>OZ010749.1:47890395-57890395 GCA_963932245.1 Tachinus rufipes | reverse complement strand
TACAATTTTTTGCAGTGCTTTTGCAGCTACAGTTTATATGTAAATGACAGATGTTAATTTAATAATAAGAAGTAAATGACGCAACCAATTCGTTATTAAGCAGCACTATGGTGGATAAGCAAAAACATATTTAAAAAAATTTGAGACTGTGGTTTCAAATAGTTTTCCCGTCTACCCACCCTAGTGTTGTTTGTCAGAAAAAAATGTTGTTTTGCTGCGTTCCAGTTACAGTTTACAAGAGAATCATTGACAACTGTCATTAAAAAATAAAAAGTAATTGACGCAAACAATTTCTTAATAACTAACACTTGCATAGGTGAGCAGGACTTATGTATATTAGAAACTACAAGTTAGAAATAGTGTCCCCAAACAATCAAGTATTTGTCGTCAAGAAACTAAATGATATCTTTTTGCCGTAATTTTGCAGCTATAGTTTATATGTGAATGATCGACAGATGTCATTTAATGATAAGTGATGAGTGGCAACAACGTTGTGTAGTCTAAAAAACTAAGATAAAGAAAAACAAATTTTATAATTATAGAAGAAAAAAAAAGTATTATTTTTTCTTTGTGTTCAGGGTTAACTACAGTCATTAAAAAAATATTGTTGCCGCTCTTAAACCAAAAAACAAAGACAATATATATATATATTTTTTTTTAATCTAAAAAACTATTTTTTACAAATTTTAAATATTTTTTTTAAATTTATGTTCAGGATTTACTAAAAAACTTTATTGCTAAAAAGTACCAAAAAAGTAAAATGTTTTTTTAATTAACAAAAAATAAAAAAATAAATTTTAAACACCTTTTTTTAATTCTTTACAGAACATTCTTGCTACCCTTAGATCAAATGATCAATGAACAGAAAAACCTTTTTTTTTTACTAAAAAAATTTATTACACAAACCCAATGCACTCTAGAGCAGCCAACCAAAAACAGACAATTGTTTCAATTTTCATAAATCCTTATCAGTGCGTTTTGGTGGTACGGCATACGGATATAAATTTGTATAATTGATTTATGTGCTCTTAAACACAATGCCACGCTGATCGGGGTTGCTGCTCGTCGCTACCCTGCTACTAGGTGTGAGTTGGTAGAAGATAGTTCAAGGAGTTAGGGCTCCACTGGGTATAACTACCCAGACAAATATTATTGCTAAATTACAACACAGCACTATTTATTAATAGCACAATATTATTAAGTCCGTTAATCAAATTAAACGGTTGTCCACACACGTGGGCCGTTTCCTGTATTTTGACTATATGTCTCTCTCGAAGATTTTCAAAACACACCCTCTTCTTGTCTTCTTCTTTTGAAGCACTCTCAAGTCGCATTTGCGCAACAGGATACAATACAATACAGATAGATACAATAATATGGTTATATATGATACTCATACATTACAATTACAAACACTACGTCACAACTCTCCTCCCTGCTTACAAAAAAAAAAAAACAATTTGTTTTCTTCATAACCTTAACACCTATTTACTACATATAAATCTATTCTTTTTATTAAACCTAACCCAACTTATACTAATCTAAATTAACTTATTCCTATACCTAATGTACATCTACTCTATAACTGAACGTAATCAATTAAAACTCATTATAATTTTTATTTAAATTTTTATATTTAACCTAATTTAACATCTCTTATAATAACAATTAAACTATCTTATATTTAATAACTAATCTTACGTTTAAATCTAGCCAGTCTGTCTTAAGATTTTTTATGTGATGGGTACCGTACCCGTACGTTGTTGCGGATAGTTTCATTTTTACTCTGCGAAAATAAAGCCCTACATCTGAAAAAAAAATGATTCTTCTTCAAAGCCGTATCACCCACCGTAAATTCATAAGATCTACACCTTAAAATTGTAATGTCGGGCAATTTGTTGCGAGGCTTTTGCCAGATTAGCTCAAACTTTTGCAAAAGTTTTTAGTAGCCTATCTAACCTTTTAACAATTTCTTGGCATTTCGCAAAGTTTTTACTTAAAGATGAATATTGATTCCTTAAATTAATCAATTTACGGCTAAAAGTTAAAAACGCTGGAGTGAACCCAGTGACCTCATGTATGCTGTACGTAACGCATATCCAAATTTTTGAAGGTGTTCATCCCATTCCTGGTGTTTATTTTTAATAAATTAAGCTATCATTGTCTTTAGCGTACGATTGTATTGTTCAATTGGGTTTGCTTGCTTGAAACATGGGTGTATTTAAAATTTTAACATTGTGAGACGCACACATGTTTTAAATTTGATATTGCCTAAAAACATCATTTTTAATGATTTGCGTAATTCTAACTGAATCAGCTCTTGGTAGCGCAAACAATAAAACATTTTTTGTAAACATGTCACAAACTACAAGAATAATAAATCAAGATCAACTGAAAAGGACGATCGATTGTATGCTGCCCCATTAGTCCACACGCCATATCCTGTTCTACTTTATGTGCAAGACATACTGTGCACTGACGGCAGTATCTCACTATGTCCAAATACAAGCGAGGCCAAAAGTATAATTTGGATACACGTTTAAAAAATTTAAAAATCCCAAAGCCACAATGTAATTATCAGATAAAACTTTACTTCTTAATAGTTTAGGCACAACCGTTTTTCAAGGGTTTTAGAACCCTAACAAGCACTTTGTTTCTTTGGCTTAGTTAAACAACTTATTTTTTTCCACTTTCCATGTAATAAAATCATTAGGGTTTTCCGTTTCCCTCCCTAACATTCTTCAAAAACATTTGTCACAGTCGTTTTCTGCAATATTTAATATAATCAATTCTATATTCTCTACACCAATGGGCCAAGATAACGCATCTGGAGCTTGGTGTTTGACGCCTGGTCTATGTACAACATGAAAAGAATATTGCTGAAGAATTATAAGCCATCGGAATATTCTTGCTAGTGGGTCTTTAAACTCCCATAGCCACTTGAGTAAATGATAGTCGGTTATTACTTTAAATTCAGTTGTTTTAATGTAGCTTCTAAATTTTTGAATGCTAAATATTAAAGCTAAACACTCTAGTTCTATTGCACCATAGTTTTTTTCCTGCGCCGTTGTTGACCTACTGGCATATGCTATAACCCTATTTCCTTCTTAAAAATTTTGACTTAAAAATATCCTAATCCGGCAAACAAAGCGTCACACTCGATAAAAACAGGTAAGTCAAAATTGGGGACAGCTAGTATTGGCGCTGACACAAATTGCTGTTTTAAGTTGTCAAAGGCTGTTTGCTGATCTTTTCCTCAACACCAATGGCTTTGTTTCTTTGTCAGTTTTGTTAAAAGAGCCAATATAGTGGAAAAGTTTGGGACAAACCGCCTGTAAAAAAACGGCGTATTTCAATAAGATTTCTAAGTTTTGGAAAATTTACTACAGTTTTTACCGTATCAGGGTCAACAAATAATTTACTGCCATTAATCATATACCCTAAATACCTCAATTCTTGTCTAGCAAAGTGGCATTTGTCTCGGTTCAAAGTGAAACCTGCCTTTGACAACCGTTAAAATACTTTAACTAAGGTTTTCAAATGAAGTTTAAAAATCTCAGTAATGTTGATGATGTCATCAAGGTATTTAAAAAGAAACGGATCAAGTTTGGAACCTAACACTTGATCAATTAATCGCTGGAAGGTAATATGGCTTTTATGCAATCCAAAAGGCATTTTTGTAAATTGATAGAAATCATGATTCAAAACAGCAAAAGCAGTAATTTCTTTGCCAAGTGTAGTGAAATATATTTTTCACAATAACAATTGGTGAACTCCACGTCAAATAGCTTAGTTTAATAACGCCTAACTTTAACATTTTCTCTACATCCAGGTTTATTTTTTTCATAGCTGGCAAAACGGGATAATATCGCTGCTTAATAGGTGCGGCGTTGCCAACATCAATATAATGTCGGAGTACAACCTATCTTATTGCCCATTTTGTTAAAATAAAACAATGTTAATTGGACAATCTTAAACCTTTCTGAAGAAGGTAAAATTGTTATTGTTGATAGCATCTAATCTAAACTGTTGTGTCAAAAGAGAGTACACGTTTTTTTCCTAAATCAGAAATTATTTCAGATCTATGCCTAAAACTAACTTAAAAACTAAGTCTTCTAACACTAAACAAAATACTAAATAAACTTCCCCGTCAAACCTTAATGGGAGCTCGACTATACACAGCACTAATGTCTCATTTCCATTTGCAACTTTTACCAATTTTATACCCCTAGAAGTTCTTAAATCTACACCTAATTTACTTAATCTATTATATACATCTTGTGAAACACAATTTGCAAACAACCACTGTCCAGTAAAGCATCCAACTCCATACCATAAATAGATCCTTTAAGGTATGGTCGACAATCTCCAACTACCCTGTTTAAAACTTGAGTGAGTTGTTTACGCTTTATTCGGTTTTTTGATAGCGCAAGGACTGTATCGACCTCGCGACGACATTTCCGCTCTTGTACATTTAACACTATTGCTTTTTTGCGTTTCTAGTTTACCGCAACCTGTACAAAACTTGTTTTGTGCTTGCTTACATTTAGAAAAAGTATGACCTTTATCCCCGCAATTCCAGCAATAAATAGGTTTAGTATAATTATGTGCTGCCAATTGTTGTCTATATCTTCCGAAAGCGCTAAATTGGGATTTATTTTAATTTTTTTCAAATCTTCTCGTGATTTGTTTGCTAAACATCGATTTGATTCAAGTATATTGCAGCGTATATATTTCAATGTGATAAGAATTTAAGTTATCCGTTTGATGATGTTTAGTTTTTCGTCATCTATCACTAACCCCGGTATGCGGTTAAATAACAATAACATACTTGCAAAATACCCACTTATTGTTTAATTTTCTAGTTGAAACCTCGCATCAATTTCCCTCCGCAACTCATACGCTTAATCTATTGGTTAGTATTCCGCACGTAATTTAAAAACATATTCCGGCCAACATTAGAAACTACCTTTGTAGGCCCGATACCAGGTTAAGACCCAATCACATAAAATTTCAGGAATACATCTAAAAAGTTTTTCATCAGTTACCCTATTCCATTAATTTCTCTAAGTTCCGTAGCCGTTTCTAAGAAAGCACCTACACTAATATATGAATTATTGCTCGTAAATTGAATATTTCAGTCTGTATTGTGTTTTTGACCAAAAGATCCAACTTTCATTTTTTGTACCTGTTTACAAGACTGATCAATACAACTACTATTTAGTGTTGCAACATCAGAGTCAACCATTACGCACTTGTTTTTTTTTTTTTTTTTTTTTTTTTTTTGGTGCTAGGAGGAGAATCTTCCTAAAGACTCACAAAGTGTCGGATTCACCCTCACGGGCGCCTACCGACTAAACTCCCCCCGATTGACTGCTGGAAGTTCGTCCTCATCTGGACATGCCTTCCGAACTGGTTGTACGCAACTCGGGATATTTACAATAGTGCACATAGTGCCAACCATATAGGTGTTGCCTAGAATAAGTGGGAACTAGTTCCACTTCTAGGTCTGAGTTTCAGACTGTCGGGCCGGGTCTAAAATTATTAGACGTCTAGTCGTCTAATAGAGCATTAGAAGCTTTTAATAGCTTGGCGAAGTCCTCATTACTTGCTTGCGATAAGCGAAGTAACAGCTGATCTTTAGCTGATAGAAGAGCGCTTGGCGCCTGTCCCGCCGCCTGTGCAAAGGATTTCTCCTTGCTGGCATTGGGGCCGCTCCGAGGAGGAGCGTGAGACTGCTTACGGGGAGCAGGTGTCTTACCGGTGACCTGGCTGTTGCGACTAGCCTTTAGTTTTTGATAAACTAGGCAGCCTTTGTAACTTGCCGTGTGAGGCCCACCACACGCGACACATTTAGCTGAATGGCCGCTCTCTTTAGAAAGAGTGCAACTGGCGCTCGGATGAGCTCCAGCGCACTTTACACACCGATATGGTGCGTTGCACCGGGATGCCCCGTGGCCGTAACGTTGGCAACGGTGACATTGTGCTATTTCGGGACTTTTGCGTTTGACCTCTGTGGTCACGCGAAGCCCGAACAACTGGGTGAGAAGTTCGATTTCTCTACTTTTAGCTCGCTGGGGAAGCTGGACGTACACCATTGGGAAGGATTTCCCGTCCTTGCCCATGCGTGTCGTCGAGGTTGGAGTGTACCCCTGAGCGATGAGCTCAGCCTGCACTAATTCAGCCGTAATGCAGGTGGGCACACCCCGAATAACATACTTTAGGGTCTTTTCGGACCCTAATTGATAGGTGTGGTGAAAGACATTTTGCTCTGTGCAAAATGCAATCACCGCCCTGAAATCATCCTGCGTTTGGGGGTGCAGGCGAATGCCATCGACCACGTTTACAGCGCGATCGATGGTGATATTTAGGGACTCGAAGGTCGCCTTTAGCCCTAGATACGCATCCTTATCATGGATGGTAATAGGAGGAGGGCGGCGTGCACCGGCTCCCTCTGTGGGCGCCGGCTGTGGTGAGTGGCCTAAGGAGCTGGTAGCCGGACCTGAGTTGATCGGCTTCGCCTTAGGGGCGGGCCGGGTTGAAGACCCTTTGGCCTTGGTGGCTGATGGCCTTGATGGTGCTGAAGGCACCTGACGTGTGGGGCTGGCTGAAGGCCTATTTGAGCAAGAAGGTTGAGAGGGCTCACCTAGTTCCTTCCTCATCTTCTTTGACTTCTTCTTCTTTCCTTCGACCAGGACAAATCCGTCCCTCTCGGACGGGTCCTCTTGGTGGAGGTCGGCCTCGCTTGGGGTGGTCTCCATTTCTTCCTCCTCGGAGGAGATGGACTCGGGCGGTCCGGCGGCAGGTCTCTTGAGGGAGGCCTGGGGGGCTTGCCTCTTGGATTCTTGTTGCTTCTGTGGCTCCAGCTCCATCTGCAACATTTCATCGTGATTTGAATTATTAGTATCAATTGCCGCCTTAATAGGCTCGCAGTTGATACTAATTGACGTATCCTTGATCAGCATCTTCATGAGCTGCTCCATCGTGCCTCGCATCTGCGTGATGGACTCTTCCAGTCCACGGATTTTCTTGTCCTGCGAAGACTGCATGGAGTGGAAAGATTCCTCCAATCCCTGCAGTCTCGGCGTGACGAGTTCCATGGTAGAGGCCGTGAGGGACTCCAGCACGCTTCTCGAGGAAAATCCATCGAGGACTTTTTAGATGCCCTCGATAGCCCCGGCGAGCTTGTCTTCTAGGTTGGAAATTCTTCTGTCAAACTTGACGAAGACGGCCTCAAATTGTTTCTCTTTTGCATCCTTTTCGGGATGTTGAGAATCTGAAATTAAATATTGTTAATTAAATGTGATAAATCACAAATAATTAACAATAGTTATCGGTGCGATTTGCAATAAAAATTGCATTTATTCGAAGTTGACGCTTGCTGGCAGATTGCTGGCGGGCTCGCTCTCGATGTGGACTGGTCGGCTGCTGGCAGTCGACTGGTACGCACTTGTTTTTTATTATTTCTTCTAGTTTTTCAAGTTTTGTTTGATAGCTCTCTACTACTTGAAAAGCGGCTTTAACAATTCCGTTTGGAATTCTATCTAACCGGCCTAAAATTGATCAAGTTTAAGAATTTCAGAATGTATTACTGTTGCGACCATATGCCACAACGCATTATTTTATATTATTACATTTAGCATAATTATGTTATAAACTCATTAGATGTAAGATCATATTAATTTCAGATAATATTAATCCTTGGAATAACCACCTGTTTAATCTTCATTTCCGGTAACATATTAAATAAATGTATTTTATTTTTACTATAGGTAATTAGAGTTTTGTAACTACCCTAATGCTGCCGGGGTGTGGCAGCAAGTATATAAAATAATATTATTTGTAAAATAAAGACCGTACAGTTTCAAACTTTAACAAAAGCACATTTATTTCTGAAACCTATTTACCTTAAACAAACTTTCATCAATATTATTAAACAATTACATTTACACAATTTCTATTTAATTGGAATAATGGGTATTAATATTTTTTTAACTGGTATCTAATATTATGTCGTTTAAATAGTATCAATTAATTATAAATTGTAACGTTATTTTGTGTCATTTTTGTAAAAATAAGTTTGAACTTTTTATTTAGAAACAATTTCAAATTCAAATAAAAAATTGAATACATTGTGTAAAATAAGCGTATCTACTTAGTACGAATATGTTAATTGTCAATTAATCGATCTTTTTGCAAATAATAAAGTGTATGTTATTGTTTTGTTGCCGTTTAGAACAGTTCTTCATTCAATTACTTTTTTAACTTTCCAGGTAGCAAAGATGTCTACGATTTTCCTAAAGTTTAAGATGATTAAGCAGCATGGAGATAAGTAGCTTTTGTAAGTAAGAATTTATTTTAATTAATTAATAAATTATTGTCAATTAATTTCGAAGATTGATGAAATTTATACTTTTCAGAAATATTAAAAAAATCTATTGAATTATGCACGATATTAAAGAAATTAGGAGCTAAGAAAGATGATGTGGTTGCTATAATGAGTGAAAATTCTATTCAATATTATATTCCATATTTGGCTTGTCTTTTTAGTGGATTTATATCTCATACTATCAATCCAGAATATACTAATTGTGAGCATAATTTATTTAATTTGTAGTTATTTATTTATTTCACATAATATATAAATTTGAGTAAGTTATAGCATTAAGCAAAGAAATCATTGATTAGTTTTTAATATTTTCAGAAGAACTAAACTTTAAACATATAAAAACAAAAAACATTTTTTATAAAAAATTGTTTGCTTTAAAGAAAAAGCAACATGGTATACCCCAAGGTTCTATTCTGGGATTATTATTATAAAAATCAATATAATTTTGAAATCTTTTAGATTGAATCTACGTGTGCATGTAATGTATGGATCGACTGAAACATCAGGTGGTGTTACTTACAATCTAATGTTTACCAACAATAATAAAAGCATTGGTGTTTTAAATCCAGGTATCAAATATAAAGTTACGGTTGTAGCTACTAGAAATATTCTGCCTGCTAATAACAAAGGTGAATTGTGTTTTTATGGTAATTGCATAATGATAGGTTATATAAACAATAAAAAAACAACAGATGAAACAATATATGATGACAATTTATTGGAGATGTGGGATATTACATTAGTATATTTATGCGTAAATAAATTTATTTTTACCACCAATTTGATAAAATCGATATTTAAAAAATCAATGCAAAGTTAACAAATAATTAAACGCACACAAACTTATTATAAAGATTATTTTTTTTTTTTTTTAATTAACATAATATTCCTCAGGTTTCTTCAATAGAAATCGAACCATTTTTGTTAACTCATGAAGATATTTATGACGCAGCTGTGATTGGAATACCCAATTCTGTTGATGGGGAACAAGCAATAGCTTTTGTTATTAGGAAGAATGAGTCTAATATGACTGAAACAGATATAATAAAGTTTGTAAAAAGTAAGACAAAACTTTTTGAATATTTTGCAGATAATTTATCATCTTGGAAACATCTACAAGGCGGTGTAAGATTTGTTAATTACATACCAAAATATGCTAGTGGTAAAATTATTAGGAAGCTGTTGAGAGAAATGATTAGTTAAATTTAATCAGTTTTTTATTTGAAATATTTATGAGCTTAAACAATAAATGTCTTAACATTATATTTTTAAATGCACCCTTATACGAGAAATCTTATTTATACACTTAAGTGGGCGGGTGAAGATTTAGTTCATGGGTTATATTATTTAAAATAGTGTCTTCACCCTGCCGCTCAAGCGTTTGTTGTCAAAAAAATAAATATTACGTTACTGCAGGTATAGGTTATACAAAATAATTTCGTTAATAACCACCGATACTTGGGTAAGTGGGCAACCACTTAGTTTACAGATTATTAACATCTGTGAATCCTTCTGCAGCATTTCTGCAACTACAGCCCATAAAAAAACAAAAGACAGATGTCATTAAATGGTAAAAAGCAATTCAAATTTTTTGATAACCAAAATTGAATGAGTGAGAAAGAACTTAGTTTACAGATTAGGATTGCGTGGTTTGAAATAGTAATATTGTCAAAGAATCATATGTTACACTCTTTTGCCGTCTTAATGCAGCTATAGCTTTTAAGAACATCATTGACAGATGTCATTAACTACTAAATGACTCAATTTTTTTTTTGTAAATTAACACTTAGATAATTTTTTAATTAAAATAGTTTTCCCGACCACCTGCCTATGAGTTTGTTGTCAAAAATCAAATTTTTACTTACTTCTGCCATCTTCCTGCAGCTATAGTTTATTAGAAAATAATTGACAAATGTTATTAAAGAAAAAGAAGTTAGTGACGCAACTAATTCCTTAATAGCGGAAATTTATTTTACAAATTATGAGTTTGAAATAGTCTCCCCATCTACTCAAGTATTTCTCGTCAAGAAATTAAATATGCAAAAACACTGCAGAAAGGTGTATTCTGCAGTGTTTTGCAAATATAGTTTATATGAGAATGATTGATGTCATTTAATACTAAGAAATCTTTTGATCTTACAAAGCACGGAACTTCTATATCTGTCACGATTTTTATTGCCGGATCGTAAATTTAAATTATAATGATTTTTTATCGGTACATAAATCATAGAACAATATTAGAATATATAAATTATTAATTCTTGAAGGTTGACTAGAGGTCAGTTTTAAATCACTTCTTGATTTCATTATCTACACGACAATATTTTTTAATTAATCAATATTACATAATATTGCAAAAAATAACATCAAAACATTTCATTTATTCTATTTTTATACCAATATCTAAATGCGTATTGAAATGTTTTAAGCAAATATGTCATTTATACTTATTAAGATTAAATGCATTAGTTGAGTATCGGAGAGTTTATAGCAAGGTGAACATTTCTTACCTAAAAAGTCTTGAGCTGATATCAGTATTGGTAAATTATAATTATAATTGATTTAAGTGGTTCAAATTGGTCGGAAAATAGTAAACATTTGTGAAAATGTGTACGAGGTGTGTATGAGTCCTGTTGCAAATTATGAAGCTGATTAGATTCGGATAGCGTATGGAATATTAGTAAAGGTATTTGTATGGATTTTTTACTTGTTTCAGTGTATTGTAAATTAGTTTTAAAACAAGAATTATTTTTAATATTGTTACGCCCAGTTATACAATTTTATTTTTTTATATAACTGACGCAACGTACGTTGAACCTCCCAACCACCACACCGTGCTTGAACGTCGTATCTTATTTAAGTATCACTAATTTAAACCTGTATGACACTGTCTATAATTATGTCTTAAATTATATATATAATTATAGATTGACCATTTCCGTGTGTAAAACACACAAATTATCAAGGTCACAATTATATCTTGAAACATTTAGAACATGTTCTATTTTCCCATCTATAATCGACGCGAACGTGATGTGCGCATATTATTTTGTATTTTGTAATTTTTTTTCAATTTTACCACTGCAGCTCTACATATAGCAATTGCTACCGCTTTTTTAATTTGTTCTGCTTCCATTTTTTATTATTTTCATTAATTGTATAACTAACTGTAGCAATAATCAATTCAAAACAAATGACATAACCTGCAAAGTGTAGTAAACATTGAAACTTGATTTGACAGATCATAGATAAGGCGCAGGCGTGGTTTTATAATTATATAAAGAATTATTTACAGTGTCATACAGGATATAAATTTTATATATGGAATTATGGCACAAATTCTAATAAAAATTATATATATAATTCAAGACATAATTATAGACAGTGTCAAACGGGTTTTAACAACCGGTTTATTGCCGTCAAACCATTCGACCGCATCTCTTCACTGCGCCGACGTTACTCATCCTCCTTCCTTCGCCCCGCAATCGACTCCCACTCTGCCGCAATCCATTCGTGCTGAACCGGTCCATCTCGTCTTTTTGCTATACCTCGCTAATGTTCCCGTGTACTTTTCTATAAATTGAACCTGCACACAATTATTAATACATTCTTTCCAATTAATAAATATATATTTCTCTAGCACAAGACCAATTGTTATGCCAAAATCCCTATAATTATATCAATACATAGTATACAACTAATTACCTAATTAACACATCCTCAAAGTATACTCTAATACCAGTGTGTTTATAACTGTTCCTTACCGCTGTAATGTGCCCTACATACAATCTCTAGACCTATCTGTCCTATGTAAGCTTGACAATCTTTTGCAGTTATTGTGCAACCACAAAGCCTCAACTGCAATTCCACAACATAATTTTGGCTGTTACGCATAAGGCCTTACTGCCAGATACAGTGTTATTCACACAACCCCAAGGCCTTGGCTGCCAATGTGTGAACTAACAATCTTTTCAGCTCTCTAAGCATGCTATAGCTATCAGTACCTCGATGACCTTTCTGCCAATGTACTTTGTATTACTCACCTCTAAGACAGATCTATGTGTAAATAACCTCTGATAGCTAAATTACACCCCTTAAAGCTCCCCTAGCCATTGTGTAATTATGTCTCTATTACACCTCTTAAAGCTCCACTAGCCATTGTGTAATTAAGTCTCTTTTCTCTAAGGTAAAAAGTTACCAAACCTTTTTATTAACATATATAGCAATCTATAACTAGTCTATTACTTATCTATTCTTAACAGAACCTTCGACGCTCTATTTGTACAAAAATAACAATATTTATAAAACATTAACTAATATAGATAATGCTAACAAAAACTACTGTTAACAATATAATTGAATGCTGAATTGTGTCACAAAATGCATATATTTAAAAATATTGAAAGATGTTGCGTAATTTCAGTTTAAACCAATCGCTCGTACTTATGTTCTAGAGTGATTCATCTACTCGCCCTATTGTTTGTCATTATCGCCCTTGACATAGACACTTTTAACGCTTGCAGAAAAAAGTAATTTTCAATTACTTGATAACTAACACTTGGGCTGGTGAATGGGAACCCCATTGCAAACTATTTGTTTGTACTCATTTTCTGGAATAACCCACCTACCCGCCTAAGTGTTTGTCATCAACAAATTAGATATTGCCCTTCTCTTTCTTGGACAAAAAGACTTCTAACGCTTTTAATTTCTTGAGTGGATAGATGGGCACTACAGTATAAACTATTTGATAGTAATCATAATCTAAAGTAACCCACCTTCCCGACCGAGTGTTTGTCATAAAGGAATTGAATATCACCATCACTTTCTTTGATATAAAAACTTTTAACGCTTGCAGAGAAAAGAGATTTCTTTTTGATTACTAACTTGGGCGGGTGAGGCTCCCCCAGTTCAAACTATTTGTCTGTACTTATGTTTTAGAGTGAACCACCCACCCGCCCAATTGTTTATCATCAAAGGATTGCATGTCACTATCACCTCTTTTAACGCTTGCAGAAAAAAGAAACTTTTAATTTCTTGATAATTAACACTTGGCGGGTGGGCGGGAACCCAAGTTCAAACTATTCGTCCAAACTCATACCCTGCAATGACCCGCACACCCGCCTAAGGGTTTGTCATCAATTGCTTGCAGGTCACTATTACCTCCTTTGACGTAAAGACTTTTAACTTTTTAATTACTTGATAACTAACTCTTGGGTAACCAATTTCTCCTGGGTTTACAAAAATATTTTTTTCAACTCATTTTTTTTTAATTTGTGCTTAAGTTTATGTACAACTACTACAGATCGGGTAGAAACAATGTTGTGTAGACTAAAAAACTAAGATAGAAAAAAATTATATAAAAACCAAAGTTTATAATTTTAGAAAAAAAAAAGTATTATTTTCTCTTTGTGCTCAGGGTTAACTATAGTCATTATAAAATATTGTTGATGTTCTTAAACCAAAAAAACAATGACAAGATAAATGAAATCTTTTTAAAAATCTAAAAAAAACTAAAAAAAATTTTACAATATTTGAATATTTTTTTTAAATTTATGTTCAGCATTTACTACAACTTCTACAAAAATTTTTAGACCAAAAATACATTTTTTTAACTTTTTTATTACAAAACATTCTTGCTACCCTTAGAATAATCAGAACAAGAAAACCTAATCTTTTTTTAAACTAAAAAAAATAATCTTGAACTATATTTATTGTTTAAAATTAATAAATGATGTATTTTATGTAAATTTTTATCCAGTAAAAGACACATACACTTGTGTTTTAGAGTATGCACCCATCATCAGTGTGCCTATATTTATTGTGGTCATTATTATTGCAAATAGAAAACGGTTATGAACCATCCACACGTCTCATCTGAAAATACATTACAATAATTAATATATTTTAAACTAAAATAAATTAATTTCTGTTTAGTTACTTTACATTTATTCTTTATACGATAGGATCAAATCAATCATGCTTGTTTACTTGAACGTTTCACTCCTCGTTTGTTTATCACAATTACAACAATTAATGAATAATTATTAAACGGCACATCAATTAGGAAGCGTAACTGAGTTATGTAAGCAATGTATTGGAAATTATTAGACATTGATTGTGTTTAATAGGCATTTCGAGTTAACATTTGACTGAATGAGAGACTACAGCTTGATGCGAGCATACAGGATCAATGTTATTTACAGAAACAGAACCACAATAATGCTACTAACAACATCCAGCTTTACAAATAAATAATACCGTTTCATATGTTCCATTAGAAATAATTTTGCAAAAACATGACATTTTTGTTTGTTTTTTAATCCCTAACTAGCCTCAATAAAAAAAAAATTTATCAATACATTGTGTAAAAAAGACTTAACAAAATTTATTTTCGCATTAAATCAAAAGGTTTTATACAGAACATAAAATGTAACTTTGCTGGAGTAAATCGATTCCTCACATTGTCATTCGGCATTACTTTCCGGCACTAAATGCTTTTATACGTAGACAGATTGAATTTAAATTTAATTTATTTTTAAAATAAATATAAAAGGTAATTTACACATTTAACAAGCTCGAACGCACGTGTCCCATGACGATCCATCATATTATGGAATTATATAAAAACATGCAATTATATGTGATTTGTAACGTGTTGACAAATAGTTCAAGACAGCGTATAAATCTCATGGATATTATATAAATAAAGAAATATTAATAGAAGCTAATCGATTTAATCTTTGGTTTTGGAATCGAGGTTATTGAAAATACTCGAGTGGAACAAAAGGGTTTTATTAGTTTCGGTTTGGTTTTGCGAGAGATTATTATCTCTGTTATTGCGTATTACATGCTCAGCTAATGTCCGAACTTCTTGAAACGAGCTGGATTATATAGCTAAATTACTGACGGCTGATTAATTTGGTTTTACTGGAATCTCCCTTGAATAATATATTAAAATATCTGTGTATAAACAGTGTTCTAATATTCAGCAAAATTTAGTGTAAACTAACCGTACACCAGTATGTGGTGGAAGAGATTTATGATACTAATTATAAGTTAAACAAAAATTTGTGAAAATGCCGGATCAAAAAGAAGAAAGGGAGCTGAAGTACATTAACAGCAATCAAGAAATTACAAGAAAGGTAAAGATAATGGTATGACCCAACTTCTACACCAAGCATTCATATTGTTGATAATTAATTACACTTAAGTTACACTGTAATATACGTTTCCGACTGTCGTCAACTGCAATTTGAAATGACTTTCAGGTATATAACCCTAGATCTATGCTTAAAAAACCTGAGACAATGGTAAAGCATTTCAATGACTTAGTTTATGCCAATGCACTTTGTTAAACACTATTGGAATATCAAGGGTCTATGCGTAAATAACATAAAACATCAGTAAAGTATCTCAATGACCACGTAACTAGTGAATGAATAAACACTTTTCAAAGAGCATTTCTTGTCATATAAAATTAAAGATTTCATACCAGAACAATCAAGTTAAATATAAATCAGAAAAGATTTAGAAACCATCCACCAATGGCTTAAATCATAACTTTAAAATTTTGATACTCACAGTTCTATAAAATGCCAGACAAAGATTAATACAAAATAGTACAAGAATCATTTTAAAATTATCAAATAATAAACTGAGTAGACGTGAAGACATTTCATCATGTACTGAACAAAAAAATGACAGGTAACAAAATCAAATCAAGAAAAACAACAAGTCTCTTAAAATTGAAAACTTGGATGCTATAACCTGGTAAGAAAAGAGTACAGGGAAGACTTGTTGAGGAAAGTGAAAATGTAATTACGGACATCAAACAGAAAATATCGATGTGGAAAGACTATATCCACAAGCTTTTTGAAGATGCTTGTTTGGAAAATCATTTTAAATAACAAAAAAGAAGGTCAAAAATGCAATATACGCATAAAAAAATGGCAAAGCGGTAAGCCATAAATACGCTTACTCAACTATATAATGCAGTATATGATACCGGAAGAATGGCTCAAATTCACATTTATTGCTGTTCCGAAAAAACCATCATCAAAGCAGTGCGACAAATATTGTACTAGCTATACCTTTAAGGTATTTCTCAAAATTATACACCGCCGTATATACCGACAATGCAAAGACTATATTGAAAAAACGCAATTTGGTTTCAGGAGTGTGTTGGGTACCAAGGATGCACTATTTGGGCTTAATGTATTATTAATCCAGAGATGCAAAGACGTTAACTGCGAGGTACACTTGTGTTTTATAGATTTCAGCAAAGCGTTCGATCGAGTAAAACACAAAGAATTGCTTAAAATACTCAAGACTACCGGAGCCGACAACAAAAACATCCGCATAATAGCAAACCTTTACTGGCAACAGATGGCAGAAGTACAAGTTGAAGACCAAAGAACGGGAAATATCTAAATTTGCAGAGGTGTGAGGCAGAGATGTGTGCTTTCGCCAACCTTGTTTAACATATATTTGGAAGAAATATTTAAGAAGGCGCTGAATGAAGTGAAAGAAAGATTATCGATCAACGGCAAGATAATTGACAATTTAAAGTATGCGGACGACTTTGTTATATTAGCGAGTACAGCTCAAGGACTTCAGCTGATAATGCATAAGATCAAATTAATCAGCAAGAAGTACGGAATCGATCTCAATCTCAATCTCAAAAAGACCAAATATATGCTTGTCAGTAAAGATAATCCATTACAGCGGACGATACTTCTCAACAACAAAACCATATACCAAGTGGACAAATACACCTATCTAAGCACATGCGTGAATAAACTTTGGGATCATTTAACAGAAATAAAATGCAGGATACAAAAAGCGAGACCAACGTTTATCCAGATAAGAAAAGTTTTCAACAGCCCAGACTTGAACATGCAAATTAAGATCAAAACGTTGCGCTGCTACGTTTTTTTAACACGAATGTACGGAGTCAAAGCCTGGACCCTATCAAAATATACAGAAAAAAAAAAAACTAAAGGCTTTTCAACTATGGACATATTGTCGTATCCTGAATATCTCATGGAAAAAGCACATTAGTAATGAGGAGGTTCTGCAGAAAATGGGCAAGGAACAGGAAGTATTGAAAGCTGTAAAAGTTAGGAAATTAGAATATCTCGGGCACGTAATGAGACATAGTAATAGATACAGAATACTCCAACTGATTCTGGAAAGGTGATGAAAAGAAGCTCGGGAAGACGCCGAATTTTATGTCTTAAAAATCTACGCCAATTGTTTGACACAACATTGCTGCAATTTTTTTGCAGTGCGGTGGACAAAGAATTGATCGTGTTGATCATTGCTAATATCTGAAGCAGATGAAGCACACCAAGAAGATAAAGAATATATATTCTATACAAATTGATATAAATAGTTAATAAAAAAAAAAATAACAATTCTGGAACTAAAATTACAAATTTGGACTTGCTTGGTTATTGCACCTACGTTTTCAATTACAAAAACTTAATTTTTTTTTTATCACAGACACTTGGGCAAATAGTGGATCACAAAAATAAATTAAATAACGTTCAACAATTAAGCTTCTATGGCACACCCTCCAAAGTGTAGCCGCCAAATTGTGTTTTCCAAATATAAGCAGTGTAAAACAAATTAACGTTTCTTATTTTGTCCATCTTTCTGCTTCATATAATAACACTAATATAACATTGTTTTGTAGTAAATTATTGTAATCAATTATAATGGTGGATTGCCACAATGCAATTCTAACGCAATCCCTTATAGCTTCTCAAACCCTGCACAGTATCCTGACAACACACAACATGACAACAAAAGCTCTTGACGTAAAAATAGTCAATAATAAATCCGCCTACAAACTAGATCAAAACAAATTGCACAAAAAAAACTTTTTTTTTGTTGTTCTTCTCCTATCGGAGGTTGGACACTTTTATAACAATTTTGATCTTATTTGCTGCAGCCCTGAACAGGCAAGTTCTTTAGCCAGGAGACTCAACATCTACCAATACTGCGCTTTTCTTTGATGTTTTGCTGCACAATAAACTTCAAAAGTTCATATCTGGAGCCTCTCATGACGTGACCTAGATATTCAAGTTTTCTTTTCTTCAGAGATGGCACAACTTTGCAATCTTTTTTTATCTTTAAAGAATTTTGTTGTTAGTAATTCTATGTATCTAGGAAATTAGCCACATTCTACGATAGCACCACATCTTAAAAGCCTCCAGTCTCTTTAGCTCTAGTTGTTTTAGAGTCCAGGTTTCAATTCCGTATAGCAGGGTGGGAAAGACGTAGCAGCGCAACACTCTTCTCCTAATCTCACTTGCTTGGTCACCCGTCTCACGAAACACATTTCCAAGATACTTATACAAATTAACCCTTTCTATTAGAGAGTCACTCATTTTCAGTTAAACCTGTTAGATATGTGTTTTTAAAATTATCATATATTTAGTTTTTGTTAGGTTCATCTGTAGTCCATACTCATTACATTTATCGTTTGATCCCAGTATAAGTTGGTGTTTATTTACTTTAAAAACAGTTTTTTTAAACTAGAAATTGATTTATTTTAGTTGGAACAATAAAGAAACATTGTTTGCACATATCTTAACAATACAAAAAATCTACCACAGTCTGAAAACAATAAAGAAAGAAAACGAGTGTAATTTAAAAAACAGTTTTTGACACTCCAACATTTTTTTTTAAACCTGGATTTAAAGATCAAAATATTACTCTTTGTAAACTTTAAAAACCTACTGATTAAATGATCTAGCAAACAATAAATTCCAACTATTGTTAAGAAACAAACAGTAATATATTAATAAAAACTATTTAAATCAATAATTCATTTTTAAGGTCTTGAATCGATTGTGGAGCATTGGCATAGACCTTACCTTTCACGTGGCCCCAAAGAAAAAAATCTAAAGGTGTTAAATCACAAGATCTCGGTGGCCAATTTTTTAATAAATAACACGGTCAAGAAACTTTTCTTCTAAAATTGCGATTGTTTCGTTGTTTGTGTGGCACAGAGCGCCGTCTTGTTAAAAAAAAAAACGTCGTCCACATCAATATCTTTCAATTCCAGCAATAAAAAATCATTAATCATGGCTTGGTAGCTCCATCCATTCACCGTACAGTTGCACCAGTTTTTTTTTTTTTTTTTTTAAGTAGAGTCCAATCACACCGCCAGCCGAAAAACCGCACCAAACAATGACACGTTGAGGATGCAAAGACTTTTCAACAATCATTCTTGGATTTCTGAGCCCCAAATGCGACAATTTTATTCTGCTTATTAACGTAGCCACCAAGGAGAAAATAGACCTCATCACTACAGATGATTTTTTTACAAAATTCTGGATCATTTTGGTGCATTTGAAGGATCCAATCAGCGAAAATACAACGTTTATGGTAATCGGCCTGCTTGAGTTCTTGTGTTAACTGAACTTTAAAAGCCTTATGACTTAAGTTTTTATGCAAAATACGGTGTAATGTTGTTTGTGGAATGTCTAATTCTAAAGATCGACGAGGAACTAACAAATCTGTGTTTTCGTCAACACTACGGGCTACATCAGCAATATTCTCATGTGTTTTTAAGTGATGCACACGGTTCCGATTCTTCACATCACAAACTTGTCCCAACAGCTCCAATTTTTTCATCAGGTTTATTATTGCCGGCCGAGAAGGTGCTTTAAGACGACCAATAAGTGCTTTAGTTTTACAAACTGTGACTAAAAAATGTTCACCATTTTTGTAGTGAATTTTAATAATTTCAATGCGTTGTTGAAGCGTGTATTGTTCCATTTTTAGTAATGGCGTAGTTTTTACTTGTCAAATGTCAATAGATAATAGCTTCAAAATTGACAGCTGCCCAAACAACCTGCTATTCAAAATGAAACTTCTTATTGAAAAACCCTTTACAAAACATTTTATTGTTTGGTAGTAAATTATTGTAATTAATTGTCATCAATCCGCCACAATGCAATTCTAACGCAGTTTTTAAACTTATATTACGCATAGCACCAAAGTTGTAAAAGACTTTTTCTTTAACTCTAAAACCTACTGAGCGTCCTTTAAAGTCATTCATCACATGGCTGCAGGTGGTTGGTTAAGATACAATAATCATAACTTTCACTGCTGCCATCACTAAGAACTTGCTTTTTATTTACTGTCTTATACTGATGATACGCGACAATGTTACGCGACGGTGTTGCGGTACGGCAGATTGTTGCAAGTGTGTACGCAGTATTAGACACTGCCACAATTTTCTTTAGAATATTTTTCAAATGTACGTATTTCTTGAAATTACTAAACTTTACAACGGAAATATTGTCTGCGTCTGTTTGTTTGGACAGAACAAATTGTCTTTTAGAACTAAGTATATTTGAACAAAAAATGAATTAATGCAAACTATCTGCCCATAATTTTAAAGAATTTTAAAACTACCACTTGTTTAAGTTTTTTATCCAGAAAATTATTAACTAACAGATTTATTATTTTTAACGTTTAATTTTTTTATCACAAGCAGTATAATTACTATATGAGTAACCCGCCCACCCGCCAAAGTTGTTGTCATCTATAAAATGGTTATCTAACAATTCGTCTACAATTTAATAATAATAACAAGAAAAGACATTTCTTATTTCTAAGATCTTAAAGCAAAAACATCAGCTGTGAGTAAAATATAATTTATATTTTATCAAATTTTTGTGTCATCCAGTTAATAGTTGTTAACAAGTTTTTATTAATTTATTGATAACTGGCATTCAATATTTATAACGTCTTAGCTTCAAGATCATATTTTATATTATTTTTTTTATATATATTTTACTGTTAAATTTAGTTTGTTGCTGATTCTACTTCTAGTTTTGTCTTATTAGATTAGTTGGGACCAGGATTTACAATGACAATAATCTAACACATGAAGAAAAATGCGTACAAAAAGAAATTAAAGACATAGCAAAAGAAGAAAAGCAAGGATGCTTGTTAAGCGCATTGCTATTTTCAATTGTTTTAGATAAAGCGATAAAACAAGCAAAGAAAAATATAAAAACAATGAAAATTGGGTATTGAAAGATGGAAATAACAAGAATAGCAAAACTAATATTAGCAAATTGCAGAGACAGAATAAGAGCTACAACACAACATGAAAATAATAGAGAAGCAACTAAAGAAAATAAACATGAAAATGAACTATGAAACAAAGACCATGATAATTGCGAAAGAAAATTTGAATCAGAAAATAAAAATAAAAGGAAGAATAATAGAACAGGTTGAACAATGCAGATACCTAGGAACAATAATACAGAGCAACAGAAAATTTGACAAAGAGATAAATGACAAAATAAGAAAAAAAGCAAAAATATATAACATGCTAAAAAACAATTTCTCTAGCAGAAAGGAAATAAAAAAAACTACAAAAACAGTAATAGTTAAAAAAGTAATCAGACCAACATTAACATATAGTAGTAAAACATGGACCGTGACAAGAAAACAAATAAAAAGAATAAATACAATGGAGATAAAATTTCTTAGAAAAATCGAAAACAAAACAAGAAAAGATAAAATAAAGAACGAGACATACAGGATGAATTTACAAATAACAACAATTCAAGAAAAAAATACGGAATGCCAAATGAGATGGTATGGACATATAAAAAAAATGAGTGATGAAAGAAACACCAAGAAAATATATGAAACAAGAGAAACAGGAAAACAAAAATAAAAAGTCCAAGAAAAAAATGAAACAGCGCAATAAAAGAAGATGCTACAAAAAATAGAAACACTTGGGAACAAATAAAGGAGATAGCCAACGATAGGAAGAAATGGCTTGAATATTATATAAATTAATATTATAATACTCTATACAGCCTTAGACCATTTACACATATAGACACGCCGTCTGGCGACACAGCGTACCCAACAAGATCGGGGAGTGTGACGTAACGCGTGGGTAAAAACACACAGATAGATATAGCTGCATTAGGCTTGTTATTGAAAGCGTGAGTGAAATAACTTATTTAATCATTCAAACTGAAATATTGATAAATCCTTTAATTAACTATGACTAACTAATTACTCTGTAATTAATTAATATTCTTTATTTTACACAATATTGATAATTTTACAAACAAATTAAAATATATAAAATTTTACTTTCTTACCTTGTTCTTAATCCTATTCAAAAATAACCACCATTAAAGCATTACATACAAATTTATTCTATCAAAATAAATAATTATTTAAAAAATAAAAAATAATTTTATTAATTTATAAATTTAACATAATTTATTAGGTATATTATATGTTATTATATATAAAGCTTCAAGTAGGTCACGTGGTAAAATAAATATTTAACAAATATTGTTTGTACAACACAATTTTACAGTTTGTGTAACAAATAAGAATACTTCCAGTAAAAATCAGATAATAATTTTGACAGACATATTTATTGTACAAAATTGTTTTTGTTAATTTACTCTTTACTTTGTTCAAATTTTTATACTGTTATAATACTATATAATATTTGTTGCTTTTAGTTTTGCTTTAAATTAATTTATTATTAGTTTTTATTTAAATAATCACATATTTATTGACAGATAATTATGATTAAAAAAATAAATTGTGTCAATTAAAATAACTTGTTACAAATATAAAATATATAAAGAAGAGACGCAATGTCCTCAAATGAGACAGTTGTAAAAGCAATAATTTCGAATAAAGCCTAGTTAAATAGGTAAATTTATACGAATGCCACAACGACATATGTAGCGCTCGTTACTATTTGTTCAATCGGACAACCCAATAATAACATTAAAAAATTAAATTTATGAAAAAATATTCTAAACTAAAAAACATCCATACTAAACTAATTAGTTTAAATAAATAAAGCCATACTGATGAGAGGCAAACCTCGAAACGCGTCTATGGATGTTTTTTAGTTTAGAATATTTTTTCATAAATTTAATTTTTTAACTTGTTACAAGTTTAATTTATTATCTTATGCCGAACATTATTTATATTAAATCAATCAATAAAAATATAAAGACAAACAATAATGAATAACATTGAAATATAAATTTATGGTTGATCTTATCAAAGTTATCTTATAATTGATTTAATTAATAGCAAAATAAAGACTTACAAGTGAATTTATATATCAGACACATCGTTCTACACAATTATATGCACAGCATGATTGAAAATTGTAAAATTAAACGGCTAGATTTAAGATTCAAACCTTATTGTACCTGTAACGGCATTCTCATTCTGCTAGCTATTCCCACGCTACACGTCATGCACTTGCTTGGTGTTGGCTTCCCTTTTATACTAGTGAGATATACTACAGGGCGTGTCTATAAGTGTTTATGGTCTAAGTATACAGCATTACACCAAAAGGTAAGAAGGCAATAGAATAAATAAAATAAATAAATAAAGATTAGTTAGTAAAAGGTTATTTTTAGTATAAACCTGATTTGTAAGACAAAGTATCTTATATTTTACTAGTATTATGGCGCCCCCCCCCCACAAATTTCAAATATGTCGTCACCGTCTTTTATAGTATTAAAACACAAATAAATATTACTAAAAAATTATACCTTTTATAATTCATTTTACAAAAGTAAAAAAAAAAATGTTAATGCATCTCGCATCAGCAAAAGAAACAATAAAAAAGACGAGATTTGATATCAATGACTAAGAACACTAATCTGAAACACGTCGGTCCACCAAAAAGTTAATAACTTCTTAAAATAACACAACATTTGACCTTCTCGAATCAGAGAAACGATCTCAAAATTGAAAACTTGTTCTGCTCTTGAACATAAACCAAGATTACAGAAAATCTAACAATTTTCTGTCTGCTCACCAATATAGGTATAGACAAGATTTCTCTGTAATCTATCAAAAAGCCGAGTGATTGACCTCATTTGTTACAGGAGTAACAATAACATTTAAAAAGATTTGACACAAATGTTTACTTTTAAAACTGCATCTACTAAAGTTTCCTCTGCGCTGATAGCTTCATATCTAAACCACAAAACACTAACGCTAAACTTTTAAACGACGTTCTTATTCCGTGGTCCGATGCTGTCAAATATCTATGTATTACCTTCAATAAAGGACTTACGTAAAAATTAAACGTACAGTATATTCTAAAAAAACCTGTTAATTTCAATTCTTTGATGGAACGGGATGTCGCTTTACACCAAAATCTTAATGTACACCACCATCATCATCAGACCAACCGAAAATCACTTTTGAGTTTTTAATCTAGAGAACAGCTGCAAACACGCACCTCAATTGTGGATGGGACTTTAAAACAAAAAAGTTTGTAACAATCTCGGTATTCTTTAGCTGCAGCAACTCATCATAACGTTTGCCAAAAAGTACTTTGAACCTCGTGATTTATCCCAACCCGGATCTAGCCAGACTTGCTGAGATATAGAAAAATGAATACTTCTATAAGAAACCAATCAATATTATTACTTCGTAAAGTGGTTTATCTTTCTTGTTTTAAAATACACAAAAGGTATATGAGCCTTACGGTCTCATACTTCTAGGCATGATCCGAGGAAAGTTTTGTTTATACGCACTCTCCTTCAGAAGATAAATCAGACTTAAAAGTTACTCTTTCTAAAACACAAAAAAAATCTACCAGCCAAGATAACAACAACACCAAACATACATTAAGCAAACCAGAGCAAGGACGAAATAATATCCAGGTTTAAAAAAGTGTATTATTAATGAACATATTGATTGCATCGGCAAGCAAACTCCATAGTCTTCTTACCTGCCAGCATGCCAACAGAACCAAACAACATCTCCCTGGCATCCCAATGAAAACGTACCTGCAGAGTTATTACACAAAAACGGCGCAACTATCCTTCAGCGCAAAAAGATGGATCCAGGCGCATAGCCTAGTGTAGGTGTGTGTCTGTTATCCCACCACTAGTTAATCACAACCATAAAAACAGTTTCTCAAAAAAAATTCTAAGTAAAGTTCTAATTGAAAATTAAGATTAAATTGTAAATCAATGGATCAAATCAACAACCCCTGGACTGGATAACAAGAGAATTGAAAACTACTTGTACACTAACAAACGCCCCACTCTCATGCCAAATGAGCGTTTTACCACCATCACTTAGACCACACAAACATTGCAGACGCCGCAGACTTAACGCCATCTCAACGACGATTCACTACCTCCAGATTTTATCTCAAAATCGTTGAAAAAATGAAAGAAGAAATTGCTCAAAACTTGGTGAAATTTAGTGTTACAAAGTAAATTGTTATCTTATATATTATTAGTCATCATAGTATTTTGATCTTTTTACTCCGCAATAATTGCAGTAAGTTACAGAAAATAATATTTTTTTTAAATGACAGTAATATAACGCAAATGTGAACTATTGCGGGATAGCACCTCTGATGTATGCTTACCGCCTAGAGCCGTTCCTGAGTTTTAGAAACTGTAGTAAAATGTAACCGCTGGTTGCTAGTGGACATGGTTTTACGTTGATTATTAAAAATGGTGTTGGGCCGATAGTAATCTTTTTTGCTATTTGTTAGATTTGGGTTAACTTGAGTAAGGTCAAGCTCAACGTATAACAAATTTGTTGTTCTAAAATCAATCTAAAAAAAATCAAATTTAGCTGAAAGCAAATAATTATTGCGTGGACTACAATGTTATATTTTTGTGTGGTTTAAAGTTCCCAATAATAAAATGTACAAAACTGCATTATGCAGTAAGAGAGTAGTTTAAGAGCTAAGACCAAAGTTGTTTTTGAGGGCAATTGACTAATATATTTTTTGGCCTTTGACTAAAAAAAAAGCCTTGCAAAGAAACGACTAAAAATGCAAAATTGTTATTAACTGTAAGAAAGAAACTACGATAATCTATTTTAAATATATATATTTTAACGTAACTCTAACATTGTAGTCTGGCGTAAAATATATATATTAGTGATGGGCAAACTCGAGTCATTAATCGATTCTGAATCGATTATTAAAAAGTCTCGAGATTCTCGAGCCATTAAATTAAACAACTCGAGTCATTGAGGACTCGAGTCATTGAGGACTCGAGTCATTGAGGACTCGAGTCATTGAGGACTCGAGTCATTGAGGACTCGAGTCATTGAGGACTCGAGTCATTGAGGACTCGAGTCATTGAGGACTCGAGTCATTAAGGACTCGAGTCATTAAAGTCTCGAGTCATTGACAACTCGAGTAATTGTTAAGGACTTGAGTCATTGACGACTCGAAACGATAGGCTCGAGTCTTTGGGGACTAGAGTTATTATGGAATCGATTCATTGCCAAATCGAGCTATTTAAAAATAAAATAAATGAACAATTCAAGAAAATCTAAAAATTTATGCATCATCAACAGTCGGGACCCGAGAATTGAGAGGTTTTGTAATCTATTTGTATTTATATTTTATACGATAAAATCATATTTACATTATGAATTGTTGAGAATTAAAACATTATTATATTATTGTTATTAAGTTATTTAAAACACAGTAGTTGAATTTTTTAACAAGGTATATTAATGATTATATATATTATAAATATTAAATACATATTTTGTTTTTTTATGTAATAAGCAATTAATAATACAGTTACGATACAACATAAATAAATGATAAATTATACAACAAACTAAAATAATACTACTTGCAAGTTTACATACTATTACATTAATAATAAATCTCATATATAATTTGATTTTTTATTTTTTTGTTTTAAAGAAAACACCAAAATATCCAACAACTTCACATGTCCTAAACAAAAGTTATATGAAAAATGTTTTGAATAAAAACTGTAACAGTGTAAACGTGCAAATTCAAATTTGTGTTTATTCTTTTTGCGGCTATATTTTTCGTTTTTATTTGGTTGGCTCGAAATAGTTTTAAATTAGCTTAGATTCTTGGAATACAACCACAGGTTGTAGGACAAGAGTCTAGGGATCAGAAAAGAGGAGCGATAGTTCACAAGTCTGCCGCCGCCACGCTGTCATGAATCAACTGTTATTTTCGCTTTTATACAGTGCGTGCAGACTTTTATTTAAGCATTAAAATTGATTGTTATCCGTCGATTTATTACAAACAAAAAAAATTACATACATTATATAAAAATAAATATATAAATTTTGTTCAATAATAAACAAAACGAAAACATAATTTGTGCAATTATAAATCTTCAAGTTTCTCTTATAAATAACAATAACATCAAGCGTATATCTTTTATTTGGATACTATACATAGTGATTTTAACTTACAAGCCAACAGTTTTTTTAACAGGTATATATAATTGGTGATCTTTATCGATTGATAAACTAAATTAATTAATTTACAGATAAATAAAAAATGCCTTTAAAAATAAAATCTATTGTATGGAATTTCTTTAAACAAGAAAGTGATATTGCAACTTGTCGTTTATGCAATAAAAAATTAAAATATTTTAGTAACACCACTAATTTAAAACATCATCTCAAACGACTGCATCCTTTGCAGTTCACGGAAGCGGAAGCGGAAGCTAATTTTGTAGCATTGCCGACAAGTCGCTCAATTGAAATTGATAGTTTAGTGGACGAGCCAGAAGAGACACATTCTGTTGCTGTACCTGAAGTAAGTACTCCACCTACATCTTATATGATATTTGCATCTGACAACACAACTACATCTCAAAGAACTGCAGATACAGAAATTACAAAGCACACTAAACAGTTGCGTTTGTTTGGACAGAAAAGTGTATCACAGTTATCAAAAATTGTCATTGAATGCATTGATAAATGCTTATTAAAAATGATTACACTTGACTACCAACCGTTATCAATTGTAGAAAATCGGGGGTTTTAGAATATTCTCGTAAATTGCAACCTTTATACAAACCACCCAGTAGGAAAAAATTATCAGCTTCTTTATTACCTCAGATGTACATGAGAGTTGTACCAAAGATTAAACAATTAATAAATTTGGTTGAATATGTTGCCATTACAACAGACATGTGGACTTCTGACAGTAATAAAGCTTACATAACTATAACTTGTCATTTTATTTTTAATGACAAATTATATGCTCCCGTTATTTCTACCAGAGAAGTGACAGAAGCACACACAGGAGCCAACATAGCTAGAATTCTATCTACAATATTTAGCGAGTGGCAGATAGAGCACAAAATTTCTGCAATTGTTACTGATAACGGGGCAAACATAAAAAATGCTGTAATTGAGCATTTAAAAATTAAACATCTTTCTTGCGTTGCACACACTCTGAATTTGTGCGTTCACGATGCAATTCAAGCCGATCCACATTTTTTAAATATATTAAAAAAATGCAGACTATTGGTAGGTCATTTTAAACACAGCGTTCTAGCTTCTGGAAAATTAAAACAATCACAGACAAATTTGGGTGTTGCGCAACTTAAAGTTAAACAAGATGTTACTACCAGATGGAATTCAACATTGATTATGCTTGATCGATTACTTTTACTCAAAGACCCGTTATCAGTTGCAGTGACTAGTTTGCCAAATGCACCAGAATTTTTAGATGCTACCGACTGGTGTATAATTTCAGATTCCGTTCAGATTTTGCGACCAGTAGAATGTATGACAAAAGAACTTTCTGGAGAAAGATATCCTACATTGTCCTTGGTAATTCCTTTGATACAAGGGCTTTTATTAAATGTAACAAATGTGCATTGCCAAACAGAGACGGGAGAAAACTTAAAAACTAATTTGTTAGATGTAGTTGACAGGCGATTAGGTTCAAAAGAATCACAAGCAACTTTGGCAAAGTCAACCTTACTTGATCCTAGGCTCAAAAAAGCAGCATTTGGGTTAGACGAAAATGCGACAAATGCAGAAAGTTGGGTAAAAGATGAATTAGAAGAAAACATTAATATAAATTCTGCTACGGCAGAAATTGTTGCCATACCTGTTGTAGAAACAACTGAAAACTGTTTATGGAGTTTCTTAGATAATAAGCTATCTAGTATAAATACCACCGTTGCTCCACGAACTACGGCATCTGTGCTTTTAAGGCAATACTTAGAAATGTCTCATCTGAGCAGAACACAAAATCCGTTGGATTTCTGGAAACAACATAAACATTTAATGCCAGATTTGTTTAAAATGGCTCAAAAATACCTCTCCATACCTGCAAGTTCAGTACCTTCTGAAAGAGTTTTTTCTAAAACTGGACAATTAACCAACTTACGACGAAATCGTTTATTACCAAAAAAAATGGACGAAATAATCTTTTTGAATAGTTATTTCAATGAAGAAAATCAATACTAGTAAAAAATGCTAAAATTAACATTTAATTATTTTTTCTGTTATATAATTGTTTTTGTTTTTGTTTTCTCAACAAAATATAATTTGTTGAATTATTATTTTATTTGAATTTATAAAGTTTTTGATGTAACAGTTTATAATTTGTTTCTTTTTTTAATTTGATTTATACATAATTAATTAGTTTAATTAGTAATTACTACTTAAATATAATATGTTCATTATTTTATTATTATAAGGTAAGTATTATTTCAAATTTCAAGTTAATAATTCTTTTAAATTATTCCATACAAATATGATGTAATGTCATTTAAATAATAATTAATTTATTGTTAATTAAACTCATAATAACAATCTATTAATAATTTGACTTTGTTAGTTAATGGTTAATCAATATTTATATTTAAATTAGTGCAAACAAAACATTACAAACTTAAAAATAATAACTTCTATGTCCGTATATCAGTTATTTAATTTACAGCACACGGTCGCGGGCCGTTGTAATAAATAAATAAATAATAAAACAATAATTGCAATTTCCGCCGTCTACTTGCAGCGTGCGAGAATAAGAAATGCCTCTTGAATATAATCTATTTTGGGAATTGCAGATTCTAAATCGATTATTAAAAAATCTCGAGATTCTCGAGTCATTAAGGACTCGAGTCATTAAGGACTCAAGTTATTGAAGATTCGAGTCATTATGGACTCGAGTCATTGAGGACTCGAGTCATTGAGGACTCGAGTCATTGAGGACTCGAGTCATTGAGGACTCGAGTCATTGAGAACTCGAGTCATTGACAACTCGAGTCATTTTTGAAGACGAGTCATTGACGATTCGAGTCATTAGCGACTCGAGTCATTATAAACTCGATTTTAAATTAAAAAATTTATCAATTTAAAAATAAATGATGAATTCAAGAAAATCAAGAAACATATACGCTGCATCATTTTTATTAAAAACCTCTGGTAACAATAAAATCGTGTTTGCATTATGAATTGTTGAAATTGATTATTAAATTACTTAAAAAATAAATGTGTTATTATTAATAAATAATCACTAATCTTATCTAACTAATTAGTTACATTAGTAATGAATCTCATGTACAATTTCATTTATTTGTTTCATAAAAAAAAACGTGCAAATTTATGACTTTTGGTTAGATTTATTCAATGACGCATCTCTCTGCTCGCATTTCATTCAAAGCCGATATTTTTATTATTTTTGTTTGCGTGATTGTGATAACTAAATATATAATTTTTTAGATTTTTTAAACATTAATAAAAATAATATTGTTTTTTAATTACTATTATGTTTCCAGTTGTTAAATAAATTATTAAACTGATTTTTTATTATGTAAAAATGTTATATTTTTAACATTCAAATTTAATTTATAGTAACTTAACTAATCGGGGGAGGGGGGGGGGGTAAATAATCGATTATTAATCGATTATTAAATTAATCGAATACTAGGTAATCGATTATTGAAATAATCGATTATGCCCATCACTAATATATATATATTCTGAATTCTCACAAAAGCAGTTTTCAAAAAACTCCATATCTTCACGGGATGTTATACTATTTCCCTACCACTACAAAATGTTTTGAATAATTGTTTTTACTTAAATAAACTGATCAGTATTTTCTGAACCACGCTTGGTGTTTTATTAAAAAGTCTCTAAAATCTACACCAAGAGCTTGTTGACAATTTTTTCCAACACTTTCTCAAAGCAAAGAATCAGGGAATCAATAGTTAATAAAATTAAGTAAGTCGTCTTTGCTTTGTTTTATCATAATTTTATCCAGACGTAGCTGAGTGCTGCTTTCTACTCTTTAAAAAAATGTTATATGGCCAAGACTATTAAACTCTAGATTTGTTAACTACGCAAAAACTATTTACAGACTCAATTTTAGCAGAAACGCATTTTATTTTTTTCCTTTAATTCATTTAATGTATGGATTGACTAAAACATCAGGTGATGTTATTTACAATACAATGTTTACCAACAACTACAAAAGCATAGGTTTTCTAAACCCAGACGTTAGGTGTACAGTAATAGATGTAATTAGTGAAAGTGTTTTGCCTGCTAATACCAAAAGTGAATTGTGTTTTCACGGTGATTGCGTAATAAAAGCTTTATAAATAAAAAGGCAACACATAAAGCAATAGATGATAAACAATTCTTGCATACTAATTATTGATAAAATTAAAAATATTATTCATCAATAATAGTTTTATTATAATGTAGTATATTTTTACTGTATTAAGTAATTCCTAATCACATTATGAAATTCATAAAAAAATTACAAAACATCAAATTGCTCAAATTAAACAAAAATAATTAATTTTCTCTAGGTTTCCCCAATTGAAATTGAAATATTTATTTTGGCCATGATGATATTTACGAGACAGCTGTAATTAGAATAGCAAATTAAGATAATGGGGAACGTGCCATAGCTCTTCTTATTAAGAAACTTGATTCTGATATTAATGCATCTATTATAATCTAAAATATTTTTTTTTTATTTTTGCAGATAATTTATTAACCGAAAAGCAACTCCAAGGTGGTGTAAAATTTGTTAACCATATACCGAAAAATGCTGGTGGTAAAATAATGAGGAAGCAGTTGAGAATATTTATCAACAAACAAAAAGTTTTATTATCGTATTATGTAATTAATATTAATACGGAATAAAATACAGAACCATCAAAGCTATGTTACAATGTTGCAATAAAATGCGCAATGGTTGGTTTCTCAGCATCGATTAATACAAGGCTTGAGGTCATTCGACATGTCCATTAAACTGGAGCAGCTATAATATTCAACAATTTAATTTAATAATATTGCAATGTACTTTTAAATTATTTTATGCAAATTACAATCTGTCAACACAACAACAAATTGTGTACTTAATTTAATAACATTGATTCACATGTAATTGTATTTAATTGAATATGATTTGTAAAAAGAAAATGCAATGCAATTGCGACCGGATATGTGGTGGCTAACTACATACGTTGAGGGAGGGCTTTGCACATCACATGGGAAACTTATAAAAACCGTCTGAGCGCAACTATAATTATGTTTAAAAAATTGTGATCATTATATTGTGCTCCCCATTTTACAACACGCAAGCGATTAATTTGGAGAAAATGTGATGATAAAATTGCATTAGTTTCTTGATGTATCCGGAAGATGTTTTTTATGTATCATATTAGGTTATATTTTTGACATTTTAAATAAATTAAAAATTTTTGTTTTATAAAATTATTAATTAATTAATTTTTAAACGTAATGTAATATTGCCTTTAGAAAAAAAATTGTTTACGTGACGACATAATGTGTTCTCCGAAAATAATGGAGAATGGCCGGCGACTATCTAAGAATTTAAAATGCAGTCTTAAAATGAAAATTTGACAAAAACGATGTCTAGTATCTCTACGGTGTCAGATAACATCAAGAAAAATGATGCATTAAAATTGATTCCAATTTGAAGATGCAAATCACACACAAATAAGTCCGAAACGTTATAAAGTATTGCAACAATTCAGCGTGATTATTTCAATAATGTTGCCCATTGTACCCACACATTATAATTATCAAATAGTTTGTAACTTTTTCCTTTCCTTGCATAGAAGTGACAAATGATATTAGATTATTTAATAAATAAAACATCACTAGTAGTTAAATAGCCAATTCTTAGACAACAAACAGTTGGATGGATAGAGGGTTAAAGTGTTGCAACAATTGACGGTAATAATCTTTAAAAAAATATATATGTAAATAAAAACTTATCGAAAAAAGCGTAATAAAATTAAAAACATACAATTATAAGAACTCACTACTAAAAAAACATAAACAATATTCATAATCTTTAATAACAAACAAGAAACATACATAATCACAATAAGAATAAATAGCAAACCGATTAAACAAATTAAAAAAGTTTAACAATCCAAAATAACTTAATATAGGATTCACAAATAAACAAACTTCTTAAACAAAATTCAGCAACAACAGCAGTAAGGAAAATTAAAAAAATTATCTTTCAAAAAACTTGAAAATATCTGTCTGTCATGCATTAATTATCATATCATACAATAAATTAATGAATAATTAACTATTTCCTAGACAAACAGTTGAGTGAGTGGACGGGGTGGGTGGACAGTTGATTATAATTTGTATTTCAATATGTTGCCCGCCCACCAGCCCAACTAAAAATTATTAAGTAGTTTAATTTTTTTCTCGCCACAAATATAAGTGATATCATCAATAGATAAGTAATCAATTTTTGGACAACAAACAATACCGTAATTATTTTATAAGTGTTGCCCATCCGCCCAACCAAGTGATACTAATCAAGTAGCCTGAAATTACAACTGTAATTCTGCGAATATAAGTAACAATTGACATTTGATCTATCTCTTGAAACTTTTAACAAAAAAACATTATTAGTAGATAAATCCAGTCAATTCCTGGACAACAAACATTTGAGTGGATAAGCAGGTTCAACATATTGCAACAGATGATACTTATTAAACACTTTGTAATTTCCTCCTTTCTGCAATTGTAAGTTACAACTGGTATTTGATTGTTTGAATCTTTTAACATAAGGAACATCCCTAGTGGTTAAATAGCCAATTTCTAGACATTAAACATTTAGGTGGGCTGGCGGGTTAAAATATTGCTAAGTTGACCGTAATTATTTCAATTTACCCAAGTAATACCTATTAAATAGTTTGCATTTTTGTCTTCTCCGAAAATATAAGTGACAACTGATATAACAATAAGGAATATCACCAGTTCTAGACAACAAACAATCCCGTGGATGGAAGAGACAAAAAGTTGCAACAGTTAGCCGTAAATATTTTAATGGGGTAGGCACCATCCAAGTGATAGTCAATTAGTTTGTAATTTTTTTTTTCCCAATAATATAGGTAATAACTTAAATTTGATCTCTTGAATTTTTTAACAAATGAAACATTACCAGAGGTAGATCAGCCAATTCCTGAACAACAAATAATCTAGTAGATAAGTGGGTTATTATGTTGCAACAGTTGATCGTAATTATTTTAATAATTTTGCTTGCCTACCCACCAACTAATAATTATCAGGTAGTTTGTAATTTTCTTCTTTCCTCTCATATTAGTAACAACTGACATTTGATTTCTTTGATTTTTTAACAAAATAAACCAATAGTTAAATAGTCAATCTTGAACAACAAACAGTCAAGTAAGTGGATACCACAAACATGATAGTTATCAAGATGTTTCTAATTTCCCCTCCTTCTCGCATACAAATAACAACTTTTTACTCTATATGTACTAATCAATGAAAAAACTTGTAACCACCGTTAAAAGTAGTTTAGTTTATTTTTGTTGGTAGTTTGAAAATTAAGTTTTTTAAATAAATTAAAGGTTTTCTAATAAGAAGTTTTATTGTGAATAGCAGGCTATTTGAGCTGCTGTCAATTTTAAATCTATTATCTTTTGACATTTGACAAGTAAAAACTACGCCATTATTAAAAATGGAACGATACACGCTATAACAACGCATTGAAATTATTAAAACTCACTACAAAAATGGTGAAAGTATTTCAGTCACAATTCGCAAAACTAAAGCACTTTTTGGTCGTTGTAAAGCACCTTCTCGACTAGCAATAGTAAACCTGGTGAAAAAATTTGAGCTGTTGGGACCAGTTTGTGATGTGAAGAATCGAAACCGTATGAATCGCTCAAGAACACATAAGAATATTGCTAATGTAGCCCGTAGTGTTGAAGAAAACCCAGGTTTGTCAAATCCTTGTCGATCTTTGGAATTAGACAATCCACAAACGACATTACACCGTATATTGCATAAAAAACTTAAATCTTAAAGCTTTTAAAATTCAGTTAGCACAAAAATTCAAGCCGGTCGATCACTATAAACGTCGTATCATTGCTAATTGGGTTCTTCAAATGCATCAAAATAATCCAGAATTTTATCGAAAAATCATCTTCAGTGATGAGGTCCATTTTCACCTCAAAGGCTACGTTAATAAGCAAAATCGTCGCATTTGGGGCTCTAGAAATTAAAGAATGATTGTTGAAAAGTCTTTGCATCCTCAACGTGTCACTGTTTGGTGCGGTTTTTGGGCTGGCGGTGTGATTGGACCCTAATTTTTCAACAAAACAATCGAAATTTTGCAAAAAAAGTTTCCTGACCGTGTTATTTCTTGAAGAGGTGATCACAATTGGCCATCCAAATCTTGTGATTTAACACCTTTAACACCTTTAAACTTTTTTTGAAAGATATGGTCTATTCCAATGCTCCACAATCGATTCAAGACCTTAAAAATGGAATTTGTAAAATTATCAAGGACATACAGCCGCAAATGTGCAAATTGGTCATAGAAAATTTCATAAAAAGAATGTGGTACTGCAACCGTAACCGTGGTGGCTATTTGACTGATATCGTTTTCAAATGTTAATAGCATACCTTCCTCTTTACAATAAACGTTTATTGATTTCTCTTAAAAACTACTTGTTTTTTTTAAATATCAAAATGAAACTTTTTATAGGAATACCCTATATGTGTAGAATTCACTTTCACAAGAAACGTGCTTACCAACTAAAAGGCATGTCAGCGACAAACAAGTTAAATAAAAAAGGAATAAGAATGTAACCTTGAGGAACTTTTGCCGTAATCTCCTGTAAAGTAGAAATGTGGTTTAAATTTTTGACTGCTAAAATTCTGCAATTTAGAGGCTATTTATAAGAAATTATTTCTGTGCAGTTTAAAGTAAAATCTCTTGTTCCAAACCTTGTTGAAAGCTTTTTTGGTGTCAAAAAAACTTTTTTGTCTAAGACCTTTGATTCATTAGTGTCTTTAACCGTTCTTACAGTGGCCAGGCTGCCAATGCTCTTTTTTAGCGACTTTGAGAAAAGGATCCATGTATCCGTATATTACGTAAAGCTCCAGTAATACTGAGTTGTGATTGGAGATAAAATCATCAATAACTTAAACGTTGACTTAAAAGTTGACGTTTTTGAGTACTGCTATGTCAAAAACGTCCACTTGTGACCCGTAGAGCTGTAAGGTGTGGATTTATTTAGACCTACTACTTGGAAACACTTTTGCTTTACATAGTTAAACAATGTTCAACATCAGGCGTTAGTTCTTAAGCTGTTCCACGCCGGTTGCTTAGAATTAAAATACCCACCAATTATTGAGGAAAAAGGACTTGCAAAGATTATACCAAATTCTGCCGTTTCGATACAATTTAGCGGTTTGATTTATGCTGATGCGATCTTGACTGTGCCTAACGCAAGCACATTCACCACTATAGCATTTATTTTAAGTAAACGGTCAAATTTGTGTAGAAATTTGCCCCAACGGATTTAAATCGAGCGGTTGCTTTTTTATGATTAAGACTTGAAGCCAAAATCATGCAAATACTATCGGCGGTATTTTGCAAAGATAAAATAACGATTTTCTTATTGCTAAAACGTTTTGAAAGCTCCGGGAAAGATTGTTTTTGCTTGTGGGAATGTTAGAATTAACCAGCAGGGTTTGAGGCGGCAAGCCTAAGCTTCACCTTGGCATTTGCTAATTTTGCAAGGGCGGTGCTTTTCTGGGAGATGGGGGATGGTTAAAGGCTCTTTAGATAATTTTAACTGTAGCGACTTTCTCAGTGTCATCTTGCGCTTTCTTTGGACCTCCTGGTTTTGTTTGTTGTTCTTGTGGGGTTTATTGGTGGCGGTAACGCAAAGAAGATTGCCTGCTTGTGGATGTTTATATTTATGACAGTGAGTGAGGTGTTAATTTCTGTCAAAACAACTTTAAGTTGACGGTTTTGTCCTTCAATTGAAGTTTTACGTCGCTTGACGCTTGAGCAAAGTCAAAGCGACCAAATCTGTGCCATTACAGCAGCATCCGTCAGGTCGCTAAAAATAATTTTGAAAAAAGTTTACTATAGTCCCGGTTCACCGATTTAAAAAAAAAAAAAATTGTGTTCATATGTGTATATTTAACTAAAATTACAAAAAACATACATAAAACACAAAAAAAATATTTCGTTAAAAACGGTGACTATAGTACACCTTTACCATAATTAAAAAACAAATATTTATTTTGCAAATATGTTAATAAATAAATAATAACAATAAGAAAATTATTGACAGATTTTTTAAGATATTGCAATGAATCATAAATAGAGCAAAATGATGACCACAAAACCATTATTATTTAAGTGTATTGCTGTGGTAATAAAAACTAAAAATAACTATGTTTCAAGTATTTTAATAGTTGGTTGCTTTGTAAATAAATTACTTCTCCCACCTCATAAATTTTTCTTGTGGTTATTATGAACAAGACAATAACATTCAATTGTCATTTAGACATCAGAAAACTGTTTAGCATCAAATCCCATAATAACTAACGCTTGAGTGGGAGAGTTGGCACCAAGTTAAAATTATGAGCAAATAGCTTCTTCTACTATGGCTCACCCATCTACCCAAATGGTAGTCATCAGAGAATCTAATATTTCTTTCACTTTTTGTGTTCTTGTGGCTATTATGTACAAGACAATAAATGTCATTTAGACATTAAAGAACTGTTTAACAATAAATTCCTTAATAACTAACACTAGGGTGAGTTGGTAAGCACTAAATTAAAATTTTGGGAGGGTAGCTTTTTCTACTGTAACCCACCCGCCCACCCAAGTGTTACACATCAAAAATTCTATTGTTTCTCCCATCTCTTATGTTCTTGTGTATATTATGTACACAACAATGAATGTCAATTGCTGTTTAGTCATCAAAGAACTGTTAAACAATAAATACCTTGATAACTAACGCTAGGGTGGGTAGGTGGGCACCAAAATAAAATTGTAGGCAAATAGCTTCTTCTATATATGGCCCACATACTTACCCAAGTGTTTGTCATCAAAGAATCTATTACTTTTTCCACCTTTTGTGTTCATGTAGCTATTATGTACAAGACAATAATTGTCAATTGTAATTTAGGCATCAGATAACTGTTTAACAATAAAACCTTTAATAACTAACGCTAGGGTGAGTGGGTGGGCACTAAGTTAAAACTGTAGGTGGATATCTTCTTCTACTGTGGCTAACCCACCCATCCACCTAAGTGTCGTCAAAGAATCTATTACTTCTTCTATCTTTTGTGTACTTGTAGCTATTATGTACAAAACAATGAATTTCAACTGTTATTTAGACATTAGAGAACTGCTTAACAATGAATCCCTTGATAACTAACGCTGAGGTGAATGAGTGGACACCAAGTTAAAATTGTAGGCGGATAGCTTCTTCTACTATGACCCACTCACACACCCAAGTGTTTGTCATCAAAGGATCTATAACTTCTCCCACTTTTTGTGTTTTTGTGGGTATTATGTACAAGGCAATGACTTTTAATTGTCATTTAAACATCAGACAATTGTTTAGCAATAAATCCCTTAATAACTAACGCTAGGGTGGGTGGGCACCAAATTAAAACTGTTGGCGGTTAGTTTCTTTTACTATGGCCCACCCACCCACCCAAATGTTAGTCATCAGAGGATCTATTACTTCTCTAGTTCTTGTGTTTTTGTGGTTATTATGTACAAGACAATGAATGTCAATTGTCATTTAGTTATTAGAGAACTGCTTAACAATAAATCCTTTGCTAATTAACGCTAAGGTGGGTAGGTAGACACCAAGTTTAAATTGTGGGCGGGTAGCTTCTTCTACTATGACCCACTCACCCACCCAAGTGTTTGTTATCAAAAGATTTATCACTTCTTTTACCTCTTGTGTTTTTGTGGCTATTATGTGCAAGACAATAAATGTCAATTGTCTTTTAAACATCAGAAATTGTTTAACAATAAATCTCTTGATAACTAATGCTAGAGTAGGTGAGCACTAAATTAAATTTATGGGCAAGTAACTTGTTCTACTTTAGCCCACCTATCCACCCACCCAAGTGTTTGTCATCAAAAGATCTATTACGTCTCCCACCTTTTGTGTACAAGAATGTAGCTATTATGTACAAGACAATAAATGTTAATTTTCATTTAGCTATCAGAGAATTGTTAACGCTAAGGTGGGTGGGTAAAATTTCACACTTTTTAACCGTTTTTGGACAAATAATGGTTTATTCTAAAAATATTTAAAACTTCTGTGATTTTTCAATAAATATTTAAAGTCGATAATCTTAGCTTGCTCAAATCTAGTCTTTAATGTAATAGTTTCAGCAACTGTAGTTTCACTCTTTAAAATTTATATTTGTGTTTTTATATTTACCGCAAAATAATAATATATACACAAATTAATCATATTTTTTTAATCTGTTATTAACTGTTAAAAAGTAAAATAGTTTAATTATAAAAAGTCGAAAACAACAAAATACGATCAATAAGTATTAAAACATTTTTAGAAAAATCTACAATCCGGCCAAAAACGGTTAAAAAGTGTCCATAAACTGTCAAAAAATGGATTTTCTAATAAAATCTCAATATCCTGCTATTAAATATTAAAACTTATAAACTGTTAAAAAGAAAGCAAAATTTTAATAATAAAATCAAAACTAGCTATAAAATTTTGTCAAAATTCAGTAAAATCTAGCCCATACTGTTGAAAAGTGTAAAATTGTTTTAAAAATAGCAAAATTCGGCTTTAAAAATATCAAAAAAATCAAAATCTATAAATTGAAAAAATATTGCCAGTGAAATTTGATACTTCACTATAAAAGGCAACATTCAATTTATGAAAAGTGAATTAATTTGTTGTATTTGTTAAATACAGCGCCCGTATATAACCACCATGGTAGACAAACATGTACACTTTTTGTTTTAAATTGATGATTGTAAAAGCTACAAATAGATCAATATTGCAAAAGCATGATTATTTGAATATTGTAAATTGTAATTTAATTATAAATTAAATTATGTTTTGTGACGTTACATTTGCTTAAAATAAAGCAAACAGTAATATGCAACATCGCTCTGATTCATAATACATTACAGCAAATAAATTAATATTTTTTTAATATTTTTACAATTTGAAATTGACTTATGTTGAGAATGCTAATTCTCTTAATAACAGCTGTCAAAGTGTGATTATTAGTAATTAGTGCATTAAATATGTTTTAAATGTTTCAATAGTTATTTCCATTACGGGTTTGCGCTTGGCTGAAGTACAAACCGTGATTAGCCAAAACTGATATTGTCTTAACATATAGGCTTATTGCAAAGTTTTTTAGTAAAATGCAAATGTGGTATGTATTTGTAGTTAAAAGTCAAATATTAACGTAGCAAATTTAAGTCTCAAAATATGCACAGTTTAATACTTTACACAGTTTTTATGTAAATAAACGATAAATCTACTAGTCAAAGTGTAAAGCTTTTGGCAGGGTTCTCTAGTTCAAACTATTTACTTGTAATCATAAACAGGTATTCTCCCCCCACCTAACCAAATGTGAGTAATTTGTAGATTGGATTAGACGGGTTACTCTAGTTTAAGCTATTTACTTGTAATCATAACTTAGTGTTGTAAGTGATGGGCGCGTCACACAAATTATTCAATTTTATTCATAAACTGGTGTTCTCAGCCACACGCCAAAGCTAAGTCTTAGTGATATGTACATTGAATTAAGAACACTTGTTTACCCGTCTAAGTGTTTGTAATTTATACATTGGATTACAAATACTTGGTCGGGTAAGCAATGCATTTTAGTTTAAAGTAATTGTCCATAATCATAAACAGTAATGCCCTACCCGCCCAAGTTTTGGTAATCCAATCTGTAAATTAAAACAATACATTTAACAATAATTGTGATGTTAATGCTATGGCAATACTATTTTATAATGTTATATATGAAGTAATCTCTTTGTTTGTACCGTTGAAATGTGTTCATTAAAGTACCTATCCAGTTTTGTGTAACTCTACTCTTATTAACAAAATTAGAGAGAAAAAGATTGCTGATAGCTTATATAAACAATCCGGCTGCATTGAAAATTATCACAAGTTTGCTGGTTTAAGAGAACAATGTAAATCACTAGTTAACTCATCAAGGATAGATAATAATATTTCAAGTAATTCTAAAAAATTCTGGCAAAACATCAATGAAAAAAGAAACGGCAATGAATTACACAACCGAAATTATTTACGGTAATACCACTAGCCTCAATGGACAAGATTGTGTAATTTATTTGTAAAATTTCTTTTCTACTGTATACGCTAAATCTAATAACTGCATGGTATTGGTAATGTTAGAGCTGTGTATAATGGAATTTCAAAATTAAATGATTCTTGTAGCTTTGGTTCAAATGCTATTCCTAGATTTTTTTCTAAAGAACTTTGTGTGCACTTTGTCTATGCCAATAACTATGCTGTTTCAAACGTCATTAAACTTTGAGACATTTCCTGATACTTGGAAACATTTGTACATAGCACCCATTTTTAAATCCGGTGTAAGATCCAAAATTAATAATTACAGCAATCGGTTATTTCAAAACTAATGGATATGACTGTTTCTAGACAAATAAAATGGTTCTCATCAAGTTTGATAATAAAGAAACAACATGAATTTTTTGAAAGGCTCTGTACCATAAATAATTTCTTGTTATATCAAGAATATATTATAAACGCTATAGAACTTGACTAACAGGTAGACGCTCTTTATACCAATCTCTTCAAAGCGTTTGACAGAGTTGACCACACTATTTAAATGCTGTAGGGTTAAGTAACAAAAATGTTAATTGTATGAAATAGATCTCAGGGTGTTAAAATAAATAACTGTTTGTCAAAACCTTTCTCAGTAACTTCTGGTGTACCACAGGATTCACACTGTGTGCTTTTGTTATTTAACATAATATAACGTCAATAATTGTAAACTGCAAGTTTTTACTTTTTGCAGATAATTTAAAGTTATTTTTTAATGTAAGTAACTCAAGCAATTGTGTTCTAATTTAAAATGATATAGATAAATTGTCCTTATGGTGTACAAAAAATAAATTTGATTTAAATGTTAACAAATGTAAATAAATTTCTTTTTGTAGAAATAAAAATGCTATTGTTCATACGTACATTTTAAACGATAGAGCACTTGAGCAAGTTATAAAAATGCGTGATTTAGGTGCTATATTTGATAACAAAATGACTTTTAATAGTCACATACAAAAAAATTGTAATAAAACACGCAAAATGTTAAGATTTGTTACTCGATCTTCTGCAGAGCTACGAGCATCAACTATTGTAATACTGTACAAATCACTAGTAAGATCTACTCTTGAGTATGGATCGGTTATTTGGAGTTTTTACAAAAAAGACTTATAAATAATATAAAAATCATCTAAACAAAGTTTTTAAAATACTTAAAATAAAAAATTAATTATGTTTTGTCATTAAAACAATTATCATTAAAGTTCAATTTAAGTAAATTATTAGATTGTAGAACCATTAGTGACTTGTTTGGTAAATAAAATTGTTAATGGTTTCATAGATTGTCCGAATTTGTTGGCAAAATTTGATTTCAACTTTAACTAAATTAAACTTACTCGTAATACTAACTTGTTTAAAGTTAAGTTACAGAGGACAAATTATAGATTTCACAGTCCACTATTAAGATTTATAAAAGAATGTAATGTTTTGAAGGATCACAACAGCTTTTAGATATCATTGTTTACGTATTAATTTTAACATATGAATATTTTGAATAATTTTGATTTAGATTGTTTTTATGTGTATCATGAATATTTTATGTTTGTTATATATTTATTTTTAGGTATTAATGTTATTGTCTGTTTTACATATTTTTGTAATATTGTAACAAAAAGATTTTTTTATAAATAAACTGTTATTATTATTAACTACAGATATTTGGGCGAGTGGGACGAGTCACTTACGAAGCCTTAATTTTGTTCAGCGCACGATGTCTGTGATTTTACTTTCTAATTAAATTTTCTTGCTTTGTCTAAAAAAAAGGTTTTAATTTTTGTTGCTTGTAAGCAACATTTTTTTTTTCCATATTTTGTTTCTTAGACATTTGACAGTTTTTAATGCTTTGTTTGTTTGTTGTTGAGCATCATACTATAAGTCTCTTTTACTGCATGGTTTAACGCCGAGGTAATTAAAGCGCATTACTTTATATAAATTCAATGCAAAGTTTTTAAGTAAAATACAAATAACCTGTTGGAACGTATAGAAAAAATAAAAAATAAAATTATTTATTTATAATAAAATAAATTCAATTTTAATATTTTATAAACCAAATGTAAAGAAAGTTATAAAAAATAAAATTTTAACATAATTTGCAAAATAAAGCTTGATTGAAAATACCAACTACTACCTATTAATGGTACGAGTTCGATACAATCATATTAGTTACACCACTTGCAAAACCATTATAAAAGTAATGCAGCTGCAAACTTTTAATTTCCAAGATAGAAATCGATGCAGAAAATTGGCTCTGGATGAATAGTAAAATATAAAATATAAAATTAAATCGAAAAACATCTGCAATCCCTTGTGTATAATTATGTTGATTAGATTAATTGAAATAACAACTTTCACTTATACTAAATAACGATATAATTGGGCCATTGTTTTAAGCTACAATTAATTTTATTAAAAAAACACACAATTATAGCATGTATACCGTAATTTAATCTCTAATTAATATCGTGATGAAAATTTATCTGAATATCCAATTAAGAAATAATTATAGTAAAATTACCCCCCGTATGAATAAATCACATTTAAGTCGTTTCAGCTTTAAAAAAATAATAATATATCGAACAAAAGCTCTATTATTCACTTCTGAACGCCTCCACTTTAGTTGTTAAAATAACACGAGTCGTCTTTTGTAAGGGATTAACCGCAAAAAATTTCATGAAAAATAAATTGGATATTTTTACATCGGCCACTTCTCTACTCTCCGCACAAAAGTCAGATTATAATTTTTGCCATATTCAGGTCTATACGTGTCAATCAGATGAAGGTACAGCTGCTGACAGGGGTGGTTATAATCGACTTATTAACGAGCTTACAAAGGCGTTCTTGCACGCCGACTTGACTTCACAAATTGAAATGTTATATTCGACTGGAAAAATCACAAGTAGCGGTTTTTCAATGAATTCATTTTACCAAGAGACACAGTTTGTATAAGTTAAGCTCTTATTTTATACAAATTCAATATAAAGTTGAGATGTTTTTACCATTTAATTACAAACATGTTTGTTGGCTTTCTCATAATGAATCAATCGAGCTTGAAATTCAAAATACTGAATAATTAATTAGTCAATAAGGAATATTATTTTCAAGTGAATATTAAATGTGTTTTAATATTATTCATCTGAATATATTAAAAATCTATTATTTTAGTATGGTACATTCAAAATAGTTTAAAAATCCTTAACAAATTGTAAACTATACAAAGTGATTCATATTTACGCAATTTTAATATTTCAAATGTTTTTTCTGTGTACTTTTGATTTTTTTTAATTAAATTTCATGTAATAAACGAGGTTTCTGTTGCAATTTTATTTGTGAATGAGTTAACTGGGCAATTTTAATATTATAAATGTTCATTCTGTGCAATGTTGCAATTTTTGAAACAAATGTTATGCTAAAAATGAATTGCTGCTTATATGCTAGAATTAAGTTTTGAATTTGATATTGAATAAAAGTATATTCTGTGTAATTTAAAGATTTTTTAATAAACTTTATACTATAATTGAGTATTTATTACAAATCTTGATAAATTGTGTGTTGTCAACGTGATTTTTAAACAAAGTTTATGCTGAGTGAGTTTTCTGTGCAATATTTAAATGTTTATTCTGTGCAATTTTACAATTTTTCAAGCAAATTTTCTGTTTTTCCGTGCAGTTTTGAAGATTGTTGTATTAATTTTGGTAAGGTTTTTTTAAGTAAACGGTGTAACTTTAAGATTTTTTGACAAGTTTATGTAAATTTTATATTAGAAATAAATTAGTATTATTTCATAAATTAGTTTTGTTTTCAATTTTAGAAACCTAATTTTTCAGCAAATTTTATTCTTTAAATAAGATTTTTGCTTGTTTTTTTTAAGCAAATTTGATGCGATATTGATGTTTTCCGCAAAATGTTTGATGTATTTTATGCTATTCATCGTTTTTTCAGTAAATTTTATAGTAAACTTGTGCTCTTTAGATGAATTTGTTGTCACTCATTTTTAAAATTTCATAAATTTAATTTTTTATCACAAAATTTTGCCATTTTTGACTTTTTATGTATAGAAGATTGTTGAAGATTTTAACACTTTATGATAATTTTTATTATTTTTTGACAATATTTTTATATTTTATGACTAGATTTTGCTATTTTTAGCGTTCTATAAACATAATTTTGCATTTTTTGACAGTTTATGACCGGATTTTAAATCTTTCTTGCAATATTTTTTTTTTTTTACTTGTATTTTAGCGTCGACTACTAAGGTCATTTGCTATTTATTTTGTTTTAATAACTTTAGGTTATAGACCTGAGGAAAACAAAACAACACATTAAAATGGTTAAATAAATAAATAAATAAATAAATACTAAATCTAATATCACAGTTGCTAAAATTTAAAACTAAATTTAAAACAAATATCACAGAACCAATTATCATAAATGACACCGAAGCTGTAAAAGGCTTCGATGCCAGACCCTAAAAACTAACTAAACCTAATATCACAGATTGCATTGAAGTAGTAAAAGACTACGATGCTTTAAACAACTCAACAACACAGACTGATCAATAAAAATAAATTAATAAATTAACACCAAAATCATTATAAAACAACACAAAAATTTGGTTACACCTGTTTGAGAAGTTCTGCGTCTTTCAAAAACTGGACGCACCTTCACATGGACTCCTCTCTATTTGATAAAATAGATGCACGTTGTTAGGTAGCTCGAGCCGATTACGGTGGAGAAGGTAGGCTCGGCATTCCTCCAAAATGTGCTTCACCGTTAGAGGGTCGTGACATGTTTGGCATTCTGGTTGTTCGTCGCCGGTCAGGAAATACGAAGAAGTCAAGTTGGTATGACTATGCGCAAGCAACGAAGGGCGACCTCCTCTCTGCTGTTGAGATCTACCGGCGACTTCCAAGTCGTCACGGAGAGCTTGATTTCCTTTAATTTGCTCCCGAAGCCGTTCCATACTCTATGCCAATCCTCGATGACCTTTGATATGACGTATCCTTTGAGATCATCGGGTCTTACGGGAATGTTGTCCGCAGGATCCGCGTCAGCCGCCTGACGGGCGGCTTTATCGGCCAGCTTGTTGCCCTCGATACCCACATGACCCGGTGTCCAGACAAAGATAGCTCTCTGTTCAAGCCCGGCCAAGCGGAATATCAAAGTTTGTGCGAGCTGGACCAGCGGATGGACCGAGTACATAGACTTTATACTCAGGATGACACTCAGCAAGTCGGAACAAAGGAGGATCGAACTGTGAGATGACGTCTCTTTATGCAAAGCATGTAATTCTGCTGTGTATACGTAGGCCTCTTTAGAGAGACCACGAACCGTCTAAAAAAAACGAAGGCACTTACTTCCCACCCCCCGATCCGTTTTCGAACCGTCCGTATACAACCAAGAAGAGCCTAGGTATTCGGCAACAATTTCAAGAAAATTGCTCCTCAAGACATCGGTGCAAGTTTTTTGTTTGCTCTGGGAGGTCAGATCAAAACGAGCTTTAACCCTCGGCAACAGCCAGGGTAGAAATTCGCCAGAACCGACCTCGAATACCATCGGATAATTAACGTTGAGACTCTCCTCTAGCTCCTGCGCTCGGACGCACACCGGCTTACTGACGGTAGGCCTGAGTCTGTATTTACGTTGCTGCGTTTCGTTGGCGGTAAATATGAGTCGGTTGTTGTGACCTCTCTTTGCTCGCATCGCCGCGGCGTACGTGAATACAAAGCGACTACGACGAGCGGCTAGAGGAAGTACACCCGACTTGCAGCAAAGACTCGGTGCAGGACTAGTGCGGAATGCTCCCGTGGCGTATCTAATGCATGCGTTGTGGACTGCGTCTAGGGCTTTTAACCGGGATTTTCTGGCGGATGAGTATACCGCTCAGCCGTAGTCGACCTTGGATAAGACCAGATCTTTGTACAGCCGCAACAGTACCTCTCTCCGCGCACCTCAGTTAATGTTGGCCAAGCACTTGATCACGTTCAAGGCTTTTTTGCACTTGGTGACCAAATCATCAATATGTGCCCGAAAGGATAAGGTCCTATCGAGCACGAGCCCTAAGAAACGGACTGTTTAACGCACGTGATTCTAGAACCCCGCAAGATAAGCGCGGGGTCCCAGTGAGGTCTTCTGAGGCGGCAAAAATGCACGCACGAGGTTTTCGTCGTAGAGAAGCGAAAACCTCTCGCCTCTGCCTGTCTCTTCATTTCGACTATGGTGATCTGGAGTTGACGTGTTATGGCAGGAATGATATCTCCCGCCATGTAGATCACCAAGTCATCGACGTACAGACATTTTTGTACAGGTGTAACCACAAAAGCCGCAATATCATTAACCGCAATTGCAAAAAGGGTGACGTTAATTGTTGACCCTTGGGGAACACCGTTCTCTAGACATAATGTTTTCGAGTTAGTGGTTACCACCCTTACTTTAAATTTGCGATCGCGCATGAAAGATTCAAGAAAAAGAGGCATACGACCCCTGAATCCACAGGCGTGCAGCTTCTGCAAAATTCCATATCGCCAAGTCATGTCATACGCCTTCTCCAGGTCGAAGAACACCGCTACGAGGTGTTTTCTTGCTAGAAAGGCGTCTTGGATAGAATTTTCTAGACAGATTAAATGATCAACGGTACTGTGATTTTGTTTGAAACCCGCCTGGTATTTAGCTAAAAAGCCGTTATTTTCTAGCATCCACACCAAACGGTTGTTGACTATTTTTTCTAAAATTTTACTGAGACAGCAGGTAAGGAAAATTGGTCTGTAGCTGTTGACGTTGTTTGGATTTTTGCCCGGCTTCAGCAACGGCAGGATAATGGCCTCTCTCCAACATTCCGGGTAGACGCCGCTTTCCCATATCAGGTTGTAGATTTCCAGCAACCGCTCCGTCATGCGGGAGGGAAGTTGCCGGATAACCTGATAAGATACGTCGTCTGGTCCCGGTGCAGAGGTAGTACTCATACCGTTAATTGCCGTTTTCAGCTCTTTTGAAGTAAAGAAGGAGTTGTATGGCAAGAATCCAGAGAAGATAAATTTAGCGAAGTTTCTAATTGGTCTTTTTGACGCAGGAATTGTTCATTATAGTTTTAAGAGTATCGTCGTTCCACCATAAAGCCGACGGACCGGCCAGCTGACCGTTGGACTTTAGGACAAACACATCTGCTGCTCGGACAATACAATTAGTGAAAACCTTCACGGCGGTCTTGACATCCTCACCATTTGACTCTGGTGGGACCAGACTGGCTTGGAAACCTTGCCAGTCTGCGCGGTCGAGACACCATCTACGAGGGACGGACTGTCTTACCCGTTTGACAATGGCTTTAATAACGATGGGAAAGTTATCGCTACCGTAAAAATCTTCTAATACATTCCACGATAGACGTGTGGCTAAACGTGGAGACAATAAAGACAAATCAATTGCCGAAAAAATTGTACCCCTATCTCCAAAGTGTGTGGCGGAACCCGTGTTAAGGAGGACAGCGTCGCTTTGATCGAGAAAATCTTCTATCAAACGACCTCGCGTGTCTTTTCTCAGGTAACCCCATAACAGATTGTGAGCGTTAAAATCGCCCACTAGGAGATAGGGCTGTAGAAATAAGTTTTTGTATATCTTTCAAAGTCCAATCGAACTCCAGAAGATACAGTTTGCATGTTGTGGCTTTTATCGGGATAGTAAGCCGGATTGCGATTGCCTGTAGTCTAGTTCTGATGGTTATTTCGTAAACGGTAAATTTTCCCTCGGAAAAATAGCGATTCCACCTTTGGCTCGGGCACCCGGCAGAACGTCACTTCTTGTGCACGTAAAGCCCCAAAGATTGAAATGTTCTTGGGGCTTAAAGTGCGTTTCCTGTAAACACACGCAAAAAGGCATGTGTTTTACCAGGATCATTTTCAGCTCACAATAGCTGCGTTTGCAACCGTTGCAGTTCCACTGTACTATTGCCTCCATAATTTTAAATAATTATTAAATAAATAAAATAAATTAAGAAATAAATAACATGTAATAGACGGACAGCTATTAGAATAAGTTAACACAGAACAAATAAAACAACAAAGCTGTAAAGAGACTTTGATGTTTAGACGTAGACTAGGCAAAATATACATTTTTAAAGCTATTATCACAGATGACATCAAAGTTGTAAAATACTTCAATGCCAGAACCATAAAATACATAAAACTTAACACTATTATTACAGATGACATCTGAGTTGTGAAAGATTCCGATGCCACAACCATAAAATATATAAAACTTAAAACTAGTATCATAGATGACATCAAAGATAAAACAATACAAGTACACAAATGACACTGCAGTTGTAAAAGACTGCAGTGCCGGTACAAAACAACACTTATTTAAAAAACATAATAGAAGGCCTACAGCTGGGAGCGTGATCTGCCCTTTTTCCAGCCAGGTTTCCTTCTTCTTTTACCTCGGTTACTCCCACTGTCAACAACAGAAAGTTCTGATGCCGAACTAGATTTGTCGTCACCGTTGCTGGAAGAAGGGCCATCCCGCTTCCGTTTACCCGGATCAGACTGATCTATTTGTTTTGGCGTATCTGCCAAAACAAGTTTGGTCAGGTCGGTTTTAAAGCCAACCTAAGAATGTGTAGGGGATGCTTCCCCCACGATTTTGGTTAAAGAAACCGAAGTTCTCCTTAATCGTTGCTGCCCCGGAGGTTTTGGCGGGGGCATGTTTGGTTTAATGACCGGTATTAGCGGTCTATTTGCTGTAGGAAGTTAGTTGTGCCCGCTTAATGCAGCAATAAGGAGCGGCAAAAGGTTATTTATAAGCTCGTTCACATCCACTGAGTTTTTTAATGCAAACGCTGCTTTGGCGTATGATATTTCGGCAATTGGTGTAGAGACTAACACCTATTTGCGTGCTTCAAAATATGTTAGTTTGTTTTTGTCATTATTTCTTTGATAGCAATTTTCTCTTTGTATTTCGGACAATTACGTAATCTTGCGAAGTGCTCTCCTCCGCAATTGACACACGTAATTGGCTGTTCGCATTTGCTACCTTCATGTAAAGGTTTTCCACACGCGCAAATTTGCTCCTTGGAACAACAAGCAGCTGTGTGTCCAAACTTCTGACATTTGAAGCATCGCATTGGTGCCGGAATATATGCCCTGACTGGGAGACTATAAAAAGCTCCTTTAACGGTGGTGGGCAGTTGTGGTCTGTTAAACGTCAATATATGGTTAGGGGTTTTTTCGCGTTTACCGTCTTGCATACTAGATATGCGACGCACGTCGATTACCTCCTGACCACTCATGTTTTCAACAATTTCTTCCAACGTGCAGTTTAAGAAGTCCCTACAATAATCAATGCCCTTACAGGAGTTTAATGTTTTATTGGCTGAGACTGTCACGTTCATATCTGCCATACGGATACATTTTAATAGTTTGGTTGACTGAGCGGCTGAAACCGTTTCCACAAGAAGGCCATCTCTGACCTTCTTGATAGATTTGGTGTCGCCGATCAGTCCATACAAGACTCTACTAATTAAGAAGGGGTTTTTTCTTTAGTGACCAGAATGAACCAAGGGATAGGTCCCACCTTCTCATCACCGGCACTTTTTGACAAAATAGCTTTGCCAGACTTTTTCCCTTTTGTCGAAGAAAAAGCTGGGAGGTCCGATTTGTCATCAGAAGGGGACCGGGTATCATTATCCGTTTTCACAACCCGATCAGTTGCACCAACTTCCAAACAATTGACTACTGCGCTACCGGAGCATTGTTTTCCCACTCCGGTAGTTGCCAAACCCGTGCCAATTATAAAGCCCCTGTCAGATTAAACTGACGGCACGGACTAGGGACATGAATTTGATTTTGACATCATAAACAAAATTGTGTTTTACCTACAGCCAGGTTGGAAAAGAGAGAAAAAGAAGGTTATGGGTAAAGCGGGAAAATGGGTAAAACGGGAAATGACAAGAAAATAGAAAAAGGTAGCCAGGAATGGCTTTGGGTACATTTGGTTTAGCTTCTGCTTATTGACTCATCCGGTATGGGTGGCCCTGCCAAGAGTTTAAACTCTCACCGGCATAGCTCGAGCAGAAGTTACTCAGCCCCCTCACCACGTCAAGGTAGTACCCACGAGGGGGTGCAATATTATTATATTCTTAGCAAGATTTTCCTATTTTTAATTTTTTTTAAACTTTTAAAGATTTTTCTATTTTTAAATTATTTTAAAATTTTTGTTGAATTTTAGTTTTTTCCAACAATAATTTAATTATTTTAAATTTGCTATTATTGGCATTTAAAAATATAATAATTTTGGTTTTTATAACGTTTTTGCCAAATGTTGTTTTTGTCTAAAAAATAATTTAATTTTTTATAATCGGATTTAGTTATTTTTGATCTTTTATGATAGAATTTGGCACTAATTAATAATTAAATTTTTGACGTTTAATGAAAAAAATTAAACTTTTCAATAGTGTATAGCTTAATTTTAACAGTTTTATTGATGTTTTAAAACATAATTTTAATATTTTTGATATTTAATAAGAAGAATTTTTAAATTAAAATTTTCCATTTTTTAACAGTTAATAGCCAAATTTAGAACATTTGTGGATTGTTAAGAACAGAAATATATTGGGTATGGTGTACATACATCTTAGTACATATATAATTTTTTGGATTAAGTATTCATATAAAAAAAAATTGAGAAGCTATGTGGAGTTTTTGTTAATTTGGTTGAACTAGCATTATTGTTAATTGCGTTTTTTGTAGCTTTTTTTTATTTTGGTTTTAGTGAAAGCAAATGCAATAAAAGTATTTAAAAGTAATAAATATAAGTAACATTTTTTGTCTTTCTTTTGTGTAATCTAGAGTTGTTATTGGAAGAAGTGCTTATTCTGCATTGTAGTGCTTGTTTGTTAAATGATTGTACGATTAGACAACTATTTGGATGTCTTTGTTGATTTTTGTGTTTTGGTGACGTTCTCAAACTTCTTTTGAAAATAATTCTGAGATGTCTTGAGTTGACAGTGTTGTTTGTATAGTTGCTTCTTTAAACGCTGTTTGAGGTATGTTAGATAGTATTAAAAAAGTTCTAGTAAGAACATTGCTACGTAATTTTGAGGTCAAAATTTAGGCAAGATGGCCAAATGATAACAAGGTAAATTGTTAGCATTGTTTACAATAATTATTGTTATTTATTTGCGTGCAGGTAGAGCTTGTAGTTATAGATTGTTATAGTATTTGTTGATAAAAAGTATTGGTAAATCTTCACTTGACAAGTTCAAAAAAAAAGATTCAGCTGTCAGAAGTTATTCAGACATATACCAAAACGGGTCTTTAAGGTGTGTAATACAAAGTACATTGTCATCAATGTACTAACAGCTGTAGTATACTTAGAAAGCTGTAAAAAGTTGTAATTTACTCACAAAAGTTGTGTGATAACACCGTACCTGGCAGTAAAACTTTATATGGTCAATGAGGCCCTATAACTTGGATTGCATAATAACTAAAAAAGCTTATACAACCCAGTTAGGCAATGAGGTTGCATGCATATTACATTACATTATTAAGGTGCAGTTATAAACACACTTTTAATTGATTATACCATGAGTTTGTGTTAACTAAGTGAAGAAATTCTGGCATTACAACCTATTGAGTCTTATGCTAGAGATAGAGATTCTATGTTTGCTAGTTTTACAGGTTATACTGATAGTTGTGTGCAGGTTCAATTTATTTACAATAACGGGTCATAGCGGTGACGCTCTGTTGCGAGAGAACGAGATAGACCAAATTACCTCAAATGCAGCGCACTGGAGTAAAAGTTTTGAGCAAGACAAAGAAAAAAGTCTTCGTAAATACTCGCAGTAAAGTGATGTCGTTGAATAAATTAGCATTACATAGCGGTTTGACAACAAGCCGTTCTAATGTAAAATTAATATTTATTTAATTAATAATCAACGTAAACGCATTGTGTGGTGGATGGGAGGTTTAGCGTTTATTGTTTCAGTTATATAAAAGCAATTTTTAATTCTTCTTCTTCTCACGCCGTCTCCTTTCGAAGGTTGGCGATCCAATTGACCATTATGGTTTTTGACACGGCTGCTCGGAAGACATCAGTGGTCGTACAGTTGAACCAGCGGCGTAGTACTTTAAGCCAATTTTTAATAACTGTTTGTAACATAGTTTTAATACAAATAATAATATTTTGAAAAACCTTTTGTTAGATTTTTTTTTAAATTTTAATAACAATTTTATCATGTTTATATTTAATATTTAAAATTTTAAAAAGTTCTGTTTAATCTTCACCAAAGCAAAATAAGGTTACTCAAGCTAAAACTAAAACTAATATAAATTATTAAAAGATTATAAAACATCTTTAAACAAACAAAGTTAATTATTAAACACAAATGATAAACAAAAATTAACTAAAAAGTAATTTAAACAGCTGTACAAAGTATTGCAAACAAACTCGGCAATGAACAAAAACAACAAAAAGGTCACTAATTTGAGAACAAAGAAAATAGACCAATCAGAGTTATAATCAGAGATTTGCATCCATTTTGCAATGTAAACAAAATCTTTGGACTTTAGCTTCAGGGTTAAAAATTCAAAGTTGTATTTGTTAAAAAAATTATAAAGTAAGCTACATTTTTTTTTTTATTATTTATGACAACTTTTGATAAAGCAAATTAGTTAACTAATTAATTTATTTAATGTAAGTCTAATTTTGCTGCCAAGGCTAATTAAATTATTGAGTTTTTTAACGCAACATCTAAGCTATTTTTTTTTTATAGAAAAACTGACTCCAGATACAGAACTCAAACCCGAGAGTTCTGGTGTAGTGGCTAATACAAAAATTAAAATTAAAGCACTAATAATTATCAAATAAATTGTCCAATGCAAGAAATGCATTTGGGTATTTTTAAGAATATCATATTTTTTTACAGTAACTGATTTACTAATAGATTAAAATGAGTATAAACAAACGTTACCGGCACTATCCCAAGATTAGATTAAACTCTTAAATGTCAATGTCGTTTTAAATCAAAACTTGGTTTTGATCTGCAGATCACTGCACAATTTCTGAAAACAAATCAAAAGAATGCAAAAACTGACTACAAATAAAAGCAGGAAATTTAGATTGGCAATTGCAAGTTCTATTATACAGGCAAACCCACAATACTGGCCTAAGGATGCAAATATAATACATGTTTTTTTGACTGGGTTATAAAAATGCAAAAAAACTTTGATATTAATTCTGATCACTTGGCAGTCATTTAAACGCTAAACAAAAAAATAATTTAAAAAAATTTACCAAAATTAATTAATAAAACTACTGATTGTAAAAACTTTAAAACCTGGATCTTAAAAATATTATCAACTTGAATGTAAATAATAAATCCAGCGATCACCGCCTGGTAAGGGCAACCATATGCATCAACCAGAAACTAGAACAAAGTAATAAAATCAAAAAGTCGTTACTCAAACAGATAGACAGAGAAAAACTCCAACAAAATCCAAACAAATTCCAAACGGACCTGGAGAATAAATTCAAAGACCAGATGCTGAGTACTGCAGACATAAACAAAGTAAATAAAAATATAACAACCACGCTAAACCGAGCACAATAGCATACGTACAACAAAAACTAAAAGCTCAAACAAAATAAGTGCGGCAACACTAAACGTCAACTTATAGCAGACAACAAAAGATCAACAATAGAATACGTCAATACAAACAAAACCGCCAAAGAAATAACAAAAAAAGACATCAGGATTCACAATACTGGAATTGCGCAGAATGTCCTAGAACAACATAAAAGAACAAAAATGTTCAGAAGAGAATCGACAAACACAAAGAAAGAAATTGTCAGAATCAAAAACAACGGGCAAAGATAGAATATTATGGAAGATGATTAAACAAAGCGGAGGCATACAAAAACGCCAATTAAAGCTATTGTTCAATGCCCGATCAAAAAAGATATTCCGCAAGGCTGTGCAAAGGCTCTCGTAATAATCATTCACAAAAAATGCGACACCAAAAACCTAGAAAATTACAGACCAATCAGCCTGATGTCTCAAATATATAAATTATTTTCAAAACTAATAACCAGCCGCTTCACACCTAAGCTCTAGACTATTATCAGCTAAAACAACAAGCAGGCTTTAGGAAGAGATACAGCATTACGATACACTTACAAACAATAAGAATACTTATAAAGAAAGCTGTGAAATACAATATTTCCCTATAGCTAGCATTTATCGATTTCAAGATGGCCTTTGACACGGTAGAAATATGGGCACTGCAGCAAGCCCTAAAAAACGCTAAAATTAGCCATAGATATGCAAACTTAATAAGCAATACATACTAAAATGCCACACTACAAATTTAACATAAACAATAAGCTCTTTACCGTAGTACTAGAAGACGCACTAAAAACAATTGAGCTCCAAAGCAGAGGCATTAACATTAATGGAGAAAAACTCAACCATTTAATGTTTGTGGAAGCAGAGAAGAACTAATCACTCTCATCGAAGACATCTACAAAGCCACAAAACGCATAAGCCTAAAAATCGACTTCCACAAAACAAACCACATGACATCAACAACAACATTTAGGTAAAAGCAATATGAAAAAAAAACTACATACAAGTACCTAAGTCAAACACCTAAAACTTGGACTTTTACGAAAGCAATACTTAATAAGCTCAAAGTTAATCAAAGGACTATTGAGAGAAAGATACTGGGTATATCACTGAAGGACCGGAAGACTAATAAGTGGATCAGAAAAAAAACAAAAATGCAAGACGTTTTGAAATATGCCGCCACCCAAAAATGAAATTGGGCGGAACCAAACACTCGCAAGAGACCAAGACAAGTAGAGCGTAAAATTATTAAGATGGAGTAACAGAAAAAGTGTGCAAAAACCACAAATGATGTGGAGCAACGACCTGAAACGAGTGGCTGGGCTAAACTGGTACCAGATGGCTCAAAACTGAGATGATTGGCAGAAGAAAAAAGAGGTTTAACCCAAAGAGTAAAAAACAGTTAACAAAAAAAATATCTGAAAAAAAAATATTATAAAGCTGTTTGTCAGTATCATCCAAACTGCAGCAACAAACAACACAAAGAAATCTATTATGTAACAAAAGAAAAAAAAAACTATCAATCAAAAAAAAACTGCAACTTTCAAGAAAACCACAAAACAAACCTACCTTGAGTAACGAAAGCTCTCAAAAAAAATTCAAAAACTGAAAAAAGACATAAGTAAATAAAGCATAAACCTGTTTAAAAAAAAACAAACTATTTTTGAGTAAAACTACCAAAAAGATTGGAAAATCTATCATTCCAATAAAAAAAAATTGCCTGTGACAATAAGTAAAAAGCAGAAGTATCTGTGTTTAAACCTAATCAAATTTAATATGTCCTTACAATCAAATCTTAAAAAAATATATTAGGTTGGTCACTTCCAAAGAAATTGCCCATTGTATGACTAACTAAAATTTTAAAAAAGTTTCAACTTTATTACTAGAGATAAAGAATAATAATGCTAATTATTTAAAAATGCTGCATTTTGTCTCAAGATCTTCCCAGCTACGTGAAAATTAGAACAAGAAGTAACAATGTCATCATACCAACATATTGCTTTGTTTTCAATTATATTATAGTTCCTAACTTTCAATTTGGATTTTATAAAAAACACGCTACCATCAATCAGGTACATCAAATAACAGATATTAAATAATTTAAAAAAAACTAGAAAAAAAAGATTGTATGCTCTTTTGCGTTTCTTGACGGTGTCCAGGCTTTAGTATAACACAAAAGTCTTATTTATAAACTAAATAATATGCTGCCAAAGCAGTATGCAGAAAGAAATAAGTACAGACGTACCTCAAAAAAACGTCTTGAGGCCAATACTCTTCATTCAATTTACAAATGCCTTGTCAGAAATAAAAAATATTACCACTGCAACATTTGCTGATAAATGCAAAGATTTCAACCTCTAAATTACAAAACGCTAATAATATGATTGAGCAAAAAACTAAAAAATATAACAAGCAAATCTATCTATATCAGTTTTACCAATATAATGTTAAAAGACCATTCAAAATTTTACATCAACGACATCATTGTACCACAAGAAAACAATACAAGGTACCTGAAGTTGCTAAATATTAAAAAAAAAATGTTTTATTTGATAAAGTTTTGAAAAACTAAAGCTCAATTTTGAGCAAATTTTTAAATCTTTTTCAATTAAATTTATACAAATTACAATAACTTGGTATTAAAATTATAGGGTGCAAGGGGTAGTCAAATAACATCTCTAAAATCAGATGATACCCAAATGCCAATCTCACCTGCACGTGGTGCACCCTGCAGGATATCTAACAAGGCTCTGGCGACCAAATACTGGCGGGATAACCTAATTACACAATCAACAGGATTAAATACCAGTCCCCCATAAAGAAGGCAACGGGAACCCTCCTCAACTGAAAAAATATTCCTAAGAAAATCATGGCTTTGCTCAATGTTAAATGTACCGAAAAGAAAACTAATCCTCCAATTAGATCTCCGGGAAGAATGACCTTAAAGAAAACTACAAATAACAACAAAGGCACTATAAATGTTCTCAACATCGGAACATGGAATGTTAGAAGTCTTCTGCAAATCGGAAAATCACACATTATAAAAAAAAACTGGAAAGGTGCAAGATGTCTATAACCGGTATTTGTGAAACTCACTAGAAGGAAAAGGGTTTTTTTCAAAACATCTAATGGAAATACAATCATCACCTTGCACCTCGCACTTGGACAAATTCAGGATGAAGCAGGCGGAAAAATAACAAATATGCAAGAGATATTAGAAGTATAGAAGAAATAATGCAAAAAATTCTATAACGACAAAACAACAATAGCAACATCATTTACGCAAAAACCGTTCATACTAAAAGAAGAAGTAAGAAACGCTATAAAACAATTAAAACCTGACAAATCCCCTGGAATATATGCTATAACTGCAGAAACCATCAAGGCTACTAAAGATTAAGATATTGACGTTTTTTATCGTATCTGCCAAAATATATGGACAATCGGAATATGGCCAAAAGAATGAGCTACTTCTGTATTTTTTTTTTGTTGTTTAAGAAAGGTTTAAACAAAAAATGTGACAATTTAGATTAATATTTTTATTACAATCCTAAATGAGAGACCCAAGACCTTCTTACAATGGCAAATTCTACACAAACAAGCAGGCATTGTAAAAGGACGTGGTACCCGGGAACAAATAATTATCCTGATGCTAATTATTAAAAAAGTTTGCAAAATTAATAAACCAGAGTACATGTGCTTCATTGGCTATTGTAAAACCTTTGATAGTCTAAAGTAAGATAATTTATAGTCCATATTAACGGAGATGGAAGTGCCAAATCACTTGATGCTCTTAATCCAAGAACTATACACCCACAGTGAAGTTGTTGTACAAATTGATAACTGTCTGTCAAAAGCATGCTTAATCCGTAAAAGCGCCAAGCAGAATGCATATTATTACCAATGCTATTCAACATATATGGTAAATTTATTATGAGAAAAACACTAAAAATCTGGAAAGGTGGCATTTCCTTGAAAGGTTTGAAAATTTACAATTTACACTACGCTGATAACACAGTATTATTTGCTAGCTCGGCCGAAGAACTGTTAGAATTAATGAAAAAATTAAAACAAGAAGCGTCATCCTTCATCTAGAGATTGATCACAATAAAACAAAAATCATGATTGTAGACCGCCTAAATAACAACCAGCCCGACATTACACATATTAGACAATCGCAAGTGCTTAATCAATTTATATATTTGGGTGCAGTAATTACAAATTAGGGTGGATGTTCTGTAGAAATACAACAAAGATATGAGATTGCAAAAAGAACCGTACAAGAGCTACAAAAATTATGAATAGTAGCACAACACTGAATACAAAAAAACAAATAATTAAAACACTCATATTTCTCGTCGTACTATATGGTGCAAAAGCCTGGACACTTAAAGTACTAGACCGGAAGAAAATCGATGTTTGTGAAATATGTTGTTGGAGACTCATACTCCGAGTTCCCTGGACGGCCAGACAAACAAACGTGTCCATCCTCAAGAAGATCAAAAAACCGCAGCTACTCTTACAAACAACTTCGAAAAACTTATAATCCAGGAAATGTAAGGCACTAGACCAAGAGAACGTTCCCCAAAAAGAAGGTCGGGCCAAATAAAAGTTTTAGCAAACTCCATTCTAAATAAGGCTACCAAGAACGCCAAACATAGAAGCCGCTGGCGTGATATAGTCCGCAAAACCACTGCTCCTACTCAATAAATATGATTCCAAGAAGAAACCAAAGAAGAAAAAGAAGAGGTATTAAATGCAATGATTTTAAAACTTAATTCAATCAAAATTTGATATAAACACCACAAAATTACTACAAGTTCCAAATGAAATCTCTCTCGATCGATAATATAAAACGTCATGAATAGAGTAAAATATTAAAAATCTATTTCAATTATTAATGTTTGATTTGATTCATTTCAATTTAAAATGTAATTAATTATAAATTTCAACTAAATATTAAAATTGCATTAAAGTATCAATACAAATTCAATTCAATTACGATTATTATTGTATATGAAAACATATTGACATGCATAATTAACCTCCAACAATTCATTATCTAATTTATTCAACAAGACCGTTTCAACAAATCATTAATTTCAGAACGTCAGTGTGTGTCGATTTGATAATATCAAGCTCGGACATTATTTAACAACAAATTGCATCAGAAACTCGTATGAGTTAAAACAAACAAAATGCGATGTAATTCAAATAGATTTTGCATATACGGGCGATTTCATAAACGTAAATATTTATTTCGGTTTATATTTTCACGGGGGAATCAATATTTATTAATATCAAACTCACTGCCACAATACAAATGATTTTATTTTTGTAAAACATATTTCAAACAGTAATTAGTTTGTTATGCAGCGGATAGAATAGACTGAAATACATATTTATGTCGGCTATATATTTATTTCCTATGCAATTCCCAGCCTTCTTCGTTTGTATTCAGGTCGCTCTGAAGGAATACCAAACTGTATCATACAACACGCGTGATGCATGCGATATAACCAAACAAAAACTTCTTCATTAAAATTGCTTTAACGAGTTGTAGCCTAAAGCGTCAATAAACGACCCTATAAGGATTTATAATCTAATAATGGTTCTAATGCAAATATTATAATTTGTGGCTATTAACTTGAATGCATACAACACCCACTGCGTTATGAAAGTAAAAATATACCATCCTCGTTAAAAACAATGGGTGCTTCATAATACTATTAGCCTAATAGAAACATCATATTTAAATGGACACACCTCATGGATTACATTGGAAAAAATTAATTCTCAAGACGCGTAGGATTCGGAATTAGTTTTGGTGCGGACGGAAGTTGTCTTTTTGGATTTTTCTCTTCTCCGCGTTTTAGAATAATCTTATCACGTCGCTGAGATCACGGGATAGACAATGTGGAATAATAGACGAAACATTATGCCGGTGTCACCGCATCGCATCGCACAACACGTAACGTACCAGGAATTTCTCTTGGAAGGATTCCTAATTATAACATTTACCTATGGGGGGTTGCTTCGCATGGAATACATAACTGATTTTTATTCAGATTTTCTCGGCAAAATTCGCTTTGTGTGGATTGCGACCGGGCAATTAACCGGCCGGAAATGTGTTGATGGAAGTAAGGAAGTGTGATTATTCTATGGGGATGCAAAGTTGTATAAACATGGAATTATAATGAGTTAACCATTTAGTTTTATTTTTACGAGAAATATATACTTCTTTTCTTCATGTATAAACTTTTTTTTTTAATTTAAATTTTACAACCTACTTTTTGAATCTTTCAATATAGTATATAACAATGTTTCTTAATAAATATAAAATTGTTGCGAGCTTTATATAAAAAATCCTGAAAAACGTCGCTTCAAATTTACGCCATAGTTTGGTCTGTTTGATTAAGTTGCTCTAAAAAGATCGGTTCCAGCTGGCGTAACCCACATAGTCCGCATGCAAAACTCTGTTGTTCTCAATTTGTAATTCAAAAGACATTATTTTGGCCGTCTTTAACAAGCAACTGCTCCGATAAGTTTTTAATCAAGTTTTCTGTTTTTTATTGGGTTTGTTTGTATAAAGAATCTGTTTCTAAGCTTTAGCAAATAGGTTTTTTTTTAATTTAATGTTCCTGGCATTTCAGATTTGTGTATTTAATTTTTTTCTTTTTGATCTTTGTCTAATCTATTAATTGTGTATTTTAATATTTTGTTCTTTTTTCTTTGCTTGATGATATTTTTTTGTTGAAGCTATATACTGCTTTTAACTCCTTCTTATGATATCACTAATTTTTACAAACAACAAAGCTACGTGTTGGATTGATTTGTTATGTCGTTTATTGCTGCGGTCTTCTTGGGCTAGTTCTATGAATGACACGGTTTTGTTCTGTCCAGCAGTTGGATCTAGTTGCGGGTTCCTGAATTTTTATGTAATATAAATTAGTTGATGTTAATTTTAGCATAAGAGCTATTATCTTGTTTAATGCCATGTTTGGTCCTATAAGCAGTCAACAGTCACTAGATTGTTTTCATATTTGTAATCATTCTCTAGTTTAGAAAGTTTGGTCCAGCACTTTAAGTTAGAAGAATTTAATTTAAGTATAGACTTTGTACCATCTTTGACTTTGTTGAAGCTGAGTTTGTCCAATATGAAGATATGCATTGTAATCTGCATTATTTACCAAAACAAACAAAAGTTAAACCAAAACCCTTTGAAACACAAAACTTAAAGAAGCACACTTTTTTAAATTATAATCCATTCAGTGCTGGTGTAATGTATTGGTGAGTTTAATTAAAAGTGGCTCAGTTACAAAATTTATTTTCTTTATTTACTGGCGAAAGTTCAAAGTTGGGTTTAATTTTGAGTTATTTTCAAACTTAAATTTTGAAGCGGTAATTATTTACTTTAGAAATTATTCTAAAATCTGCAATTTCAGCACGGATTTTTTAAGAAACTCTACTTAAAAAACATGCTTCCGCATCTCCCATTGCCCGTTCTGATCCTGTTAAACTTGATTCATAAGTGGAAAGCATGTCAAACCCAGGTGGCTTTGTTGACGGGTTAATGTGGGCGTTTTTGTCAGGTTCAAAATTTCTTAATTTTTCTTTCCATGTTTGAAGCAACTTTCAGTGAAGTCAAGAGGGGGTGTCTGAAATTTAACCTAGATTTACAGTGTGCTCTCATATCTTTGTGGATTGGGCACCTCTCTCCCAATCCACAAAGATATGTATTTTCTCGAGTAGATTCTGTAGGGCTTAAGTTCGTCGTAGAATGGGCAGCCATTTTATTGGTGTAAATTTAACTGTCCCAGTTACTGTTCTCATTGTGTTATTAAGTTGAATATCAACTTTGCTTACATGTGTGCAGTATTCTGCTACATAATAAACCAGAGTTATGTTTGCAATTCTAATAGTGGACGCCTGTGCCTATGTTTTTTTTTTTTTGTAAATGAAGGTTTTGTGAAAGGTAACGCCAAAATATGTTGGTTATATGGTAGTGTTGATCAGCACTTAGATTAGTAGGTAAGCCACACTTGTTGATCAGTACGGGCAAATAATTATGTGGTTATAGGAAAGCTTTACCAACTTGTGTCTGTGGTTCACACTAACTAAAACCCTAATTCAACTTTTTGGATCATGTTTTTTTGTTGTTTTATGTCCAAGCTCTATATATTAGATAATTTTCTTAATAAAATTGTGGATTATTTTCCAGTTTTTTTTTGCTTATTGTACAGCCAAATACTACATGGTCTGTAGTTTTGTTTTCTAGTTTGTTGTATTTACAAATGTTGTTGTTCTTTAGCTTAAATCTGTGTAAGTAGGCACCATAACATCTTTGCTTTTTGAGAAATTATGTTAACTTATAATCAACAAACTTCTGTTTTCGGTTGACTGCTTTAGTATACTTAGTTTTGGCAGTGTTTTTTCCAACACTTTTTGCCACTTTTTCATTATAAATAAAAGATAAAGTAAAGCAAAGACGTTTTGTTTAACAACCAATTCTATTAGCATTAACGCTGAGATTACATATGGCCTTTGTTAAGATCATCCTATATCTGATCAAGATTTTTAAAGTTGTTCTCCTTTGGTGAAACTGTGTTTTTATATTTTATAATTAATTTAAACTCTATATAAAAAGCTATTAAGCATAACAATTTTTATTTGTTTAAAGAAGGACCATCAATGTTATTCCTTGGCATTCCTAACGCGTTTATTACATTTTATGCTTTGCCAGTAATTTTCCTGACATGCCTTTTCAATTCTAAGTTATAGTCAAATCATACTCTTAAATATTTGGTCTCAATTTTAGTTTTATTTATTTTTAATATAAATTCTTTAATTGCACAAATAAAAAAACAAACAACCCTAACAAAAAAGCATCTTTGACAATTTCAACGCTATCAGATCAAATTAGCATAACGCAAAAATCTGTTTGTTTAATCTTTTGCCATATTGCTCCTTTTGTTAATTTTCCTTTAATGAACTCAAACTGGTTTACAGTAAGTTTGCTTTCTACTTTTTTTTTATCTGTTTGCAATTAAATGCTCATATAGCTGACCAAAGCAATTTTTCAGACACAGAAGCTTCTAGCTGACAGGTTTATCTTTTTAGACCAGTTCCATTTTTTTAGAATATATCTTTTTCTATACTTTTGGTTCATAATTTTTAACACTGTTTTGTAACTTTTTTACGCTACAATTTTAAAATTCATTTAATTCTGTTACTGTAAAAGGTTGTGCATCCGTATTTTTTATATGGTCCCACAAATGTATAGGATAAGAGCTTTTTTTCCGCTATCTTATACCTCAGAATGTACACATATTTTTCTCCATGATTTTCTATGCATTTTTCTTAGCATCTAGTACTGCATATTTAAATTTGTTCCTTTATATAGCGTACCTATCTCTTACAATCTTAGCAGCCACTAAGTTAGAAGAGAAGATGATAATAACTAATTCTTGATGATTAACACTTGGGTGGGTGGTTGTGTCACTTTTGTCGATGGTTACGGCCAAATAGTTTAAGCTATAGCTTAAACGCACCCCCTCGCCCAATTGTGTGTTATCAAGGAATTGGATATTTCTCAAACCTGCAAACGTCAGTAGTCAGCATGTTAGAGAAGTAGATAGTAAAATCAATGCCCTTTATGAGTAACACTTAAGCAGGTGGATAACACAGTTTTGTTTATTACTACGTTTTGAACTGAAATTTCAAATAATTTTTTTGAAATATTTCTACCAGCGTTTAAATAAATCTTCTTTATCAAGTAAATAAAACTTATCTATTTTTTTAATATGCAATATTATTTATTTGGTAGTGTTAGATCCAATATTATCTCTCTCAAACTTGTTTTGAAGCAGTTCCATGCGTGCTTGTTTACCACCTTCTTCTTTTTCCTTTCAGATAAATTTTTACTTATTTTTTTGACCAATTGAAATCTATTTTAGTCAGATTCAAAGTCAAGTATTTGCATCTGTTACTAGTATTGCTGTTTTACATTTTCATGTATAGCCAATTTAATTTTGTATCCAGGTGCACACCTAAGAATTTAGCACTACTTACTACAGTGTCAGATTTTAAGGAAAACATTACACTAGTAGACTTTTCTGGGTTGACTGTTAAATTATTTACAGCAAACCAAAGATAAGCTGTCTCTACTGCACTATTCACTTATAGAAGCGTACTTACGATATGGTAGTGCATTCTGGGGTTGGTCGAAAGAACAGATTAATCAAATTTTAATTTTACAAAATAGATCATTAAGAATCTTATGTTCTATAAAAAGTAATTTAATAACTTGTAGACCACTTTTTAAAGAGCATAAAATATTAACGTTGCCTTTTTTAATTATTTTAGAAACTGTTTGTCTCATAAAGAAAAACTTTAAATGTAGTTCTTCAAGTGTTCATGTGACTAGATCAAATGACCTTAATTTTAAACTCCCTATTCCTCACAATACTCTTTGCAAGAATTCCCTTATTTACAACAAAAAAAAAATGTTTAATGCTTTACCTGTAAATATAAAGTCTGAAAAAACTTTCCGTAAATTTAGAACAAGTGCCAAACATTATTTACAAAATAAATTATTTTATAGTATAGATGAATTTTTAAATCCTTAATAATTTTTATATTAGCTTTAAGTTTTAACTTTTGAACTATACAGTTTGTTTTATATGTATGATGTAGGTTGTATTGTATTCTAATGTTTTGCAATGCGCTGTATTTTATTGTATTCTATTTTATTGTATTTTCTTATATTGTAAATAAGTAGTATAAGTTAGTTTTAAAATTTATATTGTACAACGTCATGTTTAACAATAAATACTACTATTATTACTACTACTACTACTATTATTGTATGAAATAGCTATTTTTTTAGAACACAAGCAATTTTGCAATGTGATATCGTCAGCAAATAGAGTTGTGGTTATATCAAAGTTATTTTTTGGCAAGTCATTAATATATAGTACAAAAAGCAAAGAACTCAAATTAGACCCTTTCGGAACCCCGTGTTTAATAGTTAATTCTAATAAAAAAATTTTGGTATTTGTTCAATAAGTAGAAATGGATCAAAAATTTAAGCATTTGTTCCGATAGAATTATTTCTATAATTTTAGAAAATATAGGCAGAATAGAGATTGACCTATAATTATTTTGGTCATTTATGTCACTTTTTTTGTGAATTGAACTAAATTGACACACGTTTTTTGTAAACAAGCTGGAAAGATGCTAGATATTATGCATGCATTTATCAGCGTAGTTAATGGTTTTAATATAGGATTGATATCGCATTTTAACAAATGTTTATTCATACCGTAAATTTCCTTACTATGAGTTGGTTTCAATTTGTGTATTGTATCAATAATACTTAATGAACTAACTTCTAGAAATTTAAAGTAAGTACTAGGAATAGTTGTGTGCACCTGATTAAGAAAAAATATTGGATCAATATTTGTATTTGGTATAACTTTTATTAAGTCTTCAGCAACTTGGCTAAAATATGCGTTAAACTCATTTGGATTTATGACTCATAAGGTGCTGTTAGAAGGTGTATGTTGTTTAATTAATTAGAGACCAGATAACTTTTGGGTTATTGCCGAACTCCGTAATAAGTTTCGAGCATGCTAGTATTTATTTTAATAACTAATGTAATTAAGTTTCAGATATTGATATCTTATGCTAACATTTCTTAACAACATGAGTGTCTTACGTATTTTTCTTAAATTATTGTAAAACCCACTGGAATACTTTTTAGAACTCGTCGAGATCATTCTTTCTGGAATCGACCAAATAATGTGTTGCAAATGATATCAAATGTTGCTTGACATTCTAGGTTTGTATCATTAACAAAGCTCTAGTCTGTGCCTTCTACCATAGAAATAAATGTAAGTTTACCATTTTTAGTGTACGGCCTGATAGTACGTTGCATTGGTGTATTATAAAATTTTAGTACCTTAATTATAAATATGATCCGATAAACCATAATCCATAGGTTTACAAAAAACATTTTGAGCATCAATGTTTGTAAAGACATTATTAATACAGTTGTTTAATCTTGTATTAAAAGTTACTCAACGTGTTAGCCCAAAACTATTTAAGTCACAAAAAGTAAAAGCACTAGATTTATTTATTTTAAAGTTTATTTTAACAAGATTTACACATAAAATATACAAATACATGTAAATAAAGTAAAACGCGTCACATAATAAATATATATTTGATCTAAAATGAAGGTTAAAATCACCACCTATAATTTAATTTGCTTAGCAAATCATTAAAAATGCTCAAAAACTCGTTAAATACACTATGAGGTGAACGGTATATAGTGATTACTAAAACATTTAATTCAATTAGATGCACAGCAGCAATTTCACAATCTTTTTCTCTAGATAAACCATTGATGTTAGTTGTCTCACTGCGTGTTTAATATTTGCTTACTTCAGTACACCACCATGAATAAATATATTTTGTCAAAAATGAGACAAAACTTATATTAATTAATATGAAGTCTCATTACCAACCATAAAATGCTCACTTATACCAATAATATCAAATATATATTTATTTTCAAGAAGAATTCCTTCTAAGTCAATAATTTTACTTCTTAACCTTTGTAGGTTGTATAACAATAAATTGAGATGGCAGTGATAAGACTGACTTTTTTGACTGGTTTCTTTAGAGTAGGCATTACAATATTATTGATACTTGTTGATTTGCTCAAAAATTTTGGTAATTTTCATCTCTTCTTGCTTTGAAGAAAAACTTGTTGTCAAATGTGTTCTTCGGCCAGAAGTTTTTATTGATGATGATATCCGCGCAACCTGAATGGGAACTCCAATTTTATACGGTGCGTAGTTTTCGTATTCTTGTTTAGGTGTTGGTTTTCTACTATGCATGTTCACCTGTCTTTGATAGATATAATTTTAATTGTTTATAATCTACTTCTTTATGTAGCTTTAAGACAAAAATTCATTTTCGAAATGGCTTTTTTGTTGATTTATATTTTTTTGAGCAAACAGTGGTCCATTCATCAGAATTATTAGTTTTGTTATTATTATTTTCAGCCGTTTTGATGACCTTCGGTTCAGCTGTTTTATTAGAATTTACTTCTTTGTTTTTATTTGTATTTCTTTTTGACATTGAAATACGTTCAATATTATTATTGTCTATAGGTATTTTTTTATAGTCAAGTCAAAACCAACCAAATGAATAATTTATTTTTTAAAACAATTTTACTCGAAAAAACTTTTTTAAAAAAATTCAAAAAAATTATCTGTATGATAAAATCGATTGTAAATTGCATTTTAAATAATTTTTATTTGAAACATTTTCTTATAAAGTCAAAACCAACCAAATAAAAATTTAATTTTATTAAATTAATTTTACTTAAAAAAAAATTGTTAAAAAATTTTAAATAAAATATTTGTATAATAAAATCGATTGTAAATTGCATTTTAAATCATTTTTATTAGAAACATTTTCTTATAAAGTCAAAACCAAACAAGTAAAAATTTATTTTTATTAAATTAATTTTACATAAAAAAATCGTTAATAAAATTTAAATAAATTATCTGTATAATAAAATAGATTGTAAATTGCATTTTAAATCACTTTCATTTTAAACATTTTCTTATAAAGTCAAAACCAACCAAATAAATATTTAAATTAATTTTACTAAAAAAAAATTTAACTTGTGACCCGTAGCTAGGCCCATCTGTTGATAGATTTGCTGACGTGTTTATGTTTATCAACTCGTAGGTTAGTAACTTAAGTTTTTGATTTTTATTTAATATAACACGTTTTTGACGATATATTTAATTTGTTAATTCTGGATTCTATTTTTTCGCACTTGAAACACGCCAGAACACCAAACTTATTCTCCGTTTTTGTACATATGCGGTGGTAATCGGCGTCACAAATGTTACATTTAAAGAAATCATGATCAATTACATCGTTCCATAATGCACATACTTTTTCACATATTACCCTTAGATTTAATTCATTTTCAGACAGTGAGTGATACAGTCTGTCCGCCATCTTTCAAATGTTACTACTTTTTTAATTTTAAAAATAAAATTGGTTTTAATTCTTGGACGCATGCAGACTTGGTAATTTTTAAAAGGTTTTTTGTAATTATCTGGTGTAAATTACTATTTTTTGTTTGTTCTGTTTAAAGTTTTTGTTTATATATTAAACAAAGAAAGAAACAATTTAGTAGAGCTAGTTTCCAGGAATTCTCCGGAAACTTTGCAGCCAACATTTAAAAAAGGTAGAAAAAGCAGAAAGATTAATAATATGCTTATTTAATATAGTTAAAAAAGGAGTAAAATGATTCCAGTGAAGTTTAATTTGCTACGTTAATATTTGATCTCAGACAGAGACAAACACCACATTTTTTAAATGTGCAATTTTCTTACAATTTTTGTAAAGATGTAGAATCTTTAAGAACTAGTTTCAACTTGCTACGTTGATAAACGATCTATCTCCTAACGACAGAGTGAGCTCTTTGTATTTCACTTAAAAGCTTTGTGCTAGTTCTATAAAACTAATTTAACATTGTGAATCTACATTAAATTGTGCAATTTTTTAAACTAGTCTCAACTTGCTACGTTAATATTTGATCTTCTTATGATAGAGTAAAGCACAATTTTATTTAAAATCTTTGTACAGGGCGCTACATAAACCAAGTTAACCACATAAGACTATATTGAATTGCGCATTGTTTAAGATTAGCTTTAATTTGTTACGTTGATATTTGATCTTTTAAAAACAGAAACAAATACGACATTTGAATTGAAAGTACGACTTTCCAACTACTTTTTGTGTTTTACTTAAAAACTGATATAAACCAAATTCAACAAGTAAATTTATATTAAGTTGCGCATGTTTTAAAAATTAGTAATAATTTGTTATGTTAATATTTGATCTTCTAACAATAAAGACACTATATTTGCATTGAAAATCTAATTTTTCGAAAAATTTATCTACGCATTTTGCACAAAAACGTTGCGACTTTCTTACAGTTTTTTTGTATTCTACTCAAAAACTTTTTAATTGGCTTATATAAACCAAGTAACCACGTATATTTATAAAGGGTTTTACGATAAGAAGTTTCATTTTGAATAGCAGGTTATTTGGGCAGCTGTCAACTTTGAAGCAATTATCTTTTGACATTTGACAAGTAAAAACTACGCCATTATTAAAAATAGAACGATACACGCTTCAACAACGCATTGAAAATATTAAAATTTACTACACAAAAATGGTGAACATTTTTCAGTCACAGTTAGCAAAACTAAAGCACTTTTTGGTCCTCGTAGAGCACCTTCTCGGCCAGAAATAGTAAACCTGGTGAAAAAAATTGAGGTGTTGAGTCAAGTTTGTGCTGTAAAGAATCTAAACCGTGAGCATCGCTTAAGAACACATGAGAATATAGATGATGTAGCCCGTAGTGTTGAAGAAAACCCAGGTTTGTCGATTCCTCGTCGATCTTTGAAAATTGACATTCTATTAACGACATTACACTCTATTTTTCATAAAAACTTAAGTCTTTAGGCTTTTAAAGTTCAGTTAACACAAGAACTCAAGCCGGTCGATCACCATAAACGTCCTATCTTTGCTGATTAAATCCTTCAAATGCATCAAAATGATCCAAAATTTTATTGAAAAATCATCTTCAGTGATGAGATACATTTTCACCTCAGAAACTACGATAATAAGCAGAATTGTCGCATTTGGGGCTCATAAAATCCAAGAATGATTGTTGAAAAGTCTTTGCATCCTCAACGTGTCACTGTTTGGTGCGGTATTTGGGCTGGCGGTGTGATTGGACTCTACTTATTAAAAAATAAGGCTGGTGCAACTGTTACGGTAAATGGATGGCGTTACCGAGCTATGATTAATGATTTTTTATGGCCGGAGTTGGAAGATATTGATGTAAACGACGTTTATTTTCAGCAAGACGGCGCTACGTGCCACACAAGCAAGAAAACAATCGCAATTTTGCAAGAAAAGTTTCTCAAAGAAGTGATCACAATTGACCACCGAGATCTTGTGATTTAACACCTTTAGACTAGGGGCTAAGTAAAAGATAAAATGCCAATACTCCACAATCAAATCAAGACCTTAAAGATGGAATTCGTAAAGTTATCGAGGACATACAACCGCAAATGTGCAAATTGATCATAAAAAATTTCATGAAAAAAATACGGACGAGACGGTTTGGGTACCCGGGTACTTTTGTTAATTTAATTATTAATTAATAATATTAATACTGGTAATAATGGTACTGCAACTTCAACTTCAAATGTTAATGGCATACCTTCCTCTTTACAATGAAATAATCATTTAGTAATTTCTCTTAAAAAATACCCATTTTTTTATATCAAAATGAAACCATTTATTGAAAAACCCTATATTAAATTGCGCATCTTTTCAAACTACTTTAAATTTAGTATGTTGTATAATCTTTTAATGACACAGATAAAGACAGCATTTGTTCCAAAAGTGCAATTTTCCGACAGTTTCACTCAAAAACTTTGAACTGGGCCTTTATTAACCAAGTTGTTCACGTAAATTTCCATTGAATGACGCATCTTTTAAAATATTTTCAATTTATGATATGTTGATTGATCCCTTAATGACAGAGACAAACACGACTTTTACATAAAAAGTGCGATTTTCCACGTGTTGCTAAAAAACTTTACTAGTAAGTTTAAATAAACCAAGTTCATCAAATCTATATTAAATTGAGCATATTTTAAGACTAGTTTTACTTGATAAGTTGATATTTGATTTTCTAACGACAAGACAAACACTTTTGCAATAAAAATACAACTTTCCGACTAGTTTCTTGTATTTTGCTCAAAAACTTTATGCTAAGAGTATATAAATCAAGTTAACTTAAATTTACATTAAAATGTGTATTTTTTCAAGTTTAGTTTTCTGACAAAACAAACAAACACAACATTTTTGTACTTAGGCATACATAAACCAACCTAACCACATAACTCTGCATTAAAATACTCATCTTCCTACATTAAATTGAGCATCTTTTGAGACTTGTTTCAACTTGTTACAATAATGTTTTATTTTCTATCAAGAAAGACTGATAGTAGGATAAGGAAAATTTATAAAACAATTTGAAAAAAAAATCTACGTATTATATGATCACAGTTTTCTATTTTAAAGATTAATAAACTATTAGTCTCAATAAGGAAATGACGCTAATCATAAACAACTTTTTTATATGATTTAAGTTCTGAAGACATTTTTTCTTATAATATATTTTTAAAAATGCGTTTCCTTTAGATTGCATCCTTTGGTAAAATTAAATATAAACTTTCTTTATAAATGAACGTAATAAATATATCATAAAAGCAAATATCTAAAAGTTAGAAATGGTACACAGACATTAATTCATATGAGTGTGTGAAGTCTGTAGGATCATACTAGTAGTCACCCACATCAAAGCGAACATTCCCCAGCCAGCAAGCCAGCGTTCGTCGTACGCTCAATGGGAAATAGTTTTATATTTATATGCAGTTTGATACTAAAAATACTAAAAGAACCGCGTGCGCGATTATCCGGCAGAGTAGCGGAGGCGCGCTCGTGAAATGGCGGCCCAATAACGATGTTGTTTTAGTGTAACGACTAACAATTTGTCACCTAAATGTGCCGCCGCTTTGAATATTTTTACAACGGTTATTTCTAGATCACGTTTGATTGTTACTGCGTCTTTATGGTCCTCCAGGACTTCTTCTCTTTTTTTTTACTACAAGACAGAAAAAAATACACGGCATAAAATAAACATGTTGTAAAAATAAAGTCATTGAGTTTTATGCTAAAAACCGCACATAAATTTCCCCCAATTTCCGAGAGACGAATCGTAAATTCACGGGGAGCTTTTTGGCAAAATAATGCCATAATTCTTATTTAACCACACGCGACGTTCTTGAAATAAACATTTTTTTAGTACAAATTAATTTTATTGTTTTTGGATTTTATTATACGGAATGGAGTTTATTGATGTTTGTTTAATATACATTTTTATAAAGAATCTGAAATAAATATATTACATGGTCTTATTCTGCTTATTAATTAAAAGTATATATATATATATATATTTTGTGTTGCAATGAAATGTGTAGAAGAGAAGTGAAGTAGTTGTGAGAGATGTAAACGCTATTAGACTAAAAATTTGGATTGTTCTCTAGAAATTGATTCATACATTGTGTTGTGAATTAATTATTAACTACAAACTGGGTCAGCAGTTCATCATGGAAAACCAAGTATCTAAAAAAAAAACTTTTTTTGGGCCAAAAAGTTGCTTCCTAAAATCAACCAATTAGAAAAAAGTAAACGTCTAAATCTGCAGTTACTCATCGAAAGAAGGTCAAACTAGATGCAAAAAACGTGAACGTTGTAGGACAACATCAAGTACCCAACAAAACACTTAGTCAAAACTCTAGTAGAAATCATTTGTACAGCGCTGTTGGCTTTAGAAGAGCACTTGCATTCAGTGTAAACCATAAAAACCTTCTTTTTAACAATCAAAGTTTAATATAAAAACATGTCAAGAACTTGACAATGAAAGCATTATTAAACAAAAAGACAAAAATGCAAAAGTTTTAGAATGCATTGAGACATTTTTTTTCTATTTTAGTGCCTAAATTTTATTTCAACTGGATATTATATTCCACTGTATATTGTATTACAAAAAATAAATAAAATATATTATTCAGTATCTTGAGTTCAATTTATTAATATTTAAATTAAGTTCAAGAATAAATAACAAAGATATGTCGACCGTAAGAAGTAATTAAAAGTTAATTAAATCAATTGAGAAATTATAAATAATCAAACGAAAGACTGGTTTGCCATCTAGTTGCAATTTATAATATCAATTGTGTTCATAAGAACAGAAATATTTATTCAAAATTGTCTTCGCTATCATGCGATGCCGTGGTCGTACAAGGCATACTGACGAGGTTTGTAGAACCGAAACAATTGTCTATGCTTGACCCTTGGCCGCTGTGATTCGATTGACTGATTTTGAATAAATTATTAATTCATTTCATAATTGAGAAATTGTTTCTCGATATTATACTGTTTTTTTTTAACACAATATTTATATTTTCAATATTTTATTTTTCATATCTTAAGCCCAATTGACTTATATTTAAATAAAATTTCCAAATTCAATAAAAAGATATGTTGCTTCAAAGCGTAAAAAATTATTAAAACTTAATTAAATCAATTAGAAAACTGCCTCTGGATCAAATAATTTTTTTAACACAATGTTTATATATTCACTTTTTTAGCTTACATACCTTGAGTCCACAAATTAATAACTGCTGATAAAATTAATATTTTAACTTCGGGTTGATAAAAATGTTCCTCAACGTTCGTGTGTATGTGCGTTCAGTCATCCCGGTCACGTCGGACAACCCTGTTAACCGCCACTCTCCATCTGTCTCCTTTAATCTTTGATATTCGATCGTACTAAAAGGCCTACCTTTGAATTGGATAACATAGAACCGCTCTTAGAAAATAAATATCGCTTTAATTTAATGTTAGTTTAAAACCCATATTCAAATTACTCTTGCTAAGCTAAATTAAAAAAGTAGAACCTTCCATATGTTACACAAAAAACCGCGTTGACAAAGCAATGATGTCTGCGCGACACGGCTCGTTTCCTCTCTTTTCAACAAGCGGTCGCGTTAATTTTAAGTAGCATAAATGAAGCGCTCGTTAATCGCAGCATTAGCGCCGGGATTTGTCCATCCCTTCCCTCGGGATGACTAGAAATTTATAAAAATGTTTACAAAACTCTTCATTTAAATTCAAACTTTATTATTGTGTATCCTTAACTGGATAAACGTGTAAGATACTCGTTTTTTTTATTTTCAACAAAATTTATTGTTTCCACTTAGCAGACAAGGTCAACATTGCAAATACAATGTTTACTCCAGAAAATGGATCAAAAGATGTGATAAAGTAGTAAATTATGTTAACCTTGCTTGCTGATTTAATCACAATCTTTATAGAAAATGTATCAAGTTGGAATTGAATTTTTGTGTAAAAAAACATAATTCACAATATTCTAAAGAAATTACCATTCGATTGCGCAAAGTTTTTCGATTATAGGATGGGAAAATATTGTCGGGTTTACGACTTTTATAAAGAAAATGTTATGAGTATAGTGATTTCAGCAAATATAGTTTTTATTTGAATTACTAATGCTTGAGAGAGCATAAACATATATTTAATTTATATATAGGACTAAATTGAATTTATTTGTTTACTAAAATAGTTTTAACACATCTTTGTTGACTCAAAATATGTAAGATAATATAGTAATAAAGTACGAACTTTGTGTTAAAGGCATTATATGAACCAGATACAATTTTCCAATTGATTTAAATAATTTTGAACTATTACTTTGAATCAACATATCTTTGTTATTAATTCTTAAAATTGGTTCAAATATCAGATAAATGAAGTCAAAATATTTAATTAATTGTTAAATGTTTTTTACGTTTTGAAGCAACATATCTATGTTATTAATTTTTAAAATTAGTTTAAATATTAGTGAATCGGCTCAAGATATGTAAGATAAAATGGTAAAAATATGAACAGTGTGTTGAGAAAATTTGTTAATCCAAAAACAGTGCTCCAATTGATTTAATTAACTGTTCATAATTTCTTACGCTTTAAAACGACATATCTTTGTTATTAGTTGAAAGATTGTATCATGTGTCGATAGTTCGGTTAAAAAAATCTATCATAAAACTTTCGGTCTTGCATCTTCAAACTGTCAGTAAATATTTGTTAGAATTTATAGCAAGCCTGACTACTACGAGTAAATATTTGTTTAGATGGCACAATTCAACATTTATAGAAAGTTGAAGGATATGCAACATAACGACGATGTTGAAAAGTATCTAAGTTATTAGACAATTTTGGATGAAAAATGATTACATAGCTCGTTTTTAAATAAAAGTTAGAATAGTGTTTTACAGATGCTTTTCCTCATAGTTTAAATCAATATTCATTACAAGAAAATTTTATAAATATACAAAACTAGTACAGAAATAAAAAAATTGTTGATATCCATAAAAAAATCCTAGTTTTCTAGCTATGTCTACAACGTAGTCGTTCCAGAAAAAATTATGTGTAACCTCTAATAGACAAATTGGAGAAGATTTAGATATAGACTCGTTGTTTAGTTTAATAGTTGGTACTGATCATATTTTGGGTTTTGTTTTTCTAAAAAGTTTAGTAGTTAGTTAAAAATATCTTTGTCAGATATTGTTTTAAGGTCTTTGCTTATTAATGCTACAGATTCTAACTTAGAAATTTCAAGACGCTCTTTTATATTTATTGATATTGTTTATTAATGTAAATCAAAAATAAAGTCGGCAAAAGAACAAAGTTAAAACCACAACTCTAGCTATAATTTTTCTGTTGTCAAGCAAACTATTGGAAAAATTTACTAATTAGTTATTATGTTAAGATATATACAATAAAATTTGTTAATAAGATTTTGATGTCGTACTTAACAAATACTTTAGAAATGTCTAGTGTTACTCCAAAATTTTCTCCATTTTTGTCGAAAGTAAAATTTGTTAAAAGATTTGTTGTTAAAAGTTTTGATCAAAATTCATATTAAATACCTCAGATAAAGTTGTTTTGTTAAAAAAAATTACAATGTAGAAATCAATAAATGGATGATTGTGCAATTAGTCTATAATTTAACATTATTTCATTTTTAGGTATAGGATGATCATTAGCAATTTTTCAACAAGTCGGTAATGTATTTTTTTTGTATGATAAAGCAAATTTTATTATTACTTTTTCAGTAACTAGCATTGCAAGTACAACAGTAGGAAGATTTAAAATATAAAGTAAGATGCATAATAGTTTGCAAAAATATCTGCTGTTTCCTTTAGATTAGCATCTAAATTGTTCTGATACTTTTGAAAAGAAAACTTTAAACTACCCTGCAATGATAATGTTGTTTATGGAAAGCTGAAAAATTTGATTGACTTTGTTTTGTCAATTTTATTTTTTTCAGATTAAAATAGGCTATCACAATGCATACAAGCTTTTTTTATAATCTTTATAAACTGTTTGTATTGTTTGAATTCTATACAAGTACTATTAGTTTGGTGCAAGAATAGTTTTTGTATTTGTACCATAGAATCTTTCACAGGAGATGATCATCCAATGTGGAAGATCTCCAAGGCCTTACGCAACAGGCGAGTCCCCATTCCAGCTATTCTTGACAAATATTAAGTTTAATATTCTAATGAGGAAAAAACTAAAGCATTTGCCGACTGCTTCAAACTCTAATGTTCTGAGGTATACACGAGAGTCACAGATTTGGATTAAATTAATCGGGTCCACAGGGCAGTCAGAAACTTCCTGAACGCTGAGAACGACGACAAACCGCTGGAAAGCGTTCGACCGTTTCGAATCAAAGAAATTATTAAAGTCCAAACCACCCCTGGTTTTGATAAGATAACAAACAAAGCTTTGAAATCATTCTTTCATAAAGCAATAAAGGCACTCACCAATATTGCAAATGCGATTCTTAAAACTGGGCAGATTTATAGATTGAAAAAGCGCACTGGTGATAACTATCCCCAAACCAAGAAAAGACCGGACATTTTCACAAAGTTACTGGCTTATCAGTATACTATGCACCTTAAGTAAGGTCATAGAAAGAGTGATTCAGGACAGATTACAGAAGCACACGGAAGCTAACAATCTCCACCTTCCCCCCTCCCCCCCACCAATATGGGTTTACATGAAGCCGTTCCGCTGTCCATTATTAATTAAATTAAACCACGTGACGGAACATATTATCAAAGGTTTTAGACTGAGAAAGATTACAGGAGTGACTTTGGTCGACGTTGACGTCTTTTTTAAATTATGCAGAGAATTTTTTGCTGCATAATTTAAAAATTTCCTCTGCGTCAGAGACTCATTTTTTGTAAGACTTGTATTTCAATTAACAAAACCTACGTAAATAATATCTGACGCGCAGACAATACTATTATTTTCACAGAAAATTATCAACCTAAAGCAAAGATCCAAATAGTAAGTGCTGAAAACATAAAGTTTAGACATAGCATTAACGTAAAAAAAAAACAAACATTATGGTTTTTAGCTAAGAAGAAACAGCTACAACCTTTGTGAGTAAACAACATGAACACCAAACAAGTAACATTGTACAAGTACTTAGAAACTCTGCTAGAAAACTGAAATAAAAACTACAAAAAAAATACATGCGCAAATGGATCAAGCTAGAGATGCTTCACACAAGTGAGAAAACTGTTAACCAGGCCTGATATAAATCTATGTCTTCCCAGTCTTGTTATATGAAGTGGGTAGATGGACACTGACGCAGAAATTAACAAAAAATTGAAGTTTTTGAGATGTAGATTTATAAGAGTGTTGCAAATATTTTGGGTGTAAAGTAAAATGTAAAAAAGCGCAAACTTATATTTACCGTACAAAAAAAATTGCAATGCTCTATATATACTCATAACATGCGGTAATAATTAAGGAACTATCTAAGAAAGAAAAGCGTCGGAAACAAAAATCTTGGTTAAAAAACTTTTACAAAATAGTTTGGAATGTCAACTGTTAAACTATTTAGAACCACCATATCATATAGTGCGTTCCGTATATTAGCCCTACAAAAATAATTTATTATATTATTTAATTTCTTGTATTTAGAGCCAATATCCAACTCATAATATAGCAAAATAACTTAATTTTATTTGTTTTATTTTATTTACACCTTTCAGCATCTAACAAATTTGTTTATTTAATAGTTTATTAGAAGTTGGACATTAAGACTCTTAAGCTTATGAAAAGTTTAATTGCCTTGAAATTCATAATGCACACAACGTCACAACTACTAGACACTCAAAACACTAGATTCTAGACAAGCAACATGTAAAGTTTTTGTTCACTTTTGTTTGCATTTCAAATTTACCGCCATGAGTAATCACGATTTATTAAAATTCATTCATGTTCTTTCATGGCGAGTGCGGTCGCAACCGGTAATAACCGGCATTTTGGTCGCTTTGGTTGATATACGGAACGCACTATAAGATTAAAATAGCCATAATAATCAGGAACCTTTGTAAGGATAAGCTACCAAAAAAAAGTGTTAATATAACCTCTGCCTTGAATTTCAAGAATATGATTGTTGTTTATAAAGATAGACAAACACTCAGTTGAATCTACTAGCTTAAAAAAATGTAGATTACTTTAGTTTCAAGGATATAGAATTTTCTCAGTTAAAGATGCTAATAAACGCAATTTATTTTTTTTAGACCACTTATATTTTATTTAAGTCAATACTTAGTTATTAAATTGGATTTTGAAACGGATCACGCTTTATTTTGTCAATTTAGTAATATCATAAGCCATGTTTAACCATATGGGCGGATTGCTCCGTTAATTAGATTTAAAAATGTGATTTAAACTAACTAAACTGTTATGGCAAGAGTTTTGAGTTTGACTCCGGTTTTTTTAAGCAAATTAAGTCCATTTATATACAAGTTTTTTAACAAATTTAAAAATCTAAAGCAGGTGTGCTGGACACGGTCGGTAACACTCTATTTGTACCACTCTACTAGTAGATGGAAAATCTGTCCTGTACTTATGTATGTTGCTGGTGATCTATTTGTAGCAAGTACTTTTCTGATAGAAGTTTTACACAAAGTATGTTTCCGGATTTTTCAATCGAAAATCGAGTAACTAATGGATGCTTTAATTATTGTTCCAGTTCTGGGTTATTATCAGCAAATGCTGGAAACTGATGCCAACTTAATCTATAAAAAGATGTATAATTTAAAATAAAAAACAACAAAACTCAAACGAAATTATTCTGTCACCAGCATTGAATTATTGAATAACCACAAATATTTGTTTACACAAAAGTTTTTTCATTATTTCCCTGTTTTTATGTTGATGATCTTATAAAAATATTATGTAACTCTGAATAATATACTATTTCAAAAAAAACTAATCAATCATATTCTTATTCAGTTGGAGTAATTTGGATTATGATTCAGAAAGAAATTGTTAGCAACCCCGTAGATTAAAGCAAAAAATATCTGTATTAATAATTTAATTTGGTCAAATTGTTTGGCTTTAATAGAGATGTTATTTGTAAAATGCACTTTCATCGCAATTCCCCGCATTGTACGTAGCGAAGTGAACAAATCTCGTTTTCCAGTAAATGTAATGGAAAACTGGAAGATCAAATAGGGCAATGGTCATTCATCCGCCCTGTCCGTATTTTGATGAATCGGCTACGAGGGGTTAAAACTTCCATTTAGTTAATGCTCGTTTTTCTCAATCGAAGTAAAAATTAACTAACCCAGACATATTAACAAAAAAATCCAAACGGATTTGAATATGAATGGGATTGTGATTCATTCAAGCGGCAAACAATCGCGAGAGAATTATTTAAATATGTAAAAAATATCAGCCGCACACACGAAATACCTCTCTCGGTTGTAAATTATGAAATTTGCATTTTCATATTGTTGTTTTATTATGCGCTTACGTACACACACAATGCGCCGTGTAATTATTTCTCCTGTATGACATGTATGCGCGATTGTTGAAACTGGCAATTGGTTTCCTAAGCGGCGAAACTAGTTTTCTTATTTACCTTACGCGTACCGTGGTGTATTTTCTCAAAGGGACGATCAATAACTTTTTAACTGCATCGTAAATTTTCCGACTGCACTTTATTAACATTTTCTAAACAGTGTAAGCAAATTATAATTGCACACACGGATGACTACCAACTTTTTTAAATTTATTTGCTTGTAATGTTGTTCTTCTTTTTATAAAGTTGCGTTCACTGTAACGACGTCGGCTTTGAAATTATAATGGCTATGTCTATATGGAAATGTCAATTCAATTTAATAGTAAATAAACTAAATTTAAATAAAACTGGTGTACTTACGTATAGTTTGAATGTTTCTACAGAAAATACTCGATCAGTTTGTGATTTACTTTTACAAGAGTTGCTATTTATGTATTGAGAATAGAAACAATAAATAAATGAATTTTATAACAAATATTTGTATTGCTTTTAAAAATAATCGCTTTTAAGACGCATACACTTTTGCATGCGATTGAACCACCCTTCAAAGCACTTTGTCCAGTCAGAAAATGATAGCTCTAAAACATGCGTTTTGAAGGCCTCAACCGTTTCTTCGAGCGATGTCCACGCAGTTTATTTTTAATTACCTATAACAAAAAAAAATCATTAAGTGCCAGGTTGGGGCTGTAAGACGGATGATCTATTGTGTGTCCAAATACTCGTTTGTTTCATGTGATGTGTGGTTTGTCGTTTTGAGTTGTTGTCTCTCAATTTACCAAAACTTCAGGCAAACAAATGGTCCACAGTTCTCAATACATAAATAGCAACCCTCGTAAGATGATTCCAAATGATTTCTAATGTTTTAACAAAATCGGCAGCTTTAAAGTTACTTTTAAATATAATTAAAATCGTTTTTGTTTTTATTAGTACGTTCATTTAGTTGCTTAATTTACATAATCAAACTTAAATTGATATAAATGTTTTAAATAATAATAGTTTATTTTCTTGCCAGTACATTACTTAAATTAAATCAATTTTTAATAAAACTTATCATATTAAAATTTTTAACAATTTATATAATAAAATTACAATTTAAACTCTACAATCCACACTATTCCTCTTCCATCTTGCAACACATTCTTTTTTTTATTAGTTTTTTTTTTACTTCATTACATATGTTCTATTTTAACATATTCTATTGTTTTATTGGCTTTTCTACACATTCTGCAAATTTTGCTTTGCTCAATCATCCAAAATTTACAAACTTTTTCTTGATTTCTATATCTAAATCTGGTTAGTATCTTTTTTTCTGTACTTTAAATTATTAAGATATTTTGAAATATTATTTTTTATAATAACTGCATATTTCTCGATATATCTCAAATCATTTACTCTTGTTCTTCTCTTTTGCATTTTTATACTTATTCTCTAAATAGTTGAATTGTATTACAGCTGAACCGCTATGAGTGGCGTCTTCTGCCGATGCTTCTTTTCCATTGTTTTTTTAAATGTTTATTATTACTTGAAGTAGGAAATATTTTCTTTTCTTGCTATGTGTATTAGGTATTCTAGTTTTTGATTTTTGATAATTTTTTTTTCTTTTCTTTCTCTATTCTTCTTATTACTTCTACACTAGTTACCCAAGCATCCATGGGGTTTGTAATGTCCGTCTGTACGTCCATAGTTTGAAAACTTCTAATCTATTGATGTCTTTTTTTAGCGTTCATGCTTTTGCTTCATATAAAGAGTGAGCTATCTAACTTTTGAAATTGAATCGGCTATAAACAATGCGACAATTTTGCTTATTGATATAGTTTCTGAGATAAAATTAAACTTCTCTTTAGAGAAATGCAAAAAATGTTTACGCACAACATCATTTGTTTTGGCTGAGCGCACTGGACGGAACGGGAACGTGTTGTTTTATCCACGAACAATTCATTCTTGCAAACTCGCTTCACAAATAGTCTACAAACTACGTTAAAGGCACTTCTTTTCGATTAAATTTGTTTCATAAATTTCTTACCGTTTGAGTAGAAGACTCACCAGCAAACAAACTAGAACTAAGTAGGCATCCCTGTATGTATATCCCATTTGCACATTTTCTGTTTACCAATTATGCTTTTACATTTTCTATTTTTTTACCAGATGCTTACTTATAACATTTTTTTAGACATTACAGTTTTTCTATATCTACACTATCAAAAACCACTTGATGGGCCCAAAAACAACGCATAACTTTTAGATTATTTCTAATCTTTTCTAAAATGTTTCTTTGCTATTTCATACCTATCATTTGTTGTCGAAACACAATTTTAGGTATCTGACCGTTTATTTAATTGTTTTTTTTTTGTTAGCCCATTTGTTTATTTTTATATGTATTGCTATTTCATCTTAAATTACTTTTCTTTTTTAATAACTTTTTATTCATAGAATCTAACCTAGACAATACTGGCCGTTTTTTTATTCATCGTCTTATCCAGTCTGAATACTTCTTTCACATTCAAATTAACCTTTAAGTTCAATGCCAGTTTTGGTACAGCAATCTTAGCTTCATCTTCTTCTCCCAGTTCGCAACGTATAGACTCTAAGTGACATTTGAAACAACTAAAGCGTTCTAAAAAAAAATCAGAAGAAAATAATTAAAAATTAAAATATCCTCAGAAAAACAAAACGATCTAATGACTTTAGGAGAAACACACTGTTTCACCATCACCAACAATGCAAGATAGAATAATATCACTACCGCAACATTGACAAAACTTTATCTTCGCAAAGAAAATCCACACCCTACCTGCCGTCAGACATTGCAACAATTGTCTGGCAACTAATGAAGCATTTTCTAAGATTATCGCTATGTTTTTACGGTTTTGTACCTTAATCAAAGGCAAGATGGGGTTTACGCTGCTTAGAAAATTTTCCGGACCCTAGAAAAACAATCAAACTAAAGTTTCATTTTACTTTGCAAAGCGGCTACAAATTGCGCACAGGCAATCCAAAGCATATGAGCTAAGCTATGGCCAATGCTCTAAACTAAATAATAGTTTTGTTAAAAAAAGTTGTGAATAATAAAACGACAAGAAAAAATCCAAACAAAAAATTTTATCACAAAGATTTAGAAGACTTCTATCTAAAGAAGCCTAGCTAGCGTTTCTACTTTGCAATATGTAAAATGCTTTAAACATTTAGACTCGCAATATTACTCCAAAGTTTACGTGTTAATTTACTGTTACTTTAAGCGGATATTGCTTAAAAAATATTTTGATCCTATTCTGGTGGCGCAACTTGCCAGTGTCTTAATTCCAACTACCTACTAAAAAAACTTGTTGAGAATTTTTGCTGCATCAAGCAGCATTCTATTAGCACGTCTACTCCCATCACAGGAAAACTACTATGGGAAATGCACTAGCCAGCTTAGTAGAGTTATCAATATTAAAATTTGTTGCTTCAGTTTCAAACATAATATAAGACAAAAATTAAACTTTTTTGATAAATCAAAAAAATACTTAAAATATTGCAGATTTTTTTCATAAAATTTAGCATATATTTTGAGATTTTATGATCAAATTTGTAGCCTCAGCTTCAAATTAAGTCAACTTAGAAAAAGAAAAAAAATTTCAAAAAAAAATCAAAATTTAATTTTGGGCTTGCTCCTGTGTGACACATTCTTTTTATTAAACTTGACATAAATTTTGAGATTTAATATTAAAATGTGTGACTTCAGCTTTAAAGTAAGCAAAACTTTAATTTTAGAAAAAAATCATTTTTTTTTTAAATCAAAAAATTACTTTAGATTTTTAAAATTTAGTTTTATATATTCTAAAATGCTATTCTCACGTTTTACTCAATTTGTTACAACATTTTAAGATTCTATATAAACATTTTTAGCAACCGCATCAATTCCACAAAGCATAGAGTTGACTAAGCCGACAATACAACTCCTACAAATAGAAGTAAAAACTAATAAAAAACTAGTAAAAATCTTAATTGACTAAGAAGCAAATGCAGACAAAGTGGTACCTCGTATCTGTATCTACATCTAACATTGATATTATCTCAGCCGCTATTGCATCACAATACTGATTACCGAGACTGCAGATGCAAAGTTTTTAAAGATAATCCCGATAACTCACAAAATAATAACTATAGAACTATATCAAATATCCGATGGCCACAATCAACTAATGGTTTCACCAGAAACCCAACAGAATTGCAAGACACCAAGTCTAGGCGCCGATATCATCAGCTCATACCACTGATCAAATGTGCGCAAAGACGTACAGAGGTTTAAACAAAATTGTTTAATTTGCCTCAAACCAAATCCTAGAACTGCCCAACTAAGAGCAAATTTATACGAACATATAACCAAAAAAAAAATGGGAACAGGAAGATAAGTCAAAGCAATTCCTGTACAAGCAGCTACAAGTGTAGTCAAGAATTTAGAAAATTGCTTATATCACCAACGTGATTGATTTGATTGACAATAGCAGAGTTTCAGCAATGGAGTAAACTAGTTAAAATAAACTATCATACAACGACAACTTATAATCTACAGACCAACCTTGTGAAGAGAAGACAGCTAAAAAAGATCTCCGGAAACTGTGGGACAAGATAATATTTCTGACAACGTTTCAGCTGTTGTTAGTACACAGTTTACGCAAACGTCTACCAAAATCTTAAAAAGAAGAAATTAAAAACTAAGATTAAAAGCTGCAGTAAGCAAAACATATCCAAACCGTCTACAGACAACGCCGCTACCCTCCAAAGACAAGTAGTTTCTAGTGTAGTGTAGGCAAAAAAATACGTACAAATAAAAGGTATTTTATTACAGAGTCACACCAAAGCATTTTCTATACTATAGTCACAGCATCTGTACCAAGAAGAAGTTCATAAGGTATTATTAAGTAGTTACCCTTCAACCAATAAGTTAAGATAATCTTGATCACTATAGTTTTAAAATTTGTTTTTTTAAATAATTAACATTTAAATAATAATTGTTAGAGTTGATGAATATGGGTGTCAACCAAGATATTCTAAAAAAACTAAATCTTTATTAGATAGAGGTGCCAGTCACTCTGTAGCTTATTATCTTATGTCATTATTTTCCATAGATCTGTTGAGATGATAAAAAGCCTAACTTTTACAAAAAATAAGATTTCTGCATAGGGTAAACTTTTAAAATTATGTAATTTTTTTATACGCCAAATCACTTAACATCTTTATTTTCTAACCCCTTCAATTATAAGAGTAGAAGATGTAACGCACAAGAATGTATAAAATAAATCATTTATTAAATTTAAATACCTTTAATTATAACTTGTTTGGTTATTCAATCACTGTTGCAATAGTAAAAAAAGTATTATAAATAAATAAACAATTGGTTCAGTATTAATAATATATGATTGCTGTTAAAAAAACCAGATATAATCAAAAACAATTTTATAATATGCTAAAAAAATTTACATAATTTTCTATCAAATCTAATTGGTTCCTTTTCCGTTCCTTTTTTATTACAACTAAAAATATATCGATGTTATTAATCAAACGAGAGAAATAATAAAGAAGCACTTCCTTTGTTGTTATTAATATATCTTGCAGGATGCTAGACACCAATTCCAACTGACTTTATAGTAATCTTCATCACATTAACCGAGCATGTATAATACACCCCGGTCTTATTACCCAGCGCTTGGCTTCATTGACAAATACTTGAGCGCTACTGGATACTCCAAAGTAATATATGGAGTCCAGCAGAGAGATATATGCTAGTAGCAACCAAAAGCAGAACTCGTAGGCAGTAACTTAGTAATAAATTATATTATAACATAGGTGCGGTTTGATCATAAAGAACATAATTTAAACGGAACTAATAAAATCAATCGGATCATTTCTGCCTTATTAATTGGAGCATTAAATATTTCAACCCTGTCAGGTAGTTCTCGTGCCGTTTATTGTAATCCAGTTTCGAAATTTAATCCAAGCGAATACGATACTTTAACAAAAATCCACCTGTTGTTACGTGTCGTTTGCGAGGGCTCGTATTATTTTTAAATTAAATCAGTTTCAAACCTGAATTTTTGCCATATGCTGTTAAGAAACGGATCGAGTTTTTAACGCGACAGATTGCATATTGTCAATTTATTTAATTTGAAAATAATCTGTGAAAACTGTAATTGAATTGTGCTGTGCTGTGCTACTCATATCATTTTTTTTATGTTGTGATTGAAGAAGCCTCTTAATGTTGTCATATCGTGTTTCAGATTGGACAAGGTGGCGGCTACTTTGGTGGTCGTTGCCATTTGCGTCGCGTGCTGCTGCGTTTATAGTTATTAATAATCTCACCATAAAATTTCTACTTTGAAAGATCATTAAGATATTATGGTGCAGGTTATACCTTTTGCTTTTTCATTTAGCGACTACTTCAATTATTGTTTGTGGTTGTTAAAATTATATTTCCTAGTGTATAAATAGCGCAAGCATGCACGGAATTTATAGACGAGAAAATGGAATGAAAACTTATTTTGAGGAAAAGGTCTATCATCAAATATAATTATTAATTAAAGCATTTAACTCAATTTAGTGTTTTTATAATCTGTATAATTAAAAAAAGCCACTGTCAGCAAAGTTGAATGATTGATGTATACTGAGTAGGCAATTGCAGAGACTTGGAACACAATGGTGCCTTGAGATTGCCTTCATATTAAAATGGTTCTTTATTATTTTATTACCTTAATTGCCCGTTTCTGATACCTAAAGTATACTGCTTTTATCATGTTAAGTTATAATGTATTTTTGCACTCTTATTCATCAATTTTTTTTTGTTTGCAACTTTGGTTTTGCAAGGTTTTTTACTAATAGACTAATAGCTGTACGCAGTTTTGTGCTGCAACTTCTGTAAAAAAACTGCAAGAATAATAATAATAATAAATAATGATCAATTTGAGAGAGTACTAGAAACTACATGTACTAAAAAACAAATGTTAAAAATATTGGTGTAATCTGGTTAATCTGTTTTTTTTAACACTATTTTTTTTCCTTTCTCCTGTATAGATTTCTCACTACTTTTGTTTTTTTTTTGTTTTGTTTGCTTTTTAATGTTTTGGTTTTTGAAGGCATCTTTTTCGGATTTAAACTTACTTTCCTTAATGTTTACTTTCTCTTTCGATAGCTTTGCTTCTTCAAGTGATTTAACTTTTTTATCCAGTTTACTAACTTGCATTCTAAGTTTGGACTCTGTAGTGGTTTTATCTGCTTTATTTTTTTTTATAAATTTCAAAAAAAAATTAAACTTTATTTGCCAATTCTTGAACCTGCACTCTAAACTGTGCTTTTGTGTTGGTTCTTTTTTATTCCTGTTTTTGCATTTAGGCTCTACTCATAAATTTTGAAAAGCTTTGATTGTTTGCTTAGTTTTTCTCTTTTACTTGGGTTTTTATTTGTTTAAGTGTAGTTTTAATGCGCTTTTTTTTGTCCTTTGGCTTGTGTCTATTCGATCAAGCCCCATCTTGTCTGTGTGATATCTATGATTTTTTTCTGGCACTGTATAGAGTGCATTTAATTTTGGACATAAAGTGTCTTCTTTCTGGGCATATAATTCATACTTTGAGCAAACATTTTTTTGGCCAGTGACAGTTTTGACAGTGTTTGTATTTCCATCTCTCTTTATTTGTTTTTGCTGATGTTTATAATATTTTTTTGTGTGTCAAGTGTGCGCACTATTCTTTGACTTACAAGACTTCCAGTTTGGCAAAGCATCAGCTACGTTCATTGGCTAGCAGTTATAGGAATTGCGTCCTTCACAGACACCAAATAGTTCAAAACTCAAATAATGCATTTTTTACTCTAATTTATACTACACAATCCAATTATTTTTTATTATGAGATTAAATTTGTTTTCCTTTTTTGCAATTTAGTAAACCATCTAATTTATAGACGACTAAGACTCAGGCGGATGAGAATTAAGTGACCCGCCTACTGTTTGTTTCTAAAAAATATAATTATTCATTCTCTTCTAATGGCTTTAAAGTATAATTGTATCAAATTGCAGAAAATTTTAATGTACGGTTTTTGAGTTGTGAATTTTTAAGTAATCCATTAAGTTTCTTCAGTTTGGTATGCCATGTTGATTTAATTAAGATCATGTCAAACTAAACGTATGGATTTTTGTGAATTTTGCGGATGATACAAATAGTATTAAAGTATGTTAGTAACAAATTACATAAAATTCTAATGTACCGTTTTTGAGTCATACGTTATTAAGTAATCCCTCAAGTTTCTTCTTTTTAATTTTAATAAGGTTATTTCCAATTAAGCAATTTTGACCAAATTGTTTTAATTTTTGTTTTTGATATTAAAAAGATGTGTACCGAATTGTATCAATTTCCAATGCTTTGCTTAAAAGTTACAATTTTTTTATCAAACAAATAGAATTTTGCTTTAGATAAGTGAACTGAAGTAAATTGTAAAATTGAGCGTATAAATTTTGATACAATTTTCGCAACTGGTACTTATGATATTAAAGTACTTAAGTACCAAATTGCACTAGTTTTCAATTAACAGTTTAATAGTTAACAATTTTTAATTAAACCCATAAGCCTCCTGCTTTAGTTACGCATCTCAATACAAGTTGAGGTTATGTCGTATTAAGCGTATGGATTTTAATCAAATTTGCACAATTGGTACTAATAATGTTTGAGTATATTAGCATTAAATTGATTCAGATTCTATCAGTCTGTTTAAAAGTTATAAATTTGTACATTGGATCACCAACACTTGGGCCGGTAGGTAGAAATCTCAGTTGAAACAAGTGTCAAGCAATCAACAATCTAAGAGCTAATAATAATAATAACAAATCAGTCACGGGGAGGTTTTTGTCAACCAAGATAAATTACAAAATCACAGTTTACAAATGTTCTATTTTGTATCGTAGAAACAATCATACATCTATTGATCACAATTATATTTTTTTTAACTACCTGACATGAGTCAGTTGACATTTTTAATAATTAAACAAATTCCTAACCCTCTATGATTAACACAATAGCAAATGTAAATAAATTAATGCTGGTAGGGTGGTTCCAACTCTAGGTAACTAACGGCGTATTCATCAGTTTCGCCGGTAACAAACGGCTCCGAAAGAGGTAAAACGATGCAGTCATTGAGTGTGGTTTTAGGCTCCACTATATATACTTCCGCATGCAGACGGTTTTGGGGAAGTTCTAGTTGTTGTTGGAGGAGGGTGGTGCTTCTTTGGCGCTGAACGGCTCAGGTGTCGTTAAAGGCGTCGGTGTAGGTTTTCGTACTGGTAGAGCGGGTCGTACGTCATCCGCATGCATGCAAACTCTATCTCCGTTTTTATCTACCTTGTACACCCGTCCTGCAAAGATGTTGCAAATATGATAGGGGCCAAACCATTTTGGGGCAAACGTCTTCACATGCCCATGACTGTCAGTTTTTGTATGATTCCGGATCATAACCCATGACCGGTTTCCCAATAGCTACTGGAGCGGGTTCCTCTGGCCAATCATATTTTTGGACGTAGCGCAGCTGCTTTTGCTGGAATTGTTGGGGGTTTCTGTCGGCCTTGTGGTAGAAATCCGCCAATCCCCTGGTCGAGGCAGGTTGTACCCCATCAGCGCGTGGCTTGGGGTATATCACGTTGCTGCGTTTCTCCGGGTGCGTAGCTCAAATGCCAAGGGTTGGATGTGTTGCGCCCAGGCATTTGGTAGTTGTCCTTGCATCCGCATCTGCAGGCTTTTCTTAAACTCTTGGTTTCGTCGTTCCGAGGGTTGGCTTGAGGATGGTAGATTGGCGTGTAATACGTTTGACTACCTCATCGTCTGCACGTCAGTGCTTATTTGTAAGATCTGAATTAGGTGCCGTTGTCGGTTATTTTGATGCCGGGGCAGCCAAACCGGTAGAACACCTGCTCCTCCAGAATTTTCGTGATAGTACCGGTTGTGGCATTGCCAATCACAAACGCTTTGGTCCATTTCGTAAACAAATCAACACGAATATGTGCCGTTTCTTGGCTTTGGGAGTGGCCCTATCAGGTCAACAGCCACTGAACTGAAGGGTGCCTTACTGGTTCTGGCTCGTAATAAAGCGTGTGGTTGCTGTTGGCCGCGTTTGGTGGCGGTGCAAATTAAACATTCTCTCACGTACTCTCGGACGTCTTTTGACACGGTGGGCCAGTAAAAGCGGCTCCGAATGGCCCGCTTTGTTTTGTCTTTTCCGGGATGTGTAGCCTCGTCGTGCAACTCGTGGAGCACCCGATGCCGGAGTTTTGGCGGGACGTGCAGGCACCGATCAAGATTTTTGGTGGCCTTCCTATATAGATCTCCGTCAGTCACTTCTATGTGATGATCGTGTCCACTTGTCACGGGGTAGTTTATTACTTTGCCAATTCGGATGGCGTCTTTGTCTTAATTTTGTGCCAGCTTGGTTTCTTCGATCAGGGGCAGTTTTAAGGTATAGAGCTGTGGTGGAACGAGTCGGTCCAAATCAAGGACGTGATTTGTAGATTGATCCTTCGGGTCTCGACTTAGTAAGTCTGGTAGCTCGTTTTGCTTTTCTGGGCAATGTTTAATGGTGAAGTCAAATGATTGCAAGAACAATGCCCACTGCACCAGCTTTAACCGATAGTTTCTGAATTTATTTAACCACGTCAACGCCTGTGAATCTGATTTGGCTGTAAAATGACGGCCTTTTAGGAGAGGTCTGAAAAGTCCTAGGGCCCACACCAGGGCTAGACACTCCTGCTCGTTGACGTGAAATTGTCGCTCGGTGTTGTTAAGTTTGGCCGAGTCAAAGCTGATAATCCTTTTCTCATCCTCCGGCGTTAGTTGAAATAAAACCGCCGAGATCTCTAGTTGGGACGCGTCGGTCTGTACGACGTAGGGTAAGTCGGGTACTGGCCAATGAAATTGCAGCGGCATAGTCACTGCGTGCCGAATTTGTGGCGGCAGGTGACCATTTAAAAGCCCTTGTGTTGGCCGTTAGTTTGTTCAGGGGTGCGGCCAATGTGGCAAATTTTGGAATGTGTTGCCGCACCTAGTTATATATTCCTATATATCGACGTAACTGCCGTCGGGTCTTCAGATGCGGGTAATTTGCTATCTGGTTGATGTGCTTTGCGAGGGGCCTTGTTACATTGGTATTGACCATGTACCTCAGGTATTCCAACGTGGTTTGTGCAAATGTGTACTTTGCTCGACCGAGTTTCAAATTAAATTCATAATGCCGTTTGAATACTAGTACGAGGTGGTAGAGGTGTTTCTTGTAGGATGCACTGTAGATGATGATGTCATCTAAATAGACCATCCCAAACTGATTCATAAATCCGGCCAGTACCTCCGGGCTCATTAGTCGCTAAAACGTCGCTGGAGCGTTTTTAAGTCCAAAGGGCATTACCCGGAATTGATAATGCCCTCCGTCAGGGGTGCTGAATGTCGTGTATTTCTTGGACGTCAATGCCATTGGGATCTGCCAGTTTCCGGCTAATAAGTCCAAAGTGGTGAAGATGGTGGCAGCTTCTAAGTCGCGGAGTGCATCTTGAATAATTGACATCGGCATCGGTTTGGATGGGGTTGCTTTGTTAATTTTGCGGTAGTTCAAACATAACCGCAAATCGCCGTTTTTTTTCCAATCAACACTATTGGTGACGCGTAAAGCCTTGTGGACGGTTTGATGAGGCCCTGCGCCAGGAGTTCTTGGACTTGTTTGTCTATAATCTTTTTTTTTTGCCTGATTTACCTGATAAAATTGTGTCGCAATCGGGTTGTTGTAGGTAGGTCGGATCGTGTATTCAATGTTGTGAAGCACGTCGGCAAACTGATCTCTTGCTTTGAATAGTTCTTATGCAATTTGCAAAATTTGACGTGGAGTTTAGTTGGAAATCCCTTTCCAATACTTCCGGTTCCGCTTTCATTTAGGTTGTTGTTTGGGTGGTGTCCCAGAACACGGTGTCGCGGAGTTATCTTCACAAATTTAGACAGCCGCTGGCAAAATCGGTGCCTAAAAACGGTGTTCCTAGTATCATTTGCATCCGTAGATTTTTTAATACTAGAAACTTGTCAGTGTAGGTATTTCTGCCTAACTGGAACAAAATTGTGGTATTCCTAATAGTTTCTAGCTCGCCATCTTTAGCTGCAGTCTGAAAGCGGGGTGCCAAGTCTGCGTTTATACAATTTGAGTCAGTGCCTGTGTCGATCAAGCATTTATAGATCTTGTCCTGGAACGTTACTGGTACTATTGGCAACGACCGTCCAATAACTTTGTATTGTCGTTGCAGCGAGGTTGGCCGGCTGTCATTGTTTAACTCTGGCATCCGGCCATTCCCCCGCTTCTCGACTGGGTTTGTGAGTGTAATTTTGAGCAGTGATTACTGGTAATAATCCTCCGAGTCTCCTGGAGCTTTGTTTGCCTGCTGCTGTTGCTTTCGGATTCATGCAAGCTGGCGGCCCCGGTGAAAACTGATACCCTCGGTGATTTTGTTGTCCTCAGCTAGCTCTTTCTCAAATTTTTTTGGAGTTGGGATCTACTTGCCACGAGGAGGTTCTTTCGACCGAGATAAATCACAAAATCACAGTTTAGAAATGTTCTATTTTGTATCGTAGAAACAATCATACATCTATTGATCACAATTATTTTTTTTTTAACTACTTCACATTAGTCAGTTGACATTTCTAATAATTAAACAAATTCCCAACCCGTTAGTTATCAAAAGGTTGAACAACCGTTTTTTGTGATTAATTGACTTTTGACGTTTACAGAGAAATCAAACATCCATAGCATGATAATGAGTCAGTAGTCCATCCACTCAAGTGATTGTTATCAAAAAATTGTATGTTAGACTTTTCTGCGAGTCACAGAAGTTATTTGTCACAAAATATGGTTGTGATCTAACCTCTTGGTAACTAACACTCCAGTGGGTAGGTGGAACACTCCAGAGCATGATTCTGAGTAAGTTTGGATTAGAGTTAAAACTTGTGACAAAATGACTTCTGACGTTTGCAGAAAGACTAAACATTTAATCTATTGATATATCAAACATTTGTGCGAGTGATGCCAAAACTCTATTGACATAATTTTTAGATTTGAATGGTTTTATTAATTGATCAGTTTAAGTTATATTTTTGGTTAAATTTAGTAGTTTGATAGGCAGTAAAACCAAATTTTCAAACTGAATGCTATAGCTTTAAAGCTAAAGTTTTTATTTGAAGACAAGATTTAGTTGTTTTTAAATTTAATCTTGAGATTTAAAGTCAAATTTTGCTGTTTTGTGTTCAAGTATTTGTATTGTAAGTTAACTGGTTTTAATATTTTTGAGACCAAATATAATATATAAGCAGAATTTTGTAAGATTGAAACCTTTGCTAAGTTGTTAACCTACAAAATATAATGATTTTTATACCCAACTTTGGATGTTTGAGAATGACATTTGTTTCTACACCATAACCAACGTGGAAGATTAAATAATAATATTGATCAGTTCAAAATGTATTCTTTTACAAAAACAAAATGAAAAACCAGGAACAGTATTGAACCACTACAAAATTGTTGCTTTGTTTCACCGACGTACATAGTACCAAAAAATAGTTTACAGAAAAATGTTACCAAAATTCCACCAACATTTCTAACTACTACAAAAATACTCAATCTTTTTTTAACCTATTTAGTCTGAAAATGATAAAAAATAAAACTTATATTATTCTATGAAAAGTCAATTATTCAGTTTTCAATTTATTAGCCGAGTATAGAATTAATTTCTATACATTTTAATCATAAAAAATGCAATTAAAATCATTTAAATAGCTATGAGATCATAGGCCAAATTAACTAGCTCCTTGTAATGCAATGGAATTTAATGCCCGTTGAGAATCAAACAACCAATTTAATTAAGTCTATATTAAGATTAATCAATAAATAAAATGAAAAAAGCATGGTTTAATCGACGCGGCTATTAAACGCGATATCTTTACTGCCCATCACTTACGTGTAAAGAGAGTGCCCAATTCGTAATTTTATTGTTTCTGTGAAGACTTAATTCGCTAATCATGTGCAACGGGAGGAAATAAAAGCGTTTTACTGCTCGGCCCATAATAAAACATAATCATAAACAACTCGTTAACATTAATTAATTATCATTTGCATACATTTGAGAATTAATTAAGGTCGATATTTTTTCCTTTCTTTGATTGTGATAAGAAGATGCGTATGATTAATCACGCATGTGGTATCCATTAAATTTAATTGTGACAATCTATATTAATAGACGCAATTGAACTGTTATTCAAATATTGCAGACAATGCGGCTCGATGTACGCGTTAATTATGATTTTGAGGTCTTTATAGGCAATAGTAATTTATTGGTGATTGTTCGAGTTGGATTTATCGGGCCGCATCTACTCCCTAATTAGAGGTTTTATAGTTTTAAATGCTCGTAAGTTTTGTTGGCACAATGCGTGCGTGTTATATATGTGGCCGGCATAATTTTTTTTCTTCTTGCTGACAATGTTATTCAAATTTTTATAGTCTTGCCCCTTGGGCGTTATAGGGTATAGTATATCAGTGTTTAAAAATTTCATGTCAATTCAAAATTAAATTGCTTAGTGGGCATTTTTACTCTGAAACTGCAATATTAGTTTATATTTTTAAATTAAATAAAATATTATGAATTATTTTCATATTTTATCAATCAACATTTTGTAAAACAAAAAGAAAAGCATCAATCTCTTATAACTTGTCTTGTCTCAGTTGTCAGTTTTTCAATCACATATCAAACACATTAAAGCGTGTGTCGTTTACAGATGGGTGGTACCTTTAGTCTTAGTATACGCATTTTATTTTCCATAATGTAATTATATTGTATGTAATTTTGGCTACAGTTAACACACCTATAGCAAACTCAATTTTTGAAATATTCAATTGACTATTTTTTCCGCGTTGGAGACAATGTATAGTCCTTTTAAAACATTTTTGACATTTTATTAACATTTTTAACAACTTAAGAACAATTTTGACAATAAATTATTATCAACAGCTATGAGGAACATTTTTGACAAAATTGTCAAAACTATTTTTTACACTTTCAATTTTGTAACATTTTTGGCAATTTTCAAACTTTTTTGACAATTTTCGATTTTTTTTTGACAACTTTGCAATATTTTTGACAATTTTGGAAACTATCAACAAACTAGAAGAAACATTTTTGAAAATTTTGAAATATTTTTGAACAGTTTACAATTTTTGAACAGGTTCCAAAAAGATTTTTGATAATTATGAAAAGTTTTTGACAATTTTTGAATAATAAAAATAAAGACAGAAGCAGAAGCATGGAAATACATAAACAAAGAAATAAGAAGAAAACAGGGAGATATTGAGGAAATACCAATGGAAGCGTGGAAGGAACATTTTTCAAGTTTGTTTGGAGGAGAAAAGAAAAAAGAAAAAAAACTAGAAAGACAAAAGCCAATCCACCAAGCGGAAGAAATTTCAAAGGAGGCAATATGGGAGAAGATAAAAAAACTAAAAAAAAAGAAAGCGCCAGGTATGGATGGGATACAGAATGAAGCGTGGTTGTATGGTACGGAAGAACTGACTGAGAGATTGAGTGAGTTAATAAACAGAGTATGGAAGGGAGAAGGGTTTCCGAGTCAATGGAGAGAAGGTATTGTATGCCCTATACACAAAAGTGGATCCAAAAAGCAAGTAAATAACTACAGAGGAATAACACTACTGGGTACGGCATACAAGATCTACGCCATGATATTAGAAGAAAAGTTGAATGAGGAACTAAGTATGAATGAGATAATTCCAGATGGGCAAGCCGGCTTCAGGAAGGGAAGAGGTACCATGGATAACGTATATATTTTACATCATATTGTGGAAAAAGAAATAGCAGAGAAAGGGGGGAAAGTATATGCGTTATTTCTAGATTTAAAGGCGGCATTTGATAGTGTGGATAGAGAGAAACTGTGGAAGTGTATGAGAGAGAAAGGAATTAGCGAGCACCTGGTAAGAAAAATAGAAGACGTGTATGAGGAGACAGCAAGTAGGGTATGTGTTAACGGAAAAATGAGTGAAAGATTTTGGACAACAAAAGGAGTAAGACAAGGCTGCCCATTGAGTCCTACTTTATTTGCAATCTACATAGCAGATGTAGAAAAAAAATTGAGGTTGGCTCAAGCAGGAGGGGTAATAGTTGGTAGAGAAAAAGTGTGGTCGCTAGCATACGCAGACGACATGGTAATACTAGCAAAAGAAGCGATGGAAATAAAAGAGATGATGAAAAGTTTAGAAAAATATTTTAGAAAAAAAAAGCTTAGAAGTTAACGTAGAAAAAACAAAAATTATGGTGTTTAAAAAAGGGGGTGGGAGAAAAAAAGTAGAGGACTGGAAATGGAATGGGCAAGGTATTACGGAAGTAAAATCTTTTAAATATTTGGGATATGTTTTTTGTACGAGTAACACCGAGAGCGAGCACATTAAAGAGATTGCTCGAAAAGCAAATAAAGTAGTGGGACAAGTTTGGGGAATAAGTGAAAGAAAATTTGAATGTATGAGAATAAAAGAGCTTATGTTTGATAGTTTAGTTAAGAGTATGATATTGTATGGGTCAGAAATATGGGGATGGAAGGAACAAGAAAAATTAGAAGCAATACATGTAAAATATTGGAGATGGGTGCTAGGTTTAAATAGAGAAACTCCAGCATATATTGTGCTGGAGGAAGTCAAAAAAGATAAGTTAAGAGTAGAAGCACGAAAAAGAGCAATGAAGTATGAAGAAAGAATGAGACAGAGACACTAATGCAAAATATTACAAGAATGCATGAAAGAGAAAATGAGAGCAAGAAATAAAAAGCTAGGGGAGATTAGGGAAAATTATTACAATAGAAATGGGTATGCGAGCCAAGAAATTGAAAGAATGAGAGAATCTGGAAGAGAGACATGGTACGAAATTATGGAAAGAGATAGAGATATACAAAGGCAAGAAAGGAGAATGCGAGTGAAAGAGTCTAGGTACAACGCAAACTATGAACATATTATAGAAAATGAATTGCCAATGTACTTAGTGAGCGAAAGATATAGTAAAGATGACAAAAAGATGATTGCAAGATTTAGATGTGGTAATGAAGAGCAAGTGACAAGATTTTGGATGGAAGAGGATTTGAAAATGTGCAAAATGTGCGGAGGGACTAAGGAAACTATAGAACATATGTTGAAAGAGTGTAACGAAATGAGAGAAGAACAGATGGAAAAAAAATGAGATATTGAAAGGGGACGGAAGAGGGGTAGAATGGATGAGGGCAGTTAAAAAACGAAGAAAAGAAATAGACGAACAGAGAAGAAAATATTCTTAATTGTGTTAATTTTATAAAGATTAAGTTTTATTATTTTGGGAAGTTGTAAATGTATTTGTAAATGTAATTTTCAAGGCCGAAAGGCAAGAAATAAACGTATTATTATTATTATTGACAATTTTTGTACTTTTTAACAATTTTGAACTTTTTTTAAAATTTGATAATAATATTTATTTGTTTGTAGAATATATTTGACAGCCTTGAAAATAGTTTTACAATTATGAAACGTTTTCAGCAATCAAATACTTTTAACAGTTTCGGAACGTTTACGACATTTATTAATCATTTTTGACATCTACAGAATATTTATAATGTGAATTATTTTTGACTGTTACTTGTTACATTTACTGGTTTGTGGACAATTAAAAAACGTTTTTAAAATTGTTTAAACATTTGAAAAAACATTTTTGGAAGATCTTAGAAAAACTTTAAAATACTGCCACAAAATTTAAAAATTACTTGTAATAAAATTCGGCTATAAAATGTAATAAATAATATCAACATATTATAATAAAACATAAAACATTCAAACAGAAAATACAAAATCTAGCCTTAAAATGTCAAAAACACTAAAATCCGCCCACAAAACTTAAGAATTACGTGAAAAACAGCAAAATCCGCGTAGAAAATGTCTTTAGATATAATGTAAAATGTAAAAAAAAAACTAAATAATTCAGGCTAAAAATATCAAAAACATTAAAATTCGGGCACAAAACATAAGAAATACATTCAAAATTTGGTCATAAATAGTCAAAAACACTAAAATCTGAACATAAAACTTAAAAATCAAGTAAAAAATACCAAAATCCAGTAAACAAATTTTTAGTTATATTTAATGGCAACATAAAACAATAAAATGTCAAAAATCCGGTCAAAAAACTTGAAAATCTAAAACACAATAAAAACGGGTATAAAATGTCAAAAACATAGAAAATGTATCCAAAATCCGGCCATAAACAGTCAAAAACACTAAAATCCGGCTATAAAACTTTAGAATCACTAAAAAAAACATTCAAAATCCGGTCAAAAAATGTTGTGGCATGATTACATATTAAGCTAGCAATAATGCATCTTCTGTCAAAAAAACTCAAAAAGTTAAATGACAATTCTCAGTAATATGCGTGTCGAGGAGGAAAATACTAATTTGTTTATAATCAACACTTGGGCAGGTAGTTGGGAATCAAGCCCCATTGTTAAAATACTGTAACCCGCCCTTCCTCCCAAACGTTTTCAGTCCAAGAATAAGATATTAAACCACCGATGATGTTGCTTCTGTCAAAAAAACACATGGAGAAAATGTTGTTGTTGCTCAAAAATACTCTTTTAAAATAATCACACAAAAAAACTCATGCATTCTTTTTTTAATTTTTGGTAAAGAGAATGTGAAAGACCTATAATCTAACATTTTTGTGTTTTCAATATATTTTTTGAAATTCCTTTTTTTAATTTTTGACCAAAGCGCATCTCAAAAGCTTATATATCTGATGTTTTTGTCTATTTACATGATATTTAAAGTTTTTTTTGGTTCTTTTCAATCCTTGATCATGAGTCATTTCAAAGACCTATTTACATCTCATATTTTTGTGTTCTCACATGATTTTCAAAACTTTTTTTGGCCAGGAGACAAAAGTCTATATATCTAACATTTTTGTGTTTTCACATAGTTTGTGTAATATCAATTTTCAAATGTATGTTAAAAAGTATTAAAATCCGGCAAAAAAGTATCAAAAAATTTAAAATTTAATCTAAAAAAACGTCACATACGCCAAAATCCGGCCATCAACAAGAAATAAACGTCATTTAGAAAATGATAAAATTCCTTTGGCTAAATTATGTCAAAACTTTAAAAATTTAGTCTTTAGAGTACTTAAAATATTAAAATCAACTGTCAACAAGTGCAAAAATCTGTCAACTACAACAATCAAAAAGTAAAAATTCTATCTAAATTCCAAAATTTGATCAAAATTATGTCAAAAATCTAAACACCAGACCATCAACTAACAGAAAGTAAAAATAAATTGTCAAAAATATTTGAATTAATAAATGCAATGAATATCAAAATTATAGAAAAACGTATTAAAATCCAGCCATCAATTATCAAAAACTGTAAAATTTCATATACAAAAATATAAAAAACATAAAAAATGCCAAAATCCCAACACCAACAACCAGAAAGTCAAAACTCAATATTAAAAAAAAAAATTTCAAAATGATGTTATTACTACCAAAAAAAAAAAAAAAATATGTTTAAACTATCAAAATCCAGTTGCCAATTGCAAAAAATTGTAAAAAAAAAAACCAAAATATTTTAGAAATTTGACCAAAGTTAACAGATTTCGGCTGTCAAAAAGTTGAACTATAAAATATTAAAAAAATAAAATAATAATATCCGCTTATTAATTGTCTAAAAATACTAAATTTTACATAAAAAACATTAAAAAAACAAACCTTAAGCACACTTAAAATCGGCAAAAGTTATAAATGCTAAATGACAAATTGCATTTTTAACAAATATTACAATCAAATTGATAAGTCATTAAGATCAGATATTATAAATAAAAACAATATCAACAATAAAAAATTATTCTTTTTTTTTATCCAGTAACAATTGATGTTTAAAATTAAGAAGTACAAATCCTAGTGAGTCAGTCGAAATTAGTTTAACATTTTGGAAATCGCAAATTATAGACCATTATATACGATATAATCGCCATAAATTTCTGGCCTACCATACTTTTAAAAACTACAGACCAAATGTCAAATACTGTACCTAAAATGTGATGTTTTATTAACGTACATATGCAATTTCTAGACAGACATCATTAGGTTTAAACTATGCAAAACTTGCAAACAATTAAGTACATCAAATTCTTTATATTGAAAGGTATTGCCCCTTATCAAACTAAACATAGATTGGAGGCGTATGCAATAAAAATTCACTTTCTTATTCCACCGTAAAGAAATGGGCCAAAACGTTTAAGTCATTAAAAAATAATTCACGTTCTGGTCGACCAGTTGAAGTGATCACAGAAAATTTGATCGCTTTTATTAAAAAACTGGTCCAAACTGGTTGCCGACTAAAAGAAATTATCAGCAATAAAAGCTGTCAAATACATCAATTTTCCAAACACTCTATGACTATTTGAGTACAAATAAAGTGAGTGCAAAATGAGTCCTAAAACTTTTGCTTGATGTTCAAAAACAAAATCAAGTTTATTGTGCTTGATCCTTTTAAAACTCTGTAAGGGAAGACAGGAAAAAGTTTTGCAATTTATTATTACAAAAGATAAAACTATAGTCTTGTATCACAATTCTTTGTTTAAAAGAAAATAAATAAAATAGCGTCGTGCAGATAAACCAACACCAAAAAAAATATGGTCACAATCTTTTAGAATTGTGAAAGCATCTTGATGATTAATATTAAAAAAAGATATACCACGGTGAATGGCGCTTATTATGCTATTTTATTAAATAGGTTGAGAAAAAATATTTGGGCAATGCGTCAAGAAAAATTAACAAGTCAGGTTGTTGCATGACAATGTTGCATGACAAAGTTGCTCAATTTGCTATAAAAGAATGGAATGCAGATTTCAAAAAATTCATTATCTCCTGCAGACCAGACTTGGCCTCTAGTAACTACTTCCTGTTTTCAAAACTTAAAAAAAACTTTTGAAGTAAAAACTGCTGTTTTAGATTATTTTGACGACAAATCTTCAGAATAATTTTATAATAGAACTGAATTACTAATTACGCAATGTAATAAGTATGGTCACGTTAAAGGAGATTTATTCAAAAAATAATAAAATATCTTTCTCATAAATGCATAGTTTCTTGATTAGGCTGGGAATTTATGGCGGTTACCTTGTATATGTAACACATTTTCTAAAGTCATTAAGCACATTGTTGCAAAAAGACTTAAAGACAATATTTTTATCAAAATGCAATTTATTGAATAAATATCAATATGATTTTTTAGAAAGGATGATAACCGCATCACCTGCCTATCTTGTCTAGGCGCTTTCTTTAATTTGACGGTTGTTTTAATAAATTTCAACATTATGATCAAAAAGCTTGAAAAATACCGAGTTATACGAACTGCTTTAGAATTGGAAATCAAGTTATTTGAATGGCAGATGATACCTGTAGAGGTAAAAGATGTACAATCAAATGCATTAATAATGCTTCTAAAACTGTGTTTTTTTGTTGATAATACTTTTATTTTGATAACAAAATAGACATTGAATAAGGCAATTGATCAAGCTAAAAAAATGTACAAAAAGTAAACCAGTGATTTAAAAAGAATTGCTTAATTATCAATTCAAAAAATTTGCGTACTTCAGTTAAATCTTACAAGAAACTATTGTAAAAACATGTCTACTTATTAAGTATAATGTTATTACCATTGCAACTTCTACGGGTATATCATGATAAATGTTTTAACTAGAATTACAATACTGACTCGTTGTGTAATAAAGTTAACTTCTTGTACTGCAGACTAAATGTCTTCAACCTACAATAATTAACATAGCATCATTAGTTAAGCTATTTTATTTTAGGCACTCACAAACTGTTTTGATATATCCAACTACAGCTTAGAAAACAGCTATTGGAAGACTGTTAAGATTGCAAATACATAATTCTTAAATATTTTATTTTAGATATTTAAAAAAAAAGGTTTTTTGTAAAACTTAATTAGAAACTTGCTTAACTCAGGTTACTAAGAAATAAGCAAACAACGTGTATGTATTATAAATTATTTAAAAAAAAAATATTCTCAAAATATATTAAAATAAATTTTTAAATTGCTTTTGAGAAACTATCGGTCGCAAATAATTCCAACCAAAGTTGTGTAATAATAATTTCCCACCAAGTTAGCAACAAGAAAGAATTTTATTGCGTTAACCTTACCCAATAAAACGATAACATTTGAGCTGCCAAAACTGTCAAACATGAAAGAACATAGTCATTCCAAGCCATCACCCATATCATATTTTCACGTCAATTCGATTCGGGCATCTGCCCTTTATTTGAAAATTTTCTCAAAGTCATATTCGGCGGCCACTTGAAAATTGGTCCTTCAAGGGGGTCCCATTGTTGTCGGTTTACAAATCGGGGGTAAAATGCGGCCGGATTCGCAGTTGGTGGTACCCGCAACAAATCGAAAGTGTTCCTGGAAATGATTAAACAAAGACGGAAGATTTTAATGATGTGTGCATAATGTTGCAATTTGTAATTGGAGACTTTTAACAGCCACGTTTTAAATTTATCCAAGGCATGTTTATTACTGCAAACGCGAAATTATACGTCCAATAAAAGGCAACACCTGTTGTTAAGAAATAAGATATATAAATAATTGACTTAAACTTTATACGGCTACCGGCATTTAAATTGCTGCTAGCTTACATTCGGGATAAGATATCGACTTGTTTACAAGCCAGCTTCGGCTCGAGACGCACGATATCTAAACTATTGTAATTAACAGGTATTTGCACTTAAGATATACTTCTCTTCTTCCTGTGTTTCCAATCGTTTCTGATGACACTTCTTGTTATCCGCAAGGCGGTGTTTAGCTGCACTCGACTGATAGTGCTATGCGGGGTGTTAAGTTTGTTCCTTTCGGACAGATGTATAAGACCCTTCAAACTGAATGGATCTCGCATTAATAATGCCAATAAAGCTACAAACCAATAGTATTAAATCAATATTAATTCTAGTTAAATTTCTAAAACATGATTTAATTAATATTTGTTCAGACATTTCAAGCTCGTTGAAAGATACCGCTATTGCAATATCGTGTCTTTTGGCTTTTTGTCTGGTTGCGATCCGTTGGTGCATAACGCCATGTCAACCCTTAGTATTGGGGGAGTGAATGAGTGACAGGTTGACATGAGGGGTCAACCGAAACACAATACGCTATCAGTGGCGTTGGCGGAAGTTTTTTCAAATATAAAGCTGCACCGGAAATACACATAATAGACGCAATTCCAAAAGTTTTATCAATTATCTCTCTAAGTTTCTGCATGTGAGTGCAATTAGAATTATCAACAACAATAACGGAGAAAAAATAAATCAATTTTGTTACGTTAGGCACGAATGCACACAGAATAAAAGCGAAAAACGGGATGTGAAAACGGATGTATTGTCCAGTTTGATTTTACGGATATACTTTGAATTTATTGAGCGAATTCTCTCAGTTGTCGTTTCTGTAATTAATCAACGTATCTCAATGCTTTAATCTGGAGATGAAATAGTATTACAACAGTAATTGATTCCATTCCGTTTGTGTTAATTAATTCTATAAGAAATATTTTAAAGCAACAACTTTTTATATTATTTCTTTTTGTATGGCCGGGTCGAAAAATTTAAAATTTAAATTTAATTTCAGAATTTGACACCGTCAGAATCTTATTTATATTCTGACATACTTTGATTGCCGCGAATAAATTATCGGGGAAGTTGTTTTCCATTACAATAAGCTGGAGAGGGCACACACAGCCAACGCAGACTTATTGCCAATAAATAAAACCGGGGCGAAAACGCGACGGACGCATTGATTGAATTTTACACGCCTCGTCTTAAAATAATATTATATATAACTTAATTTATTGAATATTTACATATCACAATGAGTGTGTGAAGGATATTAATTTTATTGCGGTTGACAAGGATCTTGATTAAGATTTGGTCGTTATTTATCGTCCGGTCCGATCATTCTCATGGTAATTTCCAATATAAACGGTCAGTGTTTTATATTAATTATATTTTCGACGTTTATCTATTTATTTATTTGCTTTTTATGCTGCCACTAGTCTAAAATTTATTGACACAATTGAAAACATTGTTAGGTTGGAGCTTTCTTTTGTAAGTATTTATTTTATACAATTCCTTAAAAACATTACAAAAGTCTTCAGTGGTACTAAACCTATTTTAATTAATTGCAATCAATGTATTAATATATTTTCGACAAATCTGTCTAAATTTAGCAAAGCTGTCAATTCTACAAAGCAAATGTCATATTTTTATTTTACAAAATTCTTATATAAACTGTTAACAGCCAATCTAACTAAATAATTGTTTTATAAATCTCTCATATGAGCGATTAAATGTCAATTTAGCATTTACAAACTATTTTACATATCTGTCATATGAGCCGTTTAACATATGAACTGTAAATTTGCATTGTTTTGCAATTATGTAAGAATACATACATATTCTAGTTTAAAAAAATTATTCTGTCGCGTTGACATTAACAGATGCATTGTTCATACTCATATTTGAGTGTTGGTTTCAACACATAGCTTTTGGTAAAACAGAAAGTTAAATTAAACCTAGTTTTAATCAATCGGTTTGTTATGATTTACTTTAGTGTAACAAATTATTTAAAACTAGAAGGTAAACTAAAGCCTAATGCACGTAGACCTCATTAGGCTCTAATAGTGACTTCACTCCGTTCTCCTGGCATTCAAATACTTCATGTAGCTGATGTTCTTCTAAAATACAACGCATGTAGAAGTCTCCTTTATACTGGCCATGTCAAGCCAACATTCCTAAATATTCCCTCTATATTGTATGAAAGAGCCGGACATGTACATAGCACGTGCTCGATTGCCTCGTCATCTATTTATTATCTTCTACACGTTAGACTGTTTCCAATATTAATCGTGTGCATGTGTTTTCTTAGTTAGCAATATCCTGTTTAATTCCTTGTTTCCTTTTGAGAAGTAAAGCAATATATGGTTCAGGTCCACGCGCCATGAAGATTGACTCTTTACGCGCCAGCCCGTTTACTTTAATGATACCTACTTTGTTGGAATAACCTTTCCTTCAAAGCAGCTCAATAATGTTTCCACAAAGTAAAGCTAAAGTAAGGGGAAATTCAATTATTCTATTAGCTTTGATGTAATTTTAGGCTTGTTTATAGCAATTAAGGCCGCTATGCGTTAGAATTTGGACATTTTTGCCAAATATTTTACGGTTTACTATTTTCATAACCTTATAAGTTATCCCAATTATTTCTGCTTGGAAGATAGTCGTGTGCGTTCTTAGTAGTAAAGATATTTTTTAGTCCAAATCTTGCAAAAAAATCTTGCTTTAGAACTTGTACTGGTATTTGAGCTATCCGTGTAGATTCTAATCAAATTATTGACTACATTCTGCTTCTCTTGTTCATGTGTGCACACGTTGCAAGATCTTTGAAACACAAAGAATAATGACATGTGATCAGTTTGCGCTCCTAATAGAAGTGTACAGTACTTGCCAGCTGTCCATGCATTGTGCCAAACTCTAACTACATTCAGATACAAAGCTGCAATTGTTGCCATCAATGTTGAAGGACGGCAGACACAACATTGCCTCTATAGCTGCAGTTGGTGTTGTCTGCATGCTATCAGTTACACTTAAGCATATTTATGCTTGGAATGTGAGCATAGATCTTATGACGGCTGTGTACAGCCATAGCACTATTTTTAGTAACAGTCTCACAGCTTGTCTGCAATGTCAAAAAGATATATGAACTTTTTTGCATCTCATATTTAGATGTGGTCCCTTTGTAAGCTTGTTGTTGTCAAAAATCACTCCAAAACATTTTACTTTGGTTGATAGCTGTAGTGGAGTATTTAAGAGTTTAGGTAAGTTTAGTTTTCCAATTTTTTTGAGTTTAGTTTAGTTTTTAAAAAATTAACTATAACAACCTGGTCTTTGCACCAATTTTTTGGATTACTTTTAGAGCAAAATATGCCTTTAAATTTACCGCTTAGCAGAATCGTTATGTCATGACAACTTTCCTGACCGTCAAATCTTCTACAGCAACGACTTTTTTTCCAAAATGTGTTTTAACCATCTACTATCTGTGGGGATTATACCATGTGTTGCAAAAGCAGTTTCTATTTTTTTAAGATGTTTTTATCAGAAGTACCTTTAATACCTATAAATTTGCGCAAGGTGGACACAAATAGGTCCGTTTCAAAATGGATTTAGCGGATTTCTCTTGGGTGTATGCATGTTGGTTTTGTGAGTATTGGTTAAGTGATAAAAATTGTTTTCCAAATTATTTTTTTGCAAAATTGCTTTAATATCTTCAAGAGAGAAGACGCTGATTAATCAATAAGATTCTGCAAAAATATAATCAAAACGTTCTGGTTTTGGTACAAATACTTTTGATAATTCCTTCTATGCTATAGGTATGTATTGAAAAAAAAATGACAGAAGAATAAAATGTCAAGCATCTACCCAGTCTTTCTCTAATGGATTTGAAGTCGTAGCGTCGGACCAGACTTGTGCCGGTGCGGCACAACTTAAAAAGTAAATATCTTGAAGTATCTTAGTGGCTTTTGATAGATTGGCTGTGTATGAAACCTGACATTAAAACGGTTTTACATTACAATATAGTAATTTTAGGTTAGTACTGATTATAAAATTGTGAATTTGCTTACCTTTGTCTTCTGTGTTTTCACTTCCTCAGACAATATAAGAGTTGGCGTTACATCCAACTATAAGGTCAACATTTTTTTGCATACAATAGTGCACCAAATCTTCTTGCTGTTTTGTTAAAGATAATATGTCAAAGCCACAATAATGCCGAAGTGTTCCTGACGGTTGTGAGGTCACATTTTTACTTTTTCTTCTTGTCGTCCTTTTCCTAATGGACATTATTATAACAATTTTGATCTTGTTTGCTGCAGCCTTAAATAACTCAACACTGCTGCAGTTAAACCAATTACGCAAGTTTTTTAACCAAGAGACCTAATGCCTACCAATACTGCAATTGTCCTTGATCTTTCCCTGCTTATTAAGCCTCAAAAATTTATATCTGAAACCTCTCATGAAGTGATCTAGATATTTAAGTTTTCTTTTCTTCAAAGATGGCACAACTTTGCAATTTTTTTTCATCTTGCAAATTCGATGTTGGTAACTTTATGTGTACAGAGAATTTGCCACGTTCTACGATAGCACCACATCTTAAAAACCTGCAGTCTTTTTAACTTTAGTTGTTTTAGAGCCCAGGTTTTAATTCCGTACAGGAGTGGAAAAAACCTAGCAGCTCAACACTTTTGTTCTGAATTCTTTACTGGCATCTCTTTAACACAAAAATTTCTTCATCTTCATAAAAGCATAATCTTACTTGCCTGGTCACCTGTCTCACAAAGCATAGTTCCAAGATATTATACAAACCAACCTCTTTACATTGTTCAGAGATCCATTCTGATTTAGCTATTTTTATTTCTTTTTTTATAGTTTTGTGTAATTAATCCATGGTTTCATTTTAGTTCTTTTTATATTCAAGTTTTCCTTAGTAACTTCTATCAAAGTAACCAGCATTCTGTTCCATCTATCATGCACATTCTGATGCAGTTCATTATGATTACTTATGGTTATTTTTTTTATCTGGGCTGTCACAACTTCCTGTATCTTTTTGTCGTTTAAGAGTTGGAAATCTGCGTTATTATTTTGTTTTTTCATGATTTTCTTTAGCTTTATCTGTATATTTGCTATTACAAGATTATGGTCTTAATGAATATCAGCTCCTGAGTATATTTTAACTGAAAAACAGAGCAGCTTGAAACCGCACAATATTGTGCTTAAAAAACAAGCGCAGTTTGAGAGATGGTGCCTTGGAGAAAAGAAGGCTAATATTATGCATTTAATCCTACATCTGGCGGAACAATATTTTATGGACGCTGTCCGCATTCCGCCAGCAACCCTAGACAAATTTATGGCAATTGGCGTCCGTGGAAAAGCCAATAAACGCCCGACAGTCGGCGCCGACAAAAGAAAGCTGGAGAGGCCGCGACGATACTAACCTGCCCGAGTGTTGCTACTGCCCACGTGGTACATATCACTATCACCGCGACTGCCCAAAGCTCCAGAATCAACAAAATCCGGGAAACGGACCAACGGCCGGAAGTCACCATTAAAAAACGACGACCGGCCGCAACGGCAATGCAACGTTGTTGGACGGAGCCTTCCAATAGTGCCAATAACTATTGGAAATACCACATACAGATGTCTGCTAAACACGGGAGCAGACGCCAACTTTATCTACGTTGACCTGGCGCCACGATTCCAACGGCACCAGTTCACTATGCAAACAGCGTCCCAGAACAGCGCCCTCGAGACAATGAGCAAGACCGATGAAGAATTTTAACTTGGAGCTTCAAAATACAATACCAGATTTTTTGTGTCAAAAGAACTGCGACACCAAGCTATATTGGGGATGCCGTTCCTGTGCGAGCACGCTGGCACATATGATTTTGTCCGAAGATGCCTACACTTGGGAAAACGTTATCGCAATACAATATTTTGGGGCCAGCTCAAAGACCCCAAGAAGCTCGATGACCAGGAAAAACCTGACCTGGAACATGGGTTCCCAGACAAACAGAAACAAAAATTTATGGCGCTCACTACCAAATTTTGCAAGTTATTTAGAAAGACCAGTTTGACGACGTGCCGCAAAACATTGAGCACACGATCAGGCCAACCCATCAGAACCCTATTGCAGCACGTCCGTATCGAGTCAATAACGAACAAAAGCGGTTGATTGACAAACAAGTGAGAGATTTATTAGCTCAAGAAGTCATAGTACCATCGACAAATCCATACGCATCGCCGATAGTACTAATCGGATAAAAAAAGACGGAGAACCGCGGTTCTGCCTGGATTGTAGAAAAATCAATACGGCAACCTCATCAGTTCCGCGTAATGCCGTTTGGGCTAAAAAACGCACCGGCTACGTTCCAGCGACTGATGAGCCAAAAAGTGCTTGCGGGGTACTTGCACGAGTTCTCTATGGTGTATCTTGATGACATCATTATTTATAGCCGGTCCTACGAAGAACATCTAAAACACATTGTCCTGGTGTTTGAAAGACTTCAGGAATTTAACCTACGCCTGAGACCGGCTAAATTTTGCGTTTGCTAAAAAGTCTGGCGGCACCATTAAACAAATTGACTGCCAGCACCAGAGCATTCAGGTGGACAGACGACGCTACAGCCGCAATGGACAAAATACGTTAAGCCGTGTCAAAACCGCTACAACTACACCGACCCGTAGACGGTCTACCGTACGTCGTCTAAACAGACGCCTCCCAGATAGGGATATTCGCAGTACTATTCCAAGAAAAGCCCGAAGGCAAAAGACAATTCATCAACTTCGACTTGGCCAAGCTGAACGATACGAAGCGTCGGTACCATGTAAACAAACAGAAATGCCTGCCGCTTGTGTTGACACAAGAAAGGTATCGACCTCTGTTGAAAGTCCGACACTTCACGGCTATAACGGATTTGCAAGCATTTACCTGGCTTATTAATTTTAAAGACCACCGGTCTAATCTAGTCAAATAGGCATTGTTCTCACTATCTTTTGATTTTGAAATAAGACATTGCCTAAGAAAAGACAACCAACTGCGGGACTTGTTGAGCCGGGACCCGGAAAACCAACCCACTAACCACCAGCTGGACCTAGAACCCAATCACCCCAAATACCGTGAGCACGACAAAACATGTGGAGCAATTAGAAAGTGTGCTCTACCGGAAACCTGTAGACGAGCTAGACAGATGTCTATACGTGCCGAATGAAGCACGAGAACGCGTCCTGCATGAGCTACACGACGACACCACACACCCGGGCCGGGATGAAACGGAGCGAGCTATACGAAGCCGATATTACTGGCCCAATGCATCCAGAGACGTCCGCAAGTATGTGCAAGAATGCTTCATCTGCACCGCCACTAAACGCGGACAAAGACAACCGCTTCGATCCCGTACCAGCAAGGCGCCGTTCAGCACAATTTCTATTAACCTGATTGGTCCACTTCCCAAAACTTGCACCAAGAAAAGAAACGTGTTGGTGCTAATGGACCTATTCACAAAATAGACGAAAGCATTTGTAATCGGAGAAGCTAAAACCGGCACAATTAACCGCATTCTTAAAAAACAAGTGTTCTACCGGTTTGGGTACCCCGGCACGATTATTCCGGTTCTATAAGTGGACACGAACATGCCGGCGTTGGGGTTGTAGATCGTATTATACCTCAATATACCACCCGCAAGCAAACCTAACAGAAAGGAGAAACCAAGAATTTAAGAAAAGAATTTGAGTAAGGATGCAGGGTCAACCGCTACATACGTAGGCACAACATATACAACCCCTTGCATTTGAGCTACGAACGCAGAAAAATGCAGCTACCGGTTACACGCCCAGCCAAGCCGTAATGAAGTACAACTTGCCTTCGGGCTTACCCACAAACCGACAAGCGTGGGCATATAAAGGCTTTTGCTCCCAAATGGCTTGGCCCGTATCACGTACAAGATATTTAATCGGGTCGAGTACATGAAGTTGACCAGAATGGGGAACGAGTGCGGATCAACGCCGATGACGTCCGTCCAGCCTCACCAGCGCGCAAAGCCACACCGACACCGCCAGCTATGCCAAAACAGGTCTGTGATGACAAAAACCTATCGTCGTCAACAGACATCAAAAATTAAAATTTGTCTGCATGCGGACAAACATGCAGTGGCGCCCATAAACTTACGACCACAACCATTCCAGAATAATTTCTAGCCTTTTGGAGCCGTTTGTTACAGGCAAAATGTCGCCGGCAGAATGCCAGGCCAGAAATTACCCCAAAAATTTGCACCTTTGACGCACCAAAAAGACAAACGGTGCAGCCTACCTTCAACCACTCTCAAGGATATAAGTGCCGAGATGAGCACCAAATAATTAGTCAACTCTGACTAGCATTCAGAAAACAATCCGACCCTATAGGCACGTGCTGAAGGTTTGCCCTTCCTTGTACTTCGACGGCATTGTTTCCTTGTTAGCACAGAGTTATCAATTGCACACCCGTTGCACCCATTATACCAGTTGCTTATTTTCTTGCTCCTTTTTGTATTCATTTGTATCATTTGAGACGTCTTACTCCGGATTATTGGTGTCATGATGATGGTACTAGAGATATTCACATGGATCTTTAATGCAGTAGTTTCTCGCTTGCTTTCTGCATTCTTACGCTATTGATTGCTTTAGCAATTCATCCGCTTTTAGAGCCGGTTTTTGCAGCAAAAGAGTGCCCTAACAATTATCAGCTTATCCAACCTAAGCTATTGGCTAGCTGATTGCTTGCTACTTATTCCGGCAGAGTTTTGGAATATGAATTACATTTTCTTAATTTTCATTTTAATGGTTATACCGCCATGACTTGGTTGGCAGAGCCATGTTAGTTATCTAGCAGAAGACACAGCGTGCAGGAGAGGTTGACATTTGAGTTGGCATCAGTTTAACTTTTAAATTGTAATGGTAAGCACACAGTTTATTATCCAAAAATAAGAAAACAAGAATCACAGATAAACTCTCTTACTTTGATGCTCAATAGAGATAGATTTAAAAAAATTACTTTTCCTACTTTTACTAGTTTGCTACAGTTAAAACGCTATTTTAAAAACTTCTAATATAGACTCAAAACCAAGGTTACAACAAAAGAGACTTTAACCAAAAGTAATCAAGATAAGGATTAATTATAAACCAACTAAAACGACAACTTATTCCACGCTTAGAGTCAACAGGCTAAAACTCAATCTGAGTAAAAACCTGCAAAGACTGAAGCCCAATCTAAGCTACTCTCATCTAAAATGCAGGTTTTTAGCAATCCTGTGCTCACAAACCTCAATGTTGACATGTCGTCAGAGTTGACAAAAATGATGTCAAATCGTAGTATTTTTATTCTCCCAGTGATATTTCAATATAAAAAAGCATTTTTTTTCTATATTACAGTTTTGAAGTCAAAACTAATAACAAGATTTACAACAAATTTAAATTATAAATTGTCAACTGTCAGTTTGACAACAAACTGTTGACATAAAAACTGTCAATTTTTTTACCGTTTTGCCAATTTTTTAGATAATATATCAATTGCTTTGCCAAATTAATAGTTGCAAAGCAATTGTGTAACAAATCTGTTATATGATGTGCCATACTATCAAATAAACTGTCAATTTGACAGAATAATTGTCAACATTTTTTTACAAATCTACATACCAGACTGTTTAATTTATAAACTGTCAACAAATCTGTCATAAAAATTGTCAACTTTTGTGTATACTAATTTTTTATCTAACTTTCACAAATCAGTTTTAACTGTATACATATATAAGCTGTCTGGCTTATACATATGAATTGCCTGACAAATAAATTGTCAATTTCAACAAATGTGTTATATCAACTGTCAACAGTTCTTCTTTATGTGCCTCAACAAACCCGTGAGGTTTAAGTTTTATTGTAGTTTTCTTTCTATAAATCTTGGTGTGGTTTTGCATCTTTTGAGTATTTTATTTTATTTTTTGTTTGTTCTGAGCATTCTTACTTCATTTTTTCACCTCCAGCGTTCTTTGTTCCAGCAACAAACTCCTTGTTTATACTCTTGTTCTTAGTCTGCCTCTTGCTTTGTTGTTTTTTTGGGTCTTATTCTATTATTTTTTTACTATTGCGTGTTTCTTTGTTACGTGGTTTTATTCAATTATTTTTTTTTGGCTTATATTTCTGTTAGTATGTTTTTTTGCATTACTTTAATAGTATGTATTAGTAACCTTTTCTGTTTAGTTAGTTTTTTGTTCCCAAATTTGGTTTTCTTATTAAAAAATTTCAAATTCAATAGTTATTTTTTTCTATTTAATGTGTTTTGTTCTAGATTACATACAAATATAGTAAGTATGTGAACTAATTAATATATAAACTGTAAAAATATAAATTTTTAATTTAACTAACAAATCTTTTAAAAAACCCTCAAGTTTCATAAATTAATTTTCATCTGTCTGACATATGATATATCTGACTTGTACATGTGAATTGTGTCACAAATAAATGCTCAATTTTCTTCTCAACAAATTTGTTATATAAACTGTCAACTTATAGTTTAACAAATGAACTGTCTCATATATGTATACTGTTCTCACATTTTTTTCCAATGTGACAAACAAACATGCAAATTATTAATAAATAACCTTAGTAGTTCGTATCTCGGTGAATTGAATATCTTAACGATTCCTCATTTTATAATCCGCCGTGTAAAATAATAATATATGGTTGCTGCTCCTCGAAAAGAAAACAAACGCGATACCTATCTCACTAGCCAGCCTATAAAGCTACTAAGCCTCTCCTTAAAAGCCAATAAATCACTAATAAATTTTAATTTTCCACCGCATAATCTCCAATTAGATATTCCGTGGTGTATTCATTTTATTGTGTCTTTCTACACAATGGCCCCGGGAATTATGACAAATAACGCGATGCCGGTGGTCGTCTGCCTTAAAAGACCGCGCACTATCTAAACCGTCTCATAATCCACTACCTGTTACTCTTTTTCTTTTCTAGAGAAATTTATACGAATTTCTTGTAAACGAGACATCGCACATATAATTGTTTCATTATTTATGACAGGCCGCACTTACGCTATACGAATTTAATTGAATCTCATTTTGGATGCAATCGACGAGCGTAGTGTGACCAACCGGAAAATATATAAAGACCGTATCTGGGCATCTCCCCCTCATGTCTTTGTCATATGCCAATTCCTACAGATTTTAATCAATTAATCAGAAAAGTTAATATCATAATCCTGACTCGGACGTCTGCCATTATTATAGAAAAAATATTGCATTACTGATCTGGATGTTTCCATCTATGAAATCTAAGTGAATTGAGGCCTCCCTTTCGAAGGTTATTGGACAGGAAAATTTGCAACGAATCACTTTTATATGCAGTTAATATAATAAGTTTAATAAAATAATCCATTCAATTATAGTATCAGTTTTGGAAAAATGGATATAATAGAAATTTGTCTAAATGCGTAGATTGTGGAACCTACTATTACCTACATTTTATATTAAACTGTACGCAGTTTTATACAAATACTTAGATTAACTGATTTTTCAACTACTTTGAAATTAATATCAAAATATAGTACTGGTTTGCGCCAATATAATTTTTATGTTATTAAAACTGAGATAACTTGCTAACCGTACATTAAAAAATGATGTAAGTTTGTGCTGATAATCGGGGCTATTCTCTATGTACATTGCTAGAATGTAAGCAAGATATATTGCTAGCTAACAATATAAACTGTCATTTTAACAAACCTTGCTTGCTAACAAAATGACCTGTCATTTTAAGAAATTATGATTACTAACAATATGAACTGTCACTTTAACAAAATTAATTTTTAATTATATTCTTATTATTTTATTTAGAGATTTGCCACGCTTCCTGATGTGATGACCGTTTATATTGTTAGCAAACAAGATTTGTTAACATGACAGTTTATATTGTTAGCTAACAAGATTTGTTAAAATGACATTTCATATTGTTAGCTAGCAATATATCTTGCTTACATTCTAGCAATATGCATAGAGAATAGCCCCGAATATATATCATTATCATTAGTATCAATGCGTAAAACAGATTACTTTGAATTAGTTTATAAGAGTTGACTTGTTTTTTACGCTTAAGCCATCAAGGGTATAATCCCGGAGACAAACGTAAAGGAACTGCTTCAAAAACTTAGTGGTATTGGTGACAACCAGAGTTGGGCGTTAGTGACTAACAATTTAGTCAAAATAAAAGTTTGATTAATGATTACTGACTAACTAATCAATCATTAGTCATTAGTCACATCGAATTTATTTGACTAATTATTTTTTAATATTTTTTTATTAAAAAAAAATTATAATTTTAAAAAGTAAACATTAATAAAAAAAATATTTTAAATTTTTTTGAGTATATTTAAAAAATTAAATTAAATCATTTTTTTTTTAAATCAAAAGAGAAGATTAATAGGAATAAAACGATGTGCCGCAAAATGGCAAAGTAAGAATAAAATCCTAATTAAAAAGTACTAAAGCAACCTAACCTATAAGCATACCGTATGTAAGAATAAAAAAAAAAAACAAATTAATAGAAGATATAAGGTGTGTTTAAAATATCGCAAAAGAAGAGAAAACATAAAAACAAGACGGCAATTGTTGAATATATGAAGATAGTAAAAAAAACGTTGTTACAACAAAACATACAACAAAATAGAACTGTCAAAAAACTAGTAGCAGTAATAAATAAGGAGAGAGAAATAAGAACAAACAACAAAGAACTAATCTAAACTGTGTTAATGAAAAAAATTGTAAAAGATGAGCGATAAACAAATCAGAAGCTAACAAAAATGGTCTAAAAATAAAAGATACTACCAATAAAATAAATATATTATTTTGGAATCTGTTACATAAAAAGGATAAAGACTTTTAGAAATACATAAGATTTAATCTAATTGGAATGGTAGAAACATAGATAGATTAAAAAAGGTAAAAAAACATTAAATTAAATTAAAGAGTTTAGATAAAAATGCCAACCATCAATAGATGAACAAAATGGGAAGAGCAAAAAGAGGCACATAACAGGAATAAGAACAAAAATACTACAAGAAGATAATAAAGAATTAGAAATTAAAGGGATGGTTTAGCAACATTTTATACTGGAAAAATAAAATACAAGATGGTTACGTTGTAATGAAGAGAGATGAAAAAAATTAGAACATAGTTAAAAAAACTCAATACAAGAAACCAAAGAGAGAAAGAGAAAACTAATAGTAAGAAGAGATAATTCAACGCTAAAATTGGACTAAACAAAAAAAACAAAAAACAGTCAAAAAGGCAAAAGAAAGTCAAAAGACAACGTAAAAAATATTTAAAAAAATAACAAAAACAATATGAACACAACCGAACGTTGAAATGTACAAGCAAAATTTATTTAAAAGACATTTTGAAGAAAAAGACGTAAAACAAAAAATAACAGAACTAGAAAACATAATTGCAGACGGAACAATATTATTTGCAAAAAATAAATGGTGAAACACAGACTGCACCGAGAAAAAAGCTAGAAAAGTACTCCAAAGTTGGAAAAATGACAAGGTGACTAAACAAGAATATCAAATTGCTCAAATTTTGATGGAAGACTGAAAAATACAATTTTTAAAACTGTATGAAGGGTCGGACAGAAAAACTAATAGACAGCCAATGACAACACAACAAGTGAAACAAGGTGTAATTAAAATAGCAAAATAAATTATATAAAAGCAAATAAAAAAAACTAAAAAACAAACAGTGTCCTGTGTGGATGAATTACGGAAGATCTGATTGAGAAACTGAGTGAGATAATAAATGAAGTATAGAAGGGAAAAGAGTTTTCTAGTTAGTAGAGAGTATGTCTAATACACAAAAAACAAAATAAAAAGCTTGCAGAAAATTACAGAGGTATAACGTTACTAACTACAGCATACAAGATCTACGCCATGGTACTAGAAGAAAAACTGACAGAAAAACTAGAGTTGAATTAGATTTTGCCAGACAAACAGGCCAGATTTAGAAAAGAAGACCATAAATAATGTATACATACTACACTATATAGTAAAAGAAAAATAGCAAAAAAGAGAGAAAAATTGTTAAAAATGTTATTCTTGAACTGAATGTATGTATTTGAGAAAAAGAGCACCTAGTAAAAAGAATGGAAGAAATATAGTGGAAACAGTTAGCAGCATAAATGGCAAAATGAGTGATAAGTTTTGAGCTACAAAAAGTTTAAAACAGAGATGCTTATTCAGCCCAGTTTGTTTGCGACATGCATTGTAGATGTAGAAAAAATGCATTGCGCAGACAGGTGGGGTGGTAGTAAACAGAAAGAAAGTGTGGTCGCTAACTTATGCAGAAAAAGTCATTGTAGCAAAGCAAGCAAATGAAATGAACAAAACAATTAGATGCCTGGATAAATATTAAAAAAAAGAGTTGAAAGTGAATTTAAATAAAACAAAAATTATGATTTTTAAAAAGAGAAGAGGAAGACGTAGAGTAGAAAATTGGAAATGAGACAGAAAAACAATTAAAGAAGTAAAAACATTTAAATACATAGAATATGTTTTTTGTACAACCAATAATGAAAAAAAATACATAAAAAATATAACAAAAAAAAAACAAATAAAGCGATAGGGCAAGTATAGAAAATTTAAGTGAAAAAAAAATTGAACGTATATAAATAAAAGGAATGATGTATGATAGTTTAGTAAAAAGTATGTTATTGTACTGAGCAGAAACTTGAAGATGGAAAAAGCAAAAAATCTTAGAAGCTATTTAAACAAAATACTGGAGATGGGTATTAAAGGTAAACAAAAAAACCTCAGCATACATTGTAATGGAAGAAATTAAAACAGATAAATTAAGAGTAGAAACAGGAAAACGTGCTATGATGTATGAAAAAAGAGTGAGAGAAACAAATAAATCTAAAATATTACAAAAGTGCTTAAAGAAAAAAATAAAAAAAAAATGCAGATAAATATGAAGATATTTTAACAGAAATAGACATGCTAGTGAAGAAATTAATCAATTGAGAATAGATGGAAGTATCTGGAAAGAAATTATAATGAGATAGAAATATACAAGTGCAACAGCACAAAATACGTATACATAAATGTAAGTACAATTCAAAGTATGAACACATTATAACAAGTGCACTACCAAAGTACCTAGAAAATGTAAATTATGAAATAATAAAAAAACAAATGATTGCATGATTTAGATGTAGAAATGAGCAGAAAATGTACAAATTTTAGATAAAAAAGGAAAGGAAGATGTGTAGGATGTGTAGAGAAGTTAGGAAAAGCATAAAACACATGCACATTGCAGTTTATACGTATGTGTAAAAATCTTATAAATTAGTAAATCTGTACCAAATCAATCAGAGTGTATACTAAATTTTTAACAACCTACTACGTCTATTAAAAAAAATTTAAAACTGTAAAACAAGTTACAATAATAGTTTATGTTGACATAACTGTAGCAGATCAGTCAGATAATATTCTAATTCTATACCTTTTCTTTATAGATATTATTGTACTTTCTTCTGTGTTTGCTTTATTCATTATTTTTTCCAACATTTTTACTTTCTAATGTCCGTACTAATATCTTTGATCATCAGTAGTTCTGTGAGTACGTTGTTAACTTTTCATACATTGTAACCCTCTATTTCATTTTTTATTTTTTTTTGTTATTAGTAACAACTCTCCTTTTTTTGTTTCTCACTATTATAGTTCCTATTTTTGCATTTGTCTTTAATACCTGTATCTGTGTTGTCACGCACTATCTTACTTTGTATAAGATCTTTTTCCTGCCATCTCCATAATTTTTTTGTCTCTATTGGCGCTACTTCAGTTGGTATATTAATGCCATTAATATTTAATGCTTTTGCCTTATTTATTTCTTTTTTCATTGTTGACTTTCAGTTTAATAATGTGCATTTTTCCCACATTTTTTCCGCTTGAATTTCTTAAAATTTCTACATATATTTTTTTGTTTTATCTTCTTCTTCTCCTTCCTTAATTCTGAGTATTTTACTTAAGTTTAAAGCTTAAACCCGATTCTTTTCTTATTTCATCATTATTTATTAATACTCCAGTATCACTTTCTTTTTCTATTATTGGGTTCTTTTTTTACTATTATAAATTTGTTTATCTCTATTCTTTGTTAATAATTGTTAATGTCGTCTTCATTAACCATTTCTATTATCTCTTGGTCTAAGATGAAATGGTTTTTGATATTTTCTTTTGTATTTTCTCTAGTCTATTGTTTGTGTCGACATTTTTCTCCCTATTTTTTTAAATTTTTTGTTTTTTGTTCTGTTTTCTGCACTTCTTTAAACTCCAGTCTCCCCATATTTATCTCCGGGAGATTTGCCACCTTTTTTAATTTCAATTAATTTCCCCATTATTTCAATTGTTGTATTGTTGACATTGCTTGGCGAGTTTACATATCTTCTCTTTTTTATGGTTTGACTCAAGTTTTTTTATATCCTCGGTGGTGTTTTTGTTACTTCCCGCATTTTAAAAATGCATCTATATTGCGTTTTTTACCTTTCCGTTTTGGCCTAGTCACGATAAGAGTGTGTTTTTAAAACACGACCGCAACTTTTTTAATGTGTTCTTATCACAGTTTTCACATATTTTTCACAAAACTTTTCTTGCACTTCTTATGACTGTTTGTATTAATTCACAGTCCTCTTCTTTTTAAATTCCATAAATATACATCTGCTAATCACTATTATTCAAATCACCTTTAAGCATTTTTGCTAAAACGTCAGTTCTCCGTAGGACGTTAATTTTTTTAAGTTTTCTAAAATTATCTTATTCTTTAATTTTCTTAAATGTTTTTATGTTTTTTTTATAAAAAATTATTATTATTTTTAAATATTTTTTAATTATTTTAGGATTTCTTGCATTTTATTTAAAACCTCTTTTTCTTAAACAGTTTAAAATTTTCTCAGATTTTCTTAAAATGGTTAAGCAAACTTTGGTTAGTTGTTAATTGTTAGTCATTACTATGCGACTTTTGATTGGTAATTATTAGTCAGTAATCGTTCTTTACTAACTAATGACTAATAATTATTAGTCATTAGTGACATCAAATACGGATAGTTGTTAATAAAAAAAACTTATTTATAAATATTAGTCATTATTCGTTATTCGTGCTGGCAATGATTTGTTAGTCAGTATCTTTTTAATCGTTAGTCAGATTATAGTTTGCCCTACTCTGGTGACAACAAAGAAAAAAAGCACAATTATATCAAACAACAACAAACAAAGAGACAAGCTTATAAGATGCAGAACAGAAAGAGTATTAGATAAAGAGAACAAATGTTATAAATATTGAATAAAAATTCACATAGCGGCGAAATGCATAAAAACAGATTGCATAAAATGAGTAGAAAAAGGGCTTTAAATAACCAACTGCAGTAATAGGGAATATTGTATAAAGCAGCGGTTAAATTTTTTTTGCGGCACTACTACCATTAAAGCAGTTTGAATACTTAAAAAAAGAAGAAAAACAGTGCAAATTTAATGCTTCATTTTCTTTAATGCAATAAATCAAACTTTTTGGATCATTTTTTTAAGATTTCTTTTTATGTAAAGTTTTGTTAATTTTACTCTCAAATCACTTGACTCAGATAGGTTGTTTCTGTATCTGTTATTGTGCATACTTTGAGAATGCAGACCCACAGAGATAAGTTGAAGGAAAACGCACAAATCTTTTCACAGCATTGTTTTCTAAACACGCTTGCATATTCTTGGCAATTTTTACGGTTTAAAACTGCTGTCTTTGCTGATCTCAAGCCATTTCAGTAAGTTTATGTTTTGAGTTGTAGGAAAGTAGGTTTGCCATCCAGTTGTACATGTCATCAGAGCCAACGTCGGGATAAAAACCAACTATGCTTTTTTCCAAAACTTGCAAGTGGGCAATAATAATTTTAAAGAAGTTGGTTTAAATGTTGATTTTATTTGTTTGGAAAATAAATTGAAACTCAACACACGCTTAAAAAATGTAATTATTTTCTTAATTATTTTAATTTTTTGTAATTGTGCTCCTCCTTTACCTTAAAAAGAAGAATTTTTTTTATTTAGTTTTATAAAATGTCGAAAAAGTAACTCAATTTAAGTAGTTAATTGACATCAATTAAATGTTAGATAAAAAGTTTCTTTGTAAATGTGACTACCAGTACATCTTTAAATTTAAACAGTCTGGATAATTTTTTTCCCTTGATAACTCTATACTCACATCTTGGGCGGAAATATTTAAAATGCGTGTTTAAAACGGGCGGTTTTTAACATAATTATTATCTTCTTTAAATCTTGCAGCATTTTTCTAGTTGCCAGAAATTGCCAATAGATACTATTGGCATTTTGTGCCACTTGCTTTATCCTAGACACACTTTTTACCCATTGCAGTCTCTCAATTGCTGCAAATATTCATAAACTCTATTCAAAATCATTTTGTCAGTACATATTTGTCGATAACTTTACAAATTTTAATGACAATGGTATAAGTTTTAAACACTTTTACTCATCAAAATTTGTTCTTCTATTTGCATTTAAAATAGATACCTCAGAAACACTAAAAGAACAGAAAGTCGCGCAACTTCGGTTCTTTCATCAAGCTGTAAACTAAAAAAACTCACAAGTTTTTAATTTTCTTATAAACTTGTTGAAAAGTTTGCGCCACTTTTGTAAAATTGCTTGGAGTTAAATTTTTTTGTTTAAATTTTATGTTTTATGTTGTTAGAAACAACATATTTTGACTTTTTGAGCTGTTTTACCTCCGGAATCGTGCAAAATAGTTGCCAAATTAGTTTTTCTCTCTTTTTAGCATCACAGTAGATTCTATAACTTTGTTTCTTAAAGCAGTAATTTACAAAATTCTCCGTAAAAAGTGCTCAGCAGATTTGTTCTCAAACAATAGCTACCAAACAGTAATTACGCAAAACTATCAATGTTATCAAATAATAAAATAGCATATCACTATTTTACTATTTTTAGTTAACTTTTCTTGGTTATTGCCGTTTGCTGCAACACTCCTGGCATACACTCCCAGCACTTAGTTTTGGAATTGCTAGTATAGAGTGTAAAGTAACAGGACACAGTACAAGAGAAAGATAATGCCCGGTCACAAACAAAAAAAAATGAGAAAACCATGAAAAAACTTATAAGACAAGACAAAAACAAAAATGTGGTGGCAACAGCAATGAGAAAGAATATATAAACAAATTAAGTGAAGAATGGATAAAAAATAAAGAGTCACTACTTGTACAAATAAAGTAAAAAAAAATAATACCCATGGAGGAAAAAGTATGGGCCAATATAGGAAGTTTGATAGTATACAGTAGTGATGGTCGATTGCGACCAATTTGTTCGATTTGAATAAATCATTTTAGTGATTTGATTGATTCCAATCAGTATATTGTTTGCAAACGAGTCTATTTGCTTGCACCAACTTTGATTCTTGTTGGCTCAGCTTTATGATCTTGTCTTAATCCAAAACTGATTGAGTTGCAAGATACATTAAACATATGTTAACAGTATTGTTGCCAAAAATACAAACTAGTATTGAGGTTCTAATTTACATATAATATACCACCTTTTTAATAATTATATGTGAGCAATTATTAGTATCAAATGTCATTGTCAAATATTTTATCTTGCAGGTAGAACAGTTTTTTAAATCAAAAATATATGACGTAATAAACTGTTCAATTCTAACTAGTCAAATTAAACAAATCATTTCAGTGACGGATCCGAATGAACTGGATCACCACCGCAAACAAAAGTTACTATCACTAATATGCTGCTGTTACATTAGTCCAAACTGCAAAATTAAATATTATTATAAATAGATAGAAGAATAAGAACACAGTTTAAGAAAACAAAAGAGCAAACAAATTCTGAGAGAAAGCAATTTTAACGCAAAATTTCCAAGCTAGGGAAGAACAAAGTGCAACAAGAGAAGACAAAATTTTAAGGAAAGGATAGCAGCTGTAAATCTTACAACACGCAGCCAAAGAGATAAATCAACGTTTGCAAGAGGAAGATCTAAATCATACATTAACATTACCATAACAACATAGAAAACGGTTGCAGTAGTAGGTGCTGGATAGTGACAGAAGAAAAATTGCTGAGCTTACAAAAATACATACAATACAGTACAAACTAAACAAGAAACAAGGAAGACAACAAAATAGACAAAAAATAAAAAAAGCTATGAAAGCAGAAAAAGTGACAAAAAACAAAAAATCAATAAAAAAAATGCAAAAAATATTTAAAAAAGTGTAAAAAATAGTAGATCATCAGTCCCTAAACACAAAGTACGAGAAAGAAGAAGACCGTATTAATAGTGCAAGTCAAGAAAAATAGGAAAAAAGAAATAGAAACAACAAAAATGGTCAAAAAGCAGAGAAGAAGGAGAAAAGATTCTGACAAAGCTAAAAAAACTAAATAATGACAATCAAGAACAGTAAGAAAATGTGCTAGAAAAAAATTTAAAATCCATAGTTACAAAATAGTAATAAAAGAATAAAGGCAATGTGTTTAGAGATAAAATAGAGTAAAGAAATAATAATTGAATAATTGTTTTCTACTGAAGGAATTGTTGAAGAATCAGTAGAAGTAGCCAATGAAACACAAACATTCTTAATTATGGAAAAATAATCGGGAGGAGAATTGAACCAAAAATTAAAAAAAAAGAATAGGAATAGGAACCATATAGTTTTATAAAAAAACGACTCTTGTAGCTATTAAAAAAGTAAGACCAAGTAAAAGAGCAAACAGTAGACCACATAGAAAAAAACAACACTGTGTCATAAAAGCGCTAAATTTACAAAATTTCAATAGCATACTATTAGAAGCATTTATAGAAGCAGCAAAAAAGAGAACAAACTACTATAAAAATAGTATAAAAAAACCATTGACTCTTCTTGGTCAAATCTAGGTTGACCAGAGTAGTACTACAGAGTCTATAATAAACTACTCAAGAAGCGGCTGCTGGAAAGAATAATAGTAACAGCATTTGCAAATGATGTATCAGGTAGGTAAGATTATACACATAGAAGTATTAATAGATAGATTAGAGTTGACAATAAATATAATAAAAAATTGGATGAAAAATAACGGATTAGCTTTGGCTCCGCAGAAAACTGAAGCTATTAATAAAGAACATTAATAGAAAAATGAAAAGAAGGAAAAAAGGGAAATTAGACAAGGAAATTAAAACCATAAATAAAAAATTAATACGACGCAATACATACAAAAGTAGAGTGCAAAGCATAGAAGGAAGATACAAAAAAGTTGAAAAAATATTAAATACAAAATGGACAAATCTACAATTATTAATATATGTATATTTTTCTAGATTTAAGCAATTGTTGTAAAATCAGATATTAAAAAATAGCTACTAACAAAAATATAGTTGAAAAACTTAAAAGGAGATAAAATTATCTTTTTATTCTTGAAATAGGCTTTTAGCCTGTTTTTCTAGGTTTAATGAGTTTCTTGCAACAATGTCGACACCCAACTGTCCTTTTATCTTTTTGGTGGTCTGCCTGGCGGCCTTCTAAAATGTGGTTTCCCGTTTCTTGAATTTTAGCAATTCAGTTGTCATTGTGTTCTGTTTAGTTGTAGGTTCCATTTTTACCGTCTCTGCCTTGTTCATCTTACTATGTTCTGTATGTTGCACATTTGTCATATTTTTTGGTTGGGTATTCTGTCACGTTGCGTGTGTCCCGTGATACATCGGAGAGTTCTCATCTCTGCCGTTCGAGTTATGCTCTTAGTTCTGCTAGAGTCTGCCCTGATTTTTGCTACATATGTGATTATTGGCTTTACGCTTGATTTATATATTCTGGTTTTTGCTTTTATTTTTAGGAACTGGTTTTTCCATATACACTGTCTATCAAACATCCGGCTATTCTAGAGGCCTTATCTATTTGATTCTTTACCTCAGATTTCTTGTCTTGATGAGCGGTTGTTTCTACTCCTAAGTGTCTGAAGAACATCACCTGTTCTACTATTTCGTCGTTGATAGTTAGTTTGCATCTTCAGGGTTCTTTTGCTACGACTAGTGATTTTGTCTTCTGTATCGCAATCGACATGTTGTTACGTTTTGTTGTTAGTCTCTGTAATTCATCTTCATTCTCTGATATAATTACTGCGTCATCTGCGTAGCACAGTATTGTTATTTCTTCTTTGTTAGTTCTGCAATGAAAACATTGTGAGAATTTTATAGATTGGATGACACTTCGTGTGTAGTCCAAGATCAAAGTTAGCTAAAGAAAGCAAAAGCACGTATAATTCTATCGATAAATGACTGATATTCAAACATTAGACAGTCCAGTCAAAATATGGAAAGAACTGAAGATATATTTGACGACAAGATCTTAAGCAGACAAATTGGTCTTTTGCGCAAACTAATCACAATTTGATTAAAAAATTACAAAAGCATGTCGGAATATATAAACAATATTATAGAAACAACAAACAAATTAAAAGATGATTTAGTCTTACTGAAAAATGGATAGGTGCAAATCTATTAGCAGGATTAAAGGATGAATTCAAACCCTTAATCATGGAAATTAAAAGTAGCAACACTAAAATTACCAGTGATAATATTAAAGCAAAACTAGTTGAAACTGACTAAAATAATAAAACTACAAACGCGTTTCATAGTGGAAATAATAATAGTGCAGAAAATAAAAAAGTGATAACGCGCTACAATTGTGGAAAAAAGAATCATAAAGCATCAAAATGTACGTGTCAAGGTGCGTTTACGGCAGGTTATTTTTTGCGGGAAAACTACAATTCAAATGAGTGGTATTTAAACAGTAGAGCAAACAAAAATTGGGAGATAAAAAATATCACGGTTGCTGACAATTCAAAATTGTGCGTGACTGAAATCAAAAACGTATCTATAAACACAAATGGTTGTAGGATTAATGTTGACAATGTATTAATAGTTCCAAAACTAACTGCGAATTTACTGTCGGTCCCGAAAATTGTAGTAAAATAGAATACGGTAATATTTAACAAGAATGGTTGTAGCATCTACGATAAAGACAATAATTTATTGATACACACAAAATGTAGGTCAGGTGCGTACAGGATTGCAGATTCATATCATAGTTTAATCCTTTTTTAATGTACTAGTAAAAAAATTAATCGATTATCAAATTGTATGTAGAAACAGCATTGACGCCAAAGTTGTCGTTATTGTTGAAATACTACAAATTAAGGTAGAGGTTGGTAAAGTCTTAACAACAAACTAAATTCCACAATGAGCAAATCAAATATAATATATAATAACCACAGTTCAACACATCCCAACGGAGGATATGATAGCAGATAGCTTGACAAAAGCTGTAGCAGCAGAAAAACAACAAAATTGTCCCATACTTTTAGAAATTTACTGAATAATAAACACATGTAAACAATTTATTTATTAAGTGAGAGTTTTGGAATATGTATTATTTGTAAGGATCCCAACAGTAAGAACTGCGTAAAACAGATTGAAATTAATCAATCTGACATAACATTAAATTAAACAATATGAATTGATTCATTTTATACACTTAATTTAATACTAAAAGTATTGGATAATGTTATAATTTAAAACCAATCTTAAATTTATTATTATTATTTGAGTCATTTCTATTACAAGCATAACTTTTTAACAGTACAATAGAATTTAAAATAACTTATTCTTCCTGACTAAGTAAAAAAAAACAAAAATTTATATTTTCTAATTTGACGTAATCTTGAACAAACTAATACAACCGGAGAGTGGCTCAGTACGATAAAGCGCCTAACTCAAATCTTGGAGCAGAATTTGTCGCAGGTACAAGCTCCAGATCCGGCAGAAAGTTTTTAAAAAAATATGGCTATTATTAATTTAAGACGTTAGACTAGAATATGATTAGTGTCAATTTAACCATAATAACATTTAATATGAGAGTGTAGGTGGACCCATACTAGGCCTCGTCAGTATCTCCATTCTCTCAATTAACAGTTGCGATAGTATTTATTTGTATTTTTAACTACATATTCAAATGCAGTTTGCGTGGCAGTAGCGTAAGTGTAAACCCTAAAATATTGACTCATGCAACAGAAAAAAAAATGAACTTATTCTATACATTTACTCCATTAGTAAAACAACTATAATTTGTTAATACTACATTGGAATTTAATTCCAACGTACTTTGTTATTTTAAAAACTAACTGTATAAAATTCATACAAATTTATAAGCTCTAGAACAACTAAATATAAAAATTTATATTGATAAACTTCAAGATTTATCAATGGATTCAATGATTTACCCCAAAATCTTTTTATCCTAATGCAATCGATACAATTGAATCTAGTTGAGGATTTTTAGATCGCAAAATATTGTGACAACTGTGAGCTATGAACAACATATTGATTTAGAAAGGTAAAACAAAGCACCCAAAAAAGAATAAAATTATGCCCGCAGCATTTTCTTGCATTCGTTTTAATATCATAATCCGCGGTCATAACATTAAATGAAAACATTCAAGCAACTGTTTTGAAGAGATTTATATACTTGATTCAAACAAAATGAGACTAATTACTATAATCATGAAACCATCAATGACAATATGTAGGAAATATGTTGTATTGAAAGAAAAGAAAACGAAACCAATATAATTAGAACTGTTCATTCATTTATCAATATAAAATTTTGTTTAATTTAAAATCCTGAAGAACGAAATGGAAATAATAAATATGTTGATTGGTAATTGTACGTTGCCCGGTTGATTGATTACAAAAATACACATTGCGAAATATTAATTAAGGCGAGCTGATTGATTGATAGATAAACACGACTCAACAACAGCGCGAACGAAGATGAAGGAAGAGACCATTGATAATGGTTCCCGTATTGGGCAACCTCGCCTGTTGTGTTATTTTAATTTTATTTAAATCGAACAAAACTGTGCCCACCACAAAAGGAATCGTTCATCAAGTTGTCAAGTTAATCAGTGTCGACAGACAACGGTAACGAGAGTATGGATGGAAATTCTTATTAAATTATCAGTTGGTCTTAATAATTACCGGGACACCCGTACAGCTTGAAAATAAATAAAATAAAAACCGGACTGACTAATACGATATAAATTACAGCGGGCATCGTAATTATGTTGTCTGCAGAGACATCTCTGATTGGATAATGATATTGACATTGTGCATTGTGTGTTATTAAAGGCTTGTTGGCCAACCTGCAATCATCGGGGCACAGCCACGTATCATTCATCTTTTGTGCCTCCAGTTTTATGCCGCTGCATTTTAATTTACCCCCATTATTATGGTGCAGAATTTACTTTATTGCGTCATATCTGCAACCATAATTAAAATCTCAGTACATGGACAGTAACGTTTCACTTTGTTTTAAACTCAACATTCCGGAATGCGATCAAAACCATTTTTTTTTTAATAATAATTAAGAAAAATTCCACAAGAATAAACGCAAAAAACAAATCAATTTCTCTTCATTGATGGAAAAGGATCCGTTAACTTGGGATTTTCGCTAAATTAACTCTGCTATTGTTTTTAATCCAATTTTTTTCAATTTACCTCTCTCTTTCTAAGACCACCAGAGCCGAACTAACTGCTCTAATATCCGATCCAATCCCTTTTTTACTGTTTCAAATCAAATAATTGCTTTCTAATATTGAGCGATTAACAATAGCATCTATTGTGTAGTTCTTTTAAGAAGCTTTAATTGGACATTGCGTGAAATTGTTTTGCATTCAAATTAAAATTAGGTCGTCTTTTTTAAATTTAGTTTGTACAAGTATGTCAAACATGAAGATATGTTTTTTTATAAATGGTGAATGCATTGTTGAAATAATAAAACATTTTGGAGTTACTAGAAACCGTTATAGATTTAGTTACTTAGCACCTAAATAAGTAAATGTATAATACTATTTTTGTTGTAAAAATCCAGCAACAGCAACCGGAGACTAACAACAGAGATAATCTAAAAAAAATAAAAATTATTACAACATAGCTCACATTAAATGAAGCAGCATCAATTACCGGTTGCTATCTACGGCTCCAAACCAGCACCTTTAAATCCACAAAAAAAATCTTTTGCGGACTTTGTTTGACGATTATTTATAATTAGCTTCCAAACTGCTCAAAGAACACCGCTACCCTAAACGTAAGAATAATATTACGATCTACTCACTAAAAGACTAAACTTTTATGCAAAGGCTAAAGTTCGACTCCTTTGAACAAATTCCCCACAAGCACAAAGTGACCTACTTTGCAACTACCTAGATTTGAGATGGTTTAAGCATTCACAATTTAAAAAAATCTATATTTTAAAAACTTTATTGAGTACAATATTTTTAATGTGCAATTACGACTTACTTTGCTTTGTTTCAAACTCCAGCTGTACTCAAAGTTTCAATAAACAAAAAAATTACAAAAATTAAACCTATCAAAAAACAGTGTGACTTGTGAAGTTTATCTATAACAAAAAGAATAATTAGTTGGGTAAAATGATCAGTCCAAGCAGTGTTATTTGCCAAAGTTGGTCTGCAAAAATCAAACAATGTACAAGTTAAATAGCTGCCAAATTGTAAAAAGTGACCTAAGTAAAGTGCTGCCTGTGCACTTTATTGGAGGCCATTCCTTTTTTGTATTGAATGTTGTTTGTTTTCAAAGTAGCTTAAGTATGTAGTGTGGTACGATAGTTTTTTTACTGTCTTAAGACATTTTTTTTTTCTCCTCTCTGCTTGCAAGAAAGCTTTTTTATAGTAAATAAAATGTGATTTGCGTGTTCTTGAACAATGACAACAATCCCTTCTTTTTTTTTAGGCGGAGATTAAAATAATTTGTTAACGTTTGGAAAAACGTCTGGAAAGTGGTTGTTTGTTTTTCTTTTAGAGTGATCCAATTATTAGCAAAACTTTCCACACATTTGCCCAATTCTGTATATTTAAGATAGTTGTGTACGCCTTCTCTTAAAATTGGCAGTTTATGGAAGAGATTTGTAAAAAAGACAGACAGTTTATATGTAAAGCGTTTTATACCACACCACATTATTAAATGTAATTTTAACTGTTTTGTAATTATTATGTATGACCTGTGCAACATTTTTTTCTGAAATGGAGCATTAATAATTTTCTATATATCCATCTATGTCAAATATCTATAATTTTTCTTAGAAAGTTAACAGTTGCTTTGTTAAATTGACAGTAAACAGTTTATACAACATATTAGTAGAAACAGCTGACAATTTTTATGTGAGGCAGTTTGTTTTTACAGTACAGGCCAATCATTGTCTTTACTGATCGGTTTGTCCTTTCTACAGAATTTGTCTGCGGTGTATATAGAAATCAGCAATGATCCAACAAAGGCAACCAAACCAATAAAAAAATTATCCTGTAGTATGCGACAGATATTTATTTAGCTGTGCAAAGTAGGTAGGTCTTAATTTTGCTGAACCGGAGTAATAAGCCAATAAGGTTAACGCTGAGTGTCTCCCACGGCTTTGATACTTGTGACCCAATTATTTTGTTAGGAATTTGTTGCTGAAGTGGTTTAAATTGTTGTCATTTACTACATTTCAGTAATAAATGCGTGTAATCCTACTAATAGATTTTGCCACTCCACGGTGACCGTAGTGGAACCGTCAAGTTCTTAGCGGTTTGTCCACGCAAAGCTTTCATCAATTGGTATTCGCAATGTCCGGGTATGCGTTTACCGTCCTTAGTAACAAAGCTAAAAATGTTTTGGATCAGTCTCTTACCTGTTCCAATATGCTGCCGGTGTTGATCAAAGCACAGCAGCTGGTCTTTTACCTTCAGGTGGGTAATTACCTGTTTTTCTAAACAAGGGGTTGAGGTAAAATAATGATCGTGTATTCCAATTAGTTATTAGTTTTCTGACTGGCGTTCTCGTTGGCAAGATTTTGTCCACGTACTTACAAGTCCACAGAATAAGCAAAATTTAACCTAAAACTTCCAATACATAAGTATGGAATGACTTTTTTGTTAGCAGTTCTAACGTTATAAGACGGGGACTGGTTTGTAATGTTTCAGGGTTGCTGTTTAGAAATTCTAACCTATAATAAGCGTACTTAAGCGTTACTAATAGATCTATGACAGACAAGGGCGACACGGACAATTGATTTCTTTGTAGTTCTTTCTTGAAAAAATGAAGTCGGCTGTACGATGTCATCGAATCGGCAAAAGCTTGTTCAGCAAAAAGCTTTGAGAAACCCAAAAAGACATTTTTTGCCGTTGTAACACCCATTCTACTTAAGTACTAAAAAGCACAAATTAGCTTCAAGGTTGCCAAATTTATTGTGGATGGATCAAGTTGAGAGGCAATTGAGGTTAAGTTCACACTAGTTAAAACAACATTTTTAAGTGTGTTCGGTCTCTAGAAATCTACGCATAGAACTCTCCAAAGCAGCAGTTGTTATTTGTAATATTAACATCCAAGACAATATTATTTAATTTCATTCACAAGAGTGCATTTGCATAGTATCTCAGATAATTACGACATCTGTGAGCTTGCGTCTGTTCCCAAAGATTTCCAACAAGAGATATAAAAAATAAAAAATTAAACTTAAAGAAGAAGTCGACGACAACAGATTTCTTTGCAACATTTTATGGTTCTTTAAACCGGATAATTCCGTGACGCTCGTCTTTCAAAATAAAGCTTTAAGATGACATTGAAAGAGTTAAAACTCAAACGTAGAGTTTCTGAACAAACATTCACTCGACTTCAACAATTTGCTTCTTCAATGGACAAAACAACCTGTCCAAACAAAATTCAGTTGCAAGTTAACCGCTGAAAGACCCAGCAATCAAATTTGAAGCAATTCAAGCCGAGATCAAAATTATCAAAACAAGAGAGTTAGTCAATCTTGATGAATACCAATGCCAAGAGATGGCAAATTTCAAAAAGTCATATTGTTTAATGGCTACTGGATTTTTAATCGCATTAAGCCGCAAATTAGCAAATATTGCCACAAATCATTCATCGGTCAAAACATACGTAAAATTGCCAACAATCTTACTGCCCAAATTCAATTAAAGTTAAAGAATGGATTTTATTTAACAATGTGTAATGGTGGACACAAACGAGGCATTAAGTGACATTTAAAAATTTATGTATCTCTGATCATGTCTGACAGGAGAAGCTCAACAAGTAATAGCTTCTATACCGACCAGATCTGCAAATTATCTAGTAGCACGATCACAATTAAAATATTGTTTTGAAAACAAAAAACTGGGGCATGTTTAAATTAAAAAAGGTTGACAAAAATTCAGGAATATCAATAAGGAATTAAGTCAATAAGTTTACCAAAAACATTCGTGCATTAAATGCAATAAACAAACCAAGCAAAGACACATTACTAAAAAAGGAAAGAACATAGCATTAAAATACAAAATCTAACATTAAATGACGCAATTAAATTTTTGCATCAGCGATGACAGCTGTTGGATGCACGACCTACATTTTTGAAACCGGCAAAACCTCGATACACTCATACGTAAGCAGCTCGAACCAGTTTTATGCTATGTATGCAATCAAAACCTTGACATCTACAACTTTACCACGTTTCTCAATTTATCTTGTGAGGATAAATTGGCAAATGCAAACAGCTTAAGGCTATGCATAAACTGTCTAGAAAATGGTCACTCGTTGGATCAATGCAAATCAAGACGCTGCAAAACTAGCAATGAAAAGCACAATAGCCTTTTTCATATTGACTTAGCAGGCGTAGCACCAGTAACATCATGCGCTACAATTAAAGAAGACAAGTCACCATTACGTTATTCTTGCAACAGCCAGTGTTTACATCAATGGCAAAAACGGAAAACAACATATCTGTCGTATTCTTCTAGACAATGGATCACAATCCAACTTTATCACCAAACAATTATGTCAAAGGTTACGTCTTAAACAAGTGCCTATCAATATTCTAGTCAACAAAGTTGGCAACTCGACGACTAAAATATTGCACAGAACAACAACAAAAGTAAACTCCAAAGTTCAATTATTTTCTAAAAAATGAATAATTTTGTAAAAACTTTGACAAGTCGGAAAGAATTGACATGTTATTAAAAGCAAATGCCGTCACTAAGAACGAACATGCGAGTTCCAAAACTACAAAAACAAGATTGAAATAGTTTGTGTGTGGCAACACATATGATACCAGTTATATTACAACCTGTCACGTCAGCACACTATAAATTGACAAACGATTAGAACAATTTTGAGAATTAAAATAAGTGACTCAAAAACGCTATCTTACATAAGAACAAAACATTGGTGAAAGACATTTTACAAATACAATAAACCGTGACAAGAATCGACGTTTTATTGTAAGATTGCCATCTAACAGCAACATACAAAAATTGGAATCTTTGAGGCTGGCCGCTACCAACCGACTATTGTTAATTGAGAAAAAATTAACAAACAATCTGTCGTTACAACAAGATGATTGTAATTTTATGGCAGAGTATGAAAACATGGGTCACATGATAAAAATAAAATGCAATGATGCAAACGGATACAATCTACCATATCATTGCATTCTTAAGACCAACAGTAGTACAAAAAAGATTAGAGTTGTTTTTGACGGTTCCGCAAAAACATCCCAGGTGTGACATTAAACGACACACTTTACATAGAACCTACCATCTAGGATGACCCGTTTGCAATTTATGTGCAATCGAAACTATAAAAAAATCTTATAGCGATACAATGAAATTGATGCAATAAGCACGTACAAACTAACAACCATTACAAATGGAACATCATCAACTCCGTTTTAAGCCATCAGATGTTTACATCAATTATCAAATTCTAAAGAGAGTAGATGATTACATTACTGGAGCAAATTCTGAAAACATGCTAGGTCTAATACAAGAAGAATTGCAACAACTACTCGAAAAGAATAGATTCCATTTAAAAAAATAGCGCTTAAACTTAAACAGAATATTAGATAACACTTCAAAGAATGCTCAAAAGACGAAAAACTGTTGTTCAATAACAAGTCAACATTAAAAACATTAGGATTATTATGGAACAGTAATAAAGACACACTTCAGTTTTCTCACCCATCAGTAATCAAAAACCATGGAAAAATTACAAAATATGTAATTCTATCAAAATCGTTGCAAATATTTGACCCATTGGGATTACTTAGATCAGTCATCATTATTGCTAAAATAATCATACAAAACTTATGGGAGTTAAAACTTGATTGGGACAAATCAGTTCCGATAAATCCTCATTTAAGGTGGATAACATATAAAAAAGAATTAAAAATGCTGGTTTAAATCAAGATACAAAGAAAAGCAGTGATATATTGATATACATCAGAAAAAAGTAAGAAAATGGCGACTACAAAATACATTTACTCTGCTCGAAATTAAGAGTAACTCCGCTAAAAATGAAGTCAATTCTTTGTCTTGAGCTGTGCGGTGCCTTGTTACTAGTTCAACTTATCGCAGCTACAAAAGATGCACTATATGAAAATATCACAAAAGAATATTATTGGACAGATTCTACAATAGTTATAGATTGGATCAAATCTTAATCAAAATTTTATAAAACATTTGTGGCAAATAGAATGAGCAAAACACCATTATTAACTTTGGCAAATCAATGGCAACATGTGGCATTTCCGAACAATTCAGCAGGTGCAATCTTAAGAAAAACAAATCCAATTCAACTAACTTCTCTCTCTTAGTGGTGACACGTACCAGAATTTTTAATAAAAAACGAAGAACAATGGCCACCATCACTATATCAGAAAACAAAACTAGCAGATCTTAAAAATACACAGTCAGTTTGTTGATTTCGGACGGTGATTCACAATATATTTTTATCCAAACAACGTTATTGATTTGCCTAAAACGTACTATGGCTTATTGTCTACAATTTGCCTCAAACTGAAAATTCAAGTCTAAGGAGGAACGTAATTATAGAGCACTACCGGTTGAAAAATTAAAAAAGGCACTACTTCAACTGATTCGACTGGCACAGACGTCCGAATTTGCCAGTGACATTATGGATTTGAAAGCATCAACCACAATAAAAATCAAGCAAATTAATTAGATTAAATCCATTTCTAGATAGTAATAACATATTGCAAGTTGGAAGACGTTTGTTACATTCAGAGCTGACATATAATCAACAACATCATTTGCTAAAAAACCGCACCATAACTAAGATGACCATAAACCACGCTTATCTTAAACACCTACACGGTGAAGTAAATTTACTGTTAAACACTTGGCAATCTAAATTCTCCCCAATCGGTGGGAGATCAACAGCAAAAAAGATACTGCAAGAATGTGTAAATTGTTGTCGGGCTAAACCTGTATTTGCACAACCAAGAATGGGCCAAATACCCAAAGAAAAAACAACGGTATCTTTTGTAGGTCATTCAACATAAAACTTTATTAAATAAAAGGATCCCGTGAACAAAAACGATATATAGCTGTATTCGTATGTTTTTGTACAAAAGCTCATTAGCCTCACAACAGAAGCATTCCTAAACTGTTTCAATCCATATACTCGGACAACGGGACTAATTTTGTCAGAACAAATAATAAACTTCAACAACAAATACAAAAAAAAAACAAATTAGCAGTTGAGACTCAAGCAGCTCAAGATGGAATAAATAAAAATGTATTCCAATAAAATCTTCACACTTTGGCGGCTTGTGGGAATCCGTAGTCAAGAGTACCAAACACAACTTAAAACAAGTGGCTGGCAATAATCTCTTTCATTATGAAGAATTTGAGACATTGCTAGCCCAAATTATAGCATGCTTTAACTCAAGACTACTTTCTCCATTAACCAGTGATCTTGAAGATTTGGAACCACGGACTCCAAGACATTTTCAATTCGGCTGCAAGCTAACCGACATACAAAAATCAAACCACCAGGGATTATCAAGCAATTGATTACCTTACTGGCAAAGTATATTTAAAATAAAACAAGACTCTTGAACACGATGGTTGAAAGAGTACCTCAACTATCTGCAAGAAAGAAGTAAACGGACATCATCCCATAACGCACCACTAAAAAGGATAACCTGGTATGCATCAAGGAGCATCACATTCCGCCATTACAATAGAAACTAGGAAAATTAGATTGTTAATATGAAAAAAATAGTTTAGCAGAAATGTTAGGTTGAAGTCAGTTTTGATACTAAAAAAAAGCTGTTAGTGTAAAGAGAAGTTGGAAGTGGCAAAATCTTGATATATTTAAAGAAGAAAGTAATAAATTATAAAAAGTCAAGAGATCTAATCTAAGTATAAGCTACAAATTGACGCTCTAAAATACATATTTTTTATGGGGGCAAAAAATATTTACAGAATATTTTTTTAGTATTTAAAAAACATTAGTATTTGTTAGTCAAAACTTTATGCTATTCTATTTCTTTATCAATCAACATTTTTGAAAGTCTATTAATGATAACCGTATTAAAACAAAAAACAAAATTTAATGAGTAAGAATACACTTAGTTTTTATGCTAACTTGTTCACTTTCTAAGTTTTCATAATTTTCAAAAAATGTTTTATAATTTACAAAATGTAACGTGTATTTGATATTGATAAGAAGTTCGCTGGCCCCTGGTATACTGATGAATGTTGCGTAAAATAAAGTAAATTCCTTTGCGTTTGATATTTTTCTTGAATTACAAATGCACGCATAAATCGTACACCCTTTCGGAAATCTATAATACTACTGCCTCCCCGGTTCGAGTCGCAGCATAATAATTTCCAATTAAAGCCGTCCTACCTCCACCGCCTTTTGTTGACATTTCAGGTGCGGATAGAGAGAGAGTGGTAGGTAGGTAAATTTCGCCATTTCAATGCGGGGACATTAGCGAGTTCGCGTGTCGGTCGCCCGTTCACCATTATCGCAATATTAAAATTAATTTCATTAGTTCGAGCTTTTTGTATTCGACAGTCCGCCATAAATTATAAAGCGTCGCATTTAAATATCATGAGCGTTTCGCGATTGTATCTATTTCACACTAGCACGGCGGCGGCAAGGGGGCGGCGGATTAAAATGCGTTCGCATGTAATTTGAACTGTATATATATTTTTTATATATTCTGCGCGATTCGTGATAAATGTTCATGAAATGGGTTTCAATCTAATCGACAGTAATGGTATTAAAATGTAAAATAATTTGGAAAAAAAATGTAAAGTCAATATTTATTTTCAAATTCTTTAAAACTGAATGTAATAAAATAAGGCGATTTTCTTTTAATGTATTCAGTTGTCTAAATAAAAAAAAGCATTGATAATGCAAAAAGACTATTTAATCCTTTTATCCAGACACTTGTTGCCGAAAAGAAAGAACGTTTTTTTTTTGTCATAAATAATCCTATTACAAAATGATACACCTGAATAACCATAAGTCGACCAGTGATATCCTGTATAATCCCTTAAAAATACATTTCCTGTGACGCGCGCGTTTTGCTTTGAAAAAATAAGAGAAATATTTAAAATGCTACTATTTACCTAAAAACAGCTGCAAAAACCGGGAATTTTGTTTGTGTAATTATTTATCGAGTAGGTGCTAAGGGTGGTATTTAAAGTATTCTTCGAGTTATTTTTAAAGTGCAGGATGTTTTCAAAAGTAATCGTGCAGTCGAGAGGAAAAGAATAAAACACAATTAGTATTCCATTACATTTTACAGCTTTATTTATTTACGGAGACGATTTTATCACGGAAACCACTTATTACGAATTGAATAATTTGCTGCGCCGCAATTATTTACACAATGATTTATTTAAGTGTGTTAAAAAGTTGAAAGTTAATTAAATTTCCGAGTTTGTGCTGTTTCACTGCTGAAGGAGTAAGACCAAGCTTTAAAAAGTAATAATGGTTAATTTTAGGAACAAATATATAATAAATCTTCATCTCTTGGTAATTGCTTCATATTTCCTTTAGGGGAGAAAGAAGCTACCATTCTATAAGCGTTGATCAATCCTTGATCCTGTGCGGAATAGAAATCGTGTACAAGTACTGATATAAAACACATATTGATCTGATTCGAGACGGAAATTTGATATCACTGATGGTTTTATTTAAAAGTATATCTAACATGGTTTATTCAAAAAGTGAGTAAACTAAATTTAAAAATGTTTTATTTTGTATTTAAATAAATACTTGTATACTCTATCGACCTTAATCAGCCTGGTTCAAAATGATGAGAGATAATTAATATTTATAAATTTATAATAATAATTATTGCATATATATATATAAATATATAAAATTAGGTTAGGTTAGGTTAGGTTAGGTATGAATTTGTCTTTTTGTCCCAATATAAATTTAAAAACATTCTTTGGCTACCGCAAACCAAATTATTTTTAAGTTAATAATTATACCTAAATTTTAACATACTCAGAAACTAATCTCAACTTATATTTCATTAGACATACATTTTTCACAAATATAGTGTTACTTAATTAACAGCATAATATCAGGTCTAGTTACAGTACCAGTTCTTATTTTAATTATTTGCCAATTTTTTTGACATGTGTAGTAGAATTTTTTTATGAATTGCTTTATGTAATTTTTCTGATGTATGAATTTGATATACTCCAAGTAATTTTTAAACCAATAAATTATTTCCAGCTTTAGTTCTTTAAAACTTTCTTTGAAACACTTTAACATGCATTTCAATCAACTTTATTGTTTAAAACTAACAATTCATCAAGTTTTAAGTGTCTTTGCTCAGGCAATTGTTGAAAGTTAACACAAAACCAAAGCTTAACAGAATTTTTACAAACAGTTTTATTCATATTTTAAAGACTTGTTTTAATCTCTATAGTGGTTTGTTTAAACAACAATCAACCTTGCTGAAAGTACATTTAATCTTAGAGAAAGTTTTAAATATATTTATTTGTTAATTTTTTATGTAGAAAGCACTTTATAATATATTTGTTCTTAACAGCAATTGGTAAAAATGTTCTGATAGTATAACAATTCAATCAACAAATGTATTAAAGTTTTTTCTTCTTCCATACACCAGCTGCATAGGAAGTCTATTCCTACTCCTATTTTATGCAAATGCCATTGAAGATCAGAGTGTCCGGATATCAGTCCGGTAAATTGTTGCAGTCTAATACAACTTATTTGTATTATTAAAGATTTAATGCTATACGATAGTCCAGTTAGAAATATCTCCCACAGCTATTCCACAGGTTCTAATTCAGTAAATGTTCAGCTGAATTTTGTCATAAAGTTTTTTTTTATTCCATAGTTTTTTGGTGTCTATACCAGGCAATTTCTGCAGATTATGGCAGATTGTTTCGCAAGTCATAACCAATTTAGATTTTATTACTGGCAATTGTAAAGCCTGCAATGCCGCTTGACTATTGACTATATTAATGGTTATTGTTGATCCCTCAGGCTTTAATTCTTTCTTGATTACGTTTCTAGCGCCCACTTAAAAGCAGCCATTTTTGTCTGAAAAACCAAGCCATATTTGCACAAAAGTAGCAAAGTCTGCTTTCCTTAGTATTTGTCTTTGTAGATTCCAGCCTTGTGTATTAAATAGTTCTTTTGATTAATTCCAGGTATCTTTTGTTCCTTTATAAAGTTTAACCTTATCATTAAAATTTTTTCCTTATGCAACATATTTATTAAGCTAGATCTGTAGATCCCAAAGTTTATAAGTGAGTCAGGTAAAATAGCGGTAACAATAATAGTATTTCCATAGCTGCTGTGGGCGTCGTTTTTATTGCTCTCGTTATCAATAGCTATTATAACCTCCAAACTTCTAGTTTTTTGGCCGTACACTTGAAAGTAAATTTGTAGTTGTGATAATAAGTTCTACAACCACCTCGTATAAAGTGTTAATCCTCATGTACTATCATTTTAGTTGCTCTTAACTAGCTTTTGTTTGTTGTTATCAAGTGGGTATTGTTATTTTGCTTGACACTTTCTTTTTGCATCACTTTTCTACAGTATTTAATCTACTCTGTATCATATTTGACGCAGCTACTTCAAACTTCCCGTCTGCAAAAATAGTAAGATCAACTGCGTAGCATAAAGCAAACATGCCTATATCTTTAAGTATTTGTAGTAAGTTGTCCATGACTAAACACTATGGTAAGAGTAAAATTACAACCGCCGGCAACTTTGGCTTCTACAGTTTTTCAATATTTTATTATGGTTCAAACACGGTTGTTTTTGCAATGGATTTGAAGGTATTATTAAGTGCCCCTTCAATATTTAGAAATGCAGCCAAAGCTATTTCTTTGCATTTAATAGTGCTTTTGCACTTGCTGACTATGGTATTTTTTCCATTTGGTAGGTATACTGGTGCTGGTGCAGTAATCGGGCCTTTTCCGTATGTACTTGTTGACTATTTTCTCCAATAGTCTTTGCATACAAGATGCTAAGCTAATTAGGCTGTAAGGTTTTGGCAAAGCACACCTTGGTTTCCCCGGTTTTAGTATAAATATTACCTTCAGCTGCTTGTTATCTGTGTAAATGCTAATCTTGCTTAAAAAATTATGTATACAAGTTTTTTTAGACTGCAAACTATTTTTTTAAACTAATTAAAATACTGGAAACTGGAAGCCCATTTAGTAATAAACTGGATGGAAATAAAGTAAAACTTTAGAAGTGTACAACATTTTTATACAGATAAATGACAAGCTACAGTATATGTCAAACAAAGTTTGCAAAATATGCTACCAATAAAAAGTATTAAAACAAAATTTGTCAATTGAAGTACTAAAAATAGCGTACACTGCAAATTTTATCTCAATTTTTAGATATGGCATTGTATTCTGAAAAAACATTTACAAATAAGAATTTTCTCTAACCGCAATTTAGTTTGTCAGTCAGTTTGTTTCCTTCGTAAACTTTTTTTTCTGTTGTTTATTATTTTGAAGTATTTATTGGTTAAAATATTTTTAAAGAATAAATTCCTTTGTAAACTAAGTACGTGATATACATTGTACATTTTACCAACATAACATCGTTTATCAAACAATCTTTAAATTAGATGGTAGTGGCCGTCTAATGATGACCTTGTAAAAGGTTAAAAAAATGTTACGGTTTTTAAATATATTTGTGAAATAGTACATAGTAAATGTGTTTTACTTATTTCAATCTTCAAATTCTGAAATTTCCAATTCATTTACAGAAAGATGTTTGTGGTTGATTAGTTTTACGTTTACATAACAGATTTTTTTTTGTTACTGCACAAATAGTAAGTAGTACTAATGTCCACCAACAAATTTGTTTCTTTATTTGCAACTAAAACTTGAGCATCATTAGTAACTTTAGTGTTGATTACGTTACCACTTATTTTTAAATTGTTTGCAATATTTTCAGTTTTCAATTTTATACTTTTATTAAATTTAAACGTCTTAACTCTTTAAACATTTGAACTAGTTGGAATTAATTCAAATTCAATTGTAGTTAAACTTGAAACCTCTGTTAAGTTTTTTCTGTATGTATAACCATAATTAGCAAAATAACAATGTATTTAAAATTTTTGTTATCAGTGCAGTTTCACTAACTATGTTTTCAGATTCTTTGATCTGTTTTGCAAATGACTCAATTTTAGAGATGTGTTGCTCCATTAAGTCTATTGGGTTTATTTTTGCCCAAACACCGTAAAAAAGGTTTCAACAAAATTACTTGGTAAAATAGAGAGCTTGACGGGTATAACACTAGAAACTTATTCAACAATGCCACAAAAAATAGTGACTTGACTTTATACAAAACCAGTTTTCAACATATAACAATGCTATAAAAAAAAATATTGTGAAAGCGTATAAAAGAAACAAAGTTCTTGCTTCAAGAAAACAAAAATTGCACTGCAAACATTAAATTTCTTCAACAAAAGAAGATAGTTGTACAATGCAAATAAAAAAACTTTGCAAAAGGTATTGTAGACCCACTTCTCAGGCTCTACCTTTAACAACGAAAAAACTTGATATACTAAAGAAGAAGACAAACAAAAGAGACTTGGCGAAGGCAAAGGACATAATAAATATAAACATTGTAGAAAAGAGAATCGGTACATTTAACCATTCAAGTCACTAAGAGGTAATAAAATTTATCTTATCATTTTACAAAAAGAAAAAAACGCGACTGAGTAAAATACTTAAAACCAGTTTAACATTTTCATATAATACCAAACTGCTAGAAAATAGTTAAAATGGTTGTACAAATCTAAGACGGCTAAGTCCTGCAGACAAATCAGTTTGACATCCTTCATCCTAAAAGCTAAAGTTGCTGGCAGGTGCCCACAGAGCACGTGTTAGCACCTCTACTTTGGTGACAGTTTACTTCAAACATTGAATAACATGGGCGTGTTTGACTTAGACTATGGCCATTACCTCACTATCTTGATAAGCTAAGTTTGGAAAAATTGTATCTAATATGATGCACTAAACACGGTAATTGTCTTGTTTACAAGTCAAAAAACCAAAAACTAAAATGTCTGAAAAGAATGCAGCCACAGTCCGCACGATAAAAAAAATAAAAAACTTAAAAGCTCACCAAACTAACCTTTTATACTCATCTGAAAAATGTTATTACAAAAGCCATTCGGGTGCTCCTTGCAACTAAAGCAATAGTTGGACAAACATGGAGATTAACACCTAAAATAATCAGATAGTTATACACTGTAGTAACTAGACTCATCGTCACTAGGCCTTGGATTTATATGCGCTAAAAAACCTCAATATATTTTTTTTATATGCGCTAAAAATAAGTAAATATAATAATCATGTGTGTAGTGTAGTCTAGCTTTGAATAGAATGGTTCACGGGCGGTTTGATAGGTTTTATATAAGTTTGCATTATAGATAGAAGGAGGATTACATTTAATATTTTATCCTTCCCCAACTCCTCCAAGGAAAGGTCAACTTTGTTTAATCTTTTTTTAATTTTTTCAATACCCAAATACAACAAATGCATTTTGATCACCTCTCTTTAGGAATAAACATTGAATTCTATCTATAATGCAAACTTATATAAAACCTATCAAACCCCCCGTGAACCATTCTATTCAAAGCTAGACTACACTACACACATGATTGGTAATGTTTCTCAAATATTCATTTTATATGCCTTTAAAAAAGCAAGAAAATTCAAAATTTAAATTATTTAAATTAAATTATTTGTTGTTTATTAAGGTTATTGTTTCATAGTGAAACTATGTCGTTTATCGGTAAGAACGTTTTTGTAAAAAAACAAAAATTGTGCGTTCTTCTTGAATTGCCGAAGACAATGCACAGCACACTGCACAGCACAGCAGCATTGTTCCCCTTGACATTGCCATTCCCAGTACGCTCTTGTAATTGACGGGGAATCCCCGTGCTTTTGTACATTGCAATGTGCCAGTGGCGTCCGAGCCTTCAATAACGTATTTTAAAAATTATATTGTTCTTGCTGACTTTTTACTATAATAAATTATTATAATAAAAATATTGACTATATATGCAATTATATGCGAATATATGCTGGTAAATGCAATTATATGGATTATAAGTTTTTATGCGGCAAAAACTTAAAATAATAAGTTATATGCGCAATAAAACTTGGTATTTGGGTTTGTTTTTGAACAAAACGTGTGTATACAATTTACTAGCTTAATATATATTATCACGTAAAATATGTAAATAAATATAAATCCGAGCTCTAATAATTACGTAGGGAGCACTTGCATAAGGTAAAAAATACTTCTCTTAAAAGTATATCAACTTAACTAGATTAAGTACAGAAGTAAACATTCTGCTGATATCTAAAGCAATAAAAATACTGCTAAAATTATCATCAGTGCACTTAATTGTGATCATAAAGCCAATACAAGCAGCAAACCAACTACAGATTAACAAACATTTTGTAAATTTACAGACTGAGAATAACAAATGTGTTACACAAAAAGGAGACACTAAAGATGAGTTCAGATTTTATGGCAATATATTGCATACAAAAGTTGTTTAATGCAATAATACTATCTTAAGAAAAGTGGACAAACAATCTAGAATAAATATGGTACCGAAGCAGGTATATATGAAAGTAAAAACTAAGGAACATTAGTCTTTGAAAAAACATGCGGAAAAAGCTGCAATTAAATGGTGCGCTAGGAACTATTACATTGGAAAAATACATTGGGAAACCGGTAGCTATCATGTCCAAAAGCTAAGCAGCACTATAGGCAATATACTCGCCAGTCATAAAATCCAAATTGATAATAGACTGCATAACCAGTCTGAAAACATTAGCTAGGAATAGCATCGTACGCTTGATCTAGACTTTAAAAAAGGTATATAAGGTATAAGGTATAGAAGAAAATTTTACAGCGCTTGGCTTGCTAAACACAAAACCACAAAGACGTTAATTGGACCAAAAGCATTAAACAAATAAACAGGGGTAATACATAGAGAACAATGCAATTATTGATTTTAAAGGTAGATAGAAGACAAATTAAGAAAACGTGTATCAGTATACTTGATTATAAATTGGAAGTCATGCATAATCTTAAATTTGCACAATTCAACGGAAAAGTAAAAAATAACTGTGAAAGGAAAATTGTATGATCAGAAAACCTGATAAATTAAACAAAGGTTAAAATATGCGACAGTAATTTTGCTTTTAAAAATAACAAATAATTTTTATAAAAAAAGAAAGATGAAAGGAAAGCAATTCAAAAATTTTTAATTTCAACAGTTTTACAAAAAAACAATATAAGCTACAGATGCGGCCAAACAAGTCACAAAAAAAATTGCATAAACAAAGCACAGTGTTATAACTGCAACAACGACGGACATACAGCAAATAAAATTTTATGTCCTAACTACAGAAAACAAAAAAAGAAATGAAGAGAATTGGGTGTATACAAAAGTTACAAATGATAAAAATCTCACAAATCATCGTAGTAGAATTAGAAGCAAATAAGCAGTAACAAGTTTAAAATTTACTCAGTTAAATTGAGCAATAGTATAAGAAGACAAGCCCAAAGTGTTAAGAAAACTAAAGAAAGCTTTAAATCCGGTTAATATCCTGCCGGAGATAATAAATGAAATTTTTAAAAAAGTACCGAAATTTGTATTAAAAGTATTCAACCAAAAAATAAACTTAAAAAAATTTCTAAATATTTTGATAAAAACAAAACTAATGCTGCTAGAAAAAGGGATGAACGCAATATGTCACACAAACAGTTTTAGAAAATTTTAAAAACATATGATTGCAAATAGAGATGAGCTAGAAAGTAAGTTATCAAGAAACTAACATAAGCTTAGAAAAGTAAAATCTACAATAGAAGCTATGAAAAAGGTTGGATTGTGATAGCTTTTGAATACCATGCGAGCAGTCCAAGATTGATCCTTAATATGACTAATGAAGTACTTGCTATTTATCTACCAGGGTGGTTTGAAAGTCACATAATAAGCTGTTGGTCTTATTGAACCTTTTTAAACAAGTTTTAGACTTACTGTGACAATGTAAAATAGCCGTAAAAACTACAATAAATGAAAAAAACTGCTAATAAACAAAAGTCCAGAAACTAAAAATTATTTTTTCTGGTTACAATAGACAAAAAGAAATTCTAACCACACTAAGAAAAATGATTGTTGGAGAATCAATAAAAAACTCTATAACAATTACTTCACTAACAGTAACCTAAGAGTAGGTGTAAATAAGCAAAGTGCTACAGGGATTGATATTAGGTCCGCTGTTATGAAATGAGTTTATTAATGGTTTACTAAAAATAAAAATATTGGAGCAAATACAAGTGATATGCTTTGCTGATAACACAGCGGTAATATTTTTTTTTCTTTTCAGGACGGTGCATTTAGTTACTCATAGCAATTAGTCTTTCTGAACATGTATCATAAATGTGAGTTGTTCTTGTTGCATTTTGTACAAAAATTCATTTATTTACTTGTTTGGTTATGAGTAATTTCACGATAGTTTGGACAATCGTCCCCACATTAACATCTCCAATTTTGCTTAAATTTAGTACAAATGTTTGGGATACCAAATTATGACAATCACTAAAACTTTAGATCTTTATATGCAATACAGTGTAAATGCGGCCATTTAAACTTTTTAGGAGTATTTTGTCTCTTTTCAGTTTTTGTGCTGTGAATAAGCAATAAATAGTCAAAAATCATATTCAAAAAGGTGTATCTTATAGGAAATTTTCCGTAAAACACGATCCCGCTGGAGACTTAAAATTTGATTATGATAATCCTGAAACATAGTACTTTTGATCCCAAAAATTAAAAAAAAAACTGGATACGCTTGCTTTGATGTAAAATATAACACATAATTGCTAAAAATGGGTTACTTTTAAGCAATTTTTTTTTAAGAATTTAAAAAACAGACATAAAGATTGCGTTGGTAACAAAATATGGTATAACAAAGATTATATTAAACTCCTTTTACATTCATCAAAAATTGTGGACAATTGAATGTTAAAATACGGCTTCCTGATCACTCATATTTTAGACAATTTCTTCAAGATTGCAATGCAAGAAGGCTCAGCAATAAACAATGCCTTTGCTTGTATCGAACAATTTATAAGCTGAAGCTTTAATGTTTATATCTCCAATTTGGCTGAAACAGTTTTTACAAAAAAAAACCATGTCTGACCTCCTTAATAGATTTAGATTTAGTATTGCTAATCAAGTTGTACACTCAAGAAAAGGTAAATTTTGTTAAAGTTGACTTCTTTTCTAATAACCAAGCTAAACCAAGAAGCATGTTTTGCATTTCTTCACTAGCACCAGCATTTGGAAAAATAAATTTGACGGACTTTTTCCTTTTTTTGTCGGATAAAGACATAGCATAACGCGATAAGTAGCACCGACTTCCAAACAATAAGTCCATCCTCTACCAATGTATTGTTCTGCACTTCTGGTTAATTTATACGTGTGCGGTCAGTAAATTAAACTAACCGCACCTACTCGGGTCATGATTTAAGATTTATTCATTAAAATATGCGTTTTACTTACTGGAAGGTTGGAAAATAATAAAAAAGAAGGTTAAGGGTAGAAAATAAATTACAAAAAAAGAGTAGCCAAATATGGCTATAAGCACATTTAGTTTTGTTTCTAACTATTGACCCATCCGGCATAGGTGTCTCTGCCAGCCCCGTCACTATAACAAAGTAATACCTAGAGGGTATTATTTTAAACATTTATAAAAGTAAATTATTATTATTTTTATTGCTAGTTCAAATTTTTTATTGCAAAACAATTTTTTATTCTTAGTTAAAATAGTCTTCTGCATTTGCTGATAAGTTGGTGTTTTAGGATTCTATATCTCGATTTCTTTAAGTTAATTTGATCAATTCTATTAGAAGTTTTATATCTATCTTGTTTGATAACAGCGCCGACCTAGAATCAAAATTAATACTTTTTTATGTACAAAATTCCAGTGGAAGTGGCAATCTTGTCACAATACGTATTTTGTGCGACACTGCGACAATTTCTCAAAGAGACGGTAAATGGAGCACAATCTGAGAACAGGAATAACACATAAATCTTGTAACAAAGCGTTTTTTTTTTTATTAGTTTAAAGTTTTGTCTTACAAAATTGCATATTTTTTAAACGCATTTCTTGAGACTGCCGGAAAACTAGAAGGCTTATCAAAACTTACTCTAGCCTCATCTTATTTTTTGCTGATGAAAGAGCCTTAGCGAGTGCAACGACTTTTACATAAAAATATCTTCACTCAAAATTTTAATTTACTGATTCATCCGCTTTTTGTGACACATCACAAAATTTAAATATATTTTCAGTATTATAATAGGAATATTTTGATTTAATAAAAAAATAAATATTTTGGAAGAAATATAACTCTAAACAAGTTGTAATTATTGTTAATCTTTTTACTAAGACAAAATAAGTCATTAATAAATAAAGAAACCATTAAGCTACTAATCTCTCTTAAATGTATTAATATAAAATAATTAGGTTGCAATATTTTTTCATAAAGTCTCTTGCGGCAATTAAGTATTTTTATAATGAAAAATAAGCGCAATGCCTTGCGAGATGATGACGGTAATCAAAAAATATAATAAAATTAATGACATGTAATTTGTACGTCGTAACGAAATTATTTCAAACATCAACATTTAACTCGGAATGGACTCGGAAATTTATTATCGTTGTTTAAAAAATATTGTTGCTTAAGGGGGATTATTATGAAAATTATATTTTTTTATATTTTGAAATGGAGATCCGCACACGTTGCAAAAGCCCCCTAATATACACAGCCCCATGAATAATTTCCCTCTAATTTAGTTAAAAGCCATTTTACTGCGTTGCTTTGTTGCATTTCCTCAGAGCTTTATGCTTATTAAGTTTAATAACTTCTGCATATGAATGCCAAGTTATAGGGAAAACTTGCCATACATTATAATAATGTGTAAAGTTTAGCGCGATGATATATTGCATATTAGGTTTTCCGTTTATTAAAAAAAATTAATATTAATTGGCCGTTAATAATCGTTTGGTGTAAATTGAAATTAAATTGTAAAAAAGTTTAGCAATATTAATATTGCGCAATTAATTAACAAAGTATTTGTTTATTTAATCGAAAACTGGGTCCGCCGAGATCAAGATCTGTGTGTCTGATTAATGCTAGCTTTAATTATTTTATTTAATCACTCGCAATATTAAATCATAGTTATGCCGGCATAGAAACTCGATGTTGCAATCCGGACGCTGAATAAATATCAATTATGGTTTGATATTTCACTCAATAATATTTATTGGCTTGCGATATAAATTGTGTAAGTTTCTATTCGGACTTTTTTATTGCATCAAGAGAATAGTGTCAGGAATTTATAAAGCATATTAAATTTGCTTGTGATATGCATTTTAATTGGATATATAATCTACCAAATATTCATAGAGTTGAGGTATCCAAACTTGTTTAAAAATGTCAAAGATTTTTTAATGTAATGTGATAAACTGAGTCAATCATGGTAATTAATTTATTAGGTTGGTCATATATACGTACAAGCTTACGGTTTTGTTATCACCTTTAAATATGTACCTGCAAATACAAATAAAAGGCGGATCATTGTTTTATTTTTTATAAATTCAAAAAAATGAATATAAATTGGTATATTATTGGTTTATTTAAAAGAGCAAACATTCCCATTATTTATGGAACACGATTTTATTCATGTGGCCATCTCGGCTGGCTTCGCAGTAGCGCATCCTATTAACTCAGTATTCCAAAACCTTGTTGACGGTTTCTGGCTCTATCTCACGAATAGCATGCTCGATATTTGCCTAAAAAGCCTGAATCGTAAATGGATTGTTCGCATATCATCGGTCCTTTACGGCATTCCTTCTAACGGCGTCAAATTGCAGCTCCGATGTGGCCAATTGACATTGTCGAGACGGCTGATAACATCATCACCAAACTTTTCGCGGAAAAAAACGATTGTGACATTAAACCTGAAACCAAAGATTGTCCAAGTCTATGTCTTTATTTTTTGGCCACTAAGAATCGTTCATCTTGCCTCTGTAGCGCTCACCGTTGACCGAAATGGCGTTTCCGGCAGCATTTTCAAAGAAAAATGGGCCAATGATGCCACCACTCCAAAATCCGCACCAAACTGTCACTCTCTGATGATGCATTGGCTTTTCGACAATCATTTACTTGTTTTCCGAACTCCAGATGCAACAGTTTTGCTTGTTAACATAGCCGTCAAGATGAAAATGGGCTTTGTCAGAAAAGAAGATTTTTTGAACAAAATCGTTGTCCATTTGGAGCTGTTATAAGATTCAAACTGAGAAGCGATAACGAATTGGATGATTGTATGCCTTCAATTGCTGAGTCAATTGGACTTTATAAACAAATAATGCAAAGTCTTTGTGCAAAATTTGTATCAAGCTGGTCGTAAAATGTTAAGTTGTTGAGATCGATGGCGAGTCAGTGCGCACCGTACGACGGCAGGAACCATGTGTTGTGAACTTTTTGCACAAACTTGCGTACAGCACGCGCGGTTGGGGCTAAACTTTTTTTCACTAAACGCACTGTTTGGGGTACACAACATTGAATTTAGAACTAAGTTTGCAAAATTTTCCAACGTTGTTTAAGCGTAAAGCAATTAATTTTGTTCTCGAAGATATGATACTGACTTTTTATCAAGATTTCCTACAGAAAAAACCTGTCACAGTCAAAATAACAAATGATTAAAAAGATACCACTAGATAAACCCAAAGATGGGCTGGAGCCGACTCGGTACGGCTTGCGCAAACCTGTTGTTAAAATTTTTGAAACTCGGCGAGCCGCTTGTTAAATTACCCCTAAAACCAAAAAATAAGCCTATTTAATAGTATGTTTATGCAAAATATCCACATCGCGCCAATATGCCACACACACACACACACACACACACACACACACACACACAATTTAATTTCATCAAATGAGTTCAAATGCATACCATTTGATTACAATAATAAATTTGTAGTTCTTCCGAGAGAGCAATTATTAGATAGTGTAGTAAAGAATATAAAAGCAAGACTTTTATCGACTAGTCATATAAGTATGGCTAAGAATAAGAACAATGACAATGATAACTATGAAAAATTTGTGCAGTTTCTCAAAATTTTAGATTCTTCTAATTGGTCATTAGATAAAATTATGTCACCATGGCTAGAAGGTGAAGAAATTGTTGAAAAATTATGTGAAATTTCAAGTAAATGTTAATAATTTTTGTGACTTTGTAGACGCAAACATACAACTGAAAAATGTTCAGTTACCTAATTCAATTTTAAGGGCTAATAAAATAGCATGCACAAATGCTATTAGCAGTTCAGAAGCTGAGAGAGGTTTTAGCCATATGAATTTAATTGCATCAAAATTAAGAACCAGCCTTACTGTGGAACATAATTTCCAATATAATGACAATAAATTTATTGGGGAAATTAATAGCAAATTTCGATGTAATTCCTTTTGTCACATCTTGGATGAACCAAAACCACAGGTTTGCAACAGAAAGAAGGGTAAGAAAAAGGCACAATTATGATGTTTCTGCAAATGAACAAGGCATATGGACTCTACATTAATTAATTAATTATGCATATACATAGCATAGTATGTTAAATTTGAAATTTAACAGTTTTTATGTGCAATAAATGTTTTGTTTAGTTATTTTGTGCAATAAATGTTTTGTTTTGTTATATATATTATATATTTTATACTGTACAAAAGTAAATGAAGACAATGTACTCATTTACCTTTTTATTGTTCGAAATAATAGCGAGCTGGTATTCAAAATTTGGCAGCCCACCCCTGGATAAACCATCCTTTATATACTATTACGCCCGTTAATTCAAACAATAGTAGTAGATATAGACAAAGCTTAGTATCTGGTAATGCATATCTAAATTAAATTATTGATGTTTAGTTATTTACAAAAAGTAATAATAGTATGAACAGATAGACAACATTTCAAGCTTTACAAAAGAATTTTTATTTTTCTTCTGTGCGAATACAATTAGCTTTTTTATGACTTCAATTTTTACTGTAAACTTACAGTATTTTTAAAATCCTCATTTACAACAAAGTTTATTTTGTCTACTAATTCTAATTGAGATCTCCGTAAATTTCAAAATCTATGTGGCATATGACCTGTCAACTTTGTTCTTGACAAACTTATCATATAAGCTGTCAAATATTAATTTGTCAAATTTCAACCAAAACTAACAACTCTCATAAAATGAATTGTCAAATAACCATTCTACTTAACAACTGTAAACTGTTACATAAATTTGTCATTTAAACTGCTTTTAGTTATTTTGTCATATAACCGGTAAGCTGACAATTATCAATTATTTCACAAATCTGGCTTATAAACTATTAACAATGTGTATTATGCTATATGAGCCATCTGTCGAATAAACTTTCAATTTGTTAAAACTGTTGTTAACTTTTTACAATTTTGACGTATGTACTGTCAACAAAATTTACGACAAATTTGCATTATGATGTTTAAGCCGTCAAATTGACAAAAAACTGTTGATTTAACTGTATCAAAAATCAGTGAATTAATAATTTAACAAAGCAATTATCAACTATTTTACCAATGTTTATAGATAAAATGCAACTGTTAACTTGACAAAGAAACTGTCAACTAGTAGTACAGTCCAAGACGCAACACTGCAACATCATCAAACTAAAGAACACACAAGAAAGCTAGGATAGCCAGACCTTGTACTACAAAACGGCAAAAAAACTGTTTCATGGTGACATCTACACTACGCAATCGAGCTACCATCAGTAACTCTGTATTTCTAAATAAAAATTTTTTTTGGTACTGCAATTTTTGCACAAACAGTTTGCCAAAAATTAAAGAACTAATATTAATGCCTCATATATTTCTGCTTCCAGTTCATTGTGTTGAGTTAACTACAGTTAGCTCATAAAATCGAAAAATACATTAATAGAGTTTTGTATTGTTTATAGATGAGTCTTGTTTTTGCTAGGTGAACAATTTTATAAAAATGGTACCATGATGACTCTTAGGTACAAGTACTGCTCATTACGTTATATCAATTGATTTATTTGTAAGTGAAAAATTTATTCTAACGCACGACTGCACATTGCAAAGGTTGAGCAATAAATGAGGTTAACACCAAATTTGTTAATTGTGTTTCTCAGATGAATTGTTAAGTTAACAAAGCAATTGTCAACTATTTTACAAATCTGCCATGTGATCTGTGTAATAAACAAGATGTTAAAAAAAATTTAAAATATTTAAGGGGGTAGTAGTACTAACCACAACAAACAAAAAAATCTTAATAAAAAATGTTTCATATGTATTTATCGACTTTACTCTTTACGTTTGTATAGTTAACATTTTGTAAAGTATGCTTTCAAAACAGGCATACAAACAATAAACGTAAACTTATAATAAACATGCTTTCTTTACTACTTTGAAGGTCACATCTAATTGCTATTCTTCCAAGTTTGTTTTACTTTTTAAGTATTAATTTGTAGGTAACATATCCCAATAACTATGCATTTATTTATTTATGGATGTTTTAAAAACCAATACAGCTATAATTCTGATTATTTTTTTTACATAGCTAAGCCTTTTTGTTTAAAATCTTGTTTTCGATGATAAGCTGCAGAAGCACTTTCTAAAATTTTTTGAAAATAATGGGGACAAGATATTTTCATAGGATTCTAAAATGTTTTTTATTCTAATTTCAAAAAACATTAAAACAGCTAAAACTAAAATTTATCAGACGTATGGCTAATCTGGCAATAACTACCAAAATCAAGTATGGCATAGAAAATGAGTCCGCCACTTGAAATTTGCAGACAATGTAGTCTTAATGAACATTAAAATACTCAAAAATATGCTACAAGACTTAAACAAAATGTCAAACAAGATAAGACTAAAGATGAACCTAAATTAAACAAAAAAACAAGCGTTAGTAAAGGAAACGTGACTGTAGACGGCATTTAAATAAAAAAGTTAATAAATATACATAAGAATCACCCAAACTGCCATGGAATGCGCAATGTTAACTAAGGATTACGTTAGGATTTATTTATTGAGTAAATGTCCCAAATCATATAAAACAAGTTTAAAATTTCAAATTTTAAAACGCAAACCTTCTAGTCACTTATAGTAACCAGATTGTACGAAATTTAAAACATATTAGATTCTTAAGAGTTTTATCATTTGCATCTAAGTATAAAGATAAATCTATTTCTTAACGTTATAATATGTACATAATAAATAAATATATAAATATTTAATTATTAGACAATACAAATTTATTTTTGATTGTTGTTGTTATTATGTAGTTTTTCATTGATATTAAATTAATTAGTTTGAAGAATAATAATATACTATTAATTGGCTTACAATTGTTGTTTTAATAGCTATCGTATTAGTAACGTCGATCCTTTATCAAAGCTTCTAAAAGTTATTATAATTATCATAGATAATAAATATTTTGTTACGTACACAATCATTTTAAAAACACTTGAGAAATACTGACTTCTTTTTTCTTCTTTTTCTTCTGTTAGGGCTTTGCCCTGTTTTTTCCTATATTTATAGCATTGGAATTACTGCTGCAACTTTGACGTCCAGCTCTCGTGCCATAGTTTGGGCGGCCTTTGTTTTGTGTTCTTTCGTAATGTAGTTGCCTGTTTTGCCATCCTGTCTTCTCCCATTTTTCCGATATGGTCTTTCCAGTACCTTCTTCTGTCTTTTGTCCATCTTACAATGTCCTGTACTGAACAAATAGTCACGTATACTCTGTCGCGTAGGCTCAATCATCCGGTGATGGATCTCAATGTTTTCATCTCTGTTGTTCTGATAATTTGTTTGATTTTGATCATCTGCGTAGCCTACTATTTAAAATTTCATGATTCCGCTGTTGTAGCTTATGTTAGGTCTTTTACTCTCTCTATTATTTGGTCCATGATGATGTTAAAAAGACATGGGCTTAAACTGTCACCTTGTCTGATGCCAATTAATACCGGGATTTCCTCTGTTAATCTTTCTTGTGTTTTGATTTTTGTTTTGTTCTCAGTGTTTAACTCTTTTACTACTTAGATAGTTTTTTTGTCAATATTGTTTTTACAAAAAGCCTTCAGTTTCATTAATTAATTTCATTGCTATCTGCAACATCGTTTCTCATTTCTTGGTTGTTTTTATCTGTGTCTTTGTCCTCATATAATTTTAGAAAATAGTCTTCCCATTCTATTTTTGAGATTGAAGATGTTTGGGTAAATTTGGTTTACAGGCTTTTTTTGCTGCGGAGCATATTTCATAATTTCTTTTGCGCCCCATATAGGTCTAATGCCAAAGAAAATCATTCCCAGTATTTTTTTTTAGAGTTTTTATCTGTTGGTTTATTTTTTTTTTATCTGTTTTAGTTGCTGTAGGCCTCGGGTGTCTTCCTACTTTTGTATTTCAGGTATGCTTTCTTCTTTTCTGCCGTCAATTCCCTCACATCTTCAGTACTTGATGTTTGGTCTGCCGGTAAGTTTAACTTCTCTTACTCCTATAACTTCTTTGGCGCTATTTAATTTATTTGTTTTTATCTTCTGCCATGCTTCTTTGACGTTATTTTTATTATTTATCTTATTGTGGTCGATCTTGTATTTTAACCTTTCCTTGTATATATGCTTAACAAAAAATAAAAATTAGTTTTATTAACAGTTGAGTAGATTTTATATAAAAACAAGTTCAGATCTTTTCCAAGAAGCAGTTTTAGTTTAAAATTTGAAATTTTATTATTGCCAATCAAAAATTTTTTTTTTTTTAATTTAAACATAATTTATCAAGAATTAGTGAGTAGATTAAACACACTTAACTATTTATAAGCTTAAATTCACATGTATCTCAGATGGTTGTATTAAAGAAATATTAAAAACATTTAAAAACAAAATCAAATCAAATGCACATTTACTATTCAAAAACATTCTAGGAAAAAAAAAACTGACATCAAAAGTACACCCACACTTATACGAGTAGCTTTAAACCTTTTAAGCGCAAACTATGAAAATGTATGCTAAACAGTAAACCATACAGAATAAAGAGTTCTTTGATATCTGCCAAATCACCATTCAATAACATTACTTGTTACCTTAATTACTGACGCGTTTTACTTAATTTACCTGTATTGTAAACTGAATATTTTTTGTGTAAATTGTTAAAATAAAACTTAAAATTAAAACAAATCTACTAGTAGCCTACAATTGTATTTTGCAATCTCCCATACACCCAAATAATTGTTGTTAAAGAATTCTTTAATAAATTAATTATAAACTTTGAAATAAATTTGCAGAATTATAACCTTGCTCATCAATAAACCATTTAGATGACCACTACCGGATTGGCATTGTATTTGGCCACAAAAATGAAATTATATAGTAGGCTTCAACAGCACTTATAACACAACCAAAAATTATTAGTGACATCATCAGCGGGATCCTGTTCATCATCCAGTAATAAACTTTTTTAGTTTTTTAAATTTTGAAAAAGGTAAAACCTTCAAACGGCACTTAGTTAACGTAGTTTGAGATTTTTACTCACATCCATCCATTCTTCAATTAGAAATAACAAAATCAATTTTTGGTATTGCTTCATCATTTGTCACTTAGGCCTATGCATCTATTGCTGTTAGGTCTTCTCCTTGTCTATCCTACTTTTTTTTTTTAGCTTGCATAATGTTGCCTACTATGATGGTTATGACGTTTTAGCAGTATGTGGTGCCTAGCATGGTCTCTATTATGTTTATAATCGTGAATGCCTTGTTTATTTTTTATTCTGTCTTGTTTTGTTCATGTTTTTAGAAAGAGCATTTAAAAATGATATGTTCTACATCGTCCAGATCTTGACAACACGCACACGTTGGAGTTGCTTTTAATTTAAATTTAAGTAGATATGCCTCAATAAAAAATAATTTGTTTCTTTATGTTCTTTTTGCTCCTAGTCCATTGACTCACATTTTCCATTTTGTTTCATATATTTTGCCAATTTTGAAAAGTGTCTTTACTCTATCTCTACAACAAGCTTTATCTTTTTTGTACCTTTTTTCTTTTTTTGACATGGAGATTTATGAATGACATGCTTGCCATTACAAGTATTGTTCTTGTCAACACCGTACGATATGCACTGCATACACGTGTGGCCATCTTCTTCTGCATCTTTAGTAACATATTCTTGTACTTTTGACATCTTAAGCCCCTACACCAAATAAGCACTTATTTTTTTTTTATTTAACGTCAGTTTATTGTTGCTGCCAAGACTAATCATTAACGCCAGAAGTTAAAACTACTACATCTATGAATTTTGCCGCACATTCAGAAAAAACCAACCTAAATTATTGAGTTTTTAACGTGCACGCAACATTGAAACAGTACACAAAACCCACTAAAATTTTGTTCTTATCCGAAAGAAAGTGTACTTATCACAACACATTTTTTTTAACCAAAATCTGATATTTGCGGTATAGCTTCCTGAATTTAACATTGGACAAGTTAGTAACATCTAATCTGTAATTTGCTGTAAAACATTGTTAGCAGCTGTAACTTGTACTTTTTCTGTAAGTACCACTGCTAGATTATCCGCATACCCAACTATTGTGACATTTGGAAGCATGTTGACGCAGAGCCTAATCTATAATACAAGTTCTATGAAAAAGGTTCCAAAATTGACACTTTAGGTACACCGCACGGGATTCTCATTAGTGTCTGTTCCCCCACTAACAATTTTTTTTTTTAAATATTTTTTTACCATTTGCAATAGGTATAGCACAATTATTTTTTTGTAGAGCACTTATTATCCCTCTTCAGGAAGCAAAGTTGAACGCATTTTTATGATCTAGAATGATTATCACACAAAACTACTTATTCCTCCATGTTTTACTGTATGCTTTGTCAACTTCTTCTTTCATTCTTTAAAAAACCTTACTGAGTAGAAGCTAGTTTTTCTTTTTTTGCCAGTTCTGTCAGTATGCTTTTCAGCAACTGTTTAAGCAATTTTTCCATACTGTCTAAAAGATAAAGCAGTCTGTATGCTGCTTTTGCTTGAAATCTTTTTTACTAAAACAAACTTTACTTATCTTTAGATTTTTAGAAAATTATTAGTTTGCAACAGTCTATTTATTACATTCAGATATTTTGTTAACGTTTTGGTCACTACTTTTACAACCTCAAATGGTATTTCATCTCAACGTAATACTTTTTTTTTTCCGTAAAGAAAAGAATCTCATGTAAAAAAAAAACTTCTAACCCGGTTAATTTGTTGGTTATCAAAGAATAGTTTTTTTCCTCTTTTGACGCTATTTCTGCGGGAATGTAACTAGAAAACTAGTTGCATTGAAATAACTTTTTCATATATCATTCTCTTCATCCTCCATAACCTTGTCACAGGCATTTTGTTTGCTTTATTAATAGTATGTTAGAGTTAATTTTTAATTTGTTTTTTATTTCTTTTGTATGAAACTTCCAGTTTGCTAAAGTATTTATCGCAAACGTAACATCTATGATTGAATCTTCTTTTCTTCTGCAAAAGGTGCATATGCTCCTTTCATTTACTATTATCAAGTTTAATTCTGATTCCTGTTTTGCCAGTTTGTTTGTTTTTTACATCATACACAACAATAAAATAAAATATGCGATCAAGTTAAAAAACGACAAAAAAACTAAAAAAAATCGTAGAATTTTTTTAAGATTTCATACCCTTATATATCGATCAAAGGACTACTAATAAGTTATAGAAACTAAAAAAAACACATAATTCTCAATGCGACTTTTGTGTCTTTCTCCCTAAATACCTATTTTGTCTTTGGTTTTTATTTGCGGTTTTTTTTAGTAATTGCATTGCTTTTATAAGACTTAGTATTTTATTTGTTTCTTCTAGGTATGTGTGCGCAGTGACTTACTGCAAATACTTAGTTTTTTATACACTATTTTTTTCAGAATTTGTAGTAAACCTAATAGATGCCATATGTTGATTATTTTGTTCTTTTCCTACTAGCACCTTACCCAGTTTGGGGTTTTTTGAACTTTTTTTCTAATTATTTTTTTTTGCTTAAGATTTTTCCCATTTTTAGTTTAACGAACACTGTATTGGGCCATGTTTTCTTTATAAGGCCTAAAAACTCAGCGTCATTTTGTACATTTTGTAACTTTTGATTTACTCTGGTAGTTTCAGTTCCAGTTTAAAGTGCGTACTATTACTGTATTGCCTTTGATCTTTCCTGGATTTTTTGCGTTTATTTGTATGATCCGAGTGTTTTTTCTCTTAAATATTCAAGTTTCTCAGACCCAAAACAGATTTGCCTGTTTAAAGTTTTATTAGCATATCCGTTATATTTTAATTTGCTTTCGTGAACGACACAGTGTTGGTTTTGTATCTTTACACTGGTTTGACAATTTCTGTTTGTTTGGTGCATTGGTGTAAGGTACAAGATCTAATAATACTAATAATACTACCTTCTTTCATTTTTGTTGCCTGATTGTCTCCGTAATGTGTGGGATGATTAACAGTTTTTAGCGTGTTCCTGTCTTTACCAGTAATAGCATTATTGATAAGATAATTGCTTTCTCTAGAACCCATGAAGCGGGCTACCGTAGTAATAGAGGGTTGCCCGTTTCTGCACTTCCTTGAGTTTTCAACTTATTTTTATTTTCTTTTTTTTTTCACCAAGGTCGCGTCCGTTTTCATAACCATAAAATTGTCGTTTAAAAACCAAAATTTAAAAAAATAAAAACATAAGAAATAGGTATTTTGGCTACATAGCTTTTGAGACCTAATAGCTTCGAGAACTAACAAATGGTCTATAGTAAACCCAAAAGGTTGAGCAAGACATATTGACAGTTCACATGACTACCAATGCGCAATGGTGCGTCTGGTAGAGGTTTCATCTACTCTTGCAGAAGTAATAAACTTGCAACAATCATTTGCAACGCTATTGCAATAAAGTTTTTTTACATAAATATTTTTTGTTTATAAATCAATTGATGAAAAAAGTTACTACCCACTGCAGTCTAGTCTTAAAGCTGAGTGTCACCTTAATGGTTAATTTGTAGAAAAAGCTTACGTTATTCTGCCATAAATTTTAAATCAAATTATTCACCAACTTATTTGCAATGAGTAATAATAGTAATAAAATATGTTGTATATATAATTAAAAAAAAAAACATTTTCAATATTTCTTGTTTTAATTTTATCTATTTCAACAAATTATTTACTCAACATATTCCAATAATAAAACAAGAATTATTTAATGTATCCACTCAAATATCATGACATTTACTCAAACACTACTGCATATATTTATTAAACAAATATCCATTAACTCATCATAATTGAGCGCCAGATTTTAAAATGTTATTCCTATTTAACTTATAACATTAGCAATTTACAAAACACATACATTTTTAAAATCAGAATTGAATGTAAATTAATCGATTGAATTCGATTTACATTCCATTTCATTGTCAAATAAAAATTGTTTGATGTCAATTTGTGGATACAAGTATTAATTCAAAAACCAATTCAACAAAACCAATAAAATATTGTGGAATAATATTTACAACACAAATCGTTTTGCTATATTACAAAAAAGTAATCCTATATACGCTATAAGCGTATGCATTCTTCGCATAGTTCATAATTGCTGCTAATTATATTTGTTTATTTATTGAAAAAGTTTTTGCTGCATTTCTCTCTAACAACTTGGAGGCCCTAGGAATTCGCTAAATTAATTACAACGGTTTTATGAAATTTAAAAAGAAAAAATATCGGCCCAAAACTTGGGGTTATTTAATACTTGCAAATTCTAAAGAATTTTAAAGTTTCGACCATCGTTAACGCTCCGGGCATAAATATGAAATTTTAATTAAAACACTATAGGATTGATTAAAGTAAAAATGTGTTACATATATAAATATGCTTATTAGTAAAATGAAAATTACAAGCAAGGAACATAATTTTGTTGGATTACACGCCCTTGCGAATCCCTATACAAGAAAATTCAGAAATAAATTAGACTACCTGCAGTGTATAAGCACCCTCGAATCGGATTTCGTGTGCAGCTACCCCTTTGATGTTTGCGAAATTCTATTTATTATTTGCCCTCTCGCCTTAATACTTGAAGTTTCAAAGTTGAAAATTATTACATGCTGCACTAAAATCGCGCTCATCAGGTTAAATTATATCATATAATAAAATTACAACTAATAAACTAACAAGGTAAAACTAAAGTGGATGATGTAGTGAGAATATGTAGAATATGTATGTATGTATAAAGTTATTATAAATTGGTTGCAACATAATTTATAGTTTATAATTAGAATTTACAAAGCTAGAACCACTGTGGTTTTTTATATATTAACATGTTTAAATAAAAAGGATGAAATTTGATGAAATAGGTAATTAGCGCTGGCGGTTTGATTTGTGTTCTTTAACCAACTTAGGAATAAACGATTGTTGTAGCTTTGATGGTCAATGTTGTTTATCAAACTAAGTGTACTCTAGTTTCATTCAATCAAATTGCATATATGCATGTACAAGTGTACATTAACAAGCGTTTCACTAAAGGTTGAGCAAGGCTAGGTAGTACAAACAAATTAAAATTTAATGGATAGTAGCTGATAAGCCTAAAATTAAAAAAAATTAAAGCACAAAGAGTTGCTACTTATGACAATAAAATATCTTAGAATTAAATAGCACTTAAAGTAACAATTTTCAAAATTATCCAAAAAAGGTATTTGATTTTGGTACTACTTTTATCGCATATTAGTTTAACGAAAATTGGATTAATATAATGCACTAAAGCAGAATTTAAAAGTCAATTATTGTTAAATCATTTAAATATATCTAAAATGTTGCATGATGTCAATTAAGCTGAGGTTATGTAAAATTGAACAAATCATTTTGAAACAAAATTACAATACCAGCTTTTTTTAAATTTTGGATTGTGTTGTAAAATAGATTTGACCATTATGTGGAAGGCTTTGTATAAGCTTGAAAGACAGAATCAAAAATAAAAAAAATGTGCAAGCGTTGTATACGCACTATTTTAAGTGAAGCTTACTAGTAATGTTGCAAATCAAAATAAATCAGCAAAACAACTCAATGGTGCTCAAGAACTACTAAGCAAAGCAATAATTAAACCATAATCGGAAAACAGTAACAACAAAAAAATCAAAAATATGTACAATAATTTTGATAACTTTATTAAAACTATTTTTAATTTGTCAAAAAAAAAAATTATTGTCTGAACAATATACGCAGTGTCAGAGAAAACGGGCCATCTTTTTAAATATTTCTTGGAATTAGTTTAATAAAACGAGTAGTATGTATACTGCAAAGACTAACGGCACCGTAAACAGTAAAAACAAATTCACAGAACAAAAAAAACCCAAACAGTCATAAAATTGTAAAATACACGTTGAACACGTTTGTTGGAATATTTTTTTAAGCTTAATGCTTGTGTGTAGATAAGTAATAAAATTTAAACTTATTTTAGTACTATACAGGCCTTTGTAGAGTACAGTGTAGTCCATACTAATAGAAAAAAATAAACGAAAAGCTGTGCAGATAGTGACATTTCTGGAAAGTGGAGTAAGTCAACGGGATGTGGTAAGACAAATAAATGTTAGTTGTTGGACTGTGCAAAAAACACACCAACTGTTTTTTGCAACTGGTTTTTATCTCTTACGGCCAAACAACAGCCAGAGGTGATCGTTTTATCATGATTTCTGCGTTGAGAGGTTCAAAGAACAGCGTTTCCATTGTTCAACAAAGGTTAAAGAAAAGTGATTTAACAGCTTGCGTTCTAACTACAAAACCTTTACTTACTGCAGCTCACAAAAGACAAATACTTGTTTTTGGAAATACGTATTGTTCACAAATGAGTGCAGAATCTGTCTTTATGGCAAGTATGGTCAAGTAGGAAATCAGCAAACTGAACAAGTTGCCCAATTCAAATATCTAGGGTGCTCCCTGAATCAGCAATGGGACCAATCAAAAGAAATTAAATCCAGAATAAAACAAACTCGCACGGCCTTCAATAAAATAAAGCAAGTTATGTGCCACAAGGATCTTAATCTCAGTCTGCGAGTTCGGTTGCTACTTTGTTATGTTTTCTTCATATTAATGTATGGCGCAGAGACCTGGACGCTCACAGATGCTATGTGCAAAAAGTTAGAAGCATTCAAGATGTGGTCATACAGAAGGATGCACGCCTCAATAAGGACACAGAAATTCTATATCTTCTGAAAAAACGCAAGCTTGAGCCATATCATGCGAGGCTCAAAGTATAGATTACTGCAAAATATAATGCAGGGAAAGATAGCTGGTAGACAAGGGCCTGGTCGCAGAAAGACGTCCTGGTTGAAAAACCTACGACAGTGGTTTGGGGTCAGCACTACAACTCTTTTTTGTAGAGCTGTCAACAAGACCCAAATAATGTTAATAATCGCCAACGTTCGTGGAGGACAAGGCACGTAAAGAAGAAGAAGAAGGCCAAAATAAGGTATACAAAAGAGCCGAAAAACTTTATGCTGCCTGTACTCGCTTACCTCAAGTTGTTTTTGAGGATCGTTCAGTAATGTTTTGGCAGAAATTTCTTTTAAAGCACACACAATTATTGTTTCAATTAACAAAAACCCATTAACAACAAGACGATACATAGCAAAGATCCTAGAAGAACAAATGGTGTTTTAGTTGGCAATGTTTTGTTTGTTAATGTAGGATAATGCAAGACCACAAACGGCAAGAACAGTACCTTAAAAAAGTGAGTATTCCAAAAATGAACTGACTTGCCCAAATTTTAATCATATTGAGCATATTTGGGAGCAGCTCAAAAGGCGTGTAAGACGTCACCTAAAAAGCTCCGATTGGCACTTATTAAAAAATGTAATAATTTTACCCAAGCATGAAATACAAAACGTGCTGATATCTATACTAAATCAAATGAAGAGTGTCATCCAGAATAGAAGTGGCAATACTCCGTATTGACGCGCAGTGAACAAACATTTGTTTTTAAAATATATAAACAATCTATAGAAATCTTTTTTAAATTTTAAAAGTTATCAACAATAATTTATAAACTACCAAAATCGGAGTCTAAATAATTCCAAACAAATTAAAATTTTTTTGGTCAAACCTGCAAACTTTTATTTTATTCAAATTGTCAAACCGACAACCAACAATATTAAAACTATGAACAGAAGACAGAAAAGGTGAACGTTCTACGAGAGGTAAGGCAAGGCTGCATATTATTGCCGTTGATATTCAATATATATTTGGAATATATACTCAGAGAAGCTCTAGAAGACTTAGAAGCTGGAATATCGCTAAATGGTGAAACTATAAATAATATACGCTGCGCGGATGATACGGTGATATTTGCTGATAACATCGAGAAACTACAACACTTCATGAAAAGAGTAACAGCTAGTAGCAAAAGGTATGGCTTTGATATGAACATCAAAAACACCAAACTCATGATCATCAGTAAATCTCACATTAGTAATTGCCACATCACCGTCAACAAAAAACCCATTGAAAGAGTAAATAAATACACGTATCTTGGCACTACCGTAAACGATCAGTTGAATTACTCCCAAGAGTCCAAGATCCAAATAGAAAAAGCAAGAGTGTTTTTAACAAAATGGGATTCTTATTAAAGAGCCACAACCTCACATTGCATACGAAGCTGAAAATTTTGCACTGTTACGTGTTTTTTTTTTTTTTTTTTACGGAGTTAAATCGTAGACACTAAGCAATGCTATGAACAGGAAACTTGAAGAATTTAAAATATTTTGTTTTGTGAAAAAATCGCAAAACAAACACTGAGATCCTTCACAGAATGCAGAAGGAATAAGAGGTCTTCAACACCATAAAATGCAGAAATTCCAATACCTGGGGCAAATTATAAAGAATGAAAGCAAATTCCAGCTACTGTAAAAAATACTGCAAGGAAAAGTAGCATAAAAAAGAGCTGTTGAAAGAAGAAGAATATCATGGCTGAAAAATCTTTGAACATGGTTTGGCATGACTACCACCAAGTTTTTCCGAGCAGCAGTAAATAAAGTAATGATTGCAAGAATAGTTACCAACTTCCAGAAGGGATAAGGAACTATGCGAAGAAGATTGTTTAAATATGAATGTAAACAAATGACAAGCCAAACTTTTTGAAAAAAATTTTTTTTGTATTTTTAAATATAAAAAAAAAAAATATAACAAGTCACACTGCTAGTTGTTTTAAATTTTAGTCAATAGATGACGCCACAATGCAACAATCATGTTTTGCATGCGGCTTGATGATAATTTTTATTAATGACAAGCCACACAAAATAGCCGTGCCTAATGAAAAAAGTGTCTGTGTTTTAAACGATTGTAATAAAATGAGTGATGAAATTGAGTCACCAGTGGATGACAGTGACATCGATAGTAAATATACTCCTAACAATGATGAAAATAATCCCGACAATTTGCAGGTATTGTTTTTTTATTCTTAATGTGGCATGTAACGTTGTTGCGGTTAAGAAATTGTAGCAAGTTATAGTAGAGAATTTTTCCAAAGAACAAAAAACGTAGAATAATTACTTCACACCGGCAAATATGGACAGATCTTAGGATATGATAATGGATAATTAATTTTTATTCAATAGGTACTTTGATGGGTTTTTTTTATTACAGAAGCGTATGATTTTACAGTAAGGTTTTTTTAAATTTCATTTTTTTTTTTTTTTTTTTGGATTGTGACTGCTCCGTCTCTAATGTTTGGATAAGGAAAAACGATGGATCTATGTCTTCATATATATCCTCTTTATCGATGTCTACTTGTACTGCGTCCAAACAAGTTTGGCCATGACATTGGCTACAAGCAACCGAACAGTTCAAACCTGCTTTTCGGCATTCACAAGTTGAACCACAGCCTTTTTTGCAGTTACAGAATACCGCATTGAGTAAAACATCAGAAGCGGGTTGAAGCAGCGTTGTAATTGGCTCCAAGACATTACTTTGTAAAACCTATCCCCAGTTCTCAGGATTGATTCCCTTATTTCCAAGCCATACCTGAACTTGGTAATATGTTTGATAGAAATGCTGCTGAGCAGCAGCAGAGGTTGGAGGAAGCGCCAACAATTGCACAGCAGCATTCAGTTTTGTATATTGTGCAAATTTCAAATATTGTAATTCATCAATGGATTTCTGTTTTTTTGTTGCTTTGTAAACTTGCAGTATAAAACGTAGGCCATTCTCAAAAATAATATTGGGAGAACTGTCAGCTCTTGTAAAAGCTTTAGCACAGCTCATTATATTTTTATTCTTTTCAAACTATTCGAATATATTCAATTTGCCTTTGCGAAATAGAGCAGAAGTCGTATCATAGCTAGTAATTGCGTGGAGAAATAAAATGTAGCTCTGACATTTAGAATACGAGGCTAAGCTTTGCGAAGAATTGATTTTTGATTTACCAGGCTTATAAAGATATAATTTTTTGCCGTGAGGAGCTTGTGCGATCAAAATAGCCATCAAGTCTACATCCATGCCAACAACTACACTAGTACTTTTTTTCAACTCTTCTATTGCGGTTTCGATGATCAGAACATCAGCATAATTTTTTACCTGCTTCACAATGATGTTAGCAGCTTGAAATCATTCAGACAACATCGAAATGAATTGACTTTTGTTGTTTTTATTAGCAAGAAATTGTTGTTGGCTCGTTGATACTGTCATTGATGCTTTGAAGAGAATATCTGCGGATGATAAAACTGTGGCACAACGACGACGCTGCTCAAAAGCTTTGGTATTATTTACATCATCATTATAACCGTCGAACACAATTAAAACGTCTTGGCCAAAATACTTTTGTATATAAGCTATGTAGCTATCAAAAATAGTGTCAAATGTGCTGCTTTGACTCCATACAACACGAAGCAGTAGATATCCTTCATAAAATATATATCTCACATTTGTGTAATCAATGTCATTGTCTGGCTTTAGTAAGTCATACAATTTTATTTTTTTATTTTTTTGTATCCCATTCTCATCGAAAAGTGCTAGCGAGTATGGAGAAATTCAAAAAATGTTGGTTCCCAAAAAAACAACTGTAAAAAGCATACAAATAGACCAAATAAAATAAACGATTTTTGACCACATAGATTTAATTCCAAAGTACCAAAGTCATTACAGCAGAAACAAAGACATCAATAATGTATATCTCAACACTGACCTAACAATCCGCATGCTTTATACAGAAAAATATATACTTTGGAAAAAAGAATGCAACCCGTTTTAGAACATATTTACAGAAGTATATTTTCTAAGCAATATAATATTATCAAATTTTTTTTAATATATTATATACTTACTTGAAAATGTTATTACAAATAACAAAACATGTAGTATAAAATAATAAATTAATTAATAAATAATAAAAATATATGAAATAATATAAATATAATAATAAAATATAATATTGGTTTTAAGTTACCAAAATCCAATACTTGCAAAACTTGTGATGAGCTCAATATTAAAATTGAAACCGCAAATTTGGAGAATAAAAAAGGTGAAGCAAAAACATTGGCAATTAAGCTAAAATTGCATCAACTTAAAGCAAAATAAATGCAGAACAATCTAAAAATGACAACAGAAAATGAGTATTATTTTTTAATTTGCAACAGGTTTTGCCGATTCCAAAATTGACAACTGGACCGGCATTCTATAGCCACAGAATATAAATGTAAATCTGGAAATACATGATTGTACTAAAGGCATTGGTTACATCTTTGTATAGACCAAAGACGTGGTAAAAAGAAGTAGTAAGAAAGTGGCATCCGTTCTTCTGAAATTTTTGTCTAAAAAGTCTGACGTTGATGATTTGGTTCTATTTACTGCTAATTGCTCCGGACAAATTTTTTTTTTGTGTTTGTGGTTACAACTTGTTAAGGAAAAAAAGTTTAAAACCATAACGCACCATTTTATTGTCGGTGGACATACCCATCTTCCGTCTGATAGAAATTTTGGTCTTATCAAAAATCGTCAAAAAAATCATGCGCCAATAATCTTCTTTCTTAGTGATTGGCATAAAGTCATAAAAGAATCAAATAAAAAACAACCTTTTGCTTTGACTATAATAAATCTAACCGATTTTTTTCCACCCCATCTTGAGCAACATAAAAAATCTTTGTATGAAAGTTTCAAATCTCGATTTTTCTAAGGTTTTGTTTTTCATTTTATTGGCCAATCACACTAAAATAATTTACGTAAAGTCGTCAATATCACTAAAAAAAGCGTCCTACCCAGACTTACCTTTCTGAGTTACATAGAAAATACTTAAAACCAATAAAAATAATTTTAAAAAAGCTTCATAATGTCTACTCGCTGCTGCCCTACATACCTCATGTAGATCATTTTTTCTACATTGCTTTGCAACATGAAGTTGACAAAAATCTTAAATTGGATAATGTTGAATTGTTTGGTTTACAAAACCCTTCTTGGATATTTTTATTGTTACACAATTTATGTTTTCAATTAAAATAATATTTTATTAAATTGTATTTAATAATCAAAACTCGATGATGATGATAAAACAATAAATGATGCACTTAAGTCATATGATTTGACTAATCACATTAAGTGTCCTACAAGAATAGATAAGCGTTTGCGTTTAGAATGTACTGCTGCTACTCAACTAGATTATGTAATAACAAATATTGAGAAATGCTCCTGTGAAAAAGTTGAGTATTATTTTTCTGACCATATAAGTCAAATATGTGTATGTAAATTAGATAGTAAGAATAGATTAGATAATAATATAAATACTGCTAATTTTAGAAGTTTTAATACAGCAAGTATGACTGATTTTGTGAACACTTTTACTCATTATTATGATCTGCACAATAATTTTGACAATATTGATGACTGCTTTGCTCATTTCTGGGAACATTTTGAGTGTTGTCTAGATGTCAGATTAATTACTTTGAATGGATCTAGAAAATCAAATAAAAATTTAAATCAAAATTATAAAAATTAATTTAAAAAGTTAAAACTGTTGAACTGGATTAGTAAAGTAAGTTCTGTTGTTCTGGGCAAGTTAGAAAATTATTTAAGATATATAAGAGTAATTTAGAAACAAAAATACTAAACAAAACAAAAAATCAAAACTGCATTGCCATAGATTTATCTACAAATAAACTACAAACTATATGGAATATTATCAATAGTTGTTCTGAGCGTATTAAGCAAAAACAAACATCGGTAAGTCTATTGTCTGAAAACATTATGACAACAAATAAAATAAGCGTGTGTAATATGTTTGCTAAATATTTTTTAGTAAAAGTTCATCAAAAGCTTAATAGTCATTTTCAAATTATGTTTCAAGAATGTACAGCATGTGCATGTGTTAATCAGAGCATGTTTATAGCACCTGTAACCGGTTCAGAAGTGATGCAAATAATATCAAATCTGATTACCAAAAAATGATGTGGTGCAGATGGAGTTCCAATCAAATTGCTTAAGTTCTGTAACGTAACACTAGCTAAAATACTTGCAGATTTAATCAATAAATTGATTTTACTTGTAAAATTTTACAATATATAGACCAATAACTGCATTAAGCACTTTTTCAAAAGTTTTTGAAAAAGCTGCAGTAAATCGAATTAATGATTTTTTGAGTAGCCCGAAATTATTAATAGACTGCCAGCATGGATTTACACCAGGCAAATCCACTAAAACTGCAATCACTAGTATAACTCAAATGTGCATAACCAACTTAACAAAGAAAATTTTGTTGCAATAGTCTGCTTTGATCTATCAAGCGCATTTGATACAGTTAGGCATTCATTTATTCTAAACAAAAAATTTAATATGGGTATTAGAGGATCAATGTATAATTGGATTAAGTCATATTTAACACAAAGATGTGACATTGAATGGTTTTTTGTCTAGTACGTTTAAAAGTAACATAGGTGTTGACCAGGAATCAGTACTAGGACCTTTGTTGTTTGTCTTATTTGTTATCGACCTGTCAAATTTTATATTAAATGGTAAAGTGTTTATGTATACTGATGATACGTCTGTTGTAATAAATGCTTCAAAGACAACCGAACTTGAAATTAAAATAAATTTAATATTCTGTGAGTTTCAAGAATGGTTATATACAGAACACTTTAATAATCAATATGCACAAAACCCAAACGATATTATTTAAAAATAGAATTGATGTTAATATTAGGTTAAATCAAACTGAACTTAGCAGTACCGCAACAGTTCTAGGTGTCACGTTTGATGAAAATTTGAACCGGTTTGTGCTGCTAGTTATATTTATAATAAATTTTGTAAAAAATATTTTAATCTATCTGTATTTTATTGTATAAAAATGTTTTTAACATGTTAATTTTGAGGTTAATTTATATTTAAAGTTTGTAACAAGTCATTCTATGTATCTCTTTGGCAATAAACGTATCTATCTATGACATGGCCTATTTTAATAAAAAATATTTTTTATTTTCGTAAATAATTTATTTTTAATTTTGTGTACTTCCCCAATTTACTGTATATATTTTTCTGTATTATTCAAATAAATTTTGCATACACAAAAATATTACCCGGTTTTTTAAATATTTAAAAAAAAATTTAACTCCGATATCTCAACTTTTAACTTAGTGGCTTTGTCATTGTTTCACATTAAGCCCTTCATTTATTCTCACATTAAGTGTTTCATCTTAGTAACATTAATTGTATTAAAACTGTGGGATTAAACAATACAAAATGTTTCCTTCAACTCGATCATTAACACTTAAATATCATGCAAATTTAAAATAAAATTGTTCCCACATTCGCATCAACTATATATCATAATGTCAGCGAGACATCACAGCCACTTGAAATCGCCTTTTGTCCGCTTTGAATGTAATCTGATTATTACACATCGATAAAGATGCGACTTACATCTGGCACGAAGACGCATTACTGAATGGATGGAGGCTTTCTCAGGTTAATTTCAAAAGTAGATTTAAACCATCTAATCCTCTCTTCAGTATAAAGTTAATAATAATCACTTATTATTTGTTGAAATGGGCATCAAGCCGGACAAAGATGACTTTGTATATTCTGAAATAATTATTTACATGCCTTTCTCGCAGTTGGGTGCCAAAAATCTATTGTTAGTTAAAAAAATCGATTAGTATTGTTCGTTTTCCAATAGATTACTCTCTCCTTGGGATGATTTTTGGAAATTGATAATTAGATAATAACCAGTTTGAAATAACAAAGAAATTTCCATTATTGATGCACTCGGAATATATTTACAAAATAGTCGCAGCAATATCAATCACAGATAAAAGTTGCTCTGATTTGAGATACGGGCGGAATTTAATCACATTACATATCTATATTTCTAAGAAGTCCTTTGATCTAAAATGGAAAAGTATACATGAAAAAGTTATGATTTTCCGTTTGCGTTTGCTATATATATACAATTAAAATAACAAGGACTTACATAAAACTTCGCCCTTTGACATGTCGCGAGTTATTTCACACACAATTAGCTCCGACATTATTGAATATAATCCAAGAATGGCGGCATTAATTCCTCCACTCGGTGTGTTCCAATTAAACTTTCATTGTCTCGAATTTAAGATCCGAAGCCAGCATACTAAATCTTTCATTATTTAACAGAGATTGTATGTATTTTTGTTTCAGCACTAATCGAAATATCAGGGGGATTAATAACCCGCGTTAATCTGTCATTGCGAGCGGTTTTATAAATTAGTACTGCTGCTTCAAAGGAAGCATTATGCCTGCTTAACTCTGTCATAACTTTGGAACACATCCAATGAATGAAGAGAAAAAAATATTTATTTAAGAATGAGGACAGCTGGATGGAAGATTAACTTATTACATCCCTTTAGTTATGTAAATTAAAATAAGATTATAATTGATATTCAGATGGTATTAACACTCGCATTAAAATAAATGTCCGGATAATTAGAAAACCTTGCGACTATCGCGTCCTGAGATAAGACCAGTTAGCATTTCGCAAATGCGAACGTTATGTTAAATGCCGGGGTGCGCTCGAAGTATTAATAAGAAGTGTTCGCATGCGACCCGCGAAGCGCCATTGAGCGTGCTAAAAGCGATTTATCAACGTGCCTTTCAGCCTGCCACACGTCATTCGATATGTTCTTATATCACCGGTTTGATAAGAAAATCTCGCATTACTATTATTCTTTTTTATATAAATACCGTGCTGTATAAATAAACCATAGCTATTGGTTTCACTGATAAAGCAAATTTATTTATTGTACTAAATTTAAATATTTATTCATGATTTATTGCGGTTATGTTTGTCTCCCCCTTGTCTAAGCAAAAATGCACTTTTAGAAGGGGGAACGCCCCAAGTTTTGTTGGGAAATTGCATTGAAAATGTATTGGCATTTCGAGGACAGTTCTCAATCTTCAGTACATAATGAAGCAAATGCATTCTGTTCATTTTGCTTCAGAAATTGACTATCGATTTTTATGTAAGAAAAATGATAACAAAGTTACAAATAAAAATGCAATACTCAGCATAGCTGAAATAAAAGAATTAAATTAATTAAAATAATAAGTTATTTTCACTAATTCAATTTATTTTAATAAAACTAAATTAAAATATTTTTTTTATAGTAACTATATTAAGTTATAATTTAACATACTACTACCAGTTGTGCAGGTTTTTCAGCCAATTAACTTTTGAATTCTCAGTATAGGATCGATAGTTGCTTATTACCATTTTTGATTAATTGATTGATAGTTATTAATGCGTTTTATCACTTACAAAGACATTTTAAAATTTGATAGTTTACTGTTACTGCTTTTTAGTTTAGCGTTTACAATAACTATTTGACATATATAATAATTGGTAGTAACTATTTGAAACATTTGCAAAGTATTTTGATACTTTAAGTAACTATTTTGACAGTTCAATTATTATTTTAATCAATATCCAAACATTCTAACAATGATTAGTAAATATTTGACACAATTGCAGAGTATTTTAATTATTATTGTTTGAGTAACTTTTTGATAGATTTAACAATATTTTGACAATTTGTAATTACATTGACAACCTGCAATACATATTTTGACAGTTTATAGTCACAATTATCAGTATCCAAAAGTAATAACAATTGTTTATAGTTGTTTGACACATTTGCGAATAGTTTGAGTAATTATTTTAGCGCAAAATATTTTGACAATTTTTTTTAAATGTTTTGACAGGCTGCCACATATATTTTGATAGTTCATAGCAACAATTACCAATATCCAAAAATTACAAAAACATTTAATACTTATTTTACGGTAATTCCACGATAGTTCGGCCAATCTTCCCCACATCTCCGATTTTGTTTAAATGTTGTACACATGTGTGCAATACTGTATATATGGCGGCCGTTTTAGTTTTTAAGAAATATTTTGTCTTTTTTTAGTTTTTGTGCTGTAAATAAGCAAAAAATTGGCAAAAATTATATTCAAAAGGGTGTATCTTATAGAAAAATTTTCATAGAACCCAAACACGCCATTGGCTTTTTGAAATTTTTCGAAAAAATAGAAAAAAATTCATTTTATTGAAAATTTGATAGCTTCGAATACGCTACACTTGGAGACTTGAAATTTGAATATGATATTCCAAAAACATAGTACTTTTGATCTCAATAATAAAAAACTGGATTTGCTTGCTCTATGCTAAAATATAACAGATAATTGCTAAAAATGGGTTACTTTTAATAAATTCTCCTTAGACTTTCCGTAGTTTTACTAATTTTTAGGCTTTTCTCAGAAAATTTAAAAAGAAATTTTCTTCTGATTATTTTAATTTAATTTATTTTTTTAACCTTTTTTTGCTAAAGACAAAGAAATAATTAAAAAATATAAAGTATAAGATATTGTATATATGTATATACATATATATGATCAAAAATAATATTATTTTTTTATCATATGTACATTTATTGGTCAATAACTTACTTTTATTTATATACATATATATATATTACACTTTAAAAAAAAAAAAACAATGATAAAAATAATATTTTTTTTGTCTTTGATAATTTTGCAATAAAAAGTCAAAAAATATTGAATTATTGTAATCAAAAGAAAATGTTTTGTAGAACGCAATCTTTATGTTTGTTTTTTTAAATTCTTAAAAAAAAACTAGTAAAATTATAAAAAATCCGAAGAAAATTTCTTCATTTTTTTTTAATTTTTAGCAATTATGTGTTATATTTCACCCTAAAGCAAGCAAACCTAGTTTTTTTTTTTTAATTTTAGCGATTAAAAGTATTATGTTTCAGAAATATTATATTCAAATTTTAAGTCTTCAGGTGTAGCGGAATCAAAGATGTTATTTTTCTCATTTAAAAAAAAAAAAAATTAAAAAAATTCCTATAAGATACACCCTTTTGGATATAATATTTGACTATTTTTTGCTTATTTACAGAACAAAAACTGAAGAAACAAAATATTCCTAAAATATTAAAATGACCGCTATTTACACTGTATTGCACCTAGAGATCTAAAATGTTAAAAATCGTCATATTTTGGTACCCCAAACATGTGTACAAATGTTAGCGAAATCCGAGATGTCGATGTTGGGCGATTGTCCGAACTTTCGTGGAATTACTCTTTACAGATTTGCAGAATATTTTGACAGTTTAAGTAACTTATTGATAAATTTGTTTTATTTTAATATTTAAACATTTCACCAGTTTTTAGTAATTATTTGGCACATTTGCTAAATATTTTAATAGTTTGAGTAACTTATTATTAGCAGATTTGTTAACAGCTTACAATTTGTTTGTTAAAAGTTAATAGCAACAATTAACAAATTTTTAAACAATTTAATAGTTTTTAGTAATTATATAGCAATAAATATATAGCAAGTAAAGATGATTGCAATATTCAGATGTGCAAACAAAGAGCAAGTGACAAGGTTTTAGATAGAAGAATATATAAAAATGTGCAGAATGAGCGGAGAGACTAAAGAAACTATGGATCATATGTTGAAAAAATGTAACGAAATAAGAGAAAAACAGATAAAAAAAAATGAGATATTAAAAAAAGACGAAAAAGGGATAGAATGAATGAGGGCAGTTAACAAACAAACAAAAAAGTAGACAAACAGAGAAGAAAATATTTTTTATTGTGTTATTTTTATAAAGATTAAGTTTTATTATTTTGGGAAGTTATAAATGTAATTTTCAATGTCAAAAGGCAAGAAATAAACGTATTAATATTAGTAGTTACGACACATTTGTAGAATATTTTAACAGTGTGAGTAACTATGTGACAATTTTTCATATTTTGACAGACAAAACCTTCAAATCATAGAATCTGCAAGGCTTAGGCAAAAAGACAAAAAAATTTTTTCCGGTTAAAGCAAATAAGCCCCCTTACCTGCAATACCTTATTTGCTGGGTTAAAAGAAAAACTCCGCTAAAAGAGCCAAAAACACTTTCTCGGAAACCGAAAACAGCAAAAAAGAAACTTTGCTTCTCTAAATCTACGCCCACAACCCAAAAAGAGTGTCAAAGACACAGGAAGAAAACCCAAAATCTCTTCTAAGAGAAGAAGACCCAACTACAAGAAAGTTGCCTTAATGCACTTTCATGTGAAAATTACCATCTCTAACAACACAGCTGAAAAGTTTGGTGCACTATTGTACGCAAAGAAATGTCGACCTCATAGTTGGATATAACGCCAACTCTCATCATATTGTCTAAGGAAGTAAAAACACAAATGATATGGGTAAGTAATTTTACAATTTTATTATCAGTGTTAAACTAGAAATACTAAACCGAGGCAATAAACCAACATTCGTTACGTCTAGCAGCCAGACTATGATAGATATCACAATGGCAACTCTTAAATTAAGATAAAGGAAATCATAAAAAAATTGTCTAACAACAAAGTACCAAGTCTGGACAAAATAACAACAGAGATTGTTAAAGCAGCTCTAGACGGCAATGAAGTAGAAATAACTCAAATAATCAACAGATACCAGAAAGACGTATTTTTTCCAGAATGTTAGAAAGAAGCCATCCTAGTACTGATTGAGAAAAAGAAAGAAGTTGGAAAAGCGACTTTATACAAGCCAATATGCTTAATAAACACACTAACTAAAATAATGGAGAAAGTCATTGTACGGAGAATAGAACAAGAAATAGAATTAAAAGGAGGATTTGAAAAGAAACAATACGGATTTACCAAGGGAAAAACAACTTTAGGAGCTATAGGCAAGGTAAAAGCAATAGCAAAAGAAGCAAACAGCGGAAGGCAGAGGAAAAGGCAACACTGTGTAATGATAGCGTTGAACATACAGAACGCGTTTTACAGCGTGTTATAGAAAGCAATTATAGAGGCAACAAAAAAAAAAAAGAAAACTTAAGAAGAAAGCAATCAAGATCATACTACTTACAAAGTAGAAACCTAGTGACCAAGAATGGAAGATTCAAACTTACGAGAGGGATACCACAGGGCTTAGCACTAGGATCAAAACTATGGAACCTTGTTTATAATGAGTTACTTCGAATGAGGTTGCCGGAAGGCGTGACAATAACGGCATTTGCGGACGAGGTAGCACTAGTAGGTAGTGACGTAGAAATAGATATACTAAAAGGAAGACTAAAGCTGGCAATAGATATGATACAGTTATGGATGAGAAATAAGGGTTTAAAATTAGCAACACAAAAAACAGAAGCGGCCTAGCTATCGACTAAGAGAACTAATAGAGGAACAGGTATGATACAGGTAGGAGACCAAGTGAAAACCATAGGAAAAAAAATTAAAAACTTTGGAGTGACACTTGAAACAAAGGGATGAAATAAACAGGTTAAGAAAGCAGTCATGGGAACAAAAAAAAATGAAGAGAAAGCTCGGTAGACTCATGCCAAACAACGGAAGGTTAATAACAACAGCAGCAAGAAGCAAATTGTTATACGCCGCAAAAACATGGGAAAAAGCCATAAAAACAAAAAAAAAAAAAACAAAAATGAAACAAGAGAAGCTACAAGAGCCAGTGCGTTAAGGATCTACAGGGCTTACAGAACGGTGTCACAAGAAGCAGTAGAGGTGATTGCGGCAACACCTCCCGCAGATATGATAGTAGAAAAAAGAATAGAAATGAAGAAACTAATAAAAGAAGGAACCAGTAAAAAAGATGCTAAGTTAAGAGCAAGACAATGAAAAGATGGCAGAGACAGTGGAATAAAGAAGAAAAAAAAAAGAATAAACAAGAGAACTAATCCCGGAGATATTGTACAACACAAATTCTGACCGGACATAGAGCCTTTGGAAAGTTCTTGCAAAAAATTTAAAAAATCAAGGAAGAGGAAAGATGTATATTCTGTCAAGAAGAAACACACAATAATGCAGAACACACTCTAGTAGAATCCAAAGCGTGGGAGGAAAATAGAAAAGAACTAGAAAAAATACTAGAAAGCAAAGTGGATAAAAAAAAACAACAATCATTAAGAAATGCCTAAAAGATGAAAATAAATGGAGGGCGCTAAGAAACTTTGCAACAAGAGTACTAAGAAAAAAAAAATGAATAGTTTGACAATGGAAGAATATAAAAAAAACAAACAAACAATGGAAACAAACACATAAAATAAAAGCCATAGAAGAGAAAGGAAAGAAACGAAAAAAGCAAAATAGAAACAACAAAACAGAGAAATAGATCATACAAAAAAAAATAAGAAAAGTCAGGACAGTTATGCATACCAAGAAATAGAAAAAAATAGAAGAACATTTACAGAAACTACTATACCAAACAAAATTGCAGAGATAAAGAAAAGGAGAAAAGAAATGCTGAAGGAATGCAGAATAACAGAAATAACGAGACAGATATAAATGGTAGGTACGCTATCTCGAGGTTGACGGATAACGCAACTTTTGTGATGGTCAGAATATACCTGACAACAAGAGGACACAAAGCAATAATCCCAGTTGGAGATACAAGGATATCACTAGAGGTAAAACTAACAAATTTAAGACTGCCAAAAGGAATACAGCTAATGGAACTTCATAAACTATTCATAAAGGAAAGAGGATACAATGCAGGCTGCACAAAAATTCTTTATCACAGCAAAAACCTTAAAAAATTAATCAGACTGAACGTCAGCGCTAAATTTAAAAAATAAATAGTAAGGATGTTGAAAAAAAGCTCAACTGCTTTACGTCTAAAAAAAATCTTATTCAAAGACTCCCAACAGCAACTGAGTAGCCTGAACAAAATTGACGGCTTAATCAATTTATTGGAAGCAATGGAACACATTTTTTAAGATGTACTGCCCCGGCACAACTCTGATCCTATGCTGCAACCTCAACCCCATCAGAGGAAAATTAGGTAGTTGCTTGCTACCTTGTTGAAAAAGTGCAAAACAATAGAATTAGATAGGGTATGTCTTGCTCTTCTACAATAGTTACCATGCATTGCTTTTTCATAAACCCCTATACCAAATCCTAGGCGGAACAATTACACTCGCAAAAAACTCATTGCGAAACCAATACAACCAAACCAACATGCATACACTTAGGAAAAATTTTCCAAATCAGCCTTCAAACCTCTGAAAATTAAACTAAATCTTTAATCATAAAAAAAAATTGAAAAAATAAACATACCAAAAAGTCCTATATACTCCACTACCGCTATCAACCAAGGTAAAATATTTTGGGGTAGTTTTTGACAATGCTATGTACAAACTCGGCTCTCTCATACGATAGAGGTCTACGTTAGAAAACTGCTGGTTTGACATGACCAGTACATGGGAAACCTTTCCAAGAGTTGTATTTGCATACATCAGCCTCTTAGGGTAGTTGAATGCCAAAACAGCGGTGTAAGATCACCACTAAAGTAAGTACAAATTCTAATGAAGCCTACGTGCAGTAAACTTTGTTTTTTTAATGTTTTGATAAGTTAAATAATATTTGCTAATTTATTAATATTTTGACAGGCTGCAGTACATTTTTGTTTGTAGCAACAATTACAAATATTGAAAAAATTGTTGGAGTTTTTGCCTTTTTACAACAAAAACCTCGTGCGTGCATTTTTACCGCCTCAAAAGACTTAACGGGACCCCGCGCTTGTCTTGCAGAAACAGCCCATTATTTAGATAAAACCCTTTTATTTTGGGCACATATTATTGAACTAGTCACAAAGTGCAAAAAAGTTTTAAACGTGATTAAGTGCTTAGCCAACATCAATGGGGGATGCGCGTAGAGAAGTACTGTTGCAGTTGTACAAGGCTCTGGTTTTGTCCAGGGTTGACTACGGCTGCGCGATATACTCATCCGTCATAAAACTCCGGTTTTAGGGCTTTCAACCGGTACGCAGTCTACAACACAAGCATTAGATACGTCACGGGAGCATTTTGAACGCAGTAGCTTTGTACTCACGTACGCCGCGGCGATGCAAGCAAAGAAAGGTTTATAATATAAGTTGCTTATTACAGGCGCTTACAAACATGTGCACAAACACGTAGAAAGCTAAAAGCAAACGATAGTATATATGTTTTTTTGATGGGACTCAAAACCCGCCCATCATCGACATTAACTGTTCGGTATCAATTGCACCAGTCATGATACAATTCAATAAACAAATGAACAATAAACTCAAACGACTTTAAATAATATAAACCAAAATAGAAACTTTTTTTTATAAACGTAAAAATTAAAACTAAAAACAATAACAATTATATTGAGTCAAAATAATTAGCAAACAGTCAGTAAATACAATAAACAGACTAAAAACTCAAGTCCAAAAACAAAAGTCGTACAAGAAAATCTAAAAAACAATGTTTTGATCGGATTTATTTGAATGTATGGTAACATTTACTCTAGCTTAAATTTTTTTAATGCAATTTACAACTTGCTTTTTACCATTCTATCCTCAGGCCTACCGTGAGTAGACCGGTGTGCGTCGGAGCGCAGGAGCTAGAGAAGAGTCTCAATGTAAACTATCCGCAGGTATTTGAGGTCAGTTCTGGCTAGTTTCTACCGTGGCTAATGCCGAGAGTAAAAGCTCGACTCGATCTGAGCTCGCAGAATTAAAAAAAGTACTTCTACTCTTAAACTCTTCTATACTAAATCCGTTTAAGAAAACTGTACTTCAACAACTCTAACTATTTTACCGTGTAGAGTTTGAAAAATTATACTTTTTATTTCTACACTACAATTTATAGCATTTAAAAATTTAGGTTGTTGTTCTTTTATCTTTCTAAAATAAAACTTTTACAATTTTAAAAAACGTCGCAGGCTGTACATTTATCATTAAGTCAACTTTATTCCGACGGATACACGAGAACATGTATGTCATTTGTTAAAAATAATTTCTTTAATCAAATATGTCACAAATTATCAAATCTTAAATAGCACTTCTCATAAAATACACGATCTACAATGATCAAGTGTGAAAAATACTTATCTAAAATGTTATCTATCATAAATAATTTTATTTAATCTAATATATCTAAAATTACCTAATTATATATAGATGTAGTAGAGGAACTAAGCTGGTTCAACGCCAATTTCTTATGGGCATTTACAAGGACTCCAAAATCCGGACTTGGCGGCCATTTTGGATTTCTGACATCCGGTTGGGCACGGCCATCTGGGCGTGTCAAAGGAAGTGAGCGCTGGGTTGACCTTGGGATTTGGGGATCCGGTCGGAGCCGGCCATCTGGGCATGTGAAAGTGGGCGCCGCCTGTGGCGCCCTTCTGTGTGCAAAGTGTGCAGTACCTCCATAAGAGTGTGTGAGTGCGAGGGGTGTGCGAAAACTCGAAAAGAGTGGGATGGAGAATGAGTGCACGTCAGCGCTGCGGTGGCAGAAAAAGTAAGTTGGGATGGATGACGTAATAGAAATTTTGCGTGTCGAGACATGTCAAAAATTTTAATTGTGATGAGTCATCGATGAAAGATAAGAGTTGTGTACCGGAAGTAGCAAGTACGATAAGGATTAATGTACCGGAAGTGCATCCGGTGTGATAATGGGTGTGTGCTTAATTGTAAAGATAAGGATGAATGTAGCGGAAGTGCATCCTGTTGATAAGTGGATTTTGTAAAAGTCGAGCTTGTTGAGACTTGTCTAAAATGCTAATTGGGATGACGTAATATAAAAGTGTGGGAAAATGTCCAATTAAAAAATTTTAATTGATTTTTGTAAAAGTCGAGCGTGTTGAGACTTGTCGAAAAATGCTAATTGGGGTGACGTAATTTAAAATTATTAGCGAATATTTTAATCGTGAAATAATTAGAAAGTAAGGATTTAGGAGTATTTGATTGGTTGAAATCAAGTCACGTGACGTTTTGAGGTTTATGATCTAGTATAAATACGAGAATCGGAGGGTTCAAAACCAGTCTAGTACAACCCTCAAGAGTACACTACTACTTTATCATCATGGCTACAATTTCAGACGTTGCTGACGGTATGGTCAGAATAATGGAGCAATTTATGGCGCGAAAGGAGACTGATATGGGCGTGATAGAAGAATGGATCAAGCACTGTTCTAAACAAATTCGTATTTTAAATACGGCGTTAAAGGCGGAGACGTCTATGGGAGTACAGCAAAAGATATTGTCGACAATCAGTAAAATGATGACATACAGGACTTTGTTGAGAGTACCTGCAAGAGCCGGAGGCAGCATCTCTATTAACGGTCAGACTGACGCTAATCGGGCTAGTAAGATGGTAAAATGGGAAGATTCAAAATCTGCGTTTGACGGAAGAATTAGAACGGGAGTTTTAACCAACATAAAACACAGGGAGCCAACATCATATTTTAAAGATTGTGAAATTTTGTTTGTAAGAAGGATAAGACTAGCGTTGAAGAAGGAGCCGTTTTATAAAATAAATACGGTATTTTGTGGTAAATTTGTGAAAACCAGTCAAGACGGAATCGTGGAAAATTTCAAGCACATAAACACAAAAAATGCTGTGGTTGATCGAGACTGTGAATTAAATGGATGGTTTGAAGAGAATATATCTGCCGTGCTGTTGCGTAAGTTGGAAGAATTTCAAGAGCGAGACAGCGGGTGGGCATTGTCGGCGATTATTAATTTGTGCATCAATATTAATAAATATAATCCGTTGCGAGGTTCATCATACTTGGATTTACCCCCGCAAATTAAATTGAAACACGCGTGCGTTAATGTAAAAAATAACGATGATGCATGTTTTGCGTGGGCGGTGGTATCGGCTTTGCACCCAGTAAACTACCAGAACCATCCAGATCGAACGTCTTCTTACCCGCATTATTCGCAAGTTTTAAAGTTGGACGGCATTAGTTTTCCAATAAGGCGTGAGGGTATATCAAAATTCGAGCAATTAAATAACATTTCTGTGAATGTGTATATTATTAATAAAAAAGGTAAAAAGTATGTAGTCAGTCCGAGCAGAATAGCAAAACAAAAGAGAGACAGACACGTGAACTTATTGCTTGTGCAAGATAAATATTGTACGGAGGAGGAGGATGACGATACGGATTTATCCGAACCGAAATACCATTACGTATGGATAAAAAATTTGTCGAGGCTGGTTAGCGCACAATTGTCTAAGCACAATAGAAAATCATTTATTTGCGATCGGTGCTTGCATTGCTTCCAAACCGAGAGTAAACTGAAAACGCATATTGAGGACTGCGAGCAGAACAATGAATATAAGGTGAGTTTTGTAAAAGATGGCAAAATTAAATTTAACAACTATAAAAACAAGGAGCGATGTCCGTTTATTGTGTATGCGGACTTTGAATGTATATTAAATCGGGTGAATATCCGCATGGGCGACAAAAGCGTCAAGTATCAGCAGCACGAGGCTTATAGCGGAGGATATTATTTTAAGTGTGCTTATGACAATACCCTATCCTTCTACCGCAGTTACCGAGGTCCTAATTGCGCCGAATGGTTTGCGGAGCAGTTAAAGCAGCTTGCCGAAGACGTCGAAACAGTATATTTATGCGAAATGCCAATGGAAATTAGTCCGAATGAAGAACGCCAGTTTAGACGAGCATCATTGTGCCATATATGCGAAAAACCTCTGGAGTCTGATCGCGTGAGAGACCACTGTCATTTGACGGGGAAATATCGAGGAGCCGCACATACAAGTTGTAATATTGAATACCAAGACAGCCGCACCATCCCGGTGGTTTTCCATAATTGGAGCGGATACGATTCGCATATTATGTTGAAAGATGTGGCATTAAAAATAAACGGGAACGTAAATCTGATCCCAAGCAACACCGAAAATTTTATCGCCATGATAAAAAATATTTCAGAAAGCGAAGTGAAATTTAAATTCATAGATTCGTTCCGATTCATGGCATCTTCCCTGGATAAATTAAGCTCAAACTTGGACGATAAACCAATTTTAAAATCTCAGTTTGGTCATATTGACGATGGGCTGTTTAAACTGCTGACGCGCAAGGGGGTTTTCCCATACGATCATATAAAATCTTGGGAAAATCTGAACGAAAAAGTGCTGCCAACGTATAATCAATTTTATTCAAAGCTGACAGAGTCCAATATAAGTTTTGAAGACTACGAACACGCGCAAAAAGTATGGAATGAATTCCGAATACAAACGTTGGGAGAGTACAGCGATCTGTACTTAAAAACGGACGTGTTGTTGCTGGCAGACGTTTTTGAGAGTTTTAGAGATGTATGTCTGAAACACTATCGGTTGGATCCCGCTCATTATTTCACCGCTCCGGGTCTTAGTTGGGACGCCATGTTAAAATGCACCAAACAGGAGCTCGATTACATTAACGACATCGATATTTTAATGTTCATTGAGAAAGGGATACGTGGAGGTCTCACCCAATGCTCAAAAAGACATTCGAAGGCAAATAATAAATACATGCCCAACTACAACCCGGGCATACCTCAAAAATATCTAATGTATTATGATATTAACGCGATGTATGCCTGGGCAATGTCGCAATATTTGCCGCAAGGCAATCTCAAGTGGGTGGAAGGAGACGTGTCCGCATTTAATTATCAGGTATCCGATGAAGCATCTATAGGGTATATACTGGAGGTAGACTTGGAGTATCCCGAGAGCATCCACGACAGACAAAAAGATTTACCAATGGCCCCAGAGAAAGGATGCCCTCCAGACTCGAAGCAACCGAAAATGTTGGCGACTGTTTGCGATAAGAAAAAATATGTCGTTCATTATCGTAATTTAAAGCAGTATGTGTCGGAGGGTCTGGTTGTGAGGAAAATCCATAGAGTGCTTCAGTTTCGCCAGTCCCCATGGCTAAAAAAATATATAGATCTAAATGCCGACCTGCGCAGAAAATCGTCAAATGACTTTGAGAAAGATTTTTTCAAACTGATGAGTAACGCTGTGTTTGGAAAAACCATGGAGAATGTGAGGAACAGACGAGCGATTAAATTAATAACTAGATGGGATGGAAGATACGGCGCAGAAGCTCGAATTGCGAGTCCGTGTTTCCACAGCTGTAAAATAATGGAAGAAAATATGGTGTTGATAGAATTACTGAAAAACGACGTATTGTTTACTAAACCGATTTACGTGGGTATGGCTATCTTGGACATTTCAAAGACTTTGTTGTACGAGTTCCACTACAAGTACATAAAAAACAAGTACGGAGACAATGCTCGACTCTGTTACACCGACACCGACTCTCTTATTTACGAGCTTGAAACGGATGATGTATACAGCGACATCAAGCAGGATATCCATCGCTTTGATACTTCTGAATACGCACGGAAGAACGCTTATGGGATTCCTTTATTGAACAAGAAGATTCCGGGGCTAATGAAGGATGAAAACCACGGTCATATCATGACGGAGTTTGTAGGTCTTAGAGCTAAAATGTACGCATGTATGGTTCCATCGGCCGACAACCCCGTCACAAAGAAGGCTAAAGGTATAAAATCATACGTGGTGAAATCTCACATTACGTTTGACGATTACCTGAGGTGTTTGAACGGAGGTATAGAAATGGCTCATCAACAGCATTCCATCAGGTCGATGAACCATACCATATATACTATAAATCAGAAAAAAATATCTCTAAGTCCTCACGATAACAAAAGATATTTGATTTCGGGAAGCCCCGAGACTTTGCCTTGGGGACATTACGCAATAATGGAGAGTTAAAGTAAGAGAAAAATATGGTGGGAATAAGAAAAATGTATATAAAAAACTATATTAATTTTAATAAATATGTTATTAGTATAATCTTGTGTTTGTTTTCTCCACCACTTTAGCAGTATTTAGTTGGGACATATAAAAGATTAGAGCGATGACGGTACACAAAAATTTTAATTGTGCTTAAGTAAGTAGAAAATAAGGATTTAGGAGCATTTGATTGGATGAAACTACTGACGTTTTGCAATTTATAACCTAGTATGAAAACAAGGATCAGAGGGTTGAAAATCAGTCTAGTACCGCTATACCGCTATACCGCTATACCGCTATACCGCTATACCGCTATACCGCTATAACGCTATACCGCTATAGCGCTGGATGTAAGTGGATGCAAGTGGATGTAAGTGGATGGAAAGTGAATAGAGCACCCGATTAGCCACCGTTAGCCACCGATTAGCCACCGATTAGCCACCGTTAGCCACCGATTAGCCACCGTTAGCCACCGATTAGCCGCCGTTAGCCACCGATTAGCCACCGTTAGACACCGATTAGCCACCGTTAGACGACGTTGATAGGACAATTGACTATCTTAAAAAATATAAATAGAAATAATAGCATCAACGTCAGCCAGCCTGCATGCCAGCCTACCAGCCAGCATGCCTGCCAGCCAGCCAGCCAGCCAGTGCGCTATACCGCTATACCGCTATAGCGCTATACCGCTATACCGCTATAGCGCTATACCGCTATACCGCTATACCGCTATAGCGCTATACCGCTATACCGCTATAGCGCTATACCGCTATACCGCTATACCGCTATAGCGCTATATCGCATAGCGCTATACCGCTATACCGCTATACCGCTATAGCGCTATACCGCTACAGCGCTATACCGCTATACCGCTATACCGCTACAGCGCTATACCGCTATACCGCTATAGCGCTATAGCGGTATAGCGGTATAGCGGTATAGCGCTATGCAATATAGCGCTATAGCGGTATAGCGGTATAGCGGTATAGCGCTATAGCGGTATAGCGGTATAGCGCTATAGCGGTATAGCGGTATAGCGCTATGCGATATAGCGCTATAGCGGTATAGCGGTATAGCGCTATAGCGGTATAGCGCTATAGCGGTATAGCGCTATGCGATATAGCGCTATAGCGGTATAGCGGTATAGCGGTATAGCGCTATAGCGGTATAGCGGTATAGCGGTATAGCGGTATAGCGCTGTAGCGGTATAGCGCTATAGCGGTATAGCGGTATAGCGCTATGCGATATACCGCTATAACGCTATAGCGCTATACCGCTATACCGCTATAGCGCTATATCGCATAGCGCTATACCGCTATACCGCTATAGCGCTATACCGCTATACCGCTATAGCGCTATAGCGGTATAGCGGTATAGCGGTATAGCGCTATGCGATATAGCGCTATAGCGGTATAGCGGTATAGCGGTATAGCGCTATAGCGGTATAGCGCTATAGCGGTATAGCGGTATAGCGGTATAGCGCTATAGCGGTATAGCGGTATAGCGCTATAGCGGTATAGCGGTATAGCGCACTGGCTGGCTGGCTGGCTGGCAGGCATGCTGGCTGGTAGGCTGGCATGCAGGCTGGCTGACGTTGATGCTATTATTTCTATTTATATTTTTTAAGATAGTCAATTGTCCTATCAACGTCGTCTAACGGTGGCTAATCGGTGTCTAACGGTGGCTAATCGGTGGCTAACGGCGGCTAATCGGTGGCTAACGGTGGCTAATCGGTGGCTAACGGTGGCTAATCGGTGGCTAATCGGTGGCTAACGGTGGCTAATCGGGTGCTCTATTCACTTTCCATCCACTTACATCCACTTGCATCCACTTACATCCAGCGCTATAGCGGTATAGCGTTATAGCGGTATAGCGCTGTAGCGGTATAGCGGTATAGCGGTATAGCGGTATAGCGGTACTAGACTGATTTTCAACCCTCTGATCCTTGTTTTCATACTAGGTTATAAATTGCAAAACGTCAGTAGTTTCATCCAATCAAATGCTCCTAAATCCTTATTTTCTACTTACTTAAGCACAATTAAAATTTTTGTGTACCGTCATCGCTCTAATCTTTTATATGTCCCAACTAAATACTGCTAAAGTGGTGGAGAAAACAAACACAAGATTATACTAATAACATATTTATTAAAATTAATATAGTTTTTTATATACATTTTTCTTATTCCCACCATATTTTTCTCTTACTTTAACTCTCCATTATTGCGTAATGTCCCCAAGGCAAAGTCTCGGGGCTTCCCGAAATCAAATATCTTTTGTTATCGTGAGGACTTAGAGATATTTTTTTCTGATTTATAGTATATATGGTATGGTTCATCGACCTGATGGAATGCTGTTGATGAGCCATTTCTATACCTCCGTTCAAACACCTCAGGTAATCGTCAAACGTAATGTGAGATTTCACCACGTATGATTTTATACCTTTAGCCTTCTTTGTGACGGGGTTGTCGGCCGATGGAACCATACATGCGTACATTTTAGCTCTAAGACCTACAAACTCCGTCATGATATGACCGTGGTTTTCATCCTTCATTAGCCCCGGAATCTTCTTGTTCAATAAAGGAATCCCATAAGCGTTCTTCCGTGCGTATTCAGAAGTATCAAAGCGATGGATATCCTGCTTGATGTCGCTGTATACATCATCCGTTTCAAGCTCGTAAATAAGAGAGTCGGTGTCGGTGTAACAGAGTCGAGCATTGTCTCCGTACTTGTTTTTTATGTACTTGTAGTGGAACTCGTACAACAAAGTCTTTGAAATGTCCAAGATAGCCATACCCACGTAAATCGGTTTAGTAAACAATACGTCGTTTTTCAGTAATTCTATCAACACCATATTTTCTTCCATTATTTTACAGCTGTGGAAACACGGACTCGCAATTCGAGCTTCTGCGCCGTATCTTCCATCCCATCTAGTTATTAATTTAATCGCTCGTCTGTTCCTCACATTCTCCATGGTTTTTCCAAACACAGCGTTACTCATCAGTTTGAAAAAATCTTTCTCAAAGTCATTTGACGATTTTCTGCGCAGGTCGGCATTTAGATCTATATATTTTTTTAGCCATGGGGACTGGCGAAACTGAAGCACTCTATGGATTTTCCTCACAACCAGACCCTCCGACACATACTGCTTTAAATTACGATAATGAACGACATATTTTTTCTTATCGCAAACAGTCGCCAACATTTTCGGTTGCTTCGAGTCTGGAGGGCATCCTTTCTCTGGGGCCATTGGTAAATCTTTTTGTCTGTCGTGGATGCTCTCGGGATACTCCAAGTCTACCTCCAGTATATACCCTATAGATGCTTCATCGGATACCTGATAATTAAATGCGGACACGTCTCCTTCCACCCACTTGAGATTGCCTTGCGGCAAATATTGCGACATTGCCCAGGCATACATCGCGTTAATATCATAATACATTAGATATTTTTGAGGTATGCCCGGGTTGTAGTTGGGCATGTATTTATTATTTGCCTTCGAATGTCTTTTTGAGCATTGGGTGAGACCTCCACGTATCCCTTTCTCAATGAACATTAAAATATCGATGTCGTTAATGTAATCGAGCTCCTGTTTGGTGCATTTTAACATGGCGTCCCAACTAAGACCCGGAGCGGTGAAATAATGAGCGGGATCCAACCGATAGTGTTTCAGACATACATCTCTAAAACTCTCAAAAACGTCTGCCAGCAACAACACGTCCGTTTTTAAGTACAGATCGCTGTACTCTCCCAACGTTTGTATTCGGAATTCATTCCATACTTTTTGCGCGTGTTCGTAGTCTTCAAAACTTATATTGGACTCTGTCAGCTTTGAATAAAATTGATTATACGTTGGCAGCACTTTTTCGTTCAGATTTTCCCAAGATTTTATATGATCGTATGGGAAAACCCCCTTGCGCGTCAGCAGTTTAAACAGCCCATCGTCAATATGACCAAACTGAGATTTTAAAATTGGTTTATCGTCCAAGTTTGAGCTTAATTTATCCAGGGAAGATGCCATGAATCGGAACGAATCTATGAATTTAAATTTCACTTCGCTTTCTGAAATATTTTTTATCATGGCGATAAAATTTTCGGTGTTGCTTGGGATCAGATTTACGTTCCCGTTTATTTTTAATGCCACATCTTTCAACATAATATGCGAATCGTATCCGCTCCAATTATGGAAAACCACCGGGATGGTGCGGCTGTCTTGGTATTCAATATTACAACTTGTATGTGCGGCTCCTCGATATTTCCCCGTCAAATGACAGTGGTCTCTCACGCGATCAGACTCCAGAGGTTTTTCGCATATATGGCACAATGATGCTCGTCTAAACTGGCGTTCTTCATTCGGACTAATTTCCATTGGCATTTCGCATAAATATACTGTTTCGACGTCTTCGGCAAGCTGCTTTAACTGCTCCGCAAACCATTCGGCGCAATTAGGACCTCGGTAACTGCGGTAGAAGGATAGGGTATTGTCATAAGCACACTTAAAATAATATCCTCCGCTATAAGCCTCGTGCTGCTGATACTTGACGCTTTTGTCGCCCATGCGGATATTCACCCGATTTAATATACATTCAAAGTCCGCATACACAATAAACGGACATCGCTCCTTGTTTTTATAGTTGTTAAATTTAATTTTGCCATCTTTTACAAAACTCACCTTATATTCATTGTTCTGCTCGCAGTCCTCAATATGCGTTTTCAGTTTACTCTCGGTTTGGAAGCAATGCAAGCACCGATCGCAAATAAATGATTTTCTATTGTGCTTAGACAATTGTGCGCTAACCAGCCTCGACAAATTTTTTATCCATACGTAATGGTATTTCGGTTCGGATAAATCCGTATCGTCATCCTCCTCCTCCGTACAATATTTATCTTGCACAAGCAATAAGTTCACGTGTCTGTCTCTCTTTTGTTTTGCTATTCTGCTCGGACTGACTACATACTTTTTACCTTTTTTATTAATAATATACACATTCACAGAAATGTTATTTAATTGCTCGAATTTTGATATACCCTCACGCCTTATTGGAAAACTAATGCCGTCCAACTTTAAAACTTGCGAATAATGCGGGTAAGAAGACGTTCGATCTGGATGGTTCTGGTAGTTTACTGGGTGCAAAGCCGATACCACCGCCCACGCAAAACATGCATCATCGTTATTTTTTACATTAACGCACGCGTGTTTCAATTTAATTTGCGGGGGTAAATCCAAGTATGATGAACCTCGCAACGGATTATATTTATTAATATTGATGCACAAATTAATAATCGCCGACAATGCCCACCCGCTGTCTCGCTCTTGAAATTCTTCCAACTTACGCAACAGCACGGCAGATATATTCTCTTCAAACCATCCATTTAATTCACAGTCTCGATCAACCACAGCATTTTTTGTGTTTATGTGCTTGAAATTTTCCACGATTCCGTCTTGACTGGTTTTCACAAATTTACCACAAAATACCGTATTTATTTTATAAAACGGCTCCTTCTTCAACGCTAGTCTTATCCTTCTTACAAACAAAATTTCACAATCTTTAAAATATGATGTTGGCTCCCTGTGTTTTATGTTGGTTAAAACTCCCGTTCTAATTCTTCCGTCAAACGCAGATTTTGAATCTTCCCATTTTACCATCTTACTAGCCCGATTAGCGTCAGTCTGACCGTTAATAGAGATGCTGCCTCCGGCTCTTGCAGGTACTCTCAACAAAGTCCTGTATGTCATCATTTTACTGATTGTCGACAATATCTTTTGCTGTACTCCCATAGACGTCTCCGCCTTTAACGCCGTATTTAAAATACGAATTTGTTTAGAACAGTGCTTGATCCATTCTTCTATCACGCCCATATCAGTCTCCTTTCGCGCCATAAATTGCTCCATTATTCTGACCATACCGTCAGCAACGTCTGAAATTGTAGCCATGATGATAAAGTAGTAGTGTACTCTTGAGGGTTGTACTAGACTGGTTTTGAACCCTCCGATTCTCGTATTTATACTAGATCATAAACCTCAAAACGTCACGTGACTTGATTTCAACCAATCAAATACTCCTAAATCCTTACTTTCTAATTATTTCACGATTAAAATATTCGCTAATAATTTTAAATTACGTCACCCCAATTAGCATTTTTCGACAAGTCTCAACACGCTCGACTTTTACAAAAATCAATTAAAATTTTTTAATTGGACATTTTCCCACACTTTTATATTACGTCATCCCAATTAGCATTTTAGACAAGTCTCAACAAGCTCGACTTTTACAAAATCCACTTATCAACAGGATGCACTTCCGCTACATTCATCCTTATCTTTACAATTAAGCACACACCCATTATCACACCGGATGCACTTCCGGTACATTAATCCTTATCGTACTTGCTACTTCCGGTACACAACTCTTATCTTTCATCGATGACTCATCACAATTAAAATTTTTGACATGTCTCGACACGCAAAATTTCTATTACGTCATCCATCCCAACTTACTTTTTCTGCCACCGCAGCGCTGACGTGCACTCATTCTCCATCCCACTCTTTTCGAGTTTTCGCACACCCCTCGCACTCACACACTCTTATGGAGGTACTGCACACTTTGCACACAGAAGGGCGCCACAGGCGGCGCCCACTTTCACATGCCCAGATGGCCGGCTCCGACCGGATCCCCAAATCCCAAGGTCAACCCAGCGCTCACTTCCTTTGACACGCCCAGATGGCCGTGCCCAACCGGATGTCAGAAATCCAAAATGGCCGCCAAGTCCGGATTTTGGAGTCCTTGTAAATGCCCATAAGAAATTGGCGTTGAACCAGCTTAGTTCCTCTACTAGATGTTGTCAAAATATAACCATTGAAAGATAATCAACTGTCAACAATTATTAATCTAAGTTGTGATTTCCACTTTTCAATTGTTTTTAGCCGTATTTCTTTATAAAAATATATTATAATAATTTATAACAAAAATTTGTATCTAAATTTTTTTAATGTTTTCTGAGCGGATGAGCTATTTCTTACTTTTTATGATAAAGTTTTGCACTTTTTAACTGCTAATGACTAAACTTTAGTGCTTTTTGACAATATTTTAATATTGTTTAGATGGATTTTATTATTTTAGACATTATATAAAATATTTCAAAAAAACAGTTTTTGACTGAATTTTGATACAATTTCTGTTTTCTGTATTTTTTGTATTTTTTTCTGTTAAAAAATCTGTTTTTCAGCATGTTAAATATCTTTTCTGTTTTTGCTATTATGTTTCCATTTAAAACTACTAGTTATTGAATACGCCATTCAATAAATAAGAGTAAGATTACAAACATTTTGGTGGGTAGGCGAAAAACTACAATTCCACAATCAATAAATTAGGTATTCTATCCTCCCGCCGAACTATTTGTAAACAAGAAATTGGTCTACAAAAACTTTATAGATGAGCGGGTTTAAACTTAAAACTTCTGTCCTGCAATCAATAAATTAAATGTCCTACCCGACCTTTTAACTGTTTATAAACAAGAAATTGGAACTCCAGTTGAAAGTACTGTCCTGGAATCAATAAACTGAGATCTTTATCCTCAGGTTGGAAATTGCGACAAACATAACGTAAAAACCTTTAGAAATAGTTAGCAAAGACTCTATTAGTCAGTTTAAAGATCTCTTGAAAAAACGTACTAACGGAGTCCTGGTGCAATTTCAAGAATTATAGCAAACCTCTTTATGTCAACAAAACATACTAAAGTATCTGAGCAAACTTATAAGTTACAATATACGTCTATTGAACTTTGAATGAATAAAGCTTGATTAGTAATCTTGGAAAACCTTAAAGCAATATCGCAGTATGGCTTTGCAAGGGCATCTATAAAACTACAGATTTTTTTATTAAATTTGGCAAATTGTTATTCACCACCAAATAAACCCCTATTGCCAAATTGCCGTATTCAGTAAAAGCACAATCAGAATTATACTATAAAAGGTATTAAAACAAAAAACAAAATTTTATAACCTATCTATCGCTATTTTCGTTTGATAATTTAATTTTTTATGACAAAATTTTGCCATTATTCATTTTTTTTTTAAATAAAATGTTGAAATTTTTATCAGAATATTGTAAGTTTTTATACTTTTTGACAATATTTTTATACTTTATGGCTAGATTTTGCTGTTTTTGACATTCAATGAATAAAATATTGCACTTTTTTACAGTTTATGACTAGATTTTAAATTTTTCTAACAATTTCATAGACAAACTTTTTTGTTTATAAAAATTTATAATTTTTTTACACTTTTTAATCAGTTTGACAATATTTTTATACTTTATTGCTAGATTTTGCTGTTTTTGACATTCAATGAATAAAATATTGCACTTTTTTACAGTTTATGACTAGATTTTGAATTTTTCTGACAATTTCATAGACAAACTTTTTTGTTTATAAAATTTTATAATTTTTTTACACTTTTTAATCAGTTTGACAATATTTTTATACTTTATGGCTAGATTTTGCTGTTTTTGACATTCAATGAATAAAATATTGCTCTTTTTTACAGTTTATGACTAGATTTTGAATTTTTCTGACAATTTCATAAACAAACTTTTTTGTTTATAAAAATTTAATTTTTTTACACTTTTTAATCAGTTTGCGCCAGATTTTAAAATTTTACAACAACATTTTGATGTTTTATGCAAAAAATTTGAATTCCTAACCGTTTTTGGTCGAATTTTGTTTATATCTGAAAATAATTTTAAAAATTTACAATTTTAAAAACCAAATTTATATTTTTAAAGATTGAATTTATAATTTGAAGACAAGATTGATAATTTGGCAGTAAAATTTGCTGAATATAATTAAGTTCATTTATAGAAAGTTAAAATTAGTAATGCATTCGTAAGAATAAATTTGTGATAAAATCATAGTAAATTGCTTTATTATTTCATAAAACGGATTTATAATTTGAAAGCCAGATTAATAGTTATCAGTCAAATTTAACATGTAAACTAGCGGATATATAATTTAGAAAATAATTTAACTGTTTGATAGATAAAATTGAAACTTTGAAAATTTACACTTATAAAAGACGGATTTACAGTTTTAATGACGAGAATTTATAATTTGAAGAAGGGATGAGTTGATTTTTTCTAATATTTTTATTGTTCCAAATTCAGGTTCTGAAAGACACATTTACAAAATGCTGGATTTATAACTTGAAAGCCGGATTAACACTTTGGTAGTTATATTTAATTCCTTGGTGACTATAATTTCATTTTTAAAGGTTAATTTTACACTTTTATAAACCGGATTGACAGTTTAGAGACCGGATTTACAATTCAGAAACCAAATTAACAGTTTGGAGATAAAGTTTAACATTTTGAAATCCGTATTTACAGTTTTAAAAGCCAAATTTATGATTTTAATGCTGGATTGATAGTTTGGCAGTAGAAGTTGATAGCTGGATTTTTATTTTTAAATGATGCATTTACATTTTTCAAAGTCGGATTTGCGGCAAAATTTAAAATTTGATCACCAAATTAACAGTTTGACAGTCAAATTTAACACGTTACTAGGTATTCAGTTCTAAAAGCCTCATTTTCAATTATAAAACCGGATTAATAGTTTGGCAGTTACATTTATCACTACAAAAACTAAATTTACACTTTAGAAAACCAAATTTTAAATTTAAAGACCGGATTTACTAAAAAAAGGTATCTAACTTGAAGTTATTTTTGTTTTTATTTAGCTAATGACCTCAGTAGTACTAGCTACATAAATCAACTTTTATTAAAATTAATAACATCTATATCATTTTAATGCTACTACAAATATTATTACCATTCTTTTTTATTTTATATACATTTATTAGTTTAATATCTTTTAATTTCTAAAAAAAACCATTTTCACAAAAAATCATTTCCTTTTGCAAATTATGTTGATAATAAATAATCAATGCAGTTTAAGCAACTTTCAATATTATAATCATATGCAAATCACTTCTATACATATATAATTCATATTAAATTGCATTAATTACGATAATTGTGGGTAAAATCATCATCTGATTATTTAATTAAAATTGCAGAGTATGAGCGCACGGACGATTAGGTCGAGAAGACCAACCGCATGAAAAACAGTAGGTAGACATTTATAATTGCAAGCAAGCAAGGGAACCACGAGTTTCGTTTAATGTTCCAAGAGCCATAATTTTAATGGGTTTATAATAACTGACTTTCCAGTTTTATATATTTTTTTAGTGTCTTATAATTTCTGCACTAATTATGCCATTTTTTTAAACATCTAGATCGGAGATTGTTTATATAAATTTCCCATACAAATATTGATAGAGGATATTGTAATCCTAAGTAAGCAATTTTGTTAATAAGGGTGCGTGATGGGTAAAATTTTTAGCCAATTATTGTAAATGGCATGATTAGAAGCTAGGTAAATAAGTTGTCTCTATTTAAAAAGCAAACATGTTGTTTGCCATATGGCGAAAATTACAACGTTTTTTATATTAAATTTTAAAATTGTTTTTTAGCTCCTGCTACCCGTATGACTGAATAACTCGCGGCTGACTTTTACTTTATGACTCCCTACATAAAAATTGATAACCGCTTATTAAGACTACTTATTGTTAGATTATATACCTCTTTATTAATATTTCATTTTGTGTTAAAGTACATGAATTACATGTACAGGATGTTCGATTCATTAATCTCAAACGGCGTATCATTTGTCATTTCTTAGTTCGGGCATTTCAACACCGAAATATATAAAGTACGGCTATAATTTCTTTAAAATCATAGTCCTTTTTTTATTCAATTATGTAATGATGGGTTAAATCTTTTTGTGCGCTCCTAATGAGCTTTTGAATTTTATCATGTGAGTGAATGAGCATAAAAAGAATTAATGATGTGTAGACGACTCGCTGTGACAATTTGATAATTTTTGTTAACTATTTTTTTAATATAAATGTTGTTATGAAATATAAACAATGATACTTAAACTTGTTTGGTAAGAATTATAAGATTTGTCAAGTGATTAAACCGACAATTTAGAATAAATTGCACACCGAAGACAGAGTCAGAAACGTTAACTAAAAACAAATTATTGGTTTATAAAAAAAAATGGAATAAACATAATTGTTATAATAAGGAATATGTGGAATAGTTAGTAAAGTACAAGATTGCGTATTTTATCTCATATTAAATTTTTGTATGTCAAAATCAAGATAATTTTAATTCAACCATTCAATATTTTTTGTCGTTTTATTAAACCGCAATTGAAAAAAGTTGCATTGATTCTAGAGCATTAAAAAAGCAGGTGCATAGTTTTATTATCTTGAAAAAGTATAATTGACGTTGTTCATGTTAACTAAATTAAAAAAAAAAAACAAATAGTGTCCAACTATTCTGCTTTTTTGACATACTCTGTTTCTTTGCTTTCACTTTGTTTGTGATAATTATGAGAGTCATCATCATTGCAGTTGTCATCATTATCATCATCATTATTATCACCTTCACCTACACACAAGTAGAGAAAAGAAATAAAAAGATGCAAAATATTTGTTAGAATTATTCAATGTAAAAAAAATATTTTCTTTCTTCATCTGGTTGAATGGCGACTTTGTTGAGAAACAAATGTAGCTGGTTTTCTTCAAACTAATAAACATCTTATATATATATATCTTTTGTCAATATTTTTCCAGCTATTATCAATAAGTAGTCAGACCGATGAATATTTTAAATGAGCCTTATAAGCTGTTGACATATTTTTGATTTGCAAAGTGAAAAGGCAGAGCCATCAAAATTGTTGGTGTTTAGGTTAAGGAAAGTCTGTGTTACTGTAGGCGTATGCTTTCGAAATATAGCAAATCTTATCTTATTAACGTCCCTAATAAATTCTTTAATAGAATTCAATACTCGTTTGATATCAGTTTTTTTTTTAAGTTTTGACCGTATCCAGTTAAGACGTGAAAAATTTCCAATAAACTGCATACAAATTTTCACAAAGATTTGTACATTTTTGTTACTTTAATATACTTTTGTACATTTCCCAGATCAACCTTCATCTAAATTTCAACTGACGTTCCAAGATATTCTATGTTAACACTCATTATAAGAATCTATGTCGGAGCATCTAATTAAAATGTGATCTCCTGAATCGATTTTACATTCATGATATATAATCTTTGTATAAACTTTTTCATGTTTGTTGCTCGTGAAAATTTTGGACATTAAATAGCCATTGTTTACTTCATACTTGTAGCTCATGTCGTAATTAAGAAGGTAGTTTTTAAACCAATAGCAAGTGTAATTTTATCATTTAAATAAAAATTAATTTGTACTTCAAATATTAAATTTATTTTTTAATTAAATAACTGCTCAAATCTAAAAAAATTGAAAAAAAAAGAAATTTGTCGACTATTGTAAAAAATTCTAACAGTCTTTGATGCAAGATTTAAAATAACAATCAAAGCAATTGCTGTTGTTTTTACGTCGTAATTAAGAATGATATACAAAATTTTGTTTGTAATGTTTCCAAATGAAAAAAGTAATTCTTTCATGAGATCAAAAAGAAAAAAGCCGTCAATAATAACAGATTCTAACAAATTTGTTTGTTTTACAAACACTTTTGTCAATATGGCACAATGATAGAGGACAGGAGTTAAAGGGTATGGAAAGACTTTTTCAATGTAAACTTTTGCTAAAAAGAAAGTTCTTATAAGCAACCAAACCAAACCAAAGTCTCTATGCGTCTATTCTTAAACTTTTTCAGTAATAGTTATTTTTTATATAGATTCCGTAAATGTTTAAATTTTTTTAAATTGTTTTTGTTCAAAACGATTTTTATTGGCAGTGTAATTTTGACGTAGTTTAAACCCAATTGATTCAACGTTAATCAAACACTTACAAATAAAATCTGCTACTGCTTTTTTGTTTGAGTTATTATATAATAATTCATTATTTAAATCTGTTCCAAATGGATTAAGGTTTTTAATAATTCCATCAATAAATGAAGCTAATATTTTTTTTTATCCAATTTGATTTCAAATCTGTTGTTATATCTTGACTTAGGTTTAATCCGGCTTTTTCTAATATATGTAAGATTATTGTAAAACAAATACTGTGGCTTTTGCACCATCGTTAACAAGCTGAAATTAATTTCGTACTATTAATCTTCTTCTTCTTCTTTAGCAGCCTTTCTCTGTCCACTCTTAGACGTAGGCCTCCCCTTTAAGTTTCCACGACATCCTATCTTGTGCAAGCTGGACTCAGTATCTTCCTGCCTGCTAGTAGATGTCATCTAACCATCTCTTCTGCGGCCGTCTTATGCTTCTCTTATGCGTTTTTGGCTTCCATTGCATTAATAGTTTTGCCCATCTGGTAGTCTACTGCCTAGCGACGTGACCTGCCAATCTCCATTTTGCTGCAGCTACGTTTTGGATCACGTCGCGTACAATTGTTTTTTGCTTTATTTCCACATTTTGTATCTTTTCTCTTAGGCTTACTCTTAGCATTGCGCTTTCTATCGCTTGCTATGTGACTTGCAATTTATTGGCACATTTGATGGTTAGTGCAATAGTCTCTAAACTATATGACATCACGGGAAGGATACACATGTCATGAACTTTCCTTTTTAGATTTATAGGAACCTCGGGATCTTTCAGACTAAAGTTTAGCTTTCCGAATGCCGCCCATGTCATGCGTACTCTTCTCGTAACTTTGGTGTTTTGGTTTGTTTTACCGAGTTTTTACCAAATTTGGATTTCCGGGATTCATTTTTAGGCTGACTTCTAATGACGCTGCTTTTAGTTCTTCTAGCATTTGTTTTAGTTCGTCCAGGTTACTGCTAAATATGACTATGTCGACCGCAAACCTTAAGTGGCTATCTAGTTGTCATCTATGTTGATCTCTTTGTTCTCTCAAAGTAAGGTTTTGAACATATTTTCCATGGCCAAAGTGAAGAATTTTGGAAAGATCTTTTTATAGGTATTTTGTCTGTGGTCATGTCTTCCTCTGTCTTTACCTGAAAAGTGGCGTTTGCATATACATATTTAAGGAGAGTTGTGTAACGTGAGTCAACTTGGACGTGATCCATTGCTTTAAACATTGCTGCCAGATTTAGCAAATTGAATGCTTTGCTGTAGTTGACAAATGCTATATGTAGTGGAACGTTATATTCAGTCCATTTTTCGATTAGTGTGCGTACTGTTTGGAGATGATTGATTGTGCTGTAAGTTTTTCTGAAACCAGCTTGCTTTTCCGGTTGATATACATCTACTATTTTTGTGAGGAGCTTATATGGATGTGGCAGTAGGCTTATGGGTCGGTAATTGTCTATTTGTTTTTTGTCTCCTTTTTTGTGGAAGATGATTATTTTTGCATTGTGCCATTGGTCTGAGATTTTGATAGATTGCAGGCATTTATTTAGCAAAGTAGCTATAGTTTTCAAAACGGCATCGCCCCCGAGTTTCATCATTTTTGTGGTAAAGTTCTTTGTAGTATTCTTGAATTATTGACATTATTTTGGATTTGTAGTGGTGCGTGCGTGCGTTTTCCATTTCTTTGTGCTTTCTTAAAGATTTTCATGTTTTTGTTGTTTTCAATTGCTTCTTTTATTCTTTTGGTGTTGTAGCTTCTTACGTCTTGTTTTGTTTTTTTTGTAATTTGTCGGTTTAATTCAGCGTATTCTGGTGTAGCCCTCTCTAGCGTAAAAAGCTACTACAGCTACTATTAATAACTCAATTTAATTTGTTAGCAGCGGTTTTTTAATTTATTTTTATTAGAGATAAGTCAGAAGTTTTATGATTTACCACATAAAATTTTAAAAAAATCATAACTAGTTACGTTTTTCCAAATAGAACTCGTCCAAAATTGTTTGCCAGACTTAATTAGTATCACTATCAGATCAATAGAAGTAACATGAACTGACTAGAAAAATAATTACCAAAAAATTACACAATCTTTTGAACTATGAGCACTAACAAATCAGAAAAACATTGTCTCAGCAAAAATAAAAAAATGGAGAAAATTAAAGAAGTTAAAGAAATTAGGCATCAGATAATAGTAGAAATGAAAAAAAAAACACAGAAAAATAAAAAATAAAAATGAGAAATATAAAGAAAAATATTTAAAAAAACAGGAACTAAAAAAAAAACTAAAAAATTAAGAACAAAACAAACTGGAACAAAAAAAAAACATAAAAGAGAAGCTCTACATAAACATTCAGCATGAATTTTTCCGATCTGCAGAAGCATAAACTGGTATACAAAACAAACAATTTGAAGGGAAGCATACTACAATGAAAAAAAAAAGCAATTTTTTAACGTAAGTTAGCACATAAGGTTAAATAAGACCAAACAGCAATAGAAACTTTTTATAAAAATATCGACTCAAGCAAAATAGTTAAATCGTTAGAAGGGATTGATAAAGCGTTTAAAAGTTATCCTAGGCTGATAAAACATAGATATTAAAACCAGAATTAACCACGTTTCAAATAAAACTTATAAAACCTAAAAATGAAGGCAAGAAGTTAAACGTTAGTAAGACGGCTTGGTCAAACCGTTGTTGTGCGATTAAGGCAAGGTTGGAACAAAAGATAAAGGAAGTCAAAAATAATGAACTTAGGAACGCGAAAAGAAATCAAATTATGATAGAGACAATTCCACTGATGCATATTGAGCCGTCAAGTAACCAAAAACCTTTAGAGATTGACAATGTGCTGGCCGTAGTAAAAATTTTGATAGTTCTGGCGTTGATCAAAAACATTGATGTTAGGAATGCATGTTATCCAAAGATTTGACTTCTGGATTAATTTTAAAGACAAGGTATAGAGTATTGAAAAAGTAGACGTTTCATGAGTTTCAATCTAACTACAAAGCAGAGTGTTTACCAAGAGTTTCGGGAAGAATTGAACGGGGTAAAATAAATACTAAACAATAATTTAGATTGAGACACAGGGTTTCTAAATTTAGAGACTTGGTTTTACCTGATTAGGATGGACGGACCAAGTAGTTTACCACATAGAAGTTGGTAAAGCTGAACTTGTAAAACAATGACATCACGCTCTTTTACCACATATGCAAGGTCTATTAAACAAAGAATTTGATCAGATGCTGCAGTTAGAAGTAGTCTTTTGTCATCTGGTTGGAGCAGCCCGGAACTCATGTTGAGGAATTGTCCGGTGAGTACAGATAGACGCGTATCCTCTTCTAATAGAACATCATATTCATCATATTCCTTTGTCGCAAAAACAAACTGCTTTTGCAGTACTCTCCAGAGTTTTGTTTGAGTTTGTTGTTATGCCTTTTGATTTAAACAACGCAGCCTAAACTAAACAGAGATTGATGGACGCCATAGTTGCGCCTTTAAATAGATTGCTCACTGGGCGTAAAAAACGTCAGAGTAATAGTGTAAATGAAAATTGCTCAATAAGCATTTGACCAGATCAGAAATGCTATGACCAGCTTTCCGATTTTAAGTAGTTCCGATTTCAGTCAGACATTCACAATTCAAAGCCACAGAAAAAAATACACAACCAGAAAAATGTCATTGCCTATGTAAGTAGATCGTTATCCAGAGCGAAAAGAAATTATTCCGTTATAGAACGTGAGTACCTTGCTCAAATATTTACTATAAAAAATTACGCCCATATGTAGAAGGCACCCACTTTAAGGCAATTGTGGATCACTACAGTCTGTTGTGTCTACAAAGGTACAAGGATCCAACCAACAAATTAGAAAAGTGAGCAATAAAGCTGTCACAGCATAGCATAGACTTGATACATACGTTGATTCTGGCGCGTTGTCCAAGATACCAAAAGCTACGTCCAAAAGTAATATATTAATTGAAGTCTATCCAAATAGTAAAAATCAGTGGTACAAAAAAATACCATTTGTAAAAATTAGAGGAAGGTCGATTGTTTAAAATGCTAGTTTCTAAGTACTTACCATATAATTAGAACGAGTAAAAGATTGTGTTGCCAAAAAAACAAAAGAAAAAAGTGTTGTCGCAATGCCATAATTACGCTTCAGACGGTCACTTCAGACACATCAAAACATTAAACAGAGTAAGAAAACAATACTACTGGCCACAATTCAGAAAAGATGTGTTCAGGTATTGTAGGAATTGTAAAAAATGCGGGTCGCCAAAAGCTCCAAATACCCTTAAGCAAGAATTAGTGGTGAAATAAAAAAAATTAAGTTGAATTAATCTCAAGCAACATTATTGGCCATTTTCCAAGATTAAGCAAAAGACACCAGTACAACTTAGTGGTGTATGATTGGTTCACTAAGTTTGTGATATTACATCCAATAAGACAAGCGACAGCTGAAGAAGTCAACAGTGTGAGACCACGAAAGGCTGTATATATGATAAGTTATTTTTTTTGTAATTTAGGTATTTTTGATTTTTTTTGTTTACTCGATAAAAATATTGTTTTGTTGTCGTTCACCAAAAAATCTCTCAAGACACCGGGGATTCAGTGCTGTTCAAGCCCGGGTTTGAAAACTTGGAAACTGACTGAGAAAATAAGTACCAAAAAAATTTACTACTTCCTGGGCTATAATGAGCTAGAAAATCTTTGTCCTGGCAAAGATAAAGAAATGGAAAAAAAAATCAAAATGAATAAAAAAAAAACACAAAAAATAAAAATAGAAATAAAAATTTGAAGAAGAATAAAAAGAAAAGAAAAAAACGAAAAAAAAGACTAAAAAAAATATAAACAAACAAATGGTAGAGACGTAAAAAGATAGATAACACAAAATAATAGGAAAAGTTAAAACCTATCATGCCGCTAAATATGTACATTTGAAAATGCCAACCGGCCCTGAAAGAAAAAAAAAAACAAAAGAAGCATTATTACCGTTATATACAAAGCCGTCGCAACATGAGTAAAGCGGCTAAAAATGTATTTGAATTAATTACTGAGTTAAGATTATTTATAAAAAAATTGTAAATTTGATGAGACAGTTGCTTTATCAAAGTATTGTTTCTGCCATTTTAGACTTGTTTTGTAGTAGATAGCTATCTGGCTCAATGGTGGTTAGACTTTGTTATTAGTTTCTTGTTCAATGTTTTGTAGTCGAACATTAGAAGCACATTTGGTAATCTGTATTCTAAAGGATTATAGTATAGAAAGTAATAGGGCAAAGTTAGAACCTATAAACCTTGTGTGCGGCCGATCCTAACCTACGCCGCTAAAACCAATGCAAAAACCTTTAAAATTAAAAGACTAATGAGGAGCACAGAACTAAAAAGTCTTAGAACAATAAAAAGTAGTAAACTACTTAATAAAATTAAAAGCAGCGTTATCAAAGAAGAACTAGATACTGAAAAAATAGTTAGATTGGTCAAATCACAAAGATTGCAATAGAGGACCATGTGGATAGGATGAACTACAACAGAATTGCTAAATGAAATAAAGATCAAAAATTTCAAAGTAAAAAACTTCTAGACAGACTACCTAAAAGATGGATGGAGAGCTGGACGTTATTAGAAGGCTAGAAGGTAAATAACAGGACTTAGTTCTTAATTGAAAACAAAAAAAAAAAGAAGTTAACCTTGAAGCGGACTAGCAAATAAAAAACCACAAAAATGCTTAATGGACTTGAACCTGATTTTGATAACTATAGTAATGCATCTACCAAAAGAGTAACAATTAAAGGTGCACAACAGAAAAAAGGGATTGCAGTGCAGAGACGTTTGGAGTACCACTTCAAGAAGAAAATTTTTAAGAAAATTCTAAAAAATTACATTTTTGATTAAAAACCTTAGATAACACGCTTTTTAGACCAAAAATTAATGAAATAATGTGCAAAAAAGTTAATGAAAACTCAACAGAAAATACTGTTTTGAAATCGAAATTAAACAAAAAAAGCAATTTTAGATTAAATTTTTAGCAAACATTGTTTTTGACTAAAAAATTGCCAAAAAAATTCTTTCTAGACCAAAAAATAATAAAAAAATGTTATTTTAAAGTGTTCAGAACATGCAGTTTTTGACTAAAAACTTAATAACAAATGCTTTTTAGACCAACAAGTAATAACAAATTGTTTTTGAAAAAATAAAAAAAAGTTAATAAAGAAAGAAAATGCACTTAAAATGCTATTTTAGACTAACATTTAAACAATTTTGGATTAAAGTTTTCAAAAAATGCTGTTTTTTAGACCAAAAAGTAATAAAAATGTGATTTTGTGCTAAAAAAGATAAAGCACTGATGGAATTGTACTTGAATACTTTGCGGTGAGTCTCAAAAATTCCAAAATAATTTTGAATCATCTTAGCAACACCCATTAGCTTTACTTTATATGCTATAAAAAGCGGCATATTAATGTTTTGCACACAGGCAGCCCTGGGTATATAAAAAAATAAATCAAGAAATGGCTGAAGGAAAAAAAACTTTTAGTAAAAATGAGAAAATATAAAGCAATAACAGTATACAACAGAGTAATAAAAAACATTAGCCAAAAATTACAAACTCTAATACAAGAAACTGAAGAAAAAAAATTTATTAAAGGGAAAACTTTAAAGCAAAAATTTAAAAAAAGGAAAAAAATCAAGCAAGATGACCACACAAAAAACAGAAAATTAAAAGAAAATGATAGAAAAAAGGATTAGAACATTTTAAATAGAAACTTCACAAGAAAAGAAAAAAGAAAGTAAATGCGCAATTTGTAATAAACTACGTAGTTGTAACTACCACACCGTAGGAAACAGTAAACCAATTTGGTATTTATTTTTCTTCTATATTATATTCTTCTTTGCTACAGTGATCTAAAAACTGTATTGCTTCTTTAAAATATGTCTGGTATTGACTAGTTACGTGTTCACTTAACTTATAAGTCTCTTGTAAGAAATCTGGGTATATCATCTCTGTTTATAGGTTACATAATTATTGAACATTTACTTAGAAAAGGATATTCTTTTTCTTCTTCTTCTTTCTTGAACTCTACAACCCTAAGTAGGTTTTGGCTTTCAATGCGACTTTGTTCCAGCTCTTCCGTTTTAAGGCAACTCTCCTCCAGTTGTTAATGCCTATCTTTTTAAAGTCTTCTTCTACTGCAAAAAAATATTTTCTGCAGAGCCTCCCTCCGAGTCTCGCCTTCATTGGTCTTCATTCTGTTATTACTTTAGCGTTTTTTATTTCATCCATTCTGATGACGTGTCATAACCAACCTTTGGGCTTTAATGAACCTAACTATATCTATTTTGTTGATTGGATGTGCCGTAATTTTTTTATGCGCGTGCTTCCATCTTTGTTTTGCGTTGGTCTAAAAAAATGTTGCAGAATTTTTTTTCAAAGTTTTTTTTTTTTGGTATAGCGTCCAAGTTTTGCTAGCGTAAGTGACCACAGGTCTAATGAGGGTCTTGTTGATTTTAAGATTGCACGATCTGCTCAGTACAGCATCTTTGAGTTTAGTAGTAGTCTGTTGGCAAAATAACAACGAGTGCCATTCATGATCCTTATTTTGACTTCTTCTTCTTGTTCATTTTTTTTGTTCAGTTGCGTCCCCAGGTATGTGAAATTGGGAACCATTTCTAGTGAAATTCATAACTTTCGTCTTTTTTTCATTTATTTGAAGCCTTGCATTTATGTTTTCGTGATTCAGTTCTTGGCAAGTGTATTTTCAGAAAAAAAGGATGTATTTCTGTAAAAAAGGAAAAAATAGAATGACTTTTTACGTTATTTTCTTACTAGCGGATCAAAGTGATGAGTTTAACTGATATCAAATCAAAGCTTGTCACTATTATCAATTTACTAAAAATAGAGGCACTTAGCAATTTTTATTACATTTAAATTGATATTTTGTGCGCAAATTGAATTTGTCATTATAATTATTATAATTTTAATAAAGCAAATTATTATTGCAATTGTAAAAATAATTAAAAATATATATAAATTTCTTAAAGGTTATTTCTGTATACATATGAGTTGCTACAGCATACAACTCAAGTCTATAGATGATTTATTCCGGCATACCTGTATGATATTATTAATTTCGAACGTTTACCTTTTTTTATAATTACCTATTTGTTCTGGAGGGTTACTACTGAAATCGTATCTCGTTATCTCTGTCACGGAAGAGCCATTCGTCTTAGCTAGGCGATGCTATCTAATAAAAACCAGTCTCACATGCGAGCTCCGGTGTGTTCCGGTGCACTCCCGGAGCCGTTAACTACGTGTGCGTGGCCCGACGATAAGATAAATACGGTGTAAAACTGGCTCTCGAGCCTGAAGCCACTCGATGATTGCCCTATATCCACAATTATGATTTAATGACCAAATAATACATTTGCATAAGAAGATGATGATGGGCCCCATCGTCGCTGTTATAACATAATGGGAATTTTTTCCACGGAATTAATCCCATATTACACGTAATGCAGATAGATTTTTATAATAGTACTTTTTATCTAACGCAAGCACACATTTAATAATTAAAACAACAAAAGTAAACTGTTTCAATTTCATATTTTATATTACTCGTATGATTTATCGCCGTGCGGGTAATTAAATATTGCAACAATATAACAAGCGCACTTTTTATTTTTTAATGCGACAACGTTTACAGTTAAGAAGCCATCAATAACAAGCAACTTTATTATTATTATTTTTTTATTATTTTAAACAATTTCTGGTATAAAAAGCCGAGCGTTGTACGATGATTTATTTTTTAACGGTGCTCGGTTTTATGGCTACTTGTATTTCAATGATTTTATTTGACAACAATAAATAGTGTCCGGTATAACGACATATTATTTTAGCGGATGATTTATATTATAAGCGGAGAATATGTGAAATATTATGTAAATATTTTACGCCGTTATATTATTATGTATCTTTTTTTTTTCAACAGAGCAAACGAGTTTTTTATTCTATCAGTTAAATAACAATTTGATTTAAATAAAACAAACTAATATCTAATAACCAGTTAAGAATCATTAAATATAGATCATTGATAATAATAGGAATTTAATTAATTTCTTAATGCGAGGTTAGCAAAGTATTTCAAACATTGTGAAGAATTTAATATCTTAAAACAAAACCTTAAATGTGCATGTATTTATTACATTACATTTCATGTTCTTATGATGAATCATTTAAGTTTTTATTTTTAAATAAACTAAAACTGAAACTTTAAAATTGATTAACTTCTACAATTTGCAATATTCTTTTTTAACTCTGTATAATTTTAAATTGTTTATAAGACTATTAACAGGCAATCAAATTTTTTTTTTTTTTATTTCTTTCTTAGTATCTATAAACATCAAAGATTTAACATTTGCCAATAAAAGTTACACAATTTTTTTTTCCGCAAACACAACTATCAAACTACATATCATCTATAGCAATTTTTGCCGTAGATGTAATTGTTTTTGTTTATAATTTTGTCGCTGCATTCCCACTTCCCGATCAAACATAATCTTTTCTGAAGCTCATACTTATAAATTATATCATTCATAAACATTTTATATTAGTTTGGTTACTATAATAATAAATTTCACAACCCTTTGCTGCATGATTAAATAATTTTTGTTACTTTAAGGAAATATAATCCATTTCAGCCCCCTCAATTAAAAGTTTGCTGTGCGCTGTTTAGTTTTGCAAATCGAGAGCATATATAATTACTCAAACTGAATGAATAAATTTATGTGTATTAAGTATAAATAATAAACATTTGCTTTGTTATCCAACGAAAATTACAATTTATACAAAATAAATTTATAACTTAATCATTTTATTATTTTTACATTTGCTCACGATGATAGCTCCTTATAAATCATTTGTAATAACAATTATTAGTGCTGTCATCGTTCATTAATAAAATTAATTAGCATGTCCCGCGAGGTTCTCCACTCTGTGGCCTAAAAGGATTTATTATCTTACCCGCTCATGGAATTTCAACACTTTTACTCTAGGGTCTCCACCGAAGTGTATTCAAATGAACCGAGATTTTTGGTAATTTGAATTCACTTAGGCGACACATTAGTTTCAATAATTTTAATTTCCTAATTAATATTAATTTTATTGGTTCGCATGCATTGAACGATTATCAATTTACGCAATAATAAGCTAGTAATAAATATTAATAAAGATAATTACTCTGGCAGATGCTGGACTAACAAAGTCGTATAAGTTACAATAATAAGAACTTCATGCGGATAATTGGTTACGATTCAGTATTGAGAAATTATTTTTTTAAGAAATTCGGTTGCGTGATTTTTTTACCATAACAAACGTCTTCATCGAGAAAAACAAATATTGCTTTCCACCTGCTAACAAGGCATCAACCAACCAAGCAACAACTTGTTTCGTCGAAATCATAATTTCGGGATCACGCGAGCCTTTCGTCTCGCTCGTCCCTCCATAATATAACATATTCAATAAGAGGTGCAGGTTTTTGTTCTTTTACACAAGTCTTCGCGGTGGTCTCCGTAATTATAGGTTTCGAAAATAATAACACTGGTATTCGAAAAGTGCCTCATGAGAACCGATAGTTAGTAAACGATAGCTCGGAACGTGAATCTTGTTAGCGCTGGCGTACACCCGGTGACATAATAATTGTATATTTACTGAAAATGTAAGGAACCCATTAGGATTTTTCCTTCAAGGAAACAACAAAAAAATAGCCGAAAATGTCGGATCTAATTATACACCGCGTGCGGCAATCAACAATTTTTTTTCACTTTTACATGATATATGAGTCTTGTTAATAGAAAATTATGCTCATAATTTAACATTAAGTAAATAAAATTAAAGTTTCGTGTAGAATTCTAACTTTCAAAGATCAAAAAATAATTGCTCTTGTATGTTTTATGATAATTTATTATAAAAAAGTTATTAATAACACGATAAGTTGCGGACTCAAGCATTTATTAACACAAAATGACTTCAAAATTTATTAATTTACAAAATTGGAGAATACTGGTCCAATGTTACCAAGATTTGAAAAGAAACTCATTATATTATAGCCACAATTCTCACAAATAGATTATAAAATGACACAATTTGCAATTTACAAAATGGATTCTAGAATTTTTCTGCTATTGCCGTCGTGAAAAACTCAAAGTTTTTAATGCTAAGGCACTACATGGCTATTATTATTACAAAACACATATGAACAACATTGCCAGACTCAAAATCTTAATTGCCAAGCTGATCAAACAAAAATCTTCAATAATACAATAATGTTTATAACTTAAAAAAAAATTGTTTTAAGCAACAAAATTTGGCATTCTAATTCACATGCGCCAATAATGTCAATCTGTTTAGTTTCTTTGAAATCCTTTTGTCTAGCATTTTTAGAAGACTGCGTCCAAATTGTTTCATACTATTTTGTAATTTACCATTTTTTTTAATAATCTTTAAAAAAAGTTTATTTTACATTTTTTTGTATAGTACTTTTTACCAAAATTTTGTGTTGGTGTCGTCTGTTGTACCATCAGTAGAAGGCATCACTGGGCAAGATTTGTTTAACATCAATCAAATTTTGGAGCCATACCAAGGTTAGTATAATACACTTTAACAATTTTAATTTTGTTTTTTTACACTCAACATGAGTCTTTCTAATACAATACTGCTTCAATTTCGTATTGCAAGCGTTTGTTTTTAACACAAAACTTTTCTAGAAACTTCTAACAAACTTGAAAGTTGCATTATCGTCTGGCTTTTGGGATTATGTAAAATTGACAGTATAAAAATTGATTTATTTTCTATAATTAAACTACTATTGTTGAAGAGCATTGTTGCAAAATTTAATTAAAATCCAATTTTAAAGTTATTCAATTATTTCTATTTTCAAATTCTTTAATTACAAATGTTGCCAAGCGTTGTTTTGAGGTTATGAAAATTGATCGTAGAAAAATTGATTTATTTTTTATAGTTAGTTCTACTAATATTAGAGTGCATTGTTGCCAAATTTTATTAAAGTCCAGTATGTGGTTTTGAAGTTATTATTTTTTTTTTATTTTTTATTTCTCTAATTACAAATGTTGTCAGGCGTTTACTCTTTAGGTTATGTAAAATTGACCGTATAAAAATTGATAAATTTTTCATAGTTAGTACTACTATTGTTGAAGTGCATTGTTGCCAAATTTCATTAAAATCAAGTATAAGATTTTAAATGTATTCAATTTTTTCTATTTTCAAATTCTCTAATTGCAAATGTTGTCAGGCGTTTACTTATGAGGTTATGTAAAATTGACCGTATAAAATTTGATTTATTTTTATAGTTAGTACTACTATTGTTAAAGTGCATTGTTGCCAAATTTCATTAAAATTCAGTATGTCATTTTAAAGTTATTCATTTTTTTTTAATTTTTAAATTCTATAATTATAAATGTTGTCAGGCGTTTACTTTTAAGATTATGTAAAATTGACCGTATAAAAATTGATTTATTTTTTACAGTTGGTACTACTGTTGTTGTGGTGCATTTTAGTCAAGCGCATTGTTGCCAACTTTCAATAAAATCCAATATGAAATTTTGGAGTTATTCAATTTTTTCCATTTAAAACGTAAATGCTGTGCAGCGTTTACTATTGAGGTTATGTAAAATTTACCGCACACATTTTGATTTATTTTTTATAGTTGGTACTATTGTTATTGTAGTGTATTGCTGCCAAATTTTATAACAATTCAATGTATGGTTTTAAAGTTATTTAATACTTTCTATTTTAAATTTTTCTAAATACAAATGCGTTTAGTTTTGAGATTATGTAAACATAACGTAACTTAAAAAGATGTTGACATGTAATCTGTTGCTTTGAGATTGACATTTGCGTCGTAACATGCATTATTAAAAAACAATTAAACTCAATTAATACTTAAAATGTAATAAAATTCAAAAACATGTGATTTTTACAGTAAACATTTTTTATAGTCTGAAAACCTCATGTTTTTGACAATTTTGATAAGTAACTCAAATTTCTAAACTGCAAGCTTTTGTTTGTAGCACAAAACGCTAAACTATTTAAAGACAATCCAAAAGTTTCTAACAACTTTGAAACCTGTTGTAGTTTTGTCCTAATTTAATAATTTTTGTTGTCAAGAAACTCGTTACTAAATCAGCAATTTTAAAAAACTGTTGAAATTTCTGTATATACATCAAAAAACTGTTAAAAAATATGAAAATTTGGCTATAAGCTATTGAAAATTGCAAAACTCTTTTCATTAAATGTCAAAAATTTAGTCATTAACTGTTGATAAGTGCAAAATTTTATTATCCTCTTCTTTTTCTTCGTTTTCTCTCTTTTCGTACAATATTCCGCCATCTTTCCCTGTTTCCGGATTCCCTTGTTGCTTGTGTTATTGTGCGGTTGATTGTTGTTTTGATAGTGTCAGTCCACCTTATCAGCAATCTTCCTCTTAGTCTTTTTCCTTCCGTTTTTCCCTGTATCACCGGTTTTTCTTGGTTGTTATCATCTCTTCTATTGATGTAGCCAAAACATTTTAAGATTCTAATAAAGACAATCTGTGGCAGTCGCTGGGGTTTATTTATTTCTTTGTTAATAGATAAGTTAGTTCTGTGAGCTGTCTATGAGACACGTAGTATTTGCCTCCAGCACCACATCTCACATGCATAAATTTTTCGTCTATCTTGTTTTTTAATTGTCCATGATTTGAAACCATATCGTAGTACTAGGAATACCAGTGTTTTTTTTTTTTTTTTTTTTAGTGTTTAGAGTTATATCACTATCCATCCATGTTCTTTGAAGTTCTCTTACGGTTCGTTTGACCATTTCATATCTTCTGTTTATTTCTTTTGTGCAGGCACCATCGTTTGTAGTATATTTATTAGCTGACGACCTTGTATCCATCTATATGTGTTATGTCTGTATTATTATTGTTGTCTCAATCTATCTTGATTTTTGTTTTGCTCATGTTGATTTCCAGTTCGTAGCTTTCACTTTCTGTTTTCAATTTCTGTACCAAGCCTGTAAGTTCTTCTGCAGTTGGTGAGAGCAGGACAGTGTAGTCGGCATATCGTAGGTTGTTTATGGGTGTTCCTTTTATAACTACACTTCCATTCCAGTTTTCTAGAACTCTTTTCATTGTGTTCTGTGTATATTATGAAAAGGATTGGTAAAAGTATACATCTTTGTCTTGCTCCTTTTTTGATGTTGCATTGGAGAGGTGTTTATCTATTCATACTCTTGCCTTACTATTTTTGTATAGTTGTTGTATTAATGAGCTTAGATAATGAAGGACTTTCATCTTGCGTAGTATGGTCCACAGTTTTTTTTCTATTTTATACTATCAAAAGCATAACGATAGTCAACAAAACACAACTTATTTTATTGATTTCTCGGACTTTCTCAATTATCCTTCTTAGGTTGGAAATTTATTCACGAGTGCTTCTTCCTTTGACAAATCCAGCTTGTTGTAGTGGAATTTGTCATAACAAGAATGGTTTTAGTCTTTCATTAATAATTTTGAGGAGGATCTTGCAGGCACGTGACATTAGTGCAATTATCTGATAGTTCTCGCATTTCTCTTTGGAACCTTTTTTGTGAAATGGTATAAATACCAATTCTATTTAGTCATCAGGCCATTATCCTGTTGCCCATATTCTGTTGCATATTTTATGTAGTATATAAACACCATTTTCTCTCATAGCTTTAATGATTTTGGTTGTGATGTTATCTCTCCTGGAGATTTTAGGGGTTTGAGTTTTTTTATGACATCCCTTATTTCCTCTTTTAGAATAGTTGGTTTTTTCCATATCTTGTTGTTTATGGTTGTCTGTTCTTTCATGATTCATTGAATAGTTCTTTACGGTATTCTCTCCACACTTCCAGTGCTTTGTCTGTGTTTGTTATTTTTTTGCTTTTATTATTTTTGATGGTTCATGATCAATGCGTGTGTCATTTGTTTATTGATTTTATTAATTTATAAACATCTTTTGTGTTCATATTTTCACCATGTCCATGTGCTTTGCTGCAGATTCTTAATAGGGTGTGTATTTATCTTTTCTGCAACATCGTTGTATAGTTCTTTTTGATTTGTATCTATACCACTTGCTCTTAGATCTCTTCTTTCTTGTACTATTTTCATAGTTAGATTCGTTATCCAGTGTTGGCGCTTTTCTGTTGTTTGTTTCTTTTTGGTTTCTTTAATCGTTTCTTCAATGGCCATTTTGGTGAATTGTTATATTTTTTTAGGTGTTAATGCTTTTTGTTGAGTAGGTGGATTATCGAGTTTTGTCCGCAGTTTTTCTCCGAATATTTTTTTATTACTAATTTGTGACTTGGGTGCCATTGTTCTTTTTTGTTATAACCTGAGTTTTAGTTTGAAGCGAGTTGTGAGAAGTTTATGATTGCTTCCACATTCTGCTTCAGAGAAGGTTTCTGTGTTTTGTATAGACGTTCTCCATCAAGTGCGTATCAGTATGTAGTCTATTTGGTTTCTCCATCGATCGCCCGGCGATTGCCAAGTATATAATCGTCAAATGTGTTGTTGATGCACTGTGTTCGATATTGTTAGTCCATTTCCAGCACAAAAGTTTAGTAGCATTTCTCCGTTTTCGTTCCATGTCCTTACACCGTATTTTCTAACGATATGTCTTAAATGGTTATCTTTGTTTGTATTTCTAACCTTTGCATTAAAATCTCCTATTATAATAGTTATTTCTCTGTTTGAGTTTTTCTGTAGTGTTGTTTCAAGTTCTCCGTGAAACTGTTCAATATCTTCCTCGTTGTGATTGAGGAGCTGGTAGGTGCGTATACTTGGATTATATTTAAGTTAAGAGGTTTCAAGTGTATTTTGATAGATATTAGCCATATCATTGATAGCATTATATCCCATTAAAGTTATTGCTACTGCGTTTCTACTATTGGTTCATTTCCTGAAAAAACTATTGTGTTGCCATTAGTTGCGTCGTAATAAGACCATTTTCTTTCTAATGTGTCTCAAATATTCCTGTAATATCCATGTTATATCTTTTCAGTTTTTTTTCATTTGCGTATAATAATAATCATTTGCAATAATTCTCGCATATTTCAGGTGCCAATATTGGTATTGTCTAAATATTTATGACTATTGTGTTTAGCTTTTCTCAAGATTTAGTCTTGTGTTTTGTGAGAATATGGTTATCCCGCCAATGTTTGGTCGCCAGAGCCTTGTTAGTTTTCTAGCAGGGTGTACCACGTGCAGTTAAAGTTGACATTTGGATGGCATTTTGGTGATCGTCGGTGTTATTTGTCCTTACAAAACAATTTTATCATAAAAGATCAAAAATAACTAAATGCGATCATAAAACATTAAAATATTTTTAGATAAAATCAAAATTTTGCAAAAACTTTAAAAAAACCTTAAACTTATGTCAAAAATAGCAACGTACAGCCATGAATCATTAAAATATTGTTGGAAAAAAGAAAATCCGACCATAAACTGTTTAAAAATTTCATAAAATCTTAAAAATATAAAAATCCGGTTGTCAAAAAGATTTAAAATCCAGTCATAAACTGTTAGAAAACGCAAAACTCTATTTATAGAATGTAAAAAATAGCAAAATCTAGCAATAAAGTATAAAATTATTGTAAAAAAATACCAAAATTTATTATAAAGTGTTAAAATCTTTAACATTCTATATATTAAAAGTATATGAAATTTTAAAAAATAATGAAAACAAACTTGTCCAAAACGTTGAATACCATATCAATACCGCATATTTGCTTAAAAAATCAGGTATACCACATAAAAACAAAACAAACTTTTAGCATAATAATTTTCAAAACTGACGCACAAATCTAAATTACAACACAAAATTTGCTTCAAAATCCTCAAAAATGCACGAAATATATAATATTATAAAATACAAATCTAACAAAAAATTTATTTACAACATAAAATTTTTTTGATAATCTTAAAATTGCACAAAAATCACACCAAAACCGCACCAAAAACTTATTTCTGATATAAAATTTACATAAACTTTATTAAAATTTGCTCAAGAAACTCATTTATAAAATAAAACATCTTAAAGTTACACAGTTTACCATATACACCTTACCAAAATTAAACAAATTTCAAAACTGCACAAAAAAACACAAAATTTGCTTCAAAAATTGTAAAACTGCACAAAAAAACATTTAAAATATTGCACAGAAAACTCACTTTTAGCATAAACTTTGTTAAAAAGTCACGTTGATAACACAAGATTCGTAATAAAAGTCCATTTAAAGTATAAAAGTTGTTAAAAAAAACTTAAAATTACACAAAATATACTTTTATTCAATATAAAAATTGCGCAGAAAACTTAATTCAAGCATAAAATTTGCAGGCAAACAACTCAAATTTAACATAACAATTGCTTCAAAAACCGCAACATTGCACAGAAACAACATATTTTAATATTCAAATTGCCCATTAAACTTATTTTGCCATACAATTTTTGAGAATCACGTTTAACACATAAAATTGGAACAAAAACCTCATTATACCATGAAATTTACTTAAAAAACATCAAAAGTACACAGAGAAACATTTGTAACATGGAAATTGACCAGAAAACTCATTTTGAACATCAAATTTGCTTATAAATTGTGTTTATCACATAAAATTCAATAAAATTGACGCATAAAACCCACTTATAGCTTAGAAAATCTTAAAACTGCACAAAAAAGATAATTAAACCATAAAAATTGGCCAAAAAATGATTTTTTTTGCATGAAATTTGTTTGTGAATCAAGAATATTACATAAAATTCATTAAAATTTTCGTAGAAAACCTAACACAGATAAAACATTTATATTATGGAAATTGTGCAGAAAACTAATTTTGTCCAAAAAATTCGCATGTTCACTACATAAAATCACCCACAAACAAATGTTTAGCTAGCATAAAAAATACAATTTATAACACAAAATTGCAAACAAAAAACATTTATAAAATTAAATTCGCGTAAAAACTTAATTTAGGCTTAAATCGCCCGTAAAATTTGCGAAGAAACTAAATATTGTATAAAATTTGCTTGACAGTCTTAAAATCTCACAGAAAAAGCATGTACAGCAAGAAAGTCGCACATAAAAATTATTTGCAGTATAAAATTTGCTAAAAAATCATGTTTACCACACAAAACTTATCAGAACTGGTGCAAAAATCCATAATTAATTTATATTATTTTTAATATGGTTAAAATTGTAAACAGAAAAACAATTATAACAAAAAAATCTATCAAAAATTACTTTTAAAACCTTAAAGTTAGGCAGAAAAAACTAGATTTTTACCAAATAAAATTTATCAGTATTAAAAAAATGGACGGAAAAAACATTTATAACATAAAATAAAATATATATATCACAGATATTGTTAGACAGAATCAAATAGTAGAACAAACTGTTAAAATAAAATGTCAAAAATAGTGAAATCTAATTATAAAATATCAACATAATGTTAAAAAATTTAAATGCGGCATTAAAACATGAAAATATTGGCAGAAAGCACTAAAATCTGGTCATAAACCGATGAAAAATGCATTTTTTTTTCATTAACATTAAGTGTTAATAAGAGTTTTTTTTTAAACCGACGCCAGAGGTTAAGACTACTATATCTGAGAATTTTGCTGCAAATTCAGGAATTCCAACCTAAATTATTGGGTTCTTTATCGTGCACGCAACAAGACAGTACACGTACTACTAAATATTTTTTTCTTATCCGAAAGAAGGCGTACTCATCACAACACGTTTTTTCTTAACCAGAAAAATTAACCCACCAGATTAATAAGAGTTAAAACGTGCAATTTGAGTTTTCAAATGTTATAAACTTAAATATTAAATTTCTACCTTTAATAGAAATTTTCCCAAAAATGTATCATAATTTGAGAGATCAGGCGTTTTTTTAGGTTAAAAATTGGACTTTAATAATTTTTTTTTAATCATGGTGGTTAAGATGCGGGCGTACGACCAAAAAGTACAATTTTTTAAACTGTACACGTTTTTATAGTTAGTCAGTTTTTCTGAAACTGAAAGGTCAAAAACATCTGGTCTCATAGCAGAATATGGTGGTGCAAATGCTTTTTGTAGCAGAAACTTTTCATTGCCATTTGTTTTATTGAGAACTGCAAAAGTCGGTCTTGTTCCCTGTGAAATATTACCAAAGTCTTTTTTTTTGCTTATTGAGGCACCCTTGCCTATTAACATAAGGATCTCCATAAACTCTATATGCACAAAAGTGGCGTAAGCAAACATCGAAAAAATACTTTGACATTTGAACATATCAACCCAAATAAAACTTAATAATCTTCATGTATTAGCCAAAATTAAATGATACAGTATTAAAAAACGATCTAATTAGTTGCATGGTCCTAAAAATTTAAGGCAAAACAAGTCCTAACCACATGCAAGATAAAGATAACATCAGAAATTACGTTCGATTGGACCGCAGCAATCAAACATCCTGTGCAAAATCCACTTTTTTTAGCAATGAATAGAAACGTTTTTGTTGCTAAGTATAATTAAATGCTTGATAAATTGGTAATTATTCCAGAATTTATTTCCGAGAAATGATGTTTTTTTATAGAATTGGGTACCTACGATTGCACAATAAGACAGCATTCATCTGAAACAAAACTAAATTGAATTAAAAATCCCGCAAAGAAATTGATTGTAATTTCATACTATAACCATCACAGCATACATTTCCCGGAACGTCGGCGACGAACGCACCGCCAGAAAGCAAAAACAAAAATAATGAATGATTTCCTCAACGATTTTTTCCATCATAATTGAATTACAAACGGTTAGATGAAATAAAATTTTCAATTCTCTTCGTATTTATTTCTCAATAAGCGTTACGGATCTCATTCCCACGAAAAGTGTGACTAATCTGCGCGGCCGAGATTTTTATATAGAAAACAGTGGCCAGATCTATTGTTCACTTAATTTCATTTAGTTTCGTCGCCAAGAACCTCTCCAATTTTTTTTATACTTTGTTTTCTGCAGGAAACATCGAATTTATTTTCTTTTGCGTCGCATTCTCAATCCGATACAAAAATCATCAACCAAATACAACAAAAATATGAGCGTGACATAGCCATAAAATCGCATAATTTTAACATTGCAACTTATAAAGTTAAGAATAAAATAAATAAATTATAAACATAATTACTAGACTCATCAATATTTATACATTTCCACGCACGGTAAAGCATCTAATTTAAGTACTGTTTTCTTTTTAATTCTTCCTCCTTTCGTGTATATCTAATTATAAACTCCTTAATTGTATTCGTTCAACAATGCACACAGCAAGGTGTTTCGTGGTGTGCCTGGGGTTAATTTAAATAATATCGTTGATTGGTTCGGGCAGTCAGAGCACTCGCTTCTTCACCAATAAAATTATTACAACAAAAAAATAATATATACGTATGTAAATTTACAAAATTTATAATTACAATGGATGCGTTTTATTATGGTTTTCTTATTAAATTATTTACCTGGCGCAGCTGGTTTATAATTTGATGTTTTAAATTTATATCAGAAGTGACTGTTAATATTTTTTGAATATGATTATGTTGATTAGTAAGTAATTGTTTGTAATCTAATTTTGTTTAACTCTAGCATGAAATGGTTTCATTTTATTGTAGTTGTAGTATCTAGATCAGCTGCTAATTACAATTAGTTGAAACATTTGTATAAGTTTATCTTGAAGAAGTTGAATAATTATAAAATATATACAATAAAAAACTTGTTTTTAAAAATTAATTTAATAAAAATGTTTTAATTATTAAATACTTCAAACACAATTAAAGAATCTATATTAACAAAAAAAATATTAAAATAATAATATTTTTAGCAGAATTAAAAAAGTATTACTACAGTTTCACCACATTAGGAAATTTGAATCATTTTCCAAATTAATTACAAATTTTCATACTTTGCTAAAGACATATAGATTTTGGCTGGCAAGGTATGGTATTAATTTTTGAAACAATTATATCAGCTACAAGAAATTGTACTATTTCACAATAAAATTGTTTCAAACTTTGCTTTCACTTCGACTTGTGTAAATGTTAAAATACCAGCAGTATCCGGTTTCATCAGCTAATGCCCATACTTTATAATCCTTTTTGATTGTTTTTTTTTGGCAAATACTGGTTCAGTGTAGAGCGTCCTTGAAATTTTATCATCGGCTAGTCAATTCAATTGAAATATTTCTGAAAATTAAACTTCAACATATCTTACCCGTCGCACCTTATAGAGTTTGTCATATTTATCATCATCTTGCTGTGGCATAATGATATAATCATTGAAGTATAAATTGCTTAGCAGCCATCCAAATCTATGCATAGTCATTAATTTTAAGATATGGGCAATTCCATTTCAAACGGACCAGAGCTAGGGGGGGGGGGGGGGTGCGTTGAGAAACTTGCTTATGTATTTTTTTTTAGTTTCTATAACTTATAAGTAGTCTATTGATCAATATATGAGAGTATAAAACCTATAAAAAAAAAAAATTTACGATTTTTTTAAGTTTTTTTGACGTTTTTTAACTTAATCACATTTTTTGTTTAAAAACCGCAATTTTAACTCAAAAAAATAAATTTACTATTGAAATCAATCAGAAATTTTCTGTAGAATCCAAATCTGGCGCCATTTCAAGTTTATACCCTGTCTATAAGCCGCAAAAGCCATAAAACCATGTTTTTGTTCTTAGTGGGCTGTGCAAAAAGAAGCATTTTTTAAATTTTTTTTAACCGCCATAGTTGACGTATTTTGATGTAAATTATTTGAAAAATATAAATTTGTTCTGTGTATTTGGGTTTTAAGCGTCTAAAACTCGAAAAATCTGCAAAGTAGGCCTATTCTTCAACATAAACTCTTACAAATGCACGTTTAGCCGCGCTCAGAGGAACAATACACCAAATATTATTAAAAATTTGAATTCTGGGGACAATTTTACATAGAAAATTGTCAGTGTTGTACTCATTGTCTATAGAAAAGTCCATCTAGAAAAAAATGTTTACAAAATTTTTATGCAAAAAATGCGTTAAAAATTAATTTTTTTTTTTTATTTACAAAAAATATTATAAACACACTAGGGTGTGGTTTAAAACTTTTTTTTAACAAATTTTAACAAGCAACAGGCAGATTTATGTTTGAATGCCAAAAATAATAATATTTTTAAATTTTTGCGCCGATAGATCGAGTCTAAATTTGTGCCGCAGGCGCAAAAACTATCAAACAAAGAGTAAAATGGCCAAAAATTGGTTCAAGCAACAAAAAATGTCTTTGTTAAACTTCTGAAATCAACTTAAAAAAATATAATCCAAATAATCATAAAAAAAAAAAATTTAAAAAAAAAATTTAAGTAAATTTTGAACAAATTTTTTTTTCTAGATAGATTTTTCTTTGCCAGATAAGCACGACACTGACTATTTTCTATGTAGAATTGTTTGCAAAACTAAATTTTTTAATAATATTTGGTGTATAGTTTCTCTGAAAACTGTTAAATGTGCATTTGTAAAAGTTTATGTTGAAAAATAGGCTTATTTTTGCAGTTTTTTTGAGTTTTAGACGCTTAAAACCCAAATACACAGAACAAATTTATTTTTTCTAATTAATTTACATCAAAACACGTCAAATTTAGCGGTTAAAATTTTTTTTAAAAATGCTTCTTTTTGCCCAGCCCACTGAGAACCAAAACATGGTTATATGGCTTTTGCAGCTTATAGACAGGGTATAAACTTAAAATGGCGCCAGATTTGGATTCTACGGAAAATTTTTAATTGATTTCATTAGTAAATTTATTTTTTTGAGTTGAAACTGCGGTTTTTAAACAAAAAATGCGATTAAGTCAAAAAACGTCAAAAATACTTAAAAAAATTGTAGAATTTTTTTTTATTTCATATACCAATCAAAGGACTACTAATAAGTTATAGAAATTAAACGCACCAATATAGCTAATGAAACAAGATCTTCTAGTTACCATTTGATTTCAAAACTCTTAAAGACAGGCAATAGTAATACTCCATCATCGGTTTCAGTAAAAAAATTGTTATCATTTCGAGTCTTATTTAAATTATTCTCATTATTTGAATCATTATCTGAATTAGAATTAGTCGATAAAGACTCGCATTCTTCATAAAGTCTATTAATTTCTGCGTATAACTCTTCAAAAGAAGTTCTTCAGATTTTTTAAAATTTATGATAAATTTTGTATTCTCAAAAAAAAAAAAAAAATTTACTAATTTACGTTAATTTATTACAAACTAATGTACTCATGTTTTCTGAAGACACCAATGAACTGACAACAAACACTAGTTGCTTGCAAAATATCTTTGTTTTTCACATTTAGTGATAAATCTATAACTTATTCACAACTTAGCGCCTATTTATACTAACTATTTGTAGAAAGCAATGCGCTTGTAGGGAGTCACGTGGCTAAGAATTTATTGGCTATATTTCTTGCATGCATTCTGTGTTTAAGTAGGTGGGTTAAATTTTGTTCAGCGTACAAATTGGTAGGTTAAATTTTGCGCCACCGGACCCGAAAGAGTTAAAACAGCGCACTACAATTTGAAAAGCAAAATGTTTATGTCACAAAACAGCTACTAACCGTAATAAAGAGCAAATAAAAAGTCTAACACCTACATCAGCGCATGATCAAAAGATAACTTTTGTCTTTTTGCAGATCAAGATTTGCCGAAAAAAGGCTGATAATGTAGATGTTTTTATTGATGCAGTTAACATTTATAAAAACTGCATAAAAATTGATGATGAAAGCGCGTTAACAAGATTTTTAATGTTGTTGGATGATGCAACAATAACGTGCGGGGAAAGGGTAAAAAGAAGAATTTCAAGATAGAGAGAAGCAATCGCAATTTATGATACTTGAGAAACTTAAAAATATAAAGTACTCACGTTTAAATTTATATATTAGAAAAAAGCTATATCGCGAGACAATAACATCGTTTACAAATTGATTATACAAACTCGAATTGTTGAAATAATATATGAAGAACTACTAAGAAGAAACAATGAGACATTGAATAATGTAAGAACAAGTCGCCCGAGATGAAACGATAAAACTATTTGTAGGCAATAATAAAATACAACAAACTAACTGCATTTATTATCTAAAACAACAATTATATGTTTTGAAAAACCCGGACATATCTGTAGGCAGTGTCAGGATGCACAACTACTATCGACAAGTATCAACAACGCATTAAGTTTTGATTTCTCAGCGGCCAATTTTAAACAAAAAATGGACGCCCAAAAATATATATAAATAACGACTACAAAACAGACCAATGTAGTAATAATAGATACTGATGCAAAAAACTGCGTTGCTAGTTGACAACCGTGTAAGCACCTTTTTCTTTACCCTGATTTTGTCCACTCTTGAACATAAGCCTCTTTCATATGCTTTCATGAAAATCTTTGTTAGGCAGTCTGTTTCAAGTTTTTTCTTGCGTGCTCTGTATATTCTCTTTCCATTTCATTTGGCGGCGGCCAACGCATCTCCTGATGATGGCCTTTGTTTCTAACTTGTATGTAGGGACATGTAAAATACATGTATTATAAACTTTTTTTTTTAAGTTTATTGGAATTTTAGGTTTAGTCAAATTTTTGAGTTAGTCAATTTGTTTTTATTTGATTCTTTCTTAAAAAAGTAGTTTTGCTCTCTTCATGGCATTTGTTCAAGAGTATTAACATTGTTTTTTTCAGGGCCTCTTTTTTAGTCTTCAGCATTTTGCTAGTTATTTGATCTTCGCCGATGTAACCATTTCAACATGTCACATGCAGATATTGCAGATAGAATAAAAAACATTATGAAATACTAGTTGCAGTAGAAAATAAAACTGAATTAGTTTTTTCTATTGCTGTTCAGGAACTTACTAAAGTTCTTTCTTTAGTAAGTTTCTGGACAGCAATAAAAGATGGTAAAAGACTTTATTTAAAAAACAAATATAGTTTTTTTGTTCCTCAGAACAAATTTTATTTTATTCAAAACTCAAATGAATGTTTAGCATTAATACATGAATTAAAAAAAAATTAAATTAAATTAAAAAGAGTGTTTAAACGGTCTGACCAAGCAAACCCCAATTATCATCAAACAAACCAACTGCTGTAGTGCCATAGAAAACAGCTTATAAAAAAAATAAAAAAGAAAATAGATAGACTTCTAGAAGAGTGCATATGTTCATATTATGCTGCCCTTGTAGTGTAAGTATCAAAAATAACAAAAAATATTGATTATATGTTGATTATAGAAAACTAAACTCAATAACTATAGTAGACATCTATCCTTTATCCAGGATTAACAATTTACTTCATATTACCTCATTTTTTATTTATGACAACGTAAAAGGTATTAGCAAGTATCCGAAACCGTACCGCTTTTATCTAATTAGTCGGAACTTTTCAATTCAAACAACCGGCAACATTGCAACAGCTAATTGATCAATTTTGAAACAGATCATGATTATTTTTGTGTATCTGGATGATATATTTGTCTTGTCTACATCTTTTGAAAACAGCTGCAGAATCTGGATAAAATATTACAACTTTTAAAAATATTTAAAATAATGTGAATTTGTACGCGATCGAGTAAAGTACCTAGGACACATATTAACAACCAAAAGAATGGAATAAAATCTCTAAAAAAGCAGTGCAATAGAGAAAATGAAACAACCCGTGAATGATAAGCTTAAATCATTCTTACAAATCTGTTTTTAGTTTAAAGGTTTATTATACCAAACTTTTCAAGTATATCTAACTAGCTATTGAAGAAGATTGCAAAATTCAATTAAAGCAAAACGCAAAAAATTTCGAGAATTATAAATGATCCCATTCTAAGATCAGTTGACCCTAAGTTGCCATACAACATAAAAGCGGGCGCCAACTACTTTTACCAGCTAAACAAAAATATTTGACAACTAAGCAAAAAGCGTTATCCGTAATCAACGTCAAAACCGATCACCAGCTACTAAAATGGTTAATGTCATTAAAATCACCAAATAGAAAATAAGCACAATTGTTAACTTTATAATCATATAATGTAGTTATCGACTATCTTCCAAGATAAGCAAATCTAGTTGCAGATCTACTATCAAGACCTCCATGTCACAACGTTTCAGAAATTGACTGTCCTATCTGATATAGCCCACAAAAACGTTAACCAAGATTTGAAATAAACAAATTGAAAACCCTGAACTAAAAAATAATAGACTGTTGAAATTGAAAACCATGACAAGGAAAATACAATTGACTATAAAATAATGAACAAACCGCGGATTTATGATGCAAAATAGAATACTTTATCATTATTTGAGAGACGAAGACATAGAGGAAACACAAAAAGTAGTTCCCGAAGAAGAAATTTTTCAACCACCACCAAAATGCAACGCCGGATTACCAAATACATTTCAAAATGTTTCAAATGCTAAAGGTACAAACCTAGTAATTTAAAACTAGCAAAATTATTACAAACTCTTGCACCAGCACAATTTTGAAGTAATATTTATTAATTTGTTTGGACCTTTCCCGCCAATAAAAAATAAACTAAAACAAATTTTTGTTATTGAGGACACAAAAATTAAATGAGTCGAATTGTTAATTCAATTAAGCATCTGTTTGTAGATTGGGTTTAAAAAAATTTAAAAGGTACTACAGTAAAAGTTTTATTATATATATATTTTGGATAATTCAAAAAGTAAAAATTCCAATATTCCAATGTAACACAAGTTTCTAATTTTAAAATAACGTAGACAAATCATTTCTAGCTACAAAGCCTGCATTTAAGACGTTTATTAAACTGTAAAAGTTCTTTTGTTTTAATAGTTATTTTCTTTGGCAGCAAATGGTTATTTATTATTACAAGATCTAAAATTAATGTTATTTAATTTTGCGTTTTAATTCATTTATTAGAAAAAGCAACTGTAAAAGCTGTATCATGATATTTTAGCATCATAGAAACAGAATTATTTTTCTAAATTTTCACATTCTCATTTTTATCCATTATAATATTTATTATGATGGGTAACAATATGTTAATTTCAAAAACAAAAGTCAAGGCCACAATGAGAACACACAAAAAACCTATTATTTTTGTTCTCAGGACAAATTTATTCTTCTCTTTCCAGCAATAAATACCCTTCCTTGACTAAAATGCAGTAAAGCCATGGTATAATAAATTTAAACTTTTTTATTTGATACGCTCATAAAATAGTGCTAATAAAATTTTATTGAGTTTAATATAATTAATTTTCTCATTTACCATTAATATGTAAATTTATGATTTGTGGTGTTGCTTCATTATGAGGGGCCGTACAGTAAATTACGTTCGGTTTATTTACGGCATTCGATATTGCTAATCAAATTAATTATTAATTTGATCGTAAAATGTTAGACTAATTATTTTTAAAAATGATACATAAAAATTAAGATGTGCTTCATGGTAGAAATATTAACTACATAAAGAATTAATCGATTCGTTCCAAACGTACTATTGGGTGGTAGAATGTTCTATTGTAAAAGTCAACCACGCGAGTGCCATTAGTGACAATGGTTATAGTATTAAGTTTATTAAAAAATAATAAGTTTCTCAGCTCATTATATCCCCTGGAAGTAATTTATGAGGGTAACATGCAACGGTCTTAAGCCTTTCTTTCGAACACCTTGTCGAGATCTTATATATTCCGCCATAAAGATGTAAAATACAAGCACTAAAAACCCTTTATAACCGCTGATAACAACTTTATACATATAACAATAAAACGTTGTGGATATTTAGTGCGTCACAAATCACTACCCATCATCATCATCAACCCCCAACGCGATAATTAGTGAGACATTAAAAATCGACCCCACATCATAAAACAAACAACAATAATTCTAATGGGATGGGCAGAGAAAATTAAAGCAGCTGATTTGTGCTAGAAGACAGGTGGTTTTTGATAACCCGGAGGCGGAACCGTGTTGGTTTTTGGAAACGCGATGTTTGTATTGGGCCTAAATTACACCTTGCATCCCTTTTTCGAAGCCCACCAATTAACATACTTAACAATATTTTCTAAATGCAACTAGACAAACAACAACCTGCCAGTTAATTGAAGGGTGTACGTACTTCTTTAGATTAATGGAGTGCTATTATATAATTCCCAATTCAATGCGGCGTTTTACATAATGCCCGGTGACATGTAGATGGATTGATAGCGGAATGCTACTACCTACATGCTCTATTAGTTGCCTTGTCGTCGATCGAAAGAAGAATTGTGTCAACCATTATAATAAATAATTCCATCCCAATTACATTAAAATATTACGCTTTCAATTTGTTCTTTGGTTACAATGAATGCAAACTTTAGCCACCGTGATCGGGCAGTATCGATTACATTGCTAATTGATTGAGCCCCATCTCTCTTTTACTTCTCAAGTACATACACACCCAAGAATCCGTCCCATAAGATCATTTATTATTTCGGTCGGGGCCGTTAAAAAGATAAGGTGGAGAATTAATTTTTATAACGACGTGACATGGCGAATTGGGTTTATATAGACACGTGCCGATGATGTAATCATTTTTTATGTTTACTCTATAGTTGAATTATTAAATTATATACATTTAAAATGCCAAAGAGTTCTACTAATTTTAATTAGAAAACCACTAGGTTATTTTGATATTTTAAGTAATAAATAATTTAATGACCAAATTTTAAATTATACGATTTTACAGTTGATTATTAAAATGTTTTAAATAATTTTATAATAATTTGTCACAAAATAATAAAGTGTTAAACTGTATTTGTGTTACTGTATGAGGCAGAAAGATGGACTAAAATGATGTTTAGACTAGAGAAATTAATTCGTTTGGTGATACTTGGAGAACACAGATTGGCAAGTACACTAATGTATATTCAGATTGAAGTTCCAAACATATAGCATAAGTTTCTACAACTTTTTGTAATGATCACAATCTGTCTTATGAACTACTAATTGTTACTTCTCTCTACCAAATCTGCTATATAAGTTATCAACTGCCAATTAAACATCTGTCATATAAATTGTAAATTTTATTCTTAACAAATTTGTCATAAAAACCGTCAAGTTGTTAAAGCAACAGACAACTATTTTGCAAGTTTAATTTCCGACCAACTTGCATCGTGATATAAACTGTCTCCCCTAGTAATTGGTAAAGAATGCCAAGTGCACTACGCATAAGCTGTGTACGTAGCAGGAGTTGTCACGGTGCTTCTATTCAGAATTGTATCTGTACAGTAAACTAGGTCAGTAACAAAAATTATCATCTAAGAGATTGCATAGTAGTAATTCATATTTGTAGTTAAGATCTGTTTGAACATAATGGTTTATCTTGTCAGACAGAACTTCCGGTTGTTGAAGAGAAGTAGTACTTGTTAAGGCTTTTCAGAATAACAAATAATATTATAAAAATTCTCATTCTTATTTTTTTATCCAACTTGACCGTGATTGGCTTTTGTGTTCTCAAAAGAAGCGTGTGTTAAGGTAGACAACGCCGCCTGATAGCCGTAATAATTCTTCAGCGTTTTCTTCGACAAAAGCTTGCTTTCGTATTGCATATTGAAGAAGTTGTTAACTGCTGGAGCGGAACTTATGTTGCCTAAATGTAGCTTTAGAGTCGATAGATTGAATCCATCCCAATAGTAGTGACCGCCTGCTGCAGTTATTAATTCCTTTCGGTTCAACCATTTGTTAGCTCTGCTTCTGAACATCACAATATTTCTAGGCTGGTATACTTTTGCCACATTTTCTAGACTTAGATATTTCCTGTCTTGCCGGATTTTCTAAGTCCTCAGCTCTTTCGGAGTTCTTCAACCGTCTAGATTGTTCTCTCTAACGCTCTTCCGGATTTGCCCGAAAGTAGTAAGTAGCCGTGGTTTAATGTATGCCGGCTAATAAATTACGGATCGTTGTCTAATAGTCTAACTTATTTTTAACCGATTATTACCCTCAGGGCATAAGCCTCCTTTAAGTTTTTTTTATTTGTCTCTGTTCTGAGCCAACTGGTATCAATTGAGTCTTGCCGTACGTTTTATGTCTTTGCTCTACCTCATATGTCTTTATCTAATTATCTTCCCACTCCGTTTAGTTTGGTCTCTTGCCACGTGTCCGGCCTAGTTTCATGATAAGATACATTGGTTGTATAGTTCTGTTTATAGAGTTAAGAGGATATCTATAGCTAAAATGTTTTTTTTCTTCCCATATGCTGCCCATGTTTGTCTTATTTTTTTGTTTATTTTTATTACTTGGTTTTTTTTGTTTTTTTTTAAGGACGTAGTGAGGTTGTGGTCTCAGCAAGTGGCCCTTGAGAATAACTAACGCAGGGCAATACCTTTCGGTTTTCTTCTCTACGTTAGTTCTGTTATCATTTTGTCCTTATCATGTCTGTCTCTAATCTATTATTAGTTTGAGATGAGCTGGTTTTGGCCTTGTAGGATTCACACAGACTGCTGCGGCAACACATGCTGTCCCCGGCTCATCTCTCCGTATATCCTATTTGTTGTCTGTTCTATACTGACGTTCATCTCTCCTTTCTGCCATTCTATTGTTATTCAGCCTAATTGTTTGATTTGTCCTTTGATGTCTTCTTAGTTTCTCTAAGTCTTCATTCACTTCTTTGTCGGCGTATCCTCTCTCTTTCATGAATATTTTGTAGAGTTCCATTAGGTGTACTTCCTTTGGTAATCCTAGATTAGCCAATTTAACTTTTAAGGATATTCTTGAGTCTCCATTTGGAATTATTTCTTTGTATCCCCTGGTTGCCAAGTATACTCTGACCATTTCAAAGGTTACATTGTCAGTCAACCTCAAAATGGCGTATCTACCATTTGAAAATTCTCTGGTCAGTTCCGTCAGTTTGCTTTCTTTGAGCAGCTTTTTTCTTTTTTCCTTATTTCTGCAATTTCGGTAGGCACAAATGTTTCATTGTATATTCTTTTCTTGTCTACTTTCTCCTCTTCCATTACTTGGTAGGCATAGTTGTCTTGACCTTCTTTGTATTTATTCTCTTCATTGCTTTTTTCTATGTTCTTTTGCTTCCACTTAGCTTCTCTTTCCTCCTTTCTTTGTCTTCTGTGGTTTTTGATGTATGTGTATACTTCCATTTTCGTTTATCTATATCTTGAGTTTTCAAACTCCTCTATCTTTTTTCTCATTACTGCCGTTGCATAGTTTCTTAATGCTCTCCATTTGTTTTCGTCATTCAGGCAAATATTAGTTATTAAATATTTATTAATTTTGTTTTCCAATACTTTTTCTAACTCTTTCCTATCATTCTCCCACGCTTCGCACTCTATTAGCGTATGTTCTGCGTCGTCATACGTGTCTTCTTGACAGAATATACATTTTTCTTCTTTCTCTATTTTATTTATATTTTGTAAATACTTTCCAAAGGCTCTATGTCCGGTGAGTAGTTGTGTTGTATAGTAACACGTTTCCGGTTTATTCTCTATCCATTCCTTTATTTCTGGTATTAACTCTCTTGTCCATTCACCTTATTCTCCGTCTTTCCACTGTGTCTGCCATTTTTTCATTGTATTATCTCTTGCTTGTCTCTTTGCTTCTTGTTTAATATTTCCTTCATTTACCAGTTTCTTTATGTTTAATCTTTCTTCTACCATCAAGTCTGCGGGTAGTGTCGCCGCGATTACCTCTAGCGCTTCTTGCGACACCGTTCTGTAAGCCCTACATATCCTTAACGAGCTTGCTCTAGTGGCTCCTCTTATTTCTTTTCTGTTTTTTTTTGTCTTTAAAGCATCATCCCATGTTTCTGAGGCGTACAGTAGTTTACTTTTGGCCGCCGTTGCTATTAGCCTTCTTGCCTCTTGTCCTGGTCGTCCCTTGTTTGGCATGAGCCTACTAAGCATTCCTTCCATTTTCTTTGTTCCTCTTACCGCTTTCTTAATCTGTTCGTTCCATCCTTTTGCTTCCAGTGTAACTCCAAGGTATTTAATCTTCTTCCCTATGGTTATTATTTGTTCACCTACCTGTATTTTTCCGTTTTCTCTATTTGTCCTCTTTGTCGACAACCATGCCCCTTCCGTTTTCTGCGGTGCTAATTCTAGCCCTTTACTTTTCATCCATCTCTTTATCATACTAATTGCCAACTCTAGCCTTTCCTTTAGTACTTCTATGTCTGCATCCCTACCTACTAAAGCTAAGTCATCAGCAAATGCCGTTATCGTCACCCCGTCTGGCAGCCGCATTCCGAGAAGCTTATTATATACTAAGTTCCATAATTTAGGTCCTAGTGCTGAGCCTTGTGGTACCTCTCTGGTCAGTCTAAATTTACCCTTCTTGGTCACTAAGTTTCTTCCATGTAGATAACTCCATATTATCTTGATCGTTTTCTATGTCAATTCTTTCTTTTTTGCTGCTTCTATAATTGCATCCCATAGTACGCTATTAAACGCGTTTTGTATATCCAACGCTACTATGATGCAATGCTGTCTTTTTCTATGTGGGCCGCTGTTTGTTTCTTTTGCTTCCGCTTATATCTTCTTGATAGCTCCTAGCGTCGATCTCCCTTTAGTAAATCCGTATTGTTCACTTTCCCATCCACCCCTTTCTTCTATTTCTTTCTCTATTCTTCTCACAATAACTTTTTCTATTATCTTTGCTAATGTATTGATTAAACAAATTGGTCTATACGTTTTTGATTTACCTGTTTCTTTCTTTTTCTCAATCAGCACTAAGTTTGCCTCTTTCCAACATTTCGGGAATGTTCCTTCATTTAGACATCTGTTTGTTATTTGTATTAGTTCTATTTCGTTTCCTTCTAACGCTGCTTTCACTATCTCCTCTGTTATCTCGTCCGGACTTGGTGCCTTATTGTTAAGTAGTTCTCTTATGATCTTTTTCATCTCCTCCACTGTTGTCATATCTGCTTCCTCTTCTTCACTTGTCTCTGTTGGTTCTTTTACCGCTCTTCCTTTTGGGAACAATTTTTCAATTATTTTTTCTTCCCCTTCCTCCTCCTTTAAGCACACTTCCTTTGATCTTTCTCCCAGTTTATTCAATGCAATTTTGTACGGCTTTCCCCAGGGGTCCTTATCTATGGAATCTATCATTTCTTTCCAGCATCTCTTCTTGCTGTCTTTTATCGCCTTTCTCAGTGCTTTTCTGTCTATTTTTAATTCTTCTTCTGTCTCTGCAGTGTCTTCCCCTTTTCGTTTCTGCCTTTTGACCTTCCTTCCGGTTTGTATTGCTTTTTTCCTGCTTTCCTTTATCTCATTGCACTCATTACTTGGTTTACTTTCCCATTGTTTTGGTATCTGGTTACTTTCTCGCTTTCTCGATGTTATTTATTCCTAGAGTTATTTGTTTTTTGTCTTCTTTGCTTGTTATCATATACTTAGTTTTACATCTTCTATGGCAAGCGTGAACAGCTTGGGTGACATTGTGACCCCTGACAAATTCCTCTGTTTATATTAAAGTTGTCTAATGTTTCGTGCAGTTGTGTTTGTAGGGTAGCGTTCCTGTAGATGTTATTGATTAGGTTTGCATATCTGTGGTCAACTCTTACGTTTTTTTTGGGTTTGCTGCAGCGCCCATAGTTCTATAGTGTTAAAAGCTTTTCGAAAGTTAACAAATGATATCCATAAGTTATTATATTCTACTGCTTCTTCTATCAGCACTCTCTCTGTTTGTAAATATTCTGTGATGCTGAATCCCTTTCTAAAAGTCCAGTTTTGGAGTCAACCTTTTGTTTATTATTTTTAAAAATAGTTTGTAGATTTATTATCATAAATCTAGACTGATTGGTATGTAATGTTTCAATTTTTAGTAATTCCCTTCTTTTGTATAATTATTACAAGAGCATTTGTTCAACCCTGGGGTATGTCCTTTTTTAGGCATTTGTTAAATAGTATTCCTTATTGCTTTATCAGTATTTTTCCTCTATCTTTTAGCATTTCCGTTATCACTCTATCTTCTCCTGTTTTCCTATATTTCATATGTTTTAGAGCTATTTTAATTTTGTCTGGTGTAATTTCCGGTATGTTTTCTGAGTTGACATTTAGTACTTTTCGTTTTTGGTCTTATATCGCTTTGTGTCTTTGTTGCATATAGGTCTTCGTAGAAATCCTGGACTACTTTTATTAATCCCTGTCTGTCTATCATTAGTTGTTCGTCCGAATTTCTGATTTTGGAAATATTGTTATTTTGTGTTTTTTGTTCTTCTTTAGAATACTTCACTTCTGTGCTGTTCTAAGATTATCTTTGCTATTTTTATTTTGTACTCTCTAATGTCCTCTTTTGCTATTCTTCTCACAGATTTATTTATTTTGGCGTACTCTGCTGTTGATCTTTTGTTTTGCATTATTAGGTCTTTTTTTTTTCTAGTTCCCTGTGTTTAACCTGTTCAGTGCTTCGACGTTCTTTATTATATAAATATTCTTAGTTAATATGTCTATTTTTGTTTCTTTTGGAAAAAAAAAGTTAGTCATCATTGTAAACACGGATTTTAGAAGAGAAGCAGTCTTCTCTAATCCGTGTTTTCTTATATATTTCTATTTTGAGTGCTCTTTGTTCTCTAATCTTGCAGTTAAAGCCTCCTACTACTATTACTTTCTCTGTTTTATTTTTCCTTATTTCGTTTGAAACGTCTTTGTAGAATTTGTGTACTTCTTCATCGACCGCGTTACTTGTAGAGACGGGCGTACGCTTGAATGATTTTTAATTATTTAAGTTTATTTATTTTTATTGTTATGTACATTACTTGCTCTAATATTGTTTTGAGGGTACTTTAACGTTCTTTATTATTCTTTTATAAATTAATACACCTACACCTCTTACACTGGCACTTTCATATTCTTTGTTGTAGAGTTTGTTGGTCGTTACTCTACCACGCTGGTTGGTAGAAAGTTGAGAATTACATTTCCTTTATTCTTGATGGAATGGTTATACCACCATGACTTGTTTGCCAGAGCCTCGTTAGTTCTAGCAGCGGACACTGACATGCAGGTGAGGTTGACATTTGGGCCGGACTTATTTAGATGATGGTTTGCCGTCACTTCTTACCCACACTTATGACTTAAGGGTAGCTATATTGGTAAATGATTTTTATTTCGAGTACCTTTGTTGTCATTTATTTTTGTTTTGCATAATGTCTAGGTGTCCTACGTAGTCTATGTCAATTCATTCCTAAAGTTTATTATTAGAGTAGGATAACAGCGGTTTCCTGCTCTTGCGTCTCTTGTTTTTGTCGTTTTGTACGTTTTTCTTGACACGGGGCTAGTAAAGTGCCTTGAGTATTGAGACTTGAGTTTCATTTCTGCCTGAGTACCCGGTGTTGTTAAAAAAGTGGTATTTTTTTAATACTTCTTGCTGAGCGTAAAGTGGTACTACCAGTTGGTCGTACCCATCTAAATTGCGCAGAAACATTCCAGCTTTACTGACTTTATACTTTACATCTCCGCCAGATGGATTTCTAGTTCTAACAACACCTCTCGGTGTTGCCTTATAAGTTCTTGTTTTTGAAGACAACTTGTCGTACCGTGTTTGTCAACGTTTTGTCTCCCAAAATGTTAATTTACATCTCTTTGTTACTTACGGATTAATTGAGAGTACGCGTGTTGTAGCAGTCTTCTTAGTCTTGGCCCTTTCTCCAAGAAGTAGTTTTATATCTTTATTGTCGTCTCTCACAAAATCTGGGCCAAGGTTTCTCAATAAAACATTAAGTAAGTCGTTGATAGTACATAGGATATGTTCTACTTTGAACAAGAACTCTTGAAATAAAAGTAAGCATCTTTTTTTATCTAACCAATTGTTGCAGGTTAGAGCTTTAGCTCTGGCAGAGCATTTTAAGAAATTGTGGCATTTATAAATTCAGGATATTAATGTAATACATGATTAGTGTCCATATAAACTACAACAACATTTAATATAAGAATGTAAGTGGACCAGATACTAAGCCTTGTCAGTATCTGCAACGCCTTTATTCTCTCAATTAACGGGTTTGGTAATATATATTAAGTAATTAATTCAGAGGTACATATTAAAAAAGCAGTTGTAAAGTAGCAACACAAGCACAAACTCTTAAACATCAGCTCATGTAGCTGAAAAAAAAAATGAATGGAATTTTCCAGGTATAAACTATACTTTTTGACTACCCTTATTATAACCATGCATTCCAGAAATTTTTGATGACGTTTGTTTAGGCATATACTGAGATTATATGCCGATTTTCCTCTCTTTTCTGATAAATTACGGCTACCCAATCCGGTATTGCAAAATAAATCTTTACCCTAGTTAAGGTCGTGCTAGTTTTAACAGCTGGTTTAACAGATTTTTGACGTATTCAAACGCTTTTTGCAGTGACATCCCAGTCCTTAATGGTCATCAGTAGTTTGGCCACTACTAAAAAGTTTGGTAAGTATACTCAAAGCCACGTACATAAACCTAAAAAGTTTTTAAGTTGTTTTTGCGTTCTAGGTTATTTGTGATTTCTAATCAGTCTAAGGTGATGTTCAAGAGCCGTTATTTGGTGACCTAGGTAAGTGAAAATTTAGAAAAACTAAAGGGGGTTTCCAATAAGAAGTTTCATTTTAAATAGCTGGCTAATTGTGCAGCTGTCAATTTTAAAGCTATTATCTTTTGACATTTGACAAGTAAAAACTACGCCATTATTAAAAACGGAACGATACACGCTTCAACAACGCATTAAAATTATTAAAATTTACTACAAAAATGGTGAACATTTTTCAGTCACAGTTCTCAAAACTAAAGCACTTTTTGAGCTGTTGGGACAAGTTTGTGATGTGAAGAATCAAAACCGTGTGCATCGCTCAAGTAGCACTTGAAAATATTGCTGATGTAGCCCGTAATGTTGAAGAAAATCCAGGTTTTTCGATTCCTCATCGATATTTAGAATTACACATTCCACAAACGACATTACAACGTATTTTGCATAAAAACTTAAGTCTTAAGGCTTTAACGTTCAGTTTACACATGAACTCAAGCCGGTCGATCACCATAAACGTCGTATCTTTGCTGATTGGGTCCTTCAAATGCATCAAAATAATGCAAAAATGCATCGAAAAATCCTTCAGTGATAAGGCCCATTTTCACCTTGGAGGCTAAGTTAATAAGCAGAATTGTCGCATTTGGTGCTCAGAAAATCCAAGAATGGTTATTGAAAAGTTTTTGCATACTCAACCGGTCACTGTATGGTGCGGTTTTTGGGCTAGCGGTGTGATTGGACACTACTTTATCAGAAATGAGGCTGGAGCAACTGTTACGGTAAATGGATGGCGCTACCGAGCTATGATTAATGATTTTTTATGGCCGGAATTGGAAGATATTGATGTGGACAACGTTTATTTTTAGCAAGACAGCGCTACATGCCACACAAGCAACGAAACAATCGCAATTTTGCAGGAAAAGTTTCCTGACCGTGTTATTTCTCGAGGTGATCACAATTGGCTACCGAGATCTTGGACTGGAACTGGAAACAACTCAGCAAAATTTCTTGGCGTACACGTAGATTCAAAATTGAATTGGAATCTTCACTGTGATTCAGTAGCCATTAAAATGAAAAAAAACATATTTGCATTGAGAAATTTAAGGGGAATAGTATCTCAAGCAATATTGAAAATAGCGTACTACGCTAATGTACATTCCCATATAAACTACGCCATACTTGTTTGGGGAAATTCCAGTGACTCCAAAAGAATATTTTCGTTGCAGAGAAAAGCAATTAGAATTATAGCGGGTTTGTCATATCAAGCTGATTGTAGGGAAGAATTCAAGTCATTAAAAATTTTAACTGTGCCATCTCTTTTTATGTATGAATGTATTTTATTTGTGAAACGTAACCAACTTTTATTTATAAAAACCAACGTAGAACATAATCATAACACAAGACAACGCCACAATTTAAGACAACCACAAGTGAGATTGACTAAATCATTGAAATTTATTAACTACGTTGGAGTAAAATTGTTTAATAAACTTCCAAATATAATAACCAAACTTGAAGAAAATAGCTTTAAACATGCAATTAAATTATTTTTATTAGCTAATGCATATTATTCTGTAAACGAATTTTTAGCTGAATCAATTAATGCTAACCATTTTAAAAACTGTATTGTCTCTGTTTAAATTGTGTAATTTTAATATTGTATGTAATTGACTTGTTTTGTATAATGACGATTGTAAATACTTATTGTATATTTGACATGAATAAATATATTATTATTATTATTATTATTATTATTGTGATTTAACACCTTTAAACTTTTTTCTTCGATAAAGTCTATGCCAATGCTCCACAATCCATTCAAGACCTTAAAGATGGGTTTCGAGAAGTTATCGAGGACATACAGCCGCAAATGTGCAAATTAGTCATAGAACATTTCATGAAAAAAATGTGGTACTGCAACCGTAACCGTGGCAGCCATTTGACTAAAATCGTTTTCAAATGTTAATAGCATACCTTCCTCTTTACAATGAAATAAACATTTATTGATTTTTCTTAAAAAATACCCGTTCTTTTTATCAAAATGAAACCTCTTATTGAAAAACCCTATACTATAGATTTTTTAAATTTTTACCGCTTTTTTTAACTTTTTGAGAAATCAACAAATATTGTCTAAATGTTCTTTATGGTTATTAAAATATATCATCAAATCGTCTAGTTATACTAGCACAAATTTCCACAAGAAACCACTTGCAACATACGTTTTTGAAACATTGCCAAGACGTTTTTAAGCTTAAACGGAATGACATAAAACGTTGTATAATGTTTATAAGCTTCATCCAGGAATCTGTCAGTACATGGCTCCTAAGTCTAGTTTTGTAAATATACGCGCAAAGCCTTCTAAAGTTTTATGTTTTTTTTTTACTTTAGTGGCGATATGCAGCCGATAACCAATGCAAAATCGCTGGGTTCTAACTAATTAAAGCACAATAGTCACTTGTGCTATGTTTAATTATCCTTGCCGAGAATGTTCTTCCACCTGTTAGTAGATCACATTTGTTTTGCTGGCCTTATATAAGATCGGCTTAGCCAACTATTGATTTGTTTGCCTTAAACCAGTGACTGATGTAACAGTAGAGTGAAGTAAGTTTTTTTTATCTAAACCACAACAAAAATTAAAAAACGTCTTTTTTTTTCAAAAAAAGTTTTTTTGTAGAACTAATTATTTGTTGTAAAACTGAATTTTAGTTTAAAGAGCAAATAATTAAACCAAACAAAGCTGTAAGAATTTGAAAAATGTAAAGCAATTCTTTTGGTTTGGTTTGCAAATTTATAAATATCCTGTCACATACCTAAAATATCAGAAACAAAACAAATAAACAAAGTCTTTAGTACAGCATCTCGTTCTTTATGCAGCAAAACGCTATTATATAAGCATGAAACGCACTTTAAAGTAACAGATTTCAATTTAATTCTATACAATAAATTTGCTTCCAAAAAATACCTGGGTAATGTGCAAAAAAAAAACTGATAAATATTAATTGTGTCTCTTTGAGGCACTATTATACCCAACACTATATATATACCAGCAACAATATAGCACGCAAATATATAATACTATGTCATTTAAAAAAAAAAAAACAAATAAATCTAAAATTATTGAATTAGAATGCTTTTAAATTGTTTCAACACTAACAAATAATATTACTATATTCAATAAGTTTTAATATTTCGAAAGAAGCAATTTAGTTTCTAGACACCATGATAAAATGTTAAAACAAAACCTCCATTATTAAATTCCAATTCCCATGAGCTTTTAACCATCATTACAAACAATGAAGAGAGAGCAAACATCTTATTTTAATATTTCATCGTCTAATAAGAATATCACGAAAAGCAAATATAATTTTATTATGCCCCCATCAGAACGTCTGAAACTCATTTACATTAAGTTGTTATTTAGAAAAACGTATAATTACATTAATATTTTTTAATGTTTCGTATTAAGCTGGATTTAATTATAGTGTGCGTCGATTATGCAGCACGATGAATCCTCATTTCAAAATTACAGGCCTCTACCCTACCTACTTAATGATGGGTGATGATTACATTTGCGAACTGAAGTAAATTTTTCAGTAACAATGGTACATTTTAAGCGGTTTATCTTTGATCTAAATTTTACGATATTTTTACTGTGAGATAATTGTCATTTTACAACTGGATTAATTATTACTTCCACTTTAATAAGCTTATGATGTATTTGCAAATTGAATTAATTCAATCAATTTACAGGTCAAAGAACAAAAACCTTTTCATAACTTCAAGAATTCTTGAAAAGGCCTGAGGGTATTAAACGCCGGGGATTTATAAATAAAACTTTTCATTTTACATTTGCTGGAAATTAATTCCATTCAGATTTTTCTATAAATGCACAAATACTTATAAATTACTGGTTTGCGGTTTGTCAAACACTTGTTTTTAAACAGATTGTTCTTAAAAAAGAAATTCATGTTCCTAGAAATGTGGCGGTAATATTTTACTAACGCCCATTAGGACAAGACTCAAATAAGCCGACTGTAATAAATACCCTTGTCTTTTCTTGCAAAATATTATTAATGCTTTTATTGGCCTCATAATCTTAAAACATTATAATATTTACTGCAATAGTCATGTTTTTAGTACAAAGCAATGCTGAGTTAATTTGTTTATGGATTATAATAAATATTATCTTGTTGGAAAGCCGATGATGTTTTAATGGTTCTTTTATCAAAGGAATCCAATATAGTTTTGTTGCTTAATAAAATGTTACAATACAATACAATACAACGTAAACATAATTATGTTAAATACTCAAATCAGTCATTTAGCAAATAAATAGATATTTAAAAAATGTTAAATTACTTTATATATGTACCTTCCTTATTATTTAGATTTTACAATTTATTTATTTTTAAAACTTAATCTATCTAGTACAATATTCAAAATATAAAAATTGTACCTTATGAGATGGTTAGTTAAATGTTTAAAACTAAAATTTACTGAGTGAGTCGCAATTATATAATTTTTATTTTCAAACATAAAATTTATTTTTCTGAGACAATAATTATAATATCAATTAAAAAAATCTACTATTGTGTGATCAAAATTTAAATATACTGGGTGGTCTAAAAATTTGTTAATTTATTTACAAACTTTAAATAATAATATTAAAATAAACACTCAATACGTATAAAAATTTGCACTCGGTATAGATATAAACTCAGTATTTTCCTCTATGGAATAGTATTTTAGTTAATTTTAAGAAGGGCAAATTTCTGGATTCAAAGCAGCCAGAGATAAAACATTAAATATTTTTCTTGCATAGTTGCTTTATACAACCAATTACCGCTAACAGTACTGGAATCAGAACAAATTTACACATTAAAACAAAACTTGACTCTTTAATTTATAAATGAACTTGGATATGACAATTTAAATTTTGTAGAAAAACTAAAACAGCGTTGTACAAACAAATTGAAACAACAAAGTTATTAGTCAAAAAAACAAATTGAATGAACAATATTATATTGCTCAGTCTATAAAATACTTTTTTTTTAACCTGAAGAGTGATCTTCAAAAGATACCCGCGTTTAGCAAGCATGCTAAATTCAGCTACTCTTGTACCAACTTAAACTTTTCCTCCCTGTATCTTCAATTTTCTTTTGGACAAAACTACACACTTTCTCTCTCTTTCTTTTCTTTCTGTGATCACCTATTTGATCCAGTTATGCAGCCTATTCCACGTCTCTTGCGATTCGAGCGTATGTTTCATAACGTTTTTAGGTTTTATTGCTACGTCTGTGGCCGTCTCAATATTGTTTTTTGCTTCTTCCCATCTGTTGCATTTGAAAAAAGCATGTTCTGAAGTGTCTTCTTCTTCACAGTAAGTTTAGCTGTCTTTGTCCACTAAGGAGCTGGCACAGGTAGTAGTCAATTTTGCCATGTCTTTGCGTGGTCCATGTATCAAGGTTAATTATAAGCTTCTTTGTTCAGTTAGCTACTCTTGTGAGTGTAACCCATTTTTTGGCTCATTCCTTCAGAGTCTCACAGCGCCGTTCTTTGCAGGCGATTTCTTGTTTTCTTTCGTATGGGAACCTTCTCTCTGCAGCTTTGTGTTTTTTAAAGGGTATGCCAGTAATGGCTTGTATTGTCTCGTTTAATATAGTTCTGTAGGTTTGTCTAACTCTTATGACCACTTTCCTCTGTCTAATGTCTAGTGTGGCTATTGCCTACTATTGGCCTGTCATGTAGGTAATTGCCTATAATGTTTTTTAAGTATAGCTTTATATTTTTTCTTTACATTACTTCAAAAATATGTTTCCAATTTGCTGTGTTAAATCCGTTTTTAATACTCAGTGTGATGAGCATGCAATAGCTCCGGTTTTTGTAAGCATTTTTTCTGGCTACCTTCCCTGCTTTGAATACTTCTTTCAGTGCATCCGTTGTACTTTTGTCTTCCTTTAGTCTGCAACTAGCAGCTGTTCTAATGATATTTTGCACTGTTTATTAGACATAGTGGCATTTTCTTTTATTTCTTTGGAATTATAGCATCAGCAAGTATCTTGTTTATCGTATCTAGGTACTGTTGTGAATTGGACCTCACCGCAAGGATTCTGTCTGGCTCCAAAGCCTTTCTGTCTTTTATCTTTTTTACCGCTTGTTTCAGTTTTTCTTTAGTAGTTTATCACAAGTTAGTGCTATCCTTTGTATAACTGGTGCGTTTAGAAAAAGCTTAGCAACAATTCTACTTACATCTTTGTCTTTACCCAGTAAACACAGGTTTAGATAATATAAGTTTATTACACGTCTATATGGTGTAAAAAGCGTATATGGTATATGTGTATTCGTATAATATACATTTCTTGTACACGTAAGATATGTATATTTGTATATTATACGTTATTTTTTTCTTTTATTTCTACTGTTGATTAATATACGTATATTAACCATTAGAATACTTGTATAAATATCCTGCATAATATATCTCGATCAATTTTGTATTCAATGTTTGTACATCCGAGGCTACCCGAACTCGAGAATATAGTTTGCAAAGTGTATGTTGAGATGCATGATTCATCATTTTATTTATTTTTTATCAACCATAATGTTAATAGTTGTAATATCCGATACAGTTTTAATTTGTTTGTTGTTACACAACAGTGTTGAAGTGTTGTTTAATTGAACTGGAAGCGTAGGTTTAGGAAAACTAAGATCAAATACCTAATTTGTGGTAAGTCTGAAAATAAGCAATGACATCTTTGTTTCAAATAACTTGTCAGGTGCACCACTTTTTCTTGTACAATGCAATTATAACCATTACAGTAACATTAATATCAATTTATCGATTTAATATTTTAAAATTTAAATTTAATATTATTGATTGCTGTTGTTATATATAGTATTATAAATACAAATAGCAAACTATTCAAGTTATTTGAAATAAAGATTACCATATGTGTCTCATATGAGGCTGTGGAAATATACACAGTATATTTTTCAGATGTCACCAAAAGACTGGTTGAAAAAGCAAAATGGATTTTCAATTTAATTGTTATTTTCTTAAATACCTATGTATGTTAAATAATAAAATGTTTTATTTATTTATATGTTATACTTTGTAATTTATGTTCGAATGATATACATATTTTACATTATTATATATACAAGAGAGTAGGCAGTACGGCAGAGTGTTAAACAACGTCCGCTCCGGTCACGACTTGGATGGGTAACACAATTCTTCCCAATGTGAGTCCGTTACCTCGTATAGGCATCCAAACATACACATTTCTTCTCGCCGGATAAAGTTTAACCTATAATACACGTGTACTATAATTAAAGAATATACAAATATTTTTATTATATATTAACGCAATTTTTACGTTGATAATACGTGTAAATTACACGTTTAAAATACATATAACTGGTACGTATATTACACACTAAATATACGAGATATATCCGTTTAGTCGCCGGACATTTTTCCGTATAATATACTTAACAAATAAACAAATATTACACTTAGGTGTAATACCAAAAATAAACGTATCTTAAACGTAACTGTGTTTACTGGGTAGGTTCGATTATCTGTTGCAAACAAAACTTTTTGAAATTTGTCCACAAGGGTTAATGTCTATTTTGCTTATTATTTTGTTTCATCATTCTTTTTTGGCTTTCAATATTTCCAGTTTGAGGATTTTCTGCTTTATATGTTTTTCAGGTTTTACAATTTTTGTTCATTTGTTATTTTATTTCCTTTAGCTCTTTTTTCTAGTGTTGTGTCCTTTCTTACTAGCTTTGCTAATTTCTGGGTTTTATCAGTATAATGGGTTTTAGTTACTATTGTTTTTTGGGCTTTATGTTTTGTTGCAGGCGGCAATTGTGGCTTTCGTAATTTTGTCTGGTAGTAGGGTTTTGCATAATTTCAAATTTTTGTGTGCTCGAGGTATACATCTGATTTTTTGGGATCGATGCACTATTCAAGTTGTAAGAACTGTTAGGTAAAAACTAAGGCTTTATAAAAGTTTTAGAACGTTAAAGAACTAATCTCTTGCTTATTGCTTTTGAATTCTATTAGACATTCTGATCACTTATTTTAACAAAAAGCCCTAATTCTTTTACCTCTAACAATAATTTCACACAGCATAGCCGTTATCTTACTACATTCGGTAGTTATTAGACACTCAACCTTAAATGCACTTTATAATCAAAGTTTTTTTGTAGAAATATCCTGTACAAACTACAATTTTATAAATTGACAGTCGGTGAACTTTTGAAACAATAATTCAATCAATAAATAAATAAATCTTCATCACTTTCAACCAAAATGTTTTGCTATAATTATACATCTATTTATAATTAACATTTCATCAATTAATAACGAGCAGAGATGAAATAAATAAAAAATAGCATCTTAAGTAATGTTTTAAAAATAGACACAAATAGAGCGTAGAAACTGGGATGGTAGCCGAAAAGACTAATGAATAACCAATTTCCTAAATATGTTTACATGCATTAACGTAAACGTTGCAATAATTAAAGTTTGGAAAGTTGATGGCTGTATTTTGCTTTAATTACTAGTTACGTACAGTAACCGTTGTTTGAAATATTACAGGAAGTAAGTCTTCATTACTTACTTGGAATGAAGAAGAGTTGTACAATATAATAAATAAACTGTTAAGTGCTTTATAATTTTTTTTCACTAATTCACATTTTAAATAGAATGATAATTGAAACGGAAAGCAGGTGTAGGTGTAATTTATTTTAATAGATTAATAATAAGTTGTTTGTATTTCGTATACCTGTGCTTCTCAACTATAATGTTACGGGCGCGAGCCGATAATGGAAAGTGCCTCAAGTCAAGTTTCATAAATTATTAATGCAACCCTCGCTTATTTTGTAAATAAATATATTATTTTTATATTAATGCTGAATCAGCCAGTCAATATTTACTAATGTATTAACTGTTTGATAAACACCGTTCATAATAAGAGGTTTTGAAATATTTAAAAACCATTTGCATAAATTTCATCTACAAACAACGCCCCAACGAACACATAAATAAAGCAGTCATAAATTTATAACATGTCGAATATAATTATACACGTACGAGTCAGTTCTTTTAATTAAACAATTCCGAGAACAAATATTTATTATTAAAGAATTTAGTGGATTATAATTAGCGCTTTTTTTTTCTCTCTCATTTGTGCGGATTTATATGAGACGTTTGTAATTGCGCGATTTGTATGCTTATGATTGTTTATGATGACACATAACAGCACTAATGTCGCTATAAAACATCAACACATTAATTTAATTATTGTTATTAGCATATTCGCGATAGTTTTTTTATTGCATGCTGTTACATGTTGGAAGAGTTTAATTAATTGGAATTATAATTGCGATTTCTTAACTTGCTATTTTATATTCATTTATATGATAAACTGAAAACTCAACAAATTTTCAATCATTCCATCAATTTTGTTGCTTTTTGATCTCCACACTTCATTAGTTCTGGCGTGATTCCGTCTGTACTCCACCCTATTTTTGTTTTTAGTTCTTTTATTGCATCTGTAAGTCTGTTAATTTTTGTTTTGTTTTTGTTTTACTGATGTTTGTTGCTGCGAGTTTTTCTTTGTAATGTTTTTACTATCATTTCGGTCTGTATAATCTCGTTTACTATCTCTAATACTTCTCATGTTATTTTCTCTTATATTTCTAAAGATTTGACTGCTTTCCAAAATATACTGTTATCTGTTTCACTTCCACTTTTTTTTTTTTTGATAATTTGTTGTTTCACCATTTTATTCTTTTACTGTAGGTTGTTAGTTTTTTTGTAATTTTTTGACTTTCACGTTTGCTATTTTTCCTTCTTGTCTTTTCTTTCCTTGGTTTTTTATGAAAGCTAGAAGGTGTTTTAATTTTTTTTTAAGTATGTGTATTGTTAGTTGTAATTTAGTTGTCTTCCTTGTTAGTTCTCTTATTGTGTATTTTTTGCTTTTTTTTATTTCTTCCAAACTTAGTGAGTTTCTCCCTCTCTTCTTGACACTTGCTTTTTTTTTTCTTCATTTGCCTCTTCCGAGAATGAAGTTTGAGTTTGTCTTCCGACGTCTTCTTTCTTTGTTTGTATGGGGACGTTGTTTTGGTTTTTTTTTTTTGTAGATTTTTAACTTAATTGTATTTTATATAAGCTTCTTTTTTATTAGTATTGGCTTGAGCTTCTTTCTTTTTTCTGCTATTGCTTTGGAGTAGTCTTTTGAATGTACATCTTGGTTTCATTTAGATTTGTTATATTTTCTAGTATCTGCAGTTTCCTTCTGTATGTAGTTATCTCTATTGAAATTAGGCTATTTGGTATTAAGTATTAAGTTTAAATGATATGGGCATGTGATTTAGATTAAAATGGACCAACCCAAGTGTTTGTAATCCAATACCTTGAGCACAAACACTTGGGTGGCTGAGCTAAAACTAAGTTTAAATGATGTGAGCTTGTGATTAAGATTGGAGTTTCCTAACCACCCACCTACGTGTTTGTGATTCAATAACTTGATCATAAACACTTGGAAGGTTGGCGGAAACTAAGTTTAAATGTTGTGAGCAAATGGTTTAGATTGAAGTTGCCCAACCACACACCCAAGTGTTTGTGCTCTAAGATCTTGAACACAATCACATGGGTGGGTAGGCAGGAACTAAGTTTAAATAATGTGGGCATGTGATTTAGATAGGAATGGCCCACCCACCCACCCTAGTGTTTGTAAGCTAATATCTTAAACCCATCTAAGTGTTTGTGATCTAATAACTTAATCACAAACAATTTGGTGGGTGGGTAGGCGGGAACTAAGTTTAAACGATGTGGGCGTGTGATTTAGATTGATATGGCCCACATACATACCCAAATGTTTGTGAACTAATACTTTAAACCCACCCAAGTGTTTGTGATCTAATACCTTGAACACAAACACTTGGGTGGGTGGGCAAAAACTAAGTTTAAATGATGTGAACTTGTGATTTTGATTAGAGTTGCTCACCAACCCACCCAAATGTTTGTGATCTAATATCTTAAACACAAACAGTTGGGTGGGTAAGCGGAAACTAAATTTAAATAATGTAGGCATGTAATTTAAATTGGAGTTACCCACCCACACACCCAAGTGTTTGTGATCCAATACCTTGAACATAAACACTTGAGTGGGTAGGCGAGAAGTAAGTTTAAATGACATGGGCATGTGATTTGGGTTGGACTTGCCCACCCACCCATCCAAGTGTTGGTAATCTAATATTTTAAATACTCAGTTTAGTGGTTCCAAGGTTTTAACTGTAGTTTCCCCCTCCATCTAATTGATCCAATTTTTTGTGTACAAATAGTCGGGCAGGTGGTTAAGGCACTTGATTCATTAATTGCGATACAAATTTTTTTACAGGACCTACCCAAAGTCTCAGTGATCCAATCTCTTGATTACAAACACTTGAGTAGGTGGGCGGGACAGTCAATTTATTAATTGCGATACTGTAGTTTCAATTAAAATTCCAGCTCGTCTACCCATTTGTTTGTAATCCAATTTATTGATCACAACAGCATCATTGATTGCTGGAAATGGCGTGTCACTAAATAAGAAATTATGTCAAAATTGCCGTACCAATTTTAATAACATTTAAACAGTTAATAGTACTAATGTTTGGATACATTGTTACCAAATTTCATTACAATCCCGTCTATAGTTTTAAAGATACAATATTTTTTCAACATTTTAATAGTTGAAGATTTAGAGTTAAATCTGTTTTAATAAGATTGTTACCAAATTTTATAAAAATCCAATGTATAGTTTTAAAGATAGTCCCAGTAGCCCCTTTTTCCTTCTAATTTGATTCCAAAGATTAGCTAAAACTAATTATAAACACTATTTAAAGTACATAAAAAAGACTAAAAAATAGATATTATTATATCTAAATAATTCGCCTTATTTGCAGTTTTCTGCAACACAACTATTTTAATTGAATTTTTATTTAAATTCCTGATATTCAAATTGAAAAACTAATATAATAACTATATCCATTAGTTTTAATAAAATTTATAAATTCATTCCCCACGCGATTATGATTAATTAATTATATATATTTTTAATGAGACGCTAGGGTATTTGTGCGGCGCCGGGCACCGCTTTAGGCCTCGCGTGACGCACCTCATAAATCCATCCTCCAAACTGTTGCATTTCGAGCAAAAGCGACAAAATGATTTTCTTGAAAAGTTTACTACGTTTCCTCGCATGAAACTGTAATTAAATTCAATTAGAAGGGTGGGTGAATGTTTTGTGAAAGCACAAGCTCTCCGGGTGGTAGGCAGTTAATTTGCACACGGGATCCGGTCCACTTTATATTATAAGATTTATGGAAAAAAGCATTAATCAATATTGCATGACAATCATAATGTTAAATAATAAATTGCATGTAATTCTTGGAAAATTAGAATAAAAATGCATTGTTTATTTTATCCTGTAATTTGATTAAATGTAATTAGTAATGTTGGTTTAGTAAATTCTTTGATAATTAATGCATCCCACAGCAAGGAACTTATCAGTTAATTGAATAAGATTTATTAATTATTTATTGATCGGTAATAATTACGATTCAATTTAAGTTAATTCATCGGGTGTAGCCCACGGTAATCGGTTTGTTTATTCACCATGCATAATTATAAATAAAAGCGAGGCGCGCGTATATCTCCGCACTCACGAAACCGTCTACCTGTTCCTTCACCTCCTCTTTGCCGGTCGCTTCTCGTTAAAGAATTTCAGAATTTATTATTATTTAAGTTTAAACACAGCATTCGAATTGTGAAAGAATTTTAAAGAGGCGTATAAATAACATTAGTATTTCGAACCTGAGTATTCACATGGGCCACAGCCTGGTGCTTCATTCCGTTGCTCCCGCTCTCTAATGTGTAAATTGTTTCCCATTTATTTTTCGGGGCCCTGAAACCAAATTAAGTTTTTTTTTATGTGAAGAAAGATGCTTTTAACGGCCACTTAAAATATATTCTGCATTATTTCTCTCGCGAATTTATTTCTATTAATAATCATAAAACAGATTTTTTTCTTCTGTATACGACTCTGGAATAAAAAAGTGAAATTAAAATTGGTCCATTGCTTTGATGCCGCACCGACAACCCTCTAGAAGGCTTAATTATAAAGCTGTATTTATTATTAAGTTTTTAATTCAATTATTTTGATGGTAATTAGGTTTAAATAAATAACAAATTTACCATAAGACGTTTAAAATGACACATAGTCACTCATACTAAAAATTGATTTATAATTTAATGTATTATTCAATAAGATTGCCAAAATATATTAATCATATTTGCGTTTATTAATCAATGAGAGATTATAAATATTAAAATTAGCATTTCTGATAAATGATTGTTGAACGTGTTCTGCTTTTTTGTAAAAATTGCGTAGATGCAAACTTATGCAAAATTCTAAAAAAAGTAAATCCAAAACTTTTTATTTGAAGTTTAGTTGTAGAAAAAATTTGTTCCTTAATAGCTTTTAAAATATGTCAGCAACTTAACATACGTTTCTAAAATTTTAAAATTTTGTTAAACAAAATTAATATTTTATTATCGATTAAAATATTGTTTTTTTGCATTTCAATTTGACACTTTTTTTTAATCTAGATAAAAATATTTTCTCAGTTTCCTTGAAAAGTCTGTGAATGTCATTTTTTGCTACTTCTCTCTGCAAATGTCATTTGTCTTTAAATTGGAAAAAAAAAAACATAACAGATCCAAGATATTAATAGCAAACAATCGGGTGAGTTAGCGCCCACTCAATTTAATGACAGCGCAAATAGTTTTATTTGTAATGCCCCAACAACACACCCTAGTATTGGTCATTTAAAAACTGGATTTTTTTGTCTCTGCAAATGTCATTTGTCTTTAAATTAGAGAAAGAATGTGACAGATCTAACCTCTTAATAACAAACAGTTGGGTAGGTGAGTTGGGCATTCAGTTTAGTTTTTTTTTTTGTAGATTTAGTGAAGCAATACCTTACGTAAATTCTGTTGTTATAATGTCCTGGTCAACTAGTCTAAATTTGGCAGTAGTGGGTTGGTTACTTCCTTGCAAATTTTCACACAGTATCTGCGGCACGCATGTCCCTCTCTTCTTATAGCCACTACCTTTGTTTGTTTCTTTTACCATTTTGTATCTTTTTATCTGCAATGACATGCAACTCTGAGAAAGACTCCAATTCGTGTGCTATTTATTCTAATTATTTGGTTTGTCTTCAGATGCGTTTTTAGTTTTTTTAGGTTTTTGTTAATTTTTTTCCATTGTATCCCCTTTCTTTTATAAATAGTTTATGCAGTTTCATTAGTTGTATTCTTTTTGCAGTCCTAAATTTACCTCTAGTGATATATTTGTATCTTCGCCTGAGATTACTTTTTTGTGTTCATTTGAAAAATCTCAAAAACTGCGTTATCTTGAAGTTGACTGATACAACTTCAAGATAACGTATTTACCATTTAGTATTTGCTTCAATATTTCTGTTATTCTGCATTTCTTCAACATTTTTTTTCCTTTTTCTTATTTTTGCAATTTCGTTTACTATTGTAGTCTCTGTAAATGTTCTTCTTTTTCCTTCCTTATTTTCTTTGTTTAGTTTTTTTTCTTTTTTTTTTCCTTGTTTTTTTTTTTGTTTTCATTTTGTTTCTTTTCTCTTTCTTCTTTCGTTTCTATGGCTTTTAATTTATGTGTTTGTTTCTATTGTTTGTATTTTTATATTCTTTTAACAAACTCGTTAATTTTTTTTCTTAGTATTTTTGTTGGAAAGTTTTTTAGCGCTTTCCATTTAATTTAATCTCTTAAACAGTTTTAAATTTTTACAAAACTACATTTCATGGCTTAAGTTTCAATGTTTTACGGTCATTATCAAGTGAGAAACAAATGAATGAAACAATACATATATATGTATATATGTATATATAGACCAGTTGGTGAATTGGCAGAAAAATACAAGGAATTTTACAGAATATTAAAAAATGGTGGATTATACTGAATTAGATCGGTTTGCTCGTTCAAAAGGTTAACGAGCGGATTTTGGGAATGTTTATAAATTTCGACGGCTTCTAAAAGATTAAGCTCAGTACCTTTTGTACAGGTATGTAAAATTTTTAACTGATTAATATTTGGGAATGAATGATTACAATCTAAAATTTGATTTAAAAATAAACTAGAATTTCTATTTAAACATAATGCGCGATAATGTTCAGCGTATCTTTTTTTAAAACTACGGCCCGTTTGACCTATGTATAGGCTATTACATTCAGGACATGACATTTTATATACACCTGACTTTTTTAAAGAGTCAACTTTATCATTAGCATTAAATAAAATGTTTGATAATTTACAATTTGGTCTAAACGCGATTAGTTGATTTTGTTTGCAAAGAATGTAAGCGATTTTGTCTGTGGTTTTACCAAAATAAGTTAAAGTTGAAAATAAATTTTTATTTATATTTGAAGATTTTGGATAAATTTGAATCATTGTATTTTGATAACGTTTTTTGTTTATTAAATTTTGAATAAGATTTATTGGAAAACCATTACTTGATAATGACCGTAAAACGTTGAAACTTAACCCGGCGTTGCATAGGTGGGGTATAATAAACCCCACCAACTTTAAACACAACAAAATTAATAGAAAATGATTCCGCACAAAGGCGTAGGCTTCAGTACCTTCCTAAAATTTATAGCTCTGTACATTTTTGTTGTTGCTTTAATTATATTTAGACTTGCAGTAAAGTAGCATATGCGTAAAGTGTGTGACAGTACTCAAACCCCACCTTAGTACTTATGTATCTTATTTTTACAGCTAAAACCCCACCTTAGTATCTATGTATTTTAAAGTTAAATCTCAAACTTCCAGCTTATTATTTGTCAATGGCCATTGACAATGTTTTTTTCTTTTTTAAATAATTTAGAAATAATTTTCCAAATTATGTACAAATATAACAACAAAAATTTTTCAATAAAAAAATATTTTTTTTCAAAAAATTAGGATTGGGAATTAGTTAAGCTTTTCATAAATGTTAGAAAAAAAATCATCTAATAAATCGAGTACTAGTGAAAAAAATTGAAAATTTTGCAGCTTCTTTAACTTTAACTTTTTTAAAACCAAAGAAAATGTCTTGAAAGATGTATGGAGTATCCAAGAATTAAAGATAAAAAACTAAATTGTAGCAAATTTGCAAATGAAAATTTTTTTATACTTTTCTTTTAACCATTTTTTGTTTATTTAAATTTCTTTATTGTTATGCTAAGAAAAAAATGTAATTTTTTTTTAGTTATAGAATTATTTATTTATTTATACTTTAGTTTTTGTGAAAACTTAATTTTTTAGACATTTTTTGCAAATTTTTCATACAAATTTAAATGAAACCTTCCAAACATATTTTTTTTAATTTAAGAATCTACTTGCAGATTTATTTAAAAACAATAAACAAATTGATTATTTATTTTTTTTTGTTTTTTTTAATTTAATAATTCTTAAAATTTACTAAAGTTGAGAACTTAAATTTTTTTTAATTTTATTTAATTTTTTGATATGTCCTGAAGAAAATGTGATACTTTGTTTTTGTTGTTAGTATTATTTGTTTATTTATATTTCAGTTTGAAAAAAAAGTTTTTTTTTTGGTGAATTTTTTGTACTTTAGCAAATTTTGAAATAAATTATAAATAAATATTCACAAACATATTTTTTTTTATGTGAGTACACAACTATAGCTTGATTTAAAAATAATATAGAATTTTTTTATTAAAAAATATTAAAAAAATAAATAAAAATAGAGTGGGGTTTATTAAACCCCACCTTATCATACATGTCTTAAAAAACCACCTAGGCAACGCTGGGTTAAGTCGTGAAATGTATTTTTGTAAAATTTTATTGTATATGCTTTATATATAATTTTACAACATGTTATATATATATATCTTCTTTTTTCCTTTGATTTTTTAAATTTTTTCAAGAACTTTTCACCTAGACACCCGTCAGTATCTGTGTTGTATAATAGCACGTCTTGGGTTTGTTCTCTAGTCATTCTTTTATCTCCGATATTAGTCTTTGTCTAATCCCCATTTTCTTTTCTATTTACTGTTTCTGCTATAATTTTTATTGTCTTCTCTCTTGCTCTTAACTTTGCTTCCATTTGACTGTTTTCTTCTTTTATTAGTTTATTTATTTCTATCTTTTCTTCCACTAACTTATCTGCGGGAGATGTTGCCGCAATCACCTCTACTGCCTCATGTGGCACCGTTATGTTCTGTGTCCTGCTGATCTTTAACAAGCTGGCTTTTGTAGTTCTTCTTATTTTATTCCCGGTTTTTTTTGTTTTTATGGCTTTTCCCCGTGTTTCTGCGGCGTATAACAATTTGCTTATTGCTGCTGTTGTTATTAGCCTTTTGGTTTCTTCTCTAAGACCTACGTTGTTTGGCATGAGTCTACCAAGCTTTATCTTCATGTTCTTTGCTTTTATGACCGCTTCCTTAACCTTTTTATTCCATCATTTTGCTTCAAAAATTACTCCAAAGTACTTAAATTTCTTCCCTATCACTTGATATACTATATATATTTTACTTGTTACTCTATAGATCCATTTAGTCGATAGCCATGCCACTTTTGTTTTTTGTGTTGCTAATTTTAAACCCTTACTGATTATCTATAACTGTATTATATGTATTGCCAGTTTTCCTTTTAGTACTTTTATTTCTACGTCTCTACCTACTAGTGCTACGTCGTCCGCAAATGCCGTTATTGTCAGTCTTTTCGGTAACTTTATTCAGAGTAACTCATTATAAACAAAGTTCCATAGTTTTGGTCCTGGTGCTGAGCCCTGGGGTACCCCTTTAGTAAATTTGAATATTTCTTTCTTAAACATTAGGTTTCTACCCTGTAAGTAGCTACATACTATCTTGATAATTTCCTGTTCAGTTATCTTTTTTGCCGCCTTTATAATTGCTTTCCATAACTAACACGCTGTTAAACGCGTTCTGTATGTCTAACGCTACCATTACACAGTGTTGTCTTTTGCTTTCCGCTGTTTGCTATTTTTGCTATTGTTTTTACTTTTTCTATAACTCTTAAGATTGTTCTTTCTTTGGTTGATCCTTGTTTCCATCTAGAGCTGCTTTAACGATCTCTATTGTTATTTTGTTTAAATCTGGTGCTCTATTCTTAGACAATTTTATCTCTTCCATTGTTGCTATAACCGTTTTTTTCTTCTTTTGTTTCTGGTTATTTTACCAGTTTTCCTTTAGGAAACAATTTCTAAATTACATCTTCTTTTTTTTATCTTCTATTAGGTAGACTTTTTTGCGTTTCTTTTAAATTTATTCATTATTATTTTGAATGGTTTTTCCCAAGGATTACCGTCTATAGATTTTATCATTTTTTAATCTATTTCTGCTATCCCTATCCCTTTCTCCTTTGTAATGTATTGTATAGTATATGTTTGTGTAGACTCAATGATTCTTCTTCTGTCACGGTCCATTTATTCACTGTACTTTTTCCTACGCTGCTATGGTAATGTCAATATGGGATTTTGAGCTGTCTCTTACAAACGCCGGTTTGTCTCCTTTGTTGCAAATTGTAAGGTTTAACCCCACTACCATCTCCTTTAAGATTTTTTCCCTCTTGTATCCTCCCCATCTCGGTAATCTTCCTACCATAATTTTTTGTTTTGTTTTCTTAAACTGTTTTCTAATTCTTTTATCCACTTCTGATAGTATTCTAGTCCGCAGTTTTGACCGATACAACAGCTGAATACTACCATACTTTTTACTTCAGCCCACACTGTTTCTTTTTTTATTGTTCCCAACTTTTCTTGGGCACTCAGTTTAATGATTACTTAATAGTAGTTTTATCCGGAGTACTCCGACTACCTACCCAAATTTTCTGCTCTATATAGAAGTCATTTATGATTAAATTAATTTTTTTTTATGAATGTCAGTTATCTTTAAATGAGAAGAGGTGGTTGACAGTTCTAACCTCTTAATAACAAACAGTCGGTTGGGTAGGCAGGAAACTCAATTTAGTGACAACGCAAGTAATTTTATTTGGAGTGCCAAAACCATCTACCCAAGGGTTGGTCATCCAAATAGTGACCTTGGTTTATTTTGCTTAAAACAAACAAAGATATATTAAAAATTTATTGTTTGGTACAAGAACGAGATAAGTCACACAACAACGCGAAAATAAATTACATATACATTCAATTTTAATCCAAAGTTTTCAATATTCAAAAAATAATTTTTTCTTTAATAACATTTTTTGGCACTGAAAGTGACATTTCTTGAAAAACCATAAATTATGGTTTGGAAAACAGTAATAACCTTAAATCTTACCAAAGAAGTTTTAACTATTTTTTTTGTATTTGTCGTTTCATTAACCGTTTGGTGCAAGATCGGTTTAAATCATCATTTATTATCCTGTTCTTGCACTAAATTTGTAAAAGAGACTTGTCAAAAGTGAAAATAACTTCCTTGTACGCGTTTGTCCCGTTCTTGTACCAAACGATAGTTTATGCTTTGCAAAACCTTGTGGTACATATATCTTAATTTTAACAAAATAGTATCCTTTTCTTGCACCAGACTCTTTATTATTTGCACAACAGTAATTAAGTCTTAAGTCTTGAGCCAGCTTTTAAGTCAGCAGAAATTTTCAAAACAACAAAAAAGAAAGAGTAGAAAAGCAAAGCTATATAGTTTTTATCATCCGTTTATTGCGGACTGAGTCTTGTTGAAAAATTGCTTAAAAAATTGGTAAAAACCGGCTAATTTCATCAAATTGCACTCAGAAATTGAGACGATAAACAAAATTTTAGTAAAATTTTTTTTATAAAATAGCTTAATGATGCAAATAAATTTCAAATTTGCTTTGTACGTCTAGGTGATTCAAAAACATTTCTTTATTATTTTCAAACTTAATAAGCAAATAAAGTTTTGAAAGTTTCAATTACGTTTTTTTGGTACAATTTTTATTATAACAATTTAAAAATTGTACCATATATAGACCAACGATGGGCCATTGTGGGGCTAAAATTAAATTGTATTTCTAATACAAAATAATACTAATTCTAAATATAGACAAATTATGTGGTATTATATTACTAAAATTTAAATATACTGTTTATTGTCAAACTTTAAATCAGTCAAAGAACGCAAAACCATTTTTCTCAAAGCGAATTTCAATGCACACAATCTTGCAACTAAGTTTATACTTCCATAAAGCATTTATTGATTAAAACAATGCATATGCATACATAGTTAGAATGACTTAACATGCATTAAATTAGATAAAATGTAGAAAATAATAAAAAATATCGATTTGTGGTCTGATTTTCGTTGGTTGTTTATAGAGTAAATTTACAATGCTAATACTTAATTTTATTATTAAAATGAAAAAGCTTATTGACAACAAATCAGCTTTGTAATATTTCAACATAAATATAACATAAATGTGAAAGCGTGGAATCATTTGTTGATATTCTTAAGAAAATATTGGGAGTAGAAAATATTACAAACACGTTCCGGCTTAAGAAGTAAACAATATTTAATTTATAAACAGTTACTTTGTAATACAAAACATGCTTGTTTTTATCAACAAAGTAACATTAATCCAATTCGATTTTATTGACCTGAAGAATAATCCCTTGACCCAGTGTTAAGTCGTGAGCGGACAAAGAGCAGCCTTTAGGAAAATATAAGTTCTCGATGTAATAGATATTGTATTGCTTTTATAAATTTTGCTTTACATTGTATTACGGGAAAAATTTGATATTTGCTTAGCAAAATGTTATTTTTGTCTTGCTAGGATTATAATATAAATATTTATCGTAAACAACAATGTTAGATGAGTAAATTTTATTTTTAAACAACAAATACAAATAAAATTGTAGTTATTCCGCCCACTGATGCTTATGATAACAGAAAAATGCTAATGGCTGAAAACAAACACACACAGCAGATCGGAATTATAACAAGAATGTCCAAACATTATCATTACTCCTTTATATAGCCGCAACGTACCGTTAAAATTATACTAAACACAATGCCTTGCCTCACGATTCCAAAATATTTTATTTTTAGAAAATGTATACAGTGAATTAATTTATAATTAAGAATCAAATTTTTTAAATTATATTTGCTTTATAAATTATGAGAAGTATATTATTAAATAAATTATAATATATTTATCTACGGTTAAGCATTGTATTTCAATATAGTTAGTACGTGCATAATTACAGTGGTCGAGATAGTAATTACAAGTGTTGCCAGTTGCAGTGAAACTTGATAAGCGTATAGCAATAAAACGAGTATATGTTTCACCGACACGTGTGTAGGAGGACTTACTTCAAGAGCATACTTGAAACTAAAGCAAATGTAAGATAATATTATCACCGTTTCTTGGAAAAAAATTAGATTATGATGTAAAGAAATTACTTTTGCGGTTTTTGTTAATTTATTTATATTTAATTTTTAGTTTTCCAGAAATTTTATTTATAAATTTTTATCAAAAATTAAGTAATTATTGTAATATTAATAATATTATAAAATGCTTTATAAATTATGAATCGTCGGTTTATTATTAAAATTATTAACAAATAAATATTTAGATTTAGAACATAGCCTCTAGTAATTAAAAATGTAAGCACTTCCAATTTAAAACGCTTGTATAACCTTATTGTATTAAGATTGTTGAGCAGCTTTTTGTATTATTGTATAGTTTTGCACAGGCGTAGTTCAAAAACTTCAGTGCTATATAATATCAAGTATATTAATAACTTAAGCCCAAATTATAATATTATAGGATATGTGTGAGTAAACTATTGCAAGCTCATAATTAATTTATTTGTTAGCACATTTTTAATTTAAACAATAGAAACATATTGAATTTATTATATATTGATTACCGTACCCAATTACTTAGATTTTTTGTGAAAACTGGCATGCATTTAAGTTTTTTAACTGTGAACAAACTTTCAATAACAAATTTTTTTTCAGTATTCCGGTGCGTCAGTTGTTGTGTTTGTCGGATTTGAATTTTGAACACCATCCAACCATTTTTAATATCAGTGAAATTGTGCATCACAAAAACGCACTGAAAGAACAAACAATAACAAAAAAGTATTATCATGAAGTTTTATGTCAACTTTGTGATGCAGTTTGGCGCAAAAAACGGAGGGCAAAAAAGTGGCAGTTGCATCACGACAATGTTCCTTCTCATTCATCGCACCTGATATAATTTTTTTTGGCAAAATATGGAATTTTATATTTTTGTCAATCTTTTAATTTTCCAGACATGGCTCCTTGCGACTTCTGGTTGTTTTTAAAATTCATTTTGTAAAGCATCCATGATCTGTTAGAAATTGGGCGATGTAGTAATTTACCTCCCCATGTTGTCTGTTGATCCATTCCTTAATGCCTATAATTAATATTCTAGTCTAGGTGCTTGTTTTTATGTTTTTCCATCTCTTCTGCCATGCATTTAAAGTTTTCTTCCTTTGCGTTTCTTTGTTCATTTTGTTGTTTTTTTAGATCTTTTCTTTCCACGGCCAACAGGTCAATTGGAATTGTGGCTGCAATGATTTGTGCAGCCGCGGTCAAGATCGTGCTATAATCGTGCATATTCAAATTGCTGTTTTCTTCTGTATGCTGGGTATTATGTTCTTGTTGTCGCGAGAAGTACGACTGTCTGTGTGCAAAACATAAATATGCCGCCTTTTATATATAAAGTAAAGCTCATGGGTGTTGCTAAGATGATTCAAAACTATTTTGAAATTGTTGAGACTCACCGCAAAGTATTCAAGTACAATTCTATCAGTGCTTTATATTTTTTTGCACGAACTCACATTTTAATTACTTTTTGGTCTAAAAAACAGCATTTTTTAAAAACTTTAGTGCAAAATTGTTTGTTTTTTATTAAATGTTAGTCTAAAACAGTATTTTTTAAAGTATTTTCTTTATGTTTTATTTTTTTTTTATTTTGTCAAAAACAGCATTTTTTAACACTTTTTAATCTAAAATTATTTTTTGTTTAGTTTTTAAGCTGAAACAGTATTTTTATAAGTTTTCTGTAACTTTTTTGCACAAAACCACATTTTTTATTACTTTTAATTCTAAAATGCAGTTTTTAATAAGTTTTTAATCAAAAACCTCATTTTTTTAACACGTTTCAGTTCAAGATTGTTTTTTTGTTTAATTTTTAGTTTACTTTTAAGTTTTTATAATTTTTCGCACAAAATTACGCTTTTTGATTACTTTTTGTTTAAAAATGCAGTTTTTTTAAGTTTTTATTTAGAAACAGCATTTTTTGAACAAGTTTTTGTAAAAGATTGCTTTTTTAGTTTAATTTTTAGTCTAAAAACAGTTTTCATAAATTTTGTGTAACTGTTTTTGCACAAAATCACAATTATTATCACTTTTTGGTCTAAAAAGTTATTACTTTCTAGTCTAAGAAAAATGTCTTATTTAAAAACCGCATTTACTGAAAACATTTTAGTCAAAAATTGCTTGCTTTGTTTTATTTTTAGTTGAAAACAGTATTTTTATGAGTTTTCTATAACTTTTTGCACAAAACCACATTTTGGTTTGGTTTGGTTGGTTGGTTTAAAAAACATATGTTATTAAGTTTTTAGTCAGAAACAGCATGTTCTGAACACTTTAATCCAATTTTTTTTTTTTTAGTTTATAGTTTAAAACAGTATTTTTTGATAAGTTTTCTTGTACAAAATCATTTTTTTATTATTTTTTGGTCTAGAAAAAAAATTTATGTTAAATTTTTAGTCAAAAACAACAACTCCATTTTTTGTTTAATTTTTAGTTCAAAACATTATTTCTACTAAGCTTTTCCATTAATTTTTGGTCTAAAAAGCATGTTCTATTAAGTTTTTAGTCAAAAACAACGTTTTCTACACAATTCAATCCAAAATTATTTTTTAAATTTAATTTTGAGTTTAAAACAGTATTTTCTACTGAATTTATTGTACCTTTCTTGTATAATATCAAGTTTTTTATTACTTTTTGGTCTAACAAGCATTTTTTATTAAACTTCAAAAAAACGTTTTCTAAAAATTTTATCTAAAATTGCTTTTGTTGTTTATTTTGGGTTTCAAAACAGTATTTTCTGTTGAGTTTTCTTTAACTTGCTTGCACAAAATCACATTATTTTATTTATTTTTGATCTAAAAAGCATGTATGAGGTTTTTAGTCAAAAATGTCATTTTCTATAAATCTTTTAAAATTGTTTTTTTTTAAGTGGTACGTAGTGCTGCAATTCTTTTTTTTTCTATTGTGCATCTTTGATTGTTACTTTTTTGGTAGATGCATTACTACAGTTATCAAAATCAGGTTCAGGTCCATTAAGCATTTCTGTGGTATTTTATTTGCTAGTCCGCTTCAAGGTTAACTTCTTTTTCTTTTTGTATGCAATTAAGAATTTAGTCCTGTTATCTGCCTTCTAGCCTTTTATTGACGTCCAGCTTTCCATCCATCTTTTAGGTAGTATGCCTAGAAGTTTTATACTTTGGGATCTTTGGTCTTTATCTCATTTAGCAATTCTGTTGTAGTTTATTCTATTCCTCTAATGCAATCTTTGTAATTTGACCAATCTAACTATTTTTTCAGTAACTAGTTAGATAGCGCTGCTTTTAATTTTATAACGTAGTTCACTACTTTTTATTTTTCTAAGACTTTTGATTTTAGTGCTCCTTATTAGTCTTTTAATTTTAAATGTTTCTGCATTGGTTTTAGCGGCGTAGGCACACAAGTTTTATAAGTTCTAACTTTGTCTTGTTACTTTCTATACTCTATTCCTTTGGAATACAGATTACCAAATGTGCTCCTAATGTTCAACTACAAAACATTAAACAAGAAACTAACAACAAAATCTAACTACCATTGAGCCAGAGATCTATATACTACAAAACAAGTCTAAAATGGCAGAAACAATATTTTGATAAAGCAACTATCTCATCAAATTTACAAATTTGTTATAAATAATCTTAACTCAATAATCAATTCAAATACATTTTTGGCCGCTTTATTTATTTGGCTGCCGTGTGCACCGCACGCACCGCACAATATGTTGCAACGGCCCTGTGTTCTTGTATTTTTTGTGTCTCAGCGCTTTTGCCTAGATAGATGCTTCATATAGAGTCGTAGAATTAATGACACTCTTTTGGCTAATGATGCTGTATATTTTACATACTTGGTTATTTGCATATCTCTGTGTAAGTGTACTCCAAAGTACTTTACTCTATCGTTTTAGTTACCTCACTCATTTTCTTGCGTTTACATAAGACTACCGCTTGCCATCAAAGAAGACAAGTACACAGTGGCCTTTTCCAAAGTTTAGAGCTCAATTTATTTCACTCGTTGCAAAACGTCGATTGTGGATTTTTGCTTCCAAAAACTTCAAGGCAACACCGATAAAGCTTTTTTTGTCTTCAATTTTTTTTCATTTGGCCTTGTTTTAATCAACTTTTTGTATAGTCCAGTTTGTCTTGTTTTTTGTTTTGCTTTTGGATCAATACCAGCATCGCCTTCTTCCACTCTTTAAAAAAAAAATCAGTTAGAAGATTGTTCATTATCTCCTTATAAAGTCTAAAATTGCTATAAAATATTGTGAGAAAACAATCAAATCCGGCCATAAAATGTTATAAAATGTAAAATTTTATTCATTAAATATGAAAAATAACAAAATCCTGTCTTGAAACTAAAAATATTGTTATTATTATTAAATGTCAAAAATTTAGTCATGAATTGTTGATAAGTGCAAAATTCTATCATAAAAATTTAAAAATAACATCAAAATATTGTTGAAAAAAACTAAAATCCGACCATAACTATTTAAAATTTTTATAAAATCTTAAAAATAGATAAATCGGCTATAAACTATTATAATATTGTCAGAAAAATACAAAATCCGGTCATAAACTGTCAGAAAAATCTATTCATTGAATGTTAAAAATAACAAAATCTAGCATAAAAATTAAAAATATTATCAAAGAAAACTAAAACTCATCATAATCTGTTAAAATCTTTAACATTCTATATATAAAAAGTAAAATTTTTTTTTGTCAAAAAACATTAAATTTATGAAATTTTAAAAACATAGTGACCAACAAAATCGTTCAAAAATCTTATGTTTACTATCAAATTTACTGGTATTCAACATACCATAAAATCCAATAAAAATTGCGAGGAAAACATCAAATTTGCTTAAAAAACAAGCAAAAATCTTATTTAATGTATAAAATTTGCTGAAAAATTAGGTTTGCCACAAAAAATCGCCAACAAAACTAATTTTATAAAACTTATCAAAACTGGCGTACAAGTCTATTTTTTAATACAAAATTTGCTTCAAAAACCTTAAAAATGCACGAAAAAACTTCTTCTTCTTTCCATGCCTTATCCGTTGCGAATATTGGCGATCATCATGACTATCTTCACTTTATTTACGGCTCCTCGGAACAGTAGTATTGAGGTCACTCCATACCACTGGCGCAGATTTTTAAGCCAGGATATTCTTCCCCTCCCCGGACCTCTCTTTCCCAGCACCTTTCCTTCTAGAATAAGTTGGAGTATTCTGTACCTTTCCTTGTGCCTCATAACATGCCCAAGGTATTCTAGTTTTCTAACTTTTACTGTAGTCATTATTTCTCGATCCTTCTCCACTCGCCGAAGAATCTCCTCGTTAGTAACATGATCTATCCACGTTACCTTTAGTATACGTCTGTAGGTCCACAACTCAAACGCTTCTAGCCTGCTTTCAAAATCCTTGGTAAAAGTCCAGGATTCTGCGCCATACAGAAGAGTGGAAAATACGTAGCATCGTAGGATTCTGATTTTAAGTTGTAGAGTCAGGTCTGGACTGGTAAATATTTTTTTCATATCTGATGTTATTGAGTAGTTCACCGTTGACTATGATTCCCTCCTCTACACTATCCAGTGCTTCTTTAAAGATTTGCTCTGAGTATATATTAAATAGCATAGGCGAGAGCACACACCCCTGCCGCACTTCTCTACATATTTTTATTTTCTTAGTTTTGTGGTCTCCTACTCGAACTTCTGCTGTTTGTTGCCAATATAGATTTGCTATGATACGGATATTTTTGTCGTCGGCTCCCGTCTTCCTAAATATACTGATTAGCTCTTCATGTTTCACCCTATCAAATGCTTTGCTAAAGTCTATAAAACATAGATATACATCGCACTTGATGTCTCTACATCGCTGAATTAGAAAGTTTAATGCAAAAAGTGCTTCCCTGGTACCTACGGCATTTCGAAATCCGAACTGCGTTTCCTCGATGTTTGCTTCACATTTTTGGTATATTCTAGCGTGTATGGTTTTTAGAAATATCTTTAGTGTATGACTCATTATACTAATAGTCCGATATTCTTCACATTTTTTTGATGTTGGTTTTTTAGGAATAGTGACAAATGTTGAGTGGAGCCAATCCGTGGGTATTTCTCCCGTATCATACACCATATTATACAGGCGGGTAAGAATGTTTATTCCTTCTTCACTAAATAATTTTAGGACCTCTGCTGGTATTTTATCTGGACCTACAGCCTTTCCATTTTTGGTCTATTGCTTTCTGGACCTCTTCCTTCGTAATATGAGGCCCGATATCCGTGTTGTTCATGCCATGATGTTCTGGGCGATCGTCTTCGAATAACTGTTGGATATACTCTTCCCAGGTCGCTAGTTTTTCTTCGATCTCTGAGATCTCATTTCCATTTGCGTCTATTAATCTACCGTTTTGCTGTTTCTTATGTGTGCCTGCAGCTTCCTTGATTCTTCGGTGCATATTGAACAGGTCGTACTTTTTCTGCAAATTTTCTATTTCAAGACATTTCGTTTTCATTTCGTCTTCTTTAGCTTTTCTTATGCTGTTTCTTATTTGTCTGTTTAGTTCAGTATACCTGCCCTGGTCTTTCCCTTTCATATTTCGAAAAAACTAATAACATAAAAATCAAACAAACAAAATTATTAACAACTTTCTTAACAAATTTCTTTAAAAATTTTAAATTTCCACAAAAAACATGAAAATTAAACCAAAAACTTATTTCTAATATAAAATTCACATAAATTTTATCAAAATGTTACACAGTTTACCATAAAAACCTTACCAAAATTAATGCAACAAACCTTAAAACTGAACGGAAAAACACAAACTTTGCTTCAAAAATTGTAAAATTGCACAGAATAAACATTTAAAATATTGCACAAAAAACTCACTTTTAACATTAGCTTTGTTAAAAAAGCACGTCGACAACACACATTTTATCAAGATTCGCACTGAAAACCCAATTATAGTAAAAAAATTGATAAAAAAAACTTTTATTAAAGACCAAAATTGCGCGGAAAACTTAGTTCTAGGTTAAAATTTGCAGACAAACAACTCATTTTTAGCATAACAATTGCTTCAAAAACTGCAGCATTGCACAGAATGATTATTTCTAATTTTAAAATCACCCAGTAAACTTATTAATGGCATAAAATTTTTGAAAATTACGTTCAACACATAAAATTGAAACAGAAATCATATTTATACCATAAAATTTACTTAAGAAACATCAAAAGTACAAAGAAAATTATTTGTAAAACAAAACTTATTTTTAACATCAAATTTGCTTAGAGCAACCTAAATGGAGCAGCGGTCAAGAGCCTAATTACGATACTGAAAGTCAAGTGTTCAAATCCCGGGTAAAGCATGGATATTTGGTTGGTTACAAATATTTGTAAAAATATTTATCTTTTGCGTAAAATTTGCTCGTGAATCAAGAATATTATATGAAATTTATTAAAATTTGCATAGAAAACCTAAATAACGCATAATATTTGCTTAAAAACTTTCAAAATTACACAGATAAAACATTTATATTATGAAAAATAAGCAGAAAAAAAATCCATAATATAACATAAATAATATTATATATAATATTGTTCAGAAAAACAATTATAACATGAAAATCTTTCAAAACTTACTGTTACGTTAAAATTAGACACAAAAAAAATAGATTTTTATTAAATAAACTTTATCAATATTAAAAAACTGCACAAAAAAAACATTTATAACATAAAATATAATACATATCACAGATATTGTCAGACAAAATCAAATACCAAAATAAACTGTCAAAATAAAATATCAAAAATAGTAAAATCTAATGATTTTACTATTAAATTATGAAACATCAACGTTAAAAAAATCTAAATTGGAAATTAAAACATCAAAATATTGACAGAAAGCATCATAATCTGGCTACAAACTGTTAAAAATTGCAAAATTCTTTTCATGGAAAGTCAAAAAAAGTGAAATTCGGTAAAAAAGTGTAAAAGTATTGTCAAAAAGTACATTAAGTGTTGATAACAGTTAATATGTGCAATTTGAGTATTCAAATGCTAGAAACTTCAAAAATAAATTCTCTATCCTTAGTTGAAAAATCTATTATAATTTGAGATCTAGCGTTTTTTTTAGTTTAAATATTCAAGTTTAATCATTTTTTTTTTTAATAATGTTGTTAAAATGCGGGCGTAAGACCAAAAAATACATTACACACGTCTTTATAGTTAGTCAGTTGTTAGAGAGCAGTTTTTTATAAAATGAAGTGTTAAAGCATGTTATACTTTTTATTCCTTGTAAAAATCTGGTCACCCTGCAAAACATGGAATTTAATTTTTGTTTGCCAATCTTTTTATTTTCCAAACAACATGGTTTTTTGAAGTTGTTTCCAAAATTAAAGAAACCATTAAAAGAATCTTGTTTTCAGAGTAGAGAAAATATAATGCAAAACGCAACGGCGGAGTTAAACACCGTTCCAAAAAAAACTTTTAGAAGTGGTGTTGGCAGTAGAAAGAACGGTAGGCTAAGTATGTGTAAGCGCAAGATACTTACTTTGATGGGGATTAAAGCCATAATCCCGTTAAGCAAATAATAAATTTTTCCCAATATGCAGATTATTTTATGTTTTTTGTTTTGTCCGTTATTCGTTTCATTATAAGTAAAAGGTTTTTTGTGTTTCTGTTTTTCTTGAATCCATGTTGTTTTTTGTTTTATTTTTTTTACTACTATAGTGAATTAGTTTTCTTGTGTGCTCATCAGTGTAATTTCTTTGAAATATTAGCATATTTTTAAGTCACTTTTTTATGTATAGGTAAACTTCTCTCTTTATTCCAATAATGGATATTATTTTTAGAAATATTTTTTTGCTGTTATATCCTTTGTTCCTAGACCGTTGCCTATATTTGCTTTTTTAATGCTTTTTTATATTCTTTAAAAGTTAATTTCTGGTTTGTTTATTAGCTTTCTATCTCTCAATTATTTTCTATATTCTGTCAACATTTTTTCATTTTGATTCTTTAAAATTGTTTGTTTTGGTCACTTCTTATTTTTCAATTGTTTTAACAAACGTTAGTTGATTATAAAATTGTTGTTTACCCTTGTTATTTTTGTTCCAGACAATATGATGGGAGTTGGAGTCACATTCAATTATAAGGTCAACATTTCCTTGGGTACATTAGTGTACCAAATCTTCTAACTGTAATGTTTTAAATAGTTTGTTGTGCGCAAGATATGCTGATGCCAGAATTGTGCCTAGCTTCCGCTTGTCTACCAAGCTAATCCTAACAAATATTAGGTCACTGTCGGAAATCTGTGGCTTAAAAAACTTTGTTATGTGCTTGGGTTTGTAAATACATATCTTTAGTTTACCGTTAGTTGGATTTGGAAACACATTCCCACTTAGTTTGCCCAATCTGCAGACCCTGGTTTGTAGAATCTATGGTTCTTAAACTAAGGTTATTGTGTCCTGCATCACCTTTAGTTGCTACGGACACTCCACAATGATGTTTGCTTTAAATAACATTAATGTGTTGCGTTATCGGTTGGCTAGAGAAATTGGTGTATATCTCTGTTCGTTTCTTTCTATTGCTTTCTCTTGCCGCAGAACATTTTTTATTTTAATAATGTGTTTGTTGAACACATAGCTCAATCACTAGTTTTGTTTTCCCAGGCAACTTATGATCAGCTCAACGACGTCTGGTTTTTCCAAAAGCAAAAGAGTGATTTTGGCTATAGAGATTGTAAACCGGAAATCATGTTATCTAACTACCGTAGTAAGGCGTCATCATTGCAAGTCATCCTAAGAATAGCTCCTGTGAAGATCAGGTGTTTTGCCTAAAATAAATAAAGTATTATCCAGTTTTTCTCGGGATTATTGGTATGCTGATTAGTGGTTTTATTTAAAAGGTAAGCCAGGCTGGTAACCACATAAAAATGCAATAAAACAACCTTTTTATAGCTGTTTTTTTTCTTCGTCGTGGAGACAATCTTGTGTTTTCTTTACGTGTCTTTCACCTTCTTTCTGGGTTGTTCAGGTGAGGGCTCAGATGAAGTGCAAATTTCCTTGTATGGTTAGTCTCTTCTATTAAGAGAAAATCCAGGCCAAAGTGAAGTGTTGCCAAGCTCTAGAGACGCATCAATCCTTTATCCTCCCTTACGAGTTCCTGCAAACATGTGGGTAATCATTCCACAGACCTGCAGCGCAACTACTACGTTACAAGGTGAGCAAGGGTTTTTAAAAAATTTAAAATCTTGTTGGATAGTTTTCCTACCACTTAATAATAAAAAAAATGTAGCAAATAAAACATTTTTTTACAGACAATTATGCATTCAGAAAATATTACATGTTATGTAATCGTAAAATTTAAATAACAATTTTAATAGGATAGATGTATGTGCTTTGCCTAAATTAGTTCTTCTATTTGCAACTTTCATGTCATTTTTCCGCAGAAAATCTATTTTGAGATTTTGGCTTAATAAATAAACTGTTTCTGAATTAAATTGCCCACCAAAGGCAGATCACTAATTCTCGTAGATCAAGAAAATAATAAGATTTTTTGTGTTAAGAACGAATGCTGTTTGTTTCATCACCTCAAAAATATTGTCATCGACTTTAAGCTCATTTTCATCAATAAATGTGTTAAGCTGAGAAAATGGAGCAAAATTCTTAATCTTTAACTTTACAATCTTAACTTTTTTAGAATTTATTTGACTGTAACAGTATTTCGCAGTCTTACCAAAACCGCTTTGCGGTTCCCTGGGAAACCGCAAACCCCACTTTGAGAACCGCTGTTCTAGAGCCAATACATCACTTTGTCAATGAAAAGCCTTTTAAACTCTAACCGGGCACATGAGATTTAAAAACTTAAGCATAAACATACATGCTTTCTGTTAACAGTCCACACCAGTTATCTGTGGCTCTTAAGAACAGATTAGCTATATAAGCGTAAGATTAAAAAAATTATGTTTTGTGTGAATGTTAACAAATATTTTCTAGATGCCGTTGATAAAAATCTTGCACTTTAAAGAAGCATTCATCAAACAACACGCCACATCAGATACTGAATTTTAGTAAAACTTAAGAATGCAAAAAACAATGTAAACAAAGTGTAAAAATGTAACTCCGGTAGCAATGACTTGCTCTACTAGAAATTGACAATGAGTATAAAACCTCGAGAGTTAGGATCTTAAATTTAAGATTGAAACAGGCTCAATTATTGTACTAATCTTGCAACAATTATCCAGGTATTATCATAGAAAGAGAATCGGTAATTTTTACTGTAAAATATATTTTTGTTACTAGACTGGTAAAGTCAACAAATAAAACATTTCTTATAAAAAAACTTAGTTTGCAAAGCTGCATTAATCATAATTTTATAGAAGTTGCGGTATCCAGAAAACTTTAAAATTAATAACAAATCATTAATATACACATTTTTTTTTAAATTAATGTTGTTGATATCTGATTTTGCTAATTTAAATTTATATTTCAAAGTAGTTTATATGTAGTACATACTCTGATATATTAGAGATAATTAGTAATTCAATACAGCATACTTATTATTTAATTCAATTCATTGAGGCAAGTAATACAAACGACCAATAATGACTATCTGAGCTTGTGTAAGAATGCTGTAAATCGTCACGGTGGGAAAAAACTATTTTCGCACCGGAGAAGGACTTGGGTATGAATTCGATTCGCACACCGATATCGTCGGCATTTCATGTATACCACGGAATGTGTTCATAGACCGCCGATATATTCCACCTTCCTGAATCCTCCCTATTATGCATTCTTAATTGCTCACCACACGTTCCTTATTAAACTCGTCCGATTTATTTCCGTCTTGTAGTTATTTTTAAATAGTAATGATTTGTCCACAATCGCACTTAATTTAAGTCACTCATCGACGATGTGTGTCTCTAAATTGTAAACGTTTTGTACTATTTAAAGATGTGTCGGCAGGAATTACAGCTACCTAATGAATCTATATTAGAGAATCTAAATAAATAAATTTCTACTCTTACAAATAATTTTAAATATAATTCTTTGCATTGAGGAATTGTTATTTATTAAGTATACAATCTATATTTTCTAGAAAACTTGTAGGTAGTTTGAATACACTAGGGATTAAATATTAACAAATTGTAAACCATTCATATCAAGAAATGAATTGCAAACTAACTTTGCCTATTATTGGTTGATTGATTGATTGATTGATTGATTGATTGTGACATGCATACAAATTGCTAAGCAAACAATGCAAATTTGAAAATTGCTTTATAAACAATACGATACGGATTGAATATGATAATCGGGTTCATTTTAATTATGAATTTTTCTGTTTTAAAATTACTGTAACGGTCTTATAATAAAATTAGTGTAACATGAGCACCACACCGACGGTCAATGCAAGAGGTTAAGGTTAGATCCACGGTAGGAAGTCACGCTTTTCGCCCACCAAATAGCGCAGGCGTATCAATTGTGCATCTAAATATATATAAAATAAAGACATCGTTAAGTTATAAGACGGCGATGGTTGCCATAAGATAAGCCGGTTCGGCACTATATATCCGCTTTTTCAGTCTGCACAAATTTGGTCAAACTGTAATTGGAGCTAATAACCCCACGAGAAATCAAATAAGGAAAACTAATAGTAATATTTGAAATATTCCTGTATCAAAGTAGCACAGAAATGCATTAATTTAAGAAAAATTGTTTAGAATTCCAAGGGTTAATTATAAAACTAATATATTAATCGCACTCAATCACAAAATTATTAATTGTGAATCAGTGTTGAAATATTGCCTGATTTGCATACGCGACTGCCGCACACTTAATTTCTGACTACCAAAGCAAATTAATTACACAGCCTACGATATTCCACCAATATCTATTTATAATTGTTATGAATAGAAATCCATTAATTATCGCCTTCGAGTGCAATTAAGCGTTTAAGAGAGAATTTCAGCATTGAGTGTTGTGTTGTAGTAGTAGATGTACACCGCGCGGAAGTCACAAATATGTAATTAAAATGCCGGGGCCCATTTTTTGAAAACTAATTAAAAAGGTCGCCAAGGCGAAAAAATTAATAATAATGTACCGAAATGTGATTCATCGTGGGAAATTAATTAATACGTTAATGAAATTTTTATAAATTATTTAATAAATATTGATTAATTTTTACATTTTATGAATCAAGCTTATTTAAGGTAATTTCATTTATTATGTTCGAGTTTGTTTTTTTACTAAATTAACAACAATTATTTATGTTGTTTGTTATTTATGGAACTAGTAGAGACCTAAAAAATTCTTGTTTTGTTGTGTTTTATTTAAATTGTTTGAAGGTTTCTTATAATATACCCAAAATTTTATCATCTTGGCTAATACTTGATTGTAAAAGAAAATTGAAAAAAGTTTTTTGTTAAATTGTATGCCCAAATTTTTAATATCACTATTCCTTCCAAGTGCATAGTTATTAATATTGTATTAATTAATAAATTTATAACAAAGTTTAGTTTGTAGCCGACTTACTTTTTCTACTGTGACCCAACCACCCGCCCAAGTGTTAGTCATCAAAGAATCTATTGTTTGTCCCACCTCTTGTGTGCTTGGATTTAGATATGAAAAAACTGTTTAACATTAAATTTCTTCATAACTAACACTTGGCTGGATGGGTAAGAACAAAGTTAAATTTCTGAGCAAGTTACTTCTACTACTGTGACCCACCCGCCCGCCCATGTGTTAATCATTAAAAGATCAATTGTTCGTCCCACCTCTTGTTCGTCCCACCTCTTGTGTGCTTAGATTTAGAGATGATAAAATTATTTAACAATAAATCTTTTGATAACTAACGCCTGAATGGGTGGGTGGAAACAAATTTAAATTTGTGAGCGAGTTACTTCTCCTACTGTGACCAACCCACCCGCTTAAGTGTTAGTCAGCAAAAAATCAATTGTTTGTCCCACCTCTTGTGTGATTAGATTTAGGTATAAAAGAATTGTTAACCAATAAATCTTTTGATAACTAACGCTTGGGTGGGTGGGTGGGTGTGAACAAAGTTTAGTTTGGAGGCAAGTTACTTCTTCTATTGTGACGCATTAAAGGATCTATTGTTCAACCCACCTCTTGTGTGCTTAGATTTAGATATAAGAAAATTGTTTAACAATAAATTTTTTGATAAGTAACGCTTGGATAGGTAGGTGAGAACAAAGTTTAGTTTGTGGGCAAGTAACATTTTCTACTGTAACCTACCCAGCCGCCCAAGTGTTAGTCAGGTTGTGAACAAGTTACTTCTTCTACTATAACTCAACCATCCGCCCAAGTGTTATCAAAACATCTATTGCTCGATCCACCTCTTGTGTGCTTAGGTTTAGATATGAGCCCGAATACAAAGCTTTGCAGCCTACCATATATGGAAACGGTGTAATGCAGAAAGTGGGGAAAAAAATGTAAATATGTAAATATATTATAATAAATTTAGTTAGTAAAAAAAAAATTAAAAAAAGATAATTGTTTTACATTAAATCGTTTGATAATTGACGCTTGGGTGGGTGGGTATGACAAAAATTAGTTTGTGAGCAAGTAACTTTTTCTACTGTGACCCACCTGCCCGCTTGGATCTAGATTGAAAGAATTGTTTAACAACAAATTTAAGAATTGTTTAACAATAAATTTCTTGATAACTAACGCTTGGGTGGGTAGGTGGAAACAAAGTTTAGTTTGTGGGAAAAGTATTTTTTTCTAATGTAATCTACCCAGTCGTGTTAATCATCAAAAAACCTATTGTTTGTCCCACCTCTTGTGGGCGTGAATTTAAATATGAAAGAATTGTTTAACAATAGTAACTGCCACCACCAATAAATTTTTAGAGAAATTATATTACAAGTCTATCATTTGTTAAAAACAATTTTTTTGTCAAAAATTACTAAATCTTAAATAGCATCTGTCAAAAAATACACGATCTAAGATGATATTTATTAACTTAATACGTCTAAAATTATAAAATCTGTCAAAATATAACCAATAAGAAATAATCAACTGTAAAAATACTTAATCTAAGATGTGAATGTGAATGTTGTACTTTTCAACCGTTTTTAGCCAAATTTTAGTTCTTTTTGATAACTTTTCAGTAATTTATAAAAGAATTTTGCCAGTTTTTGAACAGTTTATGGTGAATTTTGGTACATTTCATTAGTTTATGGCCGGTTTTATAACAAGAATTTAATTTTTTCTAATTTTTTTATTATATTTCATAACAGATTTTGCTATTATTGACATTTCACAAAAATACACTTTTTGAAGGTCATGTTTCTGACATTTTATGAATAATATTTTGAACTTTTTAACAGTTTATAACCGCACATTGCTTTATAAATAGAACATTGTACTTTTTAATAGTTTATGACCGGATTTTGCTATTTTTGATATTTCATATATAAAATTTTAGACGTTTAGACGGTTTATGGCACTTTTCAACACTATGGCCACATTTTAGTGTTTTCTTACAATATTTTGATATTTCATAGTTGGATTTTGCTACTTTTCTTTTCTAAATGAATAGAATTTTGCACTTTTAAAAAATTTACGGTTGAGTTTTGCAAATTCATTTTAAAATTTTGCTTTTATCAACCGTTTATGACCGGATTTTGGTGCGTCCTGACAATATTTTGATAGTTTGTAGCCGGGTTTTGCATTTTTTTAGTTTTTATAATCAGAATCTTGCATCTTTCAACAGTTTATGGTTGGGTTTTGCTATTTTTGATATTTCATATATAGAATTTTGGACTTTTGATAGTTTATGGTCAAATTTTGGTGCTTTTTGACATTTTATAAATAGAATTTTGCACTTTTCAACACTATGGCCAGATTTCAAAGTTTTCTAACAATATTTTAATATTTCATAGCTAAATTTTGCTAATTTTTTTATTTAATGAATAGAATATTGCACTTTTAAAAAGTTTATGGTTTAATTTTGCTATTTCATTCCAGAATTTTGCACTTTTCAAACGTTTATGACCGGGTTTTAGTGCTTCCTGACAATATTTTGAGAGTTCATGGCCGGATTTTGCAATTTTTTAGTTTTTATAAATAGAATGTTGCACCTTTTAACAGTTTATGGCCGGATTTTGCTGTTTTGTTATTTTATATATAAAATCTTGCAATTTTTCAACATTTTATGACCTAATTTTAGTGCTTTTCAGCAATATTTTAATATTTCATAGCTCAATATTGCTATTTTTGACATTTCATAAGTAGAATTTTGCACTTTTCAAGCCTTGATGGCAAATTTTAGTGTTTTCTGAAAATATTCTGATAATTCATGGCCAGATTAATAACCTTGTATAAAAAAACATTTCACTTTTCAACAACTTATAGCCGGATTTTGCTTTTTTGACATTTCAAGAATAGAATCTTGCAGTTTATAACAATTTATATCCCATTTTTTACTAATTTTAACATTTCATGTGTAGAATGTGCAAACACTTTTATATTTTAGTATTTTCTGACAACATTTTGATATTTTATAGCAACATTTTTAAAATTATATTTGTATTTTACTATACTACTATTGTTTTGGCCGGACTTAATTACATTATAAACGGGTTTAAATTCTTTTACCGGATATAGTATTGTATGACTAGATTTTTAAGAGTATGACCAAATGTTGTCAAATTTCATGCAGATTTGTATGTTTTTTTACCGGATTTCAATATTTTAAGACAAGAATTTAATTTTTTTAGGCGGAAATTTATATTTTATTGCCAGATTTTTTAAATTATGTTCATATTTTAACATTATAAAGCAAATTATTATAGTTTTTGACCGGCTTAATGCCTACAATTATTTTTAGGCCGGATTTTGTCTTTAACGGCCGGATTTTTGAGATTATAATAAAATTTTACCAATAAGTTAGTTACTTATAATTCTTTTTTGTTAATTTTTGTATTTTTAGCCGAATTTTTGAAATTATGTACTTCATAAGCGGATTTATTGAAATTAAGTACAAAGTTTACCAATTTTAAGTAGGTTTTCTTTTGAGAAATGAATTTAAAAAACTAATGTTTTTTTGAGTTTCCTGCGCGTGCGGGACAAGATAACTTAATAATCTGACCTCTGCATTCGATTCCTTGAAAAATTTCCCATCGGTTATCACTATTCCAAAATTTTTCCAGGTTGAAATGCAATTAAGATACATAAAGTTAAAAGTTGAACTTAAAAATTGCCGTAAAATTCAATTGGCTCTATCTACAAAGCAAACTATGTGACCTAAAGGTCTGAAATTTGGCATGAAGTCATATTTTGGGTACTCAAATAAGTGTACAAAATTTGAGCTAAATCGGAGAGGGTCGCGTGAAATCGACTGCTTACTTGACATGGAATTGCCCATGTATGAATCTCCTTTGTTTGAAATAATTTAATTCTCTCTTTTTGCGGAAAGTTCTTTGTCTTAATTTCCTTTAAGTAAAAACCTGCTAAATCTATTTTTTTCTTTTTGTATTATTGTAATTAATTCATAATCATTCTAATCATAATAATTTCAATGTAATTTTCCATCTTTCTGTACATTTATATATGCTTTGTAATTTTCTTTTATATTCATACATGTTTGTATCACCGTCTGATGATGGTCTTGTAAAAAGTTAAAACATGTTACAGTTTTTAAATATATTTTTGTGATATAGTACATAATAAATGTGTAAGTTTTAAAAAATGCTTTTTTATAGTTTTATCGGATAGAAAATAATATAGTAAACAATATTTATAAAATAATAATAATAATAATAATTTATGTGGTATTAGGTCATTTTAAAAATGGATATACATGTCATAGATACATAATGTTTAAAATTTACAAAATACATAATACAAAAGTTACAAAAAATATCACAAGATAAAAACAGCTAAAAGAAAACACAAGAATATATATTATTAATCATTAAAATAGTCCTGAACAATGTAAAAACAATTTTTTAGTAAAAAAGATTTTATAAAAGTCTTAAAATCCTTGAGATTCATATGTTGTGCCTGAAGAGGTAGTTTGTTGTTTAGTAGAACTCCCATGTAATATGGCAATTTTTCAAATTTTGAAGAGTTATGAGGTACTATTAGCAGTGACGTTGCATAGCGTGTATGATACTTGTGAAAATCGAAATTTTTGGAGAATTTTGAGATATTTTGCTTGACCATTAACAGTGTTCTATAAATATAAATCGATGGCAGACTTAAAATGTTATATTTAATAAAAAATTGTCGACATGAATCTTGATGGTTTATATTAAAAATGAGGCGAATAATTCTTATTTGTCCAATAAAGACTCTTTGCCAGTTAGATGCTGCTCCCCAAAGAACGACGTTATATGCTAGATGACTATATATAAATGAATAATATGCATTAAGAAGACCCGTTAAGTCTACTGATGATTTCAACTGAGATATGCATTGTAACAGGTGTAAATTTTTTTTACATACATGTTCCAAGTGGTAGTTCCAGTTTAAAAAATTGTCCACAACTAAACCTAAAAATTTAGTTTTATTTTCTGATGAGATATTTAGATTGTTCATTGCAAATGTTAATCTAATGTTGATATTTGAGTTACGAAAATATATACAAACTGTTTTGCTGATGTTTACCATTAACATATTTTTTTCACACCATTGATGAAACTGAGCAGCTGTATTTTCAACATTAATACGAAGTTGATCCAAACTATCAGCAGATATTAAAAATGATGTATCATCAGCATATGTTATAATATTAGTGATTGGTAAGATGTAACTTACTTGGTCATTAATAAACAATAAAAATATGAGAGCACCTAGCACTAAGCCTTGCGGCATCCTTTCTTTGCTTTCGAAATATGTAGAATATTTTCCATTTGCCTTTACACAGAATTTTCTATCACTTAAGAACAATTTTATTAATTTAAGCGTTACATCGCGGAAACCGTAACATTCGAGTTTTTTTATGATAAAATCTAGGTTAAAGCAGATCGAAAAAAACACCTGCTACATGTTTACCTTTATCTAATTTTAATATTCATTTTAACCTAAATGATCGCAAATCATCTATGTTTTGTGATTTATTAAACACATATCGGCTGAGCAGAAGAGTAAGCTTTAATACTAGAAATAATAATTGTATCGACAACGTATTCACAAATATTGATTCAGATAACTTCCATACTACTTCTGTTGATTATGATTTTTGCGATCACACTGGTATTTTGGCAATGATTAAATTACCCAAAGTTTCTAACCAGCCTTTAAAACAAAAGGTAAGGCCCTACACAGAAAATGAAAAATTCTTACTTTTTTCTGCGTTAGATAATACTAACTGGAGTTTTGTTGATGACTTTAGTTTGAATTTAGAGTATAAATTTAAGAAGTTTATTGAAATCATTGAAGAGCATACACTTCAATCGTTTCCACTAAAAATTTATAATGAACAGCCTAATCGTTGTCAGTCTAACTGGTTCACTAATAACTTGCGGGAAATGCGTAAAACTCTTCATCTTCTAAAAGATGCTAGTAGTAAATATACAGATTTAAAATCCAACTACATAAACTACAAAAATAAATATAAGCAAGCTATAATTGACGCCAGAGTTGCATACAATGCTAAGTATTTAAAAGATTCGGGCAATCAACCTAGTGTGCTTTGGTCATTAATCAAGCCACCTAAATCAAACTGTAATAACCAATGCGACATAGATGTCAATACTTTCACTCAGTACTTCAGTACTGTTGCTGAAAACCTTGTTAATTCTTTACCAGCAACTAATCATGATCCAATTGATATTTTAAATAAAGCACATTCACATTCTTCTAGTAATTATTTCAAATTTGAAACAGTTAGCATGATAGAAGTTAGAGACGTTATTAAAAATTTGAAACCTTCTCATAGTCGAGATACATATAGCATGAGCACAAATTTGTTAAAAAATATTATTAACACCTTAATTAATCCTTTGACTAAACTAATAAACTACTGCATAACATCTAACTCATTCCCAGAATGTTTACAAAAAGCCTGCATTATTCCAGTTTATAAAAAAGGTGATATTAACGATGTAAATAACTACCGCCCTATATCTCTTTTACCTATAGTTTCCAAAGTGCTGGAAAGAATTTTAATGTTTCAAATAGTTAACTACCTCAAAACAAATAACTTATTAAGTACCCAGCAGTATGGTTTCCGCAGAGGAAGGTCTACGGGAGACGCAATAACTGCTTTTACTCAAGCGGTCTATGATGGTTTTGAAAAAGGGGTTTACTCCATTGCAACCTTCATGGATCTGACAAAAGCATTTGATTGCGTCTCCCATGGCATTCTCCTGCGGAAACTTTACTGTTATAACTTTCATCCAACCAGTTGTCGTATGATAAATTCATATTTATCCCATAGAAAACAAAAAGTTTGTTTTAATAAAAATATAGGCATGGAAGTTCCAAACATTCACGGGGTACCTCAAGGATCAATCTTAGGCCCACTTCTATTCATTTTATACATTAACGATCTTCCTAAATTCAACTGTGAAGTAAATACTACTTTATTTGCAGACGACACAACGCTACAGAATTTTTCTGAAACTAAAACTGGAGTAATTACTAATAACAACAGATTCACTCACAAAGCAAATACCTGGTTTACAGCAAATCAACTAACGGTAAATCAAGAAAAAACAGCAAACGTGATGTTTTCACTAAAACCTGATGCTGAAGTAAACAGTGCAAAATTTTTAGGCATACACTTAGATAGTAAACTTACGTGGAAAAAAAATGAAGAGATAGCTTCTATCAAAGTATGCAAAAGCATATTCCTATTAAGACAACTAAAAAATCAACTTCCTAAACATGCCCTTAAAACTGCTTATTTTGCTATTTGCAAATCACACCTTACTTACGGATTATTATCTTGGGGTCATTCTAGCTCACTAAGTAGGCTTTTTGGGTTGCAACGCCGTGCAATAAGAATAATTGATTCTGTTTCCTATACAGCAGATTGTCGTAACTCCTTTATCACACTGAATGTTCTCACACTTCCATGTCTGTATGCGTTGGAATGTCTTGTTTATGTACGAAAACATATTCAAAACTACACAATTCATTCTGACTATCATCAATTTAGCACCAGATCTAGTCATCTTTTGTATCCTGATTATCTACGCTTAACCAAGTCGCAAAATGGCATTAATTATTACGGGCCAAAACTTTTTAACATGCTGCCAAATCATATTAAGATACTGCCCATTAAAGCTTTTAAAACTACAATAAAATTGTTATTCTTAAGAAAGGGGTTTTATAGTATTGAAGAATGCCTGACAAATAAATTTGCAGAATAGTTTGTGTTCGTTATTTGCATCTGGTCTGTGAAATTTAATTCTGAATCAAAAATGTTGCATTCTTAAATTTTTAATATTTACAATAATTTTAACTTGTTTGTCTTTGTAGTTTTTAATTGTTGTCTTTGTAGTTTTTAACTTCAATTTTATATATACATTTTATTCTACAAGTTTGTAAACTTTGATACATGTTTTATGAATCTTATATTGTTCATGATTTTAAATATTTTTGTTTGACTTATGTAAACTTTTAGTATTGCATCAATAAAGATTATTATTATTATTATTATTATTATTAATTCTTTGTAAACATCATTGATAAAAATAGTAGTTCCTGTTTCAGTAGATCGAATTTTTCTTGAAAATAGGCACAACTGAAGCATTTTTAAGCATTGAAGAAAATTTACCAGTTTTTAATATGTCATTAATAAGAAGAACTAACGGTTCTGCAATTATAGGAAATATGTGCTTAACTATTTTGGAAGATATGTCGATTAAACCAGTGCTGTTTGTGTTTTTCATATTATTGATTACAGTTAGTACGTCGTAGATTTCAACAGAATTGAAGAAGCAACTACTTGCATTATTACTACCATATACAGTGCATTCAGAAGATGAGTGTAGGCAAAGAGTTCTGATACAATTTTAGGATCTTGAGTTATTTCATTATTGTGCTTTAATTTAATACATTGATTAGTTTTTGTTCTCATTTTAAAACTTTTTTGATCTTGCACTGATTATTGAGAGGCAAAATTATTAAATTACCGAAAAGTTAAGATCATATCAGTGCATAATTTTAAATTTAATATATATTAATTATTATCATCAAAGTGTTTGTTTTCAATATACAATCAATGTTGTAAAGATTAATTAAAAATTAAAATGTGTTTTTTCCGGTGGCACGTAAGATGTCCGTTTAGATAACATTAAGGGATGCTGGCGTAATTAGAAGCATGCCCGTGCATTTTTTAATAAAAAAAAGAAAGATTCTCAACGTTGACACCCAGGCCAATTAAAAAGGAACTCGTTTAGCAACGATTTGTTTTTTCAGTCCATCTGCCGAAATGCATCCGGGGAATGCGTTTAAAATTTTTCAAAACCGCTTCGACATTCTTTTATCCCTCTGTAAATTTTATTTTTTTGTAACACAAATATTTGATGTATTTCACCCGATTTCCATGTTATTCAAAACAGATATTTATTATAATTAATTAAAGTATTTATTTCAATCATTTGAATAAATTTTAATATTAAAGTTAAATGTAATTTCAATCAAATTAGTAAACATATTACATTCAACATCTGCGAATTTAGTATTTAGAGAACACTGCTATGATAAATACAGTGTATCGCTGTCCAAACAAGTCCCTCATTTGTTGACACAGACCCCTAAAACCCTAACCCACTCATAGACCGCACTCTTCCGACCGAAAATATCAGACACACAGTGTGATTAGCATTTTATACCCGTCCCGGTCATTGTTGTGTTACCGGGGGTTGGTGTAGGCATGACGCGCGTAATCCCCGCATTTAATTCCTGATAACTCCCTCTGTGTAGGAACAGAAAGGTCCTCGATAAATTATAAATATAATGCTCGTGCGGGATATTTAGTAGTACAATGAAGCTGGACTAGAACAAGCGCTGATATTACTATTTCATTGCGATGCTAAAATAAAGCGGATAAAAAATATGCGGAAGGGAGGATGCGAATAAAGTTTTATTGTCGTGGATATGATGAGGCTTCTTCTGCTGGATTTACTATGCATGGCGATGAATAAATAATACCGTTATATTTTTTAGAGCTATGAGAATTTATAATCGAGTACGTTTATTGCATGCTGTAATACAATTTTTATATACTTTCAGTAATTTATATTTGAACTAATTATATACGAAACCGACACTCAAGACAGGAAAAATTGTTGACTTTTCACCAAAGAACAATATTGTTGTTTTTTTTACGCAGGAGTTTGCATTCCAACAGGTGAAATAATAAAAACAAAATAAAAATTAATTATAAATAAAATTAAAAATAAATTTTATCTCACCGCAAGGCATTTAAAAGAAAAAGAAGCTTGCAATTAAAATGGTTTTTGCATATCCGTCCAATCCGTGCAAACTCTTAACACTTGAAATACAAACTGTTACACTACTATCATGTGTGATAAGTTTCAAACTTTTGACAATTCTATAAACTCACAAAAAATTGCATATTTCTGTTTTTATACATTGATTGTATAAAATTTGGTATAAATTAAGAGTAGTTTGGAAACAATTGTAGAAATTGTTTGACAGTTAAGTAAAGTTAGTTAAGATTATTTTTGTCATTTTTCTAAGTTTAGGAATATTTTTGATAATTTTTTGACATTTGTATAACATTTTTGACAGTTGTATTAAGTTTCTAACATTTTATGTTTTTTGAGATTTTAAAAATTTATGTCTACATTGTTGAAAGGAATTAGGAGCAGTTTGGGACATTTTCTTATAATTGTAGAAATTTTTTGACATTTTAATAGCATTTTTGATAGGTTAGGTTATGACAATGTTTGAGAACCTGGGAACAATTTTGAAGTATTAATGCAGTTTGGATACGTTTTGACAGTTTCAAAACATTTTTGACTGTTAGAATTTCTAACATTTCTTGTTTTTAGAAAGTCATAAAGATTTTTGACAATTTTTGTGAAAAACATTTTTGAAAAGTATCTGATGGCTTACTAACGTTTTTGAATTGTTTTCTAAAATGTTAAAAATGAATTTACAAACATTTTTGACAATTTGATATAGTTTGTAAACTTTTTTGACAGTTCTAGAACGTTCTTTACTGTTCTAGAACATTTTTAACGGTTTTAGATCATTCTTGACAGTTTTAAATTACCTTTGAGACTTATTTGACGTTATTCGATTATTTTTAACAACTCTTGAACATTTTTGACACTTCTAGATTAGTTAACTGTCTAAGTTTTAGAACATTCTTGACACTTATTTGACTTATTTGACATTTCTAGATCATTTTGATAATTCTACATTTTTGACATTTTTTTCTTCTTGACTCTTCTAAATCACATTTGACCGTTTTAGAAAACGATACTTTTTCTCTATAGTTCTAGTTTATTTTTAGTAGTTCTAGCTTAGTTTTAAAACTTGTAGTTAATTTTTGATAGTTTTAAAACGTTTTTAATAGTCTTAAATTACTTACACACATTTTTTGACGGTTTAAGATCAATTCTAAATCATTTTTGACATTTTTCTAAAGATATAAAACATTTTTGACAGTTTCAGAAGACTCGTGACAATAGTTTGACATATCTAGATTATTGTTGACCATTCTAGAACGTTTTTGACACTTTTTTAACAACTCTAAACTAATTTTGACATTTTTAGATTATTTTGTATTGTATTGTATTGTATTAAACTTTATTTCTTAGATATATTTAGTACATATCAGAAAAAGGCGATGTTCAGCAAATTGCTGCTCTTCCACATAACCATTTAAATTTTACAATAATTTTATTAATTTATAAACATAAACCTTTTGCAGTATAGCCATATTGAAGATGCATCTTGTATTAGATTGTTCCCATGTACTCCATATTAATCTTCTCATGTAAATACCGCAATTACACCATAAATTTGTATTAAAGAGAATATTAGTCAACCTGACATTTTCACACTTTTAAGTTTTAAAAAGTTCTTAAGACTTTTTGACTATTTTGACAATTTCAGAACATTCTTGGCATTTTTTTGAGAGTTTAAGAACATACTTGACAACTTTTTTGACAGTTGTAGAACATTCTTAACAGTTATTTGAGAGTTCTAGAACGTTTTTGATTCTTCTAAATTACTTTTGACTGTTTTTGAACATTTTTGACATTTTTTAATACAGTTCTAGAACATTCTTAAAATTTTTAGATTATGTTTTGACAGTTATAAATCAACTTTTTTGACATTTTTAGAATATTTTTAAAATTTTAAAATACATTTGACACTTTTAGATAAATATTGTCAGTTTTAGAAGATGGTTGACAAAACCAAAACATTCTTGATACTTATTTAGATTGTTTTGGACCATTGTAGAACGTTTTTGATACATAATTGACATTTTTAACTTTTTTATCAGTTCTAAAACATTCTTAACACTTCTAGATTACTTTTGACAGTTCAAAAACATCCTTATTATTTCTAGATTTATTTGAAGATCTTTTTGACAGTTTCAGTACATTTTTTTAAGAGTTCAAAAATATGCTTGACATTTCTAGATCATTTTTGAACGTTCTAAAACAGTTTTAAATTATTTTTGACAGTTCAAATTTTTTTTTTCTAGACAATTTAATTTTTTTCAAAATTTTCTAAAATAAACGATTTATTTACAGTTTTTTGATAAAACATCAAAAAATCTTAGTATAATCAAGTTATCACTTAAAATTTCAAAAATTGTTTTAAATAATTTTTTTAGAAAATTCAATTTTGCTTAATATTTATCATAAATGCATTTGCAAAATTTTTCAAAATAAACAAGTTATTTACAATTTTTTAATAAATTTTTCAAAAAACTTGGTGTTATTAAGTAACCACTAAATATTTTGAAAATTGTTTTAAATAAATTTAAATGCTTTTCAGTCATTTACAATTTTTTATAATTTTTTTTAAAAATCTAAGTATTATCAAGTTATTACTAAAAAATTTCAAAAATATTTTAAATAAATTTTGTCAAAAATTCAATTTTTAATTAAAACATTTTCTAAATTTTCTAAAATAAGCGAGTTATTTACAGTTTTTCAATAAAATATGCAAAAACTTGTTATTATTAAGTTATCACAAACAAATTTAAAAACTGCTTCAAATAAATTTTGGAGAAAATTTTATTTTGCTTAAAATTTCTGATCAAAGTTTTTTTTCAAAATAAACGTTTTATTTAGAATTTATCAATAAAATATGCAAGAAACTTGTTATTATCAAGTTATCACTAACAATTTTAAAAATTGCTTTAAATAAATTTTGCTTTAAAAAAATTATTTAAATTTTTTTCCAAATTTTCCAATATATTTAATATTAATATGAATTTAATTTTTTTAATAAAGTATGCAAAAAAACTTGTAGTTATCAATAAAAAATGCAAAAAATGCTTTAAATAAATTTTGTGAGAAATTCAATTCTGCTTAAATTTTTTATAAAAGTTTTTTCAAAATTTTATAAAATAAGCAAGATATTTTCAATTTCTCAATAAAATACGCAAAAAACTTATTATAAAGTTTTCACTAAAAATGTTTTCAATTGCTTCAAATAAATTTTGTGGGAAATTTAATTCAGCTTAAAATTCCTAATAAAAGCTTTTTCAAAATCTTTTAAAATAAGCGAGTTATTAACAATTTTTTATTAAAATTTAAAAAAATCTTGATTTTCTCAAGTTACCACTTAAAATTTCAAAAATTGTTTTAAATAAATTTTGTGGGGAATTTATTTCTGCTTAAAATTTCTCATTTTTGTTTTTTTCAAAATTTTCTAAAATTTGCAAAATATTTACAATTTTTCGATGCATCAAACTTGTTATTATGAAGTTATCAGTAAAAAATTTCATATAAAAAAATTTCAAAAAATTTCAAAATAACCATGATATTTACATTTATTTTTCAATAAAATATGCAAAAAACTTTCAAATTTCAAAAATTGATTTAATGTTCAGTTGCTTGTGGCTTTTGTCCATTTGCGAGTAGCCAGTTTTCAAATCAATCTTCCTAAAAACTTTGGCGTCCTTAAAATTAAATTTTTCAAGGTTTCTTGTATCTTGGGCAACGGGACTGTTTCTATCCAGGTAAATTTATTTAAGCGGCACCACAAAAGCACAATAGCTGCTGGTGTTCCGTTCTATAATGTTGTTAGCAAAAAAAGACTTAGTTGAAAATTATTTTGCCAATCTAACTGATGATTGGTGTTGTCGTGAGCGTGACATTTTCACAAAAACAATCAAGAATGTTCAAATTAGTTGTTTGAATTCAGCCGGTTTGAGCGGTTTGTGCGTAACAAATGTCCAAATATTCTGTACCTAATAGATTGTGGAACTTTGGGCCTTGTCGTAATGAGTGGTAAAAGAAATTTATAGTAGCTTGCTAGTCTATTAGTCAAGGGTTGCCAAGTATTACTTCCTTTACCAGAGTTAGTGTAACCAATAAAGCAATGACAAAAGATTGATTTCCAACGTTTCTCTTACTTTCCCAGTGGTTATCAGTGAAGCCGTAGGGTCGGCTTGGGAATAAGCTATTGTCAGCGGTTTTATCTTGTGCAGTTGTAGCTTAGTGAAGTTGTGGCTAGCCCTTGAATCTACCTTCTTTCCATTGATAGTAATTACAATTCGGGGTAGATGGTGTTTTCATTCTGCACCTACACTAGCCAAGTGAAACTCGTTTCTTGGTTGCTTTTTGGTGGGTTTACTAATCGTTTCCTGACAGGCTCTCAGCCCGTTTCTCGAACTCTGCAGTTAGATCTACGTAATTTATTTTTATTTCCAATTCCAGCTTGCCGGCGGCTATATTGGTTTTACATTTTGTCCCAATTTGGAGGAGTTGATCAAACGTTTAGAAAATGTTACATTAACAGCAATTTTAAATAAATTTAAGCCCTACAATATTAAAATCCGGCCACTAATGATAATTATACAAAAGTCTATGTTAACATCAAAAAGCAATTGATTATTAAAGCTAATTTATGTTTTTAATTTATCATAATGCAATATAAACATATTACACATAACACAATCAAAAAGATTACACTGAAATAACTTTTGATACCTTCACAAATTTCAAACAATATAACTCGGATTCAATTTACACGAGGAAGATAAATTAATTAACCAGCAACAACACGTATTGAATAAATTAGATTAAGACCGAAACTTAATTATGTCAGACAGATACGATTTGGAAACAAAATTATTGTGACTCATAAAAATATACAAACAACAAGAATGATAATTCTTTCCTTTTATTTTACCGGTAATTACCACGTCTTGGATGGATCATTTCTCATAAAGTTTCCCTGCCCATTGTCATGATAAATATGAAATATATATGGATAAAGGGCCATCTTACCTGTGTTTTTTTTACTATCCTACGGAGTTAGCGGGCTAACACTAAAAGGTTTTAACAGTATGCCGCTCTTTTTAGTACGGACTTTTTAAATATGCAAAAACAGTCGTAAAATGTTTTAAAACAAACAGTTTTCTTTACAAAGCCGAAAATATTTATACAGCAACTATTGTGTAATAATGTGCTTCAGGCAGTATTGAATAAAGAATTTTTTAAATTATAAAGTGAGTTTTCACCTCTGGTTATTGAATTGTTCTATTTGATTTGAAAACTAAAGTAGTGGCTTACAAAATATGTGTAAGTATTCAGCTTGGTTTCAGGCTATTAGATAAGCTGCATATACTTTACGTCGCCATGAAGCAAATATTGTTTAACTCGACTATATATATTTGCAGATTTCATTGTTGTAAATAATATATAAATACTGCTTATGCATTTTAATGCGAGTTTTGTACTAATAAAATGCAATTTTTATTTCAAGCATGTACTAATAGAGAAACTGAGCATAGTTAATGCTACACTAATTATAATTTGATTAAATACCAGTCAATAATTTAAAAAATCCACGTATATCTATAATAGAATGCGTATTTTTAAGCATTAAACTTATAGCAAAAAGAAGATTTTGATGTAAACATTGTTAAAATTGCCCAAATTTTAATAATTTTTGACCAAATTAACAATAATCCTGATATTAATGACTAAAACCTAACAAGTTATAAATGAAAAGCGACAATAAGTCGTAAAATCTTAACAATAATGAAAATAGTTTAATCACTTAATATTAAAATACGCTATTTTTGATTAAAACTTTGTTAAATATAGGTAACAAAACTTAGCAATTTTTTTACTATTTTTGACAAATATTGGAAAAATCTGAGTACTATTGTCTAAAATCCGCCAATTTATAGCTAAAATACATAAATATTTTAATTGACATCAACTAAAAATACAATCATACAATGCACAGAAAGAAAATATAAGACAAATAATTAAAAAAAAAAATGATTTTTTAAGTGACATAAAATCACGAGCAATATTTAAGGTTTTGGTACTTATTTTTGTAGTAAATTTTGTGCAGAAAAATGCAAAAAGTTTTTTTATAGTTGATGGCACTGAATTTGAAAACATAAAGCCTATTAGAACACTACATCCTATATTTGACGTTGCTTGAATCAGTTTTAGGCAATTTTAACTTTTCTTTGGTAGTTTTAAAACGTTTTCCTCAAGTCCGGGTCTCTACAATTAATGTTTCAATTGGAACCTATTACTAGCTGAATATCTGTCTTGACTGGCTATAAAGTTTTTAATGTTGGTCAACATTCTGGTCACTAATAGAATTCTTGCTTTTCCATCACCTAGATCTAATTGAAGGTTTAGCAGTGATAGTACTTGCATCTGCTTCCACATAATTTTTTGCATTATTGGCAAAGGCTAAAAGAATTTTAATTCATTGTTGGGCAAAAATTCCGTCTTCTTATTTCTAACTTTTGAGTCACTAAGTTCTTCTTATTCTTCTTGAAATAGGCTTTCAACCTGTATTTTTAGTTTTAAAGAGTTCCTTGCGATGTCGACACCCAACTGTCCCTTTATCTTTTTGGTGGTTTGCCTGGCGGCTTTTTAGAGTGTGATTTTCCGTCTCTCGCAAATTTAACAATTCTGTTGTCTTGTATTTTGTTTATGTGTTGATTCTATACTTGCCGTTTCTGCTTAGTCCATCTTACTGTATCCTGTATGTCGTACATTTGCTTTATTTCTTGGTTGGGTATTCTGTCACATAGCGTGTGTCCCGTAATACTTTGGAGCGTTCTCATCTCTACCGTTTGGGTTGTGCTCTTAGTTCTGCTGGTGTCTGCCCAGGTTTCTGCTGCATATGTGATTATTGGCCTCACGCATAATTAATATATTTTGGTCTATGCATCAACTTTTAGGAACTTTTTTTTTCATATACTGACTTTCAAGCATTCGGCTATTCTAGAGGCCTTATCAATTTGATTTTTTACCTCAGATGTTTTGTCTTGATGGGAGGTTATTTCTACTCTTAAGTATCTAAAGGACATCACTTGTTCTACTATTTTGTCGTTGATAACTAATTTGCATCTTCTAAGTTCTTTTGCTACGACAAGTGATTTTGTCTTCTGTATTGCAATCGACATGTTGTAACGTTTTGCTGTTGGGTAAAATTAATGGAGTAGTCTCTGTAATTCACCTTTGTTCTCTAATATAATTACTGCGTTATCTGCGTAGCATAGTATTGTTATTTCTGTAACCATGCCCCGCGTTTTTAACGTCTTTTATTATTTTATTTATAACTAGGATAAAGAGTACCCGGCTTAAAGAGTATTTTTGCCTTATTCTTGTTAATATGGGCATTTTTTGGGTCAGGCTGTTGTTCACAAGTATTTTGGTCGTTGTCTTGGTGTTCATGTTTTCAATAGTTTTAACTATTTCTTCCGGAACATTTCTCTATCTCAATATAGTTGTGATGTTATTTAGCTTCACTCAATCAAACGTTTTGATTGATTTCTTTACTATTTGATGGGTGATGAATATGGCATCTGTGGTAGACCTGCTTTTTCTCTGTTGTTTTTCCTTTATGTGTATAAATTCTGAGATAATACCTTGGTATATTTTTCTACTAGTTTGTGGTTGATACTGGTAGTTGTTTCTGCCATTGCTGGTTCTTCTTGGTGTTGAGTCTCAACATCGTCAAACATTTGCTTGAAGTGGTTTATCTATGCCTCTTTCGGGATAGTTGTTACTGTTATATATTTGTTGACTTTGCATTTTCATCATCTTATCATTCCCCATATCTTTTTTTGGCTACCGTAGAGGTCATGTTCTATATACGCAGTGAAGATTTTCTAGTATTTGGTCTTTATTCGATGTATTTCTGTTTGCACGTTTCCGGTGTTTTGTTGTTTAGGTACCTCAAGTAGGTTTCTCGTTTTTCTATTGCCATTTGTTTTACTTCCGGTGTGAACCATGGTAAGTTAAGTTTATTTGAATTTTTGTTAATTTTTCTTTTGCCTAGTGCTTCGTTAGCGGCAGTCTCGTTGTGTGATTTAACTTTTTTCCAACTGGCTTCCACGTCGTCCTGATCCACAATTAGCTGTTCTTTGATTTATTTTGTCAGTCTTTTTTTGTATAGGTCCTTCACGGTAGAATCATTAATGGATTTGGTGTTCAGTTTGTCTACGTAAATAAGTGGTGCCTTCTTTTTAATTATGTTGTTAGTCGTAGTTTTGCCATGACTAATTCGTGATCCGATCATATGTTTGATGTTAAGTAGCGTACATCGGTTATCTGAGAAAGGTGTACCGCTATATTTGAGATTATGTAACCGTTGTATGTTGGACCAGGTTATCTTGTGTTGTAGATTGTGATTTGTCCTCCAAGTGCTCGTAGAAGGTGTCAATTTCCTCTTTATTTTTGTTGGCGTCGGGAAGTAGAAGCTGATAAGATGTACTTTGTTTTTGCCAATATCTAGTACAACTTTGAGTATTTTCTGATTGACATAGAATGTATCTTCTATATTCTGTGTAAATTTATTACTAATTAGCAGGTCTACACCGGCTGTGGCTTTTTTGTGTTTCTTGTTTCCGCAGTATTTGAGTGAGTATCCTTTATATGTAAGATCACTTTTCCATCTGCGTTTAGTTTTGGATAATGCACATATATCTATTTTGTGTTTCCATTTCTAGCAAAATTTCTTGTTCTTTCCCGTTCCAAGATCTTATGTTCCAACATATCTTAATAGGTTTTTCCTCCACAACTCTATTTTTTTCTATTTCTTTTCATATCCGTGTCTGTAGCTGGGGTCGTCGTTGTTGTGTCAGTCCGCTTCCAAGGTTTGTTGCTGGTTCTGTGAGCTTGTGGGTTGATTTACTTCAGGTAAGCTGCTAACCTCACCTGCAAACCCTCCTTCTTTATCCGGGATTGGGACCGACAACACCCTCACTGAGCTACTCAATCCACTCAATGGAGTGCAGGCGGAGTTTTTACTAAGTTGTTGTGGTAATTTTGGAACAAGTTTTCAATGTCTGCTAAGTAAAGTAACCTTCTTCTTCTTTTAAGTTGGTGTAACTTACTCTCTATTTGTTCCATTGTATTTTAAATGAAATAAATTCTGTTTTAAGAGTATCCACCAAGGATTCCCAATTATACAGTTTAGTTTTTATTGAGCACTACTATTTTAACACATTCCACACGAATAAATTTATTGCTAAATTAATGAGTTTTATTTTACTCACGTTCCTAGCTATTCTCAGCTATTTAAGGCTTTCCAGAAATGAGATCAATTTATCTGAATTAAATTTAAGTTGCCATTTATAAACTTGTATTGGTTTCTGTGTAGAATGGTTTCCTATTGCGTGAGTCTGTATCTTTGTAAAAAGTTTCTAATTTGGTTTAACTTTAAGTGCTATCATATGATTTAAATTTTTTTTTTCTTTTGTAGTATGATCACCCACAAAATGTCATTAACGCTACTTGTATTCCAATTCATGCTTTTGCAGATCAGAAAGATTTATGCCCAAAGTCTGCCTCCGCGTAAATAACTCGCAAAATTTATTTTGAATTATCTACTTAATGTGTATGTTTACTAAAAATGTTCTAAATCTTATTAAGAAAAAGAAGACATTCTAACAAATATAGAGCATAATCCGGGGACAAGTGTGTAGAGAATTGTTTGAAGAATTTTCTACAAACAGCTACTTATCAGTACCATGTACAACAAGTAAAGACCTTAAATCCACTTGATCATCAATCACTTAAGGTTTTTTGTTGCTGGTTTTACGCAATGACGCCAAAAACCCCTGTTTTCTTGATGTTTGTGCTTTCAAAAATCTCCATGTTCTAATAGAATCTAAACATCAAACACGTTTTTCATTAAAAATTTGAATGTATATTGTAGGCGACATGTTTTTAGGTTCTGTTGTTTTAACTGGCGCTGCTTACCTAAACTTTTTGCAGAACATTATATGATTTTTGACAGCAAATATCGTTCCAGCATGATGGTGCTTCAGTGTATTTTTTATTGCAGTTAGAGAGCATTTACGTTAAACTTTTCCACGTAAATAGGTAGAAAAAGGCAAACTTATTGTATAGCCTGCAAGATTGCCTGATTTAAACCCTTTAAATATTTTTCTTTGTTGAAAACTCTAAACTATAAACACCTGCCATTCAAAAATGCATGATTGTGATGAACAAATCTCAAAACTACCAAATGCATTATAGTTTTATTTTAATTCATTTATATATTTAATTTTGATATATTTTTGTTTTTAAAACTTCCACTTTTAAATGTTTTTCCGCATATTCAGCAATTCCAACCTAAATTATTGGATTCTTTAATGGACGTATTATCAAGACAGTACACAAGACCTACTAAAGTTTCTCTTTTATCCGAAAAAAGGTGCATTCATCACAACAGATTTTTTCTTAACCAATCAAAATAGACGACTCAAACCCAAAACCCGTAGAGTAGCAGTATTTTAGATGCAAATTCTTTATAAAACTTCCGGCCCAGTTAAAATCCTTCAAAATTAGACCAAAAAATTTAAAAAAATAATTAAAAACAGTAAATAATTTAACCATTATTAATTTAGTCTAGTTTTGATGTCAATATATTACCCAATAAGTAGGCATGAATCTATTGAAAGCGCTGTTCTTACCAACTAAGAATTGACAAGATATTATCATAGAATTTTGCTTGGTTTTGTGCTCAGCTAGGTAGTACTTTTTTAGCTTGCACATTTTACTAAAGTACATTTTTAAAATTGAATTTAAAAAAAAATATATCGGTTAATTTTTATGATCACACAAAAAAATCATTTTGGACATTTATTTTTTAAAGATTATTTTTTTCAAATGTTGGCTATAAGAACGAGCAACATAGTCTATTCAGAAGTTCCAACTGTCGCAATAAAGCCATGGTTTTACGGGCTATGTGGCAAGTAGCGCCGTTTTGTTAGAACCAAATGTTGTCGAGATTACCGGTTTCAATTTTAGGCAGCAAATTGTGCATTAACGGGGGCCATTCATAGTTGCGTTCCGGCCGGCCTTATTTTTAAAGAAATGTTGCACCAGTCCATAAACCACACCAAACCGTTGTTTTGTTTAAATGTAATGGCAGCTCTTGAATATTTTGCCTATTGACGTAGCCATTAAGCCAAAAATGGGCCTCATCGCTGAACAAAATTTTGGTGAAAAACAGTAGATCTTTTTGAAGCTGTTTAAGAGCCCAAAGCCTGAAACGGTGACAATTTCGAAGGACAACCGGCTTCAATTCTTGCATAAGTTACATTTTGTATGCTTTTAAATCAAAATTCTTACGTATAACAGCCAAGTTGTTCCAAACGCCAAGCCAAACTGTTGAGAATAGCGCCAAATCGATTCACTAAGGTTATCGCGTACACTCTAAGCTACCGCCGTTATATTTTCTTCACTACGTGCTGGATGTATAATGATAATGAATATTGAGTCTCATTTTTTTTTAATAGTTCAGCAAATTGTGCGTTCTGTAAACCAATTATGTAAAAGCAGTCTTTTCTTTCAAAAATGATTTTGATAAAAACTATAATCAACAAACCTCCCAATCTTTCCATTTGTTTCTGTTTATTAATTTTAATCTATAGTAGGATTAAACGATAACTATTTAACAATTGTATAATAATCATGCAAATTATAAGTTAAAAAATGTTATTAATGCAGTAATGATTGACATTTAATTTGGACGATTATAATAAATTCATTGCTTTTTTATTCATGTGTAATAGTATGTTTAACGCTGCGTTTATTACAGAAGCAAATATTTAAATTTATTTAATGAAAAGTAATTGAAGGTTTTCGAACATTCCGATTAATCTTCGCAATTATTGTTTGTTTAGAGCCGCTGCTTAATGTTTTAAGTGGCGCAGTAACGAGATAGGGTGTAATTACCGATTCCGAAATATTATAATTTCAGAGGGAAAGACGCGGATGGAAAAGAAAAAAATAAGGTGAATAATTACTTCCTCCGGAGATATTGCTCGCTTAAAATTTTAATATTGAAATTCCGATTCTTGATAAAAGTTTTGCGCCCGCGGCACATCATTATAATGAAATAACATTATGAAATTTCGCATAATTCATTGTTGTTATTTAATATTGTAAGCACGGTTTTATTGGAAATAGATAAAGTGTAAATCAGATAGAAAAAATATTTTATCGCGTGTCTGTCTTGCATCTTATTCTGTCCGTAAGGTGATTTAGTCCGTAAAGAAAGATGACATTAGTCGTGTTGTGAATATCCAAAGCGATTGGGACATGCATGTCTCCTGTCTTCTCCGATCCTCTTTATTGAGTTTCAATGTGTACGGTCAGCAATTTGAATAAATGAACGGGTAAACTTAGGAGAACATTCCGTCGTATTTAAGTTTTGTCCCTTGGCTCATACAAATTACCTGATTATACTCGAACCTGCATAAACCTCGATCTCTATATAGTGATCTGACGGTTTATCGGCTCGCTCTCTCAGTCACGGCCATTCAAACATCCGTAATTGATTTGAACACACACATTACGGTGTCTTTACAATATCCAAAAACGAAATATAAAATACACATTGGAATCGCAATATTTTCTACTAATTAATTGTCAGGAGACTCATATCAAAGCAAATTGTATTACTGTCGGATTTTAAGAAATTGAACGAAATATCAAGCAAAGCTGCTTTGTCCAAATCAGGATTTTATTGTTATTTAAAATTATAAAAGATAAAAATTATGCTAACAATGTTATTATGACAAACAAAATTATGATTTACTTATTCTTTTTTTAGAAATGTTTGTATAAATGAAATTTGTTGATATTTACATTAAATTTTAATAATAACCATGTTTTTGACGCTAACAAATAACAAATCAGCTCTTTACAACAAAGTTGTGATTTGCACATTTCAATAATTTATGACAAAATTTTGCCATTTTTGGCTTATTATAATGTTTTATGAGCGGATTTAGCTATTTCTTACTTTTTATGATAAAAGTTTTGCATTTTTAACAGTTAAAAACTAAATTTTAGTGCTTTTTAGCAATATTTTAGCCATTATATTTAGTATTTTGAAAAATGTGCGGATTGCCAATTTTGCCAATTTTTGAATATTAAAAAATTCGTGATAATGCTTGATATACCATTTCTCATATAGATCCCTTTTTTTCTTGTGCTCTAAAGATTATTTACTAAAATTTTGACTAAAATCAACGACAGCGTTTTTTCAGGACCTGAATGTTACAAGTTTTGAAGATCGCGAAAATATGTGCAACTTCCTGCATCAAAATAGTAGTATGTACGTATTGATTCTATGAGTCTTGTGAGATCACTTTAAAAAAAAGATTAAATACAAAGAAATCTAGACCTTGTGGATCAAATTTGGTTAAGATTTGACAAAGTTAGAACGGTTTAAAGAAAGCAAAGTTTTGCGATTCTGCTATATTTACGGTTTTTTTTGAAATAATGTTCAAAGCCTAATATATCAAAATGACTGCCACGATATTAAACATAAAAATTGGTGTTTTAAAGTACATTTAATAAGAAATAATTTGAGCCATTGTAGACTTTTTTATCTTTTTCCAAAAGCCCAAAAGTTGTGATACAAAATAAGCTAAAAAAGACGTTTTATTGTAAAATTTCTGATCTTTAAATGTGTGTCATTTTGAACAGGCAATATTCTAAAGACCAAAATTTTAGAAATCTCATTTTTTTCATCCATATTTTGATCCTTAAAAAATTGAGCAAAATCAAAGAGATCGACTTTTTCAAATTAGTCGAAAAGTAATGAAACCCATATAAACTTAGTTTTGGAATTTTTTGGTTTTAACGTTATATTAGCAAATTGTACTGTATATTGCACACTAAATTAAAAATTCAATGTTGAATCGTAAAGCATATTTATTGTTTTTATTGCGTATTTTGCAAATACGAGGAAAAATGTAAAGCAAAACACAAATTACGTTATTGCTTCTCAAAATATTTTCCTTTAAAATCTATACTTTTGCATCCGATAAAACTAATCTTCAAAACAATGTTGCCACTCTGAGCAAGGTACCTTCAAAATAAGTGATTTAAATGCTTCAACGGCCTCTTCAGGCAATGAAAAACGCTCGTCACAAATTTTATGTCCAAATAGAAAGAAGTTATTTTGCAATAAATCAGGCTAATATGGGCAATTAGTCATTAATTGGATGTTGTTACTGGTCAAAAACTCTACAGTTCGTCATGATGTGTGAGCGCTTGCATTGTCATGATGAATAATGAATCGACGGTTTATGTTGCTCCTTCTGATTTCAGCGATAACTTTCGGCAAACAAATTGAAGTATACCAGTCAGCATTAACTGTTCTTCGATCTTTTAATTCAACAGTTGCAACATGACCCATTTTTCCAAAGAAACAAGCAATCATTCTTTTTGAAACGCTTTGTGAACGCACCACTTTTGTGGGTTTAGGTTCATTTTGTAACACCCATACAGTCGAATGCTGTTTAGTTTTAGGCTCACATGAATATATCCAAGATTCTCGACCCATTACTATGTTATATACCGAATTTGAACAACCCCCTTTGAATTTCTTTAGCATTTCGTTGCACCACCAACACGTGCCTGTTTTTGTTCTTCTTTCAAATTGTGTGGGATCTAACGACTGCAAAGCTTTCTGACATGCAAATGATCGTGCAAAATTGTATGTATTTGTTTTGCTGCAATGCTATCTCACTATAGGTCACATGCCGATTTGACAAAATCATATCACGCACAGCATCAATATTTTTTTGTGACAACAGAGTTGCATGAACAACCTTTGCAAAGATCATTATCAAATGTTGGTTTTCTATGCTTGAATTCTGCAAACCATTTGTAAACCATAGTTTTGATCTTGCATTAATGACTGTCTAAAGTTGACAAAGAACTTTTTGAATTAAATTAAGGATCACATTTTGGTCGATATTATTCCATTCTTGCAATAGCAACTGTCTTAGCGCAGTTCTTGTAGCAGGTGTATTTTTTCGGATACGTCGTCCCAACTCACCCAAGACATGTTTTATGAAATTCATGTTCGAGCTGAAAGCTGGCTAATTAAACCGCAAAATTCCCACTTCATCCAGATAATCTATGACAACTCTGGCTATATGAAGTCAAGCATTATCTTGCATGAAAATGCCGCAATCGCCCATAGTTGTCATGAAGAGCATAACATGATCTTCAAGAACCTCTATAATGTACCTGTAAGCTGTCAAAGAACTATTCTTTATAAAAACCAACTCTGCATGTTTCGGTAGAATTCCTGTCCAAATTATAACCAACCTACTGCCAAATAAAAGTTGCTTGTCAATACAAACTGAAACGTATCTCAAACTTTCCGAAGTCCGTCAAATCCATTGACGCAAAAGCGCGACTTATCTGAAAACAGTAGTTTGTTTCAGTCCTCATTATTCTATGCCTGGTGATTTTCGGCAAAAGCCAATCTTGCAACAGGATGTTGGCTTTGTATAGATAGCTATCTTTCTACAAGACAATTCAGCAGCCCGAAGCCTTCTCCTAACGGTTATGGAGTTGATTTCGTAGATAAACTGCAAAAGCTGTTTTATTCCGCAAACTTATGGACACTAAAAAACAGTTATCTCTGTTTGTAGTAACTTTTTTCACTCAGATCTTGATCTTCTGGTTATCAGATCAGTATCCAAGTAACGCTAATACATATTTTGTACAGCACAAAGGCTATTAGCAACAATCCTTGCAGTTACACGTTTTTCTTGCTCATTATCATCATAGACGGAAAAACTATAGAACTATTGAAAGCTTTATACAAAGAAAATAAGAACATCGTTAGAACCAACAATAAAGAATCTCAAGAGATTGAAACCAAGATTGAGCTAAAACAAAGATGTGTACTGAGTCCAATACTATATACAATAGTGATAGATAAAGCCATAAAAAAAGCAAAAAAAAGTATGAAGACTCTAAAAGTAGAATATTGGAAGATGGAAGCAACAAAGATAATGGAATTACTATTTGCAGCCGATATGGCAATAATGGCAAAAACGGAGAAAGATTTACAACATAACATCAACATAATAAACATAGAATTAACAAAAGTAAACATGAAGATCATCATAGACAAATTCAAAACAATGATAATATCAAGAAAAAACCAAACCCATAGAATAACACTACACGGAAAAAAGATTGAACAGGTGGAAAACTTTAAAGGAAAGATAGAAAACAAGATAAATGAAAGAATGGGAAAAATCGAAAACATATTCAACAAGTTAAAAATACATTTTTTGGAAGAAAAGAAATACCAACAAACATAAAAACAAATAAAGTAAAGAAGGTAATAACACCAACAATAATGTACTCCAGCAAAACATGGACATTGTCAGAAAAACACAAAACGAGAATAAATGCAACAGAAATGAGATTCCTAAGAAAGATAGAAAATAATGGAGGGACAACTAAAATGGTTTGGACATGTATGCCGAATGGAAGATAAGCGAATAACGAAAAAAATATATAAAACAAGAGAAACGGGAAAAAGCCCCCGAGGAAGACTGAGAAAAACCTGGAACTACAATGTAAAAGAAGAAGCGGAAAGAAAGGAAATACCGTTGGAAAAATCAAACAAACATTTCAAGACAGAAAAAAATAAAGAGAACTTTATCAAACAAAATAATGTAAAAAGCCATACACCAAAAGGTAGAATGGCATATGTGACGCGCAAAATAGAAAGGGACCTAAGGGTAAAAACCGGTTTTGTTCAGGAGAGCCATTTTAAAGATTTAAATATGTGTATCTTTGGTGTACCACTGAGCGTGTTGGTATTGGTCTCATTTGAAAGCGACACATCTCATGACGTCAGGAACGTGTTGGTCAACCTTGAAAACGCGTGTAGGTCGTCCCTACCTCTTGTTTTGTGTAGTTGGTTTTTACTGTTTTCTACCTAGCGCGCTGTTTCCATGAGTTTGATATCAATTTTGCTCGCGTTTTTTCGAATCCAGGTTTATTTTTTGAAATTATTAATTGTGAATTATAATAAATACTCATTTATAATTCTTTTAAATCGTGAATATCACTCTGTTGGTACGAATTTTTTTTCACATAACCTTATTATGTTATTCGCGAAAATAATTTAAAACTAATAACATTCTTACAGACTGTTTTAGGATGAAATGGTGGACGAATTCGAAGAAGTAGATTTACTTTATCGCTTCCCTGATGACAAGGATGATGACGATCACTTCTCAGAATTATCGGATAGTGACTCTGAAGATGATACCGATAATATGTACCTTGATAAATCTGATCTTGATTTACGCGAAGAAAAGGTAGTTGCTTGTAACTGTATGGTTCAAAAATACCTCCGTGTTGTTCAAAGCAATGCAATGAAGTGATCCCTAAGGCTGTGGATTTTCGTACGTCTTGAATTTAGATAAGGAATCCCAAGATTTAATTATTCTCGCACATCTGGCAGCTCACCGTGACGATGCAATGCTCAGGTCAAAAGTTGGTGATCGATGAAGAAACGGTACAATCAGATATATTATTTTCGAAGTTTGCCGATATGCCGTGATATGTACTTCTTCCTGTATGCAATGGGAATTAAACGCTACAAAAATCTAATCGAACATAACGACAAAAATGGTGTTTACCCACGCGAACATGAAAGAATGACAAATAAAATTAATCGTACAGATGCTTTAACTACTTTAGAAAAAAAAAGAAATTGTTTCATTTATCTGCCGTTTTGCTAAAACTGTTGCTATCACTTTACCTGGACGTCAACCAAATCATCGTGATTATCGTTTATTGAAACTTCCAACTACTGAAAGTAAGACTTCTGTTTACACTAGATACACCAACAGCGTCGAACCGGGTGGTAAAATCGTAAAACTTCGCACTTTCCAAACGCGGTGGAAGAAATATTGTCCCTACATCGTCACTATGAAGCCGGCATACGATTTGTGCGAATTGTGTCAAAATCTTGCAAAAGATGCTGTTAATACAATAAACGTTACTGAAGTTGAAAAAGAAGCAACATTAAAGGTGTATTCTGATCATTTGCAATCTGCCAGCACTCAGCGAGAGTACTATAACGACTTGAGAACATTAGTCAAGCCTGATCCAAATGCCATGTATCCGGGTATTCCAGAGAAGGATTATCTAGTAATATCTATGGATTATGCTCAAAATGTTAGCTTTCCGTCGGGTCCACAGCAAATAGGAACTGCATACTTTAAATCAGGTCGCAAAACAGCAATTTTCGGAATTACAAACAAACGTCAAAATGTTTAACACATCTTCTGTATTGACGAAAGCGATTCCATTGGAAAAGGTCCAAATTCAGTAATATCAATGCTTGATTACTACCTACGAGAAGTGCAATCAACTAAAAAAATAGTGTTTCACAAAATAAAAACAATGCGATTATACGATATTTACACACCTTGTCGATACTTCCAGATGTGAGTCAGTTGAATTGAACTTTTTGTTAAGCGGACATACAAAGTTTTCACCTGATCGTTTATTCGGAGTTTTCAAATCAAAATATGCCCAAACTAATGTCGACTGCTTCATGGATGTAGTTTATTGTGTTAGAAAATCATCTCGTAATGAATTTAATGTTCCTGTACCTATTCGACTTCCAAACTCAAGTAAGCCTGTTGTTGAGTGGAGAAAATGGGACGAATACTTCTCCACTAAATATAAAACTTTAATTGGAATATCGAAGTATCATCACTTTGTATTTATTGCTCAGTCACCAGTGCAATGTAAATTGTTTGCAAATTCAGCCAGTATAAATGAAAACATACATCTGAGTAACAATACCAGTTTCGATGACAAACCAATTATAATTCCGTCATCAGGGTACTTGTATAAAGAGATCCGGGGTTTATGTATTGACGATTCAAAAAAAGATTTGGTTGCTCCTCTTCCTTTGGTCTCTGGAAATGGAAACGAAGAGGAAGATTCGGTGGAAATGGACAATCCTCAAGAAGTGGAGGCAGCAGACGTTAAGAAGAAATCGAAAAAAAATAAAGGACCGGTACCGTCAAGTTCTAAACAACCAATTTGCAAGAACCGTCGATTAAAATGATTTTTCTATTTTTTTAAATTGTTCATAAGAAAAAAAAATAAATAAATGAAAATAAATAAATTTTACCGTTAGGTCCCTTTCTATTTGCGCTTAGAATCGTTGACTTCAATTTCATAAAACGCGCATATCTCTGAGAGGGAACACTTTTGGGGCATGAAATCGGTCTCATTCGATGCTCAGATGTTGCCCACATCAAAAAAAAAAAAAAAGTGAAAATTGATTTTTTTACCCTTAGGTCCCTTTCTCTATGCGCTGTCACATATGTATAAATAAATAAATAAATAAGTATCTGCTCTATTTTTCTAATATGTTTCTAGTTAAAACTAATGTCCCAAATTCAATAAATTACGATCACAAACACTTTAGTGAGTGGGCAAAAAACTACGATCCCGCAATCAATAAACTAAGTGCCTAAATGTTTGTGAACAAAAAATTGAACAACAAACACTTAAATGGGATCCTTTAGTTAAAACTACTGTCCTGCAATCAATAAATTGTGTGTCTTACCCTCCCGTTTAACTGTTTCTAAACAAGAAATTGGATCACCAACACTAAGGTAGGTAGACGGGCACTTTAGTTAAAACTACTGCTTTGCAATCAATAGACTAAGAGCCCTATCCACCTGCCCAAGTGTTTGCTATAAAAAAATTGGATCACAAATACTTGGCTGAGTAAGCGGACACTCTAGTTGATACTTGCAATGTCACTTTGTTTTCCAAATTTCAAATAATATTTAAAAAAATTACAAATGTATATTTTTAATAACAAAATGTTTCAGTTCCAGTTTTTGTAAATTAAAACCAAATAATTAGTTTGTAAATTTTAAAATATTTTTAAAATTTCACAAAATATATTGTTTAGGTAATTTGGGTTTGTAAAAAAATAGATGAAAATTGAGATCAAGCAGATAGCATTTTGACACCAAAGAAGAATACTGGAAAACTGACTACTACAATGACTACCAAAACAAACAAAAAGAAGGGCAAAACTTAAAAACTGTTTCTACACAGCACGGCTACATACTGTCAGCAAGAAGGCAATATTGCCAATACCTAAGTTGGACATTGCAACGACCAAACCGTAAAAAGCGTTAGAAATAGTTAGCAGAGACTCTATTATAGTCAGTTTAAGGGTTTCTTAAAAAAACGTACTAACAAAGTTTAGTTGCAATTTTAAGAGTTATAGCAAACCGTGTCAACAAAAAATTCTGAAGTATCTGAGCAAACTTAGAAGTTGCCAACAGTCAAGTAAAAAATGTACCTCTATTAAACTTTGAATGACTAAAGCTTAAAATAATATCGCACTATAGCCTTGCAAGGGCATATATAAAATTACAGTCAAAGCAACCTTTAGTAAAAAAAAATCTTTTGATTAAATTTAGCAAATTTTCACCACCAAATAAACCCAAATTGTCGTATTCAGTAAAAGCACAAGCAAAATTCCATAAAAAGAAACAATTTTTTTAACTTTTCCATTGCTATTTTTGTTAAATACTTAATTTTCTTTTAGCAGAATTTTGCCATCATTATTTTTTTTATAAATAGAATGTTACAGTTTTTAACAGTTATGGTGAGTTTTGGTACTTTTTGACAATATTTTTATACTTTTTTACAGTTTATGACTAGATTTTAAATTTGTCTGACAATTTTATAGCCAGATTTTCCTGTTCATAAAAATTTATAAAAAAATGTACACTTTTTTAATAGTTTACGACTAAATTTTAAAGTTTTCCAACAATATTTTGATGTGTTATGCAAAAATTTTGTAATTCTGACCGTTTTTGACCAAGTTTTGATTCTATCTAAAAATATTTTAATGTTTTAATAGCTTGAAGCCAAATTTTGTCACATTCTAACAATAATTTAATGTTTTAAAACCCAATTTTGCTGTTTTTCAAATTTTACAAATTCAAGTTTTTCATATTTTAAACTTTTTTTTTTAATTTTTTTCTAACAATATTTTAATGTTTCAACGCTAAAATTTGTTATTTTTAATGTTTAATAAATAAAATTTTACTATTTTCAATTGTTTTTGGCAGAATTTTAGTACTTTTTGATATAGCAATTTTAAACTTTATTTATTGAATTATATTTTTATGTTTCATTGTTGAACTTTGATGTTTTCTGGCAATTTTTTTATGTTTTAAAACCCAATTTTGTAATTTGTACATTTTTTAAACAAAACATTTCATTTTTTAAATGTTTTTGGCCGTATTTTTTTCTTCTTCTTCTTTTTTTGTTATATGATTGCATCTTGTTTGTCTTCAACAATTACAATCGTAGTTGAGACGCCAAGCTCCAGCTTTTGTGCCATCGCATTGGGGGTTTTCCAAGAGGTTTTTTCGATGTCGTGAGTCCCTTTTTGGTAAGCTGTACTTATCTATTCTGTCGACATGGTCTTTTCACTCTCTTCTTCTATTGCGGCCCCATCTCACCACATCTTGAATGTAGCACTGCGTTCTGTAGTCGTGGCTTCTAATGTGGTCTCGTAGACTGCACTCTGTCATGCATCGTAAAGTTTTCATCTTTGCTGTTCTAAGAAGTTACTTCGTTGTTGCGTTTTCTGCTATGATTTTGATTGCGTATGTCATGATCGGTCTTACTTTTGATGGACATGTACTTGGCAATGATAGTTATTATGCTGGGGTATATATTTTTCTTCTGCAGAAGTGGCACAACGTCAGTTAGCCTCACTCTGTCGAAGGCTTGAGTGAGGTCATTAAAGTACATAAAAGCAGGTCTGCTAAATTCTATAGCTTTCTCAGTTATTTGGCGTATGGTAAATATTGCGTCTACCGTGGACTTGTTTTTTTTTTTTTCTAAAACCTTGTTGTTCTTTGCATAGCCCAGAGGCAGCAACTTCCTCCTTGAAAATCTTGCTGGATCGGTCTTTGCTCCCTTTTTGGGTATTGGTATTGTTATGCTGTACTTCTACTCCGTCGGTATGTCCTTATTGTCTAGTATCTTGTTGAAAAGAACATGGATCTGATCCAATAGTAGTCCGTATTTGATCATTTCTTTGGATACCTCTTCTTCCCCGGGCAACTTTCTGTTTTTCAGTTTGCTTGCTAGTTAATCTATTCTTTTCCGGAATATATTCCATGGTCGGTGGGTGTTATCATTTGTTTGTATTAAGACATGTTTGGTGTTGTCTTCGGCTGCGGCATACAGCTCCCGAAAGTGTTTTTCCTAATCTTTGATTGAATTCTCCGTGGTTTGTATGTATTCGTTTATGGGTTTTTTCCTTTTTCTGAGCATATTCCACACCTTTTTTTGTCCTCAATGAAGGTCTTGCTCTATATCCTTGGAAAAAAAAAATTTCAGGTATGTTGTTTTTTTGCTTGTATTTCGCTATTGATTCTGTATTTTACAAGCTTATATTTGTTGTATGTTATTGATTTTGATCTGTACTGTAAGTAAGACTTTCGTTTTTCCTCAGCCAGCGTCTTGGCCTCTTGAGTAAACCACGGTTTGGTATTTGGATTACTTTCCCTCGTCCGGCGCCTTCTTCCGCAGCTTTTATTATGTTTGATTTTAGTTTTTGCCAAACGGTTTCTACATTGTCCAGCTGTTGCAGGCCTGGATTTTTCCTTCCAGTCTCCGTTGATACAGGTGTCTTGTTGAGGCATCAGATAGAAATTCCACATTGATTTTGTTAGTTCCCTTTATCGGTTTACTCTTTTTCGGAACCAGAGTTGCTGCCATTTTTGCTAGTACTAGGCCGTGATTAGTTCCGGCATTTGCTAAAGTCAGAGTTTTGACGTCTTTAATTCTGCATGGGTGAATGTTTCTGTTTGTAATTATGTTTATGTATATTCAAATGTCAATTTGTGTTATGACTTGTGTGGGAAGAAGGTGTTTTTTATTCGTAGCTTGTTTTGAGCGCATAATTGGATTAGTTATTTCCCGCTTTCATTCTTTACTTCATTGTTAAATCTGTTTTTTATTTCTGGTATACATTTGTTTCCAATTCTGCCGTTTAGATTTTTTAGAATTATTATTTTATCTTGTGGTTCGATGCCGTCGAGCACCGCTTGTAGATCTTTGTAGAAGATATTTATATCCTTTCTTGGCTTGGAGGTGTCGGGGGCAAAAACGATTATTATATGTGTAGACTTTCGTTTTTTGAGTTTGACTGTTACTTGTAGTATTCTGTTGTTGATGTATTTTGAGTCGCTGATGTTATTCTCAAATTTCTCGTGTAGCAGTATTCCAACGCCAGACGTTGTTCTTTTGTTTTTGTCTTTGCCGCTGTATACAAGTATGTAGTTTTCATACTTGGTGTTTTCCTTCCCCTTTTTCTTGGTTTCAATGATTGCGCAAATGTCTTTCTATTTCCAACAGAATTTCCTGGTCTTTGTTGTTCAGGTATGTTTCGTTCCAGCATCCGATTCTTAGTGCTTTTGGTTTCCGATGTCGCTTATTGAATTGTTGGTTCTTTAAAAACTGTGTTCTTTTTATCTCAGGCAGGATGTTGGCCTCACCTGTGAACCCTTCTTTTTTATCCGGACTTGGGACCGACTGTGATTCCACCCAGTTTCCTCACAAGCAGAGTTTTAGTTCTTTCTAAAAATATTTTTATATTTTAAGGCTGGATTTTGTTATTTTATAAATAAAAATTTGCAACAGTTAATAATGGCTTACAATGAAAATGTGGAGACAGTAATCTTTAAATTTAACACTTTAAACGCAGAATTTACAGTTTTAAAGGCCGGATTAACAATTTATCAATAGAATTTAACACTTTAAAGACCAAATTAAACTTTTAAAAGCCGGATTTACAGTTTTAAAAACAGGATTTATAATTTAAAGACAAGATTTTAATTTGTAAAAGCCGCTATTACACTTGTAAAAGCCAAATTTACAGATAATAAGACCAGATTAACAATTTAAAGCTGAATAAACTGTTAGTTTGGCAATAGAATTTAACTCGTTGGTAGAAGATTTTCAGTTTTAAAGGTACAAATGCTCATTATTTGGATCATAAATTAACGTTTAATTTAACGTTTTTATTTAAATCGCCTATTTTGAATTCTAAATTTTCACTTTTTAATGTCAAATTTACAATTTTATAGACAGGATTAAGAGTATTGCAGTAAATTTAAATACATTGATAGCCGGATTTACAATTTTAAAAATTGAATTTATAATTTGAAGACAGGATTAACAATTTAGCAGTAAAATTTACTGAATATAACTTATTTCATCTGTAGAAAACTCTAGTAGAGCCAACATAAGTAATGTATTTGTAAGAATATATTTGTGATAAAAAAACATTGTAAATTGTTTTATTATTTCATAAACCGGATTTATAGTTTGAAAACCAGATTAACAATTTATCAGTCAAATTTAACATGTAAATTACCAAATATATAATTTAAAAACTAGATTAACTGTTTGGCAGATAAAATTAACACTTAAAAGCCGGATTAATACTTTTAAAAGACGGATTTACAGTTTTAACAGCCAGATTTATAATTTGTTTATAGTTTGGCAGTGAATTTTAAAACATTAGATTTTTCTCATGTTAGCTAAATTTCCAGTTCTGAAAGCCCAATTTTTAAAATGCTGGATTTATAACTTGAAAGCCGGATTAACAGTTTTAAAAGCCCTATATTTATGGTTTTAATGATGAATTAATAGTTTGGAAGTAGAATTTAACAAGTTGATAGCCGGAATTTTATTTTTAAATGTTGCATTTAAATTTTTCAAAGCCGGATTTACAGCAATATTTAAAATTTAAACGCCAAATTAATAGTTTGGCAGTCATTTAACGCGTTACTGGGTATTCGCTTTTAAACGCCTATTTTTTAGTTTTAAAACCGGATTAATAATTTGGCAGTTAAATTCAAAAACTAAATTTACACTTTAGAAAACCAAATTTTAAATTTAAAGACCGGATTTACTCTATAAAAGCTAAATTTACAATTTTAAAAATGGGATTTATAATTTGGGAGCCTGTTTAGCAATTTGGCGGCAAAATTTAGCACTTGGGACTAGAAAAAACAACAGAAAAACAGAGGAATTGTCCAAAACCAAAGCATTTTTACTGGACGCAAGATCTTGTTATATAAATTATAAAAAAACAAGAAAACTTTGTTCAAACAATTAGGATTATTAAGCTTCAACTAAAACTAAAAAGAGTAAAGAATATTCTAACTTCAAAAAGAGTATATGTTACTAAAAAAGAGTTTGTCTGGTCATCCTGATCTATATGACATATTTGTTGCAAATAAAGTTGACGGGTTAGACGACTAGATAAACGTAGTCTAATAAGCTTCAATTTCAAAAAAATACTGTACAGTAAGTTGAGAGTCCCAAAAAGATGGTAATAAAAGAAAGGATATACATACATAAAAATTATTGACTACTTTTTTTATACAAAAAAATTATTGACAAGTAATAATATTTATATACAAATTAATCTGTACTACAAATTTTCTAAATTTACATTTCCCAAATTATCTATTCCTCATTATAGTGAATCTGAATATATTGAAAATAATTTCTTTGTAGTAAGAACATACAATGCTATGAAATAGTCATACCAGTTGGAATCAAATGGAGCGTATGCTTAGTGCAAAATGTAAACATAGTTAAAGACAATTCCTCTTATACGAACAAATCGGCAAACTAATTAAAATCGCGCTCGGTCGTTCCGGTCATTCTCAAATCTGATTGATACAGCAATTAAAGCTGCACGGCGCTGCACAATGTTATCACATAAAACTTAATTATTTGATACATTTAATAGTTACTTTGTGCTTTACAATATTGCCATAACGAAATTGAATTAACATTTCTGTATTAATTAAATTTAAACCCAAAATTCCGGTTCTTATTTAAATAGTTTTTGCAATTTTAAGAAGACCAATTAGTATGATGGGTGCACACATAAAAATGGTTGAAATATTCTAATATAAATAATAATATTCAGGCGGGACCGCTGCGATAAAGGAGATTGTAACACGGTGTCCAGCGGCGATCGCAGCGCCGTACGAAATGTTTCACACTTTCTTAAACGATAAATTAGCATCGTATCCCTTTGCGCCCCATGATCAAATAAACTGGAATTAATATGTTAATTTCTTTGCCGGTGGAAAAAAAGAAATTATAAAATGAAATAAAACGAGCAATGCATTGCATGTAAGAGTTTAAAACAAAGAATGATAAATCCCGACCCACGATGGTTTCCATTCTACATAAGGACAAACTGCATATTTATTGTTCTGTCTATTGTTCTAATATTTTTAACATCCTTAGGAGCGTGAAGTTTGGCACATCCTCAGGGTATAAATTCTGTGTCTTACACGAGGCGACATGTGCAGATTCGAGACTATAAATCAGTAGGAGTCGCGCGCGCGCCCCTGGTGGCGAATTACCATACTAACCGCAGCATCTACACCTATTTACATCGACAATATGCTTGTTGGATGATTATATTTGTATAATTATCATCTGCTTTGCATCCTTTTAGAATCTATTAGCCCTTTCCGCATCATTCATATGCAGGTTCATTGATCACTTCGATGCCCACACTGCATCTTCAACAAACTACATTTTAAGTCATATTTAAATTAAAATCCAGTTTTCTGAATTAATGATGAAAATTACTCTTAATCATTGAGTAGTTTTCATAAATAGTTTTATGTAAAATTGTTGCTGATTTGGATAAATTATCATCAAAACTAATTGATTTTTTTTTTTCAGTTTTAATATGCGGTTATAAATGTTACTTATTTCATCTGTAGAAGACTCTAGTAGAGCCAAAACTAGTAATACATTTGTAAAAATTAATTTGTGATAAAAACATAGTAAATTATAAACAAGAATTATCACGTAGTAGATTATAAAAGTTTCTATATTTCAATTAATGTTTTCCCTACACCTAATTCTAGACAAAAAATGAGAATCAATTCTTCTCCAAATCTAGTTCGAATACCAAGTTTTTGCAAGACTTGCTTGATCAAGCTTAATGTTACGTTTGCACTGATAAAATAATTGATAAATTTGTTGCTGATTTATGTCTTTAATGCCATAGTTTCTAAGAAAATTTGAGAATTTATACTTTAAATTTTAGGATTCATCATATTAAAATAACTATCCTAAAATCTCTAATTATATCAACCCTTGGAATTTTTAATATAACAAACAACTAGTGAAATATATCCGGTAAGGCACTCATTATATAATTCCGGCATTAATCAATGACGTTTATCAAAGCGGAAGATTTAATCAGTTATTTTTTATTTCCAAAAACGATCTCCAATTAAGGAAGAAGAATGCGAGCATAAATCGGACCCGATTCCCAGCTGTGTTATATTCAAATGCGTCCGATATCCATCAAATCGCCACTAAGTATCCACAGTTAATTAACATTTTTGTAATATTTATTTTCTACCGGTGGAGATTCTGGAAATTCTTTAATGATTTGTATTAATTTCATTACATTTAGGAATTTATAATATTTGTATATTTATAACAAGGAAAATATGTTTGATCTGAATTAGTTGCACGTTGTGAGATAATCCTGTATTTATTATAAACGCGGTTGAACTGAACATATCCCAGCTTAGGCTTCCTTTTGTCCCCTCTTTTTTTTATAGGATTTGTACTGCATGCAGTCTGAAGCCACTTTTAATATGAATTTATTGCTTGTTTTGACATTAATATGGGGATTTCCGGTATGCTCGTATACAACAAGAATTATAGATTATTAATTGGAAAGTTTGATTAATTTTTAAAAATTGGTTTAATAAATACTTTGCAATTTTTCTGCTACATTAAATTAATATTTTCTATAAAGTAAGATGTAATGTTTTATAGTATATATTTTGTTTATGCTACTTGAGTGATATCTCAATATACTAGTCAGTCAACATGTTCAATCTGAATTTCATGTAAGTTTCGCAGTATTTCTATGTAACTAAAAGCATTTTGCAATTATAGCTTGCAAAGTAAAAACATTATTTATGCATGTTATGAAAAGCAATTTATTTTGTGTAGTTTTTTTTTAATGTTTATTTAAGGTCCCAACACAAGTAACAACGCTACTAAATTAAAAAAAAAAACGTTAATTTATTTTAATTTAAAATTAATTAAAACCTATTTAAATCCATACTTTATTTGTAATTATTTTAATAATTCTACTGTCAATTGTTTTAGAATGAATACAATAGTTGTAGACAAATTTATATATTAAAAAAATCATATAGTACAAAATAAAAATTTAAATTTATTTCAATAATTTTTCAAAAAACTGCAGTAAATTAAGTAAATTCAACAAAATTTAATGTTTATGTATTACTTTAATGCACTTAACTAGATTTTCATTGTGGTTTAATAAGAAAATCTTCTACAGACTCAACTTGTTGTATTCACTTTTACAAAAAAACTATCTTCCGACTAAAGCCCCCCAACTGAAAGTTTGAAACCGTCTAGCTCATTGATGTACTATTTGGAGATGATGAGTTTAGGAAAGGGGTTAGGATGGAACGCCCTAAAGTCTAGGGTGCAATGTGGTGTTTGTCACTTTAATAAGGATATGTTTGAGCAATTGGTTAACCGGTCGCTTATAGAAAAAAACTTCTTTATCTGGCTCGGCAAGTCGGGCCAGATCAGGATTGGAGTAAACCAAAAAAAATTAGTTTTACAATTTTGGACAAACTATTAAGCTTCGAGAAGCATTTGCAAAATCAAACTTTGGAAAAACTCAAGACAATCGAATTGACAGTTTGCGGCGGTTCTCCAGATGTGAGACGCATAAGTGACCATTGGACTGATAGTAGAAGTGTAGTGTAAAATTTTATTTCAGAGCAACACGCCACTGTTCTGCTGCAACATTAGAACAAAAAGATTTTTTGCCATTCTAGTTTTATTGAGAATGCACGTGCAATTTGCAGCATTGGAACATGGTATGGAAACGTCGTTAAAAAAAACGTTTTTATGGGAAGTGATCCATTGCCGTTAAAAAGAACAGCTCTGTTTTTTTTTATACATTTTGACTCGCCAGTCATTCAACTAGCCTTCAAGATTAATTGAAGCTTTTTGCAGACTTGAGGTAACCACAATAGGTAACTTTGAATAGTATAGAAGTACTTTGGCGTCAGCTTATTGAGCAATCTTTACCCCGTGCGTCCATCACAAATGTCTGCGACAAACAAGTTATTTAACCTGGCTATTTAACCATAGAAAGAGAAGAAAAAGATTATTAGCTTCCACCGCATTAGCGGTTTCCAGGAAATTGTTGATTTTTTGGTAAACCCTTTTGACGTGCTTCAGATTAGAGTGGTTAAAGTATTAGGTTGTTGGAAAATGCTATGGCCTATCTCTCAATAGTGTACTGAATTTCATTTTTGGGTGAAATGGAAACTTGTCTGTTCTGTAAGGCTTTAGAGATCATTCTCTGTAATAGATTTCAAAAAGTTTTTTTAGCACAAATTTGTGAGCAACCTGATGGCCGTTTTCACTTTTTCGAGAAGCAAGTTTACTATCTCGTAATCTCTAGGGTTGCTGTGCTTTTGCCGTTGATCCCTTGTAGTATTTCTTTTTAATGCTTTCATATTCTGAGATAATCCAAAAAGATTATCAGCGCAAACTTAATAGGTTCTAGAAGAATTTCCCCAGTAAATTTGATTTGTCATCCCTTTCCAAAAAGCTCTAGTACTTTTAAGTTTTAGTCAAAGCTGAAGTTATTAATTACTTAATCGTTGATTTGAAAGTATTGCTTCGACAAGAACGTCTATTCGTAGACCTGCAGAACTGTAATTTATGGATTTGTCCAGTCCCACTACTTAAAAACTCTTTTGCTCCACATAGTTGAGCAACGCGTTTACCTAAAGCTGTTTTACGCCGGGTGCTTAAAGCTAAAATCCCCTTGACTATTGTGGGGAAAGAGTTTGTAAGGATATACTAAGATCCTCCGTTTCAATGCGGTTAGACTGACTGATGTAGCTAAATGCAATATTGATTGTGCCTAGCTCAAGCACATTTACCACAATCGCATTTAATTTGACCAATATCGTGCCGTGTATCTACGTTGGAATGGTCCAAAGATTTTTTTGCAAAAATCAGTGTTCCATGCCTCAGATTTACCACCGACGTTACTAGATACGTGAAGGTATTTCAGAATCTCGGAGCTTAAGTAGGAAAGTGGTTTGACTCAGACTCTAGCATGACGTTGGGAACGGAAACATTGAGTGTCTTGACCTGCTTTATTACAAAATCCGTTAAATATATATGCCGGAAATTTTTTTATTTTATTGTATAAAATTTGTATTGATTCAATTTTGTTTTATATTAAAATGCAGGACATTAGTTCTATATAAATTGTCAACTTTTATTAATGTCATTATTTTGTAATTTTGAAAATAATTGCAAAAATCTGCATAAAATTAACTAATTACAACAAAATTTAATTTTTATCTATTAATTCCGAGCACTTAACAAAAATTAAATCAATATTACTGTGTATCAAAATATAGAAATTTAATTTTGTTTAAGATGTCCCAGGCTGTGAATTTCGTAGGTCCAATCTGATATCATTAATAAATAAAGAAATTACTGTATTCACAAATAAGTATGTTTTATTTTTTAACACATTTTTCAATTAAACTTTTTCTATACTTTAACAAAGTTGATTGTTATATCTCCTATCAACTTCTTTCCATTAATTTCAAATAACTTTCCATGTAATGAATACAAACCTTTTGGTATCATCTTAAATTGTGGAATTAGATTTAAATTAATTAATAAATTCTTTACACTATAAGTTTTCTAAAATGTAACAATTTAATCTCAAATTACAAGTTTCATCATTTGCTAACCTTTTTGATTGGACATTCACCAACGTTTTCAACACCAGCCAACTTTCCCATTTCTTTTGCTAATAATGATCCAAATGACCATAAAGCAGAACAAGTACCTTTGCCATCTAATTTCAGTATACTTTTGGTTTTTTTATTAGGAAACACTCTATTAATCGATATTTTATACTAAAATTAAGTTAATTAAACTAATATTACCAATAAAATAAATCATTACCATATTGTTGTTTCCAAAATCCTCTTTTAACCAGATAGTTGCATTAAGTAATTGTCCGTTTGTAACATTTCTTATTTGGTAAGTACCATTGATTGGTCCATATGCATGAAATGATACTGAAGAAACAAATTGATCCAATCCATTAATAAATGTGATCTAAAATTTATTATTATTTATTTAATAAAAATTATAATAAGTTATCAAACCTTAATCGTAACTAGAAATAAAAATATTTTCAACATTGCTCGAAAAATTATAAATGAATAGAGATTATGTTGTTCCATTATATATAGATGTATTAAATACCTACATCCTACATAATGTTATTGATTATAACAGCATTAGTAATAATTTCTATGCAGGTTATCAAATTTATATCTAATAACAATTGTTCATTTTTTATTTTGTTGTTGTTTTTTATCTAAATATATATTTAATATAGTATTTTGTTGAATTATTTTATACATTAGCTTATAAAAGCATAAAATCAGATTGCCGTGTGCCCAAACTTAATTTAAGTTTTGTTTACTTTGATCGAAAAAGTTTTTAGATTTTTTTTTTTTCAAATTTTATTCTTTTTGCATATGTTTTGCCGTGAATAACTCAAAGATACCCTAGACAACTTATAGAGTATAGAGTTCTTACTAAAAACAACGTTTTTATATACATATAGTATGATAAATGTTTTTCTTTTCTACAAAACCCATACCTTGTAGAAATTGTATTTAGTTGTAGTAGTAGGAGATAGCCAGATGCCGTTTATTGTATTTAGTTTTCTTTATTCTTAAAGTGTCCTTGTGTTCCGGTGAATTGCAACACATGGTAAAAGTCACTAATATTATAAGAGACACTGGCTTATTTGAAATAGTGCAAGCTTGCTAGACTCGATAGCATTCAGCAATGGTTGCATTTGTGGTATACGAGGTATGGCTATTAAATTGCAAAACTGATACTAAAATATTTTAAATTTTAAATTTATACATATTTATTAGTTGTCACTCTCAACATATACCCCTCCTCAGAACACACAAAACGTGTTCCTTTCAACGCAGATTTGACCATAGAAAACAGATAAAAGCTGCATGAACTTAAGTCAGGTAAATAATATCAAAATGTTATGTTTAGCAAGAAACGTCTTAACAAACAATGCACTGGTGCGTTATCTTGACTCTTTCTTCCACAATTCGGGTCTTTTTTTCTTATTCTTCTGTGCAGCTGTGCAAAAATATCAAAGTAATATTAATTAATAGTTTGACCTTTAGAAATCCAATAAAGATACACAATACCATAAATATAAAAAAAAAACAATCATTATTGCCTTAAACTTTGATTTGTTCATTTTAGCTTTCGGTGAACTAAATAACTGATAAACGCTCATTTACTATACACTTTATATAATAATTTGTTTCCATTGTCATTTTTACAAGTTTTACGTAAAATTTCACAACCACTCTTTGCTCAACTAAAATACTTTACACATTTCCGGCTAAAGTTACTCAAACAAATACTACAATCACACAAAAATATCTACCGGCATGATACATGTGCAATAGCCTTGAGTAACTAAAACTATGATGAGCAGCTAAAATCAAAAGAACAGAGTCTATTTGTTAATGACTCAGAAAAAAGATGGACTGTTGCTACTTAAAATGTAAAGTGTTGACAAAAAACATAAATTGTTAAAGCAAAAGTAAAAAGAAAGATAAGGGTACCATAGATGCCGGTAGTCTGGCTTTGTGGTCTAGTGTAGATAAATGGATAAGTAGTAGTCAAGGTGTAGCCATAATTCTAAACCCACCTTACTGCTAAGCAATATGTAAAAAAAAGTTATAGATATGTGTGAAAATTGGCATTCGATTTGGCAGAATCTGAATTAAATTATGAATAAACTTGGCATAAGAATTAGTTTATTAAAAAAAATTAAATAATTGAATAGGTGGGTGGATACCCAAAAAGTTAAATCAAAAAGTTTTTAAAAAGTATGGTGACGATAGAATAAACAAAAATAGCAGATAAAGTTGGTGAGTTTGTGTGTCGAAAACAGTGTATTCATAACACAAACTTATACACTTGTGTACTAGTACGTACAAAACTATAATTAACTTTGTAGTGTATGATATAAGGTAAAAAAATTTAATTAAAGATTCTCAAGCAATACCTAAATATTATTATCTTGAAATAATCAAAGAAAACTAAACAACTCCAAAGCGGCTAACCAATTAGGTACAGACAATTGTTTCGGTTTTCTCAAATTTTTATCAGTGCATCTTGGTGGTACGGCATCGCTTGATGGTGAATAATGAATTCGAATAACTGATTTATGTGCTTTTAAACACAAGTTAGATAATAATTAGTGATGTAGCTTTGCACCACTAATTATTATCTAATTGTGTTTAAGAGCACATAAATCAATTATTTGAATTCTGCCTTGTTGTTAGTCAAAAACTTTGTAAGTTTAACAAACAATAATTTTGCTTGTTTTATTTTACATTCAATTGATCACATACCTTAGGTATTTAAATGTTGCAACTTTCTCAATTTGTTTACCATTTATTTTAATATGAATGTTATGCGGGTGGTTCTTGTAGATCACCATAAATTTGTGGTCTCATTGTAAAAAACTTTTGACAATTAGCCGTTTAATTATTTATTTATTTGCATAAAAGTAATAAAATGATACATAACGGTACAATTTGCAAGAGTTAATTGCAGTTGTCAAACATACATTTTACGTCAGCGCTTGCCCAAAAATAATCTATGTATTAGTCGCAACTAGTTCACAAACAGCCAAGTTGATGTCTGTTAAAACAAACAAATTGTTTTTTTCTCAGTCTGAGTATTTTGTCTTTAATAACTTAAAAATCTTTTGCGTCATCTGCTAAGGTTATGGTGTTGTCTGCGTATCTTTAGAGCTTGACTATAATCCTTGTATCTTATTCATCTACTTGTAAATCTTAGAGACATTTTAGCATATAATCATATTTAATGCTACCAAACGCTTTCTAGTAGTCTATAACGGGTATATAGACGTATTTTTAAAGATCAAAACAGTTTTGTAAAAGTGTGTGCAAACTGAAAACAACTTTGCTTGTTCTTTTTATCATCCACTTCTCTTTTGCTGATGTTATTTTAAATTTCCTTTTAGAGACGTCCATTGCAATAATTTTGTATTTTATATTTACAACGTTGTTGCATATTTTCAAGTATCTCTTCTGTTAGGATCTATTATTTTTCTAGCCATTTTAATTTTGAATTTAGCTTAATTTGACGTTTATAAGCATAGTAAATTGTAGTCTTACTTAATATCTGCTTCCAGTAATGTGGCAGTCCTCTTTAGAATTTTTTCAAATCTTTGGTCTATTATGATAAAATCTATTTGGTTGTAGACCAAATGTTTTTTAGAGTTTTTGGAGATTTCCATGTATAAAATTATCAGCATTGTATTAGTTTTTCTTCTCTGCCTATCTTAAAGTTCTCAATCTCCTATTGTCTGATTTAGCCTTTTTTTCTTAACATGGCATTAAACCTCTCAGTAATAAATTTATGTTTTTGTTAGTTTTGATGCATATCTTCTATTTATTTGAGAAGCACGTTTTTACTCTATGTCTGTAATTACGATTTGTGACTTTGCTAATTCTAAGTAAACTGATGTTTAGTCGCTTCATTTCTTTTACTAAGATATAATGTTTACTTGCATGTAGTAATTTCAAATTCAATATTGCTATTTTTATTAGCTTATCTAACTGGAACCAGGCGACTCTTCGCACTCTATGGTCTTTTACAATCTGCCCAGGATCAGAAGCTATCATGTTTTTTGCCCAACATAAATGCTCTGAAGAACCTTTAATGCAGTAGTTTTTCGTTTCTTTTCGTTTCTCTATGGCCATGATTTTTGACTTATCTCTCTTCAAAAACAATTTTTTTGTTCCAATACAAGAAATCGCCCTATTTCTTATCAAATTCTCTACCGGAAGCTGTTTATTGATAAAAAGTGAGATAGAGCCTTGTTACTTCCATAGCAGGAGGTGCCGCGTGCAAGTAAAGTTGTCTGCTAGATTGGCTTTGCCATCATCCCCTACTCCCTACTTTAAAGACATTTTAATTTAGCTCAGCTAACTTTAGAGTACTGTAGAAAGAAAGAGTACTTATCATAACACATAACCCTCTAAATAAGGAACTCAAACTCGAAACCACTGGTGTAGCAATCAAGATAATTGTCGTCAGATGTTAAAAATATACGCATGATAGAAATTATAATTTCTTTGATGACAGACAATTTGGCACAAACAAAAATCAAGTCACATTCACTTGTTGAAGTTCTGTAGCCAGAGGAAACTAGTTATAGTAACCCCCAATAGAAATGTCTTTTGGGGGTGCTAACTTACCAAGATTATCCAACATCATCAAGAGTGACTATACTAGTACCACCAACACAACTGCTAACATTTTTATTAATTTTTAGTATCAAACCTAGAATAAACCATTACCGTTAGAAAGTAAGATCTATTGGATTTAACAAACACGGTCTTTACTCCACAACAGTGTAGCACCAAAAAGGTGCCAGATATGATCAACTTCAATGAGTCAAACAAGTAAAACACAGTAGAAAGCAGGCAGATCTACAATGTATAGACCGATATGCTTAATCAACACATTTGCAAAAATTAGGGATGGGAACAAGAGCAATATGAATTTACAGAAGGAAAAACAACTCTAAAAACCATTGAAAAGGAAAAAACAATAGCAAAAGAAGCAAACAGTAAACCATACAGAAAAAGCAACACTGTGTCATAATAGCGCTAAATATACAAAATGCGTTCAACAGCATACTATGGGAAGCAATTATAGAAACAGCAAAAAAAAAGAGAAATAACAAATAAAACTATATTACCTCCAAAAGAAAAATCAACTAACCAAAAATGGAAAATTTAGGCTGACTAGAGAAGTACCACAGGGTTCGGCACTAGATCCTAAACTATGGAATTTAGTTTATAATCAGCTACTTAGAATGCGGCTGCCAAAAGAAATGACAATAACGGTATTTGCGGATAACGTAGTTTTGGTAGGTAGGAATATAGATATAGAACTACTAAATGAAATGTTAGAGTTGGCAATAAAAATGATAAAGAAATGGATAAGAAATAAAGAAATAAATCTGGCTTCGCAGAAAACCGAGGCAACATAGTTATCGACAAGGAAGACCAACAGGGAAAATGAAAAAATACAGGTAGGTGAACAAATAATAACCATAGAAAAAAAATTAAATACCTTGGAGTTATAATTGAAGCAAAAGGATAAAATGAACAGGTTAAAGAGACGGTAAGAAAAACAAACAAAAATAGAGAGAATGCTTAGTAGGCTTATGCCAAACAAGGGAGGACCAGGAGAAGGGGCAAGATGGCTAATAGAAACTGCGGCAAAAAGTAAACTATTGTATGCCGCAGAAACATGGGGCAAAACTTTAAAGACAAAAAAACAGAAAAGAAGTAAGAAAAGCTATGAGAGCAAGCTCGTTAAGGATTTGCAAAGCTGACAGGTTGGTGTCGCAAGAGGCACTATAAGTAATTATTGCAACACTACTGGCAGATTTGATGGTTAAAGAAAGATTAGGTATAAAGAAAATGATAAATAAATGAACTAGTAAGCAAGAAGCAAAGAGACGAGCAAGAAAGAATATTATAGAAAGATGACAAAGGCAGTGGAAAGAAGGAGACAGGGGAGAATGGACAAAGAAACTAATACCAGAAATAAAAGAATGAGTAGAGAAAAAATCAGAGACGTATTACTATACAACACAACTACTTACCGGATATGAAGCTTTTGGAAAATACTTATAAAAACTAAATAAAATAGAGAAAGAAAAAAAATGTATATTTTGTCAAGAAGACATGCATAACGACGCAGAACATACGCTAATAGAATGCAAAGCGTAAGTGAAAGATAAAAAAACGCTAAAAAATGTATTGGAAAACAAAGTAGACAAATCTACAATCACTAAAATATGCCTGAGTGACAAAAACAATTTGAAAACACTATAAAACTATGCAACAACAATACTAAAGAAAAAAGAGAGGAATTTGAAACTTCAAGATTTAGGTAAACCAAAATTGAAAAAAAAAACAAGAAAAAAGACAAAGATGGGAAAAGCAAAAAACTAAATGAAAGCAAAAAAATATGGAAATTGCAGAAATAAAAATGAAAAAAAGAGAACTGCTCAAAGAAAATAAGTTGACAAAATTGACTAAGCAATTTCCAAACGGAAAATATGCCATCTCAAGGTTGACAGAAAATGCAACTTTCAAAATGGTTAGAGTATATCAGGCAACACAAAGAACTAATCCCAAATAAAGATTCAAGAAAGTTAAACTGGCAACTGTAGGACTACCAAAGAGGATGCACTTAATGGAGCTGCGTAAAATATTTATAATAGAAAGAGGATACGACAAGAAAGAAGTCAATAAAAATATAGAAAAACTGAAAAGATACCTAAAAACAATGCAAATATTTAAACTAAATAACACAAGAATAAAAAAAAAGAAAGTGGAATGCTAGTGTAGGAAATATGGCAAAAAAATTAAAGTATAGGGATAGATGGGCCAAGGATAGCATGTGTTGCCTCAGCAATGTAAATTTTGCAAGGCCAAAACAAGCTCACCTCAAACTAGTACCACATTAAAGACAATGACTAGAACAAATTAAGAGCAGGACTTAAAACCGAAAGGTTTTGCTATGCGTTGTTGAGGCCAACACCTCACAACGTCCTTAAAAAAACTAATTTTATTTTGGATTATTATTTTTATTGGTTTAGAAATTAGTATCACATAAGATTCTTTTCTTGTTGTATACAATATTCTTGTTAACTACAAACATAATTATTTATTAGACTAAATTTGTCGCTTATTTTGAAATTTCTTCTCTCCATTTTCAATCATTTTGAACATTTGTTTTTTGCAAATACCAGTCAACTTTTAAGCAAAGCCTAATAAAAATATGTTAAAAAGTTCAATCAAAATTTGTTAACAAAAAAACTTTAAAAAAACGATAAAGTTTTACAAAAATTGCAGAAAAAGTTTATTATTTTTATTTTTTAATTTAACAACATATTAAATTGTAATATTATTATACTACATTTTAATTATTTGAGTAATGTTTAATGTCAATGCAGTATAATTTTATTCTAGCCTTGTTAACTATTAATAAAACAGTTTCACTTAAACCAGTGACATTTAAATAAGATAAAATCTGTTTACTAAAGTTCAGCAATAATATTTCATTGACATCGTGATGAGAAACTTTTACTTTCATCAAAGTAAACAAAACATTTCGGCTATAAACTAAAACTACTTGGTATCATCAAATTTACAAAAATGAGCCTGCATCTAGTCACATCACGAACGTCCGGCAAAAGTGACCATTACATATAAATTGATCCGTTTATAGGCGCCTTAAATTCATACCGACCCTTTTCCTAAAATTAGATAGACTTTAAAGAAAAAAGTGAAAGCGACCCGAGCGACATATTAATCGTCTCCTTCTACTACTCGTGAAAATACTTTCACGGCTAATTTGTAAAGAGCTTATCTTTCGGGACTCACGCTTTTATCTGAGTACACGAATAATCCAGATAAAAACAGAGAATAAAACCGGCCGTAAAAGAGGTGTTCTCGTTATCAGCGGCCACTGCTTAATCGAATTCCTCAACAAGCCAAACCGTAATTAAATAATAATAATAATATAAAATTGAAGATTTAGATAAAGTCCTATTAGTGTTGTTTTGTTATAAATAATTTAGAAGATTACGATGCACCTGACTTTAATATTTTCGTTGCGGCACTGCGGGTGCCCCGCGGGAAGCCACAAGAACTAATTCTATTCCCGATCCATCAACTGTCTACATTTAAATCCGACACAAACCAATCACTTTTAGCAATCGCCATTAATCACTCGTCTGCATATGAAAACAACTGATTTTTATCCCTCCATTGTAATTAGTTAATTTGACAATTAAAGCATAAGAATATTAATTAACATGATTTAATGTTACATTCATTACATTTACACCAGATTCCAATTTAGTGAGTTATTATAATTTAAATTTAATTCAAATTAGAACGTGATTTGTTAAGCTAATGGATTTCTCTACGTGAATTTCATAAAATTATTTAATATTTTATTGAAATGGTAATAATTTTTTTCTAATCTGCATATATTAGTAGATTTTTCTAAAATCATTGCTTGATATGTTTTCTTCATGATTTTATTCAAATTGAAGTACGTATTATGTAAGGGAAATTTATTTAAAGCCATCGAACCTGAATAATTCATACAATGGAAAAGACGAAAAAAAAGAACACATTTTCTATGTTGCCTCCTCCATGCAAATTTTCCGGTCGTTATCAAACAGGTTGTTCCCGGACGAAATTTCAAACTAAGTGGATTGTTGTTGCAGGAATGCGGACGGGATTAAGAAGCGCACCGTGAACAAATTAAATGTCACTTCCAGCGCTACACTTTGACCGAAACGCAGCGGGACACGCACCTAATCTGGGATCTGAAACGGCCACGACCTCTCCTCGCATGATGGATGAAACACCAAAGTGGTTATTGTTTAATGTCTCTCGAGGGGGTCCGCCATAAAAAAACATAAAATAAGAATCCGAATCGAACGGCGGCGGCCGGCCAGGTAGACGCTCTTATTGGGTTACGTCAGCCAATGTTACTTCTGACAAGACTATAAAGATTGTTGCGGTTTGTTTTATGATTATTATTATATATGGGATTGGAAAAACTAACATGTCATGGTGAATTTTAAGTGGATGAAGTGGAATTTGTCTACTACATTTAGATTGATAGATTTTATTAATTGCTTCAACATTTTTGAATCTCTGTCAAGTTTAAAACATATTACAATATTTTAAGCCCAAATATATTATCACTTTTGCAATCAAGTAATATATTTTAATTTATTATAATTTAATTTTTATATTTTTGAATATCTAATTTTTATCTCATCAACTATACACTGTCTAGAATAGATCAAACATGTTTCAAGTTTTATTATTTGCGTTACTGGTGTCTGGCTATGCCTGCACTGGCTTGGTGCAAAAAGATCGCAGAAAAGTTTATGAAATTGTGCCTTAAATTCTTGTCAACGACGACATTGTAGTGTATTTGCATATTCACTAGGAACACTAAGGGTACTTGGGCGGGTGGGCGGGCATCCTTAGTTTATGGTTGCCAACAATTAGTTTTAAATGGAGTGTCTCGCCTACCCAATCAAATGTTTGTCATCCAGTTTTAGGGATTACTAAAACTTGGGCGGATGGGTGTTATATTACAGTTTATAATTGCGGACAAATAGTTTGAACTAAAGTGTTCACCCACCCCACCGCCAGAGTGATTGTGATCCAATCTGAAGATCACAAATACTTGAGCAGGTGGAGTTGGTAGAGAACTACAGTTTATGATTGCTTACAACTAGTTTGGCCTAAAATTAACTTTTATCCGCCCGAGTGTTTGACATCTAATCTAAAAATCACTTATACTTGGGTAGGTGTTTAGAAGATTTCAGTTTATAATTGCAAACTAATAGTTTGAACGAGAGAGCCTTAGTGTTATCTAATCTGTGCACTAACACTTGAGTAAAGTACCACAGTTTATAGTTGGGTGGGCAGAGTACTTCTGTTTATAATTGCGGACAATTAGTGTAATTAAATTTTACTATTCTTTGTAAACGTTAATTGTCAATAAATTAAAACACAAAAACTTAACATACAATTTACGGATTACCAAACATTTCTAATTGATACTTTCTTTCATAGAAAATACGATAAAAGTTATTAAACATTCTCAAAATATGATTTTTTTATTATACAAATTTACAAAATTGCATAATATTAAAAATAAAATTGGTTTTTTAAACTAGTATACAAATATTTAACCTATATAAAATCCAAAACTTTGCATAGAATGCAAAACCTTGACAAAAAAAACCTGTTCTTAAATTCTATAATAATAAAAGTCGACCAAAATTTAATGAAAAGTGTAAGACTTATCGGGGGATCAGATTTTGCCAAGTTGTATTTATTTTTTATAGATTTTTACATACGCGTATTTTCTACAAGGTGTGCACATCACCAAGTTTTAGTCCATCCACAGACCATTTTTGTGACAAAATAGTACAGTCTAGAAAGTGAGTTTCTAAAAGTATCTTAGTTGTGTACATACACAGCCAATCTATTGAATGTCGTCAGAGCGTTTTAGGCACCAAGTTCTTGTTGAGGGTGTTTAAATTTAAAAAAATTCAACTTTACAGTAATGGAGGTGTTTTCAACACCATCGCAAAAGCTTTCAAGTTTCACATTTGTAATCTTTTTAAACGTCTTTATAGAACTATTAAGTCTGATTGGAGTTTTAAGTTTTTTGCATTATTAAAGGAATTCCTTGCAACCGGCTACAGTCATTTAAGTTTGTTATACTTCCAAGATATAATACTATCAAAACCAGACTACAACTTTAGTAAGCAGAAGTCTCTGTATGCCTTTAAATAAGAGTGCAATTTGCCTACACAGTTTTCAATTTCTTTAACAATTTTAGTATTACATACAACTTTATAAGCTCTTAAACGCTGTAACAAGTTGTCTCAAAAAGCAACCCTGTCGGTCAACTTCGGGTTTTAGTAGAACATATGTTTTATTTTGTGTGTGTGTGTGCTTTAAGCTAAATTTTATACATCTGTTATCTGACATTAAGGTCAAGGTAAATGCATGCCAGTTTTGGATTTTACTTGAAATGTCTATACTTGTTAGAGTAATATCTACAGAGAGTTTATAAATTAATGATATTATGTAATCACTTTAAATATGCCGTCTGTTTAAAATTGTCCACTATAATATTTGTTTTGACAATTCAACTTTGACAGCTGTCAATCAAGCAAGGTTATAAGAATGTATACAAATGAAGAAAATATTTTTTTTATTGAATTCTACTTTAAAAATGAGTAGTTTGATAATAGGGAATGGCTCTATTCTATTCCGGATTGTCTTCTGTTGTGTTATTATTTTGTTTACAACTGATAATTATAAACATGTAAACAATGTAAACATATGAAAATACTTTTGTTATTGAATCCTAAGATAGGCAACTTCATTTACGCATTTTCACTAGAGCGCACAAACGTACATTAGATGGTTACATAATCCCAAACATTTATAATCACCCTGTATTACAGTCTGGTTAAAAGATGTCCCAAACGTTAGTTTAACGCCTTGGTTTCATATTTTTAATTACTGAAAATCGTTTAAAAACTTAATTCTGTTATCTGTGTTTTTGTTTTTCCACACGATGTGGATAATTCTATCACATCCATCCGATGATTATGTTGCTATTTATGCATTACTCTACCTACTCTTCTATAGCTGTGATTGAAGGTGGTGTATCATAGGATAGGTATGCAAACGCCACAACTACGTTCGTTTTTAGTACCGTGGTTGAGCTAATCCTCATAGCTGTAGTTGAAAGCTAGGGCATAAAAAAAAGTTATATGATTAGGTGTGTAAATGCATGTTCTTAACTTAGTGTTTGTAAAGTTAGCAAAAACCGAGGGGTTAACAACTTTCGTAATCAGTGTACAAAATAAAAATAATCATTACAGAATCAAATAATAATTACGTAATATTTGAAATCATTACATAATCAAGTAATCATTATATAATCACGTAATAATTATATAATCACGTAATCATTACATAATCTTGTAATAAATAGTATAATCAAATATTAAAACACGCGTATTCAAATAATCAAATATTGATTACTCGTATTCAAATAATCAAATGTTGAGTACGCGTATTCAAATAATCAAATATTGATTACGCGTATTCAAATAATCAAATGTTGAGTACGCATATTCACATAATCAAATATTGGTTTTATGGAATCATTTATATTCGCATGGTAAATTCAGTCGTCCAATCCGTATCTAATTGTGCCGCTAGAGATTTATTCCCAGACAATTTTACAGGTGTTTTTATATAACCCTTGGCATGTGTGTGTGTGTGTGTGTGTGCAGTTATTTATTTATTATATTAAAATAAAAACCTACTTCAGTCGAATATAATTATTCAGTGGTCCAAATTTTATTATGTATTGTTATTATTTTTGTTGAAAAGATTTTTATATGTTTATTTTTTAATGTAATAAATCACATTTTTATTCTTGGTGGTGGATTTTTTCTAATCTACATAAAACATTAATAAACATGGAGATAGGTATATTTTTAGTTTATGTTTCTTATTATCTATAATTGCAGTAAGTACTTTATTGAAGATTATATAAAACATAAGTATTATAATAATATATTAATATTAAACATTATCAAAATAATTTTATGATCGATATAAAATAATTAATGCATGCAGATTTAATACAGAATTATAAAATCTTAAAAAATTGTGTATTTATTGAATAATCATGTAATTATTATATAATCACATAATCATTTTCATAATCACGTATTCATTGAATAATCATGTATTCATTACATAATCATATAATCATTACGCTTTCATTAAATAATCACGTAATCATTGCGTATTCATTAAATAATCTCGTACTCATTGAGTATTCATTAAATAATCACGTAATCAAGGCATAATCATAATCATAATCATGTAATCATTACATAATCACGTAATTATTACATAATCGCGTAATCATTACATAATCACGTAATAATTACGCGTATTCATAATCAGGTGTACATTTTTTTACTTAGTTGTTAACCCCTCGGCAAAAACATTTCTTTTAAATTTGCAAAGTCTACAAACCTTGGACTTTACTATTTATAGATCTTAGATTATGGCTATTGCATCATTTTTAGTTTTCGGCGTAGTTGCTACAGCTGCTCAACAGTAATGCAGATTGCATTAAATTACATCAATGCGAACCAAATTTCGAGGTTCCCGTTTCCGGCTTTGTCCGAGTGAGTTTCTGTCCCGGCTTTGACCGGGTGTTTCTCATTCCTAACTTTGTAAAAGTATATTGACTTCCCCTTCTTCCTTCATGCTTTTCTTCTGTTGCGTATCTTTGGTGGCTCCTTTAATGGGTAGTTTGAAGTAAATGTTCTTCTTGGCTTACTTGGCTGTCCATTTTACTTAACTTTTCAACGTTTTTATTTGCTATACAAATCTTTTGAGTTCTCCTTTTTGGTGATATAAACTTCTGCTTTTTACATCAAACTTTTGGTTTTGCCTCTCCAAGACCACCTCAATGACATCCACAGATCCCGGTCTACCTGGGAAAATGATCCGTCTGCATATCGCCAAGGTTTGACTCAGGTCACAGTGATCCTATGTTTTTTTACCTAGTGAGGTGTTGTACTCAACAAGTGGCCATTAAAAATGCTTTAAGCATGGCAATACCTTCTGGTTTTCTTCTCTGCGTAAATCCTATTGTTATATATCCTTGTCAAACTAGTCTAAATTTGGCAGTAGTTCAAAGTAGGCTGGTTATTGCCTCACGAATTTTGACACAGAATCTGTGGCACGCATACTGTCCTCGGCCCCTCTCACCCTATAGCCGTACCTTTTTACTGTCTCTTTGTTTGTTTTTTTTTTACTTTTTTATCTGCACTGACATCTAGCTTTACATTCTCTTTTTTCTTCAATCCGTGAGTTATTTATTCTAATTATTTGGTTTGTCCTCAGATGCGTTCTTAGTTTTCTTAGATTTTTGTTCACTTCTTCTTCATTGTATACTTTTTCCTTCATAAATAGTTTATGCAGTTCCATTAGCTGTATTCCTTTGGCCAGTCCAAAATTTGTTAGTTTTACTTCCAGTGATATCTTTGCATTTTCATCTGAGATTACTTCTTCGTGTCCTTTCGTTGCCAGGTATATTCTGACCATCTCAAAAGTTGCGTTATCCGTCAACCTTGAGATAGAGTATTTACCAATTGCTATTTGCCTCGTTATATCTGTTATTCAGCATTCCTTCAACATTTTTTTTTCTCCTCTTCCTTATCATTGCAATTTTGTTTGGTATCGTAATCTCTTTAAACGTTTTTCTATTTTCTTCTATTTCTTGGTATGCATAATTGTTCTGACCTTTCTTATTTCTTTCTTTTAGATCTTTTTCTCTGTTTTGATGTTTCCATTTTGTTTCTCTCGGTTCTCTCCTTTTTCTTCTATGACTATTATTTTGTGTGTTTGTTTCCATTGTTTGTTTTTTTCTATATTTTTCCATTGTCATACTTCTCATTTTTTTTTCTTAGTACTCTTGTTGCAAAGTTTCTTAACGCCCTCCATTCATTTTTATCTCTTAGGCATGTCTTAATGATTGTTGTTTTATCCACTTTGCTTTCCAGTATATTTTCTAGTTTTTTTCTTTCTCCTACGCAATACAAATATTCTACTAGAGTGTGTTCTGCATTATAGTGAGTTTCTTCCTGACAGAATGTACATCTTTTGTCTTCCTTGATTTTTTAAATTTTTTGCACAAACTTTCCAAAGGCTCTATGTCCGGTCAGTATTTGTATTGTATAATAGCACATCTTGGGTTTGTTCTTTACCGGCTCTTTTATCTCCTGGATTAGTGCTCATATCCATTCTAATTTTTCTCCTTTATTCCACTATCTATGCCATCTTTCCATTGTCTTTTCTCTTGCTCTAGTCTAGCTAAGTTAGCTTTCTTTTCATTTATTCCTTTTTTTATTAGTTTCTTTATTTCTATCCTTTCTTTTACCATCATATCCGCGGGAGGTGTTGCCGCAATCACTTCTACTGCCTCTTGTAAGATTGTTCTGTAAACCCTGCAGATCCTTAACAAACTGGCTCTTGTAGCAACTCTTATTTTATTACTGCTTTTTTTTTTCTTTATAGCTTCTGCGGCGTATAACAATTTGCTTCTTGCTGCTGTTACTATTAGCCTTCTGGCTTTTTCTCTTGGACCTCCGTTGTTTAGCATGAGTCTACAGAGCTTTCTCTCTATTTCCTTTGTTCCCATGACCGCTTCCTTAATCTGTCCATTCCATCCCTTGCTTTAAGTGTCACCCCGTGGTATTTGATTTTTTCCCTACGGTTATCACTTGGTCTCTTACCTGTATCTTACCTGTTCCTCTATTAGTCCTCTTAGTCGATAGCCACTGCTTCTGTTTATTGTGTTGCTAAAATTTTGTTTTTCAGGCATCTGTTGATTATTTGAGTTATTTCTACTTCATTCCTTTCTAGAGCTGCTTTAACAATCTCTGTTGTTATTTTGTACAGACCTAGTGCTTTGTTGTTAGGCAATTCTTTAATGATCTCCTTTATCTCTTCCACTGTTGCCATAACTGTTTCTTCTTCTTCATTTTCTGTTTTTTTACCGGTTCTTCCTTGGGAAACAATTTCTTAAATATAACTTCTTCTCCTTTGTTTTTTTTTAGGTAGACTCTCTTTGCTCTTCCTCCCAGTTTGTTCATCACTATTTTGTACGGTTTTCTTCAAAGATCATCGTCTATAGATTCCATCATTTCTTTTTAGCATTTTTTTCTGCTATCTCTGATTGCCTTTTTTAAGATTTTTCTGTCGTTTTTAGTTCCTCTTCCGCTGCCTCTGTATTTTCTCTGTCTTTTGACTTTCTTCCCTGTTTGTATTGTTTTTTTCTGCATTTTTTTATTTCTTTGCACCACCAGTATGGTCTTCTTTGCCCCCTTTTTTTTTATCCTTCGCTTTTCGCAGCTTTTCTGAGTATCTTTTGCATCTTTTTTTTATGTTTTTGTTTTCTGTAACTTCTTCTGTTTCCATGGCTCTCTTTATCTTCTTTTTGTCCAATTTTTTTACGTTCTATCTACCTTTTCTTGTGTACTCCTGTTTTCTTTGTATTATATTGTATATGATTGTGTAAACTCAGTGATTCCTCTTCGTCACGGTCCATTCATTCATTATACCTGCAATTTTCCATGTTGCTATGGTAATGTGAATATGTGATTTTGAGCTTCTTTTTACAAACGTAGGTTTTTTTTTTGTTAAAAATAGTAAGGTTTAACACAGCTATTATCTCCTCTAAAAATTTTCCTCTTAAATCCCTCTTGTATCCTCCCTATCTCAGTGATTTTGCATTGAAATCTCCTCGTACTATGATTTTATGGCTTTTCTGTTTTTTTTTATCTGTTTTCTAGTTCTTCTAACTACTCCCGATAGTATTCCATTTCACAGTTTGGACTTAGTTTAAATTTTTGGCGTACCAGCCTAATAACAGTTTGGACTGATATAACACCTGTATACTATCATACACTTCAGCCCACACTATTTCCTCTTTTGGCGTTGCCCATCTTTCTACCCTACACTTTCCTCTAGCTAAGATAGCAGCATCTGTAATATTGTCTCTTATCCCCTTACCATTTAGTTTGTTTTTATTTAGTTCACTCACTATCACTAGGTCTATTTCCTCTCTCTCTGCTGTTGCTATCAGTATATCATGCGCCTCTCTTTCTCTCCTTATGTTTGTTTGTATTAACTTATTCATTTTGGTAGTTGTCCTCTATATTTTTCTTTGTTTTTTTTTATGTAGCCGGACATCTTCTATCTTCTGTTATGTGTCCTATCGTTCTGCATTCTATGCAATATTCTCCGTTCTTGCATTCTGCAACCTGATGTCCATCCTTTCCGCATTTTATGCATAGCGATGACCTATTTTCTCCTTTGAATTCCGCCGCTACATATCCTTTCATTCAGCATTTGTAACATTTTCTGTCGTTTGCTGTTACTTTTTCTACTCTAAATCTTATGAATCTTATGTTTATTCTTTCTTCTCTTATTATCTGTTCCCCTGCTTTTTGTCCATATTGACTATAGCGGTACTTCCTTCTCTGTTTGTTTTGTTCAAAATTTCTTCCATTATTTTTCCTCTAGTAATCTCCGGACTAATATCTTCGATAATCACTAGTTCTGTGAGTACGTTGTTGGCTTTTCTTACATTGTAAGCCTACATTCCATTTCTTATTTTTTCTATCTCTTTTTCTCATTTCCCTTTGTTATTAGTAACAACTCCTCTTTTTTTTTTTGTTTCTCTTATCTCCTTGAATGTAGATCCTTTCATCTGTAGTTTTGCCTGTTTCAGCAAGTCTGCATATGTTACGCCCTGTTTGCTCACTATTATAGCTCGTGTTTTTGTTCCTGGTCCTCTTTCTTCATTTGAATCTAATACCTGTACCTGTGTTGGCACGCACAGTCTTACTTTTGTATGAGTTCTTTTTACATCTCTTTCCATTTTTATGGTTTGACCCGGGTTCATATTTTTTTTTATCTCCTGCGTAGTTCTATGTAACTTCCCGCTTTTTAAAACTGCATCCATAGCGCGTTTTTTGACCTTTCTGTCTTGGCCTAGTTTTGTGCTTAATTTGCTGTTCCCGCAATAAATGTTCGGTGATCCTATGCTAGAGATTGTTTTCTCTAGCCACCCTAATAATGAGTCAACAGCACAAGTGATCTTAAAAATCCCTCCTGTGAGTGACAACCCTCCAAAAATAGAAGGTGTTTTCTTGGGGCAAACAAGGTTTTATCCAGTTCTTAAGTTGGCTCAGCTTTGATTAACTCTGCTTGTGCTTTAGTGGTTTTGTCTAAAGGATGGGACAGGTTGGTGACAGCTGGTGAGAAGTATATGAGTACAGCCTTTTTGTAGTTGATTTCTATCTTTTTTGTAAAAGGAGGAGTAGTTTTTAAGCATGACCTAGATTTTTTCTTTCTAGGTTGCGCTCAAAAATAGATGCAAAACCTTTTCTTTTGTTCTTCCCAATTCAAAAGAGTTCTTTTGCTCAAAGACTTAGAACCTTTTTTTCTTCAGAAAAGGCTTTCAGGTTGCCGTCCCAGCACAAGAGAAGTCCATCTTGCTTGAAAAGAGGTTTGCTTGTTCTACAGCCAACCGCTTTGTCTTTTGAATTTAGCGGACGTTTCAAGTGGGAAAAGCAATTGTCAGGGCTACCAGATAAGAATAATTCCGGAAGTAAGTACATCATACAAAAATTGTTAAAAATGCAGTTTGTTGCGCACTCTGCCACTACCAAAGACTTATCCGGTAGGCATGTGACTGAGCGACGCAGCCGATTGGTTGAGGTGAGTTAGTCTCAACCATCCGTTAAATCAAAAATCCGGGCCAAATTAGAGTGTTGTCAACCTCTAGAGACGCATCTCTAGAGTGACTCAGCTACCAGGTTTTGTTTATCTTCCGATACGGGTCTACACGCACTTTACAAACATCCAAGTAGCATTTCTACAGACCGGAATGATCGTAATTAGTCTAAAATCTTGTCTCCAGCAGCTTACCAATGCAGAATTCCGATAAGAGGCAGCTTACCTCATAACCAGATCTACCGATTACTTCCTGAGAGTTTATTGGAACAGGCAAGCCCTATAAACACGGTAAAGATACGATTGTTGTCAGAGAATAAGTGTAAAAAAATATTTGGAACAGATATTCGACTACAAACTAATTGAATCCTGTATAAAACGCTAAATTTTAGCATTAAACACAAAAACCCAAAAATGTGACCTATATCAATGGAATTAGAGAAACCTAAAGTGCATTAAAATCATATTGAAAAGACTTTTACTGTCTTGAGTAGAGTTTAAATGAATTTATCAATGCGGTTAGTTATTTGTGAGTGCATTAGAAAATTGACAATCCTTGAAACGTACTTTGCAGTTTACTGTGAAATTTTTGGTATTGTTCCGAAAGTGTTACAATCACTATAAAAATAATAGTCCAATACAAGAAAATAAAACATATTTTTAAACATAATATTGTTAATTAGATAAATGTTTTTACATGCATAACTAAACTTTACAATTTATAAATATATGAAACAAATTCGATAAATTGAAAAAACTTTTATCAAAAACATATTTTAGTTAATCATCATTTTAATTATGCAATTCATATAAATTAATTTAAACGATATATTAAACTTAATTTTGTTGTTTATAATATTTTAATTAATTGTCTTTAAGATAAAAAATATATCATTAATTACACTACCAAGTCAAATTAAGGTGCTCCGAACTGCCCTTTACATTATATTTTTTATACATATTACTACCGGTTCCTTTAAGGTTTGATGAAACGTGAAAAACAACATTCAATTGTAATTTTTGTTTAATGTTGCATGCAGGGACAGATCTGCAGGCAATAAATGGTCGAAACTACTTTAAGATCTGTGCTACAACCTGTAATTTAATGTCAACAAAAAGAAAACGAGGTTGTTAGTATACTTATTATAAAAAGGTAGATAAAAATTGTAATTGGGGTAACATTAAATCCAATGATAATTTTATATTTGCTTGACTAATATTTATAATTATTTTAATAAAATTGATTTTGTTGAAATGAAAAGAACATAATTTGTTGAATATCAAAACATCAAATATTTAAATGCTTTTCACTTTCACCTTCTTCTTTCACATAATTCTATTTATTTTAATGCTAAATTTAGCACAAACATTTTATCAATTCATTTAAAAACTAACAAATCAAAGAATTTCAGACGTTAAGCACTCTTAATAATACACCTTTTTTTCTTAAAAATGAATTTAAAAATGGTCAGGTCCCACTGTCTATGCTAAGCTCCCACACTAACAAAAGTTATAAAAATGGTCATTGAGTGTGTGAGTTGGGTCTAGGAAGCAGGTAGAAAAATGTAAGCAATACGGTTTTGTAAATAATGGCCCTTTTAAAACGATGCAAAAGAATTGGATTTTGTTGTGTAATGGACTAAATATAGTATAATTTGAATGCATTTTGATACATTATTATGTCAAATATTAGACCACAAAGTATGTGTTTGAATATGTGACTTTGTGTTGTTAATACAATTGCTATATAATGTACTCTTGAGAGAATATGTTTTGATTGTTAGTTGTAAATGGAAAAGAAACGGTTTTAAATTTTACAAACTTTTAGTTATGTGGTAACTATTTTATTTTGTAACAATACAATTATATAAAAATTAAAAGTAAATTTTTTTTGTATACTATCTCTTATTATGCAATATTCAGCTGGAATATGAACTAAAACCAAAGATTATAGATGTCTTACAACTATCTTCCATTCAATTAACTAAAAATAATCTTCTTATTTTACTACCACAACATTTCAACCATAATTTGAAAAAAAGAAATGAATTGCTAAGTCATCTAATATGTTCTAAAGCAAACTGCAATTTAGTTAACCTGCCATGTTCTTGAAATTCGTCAAGTTAAAGTTTCCAATCTACTTAATAAAAAAAATGACATTTTGGTATAATTATCTTGTTAGTACCTTGTGATAAATCAGTTTTAAAATAAAATGCATGCATGAAAGGTATCCCACATAGATCTATATTAGCTCATTTGTATTCATAATCAATTTAATGTCATACATTAAAAGTTGTACAGTTATATTTTATTGTCTTATATAATTAAGAAAATTAATTGAATTGAAGCAAAGTAATAAAGTTTTCACATCAAATACAGCATTGTTGGCCAAATTTAATGTATGGTTTTGGAGTCCATATTTGCAAAAAAAAAACAAAGGAAACAAAAGAGAAACTAAAAAACAACAGAAAAAGCCAGAAGGCTAATAGCAACAGCAGCAAGAAGCAAATTGTTATACGCCGCAGAAACATGGAAAAAACCCATAAAGACAAAAAAAAAACAGGAATTAAATAAGAGGAACTACAGTGTCACAGGAGGCATTAGAGGTGATTGTGGCAACACCGCTCGCGGATATGATAGTGGAAGAAATAGAAATTAAGAAACTAGATATGAGATAAAAGAGTAGGTAGAGAATAAACCCAAGACGTGCTGTTATACAACACAAATACTGACCGAACATGGAGTCTTTGGAAAGTTCTTAGAAAAATTAAAAAAAATTAAAAAAGACAAAAGATGTATACTCTGTCAGGAAGAAACACATAATAATACAGAACACACTCTAGTAGAAAGCAAAGCGTGAAAGAAAGATAGAAAAGAATTAGAAAAAATACTGGAAAGCAAAATAGATAAAACAACAATCACTAAAAAATGCCTAAAATATGAAAATAAATGGAAAGCGCTAAGAAACTTTGCAACAAGAGTAATAAAAAAAATAATAAAAAGTTTGACAATGGAAGAATATAAAAAAGAAACAATGAATAAAAACAAGCACACAAAATAACAGCTATAGAAAAGAAAGAAGAAAAACAAAAAAAGTGAAAAGCAAAATAGAAACAAAATAAAACATGAAAAAATATAAAAAAAAAGAAATAGGGAAGGACAAGAAAATTATGCATACCAAAACATAGAATAAAACAGAAAAAAACATTTACAAGACTACAATTCCAAACAAAGATAGAGAACAAATAAAATATGTTAAAAGAATGCAAAATAACAGAAATAACAAAGCAAACTCTAAGGTAGATACGCTATCTCAAAATTGACGGATAACGCAACTTTTGAGATGATCAGAATATACCTGGCAACAAGAAGACACAAAGAAATAATCTCAGATAAAGATAAAAGGAAACACAATTAATGGAACTGCATAAACTATTTATGAAAGAGAATGGAAAGAAGTGAACAGAAATCTAAAAAAACTAAGAACGTATCTGAAAACAAACCAAACTAGAATAAATAACATACAAATTGGAAAAAGAAGAGAATGAAGAGCTAAATGTCAGTGCAAATAAAAAGTATACAAAAAAGCAAAAATGACAGACAAAGGTAGTAGCTATAGAAAGAGAGAAGCGGGGACAGCATTTGTGCCGCAGACTCTGTGTGGAAATCCACAAAGCAATAACCAACCCACGTTGAACTACTGCCAAATCTAGAATAGTATGACAAGGACATTATAACAACAAGATTTAAAAAGAGAAGAAAACCGGAAAATATTGACATGCGTAAGTTATTCTTAAGCGCCACTTGTTGAGGCCTTACTACGTTCACAAAAAAGATCCATATTAAAAGTATAGATTTTAATCAAATTTTTACATCAAGTACTGCCATTAATTAAATAATTTTATTTTATACAAACTTTATTCAATTTTAAGCTAGATTTTAGACTTATTTGTCAAATTTGTGGATTTTAGGCAAAAATAAATTAAATTGCGTCCGCATTTGTAAATCAATAAGTCTTATTTTGTAATTAATTGCTGGGTTTATGTATAATAAATTAATTAATTAATTTCAAACTAGATTTGTAAACATTTAAGTCATTTCAGCTTTGAAATGTTAAAACAGCATATAATGCTGAATTTAAATGTTGTTTGTGAAGGATTTTAAAATTTCTTAGTTCTATTAATTTATTTTTAATAAAACCAGCTACATTTCGTAGTTGTAGTACTATTTCAACCACTATTAGCTATGTAAAAATAATTACGATGCTTCAAAATTTGAATTTTGTTGACTTTTATTAGTTTTAGTCAAAATATATGTATAGTTAAACAACATTAGAAACAGTACTAAATTCTGAGGGACTTTAATTCAGTAATTTGCACAAACTATTTTACATTCCTATCTTAAATGTAAGAATAAAATAGTTTTAAAACCAATCATAGGTAATGGTGCTTCAGTAGAATGCTTGATATTGTGATAAACTTTTTCTGCTAAGAAGACGATTACACATGTTTTCTTCTAGCTAATTGGTAGTTGTAAAAAAATGTTTTTAAATTTGATTACAAGTATTCTTTTGTTTGTTTCAAAAAAATTATTCTTTTTTTCTATGGGAGTTATAGTAAATCAAACATAGCACAAAGTCTTTCCACGCGCCTTTCCGTCATCTCGGAGTTTACACCTAGTCTATAAAGTTTGATAACCCTGCAATTTCTTGATTATTGACGTAAGAGTGGAAAACTTAATTTATAAATTTGAAACTTATATTAATATATGGCCCAGCCCGCCTGCCCAAGTGTTTGTTAGTAATATATTGAATCATTCTCACACTTACTTTTCTGCTGTTTTTGAACATGACAAAATGATTGCAGTTGTCATCAGAGATAAACGCAATAGCCAATTTCTTAATTATTGACATTTGAGTAAACGGGTGAGAGACATAGTTTATAAATCCACTTTTAGAATAGTGTCCGCCAACGTGTTTGTTATCATTAGATCATTCTCACACTTGTTGCTTTTAAATATGAGAGAATATATGCGGTTGCTAAGACGCCAGAGGCGGGTAATAAACAGACTTTTGATCAAATTTCAACAAAGTTTTAATGCATAGTTTTGGAGTTAGAGCTTATTTATTATATATTGTCTCATTGATATTTAATTAAGTTATAAAAGATAAAGTAAGATGCATTAAGGTCAAATCAAATTTTACGTTAACGTTAAGACTTTAATAAATATTTTAGATATCATCATCATCATGTATACCAGCCAATAGACTACGTTGTTGACATTGTTAAATAAAATGTCAATGTAAGGTTTAGAAGTTAGAACATATCTATTAATTAAGTTGAAGAGTACATTAAGTTATAAATGACCAATTTTAACTAAACTCCATTGTATGGCTTTAAAGTTAGAACATATTTTATAATCCCATTGATATTTGATTAGGTTAAAGAAGATAAACTAAACTAGGGTCAAACTAAATTGAGCGTAAAAATTTTAATCAAAATTTCACATCAATTATTCCTATATATAGACTACAGTGTTGACAATTTTAATACTTATTGCAATGTGGGCAATTCCATTTTAGCTGGGGGGGGGGGGGGGTGCATTGAGAAACTTGAAACTTTTTTTTTAGTTTCTATAACTTATTAGTAGTCTTTTGATCGGTATATGAAAGTATGAAAATATTAAATCCATAAAAAAAAACTTTCATAGGATCCAAATCTGCCATTTCAAGTCTATAAGCCGCAAAAGCCATAAAACCATGTTTTTGTTCTCAGTGGGCTGGGCAAAAGAAGCATTTTTTAAATTTTTTTTAACCGCCAAAGTTGACGTTTTGATGTAAATTAAAATTAATAGAAAAATATAAATTTGTTTTGTGTATTTAGGTTTTAGAGGCATAAAACTCGAAAAAACTGCAAAAATAAGCCTATTTTTCAACATAAACTTTTACAAATGCACATTTAGCAGTTTTCAGAGAAACTATACACCAAATATTATTAAAAAAATGAGTTTTGCAAACAATTCTACATAAAAAATAGTCAGGGTCGTGCTTATCTGGCAAAAAAAAATCCATCTAGAAATTTTTTTTTTTTTTCAACATTTACTTAAATTTTTTTTTTTTTTTTCATTATTCTTAAAGATTATTTAGATTATATTTTTTAAGCTTATTTCAGAAATTTAACAAAAACATCTTTTGTCGCTTGAACCAATTTTGGGCCATTTTACTCTTTATTTGATAGTTTTTGCGCTTGCGGCACAAATTTAGACTCAATCTATCGGCGATTTGAAAATATTATTATTTTTGGCATTCAAACATAAATCCGCCTGGCGTTTATCAAAATTTAAAAAAAAAAAGTTTCAAACTACACCCTAGTGTGCTTATAATATTTTTTGTAGATATAAAAAAATAATTCATTTTTGACGCATTTTTTGCCTAAAAATGTTGTAAACATTTCTTTCTAGATAGACTTTTTTATAGACGATGAGTACAACACTGACTGTTTTCCATGTAAAATTGTCCCCAAAATTCAAATTTTTAATAATATTTGGTGTATTGTTTCTCTGAGCGCGGCTAAACGTGCATTTGTTAGAGTTTATGTTGAATAATAGGCCTACTTTGCAGATTTTTTGAGTTTTAGACTTTAAACTCAAATACACAGAACAAATTTATATTTTCCAAATAATTTACATCAAAATACGTCAATTTTGACGGTTAACAAAATTTTTAAAAATGCTCCTATTTGCACAGCTCACTGAGAACAAAAGCATGGTTTAATGGCCCTTGCGGCTTATAGACTGGGTATAGACTTGAAATGACGCCAGATTTGGATTCTATAGAAAATTTCTGGTTGATTTCATTCATAAATTTATTTATTTTGAATAAAAATTGCGGTTTTTAAACAAGCATTTTTTTTGTCCCATTAATATTTAATTAAGTTAAGAAAAATAAGCTGGATTAAAGTAAAGTCAATATGAGCGTATGAATATTAATTAATTTTTAACATTAAGTACTGCCATTAATAGACTACATTGTAGACCAATTTAAAAAAATTCCAATGTATGACTGTAGATAGTTAGTTGGAGTTAGAACATATTACATATTCTCAATAATATTAAATTAAAATAAAAAATAAGTTAGATTAAGGTCAAATTAAGTAAAGCGTATGGATTTTGATCAAAAATTTAAATAAAGTACTTCTATTAATAAGCTACATTGTTGACCAATTTCAATAAATTCTAATGTTTGACTTTTGATTTGCAACATTGTCCCATTGATATTTAGTTAAATTGGAACAGATTAATTTTGGGCAATAAATTAGGCAAATATAGGCAATGAGTTATTAATTGAATGTTGTTACTGGTCAAAAACTACAGTTCGTCATGCTGTGTGAGCGCTTGCATTGTCATGATGAACAATGATTTTCCGGTTTTTGTTGTTCCTTCTAATTTCAGCGTTAATTTCTAGCAAACAAATTGAAGTATACCAGTCAGCATTAACTGTCCTTCGATCCTCTAATGCAGAGGTTGACAAAGTACGGCCCGCAAGCCAAACATGGCCATATGTTCTTAATTTGGCCCTCAAAAGTCCGCGTTTCTAAAAAAAATTGCGGCAAATATATTTTCTAAAGCTAAACTACAGTTCTGTTACAACAACGTTTTTTGAATTTTGATACAAGTAGAAAACATAATTCCTTATTTTAAACTTCAAATTATTACGGTTTGGCCCGTTTTAAAATAAGTTTACCAATCTCTGCTCTAATGCATCAGTTGCAACATGATCCGTTTTTCCAAAAAACAAGCAATCATTCTTTTTAAAATGCTTTGTAAACGCACCATTTTTGTGGGTTTAGGTTTATTTGGAAACACCCATACAGTCGATTGCTGTTTAGTTTTAGGCTCATATGAATATATTCAAGATTCGTCACCTGTTACGATGTTATATACCAAATTTGAACAACCCCCTTTAAATTTCTTTAGCATTTCCTTGCACCAATTGATACGTGCCTGTTTTTGTTTTTCTTTCAAATTGTGTGGGATTCAATGACTGCAAAGTTTCCTGACATGAAAATGATCGTGCAAAATCGTATGTATTTGTTTCGCTGCAATGCCTAAGGATGCTAATATAGGTAACATGCCGATCTGACAAAATCATTTTACGCACAGCATCAATATTTTTTGCTACAATAGAGGTGCATGGACGACCTTCGCAAATATTGTCATCAAACGTTTGTCTTCCACGCTTGAATTCTGCGAACCATTTGTAAACCATAGTTTTGTATGGTGCTTCATTCACAACTAACAAACTAAGTTTTTCTACACATTGCTGCGGTGATAAACCGTATCGAAAATCATAAAAAAATCATCACTCGAAAGTCACGATTCAAAATTTCCATTTTTCACACAATTCATACTTTCGGTAAATTTTGTTGAAACGAAACCAAGCAGTTTGAAATCAATTTGTCAACTAAATTATAGGTGAAAAACGTCAAATTTTACGAATATGACAATCGCAGAACGCTGGCACTACAGGCAGTACTTGACTGCGCAAACTTTATCAGTGCTTCTCGTATAGTAGAAAATGTAACAAAAATTTAATGATTTTCAAATTGTACAGTGCATTCATTCAAGGCTATTCTCTATGCATATTGCTAGAAGTAAGCAAGATATAAATTGTTAGCTAACAATATGAACTGTCATTTTAACAAATCTTGCTAGCTAACAATGTAAACGGTCATCACATCAAGAGGCGTGGCAAATTTCTAGATAAAATAGTAATAATATTTATAAAAATGTATTTTGTTTATAATAGTTCATATTATTAGTAATCAAGATTTGTTAAAATGACAGGTCAATTTGTTAGCTAGCAATATATATCTTGCTTACATTCTATCAATGTGCATAAAGAATAGCCCCAATTAAAGCATTTATTGGATAAAACTAACAATATTTCTAAATTTAATCATAAAATAATTTGAAAATTAATTTGCTTTATAAGATACATAAAAAAATGTAGTTCATTTTGTAAAACATTTTATAAACGTTAAACCCATAATATATCGCATCACATTTAGATTGAAATACACATTTTACATGAAACAAATTAAAAGTACATTTATCAAGTGAAATGTATTATAAATCATTTAGAAATTAAATAATTAAATCAAGAATTATTGTAAATAACATTAAAAATTGCTCAGTAAATGCATTTTATATATAAAATACAATAGAAATCATGCATGGTATTTCACACGGATTTACATTGGGTTTACTAAAATTCACTATTATGATTTTTATATATATATATATATATATATATATATATAGAAAATATTATACATTGATTTTAATTGTAATACTTATAAAAATATGTTTATTTAATTCAATATAAAAAAAAAAAAAAAATTTAATTGCATTGTACAATTTATAAATTTTGATTTAAATTTGCCTTTTTCTCCGTCAATTAATTGTAGATTTGTTCCATGCACAATTATGTAAATAAAATATAATAAAACTCCAATTTATCAATATAATCTAACAAAAAAAAAACATCATACTTAACTAACTACATCAGCTTGTCTACTTAAAGCGGTATTGATATTGCAAAATTTAAAAAAATGTAACTGTAACATAGAGTATCGACCCTTAATAAACCAACCCCACAGTATATTAACATAAAGGAGGGTTGAACTAAAACTAAAAAAAACTTTAAAACAGATCGATGTGTATTAATTGTCGGTTAAGGGCATAGAGGGTGGGGTTCATTGTGAAATTAAAAATAAGAATCATGGACCCCCTAATTTTAGCGGGCGCCACGGTATCTATTATGAAGAGATTTTTGTTACCAAGGGCGTTTCAGGTCTGAACGGTCAACATCAGAAAAACAAATAAAATTTTATTACCGGACCCGCAATAATTAAATATTTGGAAAATATGATGATTAAAACCAGTCGGTTTTAATTAAAAGGAAACATTTTTCATAATTTAAATATATTAAGTATAATAAATTTGTAAAAGGAAATTCTTAAGAAGAAACCAATAAGCTTTTATAAACAAGCTTTCCTTTTCATTACTACACCCCTTTCCGTTTTCTCCCTATATTTTTTTTTCGCTCGTGGAATGCAAAAGGGATTCGCTTAAACCAATATTGCTAATGGACTTCTTATAATCTTGAAATAATCTTAGAGGGTAGTCAAAACAAATATTTTTTATTCAATTAAATTGAATATTTAATAAACTAGTATTTGAAACAGAACAGAACAGAAACGCAATAAATATATTTACACAGAAAAATGCTTTTAAAGGCAGAATATATATAATATATATAACAGCTTGATTGACATTTTCTGAATATGAAATAAAGATATCACGTATGGAACTCGATGAATAATTTAAAGCGGCAATAGATACTGCGCTTATTTATGTGCATACCAATGAAACATCTGCTTTGTAAAAAAAGGGTTGAATTATTTAATTTAGGAATCCACATTTGCCTCATTAAACGCTGAAACAATAATAAATGTCAACCCTTAGTTAGTTAGTTAGTTAGAAGCAGCCCTCATTTTATTTTTTATGTTGACACCATTGGTCAGTTCCTTCGTGTTGCCGTGACTTTAATAATACACCATGTGGAGTAATGAAAATCCATCCAACTACAAAACAGGCAATTTTTAACTATAACTATTGCAATTTATATAATTGATTTTAAACTAAACTAAGCAAACGGTGTCAAAAGTTCCATGACCGAAATATAATATTTCAATTTATTTAAGAAAAAAATTAGATACAATCTGATTAAATTAAATTAAATTAACAGACAATACAATTAAAAAGTGTAATTACTAATTCGGATTGTTTTAATTCGGCCATTTTATTTGTTCACCGGATATGGGAAGCCATGCTGGAAGATCCTGCAGATTACACTCAAACCAATCGTTGTGTGGTAGGAAGTAAGCGATTATTATTTCCGTTTAACTCCTTCTTTTTTTTAGGATGGTATTGTTTTGTAAGATTCGGTTGGCGGGCCAGATTAATAAGGGGAGCCCACCGTTTAATTAAAAGAGTAATTTATGCAAAATCGACGTTTAAAGGATTTAATTGACCAACAAATGTATCAACGTATTCAGTTCGCAGCTTTTTGGCTGTTAGGTGGGAATTTCTTTGATTGTGGAGAATTAATTGGGACTAAATTAATGGTTGAAAAAAGAGAAACAGATGCTTTAATAAGCGGAAACGTTCGGAGTAAATTTAATTAAAACAAATTGAGTGTTGAATGTATCAAGATTTCTTGAAAGAATTATAATTATATTTAATTGCAATTATGGTAACAATATAGAACACACCATGCATCGTCATCACATTACAAATTTTTCAACCTACAAAAATTTTTTAAACAATATAAAAATTTATTATCAAAAACTGAAATTGTTAAAATTTTGAAACTCTAGGAACAATATTAAAGATTTAAAATTTTAAATATTTTAAAAAATTTAATTTTTTTTTTTTTTTTTAATTAATAATTGACAGTAGAACTACAAACACAGTCAACAATCAAAATAATTCTTCTAAGGTAACATAACATTTACCAAAAACTCATTTATCAACATATATAAAAATATTATATAAATGCGTACAAAAAACATTAAAAAATTGCAATTTTAAATAGATTTTTAATAAACTCATTACATTTTGGTTGGTTTGTGTTTAGTACAGTTTTAGTTAAATCCACTGACTCTCCAACAATCACCAAGTTGCAGATAATATTGTAATCTCTTATTTTCTAAAAATTACTACAAAAATAAGCTGCAATTTAACTCCAACAGTATTTATTTTTTATTTAAATCAAATAAATGATTGCAACCTTATGAAAATTATCACGGAATCTAGTCGAAAACACACACTTGCGTTTCAAGGTATGCACCTCTCATCAGTGTGTCTAGCATCTCACTAATTGGTAACTAAATTATTCATTTAATGCATATGACAATGTAAGCTGATGAAACGCATAATTTCACAAGAAAAAAGTTACGTTTTCTTAACAAACAATCTGAACACCGTACATGCAAAATCAACTTATTACATTAAAAAAAACTAAGAGATTTTTGTACAAATATATTTCTTCCCATTATGATTTCAAAAATTTATTTAAAAATTAAATTTTTGTAGCAGAATTTAGCACTGATATGGTACTATTATTTTAGGAAATTTAAATAATTTTCATGCGATCACATTTCCTACAAATTATTACAAACTTTATTATTTTTTTTTATTTTGATTTTTTTTTGTTACTTTTTTTGTATTTTAAAATTTATGTATTGAAAATATTACAAACTATCATATTTCAAAAATTTCATTTGTGTTTGAAAGCATGTGAAACGCGTAAAAAACGAAAAAAAATCGACTCTACTCGATTTTTAAAATTTTCATTTGTGTTTGAAAGCATGTGAAACGAAAAAAAAATCGACTTTTTGCTCGATTTTCGAAAATTTCATTTGTGTTTGAAAGCATGTGAAACGCGTAAAAAACGAAAAAAAATCGACTCTTCATTCGATTTTTACATGTGAAACAAAAAAAATCGACTTTTTGCTCGATTTTCGAAAATATCATTTGCGTTTGAAAGCATGTGAAACAAAAAAAAATTAGTACTAATATAGTACTATATTAGTACTAAATTTTGCCAAAATTTTGCCATTTATCCTTGCAAAGTATTTACATGTTACAATTTATACATAATTTAATTGAAATCCTTATTTAATAAAACTTATTTTAACATAATTTGTAACAATCTACAAATTGTACTATGTAATCAACATAATATTTTATAATACAATTTGAACTCTACAATCATTGTCAATTTCCTTTCTTCTTTTAATGACGTTTTTCATCTACACTTCACATTATCTTTCAACACATTCTTTTTTTTCATTTGTTCTTCTCTCATCTCAATACATTCTTTTAACATATGTTCTATTTATTTGGCATCCCTGTCTCACACCTTTTGTTGCCCAGAAATTTTTACTCATTCTACTGTTTACACATACTCTGCTCACCGTTTCTGCATATACATCTTCCATTTTAAAAAAGTTGAATCATTTTCAGGCAATCGCATTCATTTATATTTCATTTTAGTTTCTAAGTTTTTATGTTATACTATGTTCCATATTTGGACACATTCAATTTTTTTGAAGTATTTTGTACTAATAATAATAACTTTATTTGCGGTTTATGCCTTTAAATGCAATAAATTTTCTAAATATTTAAATTTAAAAAAACCAGTATAGAACAATATTATTGATAATAATAATAATAATAATAATAATAATAATGATAATAATAATAATAATAATAATAACAATAACAATAACAATAACAATAACAATAACAATAACAATAACAATAACAATAACAATAACAATAACAATAACAATAACAATAACAATAACAATAACAATAACAATAACAATAACAATAACAATAACAATAACAATAACAATAACAATAACAATAACAATAACAATAACAATAACAATAACAATAACAATAACAATAACAATAACAATAACAATAACAATAACAATAACAATAACAATAACAATAACAATAACAATAACAATAACAATAACAATAACAATAACAATAACAATAACAATAACAATAACAATAACAATAACAATAACAATAACAATAACAATAACAATAACAATAACAATAACAATAACAATAACAATAACAATAACAATAACAATAACAATAACAATAACAATAACAATAACAATAACAATAACAATAACAATAACAATAACAATAACAATAACAATAACAATAACAATAACAATAACAATAACAATAACAATAACAATAACAATAACAATAACAATAACAATAACAATAACAATAACAATAACAATAACAATAACAATAACAATAACAATAACAATAACAATAACAATAACAATAACAATAACAATAACAATAACAATAACAATAACAATAACAATAACAATAACAATAACAATAACAATAACAATAACAATAACAATAACAATAACAATAACAATAACAATAACAATAACAATAACAATAACAATAACAATAACAATAACAATAACAATAACAATAACAATAACAATAACAATAACAATAACAATAACAATAACAATAACAATAACAATAACAATAACAATAACAATAACAATAACAATAACAATAACAATAACAATAACAATAACAATAACAATAACAATAACAATAAGAATAAGAATAACAATAACAATAACAATAACAATAACAATAACAATAACAATAACAATAACAATAACAATAACAATAACAATAACAATAACAATAACAATAACAATAACAATAACAATAACAATAACAATAACAATAACAATAACAATAACAATAACAATAACAATAACAATAACAATAACAATAACAATAACAATAACAATAACAATAACAATAACAATAACAATAACAATAACAATAACAATAACAATAACAATAACAATAACAATAACAATAACAATAACAATAACAATAACAATAACAATAACAATAACAATAACAATAACAATAACAATAACAATAACAATAACAATAACAATAACAATAACAATAACAATAACAATAACAATAACAATAACAATAACAATAACAATAACAATAACAATAACAATAACAATAACAATAACAATAACAATAACAATAACAATAACAATAACAATAACAATAACAATAACAATAACAATAACAATAACAATAACAATAACAATAACAATAACAATAACAATAACAATAACAATAACAATAACAATAACAATAACAATAACAAAAACAAAAACAAAAACAAAAACAATAACAATAACAATAACAATAACAATAACAATAACAATAACAATAACAATAACAATAACAATAACAATAACAATAACAATAACAATAACAATAACAATAACAATAACAATAACAATAACAATAACAATAACAATAACAATAACAATAACAATAACAATAACAATAACAATAACAATAACAATAACAATAACAATAACAATAACAATAACAATAACAATAACAATAACAATAACAATAACAATAACAATAACAATAACAATAACAATAACAATAACAATAACAATAACAATAACAATAACAATAACAATAACAATAACAATAACAATAACAATAACAATAACAATAACAATAACAATAACAATAACAATAACAATAACAATAACAATAACAATAACAATAACAATAACAATAACAATAACAATAACAATAACAATAACAATAACAATAACAATAACAATAACAATAACAATAACAATAACAATAACAATAACAATAACAATAACAATAACAATAACAATAACAATAACAATAACAATAACAATAACAATAACAATAACAATAACAATAACAATAACAATAACAATAACAATAACAATAACAATAACAATAACAATAACAATAACAATAACAATAACAATAACAATAACAATAACAATAACAATAACAATAACAATAACAATAACAATAACAATAACAATAACAATAACAATAACAATAACAATAACAATAACAATAACAATAACAATAACAATAACAATAACAATAACAATAACAATAACAATAACAATAACAATAACAATAACAATAACAATAACAATAACAATAACAATAACAATAACAATAACAATAACAATAACAATAACAATAAAAAAATAATAATAATAATAACAATAATAATAAAAATAATAATAATAATAATAATAATAATAATAATAATAATAATAATAATAATAATAATAATAATAATAATAATAATAATAATAATAATAATAATAATAATAATAATAATAATAATAATAATAATAATAATAATAATAATAATAATAATAATAATAATAATAATAATAATAATAATAATAATAATAATAATAATAATAATAATAATAATAATAATAATAATAATAATAATAATAATAATAATAATAATAATAATAATAATAATAATAATAATAATAATAATAATAATAATAATAATAATAATAATAATAATAATAATAATAATAATAATAATAATAATAATAATAATAATAATAATAATAATAATAATAATAATAATAATAATAATAATAATAATAATAATAATAATAATAATAATAATAATAATAATAATAATAATAATAATAATAATAATAATAATAATAATAATAATAATAATAATAATAATAATAATAATAATAATAATAATAATAATAATAATAATAATAATAATAATAATAATAATAATAATAATAATAATAATAATAATAATAATAATAATAATAATAATAATAATAATAATCCCCCTCGTGGGTACTACCTTGTCGTGGTGAGGGGGCTGAGTAACTTCTGCTCGAGCTATGCCGGCGGGAGTTTTAACTCCTGGCAGGGCCACTCATGCCGGATGGGTCAATGAGCAGAAGCCAAACCAAATGTACTCAAAGCCATTCCTGGCTACCTTCCCTATTTATCCTGTCATTTCCATTTCTACCCCTAACCTTCTTTTCCTTTCATTCCCAACCTGGCGGTAGGTAAAAAACGCACTTTTTTAGTATAATGTCTAAAAATAATTCACGCCCCCAGTCCGTGCCGTCAGTTAAATCTGACAGGGGCTTCATAATCGGCACGGATTTGGCAACTACCGGAGTGGGAGAACAATGCTCCGGTAGCGCAGTAGTCAATTGTTCGGAAGTTGGTACAACTGATCGGGTTGTGCCAGCGGATAATGCTACCCGGTCCCCTTCCGATGACAAATCGGACCCCCCAGCTTCTTCTTCGACAAAAGGGAAGAAGTCTGGCAAAGCTATTTTGTCAAAAAGTGCCAGTGATGAGAAGGCGGGACCTGTCCCTCGGTTCATCCTGGTCACTAGAGAAGAGGGCAACTTTGAAAAAGTTAGCCCCTTCTTAATAAGTAGAGCGCTGTATGGACTGATCGGTGACACCAAGTCTATCAAGAAGGTCAGAGATGGCCTTCTTGTGGAAACGGTTTCAGCCGCTCAGTCTATAAAATTTTTAAAATGTTCTCGAATTGCAGAAATGAATGTTAATGTCTCAGCCCATAAAACTTTAAACTCCTGTAAGGGCATAGTTTATTGTAGGGACTTCTTAAACTGCACGTTGGAAGAAATTGTTGAAAACATGAGTGGTCAGGGGGTAATCGACGTGCGTCGCATTTCTAGTATGCGAGACGGTAAACGCGAAGAAACCCCTAACCATATACTGACGTTTAACCGTCCACAACTTCCCACCAACGTGAAAGGGGCTTTTTATAACCTCACAGTCAGGCCATATATTCCGGCACCAATGCGTTGCTTCAAATGTCAGAAGTTTGGACACACAGCTGCTCGATGTTCCAAGGAGCAAATTTGCGCGTGTGGAAAACCTCTGCATGATGGTAGCGAATGCGAACAGCCAATTACGTGTGTCAATTGCGGAGGAGAGCACTCCGCAAGATCACGTAATTGTCCGAAATACAAAGAGGAATTTGCTATCAAAGAAATAATGACGAAAAACAAACTAACATATTTTGAAGCACGTAAATTGGTATTAGTCTCTACACCAATTGCCGGAATATCATACGCCAAAGCAGCGACTGCATCAAAAAACTCAGTGGATGTGAACGAGCTTATAAATAAACTTTTGCCGCCCCTTATTGCTGCATTAAGCGGGCACAATCAACCTCTTGCAGCAAAAAGACCGCTTATACCGGTCATTAAACCTAATATGCCCCCACCAAAACCTCCGGGGCAACAACGGTTAAGGAAAACTTCGGTTTCTTTAACCAAAAACGTGGGGGATGTACCCCCCACACATTCTCAGGTTGGTTTTGAAACTGACCTGACCAAACTTGTTTTGGCAGAAACGCCAAAACAAATAGATATGGATCTGTTTGATCCGGGTAAACGGAAGCGGGATGACCCCTCGGATGACCCCTCTTCCAGCAACGGTGACGACGGATCCAGTACGGCATCAGAAGTTTCTGTTGTCGACACTGGCAGTACCAGAGGCAGAAGAAGAAGGAAACCTGGCTGGAAAAAGGGCAGATCACGCTCCCAACAGCTGTAGGCCTTCTATTATGTTTTTTAATTATGTGTTGTTATGTATCGGCACTGCAGTCCTTTACAACTGCGGTGTCATTTGTGTACTTGTATTGTCTTTTCCATTTTACGGTTCTGGCATTAAAGATTTTTTTGTCTTTGATGTCATCTGTGATATTAGTTTTAAGTTTTATTTCTTTTATGGTTCTGGCATCGGAGTCTTTTACAACTCCGATGTCATCTGTGATATTAGTTTTAAGTTTTATTTATTTTATGGTTCTGACATTGGAGTATTTTACAACTTCGATGTCATCTGTGATATTAGCTTTAAGAATGTATCTTTTGCCTTGTCTATGTCCAAACATCAAAGTCCCTTTACAACTTTGGTGTTTTATTTGTTTTGTGTTAACTTATTTTAATAGCTGTCCATCCATAACGTGTTATTTATTTCTTAATTTATTTTATTTATTTAATAGTCATCTAAAATTATGGAGACGATAGTACAGTGGAACTGCAACGGTTGCAAACGCAGCTATTGTGAGCTGAAAATGATCCTGGTAAAGCACATGCCCTTTTGCGTGTGCTTACAGGAAACGCACTTCAAGCCCCAAGAAAATTTCAATCTTCGGGGCTTTACGTGCACAAGAAGTGACGTTCTGCCGGGTGCCCGAGCCAAAGGTGGAGTCGCTATTTTTCTGAGGGAAAATTTGCCGTTTACGGAAATAACCCTCAGAACTAGACTCCAGGCAATTGCAATCCGGCTTACCATCCCGATAAAAGCCACAATATGCAACCTGTATCTTCCGGAGTTCGACTGGACTCTGGAAGATATACAAGAACTTATTTCGCAGCTTCCACAGCCCTACCTCCTGGTGGGCGATTTTAACGCCCACAATCCGCTGTGGGGTTCCCTGAGGAAAGACACGCGAGGTCGTTTGATTGAGGATTTTCTCGATCAAAGCGACGCTGTTCTCCTCAACACGGGTTCCGCCACACACTTTGGAGGTAGGGGTACAAACTTTTCGGCAATTGATCTGTCTCTATCGTCCCCACGTTTAGCCACACGTCTATCGTGGAATGTATTAGAAGACCTTCACGGTAGCGATCACTTTCCCATCGTTATTAAAACCATCGTCAAACGGGTCAGACAGTCCGTCCCCCGTAGATGGTGTCTCGACCGCGCAGACTGGCAAGGTTTCCAAGCCAGTCTGGTCCCACCAGAGTCAAATGGTGAGGATGTCGAGACCGCCGTGAAGGTTTTCACTAATTGTATTGTCCGAGCAGCAGATGTGTTTGTCCCAAAGTCCAGCGGTCAGCTGGCCGGTCCGTCGGTTCCTTGGTGGAACGACAATATCCGAGTAGCTGTGGAAGAGAAAAAGAAAGCGTTTAATTGTTTTAAAAGAACTCCGACGCAGGAAAACATGATCACTTTCAAGAAGAAGCGAGCCGTTGCGCGCCGTAAAATTCTTGAAAGCAAGCAACGATCATGGGAGAGCTACGTATCGACGATCACGCCGACCACTTCGGTCGGCGAAGTGTGGAAAAAGGTGGGAGCCGTGTCGGGAAAGAAATTTCCCTCTGTGGCTCCCATCCTAATCGTCGAGGGACGCGAAGTCACCGAAGCGGCCAACATTGCAGACGCATTGGCAACTCAATTTGCGTCTGCCAGTAGCTCTCAAAATTATAGTGAGCAATTCCTGCGTCAAAAAGATCAATTAGAAACTCAGCTAAATTTCTCTTCCCCGGATTCTTTGCCCTACAACTCTTTATTTTCCTTAAAAGAGTTGGAAACGGCAATTAACGGTATGGGTACCTCCTCCGCACCGGGACCAGACGACGTGCCTTATCAGGTTATCCGGCAGCTTCCCTCCCGCATGACGGAGCGGTTGCTGGAAATCTACAACCTGATATGGGAAAGCGGCGTCTACCCGGAATGTTGGAGAGAGGCCATTATCCTGCCGTTGTTAAAGCCGGGCAAAGATCCAAACAACGTCAACAGCTACAGACCGATTTCACTTACCTGCTGTCTCAGTAAACTTTTAGAAAAAATGGTCAACAACCGTCTGGTGTGGATGCTGGAAAGTAACAATCTTTTAGCTAAATACCAGGCGGGTTTCAGACGAAATCACAGTACCGTTGACCATTTAATCTGTCTAGAAAATTCTATCCAAGACGCGTTCCTAACAAGAAAACACCTCGTAGCGGTGTTCTTCGACCTGGAGAAGGCGTATGACATGACTTGGCAATATGGAATTTTGCAGAAGCTGCACGAATGGGGATTCAGGGGCCGTATGCCTCTTTTTCTTGAATCTTTCATGCGCGATCGCAAATTTAAAGTAAGGGTGGGAAGCACTAACTCGAAGACATTATGTCTAGAGAACGGTGTTCCCCAAGGGTCGACAATCAGCGTCACCCTTTTTGCGATTGCGGTTAATGATATTGCGGCTTCGGTGGTTACACCTGTACAAAAATGCCTGTACGTCGACGACTTGGTGATCTACATGGCGGGAGATACCATCCCTGCCATAACACGTCAACTCCAGATCACCATAGACGAAGTGGACAGAGAGGCAGAGGCGAGAGGTTTTCGCTTTTCTACGACGAAAACCTCGTGCGTGCATTTTTGCCGCCTCAGAAGACCTCACCGGGACCCCGCACTTGTCTTGCGGGGTTCCAGAATCACGTGCGTCGAAACAGTCCGTTTCTTAGGGCTCGTGCTCGATAGGACCTTATCCTTTCGGGCACATATTGATGAACTGGTCACAAAGTGCAAAAAAGCCTTGAACGTGATCAAGTGCTTGGCCAACATCAACTGGGGTGCGCGGAGAGAGGTACTGTTGCGGCTGTACAAAGCTCTGGTTTTATCCAGGGTCGACTACGGCTGCGCGGTATACTCATCCGCCAGAAAATCCCGGTTGAAAGCCCTAGACGCAGTCCACAACGCAGGCATTAGATACGCCACGGGAGCATTCCGGACGAGTCCCGCACCGAGTCTTTGCTGCGAGTCGGGTGTACTCCCTCTAGCTGCTCGTCGCAGTCGCTTTGTACTTACGTACGCCGCGGCGATGCGAGCAAAGAGGGGTCACAACAACCGACTCATATTTACCGCCAACGAAACGCAGCAACGTAAATACAGACTCAGGCCTACCGTCAGTAGGCCGGTGTGCGTCCGAGCGCAGGAGCTAGAGGAGAGTCTCAACGTTAATTATCCGATGGTATTCGAGGTCGGTTCTGGCGAGTTTCCACCCTGGCTGTTGCCGAGGGTTATAACTCGTCTTGATCTGACCTCCAAGAGCAAACGAGAAACTTGCCCCGACGTTTTGAGGAGCAAGTTTCTTGAAATCGTTGCCGAATACCCAGACTCTCCGCGGTTGTATACGGACGGTTCGAAAACGGATCGGGGAGTGGGAAGTGCCTTCGTTTTAGACGGTACGGCCCATTCATGGTCTCTCCCTAAAGAAGCTTCCGTGTACACCGCAGAATTACATGCTTTGTATAAAGCCCTGCTAAACTGTGAGACGTCATCTCACAGTTCGTTCCTCCTTTGTTCCGACTCGCTGAGTGCCATCCTGAGTATACAGTCTATGTACTCGGTCGATCCGCTGGTACAGCTCGTACAAACTTCGATATTCCGCCTGGCCGGGTTTGGACAGAGAGCTATCTTTGTCTGGACACCGGGTCATGTGGGTATCGAAGGCAACGAGCTGGCCGATAAAGCCGCCCGTCAGGCGGCTGACGCGGATCCTACGGACAACGTTCCCGTAAGACCCGATGATCTCAAAGGTTACGTCGTATCGAAGGTCATCGAGGATTGGCAAAGAGTATGGAACGGCTTCGAGAGCAAATTAAAGGAAATCAAGCTCTCCGTGACGGCATGGAAGTCGCCGGTAGATCTCAACAGGAGAGAGGAGGTCGCCCTATGTCGCTTGCGCATAGGTCATTCCAATTTGACCTCTTCGTATCTCCTGACCGGCGACGAACAACCAGAATGCCAAACATGTCACGACCCTCTAACGGTGAAGCACATTTTGGAGGAATGCCGAGCCTACCTTCCCCTCCGTAATCGGCTCGAGCTCCCTAACAACGTGGCGTCTATTTTATTAAATAGAGAAGAGTCCATGGGAAGGTGCGTCCAGTTCCTGAAAGACGCAGGACTCCTCAAACAGGTGTAACCAAGTTTTTGTGTTGTCTTATAATGATTTTGGTGTTAACTTATTTATTTATTTTTATTGATCAGTTTGTGTTGTTGAGTTGTTTAAAGCATCGTAGTCTTTTACAACTTCGGTGCAATCTGTGATATTAGGTTTAGTTAGTTTTTAGGGTCTGGCATCGAAGCATTTTACAGCTTCGATGTCATCTGTGATATTAAGTTAGGTTGTGATATTAGGTTAAGTTGTGATATTAGGTTTAGTTACTTTAGTTTTTAGGGTCTGGCATCGAAGCATTTTACAGCTTCGGTGTCATCTGTGATACTAGGTTAGGTTAAATAGTAAGTTTTGTGATATTAGTTTTTTTAATTTAAGCAACTGTGATATTAGATTTAGTTTTTATTTATTTATTTATTTATTTAACCATTTTAATGTGTTGTTTTGTCGCCTCAGGTCTATAACCTGAGGTTATTATTATTAAAATAAATAGCTAATGACCTTAGTAGTCGACGCTAAAACACAACAAAAAAAAAAAAAAAAAAATAATAATAATAATAATAATAATAATAATAATAATAATAATAATAATAATAATAATAATAATAATAATAATAATAATAATAATAATAATAATAATAATAATAATAATAATAATAATAATAATAATAATAATAATAATAATAATAATAATAATAATAATAATAATAATAATAATAATAATAATAATAATAATAATAATAATAATAATAATAATAATAATAATAATAATAATAATAATAATAATAATAATAATAATAATAATAATAATAATAATAATAATAATAATAATAATAATAATAATAATAATAATAATAATAATAATAATAATAATAATAATAATAATAATAATAATAATAATAATAATAATAATAATAATAATAATAATAATAATAATAATAATAATAATAATAATAATAATAATAATAATAATAATAATAATAATAATAATAATAATAATAATAATAATAATAATAATAATAATAATAATAATAATAATAATAATAATAATAATAATAATAATAATAATAATAATAATAATAATAATAATAATAATAATAATAATAATAATAATAATAATAATAATAATAATAATAATAATAATAATAATAATAATAATAATAATAATAATAATAATAATAATAATAATAATAATAATAATAATAATAATAATAATAATAATAATAATAATAATAATAATAATAATAATAATAATAATAATAATAATAATAATAATAATAATAATAATAATAATAATAATAATAATAATAATAATAATAATAATAATAATAATAATAATAATAATAATAATAATAATAATAATAATAATAATAATAATAATAATAATAATAATAATAATAATAATAATAATAATAATCCGCACCGGGACCAGACGACGTGCCTTATCAGGTTATCCGGCAGCTTCCCTCCCGCATGACGGAGCGGTTGCTGGAAATCTACAACCTGATATGGGAAAGCGGCGTCTACCCGGAATGTTGGAGAGAGGCCATTATCCTGCCGTTGTTAAAGCCGGGCAAAGATCCAAACAACGTCAACAGCTACAGACCGATTTCACTTACCTGCTGTCTCAGTAAACTTTTAGAAAAAATGGTCAACAACCGTCTGGTGTGGATGCTGGAAAGTAACAATCTTTTAGCTAAATACCAGGCGGGTTTCAGACGAAATCACAGTACCGTTGACCATTTAATCTGTCTAGAAAATTCTATCCAAGACGCCTTCCTAGCAAGAAAACACCTCGTAGCGGTGTTTTTCGACCTGGAGAAGGCGTATGACATGACTTGGCGATATGGAATTTTGCAGAAGCTGCACGCATGGGGATTCAGGGGCCGTATGCCTCTTTTTCTTGAATCTTTCATGCGCGATCGCAAATTTAAAGTAAGGGTGGGAAGCACTAACTCGAAGACATTATGTCTAGAGAACGGTGTTCCCCAAGGGTCGACAATCAGCGTCACCCTTTTTGCGATTGCGGTTAATGATATTGCGGCTTCGGTGGTTACACCTGTACAAAAATGCCTGTACGTCGACGACTTGGTGATCTACATGGCGGGAGATACCATCCCTGCCATAACACGTCAACTCCAGATCACCATAGACGAAGTGGACAGAGAGGCAGAGGCGAGAGGTTTTCGCTTTTCTACGACGAAAACCTCGTGCGTGCATTTTTGCCGCCTCAGAAGACCTCACCGGGACCCCGCACTTGTCTTGCGGGGTTTCAGAATCACGTGCGTCGAAACAGTCCGTTTCTTAGGGCTCGTGCTTGATAGGACCTTATCCTTTCGGGCACATATTGATGAACTGGTCACAAAGTGCAAAAAAGCCTTGAACGTGATCAAGTGCTTGGCCAACATCAACTGGCGTGCGCGGAGAGAGGTACTGTTGCGGCTGTACAAAGCTCTGGTTTTATCCAGGGTCGACTACGGCTGCGCGGTATACTCATCCGCCAGAAAATCCCGGTTGAAAGCCCTAGACGCAGTCCACAACGCAGGCATTAGATACGCCACGGGAACATTCCGGACGAGTCCCGCACCGAGTCTTTGCTGCGAGTCCCTCTAGGTGCTCGTCGCAGTCGCTTTGTACTCACGTACGCCGCGGCGATGCGAGCAAAGAGGGGTCACAACAACCGACTCATATTTACCGCCAACGAAACGCAGCAACGTAAATACAGACTCAGGCCTACCGTCAGTAGGCCGGTGTGCGTCCGAGCGCAGGAGCTAGAGGAGAGTCTCAACGTTAATTATCCGATGGTATTCGAGGTCGGTTCTGGCGAGTTTCCACCCTGGCTGTTGCCGAGGGTTATAACTCGTCTTGATCTGACCTCCAAGAGCAAACGAGAAACTTGCCCCGACGTCTTGAGGAGCAAGTTTCTTAAAATTGTTGCCGAATACCCAGACTCTCCGCGGTTGTATACGGACGGTTCGAAAACGGATCGGGAAGTGGGAAGTGCCTTCGTTTTAGACGGTACGGCCCATTCATGGTCTCTCCCTAAAGAGACTTCCGTGTACACCGCAGAATTACATGCTTTGCATAAAGCCCTGCTAAACTGTGAGACGTCATCTCACAGTTCGTTCCTCCTTTGTTCCGACTCGCTGAGTGCCATCCTGAGTATACAGTCTATGTACTCGGTCGATCCGCTGGTCCAGCTCGTACAAACTTCGATATTCCGCCTGGCCGGGTTTGGACAGAGAGCTATCTTTGTCTGGACACCGGGTCATGTGGGTATCAAGGGCAACGAGCTGGCCGATAAAGCCGCCCGTCAGGCGGCTGACGCGGATCCTACGGACAACATTCCCGTAAGACCCGATGATCTCAAAGGTTACGTCGTATCGAAGGTCATCGAGGATTGGCAAAGAGTATGGAACGGCTTCGAGAGCAAATTAAAGGAAATCAAGCTCTCCGTGACGGCATGGAAGTCGCCGGTAGATCTCAACAGGAGAGAGGAGGTCGCCCTATGTCGCTTGCGCATAGGTCATACCAATTTGACCTCTTCGTATCTCCTGACCGGCGACGAACAACCAGAATGCCAAACATGTCACGACCCTCTAACGGTGAAGCACATTTTGGAGGAATGCCGAGCCTACCTTCCCCTCCGTAATCGGCTTGCGCTCCCTAACAACGTGGCGTCTATTTTATTAAATAGAGAAGAGTCCATGGGAAGGTGCGTTCAGTTCTTGAAAGACGCAGGACTCCTCAAACAGGTGTAACCAAGTTTTTGTGTTGTCTTATAATGATTTTGGTGTTAACTTATTTATTTATTTTTATTGATCAGTTTGTGTTGTTGAATTGTTTAAAGCATCGTAGTCTTTTACAACTTCGGTGCAATCTGTGATATTAGGTTTAGTTAGTTTTTAGGGTCTGGCATCGAAGCATTTTACAGCTTCGATGTCATCTGTGATATTAAGTTAGGTTGTGATATTAGGTTAAGTTGTGATATTAGGTTTAGTTACTTTAGTTTTTAGGGTCTGGCATCGAAGCATTTTACAGCTTCGGTGTCATCTGTGATACTAGGTTAGGTTAAATAGTAAGTTTTGTGATATTAGTTTTTTAATTTAAGCAACTGTGATATTAGATTTAGTTTTATTTATTTATTTATTTATTTAACCATTTTAATGTGTTGTTTTGTCTCCTCAGGTCTATAACCTGAGGTTATTACAGCTAACCGAGCTGTACCAATAAATTTTTACTACCTTGTCAAAGTTTGATTGATTCTAAACTCGAACTTGGTTGAAAAACCAACAAATAAACCTACAAATTTCTTCTCGGCAAAAAGGAAGGAAGCCAAAACAATTTAAGTTGTCTTGGTTCTTGCTTGTTACTAGAAAAAAAAAGCAATTTTAAAAAAGCTAGTTCGTATTTAATCACTGTATGGTTTCATTGGTAAAACAAAATAAATACTTAAAGTCAAAGACGATTTATTTGTAGAAACAGTTTAAAGAGCACGACTAACAAAGTTGCTTAAAGTAACAAATCTCGCTAATTTTTACGTGAACGGAACAGCTCACAAATCGCTTAACCTTAGCAAAGGCCTTGAGTACTGTTGTGTACTTTTAAACTGTTCTATTAAAGAAATTCTAAAAAATCTAAAAGTTAAAGGAGTGATTGAAGTATGTCGTATTTCTACAAACAGATATTCTGTAAAATCCTAATAACATCTTAACTTTTAACACTCCACATCTGTTTTCTTCTATAATTTTTTTTTTTAATTTATTGGTAAAACCATACATTCCGACACCAATGCGTTGTTTTAAGTGCCAGAGATTTGGCCACACCGCAACACGTTGCATAAATGACCAAATCTGTACCTATGGTAAAATACTGCACACGGGATTGCCATGTGCTAATCCTATCACTTGCATAAACAATACTCTGCTAGATCACGCAATTGCAGTTTAGAAAAAAGAATTTGCAATTAGAAAATTAATGACAAATTCTAAATTACCATATGAAGCTAAAACCATGTTAACTATCTCTACACTCATCAGCGAGTGGTCTTACGTTAAAGCTTTGCAAGCAATTAACCAAAAAAAAATGTTTGAAGGAGAGCGGTCAGTTTTGCAACGGCCATTGGCTCCTGCATTGCATGAGGCCAGGTCAATTATGCCGCCTTCTAGAATCCCATTTAGAGGTAAACCTTTTTTGTTTTTTTGTTTTTTTTTTTGAAAAGAGAAGAAACATGAAAAGATCAATTGCATGTCAGGTATTTGCGCAGTACTCGTATTGCTCTTCCATCTGTTTTGCCATTTTGCCATTTTTTCTTTGTTGTTTACTACTTCACGGTTTGCTCTTTTATAGATTTGATTTCTTTCTTTCAAAAGTAGTGCAATTGACGGTGTGCCGGCTATAACGAGCAGTTCTTTAGTTAGAGCAGTACGGTATGAGCTACAGACGTAAAGTATTGCTGACTTTTGTAAACTTTCAAGTTTTTTAAGGTCTGTTTTTTTCTGCATGCTTGGTACTATATTGGAGTAAATAGGCGGTTATTAGTTGTTTGTGCTGTTTGTTTGCGCGTGATCCACCAATGTTGGGCATAATCCTGTTAGGCACTTTTATCAATTTTATCGCTCTGGTTTTTGCTACACGTAAGGACATACTCATGTTTCTGTTGAAGGTAATGCCTTGATACTTTAGAGAGTCTGCAGTTGTTAGTTCAGAATCCCAGAACCTGATTGTGATTTTTTTCAGCTTCCTTTGTGCCACGAGTAGTACCGCTTTCGTTTCGTGAGTGGCCAGTTTTAACTCCATTTTTTGAGGCATTTTTTTTATTTTTTGCTATAATAGTTTTACTGCTACTATTGCAAGGTCATCCGCATAGCCAATAATATGAACGCTTTTAAACAACCTAAGAATTTTATTATATCAAATGTTCCACAGAATCGGGCCAAAGACCAATCCTTGCAGGACACTTATTACTATTCTGAACTTTGTAGTTTTGCCAACTTGTACCCAGCGATTGTCCAAATAATTTATGACTATCTTTAATAGATACGGTGCTATTTTCCATTTATTTAGTTCCTTGACTATGCCTTCTTATAAAGCGCTGTTAAAAGCATGTTTGATGTCTAGTGTGACCAAAGCGCAATATCCCGGTAGGCATAATTGCCCTTATTTGCCTGTTGTACCTGTTCTGAACAGTTTTTAGGGCCCCTACTGTCAATTTCTCTTTCCTGGAGCCTAATTGCATTTCCGCCAATACACCTTTGCCCTCAAGCTTAATGTTTAGTAGAATTTGCCATTTGTGTTTCAATCAAGATTAGATTAACCAGCTTCCAAAATTTTGGAAATTGCCCAGTATTTAATAAGTTTTTCATTACTCCGTTGAACGTGTGTGTCTGATTAGTGGTCAGACGTTTAACAACCTCGGGAGGAATATTGTCGGGGCCTGGAGCTTTCTTGCTTTTTAATCTTTTTCACTTTTTCAGTGAATTGTTCGACGTCTTAGAGGTAAACCTAGAATTAGAAGCGCATCTAAAGCTTCCTCACACAACAGCCTAGAGAACGTGTCTAAGTCCTTACGCATTATTCAATGTATCTACAATTTTTTGTCGTCAATTTGTTTGAATTTTTATTTGTTGTATTGTCTTAGCATTATTTTACAACTCAGTGTCACTTGTGATATTGGCCTTAAATAGTATTTGTCTAGACAACAAAGACTTTTTACATCTTTGGTGTTATTTATGTTATTTATTTTACTTTTTTGTATTAAATTGACACTAGAAACAATAATTTAAGAGAATTGCATGATTGCAAACATCACTATTGTGAATTAAAATTAATTCTGGTAAAGCACATACTTTCCTGCATTGGAGTATTTTACAACTCGGTGTCACTTGTGATATTAGCCTTAAATAGTATTTGTCTAGACACCAAAGACTTTTTACATCTTTGGTGTTATTTATGTTATTGCCTTCCTGCATGTGCCTCCAAAAACCCACTTCAAGCTTTATGAGAATTTCAATCTTAGAAGTTATACGTGTATCAGAAATGACATTATACCAGACCGTAAATCCAAAGTCCGAGTTGCCATATTTTTAAAATAAGGCCTCCCATTTAGCGCAAAAAGTTCTGTTTTTTTGGCAATTGACATGTCTTTCTCATCTCCATGGAAAATTTTAAATAATCTATACGGTAGTGATCATTTCCTGAATGCAATTATGACCAGCGTTCAACGGGTAAAACAGTACGTCCCCCGACATTGGTGTTTTGACCAAGCGAATTGACTACGTTTTCAAGATAGCCTAACGCCACCTTAACTGGAAAGAGCAAACATTGAGTCTGTCGTAAAATAAATTTATTTCAAAAACTAACGGTAAACTTGCCGGCCCAACAGTTTTTTGGTGAAATAACAAAATATATTGTTTTAAAAAAAATGACAAAACTACGTTTCAACAATATTACCAACCACTCCGGTTGGTGAGCTATAGAAGAAGGTAAAATCAGCAGTAAAAAAAATTCTTTGGTATTGCACTTTTTCTTCACGTTGACGGACGCAAATAGCAAATGCAATAACATCACAATTTTAAACAGCCAGCAGCACTTCAAGTTATCCTTCTTTCGTATAAAAACAAGTTTAGAAAATTTTTTAAACTTTTCGTCCCAAGAATCTTTTTCTTACAATTCTTTCTTTTTCATAAAGAATTTAGAAAGTGTTATGAGTTGTACGGAAATTTCGTCCACTCCCGGATCAGATAATATTCCATACCAGATGATTAAACATCTGCCCCATGAGGACTAGATTACTTGATATAAGATCAAAGAGTTTACCCAACAACTTGAAAAGAATCAACTATTGTACTTCTTTTAAAAACAGAAAAAAGTCCCGATTACTCGTCTAGCTTCAGACCAATCTCACTTGCAAACTGTTTTGCAAAGATACTGGAGAAAAAGGTCAACATCCGTTTAGTGTAAATTTAAAAATCTATTGGACTCTTGGTAAAACATCAAGTTGGTTTTTGTAAATTTCACTCTACTATTGACTAACTGATCCAACGTTTGCGATGCTTTTCTAGAAAGAAAACACTTAATTATAATATTTTTTGACTTGGAAAAGCATACGACATGACTTGGATATACGGAATTTTAGAGAAACTGCACGTGTGGGGACTAAAAGGCTGCTGCCTCTTTTTATAGATTCCAAGATTGCCGCTTTAACAAAAGTGCTAATATAGGACATAGATAATCCACAACAGTTGCATCAACTATAGTTTTTAAATGACAGTCTCTAGTGTGCTGTTCTTAAATGTAACGTAATTGGCTCAACCAACTTTATGATGCCAGAACTACAGAGATAGGGAATGATGTATGGTTTCAGCAAGATGGAGCCAATACTCACACAGCAAGGACCTTAATAAAAATTATTCGGGAAATTTGTCAAAAACAAATCATTTTACGTTTCGACAATGTGCCCTGGCCACCTTGTTCTTTTAATCTAACGGCTTGAAGATAATACTCAAACGTTGGAAGAGTTAAAGAAAGTGATTTGCCGTGAATCACAAATTTCTAAAACCCTTAACAAATACTGAAATCACTAAAAGATGTCTAAATGAAAACCAACTTGACATCATAATTCATTTTATACATAAACATATGTGACTTATTGAACTCAATAAAATAATAACTATAACTTATAAAAACAGCAATTTTTATTAATTCATAATAACTAATAATAAAATTGTTATTTGATTGCAGTATATTATTAATTGTGTTATAGAATAGTGTTAAACTAAAACTAATTTTGTAAAAAGTATTAAACAGATACATTTTTAAAACTTTATATATTTGTGTTTAGCAATGTGATGTAATGATACTCACATCTAACGGCAAGCCAAATGTTTGCTCAATTAGTTACAATAATCAATGTTAATTGAACTAAATCGATGGAGTATAACACTCAAGCATTTATGCAAATCAAACAACATAAATTAAAAAATATATAATTAGTAACTACTTTTTCAATTTATGATATTATTATACTCTTAAGTTGAAAAATACTTTTACATATTTAATCCAAACAATTAAATCATTAAACTATGAATAAATTAATGCAATCTAACCTTTCCTTCCTTCACGACATTCCACACTGCCTTCGGGTAACATCATTGCAGTTCCAAGTTTCTTAACACTGCACTCACACTGTTAACTAATTAATTTCACTAAAGTTTTCAATTAAATACAATTAAAATGCAAACAAACGCACGGAAGAAGTCACCTGTATCAATTACTGCAGCATACTGAATAATATCCCCGCATAATCTACGCTCAACTGGAGGTTAATGTTTTTGCAGATAAAAATATTAAATTTTTTCGAAGATAAGAATTGCCTGACTAATGCATAGATTAAATTTATTTTTATATTTTGCGTACTTTCTTAAAACTTTAATTATTATATTGTAGCCAGCTTATTATTAACGTTTAGTTATGGGAGAATAATTTCTGGTTGAGAAAGTCTCATAATACTTTGAACTATTTTTTTATATGATTATAAAAATTAATATATCAGTAATATGGAAAAAATCAATTGTGAGAAAATTGAGGCAATATTCTGATCAAATTCAAGTTAATTTTTAATAAAATTTTCTCTGACAATATTGATAAACTTGTCACTACAAACGGGTTTTGAAAATTTGGACAACAAAATTTGTTCAATTTTTATTAAAAAAGTTGCTAGATAAATAGATTTTGTGCGTAATTTTTGATAATTTAGTGCTATGAATGAAATTGATGGGTCATGTAAATGGGTTTTCAAATTTTCATAAATGATATGTTATAAACAGGTTTATTTTTAACAATTTTATTTCAATTATTAAGCAACCAAATAGTAAATAAAACCCTAACAGCAAACTGCAATACAGCATTCCCACCAAACACCATCACCAAGTATTTTGTTTTTTTAATTCTTATTAATTTACTAACTATAAATAATCGATTTAATAACAAACAAAAATAAATTATAGTTTTATTAAAAACCTACATAATATAATAAACTCGCGACTCGTAAGTCCACAAAAAAATCATACCCTGTAATCATGTTATTAATTCCATAAACAATAAGCGTATATATTTTTATTATCGGATAAACGTGATGACCATTAACCCAAATAATTTCACAAAAAAAAACTCAAACGAGCTCAAAGCAGTTTCATTAATGGCTGGCGTTCCTCTCTCAACATGCGAGAGGAAAATATTATTTTGATAGTTCAGTTTTCCATATGAGAAGACCTAATGTGGCAAGTAATTTAAAAAAAGTGCATGAAAGTAATGAAGATATTTTTAATATGAACCTCTTGCCTGTTATTACTTTGCTCGGAAATGTGTTTGAAGTAATGGGAAAATTGCACTCTTCAGATGTCGGCTCTATTTGCCAAGACAACATTTCGTTCTGTTCTCTTACATTTATTTTAGAAACAACTTACTATTGCAAATTGATTTTTATTTGAATACAATTATTTTGTAAAATCCTGCATTATATTGTATTAAAAAATATCCTTTCACTTCATCATCAAATTAGGATTAATAACATTATTTCTTTTTTCTTTTCAATTGCATTGTGATTGTTATGATATAGTTTTTTTGTTAAATTAGAAACCATTGATTCTTCTTCCGTGACAAAAATCACGTTACGGAATAAAACGTTTTCACTTTAATCGAATCAATGAATTGCAATTTCCATCCAATTATGCAATCTTCTGCATGGCATCTGGAACGATATCTGGTAGTAAAAGTGTATGCCATTAATTGAATTAATCTTCGTAAAATTGCGTTACTGTTTTTTTACTTAATTATGGCTATAAACAGCATCCTATAATGATTCGAATTAATTTTAAAATTGTAATACGTATTTTAAATTGCAGCATAACTTATTTACCATATTTATATGCATAAAACAGGGCCGTATCTAAAATAAAATTTTGGGATAGAAAGTTTATCACAAAAAAACTACATAGGTTGCTGAGTTAAGTAAGATTATAAAAAGAAGCAAAAACCGAATAGTGCTGTAGAAGATGAGTGACTTAATTATTCAGTATTATATACATTAAAATCTCCTAACAAAATTATTTCAATTTTTCTATAATTACCTTGAAGAAGCTTGTCAAATCTTTAAGAAAAGTCATCAAAAAAGGAGTTGTCTTGTTTGGAGAATACAAAAATAGTGTTAACAAAAAGATTGAGTTTAAGAAATACTATTATATCCAATGCCATAAATTTTATACGTTCTTAGTTTAGCAATAATATGTTTGTTGTTTATGGATTTAGGGATCTTTATCTTGTTGAGGGGTCAAAAGATCTAAATAGGTTAGTTATCATTTTCAATTAATTTTTTTGAATTTTTTTTTAAAGATAGAAATTTTATTTTGATATTTAAAAGAGAAATAGTTTATTGAATTAAATATTATAAAAATAATAATAAATATAAAAAATAGAATAAGTCAATTTATTGGTGCTATTTGAGGAATTAAAAATTATTAATATTTAATGATTTTAATTTGACAAATTAATGTTATAACTTAACTAAATTTTTCATTAGAAGTAGTTGTTAATTTACTATAAAGTGGTTTAAGAGACCAATACCAATAACCTTGTTAGTCATCAAATAAATATTTAAAACGATATTCGGATCAATCAAATTAAAGCGTTTTGAATCTGAAAAAAAGAATATGGGGTATTCTTTTCAGAATTTAATTTTTTTTCTAAACTACAACTATTAGAAAAACTTTTAAGCTACAAACTAAGTCAATGTTTGATTGCTTAACTTAGTTAGTAGAAGTGGCAAAAAATAATACGTTAAAATTGGCACAACAAGGCGCCAATTTTAACGTATTATTTTCTAAAAAACAAAATTGAGTTGTCAACAGATGAGCCCTGTACTTTTGACCTCAGTCATAGCCTTGGTTACCCATAGCTATTCCATATGTATTTTGTGTAGTACTAAACTTTCTTCTTAAAGCTAGAAAGAGAATCTTTTTAAAGACTTTGCATTGAGTCGGATTTATTCTCACAAACGACTACAGATTGTTGGACGTTTGTCTAAACATATTAGCCACCTACTTGGCTAATAGACGTGCTGATGATAGAAATATTCCGTTGCTTGCGCATAGGATTTTTTTTTGCAAGCGTTATGTGTGCTTCTGGTTAAGCATAAGTCTGCTGGCAATGTACCGCACTTGGCGCATGTACCTACATACCTAGACTATTTGTTTGATGTACACGCGAAGCTTAGATAAACTCTGACGCATTTTACGCATTTATATGCGTTGCATTGAAATGCCGTTTTTTAATTTTTATAGTCTTGAACTAAATATTTATATTTTTTGTACAATTTAGGCCGTAGTTGTATTGTTTTAAAGCACATTTTTATAGTTTTTGGCCGGACTTTTATAATTATAGATGCATATTGTTTAATTAAAGCAAAGTTTACTCAGTTTGGGCCGGATTTTAAGTGTGAAGCTAAATTAATTGGTTTTAAGCCAGATATTTATAATACTGCAAATTTTTGATAGTTGTTTGTCAGTTTACATAATTTTTATAGTTTTAAGCCAGATATTTATAGTTTTTAGTAAAATTCTCAACTCAATTTTTAAACATTTTCAAAATTAAATTTTTCCAAAACATTTGCTAAATTAAAGTAGTAATTATTGCAACAATTAATAAAGCTCATTATAAAATTTTAATGATTTCTAGCATGTTTTAGATCATTCCGGCCAATTTTAGAAACCTTTTATCAAGTTTTTAAAACTTTTAAAACTTTTATAATAATGTAGTAACTTTTGACTAACTGTAGAAATTCTTGAGAATATTCAAAAACATTTGTATAATTCTTAAAACTTCTAAGACATTCTAGAAATTTTGAACTAGTTTTTGAAACTCTTTAACATTTTTTTAAACATTTAATCAAGCACTAGTTACGCTTAATGTGTTTTAGAGACTACTTTTTAAAAACTCTTAATAAGCTTTAGAAACATTTGGATAACTTTAAAAACTTTTTATCAAACTTTTGACCAGCTTTAAAAATTCTTGAAAAAATTCAAAAACATTTAATCATATTCTAGAAACTTCTACAAAATTTGAAAAACCTCTAGACAAACCTAAAAACCTTTTATCAATTTCTAGATATTTTTGAATAGTTCTAAAAAACTTTAACTAACTTAAAAAAAAAAATCAAAAACATTTAATCAAATTCTAGAAATTGCTAAAAAAAATTAAAAATCTTTGACAACCTTTGACCATCAAAAATTGTTAATAAACAGTCAAAATATTTTACAAATTGTCAAAAATGTTGCTAAATTAACTTCATAATCTGCATAAATTACTGTCAAATGTTTTCCAAAACTGTACAATTGTTAACTGAACACAAACATTAAAAGTTGTTACTAAAAAACAGTTACAAACTGTTAAAAATGTTTCACAAGTTGTAAAACTGTCAAAAATGTTTTTAAATTAACAAAAAAATAAAAAACTAGACCAAACGTTTGAAAAACAGTCAGACACAAAGAGTTTCCAAAACTGTTTCAAACAGACAGAAATGTTCTAAAAGCATCATTAAATTTGCTAAAACATTTTTAAACTAAACTGTCAAAATGTTTGAAAATTGGTAATAGACAGTTACAATCTGTCAATAATATTTCTAAATTAACAAAAAAAAATCAAAAATTGTTGTATACCTTTCCAAAACATTCAAAAACTGTCAAATGTTCTCTAAAACTGATACAAAATGAAAAAGATGTTCTATCATTGCCATTAGATTGTCAAATGTATTCAAATTGTCAAAATCTTCAAAAATTGGTAAAAGCTCTTAAAAAATTTCAGAAACATTCAATCAAGTTCTAGAAATTCTAAAAAAAATTAATTAATAAAAATTAGTCAATGTTGAATTTAGTTACTAAAGGTGGCAAGGCTTGGTTTTGCCAATTTTAACGTATTATTTCTAAAAACCAAGATATTGAGTTATCAACAAATGAGCCTTGTACATTTGACCTCAGCTGCTCATCATAGCCTTGGTCACCTAAACCTATTGCATATGTATTTTTTCTTAAGCGGCCTCTAGACGTTCAATATTATAGTCAATATAACGCACAATAATTGATATTATACAATAATATTGACCGTCTGTAGATCATATTGAAAGATTGCACAATATATTGAGTCAACTAATTTTATTGTACAATCTAACCTAAAAGTATTTTTTTTTAATTATTCCTTCATTGATCTGCGCTTTTTTCTCCTTTTTTCTTAAAGCTATAACTACAGACATGGTCACAAAACTTGCTTTATTTTGTTCCACATGTTGACTGCAGAAGTGTCAGTAATTAACAAAAAGTTTGCGCAATTATATTCCAACGTCTAGGTAGTCCAGTAATATGTTTATCAATATTATTGATGACAATATTGATCGTCGAGGGGCACCTTTAGAGTTAGAAAGAAAATCTTTCTAAAATATTTGCATTAAGTAGGATTTATTCTCACAAGCGCTGACCAATTAAAAGTCAGTAAAATACTTGTACTATGACTAAGGAGTTTTAGATTGTCGAACATTTGTCTAAACATATTAGCCATCTACCTGACTAATAGATGATAGAAAATAAAAATATCCCGTTGCTTGCGCATGTGATTTCTTTTTGCAAACGTTAGATGTGCTTCTGGATAAAGCATAAGTTTGTTGTCAAGAAGCAGGTTCCTTACCGTGGGCCTGGCAATATGCTTACCGCACGCGGCGCATGTAACTAACTATAAGCCCGGACTCTTAGTTTGATGCACACGCGGAGCTTAGATGAGCTCCGGCGCATTTGAAGCAAGCTTATGGTGCGTTGCACTAATATACCGTGTAGCCGTAGCGTCGGCAACGGTGACACTGTCCAATTTTTGCAGTTTTTGCTTGTACTTGACAGTAATGCAAAACCCGCATAGGTCAGTGAAAGACAACATTTTTCTGCATTTAGCTTCTTGTAAAAGCTAAACATATAATAGCATTGAAAAGGTTTTTCCGTCTCTTCCCATGTGTGTTGTTAAAGTAGAGTTGTACCTCTGAGCTTGCACCACATTAGCCGCGATACATTTAGATACACTTCTAATGACCTGTTTTAGACCTTAACTGATATCAAACGCTGCACAAAAGTTTGCATGCAAGAAGTGCATGCGGGTGCCTCATCGGCCAAGTTTACTGCGCAATTGATGGTTATTTTCAATAATAACTTAAAAGTTGCCAACAACCGTTCATATACAAATTTGTCTCAATTAGTTATAGGCAAAAGGCAACGAGTGCTGGTAAAATTGCTAAGTTTAAAAAAAGAACTAGGGTGCTAGTAATTGGACAAAAATGTTTGACTGCAACATAGCGGTTAGCCGGTAACCTTTTAGACGTCAATCTTTCCAGCTTAGTTTTGCTCCAAAGTCACGATAAATTTGTTCAGAAATTGAATCCTAATATATTGAAGTTCTGTGAGTTCTGTGATCTGCTAAAGAACTATCTAGAAAGTGGATGCCACCTGGAAAAAATTTAAATTATTAAATTAATAATATTTTTTGGTTTGAATTGAATTTTATTTAATTTTAAAAAAAACTATAACTTTTAGTTAAATTTTAGTAAAAAATAGTAGTTTGCAACCGGTTTTTTTAAGTTTTGGCCAAATTTTTGTTAATTTAGATTATTTAAGTAGGATTTGTATAATTTTAAATCTGATTTTTGTAGTTTTAGGTCAAGTTTTTCATATATTTGCTCAATTTACATGTCTTAAGTCTTAGATTTACATAGTTTTAAGTCCAATTTGGATAGTTTTTAACCAATTTTTTATTGTTTTTGACAAAATTAAGTTATTTGACTAAAGTTTTTTAATTTTAATTTTTTTAGCCAAATTTTTATATTTTTTGCATTATTTAAAATGGATTTTACTCAATTTTTATACTTATTGTTTAATTTTTTATTCCTTTTAGTCAAATTTTTATATTTTGTTGTCTAATTTACAATTCTCAAGCCGTATTTAAGTTTTTATCCGAGTTTTGAATTAAATTAGTAGTTTGTGGCCGGATACATAATTTTTTGTAAGTTTTTATAACTTAAACTTTTATTTGTAATATACTAAAAAAAATTGTGTTATAAAGCTAAATTTGACAAAATTCAATAAAGTTCGGTTATTTTTGAATAAATTTTTAAAGTTTCTAGAATTTTTGTTTAAATTTTAGTAAAAAATGTAATTTTTGGCCAGATTTTTATAGTTTATAAGCAATTTACATTATGTAGGCAAGATTTGTATAGCTTTAAATTTGGTTTTTTTAGTCTTAGGCCAAATATTTATAATTTTTGTACAACTTACACTATTTAAGCAAACATTTTTTGGTTTAGACCGTAGTTGTATTGTTTAAAGGTACATTTTTATAGTTTTTGGCCAAAATTATAGATGCATAGTAGATAGTTTTTAGCAAGATTTTTATAATTTATAGTCAACTTAAATTTCTAAACTTTTTCAAAATTAAATTATTCCAAAACATTTGCTAAACTAAAGTAGTAATTATTGCAACAATTAATAAAGCTTATGATCAAATTTTAAAAAATTCTACTATGTTCTAGATCATTCTAGCCAATTTTAGATTTGTTTTATTAAATTTTTAAAACTCCTAAAAAGTTGTAGTAACTTTTGACTAACTGTAGAAATTCTTGAGAATATTCAAAAACATTTGTTAAATTTTTAAAACTTTTAAGACGTTCTAGAAACTTTCGACTTGTTTTTGAAACTCTTCAGCATTTTTAGAAACATTTGATCAAACTCTTGATACTCTTAATGTGTTTTAGAGACCTTTTAACTACATTAAATTATTAAAAAAATTTTAGAAACTCCTAATAAGCATTAGAAACTTTTGAACAACTTTAGAAACCTTTTAGCAAGTTTTAGAAAATTTTGACAAATTTCAGAAATTTTTGTCAAACTTTAAAAATTCTTAAGAAATTTCAAAAACATTTAATCATATTCAAGAAACTTTTATAAAGTTTGAAAAACTTTTAGACAAAACTTAAAACCTTTTATCAATTTCTAGATATTTTTGAACAATTCTAAAAAATCTTAACTAACAAATTCTAAAAATTAAAAAAAAAAAAAAAAAATCTTTGGACAAATTTGGAGCATTTTGACCATCAAAAATTGTTAATAAACAGTCAAAATATTTTAGAAATTGTCAAAAATGTTGTTAAATTAATTTCAAAATCTGCATCAAATACTCAGAAACTGTCAAATAATTTCTAAAACTGATACAATTGTTAACTGAACACAAACTTCAAAAGAAAAAGAAACAGTAAAAATATTTATAAATAATAAAAAAACACTTTGTAAAAAACATTCAAAAACTGTCAAATGTTCTCTAAAACTGTTACAAATTGAACAAAATTCTAAAACTGTCAGTAGATTTGCCAAAAAGTAACTGTCAAAATGTTCAAAAATTAATAATAAACAGTTAATCTGTCAAAAAAAAAAATTAAATTTAAAACAAAAATTAAAATTGTTGTAATCGTTTCTAAAACATTCAAAAACTGTCAAATGTTTTCTAAAACTGTTATAATTGAAGAAAATATTCTAACACTGCTATTAAATTATTAAATGTATTCAAATTGTCAAAATGTTCAAAAATTGTTAAAACATCTTAAAAAAATTCAGACACATTGAATCAAATTCTAGAAATTAAAAAAAAAATTATTATTATATATCAATTGTTAATAAACTGTCAAACTGTCAAAAATGTTTCATAAACTGTCAAAATTGTCTTAAATTAACAAAAAAACATTTAGAAACTGTCAAATAATTTCAATACTATTACAAACTAAAAAAAAATAATCAGAAATTGTTAATAAACAGTCAAAATATTTCACAAACTGTCAAAAATATTCCTAGATTAACAAAAAAAGTTCAAAAATGTTTTAAACATTTCCAAACTATTCAGAAACTGTCAAATATTTTAAAAATTATTATAGGCTATATTACAAACATCAAAATTGTAGTTAACCTAAGCCAAAACGCTTTTTGTAATTTAACTCGTAACATTGTAACAAAGTATAAAATTAATTTAAACATTTTTTATGCTAAATCAAGTTTCTTAAAACAAAGTTTTTAAACAGCAAAGTTCCTACTAGTTGCTTCACAAACGTTTAAATACAAACAAGCCTCAACTTAAGCCAATCGTATTAATACTATTGCAAGATCTTTTTCCAACTTTAAAAGTTTTAAATTCTAAAAACTTTTAAAAAGCTTTAGAAACTTTTGGACAACCATTTATCAAGTTTTAGAACATTTTGAAAAATTCTAAAAATTTTTGACATTTCTTGAGACTTTTCAAAAACATTTAATCATGTTCTAGAAACTCCTATAGAGTTTGAAAAACTTTTAGACAAAACTAGAAATCTTTTATTAATTTTTAGATATTTTTAAATAGTTCTAGAAAACTTTGACTAACTCAAGAAACTCTTAACAAATTTTAGAAATATTAAATCAAATTCTAAAAATTAAAAAAAAAATTAAAATCTTTTTAACAACTCTGGAAACTTTTAACCACAAAAAATGATTAATAATCAGTCGAAATATTTTAAAAACTGTCAAAAATGTTTCATGAACTGTAAAAAAAAAATTTAAATTAACAAAATAGTTCAAAAACTGAACCAGACGCTTGCAAAGCATTTTGGAACTGTCAAATAATTTCCAAAACTATTACAAACTCAAAAAAATATTTTTTGACTATCTATTGGTTCTCTTTTAAATTGTAAATTCTTACATTTGCTTGTTTCTGCAAATTTCTAATTAATTCATATTTTTGAATCAATTCTAGAGGCTTTTAAAAACTATTTACAGTTTATTTATTTTTGAATAATTTGAAGAACTATAAGATCATTTTCTGAGATTCCTAAGACAAAATTTTGATTTTTTTTAAATTATATTTCTGTCTTCATAAGGACTAACTTGACTCAATAAATTAAATCAACGTGCATTTATTTGATTATAATGATTAAACAAAATGATTAATACAATCGCAAAAAGCAGTGGCATAATATTGATTGCCGGTAAATCTTAACCAAACGGTACTTGTCATAACATTGCATGTCCGCCCCCCATTCGCCTGTTAATTAAAGAAATTGCGTGCAACCACTATTCCACTTAATTAAAATTAAATTCCCAATAAACCGCAGAACGCACACAACATATTGATTTAAATATATCATAAATGTCAAATTATATTTAATAAACAAAATGCGAAAGATATTTGATAAGCGTTTTATAGAGATATAAAAATGTGGTCTCCTAATCAATTAAATACCATTTGGAGACATTTTGTAAGAACTCTAAAACAAATTGCTTGAAATAAAAAAATCCGCCTGAATTTACAATGTGCAGCCCCCACGAAAACCGAATAAACGTTTGATGCGCATAAATCAATCGCATACATTATTCACATTCCGACGTGTATAAATCTAAGATCGGATAAAAGTGAATATCACGGAGTAAATTAGTCATTGACAAAGTGGCCTCGAGTAACCTGCAATAAACGTAAATTCTTAATGCGAAGTGAATAAGAGGATTTATTGGGGGCAATCCACGCTGACCGTAGCTACAAATTTTACTACATCTTCCCTTTTTTCAATTTCTTCTTCTTCTTATCCCAATCAGTTCCAGCATGAAGGTTAATTTTTTAATGGCCGTGGTGAATTTCAACTTCTTTTAATAGCTACTGGAAAAAGACTGACCACAATGTGTTTGCTATTTTTCAATACCCAGAATAAAACATTTGCTTTGAGTTTGTAATTATATGGAATGCTGCAGTTTGTATTGATTTTCAAGGTAGCTTATGGAAATATGCATTTGTTAAGCAGCTTGCAAGTTATTATATAACTATACTTCTAGTCAATAAGGGTAGTTAGTAATATAATTACTAATATAGTTTTAGTTTGTACAATTCTGGACTTTATTATTATTACAAACCGTGGAATGCAGAAGGCATTTATTAAGGCTTATTAAAGGCTTTATTAAAATATATTTCATGTCATGTTATCAATTACTAACAAGCTAATATGATTATATAGTATAAGTAAAGGTTTCTAGTTAATAAAATAAATTTTATAAAGCAGGAAAATATTTGAATAAAATGACCAGAAAACATATTTAATGAAAAAATCTTTAAAGTCGCCTTTAATAGTCATTAATAGGGTAAATTGTAAATACCATACAGAAAAAGTTTGTGACAAATCTCACGTAACATATTTCTTTTTGATAATTATATAAATTACAAATAATATTTTATTTAAAAATGCTAAAAAAATATTTTAAAAGTTGCTAAAACTATACATTTTTAATAAATTGCATTTTTTTTAAACTTGTTGGTGATTTTACAATCCTTTTAAAGACGCTATGAGATATGTAGTTATATGTAGTATACAGATTTAAACAGCATAAGTAGAAAACAAATGTATAAACTTGTATTTTGTATATCTTGACAATTAAATTATTATTTTTATATATTTCAAACATCGTAATCAACATCATTTTTACTATATTTACTAGTGAGTATTAAGAAAGAGTATATTTAATGTTTTACAGTTTTTAAAAACTTTACTAAGTTTAAGTAAATTCTAGTAGCAGCGTAGTTAGAATTTTTTAGACTTACCGCAAAATATTGAGAAAAGAGGAAACAATTTTGAAATTTTTTAGTCTGGTCATCAACTATTGAAAAGTGCAAAACTCAATAAAATCCGATCACAAAATATTAAATTAATTTAAAAAAATCAAAATTCAGCAAAAAACGGTTAAAACGTGCAAAACTTTATTTGTAAAATGTCAAAAATAACAAACAAAACATTAATCAAAAAGCACCAAATCCGGCCATAAAATATTGAAAAATAATTTTATAAAATTTAATAAATATTAAAATCCGACCTTAAAACATTAAACTATTGTTTGAAAGCATTAAAATTTGGCTTTAAAAGTTCAAATATTTTAATGTGGTCTACAAGAATATTGTTATCATTAAGATCTTCTAAAAAGACGTCTTGCAAATTTGTTTTGTTTATGTCTATTACAGTGTAGTTTTGACCTTGCATTTTTGTATTTAACTGATTTGAATAGAGCAAAATATTACTATATTTTGCCACGTATTGTCATTAAAACAATCAGCATATTTATGTTTCTTATCTATCCAAAATTTTGCCGCGACCAATTTAAATATTTCCCGCAATCCAAAATTAAAAATTACTGTTTTAGTCAAATTATAAACAACATAGCCCAATCACCAATTTTGTGTTATTTGCTGTTCTCATTCACTGTCTCCACGCTACGGTTTTGATGTCATCAATCTATTCCGTTTGAGATCTTTCAATATTTCTTTTAGTATCTCGGGATTTTCCAAAGATATTTTTTTGGCTCATTAATTTATTTTCAACAAATGTGGATTTGTATGAGGTTTTATAATTAAGATTGAAAAGAATTCTTATAATTCGTTTTTGCTGTATTACATTATAACATTATATTGAACTTCAAATTATTAAAAACAATTGCATAAAGAATAAATATCAACCAAAAGCATCATATCCAGTACTTTCTTTAGCATTAGTATTGCATAAAATAAACTATTTAATTTATCGCAAATGCTATCAATTTGTGTAGACCACTCTAAATCTGAATCTATTTGTAATCTTAGAAATTTTGTAAAACTTTCTCCCTTTCTCCCTTTCTCCCTTTCTCCTACATAAAGGGGATGTGCCGCCCAATCCTTGACTCTTAGGATTGGGCGGCACATCGTCTTGTATATGTGCGTGGCACATTTAATGTCAATCTCATTGTTTCTATATGTAAGGGATCGGAAGTGTTTTGCTCGGGATCTGATTTTACATTTAATGGAGTTAGTATGAAACTTGAAACTCAGTTTAGGGTCAAAGTTTATTCCTAGATATTTACAAATATGGGATGGATTTAAAGATTGTTGGTTCATTTGGATACTAGGTAAATTTTTATGGATTTTGTGGTAAGGAATTAGTAGTTGGGTTTTTAACGGGTTTGCAAAAAGACGCCATTTATTAAACCACAATTTTGTATTATTAAGCAAGGTTTGCAATTGATCTATAGATTGGTTTAGAAATTTAAAGTGAGAAACCAATGTTGTATCATCAGCATATTGCATGATGAAGGAGTTTGGATTAAAACAGGATGGGTTAGATAGAACTATATATATTAGAGCAAAAAATATTATATAGGAGAGGCGACAAGGGAGATCCTTGTGGAACACCTTGTAGTGGAGTAAAAAAATCGGAGTAAGTATTAGCTATACAAACCTTAAGAGTTTGATCATATAAAAAACCTACTATTATATTAATTAAATGGTTGGGTACTTCTAGGACTGATAGCTTAAATAGGAGGCCAGACAGAATCGAATGTCTTGTTTATATCTATACAACAAGATGCTCGAGTGTGTGCCTTCAAGGTGGGATGTTTGGATGTTAGAAGTCAGAATAGTTAATGGGTGGCTTGTTGATCTATTTTTTGAAAAGCCAAATTGTGTTATGGGTATTTTATTGTAAATAAATTTTAGAAGTTTATTGTGCAATATACCTTCAAATAGTTTACCATTAATATGAATAAAAACTTGCATGTATATGTGCAAAAGATCTTACAATATATCCACAAAAACACTTAAAAAATAGCAAAAAAAAGTTTTAATTTTAAATTCACATTTATTGATCATTTGTAACTTCTTAGGATTGCGTTTTTAGGAAAAAAATATAACAAAATATTTCTTCAAAAATGTCTAAAAAATAAGATTTCAAAGACAAAAATGTTTTTCTTTAAGTTTAAAAAATTTTGCAAAATAGTTTTTCTTAAAAAAAAGATGATAAGTATTTTAATTTTTTTTTCTCAAATATGGATAAAAACGTGCTTTACATATAAAAGCAAGTTTTTATTCATATTAAAAAAAAATCATTTAAAGTTCTGCAAAATTTTCAAAATTTAAAGAAAAAAAAATGTCTGTGAAAACTTATTCTTTACATAAATTTGAAAAAAAAGTTTCTTATAATTTTTCCTAAAAATGCTATCCTGAGAAGTAACAAACAATCAAAAAATGTAAATTTAAAATTTAAACCTTTTTCTGTGGATACATTGTAAGATATCTCGGAACATAGCACATGGCACTTCCTAAAATTTTCAGGGTATCTTTTGCACATATTAAAGCACGTATCTATCCATATTTAAAAAATAAATAAAAAATACCCGTCATCTTTAAAAGAAAAATGTTTTTTAAAGTTCTGCAAAATTTTCAAAATTTAAGGGAAATAATTTTAGGCAGTAAAAAATGATTTTTTCAAATTTTGAAATAAAAAGTTTATTGCAGTTTTTTAAAAAAAATGCAACCTTGAAAAGTCACAAACGATCAAAAATGTAAAAAATGCAAAAAATACATTTTTTTTTTTCAATTTTGATTGCTTGTTACTCAAAAATGGTTTATTGAAAAAATCTAAAAAGAATCACAAAATCAAGACTTATGTAGAAATAGGCATTTTCAGTAGTTTGAGCATAATTAAATTTTTGTTTCGTACACTTGACTCAGACATGGCCGTATAGGAACTACTCTATTTCATTTACTCCATAACAAGGTGTTTTAAAAAAATTCCCTTTATCTCCTCATTTGTATAATATTTTTTGTTCTGACATTCTGACATATATCTAATCCAACTCATTTTGACCCAACTAGCTACGTTTTGCAATACGCAGACGATACAACACTAGTGTCCAAATCGTTAAAGCAGTCTATTCATCAGTTACAAATTATCCTAGAAAAGACACAACTTTGGTTTAATAAATGGCGCCTTTTTGCAAATCTTTCAAAAACTCAACTATTAATTACCAATCATAAAATCCATAAAAAATCATTTTTTTCCAAATAAACCAAGAACTTCTAGTCTTTTTATAAACTTTGATTCCAAACTAAACCTTAAATTTCACACCAACTTTATTAAATCAAAAATTAGATCGCGGGCAAAACACTTCCGTTCCCTTACTTACAGAAACAACAAAATCAATATTAAATGTGCTACACACATATACAAAACTATATGTTGTCCCAGCCTTGACTACGCATCCATAATTTTCCTAAACTCCAACAATCCTACACTTAATAACTTATACGTAGGAGAAAGAGCATCTCTCCGCTCTATTACCAAAATCTGGCATCCCAACAACCCTCTTCACAATCCTCTAAACAAGCTCTTATATAGTACAACAAACCTTATCCCACTCACCAAGCGACTTTATGAACTGCACTCAATATTTGCAAACAACCCGTACAATCTAGAAATTTTAAACAGTTTATTTATATCAAGAGATTAGTTCTAAATTTAAGAAACCTGCCATGACACTATTTCAATAAATTCAGACTCTCATTAATGACAACAACAACAACAACTGACTAACTGACAACTGACTGACGGCTGTCTGACTGACTGACTGACTGACTGACTGACTGACTGACTGACTGACGACTGACAATATCATACATCATTGTACATTATATTAATCGTCCTTTTTTTTATTAATGTATTTAAACAATTTAAATTATTATATAAAATATATAAAGAAGATACAAACGAACGATGTTGACAAAGTAAGTTACAAATCAATTATTAAGTTTAAATAAATAAAGCCATACTGATGAGAGGTAAAACCTCGAAACGCGTATGTGGATTTTTCATAAATTTAATTTTTAATGTTAATTTAAATTTTATTTCTCTGGTTGAAAGACTACGGTCGATAGCCAGTTTAACAAGAGTGCTATTGTATTACCTTTCTTTTTGTAATTATCTGTTTGATATATTTTCTTTCTGTATGTAATTCTTTATTGAATAAATGTAATATATATATAAAATTATGCGTTTATATTACATTAAAAAACAAAATTTTAAAAAACTTAATTTAGAAAAAAAAATTGACTTAGTTAAGTATTTAAAATGTGTTTGAGTACTTATAATTATGTCATTTAATATTTTCTTTTTAATTTTAATATTTATGTAAACACTGATAATGCAGATGTTGTAGCCTTGTCAGAAGCCTGGTGGCCAGTTAATCGTATCAACAATGTACCAGGTTACCATAATGTGCAAGTTGGGAGAGAAGACAAAAAAGGAGGGTGCTCTCTGCGTGTGAAAAATGGTCATTTTTTATCACAGACGTTCCAAAATTTAATTTACCACCTAAAGCTCAATTTTTAGAATCCGTATTTGTGGGTTAACAGTAAAATCAGGTTATGTGCATATAAACGCGGATAGTTGCAGGGAGTTAATTTTGTTTTACTCCTATCATTATGGTAGACTTTAACGGTCAGAGCCAAAAATAATATTATCAGAAACGGTTATGGACCATATAGACCTAGTACTACTGAATCAAGCATCAATGGCTTGGTTATACTATCACCTGATATTGCCATTAACTTAAAAACAATTACTTTTGATGACAATTTGGGAAGTAATCACTTTTCCATATTGACTGAAGTTAACTTAAATAAGGATGTAAACAGAATTTTATCATAAACTGACATATTAAACCTTAAGAGAATAAAGTGAGATATGTATAGAAATGACGTAGATCAACGACAAAATAAGAAGCAAAACAATGTTAAAATAAAAAGTATTATGTGGAAAAAAAGAGTGCACCTAAATTCAAATTATAAAGTTTTTTTAGGAATTCAGGCTCCTGTTGGGACAACAAATGCCGTGGTTTAGTGACAAAAAGAAAAAAAATCTTAAAGATTTTTTAAAGAACTGGTAGATTGGAAAGCTTGATCAAATATAAAAAAACAAATGGCATTTACTAAGAAAAATTTACAAAAAAGTTAACTTTAGAAAATTTTGTGAATTGTTGAACAGACAGTCTAAAACCACGGAAATATGAACAAAAAATAAGAGGTTTAACAGATCAGTTTTTCAATTTAAGAGTATTACCAGTAGCACAAAAGATTAGAAAAAACTTATTATCCAAAATACTGCTTCAGACACAACACCCCTTCTTCACAAAATAATACCGACATTAAGTCTCTAATCAAGTCTTTCCTGGTTAGGATAATATTACATATATTATGCAAAAAAAACATGCTGAAAAACCTGACAACTTTTTTTGCTGTAGAAAGCGTCGGAGTTTTATGGACACTTTTTTGAAGCCAACAAACCATAAGAACCCACTTCAAGCATCAGTTCAATTAAACGCTGCTATGGGGCTGCTGAGCTTGTTTGTGTGAAAGGGCTTGACACTATCGGGAAGCAAATGTAAAGCCATAATCTTTTCAAGAACAAAAGCTTTATATTTGCCAAACATCTACCTTAACTACAGTAGATTAGAAATAGTAAACTCATACAGATATCTAGGAATTTGGAAAAACAATTTAGTAACTATGGCAGTACTTTATAAGGCATTTATTATTTCAAATTAAAATCCGGTTTCTCAACTTTTAAAACTAAACATGTTTCAAATCAGGGTTTTAAAAATATATATTTGGCAACCAACGTTTAAAACTTTAGTACCAAACTGTAAATTTAAATTTCAAATTGTAAATCCAGCTTTCAAAAGTTTAAATCTGGCGTTCAAAAGTTTGATCCGGTCTTTAAAGTGTCAAAATTCACTACTAAATTGTTAATCCCGTTTTTAAAACTGTAAATCCGCTCTTCAAAATGTTTCATTTTAAAAATGTAAAGTTCTTTTTATAAAGTCTAAAATAACTATAAAATATTGTGAGAAAACAATCAAATCCGTTCATAAACTGTTAAAAATGTAAAATTCTATTCATTAAATATGAAAAATAACAAAATTTTACTTTGTAACAAATATTGTGTTAAAAAGTAAGAAACATATCTGGCTATTATATAAATATAAATGTCGAAAATTTAGTCATTAACTGTTGATAAGTGCAAAATTCTATTGAAAAAGATCAAAAATAACAAAACTCCATAATAAAACATTAAAATATTTTTAGATAGAATCTAAATTTTGCAAAAATGTTAAAAAAACCAAACTATAATTTTTATGAAATGTCAAAAAAAGCAAATTCCAGCCATAAATCATTAAAATATTGTTAAAAACTCCAAAGTCCAACAATAAACTGATTAAAAATTTCATAAAACCTTAAAAATAAAAAATCCGGCTATGAATAATAAAATATTATCAAAAATATTTAAAATTCAGTCATAAACTGTCAAAAAATGCAAACTTCTATTTATAGAATGTTAAAAATAGCAAAATCTAGCCATAAAGTATAAAAATATTGTCAAAAAATACCAAAACTTATTATAAAGTGTAAAAATCTTTAAAATTCTATATATAAAATGGCAAAAATGGCAAAATTTTAAAAATTTGTGGCAACAAAATCTTAAAAAAACTCATGTTTGTTATTAAATTTACTGTAAAAACGTTGAACATTATAAAAATCATTAAAAATTGCGTGGAAATCATCTTATTTAATGTACAAAATTTGCAAACAAAACTAATTTTTAGCATATTACTTGTCAAAACTGACGCACATATCTAACTTATTTTACAAATTTGCAGAAAATTCAGTTACAACATAATTTTTGTTAAACTGCACAAAACCCATAAAAAAAAAACCAAAAACTTATTTCTAATATAAAACTTACATAAATTTTATCAAAATTTTTGCAAGAAACTTATTTATAAAGTAAAACTTATCAAAAATCTTAAAGTTACACAGTTTATCATAAAAACTTTACCAAAACTATTGCAATAAACCTCAAAACTGCACGGAAAAACACAAAATATGCTTCAAAAATTGTAAAATAAATCAGAATAATTATTTAAAATATAGCACAGAAAATTCACTTTTAGCATAAACTTTAAAAACTTAATTCTAACATAGAACTTGCAGGCAAATAACTAATTTTTAATATAACAATTGCTTCAAAAAACGCAACACTCGGTAAATTTGTTTTTTACATAAAATTAAAACAAAAACCTTGTTTATACCATTAAATTTACATAAAAAACACTAAAAGTACGTAAAAAAAACATTTGTAACATAAAAATTGACTAGAAAACTCATATTTAACATGAAATTTGCTTAAAAATTGTGTTTATCACATCAAATTTATTAAAACTTATTTATAACCTTAAATTATATAGAACAAACAATAGCAAAATTGCACAGAAAAGATAATTATACCATAAAAATTGAACAAAAAATCATTTTTTGCATAAAATTTGTTCGTGAATCAGGAATATTACTTAAAATTCATTAAAATTTGCGTAGAAAACCTAAATAACACATAAGATTTGCTTAAAAAACTCCAAAATTACACAGAAAATTGAAAAAACTTCAAAAATTACGTTTTTAAAATTAAAAAAATTCTTTATTTTTTTTAATTTTTTATTGCTATATTATGCAGAACAACGTAAAAACACCCTAAAAATAAACGTTATTTATTTTCAACGACAACTATTCAACTACGATCATTTTAAATAAAAAACAAATAATATGTTTTTTAAGTTTATCAAAAATTTTTGTTATAAAAGTATATTATTATTTTACAAGGTTGTATTAATGATATCATAAAGATTAAAAAAATTAAATAAATACTGTATGTTGCCATTTAAAAAAATAAAGTTAATTGCCATAGCAACTATACTAAAAATAAAAACAAATATGTGTGTACCTGCCTTTATAATACTCAAAAAACCATTTAAAATGGTTTTTGAATCATATAAATCGGTTAAAAAATAACGAAGTTATTCAGCCGTACGTTTTTTGTCTAACACCTTGTATTACAGATATTGTTAGATATAATCAAATATCAGAATAAACTATTAAAATGAAATGTCAAATATAGTAAAACCTAATTATGAAATATCAACATAATGTAAAAAAAAATCTTAATCCGGCATTAAAACATTAAAATATTGGCAGAAAGCATCAAAATCTGGTCATAAACTGTTGAAACATAAAAAAAAATTGATTATATTTATAGATCAAACCACTTGAGCTCAATTCTATTAAATATAGTTTAATTTTTTTAATTATAATTTAACTTTTTTATATAAACTACTCAACCATTGATTAATTGCAAACACAAAAATAACTAATTTAAAAACATTTAAAAGTAAACATCTTAATTAACAATGTTAGCCGACGTTTTCTGCTTAAAAAGTAATATGAATATAAGCTAACAATATTAGACAGAATCAATTATTCCACAAAACCTAAAACGCGAGACGTCTGCACGCCTCTTAAAACCCGTGCCATTTCAATTAGACGAAACAAATTAGAAAACTTAACCTCGAAAAGCGGCAATTTATCAATTAAAAGCACCCCGCGAAAAATCCTGCCCGCCTGGAATGCGAAATCGAAAGTAACGCGGCAAATTCCCAGCTAATTGATAACGCCGGGCTGTGGGTGGTGTGGTGTGAGAGCCACTAACTTAATTAATTCGCTCCTTAATGAATGGTCCTTTATAGCAGATAAAAGTTGTTAAAGAGTTTAAAGCACTCCTGTTATATATATAGAGCCGTTTAATCGGGGTAGATTACAGCTAATTTTCGCAGCACACCTCTCACGTACATTAAAAGGAAGGGTATTTTTGGTATTATTTATGACGACGTTTTATTTGTTTATTAACCGCTGGCTTAATTATAAATTAAATTTATTGCGTAAACTTTTATATATAATTAATTAGATATTTTAGTAAAAAGGCAGATGTTATTATAATCCTTTTTAAATCGCAATAAAAATGCAAATGTGAATGACTTTGGTGTAATCGTATTAAAAAATTGAGGGGCATATAGAAAAAGTGCATATGACAAAGTAAAATTAACCAGTTCGTGGTGATTACAATCGTTTATTAAAATTGGATTACGCTTGCTTTTACTAGGGGGTGATATTGTACTGCGGCATTGTGACATACGGGCAGATGCATGTGAAGGGCTCTTCTGAATGCATGTAACATGACGACACAGCGACCGACATTTTGATGAAATTGCTACTTTGTTAACGATAACATCTCCTATTTATTTCAAATGAATGCACTTTTTCTCTCATCATCCAATGGTAGAAACTAATCTATGATCTCGTACGCTTGGGGTTGCACTTCCCCATCATTAGAATTTCTCTCAATGTATAATGTTACCGAAATTAAAGAAATCGATGTCGGCAGAGATCATAAGTGGACGATAAAATACCAATTTTTTGCCGGTTTTATTGTTTGCTTTTGCAACAGTAGAATACACGTGCGATTTTTATGTACAATTGATTTATTTGATTCTAATCGAGCAAGCTATTGAAATGAAATATATAATTTTATTTTAATGATTTTAGACGAATAAGATATTATTACAAATACATTTTTTTACGTTTCCTGAAGACATTCAATATTCTGTCATCCATTAAGTTTTAAGCTAAGGACACAATTGCGACAATATAAACTCAAAATCTTGATAGAACGTGATTTAAGCATTGTTTGATTAAGTATTTCTTTTAATTTAAATTTTAAAATTTAAAATTTATGTTTTGTGTTTTAACATAAATCATATAAATTATAGTTCTGCATGACTGTTACACAATTGCAACTATATAAACTTATTTTTTTTATAAAACGTAATTAAAGCGTTGTCATATGATTATTATTTTTGATTTTTTTTTTAAATAGTATTTGTTTCTGATTATTGCACAGTTTAAAATATTTGAGGTTAGGGTATTTTAATAAAATTTATATATACTTTATTGTGCTGATTTTACTTTTTTATTTTTATTAAGACCGGTTTCGGCTGTTCGGCCATCATCAGGTGTGAAATTCACACCACCCTCAACACACAACAACACCTGTGAAAAGAAAAAACTGATGATGGCCTAACAGCCAAAACCGGTCTTAATAAAAATAAAAAAGTAAAATCAGCACAATAAAGTATATATAAATTTTATTAAAATACCCTAACCTCATTTTTTTTTAAACTGTTAATTTTCAACATAAACCATATCTGCAGAAATTTGTGCTGAAGACACAATTGTTAGCACATGAACTCAAAACGTTGACAAAACAAACTACAAGCCTAGCCACATTAAGTTAATTTTTCAAAACTTAATTGAAAAACTAAAATGTCAAAAATTTAGTTAGAAAACTTAAACTGTACGAAAAGTACAAAATTTGAAAGAAAATGTTAGAAACACTAAAATCTATTCAAAAATTACAAAAAATTGTAAAACAACACTAAAATTTGGTTATAAAACTTAAAAAACATAAAAATTTGGTTATAAAATGCCAACATCTAATAATAAAATATCAACAATCCGACCAGAAAATTCAAAAACAGTAAAAAAGTACAAAATCCGGCCATAAGATATCAAAAATACAGAAAACCCTGTCTACTAAACTTAAAAATCTAGTAAAAGAATACTAAAATCCGGCTAAAAAATGTCTTTAGCTTTAAAACAGCAACATAGAAATAGAATAATAAAATGTTGAAAATCCGGCTAAAAAACTTAAATTAACAATAAATCCTACTATAAAAACTAAAAATATCAAAATCCGGCCACAAAACATAAGAAATACATACAAAATTCGGCCATAAAATATCAAATACACGTTACTTTTTTATACAAATGTTAGAAGTCTATATATTTTAATTAGATGTGCTGATACCAACCATTGATGACCAACACTTGAATAGGTAGGTAAGCCATTCTAATTTTTAATTACCCTTGATTAGTTTAACTGGAATGCTTACCCGTTTGCCTAACGTTTGTTATATAAGAGACTAAAAGTTACCTCTTTCAAGCATTCAACACTGGATAACAAATACTTGAGCAAGTTATTATTATTATATTAAGAGTAGCATCCAATCTCGTAATAACAAACAAATTTTTTCTTTTAGTGTCACTTGACAATATCGTTTCTACCCTGAAATTATTATTGTTGTTAGAGTAGCTGGTCTAAAAAAGATTTCTCCTTGTTAAATCTTGAGTTTTTTTTCTGTTTTTAGCGTTGTTAGATCTTCGACTGTTTTGTATAATTGGTTTTTTTCAAAGCTCTATTTTGTTTATTTGTAGAATAAGTGCTTTAGAGTCTCCTCTACCTTGCAGTGAAATCAAAGGCCATTGTTCACAATTACAGCACACGTGTCGGCTTAGAAATTGTGTCAATTAGTAATTGACGTTGCCGTGCTTTAATTAATTTTTTAGTCCAAGTTGCGTTTCCAGTATTTTGTGTCTATCTCATTTGCTGTTTATTTGCTTTGATAATTTTTGTTTTGTTTTGTTTTCCTGGTTGCCCTTATTCTTTGTTTGACCATAAGTTTAATGGGTGTTATAAAGGCAATTGCCATTAAAGCCTCTGTTGATATTGTTCGGTAACCGCATGTTATTTTTATAGCTATTTTTCTCTGCTGGGCTTCCAGCTTGTTTCAATACATTTTGTAATGAAAGGTATTGCCTCATATCTGTGCACCATATAACATAATTGAAAATCATTTTTTTTAAAGACTGACTTTTAATTTTTGGCATTTGTTTTGTTAATACTGTGATCAAATTTTAAAATTATCTGCCTGACATGTTTCACTATTTTTATGTTTTGGTTAAACAAACAAACGCACACGTTTCCAGCATTTAAAATAATTTCCTTTTCTACTGCCGTATAGAAGGACCAACTTTCTTCAACTTTCAGCTTAAGTTTTTAATTGTGTTACAGATTTGGCCAATAACCATTCACAAGAGTGGCCCAAGTGTTAAGCATTGCGGTACTACAGAAGATAGCATGGTTTCTTTCTTTTTTCTTATAAGTTTCTTTTTTGTATTGTAGATAATTATAAGCATAAACCCATAACATAAATTAACAATAATACAATATTTACATAAAACAACAAACAAAATAATCACTCACCTATGCTTGTAATAATTATAAACTAATGAGGCTTAGAACTAATAATACTAATTTTAAAGCAATGTGTGCAGGACATAAGTCCAAACAAAAAAGAAAGATGTTAATCTTTTATAAATTGCAATCAGGTAATGGAAGGAATGACCGTATAGCTGGTTGCATAGAGTTATCTATTTTTTTTTTCTTAAGAAAAAAACCTCTATCGGAAAATACATTCACTAAAGGCTGAGTGTGGGATTTGGCTTGCCCAGAGTTAGGGCTTACCAGACCGCACTAAAAAACCTCTTTTGTCTCCTTCACAAGCGCAACGGAACCGCTGTAGCATTGCTTCACTACGTCTGTCTTGTGTTTTTTGTTTTCCATCCAATCTACTTAGTTGTTTGTTTTTTATGTCTATTCTGTTGTTTATCGACATTTCTTTGTTTATTTTCTTTTCTTTTATAATGTTTGCAATAATGTGGTTCACTAGAACCCAGTTCTTTTTGTTTTCTAGCATTATCTTTACTAGGTTGTTCATTTCTAGCTTTTTTCTTAGTTTCCTTTCTGTTTCAACTCTTGTCTCTAGGGACTCATTACAGTCAAGTACCGTATGGGTGACTCCAAAGTAGCCTTGCCCTCCTAGTACTTGCGTTAAGTAATAATTAATTTTTCCATGCTTCCTGTTTATCCATGACGGCAGGTTCTTTATTATAAATTTTGTTCAAACTGCTCTGTCGTTGTCTTCTGACTATCTTGTTTTTCATAGTTCTATCGACCTTTTTCTACATTCCAACAACTTTTCTTTATTTGCGTAAGACTGGTCTTGCTCTTTAACAAGGATAACAATTAGAATGATTCCCGCTATTGTTTGCGAGGCTTCTAGCAATAGCGTCCTGTACGCACTATACGCACTACATATACGGATCGCGCTTCTTCTCTGTACTCTTGTTAAGATGGCCAGTTTTGACTTATGTTTAAGATCTTCTTTCCAGATTGGTGCTGCGTATAATAGCACAGAATTTATCACTAAACACATGGTACGTCTTTTGCTAGCTTTTGGACCTTCTACATTTGGCGTTATTGCTAACAGTACCATAGTTGTTTTTTTGGCTTTTGCAGCCGTCTTCTTCAAGTGTTCTTTAGAGTTATCATTTTTGCTAAAGTATACCCCTAGATACCTTACAGTCTCTTTCAACGTTATTATTTGCCTCTTCGTTGAAAGTTACCTCTTTTAATCGTTGACCACCAAATAAAATTACTGCTTCCGTGTTTTTAGAGACTATTTGCAATTTTTTTTCTTATATCACTGCTACAATTTTTTAGGCTAGTTTGTTGACTTTATTTTTGATTTCTTCTTGCGTCCTACCTGTTATTGTTATACCTGTGTAGTCTGCAAATCCTATTATTTTGACGCCTGTACACGTTTGTATTCTCATTACCGCGTCGTAATGTAAGTTGCCAGCATTACAAGCAAAGAAAAGACTAAGACGCCATCAGTGGCTGACAAAGAAGAGAAGAAGATAGTATGTTCTAGAGAATTGGTCCTATTACAAATCCTTGCGATACCCCGCACGTTACTTCGAGTATTGTGTTATTTCCGTTTATAATATTTCTGTCGTTTAGATAATCTTCTATGACCTTTATGAGATAGTCGCTGACCCCCATTTTATTCAACTTTTTTAAAATCTCACTTCATTAAATGCATTCTTTATATCTACGGTGACGAAGACACAAAACTCCCAATGTTTGTACGCTTTACTTTCGATCTTCCGGATCTTTGTTTTGATTGCGTGCATTGCGTTCACAATCAATCTTTTCTTACAAAAGCCATATTGGTTGGCTGCCAACTTGTGGTCTATTTTTGTCTCCAATCTTATTTTTAGCAGTTGCTACAACAATTTCCCTCTAGCGTCTAGGAGGCATATTGCCCTATATGTTTGCTTGCTTGTTCCTTCTTTTTGTGGCTTCTCCAGTAATACTATTCTGGCACGTTTCCAAATTTTTGAAAATAAACTATTTACCTTCAAGGTTTCTTCCAAACAGTTTTCTGCCGTAATTTTTATTAGTTCCAGTGGGACCCTGTCCGGTTCCTTCTTGCTCTTGATTTTTTTAGCGCATTTGTCTAGTTTGTTTTTGTGAATCTCGGTATTAACAATTTGTTAACTACACAAGTTTGTCTGACATCTACCTTATCTGCTGGGAAGAGTTGCCGAACTATCTGAAATTGTTGCTTGATGTCTGCAGAGTGCAGATGTCCGCGCAACTTTTTTGTAGCTATTCTGTAGCCATCGCTCCACACGTTGTTGTCAACTTCTTAACACAAGTCATTTCAGGCTTTTCTTTTTGACTTCTCTATGCTCATGTTAATAGTTTTTTTTTTTTTAGCTTTGTACTTTAGACGCGTTTTTTCTATAGCCGTTTTGTCCGTCTTGCTGCTTTTGTTAGCGCGGGTCAAGTTTCTTTTAGCTGACAGGCATTTTCTTTTTTGGGTTGCTATTTTTTTGCTTCACCAATAGACTTGTTTTCTTACCCTATGCCTTTTTTTACGGAACGTTTTGTTTGCAGCTTCTACAACCGCTCCAATAAAGTTTTATCCTTCCAGATTGCGCCTTTTGTTTAGTATTTTGCAAACTTTTCTTCCGAACGCTGACAACCTTTCCGTGTCAAGCCTCCAACCCTCCGGTTTAATGCTTGCTAAGTCTGCGCTATCCGTTAACACTTTAAAGTATATGTTTTGGTGCAAACTAAGTTTGACCTCGTCGCAATTTTCTAGTTTGTTATACGGTGCGCTATGTTTATGATAGACGTGCTTTCTCCTCGTACAAAGGTTAAACTGTTCCGCACGTTGTGTACTGTCAGGCTGAGTTCTGCCATCCAGTCAAGCACCAACCTACCTCTTTTGTCTTTGTTTTAGGCATTCCAGACCGGAGATTTGCTGTTAAAATCATCTCAAATTACGACTCAATTTTATTTTGTGAAGATATGTTTTAAACTCATTTTGTGATATGTACGGCGGTACGTGTAGAGTGAATAGAGTTATCTAGGATAGAAGGTTTATCCGCCACAATAATAACAAGTGTGCAGTGTAAGTCGTCTGTTTTTACTTCCATAGTTTTTGGCAACCTTTGACTTCTTTTATCTTCTTCCATAGCTTCTACCGTAAATTTTCATTTTTTAAAGCCAAATTTTCTAGTTTAGTCTTTATCTCTGTTCCTAACCTAACCTAACCTAACCTAACCTAGCAAAAATAAGCTGTTTATAAATCTTACCCAGACTGTTTTGTAGGCATTTTTCTTGTTTTTAGTGATTTTTCTATTAAGACAAATTTTGACTTCTTACATATTTTTGAAAAATTACCTTTCATGTACTTCTTATTTAGTATTTGCATAATTTTATTACGTTTTTTTTTTTGTTTTATATTTGTTAATGTTGATCTTTGTACTAAATTTCCACTTATTTGCACATTTTCTTCCACGGGTTTTTTTTTGCTTTTTTTATGTTTATTTTTAGTGTACCTTTTTTTTCATATTTGTCATTTATTTCTTTAATTTCTTTGTTATCAAATGTTTATTCATAATTTTTATGGCGGCGTCTTTGTTGTTGTTTGCTAGTCAGAGCCCACTAAATATCATTTTTTTATTTGTTTCTGATATCAGGCAGATGTCTACTTTGTTGTTTACTGCCGTCTTGTGAAAGAGACTCATAGCTGCTTTGTTTTTGCTTAAGTTACAATGTGGCACTTTCACTTTTATGCTGAAAGTTTTTAAAGATTTTGGTGTTTTGTTCATATTTAGTAAAGCTGTTGTTGTTTCTGTTCGGACATTTTTCTTAATTTTGGCAGTCTTTAGCTGTTTGCTTTATATCTCTATACAGTTGAAACACAATTTTATTCTGTGTCTTTGCATTATGTTGCTCTGTGATCATTTGACCAGCACTTGTAGCAATTTATCTTTTTTTTTTCAGAAAGTAGTTTGTGTATCTTATTCTAATTTTGCATATGCTTAACAGTTTGTTAACGTCTTGGGCAAGTATGTGGACACTTCAGTTTAAAAAACTAATCATAAATTAAAGTAGCCCAATCACCCATTTAAGTGTAGGTTATCAAAAGATTATTATCAACATCGCCTTCTATCACATATTGATTTTTAACGCTTGTAGAGAGAAGTAGCTTCTAATTTTTTGATACCAAATACTTGGGTTGGTAGTTTAAGATTGATAAAAGAAAAGATTTAATTTAGTCTTTTTGGTTATCCAATAAAACATCAATGTTTTGAAAACAATGCGTTGAAAAGACAAACGGTTTATGCAAAGCATGACCTCAAAACTCCTGAAAAATACGTTCCGGCAGACCGGTGTTACTATAAAAAAACTTACAATTGAATACAACAATATCAAAAAACTATATTAAACTTACATATATCTAGATGTTATAATATATTTGATGCAAAATGTAGTAGAAAGTGTTGCATAGGTTGGTGGTTAATGCTACAGTTATAGGTTGTGTGTTGAGAGTTATTGTTTTATTGTATTTTTATGTGGTTTGAGAAAAATGTACACACACTTTCAAGCAAAAAATAGAGGTCACTTTAAAATTATGACTTATTTTTGGAATTTTAGTTTTAACTTTATGTTTGCAAATTGTAAACCAAAATAAGCGTTTAATAGTTTATTCCCTGACAAATGTTATTTATCTTATTTTTCTTTGCAAAACTTGTCATTCACACGGTGTACTGTACTCAACGGGTCATTATGCCATTAGACCCTATTATTGTGTCAAAAATTATAGCATCGATTAAAGCTGAGCGAGAAAAACGTGAAACTGCAAGGATTGTTGGTAAAAGCTTTGGTACTGTACAAAAGATGTATCTGGGTTACTTGGACACTAGCCTGATAATTAGAAGATTAAGATCCGAGCAAAAAAAGGTCACCACAAACAGATATGACCGTTTTTTGGTGTCCACAAGTTTGAAGAATAAATGCAGTTTATCTACAAAACCAACTCCATGGAATTAGAAATGTAAATGTTAGTGGATAAACTGTTAGGAAAAGGCTCGAGCTGCTGGATTGTCTTGTAGAAAAATGGCTACAAATCCACCTTTACAACGCTAACATCGTGTTGTAATATTGGTTTTTGCCCAACATCACCGGGCATGAAATAATGAAGACTGGAGCAGGTACTGTTATCAGATGAGTTGTGATTTTGCCTCAATAGATCAGGCGTCGGAAAGTGTGGAAAAAATGCGGAGAAAAATACGCTTTAGTTTGTATTGATGAGCGACTTCCATTTGGCGGTGGGTCAGTTTTGGTTTGGGCAAGAATTTCTATCAAACCACGCACAGAGTTGGTCTTTATAGAAAATAGTTCCTTGACAGCTCACAGATACATTATGAAGGTTCTTGAAGATTATGTAATGCCCTTCATAACAACTATGGGCAAGTGAGACATTTTTATGCAAGATAATGCTAATCTCACGTAGCCAGAGTTATCAAAGATTATCTAGATGAAGTAAAAAACTTGCGGTTTGATTGGCCAGCTCTCAGCCCGGACATATAGAACATGTCTGAGATGAGTTGAGACGACGTATCCAAAAGCATACACCTGCTCCAAAAACTGCTCAGAAACTAAGACAGTTGCTATTGCAGGAATAAAATAATATCGCCAAAGTGTGATCCTTAATTTAATTCAAAGTGTTTCTTGTCGACTTCAAGCAGTCATTAATGCAAGAGGGGGGTAATACTTGTTATTAGTAATAAGTTTTTTTTTTTATATTTTTTGTTCCTAATTAGTCCTAAAAACAAAAATTCGAACTTTGTCTAAACTGTAATTTAGTGATATTTCAAAAATACGCAATAAAAACAATAAATATGCTTTACAATTTTACACTGAATTTTTAATTTAGTGTTCAAAATACATTACAATTGTTTACAATTTGCTAACATAAAATTAAAACAAAAAATTGTAAAACTAAGTCAATATTTTAAAATGACCTCTATTTTTTGCTTGCCAGTGTATATTGGTATTTAGTGTTTAGTTGTTCGATAAAGCAGATATATTTATTATTATATTTTATATTGTCGTAGACTTCTAGAATGCTCATTTGCAAGTCATTATTGCATTGATCAATAAATTTTAGGTAGTTGTAGCTGTTGAAACTGTGATTTGTTGTTTTTTGTATTACGTCCTTTAATTCTGTGTTTTAAAACTGTGTTTTAAAACTTTGTTTGTTTGCTCTATGTAAGCCACGTTGCAGTCTTGGCAATCTATTTATAAACTCCAGATATTGCCATAAAGTCTTTGGTAACAGATAAACCAATTAAATTAATATCATTAACGTAAAATATAATATATTTATTTTAAAGTTATGTTGTGTGAAGTAAAATACTTAATCTATATAACATTTGTATTTTGAATTCAATAAATTTCAAAATGCAAAATTGTATAAATAACTCATTTTATTAACCAATTTTCATAAATTTGACTCGAATTCAGCTTCCTTTTCTTGAACTTTGGACGCATGCAATAACAATCTTATAAAATACTATTTTGTAAGCCGTATCCGGTTCATTAAAATGTTTTTTCAAACTATAAATTTAATGATTAATATTTTTTTAAATTAATTAGTATTAGCAATTTATAGGCAAATTTAGTTGTTATCGATTTATTTACAATTATTTACTGAAACTTTATAGCCAAATTTTTGAAATTATAAAATATTAATACGAAATTTCTTAATATAATCCAGAAGAATTAATACCGCATACTAAATTTTAGTTAGTCTTAAATATTCTTTAACCTCATAAATAACAATCACCAATATTCATAATTACTGTACAGTTAGGAATGGAAAACCTTGATGGATGCGGTTTATTGCAGGGTGCAACTGCGGTAATTGCTTTACGACGGATGCAAGATGCAACCCCGCTCGTTTTCATTTTACAGCTCCATACAAATCATTTCAACTTAACCACTCTTGTAATAATTTACAACCTCCTGAATTACGCCCGTAATTCTAACTAACCGTTTTATTGGTGCAATTGATTCCTGAAAGTGTTTGCATTTAAATAAATCCGTTACATTTCCTTATCTGAGAATATATATATTTATATTCTTATATTTAATTTTTTCCAACGTCAAGGTCGCGTTTGTATAACACCGATCGATTCAACAAAATCAATAAAAATAATCCATAAGATTTAAATATTTATAAACATTTGCTGCGATATTACCAGTCGGAATTGATTTAATTGTTAGTTTGAATTGACAGATTTATAGTTGAACATAAATATTTTCTTGAATATATTTTTATCTGAAATGTTTCTCGCAAAAATTTCATTTAGCATTCCGAATGAATACGGTAGGAAAGCACGCAGATACAATCTTAAGTGGTAACCTTTATGCTAAATACCGATTATGATAATAACATATTTCTCGCATTTTAAAAAATGAAAAACCGTAACATCTCAACCAACAGAAACGTACGTCGGTGATACCGCCGCGAACAATATAATGGTTAGTTAATGTCCGTCATTAATTCGTCTTAAACAAACTGCCAGAGCTTATATCTACAGGTAGTAAAGCGGTAGTAGTAAGTTTTGATATTAAAAAAATTGCAATTTTAATTTATTTTAATTGTAAAAATGTTTTATAAAAACTTGATTCTTTTTATATTGTTTCTGGTCAGTAGTGTTTAGCCAACCAGAAACCACAACTACACCACCATTAAAATTACATTTGAAAATGCACGTGAAGGCTGGCATCAATTACACACAAAAATAATATTAAAAAAAATATTTATAAAAACGGAACATATTTATAATTCCAGGAGTATGCTAAAACTGACTTCCAATGCCTGCCTGTCTAACTAACGATCTTATAAACATGTTATTACATGCCATGCACGTCCAGAATCACCTGCATTGTTACAGAATTCTGTACAAAGGCTAGTTATATTGTTCCGATATGTACGCGTAACGTATTTAAATTTGACGGCCGTCTATTGTGTAATTACACAACTGATGATTTGGTTGAATTTTTTTGTATGCTGGTACGTCCGGAGTATATAATTTAAATATATCGAATATTGGTGTATATAAAACCTTAATTTGATTTAATAAAAATGTCGGTTGGAAGCTACTGAAGTAAACTGTTAATGAATAACATTAACAAACAATTAATATTAAAAACTATTATTACTGTTTGAGTTGATTCTGATGGACAATTTTATGACCTATTTTGTGATTTTAAGGTCAGTGACATATAATTCTTGTAATATAGGATTATTTTACATTTAAATAATTTCTTTATGTGGTTAGGGTTAGGGTTTAATCATCTTCATTAGTAGTAATTGTTACTAGTTAGAACTACTTTTGAGTAAATTAAGATTATTATTAATAATTTAGAACAAATTTAATTAAGAATTTTATTACTTAAGCAACTGAAATATTTTTTTTAACTTTTTTTAAATTTTTGCTCTTTAAACTATTTCCTCCTTTTTGTTGTATTAAATATTGTGTTCTAGCAGTCTTTGGTGTTCAGCAATTACCTTTAGTGATTCACGTCTTTAGCACAGATGGAAGCGATCTTAAAAATTCAGGTAATTGAGCATAGCATACTCAATTTTCTTGTTGTTACTCTTTACAGTTAGCATCAAGTAAGCAGATTTGTTTGATATTCTGCTAATGTTTATTATATTTTGCTTTAATTTTGTCTAAATGTCTGGTAGGTATTTTGTATTAAAATGATTTTGCTTCTAATAATAAGTGTTTTCACCGGCTTCAATCGTGCAAATCAATCACATAAATCAACTAATGTGTATATAAAATTTACTAAGTAAGAGCAGTAATTTGCTTACGGTTTTTCTAATTTATTTGTCTAGTTACTATAATCTTTGTTCCCATATTTTACTGTGAAAACATTAGGTTACATGTTCAGCCGCAAGACTTTATTGTAACAGAAGTTTCATAATAGTGGTTGCAAAATGTTTTTCTTCCAAACCACGCATAAATTTTTTTAGATTATTTGTTAGGCTAACTATAACCAAAAGCAAATATCTGGTTAAATAAAGAAAGAAAGAGAAAGAAAAACACTATTGTTAATGCATTTTGGTAAAAACCAGCAACTTCTACGTTGTTTTATTGTTTCATCACAAAGTAATTGCATCTCAGTAGAACCCATTTGACAAATCTGCAATAGTTTTGTTTAAATAATATTTTGCGTTTTATTAGGTGATCTTGGATTTTTAGCGTGCAGATAAAGACCTAGTTAGCTTTTCAAAAAAATGTTTGTTGGTCTACTGTTAGTGGGAACGTAGACCAAATATATCAAATGTAATCTAGCTATATCTTAGCAAAAAAATTGCACTAGTTAACTTAAACATATTTATATTTATATTAATCTAAAAGATATTTCTTTTTATCTAAAGCTGTATGAGAACAAAATCAACCAAAAAATAAAAGACAATAATCTGAAAAACAAAATTTGGACATCAACAAAAATGACGTAGAGCATACAATTTTAAAACTAAAAAGTAAGAATATACCTGGAATAAACATAATTAACAATAAAATAATCAAATATAGAAGCTTTGAGTTAACCAAAAAAAATAACTTTCTAATGTCTTCAAAGTATTTACCAAAATCATATCCTAAGAATTATCAACATAAATAGAAACTAACAAAGCGTAGCAGAGCATACTACGTCAACTAATAAAAAAATCAATTGATTTTATTTTATTTCTACTTTGTAAATTTCTTCAAAGCTTTTGATTTAATACACATTAAGGATGTGTTAAGGACTCTTTGTAAAAACAGCATTGATACTACAATTATTCAAGTAATAAAAGAATTAAACACAAAAAACAAAACAAAACACATACTATCATCTTTGAGGCTTGGTATGCCCGACACCTCAATTGCCTACTTCAAAAAAACAAAAATCAAAATACAATACGGATTAACGGAGATCAAACAAATTGGCATTAGACAAAGACAACTTAAGCCTATGACTTTTTAACATCATCATAAACCAAATTTATAGAAAGCGTGTGTTTTTTTTTTGTTCAAAAATAAAGATGACCTACAACGCTTCCTGTATAAAGTAAAAACCACTGCCAAAACATTTAGCTTGCAAATCTCAACTTAAAAAACACAATCAATGGTGATATCTGAAGCTCGCATACAATGTAAATTTAAAATTGAAACAGCGGGTTATACAATTTATATATCTCGTGGCTAAAATATCCAGCAAAAATAATAATAAATTAGTTAGTTTTAGATTTTTGGTATATCAGCCATTTTTTTTGAGGTGTTGACCTCAATAAGTGGCCTTTGAGATTAACTAACAAATGGCAATACCTTTCGGATTTCTTCTCAGCGTAAGTCCTGCTGTTAATTTGTCCTAGTCATTGTCTCTAATGTGGTACTAGTTTGAGGTGGGCTAGTTTTGGCCTTGCGGAATCTACTGCGGCAACACATGCTGTATCTTCATTAACTTCTTTCTTGTCGTATCCTCTTTTTTTCATAAATATTTTAGATAAAAACTTGAACTACAAATAGTATATAGTGTATCAAAGGCTAACAATGCTAAAGCCTTTTGGCACAAATTGCACTCAATATTTTTTTGCCTGCCCAAATTAAAAACATTGTTTTTAATGTTTATTATATTCTGTCACTACTGTCTAATTTTAAGGTATGGCATTATCATATGAAATTGTAATTCACAGCCAATCAAATACCGTAAATAGTTTAGAAGCTCAAAAGCCAAAAAGGCAATTTTTGGCTCGCATATGCGAACTGAAAAAGATATTGCCGACTCTACTCCGTTGAGTACCAACAAGTCTAATCAACTTTATGTACCACAAACAACAACATTGAGGGTCAACCAGAACATTACCAAATTTGTTATTGCAAATTCACTACAAACTTTATTCAATATTGTTGTGAAAACGTAGTTTCAAGTTTCGCACGGTTATGAATGCGAGGTGATCAGAGCGTGCGGGCTCGCGGTCGGTAACCTAGTGAGAATAAAACAATGAACAATGACATTTTTATGTTTATGTAGAAGTGTAAGAGTTAGTCTGTAAACAAGCTGTAACGTGAACACACGAACTTATAAACCTAACTGAATTAATTCTATTTGATACTTGTTTTGTTGGCTGTAAATTATCAACGCTCTGCTACCAGAATTATCAACAGGTTATGGGCCCAGCACGCTTCCACTGCACCACAAAACTGTGAAACAGGTTAGTGAAAAACACGTGTTGTCGGACATCTTGGACAGTAAAGTAGTTATCGTTTATTTTTGTATTTCGTGAGTGTTTCGGGAATAAAATCAACATGTCAGATAAAACAGACATGCCACATTTTGAAAAGCTGAAGGGCTCAAATTGGCCGTTGTGGAAACAATGTATGCTGCAATATTTCAAGATGAATGCCTTGCTGAAATATGCACAGGGTAATGTTTTACGGCCGGAGAGCAATGGCAGCAATGAAGCACAGATCGAAGCATGGGAAAAATGCGATGGAAGGGCTACTTTGGCAATACTGTCAGCGATCGATAACAATCAGCAAACATTCGTGGCAGCTTGCGAGACCGCAGGTGCAATGTGGAAAAAGCTACTATCGGTGTACGAACGTTCCGATGGAAGTAGCAAAATGGAGGCAAATCGCAAATACCATGCTTATAGTTACATGGGCGGGTCAATGGCTATACACATTGCTCAAATCGAATTGTTGGTTGCAAAATGCAAACGCAGCGGTGACATTAAGTCACCTGAGGACATCATGGTGAAGCTAATGGATAATTTACCAAGAGAATTCTCTACAGTGCATGTGGCATTCCATCTGGCTAGTGACGATAAGAGGACGCCAGATGAACTAAAGAAAATCATACTTGCCGAAGAGGCTCGTGTGAATCCAGAAATGACAGCCGAAGCAATGTTTGTCAAAAAGTCAACAAGGTCCGTGTCGCAAAAACCAAGGAACGTCTCATCAAAGAAAAGGGCAAAATGCTATGGGTGCGGGGAACATGGACACTTCAGACGAGATTGTCCGAAGCGGAGCAAACAACAAGACAGCGGCAGCACCAGCACCAGCACCAACATGGGGAACATATGCTTCAGCGCGGCGGAGGCAGCGATGGTCAGTGAACGCGATGACAAAGTGTTGTGTGACAGTGGGGCAAGTTGCCACATGTTTAATGAAAAGAAGTGGTTTGTTGATCTGAATGAAGACAGTGAAAAACTAAAATTGGCGGGCAAATATGAACTAGAAGCAGCTGGTCGGGGTTTGGTAACCGCATTGGCAAAAGTTGGAAATAGATGGAAGCAGGTCGACTTCAAAAATGCTATGTACATTCCAACTTTGGGGAAAAATCTGATCAGCACTGGATTATGCCAAAAGGTAGGTGCTAAAATATTAATGGCTGGTAAGGGGGTCAAATTCAACCTAAATGGACAAACCCATCTTGAAGGCATACTCACGACAAGCAACTTGTACGAGATGCAACTAAAGCCGTTGGAATATGAAGCGGCAAATTCGGTAGAAGAAGAACTCATGAGATGGCATCGGAAACTCGGCCATCCGGGTTTGGACCGAATGCGTCAAATGGCTGATACTGGTCAAATTAATATTAAAATTAATGCTAATGCCAAACTGTTTTGTGAAGCGTGTGTATTCGCGAAATCAACAAAGAAATCATTCAAAACCACACAACCACGAAACTATGCAGCAGGTGAATTTCTGCATTCAGACGTAAATGGACCGATGACACACAAAAGCCATGGAGGAAATCGATACTTCGTTAATTTTGTGTGTGACACCACCAATATGACCTTCGTGCACTTCATAAAGAACAAAGATGAAGTGTACGAAAAATTCAAACTAGTGGTAAATCTGATCGAGACTCAAACCGGAAATAAGGTCAAGGTATTGAGAAGCGACAATGGCGGTGAGTACGTCAATCACCGGATGAAGACGTTCATGGCGGATCGAGGCATCAATCATCAAACTACAGCTCCCTACACTCCAGAACAAAACGGGATATCCGAGCGTAAGAATCGTACGATAGTCGAATCAGCAAAAGCAATGCTGTTTGCAGGAGACTTGGAGGAAGGACTGTGGGCTGAGGCTGTATTGACAGCAACGTATCTGGCCAACAGAACTCCATCGAAACGATCCGGAAAGAAATCTGCGTACGAGTTATGGTTTGGCCGGGCACCGCAGAGTGCTCATTTACGTATATTTGGATCAGTTGCATATGAACATATTCCAAAGGAGTTGCGAAAGAAATGGCAAAAGAAAGCGAATAAGCGAATAATGGTTGGGTACGATTCGAACGGTCCGAACTATCGATTGTTAGATCCAATAACAAGAAAGATCTCCATCAGTAAGCATGTTACTTTCAATGAAGAGACTGCAACAAAAGAAACTGATAATCATTGGCCAGCAATCGATTTGAATGATTCGGACGTGGTGAACGAAGAAATTCCGCTAGAAAAAAACGAACCTGATGAACAACCAGAAAGAAACGAACCTGATGAACAACCAGAAAGAAATGAACCTGAAGAAGAAGAAAAACGGTACGAGCTGCGCACCAGAGGCGAAATAAGAAGACCTGCCAGATACGAAGCAAATTCAGTCCAGGCCGACGAACCGACGTCACTCTCTGAAGCCTACAACGGATCTGAGTCAACAAACTGGCGGGGTGCTGTCACGGAAGAAATGAACTCTCAAGAGAAAAATAAAACATGAATTGAAGTTGATCAAGTGCCAACGGGTGCTAAAGTGGTGGACTCGAAATTTGTGCTTAAAAAGAAAATGAACTGTGACGGAAAAATCGAGCGGTTTAAAGCGCGCCTGGTGGCTCGCGGTTTCTCACAACGTAAAGGGATCGATTATCACGAAACATTTGCACCGGTAGTAAGGTATGAAACAGTCAGAATGATGTTAGCATTAACAGCTAGGGAAGACTGGGAACTTGCTCAGTTTGACATTAAGACTGCATTTCTATACGGCGAGCTGGAGGAAGAAATTTATATGCGTCTTCCTGAAGAAGTCGCACACAAGCTCGGCCGTATAGTACTACTCAAGAAATCATTGTATGGTCTGAAACAATCCTCACGTCAATGGAACAAATGTTTTGTCACGTTTCTGAAGCAGTACAACTTTATTGAAAACAAAGCAGACCCGTGCATGTACACAGGAAACGTGGATGGCCACATGATCGTGTTGTTGCTCTATGTTGATGACGGGCTGTTTCTCTATGTTGATGACGGGCTGTTTCTGTCACCCAGCGGAGCTGCGATTGAGATCGTCATGAAAAATCTGAAAGACAATTTCGAAGTTGTGGTCGGAGCTGGGAAGGTATTTGTGGGTTTGCAAATATATAGAAACCGTGCAAAGAAACAACTAATACTTACTCAAACCAATTATCTAAGGCAAGTGGTTGAAAAATTTAAAATGGAGGACGCAAAGTCAGTATCGGTTCCGGCAGATCCACACACAAAGCTGTGCACCATCGGTGAAGCCGTTGGTCACACGGTACCCTACCGTGAAGCGGTTGGATCACTGATGTTTGCGGCATGTGTGACTCGTCCTGACATTATGTATGCAGTAGCTGTCGTCAGTCGTTATGCTGAGAAACCACTGCAAGAACATTGGATGGCGGTCAAAAAGATCATACGATACATCAAAGACACGTCTAGTTACGGGATCATGTACGGCGGCAATGAAACATCTGAAACGATGAAAGCATATTCGGATAGCGATTACGCAGGCGATCCTGATACACGAAAATCCACCAGCGGCTATGTGCTTATCTTTAACGGTGGACCAGTGGCGTGGACATCGCAACGACAACGAATTGTGGCCCTCTCGACAACCGAAGCCGAATACATTGCAGCTAGTGATTGCACCAGAGAAATCATATGGATTCGACGTATTCTGGCTGCAGTGGGGTTCGACGAGCCGGTTGCAACAAGGCTCCATGTGGACAACCAGAGCGCGATCAAGCTCATAAAGAATCCCGAGTTCCACAAGCGCACCAAACACATCGAAGTGCGCTTCCATTTCATCAGAGAAAAATATGAAGATGGACACCTAGACATCATCTACGTACCATCAAATCAGCAGTTGGCTGATATACTCACAAAGGCACTACCAAAGGAAAGCTTTCATGAACTCCGAGACGGACTGCAAATCATCGACACATCCGTGAAACATGGAACTGGTGAGAGTGTTGTGAAAACGTAGTTTCAAGTTTCGCACGGTTATGAATGCGAGGTGATCAGAGCGTGCGGGCTCGCGGTCGGTAACCTAGTGAGAATAAAACAATGATTAATGACATTTTTATGTTTATGTAGAAGTGTAAGAGTTAGTCTGTAAACAAGCTGTAACGTGAACACACGAACTTATAAACCTAACTGAATAAATTCTATTTGATACTTGTTTTGTTGGCTGTGAATTATCAACGCTCTGCTACCAGAATTATCAACAAATATTATCATTGTTAGTTGCTTTGAGCATTATTATATAAGTTATAAAACACACTATGAGTAAGTATGTAGCATATGAGTAAGTTGCGCATGATAAATGGTGGTCTTTGTAAAAAAGTGTAACAATTAACGCAACAAGTACAATTTGTTAGTAAAAATGCTGAAAACATCAGAATTATTAAGATAAACCAGAAAACAATTACTACGCAGTTTTTAACATTTACAAAAAGCTAGATCATCTTCAGCAACATTAAATTGTGATGATTTGAACGCTTAGCACAAGGCAATTGTGTTTCAACCTTCCTAACACTACTAAATTACATTAAAAACAAAGCTCCAAAAAAATTCAAGAGCAGTTTTCTTCAGACTACATAGCCAGTATTGTTTTTAAAAATTAATTTTGATTCCCATTATAGTCACACTTCCCAATGTCATCCAAGTATAACATTAAAACGTAATGAATTTGAAATGAGTCACCTTCAGCTATACAACAAGATGCAAATTGCAACACTACACAAGTCGGTTTGTTTATTTGATAAACTTATAAAAGACAGTGTCAAACTCCGAGCAACGACAAGTAGATCTGTTTACCGGGTTTATTTGAAACTTAATAAATAAGTGGATGCATAGATTTTGCAATTAACTAAAAGCCTAAGAAAAAACACCATAACAACAAAACCAAAAGCAACAATAAAACTGCAAAAACACCACAAAAATAGACAAACACCGCAGTGCAACTAAACGTAAAACTTCAACGTTAAACAAAACGCTCAAATTCCTTTACAGAAAATGGCAAGAATTTGTGACAAAAGCACAGAAAGTTTTACTTTAGCCAATAAACAAAACCATATGTGTTTTAAAAAAACCTTAAAGGAAAGAAAGCACCAACATATAAACAATGGCTAATGATTTCATAAACACAAACGCAATTTGGGCATGAGATATAATATAGTATTTTGTAAACAAATTTTTAGAGCTTTTAATATTCTACAAAAATTGCTATTATTAACAAAGCAACTTTCTAAGTTTACAAAACCATATAACTAGCAAAGTTAACTGCCTAGTTACAACAACTAAGGTTATCTGCTAGCAAAAAATTTAAAAAGAAAGTAAATTACATTTCATTAATTACTACTGTTTTAAATTCCAATATTTTAGTTAAGTTTCAAAATAAATTTAGTAACGTTGCAAAACAAAACATTGTAAAAATTAATTCTAATGAAAAAGTAAGTGATGCACTTTCCTATAAATATAATCATTCACAAATGACATTATTTCCTAACGTTTCAATTAAGGTTTAAACTCATTTTAGTCAAGTAGCAAACCAAATGATATAACCAATGATAATTAGCATTATTTTCAATTAAAGGCTTGAAACAATTTTAGTCAAGTTGCAAACTTGAAAGTATTATATATTTTAATTTTATTATTTTTTGTTTTTATGGTCAAACCAAGTCGCAAATCTAAAAATTGATAAAACATATATAATCAAGCGCAAAGTGAAAATCTATCTACGAAGCGTGTTTTTAAAGTAAGTATTGCTTTGTATTTTGACCGCTACAGCGCTGCAATCAGCTTTTCGCGCATTTTATAGTTTATATGTGTAGTTAAATACTTAGAAATCAAGTTGGATAAAATATATCTTTCAAACCTCAACGGTACGCTTCAAAGTCCGCTGCCAAACAAAAACAAAACTATTATTACAAGCAACAAGTAGCAATTGCTTATAACAAGACTACGCCTAATACTGTTATACGCATGTTTGTTTTAGAGGATTGCTACCTCTTTGCATCTTAAAATAATAAAATCATTTCTAAGAATTTCTGAGAATGATTCTTAAAGCACCTTACTACAACACCCAACTGCGGGCGTCCAAAAACTTTTTCAGTAAAACCACTTAAATATTAAGTTATCTTATCTTGCTAAACATCATGCTTGACTAGAGGTTTTAGGTTTGAATCCCGAGTAAGATATGTAAAGCATAGATGTTTGTTCTGTTATAAGAATTTATAAAAAATCATATCATACATGGTTGTTAAAGGTAAAAAAAAGCAAAGTCAGATAAGAAAATTGTAAACAAAAATGTTTAAAGTAAGTCAAGCACCACCAACAAATGTAACAAAAAAGTTAATATTACTTTACACCTAAAGAAAGCCAAAATTATTTTAACCAATTATGACACTACTAGAATAACTGCTTTAGAAATAATGTCAGTCTTCCGGACATAAATAACAAAGAAAAAAACATTTTATCAAACATACCAACAAATATAGAGTGAACAATATAAAGCAAACAAAGATCGTCATAAACCGGAACCATTGTCTGTTGCTTTACACAAAAGTCGATTACATTTTGAAAGCTTTTACAGTTAGGTGCAAAAAAAACATCAATGCAACCTATTTTACCCAAATAAATGCAGTCAAAAAAACGTTACCGTCTGTTTGGTATTAAAAAAAGTTAGCTGACCAATTTGTATTTGTGTGACAAAAGTATATATTGTTACTTAAAACAAGACAGAAATTTGCTTTAAAAAGTAACCGAGTAATATAGAATCCATTTTTTATTTTAAAAATAGTTTTAAAAAAATAATCTTTACACAAACAAAACATAAAACAAGTCTTTATGGACGTACTCCTCTGTATCCGAAAAAGATGTGAGTTTGATGACAATTGCCTTGTTGAAACAAGACGAGTCTCTATAGACGTATTTTTCTGCATCCAAAAAATATGTGAATTTGATATCAAAGGCTTTGTTAAAACAAGACGAGTCTCTATGGACATACTCCTTTGCATCCCTAATTGTGTTAATGATTGAATTTCTGTAATTGACAAAATCAGACAATATTTTATTATAATTCGTTATGTTAAGTTCGTTCTCAATCTCATTTTTTACAGAACCTATCACTATCCAACCTAAATTGATCCAGCAAACTAGGATATTAGGTAAAATTTAAAACATACATTTTTTAGATAGATAATTTTAATAAATGTCATTTTTGATATTATAATTTTATTATTATCTTTTCTTTAATTTTTTTATTGTATTGCGTGTGGCGGGGGTAATTTTTATTAATTTGAATCTATTAATTTTATATGGTTGAACCAACAACTTAAAAAATAAGTTTTTCGCTCCCATTAATAAGAAAAACTAGAAGCAAAACTCCAATCATGTATAAACATGATTGAAGAGCTGCCAGCCGGTTGGAGTATCTTTAAGATAAGAGCCAAAGATTTATTGTCAAGTTTAGAAGTCCATAAGAATTTGATGGATCAGTTTTTTTTATTGACTTTAAGTCATGAAAAGTTTAATGTTGATCTCAACAAACTGGCAACTAAATTTGAGTCTGGTTATTATATGATGAAGTCTGAATTGTTAGCTTTTTTTTAATTCAAAACTCTTCAAATACAAATGTGGTACTTAAAACAAAATCGCGTTTACTGGAAATTAAGTTGGCAAAATTTGACGGATCTTATGAAAAGTTTTTTTTTGTTTATTGGTTTATATGATAACATGATCCATGGTGCAGACCTTATTGACATTAAAAAGTTTTCTTACCTGTTGGGGTATTTAGAGAGTAATGGTCTACAATTAATTAAAACTGTTGCTTTTTTGCCAAATAATTACCACTTAGCATATGATCATTTAATAAAACGATATACAAACAAAAGAATTATTGCAAATTATTACCTTTCAAATATTTTGCAATTAAGTTCTGTAAAATTTGATAACCCTAAAGGAGTTATGCATCTTTTGGATAGGATACAATAAATTCTTTAGGTTTGAATGATCTTTCAGATTACATTTTGTTAGAACTTTCTTTAAGATTATTAGATCTTAAAATGAAAAAAATCTTTGAATCTCAACATTTAGATTTTGAGATTCCTTCTTTTAAAAATTTTAGATCTCAAATAAAAGTAGTTTATCAATCTTGTTAGTAGATTGTTGTCATCTTTATTCAGAACAAGGTGGTCCAAAATTGATTTAATCTTTACTTTTTTGTAGTTTTTGGATACTTAAATCCTTGCATACCTGCACTCCTTAAACAATTCCATTCTAAACAATAGTGCTATAAAGTTTGTTCTAAAGAGTTGAATTATAGACAACGTGTGTCTGTTATTAAGTAAGGAGAGAATTGTTAACGGCTCTAAATGATAATAAACTTCACGCACCTAATACCAGGGTCTGTTTATTCAGTCCAGCATATCTCAACATATCAACAAACAGAGCTTTTGACAATCAACATTCAACATGTTGGACAAAGTTACAAACATGATTCTAAAACAAAAAGATTAAACTAAATAATCCAAAATCCAGAAAACTTACTAACCATTTTCTGGACAAATCCTTTTAACTTTTAGAAAAAAAAAATATAGCTTTATACAAAAATTGTTTTTTGATAACTTATGAAAGTTTGCAGAACTTAAGTTGCTAATGTTTGATATATTAAACTTTGAGATTTGTTAGATACAATTAGAAAACAAACAAGAAAGTTGTGATAATTTTTTTAAATTATTTAAAAGCTTCTTGTAAACTTGCATAGAAATCAATTTTCCTTTCAGCTAAAAAATCTAAATTTTAATTTTCTCAGCCCAATTGTGAACTTTTAAATTTTTTTAATAGTTTTATTTTAAAATATACTAAACAATTTTTCTAAGAAATATTATAAAACATTTTTGAAATATTACCTATTTCATAAATTATAAAAATACATAAACATTTCCAATTATGCTTTTTTAAATATAAATGTTGATTGGATCTAATCAAAGCAATTAATAATGTAGATACGAAACGTTTTAATCGCTTAATATGCAAATCGGTTTGTGCATCCGAAACATTTATGGTGTCCGAAATTTGAGTTGATTTTCCGGCGTGAAACCGACGGCAATTTACATCTGTTCTCCTTGGGGAGCCCATTACCGTTCAACTTTTATTAATATTATTACACAACTTAATTAAAATTATGATAATAATAAAATTTAGAATTGCATTATTCCCAAGGATAATTTTTCCATTGCAATAAATAAAATACTCAAGCCGCATAACTTATAAAACGCCGACCATTAATTATCAATCTTTTTTTTTTCCTGATTTTATCCGATTGAATTATTCAAATGCGGTAATCTAATATAAAACGCACGTTTCGCTATCGCTAAGGAAAATTGATTCCAGTTTTGTAAATCATCCTCTTGCGCTTGGGATTTTTATTTTTTCATTAAGTTAATTATGAAAAAAAATTAATTAAAAAAAATTCGGGCAACGGGTGTTACCTCTGTGTGTATTTAAGCGCATTTCCATGAAGAATTTAAAAAGGAAGGATGCTTTCTTTAATTAAAGCCAAAACGTTCTTACTGGGAAAATTAACTGCTGCTATGTAGTGAATTTGTCATTGAAGCCTAAGGGCTGTGTAAGCCAATTCGATTGGATATTAATAAATTATTATAATTATGCAATTATATAGCCTCGATGAAACATTATTTATTTATAGCAATTAACAATTTATCATGCATTAATTACCAAAATAATAATTCTTTTATATTATTCGTCAATACATACCAGGTAGCTTCTTGTGTGGCGGTTCTTTTATACATTAACGCTTAATAGAATGCGAAGCATCCTCTAGTTTTACTGAATGGAATTTTAAAAGTTTTTTGTGTATGCAGAAGGATGACTAGCAGCTTTTTTTAAAGGTGTTAAATTTATCCTTAATTTATTGTTGAGCAGGTACATGGAGTTAATCTAATCTTGCCGGATTTAATGTAACATCAAGTTGGGATTAATAGGTCATTTATTTTGTTAGAAAACATGCAATTATTTTCTCCACTTTCACTAACAATTGTTTAATTATAAAACTGTTCTTAAACTAGAACGCACGATCTTTGCCTTTGCTCTTCTCAGTCGATGTGCAAATTCAATGCAAATTAAAATAAATTTTGTTTGATTTTTTTTTAATTAAGCTACAAAATATTTTTTAATTAATGTTTAACTATTTCAATAGTCAAATGTATTGATGGATATTTGAGCTTTGAATTTTTAATAATAGAATATTTGATGGCATAATTTTAATATTTATTATTTATAACCCAATTAATACATGTTGAAATGTTAGACATATATAATTTACTTATTCAAATAATTAATATAGCACAATTTAATAAATGCTACTAATTGCTATGCAAAATGATGAAAACTTTAATAGATTAATAGTATTATTTCTCTAACACTTTGCTTAATTCAAATATTTCAATACTCTTATCACAGCATTGTAATGTACTTGCTTTGGATTTGTCAAATATTGACTCAAAGTACTTGTTGCAACTGAAAGATACATCAAATCACCAATTATTTCTCAATATGTTGATTCTCTCACTGCTTTTCTACTCATATTATCAGAGTATTCTTTTTCATTTAAAATTATATTTTTATTCATTGGTATTGATACAGAATAACAATTTATGATATTAAATTTTTTAAGAAGTTTCTTGGTATATGGTCTTTAATGAACAAATATTGATCCATCAATTTCTTTATGAATTTGAAGACCTATGTATACTTCCAAATTACTTGTCTTTTTTTTCAAATATGTTAAAAGATTTTCTGCTTCAACCTGACTTGAAACTGCAATTAATCCATCGTCTACATAATTTGCTAATACAAGAATATTTTCTGCATCCTTTTTATAATAAACACAATTATCTGATGTGGGCTTTCTTTAAAGTTATATTTCATCAAAAATATTTTAAGTCTTATATTCTAGTTCCTTGGAGCTTGTTTGAGCCCATAAAGACTTCTCAGAAGTTTACACACTTTTGTTTTGTCATGTTTAAATCCTTTGGGGTGTTCCATGAATATCTCCTCATCTAAATATCCATACAAAAATGCTGTTTTAACATTAAACTGAAATAAACTTAATTACTTTTGAGCAGCAATTGATAAAATCATTCTTATTAAATCAAATTTTACCACTAAGCTAAACGTTTCTTGATAATCTGTACCATATTTCTCAGCATATCCCTTGATTACTACTTGTGCCTTATATCGTTCTATTTCACCTTTTATTCTAAAGACCCACTTATTAGGTAAAACCTTCCTACCTTTTGGAATATCTACTAAGATCCAAGTATTATTTTGTTTTAATGAAACAATTTCTTCTTTCATAACTTTATGCCAATTTGTAGCTTTTTTTGATTCAATAGCTTCTTCATAGTTTATGGTTATCTGATATTAATGCATAAATACCTGATTCTGATTGTGCTAAATCTACAAAACTGTCAAGTTTCTTTAATATACTTCTATTTCTTAATACAATAGAATTTGGCACAATCTTGGTTTGGTTTTCTGATTCTTCAATTTATTTTTGACACTTACATCTAGCATATTTGTTACATTTGGCATATATGTTACATTTGGCATATTTGTTACAATATCAGCTGCTTCATTTATGACATGACCATCTGATGTATTTGTCAGAGTATCAGCTGTTTTATTCCGATCATAAGCGTCTAACACATGGATTGTCACAGTATCAGCTGATTTATTCCTTTGACAAACATCTATCATCTTATTGACATTCCTGTCACAAACATCTTCTTCTGAATAAAAAATTACATCTTTTTCTACTTTGATCTTATTTTCACATTTATACCAAATTCTGTACCCTTTCTGGCACTCTCCATATTCTACAAATATTCCTGGTTTACTCTTTTTATCCCATTTTGTTCGTAACTGCTTTGGAATATGTACATACACTTTTGCACCAAACACTCTCAAATAATTTATCGGAGGAATCCTTTTAAACCATAATTTAAAGGGAGATTGATCTTTAACAGACAAAGTTCCTGTTCTGTTGAGAACATAAATTGTTGCAGCAACAGCTTCAGTCCACAATTTTACGTTGAGTTCTCTTGTATAAATTAAAGTCCTGGTAGCTTCAACAATAGTTCTCATGTCTTGTTCAACACTTCCATTCTGCTCCAGTTTATATAAAATACTTGTTTCATGCCGAATATTATTGCCTGCCAAAATCTTCTTTACACTTTCATTAATGTACTCAGTAACATTGTCTGACCTTAGTACTTTTATCTTAAAATCGGTTTTTCTTGCAACAATATCTAAATACTTTTGTAATTTCTTATAAACTTCATTCTTGTTTTTAAAAAAATTGACAGTTCTAAAGTGTGAATATCTATCCTTAAATAGCAAAAAATACTTAGAATCACCAATAGAAATATTATGCATTGGACCACATAAATCAGTGTGAATAACTTCACCAGGATTCAATGTTCTACTAACACTTAGTTTAAAATGCATTCTGTGTTTCTTGCCAAGCATGCAACCATCGCAAAAAAATGTACCTTGACTTTTGTGCACTAAGATGTTTCTCTTTTTCAAAAATTTTGATGTCCCAAGCGTTCATGCCATAACCTCAAGCTATCTATGGTATAACATTCCGCATTTTCTTGACAATCACGTTTAAAATCCATTTTATAAAGTTTTCTGGAACGTTGACCTGTTGCAAAAATTTTTCTTTCGTTATTATAAATGGTACATTTCTTATTCTTACAATTTAACTTGTATCTTTCATCTAAAACTGATTCTGCAAAAAAAAGATTTAACTTCAGTTGTGGCACATATAAAACATTTTTCAAAACTTTTGATTTCCATTGTTCTTTGTTACGCTAAAATAGACTCATCACTTATTTCAAGAGCTGACATTCCAGCACCATTGCTAACTTAAACATAATTTGCTGAGAATCAGCATATTTCTTATAGCTTTCAAACTAATCTAATGTTTTACTCATGTGATCACTAGCTCCTGAATCCAAGTACCAACTATAATCTAATATTTCAGTTATATAAACTTCACTAACAAATGCTTTTCTTCTTTGTTCATTTGTTTTCAAGTAATTTTTCAAACAATCTACAATTATCAATGACCTTGTTTTTTGCAGAAATGACATTTATCAAACTTCTTTTCATTACCAGGTGCTTTAAACTTTTTTAATCTTGCTGCCAATGCACTACTTGTACCTGATTGCTTTGGCTTGTTTGCAATTTGTAATTGTAATCTTGATTTCTCAATAAGTAGTCTACTTGTAAAGTTTGACAAGATTCTCTTGTCTTCTGCTGCACCATGCACTATGAAAATGATTATACATACCTGGTAAAGTCATTACAATGTTTGTTATAATCATTGATTAGGAAACTGGTTCTCCAAGCTTCTTCAACCGCTGATTAATTTCTTCTAACTTAAATAAATGAAACGCAATATCATGGTTAGGATCCATTGTGAACTTGTAAAAACTATGTTGCATCAAATGTAAACTTGCTTCTGATTTTTGCTCAAAAATCGTGTGCAACTTGTCCCACGATTCTTTAGCAGTTTCACAATTCATAATATATAAAAGCACTTTTGGACTTACAGTAGTTGCTATTATTTTTTTAGCTTTAGCATTAGTTTTTAACTATTTCCAGTTCTCAACTTCAATGTCAGAACTATGCAGCTCTCCAGTGACAACACCATATAATTTACTGGCACAAAAATGTATCTTTATCAAAAACTTCCACTGTCCCCATCCAGTTGTATCATGCAATTTATCAACTTTAAGTTCACCTTCCATAGTAAATGTAAATTTATATTTGTAGGTCTTTCCTTCTGTAATCGTTACTCTGGGCCCATAACCTGTTGTTATATATTGCAGCAGTAGGTTTATGAAGAAATAGTTGCAATTGGAAGATTGAAGTTTTTGTGTACAACTTTATTTACTAACTATTATTTTTTATATATATATATATATATATATATATATATATATCTCCATAACAACATTAATGGAACTAACTAGATTATACAAACATTACATATATCAACACTATTTCTACTTTGTCGCAAGTTAAAGATTTCTTGACTCTGTGCAGATGATCAACGTAACAGCGTCACTAGATGCTTGTTTTGTTCCACGGCCGTAAAGAGCAGTTAAAAGGAATGTAATTAGTCTGGATTTATTGTGATCATTAGATATAAAATCATCATGTTTGACTGTGGTTTGTGTTTTGTGTTTAAAGTTTATGTCAAGTGACCTCTTTAGCTTGTAGCTTCAATTCTGATCAGCTCTCTTTGTACTGGATGGTGCCGTTGAATAATCATCAAACACAACCGTACAGCAAATTGTTGAAATTGAGGAATTTTTGTGTAACAGTATGCTTCTATCCAAAACGATGTAAAAATCAAAGATATTGGCTTCTTTTTGTAGTACAGGAAAAGTATAGTATAAGGCGGATTTTTTTTTTAGCATTTCTGTTTCCTCAAATAAAGATAAAAGGTAAGGAGCAAGCTCATGCAGTAAGTTGTTCGTCAAGTCTTTATTACTCTGATTGTTAGTAGCTATTCTTTGAAACATTGTTAAAGGTTTGTTTACCACATTTAGTCATGCTTGCCACATTCCTTTTGAGAATCCTAAAACTGTAAATTTTAGCTCCAGTGATGTCTTGTATTTTCATCTGGGATTACTTTTTGTGTGTTCTTGTTGCCAAGTATATTGTGACCATCTTAAAGTATGCGTTATTTGCCAAATTTCTGTTTGTCATTTTTTTTTAAATTTTTTTTTCCTTCTCCGTATCTCTATAATTTTGTTTGGTATTGTAATCTTTGTAAATGTTTTTTTCTTAATTTTTTGTTTTGAATAATTGTTCTGTCTTTTATCAGCCATCATATCCTGAAAAGGTGTTGCCGCAACTACCACTACTAAACTCTTACTTCTTAAACATTTCTGTATCATATCCATTGCCAGTTCTAGTATTTTTATTTAGTAGTGTTATTTCTACATTTATATCTACTAGTGCTACGTTGTTTGCAAATGCCGTTATTGTCATGCTTTCTAGCAGTTTCATACAAAGTACTTCATTATAAACTAAATTTCACAGTTTTGGTCTTCATGTTGAACCCTGGAATACTCCTTTGTTAAGTTTAAATCTTTTCTTTTTGGTCACTAAATTTCTACCTTGTAAGTAGCTCCATATGATCTTAATCGTTTTCCTGTTCTATAATTGCTTTCCATAACATGATGTTTAACGCGTTCTGTATGTACAACGTTATCATTACGCAGTGATGTCATTTTTTCTATTCTATTTGCTTTTTTTTGCTATTGTTTTCGCTTTTACTATAGCTTCTAAAGTTGTTCTTTTCTTAATAAATCAGTACTGTTCCTTCTCCCATCTTCTTTTTTCTTCTATTTTTGGTTATATTTTTTGCACAAAGACTTTTTATTGTTTTAGGTAGTGTATTGATTAAGCATAAAAGTCTATATGACGTTGGTTTTCCTATTTATTTCTTCTTTTCAATCAGTATTAGGAAATTTTTTCAAAAAGTTATGAAATGCTTGAAAAATAAGTCGTTGCAGTCTTTAACGCGTTTTGCTAACAAATTTGGCGTTACAATGTTCTTGATGACAACAAACTTTAGTAGCCTAAGTGTGGAGCTTTTACCTACTAAAACCCTAGTTTTCTCTTGGCGTTTTTGTTTAGGTTAGAAAGAGAAGTTTGTTGTTTTCTTCTTTTTTTTGTCTTGATAATCTTTTTGATATATGTGTATGACTTTATTTTTAATTATTTTATTTATAGAGTTTTCTGGATTTATTTTTACTTTTATTTTGAATTCTAGTCTAACATTCTCTGTCACACTTGTAGAACCTGTGTTTGCTTGGTACCGCTTGCACTTGCTTGCTGATTCTATTATGCACACCTCTGATAGTTCTGTTAGTCCATCAGCTAATGCCAGGGCATTGTTTGATTTTTTTTGTTGTTAGTATATGTTTTCCAAACAAACTTTGTTGGGTTTCTTATTGTAAGATTGGCCCTTGCTCAGCAGATGCAGAGAAATTTCTTTAGTCTCCAGACATCGGTGGCATAGTGATTCTGTTGAATTCGAATTGTTATTTGTCTTGTATAAATAAAGTTTTTAGGCGTTCCATGTTGTTCTTAGCTAATGTTTCCAGACCGGTTAACCAGTCCATCACTTGCAACGCCGCTTAGCTGTTAAACACGATAGTTAGTTTGCTAAAGTGTTATATTAATTCAAAAGCATGTCTGGCGCACCATCAATAACAGCTATTTCCACTTAAAAAACTAAAGCATGTTTTCACAGACAACATAACTGACGTTCCTAGATTTCCGGTTCCAGTGTGGTTTTTGGCCCCATCCGTCTATTAGATAGTTTCTTTCACGTTTTTTTTTTGTTTATCCATTTTTCTTAAGACAGTATTATTAGATTAAACAACTTTATCTGATTTTATCACAGATTTCAGAATCAACCCTCAAAATTAGTTTTCATCCCCGCCCCTAAAAGCACGAACATAGATAATAAATTTTTATTTTTTTTACCCAAATATCAAATTATTTTTTTTTTGTTTTTTTCCAACTTTTTACGTCTAGAATAATTTTTTTTAAACTACCTCTTTAAAAATACAACCCTTGCGATTTTTGCAAGGGCTGGTTTTTACTAAAAACGCGCTTTTTAATCGATTGCTACTAAATGCTGTAAATAAATATTTTTTTATAATTTTTTTTTGATTCCATGACAGTCCTTACACCCCGCTATAAAATTGTTTTTTTAAAACCTACCCTTACACTTTTTTTTAAAGTCACCCCAAGGTACTTCTAAAATTACCCATGTTTTAGGCCATTTTCTACCCTTTTCTAAAAATGTTTGAGATAGAGCATATAGATTTTCGGATTTACCAACTATTACACTGCAATTTGAAAACAACCGCGAGTTTTTCAAAAAAACAGTACCGGCGTTAGAATTTTTTTCCCAAAAAACGTAGATTTGTAATAACTTGAGTAAATTTGATCCTAGGAGGGTAAGATATAAACCAAAAAAATCCTTTTGATAACCTTTTTCTTATATCTAACACAAATTTTTTTTGCCTAGAGGCGTCACAAATTTTTTTTAGTATAATAATTCAAATATTGCGTTTAAAATAAAGCGACTTGGGGCCCCAATCATCTACCCGCAATTTTCATTTTATTTAAAAAATAAATACCGGTTTATCGAAAGCCTTCATTGGTCCGCAAAGCATAGGTTATCGAGCACTTTGATTGATGCCTTTGTTTTTATGCAGTGGCGTCCGAAAATCGGCGTTTTTGCTATTTTTTGAGAAAGTGGCACTGGTTAACCCGGCCACAGATAAAAATATAGTTTGTCTTGTAAGAAAGACACATCCTTGTACAAAAATTTTTTATTCTTATTTTTTTTTTATATCTGTAAAAATAAACCAGTGGCGGTTTGTCAAAATTTAAAAAAACGCAATTTTTGTCTAAAAATTGATTTGCGTCAAAAAATAGAAGTGCTCAGGAGTTTAACATAGAAAGCTGCGCATAGTTTTATTCAAAAGAAGAAGAGTTTTTAACAGAATGTAATATCAAATTTTTGAATTTTTGCTTTTTATGAAAATGACAATCTTTTTTTTTTAAACAAGAAGAATTTTTTTAAGATTTTTATATGCCAGATTTGCGTTCTTGGTACCAAACTTAGTCAGTTTTTTTTATCAAAATCGGTGAGATACACCCTTAAATTGTCGATAAAAATTTTCGACAAATTTTCAACTTTTTGCACTAAAAATTTCATAACTTGAAAACGGTTGGTAGTTGAGATTTTGAGTAAATTTTATTATTATTAGAATTGTACAAAGTATTAGATTAAAAATTCAAAATGTTTTTCAAAGAAATGTTAATCCTTATTTTTAATGTGAAAACTAAAATTGTTAATTAAATATTTGATGTACTTTTTATAAAAAAGCAGATAATTTTTCCTTAATAATATTAATAATAATAATAATTTATTTACGGATTTACCTTTTACATAAAACGTACAAAATAACAAACAAAAAATAATAAAAAATTATTAAAAAATAATTTACATACAATAGCTTACATCTGCCATTAATTTAATACTATAAAGGACAATTAACTTTAATCAACAATAACATCAAGTAAATTTAATTCAGCTTTGAAGTGTTCTAGTTTAGTGCCTGTTAAATTAAAACCACAGTTAATACTTAAAAAGTTTGCCAACATTGCCATTCTATTTAAAGGTGAATAAACGCCATAATTTGTACTGTGAAATTTAACTCTAATGAGTATTTTATTTCAAGTTCCGTGCGTTACCGCATTGAAAGGTATTTGAGTGAGTAAATTTGTACTATCTAACCCCTATCTTCTAAATTGAAGTCATTTAATATTAAAGAAATTTTGAAAGAAAATATATTCATTATCAAGACTATCTAGAGTAATATTTGATCTAAAAGCCATAATTCTTAAAAACTTATTCTGTATACGATTCAATTGATTAATTTGATATTTGTAATAAGGATTCCAAATAATTGACGCATATTCTAAATTAGAGCGAACTAAAGAAACATACAAAATTTTTAGAGACTTAACTTGAAAAACTCTGCAATTATGATTAATAGAACCAATCATTTTTGAGGCTTTGCTGCATATTGCAGATATGCGACCCTTAAAAATTAATTTGGAGTAAAAAACTACACCAAGATCTTTAATTTCAAATACTCTCTTAAGATGAACACCAAAAATATTATAATGAAAATCATATTTAATATTGGTCTTACTAAATGAAATATATTTACATTTGTTAATATTTAAATGCAGTTTATTAAAATTACACCAATCACCTAATTTATCAACACTCATTTGCAGACTTTTACAATCATCAACACCAGATATAACATTAAATAATTTTAAATCGTCTGCAAATACTAATGTGATGCACTGTAAGAACTCTGTAATACCATTTATAAAAAGTAGAAAAAGTATTGGTCCGCAATGTAATCCCTGTGGAACCCCAGATATTACATAAATTTTATCCGAAATGAAATTATGTATTTTAACTTTTTGCCAAAGCCCACTAATTTGAAAATCATAATTGTGTGATTTACCCTATCAAATGCCTTAGAAAAATCGGTATAAATTGTATCAACTTGTAACCTTTTCTCTAAGGCGTTTATGATAAATGTTTTATACTCAAAAAGATTTGTTAAGGTAGACCGACCTTGGAAAAAACCGTGTTGGTCTATAATTATATTTTATTTGACCAAAATAGCTGCTTAGAAACTATTTAATCTAACATTTTTGGTAGAATTGACTGGTTAGATACTGTTCTATAATTTTTTATATTGTCACGTTTTCCTGATTTTAATATTGGTTTAACATATGATTCCTTCCAACAATCTGGAAATTTACCTGAGCAGAGCGATTCTTTAAATTATATATATATATGAATTTAGTTACAGAGCATACACATTTAGCCAAAAAAAAAACATAAAAATATAAAAATTTTTTGATAAACTCATAATTTCATCAAAAACTTTTTCTTAGGAAGTCATAAATTTACTTGATTGTACTGATGAGTCTTTGTAATTGAATAATGTCGAAACACCGTCATCATCTACGTATACTTGACTAAAAAAATCAGTTTTTGATAATGTTTTCATTATTCTCACAATGTATGCCATTCCAGGTCATTTTGGATGCAATTTCATTAGTTTTTTTTAGATTAATTAATAAAGTTCCAAAATGATTTTGGATTTTAAGTGACGTTTTCTTGAACTTGTTCAATGTAATTATTGTAGAACACCGTACTAATTTCTTTGCATTCAGTTCTCAATCTTTTAAAATGTAAATAATCAGAATTATTTAGTGATGTTTTAAATTTAGTATGCGCTTTTTATTGGTCTTGGGTGTTGTTGGTTCTTCATAAATTTTCCTAAACGTGTCATTTTTGTTGGCTCAAGATAATTGCCAATCTTTTTCAAAGATTCTACAACTTTAGATAAATCATCATTAATTCGGTCATTAACACTTTCTTTATTTGATACTTTAATATTAAATGCTATTATATTGTTAGACCTTAAGTTTCTATCATTTAATTCGTTAATAATTTCATTAACGTCATTACTTTCCTTCGCATTGTTTTCACCAGTTTTTTTAATCACGTTTAAATCCTCTTCTAGTTTTTTATTTTTCTAAAAAACTTAAAATATTATTTTTAAAATAATCCAACTTTTTGATAATCATCAAAAATCAATGTTTCTACTGTATATGATATGGTGTTGATTAAGTTAGCATCGACGCTTTTAGAACTAGATGGTAAAGTGCTTCGCCCAGATACATTTGCAGAATCACATGTATCACAAATCCACGTTTCGCCATTTTCTTTCTTTTATTCATTCAGATAAAAATCAGCATCTGCATCTGTTAATGTTGTGCATTTAATATGGTGCCACTTATTACAAGGTTCGTGACATTTAATGTAATTAGTAGATGGACTTATAGTAGATGAACATTTACCACAATAAAAAACCATTGTTTTAAGTATTTAAAATAAACAATAAACAAACAAAAAATACGGGACACACTTCGCTCTGCAGAGCCGATTGTAGAGACTTTATGACAAATACAACGGGAGGGCCACGGAACTGGGAAAGTTAATTTAAATAGAAAGTTTTAAGCAAAAATAAAAAATAAATCCAAGAAAAAATAAAATTGTAATATATATAAATGTATGTACACAGTAGAATTTTTTTACCTTTTTTACAATTGAAACTTTATCATCTGGTTCAACAACCTTTTAATAAAATTGTATAAAGATTTATTGAACACATAAAATACACTAATTTTACATAACTTTTTGCACTTATAGTTACATCATTTGAAAGCACGCTTTAACGCTGATAAGGTGTCCGCAAATCATTAATTAACATTCAATTTTTACCATTTATTTAGACAATTTTGTTAGAGCACATTTATTTTGCTGTACGCACGTTGGTAGTACCGTTATATAACTTTTGAAAGGTTTCTATATCCAACCCATTTTCTATTAATTTATAACAATGGTATTCTTCTATTTCACTAAAAATTTAGAGCAATTTCAAATTTAATTTTCTGTGATGTTTCTATACGCCCCATAAGAATAGGCAAAAAAATACTATCCATATGCTACCCAAAAATAGAAACACTCACCAACAAACTTTCAGCTACTGGAAAATACTTCAACAAACTTACAGATAATGTAAAATAGTTTAAAAGCACTCCCCAACAATCTTCAGGTACTGATCAAATATTTAAAAACACTTGCATCTGCTTACTCCAAACAAACTAGCCCCGCAGATACAGGGGAATACCGTCTCAACTATTGATACCATAATCAACTGGACACGACTTATTTAGTATATATTACCTTTGCCCCAACCCCTTTACCTTTGCAACAATTTGAATCTAATGTTTCATTTTTTTTATATCCAACAATCTTCTAGTATTCGACCTTGTTTGTATGGAAAAACACTTGACATAAAACCTATAAACTGCCTCAACTATTGCGCATCCAACAAAACAAGAGATTTTCTCTTAGATTACAAAGTCATAGAACTACTAGAAAATTAGAAACTACTGATTATAAAAATAATTTTAAAAAACCTTCAAACTTACTTACATTTGGTATTCCTAAAAAGTATAGTCAAAAAGTTAACAAGTCGAACTACAAACTCACCCAAAAATCCAAATGTCAGACATCATTGGTACTTTTATAATTTATTCTGTTTCATTCAATACATTTTTGAAAAATTAAAGCCCAATTTTGATAAAAATTTTGTAACCTCTTAGAATTCAATACTTCTAAAAAGCCTGTTATTAGATTTTTTTATTTTAGAAATAACATAATAATAAAATCTTCTACTAAATATTTAAAAAAAATGTTTTTTGTAATTTGAGAAAAAAATAAAACCCAATATTAGCAATTTTTGATAAACTATTTCAATTTAATAGATTTTGGAAATATTAAAGCCCACTTTTAATACAGATAACAACATTTTTATTTTTTTATTTTAAGAATAATAATTTACTCTTAATATTTCCAGAAATATAGATTTTAAAAATTAGAAATTTCAATGTCTAGAAACTAGATGCTAATAATGATTCCTGTTAGGAATTCAAATATCATCTTAGCAAGTTAAAACTAATTTCAAAAGAGGCTTAAATGTAAAATAAGTGTTAATATAATAAGAATTGTTATTATAATTACCTTGAAATAGTAGAATCGGGCTTAGTTGCAATAAATCGGCTTCACAACGTAGATTTATGTATATTTTGGTTAAATTTCTTACTTTTCTACTTATATTTGCAATTTATATAGAGGCAACAAAATTGAAATGTAAATAAAAAATTGAATTTGATTAAACAAAAAAATTTAAATTTATACAAGATTTGATAAGTAATTAATTTTTTTTAATTTAGTGTAAATATTTCAACATTAATTTATTTTACTAAAAAATATTAAATTTAAATAAATGCAAATTCTATAAAAATTTAATTTATTTTACAAAAATATTGATGTTTATTTAATGGGAATGTTTATACAAAAAAGACAAAAAATATATTTTTCATAAAAAGAAATGTTTATTTATTCAAGTCATTCTTATTAATAGATATATACGTATATACATATAAACAGTCTTCAATTATTACATACCAATAAATTTTCATAAACTATATTTACAAAATACTTAAAAATAATGACTAATAAGCGCGTTTCTGTTATCAATATTTTACCTCCCGTATTTTTAACATTAAAGTACAATAGAAAATAAATAGAATCAATATATATACAACAATTATTTACAAATAGATTACGGATATTCGCTAGTGACATTTAAATAATTTAAAGTTAAACAGCCTTAAGGGTGAGTTAAAAATCAGCTCATTTTTTTTATTTAGACGAAATATGTCCTGGATTGGGGTTGAGTATCTGGTATTGTTGAGTAAACATGGTGGGGTTCCCTGCATGGAGGGTATTGAGTATATTGAGGAGGTCTGTTATCTATAGAAACATAACTATGGTTTAACTGCTCAGTGCAATAATGTTGGCTGCTTGTGCTGGAGCCACCTTCATCTTCGGTGCTTCTTGCAGATTCACCGGATACATAAGTGCTTTGCGTAGGGGTTGGTGTTAATGCCGAATGAACTCCGGGCATATATTTATACCAAGCCTCTGGTGCTGTAGGAGCCGCCGTATAACGAGCACTAGTTTTGCATCGAATTTCAGTTTGTTTTTTATTTCTTCGTATGGAACGTATATTAATATCCGGCATTGCAAAACGCAATTTATCCCAAAATCTACGTTCACCCCAACGAGTAACTGTGCATGCACGTAAAAGATCTCGCAACTCAGGGTCCATTGGTTCTAAAGGATCTCCATTTAATATGCAAACCAATTTTTGACGATGTCCTGTACGTAAAGCAGCCTGTAATGCTGCTCTAAAATCAGGTCTTGACCATTCATTGCATAATAGTGCCGGTGATACCATAAAAATTACACGTCTTGATGCATCAGCAGCTCCAACCATTGCATCCGCTAAATATGAAGCTCCTCCCATTAAATGTAGATCTCTATAATGTAAACACATTGAATATCCGGATTGTTCTAATTCTGGTGCTATTATGCGTGCTGCTAAATCATCATCTTTGTGACTGTAGACGACGTAGCAATCGTACAAGCGGTCATTGTCGTCGTTAGTTGTAGTTGGGTCATGGAAAAGCCGGATTCCGTATTTTGAATGGGCCCATAATCGGACATCCTGGCGGAATACAAATGCGACGGCGGCTAAGAGACATATGATAATGATGGCTACTAAAGTTGCGGCCAGAAGAGGCACGTACGTGCCACCCAAAAGTGGATTGTTTTGTAATACGTCTCGTTGAATTACAGATGTGGCAATTGCGTTAATAGCATTATCGCATCGTCTCATGACATCGGCGACGGTTTCAGTACCCCGATTATCAGCGCACAGCATTTTCGTGCGGTCTGTTCCGGTTTCCCTTAACCAAGCTTCCAGGCGGATGAGGGAATTGCAATCGCACGACCACTTGTTGCCATCGAGAGACACGCGCGGTTTCGCGCCGCTCTCACTATCCTCCGCCAGTTGCTGCCAAGGTGTAAAATTCACAATTTTATTCTCATCCAAATTGAGCACCTCTAATTTCCTCAGCTTCCCGAACGTATTGTTACCCACATGCGAAATCTTATTATGATCCAAATAAAGTTCGTTGAGCTTTTCAAGCTGATCGAATTCAAAACCGCGCAACTCTTCCAGTTTATTATTCTCCATGTGCAACACTTTGAGGGATTTAGCGCCGTTGAATGTTCTGTTATGTACGGCCCCTATGTTGCTGTTGTTTAAAAATAAAACCTCCAGCTTTTTCTTGCCGATGAATACGTGACTACCGAGCTCGCCCAAGTTATTACCATCCAAGTATATTTCAGTAGCATCCATTGGTATTTTCTCAGGTACGCTTGTATATCCTGCATTGCTACAATCGACCACATTTGAAGACCATGTGTGGTCGTGATAGCAACTACAATTCGTGGGGCATGTCATTTCACAATCGCAAGCATCGAAATCGCAGCAGTGGCATAATGCAAAGCAGTGAGTTTCATATGGACATAAAAACTGTGACGGCTTCAATTCCAGTAGTGGTTGCGGTGGGGAACCCCTGGCATGTGTCAACTCACATGTCACACTATCCAAATCCAATACTTGCGGGTATTGTCTTAAATTACTTAAATGATTAACACGCAGCAGCCATTCCATAGTACAATCGCAATGAAACGGATTGCCTCCGATATAAAATTGAGGCAAATCTTTACTATCAGCTATTGGTGATAAATTAAGCGCTGCTAAATCCATATATTTAATATCATTACCGTACAATACAACCTTTTCTAAATCAATTTTATTAATAAAAGTACCAGCTTCCACAGTTTTAATTCGATTGTTATTTAAAAATAGAGTCTCTACACTGTCAGGAATTGAATTCACTAAAACTTCTGTAATTAAATTAAAACTAACATCCAGCATTTTAATTTTTAATGTATTTTTAACATCATAATAATTTCCAAGCTCTGTTATTTGATTATCGTGCATGTCCAGCCACTCCAAACTAGGCGGAAGGTGACTGAAATCAAACCAGAGCAAACTATTCGAAGAAACGTTCAACCAAACTAAACTTTGTAAATTGGTAAAAACACCACTTATGTCTGTAAGTTCATTAGCGTCCAATCGAATGGCTCTCAATGTTGGATTACTCGCGAACGCACTTTGTTCCACATATTTAATCCTATTTGAAGCCAAATTCAATACTTGTAATGATGGAAGGGTCGAAAAAGCATCTCTTGATATATTAACAATATGATTATCAACCAGTCGTAAGCCATACAACATATCCAGCCCTTCAAATGATGAATTCATAACTGATTCGATACGGTTTTTTCCTAAATCCAGGCTTCTTAAGAATCGTAACTTGCCGAGTCCTTCCGGCACGCCACCCAGCGAGTTTCCATTTAACCCCAAATCTTGCAGGTTGGTCACGTTTTCAAAGGCCTGCGGATGGATGTACTCGATGTGGTTGGAATCCAATAACAACTGATGCAGCGCATACATTCCACTAAAGTATTGAGCCTCAATGCGTGTTATTTTATTATGCGTTAACGTTAAAGTATGCAAATTTTTCAATTCTGAAAAAGCACCCTCAGCCACAAAATCAATGCTATTATGCTCTAAATTTAAAAATTGCAACGTGTACAAATCATGAAACACGCTGGCATCAATACGGGTCAACTGATTATGGGCTAAATTCAACACTACGAGTCTTACTAGGCCGGAAAATGTATCCCTATTAACCCATCGACTTGATAATTCATTCCTAGATAGGTCCAGCACTTGTAATTGATCGAGTCCTTCTAATAATCCGGGTGCTAATACGCTTAGTGAATTGTTATTCAAGTATAAGTGGCGGAGATCTCTGGAGGATTGAAATAGTTCTGGTGGAAGCGCAACCAAACAATTACTGGATAAGTTGAGTGATTGCATGGCTGTTAATCCGACAAAAGCGCGGTCGCCTAATGTAGAAATGGCATTTTCTTGCAGCAATAGTTGTTCCAGAGCCCTTAATCCACTAAAACCATTATCGGGTAGTGATATAATGTCATTATCGGATAGATCCAGAATTTCCATATTACCAACGCATGCACGTCCGGGAGCCAGAGGTCCATTGCCCCAATCGGAGAAACCAAGCACTGAAATATCCTGCAGCTTATTTCTAGTCAAATTGAGCTGCGTTAAACTATAAAGTGGACAGAATAAGTCCGGAGGCGCGCTCCATATATTATTATCCGCAAGATCCAAAGTGCGAAGTTCGCCCATACCGCGAAAACTTTCTGCATGTAGTTCGAGAGTCATGGCAGACCAGTCGGAGTTATGCGAGCGCAGAGACAAGCGCTTTAAATGCCTTAAGGGTGCAAGAACCGCAGCCGGAATATTGCGGATTTTACAATATTCCACCCTCAAATCTTTGAGCCGTCGCAAACCAGATAAAAAACTTCCGTGTCGTTCCAGCGTACTCTCAAAGAAAAGTACATCGCTGCATTCCAATTTCAAAGCGGTCACTCTGTCAGCTTGAGCTTGTGTTAAATTCGATAATAAAGCGTCCGCACCGCTTATAGTTCTAAGTTGGCATGATAAAACTGGCTCTTCTGTTAATTCCGAATCGAATACTGGCTGCATTTGCCATTCGCAGCCTCTCGGTGGATCTTCAATACTCGTCAATGTTCTACCACCGACCATCACTACACATACACTAATCACTAACCAAATCATTGTTTATTTTAATTTTAATATAACATCACAGTTGTTTACAAACTTGTCTGTATATCGCGTGTTTCGGCAAGAGAGCACTAACGCACGTCTGCTCTCACTGACTGCCAGTGCGGAACTGTTGAAGTTTCTGCTCCGCTCTTGCAGCACTGTTGCTCTTAGTCAACGGGAGTTGCGATGGTCATGGCTCCGCCTATCTATGCCCCCACCATACAAATAGCAGGCGTTCAGGGCTGCTATTTACAAGAGCTTTTATTATTTTCTTCCTTTTTTTCATAATACACAGTGTCGGTTATGCAAAACAGCAAGTTGGTTAATGTCCAAGTTTTTCATATACAAATTATTGCACATCAATTAAGCTTTTTTTAAATAACAAAAACTTTTATATTAAAAAAATAGATTTTAATTAAATTGTTAATAAACCAGTAGTTACATTAATAGATCAAGCATTAAAGCTAAAATTGGATATTATTGTTCTATTTAATTTTATAATTAGTTTTTGATTTAAATTAGAAAAATTAATTTAAAATTAAAAATGATTAATATATTATTTAATTTCAAATTTGAAATTTAAATTATTTATATGAAAGTATATAAATATTTAAGAACAAAAAAATTAAAAAATTATTAATTTAATTGCATTAAAACATGATGTAAAAAATATACACTGCTGACATAAAAATAAACAAATTTCCATATTCCACCCAATTTTACATAAAAAGCTATTAAGTTTATTTTTTAATTTTAGTAAAATTTTGAAATATGTAGTAGAAAAAATGATTTATGTTTATTTTAAATATTTCAATCAATTTGTTTTGTATTCAATTGAAATAAATTTTAATATTGGACTAATATTGTGGCAATCTTTCACAAATCACAAAAATGCTTTTTAGTAACTTAATTTATTACATTAGTGTTTGATTAAAAAAAATGCAGAAGTAAAAAAAAATAATATGAGCTTACGTAGTCTTTGTTTTTCTAATTTCTTGTAAATATGAATATTCTTAATTGTCAACAGCTTTATATTAGCAAAATATCAAGAATGTTAAAGATTAAGATTTTAGCACTTAATCTTAATCTTTTAAGCAATCGATAATGACTTGACATTTATGACAATAGGATAAAAATATTTAAAATTTTGTTGAAAGTTAATCACTATATTGTGTATCGTTTTTAAATATATTTTTAGAATAACTTTAAACATAACTGAAAATAATATAAAAGCTAATGCTTAATTTTTAATTAAAGTTGTACCTTAAGCATATTGTCTATATTTTTATAAAAACTACTAATTAAAAAGAAAATCATTAAATGATTTTAATGATTTTTCAAGTGATAGAAAATGCAGCTTTTATTATTTAAACTATTTAACTATAATGTAATTTCAAAATATATTTAAACTAATATTAATTAGTTTAAGTATATTTGATGATAAATTAAAAAGATATATTTGACTTTGTCATTGCTAAGCAATTGAAATGGTTCACTATACACATCATTTTAAATAAGCAGCAAACATTTGTCAGAAAACATTCAATATTTTATACTCTCATAAATTGATCAAAAGACTACTAATAAGTTATAGAAATAAAAAAAAGCCAAATCAAATGTTTCAATACCTCTTTATTTTATAGACTCAATTAATGTATTAAGATCTACTCTACAAATTTTAAATTTTTCCAAAAATTACCTGTCTTTTAAAACCGTAACAAAATTTTTGTATTATTTTTGACAAATTTCATTAAATAAACGTAATTGCTGAGCAATTTTTTGTTAAAAATAAGTTTTTGGTGAGGTTTTTAAATCATAATTGTTCTTTGTATAAAATATTAATGTTTTTAGTAGTAAATTTTATGCTATAAATAAACGTAAGTTTTAAGAAATTTTTCTTTTGAAAATGAGTATTTTTACAATTTGTATGTCATAATTGCAGTTAAATACACAAAATTTTTAAGATTTTTAAAGCAAATTTGATGATATAATAAGTTTTTGTGTTCGTTTTTCGAACAAATTATGTTAAAATTGTTCTTTTTATGTATTTTTAAGGTTTTTAAAGTAAGTTTTATTGTATAGGTAATAGGTTTTCTGTAATAATTTTGATAAATATTAAAAAGTTTTTTTAAACAATTTTTTCTTCATAATTGTAATTTTTAGGTATTTTTAAGATTATTAAAACACGTTTTATAATATATTAAAAAAATGTGTGTCAATTTTGACAGATTTTATTTAATAAACGTGATTTTTGAGCAATGTCGCGTGATACCACAAGTTTATATTTTTGTTATGCAAAAGAAACTTTGTGTTTTTTTAGATATTAGAAGCAGATAGTATGACAGACCTAAAACAACGTAAAATTTTGTTTTTGAGTTGCCACATAGCAAAATTTTTGGTTAAAAATGAGTTTTTGCGCAATTTTAATATTATAATTGTTTTTTGTATTATGTTAAATAAATTTTATGCCACCCTCCGTGTAAAATTTGACAAATCTTATTATTTTTTGTCAAAACTGAGTTTTGTTTTTAATTTCAAACCGTTGTAAGATCAACTAAACCTAAAGTCCAGCCCAAAATTCTTATTATTTTTGGAAGTGGTCTTAGCAACGACAAACTTTAAGCGTATGTTTCATCATCGCATTTCCATGTATTCAAACTAAAACGTGGAACAAAGAAAATTTATATAATTAACTACATTAAGTTTAATCCATCCCTCTATTAATGTTGATGTTGTCGATTTAACTGTGAAGTCTGCCAATATTGCCGTCAAAAAATGTATAACTTATGGCCGTGCATAACACTTACCTTCTGAACCAGCCGTGGATTTTTGCACTCAAAACACTGCCAACAGTTTGGACCCAACCTCATAAATAAAACCGGCTGTTCCTGCTATAAACATTAGAACAAATGTCCATTAATACATGACACAAGTGATTAAATATTAATCTTGAAAAACGAAATAATCGTTGGGCTTGTGCATACGCGTTTTACAAAGACGAAAACAAGTTACTTAGAAAATAAAAGACTGTTCGACATTGTTGCAGGTTACATTTAGTAAACTTGAGACACTGTGTGTACATTTATACAAACATGTTTTACCTGTTCTAGTGTTGCATAGTCTAGATATTAATTGATTTCCAATTCATTTTTCCCCTTTATCTATAATTTATTTTCAAAATACTTCTTTTTTGTTTAATTTTAATTTTATTATTATTATTATTTTTTTTTTTTTTTTTAATTTTAACCACATTTTTCAATTTTATTTTTTCAATGTTGCAGTATTAGTAGTACTAACTGTAATGTGCAAGTTACTTTTATTTTCTAAGTAACTTGTTTTCGTCTTTGTAAGACGCGTATGCACAAGCCCAACGATTATTTCGTTTTTCAAGATTAATGTTCCTGCTATTACCAGAACTTTGGAGAATAAAAACCAAACGTAAACAACAACTATTGTTAGCCGTTTCTTTGTCTAATTTTGACTTTATAGTGCTAGCGGAAACCTAGCTCTCTCCAGATGTTTGTGATTTTGAACTAAAACTATCTGGCTATAATTTATTTAAGAGTGATCGGTCTACTATAACTAGCTAACGATTTCCCAAGACATAAACTTGTTTTGTTGGGTGATTACAACTTACTTTCTGCTACTTGGATAAATGACGACTTAGGCATCCGAGTGATTTGCAATGACAATCACCTTGCGCATTTAGTTGCAAACTCATTTGGTTTTTTAAATTGTGTACAATGTATCTCTTCACTTTCACCTGGTGTATTTTTAGACTTGTGTTTTACAAATGACCGTAATATATTTGTGATAGATGCCACTGATGTTTTATTAAATATTAGTCAACATCATAATGCTTATGTAATAGATGTAAAATATGATACTAGCTGTGATAATTTAGTATGTAATAATGTGTTTTTAGGATTTTAAGTTTGCAGACTTTGGCTAAATTAATGATTTTTTGTTTGAGATTGATTGGTCTATACTATTTTTAAACTGTGATGATGAAGCGTGTGTGGATTTATTTTATTCTGTGTTGCATTACGCTGTCGATTGTTTTGTCTTGTTTTTATTTTGGTTAATCAAAGATCTAATCTCGCTTACCAATCTAAAAAAAAACTGTACATAAGCGATATAAGGTTTCTGGACAATTATTAGATTATACTAAATTCCAATCACTTCGCAATTTCTGTAAAATCTAAGTAAACGTCTTTACAGTCAATACATTTTACGTACTGAGAACAACATTCAAGCTAATTCATAACATTTTTGAAGGTTTGTTAACGAATCTAGAAAAGCAAATGATTTTTTTACAACCATGTTAGGTTAAAGTTTATTAAATAAATTTTATGATATAAATAGGTTTTCTATGTTAAATTTGACAAATCTTACTAAATAAATCTAATTTCCGAGCAACTTTGTTAAAAATATTTTTAATTTTTATTTTATTCTACATTTTTTTTAAGTCTAACCTAATTTCTCAGCAAATATTCTTTTAAAAATAAGTTTTTTTACAACTTCTATGAGAGAGGGGGGGGGGGGGGAGGAGGTGCGTCAAAAAACTTTTTTTAGCATTTTTGTTAATTACATTTTTTTTAAGTTTTATGGTGGTTTTTTAACTTGAAAACTTGCATTTTTTGTTTAAAAATTGCAATTTTATTGCAGAATACAACTTTATTAGTAAAATCAATGAGAAATTTTTGAGTTCACGACCTTTTTATACTTCACAAAAAAACAATATTTTGGTCTTAGTGTTCTGGGCAAAAAGGAACATTATTGTAATTTTTTTTAACCGCTATATTTGACGCATTTTGATGTAAATTAGTTATTTAGGTTTTACTGCAAAAATAAGCTTATTTTTAACATAAAATCTTACAAATACACATTTAGCAGCGCTCAAAAAACAATACACCAAATATTAATAAAAATTTGAATTCTGCAGACAAATCTACATAGAAAATAGTCAGTGACTTGCTCATACGTAGCCAAAACTGCAACACCAGAACAATCTTTTTTCATGCATGCCTTATGTGAAAATAAAAAAAATGTTTCTACATGGATTATTCTACGCCCAATAAGCACAGCACTGACTATTTTCTATGTAGAATTGTTTGCAAGAACTTTAATTTTAAATAATATTTGGTGTATAGTTCCTCTGAACGCTGCCAAATGCGTATTTGTAAAAGTTTATGTCAAAAAATAAGCCTAATTTTGCATTTTTTTTTAGTTTTAGACATCTAAATACACAAAACAAATTTATATTTTTTAACTAATTTACATCAAAATACGTCAACTTTGGCAATTAAAAAAATCATAAAATGCTACTTTTTGCACAGCCCACTAAAAACAAAAAAAAATGATTTTATGGCTTTTTAGCTTATAAAATATAGAACAAAGACTTAAAGTGAGGCCAGAATTAGATTCTACAAAAAAACAGTTTTTTTTTAGTTAAAATTGCAGTTTTTAAACAAAAAAAAATGCAATTTTTCAAATTTAAGGTTTAAAAAAAACGACAAAAAAAACTTTAAAAAAACCGTAGAATTTTATTAAAGAATTCAAACCCTCATGAACAGATTAAAAGACTACTAATAAGTTATAGAAACGAAAAAAAAAATACTGAAGCAAATTTCTAGATCCATTTGAAATATTTTTTTTATGTATTTTTAAAGTTATTTAAAGTATTTTTTTTTTCTACATCAATTTTAAAAACAAACAACAACTTTTTTAAACAATTAGTTTTTGCTTAATTTTTATGTTATTGGTCTTTTTATGTATTTATAAAGTTTTCAAAGTCAATTTTATTCTATAATTAGGTTTCTGTGTCAATTTTGACAAATCTCATTTAATAAACGTAATTTTTAAGCAAGTAAAAATAAATAATACAAATGAAACAAATTAAATACCATTTAATTTGAAGACATTTAAAAAAAAGATAAAGCTAATTTTCAACCAAACCAGTAAAAATAACTCTTTATAATAGTTTTTTATATCATCCATTTAGACTGTTTTACAACACTAGAATTGAGATAAGTTTGAATTTAATAAATTCAAACTTGTCTCAATTGGAATATAGACAATCACGTAGTGTCATAGATGATAGAATAAATCTAGATAATATTTAGAAGTAACTTAATATGTCACAAACCACACTTCAAACTATCATGTTTAAGACAAGATGTAAGCGGCTTGTGAATATTGGCCTTGAATATTTGCGGATTAAAAGTCTTGGAAAATAATGAATTTGAAATTTATTCTATTTGTCCGGTTAAAAAATATAAAAGTTTCTGTCCTACATTTCTAAACTGTCAGTGAATATTTGTTCATTTATAATTCACAATTTAAAAGTTTTCGTAATAATTTATTTATTTTTATATAATGCCAATATTAAGATTGCATTCAATAGCCCATTACTTTATAGTAGATATTAATTATTATTCAACGGATTATTATTTAAACTTAGATAAAAATGTAACAATAGCAAGATGAAAACAAATCTAAACAGCCGCAGGACCCATAATATTTATTCAAATACGAAATGAAACAAAAACAAACAAAAAAAAGGAAGCAAATAACAGGTTTGTAAATTTTATTACAGCCACAATTTAATAACAACCGCTCCGTTACGTTTTTTTCCTTGATAATTGATACAAATTAAACGGTGTTATTACCCAGATACCAACAACACGCTTTGAGATTTTTGCATTAAAACATGCTTTAAGAAGACAATAAAATTTGAATTGCCAATGGCTCATTGTATCAACATTTTTAATTAAATTAAAAATATATTCATTATTTGTTAAAATAGCTGCAAGCTTAAAACTCAACATTTTTGATTTACAATCGATTACATAACAAACCATGAAGTAGAAATATCAATATTTTTTTTACGACCCCTTCGATCTTCACAGAAGCACGCCACTTCCAGAAACTACTTACTGTTTGTGTGACCAATCAATATTTAGCAATATTTACTAAGATTTACAAGGGGAATATATAAATCAATCTATCACTAAGAGTATTGTATTGAGACCACTTTCCAAAATACAACAAAAGCATGAAGAAACCAAAATATGCTATAATAAAACTTTGAGGTGAGCAATGCGACCAGCTGCGGTTGTAAAACATTAAGAATATTTCAATAGGGTTGTTTAATGGTGGGCTTGTTAAGGGTTTTCAATTTATTGTTAGTAATTTTTAACCGAATTTGATTTTATAAATAATAATTCACATCCTGTATCTAATCGAAAACACTTATGCAATGATTTGTAATTACAAAATTAAATCGAATTGATTTGTAGCGGTATTTCATGCAAGAATAAATATTTGATTGAAATAAATAAGGTTAAAAAATATATTAGTAATAAAAATATATGGAAACGTTTATAGTTATTTCCCTAGGCAGCTGTTTATGTGTTTACGATTTTTGTATGCATATTTGTATATTGATTCACATAGCTGCAAATATAACAATCTGTGAGAATATCCTTGTACTCAGCACACAAAGGTTTTTTAGATATGCAATTTTTATCAAATTTAAAAATATTGATAAGGTTATGAATGCAATCTACAAACGGGCAAGCAAAAATAATGCTTTTAGATTTGAAATTAAATTATACTAATAGTTCGACTTTAAATAGTAAAATATGAGTTAAAACAATATTAACATAGTTTCTATTATATAATTTGTTTTAAAAACAATACGAAAAATATCGTGTCGTAATTTAAATCATGTTCTAGCGTTGTGGCATAATTCAGACATTTTAGGACAAACAATATTAGATTTCACATCTTAATTTATGTCATGTTCTGGCTTTGTAAGATAACATATGAGATATTGCACCTGGATTAAAATTATTGTGATATATCTGAGACATTATAATTGATTATAAAAACAATATAATACTATTATGTCTCAATTTAAATTATGTTCTGCTGTTGTAGATATCTTAGGACAGTTTAATTTGTTGTAAGACATTGTAGGACCATTGCTTCATGACTTAAATTATTGTGAGATTATCTAAAACATTTTATTTTGTTATGAAAACAAAATTAAATATCAAATTTAAATTCCGTCAAAATGCGAAGTTAATTGTAAACCAAAAATATATATATTATACTACATATATATTTTGTACGTAATTGTGAAAAAACGATAAAAAAACTACATAATTGCTTATAAAACAAAAACCAATTGAGCAATTTTAATTAAATTTTAGGTTCAACATCAAAAAATGTCAACAAATAATTTTTCAATTAAAAAGTTTTAACAATAGAAAAAACGGAAAAACTGTTACATAGTAGAAAAAAATAATATTAATATTTTCAATTTAACACCAGCCATATACAAATAATTTATAAAAATAGTAATATTTTTAGAATAGACCAAATTATAAATATAACTAACTTTTTTACAATATTTTTAATCAATCACAAAATGATTGTAATTATAATTTGTAAAATTGGTTCACAAACTACTAATTAAATATTATTCCAATTGAATTAAAATATGTTTCTAGTATTATCATATAGATTGTTGTGTGAATCTCTTTTGCACGTGATGTTCCCCTTATTATTAATATTTAAAAAAATATGGGGTGGGCTACCGCATATGTAACATATGTAAAATTTCCGGGGATTAACTAGGGACTGGTTTTAAAATTATCTATCTCTTACAACAATTATATCCATCCATCATGTTATAACGGGCCATCTCACACGTTTCAAAGCAATTTAAATGCTAGAGCTGGTTGGCTTTTAATTCAACAAAAGGAATTTTATTAAATAAGAACCACATTTTATTCAAAGTGTGGGATTATAATAATATTTCTATTAAATGAATACAAATATTATTCATTTAATATTTACAATATGTTGCAGTTTTACGCTTACATCAAAAAAATTGTGTAGTTTAATCCTTGACAGTAATAAATTTATTTAAATATTTTTAATTAACTAAATACTCTTTAGAATATATGGCGCTACCTCAAAGTGAGTAGGAGAACAAAATATTATTATAAAAGAATATTATCTAGAAAACTGCACAGTTTGAGACAGCTATTGTCATCTCGCGGACAGTAGCTGCACTAAACGTAACTTGATGAAGACTACAAACAGAGCGCATTTCTTAAAATGTAATAGTATAATGTTAGACATCTTGGGGCAGTGTTGCAAACGAATTATATTTATATAAATAAATGAAAATGCTAAGAAAAAAATTGTAAAATACAAAAGAAGATATCAATTCTGCTTTAAAAGGGCTACTTTTGGGGTGGAGATAGATCTGACCCTTCATTACTATTGGCAATATTTATATGGTTAATCTTTTAAAAGACAGATGGCAAAACATATTTTAAAATTCAAATAATTATTAAACGATTATCTTGTTATCCCTAATGTAGATGGGACTGTTTCAAAATTTCTTGTGTTGGAACCCTTGGAACTTGTAGGATTAATTTTACTGTACCTTACCATTTTCGGTGTAATACATTTAGAATACATTGTTTTGAAAATTAGATATATTGATTTTCATTTTAAATGATAATAATGTTATATAAAATATTGTATAATTTGTTTTATAAGAACGATGACTTATGGAAGCGTAATACTAATATTAGTAGCTAGTAATAATAATAGTTGATTAACGGCATACCGCCTGTAAATACAAAATTAGTATAAAAATTAATTATATAATATTAGATAGTGTATATCACATATAAATTTATAAGAAAAAACCAAACAATTTATAAATAGAAACTTAATAATACCATAAACTAACAATTAAAATTAAAGTACTGTTCTAGGTTAATGTTTTTACAATTACTTTTAAAACATTGATGCGATAATTGAAATAATTTATTAAAATTAGAATTCATCTGAATAATATTTGTTTCTCGCATTATACGTGATATAGGATTATAATATGCGTAGTTAGTTAAGTGTTGGTCACAGCGGAAAATGTAAGTGTTCCTAATAAATGCTTTCCTTTCACTGTTCAAATTTATAAACTTACTTTGGATTTTTTCAATCTGCGCTATATTTCCACTTTGGTGTGGCGACCAGATACCGTACAATATATAAAAGAGTAGATCTTACAACTGCTCTGTATAAACATGCCTCGCTTGTTAACTCGTGAGAAGTTCTGCTTTCAAATACCATTAATTTCCTGGCTTTTGAACATATTGAATTAATATGTTCGTTGAAATTTAACTTGGTATCAAAATTAACACCGAGATCCGATAATTTGTTCACAGATTTTAATGGAACTCTATTAATATTGCAAACGTACCGTATTGTGTTAGTTACTCTGCTAAATAATATGGAGCTGTATTTATCAAGGTTTAGATATAAGCTGTTTGTTTCACACCAATTACTGATACTATCTAAATCACGCTGAACACAAATACAATCATTTACTGAACTGATATTATAAAAAATCTTTAAATCATCTGCATATAAAAGAAAGATACAATTAACAATAACATAACTCAAATCATTAATAAATAACAAAAATAAAATAGGACCACAGTGTGATTCTTGAGGAACACCAGAAGTTACATACACAACTACCCATGAAATGTGGTTATTAATCTTGACACATTGTGATCGACTAGTTAAAAAACTTTGTAACCAAGCTACAATTTTTGGATTAAAGCCCATTGCAAAAAGTTTAGCAACCAGCGGCTCGTATCAAACGCGGTCGAAAGCTTTTGCAAAATCGGTATAAATAGCATCTACTTTTATTTTACTTTCAAAAGATTCAATAATTTTAGATTGAAAGATTATGAAGCTTGTAGCTGTTGACCGTCCTTTCATAAAACCATGTTGATTGTCAGTAATAACATTTTTACATAACCATTTAAGTTGATCCGCAATTAACAAATCTAATAATTTAGGAATAGCCGATTGTTTGCAAACTTCTCTGTAGTTACTAATATCACTTCCGTTTTCAAATTTAAAAATAGGGGTAATATAACTTCTTTTCCAAAAATTTGGAAAATTGTTATTATTAACAGATAACATAAACAACTTGTTTAAATAGGTTATGTATTGTTTATTAATATACTTTTATATGCTGTGTTATTTGTTTATTAATTTACAGACTGGTTTCGGCTGTTAGGCCATCTTCGGTGTACTACAAAAAAAAATTTGTTATATAAATATAAAAAGAGATAGAGATAGAAAGACTTACAATTATGATTACATATATTTTGATGTTATAAATATAATATGAGTAATGGGAGGTGTTAGTCAAGGTTGCATAGTTGGTGGTTGAAGTTACTGTTGTGTGTGTTTGTTTGCATAGTTGATAGTTAAAGTTACTATTGTATGTGTTAGAGGTTATTGGCTTGTGTATTTTTATGTGGTTTAAAAAATGTGTAAATGTGTTGAAATGTATTGTTTAATTGTTCGGCGAGGCAGTTGTAATTTTTGTTGTTTTTAATATTGTCAATTTTGTATGCTTCCAATATGCTCATTTTAAGACTTTTTTTGCATTGGTGCATGAGTTTTATGTTGTTATGGTTGATAAAGTTGTGTTTATGTATGTGTAAATCTTTAGATAAAGTAGATTTGTTGTTTTTAGAATTATGTTCTTTAATTCTGTGTTTTTGTGCTCTGTCTGTTTGCTCTTTGTAAGTGGCGTTGCAGTCTTGGCAATCTATTTTATATACTCCAGATTTCATTAAGGTATCTGTTTTTTGTTTGTTATTACATAATATGTTTTTTATAGTATTGGTGGTGGAAAAAGATCCTTTGATGTCATATTTGTATAGTCGTTTATTAATTTTGTTGCTATTGTTATAGTATGTGAGTTTTCTGTATTGTGTTGTTGTGTGTTTGTTATTATGTGTTAGTGTTGTGTTGTTATTTAATTCTATTTTGTGTTTGTGTTTGTTGATTATTTTGTTGATTGTTGTTATGGGGAAATGGTTTGTTATGGCTATTTGTTTAATGATGTTTAGTTCATGTTGCAGATTGGTAAGAGAGAGAGGTAAGTTAAGTGCTCCATGTGTAACTGAATGAAAGGCTGCAAATTTATGATTGTTGCTGTGGTTTGAGTCAAATGGTATTATTATTCCAGGATTTGTAGGTTTTCTGTATATTTTAAATTCTAGTTTGTTAGCTGTTTTTAATATTGTGAGGTCTAGGAAATTAATTTGTTTGTTTTGTTTTCTATTTCTAAGGTAAATTAGGGTGTAAGCTATTTATGAAGTTATGAAAATCTGTAATGTTAGTTGGTGGCCCTCTGATTATGCAAATAATGTCATCAATGTATATTTGCCAAAAAATGATGTTGTTGTTGAATGGATTGCTGCTATTGATAATAATATCTTCTTCTAATGCCTTGTATAAAGGCAATTTTTTTAAAATAAATTGAAAACGCCGTTTTAAAATACCATCAAAAATATCATTCGGGTTTATCACAAATTTAGAAAAACTTACATTACAACTAGTTTTATATAAAGGAACAAAACAAACATAATAATAATAATAATCTTTATTAGCTCAACAGAAATCTAATAAGGGAAAAATATAATAAAATGAAATATAAGATATAAAATAGATATAAAAAATAATAATTTAAAAATATAAAAGATGCAATAATCATAAACAAAATAATAAGTACAAAACAACTACATACAGAGTGCACAAACAAGCTAAAATAAATCATCAAAATGTTTTTTGCCATGTGAGAAATTGATGATTTGCTTAATATGTTTGTTCGTGCAGTCTTAACAAAAAAAATGTTAAAGTGGCGAGATGCTAGCCGTGGTACATGAAAGTGTATTTTAGCAACTAATTCGGAACAATCAATGTTGTTATGAAGCAATTTATATAGAAATGTTGCACTACATAAGTCTCTGCGATCAGACAGCAAAACAAATTTATGCTTTTCAAGCAGTTTACTATAATCACAAGATCTGACAGTATATATTCCTTCAGTTTTAAAACATAAGTATTTAAGGATGCGCCTCTGAACTTTTTCTAATGCAAACGAAAAATTTGCATAGAGAGAATACCAGATGATAGATGCATACTCAAGTTTGCTGCGAACCAAAGCAAAGTATAATACTTTCAATAAATCTTAGTTTGAAAATTCTTTAGTTGATCGTATTAGAAATCCTAGTAACCTTAAAGCTGACGACACAGTTGTATTTATATGGTTGGATAAAGTAAGTTGGAAGTCAAATAATACTCCAAGATCTTTCATTTCAGATTTCCTTTTTAAAAAAGTAGTATCAATATCATAATTTCTTAAAGTAGGAACAGCTTTTCGAGTATAACTGACAACGCAACATTTATCTATATTTAAAGTAAGTTTGTTTGCATCGCACCATTGAACTATAAAATTATGGTTTTGTTGTAGACAGTTAATATCATCTACACAATTAATAGCTTGATATATTTTTAAGTCGTCAGCATATGCCAGAACAGAACATGATAGTGAAGTAATCAAATCGTCTATGAATAAAATAAATAGTAGAGACCCTAGGTTTGAACCTTGAGGAACACCAGAAGTAGACATAAAACTGCACGACTTAAAATCATTTTAAGAAACCATATTTGTTCTACTATCAAGATAAGAAAAAAAAAACTCAAAAATTTTGATGCAATTCCAAAAGTACTAAGCTTGTTCAGCAAGATATTGTGATCAATAGTATTAAATGCACAGGAAAAATTGGTGTAAATCACATCAGTTTGCACATTATAATCCATATTTTTACACAAAAATTGTGTTAAGACTGTTAAGTTAGTTACTGTAGAGCGCCCTGGTAGGAACCCATGTTGTTGTGGAGAAACATATTTCCGCACATGTTTATAGACAATATCACAAATAATATGCTCAAATATTTTTTAAAAATTTGGCAAAATTGCAATAGGCCGATAATTATCTAGCAGCGACGAATCATCTTTTTTAAATACCGAATTTATAATAGCACATTTCCATTTGTTAGGAAATATACCGTTTTGAAGCGACAAATTTAATATTAAAGCATCAACTATACTTTGAGGAGAAGAAAATTCAGAATTACTATCACTCATTCGAGTGCTAGAATTTTTAAGACGTACATAATTCCAAAGATTTTTTGGGTTGCTTTTAACATTAGTCTGGATTTCTTGTAAGTATGTGTTGTAGGCTATTTTAATTTGTGACTTAGTTAAAGCACGCATTCTCTGAAATTCGCTTTGGTATAAAGAAGATAGAGTAGATTTCCATTTACGATGATATTGCAGCTTAAGTTTGATATTGTTTCTTAATTCATATGTAAACCAGGGTGAAAACCGGTTACTTTTAGAGCGTTTATAAAGAAGAACGTACTTATCAAAACTAGAATAAATTGTTTTGTAAAATTTATCAACAGCATAATTAACATTTTCACATGATTCAAGAAATGACCAATCAGTTAGAGCAATATCATTGTATAGATCAACATAATTAGCTTTCCGAAAATTGTATCGTTTGTTGTTGTTAGATGGAAAGTTGGTATATTCAACACTGTGCTTTAACTGTAATAACCCAAACAGAGCTGGATGATGTTTGTCTTCACAAACCAAAGGAGCAGAATCATGCTGCACATCAAGATTACAATCAAAATTGCACAAAATTAAATCAAGTAGCCTGTTATTATGGTTCCTGATAGTGTTATATTGAGATAAATTTAATAAATCCATAAAACTAAGGATAAAAGACAACTTTGGTTCATTTAAAACTGGTTTATCACTAAAAAAAAGAATTGGCTACGATTGGTAGCCAAAAAATCACGATCACACCTAAGAACAGTATAATTACAATCAAATAGTTCAGTCGAATAGACTGAATCATCTAAACCTGTCTCAGATAAATAAATTATGTCAAAATTAGAATTGCAAGTGCTTTTGTAAAATAAATTAGTTTTTGTTTTGAGGCCATTAACATTTTGGTAGTAGATACTAAGATTTCCGGGCATATTTATTTTTTCGAATTAGTTGACACTATGGTACTAACACTTTTTATGTGTTTTATTCTAATGTTCTTCTCTCCGGCTTCCATTCAAGTTGAAAGATTTTTTTTAACCTCTCTATAGAGTTGCGTTTGAAATGGAGTCTGATCTCGAGATAGTCTGATCGTACTAAATTTTGTGTGATTTTTTAGTTTAGAACTATTACGAAGTGCAGGAATTACAAAAGATTTATTATTAAGCTTTAACTTCAGCGGACGCTTGCTAACTGTTCTGCTGGAGTTAAACTCACTGGTTTAATATCGGGTTGAGCTAATTCTAAAATAGAAAGAATCTCGCGTAATGTAGACGTATCTTCATCAACTTGCACATTTTTTTATTTATTCACAGATTCAGGAATTTCATAGAAAATAATGTTTTGTCGACGCCTATTTCTATCAGCAACTTCTTGAATTATTTTTTCCGTATCTCGTAAGAAGCATGATGTTGGAGATGTTGTTTTTTATATCATCTTGCAAAGATATAATGAGTACCTTTAGGCCAGTTATATCATTGCCTAACTGAATGCAATGCTTACAAGACCAAGTAAAGCCATTTTTTAAGCTAATTTTTCTTGTTTCGGTCCTACTAAGGTCGACACATTCTATTTTAAAGCTCTTTATACAAACACAGCATTGAACCATTTCATGATCAACTGCACTTGTGTTGCAGCAGTAGCACAGCCGCATGGCTATATAGTAAGAGTATACAATAAGCAAATTTTAAGAAAGATTAATATACAAAACAGTGCAGTAAATTAAAAAAAAAAAAAAATAATAATAAATAATGTAAAATTATTATTAAGTTTGTTATCACACAGCAAACAATTAAAAGGGAAAAAAGGTTAATAACAGGGATACTGCTCGCACAGCGGGGCCTATCAAAGTGCAAAGATTGAATAGACACACACAAATTGTAAGGGCCACGGTATAGATATATACATGAAATAACAAAGGAACAAATCAATTAATATACATATAAGGATAGATAAAACTAATAAGTTAACTTATGTAAAAACATCATTAATATACACTGTTGAAAACAAATCAGCAAACAAATCCACACCTTGTTCCTTATCACAGATTTTATCACAATGTTTCATAGTCTTAGGAAATCTATCTGTATTTATATATCTCATTGATGTACGTCCAAAAGAATTTTGAGTTTGAACATATTTTCTGACTAGCATTCCGAGTAAAAAGCCTTTTTCCAAGAGTTTTACATTTGTTCCTTAAAACACTAAAGCAATCATAATCAGCTTGTTGACTAGAAACTTTATAAAGAGCATGCGCCATTTTCTTATCATCATTTATTATCAATGAAATTAATTAAATCACCATTGAACCATCTTAGATAAGTACTACGTTTTGAACTCTTTACAGGAACAAAAAGTTGAGCAGCTTCATATATGACATCATAAAATTTTTGAATTGTATTGTTTATATCACAGATAAAATTATTTACATTAAACAATACATCCCAGTTTGTAGCAGCTATCATTATCTTACTAATATTTAAAAACTAAGTCCCATTAAAGAAGATCAATCTAAGGTCGTGACAGAATTGGTGGATTTTTTACAAGATAATGTTACGTCTTTAAAATCATTGAATATTGCAGATATACCTGATTATATTTTATTGGAAATTGCTTTGAAATTGTTAAACTCAAAAATTAAGAAAGAATTTAAAACTAAATTTTTATCGTTAGACTTTCCAACTTTTAATCAATTGATCTCGTTCTTACGAGATAAAAGTACCGTTTCAGAATTAGTTCCAATGGTCTTAATCCAGTTAAATTTGTTTTAAATAATTCAAAATCGGTGCAAGTTCATAGACGGCTAAATATGGCGGCAATTTAAGAAGTAGTTAACAAACCTGTAATTTTGTTCTGTTCATTATGTAAAATACAACATAAATTAATTAAATCCTTTTTTTTCTGGCTGGAAACTTAAAATCTTGCTATGAAATTGCTAAAACACACAAAAGATGTTTTGCTTGTTTAGGCAAACATAGCTTTTCAAGTTGTCTATTTACAACTTTATGTAGAACTTGTGGAAGTAAAAGACACAATACTTTACTACATTCTGAGAATAATCTTATTCAAAAAACAGAAAATTCCTATTCAATGGTTTCAAAAACTTTAATTGAACGAGAACCAGAGATCACAACAGTTTTTGTTTTGTTATCATTTTTTTCAAAGACTGATACTCAATCAATTGCTATACTAGGAACCGCTTAAGCACAAATATTATGAATTTTAGTACAATGGCATTATTGTCGATTAGTTATTGATTCTGAAAGTCAAGTTAACTTTATTACAACTAAATTAGCGGATCGTTTACGTTTACCAAGAACTAATTGTCCTTATTCTCTCAAAGAAGTTGATCAAACCGCCCTTAATTGTACTACTCAAGGTTTAGTGTCTTGTAAACTTGCTTCTTTAAATTTACTTACAAATGCTATTAAATTTAATGCAATTGTACTACCTCATATCACTGCTGATCTGCCAACCGTTTCTTTATCCCAAAAACTTAGAGATTGTTTTTCAAGTTTAACTCAGATCTAGACTTTTATCAAACTTCACAAATAGATATATTGTTGGGTGTAGATGCTGTTTTTGATATTTCTCCTTCATATCCTGCTTATATCAAGAGTTATTAAAGCGCCATGCTCACTAACTTTGGTTGTATCATCAAGGGTTTAGTCCATCAACATAGCTCAAAACCTACTCTAATTTTGAATTCTATGTTTAACAGCATAGATTTTAACTGTTTTTTCCCTTAATGATACACTTAAATTATTCTGGAAAACTGAAGAGATTTTTTTACCTCCGCATATTTTATCCGAAGATCAGATATGCGAAACATATTATAATGTCACAATAGTTTGTAATAAACGTGGTCGTTACAACACATGATTGCCATTTAAACATGTAATTTCTCCAGTTTTAGGTTCTAACAGAGAATACGCACTTGATCGCTTATTCAAATTAGAAGCTCGTTTTAAACGCAATCTTATATTTAAACAATTATATAGTGATAACATTCAAGATTATATTACACAAGGTCATTTCATACTTGCTTCTCATTCAGTATTTTATTATTTGACTTATCATGCGGTTAAGAAAGAAAAACCTACTGGAACATCAGTACGGGTGGTTTTCAATCCGGCTGAAAAGATCCTTATGGTGTTACACTTATGCCCGTACTAATAGTCATCTCGGATTGATCCTGGATTTATCAATTTTAGATTTATTTATTTTAATGTAAGTCAAAGTTTGTGGAGTATATAGTAGTATTATACATGTTTATCAATTTAAATTATTAATTATTCAAAATTAATTATAAATTGAAACATAACCTGCTACCAAATGTCAGAATTAATATCTGACACGTTAATAAACAATTCTAGATTGATCTTGGGTAGTCCCAAGATTATTTGAATCTAGGATTATATTAAGAGTTGCATAGTTTTCAACTCGTTCCGAGAATTATGCAAGACCGATGCGACTAAAATTGCCGTCACGATATCCGTGAATTGGCTTGGAGCCAATCAACGATTAGCAAAATAAATTTTGGATTTATGAATCCAGGATCAATTTCTCTGACTATTAGTACGGGCATTAATGACACAATTTACAGTAAATTGAAGTTACAAGCAGACATAGGACAAATCATAACTCGTTTTCGTATGCCAAAAATTGCCTTAACTTGTGACATTTGTCAAATGTTTTGAGAAGTAGCTTTACATAAAAACGATTGTGAATATCACCATATCTTTTGGCGATCTTCAATAGAAGACTACTGAGTGAGAACACACTCGTGTTGTTTTTGGTGTAACTTTCAGTCTTTTTTTAGCTCAGCAAACAATTGTTCAACTAGTTGAGGATGAGGGCTCAAAGTATCCTATAGCTGCTAATGCATTAACTTCAAATATTTACGTAGATGACATTTTATGTGGGGTTCATAATGAGTCTGCTGTCTTATAATTAAAAAATGAACTTATAACCTTGTTAAAACTTGATGGTTTTTAATTAGGTAAATGAATATGTTGTAAAAACTTCCCATTTTTTTAAAAACTATCAAAGTTTTAGGTATTGCTTGAAAAATAAATAATAATTTCTAAATTTTGCATTGAACCTTTGTTGAGATACCTACCAAGAGAGGAATATTGTCCAGAGTAGCACGTATTTTTGACGTGAATAGATATTTTACTCCCTTTGTCATATCTTTAAAAATTCTCTTACAATTGTTGTGGTTAATTAAAATTGATTGGGATAGAATTCTTCCAAATGAAATATTGGAAAAATGGTCTTGGATTATAAAGGATTTAACTAATTAAAAAAAAAAAAACTACAATACCTAGATGCATTATACCTATGGGTAATCTCAATCAAAACTTTGGAATGGCTGCAGTAATATATCTTGGACTAAACTTGAATCCGTTGTAGTTTATTTGATAACTGCAAAATCACAAGTAGCACCACTTAAAATGAGGACAATTTCAAAAATTAAACTAGGAGCTGCATAGTTATTATCCAAACTTTTTAAGTCAACTCTTTCTGCTTTTAATACATCTAAATTAAAAATACCATTTTGTTTCACTAATTTTACCACAGTATTTGCATAGATTTCTACTTCACTATATAAGTTAAGAACTTTTATAGCAAATAGAATCAATCAAATTTACGAAACTTTACCTAATTCTATATGGAAACATGTTTCCGGTTATCAGAATTTTGCTGATCCAGGAAGTCGTGGTTTACTTCCTTCGGAGTTGTTAAATTGTACTTTGTGGTGGAAAGGTCTTAAATTTTTATAGCAATCAATAAAAGATTAGCCAGCAAACGAAATTTAAGAGCAAAAGTGAAACAAACTGACAATAAGTTGGTAACTGAATTATTGTCTGGTTTAAAGTATCGTGATGCTCTACATTTGCAATAAAGATTACTCAGGTTTAGTATTTGGATTCAGATATTCATAAATTACATGATGGTAAATTATGTTCTAAACAATATCAAACTTTATCTTCATTTCTTGATTCTGCAGGTCTTGTCAAGGTGGAGAGTTGTTTAAAACATGCTCAATTTTCTCCACAGAGTCGTCATCTAATTTTGATCCCAAATAAAAGTTGTTTAGCAATTATGTTAATTGATCATTTTTATTTGTTTTCTGGACATAGTGTCTCCAATTGGTCCAATCGTTACTACATCGAAATTATTGGATTCCGTAGTCTATAAATTTAATTAGACAACGTATTTTTTGTTGTTTTATTTGTTATCGTTTTAAAGCTGAACCAATTCAACCAATTATGGCTGACCTACCATTTGTTAGAGTAAATCCATCTCAAACTTTTAGTGATACCGGTATGGATTATGCTGGTCCGCTTATGATAAAAGCGTCTGCTTTAAGAACTAATCATACAGTTAAATATTATGTAGCACTTATCGTTTGTATAGTAACAAAAGCCATACATTTAGAAGCTGTTACAAATCTTACAACAAAAGGTTGCCTTGCTGCAATTGATCGATTTATTGCAAAAAGAGGTTTACCTAATAAATTATATTAAGACCAAGGTAGTAATTTCCGTGGAGCTTCTAGAGAAATTTTGGAAAATTCTAAATTTTTAGTTAAATCAAATGAATCTTTTGCTTATTATTTAGCATCAAGAGAGATCGACTGGAGTTTTAATTCGCCCTATGCCCCAAATTTTGATGGATTATGGAAAGCTGGAGTTAAATTGTTCAAACACCATTTCCACGTATTATAAGACAACAGGTATTAACTTTTGAAGAATTTGTTACTGTTATTATTTGTATTCAAACGATATTAAATTTTTGTCCGCTCTGTTCTAATTCTAATAATCCAAATGACGGAGTAGATTATTTAACGCCAGGACATTTTTTAATTGGAGGTCCGCTTTTGTCACAAACTGAAGTTGATGTTCTAGATTTACCTTTAACAGATTAAAACGCTGGGAATTAATTAAACAATTAACGCAATCTTTTTGGACTCGTTGGGCAAAAAAATATTTACATACTTAACTTTGCCGTCCCAAATGGTTTATAAACAAGAAAACCATTTTGGAAGAAGATCTAGTTTTCTAGTTCAGTCCACAAACTCCACCTACTCAATGGTTAAAAAGGCGTGTTTTGCGTTTATTACCGAGTCCAGACGGAAACGTGAGAGTTGTGAAAATTAGAAAGACAGCTAGTGATATCGTTAGACCTTTAAATAAGGTAATAACTTTACCTCTAAATTAACTTCACAGCTATTTTTTCTATTCAATTTATTGGAATTCACTAATGTTATTTTGAATTTCATGTTGTAAAACAAATAATTTTTTTTAAAGCATTTTATAATTTAACAGAATGTTAGTCTGGTAGTTACCCAGTTTTGTAAAAGTGTTGGTTGGACGTTGGTATTAAACTTTACAATAGTACTATCCAACATTGTTCATAAGTAATTTTATTGTCACTCAAGTTTATTTTTAGTGTTTTAATGAGGTATTATATTATTTACAAATCAATAATAAACTTATGACTGACAAAAAATCAAAATAAAAATGTAAAATAAATAAAAAACACAAACCAAGAAGCACTATAGTCAAATTGCAGTACACTGAAGAGAAGACCAAATCTCTGTCTTGGGGAACAACAAAAGTTGCCCAGCGACAAAAAAAGAAGAAAAAATATAAAATGTTTATAATTTATTGATTAAATTGCCTAACTAATCCTATGATCTACGCCACTGGATAAATAGGTGCATAAGAAGTTGCGTAACAAGTAACAACTATACATGACTTTAGTTCATTATTATTCCTAACTAGCATCACTCAAACAATAATAATAATATAAGTAAAATCAATAATAAGATGAAACCAATATTGTGACAAATAATAAATAAAAAGCATTGAATTGTTTTGTGAATACTGGATTAGGTAAGTTTGTATGTAACATAACCTCTACAAGCATTGGAAAGTAAGCCACAGAAAAAAAGAAAATACCAATGATTTCATACATTATTAAATTAAAAAAAACTGTTACGGAATATGCATTAATATATTTCCTTTTAGGTGAACGATGTATTTTAATCACTATGTTATACTTTCCAATTAACGAAGACCTTCTTGATGAACAATGTGAAACTTCTTTATCCAAATCCTGTAAATATTTAGACGATTTGGAATGGGCTTTGATTCTAAATGACATAAAACAGAAATATTGATTCATACAGATTAAAATGGTAAGTGTACTCACCGGAGCTCTTGCTCAATACACACTTCTCGTACATTATCAGCCCCTATTTGTACCTATTAAGATATGTTTTTTTTTGTATTAATTACCTTGTTATGAAAATTAAAAAAACATTTTTATTAAAATATTGAAACATTTATATAAGATTTTATTAGATTTTGTTGATTAAATTTTAACTATATGGACCTGGCACTGATGTTATAGGTTTAATTTGTAAATAATTTAATTTTTTTTTTCCAAGCTGAACTGAAAAAAAAAAATTCATAATGAACTGAACTGATCTTGTGTATACTTGACAAGTACACAATTACGTAAGTGGCAATCATTAATTAAATTAAAACATTGTTAGAAAGCCATGAGGTGAAATAAATATAAAATTGAATGAATTTTTATTATATTTAATTGTATAAATGTTAAAATTTATCATGTTCAGTCTTTGGATAAGATAATATTGGATCAAAACTACAATCATCTTGTTGATCAAATGCTAATCTGAATTAGCCGTAATTTAATTTAATTATACACTTGTCCTCTCTAGTGACTTGAACTATGTTGGTTGTTTGTGACTTGCTAAAGATGCTGCTGAAGTTTTGGGTGAATCTATGTTGTTACGACTGCACTAGGGACTATTACCATTTATGCTATATTAAGTTTATTGTTTAAACTTGTGCAAGTTTTAATTAAGTTTTCGATTTTTTGAGTCTATTACAGTTTTTTATATTAATTATTATAAACTATTGTTTGGGCACATTCGGCCACATACTTGATGGCAATTGATATTTTATTAAAAATAAATACTATCCATTTGTTTAAAAATATTAAACCAGTAAATATAATTTTATTTTGATAAATATTTTTGTATGTTAGCATATATTTGTTGCATACAATAAATTGAATTGAATTGAAAATATAGAATAAGTATATTATTGTATTGTTAATTATAAAAAATATATACTGGAATATTTATATATATTGCTGTATATTTATTATAATTAACAACACAATATACAGGGGTTAGACTTAAACGTACGGATGAATAACTTTGTTTTATACCGATGTGTATGATTCAAAAACCATAAGACCAAAACTGTTTGTTTTAATAATTATTAATATAATTAAACAAACAAGCTAAAATCTGTAAAATTTTTGATCTACAATTTTATACTAGTTTGTTGCTTTTTACCTATAATGTTGAACAATGCTGATGTAGCGATTTTCACAGAACAAAAACTTTCCTGTTTCTAATCTGCAAAATTTAGTTAATTTTTTTATGCGTAAGTGGTGTAATTGGATTTTTGATTACATAGTTTTTTTGTATGCAAGTGGCTTCAGAGTGAATATATATTTGAAAAAAAAACAGTAGTTTTTTAAATATTACCATTAAGTATTTTGGTAGCAAATGATTATTTTTCTGTTTGGTAAGTAAGGGTATTTTAGTGGCACTGTTAAGCAGGGCATACATCCAAATTCTAGACTTACAGTGTAGTAGTTGTTTGGGTCACCGCTGATATCTAAAATATTATTTAACATTTGACACAGAAAGTACAAATTTAGAATCAACATAACCTAAATATTGTTACTAAAGCTTTACTTCAGAGTTAATTTTTGATTTGTTGCTCGGCTCACCGATTTGTCCTTAATCCTTTCACAAATTTGAGATTTTAAAATAATCTCAATTTTAGCTTTAACGCACAATTTATTTGTCAAATTATAATAACTTCGCCTTTTCCGGAATAAAAATTTATTAGAAATAAAGACGCTATTATTATTATTATTAATAATTCTGGAGCACTGTTTTGTTAAAAGAAAGTGCTCGTCTAGAAAAAACGGTTCGGTCCGCTGCTCATTCTTAAAACTGACAAAGTTAGGTAGAGTTAAAAATGAGTAAATAATGAATGTCGGTTGAGAGTAATACGTAATATGTTGGTTTGGTCATGTTGCAAAGCAGCAAATCTATAATGGAAATATATTTGGATCAAAATGCAGAGGTCGACAACGTAAAACTTGGTTCAATGTTGTAGTTAAATGCGTGCAAAAAAGAAAAATTAAAAGTGGAAAGAATAAGAGCATGCATAACCAGATGTATGGATATTGCTAAAGCAAAGGAAGTGTGTAAGGTCAGAAAAAACCTGAAGAAAATTTGCACACAGTAAGATTTAGGAACTAGTGTTACTTAAGTGACTTTTTTTGATAAAAAAAGGTTAAGCCAACCTATCTGGAAATCTGTACTCCTGATGACGATGTTACAGCCATAGATGTATTGTAAGCATTAAAATTTAATTTGGTAGTTAACTACACCTGGAGAAATTATTTTTGTTTAAAATACTTTTTTGTCTTAACTTTGGATTCAATTAACAAATATAGGTCAAATTGTTTAATCGTTTTTTTGTATTGGTAGTAACATTTGTGGTGCGTTTGTTTAAGAAAAGTAGAGTTGGAGTAGAATAAGCTGGTGTGGTGTAAATAGCTGTTGGAGTAAATACATATATCTGAACCGAACGCAGCAGGATAACTTGATTTAACGTAATTTAAAAATTATAATCTTAAAGCTGACAGTTAACTGAACAGTATACCGTTGATTGGCAAATATACTAAGATACGCAACTCGAGATAACTGTATATTGTTCATGACATGTAGACGGCATATACAAGTCAACATATTAATCAATTATTAATAAAATTCTAATAGCATTTTTTTTTTAATCATAATAAACATTTTACTTATGCATTTCTCAGTACATATGGCCATGTATAATAATAATAATAAATTTATTGGTCATAAAAAACACAAATTACAATGACCAAAGAGTTGTGGATCAGTAAAATAGATCACAAATTGATCAATTGAACTGTTCTTCCTCCAGAACTTTTGTAAAAAAATAGTAAAAAATTAAACAAAATATAAATTGTTATAAGTACAAACACACATAATCTAAAAATATAATTTAAACATATAAAGACTTAAAAACTTCAAACACAAACAATGAATTTGTTCATTTAAACAAGCATACATATTAAAATTTCACTCAAACAACACAGATTTATAATACGATTTAAATAAATATAAGTTATCCTGGCTCATGTTTAGGGAATTGTAGCATTTAACAACGTTATAAGAATAGGACCTTTTAAATAGTTGTAGTCTATGTTTTGGGATACTCAAAAGACCTTTACTTCTAATATTAATGTTATGTATTGTTGATCTAAATGTCAGCTTTTGAAACAAGTATGGAGGAATTTTGTTATGAATGACCTTGTAGTAAAAACAGCCTGAATGTAACTTACGACGACTAGACATAGACAGCCACTTAATTTCTTTTAGTTTGTGTGAAATTCTTTGTCTTCTACTCATGCTAAATATCAACCTCAAACATGAATTCTGCATTTTTTGAATTCGATTAACATCAGATTGATCAATAGCAGCATCATACACAGTATCACAAAAATTAAAATTTGACAAAACAAGTGATTCACATAGTATGGTCTTAACCGTTCTATTCATAAAGTGGCGATTCATGTAAATAGACTTTAGAGCTAAATAAGACTTTTGTATTAAAAGTGAAGTATTTTTCTTAAAACGAAGATCACTATCCATTAGAATGCCTAAGTTTTTGGTGCAATCAGTGAAACTCAACACTTCATTATCAATAACTATTTTCATTTTTTGCTTAATTAAGTTTCTTGATTTGATTGATCCAAAGACCATAGCTGTGGACTTAGATCCATTAATTTGCAATGAATGGAGTTTTGAATGTTTGATTAACTCTCGAATATCACTATTAATTTTATCTTCTGCAGCACGCAAATCATCTACATCAAAAGACATATATAATTGTGTGTCATCTGCGTATAGGTGATAATTGCAGTTGCGGATATGTAAGTCGTTGGTATAAATAGTGTACAGCAAATGACCTAAAATAGATCCCTGCGGTACACCTACTTTAACCTCGACTGAAGAAGAATTGTTGTTTTCCATACGCACTGTTTGTTTACATCACTAAGATATGAAATAATTAAATCACGCGCAGTAGAATCCAAACCAATAAAATTTAGAATTGATATTAAAGTAGTGTGACAAATTCTATCAAATGCTTTACTGTAATCCAATAGCACCAATATTGTTACTTTTTTATTATCAGTCGCTTTAAGAATGTCATCTACTACTTGAGTAAGTGCTGTAGAGCAACTATAACCCTGCCTAAATCCTGACTGTACATTCGACAAGATATTATATCGCTCAAGATGTTCACGTAGTTGTATTTCTAACACTTTCTCAAGTACTTTTGACATAGCAGGAAGAAGACTAATGGGCCTCAAGTCATTAAATGTTACTGGATTGCGAATTTTGGCTATTGGAATGACGATGGCCTGTTTCCAGCACTTAGGAACTCTAGATGTTGTAATGCATGAATTGATTATGTAAGTGATAATTTCAATTAGCTTATCTGAGCAAAGGTTTAACATTTTTAAGTTGATATTATCAGCACCTGTTGCATTAGATTTAATTTGTTTTAATATGCTCTCTATCTCTGAACAAGTAGTTGGTAAATGTTTGTTTCAAATTGTTGTTGTAATAATCGAGTATATCATTATTTGGAGGAGTTACTGCGGAGTTTAGAAAATGGTTATTTAAAGCATTAACATTTTTCAAATTATTTGGAACAGATTGTTTTTTTTTGACAAATATTAAGTTTCTTAAGTTCATTCCATAGATTAGGTTTATTACCACTGCTTTTTCGACACTCAAATTCTAGATAAGCCTTTTGCTCTACGCGAATAGCTTTTGTAGTTAAGTTTTGCATTTCTTTATAGAAATTGAAATGTTTGGCTAATTGTGTTTGCTTAAAACGTTTTAAAGAATCGTTTCTTATCTTCATCATTTCTTTAATATTGTATGTATGTATGTAAGGAGCTGGAGGCCTAGAAGTTTTAAATGTTTTAATAGGAGCATGAGCATTAAATAATTCAATTAAATTACTATTAAAAAATTCAAGCTGATCGTCTACATTATTCATATCATATATTTGATACCACGGAATACAGTAAAGATCAGACATAAATTCATCATAAATGAAATGACTGAAATCACGTGAAGATATTAGTTTAGCTTCTTTTTTAAACACAGGCAATAAAAGACAACAAAAAGTTAGACAGTGGTCACTTAATCTATGAGTATTCTCTACCCCTGATATGAGTCAAGTGTACTGAATGAAATAGATTGTTTTTTGCTCAAACCACTGAAAATGCCTTACTCTACATGATCCTGATTGTGTGATTTATTCGGATTTTTTTAGTGAGCTATTTCCGAGTAATAAGCAATCAACGTTTGAAAAAATCGAGGTTTTTCATTTTTTTTTCATTTTTTAATTATTTGTAACTTCTCAGGATTGCATTTTTAGGAAGAAATTAAAAGAATCTTTTTTCTTCAAAATTGTCCAAAGAATAAGTTTCTATATCCAAAAAGAGACAATTTACATAAAATCACAGTAACTATTAAACAATTTATGTTTAGGCCGTTGCCTGTCCATGTAGGGATTTAGTATTACAGTCTCCTTCACACACAAACAGTTCAAAGTTTCTCCATTGCGTTAACACCTTCGAAATATATAATCGGCTATGATGAACACTAGTTCGAGTAAGTTATGTTATTCTGCGCAAGTATGCGTACCTTAATTCAACTATTTAGCAACAGGAGCCAGCATATGTTGGACAGATTTAGCGTAAATGGAACCTTTAAAAATTAAATCTTTAATTAAATACATTCAAAAAATATCAATATTGCTAACACATTTCTCGATCGACGCTAACTTCATTTGATATCGTGTTCAATTAATTTTTTTTTTCTATATATCTAATATTTGGTTGATAATTTTGCGGCTACACGGTCCTTTATTTATTGATTACGCGATAAGCACAATCGGACACTAAAAACCACGGAGAGCATACATTACTTACGATCATTATCTTGCCAGTACTTCAACTAATTGTGACCTGCCTATTACTAAAAGTACAAAGCCTACATCTAAGCCTAAATATCAAGCCGTGGTGACTAATACTAATGACACAACTAAAGCACAACCTAATGTTGTTCGTGGACCTGTCATAAATCAAATCATTCAAGCTGCCAAACGTTGTATTTTTTACCATATTAACAACTGTGCTCCTACTACCAGTGTTGAAGATATTAATAAGTATTTGGAACTGAATATGGGCTTAAGTGACCATGCATGCATTCCGCTAATCAAAAATAACTTATACAGTTCATTTAAAACTGGTGTAGTGGCTACGAAATGGAAACGATAGCGATACCAATCATATATTGAATGCAGACAAATGGCCCCAGGGAGTATCTGTTCGTTTATTTACCAATCGACGCCGCAAACATATTGCGCCAAGAACGACTAATTTTTTATCGACAATGGCAGCCAACTCTCCAACATCGCAGCAACGGCATCAACTACAAGACGTGCATCTGTTGAATACGCAAGATGTGATGAATTGAAGAACTTGGGTATTTTTTTACTATAATGTGCGCGGATTGCGGATTAAACTTGCTGTACTCAATTCGACTATACCTATTATAGGGCTTGACATTTTTATATTAACTGAAACGTGGCTAACTAGCTCAATTAATAATTTGGAATTAGGGTTTTCTAATTATAAGGTCTATCGGTGCGATCGCGATCATATTATAACACCCAAACCACGTGGTGGAAGTGTCATTATTGCAGTTTTGAATAAGTACAATTTTTACGAAATATTTAATCATTGCTCTGACTATGAGGAGTTATATGTCTGCGTTCATATTGGCAGTATTAAATTGGTCTTTGGAACAGTATATATTACTCCTGGCTCAGACTACTCGGTTTATCAACGCCACTGTGTAGCGTTAAATCAGTTAGCGAGAGCAATACCGTCATTATTGTCGGTGATTACAACTTGCCACGTGCTTATTGGATTAATGATGAATACGGTGTAAGAACCGAGTCCACTAGCCATAAAGCCACATTAGTTGCTAACACGTTTAGATATAGTAATTCCCATCAGCTGAATCACATATTAAACACTTTTTTCAAACATAACCCTTTCTGAATAAAGATGCTGATTACGTTTCTTTAAATGATGCTTTCATCTATTGATGAAAGCATCATTTAAACGGTGGGATGAAATGTTTGTAAATTGTAACATTGATGAAGCATGTTCTCGTTTGTATTCTTTTATTTTTGACATAATTGACCTCTGTGTTCCAAAAATTAGTGGTAAAAAAACATGAAAATTTCTTATATGGTTTTCTAGATAACTGAAATCATGTCCTCTTATTGTATGAAGCTTATATTACTGATGCGTTCGAAGACCGATTTCAGGTAGATTTAATTTATACTGACTTTTCTAAAGCTTTTGATACCGTTGATCACAAAATACTAATTACTAAACTGCGTTGTATTGGCATTGATGGCTTCCTATTACAGTGGATTCAATCTTATTTATCGGACAGATCCCAACTTGTTCGCATTGGTCAATGCGTTTTGCGTAATATTGACGTTACGTCAGGGGTTCCTCAGGGATCACACCTTGGACCTCTACTGTTTAATATTTTTATTAACGATGTAGTGAACTGTTTTACAAATGCGCGCTGTTTATTGTTTGCTGACGACATACAAATCTTTATGAGAATTCATACATTAGACGATGCTTCACTACTTGATAAGGAGGTGACCTTTTCTAGTTGCTGTCAGACTAATTGTCTATCACTTATCTTGAATAAGTGCAAAGTAATGACATTTTCTAGATGTAAGTCTACGGTAATATATAGACACTATCTGATGGATGAACCGCTGTCGAGGGTTAACACTATTCGTGATTTAGGCGTGACGTTTGACTCTAACTTATCATTTACTTCGCATATCAATATCATTGTGGCTAAAGCATAGCTATTAGGCTTTGTCAAGCGCAATTCCAAGGAGTTTTGTGATCCTAAAACTATTGTTATTCTTTACAGCGCCTTAGTACGCCTACACCTTGAATATTGCTCTAATGTGTGGTCATATACCTCAGTAGCTAAGGAAAAAGTTGATCAAAATAAAAAAAAAAATTGTTTGTTTCTTAGCATATAAATGCAACATTGTTGGCAGCTACGAGGTACTTCTGTCTATTTTTAATTTGACCAGTCTTGAGAAAAGACGTTTTAACTTTGACGTAACGTTACTTTTTAAAGTGCTTCATGGAATTATTGATTGTCCTCAATTGATATTCATGTTCCTGCTCGTGTCTTACGCAGTGACCATTTATTTATGTTCCATATAGACGTACTGATTATGCACAACATTCTGCGTCTACACGTATTTTGCGGCATGCTAATAAGATAAATGTAGATTTTTTTAGGGATTCTCTTAATACCTTGCGCCGTGCCTTTATTACACAATTGTGATCTTTTTGTGATGTTAATTATTGTATTTTTAAACAATACTTGTAATGGCCTTCGTTACGTAATTTATGATTGTGTGCGGTTAGTTTTTATTGGTGTATCCCACTCAAGTGGTTGTAGTCAAGAGATTGGATATTTTCACTATTTTTAATAAACTTTCAACAATAACGTGTTAAAGAATAAATGTCAGTTATTATTAAACTGTAGAAGATAGCGCTCACCGGCATCAATAGTGGCACAACTCAATTTTTGTAAATATTGTAATACAGTATACAAATTCAAATTTTATCTTTAAATAGTTTATGTTGAACTATTTAAAAATAAAATTGAAGTACCTCCATTCTCTTTAAAAAAAAAGAACGCGTTTGTCAATTTCTACCTTTTATGTCATATGTTAACTGACGCAACTTTCTTAATCAATTATATATTTCGACTTAAAATAAAAATTGAATTTATTATTTCAACATACAATTTGGACAGTTTGCAAACCGTTCAAACTATGCACACAAACAAATTACTGTGTATAAAAGATGCATAAGAATGAAAAATATTGTTTGTGTGCACAGTTTGGACGGTTTGCAAACTGTCTAAACCGTAGGTTGGAACAGACCTCATATTACTAATTACTAAATAGTGTTTTATATTTGAAGGAAAGACGGACTTGGAAACGATTGGATATGAAACTAACCAGAAAGGCACATCCGGACTACTAAGCATGACTCCGACTGAAGAACTATCGTAGCAAATGGGCAGAAAGCTACATCAGGACTCTTAGGCAACTACAATACAAATGAAGATACTGACATAATCTAATTTTAATTTACTTAATGCTCTATGGCATAAACACTCGAGATTTAAGCAGTCTGAAACGTTGATTTTGAATATTTGTGAAGTCCCAGGAAATACTAAATTTGGAAGTTTATTTTATTTGTCGATAGTACGGTTAAAGAAATCTCTCTTAAAAGTTTTACGCTTGTGTTGTAAAGTATCTAAGTAATTAGTCAATTTTGGATCTGCTCTTCCCTATACTTGGGAACAATATTCAATACAAGAACGATATAAGTTATATATATATATAATATTATTGAAGTTTTAACGACTTTTTTTAATATTTATCAAAAAAGTTCATGGGTTGAAGTCTTTAAAATTTAAATTTAATAAAATACAAAAAAATATATATTTTATATATTTAAATATGAAGCAACGTTTCGTTATTGAATAATAACTTCATCAGGCCTAAGAAAATAATACAAAATACCAAATAATGAACCAGTTTTATGGGAAAGGATTTTGTCCAGCTTTTGTTATTATTATTTCTTAATTCTTGTTGATATCTTTGTGCATAATCATTTTAAACTATATATGTATATATTTCAAAGCTGTAAAAAACATTCTTTATGTGCTTAAATATTTCTTAATTATCAAAAAAATTTATAAACTGTTAAAAGTTTTGATCAAATTTTAAATTTAATAAATGATGTAAATTACCTCTCCACCTCGTTTCTCCTAATAGGATCCTTGGCATTACTATCTCTCACACTTTTAAATATCAAAAATGGTTGGGAAATAAATTATGATTATTATTAAATGTTTCTCAGCAATAAAAAATAACATTAAATTGTCTAAAATATTTTTTAACTATCAAAAGTTTGTCTAAAATGTTTAGTCGATTGTCAAATGGTCTAAAATGTTTATGGCAAATATTTTTAAGTACCCAAATTTTCCGCATTTGTCAAAAAGGTATATGAGCTGTTAGAAATATTAGTTAACTGTCAAAAGTTTGTTTAAACTGTTCTTAAACTATCAAACATTCCGTAACTGTGTATAAATTTTCTTAGCTATCAAAAATAATAATAAACTGTACTTCTAAACTGTAAAAAGTTGGTGTAAATGTTTCAAAAACGTTTGAGTTTCTTTTAGCTGCCAAAAATGTTAATTAACACTTTTAATTTGTCTAGAATTTTTTGCCTAGAACTGTCATAAATGTGTTTGCTCTGTCAATGTTTGTAAAGTGTCATCAGAGAGAGTATTAAATGTTAATTTTATTGTCAAAAATGTTCTGGAGTTTTAAAAACTTTTAAGTTGACTTATTAATAATTTTTGAACTATAATAATGTGTGTTTTAAAAGTTTAACCTTTGTGGCGAAGCAATCTTATCTCAGGGTGTGATTTGTAGGTGGTCGAGGAATGAAAACGCTATCTGCTTCGAGTAATGGAAATATCCCAGGATTATTCGATATAATATAAATACAGTTGTTAGTATTTGTAATTGTAATTGTATCCTTTCAATTACAATAATATAAATTTCCCTAAAAATAAATGTAAATTAACATGTGCTTATAACCTAATTAACCATGCCAAAATGTAGAACTGTATGACAATATAAATAAATAAAGTAAACTTAAATAATTAAAGGGAGTTATTTTATTAAAGAGCATTATTAAAATTAATTACCTGCGTAGGGATATGTTTTCTCGAGGAGAGAGGTAACATCACCCGAAAGACTGCACGGGAATTTATACACTTTTGTAAATGTAGGCCAAGTACTCTCTGGGGAGGTTGAGATGCAAAAGGCATTAGCTTTTCAGGTAAGTGCAGATATCAGATGAAGAAACTTCCCTCCTCACAGGTAGGTAAATCAAAAACTAAGGTAGGCAACCATATATACATTTAAATAACACATAGGTCAGTTAGACCATTTCTTTACACCTTTTTCTACTAGTAGTTTTGTTATTTTATAATGCCTATGTAATCTACGGTACATACACGTTTAAGGTTACCTTAGTTTATCTACTTTATTTATAAATTTCTTAAATCGATTTATTTTTAGGCGCATGGTCATAATTTCATTTTTTTTATTGACAGACTTCTAGTGCAATGATGTTGTTGGTTTAGGAAAATTTTACTATTGGTAGCATTTCTTTCTTTAAATGCGAACAGTTTCCTATATAGGTTTTAGTTGCGAGCAGTCTGGCTGCTTTATTAATCGGATCTTATTTTTTTTAACATTTTCTACACTATTGTTTGGTTTGGACGGTTTTCTATCTAATTTAGGTTTATGCTTGAGCGATTAGGACGTATTCAGTGAAGCTTGCCGCTTAAACTTTTTTTTTTGTTAATTTTAAGTTTACTGTATATTTTTAATAACTTTGGGTGTTATTAGTTCAGCCGGGTGTATTGATTGTAAATGCCATATTAGTAATCAATAGTATTGTAAACTATTCCCCACTAGTGCGGTAAACAAAGCAAAAGTAAACGATGATTTTATTCAGAGTTATTCTGGCATTCTTCGATATTTTCTCTAACGGAGAGGAAATTTAACATTTAATTCGTAAATTTGTAATTAATAAAACATATTGATGTTTAAAAATTCAATTAACTCGAAGTTTTTTATTAGATTTATATTATTAAATTGTGCTCTTTCGAAAAGACATCACCAGCAGAATTTTTCATTTAATAGTAACGTCATTAAAAGCGATAAACGTTATCGCAAATGTTGCAGATTAACTTCCCTTTTTTGCAGTTGTTTCTTGCAAGGTTATGATCTGAGTAAACTAGGATTGCCTTTTTGTATTTTACCAGCTTTGTGGTGGTGGTTTTGCAGTAGGTGTCTTATACTGTTTGTTGTTTGTCAGCCTCCTATTTTGGCAGGTTTATCCAGAAGGCTGACAAAAATAGGTTTAGTGAAGTATTACTTGGTAGATACATACATGTATATTCTAGTAATGGACATATATGTTTTGCAGGCAGTACTGAGCTAGGGTTGTTTGCGTATAGAAGACATTGACCATGTTGGGAGTACCTTATTCAGATTTTGTTTTTTGAGGTTTTTGTTTATAGATGCTACAGATTCTAACCTAATAATTTTAAGACGTTCTGCCATTTTTGCCGAAATGGTCTTTGGAAAGTATGAAGTATGAAAGGTGTGCTATCATCTGCAAAATTATGAATAAGACTTTTAGTTCTTTGAAAAAGTTTATTAATCTAAATTAAATAAAGTTGGTTTATTACAGGAAAACTATCATCAAATTTTATAGAAACGCAAGAAAACTTTGACATTAACTCTGATCAATGGGCAGTTATTCTAAAGCTAAGCAAACAAATAATTATAAAGAAAACTCAACCAAGATTAGTAAATAAAATTATTGATTAGGAAAGCTTTAAAACTGATATCAAAAATAACATTAATTCAAATGTAAATTTTAAATTCACAGATAATCTAGAGCATACAGCTGAAAACTTTGTCAATATCATCCAAACAAAATCCAAATAAGGCCATTTTTTTGTGGAAATTTACCAAAAAGATTAGAAAAATCATTCTTATTTATTTTGCCAATTAGAACAGGAGATAGCTTGTGTACTCGTAACATTTAACAAAAAAACAGAAGTATTTGCTAATATTACTACCTGTTTAATGTACTTAAATCAAACTCAATCTGACTTCACAATAAAACATAATTTAAATAAAATCAAGTTTGGTACTCCCAAAGAAGTTGATTGTTAAAATTAACTTAAATTAAAAAAAGCTTCAGATTTTAATCTTATTACAAGAGGGGTATTGAAACAATTGCCTACTCGATGATGGTAAAGTGTTAGTAGGAATGCAGACTAATAGAATTTCTTATAACTTCCAGGAGTTATGCTTTATATTTGTAGATATTTAGACTTCTGCAACATTCAGGCAGGATCTACAAGCTAAGGGGGTTTTATTACAAAATTACTTTTTTTTTTTTAATTTTTGGATTCTATTAGAAATTGAAAATTATTATTACTACTTGGACCTCATCAATTGTCTTTTTGAACATTTCTGCAGATGTACAACCAAATCACTCTTTCAAGTTGCAAAGCCAAGAGATTTTTTTCTTGCCAACTATTTTTATAATATCTGCTCTGAATTATTAGTTTAAAGATGTTGTATTTACGAGGAGACTTTTTTATGTTATCTTTAACTTCTAAAATTAGGAGTTACAGAAGAAACCAAATTTTATTTTTCAACAAACCAACCAGTAACTCTAACGTTATTTCTAGTAATGCTATGCTTATAAAAAAAATTGTTGGTAATTAAACAAAAAAAGACAAAGTTGTTGTAATTTCTTAAAGCTGCATTTGTTGACTACTTCAACAATTTGTGGTTTATACACTCTACTGTTCTTGTAGAAGCAGATTTTTTTTTAGTATAACTAGTTTATTTTTTTGTCTATAGCTGCTTTTAAGTTCTTAATTTTGTAGTAGGATTCACAGTTATAATTCTATAGAAGTAGTTTTTATTTTGGAACCCAGCAGTAAAATTCTCACTTGTTTATGATATTTTTATTTTTTTAGCAACAACTGGCACTTTTACTTGGAGGTCAATCACCCAAACTGACAAAATCATCAACAGTGTTTAGTTTGGGTGTCTAGAAGTTTTCCACAATTTTGAACATTATGAATGATTTCCTGTATCATTTGAGTTGTCTTTAAAATTTGACTTGAAAACTGGACGGGCTATTTTTTTCATACACTAACACCACTATCTTAAAAAAAATTATGACGTATCTGTGTTAAGTTAAAATCACTCATTTTCACTTCTTTAAACTGACATAAAAATGACAAATGTTAAGCGATTAGAATCACTCAGATTGGTGCAATTTTATATAAACTAATTTAGCTAGAACACAGTCGCATATAATAATACATATAACATCAGTTTCCGTTATTATAAGAAATTCTTTGCTACAAGACTAAATCATTTGACTACCTACACGACCTAAGAAGGTTTGTGCACCAACGTAGCCATTTAACGAATTAACAATCAGCTTAGTTTCAATCGTTATTCTGTTACTGACTACTTAAGCTCCGATTCGTTGAAGGGAGACTGCCAGCCCGTAGGATAGATTTAAAGATTATCTTATAAGCACGACGTTTCTACTATCAAAGAACCTTCTTTCATCTTATTTGGTATGCTGTTTGTGCATTAGGCTAACCAATTTTGTTACAGATTTTGCTTGAACTCGAGACGTTTCTACAGCAATTCCACTGAAGATAGGAAGTCTTGGGATAGATAGTCGTGCTGCCACTTACAACAGACTTGTTTAGCTATAACTAGAGACAAAAAAGTTTGGTTACTGAATTTAAAGCAAACAAATTATCCACCTCCAAACTTACAACATCGTCAATCTATTACAAACTGCATACTTTGCATTCTGCCATTCTGTGTTGTCTTATAGTATCTTAACATGGAGACATAGTAGTTCTATGTCGATATTTAAAATGCAGACAAGCAGTACGCATAGTTGCAGGAATAGCATACAAAGATGATTGTCGACAAGGTTATCGCAATTTGGTGATATTAACTTTTTTCTGTGTGTTTATTTATGAATGTCTATTGCATGTAAAACAACTATGATAGCGATGAAATTATCCATGATTACTCAACAAGGAATAAATCACATTTAATTGGTATGAAACCCAAACTGGATCTCGGTTTAATGGAGTAAAATGTTTTAATGTTTAGCCAAACATAATCAAATAACTTTATATTGTAAAATTAAAAAAAAAAACAGTTTAATTATATTTATGCAAGAAGGTATTTTATTCTACTAAAAAAATTTAGTGATATAGTTATATACTATGTTTTAACGTGTACATTTTATAATATTTTATTTATATTTTTTTGTTTTGCGTAGTTGTGTAACAGTGCATTTTTTATATTTAGTTCATAATTATGTTAGTTTAAATTTTATATTTCTTTGCTATATTGTATTTTGACATGTATATCATTTTTTTTTTTTTTTTTGATAACACGAATAAATTTATTATTATTATGTAAGCACATTATAAAGTATCTTAGAAACACTTGAATCTGTGTGATTATTATTAATATTTCTCCTGTATACATGTTATCAATTTCATATTCCACAAAATGTTTTTCTTATTCCTATTTCACATATTATGTAAATTGTCTTTTATTACAACAGCATTAATAAAATGTCTTCTTAGGTTGGTATGCTAAAAATCTTTTATTACAACAAAGTAATATTTCTTAAAATAAATTTGCAATTTGCATTTTTTATAATATTGACTGGCCACATGATTTAACAAAATAAATGAAATCTTGTAATCCCATATATCATATACATACACTTTAAACAATATTAATAGCAGGAAATATTTCTTCCCATTCAATATCCTACTCATGAATTCACTGAATGGACAATTAATTCTACAACAACAACAACAGCAGCAGCATTCACGGCATTACCAAAAACATATACACAGAGGTGATTATAAATCGTGCGATTACAGCACCGAATGTGAATTATCCCATGATTGTTGTTAACTGTAATGTCCTATATGATCTATAATTATAAGAAAATTGGGCGCAGCAGTACACCCACTTCATAACACCTCTTCAAGAAACCAAAACTTTAAAATAATTGTAATTATATCCCCGAAGCGTGTGTTGTAGCATTGTTCGATTTGGTAATTAGGTCGGGTGCGGTTTTATAAATTGAGAATAGGCGCCATGATTGATTGGAATATATATGGTCCTCGACACACCTATATATTTAGTTGACATAGAAACTTAATTAATGACTGGTTGCATTGCCATGCAATCAGTCATTATATGATAACTATTTCAGTTATAAAAAGTACTTTATTGAAGCAAATCCGGGTAGAAACTATTCCAACAAATTCGTTATTATGTCAGGCTCAAAGGCTTCGAAAACTTTATGGAAAACTAGGGGACGAAGAGTATTAATATAAATAAATAGAAATTCTTCCCTACATCACGCTGTGATTTATGCGCAAACTTATTCCCGCAGAATTTATTTCGTTACGCCTATGCCCGTGTCTGAAAATATAATTCCTAATCCCATATCAAATCTGAATTTATGTTAACAAAGAGAAGGAAAAAGAATAATAACACAAATAAGACGTTGTTTTATTTATAACGTTTAGAGGGGGTGAATTAAAATTTTAATTTGATATTGTTTCACTGAGGTATTAAGCCGCCAGCGATGCCGTCTAATTTAGCAGAGTAAATAATTTGCTTTTGTAGTGTTTATGGACCCCATTTTAATGAAATTAGAAGACTTTGTTAATATTTCATTTGTGGGAAGAGGCTCTGGAAATTGCCCTTAAAGAACAATTGTAACTGTTTAATTAAGAAAATGTAGTGGATTGAAATTAATGCAAGAAAAGATTTATTTCATTTTAAAAACATTAGAAAACAAAAATTTATAAAATTGATCAGAAAAGTTTAAAAATTTATTAAAATAATTTGTAAAACATACTAATTAATTATCTTTGTGTAAAAGATTGTTGTAGTTGTTTTTGTTACTTTGTAATGGTTGATTGTTGAATAGTGAACAACTATTAACTAGACTGCTACTTATTTAAGGAAAAAGTTTAAGTCTGACTTTTAAATGTTCTATTTTAAAGTAAACCTAAGATATATGCCAGCTTCAAAAATATAAAAATTTTAGAGTTCCAGAATAATATATATAATTATATTATACAAAGACAAAAAAAGGCAGCAAAGAAACACAAATAAAAATAAATATTTTATTTACTATCAATTTAGAAAAACCCAATTGAATGTATTTTCTCAATAAACAACTGTACATCTATTAAGTCGCGTAACGGACTTCATTGTCGAAAGTTTTAAAGTAAAAAAGTTCACCGGGGTGGTCTTTTTTTTACGTCGAAAAAGCCTTCGACAAGGTTTGGCACGAGGGTCTTTTTTCTAAACTGTACAAGGGTAATTTTTTTCCGCGTCTAGTGAAGCTGATAGCCTTATACCTTGACAGCAGAACGTTGGCGGTAAAACTCAAAAAGCACATATGTTGTACTCGGGAGATAACGGCAGAAGTCCTCCAAGGCTCCATTCTCTCTCCACTGCTATTCAACCTTTACTTTGCAGACATGCCTTCTGGAAGAAAGCAAACGGTCAAAATGGCACAATTCGCTGATGATACAGCACTTCTATACTCTTTAAGCTTCCCTGAGATGGTCACTTTAAGGCTTCAAAATGCCACCGACGACTTCAAAGAATGATTAGACAAGTGGCAAGTTACAATTAACTCAGTAAAAAAGCAAAGCTATTCTCTTTACACTGCGGCGTATCACACCTGACGCGAACGTCTTTCTGAACAACGTTCTCATACCGTAGTCTAATTCTGCCAAGTATCTGGGAGTTATTTTTGACAAAAGACTTACGTACAAACTTTACGTGCAGTTCATTCTTGATAAAGCCAAAATGGCAAAAAATCTTCTTGTTCCGATGTTGCGTTGGAATAGTGGCTTGTCAACCCGGAACAAAACCCGGTTCTACACATCTATCATCAGACCTATGCTCACTTGCGTCTCAAATTTTTAGTTAAATACATAAAATGACAAAAACTAGAAATGCTAATATAAATACTAACAAAAAAGAAGACCTAAACAAATTGGTGGAATATATAAGTAATAAATTTGATAAAATTTTGAAAGAAAATAATAATATTAATAATAATTTATTAACGCATCAACATTTTCAAGAAAATGTACATAAATTTTTACAAATAAAAGAACTATAGTAAAAAAATTACAGGTATCATAAAACTAAAACAACAATACATACTAATACTAATAACATGTTAAAATTTTTAAAAGTTTTAAAATGGTATTTGTCTTAAGTTACTCTTAAAGGTCTCATACAAAATGCCTACAAAATCAAGATGGTTTGACACATAATTAGCAAGTCGCGCAATTCCTGAAAGAGGACTGTGCATGCCGTAGTTAGTTCTGCTATATGGGACGTGTAATAAAGTACAATTTCTAACTATACGTGGAGGCACATGGATATCCATCATACCTAGTATTTGCTCAGAACAAATTAAACCATTTAATATTTTATATTTTAAATACAAATTTTCTACCAATGTCATTTCTTTGTTTATCTAACGCATCTAATCCCAAATAAACGCCAGTACATTCAGGTGATAAGTGAACATCTGTTTGAGTTTGAATAAAACAAATTTGAAAAACTTATTTTCAATTGATTCTAATCTGTCAACAAATTTTGTAACGTGAGGACCATATTACGCTACAGTACTCAAGATAATAATAATAGTAATAATCTGTATTAACGGCAAACGTCTTTAAATATATAATAAATGTTATATAATAACAACTTAAAATCTAGCGTATGTATATATCTCATAAAAAACCTAACTAAAATTAGACTTAAAACAAAAATAGAGTATAGAAAAATTAAGTGTTTACATAGAATTGAAAGTACAAATTAAATTTATGACAATTACTTTTAAAAACATTGTGTGAGTTTTTAAATAAATTAAAATTACATATATTTTGAACATAATTACATTGGCGTATTATTCGCGTTAGTGGATTATAGTACCCATAGTTGGTGCGATAGAATTTTACTTTAAAAAGACTGAAATTTCTAGTACATTTACTAGTATTACAATTAAAATTTAATTTTTTGACTAATACAGAACAATTTTTATTACCAATTATTAATTTGTGCAAAAAACAAAAATCATTTATAAGTCGCCTTTCCAGTAAACATATTAAATTATAGTCACCACTATTTAATCCACCAATATTGTCAAGTTTAAAAGAAAATGTTCTTAAAAACATTTTGAATTTTTAAATACTGCTTATTTCCTTGTATTGATGTGGAGACCAAATTACACTGTCATACTTCACAAAAGATCTGACCAGAGATCAGTAAAGCGTTAGGTTAGGTTAGGTTAGGTTGTTGGGGTGAGTGAGTGTGTACGATAAGTCACACGTAAACGTCAGTGCCGTTAATATTTAAATATTGAAGCTCAGAAACAAATATAAAACTACGATAATATACAGCTTGTTGTATCTGACAAAAACAAGGGGGGAAACTGTACTCTAAGAGATGAAATTAAGAAGACGATGACCGACGGAAACGTTATGGCAACGCAAACGAAAATATTTGTCAAAGACATTGATGAAAGTATTACGCAAGAAGAAGTCTTAAGAACATTGACAGAAACAACAGGACTAGAAAAGGAGTTCATAAAAACCATAATGTCTAAGCCAAATGCGAGGGGGATCTGCTATGCAATAGCAACAATGCCTCGTCATATTGCGCACACATTAATAACAAAAAAAAAAGATAGGAAATAAATGGGGAGCATGGAGAGTGGAAGAAATGCTAAAACCACCAAAATGCTTCTGATGCCAAAGGTTCGGACACAAAGCGCACCGATGCCAGGACTTTCGAGAAAAAAGAAAAACAAGGTAAAAAAAAAACTGAATTGGAGCCAGAAAAGGTGAAGGTGAAATTAAGATACAAATAATGCAAATTAATGTGGGTAGGGCAGTGGCTGCTCACGACATGCTGGAAGCCACCGCAAAAATGAGCAAAACAGATGTGCTCATAATCAGCGAGCCAAACAAAAAAATAGCAAAAAAAGAGGGACCAACAATATTTGACACAGAACTTGACGTGGGAATCAAAATTCTAAACAATAAACTTAAAATTGGAGACAAAAAAAGAGGGTAAGAGTACGTGTGGATAGACATAGAGGACATCAGGTTGATGTCCTGCTACATATCACCCAACTGATCCATGCTGGAATACAAAATTTTTATTACGACCCTAGAACAGAAGTCTAGACAGTCTACTAGGAAGCTACTGATTGCAGGCGACTTCAATGCAAAATTGCCGGAGTGGGGCTCCAGATTGGAGGATAAAAGAGGAAAGTTTCTTACCGAGTGGATGGCCGGGGACAGTATTGTCATTATAAATAATGGGAAGAAGCCCACTTTCGAAAGGAATGAACAGACTTCCTTCAATGACCTAACTATGTGCTCAGAAATTTTATTATGTAAGATAATTAAATGGCACGTAATTGAGGCAGAAACACTAAGTTATCATAATTATATTAGATACAGTATTAAAAAAGAAACTTCAATAACAGTAATTAATAGTCTTAGAAAAGGCTGGAATCTACGAAAATTTAATGAACAAAGGTTTAAGAATATAATAAGAGTTAAAAGTATGACATTAACAGATACAAGTTACAATACTTTGATAAATATAATAAAGGTTTTTTGGTGGAACGAAGAAATTGCATTACAAAGAAAAATTTGTATTCATAAAAGACGAGCGATATTAAGATCAAAAAGAAGGGGCAATGATGATGAAAGCACTTAATATTTTGATTACTAAAGTGGAAAAAAATTAATAATGAGCTTGAAGATAACATTTGGGGAGATGGGTACAAAATTATTACAAAAAAATGAAAACCTAATGATATTAAATTGTCAGATTAATTCCAAGATAAAGTTAGAAAAACATTGTTCCCAAAACAAGTAAAAATAAAGTAGCCAATTACAAAACTAGAGTAGATACCTACTACCGATATAACTATGGAAGAGCTCAAATGTGCCTCAAATAAAATAAAAACTAAGAAAGCGCCAGGGCCAGATATGATCCCAACAGAAATAATTAAAAAAGCAGTAGAAGAAATTCCGGATTAAATATTATCTACCCTAAATTTGTTGTGGAAAAAAGGTGAGTTTCCAACCTCTTAGAAATTAGCAAATTTGAAATTAATTAAAAAACCTGGTAAAAATAAAGAAGATCCAAAATCATATCGACCAATTTGTCTAATTGACTCGTTAGGAAAACTTTATGAACAAATCATTGTGGCTAGGTTGAAAAAAGAATTAGAAGAAGGAGAAAATTTATCAAATTCTTAATATGATTTTTGGGAAGAGAGATCAACGTTAAACCCAATGGAAACTGTTAAAAAATTGCTTGTAATGAAATGAAGAAGACATTTAGGAAAAGAGGATGATGTGCTTTAATTACATTTGATGTAAAAAAATGCATTTAATACGGCGGCTTGGGACAAAACTAATGAAGCTTTAGAAAAAAAAAAAAGATATCTAAACATATGATAGAAATAATTTAGAGTTATTTTACAAATAGAGCAATCATTGATGAAAAAGTTACAAAGTATGAAGTGACGGGGGTGTACCACAGGGTTTGGTACTGGGTCCCAATCTATAAAATATCCTTTATGGTGATTTACTTAGAATTGATGTCCCTAATCAAGTAATTCTTTTAGCATATGCTGACGATCTAGCTATGCTAATTGAGGAGAAAACGGCGGATGTATTGAAAGTTACAGCAAATAAATGCATAGAAAAAGTGAATCAATTTTAATTATTGAAAGAAAAAAATGTAGAGATGTAAATTTTATATTGGAAAATGATAAAAATACGTCAAAAAAAATTTAATATATTTAAGAATAACTATTGATAAATTTTTAAAATTTGGAAAACATGTCGAAAGAGTAACAGCTAAAGCTAAATTGGTTGCAGCATCTGTATGCAGGATGATGCCAAGATGCGGAAGAATTACTGAAGAAAAAAGAAGAATTATGGCATGGGTAGTTGCATCTGTTGTGATGTATGCAGCCCCAATTTGGTCAGTAGCATTTAAATACGACAAATATATTGGGTTACTTAACAGTTTACAAAGAAACGTTGCTATCAGAATCTGTCGTGCTTACAGAACAATTCCATTGACAATGCAATGGTATTGGCTAGAACTATTCCATATTCGCTTTTGGCAGAAGAGAGACAAATTATATGGGGTAAAGATAAAAAAGAAAATGCAAGAGTTAGATTAGAGACTTTGATAAAATGGAAAGAATGTGGGAGTCTGATAGAAAAGGAAAGTAGACACATGAACTAATTCTAAACATTTTAGGATGGATAGAAAGAAAACACGGGCAAATTGAATATTCCTTAACACAGTGTTTAACAGGACATGGATGTTTTAGGGCATACTAAAAAAAAATGAAAACTAACAATGTCAAATGTGTATATTGTGATGGTGTAGACACAGCTCAACATAGGTTGCTAGTCTGCTTAAAATGAGAAGTTGAAAGAAAAGTGGCGGAGACTGCACTTTGCATAAAAATTAGAGTCAAAAATATGATTAACCTGATGTTAGAAAATAGCACAAAATGGGATATCATCTAGAGTATAATTGAAAAGATTATAACAAAAAAAGAAGAAGATGAAAGGTTTAGAGAGAAAGAAGAGGAGCAAAATTAGAACAATAAGAAGCAGAATAAATAATTAAAACCTGGTCGAATAAAGAAATGCAAAAGCGGATGCCATGGAACTGGGGGAGATGAAAGAGAGGAGGGTTAGTGGGTAGGTTTCTTACTGAATTAGGGAACGAGTCCCACACACCTCTGTATTGAAGAGACGTGCATAAAGCATCTTCTCTCTCTAAAAAAAAAAGTTAGGTTAGGTTAGGTTATGGCGGTTATATCGTTAGCCATTCTAGTAATAAAACCAACTATTTTTCTAGCTTTACCACACATTTGTTCAATGTGAGTATTGAAGGAAAGTTTGCTATCAAGTATTATTTCGAGATCCTTAATTTCACTTAATTGTATTAATGCAATATCATCAATATTGTAGTTAAAGGTGATAGGCTTTTTTAAACGAAAAAAAGTTATAAAATTACATTTAGATAAATTAAGGTAAAAATGATTACGTTTACACCACACACTTATATGATTTAAATCATTTTGTAATAAGCAATCATTTGCAGAATCAATTGCATGATAAATTTTTAGATCATCTGCATAAAGTAAATATTTGCTGTTTACAATGGTATCGCACAGATCATTAATGAACAATAAAAATAAGATTGGCCCGCAATGGGACCCTTGTGGTACACCTGATTTACCTTTACATATTTAGATATATAATTCATAATTGTTACTGATTGTGTACGGCCAACTAAAAAACTATATATCCACTTTATTACTGACATACAGTAACCTATCGCCTTTAATTTTTCGATCAAATCAGTATGATTTACTCGATCGAAGGCTTTAGCAAAATCAGTATAAATGGCATCCACTTGCAGTTTATTTAAGCTTCGATGATATCCGATTGATAAACCAGGAGATTAGTAGTAGTTCAATAAAACCATGCTGCTTGCTGCTTATCATTTGCTTGCACATCCACTTAAGCTGAGAAGATATGATAGAATCCAACAGTTTAGGAATAGTTGATTGTTTACATATGCTTCTATAGTTTGCAATCTCATTAACGTTGCCGGATTTATGTATAGGTACTATGTAACTTTTTTTTTCAAAAATCTGAAAAAACCCCACATGATATAGATTTAACAAATATTGTATGTATCGGTTTAGCAATAGTACAACATTCTGTACAAAGCTAAAAACAGGAACAGCACATAGATCTACATAAACAGATGAGAAAAAAATTGCAAACAAATCAACACATTCTTGTTCACTAGCACAGACATTATCACAGTAATTCATTTGTTTTGGATATATATCAGTCTCTCTTTTCTCGTTTATAAATTTCCAAAAATAGTTTGGGTTATCACAGATATTTTAACTAGCATTGTAAGTATAAGTTTCATATAAAATTTTACTCATAGATTTGCATGAATTACGTAGTTCTTTAAAATAATTGTAGTCATCTATTCTTTCTGATTGATGTAATAAGTTCATAGTTAAACCATTTTGGGTAAGTACTTTTTTGTATGATTTTCATTGGCACATAATTGTTTATAGCTTAATATAGTATGTTATAAAACACATTGACCAGTTCATCTATATCATTTGTATTACGTTCTTTGTTCCAATTAACATTTACTAAAAAACTATTTATAACTAAAATATTTGCATTTTTAAAATTTGGGACCAACTCATGAAATTCCATCTGCTCTTTAGGGTAGTTATTTTCTATTTCAATGCAGTATGCTTCATGATGCATACAGTTATCAAATAAAGCATCATTGGTCTTATTAACTAACGCAAATTTTTCAGTTGTATACACTAAATCTAAATAATTTTTTCTAGAGTTTGCAATATTATTAACTTGGAATAAGTTGAGGTATCCATGCACAAAGCACTCTACCGCCTTTTGTTTTTTGGTTTGATAAAAGTGATCTATCTTTCTTAAAAATATTATAATTTGTTAAATTTAATTCCGTATTCAAAATATCTTCAGTTAAACCCGATTCAACAATAATAATTACATCAAAATTTGAAACAGCAACATTTAGATAAAACTCTTGTAATTTATATTTAATACCCTCCGCATTTTGAAAATATATATTTATTTTCTTTGGTAGTTTTTTTATGCTGAATTCATAATAACTGACTAATCATTCACATATTTAATAAATAAATCTTTTTCTTCCTTAAGTTTACGTTCTTGGAGAATCTGGTGAACATCTTTAAAATTTTCTATTTGAACTTTAGTTTTATCTGTTGATATAGAAATGTTCTCCATAGTTATTTTGTTTTTAATGCGTAATATTTTATTCGGTAAATCTGAACTACCAAAAACTATAATTTTAATGGTCCCGACCATTTTGTCGACTTGCGACCAACACGTAGTATTTTAATCGGTTGAGGTATTTTTCCAATAGGTTCTAATATTTTTAAAACTTTTTTTGTTTCCTTTGCCATTCTTTGATTAGGTGTTGGAAGGGAAAATTCCGCTACCTTGAATATCATTAAATTAAATTTACGTTTATTTCGTTCTTCTGTTTCTTCAACAACGTCTTCATAACTTTGATATGTTTTATTTTTTAATTGTTGCATTTGTAATTTTAATTAATACTTTTCAATTTCAAGTAAAGTAACTCTATCCCCAATATTACTCAATTTTGTGTGATGTCATCTTACTAAAGAATTGAACAAAATTATAAAAACCTAAACATTGCCAAAATCAGCGGAGGATCTCTTAATCCAAGCATTTTATTAGCTTTACTGATTATAAAATCAATATGCAAATTAAATGATAATTTTGTGTCAAGCAATACTCCTAAATCACGAAGTGAATCAACTTTTTGTAAGTAGGTGTTGTTTAAAATATAATCAAACTTTACAGGAGACCTGCTTTTTTAAAATGTAATAAACTGACATTTTTTAAGATTAAGCTTCATTCCGTTTGCTACACACCAATCATTTACCGCAAATAAATCGTTTTGCATTGCCAAACAATCATAAGCTGTATTAATTTTATAAAAAGATTTAACATCATCTTCAAATAACATATGAGGACAGTTTAATACGTTAGATATGTCATTAATAAAAATAGAAAACAAAATAGAACCTAAGTGGGATCCTTGCGGAATTCTTGATGTTGCTATAAATAACTTTGACAGGTGAGCATCTATTTTAACTTGCTGAATTTGTTCACTCAAATACGTGGATTATTGATATTATATGCACTCAGAATCAAATGTTTCATATAAATAGGATGGACTTTAGCTTCACTTTTGAAAGCTTTGATTATGTAATGTATGTTGTTGATTAATAGTAATAATTTTAAAAGCATTAAAAAAGTGGTAATGCATTTTGATTACATTTCAAACATTTTAGGCAAAATTGATAAAATCGATATTGGTCTATAATTAGTCACGTTTGATTTGGAACCAGATTTAAAGATTGGCATAACGTAGGATTGTTTCTATGACCTAGAAAATATTCCCGATGACAATGATAGAGAATAAATATGATGATGTAGCTATGATAACGTTTGGCAACAGTTGCGTAAAAACAGTGATGGTAAGTTATCTGGACCAGGGCAACTATCTATTTTTAATTTTGTCAAAGCTTCTAAGACACAATCTAAAGTAATTGATATATTAGATAAGTTAACAGAAATATTTTATGTAAAAGATGATTGAATATACGTAGTAGGCTTATAAACTGAGGAGAAATAATCAGAAAAAAGATTGGCAATACTGTCACCAGTAGTAGCTGTTGCATTTTTTAAATTCATTGAAGAAGGAATGCCGCATGATTTATTTTTATATTTATATTTTCACAGATATTGACTGTTTAATATTGTCCAGGTACCATCTATAACATACCAATGTTTCAGACTTGCAAGTAGATCTCAAGTTTGTAAAGACAACATAATCGGAGGCCTGCTGTGTTGTTTTTCATTTCTTATAAGCTTCTTTTTTTGACAAAATTAAGTCAATTAACTTTCTGGAAAACCAGAGTGGAAAGCAGCGGCGTTTAGTGACTGTCCTTTCTGCATATAGATCAATTACAAAATACACAATATCATAAAATATATTAACCGCAGTTGCAGTATTTACAGATACATACACATAGTAAGAATAGACCAATCAATACGCGCTAAAAAAATATTAATTTCTACGTATTTAACACGTTTACTACTATTTTGGTATCTGAAAACTATAAGATGTTATCTTCAAGCGCTTCAACATGACCAGTATATAACTACAGCATACAATTAAATCAGTTTGTCTCAGATTAATTTTTATTATAAATATTTCAAGATTATCTTTTGAAAATAAAATGGTAGATTTTATATTTTTCTGACGGCTATTAAAACTTTACCGCCACTGCACTCGGAGCTGTTATTTTTAGTCCTGTTCATACGATAAACAATGTATTGGTCATCAATAAATTCACTATTAAATATTGACAAATGAAGCCCAGTTTCAGTAAGAGTCAGTACATGATAATCTTCCGTCAAACAGGAACAAAAAAATCTACTAATTTAGTACGTAATCCTTTCACATTTTGACAGTACTCTGTGAGAGTGCTTATGAATTTTAAATTGTCTATATTTGTTGAGATTTTTGGTGAATGTTGTTCGGATAGCCAAGCCGTTTTGAGTTCCGACTTGTATGAAAAAACTTGGCAATTCCAATTGGCCATTGATTGTTGTCTAGTAAATTAGGAATCAGACATTCTTTTACTTTAAATGAACAGGTATCATCATTTGTGGTAAGTGGAAAACATTTAGCATTATTGGAAAAGGGAATCTTTTAGATATTTGAGAATATCAACATTTTTAGTTCCAGGCATAACTTCGCCTAAATAAAACCAATGTTTTCTTTCAGCAGATTGAAAAGTGGATGCATCAGACGTCAAACTTCCTATGATTAATGATGTTTTACGTTTAGCAAACTTTAAACCTACCAAAGTGGTGTTTGCATGGTTTTGCAATGTAATGGCAAAAGAAGATAATTGATGTTCTAGTTGACATTGACATGTCTTGTATAGACGTCACATGAATTAAAGAAACAATTAAAAAAAGCAGAAAAATTAAATAAAGAATTTAAAGAATAAGTTGAAACTTTCAAAATAAAAAACAATGTCATAATAGTTGAAACTGACAAACAAGAAAAAATGAAAAAACAGAAGAAGTTGTGATGAAGATAATAAAAGGATTAAATACAAACATAATGAAGGGGCAGATAGAATCAGCCTATAGAAAAGATACTTTAAACAAAAAAAAGCTTAATAATAGTTGAGTTTAAAAACAAAGAAGATAAGAAAATATAGTAAAAACTCAAAAAACAATTAGATCAATCACTATAATAGAATGCAAACTAAAAGGAAAAGCCAATGAAATACATATAAATGACCAACTAACATCACAAACAAATATGCTGTTTTATAAAGCAAGAAAACAAAAAAATGAGCTTAAATATAAATACCTATGGACTGAAGATGGAAACATATACATAGGAAAAACAGAAGCAAGTATAAAAAATAAAATTAAAAAAACTTCCGATATAGAAAGTTTTGAACTAAAAAAAATCCAAAATACAAAACTGAAATGTATACTATATATCTGCACAACTCAAGAAGTGTAAAAAACAATTATCACAAAATTTAAATTATACCTACCATATCCAATAATCTTACAATAATTACTATAACGGAAACTTGGCTTAAACCATATAACCAAGAACTGTATAAATTTACAATGTAAAATACAACTCTAGATACACAAAAGGAGCAACGTACATTAACAAAAAAATATAGAATATAAATTAATTACTAGTAAAACAATCAAAGACTTACAAATATTAAAAATACAACTAAAAAAGGAAAATACTGCAATAACTTTAATATATTCTTCTTCTTCTTCATGTGCATATCCGATTTCGGATGTTTGCGATGAGCATGACTATTTTCACTTTATTGGTTGCTATTCTGAAGAGCTCGTTCAAAGTCTTTAATATATAAACCTTCTAAAATATAATTTAAAGATCTTAAAACTACACTAAAAATCAATATAATCAACAGAAAGAAAGCACGAATACCAACATTGCAGAAAATGATAACACAACAAAAGAATACAAAAACATGTTATTAGAAAATGAATATAAAATAGTAAATTAAACATATATAAAATACTACTCAAAAAAGAATGTAGATTCAAATAGAAAAAATCTATATAAGATCATGTTATTACAAACAACATACAGAAAATAGAATATTTAAAAATATTATCTTCAAATATATCCGACCACTGTGCATTAAAAACAAAAAAAAAAAAACTCACACTCACAGATCACAGATCATCAAAAAATAACAAAATATACCAACAACATGGACACAAAAGATATAAATCATTTTCAAGAACTATCAAAAAACAATTATAGAAAACAATCAAACTAAAATAAGAATCAAACGAACAGAAAAAAACCTACAGATCAACAAAGAAGTGTTGAACAATATTGAAAAAAGAAACAAACTACAAAAAAATTATTTTAAATATCCAAATAATGAAACAACAAGAAATTAATATTACAAACAGAAGAAAAAAAATACAAACATCATAAAGAATACTAAAATGTTATACTATAAAAGAAAATTCCTAACTAATGATAATCCCACAAAAATATGGGAAATAACAGATAATCAACTTAACAAAAAAACTCCAAAACAAAACAACATTGAAAAAATAGTAAAACAAGATAAAACAAGAACTAAAGAACCGATAGAAATAGCAAACGAAATAAATAAAAACTTTACAAGTATTGAAAAAACTCTAACAGAAAAAGAAATCACAGGAACAAGCAACACAAGAAGAAATCTACAAAATTTATAATAAAACTGGAAGAAAACAAAGAAAACAAAATAACAAACAACCTAATAAAACAACACTAACACCAGTTTTAGTACACATAATAAATAAAGTCATTGACACAGTATATATCCAAATTACCTAAAAGAAACAATAATTGTGCTTATATATAATAAGAAGATAAAACAAATCCAGAAAACTATCGATCAATTTCTCTACTATCAACGTTAAATAAAATATTAGAAAAAGTAATTTATATTAGACTAACAGAACACATAAACAAAAACAGTATAATGCTTCAACAATACTCGGGAACAACAACAGCAGCTTATGATCTTGTAAATCACATAAAAAAACAAAGTAGATCAGAAAGAAACCATAGTAGCAATTTTCATGAACATGAAAAAAGCTTTTGATACTGTATCAAAATCAAAGTTTATAGAAAAAACAGATGCGATAAGAATAAAAGGCTGAACCTAATAAACACATACCTCAAAGACAAACCACAAAAAACAAAAATAGAACTCATAGAAAGCAAACCGATGCAAGGTTAATACGGAATACCACAAGAAGGAATTTTATTGCCGACATTATATATACTATATACAAAAAAAAACATACTAGAACTAAAACTACACGATACATCTTACATATATGCCGATGACACTTGTATTACTCGTATATACTCAGGACAAGAAAACAAAAAATAGAAAAACTTATCGAAGAAGACATAATGAAATTAGAAACATGGTATTATAATTAGTAGGTTGCTATTAACAAAACAAAAACAAAATTCATGATCTTTAATAACAAACAAGAAAAAAATCCAAACACAATAAAAATAAATAGCAAAAAGATTAATATATAATATTATAAACAAATTGATAACTTTAAACAACATATTAATGATATATAAAATAAACAACAAAATGATAAAAAGCAATAACTATACAGTCCAACAAAAAAATACACAATCACCAAACAAGAAGAAAATCACACATAAGAACTACATAGTATTCAACAGTCAAACAACCTACCAACATACATAAAAACTTTGAATTATGTACTATTCAAATTAAAAATTAAACTTATGTTACAATAAATATAAAAAATAAACAAAAACAACAAAAGCCACAAGACTTAAATACCGATAACTTGAGATGGGAATGAACTCCCCCAAGCAATGATAGAGATGTACATTATTATATTGTATTGTATTGTATTATTATAATAATAAAATATATTATTATTAAAGTCAAGATTTAAGGAGTCTGTGAACATTGACTTTGAATATCAAGCCGGTGTTGTAAAGTATCTAAGTCATTAGTCAGTTTTGCATCGGCAATGATCCGAATAGCTCGTTTTTGAATAGAATTTAGAAAAGCTAGTGTAGTTTTGGATGCTCTTTTTTATACTTGGCAACAATATTTAATACAATAACAAATGTTAGTCTTATATATATGCAAAAACTGAACAGAAGTGAACAAACTGTTTACATCTATTTAAAAATCTTAGTGTTTTGAAGCTATGTTAATAACATGTATATTCTAGAGAAGATCATGTAATATTGTAACTTTTAGAAGATAAATTGAAAAAGATTTAGGTATGTATTTGTTGTTTAGTTTAATATTTAGTAGTGATGATACCACGGAATTTGATTTTGAAAGAATAAGTAGTTAATAGTTAAATCATCAAAATGGTTGCGACGGTTACTATGTGGTACTTCATATTTAATAAGTAAATAAAACAACTACTATGTTTTTACCACTAATTAAATTAGTGGTAAAAACATAGTGGTAAAAACATAGTAGTTGTTTTATTTACTTATTAATAGTTAAAATTGACATATTGGGAGTAACTCATTTAGATTTTGTTTTGAGTTCTTTGTTTATAGATTATACAATTTCTAACCTAGAAATGCTTTGTCATAGCTGTCGGTATAGTCTTTGGAAAGTATAAAGTATTTAAAGATGTTTTTCATGTTTGTCTAAAGTAGAATTCTATCTAAATCTTTTTTCAAACGTTGTCATCGAAATTGATATTGAGTATGTAGCGTAACACTACCGTGGGTGGTTAGTTTATGGGCATAGAGAAAGTAATTCCAAATATCAAACAAAAAATATTTATTACCATTAATATCAAAAACCTAAAATAAAGAATAATCATAAAACTAAACACAATACATTTTTACACTAACTAACTAGACCCGCGTTCCGAGCAACCCCCGGCCTATCACGCTTATCCCGCAATGCGCGCGAATTTAATATAGACGTGCGCTAGACGTATTTATTTTGGCACAACTGCCCCCGAAGTTGTTGGTATCGGCTTCGTCTTTATAAAACAACTTGTAAATGGACGCAAGTGAGTTATATGAAAAGTACCTCGCTCCACATCGTTTTCCAGACCTTGTAAGACATAAGTACACGGACCTATTGCTTCTTTAATGCGGTACGGGCCTTCAAAAAGGAGCATAAACTTCTTAATTTGGTTATTAACAGCACTAGATATATTGTTTGCTCAAAGCAAGACTTTGTCGCCCACACAAAAAACTTTATATGGCCGTCCTGGGTTCAACGCTTCTCGCCGCTTTGCCTTATTACAGAATGTTTCTCTAGCCAGAAATATCTTTACGTGCGCATCTAAATTCCTTACAATTTCGGGCAAATTGATTATTTTATCTAACAATGCTATTGGCGGTTTTCCGGTTTGCAGCTCTATAGGCGTAAAACCCGTTGATTTGTGGACTACGTTATAAAAACATCGCAATATTTGCAACTTCAAAAGCCCACCGCTTATGTTGATCATGGCAATATGTCCGTAAAAGTCGACCAAGCTCTCGCATAATCCGCTCCGAAGGGTTGGCCTAGGCGTGCCGGACAGAGCAGTGCACAACATTTACGTTGTAAGACTGTAAGGTGTTTATCCATTTTTTGTTTGAGAACTGAGTCCCATTATCAGTTAGAATTCGCTGTGAGCATTGGTGCGTTCTAAAGTATTCCTTTTCTAACCTGTTTAAGATTGTGGTTGTAGTTGCTCTTTTGAGTGCGTATAGTGTGACGTATTTTGTGAAAACAGCCAATATTACGCACAAGTAAGCAACCCCTCCACGGGAAATCGGCAAAGGCCCATAAATATCCAGAGCTAGGCCCGGCAGACCGGACTGCAGTAAATTCCGGTTTGGCAAAAGGCGACACTTTGGAAAATTGACAAATTTCACAAACTTTAATAACGCGTTTAACATCACGATGTAAGTTTTTTGCATATACGTCTTAAAAACCTCAAAGTGTCCTATTGCTTCATAAAAAGCTAAAACAATTTTGTCCATTCGGTTTTTTGGTATGCACACCAGGTAAGGTTTATTCTCTATAAACTTTATAAATAGTAGTCCTTTATGCAGTATGTATCCGGAATCTGTGTGTTCTTTATTTTTATTTAGTGTTTTATAAATTTGCCCAAAATAAGAGTCATTTTGTTGGTCAACTTCAAGGTTTTTAAAAACTCCCATGATCAGTTGATTTTGTTTGAACATAGTTGTCATGACCTGAAAACATTTGTCTGTAGGCGTTGTCAATCTTGTTGGTGGTGATCGCGATAACACATCTGCTACTATATTTTTTTTTCAGGTATGTATTGTACTTCAAAATTGTATTCTTGCAATGCGAGTACCCATCGGGTTATCCTGGCAGCCAGCAAACGGCATGAGTTTAAAAAAGAAAGTGATCTGTGGTCAGTAAGAACCGTAAAGTGACGGCCGAGTAAATAAATTTGCCAGCGTTTTAGAGCCCAAACTGCTGCGTACGCTTCCTTTTCTGGAGTACTATAATTTCTTTCTCGTGGTAACAAGATTTTGCTAGCGTATGCAACTATCCTTTTTTCCCCCCGATGGACTTGAAACAATTCCAACCCTACGTCACTTGCATCGGTTTGAACAAAGAACGGTTTTTTAAATCTGGTCTGTATAACAGAGTTTTTTGACTTAACAAGATCTTTAAATTTTTAAAAGCGTCGATTTGTTGTTTTTCCCACTTTCATTTGATTTTTTCCGTATCAATGCTACTAGTGGTTCTGAAATGGTTGCAAAGTTTTCGCAAAATTGACGGTCAAAATTGCAAAGCCCGAGGAAAGCTTGAAGTTGTTTTATATTTTGTGGCGTTGGGAATTCCCCTATAGCTTGTACACGGGCTGGGTCCGGTTTTAACCCATCTTTGTTTAGAACATAACCCAAAAGTGGCATTTCTTTAGTTTAATCGTAAGACCGGCTTGTTTTAAACGTGTAAGTACTCTAGATAGGTGATCAATGTGTTCTTACAGCGTCTCCGAACAAATCAACAAATCATCTACGTACGTTAACACAAAATTTGAAAATTCTGGACTCAAGATTTGATCTAGAGCGCGTGTAAACGACGCTACGGCTGTTTTCAAGCCAAAAGGCAAAACGCAAAATTGGTATGATTTTGTTCCATGAACAAAGCCTGTATATTTTTTGTCTTCTTTTCTCAGTGGGATTTGCCAATATGAGTGTAAGGTGTGCACTATTTCGGTTATAGGTTTAGGAAGTTCATTATCAGTTTCAGTCACTTTATTCAGACGTCGTGCGTCTAGGCAAACCCTCACCGTACCATCTTTTTTTAGTGTTGTTACCAACGGACTACTGTATGGAGTATTTGCACGTTCTATTATCCTAAGTGTTTCCATTTTATCGATTTGATCTTGAACGGCTTTTCTGTGCGCAAGCGGTATCGGGTATGGGCGTACCGAAAAAGGCGTATAATCCAATAATAAAATTTGGTGTTCATATGCCGCTGTGCGTCCCGGTAGTTCCGAAAATACTTCTAGATATTTTGTTAATATTGTTTTTAAGCAGTTTTTTATCTCTTGAGGCAAGTTTGCTTGATTTAGGTAACTTATTACAGAGATCTAATTGATACTGTCTTTATTTGCAATAATGTGAAAACTTTTAATTTCCGGTATAGTTATGTACGATGAAAAAAGTGGGATTACAAGACAAGCATTGTGGAGGTCGATTGTTACGCGACTACTTCTAAGCCAGTCAATTCCAATAATTATTTTGTGATCAAGTTCTGGGATTATTAAAAATTCATGAGTAAACGTATGCGTTTCTAGTTTAAACTTTAATTGGATTTGATGTGAAACAGATCGTTTTTTCCCCAGAAATGCCCCTTTAACGCAAACTCCAGATGTTGAAAAAAATGGCATGTCTGGTACAAATTCACGAATTTGTGCCCACACATCACCCGATATACAACAAATTTCGCTACCCGTGTCAACTAAGGTATTGAAATTAATATGTTGTATTTGCATATTTATAAAATGGCACCGTATTTCTTGTATTTTATGGTTATAGTGACAGTCTGAATTAAGTAGGTCGTACGCCGGATTATTATTTTTAATTACATTTATTTGCGCCTTATTTAGTTCTGCCACCGAGTTGAGATTTCGGGGGCCGATTCGTTTCCCGAAAAATTTTCTTCCTTGTCTGCAATATCGATAACATTTATTCTATTTCTTTCGTTTTTATTTGGTGGTTGTCTGTATCGGTTATTATATCCGTCACGGTAATTATCTTTAGTGTTTTGTTGATGTTCTACGTTTTGCGGCCTATTATAGTCATTAGCACGAAAATTTACATTGTATTCTCTATTATATTGTCTATTGCCCTGTAATAAATCGCGTTTTTCAAAATTCCAATATTGTAAAAAGAACGCTTCTTTTAATTTGTTATAATTATAGAATGACAAAAGGTAGGCGTCCGCCCAGTTTTTTTTTTCTGCCGGTAAAAGCAGAATAAAAAAAATTTATAAATTTAAAAAATGGTACTTTATATGTATTGATAAGGAATTGTAATCTATTCCAAAAATCTACCGGATGCGTCTTCCCTTCGCCATCAAACACAGGTAACATTTTAGCTAATCTAGATATATCTATAGGGTTAGTATTACAATTATCTTCACCATTTCTAGTATTTAAAAGATTTGGGTTAAATTGATAAATGTTTTCTTTAGAGAAATGATCGCGCAATGGGATTGATCTAACATATTCAGTATAAAGGTTAGTATTAGGTACATTACAACCGTAATTATTTGATTGATTAGTTTGACAATGTAAATTATAATCAGTTAAATGAGTTCCCTGTTTCCCTGTGATGTTAGCTTCTTTGATTGCATTTTCCACCATTTCCATTATTCTATCCTCCAGTTGTTTTTCTTTAAATTATTTGTGATACTTGTTCTCAGTGAATGGTGATAATATTGTCTGGTTGTCATTTCTAGGCCATGGGTTTCTTCTTTTATTGCCATCCATATGCCTTGAGTCGGTAGACATTCTACGATACTTAATTTGTTTTGGGATTGCCCCTGGATTCAATTTTTTCTTGGTTATTTTCTTTAGAACTTATTATTTCTACTCTATTTGTATTTAATGCACTTGCATTAATATTTAGTGCACATGCTTCATCTTGCAGTTCTATCCACGATGATTGGTTATTTTGTAATTCTTTATTCCTAGTTAAAGGCGGCGAGCATTGCACGTGGTCGCCTATTTTTGTTACGGTTTTTTCCATTCCACTCCTTGCACATAAAACTAATTCACGTTGGGCTCCAAGTTGTACCTGCTAGGTTTTTGATATTAATAGTAATAAATATTTTTTGTTTAATATTTGGAATTACTTTCTTTACGCCCATAAACTAACCACCCACGGTAGTGTTACGCTACAAGTATCTGAAATAAAGTTATTTTGTTCTAAGAACTTCACTATGTAGAAATTAATATATTTTTCAAAAGTTTTTGACAGATGGGACAATAATGCAATTGGTCTATAACTTAAAGAATTAATTTTTTTTAGGTATAGGTTGAACACTTGCAATTTTCTAACAATTTGAAAAAGTTTTTTTTTTGTATAAGAAAGCAATAAATTTAGTCAAAATAAAAGCTAATTTATTTGCAATTGTTTTAAAAATAATTTTTATTTAAGGTAAAATTTTATCTATAGCTGATTTCTTTTTGACACTTAAATTAAAAAGATATTTTTGGAAAACTAGTTTTATAAATTGAATTGGACCTAATATTTTACCACTAGCCGGCATTGTAGGTGCAGCAATAGCAATATTTAGACTAGTAGAGTTAGTTTTTTTGTTGGATTAGTAATTAGATTGTTTTGATAGTTTTGAAGAATAGGTATTGAAAATTTTGTACTATACAATAAGTTTGTTGTTCTAGGCTGAGCAATTCAATTTGCTTTTTTTTTGTCAACCTTTTCTTTTTCAGATTGTATTAGATTGTCACAAAGAATTTTTATAATTTTGTTTTAGTCTCTTTGAAACAATTACTGATGTGTTTTTTAAATGTTTTTTGTTTTTGTTAACTGCTTGTTTTGTCTGAAATGGATGCAAGTATATTTGTTTTGGTTTAATAACAGAGAATAGAACATATTTTTTGATGACATTCTGAATAGTTTTGGTGAGATTTTCTACTGCAATATGTGGATTCTTAGAATATATTAGTCAAAGAGCTATAAATTTTTTGACTTGATAGTGATACTAATCAAGTAATTTGAAGTTTGATAAAAAAAATCCGACGGGTTCTATTCCACTGTTGTTGGAAAAGTTTAAGAAGTGCGCAGAGAGACTTAATTGGATGCTTATTGGGACTTTATCTTGAGTAAAAATCAAAAAAAGGTCATTACTTGTTTTTCTATCATTCTGCCATATTGACGGAAGTATTTGTAAAACAAACAAATCGGTTCTTTTTAAATGCTTAGAGCAAGAAATCAAAAGTGACAAACCGAAACAAATAAATGCTGTTTATTGACGTTTTTTTTTGCATTTTATGAAAGAAGAACTTTTTTATTTGGAAATATTGCAAAAGAACTGCAGATTATTCTTAATTACGACGTAAAGACAACAGCAATTCTTTTTGATCGTTATTTTAAATTTTGCATCAAAGACTTGTTTTTTTGTAATTTCTGAACCCAAGCAAGTTTGACTATCCGACTTGTTGAATAAATTGAGGAATACAAAGTTCAAAGAAGCAAGCAAGAGTAGTTTTTAAATACATTTTTGGTCGAGTGATAAGCTTACACCTTTTATAGGTTTAAAAACTGTTTATCTACATGTGCTGCAAGTATGAAGTAGACAATGGCAAAAATGATACAATTAATTTCCAAAAATTTCACGTGCAACTAACATGAAGAAGCTGATACATAGATTATATATCATACATGTAAGATAAGGAGATTACGTTTTAATTAGATGCTCCTACACAGATATTTTTTTATAACGCTTGGTAACATAAAACATCTTGGAACATTAGTTAAAGTGTGAAAGTTGGTGTGGGAAATGCACAAAGATATATTTTCGTAAGAAAAATGTACGATTTTTTAGAAAAATCTCTATGCAGTTTATTGCCAGGTTTTTGCGCCTTAACTAGGTGCAATTTTAATTCGGTATTCTTTAAAAAAGCAAAAATGTTTGTTATCGATCTTAAAAAGCCTCAAAAAATATCAACAATCATTTATAAATCTGGCACAATGTAATTTTGAACAAATAATGTTTACGAAAGCATACGCCCACAGTAACACCAATACCTTCCTCGAGCTGAACACCAACAAATTTGACGGTTTTGCTTTTCTATCTTGCAAATCCAAATTGTGCCAGCTTTTAAGTGCTTTGTACAACTCAAATATTTAAAATATCTAACTATTCTATCGTTTATAAGTAATGACTGGAAAGAGAGCGACAGAAAATATGGCTTTTATTAATTTGAAAAAGATCAACTGCTTACGTTTGTCAACGAGACTGTCATTTGACCAGATGAAGAAGGTATAATTTTTGTTTACGTTAAAATTTAGATATGATAAACAACCTCAATTAAATGTTTCTTCAGCTAATACAACATAGTTCTGCACTCTAAATAGTATGCACTTGGTTATATTGCTCTATATTATAAAAGTCTGGCAAAGTTTTGGCGTTTTTGTATTATAGCCAAATTATTTTTTAAATATTTTTTAGTTTTTTACTAGCCAGACATATTTTTTATGCCTACAGATTTATTACAGACAATTTTTTTTTACTTAATTTTAATAGACATTTTTTTATTTGAACCATTTTCACTAGTGTAGAAAAAGTGAAACGTTTTTGTAATTATCTGGCCTTCCAAACTCTACAGTTTGTTGCTTAGAATTACTAGCAGAACAATTCTATTGATGGTTGCCGACTAGGAAAATAAGTATCAAAAAAGCTCCTGGAGTTTCGGTAGTTATGATCAGAATTTTCTAAAGTCAGCATCAACAGTAGTTGTAATTTCTGGAATAGTTGAAAGATATGGATTTAATAATCTTAATTTACCAAGAAGTCCATTACGAGGTTAATATGTGGGTTTCATTATTAAAATTATGAGAAGCAACAAAAATCATAGTTTGTTGTCAAAGTAGTGTTGTAGAAGAGTGACTTAACCATTCAGTATTATGCACCTTAAAATTATATTTTTAACAAAATTTCTTCTTTTCTATAATTACTTTGAAAAAGCTTGTCAAAATTTTTGGAAAAGTAAAAAAAAAAATTGTTGTTTTATTTATAGAACCGTATATGTAGTATCGGGAAAAATGAGTTTAAAAAATTTGCTATTATAACCAATGCCTTGAATTTTGTACGTTGTCAGTCTAGAATATGCTTGTTGTTTGTGGATGTAGACTCAAACACCTTGTTGGTCAGCAAACAGTTGATGAAAATGATAATCAGAATTTACCAGATTCAAACGATCTAGATCTTTATCGTTTAATTTGGGTTCAATCAAAAAAAGGGTATGGGGTTTTCTATGTACAAGATGCTGATGAACAGAATTAAATTTTTTTAGACCAGAAAAATTAAATTTTAAGCTACAAACTAAGTCAAGAGCATCAATAGCTTTTTTAAGCTGAAATGCCAAACACCTAAATTTAATTGTATCATTTATGTTCAAAAATAAATCTGAGTTGTCAACAATGGGTCTTGTCTAGGGTATTAACCTGATTGTATCCGCCTCCATACAATTTTTTCTGCTAACGATAAGAGTGCAATACCGTTTGATATTGGGACAAATTAGCCAATGTACCACAAATGCAACTATTGCTCAGTCCTATCGTGTGAAGCAAGCTTGCACTATTATATATATATATATATATATATACTTGTTTAAGACCTTGTCAAGTGTACGGAACAAAAATTTGATTTTGCTCAAACCACTGAAAATGCCTTTCTCTACATGAGTCCTGATCTTGTGAATTTTTTTAGATTTTTTCATTAAGTCATTTTTGAGTAATAAGCAATCAAAATTTGAAAATAATGATTTTTTATTTTTATTACTTCTTATGGTTGCAAAAAACTGTAATAATTTTTTTTTAAATTGATAAAAAATATTTTTTTACAGCCAAATTTGTTTTCTTAAGTTTTGAAAATTTTGCAGAACTTTATAAAACATTTTTTCTTAAAAAAGATGACGGATTTTTTTAAATTCAAATTAATAAGTTTCTCAAATTAAAAAAAAAACAACGTATTTTGTGAGCAAATCTTGGTTAACACAATTTTTAGTACTTTTTAAAAAATTTTGAGCAATTATTGCTATTCATTTTACACAGAAAATATTGTGTAAGCAAAGTTCGTTCTAATTGCAAGTGATTTTGAGTTATTAAAAAAAAATAAGTTTTTGAGCTTTTTTTAGCAGTTTATTTGAAAGAAATTTGGTTTTTAACGCTAGAGAATTGCCGGGTTTAGTGTTGGGGCGCCGCTAGTAGTATTGTTAAAAAAAAAATTAAAAAAAAATATTTCTATCACATCTACGAGAATATCGGTGAACCTTTTTTTCTAGAATTGTATTGACACGTACAGCGCGTTTTAAAACTATTTTTTTTTCTTATAGGACAAAACGCCAACCAACTCAATATCCAAACAATAAGATTTCAGTCATCACTCTTTCTATATGTTGAACTACAACATTAGAATAAGTTTTCACGTTTTGCGTTAAAAAAATTGAGAATTTAAAGAGTAAAAAATTTATAAAAAACTAAATAAAAACGCAATTTAAAAAAAAATAATTCATTCAGTCGTTTTCTTGCCGAGTTTGATTTTGTGAACTCTTATAATAGCGCTACTATTCTCCTCCCTTTAAGCAATTTTTATTGAACTTTTAAAATAAATTGAATTTTAAGCAATGTTTATTAAATTTATGTTTAAGTTTTTGGACTATTTTTAATAAATTTTTCGCAATAATTTTTATTAAAAGATTTTTTGCAAGAGATAACTTGGGGAGAGAAAAGTTTTTTGTATGGGATAATTGAGTTTTTAAAGCAATTAAAGTAAATTTTTTGCAATAAATATGTTTTTTGAGCAATTTTTAATAAAATTATTGCAATTTTTTTAATATTATTATGCAATAAATGCTAATAATTATGATATTTTCAGTTAAAATGTAAAAGTTTAATTTAATACATTTTTATGGTTTTTAATACTAATATACTAACAAAATGCATTTAGAAATTGTGAACATTTTTTTTTTTACTTCGTTTATTTAATTTTCCATTGGCTGTACTAATGCTGTTATAATTCGATATTACATACACGTAAATCCGGTAAAATCGAACCATAGGTCAATTCCGCAACGTGACCGTACTGTATGGACGTATGATCCGACTTAATCGGCACAAATTCACCTCCAATTATCGATGCTGCGTTGCAGATTACTAGATTCTACTGCAACCGGTAATGAAGTCCCCTGAAAATTGACTGATTAAAATTGTGTTATCAGCATTTTTTATGTTTTTTCAAATAACAAGTTTTTTAGTATCCCTTATTAAATCGGATATAAAATCCATGTGGTTTAAAATATTAATAAATCAATGCGTTATCTAATATAAAATGTTTATGACTCACTGTATGGAATGGTTGTTTTTAATGGACTATAAAATTGTTATATGTTATAATAACGAAATTAGTAATACGAGTAGTTTTTGTTATTTATTAGGGACATTATGTTTGTTACTAAAATGTGTCATTAATAATAGTTGGACCAGATTGTCTATAAATTTAATTGTTAAACAACGCTCGTAAAGTAATAGATTTTCAACATACATATTTTGTGTTTTTGCTAACATATTAGTCATGCAATGAAATATTGAACTATAAATTTTAAAATAAAATAAATTGTTTATATTTAATCAAAATTTAATAGTTATTTGCTTTCAAATATTGTTGGATTGGATGGAGTACAACGCTATATTTTATTGTAATAATTTTGCTAATTTGAAGATAAAATTTCAACCGATTTTTTTGATGTTATGCAAAAATAATCTGTGATTATTAGACACAATCTATAAAGGTGCCCCTAGACGATCAATATATATATATTGCTGGGACCACCTAGACGTTGCAATATAATTGCGCAAACTTGTTGTGTTGTGTGACCATTGCTTTAGTTATAGCTTTAAAAAAAAAAGAAAAAAGGCACAGATAGATGAAGGAATGGTTAAAAAAAGAAATAAATACTTTTAGGTTAGATTGTACAATAAAAATCAAACTTTTTTTGATTGACTCAATATATTGTACAATCTTTTAATATGATCTACAGACAGTCAATATTATTGTATATATATATATATATATATATATATATATCCATATATATATATATATATATATATATATATATATATATATATATATATATATATATATATATATATATTGTTTGGCAATACACTCCTAGTGGAGTTTAACCGCTCCTCCTGGAGCTCTTGTGATTCATTTTAATTGGGTGAATCAGTCCCATTTCGTCTTCTTAATTTGCGCTATTATTTCTCTCCATTTCTTCCTGTCCTTTGTTGCATCTTTCCATTTCCTTATTCCTAGAGTTCCCAGGTCCTCTTCTACTTCCTTTTTCCATCTGCTTTTGGGTCTTCCTCTTCTTCTTTTCCCGCTGGGCTCCCATTCAGTTATTTTTCTTAACACACCGTCCTGATTTGATCTCCATATATGTCCTAGCCATCTCATTCTTGCTGCTTTTATGTTATTTACTACATCATTTCCTAGTAACTCATATATTTCTTCATTCGTTCTTCTTCTTGGTTCATCATTCTCGTCTTTAATTGGGCCGAAAATACATCTTCCTATTTTTCTTTCCAGTATTCTCATCTTATTCTGCTCCTTTTGGGTGATTGTCATTGTTTCTGCTGCATATGTTATTATCGGCCTTACCATGGTTTTATACACTTTAATTTTGTTTTTGTAGCTTATATTCTTGTTTATAAGTATTTTCCTATTTGCAAAAAATGCTCTGTTCGCAGCCTGAAGTTTCTCATTTATTTCGTTTTGTCTATCATTTCTATTGTTTATCATAGTGCCCAGATACTTATAATTCTCTACTTCATCAAATTTATATTCTCCTATTGTTACTGAACCTTCTTTGAATTCTTTCCCTATCCTAAGTACTTTAGTCTTTTCTGTGTTTATTTCTAGTCCCATCTTTCTTCCTTCTGTCGTCAGTTCCACTACAATTTCTTCTAGTATCTTCCTTTGTCTACTTATTATTACCACGTCGTCTGCATATGCCACTATTTGATATCCATTTGTCCTTATAGTTCCTTGTTTTCGGATTTTTCTTAAAGTGAATTCTAGCGCTATGTTAAACAGCGTGGCAGAGAGTGTATCTCCTTGACGCACCCCCACATCTGTTTTGAATTTTCCTGTTTGTCCATGTTCAGACAGCACTGTCGCTGTAGTATTTTTTAACGTCATGGCTATTAGACGTCTCAATTTTACAGGTATTTTTAGTTCATGTAGAGCTTCCATTAGTTTCTTCCTTTTAATTGAGTCAAATGCCCTCTTGTAGTCTATGAATAGGCATTTTATATTCATATCATGTTCATACGCCTTTTCCACTATTTGTTTTATAATATGAATTGCATCTATTGTTGATTTTCCCCTCACAAAACCACATTGATACTCCCCTACCACTTGTTTCGCATGTTCATTAAGCCTGTTCTGGATTATCGTTGTTAGTATTTTATACCCATTGTTAAGCAACGTTATTCCTCTGTAGTTTTTACATTCTTTAGGGTCCCCCTTTTTGAGTACTGCTATTATTGTGCCCTCATTCCATTCCTCTGGTATTATTTCCGTTTCCCATATTTGTTTTATTATTTTAGAAATCTCTTCTTGTAATTTTTCCCCACCATACTTGAACATTTCCATGTTGATGTTGTCTACTCCTGGTGCCTTTCCATTTTTCCATTTTTTTATGATTTCCTGGATTTCTGTAATTGTTGGTTTATCTATTTTTATTTCGTCTTCTTCATCATTTCTTTCTTCTATTGCCACTTCTTCGTTACACACATCTGTTAGTAGCTCTTTAAAGTGCTCTTCCCAGGTGTTTTTTGCTTTTTCATCATCGACTACCATATTTCCATTTTTATTTCTTAGTCCTATCGTTCTTTTCGTTTCTTTTTTTCTGTTATCTTTGATTTTTTGGTAAAATTTTTTTGCATTTCCATTTTCTTTCTCTATCTCTTCCATTTTTGTTTGTATCCATTTCTGTTTTGTGCTTCTTATGATTTTGTTACATATATATTTATTCCTGTTGTATTCTTCTTTTTTATATTCGCCATCATTTCTTAACTATTCTTTCCTTGCTTCAGCTTTCATTTCTACTTTCTCTCTGCATTCCTCATTCCACCAGTCATTTCTGTATTGTTTTTTTCTTTTTCCAATGTTCTCTTTTGCTGCTTTGTTTGTTATTTCTTTTATGCTTTCCCACTTTCTGTTCATATTATCCTCATTTTTGTCTTCATCTTCCTTGATTTTTTCTTCAATATCGTTTACGAAAAGTTCTCGTATTCTGCCACTTTTTAGCTTTTCTATGTTCCACTTCTGTCCCCTACTTTGTTTCACATTTTTATCTATTTTTTGTCTAATTGTTGCCGTTACCATAAAGTGATCACTGTCTGCGTTCGCACCTCTATACGATCTCACATCTATGATCATTCTTTCTCTCTTTTTCGTTATTGCTACGTGATCGATCTGGTTACCATATCTGTTCCCAGGTTCCATCCATGATATTTTGTGTATCTTCTTGTGTTTAAATTTCGTGCTAGATATTACCATTCCCATTGAGTTTGCTGCGTTACACATCCTGTGTCCATTGTCATTTGTTCGTTCATGTATTGTGTGTTTACCTGCTACCTCTTTATTGTATACTTCCTTCCTGATTTGTGCGTTTAGGTCTCCCGCAATAATTATCGTGTCTTGTTTCTGCAGCTCATTATATACCGCTTCCAGCCTTTCATAAAATTCATCTTTGGTTCTTTCCTCTGCTGTTTCAGTTGGGGCGTATACATTCACTACTGTTATACAATATGGTCTCGCTCTTATTCTTATGTATGCTATTCTACCATTCACTGGGGTGAACTCTATCACATTCTCTTTTATTTTATCTGTTACCATAAAGGCAACACCATTTCTCTCTTGTTTACTTTCACCTGAGTACCATAACGTGTATCTTTCTGTTTTCACTTGTCCATGTTCTTTCCATCTTATTTCTTGCAGTGCTGCTATGTCTATGCTATATTTTTGTAATTGTCCTGCTATTTCTTCCATTTTACCCTCTTTTAGCATTGTTTTTATGTTCCATGTACTTAATTTAAAATCTTTTTTCTTTCTCATGTCCTTATTCCTAGCCTTTTTCATCTTCTGTTTTTTCGCATTCGTTTTTAATAGTTTTTTGGGACCTTTATTTTGCTTATTTCTGTCCATTCATATTTTACATCATCTATGAAAATCTTTTGGTATCCTACTTTTACTTTTATACCTTCACTTTTCTTTTCTTTTGCGATTTGTCTTAGTTCTTTTTGTATTTCTCGCTCATGTACTGTCATGTCATCATCTATATATATTTTTATTTCTTTGATCTTATTTTTGTTCTTCATAATCTTCATTTTATCCTGCCAGCTCTCCAATTTGACTACTATGATGTACTCGTTGATTGCGTATGCTTCTTTAATTGCAGTATTTATTTCTAATTTATCCTGTATAAACTTCTCTACTTCTTCTTTGATTTTCTGTCCTTGTATATTTGCATTTTTTATTATAATATTGTTCTTTCTTTTTTCTTTTTCTTGTTTATTTATTCTGTCTTCCATTAAATTCAACTTGTCCATAATTTCTTTTTTTTCTTTCCTCCATTCCTGCTCTTTCGTTTTCAGCTCTTCTTTTATCTGTTTTAGTTCTTGGTTTGTTCTTTTTATTTCTGTATTTAGTGCTTCTGTTTGACTTTGCGACTTATCAAATCCCTCGTTCATATTTTTTGTTAAAGCTCTTATTGCACTGAGTATTTCCTCCATCTCTTGTCTCTGTCTTTCTTCCTTTTCCGGAGCTGTTGTTATTATTTTCTTTTTCTGCGTGACCTCTTGCTCCTCCCCTTCGATCTTTTCTAGGCTCGTGTCTTGGATTTTTCTTTTATTATTCTCACTCATTAGTTCCGGCGTAAATCTTTTTATTGTTCACTATTATTACTATTCATTTATTTCTTTTTTTTTGGTTTTTTTAATCCTTCACTATTTTATTCGTTTCTTTTTTTTTCTTGTTTTTAATTGCACTATTGATATTTGTTTTTGACTTTGCTTTAATGTTTCCCTGTCGCTTCTATGTTATAATTTGAATTTCATTTATTTATTTGCCTTTTTATTCTATTTTATTTTTGTAATCTCTGTACTCGTTTGATCTATTTATATTTGTTTGTTCTGAATGTTATCATTTATTTTCCATTTCAATATTTCTTATGCGCGTGCTGTCCTTGTTGATTATCCCGCAGCTGTTTTGAATCTTACTCTTTCTAGCGCACGCCGCTTCCTTTATTTCGTTCTCTCTGTCTGGTAATTTTATTTGTTGGGATTTGTTTTCCTTATCTTTGTCCCTTTCAGCTTCTAGTTTCACTATCACTTTTCATCCACTAATAGTTTGTAATCTATGTTATTAACTACTTATTTTTCACTGATTCACGCCTTGCATGCAGCGCTAAATTCCCGTATTTTCTATATATTTTTACGGTCTCACCAAAAGCACGTGTTCTCTCAACCGATGCTCGAACTGAAAAATCATTGTATAGTATCAATTATTGTGCAATATATTGACTATAATATTAAACGTCTAGGGCGGCTTTACAGGTCAAAATGATCTTGAACTGTCAGTTATAATGATCTGCATTAGTCAAACTTTTAAGCAACTGTCATAAGTAATCTATAGTTTGCAAAGATGATCTTGTTTACTTATACATGATTGATGACTGCACAAGCTCATCTTTTTATTTTAATAATGATTTGCAATTAATTAACGTTAACATAACACGACCTGTTAAACATGTACCTTGAACGATTTTGATTTTTTATTTATGATTTTTAATTGTCAAATTATTGACGCTAATAACTGTCAAAATGTACTAAATTTATTATATATAATCTGTAACTGTCAAAAACTAATATTGAGTTAAAATGCATGATCTGGATTGTTATTAATGAATTGGATACGTAACCGTCTTCTTATTATTTAATGACATCTTTTAATCACTCTTTTTTAAGTTATAGTTGCAGGAACAGGGCAGGAGGATGTAATATTCAATTTTTTGACAACAAACACTTAAATGGGGATGTCATTTCAAACCGCAAGCTTATAATCTGCAAATTAAGTTCAAGACATTTAGTAGGACTACTGGCGCAAAGTCACGTTCTACCAAATAAAAAACATCCTCTGGGTTGTAAAAAGTAAAGGAGAGTAAAAGATAAAAACGAGACCAACTTCTGGTGCTTCGGAGGCTTGTTCTCAAGAAACCGAATTGTAACAATTAGAGCCCAACATGTGGGGCACATCATAGCAATTGTGCTGCACACCTACATTGAACGTGACAGAAGATAAGGCGTGTCTATTACCTAGAGGTTGTCCTCAACAAGTTTTAATAAAATAAACTTGATAATAACTAAGTCGGCTAGAAAATCGTCAATCCGACAATGAGTTGGTTTATTTGTCAAATGAGTTTAGCGTTAAAACGCTGGAGTCACCAAAAGTTGAAAAGAAACTTAACACAACAGCAGACCTTTAGAGATGATGGCCAAGATGTTGGAAACATATGTTTCTTGCTGCATTTGTAAAATATTTTTTCTTGCGTACATTAGGAGTTTGTCACCACACAGGTGCATGGCTGCACTATAGCCTATGAGAACATTCTGAATAATAGACCAGCTGACGACCATGCAAGGTCTCTGACTGTGCAAAGTCAGTTACAGCACGCTAACCTCATCATGCTTGCCAAAGAAATCAAAGAAGTCTACAAACTTATACCGAAACCAATCAAAACTTTGCAAGTGAGCGTCATCGAGACCGAACATCAAGTAACGTCACTCCAAGCCACAACCACCTTAACACTTGTCGAGGGCAAGGACCACAAAGACGTATTACACGTCGGTTTGACCCTACTTACCGTGTAAATAAAAGAAAACCAACCTAATAATAGCCGCTATACAGCTAACCGGTCACTTTTCGTCTATCAACACATCCAACCTCTCCGGGGAAACCAATGAAATCCAACCGGATCCGCCTGCAGTTGAGCTTGGCATAGCCCTTAACGCGACATGTGCATACCACCGACACAGTCATTGACATCCATCATGACAAAGCAGACAATACTCGGCACGCAAAACTTTCTGGAAACAACAAACCGGTTGCGCAAAAGAGAACGGGACAAAGTGTACATAGTGAATATACGTACCCGGATGAACAAAACAATCTCGGACGATTATCATTGCCCTAGGTGCAAATTGTGTAACAGTGAACGTCCGTGTCGCAAGTGTATCAGACATTTCAAACCCGCGACACTCAAACTTTTGTAGAATCCTACTAGACACTTTTACATTATGAACTTTTCCCGTCCCAACCATAGTTCAGTTACCAAACAAGTTCAACAACACCTAGATACTATCATCATACTGGGTTGTCGGAAGCTCAGTATAAGAAAGTTGGGGGAATTGATTCCGCTTTGTGGGCAAAGCCTTACTCCACTAATAGCATCTTAGTCTTTTGTCCCTTGTTTCTATAAATACTCAACTTTCACTACTATCGTCAATCAAACTCTAAAAGCCAAGCAAAAAACATCATCATAACCACCGTAGACAGGAATTCCGGTAATCATCATCATAGACATTGCAGCTTTTAACATAAACCACCTTGCACGGTGTTATTGACTAACACACACAATAAGGTTACAAAGCCTACAGATTAAAGATTCCTTAATTCAAATTTTTAATTTTCAAAAAAGTGACAAATTACGACCTAAAGCAAAAATCTAGAAAAATAATAAAATATTAAATTGTAATTATGGCAACAATGGATTAAATCCTTTATTAATTTAAATAATTTAATAAACAATTAAGCCTACTAAGTCCAATTTTTTTAACTGCATGAAAAAATTTTGGTTGCTTGCATAACAATTTTCAAAAAAGTGACAAATGATGTCAAGACAAAAATAATAAAGTAATTTTAAGTTGTAATGATGGCAACAATGGATCAAATTAAAAATTGTTTTAAATAATTTTATACATATTTAAGCTCTTCTTAACCCAATTTTTTAAATCGCATTAAAAAAATTTGTTTGGGTACTTTACAATTTTCAAAAAAATGGCAAATTACAACTTATAGTAGTAAAGTTCTAAAATAATTTTAAATTGTAATTATGGCAACAATGGATTAAATTTAGAAAAGAAAATTGAAAATTAGTAAATAATCATGTTGTCAATAAAAAGTTCAAATAGTATTTTATAAAATTTTGACATTTCATCTGTCAAAAATGCTGTTTTTGATATTTGACCAAATCAATTAAATTAAAATTTATAAAATTAAAAAAAAAAACTAATTTTAAAGATTGGTAGATAATTATATTGTGAATAAAAAGTTTAAAGAGTATTTTATAAAACTTTGACGTTTTAACTGTCAAAAATGCTGTTTTTGATACTTAAGCAATTTTGGTAAAATCAAATAAATTAGATTAATTTAATGATTAAAAAAAAAAACAAATTTCAAAAGTTTTTAGATAATTAATTAAGTTTTCTATAAAAAGTTTAAATAATAATTTATAAAGATTTGACGTTTCAGCTATCAGAAATGCTGTTTTTGATACTTTATCAATTTTGGCCAAGTCATATAAATTGGATTAAATTAAAATCTACACTGTTTAAAAAAAAAAAAAAAACAAATTTAAAAAAATTGTAGAAAATGAAGTTGTCTATAAAAAGTATAATAGTATTTTATAAAATTTTGGCAATTCAACTGTCAAAAATGCTGATTATAATACTTAGACAATTTTGGTCAAATCAATTAAACTAAATTAAAATCTATAATGTTTAAAAATAAAAACAGCCATAACCAATTTGTGGATAATTAAGTTGTCTATAAAAAGTTTAAATAGTATTTTATAAAATTTTGACGTTTAACCTATCAGAAATCCTGTTTTTAATACTTTATCAACTTTGGTCAAATCAATTAAATTGAATTAAATTAAAATCTATAAAGTTTAGAAAAAAATTGATTTAAAAAATTGGTAGTTAATTATATTGTCAATAAAAAATTTAAATAGTATTTTATAAAATTTTGACGTTTTTGCTGTCAAAAATTCTGTTTATGGTATCAATTAAATTGGATTGAATTAAAATCTCTATTGTTAGAAAAAAACAACTTTTGGTAAATTTGTAGATAATAAGGTTGCCTATAAAAAATTTAATAGCATTTTATAAAACTTTGACGTTTCAGCTGTCAAAAATGCTGTTTGTGATACATTGTCAATTTTACCAAAACAATTAATTAATCATTAATCATTTATCAAACTAAGCGTATTGATTATAATTATTTTTTTTACAGTATGTACACATTATAATGAGGTATACTGCTACTAATTTACATAAATCTCCAATAAACCGTTTACAAGTTATTATTTTTTTAATTATATTTTCTTGTTGCTGAATCAAGTCAGCTTATGTCAAATAGTTTGAGATTAAATCAAATTGGCCGTGTCAACTGTAATTATTTTTATACAGTTGGTAATTTTAATAATGAAGTATACTGGTACCAATTTGTATTAATAATCAATATACGGTTAAGAAATTATGATTTTTTTAATTAATCCTCTAGTATCTGAATCCAGTTAGCTCATGTCAAATAGTTTAAGTTTATATCAAATTGAGCGGGTTGATTTTAATTATGCCAATGGGGTATATTGGTACCAATTTGAGGCTATAGTAATTCCGACAGAAAAAAAAATCTGAATTACTAACACTTGGGTAAGTGAGCTGGAGACTCTTATTCAAGCTATACTTCCAGCAATCAATAAAGTAAGTGCTCTGCCTACAAACCTAAATTTTTTTATCAAAATATTAAATTTTATTAAAAAAAAAGCTAACTATATGCCCGCTTACTTACCAAACTGTTTATTATCAAAGTAAGGTTTACTATTGGAAAAGATACAAAGAGCATAATAAAGCTTCAGAGCAGTTGAACCTTATTGGAACTAATATAAGCCAGCAAAATTTCTTAGAAATTGTCAAACCATTATCAAGAAAATCAAAGATAAAAATTTTTAATAGACAAGAATCATAAAACCGTTAAGCCTCGATAGAATTGATAAAAATCAAATTTCTTCGTAAATCAAGTAAACAATACATAAAACTCTTTAATAGACATAATATTTCTTCAACAAAGTAACAAATTTTTTAAAACCTTTAAACATCATTAGACCATATAAATGATTAAATTTGAACATAAATCATCAAATCAAAATGAATAAATAACTTTATTCTTAATTAACCTTGAAATTATCATATCCGATTTCAATCAATCCACCAAAGTCCTCAAACATCATCACTTTTTTAAACAAATTTTCAATATGATTATTTTATTATGTATATTTCAAAAAAACTTGCTTACCTTACTATAAATTTTCATTTTTAAGAAAACTAAATTAATTTCAAAAACCGGATATGAAGATGTTACCTAAATTCTATGAGTTACCACACAGTACAATAAAGTCCTCTTATGCTACCACCAGACGAAAGATAATAGGCTTTAACTTACCTCTACATACCGCCGAGTTATCTCAGAAGCTCTACAATGACTGATACAATCCAACCGAACTAGTGGAAGTTTTCCTATTTAAGAAAGCCGCTCTTTAGAGGAAGTTAAATTCTCAAAAGCCCAAACAATGTTTTGGCTTTTAAAACGTTTTATGGATACGAGAATTCAGCTATCTCTGGATGCTATGCACTTTGATACGCTGGAAGAGCTTATCAAAGCAGCAACACAAGTAGAAGGCAAAATAGAGTACACGCCATTTAAGAGTTTTGTATCTTAAGCAGACCCGACAACTCAACTGCAAATTACAGGAGAAGCATGCGCCAAGTTTAAAATCAACTATTGCATTATACGTATCAAGTTTCTGGTGTGTCCTGCGGCTGTGTACACTTTGGGAAAACAAATAGCAACAATCTACTCGGAAATAAATCCTAAACCTCAACTTATTGGCAACATCAAAACATATGATAACAGATTCTCGGACAAAGCCCAGTTTGCGCATTTGATTAAACAGTTTGCAGAGGTATTTAGCAAGACAGGAACGCTAAACGTAACTAAGACAGTTTGTCATAGAACTGAACTTACCAACCACACGGCAATCCGGATCTGTGTGTAAACCATAAACGCTGCAAAGTAACAAATAGTCTACCAAAAAGTGGAAGAAATTCTGGCAAACGGGCATATTGAAAGAAGCTTTAGCAAGTATTGCAAGACAGTTGTATTAGTCAAGAAAAAGGATGACAAATCGCGGTTCTGCATTGATTATCGACGATTAAATGATGCAACACGGCCATCACAAAACACTTATGGACTTTGGAACAGCTCAAATTTTTATAAAACTTGACTCAAAATCTGGTTACTGGGAGGTTGCAATGGCAGAAGACTGCAACATTTTTATATTTTGATAATATTTTAGTGTACTCCGACTCGTATGAAGATTATATAGCGCATTTAATACTAATCTTTTTTTAATTATTAAATAATGACATCCGCCAATCATTTTTAAAAGTTATAAATGCAGGAACACGGCAAGAGATGTAACTTTAATAATCTAAGTAGAGTGTTGGTTATAAAGAAGTGATTGCGTCACCTTCTTCTTAATATTTATTGACATTTGTCAATCATTTTCTCATAAACAATAACTGCAAGAACATGATACACATTCTGATTTTGATTAATATACCCTGTTTACTTTTTAATACACAGAGTGATTACATAATATCTAATATTGTCAATTATATTAAGAATACACTTGTGGGGGGAGGTGATTTATATTAAAATGCCAACAAGGCAGTTAAACTAAATCCAATTTTTAAGCTCTGACAGAGAGTTTAATTAAAGTTTTATTATATTAAAATAGGTTTTAAACAAATTTGTGTTTGTTAATATTTTGTAATAAAAACTATTATATTCATTGTTTGACAATATTGTGTATAATATGAATGCAATTTAATAAAAATTATTTTTAAATAAAGAACTAAAAATATAATAAAAACATAATTTTAATTAAATTCCATCCATATTATAAAAAAAATTAATATCAAACATTGTACAAATATCCGATAACTTAATTAAAATATATCCAGATTCATAAAAAATCTAATCAAATTAATTAACATGGTTTGAAACTTTCATTACATGTATAATATTAAAAATATTATGATCCCTTTTTCCCACAAAACTAGATGAGTCCTCGGTGAATGCAAATCGCTCGTGCATAAAGATAGATTAATGGGGGAAAACAGAGTAATTACACACCGGTAAAAATTGCGTTATCGACGGCCGCAATTAGCGGAAATGCGACCGCCACCCGTTCACGTGCATGGTATCGAATAATGGGTCCCGTTCTTATCTTTATATGCGTTTGGTTGGGGGCGAAATAGTTTTGGGGGCATGATATCATCGATGGATTTCAAGTGGCATTGTCTGATTCATTTCCAAGTGGGGTTGATTTATTAAGCTTATGCCACCGGAATAATCCATCTAATCTTAGATATGGACCTTAATAATATCCACAATGGGACGGGGGCGTATTAACCCAAACATTAAATTAGGGCAGATGTTTAGAGTCAATTACATTAAAAATATTACATGAATTGAGTTAATTAAAACGATAAGAACGTAATATGTTAATTGATACAAATAGTCGGTCCGGTTAGGAGGATGACGATGTAATAATCAGAAATAACAGGAAATTGGGGCCGCTTCCGACGATAGGTCCACGGGGATGTTGGATTTATCCGGGATCATCGGCATCATACTAATGGACAAGTTGCCTAATGACGGACCGCTGTTTACGGTAATGCACAATTCCGGTCAAAATCCGGACGTGCGATTCATCCCACCTATGTTAGCCCACAATAATTAGCCAAACCGTCCGATAAGAGAGATTTCTCTCTGAAAATGATTGATGATATTATCTCTATATGTGTGCGTTCGAATATTTTATTTCTGTGCGGGCAGGAATAAACCCTTTCAAATCCAACGGGATTTTTCGATCGGAAAAAAGAGCAGGAATAATAGAATGGTCTCGAAGGGCACGAAAGCTGGACAATATAAACAAGTGAAATATAATTTAGAAAAAAATACGAAGAGATTCCAAGATTTGCGCGCTGGGATTGGTGTGAGGAAAAAGAGAATGAAGAATCGAAAACACAACTATTGAATTAGAGTTTTTTGCAGGAAATAATTTATATTGTTTGGTTGAAATTGAAAAAAGAATTCTAACATTATTATTGTAGAATTACTGATGAGACTCATAAGAAAAGTATTGAAACATTGGTGCCGGTGTTACACATAAAAGTGCATAGTTAATTACATATTTATAACTTGTAAATAATTTATACTTTTATATATAAATGTATAAATTTTTAACTGTGACTTTGTAAACTAATTACTATGTTTAGTGCGTATTAACAATAATATAATACTAATATTAGTTAATATAAGAAAAACTTTTGCTACAATCGACAAAGACAAATTGATTTAAAAATAAAAATTATAAGAACAAGAAACACAAACCTAAAACTGATAAAAACGTACATTAATAAAAGAACACAATAAACAGGAGTAAACGACATACTTAGTGACGATGGAAGCAGAATATGGGTTACCAGAATAGAGTGCTAGCGACAATACGGTATATTAAACATAAATGAAATGATATATACGAGGACAGTTTTTTACATTATTTACCTTTTTTTTGTGGACGTAGTGAAGTGTTTTTTCTTTGCGTAAATTCTGTTGTTATAATGTCCTTGTCAAACTAGTCTAGATTTGCAGTAGTTTGAGGTGGGCAGGTTATTGCTTTGCAGATTTTTACACAGAATCTGTGGCACGTATGCTGTTTTAGTCTCACTATTTCTATAGTCTTAATCTTTTGCCTCTTTGTATCTTTTTTATCTGCACTGATATCCAGCTCTGCATTCTCTTCTTTTTCTAATCCGTGTGTTATATATTTTAATTATTTGGTTTGTCCTCAGATGCGTTCTTAGTTTTCTTAGTTAGGTCACGTTAACTTCTTCTTTATTGTATTATCTCTCCTTCATAAATAGTTTATGCAGTTTCTTTAGTTGTAGTAAATAAATTTTATTTTCAGTGATATTCTTGTATTACCATCTGAGATTACTTCTTTATGTTTTCTTGTTTTCAAGTATATTCTGACCATCTCAAAAGTTGCGTTATCTGTAACCTTGAGATAGCGTATCCACCATTTGATATTTGCTCGTGCAAAATTGTCCTGTTTTTTTTTTGTTTTTATTTTGTGTGTTTGTTTTCATTGTTTGTTTGTTTTTATATTTTTCCATTGTCAAACTCTTTATTTTTTTTATTTAGTACTCTTGTTGCAAAGTTTCTTAGCGCCCTTCATTTATTTTTATTTCTTAGGCATTTCTTAATTATTGTTATTTTATTCACTTTGCTTTCCAGTATATTTTTTATTTTTTTTTTATTTTTCTCCTACGCTTTGCATTCTACTAAAGTGTTTTCTGCATTTTCGTGTGTTTTTTCCTGACAGAATATACATCTTTTGTTTTCCTTAATTTTCCGGTCAGTATTTGTATTGTATAATAGCACGTCTCGGGTTTGTTCTCTACCGAGATTAGTTCTCTCGTTTATTTTTCCTTTTCTTTTCTATTCCACTATTCTATTGTCTTCTCTTTTGCTCTTAGCTTTGCTTTCTTTTTACTGTTTTTTTCTTTTATTAGTTTCTTTATTTCTATCTTTTTTTCCATTATCATATCTGCGGGAGGTGGTGCCACAATCACCTTTACTGCCTCCTGTGACGTCGTTCTTTAAGCCCTGCTAATTCTTAACGAGCTGGCTCTTATTTCATTCCTGTTTTTTTTACTGTGTGGTTTCTCTCCATGTTATTTTTTTTTTCAACTTTCTTCACTAGTAACAAACTGTTCTTGTTCTCTGTTTACTGATTTCATTGTTTCTACTTTTTTTTATATATTTTATTCATTTATTTACTCAGATTAAGATAAACAAGAAAGAAAGGTCGGGATAGATCTATATAATAATTAGTAAATTAAAGAAAGAAGATAAAACAGTGGATAGTAGAATAGAAAAAAAAAACTAAGAGACGCATTCAATCAAAATTAGTAGAAATAAAAGTGGAAATAGAAAAACTGGTGAGGGTGGGAAGAAATACTGATTAAATTGAGAAATTGGGAAGACAAAAAAAATAATAAAAAATAAAAAAAAGTTAAGAATTACTGATATATTTATCGACGATGAATCGACAGTAAAAGAAAAGCTAATCCAAAAAGATGTAAGAATTAGTGCAAAATAAAAAAAAAAAAGAGAAATAAAATTGTAGTCGGGTTCATGAAGAAAATGGGGAAATTAAGGAGAATATAAGAAAACACACGAACAAAGAAAAAACGTTTTGGGAGCAACGGGTTCGGAAAAGTTAACAAATTATATTTTGAAATATGGTAGATTGAAAAAAAAAACTGGGAAGATTGCAAAAGACTAAAGGTGATGAAGGTGAAAACAATAAGTTGGTTTTGTTTAACTGCAACTGTGGGATTGTTTACGATCTCAGCATTTAAAAAAACAATATTTTTTACTGAAAATCATGAAAAATTATATACACTGTTGAGCAAAAAATAGAGGTCACTTTAAAATGATGACTTAGTTTTAATTTTGTTTGTTTTAACCTTATGTTAGCAAATTGTAAACAATTGTACTGTATTTTGCACAATAAATTAAAAATTCAATGCTGAAATCATAATTATTTTATTGCGAATTTTGGAAATATCACAAATTTACAGTTCAGACAAAGTTCAAATCTTATTACTAATTACGAGTGTTGCATTAATGACTGCTTGAAGTAAACGAGGAACACTTTGAATTAAATTAAGGATCATATTTTGGTCGATATTCTTCCGTTCCTGCAATAGCAACTGTCTTAGCTCCTTAGCTTTCGGATACGGCGTCCCAACTTATCCCAGACATGTTCTATAGAATTTATATCCGGGCAACTCTACGCTACATTATCTTGCATAAAAAAGCCAGGCTTGCCCTTAGACGGCATGAAGGGCATAACATGATTTTCAAAAATCTCCATAATATATCTGTGAGCTGTCAGGAAGTCATTTTCTATAAAGACAAACTCTGTGCTTACTTTGGTAGAAATTCTTGCCCAAACCATAACCGACTTACTGCCAAATAGAAGTCGCTCATCAATACAAACTGAAGCGTATCTTTTTCCTACTTTCCGACGTCCGTCTGATCTATTAAAGCAAATGCGTGACTTGACTGAAAACAGTACTCTGCACCAGTCCTTATTATTCCATACCCAGTGATTTCGGGCAAATGCCAATTAAGGTGGACTTGTAGCCATCTTTCTACAAGACAATCCAGCAGCCCGTAGCCTATTTCTGGCGGTCCGCAAACTTTTGGACAGCAAAAAACGGTCATCTCTGTTTGTGGTGACTTATTTTTGCTCTGATCCTGATCTTCTGGTTATCAAGCCAGTATCCAAGTAACGCTAATACACCTTTTGTACAGCACAAAGACTTTTACCAACAATCCTTGCAGTTTCATGTTTTCCTCGCGCATTTTTAATTGACGCTATAATTCTTGCCACAACAATAGGTCCTAAAGATATTACGACCTGTTAAGTACATTACACCGTGTAAATGACAAGTTTTGCAAAGAAAAATCAACAACGAAATGTAGGTTTTTAAACAAAACAAAAAATTTCAAAAATAAAACATAATTTTAAAGTGACCTTTATTTTTTGCTTGCCAGTGTATATATTGCGTATATTGATTATTGCAAAGCATTTGATTCTGTACCACTATTTTTTCTATATATAAAATACACTCAACATTAATCTATTTTCTTACAACAGTTTTGTCATCATGAAAACAACAATCAAATTATGCACAGACAACAACATCATCACTGACTTTATCAACATTAAAAGAGGGATTTTTCAATACTTGTTGAGTCTACTTTGCTTTACAACCGCTATCAATATGCTCAACAATATGAATAAAGGCTACAACATTAAACAAGGCAATACTATAACATTTTGTATGTTTTCACTACATGTATATGGACAATATAAAACTGTACAGCAGCACACTGTAGTATTTAAAGCATTGACTGAAAACTATAAAATTGTTTAATAATGACACATGCAGTTTCACTTAAACAAATGCAAAACGTCGGTACCGTAGAACATGGTGTTCCTCAAGGTTTCATTTTTGGCTGTCTTTTTTTATTGTGTATATCAATGATCTACAAGCATACATAAACAGTAATATGGTTTTATACGGAGAAAACGCGACAATATTACATAAACCAAACGATAATGTAATTGAAACTGCAGCGGCTTGGTTTACAGATAACCTGCTTAAACTAACCACCAAAAAAAAACCAAAAACAAACATGCTGGTAGTACATATAAGAGAAGATCTGAAATAGAACACACATATTGAGAAACTTAAGAATAAAACATACGCTGCTGTGTACGCTGTTAGAAAAATCCGTAACGCAATATCACTTTACCTTGCAAAATTAGCATATTTTGTAAACTTCTATGCTGTAGCAACGTATGAAATTTTGTTCTGGGGAGGGTGATATTTAATGAAGGTTATTTTTATTTTACAAAAAAAATAATTTGAGAAATGGTGGGAATAAAAGCAAAGATTTCTGTAGAGATATTCTTATAGCACCAGAGAACGTGATGATTACAAAATTTTGCGCCATCGTCTTACCATGTGTCAACAGGGGACTCAATATTGGTCAGTTAAGGCTTACAACTATTTACCAATAAAGTACAAAAGTATGACTTGCACCAGATTTAAAAGTAGTATTAGAAACATGTTAATAGAATTATCTCTTTATGATTTTAAAGACTTTTTTTCTGTTAAATTTTAAATGTATAATTTGCATTGTATAATAAACTGTATATTTGTCATTTTATGATTAATGAGGATGCTATTAATCAATTTTTTGTGTTCAATTAATTACTACCATCTTTAATTAAATTTCTTGTACAATTTAAATGCATTTAAATATATTCATAAATGCAATTATTGTATTATTGGTTTGTATTCGTTTCTTTTCAACTATTAGAACATGTGCTATTTTGCTGTATTGGCAAGTTTAATTTCCCACCTTTTGTGTGCTTGGATTTAGAAATGAGAATAATGTTTAACAATAAATCTCTTGATAACTAACGCTTGGGTGGGTGGATGGGAACTAAGTTTAGATTGTGGGAAAGTAGCTTCTTTTACTATGACCCACCAACTCGCTTAAGTGTTAGTCATCAAAGGATCTATTGTTTGTCCCACTTGTTGCGTCCTTAAGCTTAGACGTCAGAAAAGTATTTAACAATAAGTTTCTTGATAACTAACGTTTGGGTGAGTGGGCGGGAACCAAGCTTCTTCTACTGTGACCCACCTACCCTCCCAAGTGTTGGCCATCAAAAGATCTACTGTTTGTCCCACTTCTTATGTGCTTGAATTTAGATATGAGAGAACTGTTTAACAATACATCTCTTGATAACTAACGCTTGGATGAGCGAGTGGGAACCAAATTAGATTTATAGACCAGTAATTTCTTCTACCAAGACCTACCCACCTGTTCAAGAATATGTCATCAAAGGATCTATTGTTTGTCCCACCTCTTATGTGCTTGGACTTAGGTAACAAAAAAATGTTTAACAATAAAGCTATTGATAACGAACGCTAGGGTGGGTGAGCGGGAACCAAATTTGTAGGCCTGTAATTTTTTCTACTATAACCCATCCATCCGCCCAAGTGTTGGTCATCAAAGGATTTATTATCTGCCCCACTTCTTGTGTGCTTGGGTTTAGACATCAGAAAATTATTTAACAATAAATAATTTGTAGGCCAGTAATTTTTTCTACTGTAACCCACCCACCCGCTCAAGTGTTAGTCATTAAAGGATCTGTTGTTTGCTCTACCTTTTGTGTGCTGAGACTTGGATATCAAAAAATTGTTTAATAATAAATCTCTTAATAACTAACGTTTGGGTGGGTGGGCGGAACTACGTTTAATTTGTAGGCCAGTACTTTCTTCCACTGTGACCCACTCACCAGCCCAAGTGTTAGTCATCAAAGGATATATTGTTTGCCCTACCTCTTGTGTGCTGAGACTTAAGTATTAGAAATTTGTTTAACAATAAATTGCTTGATAACTAACGCTTGGGTGGGTGGGCGGAAACAAAGTTTAATTTATATGCCAATAATTTTTTCTACTAAAACCCACCCACCCGCCTAAGCGTTGGTTATCAAAAGATTCATTGTCACTTCTTGTGTGCTTGGACTTAGAAATCAGAGGACTCTTTAACATTAAATCTCTTAATAACTAACGCTTGGGTGGGTGGGCGGTAACAAAGTTAAGATTGTGAGCGAGTATCTTCAACTGTATATAAATTATGCTTGGTGGTGATGGTGAATTATACAAACATTTGAGCATAAGACAATCAAAATTACTTGAAGAAAAAATAGTAAAAGAAAATCTAGTCAACAAATACCTTAACTGAATTAAGAAAACATCAAAATATATGTTATATTAACGTATTTTTTTGGTGTAATTAATTGGACGGACACAAATGTAAAAGATACTCAAAGAAAATCTAATAAAATTCTTACCAAAGCCAATATACACTATCCTAGACCCGCTACAGAAAGATTGGCGCTACCAAGAATACAGGAGTCAAGAGGCATGATTCACATCGGCAATCAGCAAAAAAAACAAAAAAATTTTTTGCAAACATATTTTCTAGAAAAACAACAATTCTCAGCACTACACCAAGTAATTGTTGGTGCCAATGACATAGAATTTTAAATAACAACTAACATAAAAAAGATAGAATCTTGGAAAACAACTCAGTTACACGGATAACACGCTCATGCCTTGAACCAACCGTATGTCTATTATACTGCGTGCAACGCTTGGCTGGTATGTAGTGAAATATTTTTAAAAACCAAAGGATTTTTGCTTGCAATACAAAATCAGGTAATATTAACAAAAAATTATAAAAGTGCAGGCAATGTCAAACATTCAGTGAAACATTACAGCACATAATACCCGGTTGCCTTAAATTAGCTTAAACTGAATACATGATAAAGTGAAGAACTATTTATTAAATATGGTCTTATAACTGAGAAACTATCATATTACCAATACACCCCAGAAAACGTAATAGAAAATCAAACTATACTGGAGTAGAAGCATCCTTACAAAAAAATCTATAAGTCACAATAAACCACATATTACTTTTGTTGATAAAACTAATAGCAGAAGCATATTTCATCAATATTACAATACCCAATGCTGCAAATTTACATACAGAAAAGATTGAGAAGTATGCAAATTTAGCAATGGAAATAACACAACAATGGAAACTTGACAAAGTTTTTACAATTCCTATAAAAATATTGGCTAATGCATTAATAACTTTTACGCTTTATGATTCTCTTCTACGACTTCATATTGACAAAGGCATTTTTGTCCATATGCAACGCGCTGTAATCCTTGGTACATGCAGCACAGTAAGAACATTTTACACACCGGCACTAACACGAGAACAAACAAGAACATAATAATAATAATAGTTTTTATTTTGGTGAAAAATACAGTAACAACAATACATACAGACGCAGATACAGTATTTAGTGTCAAAAAAGAAATGTTGAATACCATTATTTACAATACAGGCATTTGTATAGGTTTTATCTGTGTATAATAATTTTTGATACTATATGGCTCATATTGTCACATGTTTGATAGTTTTGGGCTGATTGTTGTAAAACTAACAGTTGTATAACAAACTGCTTCTTATTAGATTTAGTCTATGGCTAGGAATAATGTATTCTATTCAATGTCGTGTAATATAAGTCTCCGATAAGGTGTTAGGAGAAAATAATGGTTTTTGTTTTAAAATGCTATTTATTTCTTTGCAATTGTTTTTTTTTTTTCTTTACAATTTTCATAGCTTGTTTTTCTAGAATAAACAAGCTATTTGCGTATGAAGATTTTCTCCAAAACAAAATTCCATACTTTAAATGAGAGTAAAAATTAGCATAATAGAATATTATTGAAATAAAACAGAAATAATTTAAAGTTTTATCAAATATGATATCTAAAAATTTTGTATTCTGCGTATACACTTACTCTGATTTATTTAAAGTTATAGAGTTAGGTGTTTGTAGTTGTTAGTTGGTTTTAAAGAAATTTGTATTTGTTTTGTTTGCATTTAAAATTAATTTGTTTTTTTGAAACTATAGTTCTAAACCTTCCATCATAATGTTACCTTTATGAATAATATCTATATACTTTTTCCCAATTAGTATAAAATTTATATTACCTGCAAAGCTAATTAATCGACAATCTACATCAACAGATTTATATATGTCATTCACAAAAATTATGAAAAAATGGGCTTAATATACTACACTGCTAAATTTCCATTTCAACTTTAAGAGGTTCAGATACTGTAAGTACTTCTTTAGTTTTAAGCTTTACTGATTGATACCTGCTATTTAGGTATGATTTCATCCACTTGTACGCTATTTCTTGAATACTGTAGTTATAAAGCTTTGATAACAATATTGAAAAATTAGTTGTATCAAAAGTTCTGGAAAGATCAAACATAACCCCACAAAGTACATGCTCAGTATCCAAAACAGATACTATAGTTTGCAAATATTTAAACAGAGCAGTGTCTATATTTTTGCTTTTGCTAAGTTGTGATCTCTTTTGTTATAGATTAGCAATGTATAGAAAATTTTAATTAATCAGGAAATACTTCTGACTAAAACTGAAAATGTCTGTCAATTGTTCAATAATTTGTGGTAGGCAATGTTTCACTAATGTAATGGGATTGTTATCATATGCAGAGCTACGTTTGTTGTTCATAGACTTAATTACAGTAAAAATATCTTTATTGGATACAGGGTCCAATATAAGTAATTTTGTCCTGTAATAATTTTGGTGCAACGTTTAAAAAAAACAAATTAAATTTGTTTTGTGCAATTTTCTGTAGCTGGTAATACTATATTTTTAGATTTGCCTATAATATCTTTAATAATTTGCCAAGAACAGTTAGATTTGTTGGGGGTTCTATTTAATTTGTTTTCATACAAAATATTAAAATGCTTTAATTATAAATAGACAAAAACAAATTATTACAGAAGTACAAGCATGTTTTAGAAAGGGGAGAAGGATAGTCAGTAAATGCAGTAAATAAAGAGTTAGAACAAAAGGGATGGAGAATTTTATTTAACGATAGTAAAATCAGAAAACTTGGTGTCGAATGAAAGTGGGTGAATGTAATAGTAAAGAGTTTAGTGTTTAGAAAGAGGACATGATTGTTTGTTGAAATCTACAAAAAGAAAAACCAAACTATAGAAATTACAATGGTTTGAAAAAAACTATAATAACAAGGAACAAAAAAATGTAAGCGATTTTATACGTTTTTGTGTATTTATAAAATATAATGTTTTTTTTACATTTTTGTGATTATAAACTAAATAACAACTGAGTGCGTTTGTGTGAGGCTGACGCGATCAAAAATTATTAGAAAAACGTGATCAATATAACACAACACAATTAAAAACTTTCAAATAGTATTGTCAGCCTCAAAAACTAGCGGGGTAGTAATTGGACAAAAAAAGTATGATTGCATTTTTTTAAATTTCAGAATTTGATATTTTGAAATTATATAATGTCACAACATAATAAAAATAGTTGTGTTTTATGCATATATTTTATTAGATAGGTTAGGTTGTGTTTATTAAATATACATTTATATGCTATGCTTTTTTATTATGTACAGACCGGTTTTGGCTGTTAGGCTATCTTCAATGTAATTAGGTTTACATATATTGTGATGTCTAAATAAAAATACTTTTCAATTTTAACGAGTGAAACCGTATTTGCTGAAGCTATTTTATTGAAGACTAGATTGAAGTAGTCTGTGAACATTGACCTTGATTATTTGTGGCTTATAAGTCTCAAGAAATACTGAATTTTAAAGTTTATTTTCTGTCTCAGAACTATCAGTGAATACTGGTTAGAATTTCTATTTTGTAGTAAATATTTATTTAGATTGTAATATGTCTTATAATTTGTTTAAATAATGATCATAGAAATATTTATAGAAAATTCGAAGATCTGCAACATTACGCCGGTGTTGTAAAATATCTAAATGGTTAGTTAATTTTGGGTCAGCAATAATCCGTATAGCTTGTTTTTGAATAGAATTTAGAAGATATAGTATAGTTTTGGATGCGTTTATTCATACTTGAGAACAATATTCAATACAAAAACAAATATAAGTTTTATATTATTAGTATTAGTCTTATTACTTGGAATTGGCACACTAAAAAAATCTGAAAAAAATACGTAATTAGGATTCATATAGAGAAAGGCATTTTTAGTGGTTTGAGAAAAACCAATTTTTATTCCGTACACATGAGTCGAGTGGCCATATATATATGCAAGAACTGAATAAAAGTAAATAAACTGTTTAAATCTATTAAAAAATCCTAATTTTTTAGACATTTTAGAAGCTATGTTAACAACATAGTAATTACAGAGTAGATCATGTGAGATTGTAACCTGTAGCAGACAAATTGAAGAAGGTTTAGATATGGATTCATTGTTTAGTTTAATATTTAGTAATGATGATATCTTGGATTTTATTTTTGAAACAGTAAAAAGTTGAGTTGTTGGGAGTGTCTAATATATCAGGTATTGTTTTGAGGTTTTTGTTTATAGATGCTACAGATTCAAACCTAGTAACTTCAAGACGTTCAGTCATATTTGTAGAAATGGTATTTAGAAAGTATGAAATATGATGGGTATCATCTGCAAAACTATGAATAGGACTTTTAGTTATTTGAAGAAGTTTATTAATGTAAATCAAAAATAGAATTGGCGACAGAACAGAACACTAGGACACAAACAAGGACATTCCAATGATTTTGTTATTTAAGCATAATAAAACTAGCATAAAAAAATATCATAAAGGTAAAAAAAAAAGTTGAACGAAGAAAATATTGGTAAAACCAAATAGATACTATTAAAAAAAAACAAATATAGAAATCAAACAGAAGTGCTTAAGATGTTTGTTTAATCATTTGTTCATTCACAAATAATTATAAAGATCAAAAATTTTGTTTTATGTTTGCTAGTAATTTGGAAAAAAAAACTTGTTATTTTTATTTTTTAAGAAAAACTGTTTTTTAAAGTTCAGGGAAGTTTTTAAAATTTAAGAATTTATTTTTTTTTTGGCTGTGCAATATCATTTTTTTAACAATTTTGAAGAAAAAAGTACTTTTTTTCAAAAAACAAAAAAAAATGATTTTTTAAATTTTGATTGCTTATTATTCGGAAATGGTCTAACCTAACCTAACCTTACCAAACTAAAAAAATCTGAAAAAAATCACATGATTACATTTTTAATAGTTTGCGCAAAAAAATATAATTCGGTACACTTGACTCATACATGAACATGTATAATTATGCCAATTTAAAAAAAAAACGTAATAGAGACAAAGAATAAATTAAAAATATTTACAAAAACATTTTTTGATTAGTATATAATTTATTCGATGATATGGCGACCTTTAATTGTATTTAGTCAATAGGTTTATTTATTAGAATTACAAAAAAACACAAAACGCAATCTGTAGTATGATTACATAAGGATTTTGCCGTTTCAAAACCGAATTCTGATTTATAAAATTAATAAAATGTAAATCACAACAATGTTATTGAACTAAAATAAATATATTTGATGTTATTATTTATTGTGATCAAATCATAGTTTTGTTAAACTACATCGCAAATTAAAATGTAAAATTTTACTTACTCATATTATTACATATAAGAAGATCAATATAAAAAATCTCCAATTAAAACGTAACGCAAAATAAAAGCTGATTCTTTTTTAGCAAAGAACAAAAACCGGCAACGTCCAACCTTAATTTTATTTCGGACGTCCATTTATTTTTTATTTGTTCCAGCAGTAATTTCTTTCTGTTCCCTTTTGTAGAAAGTTGGGCGAACGGATGCGCTAACATGGTGGCGTTTGCGGGGTGATAAATGTATTTTTAATTGTAGCCGCAACCTCGGGCAGTCCCGGTCATTTTGTTACAAATCCTCCCCTACGATATGCTACTACATCAATTTCTAAGCAAAAAATTTATAACAATTAACAACGATGCGGGTTGAATATTTACTCTTATCTGATGAAAATATGCTCTGCTAATTCAATAAAGTACGCTTTGGCGGAGACAATTATGTTGGCCCGATAAGGATCTATTTAATTGCATCAAATTTATTCTTTCATAAAATTATCTTAGATAAGATAACATGCTAGTTTCTATTCATTATTAATAGCTATCGTTCCGGTTTTATGTGATAATTGTATCAAATTTTTGTTGTAGTAGCTAAAGATATAAATCTAAATTGATTTTGTAAATAAGAAAATAAAATACAGAAATAATTTGCGAAAATTGAAACAGTTTTGAGAAAATGTACTAAAATAAACACTGGTAGCAGCAGTAGCAACAACCAACACTTAAATAACAAAATTAGATTGGTTAAAGCGTATTTTTTTTATAACGTTTACAATAGATTACAGCAAACTTTAAACATCAGTTAAATGATTATTATAACAACTATTTTAAACTAAATAATTAAACAGTTTGAAGGGTAATACGACTATTGTGCTTAGGAACAGACTAGCAATCAGTTTGCTGCTGCATCAAGTGTTAGTTAATATAAAAGGAACGCTGTCGAAACGTCGTACACTAGTTTAAAAATGGCTGATGTCCTGGAAAGATTGGATCATTAAACAAATTCACACATAATATACTACAAAGTAGGATTAGATCTTGGCACATCAAACGTGAGAACTAAGCACCTAACCCATTATTATTTTTTAAATTTTTATATTATATTTTTTTTTTTTTTTCTATTTTAGTTTACACCGTTTCAATTTAGATGGCCTCGTTTAATAACTAAGTTTAAGAAATTAAAATTTATTTGATGTTTTCCAAATTTTTTGCAGCAGTTTTTTAATAATAAATTTGTTGGCTCACACAAAAATCGCGGCTGTTATTTAAAAAACGTTGAGAGGCAAATTGCAGCTTGTGTCTTGAGTTCTTGCTAGCGCGGAATTATTAATGCGAAACGTCCGGTGAAAAAGTGCCGGCGGCAGAAAGCGGGCGGCTCACGTTCCCTATCCCTTTCCTCCTTCAGGATTGCGCAATACATTTTTAAAGTAATAATTTAAATTCCGCACAATAACGTATCCGAAAACCACGAAAACGCTTATTCAGTATGGTTAGCCTTTCCTTATATATACATTTTTTTTGCTGTTGTAGTAGTTGATGTGAGTGAGTGAGGTGGGCGCAGCCCGACAAAAGAAATAACAACGGGGTAGGCGGCCACGAACGAAATACAAAGTAGCGCTTTTTAAAGGTAAATTTACCACCACTTTAAAATATATTTTCCCCAATCCGCACGCCAACCTGTCGCGTGCCCCGCATCCACAATTCCTCCTTCATATGCTTTCTTGCTGGCTGAAGCGGACAGACTTTTTAGCGTGGAATTTCCATACTTGACTCAGATTCTGTCCGGGACAAAAAGATTTTTCTACAAACATTTTCCTTGAATAACATATCAAAATAAACAAGATTAGAATATTTATGGAACTTATATTATAAATTACTACGTAAATATTTGAATTGAATTAATAACAATGCTAAGTTAAGTCTTATGGACGTTAATTGTCCGACAATTGTTTAGTTTTAAAAACTACAGAAAAAATGATAGTTAGGTTAAAGCAAAAGTTTGAAGATTGTTCCGGAATTGGTTCTATTTAAAATAATGTTGTGTGTTGAACGGCAACAAAGGCACTTTGTGGTGAGGCATTTGTTTCTGCGATTAGTCACTATTTTTTGCAAATGCTCTGCTAAACCGGAATTTTGTAAGTCAAAAAATGGTTCAAGAAAAAAACAAGCTTTGATTTAATTGAACCAATTCACTGAAGTATATTCTTACTTTGAAATACATATGACCATGTATGAGTCAAGTGTACGAAATGAAAATTTGTTTTTGCTCAAACCACTGAAAATGCCTTCCATAAGCAATGAAGTTTAAAAAAAATGATATTTTACGCTTTTTTACTTTTTTTAATGGTTTGTAACTTTTCAGGATTACATTTTTAGGAAAAACTTATAATTTTTTTTCTTAAAACTTGTCTAAAAAATAAGTTTTCAAAACTAAAAATGTTTTTCTAAAATTTTGAAAATCATGCAAAACTTTATAAGACAGTTTTTTTTTAAATAGATAACGGGTATTTATTTTTTTTATATGAATTTAAACGTGCTTTAATGAAAATTTCGGGAAGTGCCGTGCACTACGCTCCAAAATATTTTAGTATGTTTTTACAGAAATACTTAAATAAATTTGAAATTTTAGCCTTTTTTGTTTTTTGATCGTTTGTAACTTTTTAGGATTGCATTTTTAGAAAAAAATTATTAGGTACAAATTTATTCCAAAAATAAGTTGTCACAGCCAAAATTTTTATTCTTAAATTTTAAAAGTTTTGCTTAAAATCAAGATATGGATACTTTTTTTATTCAAATATGGATAAAAACGTGCTTTTATATATGCAAAAGATACCCTGAAAATTTCGAGAAGTTCCGTGCACTACGCTCCGAGGTATCTTAGAATGTATTCACAGAAAATTTATGTCTTTCTTGCTATTTTTAAGTATTTTTGTGGATACATTGTAGTATATTTTGGAGCATAGCACACGGCACATCTTGAAATGTTTATGGTATTTTTTGCACGCATAAAAGCACGTTTTTATCTACATTTGAGAAAAAAGAAAATACCCGTCATCTTTTTTTGAAAAAAACTGTCTTTTAAAGTTCTGCAAAATTTGCAAAATTCAAGAAAAATTTTTTTTTTCTATTAAAACTTATTCTTTGGATAATTTTGAAGAAAAAAGTATCTTATAATTTTTTCCTTTAAATGCAATTCACACAAACGATCAAAAAATGTAAAAAAACTTAAAAACCTCGATTTTTTTAGGATTCATGTTGCTAGGCATTTTTAGTGGTTTGAGCAAAAACAAATTTTCATTCCATACACTCATACATGGCTATATGAAAAAATGAAAGATTAGATTAAGTTAAGAAGTAAAAAATGACGTAACAATACTGCAGATCTATTTCTGTGAATCGAACAGTAGGGCTGTTGTGTGGGTGAATGATATAATTTGCATGTGAACAGAAAGAAATAATTAGTTACTTTAATCAGTATTGTCGTGTGAGTATTTGCTCGGAGTTAATCTAAAAACATGAGTGGGTAATTTTTAACTCAGAAGCAGTTCTTTCCTGATGTCACGATGATCTTCTTTGGTTTAATCTATTTTGTTGCAAACCACTGTATGCGCTCTAGAGATGACAAGCTCGTTGACGGAGTTTTTCCCGTTCTTTCGTGCCTTTTCTCGAGGTTGTTCTAGGTGCTTGGTGTCTTGAGGTTTGCTTCTCTCAGTGCTAAGCTGTTGTTGTTTATGCTGAATAAAAATAAAAATATTACTTTCCCATGGTTTCCCGAAAAGATGATTAGGAGTGTACCTGGGTTTTATTGCATTTTTCTTTGTTTGATGATGAAGCATTTTTGAATCAATCTTTGGTCGTATTTTAATACTCTTGGCTGCTTTTAGTATGGCTTTGAATTTTTTTTTTTTTCAAGATTACAATAACGCGGCTTCTTTTCTTTGCTGATTGGTTTGTGATGACGTATTGTTACAATGCTAGCGGTACTCAGAACTGATTCCATCTTCTCATGATTATGACGAGGGATTTGTCGTTGTCTATACAGTATTCTTTATTTATCTGGATTGGATAATTGTCTTCTTTAAACTGTGTAAAATAATTAATAACTTTTTCTTTTTTATGGCTCCGCAGCGGCAAAGAAATTTTGTTTTAAAATAATCAATTGGTTGGTTGTTGAATTACTTTATTAGTTCTTTATTCAATTGTTAAAATAAAGCATTTGGCTGGTAGTTGAAATCTCTAACTTTATTTAAATATTAAATTATTTTAGAATGAAAAGGCCACTTAGTAAATTTGACGTCCAAACTAAGGTTTTGTTGTTTGTGCGCAGAATGATTCCAGTATCTTTAGACCGCTCTGTTTTTTTATTACTTATGGTGCGTGCTGGCGTATAAAACCAATATTTGTAAAGTTGCCATATTTATGTTTTGTTAAAAAAGACTAAGTTTAGTTAACACTTTTTAAAGACTCAAAAATGTTAAAAAAAACTTTTAGTTTGTTTTTTTTTTATTGTATCATAGTCATAATAATGTCACTTATTTAACGCTGAAAACTATAAAAAAACTTAATTTATAAAGTTATATTTTTCGAATTTTATGTAATGCTAACAAAAGAAGTTTTTGTTCAAAATTAAAAAAAAAAATTGTTTATGTACCAAAAAGGGCAGCCACACAACTTTGACTCTTACCGCCTCATATCTTTTATAGATATCACTTCTAAACTTTTAGAAAGAATAATCCAAACCGGCCTTACAGTGGTTTTCACCAAGCTCCGTCTTCTTTCTCACTCTCTTTAACATATTAATATATACGTTAAAGACATCTCCCAACTCTCAAACTTACGCATCAAATTCCAACAATACGCGGATAACACCGCGGCGTGGGTATCCCATACCTTCCCCGTGGTCGCATGCAAACAACTACAAGCCTATTTTTTTACCCTCCAACAGTGGCTCCATCTATGGAAGCTCACCGCTAACTCTAAAAAGACCCAACTTATTTTTTTTTCATTACCTCAACCTCCACGTTTGCCACAACAATTTCGATATCCGCATCTCTTTTTGGAACCAGAACAAAACCCTCGTTAATTAGGTCACTTAGTTAGGCATCACCTTTTCTTCTACCATCAACTTTTTAGTAACCGTTTCGGCAATCTGCTTGCAAATCCACACATACAATTTTTTTTGTTCCCTGATAAATTATTAGGTTATCACCTTTTTCATCACTAAGCAAATTCACATTAACCCCGTTGCGTTAAAAGGAGAATAATTTGATTTTCAATCTGCTTTCCCGGCATCTTTCATTGGCCCTTTTGTCACTTTCTAACATTTCCCTAATTTTTACACGCCTTCAGCATTTTCAAGGCAAGTTTGCAATCTTTGCAAACTATTCAACCTTGCTCTGCCACGCTTCTCTCTCTAAAATGTGCTGGAGCTTATCCAATCTTTACTTTTACGAAAAATTCCAGGCATGTAGCCATATGCGCCGGGTGCGGTGAGATACATACTGCAGCTTAGTTTATCAGAAACGGAAAGCTAGCTGCAGCAGTCAAGTCTACTGTAAGGTACCTGCTTTTTGACAGCTGACTCCAGATCTACCTAACATTTGTAGGGAGCAATCAGCGGGACCAGCGCAAACGGTTCTTTGGCAAGCTAAAAATCAGCTGTTGCTCCGTTTATCCCAAGCGAGCAACGATGATTTTTGCATATTTAGCAACGCCTTTAGCGTGAGTTTTTAAGTGGTTTTCCCTCATAGTTTTAAGCAAAAAAAGCAGCGTTAGTTACTAACTGCAATCAACAGCCCACACGCCCAAGTGTTTGTCATCAAAGCTGATGTTACTCACTTTGCTACACTTCTGCAGCTATAACATATACAAGGATGTGTGATAGATTTCTTTAAGTTAGATAAATAGTGAAGTCGTAATTTCTTGATAACCAACACGTTTATAATTAATTATAAAAAAAACTGAAGGAATCAATTTTTTGAAAGCAACACTGGTGGACAAAATTGTTGGCTGTTATTTCAATTAAAAAAAAATTATTTATAAACAAATACAAAAAAAAACAAACTATTTGTTGGGTTTAGCTCATTATATTTTTTTTATAATGGAATATTTGTTATTTAAAATTTAAAAACATTTATTTTACAAATAATAGGATTCAGAGTTAATTCAATTTAGTTGTACAGAAAGTTGATTAATTCATCAAGTTTTAAAATTTTTCCATTCTTTCTTTATTATATTTTTTGTTCTAGAAACTTCACACCAAGGTGAAATTATGATTACAGCAAGTTTTGCGCGATGAACCCCAAAGGGATCTCAATTATCGCACAACTTGCAAGAAGCTTCTAGCACCGAGAGTATTTACTTATGAATAAACTTTAAATATGTCCCTCTTGTGGATTTATGTTAAATTTTCATGCAGACATTTATAAAATACACAAAGTAAAATAAAAACAAGATTACAAACACTAATTCAATTAATCATTATATTTATTTAAATATTCAACAACAAATAAAAATGTAAATGAGTTCATAAAACAATGTCAACATTTGAATGCGACGTGAGAATTCACTTCTGAGAGGATGAACTTTTATAATATTCACATCGCCCGTAATATGCTGCTGAAATAAGTCTTCCGCTTTTTTCCCTGAATTAAGTTTCCTCCGCAAATAGACAAACATATTTTCTTTTCAGCCCTGAAATGAATAAGCGTCTCATTTATTAACTGACAGCATCGCATCAGAGTAAATCTCTCCTACAACTTTTTATGCTTTTAATCATTTATAATTTGTAGAAGACTTTCCGTGGATATTTATATTCCACCTTTTTTATCTTTTAGTTGTCAACATATAATTAGATAAATATTCCACATAGATTTGCGTCTTGCAAAGTTTCATATAATTCGAGCACGAAAACCCACATATAATTATCTCTCTCAAGTTCGGGATGAGAGGTTCGTACCAATTAGCAATGCAATGCGCTTGGGTATCGTTCGACATCAACATTGTTCTCTCGCCCTGCGGACTCGTGAGGAACCTTAGACTTCACTCTAACTATTAAAACTTACTTATAGCACCCCCCTAACGAAATCTACCTTTATTATATCACTTTCGACACGCTCCGATATGACACGAAATGACCTATTATACCATTTGTTAATCTTTACGAGTGTGAAGCCGTTAATCTTTATAGTGGCAACGAAAAATAAAAATGTATCCTCGATATTTTTAACGGCGCTGATAAATATTTCAAGAGAGAGAAAATTAGAAAATATTGCCCGTCGTATAAATGAAACCGTTCCTCCTATGAATTCCAATAGATTTTCTGATAAAATGGATAATTTATTTTTATATCAAGGCATTTCTAAATTATATATTTATTCATGAACATACATAAATTCTTATAGCTTCATTTATAAATATATTTATTGCATCGATTTTATTTCTTTATAAAAATCGGTTCAAACTAGTTTTTCAGTGAAATAATTGTAAATAAAAAAAACTACTTTTTTCTCATTTTTAACCCAACTTAACAAAATTAATTGTAACAACCCCTTTTGATTTTTTGCCAGTAATATCAAATAACCTAGCAGTTCCCACATAACGTCCATTTGGTACTGTAGCAAAAATAGGTATTTCACTGTATTTTATAGGAAAATTTCGTATATAATATGTATTCTAAAATAAATAATTTTAATTAAAATATTAACGTAATATAATAATAATTACTTTTTCAATTGGACAAGTTCCAGTATTTTCAACGTTTGCAACTTTTGCCATATCAGATATTGCTCTTCCACCATATTTCCATAAAGCATTGCAAGCACCAGTACCGGATAATGTAAAAATTGTTCTTGATCTTGTGCCGAATTCTTTGTTAATTGTTATATAAAACTTAAAAAAAATTAATTGTTTTAATTGTGATTTTTGTTATTATACCTTATTGTCATTCCCAAATTTTTTTCCCAACCAAAATGCAATGTTAATAATTTGTCCTCCAGTAATATTTTTTATCGAGCATGTGCCATTAACTTCTCTGCTGACATTAAATGTAATATCAGAAATGAAAGCATCGTACGCATTGATTTGAGAAAACTAAAATTGTATTATGTTAGTGTATGAATCATTAACTTAAAATAAATTATAACCTTTATGAAAATCACCAACATCCATACAAACAACATAGTTACAAATGATTTATAAAAATAATTACATAGATTTTATATTTTTTTATATTAATCTTGATCTACTTTTATTGTATGTTGCAATCAGATTTTGCATGAAGGACAATTCTGTTGTTTAATTAAGAGAGAACTAAATTTTTATTTTTAAATTTACTAATATTATTGTTATAACTTAAAATACTACAACCTTTTGTTATCATGATGATACAGACATTGTTAAAAATAGATATCTTAAATAAAACAAAATTTTCTACTTTTTGATACAACTTAATTTTTTTGGAATTGTTACATTGAATTTGTTGAAATTAAATAATTTTTGGCAGTTTTTTGCAAACATTTTCAAAGTTTAAATAAAAATGACATAGATAAAATTTATGTCATAAATAGAGATAAATTTTCTACATTTTTATATAAAAAAACATTGATTTAATTTAAAGTGCTTACAATTAATATATTAAAATTGAATTTTGTTGATATTAATTAATTTTTTGCAGAATTTTAAGTAATATATTTTTTTTTAAATAGTATGTGTATTTTCTATTCGGTGGTTATGTGAAGCTTATTTTCTTGTTTTATATATTTTTTTTTATTTTTTCCAATCTATTTTCTATCTGTTTCTTCTCTAATATTAACCTTTCATGTTTTTTTTTGCCTTATTTTCTGTATTTTTCTCGTTGCTTGTGTTTCACAACTTAACTATCTCATATCTCCTTCGTTTATATTTTCTATTATGAATCCGATCTGTAAATTTTGTTTGTATGTCTTATTTTCTATTTTGTGTAATTTTGTCTTGTTTTTGATTCTTTTCAGGAATTTTATGTCTATTGCATTTATTTTTGTTTTACTGCTATACGCTAAATCGCATAGGCTTTAGGTCTTTTCTTATCAAATGCAAGAAACTTGAAAAATTATTTCATTTGCGTTACAATATAACCGGTAAATACTTCATTGCTTGTTATAAAAATAATGTTGTGTGCCTTATAGGTTTATAGCTAATTAACTGCCGGAAATTATAATTACATTTAGCGTAAAGAGTATTTATATACAAATTCAAATATTTTTACTTAGGTTGATAATAGCCATCAATGTAGTTTGAATGTAATGACTTCCCAATATGGTTTCAAATTTTTGTTAAACCAATTTCCAAAATTTGCAAATTACAAAAACTTACATCCAATAAACTTCTTAGAAAAACACAATCAATACTGTTATTATCTAGTATGTCATTTACACACATTAAATATTATATCTTTGAATCTTTAGTGAATAATATTTTGACACAGACATTTTTTAATAACATTAACATTTTTAAAAATTTTAAAGTAATTTTTTTAAATAAATTTTGTTTTTTAATTTGTCAGGCGCAGACAGATTAGAACCTAAAACTAATAGATACAAGGAAAGCGCATATGTTAATTATTTTCTTAATGCGTTTACTATAAATATTTATATCCGCCATATTTTTTAGCAGTGTTAGTCACTATAATTCTTCTTCTTTTCTTCTTATTAGCCTTTATATTTTTATTGTTGGATATAAGCCTATTTCATTTTTTCCATGCTTCTCTGTCGTTTGCTGTTCTTATACACTGTTTTCCTGCTATCGTCTTTATGTCATCGATCTATCATGTTTAGGGCTTTCCCGTGTTTTTTTTTTGTTTTCCGGGGTCTCCAAAAGGTAATCTTGTTGCTTCATTCTTCTGTATTTTTTCTGGCCACGTGTCCTTTCCATTGCCATTTGAGTTCCGTTCCATGACGTCTATTATTTTTGTTTTTGTCTGGATATCTGTGTTGCGCACTTTGTCTTTCAAAGTCATATCCAGTATCGCACGTTTTATTGCTTTTTGAGTCACTCTTAGTTTTGCTGCTGATTTCTTTAGTGATTGCTATCGTTTCTAGGCCATATGAGGCAACGGGGAGGATGCAACTGTTGTAGACCTTACGTCTTGATTTTTTAGAATATGGCTGAGCTTATGTCAGTTGGATTTTGCGTTTGATTTTGGTAGTTTGATTTCCTTTGCCAATTTTAATTGTATCCCCAGATATGTATATTGCTTTACTTTTTCTATTATGGTGCTAACTATCAACATTTCCTGAGGGCTACTAGTTATAATTTTTGTTTTTTTTAGATTTATTTTTAGCCTTATTTGCTTGGACAGGTTGTTTAGTTCTTCTACCGTATTTTTTAATTCTTTGATGTTGGTGTGTGTTAGAATTATGTCGTCCGCAAATCATAAGTGACTTAGGTATGCCCCGCCCCGTTGATCTTAATGCTTTTCTCGTCCGAGTTTAGTTGTTTGAAAACTTTTTCAATGGCTGCGGTAAATAATTTGGGAGAGATCGGGTCCCTTTGCCGTACTCCTTTATTGAGGTTTATTTTTCTCGTATGTAGGTTATCGTTTGTTTTTACGTAAAAGATGGCATCATTGTAGATGTTTTCCATTAGAGCGGTATATCTCAAGTCTATTCTTGCATTGTTCATTGCTCACAGGAAAGCCCAAGTCTCGACACTGTCGAACACTTTGTGGTAGTCTATGAACGCTATATGTATTGGAATATTGTATTCTGTTGTCTTCTCGATAAGTGTTCGGATTGTTTGTAGGTGATCTGCTATGCCAAAACCTTTACGAAAGCCTGCCTGCTCCACTGGTTGGTAGAAATTTAGTTTCTTTGTGAGTCGTTTTGTGATAATTTGCATCATAAGCTTATATAGGTGTTTTCTTATTTGTGCAGGATTATGAACTCTGCGTTTTTCCATTTTTTTGGTATTTTTTTTTTACAAGCATTTGGTTGTTAGTATTTGCAGAGCTTCTAGTAGAGTTTTGCCTTCCGCTCTTAACTGTTCTGATGTTATCTGGTCCTTTTCTGGGGTTTTCCGGTTTTTCATTTGTTTTAACGCATATGTAATTTCAACTGTCGTTATTCTGGCAGTTCTTCCAATTTTACATTTGTAATCATTTTTGAGGATGTTCTTAGATTTGGTATGGATGATGTGTATAGGCTGGCGTACAATCTTTAAACTTCCGCAATAATGCCTATTTTATTGGTAAGGATATTGCCGTGAAAGTCTTTTAGTTTAACTATATCTTGTTTTCTATTGGAGAACTTTCTATGGTTTTGATGATTTTTTGAGTTTTATAAGCTCTGAATTCTGTGCGTATCTTTTTTTTACTTTTTTATTTATGGTGTTGTAATTAGGTGAATCACGGCAGGTTTTTCTTTTCTCCTTATACAGATCTTTTTTGTGACTGTTTGGATGTTGTCTGTTCTGCTTGTTTTAATATCATCTATGTTTATTTCTTGTAGACTTACTGGTAGTTTTATTTTCTTTTTAATTTTGTTTTTGTATTCGTTTTTGTTGAGGGTCGTAAACTCGGTTGTTGGAAATTTCTTTTTGCTCACCAACTTCTTTCATTTAGTTTTTGTGTTTATGAGGATCTTTCTGTGGTAAATTTATTTAATATTGAGATATCTTTGCAAATGTTTTTATTGTTAGAAAGTATGAAATCTATTTTATTTTTGTTTAGACAGAATAGTTTTTTGGTTTTGAGGTAGTTATTTAATGTTTCTTGTTTCCAGGCTAAAATTACTTACGTATTTGGTATTTTGTGAACGTCTTTTGCCTATTTTGGCATTAAAATCTCCGGTAATAACTGTGTAGTACTTTTTTCTATGTTTTTAGCGCTGGTGATGTCTTTGTATAGTTGTTCGATATTTTTGTCGTCTGCGCTGCTAGTTGGTGCATAGCAGTGGTCACCTGGACTTGATATTTGTTATTTAACTTTAGTACAGTTTGAGCCTTAAGCACCCTATCTGGAGGGTCAGTTTTTCTGCTTAAGAAAAAATGTGTTGTAATGAGTACGCCTTCTTTCGGATAAGAAGAGAAAATTTAGTAGGTCCCGTGTACTGCCTTGATGTTGCGTGCACGATAAAGAACCCAATAATTTAGGTTGAAATTTCTGAATTTGCGGCAAAATTCCCAGATGTAGTAGTCTTAACCTCTGGCGTCGGTGATTAGACTTGGCATCAGAAATAGACCGATGTTAAATAATTAAATTAAAAAAAAAAATAAAAAAAATAAAAAAAATTTAGTACAAGATTCCCTTTTTAGTTTCTGAGTTATTCTCATATAAAACGTGTCCCAATTTTAAGGTGGTTCTCTCTTCGCCTTTAAGTCTTGCCTTGCATATTCTTATGATATCCCATTTTATAGCTTTCAGTTTTTGTTTGAGTTCTTCCAGGTGGTTTTATGTTCTCAGTCCGTATGTTATATGTTGGTATGCACTATAATTAGTCGCGGTTAGCTACCTACAGTAGCAGCTGCATTAATTAGATCTAAAACATGACAAAACACTGGACCGTCTACAACAAGCAAGTTATTTTAAATAACCCGCCAACCAAATGCGCGTAAATAGACACAACCATCAAATCTAAATAACACTAGTAGTACTAGTGTGTTTAGAATCTATAGTTCTTAAAGATATAGACCACGTTTTCTAAGTCGCGCTTTTGAATTTTTTTTTGTACAATACTTGGATAACTAGAAATTTTGTCTGCTATCAGCCTTAAAGTCGCAAAAAATAAAAGGGCATTACTTTAATTGCATAGTAACCTCAAGTTTACCTATTAAGAGAATATATTATCCGGTAAGTTCATATATGCAAATATGTTGGATTTGGTGGACATTAAAAAAAATTCAAGTGGGTAGAGCTTTCCCATTTTAATGATCTGAAAAAATGATGGTTTGTATTGCTTTTGTGTGGATTTCCGGAAACTGAACGCAAAATTTGAACTTTCTGCGTACTTTTTGCCGTACATAAATTTGATTCTGACCAAGCTGGGAAACTTGTTATCTCAGTAACTTGGATATCAGTCCGCGTACTGGCAAATCCTAATGACTGAGGATGGCAAAACTGTTACAGCGTTTACTATCTTTGGCCGTGGTCTTTTTTAGTTTAGGAGGGTGCCTTTTGGGTTAATCGGAACTTATCTATTCAAATATTTAAACGACATCACTGTAGAGACCGTAGACTTGACCTTAAATAAGAAAAAAAGTATTTTTTGTAGAAAGGAGTATTATATATAGTAAGAGGTATTTAGTAAACAGAGGTAATTAAAATGTTGATCCTGGAAAAGTAAAAACCATTGACTAAATGCACGCTTCCATAACAATTCGGGAAGTTAAGCAATTTATGACAAGAAAAGTTTGTATGGAGTGAGGAGTGCGAGAGAACGTTTACAATTCTTAACGAAACTAGTCAGCCCTCTTGTATTAGAATGCCCTGGTTATATAAAACCTTTTACATTGCAATGTGATGCAAATGATGTAGGGTTAGGTTCAGTGCTCACACAGAATATTGAAGAGACTGAAAGAGTGATTTTTTATTTTTTTAGATCACTTACTCGCGCGGAGGGAAGTTTTATTCTACCGAAACAGAATGCTTGGCTGTTTTGTGAAGCATCGATAAGCTGCAATGTTACCGGGTTTACAGTCATAACGGACCATTACAGTCTATTATGGTTAGATTACCTGCAAAACCCCTAAGGAAGACTAGCTAGGATGGGCCTTACGGATGCAGCAATTTGATTTCAGAATAATCCACAGAAAGGGCAAAGATCATGTAGTCCCGGATCGCCTTTCTTAAGCTATACCGAAAAAAAAAAATCTATTAGTATTAACTCCATACAAACCCTACCAAACACAGTAATCGACAAATGGTTGTTATCTATGATTTAACGGATAAAAGACAAGGCATAAAATTTTATTAATTGAAGAGTGGTTTAAGGAGAATTATTTTATTTGTTGAAGAACAGTTTAGAGCCGGGTGGTTTGGATGCATGTTGTTGGAGGAAGGTGATACCGAAAAAAAAGCGAAAAAGGTGCTGTTTACATGCCATGATAATCGAACTGCTATGATTCTAAAAAATAATTTTTGCTTTTTTTTTTTTTAATTTTATTCATGATTCTTGTTTGATTTTCTTGATTTCTATCTTTACTTTTTTATATTTTTTTTATTTTTTTATTTTTTTTTGTGTTTTGAAATTTACTTTTGCTTTTATTATTTATTTTACTATTTGGTCTTCTTTTATTCCTTATTTACTATTTTAGTTGTTCCGCAGATTTTTGGAGCTGCTTCCACAAGCTGAAATAAGTAAAAAGCAATTTTGGAAAGCGCGGGAAATGTCCTCAGCTGATAGTTGGTAGTGAGAATGCAGTAACATTTAGTAACAATGAAGTTGTAGACACCGCAGCATTGCACATACGCTGTAAAAGAGTTGCATCTAGTCGGTAGTCAAATTTTCAAATTAATTGGAATCAACCGGTGTCATCTTCTTGTGTAAAAAAGTGTGCTATGAACTTTATAAAATTTTGTCAACAACAAACTAAAGACAGTGCTTACTTCTAAAAACATCAAATTTGTAAGAGTGACTACCGACAAAAGTCCACATCGCTTAGCTTGTCGGTATGCCAGTACACTTTGTAACTGTTAGTTAGATGAAATTTATAAAACAATCTATCTTTCTTACAATATCTAAATTATTAAAATTCTTATCAAAACAGGTTTTGTGAGTCGAAAACTGTAAAGAAATTTTAAGAGGGGAGAATATGTGCGCTATTATAAGGGTTTACAGAATTAAACTCAGCAAGAAAACGCATGAATATAATTAAATAAAATTTTCACACATTGTAGAAGAAAGTCCAATTTGTAAAAAACTGATGCAATAAGTTGTTTTTTCGCAATTAATTTTTAAAAACTTTTGTTTTTAATTAGTTCTTTATTAAGATTTTACTCGTTAAATATAACTCCAAATCTTTAACCAGGATGAAGACATAAAATAATGAATGTAGTTCAACATATAAAAAGAATGATGACTGAAATCTTACTGTTTGGATATTGAGTTGGTTGGCATTTTGTACCATTAGAACCAATTTTAGTTTAAAAACGGCTGTATGTGTCAATATTTGTTTAGAGAAAAATGTTCACTAATATTCTATATAGGATTTATTATTTTCTATAACAATACTACTAGCGGCACTTAAACAGAACGCGGAGACCAAACCCGGCGGCAATTCTCTAGCGTTATAGATATTGTAAACAATTTATGAATGAATGACAAGGTTATAGGTAATTTTTTAATAAGGGCCAATAAAATGCTTATTAGATACGGGATTCAGTTTCAATTATTCTTTGATGGTTAGTTTTTCCTTTGTGAACGTTAATTATAACTTTTTTTGGTTTGTTCTTGTGTGTCACGTCTTCTACTAATAAATTGCATTTGATTAATTTTATTTTTAAATATTGTTTTTAAAGTCTTGCAAAATGTGCGTGTGTTCATTTTGGATAAATGAATTCTTTAAATAAATTAAAGCTATCAGATTTTAAATTGTTTGTTGAAACTGTGACAGGAAGAACTTACTCAAAATTGATTAATATTGGTATTTAAAAGTATTAATAGCTTTTTATTACGGTAATACCGTTTGTACTAGGTTTATGTATGGAGTATATTTGAAAATTGTGCATGATTTGGTATTCCTAAATTTTTATCTATCGGGAAATGCATTGCATTACACATATTATGTAGGGCTCTCAGCTTTCTGAATACCCACTAAAATCATGAATCTCTTTAGTCCAAAACACTTTCTACTTTTGGCTTTCAAGTTTTATCCTTCCTTTTTTGTGTCATTATTTTTCTTATTACTTCATCAATAGCCCTCCAGTTGCTTGCCTTGCACTTTCTACCATAAGTGGGGTTAGATTGCTGATGATTTTTTTTTCCGCATTATTTCGTACCCTTTTTCTGATGTCCTTCCAGCGAAGGTATTTTAAAAGTGTATGCTCTGAATTATCTGTTTTCCCACAGCATCCGTGTCCTGTTAGGATCTGTGTGAGATGTTAGTTTAGATTTCCTGTTTACCCAAAGTGTCACCACGGGTATAAGAGTCTGCGTTCATTTGGCTACATCTCTCTTGTTCTGCTATTCTTCTTCTCATTTTTCCATCGTCTTTATTCTATTGGTTTTTTTTGTTCTTTTAGTTGTTGACTTGCTTTTGAACAAGAAGGTGTATAAAGATTGTTTATTTTATTACTTGTATTGCCTTAGTTGAGACTGTTCTGTAGGGACTTGCTATTCTGATTGCAATTTTTTTTTTGGCTTTTCTAGGATTAACTATATAGGGGTAGCAAATAGCAGTATTGAGTTCACAGTTTTTCTCATTATTTTGTATGCCTTTGCTCTTAGACTTCCCACATTTGGCGTAATTTGTGTCAGAGCTATTAATAGTTTTTTTGTTTTTTGTTTGACTTCAGTTATGAGGGGTCCTATGTTCATTTTTTTAAAATTCTCATTTATAGGTATTTATTATTTGATTGTGGTGTCCCCTAGATTAATCTTGACTAAGATGTCTATCCTTCTTTTCACCAAGACTACGGTTTCCGTTTTCTGTATTGTCAGCTGTAAGTCTATCTTTTTGATACACTTTCTAATTATACAAGATTCATATTTTGCGCTATCCTTTATATCCTTTATGTTATTGCCGCTGACTAGCATTGGCTATTGTGGTAGCTCTGTGTGGCATTTATACATTGAATAGACCGTCAAAGTAAATGTTCCACAGGGTGGGACCCAGTACGGAGGTTTGTGGCAACTCACAACTCATATTTGGAGTTTCTCCGGAGATGCACACTATAGTTCTATCCTGTAGATAGTGGCATATTATTTTCCTGACATATGTTGATATTTCTCTTCTCTCCAGTTTTTCTATTATTCTTTATATCGTAGGTGATCAATACGACGTTTTTATCTGTAGGATGTGCAGCTACTTGACCGGCGGTTTTCTTGACATGCCTAAGGGCATCAAAAGTAGAGTGATCTTTTCTGAACCCATGTTGGTTCTCACTGAGTCTTTCATTTCTAGCTGCGGTTTTTGTGTTTCTATTGCTCTGATGACCTCCGGTGGAATCATGTCTGTGCCGTGGTTTTTTTTTTTAATTTTTACTTTTTTCTATGCATTCCGGTATCATAGTCACGTCTACTTTTAGCTTTTCCCATTTTTTGTCTTGGTTGGGACATATTTTTCTTGCTTCAGCCATCTCCTGTCAATGTTAGCGGAGATTTTTGGTTTATTTTATCAGTGACAGTTTTGTACTTTCTGTCCCACATGTCCGAATTTAGTTTTTTGCATAAATTTTTTTATGCTATCTTTTTGGAGTTCGATATTGCTTTTTTTAGAGTTTTTTTCTCTTTTGCATATTCCTTTTGTGCGTGTTGCAGTACATTGGCGTCTTTTGTTTTTTTGCTATTTATTCTTGTCATTGTTCTTTTAGCTTTGATACAGCACCCTTTTCTTGTCTGCAATCTCTTTATTCTACTAATGCATTGGTTTATAATTTACCATTTCTTGCTTAGTGTTTTTTTTACAGGTTTTAATTATAGTTTTTTTTAGCTTGTCAACGGTGTGAATCGTTTCTCTTGTGTTTTGGTCCAGGTCTTCCAGGAATTCTTTCTCTTGAGCACTACGGAAGGAACAGCCTTTGTTTTTTTTTTGCTTTCTCTTCTTGGACGCGATTTTTATTGATTGTACATGTTTATGTGGTGGTCATTCAGGTTCTCTTCTTTGCTCACGTGCTAGTTTTTAGTTTTTGTTACTATCTTAGTCGAGCACAAGGTGACGTCTATGTATGATTTCATTTCGTTTTTTTTTTTAATATTGCACTTTTTCTCTATTTAGGATGCAGAGCTTGTTTTTGTTTGCTTATTCCGGTAGCATGTTTTATTTCCAATCGTTCTTAGGTAAGCCTCTTATTCCAGACTTGGCATTAAAATCTTAATAATAAAGTTTTTTCTATGTTTTTTGGTTTTTGCTTAGTTCTGCCAGCCATTTTTTAAATTGCTCGGTGCTTTTGTTTGGGTCGAAGTAACAGGAGTACATAACTGCATCCCGTGATTCCACTCAGCTGAATTTGCCGTTTCTTGATTTTGTTGCTTGAAATTTTGTACCGTTTATGATGAATATTGAGGCATCTCCTTTTTTGTCTATGATTCATCTCTTCCTGCTTGCTGCCATTTTTTTATTGTTTGGTTCCGAGACTAAAACAAAGCTGCTCCTGTTTTTTAGCAACTCTTTTCTAGTAGGTTTATTGCGGCTTTACACCTGTTTAGGTTAACCTAAATTCTCTGCATTGTCTGGCCTTGATAGCCCTTTCTTTCTTTTTTTGTGTTAGCATTAGATTTCTAAAAGCAGCGTATTTTATGGTTTTTGTTTTGTGGCTTTCAACCTTGCACAAGTAGCACTTTTGTTTGTTGGTGCACTCTTTCAATTTATGCTTAGTACAATTTTTGTAGGGTTTACTCTCAAAAAAATTATTTTTAGCAACTAGTTTCAATGTAATAATACGTCATTCTCAAGCAATTAAAATTTTGAATTGGAATTAAAAGAGTTTAATTTATATACAATACTTTATAGAATTGGTTAATAGTAAATCTATATAATTTTGTGCTTACATTATAAATAAACGCAATGGTCTGCATTTAATTTCTTGGAAACGTTTGTCTAATGTAAAAAAAAACTATTCCTAGAGAATAGATAATAAAATTATTTAATTTGCGATATTTTGAGTCATAAAACTTCAAGCACAACTTGCTCAATTTAACTAATTTAATCATCATATTTTTTTATTTGTTACTTTTTGTAAACAAAATACATTGTAGTTGCTTTTATTTTTCCTATTTGAGACAAATATGCAAAAAGCGCTAACAAACATCCCAATCAGATTATTTTGTGAAGGACGATTTACTGACTACATTGTATATTTAATAAACAAATTATTTTATGACAAAATAAATATTTTGATTAAAACAAAGATATCATACTAATGTTATTATGATATTGATAACTTTGTAATATAAACAATTTTATCAAATCAAATAATTACTGCAATTTTCTATAAATATAAAAGCACACAACAACACTGCATATTATTAAATATGTTTAAGTTAATTTTTATATTTGCTGTTGTTAATGTAAGTACCTGTTATTTGATTTACGCCCGTTTTTTATAGTATCTGAGTAAAGTGAAAAATGAATACTTAGTAATCTCTTAGTGGCTTACTAATGCTTACTTGCAGCCTCTGGTTTTTCATATTTATGTCTTCACTAAGTAGTAAACTGAAATTTAGTTGTTAGTTTTGGTTTGAAATGACCTGTATTATTAGTAAGTTACAAAAAAAAATAACAACATAATATTTGTAACTTTACTCAGTGATGAAAAAATCAAACATTAACTATTGTTTGCTACAATATTATAATTTTTAGTTTACTTTTGTTGATGGATTTGATGCATATGTTACAAGTATTACCTATAATCCATCAAAATATATAAATGGAACGTATCAAATAAAGAATGTAACTGAAGGTCAAATAATGAATATAAGTATTTGGCTTGGTGAAGATTTAGGACAGGACAATGAGGTTAGCTTCTTCAAATTTTAAATTAAAAAAATTAATAAAAATTAGTTTTCGGTTACGATTCAAAAACAATTTCAAAAGAAATCCAAAACAGTATTTACATTACCAGGAACTGGAGTTTGCGACGCTTTTTGGACATATAGTGGAAGAACTGCAATGGAAGTTGCAAAACTGAGTCGAATAAATAATCCAGGCAAATGTCCAATTGCAAAAGTGAGTGGTTTGTATGTAATAATTGAAATGTTATTAACATTTATTGTAATTTTAAGGGAACTTATCACATAAAAAATTATTTGTTTCAATTTTCCGCAATATCTTTATTAGGTATGATACCAAATGGTAAATATGTAGCAGTTGGAAAAATGTTTGATATCACTGGTAAACAGCGTAGAGGAGATATTACAATTCATTTTGTTAAAGTTTCTTAAATAATGTATTTTTAATTGATACAAAATATTGATGGTTTTGGTACTGTACTAAATAGTCTAGAAAATTATAACAAAACATGTCTATTGTTTAAAACAGTTTTTTTGTTTTTATTTTGATTTAGAAAGTGATACTAATAGTAAGCAAAAAAATCTTCTGCAGGCAAAAACATTTATTGTAACCCGCTAAAAAATAAAATATAGTAAAAAAATGTATGCGTTTATCTGTAAATATTAATAATATTACATTTATTTAATAAAATTTAGAATTTTGAATATACTTTATTTGCCGAGCTGTAAATATTAAATACCCATCGAGTGTAAGGCACTCATAGGGAGATCAATGCATAATCTTAAGGTTGAACCAGGAATGTATTGGACCCGGGGACTAAAAAGAAAGGGAAGTGTTCGGCTTTTGTGCCATGACTTGGTGTATAATGGTCCACCAGGTCGGAAGTTTAAGGGTGCGTACACGTAGAAAGCGACAAATAAGCAAGATTATTGTTTATAATATAAGTTGCTTATTGTAATTGTTTATAAGCATGGGCTTGAACATGAGAAAGCTGTAAGCGAGCGCTAGTATAGAGTATACTGCATGTTTTGACGGACTGTAACTAGTTTTAAATATAACTGTTCGGTATCAACTGCATCAGTCATGATGCAATTCAATAAATTAGTATGCAATGAACTTAAATGACCATAAACAACATAAAGCAAAATATAAACTATTTTTAAAAGACGAAAAAATATTAATAATGATTATATCGAGTCAAAATAATTAGTAAGCATTCAGTGGATATAATAAAAAAACTGAACACACACATCTTTGGAAACTAAAAACGTACGAGTAAACTTGAAAAATAATGTTTTACTCATACTTGCTGCTTATAAGCTCGACTTAATTTATTTGAATGTATGGCAACATTAACTTTATTTTAAAGTTGATTATTGCAGCTTGCTAGTTGCAATTTACAATTCGCTTACTACATGTTGATACCCTAATGCCACAATCCAGCAATCAAAAGATTAAAGCGTGTTATTCTAATAAAATGGTCCGGAAACTATGCAGTTGCGTGGCTTGTACTAGTGGCAGCATTAATTTTCTCCATCTTCTTTGAACGGAGCAAACTGGTGATTAGTGGAAGGGCGGTAGTATTTAACTTGATGCAGAAGATGTAGTGATTTGTTTTGAGCCCATTTACTTGTCAAACTTTATGCTTGACCCTTTTCTATCACCATGTCCCTTGGTTGATATTGATGTGCTATGTTTAGTTGATGTGTATATTGAACCGCCAAAAGACCATGCAGAACCTTGGTGAGCCATGTTTTTTACTAGTGTTACCAAAGGTCAGTAGTCACTGCTATTTCTATTTATAATGCCGGTAGTTAGCTTTTTTTTTAATGTCACAAGATTACGGTTTGTTTGTGCACATTGCTGTGCACGCATTGGGTTGTGATTTTTGAACTTGATTTTGTGATGCGTTATTATGCAGATAAAAAGTGAGTAGTATTTGTGGTTTTGCTTGGGCTATTGTCGTTTTAAGCTGTTTGGCTGCGGCCATCATCAAGTTGGTAAAGTTTTGCTGGACTGACTTGATGAGAGCAACGTTATCCTGTCCGCTGATAATCACAACTAACTTTGGCAAGTGGATTGAACGGCATATGAATTCCACATTATATGTAGTTTTGATTTTTGCGTCTGGTGTATTGACGTAGGACGGTAGAGTCATTGTACTTTGTAACTTTGGCTAGCCTTTTTGTTGTTATTCAAACTTATTAGTGGAAGCTTTGGCAGTGCTCAATGTTAGCTTTTACTTTGGTTTGCATACTTTAATGTTTGTTGAATCCGTAGAACGATCCACGTAATTGGGGCGTTTGTCGTCCCGGATGCGTTATGGTGTGGATACATTTGCGGGTACAACGCGGCTTCTTTTTTCAATTTTGCGCCATGTTAGTAGCCAACTGTTGAATAGTCTTGGCAAAATTGTTTTCTGGTTGTGTGCGTGGGTGGTTTGGCTTGTAATGTTAACAAATTGTGTACCTTATCTTTAGTTGTAGTGGCACTCACTATGCAGGTCAACTAGCATTGTATTTGCCTGTCGGTTGGCCCAGAATTTGTCTGGTGACTGCAAGGTTAGTCCGCCAGCGCAGAGTTTGGTTTTATGCAGTGCAGTCTGGTAGCGTTTAAATTCATTTTGGTAAACTTGGGTTGAGACGGTTACGTTAGGTTAAGTGAAAAAAAGGCTTACCAAGCACAGCAAACGGAAATCAACAACGATGAACAGATGGCAATAGCGAAGGAACTATTTCCCACGCACCATCCTTATAGGGATGAGAATATAGAGATAGAAACAACAGACCCCTTTACTAAATAGGAGCTGGAAGACGCCTTAAAAAAGACGAAAGACAACAAAGCGCCCGGGCCGGATAACATCCCTACCGAAATCATAAAAAGCATTGCCAAGACTGACTACGAGTACAAACAAGGAAGATTCCCAGACGAATGAAAAGAAGCAAGACTGGTCCTGATAGAGAAAGCCAAGAAAGCAAGAGAAGCGAAGACAAAGTACAGACCACTATGTATGATTAACTTTATGGCCAAGCTCTACGAGCAGCTAATAGCGGGAAGTTTAAGAAAGGAAATGGAAGGAAAGATTTCTAGCAACCAGTATAGCTCCATGAAAGGAAAGTTGACGGTAGATACCATAGAACAGGTCAAGAGGGCAACCAAAAAAGCCAAAAGCTATGTAAACAAAAACAGAAGGTATTGTCTATTAACAACTATTGATATTAAAAACGCATTTAACGAAGTACCCTGAAAGGAACTCCTGGAAATGCTCAAGAGAAAAAAGTTCAAAAAGCATATAAGGAGAATGATAAGCAGCTACCTCAATAACAAGAAGTTATACGTAGGAAAAAACGGGCAGATAATGCTGAGCTGTGGGGTACCGCAGGGCTCCGTGCTAGGACTACTTTTGTAGATACTTTACTACAACTACATTCTAGAAATAAAACTACCGATAGGAATCAAAACTGTATGCTTTGCTGATAACACGGCAATCGTAGAATGGGCCAAAGAAGCAATAAACTTAATCGATCTTGCAAACCACGCAATCCGACTAATCAAGAAAAGAATAGAAGAACTTAAACTAGAGATTGAAGAAAGCAAGACAGAAGTGGTTATCCTGTATGGGGAAAGGAAACTGAAGCAGGTCTCACTCAAATGCGGAAATACGCAAATACAATCCAAGGAAGCCATAAAATACCTCGGAGTATGGATAGACCACAACATAACGATGAGGGAACACGTTAGGCAAACAGCAATAAAATCTGAGAATTACAGGCTTGACTGCCGCCAAAAGGAGGATACTGTGCACAGTGGCCCATTCAATTATGTTATATGGCGCGCCCATATGGGGAGTAACAATGAGGCTAGCAAGTCATTGGAAGCTACTCGACACACAACAAAGAACGATGTCACTACGCATAGCCATCAGATATTGCACTATATCCACTGAAGCTATAAGGGTAATAGCGGGCGTCATGTCCATTGAATACACAAGAAGAGCAAGGAAGAGAAAGCTAGTATCAAAAAAGAAGTATTAGACAAATGGCAGACAGCATGGAGCTAGGAATCCGGCAAAGCAACCTGGACCAAGCGGCTAATCAAAAACCTGGAAGGCTGGATTAGTAGGAAGCACTGCAATGTGGACTACTACACAATCCAATACCTGAGCGGACACGGATGCTACATGGCATACCTGAAAAGGTTCAAAATTGAGCAAAGCGACCAATGCATGTTCTGCAATAAAAAGGACACACAACAGCACACATTTTATGAATGCTGCAGGTGGAGCAGCACAAAGGAAAGCATTCGTACAAAGATTAAAATAGAGTTAACCCCGGACAAGACCTTGGAAGTAATGCTGAAGGGCCAACAAGAATGGAAGATAATAGAAGGAAACATTCACGAGATGCTCTTGGAGAAGAAGAACGAAGAAAGAAAACGCAAGAAGTTATAGTGAGATCTATAGTGACCTGAAGACAGCTTGATCCCAGGGTGGTATAACTATCGTCACAGGTAGACTTTTTTAGGGGGTAAAAACCCTCGTCGCCCAAATACCATCTAGGGGCGTCTGAAGCGGCTCACACTGACTGAAGGGAAACCCAATAAGTTGATAGTGAGTTTTGCAGATTTTTGAACTATTTCCAAAAAAAAGGTGAAATCATAGTTCCAGTAAACAACCAGATCACTCGACAAAAATTGCACTTAAAAATTCTACTTTAAATCAAACGTTCTTCCAACATCTTAAAGCATACACTTTTTTTGACCTTCTTTCCTGCATCTACTTACATATTGACTTATGTTGTCTTTGTTATCTTAGACTACAAAGCCATATGTTTTAAAAAACTTATTTTTTAATTTTTAAACAACTGGTAGGTCTTGTTTATATTAATATTTTCTTTCAAAATACATAATTTCTAAATTTTACCTACAACCGCAGCCTCCACTACAAGCCGTGCTGAGACGCTTGGCACATCCCCCAAGTGCCGCCCCCAAAGCACTATTTTGCGTTTTAGGAACAAAAAGAAGTCGCAAGGGGCTAAATCAGGTAAATAAGGCGGGTGTTCTGTCCCGGTGATTGAGTTTTGGGTCAAAAAGTCACGAACTTCGGAACAATTTTTGCACACAATTTTTTCATTTTAAGTTTTTCAGTCAGAATTTTGTAGACGATTATTTTGGAGATTGACAGATTCTTAACTATCATTCTACCTGTTAATCGACGGTCTTTAAGAACACAAACCCAAACTAGTTTAACATTTCCCTCAAAACTCGATGTGGAGGGGCGTCCTGAGCAAAGTTCATCTTTTGCGTCTTTTTGGCCTTTTTGGAACCTTTTTAACCACTTGTTGACGGTGGTTTTTTTTAGAGAATTGTCTCCATAAACTTGTTTCATACAGTCAAAAATCTTACGGCCATTCTTGCCTAGCTTTGCAAGAAACTTAATGTTGATGTTCCTCAATTAGAGAAAGCTCCATGCCGACGGCAGGTAAAAAAAAGGTTACTTTTAACAAGCAGACGTACTACTCGCAGAGCGCTCTGGCTCGAACTGAGTGTTGTGGGGATTGCATAGCAAGGGGGGACCACCGGGCCACCCCTCCTCAAGATCTGGACACGTCGCCCCAAATTTTTTTATACGTATTTTCCGGACAAACCTTGTATATTAAAAGTTATAATTTTTGAAAAATAAATAAATTTAAATTATAATTATAAAGATTATCACAGATTATACATAATAAAACATGAAAATACAAACTTGCAATAATAATAATTATAAATATAATTAAAAACAGAATATATCTATATAAAAATTATAATTTATGATAATTAAATAAATAAATACAAAATTGACAATAAAAATTACCCATATTGATAAAAAAAATAATTACATAAAAGTTATAACTTTTTTTTTTAAGATTGAATGTGTCGGATTCACTTTCATATGCCTTGTTTATACTTGTCTACTAATTTTGTCAAGTAGTAAGTAATTTATACAAAAGTAGTCAACTAAATTACTAGCTATTTGTCTAAATTATTAAGTGTGTGAGGCATTATGAAGAGCGCCTACCGACTAAACTTCAATTACCTAAAAGAACAGCACCAAATTATTGCAAGTTTCTTAAAAAAAAAAAAAAATTTTAGGTGAGCCACATTTTTAACTCAACGAGTACGTAAATAAGCAGAACTGTCAAATTTGAAGTGCTGAATCTTGGTGTAATACTTAAACAACCAATGCAACCTACCGTAATGCACGTGAAACAATTTAGACCGAGTCATCTCTTGGTTTGGCAATCAAAACTGGCTACCAAGATCGTGCGACCTAACGGCAATAAACTTTTTTTGGGACTACGTGAAAGAAAAAGTGTATGCGAACAAGCCACAAACAATTGAACATCTTAAAGAAAAGATAAGGCGCGTTATTGACGAAATAGAGCCACAGTTATGCAAAAACGTTATCCAAAATGTTAAGAAAATACAAATCTATTTAAAAAAGACTTAATTGACTATTACAAAAATAAAAAAATTTATAAAAATAATGTTTCATACCACAAAGTTGACAACAGCACAATATTCAAAATTTTGCTGTCAATAAAATCAAATGCTATGGGTACGAAGGAATAAATATTTATGTTATACTGCTTTGCTATCCATTCATTACAGAGTATATTACACACATTATAAGTTATTGCATTGAGTTTAACATTTTTCCATCTTTGTGGAAAAAGGTTATCGTTATTCCTAAACCAAAAACTAATTCTCCTCTAAGTATTTTGCCATGCCTGTCTAAAGTTTTAGAAAAAGTACTAAACATACAAATAAGTAAATACTTCATAATATTTTACCATCAATACAGTCTAGATTTAGGTCTGCTTGTAGTTGCACAATAGCAATAACAACAATAGTAGATGATATAATTAGTACTACAGATAACAGTGAAGTGACTGCACTGGTATTGCTCGATTACAGTAAAGCGTATTATATGATAGACCACAATATTTTATTAGCTCTACTAAGTCATATTAGATTGTCACAAAACAGCATACATCTATTTCATAGCTTTTTAACAGATTGTTTTATTTATTTTATTTATTCAATTGCTTTTTTACCTTTCGATTGTTTTAAATCTGTTAAAATACTGAACCAGCAATCAGATTTTACTTGTCTTTCTAAAGGTGTAGCTCAAGGATCAATTTTAGGTCTTTTACTATACATACTATTTACATCTTTATTTCAAAATAGTGTAGAATTTTGTAAAGTCCACTTTTATGCAGACGACACGCAGTTCAATCATGTTGAATCTGTTAAACATTTAAAGACATTAGAAAACAAAATGAACTTAGATTTACAAAACGTTGTAAATATATCAAACAATCATAGACTAACTCTTAATTCATCAAAGTTTAAAATTGTATTTTTTGGGAGATCAAAAGACATTGCAATTGCAGGACAGAACATAAACATTTATATTGAAAACCAGCGTATACCAATAGTAAAGTAAGCAAAAAGTCTTGGGCTTACAATAGATTTTACTTTAAGATTTCACACGCATATATCAACCTGTTGTAAGCGAGCTTTTTGCAACCTTAAAAATCTGATTAAAAAAATACAGAATAGCTGCGTTAGACTAATTTACGGTATCCGAAGAAAGCAATTCGTATCAAATTTTAGAAAACTTACTGGCTGGATAACAATGAATCAAAGACGAGAATATCATACTAAAATATTTATACATAAAATAATAATTTTTAAAACTTCTAGTTATCTCTTTATCTATACCGATTTATAAAACAGAGTTTTTTTTTAAGTTTTTTCTATCAGATTGCAAATATCTACAACAGCATTAAATCAGAAGTTAAATCTTTATCAGTCGCTCAATTTAACAAACATATTTTGTTGACTTATCTTTCTAATTAATTTTTTTTTTGTACTTACAGATATTTACCAAATACTGATATATTTTATTTTGTTTGTTGTGGCTTATTTTACTTTATTTTTATTCTTTTATTTTTATTTTATTTTTTATTTTATTTTAAATATTTTTATATACTTTTAATTTGTTTACATTATATTTATTTTGTAATAAGTTAGTTATAAGTTATGGTATGGTGGAAGAACAAGTAGAAATGTAAAATTCAAGAAACTTGAACTATGCCATTTCTCCTTTTGTATCTGTGTATTTATTATAAAGAGAATAAACATTATTATTATTATTATTATTATTATTATTATTATTATTATTATTATTATTATTATTATTATTATTATTATTATTATTATTATTATTATTATTATTATTATTATTATTATTATTATTATTATTATTATTATTATTATTATTATTATTATTATTATTATTATTATTATTATTATTATTATTATTATTATTATTATTATTATTATTATTATTATTATTATTATTATTATTATTATTATTATTATTATTATTATTATTATTATTATTATTATTATTATTATTATTATTATTATTATTATTATTATTATTATTATTATTATTATTATTATTATTATTATTATTATTATTATTATTATTATTATTATTATTATTATTATTATTATTATTATTATTATTATTATTATTATTATTATTATTATTTTTTTTTTTTTTTTTTTTTTTTTTTTTTTTCACAGGTTAACCTGGTTTCATTGTATTAGACGGGTACATACTACCAAGTCTAATACATAGATGTATTACATGTGTTGTTTTAAAAACGATCGTACTATGTTACATGTACTTAGTATTACCGCCTTTTGCATGTTTATAATATTGTATTGTTCTATGTCTAATTGTTTTATAGAATTGTTTAATTTTGATGGTATTATTCCTGTTGAAGATATTATTATAGGAATAATTTTAATGTGTTTTTGTTTCCACAGTTTTTCTATTTCTGAAGCTAGAGGTAAGTATTTTTCTATTTTCTCTGCGTATTTTGTTTCAATGTTATGATCAGCTGGGATTGCAATGTCTACTAAAAATGTACTATTTGATGTTTTAATAGTAATAGTGATGTCTGGTCGGTTATGGTTTATTGTTTTGTTTGTAAATATTGTCTTGTCCCAGTATAACTTACAGATATTATTTTCAAGAACAGATTGCGGAACATATTTATAGTAAGGTTCTTTTTTACTTATTAGTTTGTATTTATAGGCTAACTCTTAATGTACAATTTTAGCTGCAGCATTGTGTCGTTCTACGTACTGTGTCGGTGCTAATATTCTGCATCCGTTTGTAATATGTTCTATCGTCTCTGGGTCTGTATTACATTTTCTGCATATCGGTTTTATTAGCTGGATCTTTTAATATGTACCTTTGGTAGCTTCGAGTATTTATTACTTTGTCTTGAATTGCTTGAATAAATCCTTCCGTTTCGGGGTATAGTTGTCCAATTTGCAAATATTTAAATGTTTTGTCTTTATCCACTTCATCTTTATAAGAATGGTTGTAGTATCTCCCATGCAGTTGTTTTGATGCCCACTTACTAATATTGTCTTGTTTAATAGACATGGGTTCTTTGATAATAAGATTTATGTTTTTTAAACATAAAGGGGTATAATTGTTGTCTGCTTTTATTATGGCTTGATGTAAGTGACTGTCTTTTCTTGAGTAAAAGTAGCTTCTAAGATTTGCAACTTGTTTATTATGTACGCTATAAATGTCAGATATTCCTCTTCCACCTTCTGTTCTTGGGAGATTAATGCGTTCTATACATGCATTTGGATGGTGCATTTTATATTGGGTTAGCATTGTTCTTGTTGTTCTATTTAATGAGTCTAGATCAGTATCAGACCATTTAATAATTCCAAAGGAATAGGTAAGTATAGGTATAGCATATGTGTTAATGGCTTTGCTTAGGTTTTTGGAGTTTAAATATGTTTTTAGTATTTGCTTCAGTCGAGATGAATAAGCTTTACTTAGCGCTGTTTTTAGTTGCGTGTGATTTAGTTTAGTTGTTTGCTCAAAACCTAAATACTTGTATGTTTCTTCCTGTTCCATTGATTGTATTGTTTCATTATTTAGAGTTTTTATACCTTCTGTTTTTGTCCATTTACCTTTTTCTATTATTATTATTATTATTATTATTATTATTATTATTATTATTATTATTGTTATTATTATTATTATTATTATTATTATTATTATTATTATTATTATTATTATTATTATTATTATTATTATTATTATTATTATTATTATTATTATTATTATTATTATTATTATTATTATTATTATTATTATTATTATTATTATTATTATTATTATTATTATTATTATTATTATTATTATTATTATTATTATTATTATTATTATTATTATTATTTTTTTTTTTTTCACAGGTATTATCCTGGGAGTTATTTATTGGGCGGGTACGGGACCAGGTCCAGTAAAGATTGTCATTGTTTTAGAAAAGACCTAACGATGTTACATGTTTTTAGTATCACAGCCTTTTGCATAGGTAGTATAACATATTCTTTAAGCTGTAATTCATTTAGGTTTTCCTTTAGATTTAGTGGCACTATACCTGTTGATGACATAATTATGGGGATTATTCTCACTTTGTCTTTCCATATTTTTTCTATTTCGTGCGCTAGAGGTAAGTACTTATCAATTTTTTCGTTATATTTGACCTTGATGTTATGGTCTGCTGGTATTGCTACATCAATAAGATACGTAGTATTTACATTTTTTATAGTAAGAGTAATGTCTGGGCGGTTATGTGCAACTGTTTTATTTGTCAGAATAGCTCTGTCCCAGTATAATTTGCACACGTCGTTTTCTAGGATAATTGATGGATTATATTTATAGTATGGTTCCCATTTACTAATTAATTTGTATTTAAGTGCTAATTCTTGATGAATAATTTTAGCTACCGAGTTGTGCCGTTCTGTATATTGTGTGGGAGCTAGAATTTTACAGCCGTTTGTAATATGCTCAATGGTTTCCTGTTCGTCTTTGCAGCGTCTATTATTATTATTATTATTATTATTATTATTATTATTATTATTATTATTATTATTATTATTATTATTATTATTATTATTATTATTATTATTATTTTTTTTTTTTTTTTTTTTTTTTCACAGGTTAACCTGGTTTCATTGTATTAGACGGGTACATACTACCAAGTCTAATACATAGATGTATTACATGTGTTGTTTTAAAAACGATCGTACTATGTTACATGTACTTAGTATTACCGCCTTTTGCATGTTTATTATTATTATTATTATTATTATTATTATTATTATTATTATTATTATTATTATTATTATTATTATTATTATTATTATTATTATTATTATTATAATGACCTTGTGCGAGAGGTTTTGTGGTGGCTATTTGGCGAATGTGACATTTTTTGTTGCAATTATTCTTTTTCACGTTGAAATAAAAATATTTGCTTAATTGAAAAAAGTGGTTTATAAATTAAATTTAAGTGATTAGTTAATTTTTAAATTTAGAAGAGATAATGTAGTTTTGGATCCGTTTTCTCATACTTGAAAACAATTTTCAATACATAGACAAATATAAGTTTTATATACACTGCTCAACATTTGAACTGGTACACTTATAACAACATATATAAAAACAACATATATAAAAAACAAATGACTACTTTTTAAAGAACGCTTTCTTGTTTAATTGATAGGTTCTGGAAACACTTTTAGGGCAATGAATTAAATGAATAAAATAACAAAATCTTTATTTTAATAGTACAGTAAAGCTTGCTCTGGAAAGAAATGATAACCAAACACTCAAAAATTAATAAAGCGTGGTGGTCTTGGCATGTTGGAAATCAAATCCCGAATGTAATGCTGAGGAATATTTAGCTATTTTTTCAAAACGGCAGTTCCGTGGTAATTGGATTCACTCCTTGTAGCCTTATCAACCTTTTTAAGTTATCTTATCCGTTCTTCATGGAATTAAAATCAGGAGAGTTTGCAGGCCAATCCATGTGCGTAATATAATAATAATAATAATAATACTTTATTCGCGGTATATACAAAACCATTTACATCTACATCATTATGTACATAAATAACGATGAATTACAAGCAATATTACAATTACACAAATATATATAAAAGAATATTGAATAATAAAAGCATGGGAAAAAGTATACATAAATAAAAACAAAATATAAAATCATTCATCAACACATTTTAATTGACACTTAATACTACATTTTGAAACACAAAATAAATCAATATTATTAGAGAAACTATTTGCAATTCTACACATTCTACCAATTGGATTATTAAATCCATAATTGTTAGAATGTATAGATTCTCTGAATAATGGAGACTGTCTGGTTCGGCAATTATTGTTAGGGACTTGAAATGGAAGAGTTACCAGTAGCTTTTGGCAATCAATCTCAGACATAGTCCACGTAAAAATGATAAATCGGCTCTTTTGCGCCGAATTTTCAGCGGCGGAAGATTATATTGCAATGCAATGAGGTTAAAATCGTATTTTTTGGATAAAATGCCTAATTTGTACAATAATAAACAAAAAAAATGTTTTGAATACGTTCTATATTGCATATATGAACGTTGTAGAATGGAAACCAAACTGACGGAGCGTACTCTAAATGAGAACGTAAGTGTGCTTGGAAATAGGTCAGCAGACATTCTGTAAACAAATCCTAACATTTTCATAGCACGGTTGCACATATAGTTTATATGCTCAACAAAAGTTAGTTTTGAATCAAAAATTACGCCTAAATCGTTTATTTGTGTAACACGTTCCAAAACATTATTATCGATAGTATAGTCATACGATACTTTACTTAAAGTTCTGTTGAAGCTTATCGAAAAACATTTATTTGCGTTAAACAACAAGTTATTAATAAGACACCATGAATGAACAGAATCTAAATCATTTTGCAAACTAATGCAGTCCTCGATAGATTATATTCTTTTATAAATTTTAAGAATGAAGCAAATAAAAGATTAGACAAAGAATTATTAGAATAAACAAGATCATTAATAAAGAGTAAAAACAGAATTGATCCACAATGAGATCCTTGAGGAACCCCAGAAGGAACAACAATTGGTTGTGATAAAAAGTTATTAATTTTTACACACTGTGTACGATTTTTCAAAAAGCTCGACCACCACGCAACAACAGATTCAAGAAAACCCAAAGCCCAAAGTTAACAATCAAAATAATATGATTAACGCGATCAAAAGCCTTTGAAAAATCTGTGTAAATGGAATCTACTTGAACTCTTGATTGAAAGGCATTCAAAAGATTATTTTTGTAACAAAGAAGATTTGTAAAAGTAGAACGACCCTTGCAAAACCCATGTTGCTGTTCCACTAAAATGTTTTTGAACATCCATTGTGTTTGACCAGTTACAATTTGATCAAACAACTTAGGAATAGCAGACTGGATGCATATACCTCTATAATTAGTAATATCCTAATTAGCTCCAGACTTATGTAAAGGCATAATGTAGCTTTGTTTCCAAACTAAAGGATACTTGGCTTCATTAAGAGAAGCCTCAAAAAGCAAATGCAATGTCGTAGAAATTGAATAAATACATTGTTTTAACAGCATAGATGGAACACCGTCTGGTCCAGTGCTAAAGTTACATTTAAGGTTCTCAATCCCTTTAAATATATCCAACAAACTAATTGAAAATGCTCGATGTAATACGTTTTTCTTAAAGTCAAACAAAGGAGTTGGATGAGTTTGTGTATCGTAAACAGAGGAAAAGAATTCAGCAATACTATTAACATAGTCATCTCCATTACTGCAAGTTTTTTGTTTATAATACATTGTAGCTAGAAAATTTTTAGTTTTTCTAGAGTCGCTAACAAATTTCCAAAAGTGTTTAGGGTTACTTTGAATGTTGATTTCTGTTTGAGTAATATATTGCTTGTATAGACATGTACTGAGATTTTTACACAAATTACGAATTGATTGAAACTCGTTATAATCGGACAATAGTCTTGATTTAGCCAGGTTTCGGTCAGTACAATAATATTGTAGTTAGATACAGGTACAGCCAGCATAAGTTCTTTGAGTTTAGTTTTTATACCCCCGACATTGTGGTAATAGATGGAGATACCGCTGGTGTTTCTGGTGACGGGTTTAGATTGTTGGCTAGATCCAGATTTCGAAAATCCACTGAAGATGAAGCAGGAACATTATTAACTCGCCCATAATTTATAAATCTCTTGACCGTTATATTTGCAGGCCAAAAATTTTTACAAAGAATAGGTCGAGCATGATTAGCTGGAACAGAAACTTAAAGCTGCTGTAGTTTCCAGATTTTACTTTCAACTCAACAACATCAACTGATATCGTAAAAAACTGAGATTTATTATAATTTACTATATCAGTTTTTTAAGTTCTACGTCTAAGTTTAGAAACATGTACGTAAGAAGTAGGCACATAAGCCTGCAGTTTGTCATTGGTTGGGCAACAACCAAAGATAGTTTGAGTTCTTATCTGAGTTTTTTTAATTAGTTTTTCCCTTAACAACAGAGCTCGCCAAAGAAGGAAAAACTGCAGGTTGAATCAATTGCACCGTATCATTAGTGAGCGGCGCAGAAATAGGAGCAGTTAGTTGTTTACAGCGTGCTTCGTATTGGAGAATAGTTTTATCTTTTTCTTTATAAAGTTTAGGAAGTTCGGAATCATCCAATTCAAATAAATTACCGCAATTACATTTCTTGTAACGAATAGCGCAACTGTTATGGAAGATAACGCCACAATTGCTACAGGTTACACCGGATTGTGCAACAGTTTTGCATTTACAGTTTAGGCCGGACATAATAACAGATGCAGTTACAAAAATGACTAGAGCAATAAATTAATAAAAACAGGATAAGGTTGATACAAGGACACAATTCACACCGGTGCGGTCGATCACTGGTGACTGACTAAAAACAAATACAGGTAGACAACGGTAAGGTTACACAAGAGACAGCAGGATTATAAAAATTAATAATAAAACTACACGTTAAAAAATGAAAGGTACGCCACTGGTACGAATAGTTAGAATCACCGCCACGGGAAGCGCAACAAAACAGTAAGCTGGAAACTATAATTCCAGGTTAAATACATTTGCAATAATAAAAATAATTAAACCAGTAAAATTGTTAAGATTGCTGGTTGCTAATATAATTACCAGCCGGAATGACACGATATTGTTCTCTTAAAAAAATGCATTGATTTGCCTTGTTCTTTGAGGACGCGCATTATTATCAACAAACACAAAACCATCGCCTATTTTATTGGCAAATGGCAACATTACAGGTTCAAATACTTCATTAAGATACCTGACACTATTTATTGTAGCATTTCCAAGCATAACCAATTCAGTAAGACGAGTTGCAGAAATACTTTCCCAAACGGTAATTGAACCGCCTCCATGAGCTTGATGGTAAGTCACGTGGTTCTCAATATTGCGTTCTCTTCTGCTTCTACAAACTTTCACTTTTCCATAGAAGCTACAGAAACGCACTCTAGTTTTGTCACTGAATAAAGAATGACAATCTTTAACACTCCAATTTGCATGTTGGTGTGCCCACCCTAGTCTTCTTTTTTTGTGGGCTCTGGTCAAAAATGAACATTTTTTAGAAGATCTGAACTTTAAATTTACCGCATGAAGCCTGCTTCTTACCGTTTGAATGGATACTTAAGTACGTGTTGCATTCAATAAATGAACTTTCCGCCGTGCCTATGTTAGACAGTTCCAGTGTTGTTAAAACGCATTTAAACTCTTCTGATCACAGTTTTTAGCGATGCACCAATAATAAGCATTTCTAGCGGTTGGCTCATCTCTTCAACACTTAAACGTTTTAATGACATCTTTAAAATGCAGTCAACTACTCTGAAATAAAACTTACTTGAGATATTTAAGTCCACAAGCTTAGCAACTGCAATGATGACAGATAAACAACAATTGTTTTGAAAATGTTATTTGATAGGCATTTCAAAACACAGCCTGTATTATTGTTATTATTATTTTATTTTTATTACTTTTACTGCATGTTATATAAGTGTACCTAGTTCAAATGTTAAAGGTGTATATGCAAAAGCTGAACTGTTTACATATATTAAAAAATCTCAGTTTTGTAGATATTTTTGAAACTATGTCAACAACATAGTCATTTTAGAGAAGTTCATGTGAGATTGTAACTTCTGAAAAACAAATTAAGAACATTTAGATATGGATTTTGTTACTTAGTTTAATATTTAGTACTGATGATACCTCGGATTTTAATTTTAAAATAGTAAGAAGTTGTGCTTTTTGAATTAATTGATATTGTTTAATATTATTTTTAGTATTTTTTGTTCTGCAATCATTAGTCATTCTTTGTCAATTTGTTTTAAAGTCCATGTTTTGTATTACGTTTTTGTAGATACAAATATTTATTTTTGAAGCCGGGCCCCGACTGCACCAAATCGTCAATTATTTTTTAATAATTTGTTTGTCTAAAATATACATCAAATCTGTCATTTTAAGACTTCATTAGCGTGTTTGTTTCAAAAATATAAATTGTTTATTATAAGTTTTCCATTTATTTTTAACAACATATTTTGGTTGATAATTTGACATATCAAACATCAGAACCGGCTTTCAAACCACTTTTAGGTGCAAAACATTTTTTAATGACTTCTAATACAAACATAAACAATTGACAATTTATTTTCAAAATTTTACAAATTACCAAATAAGTTTATAAATCTATTTAATTTGACGTTTTAGTAAATTATAGTTCAAAATTTCACAAAACATCAAAAGAATTAATAAATGTAATATTTGGACATTCTACGTAATTAAAAAGTAAAAAAAAAAGTAAAACTACGTTAACTAAGTCAGTTTTAATAAATTAAAAAAAAATAATTTGGAATTTTCAAACTTTTTTTTAAATATCTATACTCACTTTTGATTTAAAAATACTGATTTCAAATCAATCAAATATGCTAAAATTTTGCTAAATTGTTAAAATTCGGCCAGAAATATTAATCCGGCTATAATATACAAAAATCTAATTAAATTCAAAATATTTGGCTTAAATCTGGATTTGAATTAATAATATCTGCCCAGAAAATTTTATAATCTAGCCACAAAACACAAAAAATTAATTGAATTAAAAAAGAGGCTCTAATGCGCAAATCTGGCTTTGAATAAGTAAGATTCTATTTCAAATTAATAAAATCTGGCTAAAAATGATAAAAAGTTGACTATAGATTGATAAAAACTTACTTCCAGCTTGGCTTAAATATCCAAATCTAGACGTGAATTATTAAAATCCAATATCAACTCAATAAAAATCTTGCATAACGTTCAAAAAGTTGACTGATAATGATAAAAGCTTGCTCAAATGTCAAAATCCCGACTCAAATTGATAAAATCCGGCTTCAAATTAATAAAATCTGGTTATAAATATTATGGCCATAAAATTAAAAATCCTGCTTGAAATTAATAAAATGCGATGTAAAATCTATAAAATTCGGCTATAAAACAAAAACTTGACTAATAGTGCTAAAACTTTGCTTCAATAAGCAAAATTCGGCAGTAGTTTGTTGAAATTTAGCATTTCATTCTTAAAATCTGGCTATAATATTTTAATTTAAAAAACATGTGGCTAGATTTTATAAAATTAAAATAAGTTTATAGTTATAGTTTAAAATAACATGATATGATACTTTTTGTCATTTTAGTGTTCTATTGTAGTATTTATCATTTAAGGTTAGATAAAGTCTTTTCTTCAAATGTAATTTAATACTTAAATGTTACTTATTTAAACTTTTGACATTAGCACCAAGAGTCTGCGTCTCCGGCAACAAATTTGTTGGGTTTAAGGGTGCACACAGGACCGGCCTTCTTAAAAACGAAGCCCCGCTGCTGTAAAATAATATAAGCATACTATTGTTGCCTTCCTTCTTCAAATTTTAACTTGACTTCTGTTTAATGGTTTTCTTAAATTTATTTTTTGTTTTCAGTTTGTGTTTTAAGTTTTGTGGGGCCTCAATAAAAATTATAAGTGTGGTAAGAGGGTCAAATATAAAACAAAGTATTTACAAATGAAGAAACATTTAGCATCATCTGTCCTTAAATTTTATTTTGAGAAACTGCTTTATTTACAAATAAATACAATACTACAGTGAATCGTTATTAATTAGGTATTAAATAAAATAGTTTTAATTATTAACGTAGATTTACCGTTTTGGTACACTAATGTGCTATTGATTTAATGTTATATTAGTGTTAAATATTTATTTAATCATAATGCAATTACTACAGTCATTATAATAATCCAGGAGAATACTTTAATATCATTCTAGCTGTTGCCGAAAATGGAGTCGTTTAAAAATATGATATTCAAGCATTCTAGTTTATTTCAATTTATATACGACATTAGGCTATTGCGTTATCCTATTTTTTTGCCTTTATTTCATATATTATGGATTAACGGTAAACCCGTGGTTAAAGAAGCCAAAGGAAAGTTTTTATATATTAAATTAATTGGTAAGTTTTTTTTTTAAATTTATTAAACATAGTTTTTTAAAATTTTACAAAATAAACAAAACAAATGAATCTAAAAATTTTATGTTTTAGGATTTCTAATAATATTAACATTGGGCTGGTTGAGCAGATACAGTATAAAAAATTATAATGTGGCAATTTTGGAATTCTCTTACAAACCTTACCTTGCATTTCAATTTATAATAAGTTATGCATGTCTTCTTAGAACAATATCATCACAAAAAGATATTCTTAAAGTATTCGAATCATTGAATATGATTGATAAAGTAATGAATCATAGATTTTCGATTAAATTTTCATCCAGAATACTTACAATATTAATGTACGCGACTGTTATCAGCTCTTTTACAACATATTTGATTGAAATTTACATATCTCAAATAATTTTTAAACGATCACTTCTAGATATTATTCATATGTATGTGTATCTAGTAGCATTTATACATAGAAGTTTTCCAATGTTTTTTGTAACTGGAATATACATATTATTACTAATGAAATTAGTCGCAATTAATACATTAATTTTGGATTTAAATAATGGTAACAAATCGGAAAGAATTGTGATTGATACTTTAAATTCTTGTATGCTATACCATCGTAAATTGGTCGAATGCATTAATATTACATTTAAGATATATGGTTTACCAATTGCATTTAATTTGCTGCTAACAACAATACCAGCTGCTATGGTTCTAGCAGCAGGTACAATGTTCGAACCTAAGGAAATTGTAGAAATTTCTATATTTACTGCAGGAAATTTTCTTGTTGTCATACCTGTATGTTGTATGGCGTATATAGTGATTGAAAAAGTAAATTAATTTATATAGTTTATTATTTTGGTTGTAATATATATTTAGTTTAAGAAAATTGGAACATCCCTTTGTGAGGTCGATATGGCACATGAGAAACAGTCAGTAGCTAAACTTGTAAGTAATACAATGTATACAAAAAAAAATACTTAATTTTTTTTTTTAGACAAAATTGTTTTTGCTGCAAATATTACATGACGAAATTAATAACACTGCTGGTGGATTGTTTAAAATTGATGGCACTCTTATACCAGCTGTAAGTATATACATAAATTAGTTTATAATAATATATATCAATATATAAATAATATATTGTTTTCAGTTATTCAGTGGTATTGGATCAGGAGCATTATTCATCATACAAATAAATAACGTAAATCAATTGTTCAAGTAGATGTTACAAAATTTTTAGATCAATTGTTGTTAGAGTGTTAGTGTGTTTGAAAAGATTTTAATCAATAATGATAAATTTATAATAATTGTTTGCACATGTTAGAATAAAATACATACATTGGCGAGCAAAAAATAGAGGTCACTTTAAAATTATGACTTAGTTTAGCAATTTTTTGTTTTAACCTTATATTAGTAAATTGTAAACAATTGTACTGTATTTTGCACACTAAATTAAAAATTCAATGTTGAATCAGGATTTTTATTGCGTATTTTAGAATTATTACAAATTTACAGTTCAGACAAAGTTTGAATTTATGTTCCTAGGATTAATATGAAAAAAAAATATGAAAAAAAAAATTAATGACTGTTTGAAGTCGACGAGAAGCACTTTGAATTAAATTAAGGGTCACATTTTAGTCAATATTATCCCATTCCTGCAATAGCAACTGTCTTAGCTCCTGAGCAGTTACGGATACGTTGTCCCAACTCATCCCATGTTTTATAGAATTCATATTCGGGCTGAAAGCTGGCTAATTAAACTGCAAAATTTTCACTTTATTCAGATAATTTCTGACAACTCTGGCTACATGAGGCTATCTTGCATAAAAATGCCGCGTTTGTCTATAGCTGTCATAAAGGACATAACATAATCTTCGAGAACCTTTATAATGTATCTGTGAGCTGTCAAGAAGCCATTCTCTATAAAGACCAACTCTGAGGGTGTTTTGGTAGAAAGTCCCGCCCAAACCATAACAGTTCTACCGCCAAATGGAAGTCGTTCATCAATAGAAACTGAAGCGTATTTTTCTTCGCGTCTTCTCCACACTTTCCGACGTCTGTCTGATCCATTGAGGCAAAAACGTGATTTATTGGAAAACAGCACCTTGCTACAGTCCTCATTATTCCACGCCCGGTGATTTCGGGCAAAAGCCAATCTTGCACGTACGTGTGGGACTCCTGTTATTCAAAAGAGGCGATCGCAAATTTAAAGTAAGAGTGGGAACCACTAACTCGAAGACATTATGTCTAGAGAACTGTGTTCCCCAAGGGTCAACTATTAGCGTTACTTTTTTTGCAATTGCGGTAAACGATATTGCAGCTTCTGTGGTTACACCTGAAAAAACACGTCAACTCCAGATTACCATAGACGAAGTGGACAGAGAGGCAGAGGCGAAAGGTTTTCGCTTTTTTACGACGAAAACCTCGTGCGTGCATTTTTGCCGCCTCAGAAGACCTCACCGGGACCAACGTTTGTCTTGCGGGATTCTAGAATCACGTGCGTCGAAACAGTCCGTTTCTTAGGGTTCGTGTTCGATAGGACCTTATCCTTTTGGGCACATATTGATGTATTGGTCACAAAATGCAAAAAAGCCTTGAACGTGATCAAGTGCTTGGCCAACATCAACTGGGGTGCGCGGAGAGAGGTTCTGTTGCGGCTGTACAAGGCCCTGGTTTTATCCAGGGTCGACTACGGTTGCGCGGTATACTCATCCGCCAGAAAATCTCGGTTGAAAGCCCTAGACGCAGTCCACAACGCAGGCATTAGATACGCCACGAGAGCATTCCGGACGAGTCCTGCACCGAGTCTTTGCTGCGAGTCGGGTGTACTTCCTCTAACTGCTCGTCGTAGTCGCTTAGTACTCACGTACGCCGTGGCGATGCAAGCAAAAAGGAGTCACAACAACCGACTCATATTTACCGCCAATGTAACGCAGCAACGTAATTACAGACTCAGGCCTACCGTCAGTAGGCCGGTGTGCGTCTGAGCGCAGAAGCTAGAGGAGAGTCTCAATGTTAATTATCCGATGGTATTTGAGGTCGGTTCTGGCGAGTTTCCACTCTGGCTGATGCCGAGGTTATAGCTCGTCTTGATCTGACCTCCCAGAGCAACCGAGAAACTTGCCCCGACGTTTTGAGGAGCAAGTTTCTTGAAATTGTTGCCGAATACCCAGACTCTCCGCGGTTGTATACGAATGAATCGGGGGGTGGGAAGTGCCGTCGTTTTAGATGGTACGGCCCATTCATGGTCTCTCCCTAAAGAGGCCTCCGTATACACCGCAGAATTACATGCTTTGCATAAAGCCCTGCTAAACTGTGAGACGTCGTCATCTCACGGTGTGTTCCTCCTTTGTTCCGACTCGCTGAGTGCCATCCTGAGTATACAGTCTATGTACTCGGTCGATCCGCTGGTCCAGCTTGTACAAACTTCGATATTCCGCTTGGCCGGGTTTGGACAGAGAGTTATCTTTGTCTGGACACCGAGTCATGTGGGTATCGAGGGCATCAAGCTGGCCGATAAAACCGCCCGTCAGGCGGGTGACGCGGATTCTACGGAGAACATTCCCGTAAGACCCGATGATCTCAAAGGTTACGTCATATCGAAGGTCATCGAGGATTGGCAAAGAGTTTGGAACGGCTTTGAGAGCAAATTAAAGGAAATCAAGTTCTCCGTGACGGCATGGAAGTTGCCGGTAGATCTCAACAGGAGAGAGAAGGTCGCCCTATGTCGCTTACGCATAGGTCATACCAACTTGACCTTTTTGTATTTCCTGACCGGCGACGAACAACCAGAATGCCAAACATGTCACGACTCTCTAACGGTGAAGCACACTTTGGAGGAATGCCGAGCCTACTTTCCCCACCGTAATCGGCTCGAGCTCCCTAACAACGTGGCGTCTATTTTATCAAATAGAGAGAAGTCCATGGAAAAGTGCGTCCAGTTTTTGAAAGACGCAGGACTCCTCAAACAGGTGTAACCAAGTTTATGTGTTGTCTTATAATGATTTTGGTGTTAATTTATTTATTTATTTTTATTGATCAGTTTGTGTTGTTCACTTGTTTAAAGCATCGTAGTCTTTTACAACTTTGGTGCAATCTGTGATTTTAGGTTTAGTTAGTTTTTAGGGTCTGGCATCGAAGCATTCTACTGCTTCGATGTCATCTGTGATATTAAGTTAGGTTGTGATATTAGATTAAGTTGTGATATTAGGTTAAGTTACTTTAGTTTTTAGGGTCTGGCATCGAAGCCTTTACAGCTACGGTGTCATCTGTGATATTAGGTTAGGTTAACGAATAGGTACTGGCATCAAAGTTTTTTACAACTTTGTTGTCATTTGTGATAGTTGGTTCTGTGATATTAGTTTTAAATTTAGTTTTAAATTTTAGCAATATATAATATTAGATTTATTATTTATTTATTTATTTAACCATTTTAATGTGTTGTTTTGTTTTCCTCAGGTCTATAACCTGAGATTATTATTATTAAAACAAAATAAATAGCCAATGACCTTAGTAGTCGACGCTAAAATACAAGTAAAAAAAAAAAATAATAATAATAATAATAATAATAAGAATAATGTCTGGCCAACTCATAAGACTTTCTACCGTAAAAACAATATATAGAAAGTAGACGGTACTGCTAGATACTTTCTCCTTCCCCAAATACTATCAACGGGAAGAGCAGAGAAAGCCTTCAGGCTTACGAGCCTTGACAATCCTGCAGACCTCTAGTCAACCGTTCCGTCATATAGGCTAGCTCCCTATATGATGTGTATTACTTGCTCCTATCACAAGAAGTAAAACAGCCTTGGATGCGTCAGATATGCGGGCTGTACCTGACGCAGCAGACCGTCAGCCCAACGTAGAGACCGATGAAGCAAGTGGCGTCACTCTACGTACTAGTTCCACAAGACAGCAACGACCTAAGAAACGAACAGATGTGCAAAATGAACTTGGACCTGCACAACTTCAAACAGCCAAACGTGTTTTACAAGATCCTAAACTTGTAACCACTAAAGCTGGATTACCAAGGCAACGCTTGAAATGGACAACTGAAATGAATAGCCACATCATGCGATGCTACTACAAAGCCACAAATCTTGAAACGGACCTTACCCTATACCGATATAAACTTCGAAATCTATTCATTAAAAAATTAAATTTATGAAAAAATATTCTAAACTAAAAAACATCCATAGACGCGTTTTGAGGTTTACCTCTCATCAGTATGGCTTTATTTATTTAAACTAATTGATTTTTAACTTACTTCGTCAACATTGTTCACCACCACAATTCAAAGTGAATATTTTAAAGGGTGTGTTGACTATTTATACTAACTGACTTAATGACTTTATTTAATGGCTATGGTTAATAGCATTCTGAGAATGAACAAATAAACTAATTATTTTAGGATATTAAGCTGATGGTAATGACATGAAAGAATTAAAACGGAAATTTGAAAATTATAAATAGAATAATTTTATATCGAAATCTATTTATAGAAAAGTTCCCAGAGCTAAATAACTTATCTGAACAAAGAATTGCAGACCAAAAGAGAGCCATAGAAAGAAACAACCTGATCACTGATGCTGAGTTAGTAAGAATAAAAGCCGAAATAAGAAATGAAACAGAAACCAACAATGACATTGCCGATCGAAGAGAATCAATTAACTTGGACAAAGGACTTCAAAACGAAAAAAACGCAGATCAACAAGAACAAGCAGAAGTACCAGCTATAGAAGACATTTGCTCACCAGATAAGGTAAAAACTATCTTTCTTGAATATCACTTTAAATACAATGGCATGGACCCAACCGTGAGACCAACCTTATCTAGGTACCAATACAAACACAATTCCAACACTATTATACAGAGTGTTAACCAGCAACTTAGAAGTGAACTACACAACGACATGGACTTAAGTGATATTCACAGTTCTATATACTGCGCAGCTGCAACAGCATTACAGCTAAATGGACAAGAGACTGGACATAAGCAGACTAGGAAAACTGGGCCCATAAAGCAGAAATGGGAAATTAGACTGGAAAAAAGAGTAACAAACCTAAGACTAAGTATTGGAAGAATTCAACAATATGCCAATGGAGGAAGAACTAAAAACCTTATTCGGAATGTTATGCCATACTTCAAAGCTGTGGGTACATCAGATAAAGACCCAGAGCATAATGAAAGAGTGAATGAGTATCTAGATCTTCAAAAACAAAAGCTAGCTGCTCTTAGCAAAAGACTTAGAAGATGCAGAGAAACAACAAAATGAAAGCAAGGCTTTTTGAGCAAGATGAACAAAGATTCTACAGAACCCTAAAAGCAAATGAAGAGGAAATACCAAATGCACTAACACATCAAGAACTTGAAACATTCTGGGGCGGTATTTGGTCAACTGAGGCTAACCATACTAGGCAAGCTCCATGGATTCAGGAAGAGGAAACAAGACATGCAAACACACAGGTCATGGACTTTTCCGACATATCTGTTAGTGACGTATCAACTGCAATTAAACGAACTAAAAACTGGAGAGCTCCTGGAATGGATAAATACACAACTTCTGGTACAAGAACTTTAACGCAACGTGGAATTTTCTGGCAAACCAACTATCAGCGATTGTTAGAAAAGCGGCCACTACACCAAAATTTCTAACTAAAGGTGTAACGTATCTTCTCTCAAAAGGTAAAGATTCAAATAATCCCGCCAACTATAAGACTATAACGTGTCTACCTACTATGTACAAAAGATTAACATCTCTTTTTTGCTCAAAAATATACGAACACCTAGAAACAGAAGACTTTCTTACAGACGCCCAAAAAGGGTGAAGGAAAGGCGCGATGGGATGTAAAGAGCAGCTAACAATTGACGCTGTTATACTAGGGCAAGTACGTACAACGCAGAGAAACCTGCATGCTGCATACATAGACTATAAAAAATCGTTCGATTCGGTACTTCACTCCTGGCTTATCCACACTCTGCACATATATAAAATAAACCCAATAATCATAAACTTTCTAGCAACCACTATGAAAACCTGGCGAACAACAATTAACCTGAACACTGAAAAAGGTAATATTACTACTAGCGAAGTAATGGTGAAAAGGGGAATATTCCACGGAGATGCACTAAGCGCACTATGGTTCTGTATGGCCTTGTATCCTCTATCTAGCACCCTATAAAGTACAAGATACGGATATACAATTAAGCAGAACCGTCAAAACCTCTATAAAATTAACCACCTTTTATATATGGACGACCTAAAACTATACGCGAGTACACCAAGAGATCTAGAATCGCTAACTAGGCTAGTAAGTAGTAGTAGTAGTGGTAACATGAGCCAGGAGTTCGGTATGGAATTTGGATACGACAAATGCAGAACGATTACCATAGAAAAAGGGGTAATGGTTAGACCAAGGAATCTCCAAAATGATGAAGCGCTCATAGATGAAATGAACAAAATAAATCATACCGAAGTAAAAAAGGATTTTTTTTTCCAAATTCTCTCATAGATTAAAGACAATTCTCAAGACAAAGCTTAAACCTAAAAACTTGAGTAAAGCAATAAATACTTACGTGATACCTATACTTACCTATTCTTTCGGCATCATCAAATGGTCGGACACGGATTTAGAAGACCTAAACCAAAAAATTCGTACTTACCTTACTCAGTATCTAGGTCATCATCCCAAGGCATGTATGGAACGCATTACACTACCTAGGCGCGAAGGAGGTCGTATCATACTAGACATTTTTAACCTCCAATACTCTATAGTAGAAGGGCTGCGAAAGTACTTCTACGAGAGAATTAACAACCCACTTATAGAAGCTATCACTAAATCAGACAATAACTTCACACCCCTCAAACTAAAAGATACCATATATGCCCCCCTTGAAAACCTAGTCACTGACGATATGAAGATACAAAGATGGAGAGCCAAACAACTTCTTGGGCGTTTCCGAAGTATGCTGGAATTTGACCGAGTCAACAAAGCAGTAGACTAGCTAGTTTAAGGCGAGATCTACACAGAAGCCGAAAGAAGCATAATAAGCATTCAAGATCAAGTAGTAAAAACGAGAAACTACCGTAAGTATATACTTAAAGAAGATCTACAATTAGATCTGTGCAGAAAATGCCGTAAACATCGTGAAACCATTGAACATATAATATCGGGATGCCCAGCCCTTGTTGCTACTAAATACACGCGACGTCACAACCTAGTAGCAGGTATAATACACCAAGAAGTGCTAAAGAACTGTAAACTAGCAAAAGGCGACATCCCATATTATAAGTACGAACCCAAAGCAGTTGAAGAAAACGACAGGTTTCTTATCTACTGGGACAGACCCATTATCACGGATGTAAGAACCCCTCACAACAGACCAGATATCGTCATACGAGATAAGGAAAGCCGCAATACCTACCTGATAGATATCTCTATTCCAGAATCCTCGAACCTGCAAAGAAAGCACGACGAAAAGATCAATAAGTACATCAATCTGGTAATCGAAACAAAAGAAATGTGGAGGCAAAAATCAATGCACAACATCCCACTTATTATATCAGCTACTGGAGTTGTACCACTAAACCTAGTTGAAAACCTACATAAAATATACTTGAAATTTAACATCTTTAAGAAAATGCAAAAAAGCACTCTGCTAAGTACTGCAAATATCGTAAGGGAAGTCTTTTCTATATAATAAATAGAAAAATAGCTGTCAGTCTTGGTCGCTGTACCCGACGGCAGTCTAAATACCAGAAAACTGTATCAAAAAAATAATAATAATAATAATAATAATCAAAAAATGTTCTATAGACAACTAGAAGGCGATACAAATAATAATTACCCTACACCAGCTTCTCAAAACATACAAAAATATTGGGAAAACCTATGGTCAAACCCCATCAAACATGTAAAAGATGCAATATGGATAAAAGAAGAACAAAACAGTCACAAACATACACAAGAAATGACAAATATCCAAATATCAGAAAAAGATGTCAAAAAGACCATTAGACATACATTAAACTGGAAAGCAGCAGGCCCGGATAAAATACAAAATTTTTGGTATAAAAAATTTCCCATAACACACAAATACATTGCACATCAACTTAATAAATTAAATTACAATCCAGAAAAAATCCCACCATTCCTCACGGAAGGCACCACACAAATTTACTGCCTAAAAGCGCCAATACCGAAAATCCGGAAAACTATCGCCCTATTACATGCTTGCCTACAGTGTACAAAATCTTAACAAACATTTTAACACGTAAAATAAACGAACATATAGATTATCATCAACTAATGTCACCAGAACAAAAATGTAGAAGTAACACACGCGGATGCAAAGAACAACTAATTGTAGATAGCATTATTTCAACACAGGCACAACGGAACCACAGAAATCTATATATAGGCTACATTGACTACAAAAAAACATTTGATTCTATACTACACACCTGGCTTATCCATGTGTTAGAAATATATAAAATTCACCCACAAATAATTAAATTTTAAACTGCAGCCATGAAATCCTGGAAAACCCGACTTCATATCAAAACTGCCACCAATAAAGTTAATGCTTCAGTTTCAGCATTAAAGATCCAAAGAGGCATATTTCAAGGAGATTCTTTAAGTGCTTTATGGTTCTGCCTAGCGCTCAATCCAGTATCCCGTACATTAAATAGAAGCAAATATGGCTATAAACTAAACGAACATACCAAAATCAACCACTTACTATACATGGATGACATAAAAATTTATGCAGCCAACCGAAATCAATTGTTTCAAACCTTTGCTCTACTACATCAAATTAGCGAGGACATCCACATGACATTTAGAAACTCTAAATGTAAAATAATACATATTGAAAAGGGCAAATGGGTCATACGGATAACATGGAATTGAGTGGCAATCTAATTATTGAGGCAATGGAGGAAGAAGAAACTTATAAATATCTAGGTATGGCACAAAATACCAAAACAGACAACAAACTAATGAAGAAACAATTTTCTGATAAATATGAACAACGATTGAAACTAATACTTAAAACTAAACTCAACGGAAAAAATATTGTAAAAGCTGTCAACAACTATGCTATTCCATCCCTTACGTACTCTTTTGGTGTAATCAAATAGTCTAATACAAAATTAGATGAACTTGATAGAAAAACCTAAACTATGCTAACAAAACAAAACATGCATCACCCAAAAGCATGCAAACAACGTGTAAACATACCCAGACATAAGGGAGGACGCGGTATACTAAATATTAAACAACTCCACGAAAACCAAATATACCAACTACAAACTTACTTCAAATCCCAACCGGAAAACATACTGCATAGAACATTAATTCAAATTGACAACAACTACACCGCACTAAAACTTAATGAAGACCTAGATCCGAAAAAACACTTAACGATCTTATTAAAGAACGAGAACGAGAGTGGCAAGATAAACAACTACATGGTAAGCACCACTATGAAATACACAAAAATGACACTAATCTAGAGTGGCCAAACAAGTGGCTGTCATCCGGATATTTAATGCCTGAAACTGAAGGATTTGTAATAGCCATTCAAGACCAGGTTATTAAAACCAAAAACTACTCAAAATATATACTTAAAGAGGAAAATATTGAAGATCGGTGCAGAAAATGCAATAAACCTAACAAAACAATCACACACATAATATCAGGATGTGAAAAGCTGGCACCTACAAAATACTCAAACAGACACAATAAAGTAGTTGGTATTATGCACCAACAACTTGCAAATCAAATACTACCTACAAATGAAAATAATGAACAATACTATATCTATAAACCTAAAACATTAATAAAATCAGACAAATACACACTACTATGGGACTTACCTGTTCAAACTGATAAAACTATCATTAATAATAGGCCGGATATAATATTTAAGAACAAGGAACAAAAACATACGTACCTCATAGACATTGCAGTTCCAGCAAGCAAAAACCTAAAAAAAGAAAATATCTGAAAAGAAAGATAAATATATCGACTTAGCATATGAAATTAAAAAGATATGGAAATAGGAGAATGTCGAAATACGTTAGAAATGCTTACCAAACTTAATATAAATATCAACAAACTTGAAATAATGCAGAAGGCTGTCCTACTAGACACAGCTAACATCACAAGCATTCTTAGAAAGCAATTAAAATGTGTATATCCTTGTGAAACCCGCATATACACATTATACAGCAATAAAAGCTAGATAATAAAAAATAATAATAATAATAATAATAATAATAATAATAATAATAATAATAATAATAATAATAATATTTGCAGTTTTACGTTTTTCTCGCCCATCTTTAATCGACGCTATAATTCTTGCCACTACAAAAGGGTCTAAAAGCATTATGATCTGTTAAGTACAGTAAACCGTGTAAATGACAAGTTTTCAAGAGAAAAATTACCACTAAGTAAAAAACCACAACAAAAAGTAAGTTTTCAATTAGAGCAAAATGAATGCTGATTCATAAAAGTCTGTAACACGGTGATAATAACTAACAGATAGATAACATTTGTCAAGAAATAAATTATTAAACGCTTATTTTGGTTCACAATTTGAATACATAAAGTTAAAACAGCAAACATAAAGTTATAACAAGAAATTCCATAATAATTATTAAGTATTTAAGCTTTAAAATTCTGAAACAAAGATATTGTTTCATAACTATTGTACAAGCGGTTCAAATTAGACAAAACGCTAACCAACTTGTGACAAAACAAAAGACTCGTGAGTTTTCTCAGGGTTGTTTAAGTTAAATAAATGGCGGTGACAATAATATTTATTTATTCGGCTTTTATTAACATTGAAAATCTTCGTTTATCTACAAACTAGAATTACATATTTAAGGTATGAAAGACAGCGCGTGTTAACGATTTATATTTGCTTACCTAGAGCGCAGGAAAACCATTTTCCAAGGCTTTTCTACCCGTAGCACAAAACATAAAGGACGCTTACCCGGGAAAATGGCAAATGTTCCCCGCAGGTATCGGTTTGCGCATAAGCAACTTTTGTAGTTAAGTCTTGCAAAGGAGACATTTTTGGAACCTCCAAGAAGAGGTTCTGCCGCAACTGCCCCCAAAGTTGCTCGAAGTTCAAAAAACTAGAACGACAATAACTCTTGAGGTGAGAAACGTGGAATACTTCTCGCTCCTTATCAAGTCAAAAATCAAGACGTAGCGTTTATTTAATACAAAACGGTCTTTCGTATAACAACATGAATTTTTTAGTTTTTTTTTTGCAACTTTGACAAAAGCGTGTTAATTCTCAATAAAACTAAGTCTCCTGGTGCATACCGATTGTACGGCCGGCCAGGGTGTTCAGCCTATTTACGCACAACTTTCTTTATAAAACATTGTTGTACCAAAAAGATACGCACGTGAGCGTCCAGTTGTGGTAAAAGATTGTCTGGAAATTATAAAGTCTTCCGTAGAGGATAAGACAAAAGCCTCCCATATTGCAGTTCAGCAAGAGTGTAACCAGTAGTTTCATGGACAGCATTGTTTAAAAATTTGCTAATCGCGGTACTTCCAGTGCCCACCTAGTGTGTTTGAAGTGACAATAAGTCCGGAACAACCTCCCCAGCTCCTTCATCACTTTTTCTTAAGAGTTAGCTTGGGTATGTTGTACTAAACTAAATATAACTTTAATTCCTATAGCCCGTAAGGTTTCACTCCAAACGGGTGAGGAAAACTGTGTACCGTTATCGGTTAATAGACGGGTTGGATTTCCGTACTTTTAAAAATAGTCCGTTTTTAATCGGTTTAATATAGTTTAACTTGTTGCGTGTTTAAGAGGATATAAGACCATAAATTTGGTAAATACGTCAAGAACTACGCATAAGTAAGATACTCCGCCCCACGAATTTGGCAGTGGCCCATGTATATCTAAAACTACTAAGTCTCTAGGACGATCGGTATGTACATGTGCAAAAACCAGGCCCGGTTTAGGGGACACTTTTGCCAATTGACATATGTTACAGCCTTTGAGTACTTTCTTTACGTTGCGATGTAAATTACGACACCACAATTTACGCCGCATTACCGCCCACGTCTTATAGAGCCCAATCAGGTTGTGGCACATACAACAAGTAAAGGTCACAGTCAGTAGTTCTTACGTAAAGCAAATTTTTGTGAAGCATCTTACAACCCTGTTCAAAAGATTTGTCGTCTTTTATTTTTCTTTTGATTTTAGAAGATAAGGGGTCATTGCTTTGCGCTATTTCAAGACTAGCTAAAACGTGTTGTAGTGGTGAACGGTCAAGACGCGCTCTTAGTACCCGAAAACACTTGTTTGCTGGGGTAGAGAAATGAATTGGTAGAGACCGCAACAAATGATTAGGTATGATGTTTTTTTTCCAGGGACGTAACTGATTTGGTAGTTGTATTCTTGTATGGCTAATACCCAGCGTGTTATTAGCGGGGTCATTAAACGACACGTACCCAAATATGACAAGGTTTTGTGGTCCGTCAAAACAGTAAACTGGCGACCAAGAAAATATATCCGCCAACGTAAAAAAGCCCAGACAACCGCATACGCTTTCTTTTTGGGAACGCTGTAGTTTTTTTTGCATAGCAACAAAACCTTACTACCAAAAGTTATAGTGTGATTTTTACCATTTACTACTTGAAAAAGATGTGCTCCAACACCTACGTCCGAGGCGTCAGTTTGGACGTAAAAATGCTCTGTTAAAACGGGATGGTAAAGCAGAACATGCTTTGCAAGTGCAAATTTTAACAAAACAAACGCTTGTTCTTGTTTGTCACTCCAAACCCATTTATTATTTTTGCGTAGTAACATGACTAACGGTTCAGAAATTGTAGCAACTCCTTCGCAAAAAGGTCTGTCATAGTTACGTAGGCCTATAAATCTTTGAAGCTCTTTTATATTTGTAGCAGCCGGAAAGTCATCTATGGCCTGGGTTCTTTTAGGATCTGGCCGAAGTCCGGTGCAGTCTATTCCATAAACTGCATTTCTTGGAGTACAAACGCGCATTTTTTTTAAACGAAAAGTAAATCCCGCTTGTTCCACTCGTGCCATTGCCATTTCTAAGTGGAGGATATGCTCTTTAAACGTGTTTGAGTAAATGAGTATCTTGTCAACGTAACTGACTACAAAAGCAGAGTAATTTGGTCCCAGAATCTGATCAATTGCGCGTGTAAAAAAAAACAACCGCGGTTTTTAAACCAAAAGGAAGGACACAAAATTGATAAGATTGAGTATTGTGGACAAATCCCGTGTACTTCCGGTTGCTTGGTTGCAAAAGAATCTGCCAGTAAGAGTATTTTATCTTCTATTGGCTTTAGGCGCTCATTGTCCGCTTCCATGACGCTGTTTAAGCGTCTTGCATCAAGGCAAACACAAACTGAGCCGTCTCTTTTTACAAAAAATAACAAGTGAGCTAGCATAAGCTGTAGTAGCTCTTTTTATCATTCTCAAGCTTTGATTTGCTTAAATTCATTGTCAAAGGCTTTGCGGTGTGCGTATGAAATAGGGTAGGGTTTTACAGTAAATTACAGATAAGGTTATTTATTGAATAGAAATATTCCGAAGTTTGTCCAGGGACATCTAAAAATAACATTTGGTGTGATGTCAGTAGACTTTGAAGTTTAACTGTTTCAAGTTTAGAAACTTGACATTTTTTAACAATAACCATAATGTCCTCTTTTGAAGCCGACGTTATACAACTGGCGGATACTGGTAATTGGCCACCCGAAGAAGCAAACCTATGACGCGTTTCTTCTTAAGGAATTTTCAAGTTTCCGAACAAAACACGTTTGTTTGTTAAGTCAATTATAGCTGAATTTAAAAGTAAAAAATCAATGCCGATTATGATGGGTATATCAAATCCGGGACTAGTAAGAATTCATGGTAAAAACAATTGGCTCTTACTCAAATATAGATTATCGGACTTTTATACGGCCCCACAATTTTGCTACCGTTTCCGAATTGATCCAGTTAGAAATGGAATTTGAGGATCTGGAAAAAGAGTTAGCAAAACTAAAAACCGACACACAAACAACTTCTAACCACTCACGACCCCCGATAAATCTGAACGTCACTCCACTTACCCGTGTGCCAGACCACCGTCCCAGAAATTTTAATATCAGCAATCGGATTCAGTCATATTATTAATATTTATGTTGTTGGAATTGTGGAGAAAAGGGGCATAACCAGTTCATATGCCGCAATTGACCAGTCAAGTTTTGCTTATACTGCGGTTTGCTCGGAACCTGGACAAAGACTTGCAATTGTACTTGGCCATCGGAAAACAAGAACCTGTCCGGCTAAAAGAGGTGAACCAGTCTGAATCTCCTACCTCTACCTCGCTTACTAACGATAAATTTTTTTTAACTAACTTGAACATTTTCCAGAATAACTATTATGCTCTCATAGATACCGGCTCACAACACTCTTATGTCAACTCAGCGTTTGACCGGTGGATTGAAGACTAGGGCCGTATTCCGTCAAACATCAACAAGACTATTCTGGTTGCTATTGGCAAAGCCGCTTGCCTTACAAAATCCTACACTCTGCCTGTCATCCTGCCCAATACTGGTTTGGACAGTTTTGTAGTACGCCAACTTCTGGGCATGATCCCAAATTTCTTGTAAGGATGCGATGTGTTGACCCGCTGGGGTGCAATAATTAATTTTGCCGAACCCACCGTCTGATTTCACCACCCCCCAACGATAGCCTAGTGCATCTAGTCGTACCAGAACCGACCGTATTAACCCTTGAAGCAGTGCTGGCCAAACACGAGCGTTTGGCAGAAGGAACCCCGAAAACAACGTCACTCGTTGCTCATCAAATTTGGTTGGCCACCGACCAGCCAATTAAACAACGCACCGGCCGCAAATCCCACAAATAGCTGATTCCGCTAATACCATTTCAGGCCGGGGACTTTTCCAGTTCCGGGTTATTCTTATTGGCCTGCATTTAGCCCGGCCACGTTCCAGCGTTTTTAAGATACGGTGATCGGTCCCGAAATGGATCCTCGGGCGTTCGCCTATCTAGATGACATCATTGTCTTGGGAAAGACAGAACAAGATCATCTTTGTAACTTGAAGGAGGTCTTACAGCGCTTACGAGCCGCGGGGTTACGTCTTAATCCCACAAAGTGCAAATTCTGTAAGCAAAAGTTGAGGTATTTAAGTCGCACCGTAAATCAACGCGGCATCTACACTAATCCCGATAAGATAGCGGCCATGCCGGCCATGCGATTTTTCCGCTGTGTTTCTAATACACAAACAGTGGCGTAACTTTGATGTTTTTGCCACGTAATTAAACTCTTGTATAGTGTCAAATTCCGGCCAAATTAGCCTAGAATAGTATTTAATTATTAATTCTAAAATGTGGGTTGACTATATGCAACCCACCATACTTTGTTTACATTTTGTATTGCCATATTATGTAAGTGTTTTTTTGTAAATTAATTAGACTTATAAAACTAATTATTTTATTTTTAATTTTATACAGTTAGTATTCCTGTGTCCACTTTCCATTTTTGCGGTGCACTCCTGGTTGGTTTGGTCACGTTCACCAATCTCGTGCGCGGTGTATCCCTTCCCCTGTCCTGGTCCAGTCAGTTGGACTTGAGTTGGAGTCCAGTTCCAACTCTAGTACCAGCGTACCAGCACAGCCGTCCGGAATCTCTACTATAATTGCCCGTGTAAGTGTGCTAATAAAACTTGTTATATCCTTTCTGTTGGTCAGTTAAGGTATAGGACTTCGTTCGTATTTTCTGGTTTCCAGCTGCTAAGGAAGTTTTGTAGGCCTCCGGCTTCGCGACCTTAGCAGCCTTCTCGTTGCCATCCCCTTTTTGGTCTCTACTATCCGATGGTATTTGAAGTCAGTTCTGGCAAGTATCTGACCTCTCAGAGCAAACCAGAAATTTGTCTAAATGTTTTAAGGATCCAGTTTATTAAAATCGTTACTGAAAACTCTCTAAGGTTGTATACGGACGATTAAAAAATAAATTGAGTGAGGTTGTTGCTATTGTCTTAGACGGTACGGCCTATTTATGGTCTCCTCTAAAGAGGCCTCCGGACACACGGCAAAATTGTATACATTGCAAGACGCTCTGTTAAACAGTGAAACCATTTTGAGTAAAACAGTTTATGTATTTGTAAATTAAAAAAAAACAGAATCATTACACCTGTTTGGGTTTTTTGTCTTTTCATGATTTTGATGTTTTGATTGGTGTCATCTTTGATACTAGATTAAATTTGGTTAAGTTGTGGTATTAGGTAGTGTTTTACAGTTTTAGTGTGGTGGTGTGGATATTAGATTAGGTTTATGTTTAGGTCCTGACGTCAAAATCATTAACATTTTTGTTGTCAGCTGTGATAGTAGATTAGGTTTAGTAATATTAGATTTATTTAGTTTTTAATTTTGGAAACTGTGATATTATATTAGTCTATTTATTTATTTACACGTAAAGTTATTATTATTTTATATTTAACTAATAATCTTATTAGTATACGCTATAATAAAACAAAAATAAAAAATAAATATTATCTGAAATATTGCAAAAACTTTTAAAAGCTGTAAATCGCACAATAAAAACAAATTTAAACTGTTTTTGATTACCTTTTATCTAAACTATTACTCAATTTTTAAATAGTAGCATAAACTGTTATTGATAACAATAATTACAGTTATCTAAACTAAATATTTTCTTTGTTTTCATAACCTTAATAATTTTTAAATTGCCACAATATGTGTAGTTGGTGTAAATTAGTATAATATTAATAATCAATAAAATGTGTAATGTACAGTTTTGCTATGTTAATGTAACAAATAATGACATAGATTAAAATTTTATTAATGCATTAATGTTATTTATTTATTTAGTAGAATATATATTGCAGTAATCCATGACAATTATTTTAATAGTGTTGAAGATGTTGAAGTGTATTGAGTCGTTAAAAACAAAATTATTTAAATATTTTTGCTTTTTGCAATTTTTATACAATCTTAAGTCATTGGGTTATCCTATATCAGAGCGCTCATTGTTAAAAATAAATATTTAATGTACTTTTATACAATACATGTCAGAAATTTCAATAATATTTGATAGAAGACTTAAAATCCTCTCGCGATCGACCAATCCATCGCGATCGACTGTTTGAGCGCCCTTGTTCTATATTATATTACCTTTTTTTAATCTTCAATTGGTTGATAACAAATTTGTGATTAGAGAGTTTAACGGCAAGTTTTTATCTTCTTCTTCTTCTCAGCCATTATTTATTCACTTCTGGATGTAAGCCTCCTCCAAAAATTTCCACGTCTTCTCCTATTTGATGCAGTTTGAATCTAGTTTTTTTCTGCGATATTTTGTTTTTATTTTTTATCATCTCGCCATCTTTTCAGGGGTCTGCCAGCACTTCGTTTGGTCTTTCTCGGATGCCACGTTGTGAACTTCATTGTCCACCTGTTCGGGTCCTGCTTTGCTATGTGGCCAGCCCATCGCCACTTAAGCTGCGTCACTCTAATAAGTACCTCTGTCACACCGGTTCTTCTTCGGATTTCCTCATTTCAAACTCTGTCTCTCAAAATAATTTTAAGCATAGACCATTGCTTTCTGTGTGGTTTGCAGTCTGCTAGATATTTTCGGGTCATGGACATTGTCACGAGACCGTAAGTGAGCACTGGCATCACGCAGAATTTGAATACTTTCCTTTTGAGGTTTATAGGAAACGTTTTGGATTTGAGGATATGGCTTAATTTACCAAAAGCCGCCCAAATAAGACCTATTCTTCTTGAGATTTTGAAAATCTGATTTTTTTTACCGAGTTGAATATGGCCAAGATAAATGTATTTAGATACTTGTTCAATGGAGTGATTATTAACTGTTATCTGGATATTTCCTGGGCTCATGACTTTGGTTTTTGACAGGTTCATTTTAAGCCCAATTTTTACTGATTCTTGATGGAGTTTTTGAAGCATACTTTTAAGTTCTTCTTCAGTGCTTTTGATGACAACAATATTGTCTGCAAATTGCAAATGATTGAGGCGTACTCCGTCAATATTTATTCTTTTTTATGCTAGCTTAAGGATCATACGTTTTTTTTCTATTCTCTTAGTAGAAAAGTTGTGATTCAATTAACGTTGATTTTATATTTATTTATTCTTTTCACAATTTGCTTATATCGTTATCTGTTTTTTAAAATGTCTGTAGCTTGATGAACGCTATTTTTTGCGTACTTTATTTGGTCAATCTATTGCAGATGCTACAGACTTCTTGCTCCTTTTCCTTGTACAATAAGCTTTTTGAGGTTATTTTTGTTTTTTAATTTTGTCCAAAATAGATTGGTTTGTTTTTTTTACGGTTCAGGAAATCTACAGCATTTTCCTCCTACACCGAGAACACAAATGTATTTATAATTTCTTTTGTTGTGTTTAATGTTATGTCATTGTCTTTTTAATTTTTTTATAGGTGCTTTACTACTCTTTTCTTTATCTTGCGTTGTTGTTTAATTTTTGATAAACTGCTCATTTGTGGGTAATGTTCCGAAATCTACATATTGGTTAACCATTTGAGATTTTATTGATTGTTTGGTGTTTGGTCTGTTATTTTATAGTTTGTCTATAATCATCACTTTTGTCTTCAAATAATTGATGTTTAGTCTTTAGTTGCTAAGTAGCCTTAGTAATTCTTTTAGTTTTCTTGCCCTTTCTGCTAGTAGCAGTTATCTAATCTGTACCAGATAATTTATCAAATTTGACTTTTTTTATGGCAAACCGTACTTCTTCTTTTTCTTCATCGTACGTGAGGTCTTATTTATTGGCAATGTTAATGCCCAGGAGCCTCTCCTACATTGTGAATTTGCATGTTTAGAAATAAGTTATGCAAATTTCAAATTTATTGTATTATGTGTATATCGTTCGACAGAGGGCGATTTTAGTATTTTTATTAATAACTTTGCTATTGTTTTAAACAGTTTAAGTGTAAACGACTTACCTATATTAATAGCTGGCGATTTGAGCTGTGATTATTTCGAGTCGTCTAACAATTGGTATGAACTTAGTGATTTACTAGGAACATACAATCTTAAGCAGTACATTTTTGAACCAACAAGAAACCAAAATGGCAAAGGAACTTGCATTGATAACGTATTTACTAACTGTGATAATTAAGGCAACCAAAAATATGCTCTAAAAAAACTACTTTAAGCGCTTAAAAAATGCCTTATAAAAATGAAAATATGCTCTATAAAAAATTAAAATAAGCATTTAAAAATGCTAATCATTTTAAATCTATAGGTAGTATTTTTATTTAGAATAAAAACTATAAAACATAAATAGATTTAATTTAAGTTTTGATTACAATAAATGACAAATATCTCACTTAAACTGTCAAAAAGGAAACTTTGTTTGTGCGCAAGACATATTTATAAATCAAAAAACTTCTCTCCATATCAACCGATGTAATGGGTGCAAATTTAAATGACATTGTTTTTCTCTAACTCTGTATTTTTGATTTGTTGTTGTAGATACTTCAGCTAAGAATGCCGAAATTTTCTTCAAAATTAAAAAAACATGATTTTTTGAAATTTGTGAAGTTTTTTTTTTCCAAGTTAGCTTTTTCACTATTTACGTTATTGCTGTTAATTACATTCTGAACATGTGTTACCACCCCAATCTGTACAGAAAGTGGCAGCCCAGATGATTCTAATATTTTTATTGGTGCGCTTAGAAATCCATAACTTGATGCGATAAAAATTAAATCTAATTTTATTGTCACTTAGGAGATCATTTGAAATCTTAACTGACGCGGCATCCTCTTTGTCCAATGAATCAAATTCTCTCACAATTTTTTCAAAGTTAGTGGCATAGTAGTTTGCGGCGTCCATATATGTAAAAAAAATTACCCTTGATGGCGCTTTTAAAAACACTTTTTTTACATTTGCTATAGGCTAAGGCGATTCTACGAATTTGTTCACATTTAATAAAGTCCATGTGCAAGACAAAATAGATGTGTTATTTTTGGGTAAAATATTTGTATAGCTTGTGCTGCTTTTACTATGTATAGAGCAGCATCTGATATAAAAAGTAGAATCAAATCTCGATTGAAATTTTTACCCAAAATCTTAATTGAAGTATCTATAGTTTTTAACACTTTTTCAATTACGATGTAGTTTAAATATGTTTTATTCACGCGAGCGAAAAGAAGAGCACACAATCTTTTAGAATTATTACGCGTGACTAACGGAACGAAAAATTGGCCGGCAAATAGAAATCGGGGAACCACCTGACGAGCCTGGCGACAAAACGGTACGAACGTCGCAAACTCTTCTTTTTTCCTATTTCCAAAACAATAATTTATGTATTTCAAAGTTTTACCAAACTATTAAATTTATAAAAAAACAAAAATACCGAAAAGCTTGGTTTCTGATTTCATACGTACGCTCTTGATTAGCTGAGATTACTACTACTATTAAGATAGTCGCAGGTCATTATCTGTTCTATTGGTTTGTTATTGATAACAGGTTTGCATTTAATTGGCTTCTTTGTAATAAGCATTGCTTTTGTTTTTGATGTTAATATTTGGATATTAAAGGTAGTAGCTTTTTGATGGATGGGGAGTAGCAATCGTTGGAAGTCATCTTCGTTTCCGGTTTTAATAATGGCATCGTCAGCATAGCAATTGATTTTTATCTCTCTTTCTTTTGGTTTATCTTTCTTCCGGAGTTTTTGACGTGGTTTATTATTTGGTTCATTTGGATATTAAATAACAAAGGACTTAGGGAGTCTTTTTGTCTTATGCCTGTATGTGTTGGAACTTTATCTGTTAGTTTCCGGTTTACCGATATGTAGGTGTAGGTGTTTATGTTAAGTTGTTTTATAATTTCTATAAGTGTGTCTGGAACGCGTTTGTCTCTTAATATCTTTACGACGTCTTGTAGTTTTACTCTGCCGAATGCTTTAGTAAGATCTATGAAGCACATGGACGCAGGTTTATTATACTCAATAGACTTTTCTATAATTTGTCTAGTTATGAATATAGCATCTAAGGTGGATTTGTTTTTTCTGAATTCTTGTTGTTTCTCTAATATATCAACATGCTCACTAATTATTGTGCCTAAGATTTTTGTGAAGAGTTGCATGATGGAGTTTAATAATGTTATACCTCTGTAGTTTTCAAGGAGATTTTTATTTCCTTTCTTAAATATTGGAATGGTAATGCTATTCTTTCATTCACTTGGAATTGTCCTTGTTGAAAGTATTTTGTAAATAGTTTGGTTATCTCCTTTATCAGATTTTCTCCGCCGTATTTTATGAGCTTATTTGGTATGTTATGTAGTCCAGGGTTTTATTTATTTTTGATTTCTTTTACGTGTTTCGTTGTTGTTTGTGGTGAGATTTCTGTTCTTTCTGTTTTTTTTTTATCTTTGGGGGTATTGTCGTTAATTGTTGCGTCGTTGGTGGTATATAAGTCCTTAAAGTATTGTTTCAAACTTGTCTCATCAATTTGTTATGTTTGTGCGTACTCTGCTATATCTAATTTCCTTTTTCTTATCATTCCCCGTATTTTTTTATGTGTTCCGTATAAATCGTGCTCCATCTTGGAAGAAAATTTTTCCCAGTATTGACGCTTCAGGTCACGTATTTCCTTGATAACCTAATTTCTGATTTGCGTGTACCGAGTTGTATCTTGTATTTTGTTGCTTCTGTATTTTATGTAAGCGTCCTGTTTTTCTTTTACTAGAGTTTTGATTTTTGGTGTATACCATTGTTTGTATTTAGCATTTATATTATTTCCTATTTTCCTTTTCCTTAATGCCTCCGTTGCTGCATTTATGTTGTTTATTTGTATCTTTTTCCAGCAAATCTCTGTGTCATCATCTTCTATGATGTGATTTGCCTCAATTTTTTGTGATAGCCGTGTTTGGTAAAGTAATTTTGTTGATGAATGTTCAGTTTCTTTTTGACAGGTGTTTTGAGAAGTTTTTTCCTTTGTATTTTTATGCGGAGTTTACAGAGAAGTGGTCAAATCCTATGTTGGCAGACCTTAGGCTTTGTACATCAATTATCTGTGATGCATGTATGGCTATATTCGATATAATGTAGTCTATAGTTGATTTTTGGTCTCTGGTGTTTTTCCATGTGATTTTATGTTGAAATAATGTGTTGTTTATTTGTAGCTTGTGGCGTACGTGCGTGATTTGTTAAGATATTTCCGTTCTCGTTTGAGTAGTGTTCATTGAATTTGTGAAGTTGCTCGTAGAATAAGTCAATTTTCTCTCTACTCTTACTGATGTCTGGGGCATACACACTTATGAATGCAATTTTCTTTTTTCTGTGTTTATTAACATTCTGTTACTTATATATTTTGAGTCTTCAATAGATTGTTCATATTTGTCAGATATTAGTAGACCCACTCCTGATGTTGCTCTTTTCTGTTTTGCTACGCCATTTTATATGAGTACGTAACCTGGTAACTTAATACTATTTTTACCATTTTACTTAGATTCAGACAGTGCACATATCTCAATTCGGTATTGTTCTATTTCTAGTAATACTTTGTTGATTTTTGTATTATGACATTATGTTCCGCGAGCCTACCCTTATGATATTACATTGTACGTTATTAAATTAATTTTAAATCAAATTTTAATACTTTTAGACATTAATTAATATTTTAATTCATGATTAGATTTAGAAACCTAATTTTAAAATTATCCAATTAAGACTTGTTTTTAATAAATATTAAATATTTTTGGTATTTTGTGTGTGTAAAATTTGCTTTATAAGTTCTGCAATTTGTAATAATCATGCGCTATTTAAACTCCGAATAAGGGCGTATCTAAAATTTTTAAATGTTTTGTAAACTAACCGATTAGTTTGATTTGAAAAGCAATAAAAACTATTTCTATTGAATAGAATTACATTTTCCTCCTAACAAATAACAACCATGCTTCTTCCCAGATCCAATTCAAACTGACTCACCCAGAAGTGTATTAAGAGCTGAAAAATCCGCCCCCTTCGTTTCGGTTTGGTGCGGATTTAGGATGAATATAAAATCGGGCGTCGAGAAGCATTGCATATAAGACATGCAGCGGAAAAACTAATTTGGTCGCGTTGCACCATTGACTCCCGGCGTAAATGCAAAGAGGAACGCAAACGACACTAAAGTGCCATAAGAGTTCACCACCCTTATTTTGACTGTAAACTTGGCCCCTCAGTTACCACAGACGTAATGACCAAAAACCAAACATAAATCATTCAAGTTTATGTTTTAAAAATACATAGGGGGCTGGAAATAGTGAAAATTCATTTTCTGTTCAATGAAGTGGCGAATTTAAATCATCCCTGACGCCCCACTGATTCTCAAACACCTTGAGATAAAATTTAATCAAGGCGAATTACTATTATAATAGCCTGCCGAGGACTTTACTGCCGACAATAATCGTCGAAATGATGCCGCGGACTTAATCAGTTCTAGTTAGTTATCAGGTAGTTATATAGCCAGGTCATAAAACAAATAATCTATATGCGTTGGATATTAATTAAAGTGCAGATATTGTTGCCCCGAACTTATTTTATTGGGCATCGTTAATAAACTCGAAACTATTGGGATAGATCGCAATGCGCAATAATATTTAATTGCGTAGCTCGGCATTGCAATCAGTAGCAACAATTCTGGGCACTAAAATTATTATTGATTGTAAATTTTGTAGCAATCGTGTTTTGTTATGTTGCTTGAATTTAACGGCAGGATATTGTGTATGTTTTGCAGGACGAATGCATATGTGAGATTGTTAAATGTTAAGCAATTTATATGAAGGGTTTAAAGTAATAAAGTTGTGGTTTGCAAAATTAAAAATTAATTAATTGTATTTAAATTAACTAATTATTTTTTGTTTTGATTTGTTATATTGATAAAAAGGGATTAGTTATAGTTCTTTTCATTTAACTGTCTTATGCCTCTACTAATAGTCGGGAATTGATCCTAGATTTAGAATTAATTCTCGGATTGTTTAAAAATGCCTGACGACATCGAATATATTATTTTAACTTGGGATTTCTTGTAGATTATTTTACCTGGAAAACTCATTCAGAAGATTCTACACAAACTGTAATCAGACACACATCTTAGAATGCCAAAAAAACCCTGATCAAAATCTGGCCACTTCAAACTCATGACAGAGTAAAACGCTTTTTTGTAAGAAGCACCAAACTTAAATTACTCAGAACTGACTCCCGGTTTGTTGCTCAAGTCTGTTAATATTTACCAAAATTGTCAAAAAATTTACAAAATTGTAAAAAAATGTTTTTCAGGTTTGTTGTAATTTTCTAAAATTTTAAAAAATATTCTAAAATTGCCAAAAAAGTTCTTAAACTGTCAAAAAGGTTTCTTAAATCTGTTTTAAAATTGTTAAATAATTTTAAAAAATATTTTAAAAGCATCAAAAATGTTTCAAAATTGTCAAAAATGTTTCTCAAATCTATTGATTTTTTTCAAAATTATCAAAAATATTCTAAAATTGTCAAAAATGTTTTTAAACTTTCAAAAATGCTACCCAAATCTGTTAATATGTTGCAAAAAATGTTCTAAAACTGTTAAGATATTCTAAACTGTCAAAAATGTTTCTTAAATCTGTTGATATATTTTTAAATTGTCAAAAATATTTCAAATTTATCAAAAATATTTCAAAATTGTCAAAAATGTTTCTCAAGTTTTGTTGATATTTTCCAAAATTGTCAAAAATATTCTAAAATTGTCAAAAAGTTTTTAAATTGTAAAAAATGTTTTTCAAATCAATTTTGAAATTGTTAAAAAAATTGCTCAATTTTCAAAAATGTTTTAAAAGTTTCAAAAATGTTTTTAAATTGTCAAAAATGCTTCTGAAATCTGTTAATATGTTGCAAAATGTTCTAAAATTGTTAAGATATTTTAAAATGTTTTTAAAGTCAATTAGTGTATTCTAAAAATGTCAAAAATGTTCCAAAATTGTGAAAAATATTTTAAAATTGTCATAAATGTTTTTCAGATTTGTTAATATTTTTTTTAAATTGTCAATAATATTCGATAATTGTCAACAAAATTCATAAATTGTTAAAAATATTTCTCAAATCTATTTTAAATTTGTTAAAAAAATTGCTCAGTTTTCAAAAATGTTTTAAAAGCGTCAACATTTTTTTCAAAATTATCAAAAAAATTTCTCAAGTCTGTTGATTTTTTCCAAAATTATCAAAAAATTTCTAAAATTGTCAAAAATGATCTTAAATTGTCCAAAATGCTTCTGAAATCTGTTAATAAGTTGCAAAATATTCTAAAATTGTTAAGACATTCTAAACTGTTAAATATGTTTTAAAAGTGTTAAAAATGTTCTAGAATTGTTATAAATGTTTCTAAAGTCAATTAGTATGTTCCAAAAATGTCAAAAACGTTCCAAAATTGTCAAAAATATTTTAAAATTGTCAAAAATTGATGAAAATGTTACTCAAATTTGTTAATAAGTTTTAAAAATGTCATAAATGTTTTAAAATTGTCAAAACACAAAAAATTACCCATTTATTACAAGTTTATAAATGGGCAATTTGCGCATCATTTGTTATAAAAATCTAATTGTTTTGAATATTACAAAAATAATAATATAGCTACAATATTTATTAAATAAATTAGAAAACTGAAAAATACTTCTTTTATTCTTAAACAAATTTTGTTTACATTTTATATAAGTTTAAAATTGTAAAGACATTTTGTTTCTGAATCTATTTATGTATAGGATGAGAATATAAATAAGTTTCTTTTACCCGAAGAGGCCATCAATTTATTAAGGTTTGTTACGTGGCAGAGAACAAAAAAAATATATCAAATGAGTGAACTGGAGAAGCGTACTTTGAACTGAGACGTCCACCCCTTTAAGTAAATCATTAAAGGAAATTCTTGACTTTTACCTTTTTATTTGATATTTATTTTCCTTGTTTTTCAACTGTGATGTAACGAGACGCTATTGCGCGGCTTTTCCGGCTAACTTGCTCCATTCACGGACACCGGAAGTTTTCGTTTTTTTTTTTTTGAAGCGGCAACGAAGCCCGGAAATTGAGTGAGTGAATTTAAAGGAGCGAGCAAATATCAGTAGAGATATCGTTAATCCGATATTTGTTCATCGGCAGCTTTACTGCTGGAAGGGAACACCAGAGAAATACTAATTCTTTGTAGGAAGGGGGATAGTGCATCTCCTTTCAATAAAAACGTCGGGAGAGTCGCTTCAAGCAAATTGCTCAGCTTTAATACACTCAAATGAAATGGCTCGGATTAAATAAAGCTTTTGAAATGCGAATATTCTTTATTTACTAACAAGAACAAAATCCGATTGCTTGCAAACTTGTGTTCTCCGCAAATATTAGAAATTAGTGTCTCGTTGTAAGCGCATTAATTCAAGCAGTATACAGAAACTACTTATTTGCTAGTTTGCTATTGCAATATACAAAGTAATACTTTATTTTTTTAAAATGTAAAATTGTAATATAATATTACATTTATTTTATATATATATATATAAATTGCAATTTTGCAAAACAATTTTTTCTTATTCTAAAGATTGATGTAAAACTTCATCTTCATTTAATATTTTTTTATGACTTACCGATTAATTTTTATACACATAGTCGGTCGCAAATTATTCAAGAACTTTCTTCAAATTAATTTTATTATTAATTAGAAATAATTCAGCAAATTTAATCAAATTATTCCTGTTTTGATAAATATTGTTAAAAAGTTATATTAATTTTCTTTCACAACCTTTTTTTATATTAATTTTATTATTAATCATAATTATAATTAAGGCGGTAGGTGCAGTCCGCACCGGGCGGCACATATTTTGAGGCGGCATTTTTTATATCTAGTAGAACTACGAATTACTATATGATTTCAAATATTTTCCTCATTGTCAAATCAATGTAGGGTTGAAAAAATCATCTCTAAAAATTTTGCTTTTTTGGATACAGACATCAGTTTATAAAAACCATCATTTGATTAACTAACTAAGAAAAGGCGGCAAATTGAAGACCGCCTCGAGCGGCAAAAGTTCTAGGTACGCCACTGCAAACAAGATTAAATTAAAGAAGAAGAGAAACAAAAGAAACAAGCGAAAGTGTAATAAATCAACAAGTACCAGAAACAATTTTAAAACAATTACAAATAAAAATAAAGCACAAACTGTAATTCTGAAAAAAATTGTAAAATTACGAGAAAAAAATAAAAAATTAAACAATAATGAAACAACTAAAATAAATAGATTACAAAATGATGTTGCCAAACTAAAACAGAAATTAGAAAAACAAGTTAAAAATGAACAAAAAAATAATGTAATTATACAGAGATTGAATGAAGGTATTATTGATAAAAAAAATAAAGTATAAATGTAAACTAAAACTAACATCAAAAAGGAAGCAATATGCATTAGAAATGTAAGGTTAGAGAATATACCAGAAATATCACCAGCAGAAATTAGATCAGTACTACAAAAAATGAATAATGGGAAAGCCGTTAGTGGACACCGCATAACAACGGAAATGATTAAAATGAAGAGTAGCACTTTTGAAGAAGCAATAAGATTTCTATTAAACAAATGCTTAATGGAAGGAGATATACCTAAACCGTGGAAAAACGCGGAGGTACTTATACTGCACAAACAGGATTGAAAATGACAGACCAATCAGTCTCTTGAGACAATAGACGATGCCAAAATAGATTCCCGATATTCGATCTTGATAAAAAACATATATAAAAAGCCACCTTAAGAATATGCATATCCGATGATCTCAGGACAGAGAAAATAACACTCGAAAAAGGCGTAAGTCAAGGAAACGTCATATCACCTAAACTATTTACACTAGCTTTAGAAAATGACTTTAAGAAGCTCAAATGGGAAGACCAAGTGTATACTTAAGTCATCTAAGATTTATCAATGTCATAGTCCTAATAAGCATTGATATGGGACAACTTAAAACTATGATACACGAATTAAACAAAGAATTAAAGAAAGTGTGCCTACATATGATCCTAGACAAAACTAAAATACTGAGCAATAGCCAAGATAACATCAGCATAAATGGCAAAGCGCTAAAAAACACAGATCAATATGTATATCTAAGCTACAATATCAAAGCAAAGAAAGAACCAGACAACGGAGCTTAAGCGAAGAATATAACTAGCATGAGAAGCATTTGGAAAACTTAGCTACATACTTGAAAACAAAAAGTAACACTTTAACTAAAAAAAAAATATACGACAGCTCTAGACTGCCAGTGGCCACATACGGCCTAGAAACTATGGCCCTGACCAAGACTATGGAGAAAAAACCAACCAAAGAACTATGGTAAGAGCCATGCTGGAGATTGCACTAAGAGATATGGTGCAAACGACAAAATCCAAAGTAGAACAAGAGTAATAAAGGAGAATCGCAAGTCTTAGATGGCAATGGGCGGGTTACATTGCAAAAACGCTGGATGATGGGTGGACACAGAGGATAGCAGCCTGCAGACCAAGAGAAAGCAAAAGAAGAATATTGAGACCACGAAAGCGTTGGAAAGACAATATTATCTGTATTGCCGAAAAAACTGGATAAAGACTGCCAGGGATAGAATAACATAGAAAGACTTAAAAGAAGCCTATATCCAACAATGGCTAAAAAAGAAAAAGAAAAAGAACTAAACTAAACGTGTAAAAGTGTAATTGTAAAAGAAGCATATAAAATGAAAAGCAAAAATAAACTATAAAGCATTTTTGTACAATTAGATAGCTTTGTACAATTAGATAAACAAAAATGAAATGAAATAAAAATTGAGACGTTAGTGCAGCAAAATTTTATACTAAGTAGAACAAAATAAAAAATATTTAAAAACCATAACATGTTTTAACCTTCTACAAGGTCATCATGTTAAGGTTTTTAAATATACCGTCTGTTGATGACCTTGAAGGTTAAAACATGTTACAGTTCATAAATATATTTGTGATATAGTCATAATAAATGTGTTTTATTTATCTTATGTTATTGTACAAAGCAAAAGTTTATGGATAGAAAAAGCAAAAAACATTAGAAGCTTTTTAAACAAAATACTGAAGATAGGTATTAGATATAAACAAAAAATTGTAATGTTGTAATAGCCACATAATAACAATAATTGCAAGAATAATAATACCTACAACAGGGAAAATTACAACCAAAAACCGAAAAATTATTATAATATCCGTCCCCTAGATAGGACTGATGGGACAAACAAGACAATCAAAACAATCAATATATTAAATCTATTTGGTCATTTAAAAAGGGCCCGGCGTTACTTCTTTGTTTACAAATTTTTAATGCTTCTAATAAATTTAATTTAAGTCCTTTTTGTGAGTTATGTAAGATTTTTACGTCTTCCAGTTTTGGAAAAGTATGTTGATGCTCCTGAACGTGATTGGCTAACGTTGAATCTGTTTTATTATTTTGGAATAATCTTTGTACCAAGTAATGAAATTCCTGCCTGTTTGTCCGATATATACGCTTGTGCTATTTCCACATGTTAATTTATATATTCCTGACTTTCTAAATTTGTCCGTTTGTACTAACACGCGTGTTTGTTTCTTTAGATTATTAACTATTGGGTAGAAGGACTTACAAATAGTTTTAATTATAGTGCCCACTCTCCCGCCTAAATGTTTGTAATCCAAATCAAATCATTGAATGGTATAAACTTTAATTTATGATTACTGACAAAAAGTTTTAATTGTAGTGCTTGTAAGCCATTTTACAGATAACTAATAGTATACCTACCCAACTATTAGTTATCTGTAATCTACCGACCATGTTTATGATTACTAACAGATAGTATAAACTGCAGTACCCACCCATTCACCCACTCAACAATTTGTAATTTTATCAGATCACTAACAATTGGGTGGCTAAGCGAAGTACCCTAATTTTTAATTACTAATAAAGAGGCAACCGTGGCACAATGGCTAGGACTGTTGTGCAGGCAGCCCTGGTTCGATTCCCGGCAGCTGCAATATCTAATTTGTCAAATATATTTTGATGCGGTCGTCTCCTTTGCAAGGCAATGGCAAACCAGCCTAGTAAACCCCTTTAGTGGTGTGGTTCAGATTCCACGTTAAACTGTAGGTCCCGTATGTTTCTGTGGAACTATTATCGCACACCACAAACATACGAAAAGGGTGCCGACGCTTATAGCAATTATGGCACTATAAGAAGAAGATAAATAGTTTAAACTGGAGTGAACAAGTGTTTAATCAATTCATTTCCAGATCACAACAGTTTGGTAAGTAGATGGAGCGTCTTAGTTTATAATTACTGACAAACAGTTTAAGTTGGAGTGCCGGCTTATTTGTCTAAAGGCCGCTTTTACAATCCCCAATTAAAGCATAGTTAGGGTTTGGACGGGAATTAACTTATCCGTGCTCGGAGCAGTAGTTATACCTAGTATAACTCACATAACCTTGTAAGCACCGCACGTATCATATTCGTAAAAATAAATAAGGAAAAAAGTAGGATTTGTTGCTCCAATTTTTGTCTTTTCTTGTCACTATCTGATTCAAACACATTTACGTTTTGTAACATTATAAAGAAGACAATCTAAATTTGTTTATAAACAACTTACGTCACCATTGATGATTTAATAGGTTATCTAGAAAATAAACTAACGCATCGTTTGTAAAATGCATTGCTCGTTGCACCAGGTATAACTGTGGATAGTTTATCCAACGATAGTAAAAGTGTTTATAATTTAATCTACAGATTACTAAGACTTGGGTAGAAAGGCAAAAAATTTATTTTCAATAAGACTCACAAAATTTGTAAGGTTATATCAGCCATGTTGTTATAGCAACAACTGTCAAACTTGTTGTGTTTTGTTCAATACAGAGGGGTTATTCTGGCATGTGGCAATACTTCTGATTGCTTTTAATTACGTCATCATTAATTCAAAAAATCTGCCGGTGATCTATTTTTGTACTACGGGACCATCTAGTAATATAAACTCAATAATAATCTTTAAGTTTTTTGTATATTTAAACGTTAATATGTATTATTAAATATACAATTGTGAATTAAATGTTACCCATCTGGTAGAAAAAATCTATGACGTGGCGCAAATCACCATAAAAGTTTAAACAACGTGTACAAATCCTCAAATTTTATTATCAAAATTAGTGCTCTATTCTAAAAATTTTGTGCGCATTACGAGATTTTTATCCTTGCCACAATTGCCGTGTCGAGTCAACTATTAGACGTTTAGTAGCTAAATTTAAATCAACCGATTTGATTAACAAGCAACCAACACCCGTACGTCACTGAAACGCAAAGTCTGCTAAAAATATTGCTGGTTTGCGTGAAAATGTATGGAGAAACTTGAAACAGTAAATTTTTTGTTGTTTATAAGTTTTTTGCGACTTCAATTTGGCGAATTTTGCGTTGAGACTTGGGTTTGCACTTATATAAAATCCAATTTAACCAGAAAATTAAAGTAAACAACCATAGATAACACCGTGTGTCTTCTTCTTTAGTGACAAGGCCCATTTTTGAATAAATGGATATGTGTATGTGTAACAAGCAAAATTGTTAGATTTGAAGCAAGTCACTGTTTAGTGCGGATTTTAGTCTTGCGGACTACCTAATGGTGAACAGAAAAATAGACGAGGAAACACAAACTGCGCAGCTCTATCAAGGCCTTCACAGAATAAACAAACGCACGGCGGAACACAACATTAGACTGCTGATTGCGGAGCTGCCAAAATGGAATCAACAACAATCTAGATTGATTCTTGAATACACCGCGGAACCAAATCAATAAACAAATAGGAGATGCACCGGGTAGTAGCTTAGGACTACCAAACGAAGACGGCACGTAGACAAAGGTTAGCAAAAACAGGACAACGATGAGTACTGTTATAATAAAACCAGCAGCGGGAAAAACATATGCTAAAATTATAAAAAACTTTAAAAAAGTTGGCACTGAAAAAGTGGTAATTTAAAGAATATCTAAAACGGCCCAAGAAGAGATGCTCCTTAAGTTTAAAGAAAAAAACGGAAACGGAAAAGAAACTTTCAGAAAATCTCTAGAAGCTGATATGCAGAATGCGACAATAAGTACTGCCAGCAGCAAAAAAAACGGTTATACTCTTAGACATTGAGGAGACCCTGGGTCTAGAAGAAATTAAAGATAACATTGTCAAGACGTTAAACGAAAGACTGATAAGCAAAGAAATACAGATAAACTTGACAAAAGAAAGCAGCAGGGCTGGCCACAAATACGCGTTTGACACGTTGGATCAGATGGTGGATCAAAGTGGTAGAAAAGTTAATAAAGTGCAGCAAGTGCTTAAGAGTAGGGCACTTAAAAAAAATTGCCAGAGCATTGCCGACGCAAACGCCTGCCACAAATGCGGCCAATCGGACCACAAAATAAGTGAGCCAAAATAACCCAACGTGTTATTTGTGCAATATAAGGCCAAGTCTATGAAGTGCCCCAAGTATAAAAAAATAATAAATAAAAGAATAAGGGCAAAAGGAGCGATTCGGATCAGCAATAAACCTAAAGATTCTCCAAATAAACGTAGATAGGTGCAAGGGGGCAATAAACCTTCTAAAAGAAAGATGCCTCAAAAAAGACATAAACTTGGCTATTATTGCGGAGCCAAATAAGCTTATGGCCAAGAACAACCCTAGCTGAATTGTAGACAAAAGAAAAAATGCGGCTATCTTTGTCCCACAGGGCAAAACTGTTGAAGCACATGGTACAGGAGAAGAATACGCATGGGTGAAAACTAACGGGATCCGGGTCTATTCCTGCTACCTCTCGTCTAAAGGTGACGGCCAGGAGCTGCAACAATTTTTTGACGTACTAAGTAATGAAACAATAAACCACAGTAACAGGCTGATAGTAGGAGGAGACCTCAATGCAAAGTCTTACAGCTGAGGTGCAAAAACAGAAGACACCAAGAGAACAATACTTGCAGAATGGTCAGCGAGCAAAGATTTACTAATTTTAGACAAAGGTAAAACACCGATTTTTGAGAGGAAGAGTGGATCCTCGCACATCGATATCACGTTGGGAACCAAAGAAATAGCCGGGAAAAGAACGAATGGTACGTCAACAGAGAGGAGAACTTGAGCCTGCACAACAACATATACATGGTGGTAAAAACAAAACAAGGCAAAAATCAAACCTTAACTAACTTCAAGAGATGGAAATACAGCAAAGACAAAAAAAACAAATTCTTAAAACAAATAAAAAGACTGGCGGAAAACTCAGATGTAACCTTAGAAAACATCACCAAACTCATAACAAATGTCTGTAACATAACCTTTAAAAAGATAGGCGACTATAAAAGGAAGAAAGGAGTCTATTGGTGGTCGGATGACATCGCTCTGACACGTAGCATCTGTAACAAAAATAGGCGAAAACTTAACAAGGCTAACAAAAAAGGCACTAACAAGGCGAAGGAAGCACCACAGAGTCTCTACAGCGCAGCCAAAAAAAATTGAGGTTGGAGATAAAAGCAACAAAAAAGACCTGGAAACAGGTATGTGACGAGCTCTACGACGACATCTGGGGCTTGGGATATCAAATAATAACCAAGAAGGTAAAAGCAAAGCAGCTAACCAAACTGTCCAAAAATGTCAAATAGAAATACCAACAAACCTGTTCCCACAAAAACCAATAGTGATCTAAAAAAAGCACACTGTCACGAGGCAAAATGTACCCAAGTGTACAGCCAAAAAGATTTGCAAAGCTGGACTGATAATTAAAACTAAGAAGGCACCTGGTCATGACGGCATTCTATCGGAAGTGATCAAACTTATTTCTAACAACTGTCTCGACATCCTTGGTCAGGCGGTAGACAAAGTTCTTTAAAAAGGCCGGATTCCTAAAAGTTGAAAACAGGGTACCCTAGTCCTAGTAGAAAAGCCAAAGAAGGATATAAATGACGAAACAACTTATAGACCGATCTGCCTTCAGAGTTTAATATCGAAGCTATGCGAACAGATAGTTGCGTGCAGAATTACAGACAGCATACAGCTTACAAAATATCTTTCCAAACAACAATACGGATTCAGAAGGAATAGATCGACTATCGACGCTATCGACGCAGTCCTTAAGGCATTTGCAGAAAAGGCACTTGAAAAGTACGCGGTCCTTGTCACATTCGACGTGGAAAACGTCTTCAACACGGCCTTGTGGCAAGGTATCGTGGAAGAGCTGAGCAGGTGAAATGTACCAAAATATCTTGTGAACGTCATTCAAAGCTAGTTTGACAAAAGGTACATCAGAATCGGAGAGGAAAGCATGTTGCCGGTTTAGTTTTGTGGAATATCTTCTATGACAGTGTGCTAAAGCTGTATGTTGACCTGGCTATGGTGGTCCGGGGAAATAATAAAATGGAATTGATTTAAAACATTGAAGAACTCTTGCCGGATTGAAAAATGGATGAACGACAAAAAACTAAGAATTGCCTTTCAAAAAACAGAAATGGTCATACCAGATGAAAAAAGGACTTTCAAGGTAATAAGAGCACACATCTGCGGACAGGAAATCACCAGCAAACAAACGGTAAAATACCTCGGAGTACACCATGGCAAAAATAAAAATATGAGACATCACATTACAAAAGCAGCGGAAAAAGCCGAGAAATCGGCAACGGCAATAGCCAGAATCTTGCCAAACATCAATGGGCCTAGGTCTAGTAAGAGGTAAATTATAGGAAATATTGTCAATTCAACCATGCTGTATGCAGCACCAATATGGGCTGAGTGGTTAAACATACAAAGTGCAAGGAGATTCTTACCAAAGTGCAAATCAAAGCAATATTACAAGTCAGCTCTGCATATCGTACGGCCCCAATTTACAAAAAAGTGCGTTTTTCTAAACTTTGATTATGTGGGTGTAGTAATCGATAGTGCTGAGCACATTAAATATATTTTTGACAAAACTTTTAAGATGTTATGCTTAATAAAACGGCATTTTGTGGTCAATATTTTTATTTTGAGAACATTGTAGATCACATTAATACGCCCTCATCTTTAATGCACATGTTGGCAAATTAGAAGTACAGAAGGGTATCAGGTATGCTACATTTAAAATAGAAATGCATGATGTAATAATGTACAATGAACTTAAAATTCATAGTCTCCAGTTTAATAAGAAAAATACGGATAATGTACTGTTTCTTTATAAACTCTTGAAGCATTGATGCGTCTCACTTATTGCAATTGGTTATACCAGTATTTTCAAAAGCAACTTTAATTTGTTTTTTACAGAGTTCCAACTAAAAAACTATGGTCTAAATTACTCAATCACTCGTAGAGCTTCACAAACTAACACTATATTACTGACAAGTATGCTTGATATTTTTAATTTTAGTTTTTTGAGGTGTAATGTGTTATAATTTTATAATTTTATAATTTTGTTTTTGTATTTTAATTTTTTACTGTAATTGTTTTAATTCTTGTTATACATTAATTAAATTAGACCATTTGTTTTTTACTTTTTATTTCATCAAATTTAATCCAATTCTTGCAATAAATTTTTAATTACACATTATTATTTTTAATTTTTTTAATTTTAATGGTTTTTCACTTTATTGTGATTTTATTTTATTTGTTAATGGAAATTTTGTAAATAAAAAATTATTAAAAGTAACTAAAGAAGTTTTAATTCTTAAAATATTCACAGTAATGTGCAAATTATAAAAATGTTTTCTAAACAAATAGCAAAAACTGATTTCATTCATTTAAACTTAAACAATGCTTCTATTCTTCTATGTAAGATATTTTATAGTGTTTGATGAACAAGCAATAAACACTTCACATCTCAAATAGAACAATATATAAAAATCAATAAAGTTTAAACTTGACACAATTCTTATTTTAAGAACTTTCATAATTGCATTCTTTGCGAAATGAAAGACTCAATTACAAAATAAATCGGATTCCATAAATCTGGCTCGCCTTTACTGACAAAAATAAAATAAAAGGGAACAAAATCATAACCCTCCTCACTCACTACTATTTCATACCGATAACTGCTATTGTGCGATAAGTGTTTATTGTAGTTTAATGATGTGCCGGAGAACGTCGCCAGTGGCGTTAGTCACACTCCCGGAAACCGGCAAGAATAGAACCGGATTCGGAAACCGGTGTCTGACTGTATATATCTTAACAATAAGTCATTGCGGACACATACGATACAGGGCGTCGTAAATTACGATCCTATTAAAACGCATGTGCAGAAAAAATATTAAATTACATCATAAATAATACAAAACGTATGAATTATTCAGTCATAAATTTTTTCAGTTTTGAATTATTAAAATATTAAATATAATATTATTTTGGTTAATCATACTTCTTAATATAAAATTATACATTAGTTTGTTGTGATTTAATATACTATATTATAGTATACTCATAGATATAGTGTTTTTATTACTTCATTATTATGTTTGTATTATATACCCTAAATAGCTTATAACACCTTGCTATTCAAGGGTAAAAATATGATATAAATATAATTCCAAGTATATAAAACAATCATAATTGGTTGCTAATTAAATAATTTAAGAAAATGTTGCAAAGGCACTATATCTATAGGCATACTATAATATTCTACTACAAATACTATATTGAGTATAAAATATAATTAATTCATTTCAATTTCCATTTACAATAATGCATAGATGTAATAATTACATTGAATTAAAATGATCCTGCCTGCATTCAATACCAATATTATTAATCGAAAATAAACAGATCCAAATATCCCGGCGCATTCACCATAATCAATGTTTTTTTTAAATATTTGTTATTATTTATCCTCGAATGACAACCAAAAAAGATTTTAAATAAATAATGAATTTGAAACAAATGAAAAAAGAATTTAACCGGCGGCGCATTTGTTGTTTGCCTTTTCATGATTGTAAAAAATAAATAAATAAACAGAAATGTGTTTTGCATGCGGCATAATCAATCGAATATTTAGTTACATGTTTGCATATGGATTTTAATGCTTTATATTATACTCATATTGTTTATGTTCAAAAAGGTTTTAATTAAATATGTGAATATTTTATAAAGGATCAAAACAAAATTTGTGATAAAATAGTTCATAAAAAAATCAACGCTTAGTTTAAACACGAAAAATTCAATTAAAAAAATACGAAGGTATAGGTTATATAATTACCACTTTAAGTAAAATACAAAAATTAAATTAAATTGTAACATAAATAACATTTTAAAAAATACATATTAAAAATAACTTGCTTGCCAAGTAATATACTCGTTTACAGTGTATGGTTTAATTGTGCAGATGTAGTTAAGGGGGAAGAATAGTTGCGCTATTATAATGGTTCACAGCATCCAACTCAGCAAGAAAACGCCTGAATATAATTGAATAAATTTCATAAACATTGTAGAAGAAAATCCAATCTGTGTCCTCAAATTTGTAGAAATTTGATGCAATAAGTCGTTTCTTCGCAATAAATTTTTAAAAAGTGACGTTTATAATTAGTTCCTTATTAATTTTTTACTTGCTAAATATAACTTCAAATCTTTAACCAAAAACATGAAGACAAGATTATTAAATTGTTGCTCGTCTGGCGAGAAGACGTGTTTAACAGCATCTTATTTTTAAAAGTGCATTTTGTGGTGTTTCCACTGCTTAATTTTAACTATTTTTATTTTTATTTATACGTTCGTAATTTTTTAAGTGGTGTTTTGTTAGTGACTGTTAAATAATATTTTAATTTAGTGTAATTGGCAGAATCTTGCCTGGAGTGTCTGTATGGAAATTTCCAGTGCTGTATGACGTGAAGGAAATATTATTTGTATTGACGTGTACAATTTAAAAAAAAATACAATATTTCTATACTTTAAAGTGTATGTATCGTTTTATCATATCTTATTATCTTCAAAATTAAAGGAAGCTATAAATTCTAGTTTTATATCATTTAATTGTGACAATAAAGCAATATGTCAAAATGATTTTAATAATGTTAAAAATATATGTAAACAAACTGAAAAAAAAAGCAAGCACAGTTTCAAGAGAACAAACAAAGTAATTTCGCTGTATAATATAATTAGAGAATTAGAAAAGAGAGTTAACTTTCTGGAAATATCTTTAACAAAATTTAAAGAAATAAAAAGAAGATGAACACATTACGAGAAATGAAACAAATATAATCGATTCAATTTCTTTTGTTATTAATAATATCATCGATAATATTAATATAAAAAGAAATCAGTGCAAACTTGCTGTGGGATATAAAATTAATAAAAATATTATAAATACCCAAAAGAATAGAAAGCCAAGAATATTGATTATGGCAGACCACATTGGAGTCATACAATTGAGTATTTTCAAAAATTTTTAGCTTTAAAGTTTCAAGTTGAAGTGTTTTTCAAGATGTAACTAGTAATGTTGAAAGCTTTGCTAAAGACTTTTCGATGATGGATTTTGTAGTTATTATTGCTGGTAGTAGTGACGCTCTTAAAGGCCATAATATTCCAGAAAATTATATGAACGTCTTGATAAAATCATTAGTACAAACAAATGTAATTTTTGTCAGTGTTTTAAGAAGTTTCGAGGGTCTGATAATTAATAAGTTTATAAATACTATCAAGAATACCTTATTTAAATTTGTTAGAGCTAATAAATTGAATCAAAATATAGCTCTTGTCAATTTTAACAAATTAATTTCTCAAGAAAATGTAATTAACAATAGTATGCGTTTAAATAAGAGAGGTATTATTTAGTTAGTGAGTAAAATTGCATTGCTAATTAACAATAAATACAGTAGAGATTTTGAAAATCAATATTATATTAATATTGGTAACTTAATTCTAATTCAGACAATAATAAAGCTTCCTAGTGTAAGCAAAACATTTGAAGTAATTTCCCCAAATACTATCATTATTAGCGACGAGTTTGAAATGAAAAATAATTGCAATGAAATAGACCTAGAAGACAGCGACAAAGAGACGTTTCCATCAATGGACATAAATGGAGATCATACTTTTTTTTTAGAAGAGCGCAAGGACTAAGGATTCTACATTTAAATTTGCAAGGAATCAAATTAGACTTAAAAGTATGTTTTGAAGATAAGTTCATCGATATAGCATGTATAGGAGAGCATTGGCTTACTGTAAGTCAGATAGATTCTTTATGTTTTTCCAATTTTGTAGTAGCACATAGTTTTTGTAGATCAATATATACGCGCGGAGGTGTTATGATTTGTTAGGAAGAATTTAAACTTTAATATTTTTGATTGTAATGTCCTACAAACCGAAAAGGTTTTTGAATACATTGGTATCAAAATACCTGAGTTAAATTTAAGCATTTTCTCAATATACAGAAGCCCAACGACAGATTTTCAACAATTCATATATTATTTTGAAGAGCTTCTGGAAAGCAATAAAAATTGTAAAAATGCGATTTTAATGTTAATTTGTTAAATTTGACAAATCAGACAAACACGTTTATATCTCTTCTGCAAAATTTCGATCTAACTGTGACAACTAAATCTCCAACGCGAATAACTGATACATCGTCCACTTGCATCAATAACATTATAATAAAAAATGAAACATTATATACAGTTAAAAATGATGGAATTTATTTCTCTGATCATAATTATATAGCAGTTAATTTAAATAATTTTAACCCCGATAAACCGACCTCTACTTACTATGCTATTATATAATGAAAAAAACAAATCAATTTTTTTAGATATGATTAAAGTTCTTGATTGGGACACTATTTTAGTTGGTACTACAGATAACAAAGTTGAAGGTTTTACTTGTATAACTTCTGAGTGTCATAACCGTGCTTTTCCTGTAACCAAAATACGTTGTAATTCTTAGAACAAATCCTGGAGTACAAAAGCAATCAAGGTATTAAGTAGAACTAAAAGACAATTATATAATCTATTAAGATCTTCAGGAAACAACGAAGTGCTGTATAACTACTACCAAACATATAGTAATGTTTTTAAAAAAGTTATACAAGCATCAAAACGAAATAACATTGATTCGAAAAATTTTAATTCAAAAAATATCGCTAAATCAACGTGGAATATTATTAAAGAAGAAATTAATAAAAATTATAATCATTTAAATGATAAAAAAATTGAACTTATAATTGACAAAATTTTAATAAAAGATCAAAACCATGTTGCTAATTATTTTAATGACTTTTTTTTGAATATTCCGTTAAGATTGCAAACAACTATAGAAACTTCTAATAACGAGTCTTCGTTAGATTTATTACACGAACTACACATCAATAACTCTTTTATTTTTCTAAGTCCTGTAGATGAAATTGAAGTTTCCGAAATTGTTTTAAAACTCAATAATACTAATGCAACTGGTTTTGACGAAATACCTATCGAAATTATTAAATTTGCTATTGATTATATCAAAGCACCTCTAACTAAAATAATTAATGCTTGTTTTAAGGATGGATATTTTCCCGATATTTTTAAATTGGCAAAAATTATACCTTTGCATAAAAGTGGACCAAAATCTAACTCAAACAATTATCGTCCAATATCAATATTTCCATGTATATCTAAAATTATTGAATTTGCTTTAAAAACAAGAATTCAAAATTATTTTTTTAGTAAAATTTTTTTTTCGCCATCCCAACACGGGTTTACTTCAAATAAATCAACAATAAGTGCACTATGTAAAATATCGGAATGTATTTTTTCCAAAATAAATAATGATATGTTGGTAGCAATGATAAGTGACGATTTATCAAAAGTCTTTGACATAATAGATCATAAGTTATTGCTAGACAAACTTAATTTCTACGGATTTAGAGGTTTGTCGTATAATATTATTGAGTCATTTCTGTCTAACAGATATCAAGCAGTAGAGATTAAATACTTAGATAGAGATTTCCAACAAATTAACGTAAGATTCTGGTTTAACAATGTATCATGCGGGGTTCCACAAGGGTCTATACTTGGCCCTTTATTATTTAATATTTTTATTAACAATTTGCCATGTAACATTATATATGCGGATGATACTACTTTTTGCATATACGCAAAGAACGTAGCTGATCTGCAGTCTAATGTTGAATTGGTATTGTCACAATCATTTAAATGGTTTAGGGCAAATAAATTGTTAATAAATTTAGACAAAACCAATATACTTATTTTTCCACCAAATAAGTTGTTTTTAGTATAGAACAAATAGTAATTAAAACTTCGGACACATTTAAATTACTTGGGTTACACTTTGACAATAAGCTTGGAAAATACATCTCAATTTTTTAGTAACAAAATTAAATAGAAGTATTTATGCGTTACGAACATTAAAATCAATCTGCAATCCATCAACATTGCGAACAGTATATTTTTCTTACTTTAATTCATTTGTTGAATATGGAGTTTTAATATGGGGAAACAACAACAATTTAGCAATTACTTTAAAAAAACATAAAAAAAGCAATAAGAATAAAATAGTTAAATCTACAGTGCAACAAAATGTTCATACTTGAGAGAAACGGCCGAGAAATGTAAAAGGAACCAATGCATAACAACTCAGTTATTGCTATCACGTATTATAGACAGATTTGATTTAATTATTTTACAGCTTTGTTTTATTTATTATTGATTTTTAAAGAAGAAACTTGATTATGACGTTTAATTTAATTTTGGTTTGTTAGTTTTTTATTTTTAATTAGTTTTTAAGATGGAACCTGCAAATTTTAACATTTGTCACATGAATGTTCGTTCAATTACTTGTAATTTTGACTTATTTATAACTGATGTTACTCAATGTGATTACAATGTTATTGCTGTAACTGAAACATGGCTGAACCCTACTGATTCAAATAATTTGGTTTCTTTAGTGGACTATAACTTAGTTCGTCTGGATAGACCTGAACGTGCTGGTGGTGTAGCATTCTACATAAAAAAAGACTTTGACTTTGATGTGGTATATTCAGAGTTGTCGCTATCTATTGAACAATTATAGATTAAACTGAAAGTAGCAAGACAAATTGTATGCGTAGGAGTAGTTTACAGGCCACATAAAGGTAGTTTTCAGGATTTTTTGACTAGCTTTGAAAACGCCGTATATGATTTCAATTTGAATGACAACTTTTTAGTATGTATGGGAGATTTTAACATCGATTTGTTAAAATTATATAACAAAGCCTCTCGTGAGTTTTATTTTCTGCTAGATTCATGCTTGTACCAGATTATTACTGAAGCTACAAGAATTACTGAAAGAACTGCTACACTTTTGGATTTGATTATTATAAATGATTCAAAATTTTTAATTAAATCAGGAGTTAAAGATGGATTAACTGATCACTGTCTTGTTTATGGTACGTTCTCACTGAATTTAAATAAAATTGAGGCTCAACTTATCAAATCGCGCGATTACAAACATTTTAAGTATGAAGATTTTATATCTGATTTATATCAAATCCCATGGTTTTATATATATGATTTGAACAGTGTAGACGAACAAGTCAACTTTTTTGAAAATAACATAATTACTTTATTTAATAATCATGCTCCCATTAAACTGTTTAAAACATCAAAACGTCCTGCTCCATGGCTAACTTATAACATCAATGAAATAATGAAAATTAGAGATAAAGCTCTAAAACGTTTTAAACAAACCAAAGTTACTGAACATTTTAATTTCTATAAAGAAATGAGAAATTTAACAACAAAAGCTATTCGTACGGAACAGAAAGCTTACTTAGAATTTAAATGTCGGAATAGTAGTGGCAATAAATCAAAATTATGGACAGAACTTAAAAAACTTAAAATATGTAATAAAAAACCTTTTTTTAGTACCAAAACATTTAATGGATGTAAATTCTATGAACCAACACTTTGTAAACTATGCAAGCAATACACCAAAACTGACTATACTGGATTATTATAATAACAATTCTAAACAAGACTTATTAACCAAATTCAAATTCCAACCCACTACTGAGACTGAAATACTTCGCATCTTGAGCCAAATTAAATCCAATGCTACTGGTGCCAACAGTATTAATCTTAAAATGATAAATATTTTTTCAAACCACCTTATTGAATATATTACTTATCTGCAGTTCTTAATTGTTGGAAAAAAGCTATTGTTATTCCTATAGCTAAGACAAGTAATTCCACATCTTATAACGACTTAAGACCTATCAGCATTCTTCCTACAATGTCTAAAGTACTTGAGAAGGTGTTGAAAATGCAGCTAAGAGAACATCTAGAGCAATATAACATTCTTCCTGAAGTACAATCCGGATTTAGGCAAGGCTACAGCTGCTGTACAGCACTTGCTCATGTAGTAGATGACATAATTAGGGCGACCGATAAAAAAAAAGTTACAGTGTTAATTTTACTGGACTACAGCAAGGCTTTTGATAAAATTTGTCATACGCTTTTAAAATCAATTCTTGGCTTTATTGGTCTTGACTCAACTGCAAGTGATTTAATAATGTCATATCTAAAAGATCGTAACCAAACAGTTTGGTTAAATAACATAAGTTCGACCCCGGTATATGTAAAGTCTGGTGTACCGCAGGGATCTATTCTTGGTCTTTTGCTATACGCTATATATACGAGTTATTTACAAAGAGTAATTCGTAATTGTAAGTACCACTTATACGCTGACGACACACAATTGTATCATTCTTTTGATGTTAAGGATTTGCAGCGGGCTCAGGATATAATCAACGACGATATACAAAAATTAATAAAACATTCAGAGCTTCACTCATTACAAATCAATGCGTCTAAATCAACGGCAATAGTTTTTGGATCTAATCAATTTAAAACCCTGGTTAAAGCACAAATGAAAATTAAAATAGGTAATGAGTTGTTAAAATTTACAGATTGCGCCAGAAACCTTGGTGTTATAATTGATAGTGACCTCCGATTTAAGAAAAACACTTCTCTTTTAATAAAAAAAGCATATTGTGCACTAAAGTCGATTTTTACAAATCGTCACTTTATGAACAAGACCGTTAAAACTATTTTCACTTGTTTTGTCTAATTTTAATTTTTGTGATATTGTCTATGATGCAGCCATTGATCAAACTGATGTTCGTCGAATTCAAAAAATGCAGAATTCTTGCTTGAGACTAATATTTGGCATAAAGAAAAGGCAGCAAATCTCTCATAAATTAAAAGAAATCAAATGGTTATCTATGGCAAATCGTCAAAAGCTACACTCGGGCTGTTTCTTTTACAAAATTATTAATTATAAAACCCCTCCATACTTTTTTCGAAAACTTACATTTAGGTCTACTGTCCTTAACATTAATGTTAGAAGTAGGGGACTTTTGAGTATACCGCATTATAGATTAGAACTATTCAAAAGATTTTTTTCATATAACGCCGTCAAATGCTACAACTCCCTGAATATGAGCCAACAAAGTGTATCATTATTTAAATCGTATTACAAGTCAATTCTGTCTGTGTGATAATATTATGTAACGTTTTTTTTTATTATTGTATGTAATTATATTTCTGTATTGTTGTATTTCTTTTTTTAAATTTTTATTAATCTTACTATTATTATTGTAATTTTTTAATTTTTTATTTCTACTTATATTATATTTTAATTTATTTTTGTAAGTTCTGGAGGAAGAACAGTTTAACAGATCATTTTTGATCTATTGACCTGATCCAGAACTTTTTGGTCATGTAATTTATGTATTCTTTATGACCAATAAATGCATTATTATTATTATTATTATTAATTTTAGCGAGTATTGAACCACGTTATTCTTGTAGGAGCTACTTCCTTAGTTTTGGAATTCTTACTGTGCCATCTCTTTATATATATATCATGCTACCAAATATGTATTTGAAAATCATCCAGATATTATTTCAAAAGATACTGTTCATAATTACTACACAAAGAATAACCTCATAAGATCAGAAATACCCAAAAATAAGTATGTAGAAAAATCATTTTACCATTTAGCCACTAAAATATTTAAACACATTCCGCAACAGACTAGAGATATTAAAATTAAAAAACAATGTCTGAAAAAACTGAAGACGTATTTAATTAGTAAATCCTTTTATACCTTAGAAGAATTTTATAGTAATTAATTTGTGTATGTAATGTAAAAACATTTTATTGATGCTTTGTTAACTTTTTTAACTTTTATTGTTTATATTGGGGCAATTCCATTTCAAACGAACCAGAGCTGGGGGGGGGGTGCATTGAGAAACTTGCTTATGTATTTTTTTTTAGTTTCTATAACTTATTAGTAGTCCTTTGATCGGTATATGAGAGTATGTCGCATTTTTTGTTTAAAAACCGCAATTTTAACTCAAAATAAAAAAAATTACTAATGAAATCAATCAGAAATTTTCCGTAGAATCCAAATCTAGTGCCATTTCAAGTCTATACCCTGTCAATAAGCCGCAAAAGCCATAAAACCATGTTTTTGTTCTCAGTGTGCTGGGCAAAAAGGAGCATTTTTTAATTTTTTCTTACCGCCAAAGTTGACGTATTTTGATGAAAATTAATTGAAAATTATAAATATGTTTTGTGTATTTGGGTTTTAAGAGTCTAAAACTCTGCAAATCTGCAAAGTAGGCTTATTCTTCAACATAAACTCTTACAAATGCACGTTTAGCCGCGCTCAAAGGAACACTACACCAAATATTATTAAAAATTTGAATTCTGGGGACAATTTTACATGGAAAATTGTCAGTGTTGTACTCATCGTCTATAGAAAAGTCCATCTAGAAAAAAAGGTTTAAAAATGAATTATTTTTTTATTTTTATTGTTTTTTTTGTTTTATCATTTGTTATGTATGTATTATGTATTCTACACTAACTGGTATATATGAATAAAAGATTACTTACTGAATAAAGGATTACTTACATAGAATATTGTATGTAGTTCAACATGTAAAAAGAGTGATGACTAAAATCGTTTGGATATTGAGTTGGTTGGCGCTTTGTCCCATAAGAACTAATTTTAATTTAAAAACGGCGCTGTACGTGTCAATATTTTTCTAGAGAGAAAGGTTCACTAATATTCTCGTAGATGTGATAGGATTTAATATTTTTTCATAACAATACTACTAGTGGCACCACAACAAGACGGGGCGACTAAACACAGCAATTCTCTAGCGTTAAATAAAATTTGCTTAATTTTTTTTGTTTTGCTCTATTAGTTCTTTAATTCTATTTGGAAGAGTTAAATAAAATTTAATGCACAAATATATAGAATTTTTTCTGTAAGAGTGAGTCTATAAACCTGATAAGTATATTTATTTACATTTTTTGTATTATATGCGTGACTTTGAATGTTTTTAAAAAAAATATTTTTATTGTTACGGAGATACATTAAACAATTAAATACATACATACCAGGTAAAATTAATAATTTATTTTGTCTAAAGTATCCTCGACATAAATCTAGAGCTTTCATTTTGAATATATAACTACAAATAAATTATTTAATTAGTTAGTGTCTCCCCAAACTATAATTTTAAACAAAAAATTGCACAATATACACTTCAAACAGCATATTCCGGCAAGAATCAAACTAAAAATTGCAAAGCATAATGTGTTTTGTTCAACTTTGCAGATATATAATTAACATGGTTATGCCATCTCAAAAATTTATCCATTTGAATACCTAATATGTTAGCATTCTATACATGTGCCATCTATGGTAATATTTGTGGCACGAATTTTCCCCGTAATATTAAGCCATTTTGATGAAACCAGTTGCTTAAATTGTTTAATGTTTTATCGGTTATTTTTATAGTTTTTGAAATTGTTTGACTTCTAATAAGCAATAATTAAAATTGTCTGCATAATTTATTATTTTAGCTACAAAATGTATGGCGTTGCATAAATTATTAATGTAAATGATGAATAGTAAGAGTCCTAAAGTACTTCCCTGCGGTACACCTACATTTTGTGCCTAATAATTCTAACTTACAACATCAAAACTATCCAGGCATATGCACCAACAGCTTCACATCCAGACAAAGAAACCAAAAGCTTTCACCAAAAAACTAGCCTACTGCACATTAATTGCTGGAGATTTTAACGCGAAACTTGGTTACAGAGAAGACGACACCAAAATAGCTATAGGTGACTATGGATACGGCCAAGGAAATTAAAGAGGCGCAACGCTCCTGGACTTTCTAACACACCACGGATTGTACGCTATGAATTCTTTCTTCAAAATGATGCTTCATCGGAAATGGACTTGGACAAGCCCAGATGGTCGCACCAAAAACAAGATTGACTTTATTACATATAGTACACGATATAACAGTATTTAACAATTGCTTGATTGGTAGCGACCATAAAATGGTCAGGGCAAAAATAATTATAAACGTGCCTAGAGAAAAATCAAAACTAGTAGCTACACCTAAAAACACAAAATCGGAAATAAAGACGAATACATGAAACAAATTGAAAGAGACCTCGGACATATTCTAAATATTGATGACGATGTACTGGATATTGACACTCTGAACCAACAAATAACAACTACAGTAAAAGATGCAGAGAATAAATACAGGACTAAACCAAATAAAAACAACAACACAAAATGAGCAAAGTTACAAAGAATCTCATGAAACAAAGAAGAAACCTAAAAAACAAACACGGCTTAAGATCTGAAGAACTACGACAACTAAATAGAGCAATTTCAAAATCTTTAAGGAAAGATCTTAGAAAATATAATACAGAACAGATAAGTAGAGTAATTGAAGAAAATAAAAGTCTTAAAGTTCTACAAAGACGACTTACTATAGGAAAGAAAGATATCTGCAAACTAGCAAACAAACAGAGCCTGATAACATCAAACAAAAACAAAATTCTTAAAATAGTAGAAAACTTCTAAAGAGAGCTGTAACAAAGAAAAACTGCAATTAGACATGACGAAGTTATTTTACCGAAAATCCAGAACCAAGGTTCAGAAGACGTTTCGGATATAACCACAGATGAAATTAAAAATGCTATAATGAAGATGAAGAACAACAAATCTCCGGGTGAGGACGATATTGTCATCAAAGCGATCAAGGAAGGTGGTGATATAGTAATACAATCTATTAAGAAAATATGCAACATGTGCCTAGAAAAAAGCAAAATTCCATCTACTTAAAACAACGTTATTATTAAAGTAATGCGCAAGAACGGAGATATAACGAACTTTGGTAATTATAGACCAATTAGCCTGCTATCGCATACATCTTTATGAAGATTATCGCAAAACGACTAACACCTAAATTCAATTTTTACCAGCCCAGAGAAAAAGCCGAATTTAGATCTAAATACGGAACAAATGACCACCTTCTCGAATTAAGACACTTATCGAAAAGTCAATAGATTACAACAAACCAATTATTCTTGTATTCGTGGATTATGAAAAAGCATTTGACACAATTAACCAATGGAAGATGTTAGAAGCTCTTGGCAAATGTAGAACTAATTAAAAGTATAAACAAAAATACGACTTCACGAAAATACAGAGATGTTCCACATTGAAAAAGGTGTTTGCCAGGGTGATACTATCTCTCCAAAGTTATCCTCCACCTTACTTGAATTAGTGGAACTGTATGCTTACCTCTTTTTAATAACAATTGACATTCTGGAAACAAAACGGAGGAGAAATATAGTCTTTTGATCACAAACATTTTGGTGACCGGGCTGCATACAACAATACAAATCACACGCTTACAAACTTAAACCTTGTAAATCGCTTACTCGTCTAAGTGTTTGTTATTCTGAAATTGGATGTCGTCTCTTCTTGTAGCTTAATAAATTTTGACTACTTTTATATGTCATAACTTTAGAAATGAATATTTTTAAATTAAAAACTTTTTGACATTAAACGTTAACGTTTAACATTTTTACATTAGTAATTATTACAGATAATATTTTTTGGATTTATTGAGTTTTAACGAATAATTTAAATATAAGTAATATTTTCTGTGCACCTAATATATTTAAATATTCAAACTGTTTCACTGTGTGCAACATTTTATGAAACTGAATTTATTACACTTTGTATGAAAACAATAGCTAACATATATAATTAATAATTTTATGATGGCGGAAGGGTGATTTTATACGAGAGCGCCATGTGTTTTCACTGGCTGGCTCAGACAAACTCCAATAATCTTCAAACATCTGCTGCTCAAATAATTCCAGGCTACCAGAATGATTGTGCTTTAGTTACTTTCGAGTAGGAGTTTTCCAATAAAACTGATCCATCATTAGCTGTATCGGTTCGTATGACAGAAAAGTTATTATGTTTCGGCACACACAACAGAAAGGGAAAAAAATATCTATATATCGAGAGGGGAATTTTATTTATTTTTTAGACTCAATCCGTGCACGCCTCATGAGGCCACGTACTTGCGGGGATATCGTGATTTTAAAATATTTTTACCATCATTCCCGACATTATATTTTCATGCATTTCAGGAACAGGATGGTACGTGAAATGTATAACCTACATCTGACAAAAACATATCCACGTCAGCCGGATCCTAGATATAAAATTATTTATGTAGTCCTGGAAAGTACCGCTACTCACTACAAATTTATAAATATTTAATAATATGGCTCTCGTCGGATATACATATATTTATTTGTCGCGCGCATGGCTGGACTGACGCTGCGACCTCGTTGTTTTAATTAAAATTTTCACAAACGAACGATACTGAATAACATTGTTTCAAATATACATTTCATTATGTGAGAGATAAAATGTTTAATGGAAGCATTTATTGTTGAATCTTGTTGCCAATTATTCATAAAACGTTTTATTGTTAGACTTAATTCAATATTTAACATTCATAAAATACTTAATTACATCTTATTGTCATTATTATCATTTCAATATTTAAAAATAAAAAATACAAACATAATTTCTACTTAATAAAATTTTATTACAAAATTAATTCTTACGTAAAAGCTCGAGTTTTTTTTGCAGTAGAATCAAATCTATGTTTGTTGCAGGTCTATATCTAAAGATGTTTTAGAAGTGTGTGCAAGTTATTCAACTATGCGTGGGTAAAGTTTTTAAACAGAAAGGGCTAATTAACTGAATTAGTTACAAACTATTTGAATAACAAAAGTTTTTTTAAATTTTTAACAAAATAGTTACAAATAATATTTTTTATTAAACATTTTTTTAGAATAACTTTATGTTAAGGTTGATTTAGATAATGACAAATATTAAAAAAAAAAAACATTTTTTCTAAAAATTGTCGTCAATTTATTTGAATATATTATTCAATTTCAAAAATTGTAAAAACTATATTTTTTTTAATTGTTTTTAGAATAACATAAAAAAATTATTTATTATTATGTCAAAAAAAACATTTTGCTAAAATTAGAGTCTTCAATTGCAATTTATATATTTAACAAAAATTAAACAATTTTCAAAACTCAAATCGACGCTCTAATGGAAAACCCATGCAAATTCAATCATGCTCACTTTGCTTATTTGCAGTTGCTATAACCATCAACCAATTACAATTTTCAGCTTTGATTGACAGTGACAGAGTTTTTAATAAATTCAATTTTTCTGATCAACTGTGCTCGTAATTCCAGGACATGGAATTCGCGTAACCGGCCACAAAACAGAATAAATAGTGTTTATTCATTTTGCCAAAAATACAATTTGGATATGAAAAGTCAGTTTAAAATAAAAATTAAAATGTAGTTATAAGATAGACATTTTAAAATTTACACATAATATAAAATATTACAGAATAATAAAGTATTCTTTCACTGAATAGTACGCCTTAGAAATTAACAATTTTTTTTAAATAATTTTAAATCTTTTTAATGGCAGTTCTTTTATGCTTACCGGTAAAACATTGTAGCATTTTATAGACATATGTATATCTTGTACCCTTCTCATACATTGCTAATCGATGGTTTGGAAGTGTGGTAGTACCATGTCTAGTTTTGTGATATAAATTTCCTGTTGTTTTGTAATTACTTTTATTTTTTTTAACGTTAATAAGTAATTTATAAACATAAAGACTATACACAGTTAATATTGTTTTATCGATATTCTTAATCACTTACACTTGTTTGAGCAGGCGGGCTACTCTTATCCAAACTACTGACTGGTTATCATAGTAAAAAGTTGGATATTTGACCTATATGCAAACATCAGAAGTCATTTCATCACAAAAAAAGTTGTGATCTTTTTTTTTTTTGATAACTAACACTTGGGTGGATGGGTGGGCAACTCCAATCCAAACTATTGACTAATTATTATGGTATGGAGTAGCTCACCCACCCACTCAAGTGTTCGTCATCATGAGATTGAATCAATGACCTCTCTACAAGCGTCAGAAGTTGTTAAACCACAAGGAAAGGTTGTGATCCAATATCTTGATGACAAACACTTGGGTGGGTGGGTGGCCCACTCCAATCCAAACTATTGACTGGTTATTTTAGTATGGTGTGGCCCATCCACTCACCCAAATGTTGGTTATTAAGAGATTGCATGATTGACCTCTCTACAAACATCAGAAGTCATTAAGTCACAAGAGAAAGTTATGATCCAATTTCCTGATCACTAACACTGGGGTGGGTGGGCCACTCTAATCCAAATTACTGACTGGATATTTTAGTATAGAATGGCCCACCTACCCACCCAAGTGTTGGTCATCAAGAGATTGCATGTTTGACCTTTCTACAAACTTCAGAAGTCACAAGAAAAGGTTGTGATCCAATTTCCTGATCACTAACACTGGGGTGGGTGGGTAGGTCACTCCAATCCAAATTACTGACTGGATATTTTAGTATAGAGTAGCCCACCCACCCACCCAAGTGTTCGTCATCAAGAGATAGCATGGTTGACCTCTCTACTAACTTCAGAAGTCATTAAGTCACAAGAGAAAGTTGTGATTCAATTTCTTGATCACTAACACTGGGGTGGGTGGGTGGGCCACTCCAATCCAAATTACTGACTGGAGAAATAATTGACGACATGGTGTATTTAGTTTTTTACTCAACATATTTTGTAAAATTCTTTTCTGCATTTTAAATACAAGTTCAGTTTGTGTCAAACTACCCCACACTGTAAGATCATATGCTATGATGGATTGATATTGGCCGTAATAAAAAGCTTTAATGTTTCAAGGTTTAAATATAAATTTAAATATTAGAGTTAATAATTTGTTGGTTATAATATAGTTTTTTGGCTTGATTGATAACTTTTTTATAAATCAAAAGGTGACCCATCAACTATTACTTCTTTTTTTATTAACTTTTTTTTAATCTTTATTTTAATTGCTCGTGATTTCAAACTTATGTTATCATATTAGGAATAGAGTTACTTTGTTTTTTTAATTCTAATCTAGGTTTTACCTTACGGCTTGGTGAGTCGCTTCATATTGTTAAAAAACTACTCGTGGTTGATAAACTCACCCTTCCTGCGTCGTCTGCTAGGTTACGTGTAACTGCGATAAATATAACCAAATCAGCGGTTTGTGAGCTATTGCCCTGCAAAGCAAACGACGTTGATGAGATGTTCGTGCAGCCCGGAATTGATCTTGACAAAAAACAAAAGCCTACCGAGCAGCTGTACAAGCAGATATTGACAGAATGGAGAAATAGACTTAGTTGAACGGTCTAACATGCAATTTGCAAGGCTACTAATAAACGCTACAAGAAGGCTAAACTTAGTGACTTTGTTGGATAAAACCAAACAAAAACTTAATGTTAAAATTATCTAACATACGCTACATCTTGTCATTGGAACATTATTAACATATTCTTGCCAAAAATCTAAGTTATCCTGCTTGTTTAGACTTCACATAGAATCTATAATCCTAAGAAATTTGGTATTAATAGATGTATATATATATAAGTACCGGTGGGGAAACCTATTTCTATGTCTTGCTCGAGGTTTTTATTAAACACGTTGTACTCTATCCTGTCAAACGGGCAACCAGTACTATCTTAAACCGTCTTACTAAGCATCCCTGAAATTAGAAAATTTGCTTGGATAATCTGCGACCATGGCACCCAATTCACCGCCATTTGACGGCGTGTTTTTTTGAAAAATAACGGCGTGTTCTCTTCTGTGCAACACCCCCAGAGTAATCCTATGAAGCGCGTAATGCAAGAGTTGGGTCAATTATTTAGATTGTACTGCTCGGACAAACAAACGTTGTGAGCGCGGTGGTCTTAACAACATTACTCACAAAAGAACTTATTTTTTTCCAATCAAAATGCATTTTAGAAAACTACCGAATTCACCATTTTGTTTTTAACTATTACCCGATACTTTGGAAACAAATCTAGAAGTTAAATTGATTTTAGCCTCTGAAATTTTTTGAATTAGTTTTGTTGCGGTCTAACCCACTTTTTTTCAATATTTTAAGTAACCAAAAGTTTCCGCTAGTTTTTATAGGCCGTACGCTATCAAAAAGAAGATTTAAACCATGACCTTCAATTTGGTTCACCTAAAATTGGGAAAAGAGAAAGTTTTTATGCGTGTCACTTAAAAATCTATATTTTTAATAAGCCATCTTCCCAACTTCCTAAAAAAAGAGCAGATGAAATGGAACGCAGCAGTACCTATGCTCCTTCTCTTAGCGTTTACAATAATGATAAATACCGAGTGTTAGGTAAGTAGCAACATCTGCCGCAACAGTCAACTCAATCTAAAACTGTTTTTAAAGTTCTGGAAATTTTTTAAAATTTAAAGAAAAAAAATGTTTGACTATGAAAACTTATTCTTTACTTATTCAATTTTGAAGAAAAAAATTTCTTATAATTTTTTCCTATAAATGCAATTCAGAGAAGTTACAAATGATCAAAAAATGTAAAAAACCTTAGAAACCTCAATTTTGTCAAATTTTGATTGCTTATTACTCGGAAAAGGCTCACTGAAAAAATCTCATAAAATGTACATAATCAAGATTCATGTAGAAAAAGGCATTTTCAGTGGTTTGAGCAAAAACAAATTTTTATTTTGTACACTGATACATAGCTATATATAGTTTTATAACCATGAATATTGATATAAATCAGATATAAATTTTTTGTATTTAAAATGTTTATAAATAATAAAACAAAAGATTAGTATTGCCATCTTATACGCCACTGTGTGTGTGTAATGTTGTTAATTTTTAACTTGTGCAGTTTGTGTGGAATTTAGTGCCTATAATTTTAAAGTTTGTGTCATTCCGGCTGGTAATTATATTAGCAACCAGTCATCTTTACAATTTTAAGAAATTTCACTGGTTTAATTATTTTTATTATTGTAAATGTATTTAACCTAGAATTATAGTTTCCCGCTTACTGTTTTGTCGCGCTTCCCGTGGCGGTGATTTTAACTATTCGTACCAGTGGCGTAACTTCCATTTTTTAACGTGTAATTTTAAAATTTTATTAATAATTTTTATAATCCTGCTGTCTCTTGTGTAACCTTACCGTGGTCTACCTGTATTTGTTTTTAGTCAGTCACCAGTGATCGACCGCACCGGTGTGAATTGTGTCCTTGTATCAACCTTATCCTGTTTTTATTTATTTATTGCTCTAGTCATTTTTGTTTTTGTAACTGTATCTGTTATTATGCAGTGTAAATGCAAAACTGTTGCACAATCAGGTGTAACCTGTAGCAATTGTGGCGTTATCTTCCATAACAGTTGCGCTATTCGTTACAAGAAATGTAATTGCGGTAATTTATTTGAATTGGATGATTCCGAACTTCCTAAACTTTATAAAGAAAATATTACTTTTTACCAAGTTTTATGTGATGAGTTGAGGTCGAGCAATAAATTACTCTTAGATAAAATTACTTATCTTGAAGAGAAGATCACCGAAAAAGATAAAACTATTCTTCAATACGAAGCTCGCAGTAAACAACTAACTGCTCCCACTACTGCGCCGCTCACTAATGATACGGTGCAATTGATTCAACCTGCAGTTTTTCCTTCTTTAGCAAGCTCTGTTGTTAAGGGAAAAACTAATCAAAAAACTCAGCCAAGAACTCAAACTATCTTTGGTTGTGGCCCAATCAATGACAAACTGCAGGCTTATGTGCCTACTTCTTACGTACATGTTTCTAAACTTAGACGTGGAACTAATAAAACTGATATAGTAAATCATATTAAATCTAAAATTTCTACGATATCAGTTGATGTTGTTGAGTTAAAAGTAAAATCTGGAAACTACAGCAGCTTTAAAGTTTCTGTTCCAGCTAATCATGCTCGATCTATTCTCTGCAAAGATTTTTGGCCTGCAAATATAGCGGTCAAGAAATTTTTAAATTATGGGCGAGTTAATAATGTTCCTGCTTCATCTTCGGTGGATTTTCGAAATCTGGATCCAGCAAACAATCTAAACCCGTCACCAGAAACACCAGCGGTATCTCCATCTATTACCAGAATGTCGGGGGTATAAAAACTAAACTTAAAGAACTTATGCTGGCTGTAGCTGTATCCAACTACGATATTATTGTACTGACCGAAACCTGGCTAAATCAGGACATCAGCGATGCGGAGCTACAATTAATTGGTTACAGTTTGTTTAGATGTGATCGCTCTTCATTAACAAGCCCTAAGCTTGACGGAGGAGGTGTCTTAATTGCTACTAAAACTTGTTTTAATTGTACTTTATTACAACCTACATTTTTAAGTGTTGAACATTTGTTTGTAATTGTTAAGTTTAAGTTTGTATCATATATTATCAGTGCAGTCTACTTACCACCTAACTCGGCATGTGATAAATATTTAGATCATTGTTATTCCGTTGAATTTATCGCTGACAATTATCCTGACAGTAAATTAATTTCACTAGGCGATTATAATCTACCCGCAGCGGTATGGGTTAATGATGAGTTAGGCATAAGTGTTATTTGTAATGATACTTATTCTGCTCATTTTGTTTCCAACTGTTATGGATTTCTAAACTGCGCTCAATGTATTTCTATACCTAATGATGGTGGTGTGTTCTTAGATTTATGTTTTTCTAACATCTGTGATATTTCTGTGATTAAAGCTGTGGATGTTTTGTTAAAACTTAGCCAACATCATATTGCTTATGTGATTGATGTAAAATGTGATACTAGCCGTGATATTTTAATGTGTAATTATGTTTTTAATGATTTTAAATATGCCGACTTTAACGCAATCAATAATTTTTTGTTGAATGTTGATTGGTCCGCCCTTTTTTATAATTGTGATGTTGATAATTGCGTTAATTTATTTTACTCTGTGTTGCATTTTGCTATTGACTATTTTGATCCCAAAAAACAATGGCGAGAAAACAATTTTCCAGTTTGGTTTAATAAAGAATTGATTTCACTTACTAGACTCAAAAAAACTGTTCATAAATGTTATAAATCTTCAAGACTATTGTCTGATTATAACGAGTTTCAATCAATTCGTACTTCGTGTAAAAATCTCAGTACATGTCTATACAAGCAATATATTACTCGAACAGAAAACAACATTCAAAGTAACCCTAAACATTTTTGGAAATTTGTTAGCGACTCTAGAAAAACTAATGATTTTCCAGCCACAATGTATTATAAACAAAAAACTTGCAGTAATGGAGATGACTATGTTAATAGTTTTGCTGAATTCTTTTCCTCTGTTTACGATACACAAACTCATCCAACTCCTTTGTTTGACTTTAAGAAAAACGTATTACATCGATCATTTTCAATTAGTTTGTTGAATGTATTTAAAGGGATTGAGAACCTTAAATGTAACTTTAGCACTGGACCGGACGGTGTTCCATCTATGCTGTTAAAACAATGTATTTATTCAATTTCTATGCCATTGCACTTACTTTTTGAGGCTTCTCTTAATGAAGCCAAGTTTCCTTCAGTTTGGAAACAAAGCTACATTATGCCTTTACATAAATCTGGAGCTAAGGAGGATATTACTAATTATAGAGGTATATGCATCCAGTCTGCTATTCCTAAGTTGTTTGATCAAATTGTAACTGGTCAAATACAATGGATGTGCAAAAGCATTTTAGTGGAACAGCAACATGGGTTTCGCGAGGGTCGTTCTACTCTTACAAATCTTCTTTGTTACGAAAATGATCTTTTGAATGCCTTTCAATCAAGAGTTTAAGTAGATTCTATTTACACAGATTTTTCAAAGGCTTTTGATCGCGTTAATCATAGTATTTTGATTGCTAAGCTTCGGGCTTTGGGTTTTCATGAATCTGTTGTTGCTTGGTTGTCGAGCTTTTTGGAAAATCGTACACAGTGTGTGAAAATTAATAACTTTTTATCACAACCAATTGTTGTTCCTTCTGGGGTTCCTCAAGGATCTCATTGTGGACCAATTCTGTTTTTACTCTTTATTAATGATCTTGTTTATTCTATTAATTCTTCGTCTTATCTTTTATTTGCTGACGATCTTAAAATTTATAAAAGAATATCATCTATCGAGGACTGCATTAGTTTGCAAAATGATTTAGATTCTGTTCAATCATGGTGTCTTATTAATAACTTGTTGTTTAACGCAAATAAATGTTTTTCGATAAGCTTCAACAGAACTTTAAGTAAAGTATCGTTTGACTATACTATCGATAATAATGTTTTGGAGCATGTTACACAAATAAAAGATTTGGGCGTAATTTTTGATTCAAAACTAACTTTTGTTGAGCATATAAACTATATGTGCAACCGTGCTATGAAAATGTTAGGATTTGTTTACAGAATGTCTACTGACCTATCTCCTAGCACACTCAAATTACTTTATTGCGCTTTAGTACGTTCTCATTTAGAGTACGCTTCGTCAGTTTGGTGTCCATACTACAGCGTTCATATATGCAATATAGAACGTATTCAAAACAAATTTTTTCGTTTATTATCGTACAAATTAGGCATTTCATCCGAAAATTACGATTTTAACCTCATTGCATTGCAATATAATCTTCCGCCGCTGAAAATTCGGCGCAAAAGAGCCGATTTATCATTTTTACGTGGACTAATGATGTCTGAGATTGATTGCCAAGAGCTACTTGTAACTCTTCCATTTCAAGTCCCCAACAAAAATCGCCGAACCAGACAGTCTCCATTATTTAGAGAATCTATACATTCTACCAATTATGGATTTAATAATCCAATTGGTAGAATGTGTAGAATTGCTAATAGTTTCTCTAATAATATTGATTTATTTTGTGTTTCAAAATGTAGTTTTAAGTGTCAGTTAAAATGTGTTGATGAATAATTTTATATTTTGTTTTTATTTATGTATACTTTTTTCCATGCTTTTATTTTTCAATATTCTTTTATAAATTTTTGTGTAATTGTAATATTGTTTGTAATTCATCGTTATTTATGTATATAATGATGTAGATGTAAATGGTTTTTGTATATACCGTGATTAAAGTATTAAAGTATAGTAGCAATTTAATACTAAAATGTCCGCAATATAAAGTCATGATATCAGAAATATTTCCAAAAATTTTGAAGTTGTCCGCAATTAAGCCTGTGTACAAAAAAGAGGACGTCAGTTTATTAACAAAATATCGACCAATAAGCCTGATTTTGGTGTTTTCAAAACTTTTTTAAAAACTACTTGCCACCAGAACTATTACATTTCTAGAAACTTTATTCTTCAATAAATTTCAACATAGTTTTTTACCTAGTCGATCAACAACAACTGCTTTATTTACCGTCGTGGAAGAAGTAGTTAATGCATTAGAGAATCGAGAGGCTATTTTTGGGTTATTTTTTGACCTCTCCAAAGTATTTTATTCACTAAACCACATGGTCTTTCTTTAAAAGTTAGAATTCATCATCATCATTATGCAGCCATAAGCGTCCACTGTTGGACATAGGCTTCCCGTATCCCACTCCATTTATCACAATCTTGTGCGACTTGCATCCATTTCCTTTGGATGCGCTTAATATTGTCGGTCTACCTTGTTGGGGTCGTCCTTTATTCCTATATGCGTCCACTTCAGAGCAGATACCCTTTCAATAACATCTGTTACGCCAGTTCTTCGGAGAATGGTTTTGTTTGGAATTTTGTCTATAAGCAATTTATCCAGCATAGACCTTTCCATCGCACGCTGGGCAACGCGTAGCTTGTTTGCAGATTTTTTTGTTAAAGTTAGGGTATCCGCTCCGTATATCATAACGGGTAACACGCATTGATCATATACCATTTGTTTTAGGCAAATGGGTATCTCAGACTTAAAGATGTCTTTTAAGTTCCCACGGGCCGCCCACGTCAAGCTTATTCTCCTGAGAAGTTCGCTAGTTTGGTTGTCTCTGGTTAACCGTACTTCATGGCTTAGGTATTTGTAGGATGTCACTCTGCCCACTGAGATATAATTGTTTAGTACCATATTTGTCATAAATTGCGTTTTTAAGAAGTTGATTTTAAGTCCAACATCAAGTGATGCACGGTATTTGTTCTAGCATCTTGCGAGCATCATTTAAGCAGTCAGCAATGAGGACAGTGTCGTCAGCAAAACGTAAATGGTTTAGGAACTTTTCGTCTATCTTGATATCCATTTTCTCTTAATCAATTTTCTTAAAAGCTGATTTAAGCAGGCTGACCAGACATACTTTTTTTAGTAAAATATACTCTTTTGGAAAAGTTAAAATACTCTTTACTCTTTTTAATTCAAATTAACAAAATATATTTTTTTGTCAATTGAGTGCTAATAATTTCAAACTTTTTATCCGGTTTTTAAATTAACAATCTAGTCTTTAAAATTGTAAATTGGGTTTTTAGAACTAAAAACCCAGTAACTAACGTGTAAAAATTTAATGCAAAATTAATAATCTGATTTTTAAGGTATAACCGGCCATTAAAACAGTAGTTTCTTTTTAAAAGTGTAAATCCAGTGGTAAATGTATCTGCTAAACTATACCGATAAACTGTTAATTTGGCTTTTATGTTATATATCTAGTTTTTAAAAGTATAAAAAGGTCTTCAAAGAATCTAGACAAAAACGGTTGAAAAGTGTAAAATTCTATTTATAAAATGTTAAAAATAACAAAATTCTGTATTGAAACATTGAAATATTGTCATAAAGCACCAAAATCCGGCTATGTTACGTAGCTAAAAAACTGTGGCGTGAAAACAACTTTCCTATTTGGTTTAGCAAGGAACTGATTTCACTTACTAAATTAAAAAAAATTGTTCATAAACGTTTTAAATTTTCAGAACTTTTATCTGATTATATTGAGTTTGAATCTATTTGCATCTTATGTAAAAATCTTAGCGCTTGCTTTTACAAGCAGTATATTGCACGTACCGAGAATAATATTCAAACAATTCTAAAACATTTCTGGAAATTAGACAACAAAACCAGAAAATCTATTGGCTTTCCGCCTACAATGTACTATGACGACCTAATCTGCACTAATGGGAATGATTATGTCAACAAATTTGCAGATTTTTTTTTCTGTTTACGATTCTGAAGTTTATATAGCTCTGATGATTAAGTTTCAAAACAACGTAATACATTCAAATTTTTCAATTAGTTTGTTTAATGTTTTTAAAAGTATTGAATACCTTCAAAGTAACCTTAGCACTGGCTCAGACGGAATTCCTTCTACGATTGTTGAAAGAATACCTTTATTCCATTTTTACGCCGTAACATCTACTTTTTAATGCTTCCTTAAGCAAATCTAAAATTTCTGATATGTGGAAACAAAGCTACATTATGCTTTTATTTAAATCTGGGACTAAAGAAGACATAACTAACTATATAGCTAAGTATATGCATTCAATCTGCCATTCCTAAATGATTTGATCAACTTGTAACTAAACAAATACAATGAATGTGCAAAAGTATTATAACTGATAAACAGCATAGTTTTTGTGAGAGTCGTTTCTCACTTACTAACTTATTGTGCTACAAACATTATTTTCTGAAAGCTTTTGAATCAAGAGAACAAATTGATTCTATTTACACCGATTTTTCAGAGGTTTTTGATCGTGTAAACCACAGTTTTTTGTTAGGTAAGCTGTATGCTTTAGGTTTTCATCACGCTGTGGTTTCATGGTTATCTTGTTTTTTGAAAAATCGTACTCAATGTGTGAAAATTAATAATTTTCTTTCACAGCCAATTCTTGTATCTTCAGGTGTTCCTCAGGGAACTGCGGTCCAATTCTGTTCCTGTTTTTACCAATGATTTTTCTCAGTGTATTCAATCATTGTCTTTTCTTCTATTCACTGATGTTTTAAAGCTTTGCAGTAAAATATCATCATAATGATTGTCATCTGTTACAACGAGATTTAGATTTCGTAAATGCTTGGTGCCATAATAATTATCTTTTTCTTAACGTTAACAAATGTTTTTTAATTAGTTTTAATAGAACACTGAATAAAATACCTTACGGTTATGATATTAATCATAAACCGTTGAAACAAGTTTCCCAAATAAAAAACTTGGGCGTAATCTTTGATCACAAACTCACATTTGTCGAGTATATTAACTATATGTGTAACCGGGCTATGAAAATGCTAGGTTTTGTTTACAGAATATCAGCAGACTTATCCCCAAGTACGCTCAAATTACTTTATTGTTCTTTGGTGCGCTCTCATTTAGAATATACTTCGTCAGTCTGGTGCCCGTCTTACGAAATTCATATTCAAAGTATTGAACAAATTCAAAATAAGTTTGCTAGATTATTATTTTATAAATTAGGGATTTTAACGGTTGATTTTGGTCAAAATTACATTACCTGTTTGTACAATTTCCCACCACTAAAGCTTTGTCGCAAAAAAGTTGATTTTTCGTTTTTGCGTGGATTAGTGATGTCTGAAGTAGACTGTCCTGGGCTTCTTGCATCTCTACCATTCAGTATTTCTATTGGCGATCGACGTACCAGGCAAATGCTATAACTTTTACCGTGAATAAAGAATTATTATTATATACAGTTAAAAAGTTTTATTTTTTATGAAATATTAAAAATGTTAATATCCGATTATAAACTTTTAATGTAAGTGCAAAATTCTGTTATTTAGAAGTGAAAATTAACAAAATATTTTCTCAAAAACGGCAATAAATTCAAAAAATCTATTCATAAAATGTCAAAAATAGCAAAATTTGGCCATAAACCGTCAAAATTTGGCTAAAATGAATCAAAATCCTGTTGAAAAAAAGCAAATTTCATTTTATAATATAACAAAAATACTAATATTCTGTTAAAAAATGCAAAATTATATTCATTAAATGTCAATAATAGCAAAATCCGACCATAATTTGTCAAAAAGTGCTAAATTCTATTTACTTGACAATGAAAAATCAAAATATTCCAAGAAAAACTTTAATCTGTTAAAAAGTGTAATTTTTTATTTATTAAATGTCAAAACTATCAACATTCGGTCATAATATGTTGAAACGCGCAAAAAACTTTTCATAAAATGTCAAAATTTGGCAATGAAGTATTAAAATATGGTCAGAAGCACTAAAAGTGTACAATAATAATTATAAACTGTCTAAAAGTACAAGGTTCTATTTATAAAGTGTCAAAAACAGCAAAATGTGGATAAATGCAAATTTTTTTTTTTAAGTCAAAAATAGCAAAATAATAGTCAAAAGGTACAAAATTCTATTAATAAAATGTCTAAAATAGCAAAAACTGTTGAAAAGTGCAAAATTCTATTCACGAGATGCTAAAAACTGGAAATTTTGATAAAAGTATTTAAGTATTGTCAGAAAAAACTAAAAGTCGGTCATAAATTTTCAAAAAATGTAAAATTCTGTTTATAAATTGTCAAAATATGCAAAATCCGGCTTTAAGCTGTCAAAAAATGCAAGAATTAATTTATGACGTGGTAAAATCCGACTATAAAGTATAAAAATTAAAACCTTAAAAAGTGCAAAATTTTATTTATGAAGTGTCAAAAATGAGAAATATCCGTTTAGGAACCATTGAAAAATTTGACTATGTCAAAAACTTTTAAAAAATGCAACATTTTCATTATGAATCTTCAAAAACAACATAATCCGGTCATAATGTATCAAAATATTTTTTTTTTCAAAAATCGGACTTAAATTGTTTGAAAAAAATAAAATTCTATTCATGTTTAAAAATATTAAAATCCCTATAGCCGGATTTTAATATTTTTCCGATAATTTGTCCATAAACTGTTATATACAGCGATGAAATATTTAAATATTGTCAAAAACTTGGCTTAAATGTTTAAAAGTAAAAAAAAATTATTTATGAAAAGTCCAGAAGTAGTCTGTTCTTAGTGTGCTGTGTACACACATTTAGAGGTTGTACTATAGGAGTGTATGTGTGAGAGAGAAAAAATTTAAAACTTAAAAAAAGTAGATTTGAGAATGAGTGCATATCAGCGTAACCTTGAACTTTTTCCCAGTTGTTGTTTTTAGTTTGTTTTCAGTGTTATTTTGGCACAAGAAATACACGGAAATAGTTGTTGTTTGGTAAGTGGGTTTAATGGAAACTCAGAGTAAAGTGAAGCTTTGTTGATTTTGCGATTGCGGACAGGCAGAGATTTGCTGAGTTTATATAAAATGTTGTAAATCTTCATTAGATCCAAGCGTTAATTTCAACGCAAAAAAAAATTTTAGTACTTGGCTTGTGTAAAATATTATAACTATTTTTTGGTTGTCTAGAGATACATTTTCAGCTACAAAATAATTTAGACAAAAACTTTAATAAAATTACTCAAATTTTATATATTTTCAAAATAAAATTTAAAATTCAGCCAATGAAAATTAAAATCTGGTCGGAAAGTAATTAAATTTAGCAAGAAACTTTAATATTATTTTTATAATTAGTAAAATTTTGACATCATTTCAAAAATATTGTCATTAAAAGACAAAAACCAAATTAAAAAAAATTAAAACTCAACTTATATATCAAAATACTTACACATAAAATAAAAGCCAGCCAAAAACTTTAATAACCTGCTTAAAATTGGTAAACTTTGTACTTAATACCAATAAATCCGCTTATAAAGTACATCATATTAAAAATTTGGCCAAAAATACAAAAATTGACAAAAAAGAATTATAATTAACTAACTTATTGGTAAAATTTTATTATAATCTTAAAAATCCGGCCGTTAAAGACAATAACCGGCCTAAAAAAAAAACCTTAAGTAATCAAATCCGGCCAAAAACTATAATAATTTTAAAAATCTGGCAATAAGTTATAAATTTCCGCCTAAAAAAATTAAAATCTTGTCTTAAAATATTAAAATCCAATAAAAAAAACATAAAAATCTGCATGAAAATTGACAAAATTTGATTATTCTCTTAAAAATCTAGTCATACAATACTAAATCCAGTAAAAGAATTAAAAACCGTTTATAAAGTAATTAAATCCGGCCAAAACAAAAGTAATATAGTAAAATACAAATATAATTTTAAAAATTTTGCTATAAAATATCAAAATATTGTCAGAAAATACTAAAATATAAAAATGTGTTCACTTTCTACACATGAATTAATAATAATAAGTTTATTGACGGCAAACGCCTTGAAGAAAAATATGTACATATTTCAATACATTTCTAAAAACTACAATAGTGTACATCTTTATAAAACTAAATGAGTAAATTAAAACATACATTTAAGTTAATACGGTTACAACAACATTTAAACATTTGATTAGACAAAACAAACAGATCGAAATTTGCATTGTGTTCAACAGCATTGCATTCTCGCATCATTCGCGAAAAAGAACTATAAAATCCATAATTGTTGCGATGCAACTTTACTCTAAATAGGTTAGAATATCGAGTGTATCTTTCTTGACAAAAATTAAAATTTAGTCTATTGACTAGTATTGCCGAATTAATATAACCATTGATTAACTTATGAACAAATTGAAGTTCAATTATTCTTTCTTTTTCTTAAATTGTAAAAATTAGAAAAAAATGGGATAAAAATTGTTAAAAACTGCAAGATTCTATTTTTGGAATGTTAAAAAAAGCAAAATCCGGCTATAAGTTGTTGAAAATTCAAAAATAGCAATATTGATTATAAAATGTTAAAAAAGTGCAAGATTCTATATATAAAATCACAAAACAGCATAATCCAGCCATAAACTGTTAAAAAGTGCAAAATTCTATTTATAAAACTAAAAAATTGCAAAATCCGACCACAAACTGTTGAAATATTGTCAGGAAGCACCAAAATCCGGTCATAAACGTTTGAAAATTGCAAAATTTTGAAATGAATTAGCAAAATTAAACCATAAGCTTTTTAAAAGTGTAATATTCTATTCTTTAAACAAAAAAAGTAGCAAAATCTAACTATGAAGTATTGAAATATTGTTAGAAAACTTTAAAATCTAGTCATAGTGTTAAAAAAAGCAAAATTCTATTCATAAAATGTCAAAAAGCACCAAAATCCAGCCATAAACTATCAAAACGTCCAAAATTCTATTAATGAAATATCAAAAATAGCAAAACCCGACCATAAACTGTTAAAAGATGCAAGATTCTATTTATAAAAACTTAAAAATAACAAAACCTAGCTACAAACAAAATATTGTCAGAAAGCACCAAAATCCGGTCATAAACGGTTGAAAGCTGCAAGATTTTAAAATAAATTTGCAAAGATCAACCGTAAACCTTTTAAAAGTGCAAAATTTTTTTCATTATGAAAACAAATGTAGCAAAATCCAATTATGAAATATCAAAATATGGTAAGAAAACACTTAAACCTGGCTATAGTGTTGAAAAGTGCAAATATCGGTCATAAACCGACAAAACGTCTAAAATTCTATATATGAAATATCAAAAATAGCAAATTCCGGTCATAAACTATTAAAAAGTACAAGGTTCTATTTATAAAGTAACAAAACAGCAATGTGCGGTCATAAACTGTTAAAAAGTCCAAAATACTATTCATAAAATATCAAAAACATGACCTTCAAAAAGTGTATTTTTATGAAATATCAATAATAGCAAAATCTTGTTATGAAATATAATAATATTTTTAGAAACAATTAAAATCTTGTTATAAATCCGGCCATATACTGTTGAAAAGTGCAAGAATCATTCATAAAATGTGAAAACTAACAAAATTTAGCCGTAAAGTATAAAAATATTGTCAGAAAGTACCAAAATTCACCATAAACTGTTCAAAAAATGAAAAAATTCTCGCATAAATTACTAAAATGTTATAAAAAAAAAAGAAAATTTGGCTAAAAACGGTTGAAAAGTACAAAATTCACATTCACATCTTAGATTAAGTATTTTTACAGTTCATCATCTTTTATTGGTTATATATTGACAGCTGCTATGTAAGATTTTATAATTTTAGACGTATTAAGTTAATGATTATCATCTTAGATCGTGTATTTTTTGACAGTTGCTATTTAAGATTTAGTAATTTTTGACAAATAAATTGTTTTTAACAAATGATATACTTGTTAGAGTACTCGTGTATAGTGTTAAAAATATATAAATTGTAAAAATTTAATGATGGTGGCAGTTACTATGTGATAAATATGTAACTTATACTCTTTTTTACTTGTAAAAAATCTGGTCACCCTGCATAAACTAAAGTAAAAAATAAACATTGCGTTTTTATAAGATTTAATTATAATATAATCATTAGAAAGTACTATAACTGGTACCAATTTAAATTAATTAGATTTCTTTTATAATTTTTTCCTAAAGTGACTGCAATAGATAATAAATAAAGTTGTATTTTTAGGAAATAACTTTGCTTTTATTTATATAATTGCAAAAACAATAACAATTGCGGGTAGTATATTGTTTAATTATTTTTTACTTTTTGAAACTCAAAAATGAAAACTAATTGAATAATTAATGTAGAAGTGATGTTGATAATATTAAATTAATAATTTCACTATTTAAAACTTGAGTAGATTGAGCTTGCCGTACATAGTTTGATTAAGTACGAAGCAATTTTAATTGGATGTTACAAAAAAGAAAACAAATTTAATTCAGAAATGAAATTGATGAAGCTAGCAAATACTGCTCGGAATTATTAATAATATTATAAGCCACATTTTCCAACGTAGCATTTGTTAAATGCAAGCTGATATAACATTTTGATGTTTCATCATTTCTGATCTCGTAAGCAATCCAATATATCACTGCAATTTAATAAAGTGTAAAATAATTATGCTCGGAACGCTGACCGTTGTCCAGATATTAAACATATTTCAGACTGGCGGTTAAAGGGGGCAACAGCAGTCTGTGAATATGCATATCCCGACAAAATCCAATATCTTTTTATTAAAGTTTTTTTTGTGTTTCGTTATATTGGGTTTCTTTTTGGATATTAATTGAGATAATTCCAACTAAGTGGATATTTTAGTAATCCTGTCCAGCTTAGTACTGAACCCACATCAGGTTCATCCCTATAACCGACTATAAACAACGGTTCCGATCTGATTTCAGGCTTACGGACAAGTCCTTACATTAGTGGTTGTCTTCCGATCTTGGGCTTCGCTGAACAACATCCTGTCCGTCATGTTTCTGCAAGAATTCGTCCGAAACACTAATCCCTTTATAAATAGATATAATTTCAAAATTGATTTTTGTTTTAATATTAGAAAGAACATATATTAATTAATTAATATTAAGAGCCGGATGAGAAGCAGGCGAGCGAAAAGACTTTTAAGTGAGGAATATCCCGTCGCAAATAGAGTTAATGAATCGTAACGATCGATGATGAATAATAAAGTACTTAATCTATTTCTTTGACAACAGATATTCGTGTTTTCCCCTTGAACGGAAACATGCAGAAAGAAAAAAAATATTCGATCGATTTTTTTGCGTAAACATTGCATTGTTTGTTTGTGAATATAATATCAAAGCTTGAATAATTTAAAGTTTATTACATTTTGGACTAATAATGTCGGCAGTGTTTTATGGTCCCAGGGTTGAACGTTAAACTGTGGAATTCTCCGGGAATGAATTCTACAATCATTAAAAGCTGTACAAATCATCATTGCCGCCAACTGCCGCTGACTTGGATTGCTTTACAGTGGACCGACTGGAATTTACGGTGGAACTAAACACTTGGAATAGGCCCCCCTTCTAAAATATAGCCGCTAATAACGACTTTTATTGCTCACTTGCCTTTTACCCACCCCCCCTTTACTTTTTTCTCTGCCATCATTTCGATTGCGCTTTTAATAAAATAATGAGCCCATAATAAATCCAACATTTTATACCTGCTTCACACCGTTTAATTTTATTTATTACTTTATAACAGACCCTTGTAAAGTTATTTATACTTAAACAATACAAAAAAAAAAATCATTTGAATAAATGGAAACCTTTCGTGCCAGTCTGAATCAGAACGTTTCGTGATATCCGCATATAGGACAAAAACATTTAAATAATAAACGGAATGCATAGTTAATAAGGCATTAAATGTTATAAATATACAATAATTTAATAATATAGCATGCACTCCTGTTGATAGGGGGTTAAAAATACCAACTAAAATTACATTTCAATGCAACTACGCGATAAATCTTTGCATTGAAAAAATTACATTGCAATAGCAGCATTGTCCCACTAACATATTTTGTTTGTTTGACTAATTTATGGCATCGATTTATGCATTTACGTTTCATTTAATTGTCCATTTGGTTGTAATAACTGCTGGACTCGATTCAGAATTGGCTATTTTGCCGCAACTACTGTTATAATATAAATTGAGTTTCATATAAAAACAATTCAATAGTCATTTGAGATTTAGTTATTACAATTCATCTCCTAAATATTAACACAATTTTATTGTTTCCAATTAAATTGAATACGTATACATTACATAATTAATTTTATTTATTGTTAAAACAAAACGTTGGTTTTTATAGCTCAAAATACAATTATTGATGAAAAACGATTAATTTTATATAAAACAACAACCTTAGAACATGCTATTAAATTAATAACAAAGAGTTTTTTGTGTGGCATGAGTGGGAAACCTTCTAAAGATTTTAGTTCCCAAAACGTGCCGGATTCATCCTTCTAGAGGCGCGTACAGATTAAACCCTACTCAATCTAAGATAGGTTTGAAACTTTTTGGCTCATGGACCTGGAAGTGTTTTTAGGAGATTGCCCTATAGGCAAAATTTTGGATTTTGTTGTGAATGTGGTTTAACCCACTTATGTAAGATGTATCTCGGCTACTATTGAATTTACCAGCAGTTTGTAGACACATTTTTTCTAATCTGGTTTGGGGAGTCTTGCCAGATCAGGATTAGAGTAAACCGCAAAGTTTTGAAGTACTTTTTGTTCAAAAATTCATAGTGTTGTCGTAGTGGAAGAATTGCAAAGTCGGTCCAAATTTCTAAACTTTGAACAATCTATGGAGCTCCACATTGTGGTGGCTGTTTGCAGCCGTACCTCAAATAGGGGAGGCGTACGTGATCAATGGATACTTGGCAGTGTTGGACCACGGTATGGTAATGTCATTAAAAGTGATGTTCTGATGAGAAGTGAGTGACCAAAGTTGTATAAAAAGAACAGCCTTGCTTTTATTTAAGTTCACTTTATTTGTTTATATAATTTTTTAGATTAAAGGTGGCTTTTTGTAGACGTGACCAATGCGGTTCACTTTGAAAAGAAGTAGATAAGTGCTGTGTTGTCAGCATATTAAACCATTTTAACTACGTCCATGCTTCCCAAAAGTATGTCGGTTACAAACAAGTTAAAAAAGTGCGGCAAGAGAATGAAGCCTTGAAAAACTACCGTAAAGTAAATATCTAGTTTTTAAATTTGACTGCCAGATTTCTCTTCGGTTTAAATATTAAACTAGCTGCCTTATTATACGCAAAGGAAATTGTTGTCTGATTAGCTTTAGAAGCAGTTCCTTGTACCAAACTTTGTTGAAAGCTTTTGACGTTGAAAAAGACCACTCACGTAGCCTTTTTTAGTCTGAAACGTTCACCACATTGTCGCCATTTGATGGAATAGGAAAATATTGTTCATATTCGTGTGCTGTTAAATAATATCTAAGATTACCTTTTCTATGACCTTATTTAAAGTGCATAGTAGGCTTATAGATTGATAGTTTTGAGGAAACATAAGATTCTCAGGTTTTGCATTGTTAATCACATATAAGCTGATAGAAAATGCCATCTGCGTAAGATGCCATTTGAAATATTGCTTTATGCAAAAACAATTTTGAAGCTTTGTTGAAATATGTATCCGAACCAAGAGCGGAACTTGATTTAAATCTTTTAATAATTTCTCTAATTTGAGAAGGTCTAACGCTGTCTAGTGTAGTGTCATTGTCAGTGGTTCTCAGGATATCTCTGACTTTCTTGCAAACTCATGTGCTCCTGATCCGCATTAGAATTTAAGGTTGTCTGCGAATGCTTCGATTTTTTTCAATTGTATTTTAAATTCTATTTCCACCGTGAATTGCAAGAATGGGAACCCGTTTGCTCCTAAAGGCTTTGAAGATTTTACACATTGGATTTTTGTTCTTCATGAAAGATTTTAGCGTAATATTTAGAACTAGTTTTTGTGCTCTTTTATGGCCGTTTTGACTTTGTTGTGAAGTCAATTAAGGTTCTTGCAATCCTTAGGATTGCAATGCATTTGTCATCAATGTTTGGCGGCATTTTTGTTCGGATCAACGATTTTGTTTCCTGAGGTAATTCTATAATTCAATTCAAAACTGCAAAGGCTTTTTCGATTTCCTCAGTTTTTTGTATTGCGGTCATGCTACTAATGCTATCTTCCAGGAATTGAGAGAAAAGAGTCCAATCCAATTTGGACCCCCTTTTGAGTTGCTCCAGCAGTACCGGACTGTGGTCAAAACCTAAACTGATCAATGAGTTACCACTGCGTGTGAATTAACTTTCTTTAGTAATGCTACATCAAGAACGTCCCTTTTGTGGCCCGCAGCGCTGTAAATAATAAGTTCCGGACCCAGAACTTGCTCAACGTAGTGAAACAGAGCTTGACTTTTGACGTTAGTTTTTAGGCTATTCCACAATCCGTGCTTCGGATTGAAGTCTTTCGCAATATAGTGAGATGTGGGTTAGCAAAAATTGTATCAAAATCCACAGTTTTGATACAGTTTTGCGGACGATTGTAACCAAAAGCAATCTTAATTGTGCCGAGCGTTGGCACAGTCACCATTATCGAGTTTGATTCAAGTGATATTAAGTCGAGTGTATCCACTTCGGAGTGACCCAATGATCTTTTTACAAAGATCAAAGTTCCACACTTAGTGGGTACCACCGATGGTTCCAGATACTTGAAATTATTTGTGATTTTCAGTTCTTAAAACATAAAATATTTACAGTGTTTTAAACTCAACTTTGAGTTAAAAACTTTATTACATTTTCTGTATGTCTGGTATACATTTTGGGTCAATATTTTAAAAATTGAGTCTTGCACATGAGAATGAAGAACATCATGATTTAAGAAATAAATCAAAATTTTAAAAATGTTGCATAAAATATTAATTTTGAGTTCAAATTTTGTTTACCAAAGTTTTATGTATGTTTGGTATAAGTTTTGTGTCAATATTTTAAAAATTGAGTCATTAGAATGATTAAGAAATAAATAAAAACTAGAAATTTGCATAAAATAGTTTTAAAAAAATTAATAATTTCAAATTTTGTTAAACAAGGTTTTGTGAATGTATGTCATAAATTTTGAATCAATATTTCAAAAATTGATTCTTCTACATGAGAATAAAAAAGTCATGTTTTCAGAAACAAATCAAATTTTTGGAAATGTTGCATAAAATATTTATAAATATAGAAATTTAATTTTGAGCTTAAAACTTTAATTACTAAAGTTTTGTGTACAATAGGTATAAATTTTGTGTCAATATTTTAAAAACTCCACATAAGAATAATTTAAAAAACAAATCAAAATTTTGGAAACTTGCATAAACTAATAATAACTTTTAAAATTTAATTTTGAGATTAAACTTTGTTTACCAAAGCTTTGTGTAACTTTAGTAAAAACTTGAAGCAAAAATTTCGAAAATTGTGTCTTCCACATAATAATAAAGATGTCATGGTTTAAAAAATTAATCAAAACATTGAAAATTTAAATCTTTTTTTTTTTATTTTTGTGTTTAAAGTGTTTTAAAATATACTAACAAAATCTACTTATAAGCAAGGGTTTGCAATGCAATAGGGCTCATGAGCCTAAGGGGCTTGCAACGTTTGTTTTAACCTGGCGACAAAGAGGGTGAAGTAAAAAATACTTATTTATTGAAACCCTACTCTAAAAGGAGCTTTTTCAATATGAGTCTAAGATGCTGATTTATCATACGCTTAAGATTCTGTAGATCGTAAAAAAAGATTAACAAGGTACTAACTAAAACTAGTGATGCATCTTTATCTTTAAATTAGTCTTTGATTTTGTTGAAATCAAGTCAAGGTTGTGAAATGAAAGAATAATATTTATTGTGATGACTCACAAACTGGTTTTTTTGCAGCAGTTTTAAAGCATTTTCAAAAAATGCAACTGTTTTTTTGTACTCTTAACCAAAGTTATCAATGATCTAAAACTGGTTGTTTAGTCTGAATTTTTTGGATGAGAAGTTGTTGTTGGAGAACATTGGGTTAAAGTTAATTAGATATTGTAAACGCGGCTTACTTTTTAAAAGTAGCTCGATGGGAGTATGCCAATGGACACATTTCAATAACGTTGTTAACACTGTATTATCCAACTTTTGAATTTTGCTGATTGTTTTAGTTTTTGATTTAAACATCATTTAAGTTAAGTACCAGAATTATGTTAGCTAAAGAAAATATTGCGCAAGAACTAAATTATATTGTAAGCACAGTTGGTAGGTAAAAACTAAATTCAACCAAAACAAACATGGTTGGTACATATTGGTCAGGAACTATGTTGACTTCAGTCTGTGTTGCGTTTTTTTGTTCATTAAAAGAAATTGTGTTCAGCATAAAAATTGAAATGGCGCAGTTGGTAAATAGATTTTTGATCCAATTTGGTCAGGTACCAAAATAATGTTGGCTAAAATCCGTGTTTTTCCTGGTATGTTTAACATATACCAAAATGACTCAGTCGATAAGTGGACAGTTTTTTTTCACTTTTGATTTTGGCATGTTGACGTAGTCTTGGCTAGTTTAAAATTTACTGACATTTTTGAGTTTATACATCACTGCAATTAATGTTAACGGCAAAAAGTTTTACTTATTATTGTAATATGCAGTCAAACGTATTGGCTCGTTACTGTAAATCGTGTAAAAACACTTTCATGTAGTTATCAAACGTATGTTATATTAGGTCTTTGATATCTTCTTTAATAAATATATTTGAAATTTTTTTAAGACACCAAACTAGCGTTGTACCGTGTAATTGAATAACGTATGCTAGTGTTGTGTTTTGTTTCACAACGTGTTAATAAAGATTTAGAATTGGAATGCATTTATCTTTCATTTCTTTGGACATTGCTTTAGGTTATCTTTTTACAAAAAGTGGCTGTAGATGCCTTTAAAGATATTAGTTTCTCTTAGTGATAAAGTAGCGTTTTATTATGAAAGCGGTTTGTTTGTCTGTGGTAGGTCTGTCATTGATAATATTGCAACATTCCGTGGTAAGGTGATCACTATGATGCTTGGCACTGTAGTTTGTTGCTGATTTCTTGTTTGGCGGTTATTTTGCGGTTTGAAAACCTATCAAAACTTTGTTATTACTACCTTGGAGACTCTTATAGCAAATAAGCAGTAATAGCTCTCATTTTTAAGTCTCTTGGTTAGACAATGTTACAGGTTTTTTGTTTGCTATTCAAGTCGGATTGAACGTTAGGAGCACTGTCAGTTAAGGTCAGTTCTTTTTTATATAAACCCGCTATCAAAATTAGTTTGTTGATGGAATTTGTGGATACATATTAAGATTGACTACTGGATGTTGGGTAGGGAGTAAAGCTGATTGACCACTGTTCAGTTTAGGTTTATTGGGTGCTAATCTTCAAATTTAGTTGTCATTGTTAAATAAATCTTATTGGCACTGTCAACACGGTGATTGATTATTGCGCAGATTAGATTTGTCTAAGAACATATATATTGATAGGCAGTTTTTTGATTACCGCTGTTCAATTCTATTTTTGTTCAAAAACTTTGGCATTATTTTGCATTCTGTTACGTGTATGCGTTGAGTAAAAAAATATTAGAAAAAATTGCAGGGTTAATACATTTGTGAGTGGTCGTGTGTAGCTATCAAATATACGCTATATCGGAAATCTTTCTTAAAATTTAGAAACGGTAGATAGTCAATAACTAATGTGGAGAAGGACAGATATATCTCAGCGGCATACATAAGTTTAAACAAATGTATTAACCTTGCGCTTCTTTCATATTTATTCACTCAGATGTAGTCGGTAGGTAATGTTTTTGTTCAACTTGAAGGTTTACGGCATTGTTGAAAAAACTGTTTTTATGCCATTTTTGCTTTGAGAAATTCTATCTTTAATGGCCGATACTAGCACAACTTTGCATCGTAGTACCTTTAAGCAGAACAATGTTTCATGCTAGTACGTTTAAGATAATATCTTAAAAAAAAAAAATATCTGGCAAATTGTTATAAAACACCAAATTGGCGCAGTAGATAAGTATTATTTTTGTTCAACATTGTAGATAAAACAAATTTTATGCCAATTTTGTAAGTTAAATAAAAGTTAACGACATTAACCGATGTAATAAGTAAAAGTTTTATTTGTTGCTAAGCACATATAAAGCTCCTGTATCTGCATACACAAAAAAATCTAACTTTTGTTAATATAGATCCTAAACATTTTTTCAATAAGTGTGGACTGGGCATCAGTCATCACACTTATTTGTTACCGTAACAGATGTGAAAAAAATAAAAATTATAATGGTTATTCTACAAAGTTGTTTTTTGCAGTTTTGGTTGATTTTGACAAAAAAATCTAATCCTTGTTTCTATGAAAGTGTTTTATTAGTTTCATTTTTTTGGTTTTTGCACTATTCTCTGGGTTTTATTCAACATTTTTGAAATTCTGTAAATAATTTTTGTTAGTTCCTTCTGATGGTTTCACTTGTAATAACTAGCGCTTGGTGTACTCTACGGTAACGATTGTTAAAAATATTGCGCTAAAATTGTAAAGCAATACTGTTTGATTGTTTGAATATTATGTCCAGTTTTGAGATAAAAATCTTACAGCAAGTGGCGGCTGTTGCAAAAGATTTAAAAATAACATTATAGTATGCGCGTAAAAATTATTGTAGCTTGTTTCATCAATGACAGGGAAGAGTAAAAGCTGCTTAAAAAGTAAAAACTCAAGTCAATGTTATATTTGTCATGTTCGACAAACTTAATTAAGATTTTGTATACATGTTGCTAATTACATCTTTAAACATGTGCGTTTGTCAATAAGCACCTTTAAGATTTTTAGGTCTTTTTATGCCTTTTTCCTCATATAGATAGTATATTCAATTCTAAAATAAAGCACTGATAAAAAAAGTACATGAAATTATAAATCTCTAGTACTCTATTAACTATAAAAGTTTTTATAAAAAATTTAAATAAAGAATTTTTAGTTATAGTTTAAAAATTTAACTTTAGCATACTCGTCATTATTAAAAATTATTATTGAAATACTTTAGAAAAATTTATTTGTTATAAAAAGTTTTCTAAAATTTTACATTAATACTAACATGACTGTTTTGAAAAACCAGAAATAGTTTTAAGTTTTGGTCTAAAATTTAGATTTAGCATATTTGGTACTATCAAAAAATATCATCATAATACTTTATTTAATTTAAAAAATTGCTCTAAATTTCATTACATTTCATTGCTAAGCTGACATTTTTAAGTAAAAAGTAGTTTTAGTTTAAAAATTGCAAAAAAAAAGATGCAAGCAAAAAGTACAATAATCCAAAACTAACTTTGGCATTTAAATTAAAGAGTCCTGATCACAAAGACACATGTGGACCTTTTAGAATATTGTTTTTTGACAAAGAATTAGCTATGGAAAAATTAGTGTTTTTAAAATACGTTTGGTAAATTTGGTTTTTCAATTCAAAAATGGATTACTGATAAAGGATTTCCAAAGAAGAAAAATAATATTATTTTTAGTGTCCAGCAGTTTTTTTACAAAAAATCCAAGACCAAATCTATTTATAAATAATTGACCTGAAAATATTTAGTTTAAAGGTAATATACTATAGTCATTTTAAACTATTACAATTTGTTATCATTTTATTTGCGGTTGGCAGTACTGCATAGAAGACATGTTTGATTAAGAGCTTTAACAAAAGTTAAACAACGGCCAAAGCGGTTACGAATGGTGCAAAGCGTAGTCTTTTTTCCAAATGGATCCGATAAGATTTGGTGTACCCAACACATTAATTGCCTACCTCGAAAGGGAACGTCGATTAGGAAGGTACGTTCATTTGCAGGTTTTTTATTGATTGTTCTAAGAACAAGTAAAAATGTTACCGCTGCCAGTTCACTAGTATTCAAAAATGGTTTTTTGAAATCCAGCTATATCTTGAGTCAAAAATTTTGATGCACACTTTAAATCCATCCATTTCGTATATACAATAAAGGCAAAACTTGTTTTTATATTTGTCTCGAAACAGGAAAAGAGTTTGCAAAGAAATGATTACAAAATGTTTGTTCTGTTGAAAAAGGTTTTTTAAAGGAAAATACCAGGTAGCGCAAAAGTCACTACCCTATTGGAAGATGCTATAATTTTTGCAAATGGCGGTAAATGTCAGTTTTGCTTTGACATGTATGAAGTAAACAGATACAAAATACACGTCAATAAGACATGAATCGCTATACTCCTCAAGAACGCAAAATAACTGTTTCGATTTTTTTGCGTGATAATTCGTTGGTGGTGTTAGCTCAGCGTGAATTTGGACGTAAATTTCCCGGTCGTCCGACACTAACTGGTCAAACAATACGGCGTTTAGTTGCTCGCCTAGAAGAGTGTAGGTCAACACGAGATGCTGTCAAGTCTGGGCGGCCCAGGAGCAGCCGTTCTGCTGAGAATATTGCGACTGTGGCTGAAGATGTTGCAGAGGACCCCGGAGTATTGATTACATAAGCAATTCCGAATCTCGACTACAAGGAAAACAACTTTTTATTGAAAATTATTACGAGCGGCAAAACTCATTTCTATCTCTGTGAATATGTGAATAAACAGAATAATCGCTATCTGCGTATAACACACGAGGAAGCATTACACCCGCTTAAAGTTACTGTATGGTGTGGTGTTTGCGCTGAAGGCGTCATTGGGCCTTAAAAAAAACGCCGCGGGCCAAACGACTACTGTAAACGGCGAGCGCTACAGAGCCATGCTCAACAACTTTCTTCTACCTCAACTGGACAAATTGGGACTGGAGAACATGTGGTTTCAACAAGATGGAGCAACGGCGCATACTGCACAACCCACAACCATTGCATTGGCCGTCAAGATCGCCAGATTTAACCGTTCTGGACTTTTTTTTGTGGGGTTTTTTGAAATCACGAGTCTATGTCAACAAGTCTCAGACTCTTGAAGCCCTCAAAGAGAATATCCGTCAGGAATGCGGGAACCTATTGCCGGAAGTTCTCGCAATAGTGTATTTAGACATAAAATAAGATAAAATAACATTTACACCAGTTCTTAAAAAAGTAATTGCAGAAATTAATAAAACATTAGTTAATGGATTTAAAACTTGAGGCATTGTTATTTTTGTTATTTTTGTTATAAAATCATGCTTAAAAGTTAATAATTTAAAAAAAAATTGAAATTTAAAATTCAATTGCGTTTCTTTTACCTAATAACATGTTTTAATGTTGCTCATACCGATTGTGTGCTATTAAAGAAAAACTTCATTTTTTGAAATTTTAATGAGATATCTAAACTGGTTACAATAATTGCTCAATATGTCTATCACTAACATCTTTGCAGTATATTTTTATAAACCCTTTTAAAATATAAAGGCGTTTTTTGAATTTTCTGTGCAGCTGCCATAATTCGCTCTTACAAATCTTTTTCAGATTTGACTGACGTCTCGTACACCAGACTTTTTATGTAAAAAAATCTAGTGGCGTTAGATCGGGAAATTGTGGTGGCCATGTTACTGGCCTCTCTCGCCTAATCCATCTATCCCTAAACTGTTCGTTGAAGTAGTTCCAAACAGCAAGCAAAAAATGTACCGGCGCACCGTCATATTGCAACCACATCTGTCGGCAAATCCCCATTGGTTCTTCCTCTATCATTTCTAGCAAGACTATTTTTTTAGATATCTTGTAAATGGGACCGTTGAGACAAAGTAGAAGAAGGTATGGCCCAATCAAACAACCGTAAACAATGCCAGCCCACATGTTGATTCCAAACTTTGGAATTTGGATTGTTGAATAGTATGAGAGATTTTGTCGGTCTAAATATGGTTTTTGCGAGAGTTAAGAATGCCTTCTTTGTTAAATGTTGCTTCATCAGTAAAAAGAACATACCGTGGAAATTGAGGCTGTAAGCAATAGCAATTTACAAATCAACAAAAAAACAGAAGATAAGGGTAGAGCTAATGTTTTTTAAAACTTGCCAAACACCATTGGCACCAATGTCACCCCCAATGCTTTGAGTGCTGCTGGGTGAGTTCTGCTCTATCCTATAAAGCACATCTCTTTCAAATTTTAAGGTTCGACTATATATTGCAACTCCGCAATTTACCTTGTTGTTTGCAAAAAGTTTCTGCATCTCGCAATTGCTGATAAACTTTTGCAAACACTCTATTGGAAGGTATTGGACGACTTGGAAAGTGGGCTGCATACAAGTGTGTCGCAAGTCTACCATTACAATAAACTTTGGTGTAAACTAACATCATATTAGCATAATCTTGAAAGTATGCTGATTCATAATTTAAGTAACAAGTAACACAAATTCAACTATTTCATACGTCAAAATCATAAGCAATTTAAGACATAATAAAATACAAAAAGTTTTAAGAAAACAGTATTTTATGCTACTTTAAATATTTGATGAGTATGCTAAACAATTATTAATACACTGCTAGTTGAGACCAACTATGCAGCAATTCAATTCTATAGTAAAAAAACAACAAAACTTAGTTTTAACTAACTAAGCATAAATTTGTATTCTCTAAAATTGCAAATATGTTCGCTTGGAAATACTACCAAACAATTCCATGTCTGCCTTAACATTATTACATTAAATTCAATGAATACCCGGACTGCATTTTCATTCAAGTTTATTATATAAATAATGCGGAAAGTAAATGAGTTTTGCGGAAATAACTTGCTTTGAATAAAATCGTGGTGCGACCGGCGAAACGTAACAACTAATTTGGAACTACATTCCTTTTAAAGAAAATGCCAGTTATATTCCTTTCGAATAGAAACCTCAATGTAACTGCTGTGAATGAAATGATTGTTGTGGAAATTATGAAAGACGCAAATTAATTAATAGAATTTTCTTATTCTATTAATTTTTAATTAAAATACTATTATCTATATCAAGAGTAAAATGCTAAAAATATTAATTAATCAACACAAATTCATCAAATAGTTTGATTGAAAAACCGTTTTTAATCCAATTGACTCGATTACAGTAAATACATTTGTAAAGCGACGGATTAAATTGATTCATTTGCATTTGCAAATTATATTTGCTGAAAAAGTTTTCTTTCAATTCGAGATCAAATTTTCAATTAAATATACTTTTGTGTACAAACAATATTGCGTTTGAATGCACGCGCTTCTATAAATGTTGGGAATTAATTAAAGTTCTGCGTTATGTGTTTATAATTTCAGTTAAGTTACTACATTCTCATATCTTTGGGCGTTAAAAGTTTATCCTGGCGGAATAACGTCGCGGCTAATAATTACTTATAAAGCCGTAACAGTACTGCCTTTGGTATTATACAGAAACCAATTTACTATTATGCATTATTATCTTTTTATTTTCTGTAATGTTGTTGTTGTTGGTGGAAAAGTTACCTAATATTTGTTTCTATTATTATCTTTTGTAATGTATATGATAATGCACAACGAGCCCATTAAAATGTATAAATATTAAAGTTTTATTGCATTCCCGTTGGCAATTTGAATTGTAATGAGGAGTCAGTGTAATACTGGCACAAAGTAATGCAAAAATATCATTGGGGGATTTTAATAGTCGTTTTATTTTCTAACTGCGTTATACTATAATATATAAAGTTAGCAGCTACCTATAGGGAATTGTTGCTGTATTTTTTTATTTGAATACTGTTTAAGATATAAAATATGCATTAAAGTAAAAATATATTACAAAAACATTGCTAGACCTTAACATACATTATTTATGTATTAAACAAATTAATTGGTGTATTTGCATATTTTTGCAAAATTAATTTTTAAGATTTTTTTTAGTTTCTAGGCAATAAAATCTAATAGAAAAAAAGGAAAGACGAAGAAAAATAAGAAATATTCAAAAACAGTTTATTAGAAGCGGCTAAAGAAAGATAACCAAATAGTTGTCGGAAGACATTAAAAAAAAAGATAAAAATGGAAACAATACCTTAACACAAATAAGATAGATGACTATGAAGTATACAAAATAAAAAGAAAAAAAAATAAAACAAAAAATTAAAAAAACCAAACATGAATCTTGGATAAAATTTGGTACAGCTATGAATGAGACTACAGAGAAAACTAAAAGTTGTTTTATGGAACATTAAAACAACTTAAACAAAAAAAGAACACAATATGAGGAATATGAAAAACAAACAAAGAAATAAAATGAAAATTATGCAAAGATGGAGCCAACAGTTTTAAAAAACTGACAATCAATACTACAGGAGAGATCAACACTGTGGAAAACAAAAAAAAATAAACAAGAAGAGTCGGACACAAAAAAAATGAAGAAGATAACAAAACAGAAAATAATGGAGGCGGTAAAAAACTGAAATACAGAAAAGCAGCTTGAATAGATCAAATATCACTAGAGATGGTTAAATACCTGGTAAAAGAAGAAATAACACAATTAAAAAAGTTACTAAATGAAATAATTAAAAACAGAAAACTCCAAGAAAATGGAACATAGAAATCATACCAATACACAAGAAGGATGATAAAAGAAATTGCAACAACAATAACAATTGTTGTTAACAAAATCCTAGCTAGAATTCAAGAAAATAGATAGGATAGTCAATGTGGATTCTATGATAAATAAGAAAAAACTAATAAAAAAGAAAAAAACTTTCACATCTGTTTTGTAGATCTTAAAAAGGCTTTTAGAAGAAAGGAATTTGTAGAAAAGAAATATAAAAAGAACAAGAAAACCCTGATTGTAAATTTAAAAACATGTATAAGGACAATTCAAACATAGTGAGAACAAATAATACAGTATCAAAAGATTTATTACAAAACAAGGATATGTGTTGAGCTTGCTATTATGTACAATAGTACTAGACAAGGCAATTATGAAAGCAAAAAAGAAGATAAAAGCATTCAAGATTGAATACTGGAAGATGAAAACAACTCAAATTACAGAACAACTATTTGCAGACAGAGAATTGTAGCAGAATCAAAAGAAGACTTATAGCACAATATAGATATATTAATAAAGAAACGTCAGAAATAAACATAAAATGAAACATTAAAAAAAAAATACAAAAAGCATGAAATAGTAAAAGAAATAAGAACACACAAAATCAAAACACAGGAAAATAAAATTGAACAAGTAGAACAATTCAAATATCTAAAAACAATAATACAGAGCAACGGTAAAATAGATAAAGAAATAGAAGACAAAATAGAAAAACAGAGAAGAAATTAAACATGCTCAAAAACAACTTTTTTAGCAGAAAAGAAATTAAAAAATATACAAAATTAAAAATTGTAAAAAGAGTAATACGACCCATGCTAACATACAGCAGCAAAACGTGTAGCAGACAGAAAAAAAAACTAGAATAAACGCTATTGAAATGAGGTTTCTATATAAATATTTAGAAAACCGCTTGAATTTTTTTTGTCTTTTTTGAGTTTTACAACTCTAAGTGGGTTTTGGCTTCCTCTGCGACTTTGTTCCAGTTCTTCCGGTTTAGGTCGACTCTCCTCCAGTTGTTAATGTCCATCTTTTTGAGATCTTTTTTTACTGCAGAAAATCATTTTCTGTGAAGCTTCCCTCTGGGTCTTGCCTGCATTGGTCTCTATTCTGTTATTGCTTTGGCGCTTCTTTCCTCATCCATTATGATGACGTGTTCTAACCAACAAATCCTTTGGGTTTTGTGCCAACTTGTAGTTTGCTTTTATGCACCAGCTTCCATTTTCGTTCTGCGTTAGCCCAAAGATTTTTTTTTTTTTAGTATCCTACATTTAATTGTTTCTATAATTTCTAACTCTTTTCCCATCGTTTGTAACACCTTAGTTTTGATTTTCTAAGATTTGCATGTCCGATGTGTCAATATTTTTGGTTTTCTGGAGTGTTGCTAATGGTTCATGCTGTTCATGCCTTGTCAAAACCTTTTTCATAGTCTATGAATCAAACATGTATCTCTACGTTCACATCCATACATCTTTGTGTCAATACGTTATGCTAAATAGCGCTTTGCGAGTGCTTATGCCATTCCTGAATTGAAACTGCGTATCACTAACACCTTCTTCTAATTTGTTGTATAGTTTTTTGTGTATTATTTTTAGAAATACTTTTAAAGCGTGGCTCATGAGGCTTATAGTTGGTAGTCGCTACACTCTATTGCATTTAATTTGTTTAGTATTGTGATAAATGTTGGTTCAAAAATATATAAAACTCTAAAAAAAAATCTACAATTTTTTTAAAGTTTTTTTATTGTTTTTTAACTTTAACTTTGAAAAATTGCATTTTTTGTTTAAAATTTTTAACGCAAAATAAATAGTAAAATCAATCAGAAATTTTCCGTTAAATCCAATTCTGGCGTTATTTTGAGTATACGCCCTTTTCATACGCCGCAAAGCCGATAATTTGGATCTAGTGGTCTTAGCAAAAAGAAGCATAGAATTTTAAACCCTTAAAAACAAATTTATATTTTCAACTAATTTACATCAAAATACATCAACTTTGACGGTTTAAAAAAATTCAAAAATTTTATTTTTTGCACAGCTCATTGAAAAAAAAACAGTTTTATGGTTTTTGCAGCTTATAGACAGACTTAAAAAGAAGCCAGAATTAAATTCTACGGAAAATTTCTGATCGATTTCAGATTTTTTTTAGTTAAAATTGCGATTTTTAAACAAAAATGCATTTTTTTAAAGTCAAAGTTAAAAAAGACAAAATAACTAAAAAAATCTTTTTAATAATTTTATACCCTCGTAAAAAATTACTAAAGCAAATTTCTTGATGCACCTTTTCCCCTGCTCTGGTCCGTTTCAAATAGAATTGTCTATACAGTGTTGTACATGTTTGTAATGACATCAAGTTGTTTGTTTTATACGACGTTTTAACGGTCTATTGGTACATCATCTGGACCAACCGCTTCTTTGCTGCTTTTCGTGTTCTTGATGGCGTGATTTACTTCCTCTTTTGTTATTGTTGTCTCTTGCCGTGTGTTACTTAAGAGCATACCGACCGCTACCTTGATTTGTAGTATTTTAACAAAAACGGCAACTTCCCTTTCATCGCTGCTTCTACAAATAATTTGATAATCAATTTATTTTTTTACCAGTACATTTAGAAAGGATTAAACTATGATATGTTAAAGTCTTTTAGTCAAATAATATTTAGGAAATAGCCAAAAAAACACATCAAATATCTAAATAAATGCGCTTTTCTGTATTTTTGAATGCATTTTGTTGCTATTTGCAAATATAATTTCTCAAAAAAAACTTTGACATATTATAGTTTAGTCCTTTCTAAATGTACCGGTAAAAAAATAATTTGATTATCAAATTATTTGTAGAAGCAGCGATGAAGGGGAAATTGCCGTTTTTGTTAAAATACTACAAATCAAGGTAGCGGTCGGTATAGTCTTAAGGGGCTTTTTCTATGTGTTGTTTTCATATTAAGAGCGTTTGTGCGTGGTTTGTTAAAATTTTCTCTTCTATAGTTTTTTTAATTAAAAGTGCATTTCTTCTCTTAGTTACTTTTTTTTACGTTTTTTGTAAAGATTAAAATTGTCGTATTGCTTCTGAAGCTTCTAAATTTCTTTGCATTTGTCAGACAGGTACTTTTTTCTGCTTCTCGACCGCTCAGGTAGTGTAGTAGTTAACGTATTGGACTGCTACACTAGGGGTCTCAAGTTCAAATCTTCTATCTGGAGGGTCAGTTTTTCTAGTTAAGAAAAGTTGTAATGAGTAAGCTTTCTTTCGAATAAGAAAAAAACTTTAGTAGGTTCCGTATACTGCCTCGATGATGCGTGAACGGTAAAGAACTCAATGATTTAAGATAGAATTCCTGTATTTTTTTTACGCAAAACTCTCAGATGTTAGTCATAATCTCTGGCGTTGGAGATTAGCCTGGCAGCAGAAATAAACCGACTTTAAATAAATGAACTAACCTAACTTTTGTTATTCAAATCATTCTTTTGATCTTTCTATTCTAGTTTAATCGTTTTTGTCACAAAAAACTAAAATTAAAAATTAGCAAAAATTGAAAAATAATGTTTTTTATGGAATTTCAAAAAAGTAAAATCTAGATTTAAAATACCAAAATACTGTTAAAAAGATACAAAATCTTGTCATAAAATGTCAAACATTTATGGTTAGGTGGAAAAACAGTTTAATACTGAGTTTTGCCTTTTTATGTATTTTTTATACTATAAATAAAGTCCATATTATTATTATTATTATTAAATGCAAAACTCTGTTTATAAAATGTCAAAAACTAGCAAAAGTTAGTCATACAGTATAAAAATATTGTCCAAAAATTCAACAACATTCTGCTTTTAAAAAGTAAAAAATGGCAAAGTTTGTTTATAAAATTTTAAATTATTAAAAAAAAAAACAAAATATATCAAAAAAAATGCAATATTTGTTTGTAAAATGTTAGAAATAGCAAAATCCAAACTTAAAAATGTCAGAAACCACCAAAAATCCGATAATAAAAATTGTTGAAAAAAAAAAAAGAAATGTCAAAAATAGCAAAATTATAAAACATCAACATTGTTAAAAACTGGAATCAATCAAAATATTGTCATATTGCACCAAAACTTAGTCATACACTGTTGAAAAGTGTAAATTTAGTCAATAACTATTAAAAAGTGCAAAATACTATTTATAAAATGCCAAAAAATAACAAATTCTGGCTTTAAATTATTAAAATAATGTTTGAAAGCTATTAAAAAATGTCATTTTTTTAATAAAATTTTAAAAATTGCAAAACCCAGACATAAATTATCAAAATACTGTCAAAAAATTAAAATTAGGGTCATAAAATATTGACAAGAAATACCAAAATTTACCATAAACTGTAAAAACTTAAAAAATATTAAAATATTATTTTTTTAAATTAAAATTTAGTCAAACACAGTTAAAATGTGCAACATTTTTTTTGTATAATGTCAAAATCAACCAAATTTGGTCATAAACTGTTAACCCTTAACTACTCGCGTCATAAAATATCTAAGTACTACTCGCGCGGTTTATTTTATACATTATGTCCAATTTTTTTGATTGTTTAGTTATTATTGCCTAGAAAAGCTTTTTAATTAATGGAAAACAATAAATTAACAAAAAAAAAACAATAAAATAAAAAAAATTACAATAGCACAATACTTAATAGTTAAAAAAAACCTTTAGTAATTGACTTTTTTTTTCTTCTTTTTATTAATTTTAAACAGCCAAAACTTTAAATAAACCATAAATAAACAATAACAACAACAAAAAATACATTTAAATTGTAAATCAGTATTACAAAATATACAAAAAATAAAGAAATATATTCTAAAACATTAAGACATTGTCTATCCACTAGAGTATTTTTTTACATGTGATAATTGTCACTCTGCTCTTTATTTTTTCACAGAAAAAAACATCTACTACAAATTTTTGATAGGGGTTCTTTATCTGAGTGCCCTTGAGTTCGTTTGTATTGGCGGAGAAAATGTTTGACGTCTTGTAATTTTAGCTCGTTTAGAAACTTTCATCAAAGATAGAGAATGTATTCAAAAAAACTCTTTTGTATATGTAAGGAGCAGTAGCGTATGTAGAGTTGTATAAAATTAGAATGTCCATCCCAGATATGTTTATTAGCTGAAAAAGAAATACCAAAGGCCACCTTTTGGTTCTTACTTGCTAAGGTGTATTCTGTACACCACGCAGATTTTTTTGAAATAACGCAGTATTTTTCTTTGCAATTACAATAATATTGCTACCAACTACAAGCAGACACATTAGCCATAGGGTATAAGGTACGGAGAAGTTCAGAAATATCTTCGGTAAAAATTTATATTGATTTGCGCAGTTTTGGTGTACTTTTTACACCAGCGCAAGTAGTTAAGGGTTAATAATGAAAAATACCAAAATATGAAAAAATATTATTAGAGAGAACCAAAATCTAGCTTTGAAATAAATGTCAGGAAGCTTTGTATAGGTCTTGTGGGCCTAAAAAAAGACTAATTGTCTTCCATTACTTGTCCAATTAGTTTGTAAAACTTGAAAACAATTACTAAAAAGTAGTGTTTTGCGGCATTAGCTCTAATTCAATTTTTTTATGAGCTTTATAAAATTTGAACGAGTTATTAGAACAGTATTTTGTTTACAATTGTTCTTTCATCTAGAAATAATAAAATGAAATTAATTATTTACTGCCACAAACCACTCTTCCAAAAATTTATAAAACAATTATTCACAATTTTGTCTAGAATTATTGCATTAATCATTAACATATTTGTATGCTATTATTAATGTAACCCGTGTTTCCTTTAGTAATAATTGATTTTATTAATATTTTTAAATTATTATATAAATTCGTAAAAGTAACTAAGCTAAATACCCTTTGGCATAATGTTAATCTAATTAACACAAACATATACAAAAAAGGCTTTTTTTATTAATACCTACGAAACCCTTTGTTATTTTCATTTTTTAATTAAATCAACGTCCATTCCTGTTTTTTTTTTATCACTTTAAATTATGCAAGAGCTGAGTATCTCTCTTGCTCATTATTAAGCAATTAAAGTACATTTTGAGGGCAATAGAAGAAGCCCTCTATATGCTCATCAATTAGTTTAATTAATGCTTTGCGATGCACTGCCAATACATGTCATTAATTAATAATTTATTAATGGAACTTGTGTATAATTATTGTTGCCACAATTTTTGTCTGTTTTTTTTAATATACTTTGGGATGATGTCGGGAGTGTTTCATTAATTAACTAGCAACTTATGGCGCGGACACAAACCTTTTCCTGACAAATGATAATTGGGGAAGTTCTTTTCAAAAAGTCAACATCACTCACATGCGCTGCGTTAACCAACAAACTGTTGTTACAATGTTAATTAAAATGTTAGTTTATTTAATCAATTGTTAATTGTCTCCTACAATTTGGTTTCATTCGATTAATTGAATTTACTAACAATGGTTTACAATCCTTTAAACAACGTTGCTGCATGCGAATGATTAATCCTATTTTGTATTACTTGAAAAAAAAGCAAATGAAATTCAATAATAAACATCGTTATCGCAAAACGTATTTCATTAAGTGTTACATTTATAAAGTGCCTACCTATAATTTATGTACGCTTCGACGACGGGAAAAATATACGCAATATTAATTAAAGTCGATCCAGATGTCAACTTTTGTAATTTCCACCGTGTTTGCCGATAAACAGCCTTTGAAACTCGAGTATAAATCAATTTTAATTAGTACAGAGTTTCGTGTTTTGTTGTGTGGGCGCGCCAAATTAAACTTTCAGTAATGTCTCAGAAGCGTTTCACTTACATTGGAAATTTACATCGGAAATATTTCTGTATATATTACATTTATTCAATTGTATTATAATTTAAGAAAAATAAAATATTATTATTAAAATATTTTTTAGTAATATTTTGTGTTCTTTCAGTTTTTGTGCTGTAAGTAAAATTAATTTTTTGATATAAATGCCAAAGTTGATTTCAGAATATTGTACTTTTTGCTTGCTCTTTTTAAAAGTATAGTTTTGCTAAACAATTTGTATGCTATGTAGGTAGATATTTGTTTTGAATCTATTAAATATTGAGTAATTCAGTTGCAAAAATCAGTGATTGGACATGCGGACAATAACTCGTTTGTGTTATTAGATAAAAAAAATATATTTAAATGTTTATTTTTCATTTAATAATGTATAAAGAAACATTTATAAAGAACAAATTTTAGATAGTAATTTGATGATCTGGAGAGCAATGCTGGCGAGAGTTTTATATTCTTGGTAAAGCCACTCATGCTGGTAAGGTCAAAAGTCAGAAACAAAGCCAAGATTAATTTGCAACAGTAGCGTCTGATCAAGAATGGGCGGGTACAAACGACGGGGCACTCACTTGCCACTGAGATAAAATTGCACCAAAAGACGAACAAACAAAAGTATTGGTCAACGGTATAGGTTGTTGAACGCAACGAGGAACGACAACTTTAAAGATATAAAAATCAAATTGGCAAAATAGCTAAGTTTAGTACAAAATTCTCCGGAGTTATAATTTTCCGGATCGAATCTCCGGGAAAAAGACACTAAAAGTAGCTACCAAATATGAATAAACAATCGTAATCAAGACAGGCACGTGGAATGTGTGAATCAATGGCCCAAGCCGGAGAAATAGAAACACCATAAAAAAAATGCAAAGAATGGACATTAGGATCATAAGGATTAGCGAGATGAGCTGGCCGGGTGCAAGCTCATGCACTATTAATAAACACAAAATATATTACTCAGAAACATCCACCGGTGAGCATAAAAATGGAGTAGGAATCATAGTAGACGAGACAGTTCCAAAGCATGCAACAAACTTTGTGCCTATATCGGAACAAGTAATAATACAAATATACAAATATCAACCAGCCCTGTTTCACTAAACTTAATCCAAACATATACAGCAGCAACAAAAAAATTAAACAATTATACTCAGAGATAGCACAGATTTTGAATAAACAAGACATCACCATAATAATAGGTAATTTTAACGCAAAAGTAGAAAAAGAAATCACAAGAAAATGTATAGGATTACATTAATTAGGAGAAAGGAACAAAAGATAAGACCTACTAAGCGTTTTTGCATCCAAACACAAACTAACTATATTGAATATCTTTTTTAAACTACCACCAAGAAGATTATATACATTGACATCACCGACGCACATCCTTGAGGTAATAGTGAGACTATATATAACTATATCTTAGTGAATTAACGATACAAAAAGAACTTTACCACAGTAAAAACATACCCGGATATACAATCAGACCACAACCCAGTAGTGGGAAGACTAAGAACCCAAAATAAAAAAGTAAAAAGAAAAACAAGGAAACACAATATGCGATATCCGCAAACTAAAAAACAAAGCCGTAAAAGCACAAGTAGAGGAGAAAATGGCAGAAAGTTTTTGAACAAGAATTATCACAAGCACAGAGAAAGAAATAAAAAATTGAAAAAATTAAGGAAAGGTTCCTGAAACCAGAGAAAGTTGGGAAAAGAAAATCATGGATGACCGAAGAGATTCTACACTTAATGGAAAACAAAAGAAGTTTTAAAAACATAGATGCCATACAATATAGCAGAATTAACAAATTAATCTAACAAAAAATAAGAGAAATCATAGAAAATGCAACATAGCAAACGTGCACAGAGGTAGAAGTCCTTAAGGCCAAATATAACAATCTTAACGTACACAAAAAAATAAAGCAAATTACAAGAACAAACATATCAAAACAAACAAGCAAACTTATAGACAGTTTAGGTAACATACTAATAGATAAAACCGAAATAAAGAACACACAAAAAACATACATTGAAGAACTATTTTAAGATCAAAGACCAGAACCACCGCAAATAGAAGCAAAAACAGGTCTAAGTGTTTTAACAGCTAAAGTAAAAAACGCCATAAAACAGAGAAAAGAAGGTAAAGCTAAAGGACCCGATGGATTCCAAGCCAAATTCCTAAAACTAATAAACAAAGAAGGAATCAAATGGCTTACCAATATATTTATTCAAATCACCAATACTGGTATTATCTCACAACAGCAAAAAGATGCAACGAATTCAGAACAATAAGCTTTATGAGTCATGTGCTGAAAATGTTTTTAAAGATCATATACAAACGGATATACAAGCTAGTAGAAAAACAGTTAAAACCCACAGAATTTGGATTTAGGGATGCAGTAGGGACAAGGAAAGCCTTATTCAGCAAGCAGGTATTTATTCAAAGATACAGAGACATAAACTATATGCCTGTTTTGTGGACTACAAGAAAGCCTTCAACAAAGTGTAACACCATAAAATGATCAAAATTTTGGAAAAAATTGGCATAGATGATAAGATCTAAGAATTATAACAAATCTCTATTGGAACCAGAAGGTGAAGACGATTCAAATACAGTAAAAATTCTACGCGGAGTGAGGCAGGGATGTATACTATCCCCTCTAACATTTAACATCTACTCTGAATATATATTCAGGGAAGCTTTAGAAAACGCTCAAAAATAACTAACATCAGATACGAACACTGACTGAAGCAACCACAAGAAAGCTAGAAGCTTTTGAGATGTGGGTACACAGACGAATATTGCAAGTGTCATGAAAATACCTTTTTTTTTTTTTTTTTTTTTTAAGGACGTAGTGAGGTTGTGGTCTCAGCAAGTGGCTCTTGAGAATAACTAACGCAGGGCAATACCTTTTGGTTTTCTTATCTACGTTAGTTCTGTTGTCATTTTGTCCTTATCATGTCTGTCTCTAATCTATTATTAGTTTGAGATGAGCTGGTTTCGGCCTTGTGGGATTCACACAGACTGCTGCGGCAACGCATGCTGTTCCCGGCTCATCTCTCCCTATACCCTATTTGTTGTCTGTCCTATACTGACGTTCATTTCTTCTTTCTGCCATTCTATTGTTATTCAGCCTAGTTGTTTGATTTGTCCTTAGATGTCTTCTTAGTTTCTCTAAGTCTTCATTCACTTCTTTGTCGGCGTATCCTCTCTCTTTCATGAATATTTTGTGGAGCTCCATTTGGTGTACCCCCTTTGGTAATCCTAGATTTGCCAATTTAACTTCTAAGGATATTCTTGAGTCTCCATTTGGAATTATTTCTTCGTATCCCCTGGTTGCCAAGTATACTCTGACCATTTCAAATGTTACATTGTCAGTCAACCTCGAAATGGCGTATCTTCCATTTGGAAGTTCTCTGGTCAGTTCCGTCAGTTTGCTTTCTTTGAGCAGCTCTGTTCTTTTTTTCCTAATTTCTGCAATTTTGGTAGGTACAAATGTTTCATTGTATATTCTTTTCTTGTTTTTTTTCTTCTCCTCTTCGATTCCTTGGTAGGCATAGTTGTCTTGACCTTCATTGTATTTTTTTTTTCTTCATTGCTTTTTTCTATGTTCTTTTGATTCCACTTAGCTTCTCTTTCCTCTTTTCTTTGTCTTCTGTGGTTTTTGATGTGTGTGTTTACTTCCAATTTTGTTTATCTATATCTTGAGTTTTCAAACTCCTCTATCTTTTTTCTCATTACTGCCGTTGCATAGTTTCCTAATGCTCTCCATTTGTTTTCGTCGTTCAGGCAAATATTAATTATTGAAGATTTATCAATTTTGTTTTCCAATACTTTCTCTAACTCTTTCTTATCATTCTCCCACGCTTCGCACTCTATTAGCGTATGTTCTGCGTCGTCATACGTGTCTTCTTGGCAGAATATACATTTCTCTTCTTTCTTCATTTTATTTATATTTTGTAAATACTTTCCAAAGGCTCCATGTCCGTAGTTGTGTTGTATAGTAACACGTTTCCGGTTTATTCTTTACCCATTCCTTTATTTCTGGTATTAACTCTCTTGTCCATTCACCTTTTTCTCCGTCTTTCCACTGTGACTGCCATTTTTTCATTGTATTATTTCTTGCTTGTCTCTTTGCTTCTTGTTTACTATTTCTTTCATTTACCATTTTCATTATGTTTAATCTTTCTTCTACCATCAAGTCTGCGGGTAGTGTCGCCGCGATTACCTCTAGCGCTTTTTGCGACACCGTTCTGTAAGCCCTACATATCCTTAACGAGCTTGCTCTAGTGGCTCCTCTTATTTCTTTTCTGTTTTTTTTTGTCTTTAAGGCATCTCCCCATGTTTCTGCGGCGTACAATAGTTTACTTTTGGCCGCCGTTGCTATTAGCCTTCTTGCCTCTTGTCCTGGTCCTCCCTTGCTTGGCATGAGCCTACTAAGCATTCCTTTCATTTTCTTTGTTCCTCTTACCGCTTCCTTAATCTGTTTGTTCCATCCTTTTGCTTCCAGTGTAACTCCAAGGTATTTAATCTTCTTCCCTATAGTTATTATTTGTTCACCTACCTGTATTTTTCCGGTTCTTCTTATTGTCCTCTTTGTCAATAACCATGCCGCTTCCGTTTTCTGCGGTGCTAATTCTAGCCCTTTACTTTTCATCTATCTCTTTATTATACTAATTGCCAACTCTAGCCTTTCCTTTAGTACTTCTATGTCTGCATCCCTACCTACTAAAGCTAAGTCATCAGCAAATGCCGTTATCGTCACCCCGTCTGGCAGCCGCATTCCGAGAAGCTCATTATATACTAAGTTCCATAATTTGGGTCCTAGTGCTGAGCCTTGTAGTACTTCTCTGGTCAGTCTAAATTTACTCTTCTTGGTCACTAAGTTTCTTCCTTGTAGATAACTCCATATTATCTTGATCGTTTTCTTTGTCAATTCTTTCTTTTTTGCTGTTTCTATAATTGCTTCCCATAGTACGCTATTAAACGCATTTTGTATATCCAACGCTATTATGTTGCAATGCTGTCTTTTCTTATGTGGGCCGCTGTTTGCTTCTTTTGCTACCGCTTTTATCTTCTCGATAGCTCCTAGCGTCGATCTCCCTTTAGTAAATCCGTATTGTTCACTTTCCCATCCACCCCTTTCTTCTATTTCTTTCTCTATTCTTCTCACAATAACTTTTTCCATTATCTTTGCTAATGTATTGATTAAACAAATTGGTCTATACGTTTTTAATTTAACTGTTTCTTTCTTCTTTTCAATCAGCACTAAGTTTGCCTCTTTTCAACATTTCGGGAATGTTCCTTTGTTTAGACAACTGTTTATTATTTGTGTTAGTTTTATTTTGTTTCCTTCTAACGCTGCTTTCACTATCTCCGCTGTTATCTTGTCCGGACCTGGTGCCTTATTGTTAGGTAGTTCTCTTATGATCTGTTTCATCTCCTCCACTGTTGTCATATCTGCTTCCTCTTCTTCACTTGTCTATGTTGGTTCTTTTACCGCTCTTCCTTTTGGGAACAATTTCTCAATTATTTTTTTCCCCTTCCTCCTCTTTTAAGCACACTCCCTTTGATCTTCCTCCCAGTTTATTCATTGCAATTTTGTACGACGTTTCCCAAGGATCCTGATCTATGGAATCTATCTTTTCTTTCCAGCATTTTCTCTTGCTGTCTTTTATCGCCTTTCTTAGTGCTTTTCTGTCCATTTTTAATTCTTCTTCTGTCTCTGCAGTGTCCTCCCCTTTTCGTTTCTGTCTTTTAATCTTCCTTCCGGTTTGTATTGCTTTTTTCCTGCTTTCCTTTATTTCCCTTTCTTCCTCCTTCCCTACACTTGGGGATTGCTTCTTCCGCTGCCTTTCTCAGTTTTTCCGAGTATCGTTTGCATCTTTCCTCTATGTTTTTGCTTTCTGTTACTTTTTCTACCTTCATGGCTCTTTTTAACTTTTCTCTGTCCATCCTTCGCACGTTCCATCCTCCTTTTCTTGTGTCTTCTTTTTCCCCTATTTTGATCGTGTTGTATTTTATATATTTATGTAGGCTCAGCAATTCTTCATCTGTCACGTTCCAGTTGCCCACTACTCCTGCTGTTTTCCACGTTGCTATCGTAATATCGATATGAGACTTAGATCTTCCTCTTACAAATGTTGGTCTGTCGCCATAGTTGCACATCGTTAGATTTACTGTAGCAATCATTTCTTCTAGAATTTGTCCTCTCCTATTGTTCTTTGTCCCTCCCTACCTGGGTGATTTTGCGTTGAAATCTCCTCCTATTAGGATTTTCTTGCTCTTCTGTTTTCTTAAACTATTTTCTAGTTCTTCAATCCACTCTCGATAATATTCTATACCGCTGTTTGGACTGATGTAGCAACTGTATACTATCATACCTCCTATATCAGCCCACACTATTCTTATTTTGGGAGTTCCCCACCTTTCCACCTTGTCTTTACACTTCCCCCTTGCTAGGATAGCCGCGTCTGATCCTCCATCTTTGATCCACTCCCCGCTTAACTTTTTTTTATTTGGTTTGCTCACTATGTCAATTTTTTCTCTCATCGCAGTGGGTCATGTGCCTCTCTTCTCCTCCCTATATTTGTTTGGATGATGTTATACATTTTCGGTTATAGGTTTCCTTCCGTGTTGATTCCAACTTTCTGGGTTGTTGTCCTCTATATTCTTTCTTGGTCTTCTAGTTTCTCTTCTAATTGTAGCGGGGCATCTTCTCTTTCCAGTTCGATGGCTTAACACCTTACACTCTATGCAATATTCTCTGTTCTTGCAGTTCGCTATTTTGTGTCCTTCTTTTCCGCATTTTATGCACAACGACGATCATTCTTCCCCTCTGCATTCCGCCGCTACGTGTCCCTTCATCCAACATTTATAGCATTGGCTCTCATTCGCTTTTGCTCTTTCCGTTCTGCATCTTATGAGTCCTATGTTTATACTTCCTATTTTTATTATATTTTCCATCTTTGTCCATCTTAATTATAGCCGTTTGTATTTCCCTGTACCCTTTCTTTAGTGATATAATCACGATTTCTTTATTGTTCTTTTTCTCTTTAATTTCTTCAATCAGTTCCTCTCTGCTAATCTCTGGACTTATACCTTTAACCATAACCAGTTCTCCTGTTAGCTCTTTGCTCGCTTTTCTTATATTAAATCCTTCCATTCCTTCTCTTATCTTTTCTATTTCTTTTTTGGTCTCATTTGCGTTTATTACTAATAGCAACTTTCCTTTCTTTGTTTCTCTTATTTCTTTAAATGTCGTACCTTTCATATGAATTTTGTCTGATTTAATAGATCTGCATATGTTACCCCTTCTTTGCTCACCACTATAACTCCTGTTTCAGGTCTCTTTTCCCCAGTTATTTGCGCAGATTGTAGTTGTGGCGGAATGCACATTCTCATTTTCATCTTGGTTCTTCTTTCCGCTATTTCCATCATTTTTCTCGCTTCTCTTGGCGCAATTCCATTTGGTATAGGAATATTAATTTTCTCAATGTTCAGCTCATTTGCTTTGTTCAGCACTCTTTCAATAGCGTCTAGCATATTTATAGCCGCTTTTTCTCCCGTTTCGTACTTCTGTTTGATTATATGTACCTATCCCACTTTTTTTCCGCTTAGGTTTTTTATGATTTCTACGTATGGTGTTTCGTTGTTTTTATCTTCTTCTTGTTCTTCCATCAACTCCGGATATTTCTCCTTTACCTGTTTTAGAATTCCTTTCTCTTTTCCTATTTCGTCTAAACTGATGAGTACCGCTGTGTCGGTTTCCCTTCTCATCATTGGGTTTCTTTTTTCTATTTTTACATAGTCATAATCTTTTTCACGCCATTCCTTGTTCATTATTTTTTCCATATCTTCCTGGTTTTTAACTTCTCTCATCTTCTGTTCGTTCACAAACATATTGGTTTACAACTGGTTTGTCTGGGTTGACGTTTCTACCATTATTTTATTTTCTTTATTTTCTTCTTCTCTCTTTTGATTTTCTTCAAACTCCAATTTTTCAAATACTGCCACTATTTGATTTGTTATTTTTTTAATTTTAACTTTTGTATTGACGCACTCTGTCGTTAATTCTTTTAATTCTTTCAGCATTACCCCCAATTTATGCATTGTTGTTTGGGCGTTTATTCACTTTGTCTCTTGGGTCTCTCTTGGTAAGTTTATCTCTCTCCCTCTTTTCTTCTCTACTTCTTTTCATCTGTTTTGATCCTCCTCTCTTCCGGTGGTGAATGTTGTATTTTGCCACTTTTAAGAATTGGTATAATTTCTCTTCGCCCCGCACGTGTAACCTACTTATTTATTTATTTTATTTTTGTAATTGTGCTTATTCAGCACCTGTTTGTCCGGTCACTGCTCCACTTACACAACACGTATCGCGCGATTGCGAAACGAATTAATTGTTCACTACTATCGTCGCTAAAATACCATATTACTAACGCCGTTATCCTAACTAGAATAGCTAAAAAAAAAAGAAATCCTAGCCACAATCAAATTGAAGAAGCTACAATATCTTGACCACATTGTGGGTAACTTAAGCAGATGTAGACTGTTACAGTGCATCCTGCAAAAAAAAGTGAAGGGAAAAAGAAACGCTGGGAGAAAAAATGGTTGAAAAATTTAAGAACTTAGTTTTTGCACATCAACAACAGTACTCTTCCAGGCAGCTGTAAATAAAATTAAAATTGCCAATATGTTGGCAATCCACATCCGGAGCGGATAAGCACCTAAAGAAGAAGAAGAAATATTTTTAAAGTAAAATATGAAAGTAAGTTATACTTTAAATTAAAATTTTATTGGACATACTTTAAAAATAATAATTTTGAAAATGAAATAAATACAGAAAAAATGAGTACAAGTAAAGAAATAACAAAAATCAATGTTATTGAAAATATGAACCTTGACAACCAAAAATAAAAAATAAAATGCAAACTGAGATGAATGAAATTACTTCTAAAGAGTGCCAAAAGATATTTAAAAGAAAAAAAAACTAGAAAGATAAAGAGCTTACAATAAAACATAAACAAAAAAAAAAAGTAAAAGAAAAATTAAATAAAATAATAAAAAAAATTAAGTAAGTGACTATGATAAGAAATGGTAAAAGTCGATCTTAAAAATGCAAAAAAAGAGGCAAAATTTAACCAGCGTTCTTTTAATGTATTAGCATAACCACATAGCTCACAAATGTTTGAAATCACTACTAAATTTGCAAAACAAAAGAAAAAAGCAATTTATAAGTACTGTCAACTTCTAGTAACATGTTTTCTAAACACATGCAAACTTCTCTCTTTCTTTATCTTTGCACAAGGTTATATAAAATCATATATCAGAGCAAAGATTAGTTAGTAGGCACTGAAAAAAAATTCCAATTATCATACTACAGAAAAATCAAAGCAAAGTCTAAGCATAAAATAAAATAAAACTACATAAACGTAAAAAATCCCTTGTCGCTTAAGAGGATCATCAATTAAGAGTATTCGACGCCACTCAATCTATTGACTACAAGCAAATCATCATTGAAAATTACCTGCAGTTTTATTTGTATAAAACAGCATTTGGTACACTTTAATTAGCTATACAATTTATATTAAATTTTCCATTTTAAATAATTTGAGGACAAAAGGTCATGATCAATCTGTGTAATTAAAGCTTCAAATAACAAACTGTGGTTGATTTGAATCAATTAATTTAACATAAATTGACGCATTCGTACAACTAACATAATTAAAGTTAAAATAAAGTATAAAAATAATTTGTAAACAGCAAACATCCTTATCTCATAACCAATTTCAGTTCTGTAATTGGAACGCCATGTTACAATCCTTCTGTAATTGTCATATTCATTCTGAAACTTAAAAAAATTAAACTAAAAAAAACAGATAAAGAACATCGCCGCCCAATTCCCAGCAGTATCTAACGAACACATCAAACCAATAAAGAGAAACTTTTATCTTGTATCAATTAATTTGTGTGTGTATCTGGTTTCTGGCTTTGCGGCGTTCAGATATCTCTCACAGGATATGTTATTGATTGTGATTCGGCTCTAAACAAAGTGACAATTTCACCCCAATATCATCAATCAATTAATCAAGCAATGTCCGCCTAAGGGAATTAAATAAAACAGTTATTTTTCTTCATTAAATTATTTATGAAAACAGGATGTATTCAAGTTGACATTATTGTATGAATATTAGTAATTAACGCTGTAATTATTAATTTCAGCAAACATTATTATAACTTAATACTATATTTATTAAGTAAATTTAATTAATTTAAGTCATTGCAACTAAATTGAAACAAAGCAATGATAGATGCGACAATAGAAGAAATAAACATAGGAGGGTTCAGTCTAGACCCACAAAAAACTAACTCAACAAATTGCTTTGGACTAAATTAAGGCAAGCTGGGTGAAATAAAGTGCTTATAAATTAGTGGAGACATTTATTCAAGTGAGATGGACGTATCTCACTTGAATGAGTGATTAATTAAATTATTAAAAAAAATGTTAATGCTCTGATTGATTCTTTAATTAATAATCAGTTAAAATATAAATTTTTCATCAAAGATTTCACTGGTAAAAATTATTATTAGCACAGGAGAATTCACCCGCTGAACTGTTCATATAAGGCGCGTGACAAGGTGAGTATTTTTCGGTGATATGCATTCTTCTTTGTCGCTCAAGTATAACAATTAGATTTATTTTTATATCGTGTATATTTAAGTAACATGAAATGAAAGCGTTTATATTTATAAACTGTTAATTTTTAATTTTTTTTTTGTCAATATTTTATCATGTGTCAAAATGTGTCAAATGGTGTCACTCTTTAGCATGCTTTAAACATGTTATAAAATAAAAACTTAATAAGATGAATAGAAACATAAAATGATACCTCAAAAATTGAAATAAAAATGTATTGTAAATATGTAAACATATTATAATAATTTAAAAAAAAAATAGATAAATTATTTTCAAATCTATCCTGGTACGAGAATGATCTCCTTTTTCTACAAATCTTTTTCTACCAGATGGAATCCAAAAGCTAGTAGTAGCGAGTTTAAAACAACGCGATCTTTATGTCCGTTTTTTTTTTTAATTCTTCTGAAAAAGCCGAAAAAATAGTAAAATTACGGAAAATCCCTTAAAACTACCCTATTTTTAGCATGCCTTATATTTTACCATATGGCAAGCGGGATCAAAAGTACTAAGTTTCAGGAGTGTCGTATTCAAATTTTAAGTCTTCAGGTGTAGCGAAATCAAAAATATCAAATTTATGATAAAATAATAATTTTCCGCAGAAAATTTTTGGAAAACCAATGGCGGAATAGTATTCTATATTTTCTATAAGATACAATCTTTTGAATATGATTCTTGACTATTTTTTGCTTATTTACAGCACAAAAACTCAAAGAAGACAAAATATTTCTAAAAAATTAAAATAGCCGCCATTTACACTGTATATTGCACCTAGAAATCTAAAATTTAAGAACCATTATATTTTGGTACCTCAAACATATCGATGTGGGGCCGATTGTTCAAACAATTGTAGAATTACTTATAAGGGAGCACCTACATCAACCCAAAAGATGAGAAACTTTTGAAATATATTTGGGAACTAGTATTAATATTATAAATAAAGATAAGCAAATGACAAAGCAAGTGAAATGTTTAAAAAGTAGCATGAGTCAAATAAATATTCAACTTTGAATCAGAAAAAAATGCTTCTAGGTATATAAAAACTCAAGAAAAACTGACTGAAATGTGTATAACAACATACTAGTTGATCTAATTGTCACAAAGACAGATGTGTTTGCAACATCAAACACAAGATTTCTTGGTTGAACAAAAAGCATAACAAAATAAGTGCTAGCACTAGGAATCTGTTTAACAAAGCCAAAAAATGCTGACTAGGCTTCAAACACTTCTAAAAAAATATTGTGAAAACGTACAAAACAAACCTACATGCTCTCACCTTCAAAAAGGTCTAAGCAATGATTGCACTGTGAACATTAAATCCTTTCAGATAAAGAAAAATAGTTAAAGAAACTCAGCAGAAGCTACTACGGACATACTTTTTATATTAATTAAAAACATTGTAGAATGGGAAATTGGTACATGTAAACCTATCAAGTCAACATGGGCTTCCTTGCTCTAGGATATGCTGATGACTTCAGTATCCTGTTAAACAAAAAGTTTGAGAAACTGTATTTAACATAATGCAGAATGCACTACCAACCAAAACGTTTTTTTTTAAACAACAAGTTAAAAAATAGCTGTCATTGAATAGTGCAATAGGAACACTATTAAGTTGAGACAAGATGCTAGCATACTGATAACTATTGTGTTTAACAGCTAAGGTGACGTTTGGTTGTTGGGCACAGGCAATAGGCTTGCTTGCAAAGTACATCAAACAAATTGAAGCATAGAAAAAAACCTTAAAGCAGACCAGCTTTCAAAAAAAATACGTTAAATTGAAAATTCAAGAACTGAGTGTCTCACCTACTCACCCAAGTGTTTGTTATTAAGAAATTGGTTCATAAACACTTGGGCGAGTAGACTAAACTAAACTGAAGTTGAAATTACTGCACCGAAATCAATAAACTGAGTACTTGCCTATTTAACCAAGCATAAACTTAAAAGTACTGTCCCGCAATCAAAGAACTGAAAGCCCGCCCACTTTTCCAAACGTTTGTGATAAATTTTTCTGATTTCAAACACTTAGGCGGGTAAACAAAAACTAAAGTCTAAACTACTGTTTTGCAATCATTGAACTTAGGGCCCCGCTCACCCACCCAGGCGTTTGTGATCCAATTTCTTTATTACAATTATTTGGGCAGGTGGGCGGGTACTTCAGTTAAAGTTACTGTTTTGCAATAAATGAATTGAGTGCCCACCTAAAAAAATGAACCACAAACAGTTGGGTGGTGTTGCTGTCGCGGAGGCGGTTGCTCCAAAGGCGGCCGAGTTACAGCCCTCCAAAGTCCAACCTGGGGCACACGCGCTTTCACTATCCGAGGCCCCAACGCAGAATTCTCACCGACGTTTTGTCAGCGGTCCGCGTGTCAGGACTAACTCGGCAAGAAACTTGAAACCACCTACCCATTCGAAAGCTAAATCCACGTTAGCTGGACTTGGAAATTGAACTACCACTGATTAGAATCGCCCACGCCGACCCCGTCAACTAGGACGTCGCCGATCGTCAACGATCCGCCGCAACCGCCATAGACGACCGAGCCTGGGACAAAGCAGGATTTGCCCCTGCTTTATTGCACCGGCAAACATTCAAAAGGCAGCCTCCGGGCGTCGTTTAACGTCCTACGATCTTACTGATTGCAGCCGGGATCAATCTTTTCAGACTGACCCCGCGCTAATTGAACAAGCGCAAACTTGTGACTTTAATTAGTCATCGTTTATTTAATCTTTTTTTCTGCCAATAGTAACCCGGAAGTAGCCGTGCTGAGTCACCATCGACCCAGTCCGACGACAGCGGGTGAGAGAAAACTAAAGTCAAAACTACTTACTGCTTCACCTACTCACCCAAGTGTTTGTCATCAAGTAAATAGATTACAAACACTTGGGCGGGTGAGCGGTTACTGAGCAATTTTGGTTACCATTACCATTACTAAGCCGGAATCAATAAGTTGAGTGCCAACCCACCTACCCAAGCGTTTGTGATCAAAAAGTTGGTGAGAAAAAAATTGATTTTTAACTTTTGGGCGGGTGGGCAAAAACTAAAGTTCAAACTACTATTCCGCAATTATTGAGCTTAGTGCCTTACCCACCTACCCAAGCGTTTGTGATCTAATTTCTTAATCACAACTATTTGGGCGGGTAGGCAAGAACTAAAGTTAAAACTACTGTCCCAGAATCAATAAACTTAGTGCCTCAGCTAACTATAAAAGTGTTTTTTATAAAGAAATTGAATTACAAACATTTGGGCGGGTAGAGAAGAACTTCAGTTAAAGCTACTGTCTTGCATTAATGAACCGAGTGCCTGCCTACCCACTCAAATGTTTTTGATAAAAAAATTAGACCACAAAACTTAGACGGGTAAGGTAGGTAAGGTAAGTAAAGCCAAAACTACTCTTCCTGAATTAATAAACTTAGTTTTGAATTATTTTTTCAGGTTTCTGAAGCATTTGCAGTCATAAAGTTTTTGCTGTTTTTATTTTGAGCTTTTTTAATTCATTTTGGAGTTTTTGATTATTTTGGCATTTTTTATTGGATATTTTTTATCTTCTTGAAGTTTTCAAGAAAATTTTGCAGTTTTTTTCAAAACTTTTAAGATGTTCTGAAATTTTTGATTATTTGGCAGCTTCTTCAGAGTTTTTCTGAATTTTTTGAATCTTTTGCAGTTTTAACGTGTAAAATTTTTTTACAAATTGTGATTATTGATTTTTTTCATTATTTGGCAGATATTTTAAAGTTTTTTTTACGTTTTTGGATCTTTTCTATTTTTAGTAATTGCTCTTTTTTTAAATAATAATAATAATACTTTAAAGCTTTTGTTAAGTTTTTGCCGTTTTATTAAAGTTTTTGCAGTTTCAGTAAATCTTTCAAAGTTTTTTGTTTTGTTTTGAAGTTTATGGCAGTTTTTTCAAAGTTTCTGTAATTTTTATTTTAATCTTAAGCTTTTGCATTTTTATTATTCAAAAAGTTTTTTGAAATTCTTGGAGTTTTTTTTTTAATTTGATTGAAACTTTTCCAGTCTTTTAATTTTTTTTAAATTTTGTTTCTGGAGCAAAGTTTTTAAATTTTTTTTATTTTTCTAGATTTTTTCTATACTTGTTGGCAGTTTTTCAAAGCTTTTTGAAGTTTAAAAGTTTTTTTTTTGACATTTGACATGTGTGAGTGGGACTAAGTTTTGATAGTAAGCAAGATTTTTTTTCTACTGTAACCCATCTACCCGTCCAAGTGTTACTCATTAAAAGATCTATTGTTTGTCCAACCTTTTGTGAGCTTGGATTTAGATATGAAAGAATTGTTTAACAATCTCTTGATAACTTAAGCTTAGGTGGGTGTGCGTGAACTCAGTTCAGATAGTGAGCAAGATCTTTCTTCTACTGTGATTAACCAACCCAACCGAGTGTTAGTCATCAAGAGGTCTATTGTTTGTCACACCTCTTGTGTGCTTAGATTTAGATATCAGACAATTGTTTAAATTGTTTAACAATAAATCTCTTGATAAGTAACGTTTAGATGGGTAGGCGGGAGCTAAGTTTAGATAATGGGCAAGATCTTTTTTCTAGTGTGACCTACCCACCCGCCTAAGTGTCAGTCATTAACATTGTTTAACAATAAATCTTTTGATAACTAACGCTTGTGTGGGTGGGCAGGAACTAAGTTTAAATATTGAGCAAAATCTTTCTTCTACTGCGACCCACTCATCCACCTAAGTGTTAGTCATCAATGGGTTTAATGTTTATCTTACTTTTTGTGGGCTTGGATTTAAATATGAGAGAATTGTTTAACAATAAATCTTTTAATAACTAACGCTTGGGTAGGTGGGCGGGTACTAAGTTTAGATAGTGGGCAAAATTCTTCCTGTACTGTGATTCACCCATCTGCCCAAGTGTTAGTTATCAAAAAATTTCTTTTTTGTAATACTTTTTGTAAACTAAAGTTGACATTACGGCGCCGGAATCAATAAACTGAGTGCTCGCTTACTCACTCAAGCGTTTGTGATCAAAAAGTAGGTTTACAAATACTTGTGCGGAAACTAAATTTGAAACTACTGTTTGCAATTAATAAACTGGGAAGTGTTTGTGATCAATTCTCTTGATTTTAAACACTTGGGCGGGTGGGCAGAAATTAAAGTCCAAACTATTGTTCCGCAATCATTTATCTTAGTGCCCTGCCCACCGAATTGTTTGTGATCTAATTTTTTGAACTTAGTGCCCCTCCCATCCACTCAAGCGTTTGTGATTAAATGATTGGATCACAAACACTTAGATGAGTGGGCAAAAATTAAAGTTGGCATTACTGCGCCGGAATCAATAAATTGAGTGCCCGCCCACTTACTCAAGTTTTGTGATCAAAAAGTTGGTTTACAAACTCTTGGGCAGAAATTAAACTTAAAACTACTGTCTCGCAATCAAGAAACTGAGTGCCCGCAGTGTTTTTAATGAAGAAATTGGATTACAAACATTTGAGCAAAAACTTCAGTTAAAGTTACTATCTTGCATTTAATGAACTGAGTGCTTGCCTACTAACGCAAGCGTTTCTGATAAGAAAAAAATAGTGTACAAACAATTGGGCGGTTGGACAGGAACTAAAGTCTAAACTACTGTTTTGCAATCATCAAATTTAGTGCCCCACCCACTCACTCAAACGTTTGTGATTTAATTTCTTGATCACAACCATTTGGCAGATGGGCGAGGACTGAAGTAGAAACTACTGTCTATCAACTAACCACCCAAGTGTTTTTGATTAAAAAAATGAATCACAAACATTTGGGCGAGAACTTCAGTTACAGCTACTGTCTTGCATTCAATGAACTGAGTGCCTGCCTACCTACTCAAGTGTTTCTGATTAAAAAAAATGAACCACAAACACTTGGACGGATAGGCGAGAAGTAAAGTCAAAACTACTGCCCCGGAATTAATGAACTTAATGCACTACCCACCCACCCAAGTGTTTGTGATCAAGGTAGTGGATCACAAATACTTGAGCGAGTGGGCGGGAATTAAAGTTAAAATTACTGCGCTAAAATCATGGAAATGAGTGCCCGCCCACTCACCCAAGCGTTTGTGATCAAAAAGTTAGTTCACAAAGACTTGGGCGGTAACTAAACTTGAAACTATACTGTCCCGCAATCAAGAAAATGAATGTCCGCCTACCCTTTCAAGTGTTTGTGATCGAATCTTTTGATTTTAAACACTCGTACGAGAACTAAAGTCAAAATTACTGTTCCGCAATCAAGGAACTGCTTTTGGGATTCCATACAAAACTAATAAACAATTAATCCATAGAAAACTCCGCGTGCGAGGCTCATAATGAGAAACGCAGAGTTTGTTTTACAGATGATAGTTCTCATAATTGTTTATACTTTTTAAAAACCATATCAATAAATATAAAAAAGCGTTTTAAATTCATTATTTTTTAAGATATATAATCTTTTTAAGATCAATGTGCATAGACCGCATAAATTTTGTGTTCAATGTGATAGTTTTACCCGTTGACATTAAAAAAAATTTAGAGCAAGCAATGGACAATTTTTTTGACAATAAAAAATCGTACAGTGAACATACAATAATGTAATCATCATCTAGACGGCAATTTATTGATGAGTAAACTTATCGTTTTATAGTCTGTTAACATCATATAAACAGTTGCTAGTACTTAAAGTTAATTGCAATCAATAACTCTTACATCTATTAAATCGTACCATTACCCTTAGAAACATTTACTCAGCTCAATTTTAGTTAATCGAAATGATCCAATGTGTAATTTTTATGTCGATTCTAAACTGAAAACCTGCACATTTTAAGTAATGAAAATAGATTCTATCTATAATAGATTGTTAAATTAAGTAACTATTGTGCTATTCCATTGTGTCATTCCTTACAATCCCGAGTGCAGCACCGTCAGCTTCCTTTCAAACATCCATTATTGTTAATTTGCTATATACCTAATCGATTTTACTCCGTCTAATAAAATTAGCAACAAATATATAAATTTAAAACAGATTAAATATGTGAAACATCCATCCGATGCAATTGGTATTCATCGTTGCGACGCTCTGCTTACTCCAGCGAATTACTTTTTCGATTCCTTTAAGTGGTTAATTTAATTGCCTCCGAGAAAGAGAGAAAATCTCATTCAAAATGCTCTACGAGTCCAATCATTCCAAATCCATTTCGTATCATTAAAATATAAATGAAAATGTTAAAGAAGGGCACAACTCTTTTAGTAATTCAATTCTGATTCAATAATTTAAATTTAGACAAAAATCGAAAACGCCTCGTTAATCGGGAAACATCTGTTTCGGTCCCGATTTAATTACAGATCGCTACATTGTATTTTATTTAATAGCAGCTTTTTTAAGTAGCCCGTTTTGTAATCATTAATCAGGTAACTTAACCCTTTTTTTTCTCTTGTATGGATCGGTTCTATATCATTAGTTTTAACGGCGAAATTGTTATGTATTATTATTTCAAAAATATTTTATGTAAATTGTGGGTTTTGGTAGAACATAAAAACATTTCATTAGTTTTCCCTGCAAGTGAAATAAATGACATTTTATTATGGATAATAATACAAGTACGGGAATGTGTGATAAAATTGAATACCTGGCCGCGTTTATTGCTCGCTCGTAAACACTGATATTTTATCTGCTGACCCATTTATGCTTCTATTACTACATATGTTACCTTTAAAAAGTAATTTTCTTACCAATTTATTGAAGCGATGCTCTCTCTCTCTGTTATTATATTTTTATATAATTATAAATATTAAGTTTTGTAAATTTTGTTTACGGTTTAAGAACAAGAACTAGTTTTCTTTTTAATTTATTTCTTTAAACCATTCATTGGAATTTTTTGTTAGAAAAAAGCAAACTTTTTTCATGACGTGGCATGTCTACTTTGTTCCTGATAAGTTGTCCTTTTAGGACACAAACTGCATTTTTGATGGTATTATAGGCGGCGACGAGATCAGGTACTTACTGAATACGCTGTATGATTAAAAAAGCAAAATTATTTGTCGGGTCCATCAAAGTTTACTTGACTTTTAGTCTGCTTATCGGCAATTTAAGTTGATTGGTGCATTTATTTTTTTAAATCAAAACAAACCCAAGCAGCTGTTTTTCTAGTTTTTGTGTTTCACTTTGTCGAGATGTAAACGACGCTAGTTTATCGTACTCATATTTTGTGTAAAACAAACTGTGAACACTCACATATATTATTATCTCTTTCTCTAACATAGTGACCACTTACATTTGCAGAGAAGACTGTACTCTTAAAAACAATAATAATTTTGTTTTTACAATTTTATTTAAATATTTAAAAATTTCATTAATTTTAAAATAACATCGTAACAAAAAATTTATGACTCTCATAAAACTGTCTACGAAATCAACACTTGAGATTTATGGAAAACTAGCTACAAACATGATAGAAAAAAAGTAAGGAATCTTAAAACAAGCATAAAACCTTTTACAGCAAACGAATACATGTATCCGCATCTGCATGCACGTTTTGCATTTTACTATGTATCTGTCTGAAATAAAAAATAAAATATCGAAAACCTACCTACATCGATATATAAAATCGTGATATAAAACTTTTATCATAGTTACAACGATTAAATGGACGAATGTTTACGACAAAATGTGTTTTAATTTTTTTTTACTGGATAAGAAAATTCAATAATATTTTTATTGATAGCTATAAAAAAATATATAAATTGGATCGGGTAGAATTTAGAGATCATCAATCAATTGGAAGAAAAGAAAGTTTTAATTGCAACCAATTTAGTAATTAGGAAATTTTATATTGTTACTAATTGGTTATTTCTATTTGTTGGAATTAATTAAAATAAATCAATGATTGTGCAAATACTTTATTTTATTTTCCGCTGCGGTCATTTTAATTAACATTTAGATAACGTTTGTGTGACTAAGCAAATTTTAATGAGGGTCAGGTGCGTGCAATTTTATTAGTAGAATTTGATTTTCAGATAGGGAACAAAAAAATTATATAATTTTGTTAGAGCTATTTGATCCAGAGATTGCGATGTCAGTTGCCGGAATTCAATTACGAGTTGATTAAATCTTTAATTATTTTTAGATTCGCGTTTTCGTATAAATTACGTTAAAACGGACTACATTATTATGTGTTTATTGTACAAGTAGATATTAATATTATATTGTATTAACCAATTTTTTTAAATATATAACATCCATATAAGACAAAGGTAATGTGCAGCCAAGTGCATTATTGCATTAATTATTAATTAAAAATATGAACATTGTATTAAAAAATTTATATGATCCAGAGAAAATTTTCGAATCGGTTTAATTAATTCTTAATTACTTTTTACATTTTTAAATCTTTGCTGTTAATTTATGAAAATTGGTTTAAATAATAGTCAATTTAACTAAAGATAACTATCACATTAAAGACTAGATTTAAGCAATCTGTGAACATTGCCCTTCAATATACCGATGTGAAGACACCAACAAACCCCACCAACAAAACTAGGTTGACTAAAAATGCATTTGCTCGGTTATTAATGATAATAAAAATACACCATTCGATAGCTCTTGAAATTTCTGATCCGGTGATATATGACATGTCTAGTTAAACAAAAATTGTAATGAATGGCTCAATTAACAAACTTAATTAGGCATAATTAGCAAACGGTCACTTCAAGATTGCTATTTTTTGTAAAAAGATACCTTATAACAAATAAAAACGATCTACGCAAAAAAATTTGTGTATGTACTACGGCTAATTGAAAATTGATTAAAAAATTAATCAAAAATTAATTACTCGATAACCGTGCTCCGGAGAAAACTGATAAATACACCAACATATAGCAAATTGAAACCCGCGTTTAGTGATATATAACATGTCCTTTTTTAAATCGAATGGTGTATTTTTTTTTTTTTTTTTTTATCATTAATAACTGAGCAAATGCATTTTTAGTCAACCTAGTTTTGTTGGTGGGGTTTGTTGGTGTCTTCACATCGGTCTTCAATATTTGCGGAAAATACTGAAGTTGGAAGTTTGTTTCATGTGTCAATAGTAGAGTTGAAAAAATCACTCTTAAAAGTTTTGATCTTACAATTTTAAACTGTCAGTGAAAATTTGTTAAAATTTCTAGCAAGCTCTGTACTATTTGTTTAAATAGTAATATGTCTTGTATTTCGTTTAAACAATGTCCATGAAAATATTTGTACAAAAAGCAAAAATCTGCAACATTATGTCGAAAAAAGTGTAGTTTTAGATGTTTCTTCTTATATTTGAGAACAATATTTAATACAAAGACAAATTAAGTTTTATATATATATGCAAAACTTGAACAAAAGTATGAAACAGTTTACATTTATTAAAAAATCCTAGTTTTGAAGATACTTTTGAAGCTATATCAACAACATGGTAAATCCAGAAAAGAATATGATTGTAACTCTTAGAAGACAAATTAAAGATGATTTAGATATGGATTCTTTATTTAGTTCAAAAATTAGTAATGATCATACATTGAATTTTGACTCTAGAACAATAAAAAATTGATTTTTTTAGAGCTAAAACTAAATTAGAACTACTCTATTCAGATATGTTTTCAAGGATGTTGTTTATAAATGCTGCAGATTCAAACCTAGTAGATTCAAGACGTTCTGTCATGTTTGTAGAGATAAGATTTTTGGTTATTTGAAGAAGTTCATTATGGTAAATTAAAAATTAAATTTGCAAAAAACAGAACCTTAAAAAACACCAGCATTTATGATTCTTGGGTCAGAGTTAAAACAATCATATTTAACTAAATCTATTGGCAAAAAAACTATTGATAAAACTTACAATTTTGTAATCAAAACTTAATTTTTTCTAATTCATTTAATGAACACTTTTTACGCTTTGAAGCGACATATCTTATTTATTATTAATTTTTTAAATTGATTTAAACCTAAATTAATTGGGTTTAAGTAAATTAAATCATTGAAAATATTAAGAATTGTTTCTTACTTTATTTTGGTTGTGACTTCCAAAGTACAAGTATAAAACATTTTTAAATACAAATCTATCTATTGGTTTTGTCTAAATAATCTGTTTCAAACCTAATTTTCTTAATTTTTTTACAAATAATATTTTTTTTAGGATCTATGTACAGTGACATCAACTTTCCCGTGTTTCTTTGTAACCCATAGAATCACTTTTCGGATTAGTTTTTTTGTCCATCTTCCCGTGTCATTTTCCACGTTTCATTCAGCTTCCCACTTAAACAGAGTTTCAGCTCTGGTCACCGTCTTCTGCGCATTCTGGCTTGTACCAGCCGTGTATTTTTTTTCTAGGCATATTAAGTGTATAGAGATAGTCCCTGCTACCACTTGTATGCTCTAGCAGACACGGTCCGGTACGTGCTTACCACACGTATTGCCACTTCTAACATTTGTTTGTACCTTGGGATCTGTGCACAGTCGCTTTATGTGTCCGTATAGTATAATGGAGTTGGTCATTAAGCTAATAGCAAGTTTTCTGCTCGCTCTAACTCCTCTAATATTGAGCAGCAATCGCTCAAGTACTGTTACCGTTTTTTCAACCTTTCTAATAGTCTTTGCAATGTGGGCTTTTATGTGCAGATTTTTGCCAAGAAGTTCTCCGAGGTATTTGGCGCTATTTTTGCTGGTGGCAATGACATCTTCTATTTTTACGGACACAGATTTAAGTGAGTTACGTCCGACCAGTACAACGTACTCAGCAATTTCTTTAACTGTTGCTTTGCACAACTTGCACATCACCATAATGAAATCATCTGCATACCCTACTAAAATTGTATCCTCCGGCATGATTCTCTAAGCACCCCGTTGTAGTAAGTTTTCCATAAGGTGGGGCCAAGAACTGTTTTATCCTTGCAAACGTTAGAAATCACTATGTCACAAGAGAAAAAAATGATATCAAATTTTTTGACAACTGACACTTGAGTGAGCGGGCAGACACTCCAGTTTAAACTACTTGCTTGTGCATTCTCTAAGGTTCTCATCAAACCACCAAAGTATTTGTTGTTACAAATTGTAAGTTTTCTTTTTTTTTAAGTTTCTGTGTTTAATAAAGAATAGGTAATATCCAATCTTTTAATAACCAACACTTGGGTTACTACAGATCCTGAGTGTTTGTTATTAAGAGACGTCTCTAAGTCATAAGAAAATATGTTGAATCTAATCTCTTAATGACCAACACTTGAGTGGGTAAATGGTTAACTTCATATCCTAGTTACTAGCAAGTAATTTAAACTGGAAAGCTCACCCACTTGCCTAAGTGTTTGGTTTAAAAAATCAAAGTTTGCTAAGTCAGAAAAAGAGATAATAAATTTAATTTCTGGATGACTAACGCTTGGGTAAGTAGGTGAGTCACTCCAGATCAAGACTACTATCAAGTTGTTTAAACAAAAAAGTGAGATAACTCAGTTATAGATTAATAATGTAACACGCATAGTCTGGTGTTTGATCCCCACAATATAATTAAAATACAAACTAGTTTTATTTTTACCAGGGTGATTAAAAAATCTGTTGGTTTTATCAATCTATCTTTCAAACAAGTTGAAAATTTTTGGAGCAAAGTAAAATAGCTATAAAATGCACAACAACAAAAAAATGCTTACCCATTTTCTTGGGTATTTCTTATCAAAAGTTTATTTTGTTTGCAACATTACAAGTCTCTAAGTCAGAAGAGAGGTTGATGAATACAATTTTTTGATGATCAACCACTTTATTATTTATTTAAAATCAATATTACTATTGAGTAGTTTAAACTAAAGTATCCAACCACCAGCTCAAAACTTTAATATTAAGAAATAAAAAATTTCTTTATTTTGCAAATCTTTTTTTTAATTAGAAAAAGATAATATCTAACATTTAGGCGGGTGGTTAGATTACTACAAATTAAAGTTAACAGCAAGTAATTTTAATAAAAACTGTAGTGCCTTGCTTGCTTCTGGATTTATAAAAAAATAAAAAATTTATTCAATCTGCAAATGTTAGAAGCTGCTTACTTTAGAGAAGAAAATTGATATCTAATCTCTTAAAGACCAACATTTGGGTAGGTAGGTGAGCCACTCCATATTATGATTACCATCAAGTAGATTAAACTAAAATGCTCAAAACTTTGTTAACTAAAAGTTTTAAGTTTTTTCTGTTTGCAACCGTTGGAAATGTCTATGTTAGAGGAAAGAATAACAAATCTAATTTCTTAATAACCAACACTTAAAAGAGTATGTACGTTATTCCAGATTATAATTACGATTAAGTAGTTTCAATTAGATTTTTGTTCAAAAAGGAGGAATCTTTTAATACTCAACACTTGAGCAGATGGTTAAGTCCCTTTAGATAAATCATAATTATTATAGTTTAAATTAAAGTGCCCACCTACCTGCACAAGTGTTTGTTATCAAAAAATTAAAGTTTATTTTTTTTGCAAGTAGTAAAAATTTTTTAGTAAGAAGAGAAGAAAATGACATCTATTTTTTTTATGACCAATACTTGGGCAGGTGGTAAAGTTCCTTCAATTTATAATTATTAGCAAGTAAGTAATTACTCACCCTATTAAGTGTTTGTTATTAAAAGGCTAGACGTTTTTCCTTTTTGTAAAAAAAAATAAATCAAATTAAATGTATTCTAAAACGAAATACTACAACAAAATATGTGCTGGCTCACTTGCCCAAGAAATTGTTAATTATAAAAAAAAAAATTTTCTTTTTTTACAATCTTTAAAAATCTCTATGTTAGAGTAGGGAACGATGAATCCAATTTATTAATGTAAGTGGTTTTCTCCTGATCTCAATTATTAATAATTAATTTTGGATTAAAGAGCCTAACCACATGTCCAAAAGTTTGTTATTAAGAAATTAGAAGTTGTTCTTTTTTGCAAGAGTTAGAAGTCTTTTTGTCTAAAAACTAGGAAGTGATATTTTTTTTATATTAACACTTAGGCGAGTAGTTGGGATATTTTAGATTATAATTACCAGCAAATAGTTTGCACTAGAGTGCCTAGAGTTTCAAGAGTTTAAAATCACTTAATCAAAAAAGAAGAAAATGTTATCTAATCTATTAGAACCAACACTTGGCTTATAATTGGGTCATTCTATATCATGATTACAATTAAGTAGTTTAAATTGAAATGCCAAAACCTACCCAAAAGTTAATTAAGTTATTTTTGTTTGTAAGCGTTAGAAAACTCTATGTTAGAAAAGAAATTTCAAAACAATTGCCTCAAGCAATTGATGCTGATTTTAAGAAGTTTATCACAGCTTTTGTACTTCTTGTAGATTAATTTCTAGATTTAGACTAAATGCTCGGTAATCTGAAATCAGACATAGTCGGGATACAAGCTCTCTCCAAACGTTATGTAATTGCCTATAAGACTGGCACAATATGCAATCTCAAACTTCATTCATTACTATGTCAGTTGTTACGCGCAAGGTGCGGCGGGCAAAAAAGCAGTGCTGACCAACCAAAATTGTACCAAAAAAAAAATGAGAACAACAAAAATCGAAACCCGGAAGCTTTTCCGGTTCTCCCGCAATGTGCAAAAAACGGTTTTTGCGTTTTTTTTTTATTATCGCCGGTTCCGATGAGCAAAATCACAAAAAACTTTAGGAAGTTGGCCGGAACCTCCTCTGCGCTATTTGTTAGGCTTATTTATGATGAAATCGACGAACCGTTCCTAAGATATCCGCGCTTTTTCGGGTTACCGATCGGGAAATTTGGGACCCTTTCGGCCGCCTCTTCGTCGCATCTCTGGCGCCTGTGGTCCGATCCCGACACGACTAGCAAAGTTTTCTAGCTGGGAAGGACGGTAAAATTCAAATCCGAGCTCCGACTCCCAACGCCGCCAAAATTTTTCTGGTTTTTAAAAGACGCGCAGACAGACGCCGCCGAAGCTTATTTAGTTTTAGAAAAAATCCGTCTTCAGATTTGAATCAGCTGGGTATCGGAGCGTTTTTGTGATTTTTTTGCGGAACGTCACCGAAAATTTTGCGTTTAAAGTCAAAAATTGCGTTTTTGCAAAAGTAAAATAGGCGGAAAATCTGCGCAACCCTTGGCGATCGTCGGTCGCAAAAATGCCGTTAAACTTATCAATAGAAGAAAGGCCGAGCCGGGCCTTTAGCTGAAGCAATTTTTTAGTTCAATTTTTGTTATTGACTCGCCGCTCTATGAATTAGGCTTTTAAACGATCACAGACCTGCCCCCGGTCTCCCTGGGCCTGCAAAAAATGTGAGATCCGTTTCCATCTTTCGGTGCGTCGAAGGTCAAAAAAACGCGTTTTTGGACAAAAAGTGGGGTCGCGCAAAAGAATAGAAGTTTCCAAGGTATACTCGTAGAGAATCGCATTTGGTTTAGTTTAAAAAAAAGGTGTTTTTCTACAAACTGCAATTAATTTTTTGAATTTTTGTCTTTAACTTTTTTCACTAATTTTCATAGTAGGCCATTTTTTACATTTTTTGTTCCCAAATCGGGTTGCCGTGCGGAAGGGGCTGTTTCTGATCCGGGCCCGCCGCACCGGCTTTCTTCGGGAACCCGAGTTTTGTCGCAATTGGGCCTCCCGTTCTCAGTATTTTTGCGAATAAGTGTGGCGGCGCAAGAGTAAAATTGCTAAAAGTGGGATTGCGCAAAAGAATAGAAGCGTCCCGGAGATTGACGCAGAAGATCGGGCTTGATCTCGTTCGAAAAAAAAGGGTCTGCACAAACTGTTAGCAAATTTTTAAGTCATTTTTAGACACACATGAGGCGGCAGCGGGAACGGCAAATGCTTTAAAATTGTTTTGACTTTAGATTTGGATCCGCGCATCGACTTTAAATAACTCGTAGGATAATATGGGATGATAATAATAATAATTTAAAAAGACCAACTTGTTTACGCGCCTCCCATGTCATGTAACGTGAAGTTATTTGCATACGCAATTACAATTTCCTTTATTTATAAAAAAAAACTGCAATAAAAATAAGTGGAAATTAATTTGACATTGCGCCGATAATAGGATATGTATATGAAGTTCAATAAAATAATTTTATTGAAGAAATATATTCTTATACAGCAGGGTTGGTTTATAATATGATAAGATAAATAACAGATAATTATTAAATTAAACGGTAATATGCAATTTTAAAACAATTAATTGTTTTATAAAATATTTTTAGTAACAATTTTATTAACAAAGCTTTCCTGCCAATTTTTTAATAATTTAAACATATTTTTTAACTATTTTTTTCAACATTTTTTTGGACAAATATTGTAAAGTAGTATTATTTGTATCAATTTTTTTTAATATAGATATAACTTCAATATTGTTTGTAAGGTGTCTTGTCTTATGTTTGCATTAATTTGAGGATTATTGCAGTAATAATCTTGATTCAAACAAAGATCACTATGTCCACAAAAAAATTGATGGATATCTGTCTTTTTTCGGTTAGTAATAAAAAATTGTATGCAATTAAAAATGTATTGTGTACTACATTAAATTCTTTCAATAAAGGATTTTTTATATAACTCTTAATTAAAGTATATGATATGATTGCATCATTACGCTTAAACTGATCAATTTTTAAGCTACATTTAATTATTGGCATATTAGTTTGCAATCTAAATATTATGTAATAATATTTTTTTTATTATTTAAAAATATTTTCCTTAATTAGATACAAACATTATAATAAATTTTATAATTATAAAGACATGTTTGGGCATTACATTTAATTTATTTTATTCATATATTAATCGAGCAAGTTTAAATAGCTAGCGTACTTAATCTAATTAGACACGTCAGTTGAGTTTAATAGCAATAATTAATATAATTTACATATAAAGTAGCAATTGCCCGTATGTGGAGAGTAACAGTAATTTTTATGACTTTTACAAGAACTATTCTAGGTTTTTTACTAATTTTGAATGTGAATACCCACATGCGTTGCTTTATTACTTACAAAATAACAAGAATTTCTAGTAATTGCATTGAAATGACTTTCTTACAACTGTATAATAAAGCAATTACATAAATTTCTTATTTATAAAGTATGTAATGTTTCTATAAGTACGATATTTAGTAGTAACGTTCAATTATAATATATGGATAGTAAAAAATATATAGACTATTTCAAAACAATGTAGAAATATTAATATCTTACATTTCATACAGAAAGAAAATGAACTTTTGGCTTGGAGCCTCAGGGTAGTCTTTTTCTACACCAATGGCTTTTGCATTATTACAAAGTTATTATATTTACAATTATAATTTTTATATTATTTTTTAAGAATGTAATTAATTACTTATGTTTCATTGACTATCTTAAAATGCAAATAAATTTGCAAACTTCTTTTTTTTCTAAATATTATCAGTTTTGCTTTTTTATTTTACAAACTTTACAAAAGTTCCATTGCAATTTTCTGCAACGTAGCCTAAAGGCATCGCGCAAGTAGATAGAAAGGGATTACGCGGATTCCTGGCGGGCGTATGACTATTTTTGCCCCTTGTAAATTTTATCTCCCGCTGTTGTCCGTTAATTTATTCCCGAAGACACACAAACATGCAGAATCTCGTGTAATTTGAATCAGATAGCGTTTTCGAATCCGAGTCCCTGTCTCTAGTCGCAATTGATCAATTACGATAACGCGAATCAGATAGTAAGACCGAGTAATTAACCGCTAATTCAACTGAATTTATATATTTATTTTAACTAGTTATGCTGATGCTATTTAGGGATGTCCATCACATATTATACATGTCTCTGGGCGGCGCAGATGCCATTACACCATAATATTAATTCTGATTTCTAATGGGCGTAATTAATTAACTTCAATTACAGACGGTGCTCACTCGCACGGTACAAATATAACAATTGTATTACGCTGGGAATTATTAACTCGCTAAATGTTTGGTCATTGCATTTGCAAACGGCAAAGTGCTCGCCTTTATGTAATTACTAGCTTATGCGAATTGTTCATTTATTAGAAGACATACAGCTTGTTTAACTGCTATGAAATAGTATAGTTGTCAAATAATACAATTGCAAAATAACTATTCAGGTAAATTCAATTAATTAATGCAATTGTGTACTAAAAAGATAGAGTTTTTAGTGTTTTTAAGATATCGAAAAAATTTAGCAAAAATTAACTAAAAAAAAAAACAATATTACTTTAATAAGTTCTCAAAATGGCCACCATGAGCGTTGATGCAAGCTTGATAACGCACTAAAAGAGAATGATAAACTGCTTCAAATTCTGATGTGTTATGAATGTGCAATGCAACATTAGCAATTCTCTCTTGTAGTTACTCCACGTTGTTTATTGGCTCCGCATAAACCAATTGTTTCATGAGTCCACACACATAAGAATCCAATAAATGTAGATCAAGATATCTTGCAGGCCAGTTCATTTATGTCAAAAAACCGATTCCCACAATACCGATACCAAAATATCTTATAGTCTAGTGTTATCCGACAGTAATTATTTCTAACGTAAGAGCTGCAAGAACATCAATAATGGTTGAAACATTTAATTTTTAATTTGCTAACACTTAGGTAGGTGGGCGTAGTATACTAAAGCAAATCCGTCTAAAAAAAAATCTAAATTGAGTGTTGCAGTTTTTGGGCTAAGTCGCATTGCAATAGTGTTAGTGGTTGTAAAGACAGATTGACAGAAAAAAACTTTTTGGCCTTGTTTATTTTGGTTTTAGTGACTTTGGGTGACTCTGGTTCTACTAGCATCGATTGAAAAGGGCTTACTCTACTTTTTCAATTTTTTTTTAGACTTTTGGATTTGAAAAACTTTGGTCATGATCGTTACAAACTAGAATTGAACTAGAAAGTTTTGGAAAAAAAATTAAGCAACAGAATTTAAGAATTTAAAAAATGAGACAGAATTGATAGTTTTTAGAGAAACTTTGAACTTTGGACACGATCATTATAAACTAGAATGTTTTGGAAAAAAAGTATGCAACAGAATTGAAGATTTTTTTAGTTTTTGAACAAAATGAGTAGTTCTTGATGAAAATTTGAGCTATGGATACGATCATTACAAACTAGAAAGTTTTGAGAAAAAAATATGCAACAAAATTGAAAAAATTGTTAGTTTCGGACAAAATTAGTAGTTTTTGGAGGAAATTTAAGGTTAGAATACAATCATTACAAACTAAAAACTTTTGGAAAAAAAGTATGCAACAGACTTAGAGATTTTTTATTTTTTAGACAAAATTAGTAGTTTTGGAGGAATTTTGAGCTCTGAATACAATCATCACAAACAACATTTTGGAAAAAAATTGGGTAACAGAATTGAGGAATTGCTAGTTTTTGAAACAACAGTAGTGGGTTTAAGATAAAATTTTGATTTTAAAGAAACTTTGAACTTTGGGTACGATTCTCATAAACTTAGATTGAACTAGAAAGTTTTGGACAAATAATTACAACACAATTTTAGAAATTATGGTTTTTGTGACAAAATTAATGATTTTATTATAAATTCAAATAAAAAATCTTAGTTAAAACTAGAAAGTTTTGGAAATAAAATTCTTTTACACAATTGGGAAAATGCTGTTTTTTTTTACAAAATTAGTGACAAAAGTTAGATTTTCAATAAACTTTGAGTTTAGGCACGATAATTACAAATTTAAATTGGATTAAAAATATTGGAAATAAAATTGAAGACAAAATTAGTGTTTTTTTGACAAAATTTAGGTTTTGAAAAAACTTGAGCTTTGGGCACAATCACTACAATCTAGGATAAACTAGAATGTGTCTCTTAAAAAATTGTGTTACATAACTAAAGAATTGTTAGTTTTTAAGACAAAATTAGTGTTTTTAAGATTTAATTTAGATTTTGAAAGAGTTTTGAGCGTTGGACACGATTATTACAAACTGAAATTAAACTAAAAATTTATGGAAAAACAAATAAGGCAAAATTTTAATTTTTGAGAAACTTTAAACCTCGGGCACGATTATTACGAACTAATATTAAACTAAAAAGTTTTGAAAACAAAATTAGTCAACAGAAGTAAGGAAATGTTAGTTTTTGCAACAAAATTACTAGTTTTACAACAAAACTTGAGCTTTGAGCACTATCATTACAAACTAGGATTGAATTAGAAATTTTTGGAATCAAATTGAGCAACAGAATTAAGTAATTTTTAGTTTTTGGGACAAAATTTAGTGGTTTTAGGATTAAATTCAAATTTTAGTTTTGGGCACGATTATTACAAACTTGGATTAAACTAGACATTTTTTTGGGACAAAATTGGTTGTTTTAAAACATTTTTTTTTTATTTTTGAGATAATTTGTGCTTTGAGCACAAACAGTACAAATTAAGATTAAACTAGAAAATTTTGAAAAAATTAATTGGCAATAAAATTGAGGAAATGTTAGTTTTTGGGACAAAATTAGTAGTTTTAAACTAAAACAAAAAGAAAGTTTAATTTTTGTGGCACAATCATTACAAATTAGAATTGAACTAAAAAGTTAAAAAAAAAAATTGAGCAACAGACTTAGGTAAATGCTAGTTTTTGGGACAAAATTAGTGGTTTTAAGACAAAATTTAGATTTTGGAAAAACTTTCAGAGTTTTGAGCACAATTTCTACAAACTAGGATTAAACTGGAAAGTTTTGGAAAGAAGATTGGGCAACAAAGTTTAACAATTTCTAGTTTTTGTGGACAAAATTAGTGGTTCATTAAGTAAAAAATGCAAATAATGTCTAAAAATAATTTTTTTTGTGAGAAACTTTTGGATTTATTTTGAGTTTTTAAAAAATAAAATAATTTTTTTGTTTTTCTGTTTAGACAACATTTCTTTCAATTAAATTTTGGTAATAAATTGGACATTGACGGTTTAATATAAAACAATTTTTAACACAAAAAACGGTTTTTAATTGTTAAAATCCGGCCTTAAACTAACAAACCGGCTCTATCTTTACTAACAAAGTTTACCAACTTAAAATCGGCTACAAATTCTCATCACTAGAACTTTAAATGATTTGAAATTTGGTTTTTTAAATAAAAAATATGGTTATTTTAAATAAAAAATCTTGCAATTTGAAGAAAAAAATTTGATTATTCTAAACTATAAAAATCCGTCTGTTTAATCTAAAAATTGGTAGTTTGCAACATAAATATTTTTTTTTATCAGCACTTTACTAATACGTATGTATATAACCTAACCTAACTTAACGTAACTTAACTCAACCTAACCTAACCTAATCTTTTTTTTTAAGTAAACGCTAATACTTGCCGGACATTTTGTTCAACGTGCTTAGCAGTGTGAGACTCGCACCCACTAAAATACCTCAAACCTTCTCACTACTAGATAAAATACTTTATTAACAGGTTTTGTAAAGTTTGCATCAATTTTCTGACCCAATTTAGACTTGACAATTCTTTTTTGGCTCATCTATCGGTCGCATACAAACATAATATGTTTTGGAGAATCTACTTTGTCGCAGTACTTGCTCTTGTCAGTCTTAGTTTTGCTAATCCGTTTAGTGTATGTGCCAAAACTGACCGGAAAATAACTGCGTTAGAAAATAGTCAGTTCTTTTATGTTTGCAGTCTATCCACTTTTTCAAATCTTAATGAATTTTCTGGTTCATTTGAATTGTGCATCTTTTAAGATTTGTAGTAAAATTTAAATCTAAAAAAATTGTTTAAAACTCATACAAATAATGTTAAAATAAATAACTTAATTAAAATCGAGTCTTAAAATCTATAATGAGATTAAAATTATTTAATTTATATTTAATTATTGAAACAAAACATAACAAAATCAAGATTCTGAAGAATTAAAATATTCTAAAGTTATACAAAAAATATCAAATTTATTTTAACAAATTGATTCATATAAAAATACATTTTGTTTGTAAATTACTAATTTTTAAAAGTAGTCAATAATCCAATTTTTACGTAATGTAATATTTTCATATTTTTTCCTTTAGATGCAATTTTATTAATGGTTCCATTTTGCAACTTTATTGTCTTCTATATATTTAAAAAAGCTAATTTACTACAGCTTGAACGATCACTTAGTAAAATTTCCATAATTGCTCTATTACTTAACTAAAAAAACTAAACTACCCTGCTTATATTTTTAAACATGGAATCAAACCATAAATTTTCATCAAATCACGCGCCCGTTATTAAAAGCACAGATGTTTCCAATATCCAAACGTGTGTCCACTTATGATGATAATAAAAAAAAGCTTTAAAAAGGTGCGAAGATAGTTTCCACCCTTGATAATTTCAGGGTGGCTAGACGTTTAACACGTCGAAGGTATCTTTCTCAACTCAAAAGCAGGTGTTAGTAAAGTTGTAATTATCGAAAGAGGTACTAATGGTGACCGGTCCACATCTTTGACAGATCTTAATGGACTAATCCTCTTATAATGAATTATCGAGTCTAACGATTCTATGAAACTTTCGAATTAAAAGATCATTTGAAATTGAATGTGTGTGTGGAAAATGTTATAAGAGGATGTAATAATTACCACGGGATGGGCTTAATAAATAATTGTATTTAATAATCTTTTCATCGTAATAATTTAAACGATATATCATATATCATGCTTACTGATACTTTAATCGCTTGAAATTATTTCCTTTTTATAATGAGATTGAATATAATTCGTTTGTTATTTATCGTTTTAGAAAATTAATTTTATTACGAAATAAATTACTTTCTCATACAAATTGTTTTCTTTCAATTTATCTTAAAACAAAAATATGTCTTTAATTAAAATAATTCTAAATTTCAACAATTTATTTTAAACTAAAATTTGTTAAAATAATTTCATTTTAATAAGAATAAATGAAATGATTAAAATAAAAATTCCTCGTCTGACCCACATATTTCGTGGTTGTATATATTCTTTTTAATTAAACTTAAAAACGCGTTTCGGTAGAACAATTCTTCCCACATGATTATTTTCCATGCCATTTGTACATAACAAGATGGAATTATTTAATTTCGTCAGAGATAAAGAGTGAGAGAGGAGACGGTCGAGCTTTATTTCTATACATTACGTGACGCTGGCGTTTTATACGGAGCCCCTTACGAAATTGGACACGAAAATTATACCATCAGAGTTAAACAATTTGTAAAATGTAAATCACTTGCATTCCTTTAAATAAATCCCAACCTTTTTTGGAAGAAATTGAATGAAATTGTTACGTTTTTATGGAATTAATTGGATTGGGTCTACACGTGTTATAGTTTTCATTAATATTTCGTCAATTTAAATAATTTTATTTTAGTTTTAAATTTGAATTCAATTATTATAAAATAAGTATTTCCAGTCCAAACCAAAAAGAATCGTGCTATTTATTATAATGACAAATTTGGCGTATTCTATACTAATAAATAGTGTAGTTGTATACAAAACAGTGAACGATATTTCTATGAATTCATATTTAAAGGCAGCAACACAACCGTAAACCATATATATTAGCGTAAATGTAGATTTTCTTGTTAATAATAAACCTTTATACAAAGATAACAAAAAAAAGCTGTTCTCTACATTTCCACAACAGATGCAATTACGATAATAGTCATCTTCAATCATAACATGCCGAATGAATGTAGTTGCTTAAAACCTAAACAATTCAACCGTAATGTAGCAATCATATTAGATTTTCTATAAAAATGAAATTTATATAAAAAAAATTCTATCAGAAAATTTTATTGTAGTGCACCAAAACATCTTTAAATACAATTCCACATTTCCAAAAATATTTAATGATGCGTATAATTCTTCAAATAGTAAGAGTTAATTTAATTGTATTTTGTTTGATTATTCACTACCAGTTAATTATCATAGATTAGAGCGACGCACCTACCCACCAAAGTGTTGATCATCAAAAAATGGATTTATCATTCTCCTGTTTGTCTTAGAGATTGAATTTTTTTTTGATGGCAAACTCACGCTGGTGTGTGAGCACTCTACCTCAAACTACTCAATTGTAATCATGATCTAGAGTAACTCTTTCATAAAGTGGGTGGTTGATTATTATGAGATTGGATTTGATATCCCTTCTTTAACATAGAAACTTCTAGCGCTTGCAAAAAGACTTGTTAGTAGACTTTTAAGCGGGCGAGTGTTGGCACTCTAGTTCAAACTACTAGATAGTAATCATAATATAGAGTGACCCAGCAACACTCCTCTCAAAATTATCTTATCTTTTTTTGATCAATGGACTTTTAACACTTGCAAAGAAGAAAAACTTCCAATTCTTTGATAACAAACACTCGGGCGGGTGAGTGGGCAAACTAGTTTAAACAACTTGGTATTTAAGATCTGTAGTGACCCATACACGTTCCCAAGTGTTTGTCATCAAAAGATTGGATATCAACTCTTTTTTTTAATTTTAAATAAAAATACTTGTAACATTTGCAAAAGAGAGAAAGTGTTAATATTTGACAAAATCACTTACGCAAACGAGCGAGAATTCCGAAATATAATTACAAACAAGTAGTTCGAACTGAAGTTTTTGCCTACTTACTCAAATCATCAAAATATAAGATATCACTTCTTGTTATGTCATGTCATTTTTAACATTCTCTCGATTTTCTAAACTTGTCCGTTTTCTCCTTTGCGTTAAATATTTTGACGTTGATCTAACAGCCATTTTTATGTTAAGTTTAAAAAGTATATTTGATACGGATTTTGTGACTGGGTCAAAATATGTGAGACAAGTGAATCTTGAATCAACCATTTATTTTATTTAAAGATATTTGTTTTTAAAGGTTTCTTTTTTAGTTTTCTTAGTTATTAACCTTAGTATTGATCAGATAGCCATTGTTGAGTGCAATTTGTTTGATTGTCTTTAGTTCTTTATATTTTTTTCTTTTTGTGCTATTAGAATTGTGATTGCATTCAACAAAGTCAAATCTGTCAAATAACTACTTGCAAAGAATAACTAAACTTCATTGTGATGAAGTAACTACTCACACATACATATTCTCACAAATAAAAGTACAACTTTTTTTTGTATCTAATAGAGTAAACGAGCTAATTGATAATTTTATTATAATTTTTTTAAACATTTTAATGATTGAAATGCATATATCAAAACAAAACAATAATGATAAAAAAAATAAACAAAAATTAGAATATTGCATTGAATTAATAGAATAGTAAACTTTTACAGCAAATTTTTAATAAGCTAATATGCAACTTTGACTTACAAAAAAAGAGTCTTAAGTTAACCAAAAAAAAGTCAAAATAATAATGAGTATTTCAATAGTAAACGTAAACTTAAAAACATTGTTAGTTGCATCGATTGGGTACTCAAAACCAAAGCCGTCACATCCAATTTTGTCAAGAAAACATGCAAATTACAAACATGATATGATCTACCACCAAAGAAACTGCATATTTTAAAATATCTAGCAAACTATCCAGAAAGAATAATAAAAAACCAAATTAAATTCATCTTGATAAATAGATTTTTAGAATCTGAAAAACGTTTTGCGGGTTCTGAAATCAGAAAAGAAAAGGTCCAGCAAACTATAAAATAAAAGCATATTTAAACTATATATATATATATATATATATATATATATATATATATATATGTGTATATTAATCCGTCAAGTCGGGCTCTTTCTGGGTATGAATCCGGCAAGTCGGGCTCTTTTTGGCAAGTCGGGCTCGTGTGTCACCTTGCCGTTCACTTTCGGGAACTAATCCGGCAAGTCGGGCTCCACGGCACCTTCACCAAAAATATTTTGATATGTAATAAAAATAATAATAGTATACATACATCCAATACATTTTTTATTTAATTGTTAACAACCCTAAATTAGTATTTTGATAAATAAATTAAATAACAAAATTTTTAGAGTAATTGCTTCTTAGAATAGCAATTAATAAGCACAATTAAATTTATTTTATTATTTTGCGCAGTTTACCCTTAACAACCCCTAATTATAAAATTCATTATTTTTATTTAAATTTGGTTGACAAACGGCTTTTGAAGTAAGCGGATTACAATGGTAGTGTTAGATTATATGTATTAGAAATAACAATGTCAAAAAGTTACAAATTAAGTTAAATACTTTAGAATTTTGCAAAATTCAACAAACATGCTTTTTTTAAGTTTTTGAAAATTTTAATGATGATTGAATTAGATTATGAGTTATCACAGTAGTAATGCCAACATTCTGACATTAATTATTAAAATAATACATTCTATACCAAATTCACTATTTTGTGTAGAAATGTTGACATTTATGTATGTTCAATATTTTTAGATTTTACTAAAATTTTGCATACAAAGGTTTTACAGTTGGAGGATTACAACGATAGTGTTAAGTTATAAGTATTTTAAATAGTTGTGTCAAACTTTTGGCATTTATGTTAAATCCTCAATTTAGCTATAAATCAGCTTTCCATGAGGTGCAAAAAGACTATCCACTGCAAAGAAATTTTTTTGGGATCTTTCTTAGACATTTAAGGAGCATTTGACAATACTTCATTTTTAATAAACTGCTACGGGAATGGAAAACAAAAGCTCTTTACTTCTTGTGAGATACTGGGTGAACTTCATACTCAAAAATCAAACTATTAGCAATTACATTATAAGAAAAGAGCTAAAATTGCTGGCGGATGTCTTCCCCCTCCCCCCCCAAGCTACAAGTCAACGCAATTAAATAAAGAAAACAACAAGAACAACTCTCACAGCAGCTATGGAAACACTGCTTTTGCTACCACTACTTCACTTATTTGTGAGGATGGAGGGGAAGTAAGCAACGTATCAAATATAGATAAACAAACACACCGTAAATCTTGAGGTTCCTAGACCAACAAACGTGTTACATGAGAAAGAAACACTGAAAATAATATCACACTTTATAAAAAGTTATTGCATGAAAAAATCTTTTCATTTAATACTACCGTCGCAAAGCAAAAGAATTTATATGATATACAGATAGATCTAAACATTACAATAGCATCAGAACCGGAATTATCCCTGGACAAACATGCTCTTTCAAGCAAAATTAGCTATTATTAAATGTAGCTCTAAAAACATCAAATCAAGACAATACTTTAACTGACCAATAACTATCATGTCGCAGAGCTAATCGGTTCTATAGGCTATACGGTTGTCAGTAATTAAATGCAAAGTAGTGATAAACTTCATAAACAATCTGCCACAAACAACAGAGTCCGCCTCATCTGCATACCAAAAGATTATATTCTAAAAAGGCTTACAATACGCAACGTAGAGCCTTCTTTGGCAAGCAGAAGCTAACCAAAGAAAAGTTTAGAACAGTCTATCTCTTAGCAAAAGTTTCTGAAGAAAACTGGATTTACTAAAAAAGTAACAAGGTACACAAGAAATTGTAGTCGCTAGACCACCTCAAAAACCAAAAGTTTTCAAAATTCTATCAAATATAATTAGATTTTTTGGATTCTATTGAAATTTAACAACCATGCAGTAATAATAATAAACAATCATTGTAAACTGCACTTGATCCATAAATAACTATTTTGTATAGTTGAATAAATGTATATGGGTAATTCCATTACTTTTCGACCTTTTTGAAAAAGTCGACCTCTTGGATTTTGCTCAAATTTTCAGGGATCAAAATATGAATAAAAAAAATTAGATTCCTAAAATTTTAGACCTTAGAATATCATCTGTTTAAAATGACACTCATTTGAAGGTTCTAAATTTCACAAAAAAACGCCTTTTTTTGCTTATTTTGTATCTCAATTTTTGAACCTCTGGAAAAAGATAAAAAGGTCCACGATGGCTTAAATTATTCCTTATTACATGTACTTTAAAACACATATTCGTATATTCAGTTTTAAAACAGTCATTTTGATATAGCAAGCTTCAAACATTATTTCATAAAAACAAGGAAATTTAGCAAAATCGTAAAATTATGCTTTTTTTAAACCGTTCTAACTTTGTCAAATCTTAACAAAATTTTATCAAGGTCTAGATTTGGTCGTGTTTAATCTTTGTTTCAAGTGATCACACGAAACTTATAGAATCATTACGTATAGACCACTATTTTGATGCTGAAAGTTGCACATGTTTTTGCAATTTTCAAAACTTGTAATTTTTAAGTCCCAAAAAAGCTCTGTCACCCTATGTCGATTTTAGTCAAAATTTCAGTAAATTTTCTTTAGACCATAAGAAAAAAGGTTATCATTATGAGAAATGGTATATTTGGATTCATCAAGAGGTTTTTGGTGGTAAAAAAATGTCAAAATTGGCGTTTTCTTCATAAAACCTCTTGGTTCCAAACAAACTCTCAGTTGTAAAAATGTCTCTATGAGTGTGAATATATTACTTTTTATATTTATAAGCATGTATATGTAAATTTAAAAAATAGTTAAAAAAAAAAAAATTATTGGATATGTTTGGAATTTTAGGTAAACTTAATAGCAACTGAATAGAAAAAATAATATATTCATTAATCATGTACACAAAGTCTCATATATATGTATATATGTATAATGTTTATTTACTTTTATTATAATATTGATATACTTCATGAGAAAAAATTACAAAACTCGTCAGTATTATTTAAATTTTTGTAAATTTTCAAACAGGTTGTTATATGGAACGCGGTAAACTAAAATTGTTGACAAGCGGTTATGACCATCCTTACAGTAAAATACCAGTGGTAAATTTTAATAAATCAAGGTTAATCATGACGGTAAGTTTGAAATCCAAACAAAAGTAAACAAATGGTTCACATGTTGTTACTCTAGAGTCTTGTGTGCTTATTATTGATTGCAACGTGTGCACTTTTTAATTGTGGATTCCAAGGTAATTAATGTATTATTCAACTTTTAATAAACTATTAACAAAATAACATATTTTGTAGCTAAATGTATTTTTTTTAACTTACAGACAGCTTATTAATAAACATATGCTTATTACAGACATTTATAACAAATAGAAACATTTGTTAAAATTCCAAATATATCCAATGAAAATAATTTTTTTTAAACAATTTTTTTAAATTTATTTACATATATGTACATGCTTAAAAATATAAAAAGTAATATATTCACACGTATAGAGACATTTTTACAACTGAGAGTTTGTTTGAAACCATGAGGTTTTATAAAGAAAACGCCAATTTTGACATTTTTTGACCACCAAAAACCTCTTGATAAATCCAAATATACCATTTCTCATAATGATAACCTCTTTTCTTATGGTCTAAAGAGAATTTACTGAAATTTTGACTAAAATCGACATAGGGTGACAGAGCTTTTTGGGACTTGAAAATTACCCTTGAGGATCAAATTTTGTTAAGATTTGACAAAGTTAGAACGGTTTAAAGAAAGCATAATTTTACGATTTTGCTAAATTTCCGTGTTTTTTTGAAATATTGTTTCAAGCTTGATATATCAAAATGACTGTACCAAAGTTAAATATACGAATATGTGTTTTAAAGTACATGTGATAAGGAATAATTTAAGCCATCGTGGACCTTTTTATCTTTTTCCAGAGATTCAAAAATTGAGATACAAAATAAGCAAAAAAAGACGTTTTTTTGTGAATTTTCCAACTTTCAAATGTGTGTCATTTTGAACAGACGATATTCTAAGGTCTAAAATTTTAGGAATCTAATTTTTTTTATCCATATTTTGATCCCTGAAAATTTGAGCAAAATCCAAGAGGTCGACTTTTTCAAAAAAGTCGAAAAGTAATGGAATTACCCATATATATAAAAGCATGCCAATTTTAATTGAATCAAAAAACGTAATTAATTTAAATTTATATGGTTTTTCTTAATTATTGTTTATTTCTGTATCAAATAAAATAATTTAAAGTAAAATCAAATTATATATTATATATTATGATTATTACATATTTGAATGAAAACATTGCCGCTTTACGAGCAAATGTTTCCAAGTATTTGACCCTAAATTCTTTACATTTATTTATGATCTTTTTTGTAATCAGCCTTCACCACAAACCGACTTCGAGATTTAAAATCTACCAGCAAATGTGTATATTGAGTCGTGTTCCGACGGCAAAAAAATTTTGTATATTCTTATTTTAAATGTTTATTTTAATTGTTTTATATGCATTGTACTGGAACATTTTATAGCCCAGATGTGCAGTTTCATTTGTAAAAATCTTTCATATTCTATATTTTTCATGTCATTACTGAGCCACAAGTTTTACCATTGGCTAATTATCTATTGCAATCATTTATCTTTATCTTTTAAAAACAATTTGTATTAATTTATATATTTAAGTATAACTTTTCAAATGTTATTTATGTAATAATAAAATATAATAATAATAGTATAACAAAATTAATTAAAATCTTAATATACCTAAACATAAATATAACAAAACTAACTATTTTCAAAAACGTTTGTTTTCATTCTTCCAACGCGGCTTCATTACAGCAATAAGTAAAACAAAAACAAAAAACTGTTTTAAATATTTATTATAATTAGATATATATTATAAATGTAAGAATATTAACATTGCATTATAATACGATTCTGTGTCGGACATGAGAAGTTATCACTTTAATTTATGACACTACCTGCTGCTATAGACCTAATTGCGGCCTATAGAAATATTTTAAACATAAATATAATAGAATTATATTACATAATATAATGTCGTGTTGTTTTTGCAATAGCTACACAATTAAAGAATGTTCAAATTTTAGATAGTGTGTATCTTACATTGATTGCATATTCTTCTGATGGGATAGATTAATTTAAATTTCTATCAAAACAGGTTATTGTACTATTTATTACAAATGCTCAAAAGTCAGCTATCAGTTTTAGTTTTTGATTTTGTTGAAATAATGATATTGCATACTTAAATAAAAATATCTACAGAGAGTTCATTATTTTATTGCATGATGTTAACATCTAATGTATGCTTAATTGTGTCTTATGCGGGTAATAAAACATACGACTAAATATCTTTATTTTTCTACCGATTGCATCTATGTTTTTAATTTTAGTATTCTTCAAACTTTCATAACAAAATGTTGTTGACCCACAATATATATTTCAAAAACAAAAAATTATTTTAATTAGTTTAATTAACATCTCTTTAAGAAAAACTGATTATTAATCTAGAACAGTAGCAATTTTTGATTCTTAGAGAATTATGAAATTAAAAACCAAATAGTTATCTTGATAGTCCAGTTAAAAAATTCTTTGTAAAAGTTTTAGTCTTACATATCTAAATATAGTATGTTAGTGTTAAAATGCTTTGCTATGTACTAAGAGTTTGTTTAAACATCATTGTTTTGAATGTTTTTGAACATAAATCATATTTATAACAATTGCAAATAATTGTGTGTACTTAATCCACCATCACTGATAAATTTAAGCTAGTTTTATTAATTTTTAAAATAAATTTTGATAACATTACTTTGAATAATATTAGTTTGGTATTATTATTATAATCGGCATACAGTAAAAGCACGGCCATGTGTATCAAAACATCAAACTGATTCTTTGAATGCTTATTATTACTTTTATATACTGCATAATTTAAAACCAGTATTCTCAAAATATTTTGAAATTGGAATTTTTATTTTTCATTTATTTGATATTACGCTGTTTGCTAAACTTTAGTTAAATCCATACTTTTTAACATACTTTTTGACATTTTGACTTTATCATTATTAGTGTTCTGCTTTTTGCAGGTTCTAAGTGTATCTTCTTTAGTTTTCTTGGTTCTTTATCTTTTGCTTTGTTCACTGTACCTTTTCCTATTCTTTAAAACATCAGTTATCTTGCATCTTTTTCTTTTACTTTTTCTTTACGGATTTGCACTTACCATTCTTTTGATCACGTTCTTTAATAAACAATCTCTTCTCATTGCATGTACTATCCGTCTTTTCTCTCTTACTAGCGCTCTTTCCTCCACTGACATTCTTAATACTCTTTTATTCCGGATCTTGTCTGACCACGTAATGTCCAAGCTTTACACTTTATGCTTAACATTTCACAATTGTTATTTGCAAATTTATACCTAACTTGCTACTCAAATTCTATCTTTTCTTTCTAAAAGCTTTTTTATTATTTCTATGCTAACTATTATTTATCTTTGTTTTTCAAATTCTTTGTTATTTTAGTAGCAGTACTTTCTCACTTGCTCCAATTTATCTCTTTTAACGTACGTTTTTTCTTTCTTGTTTTGTTTTTGTTTATACTCAGTACTTTAGTGCTTTTGTGTTCTCTGCAAACACGATCATATCATCGGCAAATTAAATAGATTATATTCTTCTTTCTCCTATGTAACAAAGGAGTGATCTTTCCCTTTTCAGCACATTGTTACCATGTTTTTGGCATGCATATAGAACAACGTTGATGATAAACAACAACCCTGTCTCACTCTTTTTTTAACTATAATCCACTTAGTACTTTGGTCATTTAACCTCAATGCAACTTAGTGTCTCATAAACACTTTCAAAATTTCAAACAATTTTTTTCACAAAACACAGTCAATTGCTTTTACTGATTTAATTTAGTCAGACTTCTTTCATTTTGTCATTTTTATTGTAATCCGCAAACCATAAAACTTATGATTTCTAATTTTCAGTTAAATTTAAGATATTGCATATGACCACACATATTGGACCTGCTACTTTGAAAGCTTATAATTCAACTTTAATTTTGAAACTTCTGTATCAAACATATTTCTTGAAAATGTCAGCTAAGTCTATAGTAATAAAATCGTTGTTAACCAAATTTTAAGTAAATCCAAGATACTGCATATCAAAATTTTGACCCTGTTACTTTGAATGCTTATAACTTCACCACATTATTGTAATTTGCATACTTTAAACCGCAACTTTTAGCTAAACCAATAAATGTTGTTATTTTGTCCTACTTTTAATACTCCTAATTTTACAAATTTTCTAAATTTTTATAAAATTTATTAATCCTTAAATTAATATCAAAGTTTTGTCTGCTTATAATTTAACATTTTATTTGTAAAGTTAGTAGAATTTATTGTATTTGAACAAAAATATGATTCAAATTATTCACTTAAATATTGATAATTTGATTAAAACATTGACACTACTTTGAATGCTCTTAATTTCACAACAAACAAACATAAAATCATAAGATGATAGCCATGTAATGATTCACATGACTTAAGATTAAAAACTTAAGTCTCAGTTTTCAAAATTACAATGATGGTGATTCTACAATAAACAATATGTATAAAAATTATTTTTAAAATTTTCAACCTATTTGTTTGTCGCAAATGCAAGTGGAAAATAAATATTTTCCTTTTGCACTATTACTAATTTCTATAACTTTTAATAAATATTAAAATTTATTTAACTTTTAATAAATATTAAAATTTATGTAAATAACTTGCTACTATTGCCGCTTGTTATTTTTTGCAACTATCCAGATGTAAGGAAATTCTGAATAAATATCAGGACAATAAAGAAGTCGTAAATAAAAAAAACATGCATGAATAGACTGACCTTAAAATAGTTTTACTGCTTTTAAAATAATTCATCATAAATTCATTGATAATAATAAAAATTAAAGATGTAATATTTTGAATATTGTTTATACTTGTTAATCAATAATATAGTAGTTTCTAAAAAATACATGCAACTATTTTGTTGTAGTGTACATCATTAAATTATTTTACAAATAAATATGCAAAGAAGTCTATAAAAGAATATAATAAGTAATATTAAAAATATCAAAATATAAATTGTCGATGTTATGCATAAACATTCAACAAAACTTACTTAATTTATATTTTTTCATCGTAACTGTGTAAGTAAACTTTTAGAAACAATTTAAATTATTATAGATTATAAACATTTTTGTAAAACAATTTCATATAACTTTTACGGCAAGAGCCCAAGTTGTCGAGTTTATAAACGAACATTCAAATAAACATTTATAACTTTTTTATCACAAATGTATAAGAAATATTTAAAAACAACTTAAATAATAATAGATTCTAAATATTTCTATAAAACCATTTCTTAACTTGGACTTATACGATAAATTCTAATAAGAGCCCACGTTGCCGAGTTTATACACGAATATTCAAATAAACATAGGTTATTTATAAATTTTTTTTATAAAAGTATTAGCAACGTTTACAAGCTATGAAAATAACAATAAATTATAAATATATTTTAGAAATATTATACCCGCTTTGAGTTACAATAAGTAGCAAAGAGCCCGATTTGCCGGATTTATACCATTGTGGCTATAACTTTTTTATTTGAAGTAATAGACAAGGGTTTGTTTGTTCCTAGGAGGTTAGTTTGACAAAATACATTAGAATATGACATAATATAAATATATATTTTACGAGCCCGACTTGCCGGGTTAACATATATATATATATATATATATATATATATATATATATATATATATATATATATTATAATATTTAACAAAATCTACAACACCGGCATATATCCTAAGAAAAAAAATTCCAAAAAATGCAGTGAACACTATTTTTTTTCTACAATTACTGCACCAAAAATTATTTAGAAAATGCAAAACTATTATAAAAGGACACAGTGTAGCGGCTTGTTGAATTGTGATTGATTATGCTTAAAGCAAAAGCAAACCAAAGCACACTAGTTTCAAGCACAAAAAAAAATTCTTCTGGTTGTCTTGTTTTGAACTGTTTTATTCCATCTTTGCTAATTGTTGTGTTCACTACTATGCCCATCTTTCAAGTTAGTGAAGGAGTATTTTTTTTGACCAATACTAATTGTCCAATTTCTAAGTTAAGAGATGTCTTTGAGTTTTGTTTAAGTCGCTGTTGTAGGTATGCAGGTATTCTGCCAATTATTTTTTTTTAAAACGCTGTTTTATTGCTTTTAAATGTTGCCACCTTCACAATCGATTGACCTTGATTTCTATTAAGAATAATTGTAAAATTGCTACTAGTGCATTCCTTATTAGAAAACGTTTTGAAATGAAGCATTCTAAGTAATTCACGTTGTCTGATAGAAGGGTTAATAGCTTTAAATTTATGACAGCTTTAATTTGGCTTAAGATTGTGGTTAACTTCTAATAATTTAAAACTGCATTTTCAATTACACGTTTCAAAAGTCTTTTCATAAATTTAATTGCTGCTTTCCAGAGTCCTTCAAAATGTGGGGCACGTGGGCAAATAAAATGCCAAGTAATTTTATTTTTTATTAACTTTGTTTTAATAAGCACAATATTGTTAACAAAAATCTTCTTAATTTGTTGTTAACTCTAACAAAGTTGGTTCTATTATCAGATATAGATATGTTTTGCTATTCTACGTCTTGCAACCAAACGATTTAATGCTGCCAAAAAATATTCAGTAGTTAAATCACTAACAACTTTAATATGTACAGCTTTGGTAACAAAGCACACAAAAACACAAATATATTTTTTTTAATTTGAATTGGACCTTAGTAATCAATTCCCGTTCGAGAAAAAGATCTGCTTGAAGTAACTCTGTTTTGCCTATATCGTATTTTATACTAAAGTGAAGTGTGTCTTGTTGAGCATTCCAGTCCATGCCCAGAATTTTTGATATGCCATATTTATCTAGATTTAATTTTTGATTTTCTTTTGTAGATAATGATGATAATGACGTTTTGTTATTACTTGCTCATTTTCTTAATTCAAATTTTCCTCTTGCCAAAATTGATTTCATTTCATTTCGTATACGACTAGCTCTTCTTTTATTGTTAGCACCAGTTAGCAAATCATCCATGTTCATGTTATTCTTTAAGATTTTACTTGCTGTGATCTCCATCACAAAAAAAACATTTATATTTTTTTATAGAAACGTGCGTCATCAGTGGTTGTTTTTTGTTGGACCCATGTTCATGTTTTTGTGGTTTAATTTCCATATCTGAACGATTAACTGCCTCTAATGCATTGCATTAATGTTCTATAAATGTTGTCAATAAGTAGAAACTTGGATGAGAATTATTAGGTAATGATAGATAATTCCTACTCTAATTGTTTGTGACTCTAGCTTTCTCACAACTAGATTAACTAGTAACTCGTTCTATTCACTTGTTTTGCATCCTAATGCTGTTAGTGCATTTACATTGCTAATTGGTCCAATACATATTTCACGTAACATCTTAGACAATTTCTCAACTATTTTTTAAAGGTCTAAGATTCCATGCGCATGCTTTCTAATGATAAATTGACCCCAAATTTGTTTTTTAAATCTCTCAACATGTTATTGCTATCAGCACAATTATTATAATAAATCTTTTCCATAACTTCTTCGTACTGTTCTTCTTTAGTAGTCTCTTCACTCATCATAAATATTTTCTTTTGTACTGTCGTAAATTTTTGATATTTTTTTTTCAGTCGAGGGTTGTCAAAAACTTTGCAATTCTTGTGATTGCTCTTTCAAATATTGCTTCTTCTTCTTAATCTCCAAAAGTTGCTCCTCGATGGCTGTTTCCTCACCCATGTTCTCATACAATTCCATCTTACTACTTGACTATGCTCTAATGATCACTGACTATATTAGGTTCGAAGAATCAAAATGTAGCGGCTTGTTAGATTGTGATTCATTGTGCTTAAAGCAGAAGCAAACCACAACATCTTTTTACTGGTTTCAAACACAAAACAACTTTTATTGAATATTTATTAATTCTATACAACTAACTATGACAACATATTAATTAATTAAACAAACTGTATTATTTAACTGACGTTATGTTGAATGCTTTCAGAGTGCTTGTTAGATCTTCTGTAAATACTCTAATACATTTCATTATCAAAAACAAGGCACAACACGGCAAACTAGTCAAGGCCCTGTAAAGAATAAAATCAAACACCAAAAGTAAGAATTGACTTGGCATATGAAAATATGCAAAAGTGTACGCCAAGACTGCACTACGCTACTATTTAACTTGTATTCTAAAACAATTTTTCAAGAAGCGCTGGTAAACGTAAAAATAAAAAAAAAATCAATAACATTCTTTTTGCAAATAAGACAGAGATCATAACTAATAAAAGACCTTCATAAATAACGTAAACATACATAGTGAGGATTTGGGACTAAATATAAACAACAAAATTTATAGTAATAACAAAGGATCCAGAAACATTCACGGGTAGCAGCATAACAATCAAAAACATTCTCATAGAACTCGTATCCATATTCAAATACTTAAGAGTATATTTGCACAAACTGGACTTGATCAAAAAATAATGTCGTTTAGAAGTAGTACAAAACGTTTTTATAAAATACAACTAGAATTGCAACTAAGTACTTTACTAACTTGCTCAATTGTTTGTTATAAAGAAATAAGTTTTTTATCCTTTTTTCTTTATTTGCATGACAACTGACATTTATTTCTTTATATGCACTAATGCAGGAACGTCAGAAGTGGAAGATAAACTTAATTTTTTAATCACATACAAGTGGGTAGTTGGGCAGAGTACACTAATGCAAACTATCTTCATAGTTATTTATTAGAAGAAACGTTGAACTGTTTGTTTTTCTTAAATTTTAAAAACTTAGAGTAAAGTTATCTATTTTTATATATTTTTTTTAATTTAACAAAAACAATAGTTATTAAAAGCTGTTAAAAGAGTTTGAAATATATTTAGTTAACTAAATTGACTTAAGAAACTGTTTTATAAAAAACCAAAATCAAAAGTACCAAAACCAATACAGAAAAATATTACAAAATTTTGGAAAAGCTCAAGCTTATGAAAAAATCACATAATAAATATAAAATAGATCATCCTAAAAAGCACCGAAGTATCAGCCTCCATCAATATTTCTAACAATCTCCGACATCATCACCTGAATTTTTTTTCCCACTTCTAAAGGAAAGCATGCGTCAAAAGACACAAATTTCTAAAGACAATTCAACGGACGGTTTTTAGTCGATAGGCGTCTGAGAAGATAATTTGCCAGTTTTTTGAAGATTTTACTGACCAACTAAAAAAAAAAAATTACCTAAAAAACTTGAAGCAGCTATAGGTAGATAACGTTTCTATCGTAAACTTTAATCATGATCACCATAGCTAATCAGCAACGACAAAATACTTCTTCTTCTTATAGTGTCTATTCATTGTCAACTAAAATAGCTATTTGCACTTTACTGACTGCAGTTTAAAAGTTCTGTAGATGTTAAAGAAAATCATTTTCAAAAATTCTAGAGTCAGAAGTTTCTTCTTTTTCCAATTTTTTTTTTTTTCTGTAGAATAAGCTATAGTAACCGTATGCAATTTTAGAGATGTAACCTAAATACTCGAGTTTAGTTATTTTGTATTATTTATTTATTTTGCACGCAAAACTAATTAATTATTTTGGAAAGCAAAACAATTATGCATCAGACGTTGGACAGCTTGGTTGAAACGTTGATCGGACAATAGCAAGAGTAAGTACAGGTAATGTAAAAATAAGGAAAAAACCTTAACCACACTTGGAAGTATCACTTATTTAAAATCACAAAGATTGAGCTACACCAACGGTATTACTTGTATAGTCTCTAGGCTAGATAAATCCTCTGTTTGCACTGAAGTCTCATACACCATACAATCCGTTTCTAAGCCTAACACTACATCCTAGGGTCACATAAAAACCATTACATCTGAAAATCTTTTGTTAATTTTACACAACAAATAAACACACAACCTTATCAATATTGAAAGTGATGATTACAACATTTAAGTCCTCTTAGTAAATTATGCAGAAATTTTACGTCTTTCAGTTTAGGAAAAGTATGTTGATGTTCCTAGACGTGATTGGCAAACTTTGAATCTGTTTTATTATTTTGAATTGATTTTTAATTTATTGTTTTAGTAGAGGTACTATGAGAGATAGGGGCCAAGTTTTTATGGACATTTACATGGGGTCCAAAATCGCCCGTTTGACGCCATCTTGGATTTCGGACATCCGGTTGGGCACGTCCATCTGGGCGTGTCAAAGGAAGTGGGCGCTGGGGGTGACCTTGGGATTTAGGGATCCGGTCGGGGCCGGCCATCTGGGCATGTGAAAGTGGGCGCCGCCTGTGGCGCCCTTCTGTGCTCAAAGTGTGCAGTACCTCCATAAGAGTGTGTGAGTGCGAGGGGTGTGCGAAAACTCGGAAAGAGTGGGATAGAGAATGAGTGCACGTCAGCGCCGCGGTGGCGGAAAAAGTAAGTTGGGATGGATGACGTAATAGAAATTTTGCGTGTCGAGACATGTCAAATTTTTTTAATTATGGTGAGTCATCGATAAAAGATAAGAGTTGTGTACCGGAAGTAGCAAGTACGATAAGGATTAATGTACCGGAAGTGCATCCGGTGCGATAATGGGTGTGTGCTTAATTGGAAAAATAAAGATTAATGTACCGGAAGTGCATCCTGTTGAAAAGTGTTGTGTATCGGAAGTGTTTTTTGTAAAAGTCGAGCTTGTTGAGACTTGTTTAAAATGCTAATTGGGGTGACGTAATATAAAAGTGTGGGAAAATAGTCAATTAAAAATATTATTGGGATGACGTCATGCAGACAAGGGCGTAAGTAGTTTATTGAAATTGAGCATGTTGAGACTTGTAGAAAAATTTAATTGGGGTGACGTAATTTAAAATTATTAGCGAAAATTTTAATCGTGAAATAATTAGAAGAAAAGGATTTAGGAGCATTTTGATTGGAGGAAACAAGTCACGTGACGTTTTGCAATTTATAATTTAGTATAAAAACAAGGATCAGAGGGTTCAAAATCAGTCTAGTACAACCTTCGAGAGTACATTACTACTTTATCATCATGGCTACAATTTCAAACGTTGCTGACGGTATGGTCCAAATAATGGAACAATTTATGGCGCAAAAAGAGACTGATATGGGTGTGATAGAAGAATGGATCAAGCACTGCTCTAAACAAATTCGTATTTTAAATACGGCGTTAAAGGCGGAGACGTCTATGGGAGTACAGCAAAAGATATTGTCGACAATCAGAAAAATGAAGACATACCGGACTTTGTTGAGAGTACCTGCAAGAGTCGGAGGCAGCATTTCAATTCGCAGTAGGATTCACGCTAATTGGGCAAGTGAGGCGGTAAAGTGGAAAGATTCAAAATCTGCGTTTGACGGAAGAATTAGAACGGGAATTTTAACCAATATAAAACACAGGGAGCCAACAACATATTTTAAAGATTGTGAAATTTTGTTTGTAAGAAAGATAAGACTAGCGTTAAAGAAGGAGTCGTTTTATAAAATAAATACAGTATTTTGTGGTAAATTTGTGAAAAACAGTCAAGACGGAATCGTGGAAGATTTCAAGTACATAAACACAAAAAATGCGGTGTTTGATCGAGACTGTGAATTAAATGAGTGGTTTGTAGAGAATATATCTGACGTGCTGTTGCGCAAGTTGGAAGAATTTCAAGAACGAGACAGCGGGTGGGCATTGTCAGCGATTATTAATTTGAGTATCAATATTAATTAATTTAATCCGCTGAGAGGTTCATAATACTTGGATTTACCACAGAGGAAATCATCTTGTCAACACAGAAAAATGATCGATATAGTCTAATTTATATATTTATTTTATTATTTTTATCAATATATCGAAAAATGTATGTATACGGTTCAATTATTTTTACCTACCTCCTTTTCAATATTTAGGTTCTGTAAAAGGAAGGAAAAAGAAGCAAATAAATATGTATTAAAAAATATTTATCAAAGAATATATGGTATTAATACAACAGCATTTTCAAAGGCGCATCATCACCTGAGTCACCCAAGCGCGTTCAGCCTAAGCCTCCTTATCAGTTCTTATCAGCTGTATGATCAATTGTAACGGAGATTCTCCGGGAGTGCGACTGCATGAAAGAGTGAGATGCAAAATATGAATGAAATTTGCTGACTCAAGGTATGAAACGAATCGAGAGAGAAGAAAGGACGCGTCTGTGCAAGAAAATATTTGAATGTGCAAAATTACACACTATCGGTGTTCTTATCTATTACATGCGTTTACAAGATATACATTAAAACATAGGGGGTTATTCTGGCATGCATTGCATATCGCTTATCGCAATTAATGACGCCATTATTAATTAAAAAAAATCTGCCGGTGATCTCTTTTTGTACAATAGGACCATCTAGTAATATAAACTCAACACCAAGCTTCATTTTAATTGTATTTTTTATTGTCAATATGTATTATTAATTACAAATTTATGGTTTAAATGACACACTTCCCCTCTAAAATCTATGACGTAGTGCAAGATCGCAATGAGTGCCAGAATAGGGGTCATGGTGTATTACATCTTTAACAGAACACGCCGACCCGACTAAAATGACAAAGAACGGTCCATTTATTTTGATGCATGCATTGCACTCATGCTAGGGTTTATATGCATGATAAAAGCGTTACGTGAAGTAACAGGGGCCGGATATAAACCAACCCACCCAAACAGACAAAATTATGCGAGTCTTAGAGTCAAATGGATCGACAAAGCATCGGCTTTTACAACAAGAACGAGAACGGGGGTTATTGTCAACTTAACTCATAAAGATCCTAATGCGTTCTTGGCTGACGCCAAAAATCTATTCCAAAGGCGAACAAAAAATATGCTTAAAAAAAGCAAGCTTTGAAAGTGAACGCATCTTTCTGTGGAAAATTTATAGTTGTAAAAGGGAATGAAGAAATAATTGAGTTTGAATACTTAAAAACTAAAAATAGTCCAATTTATCGAGATACTGAGATTGCAGCCTGCTTCCAGGAGAACATTCAAACATAACATACATTACGCTTCCAATGACAATAAAACAAATTCCTCGATTTGAGAAGCAGAACAATCTCTCAATCAACGTAGATATTTTGATAATTTCAAAATGAAAAAAGTTTAGCGTAGTGCTAACCTATCTTACAAAAGCCAAACAAGCAAAGCATGTAAACCTCCTCATAATTCAAGATAGGTACAATATTGAAAATTGCCATACAGACGATGGTTGCAAAACTCGTTATCACTACGTCTGGATAAAAAATTTGTCAAGACTGGTGTCAAATCAATTGGACAAACACAAATACAAAAAGTACTTTTGTGATCGGTGTCTTCAGTATTTCCACAACAAAGAGAAGTTAGAAAAACATTTAAAAGACTGCGAACAGATTAATGAATATAAGGTGACTTTTAAAAAGGAAGGAAAAATTAAATTTTAAAATTTTGGGAACAAAGAAAGCGGACGTCTTTAAAGTATACGCAAATTTTGAAACCATATTAAATCCAATTAACATTAAAATGAGAGACAAGAGGACCAAGTACCAGCTGCACGAAGCACATAGCGTGCGCTATTATTTTAAATGCACCTATGACGACACTCTATCCTTCTACCGTAGTTATAGAGGACACAATTGCGCCGAATGGTTTGCAGAACAATTGAAGCAGCTAGCCAAAGATGTGGAAACGGTGAAAAAATATGTCGTTCATTATCGTATTTTAAAACAGTATGTGTCGGAGGACAATTCAGTTTGCGTGGGAGCTACAGCTGGTATAATATTTTGAACAAGGTTACGTTAGAATACAACAATCAACGTCACCGTACGATAGGAATGCGACCAGCTGATGTACTTCCAGGCAGCGATAAGGAAGAGATGTTATTAAAAACTGTCTACTCGCACATTAAAATTGCAGGAAAAGGGAATTTCCGAGTGGGCGATATGGTGCGATTGAGTAAACAAAAAGCTTTATTTGCAAAAGGATACACACCAAATTGGACAAATGAATGATTTAAAATTGTTAAAATTAAAATTACCAACCCGGTGACGTATTTATTGGAAGATGAAAGAGTAGATCCTATACAAGGAGCCTTTTACGCTGAGGAATTGCAGAAAACATCAAATCCTAAGATATATTTAGTGGAAAAAATATTGCAAAAGAAGGGAAATCAAGTATTCGTAAAATGGCTTAGCATGGATAAATCGCATAATAGTTGGATTAATAAACAAAATGTATTATAACTGCATAAATAATAATAATTTTATAATTATACTTTAGTTTTAATAAGACCTCTATACAATGATGATCTTCACACTCCTTATATCATTTATTATATTAATTTCAACTGACTCATCGTTCGATGGTAATAAGTATCTAGAACTCTATGGATATTTAAATGCTAGTGACACATCGCTGACCGATTCCAGAGATGCTATAATATTGTTTCAAGAAACTTATGGTCTACCCGCAGATGGAACATTCAATAATGCTACGTTAAATTTAATGCAAACTCCAAGATGTGGAAATCCAGATCATTTGGAAAATTATGTAATTCATTCCGAAAAATGGCCAAACAAAACTTTAAAATGGCATTTTTATAAAGGGAATTATTTAATAAAAAAATCAGCCAAAGAGGCTTTTGATTTATGGTCAAGATATACTAATCTAAATTTCATTCATGATCCTTTAAAGTATGATATTTTAATTTTATTTCAAAGAATAGCACATACATGGATAAAGCGTAACTACACTTGCAATTCCTTTGACGGTCCTGGAAATACTTTGGGGCATGCCTATCTACCTCACGACAACGGAAGTTTGTCAGAAATTCATCTTGATGCAGATGAAGATTGGTGGACTTTGACAAAACCACCCCCCAATAACAAAATAAGTATTTTTTCTGTATTACTTCATGAAATCGGACACGTCTTAGGAATTCGGCACTCAAGCGATCAACATTCATTGATGTATGCATACTACTACGCTTATCCAAATTTAACTGAAGATGACATCAATGCAATTCAAGAATTGTATGGTGTAAAGGTTACGTCGACGACAACAACGATGGAGACGGAGGCGACGACGTCGACGACGACAAAGCCTACAACTATTCCTGCGATAAATTCTACAATAGAGTCTACAACTGTGGCAAATATAACTGTAAATTCTACAGTCAATTCTAGAACGGTTGACCCAACTGTTATTTACCCCGATTTGTGTAAAGTATCAAAGGACATCGATGCATTTCTAATAGTCCTCGGAAAAATATACATATTTTATAACGAGTGGGTTTGGGTGAAAGGATTAAATATAAATTCATACGGAAAACCGCAGTTAATAACCAATTGGTTACACTTTCTACCATCAACGTTTAAAAAAATAAATGCAATTTACCAACGCCCCAATGACCAGATAGCACTATTCGATGATATGTATATACATGTTTTTGATTTCCCATCGTTAAAATTTCATAATTCAATTGTACAATCAAATTTACATGTTGGCGGGGTTGTGGCTGCAGCTGTAAATACGTACAGTGGGCAAACATATGTTTTCTACAATAATAGCGTTTACGTTGAAGTGGATGAATGCAGTTATTATCAAAAAATAAATATGCTTGGATATACACAAGATTTCATAGGATTGCCCAGGGACATTAATGGTGCATTCCGATACACAAATGGACTGCTATATTTCTTCAGTGAAAATATGTATTATGAATATAACGAATTTACATTTTCGATGGTGAGAGCAAATCAGAAGGATTTATCGTTATTTTCGATTAATTGTCCAACGCTTGGGATTCTACAACAACTCAAATCACTTCTGATAAAGCTAACAAATTTGGACTTACCTTTATGATGTAATTCAATAACTTGTCCAGGAACATTAAATTCAACGCCACTTCGGAAATAAGAGTTTTATTTGAAACGTTCTCGGGCTGGTGGCGTTTTTTAGATTCATGGTTTTCTAGTGCAGCGTATCGGTGACGTCCTTGGTCTAGCCGGATACGTTGCAGTATCTCGATTTTATTGTCTTAGAAATAAATAAACGTTGTTGCTTCTATTTTATATTTTTATTTTAGTAAAAAGACTGCAGAGCTCTATCACCGACTTGTAATGTTCCAACTCTTTTTCCGCATCAACGATAGCCTTGTTCTTTTCTTTGAGTTTGATGCTGTATTTTTGATGCAACTTTTTCAAACAACTCTGCGTTCGGTTCTTCTTCTTATATTTAAATTGATGTACGTTATTTCTTGATTCTTCTGCAATGTTAACGGTACGTCTCATCTTTCTCTACTGAACCATTTCTTCTTATCCCCATTTTTTCTTATCTCCACTTTAACTTTTCATTATTGTATAATGTCCTGCCCAAGGCTGAGTCTCGAGGCTTCCCGGAATCAAATATCTTTTATTATCATATTAATATTATTTAGAGTAATTTTTTATTTTTTTTTTAATTTATTAAATAATATATAGTATTATTCTTCGAGCTGATAAAATGCTGTTGATGAGCCATTTCTATACCCTAGTTCAAACCCCTCAGATAATCGTTGGTTTAAAGGCGTTGCGTAGCCAACTAGACCAACGGGCACGCTATTATAGCATGCATGTGATGTTGGTTGCCTAGGTTAAATAATACCATATAATTACTTTTTTTAATATTTAATCCACAATTTATATATTACATAAGCTGTTAATATAAGCAACAAAATAAATATTATAATTAAAAATGTAAAAAAATTTGAAAGCGATTCTACAACAAAAGCGGCGTCCTCGATTATTAATGCTCGAGATATATTTTGGGTTGTTCGATTCTTATCCAGGAACATAAATGCCAGATTTGATTTTAGAAATTATACTGATGCTTACCAATGTTATTATATTTTCTTATGTGCTTTATAAATTATATATAAGGTATGTTTACAAAAACTAAATAAAAAACAATATTATAATAAACAGCATTTTATTTCATTATTTCTTACATGCATTTTACAGGTTATTGAATTACATCATAAAGGTAAGTCCAAATTTGTTAGCTTTATCAGAAGTGATTTGAGTTGTTGTAGAATCCCAAGCGTTGGACAATTAATCGAAAATAACGATAAATCTTTCTGATTTGCTCTCACCATCGAAGATGTAAATTCGTTATGTTCATAATACATATTTTCACTGAAGAAATATAGCAGTCCATTTGTGTATCGGAATGCACCATTAATGTCTCTGGGCAATCCTATGAAATCTTGTGTATATCCAAGCATATTTATTTTTTGATAATAACTGCATTCATCCACTTCAACGTAAACGCTATTATTGTAGAACACATATGTTTGCCCACTGTACGTATTTACAGCTGCAGTCACAACCCCGCCAACATGTAAATTTGATTGTACAATTGAATTATGAAATTTTAACGATGGGAAATCAAAAACATGTATATACATATCATCGAATAGTGCTATCTGGCCATTGGGGCGTTGGTAAATTGCATTTATTTTTTTAAACGTTGATGGTAGAAAGTGTAACCAATTGGTTATTAACTGCGGTTTTCCGTATGAATTTATATTTAATCCTTTCACCCAAACCCACTCGTTATAAAATATGTATATTTTTCCGAGGACTATTAGAAATGCATCGATGTCCTTTGATACTTTACACAAATCGGGGTAAATAACAGGTGGGTCAACCGTTCTAGAATTGAGTGTAGAATTTACAGTTATATTTGCCACAGTTGTAGACTCTATTGTGGAATTTATCGCAGGAATAGTTGTAGGCTTTGTCGTCGTCGACGTCGTCGCCTCCATCTCCATCGTTGTTGTCGTCGACGTAACCTTTACACCATACAATTCTTGAATTGCATTGATGTCATCTTCAGTTAAATTTGGATAAGCGTAGTAGTATGCATACATCAATGAATGTTGATCGCTTGAGTGCCGAGTTTCCTAAGACGTGTCCGATTTCATGAAGTAATACAGAAAAAATACTTATTTTGTTATTGGGGGGTGGTTTTGTCAAAGTCCACCAATCTTCATCTGCATCAAGATGAATTTCTGACAAACTTCCGTTGTCGTGAGGTAGATAGGCATGCCCCAAAGTATTCCCAGGACCGTCAAAGGAATTGCGAGTGTAGTTACGCTTTATGCATGTATGTGCTATTCTTTGAAATGAAATTAAAATATCATACTTTAAAGGATCATGAATGAAATTTAGATTAGTATATCTTGACCATAAATCAAAAGCCTCTTTGGCTAATTTTTTCATTAAATAATTCCCTTTATAAAAATGCCATTTTAAAGTTTTGTTTGGCCATTTTTCGGAATGAATTACATAATTTTCCAAATGATCAGGCTTTCCACATCTTGGAGTTTGCATTAAATTTAACGTACCATTATTGAATGTTTCATCTGCGGGTAGACCATAAGTTTCTTGAAACAATATTATAGCATCTCTGGAATCGGTCAGCGATGTGTCACTAGCATTTAAATATCCATAGAATTCTAGATACTTATTACCATCGAACGATGAGTCAGTTGAAGTTAATATAATAAATGATATAAGGAGTGTGAAGATCATCATTGTATAGAGGTCTTATTAAAACTAAAGTATAATTATAAAATTATTATTATTTATGCAATTATAATACATTTTGTTTATTAATCCAACTATTATGCGATTTATCCATGCCAAGCCATTTTACGAATACTTGATTTCCCTTCTTTTGCAATATTTTTTCCACTAAATATATCTTAGGATTTGATGTTTTCTGCAATTCCTCAGCGTAAAAGGCTCCTTGTATAGGATCTCCTCTTTCATCTTCCAATAAATACGTCACCGGGTTGGTAATTTTAATTTTAACAATTTTAAATCATTCATTTGTCCAATTTGGTGTGTATCCTTTTGCAAATAAAGCTTTTTGTTTACTCAATCGCACCATATCGCCCACTCGGAAATTCCCTTTTCCTGCAATTTTAATGTGCGAGTAGACAGTTTTTAATAACATCTCTTCCTTATCGCCGCCTGGAAGTACATCAGCTGGTCGCATTCCTATCGTACGGTGACGTTGATTGTTGTATTCTAACGTTCAAAATATCATACCAGCTGTATCTCCCACGCAAACTGAATTGTCCTCCGACACATACTGTTTTAAATTACGATAATGAACGACATATTTTTTCACCGTTTCCACATCTTCGGCTAGCTGCTTCAATTGTTCTGCAAACCATTCGGCGCAATTGGGTCCTCTATAACTACGGTAGAAGGATAGGGTGTCGTCATAGGTACATTTAAAATAATAGCGCACGCTATGTGCTTCGTGCAGCTGGTACTTGGTCCTCTTGTCTCTCATTTTAATGTTAATTGGATTTAATATGGTTTCAAAATTTGCGTATACTATAAAGACGTCCGCTTTCTTTGTTCCCAAAATTTTAAAATTTAATTTTTCCTTTCTTTTTAAAAGTCACCTTATATTCATTAATCTGTTCGCAGTCTTTTAAATGTTTTTCTAACTTCTCTTTGTTGTGGAAATACTGAAGACACCGATCACAAAAGTACTTTTTGTATTTGTGTTTGTCCAATTGATTTGACACCAGTCTTGACAATTTTTTTATCCAGACGTAGTGATAACGAGTTTTGCAACCATCGTCTGTTTAGCTACTTCAATATCGTATCTATCTTGAATTATGAGGAGGTTTACATGCTTTGCTTGTTTGGCTTTTGTAAGATAGGTTAGCACTACGCTAAACTTTTTTCATTTTGAGATTATCAAAATATCTACGTTGATTGAGAGATTGTTCTGCTTCTCAAATCGAGGAATTTGTTTAATTGTCATTGGAATCGTAATGTATGTTAAGTTTGAATGTTCTCCTGGAAGCAGGCTGCAATCTCAGTATCTCGATAAATTGGACTATTTTTAGTTTTTAAGTATTCAAACTCAATTATTTCTTCATCCCCTTTTACCACTATAAATTTTCCACAGAAAGATGCGTTCACTTTCAAAGCTTGCTTTTTTTAAGCATATTTTTTGTTCGCCTTTGGAATAGATTTTTGGCGTCAGCCAAGAACGCATTAGGATCTTTATGAGTTAAGTTGACAATAACCCCCGTTCTCATTCTTGTTGTAAAAGCCGATGCTTTGTCGATCCATTTGACTCTAAGACTCGCATAATTTTGTCTGTTTGGGTGGGTTGGTTTATATCCGGCCCCTGTAACTTCACGTAACGCTTTTATCATGCATATAAACCCTAGCATGAGTGCAATGCATGCATCAAAATAAATGGACCGTTCTTTGTCATTTTAGTCGGGTCGGCGTGTTCTGTTAAAGATGTAATACACCATGACCCCTATTCTGGCACTCATTGCGATCTTGCACTACGTCATAGATTTTAGAGGGGAAGTGTGTCATTTAAACCATAAATTTGTAATTAATAATACATATTGACTATAAAAAATACAATTAAAATGAAGCTTGGTGTTGAGTTTATATTACTAGATGGTCCTATTGTACAAAAAGAGATCACCGGCAGATTTTTTTAAATTATTAATGGCGTCATTAATTGCGATAAGCGATATGCAATGCATGCCAGAATAACCCCCTATGTTTTAATGTATATCTTGTAAACGCATGTAATAGATAAGAACACCGATAGTGTGTAATTTTGCACATTCCAATATTTTCTTGCACAGACGCGTCCTTGCTTCTCTCTCGATTCGTTTCATACCTTGAGTCAGCAAATTTCATTCATATAACTCCCGGAGAATCTCCGTTACAAATCATCATACAGCTGATAAGAACTGATAAGGAGGCTTAGGCTGAACGCGCTTGGGTGACTCAGGTGATGATGCGCCTTTGAAAATGCTGTTGTATTAATACCATATATTCTTTGATAAATATTTTTTAATACATATTTATATGCTTCTTTTTCCTTCCTTTTACAGAACCTAAATATTGAAAAGGAGGTAGGTAAAAATAATTGAACCGTATACATACATTTTTCGATATATTGATAAAAATAATAAAATAAATATATAAATTAGACTATATCGATCATTTTTCTGTGTTGACAAGATGATTTCCTCTGTGGTAAATCCAAGTATTATGAACCTCTCAGCAGATTAAATTTATTAATATTGATACTCAAATTAATAATCGCTGACAATGCCCACCCGCTGTCTAGTTCTTAAAATTCTTCCAACTTGCGCAACAGCACGTCAGATATATTCTCTACAAACCACTCATTTAATTCACAGTCTCGATCAACCACCGCATTTTTTGTGTTTATGTACTTGAAATCTTCCACGATTCCGTCTTGACTGTTTTTCACAAATTTACCACAAAATACTGTATTTATTTTATAAAACGACTCCTTCTTCAACGCTAGTCTTATCCTTCTTACAAACAAAATTTCACAATCTTTAAAAAATGTTGTTGGCTCCCTGTGTTTTATAACGGTTAAAATTTCCGTTCTAATTCTTCCGTAAAACGCAGATTTTGAATCTTTTCACTTTACCGCCTCACTTGCCCAATTAGCGTGAGTCCTACTGCGAATTGAAATGCTGCCTCCGACTCTTGCAGGTACTCTCAACAAAGTCCGGTATGTCTTCATTTTACTGATTGTCGACAATATCTTTTGCTGTACTCCCATAGACGTCTCCGCCTTTAACGCCGTATTTAAAATACGAATTTGTTTAGAGCAGTGCTTGATCCATTCTTCTATCACACCCATATCAGTCTCTTTTTGCGCCATAAATTGTTCCATTATTCGGACCATACCGTCAGCAACGTTCGAAATTGTAGCCATGATGATAAAGTAGTAATGTACTCTTGAGGGTTGTACTAGACTGATTTTGAACCCTCTGATCCTTGTTTTCATACTAAATTATAAATTGCAAAACGTCACGTGACTTGTTTCCTCCAATCAAAATGCTCCTAAAGCCTTTTCTTCTAATTATTTCACGATTAAAATTTTCGCTAATAATTTTAAATTACGTCACCCCAAATAAATTTTTCTACAAGTCTCAACATGCTCAATTTGAATAAACTACTTACGCCCTTGTCTGCATGACGTCATCCCAATAATATTTTTAATTGACCATTTTCCCACACTTTTATATTACGTCACCCCAATTAGCATTTTAAACAAGTCTCAACAAGCTCGACTTTTACAAAAAACACTTCCGATACACAACACTTTTCAACAGGATGCACTTCCGGTACATTAATCCTTATCTTTCCAATTAAGCACACACCCATTATCGCACCGGATGCACTTCCGGTACATTAATCCTTATCGTACTTGCTACTTCCGGTACACAACTCTTATCTTTCATCGATGACTCACCATAATTAAAAAAATTTGACATGTCTCGACACGCAAAATTTCTATTACGTCATCCATCCTAACTTACTTTTTCTGCCACCGCGGCGCTGACGTGCACTCATTCTCCATCCCACTCTTTCCGAGTTTTCGCACACCCCTCGCACTCACACACTCTTATGGAGGTACTGCACACTTTGCGCACAGAAGGGCGCCACAGGCGGCGCCCACTTTCACATGCCCAGATGGCCGGCCCCGACCGGATTCCTAAATCCCAAGGTCACCCCCAGCGCCCACTTCCTTTGACACGCCCAGATGGACGTGCCCAACCGGATGTCCAAAATCCAAGATGGCGTCAAACGGGCAATTTTAGACCCCATGTAAATGTCCATAAAAACTTGGCCCCGATCTCTCATAGTACCTCTACTTGTTTTAAAATGTTTTTTGTTGTTTATTGAAAGCTGAAAAATTTGATTAATTATGTTTCTGCCAATCCTATCTTTTTCAGATTGTATTAGATTGTCACTATAATTACTAGCTAACTCATAAACCTTTTTAGTCTGTTTAGAACGATTACTGATGTTTTTCTTAAATGCTTTTTGTTTCTTATTAACTGCCTAATTTGTCTGAAATGAAAACAAGTACAAAGAACAAAAAAAAAAAATTTTATGACATTTTAAATAAATTTTGTAAATTATATTTATTAATATGTGGATCAAAAATTTTAAAATTTAAGCAATGAATATTAAAATCAAAATTATTAAGATTTTTTTTATTTTTACTATGTTTATCTTAGAATAATGATAGATAAAACGCGGTTTAGGTTTGGTAGTAATAAAAAGAAAAGTTTTAATAACAGAAATAATAAGTGAATGATCAGAATTTCTTAAAGCGCCTCAATATTAGTAGTTGTAATCTCTGGAATAGTTGAAAAATATAAATTTAATAATCTTGGTTCATCAATAAAAATATGTGAGAGTTGCTGAATAAGTTGAGTTGAGTTTGTTGTCCGAATAGTGTTGCAAAAGAGTAGTTTAACCATTCAGTATTATGTACATTAAAATCTCTTTTCCTAAAAGTTAATTACAAATCATCGCTCAGAAAACATTTGTATTAATCATAAATCTTTTAGAAAATTCCAATTTATTCCAATAATACATTTTTTTGCAAATAATTAACCGCTTAAAAACTCATATTATGCAAAAATAATATCATAAACCGATAAAATGATGCATTTTTTGCATTAGAAGTCATAAAGAATTGCTGAAAAAATCATTTTATACTTAAAATTAATTTTTGTACCGAGTAATGGAGTACCTGCCTGTTTGTTCTATACAGGGTGTTCAAAAAATAATGTAAAATATTTAAAAAAACGGAAGTACAAACCATTTTATATTTTCATATATTTTTACAAAGAACAGAGTTGTAGAAGACGTTTGAAGTGCCCTCCTTCCATTTCCAAACAGGCACGACATCTTTTGTCTGAAGGACATTTGTACTCCTTCTAAAATCCTTTCATTGACTTAAATTTCTTAAAACTTTTTATTAATTTTTAACTGCAGTTCTTTGAGGCTATTTACAAAAGTAGCATACACTAATGATTTTAAATATCCCAAAAAAAAGAAGGTTTAAATGAGGCGATCTTGCTGGCCATAAAACTGACCCGCTTCTTCCAACCCACCTATGTAGAAAAGTTTGGTCTAAATTCTTTCTAACGGCAATCAAAAAATGAGCTAGAGCACCATTATGCTGAAACCACATTTGTTGCCTGTGGGCCAAAAGAATGTCATCCAAAAGATCATACATAGTGTTCTGCTGAAAATTAAGGTAAACAACGTTTGTTAATTGGTTTTGTAAAACAGGACCTAGAAACCTGTCGCTTACAATACTCATCCAAATGTTTAATGAAATTGTGTCTGATGTCCACATTCAATTACAGCATGGGGATTTTCTTTTGTGAAACAATGTGCATTATGAAAATTAACAACTCCATTTTGTGTAAACACGGCTTTATTTGTAAAAAGAATTTTGGCAAGAAGTTGCGGATTTTCAGCATTTTTGCGTAGAAACCAGAGACAAAAAACCAAACGTGCCTGATGATCAGTTAAATTTATGGCCTGTACTTGTTGTACATTGTATGGATAGAGCAGCTGCTTGTGGAGGGTTCTCCAAACAAGAGTAGCAAAAATTATAAAGATAGAACAGTTTTTGAAGTAAACCGGTATCTCTCAATCTCTGGTAATTTTTTCCAAATATACGATGTGAAAGAATCTGGCAATTTAGATAAGCTTTTACATAAAAACGTCGCGCTTTGGTGGCAATCCCATTAGCACGACCATACATGAAACGCATGTTGTCTAGTTCTGCATTAGAGTAATCAGCCATAGCAATAAAAACTTATGCACTATCAACACCTGTGAAATATTGAATGTTTATTTTACAAAACTTTAAATTTTTTTTTTATTTTCAAAAGTCAAGTTTTTGTTACTATGTTATGTATTATAACTTAAAATCATCAAACAAATATTTAATTACGATCATTTTAAATTAAAAAAAACATTTTTTTTTAATTTATCAGAAAATTTTGTTTTAAAGGTATAGTATTATTTTACATGGATGTAGTAAGAATATCATAAAAACTTAAAAAAATGTATGTTGTTGGTTGCCATAGCAACTATACTAAAAATAAAAACATACATGTGTGTACCTGCCTTTATAATACTCAAAAACCATTTAAAATAGTTTTTGAATCATATAAATCGGTTAGAAAATAACAGAGTTATTCAGCCGTACGTTTTTTGTCTAACCTTGTATATTTAAAAAATTAATAGGAAACATTCATTATAAAGCTTACACTATAAATAGAGATTTAACGATTAAGAAGCGGACTCGGAGAAATTATTTATGCCTGGTAAAATTCATCTAAGTTGCGTATAAACACACAAACAAAGTTCTTGATGCATTCGAAATTATCCGAAAGTTTCTACTGATATTAGTATATGAGTGTGCGCTCTGATACACATACCCATTACATCCAAACATGACAAAACAGCAGCAGCAACACACCAGTTTTATTTGCGGCGTTTCATCCAAACACATACACACATAACGCGAGAACGGGTTAGTTATTAAGTTTCCAGTTGTAATTATAACTACTGAAGGGCGCCCAAAGACGTGTACAGATGGCGCTGGCTCTGATTAGTTCCGAAACGGCAGAGTTAATGCATTACCTCATGGTTAAACTAATTCGTATGCAATTCTAAGTTTCACAGGTGTAACAATATGTATTAACTGATTAAAATATTATAATTAAATAAATAAATTTGCAATCGGAAATTGAAATTAATAATTCATAACCGTTTTCAATTAATATTGAATGACTTACAAATCCCTGCACTGTCATCACCTACATTAATTATGAATTCGGCTGTTTTAAACATATTTGAAACGGATTTTAAATGTTAATGCGCTCGCTAAAATTGATAATTATTGCAATAACTTAATCCCTTGAACGCTCATTAATCGCAAGCGCAATTAATAATTATAACGTCAATAATATCATTACTAATAAAGCCATTAAATTTATTATGTATTGAAAAGTGCACTATATTTTGTTGCATTAATTAATTAATGCTCTAAATTTAATTCAATTGCAAATTGTTTGATTAATTTTAAATAATAAATGATTTTGTATATTGGGAATTAACTTTTCAATTTTAATATAATGCGGCAAATTTTATTCTGAAAATATTAATTTATAATTATTAATAAATTTATTTAATTACATATATATATATATATATATATATATATATATATATATATATATATTGACTTCTTTTGTTAAAATTGACTGGTCAATTATTTATTATAATTAGAAAATTGTTTAAATATTTTACAAAATACATTTGTTTTATGTAATTTTTTAGATTTCATTTAATCGTTTTTTTTATAATAATATAAACATTAAGGTGGGGCTTAAAAATTTGTTTGTCAAATTTTAGAGAGCGCCGGGAATTTTATTAATTAACACTGTTAAAAATCTCACTCAATGTTTCTTAAGTGTCAAACATTGTCTCTAAAATGTCAACTTCTCAAAATATTCCTCAACGATCTCTAAAGTAAAATATCACAAGAAGTATCACATTTGACATCTATTACATAAGCATTATGATGTTAACTTATATCTAACAAAACATCTACATCATTTATTACAGTAATATTATCACGATCATTAGTAAAAAACAAATCCCAAAATAAATCCATACTATTTGATATGGTTATACATTGAACACAGTTTAAAAATCCAAATGAGTTAGCAACTAAATGTCTTGGGTAGTTTTTGTTACAAGTAATTCCAGTTTCAAATTCTATAAATTGTAATCTCACAGTAGAATTAAGTTACTATTAGGAATGACATCAATAAAAGATTCGACTGAGTAGCAGTGGTCAGCATATTTATCAATAACCAAACGAAGAGGTAAATAAACTGCAACAATTATGTACAACACAAACTTAAAGTTCACAATGCGTTTGTAGCATGTTCAACACTTAAATATGGCGGATGTAGTAATGTACAGTTTAGATGACTTTTAATTGCAATTAATACGCCACCTCCGTTTATTTTAGGGCTAGTTAAATTAGACCGATCACATCTAAATAAGTTATAGCCAGTTAGTCTTAGTTCTGAGTCTTTAGATTGCTAAGTTTTGGTTAAAACAATAATGTCAAAATTTGACAAAGCTATAGCTAACAAAAGTTTTTTTAGTTTGGTTTTTATACTTCCAACGTTTTGGTAGTAAATTGAGAGGCCGTTGGTATTCCTGGAAACGGGTCCAAACTGTTGAGCGAATTTAAGGTAAATTTTGTGGTCGGTTATAGTTAATAATTTTTTTGACAGCAATGATTCAATCAAGACAGATGGTAGTTTACCTTTGATATAGTTTGCAATTTCTATTTTATTTGTTCTACGATTAAGTTTTGACACATAAACATATGGAGAGGGAACGTAGGCTTGCAGCAGCTCATTGTCTGGACCATATCTAAAAATCGTTAAAGTTTTGTGCTGTACTCTAAGTTTAATCAATTGTGAACTACTAGTAGTGATATAAGTACTGGATAGAATTGTTTTTGCAGGTGGCAACTGAATTAAATCAGTATTAATGACAGACCTAATAGAAGCAGGTTCAAGTAGACGGCAAGATTTTAAGTCTAAAATTTCTATATCTAACTGAGCTATCTTCTCTTCCAAATAAGAAATTTTGTCAGTTAAAAGTTTATTGTTAAAGCAAACTTTATCTAACAATACTTGATACAGCATGATAGTTTTTTGTATAGTTTGCATAGATCAGATTTCAATTTAAAATCAAATAAAACACTACAATGACATTTTTTTGTAGCAAATAGCACAGCTATTATGGTAAATAACTTTTATATTTTTAGGCTTTTTTTCAAAAACTTGGCGCAGTAGTAATTCGAACTGTTTTGAGATCTTTACAACCTGACGGGATTTAATTTAATGTTATTTTTTTTGCTTTGTTAAATGATTATGATTGTCATTTCTGTTAGCTTAATTTTGGTGTTTGAAAAAAAAATGTAATGCTTTCAAAATGTAGATGGACGGCAAAGTTAGAATTTGTTGATCTAAAAAGTAGCTTTGCAGCAATCACGATAGCTAGTGGCGTCAATAATTCTGACTGCTTTTCTCTGAAGTGCAAATAAACGAGTATAAACAGCTAAATGACCACAAATAGATATTTTATAACTTAGATGGCTATGACATAAAGTAAAATAAGCATTTCACAAACAAACCACAGATACACAACGTTTTAAACAACGCAAAGTAAATATTAACTTGTTAAGTTTATTTGCAATATATTCTCCGTGTTTTATCCAGTTTAGTTTGAAGTCAATCTAAATTCCTAAAAATTTAGTTGACTCAACACATTGTTTCTGTTTTATTTTGATTCAGAAACAGCTTGTTAATTAACATCCATTGTACTACCTGATCATTATTTAGTTTTTTATCAGTTTGCACCTGCTCTACAACATTTCCTGATGTCAGTATGCTAATGTCATCAGCATATAATATTACTGAACCTAAATATGGTAAATCATTAATATATATATATATATATATATATATATATATATATATATATATATAATAAAAACAGAAGAGGGCCCATAATCGATCCTTGCGGGACACATAAACCCAAGCTTTTCTCTTGTGATACAGCACCATTACATAAAACTACTTGCCGCCTTTCACTCAAATATACTACTTGGGTGTAGATTCTAGCAATATAGTTTTGATAACAAAATATTATGGGAAATACAATCAAAAGCTTTACTCAGATCGAGAAAACTTCCAATTGATATTTCGCTTTTTTCTAAACAGGTACCGATATTATTGACTAATTCCATAATAGCGTTAGTTATTTTTTGCTAAACAGATTGTGTTTTGTAAAATAATCCGCTAATTGGCGGTTTAATATTTTTTCATAGATTTTAGAAATTAATAATTAATTGTTTTAATTACTTCTGTTGTAAAGTCATATTTATAGTATCCCTGACTTCATTAAAAAAAAACATCAACAAACTTAGAACAGTTTTAAGTTTGTTGACAGTTAAAATTATACATAAAAAATAACGGATCTATATGTGAAGATGGCATTGTATCAATTAAAAATTTAGCTAATACACTAAAATACATATTAAAATCAGACGCAGAGATATCACAGATATTATCACAGGTTGTTTGTTTTGTATTTATCACATGCCAAATAGCTTTGGGTTTATTTGTAGAATTATCAATATAATTTTTGTTAGTTTTAAGTTTTGCACATTTAAGTGCGTGCTTGATATTGATTCTTAGTGTCAGTTAAAAGTTTTTTTATTTTCTGAGCTTTTGGAATATTGATACACTTCATTTAGTAAATTAAGAGAATTTATCATATCCCTGAGACTTTAGTCAAAGTTGACAAAATATTTGAAAGTTGGAAAATTTTGTGTGTTTTGACAAAATAATTAAAAGTTGGAAATTTTGTTGTATTTTAAAAACATTTTTGAGAGTTGAAATTTTTTTTGTGTTTTGTTTTGTTTTGTGGTCAGGTTACAATCGATTTTTTTGATTATTTTTATATTTGACAAAATTTATGAAGTTGCAAAAGTTGATTTTCTTGTGTTTTGACAAAGTATTTAAAAGTTGGATTTTTTTTGTTTTTCAAATTTTTCGATTATTTTGTGTTTTGACAAAATACTATGAAGTTGAATTTTTTTTTGCTTTTGGTTAGGTTACAATCAAACCTTTCGATTATTTTGTGTTTTGACAAAATATTTGAAAGTTAGAAAATTTTTTGTTTATAATAATAATAATCTTTATTTACGGTAAGTAAAACCATTTACATCTACATAAAAATACAATAAATATAAACAATATAATACATATATAAAAAACAAAAGCAAAAGATTGACATAAAAAACAATATAAAATACATAACATTTAATCAATATGTCCCAATTGAATCTTAAACAAAGATTTAGAACAAAAAAAATTTAAATTGTTTGTTAAACTGTTTGCAAATCTACAAATCCTACCAATAGGATTGTGAATTCCATAATTAGTAGAATGTGTAAATTCTCTAAATAATGAAGTCTGCCTAGTACGTCGTTCACTAATAGGAATGTAGAATGGAAGAGATTCAAGTAACTCAGGACAGTCTACTTCAGACATCACTAGACTACGCAAAAATGAGAGATCTGATCTTTTGCGCCGAACTTTTAGTGACGGTAAATTGTATAGTGAAGAAATGTAATTGCGATCAAAATTAACCGACAATATACCAGATCTATAGGACAACAGGCGAAAAAATTTGTTTTGAATACGTTCAATATTTTGACTATGGATTTCATAGAAAGGGCACCAGACTGACGGAACGTACTCTAAATGAGAACGCACCAAGGCACAGTAAAGTAATTTAAGAGTATTTGGAGAAAGATCAGCAGACATCCTGTATACAAACCCCAGCATTTTTATAGCACGATTACACATGTAGCTGATATGCTCAACAAACGTAAGTTTAAAATCGAAAATTACACCCAAGTCTTTAATTTGTGTCACTTGTTGTAGCACCTTGTTATCGATAATATAATCGTACGAAATTTTGCTTAGCGTTCTATTAAAACTGATTGCAAAACATTTATTTACATTAAACAAAAGGTTATTAATAAGACACCAATCATTAACAGAGTCTAAATCTTGTTGTAAAAGATTACAATCATCGATTGATAAAATACTTCTATAAATTTTTAAATCATCTGCAAATAATAGGAATGATGATGAACTAATACAGTCAGAAAGATCATTGATAAAAAGTAAAAACAAAATAGATCCGCAGTGAGATCCCTGAGGAACACCTGATGGAACTAAAATAGGTTGTGAAAGAAAGTTATTGATTTTTACACACTGCGTTTGGTTTTTCAAAAAGCAAGATAACCAAGCAACCACTGCATTATGAAAACCCAAAGCACGAAGCTTAGCAATCAAAATATTGTGGCTCACACGATCAAAGGCCTTTGAAAAGTCAGTGTAAATAGAGTCAACTTGAGTTTTGCATTCAAATGCGTTTAAAATGTAATTTTCGTAAGAAAGTAGATTGGTAAGTGTAGATCGACCCTCACAAAACCCATGCTGTTCTTCTACTAAAATACTTTTGCACATCCAACGTATTTGACCAGTTATAATTTGATCAAATAATTTTGGGATAGCAGATTGAATGCAAATTTCTCTATAATTTGTAATATTTTCTTTAGCACCAGATTTATGCAGATTTATGGTCAGGTTACAATTGAAAGGATATAACTTTCGATTATTTTGTGTTTTAAAAAAAAAATTGAAAGTTGGAATATTTCGTGTGTTTTTACAAAATAATTGAAAGTTGGAATTTTTTTTGTGTTTTGACAACATTTTTGAAAGTTGAAATTTTTTTTGTGTTTTGAAAAAATATTTGAAAATTAGAACTTTTTTGTTTTTGGTCAGGTTAGAATAAAAAAATTGAAAAAAAATTGTGTTTTGACAAAATAATTGAAAGTTGATTTTTTTTTTGTATTTTTACAAACACTTGAAAAATACATTTTTTTTGTTTTTGGTCAGGTTAATAATAATTATAATAATAATAATAATAATAATACTTTATTCACAGTACATACAAAACCATTTACATCATTATGTACATAAATCACGATGAATTACAAGCAATATTACAATTATACAAAAATATATAAAAGAATGTTGAATAATAAAAGCATTGAAAAAAATATACATATATAAAAACAAAATGTAAAATTATTCATCAACACAAAATAAATCAATATTATTAGAGAATCTATTTGCAATTCTACACATTCTACCAATTGGATCATTAAATCCATAACTGGTAGAATGTATAGATTCTCTAAATAATGGAGACTGTCTAGTTTGGCAATTATTGTTGAAGATTTGAAATAGAAAAGTTATTATTAGCTCTTAGCAATCAATCTCAGACATCAATAGTCCACGTAAAAATGATAAATCGGCTCTTTTGCGCCGCATTTTCAGCGGCGAAAAATTATATTGCAATGCAATAAGGTTAAAATTGTAATTTTTAGTTAAAATGCCTAATTTGTACAATAATAAACAAAAAAATTTGTTTTGATTACGTTCTATATTGTATATATAAATGCTGTAGAAAGAGCACCAAACTGACGGAGAGTACTCTAAATGAGAACGTACCATCACGCAATAAAGTAGTTTGAGTGTGCTTGTAGATAGTTCAGTTGACATTCTATACACAAACCTTAACATTTTTATAGCACGGTTGCACATATAGTTGATATGCTCAACAAAACTTAGTTTTGGATCAAAAATTACGCCCAAATCTTTTATTTGTGTAACATGTTCCAAAACATTATTATCGATAGTATCGTATGACTACTTTACTTAAAGTTCTGTTGAAGCTTATCGAAAAACATTTATTTGCGTTAAACAACAAGTTATTAATAAAACACCATGCATGAACAGAATCCAAATCATTTTGCAAATTAATGCAATCATCGATAGATGATATTCTTCTATAAATTTTAAGATTGTCAGCAAATAATAAATAAGACGAAAAATTAATAGAATAAACAAGATCATTAATAAAAAGTCAAAACAAAATTGGTCTACAACAGACAGTAAACTAATTTCACTAGGCGATTATAATCTACTCGCAGCGGTATGGATAAATGATAAGTTAGGCATAAGTGTTATTTGTAATGATAATTATTCTGCTCATTTTGTTTCCAACTGTTATGGATTTTTAAACTGCGCTTAATGTATTTCTATAACGTAGTTGTTAGAAATAATTTAAACAATAGATCTAACGTAGGCAACCAAAAAGACAATATCATTGAAAACAATGCAAATAATAATAAAATTATTAAACAAGTAGTTCCGACTTCTAGTCAATCTATAGGCAACCCTACTAGCCTTACGGACATAAACAAACCGAATACTACAAATCATTTAAATAATTGTGATTAGCCAACTAATAATAATGACACCGGTAATAACGTCTGGAAAACGGTCACAAACCGTAAGAAAAGTAAACCTAAAATACAAGGCACTCTAGAAAATGCCAATACTATTCTGCAAGCAGTGAACAAAAAAGCACACATTCATGTTTATAGACTGGTTTCTACTACAACTGAAGAAATGATCATAACGCATTTAAAGAAGAACAATTTTAAATCGGTGTCAGAAGCTGGCATCAAAACATCTATCCGATTATTCGTTATTCAAGGTTTCCGTTCCGTTTGAACACCTCAAAGACATAGAAGATCCAGGATTGTGGCCTTAAGGAGCGTCCTTTGATCGTTTTTTCTTCGGATTCGCAGGACCGTACTAAACAAATAGTATGTATCTTGCATTTAAACATACAATGCTTGCGTAATAAAATTTATCAAATGGAATCATTTTTATCAGGGCGCATGAATAAATATTCATTTACATATGCGAATATTCGCTTTCTAGCAATGAAGCTCTGCAAGTAAAATTAAATGATCTGGCAGTAGTTTCGCAATTTTCACGAGTTATTTATAAGCGTGGTGGTGTTATGATACTTGCTAAGCCACATATTAACTGTATGTCTATGGACATAATTTATCTAAAGAAAAAGATTGCGAAATTTCTGACATGGAATTAATTAATATGAAATGCGTTGTTGTATCTGTCTATCGTTTTCCATCAGGGGATTTTAATATGTTTTTAAATGTCTTGTACTGTGCTTTCAACAAAATCATCTTTGTTCACAATAGGGTATTTTTGACAGGTGATTTTAATGTTTCATTTAATGGCAGTGATCCTAATAGGCCCAGGTTTATTGACTTTCTTAGTAGGTATGGCTTAATAAGTAACTTTAACCGTCCTACCAGGTTATATAATAGTATTGATAATATTTTTACAAACGTTTACCAGAGTCAAGTATCTATGGTTTTTACGACCATATTAGAGTTGATTTATCGTTTGAACATAGTACTAATAATTAAGTTTAGCCACGACTATGTCGACCTTTAACTCAATGTGGAAAAATCAATTTTTTTTCTTTGATTGAAAATATTAATTGGCAGTTTCTTGATAATGAAAACCTAAATTGTAGTGTAAAAGTGGATTTGTTTTTGAAAATATTATCAAGCAACGCTCTAAATGCTTTTTCACATAAAGAACTGTAACAAAGCAATGGTTGTAAACAAAATAAAATAATTTAAAATTTGAAATCTTAAAATTTATGAACGAAGTTTGTCTTAGATCAAATGATCAGTTAAAACAAATTAAAAAAAACCTACAGAACAAAATATAATTTAGCCATCAAAAATGCTCGGCTTAATGCTAACAATAAGTATGTACAGCCAGACACGAATATTGTGGCCTCTATATAGGCAACTTAGTATACACAAAAATTATGTTAAATGTAGTTATACTAATGCCTACGTCCGTTTTAGCACTTTTCATTTGCGCTTACATTTTAAACGTTCCATGGGCGACGTTGTTCTGGGATTGAAAGATGTTAAAACGGGCAAAGGCATAAGTTTAACAACATTCAACATAATTTTAGTGTATACTAAGTTGTCTATACAGAGGCCACAATATTCGTGTTTGGCTGTAAGTAGTCATTCCGACTCTCAAAAAGCTATGTGGAGAATTATTAAGCTAATTAATAAAAACTGTGATACAACCTGTAATATTAGCGTTAATGATTTTAATAATTTCTTTTTAAATATACCGTCTACTTTAATAGGATCTCTATCTAAATTTGATGTGGATCCTATTATTTTAATATGTAGTAAAGTTAACAATGTAAATGTACCAAACTAATTTAATTTTCGTGAATCAACTTTTATTGAAATGAGAGACACAATCAAACTTCTCAAAAAAAGTAAGTGTTTTGATTGTTATGGTATCACTGCTGATATGATACAGCAAGTGTCACATTTTTTAATAGTTTCACTTACTAAACTGTTCAATGAATGTATTAATAGTCAAACGTTTCCCGACGCTTTAAAACTAGGTGATGTGAAACCTATTTACAAAAAGGACGACATTAATGACTTTTCAAATTATAGACCTATTAGTCTGCTACCAATTGTTTTTAAAATTTTCAAAACTTTATTAAAGAATCAATTAGTTGATTTTTTTGAATCAGAACATTTATTTTCTGATAGCCAGTTTGGATTTCAAAAAGGAATGTCCACAACACAAGCTGTACTAAACTTTGTGAGCAACACAATTGATTGTTTTGAAAATGGTGAATATTCAGTAACTTCTTTTATTAATTTGCCAAGGCATTTGATTGTGTTGATCACGAGATTTTACTACGTAAGCTGTATATGTATTATATTAAGCCAGAAAGCTGTTGTTTGTTGTTATCCTATTTGCATAATAAGAAACAGCGTGTTTACCACAATCAAACACATTCAGAATTTGGTTTTTTAACTGCAGGTGTACCACAAGGTTTAGTACTGAGTCCAATGTTGTTTCTTATCTATATCAACGATCTTTCTCAACTTTTTAAAAATGAACATGTTGTTCTTTTTGCGGATGATACTACCATCTCATTTAAGCATAAAGACATCAATATAGCTAAGAATGGACATAATGCAGCTATAGCTACAGCAGAGATGATTTTGCAGTAATCTTTTAACTGTAAATCTTTAGAAATCTATCACTCTTACATTTTCGTTACGAAATCATCAGGTATTTAGTAACAATACAAAGTTTTTAAGTCTGCATATTGATCCAGATCTGAAATGGTCAAGGTATAGAGATGCACTAGCAAAGAAGTTATGCAGCAATATTTTCTTATTAAGCAATTTAAGCGGTACTGTTTCTATCTTTGTCTTAAGAACGGCCTACATTGCTCTCTGTCAATCACATCTAACGTACGGCTTATTGATATGGGGACATTTTTCTATTTGTAACAGAATGTTCTCTCTACAAAGAGGAGCCATCAGGGTAATATAAGGCCTTGGTTATAGGGATGACTGTTTAAATCAATTTTGTGTATTAAAGTTAATGACATTTCCGTGTTTGTATATATATGAGTGTATAAAATATAAGCAAAGCAACCTCAATAAATTCCAACTTTATGAAAACAAGCATTCTCATAACACTAAGAATAAAGTTGATATTTATCCAATTACCACTGCATTAAATTTTACAATTTGATTTCAAACCATGCTAGAAATCTTCCTAAGAAAGCTTTCTTGAACTATATGAAAGACAGACTATCTAATAAAGGGGGCTTTTTATTCAATTGATGATTTTGTTGGCAGCACTTTTAATTAAATTTATTTGTTTTGTCTTACTTTGTATTGAATCTTTACTGTATTTTTTATATTTTTATTGTACTTTTATTTTTGTAACATATTATTCCTACTTAAATATTTTTATTGTATATTCCATTTGTTAATTCAAACCAAGTGACCTGACTTGTGTAATACTTTTTGTAGTTGGCCTGCAAGTATAGCGGTCAAGAAATTTTTAAATTATGGGCGAGTTAATAATGTTCCTGCTTCATCTTCTGTGGATTTTCGAAATCTGGATCCAGCCAACAATCTAAACCCGTCACCAGAAACACCAGCGGTATCTCCATCTATTACCAGAATGTCGGGGGTATAAAAACTAAACTCAAAGAACTTATGCTGGCTGTAGCTGTATCCAACTACAATATTATTGTACTGACCGAAACCTGGCTAAATCAGGACATCAGCGATGCGGAGCTACAATTAATTGGTTACAGTTTGTTTAGATGTGATTGCTCTTCATTAACTAGCCCTAAGCTTGACGGAAGAGATGTCTTAATTGCTACTAAAACTTGTTTTAATTGTACTTTATTACAACCTACATTTTTAAGTGTTGAACATTTGTTTGTAATTGTTAAGTTTAAATTTGTATCATATATTATCAGTGCAGTCTACTTACCACCTAACTCGGCATGTGATAAATATTAAGATCATTGTTTTTCCGTTGAATCTATCGCTGACAAATATCCAGCCAGTAAACTAATTTCAGCAGCGGTATGGGTAAATTATGAGTTAGGCATAAGTGTTATTTGTAATGATAGTTATTTTGCTCATTTTGTTTCCAACTGTTATGGATTTCGAAACTGCGCTCAATGTATTTCTATACCTAATGATAGTGGTGTGTTCTTAGATTTATGTTTTTCTAACATCTGTGATATTTCTGTGATTAAAGTTATGTTAAAACTTAGGCAACATCATATTGCTTATGAACTTTAACGCAATCAATAACTTTTTGTTGAATGTTGATTGGTCCGCCCTTTTTTATAATTGTGATGTTGATAATTGCGTTAATTTATTTTACTCTGTGTTGCTTTTTGCTATTGACTAATTTGTTCCCAAAAAACTATGGCGAAAAAACAATTTTCCAGTTTTGTTTAATAAAGAATTGATTTCACTTATTAGACTCAAAAAAAACTGTTCATAAACGTTATAAATCATCAAGACTATTGTCTGATTATAACGAGTTTTAATCAGTTCGTACTTCGTGTAAACATATCAGTACATGTCTATACAAGCAATATATTACTCAAATAGAAATCAACATTCAAAGTAACCCTAAACACTTTTGGAAATTTGTTAGCGACTCTAGATAAACTAATGATTTTCCAGCCACAATGTATTATAAACAAAAAACTTGCAGTAATGGAGATGACTATGTTAATAGTTTTGCTGAATTCTTTTCCTCTGTTTACAATACACAAACTCATCCAACTCCTTTGTTTGACTTTAAGAAAAACGAATTACATCAAGCATTTTCAATTAGTTTGTTGGATATATTTAAAGGGATTGAAAACCTTAAATGTAACTTTAGCACTGGACCGGACGGTGTTTTATCTATGCTGTTAAAACAATGTATTTATTTAATTTTTACGCCATTGCATTTACTTTTTGAGGCTTCTCTTAATGAAACCAAGTTTCCTTTAGTTTGAAAACAAAGCTACATTATGCCTTTACATAAATTTGGAGCTAAGGAGGATATTACTAATTATAGAGGTATATGCATCCAGTCTGCTATTCCTAAGTTGTTTGATCAAATTGTAACTGGTCAAATACAATGGATGTGCAAAAGCATTTTAGTAGAACAGCAACATGGGTTTCGCAAAGGTCGTTCTACTCTTACAAATCTTCTTTGTTACAAAAATGATCTTTTGAATGCTTTTCAATAAAGAGTTTAAGTAAATTCTACTTACACAGATTTTTCAAAGGCTTTTGATCGCGTTACACAGTATTTTGATTGCTAAGCTTTGGGTTTTGGGTTTTTATGAATCTGTTGTTGCGTGGTTGTCGAACTTTTTGGAAAATCGTACACAGTGTGTGAAAATTAATAACTTTTTATCACAACCAATTGTTGTTTCTTTTGGGGTTCCTTAAGGATCTCATTGTGGACCAATTTTGTTTCAACTCTTTATTAATGATCTTGTTTATTTTATTAATTCTTTGTCTTATCTTTTATTTGCTGACAATCTTAAAATTTATAAAAGAATATCATCTATCGAGGACTGCATTAGTTTGCAAAATGATTTAAATTCTGTTTATTCATGGTGTCTTATTAATAACTTGTTGTTTAACGCAAATAAATGTTTTTTGATAAGCTTCAACAGAACTTTAAGTAAAGTATCGTATGACTATACTATCAATAATAATGTTTTGGAACATGTTACACAAATAAAAGATTTGGGCGTAATTTTTGATTCAAAACTAACTTTTGTTGAGCATATAAACTATATGTACAACCGTGCTATGAAAATGTTAGGGTTTGTTAACAGAAAGTCTACTGACCTATCTCCTAGCACGCTCAAATTACTTTATTGCGCTTTAGTACGTTCTCATTTAGAGTACGCTCCGTCGGTTTGGTGTCCATTCTACAGCGTTCATATATGTAATATAGAACGTACATAAAACAAAAAATTTTGTTTATTATCGTACAAATTAGACATTTTATCCGAAAATTACTATTTTAACCTCATTGTATTGCAAATTTATTTTCCGCCGATGAAAATTCGGCACATAAGAGCCGATTTATCATTTATACGTGGACTAATGATGTCTGAGATTGATTGCCAAGAGCTTCTAAAAACTCTTCCATTTCAAGTCTCCAACAATAATCGCCGAACCAGACAGTCTCCATTATTTAGAGAATCTATACATTTTACCAATTATTTATTTAATAATCCAATTGGTAGAATGTGTAAAATTGCAAATAGTTTCTCTAATAATATTGATTTATTTTGTGTTTCAAAATGTAGTTTTAAGTGTCAAATCAAAATGTGTTGATGAATAATTTTATATTTTGTTTTTATTTATGTATACTTTTTTTCATGCTTTTATTATTCAATATTCTTTTATATATTTTTGTGTAGTTCGTCGTTATTTATGTACATAATGATGTAGATGTAAATGGTGTTGTATATACCGCGAATAAAGTATTATTAAATGAGATTCTTGAGAAACCTCAGATGGAACATAATAAGTTGTAATAAAAAATGATTAATTTTCATACACTGATTACTATTTTATAAAAAACTTGACAACCACGCAATGACAGAATCATAAAAACCCAATTTAAAGGCATTCAAAAGATTATTTTTGTAACAAAGAAGATTTGTAAGAGTAGAACGACCCTCACAAAACTCATGTTGCTGTTCCACTAAAATGCTTTTGCATTTTTTTTTCTATTGTATTTGACCAGTTACAATTTGATCAAACAACTTAGAAATAGGAGACTGGATGCATGTACCTCTATAATTATTATATTCTCCTTAGCTCCAGATTTATGTAAAGACATAATGTAGCTTTGTTTCCAAACTAGAGGAAACTTGGCTTCGTTATGAGAAGCCTCAAAACGTAAATGCAATGGAGTAGAAATTGAAAAAATACATGGTTTTAACAGCATAGATGGAACAACGTCCGGTCCAGTGCTAAAGTTACATTTAAGGTTCTCAATATAGTTGCTATGGCAAGCAACTTAATTTTTTAAATAGTAACATACATTTTTTTTTTTAGTCTTTATGATATTTTTAATACAAACATGTAAAATAATGATATACTTATAACAAAAATTTTTGATAAATTCAAAAAACATAATTTTTGTTTTTTATTTAAAATTGTAATTGAATAGTTGGCATTAAAAATAATGAATGTTGATTTTTTTGAGTGTATTATGCATAATATAATAACTTAAAAAATAATGTATTTTAAATTTAAAAAATAAACATTAATTTATTTTTTTTTTAATCTTTAATATATCAATTTTTTGTTACTATATAATAATAATAATAATAATAATATTTATTTCCTAACAGAAAATACATTCCAATAACAGGGAAACAAATTTAGTAATAATATATATTATGCATAACAACGTAAATACACACCAAAAAATAAAACTTATTTATTTTCAACGCCAACTATTCAATTACGATCATTTTAAATAAAAAACAATAAATACGTTTTTTAAATTTTTCAAAAAAATTTGTTATAAAAGTATATTACTATTTTACATGATTGTATTAAAAATATCATAAAAATTCAAAAAATAAAATAATAAAAATAAACTCAATGCTTTTTTTATTAACTCTATGAAATTCTTTTATATTTATTGTTATTAATTATTTCATATGTTTTTATTATTTATTAATTCATATATTATTTTATACAACATGTTTTGTTATTTTAATAACATTTTCAAGTAAGTATATAATATATTAAAAATATTTTGATAGATTTATAAATAAATTATTTTTTTTTTTTTTATTTTATTTATAAATATATCAAAAAAGTTTTAATATATTATATTCTTACTTGAAAACAAACGAAACATGTTGTATAAAATAATATATTAATTAATAAATAATAAAAACATATGAAATAATATGAATATAACAATAAATAATAAAAATAAGTTGCCATTAAAAAAATAAGTTGGTTGCCATAGCAACTGTACTAAAAATAAAAGCAAATATGTGTGTACCTGTCTTTATAATACTCAAAAAACTATTTAAAATGGTTTTTGAATCGTATAAATCAGTAAAAAATAACGGAGTTATTCAGCCGTACGTTTTACACCCTGTATATACCTTTCGATTATTTTTTGAAAGTTGGAATATTTTGTGTTTTGACAAAATATTTGAAAGTTGGAAATTTGTTTGTTTTTTGGTCAGGTTACAATCAAAAGTTATATATATGTACCTTCCCATTATTTTGTGTTCTGACAAAATTTTTAAAGTTGGAATATTTTGTGTTTTGACAAAATAATTGAAAATTGGAAACTTTTTTGTTTTTGTTCAGGTTACATTCGAAAGGTATATATACCTTTCCTTTATTTTGTGTTTTAATAAAAATTTTGAAAGTTGGAATATTTTGTGTTTAGACAAAATAATTGAAATTTGGAATTGTTTTTGTGTTTTGACAACATTTTTGAAAGTTAATTTTTTTTGTGTTTTGACAAAAGATTTGAAAGTTGGAAATTTTTTTGTGTTTTGACAACATTTTTGATAGTTAAATTTTTTTTGTGATTTGACAAAATTGTTGAAAGTTGAAATTTTTTTTTTTTGTCAGGTTACAATCGAAAGGTATAATTCGATTATTATGTATTTGACAAAATACAGACTATTTTGTGTGTTTTGACAAAATAATTGAAAGTTGGAGATATTTTTGTATCTTGACAAATTATTTTAAAGTTAGAAAATTTTGTGTGTTTTGAATTTTTGTTGTGCTTTTACAAAATATTTGTAAGTTGAATTTTTTTTTTGTTTTTAGTCAGGTTACAATCGAAAGATATATTTCGATTATTATGTGTTTTGACAAAATATTTGAAAGTTAAAAAGTTTTTTGTATTTTCACAATATATTTGAAAGTTTTAAAATTTTTGTTTTTGATCAGGTTACAATCGAAAGGTATAACCTTTTAATTATTTTGTGTTTTGACACAACATTTTGATTTATTTTTTTTTTTAGTTTTTGGTTAGATTACAATCAAAAAGTATATACATAGACCTTTCAATTATTTTGTGTTTTGACAAAATATTTCAAAGTTTATAAGTTATAAGTTTTTTACAAATTTAAAGTGTTACTCTATAATTGAGTTGTTACGATCATAAAAAGTTTTTATAAAAATGACAATACTTTAAAAACAAATCAATGTATTTTTTTTATTTTGGAAATAATATGACCATAAAGAGTACTTAATATATTAAAAAAAATATTATGATATTGTTCTGAAGTTTTTGATTATAGATGCTACAGATTTTAACCAAGAAAGTATGAAAGATGCAATTATTTACAAAACTATAAATAAGACTTTTAGTTATTTGAAGAAGTTCATTAATGTAAATTAAAAATAAAGTTGCCAAAAAAGCAGAACCTTGAGAAACACCAGCATTTATGATTTTTTTATAAATATAAATGATAAAACGAAAGACTATATTATCAATTGTGTTCATAAGGACAAAAATATTTATTCAAAATTGTCTTTGCTATCATGCGATGCCGTGGTCATACAAGGTATACTGACGAAGTTTATAGAACCGAAACAATTGTCCCTTGGCTGCTGTGATTCGTTATACTGATTTTGAATAAATTATTAATTTCTTTTAAAAATTATAATAATTGAAAAACTAATAAGATTTTCTTTCATATTTTTAGTATATTTTTGAGTCTTTGGTAGTATTATTTTTAAATTACTCAGTCTTCTATTAAATATTTAAAATCTTGCAAAAAATATGTCAAAATACTTACAATAGTTGCCAGACATTTCGTTTGGGCTTTTGTGATAAAATTGTAAAATCCTTCCTGAATTTAGAGAACAAATAGGACTCGACTAATAATATTTCCAACATGTTATGTTTGACGCTATAAAATTTAATATTTTCTGAGGAATTTAATATCAATTTTTTATAATCCGTTTAAAATGTAATATTATTTTAATAAAAGTGCAGTTTATTTTTTTGTTTTAATTCATTATGAAGAGATGTAAAGTGCAGACATATAATAATTCCACAAAACAAATTCTTTGTATCAAGATGTAGAATATGCTTAATTGTTTATTCCAAGCTGACAACCGCAGTAAAGAAAATGCGACACAAATTGAGTTCATAATGAAATATTTATGTTACAAATGTAATTGTCGTATAAATATAAAATATACGCGTTCCGTCTTTTTAAAATAACATCCGGAGGTTAAAAGATAGCCTTGAAATCTTATGCTCATTTGAGGCATCGACGAGGAAGTAGCATTGTGACAGCTCTATTACCGGCCGCAATTGGATTTCGCGTGACTCGTCACTTCATCTTCACTTCTCGTCCTTTTATATATTTTTTGCTATTATTTTCGTCCGTCCTTAAACGATCGATAGTTCACTTCATTACTGCTGAAGGCCACCCCAGTTCATCATCATCTTGGTCGACTGGAAAAATAACATTTTATCCAACGTATAATTTTCTTTGGCTGGTGCTATGCAATCTGAACCGGGTGATTCATCGCACAGTTAATCTTAATTTAATTTGTCAGATTTCTTAACATAATGTGTAGTCTTTTCGCCTTTCTCTAGGAACATCATCAATTATATTGTTGGTGCCATCCTTTCCACGCTACATTATTAATAAATAAACAAATTATATAGGAAGACGAGAGCATTTATTATCATTGCTTGGACGATTTATTAACGTTTGATTTTACAGCTGCGAAATTAAAGGTGTCAAGCCACAAATTAAATATGTAATTTTTGTACATTTAACACGCGGTATAAATACTATGTCGGTAGCACCCTTGTCTTACCTAACTAGCAGTAACTACCTGGCCTAAAGCACTGGTTAACTAGCCGCTGATGATAATGACCATATGCAGCTGCCTCGTTCACGCTCCAAGGTTGCATCAAGTGCCTTTAATCGTCTACCCTGAATATAATAATGGTGCTCCTGCCACTTGTTTCGTTACTTTTTTTATATTACACCTTGTTTGCAATTTAATGTCCGTCGCGCGAAATAATATAATTCCTTCCTTTCTCTTTTTCTGCTTCTTTATCGCGACCGCATCTGAATTTTAAGCGATCAATTAAAGAAACAACTCAATGATTTAAAATTGTGTCAAAGCCCGGAAGCTGAATGTAAAAAAAATATTTATTTGCGCTGGCCGCAACAACACACGATGCATAAATATCGGCCAATTAATCTCGGAACACTGGCTGCACGTTTTAAATGTTTATAATTTCAAAATGAATTGTTTGAAATGCCAAAGGCACAATATCATCCGGATTGCATTGTCCTTAATAACTCACAGTAACTGCTACAAAATATGTTAACAAAGCATTATTTATTGGTATTAAATAACTTATTCAAATCAAATTAACGTAAAAAATATCTCTTTTGAAGATCAAAATGAATCAGAATTAAAAATAAACTGGTTATTATATTTAGTTTTGACTCATTACAGCACATACTTTACATAATATTTAGGACACCAAATTAGTTTCAAGTGATATTCGGCAATAGTTTATATAATAATAATAATAAATAATTTAGTTCTGCTGGCGTAAGATTCAACAATCTTTGAGATTTGGGGTATGAACTGGTTGGATTTTGTTTTACCACAAAAATCTGAAGTGTGACAAAATTTTGTACAGTTGCTACTTAAGATACTAAAGTGCATTGTTGGTAAGTTTGATTACAATCTAATGTTTGGTTTAAAAGTTATTTCTAGGTATAATGACCTTTTTAATCAAAGATGATCGTATTGAATTAGATCAAATTTATACAGTTACTAACAATGCTATTTAAATACATTGTTGCGGACGACAGTTCAAAGAGAAAAGGAAAGAGAAAATGATAGTCTCATTACCGTGGCAATGGCTACAGTGCAGTGGTGTTGGTTTGCGTGTGCAATTCCCTATCCGCCACCTGGCCTAACTACTAACAATATAAATACTCATCTTCTTCTTATGCCTTTATCCATTATTACAATATGAACATCTTTTTGCAATTCCTGGCTGTGTAGATCAGACTTTTGATAGTCCTCAGTCCCGTCGATTGTCTTATGTTTCTCAGCCACGACAACTTTCTTCCGATTCCCCTTTTTCTTTCAATTTTGCCCTCGATAATAAGCTGTAGTATATCGAACTTTTGATTTTGCATAACATGTCCCAAATATGCAGTTTTTCTTCTTTTTATTGTAGTCATCAGCTCACGGCCTCTGTTTGCCCGTCGCAAGACTTCTTTGTTGGTTATTTGCGCGGTTCATGGGATCTTGAACAGTCTGCGATAGAGCCACATTTTAAAGGCTTCTATTCCATTCATTGATTACTTTCATTGTCCACCCATTAATACCGTAGAGGAGCACAGACCATATATAGCATCTGGCAAATTTTATTCAAAAGTTCAGATGATTTTGGTGTCCGATAACCAGTCTTCTGTCAGCCATGTTCCTAAATACTTGATCTTGTTGACCCCTTCTACCGGTAGGCTAAAAAACGTTAGCACCGCGTTTTCTGATAGATTTGGGTCGCGGGATATAACCATAAAATTTGTTTTTGTTATATTAATGTTTAGTCCCATGAGTTGGTTTTAATTCCCTACTTTGTTGACCAGTTCTTGAAGATCTTCAAAGTTATCGGCAATTAGTATTGTGTCGTCTGCATAACGTATATTGTTTAGACATATACTGTTGACCTTTAGAAATATGTTCTCAACATAGATGTTGAACAATAGAGGTGACTTTACTAGTTTTCTTGTCTTCTATTTTCACATGGGCTACCTGGTTCCAGTATAGGCTCTCTAATACTTTTTTGATCAAAGTAATTGTTTTAGGCCTTTTTGTAATATACAATACAACATACGGGTTTTCTCAGGTCGTAACAATTTTGTTACAACAATTGCTTCTCTTGTTCCTAGTCCCTTCCTGAATCCAAACTGCGTGTTGCCAATTGTTCCTTTACATTTGTAATATATTTTTTGGTGAATTATTTCGAGGAACAACTTTAAAGTGTGACTTATAAATAATACTAATGAGCCTGTGGTCTTTGCATTTCATGGCGTTTTTCTTTTTAGGCAAAAGTGTGAACGGTGATAAAAGCTACAGGTTAGGAAACTGACCGGTATCATACACTTTATTGAAAATATTCTGCAATACGGCTATGCTTTTTTTATCTGGAAATTTAAGTATTTCTACTGGTATTTTATCTGGTTCTACAGCTTTATTGTTTTCTGCTAATTATATTGCTCTTTTAATTTTGTTTTTCCTGATTGACGGACTTGTCAGGTTGTTATTTGCCTCTGTGGTATTGTCTGGTTGTTGGTATGCAAATAGATTCTCAATATATCTCTGCTATACCTTTTTTTTTTTCTCTTTAATGACTAGGATTATTTTATTTTTTTGATTTTATCAACATAGAGAAGTTGGTTTCTCGGAAAATCTCAGGTCTTTTTTTTTAGTTTTTTGTGTAGATTGAAGTCGTCGTGCAGTCTGTAGTTGTTTGATTTCTTTGCACTCCCGCGTAGGCATCTGTTCTTTGCTCTTTTTATCTTATTTCTTATTGGTGTTTAGGGAATTTTGTAGCTGCTTCTGTCGCTTTTGTACTTGAGTTTGCGTTTTTCATCTATGAACATTAGAATTTCGTTCGTTATCCATGTTTGTTTTTGAGTTTTTGCTTCATATCCCACACTTTCTCAAAAACTAGTATTTTCTTCTTTTTCTATGTTATTAACGCCGTTCTCAGTTCTTTGTTTTAAAATTAAAAAAAAAATTATTTCTTAAAAACCTAAATAAACCTTTAAAAAACTTAAAATTTTAAAAGCCTTCAACCTAACCTAACCTAACCTAACATAAAAACTTAAAAAACCCTTAATAAATGTTTAAAAAGCTTTAAAAAACCTTAAAAATCCTAAAAACCTTAAACCTAAGCAAAAATTTAAAAAAAAACTTTAATTATCTTTAAAAAAATTTAAAATTAAAAAAAAACTTTTATAAAACTATTAAAACTTAAAATCTTTAAAACTAACATAACCTAAATTGTCTTAAAAAATTTAAAAATCTTTAAAAACCGTTAAAATTAAAAAAGAAAATCAAATTAAAAAACTTTAAAAAAGATTTAAAACCCTAAAAACCGCCAACCTAATCTAATATAACTAAAAACTTTAAAAACATTCAAAAACTTTAAACCTAACCTAACCTAACATAAAAAGTTTAAAAATCTAAAAAAAAAAAATCTTTAATAATCTTAAAAACTTTAAACCTAACCTAACCTAAAACTATTCAATAACTTTAAACCTAGCCTAATCAAACATGACAAATTAAAAAACTTAAAAAAAACCTTAAAAACCCTAAAAATTTTAAACCTAATCTATGCTAACAACATTTAAAAACTTAAAACATAACCTAATCTAACATGAAAACTTAAAAAAACTTAAGAAAAAACAATAAACTCTAAAAACCTTAATAACTCTAATAACCCTAATAACCCTAGAACCCTTAAACCTTAAAAACCATAAACTTAAAAAACCTAAAAACCTTAAAAACACTAAAAACCTTAAAATCTTGAAAACTGTAAAACCATAAAACCTTTAAAAACCTCTTAATACCTATAAAAACTCTTAAATCCCTAAAACTTTTAAACCCTTAACCCTAAAAACCTTAAAAAATTTAACTTGAAAGTTTCAAATAACATTTAAAAACCTAACCTAACCTAACCTAAACTTAAAAATTCAAAAATAACCTAACCTAACCTAACCTAACCTAACTTAAATACATTCAAAAACTCTAAACCTACCCTAATCTTAACCCATCTTGAAAACTAACCTAATCTAACCTAAAACCATTCAAAAAATTTAAAACTAACCTAATCTAACATAAAAATTTAAAAAAACTTAAAATAACTTAAAAATCCTAATAACCTTAAACCTAACCTAACCTAAAAACGTTTAAAAACTTTAAACCTAACCTAATCTAACATGAAAACTTAAAAAAACTTAAAAAAATACCTAACCTAACCTAAAAACCTTAAAAACCCTAAAAACCCTAAAAACACTTAAAAACTCTAAAAACCTTAAAAACCCTAAACACCCTAAAAGCACTAAAATCCCTAAAACTATAAAAACTCTAAAAACTTTAGGATCCCTTAAAACCCTAAAACCCGTAACCCTAAAAACCTAAAACCCAAAAAACTTGAAACCTAACTTAACCCAACCTAACCTAACCTAACTTAACTTAAAAACATTCAAAAATTTTAAACCTAACCTAATCTTAACCCAACTTGAAAACTTAAAAAACCTAAAAAAACCTTTAAAAAACTTTAAACCCATCCTAACCTAATCCTTAGTAAACTTTTGAATCTTTAAAAACTTTAAACCTAACATAACCCAACTTAAAATAAAAAAAAAAAAATTAAAATTTTTAAAAACATTTTAAAACCTAACTTAACCTAACCTTAAAACTTTAAAAATAACTTTACCTAACCTAACCTAACCTAAAAACATTCAAAAACTTTAAACCTAACCAAATCATATATAAAAACATAAAAAACACTCTTGAAAAACTTTAAAAACTCTAAAAACCTTGAACCTAACCTAACCTAAAAACATTTAAAAATTTTAAACCTAACCTAACATAAAAACTTTAAAAACCTAAAAATACCTTTAAAAAATTCTTAAAAAACTTTTAAAAAACTTAACCGAATCAAAAAACTTTTAAAATTTTAAAAACCCTAAAAACCTTAAACCTAACTTAACCCAACTTAAAATATTTAAAAAAAAATTAAAATCTTTAAAAACATTTAAAAGCCTTAATCCTAACCAAACCAAACTTTAAAACATCAAAATTCCTTTAAAAAACTTTAAAAACTCTGAAAAAATTTTAAATGTCTTAAAAACTTTAAAAACTTTAAAAACCTTTAAAACTTTATAAGACCAAAAAACCTTAAATCTCTAAAAACCTTAAACCTAACCCAACCTTACTTTAAACTTAACCTAACCTAACCTAACCTACCTTAGAAATTTTAGTTTGCCCTCAAAAACCTTGGTTAGTCCTTTAACCTCAGAAACCATACCTACCCTAACCTAACTTAACTTAATAGATAAAATTGACAGTTGAAGTTTTTTGGTAACCTAACCTAAAATTTTTAAAAAACTTTAAACATTCTTAAAAAATTTCAAAATTTTTAAAATATCTTTAAAGTTAAGTTTACCTAATATTTTTGAACATTCAAAAACTTCAAACTTAACCTAACCTAACTTAAAAAAACTAACAAAACCTTTAAAAATCTCTTAAAAGACTTTTTTGAACTTTAAACTTAATTTAATTTATTTCTTAATAAACTTTTGAAACTTTAAAAACCTTAAAACTCAAAAAATAACCTAACCTAACCTAAAAACATTCAAAAACTTCAAACCTAACCAAACCTAACTTAAATATTTAAAAAACTTAAAAAAAAAACTTTAAACCTAACCTAACCTAACCTAAACTATTTCTTAAAAAACTTAAAATTTTAAAAACTCTGAAAACCTTAAATTTAACATAACTCAACTATAAAACTCCAAAAACCTCAAACCTAACCTAACCTAACTAAAATATTCAAAAAATCTCAAAAACTTTAAACTTAACCTAACCTAACCTAACTTAAAAATTTTAGTTTGCCCTTATAACCTTAGTTAGTCATCTAACCTTAAAAACTATATTTAACCTAACCTAACCTAATAGATGAAATTGACAGTTGAGGTTTTTTGGTAACCTAACCTAACCTAACATTTTTCAACATTTAAAAACTTTAAACCTAACCTAACGCAACTTGAAAACTTGAAAAATTCTTTAAAAACCTTAAACCTAACTTAACCTAACCCTGAGTAAACTTTTAAAACTTTAAAAACCCTAAAAACCTTAAACCTAACCTAACCCAACTTTAAAATCTTTAAAAACATTTAAAAACCTTAAACCTAACCATAAAACTTCACAAATAACTTAACCTAACATAACCTAAAAACCTTAAAAACTTTAAACCTAACCTAACCTAACCTAAAAACATTCAAAAATTTTAAACCTAACTAAACCTAACTTAAATATTGAAAAAAAATTAAAATTCTTTAAAAACATTCAAGAACCGTAAACCTAACCTAATCTTTATAGAAATTTTAAAACCTTACACCTAACCTCATTTAAAAACATTTAAAAACCTTAAACCTAACCTAACCTAACCTAACTTTAAAAAAAACTTTTAAAACTTTAAAAACGGTAAAATCCTTAAAAACTCTAAACCTACCCAACCTAACTTGAAATTTTCAAAAAAAAATTAAAATCTTTAAAAACCTTAAACCCAACCTAACCTAACCTAGCCATTAAACTTAAAAAAACCTTAAAAAAACTTTAAAAAGTCGTAAAAACCTTAAAAACTTAAAAAAACCTTAAAGATTTTAAACCTAACCTAACCTAACTTTAAAACCTTAATTAGTCTTCTAACCACAAAAACCATAATTAACCAAACCTAACCTAACCTAACCTAACCTAATAGATAAAATAGCGGCCGAGATAATAAATATTTGTGATTTGTTGCGTTAGGTGTGGCCGTAGCTTAACAATGCATATAGATGAAATTGATGGTTGATTATTTGCGATTTTTTGGTTGAAATTTTATTGTTGCAACCCCACTTTTGGCCGAGATAATCAGTAAAACAAGCATTCCTTCAGATAAAATTTAACCTATTATTTTTAAATCATTTGCAAATAAATTAGCTCTCATTTTGACTAAAATATTTGCTTTCTCATACAAAAAAACTATGAAAGTTTGACAAAAAATCTTCTGACTAATGTCAGTCACGAATGGAATTTTACTTTTAATATAATACTTTTAGTTTTTGTAAAATGATGATTAAAATAAGTATAAAAATTGATATTGCTATTAATAGCTTTTAGTATTTTCTTGACGTTGTTGGTGTGCATAAGATATAATAATGTAAACAATTGTGTGGTTTAAGTTTTAATCAGTCGGTAGTAAATGTATCGGTGTGTAAGCGACGTGTTAAATTTAGTTGAAAATTAGTTCCCATTGTAATTACAGTCCCCTGTTTCACAGAGATGATGATTAAATTCTTCGTTTTACGTCGCTTGTCATGCACTAGAGACGGATCGCATCTCAAGAGATAAAGTCAGCATCTTAGGTCCACTCCACCTTACTATAAACAACATCGCTGTGCTATGCTGCTGCTGCTGCTGCTGCTGCTCTCCCTGCCCGAGACGACTCTTGTTGCAAAACTACAACATAAACATCCCGCGCGCATCCTCAAACACGACAAAACATCTCCGTCTCATTCTGCTTTAAAATCAGCGTGTTATAAAAGTAAACAAGTTGAGAACGCTTCCAAGGAACCATTCTTCTTTGTCATTCCGGGAGAGCGAGATTTCCGTAATTCCATTATCCGTATTCAGTCCGCGCCTCTTCTGGAAACATATTCAGCATAAATATAGTAGCGGCCGATTCCCGCGGGTGATGATGGTGGTCGATGGCGCAACGGTCGGAACCTGCCGAAATTATCGAGAAATATCTTCTTCATTATAATTTAAATTTAATTGATTCCTTGCCCATATCTGTTTGACTTGTTACGGCAAACCCAAAGTCAATTCCACTTTGATTGAGTTACAAAAGTTGGATCGATTGAAACTCTGCAGCTATCATTTATTAATTTTATGATCCAAATAGTTTCTCTTAACAAATTATTTTAGGTTTGATTCAACAATGAAAAGGCATCGTGATGAATATTGAAAGTGATTTCAGTAGTATTCATTTCAGTAATTATCAAGAACAAACGCTCCCCTATTTGTTATTAGATTTGCATGCTTTGAGGGAATAATAATATGAAGACAATTGCCACAATCGCTCTGCAATGGGGTCATTTTAATTCTATTTAGTTTTAACTAGAAAACTTTTCCAATTGTTTGCGAATCAAAACTAATTGGACTTATTAGCTGTGCGCAATACGTCTCATTTAATCAAACTAATTCCAATACTAGCAATTCTCTTCAGAATTAATTGTATTAGTTTAATCAGCAATTTAATAAATTTATTGTTTAAAATTAGAAAATAAAAGTCAAAAATTGAAGTGCCAAAAAATACTAAATTATACCAACATTAAGTGAAATAAGTTGCTGTAACTATCAACAATAAAAAATTCACTATTATTTTAGAACAGAATTTAGCTTTCTAATTTTAAACTTTTAAACTTAAACATAAAATTCTGATTGTTTTTTTTAAACAAATCTTAATATACTGCTTTCATGTTGAAGTTGTGATAAAATAAATTGATTTAAATATTGTTTTAGATAATTTTATATTGGTTGACACACAAATCTCTAAATGCTGACAAAACTCAGCTTAAACCAAAAGCACTAAAGTGCAAATAGCAATTATAAGTTAAATAAGGTAATGATTTGATTAATTTCGTATAGAAAATAAACTTCCAAATCTATATATTTAAACCATATTTAAAAAATCCGTTTGGTTGACTCACATCTTAAAATACTGACAAGAGTTAGCTTAAACCAAACGCACTAAAGTGATTTTAGGTTCTAATTATGTCAACAATAAATAAAATTAAGTAAGTAAATCTATAATTTCTAAACACATAAAAAAAAACAACTGATTAGTTGACTCCAAATACTAAGTTTAAACCAAAAACACTAAAATAAATTTAGGCAGTAATTATGGCAACAATGAATAAAATTTGATAACGATTTGATCAATTATGTACAAATTAAAAAATTTTAAGTCAATATTTTTAAATCACATTTGAAAATTCTGATTTTTTTTTTCAAAATAATATTTACAAATTACTCAATATGTCACAATATAGACCTTTGAGTTTCAACAAGTTAAAACACACTTGCTGAAACTATCACATCAAAGACCAGATTTAAGCAGACTGTGAACAATGACCTTGAATATTATCGGCTTGAAAAATACTGAATTTAAAAGTTTAATCTATGTGTCGATAGTACGGGTAAAAAAAAATCTTTTTTAAGTTGAAGTACTACATTTCTAAACTATCAGTGAATATTTGTTAGAATTCCTAGCAAGCATTGTACTACGAGTAAATATTTGTTTTTCGGTGCTTCTCCTATACTTGAAAAGAATATTTAATACAAAAATAGTTTTATATATACATATGTTCAAAAGCTAGACAGAAGTAAAAAACTGTTTACTTCTATTAAGAAATGACGACTTTGCTGTCCAGTCCACATGATTCTTAGTTAGCCTGGTCTTTTTTTTACTTTTTGTAAGTTATTATTGACATAAGAACAACTGGAGAATACATGAAAAATCCAAAAAGGATGCCTTTGTGTCATAGATTTTCTAACTTGTTTTTTTCAGGTTTTTACTTTATAAAGAGTTTTTCCTACCAGACTTTTAGTGGGACAACGTTTTCTAATGTAATGTTTTAGCCCAAAAAATTGAAGGGAATCTTGCTTAGATCAGCAGTTTAGGATTAAATAAGATTGTCAATTGTTTTGTGATTAAACGCAATTTAAGAAAATTATCAAACTTGTTGCTAAAGTATTTTCCGCCGTTATCAGTATGTAAAAACTTGACTTTGCAGTTCTTTTGATTTTCAACAAAAACAATGTAGAATGCAAGCTTTGAAAACTTTACTTTTGGATTTGATAAAGCGTACTTCACATCAACACGAGCAGTTGTCAATAAACTCCACAAAATATATAGCTCTGCTAAAAGATCAAACGCGCACACATCCGAGTGGATTATATCAAAATATCCAAATTGCATGTCAGTTTCTTAAGAACCGGTGTTTGACAATTTTTTTTTCTTAGACACACATTGCACTCGGGTTCATTACACAGTTTATTGAGTTTTAACCCGTATATGGTTTGGTTCTGTTCCGCTTCTGCTGTTTAAAGCGTGGGCACAAAATAAAAACCATACATTTTGTAGGCAACAATAGTTACATTACCTTTTAGGTCTAAACGAAATGTTTTTGTCAAATTGCACCTGAAGACCTTAATCTGTAATTTTTTCCACAGATAGTAAATTTGTGCGCAAATCCGGTACATATAAAACATTTCGCAATAATACGTTCTTTGCTTTGCCAAAAACATCTGCTGTAAACTTTGCTGCACCTTCCGCAACACTCATGATAAAATTGTTGTTTGCAAGATTTAAATTTCCGTGTCAGCATTTGAAAAAAAAAATTGCGTCTTAGCACAATGTGAGGTTACGCCACTGTCTTGTCGATCGTAAAAGTAATGCTGCGCTTACACACTAAGATACTTGTTAAGTTGTGTTTGCGGTCTCTTTGTTTGTTTATTTTATTTTTACACTGTGCGGCTTTGTGCTCAAATAATTTGCAATTATTTTTGTGTAGTCACTTTTCAAATTTTTAAAATTTTAAAACACTTTTTTTTTTGCTTGAAGTTATTGTTCACGTACATAACATAGTACAAAGATGAGCGCTCATTTTAATAAGCAACACGTTACTCAATTACCACACAAAAATTTTCATAGCTTGGGCGGTAAACTATAAAGAAGCACTATCATTTTGTTCTTCAATCTTTACTTATCCACTTTTAAACGTATTTTTTTATTTTTCTATGTTTCTCTTTCTTTTGCTATGTGTTGCCATCTTTTTCCCACTTTCTCTGTGATGTCATCCAGTTATCTTTTTTGTGGTCTTCCCACGTCACGTTTTGTTTTTCTAGATATGCACATTGTCATTTGAGTTGTCTACTTAGAGTTGTCTTGTCTTACAACGTGTCCTACCCAGCTCTACTTGAGTTCAGATATTTGCTTTAACACGTTTGTGACGCGTGTTCTTTTTCAAATTTTTGAGTTGCAAATTTTGTTTCTCAAGCTTAAACCAAACCATATGGTTTAAAATTAAAATATTGCCAAGAAAAGTCTTTTCTCAATTTAAAATAACAGAATGTAACTCTGTTAAGACTTGTTTATTCAATTGGTGTTACGAATAAAGAAAACAAGATTAACTCATACCAAAAAGTAGAAATTTGACCCAATTTAACATTTGCCGTAAGTTTATTTAATTGGTATAAAAATAACTATGGTAAAAAACACTACAATGCTGTAAATTAAGTGCAAGACAAGTAATATAAACTAATAGTAATGATCTTATGTATTTAATAATAGTATGTTAAAAGATAATTCCGATGTTGATTGGGCAAATAGTATAAATAATATCTAACAAAAAGCTCTATAAACTGAAACTTTAAGAAACAAGCCAACGTAGCTAAAATGCAGAAGCAAAATATATATTAATGGCAGCAGCCACACAGAAATTTGGCTGCAATATATACTACAAAAAATTTGTGCAGATTTATTTTTAAGTTTAACTATCCGAATTGACATCCTGCATAATTTTGTAGAGATCTTGGATGTTTGTTGTTTATTTATATATATATATATATATATATATATATATATATATATATATATAAATACATCAATCTACGTTCATATTAAAACGTTCATACTGAATAGCGCTTCTCTAGCGCCTAGATTATTGCAAAAACTAAACTATGTCTCTTCAATATCAGTTTTTAGTTGTTAGTATATGCAGTGGTGGATAGTAATTTAGGAATACTTTTAATGTGTTACTCATTAGTCTAATTGTTCTAAAGTCTGAGAATTTTCTTGCGTTATTTTTTTGGGTATTGGATTAAATGTTGACTTCATTCATTCCTGTGGTATGTTCCCGGTAATATAGATAGTGTTAAAAAGGTTTACCAAAATATGTATTTAGTCGTTTTCAATTAGTTTTAGAATGTCTACTGGTATCTTATCAGACCCTACCGCTTGTTTGTTTTTGGAATTCATAATGGCAATTTTCACCTCGTGAGCTGCTATTGGAAGACCATTTGTTGTTTCATTTATGGCCGTGTCGTTTCTAGTGTCATCAAATAGTTTTTTTATGTATTCTTCCCATTTTTTAATATTTTTTTCAGGGTCTAAATAAAGTTTCTATTGTTGGCATTTATAAGTCTCTTTTGCTTTTTTCTCTCCGTGAATGTAAATTCTTTAACTTTTCTATGTACGTTGAATAAATGTCTTTAAATTTTGTTTGCATAAATGTTTCTATTTCTTCTCTAATGTTTTGCCTTATTTCTTCTTAGAGTTCTTTGTATTCACCATTTGTTTGTACTTTATGTTGTCTTATTTTTTCCTTAAGTGTTAGAGTTTCTTCTGTTATTCATGGTTATTTAAGGGATCAAAAATTATTTTTTTAGATGATTTTTGCTATCTTTAAGTATGGCTTTTTTTATATTATTTCATGCTTCAATAACCTTGGTCCCATCTTCTTCACTTTGTACTGCTCGACCAATTTCGTCATTGATTATCTTTTTTACTTTTTGCGGTATCTCGTCATCTCCGAGCAAGACTGTATTGAATTCTTCCTTGATTTTTTTCTTTGGATCTGCTTCAGTTTGATTCTCAAAGTAGCCACAAATGGATTATGATCGGATCCTACGGCTACGTCTGGGTATGTTTTTGCTGCCAAGATAGTATTCTTAGATTTGTTGTTAATTAAGATGTAATCAATTTGATTTTTTATTATGTTGTTTTTTGTGTGACCTGGAACTGACTATGGCTTTAATCATTTTTATCTCTTAAGCAAATTTAATAAATAATTCTTTTCTATTATTCCTCTCTTTTAAAACCTACGCATTTTTCCACCAATGCTTCCCCGAGGATTGTGTTAAAACCGCCTAGTATGATTGTGGATAATGAGTTATTAGTTACTTTTAAGGTTGAATCTAGTTGGCCATAGATTTTTTTTATTTCATGTTTATCTTGCCAGTGAATGATTTGAGCTATAATCCTAATTAAAAGATTCACAACATTCTGGACGGGTTGTTTGATGTTTTTTGACACAATTATGGCTACTCCATATCGGTTATATGGATCACCAAAATTTGAATAATACATATGATAGTTGTCTATAGAACATTCTTTATTGTCAAGCCATTATTGGACGACTCTAAATACCTAAAATTTTTATATTTATTTTTTGTTATTTTTGCAATTACGTTATGCAGTTTTCCAGCTTGGTATAGATTCCAAGACCCAATCTTTTTTTTTTAATGTTGCTTTTCTGTACTATTTTGTTATTGTAATTCAAAACTTTCCCCCTCCGGAGAATTGACTGGGGGAATTGAAACTCCAAATACTAATTTAGAGTCAAATAAAACTATGATGATATTTCTTGGAAAAAAATTCTATTCAATAGTTTTCCGTTTCTTTCTGCTTTCAAATGCCGTTGAGCAGCATTTGCTTGGTTCATCCGCCTTCGGGGACAATTTCTCATCCTCAGAACAAAAAGAGTGCCTTTATTCTTTCTAAGGAAAGAAGTTAGTTACTTATCCTGGTAACGTTTTGGTCTCCCTTTGCATTGGCCACCATTCTGGGGTTTCTATGCTCTACAACTTGGAGGATGCATATATGAGTTTTTCTTTTATCAAACTAAAGACTTCGCGGCGTTTCCTCAGTTTTCTGGTACTTTAGAACATATTTGATTGATTTACAAATCTCAACATACAAAAAAAAAAACTTAGTAGTAATGTACTTAAATAATTTCAGTGGAAGCTATAGTAACAACGAAAAAAATCAGTTGTTATTTAAATTTTGTACAGAATAAATTCTTCTAAATCGAAATACTTAAAAAAAAATTAAGTTTTATTGGTTGCTTTACAAATTTTAAATTACTAACACAATTCAAGACAAAATTACTTTTAGTTTAAGTTATAATTATAGCAACAATAAATGAAATTATTCAAAATTTCAATTAATTTCATCTAGAATCAAGTTTTCAAAACCCAATTTTTTAAACCACATTTTATAATTACATATTAATTGACTCACAAATCTTAAAATACTATTAAAACAGTATAAAGAAACTTCAAGTCATTTCAAGTGGTAACAACGCAAAAAATCCATTGGTATTTTTTTTGCAGAATAAATCAAAATTTTTAAACCAGATTTAAATAATTTCATAAAATTAAAATTACTGACTTTAAGACCAAATTGCTAATTTTATTTTAAGTCGTAAGTATAGCAACAACCTTGTAAATTAATTACTGTTTAGATTAATTTTATATAGAATTAAGTCCTATTAATTGCTTTACAAAAAGCTAACTAACTTAACTCAAACCAACATGAGTGAAATTATTGCAAGTCTTAATTATAACAAAAATAGATCAAATTATTTACAGTTTTAGTTAATTGCTTATCGAATTATGTTTTATAAATTCAAATTTTTAAACCACATTTTAAATTTTCAAATCTCAAATTATTGCAAGAATTGATAAAATTAATTTTAAACAAAGTCAAATTTTATCAAATATATATATAATAATATTAATTACAACATAAAAGTCTTAAAATAATAAGAGCAAATCTCTCCCGAGAGTCTATTATTTACGTTTTTCCTTCCAGTCAAATAAACTGCGGCTTCTTTTCCTTATCATTAAAATCGTCTTAAGCATTAATTTTAATTAAACGCAACTAATCTAATTTGCAAAATGATATTTCTGGCTGAGAGGCGGCGTGCCCGAATCGATGCCACTTGAGCGGCTTTAAAGTCTTGAGCAAATAAAGTCGGAGAGTGGGAAAGTTTACCGGGATTGTCGAGATTTATTGGCAACTAATTTGATTGGCACGTTTTGTTCCCGCTACCAAACCTCCCCTCACGAGAAGGACCTGATAGAGTAACACTTCCGACAGGAATTTGTTAAAGTGAACGGAAAATTATTTACCCCTTTCGACTAAATAGGTTTGGAATCGATCGATTTCTAAAAGAAATTAAAACATTTTCTATGGATTGTAGTGGAGTAATTACAAATCGACCAATCTGGTTAGAATAGGGGCGAAATACTGTTAAGTCATAAGATTAGTATCGGTGGCCCCGACAAGCTCATAATTGATGAAGTTGACCCAATTATTACAAAAGCCTCGGCGACATTAGTAGGATGCGATGTTTCACGTCAGGGATCAATCAGGATTAAGAGAGATGAAATTAATTAATTATAACGAGGACTTGACAACAGTATATGATTTTATTGGAATTTATCTTAGAGCATAAACAGATTATGTTTGGAATTAGATCAAATACGAGCTAATAATTGTAATAATAGAGTTTAATCCGACTCGTGGGGCCTTTTATTATTTGAGAAAAATACACACGCATCTGTCCGTGTGGGATCTATCAGAATCGATAAGTAATAAATCATCACTGGGGAGACATGTTAGTTGCAATATAATTGGTGATGTAATGGGGGATTTACTGGTTTATTATTGCACCACATATTATTCGTCAATGTCTAGAAAATCTTTTCTATAGATTGAAATTGAAGGCAATAATTTAATAATAATAAATTAATTCCAAACTTGTAAAAAGATTAGTATTAAAAAATCAAATCAATACCTAAAAAAACTGTTCAAATTCTTTCATTTTTTATCGTTTATTGCTATTAATTCCAGAATTTTTAAAACAAAAACTGTAGTAGTTTTGTATTGTTCCATCTTTTTTGTTTAGTATTATTGTTTTTGAGTTCTAACCAGTTTTTATTTGTTTGTGGTTTATGGTGTTGATTTCAAATTTGTGCAACTTGAAGATTATGATTTGAATTGACGTCTGCTCTTGGGAATGTTTTGAATAATTTGATTACGTCCTTATATCTATTTGTTATTGAGTGTAGTTGGATTGGTTTTGAATTAGTGGATTTTGCAAGTCAGCAAGAACTTTCCTAGTGTTGCGTCTATTTTTGTTATATTAAAAAATATTGGTACTCTCTTCCATCAATATTCTATGTACAGTTTTTTAAATTGTCTGAGACTCTTGATTGTCAAGTTGCTTTTCATATTACTAAGGTAAATTGGTATTAATTTGCATAAATATTTTTTTAATTTATGTCAAATTCAACGTATAAATTTTGATAAATTTGACAGGATAGCTACTCATATTTTTGAAGCTTTTTTGTTTTAAATTATAAATTTTTCAAGTTTCACAAATTTGTTACTTAACTGCGGAGTTGCTACTCATATTACTGAGGTATATTGATACCAATTTGCATCAATATTCAATGTATAGTTTTTGAGTTATGACATTTTAAATCCATAGTTTGCTAAAAATCACTTACTGATTTTACAAAAACACTACTAACTTAACTACAAAAACAACAAAATAGTAGACGTTTAAGGGTAATAATTTTTAAAACGTTTCCAAAAACTATCAAACCCTTTAGATTTTAGCCGCTTCAACTAGATGCTCTGAATATGTGCTATTAACTATTAGTTGCTGTTTTTGCCTAACCAACAGACGCCATTAACCTCTACTAATTAGAAAAACCAGGAATTAAAGAAACCAATTTTTAAAGAGTGTTTGGATTAGGTGTAAATCACTCGCTATAGACATAGATAATATAATCAAACAAATGTTCCACTAAAACAACAATACTATACGTCCCCCTTATTAATAATGACTGATTTATTTTTTATGATTACGTAAAACTTCTAAAAATTTCTAAATACTTCTCTAACAACAAACTATTTGTACAAAACATCAGACAGTATCTAAGTTCTACTAACAACAAACAACAAAGCATAAAATAATTAATGCACACTGCTTCACTTAGTAATATTTTGACAAAAAGTAGTAAGTTATAGTGTCTCATAATACTTTATCAAAAAAGTGGTTGTTTATAAATTGTAGTTTTCCAACCTCAAGCTTTAATATAAAAAACATGGGCAGGCTTAATATAACATACATACTCTTATAAAAGGTGGGCCACGTTTTAGTTGAATTTTAAATCACATGTTTCTACCGACGCTGTTTTTTTTTGCGTCACATTTACGTAAAAAAAGTGTGATTATATAACTCCGTAAAAAAAAGATGCATCGTTTAACTTTAGAGCAACTTTTTAAAATATTATAAATTTCTTTTGAAAATGTGTTTCATTTGTCTGCAACAGCACAAAAATAGTGTACGTTGTTTGGAAGAAATAAATCGTCATCGATAAAAAGAAATACAAAAGTTTTTAAAACTGGAATGCTAGTAGAAAATGCGTTTTGTCAAAATTGTTGCTTCCTTTGGCTCGAAGTGTACGTAAGAACCCAGGAACATCAACTCTGCTGCGCAAAAATCAGCAAATCAATATTTGGCAAACCACTTTGAGGCGGATTCTTCACAAAAACCTTGCTATGTTTGCGTACAAAGTGCAACTTGTTCAAGAAATTAAAATAACTAATCTTAGTGCCCGTTTTTGCTTTGCTAAATGAGTTTTAAACAAATTGAATGTTGACTTTAATTTTAACCAAAAAATTATCGTTTCGTACAAAGCCTATTTCTATCTTGGAGGTTATGTTAACAAAAAAAACTGCCGTTTTTGAGGAACAGAAAATCCACATGCCATGGTTGAGAAACCAATGCATCCATAGCGAGTTACCGTTGCGGATTTTAGAGTAATGGCGTTATTGGTTCACTTTTTTTCAAAAACGATGATAGAACCAACGTTACTGTTACCGGAGATTATTACTGAAGCGTGATCACTAATTTTGTGTGACCCGAATTGGATAAACCTGATCTACATTAGCTCTGGTTTCAACAAGGTAGGGCAACATCTCATACTGCACATGCCACGATCAATCTTTTGCTCAACAAATTCAACAACCGTTTTATTAGCCGTTTTGGTGATGTGAATTAGCCACCTCAGCTGCAATTTGACAACGCTAGATTTTTTTTTTGTAGGGCGCATTAAAGGAAAAGGTGTATGTTGACAATCCACAGACAATTGACCACTTAAAACAGAACATTTGCAAATCTATCGCCAAAATACCACTGAAAACAGTGACGCAAATACTTGATAATTGCTCTTTGAGAATGGCCTGCCGCGGCGGCCATCTAAATAAAATTATATTTTATACTTAATCGGAATATACACACTCTGAAATAAAATAAAAATAATCTAAAAATAAGCTGTTTGTACTTTATCTTATATGATTAAAATTTTAATTTAAAGATAGCCCACTCTTTACTAATCATTTCTAGTAAAAGTATTTTGCAACAGCTGCCAAACACTTTAAAACTTAATGCAAAATGTTTATGGTTTTCTTACTAAAGACACAAAAAAAGTTACCAAATTTATTTCTGAAAATGACTTCTTGCACCAAACGGTTAATAAAACAATGAATTGAAAAAAATTATTGACCCTTTTGCGGTAAAATAACCTAAAGTTTTATTTATATCCAAAAACAAGATGTATTCGAACACTTAAATTTCTATTAAAATATTTTGTTATTTCTTAAAAAAAAAACAAAAACTAACTCATCTCCTTCTTGCACCAGGATCCTCAATTCCAGATGGAGATTCCAGGATATCACTAGAGTATATCTGGCAACCAGGAGACACAAAGAACTAATCTTAAATGGAGATTTAAAAATCTCACAGAAGTTAAACTGGCAAATCTAAGACTACCAAAAGAGACAAATTTAATGGAGCTGCACAAAATATTTATAAAAGAAAGAGGATACGACAATGAAGAAGTTACTGAAGACATAGAAAAACTAAAAATATATTTAAAAACAATGCAAATATCTAAGCCGAATAACACAAAAATAGAAGAATGGAGAGTGAGATGCCAGTGTATGAATTAATAAATTAAGGCAGAAAAATAGGGTATAGGGAGAGATGGGCTGGGGACAACATATGTTGCCGCAGGAGACTGCGTGAATTCCGCAAAGCCAAAACCAGCCTACCTCAAACTTGTACTACGTTAGAGACAATGACTAAGACAAATTAACAGCAAGACTTACACAGAAAAGAAAACCAAAAAATATTGCCTTGCGTTAGTTATTCTCAAGGGTCACTTATTGAGGCCAACATCTCACTACGTCCTTAAAAAAAAAGTAAATCTTACAAATTTAAGATTGCCAAAAAAAAATACAACTTGTAGAACTGGATAAATTATTTACGACAAAGAAAAAGTAAACAAAAACTTAAGAAAACTAAAAATGCATTTGAGAACAAACAAAATAATTAGAACAAATAGCACACATATTGAAGAAAAAAAAGCAGAGATATCAGTGCAGATATAAAAATACAAAAAAAAACAAACAAAAGTAGAGGTTATAGAAAAAAAAAAAGCCGGGGAAAGCATACGTACATACGTAAATGCTACTTGAAAACTAGTTTGAACAGGATTTTTGAAAAAAGAAAACCGGTAAGTATGAAGAGCCACTTACTGAAGCAAATACCTCACAATGCCAAACAAAAAACATAGTTGCAGAACATAAAAAATAAAAAATAACTAAGTATATTAATACAATTACTTGAGCGGGTGATCTGGTTATACCAACATCAACTATCCGCCCGAAATTCATAAACTATAAACACCTACCCAAGTGTTTGTTGTCAATGATTTTTTTAATAATTTTACTTTTTTCATATTTTTGAGAAATGATATTTACTCTTTTGTATACTATTGCAGAAATATCAGAAGAGTAAAAAATAATTAACTATTTGATCACAATTACTTAGGCAGATAAACAAGTTACATTAACACAATCTACCCGCCTACAATTTATAAACTTTGTGCATGTTCTCCCAGTGTTTGTGATTGAATTTCTTTAATCACAATTCAATAAATTCTTATTTTTCATGTTTGTCGTATACTATAGTTGCAAAAACAATAATCTTTAAAAATATTGAATTCACTTCTTCAGGTTGAAGTGACTACCGATTAAAAAACCGAAAATATTGAATGTTAATGAAAATTTGAAACTTTTCGGTTCATAAACCTTCCTTTCTTAGATTAAGTTGTAAAGATATTTGTATTACGCCCTATTAGCTGGGGATTTACAATGCAAGAGTAAAAAATAATTAATTTTAATTTGATCACAATCACATGGGCGGGTGTGCCATCACAAATTAGCCGCTCACAAACCATAAACCTTATGCCCGCCCATCCAATGCAAATCCTACGGACAAAATTTCCGTAAGGAACCTATAGAAAATGTACAACATTTTTTACGCTACAAATTTTTAAAACTTTTTTAATAACTTATTTCAAACTTTTCAATTTGCATAATTTTTTAGTTTAAAGTTTTTTGAAAAAAGAAAATAAAAGTTGTTACATTTTGTATTGTTTTTGATTTAAGATTTTCTAAAAATCTTTAAAAAGTTGTTTAGACTTCCTTAGTTTGAAGCTCCTAATTTTTTTTACTTTTGCTTTTTTTGACACTTTTCAAACATTTTTTAAGATTTCTGTCATCTTTATTACGTCCTTTGGGCATTTTAAATTATTTTGGTAGTTCTTAATTTTGTTGATTTTTTTTTTGCATGACTAGCTTTTTAGGAAAAATAGTAGATATCATTATTTTTTAATTCTAAATAACATTTCATACTCAAATTTGTCTATAAACTGCTAATAATCTAACCTTTTGTGTTAAACATAGATATATCAATATTTTTTTTATATAACTGACGTGACGCACGCTAATCCTCCCAACCACCACTCCGTACTTAAACAACGTCTGTTAATCAATCACCTAATTTACACATCCAAAAAATATACTCTAATACTATGGTGTTTATAACTGCTCCTGATGGCCCAACTGCCTTGTGTAAGCTAGACAATCTGTTGCAGTATTGTGCAACCCCAAGGCCTCAACTGCCAGTGCACAAGCATACTTCCAACAACTGTTACGTATAACGCCAAATACGGTGTTAACATACAACCCCAGAGCTTCATGCCAGTGTATGAATAACTATCTTTTACAGCCTAGTACAATCCCAAATCTGGCAGCGTACCTGGTATACTATAACTGTCAAATACCTCAATGACCTCAATGCCAATGTACTTTGTTTCACACACCTCCAAGACTCTTCTCAGCTTATGTGTAAATAACCTCAGACAGTTGTGAAGTTCCTCAATGACCTCTTGTCAATGTATTTTTTTTTCTATATGTGAATAACTCTCAGGTTCTCAGACAATACATGTACGTCAATAACATCATATACAGTACATTAATGATTATAAGCAATGACAACAAAAATTACCTCTAACACTTGTAACTTGTTTTGTCTTTACAGACCGGTTTAACAAGTCTAATAAAACAAATAATTTAAAATCTATGTAATTGCCTACGATGGCTTTCAAATTCTATTATTTTTTTAGTATAAGGGAGTATTTTAATATGCCATAAAAGTATTTAATGTTATATGGCTAAAAAAATTTTAAATATAGTATGCCTATAGATAGTGTTTTTACGACATGGGCTTGAATTATCTCAGCGAATTACTTTATTACTAATCGTCTTGGGGAGAAAATTCTGTTTGTGTTATATACCATAAATAGATTATTACACCTCGATGTTCAAAGGTAAAAATATTATATAAATATACAATATTTTCACTCTTGAATATTAGCTCGGGTTGCAGGTATATAATACGATCATGTTGTAAAGACACTATATCTATAGGCATACTATAGCCATAATTTGATGTTTTTTGATTAGATTTTGATCATTTGTGACCAAGTTTGGGCAAATTTACATTATTTGTGACTGGATTTTTATGTTTAAAGCATTGAATGAATGATTATTAGAAAAAAATGCAAGATTAATACATTTGTGCCTACTTGTGTATGCCGCTGCTATAGAAGGTTCCCGAGACTAAGAGTAGCATGCACGAGTACACAAATGTATTAATCTTACGCCATTTTCTAATAATTATTTACTAAATGGTTTAAACATCAAATCCAGTCACAAATAATGTAAATTTGCCCAAGTTTGGCCACAAGTTATTTACAAATTGTTTCTATATTTAATATTCTTTTACTCAATTCTTAAAGTCATATTATGCTATAATAATATAACAAAAGTATTTTAATTTGTGGCTATTTGTAACCGATATTGTTATTTTATACATAATTTTAATATATTTTTATTTTTATTTTTCATCAAGGTTTTTAATAATTTTTGATCAAAAATTAATGTTTTTTGATTTAAGAATGATTACAAATTTGTTTGTTTGTTTTGTACGCAAATTTTTATTATTTGCGGAGCCGGATTTTGATATTTACTTACGTATTTTGATATTCAATAAAAGTTTTGATATTTTATGCTCTAAAAATTCATAATTATAACTAATCATATTCACTTTTACATCATTTGTGGCTGGATATTAATATTTCATACATGATTTTGATAGTTCTAGCCATATTTTTTAGCAAATTACAACTGTATTTTGACGTTTAAAAGCCAATTATTGATATTTTAAACAATTTTGATATTTTGTGATTTCTTTATTTTTGATAATTTATTTTAACTTTATTTTTTTAATTTCGACTATAATTTGCTGTCGGATTTTGATAATTTGTAGCTAAATTTTACAATTTTATAAATGGTGGGCGATGTATCGTTTGGAATTTGAACTACCGTTTATTTTGTTTTTTAATGACATTTATGAGTTTGACAGAAATTTAGTTTTATGTTAAACATTTACAAAATAGGACTCTTTACATTTGAAAAAGTTGGAAAAAAATGAAAACTTACTTCCAAAGTGAGTGAGTCTTCTACTCAAACGGTAAAAAATTTACAAAACAAATTTGATAGAAAAAATGTGCTTTCAACGCAGTTTGTAGACTATTTTGTAAAGCAAGTTGGTCTTGTCCAGTGTGCTCAGCCAAAAAATCTAATGCTGTTGCTCATAGTGTGCGTGAAGATGCATCAACTCAACATTGTTTTCAGAAACTGAACATTTCTCGCACTTTTCTGAGAAAAATTTTACATAAAGATTTTGGTTTGAAGGTCTACAAAGTTCAATTAGTCTAAGAAATAAAACCTCATGACCATCCAATTTGTTTTCAGTTTGCTCAATATGGTAAAGATTGTTTGGTCAAAGATGAGCATTTTTATGAAAATATTGAGTTTTCCGATAAAGCTCATTTTTATCTCAGAAGCATGTCAATAAGCAAAATTGTCAAATTTAAGGATCAAAGAATCCACACATGACTATTAAACAGCCTATGCATCCACAACTAGTAACCGTTTCTGTGGTTTTTGGTCCGGCGACATTATTGGGCAATTTTTCTTTGAAAATGAGCAAGTAGTCGCAGTTACCGTCAATAGCAAACGTTGCTGTGTCATGTTAAACAAATTTTTCTTCCCAAAAATTGAAGAGTATTGGCATACAGCCAACGTAACTATCTATCTTTGGCGCACTGCTTTTGAAAATTAAATAATCATCCAAAATGCTCCAATTGATTTTTTTTTGTAAAGGGACCTTAAGGGTAAGTGATACGCTAACTATCTAGAAACTATTGATTAAAGTCTAAGTTGTTATTCATGCGATTGGAGCATAAACAATCAAAAATGTTCTAAAAAATTGTTGTGTTTCATTCTTAAATGAAAATGTCCAATCTTTCTAATAAACTCTGAATTTTGAAAAAATATTCATTAGTTTATTATTTATAGCCGATTCAAATTCTAAAAGTTAGATAGCCTACTCTTTATTTGTTTCATAATTTGGTAAAATCAATAGTATTTATTTTTTAATAAATTATACAAATATTAATAATATTTGAGATTAAGTTTAATTATTTAAGGCCGGTTTTAGCTGTTATGCCATCATCAGCTATAATTTCTATAATGAAGGTGTTGTTGTGCATTGCAAGTGGTGTAAATTTGTTCTATGTGAATAATTAAAAAAACCTAAATCAGCACATACAAGTACAAAATTTATTAGAATAAGCTTAACCTCAAAAAAAGTAATAATAAGTGTATGTTTTCTTTCGTTTTATTATATACTTTATTAATTTTGATATATTACTACCATAGTCAATGTAATGTTAACTTTATTATATCAATTATAATTTCAATGTTATTGGTTGAGTTTTTATAATTTCAGTAAGTGCTAAATTTAATTATTTAAAACTGGGTTTTGAAATTTTATTTTTTATTATTAATTATTTTAGAAATCTACACCCAACTTTTATTTAATAAAAACAAATAAATTCAAAATATTTTACCAAATAACATAATACGTTTGTGTAGAACACAAAGGCTACGAATAATGTTAGGAGGGACGGTTCATTAAAATGCATCCTAGCAGTGACAAACATGAATACAATTCATATGTAAATGACTTGCAGTAATTTGTTAGCTCATCAGAATATTTACAAACATGATTATATTTAGCTGCTTGCCATAATCTCGAATTTCTCTAAGGGTGATATACATTGTATGTATATGTTGGGGAGTGATCACATTAAACAAAACTAATGCATGTAAATCCAGCAATGTGCATTGAATTCATAAATTGAATTGAATTTTTCTGCCATTCATGGAATTAGCCCGCTTGAGGCATGTTCTCCATTCAAAGATAAATTGGATTCATGAATTGAAATTCAATTGAAACATTCCTATTATTACAACCCTATTTTTATACAAAAAACAGTATATTTGCTTTACGAACAGATGGACTCATCCATAACAGTGTTGTTGAATCGCGCAAATTATCATTAATTGTTTCTTATAAATACTGTAGCATTTCTCACAGATTACCGTCTAGACGGGATTTTTATTCTTTCTTTTCTGCCAGTGCAAGCGCAAAATCGGATTCATTTTTTATTAATAATTTTGTTTATCAAATAAAAACGCAATATGTGGATGGTACTCGAAATCGAATAACATTATTCACCCTTGGTTATTTTTATGTATTTCAATATTTGAAATAAGGGGAAACATTAAAGTGCATTTTTCTTATATTATGCTGATTCGTAAACATGCAACTTTTTCCCTAATAAAATTTGTTATAGTAGACAAAAATGTGTAGGGACTCACCCTACAAGTAAAGCTACCCTAAAATGGAGGGGACACACATGTAGGAATGTTTATATGAAGTCTCCTTATATACACATACGACTTGTAGTTTCTACAAACAAATATATTTTTATTTTGTTGATATCTTCCCCTATTATTTTTTACGCGAAATTTAATATTTACTCAGTTACGTTTTATTAGATCACAAAGCAAATAATCAATTTTTTATTTCTTTTTGTTACAAACATACTTAATCTTAACCCCGGGTGCATTTTTAGACCTTAAATCCTCCAACAATACATAAAATATATCATCTTTGTTCGGGGGTGTCCAGCTGCGTGCTTACAATTACAATCCAACTCGAGGCTTAACATCAAACGCGTCAATATCATTTTAGATATCTGTACATCTGAGATAATTCTGTGACGGATGGCTTATTGGAATAGTGACTAGTGGATAATATAACATTGTGGAGCAGGAATTAAAAAAAAGGATTCGGTGAGCAGGTGCTCCGCGATCGGAAAGATAGGCTTGGAAATTATTCGTTCCCTCGCGTTCTTCGCATGATGAAAAGGAAGACGGATATGGTCTGTTTGCACTGTCATAAGTAATAATTACATGGCGATCGCGTACGCCATTCTGTTTGAAACGCATAAGTGTATCTAGCATCAATTTAGTTTGAATAACAAATACGAACAAGTGTACTTTGTTGAAGGAACAAAGGGGGTTGAGAGTTTTTTTTAGTGTTTGATCAATACTAAGATAACAAGTATGTGAGAATATTTTGCAAAAATATAATGATCCTTCTATACAATAACATCATATTTGACAATAAAACGGGATATTTTTATATAAATATTTTTGAATAGTGGAAACCAATTTATTATTGATATGTAAATGTTTGCTTTAAATTGATGGAATGAAATAAAAATGATTGTTATAATTTAATATTTTTTTAATTACTTAAAAGTATGAGAAAATGGATTAGAGAAATTTGTTTGTTCTTTTATGGTAGTCATATTTGTTTTGTTACTTGGGATTGTAGATAAAATCCGTCTGATTTTTAATTGAGCTTTTAATATTACTGAATGTGGTTATAGTACTGATTCTAGTACACTAACGAAAATTAGATTAAACTATTTTTTAAAATGATTTCTTTTCAGCGTAGAGGTTATTAGTTGCATATAAAATAATAATAATCTCTAAAAAAAACATTAAAATGTTTAAAAAAGATATATATATATATATACTAAAACTAATATCATAGGTACCAAAATTAAAAACTTATATTACAATTGACACCAAAATTGCAAATGATTTTGGTGCCAGTACCTAAACATAAACCTAACACAAATGATACTAAAGTTGCAATATATTTTTTTTTCCTTCTCAGCTTGTGCTAGTTTACTGCCGAATTTGAACTTTCTTCAAACAGCTGAAATTTAGCATGGATTACTTTTTTGGCCTAACCTAACCTAACCTAACTTTTTTTTTTTATTTTTATTTTTAATTGTAATATGAGGAAGCTCTACCAACTTGTGAGTGGAGCTCTCATTTACTAAACCCCCTACCCAGTTGGCGTGGTTTTTGTATTCTCGGAATCGCAAAGCATACCTTCAAGAATACACGCCCGGACGTTATCTCTATCGCCCTAGTTTGTCTTTTTGGTTTCGCTATCTCTCTCCGCTTTTTCCACCTTTTCTACCGTCTTGTTAATGTGGACGGTCATTTTGGTGTTCAAACCAAACACCAAAATATTTGACAGCGTTCTTTGAGGTTATATTGGCATTCCCCACTTTTATTACCGCTTTTTCTAATTTTCTGCCACCGTACAGGATGACAGCTTCCGTTTTCTGGGCGGCAATCGCTAGCCCTAGCCCCTCAATTTTCGTTTTAATTCTCTGCACCGCCGTGTTGGTTACCCTGACCAGTTCCTCTTCCCCTTTTGCTATTGTTATAATGCCGCTGTCGTCCGAAAAGCACAACAGCGTAGTTTTCTTCGGCATAACTACTCGCATCTTACATCTTTTTCCCTCCTCTTTCTATAAGCAGTTCTCTGCTATGGAGGTAGCTTTGAGTTACTTTAATAAACCTCTTGCTCACTCCCATTTGATCAGAGCTCATACCACCCCTTCCTTGCAATTAGCTGTTTGTATATTTTTCTTAAAATATTTATTAGGCAGGTCGGCCTATACTTTGGGGCTTTGTTTGTCTCTTTCTGATGTTTTTGAAAAAGAACCAGTTTTGACTGCTTCCTCTTGGGAAATCTGCCATTTTGAAATTCCTGATTTATCACCCTTAAGATGATATCCGGTACGGCCTTTACTACTTTTTTAGCAATCTTGGGAGATATCCGGTCTGGTCCCGGCGCTTTCTTGTTCTTTAGCTTACTTCCTGCAGGGTAAAAGGTCACCTCCTCCTTTACAACTGTTGGCCATCTCACTAGCGGGTGTTTCGGAAACTGCTGTTTAGCCACTTCCATCTGCCTCTCATCTCCGAGCTGAACACCAACTCCCCGGCTAAACTTGTCCGTGACGATTTTATATTCCAGACCCCACACGTCGTTCTCCACTTCATCTAGCAACTTTTTCCAAGCCTTTTTTTTGCCAACATTATAGCATTTTTGTACTCCGATGTCTTATTTTCCAGGATTTTGTACAGTTGATTTTTTTGCTGCTGGTCAATCTTCTTTCTGCTGTCCCAAGTCCTGTTTGCAATATTGCATTTTTTTTAAGTGTGGTTAGGTGCTCAGATCACCAGTAAACAGCCCACCCTAACCTAACCCAACCTAACCTAACCTAACCTAACCTAACCTTTTTTTGAAGTAAAATCTTCAGCTAAAACACCGGCAGCCATTGCTGCACGGTAGTGCCAGATTTCTAACGGCTAAAACCCTCCTTCCCTTGGGATATATCTGTTTTTATTCCACCCCGGGATTGCATTAAACATTATTAATAAACATTAAACATTACTTTGGGATGAAAAATCCCGGACGGCAGTTAATCTAATTTTTTTTTACAAAACAAACAAATCAAAAATGACCAGACATATTTTTTACAAAATGTTTTATTCATACTTTTACACAATAATCAAAGAAGAAACAGCTACGGGCCCACTCCCGGCAAAACTTCCACCCTCTATTTTTCTACCGGAACGAGCTCATTCTCCTCCTCCTTTTTTTTTGGAGAATAATTCCTATCATGGTGGACACATCTTCCCAGCTGGCCTGACACGCCATCATTGTTTCCAGCATGTTGTCAGGATTCACGCTTGCTCCACTCATTTTTACCATCATTTTCTCCTTCACTTCCGTCCAACGCTCACAACAAAACACGATGTGCTCGATCAGATTACAAGGTCTGGTTGCGTCGTCCCTGCAACCACCAGAAGAGTTACAGTTAACATCGTCCTGTAGGCGCTACAAATCCTCTGGCAGCACTTTCTCTAAGTTAGCAAAACCCATTCCATTTGTTTCTCGTTGTTGCGCAAGGTGTCTCCCCATATTTCTGCACCGTACAGCACTATGGAGGAAACAACTGAACACAGAAGGCGCCTGTAGAAAGCCTTTGCTCCCCTTAGATTTGGCATTAGACCCGCCAACGACCGGACCACCTTCTCTCTTCTCATACACACCTCCCGCACTTGCCCGCCCCATGCTATGTTGCTGAACAGTACAACCCCTAAGTAGTTTAGCTGCTTCTTAGAGCTGACGGTGGGGTCCGTGACATTTATTTGAACTTGTGGTGGAAGGCACCACAAGTTGAGCACAAAAATACTACAAGCTCTGGCTTTTCTGGCGCCAGTTTCAGTTCTAGTTCGCTCATCTTAGACTCTATTAACTTAAGGGCGTGGTTACCAGCCTTTTCTACCTTGAGCCTAGAGCGCTTCGTTACCACTACCGCCAGATTGTCCGCGTATGCCACTACCTTTACCCTCTTTGGCATCTCCAAGTTTACCACGCTGTGGAACGATCTGTATAACAGCGTGGTGAGCCTGAACCGACCCCTGTGGCACACCCCCGACAGTTTAACCTCTTCTTCTGCCCTCCCTTGCCCAGCAACAAAATTCTACCCCACAGGTAACTGCTGATTAGATTTAGCAGGCACCCTGATACTTCCTGTTTTTGAGTGCCCCCAAAATCCTGTTCCAATTGGCAGTGTTTAAGGCGTTCATCACGTCTAAAGTAATTAACACGCACGCTTTTTGTGCAAGTAGCTGAAACGCTTTGCAGCTACTACCGCTGCTTTCACTTCTGCAAACGCGCTCAGAGTTATAAAACCCTTCCTAAAACCGTACTGACGCTCGCATAGAGCCGCAAGACCAGGTTTGCCCTCTTCCACACCTCCGGAAAACTTTCTTTGACTAGGCCCCGATTGTAAGCTTTCAGCCAGGTTTCGGGGCACCGTCCAATTAGGGTTTTGACGAGTTCCGTAGAGAACCCGTCAGGCCCCGGTGCCTTCTTTGGTCTAATTTTTGCCGTAGCCTCCCGAAGTTCTTCTTTCGCAAAGAATTGGACGCCCCAGCCTCAACTGGCAACTTCCTGAAAACCCTCTCCACTTGGGCTAGAAAAAGTTTCCCTATTACCGCTCTCTGAACCGCCGTATCCATCTTCGGCGGTTTTCACTTTTTCCATTATTATTTGATAATCTTTGCTCAAGATGTCCTCATCAACTTCGTTGACCAGGAGCTTCCATTTCCCCCTCTTGGCCGACTTGATGGGGGGCTCATCAACTTTTTCCTTAACCTTTTATACTCCTTGACTAAACCTACGTTACCCCTCCCCGAGGCGTTGGCCTTTGTCTGCGCTCTACGTGCCCTGTTGCAGAGCATCTTTGTCTTTGAAATCTCCTCATTCCACCAGTATTTTGGACGTCTTCCGATTTAACGCATTTTTCTGCTGAAATGAAGATTGCAGAGATGCTTTATGCTCTTGCACAGCTGCGCCTAACCTAACCTAACACAGATAATATCAAAATTGCAAAATACTTTTTTTTCTTTCTCAGCTTGTGCTAGTTTACTGCTGGACTTAGGCTTCTTTCAAACAGCTGAAATCTGGCATTTTTTACTTTTTTTACATGAAAATCATTTTAAAACTTTATTTCTTCATAGTACGTAAGTTGTGGGTTGCTATTAAAAGTGTTTTTTGTTGTTTGTTCTTTGTGTTTATTGGTTTTATTGGTTTTATGCTTTTTTTAAAACTCATGATGTGGATTGATGCGTTGGTAAGAAATTGTAAGCTTGCTAAGTGTGTTGGCAAGTTTTGATCCAAAGTTGTAAATTAGCCGTTTAATCTAGGACAGACGCCAGTTGCCATGCCAAAAGCTTTTTATCTTGCCAGCCATTTGCAATATTATTAGTTAGTTAATTTATTTATTTTACTTTGGTCTATTTCTGCTGCCAAGACTAATTATGGACACCAGAAAAGAACTACATCATTTTCAAATTTTGCCGCAAAAATTCAGACCTTAATGATTATGTTTTTAACGTGTACGTAACATTGAAGCAAGTTTTTCTTCTTATTCTAAAGAAAGCGTACACATCCAACACAAATTGACCCAAATAGAAGTGTAGCAATCGAATACACTAACCATTCTATTTTTTTATAAATCAATAATTCAAAGAGTTAGAGTCGTGATGTTTTGCTGATTTAAAGTTCAAGCTTTTATACCATACAGTGGTATTAATAACATATAGAACCTTACCATTTTTAATTGTAAAATTAGAGACTGGTTGATTGCTAAAAAGTATTTACATTTGGTATTTGTTTCTGATTATTGCACAGTTTAAAATATTTGAGGTCAAGATATTTAAAAAAAATTTATATATACTTTATTGTGCTGATTTAGTAATTTTAATTTTTATTAAAACCGTTTTCGGCTGTTAGGCCATCATCAGTTTTTTCTTCGTTACAACAACATCTGTGAAAAGAAAAAAATTGTTTAAATATAATTTTAATATACAAAATGTTCATTTTATTGTGGAAATTTGGTTAAACTTTTTTTTTCAAATAAAGTACCTTGTATATTTTTTCATTTTTTTATTCTAAAACTAATTTTGAGTATTTTTTGTAATTTTTTTTTTTTTAATTGCACTATTTTTGAGTTATAAGCAAACTTCTGAACTTTAAATAAAAAAAACATTTTTCCACAAACATAGCCATTTATTTATTTTTTACTGTTGAAGAGTTATTTAGGTGTTTTATATACTGTTAATAAAGCAAGTTATGTGTGAGATATCTATTTGTTTTTTTTTTTAATTTAAAAGAATATGAAGTATGGAATATATCCTTGTGCAAAAGCCCGCTGCGGATTTGCTTTGAGGCACGTTTTTAGTAAGTCTAATTTTTGATGACTTTGTTGCATAAATCTGGCGGACATTGAGGGCATCAACTGTTTACAGTTTATTTGCATTTCACGTACCTCTAGACTGTTAGAACTACATTTTGTTAGTACCTATATCATCCACAAGAAGCTGTTTACTGGAGATCAATAGCGTTGACGGTTATAGCAAAGCCAGTTTTGTTTTAGAAGAAGTACTTTTTTAGGATGCATTTTGTGCTAGTTTATTTTGTGTGGGTTGGTATAACTCTAAGTCCGTTAATTTGGCATGTTTACATATCTATTTATTCAAAAATAAGCTTTGTTGCTAATTTCCATCGGCCCTAGAGCCCAATCAGCAAACAAACGGTGTTATCTATGGTCGTTTACGTTAAGTTTCTGGGTCAGTTGAATTTTATAGGGATGCAGACCAAGTTTCGACTCAAAATTTGCCAAATTGAAGTTTCCAAAAAAACAAATTTTGGTGAACAACAAAAAATTTACTGCTTTGAGTTTTTTTGTGCACTCTTACGCACAACAGCAATGTTTTCAGCAGACTTTGCGTTTTGGTGACGTACGGGTGTTGTCTGCTTATTAATCAACCGGAATAACTTGAATTTAGCCACTAAAGGTCAAATAGTTGACTCGGCAGGACGGTTGTAGCAAGGATAAAAACTAGATAACGCTCACAACGTTTTTCAAAAACGGAGCACTGATTTTGATAATAAAATGTGATAATTTGCAGACATTATGTATTGAAAAACTCTTTAAACAGAACTTTTAGTTTTTTGCTGAAATTTGTTGGATTCATATAGATTTTATAAAAAAAAAAATTGTTACGTTTTTATATGGTTCTGACTGTTGAAAACAAATTTGTATTTTGTGATTATGTCAGAAATAAAATTTAGATTTTAAAATTAGTAAAACCTTACACTAGCGGTTCTTAACTTTTTTGTCTGGCGACTCAAATTACAGTTTTATTATACTTAAAGTAAATCTTTTTTGTTTAAAATTACAATACCAAAGTATTTTTTTTTTTTAGTTTGAATATAAACTATTTAATAGTGCAAACTGTAAAAATAATAAAATCAAAAAACAAAAATACCAAAATCAGGTCATAAGGTATTTAAAAAAATAACTAAAACTCAACAAACTAGTTAAAAAGTACAAAACACTATTTATTAAATATCAAAAATATTGAAAACCAGCCTTAAAACATCATATGTTTGGTCATTAAACATTAAAATATTGATTTCAATCTTATTACAAGACCATCATCTGACGGTGATCTAATTTTATTAAAGAGCATTGTAGTAGAAATACTTAAGATTGCACGTTGTGTCAGCCTTAGGCGATTATATAATGTGGTGTTGTATGTTTGATTTCAAACTAGAGAGCATTTAATCTGAGTCTAAAAATTAATATAGAAGATGTGCATAAACTTCTTAATATTAGCATTATTCACTTAAGACCACTTAAATAGAAGGGAAATCAACACCAAGCAAGTGCATGACGTGTAGCGTTTGAATGGCCAGCAGAATGAGAATGCCGTTACAGGTACAATAAGGTTTAAATCTTATTTTTTTTTTTTAATTTTACAATTTTTAATCAAACAATCATGCTGTGCATATAGTTGTGTAGAACGATGGGTCTGATATATTATTTCACTTGTAAGTATTTATTTTGCTATTAATTAAATTAATTATAAGATAACTCTAATATAATCAACGATAAATTTATATTTTAATGGCGTGTCTACATGTGTATATATTCTAAGGACTACCCGTTGCTTAAGCATAAGATTGCTCTATGCTGGCATTGGGAGTGCTTCTGAAACGAGCTCAAATCCGCCTTTGAGAGTGCCTTGGAATGGGGCTTAGATTACATATTTTCTTTTAACTTAAGATAGTTTGGGCATCCTTTGTACGACGGTTGCTATTTATGTATTAAGAACTGGTATTGCCTGGTAAAATCTGACATTGCCATCGTAAAGTTTGATATTTTTGACATTATACATACTCAGAACGTTTTGACGTGCGAGCACTATTTGTGTTGTTTACAGTAAGTTGAAAATTTCATCTCGACCAAAAAATGGAATTAAATCGCAAAAATGTTTGAGCTATGATTTATTATGAACAGTGTTTCAATCAACTGAATTCAACTTTTGGCAATGAAGCGCCATCCACAGCCACTGTATATCGCTAGTACACTAAATTCAAACGTGGCCGTAGTTGGCTCACGGACTAAGTTAAAGAAGGTGGTCCAAAATTAGTTGTTGTGCCAAAAAATATCGATGCTGTGTAAAAACTAATTAAAGAAAATTGTCATGTGTTATATTGCAAAATCGAGACATGTTTAAGCATTAGTATGACCAGCATACATAAGATTTTGCACAAACATTTGGGAGTTTAGAAGTTGTGTGCACGTTGGATTCCACATTTGTTGACAGATGCTCAAATAATGCTTGGTGCCGTAATATGATTACAAAATACAACTGTAGTGCACAAGTGACAAGTCGTGGATGTGCATAAAGCTACGAATTTACAAGCCAGAAAGAAAAGGACAATTGGCAGTTTGAGTGTTTCAATGTGAAGAGAAGCCAACAAAAGTTGTTTGTTCTCAAAGCGTTAAAAAGCAAATAGTGGCGTGTTGCTTTACGAAAGCCGGGCAACTGTGGCTTTTAAAAATTAATAGACGGTTAATTCAGCGTGGTATATGACCATTTGTTTGCCTAAAGTTTTTGGTAAATTCAGAGACAACAACTCGAAACGACAAATCATTTTGCATCACGACAACGCGAGCTCACACACATCACATGAAACAAACGAGTATTTAGACGTACAATAGATAGAATTGATGGGTCATCCGACTTACAGCCCCGACCTGGCACCATATGACTATTTTTTGTTTTCAGTAGTTAAAGATAAACTGCGTGGAAAACAATTTTTATCTCTCAAAAAAGCGGTTGAGGTCTTCAAAACACATGTTTTAGAGCTATCATATTCTGATTGGACAAAGTGCTTTGAAGGGTGGTTCAATTGCATGCAAAAGTGTTTACATCTTAATGGCAATTATTTTGAAAAGCTATAAATATATTTTTTATAAAATTTATTTACTTGTTCATTCTATTCTCAATACATAAATAGCAACCCTCGTAACTAGCTGTATGCGGCTGCTTGCACAATTTGCATTTTGCTACATGCCCTAACTCTTTAGTGTATTTGCAGGTAGAGGTGAGATGAGCTCCAGGGCACTTAACGCATACATAAAGGAAGTTGCATCGCAAAGCTGTGTGGCCATAGTCCTGGCAACGGTGACATTGCACAATGTCTCCTTACTTGCGTTTAATTTAAACAATGCAATGCAATGTTGAGTGCATGCGGATGCTATTGTAGACATTGACTAATCTCTCAATAAAGACCTCTATGTCCTTGAAAGTTGGCATCAACTCAAAAAATTGGATCTCTCACAAAAATTAGCGCTGAAGGTGCTTGACTTGACCGGCTGATAGACCAATAATAAAAAAAAGTAGAAGTTTTACGCTGCGTTGTCTTTGAATACCTGACTACCTGGTACTTCTCCAATATATCAATATAGGCAGTGCGTCCAGGACGTCTCTGATTTTGACGTCTTTGTTTTTGAAGGATTTGGACTTAACCTAGTTGACGCAGACCTCTTGAGGAAAGGTTGAGTTGGTTGCTTTATTGTAATTAGAATTGCATTTATTTCCGGGCTGAGAGCTTGCTTCAATTGGGTGGTGAAGTGGGTAGCTCTCTGACAAAAATGTAATAAGAATAACAAAAAAAGAATAATAAAACACTTACCTGATTCAGGTTACCCAGAGGAAAAATCAATTTTGTTAACCAAAAATACCGAAATAACTTAATTCCTCAATATTCGATACTTATACAAAAGTAATGATTATTTCGATCAAGAACAAAATTTGCTTAAGCGATGTTACTTATTGAAAAGTATAAGGTAAAAATACCAATCTTCATAGCCGCAATATGATCTACCAAAGACATTTCCCCCTTGTGCATGCCTTTCTCAAAATAAGTCAAATAAAAAGATACTTTAAAAAGAAAAAGGAGATATTAAAATAAAATAGTATGAATTAATAAAGAAAATAATTAAACAAAATGAGCAAGATAAAACACATTAACTGAGTTATTGGCAAAAGAAAATAATATTACCATCTGCACGTTACGTCACTGGTAACACTGCCATGACGTTAGATACACCAGGCTTGGTAACTGTCAAACTGACAAGATTGTGACAGTTTATTTAATTAATTAGTGAATTGTGTATAGTAAATTAAAAATTAAACAAAATAGTATTAATGATAAATTAAAAGCAATATTAAGTTTGAATTTGTAAAGAATTAAATTAGTTACTGAATTAATGTTTTTTTTTATAAAATTACAGGTTAGAACAAACAATGGAATAATTAAAGGATGTTGGATTATAAGAAGATATTAGAGGAGGAAATTAAAAACAGGCCAAGTGAAGGATATAAAGAATAATAGGGAAATCAAAATAATAAGAATGAACCAATCGACCACAGGAAAAACATAAAATGTAGGTAAGTTAAATTAATTAAAATTATAAATAACATATTATTAATAAAATCTCAGCCATAACCATAAAGACCAGATATCACTGCAATACATGTGCAAATCTTTTACAAATAAAATCATCATTGCAACATCCCAAATTAATACTTATGTTATTTTTAGTTGTATTATTCTAGTCGGCAACCCAAATAGTATCCCGACTACCAAGAAAAACAACAATCATGAATGGAAATTAATAAAAATAATTATATAATAAGTATTATATTATTTTAATTAATTAATGTCTTTGTTTTAGATTTACTACGGTTTTTGAACGTAACAATGGCACTTAACGCATACATAAGGGGAGTTGCATTGCAAAGCTGTGTGGCCATGCTCACTGAAAGGTTGCATAGCTTTTTAAGAGACAGGATCTCTTTGTTTTGCGCGTTTTGTGGCAACTGAACGTACAGCATGGGTAAAGTTTTCTCATCTCTTCCTATGCGTTTAATTGAGAGAAGAACATACCCCAAAGCCGATAAATTCATCTGCGCCACATTAGCCGTGACACAGTCGGGTATGTTCCTAATAACGTATTTTAAAGTCTTTTCAGATGCTAGTTATTAGGTGTAATAATGTACATCGTTGACTTTGTCGTAATTGAATACAGCTCTGTGATTAGCATACAATGTCGGGTGCATGCGGATGCCATCGCGGACATTAAGAAATTTGGATCTTTTACAAATTGTGATGGAAGACGAGCGACGTAAATCTGTTCTCTTTGTGTGAGCTGACTGGAGGAAAGGGGCTTTTTGAGCAATCTAGAAGGCGAGAGGCTGTGCCCAAAGTAAACGCATTGGCCTTTAGGGGCCGGCCGGTTTTTAAATCTTTTGGCTTTGGTGGTTGAAGACCCTGGTGCTGAAGGCGCTTGACTTGGAGACCCGGCTGATGGCCTAATAATAAAAAAGTTAGAAGTTTTACCCTGCGCTTTCTTTTTTTTTTCTTGTCTTGGAGTTACTGATTACCTATTACCTTTTCTATGAGCAGTATATCTAAGATTTTGGCGTCTTTGTTTTCAGAAAAGCTGGACTCAACCTGGTTGACAGCAAATCTTTTGAGGGTTAATGCACCAGGAATCTTGGTAAGCTGTAGAGATTGGGGTCAGTGCTACCGGTGCTGGGACTAACTAGTTGAGCTGCTTAGCCAAGAGCGCAATGAAATCCGCGCTTGAGTTGGCTACGTTTTTCTCAATCTCCGATTTAATGTTCATCCAGATAGAGAGTAGGGTATCACCAAAATCAAGTTTGCTTTGCTATAAAATATCAGCAAAGCAGTCTTCTCGATAAGTCTTTTTGTCGACCATTTCTCTCCACGCTCCTGAATTCAACATCCTTCTGAGGTGCACCTGGATCTTTTTGAACTCAGTTAGAAGAAACAATAAAAATTTTTTGTCCGTCAGGTCGGTGAATCCATGCTAAAATAAAATGGCAAAGTAATTAATAAATCCAGTTCCTTCAAGGACGTGTTGCTCGGTCGGCTGCTGGCAGTTGACTATTGCTGTTGTTGTACAAACGGTTCAAAAAATAAAAAATTCTATTTATAACAAATCAAAAATTGCAATATCCGGTGGTAGTAAAACATTATAATAATTTTTGAAAAAACTAAAATTGAGCTAATCTTTAACCAAAAACATAAAGACATAGAGTATTGTATGTAGTTCAACATTTAAAAAGAGTGTTAACTAAAATCTTGTTGTTTGGACATTGAGTTGCTTGGCGTTTTGTTCCATAAGAACCCATTTTAATTTAAAAACTGCGTTGAACGTGTCAATAGTTTTCTAGAGAGAAAAGTTTACCGATATTCTCGTATATGTGGTAGGGTTTAATATTTTTCCATAACAATATTACTAGTGGCACTACAACAGAACAAAGCGACTAAACCCGGCAATTCTCTAGCGTTAATAAAAAGTCAAAAATAGCTAAATCCGGCTTTGAAACATCAAAAATATTAAAACTTGGTCAAACTGTTAAAAAATGTAAAAAAATTATGAAATTGCAAAAATGATAAATTATTAAAATTTAAAAGTATAAAAATTTGTCAGAAAACAGCACAATACAGCTATAAACTTTTAAAGCGTGTCACATTAAATAACAATTTTCCGCTTTTAAGTATCAACATTATTGTTAAAATAAACCAAAATACGGCATAAACTATTGAAACATGCAAGAAAAAGACAATTATCGATGATTAAACAATTATAAGAAAGTACAACAAACTTCTAAAAATTTTTATAATACCTCAAAAATAACAAAAACTATAGAACTATAAAATGCTATTAACTAAAGGGTTTTCCAATAAGAAGTTTCATTTTAAATGGCAGACTATTTGGGCAGCTGTCAATTTTAAAGCTGTTACCTTTTGACATTTGACAAGTAAAATTTACTTCATTATTAAAAATGGAACGATACACGCTTCAACGCATTAAAATGATTAAAATTCACTAAAAAATAGTGAAAAATTTTCACTCACAGTTTGCAAAACTAAAGCACTTTTTCGGCCGGCAATAGTAAACCTGGTGAAAAAATTTGAGTTGTTGGGACAAGTTTGTAATGTAAAGAATCAAAACTGTGTGCATTGCTCAAGAACACATGACAATATTGCTGATGTAGCCCGTAGTGTTGAAAAAAAAACAGGTATGTCGATTTCTTGTCGATTTTTGAAATTAGACATTTCACAAACAACATTACACCGTATTTTGCATAAAAACTTTAGTCTTAAGGCTTTTAAGTTCAGTTAACACAAGATCTTTACTGATTGGGTCTTTCAAATGCATCAAAATGATGAAAATCATCTTTAGTATCACTAAGCCCATTTTCACCTCAGAGGCTACGTAAATAAGCAGAATTGTCGCATTTGGGGCTTAGAAAACCCAAGAATGAATGTTGAAAAGTCTTTGCATCCTCAACGTGTCACTATTCGGTGCGGTGTTTGGGCTGGCGGTGTGATTGGACCCTACTGTTTCGAAAATGAAGCTGGTGCAACTGTTATGGTGAATGGATGTCGCTACCGAACTAAGAATAATATTTTTTTATGGCCGGAATTGGAAGATATTGATGTGGACGACGTTTATTCTTTAGCAAACAGGCGCTACGTGCCCACAAGCAACGAAACAATCGCATTTTTGCAAGAAAAGTTTCCTGACCGTGTTATTTCTTGAAAATGTGATCACAATTGACCACCGAGATCTTGTGATTTAACATTTTTAGACTTTTTTCTTTGGGGCCACGTGGAAGATAAGTTCTATGCCAATGCTCCACAATTGATTCAAGATCTTAAAGATGGAAATTTTCGAGGACATACAGCCGCAAATGTGCAAATTGGTCATGGAAAATTTTATGAAAAGAATGTGGTACAGCAACTGTAACCGTGGCGGCCATTTTACTGATATCGTTTTCAAATGTTAATGGCATACCTTCCTCTTTACAATGAAATAAACATTTATTATTTTCTCATAACAAAATAAAACCTCTTATTGGAAAACCCTATATAAAACAATGCCAAATTCTGTTCACGAAATATTAGAAAAAAAGAAAATCCGGCTTTGTATGGTTGTTGCTAATTCCTCTTGCTTACACATATTATTATATTAACTTGCATTTTAAGCTATTTATATGCATTGAGCATAAAATATTATTTTTTGCAATGCATTATAAACTTTATTGTTATGTATTAGAATAAAGCTAAAAATTATTAGCATTTACAAAAAAATTGGTAAATCAAAATCCAGTCAGAAACATCAAAGTTTTACGATTTTAATAATGGCCGGTTTTACATTATTAAAATCGTGTAATAAATATTAAAATTTAGAAATAGTTTTATAGACTATAGAAAATAAGCTTATAAAATAGTAAAAACTGTGCTAAAAAAATTGTCATACTAATTAATTAAAAAATCCGCCTAAAAGACGCCAGAGTATAAATTCATTTCTGAGTAAAATTGTAATATATTTATTTATGTAATTGAGAATAAGCTAAAGCACTCAAAAATATATAACAAATTTATCTTCAAAAGAAAAGTAAATACAATATATGATAATATGATGTCAATACCTGATTTATTTATAAGTAAACAAACCATTTAAAGTTTTGCGGATTTCAACGTTGACTATTCAGACGTAGAATTTGATAGAAAAGGATGTTATATAAAATTCAATTTCGTACAAACTCCGTTAGTATTTACTTTCATTGTGCAGGATGCAAACTACATAACTGTATTTCAATTTATGCAAGAAAATTGTTACTTTAATCTGAGATTTTATGAGTTGTTTGTTATATATTAATTTAAATTGTAGTTTTTATCCAGTTTGCATTTTTACAATGTAATTTGAAAATACCTCTGATATAATGCTTTTTGTAAAACGCCATGTTAAGTACTTAAGGGATAAATTTTACATGCATAATAAAGTAAAACTCTTTCAGATTTATATCAACATTAGGAGGAACGGTTTTATTATGCAGCTCCTAAATACGTGTGGCTTTATACAAATTATGCCCGATTTAAATAATATCACACATAAATACAGAGACGTAGCCCAGCATTATCTTTGTATAAGTATGATTTAAGAAAATAAGTCGTAAAAACGTGCCATCATATATGCAAATCCAACTACACACTTTTCCTTTTAGTGTTTATTTAGACAATTTATATGCGGATAATAAATCTCTGGGTGGCTTCAACAACAAACCCACACAATCAAATTAATTATAATTTAAATAACATAAAATTCATCACGTTCAATTAGTTGCGCTTAATTTCGCAAAACTCAGGTAAAAACGCCACATGTTGTCTAACCATTAAAAAACCAATAGATAGATCCAACCTTGTTATTATTATTATCTTTTTAGTTTCTTTATTGGATTATAATTTAGTATCATTAACGTGTTAACAACGGCCATCTGATGGCGACGCTAGAAAGCGTGATTACCGCCCGAAACTCGACCCATAAACAATGAGATTGATGGGCCGATACGGGAATGCAGGCCCAGATACCGAACATTTCGGATGGAATAGGGATCGATCTAATTATCTCTAACACTTGGTTGCCGCTCGGATTTTTTTTATTGGCTTCCTCAGCAGACACATAGATTAGGCTGATTTATACAATGAATTAAAATTTATTTATAACGATGCGATTTCTGCCAATCCGGCCCTGTAACGTTGCAATAGATGAAACGATACCACAAGGTGTTATTATAGGTGCACTAAGCAGGTGCCGAAAGCGGACAGCCCCATGTCTGCTTATTATCTTCCCTGCGTCTGCTCATTATGTTGTTTGCGGCTGCTTAGTCTCGACTTGTTTTGCCATTGCCAACTCAAGGATACAGAAGAAAAAAAAAGAATTAAATATATACACAGACGCGTGAAAATTGCTAACGCTTGTTTATGCAGAGAAGCGTTCACACTTCTGGGATGATATATGCACGGTGTATAAATAAATTACTAAAACCAGTCAATAAATTAATGGGAAACAATAAAAAATTAACATTCAAGTCGCGGAATTACATTTTGTCCTTTGAATTGTGCCGTTAACATAATAAAATCCATCAAAACAGCGATGGCCGGATTGGATTACTTGTTTGTTCAAAAGTTCTACGTAAACAGAGCGTTCAATATAAGATTACAAAAATACACTTTTATATCATCCATTTGAAACGGGACACGAAAGCATATGTCAATACATTTAAAAATAAAATTCAATTCACGTTTTATGCATAAGGAGTAAATGATATTTATTCCGTTTGCTTCCATCCGGACGATACCCACACCACACCACACCCTCCTCATCCCACATCTTCTTGCTGAAAGAAAAATTGAGCGGAAGATGATACTGCAAGTGACATTTTTAGGATTAAAAATTCTAATTTATTATCTCCGTATTCTATTTGAGATACACGAGTAATATTATATGTTACACGGAATTTCAAAATGTGGTTGTAATTTTTAAAATAAGTTTTGTACTAGCTAAATCTGTATTTTATAATACTAATTTATATATATACAGGGTGTCCCAAATTAACTAGTCATAAAATGACTACTACAAGCTAATTGAGTAATATTGACCTAATAAAGTAGTATATTATATTTAATAAATTCGGAGCTATAGCTTTTTGAAGTTTACAAAAATTTTTGATTTTTTTCAATTATCAGCTTTAATTTTAAATATTTTGTAACAAATTTTTGTTTACATTAGTTTAATTCTTATTTACACAAGCTGTTAAAGTTTGAATAAAAAAAGATAGATTTTTAAGATTCTTTAGATATTTAATCTTCTGGAATTTTTAGGTAAATCTGTTTTGTTTGGTTATTTTTTTTTGTGAAAAACTTAATTTAAAACTTTTAAGTTTTAATTACGGCAATTTGTTTTTTTTTTTAATTTGGGACATCTGCTCACTAATAATAATAATAATTCTTTATTGATGCCATCAAAACAAACCAAATTACAACTGCGTTACACATATACACAATTTTTCACTACTACAATATGCAAAAACTGCTTGTTTTGTTTGCTAGACTATCAATCGCTTCTCTTACATCAATTTGTGTTACCGGTAAAAACTTAATACTGGGCAATCAACTATAATTTGCTTACCGAAGAGTTCAATCGATATATATCTTGCTAACGGGATTGAATTTAAAATATTTTGGGCAATATTTACAAAAAAATGCATTGGCTTCATCACAGTTTATGTTTATCATTATTTGCCACATAGCGTTTGAGTTATTTCCGGATTTGGTTTGAACCTAACCTAACCTTTTTTTTTATTGTGGTTTGGGGAAGCTCTACCAGCCTGAGTGTGGAGCTCACACCCACTAAACCTTCTTTTTCACTTGGCACGATTCTGGTATTCTTGGAATTGCTAAGCATATCTTCAAGAATACTTGCTCGGACGATAGCTATAGCTAACCCCCTAGGTGGTCTTTCTTTTTCTTTTGTTTCTATAACATGTTTGACGTATTCATTTACATGTGCCCACTTTTCCTGAGTTGTTAACATTATTTTAATAGTGTTATCAAGCGTTAATTTCTTGTTAACCTTACTTTCCAATTCCTCTTTTGCAGCAGTCCATCTTTTGCACATGTAGAACGTGTGTTCCGGGCTATCATCTGTCTAGTACATTTCACAGTTTCCTCTGTTCGTGATGTGGAACCTCTTGAGATACGCTTTAAAACAGCCGTGTCCGTTTTGCAGTTGCGTTAAGTGGTAGTTAACACTACCAAACTTCCTGTTTAGCTGTTTTGACAGGTTCTTAATCAGCCTTTTTGTCCATTCCGCCGTCCCTGTGTTTGCATTCCAGGTTTCTTCCCATTTTTTGATCTTTTCCTCTTTTAGCTTTTTTTTTTGGTTTTTTTGGTTTCTTTGTTTATTCTGTAGGATTTCATCCTATACTCCACCTGCAATTCAATTGGCATAATCAATGTGATACCAGAATGGCTTCCGTTGATACTGTTCAGTATCCGCTACCTACTTTCAGCGCCAGTCTTTGTTGCTGCTTTAACGGCATACTTCTATATCGTTTGTAGCCCATAGTCTTTCCCCACACTTTGGCACCATAAACCATTATGAAATGTGAAACATTTGACAACATTTTCCTCTTTCTTTCCAAAAGTCCTTTACGTTACACATTAAGTTGGCTAAAGCCATTATTGTTTTTTCCACTTTACTGGTTGTTTTTTTTATATGCTCCTTCATGTGGGTGTTATTACCGTCTGCTTTATCTTCTTCCTTTCGTACAGTTTAACACCTTCCGTTTTTTCCGCTGCTACTTCCAGCCCCAGTTTTTCTATTTTGTGTTTGATTCTGCTTATAGCCACGTTGGTCATAGCAATAAGCTCGTCTTCTCTTTTAGCTGCTGTGACAATGGCAGTGTCATCAGCAAAACACAACAGAGATGTTCATTTAGCAAAGTTATTTGTAGAATGCTTATATAGTAGATTATCTACAGCAGAGGTCCCAATATGTAGCCTTGTTGCACACCACACGTAGTTTCTATTTTATTGCCGATACCTATAAACAGTTTTTTGTTTTCTAGGTGTCTTATTACGATTTGCATTATCCTTTAACTGACGTTCATCTTATTCAGTGCTTCTACTACCCCTTTTCATAGTACTGTACCAAACGCGTTTTTAATATCCACTGTAGTTAAGATGCACAACATCCTGTTTTTGTACGTTTTTTTTTATGTTCTTTACTATTTCTGTAATTTTTAACATAGCATCAATCGTTGCCTTTCTTTTTCTGAACCCAAATTTATTCTCCAATAACTTGTCTTCCACTTCCTCTTTTAGTCTTTTTACAATAAGGTCTTTGTACAGTTTCCCCATAGTGTTAATAAGGCATATTGGTCTGTATTTTGTTTCTTCTTCTTCAATTTTCTTTGGTTTTTAGCAACACAAATTTAGACTGCTTCCGAACCTTTGCAAACTTGCTTTCCTGAAATACTCTGTTCATCTTATTAAGTATAATGTCGGGTGCCGCTTTTACCACTTCTTTAACTATATTGGGGGAATTCCGTCTGGTCTCGGTGTTTTTTGTTTTTGAGTTTACTAGTCGCTTCTTGCAACTTTTGCATCGTAAAAGGTATAGTTTTTTCATCCTCTACAATTTCCGGCCACCTTATCTTTGGACATCTTAGAAACAAACTTTTTGCTATTTCTTTTTGTTTGCAATTGCTGAGCCTAAAATTGTTTGATAATTTGAATTTGTCTATGAGAATTTTGTAATCTAAACCCCACACGTCATTCTCTACTTCTTCTAACACCTTGTACCATGCTTCTCTTCTAGCCTCCATTATAGCTTTTTTTAAAATCAAAGTTTTTTTTATCTAGGTTTTTGCGTAGACTATCTCTATCTTGCTGATTTATATTTTTTTTGTTTCTTTTAGTCAATTTCTGGCTTTTGTGCACTCAGCTTTCAGCGCATTGAGGTTGTCTGACCACCAGTAAACTCATCTGTTTGCCTTACCACATGTTTTTTTTTTCTGGAATGTTGAATCCATTGCTGTTTTTATACTTTTTATTGCATCATATGCTTTCAAGTTTGCTTATTTAGCTAACTCTATTCGTACTTTTGCTCTAAATTTAGGTATTAAGGTGTTTTTAAGCTTTCATTTTTTATTTTCTGTTTTTTTTTTTATCTTAGACTGTATGCGATTTTAAAGTAAAATAAATGTTTTTGTGATAACTGAGATTTACTTCATCCTTTACTAACCACCCGGAGATATTATTTGCGGTGTGTTCCGTACATAGTGTCACATCAATATGCGACTTTGATTTGTTTCTTTCAAAAGCTGGCTTGTTTCCAACGTTCGCTGACGTCCGCCTCTACGCCGGTGAACCAGCTGCCCTTTTTTACTATTGGGTTCCGCAATTATTGCCAAGTCGATGTTTTCAGCTATCAAGGTCTTGAACAGCAGGTTCATCGCCGCCTTCCCTTTTCCAAGATTACTCTGAAGTACTCTCATTATTATTCTTTCTCGCACTCTTCTTCCTCAGCTTATCACACATTTCTCTATATATTGGGCAGTTTATTGTTTCCGTTTTGTGTCCTTCTTTATTGCAAAGGTAGCATGTTTCTGTGTTTTTACAGTCTTTTTTCGTATGTCCTGTTTTGCCACAATTGTGACATACTTTTTTCTCTCCTTTTCCACACATTCGGCTGCTTTGTGTCCGATTTTGCTCAAGGATAATTGTTTCGACTTTATTTTTTTTATTGCCTTTAAATTTGTTGCCTGCATAGCCATTCTGTTGTTCGGTCGTGCCTGGTTTACTTGTGTTTACGTTATTTTTTGTCTTGTACATGCTTACTATAAACATATTCTATTATGTTTTTAAGCCCTTGAGTGAACGCATTTTTTGTGACCGCACATACCACTTTGTTTCTATGGTTTTTTAGTGTAATTTCTTCAACTTGCTTTAATGGTTTGTGTAGGTTTTCTATTGTATCCTCTTGTTTGTTTTCTTTTTCGGTAGCAATCATGAAAACATACCTCTCCCTGTCATCACTAATTGTACCTTTTCTAGTTATAAAACCACTTTTAGTGATGAAGCATAACATTTTTTCTTGTTGCAGCTCTCCATTTTTTAGTATTTCTTTTAACTGTGAATACCGCTTTCCTAATCTCATAACTGCCGGATTATTGAGAAAGTTATTTCTGTCTATCATTACCGACAAGTCGTCCGTTCTGTTGTTTAATATGTCTTCATTAATGAATTGGTATTTCTTAAAAGCTTTTTCTGGCCATTTACTACTTAATGTAGCAATGGTTTGCTTTTCTTTTATGTCCATTTCTATGGCTTGTTCAATTTTGTTCAGTAAGTTAACTTTTTCTTGTGGCGTTGGTCTGCTTGTCTGCATTTTGTTATTAACCGTGCATTTCTGTTTTTTTCCCATTTCTTTGAAGTTCCATTATTTCTTTTTATTTGTTGTCTAGTTCTGTGAACAAGTTATCTACAAAGGCCATCGTCCCTCTGTTTCTGATTCTGCTTGCCACGCTCTCTAGCCCAAATGTAGCTGACTTTTTTGGTGGTTGTGTTTTTCTCTACAAGTTTGCCTAATTTTGTTATTCCCTCCATCATTTTTTCTACCATCTTACTTATTCTGGTGTATTCTTTGAGCATATTTTTTGTTTTTTCCTGGAATTTTGGTTTGGAGTTTCTTCCCTTTTTCCTTTAGATTTTTGATCTAGCCATTGTTATTGCTATCTTGGTTGCCTTTACCATACCTTCCGCAACCTCAGGGGGGTGTGACATGCCAGCTATAGAGTGCCGTCTTACTGGTGATCTGCCTGTTTTTCTCGTTTTTGAGAAGGCTTTCCTTTCATCATTGGTGTCAGTTTCTTTCGTCATGTTTGAGTTTTGAGTGCTCCACCCATAATCCTTGGAGCAGCCCACTGTTGCCAGTGGGGATGGATTCCCCGTGTTTGCGGGACTCCTCTGGGTATTTTTACTTTTAAAACTGTTTTCTATTTCCCACTTTTGGGCTAATGGCAGCCATAAATTCATTTTTTATGACTGTCTGGAAGTCGCGCAAGCTAACAGGCGTTTAAAGTGTTGGGTTCCACTGTAAGAAAAAAGATTAAAAAGCTGTTTTGGTTACCAAGCCCACAAGAAATAATAGCGTTGGTAACCAGAAAGTGGGTCAAGAGAGACCGAAGAAATGTTCAAGAGAAGCTGATAGTTCAAAGTAGGAAAATAAGAAGAAAAATGGTAGTCTCATTGCCGTAGCAAGGCTACCGTGCAATAGTGTTTGTCCGCGTGTGTAATCCCCTATCCGCCACCTGAGACGGGTCTGGAAAAGGTTTTACCTTTCCCTGCCCCCAAACTATGGAGTCCAGGAACCTAACCTAACATAACCTAACCTAACATAACCTAACCTAACCTAACCTAACCTAACACCCTAACTGATTTTCCGTTAGTTACGTTTACAAAACTGATTTTTAATTCATAAGCATAGTCCGCTGGCAAATATTCAATTAGTAAAAGTGATCAAAATTTATTCTAATTTGAAAAAGTAGACCGCTATGCTCTGTACTTTGTTAATGCCTTTCCTACAAGTAGTTTAGGTATATTTAAATATAATTCTTGATCGGGAATATTATTAATGCTTTTGAGTTCCTCTATTTATTCAAAAAAATTACAAATGTTCACTTCGCACAAAATTCCCGAGAATTTGATACCACACTCCGATACATGGTTTTTCTTGCTATGCAAATAAGTTATTATAGCATTATCCATAGCCCCGGTAGCAAAACTGTTATGGAATTCTAACTGCGTTTTAAAAAGAACATAAGAATCGCACCTATCTTTAATTTGTTGTTCGTAACTATCTAATTTATTTTGATATTGCTGAATAACTTGACTATACTGTTCTAGGTTTCTAAGTGTTCTGTTTAACTCATATATGATATGTGATATGTGAATTAATTTTTTCTGTATTGTAGTTAAATTTGTTTAAAATTATTTACTAAATCAACTAACAGCCTCACGTATTTTAGATTTTTGGCGTATCAGCCTAATAAGACTATTAACGCACAGCCTCACGTAGTTTTAACTAATAAATACATTCATTTTTTGATAATCTCAGTACCTCTATTTTGACAATAAGTTTACACTTTTTTTTTATCCTACTTATAACAAAAATTATTTAAAATTAATAAACAATGTATTTTATGTAAATTGCCTTTTTATCCAGTAAGAGACTTATACATGTGTTTTAGGGTATGCACCCATCATCAGTATGCCTAGCATCTCACTGGTCAAAAAGACAATTTACTTCGGATTCACCTTTCCGGAAGTGCCTACCGACTAAACCCCACCCAGACTGAGAATTGCCTGAAAGTTTGGCACATTTCTGCGCATGAACCTTACGATAGAAGAATTTTTGAGGGGACGGAAAGTTGTTTAGGATAGCCTTATAGGCTGGTTAAAGTTAAGATATTATTGTTATGCTCTGAGCAATTGATCGGGCACTTGTGTTTTGAAGAGACGTCATCTTTATCTGGTTTAGCAAGTTTGGCCAAATTGCGGTTGCTATGGTTTGATATTTTATTAAAGTACTTTTTGGCGTTTCCTTTGATAAACTTGCGTAGTTTTGAGATTTTGAAATTTTGGCGGATTTCAGCGTTACGGACGTACCACGGTGCTTTGAGAAACCAACGCAAAGTTTTACTTTGGAAAGCTTCCAATCTAGCAAGGTATGAGGTGGCGGTAGTACCCCATACCAGAGACGCAAATGTTAGTTGTGGACGGATCATAGTCTTAAAGAGACAAATTTTATTGCTTAGTGACATTCCACTGTTTTGTCGTAAAATCGGGATCAAACAGTTTTTTGGCTTTTTAGCTTTAGCTAAAATTGATTGCACGTGCAATTTGAATGTCAGCTTTTTGTCCAGGGTGACGCCAAAGTATTTTGCGGAATCCGTCCACGGTATTTGAATGTCATCAAGGAAGTCATTGCCATGCAGTTTTTTGTGTCGGCGCGTGAAAAAAACCGCATTGCTCTTTTCTGGATTGACTTTAACTCTCCAAACTGATAGTTAGTTTTCTAATGCCTTGGTGGCTATTTAAATCCTCCGGGTGACCACCCAGGGTGCCGTTGTACTATAGATCAGTGCCGTATCATCAGCATACTGCGCCGTTTTGACTCCGTTTACCTCATAAGGCATGCTGGAGACATATAGATTAAATAAAATCGTAGAAAGAATCAATCCTTGCGGAACCCTTGCAGTTATATTGCCCGACGTAGAGATATGACTTTATAACTTGACGTCTAAAGTTCTGTTTTTCAAAAATGATGCAATTAATATTACCAGACAAATTGGAAAATTTAAGCGAAAAAGTTTAACAAGTAATCCTATATGCCACACCTTGTCCAATGCTTTTTCAACATCAAAAAATACTACTTTAGTAGACTATCTTTGTTGAAACGCTTTGGCAATATGGTCCGTTACTCTATTCAGTTGGTGAAAAACTGAAACTGTTTGCGACGGAACCCGTGCTAATGATCGTGTAACAATCTCTCCGTCTCAGCGTGGTCTAGGATTAGCTCCAAAATGACCTTTTCTACAACCTTGCTTAAAGTATATAGTAAGCTAATAGGACGGTAGTTTTGAGGAAACGTTGAGTCCTTATCCGGTTTGGGAATGTTACTGACGTACGACCTCTTTTATGACTCCGGGAAATGGCCGGTCCGAAGGATCGCGTTAGTTATGTTGGTAACCGCTATAATCGCCTTAGGTAAAAATGCTTTAAGAGCCTTATTGGATATACCGTCCGGACCCGGTGCTAACCGAAGTTTAAGTCGCGAGATTATTTGCGTTATTTTGAAGGGGCGAGCGCTTTCTAGTGATACGTAGTTTTTATGTTCTGCCAATCGGTTGCGTACCTCTCGGCGTACCCTGTCGGTATGTTTCCAAATCTCATTGTCGTCCGGGTTTGGGGTGCATTGTTGTTTTAAGCTGTCGGCAAATGCTTCGGCTTTTTCCTCCAATGAATATACTAACCCGCGTTTGCTGTGAATCATAGATTTTCATCTTCTGTAGTGGATTCAATGGCTCTCTTCCAGTTCTTGTTTTAATGAGCCCTGATGGCTTCTTTGACTTGGTTTAGCATATTCATTGACTTGCGATAGTCCAGATCACGAGTTCTTTGCCAAAACCGTCTAGCCGCGTTTCGTTTGGCATGAAGTTTTTGGTCGCGCGCGAGTGTCCTTATCGGCCCAAACGGGAAATAATTTGGTAGTTTTTTCCATAGCTACTTTAATTTTGTTTGTAAGATCTGCGACGAAACATTTGAGTTCTAGTATATTACGCGCTTTGGGTAATTTCACAGACTCGTTTCCAGCAATCGGACAAACAGAGGAAAGTCCGTTTTGTGTACAAACCTCCCTTCTTCCCCTTATTTCCTTTCAAGAATCTCTAGAATTACAGGGCTGTGGTTAGAACTTAGTTTGTTAACTACCTTTATGTTTACTAGGGCTTTGATACTCTTGAGTATTGCTACGTCAATAACATCTCCCCGGTGCTATGCGTTGTAATAAAACATTGGTTCGTCCGGCGCTAGAACCTAAAGATTCTTTTGAGAAATGTATTTGTGGAGTGTTATTTCTTTCGCGTTTGTTAATTGGTATTTTGCGTTAATATCGCCAACGATTATAATTGGAAATTGGTCACTTAAGACTTTGTCAAAATTGGTCATTTCTATTAAGTTAGAAAGATTTAAATTTTGAGTGTCCCGAGACCAGGCACTTTTGCGACGATTGCATTTGATTCTAATGACGGTGTCTAGAGTGGCAACTTCAGAGTGGTCTAGCGATCTTTTTACAAAGATCGCTGTTCCAATCCTCCGTTCCACATCACTTGTTTCCAAGTACGTAAAAGTATTTGGAAACTTGAAACGGTGCCACGCTTTGTGTTTGTATTTCCGATACTAGTAAAACGTCTAGTTGATGGTCGAAGAAGAATTTATTTGCTTTTCCCATCTTATTAATAATGTTGAATGCATTCCAGAAGCCTATTCCAAGTATTACATTAGTGTTGATATTATCCATTATTTAAGTTGTGATAGGACGGAGAAGAAGTAAGTTTGAAAATCTACAATTTTTTTCCGGAGCTCGGCTATTTGCGTGTCTCTATTGTCCCTCGGGGGATTAGTAACTTGCGCAAATGAGTTTTGCGCGGTAATTCTTCTATGCAATTTAAAACGTCTCGCGGATTCTTGCATTGACACCTTAGTAGGGGCCGGTCGCGTGTGTTGCTGACTTGCCCAAAGTCTTTGGCATGCTTTGCAGCTTAAATAATTTGCTGGGTGAGGCACTGAGCAGTTGGCACACATCGATGGTGTCCGCTTGCGGCAATCCGATACTCTATGCGGTCCGGCGCATTTTCTACAGGTTGGGTTGGCGGTATGGCACCTCGCTGAGGTATGCCCGTGTCTTTGACATCGTGTGCATTGCGCTATACCGCCAGTCCTTTTTTTTTGGTTCCACTTTAATAGTGAATTCAAGCAGCTTCACAAGACCAAAAATCTTGTTACTTTTTTCGGACTTTAGAAGCTGCACCGACACTAGTGAAAACTTTTTATTAAAGTTTCCCATTCTATGAACAATGTTGGGTTTGAACCCAAGTCTCTAGTTTTTGCCCAATTTGGAAATTCGGATTCCCTTAACGGTATTAGTAGCGCGAGTAATTAATTTTTGAGGTTTCTTTTAAATTACAATTGCGGTGAGATGGGGCGGTAGTTATTTACGTTATGAGGCGCGGGTTAAGTAGTTGCGTCGTTTGCGGCAAAGGTAGCGGTGTCTGCAAACGCAACGGAGTTGTCTGGTAAAATTGAGTTGGCATGCGCGCCTGAGTTAACTAAAAAACTTTTCATTGTTTTGGATGGGACGGCATCTTTTGGGTAAGCAGAAAACCCTGTTGCCTTAATTCCAGAGGGGCCGGCAAAGTTAGCCTCTGATGGCCGTTGGTTTGCAGCAACTGAAGGTTACTGGGGGTTGGCAGAAAGCCCTTTTTATTAAATTAATAGGGGTTGACTCACCTTTGGATTTTTTTTGCTTTTTTGTTTCTTTTGCCGGCTGGAATTCCCTTTCATCCTCATCCTAATGGGTGTCTTCTTGCAGAATTGGCGAAGGCAGCTTTCTCGCTTCCTTCAGTGTAGGCGGGTTTGTCGTCTTCAGCGGTGTTTTTATCGGCCTTGCCCCTTTGTACCTCGTTAGGGACCGGACTGTCCATCGGCTCTAAGACCGCTTCTTCGGTAGCGGCGTTGATGATGGCGTGCTGTGACGCGATGATGGCGGTCTGGGTGGTGATTGTCTTAGTGAGCTGGTCGACTGTCTCCTAGAGCTTGTTGAACTTTTTTGACAAATTCTCCGTGACCGCCACTACGTGAGCCTGCATATCCGCTAGTTGACCTTCCAAGTCGGCAAATTTTATTTTGGACCTAGACCGGGAGCGTTCGAGCCGTCCTTGTCCCGGACCTTGCTCCGCTGCTCTCGGTCATGTTCTTGTTGGCGGGTTTCTACATCCTCTGGCGTCATCAAGAAAAGCGGCAGGTAGGGGACAACGTCACCCATTACAGCCGCGGAGTGCTGTAAAAAAATAATTATTATGATAGACTAATGTCTCGCAAAATAATCAAAATCTGATTATTAAAAATAATATTGTTAATTAATTGTGAAAATCACAAATAATTAACAAAGTAAGCGGTGTGATAAATCCAATAAATTGCATTTATTAGACGTAGCTGTTGCTTGCTGGCTAATTTGCTGGCTGGCTCCTCTCTACAATGTTGGTCTGTCAGCTGACAATTTACATAAAATTACGGTAACTATTAAACAATTTATGTATACTAATGTGTCGAAGGTGTTAACGCAATGTCTCCTATTAGGAAAAACGTTTGAACTGTTTGTGTGTGAAGTGATACAGTTAAATCCTTACACAGACAAGCAACGGCATTTTTAGCGCGTTTTATTTGAATCAGATGACTAAAACAAATTTATCATTTAAAATTAATAAATGATGTATATGGTTCTCACATGAAGTATTTTCTGCTCCTTTTGAAAGTGGTAAAACTATACTACTCTGGAAGTCCAATTATTTTAAATTTAATCAGTACATTATTTACTTTAACTAAAACTTCATGTGCCATGGAAGTACAAATTGAGCCAAAGAAACCAAATAAGAAATTTGAGATGCCAACAAGTTCACAAGATCTAATCTAAGCAACAGCGCTCGTATTTTATTTTTTGCTTCCAATTCTGGTAAATTATGTAAATTACTAAAAGTGTTGAGTAGATTTTGAACAATTAGAGTTTGTTGTTTCACTTTAGATAAGAGAAGATTTTTCTTCAACTCACCATATTTTGACCATGCTGTTTCCAATTTTTTTTTTGAAAAAATTTAAAAAACCGGTCTAATTTACTCAAATTCTTTAAAAAATAATGATATCTTTGTTCAAAACCAAATCTAATAAATAATTATTAAAATTTAAATATTCTACACATTGATTAGTAAAAAAAAATGAGAAAATTGTAACTATTCTAATTTACCAAAATCGGTGATATTATTGTTATCTTTACAGATTCACTAGTAAACTTTATTAATAGTTTTTAAAATATAAATGTTTTACACATTATTAATCCAAAAAAAAAATTTTGTTACTAATACTTATCTGCTATTTTAATTTACCCAAATTCTTTAAAAATTAATGATATCTTTGTTATTTTTAAACATTAATTCAATAATAAACTTAATAGATATTAGATATAATTATTTTAAACATTATTTAATTATTAGATTTTCCTGTAACTATTACTTATTTTGAGGAAACTGCAAAAAACTAGTCTCAAAATTTTTTTAAAATCTTCAAAAACTGATGATATTTTTGTTATTGTTAAAAATTCAATAATAACCTCAATACATTCTTTAAGATATAAATATTTTACGCATTATCTATTAAAAAAAAAAAATTATAACTAGTACCCATCTTGAGAAAATTGCAAAAAACTGGTCTTATTTGCCCAGAACTCATAAATTGGTTACAAAAAACTACATACTTTAAAAATTGTTAATTGTATTGCAATTAAATAAATTAATAATTGCTATTACTTTATCCTGCACATCAGATGTAAATTTTAGATTACCAAATCACTTTCACGTTTTTTATGTGAATTACTAAAATTGTTTCCTTATTTACAGCTTTCCTTCCATAACTGAATTGAAAGTTGATGAACTTACTTATTACTAATGTTGAGTTTACACCGTACAAATTACAATATAAATTATTCTAAAGTTTAAAAGCCTTATTTTATCAACATTTTGTATTTTAATTTTCTGAATAACTTGTTAATACATTGTTTTGCTCTGTAATTAAATATTATATATATATATATATTGATAATAAAATATTATATTTATATTTTTAAGTTATTATTTAATCATTCTTATAAAATAAAACAATGTTGGTACTGGTTCCTGATCGGCTCCATTAGTTTAAAGCAATCTTCAATTGATTAAGTATTTACTGTATTACAATTTTATAAATACAATCATTATGTTTTTTTATCATATACAAAGCATGGCGTATGAATGTCAGTACCCAATGGCATTTCTTGCGGTGATACACGCTTCTTAATTTTGTGCACAAATTAATCAAACTTTGGTCATTTTTAATCCGTTTGTGGTGCAATTTTGTGTGAATTGAGTTGACTTAAGTGCATTTTTTCTAGTGTGTGAGTACTGCGAGGATACCGAATGGGTTTTATGGAAATTTAGGATAAATGGATTGGGAGTTTAATGACCTCTACAGCAATATATATGGGTAATTCTATTACTTTTTGACAAATTTGAAAAAGTTGACCTTTTTGATTTTGCTCAAATTTTTAGGGATCAAAATATAGATGAAAAAAATAAGATTTCCAAAATTTTGGACCTTAGAATATTGCCTGTTTAAAATGACACACATTTAAAGGTCAACATTTTTACAATAAAACGTCTTTTTTAGCTTATTTTGTGTCTCAATTTTTGAGCTTCTAGAAAAAGATAAAAAGATTCACGATGCCTCAAATTATTCCTTATTACATGTACTTTAAAACCCATATTTTTATGTTTAATATTGTGGCAGTCATTTTGATATATTAAGCTTCAAACATTGTTCTAAAAAAAAAACGTAAATTTAGCGAAATCGCAAAATTTTGCTTTCTTTAAACCGTTCTAACTTTGTCAAATCTTAACAAAATTTGATCCGCAAGATCTAGATTTTGTCATGATTAATCTCTTTTTTGTGATTACACAATACTTATGGAATCAATACGTATACACTATTATTTTGTTGCAGGAAGTTGCACATGTTTTTGCGACCTTCAAAACTTGTAATTTTCAGATCCTAAAAAAACGCTGTCACCTCATGTCAATTTTAGTCAAAAATTCAGTAAAAACACTTCAAAAAAGTTGCTTTTTGTAGGGAAATCTCAATTGCTTATCAAATTTTACTGACCGAACCAAAAAAAAACTGTTTAAACAAGTATCAAAAGATTTTCCGAAGAACAATGCGGATTTTGACAAGTTTTGAATATAAAAAAATTCTTGATAATGCCCAATACACCATTTTTTATATAAATAACCTTTTTTCTTCTAATCTGAAGAGTATTTGCTGAAATTTTGACTAAAATCTACATAAAGTGACAGCGTTTTTTTTGGACTTAAAATTTTTGAAGATCGCATAAACATGTGCAACTTCTTGCATCAAAATAGTGGTGAATATGTATTAATTCTATAAGTCTTGTGTAATCACTATAAAAAAAGATTGAACCCAAAAACATCTTTATGGATCAAATTTTTTTAAAATTTGACAAAGTTAGAACGGTTTAAACAAAGCATAATTTTGCAGTTTTGCTAAATTTATTGTTTTTTTTTTTTAATAATGTTTGAAGCTTGATATATCAAAATAGCTGTCCTAACATTAAATAAACAAATAAAGTTTTAAAGTACATGTAATAAGGAATATTTTGAGCCATTGTAAACTTTTTTATCTTTTTCTAAAAGCTCAAAAATTAAGATGTATGAGAATGTGCGGTTTGCCGATTTTGACAATTTTTTAATATTAATTTTTTTTTGATAATACCCGTTATCTATTTCTCATATAAATAACTTTTTTTTTGGTGCTCTTTACTAAAATTTTGGCTAAAATCAGCGCATTTTTGAGACCTGAATCTAACACTTGGGCGGGTGGATGGATCACTTCAAAACATGAGTACGGAACGGTAATTTAAATTAAAGTTCCCCCCTACCCGCCCAAGTGTTAGTTATTAAAAAAATGTGATAGTGATGTCTAATCTTATTTTGACAAACTTTTAGGCAGGTGGGTAGGTCACTTCAAAACATGATTACAAACCGGTAATTCAAACTAAGATTTTCCCTACTCACCCATGCGTTAATTATCCAAAAAAAATTAATATCTCTATTCTGCAAGTGTTAAAGCGCTCTATATCACATGAAGTGATGATAACATCCAAATTTTTGATGACAAAAACTTGGGTAGGTAAGTGGGTCACTCTAGAACATGAGTACAGACCGGTAATTTGAACAAAGGTTCTTGCCCACTTGCCCAAGTTTTAGTTATCAAGAAACTTAAAGTATCTCTTCTCTGCAAGCGTTAAAATTCAAAGCGGAGGTGATAATATTTAATTTTTTGATTACAAACACTTGGGCGGGTAAGTGGGTCACTCCAGAACTTGAGTACGGACCGGTAATTTGAACACATAAGACAACAGTATACATAAATATTTAAAAAAATTAAGAATTAGTGCATTTTGTAGGTAGTACTTTTAAGACACTACAAAGCAGTAACATATGAAAATAGTACAATTTTATATATAGTATTATTTAAAATGTATAAAATATTAAATAAAAATTATTTTTTTATGGAATTTTTGAATACAAGATTTTTATCTGATAAGCTTTTTACAAATAAAACAGGTGAAACGGGTCCTGTGTTGGTCTGTACGAAAGCTACACAAAACGCAGCGTCGTAAGTTACTATATATTGGCATATGAGCTGCTTGATCCTATCTTTTATCCAATGCAACGTTGGGTTTAAAATTGCTGACTGGTAATTTCTTGTCTTTCTACATCTTTTGAGCATTTCAGACCCTGTACCAATTAAACCAATAATAATTGAAAGACAAAATGTTTTGAGATTTATACATTTCCCTAATGTTGTTTTGTAAATTATGTATGAATTTACAATGGTAACATCCACAAAGTGTCAGAAAATCATAGGCCATTATTTTTTACTGTTGCAATAAATTTCGTACACAGACTTGAGCATATCTGCTTTATCAACATAGCCCATGTGACGATTATAATTTTTAATCATTGTAGGACATTTTACATCACATGCGGTCTCATCTTAGGCCTTACGTTTGACAACATCTAAATCAAAACAATCTTATTGTCTATCCACTTTACACAAGCCATTTCTTTATTTGTTATTCTCCAATCATAATCTCTTTTTTTTAATTGTTTGTCTGGTTTAAAATCTTTAGGTAACTCTTGTCGTCCTTTCCTAATAGTGCCACATGCGTAAATTTTGTCTTGTTTTAGATTCTTTAGAAGTGGTAGCGAAGTGAAATAGTTATCGAAGTAAACAATGTGACTTTTATTTACAATAAATCTTGTAAGTTGAGTAACAACTTTAGTACCTAACTGTTTTTCTGCAATGTTAGCAACTTTGCCAGTATAAATTTGAATTTGGTCAACGTATCTGCTCTCATCCTCAGAAATACTTAAAAATAGCAAAAAAGGTTTAATTATCCATATTTGAAAAAAAAGAAAATACTTCTTATTTAAAAAAAAAACAGTGTTTTAAATTATAACAAAATTTTCAAAATTTAAGGAAAAAACATTTTGGTTGTAAAAACTTATTTTTTGAATAATTTTAAAGAAAAAAGTACTTAATAATTTTTTTTTACAAATGCAATCCTAAAAAGTTACAAACGATCAACAAATGAGTAAGTATTTCTGTGGATACATTCTAAAATATCTCGGAGCGTAGTGCACAGCACTTCCAGAAATGTTCAAGGTATCTTTTGCACATATAAAAACACGTTTTGATTCATATTTGAAAAAAAAAAATACCCGTTACCTTTTTTTAAAAAAAATTGTTTTTTAAAGTTCTGGAAGATTTTTCACTGTAAAATAATATTCTTTTAACAATTTGAACAAAAAAGTTCAAATTTTTTTTTCTAAAAATTCAACCCTAAAAAAGAAAAAGCAAAAAAAATATTTTTTTCAAATTTTGTAAGTTTATTTGAACTTAGTAATAGCTGACAATTTGAAGAAAATTGACATGATCAGAATTCATTTAAAGGAAAGCGTTTTCAACAGTTCTTTTGTTCTCAAGTATCACAAATTCTTAAAAATCAAGTTCTGTTAAAATTTCTAAAATAAAATAATATCAATTAATTGGTAACAAACGTAATTTATTCTCAAAACAAAACAGATTTCTGTAAAACAAATTAATTTACATTGTATTTCAGCGTGAAGTAAAGAAATGATATAATTTGAGTACAGTAATAAAGTTTGTTTAAATAAAATATTATTTAAAACAATTTGGGATTAAATTTTCTTTTTATGAGCTTACTTCCATCCGAAGCACTTTGAAAGCTTCAAACCATTACTGTATATTCCTTTTAATGACCAATTGAAATCGCCGATTTACTTTTTATGTATTTTGAATGTATTGCGTATATTTTATGATTATTTTCGTATCCATCCGGCCGTATAGAGTCGGATAAAAACAGCATCACAACGAAATCCGTTTGCCGCAAACAGTAAAGGGCCGTTGGTGCAATTTTGATGAGACCGGCCGTAACAGAGCGTACGCAATTTGTTTTTCTTGTTTTTATTGTCCATCTTTATTAGGCTGGAGCCGCAGCTGCTTTGTCGAGCGTTTTCGCCCACAGACTGCATCATTGTTATTATTCCGTGTTTTCGCACAGATTGCGGATTCACCCTTCCATGGGTACAGTACGAAACGCATTTATTAATGTTATTTTATTCAGGCGTCGCGTAATAAGTTGCTGGATAATTCAGTCCCGCAGCTTTTTCATCAATATGACATTGTTTGTTCGTGGAGAAAAGGACATCATACAAACTGTCTGGCAGTCGTTATTGCATTATGAAAGCCACCACTTCTCGCTGAATTAAACACACAATATAAACGATGCTTCTATCTATATGTTTACGAGGAAATATGTCAGCATATTTACCTTTTCCATTTTAGATAAACCGGAAATTTGTTGTGTGCCAGATACAGCGCAAATTACCATACAATGAACCGCATGTTTGCTTGTCTAGTAACTGTTTATATTCAAGCTTTTTAAATGTAAGAAATTCTATGGGGATTATTACTCTCGTTTAGATTTTGGAACATTTAATCATTCCGGAAAGCTGAGGGTTAGGTTAAACATTGCGTAGGAGGATGATGTTGGGGCAATATAAGAGCACTAACTCCCAGACTTTCTGCATTGTTGGCTCTGTAATGCAGTCTTGTAAAGTAGCTTACGATAGACATCGTGTCACTGACTACTAAATACTATTCACATTCCATTACAAAAACCTTGATATTATCAAGTTTTTACCACACGCTAAGGCGCTAATCACCCACATCTTTTGAGCCTCATCAATCGGTTTCAATTTATGCGCGATTGGAATCTCGCGCAGTTTACTCTGCGATAATGATGATCCGCTCGTGTAAAGAGTAAGCGAGCGGAGGATATTTAAATGTAAAAAAAATATATATCCTGACACTGTATGATGTATGGCCTCGGCGTCATTGTGCACTCACTGTCAATCCGGGCCGCGATCGCTGATATCATTAGTTATCATTCAATCAGCCTAATCCAAGCTCGGACACATGATTGATATCGTCTCTTGTGCTCCTCCGCACCAAAAAACTTTTCCGATAAACATTTATTGCATTAGTTAAATTACATTTTTTTTTTCATTTCTTTTCAGAAAGGAATTCGTTCGAAATTAAATATCCATGTTTGCTATTACCAGCAAGTTTAAGTAGTGAACGTAATATATCAACGAATAATCCGCTTAAACAAAGTTGCCTTTTTGGGAGGACTTGACTTTCGGTCAGATTATAAGCGGATTTTGCTAAGTACCCCTTTTGGTAGAAAAAGTTACTGTTACATAAAATATATCTTCAAGCTGAAATTAATGTACAATGCCATCTAGCATTTAATCGCCATTAATAATATTGTAACTGTATTCACATATAGTATATAAGGTATTTTTTCTTAAATGATTCAAGTTTGTTTAAAATAGAAATAAATAAAAAAGCAAATCTTGCTGAAAGCTATCTTTGATGACCTCGTGTATAATGTGATTATTTTAAATTTGTGAAACAATAATTGTACTAATAAAGCACTGGTACACAAAAAAATAACGATAATTAAGCTATTACTATTATGTTATACTCAATCTTTAATTGTTTTGAGACCAATTACAAAATTAGAACATGAAAGAAAAACGGGGAACTTGTTTCTATTGTAAATCTTAGCACAGAACTAGCCGGTGATATTGCAAAAAGGTAAAAAAAGGTAACAAATTTGTTCCAAGATATAATGTCAAATGTACGTTTTCATTTTTCATTTGGAGTTTTGGTTTAACGTTTTTTTGAATAGAATAGTTACTGTGATTTTATGTATATTGTATCTTCGATCAGTGAGATGCTAGGCATACTGATGATGAGTGAATACCCTAAAACACTAGCGTATCTGCCTCACACTGAGTAGAGAGACGGTTTACATAAAATACATCATTTATTAAATTTAAATAGTAAATCTGTTTTGGTTATCTGATAAAAAAACGCGTCGAAAATGCCGTTACTAGTCCGTGTAGGATGTAACTGTACTGCAGTCCTCCTTCTCTAAAAATCTAGAAATCTACAGATCACTTTGGTGGGTGTTTGGGGTACCCTAATTTAAAGTACTGAAATATTCTTTTCTTTGGTAGATTAATATTTTTTTCTAAAGACTTTTTTTTGTTGAATATCTGGAAGTTTGAGACTATTTAGGTTTATATACCTTTGTTTGTAAAAAACAGTTTATATTATCTGACTCAGAAAGACAAGCCAAGTCACGGTTGAAATAAGACGCAAGATTATTAAAATACTTTACGGCCAAAGTTTTGATATGTTGGCGTGTAGAGCCGGATTTTGTTCCGACGCGACAAGTCACTGTTCCAATGCATCTTCTTTTTCTTACAGCCTTCGTTTGTCCACTACTGAACGTAGGCCTTCTTTATATTTTTCCATCCTTCTCTACTTTGAGCTAGTTGAAACCATTATCTACCTGTCACTTCCTTAACATCGTCCAGCCACCTTTTCTATGGTCTCCCTATGCTACGCTTTGCTGTCTTCAGTCTTCAAAATGCTACTTGTTTTGTCCATTTAATGTTTTCCTTCTTGGCAATGTGCCCTGCCCTGCTCTACTTGAGTTCCTTTATTTGTTTCATTACATCTGTTACGCCGGTTTTTCTGCGGATTTCTTTGTTGCAGACTTTGTCTGTCAGGCGTATGCCTTGCATGGCACGTTCTATGGCTCTCTGGGTTGTTCGCAGCTTGTTGGCGCTTTTGACGGTAATGCACATAGTCTCTACTCTGTATGTTGTTACTGGGAGGATGCATTTGTTGTAGACCTCTCTCTTTAGGCTGTTTGGGATATCTTGGTTTTTTAGAATATATCCCAGCTTTCTAAATGCAGCTCAGCTATGTTGTACCTGTTTTCCAATTTTGGCTGCTTGGTTGTCTTTCCCTAGTTTGATCTTGTGCCCTAGGTATATATTTTCTAACGTTTTTCATAGTACGGTCTTCAAAGGTGATTATAGTTTTGAGTGAGCTCATTAATTCTGTTTTCCCAGATTCATTTTTAAACCTATTTTTCTTGACTCTACGTTAAGCTCTTTTAACATTTCTGCTATGTTGCTACTGATAAGGATTACGTCCGCAAAGCGAAGATGGTTCAGGTGTTTGCCATCAATGTTAATACCTTTAGTATCCCATTTTAGGTTTTTAAACACATTTTCTAAGGCCAACGTAAACAATTTTAGTGAGATTGTATTGCCCTGTCTTACCCCCTTCTCTATTCGTATTTCATCCGTAGCTGTATCTTCGTCTATGTTCACTTGTAGCGTAGCGTTTTTGTAAATAGATTTTAGCAAATTGGTGTAGCGTAAATCTATTCTGGCGATGTTCATAGCTGAAAATATTGCCCACAATTCAATTGTGTCAAAAGCCTTTTCGTACTCCACAAATGCAAAGTGTAGTGAGATATTGTACTTTGCACTCTTCTTAATCAGTGATCAAATTGTTTGCAGGTGGTCTGTAGGGCTGTATCCCTTTCGGAAGCCTGCTTGCTTTGGGGGTTGATAGTGGTCTAGCTTATTTGTTAACCTAGTTGTTATTATTTTAGTTAGTAATTTGTATAGATGGGACAGTAAGCTAATAAGCCGGTAATTTTCAATTTTACTTACAGATCCTTTCTTTGGTATTAGGATTACATTGGCGTTTTGCCAGGTTGTTGGTATTTTTTTATCGGTTATGCATTTGTTCAGTAGAATGGTTATTGCGCTTAATACTGCTCCGTCTCCTATACAAACATTTTGCTAGTTATTCGATCCTCTCTCGAGGCTTGTCTCTTTTTTATTTGCTTTAGCGCTGTTTTTACTTTTTGTATATTGATGTCTGGAATATCTTCTGAGTATACATTCTGAACCGTAGGTGTCTCATTGTGAAGGTTTCTCATGTTGGAGGAATAGAGTTTTTTTGTAAAACTGCCCTACAGCGCTCTTTATATGTTGTTGGTTCTTCGTTAATATTTTGTTCTGGTCTCTTATTTTGACAATTTTTGCGCGTCCCGTTGCCTTTGTTTATTTTTGAATTGTACGATCTAATATCTTTCCAAATCTTTTTGCTTATGTCCGCATTTAGTTGTTTATATGCGGCAGATTCTCGGTTCATTAATCTTCTTTGTTCCAGTAATGTCTTCATAGAGCTTTTCTAATTTGATTTCATCTGCTGCACTGTTAAGCGTATAGACTTGGATGACTTGTAGACTATATCTTTCTGACAGTTTGACAATAATATAAATTACACAATTTGATATTAGAACCATTTTAGTTACAAGATGTCTTAATCGCTTGTTTACGAAGATTGCAAGTCCATCTGTGTGCAAGTTTTTATCCTTATTATATTGGTATAGCATGTGGCCTGATTTTAGCACTATGCGTTTTTTACCTGGTTTTCCTGTTTTGCAGAGTCCAACAATATCCCATTTTATCTTTGAAATTTCTTTTTTTAATTCTTCTAGCTTTTTGTTTGTTCTCAAAGTCCAAACATTGTACGCAGCAATTCTCAGTATTTTCCGTTGGCAACCTTCCGTCCTCCAGTGATTCTTCGCACCCCTGATCCGTTCTCCTCTTCAACCGTTGCCTTGGCTGGCGAGCTGCGGTTTCCTGGGAACTCGAGGTTTTTCTTTCATGTGTCTATTTATGATTCATATAAAGGATATTTGGCATTTACCTACCAAGCTTGCCATGCGGGTTGATACAGCCCACAACTGACCATATCTATTGCTTATACCGGCAATTTTTTGGTCTTCCCTGTTTTCAGCCGCCCTCTCTACATCAGTCGCTGTGACAGTGTGTTGTGTCAGTTTTTGTTTCACGCCGGGTATTTTATTTCTACGGTTCCCTCCGGTAAGCCGGCGAGATTCCCCGATTCCCACGGGACGCACCCATAGAGGATCTGACAAACCCTAAGGGTTTACACAAAATACTGTATTATTATTGTCCAAATGCCACTAGCTGAATATCATTGTTGACCATATGCATAGTAATATTTAAAACGCTACTAAACTTAATTGTTAACTAAAATGTTAGTAGCCAGGTTGTCTTGTTTTGCATTTGATTAAATTCATTATAAATATGACCCACAACTGTCAGTTGTAAATATTGTGACATTTATCATCATATAATGACATATTGCTTTATTTATTGCAATGTATGGTACTATTTAATTATCAGCACCAAAATGTAGTGGTTGCGCCAAGCATAATTAATAAAATAAATTAATGTTATTTATTTTAATAATCAAATTAGTTTACTCTTTTTTTGTAAGATGGCAGCACGTCCAAAATTGTGTTATAAAAATTAATGTGAAAGCAGCATTTTGACACTTTAAAACTTATTCTGATTACACATAACAATTGTTTATTAATATTAATATAATAATTAAAATTATTATAGCTTAAAAATAGTTAATTGTGTGTGGCCTTATTTTTTCAAGCTCTTCAATTGCAATAAATGCATAATTTATTTTAGATATCAATAAATTACATTTAAAAACAAAATTAAAATATATTTATACATTTGCATATTTTTTTGTATATATTTGTTAATAAGGTTTTTATTTACAAGTTATACAATTATTATTAAATCTTTATTTTTGTGCAAAACTTTTTTATTTTTTGTTTTTACCGCGCAAAAATGTAACATAAAGCAAACTTTATATCACATAATGCTGTGTTGCCAACGCATAATGTTATTGTTAGTAGCTACTAACTAAATTATACTAAAAATCAACTATGCATAAGACACATTTAGTATAGTGTAAGAAGGTACTAGTTAGTAACGTTTATAGTAGCATACTAACCAAACAACTATGCATAAGGCTGATATTATTTATTATATTTTAGTAATCTATTTTATGAACTGTGAATTCATTATTGTTATCTAAAAGGGTACAGTACAGTTAGCTCTATTGATATTTAATACTGTGAATGGACCTTTATATAAATGCATTATTGCAAAAAAAAGATCTGGTATTATCTAGAATGCTTTGCACGTGCAATTTGTACGTAAATGTTATCTCCATTTACTAAACAGCATTGAACCACAGTATGGGAACGTTGTTAAAGTGGACGTTGTCATAGGAGAAGATTCATTGCCATGTAAAGAAATCAATTTTGTTTTTTTTTTTTAGATTTAATTTGACTTGCCACTCATACAACTATTCTTTAAGGTCAGTTATAACCTACAGTAGTTTTAATGTGACCATTATGAGTGGCTTTGAAAAGTGTAGTGCTGTGTCGTTAGCATATTGTGCTTCTTTAACCTCGTGCGTTAATCCTAAAGAAATGTCAGCGATGTATAGATTAAATAGCAGCGGAAAAAGAATGAAGAAAAATTGAGGAAAAAAATTGTTAGCTTCCTAGATTCTGTCCAAGATTACCTTACTTTACAGAGAACTGATAAACCGGTAGTTTTGGAAAAATTTCCCGTTTTTTCCAACTTTCTAGATATATATTGCCAGTGAAACTTTTCATTTTGTAAAATAGTATTCAATTTAAAAAATTGCATTAGCAATGTTGATGAGCTATTATTACAAGAATAATTTATAAGCTTTATTTGTTATTTTATCAGAACTAAAAGCAATCCAAGATTTATTTTTTTTTGTTAATTTTTTTGATTTTTCGTCGCTGAGCGGTTTCTAGGAAGTTTTTGACTTTCCGGTAGACCCTTTCAATATGCTTTGAATCAGCATCCGTAATTATTGTATAAAGAAGACCATTAGAGTTTCAGGCTGTAGTCAAAAATTTTGTCTTTTTGTTGATAGTAAATTGAATCCCATTTTTGACATGAATGGAACTTGTCTGTTCCGTAAGGTTTTAAAGATTATTCACATTAGATTGTCATTTTGCTATTTTTGAATTTATAGCTGGATTTTTGTGTTTTTTGACATTGTTTATTATGTTTAAAAGCCGGATTTTGTTATTTTTGACATTCCGATAATAGAGTTTTGCACTTTTGCTTGTTTTGACTTTTTATGAATAGAATTTTACACTTTTTAACGTTTTATGCTATTTCTAACAATATTTTGATATTTTATAGCAAAATTTTGCTATTTTTGAAATTTTATAAATTTGTTTACATTTTTAAAAAGTTTATTTTTGTGTTTTTTGACATAATTTCTAGAGCATAAATATGGTCAATAGTTTTAATTGGAATAGCCTGCCCACTTCAGAGTATGATAATCAAAAAATTTAACTAAAATTGTACTTCCCGTCTTAATGTTTGTAAATAAATATTTTGATAACAAATACTTGGGAGGGCGGGTAGGCAACTCTAAAGCATGATGGCGGTCAATAGTTTTATTTGGAGTTGCCCACTCACTAGCCCAAATATTTGTTAGCAAACAGTTAGTAGCGGTTAAACTCCAGAGCATGATGATTAATAGTTTTAATTAAAATTGTACTTCTACAAGCCTAAGTGTTTATAAATAAATCTTTTAATAACAAACATTTGGGCGGGCCGGTGGGCAACTCCAAAGCATGACGACGGTCAATAGTTTTAACTGGAGTTGCCCACTCACCCGCTCGAGTGTTTGTTAGCAAAAGATTAGTTTACAAACACTCGAGCGAGTAACTTCAAAGCATGATGATCAATAGTTTCAACTAAAATTATACTTCCACCCGCCTTAATGTTTGTAAATAAATATTTTGATAACAAATACTTGGGACAATGAGTAGGCAACTCCAGAACATGATGACGGTCAATAGTTTTAATTAAGGTTGCCCACCCACCCGCCCAAGTGTTTGTTAGCAAAAACCTATTTTACAAACACATGGGCGGGTCTTCAAAGCATGATAATCAATAGTTTTAAGTAAAATTGTACTATTACAAGCTTGAGTGTTGTAAATAAAAATGATAAGAAACACTTGGGCGGTTGAATGAGCAACTTCTGAGCATGATGACGGTCAATAGTTTTAATTGAAGTTGCTCACTCACCCGCTCAAGTGTTTGTTAGCAAAAGATTAGTTTTTAAACACTTGGACGGGTAACTCCAGAGCATGATAACAATCAATAGTTTTAACTGTACATCCGCTTGCTTGAGTGTTTGTAAATTATTTTTTTGATAACAATCACTTGGGTGGGTGGGTGGGCAACTCCTGAGAACAATGACGGTCAATAATTTCAAGTAGAAATGTCCACCAACCCCTGCGATTGTTTGTTGATTACTAGTTTTAAGTAAATTCTAATTCTACCTGTGTGTTTGTAAATAATTCTTTTGGTAACAAGCAATTAGGCGGGTTGCTAAGCAACTTCTGAACAAGATAATGGTCAATAGTTTCAACTGGACCCCACCCGACTGAGTGTTTTTTAACAAACAATAAGGAAAAGTGTGCAAATTACAATTTAAATCGAAGTTAGTTTAAAAATAATTTTTGTAAATTTAAACGTACAATATTTAATATAATTTGTACTATATATAGCACCAAAGTACTACTTAAAGTATGACAAATTTTATAATATTTCAATGAGTACTTTAGGAATAATTTTGAGTTCTAGAAAGGGTTTGCAAATAATCATTTAAATCAAAGTCTGTTTAAAATATTTAAAAAAAACATTGAACGTACAGAACTTAATACAATTTGTACCATATATATTATTAAATTTGTACTCAAAATATGACAAGTTTCAAAACATTCCAATGAAATTATTTTAGTCAGTTTATAAATATTTTAAGAAAAGTTGACGTATAGAATTTAACACAATTTGTAGCATATATAGTATTAAAGTAGTACCTAAAGTATTATAAGTTTCAAAATATTAGAAGTTATTTTTAGTAGTGCAAAAAAAATGTTCACTTAGCAAAAAAGCTTTTTTATTAACGCGATTAAAGCTTATCGGCTCGCATACCCAAATTACTATCATTCAGGTCAGTGTTGAGTGCTTTAGCAATGTGTAATATTATAATTAAATAAAAGAAACGTAACACACGTTTCTTTTTGTTGTGTTGTATTTGCAATAGATCTTTGCAGAGTTTAAGGTATGATTATATTATATTGTTTAGATCAAATTTTATTGATTTATGTAAACCCAAAATAATTTTTACTTTCCTGTAAACCGAGTTTAAAATCTTGCAAACTCTAAGATTGCAAATCTTTTGCCATTAATGTTTGGCAGCATTTCTACTGCTGATCAATGATTCAGTATCGCGGGATAGTTCAAAATGGACCTGATGAGTAAGATTCTAGGCACACTGATGATGGGTGCATACCCTGAAACACGTGTATGTGTCTCTTACTGGATGAAAAGAGAATTTACATAAAATACATCATTTATTAATTTTAAATGTATAAATGCAAGAATCTGATTGGTGCATATGAAAGAATAATCTTATTATTTTTTGCAATTTAGCATAAAATACTTAGGTATATATTATTTAATAGTAGTAGATAAAAATTTCATCCAGCTATTGACAATTTTTCTCAAATTAATGCAAAGAAAATAGATTAAAAAATCCTATAAAAATAATAAAACATATCTTACTAAATGCATTCATATGCATTATCCAGACTAAGCGATTGTAATAACCACCGTTACACGTACCAGCAAAGCATTTGTTTGGCGGAAGGAACATTTTCCTCTTTTTTTTTTCTTTCAAGCGTCTAATAAGCATAGGCGATTTATCTATGCCAGAACGTTGTGTACGCTTTTTTCTCTTCACCTCGCCCCGCACGACCGAGTGTGCATTTTAAAATTCCGAATTTAAATATTTATATTGCGCCCGCCATAACTCTCTCTCTCCCTATGCGAACGGACGACTCTTTGCTCCGCCCTTTTAATTACAACTTCCGTCTCTTACCTAATCTTAATCATTATACTACTACATGATTATTTTAAGGAAAAAGATGGCTTCTTTTTTGAATATATTTTTTTAACCTAATCACATGTCTAATTGACGTGACAAATTAGGCCGCCGCGAAAAGTGTAACTTAATTAATTAATCATTGGATGGAGGGGAAGCTTCGTTATCGCGGAAGTTTTCACGGTGAGATATTGTCGGAGGTGTTCAGTGATCAGACCTGACAGCAAGACACAGGCAAAATTTGTTATGAATTAGAATCTCGTTGCAAAATTAAGATTGTTAATGTTGATGGATGATTATTATAACACTAAAAGTTATGTTAAATTAATAATTAATTTTAACATATTTTAAGTATGTGAAATAGAGAACTTAAAATATCAAACTATTTATATCAGCCAATTCAGTGTAGTCTTAGTACTTACCAAAATATTGCAATGCATTTTGTTTGTTTTTGAAATGTAGTTTTCAGATTGCTTTAAATTATGAATTAGAATGTGGCAATATTGCAGCTCTAAAATATGTGATTTGGGTGATTGTATTGCATTTTTGTTTTATAGCTGTCGATTATTTGCAGTGGCTGCTAAGAATTCAAGGCCACATTCCGGAGAAATAACTTTCTCCTAGCAAAGAACATTAACAAGGGGGAATTTGACCATCCTAAGGGATACGGTTGCTATATCCCCGGACAATATTACCTAGAGCATGCGCCAGGCAACAAGTCCCAAGAGGTAGATCGTGACGAGAGTGATGAGTAAAACTACAACCGCACTATTACTATGAATCCTTCGATAAGAAGGAATATCGATGCTGGTGGAATTCCTTAATTTTCTTTCACTTTTAGGGGAGACTGCAATAGGGAATGCAGCTTGTATGTTACCTTTTAGTGTAGTTGGTTTTGACGTGAGAAGGAATGTAATAAAAGGGCGAGGGAGCAGGCGTTAGGGGATGTAGTTGATTGTTCCTGGTGTGTTGGATGGGGATGATTTCTTGGACTAAATAATAAACTTGGCGATGATAAAAGCGAACGTATTTTATTTTGGCGGATTTTTTTACGACTCCTTTAAGTGAAAAATGACATCAAAGAATATGATCAAAAAGTGTAATAATTTATGCCGCTATTAACCGAAGCGTGCATAGTCTTTTTTTATTAATTTTTTCCAACTGGGATGATTCGCTGCTGCCTTCATCAAGTATATTTAGTGCAAGTCATCATAGGGTGTCCGGTATCGACAGCATCCCATACATTGGTAATTTGTAATCGCTCATGCATGCCGATGTATCGGCCTGTGAATGAAGGACCATATTTCACTGCAATCTGCAAAGTTTCAGCCTCAGATGCTCTCGCTCGATTTACGATCGGCCGCTGTCCGTCTCCATTCCCCGGCATAAATCACTTTGCGCGCCTGAACTTTGCGTGCCGATCAAATCATGCCAATTCGGATTATAAAACTTACTTTAAAAATCATTTGCGCCTCGATCCAATTCATCATCGTCGGGACCTTTTCCATTTCAACACTTCGTCGCCGACCGGTGCATATCCTCTCCCGTGTTCATTCCCGTACGCTCGTTATGCATCCATCAACTTTATGACGCGATTTAATTTGATAAATGTAAAAATGAGAACCACCCATATATTACAAAGGCGAACATCTCAACCGTTAATGTCAATTCAATGCATTTATGGGTGGAACTATTTATTTCATCCAATTCAAATATTTTATGTCTTTGAAGCATCATAATATACTACTTCTACTTTGTAATATTAATAACACTTTTTTGAAGTATTATTTGAAAAACACTTTTTATTGCAGGAATTTGTAAGATGTAACCTTAAATTATACACAATTTTTTACATTGGAATCATGAAAGATTGATTTAAAATATTAAGAGCATACCGACCGCTACCTTGATTTGTAGTATTTTAACAAAAACGGCAACTCTGGCTTCATTGCTGCTTCTACAAATAATTTGATAATCGATTTAATTTTTTACCAGTACATTAAGAAAGGATTAAACTATGATATGTCGAAGTCTTTTAGTCAAATAATAGTTAGGAAATAGCCGAAAAAAACCCATCAAATATAGAAATAAATGCGTTTTTCTGTAATTTTGAATGCATTTTGTTGCTATTTGCAAATATAATTTCACAAAAAAGATTTCGACATTTCATAGTTTAATCTTCTTTAAGTGTACTGGTAAAAAAATAAATCGATTATAAAATTATTTGTAGAAGCAGCGATAAAGCCAAAGTTGCCGTTTTTGTTAAAATACTACAAATCAAGGTAGCGGTCGGTATGGTCTTAAGATTAAAGTAAAATAAAAATAAATTGTAATTTTTGGTTCTTTTTGGTCTAAATTGTAGAAAAATCTTTGAGAAACTGTAAAAAAAATTGAAATGTATTTAACTAGTTGGGAAACTATTTTAAACAGAGATTTAATGAGCTTATTCTGAACATATTTTAACAATTTAAATTTAATAAACAGAGTATTTTATGTAAGTTTTTGAAATTATTTATTATAATTACAATTTTTAGTTTACTTATATTGTCGACGTGTATAATTATCGTATTGCAATTGGTGATGCATTGCCTTGTGTTTAAACAAAAGTACTATGATCTCTTTTTTTTGTAATTTTTGATAAAATTTAGCGATTTAGGTTTTTTTTTTCTTGACAATGCTTTTACTTCAAGTGTCCTCTTCTACTATTAAATCTTTTCATTTTTGTTTTGTTTTTTTTTTTAATCATATTTTTAAGTTTCTTTTTTTCTTTTTGTATTGTATTCTGAATTTTTCTGTGTCTTATTAAGCTAACCTTTTTTTATATAAAAGAGAAAATGCGTTTACGCACGTCAGTTTACCTGAAATCTGTGGAATTCTTTTCGTTTTCAAATAGGATTCTACATACTAAACCCACTTATTTTTGCTTGCATTCTTCTTCCAGTTAGGTTTTGTTAATGTTTTCCTTTAATTTTTTGTTTGGCTTTGAGTTGACTCAGTTTTTTTTTGTTACAAAAGTTACAAAGAATAGCCCTTATTGTAGATGCTTTGTTATAAATTTGAATAAATTGAGTCAATTTATTTATTTATTCAATCAATTATTTAAAAAAAAAAAAAAAAAGTTGAAAACTGCAAAATTCTGTTCTAATAATGTCAAAAATAGCAAAACTTGTGTTAAAATGTTAAACAATTGTCAGAAAACTCTTAAATTGAGCCATAAACTGTAAAAAATATAGAATTTAAAAAAATGCAAAAGCCAGCTATAAAATATAAAAAATATTTATAGAAACAATAAAAATTCATTATAAACTGTCTTTTAGTAAATGTCAAAAATAGCAAAAATGAAAAATTAAAAAAAGCCAAAATCTGTCCAAAAACTGTTAAAAAGTGTAAAAATCTTTATGCAATCTTAAAAAAGAAAAATATTGTTAAATAGAACTAAAATCCGGCTATAAGTTGTTACGAATTGCAAAATTTAATCATTAAATAACAACATATTATATTTAAGTTCAAATTTTGAATTATAAAATGCAAAACTTGGTCTTAAAACATTAAAAAATTGTTTTAAAGCACTGACTACAAACTATAAAATAGTATAACTTTTTATATAGAATCCTAAAAATAGCAAAATCAGGCTATTTCATATCAAAATATTGTTTAAAATAGCAAATTTTAGTGGAAAACTGTTAAAAAATTGATTTTTTTTTTATAAAATTTCAAAAATACTAACATTTGGACATAAACTAAAAAAAATGCAACATATTATTTATAAAATGTTGGATATAGCAAAAACCGGCATTAAAACATTAAAATATTGTTAGAAAGCGCTAAAATCCGGCCAAAAACGGTTGAAACTTCAAAATTCTGTTTATAAAATGTCAAAAACATCTAAATCAGCCATAAAAATTTTAAACAATTGTCAGAAAGCACCAAAATGTTAGAAAGTGTAAAAATCTTTATTCAATCTAAAAAATAACAAAATGAAGATATACAATATCAAACTTATTATCAAATAGAACTAAAATCCGGCCGCATACTGTCAAAAATGCAAAATTCTTTTAATTAATTGTCAAAAATATCAAAGTTTGATCGTAAAATGCAAAATTCCATATAAAAAGTCAAATATGGCAAAAAAAATTATAAAACATTTAAATATTTTTAAAATTATCAAAAATCCGACCAAAACTAGTTAAAACATGCAAAATTCTGTTTATAAAATGATAAAAAAAATCAAAGTTGTTGTTAAAAATTCATGAAAAATCAAAAATTATTAAACCGTCATAAAATATTAAAAAAAAAAAAATAAACCCAGGCCAAAAACGGTTGAAAAATGCAAAATTATGGCATAAAAATAATAAAAGAAAAAAATTTGTTTTAAAATTTGAAAAAATTGTTAAAAAATGTACATTTTTTATGCAATTTTAGAAATAGCAAAGTCCAGCTATAAAATATGAAAAATATTGATATAATAATCAAAATTGGCATAAACTGTTAAAAAATGCAAAATTCTATTTATGAAGTAAAAAATTTGTTAAATACGGTCATAAAATATACAAATATTAAAAAGACTAAAATCTGGCCATAAATTGACAAAAGTGCAAAATTCTTTTAATAAAATGTCAAAAATAGCAATATTTTGCCATAAGAAGTGAAAATATTGTCAAAGTACTAAAATTTTGCCATAAACTGTTAAAAAATTTACAATTCTATTTATATAAAGTTCAAAATAAAATAATTTTCAAAATGAAGCGAAACCAGACATAAAACGGTAGAAATCCGGCATTAAAATTTTAAACAATTTTTAGAAAGTATCAAAATCCGACATAAACTGTCAAAAATTCTTTTAATAAAATGTTTAAAATAGAAAATATTTATTAAAAAGTGTAAACATTTTTATGCAATCTCAGAAATAGCAAAATCCAACTATAGAATATTAAAAGTATTGTTAAATAAAACTAAAATCTTGCCTTAAACTAGTATAAAGTACATTTTTTTAATAAAATTTTAAAAATATCAAAGTTCATCTATAAAGTATAATCAGAAAACACTAAGATTTGGTCATAAACTGTTAAAAAATGCAAAATATTATTAAAAAAGTCAAAAATGGCAAAATTTGGTTATAAAATGAACTAAACCTGAATCTAAAAAATATCAAACTCTAGTTATATTGATAGAACCACTCAAAATTTAGTTGATTTATTAATGTTTTATTAAAGGTTTAATTATTTATGGTCCCATATATTTTTTAATTTTGTCGACTATTTTGTAACGGCTATACTAAACTCTAATTGTTGCGTCCTAATTAATAATTTTACAATGATTGATGAAGTTAATCATTAACTAATAACATTAATTGATTATTTAATTTAAAAAAGATTTAAATAATCAATTTCTATCAGCATTACCGAGGTAAAGGTTTCCAGCAACAAAATCCTTGACATAATGTGCCAGTAGCTGAGCCGTAATTTGAAGTTTTTTAAGGAACAGGTTACAAAAATTACTATCCTTAAAGCTCACCTTCTGGCTCTAATAAAAAATTAGATGAAGAAAATCAATGTTCAGGAAAAAACATTCATTAAGATAAGGCTTAAAACAGAAACCAGCACAAAATCCATCACCAGCAGGCTAGCGGATTCCCCAGTCCAGTTTTCCCTAAATAAACCTGTGTTCAAGGCTTTTTATGCCAAATTCGACACAGCCTCCAAAATTGTGAAGAGGTTTGAAGTCTACTAAAACAAACAATTCACGCCCACACCCCAAAGCCTTGCTTTTAGAGAAAGAATTTTTTGTATCGGTGAGCAAAAAGAACGCAAAGAAGCAGAAAAAAGACGCAAGTTTTTTTTAGTTTTTGGATCTAATAGACTATCAACCAGCCCTTTACGTTAAGTGTTTTCAGCGCCATCAAAACCATCAACCAGTAACGCCAAAACCATGATTTGGGCAGCTACTGGAGCCAAGGCAAGCAAGCCTGGTGCAGCTAACAGCTTCCAAGGCGCTCCATAAATCCCCTTTTCCTAGTTATCACTGTAATATAAGAATCAAATCTGTGTTTCAAAGGCCGACAACAACATTTAAGAACATCAACATAACCACCGACTGCGCCATAAACTTGGTCAATGGCATCCGCATGCAGATTTTTGAACTGCTCTTGCTTATTGCGTTATGGCATTACACGTTTTAATTAAGGTTTAAATATACCCTAAAATACATCATCCTGAACGAACCCAAATGCATCCGTCAAACGTATGGGTAGAGATGGGAAACCTTTTCCAATGTTATATGTATAATTGCCCCTGAACCGCAACCAGTCAAGAGATGTTTTTTACCAAACTGTGTAAACTCACAGCTTGGAATACATACACAAGTTAGGAAATATTGTGCAATGCTACCGTTACCAGCGTTATAGCCACACGGCATTCAGATGCAACTCCCCTTACGTTTGTGTAAAATTACAGCTCCACCTGCCAACACACAAAGAAGTCACAATATGTAGCAACACCGCAAGTTATGAAAGCTGCCCAGCATTCTTAAGTTGAAGGTAAGCTAATCCTTTTTAAAGACTCAAACCAAGGCAAAGACTTTTGCTCTTTTCCGGAGCACTCCCAAGACAATTCTATGCAGCACCAACGGAAAACCAGGAGCAAAACAACAGACTTTTTTTTATTGGGTTAATACAGCTATGTGTGCTGCCTTCCCACTCCCACACGCCATTCCCGTTTTTATAGCGCATCCTTTTTTTGCAGCTCTCTTACTCTCATCGCATCGCAAATGGTATCGTTCCATGATCTTCAGGGGTTTCTCCATGTTTTCTTCCTGGCGATTGCCATTTTCATACTCTTTGGGGCCACCTATCATCCGTCATCCAAAGAACATGAACAAACCACTTTAGGCTTTTTATTTCTACTCTTTCTACTAGTGCTTGTTCAGCTTCTATTATCTGTCTAATTTTCACATATTCACTCTCTCTATTCTGGACTTTCTGGCGCTTATTCTTAGGTAGTCCAATTCTACGTTATTTAGCACAGGTTTTAAATAGTGAAGTTATGCTTTGTTCTAACACCTCTCCTTTAATCTTAATTATTTCTATTCCAAATCCTCCCGAGCCCGACGCCTTTCCGTTCTTTATTCCTCTTAATGCTTTTTTAATCTCCTCTTTTATAATATTTATTTCTGTATATTGTGTTTTAAAATCTGCTTGAATTTTTTTTATATTAATAATTAATTTTATATTCATCTCTATTTTCATAGTGATTTTTCCAATCTTCTATATTTATAGTATTTAGTCTGTTACTTTTTGTATTAGTAGTTTTCATAGATTTTATTACTTTCTGTTGATCTTTATTCTCCAATTTGAGACTCTATTTGTATGCACCTTCTTTTCCAGATTTCACTCTTTGATTTCCTCACTTTATTCTTAAATATTCTGTTTTGTCTTTTTTTTGGTGCGCTAGTTTCTATAAACTATATTCTTTTCTATACTCATTCTTTCCAATTTGTCATTCAACCACGTTTGGTCTTGTTTTTTCAACTATCCCCAGTGTTTTCTTGGCTGCTGAATGCACGCTATTTGTGATTATTTTGTACTCCATTTTTACATATAACTCTTCACTTGTCATTATCAGTTATTCTTCCGGTCTCTTCTGGTAGAGATACTAAACATTCTCTTTTTGGAGTAAATAAATTTTATATTTGGGTTGTTCTTCTTTTTTGTTTTGTTCTTTGCTAAGTTTCATATTTTTTGTATTTGTCATCATGGAAAACGTTATCTCAGCTACTAGTAAGTAATGATCTAAACCACATGTTGCTCCCCTTTTTACTTGGAGATAATTGATCTTTAGATGGGTTTGTTGGTGTACCATTATATAATTGATTATCGATTTTTTTTGCAACAATGGTCGTTTCCATGTGTATTTATGTATATTTTTGTGCCTGAAGTATGTATTAATAATTTTCAGGTCGTATTGATCACAAATTTAAATTACCATTGTTGTTAACTGTCTCTTTTCCCTAACGGACTACTACCAGATCATTATTTTTTTGACCAACTCTTGCATTTATATCTCCGCCTAATATAAGTTGTCGTTTATTTCTAATTGTGTCCAATCTATTAGTAAGTATCTCATCAAATTCATCTTTAATGACAATTGTGGCGCCGTCTGTAGATGCGTATGCTGCAACAATGCAGTATTCTTTGCTATATATTTTAACTGTTATGGCAATTACTTTTTCTGACGTATAATTCACATCGGTTATAAAACTCTTGTATTTCTTGTGAATTATTATTGCTACTCCGGCCGCAGCTTTTTTTGATTTTGGTTTTCCAGACCAGAAGTACATGTATTTATCTGCTGTATCAAAATTTTTTGTTTGTTTTGTTTTTATTAGTATGGCAATGTCTATATTTATAATTTCTAGCAATGATGTTATTTTCTTGATTTTGTTACTTATTCCCTGAACGTTTTATGTTCCTATTTTTTATGTTTTTTTTGTGAGCTTTTGTCGTCTTCGATTTGCATCTGTCCAGATCCGAGGTTTTTGTGTAAGTTTGTTAGCAATTTGATATGTTTTTAATAGTGACAAGTAGCTAACCCGTCGCCTAAACCCCCATTCTGGAGGATCGTAATTTCTTTTATTTGGGGTTTATTTCCTTGACTAATTGACTTCGTGGACTTTTGAGCTCTGTCTGCCCATTTATGGTTCTTCCGGTTTTTCAGCCATTGAGATGTGATTTTCCTCTGCCGTCTGAACCATCGACCGTTTGAGAAATACATTTCCTTAATTCCCCATCAACGGTTACCCAAGACTAGTGCTTTGGATTAAATCTTTTTAATCCTAATTCAAACGGTTATTCTGTCGTGATTCGGTCGTCAGAGCCTCTTTTGTTTTCTAGCACCACGTCCTGGCAAAGTTGACATTTGGGCCGGTTTTGTATGTTTCACCGTCACCTATTACTACTCACAACAGACATCAGTCAAAAATCAGCTTCTTCTCCGCTTGGCTTAAATATGTTGATTTCAAAAAGATATGTTTATCTTCTATGCATCTTTTAGCCTAAAAAGCTAGAAGCAAATTACTTGTCTGTCAGTTTGAGTTCAAACATAACCACTACGTAACGCCTATATGAGTGACTCACCACGTGCGTTCTTAACATTCCCAATAAAATATATTTAGTGAAGCAAAATTAGAAAGCTGCTGAGTTATTTTGCATCATAATGATTTTTTTAGCAATGGAAAAATTAGCAAAAGCGCATGCTACAAATAATTTGTTTGCTTCAAAGATAATGATACCAGAGAAAGGTCAATTATCAAATTTTACTTAGCAACTGTGAAATCAAATAAAAGTTGCAAGTATACTAGCTAAAAACTACCACCAATCAGTTTACAATTGTTTGTCAATTTGTCAAGTTAGGCAACTGTTCAAATGAGTCTTTTATTAGTTTTCAGACAACCATAAAGCCACCAAAGGCGAAATTTATTAATAATTGATAAAAAAATCTTTTTGAAAACTACAAATATTGCGCTGAATGATTGACAAGATTTTTTTCCATATAGCTCTCATATTTGTTAGCAACCATGTTGCATTCTAAATGTTATTTTGCTAAGCTTCTAAATTCAGTATTTTCCAAAACTTATAATTTGCAAATATTCAACTGATTAAATCTTGTGACAGTTTCATTTTTTAGTTTGTTATTTTGATTCAAAATGTTGCTTTGCAATTAATTGTAAACGTAAAATTTTCCAAATAAGACTGAAACCCAATTCAGCAAAAAAAGTCTTTAGTGTCTGACTACAATTTAAACCACAACCTGCAACAGAAATTGCTCAATTGCTGGAAATTTATACAACGCAAAAATGAAAAATATTTCATATATAGTATACGTTCTTTTGTTTTGAACAACTATTGGCATAACTAAAAATTCTATTCCGCCACTCTTTGTCAAGCATTAAGTGAAGAGGCCCGACTGAATTGAAAAGTTTTTATTGTATCTTTGCATTTAAGCTTAACAGTTTAAACTGCTATAAGTATTCTCTAAAGCCACTCGTGCTTAGTCAGCACTTGCGTAAAGCCATAAGCCAGCTAATCTTGGTCCCGATTGACGCACGAGTTATTTTATGATATCAAACGCAAACAGATAAAGTCTACTCTGCCATCACTCCATTGCTGCTGCTGTCTCTACATATTTAGAAGTTTTGTTTTTTGTTTTGCGGTTTTGCTTCTTGCACTTTTTGCTATTTCACTGATCCGCAAATCAACAAATGACATATTTATCATCATTTTAATTTTTTTGAGAACGAGAACAGCTTATTGCGGTACCCCACGTACTAAATTGCGTGACTATATTTGCACAAGTGTGCAAAGTACTAAACCCAACTTAATAATTGTTAAAATATATTTTTAAAAACTACTAGTAATTTGTTTTGCAATTAATTACAAAAGTTCTCATGTAAACTACAAGCATTGTTTTGCGAATAAAAAATTTATGTTTTTTCTACGTAATTAATTTGTTTTGATTTGCTACATTTTTTAAATATTTTTTTAGCACCTAGTGAAGTGTTGGCCTTAACAAGTGGCCCTTGAGAATGACTAGCGCATCGAAATATTTTTTGGTTTTTTTCTCTGCGTTGGACCTGCTATTAATTTGTCTTTGTCATTATCACTAATGTAATACTAATTTTGGGTGAGCTGGTTTTGGTCTTGCAAAATTCACACAGTTTGCAGCGGCAACACATGCTGTCCCTGGCGGCCTATCTCTCCATATACCCTTTTTTGTCTGTCCTATTTCCTACACCAACATCTATCTCTTCTTTCTCCTATTCTTAGTTTAGATATTTGCTTTGTTTTTAGGTATTTTCTTATTTTTTTTATATCTTCAATAACTTCTTCCTCGTTGAATTTTCTTTCTTTCATAAATATTTTGTGTGGGTCTATTAAATGTATCCTTTTTGGTAGTTTAAGGTTTGCTAGTTTCTAGTAAAATTCTAGAATCTGCATTATAAATTAATTCTTTTTCTCCTGGTTGACAGATATACTTCAACTATTTTGAAAGTTACATTGTCTGCCAACCTCGAGATGGCATATCTGCCGTATAGAAATTGCTTAGTCAATTTATTCAGTTTTTTCCTTGAGCAGTTTTTTTCTTTTTCTTCTTATCTCTGCAATTTTGATTGGTACTAATGTTTCAGTAAATGTTCTTTTCCTGTCTATACTTTTACCGAACAAATCTTAGAAGACATAATTGTCTTGACCTTCTTTGTTTTTTTACTTCTATTTAGCTTTTTGTTCTTTCTTTCTATGTCTTCTGCGGCTTTTAATCAGTGTGTTTTCTTCCATTTTGATTTATCTAAATCTTGATGCTTCAAACTTTTTTATATTTTTTCTCAGTACTGTCGTTGCGTTGTTTTTAGGCTCGCTATTTGTTTTTGTCACTCGGACATATATTAATAATTATGTAAAAAGTTTTCCAATAAGAAGTTTCATTTTGAATAGCAGGCTATTTGGGCAGCTGTAAATTTTAAAGCTATTATTTTTGACATTTAACAAGTAAAAACTACGCCATTATTAAAAATAGAACGATACACGCTTCAACAACGCATTGAAATTATTAAAATTTACTACAAAAATGATGAAAATTTTTCAGTCACAGTTCGCAAAACTAAAGCACTTTTCGGTCGTCGTAAAGCACTTTCTTGGCCGGCAATAGTAAACCTGATAAAAAAATTTGAGCTGTTGAAAAAAGTTTGTGATGTGAAAAATTAAAACCGTGTTCATTGCTTAAGAACAAATAAGAATATTGCTGATGTAGCCCGCAGTGTTAAATAAACCCCAGGTTTGTCGATTCCTCGTCGACCTTTGGAATTAAACATTCCACTATGACATTACACCGTATTTTGCATAAAAACTTAAATCTTAAGGATTTTAAAGTTCAGTTAACACAAGAACTCAAGCCGGTCGATCACTATAAACGTCGTATCTTTGCTGATTGGGTCCTCTAAATGCATCAAAATGATCTGGAGTTTTATCAAAAAATGATCTTCAGTAATGAAGCCTATTTTCACCTCGGAGGCTATGTTAATAAGCAGAATTGTTGCATTTAGGGCTCAGAAAATCCAGTCTTTGCATCCTCAACGTGTTACTGTTTAGTCCAGTTTTTGGGCTGGCGCTGTGATTGGACCTTACTTTTTTGAAAATAACGCTGGAGCAAATGCTACGGTAAATGGATGGCGCTACCGAGCTATGGTTAATGATTTTTTATGGCCGGAATTGGAAGATATTGATGTGGATGACGTTTATTTTCAGTAAGACGGCGCTACGTGCCACACAAGCAACGAAACAATCGCAATTTTGCAAGAAAAGTTTCTTGACCGTGTTATTTCTCAAAGAAGTGATCACAATTGACCACCGAGATCTTGTGATTTAACTCCTTTAGACTTTTTTCTTTGAGGCCACGTAAAAAATAAGGTCTATGCCAATGCTCTATAATCGATTCAAGACCTTAAAGATACAATTCGTGAAGTTATCGAGGACATACAGCCGCAAATGTGCGAATTGGTTATGAAAATTTCATGAAAAGAATGTGGTACTGCAACCGTAACCGTGGCGGCCATTTGACTGATATTGTTTTCAAATGTTAATGGCATACCTTCCTCTTTACAATGAAATAAACATTTATTGATTTTTTTAAATACCCGTTTTTTTTTTTAATCAAAATGAAACCTCTTATTGGAAAACCTTATATAATCTTTCTCTCACGCTTAATTAATAATAAGCTAATTATCTGAATATCTTCAGGAAGCGCCTACCAACCGAGTCAAACAAAACTTACTTATGCAAATACATAGTGTGTAATATACGATTTATATAAAATAACTATCCACCAATACGAAAAGCATGTAAAAGTTATATGAATCATTAATTTCTAGTTATTGCAATTTGATTTAATAAAAATTGATTTGAAATAGCAACAAATTTGTTAATATTGTAATAAACCATTGGTATAAAACTCAATTAAAAAACTGTTTAATGTTTCCATAAATAAACTATACAAAGCCATTTCATTTGCGTAGCAGACACAAATTTTAACTAAATTATTTACGCCGGTTCTGGGTTAATTGGGTCTTTTCCATTATTACTTCACCTTTATTTGGAAAATTGTTGAGTCGACGGATTCGCTGTAACTCGATTCTATTATTTCCAATTGTAAATACGTCTTTAGAAGTAAATTCTGTACCAGTTGTTTGTTTCGCATTATTATTAAATAAATAATAAAATCTACTTTCAATATTTCTAGAAAAATTGCACAATTTAAGTAGTTTTAACCATTAAAGGAGGAATTGTGCTTGAAATACATCTCTCGAAAAGGATTATGAATGAATGTCATCAATGGGTGGACTAAGATGACTATAAACATCTTATGTAAGTCGTGACCCAGTTTTATTTGTTTGATGTCTGCGTGATGAATGAATTGTCATATGCGAAAAGTAGACGGCGAAACAGACATTTTTCAATGTGTAATAGAATGTTTGGCTATATAATATATCTCGTAACAATTTCTGTTATGTTTATAAAAATGCGAAGAAGTTATTCTGTCATTCTATTATGTACCAGAATTGATAAAGTGAAGCGACTATATAAAATATTAAAAATTGCTTTTGTAGTATCAGATGATTTGTTTGAATTGCAAAAACCTAATAATTGACATTTATGTGGGAAATAAGTACAAACCGTTTCAGAAAAGCTAATTTAGTCGGTGCCAGGTTTATTGAACAATTGACCTCTTTTCCTGTATGCAATGCAACTGAACAATATTGTAGACCACCGAAACGAAACACATTTCTCCTTTTTATCAAATCTACTTATTGCATCTCCTACCCCCCGTTTAATAAAGTGGGATTACGTTCAGTTACGTCCGTTATGAAAGATTGCAATTTAAGTTTGTAAACTAAGCCCTTATTAAAGTTTCATTTATGAGGATAACTGTCTTCTTTTTCCCGTATTCTTTTTTTTACTTGCCTACAACTTAAAATAAATATTAAGCTCATTATTTTAAATTAAAATATACGCATGAATTAATTGGAGTATAAACATAAATAAGGCAATAATAACGTTTAACGCCTTGAGAATGTTTGCTGCCATTTCCAAGAAGACCTCGCCCATCAATCAATCAGGCTATTTATTTGCGTTGCCCATTTATGAAGGTACTAATGTCGAAGAATGTGTTCACCATATGGGGTCAAAACAGACTGCATTCAGGAAACAGATGCGGAAAAAATAAGAAGTGCTTCGAAAGACCCAAAAACGGCGAACAATGTCACACCGTAACGATTCCCTTTTTGCAATTGAATGCAGTCAATGGTAACAATTAGTACGTCAAACTGCGTTGAGTATTTCTTAACAGAATTGATAGAATCGTTATAATAATATAATAAAATAACGAAATATTTACCGGAAACGGGGAATAATGACAGGAAAACCGCATGTGGAAGAAATTAAATATTTGCTTGCGTACTTTATATTGAGTTGAATTATATTATTCTATCAGTGTGCGTGTTTGAAAGACCACCTGTAAACGCGTCACAATATTTCCCTTATGTATTTGCTTAAATAATAAAAAGCAGATCATTCGAAACTCATTGTACAAATTGAGCTTATAATAATAATAACTCAGTTTATAAAAGTATTGGAGAAAATGTTTTTTATTTATTATATTTTTTACTACCATTACAACTTAATAATTATACATAAAGTTTGTGTTGTCTCAGTTATGAACGTGTCTACATCAATACTAGTCATGCAAATAGAAATTACGTCACACTCTTGACAACTACAACGGCAAAGACGCAAATGTTTTTGAAAATAGGTAAATCCAACAATTTTAAAACATTTGTAAAATATACTTGACATGTTTGAATTTATTTTTATTTAGTGCATACTTAAAGTTAGTTTAAAGTAAGTGTTTATTTTAGTTAAAAAAAATCTGAAAACGGTTGAAAAGTGTAAAATTCTATATATAAAATGTTAAAAACAACAAAATTCTTTCTGTAAACATTAAAATATTGTCAGAAAGCACTAAAATCCGGTCATAAACTGTTGGAAAGTGTAAAAATTCTTATTATTTAGTTTTAAAAATAGCAAAATTTAGCCTTTAATACGGTCATAAACTTTTAAGGTGCAAGATTCTATTACTAAAAAATAAAAAATAACAAAATATTTTCCTAAAATTAGCAATAAATTAAAGAGCAAATACAAGAGTTTAATTATAAAATAAGAAAAAAAAACCGAAAAACAGAAAAACCTGTTAAAAAGTGCAGAATTTTATTTGTAAAATTACAAAGTCCAATATATTATAAAAATAGTGTAAAAGCATTAAAATTCCGCCCTAAACTAATAAAATTATTCATAAAATGTCAAAGGTAGCAAAACTTTGCCATAAACCGTCAAAAAGTGCAATTTTTTTCAAAACGTAGATTCGTCATGTTAGAAAGAATCAAAATCCGCCATAAACTGTTAAAAAAGCAACGTTTTTTTTATGAAATAACAAAAATATCAATATTTAGTCATATTCTGTTAAAAGTGCAAAATTCTATCCATTAAATGTCAATAATAGCAAAATCTGGCCATAAATTGTCAAAAAGTGCTAAATTCTATTCACCATATGTAAAAATAGAAAAACTTGACCATAAAGTATCAAAACACTCCAAGAAAGAACTTTAATCAGTTGAGAAGTGCAAATTTTTATTTATAAAATGTCAAAACTACCAACATCCGGTCATAATCTGATGAACTGTGCAAAAATCCATTCATTAAATGTCAAAATGTAGCCATGAAAAATCAAAATATGATCAAAAATAGCAAAATCTGGCTATAAACTGTTGAAAAGTGCATTTTTTTTTTCAGTAAAATGTCAAAAAAAATTTCTCACTAAAATTTCATCAATCATTGATTAATTAAAAATGTCAGCCTCAAGTGATGCAAAACTTTAAGCAATTAAACCCAAATATGAAGCAATTGAAGACAAACCTAAAAACAAAAAAAAACAAAAAAAAGACAATAAATCAAAAGAAGCAATTGAACCCAAATATAAAACAATTGAAGCTAAACCAAAAGAAAAACAAAAAAAAAAGTTAAAAGGTACATATTTAAGGGTTGTATCATAAAAATGTGTTCGTAAAAAAAATTTAAAAATTTAACTAAAGTTGAATGCATATCAGCGTAACCTTAATTTTTTTTCCAGCTGCAGTCTTTAATTTGTTTTTGGTTTGGAATTGAGGCATCCAGAAGTTTTTCTAATGTATGGAAATAGTCGTGGCTGGGTAAGTGATACAATGGAGGCGCTGAGTAAAGTAAAGCTTTGTTGATTCCGCGATTGCTGTTTGTATAAAATGTTGTAAATCATTATTAACAAAATCTTAGTACTGTAAAAAATTATAACTATCTTTTGGTTTTCTAAAAATAAATTTAAGAGTTGTAGGTATAAGGTGCGCCTATGAGACGTGTTTTATTGTTTACGTTTGCAAGATTAAAGTTTTAATGATTTAGTTGTAATTAATTAATATAAAGAGTGCTGTGATATTGTGTATATTCTAGTCTTTAATATAGTATACTACGATTGCGATTTTATCTTTGTTAAGTGAAGTAATTGGAGTTTGTAAGTAGTTAACCTGTATATACTTTTCCCGTCAATAAGCGCATGAACGCTACCTACCGTACCTGCTTGGTGTTATTTATACCAGTGGCGTAACAGCTGGGTTTTATTCTGTTATTATTTATTTGTTATTTAACTTATTTTATATTTTTTCTTTGTCTTTTTTTTTGTAACCATTTTCGTGGTCTTCCATTTATTGTTTGTTTTAGTAAGGCACTTGGTAAACTACCCAACCAGTGTTAAGAGTTTATATCATTTAATCCTTAATCCGTTTTAATTTTGTATTTAATTCCTTAATTTAACTCTGTTTATTTGGACTAATCAATATGGTTAAGTGTTTAAATTGTCAGAAGGATTTACAAATCCATCATTTTGCAAATTCTACTAAGATAAATGATAAAGATTGGATATGTCTTTCTTGCACAAAATCTATGAAATCAGAGAAAGAAGATAGCAAAAATGTAGTCGATTCAGGAAAAGATTACCGTTTTTTTAAAACAATTTAATGCATTTTCTGAAAAAAAAATTATTGCAACTTGCCACATGTACAGCACTTATTAATGATATTGGTGAAAAAGTTATAAGTCTCTTGGAAGAAAAGCTGAAACTCAAAGCTGATATAGTAATCTTCAAAGAAAACCAACCACAATGTTTGGATGTAGCTATATTTGAGATTCAGGACCGTCAACGAAGAGCAGTGAACGTCATGGCTTTTAATTTTCCCAAATCTCGTTCATCAAATGCAACTCAACGTCAATCTGAGGATGAAACAAATGTCATTAAATTAATGGGAAATGAAATTATATCCAATCATACAATTAAAAAAGTGGTGCGTCTAATAAATCATTATCTCGCCCGATGAAGGTAATTTTTAATATTGAGAAATCAGCTAAAGCTATAATTAAACATTGTAGAGGAAAGGGACTTAAAGATGTTTGTGTGGGTGTGGATAAAACACCCAAACAACAGGCAGAATTCAAGAAAGTTTGCAGTGAACTAAATCGTTGCAAACTAGAACATCAGCTTGCGGTTTATTCAAGTAGTTCCAAAGTTAGTAGAAAATAAAGTCTCAAATAATTCAAAAAATGGACATTAGCTATTTATTATCAGAATGTCAATGGGTTAAGAACCAAGTTAGAAAATTTGTCAAATAACGTAAGACTTTGTGATTTTGATATTTTAATTTTTAGTGAAACCAATCTTTATGTGGATATTTTATCTTCTGAACTATGATTTACATTATTTTGTATTTATAGAAAAGATATAAGTACAGAAAGAAGTGTTAAAAAGAGCGGAATTGGTGTTTTAGTTGCTGTACGTTTAGATTTGATTTCAGTGAAATAGCTACTTCTTTTAATAGAGTCGAACATGTTTTTGTTAAAATTAAGCACCAAACAAACTGCTACATGTTTGGCGCAGTTTATATACCACCATCAAGTAATATTTTAAAGTATATGGATCACTGTTCAGCTGTTGAAGACATTGTAGACAATCACTTAGATGCCAATATTTATATAATTGGAGATTATAACGTTTCAGGGTTTAACTGGGCAAATGGTGTAATTGAATGAGGAAGCAGTGCCTTAAACTTGCCAGGATCTTTTAAATGAAACTTTTTTGTATCTAAATATGCACCAGGTTAATACAATAAAAAATAGTGAAGGCTCTCTATTAGACTTGGCGATTTCCACTAACAAGAACATGCTTCTTAGTACTTCTGACAATAATTTACTTTCTTGCGATAAATATCATCCGGCTTTACATACAACTATTAAATTTAATATAGAATTTAAAGCATTAAATTATTCTGGAGTCCATTCATATAACTTTAAAAAAAGCCAATTTAGTGGGAATTCAGAATCACCTACATTTAGTGGATTGGAAATTTCTTTTTGAGGGTTTAAATCTTGAAGACTGCACACAAGTATTTTATGATACACTGTATACTTGCATCGAGTTAATTGTTCCTAAGTTTACCACAAACTTGGCTCTTAGTTATCCCATTTGGTTTTCCAAAAAATTTAAGAAAATTAATTAATAAAATAACATTAAAAAAATTGCACATAAAACCTATAAAGATTCTGGTCGATTTGAAGACTATTTACATTTTACAAACATTTGAAATATTAAGTTAGAAAATGATTTATGTTATATAGAGTACATCAACAATCAAAAAGAGAAATTTACACTAACTCAAAGAGTTTTTGGAAATATGTCAAATCTAAAAATTTTGATTCTAGCATTTCTAACATTATGCATAATGATAATGTGACGGCATCCATAGGAGAAGATATTTTTAACTTATTTTCTTTATATTTTTCATCAGTATACTCTTCCACTAAATTACTGAAGCCCGAACCACTTACAGTTAACTTTGATATCGACTTTAAACTCTTGTAACATCACTTTGAAAGAAGTTAAAAACAAAATATTTGTACTTAAATCGGAAGTTAGACCTGGTGTTGATGATGTACCAGCATCTATACTTAAGCAATGTAAAAATGAAATTGCCACCCCTTTAAATTACATCTTCAATCTTAGCCTAAATACAGGTTATTTTCCATCTATATGGAAGTCCATTTATGTTGTACCAATATATAAGTCGGGAGATAAATCTAATATACAAAATTATAGACCAATTTCTGTTATAAGTGCTATACCTAAACTTTTTGAACATATTGTCTATGATAAAATAAATGTGGTATTTAAAAATATTTTAAATAATCAACAGCATGGTTTTCGCAAAGGAAGATCTACTTCTTCTAATCTTCTTACATTTGAACAATATATTCTGAATGCTTTCAATAACAGGCATCAAGTAGATGTTATATATACTGATCTATCCATGACATCTGATAAAGTTAATCACAATGTGTTAATAAAAAAACTGGAAAATATAAGCGTATCAGAAATCTTTTAAACTGGTTAAGTAACTATCTTAATAATAGATCACAATATGTCATTGTTAATGGATTTATTTCTGATACAATAGCAGTTACCTCAGGTGTTTTACAAGGTAGTCATCTGGGGCCGCTTTTATTTCTACTTTTTATCAATGATATTTCTCAGTCAATAAAATCGTGTGAATTCCTTCTCTTTGCCGATGATTTAAAATTTTTTAGAGCAGTAACAACAGCTGAAGATGCATTTTTAATTGATAATGACATCAAAAATGTTGAAAAATCGTGTACTAATACTTAAATGTAAAAAAATATAAGGTAATGACAATTAATAGATCAAAATCTAATTTTGCATACGACTATAGTATAAACTCACAGATATTAGAAAGAGTTGATTTTTTTAAAGATCTTTGTGAATTTATGGATACCAAATTGACGTTTGTTAAACAATTTAATTATGTTGCCAACAAAGTTTTAAAAATATTAGGATTTATCAAACGCCATACAAAGCATTTTACGTCGCTAACAGCTCTTCGATTGCTATTCTGTGGCCAAGTTTGCCCTATCTTGGAATACGGTTCTGTGGTATAATAAGGAATTCATATTGATCAAATTGAAAGAGTCCAAAACAAATTTCTTAAATATTTGTCATTTAAAAGAGGAGATATCTCATATAACTTTTTTTGTACTGAAATGAGAGAACTAATCCAATTTGAAACACTCTGTGATAGATGAAGAAAAATGATGTTGAATGTATTGTAAAAATAGCAAATAGGATTATTAATTGTCCTAGTGTTTTGTGTCTAGTAAATTTTAATGTACCTAGAAAACATACTAGAAATGTAAAAACATTTTATTCCGAGTTTTGTAGATCAAATTATTTTAAGGACTCTTCATTGCAGCGTATGTGTCGATTTATAAATAAATCTGATCTTGATATCTTTAATGTGTAATCTTTATTAATATTGTATTTTTTTTTGTGTTTATCTGTTATTGTATTCATATTATTCAAATGTTTAGATTGAGTTGTTGCAACTCAAATAATATGTTGTAATCATCTTATCTGTAATTTAATTAAAAATTGAGTAACTCCGTTAATAAATAAATAAATAAAACATTTGAAAGATTTTTTTTAAATTAAATTCAAAATTCAGCTAAAAAGGTTTAAAATTCTTGTCAAATTTCTATATATTCTTAAAATGACATTTAAAATCTAACGTAAGAAAATTAAAATTTGGCTATAAAGTAATTAAATCCGGCAAGATACTTTAATAATATTCCTATAATTGATAAAATTTTGATATAATCTTAAAAATTTGGTCTTTGAAGACAAAATTTGGCTTAAGAAAGTTAAAAACTTAATCTAAGTATTAAAAAATTTTTTATAAAATTTTGTTAAACAAATGCACATAATTTCAAAAACACAAAAAAATACAAAAATTGCAAAAATTGCAAAAATTGCAAAAAAAATCCGGCAAAAAACTTGCATAAAATTGCTTAAATTTTGTGCTTAATTTAATATTAAAGACATAATCCGGCTTAACACAATTGAAATCTGCTTATAAAGTACATAGTTTCAATAACCCGGCAAAAAATACAAAATTTAACAAAAAAAGTACTAAAAGAAACTATCTCATTGGTGAAATTTTAATATAATTTTAAAAATTTGGCTGTTAATGACAAAATCCGGATCAAGAAAAATAAATTTTAGACATTAAGTAATTGAATCCTGCCAAAAACTTTAATAATCTGCTTTATATTGGCAAAATATGGACATAATTTTAAAAGTTTAGCCATAAAATACAATATTTTGTCTGAAAAAAATAATATCCGGTCATAAAGTATTAAAATCCGGCAAACAAACATAAAAATGCTTAAAATTTGCAAAATTTGGTTATACTCTAGTCATAAAATTCAAAATCCGACGCAAAAGAATTTTGTCAAAAATACTAAAAAACATTAAAAATTAAAAAATGAAAAATACTACTTACCAAAATTTCAAAATTGAAAAAATTGGGTTATAAATTGTTAAAAAGTGCAAGATTCTATTTTTGATATGTCAAAAAAGCAAAATTTGATCAAAATATTTTCAGAAAACATTAAAATTTGGCCATCAAAAGTTGAAAAGTGCAAAATTCTATTCATAAAATGTCAAAAACAGCAAAATTCAGCTATGAAATATCAAAGTATTGTTAAAAAGCACCAAAATTGCAAAGGATAGATACTCCCTCAAATAAAAAAAAAAAAAAACAATAGAAAGTACCAAAAGCAGAAATTAAGACAAGGAGAAATCAGCAGTAAAAACTATAACAAAAAAACGATCAGAAGAAGCACTAATTATTAAGATGCAAAATTGTAAAAGTTATGCAGATTTACTCAAACAAGTTAAACATGTAGTCCAGACAAAAGGAGACGAAGAAAAAATAAAAATGGTAAGAAAGACTAAAGATGGGTCTCTTCTCTTAAAGATATTACATCTATAACTACTAAAGAGGAAATACAAAAAGCACTGGAAAAGCTGTTAGGAGACAAATCAGCAGGTGGCCTCTTAGTAGGGACGCCAAAACCAATGCACGGGAAAACCCAAGCAACTGTCCAAGGCACCACAAAACAAATAGAAGTGCTAATAAAAGAAAGAATTGTTAAAGTTGGACTAAGCAGATGTAAATGTAAAAAAGTGCTAGAAATGCTGAGACTATGGGCAATATGCAAAATATTGCAATGGAACAGATAGGACAAGTCTATGTCGCAACTGCAAAGAAGGGCACACAGAAAAGCAGTGCCTACTGTGTGTTATGCAAAAAAAGCCGCCACAAAGTAGGAAGCTTCGGTTGCAACAAATTTAAAAAAAGACTGGCATCGGAAGAAAGGGGCCCAAAAAAGCAACCTTCAATATAATACAGATAAACGTTGGCAAACGCGCTGTGGCTCATGACCTCCTAGAGGCAACCGCAAAAACGTCTAGCGCTGACATATTGTTTGTAAGCAAACCAAATAAAAACTGCTTAAAACAAAAAGAAAAATTGACAACAAACATGAACAAAGACGCTGCAATTAAGATATTAGACCAGAATATAATAATTGCGGACAAGAGACAAAGGAAAAAGATAGTCTGGATTAAAATTGAAAAAGGACTAACAATATTTAGCTGCTACATATCACCAAACTGCAGCCTAAAAACTTTTGAAACATTCCTGGGCCATGCTAGACAACGAAATTAGAAACATAAAAAGCAACATTGTGGTTGCAGGAGACATGAATGCAAAATTGTTTGCAAGGAGACATAAAAAATTCTACTTATCTGTCAAAAGATCCAGCGCGAGAGGTGTCAGACTAAAAAGTGTTTGATGAAGAAAATCTAAGCGACCATAGGTATATCACTTACAAGCTAACAAAACATACAACCCAGGCTAACATAAGATCCAAAAACAAAAAAGGATGGAAAGTACACGAATCTAAAAAAGAAGATTTCATGAAAACACTTTCTCACATGGTGAAGCGAGCTAAAACCTGAGAAGCGGAAGAATGTATAAGCATTATCTCCAAGGTATGCAATGAAGTAATATAGAAAAAAAAAGCCTACACAACAAAAAATGCTCTACTTGTGGAACTCTGATATTAAAAGTCAAAGAACTAAATGTATAGCAGCGAGAAGAAAAGTTATAAGACTAAGAAAAACAAAACCAACCCATAATAGCAAATAGCACAAGCTAAAAAAAAAGTGGATGCAGCTAATAAAAGAAGTTAAAGAAGATGTATGGTGAGCAGCGTATAAACTGGTCATGAAAAACTTCAAAGCTTCAACTCCGCAAATGAGCCTAGATTTCAAGTACAAAATAATTGATAAACTGTTTCCCACAGACCCCAAAATGGTTTGGAGAAACGAGGGCGTCTATATAGTGAAACTTTTCGCAAAAGAAGAGCTAAAGATTGCCTGCCAAAAAATGAAAAACGAAAAAGCCCTTGGATTAGACGCTATACCGGCTGAAATAATAAAAATGATAGCGGAAGCAGAGCCAAAATATACGCTGGAAGTGCTAAACCACACCCTAAAAAAAGGATGCTTTTCAAAAAAAATGGAAACACGCAAAACTGGTTCTAATAAAAAAAAACAGGAAAGGAAATAAACAATCCGGCGGGATACAGACCTTTGTGTATGCTTGACACAATGGGAAATCTACTTGAGCAATTGATCTGCGTCCGATTCAAAAAGAAACTTGAAAAAAAAGCACCGTTGTCGAATAAACAATTTTGCTTTACAAAAGGAAAATCCACCATAAACGCCGCCCATATGGTCCTCCAAGCAGCTAAAGAAAAAATTAAAAAATTGCTAAAAATTAAGAAACTTTGCGTGCTTGTTACAATTGACGTGCAAAACGCATTCAACACCGCGTCATGGCAAGCAATAGTAAGAGAGCTAAAAAACAAAAATATATCTCTATACCTGACCAAGATAATTCAAAGATATCTGGAAGAAAAATATGTAGAGGTGAAAAAAGGGTTATGCCACCAAATGACGGCAGGAGTGCCCTAAGGATGCCAAACATAAACGGTCCAAATGCAAAAAATGTACCATCTATATTACTGTATGGAGCACCAGTGTGGCAAAAAGAGTTAACCTTCAAAAAGTACAAACAAGAACTGGAAAAAGTGCAAAGAAGAGCAAATGTAAGAATGATCAGCTCGTACAGAACCATATTCAAAAAGGAGGCAGAAGTCATAGCAGGAATATCACCAATTGACTTGCTAGCACAAAAATGGATTAAAAAGCAAGACATTCCGAAAACCAACACAAACTTATTAAAAAAGGAAACAATGGATACGTGGCAAATCAGATGAGAAACTGAGACGAAAGCAACTTGGACAAGGCAACTAATACCAAATCTAAAAACATGGACAGAAAGAAACCATGGAACATATGTTGAAAGAGTGTAACAAAATGAGAGAAGAACAGATGGGAAAAATGAGATATTGAAAGGGGACGGAAGAGGGATACAATGGATAAGGGCAATTAAAAAACAAAGAAAAGAAGTAGATGAACAGAGAAGAAAATACTTTTAGTTGTATTAATTTTATAAGGATTAGGTTTTATAATTTTGGGAAGTTAAATATGTATTTGTAAATGTAATTTTTAAGACCGAAAGGCAAGAAATAAACGTATTAATAATAATAATAATAATAATTATAATAATGGACAGAAAGAAACCACGGCGAAACAAACTACTATCTAACACAATTCTTAATCGGGCCTGGATGTTTTGGAACATATGAAAAGAGAATGCATATACGGGCAGATGATGAATGCCAATATTGTATACAATCAGACACGGTTGAACACACAATTTTTAATTGTAAAAATTGGAAAGATTATCGCCAAAAAGCAAACCTGAAAACTGGACAACAGTTAACGTCAGCAAATGTGATAGAAGTACTGCTAAAAGACAAAAAAAAAGTGAATGGTTGTAAAAAAAATGATCTGTGAAATAATGAAACAAAAAAAAGAAGATAAAAAAAATCCAGAATAAAAAAAAGGAATAAAACTAGGCACAAACCCAACCTAAAGTAATGCTTAAAAAGTGCCGGGTTGGGGTAAGAGAAATGAAGGGAGGTTTTAGAGAGATAAACCTTTTTAGAAAAAGAGGAAGAGTCCCGCACAGGTCCAGGTTGACTGGCAGTGCATTAAGCATTTAATAAATAATATCATTTAAGATAACATCTTAAATTAAGTATTTTTGACAGTTGATCATTATAGGTTGTGTATTTTTGGACAGCTGGTTTTTAAAATTTAGTAATTTTTAACATGTTAGATTAAAGAAATTATTTTTAACATATGATATACTTGTTAATGTACTCGTGTATCTGTTGCAAATAGTGCGACTTGGTAGTAAACAAAGCTAACCTATAAAAACCCACAAATATCTCTTGGAAATACTATTTGAACTCACTTACTACTTTCTACAAATTGAAGACAATTTTCTTGATTCCATAAAAAAAAAATTTATTGAAGAAACAATTGGAAGCAATTAATAGGTTTGGAATTGATATTACTACTATGTACAGAGATTTTGCTGCTGAATCTTTGAAAGTTGTTTTGAGTAATATGATGACTTCTGAATTGAGGATTGAATTTTTATTACTTGAAGCTGCTGCTAAGATATCGGATGCTAGTGATGATTTGCATGCTAAGTTGTTGGCTTTTTATTTAATTCCTAAAATGGAATCTAAAAATAAGGATTTTATCAAGAAGAGGAAAGAGGTGGTTGATGGAATTCTTAAAAATTGTAACGAAATGGTTTTAATTTATGTTGCTATTAGTTACTATTTGGAGAATATTTGATAAAGCATTTATTTTTGTATAATTAATAAATTTTATTTTACTGATTTTTTTAGTTTTAATTTTTTATTGTTTTGCAGCTAGCCACCGACCTTTGCTAAACTAAAAGTTTTATATGAAACTAATAGCACCGTAAAAACTTTGAGAGCTTTAAACGTTTTTTTTTTAACATTTTTTTGATAAAATATATTTTATTTTTCAAACTATTTATTGAATTTTGATACAAATTAGCACTAATATACTTCAGTGTCATAAGTATAACTTGTATTAATTTTATTTAATTCGACACCTTGGATTTTACATAACCTCAATTCAATTAATCTACTCAATCCAAGCTGAAAACTTCTTTTCTTAAGAAAATATTTTTTAATTTTCTAAATACTCATTGAATTTTGATACAAATTGGCAATAACATATTTTAATGTCTTTAGTATAAGCTGTATTAGTTTAATTTAATTCGGCACGTTGAATTTTACATAATCTCAACTTAATTAATCTACTCCAACTAAGCTGAGAACTTCTATTCTTAATAAAATATTTTATAATTGTCAAACTACTAATTGAATTTTGATACAAATTGGCAACAACATACTTCAATATTATTAGTATAATCTGTGTAAATTTTGTTTAATTTGTCACTCTGGATTTTACATAACCTCATTTTAATCAATCTACCCTAACCAAACTGGGAACTCTTATTCTTAATAAAATATTTTATAATTTTTAAACCATTAATTGAATTTTGATACAAATTGACAACAACATACTTGATTGTCATTAGTATAACTTGCATTAGTTTCATTTAATTTGCCACGCTGGATTTTACATAGTTTTAATTTAACTAATCTACCCTAATCAAGCTAGGAACTTCTATTCTTATTAAAATATTTTATAATTTCTAAGCTATTTATTGAATTGTGATACAAATTGGCTACAACATACTTCAATATCATTAGTATAAATTGTATTAATTTTATTTCATTTTTACACAATCTCAATTTAATCAATCTACCATAATCAAGCTGGGAACTCCTATTATTGATAAAGTATTTTATAATTTCCAAAGTTCTTATTGAATTTTAATACAAATTGGCAACAACATACTTCAATGTAATTAGTATAACCTGTAAAATATAATTTGACACGCTAGATTTTACATAATTTCAATTTAATCAATCTACCCTAACTAAGCTGGGAACATATTTTTAATAAAATATTTTATAATTTTTAAACTATTAATTGAATGTTGATACAATTTAGCAACAACATATTTGATTGTCATTAGTATAACTTGTATTAGTTTAATTTAATTTGACACGCTGGATTTTACATAATTTCTATTTAACTAATCTACCCCAACCAAACTGGGAAGTCCTATTATTAATTTCAAACTACTTATTGAATTTTGATACAAATTGGCTACAATATACTTGATTGTCATTAGTATAATTTGTATTAATTTCATTTAATTTGGCACATTAAATTTTACATAATCTCCGTTTAATCAATCTACCCTAACCAAGCTGGTAACTCTTTTTCTTAATCAAATATTTTATAATTTCCAAACTACTTATTGAATTTTGATACAAATTGGCAACAACATACTTCAGTATTATTGGTATAAGCTGTATTAATTTCATTGAATTCGACTAGTTGGTTTTTACATATCCTCAATTTAATCAATCTACTCTAACCAAGCTGGGAAATCTTATTCTTACTAAAATATTTTATAATTTTCAAACTACTCATTGAATTTTGATACAAATTGGCAACAATATACTTCAATATTATTAGTATAATTTGTATTAATTTAATTTAATTTGACACTTTGGATTTTATATTATCTCAATTTAATCAATCTATCTACTTGGCGCCCAACGTGGGGCGTTTGAAAACATGGTGCTTTTACGTACCCGCAACAACAACCCTGAGAAGAATAGAAGACAAAAACGCCGCGATGATGTGAAAGCGACTATCTGCAAAACAACGTTAGAGATGAAAGACGTCTTGGAATCCAAATCGGACACTATCGATATCCAACAAGTGTCAAAGAAGTCGTGGATGAAACAGCGGTTACCACTACTAACAATTAACACGAATTTGCTTATAGTGACACTTTTAAGTTAACAGACTTCTCCTGCCTCGTACAATAGTGCCGCAACCAAATTGACGTCATTTGGACACCATCACATAATAAGCCTGGAGGTGGTCTTCCTAGTACTGCGGTCAATAAATTGGCCCAAAAATGATGTTTGTTGGTTTTATTTTTGGGGGTTCTGGGCAATGCGTCTAGGAATGCAAATTGAGTCCGCAATGTCAATTATGAGGGTTGCAGAGCCATTGTGAAGTTGGTTGGTGAAATAGCGGGGGCGGTTGAACCTCTTGAAATTGGAAGAATATCTGCTGATTGAACGATGTTGTTGCTCCCAACAATCCTTCCCCCCCGCCCTTCTTTTCTACTTTTTCAACATCGTTCACGTCCGACGGGATCGTGCGATTCTGGTAGGCCCGTACTTCTGTTTATGTTAAAGTTTAGCACAAAGGTCTTGTGATTTTCCAATCACATTAGAGTTAGAGGTTACACTATCGTCTTGTTTGGCTTTACTGCGGTCTACCTGCTAACGCGGGTTGTGGATTTAAGCGGAATTGCACTGTTTCGGGCGGTCTGGTGTGGAACCGGCCGGATGTTGTCCACGTGAATCTTTACGAGAAGTTGCCGCGGATGGTAGTCGACCCAGGTGCAATGTTGTCCGGCCGCGTATGTTAACCATTTTGGGTTCATCTATTTGGCCGCCAAGCCTCGTTCCCTTCTTTGCACTATAACCTGGTTGCTGAGTTGATATTCTGTGGTGGCGTTGCACCCCTTGGGGTATTGCTGTTGGTGGTATGTGGCTTATTGCTGTTAAGTACCCTGTCTTGCGCTTCTGCGTCGTTCTGGACCTCCGGTCGAGGTTTGTCCCAAACTCCGAATTTGGCAATGTTTGACCCCAGTAGGCCTTTACTCAGGATGGGGTCGGTAGCGGTAGAGTTGACAGATGGCCATTGGTAGTAATTTGTCACAAGGTGTACTTCAAAGACTGTTCATTAAGCACCGCAAGGATTTCTTTAGCTCCGCTTGGCGTTGTTCCACGGGGTTAGCTATTCACGTTTCTTGAAAAATTGCAAAAATTTTATTTAGGAAAGATAGAAACAAAATCGACGACCTAAAATTTTCAAATGCCATAAATTTTAAAACTAATTTCTTTATCTCATGCTAAAAATTTTACAAAATCTACTAACTTACTAACTTTAAATAAATCTGGTTTAAGACCAAAAAGTTCACCTTTTTGAACCATAATCGCCAATATAGTTAACCAGTGAGTGCAGGTTTTCCTGATTTATAATAAAAGAATTAAGGATTTAAGAGTAGAAAAGTTAAAAACATCTTATACTCTTTTTTACTTATAAAAATCTGGTCACCTTGGCTGTTACAAATAGTATAAAATGTTTAGCAGCAATATTTTTGCTATACAAAAAAACCGTCAGAGATGCAACTTTTGTTGTCCACTTTTCATTGTTTTAATCTCATATGACATATAAAATATTTCAAAGTTCATTTTTATGAGCAAAAATAAAGTTATTGAACATTTTTATAAATTAAGCAAATTAAAAAAAATGACTTGAATTATAATATATATAATATGCTTCCAAATAAATGTTGTGTAAAGAAGTACCTAATAGAACATAGTTGAAGCGATAACTATTTTTAAAGTGTTTCTTTAATTATGTAATTGTATATTAATGTTTTGAAATTGTTGAGATATTTTATATAAACATAGTCTATTATAGTTACATATTTGATAAATTGCGGGCATTCTTTACTTTTATGTAAATGCTATCAGATGTAATAATAAAATAAAAATAAAATGTAATTTAATAATTTTTGTATAATCACATGATTATATCATAATTATTTGTTATAATAACACAAAATAGGTATAACATTCCACTGTAAAACAGATTTGCACAAAAGATGTTTTTAACGATAATTAAGTAATTACATGTTTTTCTGAACTGTATCTTAACTCTCAATATGAAATTTAATCCATTTAGTTGAAAACGATGCCGCCACTGTGTGAAACACAATGAAGCCATCTATAATTACCATTGGGATGGCATTTATCGGTGGAATTATGTTCCATAAACTTATTATCCTTTGGATAAAAGCGACAGTGAGCAACAACATTATTATACCATCCGGCAGTCACGAGAGTGGATCACGAAGTCAAGTGAACGTGATTCATGCAGTCGCCGGTGCAATTGAAATCAGTCGCTAAGTGCAGTAGATCACAGCAAAGTAGAAAGAAAGAAAGAATGAACGAAGGCATTGGCATTCTTCAAGAATGCAAACTAGACACCGGGAAGTCTCGTTCAAATGTCATATTTATATCTTTCGTGCCTTTCATTTGCGACAATATCGCAACTGAAATATGCCCTTTCAGCAGTTGCGGAAACACGCGGCAACATTATTTTATACAAAAAAAATTGTGCCAATAGTTACATGTATCATTAGTGTTTCCCAAGTTGACTTACATGTTATGTAAATTCTGGATGGGATATTTTGGAGTTTCCTGAGTTTGCCTCAAGCTTCAAACTACCTTCAAAGTCCTTGCTAATTTATTCAATCTCTATAATACGAAAGTTATCAGATCATTATGGGATCCTCATGTAATAAACACAGCAACTGCTTATCAATTATGTATGTATATTTCTGGTGGGTTTGCATAAAAATCAATAATACTAATTAAAACGGGACTATTTTAGATTTGCAAACTAATTTATTGATATTGTCAGTTACATATCTTTTCACACTCAAGTGTATTTTACCTGGAAAACCGATTCAGTTCAAACAAGCAAAAAAAGGTGTTTTTAAAACAGGTAAACTTCAGATTTAGTTGTCTTCACAATTTCGCTCGGACCTTTTTTTGTGTAATGTGTATGGCGGCATACCTGTCCACGCTTACCTCACCAAAAACTAGACTACTTATGTTGTTGTAGGAAGCGGGGCGTAATCATCACGATTAAAACCATGCACCATGCGGATTGATTATATAGGGCCGGCCGGCAATTATTATTTATAAAAAACGAATTCTTCGAATCACTCCCGGATTATTATAGTTCGTGTAGGATGGAATTGAATTTTTCCATATTAGGCGCAACCAACAAATGTCGGGTTATTTTTATTTTTATTGGCTTCAATACGAGGTGAATATTTTCATCTAATTAAAAACTGAATAACAATGAATTCTAAATAATTTCAACAAACTATTAAATATTTTACTGAAACTGTTTGTCAGAAACTTGTGTATTATGTTTATTAATAAATTTATTATTTAAAAATTTTGTTTGTTTATTTTCAAACTTTAAATAGTCTTTTGATAGGTACGATGATGTTTTTCTGCAATTTTCATTTTATTCTTCATAGAGTAATTATTAATTCTCCTATGCAGACAGAGTTAAAACTTGAAAAAACAGCAACTTTGGCAAGTATATCAATAGTTCTAAGATTGTGCCAATACACAAAAAGGGTGACAAAAAATAATCTATAGCTCTTCTGGGTATATTTTCAGAAATGTAGAAAAAATTATTATCAGAGTTTTCTTAAAAACTACAACTTAAATAACAAAACGTAACATGGATAAATATATTAAACTAAGTTTAACTTAGTTGGGCGTATGGTATGCAATTGAGTGGGCGTATGGTATGCCCGAGTGTTTGTGCTCCAATTTTTTGATTACAAACACTTGGGTGGGTAGGCGGAAACTAAGTTGGGCGTGTGGTTTGAAATTGTGTACCCCAACCACCCGCCCAAACGTTGGTTCTTCAATTTTTTGATCACAAATACTTGGGTGGTGAACAAGAACTAAGTTTAACTTAGTTGGGCGTTTGATTTGAAATTGTGTTCTTCACTTACCCGCCCGAGTGTTTGTGCTCCAATTTTTTGATCACAAATACTTGAGTGAGTGAGTGGAAAATAAGTTTAATTTAGTTGGGCGTGTGGTTTAGAATTGACTTCCCAACCTACCCGCCCGAGTGTTTGTGCTCTAATTTCTTTATCAAAAACACTTGGGTGGGTGGGCAAGACTAAGTTTAACTTAGTTGGGCGTGTGGTTTAGAATTGTGTTTCCCACCTAGCCGACCCAGTTTATTTCTCTAACTTCTTGATCACAAAAACCTAGGTGGATAGACGGGAACTAACTTTAATTTTGTTGGGCGTGGGGTTTGGAATTAAGTTTTCCACCTTTCCGCCCGAGTGTTTGCTCCAATTTCTTGATCACAAACACTTTAGTGGGTAAGCAGGAACTAAAAATTAACAATTAATAGTTCAAAAATTTCAATAAAAAAGTTTTAGTAAACAATTTACATTCACAAACACTCATTGAAGATAGCTAACAGCAAATCTGTAAAAATTAGTCAGTTAACATTTGTTTTGCAAACAATTTAAAGGTTAGAAATCCAAAATTTTATTAAGAAAATTTAAAAAAAAATTTAAAACTTGTTTACAATAAGCAATTTAATTTATCAAAATTTGCCAATTGGTTTTGTTGTACAGACAATTTAATGCTTAGTTGTCCAAAATTTCATTTTCAAACAATTTTAAAACATGTTTTCTATAATTTAATTTTTTTATTATTTTTGCTTACTTAAAAATACCAAAAGAAAATTGTCAATAAGGTTTTTGAATGACAATGGCCGGATCTTACTTTGCTAAGCAAACTAACATTTATTTTTTTGTGCAAGGGTAAATCTTTGAAATAATGGTTTAGGCTTATTTTACTATTAACTCTCTCATAGTAATTCTTTTTGTTTGTTTGGGAAATGGTTAAATACTGATTTTGCCGCGTATGTTTTGCGTAGCATAATTTTACTTTGCAAAGATTGTCTAGAATCACTTAAATATTTGATGCCCAGCAGTATCTCCTAATGTTTTGCGATTGGGTGCATATAGCATCAAGCAAACTTTTAGTAGTCCATAAAAATAAGCATATTTTTTTTCATTTTTTGCCCAAACTTATGTTTAGATTTCTACAGGGTGATTTTTAACCTATGCGCATAAACTCGAAGAATTATAATTTACAATCAATATTATTGATAAATGTAAAAAAAATGTAGTAAAAGTTTTATAATAAGCAAGATAATAAATTATAAAGTTTCTGAAAAATCAAAATTTATTACTTGAAAAAAATCGGTGTGCTATACCAAAATTAAAATAATGCACGTTAAAGTCCTGGCGGTTGTTCCCGAAAAATTGAAAAAAAAAATTTAGGTGGCGCTTGTCAGTGTGTAATAAAATTAAATTATGGCGCAAAATAACATGACCAATGCAGATTTTGTGGATATGATATCGGTGTATGGAGAATCATCAAAATTCAGTGGCTGCAGCTCGACTTTATTCCGAGAGATTCCCTCAAAGGTATCATCCGGCTCGTGGATTGATTGTACGTTTGGTACAACGTGCAAGAAAAACTGGGCACTTGCAGCCCAGACCTGGATAATATGGAGGACGTTCTAGACCAAGGCATATTTTTAATCGCAAGGAGTATATTGTCGATATTGCTAAAGAACGTCCTGACATCAGTACCCGGATAATTGCCGATCAAACTGGAGTATCGCAGTCAACTGTATGGCGCATACTAAAGCATGAATTACCGTATCCCTACCATGTGCAGCGTGTGCAAGCCCTGTTACCAACAGATTTTTTTCTTAGGGTAGTATTTTGCAAATGGCTGTTGCGTCAGCATGTTGTGAACCCAAATTTTTCTACTAACATTTTAGTGACAGATGAGACAATTTTTACTCGTAGCGTTGTGCACAATTTTCATAATACGCATTGCTGGGCAGTTGAAAATCCACACATTACCCGGCGTACAAACTTTCAACACAGATTTTTGGTGAATGTATGAGCTGGAATTGTAAAAACGGCCGCTGTTTATTTAATTTTTTTTACAAAAGACCCTACCAGCACTACTGAAAGAAGATCCAATTAATTAGACAGCGTATGTGGTATCTTCACGACGGAGCTCCATCACACTTTGCAATAGATGTGCGACAACATTTGAACAATGTGTTCCCCAGAAAGTGGATTGGTCGAGGAGGTCCAACTGGCTGGCCTTCTAGATCACCTGACCTAAATCCCCTAGACTTTTATGTTTGGGGGCATATGAAACATCTAGTATACGCTACCGAAATTTACAGTGTTGAAGAGTTGCAACATCGCATACTAGCTGCCGCTGACACAATTTGGTAACCACCGAGACTGCAATGTGCATGTAGCGAAACATGGCTTCGGCGGGCGCAGATATGTTTGGAAAATAGAGGAAATAATTTTGAGCATTTATTATGATATTGAGTGTTCTAATAATTTTGCATTTTTGTTATTTGTTTATTATTTTGATAATTAGTTGATTAAAAGCTTTATAAGCGTATAATTCTGTAGTGAATATAGAATATAGACAAATCGGGTTGTTTTCTACATTCTTCTACTAGAAAATCTTAAACTGGAAAATATGTACGGGATACCGACAATAAGAGGCTAGTTTTTAAACCGTCTGTATAGATTTGATATATCAAGGCCAATATTTGTTACTAAAGTCTCGGAAAGCCTGATTAATCTGCGGGGGAGGTAAATTTGTGGTTAACTCAATTGAAAAAACCTTGAAGGATTTAGCGGAGTTGAAAGATTCCTAAAAAAATATAAAAAAGTTTAGAAAACGCATTTTTATTAATAACTAGAGAGTTGAGCAATTTTATTAAAAGCAAAAACGGCTTTCCTTTAGATGTCCAGAACGGTTTTTTTTTAACAAAATGGTTGGCACTAGTGGTGGCTTCCAAGGCCACACTACTGCTCATGGCAACTAGCTTTCAAACATACGTTTTGGCAAAAAAAAATAACTCCGATTTAATTTCTAAGACATTAATTAGAGTTGTGTTCATGTACCCTTCTTCTTATAGTGCCATATTCGCTACGAGCTTATCTAATTGCACTATTTTGGATTTTATTCAAAACAACAAAAGCAAACCGGCTACAAAAAAAAAATGTGAACCAAAATGTAGTTTAGACCGTATAAAGCTTTTCTAAAAAATTAAGAAAGCTTTTAAGTTACTACCTCAATATGTGCCCGAGACGAAACTAGATAGCTTTTGAAGATGACTCCCAGAAGTTTGTAAGAAGCCACGCGAAATATGAGAGTTGGTTATAGGGACATAATCAATTGGATTCATATTTTGCGAGCGCGCTGAGAAAAGCATACATTTGCACTTTTCTAGGGATAAATCCGGATGTTGTTCAGACAGTAGAGCTGTGGTTTTCATTAAACATCTATCCATGTTTCTTAAGATATTGCCAGGAAAAAAGCCAGAATGGTATATAGCTAGGTCGTTCGCATACGAGATAATATTAACTGACGGAATTGTCGAATTGTCGAAGTGGTTAATTTGATTATGTATATATTGAAAAGTATAGGATTTAGCGGACTGCCTTGAGGAAAGCCCTAAAAAGATGATTTAAGGTTGTTTTCAGCTAAGGTTCCATGAATATATATTTTTAAGACCGCTTAAGTTAATAATTATATTGATAAACGTTGGTAGGAAAAATAAGTTAATCAGGATTGACATTAAGGTTGCAATCCAGACATTGTTGTAAGATCTCTTTATGTCCAAAAAGCAGACGCAGGACCAAATGTTTTCCAAACAAAAGATGAGATAGCAATCAACTTAAAGCTATTACATTTTGGGCACGTTTTTTTGAAATAGGAACAATTTTAATTTATCTATATTTCTGAGATCTTTAAATAGAGTTGAATAGCTTCTGAAGAGAGCTCAATAGGCAACTGTTCTATCATTAAATATGAAAGGTTATTATTTCCTACTGCAGAATCTTTTTGTCCCACATTAGTAAACACAATTTTGTCTATTGAAATTTGATTTGTAAGGGAATGGGAAGTTTGAGAGTCTTGATTGATAAAACAAAATATAGAGAGATGTAGCGCAGTTAGTGATGTTAATCTATATAGAAAGTCTTCTTTCCAGTTTTTATTCTTGTTTGGCAGAAAGCCGGACCAGAAAGTTTTAGAAAAGCTGCAAAATGCTTTAAAACTATTGCTTTCCTTGCTGCAATGAGATGTGTTATTTTGCCCGTACAGCAATAAATCTTTAGAAAACTTTGGCATTTGTTAACAGCGTTGAAACACTCTTTGTCCCACCACGGAAATAGCAAATGTTTTAATTGATGTTTTTAAGGGGAAAGAAAGGCTTTGATGGCAGAGGAAACTAACCAGTTTACTACTTGACAGTAGTCTACGAGACGGCAGACTTACGTTTCATGAGATGAGTTTTTCTTTAAACCTTCCAGTTAATTTTCTTAGTGTTTATTAAGCGGAGAGATCTAAGGTTTGGGCTAAGAGTAAAGACATTATATATTTTTGTAACTAAGGAAAAATAAATCTTACCGCACGTATTCTGGAGAGTGCTGCATCTAAACGCAATAACTAAGTCAATAACGTTTTTATAGATTTAGTTGGAGAACCATCTTTTAAGATTACCAACCCAAAATAGTGAATAGCAGCTTCTAGCTCTATGCCATTGAGGTTATGATTGTGGTAGCCCTAGGCCGGATAGTGAGCATTTAAGTCAATTAAAATAAAAAGATGGGACAAAGAGTTGAGGATGGCCAACTATTGCTTCCTATGAGCAGTAACCCGACAAAAAGGAGATATTAGCAATAGAGATTACAAATTGGACATGAGAGAAGACGTTAAAAAGAGATATTAGATTTAGCTTTAAGAGAAAAATAAAAAAAAAGTTTCATCATCTCTGTTGTTGTGGAAAGAGCTAAAGCAAAGATAGGTGATTATTAGAGCAAAGCCAAATTTCACTAAAAAAATTGCATTAATTTGGTGTTCTTAGACCAGGTGGGACAGATCTGGTTGTATCCTTCAACCAAATTATATGCTCTAACTAATTAGTCCAATCAACTCCTGAGCCATTAATAGATTCAATTAAGTTGTGAAGGTCGGATAAGCTGAAAATTCTCGTATTACTTTAATAAGAGTTTTTACTAGTTTATTGATAAAAATACCGTTACAAAGATTATTTGGATTATCAACAAGGAAAGCTAAGGAAGTATAAGTAACAGAGAAGAATTGATTTGAGAAGAGAAAGCTTTAAAATTTTTGCGAGATCTAAATTCAGTATTTTTCAAGACCTATAAGCTACAAATATTGATGTTAACACACTGTTAATATCTAGACTTTGTAATAATTCGAGCAAATGTTAAAATTCAAAGGTATTTATATGTAATTTAAGTAATTCCTAAATATTATATTTTGAAAGTTTAAATTTTTTTTTTCTTTCACATAAAATAAACTTCTAAATTCAGTATTTTCTAGCTTATAAGCCACAAATATTCAAAGTCAATGTTCACAAACTGCTCAATATGATAGTTTTAGCAAGTATGGTGAAATTTTAAAAGTATTTTTATGTTGTTATGACATAATAAGTAATTAAACATATATTAGTCCACAAATCCGTCATAGATGTCATAAACTGTCAAAATATTTTTGACCTACCAAAAATATTTATACAATATTATCAATATATTCTATTTTTCATATTTAGTAGCAGATATTAAAGATTAATGTATATAATATTGTAATAAATATGTTTTGAAGTTGATTTGAAAATTATTAAATAAATTTTTCATAAATCATTTTTTTTTATTGATCAATAAAATAACTCTTGCAGCAATGTAAGAAAATCGCACATTTTTCACTCATGTAATGCATTAACAAATATATTATTTGTTTCTGTGTTAAATTTTGTATCGCAGAAGGATGTGAGCGTGGCTCCGATCTCGCCTCGCTGAATAATAAAACACCTGTAGCTCCGGTAACAAGCAACCCAACATAAAAAAAAAAACGCGAGAGACACGAAGAGCGAGAGAGGATGAGCAAACAAATAACCTGTTAGTGAAAAAAGTTTTTAATTAATCAGTAACTGCGTTTAATCAGCTGCTAAGCTTTTGTAATTCAAATTAATTAATCTGAGGGCCGGTGGAAAGTAGTAAATCTCTTAGGCATACGTTTTTACCCGTTTTTGGGGGGAGAATTGTAAAGGGGGCGCACCACAGGATAAAGGGTGGCAACAGCAGGGAAAATGTTTAACTGCAACAGGGCGCAGCGATCCCTAAATACGCTGACTTGTCCCCGGACGTCTGTACTACCCAAGCTACGCTAATTTATTTTTGTTAAAGGGGATGTTAATTTAGATTGTCATGGGAACACAATACTTTATATTTACAAACCTTGCAATTTTTTTGTAAAGGATTCTTGTATTGACAATGAAATAATCAAGATTATAAAAAGTTGTATTGTATACGTCGTAAATAAAGGCAAAAACCACTGGTGTTCACTTTCTGAGACAACCTCTGGAAATAATAATCAAAAAAATAATTGGGGTCGCCCCAGTTTAGGGCAGTCCAAACGGAGGTAAGTGGACCGTACAGACCAGTCATAACGTAGAGTGTAGCGAGGTATTTCCGGTCATTATCATGGCAGGACGACACCCTAACGAGAATGAAATAACGAGGAGCTGATTAGGGTAAAATTAGACACTCTGACCATGCCTTTTAATTTACTTAAATACGTTTTTAATTTAAACCGACTGCGATAACGAGGCCGAAATGAATTTAATTTGAGATTACGGAAAAAAAGGTATTATTAGTGCACACAATTTCTGAAACAACTGACAAAACATCAATAGCAATTTATTGATCAAGTCTTACAGGCACAGATAGCGCAACTGCTTATTATGCAATTTTTAAACATGCTATGATACTTAATTTCTGCAATTATATCTAACATGTATATTAATAAGCTGTTAACTAGGTGAAAATGTACCGTTGCTGGATGTCGTCCCTACTCACTTAAACGTTTATTGAAATAACATACAGAGTGATACAGTTAAAATTACAAATTATTTTGCTTTAATAAGTTTTGTTTTGAGGTTCTTTTAGATTAAATTGTTTAAAATTTATATTAAAAGTAGGAAATACATAGAAAGTTACTGCGGCTTTTCAATTGTAATTATTTAAGTTTAGTTTTATTGATTTATTGTCGCTTTGCAACTAACTAAAGTAGATATTTGCTTTGCAATAAACTTTTGATTGACTAGAACAATTAGTGAATCCACTAATAGTCAATTTTTGTTTGTTTACTTTTTGAAGTTGTCTGTTGCTTTAATAATAATAGATTGCAAAATAAGTGTCGATTTGCAATCAATTTTGAAGCATTCTAAGCATTTCATAACCGGTATATAAATTCAAACTCTTCCACGCGTTGCGATTAATGCAATTAACTTTAAACCGATCTATAAAATCAAGCTCTTGTAAAATTAAATTTTGAAGCGTTTTATAAAACTAGTGTCGCTTTGCAATTAACTCTAAACTAGTTTATAAATACAAATTTTTGCAAAACTAAATTCAATCAATAAATGTATATTTGCTATCAATTTTGAAGCGTTCTAAGAACTTCATAAAATTATGTGTCGTTTTGGAATAACTCTAAACTAGTCAATAACTACAAGTTTTTTCAATTTTAAAAATTGACATTAAACAGGTTTATAAACCTTAATTATTGCAAAATTAATTTTAATAAAAACACAATTGTTGGTATAATAAAACAAAATTAGTACCAAATACTATGCATTTATTGCTTGCTTGAAATATTAAATCAAGAATAAATTTATAATTTTGGAATATGTTTTATGTTGTAAATTGTAGGTTCTTTAGTGCTTGTGCTGAAGGAGAGTACAATTGTTAATTTAATAAACCATGTTGGTGCCAAATAGTCTACAGAATTGAGTTTAAAGTTTTAAATTATTTTTTTGTAAATTGTTGATTATATTAAATTGAGTTTAATAGTGGATAGAGTGATAATTTCTATATCAAAGTCAGCCGTACCAGAGTAGATCGGATTACTAGTGTTGGTAGTACTATAGAATGTAAAAATTGGGAAATGCTCAAATGAGTGGATTGAGAGTTGTATGAACGGTACCAATCTGTGATTGATTTGGCGAGGTAAGGATTGGTTAATGATTTTTGTTGAAAGATGGATTAAAATTGACTACATTTTTAAAGTTAGTAGTACCATATTAGTACTTTAAATTATGAAAATTGGGAAATGGTTCAAAGATCAGTTTGAGTGTTATAGAAGTGGTACCAATTGGTGATTAATTTGATTAGATAACACATAGATTGGTAGATATTGTAAAAAAGTTAAGTTATTAAAATTAACTGAATTGTCAAGATACTATAAATTTTAAAAGTTTAAAAACGATCCCAATAGTGGTTGTAGAAGAATTGAAGTTATGGTTAACTAAGATGTTAGTGTTAGTGGTACCACATTAATGCTATAAAATGTGGTAATTGAAATGTGGTCCAATGAGTGGTTTAGAAGTTGTGTCAGTAGTATTAATTTAATTGATAGTTTACGTTCAATGCAAATCAAATTTATTATTTTATTATTATTATTCTCTATAAAATCTAAAAATTGATATACCAGAAAAAAATGCTAGTAAAAAATGATAATATCTTTAGACGGAGAGAAAAAGAATAAGTTATAATTGAAAAATTGTTTCTAAAAGGAAAATTGGTAGAAGAACCAAAAACAAGGAAAAAAGAAAAAATAACAGTTATGGCAAAAATTGAAGAAAATTAAGAAAACATAAAAAAATTGTCCAATAACAAAGCATCAAGTTTAGACAAAATAACAACAGAGATTGTAAAAGCATTGCTAGACAGAAATAACTCAAATCAAGTTAAAAATAACTCAAATAATCAACAGGTGTCTGTAAAGAAGCCATATTAGTACTATTTAAAAGAAGAAAGAAACAGAAAAAGCAATGACAAAACAAGCCAATATGTTTAATCAATACACAAACTAAAATGATGGAAAAAGTCATTGTGCAAAAAATTGAACAGGTGATAGAAGGAAAAGAAACAATACAAATATACTAATGAAAAAAAAAACTTTAGAAACTATAGATAAAGTTAAAGCAAAAGAAGTAAACAGCAAAACGCAGAAAAAAAAAGAACACTGCGTAATAATAGCGTTGGACGTACAAAACGTGTTTGATAACGTGTCATGGAAAGCAATTATAGAAACTACAAAAAATAACAAACTGAACAAAAAACGATCAAGATGATATGGAACGACTTACAAGATAGAATGCTAGTAACTGAGAAGAGAAAATTCTGCAAAGAAGGGTACCCCAGGGCTCAGCACTAAAACCAAAATTGTTTAACTTGGTTTATATTGAGCTATTTTAGATGACGCGGTAGCACTAGTAAGTCTAAAGTATAATTACCAACAAGTAGTTTGAACTGGAGTTATCACTCACTCGCCCAAGTGTTTTTTTCTAACTTAAGTTTCTCTTTCTTGCAAGCGTTAAAAGTCTCTATGTCTAAGGAAGAGATGCTAATATTTAATTTTTTGACAACCAACTACCAACAAGAAATTAAAACTGTAGTGCCTTCTCAGAAGTATGTTATTGATCAATTAAAAGTTGCTACTCTCTGTAAACGTTAAAAGTCTCTATGTTCAAAGAAGAGATTTCAATATTCAATCTCTTAGTGTAGCCAATACTTGGACGGGTAGGTCACTCCTAAACATGATTACCAGCAAGTAGTTAAAACTGGAGTGCTTTTCCACCCGCCCAAGTATTTGTTATTAAAATATTAAAAATTTCTATTCTCTGCAAGCGTTAAAATTTTTTTATGAAATGGTTTTGTTTTTTAATTGAAGTTAACGTTGGCATTACGTCAACCCCTAATTCTGGATAAATAGTAAGTAAGCTATTATAGTGATCCGTAAGAAAAAAAGGTTAAGGAAGAAGTTAGGCAAACAAAAATGAAGGAATAGATTGGTAAATTTATGCCAAACAACGATCTAGAAGAAGAAGCCGGAACACTAATAGCAACAGCAACAAGAAGCAAATTGTTATACGCTGCAGAAACATAGGGAGAAACCATTAAGACAGAAACTATTAAGGTATTAAAATTAACTAAGTAATTAGAGTTAATAGTACAATATTAAAATTTAAGGCCGTATCTAAAAGTAAGCTTTGAAAGTTCTAAAACCAACTTATTGGTGTTGTTTAAATAATTAATATAACGTTCATAATGTCAACTTCTTAGATTTAACAAAAATACGGAGTACAAATGATTCAAATCAAATTAATCGTTTTTTTAAATTTAAAACGTATTTAGAAAATAATGAATATACTTATTGATATTGCCTAACCTAACTCTTCAAATTACAAACTTCTTGAGTTTAACAATAACTCAAAATAAGTTTTAATAAATATAGTTTTTTTTAACATTTTTTAAATAAAACATTTTTTCTTACAAATAAAACACAATTCCATTTTATTATCAGCTACTAGCTCAAAAGTTTGTTATCAAAAATTTGTCTCTTTTCTGTAACTGCTAGAAAAAAATAATATTTATTTCTTGATGACCAATACTTGAGTAGGTCAATGGCTTACTTCAGATTATGATTATCATCAAGTAGTTTGAATTGAAGTACCCACCCACTTCTCAACATTTTGTTTTCAAAAAATTAAAAATTTCTTTTTTATGCAAATCCCTTACTCTATGGAAGAAAAGCTAATTACCAACACATGGGTGGGTGAGTGTTATAAGTCTCTTAGTCAAATGAAGAAGAAGTAATATCTATTTTTTTGATAACCAGAACTTGATTGATTATAAGCAAGCAGTTTGAACTGGAGTGCTCACTTTGTAAAAATTTGTTAACACGAAATGGAAAATTTATCTTCTTTAGCGTTAAAAGTCTCTATGTTATAATAAATTCAATTTCTTGATGACTAAGATGTTAGCGGGTGGGTGAGTTATTCCAGATCATAATTATTAGCAAATAGTTCGGACTAGAGTACGCACCCACCCGCTCGAGCGTTTGTTATCAAAGAATTGATTTTTTTTTTAGTTACAAATTTTTTTATGCATGAAACGAGAAATGATATCTAACATCTTGATGATCAACTTTTGGGTAGGTGGTTGGGTACTCCAGATCATGATTACTTTGGGTATTTTAAACTGGAGTGCCACCCTGGCCTGAGTGTTTATCAAAAATTAAAAATTTCTAAGTCAGAATAAAAGAAAATGATGAATTTAATCTTTTGATGACAAACACTTAGGTAAGCGGGTGTTTTTCTGCTAGTGTTAAAAGTTTCTAAGTCATAAGAAAAAAAAAAATAATATCTAACATCTTGATAAACAACACTTTAGTAAATTACTTTAGATCATGATTACCGTTGATTAGTTTAAAATAAAACAAAATATTAAAAAAAGTGCAGCAACAATACGAGCTGTCTACAGAGCCAAGAAATGCATACTAAAAGAAACTGCAATAAGTATATACTACTCACTATATTTAGCAAAAAATAACTATTTAATAAATATATGGGGTGAGACAACAAAAACAAATATACACATAAACTACCAAAGCTAACACCAACAGAAGAAATATACAAAAAAATCAACAAAACAAACATTAACAAAAAAATAAAAATAGAAAAATGCAAATTAATATATAAATATAAAAATAAAGAAATTAAAACATATCTACATTTAATATTAAACAAAAAAATTTACGAACATAACACAACAAAAAGAAGTAATATACATGTACACACAACAAGGACAGAAAAAACGAAAACTTATAAAGAATTTAAAACAAACATAAAAGAACACTATATAATAACAAGACCAAAAGAAACAAATAAATAAAAAAACATGATAATATACACAAAATACGATAAATGGAAATATATATATAATATATATAAAAACAGTGTAAAGCAGCAAGTACAGAAAACAAAATAAAGTTGTTAATATGTATATATATATTATAATAAAATTAGTTAATAAAAAATAAAAAAAATTAAAGTTCTTATAACATGCAGCGGTAAAAATGTTGAATCAAACTTGAAATTTGAGTTTGTTGAAACTCAGAACCTGTTCTTCCTTATGATGGTCATAGTTTCTAGCCCGTATCTAGTGACAGATAAAGTACATGTATTATAAACTTTCTTTTTTAGGTTTATTGGAGTTTTAAGTTTTTGTAAGATGTGTCCTAATTTGTTAAAAGCGGCCCATGTCAATCCGATGCAATTGGTAATCTCTGTTGTTTAGTTGGCCATTCTTAATTTGATGCTATGCTCCAAAATTATATCCTTCTAGACTTTTTTTAACGTGTGTTTCTTGGTGGTAACAATTTCATTTTGTTACTCGGGCTAATTGATGATTTTTGTTTTGTAAATATTTATTTGCAAGCCTACAGTTAGTGAAGCTTTGTCGAGTTTGCATTTTTCCAGTTTTTCTGGGTCATTTCTAATGAGGACGATATTATTAGCAAAACAAATGTGATTTTTAAGTGGTTACTATCAATGCTTACACTTATTCTCTCACACAATAGTTTTTTGAACACGTTTTTTAGCGCTAATGTCAATAATTTTGGCAAATTATATACTTTCCTCGTTGTCTAGTTTTCTCTAATTTTGATTGTGCATTATCTGTTGACTGTAGTATTGCCCATGTTTTGATGAAAGCTTTTTGATAGTCCACAAATGCCATGTGGAGGTGGATATTGTACTCTGGACATTTTTTTATCAGTATACGCAATGTTTAAATGTGGTCGGTTGTACAGTAGCTTCGCCTGAAACTTGCTTGTTTAGCCGGTTGAGTTTTTAAGTTAATTGGTTTGTTATTATATTGATTAATAACTTATAAAAGGTAGACAGTAGGTTAATTAGTCTGTAATTTTCTAAATTTGTATTATTCTTTTTTAAAAAGAAAAATTAGCTCTGCGTTTGCTATGAGTATCAGGATTGCTTTTTCCAGGGCTTCTTGTCCAGTCTTCAGCATTTGCTAGATATTTAATCTTTGCTTAGTGTTTTGTCATTTTTCATTATATGTATTGCTATCTTTCTTTTTTATCTTCAAGCGCGTAAAACTTTCATGTTGGTGCTGTTTTGAATAGCTTCATAGATTTGTTTTGTGTTAAATTTTCTAAAGTCTTTCCTGATGGCCTTTTAGATATTTTTGTTTAAAGTTGCACAATCCGGAGAGTCTCTTCTCTATCTATTGCTTTTCTTATTTTGTAGTTTTTTGTTTTCTGCGGTGCACAGACTTTTTTCACCGCTGTACTGATGCTTGAAGTAATTCTTGTTGTTAACGCATTTAGTTCTAACTCATGTAGCTCATCGGTTGGATGTAGGCTTTTGCTGATTTAGGCGTTGTATTTCTCATATTTTCTTTTGAGTTTTAACATAGTGGGTCGGTTTCTTTTCTCCATTTGTTGCTTCTTTTCTAGTTGGACGTTGAGTTGTATTTTGGATCTTACTATTCTGTGGTCACTTTCTGTGTTAAACCGGTTTAAGATACGTCTATACATATGCGTTTGTTACTTGCTAGGACGTAGTCTATTTTATGTTTTATCGTGTTGTCTGGTCTTTTCCAAGTCTATTTCCTATTTGTGTGTTTTTTGAAGAAAGTGTTTAAGCAGTACATCTTCTCTTTGTTGAGAAAATCAATGTTTTTCTTCTTGGGGTTTTCTCACCCTGACCCTGTATCCCTACGCATGGTTGGTCCGTTGCTGTTTTTTTCCAACTTTGGCGTTTTAAAATCCCCCATTGTAATGGTAAAATTAGTGTTTTCTGCAATTTTTGCGGTTGTAACGTCTTTGTAAAACTGATTGTTTTCTTCGTTTGTTGAGCAGAGGTGAGGGCGTACGCTTGTATAATTTGCTTGCTGAGTCTATTTTTTAGTTTGATGATTATATAGATATAGAGAGATATATATATAGTTGTCCAATATTGCCCGTGCTTTGGTAACAAATTGTTTGATATTTTTATGTATCAGTAGGGCTACATCGCCAATATGTGAGTTTATGTTTGAGTTTTTCTAATACATAAGGTTTCCTGGTTTCAGAGTGGTTAGTGCTTTGCTTTTTCTCTTAGTTTTGCTGATTTCTAGTACATTCCACTTAATGTTAAATGTTCGTCGAGTCAAGCTTTATGGTGCAAATATTGTAAGTTGCAAGGTATATGGTATATCGTAATTTTTTTTAATTTTGTTCTTTTTTTGTATTCTTGATGTTTTTTGAGCTTTTGCCTCTTTCCCTGCTTTACTTGCTTGGGGTGTTCTTAAATTTAAAATTTCATTTATTTGAAAGGTTTTGGCTGTTAAAACGCCACGCTAGCCAGGCGTGTTAGCAAATATTTTGGATTAAATTTCTTTAATCCTAGTTTTAATGGTTATTCCGTCGTGCTGATACTAATTGGTAATGAGGATAAATTCCTAACATTTTTTGGTAAGTAATGAGTAATTTAGTTGCGTGGAAGATCACTTATACTAATATTGATAGCTAATATAATACTATAGTTTGATAACTAGATTATAAGTGTTTTAAATGTTATAGTACTAGTAATAAATACAACTATGCCTACCGCAATAAAACGCAATATAATATCATGATGGTTTATTCTAAATCTAGTTATTCCGCACAGCTTCAAGTTTGTGGCTAAAAAGTAATTTTTTTAATTATTTGTAGTCTAAAAATGACTTTAAATACAGTCTCTTTTTGGCTAAATTCAAATTACTTTAATCTAATAGATTATGGAGAAAAGCACTCTAAAACTACACTAAATTTTCTAAATTTAATTTAAAAACGAGTTATTTGAATCATTTCCAATCCAAAATTGCATTTTTTGCATGATCTTAGACTAAAATCTCGTATTTAGTGTGATAGTTTTACTTATTCAATTTTAAATGTACTTTTATATTGTAACATATTACATAATTTCTAAACATACTATTTTAAAAATAAAAAAATGAAACGTTGAAGACCTACCTACACTATAGCAAAATTTGTTTTAAACATTATTTGTCGCTTTGCAATCAACTTCTGAGTAATGTAGATACTACCAACTTTGTGTTGCGTCGCGATTGAATTTAAAACATTTTATAAACTCAAATTAATATAAAACTAATTTCAATCAATGGATGTCGCTTTGCAATCAATTTCTTACGCGATCTAAGTACTTCATACGTATATTATATATGTTGCTCTGCGGTTTACTCTAATCCGGTTTATTAACTCAAAGTATTCTAAAATTGATTTCAATCAATAGATCCCTTGTACAGTAAATCCAACGTTTTTTTTTTCAAAAATTCTGTTTTCAATCAGAAAAGAAAAATATAATGTTGCTGACTTAATTTAATTTTTCACTAAACAACTTTTATATAAAAAATATGTACAATAAATTTTTGATAAACAAGTTTCAGCCACAAAAACTGTTTGAATTCTAAAACTATAACAGGTTTAATTTCCAGCAAATATTGTTTTAAACCAATTGTTCGAAACTATTATTGACAAACGCAACTAATTTTGCATTGTATTAAAAATGAATTACACACGCAAACTCCGGATACATTTGAAAAACATTTTTATTATTTAAATTATCCCAAAATATAAACAGACACAGATGTTGATTATGTTTCGCAGATGCTTTCAAAAGAATTAAATAATTGATATGAATCATCATCACAGACGATTTCAAATTAAAGAAGTAACGAAACACTTTTCCTGCACTAAACGTCCTTAATAACACTGTTGTCGCTGGCTTTTTATATATCTCCCGATGACATGCTTAATTACCAAGTGCTGGCGACAGCTAGAGGGGTCCGTTGACGTACACCCCACTAATAAACAGCAGGAAACACTGTCAAGTAACATGTTGAAATTCTGTATAAATAATAAAAACGAAACAAGACGCATTTAATTTCAACCCCATGTCCTAATACAAATTAAATTATAAAAAAAGATAATAGTTGAAGTTTACAAGAAAAGGCTTTTACAATATCTGTTCGTTTCAAAAATTATAAATTTTTGCTTGTTATAACAATCCGATTTTTATCTTTAATAGCGAGTGCATAGTTGTGTATTTAATGAAGAGTATGTACGTTTCTAATTGTGTCCGTATTGAAACCTGTATTGATTCGACGCCATAGAAGCCGTAAATGTCATTATCAAGACAGTTACTTCAGTCAGGACATGGAATTAAAATTGTATGTAACGTCCGTTCGACATGTAATTAGAATCTCTGCAAGGGAATTTGTTTAGCTCGATGGAAAATGTATGTAAATAATTAAAAGCCGCTTTACTATTTATATTAATTAGTTCAACAAATATTAGAATAGTTTCAATACATTAACAAACCTTTCAGTAAACGAGAAATCTCCACGGATTGCAATATAAATTTGCCGTACCCAATATCCATTCCATCAAATATCACGCAAGCACTATCAACAAATTAATATCACGCAAATTTTCACAATTAAAACTGATTTTAATGCATTGTATTTTAATAACACGCACGTTACATATGACCGCGACACCCAAAACTGTTTTTTTTATTACAATGTCATCGATGGAGACAAATACTTTGAGATTATTTTTATTTGCAGATAACTTATTTATTATTATGATCTAGAAATAGGAAATATGTTATATTTTGTTTATTATAATTATATTTTCGTTTCTAAATTGAAACGAGTTTACACACTAAAATAATAAACTTTATTTTAATTAATATATTTAATAAAAGCTTTTAAAATATATATTATATTTTACAACAATATTTTAAACTTTTAAAGGTTTTCAAACATTTGTACTCTGCTAGTGTCTGATGACTCTGTATATTTATTTTGGGATTAATTAAAAAATATTCTATCTTTATGACACTTTTCCCTTACAAACCATGATAGATTGCTTTGTGTCATGATGACTCAGTTTGTCGCTTTGTATTTAAAAAGAGTATTTTTTCATTTCATTATAACTCAGTATGTTGCATTATAATTTATATATTTTTTTTTAATTTCTTCATAAATTTGCAATTTATAATAGTTTTTATTGTAATGACTCAGTATGTTGCTTTGTGAAACTGAAAAAGATGCATGGATTTCATTTGCTAATATATTTGAAGATTAAGGAATTTATGAAATTGGGATGTAATATGAGCATAAAAGTTCACTTTTTACACTCGCAATCAATGCCTTGTCCCAAGGACAAACCTCCAAGATGTGTTCTTTGTTCTAGTCCGCACCCCGTCAATTTCAGCAGTTGCTCCTTGTATCAAAGAATGTTGGCCTTACACGGTAAGGCTAATAAAACTGCTTCTAAGACTCCCGCGACTAATCCGGTTTTGGCCCAGTCATCCTCTACGCCTGCAGGTATCCCCAAACCTGCAGTTATTTCGGGCAAATCGTTTGCTAATGTGTTTGCTCCACCGTCAACTTCTTTGGCTTTAAGCAATAATGATAGGATAGTTGTTTTGTTGAACAACTTCAACAATTTTTGTAATAAAATCATGTCTACGCTTCTTCACAAACAGTAATGGCTACCAAAAAACTATTACTTTGGGTTTGTTTCTGGAATGCCAGTGGCATTTCAAATAAAATGGATGAGGTGAAACAGTTCTTCATCCAAGAGAACCTCGACAACATGTTTTTGTCCAAATCAAACTACCATCCTACTTAGATGTTGAGATTACCAAATACCTTTACATATTTGGGAACGTCGGGGACTAAGGCACGGGATTTTGATTTTTGCAAAAAGATTATTGGACCACTTTAAAGTCGACACTTCCAAGGTAGTTTCTCTTGAAATTGCATCTGGCTATCTCAGCCCAAGTAACCAAATTGAAAAGGCTGATTTCAATTTTGTTTTATTAAACCCTTTTCCTACAATCATTGCTGGAGATTTTAACTGTAAACACCTACCGTTACAGTTTACAGTCACACGCCAAAAGTCGGGCATTGCTTGACTATGTAGAGCAAAAAGTGTTACAAGTAGTGGGTCCAGAAAAACCTTTCTTTTATCATAGCGCAAGGCACCAAAAAGACGTTCTTAATGTGGTTGTGTTCAAAAACGACAGCTTTGACCACACCATCCAAGTAGTCAACAAAATGAGCTTTGACCACTTTCCGGTTCTTTGAATGAGGTTTACTTGAAAAGGAAGAAAAAAAACTATTTGCACGGATTGGCTTCTTTTCTCAAAATCCTTGAAAAAGAGCATTGGTCGCATAACTCCAGTAAGAACGGCCGCGGACATTGATAGGGCCGGGCCGTCAAACTTTTTAAGCATCAAATCCAACAGGACTCGGAAAAAGCCTCTAAAATCTAACAGCTTTGCGCCGATAATCCTCTTAGATTATTTCGAAACGTGAAAAACCTAATTTGCAGACGTACCTTTGGCAGCGACACTGCTACCCTTCAGATCGCCTGACATTAAACTTCAATTACAATGAGGTGAGAAAACTATAAAGTCCCACAAAAATTTGTGTTGAAAAAACACTTTAAAATCCTTCACGGAAGATCTTCATCTAATGTGGAGAATTTCCAAAACTTTAAAGAACAGACCGGTTCTTATTCTAGCGATTTGCGGCAAAAATGGGGTACAGTATACAATTGAGGAAAAAGCCAAAATATTTGCTGACAGCCTGGAATTCCAATGTTTCACAAACAAAGATTTGGATTCTAAGTACGTCAAAAGGGTTGAACGGGTAGTTAAGAAAACTCTGAAAGCTGCTGACGACGCTGCGCCACTGCAAAGTGTTAAACTGTCTCGAATCGTTATTAACATCTTCAAACCTGGGAAAGACCTGCGGTTTCCTCAAAATTACCGGCCTATCAGCTTACTATGTGCCATGAGTAAAGTCATAGAAAAAGTTGTTTTAAACATTAATTAGGATCACGTGGATTCTAATAATCTACTTTTTTCTTATCAACATGAATTATGATGGAATCATTCAGCGGTCCACTAGTTATATTAAGTGATTAACATCATTGTTGAAGGTTTTAGGTTGAAAAAGACTGCAAGGGTAGTCATTTTTGATGTGGAAAAAGCCTTTGACAAAGTCTGGCATGAAAGTCTTTTTTATGAACAGTCAAAACTTTTTTCTACGTCTTATAAAACTGATAGCCTCATATTTAAACCGTAGAACCTTGGTTGCTCAAGGCTCCATTTTTGCTTTGGTCTTTTTAACCTTTTTGTTGCAGATATGTCTTCGTGATGGAAGCACGGGGTTAAAATGGCACAGTACGCCAACGACACAGCGCTTCTCTACTCGTCAAGGTCACCCATGGTAATCATATCTAAGTTACAAAAAGTTAGTACCAATCTAGAATGCTAGTTAGATGACTGGCTAGTCAAAGTGAATCCGGATAAAAGTAAAACCGTTTTCTTCACACGGCAACGGAACGCTTCTTATGAGAACGTTTGTCTTGACAACGTTCCCATACTGTAGTTTGATTCTGCCAAGTATCTGGGGAATACCTTTGAAAAGAGGCTCACGTACAAGTTGCACAAGTGGTCAATTCTTGATAAAGCCAAATTAGCTAAAAATCTTTTGGTCCCGATGCTGCGGCGGAACTGTGGTCTCTCTCTCCGGAATAAAATCCAATTATACACGTCTACCATCAAGCCCATAATGACATACGCGTGCTCTATCTGAGGAATTGCTGCAATTACTCATCTTGATAGGTTAGAAAGCATGACCTTGCGGATAATCACTGGAACTCTATGGTTTGTCCAAAATCGTAAAATTTAAAGCAAACTCGGGGTTCCTCTATTGCGCAGACGTATCAAAGCTTTGGCCGCAAAGTACTTCGACAATCTCGCGGTTCACTGCAATCCTGATCAGGCCCGACTCGCCGAGCCAGACAAGGAAGTTTTGCGACACAAGCGCCCGGTTAATAGAATGATTAACATTTCCATCTTTTCTCAGCCTATAGGGCGCAACTGTCTTTCATTATCTACCAACAAAAGGTTTATGAGCTCAACGGTCTCAAACTTTTGGGCAATTCAATCAGGGATAGTTTAGTCGGTACGCACCTTTCTCGTGAGGGTGAATTCGACACTTTTAGTCTTTAGTCTAAGATTTTTCTCGTAATTCACAAAAAAAATGAAGTCAATAAAATTAAAGTTATGCAAAATTGAACAAATCATTTTATATAAAATATTTACCATTAATACTTATGATATTATTATTAGCAGTAGAAAGAGCATCACGTATAGACGTATTTTGGTCACAGTCGATAACCACTTCGTAATAACGGAACTGATCACTAAAGCCAAAAGTGCATAAATAAAATAGAAAATATAAATTAAAAGTGTGCAGTGGTGTAATAAAGAAAAGTGAAACAGTGACAAAAACGAGGAAAAGGAAACAGAGGCGTCCGCATTTATATTTATATTTAAGTTAAATTAACATCATTGAATTAAAAAACAAAACAAAAAAAAAAACAAGGGAATAAATAAAAGAACAAGAGAAATAGAAAAAGAAGAAAGCCATAATACATTTAACAGAAGTAAAAAAACCATAAGATTACCAGATCAAAAGAAAAGAGGAGAAAAAGAATTGAGCAAGAAAGAAAAAAATAAGGAAGCAGAAGAGATTTTAACAGACACAAAAGAGATAGAGGAATTCAAGAAAATGGTCCAAACAATGAAAAAATAGTAAAAGTAAAAAGCCTAACAAATAGAATAGAAAATATCAAACAAAAAATTTAAAGAGAAGAAAAAATAAAGAATAAAAACAAGATTATAATAAAAGGCTTGAATTTAACAGAGAATACAGAAAGAGAGATTAAACAGTGGATAAAAGAAAAGCTACAAGTAAAAGTAGACATTAAGAAAATAACATGGCTAAACAAAAATACAGAGAACGAAATCATCAAATTGGAAATATCAAACTGGGAACAGAAGAAAAGGATCATGATAGCCAAAAGTAAACTAAAAACTACGAATACATACATAGACAATGATCTCACATGGAAAGAAAGAAAAATACAGAGAGAAATTAGAAGCATTGCAAGAGAGGAGAAGAAAAAAGGAAAAAGAGTTAAAATTGGATACAGAAAATTAATAATCAATGAACTAGAAAAGGAGGTCAAAAAAGAGAAGACAAAAAAGAACAAGCGGCGTCAAAAAACTATTAACAAACAAAACAAACCGGAACAAATACTCGGCTAACGGAAAAGCAATGAAAGGGAAAATGAGTACAAAAAGAGAAAAAATCAAAAAAATTAGACTGGGTACATGAAATATACGAAGCATAAAAGGCAAAGCGGAGGGGAGGGTTGGCAGAAGAAATGATAAAACATAAAAAAGAAATTTTAGGAATTACAGAAACAAAAAAGAAAGAAAAATAACTAAGAAAAATACACAAAGGATACTGGATGTTCTGGTCAGGAGTAGATGAAAAAGAAAGAGCAAAAGGGGGAGTTGGTATAATAATAGCACCAAACAAAATAATAGACATTACTAAAAAAAGATACATAAGCGAAAAAATCTTGTCAGTAGAAATAAAGCTATATGGAAAGGAAATAATAACAGCCTATGGAGAAAACAAAGATGCTAAAAAGGAAGATAAAGAAGAATTTTTTGAAAAGTTACAGAATAAAATAGATGAAGGACTGGAAAATGTAATAATCATGGGAGACTTAAACGGACGAGTTGGAAACCAAAACGCAGGAATAGAAGATTACATGAAATAATGGGGAGAAGAAACTAGACACAAAAATGGGGAAAGAATTATAGAACTGAGCGTGGAAAACAACCTTATTATAACAAACACAATATTTGAACACAAGAGGATACATAAATTTACGAGAGAAGAACCGACTAGAAACGAAAAAACAATAGTAGACTACTTTATAATAAGCAAAACAAATATGGAAAAATGTTTTAAATGTAAAAGTATCAAGAGAGGCAGAAATCGAAAGCGATCATTACCTGGTAAGAATGGACTTGAGAAAAATGGAAGAAAAAACAGATAAGAGAAGAAAGAAGGTAAAAGAAAAAAGAAAAAGTTACAAACTTAAAGAAAAAGAATACAGAGATAGATTCCAATAGATAGTAAAAAAGAAATGTAGTAAAATTAAAGAAACAGGAAGTAGAAGAAAAATAGGAAACATTCAAGAACACCATACTAGAAGCAGCAAAAGAAAGCTGTGGAACAGCAAAAATAGAGAACAAACATAAAAAAAACTAAAAAAGTGAAATAAAATTGAAAATTAAAGAGAAAAAAGAAAAATGGAAAAATTACATTAGTACTAAAAAGGAAGAAAACTATAAAGAATACAAAATTTAAAAAAAGGAAGTAAATAATGAGGTCCAAAAAGCTAAAAAAGAATCATGGAATTAATTTGGAAAAAAAAAATAATGGAAAGGTGGAGAGAATATTTTAAAGAACTGACAGAAGCAGAAAACCTAAGAGGAGCACGAAGAAGATAATACTGACATGCCAGAAATTGAGGAAATAAAGGAAGAAGAAGTTATAGACGCCATAAAAGAACTAAAAATAGAAAAAGCACCGTGCATAGACAACATAACACCGGAAATGATCAAATACATGGGTAAGGAAGGAATAGAACAATTAACAGAACTACTCAATGACATAGCTAAAAACACAAAAATACCAGCAGAATGGAACATGGGAATAATACTACCTATATACAAGAAAGAAGATAAAAGAAACTGCAATAACTACAGAGGAATCACGATCAGTAATGTATCGGGAAAAATTCTAGCAAGAATCATAGAAAAAAGAATACGAGACAAGATTGAAGATACCATAGAAGACACACAATGCGGATTTAGAAGAGAGAGAAACACTCAAGGTCTTATATTCATAATAAGACAACTAAGAGAGAAATTTTTAAATAAGAAAAGGAACATCCATATCTGCCTTCTCTAGGCATTTGACCGGATAAGAAGAGAATATATATGGAAAATATGAATATCGTTAGAACCAACAATAAAGAATCTCAAGAGTTTGAAACCAAGATCGGGCTAAAACAAGGGTGTGTACTGAGTCCAATACTATTTACAATAGTGTTAGATGAAGTCATAAAAAAAGCAAAGAAAAGTATGAAGACTCTAAAAGTAGGATATCGGAAGATGGAAGCAACAAAGATTATGGAATTACTATTTGCAGACGATATGGCAATAATGGCGGAAACGGAGAAAGATTTACAACACAACATCAACATAATAGACATGGAATAAAAAAAAAAATAAACATGAAGATCAACATAGACAAATCGAAAACAATGATAATATCAAGAAAAAACAAAACCCATAGAATAACACTACACGAAAAAAAGATTGAAGAAGTTGAAAACTTCAAGTATTTATGAACGATAATTAAGAATAAAGGAAAGATAGACAACGAAATAAATAAAAGAATGTGGAAAACCGGTAAAATATTCAACATGATAAAAAATACGTTTTTTGGAAAAAAAGAAATACCAAAGAACATAAAAACAGATATAGTAAAGAAGGTAATAAGACCAACAATAATGTATTCCAGCGAAACATGGACATTGTCAGAAAAACACAAAACGAGAATAAATGCAACAGAAATGAGATTCCTAAGAAAGATAGAAAATAAAACAAGAAGAGACAGAATAAGAAACGATGTACACAGACAAAACTTACAAATAGAACCCTTAAATAAAAAAATAATGGAGGGACAACTAAGATGGTTTGGACAAAATAATGTAAAAAGCCATACACTAAAAGGTAGAATGGCATATGTTTAAATAAATAATAATATTGAATTATACTAGTACCAAACTGCGCTCATATCCCATGCACAGTTTAAAAATAAATTGATTTGTAAATGAGCACATAAACTGTCTAGCAGTATTAGGAAGTTTTGATTTTATTCTGAGTACTAAGTAAACTCGATATTGCATTATATTTTGAATGAAAAAACGCAAAATAAATTCTAGCATAAAAACCCGTTAACTGAACAAACTTTGCTAATATTATAATAATGATTCTAACTTGATGTTGTTTATTGTCTGTTCAGTTTTTTTAAATAGTTTGTACTCAAACTTCAATTCTTGTACATTATTAGGCAATATTATTATTATAAATTTAATATAATATTGTTTGATTATATAAAGTGTTAAGAATATAAATTTGAATAATATAGGTTGTCCATATTATGTAATTACTATTATAAAGAAACGATCTCGTTAATAAACTGTATGATTATTATTATTATTATTATTAAAGCTTTGTTGAGTGAAATGTGTGGCTTTAATTATTAATAACTATTAACAAAAATCTATAGAAAAATTAAAAAAATTAAATGGTTACGTGGAAGAACAGCAATTTGCTGAACATTGCCTTTTTCTGTTATGTAATATTTTTAAGAAATAAATAAAGTTTATTAAATTGATTGTCGGGTTATTATCCAAAAAATACAACTAATTAGAAGTTTTGCCTTTTTGTTAAACTGATTTAGAGTATTTTACTATAATATGGATAATCGTGCATACAATTCTTTTATTGTTACCCTGTTTAATATTTAAATTTAAATTATTATTGATTGCGTTATTAACTATATAAAGCAACCATTCAGGCAAGCTCAAACACAAAAAATGTAAATAAAAATAAATTCCACTATAGTTCGTTACACATAAATGTGTAAAACGTCAAAATAAATTAAAACAGGAGGACGTTTTCCGTTTAATATATTTAGTACTTTGTAATTAAACTATGCAAATAATTCCCATCCAGGAAACATCAATATTTGTCAAAGATAATGAAAACGAATGAAAATAATTACTCCATCACAGTATACGCTCTACGGTATTTATGAAAATCGCAATATTTTTTTCCGCTAGCACACTACACACACACAAACAGAGATGAAAAACATTTTTTTTCCGATTTAACGCAAATCATGATCCCATCTATAATTAAAAATGCTTTGGACGTACAACTGATGAATCCGCATACAATCTGCCATATAGTATTGATTTTAATTAAACATATGTAATTAGTGTCTGGCTAAAAAAATATGATTACGATTTCATCACATGTGGAGTAAAAAAAAGGGTATCGTCAGCACGGACTGGAACAGAACACGCGGAATCGGAACTAAATGGCTCTGATAATGCAGTCCTTTGAAGGACCAACGAGATAGACGTTTTCTGCAGACATGCTGACTTGCAGGAAAAGGAGGAAATTGAAATGTGATTAAAGTAAATACAATCCGATGGGATCGTTTCGAGTCGTTCGTGTTTTTACTGCGGCTGCCCTTCATATTATTGAACAATCCTGGTGTTTATTTTGTCGGGATTTTTCATTAAATAGCTGATTGTATTCAGATTGACTATTAGAATAAAACAAACTATATATAGAACAAAGATAAAACAAACCATATATAGAACAAATATAAATTAAAATGTATTAATGCTATTGAAAAATTTGTTTTAGAGTAATTTTTCTACTCTTAATTTTTATTAATAAGCAATTATATTGATTTCATCCATCAGTTTTTTGCAAGTCTTATGTGACTTCAGTTTTTTAATCTCCTCTAGAGCCACATTTTGAATGATTCGATGCTTTTTTCATCCGTATAGGAACACACTCCATACAAAACATTTCACAACGCTTTATTGCAGGTTTATATCTAAGTTGCTACTTAAAATTTTGTTCTTCTTTCTAAACATGTTTTTTGCTATTTCTATGCGTACGTTAATTTCTCTTTTGTTTTTTTTTTCACTACCAAGGTACATTTTATACTCCAATTTGTCTTCGTTCACGTACACGTCCATTTTATACGCTTTTTTAATTCTCATAACCCTTGTTTTTTTTTTTTGTGTAGACTCAAACATTGATTTTTTTTTTAGCATCAGTTCTTCTATGCTTGTCCCTTGTCCCCTTTCCAGCACTCCGCTACCATTTTTTTAGCTGACACATTGAACAACGTTAGTGATAATCAACAGCCTTCTTTTCCAATTTAAAACTACTCAATCGTTTTGTCATTTAACTTTATTGCTACTTGTTGTCTCATATGCAAATTATCTTTTTCTTTCAAAATTTCTATCAATTTTTTCCACCGAACACAGTCAAATGCTTTTATTAAGTTTATAAAACACATACTTAAACGTTTGTTTATCTTTAAGTACCTTTGTCCAACTGTCCTCACTATACTAATTGCATTACCAAAATTGTCGTCTCCTTCTTAGATTCTGGAGGAGCAAACCAATAACTGAAAACAAAAATGTAGCAACAAAAAATAATAAAACAATTGGAAACCCTTTAGAGAACCTAAGCTTGACAAGCAAAGATAAAGCCAAAGTTTTTGGGGGCGACCAGGCGTAAGCTCTAAAGACAAAAAGAGGCACAGGAAGCTGAAGCAACTGAGCCAACTAAAACATCCGTTAATGCAATAAGGACACAACACCAAACACCCCAGGTACAATAGGAACGCAAAAGTGAAGCATATTCAGCAACAGTACGCCGGAATCGAAAAAAAGACTGGCAAAAAAAAGCAAAAACGATTTAGAAACCTCAAAGAAGACTTTTAGGGATAATTTTAAGGGCACTGCACTAGCAATAATTTAAAAAAAAAATCCGAATGTTACCTCAACTCAACAATTTGAGCAGAATTAACAAGATAAAAAACAAGCAAGTTTTACCTTGTCTTCAGGAAAGTTTTTTTAAAGAAAAATTCCTGAAAACTATATGTTTAGATGAACTAATAAAAAAATAGCTCTTCAGCACATATTCCAAAAAAAAAAACTTTAGACCATGGATCTAAAAGACTTACATGAACCAAAAAGTGTGATAACTTGGATACAGGGACCACAGTTAGAACCAGCAACTTTCTTGAAAAAGTTAGCACCATTAACAACAAGACTTAGCGAGTGGTCAACTCTAAACCAGAACCCAAACAAAACCAAACACATCCTGCTTATAAGTAAAGGAGCTTGGGTGAAGGTGACAAACTTAAAAGAAAAACTTATTGTAGGTTTTTCCAAAACAACTCTTTGGGCTTTGACTCTAAAAAGTATGGAAGCAAACTAGAAGTAACACAAACCGTCAAGAAAGCCGTAGATCAAAGCCTACCGCTAATTGCCAAAGAACAATAACCGGAAGTTTAATGTTAAACATTGTGCAAATCAATTTACATTACTGCAGGGCAGTTTTCGCGGCCTCAGTGCGTATATTGTCAAACACGATGTTGACAATGTCATTATCTAAGAACTTTGAATTAAAAAAAAAAAAAAAGTTAATGTATGCATCTTAGCTAAGCAAGTACCTAATTTAATGCCATTATAAGCTTATATTTCAGAAATGTAGTGACAGCCAAAATGGTGATAGTAGAAAAAATAACCAAGAAAGGCATAATTCTTAAATTTAACTGAAAGATATACGACGATATACTAATTAGCCAAATCGGGGTATGTCCAAAAACAGCAAAAACATCACAAGAACTGAAGATAATGTCAGATATATTTGTCAACTTCATTAAAACTGCTTTTAAAAAAACTGCATTGGCACTGTTAAGCACATTTTCAACAAGATAACTTGGTGGTACAAAAGGTTTGACAAAGCAAGGGCGGATACTAAAAAACTGTTCAACAAAGCCAAAACAAATGGTGTCTATAGAACCAGTCTTACGGCATATAATAAAATCATAAAAAAATCAAAAGAAAATCAATGAGGAAATACTGTAAGCAAATTCAAAACGGTCTCAAATGCTTGCGCTCTAAAAAACTTTAAGCAAAGACCGTACTGGAAACATTGAATCACTGCGGACCAAAAACGGAAAATACATAGAGTTGGTTGAGAGCTCTGTACAAGAACTGCTGCAGACACACTTTTTGGTATGCTTACCAAGCAGTTAAATCTTGCAAATTGGTTATACCCCCAGCTAGTTATCAAGTGTGAGAATACTATAAAAATAGCTTTCGGTGTTTCTTTAGATATTGAGCCGTACTTTTACTCAGTGCCGTAACTAGGGCGGTGCCGTCGGTGCCCCCGCACCGGGCGCAATTTGGTTTGGGGGGCGCAAAAATCACTTTAATTTCATAACTTTAGAGTTTGAAAACGTTACAGAGAAAAATGATGAATTTGCTAGCAAAAAAGTTAAGAAAAACGCAACGGTTTACTTGAGGCTTCCTTGTGAACAAAGAGAAGAGGTCGCAAAAGACGCTTTCTCACCGGGCGCATCAGAATCTAGTTACGGCACTGCTTTTACTACTACTGTAGTGGTTAGTCATAGATGACTTACTGCAAATACTCAACGACATGAGCATTTTTGCTCTAAGCTACGCAGATAATCTCACTATCTTTGCATGCGGAAAGTTTGAAGTAACTGTGTCTAACATAATACAAAGCGCACAAAATACCGTAGAAAAGTGGTGCAAAAAGGAGAGGTTATTAGTGAACCTAGGCAAAACGACCCAAAAAACCTGATAATCTATGGAGCCACGCTCTTGATGTTAAAGAAAGTAAAATATTTGGGATTAACGCTTGACACCTAAACTTTTTTTCTTTGATCATTACTAGTTTATTCACTATGATGTTTGCAAAGTTTTTCCTAATTTGTTTTTTGTTTGAAAGCATCTTAAATTCAAAACTGTTGTTTAAGTTGTTCCATTCTTTGCCATCAAGAAAGTCTATTTAGGTTGATGTCTTGTAGATTTAGATAAATTAGTGCAGTAAAAGCACTCTCAATTAGAAAATGTCCAAGAGTTAGAACTTCCTGATTATTTGGATTTTTTTTACTATGGCGTGAATTCAGTATAGCTTTAATTTGTGTTAATTTTTCTAATGGGACCAACGCGTTGTCCAATGTTTGATTAAGTAGTAGTTTGGTAGACTTTACAGCCGCTACACACAACCATCCAAAAGTTGGTACTTGTGGTGGGATAAAAATGCTAATTAATTCCAAATAGTTCTAATTTGAAATAGATCATTTTTTGTGTTTTGCTTTAAGTTCCTATAACTTTGCATTTGCTTCCACAAAATTGTTTGCATTATTGGAATACATATTAAGTATGCTGCCTTGACATAAGACAAATTGTTTATAAAGATTCAGTCAACATGTACGAGACTGGTTCTAAATGCACTGCTTTTGTGCTCATGCACACAAAAATAGCGATGTATGCTTTCTTTTATATTTTGCTTTTTTGATAACCATTCGTTATAAAAATAAGACAGATTAACTCCAGTGTTGAGAAATGTTTTTGCTAGTTTTGTTCATTCTGAAAGATCTCCAATTTTTAGAAGTTTTGTAGCATATTATACATTTTTTTATACAATTATGTATAGTTAGTCTTCCGCCTAAGGCTCAATATGTGCATCTAATTGTAGCTTGGATTGCTTGTACCCCGCAATAAAAGTTGATCTGGTAATTGTGTTTAATTGCCAACTTTGTGAACGCATGGTTGCAAGTTAAACCAAAAAAACTTTTGTGTTTATGGTACTGAAGAGTTACGTATACGTCCGCTTACTTAAATTATGCCGTCTTTGCCCAAGAAAACAACTAGAAAATAAAGTTTACTGTATTTGTTAACTAAATTAGGTAGAGATGCAAGTTTTTCTTGGAATGCTGCTTTTTGAACCAATTTTACAAGTAAAATTGTTGTTTTAGACAGTTCCCTTGTTGTTAGAGCACCACTTGTTTGATTTGCTGCTTGGTAGTTTTTTTTAACCTGTGTATATATGCTACAACGTTAGTTTTCTTAAATTGGAATACCTTTCAAATAAGCTTTCATCAGTTGTATTTGTAGTTGTTGCAAACATTTGTGTTTTTTTTTTTTTTATTAACAAAAAATGGTTGATTTGGCCAGTATGATAAAAAATTTGATAGCCAGGATGGTCCATTCCACCATAGTGTTGTCTGCAATGTTTTGACATGACTCACTGCACTCGCTCATTTACGCGATTTCCAACAAATGGTTTTAATTTCTTGTTTGTTGTCTTAATCTAAGACAGCACAATAATAGAATTGCTTCAATAATATGTGTGGGATGATTTGATGTGTAAAGCTGGCAGTACGGATGCTACCAGTCTTGTTAATAGTAAAGCTTTACAAAGCTTTAATTGTGGTATTGTTGACAATTTTAGACGTGCCACTTTAGATTTTGTGCCTAACAGGTGTGATAAATACTGCATGCCGTTCCAAGATTGTAACTAGAGACATACGTAGTAAGCTTATTTGTTAGCATCTCAGAATCCGTGCAATTGATAGCAGGGTGCTTCCAGTACTCTTCAGGGTATTGTTAAATTTTGCAAGTTTTGAAATTAACCAGATATTTGGTCTATAAAATATGGATGCTGATTAATATAGAATTATCCCAACCGATGTCCAGTTTCTACAATGTTTCTAAAATAATTTTGGTTTTTATGACAAGGGGGTCTATAAATCCGAGCGTATATAATAATATGTTTTGTTTCGTTATAGAGTTTGATTTATTTATAGTTGGCAAAGCATATAGAAAAGTATTGTTTGTGGTATTTCATTAAATTTCTAATGTTTTTGTTGTGGAATTCTTGTCAAGTAGTAGTATATGTTATTGATTCTGACGTGATGTTATTTAGTAACTCAGTGCTATTGCTTGTCCATTTGTGTAGTTTACATCCTACAAAAAAACATAATTTTGTTACTTTATTTCTGATGGTATTAGCTTCAGCGGTAGAATCTGCCTCTGTTAATAGATTATTTAGATAAAAGTCTTTGGCTGTAATATGGGTTCTTGTAGAATATATGTTGCTTCCATCCATCAACAATTGTTCCAAACATTTTGTTTAGAGTTGATGATGTTCCATATGTCACGGTCTAAAGTTCCTATGTTGTGATAGGTTCTGTACTCTCATTGTGCCATAATATACGCCGTAGGGCCTACCATTTGACATTGATTTAGCAATGTACCACGCAAAATTTTGTAGTGATACTATATTCCTTTACGACAGCATAATGAAAAAAGTAGTAATATTTGTATCTGCCGTTGGAATTGGTTTCATATGACCTTGTTTAATGTATTCATTCATTGCCTAAAGATGCCGTAGTTTATTGAAATGTTAGTTCTGATGTGCAATAATGTGTAGGTTGAAAATGTTTCTTACACTTTATTTAAATTTTTTTTTCAAATGTTTACTAATGACTCATGCAGTAATTCGGTAGCGGGTAGAGCCTTTATTACAATCCCGGTAAAGGATAGCTCTACTTCAGGGACGCGCCCCTGCCTACGCGAGCCTTGGTTACCATGTCCCAACCAAACTTCCCATCACTTCACAAGCACTGTCCCATTAATTCCGTCCCACATCCATTCTCCAAGCCGTTTAGCAAAGGTAGAGAATTAAGGCTATATACCGAGTTGTTGCCGGGATAAGTAACAAATTTTCTTCCTCGAGAGAAAGATGGGCACCCTCTTGTCCAGGGGCGGAAATTTTTTTCCCAAAGGCGGATGATCCAAAAGATAAAATGACGGCATAGGATGTAGAAGGCAACGGGAAACCTTTACATTAAAGATTCCTTTGGAAAAAAATCATCATGATGACTTTATTCAATTCTAATTTATCCGGAGTATCAATTCCCCCAATCGGATCTCCAGGAAGGAAAGCTTTAAATAACGGAATCAAAAAAATCAATAAATGTTCCAAAAGAATAGGAACATGGAATGTAAAAAGTTTATACCAACCCGGAAAAATACACAACCTAGTAACGGAAATGCAACAAATGGATATAGAAATCTTAGGTATTAGTGACGTTCAATAGCCAGATTGTGGATAATACCCGATCAATAACTATCACATGTATTATTCAGAAGGCAATGATGCGCAACATTCTGGCCATAATAGTGTCACAAAATATCAAAAAGACTGTCTTGTATGTTGTAAACCAATCAAACAGAGTAATAATGGTACAACTCAGATCTCATGCAGACAAAATTAACATCATCCAAGTGTATGTACTCACACCAGATAAAAACAAAACAGAAATAGAAGAATTCTACAGCCAACTAAACAAAATTATGAAAATAGTCAAAAGCTCAGATATTACCATTATTTTAAGGGACTTTAACGCAAAAGTCATGGAAGAAAGTGTAAATAAATGTGTAGGCCCATATGGTCTAGGGGAGAGAAATGAGAGGGGAAAAAAACTCATTGAGTTCTCTCAGATTAGAAACATGGTCATTACAAACACATGGTTTAAACTACCATAACGGCGACTATACACTTGGACATCACCAGCTCACACAACAGATAAAATAGTACGGAATCAAATAGATTACATCCTAATTAACAAAAGATATAAAATTGCTATTAGCACAGTTAAAGCGTATCTAGTTGCAGATGTGTATTCTGATCACAACCTTATTATAGCTACCCTAAAAGTTAAGCTAAAGAAAGTCCAAAGAAAGTATCAAAAACTTAAATTAAATACAATTATGCTTCGGGAAGAACAAATCAGACAGAGGGTAAAGACAAATATCAACAAAAACCTCAATCGATTCATACAGGGAGGCGTAGAGAACAGAGACGTAAGCGAGACATGGAAAGACTTTAAAAAAGCATTGCTGGATGGAAGCAAGAATAAACTTAAATGCAGTACTCGGTCTCCCAAAGTACAATGAATGACTAATGAAATCTTGATTCTAATGGAAAATAGAAGACAAGGACAGAATAGGGATACATACAAAGAGATTCAAATAAAACGAAAAACTAGAGAGCCCAAAGAAACATTCATTAGACAGAAATGCAAAGAGATAAAAGCACTAGAACAGAGATACAATTTATTTAATCTACATAAAAAGGTCAAAGAGTTTACTGGCATAGAAAAAAAAAACAAAATGGTTTAATAAAAAATACAAACGGAAAAATTATAATGGACATAGCGAAAAAAATCAAAAGGTGATGACACTAGAAATGAGATAAATATACAAGAAACTACAAAAAGCCCCCTTATAACTGCCGAAGAGGTAAGCCATGCAATTAGGAACTCAAAAGATAGGAAGGCGATAAGTCCAGATGAGATACCAGTAGACCTCCTCAATTAATTAATGACAACTTAAACATTCTAGTATATCTATATAATACTATCTACAAACCCGGAATCATATCCCAAGAATAGTTTAAATCAACTTTTATTCCAATACCAAAAAAGCATAACGCAAGGGAGTGCTCAGACTTTAGAACTGTTAGCCTGATGAGCCATACTTTGAAAGTGTTCTTAAAAGTTATTCATAGTCGCATATACAAAAAGCTAGAAGCGGATATCAGCAAGACAGAGTTTGAATTTCGTAAGAACTTAGGTACGATAGAGGCGTTATTTAGCATGAATGTCATAATACAACGATGTTTCAATATGAACGTCGACCTATACATCGGATTTATCGACTACGAGAACGTCTTTGATAAAGTTAAGCACCTAATAGAAATAGCACAACAGAAAGGTCTTGACTACAATGACTTCAGAATAATAAAAAACTTGTACTGTAATCAGAAAGCCCAAATAACTGTTGAAGGACATGACTCTGGGGAATTAGAAATCTGCCGAGGTGTTTGACAAGGCTTCATACTATTGCCAATCCTATTTAATATGTACTCAGAGGTCATATTTAAGGAAGCCATTAACGAAGACTCCGGGAAAATAGTTATAAACGGGCAAACTATCAATAACATTCTATATGCAGACGATACCGCGATAATAGCAACAAACATTCAAGATTTTCAGAAAATGCTAGTAGACATAAATACTGTTAGCCAATCCTATGGACTAAGAATGAATTTAAATAAAACTAAAATTATGGTATTTAAAAAGAATGACTAATAATATCCCAGCCGTCGCAATAGATAATACCATAATAGAAAGAGTGAGAAGCTATCAGTACTTGGGAACACAAATAGGGGAAAACAACGACTAGACCAGCAAAATCAATAAACGTATAGAGATAGCAAGAGCAACGTTCGTTAAAATGAATAAATTTTTCGTAGATAGAAACCTCGATATAACCCTGCGAATACGAATGATGCGATGTTATACCTTTTCCACTTTATTGTATAGTATGGAAGCATGGACACTAAATAAAAACAACATAAAAAAATCGAGTCATTTGAAATGTGGCTCTACCGTCGTATGCTAAAAATACTCTGGACAGACCTTGTAAGCAATGAAGAAGTATTACGAAGAACGCACAAGGAAAGAGAACTTTTACTTACAATCAAAAAAAGAAAGTTCAAGTATTTGGGGCACATTTCCCGAGAAGGAAGGTACTCAACTCTCCAACTAATTATGCAGGGAAAGATACAAGGAAATAGATCCGTAGGACGCCGCAGAACATCTTGGCTGAAAAACCTCCGGGAATAGTATGGTGAAAATATTTAGAGCTGCAGTTTCCAAAATAAATATCGCTATGATGATTGCTAACTTCCGTTAGGAGAATGCACTATAAGAAGAAGTAATTTGTCTGTTGTTTAATTAGTTCTAATTTTATTTTTGTAAATTGTAAACGTTTCCGGGTAGTATCCTGTCAAAGTGAGTTTTCTGCGGATAATGGTTTGTAGATTTGATTTGACCTATGCACATCAAGGAATAAAAAAGTTAATAGATCAATTGATGATGGTATGTAAAACTCTGGGTCAGTCAGATAAATGTTATTTGGAATAAAGTATGCTTTCTTGTTTAACGGTTTATTTGGAAGATTTGTTATCTGCTTTAGTATAAAACAGTTTAGATATGTTCTGTAAATGTTAATTCTAGATTGAATTCTTACGCTTGCTTTATATAATGCCGATGTACCTTCCATGGTACAATTGATTCTAATACGAGTATTTTCTCTTGGTAAATTCAAGTATCTTCTTCTAGTAATTTTTTTTGTAAATCATTGATCTTTACTAGAGCTGACAGAAAGTTAAATAAGTTATCAGTTAAACTAGTGCAAAGATAGTGGAACCTCTAAATGTCTGACAAAGATTTATTATCATTAGTTAACGATTTAAACGTATCATAAAAATGCAGCTATTCCTTATAGTTTTCAGAAAACTTTGGAAATAGATAGGTGGTAAGCGAATTGTTGCTTCCATTGCAAATACGGTAACATGTGTTTTGTTGATTTGCTGTGAATTCTTAATCATAGTGTGTGCCTTTGCTATCGTAGAGTAGTAGCTTTCTTCAAAATCTTCACTTGCTTTTTATCGATTGATTTGGAAAGAACGTCTATTTGGCTTTGGTTAAATTTACTTAATATGGATTCAGCTTTCTTTAAACATACAACCAGTTCTTCCTTGTTGCATTCAGGTTTGTTTAAGAATGTTTGAAGTCGCGTTAACATTGCTTTTACATTAGCGCGTGCGTAGCCTTGATACTTCTGTGGCTGATGCAATTTCTTCTGATGTCATGTTTCAAAGTGTTTTAGCACTGATGATTGGATTAGATGTTTGTAATCCGGGTCGAAGGACTAATTTATATGTTGCTGACTTCACAGTTGTGTAAGTCCGTTTTAATAAATTTCACAATTGTTTCAAAACTGTTTATTTTCAAAATATAATAACGTAATAAAAAAGATTAAAAAAAATTTATATCAACATTTTTATATATAAAACCTAGATTTTTACAATTAAAAACAACTCCAATTTCAACTATTGTCAATATTTCAAAACATTTATAAAGCTGCAAACTAATAATAAATAATATTTTAATATCGGATTTTAATAAATAAAATCAAATTTTAATAGTTATACGCGAATTTTGGTTTTTAATTGTAAAATGTCAGGATTTTAATAATTACATTTTGGCAAGTTAAATTAATTAATAGTCGGATTTTAATAAATCAAGGCCGGATTTTATAAATTAATAGTTAAATTCTGACAATCACTACTACTTAATTTGAATTTTAATTTATTTTTAATTTTGGTATTTGAAAAATTAGAAATGAAACTGAAAAACTATATTCTAGTTACTGATTTGCTATGTCAAAACTATTAAACGAATATCATTTTACCTGAATATGCTAAGAAAATAAAAATAGAATTAACATCTTAAAATTATTAATATTTCAATATAAAAACCATTTTCGAGTCAATTAGTTCAGCACGTGCAACAATCACGCGAACAAAGAAAAATAAAGATTTGTTGCGAACAGTGGGTGTGCAATGGAATATTGAATTAAAAAAATATGCATCTGAAACGTCCCCTTGTATCCCTATTGTATTCTAAAAAAACGTTCATTAAAACGACAATGCTACTAATACCACTAATGATTTCCCATAATACTAAAGCGCATTATGTTTTTGGGCAGTTTGCAATTTTTAATTTCGAGTCAAAAGGGGCCGCACAGTCGGACAACCAGAAAATAACACCGGTTGTTTTATATTATTAAACTCAGGTGAGTTGAAGGAGAGAGGGGAAAAAGTAACGCGCACGAAATTGTAAATTGTGATGCACCGCCAGACGTCCGGTGTATTTATATACAAAATTTCAAGATGGATGATGTGCACCGAGTGTTGAAATATAATGAAACAATCTTTTTTTTATTTGTGTCGGTCCTTCAGAGGGTTTCTAGCTTTCATTGTCTCCCTTGCGACCGTGCCGAATCTATTGTATTTTTTACAATGTTAGCGATACAATATATTATAAAATTTTAATGTTGAGTCAGACTGAAAATGTAAACTCCGCGCGCTTGGAATCCGTATAACTGCACGTTTAATTTGTTGATATTTAAAACAATAATCTCTGCTAGTTTTGGAATTTATGTTGTTTGCCCGAGATTATACAATACAGGTGGAGGGAATTAACGTTCATTCTCATTTGCGGATTAATAATGCCCCCGTTTTCAGATAAGGTTTTGAATATTTAAAAAGTTTATTTCCTCGGCGCCGCTTCCAAACATTTACGTATTTTCTAAACTAAACCAAGTGGAAAATATGTTTTACAAAGGCATACTTTAGCTAGTTTAATTTTACGCCCACCGCAAAGCATTGCATAAATAATGCACGCACTGGTCCCATCATAAGATTTATTATACAACCAACAACAACAAAATCAATACGAGAAAAAAATAAATTAATTATTTGAAAATGTGTGTGTGACTTTCAGCTTTGCTGAAGCACCCTTCGGGGCTCATCGAAAGCTCTTTTGTGTAGATTCAAGTGGGCATAAAACCAATTCAATTTCGTTAATCAGATTGATTTTAAATTACAAATATTTAATCTCATTGAAACGGGTTTTCAAAATGCGCTTTAAATTTTTCTTTCGTTACGCATGTAAATGCAAGTAATGTCTGTGCATGAGTAGCCAATTATAGAAAGGACATGAGAAAATTAAGTAGTTCTAGAACCAATTAATGTTTAGCTTTTTTTACCGGAAGTCACCTAATAAGTATAAAAAGGGGGTTAAGGTAAAGGGCGTAGACTTTTGTGGTGATGTAGGCAGTGCAAATACAAATTAAAAACGAAAATACAATATTAAAGTAGTTTACAAACATGTTTAATTAAAAAATTATTTTAGCGTAGAGTTAGACGAGTAATTGCCAATTAAGAATCTATTTATTTGTTGTAATATATAATTTTAATTGACAATAAAACGACATTATTTATTTTTAATATTTACAGAAAAATTTGAGACCCAAAATTATGAAAACTTTAATTGTTAAAGATATATTTCTATAGTCTAAAAATGTAATATTGTGTATTAATTTGTGCTGCAAACGGATGTAAGTGATTATAGTAGTGTTAGACCAAAATTATTCCAAAGTTGAGCAAATGATTTGTTATTCTAACCGCACTTTGACCTCATTTGAGTATCATATTACAGAGCGTCAAGCTTATACAATCTCTTAGAAAACTTTTTGGTTAAGCTTCAACAATTCAATTTTACTGTCATCAAAGAAAAAAACAACGTAATTATCAACTATCTCTTTTGGGGTGTTCTGAAGTGTTGGTGGAGATTTTGAAATTGTATATCTAAATGATACAACATGTAAAGTTAAATTCTATGTGTTAAAAGTTGTAGTTTGATAAGACAATGAACTTTGACAAAATCACTATAAAATCTTTAGGAGTTAAGTAATGAAATCCATTTTGAGGATTATTTGAGAGTTCACACAAAAGTCAAAAATTTAAGATAGCTTCAACCTTAATAATTAAGATATTAAATTTTTCATAACATAAAAACTGTTGTCTAATTACTCTTCAAAAATAATATTTAAATAAATACTCCAGCTTCCCAAATTTGTTTAAAATTAGGAGCATAAGAAGGTTGAATTACCCATTAAATTTTTGATATAATTTGCCAAGACTCCATTATCAACAGACATAATATTAAAAATTCCTTGATTTTTTTGATGCCCCACAAAAATTACTCTTTGAGACAGAATACCTTGAAAGACTGGTCACATTCTAAATGTATCGCTTTCACCATGCAAACAAACAACACCAAATAACATTTAACTAACTTATTATATCTAAGAAGTAATGCTCTAAAAGAAAAAATCCTGCATAATTGATACCAACATGACTAAAAGTCTTTGTCGGTTCTATTCAATATGCTGGCAATTCTGCCATGATTGGTTAAACGATAACAAGTTATACATTTAAAAATAAGCTGACAAATTAAACTTTGTGCTGCCGGAATTCAATAATTACAAAAAAATAAAGATTGAATCAATTTTGGACCACCATATTCTGAAAAGATATGTAAATGGTCTACTAACAAAAATTTTAAATGGTTTTTATTTAGGATCAAATAAGGATGTTGACTTAAATGTGAAAATTAATGACAAAACTCTCAAAATTGAGGAACGGAGTCAAACCTCTATAATATTTTAAAATCTTTACACCTTTAATCAACTGATCCCTTTCTTTTTTTAAGTTAATTTTACTATTACTTTTATTGCATTTTTATTTTTATCATGAACTATTGATCAAACAACCTTATTCTTTGCAATCTTTTTTTGTAAAATATCAATAAAACGCAACATAAATGTAATAATTAATTGCAATTTTAACAAGGAAGATAATTTGTTAAACAAATCTATAAATTTAAAATAATCTTGATTTAATTTATTAGAGAAGAAGTGGTTTTCTTTCAATTCAGGTAAATCTTGTATTGAAAAACTTGGTTTTTCTAAAGGCCAACTATCCATTGGTTTTTGAATAAAATTTGGACTTTTTTACCAAAGCAAACATTTAATAAGTTCAGAAACAAACAGACCCCGACTAGCTGGATTTGCTGGATTTTAAACTCCTGGATCGTGTCTCTAAATTGTTTTTGAATTCAATTCAAGGTTTTTAACAGATAAAGAAGAATGTGGATTCATACCAAAACCGTCATTGAATCCACAAAACAAAAAAGATATTCTATTGGAAATCGCTCAAAAGTGGCAGAAACTATAAAAAACAATTTAGATAACAACCATGCAGCTTCTAATTCCAAACGGAGTACTTCCAAATTTTATTAAGAACCACACAAGATTTAACTACTACTAGATTAACCTCATCAAAATCATCAGTTTTAACCCGCGGGTAAATTTCTGCTACCATTCCACAAACACTAACTACCAAAAAACCTACCTATCAAACAAAAATTTAAAAAATCTTTTGGAATAATGCATAATTTCTTTTAAATCAGTTATTTTATTCATAATTTGTTTTTAGACATTTAAAATATTTGCTACAAACGGTTCATCTTAATTAACTTTTACTAACCACATCTGTTGTAATAAAACCTTTAATACAAAACAAAAGGACTCCAATATCCAATAATATTAAAAATTCGGGCTACTCGAGACAGAATACCTTGCTTCACAAAAATTTTGTTATTTAATTTTATTATATAATAGAATGCATTCTAGAAAGAATTCTAAAAAAAATCCAATAATTTTATCAAATCAGAAACATTTTCAGATTTAAAAACTACCTAATTTTCAGATTCTATAATAGAACGATGTGAACTTGCTAATTCAAACTCTTTGTAATCCAGAAAACCTATCAATTAAGCTTTTGATTTCAAAGCGTTGTCCTCATTAGGAGCTCTCCATAAAATGTCATCGACATAAATTCCATTCTTCAAAGCTTTTGCTGCTAATGAAAAAAAGATTTCCTTTATCTTTAACTCACTGAAGAATAGACTTTTGAGCCAAATAAAAAGTAGAGGTAGCCCCAAAAATTACTCTAGTATTTTCAAATACTTTGATAGAATCGCTAGAGTTAAAGCGTCAAAACATTTGACAAATATCACAAGTTAAAGTTACTTGATAAGATCTGAAACGTGTCAATATTTGATCAATGTATGTTTGAAGTATTCTACCAGAAAAAAATGTATCGTTTAAAAATTTATTTTTTAAATTTGTGATACGTCAAAATATACTATACTGCTTGTTTTGTAAGCACCAAATCACCTTGATCAATGTAATTTTGCATGTTTTTGAAAAAAAAAATTAAGTTTATCTTGTAAACTTTCAAATGATAAAAACGTTTCAAAGCATGTTTTCTATTGTTACCAAAAACAGGACAGACATTTGCTTTGAAAGGTAACCGAGTAATGTATCGACCATTTTAATCTCTAGTTTTTAAAAAGTAATCTTTACACAAAAATTTTTATGGTGATAAAAAAACTGGAGAAAGTTCCTCCCAAAAGACACAAATCATTTGCTTAAGAAAAAGAGAAACAAATTCCGGATTCATGACCAATTTGATTCTAATAACCTCGTCCAAAAATAAAATATTAAAAAAATGCTTGTTTGATTCATAAGTAAGAAAGGAAGATGTATTATAGACTACATTAACACAAGATGAGTTTTCCAAAGGCAGCAAACTAAAATTGATGTCAGAGGCCTTATTTAAACAAGATGAGTCTTTATGAACGTACTCCTCTGTATTCCTGGATGTGTAATTGATGTCAGTTTTGTTGAAACAAGACGAATCCTTAAGGACGTACTTCTCTGAACTAGATGTGTAATTGATTGAGTTTCCGTGATTAACAGAATTAGATAAGATAAACTTTATTTGCATTGTGAGTTAATATTAAAAGAAAAACATTTTTACATGCACACTTATGAACATTAACAAAACAATTTAAAAACTTAAATTAAAATAATCATTAACATGATATAATTCATTGTTTAATAATATTTTTTTTAGAGATAACTTAAATTTCTTAGCTGGTAATTTTTGGATTGTATAGGGTAAAATATTATACATTTTGATTGACATATAATGAAACAAATTTAATGTTATTGTTAGCCTGCAGTATGGCAAGTAGATGTTTTTACTTGATTTAGTACAATAATTATGCTATTCATTTTGAAACTTGTAATTTCCAGCATCTATACCTTCTCTCACATGCACCAAACATGTCAATACATATAAACTTGCAACAGTCATAAAACCCAGTTTTTTTTAATGAGACTTACACGTATCTCTGAAACCAAGACCCGCAACTACACGAACAGCTTTCTTCTGCAAAACAAAGATTTGATTAGCATGATGAGAACTACCCCACAGCAGCACTCCATACTCAATTAAAGATTAAATAAATGCATAATAAGCCATTCGTGTAACCGTTAAATCCGTGTTCTCAGCTATTTTTTTAATTAAATAAATATTACTGCTTAATTTGTGGACAACGATTCCACATGCTGTTGCCAAGATAATTTATTGTCTAAGTGAATACCCAAAAATTTTATTGATTTACTAGCACCTTCATTTGCATTAAATAATGAAAAAAACATATGTTCTGTTTTTGCTTCATTTAACTTTAGATTATTTGCATAAACCCATTGTTTTGCTTCTTCTAAAGGATTTAACCCATCCACCACAGAAGCTGTTACACTTTGAATGAGAGTTGTGTCATTGGCATAAAGATATGTCCTTGCTAGTGTTACATTACATTCAAGATCATTTATGTACAACAGAAACAGCAGGGGACCTAAAATAGACCCCTGCGGCACACCGTAGTACATTTTTTTTCTATCCGAAAAAGTACCACAAGCAAAAACTGCCAGTTAAGTAGCTGTTAACAATATTTAATGCTACACCTCTTACGCCATAAAATTCGAGTTTGTGCAACAACTTCTCTGGGTTGACTAAGTCAAATGCCTTGCTTAGATCTAAGAAAAAAGCAGACATCACACTTTTGCATTCAAAGGCCTGTTCGGTTAAGGCAACACACATAGAATTTGCTATGTTTGGTTTGTTCCCAATCTTATTTTTTACAGAACCCAACAGTATCCAATTAAATTGGTTTAAATAGCACTTAATTTTTTCTTAATATATGCTGGACAAAGTGGCGTTATATCCACTCTCAACAAAATATTTACTGGTGACATTACTTGAAAATAAAGATCTGCTAAAGATAAATTTGAAAATCGTTTTTTAACTTCATCAGAACCAGGAACAATAAGTAAATCAGCTGTAATTTTAGGTAACACTACAGCTTCAAAATTTAAATGAAAATATTTATTAAATTTAGTCCGTAAATGACAACTCACTACTCCTTTGGGCAAAATAAAAACAACTTCTTCTTAAAAGCTTCAACCTATTAACTAATTCTTGAGTTATAAAGTTTACTTGACTGCCAGAATCAATTATCAAACAACAGTCTAACCAAAATCCATCTATGCTGCAGACTCTCGATTGTGCAGTTCTTAAAAGTGTTAGAGAATTTGGGAATGGTTGAGGTTAGGTTTGATTTTTTTGACCCCTATGTGAACTCTTTTTGAATGTTGGTTTGGATGAGAATAAGAAAAATTAGATTTTCTTAGAACTGAAGAAGTTTTCAAAATATGAAATAATAAACAACTTACTACGTTTTTTATAAGGTAAACAAAAACACCAGTTCTTGATTATTATTAAATATATAATAGTTTTAATTGAAATTAAAATTATATATTTTTTAGATAAAAATATTAAATTCCGAATTTAAAGTTTTGAGAGAGTAGTTTTGATGCCCAAGTGTTAGTTATCTAGAGACTGATAATATTTTCTGTCTCTACTAACGTCACTAAAATGACAAACACCTGTGTGGGCAAGCTGAAACACCAGTTTATAGTTACGGGAAAATTGTTTTAATTGAAGTGTCTGTTCACTCACTTAAGTGTATGTTATCCAAATATTGGATGTTTTCCGTTTGCAAACGTCGGAAGTTATTTTGTTGAAAAGAGTGATAATAATATTAAATTTTTTAATAACTAACACTTGGGTAGATAAACGGGAATACCAGTTTATAGTTTACGACAAATAGTTTTGATTGAAGTGCTCCGCCTACTTTTAATTGTTTGTTATCAAAAGATTAAATATTTTTTATCAATTGTCAAAAATCATTTTGTTATAAAAAAATTTTTTTGATTAATTATAAACTAGTGTTCCCGTCTAAGTTTTGGGTATCCAGACATTGATTATTTATGGTTAATGATAAATGTCAAGCATTAGTAACAATCTTTTTACTTTGGAATCAAACTTGCGGTGTGCACACAAATGATACCCATTCTATAGGATTATTATGGAGACAAAATTGAGTGTTTACAAAAATTTGCATGCCCCTCAAACATAGAACGTGGTATTCAATTTTTTTTTTTTTTAATTGTTTTTGCAACTTCTTTGATAGAGTTTGCTCTAATTCCAGTCATTGGCAAAAAAACGATGGAATTGCAGCTTTCCCCGTTACAGATGACTGACATTTTATTTTAGACAAATTCTGGATGTCTCCAAATTGTTTATTTAGAATAAAAAGAATGTAAAGTCAGTTTTTAATGATTTTTCTTACTAGTTTTCTAATATATTTTATTTTAGGGTGCTGGTTCGTGTTTTTTTTTGCAAAAACTTAGTTTTTCTTGCTGAATATTAGTATATATAATATATACTATATACTATTTATATATATATAATATATAAATTTTTCATGAAACCAAAAATTAATATTCACTAACACGCTGAATACATTTTAATCATATTTAAACAAATAAACAAATCTGCTTTAATAGAATTAAATGATTTTTTACATGAATACCCAAAAATGTGTTTATTTCCATGATTTAAAAAAAAAACATCATTTTGTCGAATATGGACAACCTTGCATATATGGCTATGAATGAGTCAAGTGTACTCAATAATTTTTGTTTCTCAAACTACTGATAATGCTTTTCTTTACATAAATCCTGATCAAGTAAATTTTTTCAGATTTTTTCAGTTAGCCATTTCCGAGTAATAAAAGATCAAAATTAAAAAAAAAAATTTTTTTTTGAGTTTTTTAGCTACAAAGTAAGTAAAAGTAAGACAACTTATCTTTATAAATTTGTTTTGTGTATTTAGATTTTAGAAGTCAAAAACTAAAAAAAAAAAAACTGCAAAAATAAGTCTATATTTTAACATAAACTCTTACAAATACACATTTGGCAGCGTTCACAGGAACTATACAACAAATATTATTTGAAATTTGAGTTTTGCAAACAATTCTAGCTTATATTTGTTTTGGCTTATTTAAAAAATTTAACATTTTTTGTTGTTTGAACTAATTTTGAGCAATTTTGTCGGTTGTTTGATAGTTTTTGCGCTTGCGGCACAAATTTAGACTCAATCTATTGGCGCCAAAATTTGAGAATATTATTATTTTTGGCATTCAAACATAAATCCGCCCGGCTTTCTTCAAACAAATTTTAAACTTTTTTTTAGTGTATTTATAATATTTTTTTGTAAATACAAAATTTTTGGAAAAATTTCTTTCTAGATAGACTTTTCTACTGTCAATGAACACGACAGTAACGATTTTCTATGTAGAATAGTTTGCAGAATTCAATTTTTTAATAATATTTGGTGTAATGTTCCTTTGAACGCTGCTAAAAATGTAATTGTAAAAAATAAGCCTATTTTAGAAATTTTCGTAATTTAAACCCGTAACACCTAAATACACAAAACAAATTTATATTTTCTAACTAATTTACAACAAAATGTTAAGACCACTGGGATCAAAATATTGTTATTTTGGATTTTGAAGCGTATAAAAAGAACGTGTGGACTCAAAATATCCTCAGATTGAATTCTACGTAAAATTTTTGATCGATTTTACTAGTAAATTTTTTTTTAATTAAAATTTGAAATTTTTAAACAAAAATGCAACTTTTTAAAATCAAAGTTAAAAAACGACAAAAACAAGTTGAATCTGATTTATTACTTTAAAATGATTTTTTTAAGTTTATCTTAACAGGTAGTAAAACTTTGGCCTTTTTTGTGTTTTTGTAGAAACTCCACATGTTCATTTCTTTTGCGTTTAATTAATTGTGCTACCAACTGTTCAACAAGGGGTAATTAAACAACATTACTTAATAAGCAATGCATCACACAGGAAAGAACAAAATTACTCTAGACTTACTATTTGCCAAATGTACAAAAGAACGTACGCACTTTTATCAAAAAGTGCAAAACTTGCTTAAAAATTAAGGTTGACTACCGCAATCAAAAAAACATTTAAAGCTTTATCTTTTACGGCCGACTATGGAATACACTTAAAAAAGGAGCTATGAATTATGTGGGACACAATTAGAATACAAATATTCATCTTTCTGACTTTTCACAAATTCTGCACTATAGCAAGAAATATTACGTAAGAAAATATTTAGAAAAACTTCTTAAAGACATAAAAAACGCATTTCCTAGAAAGTCTTTATTTGCAGCAATATAAATAAATAAAAAAAAGTTAATTACCTAATCAAATAAAAAACTAATTCACAGATCATTGATAAAGAGACGTGTATTTGAAGTAACTCTATTTACTACTAAAACTAGCGCAAAAAACTGTATCACTTACTAAAGGAACTATTAACTGTAGACCAAAATCATTGGTGGTACATTTTTTATTAACTGGTGAACTATATCGATGTTGACATTGAACGAAAATAAAATTATCCATCATTCTTGTTGATAAATTTGAAGAAAACATTACTTACTAATTTACTATATAGTTTTTATAGTTGGATTAGATGTAGTTGCTTAACTTTAATAATAATTTGTTCAGAATTTCAATTTATAATATTTCAATTTTATTAATCATATCTATATAGCAAAAATTTTAGTTTTATCACCATAATTTTCCTCAATAAAAGCACAATGAGTTAAAAAGGTCGAAAAACTTTCCACATTTCCACAAAAATAAAATAGTAATAATAAAGTGCGCTCATGTATATGAGCCTGAGCGGGCGAGGACTTGTATGTTTGCAAAAGCGTCTCTGGACACAAAGACCATTGTGTGTACCTTAATTAAAAAAAATCTGCAAGAACTTCACAAATGGCGTAAAAGTTTCCAACCGGGATTTTAATTAAAATTCAAGCGTTACTGAAAAAAAAAATAACAATTTTTATTATAATAAAATAACAAAAATAGACTAATTGGCTGGGTTAACATGAAAAGGGATTCAGCTTTGTTTATAAATTAGGGATGATTGGAAATCAAATTGTGCAGTCGTGCTTCTTGGAATTGATGATACGAACTTGAGTTACAAATGGGGCTACGATCAAAGACGTCCTTTACATATTTTCACGGCAAAAAACATGCAATTTCAATTGATACTTATTATTTGTGTTCAACCAGACGTAACATTTGTATTATTTACTTTTTTATACAAATAAAAATATTTATATATTGCCTGAAATCTTAAAGTTTATATGACTTGAAAAAATATAAAATGTCATTATTTGATGTAGATGAAGTAATTAAATTTATGCATCAAGTCACAATTTGCGTGTTTTTTATCTAAGCTTTTGCAAAATGCTATTTAAATTAAATAATACTTTTCTAGAAATATTCAATAAAATTCTTAAAGTTTCGTTTAATTGATATTAAAATGTTTATTTTTAATGTTACATTTGTGCCCAGCTTTCGTCAATAATGCGTTCGCATTACTCCCGGTGCTCGTTTTCTCTATTTTTTGTAGATGCAAACGATTCCTGGCGCCGGCTAGGATTTGCTTGAAGTGGGTCAAGGTCAACCCATTATTGAATGTTATTTATAGGGTTAATTGCGTTTGCTGGTAGAACGATACCGCATTAGTATCTGGCGCTGTCGTAACGCAAAGGGTTAAAAGACAAATTAATCATTCAAGATGCTCAGCAGCCTCGGCTCCCGGGATGATGAGTTGACTTCCAGCCTTAGGTGATTGTAATTCATGATGATATGCTAACATATCGCAGTAGTAAAAGGGAGAGGAGGTAAATCGTTTGCATTACATTTGGCCCGATCGGCAAGATCGACGTATAAATCCCGATGATGAAACGGATGCGACAGGAGTTACGGCCGAGCCGACCTGAACCTGCAAACTGCCTGTAATTTAGGAAGTACTTTATTCCAGAGGAAGGGAAGTGGGTTAATGTGTTCAGTCGAGAAAATGTATTCGCGCCCGGCTTTGTCTCTGTTTCACGCATACGTGCCCCCCACGGACAAAAATATAACACCCCCTTTTCGTACGGAACGGCGGCATCCTTGGAATTTGTTCAATTTAAATAGCGCCCCTGTCACATATGTCTCTGCGACATTTTTCATTATTATTGTTATTGGACCCCCACCTCCTCTGATACCCAACTATAAGTATAGATTATAAATTTACTTTTATCGCTCTTCTTTTGACAAATTTTATTTATTTGCTTCCCATATCCCATCCATTACGTATTCCGCGAAAGCTTTTACCGTGAAACACTGTCTCTACCAATTTTACAAATCATCTTCCGTAAAGTGTGCGTCAAATCTATTCGTCAATAGTGGCGTTTTAACTGACAAACTATTATCGCACCACTAACAATATCAATTCAAATTCTTAAATTTATTTCATAGTAAATTGTCTTGAGAGAACAACATTGTAACTTGTTTGAGCATCACTCAGAACGCAAGCTTTCATAAAACGCCAATAAACGTTCGATTCTATCTCAAGATATAACACTACCAAAAGGCTCTCAACCTCAAGATAAAGACAAATTTATCGGGTAAGTTTTAATTTAGAAAACCAAATATATTCTTTAAAAAAAAAAAAAAAATTACTACTTCTCAATTGGTTAATAAATTGTGATACATTTTTTTAAACTAATAAGATGTTGATTTTAGAGTTTACTATTTACTCCCTTCAAATTAGACAAAAATTTGTCGTTTTAAAGAAATTTTACCCACATCTTAGCAACCTATATATTTAGGTGTGCGCGCTAAAATAGTGTTCAGACAGTCCAAATTGTTACCGGCTCGGGAGTTTGTAGATGATTACTTGGACCGTCACAAGTCCAGGAGATCGATGTTTGACGTTTTAGACGGTTGAACTTAAAGATTATGGTCGGTTGCTACTGTTTGGCAGCTTCTGTGTAAGTTTGTTGGTTGTGTGTGTGGTTTTTGGTGGTGTACCCCAGGTACAGAGAGCACTAGGTGACATTCGGGAATGACGTGCAGCCGTACGTTGTTGTCGTCGTAGGCTAACCTTAAGCCGGTTATGTCACAGCTGTGTGGGTGGCCGTATGACGTAACAGAGGGTCCGTTGCTAAGAGCGGTGTTGCAGGTTTTGCAGAAGTTAGGGCGGAATTCCTGTCTCTAATTAAAGATGTTGCCTGGTCTGTTGCTGCTGCGGGACTGACTGACAAAATTCAGAAACGCATTTCTTTTATAGTACGCAGTTGCGCGTGATTGGTCCCCCCCCATTGTTGAAAAATTCTTTTTCCTAAGAGGAGAATCTTCCTAAAGACTTGCAAAGTGTGAGATTCACTCTCACGGGCGCTGGAAGTTTGTCCATTTCGTGGACATAGCCTTCCTGAATGGTTGTGTATGCAACACAAAAAATATTTACATAATGCACATATGTGCCAACCATATAGATGTTGCCTAGAATGAGTGAGATCTGGTTCCACTTCTAGGTCTGAGTTTTAGATTGACAAACCGGGTCTGAAATTATTAGACGAATAGTCGTCTAATAGAACGTTAGATGCTTTTATTAGCTTGACGAAGTCATTGTTAATTGCTTGCAATAAGCAAAGTAACATCTGATCTTCAGCTGATAGAAGAGGGGAGCAAGGCGCCGATCCCGCTGCGTCTGCAAAGGATTTTTCTTTGTTTGCATTGGGACTGGGGCAACTTGGTTAAAGACAGAATCTCGTTGTTTTTGGCTTTCTGGAGAAGCTGGACGTGCACTATTAGGAAAAATTTCTTTTTCAATTTTAAAGTGTACCCTTGAGCGATGAGCTCAGCCTGCACTATTTCAATCTTAATGCAGGTGGGCACACCCCAAATAACATATTTTAAAGTCTTTTCGGACCTTAATTGATAGATGTGGTGAAAGATATTATGCTTCGTGCAATAATCGATCACCGCTCTGAAATCATTCTGCGTTTAGGGGTGCAGGCGTATGCTATTGACCACGTTTACTGCGCAATCAATGGTGATGTTGAGTAACTCGAAGGTAGCCTTTTGCCCTAGGTACGCATCCTTATCATATAGACTGAAGGCACCTGACGTGAGGGGCCGGCTAAAGGTCTATTAGAACAAGAAGGTTGAGGGGACTTACCTAGATCCTTCCTTATCTTTTTTTACTTTGCTTTACCTTTCTTTCCTTCAACCAAGATGTATTCGCCCTTTTTGGACGGGCGCGTTTTTTTATACCGGCCAACAATCACTTTTACGTGGAAAAAACAAGCTCGGGGGCATAGTAGACACTGCTCTCACTAAGGCATATCTAAACGGCTACGAATCTAGTGCCGCTTTTACGCCGTTCAAAAACGAAACCCCACTTGCACTTGGAAGTTTTTAAACCCCCTGGCTCAACTAGTAGGTTATCACCATAGACATGATAAGAGCCTTTCTGGTATCACAGCACTCAATTCCAAAAAACCAAATGCAATTGCTTCCAATTTTTTTTACACTTGGAAAATAATGATTAAATTTAGTAGATTGGCAATTATTTTGTTTTAAAAATTTCTATACAATAATTAGGAGACACTTAAAGCATATTAAGAGAAAGTTTTATTAATTTATTTCTACTGCTTACTAAGTTACAACTAATTTTGAGCTAGATGAGAAAATCTTAAAAATTATTGAATTTAGTAAATTGGCGGCTATTTTGTTAAAACTGCAAACTTATTAAAGCATTTTGTTGAAGTAATTATGTGATACTTAAAGCATATTTATTGAAAATTTTATCAATTTATTTACATTATTTACAAAATTGCAAACCAATTTTGAGCTCGATTTAAAACTCTGAATAATGATTGAGTTTAGTAAATTGGCGGTCATTTTGTTATAACTGCAAATTTATGAAAGCATTTTGTTAAGGAAATTAAGTGATACTTACAGGTTTCTATTGGGTCCTCTTCGGTAGTGGTCGAGGCTGGTGCTGTTGGAGAAGGTGTGAGCTGGATGGGCAGCTCGGTGAGAGTGGAATTTATGAAGGTTTACATTTTGATACTGGCGGCCTTTGCCTTCTTAGCATCTCTTCAGATTGCTTTAACCTGGGCGCCTTGCTCGGTATGCTTCTTTGTCTGTCATTCTATCATTGCCATGAGTTGTGATTTTAGCAAATGAATCTTCTTCACCTGGTTTTTGATAGTGTTCTTATTCTTCTCCACCAGCTCCAGTATCTCCCGGTCCGACATCTTCCCGTCGGGGTCCATATTGGAATAAAAATGTTTAATTAATTAATTAAATTAATAATTATTAATTAAACAGTTAATATTAGTAGTGGATGACAATATCTTTTAAATGTTCATCAATACAGGGTGTTCTATTTAAAAAAAACTAATGATGACGTCATATCTCTTGAAACAGAGCTTGTATTATAAATCAAAATACATCACTATATAGATCAAATATTCTACAAAAACTTTTATTAAAGTCATTTTTACATAAACCAAAAATGCAGCCAGTAATCGGGTGTGTGTGTTGTATGAGTCAGTGTACGGAAATGAAAATTTGTTTTTGCTTAAACCACTGAAAATGCTTTTCTCTACATGAATCATTATGTGAATTTTTTTCAGATTTTTTTAGTAAGCCATTTCCGAGTAATAATCAATCCAAATTTGAAAAAATCGACGATTTTTAGTTTTTTGGCATCTTTTGATCGTATGTAACTTCTCAGGATTGCATTTAAAAAAAAAAAAAAAAAAAATTTTTTCAAAAATTATCTAAAAAATAATTTATTATAGCCAAAATTTTTTCCTTGAGTTTTGAAAATTTTGAAGAACTTTAAAAGACACTTTTTCTTAAAAAAATAAAGAGTAATCTTTTTTTTCAAAAAAGCTTAAATCTTAAATTTACATTTTTTGATCGTTTGTGACTTCTCAAGATTGCATTTTTAAGGAAAAATTATAACAATTTTTTTTCAAACTTCACTAAAGAATAAGTTTTTATAGACCTTTTTTTGAAAATTTTGCAAAACTTTAAGTGAGTTTTTCTTAAGAAAAAGATGATAAGTATTTTTTTTCTCAATGATTGATAAAAACGTTTAAAAAAAACCTATTATCTTTTTTTATTCTATGGATAATTTTAAAGAAAAAAGTTTTTATAATTTTTTCTTAAAAACTAAACTCTAAAAAGTTACAAACGATTAAAAAATGTAAAAAAACATATAACTTTTTCTTATGGGTTTCATACCCTCATGGACCGATCAAAAACTACTAATAAGTTTTAGAAACTGAAAACAAATACTAAAGCAATTTTCTCAGTGCACCCTTCCCCCTTCTCAGGTCCGTTCGAAATAAAATTGTCTATATCTGCTAGCAACAAAATTAACAAAAAGATTTTTTTTTTTTTTTTCTAGAAGTTAAATATTGACAAAACATATATTATATAACTAATAATCTACAACTTCTTAATACCGTTAAGTGTCGAGGTGTCGGACACACCAAACCACAGAGAAGACATGTGTATGTTTAGATGCCTATATGAGATAACGGACCCATATTGGGAAAAACGCTACGCTCTACTTTGATGCTAAACTTAATTTTAAGTTTCATACTAGTTTATCAAATTTAAAACTAAATTCCGAGCAAACCACTTTTTGCCACTTACCTACAAAAATAGTAAAATCAGCATTAAATGTGCAGCACATATTTACAAAACTATCTGTTGCCCAATCTTCTAACAAAGCCACTCTCAACTACTTATACGTAGGTAACTTCTTTTAGATCTATTACTAAACTCCGACATCAACATATACGTATACGAAAAAAACTAACGTTATTCCACTACCCAAGCGATTCCATAATCTAAGTAAAATTTGCAAATAATCTAAATAATTCTAGAATCTTAAGAAACTTAACAATCTGCAGAAACACAACAATTATTGTAAAATTTAAAAAACCTGTTTTATACAAAAAAAATTTGACACTAATGACAATTTTTTTTAAATTAAAAATGTAACAAACTTTTTTTTTTATTTATCTCCATGGCGGAAAGTCTAAGGTTGATAGCCTGTTTTACAAGAATTATTTTATTTTACTCTAATACTTATTTATGTTTTTTTCTATCTTCCTGTAATATTTCGTTTTTGATTTTTAGAAAAAAATTATAACAAACTTATTTTTCTTTTTAAATTGTCCAAAAAATAAATTTATATTGCCAAAACTACGGGTATTTTTTTTCAAAAATGGATTAAAACGTGCCTTTTGATGTGCAAAAAATACCATAAAAACGTTAGGAAGTGTCGTGTGCTACGTACCAAAATATCTTACAATGTTTCTACAGAAATTCTTAAAACGATCAAAAAATGTACATTCAAAATTTAAGCCTTTTTTCGCTATTTTTAAAAATTTCTATGCTTACATTGTATGATATCTCGTTATGTAAAGCACGACACTTCATGAAATTTTTATCAATCTTTTACACATGGCTATGAAAATTTATATTTTGAACAATTTTGAAGAAAAAAGTTTTGTATAATTTTTTTCTAAAAATGCAATCCTGAAAAGTTACAAATGATCAAAAATTGTAAAAAAAACTCCAATACTTAATTTTTTTAAATTTTGATAGTTTATACTCGAAAATGACTTCACATAACCAGGAATTATGTAGAGAAAATCATTTTCAGTGGTTTAAGCAAAAACAAATTTTTATTTTGTAGGCAATTCCATTTTCATAAAAAAAAAAATCTACGATTTTTTTAAGTTTTTTTGTCGTTTTTAACTTAATCGCATATTTTGTTTAAATACCGCAATTTTAACTTATAAGAAATAAATTTACTGATAAAATCAACCAGAAATTTTTTGTTGAATCCAAATCTGGCGCCATTTCAAATCTATACCCTGTCTATAAGCCGCAAAAGCCATAAAACCATGTTTTCGTTCTCAGTGGGCTGGGCAAAAAAGAACATTTTTTTAATTTTGTTTAACCACCAAAGTAGACGTATTTTGATGTAATTTAATTGGAAAATATAATTTTGTTCTGTGTATTTGGGTCTAAAACTCAAAAAATCTGCAAAGTAGGCCTATTCTTTAACATAAACTCTTACAAATACACATTTAGCCGCGCTCAGAGGAATAATACACTAAATATTATTAAAAATTTGAATTCTGGGGACAATATTACATGGAAAAGTCAGTGTTATACTCATTGTCTATAGAAAAGTCCATCTAGAAAGAAATGTTTACAACATTTTCAGGCAAAAAATGAGTTAAAAATTAATTATTTTTTTATATTTACAAAAAATATTATAAACACACTAGAGTGTGGTTTAAAACTTTTTTTTAACAAATTTTGATAAGCGCCAGGCGGATTTATGTTTGAATGCCAAAAATAATAATATTTTCAAATTTTGGCGCTGATCGAGTCTAAATTTGTGCCGCAAGCGCAAAAACTTTCAAACAAAGAGTAAAATGGCCCAAAATTGATTTAGGCAACAAAATGTCTTTGTTAAACTACTGAAATAAGCTTAAAAAAATTTAATCTAAATAAAAAAAAAAAAAAAATTAAAAAACAAATGTTTTAAGTAAATGTTGATTGAACAAATTTTTTTTTCTAGATAGGTTTTTTTTGCCCGATAAGCACGACACTGACTATTTTCTATGTAGAATTGTTTGCAAAACTCAATTTTTTAATAATATATGGTGTATAGTTTCTCTACTGCTAAATGTGCATTTGTAAAAGTTTATGTTGAAAACTAGGCTTATTTTTGCAGTTTTTTTGAGTTTAAGACCTTTAAAACCCAAATACTCAGAACAAATTTATATTTTCCAATTAATTTACATCAAAACACGTCAACTTTGGCGGTTAAAAAACATGTTTAAAATGCTCCTTATTTCCCAGCCCACTGAGAACAAAAACATGGCTTTTGCAGTTTATAGACAGGGTATAGACTTGAAATGGTGCCAGATTTGGATTCTACGGAAAATTTCTGATTGATATTTTATTAGTAAATTTATTTTTTTGAGTTAAAATTGCCGTTTTTAAACAAAAAATGCGATTAAGTTAAAAAAAACGACCCCCCCCCCCCCCCCCGCCAGCTCTGGCTGGTCTGTTTGAAATGGAATTGCTCTGTACAATTGACTAATACATGACCATACATATTTTATTCAATACATTTTTGAGAAATTAAAACCCAAGTTTTAGCAAAATTTTAGATTTTTTTTAAATTAAATTTTAAATATTTTGGGAACCAGTACTTTAAAATTTAATTTTGAAAATAATATTAAATTTAGAAAGTGCTAAATATTAAAAATTATTATGTTTTATACAAATTAAAGCTTAATTTTAATAAATTCTATTAAATTTGATAGTTTTTTTTAAAATAAAGTCTAAGATTAAGTACATTTATAGTATTTTTTTAAATTAAGTTTTGATACATATGACTTCGGAAATCTGCTATTAAAATATTTTTTTAATTTTTAAGAATAGTATGAAGTGCAAAAAAAATTTATTAAATTTAATACGGCAAAAACTTAATTAATTAAATTAACTTAACTTAACCAAACATTAAAATATTTTTTTTATAAATTATATCGTTAATTTTTTATAAATTATAAATGATTCAATCTAATTTTAAAAGAATTGGATAAGCAAGCTAATAATAAAATTGTTGATTAGTGTCAAAATAGCAATATTATTTTGATACAAACCACACAAAATTGATTTAAAGTTAACCTGGAAAGTGCATTGAAAATTGCCGCTTTTAAAGTAAAAAATAATAATAAAAACAACGTTCACAGGCGATGTCAAGTAGTGAAGCTTTAAAAAGTATCGCGTGCCCATAAACTGTAAATGTTACTAGGCGATGCATCTTACGAAGATGGTAATTTACGGTCTTATTAATTGTAGCAAGAAAAAAAAAAGGAATACGGCCGGGTTTATTAAGGTTTACAGAAGAATAATAGAGTTGGGGGAAAATAGGTGACTAAAGTAATCGAGTGAGGTTCGAAGCGAAATATCCTGGTCGTTTGTCACGATTAGTAGGAAGGATTTTGGATCAATTTTCAAATTATTATTTTTTTATATTGTTTAAAAATAAAGTTGCAGTAGGACATTTATGTCTTCAAAAGGCGGGGCGGCGCCAGACGCCTACGTCGGTGAAACTCGTAGGGTTCCGTGGTGCCAGTGAATGTTAAATCTCATGTGCTTTCGGGCAGGCAGCATCCACCGACCGAGCGAAGGCACCGAGCGCTCAGTCTTCTGCCACCGTTCGACGCTGGTAGTTGCGTTCCTTTGAATATAACAAACGCGCGCGATATCGCTATGTTACAAAAATAATTTAATACGGAAATGGTTAAAATTGTGAAGTTATAATGGCATTTATATTAGTGATTTTTATCATCATAACTAGTGCAAATTGTAGGGAATCCGCGCCCACAGACAGTGCACCGATATTAAGATACGAAGCTCCCGATGATTGTCAGTGGTGGGTTAAGGAGCCTGTTACTTTGGGAGGACAAGATGAGGTCGCATTGACATGCAAGCTACGCACAATAAATTCCGAGTTTGATACAACTAATTTCAGCGTAATTCCATCGGAACATACGACTTCATTGCGTATTGAATGCAGTGATATTATAATGTCCCGTAGCAGTTTGGACGATCGCAGTTTCGTACATTTGAATAAGCTGCGTGAATTAGAGCTGGAACAATGTAAATTGGGTAGATGGCCTGCTAATACTTTAATGGGATTGCGCGATTTGAGAAATTTAACAGTGAGGACTCATAATACTGAATGGCCCGCAATGAGTTTGGATTTTGCTGCAGAAAGTTTCGTTCCTGTGCGACAATTGGAGAGACTGGATGTTAGTTGCAATAATATATGGAGTTTCCCTGAAAATATTTTCTGTCCGTTGACGAATTTGGTGTATTTGAATGTGAGTGAAAATAGGTTGCAGGATGTTAGTGATTTGGGTTTTAGAGAGAAGGCTCCTAGTCAACCGCAGCCTTTAATTAGTACCGCCGATGATGATCATCAAAGGCCAGATTCAACACGCGCTTTGCCGCATCCGTGTAGTTTGGACATACAAATATTAGACACGTCTTATAATCATTTCGTGTTAATTCCGGCGAATGGTTTTGGGATATTGCGACGCCTCAGGGAGTTATACATTCATAATAATGAGATTTCCATGGTGGCGGATCGTGCTTTAGCTGGCCTAAAGGCACTTCAGATATTTGATTTGTCAAACAACAAAGTGGTAGCGTTGCCTTCTGAATTGTTCAAGGATTGCTCGGGATCTATAAAGGAAATTTATCTGCAAAACAATTCCATAAGTGTTCTTGCCCCGGGACTGTTCGCCAATTTGGAGCAACTTCTTGCGTTGGATTTATCAAAAAATCATCTAACAAGTTCATGGATCAACAGTGACACTTTTTCGGGATTAATTCGTTTGGTTTTGTTGAATTTGTCGAATAACAGAATATCGAAATTGGATCCTACGTTTTTTAGCGATTTGTATACATTGCAGATATTAAACTTGGAGCATAATCTGTTGGAAACGATACCCGCGGACACTTTCGCTCCCATGAACAACCTGCACACGTTAATTATTTCCTTTAACAAAATCACGTACCTCGACGCGTACTCCTTAAACGGATTGTACGTTCTATCGTTACTGGCGCTGGATAATAATCTACTTGAAGGCATTCATCCCGCAGCGTTTAGAAACTGTTCGAGTTTACAAGATTTGAATTTAAATGGCAACGTGCTGACTGCCGTGCCGTTGGCCCTTAAAGATATGCGGCTGTTGCGTACTGTGGATTTAGGTGAAAATATCATCACTTCACTGGAAGAACCTGGATTTAGAGGTATGACTAATTTATACGGTTTGAGATTGATTGGTAACCGCCTCGTTAATATAAGCAAACGCGTTTTTACCGACCTGCCTGCCCTGCAGATATTAAATCTGGCTAGAAACAAGCTGGAAAGGATCGAAAAAGGTGCTTTCGATCACAGCGCTAATTTACAAGCAGTCCGCCTGGATGCTAATCATATGGAAGATATAAGCGGTCTCTTTGCTAACATACCCAGTCTGTTATGGCTCAACGTGAGCGACAACCACTTGACCTGGTTTGATTACGCTTTAATCCCTCCGCAATTGCAATGGTTAGATATGCATAAAAATCAAGTCAAAGATTTAGGCAATCATTACGAATTAGATTTAGAAATTAAATTGCAAACATTAGACGCGAGCTTTAATAAATTATCAAAAATCAATTCTAATGCCGTTGTGAGTAGCTTGGAGTTATTATTCCTTAATGATAATTTAATAACAATGGTAGAGCCGCATACTTTTTTAAGAAAAACTAATTTAACAAGGGTTGATTTATACGCGAATCAAATAGTCAGTATGGATTTAAACGCGCTTAGATTAACCCCAGTTGACCCGGAACGGTCGCTTCCCGAATTTTACATAGGAGGCAACCCGTTTCAATGCGATTGCACAATGGAGTGGTTACAGAGAATTAACAAGCTGGACCACTTACGGCAGCATCCGCGCGTTATGGATTTGGAAAGCATATATTGCAAACTATTATACAACAGGGATACAAATTATCTACCCTTAATTGAAGCAGAATCGAACCAATTCTTATGCACATATAAAACACACTGCTTTGCATTATGCCATTGCTGCGATTTCGATGCATGCGATTGCGAAATGACCTGCCCTACCAATTGTACATGCTATCACGATCAATCCTGGTCGGCGAATGTGGTTGAATGTTCCGGCGTGGGATACACAGAAATGCCCAGCAGGATCCCAATGGATGCTACTGAAGTCTATTTGGATGGAAACAATTTCGGTGAATTATCAAGCCATTCATTTATAGGACGTAAAAATTTAAAAGTTCTATTTGCTAATAATTCTAATATAGCAGCCATTTACAATCACACTTTCAGTGGTTTAAGACGTTTAACTGTGTTGCACCTTGAGAATAATCACATTAAAGAGCTCCTAGGCTTTGAATTGGCAACGCTTGAAAACCTCCGCGAGTTATACTTACAGGGCAATCTAATACATTACATAGATAACAGGACATTTATGGAGCTGAAGCAACTGGAAGTGTTGCGATTAGACGGAAATCGATTGAGTTACTTTGCTGTATGGCAGTTCACCTTAAATCCTTATTTGGTTGAAATAGGACTCGGCGATAATCAGTGGTCCTGTGAATGCGGTTACGTGCAGAAATACAGGTCTTGGCTTCAAGTTAACTATGGTAAAGTTGTAGATGCTGGTAAAATAGTATGCATGTTCAGCAATATAACTAAAACATTAGGGCCGCATTTAGCCGATTTCAATGCAACTTCTTGTGCGCAACTGGCAGGAAACAATCGTGCCATTGTTGAGAGCCAAATTATGAATGATTATCTACCCCTACTGCTTGTAACTATGTGCGTATTCCTAACAAGCGTTGTAATTGTTTGTGGGGCATTTTATTATCGCCGCGAATTACGCGTATGGATTTATTCCCGGTGCGGATTAAGAATGTGTTATAAAACAACCGCTTTCGAGGAGCAGCAGGATAAAGATAGACTATTTGACGCGTACATAAGCTACAGTGTTAAGGACGAGGGTTTTGTGACGCAAGTGCTAGCTCCGGGACTTGAGGGTAGCGAACCAGGTTATAGACTTTGTTTACATTACAGAGACTTCAACGTATCTGCTTACGTCGCCGATACTATCATAGAGGCGGTCGAGTCCTCTCGTCGCACTATCATAGTCCTTTCTAAAAACTTTTTGCATAACGAGTGGTGTCGCTTCGAGTTCAAGTCCGCTTTACACGAAGTGTTAAAGGACAGGCGGCGCCGATTAATCTTTATTGTCACCGGCGAACTGCCGCCCCGAGATCTCGATCCCGATTTGCGGCTTTATCTCAAAACAAACACAGTGATCGAGTGGGGAGACAGACAATTCTGGCAGAAATTACAGTTTGCTATGCCGGATGTCAAGAGGCCCTGCGTACATCAGCGAAGCTCCGTCAACATTTACGCGTCGACGACGCCCACACATCATCATCATCTGGATAGATCCAGGAGTCCGGGGCTTCCACCGCCACCACCACCAGGCAAATTGCCGCCGTTCCTGCAACATCCTCCTAGTCTACCCAGGGACACTCGAACATTACCGCATCCTTTGTGGGCGTAGCGGCAACTCAATCGAAGGTATTTTTTTATTTATTATGTATTTAATAAACATCATTAATCGGATGCAAACAACATCTGCACAATGTAATAGAATAACAAAACAAAGCGAACAATAGACTTTACATTTCAGCTTACGTTTATATACATAAGTATTGCAGATGTTAAAACCTCGAATAAATATTTAAAGCATTTGCACCAATTTAATTTAACGAACATTTTACAATTAATCTAGCAACTCCTTATAGGTTCTTATAAATATAATAAACTGTTAGCTCTTTTTAAGCTAGTGCTTAACAAGAGTATTAATTTTTTTTCAAGGCTACATCTTTTTTATTGTGTGTTTTACAACTATTTTGCTTCAGACTTCTGAATCACCACTGGTATCAAACCCCGGACTTTAAGCCTGCTACGGTAACGCTCTATAACTGAGCTAATACGTTTTTGAATGAAATCTTTTAATATTTAACAATGATTTCTAAATGGTTAATAAAAAAGTATTTAGAGAATAAAAAGCGTTACTCAATTTAAAGCATTAATTCTTCAAGATTTCAAAAAGTTTTTTGTACTTCTAGAACATTAAATGTTGATGACCGAAAAGTTAAATTTTTAATATTTAACAGATTGATAACAGCTTATTACAAATTATATAATTTTTTCATAATTCAAAAATTATTAACTTAGAGATCTAGAACATTAATTGTTAATGACCGCTACATTTTTTTCTAATTTGATTAAGATGTAAGATACTTGATAATTTTTCTACCATTTTGTTCATAATTTTTGTTGTTTACTAACTTTAATTTGGACATATTTTGTATCATTCTTATTGTTTTCTTGAATTGTTTTACATTTTTTAGACATTTCTTGAAGCGTTGATTTGATTTTCTAACTATCATCAAATAATCTTGTTGCAGAATTAAGTTTTCTACTACTTTATTCATAATATTTGTTGGAATATTTGAAAAAAAAATTAAAAATTGCAATTATAACGCAAATTAAAATTTTATTAGTGAAATCAATCAGAAATTTTCTGTAGAATTCAATTCAATTTTGATTCTACGCCTTTTTTATATGCCGCTAAACCCAAAAAAATATTTTGGTTTTAGTGGTCTGTGTAATTTTGCCTAAGTTGACGTATGTTGGTGTAAATTAGCTAGAAAATATAAATTTGTTTTGTGTATTGGGGTTTTACGGGTCTAATACTCGGAAACTGCAAAAATTTGCTTAATTTTTAACATAAACATGTTTTTGTAAGAGTTTATGTTGAAAATGAAGCCTATTTTTGCAGTTTTTTAGTTTTAAATTCTTAAAACCTCTTTAAATTTTTCAACTAATTTACATTAAAAAAATCCAAAAATGCTCTATTTGCCCAGCTCAATGAAAACAAAAAAAAATTGGTTTTATGGCTTTTGCGGTTTAAAAAAAGAGTAAAGTTTTAAAATGAGGCCAGAATTGGTTTCTAAGGAAAATTTCTGATCGATTTCACTAGCAATTTTTTTTTAGTTAAAACTGCGATTTTTAAACAAAAAATGCAATTTTCAATGTTCAAAAACGACAAAAAACTGTTGAGTTTTTTTAAGGATTTTATACTCTCATTAACCGACTACTAATAAGTTATAGAAACGGAAAAAAAAACTAAAGCAAATTTCTTGATTTCTTGATACTTTTATTTCCGCACTATCAATGATTTTTAGTGAAGTTTTAGTTCAATAAATTAAAAGATTGTTTTATACTATCAATTCTTTGTTGCAGGTTTAAAAAAAAAATTTTACAATTTAAGCTTAATTTCTAGAAGAATTAAATTATATATTCCATTTTTTATTTATTTTTTAATAAAAACTAAAATTTAAAAAAAAAGATTTTTGACCTTTTATTTTAAATGATATTAATTTTTTTAATGATCCAAAAAGTTTTTTTGTCTTAGAGCTGCTGCAAAGGATTTTACAGCCACCAAGCATCACTTTTTGATTCAAAATACGAGCAGAAAAATTGTTTTTTAAAATGAGTTGGCAAAAAATAAAGAGCAGAAGTCAATTTTTTAATGTTTTTTGTATATTAGTTTCTAGTTATGACAAAAAACTTTATAAAACTTTTATTCTAGAAGTAAAATAGTAAAAAAAATTATGATGGAATAGTTTAATTCTTAAAAAAAAAAAATTAAAATAAAAAAAATTTCATTTTTTTTAAATAAAAAAAATTTCTATTTTTTTTAAATAAAAAAAAATAAAAATTCAGAATTAAAAAAAATTTTTTTTTGGCGGACAAAAAAGTATTGTAGTAAAATTAAATTTTCTACATATTTTTAAATATATATTTTAAGTTATAACGAAAAGTTATTTTTTTTTTCTAGAAGTATAATACTAAAAGAAATAAATGCGATGTTTTAAAATCTACAATTCTTTTTTGCCCAAAGCACTAAAACCAAAATATTGTTTTTCTCAAAATGACACCAAAATTAGATTCTACAAAAAATTTCTGATTGATTTCACAAGTTAAATTATATTTCGATAACAGAAAATCTAAGTTTTTAATTTTTTTTTACATTGATGATAATTCTTGTACTTGAGGAATTATTTATTTTATTTTAGATGCCAAAAATTGTAATATTATTTTAATCCCAAACATTGTTTAAAAATGTCTTTTTTGATTTACAATAATTCCTAGTTTAAAGTCTCTGATGGTGCTCAAAACTTTAGACACCTTTTATGGCATCAAGAATTAAAAAAAAAAATTTTATTAAATAAAAAAAAATTTATTTATTGCAAAAAATGTATAACTTTTTTTTTCATTTTTTTCCATTTTATTTACAAACAGAAAATCTTAGTTTTTAATTTTTTTTTACATTGATGATAATTCTTGTACTTGAGGAGTTATATATTTTATTTTAGATGTCAAAAATTGTAATATTATTTTAATCCCAAACATTGTTTAAAAATGTCTTTTTTGATTTACAATAATTCCTAGTTTAATTGGTCTCTGATGGTGCTCAAAACTTTGGACATCTTTCATGGCATCAAGAACTAAAAAAAAAAAACAAAATATTTTTTCATTAAAAAAAATTGTTTTTTGTAAAAAAAATTGTTTTTTTGTAAAAAGAAAATTGTAAAACTTTTTCTTTCATTTTTTTTTTCATTTTATTTACAAACAGAAAATCTTAGTTTTTAAAATTCTTCTTACATTGATGATAATTTTTGTATTTAAGGAATTATTTATTTTATTTTTGATGCCTAAAATTGTAATATTATTTTAATCCCAAACATTGTTTTGTCTTTTTTGATTTACAATAATTCCTATAATTCTTAGTTAAAATTGTCTCTGAAAGTGCTCAAAACTTTGGACACCTTTTATGGCATCAAGAATTTGGATTCGAATTTTTTACTAAATTATTTAGTGACTTAGTATAGCATCTAGAACTTTGAGCATCATCTAAAGAAGTTCTACAAATTTTGGTGTTTTAATGGAAATTTTTCTGAATCTATCTAACAAGTTTTTAAGTTTTTTTTTTTCTAATTTTTATAATCAACTTTAATACAATATAATTGTGCAATTTAAATACAATTTGAAGCATTATTTTGGATCTTTAAGCTCATATTTTTAGATTTAGAGATCATCGAAGATTTTTTGTAGAACTATTTGATTTTTTGTTTCTTTATCAATAGTGAAAATTTTCTAGAAACTTTTTTTTTGTCAAAAACTTTTGAATAATTATTAATAACAATTTCAAAATATATATTGAGAATTTTACACTTTTTAAGTATCTAAATAAGCAATGAATTGTAGGATAAAATTTAAGAAGAAAATTTTGATTGATTTTGACATTTTTTGAAAATTTAATTTTTTATGAAAGTTGTTTATATTATACTTTTTTATTCAATTTTAAACCGATTGTTCCAACTGCTGGAAATTTATTTTGTGTAGAAAATGATGCATTTTTTATCTAATTTTGTATGAGATATTTATTTGAACAGTTTTGTTAATAAATTGTGATGTTATTATTTAAAAAAAAGGTTTGCCTCAAATTTAACAAAATAATCTAAAAGTTTTTTTTAAAGAAATTGTGACTAGAGCAGGGTGAGTGTGTGCTTTGAGAAACTTGCTTTAGTATATTTTTTTTCGTATCTACAACTTATTAGTAGTCTATATATTGGATCATAAGAATACGAACTTCCAAATTTTTTTTAAATTTTTTAAAACTTTTTTGTTGTTTTTTAACTTTGAATTTGAAAAATAGCATTTTTTGTTCAAAAATTGCAATTTTAACGCAAAATAAAATTTAACTTGTGAAATCAATCAGAAATTTTTTGTAGAATCTAATTTTGGTGTCATTTTGAGAACAACAATATTTTGGTTTTAGTGCTTTGGGCAAAAAAGAGCATTTTTGTAATTTTTTTTTCGAAAGTTGACGTATTTTGATGTAAATTAATTAGAAAATATAAATTTGTTCTGTGTATTTGGGTTTAACGGGTCTAAAATTTGAAAAAACTTATTTTTTAACATAACCTCTTACAAATACGCGTTTAGCAGCGCTCATAGCAAGAATACATGAAATATTATTAAAAATTTAAATTTTGCGGACAATTTTACATGGAAAATAGTAACTGATGTGCTCATCGGCCGTAGCAAAGTCTATCTAGCAAGGAATTTTTACAAAATTTTCAGTCAAAAAATGCGTTAAAATATTTTTTTCAAATTTTTATGAGCGCCGGGTGGATTTATGTCAAAAATAATAACAGTAATAAGTCTAAATTTGTGCCGCAAGCGCAAAAACTATCAAACAATTAGTAAAATTGCCCAAAATTGGTTCAAGCGACAAAAGATGTTTTTATTAAACTTCTAAAATGAGATTAAAAAAATATAAGCATAAAAAAAAAATTTAAGTAAAGGAAAAAAAAATTGCAATTTTTTTTTTTAAGCACGACACCCAATTTTTTTATAATATTTTGTGTATAGTTGGATTTGTAAGAGTTTATGTCAAAAAATATGTTCATTTTCGCAGTTTTTTGAGGTTAAGATCCCTAAAACCTAAATACACAAAACACATTTTTATTTTCCAACTAATATACATCGAAATACGACCATTTTGGCGGCTAAAAAAAATTTAAAAAATGCTCTTTTTTGTTTAGCCCACTGAAAACAAACAATTGGTTTTATAGCTTTTGAGGGAAACTTAAAATGGGCCTGATTGGGTTTGAAAAATTTTTGATCGATTTTACCATTTTTTGAGTAAAAATTGCGATTTTTTTAAAAATCGGATTTCATTGCTTCATGATCCGATCAAAAGACTACTAATAAGTTATAAAAATGGAAAAAAATACTAAAGCAAATTTTTCTGGTTAGTTTGAAATAGAATTGCCCAGTTATGATGTTGATAGATTTAAACAATATTTTTTTCTAAAAAGTTTCTAAAGCATTATTGAAATACTTTTAGATACTTTAATCAAGCGTTGGATGCACATGATAAATTCAATGTTTTAAAAAACTCAACTATTAACAATATAAAGTCGATCAATTTTCTATTTTAAATAAATTTCAACTGTAAAGGGCATTTTGTATTTAAGTTATATGGGCATTGAGTCTACACGTTTCACATCATAAATCATCTTCCGGTTGGACGGATCCGCCGCGAATCGATACTGTTAGAAGCTAAAAATAAATTTGAAAAAAAAATGAATGAGGGTGGTTGGCGTACTACGTTATAAATAAAATTGTCAAATCTCAATGAATTGCAAGAAGAAATTAATCAATTTTGTTGGGTTGGAAAAAAATCAAGTAATTAAATTCATGAAAGCTTCTTGGAAAACATTTTTTTAATGGGTTGATTGTGATATGATCGAAAGTCATCGCGTATAATCGAGCGTGTAAAAGTTTGTACCCGCCATTAAATAAGTGCACGTCGTAGTAATAATTTATCAGGCACATAATAGAGAAAAGTCGTTAACGTGGGCGGCGTAGTCGAATCGAATGGGGATTAGCGCCGGCACAATGAAGATCGTTAGTAGCCTGCTCGTCATTTCACTATCGGCAGGTCACTTCCGCACCGATGCGGAAACGGACACGGCGACTCTGTCCGACCCCGCAGAACCCCATGTCCGTTTGTTGCGAATCGTAAAAACTTCGACCACACAACACTATAAATTACATTCGATGCCCCTCTCACATCCAATTATTACTACCCTACTTTTCATACTATAATCTATTTTCAGCAATTCAGAACTGATTTTCAATAATTTGAAACAAAAACTTTGTTTAGCATGGTATATTACCATCTTAATTGAAGTTTTTGTCATATTAAGCATTTGAATTTTATTCAAATTGATGCATGTAGTACCTGTACAAATTTAATGTAATTTTTAATGTACTATTTGAAAATTATAAAATTTCTACTTGACAGTTGATTTGCTTGAGGTCAGATTAGTTGAGTTTATACGTACGTCATGTTGAGTGTATGGATTTTATTTAAATTCACACATTTGGTACTGAATATAATGAAGTACCTTGCTACTAATTAGTTTTAAATTCTAATGTTATGGATTCTTTTCTTATCTCCTATAGTAACAAGTTAGTTTAGATGAGGTCAGATTAATTAAGTTTTACTATATTGTGCATACGGATTTTATTATTTTTTTTTAGAGATGGTAATACTTGTCATAAAGAATACTAGTACTAAACTGTTTCAATTTTTAATGAACCGTTTAGAAATTATGAGGTTAGTTCTAAAATTCCATTGTGGCAAGTTGAGTTTTGTGAGGTTAGATTATTTGAGTTTATGTTTTATTGAGCGTATGGATTTTATACAAATTTATGTTTGTAGTACCTGCAGTACCAATATACGTTAGTATTGAATTGTTTAATGTTCTAATGTACCGTTTAATATTTATGAGGTTATCTTTTATGGTGACAAGTTGATTTATTTGAGGTTTAAGATTAGTTGAGTTTTCATTATGTTGAGTATGGATTTTTTTTAAATTCACACATTTGGTAGTGAACATAGTGAGGTACTTTGCTACTAATTAGTTTTAAATTTTAATATTCAGTTTAGAATTTATGGGTTCTTTTATTTTCTTCTATTGTAACAAGCTAGTTTAGATGAGGTCAGATTAATTAAGTTTTTACCATATTATGCGTACGGATTTTATTAATTTTTACAGATGGTACTACTTGTCATAAGGAATACTAGTACCAAACTGTTTCAATTTTTAATGAACCTTTTAAAAGTTGTGAGCTTAGTTCTTAGATGCCATTGGGACAAGTTGAGTTTGGTGAGGTTAGATTAGTTGAGTTTACGTCATGTTGAGTGTATGAATTTTATCCAAATTCACACATTTTGTTCTGAATATAATGAAGTACTTTGCTACTAATTTGTTTTAAATTCCAATGTTCAGTTTAGAATTTATGGGTTTTTTCTTTTCTTCTATTGCAACAAGCTAGTTTAGATGAGGTCAGATTAATTAAGTTTTTACCATATTGTGCGTACGGATTTTATTCAATTTTTTTACAGATAATACTACTTGTCATTAGAAATACTATTACAAAACTGTTTCAATTTCTAATAAACCGTTCAGAAGTTATGAGATTAGTTCTTCAATGCCATTGTGGCAAGTTGAGTTTTGTGAGGTTAGATTAGTTGAGTTTATGTTTTATTGAGCGTATGGATTTTATTTAAATTTATGTTTGTAGTACCTGTAGTACCAATGTATGTTTGGGCGAAATTGTTTTAATTTCTAATGAACCGTTTAAAAACTATGAGGATACTACTATCTTTTTTGGTGACAAGTTTATTTGTTGAGTTCAGATTAGTTGAGTTTACATCATGTTGACTGTATGGATTTGATTTAAATTTACACATTTAGTACTGAATATAGTGAAGTACTTTGCTACTAGTTAGTTTTAAATTTTAATATTCAGTTTAGAATTTATGTTTTTTTTTTTTTTCTATTGTAACCAGCTAGTTCATATTATTATTATTAGGTCATATTAATTTTTTTATTACCATATTTTGCGTTCGGATTTTATTAATTTTTTTACACATGGTACTACTTGTTATAAAGAATACTAGTACAAAACTGTTTTAATTTTTAATGACTTGTTTAAAAATTATGATCTTAGTTCTTAAATGCCATTGTGGCAAGTTGAGTTTTATGAGGTTAGATTAGTTTATGTTATATTGAGCGTATGGATTTTATTTAAATTTACACATTTAGTACTGAATATAGTGAAGTACTTTGCAACTAATTAGTTTTAAATTTTAATGTTCAGTTTAGAATTGATGGCTTCTTTTCTTTTTTTCTATTGTAACAAGCTAGTTTAGATGAGGTCATATTAATTAAGTTTTTACCATCTTATGCGTACAGATTTTATCATTTATTTTACAAATGGTACTACTTGTTATAAAGCTTAATAGTACCAAACTGTTTCAATTTCTAATGAACCGTTTAGAAATTATGAGCTTAGTTCTTACATGCCATTATAACAAGTTATTCTTTGTGAGTTTAGATTAGTTGAATTAGTTTTAAATTCAAATGTGCAGTTTAGAATTATGGGTTTTTTTTTTATTGTACGGATTTTATGATTTTTTTTTACAGATGTACTACGTGTAATAAAGAATACTAGTACCAAACTGTTTCAATTTCTAATAAATCATTTAGAAATTATGAGCATTCTTACATGCTATTGTAACAAGTTGAGTTTTGTGAAGTTAGACTATTTGAGTTCATGTGCTATTGACCGTATGGATTTTATTTAAATTTATGTTTGCAGTAGTTGTAGTACCAATGTACGTTGGTATTGAATTGTTTTGATTTCTAATGTACCGTTTGAAAATTATGAGGGTATCTTTTATGGTGACAAGTTGATTTATTTTGTTCAAATTTATTTTTGCCCAAAATTTTAATTTGTGTTTTTTCTATGCATTTGTAAGAATGTTGATAAAGAATTGAAATTATTGAAATTATCTTGGCAGCTTTACCAATATTTAAATTGAATAAAATTTATGAATTCATTAACTGTGTACAAAGTTATCTTAATTCTACGCTTGTATACAATAAATGCATAAAATTGGCAAACAAGTTTTGTAGATTAAAATATAATTCCATTAAAACCATTGAAAATATATTAATGATTATGAGCAAAGAAAATTAATTACGTTGTGTATACAATATTTTCGTATTCTTATCGACTTAGCAGATGAAGTTCGGTACTAAACGAAGCGGGAACAAAAAGGGAATTAATTCCCTCTCAATGTTTATTACAAGAATATTCAAGTTTATTATGGATCCGAACAATAGCCATTGTGCAACTTTTCCTTAAAGAATGTCGCAGCAATATGAAAAGTTGGGGATTCATTTTTTAAATCCGTTTAATTGAAAATCAATGTTACTTTTTTTCTTAAGCTTTTGTTAAAGTAATTTAGAAGAGAAAAGTTGCATCGATTGTCTTTTAATGACTTTATAATTTTAATATTTAAGTCAATTATGTGGTAACGCACGTGCATTGAAATGCGTTTCCGGAAATCAACCACAACTAATAAAAACCACACAATAAATTATACGATTGAACCATCATATTAAATACACAATGGGACCGATAAGGAGGACCCATTGTATCGTATAATCGGGCCTGAATGGACGGATCCCTATGACAGGGTCTTATTAAGCGAAATATATCTTAACAATGCGTCATTGAAACGACTCTTCTTGGAGACATTTTTGAGGCGCCTTTTGTTTGCGACAGCAAAACTAGGGATCACCTGTCCGTGAAATTGCAAAGGGACAAATTCAAAAAAATAAACAGGATACGTTTACCTGACCGTTTTATGTGATTAAAAGAAGCAGATGGGATTATGTATGCCATTGTGAATCGATCGGATTGGATCACAGCACCATATAGGAGATGCTGGCTATTATGGGTATAATGATGTACTCCGGTAAATGGGTAGTGTTAGCGGTTTTCGGTCTCTGGGAAAATGACAGGGATGTGCTCGTGTAATGCGTTTCGATGCGAAGCCGCAATGTCGTGCGAGATCTATAATAGCGGAATCATGGTACTGAAGTAAATCTAAGTCCAACCAGCTGCTACCACACCAATAAAGTCCAGAAGAAAGTGATATATGTATATAAAATCTTTTTAAAATAAAAATGAAATTAACCACTGAATATGTCAACTGATATTTTCCCATGCAACGCGACCTCGACCTAAAGGGGCTTAGTTAAATCGAAACCTACATCCTTTGTCCAAGCATCCCTCTATCCATCTCCATCTAGCCTTTAAGGCATCCCTTGTAATAGACAATGACAGCTAGAGGTGCTCCTCCTATCCTTTTAAAGCACAATGGTCGGGTCGGCCTGTAGTTAGTGCTCCATTCAAAGCTACCGATGCAAGAGTACAATAAGATCAGAGCGAGAGACAACCTTTAATGTAACGCGAACAACAGAGACATCCGAATACATTTAAAATCTTCATATAGGTCCGAAGTGGCTTGATATACTTTCAGCCTCCTCATAAATATTTATATTATTTTCCCCCGAACTAATAATTTGATGGATGCGTTAGGGCCGCAACTCCACTTTTCTAAATTAACCCAAAAAAATGATTTTTTAATTATGTTTGCTCTAAACATAAAACGCTTTATAATCTCCAGTTTAGTGTACCGCAAAACGTGCCGCAAACAAAGAACAGCGTTTTTCAAATGCAAATGACATTTGACAGACGGGAAAATTAACATAATATTATATATTTAAAAAAAAATTATAGGAAGCTATAAATTTTTACGCAATATTTTTCACTAATACTAATTACACACACCAGAAGCAATTATGGTTATCATTTACCACTTGAAATGCAGCTAATGTGATACAATCTCACACATTTATTTTTTCTAATGTGTTAAAACCAGACATTAATCATCAAGTAGACACTTGAACTCGGCAAACATAAATTGTAATTATCTAACGTTGAACGATCAACTTATAACAAAATAGCTTTGAATTATTATCAAGTACTAACATATTTAAAATACAGCATTGATTTAATATACAGATTCTTTAAAAAGATTAATGAAATTCGTGCTTGTAAATTTGTTTACAAAATCATTGAAAAAAAATTGTTTTTATATGATTTGGGATACCTGTTCACTTAAATTGATAAAACAAGAACTAATTTTTGAATTTTGTTCAATTTGGTACAGTACTTTATTGATATAACATATTCGAATTTTAAATTTCAATCCAAAACTGTTTTATGGCAAATTTTGAGATTTATTTTTATATGATTTGAGACATCAGCTTACAGCTTACTAAACCGTTGATAAAACTAAAACTAATTTCTGAATTTTTTTCAAACTTGATTTGATATGATTTGGGACACCAAATTGTTGATAAAACAAACAAAAACAAATTTTCTTCAAATTTGGCAAAAACTTTAAAATAAGTACTTTGTTTGATGGCATTATTAGAATTTCAAATTTTACTAAAACTATTTTTTGGTAAATTTAAAAGTTTATTTTTATATAAGTTGAAACACTCACTTACTAAATTGTTGATAAAACTAAAAGTGATTTTTGAATTTTGTTCAAACCTGGTATAGACAATGTAAAATAAGTTTTTTGTTGGTTGGCATTATTGTAATTTTAAATTTTAAGCCAAAACTATTTTTTTGGTATATTTTGAAACTTGTTTTGATATGATTTGAATTTTGTATAATTTGGTGTAGAAAATGTACAACAAACACATTTTTTTAGTTGGCAATATTGATTAAAGTTAAAATTATAAAATCCGTGTTGTGTATGTAAGATATGACAAGTAAAATAAAATGAAAAGTTTGGTTGTTATCAAAAATTTGAAAAAAAAAATTTTGTAGTATAATTTTGGCTTAAAAATTTTTAGTTTTTCGTTTTTTCTCAACATACAAAAGTCCAAATTTTTAGGGATATATGCCAGGCAATCTGCAATTCAAGGTTTTTTCTCAATTTTTGGTCCATGTATATACTATTTATCAAAGAATTAAATTTTTTTTAGTTTTAGAACTTTTTCTTTAATGTATCAAAGTTTAAAATTTTGGAAATTACTGTAATTAATGTCAAGCAAATTAAAATACATAATTCTCGACAAAAATTTTAAAATGGGTGACCCAATTTAGGCTTAAGAATATGACAAGTTTTTAGTTTTTGAGCTTTTTCTCTATTGTACAAAAGTTTTAAATTTTGGAATTTCTTTGTGCCACGCATACTGAAAAATACTTCTTCTCAGAAACAAAAAGTTTTATTTTTTAGAAATATATGGCAGTTAAGAGGGGAGAATAGTTGCGCTATTATAAAGGTTCACATCAAACTCAGCAAGAAAACGCCTGAATATAATCGAATAAAATTTTTACACATTGTAGGAGAAAGTCCAATCTGTGTCCTCAAACTTGTAGAAATTTGATGCGATAAGTCGTTTCTCCGCAATTAATTTTAAAAAAGTGGCGTTTTTAATTAGTTTTTTATAATTTTTTTACTTGTTAAATATAACTTCAAATCTTTAACCAAAACATGAAGACATAGAATATTGTATGTAGTTCAACATATAAAAAGAGTGGTGACTATAATCTTGTTGTTTGGATATTGAGTTGGTTATCGTTTTGTCTTATTTGAACCAATTTTAATTTGAAAACGGCGCTGTATGTGTCAATATTTTTCTAGAGAGAAAGGTTTACTGATATTCTCGTAGATGTAATAGGATTTAAAAAAAAATTCATAACAATACTACTCCCGGCACCCCAACACGGAGCGACTCAACCCGGCAATTCTCTAGCGTTAAACTGAATAATATTGATCAAAAAAGAAAAAAAAAACTCTTTTGTGGCTTAATTCATGCTTTAAAATATAAAAAATACTTTGTTTTTGCCATACAAACTGATTTATTAAAAGTTTAAAAAAATCTTTTTGTAGCCCAAATTAGATTAACAAATATAAAAAATCTTAGTTTTGGAGCTTTTTCTTCAATGTATTACTTTTTTTTGGAATTTTTTGTAATTTATGTCAAACAAATTTAAAAAAAGCTTACCAAAAATGTTTAAAAAAAATAATTGTAACTTATTTTAGGCTTAAAAATATGACAAATTCTTTGATTTTTTGTTATTTTATAAAAGTCCTAGTTTTTGGAAATCTATTGTAGTTATACCAAGCAAACTGAAAAATATAATATTCGTTAATTTTAATTTAAAAAACAATTTTGTAAATTAAATATAAAAAATTATTAGTTTTTGAATTTTTTCTTGAATGTACTTTTTTCTAACTTTTGGAAATTTATGAAATATATGCCAGACGAACGGAGAAATGTTTTTATTATCAAAAATATGAGAAATTTTTAGTTTATGAGTTTTTTTAATGAACAAAAATCCTGATATTTTAAAATTTATATAAGAGTTAAAAATATGAAATTTTTTTAGTATTTGAGTATTTGAGTCTTAATTTTTGGTCCATGTAGTATATGTCTGTCAAACTGAAAAATGTTCTTTTTATCAACTTTTTTAAAAAATAATTGTAGCCTAATTTGGGCTTAAAAATATGACAAATTTTCAGTTTTTAAACTTTTTCTTTAATCTACAAAAGTTTTAATTTTTGGAAATTCATATAATATATGCCAAAAAAACTGAAACATGTGTTTTTTATCAAAAAATAAAAAAGTTTTGGTTGCTTAATTTAGGCTTAAAATTATTTAAAAAATGGTTAGTTTTTGAGCTTTTTCCTACTTGTACACAAATCTTAATTTTTTAAAATCCGTGTTATATGCCAGGCAAACTGAAGCATATATTTCTATCAAAAATTAAAAAAAAAAAAAAAGATTTGACCAAATTCAGGCCTCAAAAAATGTTTTTAAGCTTTCAAGGTTTTCCACAATGTACAAAAGTTTCTATTTTATAAATGTAATATATGCCAGATATACTGAAAATGTACTTAAACATTTGAGAAAATAAGTGTGACCTAATTTAAGATTAAAATATGACAAATTCTTAGTATTTAAGCTTTTAGTAAATGTATAAAGGCCTATTAATTAGAAATTGATTAATTTTTTTATGTAAATTTTTATTTTTTTTTAATTTGGTGTAATATATGCAAAGAGTACTAAAAATAAATGTTCTAAAATTTGAAAAATATATTTTGTGACTGCAGTATCATGACACTCAATTCCAGTTCAAAACATCTGTTCTCTATTTATGTTCTGGAGTAGATATTACCATCACCTCCTGTGATATAGAGACTTATCACGTTTGTAGAGAAAAGATACCTCCAATTTTTTGATAACACTTGGCCGGGAACTCAGTTAAAACCATTCAGCCGTACTCATGTTTTAGAGTGCCCCGCCCACTCACCATGTATTTGTTATCAAGAGGTTGGATATCACCGTCGCCTTCTAACATTGCTTGTAGAGATGAGTAACTTCTATTTTTTTGATAACTAACACTTGGGTTCAAACTATTTGCGCGCACTTGTTGTTGTGGAGTACCTTAACCGTCCGTCATCAAAAGATTATATATCACTATAACCTCTTGTGATATAGAAATTTGTAACGTTTGCAGAGAAGAGAAACTTTCAATTAATTATGCGTTTGTACTCACGTTATGTAGTGCCCCGCCTACTCACTAAATGTCCGTCATCAAGAGATTTAATATCACCACCATCTCTTGTGACATGTTGACTTGTAACGCTTGCAGAGAAGAAAATCGTCGATTTTCTTGATAACTAACCTTTGGGCAGACAGTTTAAATTATTTGTTTAATTCCAGTTTGTTAATGACTAACACTTGAGTAGGTGGACAGGAGCTCCAGTTTAAACTACTTGATGGTAATCATAAATTGGAGTGTCCCACCCACCCAAGTGTCTGTCATCATAAGATTTGAAGTCACCATCACTTCTTGTCATATAGAGACTTTTAACGCTTGTAGAAAGAAGTAACTTCCAATCAGTTTAAACCACCCGCTCGTAGTCATGTTCTGAAGTGTTCCTTCTACCCACCCAAGTGTTTGTCATCAAGTGATTGGATATCACCATTGCCATAGAGACTTTTAACGCTTGCAGAGAAGGAAAATTTATAATTTCTTGATAACTACACTTGGGCGGGTGGTCGGGAAGCTCAATTCCTGTGAAAAACAACTGAAAGCTAAGTTTATGCAATTTACTTTTTTGGAAAAATTGCAGTTTTACGCAGAGCACACTCCAGGCACCAAAATCACCTTGTGCCCCAGGCAATAAAAAACCATAAACAAACTAATGTCACCTAAAACAATGATTCGACTTTTTAACTTGAATTGACTGTACCACCAAAAAGTCCTCATTGCACAATCTTTAAAAGTTAAACTTCTGGCCGCGGCCGTGAAATGGTACAAGCTAACCTGTGAGCAAAATTACAACATTAATAGATTATGCGCGATGTTGGCAAAAAAGGAATATGCAGACCCAGATTGTTTGCTAGGAACCAAAAGCTGTAACGCACTATTAGGAACTAATCTGCAAGAAGTGCTAAGACAACACCACAAAGATAATGCCAACAATCACCTTAGAAGGCAGAAAATTGCACAAACAATAGTAAGTTACTACTGAGCTCGCGCTAGGAAAAACAACAAAACCTACATAAGGAGTGCCTCACGTGTGCTAGGACGTAGAACTTTTGGACAAAACTCCAACAGGGAATAAATTTATATTGATAACTAGAATCGCTAGAAAATCAGGTCTTTAACGAACTGGTTCAGACCAAAGGCAAAAGAGCTTTTGGACAAAAAGTCTAAAGTCAACTCCGGTTAAGAGAGCCAGATCTGCTGAAGAAGTTTAGACCAACCAAGAAGTTCAAAACACTAAAAACAATACGCGCAAAGCTTGCCACGTCACTCAAGAAGACCAATCGTTGTCCGCTTGATTATTGCCGCTGCACAATAGCCAAGTGGCACTTTTAAGCTAACTTAGTAGAAAAACGCACACATAGATAAATAGTTAATAAAGTCTGCTACCAAATTTACCAAAATACTTATGCTATTAACCGCACCCTAAGGAATAAATATAGCCAAACCCAAATCCTGTAACGAATAGAGCGTCAAACAATGGCAAGGCAGCTACCAACGACGGTGTCCGCAACGTATACTGCAAAACAGAAAGCAAAACCTAGTCGCAAAGTTAGGTTGATATGCCAAAAATCTAAACTAACTAACTAGCCGCAAAGTGGATGACTTTATTGCGCAATTTAGAGAACCTGCACGATTGTTAGTTTAAAAATCTTAGTTTAAAATGTTCAAGTAATATGGAAAAAACTGCCGGAAAATTCGTATTTTTGTTGCAAGTTCTCGTTCAAAAATGAAGTACTGTTTTATCGAAATGAAACTATTGTCAATAGATGAAGTATTTAATGTAAATTTACGTGTTTATGTTGGCTTGTTCTAGGCCTAGTTTAATCTTTATAGGAATATGCAAAAAATGTCAAAAATTTGCATTTTTGTTGCAAGTTTTGTGTTTGTCACTCTCGATCAAAAATCAAATATTGTTTTAAAATGAAATAGTAGAATTGAAGTTAAGCTTTTTCTTTAATTTTTTATTATAACAAATGATTTAGTCTAACAATTATGAAAATATTTTTGGCTACTTTGTTGATGTTTCAAAGTTCCACTTTATAAGGTATAATGCAATATGTGTTGACTACAGAAAATCCTTTTTCTGTTCAATTTTAGAAAAAAAAAAAATTTTTTACCAAATTTTATTATTTGTCAGCTTTTTTTGATGTATAAAATATAATGTAACATGTGCGCGCTGATTCTAGCTGATACGAGAGTTTTATTCCAAAAATATGATAGCTCAATGGTAGAGCACTTGCATATCATGCGAGCAGTCCGGGGTTCGATCCCCGAAATATGACTGAAAATAGTTACAAAATTATGGGGTAGGTTTAGTGATTATTTTCAACCCCATTTAAATTATAAGGTAATAAATATAAGGGGGTGAAATGATAACTTGCTCTTTATCCACCAGCGTGGTTTGGATGTCACGTATTAAGCTGTTGGTCCCATCAAACCACTTTAAACAAGTCGTAGACTTAATGTGGCGATGTAAAATAGCCGTAAAAAGCATAAAAGCATAAAAGTCTTATAGCAAATAATATAGTTTTTTTTTTAAATCATCTAATTGACATTAGTGTCTGTTAAAGTATTTTTAAAGTCATTTAAAATTTGTTTAAAATTTTTTTTTTTGGTACACTGTAATGTTGTTTTCTAGGATTCTTCTTTAGCAACATTTTTGGACTTCTATAAAAAAATTTCAAAGAAGTTCAAAAGTTTTTTTCTTTTTAGTCTACTCAAAGCGATTGTAAAGTAGTTTTTTTCTAGTTTTTTTGGCAACTCTCATATTTTCATTTTTTTCATAATATTTTTTACATCCTTTGACTTTTCAGAATAATTTAAAAGGCGTTTTTTACCTTTTTTTTTGAATTGTTTAGAAAAATTTATAATCTTGACAAAGCTCTTTAAAACTTTTAAAATCTTTCAAAGTTACCATAGAAGTGTTTAGGTTATCTAATTTTTTTTTTAGTTGCTTCTAGGAGATCTTAAAGTTTTTTAGATGATTTTTTTCAAAAAATTTTGGAACAAGACTTCTTAAATCAACATATTTATATTTAGAAAAATATTTCAGATTCTGTAAAATCTTCTTAAACTATTCAATCTGGTATTGTCTTTGATAACTTTTAAAGTTCTATTTGTTTAGAAAATTTTCAGATATTTTTTGTTAAAACTTTTTAAAAGTCTTTCAGTTTTTTTATGCTTATATTTATGGTACGGCTATCCAAAGTCTTCTAGGCAGTTTCTAAATTTATTTAGGTTGCTTATTATTAGAGGAAGAGCACTTCAATTTTTTTATGTTACGTTTATAGTGTTTTAGAGTCAAGTTTTTAAATTGCTTTTAATATCTGTAAATGTTTTATATGTTTTTGATAATATTTATCTAAGACATCTTTACGTTTTGAGTGAAACAATCAAATAATATTTTTTTAACTTGTTGTGAGCTTTCACTAGCTTTTAGATTCCTGTTAAAGTACAGTAAGTTTTTTCAGACTTTCTAATACTTGTTTAATATTCTCTAAGTGAATTAAAAATTAAATTAAATTAGCAGTCCAAAGGTTTTTTTGAGTAAGATGAGATGATTAATTTTTGTAAACCATGTATGCCGAGAAAAAAAAACAGATTTACAAACAATGTACGGCAGAGTAGGATTCGAACTCACTGAGAGCCAAGCTTGCGACATGGAACCAAACCTATTTTAATTAGTAATATCGGTTAAGATTTGAAAATTATTTTGTACTTTTAATATCAGTGCAATTTTGATACTTGTGGGAACGTATTCTTTGGTTACTGTATTAAAATGAGCAGTTGTTTGAACCAAACGGGGGTTGCTACCTAACCCATTCCCAACAATACAAACAGTTATTGATATAATATTTTAAAACCAGTTAATAAGTAACAATTTATGAACTCATTTTTTATATAATAAGGGGTGAATATTATAGGGCAGAAAATAGTTACAAAATCATGGGGTAGGTTTAGTGATTATTTTCAACCCCATTTAAATTATAAGGTAATAAATATAAGGGGTGACTTATATTTGATTAAAGTAAAAAAAAAAAAAAAAATTGTTTCCGATGTCTCGTAGTGAGTAAATAGCAACAAAGACACAGGCTGCAAAGTCTATTGAAAACAACAAAGCATCAAACTGCTCTTGCCTTGAATAACTCGGGGAATAATGGATTTTTATCCGAGTTTCGAAAGCCATCAAAATTATGACGACGCTAAAAAACGGAGCAAATTGCTTGCCTTAATGATACACTATAATTTCCTTACATAAATAATACCCTTAAATGGTGGGGCTTTTTATATCTTTCTTGTAGGCAGGGAATTAATCAGATAAGTGTTTTTTGCTTATAGATTTTAAATATTTGTTTTTCTTCTAATAAGTGGTTGTTATCCTATGTAGCTTAGTTATAAGCATCCCGCGATAAAGAAACGATTTACAGGCTGCGCATATTTTGAAATAATTTAAAATGTGGTAAGAAGGAAGGCATATTAATTGCCCTCCCGTCACATTAGACATCCCATTGTTATATACCTGGCGTGTTATAATGGGAGGGCACTGGGAGACGGACAGTTCAAATTAGCCTCGTTTGAATTTTAAGTGGGGGCCCACTAAAACGTTAACGAGAAACGAGACAGTGATTTCTTAAAACAAAAAATTAATTGCCCTTAAAAAAAGAGATGGTGTTAATGCAATGCATCCGCTGCTTGTTAGTATCGTTTAAGCAACACATCGTGTGTGAAATAAGATTTTTTTAATATATAAAAATTTTCCAGTATCTATTGCTGATAGTATGGGGGGGATTATTTATCGTTGGCGACGCCATCGCTGCGGCAATAACAATGATCGCTTCTTCGCTTCGATGGAGCGATATTTCGGGGAAATACATCAAACACATCCTCTAATGTCGTGCAGGCAACGTTTTGCACCCTTTGTGATACGATATATCTAAACATCATAAAGCGAACGTTATCCTACATTTAAGTATAAATTACGCAATCTCTTCGGGGTAATGGATGCCGATTTATTGTATATATACATAAAAAAAATTGACAGGGGTTAATCGCAAAGCAGATAATTATAAAAGGCGTTTGGATGGCTTTTTATCCTATAATGTTACTGTAGGATGTATTCGGTTACTTCCTTTTTATATTCATCAAGTGGAATAGCCACAAAGGATGCAATTTTATGAACTGAAAATAGTTCAAAAAAATATTACATTAACAGGAATTATAAAGCCGCTTCAGTGCTGTTGTATAAGTTTTTTTTTTCTTATTTGTAAACCCTGATAATAATAATAATAATAATAATATATAAGTTAATAAAATTATTGAATTGACTTTGAATTGAATAAAATTCGGCTTATAACTAAATTAAATTGAAACAATGTTTTTAATAAAATTATTTAAAATAAATTAATTTAATTATTCTATTCAATAAAATCTGACTTTATCTTAAATAAATAGTATTTATATATTAAAATTTTTAATCAATTTCTTAAAATTTGGTTTAAAAAATGCCCTTTTAGCGTAAAATTTTGATTTTCATTAAGAAATTCTTTTAAAAATAAAAAACTTTTGTCTAATTGGTTATATAAATCAAGGAAATTTATTATTAAATTTAATAGTTAATATTTATAGAATTATCTTAGTTACATAATTATCTATTAATATTAAAGCAAGTAATATAGATAGAAGCGCAACTTTGTTATAATACTTATTCTTGATTTAACCCAGTAGTAAGGGTAATCAATGTTGCTTCAGCGACGTGATGCCATTAAAAGTTTCGCCGCTATCAACTCGTCTGTTTCCATAAATACGGGGACGCCAAAAGGAGGGTTGAAACTGAATGATTTATCTCCGAGGATTTATCTATATTTTAAAACATTTTAAAATTATGATCGCGGCAAAGTTTCCAATTGTGCGATACTCGGCCGCCCGCCCATCTTGTTTATGAACTGATAAAAATTTTAACCAAAAAAAAAACCGTCTCGGGTTTTTAATTAAAAACTTTTTTCAACGATATAAAGAGAAAAATATAAAAGAAATTTGTTTTGATATTATAAGTTTATTGATTGATGTAATTATGAATACATTATCAAGCGTAAAATAATTATTCAATATATTTATTGTTCAAAAATAGAAATGATTGCTTTTTTTTCTCTCTCTTTGAACAATAATAGGAATTGTATAAAATTCTGAGCGTGACTTTTGAGTAAAACTCGTTGGGATTTTAGAAACGGATGAGGATAAATAAGGATGGAATTTAATGTGAAACAAAAAGGGGGCGCCCGGAATTGGGGTAGTAAGTTGCCGAGATCAAAGTCGTCGTTGTTGAAAACGAAATAATACCAATTCCCTTTTACCCCATCTACTTCCTTCCTATCCGCATTCCGAATCACTTTCCAATGCAAGAAAACTCTTTCGGCATTTATTGCGCGAGCTAAATTGCAATAATTTAGACAACAATATTAAATTGAATTTAACTAGAAAGTCAAATAATGTCATCTTATGTATTTGGAAAGTTTAATCATAACGTACTTTAATTTTTTATACGATCAATTTGATTTAAGTTGATTAATAGTAGGACAAGCAAATATAGTCTAATTTCAAAAATTGATCAACGATTTTGCTCATATTTACAGTGCTTGATGTAAAAATTTGATTAAAAATTTAATGTTCAATTTGACTTGAGCTCAACTTGATCATATTGACATTAAGATAATAAAATTGGTTTAATTTTAATCTATTCATTGGAAATTGTTGTAATTGGTCATTATTGACTGCACTTGCTAAGATTTAAATTTAAACGCTCAATTTGATTTAAACTTAGTTGATCTTTTTCAACTTAATCAAATTAACAAAATTTGGTCTAATTTCAAAACCATCCATAGGAAATTGTTGGAATTGGTCAACAATGTTGCCCATTGTTGTAATAAAATGATTTAAATTTATAAACTTGATCAGATAATGAAATATGAGCTAATTTCAAAATTCTTCTTCTTTCCGTGCTTTATGCGCGGTGGATCACTCCAAACCACTGGCGCAGATTTTTAAGCTAGGATATTCTTCTTCTCCTTGGACCTTTTTTTTTCAGCACCTTTCCTTCCAGAATTAGTTGAAGTATTCTATATCTTTTTTTGTGTCTCATAATATGTCCAAGGTATTCTAGTTTTTTGGCTTGCATGGTCATCATTATTTCAAGATCATTTCTAACTCTCCGAAGAACGTTATCATTCGTCACTTAATTCATCCATGTAATCTACTACTACAACTTGAAAGCTTCTAGTCTGCTTTCTGAGTCCTTCGTTACCGTTATCGTAGAGTGGAGAAAACATAGAATCGTATCATTTTGATTTTAAGTTGCAGAGTCAGATCTGAACTGGTGAATATTTTACTTCTCTAGAATGGGCTCACTGTTGGTTTATGCAGGTATTTGTCAACCTGTTTGATAGGTATGTTGTTGAGGGTCAGGTTTACCGGTGGTGGATTGTTTTGGTGACTACCATGCATTTGGTTTTTTTATAGTTAAACAGATTCCGTGTTTCTCGCTAGTGGATGTGATCTTTTTCATTATAAGTTGGAGTCTTTCGGCACTACTGGCTATTATGACGGAGTTGTCTGCATATCTAATGTTATTGAGGAGTTCATTATTGACTATGATTCTCTCTTCCACTCCATTCAGTGCTTTTTTGAAAATTTCTTTTGAGTATATATTAAATAGCTTGCGCCAGAGCACACAGCCCTGCTGCACAACTCTACATATTTTTATTTTCTTTGTTTATGGTCTTCTACTCTTACATCTGCTGTTTGTTGCTAGTATAGTAATGCGAATGTTTTTGTCATCAGCTTCCGTTTTCTTAAGTATCCTGATCAGTTCTTCGTGTTTTACCTTGTCAAAAGCTTTGCTGAAGTCAATAAAACATAGGTATACATTGCAGTTGAAGTTTCTACATTGCTGAATCACCTACGGCATTGCGGAACCTAAATTGTGTTTCCTCGATGCGTGCTTCACATTGTTGGTAAATTCTATTATGTATAATTTTAAGAAATATCTTGAGTGTATGACTCATTGTATTTTTGGTCCGATAATTTTCGTATTGTTTTGCTGTTGGTTTTTTTGGAATAGTGACAAAAGTGGAGTGGAGCCAATCTGAGAGTATTTCTCCTGTATTATACATCACATTATATATGCGGGTAAGAGTGTTTATACCTTTTTTGCTAAATAGTTTAAGGACCTCTGCTGGTATTTTATCTGCCTTTCCAGTCTTTGCTGTGTCTATAGCTTTTTGAACCTTATTTTTGTGTACTATGAGGTCCGGTATCCGTGTTATTCATGCCGTGATGTTCTGGGCGATGGTCTTCAAATAACCTTTTAATTTATTTTTCTCAGGTTGATAGTTTTTTTTTAAGAGTAATCTCATTTCTGGTTGCGTCTATCAATCTACCGTTTTGCTTCTTCTTATATGTGCCTGCAGCTTTTTTTATTTTGTGGTGCGTATTGAACAGGTCATACTTTTTTGCAGGTTTTCTATTTTGAGACATTTCTTCTTCTTCAGCTTTTTGTACGCTGTTTCTTATTTGTCTTTGCAGTTCAGTATACTTGCCCTGGTTTTTCCCTTTCATTTTTTTTCTTTCGTTTATCATTCTAAGAATATCAGATGTCATCCATTCTTTGTGTTTTTCTTTTTCCTTTAGTGGTACTTCTTTCTCAATGGTTGCCTCAAGTTCTTTTTGTAAGCTTCTCCAGTCTTCTTCTGCTCCTGAGCTTTCATTGTTTTTCTTCTTGAAGTATTTTGTTAGAGATTCGGATACTGTTTGTCTGAAAGTGCTGTCTTTTCTCTTTGTCTTATAGTCTAAGTTTTGTCTGAAGTAGCCCGATAAGGGGGTTATGACAGGCTGACCAGATATACTTTTTTTTAGTAACATATACTTTTTTGGAAGTCAAAATACTCTTGACTTTTTTTAATTCAAATTAACAAAAAATATACTCTTTTTTTCAATTGAGTGCTAATAATTTTAAACTCTTTATCCGGCTTCTAAATTAACAATCCAGTCTTTAAAATTGTAAATTGGGCTTTTAGAACTGAAAACCCAGTAACTAACGTGTAAAAATTTACTGCAAAACTAATAATCCGATTTTCAAAGTATAACCGGCCGTTAAAACTAATTCCTCTTTAAAAGTATAAATCCGGTCTTTAAAGTGTTAAATGTATCTGCTAAACAGTAAATTCAGCTTATAAACTATAAAAAGTCTAAATAATACGTTAAAATATACTGATAAACTGTTAATTTGGCTTTTAAATTATAAATCTGATTTTTAAAATATTTGGTTTTTAAAAGTATAAAAAGGTCTTCAAAGAATCTAGACAAAAACAGTTGAAAATTGTATAATTCTATTTATAAAATGTTAAAAATAACAAAATTCTGCCTTGATACACTAAAATATTGTCAGAAAACACCAAAATTCTGCTATGTTACGTACCTAAAAAACTGTGGCATAAAATCAAGTTTCCTATTTGGTTTAGTAAAGAACTTATTTCACTTACTAAATTAAAAAAAGTTGTTTATAAACGTTTTAAATCTTCTATGTGATTATAATGAGTTTGAATCTATTTGCACTTTATGTAAAAATCTTAGCGCTCGCTTTTACAAGTAAGTATATATAGTATATTGCACGTAGCGAGAATAATATTTACACAAATCCAAAGCATTTTTGGAAATTGTCAACGAAACCAGAACATCTAATGGCTTTCCGTCTACAATGTACTATGAAGACCTAATCTGCACTAATGGGGATGATTATGTCAAAAAATTTGCAGAATTTTTTTCTTTTGTTTACGATTCTGAAGTTTATATAGCTCTAACGATTAAGTTTCAAAACTACGTAATACATTCAATTTTTTCAATTAGTTTGTTTGATGTTTTTAAAAGTATTGAATACCTTTAAAGTAACCTTAGCACTGGCCCAGACGGAATTCTTTCCATGATGTTGAAAGAATGCATTTATTCTATTTTTACGCCGTATCTAAATTTTTTGATATGTGGAAACAAAGCTACATTGCGCTTTTATTTAAATCTGGGACTAAGGAAGACATAACTAACTATATAACTAACGATATGCATTCAATCTGCCATTCCTAAATTATTTGATCAACTTGTAACTGAACAAACACAATGAATGTGCAAATGTATTATAATTGATGAACAGCATGGTTTTCGTGAGAGTCGTTCCACAATTACTAACTTATTGTGCTACAAAAATTATATTTTGAATTCAAAAGAATCAAGAGTACAAATTAATTATATTTACATCGATTTTTTAAAGGCTTTTGATCGTGTGAGCCACAGTATTTTGTTAGCTAAGCTTTATGCTTTAGGTTTTTATCACGCTGTGGTTTCATGGTTATCTAGCTTTTTGAAAAATCGTACTCAATGTGTAAAAATTAATAATTTTCTTTCTCAGCCAAATCTTATATCTTCAGGTGTTCCCCAGAAATCACACTGCGGTCCAATTCTGTTCCTGCTTTTTATCAATGATATTTTTCAGTCTATTTATTTATCGTCTTTTTTTTATTTGCTGATGATCTAAAGCTGTACAGTAAAATATCATCTTTTAATGATTGCCATCTGTTACAACGAGATTTAGATTTCGTAAATGCTTGGTGTCATAATAAATATCTTTTTCTTAACGTTAACATATGTTTTTCAATTAGTTTTAATAGAACACTGAATAAAATACCTTACGGTTATGATATTAATCATAAACCGCTGAAACAAGTTCCCTAAATAGCAAACTTGAGCGTAATCTTTGATCACAAACTTACAATTGTCGAGTATATTAACTCTATGTGTAACCGGGGTATGAAAATGCTAGGTTTTGTTTACAGAATGTCAGCAGACTTATGCCCAAGTACGCTTAAATTATTTTATTGTTCTTTGGTGCGCTCTCATTTAGAATATGCTCAGTCTGGTGCCCGTCTTACGAAATTCATATTCAAAGTATTGAACGAAACGAATTCAAAATAAGTTTGCGCTAGATTATATCTTATAAATTAGGGATTTTAACGGTTAATTTTGGTCAAAATTACATTACATGTTTGTACAATTTGCCACCACTAAAGCTTTGTCGCAAAAAAGTTGATTGTTTGTTTTTGCGTGGATTAGTGATGTCTGAAGTAGACTGTCCTGGGCTTCTTGCATCTCTACCATTCAGAATTCCTATTAGCGATTGACGTACCAGGCATATGCTATAACTTTTACCGTGAATAAAGAATTATTATCATATACAGTTGAAAAGTTTTATTTTTTATGAAATTTTAAAAATGTTAAAATTCGATCATAAAATTTTAATGTAAGTGCAAGATTCTGTTACTAAAAAGTAAAAATTAACAAAATATTTTCTTTAAAACGGCAATTAATTCAAAAATCTATTCATAAAATGTCAAAAATAGCAAAAATTGGTCATAAACCGTCAAAAAGTGCAAAATTTGGCTAAGAAGAATCAACATATTGTTAGAAAGAATCAAAATCCTGTTGAAAAAAGCAAATTTTTTTTATAAAATAACAAAAATACTAATATTCTGTTAAAAAATGCAAAATTCTATTCATTAAATGTCAATAATAGCAAAATACGACCATAAATTTTTCAAAAAATGCTAAATTCTATTTACTTGACAATAAAGTATCAAAATATTCTAAGAAAAAACTTTAATCTGTTAAAAAGTGCAAATTTTTATTTATTAAATGTCAAAACTATCAACATTTGGTCATAAAATGTCAAAATTTAGGAATGAAGTATTAAAATATCATCAGAAAGCACCAAAAGTGTGCAATAATAATTATAAACTGTCTAAAAGTACAAAGTTCTATTTATAAAGTGTCAAAAACAGCAAAATGTGCAACTTTTTTTTTAAATGTCAAAAATAACAAAATATTAGTCAAAAAGTACAAAATTCTTTTCATAAAATGTCTTAAATAGCAAATACTGTTGAAAAGTGCAAAATTTTATTCACGAGATGCTAAAAACTGGAAATTTTGATAAAAGTATTTAAGTATTGTTAGAAAAAACTAAAAATCGGTCATAAACTTTTAAAAGATGTAAAATTCTGTTTATAAAATATCAAAATAAACAAAATCCGGCTTTAAGCTGTCAAAAAGTGCAAGAAATTATTTATGACGTTGTAAAATCCGACTATAAATTATAAAAATTAAAACCTTAAAAAGTGCAACATTTTATATATATTATAGATATGTCAAAAATGAGAAATATCCGTTTAGTAACCATTGATAAATGCAAAATACTATCCACAAAAAGTCAAAATTATTACAATTTGACTATGAAGTTTTAAAATATTGTCAAAAACTTATAAAAAATGCAACATTTTATTTATGAAACGTTAAAAACAACATAATCCAGTCATAAAGTATTAAAATATTTTCCAAAAACGGCCTTAAATTGTTGAAAAGAGTAAATTCTAGTCATAATGTTTAAAAATATTAAAATCCGGCTATAGAACATCAAAATATTTTTTCGATAATTAGTCCATAAACTGTTATATACAGCGATGAAATATTTAAATATTGTCAAAAACTCGGCTTAAATGTTTAAAAGTAAGAAAAAATATTTATGAAAAGTCCGGATGTAGTCTGTTCTTAGTGTGCTGTGTACACACATTTAGAGGTTGTACTATAGGAGTGTGTGCGTGAGAGAGAAAAAATTAAAAACTAAAAAAAGTAGATTTGAGAATGAGTGCATATCAGCGTAACCTTGAAATTTTTCCTAGTTGTTGTTTTTAGTTTGTTTCCGGTGTTATTCTGGCACGAGAAATACACGGAAATAGTCGTTGTTTGGTAAGTGAGTTCAATGGAAACTCAGAGTAAAGTAAAGCTTTGTTTAATTTGCGATTGCGGACAGGCAGAGTTTATATAAAATGTTGTAAATCTTCATTAAATCCAAGCGTTATTTTCAACTCAAAAACAAATCTTAGTCCTTGGCTTATGTAAAATATTATAACTATTTTTTGGTTGTCTAGAGATAAATTTCCAGCTACAAAATAATTTAGACAAAAACTTTAATAAAATTACTCAAATTTTATATATTCTCAAAATAACATTTAAAATCCAGCCTATGAAAATTAAAATCTGGTCGAAAAGTTATTAAATTTGGCAAGAAACTTAAATAATATCTTTATAATTAGTAAAATTTTGACTTAATTTCAAAAATCTTGTTATTAAAGACAAAATCCAAATTAAAAAAATTAAAACTTAACTTAAGTATCAAAATACTTAGACATAATTTTAAAATTTGACAAGAAAAAATAAAATCCAGCCAAAAACTTTAATAACCTGCTTAAAATTGGTAATCTTTGTACTTAATATCAATAAATCCGCTTATAAAGTACATAATTTCAAAAATTCGGCCAAAAATACAATAATTGACAAAAAAGAATTATAAGTAACTAACTTATTGGTAAAATTTTATTATTATCTCAAAAATCTGGCCGTTAAAGACAAAATCCAGTTAAAAAAAAGTTGTAGGCATTAAGTAATCAAATCCGGTTAAAAACTATAATAATCTGCTATATATTGTTAAAATATAGACATAATTTTAAAAATCTGGCTATAAAATATAAATTTTCGCCTAAAAAAATTAAAATCTTGTCTTAAAATATTAAAATCCAATAAAAAAACATAAAAATCTGCATGAAAATTGACAAAAATTGATCATACTCTTAAAAATCTAGTCATATAATACTTAATCCAGTAAAAGAATTAAAACCCGTTTATAAAGTAATTAAATCCGGCCAAAACAATAGTAATATAGTAAAATACAAATATAATTTTAAAAATTTTGCTATAAAATATCAAAATATTGTCAGAAAGTACTAAAATATAAAAGTGTTTGCACTTTCTACACATGAAATGTTAAAATTAGAAAAAAATGGGATATAAATTGTTAAAAACTGCAAGATTCTATTCTTGGAATGTCAAAAAAGCAAAATCCGGCTATAAGTTGTTGAAAAGTGAAATGTTTTTTTTATACAAAGTAAAAACTATTAATCCGGCCATGAATTATCAGAATATTGTCAGAAAACACTAAAATTTGCCATCAAGGCTTGAAAAGTGCAAAATTCTACTCATGAAATGTCAAAAATAGAAATATTGAGCTATGAAATATTAAAATATTGTTTAAAAGCACTAAAATCCGGTCATAAAATGTTAAAAAAGTGCAAGAATTTATATATAAAATGACAAAACAGCAAAATCCGTCCATAAACTGTTAAAAACTAATAAATTGCAAAATCCGGCCACAAACTATCAAAATATTGTCAGGAAACACCAAAATCCGGTCATAAACGTTTGAAAAGTGCAAAATTCTGAAATAAATTAGCAAAATTAAACCATAAACTTTTTAAAAGTGCATTATTTTATTCATTAAATAAAAAAAGTAGTAAAATCTAGCTATAAAACATTAAAATATTGTTAGAAAACTTTAAAATCTGGCCATAGTATTAAAAAGTGCAAAATTCTATTCATAAAATGTCAAAAAGCACAAAAATCCGGCTATAAACTATTAAAACGTTCAAAATTCTATATATGAAATATCAAAAATAGCAAAACCCGACCATAAACAGTTAAAAGATGCAAGATTCTATTTATAAAAACTAAAAAATTCCAAAACCTGGCTACAAACTATCAAATTATTGTCAGGAAGCACCAAAATCCGGTCATAAACGGTTGAAAAGTGCAACATTTTAAAATGAATTCGCAAAATTCAACCGTAAGCTTTTTAAAAGTGCAAAATTCTATTCATTAAGAGAAGAAAAGTAGCAAAATCCAATTATGAAATATCAAAATATTGTAAGAAAACACTAAAATCTAGCTATAATGTTGAAAAGTGCAAATACCGGCCACAAACCGTCAAAACGTCTAAAATTCTATATATGAATGATTAAAAATTTCAAAATCCGGTCATAAACTATTAAAAAGTACAGTGTTCTATTTATAAAATGACAAAACAGCAATGTGCGGTCATAAACTGTTAAAAAGTCTAAAATACTATTCATAAAATGTCAAAAACATGACCTTCAAAAAGTGTATTTTTTATGAAATGTCAATAATAGCAAAATCCTGTTATGAAATATAATAATATTTTTAGAAACAATTAAAATGTTGTTATAAATCCGGCCATAAACTGTTGAAAAGTGCAAGACTCATTCATAAAATGTAAAAAATAACTAAATTCAGCCGTAAAGTATAAAAATATTGTCAGAAAGTATCAAAATTCACCATAAACTGTTGAAAAAATAGTAAAATTCTCTCATAAATTACAAAAATGTTATCAAAAAGGACCAAAATTTGGCTAAAAACGGTTGAAAAGTAGAAAATTTACATTCACATCTTAGATTAAGTATTTTTACAGTTGATCATCTTTTATTGGTTATATTTTGACAGCTGCTATGTAAAATTTTATAATTTTAGACGTATTAAGTTAATGAATATCATCTTAGATCGTGTATTTTTTGACAGCTGCTATTTAAGATTTAGTAATTTTTGACATAGAAATGGTTTTTGATAAATGATATACTTGTTAGAGTACTCGTGTATTGTGTTAAAAACATATAACTTGTAAAAATTCAATGATGGTGGCAGTTACTATGTGATAAATAAGTAACTTATAGTAGTATACTCTTTTTTACTTTTAAAAATTTGGTCACCCTGGGTTATGTCGGCCCCAGGATAAGTTTTTGCAGACGTTATGCTGTTATGAAAACGATGATTAATTATTGTGTAATTGATTTGATTTCTGATTATTCTCCCCACAGTATGTGCCGGCGATGTTCAAGTGTATATTCGTCGAGGTGGAAGTTTAAAAAATGTGTCATAATTGTCATTTCTTTTTCTCTGCAAAACTGGACGAGTCTATCTTCTCGTGTATTCCGTGTCCCAAGGCCGTATTGCCCCACTATGCTTTCTTTCTTGACTTGCATTGAAATCCCTCATTACGATTGTGACTTTGTTGTTTTTAGTAGATTTTAAGATCTTTGCCAATTGTCCATATAGCTTTTCTATCTCTGTATCATCCTTATCCGCAGTTGAGTAGTATACCTGAACGATGTTAATGTTAAATGGTATTGCTTCTATTTATATTATTATAATTTTATCTGAGTGGTGGATTACATTTTTGATCGAATAATTTATTTATTTTGTTACTACGATGGCGGCTACTCCATTTCGATGGTAGTTGTCGTCATTTCCAGAGTAGTATACTGAATGATTTAATATTTTGCTGTATTCTGAGCCCTTTTATCGCATCTCACTTATCTCCATACTTTCAGTCTGTTCATTTCTTGTATGTTGTTATGGATTTTCCCGTCTTCGAACGCACTTATAGCGTTCCATGTACATATTCTTATTGGTGTTGTGTTCTTCATTTTAGGCAAGGGAAAATGGCCTACAATATTGCTTATTATTGATAATATTTATGTAAAAGTTATACGCTCAATTATACTACTTAACTTGATCAGATTAATAATATTGCTCAACTCCAAAATCCACACTTTGTAAATTGTTGAATTAGGTAAACAATGTTGCTCATTATTGACTGTACTTGATGTAATTTTTTAATTAAAGTTGTACGCTCAATTTGATTTAAGTTTAACTTACTCAACTTGATTAGATTGAATAAAATTATGCTGCGTTATGATTAGATGATTATTTTATATTACGAAAATATTTAATAAAACTGTCCGGCAAATTTTTACGATGCGTAAACACCTTGAACCTATAAACAGAGCACCCCCATATATCTCGCCCTCGTTTGAAAAATTAACGAGGCTCTTTTTTCGAAGGAATTAAAATAAATACGAGATAAATAACTGGTAATTTATGATCTTCAACATTGACAATTCCCATTTTTTCCCGACAACAACAAGACGAAGAAGAGACAATTTATGTTATTTATGTTGAATTTATGCAGGGCGTATTTTTTATATATTTTTTTATTTTGATCCCTGGATGATATCGATCGGAGCTTGTTTATTATTAAGGTCAGAAATTAGTGGTGCGGGTAACAACTGATAATGTATCTTTGTCAAAATGTTGTGTGTGGGGACAAACCATCCGGTCATACGCGTCATATACACTCATGAGCCATTGCCCGAAATTACCCAACCCCCCGATATGTATCATTTTGACACCAGTGGACACTTTTACGATGGCGCAGCCGGTACAAAACTTTTACACGATGCGACATCCATCCCACCCCGTCATAAATAATAACTTTTGGTCCCTGTAAAATATTTCCACTGCGTTTAATATTAATTAAAACGAATATTAATATTTTTTTTACCAGCGGACTAAATTGAATTTTTATAACAATTTAACTAACATTTTTTGCTTACACTAGTATGAAAGCCTGCTTTATCATAATTTAATGGACTAAAAAATAATATGAAATATTTTTATTACAAACTATGTATTTTCAACTATTCTTTTCAAGAGTGGACTAGAAATAAACATAAATATTCTGTGAAATTTTATTATGATAAATTATTTTCTTTCAGTTTTATTACCATTTTTTGTTTATTTTATAGCTACATAAAATCAGTTTTTATTGTAATACATAAAAATATAATTAGATTGTTTGTTGTATTTTTAATATTCAAAAATTGTGGAACATTTTTATTGTAAATTTGTCTGGAGGCCGGATTTTTTAGACTAACAAATCAGTTTAATAAATAGGAAAAATAAAAAGTCTAGCGTTCTTATACATTTTGTTATGAATATATTTAAACAAATTGAAGCAATTTAGTGATAAAATGTAAGAACCTCGTATATAGTTTGGCGTAGTAGAATCCACCGTTCTATTATAAAATGTAATAAATGTTCACTTAATCCAGTGGAGATAAACAGTGAACCCCGGGGAGTATATATTTTCATTTACGCTCACAACAGTAAGACAACAATACCTCACTCCTGACACGCAGCTAAAAATAATTAAGGAACTAATTAGTAAACGTGTCTGACTACCATTAGCAATATTAAAACACATTGAAGGATGATTTGCATGTGAATAGGAGGGCGTCATATGCAATAGATGCAATCTCAACTTCTTGACAGTGCATCTCTGCGTGAAATTAAATATATGTGATGCAAACCCCAACAATAACAGGGTGATGAATTATATTATATTATAGGAGAAGCGGCCAGTCGTGACTGCATTTTCCAAACAATACTTTCTGACCGCATCTAAAAGGGAGACGAGAAGGAAAAAAGGGTGTCGCAATCTATGCGTTAATATGGGGCTGCGTTTATTCGTATAGGGGCTGACTTGATTTCACTGATAGCGATTCATTTTAAGACCGTATGGGAACTACGGTTAAATGTATATAAATGTACCCCCATTTCACAATTAAGTTTGCTTCAACGTATTTTGCAAATTTTACCATTCATTTTACCAAAAATCATGCTTCAAGAAGTTAAAAAAAAATAAAAGATTTGGGAATATCCTCAAAAAACCTTAACATATTTTTAGAGATTAAAACTATGTTATAAGTAATAGTTTGAAAGCTTTATATATATATATATATAAATATTCTAAAACATTATTTGTGCTCTTAAAGCTTCAAAGAATGTTCCAAACACAGTTCTAAAAATCCTCTCACCAATAGATAAACTATAATCCCACCCACTAGAGTGTTTGTTTTCAAATTATTTTATGTCACTGCTGATACTCCTGCAGTTATTACATCAAAGAGATTGAAAGTCAAATGTTATTCAAGCGTACTAACAAGAAGAATAAACTAACCACTTCATAACAAACGCTTGGATGGGTGGGCGGAACACAGTTCCAAAAATCCCCGTCCCATTAGATAAACTACTTACCACACTTGCCCACCTACTTACCACACTTGCCCACCTGAGTGTGTGGTATTATACTATTTTATGTCGCAGTCTCTGTTGATGCTCTTGCAGTTATTACGTCAAAAAGATTGAAAGTCAAATGTCATTCAAGCGCACTAACAAGAAGAGTAAACCAATCACTTGATAACAAACACTTGGGTGGGTGGACGGGAACACAGTTAAAAAAATCTCCGACCCAATAGATAAACTACTTAACCCACCTACCCACTCGAGTGTTTGTTATTATTATATTTTATGTCGCATCCTCCGCTGATACTCTTGCAGTTATTACATCAAAAAGATTAAAAATCAAATGTGATTCAAACGCACTAACAAAAAGAGTAAACTAATCGCTTGATGACAAGCACATGGGTGGGTGGGCGGGAACACAGATCTAAAAATTTCCGCCCCAATAGATAAATTACTTACCTACCCACCTGTCCTAGTGATTGTTATCATACTATTTCATGTTGTACCGTCTGCTGATGCTTCTGAAGTTATTACATTAAAAAGGTTGGAAGTCAAATGTCATTCAAGCGCAGTAACTAGAAGAGTAGCTAACTTGGGTGGGTGGGCGGGAACACAGTTTTAAAAATCCGCGCTCCAATATATAAACTACTTGTCCCATCCATCTACTCAAGTGTTTGTTATTAAACTATTTTATGTCGCACCTACTGCAGTTACTCCTGCAGTTATTATATCAAAAAGATTGAAATTTAAATGTTATTTAAGAGCAGCAACAAGAAGAGTGAACTAAGCACTTGATTACAAACGCTTGGGTGGGTGGGCGGGAACACAGTTTTAAAAAATCACCGCCTCAATAGATAAACTGCACACCCAAGTGTTTGTTATTATACTATTTTATGCCGCATCTTCTGCTGATGTTCCTGCAGTTATTACATCAAAAAGATTTAAAGTCAAATGTCATGCAAGAGCACTAACTAGAAGAGTAAACCAATTACTTAATATCAAATGCTTGAGTAGGTGGGCGGGAACACAGTTCCAAAAATTCCCGCCCCAATAGATAAACTACTTGTCCTACCCACTCACCTGAGTGTTTGTTATCATATTGCATCCTGTGCTGATTATAATATACAGACATACATAAATAAATTAAAAATATGAATAATATAACTATGTGTCATTTAAACGTGGGATCTCTTAATTGCCATTTTTACAATTTCAGAACTCATTTGCTCTCATCAAACTTTGACTTTGCTGCCATTTCAGAAACAAGGCTTAATTCAAATATTGACAGTGCACTATTTAATATTACTGGATATACATTTGTACGTAGAGATAGAGGAGTCGGTGGAGGTGGAGGTGTCGGTTTATACATTAGGAATGGTATAAAATATGATCTAGTGGCTTCATTACCTGTAAGTAACATTGAACAAATTTGGGTAAAATGTAAACTTGGACAGAACATATTTTATATAGGTGCACTCTATAAACCACCTGATGCAAATGTCATTACATTTATAGAAGCGTTGGAAGATGTTATTAGCTATATTTTGCCTCAATGCGACAATTTAATTTTTTTGGGTGATCTAAACATTAATATGCTTAACTTACACTCCAATCATACTGGTAGATTTTTGGACTTTCTAGATACTTATGGACTTAGTCAACTTATTTCGGGACCTACTCGTGTCACGGCACTTTCTGAAACCTCAATTGATCTAATTGTTGTCTCTAATAAAAACATGTGTGTTGACTCAAAAGTAATTAAAATTCATAACATTGCGGACCATGACTTAATTTATTGTAAACTAAAAATTAACTTTACTAGGCAAGAAAGATTTATAACTTTTCGTAAATTTGATGCAATTGACAGATTTGTTTTTCAAGCAGATTTAGAATTGTCACAATTGGACAACGTAATTTATATAGTCAACATTAATGATAAAATAACGTATTTTAACAAAGTTATTCTTGAACTGTTTGACAGACATGCACCGATAATTAAAAGTAGGGTCACAAAAAATTATGCTCCTTGGCTTACTGACACTATAAAAGCAATGATGAAATCACGTGATAATGCTTATAGAAATTTTAAAGCAACTAAAAATGTAAATGATTTTAATTTTTATAAACAATGGCGCAATACAGTCAATTCAGCTATAATTAGAGAGAAAAAGGCTTATTTAGAATTCTGCATTCAGAATGATAAATCAAACTGCTGGAAATGTTTAAAAAAGAATGGCATTATAAATAATAAAATTAAAACTCTACCAAATAACTTTATAGATGCTAACGCAATAAATAATTACTTTGTTGGTAACTTAAATAGCTCCGTTAATTGCAATCTTATTGATTTTTACATTAACAATAAGCATGCTAACATAAACAATAATTGTTTTAGTTTTAAACTTGTGACCGTGGATGAAGTTAGCAAAATATTATATAGCATTAAGTCAAATGCCATGGGGACAGACGGCATTAATATATTAATGCTCAGATTTGTTTGTCCATTTGTAATACCATATTTAACACACATTGTTAACTGTTGTATTGAACAATCAGTATTCCCAAACAGTTGGAAATTGGCAACCATTACTCCAATTCCTAAAACTGAATGTCCAACTATTTTCAATGACCTTAGGCCTATCAGTATATTGCCAGTTGTTTCAAAGTTGCTTGAACGTGTGCTTAAATTTCAAATTTCGATGTTTCTTGAAGAAAACCGTTTGTTACCATTGACACAATCCGGGTTTAGACCTAACTATAGTTGTTCTACTGCCTTGCTTAATGTCTTAGATGATATTTTTACCGCTACTGATAAAGGATATTTAACATGTTTGGTATTGCTCGACTATAGCAAGGCATTTGACACAATTAATCATAGTTTACTACTGGCCAAGCTTCGGTACATTGGTTTTGATAACAATGCAATAAATTTAGTTGCCAGTTTTCTAAAAGATCGATTTCAACGAGTTCAAATTGACTATATTACCTCCAATTACCTTGAAGTTAAAGCCGGGGTTCCTCAAGGCTCAATATTAGGCCCAATATTATTTTCCATTTATACATCTTCTTTAACTGACATATTGGAACATTGCACTGCAAATATCTATGCAGATGACACACAACTACTGTACTCATTTAAACTTGAAGACATCGTATTAGCCGGTAATAATATCTCATCAGACTTAACAAAATTATGGGAACTTTCCCGTGATCACTCTCTACTAATCAATCCTAAAAAATCATCTGCAATACTTTTTGGTCCTCAAAAATCTGTAAACTTGTCAAAAAACCTGCTACAAATTAAAATTGATGACACTGTAATACCATTTGTAGATTCAGTTAAGAATTTGGGATTAGTTATTGACTCAAATTTACGTTTCAAAATGCACGTCAGTAAATGCATTTCTAGATCATTCTAAAGCCTAAAAATGATTTATGCAAGTAGGCACAGTTAAAACAAAACGTATGCTGTGCGATGCACTAGTATTAAGTCATTTTAATTTTGCGGATGTAGTTTACAATGCTTGTCTAGATCAACTCACTAAGAACCGTATTCAGAAAGTCCAAAACTCGTGTATGCGTTTAATATATGGAATACGAAAGTATGAGCATATTTCTGCAAAACTATTGGATTTAAATTGGTTAAATATGTCTAATCGGCGCATGTTGCATTGTTGCACGCTTTACTATAAAATCATACACTCTCGTACCCCTCCGTATCTCTACAATAGAATAAAATTTCGTTCTGATGTACACAATATTAATGTAAGATTTAGGGAAAGTATCTCACCACCTTTTCATAAAACTGCATTATTTGAAAGGTCCTTTACGTATAATATATATAAAATTTATAACAGAATACCTATGCAGCTTAAAAATCTTACATTGATAAGCTTTCAACGCAGTATTAGTCAAAGTTTGATGAGAAACGAGTTTTAATGCTTTATGTAGTCTTTTTTTGTTGTACAATATGTATGGTCTATATGTATGTACATATATATTATATATATATATATATATATATATATATATATATATATATTATATGTTTTGTTTTTTTTTTATTTAAATGTATACCGTATATGTTATGTTTTATTTGTAGGTTAAGTGGAAGAGCAGTAACTTACGACTAGTAAGACTGAACTTCGCCTACCATTGTAAAGATTTATTTCTGTACACAATTTATTTTTGTTTTCTTTAATAAAGACAATTTATTATTATTATTATTATGCTTCTGCAGTTATTACATCAAATAGATTGAAATGTCATTCAAACACACTAACAAGAAGAATGAACTAATCGCTTGATAACAAACACTTGGGCGGGAACACAGTTCTAAAAATCTTTATCCCAATAGATTAACTACTTGTTCCTTCCACTCAACCGAGTGTTTGTTATCATACTAGTTTATGTCGCAACCTCTGCTGATGCTCCTGCCCTCATTATATCAAAAAGATTGAAAATTGAATGTCATTTAAGCGCAGTAACAAGAAGGGTAAGCTAACTTTATAACAAACACTTAGATGGGTGGGCGGGAACTCAGTTTCAAAATAATCCGCCGCAATAGATAAACGCTTGGGTAGGTGGGCGGGAACACAGTTTCAAAAATCCCCGCCCTTAATAGATAAATTACTTGACCCACTCACCCGCCATCCCAAGTGTTTGGTATCAAACTATTTTATGTCGCATCCTTTGCTGATGCTCCTGCCGTCATTACTTCAAAAAGATTGAAAGTCAAATGTCATTCAAGCGCAGTAACAGGAAGAGTAGCTAACCACTTTATAACAAAAGCTTGGATGGGTGGGCGGGAACACAGTTTTAAATTTTTTTGCCCCAATAGATAAACTACTTGACCCAACCACCCACCTGAGTGTTTGTTATGATACTGTTTTATGTCGCACTTTCTGCTGATGCTTCTACAATTATTACATTAAATAAAAATTTTAAGTCAAATGTCATTTAAGCGCACTAACAAGAAGAGTCACCTAAGCACTTGATAACAAACACTTAGGTTGGTGGGCGGAAACACAGTTTTAAAAATTCCCGCCCCAATAGATAAACTACTTGGCCCGCTCACTAACCCGAGTGTTTGTTATCAAACTATTACATGTCGCATCCTCTGCTGATGCTCCTGCAGTTATTACATTAAATAGATTGGAAGTTAAATGTCATTCAAGCGCAGTAACAAGAAGAGTAGATCATCACTTTATAACTAACGCTTGGGTGGATGGGCGGGAACACAGTTCCAAAAATTCCTGCCCCAGTAAATAAATTACTTGACCCACCTACCAACTAGAGTGTTTGTTATCAAATTATTTTATGTTTTACCCTCTACTGATGCTCCAGCAGTTAATACATCAAAAAAATTGAAAGTCAAATGTCATTCAAGCGCAGTAACAAGAAGAGTAAATTAATCACTTGATAACAAACGTTTGGGTGGGTGGGCGGGAACACAGTTTCTAAAATCCTCGTTTTAATAGATAAACTACTTGACTCACCCACCCACCCTATTGTTTGTTATCAAATTATTTCATGTCGCACTCTCTGTTGGTGTTCCTGCAGATAGTACATCAAAAAGATTGAAAGTCGAATGTCATTCAAACGCACTAACAAGAAGAGTAAACTAATCGCTTGATAACAAACACTTGGGTGGGTAGGCGGGAACACAGTTTTAAAAATTGCCGCCTCAATAGATAAACTATTTGTGTTACCCACCCACCCGAGTGTTTGTTATCAAAGTATTTTATGTCGCACTTACTGCTGATGCTCCTGCAAGTATTATATCAAAAAGAATGAATGTCAGCTATTATTCATTATGGTAGTTGGGAGATGGTGGAAAAAACTTCTAAATTCATTTTGATTTTGTTTTTTAATATTAAAAAACTAATTTAAAAATTTTAATAGTCTGAAACCCAAAATTTCATTTTCAACATGTTTTTATAAATTTTTAAAATTATTCCATTAAGTAAATTCATATTCTTAAAGCTCAATTCATATTTAGAAACCTATTTGGTTTTCACTAATTATTTTATTGGTTCAAAGGAAAAATTAAAAAAAAAACTAAGGATTTAATACTAGAAGATTTATTGAAAAAAAAAAATTGAGTAGAAAACAAAATTTGAAAATAATTTAATGACTCTCATAATTTTTTTTTATTAACTCAAATTTATAATCCAAACTATGATTCTGACTATAACACTTAGATAATATAAAAATATTTTTTATGAACCCCAACAAATACACGATGATTTTTAACCCCAACTATCATAATTCAAAGTTAATGTTGTTTGCGTTTTAATCCAACTCATAAATGGTAACTTTAGGGGTTGTTTTGTGTATTTAGTTTTTATCCTGGACCTACGGTCAGTAAAATCAGCATATTCCTCACACGCAGCTGCGTTAATTGCTTTTCGTTTATAACCTAAAAAGCGGTAGCATCGGCGTCGTCAACAATATCATCGTTAGAACATGGGGTAGCTTCACACAATGATCCCTTCTATCTCTTTAATATGCGAGGCCCGGGGTCAAAATTTATGAGAAATTTAATAACCCGGGATATAATTAAAGTTTCCAACTATATGCGAAACTAATTACATCTCTGGGATTATTCTGCACGATTGCTTTGTTAGGGACCCGCACAAACTATTACTTTTCAACTTCTTGCACAATACATTTAACAAACCGACCCCGTTTGCGCCAGTCGCGTATTAAGTTCTCTGCGTTTTTTTTATTTGCTTCTTTTAGTGACGACGAGTGTAAGACGGTCCTCATTGTCATCTGTCGACTCCCCCATATAAATTACACACACACAAATAGAAATAATAGATGGGAGCTAATATTCATTTGTAACAGTCATGGGTGAGATGAATTGAAATTACTTCTACATTTCCTAGCTAATTTTAAAACATGTTGATAAATGTAATGGGTTCTTGTCAGTTTGATGTAATTTGTAGCTGAACCATTCAACTTCAAAATGATTTATTTACTAACCCAAAATCTTTATTGCAACAGTCTATAAGATAAGATAGAAGCTGATGTCATTTTATTTAATCAATTTTATAATTATTTGATTAGTACTGCGTTATCTCAACTAAAATATGTTTTCATATTCAAACTATACATTGAACGTCTTTAATTTTTATTGATAATAAGTTACAATATTAGGTTAAATTAAAGCAAATTTTTGATTCAACCCAATTCAGTTTAACTGATCAGGAGACCACCAAGACTACAAAATATGTTTCAACTTCCAAATTATAATAGTTACTATAATTTTATGTAAATTGTCTCTTCGACCAGTGAGATGCTAGGCACATTAATGGTGGGTGCATACACTGAAACAAGAGTGTATGTGTCTCTTACTGGATGAAAAAGCAATTTACATAAAATTTTACATAACCTCAATTAGATTTATTTTTTCCATACACGTGTACGCAAATTGTATTAGCATTACATCTCTTACCAATAGTCTGTCTTCAATGATTCTATGTATACTTTAATTTATCTATAGTACAAGGATAAGTTTGCCCATATTCAATCAACACCCATTTTTTTTCTACTTTCATCAATATTTTAAACAAACTTAAATAAAGTTTTTTGAAGGCGTTTTTTGCGCCACAATTTTATTCTTAAAGCATATTACAATTATGATTTAACTAATTGATATTTCTTTTTGTTTCAGTACTCCACTAGAACTACATCGTTTGCGGTACTAAAATTAAAAATGGGATGATCAGTAGGTGCAAGTTATGTGATATTAATTGTGACTCAATTCTAAATTTATTAGTGTAATTGTTACGGACTGAAAGAATGAACTGGATCGAATTTATATATCTAAATATAAAAACTAAATGGAAATACTAATACTATCAGTGTAATAATTATAATTTTGATGACGCTTGACGAGCTTAAACATAATTTATATTGTAAATAATAAAATAAATGATTTGTAAATAGATGAGATGATACTGAACTATTTATTAAACGGGTTATTTTCAAATTGAATATATTAGCTGCATAAATTTCAACGAATGTAGTTTAATTTTTGTATGTATTATTGTGGTAGCTAAATGAAATCTCACAGTAACCAACAACGATATTACTAGTTTATAAGACTTTTGGGTCGGTTCAGCTGACCCATGACCATTTGATTCCTATACTTACTTAATTATAATGAACGTATTTATTGTAAATATTGTATAAATAATTTAAATTATATTTTCAAAAAAGTAATAAAATTCCAAAGCACTTTATGTATATAGTATTCTAATGCTTATACGTACGTAATTTGAATAATAAAATTTATTTAATTTAGTCTGTGTTTTATTTTCTTACCATATTTTCAGCACAAAAGGACTTTTTTATTATTATTTTTCATATCTCGAAGCGCTATCAGAAAACTATTGCGCGCCGCCGTACATTGTCATGTAAATTATTTTCAACAGTCGTTTTACCCCTGTTTATTGTCACCAGGCGTGCATAATGTCCGAACGTCATGTTCAATTTATCATCCGGTATGTTTGTGAATGTACATATAAAAATTCAAAACAAACGTTTTCACGTGGCGTTCTTTACGCATCAGGACGTGTTCGCGCAGCAATTACACAAAATTAACTGATACATGGTTACGTTTCAATTTAAAATTATATGCTGTGTGCGTGAATAATATTTATAATCGTTTCAAAAAGTTTACTATTTTGCATTGTTGCTAAAGTTAGATGAATTAATTGATCCACTGCCACTCAACAGTTTGTAATATTTTAGAACAACCACAATTAAGGTAAGATTTACGCTTAGATAAAATAATTTTATAGAATGTAAAATTAATGAAATAGTTTAAAGTCTACGGTAAGATTTACATGTTTGGATTCTAACCGGGACTGTGGTGTTGTAAAAACAAATTTGTTTCTCCATGTCAATAAAACTGCATTAGGTGCTTAGACCGAGTCTAATGTCTACGAAGCCCAGTCTATTGTAAGTTGTAGAGCAAATGGCACTAATCCACGACGCAAACTGTTCAAAAGATCAAACATGGCATGTTGTACGATTAAATTGACGAAATAAGGCCACTTCCACTAATCGACCTAGTTTGTGGATTAAAAATTAATTTCTTTAATATTCTAATTCTATAAATTCTGTTTATCAGCATTTTGAATATAGAAAAGCTCATATCTTCTTTTTGACTGAAACTAAAGTGAATAATAAAGATCCAAATTGCTTTAATCTAATAGATTCCAATTATGATCTTGAACATTTATTTGCTGATTAACAGGATGTTTGTGCCTACATTCACAAACAACAAGCATATTCTATATTTAAGGCACTGGCTACAATAGCATATTTCTTAAACTAAATCTTTCCGATAAGAATACTTTTGTAATTGACATATACCGTTCTCCAAATAAAGCTAAAAACTTTAAACTTTTTTGATGAATTTCTGAAAGTTGACAAGCTTTTTTAAGATATTGTAGAAAAGCTTAAGTAATTTTTTTAAGAGATTTTAATGTACATAATACTGAATGGTTGAGTCACTAATCTTCTACAACATTATTTGGACAACAACTACTATTTTTGCTTCAATATATATGTTCAAGCAATCTTTTGGTAGACTTTGGAAGTGCAGGGGTCTTCTCGTGAGGCAATGCATGTAATTCTTACATTTGTAAGATGCTTATTTTTGCTATTTCCCAAGTCACTAGTTCTAGATAGTTCTTTATATTGTGAAGATATTGCTTTTGTGCAGATAGACTAGTTCTTTGTCTAGCTAAATAGAACGTATTACGAAAATGCTTGTTATAATGGATTTTAAGATTTTTTTAAACCTTTTGTTCTATTAGCATGTGGTGCAAATTTTGTCTTATAATTAATGATGTTTATTCTGAAAAATTAAACACGGGCAAAGACCAATTAAAACAAAAGGATTATTACCGGTCACAAGGTAATACTAATACAAATTTCATATTATCTTCTAAAGTTTCAAACTTGTGCCAAAAACTTGATGTTTTTAAATTTTCTAAAGACTTGAAAATGTTTTCTAGTTTCTGTAAATGTTCAAGGAGTATCTTGTAAGTTTTTATTCTTTATGTTTTTTAGTCTTACAGTTACTCAATATAAAAATCTAAACAAAATCTGATTTTCACCAAAAACTTAGCTTAATTAAGGTCTATTCAAAAGTTTTTTTAATTTTTTTTTTGGAACTCGTTTCTGTAAAAAAATTTACTAACAATCTTTTTATAACACCGTTTTATTTTTGTAAACAGTATATTTGACTGTTAAGGCTTATTAACACATAGTCTGGTAGTCCTTGACACTTCTTTGTTAGTTAAAATAATTTTAGACGATCCATAGTCTTCAAAGAAACATTAAGATTTATTAAATCATCTATATTAACTATCAAACTTTTCTATGCTTATTTTAAAAACTAATGCTCTTTAAATTTTTATAAAACTGAATTTTATTTTGATTGACGATGAAAAATCTCTTCAGAGAACCTATGAAGATTAATGGCAAGCCGCAGGAACAAGCGTATCCAGAAAAGTAAGTTAAGTAAGAAATATTAATTGTTTTTATGATGTTTATTTTTAATAATTAATATAATAATTATTAAAATATTTTAGAAATAACTGCAGAAAACTACAAAAAATTAACTAATTTTAACAAACTTTTATGTACTAATTTTATGCACTTAATTAAAATCAAACAAATGTTTTGTCTTGTGATTGTAAAAGATGTTTGTTCTGTGGCTATACATACCTGTTGTGGATATTGAGACAAGATGTCTAGGGTTGTTATAGTGAGGTACGTGGAGTTAACAACTAGTCCTGAAACTTTTCCAGCCTTTGTTTGGTTTCTTCCTAAGTCTACATTTGTAATAATTCTAATGCTAAGCTATTTTAATTGCAAGTTTTGTATGGAGTTCAGTAGCGGGGCTATTGGTTTTAGTTCCTGCTTTTACATTATCCCAATTTGGGGCTTGTCTTTGATGATTTATGGTTTAGTTTAGCATTACATATCTCGAATTTTCTGTAGAGATATCATTTCTGTTAGGTTAGCTTCTTCTAGAATGCCATTTAATTACGTTAGTTTTATGTAGTAATTGTATTTGTATTATATAGTTCCCAGATGCTTTAATTGAATTCTGGTGTGATATATTTCATCATTTTATTATCTTTGTAATCATTCAAACAATCTGAATTGTCAAAATATTGTTTGTTTTGAGCATTTAGAGTTATTGTCTTATAGAACCTGGAATTTTGGCCGAGTAGATTGACTAACTTAATAATATTCCAAGCTTAAGTAACTAAAAAAAGTTGTCAGAAGTAACCTATCTTATGTAATAAGACGCATTCGTTTATGGTACACGAGCCTCGGACACGGACACGGAATCACCGACGACAAACCATGGTTAAACACGGAAATGACTTTGGAAATAAAATGAAACTTAACATAACATCATAAACTAACAAAAATTAAGAAATAATTCTTGACATACGGAGTTGTATGATTAACATATGCGCCTTAAAAGAAACAATACTGAAAGGATGTGAAACTTGTAATAAAGAAAATTACGTATTTATTTACAGAGTGTTATATAAGGAAAAGAGAACCCAATCTTGAGAGGTATTCTTAACACACTCACATTAACATCAGAATATTAACAATAACACCAAAATTTACCAATGACATCTAATAATACAGTACATATCCCTTAATACCAAAAAAATTCTCTCTAATAGAACTATGTGCACTCAATGAACTCAGAATAAATAACATATATTTCCCTCACAAACTTCAACATAAATGTACATAAAGCAACTGCAGTCAACAACAATCAAATATAAATTTTATCATAGTCCATACGTCAAAGGCTTGTGTGACACTAGTCTTAGACCTACGGACATTCTACCAACATCAGTATAGACCACAATTTGCTTTTGTTTGAAAATTATGCATAAAAGCATCAAAAACAGATCTTACCAAATAAAATATCAGAAGTTGACAGCGTGAACAACGCTTACACTTAACAAAAATAACTTGAAAGTTGCAAATGAAGCTTTTGGGGTATAAAAAACAAACATAAACAAATTAGTAAACACAAAATCATGATTTACCAAAAACTTTAAGTTGCTAGCAAAAAAGAAAAGCTAAAGCTATTTTATAGAAGTAATATATGAACCTACTAGCTTACTCACAATAACTGCAACACGTAATAGAGCTTTATTAAAGACATAAAACTTGGCCTCAGCACAAAAACTGATCTGAAAGATGCCGGTAAACAAATACACAAAAACAGGAGCGATAAACAAAAACCGGTAAAAATATCTATTTTGTATGACAGAAATAGCACAACAGAAACACCTATAACATTAATTATTAATAATAACAACTGTGAAAATGGAGCAAACGATTAAAAATAGAAAGTTTTAAGTGCTGGCGACATTAAGAGTAAACTTATCAAATACAGTAGAAATAATTTAATCAAAAAAAACCACAAACTGTTTAACAAAATAATGAACAAACAAAAAATATTAAACAAATGGAAAACCAGCATTAATCTGCTCATATACCAGAAACGACATAAAAAGGATCTCTGTAACTTCAAAGAAATAACTTAATTAATTAAACTTATTTCTTAAAATTTTTACAAGCATTATAAAAGACAAGGTTGGCTGCTTGGTTGTACTAAGGAAGATCAACAAGGGTTTATAAAGAATAGGTCTATGTAAGATGCCATATTCATTATAAAACAAATCGTTGAGATATTATATGAATTCAACCACCCAGTTTATATGTGCTTTGTAACTCTAACCAAGGTTTTCAATATCAATAAAATTATAAACAAAATTATCAAAAAATATGGAATTGAAAAAGCTAAAATAAAAATTGTATGCTACGCATATAATTTGGGGTTAATATTCTATGATTTACAAAAGCTTCTATTTAAGATAACCACAGAGAAAAACAACATAAAAATGTTAACAAAAATTTAAGAACTGTAAACAACTTGGTATCTTTACAAACAGGCAATTTTCTAATTTTATGTAAGTAAGGTTATGTTTATAAAAAGATTTGCTTGCAAACGTTGTTTGCTGTTAAAGTTTTAAACAATTTCAATAATAGCATATAAATAGTGTAGCGGTTGATTTCTTGGGTGCTTGTTGTTTTTTGTTTTTGGTAAGATTGAACTTTAGTAATGTGTTCTGAACTCTGGTGTAATGTAAGTTTAGAACTTTTTTTGCTTGAGCAATTGTCATTATAACATGTTCCGAAGATGAGTTGGATGTTATAAAAGTTTTGATTGATTTTAACTCATACATGTAGGTTAAGTATTATCTCATAACATTGCTGCTAGGCAGTAGTGGCATTGCAACAGTTTTTTGCTGCAATGCAATCAACAGATAGACCTATGTTAGATGTTAAATAAATAATTAAAGAAATTTTTGTTTTTTAAGTTGTGGTTGGCCAAAATACTGTATGTAGCCAATCCGATTTGTTTTCATATATTATAAACCCCACAGATTTTTGTTTTGACAGAACCTATTGAGGTTAGTAACTTGCCATAGAAGCAACCGCATTTCTTATCTCTACTTTTCAAAAATTGAAGAAAATGATCAAGCTCCGGAATCGTAATCAAGAAACCAAGTTACAGATAAAATAACAAACTTTGATCTAAATTTCCAAATTGTTTACTTACAACACAAGCATATGAACGTACAAGCAATAAAATTTTATTTTTTTAATTGCCAACGGAAAACCTTTTGATTTATTACATGACCAGTTTAGCAGAGCTGGGTTTGTTGGCTAGACGCATGAGCAATTGCGATTCTCTCCAAAAATCATCAATATTTTTAAGTTGTTCTTTAATTAATGGAGAAATGGTAATCAGAAAAAAAATTAAACAAGCATATCTACGTGTGATTGTGCACAAGCAACAAAATCAAACTTTTTTTGGCCTTAGAAACTCAAAACGTTGCATTTTTTGGTGCTTTTTAACAACTGAATAAAAAAATGTTAGAAACCAAATTAAAATCAATAATAAAACAAGAGGGGGTAAAGGGTTTTGACCAAAATCGTAATGCCACTTTGCTAATTAACCAATGAGGCTCTGTCGGCCGGGTGACTACCGGAATAAGTAATCCTACTTGCCTTTAAAATCGGTTCTAAAAACGGAAAGACTAAATAAATAAAAGGTCAACGCCATAAAAATGCGATAGGCTAAAAAAACCATAGCGTTAAAAAACCTAAGAAATTTTTTTGGTATCTCTGGAACTACAAGTTCTTTGATTGAATCTTTAAAAAGGACGATTATAAACAATGTCAAAACAGCACAGTAACAATACAGATTGATGTTATATATATATATAGAATATAAGAATCATGGCACAAGCACAAAAAAGTCTAGAAAGCAGTTCGAAAAATAGAAAGACTAAAAATCAAGATCTTGATTATAAGTGAAATGATTTGTCTGAAGAAAATTATTGCAATATAAACAGCCATTGTATATATTACTTAGGTACTGCTAATAGTAAACACGTAAAGTGTAGGAACTGTAGGACACAAATCAACATTTGCTAAAAACGTTACATATTTCTCAAAAAAATAAATTCTATTCCAAATTAAGGAAAGCCCAGCACGATTTAACAATATACAGGTAAAAGTAAAAGAATTTTATTTACAGATAACAAAACTATTAAAAAAATCACAAAACAAAATTTAATACTAATAATTCAAAAGTTGCCAAAGAGCGCATAAACAATATAATAGGCGCATGTGGCTTAAAGAAAAAGCATGAACGTGGAAAACAACTTAGCCTATATATAGAGGAACAAGGTTTTTGATAATGAAATCCTGTTTTACATTACAACTAAAAAGACTATACTTGAAAAACTTGGTGAGTTGTTTAAAAACACAATTTGCAATCAGATTGATTTGACTAATCAGTAAAATTTCTGTTCCTTTAGTATGAGTTAAATTAAACAATACATAAAAAGTATGATAAATAACTACAACCTGCAAAAACTAACCTATACACTAATCAACAAACTAAAACTAATATAAATGAAGCAGTGAAAAACACATCTAATATTATGAACATCAAAGAAAAGGTTAGACTTTTTAATGCTACAACCAGAACTATCAAACATAAATTGTTAAAATCAAAAACAATAAAAAAAAGTTATAGATGACAAAAGATATACTGCAAATGATGCAAGAAAAGTGTGTTAAAATAGATTTTTTTCAGAGAAAGTATGACAGTAGATGAAGAAATATGACTGGCAGAAATGGAACAAAACCTGTAAACAAATTAGTTTGACTGGGGAACAACACGTAAGATACTAGAAGGAAATTAAGTGATAACCATATAGAAGAAAATCAAATACTTTGAGAGGATACTATCTTAAAGGTCTGTCTAAAAAGTATTTCTCTTAAAACGAGTTGAACAACGGTACTGCATAAAATTTTGTCAAAGGTTGCCAATTCTCAAATTGGAACAACTTGTAAGATTCATCAGATGTTTAGAGACAATGCTATGAAAGTAAAACAAAATGAAAAGTGGTTAATCCGATTCAATAATGGCCAAATACAGGTAGAGAGTGATCAGCGTTGTGGAAGGCTAGAATCTGTTCGGAATGCAGCTGTTGTTGAGAGGGCAAAACATTTAATTGTTGTTTGCCGTACAAAAAATTGCCAAAAATGTTGAGATCGGTAAAAAATCCGCACATGCAGTAGTCGCAATTGAACCATCTCTTTGCCAAGGTCAAAAAAAGCAAGACAGGTGAGAAACAAAATCAAATTGATGCTAACAGTGTTTTTTGATATTCGTGGAATTGTGAATTACAAATACGCACCAAAAGGACTAACAGTGACAAAAGAGTACGAATAAAAAGTTGTTTGCCGTCATGCAGTTTGGCACAAAAGACTAGACCCCTGGACAACAAAAAAGTAGCAGTTGCATCACGACAATGCTCCTTTTCATTTATCGCATCTGATACAGTTTTTATATTGTTTTCAAAATTGAAGATGCCAAATTTTGTTTTTATAGTATAGAAAAACTAATGCAGAATGCAACGGCAAAGTTGAACACTATTCCAAAAAAAAAACTTGTGTTTTCAGCAGTGGAAAGAACGATGAGCTAAATGTGTGGAAGCGCAAGGGGCCACTCTGAAGAGGATTAAAGTCTCCATTTTTTTCCAGACAAAGTTTGGATACTTTTTAGACAGACCTTGTATACACTTGTTATTCTAACCTATTCAAAGTAAAGTTGCAGCAATTATAGATTTTATAGTTCTTTTTCGCGAATGATGCAAGAATGTAATGCTGTTCAACACAATGATAATTTTAATCTTTTTGTTTTGCCTAATTGAATGTTTCAATGTTGTTATAATTGTATTAATTTAAATGTGTTAACTATTTATCTGTCAAATTTCAGAATATATAAACCTAAAATAAAAATTATTAACATTTTAAGATGATTAACAAACATGAATCATTATAGTGCTCATATTTGATAACTGACAAAAGATGCAAATATATAGATATATACCGCTAGATCATGCTTATTTAACTTTAAAATTTAAATAAATTATGTCGACTAATAATAACGATCATAATGTCATCGCTGCTTTTAAAAACAATCTAACTGCAGCATGTCTAAATAAATTTAACAGTTTGAAGCAAGTTGCGTATTTCTTTTTAATCTTTATACAATTTGGGTTATGGTCAGGTAAAAGCAGATTGCTTTATTAATTGTACCGATACTGAAATACGGAAAACACCGTGTGAACTCTCCGAGAACAGGTAGATGACCAACATAATACATTGTTTGGTTCACTGATTCTACAGGAATGTGTGAAAAGGTATTTCAAAATCAATTCATTGATAAAAGAAGTTAAAACTGAATTCTGTATAATTAATACTTTGTTTCATAATAATGATATTCAATTAGTCAAAATAGTTATATAATGCAATCATTTCAAGCAAAAATTCAATTACAAGAAATTTTCCATTTGACCAGACGACTACAAACAAAATTCTCATCCATATTACACAATCATTGCCCATTTAATAAGCGTGCAGTTAAATCTCGTTACGTATGAATCACATTGTCCTTTCCACTTGCCGTTGCGTCCCAGCTGTGCTCTGTTCTTTTTGTGTCCGCGGACACCCGAACCAATCCATTATAACCGAACAATAATTCATACAAATTGCATCGGAAATTTTTCTGAATAGCTAGGAGACGACGTCCTAAAAGAATTTACATTAGTCGCGTATCATTATTTCCATTCCGAATATGGTAAATGATTTTATCGCACTTCTTGAAAGCCTCTTTGTGTAACGTAATACATGCATGTGTGAATTAGGGTGTCGGGTTGCAACCGAAAAGTATTACTTACATCTATGTCATTATATTACCATTTAAGTTATCAGAAATCCAATCTCCGGCACCTCTCAATAGCCACTTATATTTTACACTTGATTAAAAAATATAAAATTATCGGCAAATATTTGAACGGGAGCTTATTGTTGCCTTAGGGTCCGGGAAGTTCAGAAATGAACCCGGTCCTTTTGTGAAAATTCTATTATTTCTATTGAAAGGGATCTGTTTTTGTGCTAAACGTCCACTTTACTTTTATATTTATTTTTTTGGGATAATGCGCGATTTTCAGATGAGATTTCTTTTCTTCATTATATTCCTATCAACAACAACGTTCACGTTCAATTACGCTTTCTCTTCATACAATAAAAATTAACATTAAAGAATGCGTATGTTAATCATTGTACTAAACGAAACTCGTTGCTAAAGTTGGAGACGTCTCGCATTGAACTTTGTTGAGTGGCTCAAATTACTTTTCAATTAACTTCATCATAAATCCGGGGATGTCTAAACAGTAGATACTGAACCTACATCAAAAGTAATTGCCTAGCAAGTTTTCATAAAGATCAAATCAAATCCTATTAGGCAAAGTTTACGTTGAAGTTCGGGTGGGAATAGTGAGCGAGTGTGTCGCCGATTTGTAAAGTCCTCCAACAATTTTCAAGAGATAAAAACACTTTTGTAACTTACTCAGAGTACTCTTGAAATTATAATATTTAATTAACACCAAAGGAATCTAATTATATTAAATTCTAGTCTTGTTTAAATTATTTATAGAATTCTATAATCTAAAACCATGTAAATCTTTCAACAAATTTTAAGGACAGTTTTTTAAAATATAATACTTTTCAAATGTAGAAAGACTAAACGTGTTTTCTATAAGATTGGAATGCATATTTTTGACAATTTCTCGAGTATTTTTTCTACTGAAATCTGACAATAAATCAATAAAAATAACTTATAATTTTTTTGAAAATTATTAATTCTTACTAATCTATGCTTTAACAACTGCTAAATTGACGTTGTTTACGAATTGTTAGGAATTGTAAGGGTGACCATATTGTTCATTACAAAAAAACAGTTTTATTTTTTTCTCAAATATGTATAAGAACGATCCGAGATATCTTACAATGCATCCACAGAAATACTTAAAAATAGCGAAAAATGCTTAAATTTTAAGTATTTCTGTGGATACATTGTAAAATATTTTGGAGCGTAGTGCACGGCACTTTTATATCTTTTGCACATATGAATACAAGTTTTAATCCATGTTTGAGAAAAAAATAAAAATACCCGCTATTTTTCTTTAAGAAAAACTGTTCTTTAAAGTTCTGGAAAATTTTCAAAACTTATGGAAAAAATTTAATTAAAAAAAAAAAAAAAATCTTACAACTTTTTTGTAAAAATGCAACCCTGAAAAGTTAATCCAATCAAAAAATGTGATAAAAATAAAAAAATATATTGTTTTATTCAAATTTTTTCAAATTTTATTCTGTACACTTGACTCATACGCCTTATAATTTTTTGTTTTTTTTTTTAGATTTTAATATAGTATCGCCTGGCTTCTGGCTGAAGAAACAGTTGGTACAATACAATCTCAAAATTTTGAAAAACGTAACAAATAAGTATTATTTTCAAAATTAAATTCAAAAACTAACAATTATGTATATAGTTAAAAAAAAACTTAACATAAATCTTAGTTTTTTAGGAATTGATGCTGAAAACACAATTCTTACTAAATAAATAAAAAATGTTGACAGAACTTAGTTCAAGAATTTTCCAATACAAAATACTTTATTTTTTTAATTTGTAAATTATGTTTATGATTTTTTGAGAGTCTTTGGATTTTAATATTAACATTAGTTCTGCACGTGTTTGTCTACTGCTGGACGTAGGCCTCTTTCAAGTTGTTTCATGCGCTTCTTCTTTTTGGGATTTGATGCAATTCTTTTCCCGCCGTCTTCTTGATGTTGTCGAGCCATTTTCTTTGCGGTCTTCCAGTGTTTTGTTTTGTGGCTCTTAGTCTTCAGTAAGTAATCCTAAAGGTCCATTTGTTAATGTTTTCCCTGCTACGTGTCCTACCCAGCTTCACTTTAGTTTTGCGCTTTGTTCAATCACATCTTTGACTTTGATTTGCAGTCTGATGTCTTGGTTTGTTATTCTGTTTCTTAAGCTTATGCCGAGTAGAGGCCGTTCCATTGCTTGTTGGCAGGTTCTTAATCTGTTTGCGCTTTTTGCTGTCCATGCCATTGTTTCTAGGCCGTACGTCGTAACGGGCAATATGCACATGTCGTATACTTTATGTTTTAGACAGTGCTGGGTTCTTGAATATGTGTCTGAGTTTGCTGAAAGCAGCCCAGCTCAAACTTATTGTTCTGGTTATTTTTGCCACCTGATTTTTTTTCTCAGTTTTATTTGGTGTCCTAGGTATTTGTACTTGGTCACTCGTTTGATTACGTGTCCGTTTATTTTATATGGCTGGGCTTCAACTTTTGGGGTCATTATCTTGGTTTTTTTCAAGTTTATTTTCAGGCCAACTGATAGTGATGCTGTATTTAGTTGGTCTAGCATGTCCTTAAGTTTTTGGATGTCTAAACTTATTAATATAATATCATCATCGAAGCGTAAATGATTTAGATATTTGCCATTTATGCTAATTCCTTTTTTCTCCAAAAGCATGTTTTTAAAAAAGTTGTCTAAAGCAAATGCAAACAGCTTTGGTAATATGGTGTCTTTTTGCCTGACCCTTCACCTATCTTGATCTTTTTGGTAGTCGACTCTTTAACTAGTGTCAATTTATAAGTGGCATTTTGGTATGTTTGTCAAATTAATTGTGTATACCGGGAGTCGGTTCTGGCTTTATTCATGGCAGTAAAGATTGCCCAGAGTCAATAAACGCTTGAGGTATGGGTACGTTAAATTCCGTATACCTCTCAATTAATGTGAGGATGGTCTGTATGTGATCCGTTGTGCTAAAACTTTTACAAAAGCCTGGAAGTTGGTTAAAATCCAGTTTGTTTGTTAGGCGATTTGTTATGATTTTTGTTAACAGTTTCTAAAGGTGTGATAGCAGGCTAATGGGTTTATAGTTTTTAATGTCTTTATTGTTCCCTTTTTTGTGTATCAGAATTACTTCGGAATTTTCTTAGGCAGTAGGTATTCTCATTTCTTCAATGCATTTATTTAGTAAAAGTTTTACTGTATTTAATAAGGTGTCCCTTTTAGTTTTAACATTTCTGTTGATATTTTGTCTTGGCCTGGTGCTTTTCTGTTTTTTAGTTGTTTAAGAGTTTTATTTATTTTGGGGATATCTATTTTCCGTATGTCTTTTGAATTGACGTTTTGTATTAACTTGTTGTAGGTTCTTAATGTGCTTGGTATGTGGGATCTGTAAAGGTTTGCGTAAAAGTTTCAAATAACTTTGAGAATTTGTTCTTTGTCGTTGACCGTTATACCGTTCTTAATTTTTAAGTCATGGATTTTTGTTTTTCCCTTTGGCATTTGTGTTCTAAGTATTTATGTTTTTGTTATTTTATAATGTATCTTTTATGAGTTCTGCGTCTTGCTTAGTTGTCTGTATTTGTTTAATTTTCGATTTAGGTTACAGAGCTTTGTTTGTTACTGACGTGCAGGTAAAGTTGTCATTTGAGATAGACTTACAAAGATGTTAGCTGCCACCCCCTTACCAAGCTATAAGATACAATTGCTAGCATATAAACAGTTCAAGCATTGCTTGATTATCAACATTTTTTAAAGTTTATTTTTAAAAATTAAAGTGTTAGTTTATATTTTTTTGAAAGTTATTGTTTATGATTTTTTGTAAAAATTTGATCATAAATCATAATTTTGCACGAATTTATACTGAGAAATCAATTGCTACAAGATAAACTTAAAATTTTTATAGAACGTAGTTTAAGCATTCTCCGATTAAATACTTTCTTTGAAATTCTGTTTTAAAAACCAAAGATTAATGTCAATTATTAAAAAAAAAAAAAATAGGATTTGGCATAAACTATAGTTTTGCATAAATTTATGCTAAAGAAATGTATTTAAAGCATAGTCTGATTAAGTTTTTTTTTCAAAATTTAATTAAAAAAAAAAAATTAATGGATAATCTTTATAATCATACAAAAGAACCATTTTGTACATACATTTTTTAAAGATTATTTTTTTTAATGTTGGTTTTAACTACGGCTAACATGGTCCATTCAAAAGTTTCAGTTTTTGATTAGGCGTTCAAGCATTTTGAATGGTATTTGGCAAATGACAGAAGTAATGTTGGTCTCCAATTCTTTGATCTTGACGTTTAATGTAGCACTTTTATAATAATTTTTAATGATGGCAGCATATTTTGAGTCTATTCTTGCATTCCTCATAGATTTTAGGATTGCCCACCACCAAATCGAAGGCTTTGTGGAAATCAATAAATGCCAGGTGGATCGGTACATTATACTCGGTAGCTTTCTCTATTCCGGTGCGTAGTATTTGTAAGTGGTCAATTGTACTGAATCCACTCCGGAAGTTTGTCTCTTCTACTGGCTGATAGAAGTCTTATTTGTTTGTAAGCCTGTTGCATATGATTTTAGTTAATAGTTTGTATAGTTGCAATAGTAAACTGATATGGCGATAGTTTTTAATGTTTGTTGCTTTTTTAAGAAGGATAATAATTTCTGCGTTATTCCATTCTTTCCAAGCCTATTTCACTATATCTTAGGCATTTAGTCAACGAGGTTTGTATCGATTTTTCTACCGTGCTTCCACCCAGCTTTAGCATCTTAGCTGTAATATGGTCTTTTCCGGAAAATTTGCCATTTTTTATCTTACTCAGAGCAGATCTAATTTTCTTTTCAGGGATTATCACCTTGACGGGGTGAAAAGGCTCAGTACGTTCAGTTAACCTGAGAGCAATGCCAGCCGGAGCAAATGCTCCTGGTAAGGCTACCCATGCTGGTAAGCTTAAAAAAGAAAATAGAAGCTAAGATAATCCACAACCGCAGCGTCTGTTTCAGATTGGGCGGCTGCAGACAGCGTCTGTACCCAAAATGGGCGCTTGATTTAAAACCTGGAAACAAGACTTGCTAACTTGCAGGGAAAACGTTTTTTTTTTTAACGTGAGTTTTAATTTGTCAAAACTTCCGTACACAACCGTACAACACCATGAAAATGTCGAATTGTACAACAAAAACTACCGCAGGTAAGTAGAAGGTTATACTCCGAATCTCGCACTAACTGGTCAGTCTGCTCTACGGATTCTGGTGAAGGCAAATATTCGAAAAAATTTAACACTAACAAAAACCAAAAAAATGTTTATCTATTGCGACCTACAACATACAAACAATGAGATCCATAGAACATAATAGAACTGGAAAGAGAGCTGGTTGGCATCAAATGGGATATTATTGGATTGGATATTGGAAAACGACCACATTAAGGTTAGGGCATGTACTATACCAAAAAAACTCCAATACTAACGACCACTTAAGAAGTTTAAGATTTCTCGTCAACATAAATATTAAACATAATGTAACCAAATACAACTCTGTGTCCAACCGAGTAATATATATCACAGTGAAACTATACAAACGATACTTGATGCAAATTATTGACGTTTACGCCCCAACTAACAGTTCCAAAGATGAAGAAGTGAAAAAAGTATACAAAGGTATAACAAAAGCAAAAGAATTGGAAAAATCACACTTCAAAATAGTTATCAAAAATTTGAAAGAAGCCTAATACGGACACGGAATATGTTGGGAACTATGAACTAGAAGTAAGAAACAACAGAAGCAAAATGCATGTAAACTTTTTGGAGAAGGAAAACCTATACTGCCTAAACACGTTTTTAAGAAACCACTTTAACGCAGATGAACATGGAGAAGCCCAGACAATTCGGTAAAAAACGAAATTGATTTTATTCTAGCAAATAGTTGGAAAATATGCAAGAACGTAAGGGTCCTGAGGCGGTTCTATACAGGCTTGTCCGGAAAGAAATAAGCTGATAAAAAACTCCAGATTTCCAATCATCGACAAGTTAGAAACAAGCAAAAAAGAATACCAGAGAGAAGTAGAGAAATACCTAAAATCGACGGATATAGTAGATATGAACGTAGACTAGCTGGCCAAGAGAATAAAAACAGGTATCCAAACAACAACAAAAAATATATGCTCGAGAGAAAAACGTCGAGTAAACCCTAAACTAAGCGTAAACGCCGTGAAAATGATAGAGAAAGAAGACACATAAAAGGTGGAATAGTATATGGCACTGAACAGACCAATAATGAAAAACATACGGCGAAACATTTAAAGATATAAGACCAAAACAATTCAACAACAATTGAAAATAACTCAAAACTTTCAACTGGAAGAACACAAATAAGCAAGCTAAAGAACAACCAAGGAGTTGTAATCTCAAACTTAGAACAAATATCCCAAATATATATACTGACTTATATGCATCAAAATCATCAGATAGGGAACCCGCAAAACGTAGTGGGATCAGAGGACATGCCGGAAATATTAATATACTATTACAACGTCTTTAAAAGATATGAAAATGTTTTATTACTTACGGAATATAAAATATTTTAAGCTAAAATCAAACTTTTTATTCAAATATGCTTTTGTATCCTAAATTTAAAAAATTATAATGATTTATCATCATCAATGATCAACAAAAAATAGTTAATTGTTTTGCCTACTTTAGTAGTGTTTACACGGACTCTTGTGATTCCAGCAATTTTGTTTTCCATTTAGTAGTCGATTTAATTAGTCTCAAGAAACCCTTGTGTACGAAAGATGAAGTTTTAAAATCATTAACTGCTATAAAATCAAAACTTACATGTGGAGTGGATAACATGCCTAGTTTTATAGTCAAAGAATGTCGTTATGTTTTATTAAAACTTTTATGAATGTTTTTAAATCTATTATTAAAATCTGGTAAATTTTTAAACATATAGAAAACTGCAAAAATATGCTCAATTTTTAAAAATAAGGTTCCATCTTTAATTGAAAATTATAAGTTTATCAGAAGTTTGCTTTACAATTATATCTATCATAACATTCAACAAAGTATATTTCCTTGTCAGTTTGGTTTTGTTAACCACAACTAATTTAAGCTGCTTCATTGAGTATGTAGCATCTCTAGATTTTAAACAACAGGTTGATGTAATTTATACGGGTTTTCAGGCATTTGATAAAACTAATCATCAGATTTGCTTCAGAAACATGTTGATTTAGGTTTTCATAAAAACTTTGTAGATTTTTTTAGTATTTATTTATCTAGTCGCAACTCATTTGTACAATAGGTTTATTTTATGTTCTGGTGTTATCCATGGTTCAAACCTAGGACTTTTTTTATTTGTTTTATATATAAATGATGTTGTAAATGAAATAGATGTCAAAAAATTACTCTACGCTGACGATCTCAAACTGTACTGTAGTATAAGCTTATATGCTAACTATGTTCAACTGTAACAGTCTTTTGACAATTTTAAATCTTGATGCAATTATAATCACTTAAGTCTCAACATTAAAAAGTGTGTTTCAATGTTGTTTAGCCGTAAGAAAAATAATATTATGTTTCCATATTTGATTGATAATAAAGTATCGGCTAAAAATATAATACAAAAAAACTTGGGTGTAGTATTTGTCTCTAAACTCACATTTAAAGAATATATTATTGTAATTGTCAATATGTCGTATAAGTGTTTAAGATTTATAATTCGTTTATGTAAAAGCTTTTCTAAATATTTATTGTGTTTCATTACTATATTACACTTTAGTCTAGAGTAAGCTGGATGTAAGTGGCGAAGGCTTCTCAGTCAAACACCAGCCTAATTGTCAACCTTACCTGCATGAGAGATGAAACTCATTCGGTGCACTTTGCTAGATAACAAACGAGGTTCTAGCGACCGAGTCACGGCGGGATAACCGTTCAAACAAGTGCTAAGGATATGTAGTACACAAAACCGGACTATTTGCCAACCCGCTGGCCCTGCGATGGTTAATTAAAGCCAAATTTCTTCTAAACATGAACATGCATGACAAAGTGACTACAGGATGGTTTGCGCCAATGTAAGTATAGATACCAAGAAAGAACGAAGAAAACTAATAACTAAAAAATAATTTTCAACTAACGAAGTACTGAGTTTACATAAAAAAACAATATCAAACAGAGCTGAGAAAAAAACTACTACTAATTATAAAAAACGCAACAAAAAGATGTAGGTATAAATGAATTATCGAGCAAAATAACGAAAGATATACATACAGTGCCAAAAAGATCTACAGCAAGATAAGAAGTCCCAAAAAACCAAACTAACACAGGAAACAAAGCAATTAAACAAGGACGATCAAAATTTTAGGGCTATATACAAAGAAGCAAAAAGGAGAATATAACAAGATGTGATACAAAAATAGAAGGAAACAAAAAAATAAGAGTACTAGGGACAAAACTAAATAAAAGCAATAATAAATTAAATACGAGAATTCTACGTTAAGTTGTATTCATCAACCCTTGATAACAACAAAGAGGAAACAAGATGCATTAAAAATGTAAGGTTAGAGGATATACCAAAATTATTTCCAGCAGAAATTAGATCAGCACTACAAAATATAAAAAATGGGAAAGCCGCTGGAAGACCGCATAACAACGGAAATGATTAAAATGGGGAATAGCTATAAAATTTCTATTAAACAAATGCTTAATAGAAGGAGATATACTTAAACCGTTGAAACAATCTACACAAAAAGGGTGACACAACAAACAACGCACCTACAAGCTGCTAATGCAAATTATTACAAGTAGATTAACACCAAAACTCGATTTGTATCAATCTATAGATCAGGCTTTAGGAAGGGGTTCTCTACTATGGTCTCCAATAGACTCCCAATATTGATAAAAAAAACATCTATAAAAAGGCTATCTTAAGAATTTGCCTAAACGATAATTTTAGGACGGAGAAAATAACACTCGGGAAAGGCGTAAAACAAGGAGACACCCAAACTGTTTACACTAGTTTTAAAAAATGTTTTTAAGACACTCAAATGGGAAGACAAAGGTTTAAACATAGATGGCTTATACTTAAGTCATTTAAGATTTGCTGATGACATAGTCTTGATAAGCACTGACATAAGACAACTTAAAACTATGACAAACAAAATAAACGAAGAATCTAAGAAAGTGGGCTTTCATATAAATCTAGACAAAACTAAAATACTAAGCAATAACCAAGATAACATCAGCATTGATAGCAAAACTCTAGAAAACACTAATCAATATGTATATATAAGCTACAATATGAAAGCAAAGAAAAAGAACCAGACTGCGGAGCTTAAACGAAGAATACAGCTAGCATGAGCAGCATTTGAGAAGCTTAGCTACAAACTTAAAATCTAAAATGTACTACTATATTTAAAAAAAAATATACGGCGGCTGTATACTGCCAGTGGCCACATACGGCCTAAAAACTATGACCCTGACCAAGACCATGACGGAGAAACTTAGAACCAACTAAAGAACTATAGAGAGAGCTATGCTAAGGATTACACTAAGAGATAATGTGCAAAACTACAAAATACGAAATAGAACAAGAGTAACAAATATTATGAGGAGAGTTGCAAGTCTCAGATGGCAATGGGAGGGTCACATTGCAAGAACGCTGGATGATAGGTGGACACAGAAAATAGCAGCCTGGAGACCAAGGTAAAGCAACAAGAAATAGAGCAAACACAAAATCGTTGGAAAGACGTTATCACCTGTATTGTCGAAAGGAACTGGTTAAAGACTACCAAAAATAGGACAATATGAAAAAACTTAAAAGAAACCTATATCTAACAGTGGATGATAAATGTCTAAATAAAAAGAAAGAGAAACTAGAATATGCAGCAATATAAAAAATGTTTGTTTATTATCTTGCTTAAGGTTTTGAACATATTCAACTATTTCAAACTTTTTCTTTTAAATTGCTTCAAAACAGATGAACAATATTAATACAAACTTTTTCACAATTTGATTGACTGTTCATTTTTTCTATATAAACTAACGTTGAACACCCCACAAATATCTGCAAGATGTTTGCAATTTTTTTTATATTTCTAAAGTACGTACTAATGTAGGATACAACTCCCCTATTTATAAAATGTCTCATTTGTTTAATATGTTAAGTACTGACTCCGTCGCTACAAATATTTAAATCAAAACTATTGCATTTATTATAATTATGTTTTTTGTAAAACTAGCGTACATAATTAATTGCTATATTTAATGTTTGATATTTCAAGTTTTTAAAATTATTCAAAGATCGTTTGCAAACCTTAAATTACTCTATTCTTATAGATTTAATAGAAGTTAAAGACAATATTATGTCATTGATGCTCTCACATTTAAACGTTTGTGATACAGTGTATTACTAAACAAAATTGCTTGGTTAGATCAATTTTCTTTAAATTGTAAGTTTGATTGTCTTTGTTAATATTATATTAATCTTTATTTCAATTAACTAACATTGCTTTTACTACATTGTTTTAATTACAATAATAATAAATTAAAACAATAACACTTATGCAATTAAATATTTTAATTGCCGGTGTAATTATTTGAAACTGCAGTCATCACATCTTCGATGGATTAGAAGGGTGGCCGAGTTCTACCATTCGAGAGTGCGTTATTAAACGTCGGGCTTTAATTACAACCCTTTAAACTCCGTTAATTTTGGTTAGAGTCCCTTTGAAACATTATAATGTTATTGCGCGCATTTACTGCACAAAAGGTCGCTGCGAAATTATTCCAGTTGGAGTTTGCTTTAGTCCTTCCATAGAACGGGAAATGAATAAAAAAATAACCATCTCAAATGCAATATTAGTTTCATTTGTAAATGAATTTTCATGTCAATAAATTGGGTTGTCCGGTATGGTCTGAGACAAATTTAGTGGTCATAATAAAGCGGTAGAGAAAGAGAAGGATCATAAAGCGCTATCATTTCGAGGATACCGGCCAACCACCCCCACACATTCGCAGGGTAATATTCACATTTCACCCTGACAGTGCTATATGTAACGTATGCGCCGGGTTAATTTGAAAACAGACCGGTTCATATATCTACGGGATTATTATTGCGCAATGCTGCTTATGGGCCGGCACTTGATCACCAGCCTCTAATTAATTGATCAACATGCCCGCATTATAATCTGTTTCGCCGTTTGCCGCCGATGCCGTAATCCATTATTTAAGGATTTTGCGAAAAGGGATGAATTTTCGGTGAGATTAATGGATAACTCGCCGGAGACATGATAAACATTGTTCTGTTTCATTTAGTAAACGCTGCCTCAGACTTCATCTAATAATCGCAGCCAGAATATTACATTTGATGTTAAGGATTAATTTCTAACTGTGAGATAATATCCTGCTGCTGACTCCTCTTTGTCACGCGCAGGATGTATTTCCATCCACAACGCTTATTAACTGTGTTATTTTAGGTGTCGTATAAAGTTGAAAACGCCCTTCGTACAAATTTACTATCACAATTTCATATTCATTATTTTTTTCTGTCTGTGTATGTGTTGCAGGTAATTTCATACTTCACAACTTTTGCTTTCAGTCAAATTTAAATATGTAATGTTGTTACTTGCAATGATTACAATGTAATCAGTCAAGCGTTGCATATTGTAAACAAGTTATTGAGCAAACAAAGAAACTATCATCTCTGGTGTCATATTTAATCAAGTAATTAACAAACAGTAGTTACAAATCTTTTATATCTTTTAACATTGTATTTTAACTCCTAATAAATGTTTGTAATGAAAGTTTGCTTTTTGTTAAAATGACTCTATCTGATTTTGGTATGGCTATTATCTATCTTGTAAATGTAAAAAAAAATACCGTTTGATTGAGGTCAAATATATTTGTGTAAATTGTAGTCATTTGGAAACACCGTAAAAAATGCAGCGCGATGGTTATGGATAAAAAAAAACCTGAAAACAAACTCTTTCACTAAGACTTTTTTCAAAAAATAAAATAAAGTTTTTGATAAAGTAAATGTAGTTCCCTTGATAGGTACAGTTTTTACTATGGAAAAAAATGTAGTTTCCTTCAACAAAGAAATTACAGTTACTTTTAAAGAAAATTAGATTTAATAAATTTTTTTAAATTTCAAAAAAAATGTTGTTGAAAAATGAATAAATTGCAATAAATTTTTTTTTTTAATAAGACCGTGTAATTCTACATATTAAACAGTGTCAAATTAATAATGTAATTAAACCATTTGTTTCTATAAAATTATACTTTTAAATTAAAACAAAATGCAAATACATATTTTACTATACAGAAGTTATACGTATACATATTTATCTTATAAATAATGCATCCGCGATGCAAATATCTATTGAAATGCTTGATACACTGTTTATTGAAGATAATTTAACCTTTTGTTAACACCGCACAATACTTCGTTAATGGCTTTATTCGATTTAGAGGAGCACTAATAATGAAACACTTTACTACTGTCACTCGCGAAATGAGGTTACTGGCGTTATAGCCAACATTACTAATTTGCAATTTATAAAATATGAATTGAGTTAAATACTTGCGGTGATTGATAAAATAATTACAATAAACAGTTTTTTTCATATAGAACGTAGTAATTGATAAATTGATTTCAATTTTAAACTATTTTGAACTAAAAAAAATAAATTAAAAAAAAAGAAAGTAAAAATCCGGTTTGCAACTGCTATAATCCGGCTGTAAATACAAAACTTAAAATTGTTCATATCAAAATAACAAAATGAAGCTTAAAAAGAACAAAATCTAATTGTTAAATGTGCAAAATTTGGCTGTTAATACCAACATTATTATAATTTATTTATACACAGTTTAAAAACGTGTACATGCATTTAATCCAACAGCTTATTTTCAAAAAGTTATAAAACAATACTCACAATAATATTTTGTTTAAATTGCATTATTAGGTGTAACATACACCTATACAATATAGGTTGTCAAAACTAAATTATTTTTTTTTTTGTAATATACTTATTATTACTGATAATATACTTGATTTTAGTTTAAAAATTATTTATTTTTAAAAATTGCTAAAAAATAAATGTAAAAAATTGGTTGTAACTAATACAATTGTGTTTATAAACGCCAAATTGCCAAATCGCCAAAATGTTTCTGAATAATTATTTTTTTATATAAAAATGTTAAAACCTAGCAGTAAATGCCAAAATAACTTATAAATGCCATAGTTAGGATTGTAATATAAAAATTAACGTTGTAATGCAATGATGCAGTTGTAAATAATCTTTGGCTAGACGGTTAAGATCAAGTTTCTTAAATGTTAAACTAACTTATAAATGAAAAATTGATTCCAAAATTTATTTTTTAAATTTTATATTCTACTAGAGAGGACATGTATAATTAACAGCGCTAACGAAAGTTAAGCATTAAGCGGTCACAACTTGGATGGTGACAAACAAAGTGATGCAATATGAGTTCGTTACCTCACATATAGGTTTTCAAACATACATATGTCTTTTCTGTAGCTTGGTGTGTCTTAAATAGCAGAATATAACTGATAAATGTTAAAATTGGGTTTGTAAATATTAATTTTTTTCTTTTCAATGCTAAAATCCTATCATAAATATCAAAAATTTACTATAATAATGAGATGTATTTAGTTATAAATGCTTATAAGCTGATTGAAAATGCTAAACTTGAATTGTTAATCTATCATTTATCTTGGATATCTTAAATTAATTTTGGCTTTTATAAAATTAATTTAAAACACAAATATACTTTTTTGCAATTTCTAAAATTTGATTTTTAAACAAAAACCAGCTGTAAAGTACACAATATGTTTATAAAAAATATTTAAAATCTTATTTTAAACTAAAATTCGGTTTACAAATTCCAAAATTCGACAGATAATACTAAAATACACATTGTATAAAATTCTGAAAAGTAATTCAAAAATTATTGAAACATTCCAATTTTAAAAAACGCATTAAGCAACATAATTTCCATGCGTGTAGCAAATTAAAAAAAAAGAATGTCTAAAAATAACCTTGAAATTGTTGTACATATATTGAAAACTTCTAAAAACTTTTTTAATTTTTTTTTGAAAAATTTGGTCAAATTTTGGAAAAAAAAAATCTAAAAAATAAATTTATTCATTCAATATTGAGTCATAATTTGTTCCATACTAGAAAAATGTAAAAATATTATTTAAATTTTTATGAAAAATCTCGAAAAATCAATTTTACTGAAGCATACATTATTTTTTTGTTTTAATTCTAAAAAAAAATTTAAACATTTTAAATTTGCAGTAATTTATAATGCTGCACATTTTAAAATCAATTTTATTTTTTTTATTTTTTCCATACTTTGAAATTAGTGAAAAATGTATACATGATTTAAAAAAAATCCAAATTTATTTTTTTTGTTTTTGATGCATCTGCAAATTAAAAAACAAAATAATTAAATAAATATGTATGTCTAAAAAAGCAATTTTATTCTATTTTAATTTTTTTATAGTCAATTAAGAAAAACCGAAATTTTTGAAAACGTATAAACTTATTTTCAATTAGTATTGCAAAAAAAATCAGTAATTTGATCTGAAAAGTTATTTAAAAGTAAAAAAAAAATCAAAATTTTGAAAAAAAAAAATTTACAAATTTAAATAGATTCCAACTAGTATGCTTTTTTGCTATCTTTCTCGTCTTTACACTTTGCTTGTGAAATTTATTTTTAATGCTATTATTTTTGTGGTTGTCATTATAATAATAACCTTTACCTGCACACACGCAAAAAAAATTAAAAGATGCAAAATATTTGTTAGAATTATTTTAAAAGTTGATAACGCTATTTAGATTTGCAAGTTGGCAGGTGTTCAGCTTCAGGAAGGTATCTGTGGGCCGAAATTACAATAGTGGTTTAACTCGCACATGCGTGGTTTAATGCTAACTGTGGATTAAAATATCTGGATAGCTAACTAGCGGAAATGGGCAATTAACGATTTAACTAGCAGTTTAAATAACCTTAAATTATGTAAGTTATGACAGTTATTACTTATAAGAAATGGGTGTAATATATTAATAGTGATTACTGAAAACTTACTATTGTTTATAAAAAATTATCCATATTTATTAATTCGCAATTTTTTCTTGCTAGATATTCAATATATTTATTAAATAAAATTTTAATGTAAATTTTTTGACGCGTCAATTTATAGGTTAAGATTTTAAATATTTTGTTGACATAAAATATAAGGACAATTGTAATACGCGTTCCCACTAACTAGAGAATTTAAATTTTAACTAGCAGTTAGTAAACTTGCAGTTTAAACCACTATTGTAATATTGGCCCTGTGTCACTGTAGGCTTATGTTTTTGTAAACATGGCTAATCTTGCTTTATTGTTGTTGATCATTATTACTTATTTGAAATGTTTGCTGATATTTTTAGTAGCTTTTTAGGGTAACAGACGTTTTTTGTTTATTTCTGAAAAAAATAAGTGATGCGTGACCCAGTTAAGTCGTAAATATTTATTAATGACTGCATAGAAATTTTTTTAAAGGTTTGTGTTTTATGTTATTAAACATTATAATATCTGTGTTAAAACTTTCTAATTAAAACGTGATCTCCTAGATTGGTCTTACATGCATGATATAAACGGTTTTCCAATAAGAAGTTTCATTTTGAATAGCAGGTTATTTGGGAAGCTGTCAATTTTGAAGCTATTATCTTTTGACATTTGACAAGTAAAAACTACGGCATTATTAAAAATAAAACGATACAAACTTCAACAACGCATTGAAATTATTAAAATTCACTATAAAAATGGTGAAAATTGTTCAGTCACAGTTTGCAAAACTAAAGCACTTTTTGGTCGTCGTAAAGCACCTTTTAGGTCGGCAATAGTAAACCTGGTGGAAAATTTGAGCTGTTAGGACAAGTTTGTGATGTGAAGAATCGAAACTGTGTGCATCGCTCAAGAACACATGAGAATATTGCTGATGTACCCCGTAGTGTCGAAGAAAACCCAGGTTTGTCGATTCCTTGTCGACATTCTACAAACGACATTACATTACATTAAGATTTAAGTCATAAGGCTTTTGAAGTTCAGTTAATAATAATAATAATAATAAGCTTTATTTCTGTAGATATACGTACATATAACAAAACAGTACAAACACATATAAATACAAAAGTGAGTCAAACAATACAAGTGTGCATATTAATTAAAATATTCTTCTATGGTATATAATTCTTTGTAACATAAATATTCAAAAAGTTTGGTTTTAAGTTGATTAAGGTTTTTTATTTTTTTGAGATGGTTAGGTAAGTGGTTACAAAATTTTATTGCTGCGCACTATGGTTTCTTTTCACTTGCTTGAAGGCGATAGATTGGATAATTGTATGTAAAATTTGCATTTCTTGTACTGTAGTGATGGCAGATTTAGTTTTCTTTAAATAAATGTTTGTTTTTATGGTTGAAAATTAACAACTCGTACACGTACAGCCCAAAAACTGTCAATATGTTATGTACTTTAAACACACCTCTACAACTGTCATTATATTTAAGACCACTCATTGATCGTAAAATACGTTTTTATGTTTTAAAAGTAAAGTAAAGTTCAATAATGTGTGGACTGCTACAATAGAAAATAAGGCCATATCTAAGATGGGATTCAAAATTGACGTGGTAAATAGTTTTTAATGTTCTTGGTTTCACTATTGATTTTAATATTCTTATCATATAACACGTTCTTTTTAGTTTATTATTAACATAGTCGCAATGTGATAACCAAGTTAATTTCTTGTCTATTTCTAAGTATTATTTCTTTTGGCATTTCTGTTTTAGAGTGTTTAGGAGTGAACCAGATTATTTGTGTTTTCTCAGCATTTAAAATTAGTTTATTTTCTAAAAACCATGATTCTGCTTTGTTGAACGTGTTGGATGCAGAGAAAATGGACTGTTTGATAGATTTTTTTGGCTATATTACAATTAGTATTGTCTGCATAGTTTTGTGTAATAATATTGGTGTTGTCTATTCTGCATACTAAGTCATTTATATAAATGATAAATAACGTTGGTCCTAAAATGCTTCTTTGAGGTACCCCTGTTTTTATGTCTAACAATTCTGATTCTACATTTTTTAATGTAACTTTTTGTCTTCTGTTACTGAAATAAGATTTTATTAATTGTAATCCTACACCTCGGACTTTATAGATATATAACTTGTCTAACAGTATTTGGTGTTTTACACTGTTAAAAGCTTTTGACAAATTAATGCTAATGCTTAGTGGGTAAATTTTTTGTTCAAAAGATTTTAATAATATTCAAAGTTGGCCTTTGTTGTTGATTTGTTTTTAATAAAACCGTGTTGCGATGAGTTGATAATGTCATATTGCTCTAAAAATTTTATCAATCTGTTATTCATTAATTTTTCAAAATCTTTTGAAAATTATGTTGGCAAACTGATTGGTCTGTAATTTGAAAAAAGGTTTGGATAACCTTTTTTAAATATAGGTTTTACCACAGCTATTTTTAGGTTATCCAGAAACATTCCGCTACTTATTCACAAACTGAAAAGAAATGTGAGTGGGCGTAAATTACTTCTGCACAAGATTTTAATAATTTTGTACTAATTTCATCATAGCCTGTGCTATTTTTGTTTTTAAGTTCTGTGATAATTTTATATATTTTGCTTTCAGTAGTAGGATTAAGATATAATGTATTATTATTAAATTGTAATTCTGTTCTAGTGTTTATATTTGGCATAGTCGATATTAATACTTGTATTGATTTAATGAAAAATACATTTATGTCATTAGCAGTACAGTCTGGTGTAATTAATGGTTTATCGTTTCTTGGAGTAAAAGTCTATATTTGTTGTTAGCTTCTTTGAACAGCTCGGCACAAGTGTCATTGTAATGTTTTAAAACACATAGTACATTTTAAGGTATTTTTACAAGTTTCAATTTCAGGTGAGTTGTAAGTTGGTTTGTTTTTATATTTTTGCTTGCAAGGAATTTTTGGAAAACATTCATTAAATTGTATTGTTATTATATTCATAAAAACGTTCCAATTTATGTTTATGTCATGGTACTCTTGAAATACGTTAGACCAGTCTATTTGATATATTGCAGTTTAAATTAAAAGCATTAATATTGAAATCTCCTAATATAAAAAATATAAATATAAATATAATATAAAAACATCGTATCTTTGCTGAGTGGGTCCTTCAAATGCATCAAAATGATCCAGAATTTTATCGAAAAATCATCTTTAGTGATGAGGCTACGTTAATAGTGAGGAATCAGCTAAAGCTATAATTAAACATTGTAGAAGAAAGGAACTTGGAGATGTTTGTGTGGGTGTGGATAACACTCTCAAACAACAGGCAGAATTCAAAAAAGTTTGCAGTAAATTAAATTGTCTTAAACTAGAAGGTCAGCAAAACATCAGCTTGCGGTTTATTCAAGGAGTTTCAAGGATAGTGGAAAATAAAGTTTCAAATAATTCAAGAAAACGGACATTAGATATTTATTATCAGAATATCAATGGGTTAAGAACCAAGTTAGAAAATTTGTCAAATAACGTAAGACTTTGTGATTTTGATATTTTAATTTTTAGTAAAACTAATCTTTATGAGGATATTTTATCTTCTGAACTAGGATTAACATCATTTTGTATTTATAGGAAAGATAGAAGTACAGAAAGTAGTGTTAAAAAAAGCGGAGGTAGTGTTTTAATAGCTGTACGTTCAGATTTGATTTCAAGTGAAATAGCTACTTCTTTTAATACAGTCGAACATGTTTTTGTTAAAATTAAGCACCAAACAAACTGCTACATTTTTTGCGCAGTTTATATACCACCATCAAGTAATATTTCAAAGTATATGGATACTGTTCAAGTGTTGAAGGTATTGTGGACAATCACGTAGATGCCAATATTTATATAATTGGAGATTATAACGTTCCAGGGATTAACTGGGCAAATGGTGTAATTGAATTAGGAAGCAGTGCCTTAAACTTGCCAGGGCATCTTTTAATTGAAACTTTTTTGTATCTAAATATGCACCAGGTTAATACAATAATAAATAGTGAAAGCTCTGTATTAGACTTGGCGTTTTCAACTAACAAGAACATGCTTCTTAGTACTTCTGACAATCATTTACTTTCCTGCAATAAATATCATCCTGATTTATATACAACTATTAAGTCTAATATAGAATTCAAAGCATTAAATCATTCTAGAGTCTAATTATATAACTTTAAAAAAGCCAATTTAGTGGGAATTCAGAATTATTTACATTTAGTGGATTGGAAATTTTTTTTTGAGGGTTTAAATCTTGAAGACTGCACACAAGTATTTTATGATACACTGTATACTTGCATCGAATTATTTGTTCCTAAATTTACCACAAATTTGTCTTCTAGTTATCCCATTTGGTTCTCCAAAAAATTAAAAAAATTAATAACATCTAAAAAAATTGCACATAAAACCTATAAAGATTCTGGTCGATTTGAAGACTATTTACATTTTACAAACATTCGAAATAAATGCAAGTTAGAAAATGATTTATGTTATAAAGAGTAGATCAGCAATCTGGAAAGAGAAGTTTATACTAACTCAAAGAGTTTTTGGAGATAGGTCAAATCTAAAAATTCTGATCATAGCATTCCTAACGTTATGTATAATGATAATGTGGCGGTATCTACAGGAGAAGATATTTCTAACTTATTTTTTTCATATTTTTTATCAGTATACTCTTTCACTAAATTACTGAAGCCCGAGCCATTTTCAGTTAACTCTGCTATCGACATTAACTCTTGTAACATTACTTTGAAAAAAGTTAAAAACAAAATATTTGGTCTTAAATCGGACATTAGACCTGGTGTTGATAGTATACCAGCATCTATACTTAAGCAAAGTAAAAATAAACTTGCCACCCCTTTAAATTACATCTTCAATCTTAGCCTAAATACAGGTTATTTTGCATCTATATGGAAGTCCAGTTATGTTGTACCAATACATAAGTCGGGAGATAAATCTAATATACAAAATTATAGACCAATTTCTATTATAAGTGCTATACTAAAACTTTTTGAACATATTGTCTATGATAAAATAACTGTGGTATTTAAAAATATTTTAAATGATCAACAGCATGGTTTTTGCAAAGGAGGATCTACTTCTTCTAATGTTCTTATATTTGAACAATATATTCTAAATGATTTCAATAATGGGCTCAAATAGATAATATATATACTGATCTTTCCAAGGCATTTGATAAAGTTAATCACAATGTGTTAATAAACAAACTGGAAAATATAGGCGTATCAGGAAATCTTTTAAACTGGTTAAGTAACTATCTTAATAATAGATCAGAATATGTCACTGTTAATGGTTTTATTTCTGATACAGTAGCAGTTACCTCAGGTGTTCCACAGGTAGTCATCTGGGGCCGCTTTTATTTCTACTTTTTATCAATGATATTCTTCAGTCAATAAAATAGTGTGAATTCCTTCTCTTTGTCGATGATTTAAAACTCTTTAGAGCAGTAACAACAGCTGAAGATGCATTTTTAATTGATAATGACATAAAAAATGTTGAAAAATGGTGTACTGTTAATGGTATGAACTTAAATGTAAAAAAATGTAAGGTAATGACATTTAATAGATCACAATCTAACTTTGCATACGACTATAGTATAAACTCACAGATATTAGACAGAATCAATTTTTTTAAAGATCTTGGTGTATTTATGGATACCAAATTGACGTTTGTTAAACATTTTAATTATGTTACCAACAAAGCTTTAAGAATATTAGGATTTATCAAACGCCATACAAAGCATTTTACGTCGCTAACAGCTCTTCGATTGCTATTCTGGGGCCTGGTTTGCCCGATCTTGGAATACGATTCTGTGGCATGGTCTCCATCTTATGGAATACATATTGATCAAATTGAAAGAGTTCAAAACAAATTTCTTAAATATTTGTCATTTAAAAGAAGAGATATTTCATAGAACTTTTTTTGTACTGAAATGAAAGAACTAATCCAACTTGAAACACTCTGGGATAGAAGAAAAAAAATTGAAGTTGAAAGTATTGTAAAAATAGCAAATGGGATTATTGATTGTCTTAGTCTTCTGTGTCTAATAAATTTTAATGTACCTAGAAGTCATACTAGAAATGTAAAAACATTTTATTCCGAGTTTTGTAGATCAAATTATTTTAAGGACTCTCCATTGCAGCGTATGTGTCGATTTATAAATTAATCTGATCTTGATATTTTTAATGTGTAATCTTTATTAATATTGTATTTTTTTGTATTTATCTGTTATTGTATTAATATTATTTAAATGTTTTGATTGAGTTGTTGCAACTCAAATGATATGTTGTTATCATCTTGTTATTTGTAATTTAATTAAAAATTGGGTAACCCCGTTAATAAATAAAATTAAAATAAATAAGCAGAATTGTCGCATTTGGGACTCAGAAAATCTAAGAATGATTGTTGAAAAGTCTTTTCATCCTCAACGTGTCACTGTTTGGTGCGGTTTTATGGGCTGGTGGTGGACGACGTTTATTTTCAGCAAGACTACTACGTGCCACACAAGCAACAATCGCAATTTTGCAAGAAAAGTTTTCTGACCGTGTTATTTCTCGAAGAGGTGATCACAATTGGCTACCGAGATCTTGTGATTTAACACCTTTAGACTTTTTTGTTTGGAGCCACTTGAAAGATAAAGTCTATACCAATGCTCCACAATCGATTCAAGACCTTAAAGATGGATGTGCACCTTAAAGATGCAAATGTGCAAATTGGTCATGAAAAATTTCATGAAAAAAATGTGGTACTGCAACCGTAACCGTGTCGACCATTTGACTGATATCGTTTTCAAATGTTAATGGCAAATCTTCCTTTTTACAATAAAATAAACATTTATTGATTTCTCTTAAAAAAAAATTAAAATATGAAACAAAACGATAAAAAAAGACCAGATCAGCATTAGAGATCAAATATTATTTCAAAAACCAAAATGTTTTAAGTATGATCACCTGATCAAAAATACAAGAAAAAGAAATAAAAACACAACAAGATAATAAATAATAAAAACGTGGCAGAAAATACCGAGCTATATAAAAACAATTAAAACATATGATAAAGAAAGACGTGAAAACAAACACGGCATAAATTAAAAAAATAATAAAGAAATACAAAACTTAAAAAACACTTATTAAAAAAAAGTAAAAAAAAATGCAAAAAAACCAAGCGCTATAAAAAAAAGAATAAAAAATAAAAAAAAAAATTATCATAAAACATTAAATTAAAAGAAGAAGTAGGCAAAATCCTGGTAAAGAAAATGAAATTAAGCGTTTCTATAAGCTGGTTGAAATAGAAACATGGAAAATGAAAGAAAATAATGAAAGTAAGGAACGTCTAATAAAAAGAAGAATAGAAAAAGAAATTAAAAGTTAAAATCGGTACCAAAGACTAATAGTTAACACAGGTAAATAAAAAAAGAAAATATTTGTACTCCAAAAAATAAATTAAGAATGAAATAAATAATGAAAAAACAACGACAAAACAAAAAAAGAAACCAACTAACAAAGCAGAAACAATAGATTAACACAAATTAAAGCAGGAAAAAGAGTATAAAAATGAAATGAATAGGTACATGAAACGTAAAGAGTATAAATAGAAAAAGAACAAATAAAATAAAGAACGTAAAAATACAAGTAATATCCGTAACAAAAACAAAACAAAAAACAAAGTAGCACAAACCACAGTGGAGTAAAAAAAGAAGACCCAAAGTGGGAACAAAACTTGCAAATAACAAACTAAAACTTGTTATAGATTAAAAGTGCAAAATAATGACAATAGAGTTAGAACTCAGAACAAAAAAAAAAACACGTCATTGGTGGCTGATTACAGTTAGTTAATGCCCTCAATTATTGCTTGAGTTTTCTTGTTACATCGGTATATTTATAATTGACCTAAGATTTATAATAAAATGTCATTTTTGTGAGAGTATAATAGATGCTAAATTTTTTCAAATTTATTTTCAACATCGCAGCAGATGTATAATAGTTTAATCAATATAGAACAAACATTTGTGCAAATCATTAGTTCTTGATTATTTTATATTAAAAAGTGTCCCATCAATTTATTTGCTGTAAAGTCACACCAAACTAATTAATTTACAATTAATTCACAATTTTTAACAATCCGGACAATGCTTTATATCAAACAATACATAATTCATTTATTAAAACCCAATTATTAAATTATAATGAAAAACATTGAATAAAAATTGTACCATTGCTGCCTGCATTTATATTAATTTCACTTACAGATAATGCATCCGCGATGGAAATAATTATTGAAATACTTCAAATATAATTAATAGATGATAATTTTATCTTCTGTTAACACCGCACTACACTTCACTAGATGTTTTATTTGATTTATAGGAGCACTAATAAGTACACATTGACATCTGTCATTCAGCGGAATAATGGTACTGCCACTCAACTAACAACTTAAATTTGTTAATAACAAAATGTGATTAAATTTGTTGTAATGTATTATTGAATCAAATCATTATTAATTTAAGCAGAATGTTATGATAAACATGTGACATCACAACCGATGATTAATTTAATCAATCAATTTAACTGCCAACTTAAATTAACAAAAACAAAATGTATTATTATACTTTTGATTTGATTTTGATATGCAGGGTGATCAATTATTGAAGATGAAAACAACTGTATTTATAATAAAATTTTACATTATAAAAGAAATCGGTAATAAACAATTGCCAAACTGAATAAAAAAAAAAAATTAATATTATATAGACAAACAAAATAAATTAATAAAAGAACATATATTTTTTGAAAATTTGATGAAAATTTTCTAATAATAAAATTTACTTCAAAAACCTTGTAAAAAAACCCAATTTTAATATACAAGGTGATCTAAAGTAAAACAAAACTGTGTTTTTAGTCAAATTTTACATTTTGAAAGACATTTGATTAGTCAGGAACATATGTATAAGAACAAATAATCTAAATTAAAAAAAAAAAATTGTTATTTAGTATTATACAGTGTTTGGACACATGACATGTTTCACCCGGTACATTTTTAATACCAACACACACCAACGAATGTTCTACAAGTGACATCTACCGTTCGGTCTTACTTGCATCCGCCGCATTGCACACTACGATGTGAGACAATTTCCAAATCCCGAGAAAACTCTGACGACAACCTGGGTCGTGTAAACATCTAGCTGCAGTTATGTACCTAACCAGATTGCACTAACTCTCGTGGTGCATGCCATTAGCGCATCCTTGACCGTCGTCTATTTTTACCAGGTAAACCATTAGCCGCATCTCATTTGCATCTTTCTGGCCAACAAGGTGGCTATCTACATTTATTAGAACACGTTGCATTACTACACCAGTAGGAAAACTAACACTACTACATCGAGAAAGGCAACACCGTCTTCTCCACAACTATCAACCCTTTTTTCTATCACTACATGAGCGGGGAGCCGGTAACAAATAGTGCCTAACGTAGAGTTGCTGAAAAATTAACTGCTTTTACTACCCTAAGCAAACCATGAAAACGCAAGATTTAGACTAAATACAAGCTAAATACCTGGAATCTAAAAAAACTACAGACCAACAAGCACGTATGGCAGCGCTCAAACAGGCCAAAAAACCTATGTTGTTTTCCAACAGGCAACAACACACTATGTAAACGCTCTAACATACACTCAACGCAATCACAGCTTATACCAAACTAAACTACCTTGCTTTGGCGGCGCACCGTACAAAGAATCACGTAATTATTTTCCTAACGGATGAACCACTTCCCCCAGCAACAGATCCCATTTGCAGCTTACCACGTTTACAACCCCTGGCAACGTTCTACCGACAATTCTGCTCACACCACCTAAAGCAGACTTTGAAAAACGTACTGGCCACGTTGGTCAAACTAAAAATTCAGCAACTACTGTTTGACTTACAGTTTTTCGAAGAAATTAGTCCGCACATGGTTGAAATTAATATTGTTCTTTGAAGCAACGCCAAACTCAGTGCTAAATCAAACACTACTGGGACTTGCACAACAACCAGTGACCCAGGACCATGCTAACAGGTAAACATCATATTGTGTTGACAAACACGACATCAATACGAATACAATGTATAATTTTTGATTAAGGGCAGCTTTTACAATTCCCAGTTAAAGCAAAGTTAGGGTTTGGAAAGAGATAAACCGGGGATAACTTATCTGGTGATCGGCGCAGTAGTTATTTCTAGAATAACTCTCATAACATAAGAAAAAGTAAGATTTTTTGCTACAATTTTTGTCTTTTTTTGTCACTATCTGATTTAAACACATTTATGTTTTTTAAAAGAGACAATCTAATTTTACTTATAAATAACTTATGTCAATATTGACGTTAGGTTAGGTTATCTAGAGAAAAATTAACCTAGCATTTGTAAAATGCATTGCGAGTTAAACCAGGTATAACTATTGAATACTTTTGGACAATTGTAAAAGCGGTCCTAAGTAGAGGAACTTATAGTTAACGGCATAATTAAGAGAAGCTCCAGCAGCAACTGAACCCGGTAGTCAATGTAAAAAAATAGACTGATTCCCATTTTTTTTTGCGTGGACTACAAAGCACTTAACAATGTTACCCAAAAAAAACTGCCTTTGTTTAAGATTTAAGAATCACTAAACAATTCTGGCGCAAGCAAAGTTTTCAGCAAACTTGATTTTAAAACCATGTAATAGGTAATACCCATAAACAATAGTCACAAACACTTTACCGTTTTTGTTGCCCCAGTTGGAGGCACATTATAATTTTGTATAATGTCCTTCGGACTAGAAAACACACCGGCTACGTTTTAAAAACTAATGTTGCAGGTGCTAACACGTCTAATAGAAAGCATTGTCTTCATCTAATTGGACGACATATTGGTATACTTGGAAGATTAAAACAGTACAGGTTACGTTGCCATAAATATTTGAGACACAAAATTAGCGATAAAGAGAATTAACCTTCTACACCACCTAAAATTTATAAGAAATATTAGTTTTTTGAATTTATGCACTTGACTTGGGGATTACGTACCAGACTACTTCAGAATAGCGGCGCCGCTAATAGCACTACAAAGATACAAACAACTATTTGTACAGAGCAAACGTTATCATAACCGCACTAGATCAACCTTTAATGCTTGCTCAACCAAAACTCAAGTTACCGTTTGTACTTCAGACTTATATCAGAATATAAACTAACACACTAACGCTACCACTTAAATGAATTGTAATGCTTGACCATTATGTGGGCGATAGACAAGTAGACCTACCTTAAGGACATACCATTTATACTCTAGATAGATAACCGAGCTCTGGACTGGCTTAAAAACTAGACAGATGCCAAGTTAAACTTGACAAAAATTCAACTTTACTGTAGAACGTAAACTTTTTGCCCGTTAAAAACCATTAGTAAGTCAGTAGAAGAATTTGAACAACTGTTACTACCTAAACCAGATACCGGATACTATACAATGACTGTACCAACGATTAGACCAAACGCACAATCCCTAACTTATTATCTACTATCCAGAATATCTTATAAAAATTGACCTGAGTTACAAACTTAGAAAGCATGACAAATTGATTGGAACCAAGGATTCTCATGCTCAATTGGATGTACGCCAAGCGTCCAGAAAAAAGTGATTATCACAAGGGCACAAGGCTGAAGAAATGACCTGCCTTGAATATCGTAAGGCGGTAGCAGAGGTCAGAAAGCAAAGACGGATACCCTCCAAACAAAAATGAGTTAAAAATTTAGTTCTCTAAGCAAACCTTGACAGGAACAGGGCAGCAATTGATCATCTGTTCCAAAACACGCAAGACAACTAATATTAGTACTAATATCAGAACCATGTAAATCTATAACCAAACCACAATGATACACAGACCTAAACAAAGACGCGACAATTATGAAAGTAAATCTAAATCTACAAGTTAGCCCCACGAAGAAGTGGCAGCGCAAAGTATTTGTCTGCATCAAAACGCAGAATATCGTAATATACTCCTGCTACGTATTGCCGAACATAACTTAAATTGTGAGCGCCAAAATCAAAGACAAAAGAGGTAGGTTGGTGTTTGACTGGATGGCAGAACTCGGCCTGACAGTACACAGCAGGAACAGTCCAATTTTTGTAAAAGGAAAAAGCACGTCTATCATAAACATAACACTGTCGACCAAAAACGCAGCACATTGTATAATGGAATGGAAAGTCAGCAACGAGGTCAACCTTAGTTTGCACCGAAACATATACTTTAAAGTATCAACGAATAGCGCAGGCTTGGCAAGCATTAAACCGGAGGGTTAGAAGCTTGACACAGAAAGGTTGCCAACGTTCGAAAAAAAAGTTTGCAAAATACTAAGCGAAAGCGCAATCTAGAAGAAAAAAGCTTTATTGGAGCGGTTGTAAAAGTTGCAAACACAACGTTCCGTAAAATAAAAGTCATGAAGTAAGGGAACAGGTCTTGACCCGCGCTAACGGAAGCAACAAGACAAACAAAAGGGCTAAAGAAGAAGCGCGCCTAATGTACAAAACCAAAAAAAAGACTCTTACTATAAGCATAGAGAACATAAAGGAGTTAAAAAGAAAAGCCTGGAAAGATTTGTGTCAAAAAATTGACAACAACGTGTGGGGCGATAGCTACAGAATAATCACAAAAAAGTTGCGCGGACATCCTCACTTTTTCTCAGACATCGAGCAACAACTCCAGATAGTCTGGCAACACTTCCCAGCAGATAAGGTAGATGTTAGACAAACTTGTGTAGTTAACAAAGTGTTAATACCAAGATTAACAAAAGCCGAACTAGACAAATGCGCTAAAAAAATCAAGATCAAAAAAGCGCCGGGGCCGGAGAGGGTCCTACCGGAACTGATAAAAATAACGGCAGAAAATTGTCCGGAAGAAACCCTGAAGGTAATGAACCAATACTTGGTAAATGGTTTATTTCCAAAAATTTGTAAACGTGCCAGAATAGTATTACTGGAAAAGCTACAAAAAAAGAAAACAAGCGAGCAAACATATAGGCCAATATGCCTTCTAGACGCTAGAGAAAAATTGCTTTAGCAACTGCTAAAAATAAGATTGGAGAAGGAAATAGACCACAAGTTGGCAGCCAACTAATATGGCTTCCGTACGAAAATATCGACGCAATGCACGCAATCAAAACATCCGGAAGACAGTACCGTAACTAGGGCGGTGCCGCCGGTGCCCCCTAGATATAAAGAATGCATTTAACTTCGCCAGATGGAGTGAAATATTAAAAGAGTTGAATAAAATAGGGGTCAGGGACTATCTGATAAAAATCATAGAAGATTATTTGAAAGACAGAGTCATCATAGTCGGAAACACAATACTTGAAGTAACGTGCGGGGTACCGCACGGATTGGTGATGGAACCAACTTTCTGGAACATACTATACGACGCGGTAATAAGAATACAAACGCGTACAAGCGTCGACATAATAAAATTTGCAGACAACACAGGTATAATAATAACAATAGGGAGAACCCAAGAAGAAAACGAAAAAAAAAATTAAAGTAGTCAAAAAAATCGTAGCAGTGTTAAAAGAAAAAGTTTGCAGGTAGCTCCTGAGAAAACGAAAGCATTAATTTGGTGATCGATGATTAAAAAAAGTAACTTTCAACGTAGAAGATCAAATAATAACGTTGAAAGAGACTGTAAGGTATCTATGGATATACTTTAGCAAAATTGATAACTCTAAAGAACACCTAAAGAAGATGGCTGAAAAAAGCAAAAAAACAACTATCAGCAATAATTCCAAATGTAGAAAGTCCAAAAGCTAGCAAAAGATGTACCATGTTTTCAGTAATAAGTTCTGTGCTATTATTGACAGCATCAATCTGGAAAATGGTTCTTAAAGAGAAGTCAATACATGTAGTGCGTACAGAACGCTATCCTTCGAAGCAGCGCAAACAATAGCAACAACCATTCCAATTAATACCTTAGTAGAAGAGCGCGACCAGGCTTACTCAAAAAAAGAAAAGTTGTCGGAATGTAAGAAAAAGTCAATAAAACTATGGGAAAGAAAATTGTCAGAAGACAACCACCGAGCAATTTGGACAAAATTTATTATAAAAAGCAGCAAAAATACAGTCATCCACAAGGTACTTGACTGTAATAAGTCCCTGGAGATAAAGGTTGAAACAGAAAAAAAACTAGGAAAAAAATTAGAAATAAACAACCTAGTAGAGATATTGCTAGAAAACAAAGAGAACTGAGTTCTAGTAAACCACATGATTACAAACATCATAAAAAAAGAAAGCTAAACAAAAAAATCTCGATAAACAACGGAATAGACATAAAAAACAAACTAGTAAGATTAGATGGAAAACAAAAAACAAACAACACAAGACACACGTAGTGAAGCAATGCTACAGCGGTCCCGCAGCGCCTGTGAAAGAGACAATAGGGGTTTTTTTGTGCAGTCTGGTGAACCCTAACTCTGGGCAAACCAAGTTCCACACTTAGCCTTTGGTGAATGTATTTCCAGATAAAGGTTTAAAAAAAAAAAGTGATCAACAACATTACCCGTCAACCACGTCCGGTCACCCAGGCAGGCACGACATCACAGGGAAGGGTAACCATTGGTTTTGTAGGCTCTGCAAAGACAAAAAATTAATATGCCCTCACTATAATGAACATGTGCATTAAGTAGGCAGAAACAATACTAGTGCCTGTAGACACTAGCAAAACAACTACAGGACTTCCTAAACAATATCTGTTTTACCGGTGGGCATATCGTGTTTCTCTTGGATAATGGCACGCAATTCACTAACCAACACTTCCAAAAGGCTGTACAACAGTGTAAAGCAAATACAACCACTACATATTACTTTTAAGCCAACTCTATAAGCTCAAGAAAAGCATAAAGGCTTTTTGAGAAGACCAACCCAAAAACAGTGGGACAAACTTCTACCACTGGCGGTTTATCATTAGAAAAATAAAACCGTAAAAAGAAAACTCTTGCTGGACTGTCCCGGAAATAAACTCTATGCGTCCTGGCCTGCAAACGACTTACGGAAACATGACATGTATCTTCAACCCAAAAAGAATATGTTGAAAAAAAAAAAAGAAGAAAGAAATGGAGCAGGTAAATGCGGTCGAGATAGAAGAAAAAATAAACAAAGATAGTGACTAAAATGTACTTAAAAAAACTAAACCATGCCAGTACTAAAACAAAAGTTAGACTTTCACCTGATACAAATTGAAAAGAATAAATTAATCGAGTTTACAACAGAAGTAGCTAAATGTTTCAAAAGTAAATACAACAACAAACAAACAAGTAGAAACAAATGAAGTCAGTAGTAAAGCTAGATATTTATAAGAAATTTTAGAAAAGAAACAAAAAGATTTCATCTTACTTTTTAAGCAAAATTTAAACAAAATAATAAGCAAAATAGTGAAAAGTAATCTTCAAATGAGAAACATTGTTAAAAACGGTTGGATCAAAAATGGAAGTCTAAAGAAGTTAAGTAGTAATACCGCACTAGAATTGGACGGAATTAAATTGAATACACCAACCACAAGAGAAGTATTCATCATTAGCATAAATAAAATATTAACACAAATAAAATATCAATAAAATAAAAAGAAATCTATACAAGAAAAACGTAAATCATGAAAGTTAATAAAAGAAGCAACATATTTAGAATAGTTCTTGACTACGCAATGAAAGACAAAATTGGAATAAATGTAAACAGACAGAGAGAAAATAATGCCGCAGATGAAAAACATAGATGACAAAAATAAAAAAGCAAGACACAATTATTATTAAACCAAAAAAGATTAATGGTAAATCTTATGCCAAGACGCTAAAAACTTAAAAAATAATATTAATATTGCAAAAATGAGATAAAAGTAAATTAAATTTTCTAACTGAATGAGCGTAACAACAAACATCGTGGGTTTGAATCAAAAAACAATAATTATTTCAAACATTTATACGTTTTCCCACTCTCTAATCCACCTTGTTATTGTGAGGTTTTATGACTAATATCCTTCTTTGGTATGGAGTAGATTAATAATCTTTCTAGTGGTTCAAAATTTACTCAAAACTGTAGGTTCAATTGTAATAATAAATTGCTCGCATTACGGGCAGAGAAAAAGATAATGCGCCAGCAGTGGCGTGAAAAGGAGCTAATGCTGATTTTTTAAACAAATGGGAGAATTAAAATTAATGTAATTGGTAAGGATTGGTAAGATTTCTTATGCGGCAAATAATTGGACAATACGCAATAAGAAACAAGAGACGATCCCGAACAAATACAAAATTAGCGTATTAGATAGACGTAATAAAAATAAGTAAAAATATGCGATGATAGGTCTGCCAATTGCAAAATTAAACAAGTTACTAAAAATTTGTATTTGTTGCTCCAGTTAGATGCTATAACTGCTTTAAGATTGTCCACAAAGCAAAAAGGTAAAACAAGAAAAAAAAAACCAACATTTACAAAAATAAGGTTATGAATACAAGTTGTAAAACTTTTGGACTCAGAGCAGACAAAAGAAACTTTCCATCATATAATACAATGCTGAAGGATCTAAAAATAAAACAAACAAAATAACAAGATGAACAAATTAGGTTTTTCTAAACTAATTTGAATGGAAAAAGCTATTGTTTTTTTTATAGATATATAAGGCTATGTATGAGTCAAGTGTATGAAATAAAAATTTGTTTTTGCTCAAACCACTGATAATGCCTTTCTCTACATGAATTCTGATAATGTAAGTTTTTTCAAATTTTTTCATAAGCCATTCCCAAGCTATAAGCAATTAAAATTTTACATTTTTTGATCATTCGTAACTTCTCAAGATTGCAGTTTTAGGAAAAAATTATAAGATACTTTTTTTTTCTTAATTGTTTAAAGAAAATTTTTATAGGCAAAAATGTTTTCCTTAAATTTTAAAAGCTTTGCTATATTTAATTATTTCTGTGGATACATTGTAAGATATATTGGAGCGTAGCACACGACTTTTTCTGAAATATTCAGGGTATCTTTTGCACACATAAAAGCATGTTTTTATCTATATTTGGTTATGAAAACTTATTCTTTGAATAATTTTAAAGAAAAAAATTATAACGAACTTTTTTCTAAAAATGCAATCCTGAGAAGTTACAAACGATCAATAAATGTAAAAAAAAACTCAAAAACCTTAATTTTTTTAAATTTTAATTGATTATTATTTGGAAATGGTTCACTGAAAAAAACTGAAAAAAAAATCACATACTCAGGATCCGTGTAGAAGAAAGCATTTTTAGTGGTTTGAGCAAAAATAAATTTTTATTTCGTGCACTTGACTCATACATGGCCATAATGACTAATAGTAGTGACAGGTGGTCTATGCATTGTAGTTAAGTGTCATGATGCAGCTATCCAAGTGTATAATAAAAATGTCAAATATACAACATTTGTATTTTTGATCTGGAAGAATTTGTAGTGTCTATTAATAAAGACTGCAATCAAAAAACTGTTACAGAATGGGAGAACACAGGCAAAGCCAAAAGTATAAAGGTTTTAATTAAAGACATCATAAATACGTAGGAAATATGAGAACATAGATACGTCAAGTTGTTTAACAATTATTACTAACCAGAATCTTAACACCGCTTTTGCATTTTAGTTATACAATACAAAATGTTAAATAAAATAAATAAATTAATATATTATTTCACTAAATAGTATTTATTGCAAACAACTTGCTGCAAGTAAATACAAAACAAAAGTTTTATTTTATAAAACACAACAATTTTGCTTTACAAATCTTTTGTCAAACTGAAGGTCAAGTTTCTTTTTATTTAAGTCCTGTTTAATTTATTTTAATGCAATCAAGGGCGGTGTTGCTTTTAATCTTTTCCTTTTAAGCATCTCTACATCTAGGGGATGCATTTCAGGGGGAATGATTGATCCTTTGAATGCCGAGAGCTTTACAAAAGATTAAACGACATGTTAAGAAATAGAAAAATATAATATGGAATTTTGAAATGTTAAATGCATACTTTCAGTAACTTGATGGGTTAACTTTAACTGGTTGTTTGATTAATATGATTAATGATTATTGTTTTTAATTTAAGTCGTTTTCTTGCAAGAAAAAGTAAGCTTTGATAATCAAATGTATGTTAAAATTATTTAATTTATTACAATGGAACATTGCACAAGAATTTATTTATACAAAAACTACAAGATTCTTGTTTAAAAAACTATAAATGTGTTAATAAGTATTGATTATAAAATTATTATTTATAATTGTAAACAAAGCAGTAGTTCATAAACTTTTTGTGACGTCCAAATATGTGGAATGTAACTGAAACAAACTTGCCAGAAAATTAAATTTTTCAGTACAAATAAATCAAAATAAATTTTCTAAAAATGCCGCAACATTAAACGGAAACGATTCTCATTATTGTTTTCGTGTAAACCATAACCACACAACACTAAAACGTATAATTAACCAATATAGTCTGTAATACCCTGATATGACCGATTAATTAGTGCTATGCTATGAGTAAACAATGCAAGCCATATAGCCGAAGCAGCTTTGTACTGTTAGAATGCACGCGCACACATCTCAACCAAATCTCACCAAACACATCAGATTGTTGTTTCATTATTTTATCATTGAACTAATAGAAAAAAATTATATTATGTTAAATATAAATTAAATTTTGTAATTTTATTCTAAATTAATTAAAAGCGCACTTGTTAAAACGTGCTTGAAGCTAAGATGTGCACAATTATGTAAACTTTGTCCGCTTACGTATTATTCGTTAGTTAATTGTAGTGTTTGAATTGTTTCTTTTAATTATGCTTTGTAGAGTGGACGTAGAAACATAAAGCGCAAAATAAATTTAAAAAAAAATATTATAAAAAGTAGTGCTATATACCACTGCGCTTATTTTTTAAGAAACACTCTAGTATGTAGCCAAGCTAATAAACAAATTTTAACAATCAAATTTCTTAAAAAAATCTAAAAAACTAATTTAATCTAACGCAGATTTTTTTTTAAATAATACAAAAAATTTAATTTAAAAATGTTTTTTTAAGAAATGTTAATTTAAACTGCTCCTACCACCCACTCGACTGTTTGTTATTGAAAAATTGGATGTTTTCTGTCTATTCAAACGCTAAGAATTACTAAATTAATACGCAGAAAAAACTGCTAAGCAAAAAAACCGCAAAACACAAATGAAACGCTAAAAGTTACCAACAAGTCTCGTACAACGCGTACTTGTTGAAGCGTTACGGGTGCAGTATAAATGTTGTAGCTGTGGCTACAAGTAAGTTGTTCATTATAGGTCCTAACTTGGTACTATTTACTTTCGGCAAAGAAGAAAAGTACACCTTACAATAAGACAAAACAAATTTTGATCAATTTATTTTTGGTAAAAGAAGTTTCTATCAAATTGTTTTTGAAAGTTGCAAAAACCTACTGGCCAACAACAAATAAACTGCACGCGACATTAAAAAAAAAGGCCAAAATTTAAGTAACAGGCGAATTGCAAATTTTTATTTTGCATATATTTTCATTGGAGATCGCACAGCACACTTGACGTTCAAAGTCCTTCTGATAATAGACAGAGATTTGTCGCTGTCCATTAAAATACAATCGACAAACTCATTTTTTTACAGGGATTGAAATTAATTTAATAAACAAGTGATGAAGTTGTTTTTGATCAAAGTGGTTTGCATGTTCAGTAAAGATTTGTTTCTTAACGACGACAAACAAGCCTTTTCAAGTTCTCGTTTGGTTTTATTTGCTAGTTTCAGGGATGGAGTTTTTGCTTTTTTAGTTTTTAGCCCAGTTTTGGATAGTAACATAATATTGATGTAGTGATCCAAGATAAATAGTTTAAGTTGCTTGGTGTATTTGGCACTACAGTTGGTGTTCCAGTGGCTTATTGATAATATGTTGTTTTGTACGTTCATTACTGTGATTGTTTAAGAAGGATGGTCAAGATAAGTTTCAACAAATTTTTGGCATTGTTACTAAAATTGATGGCATTGGTAATTTTGAGATTTTTGTTGTTGCAGTTAGCACATAGAATTTTTTTTATGTCTGCAGAGGTGAGGTTAGTGCACATGAAAGCTGCGTGCCTGTAAGCTTGGCAGCGATGACAGCGGGCTGGTTTGCTGGATTTAATTTTTTTCTTTAGTTTAACCTTAAGACCCAATAGTTTAGTTAAGATTTGTGTTTTTTTTAACTTTTATTGAGTTGGGTATACATCAACTCATAAGTTTTAGTTTGATTGTGCAATCTGGATATTGCGTATTGCTGAATTCTGTTTGCTTCAACGCTTCCATCATTTCCTCCCAGATAACGTCTTCTGGCACATAACGCATGACTATTTTAATCGTTTTATTTTTCTCTAGTTGATACGTATGCGACTTTCAAGTCAAAGTAAGTTTTTGCCTTCTGGTGATCTGAGGGCGTTTGAGGCATTATTTTAATTGATTTGTTTAGACATTTTATTTCAACTTTAATTGTTAGGTTTTCTAAATCATTTTTTATATTGCTCCAAACCTTTTTGTGAAGTATTATCTTCTAAGTCGGAGCTTTCATTTTCGCTACTGGAGTCGTTGTTGTCATTCTTGGAGTCTGAGGTACCAAGTGCTGATTAGTTCTAGATTTGCATACTTTTGACTTTCATCCGTATTTTGAATGTTAGCAATAGATAAAAAAGAATGCGTCTCCAAGTGACCACTTAGTTTTTACAAATACATGTTTAAAATTTTTTATTTTATTAGATATATTGGTAAAAAAACATTAAAATCTTTGTCATTCTTTTTTATTAAAGAATCTTTTATATTGCCATTGACAAGGTTTTTGTTTTGTGCAAATTGTACAACAAATGATGATTAATCATTAATATAAATCTCTAGATATTCAAAATGTTTTGATATAGAACACAAAATAAATCTACAAATTACTACTCATTAATCTATAGTATATATTAACACTTTCTATTTCATATTTTTTAGATATGATTTTATATATTTTATTTAAATCAAATTTGTATTGCATAATAAATTTAATATAATTACTTTTAAGCTTCAAAGTGCAAAATTAGAAAATGCAGGAACTACACACATAAAACGAATTGCAATGATGTTCACACACGAGTGTTTTACGAGTGCTCATAATTAAAGCGCTTAAATTTCTATATTTTATGTATAAACATTACAAAATAATAATTTATTCCCTCTTTTGGAATTATGTGAAATATTTGCTTTCATTACAGGAAACGGCTGCGAGATTAATAAAGTCTGTTGGCATCCTAAAAAAAATTAACATATAAAAGCAATCCATCTTTGTTGTATTATTGAGTTGTCACAAATTGATGAATAAACAGGTGAGAATGCATTGCTATAAAATATAAAAATAACTTCAATTTGATCTACTTTGTTTTGTAAACCAATTATAAAAAAGTTTAAAAGTGTTTCGCAGCATTAAAAAGTTTTCTTGTTTATTTCCCACCGGTTTTCTGCCTACTACTACATCCGGGCAAAAAAATGTATGCCTCATCCACTTGACCCACAAAATTTTTCAGAACAAACAATATGTATGTGTATATGAGGGTTGGAATGATAACACAAATAATATTATAATAAAAGGAAAATATTATTTTGCTGAGTGAAAACAAAAAGAATTTTTAAAACAACTTGATATGATTTTTGTATGTTAATGTTTTGAAAGTCACATGTGGTTGATATATAATTGTTTTATTTATAAAATATTAATAATTTCTAGTAACTCATGTATAAAATTACCATAGTGAGAAGCTGATCGTTTCTATAAAATAGTGGCACGTCACTACATTCAAGGTTATTTAAAAATTGCTGTATTGATTATATGCATGCATGGTTGCAAAATGTTATTAAAATCTCATTTTCTCACATTTTTGAAGTTATAATTGTTTATTCATACCAAAGACATAATAATTTAATGATCTCAAGTTACTAAGATTATGCAAAAATTGCCGTATCGAATTGATTGAATTTTATAGATTGATAGTAATTATATTTGTGTGTATTGATGTCAAGTTTTGTTTAAATTCAATGTATAGTTTTGAGGTTATACATTTTTTTTTATACTTACATCAAATCAACATTTAATATTAACAAAATGGCCGGACTTTTAAAATTATGTCTATATTTTATCAATATAAAGAACATTATTATAGTTTTTGACCGATTTCAATTACTTAATATCTAAAATTTATCTTTAATAACCCGGATTTTGTCTTTAACAGTCGGTTTTTTCGAGATTATATTAAAATTTTACAAAAAAGTTAGTTACTTTTAATTTTTTTAAATTATTTTTTTTATTTTAAGCCGGATTTTTAAAATTATGTATATTATATTTCAAATTACGTCTTTAATATTGATATTGAGTACAAATTCTACCAGCAGGTTATTAAAGTTTTTGGCCAAATTTTATTTTTTTTTTGTCAAATTTTGTATTTATGGCCATATTTTTGAAATCATGTGTATGTATTTTACCAATTTTTATTAAAACAACATTGTCATTTTTGTCCGAATTTTAATACTTTGGTTAGGTTTTAATTTTCTTAAGCCAGATTTTGTTTTTAATGACTTTAGTAGGGTGGATTTTAAATGTTATTTTGAGAATATATACAAATTTGACCATCAAAGTTTTTGGTCAAATTATTTTGTAGCTGGATTTTAATCTTCTTTAGCCGCATTTTGTATTTAATTAAAAAAAACTTACAACTTACTACCCTTAAGTTTATCTCTAGATAACCAAGAGATAGTTATAATATTTTACATAAGTCCAGTACCAAGAGTTTTTTTTTCTGCGTTGAAATTAAAGCTTGGGTTTAATAAAGATTTACATTTTATATAAACTTAGCAAAATCTTTGTCTGTTTCCAAGCTTCAATTTACTTTGAGTCTTCATTGAATTGCAACAACTATTTCCGTGCTTTTTTTGTGCCAGGATAACATTTAGCACACAACGTGGAATGACTTCTGGATTTCACACCAAAAACTGGGAAAAATTTTGAGTTTTTAAATTTTTTTCTCACGGCACACACTAACATCGGACCACATTCGGATTTTTTATAAATAAATTTTTACACTTTTTAACAGTACCGCGTACTTTTGACAATATTTAAATATTTTTCTGCTGTATTTAACAGTTTACGGACAAATTTTCGGAAAATATTTTGATATCTTATGACCAAATTTTAATATTTTTAAACTTTAAGAATAGAATTTTACTCTTTTCAACAATTTATGGCCGTCTTTTGAAAAATATTTTGATACTTTATTACCGGATTATGTTATTTTTGACATTTTATAAACAAAATGTTGCACTTTTTAAAAGTTTTTGACAATATTTTTATATTTTATAGCTAAGTTGTTCTATTATCCTCTTATATTTTGCATTTTTCAACGATTAATGGCCGAATATTTTTCATTTTTGATTTATGACGCGGATTTTTAACTTGTGTGTTTACTTCTTAAATTTTTGAGAATAAAGCTATTGGTATCCGGGTTACCACCGATCAGTTGTCCGCCCAGCCCAGGGAGACGGGTGATTCGAATTAAGAGCGCCACGAGCTTGTATATTTAGCACTTGGTCGGAGAACCCGTAAGCTGAGAAAAGCTCGAACTCACGATAAAAAAAGGTAAAAATTATTACAAAATAAACAAAGTGTTAACATTAAACGAGAAATTTAATTTCAATTGATCAAAATAGCACTCACAAAGAAACAGAGAATTATATATATACATAAACATTCCCTGATTATATATAGGATATATTATTATTATTATATTATATAAATTATTAAATAACAAAATTAGGCCCCAATAAACTAACCTGTCGTTACGGTTAAATTTTCAGTATTAAAAATATTTAGTTTAACGCGACTTAACTACAACCCCATCCGTTTAGGTAGCGCTACCGTGTATACGAAAGAGATTTTTTTTTTTTAATTTTCATTTACGTAATAATATCGAACAAACACGAGTTTGACAGTAAAACTTATTACAGGTAAGTTTTGGAATGCCAAAAAAAAAAAAAAAAAAAAAATAACTAAATCATACAGATATTTAAACGTCGATTCATACATAAAAATATGTCCCATAAGGTTGGACCAAAAATATCAATTAACTAAATAAAAATAAGTTGCAAACTAATGCAGAAAGATAATAATAATGGTAAAAATCTAATAATTTAATTTTAAATTTGATTTTAAAGAAAAATAGTATTTATAACAAGCCTGTGTATATGTCTATGTCCTTCTCGTCCGTCCTTGGTCCTTTCCGATCCGATTTCACGACTTGCTGTCCTTGGGGGATGATTAATTTCTTCAATTTTATTAATCTTCTTAATTCTTCTTTGATGATGTCCACTTCCCAGTTAACATTCCAATATTAACAATCCATAATCCATAAATAATAATATTTCCAATTTCCCAACATATAATATTCCATAAATAATTAAAATTCTTGATTTTCCATTTAATACGTAGGTTTTCCAACGTACAATAATTCATAAATAATTATGATCTTCGATTTTCCAATTTATAATAATTCCATTCCAAATATAATCAGCTTACAAGGTTGTAAATTTTATGCGATCGACACGATCGTCACTCACAAAAAAAAAAAAGGATAATGATCCTACAAAAATTCAAACAAGAATTACTACCAAATAATTACAGCTAACTCAAAAACAAATTAAATGTGAGGAGAAACAATTAAAAGACATACCTTAAGTAAGAATAATTTTCTTTTCCTCGATTCACACGTGGCGAATAATCCGCACAGTGACGAGAATCGGCCCGGATTACAAAAATATTGATGCGCCTACTTGCATCACACAATCCCGGACACCGATTTAATTGTCGGCAGCGTAAAATAATTAAGATGACGTTAAGTCGATGGGATTAATTTCCCAATACACTTTACTTATGACCGACAACCACCACGTTTCAAACGAGCCGGAAAAGAGAACCCTCTCACGAGATCTTCTTCGCTCGCGGCAACACGAAAATAGAAAAGGATAGAATAAGTCATCCGCGCATCGATTCTCAATATATCAGCGCAAAGTCTTGAACAGCTGCGAGCATATAAAAACAATATTTTACAAATAAAAATGTAAAATATTTAAAACAATAATGAAACGAATAATTAACATTTACATTTGATTTAAATGATTTATATTAGTGTAATTGTCTCCTCACAAATATATCTTTTAATAATTAATTACTAATTAATTTTACTATATAATTTTTTTTTTTTATAAATAACATAACAAATATTAGCGATATTATTTTATCTCCCTATTTAAATTAATGGACAAAACCCTATTACAAATCAAACTGTTACAATTCCCCCTTTTCTTTCTAGAAAATTGCTCCAATTTTCTACCCAAAAATAAAACATAACTTTGATTTGGTATTCACCTATCGCTTAAAACCCTAAACATAATTATTTACCAAACTCTGTGAATAAACAAAAAAAGAAAAATAAAAGAAAATTATTTGCACCCACAAACGTATTCAAAATCATAAGCCTAGTTAACGCCAAATCGTATAAATAAATATGCGAGACCACTCCATATTTCCGTACCTAACAAAAATCTGGGTACCACAACACAAACAATCGGACAACACATCAACCCATCATTATGTCATAGAAGACTTTTACTTCTCATCTGATTAATGGTGGGTCTATTCTTATGCCCTCACCACAGGGCGAAAAAAAAAAAAAAGTAGAAACCTACTCTGAAACTACGTCTTCTACATTGGCCGGTTTCAAGTTTTCCACATGCCAAACTTTGCCATTGTCGTCTGTAAGTTGGTATGTGTATAAGGACAACTTCTTTCCAATAACGAAGGGGCCTAGGTACTTTGGTCCTAGTTTGGCCGAAAAATATTTAGCCGCATTAGACAATACAAAATTCTTTCGATATACTAAGTCACCTTCGTGATATTCTATATCCCGTTTATCTCGGTCAAAATATCTCTTATTTCGTTCATGAGCAGCCTTTAATTTTGATTGTACCTTCTCAAAGAGTTGTGCAAAAATTACTGATCGCTCTTGTACTTTTGATCGGTCAAATCTTAGTTCAGTCAAATCACCAGCGTTCCGGTGTTCTACGCCCTGCAAAATTTGACGTCTACCAAAATTCATAAAATATGGAGTATATCCGGTAGATTCATGTTTAGCGGTTCGAATAGCGCATCCAATTTTAGCCAAGTCCACATCCCATTTTCGTTGATTTTCATCTATGACTGATCGTAACATAGTCTTAATCACTCTATTTACACGTTCCGTCGGATTTGATTGGGGATGGTAGTAAGCGTTATATCGACACTTAACCGCATATCGTTCACATAAATCTTTAAATTGCCGGCTTGTAAATTGTTTTCCATTATCAGTCAGTAACATTTGAGGAGCTCCATAAACTAAAAAGACTTCTTCTTCTACCTTTTTAACTACTGCTGCGGCCGTTGGAGTTCTAAGAGGAAATAATAATGGATACTTTGAGAAATAGTCGGCTACAACTAATATGTACATATGACCAGCAGATGATTTAGGAAGCGGTCCCATTAAGTCAACGCTTACCATTTGCCAGGGACGCGATACAGCAGGCTGCATCAACAAAAGTCCTGGTTTACGTTTTTGTTCCGGTTTGTTTTGTTGGCACACATGACAATGTTTTACATAGCGTGCAACGTCGGTTTGCATCTTAGGCCAATAATAACATTCAGCTATCCGGTGGTATGTTTTATACACTCCAGCATGAGCGGCTGTAGGCAAATCGTGAAAACGTACAATAATTTCTTTTCGACCTTCCTTAGGGACTACACGTTTCCAAAAGTCTCCTTCATCTTCAAGACCGGTAAAACTTCTTTTTACATACTTGAACATACCATTAGCATCGTCTAATCTCCATTGAGAATATCTTTCGGGTTTCTTTAAAATCTTTGCTTGCATTTTAAGATACCATTGATCCTTAGTTGGCATACTCTCAGTTTTGGCTGCAACACTGTCTATTGCAGGAACAGATCGTGATAAAAAGTCCGGCACGACATGGTCTTTACCTTTTCTATGTAAAACCTTAAAATCAAATTGCTGTAACCGTACAGCCCACCTAGTTAGACGTCCATTTGGATCTTTAAGGCTATCTAACCAGACCAATGAATGATGGTCTGTAATAACAGTAAACTTATACCCTTCTAAGTATGGTCGCAATTTTTCAACTGCCCATATCACGGCAAGGCATTCTCTCTCTGTCGTTGTATAATTTCGTTCGGCTTTACAAAGAGACCTACTTAAGTAACAGACTACGTGTTCAGTGCCTTGTTCAATTTGAGTCAGTACTGCTCCGATTCCATAATTACTTGCATCGGTCTGTACAACAAAAGGAAGTTCAAAATTAGGACAACGTAATATAGGAGCCTGTACCAAAGCATTTTTTAAAAGTTCAAAGGATTCTTGGCAGCCCTCAGTCCATACAAATTTAGTATTTTTCTTTTGTAAATTAGTTAAAGAAGCAGCAATGGTTGCAAAATTAGGAATAAATCGCCTATACCAAGAGGCCATTCCTAGTAGGGATCGGACCTCTCTAACTGTTTTTGGAGGCGGTAAATTTAATATTGCTGTAACTTTTTCTGGGTCAACATGCAAGCCTGTTTTGTTTACCATGTAACCAAGGTACCTAAGTTCTTCACGGCAAAACTGACATTTATCTTGACTAAGTGTTAAGTTTGCTTCAATTAATCTTTGAAAAACAACCTCAAGAATTTCACAGTGCCGTTCAAACGTGTCTGTTACTACGATAATATCGTCAAGATACACAAACACAAATGGTTCCAGTTCGGGACCAAGTACGCGGTCAATTAGACGCTGCCAAGTAGCAGGAGCGTTGTGGAGGCCAAATGGCATCCTACAAAATTTAAAAAGTCCTCGGCCTGGTACTGTGAAACTAAGATAGTCTTTTGATGCTTTCTCTACTGGTACCTGCCAGTAAGCAGATTTGATGTCTAACGATGAGATGTAATTTGAATCGCGCAATTTATCCAGTATTGCAGAAATATACGGTAGGGGGTATGCGTCTCGTTCGGTTACAGCGTTTAGTTTACGAAAGTCTACGCAAAACCGAAATGTCCCATCTTTCTTTGGTACCAGTAATACTGGAGAAGACCATCCCGACGCAGATTTTTCAACTACACCTTTTTCAAGCATATCGTCTAGTTCGGCGTCAATGCATCTTTGTACTGCAGGGGATACCGGATAGTATCGCTGTTTAATTGGGGCAGACTTCGTCTTTATGTGGTGTTCCACTAAGGTTGTACAACCTATCCCGGTGCCCATTTTATTAAACCAGCAGTCTATCAATTGTTTTAGTTTAACTTCTTTTTCTTGGTTTAATGAACTCTTTTGCGTACCATCTATACTAGCAATTTGTTGTTCTTCTGAAAATTTCCATACGTTTTGGTTTAAATCGGGTACAATTTTTAATTGCTTCCAAAAATCTACTCCTAATATCAAATTATGGGTTATACCCGGTACAACTAACATTTTTACTATACAACATTTCTCTAACACACACACAGGTACATTAACAAAACCTATACAATCGCATTTTGTACCATTAGCCACATTTACTGATTTTACATCATCTTGGCATAACTTTACTCCACCTAATCGCAGTATATCCCAGGTCGGACCTCCTAAAATGGTATTGGTGGCCCCAGAGTCCAACAATCCAAACACTTTCCGACCAAAAATATCAACCTCTAGATAAGGCCTTTGATCTCCACTTTTATGCGAGATGATGTAATCCAATATAACTTCTTGTCTATCCATGGTAGTCGTTTTTATGGGAGTAGGGGAAGGACGACTACTTACTTTCCCCCGCGACCGTTTCCCTTATCTGTTTTAGGGCGTTGATAACAATTTCGGGCAATATGCCCAGGCTTACCACACACGTAGCATGAACGTGGTTTCTGGTCCACCTTGTTCCTTACATCTTGAGACCGGGGAGCAAAAGTTGTTTGTGAGCTATCAACGTACGCCAAGTCTGGTTCTAGGCATAGGCGAGATGAAGATGGTGGGTGATATGTCTCGCTAGCTTCTTTGCGTTCTTCTATCTTTCGACACAATAATTTTAACGAAGCAATAGACGTAACATCAGCAAAACTTAATCCCAATTGGTAGAATGGGGAGATATTTTTCATTAATATCTTAAGTTGACCTTCTTCAGGAATTTTTCTTTTCAGTCTGCTAAAGAAACTCTGCATAATTGCAACATACAGTCCAATTGATTCGTCACGACCCTGCGTACGTTGTTTAATTTCTTCAAATAACTTCTCGTCGTAGTCTATCGGTAGAAATTCGTCTTTTAACGCTTCTGCAAGTTCATCCCAGCTTTGAACGGCAGTCCTAATGGCACGAAACCAAATAAGTGCCTTACCTTGAAACAAATCAATGGCCGAGTTAAATAGTTCATCATGGCTTATATGTCTAGCTAACGCAAGCTCTTCGGCTCGGAGAAGAAAAGAGACTGCTGACATGCCTTTTGCATAACCGGAGAACTTATGATTCCATTTCTCAACGGGCGTTGACTTGTCTGATCTTGTATGTCGAGTACGAGATGTATGAGGCGTAGAGCAAGGTTCAGGTAAGATTTCCTCATCGCTGACTTCTTCTGAAGAGGAATTGTTGTCACTAGAGACTGCAGATGGATTTAGCGACATTTCGGTAAAAGAAGGCATCTTTTGAACTGCACTTTTATGCTTTTTATCTAACATAGGGCCAAGTTGTACTAAGCGTTGCAAAATAGTATTTCGTTCTTGAGCTATACTTATAGTTAGATCCTTATCGTTTTCGTCTTTAGTCACATAAGTCGTTTTAATGCGCGATAATCTATTTATTAAGTGATTCAATTTACTTTTTAATTTTTGATACGTAGAATTAGTTTTGTGTCTTTACACATAAATTCTTTCGATCAGTCTTTACTGATCGAAAGAATTTATCTCCGGTTCAATGTCACTTAATTTTCTATTTATGGTTTCCCATTCTTCCTTTGGGTCTAACGATAAATTAGTAAGCGGAAGCGTACTTCCCATTTTTAAAATGCCTGTAAGACAACTTCGCATTTCTATCACACTACCAAACTCTGTCAAACCCCTAAGCTTGAGTTATGAACTCGAGCTCGTCTCGAGTGAGTTTACTTGCATACATAATATGGGTCATAATGTTCGAAGAACAAAATAGAATAAAGTAATTTGTAAAATGGATAAACACTGTTACATAAAATAAAAACAAACAAATTTAGAATGGAATTATTATATTTTTCTTTCTGTTAAGAGCGCCACGAGCTTGTATATTTAGCACTTGGTCGGAGAACCCGTAAGCTGAGAAAAGCTCGAACTCACGATAAAAAAAGGTAAAAATTATTACAAAATAAACAAAGTGTTAACATTAAACGAGAAATTTAATTTCAATTGATCAAAATAGCACTCACAAAGAAACAGAGAATTATATATATACATAAACATTCCCTGATTATATATAGGATATATTATTATTATTATTATATTATATAAATTCTTAAATAACAAAATTAGGCCCCAATAAACTAACCTGTCGTTACGGTTAAATTTTCAGTATTAAAAATATTTAGTTTAACGCGACTTAACTACAACCCCATCCGTTTAGGTAGCGCTACCGTGTATACGAAAGAGATTTTTTTTTTTTAATTTTCATTTACGTAATAATATCGAACAAACACGAGTTTGACAGTAAAACTTATTACAGGTAAGTTTTGAAATGCCAAAAAAAAAAAAAAAAAAAAAAAAACTAAATCATACAGATATTTAAACGTCGATTCATACATTAAAATATGTCCCATAAGGTTGGACCAAAAATATCAATTAACTAAATAAAAATAAGTTGCAAACTAATGCAGAAAGATAATAATAAAGATAAAAATCTAATAATTTAATTTTAAATTTGATTTTAAAGAAAAATAGTATTTATAACAAGCCTGTGTATATGTCTATGTCCTTCTCGTCCGTCCTTGGTCCTTTCCGATCCGATTTCACGACTTGCTGTCCTTGGGGGATGATTAATTTCTTCAATTTTATTAATCTTCTTAATTCTTCTTTGATGATGTCCACTTCCCAGTTAACATTCCAATATTAACAATCCATAATAAATAAATAATAATATTTCCAATTTCCCAACATATAATATTCCATAAATAATTAAAATTCTTGATTTTCCATTTAATACGTAGGTTTTCCAACGTACAATAATTCATAAATAATTATGATCTTCGATTTTCCAATTTATAATAATTCCATTCCAAATATAATCAGCTTACAAGGTTGTAAATTTTATGCGATCGACACGATCGTCACTCACAAAAAAAAAAAAGGATAATGATCCTACAAAAATTCAAACAAGAATTACTACCAAATAATTACAGCTAACTCAAAAACAAATTAAATGTGAGGAGAAACAATTAAAAGACATACCTTAAGTAAGAATAATTTTCTTTTCCTCGATTCACACGTGGCGAATAATCCGCACAGTGACGAGAATCGGCCCGGATTACAAAAATATTGATGCGCCTACTTGCATCACACAATCCCGGACACCGATTTAATTGTCGGCAGCGTAAAATAATTAAGATGACGTTAAGTCGATGGGATTAATTTCCCAATACACTTTACTTATGACCGACAACCACCACGTTTCAAACGAGCCGGAAAAGAGAACCCTCTCACGAGATCTTCTTCGCTCGCGGCAACACGAAAATAGAAAAGGATAGAATAAGTCATCCGCGCATCGATTCTCAATATATCAGCGCAAAGTCTTGAACAGCTGCGAGCATATAAAAACAATATTTTACAAATAAAAATGTAAAATATTTAAAACAATAATGAAACGAATAATTAACATTTACATTTGATTTAAATGATTTATATTAGTGTAATTGTCTCTTCACAAATATATCTTTTAATAATTAATTACTAATTAATTTTACTATATAATTTTTTTTTTTTATAAATAACATAACAAATATTAGCGATATCATTTTATCTCCCTATTTAAATTAATGGACAAAACCCTATTACAAATCAAACTGTTACAACTTCATAAATAGAATTTTGCACTTCTCAACCTTTTATGGCCAGATTTTTTGTTCTTTTTGACAACATTTTTATATTTTATAGCCAGATTTTACAACTTCATGAATAGAATTTTGCATTTTTTTGCAGTTTGCTTATTTTAATAATAATGATAATAATGAAAATAATAGTTTATTTACGAACAAAAATGTTTGTTATATTATTACAAAAAAAAGTAAAACAAATTCTTAAAAATTAACATATAACAATTATAAAATATTCATGATACACATAAAGAAAAAAAAAACAATCTAAATCAAAATTATTCAAAATATATGTTGAAATTAATAAGTGAATAATTATATCGAAAATATGTTGTTGATAATACAAATAAATCAAAGCGATTGTGATCTTATTAAACATTACATTTTCTTGATAGAGGACTGTCAAATCTATAATTTATCTTATGTAACTTAACTTTAAACAAGTTAGTACAGATCCGGACAATCTATGAAACCATTACCAATTTTATTTACCAAACATAAGTTGCTAATGATTCTACGATCTAATAGTTTTCTTAAATTGAACTTTGATGATAATTGTTCAAATAACAAAACATAATTAATTTTATACCTTAAGTATTTTAAAAACTTTGTTTTGATGGTTTCTATATTATTTATAAGTTTTTTTTTTAATAAGGACTCCAAAAACCGATCCATACTCAAAAGTAGATTTTACTAGTGATTTGTATAGTATTGCTACAAATCCTAACATTTTGCGTGCTTTATTGCAAATTTCTTGTATGTGACTATTAAAAGTAATTTTGTTATCAAACACTTAAATTGCGCATTTTCATAACTAGCTCAAGTAATCAATCATTTAATATGTACTTATAGCCAGACACGAATAGTATGGCCTCTATAATAGGCAACTTAGTATACACAAAAATTATGTTAAATGTGGTTAAACTAATGCCTTGATTTACATTAGTTAACATATAAATCTAACTTATTTTTTGTACACCATAAGGACAGTTGATCTATATCATTTTGAATTAGAACATAATCGCTTGAATTACTTACATTAAGAAATAACTTTAAATCATCTGCAAAAAGTAAAAACTTGCAGTTTACAATTATTGACGCTATATCATTAATAAATATGTTAAATAACAAAGGCTCACAGTGTGAACCCTGAGGTACATCAAAAGTTACTTGGATGAGATTTGACAAACAATTATTTATTTTAACACACTATTTTAAAGGTAACTTTTTATCCAATTAACATTTTTATTACTTACCCTTACAGCATTTAGTTTAACAACTAAAATTGTGTGGTCAACTTTGTCAAAAAACTTAGAAAAATTAGTATAAACAGCGTCTTCCTGTTGGTTATGTTCTATAGCGTTTATAATATGTTCTTAATATAACAAGAGATTACTTATGGTAGAGGGCCCTTCAAAAAATCCATGCAGTTCCTTTATTACCAAACTTGATGACAACCATTTTAATTGTCTAGAAACAAACACATCCAACAGTTTTAGAATTACCGATTGCTTACAGATGCCTCTGTAATGATTAATTTTAGATCTTACACCGGATTTAAAAATGTGAGCTACGTACGAATGTTTTCAAGTATCAGGAAATGTCTCACAATTTAATGACGTTTGAAACAGAATAATTATTGGCATAGACAAATTGAAAAAAATTAAAAACACCATCCGGACCATACCTACAAGAATCATTTAATTCCAAAATTCCATTATACACAGCTCTAACATTAACCGTAAAATTATCCGAAGACACAGCATTGGAACAATTAAAATTAGGTACCATGCAATTATTAGATTGATTTAGCGTATACCGTAGAATAGAAATTTGCAAATAAATCAGCGCAATCTTGCTCATTGAGGCTAGTGGTATTTCGGTGAGAAATTCATTGCTGGTTCTTTTTTCATTGATGTATTGCCAGCATTATGAAATGAGATAGCTAGTGATATACATTGATTTCTTAAAACAGCAAACTTCTACTAGTTTTTAATGCAGCCGGATTGTTAATATAAGAATTAAACCAAACTGGGTAGATACTTTGACAAAACATTTTAACTGTTCAAACAAAGAGATTACGTTATATATATACATATATATATATATATATCTTTATGTTTGTATGAAAATGAGGCTTTGAATACTATTTCAGTTTAGTAAAGACAGCTTTATTTAGAAAGTAAGGATATCCTTACTTTATTGTATACAGTAGTACTATAAAGAGCGGATTATACGTATATACTGTCTAAAATAATGCTTTCTTTCTGCAAAAGCTATTACAAGCTTACTTTATGATACTACAGTTTATGAACGTATAGAAATTGTCGCCACATCTCCGTGGCCAAAAGTAAGAACTTAGGCGTATATGATAATTTTTACTTACAATATAAGAGGGCGTAATACTAAATATTGTTAACAGAGTTGCATATATTCAATCTTTCTTATCAATGAGATACTTATTATAACGGAGCATGCGTAGAGAGTTGCATACATTTAAAAAAAAAATCTCTCAACAAGCTATCGTTTCAGATAAATATATCTCTCTTTAAAGAGGTCGGTAAATTTGTGGACCGTGACCTTTCTTGACCCGGGTACACAATAACTATTAAATACAATAGCACATATGCCGTTCTAAAATAATTTATAAATAGTGAAATTTATAATACAAATTATTATTGAAAAAATAATAATTAATAACTTGTTTTCTTGTAAAAATAATTAAAATGTTTGTCAGAAAAATAAATTAGATTTTTTTCTATTTAATCAGATAGAATCATGTTAATATTGAAACAGATTTGTCTGTTAATTAATCTTTACAATTAAATCATTACTAATAGCTCTCATGATCATCCATGTTGTTTGTATAATTAGGTCGGTACAAAAAATAATTTGATTTTTTTTTAATTTTGTTTTTTTTTAAGAAATATGGTTATTATTGTAAGTGTCAATATCAGAATAATAATTACAAAGCAAAGTTTGGTGTATTCATTTCACAATGAAAATAACAAAATTTTAATTTTGAGCAAATATCTAACTTGTGCATTATTTAATAACATTTTTAAACTTTGAACTTTGTACTCAATTGTCTTTCTATTGTTCAAATAAAATATGAGTATTAAATAAGAAGAGCATAAATCATGCAAGATAAGTATTAAATAAGAGAAAATATGTTAAATTGTACAATTTATTTATAGAACCCTATTGTCCCCTAGCTAATTGAGTTAAAGGTACAATTATTGCTTAAATGTAATATGGGTATCAAATAAGAACAAATATGCTAACTTGCACAACTATTTTATAGAACTCTTAAACTTTGTACACTATTGTCTCCCAGCTAATTGAATTAAAGGTAGAATTATTGCTCAGATTTAATATGGGTATCAAATAAAAGCAAATATTGTAAGTTGTAAAATTATATTATAGTTTCATTATTGTACCTTATAGTCCCTCCAGCTAAATGAATTGGGGTACAATTATTGTATAAATGTAATATAGGTATCAATTAAGAGCAAATATGTTAAATTCTACCATTAATTTAAAGTATTTCGAAAATTTGTACCCTATTGTCCTCCTAAGTAAATGAATTAAGGGTACAATTATTAAATATTGCTTATTTAATATTGTTATCAAATAAAAGCAAATATAATAAGTTGTAAAATTATTTTATATTTTCATTGAACTTTGTACCCTATTGTTTTCTCAGCTAAATAAATTAGACTACAATTATTGCTCAAATGTAATATGATATACCTAATAAAAAGTAAATTCTTATACTATACTTATCAAAATAAAGCAACTATAAACCTTTTTGGATAATTTGTTCGCAAGTTTTACAAGCTTTTTTAATGCAATCTTAAAAAAGTTTAATATTTTATCAATTATATAGTTTGTTAGGAGGTTTTAATATACATAATACTGAATGATTAAGTCAATTTTACAACAGTATCCGCCCAAAAAACATGGTTGTTTGCCTAGTTCAACCTTACTCACCAATTTTTCTCATATTATTTCAGAGATTACAACTACTGTTGAGGCTGTTTTAGAAACATTTGCTTATTACTGTTGTTATTATTACTGAACTTAAGCCGCGCTTCATCTAAAGTTATTTCAAAATAAACATTTTTTTTACAAATTTCACATTTTACACATTTTTTATAATCCAAAAGTTCACATAAAAAAATAAATTCTATTTTTTATTATTAAACCAAAACAAAAGACTGTTAATATTAAGCGTAAAGCATTTAACAAAAAGTAATTAATTGTTTGCAGATTATGATAATGTTATACAATATGATAAAAGTGAGTTGACAGGAATATATAAAACAATAATTTTATTGCAAAGTTGTTCAAAATTTGTAAATTTTGTCAATTGATTTTTTGACAACAAAAGTATTATTTCTAGAATTGATTGTTTAATGTCTGTCTTAAAAATAATAAATGCTGGTGTTGTTCAAGATTTTGCTTTTTTGTCGACTTTATTTTTTATTCATATTAATGAGCACAATTTATAGTTCATACTTTTTGAAGACAATATCGACAAACTTGTCAGAGCGTATTAGAGTTATGTACTAGGTTAGAATCTGTACCAATATTTAATAATTAATAAAGACTTTGAAAGAATATCTGACTGTAGTACTCTCAACTAAGCCAATTTTAACTTTTTAATGTTTTAAAATTAAATTTCGAGGTATCAGACGTAACGTATTAAATGAAACAACAAATGTATATCAAATCTTCTTTCTAATTACTTCTTTTTTGGATTGGTCATATATTTAAAATACCAGGATTTCTAAATGAACGTAAATCGGTTTTTTATGGATTTGTACAATTCTGTATTAGAATATTAGGAGAAAGATTTGACTTAGACTTTCTTAGAATCCTTTCTAAATTTTATTACAAACAAGTTATTTAAATTATTTTTGATTCAAAATTGACAAATGACTTAAATACTTTACAACACTGACGTAACGTTGCAGATCTTTAAGTTTTCTAAGTTTTAGGGTAAACAATTGTAATTGTTATTTGATACCCATATTACTATTGGGCAATATTTGAACCTTTATTTGTTTAGCAGGGAGACAATAAGGTACAATGTTTTGAGTTGTTATAAAATAATTGTTTGTTATCATATTTGCTTTCATTTGTTTAGCTAGGGACAATAGGGAACAATGTTTTAGGGTACTTTAAAATAATTATTTAAGTTACCACATTTGCTTTCATTTGATACCCATATTACATTTGTTTAATATTGTACTTTTATTTGTTTAGCTGGGGAACAATAGGGTATAATGTTCTAGGGTACTATAAAATAACTATATATGTTACCATATTTTCTTTCATTTGATACCCGCCATATTACATTTATGCAATATTGTACCTTTAATTGTTTAACAGGGGGACGATAGGTTACAATGTTCTGGGATAACATAAAATAATTGTATAACTACCATATTTGCTTTCATTTAATACGCATATTACATTTGTGCAACATTGTACCTTTATTTGTTTAGCTGGGGACAATAGAGTACAATGTTTTAGGGTACTATAAAATAATTATTTAAGTTACCATATTTGCTTTCATTTGATACTCATATTACATTTGTGCGATATTGTACCTTTAATTGTTTAAAGGGGAACCATAGGGTACAATGTTCTGGGGTAACATAAAATAATTGTATAACCTACTATATTTGCTTTCATTTGATACCTATATTACATTTGTGCAATTTTGTACCCTTAATTTATTAAATAAGAGGGACGAAAGGGTACAATGTTTTGGGGCACTATAAAATAATTTTCATAAACATTGTTTAAACTATATTTATATATGTTTTGCATTAACATCATAAACGCCGTCAACTTGCAATTTTAATCTATTGAAATCGGCATACTTAAATATTTACTATTCATTCTACATATTTCTTCTTAAATATAACATTTAAAATATTTGCTTAATAAGGAATGTGAGAACGGAAAGCTATAAAAAGATAAATGCCTACAAAAAAATGTTTACTTTAAGATTGAATACCCAATTGAGAGGCCCTTTTTGTGTGGCAAGGCCAAGCAAGCAAAATATAAATGTGATTTCAAACAAATAACACAAAATATATGCTCTTGAACATTATTATAATATTTATAGTTTCCAAATGATTTGTTTGGATTTATATGACTACTTGGTTTAATATAATTACTCGCAGTTAGCGAAATAATTAATAATAATAATAAATTTTATGATCAGTTTCAGTAACATTTAAACATGGATAACGTGTCTCAAAACCGTCAAATCAAATCATTTTTACATAAACATGAGAAATGCATTTTATATACATTTGTGTATTGTACCTTTAATTTATTGAGTTGAAACGACGATTGGGTACAATGTTTAGGGTGCAGCTGCAGAGACAAATTTGTCTAAGACCACTATAAAACAATTGTACAAATTACGATATTTGCTCTCATTTGATCTTAGATTTGAGTAAAACTTAATTTATTAAGAGAGGGCGACGCAATTTTGTACCCTACAACATTCCAGAGTGTTATAAAATAATTGTACAGTTACTAAATTTGCAACAAACAGAAAAAAAAAACTATCATGATGCTAACTAATAAATTTACTTGCAATGTATTTTAGGACATTGCAAGTAAATTTTCATTAACTTGGAAATTTATAATATTTAGTGATTATATCTATTTTAATGTAAATATGGAACAAAGTTGCCAAACCTTTTCTATTCTTTTATAAAATAGTAATTTATTTTTATATAAAACTTAACAATCAAACACGTATTAAATAAAATTATCAATAATTTAATATAACTGCGATTTAAATGTAAAATTTATAAAAATCGAATATTAAATACAAATATATTTCAAAATAAAAATCTCTGAAATGTCAATATTAAATGAAAATTATTTCCGCTATTCATATAGTAAATCTTCTAACCTTGACCACTCATACTTTTCAACCAGCTTGCTTTTAAAAAATTCTTAAAGGGGATGTACTCTTAGTAACGCTACTACCAGTTGTACTATCAAATGTTTATTGTTGAATATAACGCCATCTAATATTAAGTGTACACACTGTACTTAACTAGTTTTACCGCTACGTCAGTGGCAACAAAATTCACACAATTTTAAACTGGACTTTCAACAGTATGCAACTAACATTACACATAATAATCTTCACTTTAAGTAGAACAGTAGCATTGTAAAATATGAAATATCTCTACAAATACCTTACTTTACAAATCAATTTTTACATTGGCAATTAGCAAAAGGTTTACGAAACTATTTTAGTATATATTAATAAGCACATATGTTTTGTTACAATAATCCTGAGATTAAGATGTACAAAACGATCTTCACTTTCATACCATCATGTATAAGTATATATATATATATATATATATATATATATATATATAACATTATAAAATAGTATTACCATAGCATTAACATCACAATTATTATTAAATATATTTTTCTAATTATGATGGTATGACGGTATGATGGTATGACGGTATGATGGTATGATGGTATGATGATATGATGGTATGACGGTATGACGGTATGACGGTATGACGGTATGATGGTATGATGGTATGATGGTATGATGGTAAGATGGTATGATGGTATGATGGAATGATGGTATGATGGTATGATGGTATGATGGTATGATGGTATGATGGTATGATGGTATGATGGTATGATGGTATGATGGTATGATGGTATGATGGTATGATGGTATGATGGTATGATGGTATGATGGTATGATGGTATGATGGTATGATGGTATGATGGTATGATGGTATGATGGTATGATGGTATGATGGTATGATGGTATGATGGTATGATGGTATGATGGTATGATGGTATGATGGTATGATGGTATGATGGTATGATGGTATGATGGTATGATGGTATGATGGTATAATGGTATGATGGTATGATGGTATGATGGTATGATGGTATGATAGTATGATGGTATGATGGTATGATGGTATGATAATATCATGGTATGATGGTATGATGGTATGATGGTATGATGGTATGATGGTATGATGGTATGATGGTATGATGGTATGATGGTATGATGGTATGATGGTATGATGGTATGATGGTATGATGGTATGATGGTATGATGGTATGATGGTATGATGGTATGATGGTATGATGGTATGATGGTATGATGGTATGATGGTATGATGGTATGATGGTATGATGGTATGATGGTATGATGGTATGATGGTATGATGGTATGATTGTATGATGGTATGATGGTATGATGAATGCTGTTAGTGCAAAGTAAATCGTCAATTGCCAAAGTTGTAGTTTTTTTTTGTTGAGAATACAAGATCCAAAAGCACTCCATTTAAATTCAATACAAAAATGCATTGATTTTAATTATATAGTTGGACCATGTGACATCTGGCAGATTGAAATCTTCACATATTATAATTTTAGAATACGTAGTATTTTGTAATACATCTTCTACAGAACGGCAATAGTCAAGATATTTGTCAATAGCAGAAAGCGGTAGAATGTAAACACAACTAATAATATAAGTATCTTGCTCAAATTGTACATACACTTGTTCAACTGAATTGCATAATATATTACTTATAACCGACAAAAAGTATCAGTTCTTATTTTGCTATTAATGCTCCACACCCTCTTTTTTATGACTATAAATACGTACGGTCAGTTCTGTAAATGGTGCAATGATGTAATATAACTTCTGAACTTGTAATATGATCTGATAGCCAGGTTTCTGTTAAAAATATAATATTATAGTTATCACATTGAATTAAAATTAAAATTAAACAATTTTGTTTTTATACTTCTTACATTTTGGTAATAAATAGATAGTTCGTTTAGTTTTTTGCGCTTTTTATTTTTACAATTACGGGGGGTATTGTTAATAAATTTTATATAAATACTAGTTTTACTTTTAAATTATCTTTCATTTAAATTATCTTGTACATTTTTAATGTGTCTTAGTTGAGCTCCTGTCTTATCAGCTTTTATTTTTATAATTGAATCCTTTAACAAATTTAGATTTTTAAAAACTTTAGTATGAATTGCTAAATCTTCATACACTACTTGGGCCTTGGCATATTGGATTTTCTTCTAACACAAATAACCATTTTTGGTTGAAGCAAATTTTTAACCGGTTATAGTAATTTTACAATTATAGCTTTAGCAGTTTTAATTTTTTCATCTAGAGGTGCAGAAGTAGATTCATCAATATTAAAGGCCATGATGTCAAATGTACTAAAGGTTTTTAGTTTCAGCGAGTGAAGTTTCTTTTTCATTTCATTATTATTTAATTCAACATTCTTTAGTCTTGCGTCAAACGAAGCTAAAGCAGTTGAAATTCTATCTAAACAAGTTGTTATTGTATTGAAGAATAATTTAAATTAGGTTTCAAATAAAGTTTTAATAGTAGAGACTGTCACTTGTTTACCTACATCTAACGATGCTATATGCATAAATTGATTTAAAATAGTGTCAATACTGCTCTTGTAGTTACTACAATGAAATGGTTCCGTATCTTTAATATATGTACATATGCAATGAAAGATCATTACCTAAGGCAATACAATTAGTATTATTCAGAACATGTAAAACATTTTAAACAAGATGTAAAATGTCTTGGATAAATACAACAATTACAATAAGTACAGGACATAATGATGTTAAAATAAGTAATAATTTAGATGTAAAAAAAGACCAAGAACTCTTCACACTAAGTGGGGCAATAATTGGTGACTAATTAAAACGATACACAGAGGAAAACCACGGAATGATAGTTAATTGATAAGATTTTGTACAAAAAATAAAATAATAAAAATGTAAAATGTAAAATGACAGATAAATAATTATTAAATATTAACTAAAATTAAATGTATAAAATATAGGAAAGACAAACCGAATACGTTGAGGTCAACTTTTTTGACATTTCATGAACAAAATGTTGCTCTTTTTAATAGTTATGGCCAAATTTTGGTAGTTTTTAGCAATATTTTGATACTTTTGCCAACATTTCTTATTTTTAACATCTCGTAGATAGAATTTTGTACTTTTTGACTGTTATTTTGCTATCTTTGTAATTTCTTAAAAAAATGCTTTTTTAACAGTTTATAGCCCGATTTTGCTGTTTTTAACACTTTATAAATAGAACTTTGTACTTTTAGACAATTTATGACAGTATTTTCTATTTTTGGCATTTTATAAGTAGAATTTTACACTTTTAGTGCTTTCTGATCATATTTTGATATTACATGGCCAGATTTTGACATTTTATGAATAAACTTTTGCATATGTTAACAGATTATGACCGGATGTTGGTAGTTTTGGCATTTTATAAATAAAAATTTGGACATCTCAACAGATTAGTTTTTCTTGGAACAATTTGATATTTCATGGTCAAGTTTTGCTAATTTTAACATCTTGAGACTACACAATTTATAAACAAATTTATTATTGAATAAAATTATTTTTTTTTTACAGAATATGACCAAATATTTGTACTTTTGTTATTTTATGTAAAAAAATTGATTTTTTCAACAATTTATGACAAAATGTTGCTATTTATGACAATATATAACCAACATTTTGTATAATAGATTTTGATTTTTTTTAACAATATCTTTATATTTCTTGGCCAGATTTTGTGTTTTGAAAAATGAATTTTGCATTTTTTGACAGTGTATGTTTTGCTATTTTTGATATTTTATGAATAGATTTTTGATTTGATTTCTGACAATATTTTGATACTATATGGCCGGACTTTATTATTTTATAAATAAACATTTGCTTCATTCAACAGCTTTTGCTGTTTTTAACATTTTATGAATAAAATCTTATACTTGCTTTTTTTAACAATTTATTGTCGTTTTTAAGAAAATATTTTGTTATTTTTTATTTTTTAGTAATAAAATCTTGCACATATTAAAAGTTTATGACCAAATTTTGATATTTTTAATTTTTTATAAAAAAAAAATATTTATTTAACAGTTTATGCCTGATTATGTTTTCTTTCTAACAATATTTTTTATATTTAATGGTTAAATTTTGCTACTTTTCAACAGTTTATGGCCGGATTTTGGTGCTTTTTGACAATGTTATAATATAATTTTGTAATAGAATTTTGTTATTTTTAACAATTTTTAAATAGAATTTTACACTTTTCAATCGTTTTTGTCCAGATTCTGTTTGAAAACATTTTAATATTTTTTGACCGGTTTTTGTTATTTTTGATTTTATATTAATCAAATTTGAGAAGTTTTTAAATTTCAATAATAGAATTAAAAAAATGACAAAATTGTGTACGCTTTTTTTTCTAAAACCGTCTTATTAATAATCTTAGCTAAAATAAGAAACCAGATTAATAAATTAAAAGCCGGATTAACAGTTGATCAGTATAGTTTAAAATATTAGTTAGCGGATTTATAATTTAAAAGCTAAAATTAGTGTTTTGCAGATACATTTAATACTTTAAAGTCCGGATTTACATTTTCAAAGACGTATTTACAGTTTTAAAAGCCGGATTTATAATTTGAAGAGTGGATTATTAATTTGGCAGAAAATTTAGCACGTTAGTTACTGGATTTTTAATTTTAAAAACCCGATTTACATTTTTAAAAACAGGATTGTTAATTTAGAAGAGTTTGGCAGTGAAATTTTACACTTTTAAAGCTACAAATACTTAATTAATAAATTAGCTTACAATCAGTTTCTTTTATTAAAATCAAATATTGTTATCTGAATTTCTAGTTCTAAAAGCCAAATTTAAAAAATGCTGGATTTATAACTTGCCAGATTATCACTTTGCTAGTCTTATTTAATAAACACGTTTGTAGCCGGAATTACATTTTTAAAGACCGCATTTACACTTTTAAAAACCGATTAACAGTTTAAAAGCCGGATTTATAATTCAAAGACCAAATTAACAGTTTGACAGTAAAGTAACACTCTGAAAGCCGTTTTTAAAGTTTAAAAAGCCAAATTAGCAGTAATTATGACTTGAATTTGTTGGCAATAGAAATTAACAAATTGATGACCGGATTTTTATATTTGAATGCTGCATTTACACTTTTCAACAGATTGGTAATTTGACTAAACACACATTTTTAATTTAAACGTCAAAATAGCAGTTTTAAAGGTTGGCTTCAAAGTTGGATTAATAATTTTGCAGCAAAAATTAACAAATTGGTGAAAAAGAGTATAGTTTTCTAGTTTTGAATAAAAAAAAGAGTATTCTAAAAGAGTATATGTTACTAAAAAAGAGTATGTTTGCTCTCAGGCTGACCTTATTAATTTTTTAACTCTCATATGTATATCAATACTGAAAGTTGAGAAGTTAGGTAAATTTTAATATAATAATTTAGTAAGCCATCTCTATATCTCAAAGAGTTCAAATACTTTTAAGTCATAGTGAACTATTTTGTTAAATCATTAAAACGATGCTTTTCTTTAATGACTCAGAAAAGTTCAATAAAAAAAATTTCAAAGCAAAGTAACTTACAATATTATTAGAATTTTTGTAGTATTACTTTTTTAAATTTTATTATTCAATTAGAATTTATCACGTTGTATAAAAATTTCATTTTTTAACAGACAACTGTAAAACGCTTCTAACAACTTTATTAAGCAAAAATGTTATAAAGCCTGAGATTTTTATGATTCTTAAAGTTTGTTTAGGATTTTCACACCCGTTAAATAATATTCGACGTATGTATATAAAAAAATATATATAGTAGCGGAGTTATATAAGGCCGCTAGTATTTTTTTACAGATTTACAAGCAGTTATGTCAAATTTATCGCGGATGTAAAGTCTCCTCACGTTCGGTATTAACTTACGGCCAGATGCAGCGTTAAAATAAAAAAAAGGGCACGTTTTCATCATCTCTCGTTCCTTTTTACAGTGGTTTCCGAGAGAAAGGTGACTAGAACGCCAAAGGCGGTTATTAACCATATATATGTGGGTGTTACAAATCAGCCCCGCTTCGGTCGACCAGAAGAGAAAAAAATATAATATTACATGCTATATAGCCGGGGCGGGTAATATCTTCTTCTGAAAATTACCTCCAGTCGCCGCACGTATTTTTTTAATTGATCAAATATCTTTTTTATTTACTCAATTTGGTATCTTTATTAAATACAGAAATTTAATCTAATTTTCTTTTAGAAACATGAAAATAAAGCAATCCTTCTTCATCACATTTGAAAAAGCTTTAAATAAAACTCGATCCTATCCACGATAAGCGCATTTGATAAGCACTAATATATTTGCGTTATCGCTTTCGGAAAATCTCAAAACGAAATTTCATATGAAATGTACACATAAAAGGGACCCCATAACAGCTGTCGTTTTTGCAGGACAATGCTCGGCCTCCCCAATTGTACTGAAATATAAACGAGATAAACCCTTTTCGATGCGATATATATATAGTGGACGTCGAGAGGAAGGTATTTACTTAAAAATACTCACAATGGTTTGCATTCATCGGTCTTAATCCATCCCGTTGAATGAATGATTGTTGATTTCGGGAGCAGAAAATTTGTTTGTTTTAATTGGAAAATGTTTAAATAATGATGGCTGGATTGATTACTACTGGCTGCAAACTATCTGGATTTAATTAACAATTCAATGCTGCTGCAATCATTATTTTATTGGTTTGAATTTAATATGAATTAATGCTATTTTTAATTAAAACTGCAGAAAAGTTTATAGTGTCTGTTTTTTCCCTAATGAACGATGCAATAAAAACCAAAATAGTTTTTTTAAAAAAATGTACAAAATTATTTCGTTCCTGAAGAGGTTAATAAAGCTAGATTTAGCGTTTGTGAAATGCATAAGTTTTAATTTATTTTTGACTGATTAAGTTCAGCTCATCTATGCTTTTTAGACAGTAAAACTGTCAATCTTCAACTTATAACATCATCTAGACTAGAATGTACATACAAAAAAAATTGACAATCTATTTTTATTTCCATACTATAAGAATGCACCTAAGCTAGTGTGAATCAAACAAAACATGTTGGTAAACACTGCAAATAATAAATAGACTCCCAATTAATATCTGAGTTTTCAGCTGTAAACTCTTTAGTGCACTAAAAGTACGCGGATATCTGCTTTCTGAAGACAGTAATTGGAGTTGACAGTGGTCAGTTTTGGTATTACTTTAAAGGTAAAGTTCTATTTGAAATTTTAAATTAACAAGGTTTGCTCGCAAGTGGTATGTAGTGCAAATAAGGATAATTTTTAAATATATGTGGCGGTGAAAAATCAAGTACTTTAGTTTTGATAAATACATACTTTAAAGTATAATTAATTTTTTTTAGGACGTAGTGAGGTGATGGCTTTAACAATACCTTTTGGTTTTTTTTCTCTGCGTTGGTCTTGCTGTTAATTTGTCCTTGTCATTGTCACTAATGGTGTATTATCAGTTTAAGGTTTTGGATTTGCAAAATTTACACAGTTTGCTGCTTCAACACATGCTGTCTTTGACACATCTCTCTCTATACCCTCATTTTCTGTCATACTTCCTACACTGACATTCATCTTTTTTTTCTCCCATTCTTGCGTAATTTAGCATAGATATTTGCTTTATTTTTAGGTATTTTCTTAGTATTCCTATATCTTTATTAACTTTTTGTTTGGAATTAGTTTTTCGTGCTCCTTGGTTGCCACATATACTCTGACTTTTTCGAAAGTTGCATTGACTATCAATCTCAAAATGCTTTCTTAAAGCAGTGCTTTTTTTTTCTTTATCTTTGCAATTTTGGTTGGTACTAATGTTTCAGTATAGATAGTGTTTATTTTGTTATTTTAGTTTAGTAGTTAAATTTAACCGCAATTGTCAAAATTTCTGAACTTGAAATGGCTTTTACTTCTGATCTATCTCTCAGTATTTGTTATTGAATAAAATTACTTCTTGATTTCATGTATAATATGCATTTTGTGGTCTAGTAAGTTTATCAGATTTAAAATAGTATTTGCTATATAATCTATACTTAAACATAACATTACACACATTGGTATCTATAACTTTTTTGAGTTTTTACAAGTATGTTCGTGAGATATTGCAATGCATGTCCTTATAAATTTATGCTATACATTTGCACAAATTCTACTGGCTATATACATACATATGGTTCTCAATAAAAATACTTTAAAAAAAGTGTTAAAATCTTTCTGCAAAATGTTTCAGTAAGGTTTCCATAACAATTGGTAATTAATTACAATACTCAAATTTAATTTGAGTTTTGCATTTAATTTTTTTGCATCTGCAGCTGATTTCAACGGTTTTAAGATTTATGAGTAGAATTTGCTGATAGCAAACAGCTTAGCCTGCGTAGCTGAGGCTAAGCTGTTTGCTATCAGCGGAGTCCACAAGAGGCGGATAGTGGAACGGCCTTGAGATATCAAGGTTAACTGCAAATATACTAAATAAGCAGCCCCCGACCAAACATCTAGGTTATCAGAATGTAGTAGAGATTGCTAGAAAAGCGTTGTTTTTTTTTAAATGTTGCAATATCTTAAGAAAACTCTGCGACATGGCGAGTAAAGGTTGCTAGAAAAGCCTTCCCTTGATAGTGGACAGCAGCACTATCAGTATATGAGACCGAAACCGAATGACGGTGCAAGGCCTCCTAAATACGAACACAGACAAGCGGAGTTGGGGACAACTTATCGGCTGGACTATTGCGTATGACGAAAGGCAACGGGAAACCACCGTCATTATTTTTCTCTAGTTAAATATTATTAATGAATACAGAATTAAACAGAAGAATTAAGAAAACAGCAGACAAAAAGTAATATATTACTCTGGTAAAAGGACACTATAGAGTAGCAATAATAATAAATATGATTACAACAAAATCAGTAACAAATTTTGTGCCACTATCCGAACGAGTGATCATGCTACATATAAAATCAGAACCAGTAAACATCAACGTCATTTAAGTATATGCTCCTACTGCAAACAATCTTTTAGATGAGTTCTATGAAAGTTTACAAAAAGTTCTAAAATCCACAAAGAGCCATGAAATAAATATAATATGGTCCCCCCTTCAACGCGAAGGTAGAAAAAGGAGAAATACCGGAGATCGTGGGACAGTTCGGTTTGGGCAACAGAAATATTAGAGGGGATTTGATGATTCAATTCTGCTACGAAAAACAGGTAACAATTAAAGGGGCAAGTGGATAAATATGTTATGTTTTAATTTGCAAAATGAGATTTGAGTAAATTACTTAGTGAATTTTTTATACACGCAGTACCAAAAAAACTTTGTAACATAGCATATTCCATTCGATAACTCTTAAAATAATAAATGTACTACTTTGAAAGATTTAGTCATGATAAAGTGGCATAAAACATGTTCTTCCATTAAAAAATCTTATTTTTCAAAAAATGTAACATAACATATTCATCCACTTGCCCCTTTAATTATGAGTACGTACTTTAAGCTTCCTCCGCGCAAATTATATACGTGGACAGCTCTAAAGAACACATAAGACAACATCTCAAAGAACAATATTGATTACGTATTAATAAATAAACAATTTTGCAATTGCATAAAAAGTGCAAAAACATAACCCAGATATCTGCAAACTTAGAAGTTAAAAGAATAAGAGAAAATTAAGAGTAAATATAAGGAAACTTAAGATACCTGAAATAAGACAGGAAATCACAGAAAAATTTGACCTTTGGGGCAGAAAAACTTGAGAACTTACAGACAAAAACACTGACATAGAAACGATGTTGGAAAGTCAACAATTGAAATAGGGCAGGACATTTTAGAACCAGAACGTAAAGATGAAGGGAAAGAGTGGATGACAGACAAAATACTAAATTTCATGGACAGAAGGAAAATTTATAGAATAACAACTATGAATACATACAATTAAATACGGAAATAAAAAAAAAGTACGGTATGCAAAAAACAAATGGCTCAAATAACAATGCAAAAGAATCGAAGAGTTACAAAGAAGGCACGACTCATTTAATCTACACAATGAAAACAAGGTTATGAGAAAAAAAAAAACAAAACAAAAACGCATTTCGTTTTAATGGACAACAAATTATTACAGATAGCAAAGAAAAAAAGAGCACCTGGGTGGAGTAAATTCAAAAACTATTTGCTGAGGACTGACCACAAGAAGCCCACAGACAAAATAAGAGAGAAACAGGGAATACTGATAACGATGGTCTTGCAGAAACTACAAAGACGGGAAAACATTATTAAGTCCCGTGAAGTTAACATACAAATTTTAAAAGCCATAAACGAAGAAAACATAGATGTACTAGTTTTATTATTTAATCGCATTTACAATACAGGTACAATACTTGAGGATTGGCTGAAATCAACGTTTATTGTACTATCAAAGAAACAAAATGCCAAGAGATGTGAAGACCACCGTACCATCAGCATTATGAGCTAATGTTTAAAGATTATACAAGACCAAATAAGAACAAAGTGGAGAGGAGGAGAATTTAAGCGACAATCAATTTGGCTTCCGGGCAGGGGTGGCTACAAGAGTAGCGCTGTTCTTACTACATGTTTTGGTACAGAAATGTAGAGAAATGCAGCAAGATATGATTTTGTGCTTTATAGACTACAAAAAAAGCATTCGATAAAGTATAATACAATAAACTAATCAAAATATTGCAGAATAAAAACCTTGATAGCAAAGATATACGAATAATCACAAATCTTTACTAGAATCAAAAATTGGCAGTGAGAATAGGCAACGACACCACAGACTATGTAGAAATTAAGAAAGAAGTACGGCAAGGTTGTATTCTATCCCCGACCTTATTCAATATACATGCTGAGGCTGTAATAAAGGAAGCACTGTATGAAGGAGAAGAAGGAATAAAAGTCAATGGGAAAATAATAAACAATCTTTGATCTATGAAAATGCAAAATATGCTGAATCAAAAAAAATTCAAAAAACAAAATTTATGATAATAAATAATAGGCAGAATAGAAATGTAACACTAAATCTAAACGGAGTGAGTCTAAACAGGGTACAAAAATACAAACACTTAGGAACGTGGCTAAACAAAGAATAAAAAACTGAAAGCAAAATAAAAACTAGAATAGAAATTGCAAGAGCAAGTTTTCAGAAAATGAAGCATTTTTTATGCAATAATAACATTAATATCGAACTAAGAGCAAAACTATCAAAATGTTATATTTAGCCTATTGTTATGTATGGATGTGAAGCCTGGACCATTAAAGAGAACATCAAACAGCGACTCAAAGCCTTCAAAATGTGGTTATATAAACGAAAGTTAAAAATATTTTGGGTTGAAAAAATAACTAACGTCAAAGTACTTAATAGAATTGGAACAAAACCGGAAATGATTAATATGATTAGAGACAGAAAACTGCAATACCTAGGTAATATAATGCGACTTAACCGGTACGAACTACTGCAGAAGATCATGATAGGGAAGAATGAAAGTAGCAGACCAATGGAAAGACGTACAAAATTATGGTTACAAAATATAAGAGAATGGACAGAAATATCTCGGGCTAGCAAGCTATTTAGAATAGACAAAGATAAAGTAAAATAGGCATTGATAATATCCAATCTTCACTAGTTGAAAAGGAACCATAAGAAGAAGAAGTGTCTGCGTACAGCAGATAGTCGTAGTTTGTGATGCAATTTTTAATGTCATTTACATATAATGAAAGTGAACTCAGTACGCTGTCTTGCTTATATTATATAACTGGTTGTAGTCAATAGAGTCAAATAGTTTGGTAAAATTGACTAATACACAAAATTCATGCATCCTTTTGTTTAACTGCCAGATAACTTTTTTTTTTTTTTTTTTTTAGAAGCATGGGCTAATATTAAAGCGCTTATGCTTATACTACTACTACATAAACTGCCTTTGAATACGTACCTAAAAACTTGTGTCCAGTCCGGGTGCTTTTTGTAAACTCTGTTTTGTAATGAATGAACGGATTTTTCTAGGATTTGTCAGTTGTTTATGATGAACTGTTAGTGGTATATCTACATTATTTAGATATTGCTGAACAGTCTTTCAAATCAGTCTGTGTTTGTTGTTGTTAGTGGCGTCTAGTCTTTAGCAAAAACTTTGGCTTTGTCGTGATCTGGCATAATGATCTTGCCTCCGTGTTTAAGGGTAGGCATTGGATCATACTTAGTTTTTTGTGATTTTGTCAATTTTTACAAAAAGTTGTCTCTTGTAAAAAGGTTCTGTAATTTATTAGTTCATCTGTCGTTGTTAAGTCTGTTAATTATCACCTTAATGAGTTTGTTAAGTTTATTAAGGTTCTGTCTGTACTGGATTTTTTGTCCGTTGCCAGATCTTTCTGGTACGGTTTCTTTCATTTTATACGTAAAACTTTGCGAGAGATTATTACTTGAGTTAAGCGCTTTACCCAACAGAACCACTCGCCAGTTACTTGCTTTGCATTTTTTTAAAAAAAGGTCGTTTGTGCTATTTCTTTATCAAAACCAAATTGATTTAGGTCTACAATATCATCAGATTATAAAAAGTTTATCATAATTTTGTCATATTTTTTTATAACTTTGCCAATGCAGAAAATCAAGGATATTGGTTTCTAATTAGAGTAGTCACTAGTGATACCCCTTTGTAGATTATTACTCTTTTTACATTTTTTGGTATTTTTTGTTATTGGTAGGTAAATATGTAGATTAAAAATAATTTTAAATTGCAATCATGCTTTGTCTTTTGTACCCGTTGTAAAAATGACACTTGAGTTGATGGGTTTGGATTGCAATAGTTTACCCATCCACCCAAGTATCCATTATCAAAAGATTGGATTACAACCTTTTTTCTGACCAATTTACTTCTGACGTTTGCAGACAGGTCAAACATACAATTTCTTGATGACAGACACTTGGGTGGGTGAGTGAGACACTCCATAGCATAATAACCAGTTTGAGTTTGGATTGCAGTAGCTCACCCACTTACCCAAGTGTTACTTATCAAGAGGTTGGATCACGACCTTTTTTGTGACAAAATAAATTTTGACATCCGCAGAGAGGTCAAACATACAATCTCTTGATAACGGACACTTAGGTGGGTGGGTGGGAGATTCCATAGCATAATAACCAATCTGTAGTTCAGATTGCAATAGTCTACGCACCCACCCAGGTATCTATCATCATGAGATTGGATCACGACCTTTTCTTGTGACCAAATTATTTCCGCGGGCCGCATATCAAATTATATCCATATACATATTAGATTTAGACTTACTATAGACATTTTTTTGGAGTGAAAAATTAAAACAATAAATTATTATTATTTGTGTTTACTATTATTCTTACTGTAAACTTGGATAATATAATAATAATAATGATTCTAGACGCAGTTCTACAGTTAATTTTTGAATATATGGGTGCACAAATAATGTATTTTTTAATACATTGATGGTCACTTTTTTTAGGCGTTATAAATTAAATACACTCAGATGCAAAAAACCTGGTCATTGGGTATTTTTTTTGCAAAAAAAACGGGTATTTTTTTAAATAAATTTTTTAGTGTTTTACAATCAAAGAGACCATCAAGATGTAGAAAAAACAACATATGGTACCTATTGCTTATTCGACATTATGCAGAGGATCAAGGTGGCTACTGTGTTGACTTGTTTGTTTTTGTATAACTGTCATTCTCAGGGCAGATTGGTGTGTTGATTATAGTTCTAAGTGCTAAAGATTGTGCATAAGCTGTTGCTCTTGTGGCAGATGGAAGAAGCCAGCGGTATGAGTCCAAACCCCTTGATGTCAATTTTTTTATTGTCCAAAGACCACTTGAGCGGTTTAAGGAGACCGGCAGAAATACTCGGAGGCCGGGATCTGGCAGGAAACAAAAATCGACTGCTATCGATGACCGATTTATTGTTTATACTACTCTACGGATTCGTCAAGTGACTTCAATGGAGACCAGGAACCAACTTCGTGATGTTTGTGGTACAGCTGTGAGTGTGTGGACAGTTTGTCAAAACTTGCCAGAAGGTGACTTAAAATTTTGTAAACCAGCAGCTGGACCAAAATTACTCACGTCACCGAGTAGTCAGACTCCAATTTTTTCGCAATCATTTGATTTGGACATACACACAATAGAAAACTGTACTGTTTACTGACGAGTCTAGATTCTGCCTACGTTTGCCAGATGAAAGAGATCAAGTATAGAGACAAATAGAAGAACGATTTGCAAAGTGCACCCTTAAGCCCGATTTAGCCATGGAGGTTTTTGATGGTATGGGCAGAAATATTAATGGACGCCTGCACCAAATTGATTGTCATTGATGTAGGATGGCTGACTGCACAGCGGTATATTAAAGTTTTGAAAAATTACGTAGTTCCATTTTTTCCATGTATCGGCGATGGCATTATTCTGATGCAAAATAACGCAAGACCGCATTCTGCGAGGTGCGTCACAGAATACTTGTTAGCTGTTGTAATAAGAAAATTTAACTGGCCTGCATGTACCCCATATGAAAATCATATAAAACATGTTGGGACATGCTAGGCAGGCATGTTAGAGGACGTGCACCAACCACAATAAAGGAGCTTTGTGTGGCCGGTTGAATCTCAGAGTATTCCCTGAAATAATATTTGTGAGCGTATTAGTGGCATGGGCCGCCATATGCAGGCAATAGTTAAAGCTCGAATAGGCAATACAAAGCATTAAAATTTTATTTAACTGAAATTTTCATTATTAATCTCTGTTAAGTTTATTTTGCAGAAATGCATTTTCTTTTGAGTATACGTACGTTATCGCTTTTGCTTATTATTGTGCATTAAATAAACTGACCCAATGAGCCGGTTTTTTTAATCTTAGTGTATATTTTGTAAAAGTCTAATAAATCTTGCGGGCCAGAAAAATGTTCTATGCGGGCCGCGGGTTGGCCACCCCTGCTGTATAGCATAATAACCAGTCCGTTGTTTGGATTGCAGTAACCCACCCACCCACCTAAGTGTTACTTATTAAGAGGTTGAATCACGACTTTCTCTGGTGACCAAATTACTACTGACGTCCGCAGATCAAACATACAATCTCTTGATGACAGATACTTAGGTGGGAAACTCTATAGCATAATTACTAATTATTAGTTTAGAATGTAGTAGCCAACCCACCAACCCAAATATCCATCATCAAGGGATTGGATTACAACCTTCTCTTGTGACCAAATTACTTTTGACGTCTGCAGAAAGGTCAACTAGTTGGGTGGGTTAGACATTCCGTAGCAAAATAACCAGTCAGTAGTTTAAAATGCAGTAGCAAACAATTATTTAATAACCAATTTCGAAAATAACCCAAACGCTATGCAGCAAATAATAAATGCAAAAAAAGTTGTGATACCACTTGTGACATAAACTGTGATGAGGCCAATATATTTTTTTGTAAATATTGTGTAAAGTATTTTAAATTTAACTCCAATAGTAAGTGAACTCTTTGGTAGGCAAGCTAAGATATATACGGAATCAACGATGAAGTTATCAAAAGTATAAAAGATATTATTATCAAACTTTTTACAAAATTAATAAATAACAAGCTTTTTACTAATAAACAGTACAGATATTGTGAAGGCTATCCTTTTTTTTGTGGAAGAAACAATCATTTGAAAATGGTATGTTTTTGTTGGCTAAGTTTTTTTATCTCAACAAAACGTTTGATTGTTTGTCATATGATATTTTATCTCAAAAACTCTGTCACTATAGATTTTACCATGCGCTGTATAGCTTTGGAAATTTGTCACAAAGGCTTTTTATAGGCAGCTAGGTAATGAATTCCAGCTTTGTATTAATTGCTGATAACACAGAACAAAACTTAGACAAAGTTATATAAATGTGATATAAGTTATTTTGTCTGTAGAAGGCTCTAGGAGAGCCGAAGTTAGTAATGTATTTGTAAGAATAAATTTGTGATAAAAAACATAGTAAATTGTTTAATTTTTTTAATGCAAATGTTACATTAAGTAAGCTAAATACAGAATTTAGGAGATAACAAAAGTGTGCTCTTGACAGGAAATTATAAAGAATAATTGTCATTTTCATTACTGTTTACAAAGAAACATAATAAATTGTATATGCATTAATAAAGTCAAACAGATAATCCAAATAAAATACTTGGAAATTATTATTTGACTATAAAGAACAAACGTCAGCACTAAACAACAAACTACAAAAAAAGCTAAAAAAGTTTACCACCTTAGACAATTTTCACCAGCTACAGTGCTTCAAACTATATACGTTACGCTAGTACAATCAAACAAACACCCGTCAGAATATTTAATAGACTCTTTAGAAAGAAGCCAAAAAAAATAATTATAAAAAATATAGACCTTAATCAATTTTAATTTATCGAAACTTTGTTCTAGTAAAGAAAGTCACGTCTTCAATACTTAAAGACAAAGACAACCTAACCTACAAGAATGTAACGGTACTATCAAATACAGAAATAAAACAAAAGATGTAAGTACTTCAAAGTTATTTAATAGTTTGTCCAAACTCACTAAAAATGGTAAAACATTACATAATGCTATAGAAAAATGAAAGTTTTTTTTCTTAACAAGACATTTAAAACATAACATAATAGTATTATTTTAATTGAATGATGCTAAGGAATAAAAATTAATGCCACTATCAAGCCTTATAGTTAATTTCAGTTTAATAAACTAGTTTATAATTAATTATAAAATGTAACTTATTAGTTGCATTATAGACAAAGTAAGAAAATTTTATTAACTATAAACAATGATCGAGTGGAAACATTTAATTAAAGAAGATAAATGCAGTTTTGTGGAATAAAGTAATCGTAAAACATACAAATTGAGTTCCTTGTGAGTATCAGCAGTGGTAAAATATATATACGTTGCAGATTTAAGATACATGTGCGCAAACAAAATTACGATGTTTGTTTGTAATCTCCCATGTGAATAAAGAGCAAACACTTTTGAAGGGTGGTGGTTGCAGTAGTAGTGAATATTCTTTCTCCTTCAAGGAGGTAGCTGTATAATTTTATCATGTAGTAAAGAGATGCGCTTGTGTACACAAAATTGTTAGGATTGCGAGACGAGATAAAACCACCTTTTCAGTTTATGACATTGCATAGGAAAATTTATGTCTTAATGTATTATAATTTTATTTTTAAACAAAGGTTTTGCAGGGAAAGCAATTCTCTTTCCCCACATACATCTCAAAGCCTCGAAGCCATTGTTGATTTTGTGTAATATGTCGGAGATCCTTTTTCAGATTATGTATAACAACTTTTGCGGAATGTTTTATATAAAAAAAAAACATGCTTACATGAGAATACTGCGTTTTTGTGTGCGATCAACATATAAATAGAATAATAAATAAGACCTGGAAGCCTTTTTTTTGTAGAATAGAATCAATTATTAAATTCTATTCTTATTAATAAAATTAAATAACATTAGCTTTTTATATGAAACTGGAGCAGATGGTTTGAATGTATCTTTTTTCCTATGGAGCAAATACGAAACTTATTTTTTTCCTTCTTAAATTGCTCCGAATGTGTCTCGCAGAAAAAAACTGATTAAATTTCAGCAAAAATCCTTGACTGCTGAACTGAAATGATTTTAATTAAGTTTGAAATTAAAAAACTATTTTAGTTAGTAGTGAATATGTTCTTGTTTTAGTGTTTATGGTTAGACGTAATGTGGTTTTGAAGGGTCATCGGATAATTAGGGCCTTCCGCCCGGAATCACCGCCCGGGGACAGATTTTGAATTTAGTTCTGATGTAGACAAATTAACAGTTTAATATGACAATAATATTATTATTCAACTAAAAGCATGGGTCATTAGAGGTTAATGTCATAAAAATAAATTTTATTAATACATTAAAATAACGAGTTGCAGAAATTACCTTCCCACCGTACAGAGAGAAGAATTTTATTGCTTCCTCTTCGACTAAAGTGAATAGCAGCAATTCGATTTCTTTCTAATAATCGCGATAAATACATTAATATGTATGAGATTGTCTTCTCGTTAGTTGTGAGTAATTAATGGATGGATGGACATTACACAAACATATACAAACCATTTATGAAACTCACGGATTATAATTATAATAAAACTTGTTAAAATTCCCGGCTTAAGTCATGGGCGGTTGCATGCCCTCCACATATCCATGCATAAACTGAATATTATTATTTTTTTCTTCACAACTTAGAGCATATTAAAATTCATATCACGTTAAGTTTGAACCAGGTTAATAATTAACACTTTTGAATATTTTTTTTGGAACATGTTTAATTCGTTTCAATAATGACAACTAGAAGATTAATATGCTCATATTATTAGTGCGTGTGTAACATGTTTTAAACAATAGTTTCTTTAATTAATTTTTAAAGCAAATCATATAATTTACGTCCATCAAGTCATTAAAGGCATGCATATAACAGTTTAGAACTCAAAATAATTTTATTTACTATTTCTTAACATATCATTTAATCTTTTGTAAAACTCTCGGCATTCAAATGATCAATCATTCCCCCTAAAATGCATCCCCTAGATGTAGAGAAGCTTAAAGGCAAAAGAGATTAAAAACACTACCGCCCTTAATTGCATCAACATATATCAAACGGAGCTTTATATAAAACGGACTAAGATCTTTAATTTAACATAAGAAATTAAAAAATAAATAATTTTATTCAATAAAATAAGAACTAATCAAGTTTTTTGCAATAATTATTAATAAGTGATTTAATATCTTTTAATTTAATTACAACTATGTTACAACAACCAGGATCAAAGATCAGAATAGAAATGGGCAATGAACGCCAAAAAAGCAAGGAACGCACTTCAAGGCCTCAGGTACAACCAGATTTTTTTCTAGAAACTAAAAGAAGTTTAGGACTGATCCAGCTACAAGATCCGCGGCCAAACTAACAACTTGCCTTACTGGTGAAGCGACACAATTGACGCACAAAAAAAATGCACCGCAATACAAAGACTTCTGACAAGATCCAGGGCAAAACGAGAACCCGAAAGGGTTAAAGATCTTAAAATGCAGCTTAAAACTGTCAAATAAGAGAACCAAACAGCTGGAGCAGTAGCAAGTAGGAAAAATTGAGAAATCTGGTTAACGACCTAGAGAGCGATGCATTCGGACAGGGTTACCAGATGCTGGTGAAAAGGCTAGCAATAAAGCCGAACGACATAACACTAGAGGAAGAAGATTATTGAAGAGCTCTTCCCGGACGTTATTGAACAAGTAGCTCCGCTGACTACCAAAGACGCAGAAAATCTAGCTCATTTTACCGCCGACGAGCTGAAAGAGACCATTGGAAAACTGAAACCTAAAAAAACCTCGGAACCCAACGGAATCCACTGCCAAATTATTAAGCGTTTGCACAAAGTAATCTCCGACGTGCTGCTGGAAGCGTACAACAAGCACCTGGACAAAAAAATCTTCCTCAAACCTTAGAAAAAAGCAAAGATAGCGCTAATCCTCAAAGGAGAGGACAAATTTTGAGCCATAAATCTGTTAAGGGTACCGGCGAGCTGTACAAACACTTTATAAAGAAAAAGGTTTAAAAAAAAATGGAAAAAAAGCCATGTCCAGCACCCACTACGTATTCAGAAAGGGCCGCTCAACAGTCGACGCCATCATGAAGGCAAGAGAGCTTTGCAAGGATAGATCAAGCGCGTAGACCGCCATCATTCTGCTGGACGTAAAAACGCGTTCAACACTGCCAGCTGGGAGCAAATCAAGAAAAGGCTGACAGAGATAAGAGCGAGTCGGTATCTCCTAGATCTCATAACAAGCTACTTAAGGGAACGAAACATTCTAATAGCCGCAGGGGAAGAGAAAAACCTAACGCAGGGGGTTCCGCAAGGTTTCGTTCTAAGACCTACTCTGTGGAACGTCGTCTACAACCCCGTGATGAGCCTACAACTTCCAAGAAAATGCAGAACACTTGCCTACGCCGACGACCTAGCGGTGGTGGTCAGAACGAACAACCGAATAGATGACGGGAAGCAGCTTGGAACTGGCTCTCAAAAAAAAAGAGGCACTGGATGTCAAATAAACAAGAAAACAGACCAAAGTTGCCTTTGTCTTAAGAAGAAAAACCATCACCCCAAAAAAATCCGTTAAGTACCTAGGAGTATGGTTGGATTCAAACTGGATCTTTGGCCCGCACGTTCAAAACACCATCGGAAAGGCAAAGAAAACGTAAACGGACAGAGCGCTAAAAGAAGGGCGGTTTACTACGCCGTGATCCAATCTATACTGACCTACGTGGCTCTTATCCACACAAAGAAAAGTTTTACTGAGAGTCATCAGCGCATATCGAACAAGGCAAGGCAAGGGTGCCTGCGTTATTGTGGCAATCCCGCCGATCAACCTGAAAGTGGAGGAGTTGACAGAGAAGCATCAAGCCGCGAAACCACGTACAACATCGTAGAGCAGTGGCAGCGTAGATGGGACAACACCCATGACATAGTGCAGTGAACAAAAACGCTTATCTTTTTAATAGAAAGATGGGTGAGATGCCCGCACAGAAACACCGGCTACTTCCTGACATAGTTTCTGATAGGTCACTGGAGTTTTAGCACTTACACCAAGAGGATTGAAAAGACCCAGAGCGACGATTGTTACTACTGCGGCAAAACCGACTCCCCAGAGCACACCATCTTCCATTGCATGCGATGGCACGTCGGAAGACACAACGCGGAGGTAGTTGTATGAAAGGCACTGACGATCGACAGCCTAATGGACCTCCTTCTCCAAAGCAAGCACAACTGGAAGCAGGTACACTCAATTGTGAGGGACACAATAAGTAGAAAAGAACGAAAAAAAACTAGCTAGGCAAAAAACCGAACAACAACAGGCAAATTAAATGAGACCAGATGAGTAAATGATGCAAACTCTTATTGGGGTATTCCGCCTACCCGTTGAGAACAATTGAGGTTTTTTCCTACACTCCCGAGGACATTGAACTAACTCCATTTTGACGTGTAGGGTTGCGTGTTTGTAGATGTATTTAAGCAAGTTTGTGTAACTGGAGTCAATTTGGGTATTGTCTATTGACTGGAGTACTGCCTATATTTCGGTGGAATCAAAGGTCTTCTGATAGTCCACAAATGCTATGTGGAGGTGGATATTGTACTCTGTATATTTTTCGGTCAATATTTTAATGTGGTTGATTGTGTTGTAGCCTTGCCTAAAACCTGCTAGTTCAGCTGGTTGATAAAATCCAGTTTTTAAGTTTTGTTATTATTTTGGTTAGTAACTTTTAAAAGAAGGACAATAGACTGATTGGTCTGTAGTTCTTCGAATTTGTATTATTTTTTAAGTTTTGTTTTCAATCAGGAATTTTGCCTTCTTCAAGGCATTTGTTTAGGAGTATCAGGATTGCTTTTTCCAAAGCCTCTTTTCCAGTCTTTAGCATTTTGTTAGTTATTTGATTTTTGCCTAGTGTTTTGTTGTTTTTTAGATGGTGTAATGTTGCTCTTAGTTCTGCTTTATCATTTTTTCAGATTCTACATTTAGGACTGTTGGTCTCAACCTTATCCGCTTATCTTTGGATTAAACTACTTGGCTATATAAGTTTACGTAAAATCTTTTGATGTTTTTTGCAGTCTTGTTCTTTTTTATGACAATTTCTCTTTTGTAATTTTTATCTTTTGATCTTCTATCGCACAAAACTCTCATGATGGTGTTGTTTTGAATAGCTTTATGATTTTTTTTGTGTTGAATTTTTTGCAGTCTTTTCTGATAGCCTTTTCAACCTTTTCGTGTAAAGTTGCATATTCAGGATAGCCTTTGTCTACTGCTTTCCGTTTCTTAATCAGTATTTCCGTTTCCTTGCTAGTTTTGTGGTTTTGTGTTTTCTGCGTTGCACAGACTTTTTTCACCAATGTTCTGATGCTTGTAGTAATTTTTGTTCTTAACGCATTTAGTTCTAACCTTTGTAGGTCATTGGTTGGATGTAGGCTTTTGCTGATTTGAGCATTGTATTTTTCTTCTTTTCCTTGTAGTTTTGACGTGATGGGGCGGATTTTTTTTCTATTTGTTGCTTTCTCTCTAACTAGTCGTTAGGTTGTTTTATGTCTTACTATTCTGTAGTCATAATTTTTGGAAGAAAGTGTTTAATTAGTAATCTTTTCTTTGTTGAGGAAGTCGGTCAATGTTTGTCTTTTTAGATTTCTTTCACATAGACCACGTATCCCTACGTATGGTACATCTGTTGCTGTTTTTTTCTGTAACTGTGACGTCCCATATTATGATGGTAAAATTAGTGTTTTCTTCAATTTTTGCGGCTTTTATGTCTTTGTAGAACTGTTTGTTTTCTTTGTCTGTTGAGAGAGAGGTGAGGGCGTATGCTTGTATAATTTGCATGCTGAACCTGTTTTTAGTTTGATGACTATATAAATGATATTGCCCGTGCTTCGGTGACAAGTTGTTTGATGTTTTTGTGTATTAGTAGGACTACACCGCTGATATGTAAGTTTTTTGAATACATGAAGTGACTTGACTTTAGGGTAGTTAATTCCTTGCTCTTTCTTCTAGTTTTACTAATTCCTGGTACACTTCACTTAATGTTCTGCAACTTGTTTTCAAGGTTTGTTAGATGTTTGTCTAGCTTTATAGTGCGGATGTTGTACGTTGCAAGGTATATTTTAACTCATTTGGTTTTTTTTTTTATTTTTTGATGTTTTTCGAGCTTTTGTTTTCCCCAGAATCTATGAGGCACACTGGTCAGTGCAAAATTTTGAGTTTTCTGTTTTACTTGCCTGGAGTGTTCTTAAGTTCAAAGCTTTCAAAACACTCGACAACACGCCTGGCTATCATAGCGTTTTAACAGCTAAAACTTTTCAAACAAATAAAATTTTGAAATTAAGAACCATTAGTAGGGTAATAAGTCTATAGTTAATAACTGGTGTTGAATTTTTGTTGTTGTGTGTTTCAGTGTGATTTATTGATCAAGAAAGCAAGACTTTCTGGGATAATATCTTTGCAAGATTTTAGAAAACTTATATCTACACCGTCATGTCTAGTATCTTGTTTATAATGTTTCTATTGCAGACGGGGGTTGCAAACATATAGCTAACTGATGTGTTGATATATCTTGGCATCAGCATTACTAAAATGCTCTAACGCTGTATTTAGTTGTTTTAGCATCTCCAATAATTATTAAATATCGTTGTCTATTAAGAAATATTGTCTGTAAATCGTTGATAGTTTAAAAAAGTTCTATTGACGTTAATGCTTTTTCTTTTTTACGACGGCAATGTATTAAGTGTAAAAGGTTAAAGGAAAATTGTATCTTTTTGTTGTTCAACTTTTTTGTTTTTTGTTTTTAACCTTTTTTTTAATGTTGACCTAAAACTTTTTATACATATATTTCAAGAGGGTGTAGTCTTGTAAGTCAATTTTGGCTTGATCTATTGCTTGTAAGAATTTGACGCTGTTGAAAAATCGTTGTTTTTTCTATCAGTGTAGATGGTCAATTGTGCTGATTTTCTTCCTAAAGCCCGTTTGTTCTACCGGTTGATATGAATCAATTTTTTTAGTTAGGTTAGGTTAGGTTAAGTTAAGAGTTTGTATAAGTGTAATAAAAAATTGGGCAGTAGTTCTCTATGTTGGTGTTGTCTGTTTTTTGAAGAAAAAGATAATTTTTGCATTTTGTCATGTGTCTGGTATTTTCTTTTTTTTTTGTTATTTCTGGAATATCTTCTAATTTTACATTTTGGATCTGATGTTTGAGTTGGGTATAAAAGTTTTCAACATGCCTTATAATGTGTAAAAAGATTTTTGGCAAAAAACTGTGAGTCTTCAGCATCCTCGCGTAGAAACCAGCAACAAAAAATTAAACGTACCTGATAATCAGTTAAATTTAAGGTCTGAACATGTAGTACATGGTATGGTTAAAGCAGTTGCTCGTGGAGGGTTTTCCAAACAAAAGTAGCACCAATTTCTACTTCTGCTGATGTTCTTCGCACACTCGTTCTTGGATTATGCTCTATCAGTGTTATAATTTCTTGTTCTGCTTTAGAAGTAGATACCGACCTTGGTCTGCTGGAAAGATAGCACTGTTTTTGAAGTGAATCAGTATCACTCAATCTCTGGTGAATTCTTCCAAACATACCATGTGAAAGAATCCTGGCAATATGGATAAGCTTCTACATAAAGACGTCGCGCTTTGGTAGCAATCCCAATAGCACGACCATATATAATATACCATAAAAAATGGAAAGAAAAAAAAAATAATGTTTTATATCTCCGAAACCGTTGCTATGAGACCTCATGTTTATTAAGACCTTTTTGTTTGTTGTGGTTTGTACTACCACCCTTTAAACATTTTACATCTTTTTTAAACAGTGACAAAAATTTAAAAAAAGTTTTTAATTGCGATTTTTGCAAATAATATTCATCAATTTATTTTTTCAGTTTATTTTACCAATAGTTGATTTTCAATCATATTTTTTTAAAAATATAGTTTGTTTAGTTATACACGGTGTCCGGAAAATACGTGTACAACGTTTGACGACAGACTCCTGACGTCAAAATAGGTCGATCTAAGCCGACTTAGTTATATCCAAAATTGTCTCGTTTAGCCGGTAGAGGGCGTCAAAAAAAAACAAAAGTATAACAAAGTTGAAAGTATCTATTGTAAGAAACTAAGTAAAACAAAAACATTACTTAAGCAAATGTGTAAAATGACCGCCATCTTGCTGAATACACTTATTAACACTCTTTAAAAAATGATATTGGACCCTATCTAATGTCTCGGGATTATTAAAATGGTTGCCTGCATTTAAAATCCGCTGCAATAAATCATCGCGTGTGTTTACCGGAGTCTTGTAAACTTCTGTTTTAATAGCGCCCCACAAAAAGAAGTCACACATATTTAACTCAGGAGAACGTGGTGGCCATTTTACTGGTGCATCATTGCCTCTTCCAATCCATCGGTTGGGATATTGATGATGTAAGTATTGCCGAACGGCAACGGAAAAATGGGGCGGGGCACCATCATGCATATACCACATTTCCCTCCGAAGTAAAAGGGGCAAATTCTCCAGAAGAATTGGTAATGTGTCTTGCAAAAAATTTAAATAAATATTTCCATCTAACCTGTCTGGAATAACAATGGGACCAATAAGGTAGTGATCAATAATACCTGCCCAAATATTAATTTTAAATTGATGCTGATGATGTGCAACTTTAATGGCATGTGGATTTTCATCGGAATAAATATGTTCGTTGTGCAGAAGGTTACCCCAGATCTTGTAAAGCATGCCTCGTCAGTAAACATAATTTTTCTACAAAAATTTGGAACAAGGATTCTTTTGTTTCTAATAAATTGACAAAATGTAAGCCGCATGGGGGGATCAGTCGGTAAAAGTTCCTGGACTTTTTGTATGTGGTAAGGATGTAACAACTGTTCTCTTAAAACCTCATTGACAATCGTTTTAGGAACATTTAACTCACGTTCTAAGAGACGGGTACTGGTACTTGGTTCTTCTTCAACTCTTTCCAGAATCATCTCTTCTGTTTCCACAGTTCGAGTTGTTCGCATACGACCCCTTCAAACTTTTTCTCAAAACTGCCCGTTTCCCGAAGATGACGCTCAATATTGGCAAATGTTTGGTGGTTTGGTATTCGACGGTTAGGAAACCTCTCCATGTAAACCCTAACACTCTGACGCCCATTTCCTTGACAAAACCCGTATACCAGGAGCATGTCAACTTTCTGAGAGTTTGTATAATTTTCCATTTTTAATGGTAAAATGAACTTGTAATTCAAGAATGTTGATCGTATACTTGAGTAAATTTCATAGACTGGTGACAATTTGTCAATAATTGTCAAATTATTAAACGCCATAGCAACAAGGTCACTTAAAAAATTATTGTTACAGGTAATTTCTTTTTAATATTTACAAATGTTTGACGCCCTCTACCGGCTAAACGAGACAATTTTGGATATAACTAAGTCGGCTTAGATCGACCTATTTTGACGTCAGGAGTCTGTCGTCAAACGTTGTACACGTATTTTCCGGACTCCCTGTATATAAATAAAATACTAGCTAGTAACTATATTTTACGTGTTTTAATAGTTAATTGCAAACATTTACACGTTTTTGTTTTAAATTGATGCTTGGAGAACCTACATCTAGTTTAATATTGCAGAAGTATGCTTCAACACAGTTGTTAATTAATTATAATTCAAATTATATATTGTGACGTTATATGTTTATTATATGCTTGAAATAATGCAAACAGTAATATGCAGCGCACAGCATTACTCTGATTTAATTTTGTAGCATATTATTTTAATTTATTTTACTAGCTGCCAAAGTGTTATTTATTATTATTAATTAGTGCACCATCAAAACCAAATAAAATAATTAGTGAAGTGTAGTACGGTCCTAGTAAAAGCTAAAATTACCATCCATGTTTCAAGTATTTCAATAGTTATTTTCATCACGGATGAAAATCCTTATAAACGCAGCGCAATGTAAAAATTTACATTCACTTTATTTCGATTTAAATTATTGAATGGTTAACGATAAATGGTTGAATTACTTTAATAAATGATACTTATACACTGTTTGATATGTAGAATTGCCTAGATTGTTAAAAATTGTGAATTAATTGTAAATTCATTAGTGAATGTGCATTTTTTACTTACCCTAAAAATAGCATTTTAATTCTTTAAATGCTTAAAAATAAATGTAACAAAAAGGTATTTCAAAAGATTAGTTTTTTTAAATGCCGTAGTTTATACAGGATGAATTATTAGCTTGTAACAAAAATTAAAATAAAATACATTTTTTTGTCAAAATTTTTCTTTCTTTTGAGGCTTTAAGGTGTAAATTTTGTATATTTTGACTACTTATTTTATAGTTATTTAACTGTCATCATCCATTCTATTTTTCTTCCGTCTCCTTTCAATATCTTATTTTTTTTATCTGATTTTCTCTCATTTTAATACACTTTTTTAATACACTTTCTGCACATTTTCAAATTCTTTTTTATCCAAAATCTTGTCACTTGCTTTTCATTTCCACATCTGAATCTTGCAATCATTTTTTCATCATCTTTATTTAATCTATTATTCTCTAAGTACATTGGCATTTATTATAATATGTTCATAATTTGCGTTGTATCTAAACTTTTTCACTCGTATTTTCCTTTGTTGCTTTTGTATATTGCCATCTCTTTCCGTAAATTGGTGCCATATTTCTCACAAATTCTCTAATTTTTTTTTATTTTTTGGTTAGCATAACGATTTCTGTTGTAATCATTTTGCCATGTCTTGCTCTCGTTTTTTGTTTTATGAATTCTTTTAAGATTTTACATTTGCGTCTCTGTCTTATTTTTCTTCATACTTCATTGTTTTTTGTTTACTTCTACTCTTAGTTTATCAATTTTGATTTTTTCTAACACAATATATGGGTATAGTACAAGGTGGGGCAAGTTGTGCTTTTCGCAACCATTTCAACATCGATAGCAATCGACCGGATCCGTCTGCCTGTGCCATTAAAAAGTAGGTTAGGAACTTTGAAAAAACTTTGTTAAAAAGAAAAAAAAAAGCTTAAAAGGCCAACGCACTCCCGAGAATATCGAGCGTGTAAGAATTGCTATCGAACGAAGCTCGCGAAACCTACATTTTCATCTATACAAAAAAGTAAGCATGAATATTATCAATGGGTTATTTCCAAATCAAGTGATTTCTTGAAATGGGGACATTACTTTGCCTCTTTGTTTAACGGATCTCACAACGTGCAATTTTTTCTTGTGGAGTTACTTGAAGACTATAAAGTGTTTCAAGATAACCCTCCACTAACAGTTCGAGCCTTGAAAGAACGGATACGATAGAAAGTGAACCAAATTAATCAAGCAATGCTGCGGAACGTAATGAATAATTTCAGATCACAATTGGAAAAATGTGTAGGCTTAAACGGACGTCATTTTTTTAAAGTTATTTATAAAAAATAAAATCATTAATGCTTTTTTATGTTCTTCAACTTAATAAGAAATTTATTTGAAAAAAAGAAAAATCTGTATTTTAACAGACTTTTTAAAATTGTTTCTCATTGTGCCCCACTCTGTATTTTACATGAATTGCTTCTAATTTTTCTTGTTCTTCATCATATTCTTCAGCATCATATTTCTAACTCATACAATATCACACTTCTAACTAAACTATCAAACATAAGTCCTTTTATTCTCATACACCCAATTTTTTTTTAAATTTTTTCTCCAAACTTGTACCACTTGTTTATTTGTCTATTTAGATTTTACTTTCGTAATACCTTGTTTATTCTATTTCCAGTCTTCTACTTTTCTAAACATCATAATTTTTGTTTTTTCTACATTAACTTCCAAATTTATTTTTCTAAAATATATTTTAAAACTTTTTATTAACTTTTTTTTATTTTCTTTGCTTTTTTTCTTAGTATTACCATTTTGTCGGCATATGCTAGTAACTACACTTTTTCTCTACCAGTTACTACTTTTCTGATTGAGCCAACCTCAGTTTTTCTTCTACATCTGATATGTTCTATGTCAGTACATCGTTGACTTTGAATCTAGCTTATGGTGGATTTGGTCGAATGCTTTTTCATAGTCTAAACAGCAGACTTATACAATATTCTAAAATGTTCACGTTTTTTATTATTTCCCTTGTTTTTAGGCCTTTTTGGAATCTGAATTGTTTATTTTCTATGTTGTTTTGGCATTGTGAGTATATGCGGTTATACAAAATCTTTAAGAGAATTTTAAAGGTATGGCTCATTAAAGTAATTAGTCTAAAATCATTGCACTTGTTGGTTTTCAGCAGTGTTATAAATGGTAATTCTAACTAGTCTACTAGTATTTGGCTATTATGGAAGATTCTGTTGAGGGCATCTAAGCTTTTTTCAACTTGTAGTGTGAGAAGTTCAAATGAGATATTATCTGGACTTGACGCTTTGTTACTTTTGGTCTGTTGGATGGATTTCTCTACTTTTGCATTTAATATGAATGGGTTTGCGTTTAAATTGTCAGTTACGGTAGCGTGCTCTATGTCCTTACAATTACTGTCCTGGAAGAGATCTGATGTTTTCATTTGTGTCTTTTATTATTGATATTTTTTAAAAGGTCCCCTTCCCGGTTACATAAGTGAAATGCCCCCCATCACGAATATCCAAATTATCTCAAAAATTATTTTCCTAGCATTAAAAAAAACATGTTTGGTAAAATTTAAAAAAATTGGATAACTTCCCCTTTTCTATAGGTGGCAAAAAATAGCATTTTTTCGTTTTTTTTTTTCGACACTTATTGAATGAAAAATTTCAAAAAAATCATAGAAGTAGGGTTTTGAGTGGATTTCAAACACAATTGTTTTTAGCCCTTCAAACCCTGTATACAAACCTTAAAAAATTCCAGAAGTGTTCAAATTTATTTTTAGTTATTTAAACATGAAATTTTATTTTTTAACTTTATAAGTAATTGAATAATCTATATTTATGCAAGTGGTGCGCCACTATTAAAAAATGTTTTTTTTACTTCGTTGCTTTTTATACTGTTTTTTCTGCTATTGTGACTGTGTAAAGCATTTATAGCTTTCAAAATACTGAAATTTGGATTCTAGAGAAAATTTTACATCAAGTAGTTATTCTGGGTATAATATTTTCATCAATTTGCAATGATTTGACTGCTCAAAACACGATTTATTTTTTTTTTACCAAACAAAAAACAAATGAAGTAAACATGTCTATCTTTTTGTTCATTTTATCTACCGTTATAGCATATGACAACAACAAATCTATGTGTGAAAGAAAAATACCAACAAAATGAAAAAACGCGGAAGTCTTTATCCTGCACAAAAAAAGACTTTACAAATATAAAAACTACCGCCCAATGAGTTTATTATCACACTTCTATAAGCATTTGATGTGAATTATAACAAATCAACTCACAACAAAACTGAATTCTTATCAATCAGTAGAACAAGCGGGTTTCCAAAAAGGTTTTGGCACATCCGACCACCTTCAAATAAAAAAAAAGGCAACAGAATACAACATCCGAATACACATAGCATTTATAGACTACAATAAAACGTTTGACAGTAACAAGTTTTGGGCCTTCTTGATAGTACTGGATAATGCAAAAATAGATTTGAAGTATACTTTGCTAGTGAAAGACATCTATAAAAAAACTACCTTTATTATACCTTATAAAAATAAATGACAATTTATTTACGGAAAAAATCAATATCAACAAAAAGGTTACTTAAATTATTCACCGCTACTATTGAAAGGGTTTTCAAACAACTAAACTGGGACAAGAAAAGCATAAAAATTGACAAAGAATACCTAAGGCATTTGAGATATGCATACAACATGTGTTGCTAAGCACCAACATCTGAGGCATACAATTATAATTGTTAAAATATAACTAATAGAAGATGATCAACTAATAAAAATACTTAACCAATGATTTCTAAGAATTTTGCACTGTTTAACAGTTTAGACCGGATTTTAAACTTTCTGACAATATTTTGGCACTTAACCTTTTAAATACGTTTTTGCACTTTTTAACAGTTAATGACATAATTTTAGTGCAATTTGACAATCTTTTCATACTTTTTATCCGGATTTCACTATTTTTGACATTACTTATAATAAATTTTTGCTCTTTTCATATTTTGATGTTTTAAGGTTCCTTTCAACAATTTTTTATTTATTATTTGAATTTTACTATTTTTGACAATTCATTAAAAGAATTTTGCTTTTTTCAATAGTTTATTCTAAAATTTAATTCTTTTTAACATTACCTTTGGAATATATTATATTTATAAAAAATAACATAAAGGTTTTTTCCGTGCGTTTTTGTTTTTTTTTTTTAAATATTGATAATTGACATTTAGTAAAAATCTAGTTTTTCCGTCCAAGTATAAGGTTTAAAAACTAATTTTTGTTTACATTTTGTGAGTGATTTACATATTATAAATGTTTTTTCCGTACAATTTCAAGGTTTTTAAAAATAAATTTTATGTTATTTAAAGTTTTGTATAGTAAACGTGATTTTTTATCAAATTTTTGTACTGCAAATGAATATTAAGTGCAATTTTCTTGCTATAAAGGTTTTTTCTGTATAATTTTGAGGTTTTCTAAGCAAATCTAATGCAATATTTGGGTCTTCTTTTAACATTTGCATCTTACAAATGTTTTCTTTTTGTGCAATTTTAAGGTTTTAAAGCTAAATTTGCGCATTTTTTATGATTTAACATTTTTTCTGTGCAATTGTTATATATAATTTTTAGGTTTTCTAAGCTATACATGGGTTATATGCGTTAATTTTATTGCATATTATGTGATAAACATGATTTCTGAACAAATCTGATACTAAAAATGAGTTTTCTGAACAATTTTTATGTTATTCTGCGTATTTTTAATGTTTTCTAACTAAGTTTCATGATATAAATAAGGTTTTTGTTACAATTTTATGTGTGATTTTCAAACAAATTTATGTTAGGAAAAGTTACTATTTAATTTGGCTACTTTTAAAGCTTTTATGCTAAAAAATTATATAATAAATGTTTGTTCTTTGCATTTTTAAGGTTTTTGAAATTAATTTTGATAAAGTTTTTCTAATATTTGAACAAATTTTATGCTAGAATTAAGTTTTCTGCTCAATGTTGTTGTTATAAAAATGTATTCTGTGTAACTTAAGTTTTTTTAAACAAATTTGATACCATAATTAAGGTTTTTATGAATTTTGGTAAAGTTTATGTGTTAAACGTGATTTTTTAGCAAAGTTCATGCTAAAAGTGAGTTTTCTGTACAATTTTGATATAATAAATGTTTATTCTGTGCAATTTTAAAGTTTTTGAAGGAATTTTTTTGCTAAAAATAAGTTTTTTGTGCAATGATTATAGTTTTTTAGTAATTTTAGTAAAGATTTTATGGTAAACGTGATTTTTGAGTGAATTCGTTGCTAGAATTAAGTTTATATTAATGTTTTAAAATTTTATTTTATGCATTTTTGAGATTTTTTTTTAATCAAATTTTATTCTATAAATTAATTTTTCTGTGCGATCAATGATAAAGTTAATAATAAATAAGTTTTCAGTTTGATTTTTATGTTATTTTTTAAGCTATTTTAAGACTTTCAAAGAAAATTTTATGTTGTAAATAAGTTTTCTGCTCGATTTTGTATAGTATTTTTTTTAGGTTTTTGAAGTTTTTTGATATTAATGGTTTTTTTGCGCTTATATTAATCAAGTGATTTTTAGCTGATTTTATGCTAAAAATTAGTTTTCTGTGTAATTTTCATGTTATAAATGCAACTTTTATATTACAAATGATTTTTAAGCTCGATTTATATGTGCCTTTTCTATATATTTTTTCTAAGAATTTTTTTTGCGATATTTGGGTTTTTTACGCAAACTTTAATAAATTTAAGTATTTTGCTCAAATTTAATTTAATAAATGTTGATTTTATGCAATTTTAAAGTTTTAAAAGTAAATTTTGTTTTAAAAATTAGTTTTAGGCGCCAGTTTTGACAAGTTTTATGATAAAAACTAGTTTTGGTTGCAGTTTTATGTAGTAAACATGATTGTTTAGAAATTTTATGCAAATAATAAGTTTTTTGATTGTTATCAAAGAAATCTTATACGATATTTAGATTTTCTACGCAATTTTTGATGAGTTTTATATGATATTGGTGATTCACGATCAAATTTCAAGCAAAAAATATTTGTTTGCACAATTTTTATACAATATTCAAAGTTTTTACAATCATTTTTTGATGCTTTCCAACAATATTTTGATGTTTTATAGCCAAAATTTGCTATTATTGATATTTAGTTATTTTTAAATGTTTATGATCAAATCTTGCACTTTTTAATAGTTATTTATTAATTTTTTTGACATTTTATGAAGAGAATTTTGAACTTTTCTATAGTTTATAGCCAAATTTTATTACTTTCTAACAGATTTTTGATGTTTTAAAACCTAATTTTGCTATTTTTGAAATTTTATAGTTTTTTTTGAAATTTTATGAACAGCCGTATTTTGTTACTTTCTAACAATATTTTTATGTTTCAAGGCCGAATTTTGATATTTAATGAATACAATTTTACATTTTTAAACAGTTTATGGCCGGATTTTAATGCTTTCTGACAATGTTTTATAGCTATTTAAAATTTTATGAATAGAACTTTACATTTTCAACAGTGACAATATTTTAAGACCAAATTTAGTTATTTTTAACATTTTAATAATAAAATAAAGTTTTGCACTTTTGAACAGTTAATGACACGATGATAAAATCACAAAATTGTGCGCGCAGCTCAAATAGGTAGCGTTAATTAATATTAAAATGTCTCAAAAAAATTAGTCAATTGGAAGAAATTTGGCACTGCAAAGACAAACACTATTCAGACACATAATTTTTTCCTACCCTAGCAAAGACAGGCAAACCTAGAATTTTGTTTCAACTATTGACACTATAATCAGACCAAATTAACAGTTCAGCAGTAGATTAGATTATTGCTTTTGAGACTAGTGAAAGGCTCACTGTTAATCTGGGTAGGTATCTGTAAAGAAGCCAATGTAACTCTTAAATCAGAAAAAGTTTGAAGAAACCTATTTAAGTTTTATAGCAAAAGAATTTTGAGCTGCAAAATAAAAGCGATCATATTTATACTTTTAAAAACCGGCTTTATAATTTAGAGGCAAAACAGTTTAGCAGTAAAAGTTGTATTTACTTTAAAAACCAGTTTTGCAGTTTTAAAAGCGGGATAAATATAATTTGAATGCTAAATTAATAATTTGGCAATACAATTAAGATGAGATTTTTATTTTTGAACACTAGATTTACAATTTAAAATATAAATTAATATTTTGGCAGTCAAAATAATACACGTTATTAATTGGATTTAATTTTAAAGGCCGGATTTATAATTTTAATGCCAAATTTAAATGGCGGATTTATACCTTATATTATTAACAACGCTCAAATAGGCGCTGCGGACACCCCGTCAATTTTTTGACATATTGAAAGCGCTGTAGAAAAATAGCTCATTCCGAAATCGGCAAAAAACTCTGAAAATTAGCGGGAGTGAACGGGAGGTAAGATTGACTTGCGGTTTTTAGCGTTGGCTTCCTTAATGACGTTCTTTTTTCGATAAAGCTAAATTGGTGCTAGTGTTAGTTTTTTATTATATAAATTTAAAAAACAATTTTTTTTAATTAACTGGAATTATTAGAACTTAACTAAAATAAAGAGTATATTTTTTGTACTTTTGAATTAATAAGACTAAAGAGTATTCTAACTTCTAAAAGAGTAGATGTTACTAAAAATAGAGTATGTCTGGTCAGCATAGTCAATATAAATTTTTAACATTTACCAGATTAGCAACAATCCTAATTTTAACATTTGACAGACAAGTGTCAATATAATGTGTCTACTCTCAATAAGATTTGACAAAACAATCTATATTAATTAATTAAACTTTTAAAGATAATGATTTTTTTTTAATATAATTTGATTGTTTTAAAGGGGCTAGAAATAAAATAAAATAGCACCTCTTCTATGAAATTAACACTTTTAAGTGTAACAGCCGCCCTTGAAATGTTTGGGTGAGTGCTCGCACCCCGCCCGGCACTCTAAGTCTTGTAGTGATTCAATAGGGTGGTATGTAAATGTGTCAGTTTTCACGCCCTGATTGACTCGCGTTAAGGGGGATTCCACCCTAGTAGGTTACAATACGCCACCCCCGCACTCCGAAGGGCTAATAATACCCGGTGCCATCATGATGACGACTGTTCCTGACACATCACGCCTGGACCCAGTGATGGCTTTTGTCAGGCGGATTCGCTAATCAGAAATGTGTTGTGCTCTTGATTGTATCCGGTTCTCTCTTCATGCTTTTTTTACTCGTTTGTTGTTATTTTTTTTATTATTTTCGCTTTAGTCCGTTTCTCTTTTACCGAGTGTGTATGTTTTACCACGAATATAACACTCGACTTGTTTGTCCAGGCACATTACGCTCCGGCGCAGACACGACGGACGGGTTTTTAGACATGTGAACAATTGCGCTCACACGAGTGACCAACTTCTTTAAAACGATTACACTTTTCAGCGCTGGATGAATTATAGCGGACACTTGAACATTCGCACATTTATATTTCAATCATCGTAAACATAATCCAACACATAAAAAATTCCAATTTCAGTTTACAATTTTGCGTTTTTAATGGGATTAAAGAATGTTCAATAACCATTCATTCTGCGAGATATCAGACCAAATCCAATCGCATGTTTAATGGGATTGGGGTTGTTGTATTAGGTCGATGTATACAAGTAGAATTTATATATGCATTGAGTATATCGACATACAGTTACATTTAATTAATATTGATAGTCGTATAATACTCAATTTCAATTTGAAACATAAATGTTATTAAATCAAATTTGATTTATAAATAAAAAAAAGTTCTTTTTAGTTTGATTAACTCAGCCACCTCGCGCAGTTTTTGTTGAAACTAGTGACTACTAATTATTAATTTAACAGGTGCCACACTCATGGTGCCTTATCTTATCCTTACTTACAAAGCATTTCATCGGCAGTCCGTGCAATGCCTAGTCTTGCAAAGACCTATTATATTTGCTTTTTTGTTTAGCAAGCTATAACAGCTATTACTTAGTCTTTTCCATTTGCGAGTTCTTCCAGATTGTTGATATCAAAATGTTTTATGGCTAATTGAGTTCTCTCAAAGTGAATTATACCATCACTGATATTAGTCTCAATCAAAATGTTTTTGATGTGTTTTTAGTTTACAACTTTCTTCACAATCAAACAACACACCAAACACCAAAAACATTTAATTTTTTTATTGTACGTTCTTGTAGATCACCTTTTATGGGCATTTTTGAAAATCATAGTTACTAATTTTGTTTGGACTATTCTGATAATAATAAATATTTAATTGCATATTACATATTAGATAAAATTAATTGTTATAATTAAATGCAAATCTGCTGCTATATATTTTTATTTAAATCTGTGGTAATACCGTATATATTTGTACAACATTCCATCTATTTAATTAACACTTAGCGTTAACATCAATTTAATACATAAAACAAACATTAAATCATTCGCATCCTATATAAACTTTAATTAAATTCCATCAAATTTACCAAATTAAAATCAGCACTTGCAGATTCCGACCGACCCTTCTAATATTTACAATATAAATGGAATCAAATACAGGCGTACATACTTGACCGATTCAAAACCCCATACATACGAGCCCTTAATTCACATCTCAATTAATTAAAATAAATTTTGTTCATTTTGTTGGTATGCCCTTATCAAGAAATATTTAATTAAAACTTGAAATATATTTAACATTTCTGTTTACATTTATTAATGAAAGAAAATATAATCGGATTTCCCATTGAAAATTTTATTAGTGGATAATTTATATGCGGCCTAAAATTTGCATCGCCATTTCATTAATTAAAATAAAATTGTCATTAATTAGCGTTACCGCCCATTATTATAATGGATAGATAGATTGGCCTATAAATATATTCTGCCTGTATGAGTTATTGCAATTAAAGCGGCGCATGTAAATATGGAATATTTATTAATTTTAGAGCTGGAAATGAAGTTTTACAGATTTGTGGCTAAAGTAAATTGTATTTTTGATCATCTGCATGCTTTGTCAAATCCAACATTAAATACAAAAGTAGTACAAAATTGAAGAATTTATTAATTTAATTTTTAAACTTCTAAAAATTGTGAATAAGTTTTTATGATTAATATTATTTATAATTATGTTTTCCTAACTATTAATATTAATCAACTAAAAATTGATTAAAATTTGTTATTATATATTCTACCTTCAATTATAAAACCATCAAATTAAATATATAAATCATTACATTGTAATCAGTCAAAATTAATTAAATTATTTACATATTCCTCATACCACCATCAATCTGAAAGTAGTTATTCATTCAATATATAATTAAACTAAAACAGAAAATTTACCAACAATGCTATCAACCTTCAATAATATTTCAAATCAATATTTGGCATAATAAATAATTATTAATAAATCAAAATTTAGATTAAAAATCTGATACAAAACTATATACATATAGTATATTTAATTAAAATTAGTTAAAAGGAATACAATTGATGATTGTTAAAGTATAAAAAGGTAGATAGGGATTGAGCCTGTAATGACTCGCAATATCACTTTTTTCTGCACCTTGATGATAATCTCTTTGTACTTTTGTGTGTCTAGCCACTCAGTCTATATTAGTGCTGCGTAGAACATGGTTGAGTTGACAGCGTTGCCAATAATTTGTCTTTTGCTAGACATGGGCCCGTTTATATTTGGCAGGATTCTAGCTAACGTTGTTGCCGATTTTTTGGTCTTTTTTGCTGTTTTTATGAAGTAAAAATAATGAACTCTAAGTATTTTATCGTTTGTCTATTAGTAATTTTCCTTCCGCAAATGTTTGTTCTTATCTCTTTGATAGTTCTTTTTCCCTCTAATTGGAGAGACATTTTTAATTGCTTGTCGTTTATCTATTTTTCAACCCGGCAAGGCAGGTTTATTCAATGTCTGCAATAATTCCCTCTTTATTATTTCCTCGGACTACCATGGCCAGGTCCGTGTAATCAATTAAGTTGACCGTGTCAGCAACATCTAGCTTTAGCACACTGTCATAAAAAATATTTCATTGAACTGGACCGGCAACTGAGCTTTGTGGAACACTGCATGACATTTCTACGATCCATGTATACCTTCTTTCAAAGTAACTCTGGATGACATATACTAAATATTTTGGTTGTCTATTTTTCCTTGCCACGAGACCGTGTTGAAGGCGTTTTCTACGTTGACTGTAACAAGAACCGCGTACTGTTTATGTTCCTTTTTTGGTGCTTTTAGGTCTGCGTTGATAGCGTCAATAGTCAATCTGCTCCTTCTAAGTCCGTATTGTCCCTCGGAAAGGTCTTCGGTAAGCTTTATGCTTTTTGTGGTTTTGCAAATGACTATCAGCTTGCAGAGCTTTAATATGGAATTCAAAAAACAGATTGGTCTAAAAACTGCTTTGTCGTTTGTTTTTTTTTTTGGTTTTTCTACTAGGACTAGGGTACCTTGTTATCAGCTTTTGGGGATTCGGCTTTTGTCCACCGCCTGTCGGAAAATGACAAGACATTTGTTTGCAAGTTTTATCACCTTGACCAGGTGCTTTCTTAGTTTTAATTTAACTTCGGCTCTACACTTTTTCTATTCTTTTTTGAATTTTGTAAAAAAAAATTGTTGCTATTTTGTCTTTGTTCCGACAGTTTGCTCCTATTTTTTGATATCGATTTGGACCCCATACCCAAAATGTCGTCGTCGTCGTTGTCACATAGCTGTCTCCATAAAAACTTTTTTGCTGTTTTAATCTCTAGCCTCAGTTTTTGGCTGCGCAGTAGAGGTTTTGTGCCGTTTTTTTTGCCTAGTTTGTGCCTTTTTTGTTGGCTTTGATAAGTTTGCGTTTATTTTTGTTGCAGATGTTTTGAATCAGAGCGATGTTTTCCGACTACCAGTATTGGTATTTTTAAATGCTCTTTTTTAAAGTTATGTTTGTGATCAGCTTGGTGTTGTTTTCTAAAGCTATGTCTGTGTTTTCTACTAACCTCGTCAACTGTTTGAAAAAAATGTCTTTTTTGTTTTTACTGTAGTGCTACCTCTTGCTGTTATGCGAGGTTTATTGTATATTTTGTTTTATTTTTACCAGCTTCAACTGCATGTGTATGTTGTTGTGCAAATTCAGATTTTCTTTTCTATTGACGTACCATTCACTCATTTCCCGGGCTGCATTTTTGGTTCCCAGCGTGATGTCATTATGTGAGAATCCACCTTTTCTTTTAAAGATTGGTGTTTTAGCTTTGTTTAGGATGAGTAGATCTTTGCTTGCTGTTCATTCTGTAAGTATGATTTCCTTCTGTCTTTGCACTTCAGCTGTAGGGCTTTGCATTGAAGTTTCTTTCTATGATAAGCCTTTTAGTATAGTTTTCCATTTCTTGACTAATGTTATCTAGAAGTTGTTGCAGTTTCTGGCCACCAGCTTACCTGGATTCCGTATGTTTCCGTCTATGCATATCCTTTTTCTGTACTATGCGCTTTAATCGTTTTGCCTTGTGGGACAAATATAGCCGCATCATCTTTCTTAACTAGAATTTATTTGAAGTTTTTTATAAATTTATTTGGTTTTGCAATAATAACCATATCTATGTTTTTTTAAAGCGTTGTTCTGTTGCCTCTTTGCAAACGTCTACGTTAATTTGGAGGATCTTTAGATTCATTGTTGTTCCTGATTGCTTCTTTTGCTTTTTTTCTTTTCTTTTATTAATTTTTGTACTTAGAGCACTTCATAGACTCGGTCTTGTGTTCTTCTTTATTGCACATGTAGCACTTTATTATTTTGTGGCCAGTTTGGCTGCATTTGTGCCAGGCGTTTGCATCAGCTGTGTTTTGGCAATCTTTTCTTAAGTGTCAGAGCTTTAATCGGCCGTCTGATCTACGAATCTTTCATAACTTTTTTATCTATCAGGGTATAAGCTATATCTGCAACAAGCGTGTCAAACGCGAATTTGTGATCTGCCTTGTTACCTTTTTTTGATAAGTTAATTTGCATTTCTTTGCTTTTTAGGGTTTTGTTTAGCGTCTTTGTTATGGTTTCTTTAATTTCTTTTAGCCCTAGGGTCTCCGCAATATCTAGGATAATTAACTTTTTTTTTCTTTTTTGTTGCTAGCATTTCTAGCAATTTTGATTCTAGAAATCTTTTGAATGTCGTTTTTCCGTTTGCGGCTTTATTCTTAAACTTAAGACGTACCTCTTCTTAGGCTGTTTTGGCTATTCTTTGGATTATGTCTCTTTCAATGCTGACCTGGCTATTCAAGTTCTTTATTGTTTTCGCGTATGTTTAACCAACTGCAGGTTTTTTTACGATCAACAGACCAATTTTGTGTTCTGCCGTGAAAGCGTTTACTCTACAAAGGTCTTGATAAAACTGTGCAGTTTGCATTTCTTTTTCCGTTTTCCTATTCACCATTAAGTAGTAGCAAAGTCTTGTAGTACAACTATTTGGAGTTTGTGTAAAGTTATAATAACCAATCTTTTCCGGCTGTACTTTCTGGTCCTTAATTTCCTTTATTGATTTGATGCCGTGTTTTCCTTGTTTCTAAAGTATTAATTTATATTCCGTGTCGTTAAATCTAAGGTTATTATGGGGCTTCTGCATTTCTTTTATCACGACTCTTACTATCGTTTTTGTCCAGAACTTATCTTCCTTCTATAGCTGGTTTGCTACCTCCAGAAAATTACTGTTTTAAACTTTTTTCTTATCGGTTTGTATGTTTAAAACTTGTTAATTTTTCAACTAAAAATGAAAATATTTGTCTAATCATGTAAGAATAACGATGCAAATAGAATATCCAATTATAAACGAGTCAACAAAATCAAAAAAAGCTTAGACCTATAACCAAAGAAAAAATATATTTGTTCTATGAATTGTTTAGTGATGTCACTTGGCATAACGACTGTTTTAACAAAGATTTTTAACAAGTTTTTAGATTGGTTTAACCAAACTTTTTCGCAAAACAATTAAGAAAAGGAGCTCTAGTATAACTAATATCCAATGGTTTACTGCAGAATTAAAGCATAGCAGCGCATGCAAAACTGGGCTCTATCAAATGAGACTCACTATAAAAAAGTTATAGAAAAAAATATAAAGAAAATTTAAAAAAATCTAAAATAAAAACAAACACATTTTACAATTAATTCCAAAAATAACCCAAGATAAAAAACATTTTGTGATACCACTTGTGACATAAATTGTGATGAGGCCAGTATAATTTTTGTAATTATTGCTCAAAATATTTTAAATTCAATTTTTTTAGCAAGATATACTCTAATTGAACTCCTCGGTAAGCAAGTTATAGTTGATTGCCCAATATCCAAATTTTTATCGGCAAGAGAAGCGATTAAAGGTTTAGCAAACAAAGCAAGCAAAGATATTTACAGATTTAACGTTGAAGTTATCAAAAGTACAAAGGACATTATTATCAAATTATTTACAAAATTATAATATTTATATATAATAAAAACATGCTACACAAAACAAGTGATAAACAAGATTTAAATAATTATTGCCCTATTTTACTTATTCTATTTTTTTCTAAAATTATAGAAAAATTACTTACTACTAGCAAATAATTACTCATTTTATAAATAACCACTTTTTTACTAATATACAGTACAAATTTTGCAATGGCAAAACTACAACTTTGGCTATTCTTGCATTTATGAAAAAGACTATTGATTGCTTTAAAAACGGTATGTTCTTTTGGTTACGTTTCTTGATCTCAACAAAGCTTTTGATTGTGTTACATGAAATTTTAATTTATAAACTTTGTCACTATAAATTGCACCGTGATAGTGAAATATTTTTTATTTGTCAAATCGTGTCTAGGCGTTGTACAATTTTGGGATTTTTTTATATACTACGGAGTGCCCCAAGGGTAAGTTTTGGGACCATTGTTGTTTTTAATTTACAACCTTCCCAGGCTGGTGATAGATTTCAGCGTTGTATTATTTGCTGACAATACAACTTTGGCAAATACCAAATCAAACTTAGAAAAAGTAATTAAAAAAACCACAATTAAAGACAGATATATAGGTTTGTCAGTAAGAAATTCTGTTTAAATGAAACTATGTCAGTAAACATGTTGTTTACTTTAAAACCATATGACAAAACCAAAGTAAATTTTGCAAAAACCATACCAAATTACAAAAAAAAAATTAAGATTTTTTTAATCTTGACTGTTTTGTCTTATATACAACTTTGAATACAACGGTTTAATTACATATTTGTATATACTGTCACTAGATGGCGGTACTAGTATAGTTTTTCAAATATAATTTCAATACCCCCACTATGTCTTAAAAACTATTTCCATACTACTAAATGTAAATCTTTAACAAATTTACAATGTTTAGTGGTATTAAACTTAGGGTCATTTTGTCGGATCTAAGATATTTTACCTCTATATAGTTATTTGCAATGGCCTTGCAAACAAAACCGTGCTTAATGTTTATATGCTTTGACCTTTTGTAATAAATAGGCTGTTGTTGTATAAGTTGATGCTGCCAACCCTACTAGTCAATTCTTTTAATAGATTGCTTAAGTATATAGCTTCTTTTAAAGCTTTTAACAGTGTTGTGTACTCTGCCTCTATGCTGGGTAACGCAACGGTCTTCTGTTTATTGCTTTCTCAAGACACTACAGAACCAAAGTGATTTAAGACAAAATCTGTATAGGTTCTCCTATACTTGTCACTTGCCCAAACAGCATCCACGTAACTTTTTAAATCTATATTTCCTTTTTTGAATTGTAATACTAAACTCTTGGTATCTTAGAGATATCTAAGCACTCTCTTTGCGCGTTTCCAATAATGTTGCGTAGAACAGATGTTGAACTAGCATAGATAGTTCACTACAAACGCTATGTCTGAGCAAGTTAACACTGTTTAGTACATCAAACTACCTATTAAATTTTGGTACGGCAAGTATTTATCTCAATCTATACTATTTTGATCAGGTGTGATTTATTTGCAATCTTAAAGAGTGTTTACATCTTTGCTGTTTGGCATTTTAAACTTTTTTAAAATTTGATTAACATATTTTTTTTGATCTAGTATAATCCTATGTTCTTTGTGGTGGTCTTTGACCTTAATTTAGAGCTCAAGCAATGGTACTTTTTGAATCGTTAGAAAACACAAAGAAATCATTCACATATAATGCAATAAATTTGTATACTCTAGATTTAACAACACAACATCAACACGCTTACTCCAAGCTCTGGAAGCTATTTTAAGTCCATAGGTTGCATAACTTAATTCTATAAAACCTTTTGGCTGCATTATGTATACAGTTTTTTCCAAATGGCCATTTAAAATAGTTGTGGTTACATCTAGATGAGTAATGCTTAAATCTAAGTTAATTGATAAACTTAGGGGCAAATGTTTCATCAAAATCTACACCTTCTCTTTGTGTGAAACCCTTTGCTACTAGACGAACCTTGTACCACACTTGATTTATAGACTTTCTTTTAAAAATTCACTTACACTTCACTATTGTTCCTTTTTTTGGTGAATCTGTTAAAGCCCATGCATCAATTTCTTCAAAATTTTGAATTTTTTCTTGCATTGGCCGTCTCTAACTTTCTCCATCTTGTCTTGATAATGCTTTCTCAATTGTAAGACGATTATTGATTACTAGTTGTTCTTCAGTGGACATGTATGTGATGTAGTTTTCTTTTTTGCTTCCCTTTTTGATTTTCAAATTGTACTTGAAGCTTTTATATTAAGTGGTGGTATATAATCTTTATCAGTAGCTTCTGCAAAAGTTATAACTAGATATTTATTATGTTTTTTAGATAGTTTTTTTTTATTAATCACCACTATCTTGGTCAGGACGGTTTTGAACTCCACTGAATCTGACAATTCGATTTTGTTAATGATTATTTCAATAATATTATTTGACTTTTTGATGATTACAACATCTCTGCTGGTGGTAAATTAGTTGCTTATGGGATTGTATAACCTTTTTATTAAATTCTATTAAGATCATTTTCATGGTTTTTCTGTTTCATTTTTTTTTCTTTTTTCCTTGGGAACCTGAAAATGGGAACCTGAACGAAATATGCAAATGTTACTAACATCTGGTTTTTTCTTTGTTTATATCTCGTAAGGTGTGCTGTTGCCAATACATATGACTACTAGACGGTTTTGTAAGTTTATTGCAATGTTTACTGCTTCTGCCTAAAAACTTTTTTTGAGTTTTGCATCAAACAACAATCATTTTGTTTTTTCCACAATTGTCTTGTTCATTTTTTCGGACATCTGATTCTGTTGAGAAGTATATGGGTTTGTCTTTTAATGGACAATTTTATTTTTTCTAAAAAAAATTCAAAAAAGTAATTTTATTACAGAACTCACCACCGTTGTCTGTTCAAAAAAATTTGATATCTGGTTTTTTGGTTGCTGGATCAAATGCTTTATTTTTTGTTTTGAAGAAATATACAAAAGTTAATCTGCTATAAACCTTCAAGTATTATAAAGTATTTAGAGCTTCTATGAGTCCACATATATCTGCACGTATAATCTTTAACACTGAGGATGCCCTAGTTCCTGTGTGTTTAAAAGGTTGTTTGTTTGTTTACCTTCACAGTACACTTTGCAAACTCACGCTAAATTTTTGTTTGAGGTTCAAACCTTCAACTGCTCCATCTTTTATCAGCTTTAAGTCCTTGTAATTCAGATGTCCAAAACGACGATGCCAGGTGCTTTCAGTAACTAATAATGCTGTCATCTGATCTCTTTTTGACTTTATAAAATTTAGCTTGTACATATTACCTTTCTATCAGAACTCCTAGTTTGTTGAAGATTCTACATCCATTGTTGTTAAAAAGTACTTCTTTTTTCTTGCTGATCAGCTGGCTGACTAATAAGTTGGTCGTTAGGTCAGGAACATATAGCACAGACTTTTTTTTATTATTTGCTACTATTATTTCAGTTATCTCTGTTTGATCTTTGTTTTTTTTTTAGCCATGAGGTGTTCACAAGCTTCAGAATTCACGTAAAATTAAATTGACCATTTAAAAACGCTGCACTAAAGCATTTTGAGCTCACTAAACTTCTGCCTCGTTCTATCCAAATATGACTTAGAGCGTTTATTTTTAAACATTTCTGGTTGTTTGCATTTATAGCAAACTATTACATTTTGTTTAAGTTGGTATCACTGTTTTTGGAGTATTTTTGGTGAATTGCTTTACCGACAAACGCACCGTTTGATCTTGCACTGCTGCTGCCATCTTCCATCATGTCTAGCAACTTTATCTTAATGATGCCGTCTGGATACTGATGCCATTATTATTGGCGCGTATTTTTCAGATAGTCCGGTTAATATAAGGGACTTTACTCATTCTTCATCAATTTTAAAGCCTGTTCTTTGTTATTTTTATTTGCAATTAATATCACCTGATTAACGTAGGATTCTATTGATTCGCAATTTTCCAGTAGTAATAAAATCAACATAAGCAAAAGCCCGATTTTCTTGGTAAAACCTCTGTCATTGTGCAAAACTTGCAACTTTGTCCACACATCCTAAGCCGCCACTGAGGAATTGAGTGTTAAGACCAGTTTGGCTTTTGTGTATTTCTGTAGATACATTGTAAGATATTTTGGAGCGTAGTCCACGGTAAAAAAAGAAAATGATAGTCATCTATTTTTAATAAAAACTGGTTTTTAAAGTTCTAAGAAAAAACAGTTTTTTTTTTCAAGATAGCGGTTATTTTTTTTTTTTTTTATTTGTGCTAAAAATTTCAGAAAGTTCCGTGCACTCCGCTTCGAGATATCTTACAATGTATCCACAGAAATACTTGAAATTTAAGTCTTGTTGCTATTTTTAAGTACTTCTGTAAATACATTGTAAGATATTTTGGAGCATAGTGTACGGCATGATATCTTTTGCACATATAAAAGCACATTTTATCGATATTTGAAAAAAAAAATTAAAAAAAAATCCGCGACATTTTTGGCTCTATAATATTATTCTTTGAACAATTTTAAAGAAAAAAGTTTCTCAGAACCATTTCGTGAAAATGATTTTTTCAAGTTTTTATTGCTTATTACTCGGAATTGGTTAACTAAAAAAATCTGAAAAATTTACATGATCATGTAGAGAAAGACATTTTCAGTGCTTTAAGCAAAAACAAATTTTCATTCCGTACACTTGAGTCATACATGGCCATATATAGTGTTCTAATAACCATACAATCTATACAAAATAAAGCTAAAACTAGTTTAATAAAAATAATGTTTTTGGTTTTTAACACATGATTGACACACAATGTGTCTATAATCTTCAATTTACAACAAAAAAAACTGATATTTTATATTCCAATAATACCAATATATTTCAATCATGTCTAGCCATAGAAAAAAGCAAATATATCACACACAGTTGGATTATTATTATCGGTATTTTCTATGTAATATTTTGTTTGATATAAACAATAGAACAAATAGTTGTTTGAATATAGCTATTGCATATTTTGCATTTACAAAAATTAATTTGAAATAAATTTATTATTAATTTAACATTAATAAATCCAACATTCCTATCCGAAAATATTTTCATTGTGATAATGGAGACAATAACAGATGGCGTTTATATTCTCAGTAAACATCAAAAAATGCGGAGATTGTTTTCTTTAAAAATATTTAAAAATAATAAGCTTTTATTGAATCAACTAAAATCTCTTGTTTGTTACAAACAGGTCGATTTTACTTCATAATTAATATGACAGGAATGCAGTAGGACAAAAGGCCTTTGATGTTTATTGCAAACCACTTGAATCTTATTATGAATGCTAACCCCTATCCCACCGACAAGCGAATAAATATGTGAATCACATAGATGTATTTACTGAAAGTTTGATGTTGTCATGAGTAAATAAATCTGTAGCGGGGAAACTTTGTTACGCCTTTTCTGATCGCTGTGTAGGCAATTGGCAGCAGTTTTTCGGTCGAGAGAAGTGATTGATTTCTCAGGGGAATTTCACCCTTCGATCCATCAAGTCTGATTAAACCAGCCTGAAACGGTATTGGTTCTTAGATTATCGACTAATATCTAATACATTTTTTATGTTTATAATTTTACGCAATAAAATCGATGAGAAAATTGCAGTCTAGACTCGTTGTAAGAGTGGAAATGTAACCGGAAGGAAAACTACTGAATCCGGAGGTAGCAGATGAATTATGTACGATATCTCATGGAACTTTTCCTTCTTTCATTTTTTTCTTTTTTGCGAATTTTTGTTTCAGACCATTATGAAAGATTGTAATCTGCTTCCATATTTCGTTTCGAAACGAAGGAAACTACATAATTTCTTCTACTATTAGCTAATGAATTATTTATATAATTTTCTTAAAGGATTTTCTGACTCGACTAATGTCGAGTTATTGCATTACATGCATTAATCATATTTCTACGATCGGATTTATTCATTTCATAATAACAAATTTATTTCAAACTTTTAATATGTATTCTATTGATCTAATATATATATATATAACCAATTTGTTAATAGCAATACTAAACGTATATTACAAATAATTATGATTTAACTGTAAGTTTGTATTTCTATGGCCAGACATCAATGGTAGAAATGTGATTGGTGGCATATAAGCCCTATATAAAGTAGTACTAGATTTTTGTAAATGTAAATGTCGGATTATAAGCGTATTGTGTGTCAATCATTTGTTAAATCGGGTAGAATGCAAACAAGGATTATATTTTTGATATTACTAATTATTATATGTTGTCCGATCAATTATTGCAGCTTGGAGCATTATTTACATTTTGTGAATTGATTGAGTATTTAAACAAACAAAAAATTCTAAATAATGCAAAATAAAATAATCAATAGTGATAACTGATAGAGTTGCTATGACAACACTTTTTTGTTTGTTGTAGTACTACCACCCTCTTAAATATTTTACATTATTTTTTGAACACTTTGTATAATATTAATTAAAATGTATACCCTTATAAATCAAATTGCAATAAATATTATTTAAAATGTTAGTAAATCTATTGAATCTAATTAGATACTAACAATCTCATGAAATATGTAGAGATAAATAACATTGTGAAGGATGTCGTGGAACATTTATACCAATCAGTAAGTTCCGGGCAACTTTTTCCCAACCATTCCCATATTTATCAGATATAACGAGGCAAATTATACGAAGGTAATTAATATTGTTTTAACAAAAAAAAAAAGAATGAGTTGTATATAGGAATGCACCAGGTGAAGTCCACACGCATATTTTATTATATATTTTACTAACAAGCTAAAATAAATGCGTGCGAACGCGTCCAAATTACTATTAATTAATTTCATTATTTAATGATAATAAGGGTACTAATTATGTAAACAGTTTGGCGATATCGTAATAATAATATGATAATCGCTGCAGCAGATTTATAATTATATTACATCGATTTTGTGTGCATGTAGCGAGATTCACCAACGGTGCATGTAATACCTGTCACTTTATGCATCATCCTGACTAAATATCAAAATTGCTAATTAATAAATTTGTTCACATAATTATTTCACAAATAATCCATTAATAAAATTAAGTACATCTTCCTTTTGCGTCCTTCCAGATGAAATACTGATTATTTGCTTTGTAAACACGCTAGTCTTTAGGCTTGATTAAAGAACCGTTGGAGCAATTTTCTTAAGTAACGCGTCTTTATATTATATCTTTAAAAAAAGTCAATTTCCATCACAAATATACATAGATAATTTATTCAATTACTTTTATAAGGAAAGAGAAAGTTTAAATTGGATTTTTTTTTTATACATAAAACGATTATAGTAATTTTAGACGTTCTTCACTTTACACTTGTTAAGAAAATTGTTGGGTATTGTTTACATAATTGGGCTGAACTTGTCAATCAGTCAAGAAATATTTATTTTATGTTTTTGTGCATTTAGATTACGATCTGACAAAAAAACTGAAATAAAATAAATTCAAGCACAATTTTGATGTTTGCAAATGTTAGCTACTTTATAACTAATACAAATAAAAAAATATTATAAAATGATGAAGGTTTGATATTGCGTGCACATTAAAGAACCTAATAATTGCTAGAAAATTTCTAGATGTAGTAGTCTTAAATTTCTGACGTTGGTGATTAATCTTGTAGCAGAAATAAGCCAACATTAAATAAATTAAATTAAAGGCAGTGTTGTAATTTTTTGTTTGTTTAACTTTTTTTTATTATTAGGATATTACAGTATATCACTGCTTTTCTTCTTTTAGCCAGGTTCTTCACTTCTGTAGATCTATCCATTTTCTATCTCGTAGGTTTCTTGTTTTTATCGCTTCATATATTTCATTTTGCCATGATCTCTTTGGCCTACCCCATCAGGCTCCAATCGGTTACTATTCTTATCTATTAACTAACGCTTGCTTTTCTTGTGTGCCCATACCACATTAATCTCTTTTTTTTCTATGTATTTTATTATGTCGGATTCTACGCCGGATCTATTCGTTCCTTATTTTGTCTATCCTTGTCACAGCATCTTCTTCAGTATTCCATTTCTACTATTTTGTTTCTAATCTTTTTGTTTGTCACCCAGATTTCCACCCCATACGTCATTATGCTCCTAATTAGTGTGTTGTATATTTTATGTTTGGTCTTCTAATGTATGTTCCTATTCCATATAATAGTGTGTAACTTTCTTATGCATGTTCTTGTTTGTCCTAGTCTATTTTTTATTTCTTCGTCATTGCTCGCGTTTTTTGTTAAGGCCCAGGTATTTGAACTTTGACTTGCTTTTTATCTCAATGTTATCGTCGATGGTTAGATTTTGTATCACATCATGTTTTGCTATAGTTTATCTCCATTTGGGCTTTCTGGTATTTTTTTTTCAGTTTTCTTAACATATAGTTTAAATCTTCTTTATCCTGGGCGATGATTACTTGGTCATCGGCAAAACATAAAGTGAATAGGTGTTTGTTTTGAATGGGTAGTCGCATATATTTATGAATCGTTTTAGTTGTTTTTTTGATTACTATGCCAACACCCGCCTTTGCTCTATGGTTTTTATTCACTCTACTTCAGAACAACAGCGCATCATCTACCTCTTTGCACCCGCTTCGTTTCTTGTTCATTTTGCTAGTTATGAGATTGTCCCTGTTTATTCTGTGGAATTGTTGTGTGACCTTCATCACTTTATTTCTCTAACTCTGCACGTTCTATGTACCTATCATTTTTTTTTGCTTTTCTTATTGGTCATTTTCTGACTAAAATATCTAACTGAGTTTCTAATAGTTCACTGCCTCCCTCTCTTAACGAAATGTGGTTTTCCACCTGGGATCTGTTTTTGGTTTTGCTTTTCATATCTGTATTTCTTACCTTTTTCTATGTGCAACGCCTAACGCCAAAACCTCCTTTAAAAGGGCCATTTTTAGCTTTTCTGCTCCTTCCGCTACTGTGACTTTCTTGTCATCTTCTGCCTTTGAGACTGTTGACTGGTTTTCATCCTGCACCCCAGGCTAAAGCCCTAACAGGGTGTTATCAGCCTCTTTTTCCATCCTGGCTTGGTACAAGCATTGGCGGAGTTTATTTAACTACATAACAATAATTTATTAGCGTTACAATCTAGGCAATCTTGAAACCTGTTTGCTTATTGCTAAAAACTTTATATAAATAAAAATGTGCAAAATTTAATTTTGAACAACATTTGTATTTAGAAATTTTCATAAATACTTTTAGTTTTCAAGTTATTCTAGAGAAACCAGCAATTCTTTTCAAAATTCCTATTATAATGCTATTATCTCTGTTATTTAAAAAAAATCAAAAAACATTTGTATTTCAAAAATTTCAAAAATTATTTTTGTTTTTAAGCTATTTCAGAAAAACTAGGATTTCTTATCAAATTTTTATTATAAAGCTGTTATCTCAGTTATTTTACAAACATTAACATTTGTATATAGAATTTTCCAAAAATGCTTCTAGTTTTTGTGTTATTATAAAAATACAGAATTTTTTATTAAAATTCCCATTATAATGCTATTTATCTCTTTTAATTTAAAGAAATTTAGGAAACTTTATATGAACAAAAACGTACAAAATTTAATTCTAAACACCATTTATGATTAAAAAATTTCAAAAATGCTTCTACTTTTTAAGTTATTCTACAAAAACCAATTTTTTTAATCAAAATCCCTATTATAATGCTATTTATCTCTTTTAATTTAAAGAAATTTAAAAAACCTTATATGAACAAAAACGTACAAAATTTAATTCTAAACAACATTTATGTTTAAAATTTTTTTAAAATGCTTTTAGTTTTTAAGTTATTCCAGAAAAAAACAGCATTTCTTGTCAACATTTCTATTATAATGCTATTATCTCTCTTATTTTGTAGAAATCTATAAAACTTTATATGAATAAAAACGTACAAAATTTAATTTTAAACAACATTTTTATTTAAAAATTTTTTTAAATGCTTTTATATTTAAAGTTATTCTAGAAAAACAAGCATTTTTTACCAAAATTTTTATTATAATGCTATTATTTTGCTTTATTTTAAAGAAACCGCAGAAACTTTATATAAATAAAAATGTTCAAAATTAAGTTGTTGCTAACATTTGTATTTGAACTTTTTTTAAATGCTTTAATTTTTTAAGTTATTTTAGAAAAACCAGCATTTTTTATCAAAATTCCTATTATGAAGCTATTATTTCGCTTGATTTAAAGAAATCTAAGAAAACTTAAATAAATAAAAATGTACAAAGTTTAATTCTATACAACATTTGTATTTAGAATTTTTCAAAAATGCTTCTAGTTTTAAAGTTATTCCAGTAAAACCAGCATTTTTTATCAAAATTCCTACTATAATGCTATTATTTTGCTTGTTTTAAAAAAATCAAAAAAATAAAAATGTACATAATTTAATTTTGTACAACATTTGTATTTAAAAAATTGTAAAAATGCTTTTAGTTTTTAAGTTATTTCAGAAAAACCATCATTTCTTATCAAAACTCCTACTATAATGCTATTATTTTGTTTGTTTTATAGAAATCAAAGAAACTTTATAGAAATAAAAATGTTTAAAATTGAATTTTGTACATCATTTGTGTTTAAAAAAATTTAAAATTGCTTTTAGTTTTTAAGTTATTCCAGAAAAACAAGCATTTCTTATCAAAATTCTTACTATAATGATATTATCTCTTTTACTGTAAAGAAACCAAAGAAACTTCATATAAACAAAAACATACATCACAATTATCAAACGAGAAATAGGATGGATATAGTGACACCACCATACAGTTCTAGCGCATCTAGATCTTCTGTAATGTATAGTGGATGTAAAGTATATAACAAGTTACCAAATAACTTAAAATTAATTACAGAACCACATTTATTTAAAAGAAATTTAAAATATTTATTATTAACTAAAGCCTATTACACGTTTGAAGAACTGAAAAGTTATTACTGACAATATTTTGTAAACATTTTTTACTTAATAAATATTATTATTATTATTATTATTATTTTTATTATTACAAAATTTAATTCTAAACAACATTTTTATTTAGAATTTGGTAATTATAATTGTGAAATAAAAACACAGCTTAGTCAAACGTTTTAGATTATTAATTTGTTTGCTGTTTGCTGTTTGACTCCTAACTTCATTAAATTCTACCGGGCAGATAATTTTGATTGGAATAACGATATTTTCTATGTCAGCATCAAATTATATAGCACGCAAGAAAACATTTTTTTCTACAATTACGTCTTTGCAGAAACAAAACTGTTTGCAGCGACAATCTATAAGTGTAGAGAGTAGGAACTGCTAAGTAAAGTTTACAATGATACAAATTCAAAAGACCCACATTTAACTTTTCTCAGTCCTGGTCAATTCTACTACTACCAAGTATTTAGCTGACATGTCAAAAATCTAAACTTACCATCTACTACTAACAACAAAATATTTTCAAAACACTTACTCCATATTTATTGTAATTCAAAAATTACTAATTAAAAGTAATCTAAATCTTGAAGTATCGTAGTTTCGCAACTTTTCTATATGAAGTAGTGTGTGGCAATTGTAATCGGATATAATTAAATAAGTCTGTTTTTTTAATAAACTATTTTGCAATTAAACAAATTACTATTGTTATTTTGAAGCTGTTATTTGCATATTAATTTTAACTAAAAATAAAAAAAAAATTACAAATTCAAAGTTAAGTGAATGTTGCCAATTTTTTGTAGTACAGTATATTTAAGAATAACAGATGTCTGAGGCTTATAACTGTTACTATTTTTACATAGCGCATACAAACATCACTGATGTTATTGAAAGAATTAATAATTTTTTGCAACATTTGCAATCATCGTTATTTTTACTTTGGAGTAGGCAGCTCGGAACAGATCTTTGGATGTTGTACTGTACCATTCCCTCAAACTTCACAGCCATAAAGTTCTGCGTCTGCCAATGTTTCTACTACCAACTATCTTGAACTGCATAATCAGCTGGAACAGTTCGTATTTTTCTCCTCTTGTTAAGTGACCAAGATATTGTAACTTTCTTTGTTGAATTGTAAGTGTGATCTCCAGTGGTTTATTTATACGTTCTAGTACCTTAATGTTTGACACTTTATCTGTCCAGGATATCTTCATCATGCGTCTATAGCACAACGTTTCAAAATTCGTCACATTATTCATATCTGTTTGTTTTAACGTCCATGCTTTCATTCCGTATAGTAAAATAGAAATGACTAACACCTTACCATTCTGGTTTTTAACTTTACTTTTATTTGTCGATCACATAGAAAAGCTACCATTCAAAGAAATGCATTTTAAGCCAATTCTACCCGGGTTTTGATTTTGGCTATCTGGTGGATACTATTTGTTATCCAAGTTCCGAGATATTTATATTTTGATGTTTTTTTTTAATTATTATGTTGTCAATGTATAACTCTTGTCTTGGTGTTGGTAATTTTGTTATTATCATGTGTTTTGTCTTTTTCAGGTTCATTCTAAGACTATACCGTAAACTAACATTCTTAATGTTTTGGACTACTCTCTGTAGATCGTTTATAGTTTCTGCTATAACTACAGTATCGTCCGCGTATCGAATGTTGTGTACTTTAACTCCAGCCTGCTCTTCATTTAGCGCCTCTTTGAATATTGCCTCGGAGTACAGGTTAAATAGCATACTCCTCTTTGTATTTGTATTTTCTCTGTAATTTCCTTATCTACTTGAACAACTGCTGTTTGGTGCCAATATAGCGATTCTATAATCTTTATGTCTCTTGCGTCAATGTTTTTTTGTTTGAGTAGGTTTATCAGGGTCTCATAGCAAACTTTATCAAACGCCTTTTCATAATCTATAAAACATACATGCATATCCTTGTTCATGTCTAGACATCTTTGTGCCATTGCGTTAAAGCTGAATAATGCTTCTCTTGTGCCAAAGCCCTTTCTGAAACCAAACTGGGTGTTACTAATATCTTACTCTAGTTTGTTGTAGATTCTCTTATCTATAATTTTCAGAATTGTTTTTAGTGTATGGCTCATTAAGCTATTGGTTCTATAGTCACTGCATTCTCTAGCGTTTGGTTTCTTCGGTAAGGTAATAAAGATAGATTTTATCCATTCCTTCGGTAATATTCTAATTTGATATATTTTATTTAAAAGATTAACAATAACGTCCAGCTTGTATTCATCTATTTATTTTAGAAGTTTAGAAGCATAAAATTTCATCTGGACCAACCGCTTTTCCAATTTTCAATGTTTTTATTGAATATTGAACTTCTTCTTTAAGTATGCATCTTGCGCCTTTAAACAGTTTTTGTATATTGTATATTGTATATTGTCTTTAATAATAAAGGGTTTTGTTTTTCTAGTTGTTTCTGTTAACTGTTTAATGTTTAATTTCTTTGTGCATATTGCAGTTGTTGTATTTTGTTTGTAGCTCTTCTATGTAATCGCATTTTGCTGCTATTTATTCTTTTCTTGCTTCTCGTATTTTTCTGGTTATTTTTCTTCTACACCGATACACTTAAACCAACACCATGCACTTAGGAATAATATACGGAATCGGCTATACACAGCGCAACAGATTAAATTGAAAAATCATTACAGAGCAAGATGTGCATTTGAAAAAAGCCGTAATAGTAAGCGACACAATGACACAATAATCTTTCTTAAGTTGAGGTAGTATCACCACTACTATAGAATATAGTAGTAGATATTGCCTAATTTAACGACTTAATAAAAACTAAACTGGTTTTTTTACAACAAAAAAAGAAATTGGACTACAAAAGTAATTTTTTAAACACCTTATTAACGCTGCCAACTGAGGTAAAATACCTGGGTGTTATTTTTGAAACTATGTTTGAAAAGGGGCCACATTTAAACATAAGATGTAAAATGTGAATATGTCGTTCTGGCAATGTAAACAGGCTGTTGACAAGACATGGGGATTGTCTTCAAAGATAGTAATCTGGCTATACAGAATTGTTGTAAGACCTATGCTCACTTTTGAAGCATTAGCCTAGTAGGCAAGAACCAAGCAGAGAACGTCAGCAAACCAACTAAACCTGTTGCAATAAATGGCATCCTTATGTGCAAACAACGCCAACTGAAGCAAAAGAAGCAATTCTGTGCCTGTCATTTATTGACATATGTGTCAAGGAAATAGCAACATTGGCAACCCTGCGCCTAAATGCAATCGGACTTGTTGTAGTTGTAAACAATATTTTGAGTAAATGAGAAATATTTGTCATTACATAGGGATTTCCAATAAAAGGTTTCATTTTTATATAAAAAAAAACGGGTATTTTTAAAAGAAATCAATAAATGTTTATTTCATTGTAAAGACAAAGGTATGCCATTAACAAATGAAAACGATATTAGTCAAATAGCCACCACGGTTACGGTTGCAGTACCACATTCTTTTCATAAAATTTTCCATGACCAATTCGCACATTTGCGGCTGTATGTCCTCAATAACTTCACGAATTCCATCTTTAAGGTTTTAAATCAATTGGGGAGCATTGGCATAGACCTTATCTTTTACGTGGCCCCAAATAAAAAAGTTTAAAGGTGTTAAATCACAAGATCTTGGTGGCCAATTGTGTCTTCGAGAAATAGCACGGTCAGGAAAGTTTTCTTGCAAAATTGCGATTGTTTTGTTGCTAGGAAGAAGGAAAAGAAAAAGACCCAGAAGATCATGGAACAATATCATTTGAGATGCAATGAGAGCGAGAGGGCTGGAAAAAGAAGATGCACTACAAAGACGGGAATGGCGTGTAAAAGTGCGAAAGCGGCACTTGTTAAGGGTGTTTTGCAAATATATAAAAAAAAAAATATTATAATCATTAACAAGCATTTTAATATAAAAACAAATTAAAATTTGATTCTTCTACAATGGTGGGCAACTGAGGTTAAAATGACAAGACCTATCTGTAAACAACTGAGCATGAATGATACGATTAAAATAGCAAAACAAGACTTTGCCTGTTCCACTAACCAAATTAATTAACTAAACATTGACTTAGTTTGTGGCTTAAAAGTTAATTCTTCTAATAGTTGTTGTCTAAAAAATATTTAAATTTTGTTAATCAGCATCTTAAACATTAAAAATCCCATATTTTCTTTTTTACTGAAACTTAATTAAACAAAAAAGATCCAGGTTGCTTTAATCTAATAAATATTAATTATCATCCTAAACATTTATTTGTTGACTTATATGCACAAACAACAAAAATATTGTAGACTGACAATTTAAAAAATTTAGGGCATTGTAACTAATAGCATTTTTATTAAACTAAATTTTCTCGATAAGGCTATTTTTTTAATAAGCATATACCGTTTTCTAAACAAGGCAACTTCAAACTTTTTTGGTTACTTTTTTAAAAGTTTTGACTAGCTTTTTCAAGGTAATCATAAAAAAAAACTGATATAAATTTGTTAGGAGTTTGTAATGTACATAATACTGAATGGTTAAGTCTAAATGACTTCTTAAAAACATTATCCAAACAACAAAGCTTTAATATTTGCTGCTTCACACAATCTCATTTAACTTATTCAACAACCCACATATTTTTCTCTTGATGGACTTCTTAGTAAACAAAGATTATTAGATCTATCTATCATTTAACTATTCTTGAGACTACAAAACTACTATTAAAGCTGTTTTAAAAAAATTTGACCATTCACTTATGTTGTTAAAACTTCCTATTACTATTAACTCTGGTTTAGTTTTATCTATCATTATTTTAAAAATAAAACAATTTTTGAATAATTTTGATTTTAATTCGTATTGCTTATGTTTTAAAGATCCACATACTACAGTTAAAAATCTCATAAAAACTAATCAAAAATTTGTTTCGTTTTTTGTTATCAAATTAAAACAAAAATACTTGTAAGCGTTTCAAACAAAACAGTTAATAAGAAGCAAAAAGCATTTAACAAATACGCCGGTAGTCGTTTTAATAGACTTATTAAAATTGTAAAAAAATGTTGAATCTATACCTTAAAAAGGAGACAAGTCTAACTTTTCAAACTATCAACTTGTAACGTGTAGTGCGTATAAAATGGCGGATAGGCCACTCAACTTACACGTTATTGTAGTTGGTAGTAATGGAAATAATTTGGTGGGGCAGGTTTCCGGGAACCCTCCGGAAACCTTACAGCCACTTCAGTATAAATTTGGTCGTTCCCGAAAAAGGGGCTTTTTATATATCGCAAGTGTGCGGATTGAATCCGTTCGGCATAATAGGTCTTTGACGCGAGTGCGGAAGACGTTATAGTATAATTGATAATATTTAATATACGTGTACTATGCCGACACGGATAGTGTAATAAAGCTGATAGTGCACGACCTGGCGCCCTTATTATTATATAACAAACCCTACCCGTTCTTCCGTAAAACCCAGGCCCCGCCGACAGCTAGCTGGAGCCGCCACCTCAGGTGGTGCATCTTTGCAGCCGGTAGGGTGTTACAAACTAATTGCATTATTATCCAATCTGTCAAAAAAATTTGAAAAATATATTAATTTTTACATTGTTAAGTACTAAGAACCAAATAAATTCATCTCAGATACTCAATATAGGTTTAATCAAAACTTTCAACAACAGATTTTCTGATTTATGTTAGTCACAAATAGAATTCTACTTTAGGCAAACAAGGAGAAAATTTTGCAGTAACTTTAGACATTTCTAAAGCATTTGATATCATATAGTATCTTAATCTTATCCACAAGCTCTATGGTGTAAGTTTTGATCAGAAATCATAAATGCTGGTGTTTATCAAGGTTCTACTCTTTTGATAAATAAACTTCTTTAAATAACAAAAAGTCCTATTCATAGTTTTGCAGATGAAAGCACCCTTCATACTTCATACTTTCTAAAGACCATTTTGACAAATATCTAAATCTTCTTGCTTTCTAGGGGTTACAATCTTACATGATCTTTTCTAAAATGACCATGTTGTTAACATAACTTTAAAAGTATCTAGAAAACTAGTGTTTTTATAGGTGTAAACAGTTTTTAACAGTTTTTTAGTTCTGTTCAGCTTTAGCATATATATAAAACTTATATTTGTCCTTGTATTAAATATTGTTTTTAAGTATAAGAAAGAGCATCTAAAACTACACTATTTTGTCTAAATTTCCCAAACAAGCTATTGACTAATAACTTAGATAATTTACAATTTTTACTCTTGGGGATTAACATTTTGAAGTAAGGAGAGGACTCAGTATTTTCAATGATCTGGAGAACAATGCCGACGGGAGTTTTATACTTTTGGTAGGGCCACCCATGCCGGTAAGGTCAAAAGTAAGAAACAAAGCCAAGATTAATCCGCAACAGTAGCGTCTAATCAAGAATGGGCGGCTACATACAACATGACACTATCTTGCCTTTAGTGTAAAATTGCACCAAAAAGCAGACAAACCAAAGAATTAGTCAACGGCATAAGATGTTGAACGCAACAGGAAACAACAACATTAAAGATCCGCATAGATATTTCCAGAAAAATCAAATTGGCAAAATAGCTAAGTTTAGTACAAAATTTTCTTCAGTTTTAATTCTCCCGATTGGATCTCCGGAAGGCACTGAAAGTAGCAACCAAATATAAATTAACAACTAAAAACAAAACTGTGAACAAGAAAGGCACGTGAAATGCAACATCAATGGGCCAAGCAAAAAAAATACATAACGCCATAAAAAATGCAAAGAATAGTCATTAATATCATGGGGATTAGCGATTAAATGGCCGGGTGCAATCTCATGCACTATTAATAAGCATAGAATATATTACTCAGGAACATCCACCAAAAAGCATAAAAATGTAGTAGGAATCATTGTAGACAAGACATGTAAAGAACGTTGTGCCTAGAACGAGTAATGCTAATACAAATATCAACCAGCCTTGTTTCACTAAACTTATTCCAATTATATGCTCCAACTTTTGACAGCAGTAACAAATAAACTGAACAATTATACTTAGAGAAAATCAGAAGAAACTCCCTAAACAAAACTTCACTATAATAATGGACAATTTTAACGCAAAAGTAGGAAAAGGAAGCACAAGAGAATTATCGGACCATATGGATCAGAAAAAAGGAGCAAAAAAACCTACTAAGCGTCTTTGCATCTAAACACAAACTAACTATCTTAAATACTATTTTGAACTACTACCGAAATGATTGTATACATGAATATTATCGGCGCACACCCTTGAGGTAATAGTGAAAAACCAAATAGACTGTATCTTAGTGACAAACAAATTACTAATTGCTTAAAAATGACAAATATTTGTTTGTGTGCACAGTTTGGACGGTTTGCAAACTGTACAAATCGTATGTTGGAACTACCCAATGTTTAAAATAAATTTATTTTGATTGTAGATTATTGACTTAAATATTTGTTTTAAATATTACAGGTTTCCAAAATTGATTAAAATTTCATTTATGCACTAGTTGAAGCTATAACTCGTCTCCTCCAACATTATGTAGAGGTACTGCAGAAAATTGACCTTCTCTAATTAATCTTTTTAATACATTTATGTTTTTTTCTACAGATGGTTTTTAATTGTTGCCATCAATAGCAATATTGTGAAGTACAGCCGTACTTATAATAATTTCTAATAATACATCAATTTTCAATCTACATTTGTAGGCTAGGAAAAAAATAGCAGTTTTTGCAAAAATGTCTATCCTTTCATAAATTTGACAAAGTATGCCATATTCAATTAATTCTAATGCGGCCACATCTATATTATTATAAAAATCAAAGATAAAATACATTTTTTGAATTTGTTAAACTTACTGAATATAATAGGTTATGTTTATGTGCACCTTAAGTCTTACAATTTTGAGGCTTAACGTGGGTAAGTATTACTTTGTGTGCTGTGCAAACCGTTTAAAACTTTAAAGTACACTTAAGTGGAACACACGTGTCCTGTAATGTTTTGCATTAATATGTTGTAGTTAACAGTTTTTGACATTAATTGTGACTAATCGCAGATTAAGTGAAAGCCATGATATCAGCTTACAATTACTTGTAACTAAATGTAGATTGAGTAAGTATTTTGTGACGCTTTTTTATAAACATAACTAAATTTGTATAATTACTTGCTTTGCAATTAATTATGATTAAGTGCAATTTCAGTGTAACCAAATGTAGTATGACTAAGTGTCATGAGTGGTATCGTAAATAATTCTAAGTGCAGATTGATTAAAAAGTGTCCTATCAATCATAGCATTAATTTTAACTAAACTTTTGTCATTAGTTGGTTTGAAATTAATTATGTTTAAGTGCATATTTATTGTAACAAAATGTAGTTTAATTAAGTGTCCTGAGTTGTTCTGAATATAATTCTAATCAAGTGCAAAATAATTAAAAAATATTTGGCGCTTTGATATTAATTATGACTGAGCGCAGATTATTTCTTGCCTTTTGGCCTTGAAAGTTACATTTACAAAGAAATTTTTAACTTTCCAAAATTATAAAACCTAATCCTTATAAAATTAACTCAACTAATAGCCGTATTCTGAACTTTTTTTACAGCGATGTTAATTAACATTTTGAACGTTGCTAGGCAATATTTAAAAAACTCAATACCTGATTGGTTAAAAATCAATTTCTACAGCAATGTTAGCTAACATCGATGTTAAAATGTGTTCAGAATAGACCCATAAAAGTATTTTCTTCTCTGTTCATCTACTTTTTTTTTTCGTTTTTTAATTGCCCTTATCCATTCTATACCTCTTCCGTCCCTTTTCAATATCTCATTTTTTCCCATCTGTTCTTCTCTCATTTTGTTACACTTTTTCAACATATGCTCTATAGTTCTATAGTCACTCGTTCTTCATTACCACATCTAAATCTTGCAATCATCTTTTTATCATTTTTATTATATCTATCGCTTTCTAGGTACATTGGCAGTTTGCTTTCTATTATATGTTCATAATTTGCGTTGTACCTAGACTCTTTCACTCGTATTCTCCTTTTTTGCCTTTGTATATCTCTATCTTTTTCCATAATTTTGTACCATGTCTCTCTCCCAGATTCTCTCATTCTTTCAATTTTTTGGCTAGCATACCCATTCCTATTGTATTAATTTTCTTTAATCTCTCCTAGCTTTCCATTTCTTGCTTTCATTTTCTTTTTCATGCATTCTTGTAAGATTTTACATTCGTGTCTCAGTCTCATTCTTTCTTCATACTTTATTGCTCTTTTTTCTGCTTCTACTCTTAACTTATCTTTTTGACTTCTTCCAGCACAATTTATGCTGGAGTTTTCTTATTTAAACCTAGCACCCATCTCCAATATTTTACATGTATTGCTTCTAATTTTTCTTGTTCTATCCATCCCCATATTTCTGACTCATACAATATCATACTCCTAACTAAACTATGAAACATAAGTCCTTTTATTCTCATACATTCAAATTTTTATTTACTTATTCTCCAAATTGCTTTTTGTGCCATCTTTTTAATGTGTTTGCTCTCAGTGTTGTTTGTGCAAAAAACTTATCCCAAATATTTAAAAAAAATTTACTTCCTTAATACCTCACCCATTTCCACGGCGCAGATTAACTAAAGGCGATTACGATAGTGTCCAATTTTTTGTGACTAAATTAAATGCTTTATGATGCTTTGCATTAATTATAACTAAATCTCTGCCATTAATTGCTTTTTAATTATATGTAAATATTTTATATTAATCCAAATAAAAATCAATCAAATTGTTATTTGTGATTTGCATTGAAATTGAATGCATCCCAATATTAGTGACTAAATAAATTGATAAAAATGTGAAAAGTTTGAAAAAAAATTATGCAATACACATAGAGTTAAAAGTTCCCCTCACGCGGACGCATTCTTCACCTGGCCCGTTACAAATTTAATTTCAAGTTAGTTTAAAACTTGCCGCAATAAATATATACGGCGGCAAGTCCCGAAATTGAATTCCTTGGTGAAAATTTGCCATTGTGCATTCCCTGCTGTAACCCGTTAAATATTTGAAGCTGACAATGGGAGAAAAGTTTCTTTTTTAACGCGATTTTTATTTTATTGTGTTATAAGACACTTCATGTGTAGTTTTATTAATATAATTTTGCATTTCCCAACAGGAAAACACTTTTATGTTAATATCTCCTGCTGCAGTTATTTTATTAAAAACTAAAAACATTATTTTAAAATTAGAATAAGAAATATATTTTAACAGTTGTAATGGTTCGCAGTGCAGCCTCCTTCCCACACATTAACACCATAAATAACTATTAGATATAATCAATAATTATGTTTGTAAACTAATGGAAGTAATAATAATATATCAAGTCTATTAGAAATTATCACCGTGATGTACTACCGGCATGAATGTGCAATTGCATTTTTTTAAATAGAATTTCTGCGAGCGTCGATTAGCGAGGCGAAGCGAGCATGTTTCCAATATACAATCAATAGGATTCGCGTACAAAGATGCAATGTGATTAATATATTATGAAGATGTATTAAAAACGTAACATTTGCATCTATTATTGCAATAAATTATTTCAATATATAGCTACGTTTCTCAGCGTCTTTCTCACCCGTTTAAATAGCGTTTCAAAGCGGTTCAATAAAAAATAATTAAATTTAAAATTATCAATTTTTACCTCAAAATGTGGAAATGTGAGTTTAGGCCCTTAATGTAATGCTTATGGGATTTTGTACCAGAACTCTCCTAGCCTGTCTACTATTAATGTATCATCCGCATATAAAAAGTAATTACAGGTAGTCTTACGTCGTTAGATAGAAAGATAGAAAAACTGGTCCCAAAATACTGCCCTGGGGCACACCTCTTTTAGTTGTTGTTTTGTCACTTAGCTTAATTCCTACTATAAACTTTTGTTTCTCTAGATAGTTTGTAAAAAAAAAACTGTTCAAGATTTGTAGTTTGTTAAAGAAACAGATAAAAACTTGCTCAAAAAATGCTTTAATTTAATAGAAATTATCAAAATCTGTTCAAGAACACTATGAAGTAGATAAGAACTTGCTAAAAAATGTTTTAATCTAATAAAAATGATCAAAAACCGCTCAATTAATCCATTTTGCTCATTTAGCAATCTAATAAAAAATATCAAAAACTACTTAAAAAAATTATTTTGCTTATGAATCACATAAAGACTTGTGCTATAATTTAATAAAAATCAAATTGGCTTATGAAACAGATCAAAACTTGCTAAAAATGTTTAAATCTAAAAAAATGATTAAAAATTGAATAAGTTTTGTCCAAGCAATAAGGTTTTAAGCAATTTTGTATAATATATGAGTATTTATTAGTAAATTCAATTGTTGCATAGTTAAAACCTTTTTAAAAGTAAATTTTATTATATTTTTTTCAAAAAAAGGTTTACAATAACTTATTCTACGCCACTGCTCAGAGAGTCTATTAAAATAAATTGTTGAAAAAACATTTTAGTTTTTAAATTTTAATTTCTCAAAATGTACTTAATTAACCTAAACTAACTTCTTCTGTCTACGCTACTGCTCAAGCAGCATATTAAAAGTCTATTAGAAGTACAAGTGCAACCTAACCTAACCTAACCTAACTTAACCTAACCTAACTTTTTTTTGGAAGAAGTAAATTTTTTAGCTAAGACACCGGCAGCCTGTCTGCACGGTACTGCCGGGTTTCTACGGTCTAAAACCTTCTTTTTTTTGGGATATATTTGTTTTAATTCTACCCCGGGATTGCAGTAAAACATTAGTTCAGGGTGGAGAATCCCGGAGTTAATCTTTTCTGCTTTTTTTTAAACAAGTTTTTACAAAACATACATTTCAAAAAGTACAAACACATTTTTTACAAAAACATTCCATTCATACTTTAACAAAATAATCAAAAACCAATTACGGGCCCACCCACGGCAAAACCTCCACCCCTCTTTGTTCTACCGGAACAAGCTCTTTTTCCTACTCCTCTTTTTTTAGAGAATAATCCCTATCACGGTAGACACATCATCCTAGCCGGCCTGAGACGCCAACATTGTGTCCACAATGTTGTCAGGGTTCACGCTTGCAACAAACCACGGTGTGCTCGACCGTGTCTCAATGACCGCAGTACAAACATTTGTTACTTTTGCACACTTTTACTCACTGCAGGTACAATTGCCAATTTTTCGCACCTATCTAAGTTAACTTATTTTTTTTTGTGAGGAAAACAAGCCCGAGATTGTTGGACTTTCACCCGCTATAAAACCTCAATTTTTCTCAACGAGTAGACAAAATACTCCGATAAGGGTTTTCATCACCTACCCATCTGGTTTCATTTAATTTAATTTGCTTGTTGTTGTTTGGCTTTTTGCCTGGCTAGTTCTTTTCGTTCTTTTGTACTCATTGTGTTCTTCACAAATGAGTGTACCTGTTTTTGCCGCAGTAATGACAAATGTCGCCAAAACTTCCGAGACCTGTTAAAATTGTGTCAGGAAGTAGTTGGTGTTTCTGCGCGGGCATCTCCCCTATTAAGGGAATTAGCGTCTTCGTCACTGCGCAGTGTCATGGGTGTCGTCTCATCTACTCCGCCAATGTTCTACAATGTTGTACGTGGTTTTGCGGCCTTTTATTCTGGCTTGATGCTTCTCTGCCAGCTCCTCCCTTTTCAGATCAATCGGCGGGATCGTCGCAATGACGCAGCCACGCATTGCCACTTGTTGTTTGATATGCGCTGATGACTCTTATTACGCGCTGTCAGGTGCCTGATTACGCCGAGAACCCGCCTCCAGACCAGCGCCGGGTAGGTTAGCATAATTGGATCACGGCGTGTAAACCGCCTTTCTTTTAGCGCTTTGTTCGCTTACGTTTGGCATGATCTTTGGGCAGTCATGATCATCTCTGCCTAGCTAATAGTATTTTGAACGTGCGGCCCAAAGATCCAGACTTTAGTTTTTTTCCTTGGTTTTTTTAACAACCAGTGCCTCAGTTTTCTCAGAAGCCAGTTCCAGGCTGCTTCCCATCATCCATTTGTCTACCGCCTTTAGAGCTGTGTTTGCAGTCTCCTGCATCTCTTGCATGTTGTTTGTTCTGACCACCACCGCTAGATTGTCGGCGTAGGCAACCGTTCTGCATTCTTTTGGAAGTCGTAGGCTCAGAACGAAGTTGTAGGTAACTTTTCACAGAGTAAGTCCTAAGACAAAACTCTGCAAAACCCCCTGCGTTAGGTTCTTCTCGATTAGAATGGTTTGTTCTCCAAGATAACTTCTTATGAGATTTCTGTCAGCTTTTTCTTGATTTGCTCCCAGCTGGCGGTGTTGAACGCGTTTTTTACGTCTAGCAGGATGATGGCAGTCCACGAGCTTGTTCTATCCTTGCAAAGCATTCTTGCCTTTAAGATGGCATCGACTGTTGAGTGGCTTTTTCTGAATCCGTATTGCTGGGTATGGTTTTTTTTTCTTCCAGTTCTTCCTCAAGCCTCATCTTTATCAGGTGTTTGTACAGCTTGCCGGGTACGGTTAGCAAATGAATGACCCGAAATTTGTCATTTCTTTTGGGGATTAGCGATATCTTTGCTTTCTTTCAAAGTTTGGGGAAGATTCTTTTATCCAGGTGCTTGTTGTACGCTTCTAGCAGCACGTCGAGACTTGTATCGTGCGCGAGCTTGATAATTTGGCAGTGGATTCTATTGGGTCAAAACCTATTTTATGTTTCAGTTTTTTAATGGCCTCTTTCAGCTCGTGGCGGTAGAAGGAGTTGGGTTTTTTTCATCTCCGGTTTGCAGAGAAGCTACTTGCTCAATAACGTCTGAGAAGAGTTTTTCAATAATCTCTTTCTTCATGCTGTCCTCTAGGGTTATGTGGTTTGGCTTTATTGCTAGCCTCTTTACCAGTATCTGGTAGCCCGGTCCAAAAGCATGGCTTTTTAGGTCGTCAACCAAATTTCTTTATTTTTCTCTCTTGCTCCTGCGGATAGCTGCTTAATACTTTTTTTTACGGTTTTGAGCTGCGCTTCAAGATACTCAACCCTTTTGGGTTTTCCTTTTGCCCTGGATCTTGTCAGTAGCCTTTGTATTGCGGTGCATTCTGTTCTTTGTGCGTCGATGGCGTTGCTCTACCAGTAATTTGTTGGTTTGGTCTCGGTTTTTGTAGTTGGCTCAATCCTGAACTTCTTTTAGTATCTAAAAAAAATGTTGGTTGTACCTGAGGCTTAGAAATGCGTTTTTTGCTTTTTTGGCGTTTATTGCCTATTCCTATTCTGATCTTTGATCCTGGTTGTTGTAACGATTGTCAATTTTGAAGGAAAGGTATCGGTGCAGTCTTAGGAATTTCTCGTCTTCTTCTACTTTTTATCCCTGTACCGAGATGTTGTTTGTGGCAATTGTTCAGTCAATAAACAATACGCTTTCCTTCTTTGCAAAGGTTGGCGTAAGTCCATTGTTTATTAGGACTAGTTTTAAAGCCGCCATCCATTGTGTGAGGTACTAACCCCTTTTCTTCTCCTTTGCTGAGCCCCACGCTGGTGATTTTAAATTGAAGTTGCCTGCCAAGATTACTTCTTCTGTCTGGACCTGAGGGCCTCCATAGTGTTTGAGTTATGTTTGACGAGACGTATGCGTTTATGACTTCATAGTCTGTCAGGCTGATAATTTGAAAGCCATTTTCTGCTTGATGGCTAAGTATTTTGTTGTCTGTCAGCAGATCCTGATTTTTTGCTATGAATTTATTGGGTTTCTAGAACAAGATGACGTCTGCTTTTATTTGTCTCGCCTGGGCTACTGCTACGTCGTGGGCGGCTTTCCGGTCCCGACGTTTACTTGTAGATACTTAATTATTTTGGCCCGACTTCTTCCGCCTACAGCAGTCTAGAAATTTTTTGAAGTTTGGGCACGTTGTGGAGTCTGACCTCTGCTCCTTGTCGCAAAGTCTGCAAAAAGCTGCGCTCTTGCATTCTTTAGTCTTTGTACGCTTGTTATAATTGCGTATTGTCGTTTTTCTCAAGGTCGATCATCAGGTAATACCTGTATTTTTCTTTTGTTTTTGAACGGCCCTCGCTTGTTGGGGTTTGCGATGTAAGCTTTATATAAGCCATTTTTCCTGGTGTTACCTTCCTGGGTCTCTACTTTTTCGAATTGCCTACTGCCGTTTTGTTCTGGTTTCTAGTAGATAAGCTTGCTATCCATATCTACTACTCTTACCGTGTCTTGGTCATTCTAGAGTTTCCACATTGTCTCTTCTACTTGTTTTGTGATTGGTAAGTTTTCTTCTTCCCAATCCAAGGCAAGCAGCTCCAGTGCGTTTGCTAGAGATTTCTTTTCCGAGACTCTATCTTTCATGGAAATTTTATTTAGTGGAGGTCTTTGCTTTTTTGCCTTCCTCTCCATTTCAAAAATTTTTTTGAGGGCATCTACTTCTTGTTTTAGTTCTTCCGTCTCCTCCTTCTGTCTATTTTCTTGGTCTTTCTTTCCAGTAGCTAGTTGAGCTTTCAGATTTTTAATCTTTTTTCGCATTTCCTTTGTGCTCTCTTTCTGCTGTTGTTTGAGAGTCGCTAATTCCTCTTTTAGCTTTGCGGTCTCGTCCTCATCATTTGATTTCTGCTGGCTTCCCAGAATTTTTCTATTTCCATTTGGCTTTGCTTCTAAAACCTTCTTTAGCGTTTTTAAGTCGGTGGCTATTGTTCTGATATGGCCCTTCATGTGATATTAACGTATCTTTTCTTTTGCACTGCCAATGAAGGCTGTGGCAGTAGCTGCTGTGTGTGTCAGCATTTTCAAACTTCTTTTGGTTTTTGATGTTTTCGGGTTCTCTCTCGCGTATTTTTTGCAAAGCTCCTGTTTTACATCGTTTTCCTTTGACGTCCAGACTATTAAGAAATCTTTCGACTCTGAGCTTCCATCCTTACTCGTTTTCTTTTGAGTGGACCACCAAAGGAAAGACTCATTTGAAGGAGAAATTTGGTCCAGCTTTTTCTTTCCAATGTCAATTTTCGTTGCGTTGTCGTCGTAATCTTGGGGCTAGGGAGATTTACCGGAGGTAATTTTTTTCCTAGACTATTTTGTTCTTATCTTCCATTCTTGTTTCCATTATTTAAGGCTGCTGGATGCCTATAAGGTGTTAACGTTTCCAGCGGCAGAGCCTTATCGGGTCACTACTTGCTTTGTGACCTACCGCTGGAGGGTTAGGATTTCTACCGGCAGCCATTTTTTGAAATTGTAGAATCAAAAAATTTAAGAAAAGAAAAGTACCGGGTATGAACAGGATACAGAATGAAGTGTGGTTGTATGGTAAGAAAAAGTTGATTGAAAAATTGAGTGAGTTAAGAAATAGAGTGTGGAAGGGAGAAAGATCTCCAAGTCAATGAAGAGAAAGTTTTGTATGCCCGATAGATAAAAGTAGAATTAAAAATCTAGTAAATAACTACAGGAGGTTAACACTACTGCATACGGCATACAAGATCTACGCCATAATATTTAAAGAAAACTTAAATGAGGAACTGAGTCTGAATGAGATAATTTCAGACGGGCAAGCCGGTTTCAAAAAAGAAAAAAGTTATCATAAATAACGTAAATAGAAAAAAAAAAGAAAAAGTAAATCTGTTATTCCTGGACCTAAAGGCGGCATTTGATAGTGTGGATAGAGAAAAACTGTAGAAGTGTATTAAGAAGTAAAATTACCAAGCACCTAGCAAAAATAATGGTAGAAGTGTATAAGGAGAATGTGTGAAAGATATTGCACAACAAAAAAATTAAGGTAAAGCTGTTAATTGAGTCCCACTTTATTTGCAACCTATATATCAAATGAAGAAGAAAAACTTAGGTTGGTTCAAAAAGTGTTGTTGCTAGCATATTCCAACTAAATAGTAATACTGGCAAAAGATGCAAAAGAAATGAAAGAAATTATGAAAAATTTAGAAAAATATAAAAAAAAATCAATGTAAAAGAAAAGAAAAATTATGCTATATTCAATGCTTTTTTTATTAACTCTATGAAATTCATTTATATTTATTATTATATTCATATTATTTCATATATTTTTTTTATTATTTATTAATTAGTATATTATTTTATACAACATGTTTCGTTATTTTTAATAACATTTTCAAGTAAGTATATAATATAATAAATTTTTTTGATTGATTTATAAATAAATTAAAATTTTGTTTCTCCCGCATTCCCTGATATCCGTTTTTTTTTTTTGGTATCTTTTTATAAACAAATATAACCTCTAAATTATATGTATCAAACTTCAAAGGACTTAAAAAAACCGGATATCAGGGAATGCGGGAGACACAAAAATTTAATTTATTTATAAATCAATCAAAAAATTTTATTATATTATATACTTACTTAAAAATGTTATTAAAAATAACGAAACATGTTGTATAAAATAATATACTAATTAATAAATAATAAAAAAAAAAATGAAATAATATGAATATAATAATAAATAAAAATTATGCTGTTTAGAAAAAGGGGTGAGAGAAAAAAAAATAGAGTAAACAAGATATTACAAAATAAAATCTTTTATATATTTTAAATATGTTTTTGCATATTAAAAAGATGGTTCAAAAAGCAAATAAAGTAGTGAGACAAGTTTGGAAAATAAATGTAAGAAAATTTGAGTGTATCAGAATAAAAAGATATATGTTTGATAGTTTAGTTAAGAGTATGATATTGTATGAGTCAGAAATATGATGATGGAAAGAACAAGCAAAACTAGAAGCAATACATGTAAAATATTGGAGATGGGAGCTAGGTTTAAACAGAAAAACTCTAGCATATATTGTGCTAAAAGTCAAAAAAGATAAGTTAAGAGTAGAAACTGAAAAAAGCAATAAAGTATGAAGAAAAAAAATAAAAAGTTAGAAGAAATTAGGGAAAATTATTACAACAAAAATAGGAAAATCTGGAAAAAAAACGTGTCACAAAAATTTGAAAAGAGATAGAAAAATTCTTAAAACCAACAAAACAAAAAACCTTTTTATAAGCTAAGTAGAAGCGTTTATGATTTCCAGGATCATTTAATAGCAAAAGACAATTTTTCTATCACCTTTCCAATTGAAGTATTCTGTATCTATCACTATGTCTTATTACGTGCTCAAGATATTCCAATTTCCTAATCTTTACAGCTTTTAATATTTCTTGTTCCTTGCCCATTCTCTGGAGAACCTTCTCATTACTAATGTGCTCTTTCCATAAGATATTCAGGATACGACAATATGTCTATAGTTTGAAGGCTTTCAGTTTTTTTTTTCTGTATTCATTGATAGGGTCTAGGATTTGACGCCGTACATTAGAGTTGAGAAAACATAACAGCGCAACATTATAATCTTAATTTGCATGCTCAAGTCTGGGCTGGGCATTTGATTTCTACTAAATAATCTCAGAGTTTTTTTACGCATGTGTCTAGATATGTTCACTTTGTCTATGATTTTGTTGTTGAGAAATATTGTCCGCTGTAATGGATTATCTTTACTGACAAGCATATATTTGGTCTTTTTGAGATTTAGATCGATTCCGTCTTTCTTGCTGACTAATTTGATCATCAGCTGAAGTCTTTGAGCTGTACTCGCCAATATGACGGAGTCATTCGCATACTTTAAGTTTTTAATTATCTTGCCTTTGGTTGATATGTTTTCCTCCACTCTATCCAGCGCTTCAATGTTACATTTTTGACTGTGTTTTTAACATCTTGGGTTACTATAATGGGTACTCTATTTCAATGTCGTTATTACCTGCAAAGTATACGCAATGGTCAAGTACTGTATTACATCCCGGGCCCTTCCACCACTTCTCACTTATGCCCATAATTTCCATCTTCATCTTATCTATTTGTTGTGAATATTTCTATTTTCATATGCATTTTGCACGTTCCACGTGCCTACTCTTATTGGTTTGGTCTTTTTCGTTGCGTTTTTGCGCTGTAGAGTATTGTTTTTCTCTATTCTGGACTCAAAGATTCTTTGCATTTAGTTTTGTCCGTCATAATGATGATTGTACTGGGTATGTCTTAAAGATGCGGTAGTTTTCCATTTTTTTCTCGCATTACCACGCCGTTGACTAGTTAGTTAGTTCACCTGCCATTGGGAGTGATATCTTACTTCCGGGGCAAGAAATTGCCCCACTCGTTCCAGATTTTCGATCCAAAGCTCTTGACTGGCAAGAAGGTGCTGCTTATACCGGCAGCAACTCGGTTAATGCAATAAATAAGTTTAATGCAACAAATTTACAGTTATTTCAAGATTTCAAAATATTTTTGACTGACAAATCTCAAAATATCTTAAGACAAGATTTTTGTAGTTTACACTTTTCAGTTGGTAATAATCTTATGTTTTCCTTGATTATTTTATGTTATATTTTCATATAGAAAGAAATGGCTACTTAGACCATATATTCAACATCACAAAGTTGTTAATTATTATGATCAGGCAACCGTCTCCCATCTATTATCACTTTGAAACGCCTACTTTGAGTTGTGCATCCACTGATATCCATATCTAACCAAACAAACAATTTTGCAATTAATTAAATACTGGATGACTAATGTCGACAAACAATTTCATATTTTATGAACTAATGCACATTACAAAGCTACAAAGCAGTAATGTTAAATGCAGCAAGCTTTAGCAAACATAAAAGATATCAATTAAAATCAAATTAATGCCTTCACTAAGCCGAGTAGCGTACATCAAAACCCAGTTTTAGGTGGCTTGTTGCATTGAGCTTAGGCTCTTAATATATAAATCAAAGGCCCGTCAATATGTTTGCATTACCGGTAAATGGACGGTCGGCAAATACGCGCTCTGATTTATGGTTAATGTAAATTACGAGTGTAAAAGTGCAACTAATCTAACTTGTCGGGGTCACCGCTTGCATTCAAACTGTCATTGGAATATTGCGACATTATTAATCTAGCATCGATGCTGTTTGTAGTGTATTTTTTTAAATTTATTTTTGAAATGAATAAATAACGTCCGATGGAATAAAATAAAAAAATAGTAGCGCAGTTTTGTCACAATGGAAATTTAGTCAGTTGGAATTGGCCGATATCGAGCCGTGCGAATCGACCAACGTGTCCAGTGAAAAACCGCACCTGTGAAGCGAACTGAATTCGATTAGATTTTTTTATTTTTTAAGCCTTAAAGCCATAATAGTTTAAATCAATTTGGCTGTAAAAGTTGGATCTATTGTCATTAAATTTGTTGAAAATATAATTAATTCCCTTATCCAAGCATAATGCCCATATTTAATTTAATAGATAGTTAAAATGTAAATTCCAAGTTGGCTTAATTAAGAGAATTGTATAAAGTATGAGGAATCTTTCTAGTAAAGTTTTTAATTACCTGTAATTAAAGAAAATGTTTGTACCGTTAAGATGTAAGGAAATATTATACACTTGCTTATTTGGATATAATAAATTCAAAGAAATGCGGCATTAGTTAAAAAATAATTAGTACAAAAATTTGTGTTAAAATTTAACATTTGTTGGTTTTTTAAAACATTTCATAGATGTTTGTTTGCATTGAAAAGTTGCGTTTGGTTTTCAATTAAAACAGACCGCGAAGTACTTCGTCATTTACTTAATGACAACAAAATAGTATTAATATTTTTAAAACAACACATTAAACCTTTTCTCGTACTTTTTGTCATTTTTTAGAAATTAAACTTTTTCAAATTTTTTTGCTTAAAAAAGTATTAGTTTAGGTTTTTAATTGATCATACTTTATAAAAAATTTCTTACGATTAGTCACATGCAGTTGTATTACAATGTAAAATCTATAAGTTAATATACAATTAGTCATACATTTAAAAAAAAAAATCTACGTTAAGTCACAAACAATTGCAATGACACATTATAGTTAATTTACAAAATTGTAGTTTTTAGTTTAACGTTTGGGGTGAATAAAATATTTTTTAGCTTATTAAAATTTGTACTCATTGATGGTTTTACCCAAGGTGTAAGCCAAGCTGGTAACCGCCACACGTAAGTACAAGAAAGCAACTTCCCTGTACCCCTACTTTTTTGTAGAGAAGATTTTGGGTTTTCTTTTATTTTGCGTTGATTTGGTAAGGGCTTAGACGTAGAAAAACAAATCTTCTTATTTAATGCTCCCAATTCCAAAGTAAGTGTGAATTGGAGTGCCCACCCACCCACAACCAAGTGTTTGAAATCAAATAAATAAAAATGTCTTTTTTCTGCAAGTGTTAAAAGTTTTGAAGTCAGAAGAGGTGAATTTGATATTCAACACAAACAATTGGGCGGGTGGGTGGGTTACTTTAAATTTTGGTTACCAGTAAATAGAGTGCCCACCCACCCACAACCAAATGTTTGTTATCAAAGAAAAGAAATTGTCTCCTTTTTGCAAGTGTTTGATGATCAACATTTGGCGGGTGGGTAAGTTACTACAAATCATGCTTTTCAAGCAAATAGTCTACTAGAGTGAAAATTCACCGCCCAAGTGTTTATTATTAAAGAATTAAAAAAATTTCTTCTCTGCAAGTGTTGCAAGTGTTAGAAGATATTAAGTTAAAAGAGGTGAAAACCAACACTCGGGCTAGTGGGCGGATCACTCCAAGTCATAATTACTAGCAAATAGTTTAAACTGGAGTGCCCACCCACCTGCCCAAGTGTCTGTTATCAAACAACTAGAAATTTGTTCTCTCTGCAAGTGTTACAAGTTTCTAAGTTGAAAGAGGTGATGACAATATTCAATCTGTTAGTAACTAACACTTGAGCGGGTGGCTTGGTTGCTCTAAATTATGATTACCAACTAGCAGTTTAAACTGGACTACCACCCTCCCGCCCAAGTGTTTCTTATTAAAGAATTAGAATTTTTTCCTTCCTGGTAGTGTTAGAAGTTTTTAAGTTAAAAGAAGTAGAGGTGATGTTTGACATTTGGGTGGGTAAGTGGATCACTTTAATCACATGATTACCGGCAAATAATTTAAACTGGAGTGCCCACCCACCCGTTCAAGTGTTTGTTATCAAAGACTTAGAATTTTTTTTTCTGCAAGTCAGAAGAAGTAGAGGTGATATTTAATCTCTTGATGACGGGTAGGTGGATCACTTCAACCTGTAATTACTAACAAGTAGTTTGAACTGGAGCGCCTACCTACCCGCCCAAATGTTTGTTATCAAAGAAGTCAAAAGAAGTAAAAGTAATATTTAATCTCTTGATGACCAATATTCAGGTGGATCGGTGGGTCACTCTAAATTATAATAATAATAATAATAATAATAATAATAATATCTTTATTTCACTTTAGCCACACTACATGGATATGAAACGTCATACATTTGAATATAAAAATTAAAAACTATATAATAATACACATTAAAATTTAAATCTATATAGAAATACACATTAAAAATTAAAAACCTAAATTAAAATAGACAAGAAACATAGTAAAAACAACATATAAATCCTGAACATATTTATTTATCACAGAAAAAAATCATCAATAGAATAGTAACATTTGTCACTTAAAAATGAATGCAATTCCTTTTTAAACTTTTTGTAGTTGTTAATGTTTTTTAAATTTATAGGCAAATTATTATATAAAGCAACGCCGGAGTACTCAGGGGATTTCTTGTAATGTGTTGAATGGGGTATTGCAGTTCTAAGATGATCACAATGTCTTGTATTATACGAATGATTTGCGCTATTAGTTTTATAAGTATTGATGTTTTTTTTCACATGTGTTATGGCTTTAAAAATATAAATGGAAGGCATTGTTAAAATTTTATGAGTCTTAAAAATATCTCTGCATGAATTGGGGATTTTAATGTTAAAAATTAATCGTATTATCCTCTTTTGTTGAATAAATATTCTATTATTATCTGTTGCTCTACCCCATACAACAATATTAAAAGCTATATGCAAATACGCCAAGGCATAATAAATAGTTAATAAAATATCAGAATTTAATGACTTTTTTAATTGTAAAATTGCAAAGAACGCTTTATTCAATTTTTGACAAACATAGTCAATGTGATCGTTCCATGATAATTTTTCATTAATAATGACACCTAAAAATTTTGTTGATACAGATAATAAATAATGCTTGCTATCAAATACAATTTTAAAATTATTAGACAACTGTCTTCGTTGATGAAAATGCATAATAATAGTTTTATCAGCATTAATAATTAATTTATTCTTATGACACCATAGATGAAACTCATTTAAAACTTTGTTAATTTTACGTGCAAGTTCAAATTCATTTAAAGCTGATATTGCAATTGTAGTGTCATCAGCAAACATAACTACAGTTGCATCTTGAATAGCCATAGGCAAGTCGTTTATAAATAGCAAGAACAAAAGAGGCCCTAGTACGGAACCCTGAGGCACACCCGTATTTAATGTATATTCTAATGATTGGATATCGTTTATTTTAACCGATATTTTGCGGTCTTTTAAGTAAGATTCAATCCATTTAGAGGCTATTCCTCTAATCCCCATAGCATGAAGTTTATTGATTATAAATTTTGGGCAAACTGTGTCAAACGCTTTTGACAAGTCAAAAAAAAGAGCTACCACATATTTTCCATCGTTATTTTCATTATGTATGAATTTTAATAAGTTAAAAGTGGCAGTTTCAACGGAGTAATTAATTCTAAAGCCATGTTGGTTAGTTGATATTATATTAAATTTGTTAAGAAATTTTAACATTTTATTATATACTAGCTTCTCCAGTAGTTTAGAAAACGAACTGAGGATTGATATGGGTCTATAATTTTCAATATTTAAAGGGTCATTTTTTTTGAAAATTGGAGTTATTGAAGCAGTTTTTAGAATAGATGGAAAAACACCTAGTGATAAAGATAAATTAAAGATTTTAATAAGTATTTCAGCTATGGCTGGTATAATAGACTTTAGGGTTATTGAAGATATGTCATCAATACTACATGACGTTTTGTTACTTAAACTTGCTACTGTTTCAAATAACTCATGTAAGTCAATTGGTTCCAAAAAGAAAGAATTTGCATTAAAAGAAGGTAGTGTACAACTGTTAGACATATTGAGCCCAAAATGTGCGGTACTTAAATTTGTTGCAATGTTTGAAAAATAGAGAGCAAATTCATTAGCTATAACATCTTCATCTTTAACCGTAACTGAATTAATATTTAATTGAATATTAATTCTAGGTTTTACACGATCAAGACTTTTATTAACAAGTTCCCAGGTAGTTTTAGATTTATTTGAACTAGAATCTATTTTACTACCCATAAAGCTTTTCTTAGCTAGATCAATATTAAATTTAAGTTGCCTTTTTTTAGTTTTATAGAATATTTCAGTATTAATATCATTAGTATTTTTTACAATCCAGAACAATTGTTTTAACTGAGTACATTCATTTTTAAGAGCAGGAGTAATCCACTTCTTAGTATTATTAACGTTTGTTTTGCAAACTAACGGACAAGCACATTGAAAACAATTTTTAACACGATTTAAAAAACTACTAAATATTGAGTTTAAGTCTGAGTTTAAGTTAACAGTTACATTCCAATCAGTAGTTAACAACATTTCTTTAAAAGTTTCAATACATTTATTTGTGATTTTTCTGTAAGTAATTATTTCTTTTTCTTTAGGTATTGAAACTATTTTATAAACTGATATAATTTGCATTAGATGATCTGCTATGCTACCATCAATATTTACAGTATTATATGTTTCACACGGTAAATTTGTTATAGCATAGTCAATAGCTGTTTCTGACTTAATACCGTTTATATTTGTAAAGATGCGAGTGGGTTCATTTAGTCTTATCATTAATTCATATGAATCAAATATATCTAATAAAATATTACGCTGTTCTGTAATAACTAAAATGATTACTAGTGAGTAGTTTAAACTAGAAAGCCCACCCACCCACCCAAGTGTTTGTTATCAAAGAATTAGAAATTTCTCTTCTTTGTAAGTGTTAGAAGTTACTAAGTCAGAAAAAGTGTAAGTCACTATCTTGATGATCAACATTCGGGCGGGTTAAAGGGTCACTTCAAATCATAATAGCGAGTAGTTTAAACTGAAGTATCTACTTACCTGCCCAAAAGTTTGTTATCATAAAATTGAAAAATTTTCTTCTTTGGAAGTATTAGAAGTCTTTAAATCAGAAAACAAGTAAGTGACATTTAATCTTTCTTATGCAACATTTGAGCGGGTGGGTGCGATTAGTATTAGACGTCGATAAAGTATTTGTAGACGCACTTTCCAGGTCTGTTAAAGAGTTATTTAATAAATTAGTTATAAAATTTTTGTTTTTATAAGTTGAAACATTAAAATTTGATTTTCTAGTAATAAAATCTAAGAAAAATTAGATAAAGCAAACATGCAAAAAAATAAAAAACCTATAAAAAGAAAGTTTTCTATTCAACTTACACAATCACAAATGGTAAAAATCAACAACATTAGATACGCAAACAACCAGCAAAACTTACTATTAATAAACAACATAATCTAAAGAAATCAAACCAAAAAAACAAATCAAAGACAAAATTAATGGTCATAAACTATAATAACCAGCTAACAGTGTCTATTATAATACAAGAAAAAATGGTTGAAACAAATGTGAGCACAAAATGTCAGATAGAAACCCTAACGTGAGATTAAGAGTAGGTTGGAACAAACATTCAACAAATTACGCTTTTTGCTGTGCGATAGAACTTCAACCAAGTAACCCGTTAGTCACAGTATGATCAAATGCTTTGTTTGGTCAGTTTTACTGAGTAAACAATAAAAGCAGCATCAATCAACAAGATAGAAACGTTGAAAAATGTGTACACTAAGAAGAATGTTAGAAATTCTTTAGAAAAACCACATCAGAAAATAAGTGCTAAGAAGAACAGGGGTAAACATCCTCATTTAACACTATAAAACAACGTAAGATTGGCTACTTAAGCTATATATTAAAAAAAACTAAAATTTTGTATCCTACAGCTAATCATCGCAGAGAAGATAGATGGCAGTTAGATGTAATCAGCTTAGAAACTTAAGTAATTGGTCTAAAATAAAAAAAAATAGGAAACTATACTAAGCAGCATTAAGCAAAACATTACGTATATATAATCTATAACCTCTTAATACCGTTAGGTGGCTCGGTGTGAGCCACAGAGAAGACATGTGTATGTTTGAAAGCCTATATGAGGTAACGGACCCATATTGGGAAGAACGCTACGCTCGGCATTACTTTGGGGTCACCCATCCAAGTTGTGGCCAGAGCGGCCGTTGCTTAACTTTCGTTAGCGCTGGTATTCGTACATGCTCCCTCTGCCGTACTGCCGACAAAACATTACATATTATTTAATAAATGATAATTTGCCAACGCACATAGATGTAACAGAAAAAGTAGAAGAAGAAAAAAGTGTTTTATTATTTAATTTAATCTAACCTAACTTTTTTTTTGGAAGAATCAAATTTTCAGCTAAAACACCGGCAGTTTGTGCTGTACGATAGTGTCGGGTTTCAAGTTGCTAAAACCTTCCTCCCAATAGGATATATTTGTTATTTACTTCACTCCGAAATTGCATTAAAGCATTACTTTGTGGTGAAGAATTTCGGACGCCAGTTAATCTTTTCGGCCGCTCTTTCATTAACCTAACATAACCTAACCTAACCTTTTTTTATTGTGGTTGGGGTAAGCTTTGTCAGCCTGAGTGTGGATCTCTTATCCACTAAACTCCTAATTTACTTTACAATGCGGATTTCTACCCTGGAATCATTATTATTTTTAGGATGGATAGTCCTGATAAGCTAGCTTACCAGAGATGTTGGATTATCTTTTGACAATTTTTTTTTTAGTTTCTTTATCTTTCAATACTTTGTGTATGTATTTTTTTATTTCTTCCCATTCTTCTACTCCTTTGAGCATTGTTTCTACAGTATTGCCAGGTGTTATTTTTAAGCCTACATCTGCATATAATTCTTCTCTTTTGGTTTGCCATTTTTGGCTTTGATAAAAAGTATGTTGCGGAGTATCTTCTTCGTTGCAAAACATGCACCGATTGTTTGCTTCTTTTTTGAACCGCTTAAGGTAGGCCTTAAAGCATTTGTGACTACTCAAAAATTGTGTAATGTAGTAGTCTACATTTCCATGCTTTCTGTTAGTCCATTTGTTAATTTAATTTAACATTTTGTCCAAGCTGCTTTGTCAGTCTCCGCGCTCCAGCTCACTTGCCATTTGTCAAACATATCTTTTTTTTATGTCGTCTTTTTCTTGCTTGTTTTGTTTGTACTTGCTCTTTGTTTCACCATGTATTCTATGAGCGTTATTGCTGCTATCACCTGTATCGCCTCCGTTGAAACAGTGCGGTACCCGCTAGCAATTTTTAATGCAAGTGTTTGCTGGTGTGCTTCCAGCATTTTGCGATAGCTTGCTAGTCTTATTGTTTTTTCCTATATTTGGGCACCGTATAACATTATTGAGTGGGACACCGTGCTCAATATTTATCTGTTGGCAGCTGTCAAGCTTTTAATTCTGGGCATAAGCCTTGTTAATGCTAGCACTGATTTCTCCGTTTTTGTGGCTATTTATCTTATGTGCTCTTTCATTGTCATGTTGTGATCTATCCACACTCCAAGATATTTATTTATGTATCTTTCCAATGTTGAAAGTAACTTCTTTTAGTTTTCTTTTTCTATATAGGATAACCATTTCGGTTTTATTGTCTTTGATCTGTAGCTTAGTTCTTCAATTTTTTGATTGCAAGATTGGCAAGGTTGATCAGTTTCTTTTCTTCCTTAGCCAATACTCTTATCGCCGTGTCATCTGCAAAGCAGATTACATTTGTTCCTGTCGGCAGTTTGACTTCTAGAATGTTGTTGTAGTACAAGTTCCATAGTAGTAGGCTGAGAACAGATCCTTGCGGTACCCCACATGTTAGCTTTATCATCTTATTTTTTTCGACACCAATGGAGAGTTTTTTGTTTTAGAGGTAGCTAGTTAGCACTTTCCACATGTGTTTGCTAATTTTTTTCTTTAGCATTTCCAATAGTTCTTTTTAAGGTATTGAAAGCGTTTTAGATATCAATGATTGTTAGAATACAATATCTCCTGTTTGTACTGCATAATTTTTATCCGCGTTGGCCGCCTTTTTAACTTTTTTCATAGCATCTATGGTCGATTTTCTCTTCATAAACCCATACTGATTGCTAGAGATTATTTTCAGCATTTTATTCCTTAGTTGCCCAGCTAATAATTGATCTTATAGCTTGCCTATTGAGTGCTATACATAGTGGACTGTACTTTATCTTGGTTTCAGTTGGTTTTTTGGGTTTTTTTATCTGGACTAACTTTTGTTAAAAGTTTTATTTATGGCTTTTTTGATTAATGATTGATTGCATTAAGATTTTAGTGGTTTTTGTTGTCACCATGGCCAATTTGTCAACAAACCGGCTTATAAACGCAGGCATAAGTTTGTTCTTAACCTTCCACCTTTTTCTTTTAGAGCTTTCCGCAATTTTTAATGGTGTTTTGACCTCATAATATATATTTTTGTGTAGACTCAAGTTTTCCTCTTTCAATACTAGCAAGTTTTGCATTTTCTAACTTATTTTGACTAAACATAGAGTGAGATCAATATACGATTTGGATGCTTCTCTAACAAAAGTTGGTTCCTTTCAATCATTGATGATGGCAAGGTTTCTTTCAGCCAACCATTCCTTTAGCATTGTTCGTTCCTTGTTATCTTTTGCTTCTCTCCATGTCTTGCTTTACAATTAAAGTCACCCGCTACAATTATAGGTTTGTCATGTTTTTGGTACTTTCTTCAAGTTTATGTAGATATGTTTCAAATTCTTTGATGTTTTTATTAGGAGACTAGTAGCAGTAATATATGATTATACCTTCTACTTTTGCTCAGGCAAATCCTTCATTGTTTTGTTCCCATTTTGTTGTAGTATAATTTTTGTTGTATACCCGAATAGCTGCATGACTGTCTTTATCTTTAATCTATAGACTTTCTGATACCATGTTTTTATTATGCTCGGACACTATACATACATCTACTCGGTTTTCAAGGGCCGTCTTATGCAGTAGACCCATTGTTGCTCTGGTTCTGCCGATGTTGCATTGTAGTACTTTCATTTTCGGTGTTGTTAACGTCTGTCAGATTCTTACCAAAATTTGTACTCTTTTTTTTGTTTATTGTCTTTACTTCTGCTGTTTTCGATACCTGTCTCGCAATTCCTTTTGCTTGCTTGTAGAGCTTGTTGGAATATCGAGCATTTGCTTGTGCCTGTTTTATGACCAGATTCCTAGCATAGTAAACATTTTTCACTGTTAACATATTGGCCTATAGTGTGACCTCCCTCACTACATTTGTTGCTCAGTTTGGTTCTGTCTGTATCGTTGCACTCATTGGCCTGATGATCGTACACTTTTTTAATTTCTTTTTTTTTTCAGAGTGCAGTTGGAGTATCCAATTCTGATTGTTCCTTTCATTAGCAGTTTGTTTGTTTCTTCTTTGGCCAAAGTCACCGTTGTTGTTTGGGTACTTCTATCGTTTTCATTAAGTGTAACAATTTTGAAAGATTTCTTGTTATCTTCCACAATAGCCAATGTAATGTCCTGCTGAGTGGTCATTGCATCTAGGTCTCTTATGTCTATGGTTTCCATTTTTTTTTGCTCCCAGTTTCTTTGTAGTTATTGTTTAACCTAATCTAACCTAACTTAACCTAACAATATTAAGAGGTTATAAATTATAAATATTATTTAAAAAAAAAAAAAAAATTTAAATTACTCACAAAATAAAAAGATATAATTAAATTAGCATTAAAAAACGTTTTTTTTAATTCTTAGTATTTTAAAGACATTTTCAATTTTATAATATAACTGGCAATAAGGTTTAAATACAAATTTACTCCACCTTATAAATACATTAATTAAAATTGCGTATCTCAATAATTTTTCTTTTAATTAAACATAATATTATTAAAGCTTAAAGGATCTACCTATATTTAGCTATAAATTTCAATAAAAATTAATAATTATATTATAACAGCTTAATTAACATTAAATTAGTTTGTTTTATGTTTACAAACTATAAAAACTGTATTGGCATTTCGTAAATTTGCTTTCAAACAATTTAATAAATATCTAAGAATGGAAATAAATAAAACAATACTAAATGCTTGAAGAAGGAAAGAGAATCAATCGATATCTAAAATAAGAATCGCTTCGGTTTTTTTATGCTGATCAGTTCCTTTATACGTTGAGTTAAAAATACATTAACATGTAATGGGAAAAACTTGAGATGCCACCATGTCCTTGAGCCATCCATATAATTTACGCTACATTAACGCCTTGTAAGATCGATTATGTTACAATATCAGATAAAACTATCCAGAAGTGGCGACAAACGTGACAGGAATAATTCGACTTGGAATCATAGAAAAATACGAAATACACATCCCCTTTTATTGAAATATGGTTTTTAAATTCCTCGCACACGCTCTTATAACTATGCTGATGTCGGGATAAAGCTACAAGGAGTGCCACTGTTTGGGTCCCGTCGTTACCACCAGTATATTGAAGGAGCGGTTTTAAATATTTCATGTCTGTATTTTACGCGTGTCATCCAGCACATCATTTATTTGAATTTATCTTATTTTGTATAAAATTTGTTACTCTGAATTTTTGGATATATCATCATAAATTTGCTTAAAGATTCCGTAACTGATTTATCACATAAATCTTTTAAAAAAAGGTTGTTATGAAATAAATATTAATCATAATATCTCTGCAGCAGAAAATTATTCTAACGCCTTAAATTAAATATAATAAATTAAAATATATATTTCACAGATCCAATTAAAAATAGGTGTTATGGGTGTTGGAAATGATCGAGATTACCTGCAAAATATCTTAAAATGCCAGGTGTACTTTCTGACAATTGTTTAAGATATAGTTGGATTTCGCTTTTTTTATATTTTATGAACAAAACGTTTGTGACTAAATTTTTGTTCTTTTTGAATATATATTAATATTTTATAACCGAATTTTACTATTTTTGGTATTTTAAAATTGTCTTCTGATTAGTTGTTTAAAATTATAAGGCAAAAACTTGCTGTTTCTAAATTTTGATTTTTATCGAAAATATTATATTATTTTTTGACCAAAGTTCATCTTGTTACAAAAAAGATTTTTAACAGTTTTTGACTGAATTTTGATGCTTTCTTATAATATTTTTATACATAATGGCCACATTCTATTGTTTTTGACATTCTATGAATAAAATTTTGTATCTTGACGGATTATGGTTTAATTAAATTTGATTTTGCCATTTCTAACAATATTTTGATATTTTAATTTTGGAATTTTATAAAAGTTTATACATTTCTGAACAGTTTATGGCTATGATTTATGATTTCAATACTAGACCGGATGTTGCTAATTTTGACTTTACATTAATAAAATGTTTCCCTTATCTACTATTTTTAGCCAGATTTTGTTTTTTTATAATAATTTTAATCTTTTGTAATCAAATTTTATTATTTTTGAGTTTTGTAAACGAATAATAATATTTTCAATTATTTATAAATAAAGTTTTGCTTTGTGCAAGTGCAAGTGGGACACTTAACTTTGAATATTTGTTCCTTATAAGTTTTGAGAATTATTGAAATTGTGTTAAAAAAATTTCTCTTACAAATTTCAATTGTATATCTACAAACTATCAGCAAATATTTGTTTGTATTTCTATTTAGGAACTTCTCAAGAGTTTATTTATTTATTTATTTATTCATTTATTTATTAATGAAGTTACCCAATTTTTAATTAAATTACAAATAACAAGATAATTACAACATATCATCCGAGTTGCAACAACTCAATCAAAACATTTAAATAATATTAATACAATAACAGATAAATACAAAAGAAAATACAATATTAATAAAGATTAGACATTAAAAATATCAAGATCAGATTCATTTATAAATCGACACATACGCTGCAATAGAGAGTCTTTAAAATAATTTGATCTACAAAACTCGGAATAAAATGTTTTTACATTTCTAGTATGTCTTCTAGGGACATTAAAATTTACTAAACACAGAAAACTAGGACAATCAATAATCCCATTTGCTATTTTTACAATACATTCAAAATCAAATTTTTTTCTTCTATCACAGAGTGTTTCAAGTTGGATTAGTTCTCTCATTTTAGTACAAGAAAAAATCAAAAAGCTGTTAGCGACGTAAAGTGCTTTGTATGGCGTTTGATAAATCTTAATGTTCTAAAAGCTTTGTTGGTAACAGAATTAAAATATTTAACAAACGTCAATTTGGTATCCATAAGTACACCAAGATCTTTAAAAAAATCGACTCTTTCTAATATCTGTGAGTTTATACTATAGTCGTATGCAAAATTATATTTTGATCTATTAAATGTCATTACCTTACATTTTTTTACATTTAAATCCATACCATTAATAATACACCATTTTTCAACTTTTTTTTTGTCATTATCAATTAAATATACATCTTCAGCTGTTGTTAATGCTCTAAAGAGTATTAAATCATCGGCAAAGAGAAGAAATTTACACGATTTTATTGACTCAGAAATATCATTGATAAAAAGTAGAAATAAAAGCTTCCCCAGATGACTACCTTGTGGAACAATTGAGGTTACTGCTGTTGTATCAAAAATAAAACCATTAATAGTGACATATTGTGATCTATCATTAAGATAGTTACATTACCAGTTTACAAAAATTTCTGATACGCCTATATTTTCCAGTTTTTTTATTAACACTTTGTGATTAACTCTATCAAATGACTTGGATAGATCAGTATATATAACATCTACTTGATGCCCATTATTGAAAACATTCAGAATATATTGTTCAATTATAAGAAGATTAGAAAAAGTAGATTTTCTTTTGCGAAAACTATGCTGTTGATCATTTAAATTATTTTTAAATACCACATTTATTATATGTTCAAAAAGTTTTGGTATAGTACTTATAATAGGAATTGGTCTATAATTTTGTATATTAGATATTTATTTCCCGACTTATATATTGGTACAACATATCTGGGCTTTCATATAGATGGAAAATAACCTGTATTTAGGCTTAGATTGAAGATGTAATTTAAAGGGGTGGCAATTTTATTTTTACATTGCTTAAGTATAGATGCTGGTATACCATTAACACCAGGTCTAATGTCCGATTTAAGTCCAAATATTTTGTTTTTAATTTCTTTCAAAGTGATGTTACAAGAGTTAATGTCGACAGTAGAGTTAACTGTAAATGGCTCGGGCTCCAGTATTTAGTGGTATACTGATGAAAAATATGAAGAAAATAAGTTAGAAATATTTTCTCCTGTAGATGCTGTCACATTATCATTATGCATAACGTTAGGAATGCTATGATCAGAGTTTTTAGATTTGACATATTATTCAAAAACTTTTTGAGTTAGTATAAACTTCTCTTTCCATATTGCTGATGTAATCTTTATAACATAAATCATTTTCTAACTTGCATTTAAATTGAATGTTTGTAAAATGTAAATAGTCTTCAAATTTACCAGAATCTTTATAGGTTTTATGTGCAATTTTTTTAAATGTTATTAATTTTTTTAATTTTTTTGAGGACCAAATGGGATAACAACGAGACAAATTTGTGGTAAATTTAGGAACAAATAACTCAATGCAAGTATACAGTTTATCATTAAATACTTGTGTGCAGTCTTTAAGATTAAAATCCTCAAAAAGAAATTTCCAATCCACTAAATGTAGGTAATTTTAAATTTCCACTAAATTGGTTTTTTTAAAGTTATATGAATAGACTCTAGAATGATTTAATGCTTTTAATTCTATATTAGATTTAATAATTGTATGTAAAGCCGGATATTTATCACAGGAAAGTAAATGATTGTCAGAAGTACTAAGAAGCATGTTTTTGTTAGTTGAAAACGCCAAGTCTAATAGAGAGCTTTCATTATTTTTTATTGTATTAACCTGGTGCATATTTAGATACGAAAAAGTTTCATTTAAAAAATGTCATGACAAGTTTAAGGCACTGCTTCCTGATTCAATTACACTATTTGCCCAGTTAAACCCTGGAACGTTATAATCTCCAATTATATGAATATTGGCATCTAGGTGATTGTCCACAATATCTTCAACAGCTAAACAGTGATTCATATACTTAGAAATATTACTTGATGGTGGTATATAAACTGCGCCAAAAATGTAGCTATTTCACTTGAAATCAAATCTGAACGTACAGTAATTGAAACACTACCTCTGCTCTTTTTAACACTATTTTCTGTACTTCTATCTTTCCTATAAATACAAAATGATGTTAATCCTAGTTCAGAAAATAAAATTTCCTCATAAAGATTGGTTTCACTAAAAATTAAAATATCAAAATCACAAAGTCTTACGTTATTAAATAATATAACTTTATTCAGTAAATAATAACATGTAATATTTAATTTACAAAAATAGTGTCTACACATAAAAGATGTATATATGTGCATACACATGCATGCAACATATATACTCACAGAAAAAATAAAATAGTACAATAGTATTAATAAAAGCAACAATAAGTTACAATCACAAATAAAAAAAAATAAATAGATTCAAATTAAATTATATAAAAAACTCATCTAGGGAGTACAGCACTTTATCAACAAGCAAAGTTTTCAACTTTGTTTTAAACATATGTGTGTTATTTATGCTTTTAATGTTGTCTGGAAGCTTGTTAAAGAACCTACATGGCATAAACATAAGAGTTTCAGCGGCAATAAGGTTTTTATTTACGTTTTTGTTTCTAGTGTTATAACTATGGTTGTCTTGTAAAAATTAAAACGATGTTGGTTTTTATAGACAAACAGGATGGATTCATAGATATAAACACCATATATGGTTAGGATATAATGTTTTTTTTAAATTCCAGTTTGCACGAGTCTCTGAATTTAATACCCAATATTACTCTAATTGCTCGTTTCTGTATTATAAATAGTCTTTGCATATTTGTCTTAGTACAATTTCCCCAATGGATAATACCATATCGCATTATACCCTGATATGTACTAAGATAAACCATTCTTTGGGCACTTTGACTACAGTACTGGGACAATATTTTAAACGCATATACTTGTCTATTCAGTTTTTTAGATAAGAATTCAATATGGGAATTCCATTTTAATGCGTCATCAATGACTACACCAAGTAAATTTATTTCATTGGCAATCTCTAGGTTTTTTTCGGATAATACCAAAGACTAGAAACCTATATTATTTTTGTTGCATCCAAACATCACACATGTTGTTTTGTTTTTGTTTAAAATTAATTTGTTTTTATCTACCCAAGTAGAAAAATTGCCATAAATAGATTCAGCATGTTGTTGTAATGTGCTGATACTATTACCTCTTATTAATATATTGTTATCGTCTGCATAAGATATTAGTTTACGATCATTACTTTGGATACATTTGTTTAAAACGTTGTCATAAATGATGTATAATGTGGGACCTAAAATAGAACCTTGAGGAACTTCTACTTAAACTTAACTATTTGATGTGGTGCCACCGACAGACACCGACTGATACCTTTCTGTTAGATAGCTTTCAATCCAACGCAAAGCAATTCCGCGAATTCCAATAACTGCTAACTTTTCAATTTGCACATTGTGGCTTACACAGTCAAATGCCTTGATTAGATCGACAATGAGGCCTAAAGGTAATGTTTTTCATATTTATTAGTTAATATGTAGTCTAAAGTTTCATTTAATGCTGTGTTTGTATCTTTATGCTTGCGAAAACCATGCTGAGTTGCGGATAATATGTTGTGTTTTACTAAAAAATTATTAATTCTTGTGTTTAGTACACGTTCATAAAATTTTAAAAATATTGGCAAGATGCTTATTTCGCGGTAACTTCCTGGACTTTAACAATCACCTTTTTTGTAAACCGGAATTATTAAACTTTGCTTTAACAAGCTAGGGAAAACACCATGTTTTAGAGATAAATTAATTACATGAGTAAGGGGTTTGACTATATGCTCTGTACATTGTTTTAATATAAAAGAAGAAAAACCATATATGTCAGAACAGTAACTATTTGTTAAAGACATTGAGATTTGAATAATTTCAGTATCAGTGACTGGTTCTAAAAAAAATTGTGTTTGGAATGGTGTCATTATTACTGTTTATGTAGTTTGTATCTACTTCTTTTGTTAGTTTTAAAGCAATATTTGTAAAATAATTGTTCAAAATATTTGCAGATTGAGAATCAGATGATTCTAAACAACTATCATCTAAATAGTTATGATCAGTCAGGTTTATTTTGATTTGTTCGTTGTTTTTAGTTTTTGTTACATTTTTGACTACATTCCACAGTATCTTTTGCTTGTTGCCTGCTTTATTTACTAAGTTATCGTAATAATTTTTCTTTGCTTTTTTTAATTTTTCTTTATACAGAGTGTTTATTTTTTTATATTCTGACCTAAAGATTGGGTACGTGTTTGCTAAGTTACTAATTGAACTCAACTGGTTTTATAGTTCCAATAAGTCCGACGTGATTTACGGGACATGTACTCGCTTTGTATTGCTGCATTTTACATTAGGGAAACATAAGTTAAAATGATATAAAATTGTATTAAACAAGTATTCAAATGCAATATTTGGGTTTTTATTTGATAAGACATGATTCCAAACTACTTTTTTCAGTAGATCACAAAATTTACTTATATTTGAGTTGCTAAAAACTTTTTTAAAGTAAAACTGCTTTGTTGCAGTGTGTTTTGCGGAATATTTAATTTTGATTGCTTTATGATCACTTATACAATACTCTTTTACCGAATATGTTGAGCAAACAAAATTTATTAAAAAATTATCTATGCAAGTTTGGTGGTTATTATAATGAGTTCTAGTAGCTTCGTTTATTACATAGTTTACGTTATAAGAAGATATTATATCAATAAAAAGCTGTTTTTGAATTGAATTTTCAAGAACATTAATGTTAATATCGCCGCCAATTATTATTTTTTTTTTGTTTTCATTGATTGAAAACTCTAGTAAATTAGTGAGAATTTTAAAAAAAATTGTAATGTCTTTTTCAGGGGGCTATATAATGCTACGATAATTGTATTGTTGTTTTGTATAGCGCATATTTCACATATGCCTTCCTGTGATAGCTTATTGATGTCTGTTCTTTTGATAAATTGGAATGCAAAATCAACAAATATTGCAGTTTCTCCATGAATTGTGCTAGTTCGACAAAAACATGAAGCTAATTTGAGATTGTTTAATTTTATTAAGCTTAATTCACTTGCTTGTAGTAACCAGTGTTCGCTAATTAGTAAAACATCCGGAGCTTCCTCATGTAACATTAATTCTAAAAGTGGCAATTTATTAATAATACTTTGTGTGTTTTGATGTATTATTTTAACATTTTTAGTTGGTTTTTTATTTTCAATAAAATTCAATTTTGTTTTTTGAGGCACAAAAAAAATTGAATTTATTTAATATAATTCCTTTGTTCCATATTTCAGGATTTATTATTTTATCATAAAGATTGCTAGTAATCTCAATTTTAAATGAGCTAAAAGTCGGCTCAGGATGCTTAGTTTTAATCTTGTTGCATATAACTTTGTTGGTGCTTAATTTGGATTGTAAATATTTTGTTAAGTCAGCAGGTTCAACACTTGGATGGAATCGAGACGAATGTATACAACTGACTTAAGTTTTAAGTTTTCAGTATTTCCGGATCCCACGATGAGAGGTTTTCTTCTGTTTTTTGATTTGACTTCAGTGAAAGGTTGCGTGTCAATATCTTATTCCGTACCGTTTGGCTTATTATCACTTGGTAAATAAAAAAAAATGTGGTTTGCGAGAACTGTTTGAACGTAAACGATATGGCTTAATTTGACAAGTTTTCTAACTTGGTTCTTAACCTATTTACATTCTGATAATAAATAGCTAATGTCCGTTTTTTTAATTATATGAGACATTATTTTGCACTATCTTTGGAACTCTTCGAATAAACCGCAAGCTGATGTTCTGCTAACCTTTTAGTTTGCGACGATTTAATTCACTGTAAGCTTTATTGAATTTTGCCTGTTGTTTGGGAGTGTTATCCACACCCACACGAACATCTCCAAATTTCATTCCTTTACAATGTTTAATTATAGCTTTAGCAGATTCCTTACTTTTAAAAATTACCTTCATCGAGCGAGATAATGATTTATTAGAGCCAACACGCTCTATTTTTTTAATTATATGATTGGATATAATTTTATTTTCCATTAATTTAATGACATTTGTTTCATCCTCAGATTGACGTTGAGTTGGATTTGATAAAGGAGATTCAGGAAAATTAAAAACCATGACGTTCACTGCTCTTCGTTGACAAAGTTTAACAAACAGTACAAATAAAAAAATCAAAAAAACAAGTGCCAACGCAGCTACAGACTGGCGAATTAAGTGTCCTGTATCTAAAAGCCAGTATTATATTTATTAATGTAAAACTTTACTAAAAATGACAACACATAAACGAGCTGAACCTATAATTAGACAAAATTATGTATAAACTGTTTCCGCTCATACCACCGGGCCAAAATTGCCATGTTACTTCACGTAAATGAATCCAAAACAAACTACAAAATGGTCCAAAATACAATTGTACCACTGCTATAGTGTTAGTATTAGATGCCAAAAAGTAATAGCAAAAATGTTGATGTTGCTTTATTAGATATTGGAGCTTAACCTAATTTTATAACAAACTTATGTACAAAAAGATTGAAGCTAAAATAGTGACTGTCGGTGGAATTAACTCGTCCAAAACACACAAATCAAACATTAATTTAAAATTGCAAACAAGTTAATTTAAGTTATTTTATGAAAACTATAAAAAAAAATTATACATGCGGGTGAATACCAAACACTTTAAATTTCCAAATAAATTGTACTTGCAGATCCTACTTTTATTGCATCAGATATAGACATTTTAATTGGAAATTGTGATTTTTTTTCTAAAATGGGCGTGGGACAAATTTGCAAAACAACCTATCATCCATTGTTACAAAAAAAAACAATTAGGCTGGCTAATAACCGGCAGCTGTAGCTTAAATGCAAAAAGTGATAAAAATCTACAATTTTCCAGAAAAAAAATGCATTATGCTCTACCAACAAAGATAAATGTAATTCAACAAATGAATTAATCTCCAACTTTTAGTTAAATGAGATTGCAAGGCTTCAATTTCTGTCAATTGAAGAGAAACATTGCGACTTTAATTACTATTCAAAACTTAAGCCACAATTTTTGGCCAATCAAGAGGTGAAGCCAAAAAACGCTTCCTGGCAATAGAGCGTAAATTAAGCAAAAATCCACAATTAAAAAATGAATATGTAAACTTCATGCAAGAATGCAAAAAGTTGGGTTACATGAAACGTGTAACTGATCTACTATTGCCAGAGAATTACAATTGTTACCAACCTCACAATGTGGTCATTAAATTTTAGAGCATAACAACAAAATTGAGAGTAATGTTTGATAGCTTTGAAAGAACATCCTCTGGCGTTTCCCTGAATGGCATGTTGATAACGGGACCAAAACAACAGGATGACTTATTTTGCATATTGATACGATTTTGAATGTATATTGATACATTCAAAATCGTATCAACCATTCTGTATGAACGTATTGACGTTCATACAGAATGGTTATTATTTCAAAAGGGTCTTACAAATTTACAAAATACTGTTATTCCTTAATACACAATAAGAACTAAAGATCTGCAACTACCACCAACATATATGAATATGGTGCATGCATTTATATCCGCTCAAAAATGGAAAATAAAAATATAGTACGTCTTCTGTGCGCAGGATCAAAAGTAACACTATTAAAAATTATGACAATTCCCAGATTAGAACATTTAATTAATTGATAAGGTCAGCAACTCACTTTAAATACCGTCAGACCGGACTACCTACTGGACAGACTCATCAACAGTATTAGCCTTAATCAAGACCGTTTCGCGTACTAAAAAAGTGTTTGTGGCTCACAAAATTGCGGAAATTTAACTCCAACATCAATCAATGGAAACATGTCGACACATACTCAAATCCGGCAAATATCCTGTTTTATGAATTAACGCCAGATTAGCTAATTAGTAGTTTATAATGGTCTGGCCTCATATGGTTAAAGCAAAAAGCCACATTTGGCCAAAGACCAATTAATCGGTATTAATAATAATAATCTTAGAACGATTTTCTAATATTCATACTATGATACAAAAAAATAGTAACTACCAATCAAATAACTAGAACAAAATATACTATCCTTTGCATTGTACAGAAGAAAGCGTTTCCTAAAGAAGTTAATTTACTCAAAAACGTAAAGGCACTGCACACAAAAAAAACTACTAATGCTAAATCATTTTCTTGATAAAAAAGAAATACCACAAGTAGGTGGCCGTTTAAAGTACCCAATTCAACATAATGACAACAAGTATCAAATATTATTACCTTTTTCATCCTATTTTACAACTATGCTAATCCAAGATAATATTGGATTTTTGGCGGTTGCAATCTTATTAAAAATGAAATACGCTGATGCATGTCATGTTTTAAAGCTCAGCTAATAGCCAATAAGCACCCGATGGGTGACTTATCCCCAGATTGTGTTTCTCCGGTCAGGCCATTTTAGATTTGCGGTTTGGATTTTGCTGGTTCTATCCAAATCAAAGAAGACGTTTTTTATAATTTTTGTTACTAAAACAATTTATTTAAAAGTGGTATCAGATCTTATGTACAAAGCTTGCATCGGTGCTCTACGTCAATTAATAACTAGACGCGGCCGAATTAAGACGTTATGGTCAGATAACGCCACAAACTTTATTGGATCAAACAATAAAATTAAGCTGCATCAGTTGTTTCAAGCGCAAGTCAACACGAAATTAGCTGCTAAAATGAACAAAGAAGACATCGATTGGAAATTTATCCCGGCCAGGTTGCCTCACTTTAGTGGTTTATGTGAAGCAGCTCTGAGAAATGTTAAACATCACATTCCGAGAGTAATAGGTAAGACTTTTCTTACATTTAAAGAATTCAACACCTATATTATACTAGTGGAGGAAGTGGTAAATTTTCGACCTTTTAATGCCATTAGCAATGATCTTGATGATTATACAGCGCTTACTCCTGCACATTTTTTAATTGGTGCAGCTATTACCAAAACATAAGTGTAATAAATATGTGCAGAAATTACGTAATCATTTTTGGAAAGAATGGAAGAGTGAATAGATCCAGCAGCTTTAAAGAAGAAGCAAATGAACAAGAAACCATATCAACCACATCAGCATCGGAAAATTGGTAGTTATCCAAAAACAAAAAGTTTATCCTTTCCACTGACCAATTGGCCGCATAACTAAGATATTTTTTGGCAAGTTTTCATAAAAAAAATGAAGCATTTAGAACTGTGAGAAAATTATTTATTCTGCCAATTGAATTAGAGTATTTGAAAGACGAAAATTTAAGCAGCGCGGTATGTTGCTCAATGTATTTAATTAGTGTTTCAAAAATTAAAATGGCTATGTTAATTTAAAAAAAAAAGTCAAAACCAGTTTTGTGACAAACGTAGAAGAAAAAAGTCAAAATAAATGCTTATGTTAATTATTATTAACATAAACATAATCAATCTTAAATTTGTATTCTGCTATTTTAAATTGATGCATTCCGAAACAAGTATAATGAAAGTTTATGCGCTGCATAGTTTTCCGGGAAAAAATTGAAAAAATACCGTCAGACCGGACTACCGACCGCAAAGAAGATGGCTTGACAACATCAAGAAGTCGGCGAGAAAAAAATGGCATCAAATCGCAAAAAGAAAAAGCGCATTGAACGACTTGAAGGAGGCCTACGTCTAGCAGTTGTCAAAACACGGGCAGAAGAGAGAAATGGTTTAAAAGTTAATTTTTCTAATATTTATAACATAAATAAAAATTTAAATTATGTTTATCAGCATCAGCAAAAAACCTCATTTTTTTTTTAGCTGATAACAAAGTAAACAATTACCATAATATCCAGGTTTAATCAAGTAAATTTCAACTATTTGTGCCTATATCCACAAAAGCATATTTTAGACTACAGCGTACAAAACTCAGAACATTGGTTTTATAACCATGTAGAATATTTCTTAATCTAAATCATGCCATTAAGACTATATTTGTAACAGGCATATATTTTAAACTTTTTTGATGACCTTTATGCACGTTTTAATAAAAAGCTTATTAAAATAAACATCTGAAATTATTTCAATGTACATAATAATTAATGGTTTGCTGTTTTTTATTATTATTTTACTTAACTTATTTATTAACCTACATACATTTCTTGTAATGGACTTCTTGGTGAACAAATAATAATGTCATCTAAATAAATATTTATTTGTAGTACAAAGCTTGATAAGAATTGCATCAAATATTTACTGACAGTTCAAAGACGTAGCACTAAAACACATAAAATAAACTTCTAAAATCAGTATTTTCCTTTAACTGCTTAAATCTAAGCTTAAAGTAAATAGTATCTACTTGAGATCTCTCCACTATTTGAAGGTAATTATTAGATTAAATTTTTGTACTCATTGAAGTAATTCAAAAAATATCAAACTCATACTAATGCACTTTAAAAAATTGTTAAAAATGTTATTATTATAATGTTTTAATAAAAATAATATAATTTATGTAAATTCTATTACAAGATTGTAACAATTAATTCAGTTTATATTTTGATAAAATCATTGATATTAATTAGTTTGCACATAATTTAAAACCGATATGAATTATAGTCCATCCAGGCAGGCAGATGATTAATTCACTCCTAACATAACAGATATATATTATATAAAAAAGGAAACAAGATAATATACGAGCATGTATAAATTTTACACATTTTTATTGCACCAATTCCCGTAAAATATAGCACCTTTTGGGCATTAATTAGTGTTATTAATATCGTTGCAGCACGATATAAATAAAGCTGCGCTGCGCAGGCATCTTTTGCTTTTATTACGTGTGAGATGTTTTTAATAACGTCGTAAAATTCAACATTAAAATTAATATGAATATAACGACCAATGATACACTGTGCACCGTCTGCCCATATAATATTTATAAATTATCCCACTCCGAACTGCTTTTCGGACGCATTCATAATATATTAAAGTACACCGGTTTCTCGGAGTTGTTCGTTTGGTAATGCAATAATCCTTCGGCTTTTATCTAATTAAAGGATTACATATCAGGAAAGTTCAATCTGAATTTTCAAATTTTAATTCCATTAACTAAATTTAGTTTCAATTATTAAATAAGCTGAATATATGCTAATGAAAAATAACGTGTTCGCATTTTTCAAGGTGTGCATATTTTTTACACAAAATTACATTAGCATTCATTTCTCCAAAGGATGCTTTTAATTAAAAGCGGCCGTGCTTTTAGCGCTTTCAGAAGATACAGAGGGGGCACTCAAAACATAATCATGATTTATTTACAACAAAAAAAAAAAATTACACACTCACACAGAAGAAAACAAACAAAAATCATTGATTTTTTTTCGGTAAGATCTCTTTAATTAAAACTTTTCTTTTATTATTCCTTAAAGTTACATCGTGTAATTGCCAAGTTACATTGTGGCCGCTCTTTGAGGCATAAATCCACAGCCGAATGTCTTCAGGGACATCACCAACTTGCAACTGCGTTTTATAACTTGAAATTAGAATATCGGTCATAAAATCTCGACCTCAGTGTATATATATATAAAGTGGGGGGATGAAATCAGTTTAAAATTTAAATGGTAAAACCGCATTGTCAACATGACATTACTAAGGAAATTTATAGCGTCATAAAAATTGTCTTAACTTTTCATTTCTTAGATATTTAATCATATTAAATGTGTTGCTGCTATAAATACATTTAATTGTTGTAGTATAATTTATTTTAACACTGAATAAACAATTAATACAATATAAAAATTTACAAATATTAATTAAAAATTAATTATTATTAAGCAAAAAAAATATTTACAAATTGTAAATAGACAAAATTACTATAAAACCAACAATGTGCTTGGAAGTTCAACTGTGACTGGACCTACTTCATACTGTTTATATTTTTAATTAATACTTATTCAACTTTCTTTTCTACCTCCATGCTTTTCTTCTGTGTATAATTTTGGTGTCTATTTTAATAGGTGATTTGAGGAGCATGTAGCTCACTTGGCTGTTCTTACCACTTAACTTGTTCACGTCTTTCTTCTCTATACCTTAGGTCCTATTTCTCGATGGTATAAAAAACTGTTTCAATAACATCCGGAACTTCCAAGAATTTAGATTCAAGCAAAAGTAGTTTTATGCTGGAAATTGTTTTTACTACCCACCCTAAGGATATGTCATCATAAGAAGTGAATTTAAAGATTTTTCATCAAAAATAAGAAGAGTTTCTATGAAAGTGGACAAGGTTCTATTCAGTTTTTAAGTTGGAACAGCTTTGAACAATTCTTTTTTTGCCTTATTGGTTTTGCTTAAAAGATAAAACAAGTTGGTATAACCTACTTAAAGGTGTTTGAGTACAGGCTCTATGTAACTGACTTTTTTTTTAAATTAAGGGTATTTTATGAGCTTGACCAAAACATTTTTACTTTTTTTTGGTTTTTAAGTTGTGAGGGCTTACAAGGGGATAAGCAAAACTGATTTTTTTAGCGTTAGGTATGTAATGTTTTTGCATGTTTAGTGCGTTTGGGCAAACTAATAAATAGTTTTGGAAATACGGAGACAAAACAAAAGATAAAATTCTTTTGTTTTGTCTCCGTATTTGTTAGTACTGTTACTATGATCTGTAAGTTTATTGTTTTTGTCTTACAAGATTATAGACGTGATTTTCTTTGCTAAACTGGTTAGTTTAAAAATAATACTTTATCTTTATCTAGTTTATACTGAAACAAAGTCTTAATCACTACAAACTAAGATTTATTAAGGTCTATGTTTTTGAAAAAAATTAGTAAAATAACTTAGACTGATTAGACTTTCTGAATTTTTTAGATCTTCATTTCAACATAACATAAGTTTACACTTTTTAAATATTGCATCTGTTTTTTTTAATATATAAAATATTTGTTTGTTGATCTACTGTCTTAAAAACTTGTTTTTATTTATTGTCTTATATTTGGTTAATTTGAACATTTTCAAAAATTTTGTTGTAATTTCTTTAAGATCTTCTATTTGTTCACATAGTGCATCTCAATAGTTTGTAACAGAACTTTTAACTAAACTTTCTTTTTTTGTTTTGTTTTATCTAGAGGTAATTTAAAACACTTTTTAATGATATAGTGATTAAAAACTTTAGTTTTAACAATACTACTATCAAATTTTTCTTGATTTCTTCTAAGAAAAATATAATAATAATAATACTTTATTCACGGTATAATCTTACCATTTACATCTACATCAAATATACATAAACAATGATGTTTTACAATACAAAAATAAAAAATACAAATATACCATTCATAAAAGCGCACATATTAGACATTAGTCAGCATGACTTAGCTGACTTCTGAACGTAGATTTAGAGACACAAAATACATTAATATAAACAATAAAAACTACAGATGCCTAAACGAACAAATCAACAACCCATACCAACATATCTATACATTTTTAAAAAACAATAACCACACTACAGTTAATCACTCGACAACAATAACCACAACACACAATAACCAATTAATGTAACAGTAACCACAACAAATTTACACCACCCGCAACACACAACAACACCTGTGAAAAGAAAAGTAAGTTTTGTTAAAATCATCTATGTAACACATATATATTTATAATTTATGTAATATTTTTAGAACTGATGATGGCCTAACCGCCGAAACCGGTCTAAATATATAAAAAAAGTAAAATCAGCACAATAAAGTATAAATTTTTTTATTACACATTCTACCGAGTAGATAGTTGAAACCATAATTAGTAGAATAAGTAGACTCGCAAAATAAAGAAGAATATCTGCTATGTCTATTATTAGGTGCTACATGGAATGGAAGAGTACCAAGTAGCTCCGGACAATCAATCTCAGAAATAATTAAATTACGCAAGAACGACAAATCAGCTCTTTTGCGGCGAATCTTCAATGGCGGTAGATTGTACAATAAAGCAATGTAGCAGTAATCATAATTTACAGATAATATTCCGGATTTATAAAACAATTAACGACAAAACTTTTTTTGATTTTGTTCAATACTACGGTTATGAATTTCATAAACAGGACTCCAAACTGACGGAGCATACTCTAAATGCGAACGCACCAAAGCACAATATAAAAGTTTTAGTGTACTGGCTGATAAATTCGCGGACATTCTATATACAAATCCTAACATTTTTATGGCACGATTGCACATGATGTTTATATGTTCAAGAAATGTAAGTTTATGATCAAAAATAACGCCTAAATCTTTTATTTGTGTGACTTTGATATAATTGAGACTTACCTAACATAACAAATGTGTCGCAAAAAAAAAAATTAATAATGAGTTCGGACTTCATAAAGAGCCAATGCATCAGTATAAAATTTGATGTAATAATACCACATCAAAACGAATGGATAAAGAATAGATACCTAAACACAGTCAAAAAAATTATTATTAAAGACCAAAAAATACCGAGGCTACAATTTACGAGAACAAGCACCAAGAAAAGCACGACTTAAACCGGACAGACTAATAACTATCATGTCAAACTGTCAAGTGACATTGAAAAACCTGCAATTGGCATTAATAAATAATTAATAAATAATAATAAAATCCAAACTGGTTATGACAGTCCGGAAGCAGTAGCCATAACCTGCAAAGTTTGCCTGGTATAGATACCAAGAGACTAGGTGACAAAAAAACTTCATGGTAAATCAGCTTGCCAAACAAGCAGCAATCGTCTAATCAAATGTGCACAAAAATTGATTTCATCTCCAGAAAAATTCAAAAGTTTTGAAACTTTTTACACTAATATAGGTACTTAATAAAAAATATACTAAAAGTCCTGATAAATATGACACGAACTCTAGCGGCAATGACTAAAACAGGGCATTTATTTGTTTTTTTGCTAATATCTCGAGAACTGTAAGTTGGAAGTATAAGTTGACTAAAAACTAATGAAAGCTGATAAAATGTTTAATACAAATGATAGTATATGTTTTTTGTATTCCTAGCAATTACAGAGTTATAAAGCGCTAAAAATAGAAAAAAGGTTTTTTTGGATAGAGGATTACTGTTACACAAGGTGGTGTGGCACAAAAATTATGTTCTCAAGCATTATGCAAGCAAGAGCTGTACCGTTGTGTTTGATGGTCATTTAGCGGCACTATCTAATAAGAAAAAAGCTGAACAGAACCAAAGATACAAACTAAAAAGGTCAATTGACATAAACTTTTAACAGAAAACACAAATCACAGTCAAAGAAAATAATTTTTTTTTTAATGAACTTATTAAAACCCGATTTATTTCTTTTAACTGCTCTTTACAAATGAAAGACTGCGTACTTTCTGTGCATGAATTTAGGAAATGTAATACAACCTCGGCTGCTGTAAGTAACATATTTATCACATAGTAACTGCCACCACCAGTAAATTTTCTCAAGTTTTATGTTTTTAACACGATACACGAGTACTCTAACAAGTATATCATTTGTTAAAAAAATTTCTTTGTCAAAAATTACTAAATCCTAAATAGCAACTGTCAAAAACTACACGATCTAAGATAATATTTATTAACTTAATACGTTTAAAATTAAAAAAATTTACATAGCAGCTGTCAAAATATAACCAATAAAAGATGATCAACTGTAAAAATACTTAATCCAAGATGTGAATGTGAATTTTGTACTTTTCAACCGTTTTTAGCTAAAATTTGTTTTTTTTTATAACATTTTAGTAATTTATAAGAGAATTTTGCTATTTTTTGAACAGTTTATGGTGATTTTTGGTATTTTCTGACAAAATTTTTATACTTTACGGCAAAATTTTGTTATTTTTTACATTTTATGAATGAGTCTTGCACTTTTTAACAGTTTATGGCCGGATTTATAACAAGATTTTAATTGTTTCTAAAAATATTATTATATTTTATAACAGGATTTTGCTATTATTGACATTTTATAAAAAATACACTTTTTGAAAGTCATGTTTTTGACATTTTATGAATAGTATTTTAGGCTTTTTAATAGTTTATGACTGGATTTTGCTATGGTTGATATTTCATATATAGAATTTTAGACGTTTTGACGGTTTATGGCCAGTATTTGCACTTTTCAACACTATGGCCAAATTTTAGTGTTTTCTTACAATATTTTGATATTTCATAATTGGATTTTGCTACATTTCTTTTTTTAATGAAGAGAATTTTGCACTTTTAAAAAGCTTACGGTTGAATTTTGCAAATTTATTTTAAAATTTTGCACTTTTCAACCGTTTATGACCGGATTTTGGTGCTTCCTGACAATATTTTGATAATTTGTAGCCGGGTTTTGCAATTTTTTAGTTTATATAGTTAGAATCTTGCATCTTACAGTTTATGGTTGGGTTTTGCTATTTTTGATAATTCATATATAAAATTTTGGACGTTTTGATAGTTTATAGCCGGATTTTGATGCATTTTGACATTTTATGAATAGAATTTTGCAGTTTTTACCACTATGGCTAAATATTTAAGTTTTTTTTATCAATCTTTTAATATTTCATAGCTAGATTTTGCTACTTTTTTTATTTAATGAATAGAATATTGCACTTTTAAAAAGTTCATGGTTTAATTTTGTTAATTCATTTCAGAATTTTGCACTTTTTAACCGTTTAGACCGGATTTTGGTGCTTTCTGACCATATTTTGATAGTTTGTAACCGGATTTTGCAATTTTTTAGTTTTTATATATAGAATTTTGCACTTTTTAAGAGTATATGGCCGGATTTTGCTGTTTTGTCATTTTATATACAGAATTTTGCACTTTTTTAACATTTTATGACCGGATTTTAGTGCTTTGCAACAATATTTTAATATTTCATAGTTCAATATTGCTATTTTTGACATTTCGTGAGTAGAAATTAGCGAATTTTAGTGTTTTCTGACAATATTCTGATAATTTATTACCGGATTAATAGTTTTTACCTTGTATGAAAAAAACATTTCACTTTTTAACAACATATAGCTAGATTTTGCTTTTTTGACATTTTAAGAATTGAATTTTGCAGTTTTTAACAATTTATATCCCATTTTTTTTTAATTTTAACATTTTATGTGTAGGAAGTGCTAACATTTTTTTTTTAGTATTTTTTGACAATATTTTGATATTTTATAGCAAAATTTTTAAAATGATATTTGTATTTTACTATATTATATTGTTTTGGCCGGACTTAATTACTTTAAAAACGGGTTTTAATTTTTTTACTGGATTAAGTATTGTATGACTAGATTTTTAAGAGTATGATCTAATTTTAAATTTTCATGCAGATTTTTATGTTTTTTTTACCGGATTTCAATATTTTAAGACAAGATTTTAATTTTTTTAGGCGGAAATTTATTTTATTTTTTTGCCAGATTTTTAAAATGATGTCCATATTTTAAAAATATAAAGCAGATTATTATAGTTTTTGACCGGATTTGATTACTTAATGCCTACAATATTTTTTTAGGCCGGGTTTTATCTTTAACGGCCGGATTTTTGAGATTATAATAAAGTTTTATCAATAAGTTAGTCACTTATATATTTTTCTTTTGTTAATTTTTGTATTTTTAGCCGAATTTTTAAAATTATGTACTTTATAAGCGGATTTATTAATATTAAATACAAAGTTTATCAATTTTAAGCAGGTTATTAAAGTTTTTGGCTGGATTTTATTTTTTCTTGTCAAATTTTGTATTATTGGCCGTATTTTTAAAATTATGTGTAAATATTTTGATACTTAAGTTAAGTTTAAATTTTTTTAATTTGGATTTTGTTTTTAATGACAAGATTTTTGAAATTGTGTCAAAATTTTACTAATTCTAAAGATATCATTAAAGTTTCTTGCCGAAATTAATTACTTTTCGACCAAATTTTAATTTTCATAAGCTGGATTTTAAATGTTATTTTATATATAAAATTTTACTAATTTTATTAATGTTTTTGTCTAAATTATTTTGTAGCTGGAAATTTATATCTAGACAACCAAAGAATAGTTATTATATTTTACATAAGCCAAGTACTAAGAATTTTTTTTGCGTTAAAGTTTACGCTTGAATTTAATGGAAATTTACAACATTATATATAAACTCAGCAAATTTTTGCCTGTCCGCCATTGCAAAATCAACAAATCTTTACTTTACTCTAAGTTTCCAATAAATTCACTTACCAAACAACGACTATTTCCGTGTATTTCTTGTGCCAGATTAACACCGAAAACAAACTAAAAACAACAGGGGATAATTTCAAGGTTACGCTGATATGCACTCATTCTCAAATCTACTTTTTTCAAGTTTTTAATTTTTTCTTTCTTACACACACACACACTCCTATGGTACAACCTCTAATTGTGTGTTCACAGCACACTAAGAAAAGACTACATCCTGACTTTTTATAAATAAAATTTTATACTTTTAAACATTTAAGCCAAGTTTTTGACAATATTTAAATATTTCATCGCTGTTTATAACAGTTTATGGACAAATTATTGGAAAAATATTTTGATATTCTATAGCCGGATTTTGAAATTTTTAAACATTATGAATAGAGTTTTACTCTTTTCAACAATTTGAGACTGTTTTTTGGAAAATATTTTAATATTTTATGACCGGATTATGTTGTTTTTGACGTTTCATAAATAAAATGTTCCACTTTTTAAAAGTTTTTGACAATTATTTAATACTTTATAGTCAAATTGTGATAATTTTGACTTTTTTGTGGATAGTATTTTGCATTTTTCAATAATAATAATAATAATTTATTTATTCATTTTGGCCAAATAGATGAATATAAACAGTTAATATACATAATACATAAAAATTAATAATACACATTGAAATAGACATATATAAACAAATAAAATAAAAATAATATTACATTATAATTAAAGACACATATTAAAAACATTTTATAAAGAATCAACTAAATATTCTTGCAAATTATAATAACATTTAGTGACTATAAATATATGTGTTTGAGTTTTAAACAGTTTGTAATTAGTAATTTTTTGCAAGTATGTAGGTAATTTGTTATAGAGTCGCACGCATGCAAATATTGGAGATTTCTCGTATTTGGTTGATTTATGGTGTTTAACTTGCAAGTGATTAATATTACGTGTATTGTAACCATGTGTGGACGTTGTTGATTGAAATTTAGATATATTTTTTTTAACATAAGTTACTGACTTATAAATATAGATAGATGGCAGCGTTAGTAAGTAATTGTTGATAAAATAGTCTTAGCAAGTCGCAAGTCTATCCGCTCCATATATTAAACGTATAATACGTTTTTGTTGCACAAATATCCGTTTTATGTTTGTTGCTTGGCTCTACACTAAGATATTGTAGGTCAAGTGTGACTATACCATAGCAAAATAAATCTTCATTAATGAATCTAAATTTAAAGTCAATCGCATTTGTAAAATTGCAAAAAAAGCTTTGTTAAGCTTTTCACAAACGCTGTCTACTTGACATGACCAATTCAGATTTTCATCAATTATGGTTCCTAGAAATTTTTCATTTTTACTAAGATCATAATTGAATATTTTTATAAAATCGTCGGATAAACATTTTCTTTCATAAAAATTTATAAATGTAGTCTTATATGTATTTAATATAAGTCTATTCTTATAGCACCATTGATTAAAATTATTAATAGTATTTGTCACACTTGCTACTAACTCTTCTTCTGTGTTTGCTGATATTGCAATAGCAGTATCGTCTGCAAACATTACTACTAACCCGTTTCTAATCGATGAAGGCAAATCATTCACGTACATTAAAAATATAAGAGGACCCAATACAGATCCTTGAGGAACACCTAAAGTTTTTGAATATTTTCCTGATAAATCTTTATTTATTTTTACAACTAAGTTGCGATTTGTTAAGTAAGATCTAAGCCATTCAGAAATATTTTCTCTGATCCCCATTGCACAATGTTTAGCTATTACAAAATCCGGATTTACTGTATCAAATGCTCTTGACAGATAAAAAATAAGACCAAGAACATATTTTTTTTATCCATTTCGTCGTAAACGTATTGTAGGAACTGAATAGATGCTGTTTCAACTGAAAAGTGTTTACGGAATCCATGTTGATTTTTAGTAAATAAGTTATTGTTATTTAAGTATAAAAAAATAATTCTATTATATATTATTCTTCAAGTGTTTTTGAAAAGACACTTAGCAATGAAATTGGTCGATAATTTTCAATATCCATAGAATCTTTCTTTTTATATACAGGTGTAACACATGCCGATTTCAGTACACTAGTAAAAACTCCCAATGATAGTGAACGATTTATAAGTCTGACTAGAGGCAGTTCTATAGTGTAATATATTTATTTTATAACCTTAACAGCAATTCCATATATACCCGGGGATTATTGAGTTTATTTACAACTTCTAAAATTTTTGCCTTTTCAATTGGAAATATGTACATTGAAATACATTGATATTCCATATATGTACAGTTTGCTGATAAACTGCTGCTAATGTGAGCGTTTAATGAATTATCAGCTATGTTAGCAAAGTAGTTTTCAAATATATCTAATTATTAATTAATATATTTAATTATTGGTTTTGTTTTTGAACGTCCTAAATTTTTGTTTATTAGCTTCTAAGTTTCTTTAGCCTTATTTTCCGCATTTGTGATTTTTGACGAAAAATGCTCTTGTTTTGCTTTATCAATAATTAATTTATGTTTTAATTTTGTTACTTTATACTGCATGTTAAGTCTTTCGTCATTACTTTTTAAACACATCCAATATAGTTTTTTTAATTCTATACTAGCTACTATAATGTCATTTGTAATCCACTGTTTTTTATCTGAATTAGCTTTACAAGACTTCAAAAGACATGTACTTTCTACTCCAGTTGTAATAATATTTATCATTGTCTCAAAGGCGTCTTTAACGTATAGATATATAATATCATCCCAGTTAACATTTTCTAGAAGTGATATTAAATGATTTATATTATCGTTAGAAATACATCTATAACTATAAATATTCTCTGGTAAATTAATGACATTTTTTGTGCATAATAAATATTCAAAAATTTGTGATTGATGATCAGTTATGAATGCATTTAATAAAGAAAACTTATATGGTAATTAAACAGATATTTCTCATTTTTGACACTTCTTAAATAAAATCTTGTACTTTTTGACAGTTTAAAGCCGGATTTTATTTATTTTAACATTTTATAAACAGAATTTTACATTTTTTGACAGTTTATAATCGACTTTTAGTTTTTTCTGACAATATTTAAATATTTTTATCAAAATTTCCAGTTTTTAGCATATCGTGAATAGAATTTTGCACTTTTCAACAGTGTTTGCTATTTTAGACATTTTATAAATAGAATTTTGTACCTTTTGACTATTATTATGTTATTTTTGACATTTAAAAAAAAATTGCATTTCTTGACATTTTGCTGTTTTTGACACTTTATAAATAGAACCTTGTACTTTTAGACAGTTTATAATTATTATTGTACACTTTTGGTACTTTTTGATCATATTTTAATACTTCATTGCCAAATTTTGACATTTTATGAATAGATTTTTGCACATTTCAACATATTATGACCGAATGTTAATAGTTTTGACATTTAATAGATGAAAATTTGCACTTTTTAACAGATTAAAATTTTTTCTTGGAATATTTTGATACTTGTCAAGTATATAGAATTTAGCACTTTTTGACATTTTATGGTCGTATTTTGCTATTATTGACATTTAATGAATAGAATTTTGCACTTTTAACAGAATATTGGTATTTTAGTTATTTTATAGAAAGACATTTGATTTTTTTCAACAAAAGTTTGAATTTTTCTAACAATTTGTTGATTCTTCATACCTAAATTTTGCATTTTTTGGCGGTTTATGACTAATTTTTGCAATTTTTGACATTTTATGAATACATTTTTGAATTTATTGCCGTTTTTAAGAAAATGTTTTGTTATTTTTCTTTTTTTAGTAACAGAATCTTGCACTTACATTGAAAGTTTTTGATTGAATTTTAACATTTTTAATATTTCATAAAAAAAAACTTTTTAACTGTATATAATAATATTAATAATAATTTTTTATTCACGGTAAAAGTTATAGCATCTGCCTGGTACGTCGATTGCAAATAGGATTACTGAATGGTAGAGATGCAAGAAGCTTAAAACAGTCTACTTCAGACATCACTAATCCACGCAAAAACAAAAGATCAGCCCTTTTGCGACGAAGCTTTAGTGGTGGCAAATTGTACAAACATGTAATGTAATTTTGATCAAAATCAACCGTTAAATCCCCAATTTATAAGATATTAATCTTTGCAACCTTATTTTGAATTTGTTCAACACTTTGAATATGAATTTTGTAAGACGCCTACTAGACTGACGGAGCACATTCTAAATGAGAGCGCACCAAAGAACAATAAAGTAATTTTAGCGTACTTAGGGATAAGTCTGCTAACATTCTGTAAACAAAAACTAGCATTTTTATAGCCCGGTTACCATAGTTATTATACTCGATAAATGTGAGTTTGTGATCAAAGATTACGCCCAAGTTTTTCATTTGGAAAACTTGTTTCAACGGTTTATGATTAATATCATAACCGTAAGGTATTTTATTCAATGTTCTATTAAAACTAATTGAAAAACATTTGTTAACGTTAAAAAAAAGATAATTATTATGACACCAAGCATTTACGGAATCTAAATCTTGTTGTAACAGATGACAATCATTAACTGATAATATACTACTGTAAAGCTTTAGAACATCAGCAAAACAAAAAAAACAATAAATGAATACATTGAGAAATATTATTGATAAAAAACAGGAACAGAATTGGACCGCAATGTGATCCTTGGGGAACACCTAAAGATACAAGAATTGGCTGTAAAAAAAAATTATTAATTTTTACACATTGAGTACAATTTTTCAAAAAGCTAGTTAACATTGAAACCACAACGGGATGAAAACCTAAAGCATAAAGCTTAGCTAACAAAATACTGTGGCTCACACGATCAAAAGGCTTTGAAAAATTGGTGTAAATAGAATCAATTTGTACTTATCAAAAGCCTTTAAAATATAATTTTTGTAGCACAATAAGTTAGTAAGTGTGAAAAGACTCTCACAAAAACCATGCTGTTTATCATATATAATACTTTTGCACATTCATTGTATTTGTTCAGTTACAAGTTGATCAAATAATTTAAGAATGGCAGATTGAATGCATATACTTAGTTATATAGTTAGTTATGTCTTTCTTAGTCTCAGATTTAAATTAAGGCATAATGTAGCTTTGTTTCTACATATAAGAAAATTTAGATTTGTTTAAGGAAGCGTCAAAAAGTAGATGTAACGGCGTAAAAATGGAATAAATTTATTCTTTTAACATCATGGAAGGGATTCCGTCTGGGCCAGTGCTAAAGTTACTTTAAAAGTATTCAATACCTTTAAAAACATCAAACAAAATATTTGAAAAATTTGAATGTATTACGATGTTTTGAAACTCAATCGTTGGAACTAAATAAAGTTCAAAATCGTAAACAGAAAAAAAAAAATTTGCAAATTTGTTGGCATAATCATCCCCATTAGTGCAGATTAGGTCTTCATGGTACATTGTAGAAATGCTTTGGATTTGTTTGATTATTATTCTCGGTACGTGCAATATACTGCTTGTAAACTCATTAAAATCAAATAGAAGTTCTGAAGATTTAAAACAATTTAAACAACTCTTTTTAATTTAGTAAGTGAAATCAGTTTCTTGCTAAACCAAATATGAAAGTTGTTTTCACGCCACAGTTTTTTAGGTAAGTATTTTGGTGCTTTCTAAGAATATTTTAATGTTTCAAGACAGAATTTTGTTATTTTTAACATTTTATAAATAGAATTTTACACTTTTCAACCGTTTTTGTCTAGATTTTTTGGAGACTTTTTTATACTTTTAAAAACCAGATTTATAATTTAAAAGCCAAATTATCAGTTTATCAGTATAGTTTATCTTATTATTTAATTTAAAAGCCAAATTTACTGTTTAGCAGATATATTTAACTCTTTAAAGACTGGATTTACACTTTTAAAGAGGAATTACAGTTTTAACGGCCGGTTATACCTTGAAAATCGGATTATTAGTTTTGCAGTAAATTTTTACACGTTAGTTACTGGGTTTTTAGTTTTAAAATCCCATTTTACAATTTTAAAGACTGGATTGTTAATTTAGAAGCCGGATAAAGAGTTTGAAATTATTAGCACTCAATTGAAAAAAAAAGAGTATGTTTTTTGTTAATTTGAATTAAAAAAAGTAAAAAGATTTTTAACTTCTCAAAGAGTATAAGTTACTAAAAAAATTCTTGCAAATGTATAACTGCATGTGGAAACAGATGTAGTTGCCAAACAAACAGGAATAAAGTGCATAAACATTTGCCACAACTGCTATGAAAAATGATTAAATGGCATTACTTCCACAAGCAAAAAAAAATTTAATGACCCTAATTTTCTAAGTTTGTTCATACCTCTAGAAAAAACACGACAGTCAGCAAAAAAACTTAAACATAAATAAAGATCAAAATGCTGAGTTTACTGGCTTTATAACCAAAAATTAGATAAGATTGCATTTTTTTATTTTTCACTGATTACGTGCAGTTTAGCAGTGGTAATCAATAATTTTCATACATTATTTTACTGCTTGATTACTTCTTGTTATTTATATTTTTGTGACGGTTTTCTTACACAATTATTTTATAGCTACCTGTTTTTACTGTGTTTCAGGCAACAAGTGTCACAGCTCAAGTAGTTGTACATGTTGCAGGGTCTTTTAGAAACAAGCAATCGAGAGTTAATTGATTATGCTCATGATATTATGTATTCTTAATTTTTTTTATTAATAATTTAATAAAGGTTTCATTTTTTTTACTAAATTGGAAAGTTTGTCTACACAATGATCCAACATATTCAAAAATGTAGGTAAAACATTGTCAAATATTGATTTAATCATCTAAACAATGAGAAATAGAAGCTAACATACACATGTTGGGCATTATTGGCCTGAATAAAACGCATTGGAAAGGTTGCATTAGAGTGGATTTTTTGTTAGACAAAACCGCCAACAAAGCTGTACTGGGGTACCAATGCATCAGTGATCAAATTATAGTGCTAAAGGTTAAGTTCTAACCCATCATCATAAACCTTGTCAAGGTCTACGCACCAAAATAATGGAAGCATTTTACGAACAGCTGCAAAACACTCAAAACAACCCCCAAAAAAAAGAAATATTTGTTTTGTTTGGAGACATGTACGTAAAAGTAGAGCAAAACTTGAACAAAAAAGAACAACTTTGCGGCACAATAGGGCGCTACGGTTTAGACAGTTTTGCCAAGAACGCAATTTAAACATTGCAAACACTATAGCAGACGCCTATACACACAGATATTAACAAAAAAATTATTGTCTTATTGGTCAGAACTTTTAGAATATTTTTCACTAAATACCTATAAATCAGTGTAAAAAATTTAAAACTTTTTGACTTTTTTTTAAGTGAAAAGCTACTTTGACTGGACTACAAAGAAAACATTCACTAGACCAGAGCCCGTGTTTGGGATCCCATACAAAACCGATAAAGAAATAATCCGCAGCAAACTTAAGACGGAACACAGCAACCTGTGGAAAGGCTGTAAAAGATTGACATATTTAAAAATATTCCTTACAGGACTGATAATCAGACATTGTAGACTCATCAAGAACTTGCATAGAATGCAAATAGGAAAGAACCCTTTATGCCAAGAAAAAAAGGAAAAAAACAAGACTCCAATATATTTACTGAATGAATGCAAAGCTTTCAAACAGCAACGCACAGCCATTTTTGACAAACACAACCTAACCGCAGATATGCTAAAAACAACCCATTGGTTTCAAGTTCTAGACTTCATTGAAAAGACAAAGCTGCTAAAGAAGTAGAACAGCAGAGGTGGACAACAGGCTCAATAAGACCACAGTGCAACGAGCGCCAGGCAAACCACCTTAAGGTAAGAAAAAAAAAATTTGGAAGAATAAAAAACTTAATGTTATATTACGAGGTTGGCTTTGTTGTATTTTGATCTATTTAAGCTGAATTTTTTAAGCGTGCTTTAGAAATATATGTTATTATTTAAAAATACAATTTAAAAAAAAAAAATTTTAGCTTAATTTATTGTTTAGAATGTAGTTAAATTTGTTAATTTTTTTTTCAAATTATTATTTACTGAATTGTTTAATCCTTAATTTTTATTAATAATTTATCAGAAAAATAATAATTTAAAAATAAATCCTCATCAATAAATAACATAAAAGTTTTAATTAAAATATCGGTCGTAAATTCTTCTTCTTACTTATCCAAATTGTGCTATAATAAAACTTTTACACATTACCGAAAAACGTCAATAAATTTATGTTTTTAATTTTGATTTTATTGCAGTTGGGAACTACTTCTGTATGTATAATAATCCTCTGGATTTATTTATGTGAGCAAAATACACTCCCGATTTGATCATAAAAAAAGTATAAACCGAGCACTAATAATAATATTTTATATGCGTATCAGTTATTATCAGAAGGAAACAATCATAAGATATATTAACTTATCCGTACAATTAATAAAGCAACATGAGATATATCACCATAAATTATATTCCAGTTTTTCCCATAAGGATTATGATAATCTAGCATTATCCTTGGGCCGGCTGTACAAAGTTTATAAAGTGAAATGGACGTTAGTTTACAAACTAGTAAGAACTAACAATAATTCTCCCGCAATTATAATTACAACAACTTAATCAAGATTTATATTAAGCCACCACTACAACTACACCCTTCACCGTACTAGGTATAATAAAATAAATGCAAAGGAATCCAGCCCGGTCGGTCAGATTTCTCAATTGTGTCCATTAAACGAGCAGATAATAACGATATAGTTAGGTTAGGTCTGAGCGGTTCGTTAGTTATGCTAATCGAACCGATCATCTGATTACTTCTTCGTGTTTATTACCGATTATATTTATAAAAAGGGTATTCCGTATTTCCCTTACGGACGATCTTAATTAAAGCTAACATATCGCTTCCTATAAAATCCAAAAGGAATTTTGATTAAGGAAAATATATTTTAATTGCATTGTTGTCTTTGGTAAATCATTAGAATATCAAGCGGTAAAATCTTTTACTTGCAGACCTTATTTTTTAGGAATCAGAAAGTAATAACACTAACAATATACGAGCGAAGCCTCGACAAAAGTTTTTATTAGAATTCTTCTCGCACCAAGAATATATCCACCTACTCAAACATCAAATTGGAAAGCGATAGAACTTAATTAAAAAAGGCACTCGTTAAATTTTATATTCAGTCATATTTGGAGGTTTTATCACGTTTCATCTACATTGTTTGTACATTTACTTCTTTAAAAAATTTAATCAACAACTTTATAACTTTCAATGCTGCTAAAAATGTATACTTAGTAGTAAAAATAAATTATCAATATAAATTTTTTTTTTCTAATTTTATCAGTATTTACATTTATTTGTTTTGGTAACAAAAGCGATTAAAATGAAATAGCCGGAAGCAGCATAAACAAAATGTATAATAGATTAACATCATAAAAGCCAATAAAAGTCTACTTTCATGGGTGTACATAAAAATATAGTTATATGAGTATTACATTAATTAATAAAAATTAATAAAATCTTACTTAAATAGCATAATAAATTTATTAAAAACCGTGTATTGTTGCTTTTTATGTGAGAACAACATTGATTCTTTTATATTTTATTTAATTTCATTCAATATTTTTTAGGATTTTATTTAATTAATAATACAAATTACTCACAAAGTAGATAAAATGAAAAATGGTGTCTGTTTTTCAAATTAACCATTTATGTAACTATTACTAATTACAGTTCAGTATAAAATAGTAAAGCTAAATTAAAATAACATTTTAGTAAAGTAATTACACAATTTGCTTAAAAATAAATTTAAAATGTACTGAGTTCTGCTATAATATTTGCAAGGTTACGAAGCAAATATATATTTTTATTTAGACTATGCTCAACTTTATCTTCTTGAGTTTTGTAGTCTGCAATCTAGATGTAGTCCTAAAAACTTTATCTTTATAGCATTGTCTACAGCAGGCAAACATATTTTGAAACGGGCTAGATCCTAAAAGTTTTAAGCTTTAAATAAGGAAAAATCTTTTGTACTTTCATCAAAATTAAAAAAAAAACGTTAGTTTAAGTTCATAAAATATCTTCGCTGCAATTTTTTTAGAAATATGGACTTTGCGGGCCAAATTAAAAACATATAGCGGGCCAGATTTGACCCGCGGGCCGTAGTTTGCCGACCTCTGGTCTACAGCATTGGCTAGTCTGTTGGTAAACTGTCTTACTGTTTTTCTCTAAGGTCTTAGAATAAGATTTATCTTTATTTATTGTTGTTGTGTCATCAGCAGATAACACCAATTTATCAACTTTTAGATAATTAGGAAGTAATATATATTAAAAACAATAATGGTCCTAGTATAAATCCTTAAGGTATTTCAACATCAACATTAAGTAGTTGTGACATATTTCCATTTACTTTACAACATTGTCCTCTATTTGATAAGTAATGCAACATAAACCTACACCTTTTTGTGTATAGTTTTTTTAGTAGAAATCTATGTGATACGCAGTCAAAAGCTTTACTTAGCTCAAGAAATGATTCTATAGAGTAGCATCCTTTTTCAAAACAGTCTAATATTTTGTCGACTAAATTTATCATTGCTGTTGTTGTTAATTTTCTTTGCCAAAAACCGTATTGGCAATTTGTAAACAAATTGTTATTCTCAAAAAAATCGGTGAGTTGTTTTGCTGAAATTTTATTATAGACTTTTGAAAAAACTAGAAGAAGCAATATTGGACAAAAATTATCTTTTACTGTTTTTGTAAAAGAGACTATTACTGCTATTTTTATTTAATCTTCCCATTAACATCTACATCAAATATACATAAACAATAATGTTTTACAATACAAAAATAAAGAATACAAAAAATAACATATATAATAGAGCACATATTAAACATTAGTCAGCATGACTCAGCTGACTTTTAAACGTAGATTTAGAGACACAACAAACATTAATATCAGTTGGTAAATTATTTGCAAATCTACAGATTCTACCGAGTGGATTGTTAAAACCATCATTAGTACAATAAGTAGAATCACGGAATTAAGAAGAATGCCTGCTATGTCTATTATTAGGTGCTGCATGGAATGAAAGAGTACCAAGTAGCTCCGGACAATCAACCTCAGACATAATTAAATTACACAAGAACGACAAATCAGCCCTTTTGCGGCAAATCTTCAATGACAGTAGGTTGTACAATGAAGCAATGTAGCAGTAATAATAATTTACAGATAATATGCTCAATTTATAAGACAATAAACGACAAAACTTCTTTTGAATTTGTTCACAACTACAGTTATGAGTTTCATAAACAGGATTCTAAACGGAGCATACTCTAAACCAAAGCACAATAAAAAAGTTTTAGTGTACTGGCTGATAAATTTGCAGACATTCTATATACAAATCCTAACATTTTTATAGCACTGTTGCACATGATGTTGATATATTCAACAAATGTAAGTTTATGTGTCAATTATATAATTAAAAGAAATTTTACTTAAAGTTCTATGGAAACTTATTGAAAAACATTTATCAGCATTAAAGAATAATTTAATAAAACACCAAGTATTTATAGAATCTAAGTCCATTTGTAAAATATGGCAATCATTGAGAGATGCTTATCTTTTTTGTCAGCCATTTACTGTCCACTCCTGGACATAAGCCTCTTCTAATTATTTCCATTTGTATCTGTCTTGTGCTTTCCAAATCCACTCCATTCCTTCTACTGGTTTGACATTGTCAATCCATCTTTTTTAGAGTCTTCTTGAGCTCCTTTTAGTCACCCTTGGGCGTTAAGTTAATATTTTCTTTGTCTATCTATAGTTGTGCTGTCTTGCAACATGCCCTACCCATTGCCATTTAAGTTCTTCCCATTGCCATTTAAGTTTTGCCACGCGTGTCATTATGTCTGTGTTGCGTAATTTGTCCTTTAATGTGATTCCTAACATTGCTCTCTCCATTGCTTTTTGTGTTGTTTTTAGTTTATTCGTGTTCTTTTTTGTTAGTGCTAATGTCTCGCCAGAAGACGCCATAAGTGGCTACTGGTAAAATGCATGCTTTATATACTTTTCTTTTTATGTTGATTGGGATGTTGTGTCTCAAGTAGACATATTTATCCACTTGTTCAATACTTTGGAGATCCACTTTAACCTCTGTTTTGTTTCCACTCATAATTTTTGTTTTGTCCAGGTTTATTTTTAGTCTTATGGCTTTTGATGCGTTGTTTAGTTGTTCGAGCATAGTTTTAAGTTCTGTAATGTCACTGCTAATGATCACTATGTCGTCAGCAAATCTAAGGTGGTTTAAATATTTACCATCTATCTTAATGCTGTTATTTGACCATGTCAGTTGTTTAAACACATCTTCCAATGCTAGGTTGAACAATTTTGAAAATATCCTTGTCTTACACCTCGGTGTACTGGGATTTTGTTTGTTTTTATGTCTTCATCTATTTTGACGTAGAATGATACGTTTTTATAGATGTTTTCTAAGACCTTGGAATATCTAGAGTCAATTCTTGCTCTGTCCATTGATCTTAAAAATGACTAAGTTTTTATCGAGTCAAACGTTTTGTGGAAGTCCACAAAGGCCAGATGTAGGGGGACGTTATACTCAGTAGTTTTTTCTTTTAATAGGCGTTGTGCTTGTAGATGGTCCGTTGTGCTGTAACTTTTCCGGAATCCTGCTGTTCCACCGGCTGGTAAGAATCTAATTTGTTTGTTAGACGGTTCATAATTATTCTTCTGTATAGTTTATACATTTGTGATAATAGGCTGATAGGGCAGTAATTCTCTACATTTGTTATGTCGCTTTTACTGTACAGGATAATGAGTTCTGCCATTTCTAGAGACTTATTCTCTCATGCATGCATTTGTTTAAAAGAATTATTATTGCTTCTTCTACTGGTTTGCCGCCCATTTTAAGCATTTTCTATTTTTTATTTTCCCTAATGCTTCTTTAACTTCTGAGACCATTACATCTGGTATATCCTCGGATCTTACATTGCAAATGTTATCCCTGTCAAGTGGTCCTGGATCTTTTACTTTTGATGTGTACAGCTTTTTATAGAAGTTTTAGATCACTTTTACTATTGCTTTTTTGTCCGATACAATAGTCCCTTTGGAATTTTTTAATTTGGAAAATGTTTGTTTTCTTATTGACATTTTAGATATCAAAACTTTCATGTTTGTGTTATCCTCTATTGTGTTTGTTATCATCTTGGTATTATAAGCGCGTGCGTCTTTACAAATGTGCTTTTTTATGTTCCTGTTTGAGTGTTTATATTCTGTGGTCGTGCGGTTGTGGTATTTCCTTTTTTCCTCCAGTAGTTATAAAATTGTAATGCTTAATTTTGTGTTCTTCTAAATTTTTCCTTTTGTGCATGTTTTTCATGCAGCCGTTTGGATATCGGTTTTGAGTTTGTCTGCCAGTTGGTTTATGCTCATACTATTTAGGTGTTTTGTATCTCCTAGTCTTTTTGTCAGGTGATTTTGGTACTCCACTTTTTTTAGTTTAAGAATTTTGCCAGTAGAGAATCTTGTGTTTTTTATAAGTTTACTCTTCTCTATTCTAGTTTTGATTTGTATTCTTGCCCTTACCAACCTGTGGTCGCATCCTGTGTTGAACCTGTTTAGTATTGTCACATCCTTGCATATTCTTTTTTTGTTTGATATGATGTAGACTATTTTGTTTTTGACACCTATTGGGCTTCTCTATGTACACTTCTTCTGCGTTGGTTTATAAAAAAAAGTGTTCATGCAGTACATGCTTTCACTAAAAATTGAGCAGCATGTTTCCTCTGTTGTTCCTGATGACCAATCCAAACTTTCCAATATATTCTGTGTCTCCTGGTAATTGTTGACCAATCTTTGCGTTAAAATCTCCGATGACTAGTGTGTATTGTAAATTTGTTTGGCACTTATTTGGCACTTGTTATGTCTTCGTATAGTGTTTCGGCTTCTTCATCCTCAGATTCACTGGTTGGTGCATATATTTGGATGACCTGTAGTGTGTATCTTTCTGATATTTTGATATTGCTTGTTATTTAGTTACTAGATGTTTGGTATTTTTGTTGACAATAATATTTTGATATAGATCATGTCCTGACTTGAGTATCGTAGTATTTTCACCCTTTCGGCGCGTTTCACATATTCCAGCGATGTTCCATTTGATATGTGACAGTTCTTGTTCTAGCTCTTTTAACATTTCATCCGTTCTCTTTTTGTTTGTTTGGTTGTTTATTTAATTTTGTCGAATCTTTGCCTCCCATATAACCCATGAAACCTACTGATTTCTCAGTTTAAGGTTCTGAGCTATGAGCTCTACTCAACTGAGGTATGTTTGTTTTAGAATTTGACATGTTAGCTTTAAAAAAAAAGTTTTGTAGTTCATCCGCCTCCTCCATCGTTGAGACTCTTGCGTTTTCTTCTGCTTTTGGAGCCGTTGACCGGTTGTCACCTGTATTCCTAGGCAAGATCCCTCAATGTTTTTTAGCGAGGTGTTACTTCTCAAACACTCTTTTTTTTTTCATTCGGGCTAGTGACCGACAATTTCAAAGTTTTTCTATACATTTTTAAATCATCCGCAAATAAAAGAAATGACGATAAATTAATATACTGTGGGATATCATAAATAAAAAGCAAAAATAAAATTACTCTACAATGAGATCCTTAAGGAATACCTGATAAAACAAGAAGGTGCTGTGACAAAAAATTATTAAATTTTACACAATGCGTGCAATTTTTCAAAAAGCTAAATAACCAGGAAATCACATCATTATAAAAACCTTAAGCACTGAGCTTTGCAATCAAAATATTTTGGCTCACACAATCAAACGGCTTTAAAAAATCGGTGTAGATTGAGTCAACTTGTACTTTAGATTCAAATGATTCAAATATCATTTTCATAACAGAGTTTTTCTATTAAGATGCTTTTGCACATCCATTGCAACTGACCAGTTACAATTTTATCAAACAATTTAAGTAATGCAGATTGAATGCAAATGCCTCTATAGTTAGTGATATCCTATTTGGCTCTAGATTTAAATAAAGACGTAATATAGCTTTGTTTCCATATTTGAGAAAATTTAGTTTCATTCAATAAAGCATTAAAAAGTAAGTGCAATGGCTTTGCAATAGAATAAATGCACTTTTTTAACAATAAAGAAGGAATGCCGTCCGGTCCAACGCTTAAATTACATTTAAGGTTTTCAATTCCCTTAAAAACATCACACAAACTAATAGAAAATTTTGAATGTATTACGTTATTATTAAAATTAAACAATAAAGTTGGATGGGTTTTGTTATCATAGATTAAAGAAAAAAAATCTGCAAAACTATTGACAAAGTCGTTCCCATTATGACAGGTTTGATCCTTTAAATACATTGTGGCTGGAAAACTATTACTTTTTTTTTGTTTTCATTAACAAATCTCCAAAAATGTTTTGGATTATTTTGAATTTTACTTTCAGTTTGTAAAATATATTGCTTGTATTAATGTGCACTTCATTGTAGTCTAACAATAGTTTTAAAGATTTATAACGTTTGTGTACAGTTTTCTTGTGTTTAGTAAGATATCAATTTTTTGTTGAACCAAATAGGATAATTGCTTTTACGCCACAGTTTTTTAGGAACAAAACAATCAATAACATAATCAATTACAGAGTAAAATACATCAAGACACATATCAATATCACAGTTATAAAATAGTGCAGTCCAATCAACATTCAACAAATAATGATTGATTGCGCTGTAGTCGGCAAGTTTAAAATTATTAAAAACATATTTACAATTTAAATTATCACAGGTAGTACCACATTTCATAGTTGACAAATACGCAGTACAGTGTTGGTTTAAATTTAACAAAACATCTACAGGTTCTATCACAGAAATATCACGATTGTTGATAACACACATCTAAAAACACACCCTTACTGTTAGGAATAGAAAAACATTGTACGCAGTTTAAGAACCCAAACAAATTAGCTACTAAATGAGCAGGGTAACTATCATTACAAATTAATCCTATACCTAAATTATCGTTAACCCAAGACGCTGCAAGTAGATTGTAATCGCCCAATAAAACTAGTTTACTGCTTGGACACTCGTCGGCAATAGATTTAACGGAATAACAATGATCAAGGTATTTATCTCTAGATTAATTAGGTGGTAAATATACCGCACAAATTATATAAGACACAAGATTAAACTTAACAACTACAAACAAATGTTTAACACTAATAAACTTATGCGATAGCAATTAAAACACAACTTCCGCTTTGTTTAGGGCTTGTAAAGGCCAAGCGATTACACCTTAATAAATAATAGCCTTTTAGTTTTAATTCAGAGTCACTGATGTCTGGAGAAAGCCAGGTTTCAGTGAAAACAATCACATCGTAGTCTGATACTGCTACAGCTAGCAAAAGTTTCCTGAGTTTAGTTTTTAAACCTCCGACGTTCTGGTAGTAGATGGAGAAGCCGTTATCATTCCTGAAGATGGGTTTAAGCAGTTAACATTATTCAGGCTCCAAAAATCCATTAGAGATTTAGCTGGCCAAAAGTCTTTGCAAAGAAAAGCTCGAGCATGGTCGGCTAGAACAAAGATTTTAAAGCTACTGTAACTTTCAAATTGTACAACTCGTCGATTGAAATATTGGGGTATTTCAATTTAATGTAGTTAATAACATCGGATTTTTTAGTTCCGCGTTTAAGTTTCAAGACATGTATTTATCAGTTTGGCACATATGTCTGCAACTTATCGTGACTTGGACCACTACAAAAATTGTTGGGGTTTTAGGCTGAACTTTCTGTTTAGGTTTAGTTTGAGCAGTATGGGTTGCAAGAGAAGAAGAATTATTAATTACAGAATTAATTGCAGGTGGATGCAATTGCATTTCCTCATTAATAGATTCTTGAATACGAGTTTTGTATTCAAATTTTTTGTCTGCAATTTTCTCTTTAAGATACAATACTTTGTCTAATAGCAATTTATTGTTAGACCAAACTTCATCTAAGAAAACTTGATACAGTACGATAGTCTCTTTATAAAGCCTGGGAAGTTTGGAATCATCAAGTTTGAATGACGTACCCCAGTAGCATTTTTTTATGACAATTGTGCAAAACTTCTGCATTTACACGCTTGACCAGACAATAATAAATTAAAATTTAACTATAATTGTAATTAAATATTTCGGAATAAAAAATAATACAAGGATGATACAAGAATACACAATTTACACCGGTGCGGTTTTTCAACTGGTGACTAACTACAAAACAAACAAAAACAGACTACGGTTAGAATAACACAAGAAAACAAAGAAGTGTTTTAAACAAGCTTAAAATATAAAATCACAAACTAAAAAAAAAAACAAGTCTGGTAAGAATATTGCTTTGCGCTGCGCGGATGAGAACGCGCGGGCGGGGGCTATAAATTTAGATTAAGTTTCAATAAACAAACTTTACCATAAATTTTACTGAATAATGTTTAAGACAGATAGCACAAACAATCACAAATATAATTACCAGTTCGTTAAGTGAAACTTCCAATTAAAAACTTTTAAAATTGTATGAGTAAAATATCATAGCTTAGTGCAGTGCTTCTTTTAATGCAGCTTTATATTTTTGAATAATTTGTATTGCGTTTCCATGTGCGTATTTATAGCATTTTGATACACTTTATTCTTCTCTTAATCTACGTAAGTCATCATTAAACCAAGTTTTTTTTTTGTTATTTTCAGTTATGAACCTTTTTCCTCATAAAAATTATTGTATATAACTTTAGACGCAATTTGGTTTGTTTTTGTAAAACTCCAGTTTGTATAAGATAATCCATTAAATAGTTTGAATTTTCCAAGTTTTGTGATTGGCCTGAAAAACTTAATTTGTTTTACTTTTTCCATACTTTTGTTAATTGGTAGAGGTGCACTTATACTTATGTGATCAGACAGATCAGTTTAAATAGGAGATGTCATCAGATCACAATTACTAAATGCATCATCTAAGCAGTTTTTTTTTCTTGTTAAAAAATTAAATTAATTTTAAGATCATAACTCTGCATAAAACCACATTTATCATTTATTCTAAAATGTGCATTAAAATTTCTAACTATGACAATATTTGCATTGCAAAGATAAATTATATTTAATAAATTAAGATGTTGAAAAAACTGTTAAAATTACCGTTTGGTGAACCATCCAAACATATTAAAATTAAATGAAAATTTACTAGCTGCTATTTCACAATTTTTATCTAGAAACAGAACATTTAGATCAGTGGTTCCCAAACTTTTTTGACCCCTTTTTTTAACAAAACTTTTCCACAGACTCCAAAACTACATAATTGCATAATAAAAAAATTAAAAATTTAACTTTGATGTCTTGACTGGTAAATGGTGACGTAAAAATAAAATATAAATAAAACATTTTGTTAAAATAGTATTTATAAAATTATAATTTTTGTTTTAAAATACAAAAAAAAAAGAATGACTTGAATAAACCTAATGGGATGTTATGAGTGTATTTATGTCGGCCTCAATGTTTGTGAGTAGCAACTACAAATTCCCACAAGTACTAATTTCTAGTTGGTTTGTTTTTTTTTTGACGAGGCTCATAATGACACTGAATCCACGTTCTACCAAATAGGAAAACAAATAAGCAATCAACAGCTTATTTACAATAACCCATAATGCTGGATATAAAATTGGGATCTGTTTTTGTAACAAATAATTGTTGTACCCTTGTGTAAAAATTGGTTTCAGCTCTTCATTTGTGGATAATTCAACAAGTTGCTTCAGTATTAGTATCTATTTATCTGCATTTGTGCTCTGAGTTTGACTATTTGCAAAAAAGTTCAACACACAGCCGGAAATATCCAAGTGACGTCTTCAAATCTTTGGTTAAGGTCCAAATGAAGCGGCGTTACGTGTTGACAATAAGTAAACAAATATTTTTTTGCAATTTTGAAAGATTTGGAAACTGAGAACATTTTACTCTTTCCAAGTTTTGTTTGTAAAGCAAAAGTTTTACAACAAAAGCAGATATTACACTTTTAGTTTTGATTAAATTTAATGTGTCATCTTGTAGTTTCAAATTACTCTTGTTAAATCTGGCAAATAAATTAGTCATATAAACGATGTCATTTTTTGTTTGAGATAATTAAATTGTGCCGCAAAACATTGTCTTTACTCTTCAAGAATTCCAACACTGAAACAAAAAGCGAATAAAAACGATTCAAACATGTATTTTTAGATAATCAACGTACTTCTGTGTTAAGTAGTAAATAAATATAGTCATCATCATATTCCAAACATTTTTTAAATTTTATATTAAACTTTGCGCGTACCTCCTGACGTTGTTCAGGGACCCCCAAATCGATTTAAATTTTTCAAGGATTCCTTGAACTATCCCAGGGTCCCTAATATTGAATTGCTCAATTTTAGTTTCTTTGTTAGATAAAAAAAACAATAAATACGTACTCTTTTTAGCCAGAATTGTAGATTGTTTACTGTATCTTCTGTTTCTAACAAAATTGACTTAAATGAAGCGTATTTATTGGGGCGGTTGAAAGAAATTGTAATGCATTTTACGTTGTTAATATTTTTACTTTTTACGTAATTAACTAATTATTAAGATTTAGTTTAAATACGTAAAAAAGCGCAAGTTTGATTTCTTTTAGCCTGATTTTGTCCACTCCTGAACATAACCCTCTTCTATACGTTTCCATGTCAATCTTTGTTGAACAGTCTGTATCCAATTTCTGCTCGCGTGCTTTTGTATATAGATCTTCCATCTTATTTGGGGACGGCCAACGCTTCTTCTAGACACATGAGGTCTTCAGTGTAATATTTTCTTGGACTATGTGCCATTTTTTTTTGCCATTTAAGATGTGCCATTTGTTCTATGACATTTGTGATTCCCGTTCTTTGCTTTATTTCCTTGTTTGGGATTTTATTTTGTAAGCTTAATCCTAGCTTCACTGGTCGTTGACACATCTTTGTTGGGAAGTCTTTATCAAGTTTCTGTCCGCGTGGCTCTGTATGTTGTCCTTCTATCTTATTTGGGGGCGGCCAACGCTTCTCCTAGATACTTGATCTTTTTACTATAATTTAGTCTTGCATCATTTGCTATTTTCTTATGCCATTTGCTTTATAACATCTGTGATTCCAGTTCTTTGCTTTATTTCTTAGTCCGGGATTTTATCTCGTAAACTTAATCCTAATATCGCGCACTTTTTAGCCTGTTGGCAGACTAAACGTCTATTTGCGCTGTTCTTTGTGATGGCTATAGTTTTTAGCCGGTATGTAGTGACAGGTAAGATACATGTATTATACACTTTCCTTTTTAGGTTTATTGGAATTTTAGGTTCTCGTAGAATGTATACTAATTTATCAAAAGCTGCTCATGTTAATCCGATGCGCCTGGTGATCTCAGTAGTTTAGTTGGCTTTTCTTAATTTGATGCTATACCCCAAGTATATATACTCTTCGACATTTTTCTAAAACTGATAGTAAACATTTTAATACTTGTACTTATGATTTTTGTTGTGTGCATTTTTATTTGCAAGCTCACAGTTTGTGAGGCTTTGTCAAGTTTGCGTAACATTTTTTCCAGTTTTTCTGAGTAATTGCTAATGAGGGCAATATTATCGGCAAAGCAAAAGTGATTTAGGCGGTTACCATCGATGCTTAAGATATCCCTTGCTCTCTCACAATAGTTTTTTGAACACGTCTTCCAGCACTAACGTCAATTATTTTGGCAAGATGGTGTTGCCCTGCTAGACTATAGCTACTATCCTCATCGTTCAATCTTCTCCTTTTTTGACGTGTAGGGTTGCGTATTTGTAGATGTATTTAAGCAAGTTTGTGTACCTAGAGTTGATTCGGGCAATGTTCATTGACTAGAATTCTGCCAATGTTTCAATGGAGCCAAAAGTCTTCTGATAGTCTACAAATACTATGTGGAGGTGTATACTGCATTCTGTACATTTCTTGATTAGTATATGCTTGTTCAGCCAGTTATTATTTTAGTTAGTAACCTATAAAAAGTGGACAGTAGACTGATTAATCTGTAGTTCTCCAAATTTGAATTATTTCCTTTCTTAAAAAAAAGAATTACATTAGCGTTTTGCCATAAGTTAGAAATTTTGCCCTCTTCAAAGTTTTGGGTGCAAGTGTATAAGGATTGCTTATTTCAGGGCCTTTTCTCCAGTTTTTTGCATTCCGCTAGTTATTTGCTCTTTGCCTAGTGTTTTGTTGTTTTTCAGATGCTGTTCTTCGAGTTTTATTGTTGCACTAATAATAAAGTTATTATTAGATTCTGCAAAAGTTGTTGTAATTGGAAAATGCAATCAACATAAAAATAAGCAAATATAAAAGAGCCAAAAGGGTCATGGTAATAGAAATTAGAAAAAAATAGAAAAGCTTAACGGTGAAAGCAAAAAGGTAGAATTATTATGGAAACTAGAAAAGCAGTTGGCTACAATGGAAAAAAAATGATAAGAAAATCTATAATGAAAAGAAATTGAATACACTAAACTGCTCAATTAATGGATATGAAGAAAGAGAGTTATAAACTTATATTGGAGTAAGAGGAGCATTAGTTATTGATTATATGATAAAAAAGAAAAAGCATCAGTACAAACTATAGAGGTAGAACAGAGTGTAAAATTCGATCACATACCGTTACAATTGAATGTCAAAAATTACACAAAAAAAAAGTTGGGACAAAAACGCAATAAAATAGTACAGAGATAAACTTAACAACATAAACATAGAAAACATATCAGTATTAGAATTAAGTGAAATAATAAAAAAAGCAATAAAAAGAAAATTATTAGTTAAAATAATCATAAAAAACAGAGACAAGGAGAAAGTAGCATTATAGAATTTAATCAAACTAAATAAATATGAGGAAAAATATAAAAAAATAGAAAAAGACGTGTGGGTCTCATATAATAAAAATAACAATGACAGCAAAAAGGCGATTCTTAAAAAGAAAGAAATAAAAAAGTGAACACATTATTTTAAAAATCTGCTAAGTGAAGACAACGGTGAATTAAAACCAAAAAATATATGCAAAAAAATAAATTATTTTATAAAAAACATATCTTATGAAACTTGGAAATACGCGCCTGCTAGAGTAACAGACATATTATACGGAGAATGCAATCAAATATGCAAAGAACAAAATACATGCCAGAAAGCTGGAAGTTAAGAAATATAACACCTATATATAAAAGAAGAAAAAAAAAATCTTCGGCTAACTATAAGGGCATCATGTCAATAGTTGCTTCTTATAAAATATTTACAAAAATGGTAGATAGAATGCTTCAATTAGAAGTAGACAAGAAGAAGATAATCCCAAAAGTACAGACGGGTTTTAAAAAGAAAAAAAAACAGTTTGATGGCGCTAAATAATGTAATGGATAAAGAACTAGGAAAAAAAAGAAGAAGATTTGCCTTTTTTGTTGGTTTAAAGACAGCGTATAACACAATTGACAAAAGTATGCTTATAGAATGTTTGAGAATAAAGAGTGTATCAGAGCAGGTAATAGAAGCAGTAAAAAAGATATATAAGAAAACTTGGTGTAGAGTAAAAGTGAGTGAATGTAGAAGTAAAAAGTTTAGAGTAACTAAATGGTTACGGCAGAGATGTCCGTTGAAATCGTTACAATTTAATATATGGCCATGTACGAGTCAAATGTACGGATTGAAAATTTGTTTTTGGTCAAAACACTAAAAATGCTTTTTTCTACATGAACCCTAATTATGTGAATTTTTAGTGAGCCATTTCCGAGTAACAAGCAATAAAAAATTTAAGTTTTTTACATTTTTTGATTGTTTGTAACGAAAAAAATTATAAGAAACTTTCATAATCAAAATTTTTGTTCCTAAATTTTAAAAATTTTGCAGAACTTTAAAAAACAGTTTTTCTTAAAAAAATATGACAAATAATTTTTTTTTTTTCAAAAATAGATAAAAATGTTCTTTTATATGTGCAAATGATACCCTAAAGCTTTTAGAAAGTGCCGTGTGCTACGCTTCACGATATCTTACAATGTATTCACAAAAATACTTAAAAATAGCAAAAAAAGCTTAAATTTTAAATTTAAATTTTTTGATTGTAACTTCTCAAAATTGCATTTTTAGGAAAAAATTATAACGAATTTTTTTTTTCAAAATTGTTTAAAGAATAAGTTTTTACAAACAAATTTTTTTTTAATTTTGTAAATTTTGCAACTTAAGTGACAGTTTTTTTTTTAAATTATAAATATTATTTTTTTCTCAAATATGGATAAAAACGTGCTTAACATATAAAAACAAAATTTTCAAAATTTAAAGAAAAAAAAATTGTCTGTGAAAATTTATTATTTGACAAATTTAAAAAAAAAGCAAACGGCACTTACTAAAATTTTTTGAGTATCTTTTGCACATATAAAAGCATGTTTATAACCGTATTTAAAAAAAAAAAAAATACCCGTCATCATTTTTTTAAGAAAAACTGTCTTTTAAAGTTCTGCAAAATTTTCAAAATTCAAGAGAAAAAAATTGACTATGAAAACTTATTCTTTTAAAGAAAAAAATTTCTTATAATTTTTTCCTAAAAATGCAGTCCTGAGAATTTAAAAATTATCAAAAAATGTAAAAAAAATCAAAATTTTTGACTTTTTTAAATTTTGATTGCTTATCACTTGGAAATGGCTCTCTAAAAAAATTTCAAAAAAACTACATAATCAGCATTGAGCAAAAACAAATGTTCATTTTGAACATTTGACTCATACATAGCCATATATATATATATATATACGGCAAGTCTAGAAAATGTACTAGAAAAAGAGCAAGCTGGCGAAGTAGGTACTAATTGGACAAAAAAGTGTAGTCTCTAGCATACGCTGACATTGTCGTAATTCTAGTAACACGGAAGAGATGATTGAAAGAGTAAGTAAGTTTTTTGAACAAAAAAAAATTGGAAGTAAATGTTGATAAAACCAACTAGATGCTAAAAACAAAACAGAAGAATTTACAATAAAATAAGAGTAGAGCCTTCAATACTTGGCTATATTGTTTTGCAGGAAGCTAACTGTAAGAAAGTTAGCAGGTGGGCAGCAGCAAAATTGCTAAAATTTTAACCAAATTTTTTTTTTAAGACGCGATAAAAGTTTAGTAAATGAAATAATAAAGTTAGTAGGAATAGAAAAGAATGGAAGTGTACTTGCAAAAAATTTTGGTATAGAAAGAAAGAAATTATATAAAAGGGGTGAGATTTGTAGAAACTTGGAATTAAGTAAATGAGTTTTATAGATTAAAGTGGGACGATTATGAGCAAATGCAAGCAAAAAATTAAAATATTTTTAATACAAAAATCGAACTATAAAATATCTGGAATTACGTTTAACATATTATTTAAGACAGCTCCTATATAATTTTGATAGAAATGAATTAATTAAACTTGATTGAAGTAAATTGAAAGTTATTAAATTTTTAATCTTAAAATGAACTTAAATTACCACTTACTTTAAAAACTAATAATTAGCAAAACAAATATTAAATTTAAAAGTAGTTGATTTTAAATGATTATTTAATTACTTTTAAATAATATTCAAACAAAATAATCTTATAGGATTATCTGCTGTGGACCAGACAACCCTGGAAAACATTATATACATTCTTGGAAATAAAATAAAATTGATTTAACTACACGTCCAGCTCTAAAATTGCAATAAACAATAATTCGAAGCCATTAAATGTAGCTTGAAATTTATTATAGCTGAAGGCTGCAAAATTTACGTCCACCTTTAAATTACGCATCACTTTCCTTTGCAATATGAAAACTTTAACTCCTCTCTCTACAACCAGCCCGCTCGTAGCATACAGCAGGCATAGCTATATTTATTCCATGCCTCCCCCACAAATAAATAAGCCCCATACAAATTTCTCCAGGTAAATAATTATTTGCTGAACATGAACTAGAGCGGGCGCGTATCCTTGACCCGTGTAATTATTTAGGAGAGCGTTGGTAATTAATAAACCCACCTGAATGCGCCACATTTTGCGGTTTTGGGTCTGGTGCCAACCGTCTAGGCTTTGCTAAGTTTATATGTGTACAATAGTTTCTGATTTAATGTATATTAAATTCTGATTAATTTTTTGTTTTTTTTTTTAATATTCGTCACAAACCAATCAACTCTCGTGATTGAATGTCACACGGAAATTGATCTATCGGGCTCACACCCTGTTTTTAATTTTGCGAAAACGTTGATTTTGAAAGGTTGTCAACAGCAAATACACTTCAGTCATAAATTGGATCAAAATATATAAATATTGTTTTATTGTAAATAAAAATGAAGGTAACCTGTTATGAAGCACCGTTGAGGATCAAAGGAAAACGCGTCGTGTTATTGCGGATGTGCACTCTATACGGGTTCTCGGTGACACATCGGGAATGGAGATTTTTGTTCTGAAGTTTTAAATTGGGTTTATGATGGAGGAAGAAATTGCTGAGGATTTAGTTTCTCAACTTTCTATATGGGAAATTTCTATTCTGCAAAGGCACCGATAGTTTCAAAGCAAATTTATTTATCTTCTTCATTTAATTTTCAAAACTTTATAATAAATTCATTCAGAACAAAATTAACCTTGTTAGCAATTAATGGATACATATATTTTGCACTATCTGTGAAATTCATGTGACAGTTTTGCGCTCGAAGAGTTTCTAGAGAGAGGGTTAAATATGTAGATTGATTTATTAGGGTAAAAAATATGTGACTGATGGACTAGCTCGGGGGGATTTTTAAGGTGGCGCATATTTTATGTCGGTCCTTATAGGAACTGGCAGATGTCAACGTTCTCAATTTGAATTTTGCTAGCGGATGTACGTAACATTGCTACTAAATAAAAATCACTTCATGTGTGAGTAATTTGATGTGTGTATAAAAATGCAGATATTACATTTTTATCATGAAATGTATATTAGAAATATATATTAAATATTGTATTCATCTTTTCGAATTCGATTCAAGTTATTTTATTATTTAAAAACTAATAAATTATATTTTGAGATTAATTTAATAAAAAAAACTTGGTTGATAGATTTCAAAATTTTAATTAACTCACTTATAACCAACGTTGACAGAATTTTTTTTTTCAAATACTTAACTCTAAGGTAATGCGGTGAGGAACTTTAATCAAAACTACCAGCAAGTAATAAGCTGAGTGTCAAGACTATAAGGAATAAATCCACAAATATTTATATTTTTTTAATTGATCAAAAATAACGACTTGCAGCTAGCAGGTCGTTATTTTTTGGTCTAAAAACAATATCTTTTTGAAATCTTTAATCCAAAATTGATATTTTGTTTAAATGTTAGTCTAAAACAGTATCTTCTAGTGTATTTTCTATTTTTTGCAAAAATAACATTTTTTTTTTTGTTTAAAAAGCATTTTCTATTAAGTATTTTGACAAAAACAGCATTTTTAACACTTTTTAAGCTGCAACAATATTTTTATGAGTTTTTTGTAACTTTTTTGCACAAAATCACATTTTTTGAAAATGCAATTATTATTCAGAAACAGCATTTTTTTAACACGTTAACCGTTTTTGCAAAAAACCACAATTATTATCACTTTTCGATCTAAAAAGTTATCATTTTCTAGTCTAAAAAGAAAGTTTTACTCAAAAACAGCGTTTTTTTAAAACATTTTAGTCCTAAATTGCTTGCTTTGTTTTATTTTTAGTTGAAAATAAAAGTTTTATAAGTTTTCTATAACTTTTATGTACAAAAACACATTTTTTTAATACTTGTTGGTCTAAAAAGCATTTGTTATTAAGTTTTTAGTCAGAAATAGTATGTTTTGAAAACTTTAATTTAAAATTGTTTTTTTTTTTGTTTAATTTATATTTTAAAGCAGTATTTTTTAAGAGTTTTTTTGTATAAAATCACATTTTTAATTATTTTTTTGTCTAGAAAACTATTTCTATTAAATGTTTAGTCAAATACAACGTTTTCTAAACACTAGCCCAAAATTGTTTTTTCTGTTTAATTTTTAGTTCAAAACATTATTTCTGATAAGCTTTTTCTAACTTTCTAACACAAAATTTTAATATTTTATTAATTTTTGGTCTAAAAAGCATGTTCTATAAGGTTTTTAGTCAAAAATATCATTTACTGAACATTTTAATTTTTTTTTGTTACGTCTAACGTCTTTGCACTGCAATCCTTTTTTTCTATTGTGCACCTCTGATTGTTACTTTTTTGGTAGATGCAATACTACAAATATTAAAACTTAACTTAACTTTTTTTTCTTTTTGTTTGCAATTAAAAACTAAGTCCTGTTATCTGCCTTTTAGATTTCCAATGATGCTGACGTCCAGCTCTCTATCCATCTTTTAAGTAATCTTCCTAAAGGTTTTCTACTTTAGAATCTTTAGTCTTTATCTCAGTTGGCAATTCTGTTGTAGTTTATTCTATATACATGGACCTCTATTGCCATCTTTATGAGCTATTTTTTTAAATTTTATCACGTAGTTTAGTGTTTTTATTGTTCTAAGGGCCGATTTATTCACCTTTCTATAAAGTGCTTAGTAGCATTACTGATAAGATTGCCATGAATTAATGTTTATTCATCTGTCAATAGTGACAACCTGTCATCATATTAAATTTACAAGACAGATAAATTATATAGATCACTTTGGCCCGTTAGTAAAAAAATTACTAAAAGAACATAACCTTATGCCATTTTGTTTCACATGAATGTAACCACAAACAAATAACAACACGCAGTAGTACCACACTCGTTTTCTTTTTAGTAAGTCTATCTCTGTCTTTCTTACAGATATGTATATAGATATCTTTTTCTATTAAGTTGTACTAGCCGTATAAAAACTTTATAAACGTTTAGTAATTATTTGTTATATAAAATGGGATGAATACACCCAAATTTTATGACCTATAAGTTTATTGAACACGTAACTAATCAATAACTTACAGAACAGATGAATAAATTGGCCCTAAGACTTTATTTCCGTGCTCCTCTTTATTTTTTTTAACTTTAAATGTTTCTGCATTGGTTTTAGCGGCGTAGGTAAGGATCGGCCGCACACAAGTTTTATAAATTCTAACTTCTAAACGTTAATCCTTTTAAATACAGATCATCAAATGTGCTCTTAATGTTTGACTACAAAACATTAAACAAGAAACTAACAACAAAGTCTAATTACCGTTAAGCCAGAGAGCTACCTACGACAAAACAAATCTAAAATGACAAAAATTGCATTATTAATGCTTATTGAACAAAAATACGGCATTGTTTGTGGTCTTTTGGTTTTAATTCTTAAGCTAACTGCACTTTATACGCATGCAAGAGCAGATCTTTAATGTGTGTTTAAACTGTTGTAAACGCCGTGGATTTGACACACGTGGGTTTTTTGCAACACTTTCAGCAACAGCAGCAATGTTTTTGTCTAACCTAATACTACAAACTGGTGATTTAACCTCACTATATTAGCCAAATTTTTTAAATTTCTGTTCGAAACGGTGCTTCATTCCGTCGAACAAACCGTCTCCGTTAAATTTTCATCATATCTGTAGTAAATTTTCACTTTTTTTATTCTTTGTTAAAGCGTATATCGTACCATTTTTGTAAATGGAATAGTTTTTACTATTTAACTGAAAAAAAATAGCATTTATATCTTTACAAGTACAAAAATGGCGCAAATTTTAAAATTACACTTCTTACTTTTTGGTGAGGTAATTTTGTACAATGCCACGGTAATCTGTTTTTTTTAATGCTTCAATAATCTTAGCTCACAACGGACTGTTGAAAACGTTTCTTATATATTATCGCGCAGTCTTCTGAATTTAAGGAATATTTTTTACTTTCTCTCAGATTGCTATTCTAAATACTGTTTGTAGTAGATGTATGGTATTTCTTTGTACTCAGTAGCTAAATTGGTGCTTTGACAAGTTTTCCTTTTGCTCTAGTTCTTTTGTAGTTTATTCATTGTGTCTATTGGGTCGCTTTTATTTTTAATGAATTTTCTAATGAGCACACATTTTGCTTTTTTCAGTTACCAGGAAATTTTCCTTTTCTGAAGCTTTACTTCCTCAATTTTTTTTAGAAATGCTTAAGCCATAATTATTATTGTTCGGAAAACCGCCTAAGCCAAGTGCATTTTTTATTTTTATTTTTGTGGCAAACGCTTCTATAATATTTTTTTTTTGCTACTTGCTTTTTTTAATAATTTTTTTAGACAATGCGGTACCCTTTACCCTAATTGTTTTTTTCTACTTCTTTTGTTAGATTTTTTCGTTTTTGATTTTTTGCAATTATTTTGTAATCTTTTTTATTAATATTTGATTTTCCATTTCGTTATTTCTTTTTTATTTTTTGTGGTTTTTAAGCATTCTTTTCTTTTGTTAGCTGTGTCTTAAGTCCACTAATATTTTTTGATTTTTTTTGTCATTTTTAAAATCTTTTAGTTGAACGTAAACTTTCTCATCGTATTTTTTCTTATATATTTAATGTCAAAGCGCTCTATTTTGAATCCAATGTTTGCAAAACCCTTAATTATTTTTTTTTTCATTAGAAAGAGGGGAATTCTTTTGCTTTTATACTGTATAATGTATTACGCCCAGTTATACAGTAAACCTCCCAACCACCACACCGTGCTTAACTGTCAAATCTTAATTAATTATTACTTACTTACTTACTTCATCAAACAATTCATTGCCGTCAAACCATTCAACCGCATCTCTTCACTGCGCCGACGTTACTGATCCTCCCTCTTTTGTCCCGCAATCGACTCCCACTCCACTGCATTGCAATCTATTTGTGCTGAACTGGTCTATCTTGTTTGTGTGCAATACCGCGCTAATGTTTGCGTGTACTTTTCTATAAATTAAACTTGCATACAATTATTAATACAATCTGTTTAATTGATAAATATATATCTCTCTAGCACAAAACCAATTGTTATGCCAGAATCCGCATAATTATATCAATACATAAAATACTTCTAATTACTTAATTAGCACATCCCCAAGATATGTTTATAAATACTTCTCACCGCTGTAATGTGCCTTGCATATCCTCTCTAGACCTAACTGTCTTGTGTAAGCTTGACAATCTTTTGCAGTTATTGTGCAACTCTAAAGCCTTAACTGTCAGTGCACAACATACATTTTGCTGTTACGTATAAGGCCTTACTGCCAGATACAGTGTTATTCACACAACCCTAAGGTCTTGGCTGCCAATGTGTAAAATAACAACATTTTTAGCCTTCCATGCATGCAATAGCAATCAGTACTTTCCTGCCAATTACTTTGTATTACAACCTCTATGGCCGGTCTATGTGTGAATAACCCCTGATAGCTAAATTACACCCTTTAAAACTCCCTTAGCCATTGTGTAATTTAGTCTTTATTACACCCCTAAAAGCTTTTCTAGCCATTGTGTATTTAAGTCTCATTTCTCTAAGGTAACAAGTTAACAAACCTTTTCATTAACAAATATAGCAATCTATAACTAATCCATTACTTATCTACTCTTAACAGAACCTTAGATGTTATATCTGTATGCAAATAACAATGTTTATAAAACACTTACTATTATAAATAATACCAACAAAACCTACTGTTAACAAACATTTGTTTTAAAAATTTGTCTTTTATTGTCATTTTTTCTATTTTAGCAATGCCAATTCTGCTCTTCACTATCAATTTTGCATTCCTTTTTTTAGTTCTAACCACCTTATTAATTGTGATGCTTAAACTTTGTGTATAATAATAATAATAATAATAATAATAAACGTCTTTATTAGATTATATTTGAATACATTTGTTACAAAATATGTAAAGCTGTGGCGAAATTCAGCTTGTTTAAACATTACTGTTTAAACTGCTGTTCTTTTATTTAACCACGCATAAATAATTTCGGTTTATAATTGTGAAATATTTTTTGTCTATACTAAACTTATGGTTACAAATTAATTTTATTTTACAGTTACAAAGTTACCAAATTTATAATAAAATTATATTACTTATATCTTGCACGCACACTTAAATATTGATCACCATAAAGTTGATTTTTATATTTTTTCTTAAAACCAATATCGTTTAGTTTTTTTATAGAATACAGAATAGAGTTGTATAACGCAGCTATGTTGTATGAAAAAGATCTTTGATAAATTGAAGTTTTATGGATAGGTGTTGTAAGCAGGCCTTTAGATCTGATATTAATACTGTGTACATCTGTCCTGAATAAAATTTTGTTGTAAAGATATGGTGGAACTTTAGTCTGCACAATTTTGTGAAAAAATACTGCTGCATGCAGTTTTTTGCGGTTTGTCATGTTTAGCCACTGCATGTCAATTAGTTTATGGGATATATTTTCATATTTTCTTATACCAAATATCAATCTTAAACACGAATTTTGTATTTTTTGTATTCTAGCAATATCTTCTGAATCCAAACAGAATCCATAGACTGTGTCACAATGAGTAAACTGTGAAAGCACTAGCGTTTCGCAAAGAAGAATTTTAGTCTGTTTGCAAAGAAAGTGACGATTATTATATATGATTTTTAAATTTAAAAATGCTTTTCTAATGCACCCTGTGATATGAGATTTGAATCTAAGATGAGTATCAAAAATTAATCCTAAGTTTTTAGCTTCTGTTTTGATAGAAATATTGATGTTATCTACCTCAAGATGCATAGAGTCAATTATACTATAAATTTTATGCTTTCTTCCAAATAACAATGCTATAGATTTGTTTGGATTTAGAGTTAACGCATGATTTTTAGCATACTGAGCTATATTATTTAAATCTCTGTTTACATTAATAACAGCACTATCAATGTTTTCAGTTGGTACAGTGCAGTAGAGCTGCGAATCGTCTGCGTATAAGTGAATTTTATTGTATTGTACTGATTGTGGCATATCAGAGGTATAAATGGAGTACAAAAGCGGGCCAAGAATAGAACCCTGCGGAACACCTTTAGTCAAATCCAAAGCATTCGAAACATTTTCTTGCACAACTACAAACTGTTTCCTGTTAAATAAATAACTGGCAATCAATTGGCAAGCGTTTGGAGATAGCCCCAACCAACTTAATTTGGCAATTAACATTTTATGATTTATTGTATTGAATGCTTTAGAAAAATCTAGCATTACTAGAATTGAGATTTTGTTGTCATTTATACCTCTAAATATTTCATCACTAATATTAGCTAAAGCAGACGCGCAGCTATACCCTTTTTTAAAACCAGATTGGCAATCAGGTAACAGATTATATAGCTCTATATGTTTTTTTAGTTGTGATTCTATAACTTTTTCAAAAACCTTAGACAGTGCTGACAGAATGCTAATTGGTCTAAGATTGTTAATACCATTGACGTTGCTTGTTTTTGCAAGTGGTATAACCATAGATACTTTCCACATGTTGGGTAAAATATTACCTTTTATGCAGGCATTAATAATGTGCGTTATATAAGGTAATAAAAACGGACAACAAAGTTTAATAAATTTAATTGACAATTCATCATAACCTTTAGCGTTTGATTTAATATTGTTGATTATTTTAAAAACTTCAAATTCATCTATTTCGTGAAAACTTAAAAGATTGGCAACTTTTTCATTCAATGAGTTATTATAGGTGTGTTAAACATCAACATTGATACTATTAACTGGTACAGAAGAAACAAAATGGTTATTAACCTCGTTTGGGTCAAGTGCATCGGGATGTCTATTAGGTCTTTTAGTAACACCTAATCTTGACAAAGTTTTCCATGTAGAACTTGGACTACTTTGCATAGCAACTTTTAAGTAATTAAACTTTTCTTGCCTAATAGTTTGAGTAGTAAGATTACGTAGCATTTTGTAGGTGTTCCAGTGATCATTTAACTTGGTGCGTTTGAATTTTGCCAGTGCTGCATCACTGTCTTTAATAAGTAATTTAATGTTATTTGTTATCCATGATTTATAAGATTGTGTAAATTTAAAAGTTTTTAGTGGCAAAAAAATATTTAATAGTATGTGCAAGTTATCATTTAAAAAATCAAGTTTGTTATTGATATTCCCAATGTCATACACATTTTTCCAAGGGATGCTACATAAAGCACTATGAAATTCCAAATAGTTAAAGTTTTTAAAATCTCTGATGGTTTTGATTTCTGCTTTAGTTTTACAAATTAGATACTTGATTTCAAAACCTACAAAATCGTGGTCTGACACGCCATGCATAGATATTGAGTAGCAATTAGGTACCACATGAACCAAAAGTTTACTACTTCAGTTTTATTTTTTTATTATTGCGTTGTACGTTGTGTTTTTGTTGCTATTATTCGTACTTATTGTAATGTCTGTTCTCCTTTTGGGTACTGATTTTTCTCCTTATATTACTTTTGTCCAAGTTTCTTCTGTTTCTGTTAAGGGCCGGTAATCTTATATATATATATTTTTATTAGTTTATTTTTTCTTTTTCTCTTAGCGGTTTGATTGGCACTAGTATCTCAGTTTTGATGTTTATTTTATACTTTGCAGTTTTACCGTTACTAATTTTCATTTTTCTTGTTCCATGACATCTTTTAGAATAATCATTCCGTCGTTGATTTAGTTTTGCGTTTTCATTTGCTTCTAAGTTGATCATAAACTAATACTATTTGTGTTGTATGTTTTACATATGCAAATTCTTCTGGTACCACATTATTGTTTTTGGTCTCTTCAGTTTTTTTGGTTTTTGCTTTTTGTCTTCTTTATTTATTAGTCTTGTCTTGTTTTTACTCAGTTTTCTTTTATTATCTCCAAAAAATTTGCAAAAGTTGTAAAAAAAAATTTCTTGACTTTCTAAAAAAACTAAAAAAAAAACTGGATCTAGAAAAAGACATCCTGAATCCGGTTTGTTTTTTTTTATTATCAATTGTTTTTTAAGATACTCTACTTTTTCTTTAAGTTTTTTTACTTCATTTGAGCATAGCATAATTGTTTTTTCTACTTCTTTTGATGCACTTTGCAGTTTTGATTTTAAGTTATTTAATGTTATTATTTTTTTCATGGTTTTTTTCCATATATATATTTTTTTTTTTATCATCAATTATGTTGTGACCGTCCCGGGTGGTCTTGGGTGGTTTTGAGTTTGAGCCTCAAGCCTCCTATCTGGAAAGTCAGTTTTGCTGGTTAAAAAAAATATATTGTGATGAGTACGCCTTTTTTGGATAACAAGAAAAACTTTAATAGGTCCTGTGTACTGCCTTAATGTAACGTGCATGTTAAAAATACCAATAATTTAGGTTGGAATTCCTGAAGTTCCCAGATGTGGTAGTCTTAATCTCTGGCGTCGGTGATTAACCTTGGCAGCAAAAATAGACCGACGTTAAATAATTGAATTAAAAATATATGTTGTGCAACTTCTTCTCCGCTTCATTTACGTATACAAGAATATTTTTTTTAATTGAATTTTAATAGTTCTTTTATGTTGTTCTCAATTTGTTTTCTAAAATCTTTGATATTTTTCCTGTTTTATGTTTTTTTTTACATATTTTCTTTTGAAAGTTCAGGAAATTTGATAGCTTTTCTTGTTAAGTTTTTTTTGCAACGTATTTATGTATAGATTTGGCTGGATTCTATCGTTTTCTTCAAAATGATCTACAAATTAATTGTTTCTTCAAAAACCAAGTAAGAGTTTTGTCTTTGTTTTCAACGTGTTTTGGTGATCTTTCTGGTTTGTTGCAGCTATTGCCTGGTTGTCATACTACTGCTTTTGCTTATAAATATTTTACTTTTATCCAGTTTTATGTATAAAACCAAGTCTTCTTTTAGAAACGTCTTATTTTCTAGTTTGTTCTCCAGTGTCTGTAAAGTTTAAGTTGTTGCACTGACAATTCTTGAAAAAAGGGATTGCTTAAGTTAACTGTACCCTCTTGAGTAATTTTGTTTTCTAAATTTTTTTATTCTTATTTTCTATTTTAAGCTCATGACAGCTGTGTATTCATTTTCTGACTATCCAGACCCATATGAAAGTTTATAGTGTTGAGTTCTACTGTAAGAAGAAGATTTTAAAGCTGTTTTGGTTAACAGGCTCTCAATAAGTGGACCATGGGAGACCAAAAAGTTGTCCAAGAACGAATAAAAGCTTAAAGAGAAAATTGATAGTTTTATTACCAAAGCAATAAATACTGTGCAATAGTGTTGATGTGCGCGAGCAATTTCCTTATTTGCCACCTGGGAACGCGCTTGGTAAGGGTTACATTTTTTCCGCAAAACACTAACTTAACCTAACCTAACCTAATCTTGATTTAGACTCTCATGTTAAACTTAACCAGACGACTAATCATGCAACAAAATATGGTCTAACTTTCAAACTAAATATTGTTTGTTAATAAATTTTGTTACCAATATAGCTTAATAACTGCAGCAAAATAATTAGCTTAGTTTAGCATAACCTCAATCTATTGTAGTCCACTTAAGAAAGGAGAATAGATACGCTACTATAAGGGTTTACAAAATAAAACGCCTGAATAAAAAAAAATGAAATAATAGACAAAAGCCCAACCTGTGTCTTCAAACTTTTAAAAAAATTATCCGATAAGATGTTTCTTTGCAATTAATTTAAAAAAAAAAATGGAGTTTTTATTTATGCTTTATTAATTTTTTACTCATTAAATAATATAACTGCAAATTTTTAACCCAAAAACATAAAATATTGTATGTAGTTCAACATATAAAATGATGACGTCTCGTTTAGATATTGAGTGGGTTAACGTTTTGTCTTATTTGAACCAATTTTAATTAAAAAAAGAGCGTCAGACGTGTCAATAATAAAAAAAAAATTACCCATATTATGTAGATGTAATAAGATTTTAGTTTGTAATATTTGTTAATAATATTTTTTATAACAACTAAACGACTTAACTTGACAAATTCTCTAGCGTTAATCAAAATTAGAGATTAGGCTATTGGTATTAACTAAGGGCACTTGGCTAAATGCCGCATGTTATTATGCTTTAATCCTTAATTTTTCAAAGCCGTATAAAATTGCCAAAAAGTCAAAAAATAGTTAGGTTTTTTAAAAAAGTATTTATGGTTTTGTTAATAAATCTATAAAAGCAAGAAGTTTGCTTAACAGAATTTGTTGAAATTATAAAAAATAAAAAATTTATTGAAGCAGTTCAAGAGTCTATTAGACTAAGGGCTGTAATATCCAACTCCTAATAAAGCACCTAATAAACTATTAGCTGAATAACCTAACTTTTAATTTTATTAATTTTATTAAAACCTTTGAATAGGCAATTAAATATATGCTTAACATGTACATTTATAACAAATAAAAACTTCAAGCATATAATTTATTATTTGCTCAGACGTGTAAAAGAAATAAATCAAATTAAAGTTTAAAAGAAGTTAGGTTATTCAGCTAATAGTTTATTAGGTGCTTTATTAGGAGTTGGATATTACGGCCCTAAATTTAAAGAAATTTATGTTTATTTTGTAGTGACAGAAGGTACAAGGTTTTGTTATTATATCAAAATTTTATAAAAATAATAATAATAATAATAATAATAAAAAAAAAAAAATCACAAAACAACATATTGAATAGACATAGCAGTTCCAGCAAGTGAAAATATCCTAAGAAAACCGATGAAAAAATACAAAAATACACAGAACAAGCATATGAAATAAAACGAATATGGAAATTAACAAACATAACAATATTACCAATTATAATTTCTGCAACAGGATTAATACTTAAAAAAGCGGTAAAAAATTTAAAACTAATAGGAGCTAAAGATACACTAGCAGATCTGCAAAAAACCGTTTTGCTAGACACAGCACATATAACACGTGCTTTCTTATACTAAATTCATTTTTTTTTTATAAATAACATAGTTATATATACCCTTGGAAAACCCGCGTATATATTGATAAAACACGACAACAGTTTAATTAAAAAAAATAAAATAAAAAAAAATGACAGCAAAAAACTCAAAAACCATAATCACAACAAAACAGCCACCATGGAAAAGACAAATAGAAAATAATATTGAAGAGATTAGAAGACAAATTGGACGTTTAACAAGATACATTCAAGGAAATATCTCAAATAAACTTACTAATAAACTAACAAATGTATTTAGAAAATCAAACTTTACATACCTAGTGAAAAGCAAAAGCCATAAAGAAGAAATGAAACAAGTAAACAAACTTCTAAAACAAAAATTAGCCGTTTATACACACCGTTTAAGAAAATGCAAAATATTCTTTGAAAGAAAATCACAAAACGCAAGTTTTACTAGAAATTAAAGACAATTTCATCGAAAACTGGGAAAAGAGGAAATACAAAACTACACAATTCCAAGTAAAGAACAAATTGAAACTTGGAAAAATATATGAACTAACACAGACACACACAAAAAAAAATGCAGCTTGAATATGTGAAGAGAGAGAGAAGATGACATTAAATATGCAATTAACAAATGTCCAAATTGGAGAGCACCTGGAAAGGACAAAATTCAGAACTACTGGTTAAAACTCTTTACAGTAACACACAAACACCTTGCAAGAATTTATACAGATAAAATAAAAAACTCGCATAAAATGCCCGAGTACATGATGCACGGAATTACTTACCTTAAACCTAAAGATAAAAACGACTCAGAAAATTCTGGATAATACCGACCCATCACATGCTTACCAACTATTTACAAATTATTAACTTTTATAATAACTAGTAAAGTAACAAACCATTTTGAAAAACATAAAATAATGACAGAAGAGCAAAAAGGTTGCAAAAAAGGATCTCGTAGATTTAAAGAACAAATTATAGTAGCTACAGTTATAACTAATCAAACAAAAAACAAGAAAGAAATCTGTATACAGGATATATAGACTACCAAAAAACATACCTCATTCATGGATACAAGAAGTACTGCAAATATATAAAATCAATCCAATAATAAATACATTCCTTGTACACTTAATGCAGAACTGGAAAACGAAAATGCATATAAAGAACGGCACTACTATTTTTAAATCAAAACAAATATCAATAAATAAAGGAATATTTCAAGGCGACACATTAAGCGCAACTTTATTTTCTATGGCCATAAATCCTATTTCAATAGAACCAAATACAAGTTCAAATTAAAAGGTGCAACCAACATCCAAACAATAAATCACTTGTTATACATGAATGATTTAAAACTATATGGATCTAACAAACATCAACTAACTCAGCTGATTATTATAGTAGAAAAAATGAGCAAAAATGTCTGTATGAAATTTGGAATAGATAAATATAAAGTTATAAGAATGGAAAAAGGAATATGGAGAAACACATTCAACTTGACGATAAGCAAATAGTAGGTAATATGGAAGAAACAAAAATTTATAAAAATCTAGGAATAATGCAAAATATTGCCACTGATAACAAAGGTATTAAAGAAAACAAAAATTTAAAATCAGATTAAACTCTCTCACTAGTAGCAAATTAAACTCAAAAATCTTACTAAAGCTATTAATACGTATGTTATCCCGGTACTTATTTATTCTTTTGGCATCATCAAGTAGAATAATACTGAATTAGATGATCTGAACAGGCAAATAAGAACAACTTTTACAAAATATAGAGCTCATCATCCAAAATCTTGTATGCAACAAATGACACTGCTAAGATCTAAAGGTGAAAGAGGTATCAGCAAGATTAAATATCATCACAGACAAATAATAGATTTAACAACTTATTTAAAAAAAACTAAAGGCACTTTTTACAAAACTGTAATAGAATCCGACAAACATCTAACGCTTCTAAATCTGCTCAATGACATATAACCGTGTAATACTATTACAATTGAGAGTAATGAAACTGAATGGTCACAAAAAGAAATTCATAGAAAACACTACTACCAACTGCACAAGGAAGGGATCAACATAGGTGTATCAAATTTATGGCTCACCAATTGAGAATTGTTTCCTAAAACTGAAAGATCTATAATAGTCATAAAAACAAGAAACTATGACAAATATATACTTAAAAACAATATTGATACCAATAAATGTAGAAAATGCAAAAAAGAAACAGAAACTATATAACACATATAATAAGTGGATGTGAAAAATTAGCTCCAACAAAGTATACAGAAAGGCATAACAAAGTTGCAGCAATAATACATAAAAATATGTTAAAAAACACGTCTTTAGATGATTAAGAAGGTAGAATCCCTTATTACGACTACACTCCAAAGCCCATTAAAGAAAATAACGATCATAAATTACTTAGGGGTGTATCAATTCAAACTAATAAAAATATTGTTCACAATAGACCAGATATCATATGAACAAATAAGCAATCAAAAACAACATATATTATTGACGTAGCAATACCATCAAGCAAAAACATAATTAAAAAGATTGAAGAAAAGAAACAGAAATACACAGATCTCTCATTTGAAATTAAACAGGTATGAAGACAAAACAAAGTAATTATACTACCTATTATAATATCAGCAACAAGTTTAGTCCTAAAAGAAACCATCCAAAATTTAAAAGTTTTATGCGCTGAAGAAACTTTAACTGCTGCTCAAAAGTCAGTGTTATTAGATGCTGCACATATCACCCGTGCTTTCCTAAATTAAATACATACACACATATATACATATATATCCCTGGGAAACTTGCGTATATACGTTTAACTAACGACAACAAGTCAGAAAAAAAAAAAATAATGAAAGATATGTATTGCCCTACAGGAATACAAAAATAGTACAATATACAAATAACATAAAATAATAAAAAAACATATATAAAAATAAACAATTTAAAATAAGATTAACAAAGTAAAAATTAAAATAAAATTTAAAAATAGCTAAATAACTTGATGAATTATAATACACTTAAGACTATCTAAAAATATCACAGAAATTAGCGTTGTTAAAATTGTTACAAAAAATATCGTTAAACTTAAAGTTAGTTTTTGTCGACTGCCAAAAGACGGCATATGCAGTCCAATATGTTGTATATAATAATAATGATAATAATAATAATAATAATAATAATAATAATAATAATAATAATAATAATAATAATAATAATAATAATAATAATAATAATAATAATAAAAAAAATAATAATAATAATAATAAAACTAATAGGAGCTGAAGAAACACTGGCAGATCTGCAAAAATCCGTTTTGCTAGACACAGCACATATAACACGTGCTTTCTTAAACTAAATTCATTTTTTAATAAATAACATAGTTATATATACCTTTGGGAAACCCGCGTATATATCGATAAAACACGACAACAAGTTAGTTTAAAAAAAAAAAAAAAAAAAAAAAAAAAATAATAATAATAATAATAATATGGCTTTATTTCAAGTAAATATGATACATGAAAAAGTCAAAGTTCAATGTAACACTGATTTTCCACTTAACCTTAATTTGCACAAAAATTTAGTTCTAAATCTTGAGTTCTCAAAATTTATCCAACTCTCATATATTTAGTCTAAAACATGTTTTTCAACATTTTACCATTTAAACACTGCTGTAACTATAATTTAAATATGTACTTTAAAAAATGTCAATTGTGACGTTATTTCTGACGTTAATTATCAACCTCCGAAGAGTCGATGATATTGTGCAAAAGTTTGTGCACAAAAATAACACTTGCTTAACAACGTCAAATCTTAAGCAATTCATACTTAAATTTGTTAAGTAGGTTTAGGTAATTAAAGTCTCTGATTGGATAATGTTCTTCAGATTTAAAAAAATAAATATTTTAAAAATGGGTGTTTGATGTTAGTTCTGGATATATCAATTTAAAGAAGCGTGTTCCAATTTAAGGTTTTGAAAACTATCAATGTTTTAGTGAATAAAACCCATAGCTTTCATGGAACTTTGTACAACGTTTTCAATGTGATAGTTAAACGTTTGTTTAGTATCAAAGTAAGGTCTTTAAACGTACTTACATTTTCAACTGAACAAATATTAATAAGATAATTGAACTTAATAGTATTACTTTTTCTTGTAAATGACATAAACTTACACTTATTAATGTTTAAATCTAATCGATTAACATCACATCATGTAAAAATTTGATTTAATATGTTCTGCAATTGAAAACAGTCTTTAGATGCAGTTGATTTTTGAGTAGATTTTAAGATCATCTGCATATAGAAAATGCTGACAACCTAGTAATGTAGAGAGGTCATTAATAAATAAGTTCAACAACATGGTCCCCCATATTGATCCTTGCGGAACACCAGAAGTTGAAAAATAAGAATTAGATTTATAATAATTGCAAGTCACCTACAACTCACGTTTTTTAACATAAGATGACATCAGCATAATGGATGAACTGCAAAAAATTAAATATTTAAGCTTAGCTAAAAGAATATTATGTTCAACTCTATCAAAAGCCTTCGACATATCAGTATAAATAACGTCAATTTGCTCAGAAGTGTCAAGAGTTTTAGCTATTTTGTGTGTAATAACACTAATAACACACAAATTAGTTACAGTTAAACGTCCTGGAACAAACCCATGTTGATTAATGGAGATAAAAGGTTTAATATAGTTGTATTTTTCTTTATAACGGATACGCTTAATGTGTGGTAAGATCGCATTAAAGCAATAGTTATCAATGTTATGAAGATTGAAACTAGTTTTAGGTATTAGACAAATAAAAGTTTTTTTCAAATTATTAAAGAAAGTAGAAGTTGTAATAGATAAATTGAATAAAATAGTAAGAGAATGACAAAACAGAATAGCGCAATCATTCATTAAAAAAGCCTGTAAATTATCATCGCCAGCAAAATTTTTATTTGGAAGGTTCTTAAGAATCATTAACATAGCATCTTTTAAAACATGAAAAAATGTAAAGTTATGTATATAGCTAAAGTTATCAAAGTTGGTATTAGTAGACGGGAGAATGTGCAGGAACTCAAAAAGCCATTAGCAATGTTTTTAGGATTATCAAATACTTTATTATCACAAATCAAAGTAGAAGAAATTCTAGATAAGTTGGATTTCTTACAGTTGATGTATGCCCAAAACTGTTTTGTGTTAGAAACAACTTCATTTTCAATTGAGAATATATAAATACTGTAAGCAGATTTAGTTTTACGTTTAATTAAAGCTCTAAGTTGTTTAAACTCCGCTGTAATTGTGGGAGAGTTGAGCTTAAGTTTTAGTCTGACTAACCGCTGGGCCACGAGCCATGACGCTCTGAGCGTAAACGCTCGGCGCTGCAAAAAGGGGCGTCAAGCGTCCAATTCAAATACATGGGTTTATACGTACCAGGCCACGAAATAGCGCTGCAAGACGCAGCGTCGTTTGCTTCTAGCAAAACAAACACAAGCGTCCGTTGCGTTTGACGCTCATCTTATAAGCCTCTTAAAAACAAATTAATACAAAAAATCAAGTACGTACACAATAAAATTTGACTATTTATACTGTTGGAGCGTATTATTTGAGCGTCAGCGTCTGAAACAAATCGGTTTGTTTCAATTGCTCCTAAATATAGACGCCAGAACGTTTTTTTTTAATTGATTATTTTGTCTAGATTGTAATTATTAAAAAAAATGTATTTTATCATTATTATGATTTAACTTATTTAACTATATTAAATTAGGTAAATTATTATAAATTTTTTTTTTGAATTATTAGTTAAGTAAGATATTTTATATGTTTTGCACTATAGATATAAAATACATTTTGTCAGTTTTCAAAATTTTATATTAATAGTTAATAATGAAGTATTTATACTGGCATAATTTTAGAATGGATGAAACCTACATTGTTTGAAAGATTATATTCTATTATCAAGTTTAGTTTGCCAAAGCCAATTCTGCTAAGATTTTGGGTTTTTAATTATTAAATTTGAAGAAATAAAATTTAATTTAAAACTATTATTTTTTATCATTAACGTGAAAAGCTGGGAGAACAAAGCTAGAAAGCTTTGAATAACAAAAATCATGTCATATTCTAAATGACAAATAAGTAAATAAAATTATTTTAAAAGTTAATTAATTTAGTTTTTAAAATAAATTTAGTTTTCCCGCGTTTCGTAGTTTTCTGTTTGTAAATATACTTTTTATATATTTAAAATTTTGTATACACATCTTATATTGAAAAGTAAGATTAATATAATTTACCTTTAAAAGATTTATTGGTAAAATGAATAAAATTTGAATTAAAAAAAATATTAAAATGTTTATATAAACAAATATAAAGGTATCATAACCTTAAATAGAAATGTCAAATATAATACGGAATTGACGCTACTTGTGTTTAGACGCTATAAGCGGCAAGATTTTTTTTTTTTTCCGCATTCTATGATTTTTTGTTTATGTAAATCATTTACATTTTTAAAATTTTGTATATTTTAAAAAGTAACATTAATATAATTTATCTTTAATGAATATATTGGCAGAAAGAATATTTAAATTTAAAATAAGTGTTAAAAAGTTTATATATACAAATATAAATGTATCATAACCCTAAATAGAAATGTCAAAATAAACGCTTCAACAAAAATTGACAGGCTCGTGGCCTCGTGTTTTTGACGCTGCTAAAATACGCTTCCAGCGTCTTGACGCTACAAGCGGCGCGTCTGTTTCGTGGCCCAGCGGTTACAGCTTTTTTTTTAATAAGCTTCAAAATTTCTATGTTATACCAAAGTGGATATTTTCTTTTATGCTTAAATTAGCAAGTTGGAATAAAAATATGTAGCGCACTATTTAGTATATTATAAAATTCAACAAAAACTAAATTTACATCAAAAAAATTTAAAAGTGTACTCCATTTAAAATTGCTCAGATACGCGTACTATAGTTACCTCTTTTATAGTTAAGTTTGACAGAATCCGAAAAACTTTGTAAAGCAAAAGTAAGTGCAGGATGGTGAATATTTTCAGAAACTAAAGGAAATGTTTGATTAAATACTTGACATTCAATGTTAGAGTATAAGTCCAAAATATTATTTAAAGAATTCTTAACTGCATTATATTGCCCCAAGAAAGAACAAACATTTGAGATAATATAAGCTTAACTAGATAAACTATTTTGAGTAAAAGTTATTTTTGAACAATTGAAATCATCATTTTGCTCCAATTATAAGCGTAGATGTAGAAAGAAGTTTTTCTACATTCAAACACATATTTAATTGTTTTCAGCAGGATTAATCAGATATTTATGTTTAGTTTATTCATTGTTTACCTATTTTTTACATTATTTTCAATGTGTTTATTTGTCCTGTTTTTACTCATTGAGATTCAAATTTTTTTAATCGATAAAATATTCTAATTTTATTTATTTTATATTATCAAAGTTTGCTTAAATGATTTCAGCATTTACATATCCATTGATAATTGATAAAATGTAAATTGATTCTGTAATTTAATTATGCGAGAGCCATTATACCCCAACATTAATATTAATAAGAAACCATATACATTTTTACTTGTGGCGAATATAATTGAATAAATTTGACAGTAAAGTGGCACGATACACCCCGTATAAATATATAATATTAATACATCGTTAAATATGTATCGGTATAAATCAGTATAAATTAGCATAAATACATTTGCCGCATTGATATAGCAAAACTGCGATTCGCATTGCATTAACATAAATCACACAAATTAATTTTATAATTTAACACATGAGAGAATATAAAAATCATTTAATTTTCACTGTGTACACAAATATTGCGCTATAATCGAATCTGGCCACAGATGTGTAAATGACAGTGTTGTATGGGGTTGGTTGGTTGGATGGTGGCAGTCATCAACGACTGATCTCAAACATTAGAGTCAATGTAATTCAGTTTGATATGTTGTGCGAATCGAATATTAAATCGTCACGGAAAATTCTCATTTAATTATATGATAACGCCGGCTGCCTAATGCGGAATTTAATAGGGATTTGTGACGGAGGGAATATCATCGTTCACTCTATTACTAACACCACCACCACCACCTTGTTGTTTTCATTGATGTTGATGACGTGATATGGTATTGTTACTTGGCATATAATACATAACAATGAATGTATATCATTAAATTTATATGGGTAACTATATATATATATATATGTATGCTGTGAACATGGAAATAGGGTTAGTGTATGTTTTTAGAGCGTTGAATAATAATGATTGATTTTACTAAATTCATAATTATTTTGATTGTGATTGATTATTATTAGTATTTTATAGATTAATTTAATGTTGGTAATTTGGTTTAAAAAAAAAAAATTAAAATGTTTTATTTAGGTGAATCATAATATTAATAATACAGTTATTTTAAATTGTCTTTTAAAGTTCTTTATTGTTTGCTTTATTGCTATATTAAATTTGTTATAAAAATATGTGAATAATACTTACACCCATCTTGTTTTCTTGTTTTTTCTAACTTTAAAGGTTTTTAGCGTACTTCAGCATTGATTTTTTTTTTGTAAGAGAAATATTGTATTGACGTATTTATTTTAGTCATACCAATCTAGAAACCTACTTTTTAATCTAAAGTAAAATTTTCATCAGCATAAACTGTAAAACATAAATAGACTGGTATTCATCTAATTGCAATTAGAAACGTACTTTTAACATACTTTTATTTTTTTACAAAAAACTTTTTTAAAAACATAAATCATTTTTTTTATTTGTCTTCTGTCGTTTTTGATCCGTTCCTTCCATTTTGGTTTATCTAAATCTTGAAGCTTCAAACTTTTTCTATCTTTTTCTTCAGTATTGTTGTTGTAAAGTTTCTTAGTGCTTTCCATTTGTTTTTGTCATTCAGGCATATATTAATTTTGTTATTCAATACTTTTTTTTAAGTTTTTCTTATCTTTCTCCCATGCTTCGCACTCTACAGCGTATGTTTTGCGTCGCCATGCCTGTCTTTTTGCCAGAATATACAGCTTTTTTGCATCTTATTTATTTTTTGTAAATACTTACCAAAGACTCCATGTCCGGTGAATTGTTATATTGTATAGTAACACGTTGCTGGTTTATTTTCTACCTTTTTTTGGTATTTGTTTTTTTTTCCACTCTCCCTATTCTTTTTCTTTCTACAGTCTCTGTCATCTTTCCATCGTATTTTTTTTGCCAGTCTATTTGCTTCTTATTTACTAGTTCTTTCATTAATCAATTTTTTTTATGTACAATTTTTCTTCTACCATTAAATCTGAAAGTAGTGTTGCCGTAATTACTTCTATTGCTTCCTGTGAAACCGTCCTGCAAACGTGCTCTCGTAGCTTATCTTTTTTTTCTATTTTTTTTTGTTTCTTCATGTTTCTGCGACGTACAATAGTTTACTGCTAAACGCCGTTGCTATTAGCCTCCTTGCCCCCTTTCCTGGTAATCTCTTGTTTGGCATAAATTCTAAGCATTCCTTCTATTTTCTTTGTTTCTTTTGCGGTTTTTTTTAGCCTGTTTGTTCTTTTTGCTTTAAGTGAAAATCAGAAGTATTTAATTTTCTTTCTTATGGTTATTATTTGTTCCCCTACTTGTGATTCCCATTTCTCTTATCTGCTGCGGAGCTAGGTCTAACTCTTTATTTCTCATCCAGTTTTTTATCATATCTATTCCCAACTCCAATTTTTCTTTTAATACTTCTATGTCTATAGTCTTACCTACCAGAACCACGTTATTTGCAAATGCCGTTATTGTCACTCTTTTGGGCAGCCGCATCCGCTCATTATACACTAGATTCTCCAGTTTAGATTCAAGTGCAAAATTATGTAGTACTTTTTTGGTCATCCAAAATTTTCCATTTTTATCAGTAGATTTCTTCGTTGAAGATAATTTCTCTAACGTTAAAGTATTGGGTGTTGAGTGGTGAAAAAACTATGCACAAAATCTCTACCTCAAATCAAAGTACCCCTGGTACTACCGCTTAAATCTTAAGACTTGTTTAGGACAAACTTTATTAGTTTTTAAAATATACTTTCTTTTCCAAAACAAAAGCAACCCAAAACCAAACAAGCAGTTACTTAAACACCATAATCTAGAACTTAGATAAAAAATGGAAAACATAGTAAACAATTGTTTAAAGTTGGATTTTGCATTTTTCAACAGTTTATTTTCAATTTTGGTTTTATTTTAAACAATATTTTTTATGTTTAAGTCTTAGAACTTTTTAAAGAGCCAGATTTTGGTGCTTTTTGAACAAAATAGTTTAAAAAGAATAAATTGCCAATATATCTGTAAGCAAAGATTTCTAATGCAAACAAGCAAACAAATACAAAAGTCTTCTTGACGTACAAAGCCTGTCTAAAAACTATCCGACCATTGGCTATGAAAAGTTTATTATTTACATGAGAAGATTGGGACTTTAATTTTCCTAAAAGTAAGCTTTTTGAGCCAACACATACTTTGTTTACTATTTTTGCCACTGCCAAAAACACTTCTGGAAGTCTTTTTTTGGAATGATGTTTAACTCCGCCGTTGCGTTTTGCATTATCTCTTCACTAATTTGAAATTCGAAAATAAAAACAGAAAGTAAAATTTTAAATTTTGTAAAGAAAGTCTGTATCAGGTGCAATGCCACTTTTTTGCCGCCCAAAAGACGGTTTTCTGCACCAAACTGCATTACAAAATTGGTGAAAAACTTCTTAATAGTATTCTTTTGTTACTGTTTGTTCTTCCGGTGTGTATTCGTAATGTTCAATACCACAGTCATTAAAAAAACCCTGATAGCATTACTTTGATTGATGTTTCCATTGCAATAATTGTGTTTTTGTTTGCGGGTTGTACCCGTACACCCAAAATTTATTTCCAGTTACGACGGTGTTCAGAAACTTATGTTTGGTGTTAGTAGTAATCAGCAAATTCTGTGCAACCACAAAACAGATTTCTTTCTGTTTCACCGACAAAATCTTGGCTTGGCATTTTTATGCAAAAATACATGTGCGGAATCTTTACTGATTTCAACTTCTTTAAAATCTTTAGTACAATAAAACGACAATCTCCCATTATTAGAATTTCTACCTTTTTAACAACAGCTGCATTTCGAGCAGATTGTGGCCGCTTTAAATGCTAATTACTCTCCATTAATGTCCGTCCATTTTTGAATTGGTTGAACCATTTCTTAATTTGTGTAAATCTTATAGCATTGTCTAAAGCTAAATTTTACAAATTGTTGTACTTTGAGAATCTCGCGGGAAAATTCAAAGTCGGATACCTTTTAGACAGACTTCGTATATTTCAAAACATGCAAGGCCGGTTCTTGCTGTTTTTAACATTTAGTAAATTGATTTTTACACTTTTTAAGAGTTTTTTAATACTTTTTAACAATTGTTTAATTTTTTATAGTTGGATTTTGCATTTTTTAACAGTTTCTTTTAAATTTTTGTTCTTTTTAAAAAAAATTTGATATTTTAAAGTTTTTTTAATTGTTTAAATATAAAGCAAGATTTTGCTGTTTTGACATTTTAGGAACAGTTGCAGCTTTCAATTGTTGGTGGTAAATTATTTTGCTAATGTAACAAGCACATTTAAGATGTATAGGTAATAACACTACCCTGTTACTAAGAAGTCCCAAATATATTAATCTGGTTATTTCCCCAAAGTTATATTAACGACATAATCTGGATATTTCCAATAACTAATTAAGCAACGGACGCGACGGATTATAATAATCCGGATATTTCCAGCAGCTGTGCTGGAGTATATTTTATAGTGGGAAAATGTAGTATATAAGTATTTTGTAAAACATTATTTAGGCAGTTAAGATTTCATTCTTGTTACATTGTTAGACGATTATTATTATTTCACTGTTGATTAAACATTATTCACGAAGAACCACGTTATTATTATTATAACCCTACAACACCCTGTTACAATTGGAGCCCAACTTAGTGGCTCGTGATTAAAAAGATTATCAACGTGCTATAAAACGGCGTCTTACAATTTGAGAAGCAAGATGTCCTTATCACAGGAACAGCTCCTAGCTGTAATGGAAAGCATGAAAGGAGTTTTTAGTGATTTGGTAAAATCGGCTCAAACACCTGCACCAGCACAAGAGCAGAAGATGACCCTTGCCACCTGCAGATCGAGATTCGCCGGAGATGAAGCCGATGATGTAGATGCCTTTATCGATGCAGTCAACATATTTAAAGATTGCATGAGAATTGACGATGAAAGCGCATTAACAGGATTTCCGATGTTGTTAGATGGTGCAGCGAGAACGTGGTGGAAAGGAATAAAAAGAAGTGTTTCAGGATGGAAAGAAGCACTCGACGCCCTACGCCACGCATATGGGTACAACAAACCTCGATTTATGGTATTCGAGGAACTTTTTTCATGGAAGCAAAACAAAAATATGCCGACAGATTTGTTTGTGAGTAAAGCACGAGCACTACTATCACATTTGCCAAATGATCCAGAGCTGCCCGAGATGTATCAGATAGACATGGTATACTCACGTTTAAACTTGAATATTAGAAAAAGGCTATCACGCGAGTCAGTGAAAACGTTTAACGAGTTGATTATTCAAGCTCGAGCCATTGAAATGATGGAGGAAGATCCACCAAGAAGGAACAATGAAACATTGAATAATGCAAGAACAAGTCGCCCAAGATGCAATTTCTGTAAAAAGTTTGGACACGATGAATTTATTTGTAGGCAAAAACAAAATGCAACAAACCAAGTGCCGCCAGCACCTAACACAACACTTATATGTTTTGGTTGCGCAAAACCCGGACATATCCGCAGTCAGTGCCAGGATGCACAAATACCATCTACAAGTATTAACAACGCATCAAGTTTTGATTTCTCCGCCGCCGATTTTGAAGCAAAATATGGACGTCCAAGTATATATATTACTGCAGCAAACCATACCGATCTGGTAATAATAGATACTGGCGCAAATGGCTGCGTTGCAGGACGACAACTGAATGATCATCTTGAAGAACTTAATTATCCATTCCAGTACGACCAAATTTACATGTCACTTGCGGACGGAGTAAAGAAAAAGCGAGACGTAAGACGTTATGAGTTACCAGTTACGGTAGAAAACAAAACTGTAATGGTTCCGTTTATTGCTGTCCCAGAATTTACCGAAGCAAGAACTCTGATGGGACAAGATTTTATTCGAAAAACAAATATGGTTTTAAATGTTCCCCGAAACAAATTTTATTTTGATGAAAATCCAGAGAACTGTTTTGCATTAATACCTGAAGGTGAAGAAAATGATATAAAAATAGCAGTAGAAAAATCTACCGAAAATCAGATTCAGAAGCTAAGCGACGCTGATCAACAAAAACTAGATAATTTGTTGAAAGAGCACCAGGAAGTGTTCACACGGCCTGATCAAGCAACCCCGTTTGCAGAACACGCAATTCGGCTATCATCAAATGAACCAATTGCTGTTCCGCCATATAGAATGTCTCCTGAGAAAAAGAAGTTTCTCGAAAAAGAAATAGACAGACTACTAGAAGAGGATATTATAGAAGAGTGCGAATCCCCATATGCAGCCCCTGTAGTATTAGTACCAAAAAAGACGGGAGAATATAGGCTATGTGTGGATTATAGAAAACTAAACTCCGTAACTATAGCAGACACCTATCCTCTACCCAGGATTGACGATTTACTTCATACTGCCCCAAAAACTCTTTTTATGACGACATTGGATCTAAAAGCAGGATATCACCAAGTAGCTGTAAAAATAGAGGATAGAGACCGTACCGCTTTCATTTCCCCAGTTGGAACCTTTCGATTCAAACGAATGTCATTTGGTCTTCGCAATGCCCCAGCGGCTCATTGACCGATTCCGGAGCGGACTCAAAAACATTATTATTCTTGCCTATCTGGATGATATAATCATCTTGTCCACAACTTTTGAAAAGCACCTACAAGATCTAGATGAAGTATTTCAACGGTTAAAATTGTTTAAACTCCAAGTCAACAAAGAAAAATGTGAATTTGTACGTGATCGAGTAAAATACCTAGGACACATATTAACACCCAGAGGAATAGAACCGGATCCCCAAAAAGTGAGTGCAATAGAAGAAATGAAGCGACCTGGGAATGAGAAACAAATTAGATCATTTTTGCAAACCTGCTCCTGGTTTAGAAGATTTATACCAGATTTTTCAAATATATCTCAACCGCTAAGCAGGCTATTGAAAAAGAACGCAAAATTCCACTGGGACGAATCGCAAGAAATTGCGTTCAAAGAGTTAAAAATGAGACTGATAAATTATCCTATTCTACGATCGGTTGATCCTAGTTTGCCATACACCCTAAAAACTGACGCAAGCGCCTACGCTTTAGGAGCTGTTTTGCTCCAGGGGGAGGGTGCCGACGAGAGACCAATAGAATATGCAAGCCGACTACTGACACCCGCAGAACAAAATTATTCGACAACGGAACGAGAAGCTTTGGCTGTGGTATGGGCCTGCAATAAATATCGAGGATATATAGAAGGAGCCGTAATTAATGTCAAAACTGATCACCAACCATTAAAATGGTTGATGTCATTGAAATCGCCTAATGGAAGACTAGCACGATGGGCATTAACTTTACAATCATATAATCTAGTTATAGACTATTTACCGGGAAAAGCTAATCTAGTCGCAGATACGCTATCAAGACCTTCATGTCATGACGCCGCTGAAATTGACTGCCCTATCTGTTATACTTCGATCGACATGCCCACAGAAATGCTTGCCAAGATTCGAGATAAACAAATTGAAGACCCTGAACTAAAGAATATAATAAAGCGACTTGTAAGTCCAACAACATATGAAGTGGCTTCTCCAAAAAATCCAGCAGTTTCTTTGGGAACATACCATACAAATGCACTGACTCCATTTAAAGAGGACATTACACCCATACCGATACCTGTAAAGCCAATTCGCAGAAGAGGACGGCCGAGAAAACAATAAAAGCACTTTCGAGGACGTTGAAGCACTTTTAAGGGGGAGTATGTAACAAGCACATTTAAGATGTATAGGTAATAACACTACCCTGTTACTAAGAAGTCCCAAATATATTAATCTGGTTATTTCCCCAAAGTTATATTAACGACATAATCTGGATATTTCCAATAACTAATTAAGCAACGGACGCGACGGATTATAATAATCCGGATATTTCCAGCAGCTGTGCTGGAGTATATTTTATAGTGGGAAAATGTAGTATATAAGTATTTTGTAAAACATTATTTAGGCAGTTAAGATTTCATTCTTGTTACATTGTTAGACGATTATTATTATTTCACTGTTGATTAAACATTATTCACGAAGAACCACGTTATTATTATTATAACCCTACAACACCCTGTTACACTAACAATTTTAATATTTTTGACTTATTTTAAATAAGATTTTTAACATAACATTTATGACAAAATTGATGCTTTTATTTGTATACTTTTATCCGGCTAGAATTTTGCTATTTTTAACATTTTATAAATAATGTTTTTTAATTTTTGACAAATTATGGCAAAATTTTGCTATTTCTAACAATATTTTGTTATTTCATTGCCCGATTTTGCAATTTTTGACATTTTTAACAGTTTATTACCAGATTTTAGTATTTTCTGAGATTATTTTAATAATTTAAAGCTAAATTTTATAATTTTTTTTTTATTAAAAAAAAAATTTGCACTTGTCAACTGTTTCTGACCGGGTATTGGTTCTTTCTGACATAATTTTAATCTTTTGTAAGCAAACTTTGTTCTTTTTGACTATTTATTACTAGATTTTTGAACTTTTTTTTAATTTTTGATACCAGTTATAGCTATTTTTGAATTTTCATAAACAAAATTTTGCTTTTTTAAACAGTTTATGATAAAATTTTATTATTTTTAACAATAATTATAGCCGGATTTTACTAGTTTTTAAATATCATAAAAAAAATAATTTAAACAGTTTATTGCTTGGTTATAATAATATTTTAATGTTTTTGATATTTTATAAATAACATTTTGCAGTTTTTAACAGTTATGGATTTTATTTAAATTAATAAAACTTTGCAAGTAGAATTTTTTTTTATAATTTAGTTAAATTTTTCAACAATATTTTTAGATTTTTTTTAACAGTTTTATGGCTGTATTTTGGTGCTTTTTAACAATAAAAATTAATATTTAAATGCCGGATTTTTCTATTTTTGAGATTTTATAAAAATTCTTACATTTTTTAACAGTTTATGGCTGGATTTAAAGCTTTTGGACAATATTTTGATATTTTATGGCCGCATTTTATTATTTTTAACATTATATAAACAAAAAAAATACATTTTAAACAGTTTTATAGTCGGAATTTTGTGCTTTTAACAATAAAAATTAATATTTTCTAACCGGATTTTCTTATTTTAAATATTTTATAAAAATTCTTACATTTTTTAACAGTTTATTGCTTTATTTCTAGCTTCTAAACAATCTTTTGTTATTTTATAATCGTATTTTGTTATTTTCAACTTTTTATGAAAATAATTTTACATTTTAATCAGTTTTATGACCGGATTTTGGGTGTTTTTAACAATCAAAATTAATATTGTATATCTGGATTTTGGTATTTTTGATATATTATAAAAATTCTTACATTTTTCAACAGTTTATAGCTGAATTTAGAGCATCTCGACAATGTTTTGAGTTTTAAAGTTTAGATTTTGATATTTTTGACATTTTATAAATAAAGTTATGCACTTTTTAACCGTTTTTTGTCGAATTTTGGTTTTTTCTAAAAACACTTTAAATTATTTTATAATTCTTACAGTTTTGCACTAAATAGTAAAAAAAATTACACGTTTTTTTTTTAATCCTAGCTACGCCACTGCTCACAAAATGTTGAGCAAAATTATCTGAAAAGCTCTGCTAAAATTCTCAACAATTTATTTGTGTAAAGCAAGATTTTTCTGTTTTGCTGTTATGATAAATAAGTACAAGAATAGACTGGATAATGAAATTTAAACTGAATGCATGAAATTAGTCTTTTGTGGGCACCATTTCAAATAAGTATTTTAAATATTTGTTAAATAAGAATTGAGTTAAATAAAAATGTATTTAAAAATATGTTTGAACATTTTTTGAAATTAAAAGCTGTTTTGGTGTAGTAATTGGATACTAAAGTTAGACGGTATCGTTGACTAATGAACAGTTAATCTAAAAAAATTTTACTTTAATGTACCTTATTCATAATTTGTTAAAATGGCTGCAACAACGTCTTGAAGATAATTGTAAAGCTTTTTGAGATAGATGGTAAGGTTTGTTTTGTTGTTATGTAATAGTTCTTTTTTAGCTTTTTTCAAAAGGTTTTTTGTTTTATCCAGTTTTTACCAAAAGCTTTCTAAAATTAAAAAAAATACAAATTTCAATATTTATCTATCTCTACTAGAATGCTGTATGTAGTTTGCCTGTGCCAGTTGCAACAATAATGATTAAAAGTGTATGGCAAGGTTTTGCACGTTAATCGGTCATGCACCGTGTGCCTGCTACAATAAAAATGTACTGTTTGGATTTCTTTTAGTGTAATTTTAGTTGTTGATGTTAGATTTAAAACAATTGTATATTAATTTGTTTCAAAAAAAGCGAGATATGAGATCAATATTAACCCTCTAATGACCCAATTTTTAATCTTCATCGACATTGAATCATTTGCTTACACCTGCCAGGTATGGGTGCATTTTTTTTGCAAAGGAGAGTTTTGTGTGCATTCTAATATTGTTTACAGTTTTTCCAAAAATTTGTGTATTAAGAATAAAACATATTTGAACTTTACGTTATATGTTATTAAGTGTACCCCGTCTTGAGACGGTGCTGGTATAATACAAGAAGTTTTTATCTTGGATAAAGCTTTAAATTTTTTTTCCAAATTTCTTGTATACACAGTTTTTGTTCAAGACTGATCAACTTGGAAATCTATAATTCCAACACTTTGCTTATTTCCAAATCTTTATAAAGAATTTTAAAACATTTGTTTCTGCAATTTGGTAGTTTATCAACATCAATTTTTTTGCTTACTCTATTTGAACAGTTTGCACCAATATTTGACTAGCTGTTTTTTTATGCACTACCGCCATCTTCTTATAAGTATTCTTATTTGCAAATCAAAAACTAATACCAAAATGACAAATGTTGCAAACTTGCAACTTTAAAATGTCATAGAAACTCGACCTAAGAAAATGTTTGCAATGGCATAGTGTTTTCATAGATAACATAAAAACTTTTTGTAAGTTTGTGACAACTTATTCTAGTTACCGAACAAACAGACAATATAATTACATATTTTCTGTTTCAATAATGCGTTTTTAGTAGATTATCCTTGATACAAAAGTAGTTTCAAACTATAATAAAATCAACATAAATTTGTTGACGTTTCTAAGGAGTTAAATTTTTATGGTTTGATTTGGACATTCAATAAATCCTTTACGAGCGATATTCTAATTAAAACTTTTACATAATAATTTATTCCTGTAAACTCCATTCGTATCAAAAAAACAATTCTGATAAAAACCTAACACGCGTCTACTTGCAATTTTCATGTGGTTTTTTTCCTTTACAGTCATAAAGAGTTAACGAGGGTCATTCTTACCTACACGGTTTACGGTTAACAAGTCGCATGTTCAATCTCCCGACTCCGCACAACGATGTAGAGATAGGTAAAGAGGCAGTAAAAAAATCTATGGCACAATAAAAGTGTTTTATTCTGTAATGGGAAGCCTTGTTTTTTTCCTCCTCCTTCTTAGCTTGTGTGTATGTACGCCGCATATTTTATATAAAAAAAAAGGGTGACGGTAGCATCTTAAGTGTAGATATGATACGTGGAAATATGAAATATTAAAATGTGTGACTGCACGTACAACTAACATCAAGCTATTTTGTGACACAAATCTTAAAATACAAAATCATGAATGAAACTGTTATTGACCGACCGCAAGGTATAATTAAGCTTGGATATTGATTTACGATAATAATAGGTAATTGATGAAGAGTAAAAAAAGCAATAAGTAGTTCTGAGAGATGATAATATAATGAAATGAGTGGTTAAGAAGAAGCGCGCAGCTTGTTTGTGTGGTTGAAGTATAATTTAAAAGGAAGTAGTTGAACAAGACAAGAGACTGAAAAGGTTGGGCTCATTAACGAATTCCGTCATGATGCTTCGATTATTTTGTCCTCCCTTTAAGTCAAGACAAGGGCACTTTTTTGTCCGTCGAGTTTGGGCGTCGTTAGCGCAAGAGATGTCAAATGAAACAAAGAACGACGCGAATCGTGCTGGTCGCACCACTTGCACTTGCACACATACACGCCGGCCTCCTGTTTCTACGCGTTTTTTTTTTAGTTGCTTTGCTCCGCTCTTTCTTCTTTCAGCGCCACATTGTGTCCGGACACATTCTTTTTACTGTTAATAGTCGGTTTTGTCAGGAATGCACGACAACGGGGAGAAAAAATTAAACATTACCTGTGCCGGTAATTGCCATGAAATTATATAATTCCACCTCCGTTATGCGTCGCCTTTTCAAATTAAACTTTTTCTGTAGTAGCAGACGAAGCTGAGTCGTTTATGGTGGTGCAGAAACTATTATTATTTTCAACGACTTATGAAACAATACATAATATATTAAAATTACATTTGATGGAAAAGAAATAGACCAAATTAAAATTTAAAATGATAAATAAAGTTAAGAATAATTTTCAAAAAACTACAAGTAGTTAATTGATTTCATTATTAATGACATTATCAACAAAGTAAAAAATTGTAAAACTGCAAAGAATTAAATAAAATTTAATTTTTATTCTAGTATGATTTACATTGATGTTTTATATCAAATTGCAGCTTTACAACTCGCCATATAAAGACGTGTTTATTGTTTCGGATGAGTAATTCTATAAAATAAGTGACCACAAAACAATTAAAAAGAATAAACATAAAATAAATTTTAAAGTGAATAAAATAAATGTGCTGCAAAGACAAAAAACCTCCAATAAAAATATATTCATTTTAACTTTGTTTTATATTATAAATAAATATTTGAAAACTCCAAATATAAATAAAATTATCATTTAGATTTAGCTAAAAAGAATAAAATTTATAAATACAAAATAAAAACATTAAAAAAAAACTTAATCTATTGTAAAGCTAAAACAAATAAAATTTAGACAAAAAAACGAAGTAAATTAATAATATAAATAGATAGATAGATATTTATTCACAACATCTAGTACAGTTCTGTATAATATACAGAAAATTTTTGATTAGCATACTTTACTTTACTTATATTTTATATTACTTAAGATAGTTTTCTTCTATTTATACAATTTTCAATAAAAAAATTTATATTTTTTATATCCGCAATATGTCGCTCTTGCATTTGGTAAAATGAATCAATTTTAAACAATTTTATTTTTTCTGCACAAATTTCGTCATCAGGATTATAACATGTCAGACAAAAAAAAACACTAAACTTTTACTAGAGATTCCGTATCTATTAAAAATTTAACCTTCTTCTTCTTTAGGAGCCTATCCGCTCCGGATGTTGGCAATCATATTGGCAATTTTAATTTTATCCACAGCTGCCCAGAACAATCCTGTTGTTAATGTGAAAAACCAAGTTCTTAATTTTTTTATCCATAAGATCTTTCTTCTCCTGGCGCTTCTCCTTCCCTCTACTTTTCCTTGCAGAATGCACTGCAGCAGCTCATATCTGCTTGAGTTGCAAATAATGTAGACAAGATATTGTAGCGAGGATTTTTTTCTCTTTAGTTAGAATAACGGCGTTAGTAATATGGTCTTTTCATAACACTCGCAGTATTCGTCTGTATACCCACATCTCAAAGACTTCTAGCTTTCTTGTGGTTGCCTCAGTCAGTGTCCATGCTTCCGTTCTGTACAGCAGCACTGAGAACACGTAGCATTGTACCACCCTCATTTTTGTCATTACACATATATCTCAATTTTTAAAAACGTCTGCCATTTTAATAAATATGTTTCTACTCTTCTCAATTCTGCATTTTATTTCCTGCGCTGGATTCTATCTATCGTTAATAATGGTTCTGAGGTATATATAATGATTGACTTGTGTGATGGTACCATGTGCAAGTCTAAGTTGTTGCTACTGGTTTAGAATGTTATCCTTGTTTATGATCATAAATTTTGTCTTGTCTGTGTAGATTTCTAGTTTGTGTTTGTGGTTGCTGTTTGTTAATCTATTTATAAGGTGTTCTAGGTCTAAATTATTGAAAAAAAAAAATCAAAAAAGATGGCGGACAGACTGTATCGTTCCTTGTCTGAAAGTGAATTAAATCTAAAACAATGTAATTGATCGTGATTTCTTCAAGTGTAACATTTGTGACGCTGATTATCACCTTATATGTGCAAAAACGGAAGATAAGTTTGGTGTTCAGTCATGCTCTAAGAGCGAAAAGAATGGAATTCAGAAGTGTTCTCTTCAAATACTAATTGCTTTAAAACAAGAAGTAATAGATCTAACAAATCAAATACATCGTCAAAAACGTGTTATATTAAATCAAGATGAAAAACTTAAGTTACTAACCTACGAGTTAATAAACATAAAAAATATACACATTAGCGAAGCCACAAACCCCGCTAAGAATTCTAATCCAAATTTAAGTAAAGACGCAAATCTATCAATAGATAGACCTAGCTACGCGTCACAAGCTAAATTGTTACCTTCAGACAATAATAATCTTGAAAGTATTTCAATGTCAAAAAGAAATACAAATAAAAACAAAGAAGTAAATTGTAATCAAACAGCTGAGCATAAGGTCATCGAACCGGCTGAAAATAATAATAACAAAACTGTTAATTCAGTTGAATGGACCACCGTTTGCTGAAAAAAATATAAATCAACAAAATTCAACGGTACCGGCAATGCAACCGATCTTCCTGTAGCGGAAAAGGCATCTCGAAAATGGATTTTTGTCTCCAGGCTACACAAAGAAATAAAGAAGTGGATAGTAAACAGTTAAAATTATACCTATCAAAGGCAGGTGAACATGCATATGTAGTAGAAAAACTAACACCTAAACAAGAAAACGGAAACTACCCATCGTTTAAAATTGGAGTTCCCATTGAGGTTGCGGATACTATTATCAATAAAAACTTTTGACCGAAGAACACTTTTGTCAACAAGTTTTTCTTCAAAGCAAGAAGTGATAAAAATTATCAAAATTTTCAAGCAAATCAACAAGGATAAAAAATATCGTAATGCCTACCTTAAATATCGCAGATTCTTCTACGTCACTTATAAAAAATAACAATTTAAGTATCAAACTAGATAAAAAAACTCAGTCTCAGCACTGCCATCTCAACTTATTGTTTTACAACCTACAAGGGTTAAAAAGTAAAATTATTGATTAAGAAGGAATTATTCTTGAAAATAAATATATATTTGATTTCATTGGTATAACTGAGCATTTTATGGTTGGTAATGAGACTGAGTTACTTCATATTAATCAATATAAAGTTTCGTCCCATTTTTTACAAAATAAATTTATTCATGGTGGAGTACTGCATTTAACAAATATTAAACACTCAGTGAGAGAACTAACTGACATCAATTGATTATCTAGAGAAAAAGATGGTGCAATTGCTGCTGTGCATCTAATTGAATTAAATGTTTCAGTAATCACTATATATCGTTCACCTCATGGTGTATTTAACGAGTTTTTGAGCATTTTTAATGACTTGTTAGACAAATTAAATTATAATAATATAATAATTATAGGTGATAATTTTAAACTTCATTTTAATTCAAATGAAGCTAGTGCTTCTACCTGTTGTGACTTGTTTAATAGTTTTGGGCTAACACGTAGAGTAACTTTTAATACAAGATCTAACAACTGTATTGATAATGTCTTTACAAACATTGATGCTTAAAACGTTTTTGTGCACCTATGGATTATGGTTTTTTGGATCATATTGGCATTCACGCTTTAATTAAGGTACCTAAATTTAATAATGCACCAACATAACGTAATATCAGGCCGTACACTGAAAATGGTAAATTTATATTTTTTTCTATGTTATAAGGCACAGACTGGAGTTTTGTTAATAATGCAAATCTAGAATGCAAAGCAAAATTTGATATATTTTGCATCACAGTCGAGCAACTCATTCTTTGGTCGTTCCTAGAAAGAATCATCTCCACGGGTTCTAAAAAGTATTCCAATTGGTTCAACAATAATTTAAAAGAAATGCGTAACACTTATGTTGTTAAAAAGTGCTAGCATAAGATATCAAGATCTAAAACCTAACTACATTAGTTATAAAAATAAATACTATCATGCTTTGAAAACCACAAAAATAGCACACAACTCAAAACTTATTAGGAAGTCCGGCAATAACCCAAGAGTTATCTGGTCTCTAATTAAACAACATACACCTTCTAACAGCACCTTATGTGCCATAAATCCAGATGAGTTTAACTCATATTTTTGCCAAGTTGCTGAAGACTTAGTAAAAGCTATATCAAATACTAATACCGATCCAATATCTCTTCTTAATCAGGTACACACAACTATTCCTAGTACTTACTTTAAATTTCAAGAGGTTATTTCATTAAATATTATTGATACAACACACAAATTGAAACCAATTCATTGTAAAAACATTTATGGTATGAATACACATTTATTAAAACGTTTTATCAATCCTGTATTAAAACCATTAAATACGCTGATAAACGCATGCATAACATCTAGCATATTTCCAGCTTGTTTACAAAAAGCGGGTGTCATTCCAGTTCACAAAAAAGATGACATAAATGACAAATATAATTATTCTGCCTATGTTTTCTAAAATTATAGAAAGAATTCTATTGGAACAAATGCTCAATTTTCGGGATAACAACAAACTTTTATCTAACCAACAGTATGGCTTTCGCAGAGGGAGGTCTGCGGGAGACGCAATCAATTCTTTTACTCAAACAGTATATGACAGTTTTGAAAGAGGAGAATACTCTGTTGCAACATTCATGGACCTGTCCAAGGCTTTTGATTGCGTATCTTATGACATCTTTCTGCAAAAGCTATACTGCTACAAATTTTACCCAAGTAGCTGTCGTATGATTCATTCTTATTTATTGAACAGATACCAAAAGGTATGCGCTAATAAAAAGTTGTCATCTGAATTAACAATTAAGCACGGGGTTCCGCAAAGGTCTAATTTGAGCCCTTTGCTCTTTGTACTATATATAAATGACTTGCCAAATCATAACTTTGATATAACCACAACTCTATTTGCTGACGATACTACACTGCAAAATTGCTTGTTTTCTAAACAAACAGCTATTTCAAACATAGTGCAGTAAAAGCAGCTTTTCTTTGGTTTGCTGCAAATAAACTAACAGTTAACCCAGAAAAATCTACTAGTGTAATGTTTTCCTTAAAATCTGACATTGTAGTAAATAGCGCTAAATTCTTAGGTGTGCACTTGGATACAAAATTAAATTGGCATATACATGAAAATAAACTGTCTAACAAAATACCCAAAAACATATTTCTTTTAAGACAATTGAAATATCAACTCCCCGTGATGTCTTAAAAACAGTTTATTTTGCAATGATTCAAGCTCATCTAAGTTATGGATTATTATCATGGGGTCATTCTAGCCCTTTAAATAGACTTTTTAGTCTTCAACGTCGGGCAATTAGAATATTAGACTCAATTGACTACAGGGATGATTGTCAGAACTCATTTACTAATCTGAAAATTATGACTCTCCCTTGTCTATACGCTCTTGAGTGTCTTATGCACGTGTTCAACAACATTAACTCTTACAATAAATACAATTTAAACCATCAATACTGTACTAGACACAATAACCATCCTATTTGTCTACATCTAACTAAGTCTCAAAACGGTATCAATTTCTACGGGCTTACATTATTTAATCTATTACCTGTAAATATCAAAACACTTACAGCAAACAATTTTAAGCAAGCTTTAAAATCTTATTTTATACTAAAAGCATTTTACAGTATTGAAGAATGCTTATCTAATAAATTTGCCGGTCTCAACGAACTCGGCTGTTTTACAAACCGTGATTGGTTATAGTGATTACTGTTTTGATTTGTACTTTAATTTTAATGTGTTATTTATCAGCAATTGTTTTGTTTACCTGTAAACTTATATTTTATATTTGCTTACTATATAGAGCCTGATTTTTTTAATTCTATTTATTATTATTATTATATACTTGTTTTTAAATACTTTTTAAATTTTAATATGTAAACTCCTGACGTATGTAAAACTTCTAGTATATTACATGAATAAATAAATTGAAATGAATTGAATTGAATAAAGCATTGTCAGCAAAGATCATCGTGTAGTCCGCGTATCTGATGTTATTAGATATTCATCCCTGCCTCACTCTGCGTAGAATCTTTGCTGTATCTGTATGGTTTTTACCAACTCTGACGCTTGCCGTCTGGTTCCAATAAAGATTTGTAATAATTTTTTATTATCTATGCCAATTTTCTTCAAAATTTTAATCATTTTATGGTGTTGTACTTTGTCGAAAGCTTTCTTGTAGACAACAAAACAGGCATATACGTCGCAGTTCATGTCTCTGCATCTCTCAATTAATACCTGCACGCTGAATAAGGCTTGCCTTGTCTCTACTGCATTTCTAATTCCAAATTGTGTGGGTTCTAGCTGTTCTTCTACTAGCTTGTATATCCGTTTGTGTATGATCTTTAAAAACACTTTTAAAACATAACTCAGAAGTTTTATTGTTCTGAATTTGTTTTTGCTGTCGTTTTTTTTGTATAAAAATGAATTCTGATTCCAACCATTGTTACAAGATAATACCAGTATTGTAGATTTGATTGAATATATTAGAAGCTTTTTTTGATTCTTTTTTTGTTCATTAGTTTTAGAAATTTGGCTTAAAATTTATCTGGTCCTAAAACTTTACCTTCTTTTATCTGTTTTATGGCGTTTTTTACTTTCGCTGTTAAAATACTTGCACCTGTTTTGCATCCATTTGCAGTGGTTCTGGTCTTTGATCTTGAAATAGTTTTTCAATGTATGTTTTTTACGTGTTCTTTATTTTGGTTTTATCTATTAGTATGTTACCTAAGCTGTCTATGAGTTTGTTTGTTTGTTTTGATTTGTATGTTTATGTAATCTGCTTTACTTTTTTGTGTACGTTAAATTTGTCATGTTTGGTTTGAAGGATTTCTACCTTTGTGCACATTTACTGTGATGCATTTTCTTTGGCTTCTCTTATCTTTTGTTGGATTATTTTGTGAGTTTTGTTATACTGTAAGGCATCTATGTTTTTAAATCTTCTTCTGTTTTTCATTAAGTGTAGAATCTTTTTGGTCAGTCATGATTTTCTTTTCACAACTTTCTCCGGTTTCAGGAAATTTCTTTCTCTGTGCTTGTGATATTACTTGTTTTAAAACTTTTTGCCGTTTCTTCATCTACTTGTGCTTTTACTGCATTGTTTTTCAGTTTGCGGATTTTCTACTTTTTTCATTTTCACCCTTAGTCCGCACTACTGAGTTGTGATCTGGTTGTATGTCTGCACCTGAATATGTTTTTACTAATTTTTTTATTCAAAGATATAGTCTATTTGGTTTTTCACTATTACCTCGAGGGTGATGTACATGTATACAATCTTTTTGGTGATAGTTCAAAAAAAGGTAAATATTTAAGATAGTTAGTTTGTGTTTGAATGCAAAAACGCTTAGTAGGTCTCTTTTTTCGTTCTTTTCTTCTAATCCATATGGTCCGATACATTCTTTTGTGCTTCCTCTTTCTATTTTTGCGTTAAAATTACCCATTATTATGTTGAGGTTTTGTTTAGAAAATTTCTTCAAAATTTCTGCTATCTGAATATAATTGTTTGATTTCTTTGTTGCTGCTGTCATAATTTGAAGCATATATTTGGATTAAGTTCAGTAAAACAGGGCTGGTTGATATTTGTAGTAGCATTACTTTTTTCGATATAGGCACAAAGTTTGTTACATGTTTTGCAATTGTCTTGTCTACAATGATTCCTACTTCATTTTTTATGCTTTCCGGTGAGTGTTACTGAGTAATATATTTTGTGCTTATTACTAAGCTTGCACCCGGCCATCTCATCTCGCTAATTCCCATGATCTTAAAGTCCATTCTTTGCATTTTATTTTTGATGTTAAGTATTGATCTTGCATTTTACGTGCCTATCTTGATCACGGTTTTGATTTTAATTGTTCATTTATATTTGTTGCTTTTAGTGCCTTCCCCCCTGGAGATCTAATAGAGGGAATTATAACTCCAAAAAATGTTGTACTGAACTTAGTTATTTTGTCAATTTGATTTTTCTGGAGATATCCATGCGGATCTTTATTGTTGTCGTTTCCAGTTGCGTTCAACTTCCTATGCCGTTGACGAGTTCTTTGGTTTGTCCGCCTTTTGGTGCAATTTTATACCAGGGGCAAGAGAGTGCTATTGTTGCTAATTAATGTTGGCTTCGTTTCTTACTTTTGACCTTACCGGCATGAGTGGCCTACCAAGAGTACAAAACTCCCGCCGGCATTGCTTTCCAGATCATCAAAATTACTAAGCCCACTTCCTACTTCAAAGTGTTAATTCCCAAGAGTAGAATTACATTTCCTTAATTCTCAATTTTAATGTTTATACTGCCATGACTCGGTCGCCAGAGTCTCGTTAGTTATCTAGCAGTGGGCACCGCGTGTAGGAGAGGTTAATATTTGAGCAGATCTTATTTTGGTGTTTCTTGCCGTTGCCCTTTACCTGCCTTTAAGTTTAATCTTTCTATATACAATCCAGTTATCAGAGTTTGCGTACTTATGTAAAATACGGTCTAAGACCATTATATAGATCAACTTTTAAATCAGCAATACCTCAAGAACTATTTACTTTTTTTTATGACGCAAAGATCCGACCACACTTTGTCTTAGATTTGATATAATGAGCGTTAATTTATTTTTAATTGAAGTGAAAATTAATTATAAATTGGCCGCTGTGATTCGATTGACAGATTTTGAATAAATTATTAATTCATTTGGAAATTAATTGTTTGAATTTATTAGATTTAATTTGTTACAAACATTACGCAATAGGTGATTTCTACACTTAATTTTTCAATTTGCGTATGGTCAAGCTTTCAAACTTTTATAGGTACTTTTGTCCTCACTGACAATTATTTTTTTTATATTTGATATTGTAGTTTGGTAGACTAACCCTGATTCTTTTAACAAAAATTGCAGCTTTTATACCTGAAGAACTACCTACATTCCATTAGATTCTTATTTATTGCAACTGCTTTGCTGTACAAAATTTATTTTTAATGCTTAAGTAAAAACATTTTTTTTTGTTTTTTTAAAGAAGGTCTAGGCAAAGCCAAATAATTAGTTTTATAAGATTGTTTTGACCAACTACCATTAGCCATTAAATAAGTATTCCATTTTGTTAAATGTGTTTTGCAATAAACTAAATATATATGGCCAAGTATGAGTCAAGTGTACGGAATGAAAATTTGTTTTTGCTTAAACTACTGAAAATGCCTTCTTCTACATGAATCCTGATTATATAAATTTTGTCAAATTTTTTTAGTAAACCATTTTCGAGTAATATGCAATCAAAATTTGAAAAAAAGATTTTTTACGTTTTTTTAAATTTTTTTTATCGTTTGTAGCTTCTCAAGACTGTATTTTGCAAAAACTTTTATCAAAATTTTTTCTTTAACATTGTCCAAAGAATAAGTTTTTATAACCAAATTAAAAAAAAAAAAAAGATGAAAAGTATTTTTTTTTCTTTCAAATATGAATAAAAACCTGCTTTTATATGTGCAATAGATACCCTGAAAGTTTCAGGACGTTCTGTGCACTACGCTCCGAGGTATCTTAGAATGTATCTACAGAAATACTTAAAAAAAATTTTAGAAAAATAAATGTTTATAGCCAACATTTTTTTTTCTAAAATTTTGAAAATTTTGCAGAAATTTAAAATACAGTTTTTCTTAAAAAAAAGATGACGGGTATTTTTTTTTAAATATAGTTAAACATTTGCTTATTTATGTATGTGCAAAAGATACCCTACAAAACTTCAGGAAGTCTTGTGCACTACGCTCTGAGGTATCTTAGAATGTATCTACAGAAAATTGTGAAATTTAAGCTTTATTCACTCTTTTTAAAAAAATTTCTGGATACATTGTAATATATCTCAAAGCTTATCACATGTCACTTCTTGAAATTTTCAGAGTATCTTTTGCACATATAAAAGCACGTTTTTATCTATTAATGAGAAAAAAAAACCACCCATCATCTTTGTTGAAGAAAAACTATCTTTTAAAGTTCTGCAACATTTTTGAAATTTAAATAAAAAATTGGCTATAATAAATGATTCTATGAACAATTAAAAAAAAAATTGTTACAGTTTTTTTCTAAAAATTTAACCCTGAGAAGTTACAAACGATCAAAAAATGTAAAAAAATGCAAAAAATCAATTTTTTCAAAATTTGATTGCTTATTACTCAAAAATAGCTTATTGAAAAAATCTAAAAAATTTACAAAATCAAAACTTATGTAGAGAAAGGCATTTTCAGTGGTTTGAGTAAAATCAAATTTTTGTTCTGTACACTTGACTCAGATATCCATCATTTGATTATCATATATAATTTCAATTAAACAGAAAACAGAGTTTTATTTTTTTTAAAGAGAATATAATGTAATTAAACACAAAACAATACCTCATTTTGACCCAAAAATTTTAAAAGCATTTTAATAAATTCAAGAGTTATTCAGAAACGTATTCAAACATTTCTGTAAAAATCTCTAGATAGTACAATTTTCTTTCAGTCAAAAAAATGTAACACAATAAATTCTTAGTTATATAAATAAAAAAATTTACTGCGCTTTTATAATTAACACTCACGTACCTAAAACTTTTTTTGTTTTTTGATCTACCAGACTCGTAAACTTATAGTAACTACTGCACGAGACGCACTTACTTAACTTTATTGACCAATAAAAATACTGCAATTGCAATTATCAAACGGCATGGCAATAAAGTAAACAAAAAAAACAACTCATTAGACTCGACTCAAAAAAATTCAAAACGCAAAGAAAGTATATAGATAAAAATTGGTTGACAAATGTATCTAATAAATGTAAGTTTTTAATTTTAAATTGTACTTTATTGGCTTGCATCTAATAGTTTTTTAACAGGAGTGTTAACATTGTTTGCGTTTAAAATTACAATCAAGTAAATAATAGGCATTTTTGAGTCATCTTGGTTATGCGTACCAGATTTTAAAAATAAAATAATCTTAATATAATTAATAGTTGTGACCGTTTTAATTTATGTTTATGAAATAATAAAACAATTTACTATGTTTTTTATCACAAATTTATTTTTACGAGTGCATTACTAGTTTCGGCTCTACCAAAGCCTTCAATTTTTATCAGATTTTTTCAATAAGCCGTTTGCAAATCATATGCAATCAAAATTTGAAATAATTGAATTTTTTATGTTTTTTTACTTTTTTTTATCGTTTTTTTTTTTTAATTTTTATTTATTATAATATATTTACATATTTATAGAATATACTTTATTTAGTTTTATCCCCACTTGCTGCTCTACACCGTCTCTATATAGATGGTTGCAGAGCTTCGTATTCGGGGCACCATTTTATGTTTCAATTCTTCTTATTTGTTATTTATGTTGTTTGTATTATCTACTTTATTCAATTCTTTGATTTGAACTTTTTAATATTTTTTCGTTTGTATTTTTAAAATTTTTGATCGTTTGTAACTTTTTAGAATTGCAATTTTAGAAAAAACTTATGACATTTTTTTTTTAAATTGTCCAAAAATACGTTTTTACAGCAAAAATTTTTTTTCCTTAAAACAGAATTTTAAAAGACAGTTTTTTTTAAGATAACAAGTTTTTTTTCAAATATGGAGCTTCTATATGGGCAAAAGATACCCTGAACACTTCAGAAAGTGCCGTGCACTACGCTCCGAGATATCTTAGATCCAGAAAAATACTAAAAAATGTGGTATTTAACCTATTTTTGATTTTTTAATCGTTTGTATCTTTCAGGATTGCATTTTAAAAAAAAATATTTTTACAGTCAATTTTTTTTTCCTAAAATATTGAAAATTTTGCTGAAATTTAAAAACAGTTTTTCTTAAAAAAAAATGACAAGAATTTTTTTTTTCAAATTTGGATAAAAACGTGCTTTTATATGTGCAAAAATACCATGAAAATTTCAGGAAAAAGTTATATTGATCTGCTGATATTTTTTATTCCACTTTAATTTTGAGCATAGACACAATTATTCATACACTTTGCCAAAACCGTGTGTCAAATATAATGGTCTGTAGTTTTTTGATTAGTCACCTTTGATATGTTTTTGCAATAAGACCAGCTTGGTCTTTTTGAAAATTGATTTTTTTTAGTTTTTGATTCATTTCATTGAGCATTGTTTTTGGTATATGTTTTAAAGTTATAGTTACAATCTTAATTAGGATATTATCCGGGCTTAGCTCCTTGATAGGTTTTTTTTTTTTTAGATATCCCGTATGTTTATAAGGTGTCTTGAAAAATAGTTTTTTTGGTTTTTTGGCAATACTTTTCTGTTGTGTATCCGTTAGGGTAATTTTTGAGATTTAGTTTCTTGACTACTATTTTATAGCCAAGTCCTCAAACATTACCATTTACTTTTGTTGCATAGAAATTTTCTATTTTTAACTCCCATAATGGCATATTTAAACTTGTTCCTCTATGTTGAGTAGTTACGTCTTAGTTTTTCCTTGTTTGATTCATTCAGGTTTGGGTTACAGTTGCCTTTATTCATTGCTTTTTTTTAATTTTTCCACGTTCTAATTTAAGCTCGTTTAGTTCTGGGCTTTACCAGTATACCTTGATTTTACATGTCTGGCCTTTGCTTTTGTCAAATGAGTAGTCCAGGTTTTTAAATTTATTTTGTTGACCTCTGTTAGTATGTTTTTTTTGTTGTATTTTTGTAGGCCAACTTCTGTGATTTTTCAAAATTCTTTACTGTTTTTTATCACTTTGCCATTGCATGCGGTTAGTTCTTTTTCTTTTCCTTTTTGAAAGCCGTGTGGCTTGTTTTGGCCAAACTTCTACCCCGGGTCCTGCTTCTGCAATATTGACGTCCATGTGTCCTTCCACCTCTTCATTAGCATGCCGAAAAGGGTCTTTGTGTATGTTTTACCGTCTCGGACTGTCCTGGCAATTCTATCGTCCTGCATGCGTGATTCGTGTTTGTTCCACTGTCTTCTTTTGCTTTGCGTCTATCTCACAATACCCGGTGTGTTGCATTTATCACGTATTTTAATGTTAGTTGTTCGGTCGGCAAGTAAATAGATTTGAAGGTACTCATCTTTGCGCATCTTAGCAGGCGTTTTGTCTCGGCTGTATCGGCTCTAGTTTTAGCAGAGTAGGTGAGAATAGGTCTCACGCACGTTTTGTAGATTCTTGCTTTGCTCTCAGTTGATAGGTTATTATTCCTCCAGACGGAATTGATTGATTGGATTCTTTGCAATCACAAAGCTTTTGGTTTTAGCTGTAGCTTTCTGAACGTATTTAGTAGCCATTGTAAACCGTCTTCTGATTCTGCAATCAGTACGAAGTCGTCAGAGTAGCACACGGTTTTAATGAGTTTGTTTCTCAGTTTGTAACCATGTTCTATTGGGTAGAAGGCTGTTAAAATCTTATCCATAAGGAGGTTAAACAGTAGAAGACTCAGGCTGTCCCCTTGCCCTATTCCAGTACTGATTCGGATATTAGTTTCCTTTCCGTTCGTCGCTCTTAGTTTGGTCGTGGTATCTGTGTTTAGTTGTTTAATTGTCTCGATTATGTTGAGGTGTATGTCTTTTATAATTAACGTCTTTAGTACGTCTGAGAGTTTGACTTTATCAAACGCCTTTTCTAGATCCACGAAATAAAGATAGGCAAGTTTGTTAAACTCCAGCGCTTTCTCTGCAATTTTTTGTACCACGTAGATAGCGACTGTATTGAAGCGGTTTTTTCGAAAGCCCTGTTGTTTTTTCCGCATTGTCGTTTTCTCTGTTACAATGTTTGCTAAATGTTTTCTGAATATCTTTATTGATGCTTCTAGTAGGGAATTGCATTTGTAGTTTTTTGGGTCATTCCTACTGCTTTTTTTGTATAGTGTTATGCTTGCACGCTCTTTCCAGTCTAGTAGGGGTTGCGTCGTTAATTAGAGTATGTTGTATAGCTTCGTCAACTGCACTGCAACTGGTTGTGCTCCGTATTTCAACAGTTCGTTTTTGATGTCATTAGAGCCAGGCGCTTTGCCGTTTTTTAGTTTTGCAAGGATAGCTTTGACGTTTTTGATGGTTACTTGTTTGAGTGCAGGTTGGTGTGGTTTTGTTGTTATTGCTAACGTGGTTTATTAGTACTGTTTTGTTGGTTTCTTTTTTTTAATTCCCTGAGAAACTTCCAGATCCGTTTTTGTGTCTTGTATACATCGTTCTCCATTTATCTACTAAATTGTTCTAATTTCTCCTTTTTTACGGTTAGGATTTGGTTGTTAGTTTCCAGAGAAATCTGGAATTCGTTGATTTATAAATAAAATGTTTTTTTTTCTTTTTTTATGCCAGGGCTTTTACCTCCTGATTGAACCAAGACTTGGGTCTTTTAATGGCAGCATCTTTGTCACTTATTCATGTACCACCCTGTGTTATCTTTTTATTTGATCTGAAACAATCTCAATATCTATGCTATTTTTATTTATATATTTATGATGCCATGCCCACATTAGTTTGCAGTATCTTTATTGTTAGTTTAATATGGTATTTTTGTTTTCCTGATATCCTGACAGGCTCTCTTGTATGGTAAATTCTGTCACCAGTTTTATGGTCTTATTGTTTGTAACTGTAGCAGTTTTTACACTCCTTTTTAGAGTGTTCCTTTTTACCACATTTATAGCATTGTTTGCTTCTGCTTATCTTTTTGCAGTATCTTGATTCATAAACATATTGGCAACTGTTGCCAAAAGTTGTTACCAATTATCAAAGTTTGCAATAAAAAGATTTAATAAAAGATATAACCGCGAGTTTTTGATGACAAACAATTGTAGACTGATTGCTGATAAAATTCTTGGTCAATGTCCTAGTAGTGCAACTTTCGTTTTCTTCCACAGCGGCCAGAAGGGCTTGGCCATCTAAAAACCGACCTCTATCTAAGCTGATATCAGTAGCTTTAAAGCAAACAAACTACTTTTGTCATGTTCTTTGTAATTGTTTTATTGCCAAAAAAAAATTGTTGAGATAGCAAATTGACAAAAAAATAATCAAAAATCCTATAAAATACCCAATAATTGACTTAAATATAACTAAAAAATGTAACCAAAAACCAATAATTAGCTAAAATATGACTAAAAAAAGCAATAAATGCCAAAAATATAAAATGTATAAATGATAAATCATACCAGTTAATGCGGACGTTAAGTATTAATTGCACTAACTGGAGCTATCGGTTTTTATTTTTATTATTTAACCTAATTGACAAAATGTAACTAAAAAAAAAAATAACCCTATAATTTAATCAAATATAATTAAAAAATTAATCAATGCCGGTATAGATGCACGACGAATTGAGTAGTTGTGCAAAAATACCGCCGGTCTCAAGCCCGGATAAAGAAAGAGGGTTGAGGGAACGGGCCAGCAACCTACCCTTTATAAAAAACCAATCAACGCTCACAATAACAAACAATGCGCCTCGGACAGGACTAGAAAAACGACAAAGACCCTAGCGCGAAGAAGAAAACAAACCTCAATCAACACGCACTAAGAATTGGCACATAGAATATCATGCCGTGGACCACAAAAAACTAAGAAGTTGTGGAAGAATCTAAAGAAAAGAACTTTAACATTTGTGCGATTAGCAAAACCAAAAAGAAAGGAAAAGATAAAATGAACTATGGAGACTATATCTTTATTTACAGTAGTGTTCCAAAAGAAGTGCGGGGACATTTTGGTGTTGGCATGTTAATACCCAAGACTCTAAAACACAATATCGAAAAAAAAATAATATGTGAACAATCGCATTCTGAAGGTAACACTATGGATGAATGGGCACTAAAAAACTAAATATCATAAGTGTATATGCACCGGAGATATCAAAACCACAAGAAAGACAGGAATTCTAAACATATCTACAAAATACATTCAATAACATAAACGACAAGAAGAAAACAATACTGGTAGAAGACTTAAATTCAAAAATTGGAGATGCAGTAAAATACGGCATAACATAACGCTTTAACAAAGAAAAAGTAAATGAAAACGGTGATTTATTTTAATATTTCTGCGCGGTAAACGCGCTGAGAATTAACAACACATTCTTTCAGCATCCGATGAAATACAAATTTACATTAAGTAATTCACAACAACAACAATCTGTCATTGACTTCATAATCACAAACAGAGCAGTACACCCCAAAAACATCCTGGGTGTGCGAACATTAAATACAGCAAATGTTGGAAGCGTCCACAAACTTGCCTTAGGCAGAATAAACATCAATCACCTCAACACAGGCATAAAGACAAAAGATCAACCTATTCAAGTTTATAATATTGAATCACTGGACAAAGAAAGCACAAAACATCTATATAGTAACAGGTTAAAGGACCACATATTAAACAATCTAATCACAGACAAGTATGACATAAATACACAGTGGGAAAGACTAAAAACAAACATCATTGACGCCGTCACAGAAGCAATAAGATTAAGGCCAGAAAGTACCATGGTTCACCAGTAAAATGAAACAACAATACAAACATAAAATGGAAGCATACATAGCATATCTCAGAGATAAATGCCAAAAAACTTACATACACTACAAGACAATAAGGAATGCAGCACATAGACAGATCCGAAGACTTAAAGAATCATATTATGAGAGATTCATCAAAGACATGGAGCGAGGTATATACGGCAGCCAAAGAAAAGTCTGAAACATGCTTAGGAACAACAAGATGGAGGTTAAGGACATGATGCAGACAACGAAAATAACCAAAGAAAAATTAAAAAAATATTTTGAAACACTATACAAAAGAGTAAAAAGAAACGACGACAATACCAACGTCATAAATGAGAACAATCCCGAACTAAAACTAGAAGTGATAGTAGAGGAAGAAGCAGTGCAGATAAAAACTCTTAAAAACCAAAAAGCACAAGAACCAAACTTCATAAGCAATAAAATGATCAAATATGGTGGAGAGACCCTAAATGCTGAAATTACAAAACTGTTCAATAATATACTAAAAGAATGAAAAGTTCCAAAAGTATGGAAACACAGTACGACAATCCCCATCTTCAAAAAGGGGGAACGCACGAAATCGAACAACTATAGGGGATAACTCTGCTCAACTGCATCCTAAAACTATATACCAAGCTCATAAAAGAAATAATAAACAACGATATAAAGATAGCGGAAAAACAACAAGGTTTCAGAAAAAATAGATTTATCGTAGACTCAATCATTATTCTCAACCAGATAGTTGAAAAGTCATTGGAGTTCAATAAAGCCGCTTACCTCTGTTTTGTAGACATGTCAAATGATAGAACCCGCCTAAACAACATTATCAACCATCAAAGAGCATCATCAACATAAACACAAACTGTAGAACATCAGTAAAGATCGGAAAGAGCACGTCAAAAACAATAAAAGTAAACGATGGAGTGAGACAGAAGGATTCATTGAGCCCCATGTTGTTCAACCTCATAATGAACAAAATAATAGAAGCACTACCAGACAAAAGAAGCTACCAGATAATTTGCAGATAATGCCGTCTTTATAACGGACTCCAAAGACAACCTACAGCGACTGCTTCATGCGTTCGACCAGAAAGCCAAAAAACTCAACATGTCCATAAATAAGGATAAAACCAAGTGTCAGTTTTGCAAAAAGATCTCGGTTTACAAATTAACAAGATACAGGTCGTGCAAGAGCTAAAGCCGCGTGACTATTATATGCGTGGTACGTATGGAGAATAGGTCAAAAACAAAATTGTTTTTATTTTTTATTTTCACCAGAAAACTTTGTTAAAACAAAATTGCCGGATTTGGAAAAAAAAAAAAAATTTAGAAGCCATTATTGAGACATTGTTACATATATAAAAACACACTGTTTGGTGACTTTATGGGCTAGTGGAATCATTGGCCCATAATTCTTTAAAAATGATGCCGGCGAACACATGACAGTCAATGGAGAGCGCTATTGATTTATAATTACTGACTTTTTTGTTCCCCCGTTGAATGACGTTAATGTGGAGGAGTTTTGGTTCCAACAAGATCAATTTCAATTCCAATTTATTGCAGGAACTGTTTGTTGACCGCATAATCTTGCGTAACGGACTCGTAAATTCTTCTCCACGGTTGTGTGATATCAACCTATGGACTACTTTCTGTGGCGATATGTAAAGTCGCTAGTGTACGCCAATAAACCACCAACGTTGGATCAGCTGGAAGCCTACGTTTGCTGCGTTATTGCCGATATACGGCTCCGGCTGCTGGAAAAAGTGGTCAAAAATTGGACTTTCAAATTGCACTAGAATCAGCCGCGACGCCCATATGCTCCAAATCATTTGTAAGCAGTAATGGCATAAAATTATTTTTAAAATAAAGCTAATACCATGGCGGTAACTTGATTTTCATGAGTTTCATTTCAGTTTAAAGTTTTGTACCTCTAAAAAAAATACTCTATATTATGGTATACTATGTATTAATTTTAGCATAATGACTTATTGGGTCTTATAGTAGAGAGTTTCTATATTGCTAATTTTACAAAAAAAATTAGTAACTTTGTGCAGGTTCAATGTATGGAGAAGTGCACAGGAACAATAGCGGATCGTAGCTAATGCGAGAGGACGAGATAGACCGTACTACCTCAAGAGCGGCATATTGGGGCAAGAGAAACATAAAACCGGACAAAGAAAAAAGTTTGGGTAACTTTTCCTCAGCAAAGTGATGCGATTTGATGAACTGGTATCTAATGCCAATTTCAAAGTCAAATAATTAATTTAAAATTACTTAATTAATAATTAACGTACAAGCACAGGTGTATAAATAGTTTAGCGTTTATTACAACATTTATATAAAAAGAAACAATGTATATAACTAGGCGTAACAAGTAACAAATTCTTTAAGAAATTGATAATTTATTTTTGTACTGAGATTCTGTAATCTAAACAAGTAGAATATTATTCAAGATCTGTCTACGCCTATGAGACGTGTTATATTGTTTACGTTTGCAAGATTAAAGTTTTAATGATTTAGTTGTATTTAATTAATATAAAGAGTGCTGTGATATTGTGTATAGTCTAGTCTTCAATATAGTATACTACAATTGTGATTTTATCTTTGTTAAGTGATGTAATTAGAATTTGTAAGTAATTAACCTGTATGTACTTTTCCCGCCAATAAGCGCATGAACGCTACCTATCGTACCTGCTTGGTGTTATTTTTACCAGTGACGTAACAGCTGGGTTTTATTCTGTTATTATTTATTTGTTATTTAACATATTTTATATTTTTCCTTTGTCTTTATTTTTGTAACCATTTCTGTGGTCTTCCATTTGTTGTTCGTTTTAGTAAGGCACTTTGTAAACGACCCTACTAGTGAGAAGAGTGTCCCAGATTATATCATTTAATCCTTAATTTGTTTTAATTTTGTTTTTAATTCCTTAGTTTTAACTCTGTTTATTTGGAGTAACCAATATGGTTAAGTGTTTAAATTGTCAGAAGAGTTTACAAATCCATCATTTTGCTAATTTTACTAGGATAAATGATAAAGATTGGATATGTCCTTCTTGCACAAAATCTATGAAATCACAGAAAACAGATAGTCGTAGTTCTACTAGCAAAAATGTAGATTCAGGAAAAGATTACCGTTTCTTTTTAGAACAATTTAATGCATTTTCCAAAAAAATTTTATTGAACTTGCCACATGTACCGCACTTATTAATGATATCGGTGAAAGAGTTAAAAATCTCGAGGAAAAAAACATGAAACTCAAAGCTGATATAGTAATCCAAAGAAAACCAACCACAATGTTTGGATGAAGCTATATTTGAGATTCAAGACTGTCATCGAAAAGCAGTAAACGCCATGGTTTTTAATTTTCCCAAATCTAGTTTATTAAATCTACCTCAACGTCAATCTGAGGATGAAACAAAAGTCATTAAATTAATGGTAAATGAAATTATATCTGATCATACAATTAAAAAAGTGGTGCATGTTGGCTTTAATAAATCATTATCTCGCCCGATAAAGGAAATTTTTTATAGTGAGGAATCAGCTAAAGCTATAATTAAACTTTGTAGAGTAAAAGAACTTGGAGATGTTCGTGTGGGTTTGGATAACACTCCCAAACAACAAACAGAATTCAAGAAAATTCGTAGTAAATTAAATCGTTGCAAACTAGAAGGTCAGCAGAACATCAGCTTGTGGTTTATTCAAGGAGTTCTAAAGATAGTGGAAAACCAAGTCTCAAATAATTCAAAAAACGGACATTAGCTATTTATTATCAGAATGTCAAGAGGTTAAGAACCAAGTTAAAAAAATTGTCAAATAACGTAAGACTTTGTGATTTTGATATTTTAATTTTTAGTGAAACTAATTTTTATAAGGATATTTTATCTTCTGAACTAGGATTAACATCATTTTATATTTATTGGAAAGATTGAAGTACAGGAAGTAGTGTTAAAAAGAGGTGGTGTTTTATTTGCTGTACGTTCAGATTTGATTTCAAGTAAAATAGCTAATTCTTTTAATACAGTCAGCTGTTGAAGATACTGTGGACAATCACGTAAATGCCAATATTCATATAATTGGAGATTATAACGGTTCAGGGTTTAACTGGGCAAATGATGTAATTGAATCAGGAAGCAGTGCCTTAAATTTGTAAGGACATTTTAAAAATAAAAAATGTTTGTATCTAAATATGCACCATGTTAATACAATAAGAAATAGTGAAGGCTCTCTATTAGACTTGGCGTTTTTCATTAACAAGAACATGCTTCTTAGTACTTCTAACAATCATTTAATTTACGCGATAAATATTATCCGGCTTTACATACAACTATTTAATCTAATATAGAATTCAAAGCATTAATTCATTCTAGAGTCCATTTATATAACTTTAAAAAAGCTAATTTTGTAGGAATTCACACTAGTATTTTATGATACAATGTATACTTGCATCAAGTTATTTGTTCCTAAATTTACCACAATTTTTTTTCCTAGTAATCCCATTTGGTTCTCCAAAAAATAAAAAATAAATATTGACATCTAAAAAAATTGCACATAAAACCTATAAAGATTCTGGTCGATTTGAAGACTATTTACATTTTACAAATATTCGAAATAAATCATCATCATTATCAATCAGCGTTTTGCGTCCACTGCTGGACATAGGCCTCCCCAATTTCCGCCCATTTCCTCCTATCCTGAACCTCTCGCATCCAGGCTCCTCTTGTTCTCTTTATATCGTCTGTCCATCTTGTGGGAGGCCTCCCCCTGCTTTGTATATCTGCTCTTGGCCTCAACTCCAGTTGTCTCTTGGACTATCTTCCATCTGACATTCGGGCCACGTGTCCAGCCCAGTTCCACTTTAGCCTCGCCATACGCACAACCACATCTGTGACACCTGTTGTTTGGCGTAGGTCTTCGTTTGTGATATGGTCTCGTAGCGACACGCCGAGCATCAATCTTTCCATCTTTTGTTGTGCAATTTGGAGCTTTTTTGCGGTTGCGACGGTGAGTGTTGCGGTTTCAGTGCCGTAGGTCATAACTGGCAATACACATTAATCAAACACTTTCCTTTTCAAGCAGACTGGCAGATCGCTTTTGAATACGTCCCGAAGTTTTCCATATGCGGCCCAAGAGAGGATTATTCTTCTTTTAAATTCGCATGTTTGGTTGTCTCTGGTTATGCGTATTTCGTGACCTAAATAGGTGTATTTGTCTACGAAATCAATATCTCTATCGCCTACATCTATCTGTCTGCTCGGGACCAAGTTTGTCATACATTTTGTTTTGGTATAGTTTATTCTTAGGCCTACGGTATTACATGCTTTCTGGAGTTCTAATAGCATTGTTTTTATATCGTTAAGATCGTCAGCAAGCAGCACTATGTCATCTGCAAATCGCAGATTTGATAGATTTTTGCCTTCTATGGTTAAGCCTTTTCTTTCCCAGTTGAGCATTTTGAAGGCGAGTTCCAAAACCGCGGTGAACAATTTAGGCGATATCGTATCCCCCTGTTTCACGCCTTTACCAATTGGAATGGGTTTGGTGTTTTTGTGGAGTTGAACCGTCATACTGGCGTTTTTGTAGATGTTGTAAATGGTTCTCGTGTAGCGATGGTCGACACGGCATTTCTGTAGTGCTTCCATAACTGCATCTAACTCGACGGTGTCAAATGCTTTATGGAAATCTATGAAGGCCAGTACGAGTGGTCTGTTGTATTCAATACTTTTCTCGACTATTGTTTTAACACTTTGTAGATGGTCATTGGTTCCGTATCTTGTGCGGAATCCTGCCTGTTCCACTGGTTGGTAGAAGTCCAGTTTATTTTCAAGTCTATTTGTTATTATTCTTGTAAATAGTTTGTAGAAATGACTTAGAAGGCTTATCGGCCTATAGTTTTCTAGGTCAGCTATATCTCCATTTCTGTGCAGTAAGATCACAATAGCGTTGTTCCATTCATTTGGTACTGTACTTTTGAACAGGCAAAGATTGAACAGGTTTCTGATTTTTCCTAGCAGGTGGACACCTCCGATTTTGAAGGCGTCTGCGGTGACGTGGTCACCTCCGGGAGCTTTGTTTGTCTTTGTTTTACTTAAGGCTAATTCTATTTCATCTAAGGTAATATCTGGTAGTATTTCAGACCCTTGATTTATGATGCCCTTTTTAGTTGATACAATATCTGGTTCAGATTCCAGGATTGGTTCTTTTTGGCTTGTATATAGAAGTTGGTAGAATTCTTCAACGACATTTAGGATCTCCTTTCTGTTCGTTGTTATATTTCCTTGTTTATTTCTGAGTTTAGTTATTTGTCTCTTCCCGCTTCCCAGTTTTCTACGCAGGACCTTCATACTTTTGTTGTTTTCTATGGTTTGTTAAATTTTATCTTTATTATGTGATCTTATGTCGCGCCTTATTGCCTTCGATATCTGTTTATTTATCTCTCGTAGTTCTTCGATGGAGGTTGTCTCTTCACTTCTCATGTTTCTTCTACTTTGCATCAACTGTGTTGTGTCTTGGCTGAGTTTTTTTTCTTGTTTTGTTCTAGGGCAGCATGCACTTTGACTTTCTATTATGGCATTTGTTATTCGGTCATTTAGGTTGTTGGTGTTTTTATTTTCGTCCACGTTTCCACTCGTCAACCGGCCTGCGATGCACTGTTGGTATTCCTCTACATCTAGTGGGCTGTTCCATAGTTGGTTGGTTGTCTTTTTAACCATTTTGTATCTTTCTTTCTTTATATCAATGGTTATTTTTGATCGCACCATTCTATGGTCGCTCCCAGTATCAAATCTATTTAATACCGTTACGTCCTTGATTATATGTTTTTTATCCGTTATTACAAAGTCTATTTCATTTCTTGTGCGGCCGTCTGGACTTTCCCAGGTCCATCTTTGATTTAGTTTTTTATAGAAGAAGCTGTTTATTTGAAATAGGTTGTTTTGTAGTAGGAAGCCCAACAACGTCTCACTTCGGTTATTCCTGCCTTCCAGTCCGAAGTTTCCTAAAGAAATTTCCGCATCGTCGCTTTTCATTCCGATTTTGGCGTTGAAGTTTCTGCATACAATGGTGAATTGGACTGGTTGCTCTCTTAGAGCCGTAGATATATCGTCGTAGAAGATGTCTACTTCCTCATCACTGTAGTTGGTCGTCGGTGCATAGATGTGTACGATTTTTATGTGGTATCTTGCATTTAGTTTCAGGACCAGGCTAGTCACTCTAGGGGAGATTTACTTTAGAGAAATTATATTCTTGCTGTGACGTTTATGTATTATAAAACCGGTTCCACCATTGGAATTGTCGTCGTTTCCCGCATAATATAGGCTATGCCCAGATTTTAGTTTTATTAGTTGCTCTCCCCGTCTTCTAATCTCGCTGAGACCAACAACATCCCATTTTATATGATCTAATTCTCGCTCGAGTTCGGTGAGTCTTTCCTCTGATTGTAGCGATCGTGTGTTGTAGGTTGCGATATACATGTGTATATTCTGCTTCTTTGTTGAGTAGGTTTTCTGCTTCATTAGATGTTTGTCCCCCCCCACCCCCCCACCCCCCAGGATCCGTGGGCTGTCAAACCAATGATTGGTTATCATTGCGGAATTGTGGAGATATTCTTCTATCCGCCTGGGGTACTTGCTTCTTTACATCTATCATTTTCATGGGTAAAAATACGGGTTTTTTTGCCGTAAAACACCACGCTGGTGAGTTTGGTTTTCGGCCGCCCATTTTGGATCAGACGCCGTTTGCAGCCGCCCACTCTGGATCAGACGCTGCTGTTGTTGCTAGTTTTGGTCCGCCCCGGGTATTTAATTTCCCCGGTACCACCCATATTTGGGAGGCTTTCCCCTATCCGCCACCTGGGGAGGCGCCCGATGGGGGACTAGCAACCCTTTACGGATACATAAATACAAGTTAGAAAATGCTTTATGTTATAAAGAGTACATCAACAATCTGGAAAGAGAAGTTTAAAATAACTCAAAGAGTTTTTGGAGATATGTTAAATCTAAAAATTCTGATCATAGTATTCCTAACATTACGCATAATGATAATGTGCCGGCATCCACAGGAGAAGATAATTCTAACTTATTTTTCAGTATACTCTTCCACTAAATTACTGAAGCCCGAGCCACTTACAGTTAACTCTGCTATCGACATTGTCTCTTGTAACATCACTTTGAAAAAAGTTAAAAACAAAATATTTGGACTTAAATCAGACATTAGACCTTGTGTTGATGGTCTACCAGCATCTATACTTAAGCAATGTAAAACTAAAATTGCTACCGCTTAATTATATCTTCAATCTTAGCCTAAATACAGGTTAATTTCCATCTATATGGAAGTCCAGTTATGTTGTACCAATATATAAGTCGGGAGATAAATCTAATATACAAAATTATAGACCAATTTCTATTATAAGAGCTATACCAAAACTTTTTGAGCATAAAATTAAATAAATGTGGTATTTAAAAATATTTTAAATGATCAACAGCATTGTTTTCGCAAAGGAAGATCTACTTCTTCTTATCTTCTTATATTTGAACAATATATTTTAAATGCTTTCAATAATGGGCATCAAGATGTTATATATACTGATCTATCCAAGGCATTTGATAGAATTAATCATGTCAATGTGTTAATAAAAAAACTGGAAAATATAAGCGTATCAGGAAATCTTTTAAACTGGTTAAGTAACTATCTTAATAATAGATCACAATATGTCACTGTTAATGGTTTTATTTCTGATACAATAGCAGTTACTTCAAGTGCTCCACAAGGTAGTCATCTGGGGCCACTTTTTATTAATGATATTTCTCAGTCAATAAAATCTTTTGAATTCCTTTTCTTCGCCGATGATTTAAAACTCTTTAAAGCAGTAACAACAGCTGAAGATGCATTTTTATTTGATAATGACATCAAAGATAATGAAAAATGGTGTACTATTACTTAAATGTAAAAAAATGTAAGAGATCAAAATCTAATTTTGCATAGTATAAACTCACAGATATTAGAAAGAGTCAATTTTTTAAAGATCTTGGTAAATTTATGGATACCAAATTGACGTTTGTTAAACAATTTAATTATGTTACCAACAAAGTTTTAAGAACATTAGGATTTATCAAACGCCATACAAAGCATTTTACGTCGCTAACAGCTTTTTGATCGCTATTGTGTGGCTTGGTTTGCCCTATCTTGGAATACGGTTCTGTGGTATGGTCTCTATCCTATGGAATTCATATTGATCAAATTGAAAGAGTCCAAAACAAATTTCTTAAATATTTGTCATTTAAAAAAGGAAATAATTCATATAACTTTTCTTGTACTGAAATGAGAGACTAATCCAACTTGAAACACTCTGTGATAGAAGAAAAAAATTTAATGTTGAATGTATTGTAAAAATAGCTAATGGGATTATTGATTAACCTAGTCTTTTGTGTCTAGTAAATTTTAATGTACTAGAAATGTAAAAACATTTTATTTCGAGTTTTGTAGATCAAATTATTTTAAGGACTCTTCATTGCAGCGTATGTGTCGATTTATAAATGAATCTGATTTTAATATCTTTAATGTGTAATCTTTATTAATATTGCATTTTTTTGTATTTATCTGTTATTGTATTAATATTATTTAAATGTTTAGATTGAGTTGTTGCAACTCAAATGATATGTTGTAATCATTTTGTTATTTGTAATTTAATTAAAAATTGGGTAACACCGTTAATAAATAAATAAAATAAATAAAAAATAAATCGAAACAAGCGTTTCAAATTCAAACTCGACGTAAGTTGTTGTAGAAAAATGTTGAAAATCTTAAATCCTAAACTCATCATCATATTATCACAACATACACTAAAATATATTAAAATAGTTACTGAAGTTTAATATAAAATAAACTAAACTACAAATATATATATATATATATATATATATATATATATATATATATATATATATATTAAAAATAAAATGATTACTAAATAATTAAACAAGTCTAATTAATAATTAAAGCAAAATTTAACCTAAATAAATTAAAACTTTGTTCAAAAATAATCCCATCCAATTATCAATTCTCTTGCTACAAGATCAAAATGTAATTAGTGCCTTCTCGTCCCATCATTCATACATTAAAACAGACCCACGATTGTGTACCTCACAAAACACATAAGACCATTGATATTTCGAAAATTGATGCCCAATTGTATTAAGACAGGGGAAAATTAATTAAATCTATTCCGTCTCCTAGGATACACGATATTAAATAATCATTAAATCACAGTCATGTATCCGTGTATTTATAGGTAAATAAATACAATGTCTTGATGGACGTGCGATGCGAGAATAACGGGCCCCATCCTGACAGGATAATTTCATAGATTATGTGCATTCACACACACAATAGAATATTTCCCCCACTATAAATTCAGCCCTAAATTAATACAATTTTAATGATAAATATAAATTATTTATGGATTATGTAATAAGTAGAAATATTTCTATAATTGGGCTGATAAATATTAATTTTCTTTAGCTCGCATTCGTCTCAAAAGTAATTGAAAATAAATGCTAATCCTGGATTTACATTATGAAGTGGATTTAATTAATTGCAAACTGAATTGAATCGTGGAAACAGTTAATTAGTATTTACAGCCGAATGTCAATTAATGTAAAACGGTATTTCAAGCTAATTAAATGTTAGTTTATATACTCTACCGACCTTATAGAAATGTCTTCTTAAAATTATGTAAATATGATTTGTACACAGTGCAAAGACCTGCCATCTGAATTCCTAGTCCCGCCACTGAATTCATCACTCATGAAAAAGCGACGATACGTGCCTTTCGGACGAGCAATCCTCCACATGCGAGATGTTACATAACGCCATGGTACACGACCTTTATTCATCTCAACATTTTTTTTTCCGGAGATCAAACGCCGTGATTAACAATGCCCATCATTTATACACAAAATAAAGTTGCGCTTATGGAGTCGTCGCTTCGAAGAGATCCCTCGACGCGATTACGAATTAAACCGTTTTAGACCTGTTATGAATAAATTATGAAAATAATTGCGCAATGGTTGTTATATTAAAATATATTAATGCATATATATCCGCCGCAAGGATCTGTTTACTATTCATGCCAAGACATACAAGCCATAAATTAATCGCAGCTTATCATGGAGTAACATGGGGTTGGTACATATTTGCAGACACGGCCTATAAATCGATATTATCTCAAGGCGCTTGCTGCAATCTGCTTACCATAATTAATAATCATATTTTTAATATCGTAAAAGTTTTGCTGAATCGCGAAACTTTTGCAGGAATAATGAGTTATGGTCTAATTTTTAATATTAAATTCGTCCGAAGGAACAAACAAGATAAAATATAGCCGATCGCAATCTTTATTATTCTTTTTCTCTTGTTAAAAAGGATGCTGCAATAAAATGTTTGTGGATTTTACTCTATAAAAAGTCAGGTTTAATCATAAAGATTACCATACTTTTATATCCTTACGCATTATTATCATACAAATTTTATTGACTTTAACCAAAATTTATTCTAATTCAAAAATCTGCCGCTATTTTGACATTATTTTGAATAATCAAAATTGAATTAAAGTATTTAATTTGCACTTTTATGTGTTAAATGTAAAAAAAAAATTGATCAAATTTCAGCCAATACAACTTTTTTGACTTCAGCCGAGTTTCATTTTAACTCAAAAATCTTCAGCCATTTTTATAATTTCCAAAAATTTTCAATTCATTAAATGCATGCCTTCGTATAGGTTATGTTATAATAAATTTTTATTGAATTCCGGCCATTATTTAAAAAGTTAAACAACTTTTTTGTTTCACCCGAATTTCTTAAAATTTTCAAAACTATCCGCCATTTTGTTATTTCTTAAAATAATTTAAATCCAATATTATTGTTAAATTTGCACATTTAAGTTAGGTATAAACCAAAATTTATTATATTCCAGCCACCAATTTTTTATATTATGCAATTTTTTTAACTTGGCCGAGTTTTATTCTAATTCAAAAATCTTCCCCTATTTTGAATTTTTATTGAATAATTTAAATTCAACCGAATTATTATATTTCTACTTTTATAATTTATGTGTGATACAAATTTGATCAAATTTCAGCCAATAATTAAAAAGTTTTTCAACTTTTTTGCCTTTTTTTTTTTAATTCATTATAAACATTATATTTGTATCATTATAAATTATGCTTTACTATATTTTTATTATATTTTGGTCAATATTGAATAAGTTAATCAATACTTGAAAATTTTGGTTATTTTCAAAATAATTTAAATTCAAAATAGTAGTTTAATTTGCACATTTACACCTTAAATTTAAATCAAATTTAAAAAAATTTCGTAAACGTCAACAAAGCATAAATCCATAAATTGGCAAACAGTAATAAAATCCAGCCATTAAATGTTAAAAATATTAAAATCCAGCCACAAAACGTAAGATTTATGTTAAAAAATAACAAAATCCGGCCATAAAAAGCCAAAAATAATAAAATCTATTTGTAAAATATTAAAAACTTTAAAAAATCCGGCCAGTATTTACCAAAAATATCAAAGTTATGTGTTATAGTAGCAACATTAAATTGCAACTAAAATTTGATTACAAAACTTGAAATTTATTTAATAAACACCAAAATATGACCATAAAAGTAAAAAAATATCAAAATCTAATTTTAAAATAATAAAAATTTAAAAAATCCGGCCAGTAAATAACAGAATTTATTTATTAGGTGTCAACAATTCAAAAATCCAGCCGTAAAACAGTAAACAGTACTCCAGGCACAAAATGTCAAAATTATTAAAATCCGGCCAAAAATTGTAATTATTAAGTGAGAAAATACCAAAATCCTGCTAAAAAATGTTAAAAATAACAAAATTCGATTATAAAAAGCCAAAATCCAATAATAAATTGTCAAAAATTTTGCCAAAAACTGCAAGAAAAGTACCAAATCCGATAAAAAATGTTAAAAACACTCCAATCAGGCCACAAAATTTAAGAATTACGTAAAAATACACTAAAATTTCTCTAAAAAATATTGAAATTTAGCCATAAATAGTCGACTTATAATAATAAAATATCAAAAATTCAACCAAAAAATTCAAAAATGCAAGAAAGTACAAAATCCGGCCATAATATGTCAAAAATACAAAAATCCGGCCACAAAACTTAAAAAGCAAGTAAAAAATATCAAAATCTGTCTATAAAATGTCTTTAGCAACAAAATGAAAACATATAATAATAAATTATTTAAAAAAACTCTATCAGAAAACTTAAAAAAAGTAAAATCCGGCCAAAAAATAAATTATTAAAATAAATTTAAACTGAATTTATAAATAAAAAGTTACTTTCTTATTTTCATAAAATGTTTAATTTTATGAAGCTATGGCTAAATTTTATATTTCATTAAACCTATTTTTAAGCAAATTTCTAGACATAAGTCCTAAATCAAAATTATTAATTTTTATTAATTTTAGCAGAACTAAATTTGCTTTAAATTGACATAAAGTTTGTTAACATTTTTATAATATTAAGAAAACTAAGACTGAATTTCGTATTTTATAAAAAAAAATCTGCAATTTTAGAAAGATATCTTTGTCGATATGTTTTGTGAAGCAATGCGACACAGCTACTTCTTCCAAGATAAAGACGTCTCACTAAAACGCAAAATCAGTCAATTAATGAAAAGCAATTTCCTCTTATCCGGCGTAATTGCCGGATAAGAGGAATTTGCTCTACAAAAATGGCAATTTCAAATCGAAAATGGTGTATATAGTTAGCGGCAACATACAGGTCAGCATCTGAAACAAAAAAGTACTTCAAATAACGCATTTCAATAACAGATTATATCCAAAAAAGATCAAGAAACGCCTGCAGTTACATTCACGTCGAGTACAGTATTGGGAAAAATCATTTGCGTCATAAGTTTGCAAAGTAAGGCAAATCTTTGTTACGCCACTAGTACCAAAATACAGGTTTTGGAGTTGCCTCCTTTGTTTAGATTTTTTGGTGGAAGGGTGTATAGTAGCAGATTTTTGCATGAGAAAGTAAAGAAATGGTTGTTGCATGCTAAAAAAATTTTGGAGTACAGAAAGACGCATGTGAAGTAAGCAAATACTCACCTACCCACCCAAGCGTTAGTTATCAAAAAATTTATTGTTAAACAATTTTCTTGTATCTAAATCCAAGCACACAAGAGGTGGGCCAAACAATAGGTCCTTTGATGACCAACACTTGGGCGGGTAGGTGTATTGCAGTAGAAAAAGTCTCGCCCACAATTGAAACTTTGTTCCCATTCACCCACCCAAATGTTAGTTTTCAAGAGATTTATTAGTAAACAAATTTCTCAAATCTAAATCCAAGCACACAAGATGTGGGACAAACAATAGATTCTTGGATGACCAACACTTGGGTAATAATTTGGGTGGCCAATTTACGTCCGGGTTTTTTAAGGTTTGTGCGGTTCTAAAATTAAAAACAATTTATGCTAAAAGTCAAGTTAATGCCAAAAAAAGTCAGTTACTAACAAAGGTGATGTCCTAGTATTTCGCCGATCCAAAAACTACATCAAATGTTGAGGATAAAAAAGTTTTTATTTTTGGAACCCCAAATTTGGCCGTTCTGTCTATTAACAAACTTACTAAGCTTTGTCGTTAAAAATAATTTGTCTACAATTTTTTTTTCCAATTTTAGCACCCAAGAAAGTTGGCGTTGTTTATAATCAGTCGGTTTCCATTCTCGCGTTAGCTGCACTTTATAAGCATGTAGGCTAAGGTCAAGGTTGCATTATAAGATCCTTAATTGCTGTAAACGGAGGAGAGGGAATGTTGTTTAATTTTGTGTGAGTGCAATGGGAGCTTGTCTGTTTCGTAAAACCTTGAAGATCTTTGACATTAGATTATAATTATTTGTGATCGATTCTAAGCTGTTTTGCTAGCACAAATTGTGCAACCTTATGGCTTTCATCACTTTGATATGGAGCAAATTTAAGATCTTGCAATCTCTGTGGTTGCGATGCCTTTGCCATAGACGTTTGGCAGCATTTCTTCTGCGGATCAATGCCATAATTTTACGTGATAGTTCAAGTGGATTATAGACACGGACCTGATAGGTCTTAGAAGCCGTTTCCGTGGTTTGGTGTACTTGGAACGTAAAAAATTTGACTGTTTTTTTGATGTCAGTACTGGTTCAAGCCTACCAATACTCTCTTTCAGAGATATTGAGAAGAGATTTCTAATCCGTACGTGTTACCAATTTACCTCCCTTCCTAGGTGATCTCTTTCCGTAGATGTTCAGTATTACCGGGCTGTGATTGGAGCTAAGGTTAGAATACTAATCATTAACGTTCTTTAGTATTGCTACTAGAACGTTCTTTAGGTGACCGCGTTGATGTGATGGGTGGGTTTGTCTAAGCTCATTACCAGCAGTCTCTTTTGTTTTACGTAATCAAACAATGGTTGACTTTTGGCGTTTGTTCTCAAGCTGTTCTACGCCGAGTGCTTACAGTTGAAGTTTCTTGCTATGATTGTGAAGTGGGGATTATTGAGAATTGCATAAAAATCCGCTGTCTTAATGCAATTTGTTGGAGTGATGTATGCCGATGCAATCTTGAATGTGCTTAACATGGGCACATTTGCCACTATTGCATTTGATTCAAACGAGAGTGTTGGTATTCATTTTGAAATAGTACTCCGATCTTTTTGTAAAGATATTCGGGAATCTCAGCGCTTGATTAGGTTTGTAAGGCAACTCGGACACTAGCATGATGCCAAGTTCTTGCTCGATGAAGAACTCTCCACTTCACCTAATTTTTCTGTAATGCCGTTGGCATTCCAAAAGCAAATGCGGTATAATACATCGGGTTTATTATCTATTTTAATTGTTGAATTGATTGAGGATATTTGTCTCATTTCAGACTCATTCATTTTCTTCAAAATGGCCGCAAATTTGTCGTTATAATCTATTTGTTGTTTTTGGGGAGCAACAACGTTAACAAACAATGTATTGTAGGTTTGCGGAGACCTGAAGACTGAGTAGAAGCCTGAAGAGCTGTTGGAACTTAAGCCGGCGAAGGTTGTGCTTGTGTTTTTTGCGGCTTGAGGACAACATACGGATATAGAGTTTGCATCCCTTGTTAGAGTGCTTCTGGCGCAGGCTGCCAACTGGTAAAGCCTCGCGCAGTTACGACAGACAAATGTCGTTGTGCAGCAGCAATTTGCTTTGTGGCTGTGTCTCTCACTTTTGGTACTGAGGAATGCCGCTACTGCGCTTTTTGCGCTTAACAACGACCTTAAAGCAATTCTAACGCCCGTTCCACTTCCTCCTCCGTAAAGAATTCCAGAACGTGCTTGATTACGATCTTCAAACACTTTTTGTTGGATCTCATCGACGTATAAAAACTTGCGTTGCAAGCTTTAAGAATGACGGTTGCCTTTCTGTGATCGACAATGGTAACAGGTAGCTTGCGTATGCCTTCGTGGGTGTTACTCGCTGATAGAATAAGTATGTTTTTGTCCCTGAACATTTTAGAGAATTGAGGGTAAGATTGTTTGTCGTCCAGGACAATCGCCAAAAGACAAAATTAAGATAGAGTGTCGGAGGGTTTGCAGTCTGATTCCTCGTCCGCCTAGCCTCTTCTGGCGTTTCTCTTTTTAACGGAAAAGGGGGCAAAAGGCTTTAGCGCCGTTTGGCCTGATGGACCGGCAAGATTAGCCGTTAATGGCTGGTTTGGCGCAGCTGTTGATGACAGCTAGTGGGTGGCTGACGGCCTTTTAGTAATTTTCAAGGGTGAAAACTCAACCCATAAATTTTTCCGCTTTCTTCCTACTAGTTGGTACCTATCGGAGTCGATAATGGAGTTAGAGTTGGCGGGTGCTGTTAGCGTCTAGACGGTGAGGTCCATGGCGGCTGAAAGTACGTTGTCTTCGGCTGACTTGTTGGTGTAGATGACAATTTCTTTGTTGTTATCGGCTTCTTCAATTTTTTTGACTTTGACTTTGCTGTCCGCTTGTGAGGCGGGGGCGGCAAGAGCGGTAACTAGAGTGAAAAAAAAAGAAATTAGATTTTTTATTTGCTTTTGTTTTGTGGTTGTTTTAAATCTTTCTCCTCTGATATTGGCAAAGAGGCGGCGGTAAGCATGACTGCTGCCAAGGCTTTGATGGTGGCCTGGTCCGCGTTTGTCGCGGTTATTTATTTATTTTATTTATTTATTCATTTATTTATGCCTTTCTACCCTTTCGAGTGTAAGGCTTACAATTTACTGTTTATTATAATATTTTTTCCAATTCATCCGGTCTTTCGCCTTCTCTCTTAGTTCTACCCATGTATTTCCTTTTTTGTCTGCTTCTTCCTTAATTGAGCTCTTCCACTCTTTTCTCGGTCTTCCTTTCTTTTGTTTTCCTGTTGCTTTTGTCTCATAGATTCTCTTAGTGTTTCGATCTTCGCTCATTCTTGTTATATGACCGAACCATCTCATCTGTCCTTCAATGATTTTTTCTCGTATGGGTTCTATATTTAGGTTTTTCCTGTGCGTTTCATTTCTTATCTTATCTTTTAGTGATTTATTTTCAATTCTCCTGATAAATCTCATCTCCATTGCGTTGATTCTTTCTATTTGCTTTTTTGTCATTGTCCAGGTCTCACTACTATATGTTAAAGTTGGTCTTATCACTTTCTTGATTATTTCAGTTTTTGTAGTCTTTGCAATTTCCTTTTTATTGAGGAACGGTTTTTTTAGCATGTTATATAGTTTTGCCGTTTTGCCAATTTTGTCTTCAATCTCTTTATCCAATTTCCCGTTGTTTTGTATTATTGTACCTAGGTACCTGTATTGTGTTACTTGTTCGATCTCTTTACCGTTTATATTTATTTTGTGATTCTTGTTTTCTTTCGCTATTATCATCGTTTTGGTTTTTTCATAGTTTATCTTCATATTTACCTTTCTCAGTTCTTCTTCTATGATTTCTACGTTGTGTTGTAATTCTTCTTCGTTTTCTGCCATAATTGCCATGTCATCAGCAAAAAGTAATTCTTTTATTTCCGTTATTCTTAGTTTCCAGTATCCTACCTTATATGCTTTCATTCTTTCCTTTGCCCTCTTCATTGCCTTGTCAATGACTATCGTAAACAGTAATGCACTTAGTACGCAGCCTTGTTTTACACCTTTCCCTGCCGAAAATTCTTTTGATTCTTCATTATTTATTCTTATTACGTTTCTGTTTTCATTATACATGTTTTTAATTACGTCTATTATTTCACTTCCGATTCCTCTCTCTTTCAGTACTTCCCATATATGTTCTCTAATTATACTGTCGAAAGCTTTTTCGAGATCAATGAAGCAGATGTGTATATCCCTATTCTTTTTAATCATCTTTTCACTTAATTGCCTTATTATGAATATTTGATCTTGTGCGCTTCTAAAGCCACATTGGCTGTCCTCAATTGTATGTTCTAATTTGTCTCATATTTTTTTGTCCAATATTCTTGTTAGTATTTTACTTGTCGTGTTTGTTAGTGTAATTCCTCTATAATTCTCGCATTTTCTTTTATCACCCTTTTTGTAGATCGGTAGTACTATTCCCATGTTCCATTCCCTTGGTGTTTTTCTTTCCCGCATTATGTCGTTTATCAATTCTTTTATTTTTGTTATACCATTGTCACCCATATATTTTAGCATTTCTGCAGTTTTCTCATCCGTTCCTGGTGCTTTTCCGTTCTTTAACTTTTTAATTGCTTCTTTCACCTCTTCGTTTGTAATTTCAATTTCTGTATCGGGTCTTTCATCTTCTGTCACATTGTCGCTGTTTGTTGGGTCCCTATATCATCTTTTGTTAGTTCTTGAAAATATTGTCTCCATTTTTCCATAATCTTTTCTTCTTCCGTGATTATATTTCCATTTATGTCCTTGATGTTCATCATGCTATGTTCCTTTTTCTGTTTCATTTGTTTTAGTGTTCCGTAGAATATTTTTTGATTTTGTCTGAAGTTCTCGTTCATTTTCTTGCCAAATTCGATCCAAGCTTTCTTTTTTTCTTCTTTTATCATCTTTTTCACTTCCCTTCTCGTTTCCTTATATTTTTCATAGTCCTCCTTTCTTTTGGTTTGTAAGTATATTTTCCATTTTTCTTTCTTTTCTTTTATCTTCTTTTTAATTTCCTCTGTCCACCACTTCGTCTTTTTCCATTCTTTGTTACCTATTTTCGTTGTTCCGCAGCTCTCTTTTGCTGCTTCGTTTATTATTTGTTTGAACTTTTCCCATTTATCTTCTATATCTGTTCCTATTTCCATTTTTCTGTATTTCTCTTGTATTATCTCTTGGTATTTTGTTTGCGTTTCTTCTTCTTTTAGTTTGTATGTTTTTATTTTCGTTTTTACTTTTTTTCTTCTTTTATCTTCTTTTTTGTTTTCTCTTTGTATAAACATATCCATTTTTAGCAGGAAGTGGTCGCTTCCTATTTCCGCTTGATTTTTTACTTTTACGTCTTTTATTCTCTTCCATTCCTCTGTGCTTACTAAGAAGTAGTCTATAATCGACTTTTCATTTCTAGATATTACTTGTCTTGTATACTTGTGTATGTCTTTATGTTTGAATTTCGTGTTGGTAATCGTTAAGTCATTTCCTATACAGAATTCTATTAGTCTGCTTCCGTTATCATTAACTGTTGGTTCTCCGTTTGAGCCCATGGTTCTTTCCTTTCCTCTGTTATCATTTCCCACTCTTCCGTTCATGTCTCCCATCACCATTGTGTTCATTTTTGAATTATCCATTTCTTCTTGCAGTGTTTCGTAGAACCTGTCTTTCTCCTTTTTCATTGCATTATCAGTGGGTGCATATACTACTATTATATTCCATCTTAGTTTCTCTTCGATTTTTATTTCCGCTGTTAGTATTCTTTCATTTACCATTTTCACATTTATTATATTTTTAATATTTTCTGGTTATACTATTAGTCCTACCCCTTTGGCACCTATCTTTTCTGTATCTACTCCTGACCAGTATAGTCTGTATCCGTCTTTCAGCATCTGTGTGTCTTTTCCTTTCTTCTTTATTTCTATAATTCCTAGGTAGTCTAGTTTTTGGTTTTTCATTTCTTCTATTAATTCTTCCTTTTTCCCCTTAATGCTTTTTATGTTCCATACTCCAAATCGGATTATATTTCTTCCTTCTGTTTTAACTGTCTTCTTTTTATTGTCTTCCTTATTCATTTTCCTATTCGTTGCGTTTTTCGTTGTCATTGTTGTTTCTCCGGCACCTTCGCTTTTCAGTTTTTTTCTAGTGCATTACTTTTCGAGTCCCAATCGTGTCTCACACCGTCTATTATTAGTTTTTTATACCCTATTTTGGTCCTTCTCCCCTTTTTCTGTTCTTCTTTTGCTATTTCTCTAATTTTGAATTGTATGTTTCTTTCTTCGTATGTCAGGTCGTCATCCACGTATATATCAGTCCCTTTCAGTAATCCTTTCTTCTCCATTATCTTCTTTTTGTCATACCAGGATTCCATTTCGATCTTAATTATATTTTTGTTACCGTTATTTTTGATATTGAAGCTATTTTTGATTTTTACTACTACATTTAGTTTTTGCTTTATTATTTGCTCTACTTCTTGTTCCATATGTTGTCCATTTACACATATTTCCTGTATTATTATGTTGTTCCTTTTTTGTATTTTTTCACTTTTGTCCATTTTTTCCTCCATTAGTCTTATTCTGTTTTCTAGCATGGTTTTTTCATCCTTCCATTCTTTGGCCACTTTCTCCCATTCCATTTTGGTGTTCTGTAGTTCTCTTCTTATTATATTGAATTCCTCTTTAGCTTCTTTATGTTTCACATTTATTTCTTCCTTCAATTCTTTTTTCATTTCATCTAGTTTTCTTAATATTTCTTCCATCTTAATTGCACTTATTTCTTCAGTTTCAGCTGGTTTTTGTTCTTTCGCTATCTGTTTCCTTTTTCTTGTTTTTATTACGTTCTGCTCCCACTTGTCAAATTGTTCCGGGTTTTCCTCCCTTCTCTTCCTCTTTGTTATTCCTTTGAACTCTTGTACACAGCTGATGGTATTCGCTCTTTGCCTTCCACTGTTTTTTTCTTCGTTTATCATGTGTTTTTGTTTTATTTTCCTTTTGTTCGGATATTTATTTGCGCTCTGGCAACGCCGCAGCTTTTGCCGCCGTTCACGTTTTACGCGCCTGCTTTTCACACTTAACCTCACTTATTTCTTCCGATCACTCGCTGTTATTTACTATGTCCTTTATTGTTGTTTTCTAGCTACACTGCTTTCCACTCGGACTTTATGTACTCTACACTCATTTACTTATTTATTTTCTCACTGTTTTTCACACTTTTTCCACACTTGGAACGCGGGTCGATGATCGATACACACGTTGCCAACCGAAAAAACATCATTGTCGCGGTTAACGATGCGATAATTTTTTGGAGCGCCTTGAACTTTCTATGAAAGTTTTCCACTATGATATCTATCTGCAGCTGCCTCTTCAACAGCTGGCCCTTAAGGGTTTTGACTTGAGATTTGGAAATAGAGTAGGTTCTCTCGCGCATCCCTCCTTAAAGCGGTGGTCGCTCTTGGTGCGCTTCTGCCGGTCCAGCTCCAGTTGCTGAATCGCGGTGTCGTCAGCCACTTGGTTGGAGTAGTTGCCCATTGCGGTAATGAAAGAAATTATTTTCTGCTTTTCTAAGCTTGCGTTTGAAAAAGTAGAAAATTAAAAAAGAATGGAAGTATTAATAACTATTAATACCTATCGTCAATATTAATCATTAACACAGTGGTGCAATAATAATTGCAAGTGTCGAATTGATGTGGCTTGCTGGATTGCTAGCGGTTTGGATTCTGATGCTTCTAATTTGGATGCGTGCAGTCGAATCTGTTGTGCCTACTAGTGTTAAGTTGTTTGCAAATGCCGTTATTGCTACGCTTTCTGGCAGCCTTATCCAAAATAACTTATTAAAAATTAAGTTCCACAATTTTGATTTTACTGCTAAGCGCTGAGGTACTACCTTCAGGTCAGTTTGAATTTTCAACTAAAAATTTGTGATGATGATCTAATGTAGTTTTATAGATTAATAAAGGCCAAACCATGTCGCCACCACTTTTAATCCATAAAAGTTTGCTTTAATTGTTTGTATATCATATTATTCCATAAGCTTAATCCCTTCTATTTTATACTATTCTGGCAAGTTGTTGTCATCAGAGTTCAATAACAAAAGATGAGCTTAGTATAAAAATAGTAATTTTGTGTAGTATTTTATGAATTTTATGAGAAAATTGGGTTTTTATGCAAGTTTTGTGCACGTAATTGCGGCAGTTTTAAAACAATTTTGTAGCTTTTTTGTGCTACTTTTTACAAATATAATATTGTCAAATGGCAATTTTGTATAATTTTTAATAAATTTTTGAGAAAATATTTTTCTTCTGCAAATTTTATACAAAAAATACATTTTTGATCAACTTTATAAAAAAATTTAATGCAAAAATAAAAGTTTTCAAAATTTAGAAAAAAATATGTTTTTTGAAAAAATTTCATTCAAAATTAGCTTTTCTTAATGATTTCATACAAAATTAGTATAAAAAATGAAAATTTTGTGTAGTTTTTGATAAATGAACATATTTTACAAATACAATACATGTGTAATTAAAAAAAAATGCATCAAATTTTTGAAATGTTTTTAAAATTGTATAATGGTGTTTATAATTCAAATAATTTGAATATTTTTGAGTCTTAGAGTCGTCTGACACAACACTATTTGAATACTAATAACAGTTATTACAAAACAATTAAATTTTTTTACTAAATGATTGACCATAAATCTGTATGACTGTTTATGACAGGTCAGTAAATAATAATATTTAAATAATACTACTGAAACTTATTTAAGATCAGAAACAATTTAATCACATTGTATAATGTTTTGTTATATTATAAATGACACTGATTATGCAACAAAATCTCGTCTTATGCTAATCACATCTTGCAATCTACACATCTGCTTTAAACTAAAACTAAAAAAAAGCAACAAGTTGAAACTAACTAGCAGTTGTTATCTCATTCTGCAGCAATTTCACATGAGTTTAACTCTATGTAAAATAATTGGTGTGTGCATAACGAAATCTAAAGGATCTTTATTCTATTCATTATTTCTCAGACATGGCAGGGGTTTTTAGAGTGACTGGGAACGGCCGTTATCGTTTTTTTCCCATCCGTCGCGAGACTTCATCTCGCACATACATACACACTGGATGAGATAAGTTGGAATGGCAATACTGGAGGAAGTATATAAAATGTATCTCAGTGCGCCCGCTGCGTGTCTGCTATTTTATATTTATGCAATTTCACGTGTACGTGGTTTTTTCCTTTTTTTTTACTTCAGCTCCGTTGAGCCTATGCACACTATAGGGACATTTAACAAATAAAATTAGAATAATTTGAACAAATGTATTATTAATAGTATTGATGAATGATTGGATTAAACTTGCAGATAAAGCCATTCAACAACTTAATAGAACATTAATCGCAACTCGGCAGCACTTGATGTAATTATAATTAAAGTATTGATAATTTACAACCCCTCTCCTATTACGTGTAACTTTGTTGTGTTACCTTGGATTCCGTACCCCTAATATCGATTATACATATATCTAGTAGAGTCGGCTTCATTCCCTTGTTAACATCGGTGCAATTGCGAAGTAAATTGTTGTGTATGGGTGATAAGAAAAAGAAAGCCGGTAAGAATGGGGAGAAGAAGAAGGGCGGTAAAGCAAAGAAGGGTGGAAGGAAAGGTGGAAGGGTGAAGAGCTCCAGGTGTCACGTGGATGTATTCACCGAGGCGGCAATGGAAAACGCCTACGCTACATGCCACAACGTGCAGGATTTACTGTTCCGAAGAGGTTTCCCGTGGCCGGAAGCACAGAAGAAAAAGAAGAAGGGAAAGAAGTAGTGCAAATTATATTATTTCCAAAAACTATTTGAAATGTTTTAATCTAGTATAATAAATAGTTGCAACCCTTAACATTTGTTTCAATTGATTTTAACCATGACACAATTTAGTTCAGTTGTAAAGGGATTATGAGTGCACACCCTTCACTTTAAAAAATGTTATTTATGAGCATTGTCGCTGCAATTGAATAATTCGATTAAATTCTGTAACTACATGCAGTTTAATCATGAGGGTGCGACTCGGCCATAAATTTTATTTTTAATGGACTCTCCGCTTATTTATAAAGATTCGCCTTTCTAATATGCGTGGTTAAAAATCAAGGGTTGTTGTATTTGTCGCATTGAAATAGGGAATAATTTATGGGTGTATGGTAATGCGTTCCGGGAACCTATTAAAGCGTTGTCTTTTTTAAGCGCTCCCCCGAGGATCCCACTTGACGGACGGAAGGATTTATATATTATTTATCCCGGCAGTCGGAATAGTAACGCACTCCTTATAAGAGCCAGTGTCAAGGCGGTTCAATAAATTTGCATAACCGAGGGGGTGTTCGGGGAGTAGTCGCGCCAAAAGCGGTTTCGGACAATCTGTCTTCGAGCCCGGGCTTCCTGGGACTCTCTCGCGAAGAACCCTTTTTCCCTCTCTGTTTTATTAACGAAAGTGCGACAGAAATGAAATGCGAATGGGAACATCCCTTTTTTACACACTTCCAAGCACGACTGGATATATTTGCGTAAAGTGTACCCTCGTGTACGGAATGAGGTCAGAGATTGAAATATTGATACAAAAAATGCATGCAGTTAGCACCTTTTATATAAATATCGCTCTAGCTTGCTTGCAAACACGAATGCATTATGTTGTTGATATGCAAAATTTGCATGCGTTTATTGCATCAAATTTTGATTGATTATTGCAACATTAACTAGCTTATACAAAGTTTAGTGAAGCGGTAATTTTCCACATCTAATTTTTTTATAAAATATTTTTTATCAATTTTTTTTTTACTGATTTAATTTAAGCAAAGTATGCCTTTTTTTTTAATAACGCCGTCCAAGTGAGTCCCATTTTTGTGTAAACATTATTTTAATCTTGATTAAATATCACTCTACTGGTTGAATCTCTGCGATTTTTTGTCTTTGAAAGGCCCATGTACGTTATTAAGTGTTGAATATGACATTGTTTAAATGCCCGCCTCGGCTTCTTATGGCGGCACAGATCCGAGTGGTTTAATTTTCAATAATTCCTTTGCATAAATCCGGCTCAACTTGAGCGATGGCTTGTGTTAAGTTCACCTTTAGGGCATTGGTCGATTGTGGTTTATTTGCATAGACCTGCGACTTCAAGAAACCCTACAAGAAAAAGTCTAGCGGGGTCAAATTGCATGACCTTGGTGGCCAATTCATATTACCCTTGCGAGAGATAACTGCAGAACGTCAATTGTGGCGTTTGCTGTATAACACGTGGCGCCATCTTGCTGTAACCACATGTCGTCTAAGTCTATATGGTTCAAATTGAGCCATAAGAAATTGGTTATCATTGTTCTATAGAGCTTGCCGTTGACGGTAACCGTCTTACCAACGTCGGTTTCAAAAAAGTACGGACCAATGACCAAAATTTACACTTAACGATAACTTTTTAAGGAAGCATTATCACCTAGTGAACCTCGTGTGGGTTGGTGTCGTTCCATATACGACAATTTTGCTTGTTAACATAGCTATTTATCCAAAAATGAGCTTCGTTGCTAAAGATGATTTTTCCGCTAAAATTTGAGTCTTCTTCTAAACGATTCGAAGTTATCTATGGTCATGAACTTTGAGCTATTAGGTCAATTGGATTTTATACGGGCCCCGACGCAAAATTTGCCAAAATAAAGTCTGCAAAGGCCCGAGTTTTTGTTTACGGCAAGGAATCGACTGCTTCATGTTCTGCTATACACTTTCACGGATTGCGGCGATGTTCTCCACCGATCTTGCGTTTCTTGACAGGTGTTGGCTGATTATTTACCAAACCCGTCGTCACAAATTTAGCCACTAAACGTTAAAGAGTCAACTGTAAAGAGCCACCATGTCTACCGTAAAATGAGCACAATGCGCGCAACGATTGCACTAAGAAACACTCATTTTGAAAATAAAGTTTTATCATTTGAACCTGCTGTTCAATCGAGTAACTTGCTATGGTGATTTGGCATAAGTAATTAAATAATAAACAAAAGATTTGATAGGCCGACAAAATCTACCCTCGCCAACTGAAATACCCTTATAACTTACCAGTTTAGAGTTTATAAAATAGATTAATTCGCCCACTTTTGAGATCTTAGTGACAATTGATGTCAACTACATATATATTTTATCTGCAAGAATACTATATGACAAAGAGTTTTTTTTTTATCACAACCTTTTGGGTGAATAAAGAAGAGTATAACCCACCCGTTCAAAATCTATAAATTAATGTATATCGCCTACCCTCTCAAGTGTTTGTAGAAATAAAATTGGAATTTGCGCATACTTTTGACATTTTAGTGACAATTAATATATATTAGTTATACAGGGTTTGGCCAGGTTAGGTAAACTTTTTCTTACAGTGAAACCCAACATCTATAAGGGTCCAAGTGGTCATAAATCAAATTAAGATTGCCATTAGCCCAAAATAAAATATGGAAAAAAGTTTAATCACAAATAATACCTGCAAACACAAAGAAACTCTCCTCATTGGAAACAGTAGGTTGCTCCAAGGAATATGGGTTAGCAAACCTAAACTCAAACAAAATAACAAAAACCGTTCTTAAAGAGAAAAAAACCGCCTTTTAGTAAACAAATAAGACGGCATTTGATGTCTGACTACTTAAAACCACTTGATGGTACAAGCAGCAAACATACCTTTTAAAATGGGACTTGACAGCAAGTTTTTAAATCAAAAATTCAAAAGAAAGACACTTCCTCAAAACAACAAAAATAATTATCATTAGAAACTCACATAAAGTTTTTCACAGAACGAGCAAGCTGGTTAGTCATTCAATCAGTTGCTAGCAAAAATAAAAGCAAAAGAGCATTGGCAACAAAAAAATATTGCAATAACAAAAAAGCATGCTAGATATAACAGTGAATGTACTTCAGAGTAACCTTGGAAAGATTTTGAACATTTTATTTAGAAACTTGATAGCAACATTAGAAGATATAAAAAGAAAAACATTATTCTTGCTGGGAATTTGAAGTAGAAGAGAAAAGATGCTGAATTGGATAGCGGGAGCACAGTTAACGACAGCAAACTTTTAAAAGAAATAGGTCTAATTCGTACATTGATGTTACGTTATGTACAGAATACACCGCAAAAACAAAATAGATAATAAAAAACGAGTTTAATCTTAGCGTCCACAAAAACATAAATTTCACTTTAAAATCTAGTGCAGACCAAAATAAACCAATAGAAAACAAAAAATAAAAAATAAACAACTTTCTAATCTCAAAATTCTAAAGTAAATTGCGTATAGAATTGCATAAATATAGAAACTTGTGTGCAAATGACACAATAAAAATCATTAAAAAAATGGATTCAAAATTTAAGAAGAAAACAAACGGCAATCCAAACTGAAGTGTATATTAGTGGTCAGATCACCTCAACGAACTGAAAGCCAAGTTTACAAGAGCTAGAAAAAAAAAATGAAAAAAGAAACAGAAAAAAAAAAGATCAGCATTGCAAAAACTGTCTACGTAAAATTTTGGATTAAAAAACTGCAGAATTTAAGACAAACTAAAACTAGCAAATAACTTTAGACTCAGCAACTAAAAACAAACAAAAAATAGCTAAAAAACTGTTCTCAAAATGTTTAAAGATTCTGGATGATAAAAAACAATACATTTTCCACTACAAAAGTTACAAGAAGCGTTTAATAAACTAAAAAAGAACAAAGCGCCGGGCCCATACAAAGCCCATACCATGATAAATAAAGAATGTTAGGAAAGTAAGTTTTTAATGTTTAAAAGCATTCCAAGCTAGTACTGCTAAAAAAACAAAAAAAAAACTGAAACAGATGACAAAAGACAGGCCAATATGTTTCAATAACACGATGGGAAAACTGTATGAACTTCTATTTGTCTTCTACATAGAAAATAGTCAGATTCGTGCTTATCTGGCAAAGAAAAACCCATCTAGAAAAAAAAATTGTTCAAAATCTACGTAATTTTTTTTAATTTTTTTTAAAGATTATTTGGATTATATTTTTTAACTTTATTTCAGAAGTTTAACAAAGACATTTTTTGTTGCTTGAACCAATTTTCGGCCATTTTACTCTTTGTTTGATAGCTTTTGCGCCTGCGGCACAAATTTAGACTCGATCTATCGGCGCCAAAATTTAAAAATATTATTATTTTTGGCATTCAAACATAAATCTGCCAGTCGCTTGTGAAAATTTGTTAAAAAAAAATTTTAAACCACACCCTAATGTGTTTATAATATTTTTTGTAAATATATAAAAATTATTAATTTTTAACGCATTTTTTGCATAAAAATTTTGTAAACATTTTTTTCTAGATGGACTTTTCTATAGATGATGAGTATAACACTGACAATTTTTCATGTAAAATTGTCCCCAGAATTCAAATTTTTAATAATATTTGGTGTATTGTTCCTCTGAACGCGGCTAAACGTGCATTTGTAAGAGTTTATGTTGAAGAATAGGCCTACTTTGCAGATTTTTTGAGATTTAAACGCTTAAAACCCAAATACACAGAACAAATTTATATTTTCCAATTAATTTACATCAAAATACGTCAACTTTGGTGGTTTAATTTTTTTTTTTTAAATGCTCCTTTTTGCACAGTCCACTAAGAACAAAAACTTGGTTTTATGGCTTTTGCTGCTTATAGACAGGGTACAGACTTGAAATGGCGCCAGATTTGGATTCTACAAATAAAATTCTGGTTGATTTCATTAGTAAATTTATTTGTTTTGAGTTAAAATTGCGGTTTTTAAACAAAAAATGCGACTAATTTAAAAAACAACAAAAAAACTAAAAAAATTGTAGAATTTTTTTTATGAGTTTCATACTCTCATATACCGATCAAAGGACTACTAATAAGTTATAGAAACTAAAAAAATACATAAGCAAGTTTTTCAACGCTAGCTCTGGTCCGTTTGAAATGGAATTGCCCATAAAAGAATATATAAATATGATCAAAGTAAATGGAATCTGAAAGCAATCAAATTCAGATGTGACAGTAGTGACAAATATATCTCCAAAGAAATCAAGACTTGGTCCAAACAAAGAAGAACAATTTTGAACTACACAGTTCCACATACCTCTAAACTCAGTAGTACAACAGAAAGATTGAACAGAACCTTGTTAAAAATAGCTAGAAAATTATTTTTGGATAGAAACCAACACAAAGAAATGTGAAGAGAAGCTCTAAAAACAGCAGCTTATCTAACAAATAGAAGTCTTTCATCAACTGTTGACATAAAAAATGGACAAGTAAGAAACCCGATCTTTTCAAAGAATGAGTATTTAGAAGTGACGCCTATGCCAAAGTGCTAGGTACATTAAAAAAACTGGTTAAAAAAAGTAAGAAATTAGTAATGATTGGATATAGCTTAAATTGTTTGTGGAATATAGACAAAAAGAAAATAACAACCTATAGAGATGTAATATTTAATAAAAACATTTGAGAAAAATGAATAACTGTATCAGAAAACTTAGAAGAGTCCAAAAACAAAATAAAAACTAAAGAAAAAAATTTGACAAAAAAAAGAAGCAGAAGAGGAAATAAAAACAAAAAAGATGAACTAAGAAAAAAGAAAGAATCAAGAAAACAATAACAAACCAACAAGAGGTAAAATACCAAAAAAATACGACAACTTTTCTTTTTTAACTTTTGAGGAAGCAATCAAAAGTTCCAAAAGGAATGAATGGATTAAAGCTATTGTAAGAAAAAAATATCACTTAAAAAAAACAAAGTTTGGATAGAAGTAGACAAAAATAAAGCAGAAAGCAAAAAAATATTCAGTAACAGATGGATCTTAAAAGTAAAAAATGATGGAAGATACAAGGCAAAACTGATAGTTAGAGGATGCAAACAAAAACATGGAATTGACTAGAATGAGATATTCAGTCCCGTGGTAAATAGTACTTTTACTACTATAATACTATTTGCAGCTAAAAATCATAAAATCATAAGATTTGATATAAAGACAGCATTCCTCTACAGAGACTTACCCGTAACCTACATGAAAATGCCAAAATGATTTGATAATGATAACACAATGAGTAAGTTACAAAATCACTATATAGACTTAAACAAGCTCCAATGCTATGGAATAAAACCTTTAAAAATTTTCTGAAACGCAACGGACTACAACAAACGTCATAAGAAGAGTGTGTCTATAAAAGCAAAAACTATAAAATAGTATTGGCTATATATGTAGATGATGGAATCATAATTAGAAGTGATTAAAACAAAATCGATAAACTACTAATAAATCTGACACAAAAATTTATAGTAACAATAAATACTGAACTTAACTTTTATAACGATAGAGATTGAAAAATGTAAAGATAGACTCAAGCTAAAACAGACTAAATTTGAAAAAAAAGTGCTAGAAAAGTTTCAAAGAAGCAAAACGTCCCGAACAAGAGATGGAAATACAAAAATGTGCATTTCCGTATAGAGAAGCTTCTTATTGCTCCTATAGCTTTCTACTAAAACCAAACTAGATTTGACTTATGTTGTAAGTTCTTGCAGTTGTTTTGAGGAAAACTCAACTTTATCAAACGTAACTGACCTAAAAAGATGCCTAAATACATACTCTGACTTAGTTTATGCAGATGATGTAAATATAAGAAAAAGCACAATAAGCTAAGTAATATTTCTGGGAAACGCTCCGATCAGCTGGTGCTCAAGATTGCAACCTATTCTGGCGTTATCAAGCACAAAAGCAAAAATTATCGCAGCAGCAGAGTGTACAAAGAAACTTCTATATTTAAAAGATTTAGTGACCAAATTAACAACTGTACAAGTAAAACTTAATCTAAAAATTGACAACAATGTCTTTAATTAAAAATAAAATTATGAACAAACGCAGCAAACACATAGATGAGCGCTATAAGTTTACCTGTAAAAAAGTGTCCGAAGGAATAGTGAATATTGAATACTGTATTACAGACAGACAAATTGCAGATGTGTTTACTAAACCTTTAGAAAGTCTAAAATTTGAACTGTTTGTAGATGCAATATGTAGTTTAAAAAATAATGTTTAACTTTATAAACGTTTGTAAAAATTTATCTTTGTTAAAATGAAAATTACTTATGGTGTGCCACAGGGTTTTAACCTAGGTCCTCTGTTGTGGATAATATATTACATCAGCACTTTGGAAACAAATAAGGGACGTTGTTGTTCTGCTTTGCAGATAACGTAGATCATGACTAACGTGGCTTTAAGCAATAAATTATAAGATAGAAGAGCTGGGTTTGGAAGTAGCAGCAAATTAACAAAATCCATCGTTTTGTACTGATGTAGAAAACTGAATTAGATTATAACAAAAGCAATCTATGCAAAAAAGCCTTAAAATACATTAGCAAATAGTTCGATCACCACGCATAAAAAGATAATTCTAAAAGTGGAAAATAATAGGTGATTCATTAAGAAGTACTTTTGCCAGTAGAAGTTATATTTTAGATAAAACGTGCGCTGATTAAACTGTTATGATATTTTTGTTCAGTAATGTTTGACATTTCATCATGGAAAGTATTAACTCGGCACATCGTCTACAAATTATTCAACTGCATTACAAAAATTGGCGCTTTATGAAGAAAGTATTTTGTACGCTTTAAGCAATTTATGGTTTACATAATTGGTCTACCAAACGCATAATTTGCTGTACCATTAAAAAATTTGAAACTCAATATTTGTTATTAAATATCGCGCGACCAAATAGGCCATATCTAGTACCTAGTAGAAAATATAGCGGAGCTGGTTGAGAGTGTACGCGATGACCGTTGTAAATCGATTTAACGCCATTCTCAACAATTTTTCTTGTTGTGTAGAACAAGTTGGCGTATTTTACGTAAAAACCTTGGTTTAAAAGCATACAAAATTTAACCCATGCAAGAATTGAACTAACCCTTCAAATTGTCACCGTTTCAGGCTTTGAGCTCGTAAAACTACTGTTTTCAAAAATTTTGATCAGCAATAAAGACCATTTCTGGCTTAATGGCTACGTCAATAGGCAAAATTTTCGTATTTGAGCTAAAGAGCAACCAGAAAAGATTTAAAAGTTGCCATTACATTTAAACAAAACAATGGTTTGATGCGGTTTATAGGCTGGTTTAACATTTCTTTAAAAATAACGCCGGTCGTAACGTAATTGTAAATGGCGCCTGTTAAAGCACAATGATAACAGACTATTTGCTGCCTAAAATTAAAACCGGTAATCTCAAATACATTTAGTTTTAACAAAACGGCGCTACTTGCCACATAAAACCATGGCATTATTGCAAAAACTATTTGGTACACAGTTAGTTTTACGCCTCGGACCGATGAATTGGCCGCATAGATCATGTAATATTGCATTTTTAGATATTTTCTTTTGAGACTAAATATAGTCAAAAGTCTACATGAATAAGCCAACTACAATTAGGGAATTAAAGACCAACATTACTTACGTCATTTGCTAAATAACACTCAAAATGCTTGAACGCGTAATCAAAAATTTGAACTTTTGGACCTTGTTTGCCGTAGTTACAACCAAAATTAGAAAAAAATAATCTTTAAAAAATAAATGTTTAAAATGGTTCTTTTGTATGATCATAAAAATTACCCAATAAATATGACTTTTTTGTTTTTTTGTTTTTTAAGTTTTAAAAAAGTACTTCTAAATGGATCACCCTTTACAACAAATAGTTTATTTTTTTGACACATGAGTTCATTTGACAATAATTAACTAATCGCTTATTCATCCAACCACCACACCGAGTAGACGTTTAATATTAGAATCTAGAATCAATTAAGTTATATTTTTACTTAAACGGCCAATGCAATTTGTCTTTTTCCAGAACAAACTGCTTTATCCAAAAGTTTGCAAAAGATACAAGAGAAAATAAGTACTATAAAGTAATTTAAATCTGCAAGATTTATAAATTAGTAGCAGATCAATCTGCAAGAACTTATTATCATTTTATTGTTGCACAAATATATCTAATGGAATTCTTATTACTTTTAATTTCACAATAAAAGTTGTTGCAAATTTAAAAATATAATAAAAAAATAAACGGAAATATTATAATAACAAAATTGTTTATTGCAGAATCATTAAATTTAATTTAAAAAGAAACAATTGTGTAGCTTATTAAGAAAGCACCACCTATGGCGTCGAGTCGTAAATATACGTTAACACAGCGCCGATTATCGGATACATTAATTGAATCATTATTAGGTGCCTAAGAAGAGATAATTTCAATTAAAATCTTTAAATTACACATTAAAAGAGACGCGCCTTAGCTCTCAAGACCGCCGAGATTTATTATAATTACAGTCACAGCTTGATCCATTCAAATTAAACGGATAAGGGAAAAGATCCTTCAAGAAAAAAATATATATTTATCCCGGCGCAGAGAGATAAAGAAGACAATTAAGTTTTGTCTTTATATAAATATTTACTTCTTTATGGTAATCGGGTTGTAATTGTGTAAAGCGCGCGCAGTGACTTATTGTATTCGGATTGCATTATTAATTTCGTCACACGTACACTTTGCATACATGCCTTATTGTCATGAAATTGCCATCAATTATTCATATGAATATAATTTACTATGCATTAATCTTGTACTCTATTCTGCATGAAATTTATGTTTAATGTTTAATTCCCATGATGACAATTATCAACTGCTATATATATTTATTGCTATTTCACCCAAAAAATAAATCTTTCAGCTACTAATGAGTTGGGCTATTATAAAACTCGTATTAATTACAAAATCAAGTTCTCATTAAGGCGTCGATAAGAGAACATTGTTTGGGCATTTCTGATGTTGATTTTGAAATTAATTAGAATCCCGGTATCTATTATAACAGGTGGTTTTGTGTTTGTTTGTTGTCCGAAATGAATTTTGATAAAGCGTCTCTCAATTAAATAAGATTAAGTTTGCATTTTATAAAGATAAATATTTCCCTTTGATATCTAGTCGGTGATATTTCAGATATGCATGAAATATGCTTTTGGCGCAAACATGGACTCGTTGTTTATGTAAGGCCCCTATATATATATATATATATATAAAAAATATATATTTATATAAACGAGCGGGTCGAAAAATTTGCGATTTGGCAGCGAAATTTCGTCTTTCACTCAAAAGCTTTACATTATGTGACACATTGTAGAGCCTTGCTCAGCATTCCTCTCATATCTTGTTAGATGAAAAGTGCGGGGGTGAGGGTCGAGCCCCTTATAAACTTAATAACATACGGGTATACCCTTATATAAATGAAAATGTATCAATTCTTAAAAAAAAATTTAAACAAGAAAGAAATTTATGTTAGTTAAAGTTTTTATGGATTCTTAATTCCATCTTAAATTTACAAAAACTCCGGCTGATATAGTATTGTCTCAACTTTTATTTCAAAATGAAGACATTTAGAATGCGATAAAAATATTCTTTATTATTACTGTAAAGTTTTATTTTCAAAAATTCAAATATAATTATTCAATTTGATGAGGTAACAGTATTTTTTTAAATATATAAAACAAGTCAGTCTTTTAAAATAATTATTTTGTGTATTAATTTTCTAAATATTATTATAATTAATTTTTGTAATAACTTATTTAATTGTATACTAATTGAACTGTTACAACTGATATAAAATATTTTATACTGCTAGAAATGATTCTAAACTTTTAAAAATGTTTTTTGAACAGTCACGTTATGTTTCTCAATTGTCAGAAGTGTAAAAAATGATTTTGAATTGTCAATATTGCTAATAAACTACTAAAATAATCTTCAACTGCTGCAATGTTTCTGAATTTGTTCTTATACTGTCCTATAATGTTCCTTAACTGCCAAAAATGTTCTTTAACTTTCAATAAAGCTCTAAACTGTTACAAATGTTATAATTTATTCTTAACTGTTAAAAATGTTCTTGAAATGTCTTTTAATTTTCTTCAACTGTCAAAAATATTATAAAATGCTCTTGAACAGTCACAAATGTTATAAAATGTTCTTTAACAGCTACAAGTGTTTTTTAACTTTTAATAACATTTTTGAACTGGCATGTAATGTCCCTCAACTGTCAAAAATACTAAAAAATGTTTTGTAATTGTAAATGATGCTTTTTGAACTGTCACAAATGTTATAAAATGTTCTCCAACTGCATCAAATGAAATCTTTAAACAAAGTTCTTATACTGTCATATAAAGTTTCTCAACTATCAAAAATACCAAAAAATGTATTTTTAAGTGTTCTTAAGCTGTTACAAATGATATAAAATGTTTTTTAACTGCTACAAATGTTCCTGAACTTTCAACAATGTTTTTCAATTGTCAAAAATGCTAAAAAATGTCATTTTAACTGTCAATAATGCTCCTAAACTTTTAAAAATATTCTTTAACTACTAGAAATGTTCTTGAACTGTTATAAAACGTTTCTCAACTGTCAAAAATGTTATTAAATGTTTTTTAACAGTCATAAAGTGTCATTTACAAACCGTTTTAATTTTTCTACAAAATGTCATGATTTGTTTGCAAACTACCATAACAAAAATTAACTGGTGGTTTAAAAACTGTCATAATGTGTCTTCAAACTGCCAAAACATATGCTGCCAAATCTAAAACATGACATTTTAGATTTGTTCACAAATTGTTTCAATTTGCCCAGAGACTGTCATAATTTGTTTATAACTGTCAAAATTATGCTTCCAAATTAAGCACAAAACAAAATTATCAAATAAATCCATAAATTGCTTTAAACTTGTCATGATTTGTTCACCAAATATTTTAATTTGTCTACAAACAGTCAAACAAATTGTAAGAACTGTCATAAATTGTCTGCAAACTGTCATGATTTTTTGTAAACTGTCTTAAATAACACAAATTGTCGTAATTTGTTTACTGTCATGATTCATCTATTAACTGTCAACAGAATTGTTCACAAACTGTCAAAATTTGTCCACAAACTATCTTAATTTGTCTTGATTTGTCAAATTGTACACATTGTCTACAAAATGTCTTGATTAACTATTGAACATGTACCCCCAAATTGCCATTAGCTAGAATTATTCCTATACTGTCATAATTTGTCCGCAAACTGTTATAAATTATACACAAACTGTCATAATTTGTTCACAATTGGTCAGAATTTATTTTTTAATTGTAAACATTAGAATTGTTTACAAATTGTCATAATTTGTTTACAAACTGTTCTGCTCTTGTCTATACACTCGCCTATTAACTGTCAAACATATGCGTTCAAATGACCATTTTACAAACAGTCATAATTTGTCCATAACCTGTTATGATTTGTCTACAAACATCAATTGACTGTCAAATATGTGCTTCCAAATGACCATTAAATAGAATTTATCACAAACTGTTATACTTTGTCCACAAACTGTCATGATTTGTCTAGAAACTGTCTAAACTTGTCTAGTAACTGTAATAATTTGTGTAGAAACTGTCATAATTTGTCAAAAAACTGTCATTGTTTTTCTATTAACTATCAAACATATAGCTTTATTGTTACAATTTTTCTTGAATGTAACAATTAACATTAGTTCTATTGTATGCATAAGAAGAAGTAATCAATTCTTTGAAGAGCAGTGTCACTGTAGAAGATGCTACCCATTCATAATTTAAACTTTGTCTACAATCTGACATGACTTGTCTATTAACTGTCAAATATATGTTTTCAAATGTTTGTGAAATTACGCAACTTTCAATTGCAAAGCGACCAACCAAAAAATATTTTGTATAGGTTATGTACATGCAAAGTAACATATCAATTGGAAAACAACAGATAAAGTGTTTGTTTGTTTAGATTATGTCAGTGTTGTGCTGCAACATAAAGTTAAGTGACATATTAATTGCAAAACGACAGATTAAGTCTTGACTCGTTTAGGTTAAGTTAGTGTTAAGAACAACTGTCAATCACAAAGCGACCAACTATGTAACAATATTTTTTTATAGGTTACCTATATGCAGAGTAATATAAGATCTATTGTTTCTTCCAGCTCTTGTATTCTTGCAGCTAATGTAATGCTAGAAACTGAATGTCAATTATCACTTAGAATCCGAAAATTGTCTGACATTACATTTTTTAATAACTAACGCTTGAGTGGGTGGGCGCAAACCAAGTTTAATTTGTAGGAAGGTAACTATTTTTACTGTAAATAATAGTGCGACACGTGTTCTTTTTATTCTTAAAGGCTGAAATTTGGCATGGCTTACTTTTTTTGCATAAAGATCACTTTCTGAGGGTGCACACAAAGAAAATCCAAAAATAATAATTTAAGAACCAGTCTAATGTATATGCTAGGCAGAGTGAGTATTTTTAATGTTATAAAAGATAATTTGCAATTGTCTCTATATTTTCGTCCCGTAATTATTCTGATTGCTTTCCGTTGCAACGTAAAAAATTGCTCTTTGATTGCAGAATGAGCCCATACAATTATGCCATGAAATGTGACTATGGCATAAAGCAAAGTATGCAGTTCTAACAACATACTGTGAAGCGTTGTTAGATAAATTCCTTAATAAAAAAAAATTAGACGATAATCTTTTTGCCAGAGAATCACCGAGATGTTGCCATGTTAGTTCAGAATCAATATGTAGTCCCAAAAATTTGGTAAAGGTATTGCTATTTTCTGTTCTTAATTGTAACGTGAACATTAATGATACAGATTGTGACTCGTTAATACAAAGACGATTGCAATTAAACTAGGTACACGCAGACTGCATGACCAAACTATTCTGAGACTGAACAAAAGATCTATCTCTTTCTTGGTTCGTAATGCTCGTGTTATCTGCAAACAGAACAACACTAGTTTCCTTGATATTAGTTGGTAAGTCATTAATATAGATAAAAAACAATAATGGCCCTAATACCAAACCTTGAGGGACACCGCAGGTAATATCAAAACAATTTTATGTTTTGTTGTAAAATTTAACTATTTGTGTTCTGTTCAACAGATAAGACAATATCATTCTACAACAAGTTGAGTCAAAGTTATAAACATATAATTTCCGAAGAAGAATAATGTGCGATACACAGTCAAACGCTTTCGTGAGATCAATAAATGTTGATAAGGTATGAAGACCCTCTTCATATCCAATTAATGTTTGTTCAATAAATTTAATCACAGCATCAGTAGTAGATCTTTTTTTACTAAACCCTAACTGTTCATTACATAGCATATTGTTATGCTTTAGGTGACATATTAGCTGTTTTATCAACAATTTTTCAAAAATTTTAGACACTATAGGCAATAGACTTATAGGCTTATTTATATCACTTTTTTTATAAATAGGTACTACCAATGCAATTTTTTTGGAAATATACTGTTTCTTATGCACGTATTAAACAACTTTGTAAGAGGGATAATAATTAAATTCTTTATCAATTTAATTAGAACAACATTTAACTAATACACATCAAGACTCTTGCTGGGTTTTAGTGTATCAATTGTAAATCTAACATAATTTATACTGACCTCACAAAACTTGAATGGAACGTTTACACAATTGACAGCACCACACGTTAAAAGAATTGGATCAATATCAGATTCAGGAATTGAGTCTAACGCAAGACGTTTTTGTAAAACGTATTAAAGTCGTCGATTTGGCTTAATTGTTTTATTGCCAATTGTTGATTTTATTACTTTCCACAAAGCTGATTGAGCATTCTTGTGGTTATTAATAAACTTATCATTAACTGCAATTTTTGCATTCTTGATAGCATTTTTATATTTTAACTTGTATAAGTTTTTTTGATTAACTAAGTCTGGATTGATTTGTCTTTTGCAAGCTTCGTTCACACAGAGTTTCGCTTATCTTTTTTAAGTTTTGATTAAACCAGGTATTTTGAGGTTTACTTGTACATATCTTTTGAATTCTAACAGGAAATGCAACTAGTTGTTAATATATTAGTAAATATATCAGGTTTTTTATTTATGTTTATGTTATAATCCAAGAATGCCCAATCAGCATTTTCTTCTGCATTAAAAAAACTGACCTTTCCTCGTGCTGTAATAGGTCGATGGGTTATAACTTCATCTTCCTTGACCAACTTTGACAATATGCATTTAACAGATAATGCTAGGTGATCCGACAGAGATGGATCTTGTGTAGAAATGCATATTCTTTTAAGATATGCGTTTATAAATGCATTATCTAAACAATTCTCTAGCCTAGTAGAAGAAACAAAGCTACTTTTTAAACCATAACTTCTAAGAAAATTGTTAGGATCAATTCCGTTAAATCTGACATTAAAATTTCCGATTAAATCAACGTACGCAGTAATTAATTTTTTTTTTTAAACATCAGATAACATTTTTAAGAATAAAGTCACTCTCAGGTAAACGATATACATTGAGTATTATGCAGTTCATCTCACATATTTTAATGATGCTACTGCACAATGCATTCCAATTACTAAGTGCGCATTAGTAATTGGAATGCATTGTGCAGTAGTATCCAATTGTTGAAATAAATTTCTCTGCTGCTACTATTCATTTTTATAAATACAAGCTAACTCTTTTAATAATTGTTTGTTATATATCACCCTCTCAATCAACAACTGTACATGAAGCTTTTTATGAATTTATCAAAGATGATATCAGCACTAATACAATTATTATAGCCGACTTTAATATTTGTAATCTTAACAATCACTCTGTCTGTCTCAGTCTGCTCATCATCCTGATTAGTTAAACAGTAACTTTTTAAATTTCTTAATCTTTTGCAACAAAATAATATTCTAAATACTAATGATACACTTGACCTTGTTTTAACGTCTTCTGATATTTAATGTTCACTTTCACGTTGTTATTCCCCATTTGTAATTGAGGATACACACCATCCAGTTTTTGCATTTGACATTAAAGTTTCTACAACTACTAATTTGCCGTTTTGTCCACAACAGACATACAAATATTGTTTTAAAAAAGCTAACTTATTCAACTTGTACACTGCTTTTCTTGACACTAATTGGTCATTAGTGCTGATACAGATGTTGACGTATGCTGTGATAAAATTTATCAAACAATATCAAAAATATTAGACAGACATGTTCCAAAGTTAATTCTACGTAAATTGTCGTCTAGATATCATTGGTGGTTCAACACTGATTGATGCAAACTTCTTGGCAAAAAAAGCGTATAGTCAACATAAAACCAATTATCATCGGCAAAAGTATTTCAACCTTTGAGCAGAAACAAAACGCCGTATTTCATTAGACAGAAAAATGTTTACTACTGCAGCTGAAGCAAAATTGAAAAACGATCCAAACCAATTTTGGTCATACATTAATTGCTTGAAAAACTGTTCAAGAATTTCATAATTTATGATTCATAATGGAATTATGACGTCAAACCAACAAGAAATCGTAAACTCATTTGCAAATCTTTTTAGTAGTGTTTACAAAACCTCAAATCTTCCATAAAATTCTAATTCCGTCAATAACACTACTCCATTTGGAATTAAATCCATATCATCCGATAAAGTTGTGCAAACTTCTAAACGTCTAAAAGCAAAATACACAGGTCCTGATGGCATTCCTTTTTTCTTAGTCAAAGACTGCGCTACTGTTTTAACCAATCTATTGCATTATTTGTTTAACTTAATATTAAATACTTCAACTTTTCCAAAACTATTAAAAATTGCCCGTATTAGCCCAATTTTCAAAAAGGAAAACAAAGAAAACATATCAAACTATCGTCCAATTGCTTTAATTAACAACTTTGCCAAAGTTTTTGAACGGATAATAGCAGAACAGCTTAATTTTGGAGTAAAATGTCTAATAACAGATAACCAGCACGGATTTGTTAAGAAGGGGTCAACTGCGTCAAATTTGGTATGTTTTACAGAATTTGTTTCCACATTGCTTAATATGCGACAACAAGTGAATGCAATATACACTGATTTAAGTAAAGCATTTGACACATTAGATCACGGGATTAAAATAGATAAACTACGTGTTGTTGGATGCGATAACAATCTTTGTAATCTATTACAGTCATATCTTAATGACAGTTTGCAGTATGTTGAGGTTTTAAACTTCAAATCCGCTAACTTTCCAGCACTTAGTGGTGTTCCCCAAGGGTCCAACTTAGGGCCATTAATTTTTATCATTTTTATTAATGATATTTGAAAAACTTTAAAAAATCAATGTCTACTATATGCTGACAATTTAAAAATATTTTCTACAATTTCATCTATGGCTGATTGCATATCCCTTCATTCTAATATTCAAATGTTATCTATGTGTTGTAAAACGAACTACTTGCAACTAAATATATCAAAATGCTGTACGATGACATACTCTTCAACAATACCAACAATTACAACTTACAAGGACCTTAGTGTGCTGTTCGACAGTCATAACATTTAATAGTTACATAGACAATATTGTCAACTCAGCATTAAAATTGCTAGGATTTATTATTAGGTCAGCAAAACCATTCTCTAATAAAGAATCTTTGCACGTACTCTATTTTGCTTTTGTCAGAAGTAAATTAGAATATTGAAGTACGGTGTGGTCTCCTTACTTTGCAACTTATTCCTAAGCTCTGGAAAAAGTTCAAAGACGTTATTTAAAGTATATGTGTTACCGAGAAGATGGCCACTACCCGCCTTGTGGTCGTACAGATTATGACGTCCTAATCAAAACGGCTTTTTGATTTTGACTTCTTCATGATCGTCGTAGATGCGCTGATATATCGCTGGCCACTAAGCTGGTTTGTGGAGATGTGAATTGTCCAATCCTATTAAGCAGACTAGAAGCTAAAAACCAACCAACATTTACTTGTTTTAGGTCGCACAGTAATTTAGAAGTAAATGCACCAATGAACAGAGTAATGAATGCTGTAAACTCCGTAGCGCCCAATCAAGCATTTTATTAACCATTTTATATCATTTTTGTATATTTTCATAAAACTTTTGTTTATTTTTTGTTCTTTCATATTTATTTGTTTATTCTTATCTCATAACTTAACTATTTAATTTTATTGTATCATTTTATTTTTCCCGGTATCTATCTACCTATGTCTGTATATTATCTCCATGTTGGAACTATTAGTTTTGTTAGAATAATAATTTAATAAATAAATAAATAAACATATCTGCGGTTAGATTGTGTTTGCCTAAAATAGCTGTCGTTGCTGTTTAAAAGCTTTGCATTCAATCAGTAAGTGTATTAGAGTCTTGTCTTTTTTTATACACCCACGGCATAGAGAGTTTTTTCCCATTCTATGCAAGTGCTTGTCGAGCCCACAGTGACCGGTTATCAATACTATAAGTCTGATGCGACTCTATTGTGTTACAAATGTTTTAATATTATGCGATAGTCCAGTTAGGAGCATTCTTGAATGTGTCAAGCTTGCTGCAAACTAATTCTTCACCAATCTTGTATGAGATTCCAAAAGTGGCCATTGAATGTCCCCTTTGCTCTTTGATTGACAAGCCAATTTGCCATGAGGTTTTCTTTTATCCCCTGGTCTAGCTCATATGTATAATCGAGAAGATTTTGTGGCTTTAACCCGTATTGGCAAGTATTCTTATTCTTGTGACTGAAACCGTTTCAAAGCTCTTAATAGCAAGTTGATTTCAACAACTTTAACAGTAAAACAGTTGGGATAAGAAAAATAATGTCTTTATTTTTTCATATCTAAATAATCGATAGCTCTAGTGAAGTTATCCATTAAGTTTGGAACTATTTAAACTGCATTCATCTCCTTACCTTCTAAAAAATGTTCGTATTATACTGTTTTGAAATAAATAGGTAGAAACCATCCGGGCTAATTGCCAGCAGTTTGGTAGTGGATTGTCTATCTTGAAGATAGCTTGTAATTGCTGTTGCCATGTGATCTAACAAAAAATATATTTTTGTAAATTTTAGGTTAGCGGCAGAGTCGTTCTAGAATAAGAAACTCTTTGCGTGCCCAATCTTTTCAATCTCATAACTTGAGGCAACACTTTTTAAATGGCAGCGCAATTGCAAATTAACTTGTTTTTGTAGTCATTTGTTAGAATTTTTCTTAGATTCTATGTACTAACATTTCAGTAAAGTTTATACCAAATTGATATTACTATAAATTATGTGAAATTATTTACAAAAATAAATAAACTACTATTATTTTTTTCACCATTGGTATAAAAATTTACACTTTAGCCTTTAAAGTACCTTGCATCCATCACATTCTTCGTGGCTTGAAAGGGTTACTCACAAACTAAATAATATCTAAAATGCACACAAACAAAATTGAATTATTTAGTAGTAGTAATGTAAATACGCAAGCAAGTAAAATGTATTTGAAATACGGAATAAATATGTTTGAGATGTTTCATTTAAATTGAAGGTTTAGTGTTTGACTAAGAACAAAAAACGTTGTGCGTAATTGTTTAGATATTTAAAGTCCCCTTAATAAGGCAACAAGTTCTGGCTGCTCGCTGCTCCGTTTCGCGATATGAAAATAAATCCGGAGCCTCGGAACTAGTCGCAAGTTTTAATACCCTAATTTGTCTTCATTACGAATGGAAATGCAATCAACTGTCGGCGAAGATAATTGGCGGAATCTTTACGGCCGCGAAGCCCGTCCTTAATCAGCTATGACAAGTATACTTCGCGAGACAAAGAACTAGTCATAATTAACCAGGTGCTCTCAGCGACTACTTAAGATTTTAGTATTCATCCTAGAATTGCATGCATTAAAGGTGGAAAGAAACACACGCGGTAATTACCGGCCGCTGCACATAATTCGTTCTGGTTTTGCGATATACATATAGTCAGACGGTGTTGAATAATGAGCAACGTGACGCGTACTTTACACGTTTTATCTTGACCGTGCAAGTCTTGCATAATGATGACTTTACACATTTTCTTATCAATTGCTCTAATTTGATTCAATCCATGATGATTTTCTTTAGTTTTAACGTAACCTGAGGGAATTAAATTCGATTAATTTTTACATTGTGTGATTTAAATCGAGCATGTAAGTTGGCACGTGCGAACAGTATTCGACGTTTGGTCACTGTCACTGACATCCCCCGCGACCGCCAATATCAGTGTGACAATGACAAAACGGCGCCCCGGGGGCGCGTCTATGCGACCCCATCAGACACACACACTAGCCGCCCCGGGGGCCTTGCACTCCATATCACGTTATCAATACGTCGACTTATGTCTTTACTAAAAGACCCTTTGATGTCCTATTTTTTTACAGCAGAGATTAAAAAAGGAGTTTATTAAGAACCCGAAAGCCTTTCACACTAATTAATTTAATCTCTTAATTCTAATTAGGGCGGCTCCTTTTGAAATAAATTGCTCACAAGACCCGAAACACACTCGTCACATCTCAGGGTATTTACGTTATCGATGTGTCTATCCATATCAGGACTCGTCTCTTCACCACTCGTGACAACTGGCAGATTATATTGCTTCAATACATCGCCTGAGAAATATTATATTCGCTACGTTTCTCGTAAAAGTAGCACATTTTTTTATATATATATTTAAGTCGGGAGTAGTAGATCCCTTTTTTATTGAAGTGTGGGTTGAGTTATTGTTTTAACATAGGTATTACTACGTATCTTTGGATAGGATTTTTGACCTAAATATTTTTTATTATCTTATATCAAAAAGTGCGGTGTAGGCCTAGGGTCGTGACGTAATCTGTTTTAAATCATGGCAGGGTTGAAACCTTCTTGTGAAAAAAAAATGTAATATAGGATGTAATTATCTTTATATTGTTGGTAATTTTATATTTTTTTATTAATAAGCTAGATTTTTTGTAAATATTTTTATTAAAAACTGAGAATATCATTAATAATATTATAAGTTTTGAACTGAAAGTATTTACTATTTAATTCGGCAGTAAACATTTATATAGTTTGCTGAACTTTCAATATCAGATGCATCATAAAAAAGTTCTGCATTGAATTTTAGTGCAGCATTTACATAAATATCTTAGTATTATGCGCAACGAGAAACTCAACTTTCTGCAAGATATAAAAATCGGTCCCAATCTAATAATAGCATTTTATTAACCGCTATAGCCTAAAATAGTAATCCTGAAAAAATAAACTATAAATAATAAAACAGTTTACTAAGTTTTTTATAAAAAAAAACTTTTTACTAAAGGCTTTTACAGATGAAATAAGTTATATAAATTAAAAAATTAAAAACAACATTATATATAAATATCTAAACTACAAAGTTAGGGGGAGTTACAAAGAAGAAAAAATGACTTTTAAAGATTACAGTAATGAGAATAGTAGTGCTTATCTAAAATAAAAAGGATTAACTAATAGCTTTAAATATTATTTGGTCATTTAAAAGGAGAGTTATTTTTTCTTTTAAAATTTTCAATGCTTCTAATAAATTTAGTTTAAGTTTTTTTTGTATATTATGTAAAATTTTTAGGTCCTCGGTACTTCTGTCATTGGAGTGCATTGTTGCCAAATTTTGTTAAAATCCAACGTGTGGTTTTAAAGTTATTCCACTTTTTTTATTTTCCATTTGTCTAACTACAAATATTATGTAGCGCTTAGTTTGGAGATTATGTAAAAGTGATCGGATAAATATTAATTTATTTTCTACAGTTGGTACTTCTGTCATTAGAGTTTATTAATGCTAACTTTTGTTAAAATCCAATGTATGGTTTTAAATTTATTAAACTTTTTCTGTTATTAGTTTGTCTAATCTCAAATGCTATGTGGGGCTTACTTTTGAGGTTATGTAAGAGTGACCGTATAAATATTGATTTATTTTCTACAGTTGGTACTTCTGTCATTGGAATGCATTGCTGGCAAATTTCGTTAAAATCCAATGTAAACCATACAGTTATTCAACTTTTTTTGTTTTCAATTTCTCAAATTACAAATGCTATGTAGAGTTTACTTCTGAAATTATCTAAAAGTGAGCATAAAAATATTATTTATTTTCTTTAATTGGTATTTCTATCATTAAAGTGCATTGTTGCCAATGTTTGTAAAAATCCAATGTGTGGTTTTAATGTAATTCAACTTTTTCTGTTTTCAATTTGTCTAATTATAAATGCTATGTGGCGCTTACTTTTGAGGTTATGTAAAAGTAACCGTATAAATAATGATTTATTTTTTACAATTGGTACTTCTATTATTGAAGTGCATTGTTGCCAAATTTTGTTAAAATAAAATTTAGTTTGAAAGTTATTCAACTTTTTTTTGTTTTCAATTTCTCTTATTACAAATGCCATGTGGAGCTTATTTTTAAAATTATGTAAAAGTGAGCGTATAAATAATAATTTATTTTTACAATTGGTACTTTTATTACTGAAGTGCATTGTAGCCTAATTTTGATAAAATCCAATGTATGGTTTTAAAGTTATTCACCTTTTTTTAAAATCAAATTGGTTTAATTGCAAATGCAATGTGGCGCTTACGTTTGAGGTTCTGTAAAAGTGACCGCAATTTTTTTAATTTATTTTTTTTGTTGTTACTTCTAAAATTGAAATCCATTGTTGCCAAATTTAGTTAAAATCCAATGTATGGTTTTAAAATTACTCAACTTTTTTTGTTTTCAATTTGTTTAATTGCAAATGCTATGTGGAGCTTATTTTTGAAGTTATGTAAAAGTGAGCGTATAAATATTAATTTATACTTCTGTCATTTGAATGCAATGTTGCCAAATTTTGTTAATATCCAATGTATGGTTTTCAAATGATTCAACAATATGATGTAATTTTGATGTTGACTTAAAAATCATTTTTATGTTAAATTTAGAAAGTACATTTGATACGGATTTGGTAACTGGGAATATGTAAGACAAATGAATCTTAAATTAACTGTTTCTTTTGTTTAAGGATATAAATATTTTTTTTAGAAGTAACAATAGAATTACATAGAAAACAAACTCAACCTACCCAAATAAATGAGAAAGTAATTAATGACCAGAATAAAAAAAATGCAGCAAACATAAAACAAACCAAACTTTTGCGTACACAAAATGAAGATCAATTAATATCCGAAATAAAATACTACAAAATGCTTGCAAAATACAACGGATGGATTTCTCTCAAAAAGAAATGATATCATAATTTAATCTTTTCTAAATGTACTGGTAAAAAATAAATCGATTATCAAATTACGTTGAGATGGCTCAGTTATAGAGCGTTAGCGTAGCCCGCTAACAGTCTAGGGTTCAATCCCCGAATATGACAAAAATAATAACTTTGCTCTTTATCCACCGGGGTGATTCGGAAGTCACCTAATAAGCCGTTGGTGTCATCAACCCCCTTCATACAAGTCGTAAGACTTCTGGGGCGATGTAAAATAGCTGTAATACGTAAAATAAAGAAGAAAGAAAAAGAAGAACTATTTGTAGAAGCAGCAATGAAGCCGAAGTTGCCGTTTTTGTTAAAATACTACAAATCAAGGTAGCGGTCGGTATGTTCTTAACTGTGTAGCGTAGCAAGTTTGTTGATGTTGATCTGCTGATGAGAAATCTATGTTGATTCTGTGACATATGTGCTTTGATGATAGCTAATAACTCATCATATATGTATAAAAGCCTTTCATTTTTTGAGAAACTTGATAAAATTATAATTGGACGATAATTACAAAATAAATTACAATCACCTGATTTAAAAACAGGAATAAAGTACGTGAAAAAATGTACGTAAGATGCGAAACAAGTATCAGAGCATTATCTTTAACCAAAAAAGAAAAAAACTATTAAACACCATCCGTGTTTAAATCTCTTTTCAAAAGTTTAAATCTGCAATACATTATCTTCTGTCATAGTTACATTACCAATGTAATTACTAATCAGAAAAACATAATAAAAAGCATTGCTATTATTAGCAATATACTCGGTTGCAAATTCATTTCCTATATCACGCAACTAAACATGTTTAACGTTTGTTTGAAATTTAGACAAATTGAAAATATGTTTTTTTCTTTGTTAAGAAAAGCTAAACTAAATGCAATAATTTATTCATTTTTTTAAGCATTTTTTTAAATAAATTATTTTTTTGTATAAAAAACTCATTTTTTTTTAAATTGCTTAAATATTTTTGAAGCCTTTAGTTACTAATTGCTTAATGGAAGAACAAATAAAAATTAATTTAAATAAAAATGTATTAAAAAATATGATTAACTATTTTTTTTTTAAATTGCTTAAATATGTTTCTTATGCCACTTGTTACTACTTGCAATAATTTGATTAAATTGTTGTATTCAATATATATACGTCTTATAGTTTTTTTGAAAATTTTGATATGCTTATATTAGCCAAACTATGACTCTACATACTAATTTCAATTTGTTACAGAAAGATTAAAATTTTCAACCACAGATACGACCACAACAATGGCAGATTTTTTTAAATTTTACTTAAAACAAATTGCGAAATTACTAGAGCCGATTAAAAATTTAACTCAACCAAAAATGGTTGGAAGAAAATTTAATTAACCAAGGCCAATTAAAGTAGTGTACAAAGATTTAGCAATTCCTACTCAAATTTTCATAAATTTGAATTTGTTAAAGAATTCTACTATAAAAATAAAAGTTGATAAGACAGTAGTTCAACTAAAACACATTAAAAATGTACAAAACAACTTAAATAAAAGAAAATCTTAAGACAAAACTGCTATTTATATAAAAATTATTAACGATACCTTCATAATTGCATTTATTCTATTGCAAAGCCATTGCACTTACTTTTCAATGCTTCATTGAATGAAACTAAATTTCCTCAAATTAGGAAACAAAGCTATATTACGCCTTTGTTTAAATCCGAGCCAAAGAGGATATCACTAACTATAGAAGCATTTGCATTCAATCTGCAATACCTAAATTGTTCGATAAAATTGTAACCGGTCAGTTGCAATGGATGTGCAAAAGCATCTTAATAGGAGAACAGGATAGAATAGAAAAGAGGATAAAAATGTTAGCATATGTATATAGAATGTCTGCGGATTTATCAGCCAGTACACTAAAACTTTTATATTGTGCTTTAGTGCGTTTGCATTTAGAGTATGCTCCGTCAGTTTGGAGTCCTGTTTATGAAACTCATAACCGTAGTATTGAACAAATTCAAAAAATGTTTTGTCGTTTATTGTCTTATAAATCGGGCATATTATCTGTAAATTATGATTACTGCTACATTGCTTCATTGTACAACCTACCGCCATTGAAGATTTGCCGTAAAAGGGCTGATTTGTGGTTCTTGCGTAATTTAATTATGTCTGATATTGATTGTCCGGAGCTACTTGGTACTTTTCCATTCCATGTAGCACTTAATAATAGACATAGCAGACATTCTTCTTTATTCCGTGAATCTACCTATTCTACTAATTATGGTTTCAACAATCCACTCGGTAGAATGTGTAGATTTGCAAATAATTTACCAACTAATATTAATGTATTTTGTGTCTCTAAATCTACGCTGAGTCATGTTGACTAATGTTTAATATGTGCGCTTTTATAATTGGTATTTTTTGTATTCTTTATTTTTGTATTGTAAAACATCATTGTTTATGTATATTTGATGTAGATGTAAATGGTAATTGTAAAAAAATTAAAAAAAGAGCAAAAAATTGACTATCTATTTATTACCAGAATAAAAACAAAATTGTTTAATTTGAATTTAAATGTTCAATGTAATAACTATGATATTATATTTTTAACAGAAACTTGGCTTTCAGATTATATTACAAGTTTAAAAGTTATATTACATCATTGCAATAATCTGTCCAAAATTGCAATGAAGTGAACAGAGAATAATATAAACAAATCCGAAGTGAGTTTAAGGACAAAAGTACTAAAGCTTATGTTACTTACATTCAGATTACTGAAAGTAACATTTTTTTGCAACCTAAAAGCTTTTGGTCGTTTGTAAATAAGAAAAAGAAGAAATCTCGTATACCCGGAGAAATGATTCTGGAAAACACTTCTTTGGATACCCCTCAGAAAATTATTAAAGGATTTGCGCTAAAATTTGGAAGTGTGTACAATTCGGCTACAAATTCGTCTTATCTAAAATGTAGTAGCAGTGCTGATGTGATGAGCAAATTTAATGTTAGTGAAGAAAGTGTTTTAGAAAAGTTAAAGCAAATTAAAGGCAATTTTATAATCATGATCAAGTGCCTGGTTGTATCATAAAGACTGTGCTGTGTACTTTGCAGTCCCGCTTACTCATATTTACAATTCAATGTTGTCTTTTAATGTTTTTCCTAACTGTTGGAAACTAACTCGAGTCTGCCCTATATTTTAATCTGGGGACAAGTCCAACATTGCAAACTATAGACCGATATCATTAATTGCAAACTTTTTTAAAATTTTTGAATCTGATTATATTCATAGTTCTGTTGATCACAAGTTGTCAATTAATCAACATGGCTTTATACATAAAAGAAGCACTCAAACTAACCTTATGTGTGTAATTCAATACATTTCAGATGCATTAGATCTTGGTAGTTAGGTGGATGTAATTTATACGGATATTAACAAGGCGTTTGATGGAACACATTTGACAAGCTTATGGTTTATTTAAACCATTATGACATTGCTTCTAATGTTATAGATATAATTCGTTTTTTTTTTCTAAGTAACAGAGAGTTATTTGTGTGCTGTGGAGGTTGCAAGTCTGAGAAATTTTCTGCTACAACTGGGGTGCCTCAAGGTTCATTTATTAATGAAGTGGCGAGTGTTTTAGACTATAACTTTTTTGTGTATGTTGACGACGCCAAACTATATAATGTTATTTAGTCTGTTAATGACTGCAAAAAACTACAAACTAATTTATCTCATCAAACTCATCAAACGGTCTTGCAATAAATGTTGCCAAATGTCATATCATCTTGAATAGTAGATCCGTCAATAAAACTCAGTATAACTACTCACTTGGTTTGGAAAACATACACAGGAGTGATACTATTAAGGATTTGAGTGTTTTTTTAAATTCTAATCTGTCTTTTAATAGACATGTTGAAAAAGTTGTCAACAAATGTTATAAACTACTTGGGTTAATTATCCGTAATACTCGTGAGCTTATTAATGTCACTGCCGTCATAAAACTGTTTCAGGCTTTTATCTTAAGCAAATTAAACTATTGTGCTTGTGTTTGGTCACCTACCCTACGCACGTCACATAAATGCTCTGGAAAAAGTGCAGAATAGATTTCTGAAATACTTATATTTTAGAAAATACAAAGTATATCCGGATAGAGATGTCTCTTATGAACAATTATTGGAAGTGTTTGCTATGATATCGATCTACAATAAGCACAGATTTTTATTCACTAATGAGTTGTATAAGATCATTCATAATCACGTAGACAATGGACAGTTTTAACAAATGATTGATTTTGCAATTCCCAGGTTAGCTTGCCGCAGCAAACAATCTTTTAAATATGCTAGCCGACGCACAAACTTTCAATTAAATTCCCCATAACTTTCAATGATAAGAAAATATCATGAAATGTAATATGGAGTAGACATATTTGGCAATGACAGAAGCAAATTTTTAAAAGAATTAAAATTCTGCTTGCTTTAATTTGTAATTTGTTTCTAAATGTTTTATAGATCAGAATTATTATTTTTGAAATTGACTATTTTATTGTTATTTTGTTGTATTTTTACTTTTAAGTTGCAATTGAATTTTGAATTAATTTGTACTAGCGGAAATGTTTGTCTTTTCTATTTTTTTTTTCCTTTGTAATTAGGTTGTAACCTGTTTAAAAAAATAAACTAAACATATTATTATTATTATTATTATTATTATTATTATTATTATTATTATTATTATTATTATTATTTTTTTTTTTTTTTTTTTTTACAGGGGCTTTTGCCTCTTAAGTGCGGTGTCCAATCGCGCCTTAAGTTGCCCCGAGGCAAGTGACTAACAAGTCCATGCGACCGCATGGTAACTAATTAGCCCTGGAGTGGGCCGAGTGCACCCTTAGTAGTCTGGCAGAACCAAGTAAGATGCATTTTTGCATCTCTGTAGCAAGAGATTTATGATTCTTAAAGCAACCAGGTAATTTTTGAATATTTTCTGTAAAATTTGTTGATATGCCGCCTAAACAGCCTATTATGAGTGTAACGGTTTTAATTGCATACTCTGGGTAAGTAATATTTAACTCGGAGATAAGCGGGCGGTATTTTTGCTCTTTTTCTGTGAATTTTTTTAATATATTGTTTTCTGCGGGAGAAGAAAACTCTATTATATACATAATTTTTTGATTTAAATCCTGTAATACAATATCCGGTTTATTAGCTGATATTTGTCGTGTTGTAGAAAAACTAAAGTTCCAAAACAGTTTACAATTGCTATTAGATACAACGGTCTCTATGTCGTCTTGAAGGTAATATGCAATTATTTTTTCATCTATTTTAAAGTAATGCCTGAGATGAAAGTATAACACTTTAAGCGCGTTGTTATGCCGGCTTATGTACTCTGTTTTTGCGTAGTGAGGACACGCTGATAAAAGGTGCATTAATGATTCCTGGTGTTTGTGGCATGCTCTACATAATGTGCTTATAATATTTTGCATTTTTAGTACTTGCTTTGAATACAGTAGAGTGTTATGCACGCCATCTTGGCACGATGTGATAAAACCTTCGGTTTCCGATCTAAGGTTGCTAGAATGCAAAAAAGAAAAAGTAAGTTGGCTCGATAACTTGAGATCTCGGATGTTTTTAAAAAAGATACTGTGCATATTTTTATCTAAATGTTTAGTTAGTAAAGTATTTTGTTCGGCATTTTTGCATAAGTTTTTAACTTCTGATACCGGTAATATTCTAAGGTCGTCTAAGTTTTCTAATTGAAGTTTTATTATTGTTTTTAGTGCCGCTTGACGTAGAAAGCTTCTTTGTTGATTTATTTCATGATCTTGAACTAGTTTTATAAGAGGATCGGATTTTCGAAGGACATTTAAGTATGTACACAGATTAATTCTGTTATACATATTTTCAATGTTGACGAGTCCTCTACCCCCTTTTTTTCTAGTAATGTATATTCTTTCAACGGAAGCATTGGGATGTAAACTATTGTTCATATGCATAATTTTTCTTGTTGCAATATCCTGTTTTCGTAGTTCTTCTGCAGTCCATTTGATGCACCCAAATGTATGTGTTATGATTGGTACTGCAACCATATTGGTTGCTGATATTTTATTTTTTCCGCATAATTCGGACCTCCAAATGTGTTTTAGCATATTTTTATATTTGCTACTTATCTCGTTTTTTACAGTTGTAGTATCTTGAAAACTGATTTGTTTAATTCCGAGGTATGTGTAAGTTTCGTCTTGTTGAAGATGTCTTATGATTCTGCCGTCAACCAATTCTACATCATCTCTTTCGTCGGGGTCTTTTCCACGAATAATATGGTATATTGCACATTTTTCTATGCCAAAGTTCATACCAATATCGCGAGTATACTCGTGCACATCGCGTAAAGCATGGTTAAGGTTTTGTTTGTTAGATGCAAATAGTTTTAGGTCGTCGACATAGAATAGATGTGAGATTTTATTATTACGGCAGCCTGGTTTACCTGCGCAATAGCCATTGTGTTGTTTGAGGAGTGTAGAAAGAGGAGCTATTGACAAGCAAAAAATAAGAGGGCTAAGAGAGTCGCCTTGGTAAATTCCTCGTTTGTATGTAATGGGATTAGTTGACTTTGTAACTATTGTAACTTTAGTTTTCCATAACTTCATCAAGTGTTTGATACAGTTAACAAGTATTTTATCCAGTTTTATTATGTTAAAAATGTAAATTATAAGGTCGTGCGGTGTTGTATCAAAGGCCTTTTGGTAGTCCACCCATGCCATTGATAGATTACGTTTGTAATATCTGGCGTCTTGATATATGCATCTATCAATGAGGATATTTTCTCTGCATCCATCTATTCCTTGCTTTGATCCTCTCTGTTCGTAAATTTTTTGCCACACGGGCTCAATATGTACCAAAATTTTTGTGTTTATAATACTTGTAAATATTTTGTAGATATGATTTAGGCAAGTAATAGGGCGATAATTTGCGGGTTGTTTTGGGTCTCCTTTTTTGAATATTAAAATAGTGCGACCTTCTGGGAACCATTCAGGAATACTTTTTGGATGTTTAATAAACTTGTTAAATATTTCTACGAGGGGCTGGTGCGTTGCTGTCATAATTTTCCACCAATAATTATTTATTAGATCTGGACCTGGTGCGCAGAAATTTTTTGATTTTTGTAGTGCTTTTTTTAATTCATTTAAGTTGATATCTTCCATTGTGTTTGTTTGTAAGTTTAAATTACAATTGTTTCTAAATGTTGTAAGGGCCTTTGTTTCTTTATTAAATGGCTGCGGTTTTTCGTATATTTCTTTCCAATAGTTTTCAATTTGGTCAATGTCAGGATTATTGCACGTTATTATTTTTTGTTTAAAAAGCTTAGATGGGCAGTTTTTAAAGGTGTTATTCTCTTCAATCCACTTAATTTTTTTTGCATTTTTTCTTTGCTGCTGTCAAGCTTCTAATTTTATCGATAGATCTTTCTTTAATAGTGTTAAGTATTATTATGTTTGTTGTGTGGTATTCATTTTTTATAGAATGCTCGATTTTTTTTTATTATTATTATTATTATTATTATTATTATTATTATTATTATTATTATTATTATTATTATTATTATTATTATTATTATTATTATTATTATTATTATTATTATTATTATTATTATTATTATTATTATTATTATTATTATTATTATTATTATTATTATTATTATTATTATTATTATTATTATTATTATTATTATTATTATTATTATTATTATTATTATTATTATTATTATTATTATTATTATTATTATTATTATTATTATTATTATTATTATTATTATTATTATTATTATTATTATTATTATTATTATTATTATTATTATTATTATTATTATTATTATTATTATTATTATTATTATTATTATTATTATTATTATTATTATTATTATTATTATTATTATTATTATTATTATTATTATTATTATTATTATTATTATTATTATTATTATTATTATTATTATTATTATTATTATTATTATTATTATTATTATTATTATTATTATTATTATTATTATTATTATTATTATTATTATTATTATTATTATTATTATTATTATTATTATTATTATTATTATTATTATTATTATTATTATTATTATTATTATTATTATTATTATTATTATTATTATTATTATTATTATTATTATTATTATTATTATTATTATTATTATTATTATTATTATTATTATTATTATTATTATTATTATTGCACCATTTACAGAACTGATTGTACGTATTTAACAAGTCATAAAAACGGGGGTGGTAGAGCATTAATAGCAATTAAAAACTGTTACCGTTTGTCGGTTATAAGTAATATATTATGGAATTCAGTTGAACAAGTGTTTGTAAAACCACAATTTGGGCAAGATACTTATATTATTAGTTGTGTTTACATTCTACCGTTTTCTGGTATTAACAGATATGATGACTATTGCCGTTCTGTAGAAGATGTGTTACAAAATACTACGTGTACCTAAATTATATTATGTAGAGATTACAATCTACCAAATGTCACATGGTCCAATGATGACATAGGGGTTCAAATTGAATTTTTTAGTATAATTTCAGCGCAAGCAATTTTAGAGTTATTTGCACTATACAATTTATATCAATCATTTTGTATTAAATTTAAAAGGAGTGCTTTTGGATCTTGTCTCTTCAACAAATAAAACGACAATTTGGCAGTTGACAATTTACTTTGCAATAACAGCATTCACCATACCGCAATCATTTTCAAATCCTTAGCATATAAAAGCTTTAAAAATTTAACATATAAAAAATATCTACATTCCGGATTTCAGAAAAGAAATACTTATCCAGGTTGGTTTAACTCTACTCTTATTAACTTAATTAGAAAGAAAATATTGCTCATAGCTTATATAAACAATCCGGCTATCACAAATTTGCTGATGAGATCAATGTAAATCACTAGCTAACTCATTGCATTTTAAGTGATCTTAAAAATTCTGGCAATTTAACAAAAACAAAAAAAAGCGATTGATTTTCCACCTAAATGACTTACGGTAACACCACGAACTTCAATAAACAAGATTGAGCTAACTCATTGGCAAATTTCTTTTCTACTCTATACGCTAAATCTAATAATTGCATAGTACCTAATTTTAATTGTTCCAATGTTGTGTCTTCGAATAATTTTACAGTTAATGTTAGAAATGTGTATAATGAAATTTCAGAATTAAATAAATTTTGTCGCTATGATTCGGATGGTGTTCTTAATTTTTTTCTAAAGAACTGTGTGTGCACTTTGTCTATGCCAATAACTATGTTGTTTCAAACGTGAAATTGTAAGACATTTCTTGATACTTGAAATCATTTGTAGATCCATTTTTAAATGCGGTGTAAGATCCAAAATTAATAACTACAGAGGCATTTGTAAGCAATCGGTAATTCCAAAATTATTAGATATGATTGATTTTAGACAATTAAAATAACAGCATAGATTTTTTGAAAGACGATCTACCATAAGTAATTTGTTGTAATATCAAAAACATATTATAACTGCTATAGAACAGAACTTTGTTTATACCAATTTTTTCAAAACGTTTGATCACACTATTTTAATTGCTAAACTGAAAGCTCTAGGGCTAAGTAATGAAAATGTTAAATGGATAAAAAATTACCTTCAAAATTAAAATAAATAACTGTTTGTCAAAACCCATCCCAATAACTTCTGGTGTACCACACTGTGAGCCATTGTTATTTAACATACTTATTAATGATATAGCGTCAGCAATTGTAAACTGCAAATTTTTACTTTATGCAGATGATTTAAAGTTATTTCTTAATGAAAGTAATTCCAGCAATTGTGTTCTAATTTAAAATACTATAGATCAACTGTCCTTATGATGTAGGTATAAAAAATAAATTAGATTTAAATGTTAACAAATGTAAATCAATTTCTTTTTGTAAAAATAAAAATGCTCATTGTAATTGTTTTATTCAAAAGAGCTTTTTTCTTTGTTGTAAAAGCTGATTTGGTGTAGTAATTGCATACTAAAGTTAGACGGTATCGTTGACTGAAAACCAGTTTTTTTTACTTTAACGTACTTGTTTCATAAATTATTAAAATAGCTACAACATCGTCTTAGAGATAATTGTAAACTTTTTGAGATAGGTTTGTTTTATTGTTATGTAGTAATTCTTCTTCATCTTTTTTTAAGAATTTTTTTGTTTTTACCAGCTTTTGCAAAAAAATTTCTAAATCCAAAAACTTCTTGACAAAAACCAAAAAAAATATAATTAAATAGCAACAAAACAAGTATTTACATTTATATATCTCTACTAGAATGCTGCAGGTATTTGAAATAATGTATTAAAAAAAATTACAAAAAATCTAAGAAATATCCCTTAAAAGTAACTAATTTTTAGCAATACTGTGTTATATTTTATCCTAGAGCAAACAAATCTAGTTTTATTTTTATTTTAGCATTAAAAGTACTATGTTTCAGGAGTATCATATTCAAATTATAAGTTTCCAGGTGTAGCGAAATCAAAAATATCAAATTTTTAATAAAATAGTTTATTTTCTGCAGGAAGTTTTGAAAAACCAAGGCGGGATTCTGTTCTTCGTTTCCTATAAGATTTACTTTTTTGAATAAATTTTTTGAGTATTTTTTGCTTAAGAGACAAAATTTTTCTAAAAATAAAAATGGCCTAAAATGTAAACTGTATTTGCACCTAAAAATATAATGTATAATGTAATGTATAAAATTCAAGCAAAATCGGAGATGTCAATGTGGTGACGTTTGTCCAAACTATCTTGGAATTAGCCTGTGTTCAAGTTTTACTTGTTTTTGCTTCTTATACTAATATCAAAATAACAAATATTAAACAATTAAAACCAAACTTAGAGATGGCACTATAAAATGTCATATAAATTTGCATACATGTTTTTTTGCAATGGCACAGTGTTTCCATAAATTTTATAAAAATTCTTATTGCTAGTTTGAGACAACTTCTTCTATAGTTTGTCCGCGTTAAGACTGCAGTGATGGGAGTGGTTTATAAAGTAAGTGTAACACAACTGTGATTGCAACATATCCTCGTTGGTATTATAAAACAGCTAACTTCACTATATTTATTATATTATAATAAAATGATTTTAAATTATTTAAAAACTTTAAAGCAGAAACAATATTTTATTGCTTCTTAATTAAATATTATTATGTTTAGTAGAAATGTATATTAGTCACTTTTAATACTAAAATGTATTAAAATGAATTCCTAGAATTGCATGACGTTTACTCATATTTAAGTTTTTGAGGTTATACTGTACGTCAGCAACAAAAAATTGTAATTTACAGTTGAAATACATATAATTATTTACAAATGCGTTAACCTAGTTACAATAACGCAAAAAACTGATAAATATTAAATAGTAAAATTTTTTAACTAAATTTATTCAATTACAAGTAGCTTTGTTTTAATCTGGTAGTTATTCTATTGTAAATTGGGTAGGCCTCTAAGCCAACCAGAGCATTGTTTCCCAGTTGCCATAACAACTACTACTGCAGTCTTAACGCGAACAAACTATAGTTACTGAACAAAAAGACAAGCAAATTACATATTCAATAAAATTTTCATAGTTTTCTGTTTCAAAAGTAGTTTTAAACTGTAATAAAATCAAGATTAAAAACATAAATTTGTCCATCTGAAAACATCAAACCAGGAATTCATGATTCTCCTTTTAAAGAGCTCTAAAATTATTTTTGCTATTTTTAATGTTTTTAGTTTTAGGGTAAATATTATTCAGTAAATCAGTGTCCACAGTTGCTATGTTTAGAACCAATGCTTTAAATTGATTTTATAAATAATGGCTATAGAAATCCATGGTGGAAATTTAGATTGCTTAGTACTTATTACCGATTTAAGAACACACAAATCTAAAATGTTATATACCACTTTATACGAATAATTACTACATAAAATAATAATTGTTAAAGTTGTACTCGAAAGATGTATTTAAAGGTATTAAGTTACGATGAATTATAACAGATAGATTTAACTCCATATTCAGAGGATGATGTCTATTAATTCTTACTGGAAGACAAGAGTCCAATGCTATTTTTTGCTATTCAATTGATACATTGTATCTTCATTCTCCGATTATGTAAAAATATTTATAATATATTAACAATGCATCGTTAGTTATATTTTTTTTAATATACATAACAAACAACTGATTTATTAAGTGTTTTCATTAAGCATTCGAGAAGAATATTAAAATCAACTTTTATTTTCCAGACTACATTTTAATTTTGTAATAACCTCGCTAACTATGAAAAAAGTTGAGTTGAAATTTCCGCTACACTCGTGCATACATTAATAATATAATATATACATTCTTGCACAAACTTTTCAACAAGTCTTTTACATGGAAATTAATTTATTTTTCAGGAATATAAATGAAGGCATTAATAATTATCATCATCAGTTATTTTTTATAACAAATTTTTTCTGCTGGTTAACTCAATATTTTTATAAGAAGAATATAAATCTATGCGTCGATGCGTTCACAGCATGATCCATGAAACTTGCACTTCAATTTTCCACTCATGCAATGCAACGATTAATCAGCAGTCCTCACTTTAAATAATTAATACGAGTATTTAGTGTTTACCGGCTGTTTCGATAAGCCAGACATGTTTGCTTCGGATTCCATTTGTTGGGTGAATATTGCCAGTTGCCAGAGTAATATTTGTTTAATACAACATACTTCGTATAATCCACCATACAGCAGTAATGAGTTATCTACATATATATGTACATATATATCAAGAAGACAAATTAAAAGTGGTATTTGTCTTAATCAGTGAGAACTTTGCAAGAATTTAAATAAAATCGAGCGTAGCTATTTTGATTCAGCATTTGTCGTGTGTAGTTTTCTCAGTAGCGAGACAATTGCATATAAGGCGAAGCTAACATAGCATCATGTCTACGTATCGAGTGGAACCATTTATATAAATTGTCTTTATCCATAATTAAAATGGTTCGGTCTTGAAACGTCGCTCATAAAAAGAATTATATTGTTGAACGAGAGCAATTTTCAACGTTTTTTTCCTTCCTACATCTCGAGCGAGCAATCTGAAAACCGGCAAAAGGCCTCGTTGACATGGGCCGCGAGGTATATAATCGGACTGTCAGTATTAAAATGCGAGGCGTGTATGTATTGTGTAATTTTAAGCCACTTAAGACAGTTGTTTCATATATAAGAATGTTGTAATTGCGGGCGGGGACCTTTATACTTGCAATTTGCATGCGCCTCTGCTGACAACCGCCATGAGCCTGTTTGACTTTAATTTGACTCAAAATTACTTTTGAATATTCATCAATTTTCTCGACTCGGTATCGTTCCTCCACTCAAGACAAATCGCAAATATCTTAATGGTTTTCAGAGGGGTGAATGCGGAGCTCAACATGACTATTGTAAATATTTGCTTGAGATATTTGTGGCCTCAATCATTTACACCTTTCTAACAAGTTTCACAAACATCAAACATCATTATTTTAAGAATATCTTTGGTTGTTAAACAATGGTTATTACTCAATTAGTAAGATTAAAGGGACACTAGAAAGCACCTTTCATAATCATTTCGTTTATAATTATAATGAAGCAATTAAATAAATTGTTTTTGAATGTAAAAATTTTCTTTTTTGAATTATATATTTTATTGATACAAATTATAAACTATTTATATTGTATGAAGTATTAATCAAAGATGTGATTAAATTAAATTATTTTCTTTGAATCACATTAATTTTTAACATCTTTAATATTTTGTCAATGTAATTTTTAAAATTTAAAGTTTTTAATTAGTAATTACTTTGTTTAAACAAGATGACAATAAATTTCCAGCACAAAAAATTACCACATCATAATGTTCATTACATATTTTGTTTATAACAATTTAAAATTTTGATTGTTTTTTTGGTTTCTGATTTTTTTCTTTTTGCTGATATTAAGAGGGGAGAATAGTTGCACTATTATAAGGGTTTACAGCATCAAACTCAGCAAGAAAACGCATGAATTGAATAAAATGTTCACACATTGTAGAAGAAAGTCCAATCTATGTCCTCAAATTTGTAGAAATTTAATGCAATTAGTCGTTTCTCTGCAATTAATTTTTAAAAAGTGACGTTTTTAATTAGTTCTTAATTAATATTTTACTCGTTAAATATAACTTCAAATCTTTAACCAAAAACATAAAGACATAGAATATTGTATGTAGTTCAACATATAAAAAGAGTGATGACTAAAATCTTATCGTTTGGATATTGAGTTGGTTGGCGTTTTGTACCATAAGAATCAATTTTAATTTAAAAACGGCGCTGTTTGTGTCAATATTTTTCTAAAAAAAAAGGTTTGCCGATATTCTCGTATCAGTGTAATCTGTGATAAGATTTAATATTTTTCTATAACAATAGTACTAGTGGCACCACAGCAGGACAAAGCAATTAATCCCGGCAATTCTCTAGCGTTAAAGCTGTTTTTTATACTTGTTTTATTATTGTGTTAATTGCTGTTAATGTACTGCACTCTCTCATAGACTAATCGTAGATTGAGGTTTTTGAAGTAATTACACTGGCTGATAAGGTCTTAAAGCTTTACGCAGAACACAATACAATAAAATAACAAACAAGCTGCTACCGCCAAGCAGCATTACTACCATAAAACTTAGAATATACTTCATACCACTAATCAGATCACGGTAAAAAAACGATCAGAACCAAACTGTGTAATTAGCGGTAGTCTAAGGCTGTTGTATAAAAAGTATTAGGAAGAAACGCAACAAATGCTTATGTATGCCTATCCTACCCCAATCATGCCGCTCTCTATCAGAGGTGTCAAATACAAGAAGCCACAGAGAAGACATGTTGTGTATGGTATATTTGGATGCGTATATAATAACGCTAAACTTTGCATCTTTTTGTAGAAAACATCCATCCAACTTTGTTAATCATATTTATGTAAGCAAAATATAAATAAATCTTTCACTTCACAAATTTTAGGAACCACCAACACAAATTGGTCTTCAGATTCAGAAATGGCGGATGTTTCTTATTTGTATTTAAACAAGACAAATACATTTTCACTGTGAATACAGTAGTACGCCTTGTGCATTACTTACATTTCATGTATTTAGTGCCTGCTTACCTAAACATGTAATTGCCGTCAAAGGTTTTTTTTATAATTTTGTTTCATGTTTTTGACAACTGACAATATAGTTCCAGTAATATTGGAGTAAAACATAACAATTTTTCTGATAAAAAACACTTAACAAAATTTTTTTTTATTAAATCAATTTGTTTTATGCTTTTAACAGCAAGCCACATCAGACAACACCTTAAAGAATCACTGCAGCCACACCTGATTGCAAAAAAAACTGCAATTTTAACTGCAATAATAATAATAATAATAATAATAATAACAAAAAGAATTCCGGGGGGAATCCTGTAACCTCTACGGAACGCGTCTCCAAGATGGCGGATAGGGGAAAGCCCTTTAGATATAGAAAGTAGAAAGTTTTATTATCTCGCGGACTAACAGGACACAGGATAACTAACGGCTTAGGGCGGATAAGTTACCTATAAGATAAGCGTCTGTTTCTTAAAAAGGCGGCTTATTGCAGGTGTTTGTATTCCAGTAGGAAGACCTGTATAAAGAAGTAAGCTTTATCAGCAGCAACGTAAAAATGCCACACCCCAATTTATAATGGAGCACACTAACAATAAAACCTTGGAACATGGATCGGGAAACCAGGATAATACATCCCGCGATAAAACTTGTGAAGTTGAAGTTTTGTTGAGAAATTTGCTACAGCCACCATTGGCATTGGACTTGGTCATACTACCATAACTTACAATATAGAACATTAAACAACTACAAGTTTAACCAGCCAAAAATGCTTTGCTTCTTTTTGAGGCTACCACTAAAGCTGTAAAACCAAGAAAACGCATGAAGTAGACACATAATTTAAACACACAAATAATGCGTGCATATTACACAGTAACAAACATTGAACGCGATTGTACAGAATATGTGCAAAAACTATATCAATACCTAACAGAAAAACAACCGCAACTGTTTGAAGAAACAAGCCAACGCATAGCAGATCATAGGCAAATTATTCTTTGTAACAACCTCATTCCGGAGCCTCAACTGCAAAGATTAAAAGAAGAAGTAACAATAAAATTACATAAAAGAGAAACCCAGCCTACCAAAATTAATGTAGAAGTAATTACTGACCAGAATGAAGAAATTTCAACAAACATAAAACAAAACGAATCTCTCAAACTTTCGCATATACAGAATGAAGATCAACTATTGCCCAAAATAAAATACTACAAAATGATTGCAAAATAGAACGGAATGAATCCAAAACCTCAAATGAACTTTGTAGATAGATACACATCAATTATAAATAAAATACTAGACAATCACTAAACCAAGGTACAGAGCTTAAGGAATTACACGGATAAATTTATTGTGCAGCAAAAACAATATCAGAACTTAAAAACTCTTCAAAGAGAACAAATAATTCAAAAACCATAACCACAACAAAACAGCCACTATGGAAAAGACAAATAGAAAATAATATTGAAGAAATTAGAGGACAAGTTGGACGTTTAACAAGATACATTCAAGGAAATATCTCAAATAAACTTACTAATAAACAAACAAATGTGTTTAGAAAATCAAATTCTACATACCTAGTAAAAAGCAAAGGCTATAGAGAAGAAATGAAACTAGTAAATAAACTTCTAAAACAAAAATTAGTCGTTTATACACACCGTTTAAGAAAATACAAAATATCCTTTGAAAGAGAATCACAAAACGCAAGTTTTACTAGAAATAAAAGACATTTTTATCAAAAACTGGGAGAAGAGGAAATACAAAACTACACAACACCAAGTAAAGAACAGATTGAAATTGAAAAATATCTGGACTAGCACAGACACACAAAAAAAATGCAGCTTAAATAAATGAAGAGAAAAAGAATTATAGTAACTGTGATCAAATGCAATTAAGAAACATAACCGTCATTAAATATGCAATTAACAAATGTCCAAATTGGAGAGGACGTGAAAAAGACAAAATTTATAACTACTGGTTAAAACTCTTTACAGTAACACACACACACCTTGCAAGAATTTATACAGATGTAATAAAAACCCGCATATAATGCCCTAGTACATGATGCACTGAATTACATACCTTAAACCTAAAGATAAAAACGACACAGAAAATCCTGGAAAATACCGACCCATCACATGCTTACCAACTATTTACAATTTATTAACTTCTATAATAACTAGTAAAATAATAAACCATCTTGAAAAACATAAAATAATTACAGAAGAGCAAAATGGTTGCAAGAAAGGATCTCGTGGATGTAATGAACAAATTATAGTAGATACAGTTATAACTAATCAAGCAAAAAAACAAAAAAGAAATCTGTATACAAGATATATAGACTACCAAAAAGCATACGATTCACAACCTCATACAAGAAGTACTGCAAATATATAAAATCGATTCAATAACAAATACATTCCTTATACACTTAATGCAGAACTGGAAAACAAAAATGCCTATAAACAACGGCACTGCCATTTTAAAATCTAAACAAATATCAATAAAAAATAGAATAATTTAAGGTGACACTTTATTTTGTGGCTATAAATCTTATATCAAACTCCTTAAATAGAACCAAATACGGATTCAAATTAAAAGGTGCAACCAACACTCAAACAATAAATCACTTGATATACATGAATGATTTAAAACTATATAGATCTAACAAACATCAACTAACTCAGCTGATTAATATAGTAGAAAAATTGAGCAAAGATGTCTGTATGAATATTGAAATAGATAAATGTAAAGTTATAGAAATGGAAAAAGGGATATGGAGAAACACATCAGTGATTCAACTTGATGATGAGCAAATAGTTGGTAATATAGAAGAAACAAAAATGTATAAGGGTAATTCCATTACTTATCGACCAATTTGAAAAAGTCGACCTCTTTGATTTTGCTCAAATTTTCAGGGATCAAAATATAGATGAAAAAAATGAGATTTCCCAAATTTTAGACCTTAGAATATTGCCTGATCAAAATGACACACATTTGAAGGTCAGAAATTTTACAATAAAACGTCATTTTTAGCTTATTTTGTATCTCAATTTTTGGGCTTCTGGAAAATGATAAAAAGGTCTACGATAGCTCAAATTATTCCTTATTACATTTACTTTAAAACCCATATTATTAAGTTTAAAATCGTGGCAGTTATTTTGATATATTAAGCTTTAAACATTATTCCAAAAAAAACCGTAAATTTAGCAAAATCGCAAAACTTTGCTTTCTTTAAACCGTTCTAACTTTGTCAAATCCTTACAAAATTTAATCCACAAGGTCTAGATTTCTTTGTGTTTAATTTCTTTTTAAAGTAATCACACAAGACTTATAGAATCAATACGTATACACCACTATTTTGATGCAGGAAGTTGCACATAATTTCGCGATCTTCAAAACTTGTAATTTTTAGGTCCCAAAAAGGCGCTGTCACCCTATGTCGATTTTTGTCAAAATTGCAGTAAATACTCTTTGGAGCACAAGAAAAAAAGGTATCTACATGAGAAATGGTATATTGGGCATTATCAACAAAATTTTAATATTCAAAAATTGGCAAAAGTGGCAAACCACACATTTTTGTATCTCAGTTTTTGGGCCTTTAGAAAAAGATTAGAAGGTCCACGATGGCTCAAAATATTCCTTATTACATGTACTTTAAAACCCATATTTGTCTATTTAATGTTAGGCCAGTCATTTTGATACATCAAGCTTCAAACATTATTCAGAAAAAAACCGTAAATTAAGCAAAACTGCAAATTTATGCTTTGTTTAAACCGTTCTAACTTTGTTAAATTTTAAAGAAATTTGATCTACGAGGTCTATATTTCTTTGTGTTCAATCTTTCTTTAAAATGATTACATAAGACTTATAAAATCTATACATATTCACCACTAATTTGATGCAGGAAGTTGCACATGTTTTTGCGATCTTCAAAACTTGTAATTTTTAGGTCTCGAAAAACCGCTGTCACCTTATGTCGATTTCAGTCAAAATTTCAGTAAATACTCTTCAGACCACAAATAAAAGGTTACTTATATGAAAAATGGTATATTGGGCATTATCAAGAATTTTTTTATATTCAAAAATCGTCAAAATTCAGAAAATCTAAATCACATTTTGTCTATCTTGCTTTGTTTTTGAAATAGTCAACAAATACAAAATATTTAAAAAACTTTTTATTTAGCAAAAAAACACAAACAAAACAACATTACTTTAACAAGTGTGCATTGATGCAAACTTTTGATACTTGTTAAAACAGTTTTCTTTGGTTCGGTTAGTAAAATTTGATAAAAATGCTGTTCAACATAGAAAATACGCAGATGTCATTTTTGTTTACGGACTCTGTAATGGTAATGCCCTAGCAATTGCGATTTCCTGACAGAAAACAACTTTTTTGACTCTTTTTTTTAGTGAAAATGTACACCCATATTATTATCAAAAGTAAAACACCTACAACCAGGCGACGCAGCACAACGACTTTCATTTTCTCAATGGCTTCTTGATAATACCCAATATACCATTTTTCATATAAATAACCTTTTTTCTTGTAGTCTGAAGAGTATTTACTGAAATTTTGACTAAAATTGACATAGAGTGACAGCGTTTTCTCGGGACCTAAAAATCACAAGTTTTGAAAATAGCAAAAACATGTGCAACTTTTTGCATCAAAATAATTGTGAATATAAATTGATTCTATAAGTCTAGTGTAATTACTTTAAAGAAAGATTGAACACAAAGGTAATTATGTATTATATACCTTGTGGATCAATTTTCTTTAAGATTTGACAAAGTTAGAATGGTTTAAACAAAACATAATATAGCAATTTTTCAAAATGTACGTTTTTTTTTTAAATAATGTTTACAGCTTGATATATCAAAATGACTGCCCCAACATTAAATATACGATAATGGGTTTTAAAGTACGTGCAATAAGAAATATTTTAAGTCAACGTAAACCTTCTTATCTTTTTTAAGAGGCCCAAAAATTGAGATACAAAAATGTGCGGTTTGCCGATTTTGACAATTTTTGAATATTAAAAATTGCTTGATAATGCCCGATATACCATTTCTCATATGAATAACCTATTTTTTTGTGTTCTAAAAAGTATTTACTGAAATTTTGACTAAAATCGACAGAGGGTGACAGCGCTTTTTTGGGACTTGAAAATTACAAGTTTTGAAGATCGCGAAAACATGTGCAACTTCCTGCATCAAAATAATGGTGTATACGCATTGATTCTATAAGTATTGTGTGATCACTTCAAAAAGAGATTAAACACGAGGAAATCTAGACCTTGCAAATCAAATTTTGTTAAGATTTGACAAAGTTAGAACGGTTTAAAGAAAGCAAAGTTTTGCGATTTTGCTAAATTTACGTTTTTTTTTTGGAATAATGTTTAAAGCTTAATATATCAAAATAACTGCCACGATTTTAAACTTAATAATATGGGTTTTAAAGTACATGTAATAAGGAATATTTTGAGCTATCGTAGACTTTTTTATCATTTTCCAGAAGCTCAAAAATTGAGATACAAAATAAGCTAAAAATGACGTTTTATTGTAAAATTTCTGACCTTCAAATGTGTGTCATTTTGATCAGGCAATATTCTAAGGTCTAAAATTTTGGAAATCTCATTTTTTTCATCTATATTTTGATCCCTGAAAATTTAAGCAAAATCAAAGAGGTCGACTTTTTCAAATTGGTCGAAAAGTAATGGAATTACCCATAAATATTTAGGAATAATGCAGAATATTGTCATTAATAACAAAGGCATGAAAGAAAATAAAACAAAAATTTAAAATTAGATTAAACTCTCTTACTAGTAGCAAATTAAACTTAAAAAATTTTTCTAAAGCAATTAATACGTATGCTATCCCGGCACTTACTTATTTTTTTGGCATTATCAAGTGGAATAATAATGAATTAGATGATCTAAACCGGCGAATAAAAACAACTTTTACAAAATATAGAGCTCATTAACCAAAATCTTGTATGCAGCAAATGACACTGCCAAGATCTAAAAGTGGAAAAGGTATCAGCAATATTAAACATCTTTACAACAAACAAATAATAAATTTAACAACTTATTTAAAAAAAAACTAAAGGCACTTTATAGAAACTGCAATAGAATCCGACAAACATCTAACGTCTCTATATCTACTCAATGACATAGAACCGTATAATACTATTACAATTGAGAGTAAAGAAACTGAATGGTCACAAAAAAAATCATGGAAAGCACTACTACCAATTCCACAAGGAAGGGATCGACATAGGTGTATCAAATTTATGGCTCACCAATGGAGAATTGTTTCCTAAAACTATAGGATCTATAATAATAACCATACAAGAAACTATGACAAAAATAAACTCAAAAACAATATTGATACCGATAAATGTAGAAAATGCAAAAAATAAACAGAAACTATAACACTATAATAACTGGATGTGAAAAATTAGCACTAACAAAGTATACAGAAAGGCATAACAAAGTTGCAGCAATAATACATAAAAAAATGTTAAAAAACACGTCTCTAGAAGATCATGAAGATAATATTCCTTATTACAACTACACTCCAAAGCCCGTAAAAAAAAATAACGATCTTAAAATACTAGAGACGTATCAATTCAAACCGATGAAAATATTGTTCACAATAGACCAGATATTATATGGACAGATAAGCAATCAAAAACAACATTTATTATTGACGTGGCAATACCATCGAGCAAAAACATAATTAAAAAAATTGAAGAAAAAAAAACAGAAATACACAGATCTCTCATTTGAAATTAAACAGGTATGGAGACAAAATAAAGTAATTATACTACTTATTTTAATATGAGCAACAGGTTTAGTCCCAAAAAAAATTATCCAAAATTTAAAATTTTTATGCGCTGAAGAGACTTTATCTGCTGCTCAAAAGTCAGTGTTATTAGATGCTGCACATATCATTTGTGCATTCCTAAATTAAATACATACACACATATATACATAGACGCATTAACCATCAATATAAAGCCCAAAACAGTTTGTTGTGCAAATGATACCAAGCCCACTAAAGTTTTACGAATCCCGTTTTGGGCTTTCTAAAAATTTTCATGTATAATGAACAGATATGAAAAATAAAGCTATCCTGAACTTTTTTAACAAAATTTATTGGGCTTCTTTTGTTGGTATACTATCGCAAATTATACACTTATAGTTCAATACGTGCAACTTTAGAGGGTTTACGATTTAAACTGTAAATACAATACATATGTTTTACGGCTGTTAGGAGCCAAGCATGTTTTATGGATTATAAGAAGCCTTTAAGTTTGGCATCAATGCTTTTCTATAAAACAGTCTATTACAATAAAATGTTTGAAAAATATAATTGATGGTTGTGACTTCTACTACGTGATAATTCATGTTTATGAAATATTAAAACAAGTTATTTTTACAAATACAATAATTGTTTCAGCTCTACTAAAGCTTTCTACAGATGTACTAAGTTATATAACTATAAGTAGACCCTAAATTACTGGTGTATAAAAAACATAGTAACTGGTTTCATTATTTTATGTTTGAAGAAGTAAATACACAATATATAATTATTTTTTTTATTTGTTTTGTATCGTTTATAACGTATAAGCTTTTGTTCCTTTAATTTTATTATGGTAAACTTAATGCTTGCATTACTTACTAAACTTATCTATCTTCAAACAAGTTGTAAGACTCTAGCTATAGCACTTTTTTAATTTTTTTTTTAAATTTTATGTCGTGTCAAATGGTCGTTCAGAACGACTCATTATGCAAAACGTTCAGAACGTGCTTGCTGACTACCGCTGAGTCATCGTTTACTGGCAGCGCATATCATTTTAGTCATCATACATTTAGGTTTGATTGCTTACTGACAAATCAACTCGGCATATAAATTTACAAAATATTAAAAAAATTGAGAAAGAGTGCAATATAGGTAATTAATAAATATATGAGATTACAACGTACAACACTTGGATGAAAGAATTAAAAAATATAAAAAAATAATAAAAATAATTAAACCTAAAAACACAACAAAGTGAGATTAAATGGCATAATATATTAAAAATATATTGTATCTCGTTAAGTAGCGGCTTGATATACTAATTTAATAATTTATTTAAATAAAATTTGTAAGCTTTATGTTTATGTAGTTGATAAAATTTTACACGGTTGGCAACCATCTAAACTATACCGTTCGGACGGGCTCCGCGCTTATTGATTGAGCGCTGGCAACTCATGAGTCGTTCAATAATTAGATTCAATATGGAATACAGCTTGTTGATTATTTGAGCTTTGTTGTGTTGCAAGTGAAATTGTTTGTAGAAGAATATAATATTAAACAAGAATTTTTAAACAAAAGATCGTTTATAATGCTTATTTTAGAATCCTAAACATATTTCTTACATTGTTACAGGCTTCTCCTTAGATAATTTTTAAAAGTTGATGCCGATAAGCTAGCGTTGCAACCGAAAGTTTGGAAAAATGACGTTTTACTTTTTAGAAAATCTTTGACTTTCTAGTAGTAGCCATACAACTTTTTAGGTTTTATTGCCGTCGAGTTAATGTTGAAAATGCATGTCTTATTTCGTTTTTCTGTATACTGTACAAATAGTAATCGGCCGTCTTAGCATTTGAGGCAGTTATTGCTTCCTTTGCCTGTCTACGTTCAGGAGTGTTATCCCCACGCCTTTCCTGTGCGTTGTGTGTGTTAATTTTTAGTAAGTTAATAATACACGTCATAAGGATTAACCCTTTACGCGCTAGCCCTGCCGCCTCAATGTTACCTACTATGTTGGAATGTCTTTTTACTCAGAACAGCTTGATGTTATTTCCACAAGCTGTTAAAGTAAAGACAAAATGACATTCAAAATTAGCTTTTATGTGATTTTAGGCTTGTTTATAGCAATTAGGGCTGCTCTACTATCTGTTAGAGTTTGAACATTTTTACCAGATATTTTGCGGTTAACTTTTTTCACAACTCTATAAATTGTACTACTTCTGCTTGGAAAATAGTTGTGTGCGTTCCTAGTGGTAAAGATATTTTGAGATCCAGATTTTGGTTTTTAAACCATCCGTGTATATTTTAATCGTATCAGTGACTTCTTTCTGCTCATCTTGTTCATGTGTGCGCACGTTTAAGGGTTTTTGAAATACACAAAAAGGGTGATATGTTATTTGTTTGCGCTCCTAAAAGAGGTGTTTTCTTAACATCCTTTTCTAGGAGAGTAGAGTCCTCCTTCTAGTGTTAAAGTCAACGTGTATTGGTTGAGTGGCGGCAAGCAGATTGTTTAAATTTTACTCTAGTTAGTTGAAAGGAACCATGTTGATGATTTGGCAATAGGTTTTTAGCTTTTGTGTGATTCCTGATTTTGTCCAAGGTTATTTTGTGAAAAATGTCTGAAATTTTATTAGAAACTTTTTATGAGTACAAAAATAAGACTTTCTTAGCATTGTCTTTGTAATGTTAGTAGGAAACATTAAAGCCTTGTAAAAAAATGCTCTCAAGCTTTGTTTAAGATGCATTAGTTCTAATTTTGGTTTGAAATGAGAAAACATATCTCTAACTTTAGACGGCCGAACCAATTTAAAAATTGAAGCAGAATTAGAAAGCTGCAGACAATATCTTACTTTTTTGTAGATTCTTTTTAAGTGGTTCAAATCGTTGTAGAATGGCGTGCATTATAGTTGTCAGCAAACAATTTATTCTTGTTTTTCAAAGTATATTTAAAACTTTTTTGTCATAAATAAAAAGATGCGGTGTACGCTTATTTTTGCACATTAGATTATTATCTTTGTTGAAGAAATTAAGAAAAGATTTTCAGCACTAATTTTTGTACTTTTTTGTTGCTTTTTTTATCTCACCATTGAGTTAGTTCAGATTTTTGGCTTATCAGCCTAAAAAGTAACCTTAGCATTAAATTGATTTAATTTGTTTTGGTCTATTGGGTCATGAAACTTTGCTATTTAAAGTTGAGGTCTCTGGTTTTCTGTTGAAACCCAATCTATTTTATTTTTTACAAAACCTGTAGACTTTTCCATTGCTAGCGAGATGAGTCTAGTAAAGTCAAAGATAACGCTGTCAACTCTTTTAACTGTTTGAATATTAGGTAGGGATGTGGTGCTCTGTTGTAGAATGTGAGAAAAAACGACTAGTCGGTCTTATAGACCAACTCTTAACCCTCTGTTCACTTTTCCCATAAAGATTGAAGACTATTGGGCTATAGTCTGAGCTAATGAAATAGTAGTTTAATCTAAGAGGTTTTTGAGTAAAGCAATGTCACAAACATCTTCAAAGACCCTTATTTTTTACTTAACAAATTATAAGTATTAATATTAATAACCAATCATAAAACTTTACATACATTAATATATTTTTTTTTTAGTTTTAATATGTAATATTTAGAAACTACTTTGTATGTCACAACAACAATTAATGATTGTATAAATTTTTTTTACTGTGATCCATATATACCATTAGAATACTAACATTATATTATTTATTTAAAACTATTATGTGATATAATGCTTATATTCAACAGCCACATTTATTAAAATATATGTCCGATTAATTTTCTAACATTTTATGCGATTTAATACCAAAAAAATTAACTGTGGACAATATAAACATATGTACTTAGGCTTCGCAATATCCGTGGTGTCTCGTAGGGCTTGCATAACCTGACAAATGTATACAAAATAAATTTCTATATAAACTTACCGCTCGCATACCAGATATAATTATATTCATTATTAAAGAGTAAATTTGCAAAATATACAGCAAAATTGTTTCTTTAAGACCGGACTTCTGGTGGCCTGTAGTGTGAACTGATCTTTGCATCATCCGCGAGATGCGTATATATATATAGACGCATTAACCATCAATCTGAAGCCCAAAACAGTATGTTGTGCGGATGATACCAAGCCCACTAAAGTTTTACAAAGCCCGTTTTGGGCTTCCTAAATTTTTTTATGTATAATGAACAGATATGAAAAATGAAACTATCCTGTACTTTTTTAGCAAAATTTATTGGGCTTCCTATGTCGGTATACTATCGCAAATTATACACTTATAGTTCATTATATGCAACTATAGAGGGCTTACGTTTTAAACTGCATATACAGTACATATGTTTTACGGATGTTAGGAGCCAATCATGTTTTATGAATTATATGAAGCCCTTAAGTTTGGCATCAGTTCTTTTCTATAAAACAGTCTATTACAATAAAATGTTTGAAAAATATAATTTATGGTTGTGACCTCTACTACGTGATAATTTATGTTTATGAAATAATAAAACAAGTTACTATTTTTCTTATCACAAATTTATTCTTACAAATACAATAATAGCTTTGGCTCTACTAGAGCCTTTTGCAGATGTAATAAGTTATATAACTATAAGTAGAGCCAAAACTAATAATGTATTCGTAAGAATAAATTTGGGATAAAATACATAGTAACTTGTATTATTATTTCATGTTTGAAGAAGTAAATACACAACATATTATTATTATTTTTTAATTTGTTTTGTATGGTTATGTACTACGTTTAAGTAATTGTTTTTTTAGTTTTACTATGTTAAATTTAATGCTTGCATTACTTTCTAAACTTATCAATCCCCTTCAAACAAGTTGTAAGACTCTAGCTATAGCAGTTTTTTAATATTTTTTAAATTTTATATGGCATGTGCTATCAAATTCAGTGCCGTAGCTAGCTTCTGATGCGCTCGGTGCAAAAGCGTTATTTTGCGCCCTCTAAACTACAAAATTAAAAGGTTTAAGTGGTTTTCTGCGCCACAACTAAGCTGCGCCCGGTGCGGGAGCACCGACGGCACCGCCAAATTGTCAATTAATAACAACATAATACTGTCCAAAGATGTTGCAATAGTTAGATTTAATATAGTAAAAAACTTGTTGCCTATTTGAGCTTTGTTGTGTTGCAAGTAGACTTGTTTGTAGAGGAATATAATATTAAACAGACATTTTTTAACAAAAGGTCGTCAATAATGCTTATTTTAGAATTCCAAACATTTTTTGTACATTGTTACAGGTTTCTCCTTAGATGGTTTTTAAAAGTTGATGCTGATAAGCTACGGTTATAATTTGAAAAGTGACGTTTTGACCTTACTCCATTGTATTTGCATTTAACTAATGTATGCAAGTACAACGCTTTGAAGGGTTTCCCCTTTACTGGCCATGTCAACAGCTTCCCAACATGGACTCTCTATTGTATAAGAGGGCCGGGCATCTACATAGCACCTGCTCGATCGTCTTTTCATTCATTTCACATTCTCTACATGTTGGATTATCTCCAATACTAATCGAGTGCATGTGTTTTCTTAGTTCGCAGTGTGACAGTCACAAATAGTAATTGGCTGTCTTTGCATTTGAGGTAGTCATTGTTTCCTTTTCCTGTCTACAGCCAGAAGTGTCATCCCAGCGTCTTTACAGTGCGTTGTGTGTGTGTTAATTTTTAGGAGGTTATTTAAACTTTTGAGTGTTAAAGAGGTTCATGGTTCAGGTTCACACGTCATAAGGGTTGACCCTTTATGCGCTAGTCCGTCCGCCTCAATGTTACCTACTTTGTTGGAATGTCCTTATACCCAGAGCAGCTTGATGTTATTTTCACAGGCTGCTAAAGAAAGGACACGATGCATTCAAAAATTAGCTTCAATGTGATTTTAGGCTTGTTTATAGCAATTAAGGCCGCTCTACTGTCTGTTAAGAGTTTCGGTATTCTTGCCAGATGTTTTGCAAGTTACTTTTTTCATAACCCCATAAGTTGTATTATTTCTGATTAGAAGATAGATGTGTGCGTTATTAATGGTAAAGATATTTTGAGATCCAGATTTTGCGAGAAGATTCTCGCTTGAGAACTTTTATTGGTTTTTGGACCATCCGTGTAGATTCTAATCGTATCATTGACCTCGTTCTGCTCATCTTGTTTATGTGTGCGCACGTTGTAAGGTTTTTGAAACACAAAGAAGGATGACATGTTATCTGTTTGTGCTTTTAACTGAGGTGTTTTTTTAACAGCCTCTTCCAAGGGAGTTTAGCCCTCCCTGTAGTGTTAAAGTTTAACTGCATTTAGAAGCAAAGCGTATTGGTTGAGTGGTGGCAAGCAGCGGTTACAATAGATGATCGGGTCGGCGTCTGTGTAGGTAAAGTTTTTATTTGTTGCAAGGTGTTTGTTTTTGTCTTCTCATTTTAAAATTAAGAAAACCTTTGGGTATATTTAACAAATTAGTATAAAAATAATTTATTAATTAGGTTTTCTAAATTTTTGCATAAAAATACAAAACTCCGATTTTTTTGTTGTAAGATAGTTTCTGTGGGTTTAAACAGAAGGATTCTTTCTTTAGAGTTTTATACAAAAAATTATTTAAATTTAACTCTAGTTAGTTGAAAGGAGCCCATATCTGAAACTATGTTGATGATTTGGTAATAGGTTTTTAACTTCCGTGTGATTTCTGATTTTGTCCAAGGTTATTTTGTAAAAAATGTCTCAAATTTTATTAGAGTTTTTTATGAATACAAAAATGTGACGTTAGCATTGTACTTGTAATGTAAGTGGGGAACTTTACAATCTTGTAAGAAAATGCATTCAAGCTTTGATTAGGACCTGGTTCTAATTTTGGTTTGAAATGAAGAAACATATTTCTTACTTTAGACGTCCAAACCAATTTAAAAAGTCAAACAGAATCAGTACGTGTCCTACAATATTTTATTTTTTTGTGGATTCTTTTTAAGTGGTCCAAATCTAAGTCTTTGTTGTAAAACGGCGCGCATTAGAGTTGTCATCAAATAATTTGGCCATGTTTTCCAAAGTATATTTAAAGCTTTTTTGTCATAAATAAAAAGAAACGGTCTACGCTTATTTTTACACTTTAGATTATCTTTGTTTGAGAAATTTAGAACGGATTTTCAGTACTGGTTTTTGTACTTTTTTATTGCTTTCTTTTTTTCACCATTGAGTTAGTTTAGATTTTTGGCTTATCAGCCTAAAAAATAACCTCATCATTGAACTGATTTAGTTTGTTTTGGTCAATTAAGTCATAAAATTTTGTTATTTAAAGTAAGATGAGCTGTCTGGTTTTTTATTGAAACCCAATCTATTTTACTTTTGACAAAACATGTAGACTTTTCCATTGCTAGCGAGATGAGTATAGTAATGTCAAAGATAACGCTGTCAACTCTTTTAATTGTTTGAATATTAAGAAGGGATGTGATGCTCTGTTCTAGACTGTGAGAAAAACGTCTAATCGATCTTATAGACCGACTGTTCATTCCTCCCATAAAGATTAAAGACTATTGCGCTATGGTCTGAGCTAATGAAATAGTAGTTTAAACTAAGAGGTTGTTGAGTAAAGCAATGTTACAAACTTGTCCAAGGACCCTTATTTTTAACTAAACAAATTATAAGTATTGACATAATAACCAATCAAAAAGCTTTACATACATTAATATAATTTTTTTTTTAAATATTAATATGTAATATTTAGAAATTACTTAGTTGTCACAACAACAATTAGATATTGTATAGATTAATTTTTTTTACAATGATCTATATATAGCATTAGTATACTAACATTATATTATTTATTTAAAACTATTATGTGATAAATTACTTATATTCAAAAGCCACATTTCTTAAAATATTTGTAAACGTAATTGATAAAATCCGATTGCACCTTTTTTGTTACTGGTTCTGTGTAGTAATTGTACATTGCAAAAATAATAATGTACATCACTACACATATCAAGTGGAAGGCTAAAAATTCCTCATTTAGAATATACTCAACTGCATCAAAGCTGATAATGTGCAGACAAAATGTATTGCTCTATATACTTCAGATCTAACCTTAGTAACGCACCTGGAAAAGAACAAAAAAAACTTTCTAATGCTTTCCACGTTTAGCTTCCGCAAAAAACTATAATATCTCACTAAGATATGCGTCACTGAAGAACATAAACGCAAGATCACAGAAATAGCACAATGCCTCTACATTCACAGAAAGCTAGCTTGGTACTGAAGGTAAACGTTGCAACTTACAACACCGCATTCATTTACTACTATTTTAATAATAATAATATTAATAATATTTATTGACGGTTTCACCTTTTTTAGAAACAAGTACATTTACAATAGTTTACATAGTTGTAGTAGGTAATTACAATAATATATAAAAATAAATATAACTAACAAGCATGACACTTAAATACAAATATTTACATTTACAACATTTAATTTCATCTTAAAATCACTAAATGATGATCCTGTAATAATAAATTTATTAAATTGGTTTAGTTGATTACAGTATCTAGTACACCTATTCAGGGGACTATAACTGTGGTAATTGGAAGTAGAATTCGGTTGACGAAACATATTATTACTTCTTGTACTAACTACACACATATTTACATAAAATGGTAACTCATAGAGAAGTGCAGGACTATCAGTAACTCCGTTTACAAGCTTATGCATAAAGCATAAATCAGTTTTAATGCGTCTAGTGCGCAATGAATCAAAATTTAAATTATTACTAATCATTTCTAAAGTCCATTCGTTTTTAAAATATTTATATTTACATCTTTTTAAAAATTTTGTTTGAACACGTTCAAGTTTGTTTATATAAATATTATATTGTGGGCTCCAAATACAAGAATTATATTCAAGAAGTGATCGTACCAAGGAACAATATAATGTTTTAAATGTTTTTAAACTAAAGTTTGTGTTTGTTCTGCAAATAAAACCTAGCATTTTTAAAGCTTTATTTGTTAAAGCTTGTATGTGAATACTAAAATTAAGCTTAGTATCAAACAAAACTCCCAAATCTTTAATTGTCTCAACCTTTTCTAATGTAGTACCGTTTAAAGAATAGACCCAGTTGTGCTGCACTTTTACTCTACTAAAAGTTATAACTTTACATTTATCTATATTAAGATACAATTGATTATCTTCACACCATATAGAAATACGATTCAAATCCTCTTGGAGAAGAAGACAATCATCAAAACAAAAAATTGATTTAAATACTTTAAGGTCATCTGCAAACATAATACAATCACTTTTAATGATATTACACAAATCATTTACAAAAATTAAAAACAAAATAGGACCACAATGAGAACCTTGCGGTACACCCGATAAAACATTAATATCATTAGATATTGTGTTCATAATTTTTACACGTTGTGTACGACCGCACAAAAAGCTATGAATCCATTTTACAATATTTTTGTTAAAACCAATTATTGTCAGTTTTTGAATTAAAATGCTATGGTTAACTCTATCAAAGGCTTTTGAAAAATCTGTGTAAACAGAATTTATTTGTAGTCTGTTTTCAAAAGACTTTAATATAAACAATAGATATTCCATTAGGTTAGTAGCAGTTGATCTTCCTTCTTTGAATCCATGTTGCATAGGTGAAACGATTTTGACATCCAAGCCAACTGTTGGGGCACTATTTTATCCAAAATTTTTGGAATTGCAGATTGGATTGACACTCCACGATAATTTTCCACCAATTCACGTTTACCAGATTTGTGTATAGGCACTACATAACTGACTTTCCAAACTGATGGGAATTTGTTTTCAATTAAGGACTGAGCAAATAGTTTATGAATAGGATAAGCAATAGTGTACACACAGTTAGCCAAAAATATTCCTGGAAGTTTATCTGGACCAGAAGAAAAATTTGTATATAATTGTTCAAGTTCTTTAAAAACTTCAATTAATGACACAGATAATTTACAAGATGGCACATTTTTATCACAGCAAAAATTAATTAAATTATCACAGATGGAGTTGGCATATGTTGATTTAAAATATTCTTTAAAAGCATCGGCAATATCACAGCTGTTATCACAAAGTTTGTTATTATACATCATTGATGCTGGAATACCATTTGTCTTCTTGTTTTCACGAATATATTTCCAAAAGTTTGACGGGTTTGAGTTTATGTTATATTCAATGCGTTGTAAGTAAGTGTTGTACAACAATGTACTTAAGTTTTTGCATTGCATACGTAATAATTTAAACTGATTATAATCGTTAACGTTATCAGTAGATCTGTATTTGTTATGAAATCTTTTTTTTTCTTTAGTAAGTCGAATTAATTCCGGACTAAACCAAGCAGGAAACGTGTTGACTATACATTTTTTCAGTGGTACATACAAATATAAAATCTCGTAAACAATATTGTAAAACGTGGTAACCATTTCATCTACTAACTTTTTCTCAAAAACTGCATCCCAATTTATACTAGCTAACACTTGATTTATGGAATAGTAATCAGCTTTCTTAAAATTAAAAACAAACTCTTCACCACTCAAGTTGTTTGAAACTTCTTTCTTGATTTTTAATTCTAAATTCATAGCTGTGTGATGGACTGAGTTGTTAAATATTCTATCGGTAGATGGAAATACCTGTAAGTCCGGAATATCAGTAAATACCAAATCCAGAAATGTGCCTCTGCTGTTAGGAGTTGTATTAACTTGATGCAAGTTTAAAAATCCAAATGTATCAACTACAGTTTCAACATTTTGATTGATATTTCCTACTGCTTTTAAACCCATATTATCATTATCCCATGAAACTGATGGCAAATTATAATCTCCACAAATTAATAATTCTGCTGACGGATCACTATTTGAAAGTTGTTCTACTGTGTTGCTATGAAGATAATATTTATCTAAACCGGAACCTGGGGGTATGTATACGCCTCCAATAATGAATGATTTTCCATCTATTTTGGCTGATATAAATAATTGTTCTACAGTTTTTTCGCATATATCCAATTCTATCGATTTAATATTATTTTTTACAGCTATCAATATTCCGCCACCATTAGATTTAACACTAGTTAAATCATTTCTATCAGTTCTATATATTACAAAAAAATTTAATTTAAGTTCGCTATTCAAAATATTATCATTCAACCAACTTTCTATAATAATTATTACATCATAATTTGAATAATTTATACTTTATTTATCCTGAAGTTGTCGTGTAAGCATAATTTTAAGGTCTGTGTGTAGCTACTTCCAAATTTTTAATTGAGTTTTTGTAGCCATTTCTCATTACTGTAGTCTTTTTTGACATGTACTCAATTAACATAAGAAAATCCTTTCAACATTTTAAAAACTGTAAACATCACTTTTTCTTCTTGTGTAGTAGAAATGTTTTATAAACTCATTTTATGAGCCTTTGTTTTGTAGTAAGACTCTAATGATCTCCTCAGGTTAGTTACTATCTATAGAAAATTTTTCCAACTTTCAATAAAGCAATCATATTGTCTTTGCAAATTTGTTGCTTACATAGTTTTTGTTTGTAACTCTCTAGCAATAACTGAAACTTTACTAATCTTCAAGTTGAGTTTGTGCTTCTAGAGGTCTTTCACACTTTGGAGCAACGTGAATAGGTACCTTAACCCATTTAAGTTGCTTGCGTCAATGTTTGACATAAAAATAAAATATGTTATTTTCTGCTTACACTGCCACCATGGTGTTCTTTTGGCTATTATTTTTTACAATAAAAATTTTATGATACTTCTTTGTTTGATGCAACTTTAAACTAGTATAAAAATGACAAATGATAAGCAATTAGAACTAAACTTGGAGATAACACTATAAAATGTCACAGAACTTTTACATAAAAATATTTTTGCAATAATGTATTATCTTGATAAAAATAATAACAACTCTCGCATTTTTATTCATATTAAAAGAAACCGAAAGAATATTGAATATTTATTTAATTTTTAAAATACCAATAATATTAAAAACAAGTCACGTTTTCTAACTTATTATCTTGAAATGCATTTCTAACGTTAAAAATGAAAAGGAAACAATACCGTAATAATTCGTACAGAATAATGTCTAATTAACCCTTTTGAAGACAGCACCAACCAGGACGATAGACATCGTTCTCTATAAGCACAATCCTGTCTCTAAATAGATGTTAAAATTGCGCGATTCACCCTGAAGTGTATCAGTTAACATTTATTCTTGATATGGTTAGCTGTAGTGTCCAGGTTTCCTTTTATGCCGCCGGGATTTGCCAGAAAGGAGCGAGCAACTGTAATAATTATAGTAAACCGATGTTTACTTCTCCGCATGTGAACATAACGCGTTAATAATAATTCAAAGGCGAGTCCGTTTATATATTTTTTTCCTTTCCGTTTCATAAAATACCTTATGATAATTACGGCGTATCTTTGCTTAGTTAAGTATCGCTATTTCACTACATGCCGGAAAAAAATTATATAAGTAAGTGGTTCCGCCCGAAGCTCAAATACTTTATAGATATTAAAAATTAATTTATAATAACGCCACCTACTTAGAGCCAGTTCCTAATTGCCATTAAGCAGCGAGAGGCTAACGATGGCTGCAGCGTAGAATTATTACGGATTCTCGATATTAAAAAAAATGCCAGAGACAGGCATAATATCTTATTAAATCAAAACTAAATTTATTAATTATATTTTTTTATATAATCGTGAATGATTTATGAGAACTGAACTGTCAAAACAGCATCCAAATTCAAACAATATTTGTAAAATGATTTCATAACTAAGTAACTTACATTTTGGTTGGATTATGAATAATAACTCTAAACTATTAAATGTTTCTAGAAACTTCTATTGAAGGCAATTTTTAATTTAGCTAGAGACATATCTTTTATATTTTGTGATAGCTTATTATATAAATTTGTATTTAATAAATGTGTACGTGAGTTTTCAGCTCAGTTAGGATAGAAGTCTTGAATACATTTATTTTGATAGGATTGATGAACTAAAAAAAGAGCAGTCATTATCCCGTTTTTGCTAATTACCTTTAATATAACGGGAAAAAAATCTTGGATATAACGCGTAAAGACAAGCCAACTATAGAGGTTCTTCAATACATTGGCAAAAAAACTTGTTGGAAGCAACACCAAGACCTAGAAAGTTGTCAACTCAAAATAGAATCCCAAACTTGTCTTGATTTTGAACAAAGGCTTTTGAAGAAAGTGGTAAACTCAGAGAGCTAACTGCACCTGAGTTTTTCCACAACAACACTCCAGCCTTTAACCAATTCTAAAAAGAATAAAGACAAACTGGAAACAACACTTCCTCAAAAAAACCATAAACCATAGTTTATTGCAGGTTGCATAGGAACTGTAAGGGTAAGTTTAATGTTGAACATTGTGCAAATCAATTGCAACCCTCAGTACGTCAAACATGAGATTAATATTGTTCTTATCTTGGAATCTTGGATCTACCAAGGAAATATAAAAAAATTAGGCATACCAGAAAGATAGTTGCTGGCAGCCCTCATGTAAACTCAGTACATGCATTATAGCAAAAATCAAGAAAAGAAAGGTAAAACTGATAAGCTTAAACAACAAAAATTACAAAAAATGAAAAAAAAATGCAAATGTAGGTCAGCGGACAAAGAAGTTAATTTTGGATAACAAAAAGTGTGCACGCAAAAAGCATGAAAACGTAAACTCTCATAAAACTCAGATGCTGACTGAGCCATGATGTTTTCAATCATACTTTTTTTGCTTTAATATAAGAACAACACTAACATGTGCGTACTTTTGCCATATTGATGACGCTGAGTGCACGTTTTTTAAATGGCTTCACTCAAAAGATAAACGGTGCATATGCATGCTCTCAATCAACAAAAGCTGGAATATCATAGCCACTCTTGCAACATAATGCGGATCAAAAAGAAAAAAAATAAATGTAAAACTGATAAGGAGATACACTACTAGAAGTTAGTTTACACGAATATAAAACAAATCAAAATAATAAATGTAATTCTTAGCAGTAATCGTATCAATCTTAATTTTAGTCCAGTGCCATTTAAGATAAATGCGGCAAAGTTTTCTATCGTTTCCCAAAAACGCGACAGTCAAGGTAGTGATAGTAGTAAAGATGACTAAACAGAACATAACTTTTGGATACGGGTACTTTCTCCAAACTCAGCAGGAACTTCTACCACCTGCGAAGATATTTCAGATAACAAACAGCGGGAATAGTGCACCGCAAATCTTTGGTTGCTATACAAACCTTCACCACGTAGCCTGAGGATGCAAGTGTTAAAACCTAAAAGATGTTTTTTTTTTAACTTTATTATAGCAAAGTTATTGACCTCAGATTAACTAATTACAAAACTAATAAATTGATAAAAAAAATGATAAGTGTTGGATTAGCTCACGTTGTCTGCTCACGCATACATCTAGTTTAATATTGAATTAGAAAACAACGCTTTTCTGCAATACAGGAACCCAAAAAAACTTAAAAGAGGAGCTGCCCTAGCACAATCAATTACGCCTTTAACAAGATTACTTGAATAAGAAGCTTGACAAAACTGGTTCATATATACAAATTAAAAAAATAAATTTTAAAAACATGTAGTGAAAATACTAGACGTCAAAACTGTCTTACACACTCCCGTCTCTAAAAAACTTTTAGCAAAAATCTTTTCAAGAGTTGCTGCAGACACACTTCCCAGTCTCAACTTTGATTGAAATTTTGATTCAAAGCACCGGGAACTGCTAAACAAAAAAGCAAACAACAAAGACTAAGATCAATCAAGACAACCTAAAATGGTAAATGAATATATTTTATATGAGGCTTTGTGAACATTATAAAATTTTTGAGAACATCAACAAAACGTAAGGAACATTATTATTGCAATAATATACTTTATTTTGTTTTGTTGTTATATCCTTTTTTGTTTTTTAATGCATTAATAATGATTTAAAGTTTAAATAATGTTTACAAAGCTTTTATAATGTTCACAAAGCGTTTATAAAGTATATTATTTTAAAATTAATTATTTTGGAGATAAGATAAAATAATAATTAAACTATTTGCATATAGCATATAGTTTTTTAATAGCTAACGTTTCGGCAGCGTTGCTGCCTTCCTCAGAGCTAAAAACAAACATTACATTGTATAAGACAGTTAAAATAAATATAAAATTGTGATGACAATGTCAAGGACACTACTAATAAACAAATTTAGATATATGTTTTTTTAATAAAAAAAAAACATTATCGAAGCTTTGTTAACATTATAGAAACTTTGAGAACTTCAACAATGTTTGAAAAACTTTATTATTACATTATTAAACTTTATAGATATCTTTTGAACATTATAAAAACTAAGTGAACAATATTTAAGCTTTAAAAACTTTTTTAGTGCAATAAAGAACATTATGAAAGTTTTGTGAACATTATAGAAACTTTGAGAACATTTACAAAGCTAGAAAAATTCTCTTATTGCGTTATTAAACTTTATAACTGTCTTGTGAACACTATATTAGCTTTGTGTACACTATTTAAGCTTTAAAAACATTATTATTGCATTTAAAAACATTATGGAAGCTTTGTTAGAATTAAAGACACTTTGAAAACATTACCAAATCTTTAAGAACAATATTTTAGCAATAATGAACTCTATAGATGTTTTGTAAATATTAGAAAAGCTATGTGGACACTATTTAAACATTAAAACATTATTAATGCATTAAAAAACATTATTGAAGCTTTGTTAACATTATAGAAACTTTGAGAACATTAACAAAGTTTGAACAACTTTATTATTGCAATAATAAACTTTATAGATATCTTTTGAACATTATAAAAGCTTAGTGAAGAACATTTAAGCTTCAAAAATTTTATTAATGCATTAAAGAACATTATAAAAGCTTTGTAAACATTATAGAAACTTTGAGAACATTAACAAAGCTTAAAAAACATACTTATTGCATTATTGAACTTTAAAGATGTTTTGTGAACATTATAAAAGCTTTGTAAACACTATTTAAACTTTAAAAACATTAAAAATTGATATTGAAGCTTTGTTAACATTATAGAAACTTTGAGAACATTAACAAAACTTGAAAACCATTATTATTGCGTTAATGAACTTTAAGGATATCTTGTGATCATAATAAAAGTTTTGTAAACACTATCTAAACTTCAAAAACATTATTAGTACATTAAAGAACATTATGGAAGCTTTGTGAACATTTTAAAAATTTTGAGATAATAAAAAAAGCTTAAAGATCATTATTTTTGCATTAATTAACTTTATAGATGTCTTGTAAACATTATAAAAACTTTGTAAACACTATCTAAACTTTAAAAACATTAATAATGTATTAAAAAACATTATAAAAGTTTTGTGAACATTATAGAAATTTTGAGAACATTAACAAAGTTTGAAAAACATTAATATTGCATTAATGAACTTTTTGAATGTCTTGTGAACATTATAGAAACTTTGTAAATTCTATTTAAACTTTAAAAACATTGTTAAGGCGTTAAAAAACATTATATAAGTTTTGTCAACATTATAGACAATTTGAGAACATTATCAAAGCTTGCAGAACAATATTTGTGCATTAATTAACGTTATAAATGTTTTATGAACATGATAAAGGCTTTGTAAACTTTCTTTAAACTTCAAAAACATTATTATATATATATATATTTATATATAAGCGTTACATTCTAAGTGGAATCTGGCAGCTTCTTTTCTGAAGCTTTCATGATCTAATTTGCGGGGTAGATCACTTTCCATTATTACTGTCTAGTTTCACTGCTTATTGTATAGATTTTACCACTTCTTCTCTTCATTTTTTCTTGTCAATTGTTTTTGTTTTTCAGTTTCTGATTTCTCCTTTTCTCATGTCTTCCTCCACCTCATCAAGCCATTTCTAGATCTGGGCCATTCTCGTCTTCTTTTTCCTCTCGGGTTCCACTCAAAAATAGATCTAACTGTTGACTTAGTTCTCGCTCTCCTGACGTGTCCCAGCCATCGAATTCTCTGCTGTTTTATGTGTTTAATTATGTTTTCATTTTTTTATTTCTTCTTCAATCTCCTGGTTTGTTTTAATTCGGTATTTGTTTTCGTTGATATTTATAGGTCCTAGTATTGTTCTTATTACTTTTCTTTCCTTTATTAACAACATGTTTTGCTCTTTTAGTGTCATTGTTATAGTTTCTGTCGCGTATGTCAAAATTGGCCATATCATAGTTATCATGTCCGTTTTTATTTGTTTTGTTGCTACACTACTTTTTTAATATCTTTTTATTGGCATATAATGCTCTATTTGCTATTTGTATTTTTTCTTTCATTCCTGTACTTCTATCTCCTGTAATTGTTATCGTGACTCCTAAGTACTTAAACTTATTAACAACTTCAAAATTGTGTTGTTCTAGTTTTACTTTCTCTTTCGCATATCATTAGTTTGGTTTTACTTACGTTTATTATTAGACCCATTTTTTCTGTTTCTTTTTCTAATACTTTTAAGATTGCTGTCAATTTATTTCTTTGCTTAGTTACTATAGCTATGTCGTCCGCGTATGCTATTATTTGTGCTTCTTTAGTTTTTAATGTTCCTTCTTTGTCTATTTTTCTAAGTATGTAGTCCAGTGCTAAATTAAACAGCATAGCCAACAAACAATCTCCTTGTCGCACACCATGGTTTACTAAAAATTCATCCGTTTCTCCATATTCTGTTTTGACACTCGCTACTGTTCTGCTTAATGTCATCTAAATTAAACTTCTCAATTTTTTACCAATTATTAATTCTTTTAATGCTATCATTAGCTGGTTTTATTTTATAGTGTCAAAAGCTTGTTGAAAATCTATAAATAGTATTACAATTGGTAATCGTAAGTTTTTTCCATTATTTGCTTAATTGTATGTATTGCGTCTATTGTCGACTTTCCCTGCATAAAACCACACTGATAGTCTCCTAAAAAGGTAGATGATTGATCTGCTAACCGTTTTTTAATTAACACATTATTAATGCATCAAAAAACATTATGGAATCTTTGTGAACATTATAGAAACTTTGAGAACATTAACAAAGTTTGAAAAACATCATTATTTTATTAATAAACTTTATAGATGTTTTGTGAACATTATAAAAGCTTTATGAACACTATTTAAATTTTAAAAACATTATTAATGCTTTAAAAAACATTATGGAAATTTTGTAAACATTATAGAAATTTTGAGAACATTAACAAAGCTAGAAGACTTTTGTGAACATTATAAAAGCTTAGTAAACACTATTTAAACTTTAAAAACATTCTTAATGCATTAAAGAACATTATGGAAGCTTTGTAAACATTATAGAAATTTTGAGAACAATTACAAAATTTTAAGAACATTATTATTGCGTTAAGGAACTTAATAGATGTTTTGTGAACATTATAAAAGCTTTGTAAACACTATAGAAATTTTGAGAACATTAACAAAGCTTAATAGCACCAAGCTAAAATCTACAAGAACAAAAACCAGAGAAAACAAACTTTAGTATTTTTAAGTAGAGCGCCAGGTATCATAATCGGGACGAGACTATTGAAGTCGTCAGTAATAAAATTGAAATAGTTTGGAAGCTTTGACTACAATCTGCTTAGACTGAATACCAAACAAAACTGGAAAAAAATTGCAGCAAAATCTATGCAGCAGCTTGTGAAAAATGATATACTCAAATCATGCTGCAAAGTCTCACAGGACCCTTATGCCGCATGTGTATGGAAGAAAAACAAAACAAAGAGTAAAAGAGACATTTACTATACTAGAGCCCGCTTTTAGGATCCCATATAAGACCAAGATATAATCAGTAGCGCAAACTGTGGAAGGGATAACTGAACACTGTGGACTCAACAAGCACTTACATAAAATTGTAATAGAATATCTATACTGCGAATGTATGGAAAAATACGAGACTACAATACACTTACTAAATGAATGCTATGATTTCAAACAAAAACACACAGTCAACTTTGGAAAACACTGGCTAACGGTACTGGACTTAATTAAAGAGACAAAACAGCTGAATGAGTAGAACAGCAGAGGTGTACAACAGGCTCAATAGGACCGCAGTGCAAGGGGTGCCAAGCAAACCACTTTAAGGTAAGGAAGGAAAAAATAAGTTTTTTAGTCAGTAAGTCTGTTGAAGATTATTTCTTTCTTACGCAAAAAAAAAGTCCACTACAGTTATTAAGATGCAAAACTTATAATCTGCAACGCATAGGCTCCTTTGTCAAACATAACCTGACAGAACAAGAGCGGAAAGTAATCATTTTGGATTTTAGACTTTATCAAAGAGACAAAGCTGCTAAAAAAGTAAGACGTCTAAAGTGCACAAATAGACAAGAAGTGCCAAGCAAACCGCCTCAAAAAAAGTAAGAAGAGAAGTAAGAGTTTTTGGTTTTAACATAGTTTTTTTTGAAAACTTTTCCTTGTCTTTGCAAAAAAAGTAAGAGTAAGTAAAGCAGATAACTAATTCTTAAATAGCAGTCGGGCGATTGAGCGGATCCCTTGTTTTATTTTTGATTAATATTTTTTCAGTTATAACATAAATAATATTTAATGTTAGTTATTTAAAATAAGAAGTTTAGACAACCAATTCCTGAATTGAGCGGGTGGGCGCGACACTCAGTTCATATTTGGGAGCGAATAATTTTTTTTTACTTTAGTAGTGCGTTTGATATGCTATGATTGTTGATTCATTATATTTTTTTACTTTAATTACTTTTAAAGCCTAAAGCAATTAAATTAATTTTTATTAATTAAATTCAATATTTAGTTATTAAATGAAAACACAAATAAAACAATTAAAATTTAAATTGGTTTTAAATTGATTGAAAATCACACTTAATCCGATTACATTTTGATTGGATATTATATCGCTTTTATTAGGGAAATGTATAACGGTTATGAGTAATTTCACGTCGGTTGTCATAAGAAATTGTGCGGGGCAGTCGCATGGGAAATGTATTAGGTATTTATACGGTTGGCCTGAGACGTTTTTTTCTTTTCTCCTTCTCTCTCTTTCCTTCTTTCGGGGGCAACCATAAAACACGTCTATTGAGTTTTTCCAGGCGTGTTCATAACTCACCGAAGTCCCATGATAAATGTTCTTGCACTTCACCTGTCTTAAATCACCCGACTCGGGAGGGGTAGGGAGATGGGTGGGTGCGGGGACATTTAGCAAGTTGGTGGTTTTAATTCACTGTCTGGTGCCGTGTCTCGAGCTAATTCCGTCCGACATCATCATGTTGATGTAAATAAATTTAGTTGCTAAGTTTTCGGGGGCACGTCTTGACTTTAGCTATCTTTCTCAACTTTATGTTGTCTCCAGAAATTGTGGAATAAGCATAAAACAATTCAAGTTTTAAATATGAGACTTACTAACCCGACAATGATTAATTTATATTTTCATAATTATGAAGCATATAATTTATATCTGTTTTAGTTTTTTCTTCTTTAGAAATTGTTTGCAATCTATGATTAATTTAAGTTTCACAAATGTTCAATTCTTATAAAATATTGCTCAATTGAGTTCAATATAAATCCAACTTTGTTAAAAAAAAAGTCTTCCTGTAAAAACTGTTTCATTTTCCGATTGATTTGGTTGGTTTTAAATCATTGTCAGCTTAGTGATAACGTCTGTCATTGCAAAAAGCATATACGAATAATTAATAAATATGTATATATAATTAACATTAGTAATACATATTAATATCGTTAACAAATAATTAAATTACATAAACATGTCTCTGTAAACTGTTAATGGGTAACGATTGGCATTTCATTCTATTATATTATAATGAATATAATTAATTTCTAAAACGATCAAATCATCGTAACATGCTAAGCGATGATTAATTGAAGCATCCGAAGACACAAAGTATAAAGCAAACGTGTCCTTAATAAATTCTCATTCGTTGCTCGAGCTTGATGATATTTTAATTCCGCCGTTCAATGTTTCCTTACACTTTATTGCGGAGAAAACTCGGTAATTTTATTAACTGCAGGCGGGCAATTATCAAATTATTAATAGCGCAGCAGTAAAATTGCCCGTGTACTTGGATCGTTATTCATCACACATACACACACGACCTAACGATGTTGTTTCGGAGTTATCTCCCGTGCAATGGAAGAATTATTATTCACTTCCTGCTTATAATAATGTTTTTTATTATTATTAATTGTAGCAGTTAACATGTTAATGTTTTCAAAAGCATATCTTTGTTGATTTTGGAAATAATAAATAAATATTACTAATTTTTAATCTTTGCATGTCAGGATGTATTTAATCTAAAGATGATTATAAATCCACTCTCTTCGTGCACGAATAACGAAGCTGGAAGAAAAAAAAACATATGATTAAGCGTATAGTAGGTGTTAATCATTCAGAAAACGGCCGCAAATAAACACTTACATGCACTTTTCTCCCTGCATTAACATATCTAATAAATTAATGTCCGATAAAAATTTTGCCCGTCGAGATAGCGCTCCATGAATATTCATAAATTAATAAAATTCCACGCGTTCGCGCCGGCTAATATTTATTCAAATACCTGTTAGCAGCTGTTCCAGCCGACGGTGACATTGTGTTTTTTTTTTATTAAATCGGTGAAAAGGAAACAACGTAAATGGGACACCGCACGCCCGCAACGATTTTATTTTAATCGGCCATTTTTTTGTTTAATTACAGAACTTCGTGGAAAGCTTTGTACTGTGTTGACACGTGAGTCTCAAAGGTATAATGTTAAAGAATTAATTTATTCAATAAAATAGATTTTTAGAGGTAATACTGTGTTTAAAAATACTGATATATATATATACTGATATTGTAAAATTTATTTAAGTTATATTTAGAAGTATTATTATCTATTAAAATCTCAAAGACTTTCTATTATTCCAATTTGTCAGTCGCTGATTGTTCTCTGAAATTGTGGTGTCGTAAGATTTGAATCTTTTGGTTGTGAGAAATCATTTTTTTTTTGTTTGTTTTCAGTTATCTTCTACTGAAACAATCTAAAAAACTTCTTACCTGTTATTGGTTGTCACTGTTTGAATTAGTTCTATATTAAAAGTTTATCTTTAAGGCCCTCTTTTTTTCAATATGTTTGCAGCTCCTAAATCAATTTCTACAACAAACTAAACCAAGTGCTTGGTTTAGTTTTTTTGTTCTGTGATATGCGGCGGGCGTATTTTTCAACTTACATATACACAAGGTGTTTTCTAACTGGAGGCGAAGAATAAAACTTTCGATACATTTTTTAGTTTCAAACAAATTAAAAAATGTACCTAAACTTTCATTTTTGCCTCTAGTTGTAAAACACCCTGTATAGTCAACAAACTGCTCAGTTTGATATCAAAATTGTCAATTATGATCATGATCTAGAAGAAAAAAAAATTAAGCCTGTCACAACAACACTATAAACTTTAGACTATAAAAAGCATAATTAAAATGTCAGTATAACAACAAACTTCCTGATTTTGTTTTCAAAACGTCAGTTATGACATTCAACTAAAAGAAATACAAAATATTATATTGAAATTGTCAAAACAATCTTCAAATTTTTAAATAAATCTTTAAAGTGTCAATATAGTCAACAAACTGCCTAATTTATTATGATCTAAAGCTGTCAAAAATAATTAATAAACTATAAAAAAATCTTTAAAATATTAATTTGCTTAAACTGCTTAATTTTATTTTGTCAATTAAATTAATATTGCAATAAACTGTTTTAATGTATAGCAATTGAGGCTACAATTTTTAAAATACAAAGTTTGAATATTTACTAAACATAGTAAATAATCCCAATAATAAATAATAGTTCTTAAAACTAATTTAAAGTTATAAAACTCTTTTAGTTGTTAAATTTTTATAAATCCGTTGTATTTACTGCAAAAAAAACATTACCAATACAAAAAAATGATTGAAATTTTTTTTTTATTGATTGACTTTTTTGATAAAATTTATTGCATTGTATTTATTGCAATTTAAGTTACAATTTGTACAAACTCAAAATTATTACATAAAATTGTCAATACATTTCAAAAATGATTACAAAATCTTAAAACTAATTTAAAAAACTGGTAAAGGTATACTATAATCCCGATTTTCCAAATTCTATCAAGTATTTTTTTAGGTTCTAAATGTGTATATTTTGCTGAAATTACAAAAAAATTACCTTGTTCATTGTTAAACAATTTTAATCAACAATTAAAAATACGTCTTTGTACACATTATTACGCACTTTTTGTTACAATGCTGCTTAAAGTGCAGTGTGTATTTATACATAAACGCCTGTCATCGTTTTATTTTGCATGCCAGGTACGCTGCTAGAGTTGGGGTTGTACTAGGTTGTAAAAGATTGTTATTTATACACTGGCATGAGGCCTTGGGATTTTATGTTAACGCCGTATTTGGCATTAGAGTCTTATACGTAACAGCCGTTGGAGGCATGCTTGTGCACTGGCAGTTGAAGCTTTGAGGTTGCTCAATAACTGCCATAAGATTGTATGCAGGGCACATTAGATTAGTAAGGAGCAGTTATAAACACACTGGTATTAGAGTACACCTTAGGGATGTGTTAATTTAAGTAATTGATAAAATTGTAAAGATTGCGGTATGACTGTCAGTCCTATGTTATAGAGAAATTATATGTTTGTTGAGTGAGCGGAACATATCAGTAATTATGAACATGTTTAATTTATAAAAAAAGCAGCACGGAAGCGGTTGCGGATTGTTACGATGACGCGTTGAAGATGAGATTGATTAAGCCGGCAATAGAGTGTAGTGGGGCATAGCATCTTGGAGCGCGGTTTTGGTGCGGGCCGTATTAAGAAGCTTTAGTAAGTTTTGCGCAGTATAGCGATGCGGTCAAATGATTTGAATACAAAAGCCGCTCTTTCATTATTATATATACAGCTAAATAGTGCTAAGTTAATTAATATACGCCGTTTAAGCACGGAGTGGTGGTTGAGAGGAATAGCGAGCGTTGCGTTAGTTAAATAAAAAAATTAATTTATATAACTATGTTTTATAAGTTTAGTGCAATTAAAAATTAGTTAAACAATTTTTTAAAATTTTTTTGAAATAACAAAACTTTTTTTGTTGATCAGTTTTTATTAACCAAATTCAAGGTCAATGTTTACAAACTCCTTAAATCAAGTCTTCAATGTTTCAGCAAGTGCAGTTTTACTCGTTAAAATTCAAAAGTATTTTTAATATAATAATTAATAATTCTTTATTTACGGTATAAGTAAAACCATTTACATCTACATAAAAATACAATGAATATAAACAATATAATACATACATAAAATAATCAATATAAAAAACAGAAGCAAAAGATTGACATAAAAAACATAATATAATATAAAATACATAACATTTAATCAATATGACTCAATTGAATCTTAAACAAAGATTTAGAACCAAAAAAATTGATTCTAAATGAGAACGCACCAAGGCACAGTATAGTAATTCAAGAGTACTTGGAGAAAGATCAGCAGACATTCTGTATACAAACCCCAGCATTTTTATAGCACGATTACACATGTAGCTGATATGCTCAACAAACGTAAGTTTAAAATCGAAAATTACATCCAAGTCTTTAACTTGTGTCACTTGTTGTAGCACCTTGTTATCGATAATATAATCGTACGAAATTTTGCTTAGCGTTCTATTAAAACTGATTGCAAAACATTTATTAACATTAAACAAAAGGTTATTAATAAGACACCAATCATTAACAGAGTCTAAATCTTGTTGTAAAAGATTACAATCATCGATTGATAAAATACTTCTATAAATTTTTAAATCATCTTCAAATAATAGAAATGATGATGAACTAATACAGTCAGAAAGATAATTGAGGAACACCGGATAGAACTAAAATAGGTTGTAAATGTTGTTTGTTGACATAAATATCACATTTGAAGATAAAAGAAAAATAACTACTAGATTTAAAAACTTAATCTATTTGTTTTTTGATTTTTTTAATTAAATGTTATGCGTTGTTATTATTGTAATTAAAGTCACAATTTTTAAAATGCAACCTAACATACTTACAAAATATTGTCAGTAGTTGCCAAATACAACAGCTATATTTAAAAATTAACTTTACTAATTTAAGTAATATTTATTTTATTATTTTAAACCAATCAATTCTTGACACTGTATTTATTGCAACTGAGGTCACAATTTTTACAAACCTCAAATTTTTACAAAATATTGTCAGTAAATGCCCAATTTAATTGCTGTAGATAAAAACAAAAGTTTAAATTAACTTTCATTTTCAATCAATCCAAAGTAACTTCAAACTCAACAAAACATTATCGGCAGATTCCAAACTTGACAATTATATTTAAAAATAATATTTGCAAATATAAGCCAATCAACTAATTTTTTGCTATGTACTAATTGCCACTGAGGTCACACTTTGTTAAGAACAAATTCCTGATTTTTACAAAAGTTTATCAAGAAGTTCCAAATATTGTTCCTGTACTTGAAAATTCCTTTTAAAATTTTAGCTAGTTTTTATTGCATTAATTTCAATTAATCAATTTTTTGCATTGTATTTATTGAAATTGAGGTGACAATTCGGAAGTACAAACTCAACATTTTTATAAAACCTTTTTTTGAAGTCACAATTTTTAAAGTACAAATTTATAATTGTTACAAAGCCTTGCTCAATTTAACAGCAATATGTAAAAGTAAACTTTAAAATTTTAAGTAGTTTTTCATTTTTAATTCTGTGTATTATATGTATTGACTCTGAAGTTACAATTTTCAAAGTATCAACTTAAAATTTTTACAACATTGTTGGTAGATACTAAAATAGTCGGCCGATACCTTGCAGTTTACTTATTCTCAATAAAATCACAAATAAAAAAAAAACTGTTACATTTTACAAATCATTATTAAGATATGCCAAATATGATTATTGTATCCAAAAGTAATTTGTGAATCAATTCTTTGCAATCAATCACTAAGATCTTAGTTTTTAAAAGACAATTTTTTATTTTTTATAAAACATTTCTATAAGATGTCAATTATGATTCTTGTATCTGAAAGTTATTTTTAAACATTCAGAAAGTTTTTATTGCATTTTTTGCTAACAATTCCTTGCACTGTATGTATTATGTAGTATATATATTTAAATTTTTACAAAATATTATGAGTAAATGTCCAATATAATTGCTGTGTTTAAAAACTAGTTTTGCCATTTTAAATATTTTATTGCATCATTTTTAAGTATATAATTAATTTTTTTTTATCCAAATCTAAAATGTTCACAAAACAATGTCAGTCGATGCAAAATTTGACTGCTGTAGATAAAAATTTAATTTTACAATTTTAAGTAATTTTTATTACATGATTTTCAATTAATCAATTTTAAAGTACAAATTTCAAATTTTTATAGAACATGAGTGAGTAAATATCAAATATAATTGCTGTCTTTAAAAATGTATTTTGTAATTTCAAGTAATTTTTGTTGCAGCGTTATTATATATATATATATATATATATATTATATTTATATGTTTGAATTAAATTACATAAAATACATCATTTAAATTTAAAAAAACTTGAATGTTAAATTTAGTTGGTCATCTGAATCAAGTAAAACGCGCAAAAATGACTTTGTCTGTCCGTGTAAAGATTTAATTGTACTACAGCCCCTTTTACACACACACACACACACACACAGTTTAACGTTTCTCCAAATAGAAAACATTGCATTACCACTTCCAAAAACTTTTAAAAATTTGCGTAAGAAACTTATTTATAGCGTAACTGTTATAAAAAAAAACAATTTCTCTAAAACTATTAAATATGTTATAGAATACCAGTTTTATCAACCAACCAACTGACTGACTATATGCCTACCAACTAAACCACACCCAAGTAAAATTTGGCGGTTTGCAATAATAAGTAATACATTAACTTTTCTATCTAAATGATATTTTCACTTGTAGTATAACAAGTTATTCAGGTCTTAGAAGCGTGAAATACATTGCTAGTAAAGTCATCGAGGTACTGACACTGTAACTTGTATGAAGAGCTCGAAAAGATTGTTATTTACACACTGGAAGTCAAAGTCTTGTGGTTGTGTTATAACATTATATTTAAGAGTAAAGTCAAAAACATTTTGTACTCTGGCAGTTAAGGTTTTGGGGTTACACAATTGTATATTGTGCCTGCTATATAAACAATTACAAAATATTGGTAAAAAACATGTACTTGTACTTTTTTGGCATTTTAATAAAATAAAAGTATTTATCAAATTAACATTGACGTAAATGCACGGTGTAGTAGTTGAGAAGTAAAACATTTTGCTTCATTAAAAAATTTAACATAATATAAAATATTGTTAAAATATATTAAGAAGAGACGCAATGTCCTTTAATGAGACAGTTGTAAAGCAATAATTTCGAATAAAACCTAGTTAAATAGGTAAATTTAATGTTAAAATATTGTTGTTTACAAAATATTTTCTTACCTTTAAATAGTCCAAATTCCGTCCACTACATTTAAGGCACAGTTGATGTTTACGATAATAAATTTAAACCAAGCTGACACAGCATTTGGTGTACACTTTTCAAGCAAATTACTACAGGAATTTTTTGACTCATCTAAAATGACAAAAAAATTGAAGAGTTTGTTGAGGCAGTAGACAGATAAGGTTAAATCTACGAAGCCGGCTAGATTAAAAACCCTTTGACTTTAGTGGCTAAAAGTTTTTTAGTTCACAAAGACGTTGCATAAAAATAGAATCATTTTTATTTGTTTTTTTGGTCCGATTGGGTTTAATCTTTTTTTTTAAATAGTTTTTACTGTTGGATAACATGTTGATAAATCTTTATCACTTTCTTAAAAAATTAGTTTTTTGTAGATCTTAACGACAAACTATGCTACAAGATTTAAGTAATAATAATAATAATAAGCATATTTGTTTTCATTAAACAAACTACATGTACAATAGAAACATTAATACAAAGGATGTAATGAAAACAAGTCACAAAAAACAAACATCTACAATTGATGGTTTAAATAATCATTTATATTGTATGGTTCTAAACCACACAGTAAAGCATAAACTTTTCTCTTTAATATTGTATATCTGCTGTTTTTGATATCTGCAGGTAGTTGATTAAAACATTTCATACATGAGTAAGATGTTTTTCTGGCATATATATTTAATCTATGGATAGGATAGATATAATCGGAACCATGTCTCGTGTTGTAGATATTGGCAAATAGATGTGAATTAAAAAGATGCTTGTGTTTGCATAAAAATTTGATGCATTCATATATATACGCCTCTACAAATGTTACGTGAGTTGATATTAAATATTATACGGATTGCTATTTTTTGAATCACAAATAATTTGATAGCATCGGAACTGTTTCCCCAAAATATTATTTCGTTATTAGAGTAATAAAACAGTTTATTTATATTTTGATTTGTGTTTTGTGATAAAACTCAATCAAACCATAACACAATTTATTTATTTTGGATGAAACATATTGAATATTCTCCGTATATTTCAAATTGTCATCAATTACAACACCAAGAATTTTTGCCGATTTGCTGAGTAGAAGAGTTTGATTGATTATATGCATTTCTGTTATTGATGGCACTGATTGAATTGTTTCAAAAAATATACAATTAGTTTTTTCTTTATTTATAATAAGTTTATTATGCATAATTAGTTTTCTACATTTGCCATAATATTACTTCCTTCCATGGTAAGATCCAGTAACGTTTTCTCTCTAAACAATATGTTAGTATTGTCAGCATAGCTAATGCATTTATTATTTAAATCTTCAAGAGAAAGATCATTAATATATATTACAAAAAGTAATGGTCCTAGTATGCTTCCATGTGGTATCCCGGTTAAGACATCTAAAGGATCCGTCCGCACGCTTTCTCCACTCTTATTATCATCTATTTGCAAGATGCTTCCTACCATGGAGATATGATCTGAACCACTATAATGTGTATACCATACTGGTACAGTTTAGATAAAAGAATTGAGAAATCGAGACAGTCAAAAGCTTTGGATAAGTCTAAGAGAACTCCACAAACTAATTCTTTCTTATCCAGTGAGTTTATAACATGTTCAATAAATTCAAATATTGCTGTTTCAATGCTCTTGCCCCCCAAGAAACCATGTTGTGATCTATTAAAAAGTTTATTAACTTTGAAAAAGTTAAACAGTCGTGTATACATGACTCGTTCAAATAATGTGATTATGTTTAAGTTCATTTGGGTAGTAAGCAGACTCAAAGCAGCTGTTTATTAATTTAACTACAGTGGGGGCTATAATATCAATTATTAGTAGCATCTTTTTTACGGTGATATTATCCGATCCAGCAGCAGAATTCTTTTTTAAGTCTTTTACTGTTGACATAATTTCTGAAATATTTGAGGTTTGAGAATCATTGTTCTTGTATTTAGACTGTTATTGTTTTTATTTTGACTAGTTGGTAAATTTTATATTTTCTATATTTATTTTATAAAATCGTTTAGTTGGTAAATTATTTTGAAGATGTTGCATTGGTTGCAAATAAAGTATTTAGTGTGTTACATATGTCCGTCGGATCAGTAATACATTTATTGTTTTCTATTAATTTAGGTATAATTTCTAATTTCTTGTTATTTCCGCTTAAAAGTCCATTAAGAATTTTGCACACCTTTCTTAAATCACTACCAGCCTCTTCCAGATGTTTAGTTATAGTTTTTTCTTTTTGTTTTATAATTTGCAGTTTTACAAACTTGTCAAATTTTTTATATTCAATTTTCATTTGATTATGTCCATTTTTTGTTCATAGCAACTTACTTACATTTTTTTTTTAAATAGTTCAATAATTTTGTCATTTATCCAAGTTATATTTCTGTATCGCATTGTTTTTGTTCTTGTAGTTTGCGATTTTGCTTGGTTTATGATATTTACTAGTTCTTAAAAAGTTTTGCAGTTTGTTTGTAGGATCTGTGCATTAACAATATTTCTAAACCTGTTTTCATCAGTAACTGTAAGTTTTTTAGATGTATTTTTTGTTTTATTTTAATTATAGGTGTAACTTTAATTTTTATTAGTTGTGATCTAACTCTGGGAAGTCTTCCAATGTTATTTGCAAGTTAAAATTAATTGAATTGGTAGCAATATGGTCAATTATAGAACAAGTTTCATTTTGTACTCTAGTGCTATTTTCTATACTTAGTTTGTTTATTATTTTAAAGTTGAATAGAGTTAAACTATGCATATACTGCAAGGTATTTTTATTATTTTCTAGAAGATTTATATTTATGTCTCCTATAATAATTAAGTTTTTTTCTTTGTTAATAATTTTTTCAAGTGTTGGAATGAAAGTGTGTATGTTGCTATCTTGAAGCCAATATTTGTATTTTTAGTTTTAAGCTATTTATTTTAGCTTTTATATAGCTACAGTTTCTTGAGTTATTGATAGTAAAGTTTCATAGGGAAATTCTTTTTTTAATAATATATAAAATAATACATTATATGTTGGAAATTGAATGTAGTATTCTTGATTTTTGTATAACCATGTTTTGGTTATTACTACAATGTCGTTTTTTTCTTCATTAAATAAGATTTGCAAGTTATCTAATTTATTAAGTATGCTCCTGGCATTTAAATACAATATACTCATACTGTAATGTCCATTAGTTTTTCATTGCATTCAGTTGAATGAAATAAATCCATGATGTAATAAAAGAAAAGTTAAATGATTAAAAAGTAATAATATTAATATATATTAATTTTTAAAGTAAGATTACAGTTTAAAATTTATGCAGTGTGGTCGACAAATTCCATTAGAAATAACTTCCACTGTACACTTAGTATTGATATTAGTGATAATATTATCAATGCATGTGCTAGATCTATTTGAGTAAAGTTTAGTAAACTTCAACAATAGTAAAAGCATTAATAAAATTATTAATAAGATTTTGATATTCAAAAAATTATTAAAAAAATTATCGTTAATTTTTAAAACTAAATTTTGGCATTAAACAATTAATTTGTTACATTTTGACAAAATTTGTGCCAAGTTTGGTCAACCACAGTAAAAGTTATAGTAAAATTATTAATAATTTATTAATTAAAAAAAAAAATTCTTAAAATTTAATTTTGACATTAAACTGTTAATTTGTTATATTTTGTTAATAAGCCAAGTTTATTAATACAATTTGAAAAATTGTAACCTTAGCAACAGTACATGCAATATAAAATTATTAAACAAATTTTTAAAAACTCGTTTTTATTATATTGTTTTCAATTTAAAAGAACATTTGTAGTAGAGGCTAAAACATTGGCCAGCAATTTCCTAACATAGATTCTCTTGCGTAGAAGATTGCCGGACAGGTACTTAAAACGTTCTCGGCCGCCTCGACGTCCATTTTACATTCTCTACATATTGAGCTGTTTACAAAACCCATTGTACGCACGGTACTCTGTCATGATTTGCAAGTTTTATCAGAACAGTCGCAAGTAATAGTCGGGATTTAGGGCAAACATTGATTTTTTGGTTATCTACAGCTTGGGTTGTTATATCATTGTGCTTTAAATTGTATGTATTTGTTTTTAGTATTGTGTTTAAGTTTTATAGTGATAGTGCCATCCAGGGTTGAGTTTCACACATCTTGAGAGTTGATCTTTTGTGCACCGATCCATTAGGCTTAGAGTTACATTTTGTGTTAGTTAGTCACTAATATCTATCATTACTTTTCGTTCGGCCAAAAACAAAACCGTAATATTTTTACAAAACAAATTAAATTAAATGCAAGTTCAACTGCTACATATATCGGCAAACAAATTCTTTTAATTAATAATATACTTTTTTTCTTGCATTAATGGCTGCTTGAAGTCGACAAAGAACTCTTTAAGTTAAATTAAGGATCACATTTTAGTTGATATTATTCTATTCCTGCAATAGCTCCTGAGCAGTTCGTGGAGCAGGAGTATGCTATCAGATACATTGTCCCAACTCATTCCAGATATTATGTTCTATGGGATTCTTGTCCGGGCTGAGAACTAGCCAATCAAACCGCAAAAATCCCACTTCATCCAGATAATCTCTGATAACTTTGGATACCTGAGGTCTAGAATTATTTTGCATAAAAATGCCGCGCTCGCCCATAGTTGTCATGAAGAGTATAACATGATCTTCGAGAATCTCTATAATGTATGTAAGACCAACTCTGCGCGTGCTTTGGTAGAAATTCCTGCCAAAACCATAACGACTCTCCGCCAAATGGAAGTTGCTTATCATAAAAACTGAAGCGTATCTATTTCCGCATCTCTCGACACTTTTCAACGTCCGTCTGATCCATTGAGGCAAAAACGCAAAAAATAAATAATAATTTTAAAGTGATCTCTATTTTTGCTTGCTAGTGTAGATAAAACAACGCGAAAGGAAAGTTTATATTCTAATCAGGCTGGCCAAAAACATCAATCGAGCTAAAAACAACCAAAAATGTTAAATTGTGGTCAAGCCCGGACCCAAGCCATCAGAAAGTGAAAAGCTCAATAAATATACAAAAACAAAGCTAACTGTAAAGGTGAACAGTGTTTTATGGATAATTACCATGCGATTGTGCTGTTAAGTAAAAGACATGAAGGATTATGGTACAAAAGTTACAAAACGTGATAACAAAACAAAAAATACAGAATGTAAGACGCACCTGTAGATGAAAAAAACATAAGAACCCACCCAAAAGACTGAAAAATTCCGGATTCAAGAAAAACTAAAAAGAACCAACCCTGACCAACTCACCAACCTACTTTATAGAATTAAAAAACATCTTCAATCATTAAATTTTTAAATTGTAATTTATGATTTATTGCCTTTAGCATTTTTATTTGTAAATATGTTTGGAACGTATAGAAAATGTTTGTTTTAATGTGCTACTAAGTGACTGGCGCCTTATAATTTTAGTTTAGTTTAGTTTTTATATTGTATCGACAGAGAACTGCCGCCCAGCGCTAAACAAACATAAGTGACTTAATAATAAAAAAAATAAAAAGTGATCAGCTCAGCTCAATGCCTTTTGCAGAAACTTAAAATGTGAGTTCTAATAATAACTTTGATAAAGCTGTCCGTTAGAATTGACACGTTTTTAACAGATATTTTTTTCGGTTTTCGGCTATTTTGGCCTAGAGGATTGTTGTATGTGTGCTTTGTAGCAAAGATATTGAAACGTCTAGATCTTGGGAGTAAACTTCGGGTCTAAAGCCTTGATAAGTTTTTGACCTATTGGTGTACATTTGAAGGAGTTTGTTTTTATCCGTCATTTTTGTTGTTTATGTGTGTGTACAATATAAGGTCTTTGAAATACAAAATAAGGTGGCATAATATCTGTTTGCGTGATAGATGTCAAGGGGTAGCAAACATAGCATTGTTTCCAACTTTGCAGTTGGTTTTGTTTGAATGCGGCCTGTCTCTTAGGCATGTTGTTTGTTGCAACTGATTTAGTTGGTTTGTTAAAGTTGTTTTAGTTCTTGTTTACTAGACTATTGCCTATAGATGGAAATAGGTCTTATGACTGGTAAATGTAGTCATAATACTACTTTTAGAAATAGTCCCCATGTTTTGCCAATAGCCATTCTTCTTATTTTTTTCTTTTTCTTTTTTCTTAAGCCTGATTTTGTCATTCCTAACCATAGGCCTCTTTGATACGCTTCCATGTCAATCTTTGTTAGCCAGTCTGTATTCAGTTAGAAATTTGTAACCTCAACAACAGTAAGCAAAGTAACAATTTAAAGAAAAATTATAAAAATACATTGTTAAATTTCAAAACTTAGTTTTTTAATTAATATTAACAATATCTAAACCAAGTTGGTTAACCAATTTAAAAAATTGTGACTTCAGCAACAGTAAATACAATACATATTATTAAATTTTTAAAAAATAAAATAAAAATTTGAATTTGAATTTTTTTTTACATTAAACAATTAATTTGTATTATTTTGACAATATTTGAGTTAAGTTTGGTCATACAATTTAAACAATTGTAACCTCAGCAACGTAAACGCAATATTAAAGTTATTAATAATTTTTTAATAAAAAAAAATTGAAAAACATTTTCATTTTTCAAAACTTAATTTGATATATTTTGACAACATCTGGGTCAACCAGTTTAGAAAACTGTAACCTCAGCAACAGTGAATGCAATTAAAAAATTATTAATAATTTTACAAAAAAACATTAAAAAAAATTCTAAATTTTCAAAATATATTTTTCACCATAAACGCTTAATTTGTTATATTTGATATCTAAGCCAGGTTTGGTCACCAATTTTAAAAATTATGACCTCAACATCAGTAAATGACATAGTAAAATTATTAATTATTAATAGTTCTAATATTCAACAAATCACAAAATATTATTGTATATATACAGGGTTAGTCGGGAGAAACGGACCAAACTTCAGGAGTGTATTGTACACTTGAAAATAATGTATAAAAACTTCAATGTTGTTACCCAATTTTCATTTGTTTTAAGTTATAGCTTAATTACAAACTAATAATGTCTACATTAATGTTTTGGTAATCATAGCTTATTATAAATGTTTAAAAATATCGTTATTTACTTCTAAACATTTTTTGCTTCGTCTACAAAGAGTGCCTTATGCTTTCCTAATTTAGTCTTTGTTTAAGATCGGCTGCAAAACTTTTACTTTGTGCACTTCATCTTTAAATTAGCTCTATAAACAATAATTTAGTGCTAAGAGGTCTGAAGATATTAGAAACTAACTAATAGGACCACCGCAACCAATCCAACGCCCTAGAAACCTTTCGCGGCACACTAGATAAACATTTTTTTATTACATTATAACTTAAAAACAAATGAAAATTGAGTAACATTTAAGTATTTTCAAGTGTACAATACACTCCTGAAGTTTGGTCCGTTCTTGCCGACTCACCCTGTATATTTAAAAAAATAATCAAAAACTTAATTCCTAATCTTTTCCAAATAAACTAAATTATTCGCTTTAGTTTACAAGCATTTAAATTTTAAACAACCAATTTATAAGAAATTAAACCTAAATTTCTCTCTTTCAAACTTTCTAACAATTATAAATCCGATTATCATTTCAATCTGAAATATTAATAATAATAATTCAATATGATAATGGGATGTAGTTAAAATGATGCTCGAATTTAAAACAAAAGAGGTAGTAAATTAGTTCCAATACATCCTGGAAATGAAAAATTAACCGCAATTAATATTCCAAAAGGCAATTAGGCATGAAATATTAAAATGATAAGGAAGCAATTTTCGTCGAGATTAGATATAATTTCACATCTACCTGGATCGTCGTGTGTTTTGACAGGGGGTTTTGCCCTTAAATACACATTAAAAAAGGCCCCTTCGCTTCCTCGAAGACAAATAGCGCGGCGCGCCTTATAAATATTAAATAAATTACCCCCGCGACGCATAAAGAGCGGATAAACTTTCAGTCAACAGTTAATTTCAATTTGTTTTTTAGGTTAATTATCACATAAATGGGGAACGACCATAGTTTAGAATTCATATAGCCCCATTTGAATAACATTATGTAGATTGTTTATGTTTTTTTACAAGGGAATGAATGATTAACGTTGCCCCCCTGGAGGCAACCCGGCATAATCTAACCTGCATCCATCGATGAGTTTTTAACAAGCTGCCTAGGAATTTTGTTAATTTATTAACGGCTAATTTATAGATTTTCATTAGGGGCCTCATATAATAATTTATATCCACATCTCGTGCAGGCTTAAAATGCAGGTGCGTTCACCCTCTATAAATTTCATTTTCACAAATGCCATAAATTAACCCATTTGCATACAACAAGAATCGAAAACATTATCTTAATATTATTTATTAAAAAAATAATTAAGAAAATGAATCATGCATGCAATTGGTCCAATAATTAAAATGGTTTATTTCACATAAATTTTTCTATTAATTATAATTGAAATTAAGATGTGTGAGTAACGCTCCTTTTCAGGCATTCACTTGTCGGATTATTTATATTTATTAACAGGGATTATTTAAATTTATAATTACAACCAGACGTTATATTCAAGATGCATGGCTAATGCGTGCAGAGATGGAGAAGCACGGATTCTTAGCGGGCAGTTGGAACTAATGTATGGTTTGAAAAAAATTGAGTATACTGCAATTACTGCATAGTTTGAGGGTGTATGCTTTACACTAGAATGGGATCATAATTGCGTTAATGGACTTGACGTCAGGTGTTGCGGTCACTGTGAATACTGGCCCACTTCGAACAGAACCGAACCGGCGCAAGCTTTTGTACATTAACCACATGCCTATAATGTTGCGTTTCCAGTTGAACTGCATGCGACTTATATTAACTTCCAATTATATTGATACCCTCAAACAAACGAGACGTATTATAAAATTATTTTAAATAATATCTAAAACACACCTGTAGTCGGCTGTATTTTTATTATAAAATAATTTAATTCATAAAAGAAACGCATACTTCATCACACCGGTAAATGGTAAACATCATCAAGATGATGATCTATTAAACCAGATCGCATCTGTAAGATTAGAAAAACAAAACACACAAAATCATGAGTAAGGGTGCAGACCATCATCACTTCACAATTCTTCAAAGAAGCATTAAAGTTAATAAATTATGATAAATGGAGAGAGACTAAACAACATATAATATGCAGATGAGACAATAATATATAACTTAAAACTAATACATGATGTATTTGATGCAAATTGCCTTTTCATCTAGTAAGCTGTAAGAGACACATACACGTGTTTCAGGGTATGCACCCATCATCAGTGTGTCTAGCATCTCACTGGTCAAAGAGACAATTTACATAAAATCACTTAAATCACAGTAATTATTAAACAGTTTATGTTGACTAATGTGTCAAAGGTGTTAACGCAATGCCCCCTATTAGAAGAAACGTTAAACTGTTTGTGTGTGAAGGAAGCTGTAATACAGTTAAATCCTTACACGGACAGCCAACGGCATTTTTTTTTATCAGATGACAAATTTATCATTTAAAATTAATAAATAATGTAGTTTATGTAAATTGCTTTTTCATCCAGTAAGAGACACATAGACGTGTATCAGGGTATGCACCCATCATCAGTGTTCCTAGCATCTCACTGGTCAAAGAGACAATAAAAATGCCACATAGACTTTCAGCACAATCAGCCTTTTATCACTCATTCCACTGCGTATGCCACACAGACACAAACTCACTTTCTACTACATATGCCCCACAGACAATCGATTTATCCAGACTTTTAACACGCTTTCCACTACATATGTCACACAGACACACTCTTAACTATATATGCCACTCAAACACCCTTTTAGCTACATATGCCACCCAGACATTCTACTCATCCTTTTTCTTAGCACACCGCCTCTAGAGTAAGTTTAATGCCAGTGTTTCTCTTTGTGTAAATGCCGCTCTTGCATACTCGGTTAGCTCGTCTCGTCAGGCACCAATACAGTGCAACTCTTTTGCACGCATCTATTAGTCGTTTGCCATATCTTTGTTTGCGTATAATACCCCAGACACCGGCTCCATATAAGGCCGCTGCGGTTAGCCATCTTCTGTACATAACCTGTACAGCTTGCTTACGAAGGCCATACTCCTTCTTTACAACCCTGTGCAAGCAATATACTGCACTGGCCAATCACCTACGCAGTTTTACCAAATGTGGCTTAAAGGACATACGTTTTCCCACATAGATGCCAAGGTATAACACTTCCTTTTTATATGCTACTAAGCCGCTTTCTCTCTTAACTATTGGGTTAGGTCCTGTGAGGCTTCCCTTGAGTAGCATTATCATAGACTTAGTATTTGATACCTCAACACCCACGATTTTCCCCTAGTCTACTACTATGTCTATGTACCGGGTTGCCATGACTTCTAGGAGCCTCCTGTATCTGCCTTCCACTAGCAGCAGAAGATCATTTTCGTAAGTTACAAATTTGCAGTTGTTTGGTTCTAAGTTTTTGAGGAGCTCGTCTATCATCAAATTCCATATAATAGGCCCACATATGGATCCTTGCGGACACTCTCTTTTATTTTGCCTCGTCACAGTCTCTTCAGGCTTCTGTGCGCACTCTACTTGAATCAATTTCCTCGTTACAGCAGGCCATTCTAGGTTGTCAAAGGTTCCTTGGAAGTCTACGAACAGTCCTAGCACGTACTTGCAGCACGATTCTAGCACTGTCTCTTTCACTTTAGCCCAGGCATCTTCTGTTGATTGGCCTTGGGTAAATTTATACTGGTGTTTGTTTGGAGACCACTTTGGCAGCTTTTTCAGCCTTTTTACCATTATATTTTTTAGTACTTTTCCCATACTAGGAAGAAAGCATATTGGCCTGTACTACCGTGGTTCAGCTTTGTTTTAGTCTGGCAACCTATGTAAAACCGCCAGCAACTCCATTTTTTACTCGTTGGGTAAGTATCCACTTTGTAGGCAGCTGTTGAGAATTCCCAAGACTGCTTGCAGTATAGCTTTAACTAACGACCAACTGCAATCGTCAACTTTTCTTTAGTAAATTCTGCAAGCTTTGGCCACTCCTGCGTTAGCTACACCTACATATCCAGATAACTCTGATATTTTCTTTGAAGTACGGCTCTTGGAATATTAGGATATTGAGCCCCTCCTTGTTTGCTTACCTGACAAGATCCAGCATTACTGCTTGTGATCTCTGGCAGTTTAGCTGCACAAGTTTTTAGTTGCGGCTATCCATTTTTTAATTTGTGTGGGACCAGCTCCGCTTAGTAAGTAGGTCATTTCCCACTTGCTCCCGAGTATTTGTCATAAAGCCCTTTGGCTTTGCACATCAAACACAAAGTATCCGGGTTTTTGCATTTCTCCGCCATGTGTCCCTTTTCCCCACATTTTTTGCATAGCCTTCCGGTAGTACATTCTTTAAGGAAATGACTCACACTCATGCACCCATAACATCTTGTGATCTCTACAAACTCTCTTGCTCTCATAGAACTCCACCTTATATATACTCGGCTCGCTTTTTGTATTTTCCTTGCCACTTCGGCTGGGAGCTCTATGATTGCGTTTCCTGCTTCATTCTTTTTGCCGCAGCGGTTTGGTTTACGATCTTTTTTTGCTTTTCGTATACCTCTTTTGGTATTACGTTCTATACATTTTTGGCATAGAATTCTCTGGCCAGGTCATTGTCTGTAATTGCCGTTCTCACATCATATATGATTATTCTGAGGTTTGCTGGCAACGACAGCTCGATGTTGAAACCAAGTTCAGCAAATTTCTTGCAGCTTTGCAGTTTAATCCTATCTTCCTTTGTTGGGGTTGTAAATACCAGGCTTTCCTTGCTTGTCCCTACTTTGGACCAATAGTTCGATTTTGCAAAACACGGTGTCCTTGGTAACTGTACTTGTTTTGACAACCAACTCGAACGTTTTGGGCTGGCAACTGTTTGGTTGAATGCGAATTGGCTTTTGAGCCGACTGCTGGCTAGCTACGGCAATTGACATCTTTTGTGCAGGTGCAACGTTTGGTTTGGAGGGTTTTTCAGTTTCTTTGAAAGTTTATCGTGCCTTCAAGTATTCCGGACAGTCTTGTCTTGACCATTAGCTCATCAAGTTTACACACTACTTGCACATCTTCAACCCTCATACTTTTTGCATTTCTAGTCGTGGCATTCTCAGAGGTCTTCATATTGACGAGTGAGTTAGAACGTTGCATTTCCAATATCAAACTATTTGAAGTACTTAGGTTTTTCACACTGCCAATTGAGTCGGCTATCTCTCATTGACTGGAAGTATTTTCTCTACATTTTCCAGCTGTTTTTGCTCATTTTTCCCTTTATGAGCCTCATCTACTGCTTCTGGTACCATGGTAACCAGGTTTTAACTATCCTGATTTGCACTTGGGGAAGTCCTCTGAAGTTGCCTGTTTAGCCCAAAGACAGTGGGTTTTTCTGGTGCTGCGATCTTTTTGCTGCTCATTTTTATTGTTAGCTATTTTATTCACTAATGACTGTTCTGAGATAATTTAATTGTGATAACGAAGACGCCACCCATATAATTTTAGTCCAAACTTAGTTTTTTTTCTTTAACTTTTTTATAAATATAACCGTCTCTGTGTAGAGGAGCGATTATAAGACACTCTCTCTGAAATTCAAGATAATCGGACCACAGGTATGGCCAATGCTCTAAGATTAAATTTTGTCACGTGTCACACAAAAACCACAGTTTGTCACTGAACTAACTGAAATTTTTACAGCACGTCAGGAACACAACCCCAAGTAACTACAAAAAATTACAGCACAACCACTACACTATAACAGATCCGCACTCTAGTTTTAGCTGACCAGACGTAGTCGTGCTACTACGCGGTTTACGGGCACTTTCACTTATTGTTTCCAATATATCTTAAACACACCACTCTTTTCCACCACTCTTTTACACCACTGATCCAAAAACAGGCCACAATATTTCATTAAAAGAAGCGTATTAACAGGAGCCGATGTGTACGCGTCCTAGTAGATAGGGATCTGTTGTATAATAGATACCAAATGGAAAGGTAAAAGCAACACCAAATACAAAAAAATTATCTTGATCTATAGCGGACCAAACAAACAGCAAATAACAAACGTCAAATACATTAATGATAGAATACTGGAAGCCTCACTAAACTATAGAAAAAACACAATCCACATCATAAACGTGTATGCCCCAGACAGCATCAAAGGAGAAAGAAAGCAGTTCTATCTAAAATTACATAAGACACTAGATAAAATACCCACCAACAACCAAATATACCCACAACAAATTGCGCATAAACAATACCTACTATGCACACAAAAACTAACACAAAATAACATGATCAAACCCCAGAAAACAGGAATCGACAATCAACTATAATATTATCACTTCATCCATCACAAATACTAAATCACTAACATTGGCTAACATAGGTAGTGATCATAGCCTAGTGCTAGGCAAACTTTGCATACCTATAAAACATGCAAGGAAACTGTTGCTACAATACATTGATAAACTAAATGTGAAATTATTTTTGGATGCAAGTACATAAAATAAAGTCAAAGACATGAACACGACCTATATAGAAGACAGAAAAAGATCGATATAATTTTGTCATTTCTTTTAGTTTGTTTTTTTACATTTTAATTCTTTCTTTTTTCCATATTATTATAGTTTATGTTTTATGTATTTTTGGTTTTTCATACTTTTATACTTATTTCTAACGGCTGGTGGTTTGACTCAGTTTTTTCTACTATTTGAAACTTAGTTATTAGTGCTGCTCTTTTATCGTTTGTCATGGCATAATCTATAACGGATATTTTTGTAGTACGTTTATTTACTTTTTTTTTCTTTTTAGTTACCATTAAGCAGCTTCTAGAAATTTTCTTCTATCCATTTTATAAATTTACGTCTTTCTTTATTTAAAATTTTATTTTTAGTTTTTCTTGTAATCTTCAAAATTACTGTCTGTATTAACTGATTTATATTTCTCCACTCTAGCATTAAAATTTTGTTTTTATTTTCAATATTTTTATTAATTTTGTTTCTGATTTCTTCTATGCATCTATTTATATTCCAAACTTTTCTATTATTAATACCTTTCTATTTTGCATTATATTTTTTCAATTCTTTTTTGTTTTGGTTGCTTTAAATTTGTTTATAATATCTGTTAAAATTCCCCCAATGTTTTTTCTTTTTTTGCTAAAATGCAACTAGTAAGCCACAACCAATGCGCTTCACAAGCCGCGATCCGTCTTGGAACCGTCCGTGTACAACCAAAGAGAGTATGAATATTCTTCAATTAAGTCGAGTCCAAACGTGTCTTTACCCTTTGAAGAAGACAAGGCAAAACCTCACATAACCCAATTTCGAATACTATAGAAAGACAAATATTCAAAACTTTTATTAGTTCTTGCTCTCAAATGAACACTGGCCTAGTGACGGTAGTCCTAAGTCCATACTTTTGCCACTGCACTTCATTATTATTACTAAAAATTTGTCGGTTTATGTGTTTCCTTTTGGCACATGTTGCCACTCTGTACTAAAGTACACAGCGTTTGCAGCGTATGACCAGCAGAAGTACATTCGATTTGCAGCAGAGACTTAGTCATAGTCAAATCTGAATAAAACTAGAGCTTCGTACAATTGTATAAGTACCTTTCTCCGCGCTTCTCAGTTTATACTCTCTAGATACTTAATTATGTTCAAAACTTTTTTAAAACGCGTAACTAGCCGTTCTATATGTGTTTTAAAGCAAAGTGTCTTATCAAACCCTAGGAAACGGAGAGTTTTGACGCATGCAATTCTAGTAGCTCGCAAAAAAAATTTGGGGTTGCAATGAGGTTGTCTGAGGTAACAAACCCCAAAACTTAGCATTTCCGTTCACTTTATTTATAGCAGTCTGAAGTTAATAAGTTATTGCAGGGATGGTATCTCCCGCCGTATAGACTACTAAATCATCGACAAACATTTTTTGGTTGGTATAACTACAAAAGTTGCATTGTAGTTGATCGCTATAGCAAAGAAGATGACGCTAATAGTCAACCCTTGAGGAACACAGGTGTTTCTCACCCTAACTTTAAATTTCCGTTCTTGCATAAAAGACGCGACAAATAAAGGCAGACAACCTTTGAGTCCCCATGCGTGCAACTTTTAAATAATTTCATATCGTAAGCCGTCTCTAGATTAAAAAACACCGCTACAAAATGTTTTCTTTCTAGAAAAGCGTCTTAAGTAAAATTTTCCCACTGTACCAATTGGTCAGTTGTACTGTGGTACTTTCTAAACCCCGCCTGGTGTTTCTTCAAAAGGCCAAAAACCTCTAGAATCTACAGAAAACAGTTGTGGACAGTTTCCCAAAACAGCAAATCAGAGAAATTGGTCGGTTTTGGTTGGTACGTTGGACGTCAACTTAATATAATTTTATTTAGCTTATTTGTCTAACTGAAAGTTGTTTGTGAGCATGTTTATTACTGCGTTCAGATTATCTAAATTTTTTACTCGTAAATAGGAGAATCCCATAGAATCTTTGAAACTATGCAAAAGTTTCCGTAATGCATTATTTCTAAAAAAATTGCTTAAACAGTGCCGTTTGGCTTGGTTCATGACATGATATGATGTTTCAATACAAAATTTGCGAGTTAGGTAAATTTTAAAAGGATTCTCAACACTTAATACATAACAAACTTTAAAAAAAAAATGATTTTTTTTTCACATTATTAAAATAGATAATTTTATCTTAATCATGTAGAATTTTTTTAAAATCATATATTCTAAATTTTTATGAAATCTTCTTTAGATGGTAAACAAGTAGTAAATATGAATCCTCTATAATCTAACAAAATTTACTGATAATTATTGTTAATTGAATTATAAATCATATTGGGAATTAAATAAAAATTTCCTTTGTATTTTTATATTCCTATTAATATTTTATGCGTTCCATCCAGTTGCCATGATTTGTGATAATAATTCCGACCCTATTAAAAAAGCGACGCATCCAGCCTGCAACCGTTTTTTTATGATCGCTTTTATACATCTAATAAAAAATTATAAGGCGTAAAAAATGATATCTGAGTGCAGTAAATCCGTACAACAGTGGACTTAAGGAGTTAAACCTATGAGTTATGATGCCGAGGAAGTAATCACAAACACACGAGCAATATCACATACACCCTATAAATCCTTTACGATTTTTATTTTATAAATATATAAAAAAATAGTAATAATAGAGACTTTTATAAATGAAGATGCTTTATTCAAAGCCAATAACTTTGATCCTGCTTGGAGATAACGTTATTATAGATTCAGAGGCGGCTCGTATAATAATAATAAGAAAAAAACGCCTTGAGATTCGGTCTGTGTTATATCCACGCTACTGATCTGAATAAATAGACGGGATTACGAAAGCTGCATTTTGGCCTAACCTATAATTTCATATCACGGCTTCCATCTTTTCGTGTGTATCCGTGCGACATTCATCCAATTTAATTGAGGATCGTCGTACGCCATCACGTTTTCAAGAGAGGGAGATGAATATTAATCCTTGGCAGCTGCTTGCATTAAGCCATTCAATAAAATAACTTATATATTTTTTGCCGGCATGGGGTAAGACTTTGTTACAGTGTTAAAAAACATAACGCTTCACGCACCACCACCTTATTTAAGAAAACGAAGCTAAAGAGATCGAACAGGTTTCGTGAGGGTATTGGAAAATCTTGATGAGATAACGCGATAAAAATTTCGAGCAGGGAATAAAAGGTTTTTTTTATTCATCATAAGGGAATGAGATTTACTGGCTACCTGTATACATTTCAGGTGACGTTCTTTTACGGTGTATTACACAATGAACAAGCTGAATGGGAAATGGCACAATAGAGTCTGTATTTGCTTTTTTTACAGGAATTCCCACGAAATTTAACTTGAAAAGTGGACATTAATGGATATAAAGGAGGGTTATCAAAAGTTATAATCGATGTATTTTCTGCTCACCTGTGGCCGACACCTAAATAAAGGATACACTTAGCTTTTGCTCTCTACTCAATAAAATCAATCATGATACTAAGTTACAACCCATATCAAAGTGACATTATTCTAAACCAAAAACTGTTTAATTAAAATAAATGTTTCTTATTTTTCAAACTTAATTAGATCTAATCTGAAATGAACGTGTGAAGAGAAGGCGCGAATCTTCATTCAATTCGTTGGAATTAGTTAGCGCCTGGTTATGTAATTAATACAATTTTTTGTTATCGTTTCAGATTGCTAGAGGATACTGGCAGGCTGTGGATGGTAAGTACCGTAATTATCATAACATTTATTACAAGCGGTTATTGTAATAGGTGGGATTCTGTTGTTGTTTTCAGACCATTAAAACGCATGCGAGCGGAAAACGCCGGCGCAATAATTTTTTTTCCGCCGCGGGGGCCTCACTCTCGCGATTACTTATTAATGGGTTTATTGGACCGGGGAAAGCGAATATTATCGGATATTGTCCTGCACGACGATCGCATAATTACTTTTGTTTTCATATTAATGTTGTGCATAACGAACAAAGTAGAGCAAAGGAATTAATCTTGACCAATAATAATTAATGTTTATTGTTAATAATATTAAAAACTCTATATATTTAATTATGTTTTTTTGATACAGTTCCAATTTGGTTTATGTGCAAACCATACCAATAATAAATATAATATACTTTACCATTATATATCATAAAATTATTTATTATGATTTAAAATTTAGCATTTTGTAGCTCTATTATTCTTCGGTTCGCGTGCGAAGTTGCGGTGCGCTCTTAATCGGAACCTGTATTTTATTATATAATTGGATAGTGTCTGAGGGGCCTCGACACTAAAAGCCGCGGACATTTCATTAGCCGGACGATAAATAATCTTATAATTGGTCGGTAAAATCATTGCTCCTTCTTAATATATCATAATCACGCGAGATGCACGGTCGTGTCTGCAACATTCATTCCTGTAATATGTCGGATCGAAATGGGTTTATCACAAAAATTATTAATGTTTAACGACAAACCTTTTTTTTACTTATAATTAATTATATTAAAAAAGAAATGTTTTTGCAGCAGTACTTATCAATTAGGCTCTTAAAAGCTACCAGCTGCACCTAAACTGTTCCAGACTGAAACTGGAGTATTTCAAACCGTACATTAGTATACTGAGGTTGTTGATGTTCCATATAAGTTGCAATTAAAGCTAACAAACTGCTTGAGCTGTTGATAATTGCAAGTAAACTGTTCCGATTTGTATTAAATAAAATTTAAGTACACTCAAGTGTTTTGAGTTGCACTTGAACGGTTTCCAATTGTATTTAAGTAGTTTTTGAGTATAGTGATTTATTTTAACAATTTTTTTATTTATTTGTTAAATGTGCTTTTTATGGCTATTTTACATTGCCACAGTAAGTCTACAACTTGTTTAAACAGGTTTGACGGGACCAACAGCTTATTGCATGATATGCAACAGCTCTACCATTAAGCTATCACACTAATATACTAGAAATTGCTGTAAAGATGTACAAGAGCTTTTCCAAATGCACTTAAAGTGTTATTTCAGTTCAAATTAATCTGTTTTGTTGTCATTTAAGTTCTCAAAACAGTCCACGTTTCTAGTTAAGTTTAAACGTTTTTAATATGTTAGGAACTGCTTTAAGTGTACTGAAACTATTCTCAACTGCACCAAACTGTTTCAACCTGTAACTGAGTGTATATAGTCAATTTGTTTTAATTTTAATTTTAATTTTATTTGAGTGATTTAAGTTTACCTGAACTGTTTTTTATTCTATCTAAGCTGTTTCCAAGTTTAATAAGCTTTAATTTTTTCCGATGCTTAAAATTGCTATAAACTGTACTGGAACTGCACCTAAAGTGTCCCAAATTTTTGCTGGGTGTACTGAATGTATTTTAAGTTAAAATTAATCTATTTCAAATTACTTAAGCTATTTTTGATAAATTTAAATTTTAAATTTTTTGTGCGCTGTGCTATTAATCTCTTTTAATGTAATTTAAATTTTTCTGGAATTTCAAAACGTGCACAGAATAGTGTCCTGATCGATACAAATGTTTGTATCATAACAGAAGTCCAAGCCAAATTATATAGAATATATTAAAAAACTATTCAAAAACGTAAGAACTGCGGAACAGAATAGACTATCAACAGAAAAAGACGCAGGACCAAGAATAACAAAAGAAAAAGTTATATACGCTAACAAAAATATGAAAACAGAAAGGCATCTGGTCCTAATAATATTGCGGCAGGAATTCTTGAACTCATACAAGAAAAGTAAATTGGAATACTAGTAGACTTTTTTTTATTTTTTTTTTAGACCTAGTGAGGTGTTGGCCTCAACAAGTGGCCCTTAAGAATGACTTACGCATAGCAATACCTTCCGGTTTTCTTTTCTGCGTAAATCCTGTTGTTCAGTAGTTCAAGGTAGGCTGGTTATATTCTTGCGGATTTTCACACAGAATCTGTGGCACGCATGCTATTCCGGCCCTTCTCTTTTCCTTCTCTTACCTTTTTTTTGTCTTTTTTGTCCTTTTTTTTAATCATTTTTATCTACATTGACATCCAGCTTTACATTTTTATCTTTCTTCAATCCGTGTGTTATTTTTTCTAATTATTTGGTTTGTCCTCAGATGCGTTCTTAGTTTTTTTAGGTCTTTGTTCACTTCTTCTTCATTGTATCCTTTTTCCTTCATGAATAGTTTATGAAGTTCTATTAGCTGTATTCCTTTTGGCAGTCCTAAATTTGTTAGTTTTACCTCCAGTGATATCCTTGTATCTCCATCTGGGATTATATCTTCGTGTTCTCTCTTTGCCAGGTATATTCTGACCATCTCAAAAGTTGTGTTATCCGTCAACCTTGAAATAGCGTACTTACCATTTAGTATTTGCCTTGTAATTTCATTTATTCTGCATTCCTTCAGCATGTTTTTTCCTTCTCCTTATCTCTGCAATTTTGTTTGGTATCGTAGTTTCTGTAAATATTCTTTTATTTTCTTCTATTTCTTGGTATGCATAATTGTTCTGTCCTTCCTTATTTCTTTCTGTTTGATCTTTTTCTCTGTAATGTTGTTTTTAGTTTGCTTCTCTCGTTTCTCACCTTTCTATTTTATTTTGTGTGTTTGTTTTCATTGTTTGTTTTCATTGTTTGTTTGTTTTTTTTTAATATTTTTCCATTGTCAAACTCCTCAATTTTTTTTCTTAGTACTCTTGTAGCAAAGTTTCTTAGCGCCCTCCATTTATTTTCATCTCTTAAGCATTTCTTAATGATTGTTGTTTTATCCACTTTGTTTTCCAGTATTTTTTTTAGTTCTTTTCTATCTTCCTCCCACGCTTCGCAATCTAATAGAGTGTGTTCTGTGTGTTGTATAATAGCACGTCTTGGATTTGTTCTCTACCCACTCTTTTATCTCCGGGATTAGTTTTTTGTCCATTCTCCCTTTTTTCCTCTATTCTACTGTCTCTGCTATCTTTCCATTGTCTTCTCTCTTGCTCTTAACTTAGCATCCTTTTTAGTGGTTCCTTCTTTTATTAATTTCTTTATTTTTATTTTTTTTTCCACTATCATATCCGCGGGAGATGTTGCCGCAATCACCTCTACTGCCTCTTGTGACACCGTTCTGTAAGCCCTGCAGATCCTTAACGAACTGGCTCTTGTAGCTCTTCTTATTTCATTTTTGTTTTTTTTTTCATGGCTTTTCCCCATGATTCTGCGGCGTATAACAATTTGCTTCTTGCTGCTGTTGCCATTAACCTTCTGGCTTTTTCTCCTGGACCTCCGTTGGTTAGCATGAGTCTACCAAGCTTTTTCTCCATTTCCTTTGTTCCCATGACTGCTTCTTTTACTTGTTCATTCCATCTCTTTGCTTCAAGTGTCAAACGACGTATTTGATTTTTTTCTCATGGTTATCACTTGGTCTCCTACCTGTATCATACCTGTTCCTCTTGAAGTCCTCTTAGTCAATAGCTAGGCCTTTTCTGTTTTTTGTGTTGCTAATTTTAAACCCTTATTTCTCATCCATAACAGTATCATATCTATTGCCAGCTCTAGTTTTTTTTTTAGTATATCCATTTCTACGTCCTTACCTACTAGTGCTACGTCGTCCGCAAATGCCGTTATTGTCACTCCTTCCGGCAACCTCATTCGAAGTAACTTATTATAAACAAGGTTCCATAGTTTTGGTCCTAGTGCTGAGCCCTGTGGTACCCCTCTCGTAAGTTTGAATTTTCCGTTCTTGGTCACTAGGTTTCTACCTTGTAAGTAGCTCCATATGATCTTGATTGTTTTCTTCTTCAGTTCTCTTTTCTTTGCCGCCTCTATAATTGCTTCCCATAACACGCTGTTAAACGCGTTCTGTATGTCCAACGCTATCACTACACAGTGTTGTCTTTTTTTCTACGTTCCGCTGTTTGCTTCTTTTGCTATTGCTTTTACTTTGTCTATAGCTCCTAAGGTTGTTTTTCTCTTGGTAAATCCGTATTGTTCCTTTTCTTATCCTTCTTTTTCTTCTATTTCTTGTTCTATTCTCCGTACAATGACTTTCTTCATTATTTTAGCTAGTGTGTTTATTAAGTATATTGGCTTGTATGAAATCACTTTTCCTACTTTTTTCTTTTTCTCAATCAGTACTAGGGTGGCTTCTTTCCAACATTCTAAAAAAATTCCGTCTTTTAGGCATCTGTTGATTATTTGATTTATTTCTACCTCATTCCCGTCTAGAACTGCTTTAACAATATCTGTTGTTATTTTGTCCGGACCTGGTGCTTTGTTGTTAGACAATTTTTTTATGATTTTCCTTATCTCTTCCAATGTTGCCATGGCTGTTTCTTTTTCATTTTCTGGTTCTTCTACCGGTTCTCCCTTGGAAAACAACTTTTTAATTATGACTCCTTCTCCTTCTTCTTCTTTTAGGTAGATTCCCTTTGCTCTTTCTCCCAGTTTGTTTATCACTATTTTGTACGGTTTTCCCCCAGGATCACCGTCTATAGATTCCATCATTTCTTTCCAGCATCTTCTTCTGCTATCCCTGATGGCCTTTTTTAAGATTTTTCTGTTGTCTATTAGTTCCTCCTCCGTTTTCTCTGTATTTTCTTCTCTTTTTCTCTGTCTTTTGACTATCCTTCCTGTTTGTATTGATTTTTTTCTGCATTTTTTTATTTCCTCGCACCACCAGTATGGTCCTTTTCGCCCTCCTTCTCTGTACCTTAGAATTGCTTCATCCGCCGCTTTTCTCAGCTTTTCTGAGTATCTTTCGCATTTTTTCTCTATGTTTTTGTTTTCTGTAATTTCTCTGTTTTCATGGCTCTCTTTATCTTTTCTTTGTCCATTCTTCTTACGTTCCATCTACTTTCTCTCGTGTACTCCTGTTATCTTTTCTCCTTTGTATTATATTGTATATGTTTGTGTAAACTGAGTGATTCCTCTTCTGTCACGTTCCATTTATTCTCTATACCTGCCATTTCCTATGTTGCTATGGTAATGTCAATATGTGATTTTGAGCTTCCTTTTACAAACGTAGGTTTGACTTCTTTGTTGCAAATGGTAAGGTTTAACCCAGCTATCATCTCCTTTAAGATTTTTCCTCTTAAATCCCTTTTGTATCCTCCCCATCTCGGTGATTTTGCATTGAAATCTCCTCCTAATATGACTTTTTTGCTTTTTTGTTTTCTTAAACTGTTCTCTAATTCTTCTATCCACTCTCGATAGTATTCCATTCCGCAGTTTGGACTGATATAACAGCTGTATACTATCAAACTTTCTACTTCAGCCCACACTATTTTCTCTTTTGGTGTTCCCCATCTTTCCACTTTGTCCCTACATTTTCTCTTAGCTAAAATAGCAACATCTGTTTTATTGTCTTTTATCCACTTACCATTTAGTTTGTTTTTATTAGGTTCATTTACTATCACTAGGTCTACTTCCTCTCTCTCTCTCTGCAGTTGCTACCAGTACATCGTGTGCCTCTCTTCTCCTCCCTATGTTTGTTTGTATAAACTTATACATTTTGGTTTATGATCTGCTCCTCGTGTTGTCTCGAGTTACTAGGGTCGTTGTCGTCTATATTCTTTTTTGTTTTCTTTGTTTCTTCTTTCATTGAAGCCGGACATCTTCTATCTCCCGTTCTGTGTCCTATCGTTGTGCATTCTATACAATATTCTCTGTTCTTGCATTCTGCAACCTGATGTCCTTCTTTTCCGCATTTTATGCATAGCAATGACCTATCTTCTCCTTTGCATTCCGCCGCTATATGTCCTTTCATTCAGCATTTGTAACATTTTCCCTCGTTTGCTGTAGACTTATTTAACATTATATATAATATCGGTATCATTCCATCAGAATGGCACCTATCAACTTTTGTTACGATTCCATAAAAAACCCAACGCAAAAAAAGTGAAGGCAATCTAAATAAACTTTTTTTTTAAATACTACACAAAAGAATGTGCAATAAACAAGATAATAAAATAAGTAATATCCAGTTTGGCTTCCGGAATGGAGTAGGAACACGTAATGCTCTGTTTAGTTTCAATGTACTAGTCCAACGTTGTCTTGATGTCAATCAGAATGTCTACGCAGGCTTTTGACAAAGTACGGCACAAAAAACTAATTGAACTACTGCAGAGGAACGGAATGGACAGCCGAGATTTAGAAATTATAGAGTTTCTTTACTACAACCAAACTAAGCATTAAAGGAGAAACATTGAAACATATTCCAATTAAACGAGGTATGTCCTTTCCCCAATTTTCTTTAACCTGTACTCTGAAATAATTATGCTGGAAGCTCTGAAAGATTAATTAGCTGGTATTGTAGTAAATGGTAGTCCCGTAAACAACATCCGCTACGTTGCTGACTAGTAATATAATAGATTTACGTAGAATTACGAAACGCGTCCAAAAAGTCAGTGATTGCTATGGACTTAAAATGAATATGAAAAAAACTAAATTCTTGTTAATAAGCAAAAGCGCAACAAACAATAATACACAGCTAACGATCAACCAATACAACATCAAAAGAATCTATAAATACAAATACTTGGGTACATAGGTAAACGATAATAACGACTTTGAGCTAGAAATAAGAAGCAGAATTGAACAAACTCGCAGTATCTTCATCAGAATGAAGCAATTTTTTTGCAGCAAATATTTGAATAACTCTCTTAAGATCAAAATGGTACGATGCTACATTTTTTCAGTACTTTAATATGGTATAGAAGCCGCTTAAATAACGCCTAAGTAACATTTGAAATGTAAATATACCATGGACCGAGAGAGTTACAAATGAAGAGATGCTGCAAAGAATGGGAACAGAAAAGGAAATAGTAATAACCATTAAACCCAGAAAACTCAAATATCTTGGTCACGTTAGGAGATGTGCCCGTTACAAGTTTTTGCAACTCATAATTCATGGGAAGATGACACACCAAAAAGAAAAAGAAATTTCTGTCAAGTGTTTCTAGTTTTATCAGAACAATTTTCAACTATATCTAAAATGTTTAAGTTGTTTCAAAATGTATTTAAATTGTACCGAAATTATTCTTAAATGTACTGAAGAGTATAACATTTTGCAAAGTAAGTTAATTTAAATAGTGTATTGGGCTCCATACGTTGATAGTATTATTTTGTAAAAATTGCTTGAAAATAAATCATTAATAAATTCAATAAAAAATTAAACAAAGTCAGATAAAATTTTTTTTTTTTATAAACTAGCAAAACAGTTTGCATTGATAATAAATGATTGTGTTTAGAATTATGTGCGACAAATAGTTTGTAGCCCGCTTAATTATTTAAATAACTACATAGCAGGCCATACTACAAAAGTTAATTATTTACAATTTTATTTAATTAATTAAACCGTTAAGATCCTGCAAGCGCATCTACTCCATAAAAAAGCGTTGCAAATAACCATCAGCTATAAGACCTCTAAAGGCTACTAGGTTTTTATTAAGTTTAATTAACCATTATATTTTTATACAGGAATTTGCTAAGCTAATGAATGTGTTTACCCTGTTAGTGTATAAGAAAACCCTTACCGCTCACTCAGTGTAACCCTAATGTTGATTATGTTTTTATTGGTTTTTAATAAAATTATTTGGCGCCCTAAAACTTTTTGTGTAAACCATCGCACCCGATTATTAGAGGCTAACAAGAAGACAAATGATCCTATGTAATATTGATTTCTTTGTGTAGTTATGAGTTGTAACTAGGAGTTCTCAATCACACCTAATCTTTTCTCAACTACTGCTAACTATTCCTATCTGCACCTCTTTTGCATTCCAATTTAAAGTGCTTTTAAGTGTTCTCAGCTACACCTGATTTAAGGTGTTTCTAAATTCAGTAAATTATTTTAACTTCCTAAGGTTTTTCAGCTATGAATTTTGTCTTTTTCCTATGTATTTCTTTCCTATGGTTTTTCTCTGCATAATAAGTTGTAGTATTTGATATATTTCTCCCATATATAATAGTTTTTTTTGTTTTATTGTCAGAATAACTTCTTTTTTATTTCCCATTTGTGTCATTACTTCTTCATTGGTTATTTTGTCTACCCATGAGATCTTCAGTAATCTCCAATATATCCACAGCTTGAATGCCTCCAGTCTCTTAACGTCGATTACTTTCAATGTTTAGGCTTCCATTCCGTAGTATAGTACTAATAGTACGTAACATCTCACCAGTCGTGTTTTAAGTTCAAGGTTTAGATTTTGACAGCAGAAAAGCCTTTTCATGTTTGTAAATGTGTTTTTTGCCTGTTCGATTTTGATTTGTATTTTTTGAGAGTTGTTGTTTTCATTAGCGGTTGTGTTTAGGTATTTATATTTTCTTACCCTTTCAATAGATTGATTATTTGCATATACTCTACGGTTGTCTTGAGTTGTTTTTGATATTAGCATATATTTTGTTTTGCTTATGTTTAGTGATAGTTCATATTCTTTACTTATTGTGGTATATCTATTAATTAGTGTCTGTAGCTTTTTGAGTGTTTCTGCTAGGAGAACCGTGTTGTTGGCATATCTCAGATTATTTATTGTAGTGCCGTTGATTTTAATACTTAATTGATTACTAAGTGCTTTATTTATTAGTTTTCTGAGTACATATTAAAGAGATTGATGAGAGTATACAACTCCTCTCTGTATTTCTATTTCTTCGGATGTTATGTCTTCCACTTGTACTTTCTTTTTATTAATATTTCTATGAGTTGATCATGTCTAACTTTATTGAATGCTTTGTTATAGTCTATAAAGCTTACATAAAGGTCTTAATTTACATCTAGGCTTCTTTGCGGCAAAACATTAAATACAAACAGTGCTTCTCTTGTTCCTAAGCCTTTACGAAATCCAAATTGTGTATTGCTGATGTCTGCATCTAGTTTTTTATATATTCTATTATGGACTACTTTTAGCAGGATTTTCAAAGCCAATAAGCTGATTGTGCGAGTTATAAAAGTTGACTGAAGTGATACCGATTTAATGGTTACTATTCATTCGGTATCACTCCAGTTCTGTATATGGTATTGATTAATTCTGCAAGAATATGATGAATTTGGTCTTCCTCCATACATCACTTTGTCTTTAAGTATGTCCGGGCCCAATTCCCCTTCTATATTTTTAAGATTAATTTTTTGTCTCTCATTTTCAAAAATGTGTGTGATATAGTTATTCCATATTTCCAGTTTTTGTGTTGTTTCTATGACTATTTTCTCGTTGGTATCATACAATATGTTAAGCTGTTTTTGTTTATTGGTGCCTGCAAATTCTTTAACTTTTTTGTGTATGTTCAAGCTGTCGTGATTTACTTGTAACTCCTCAATTTTCTCACGTTTTTGTTTGCAGTACTCTTTCTTTGCTTTTATTATTATTTTTGTGCGAAGTATTTGTTGAGATTCTTTATATTGTTGGTGACTTTTTCCTTTAAAGTTTTTTTGCTAATCCATGAAAGTAAGAATTTTGTTAGTAATCCATATCTACTATATCTACTATTTTCTTTGTTGTTTTTTTGAGTTTGATATGTATTTGGGCTATTAAGGTATTATGGTCTAAGAAGAGATCAGCACCCGGGTTGGTTTTAACTGACTTGATGCAATTCCTGTATCTTACATTTACTAAGACGTAGTCTATTTGATTTCTTATTGGTTTTTGGTAATTGGGGATTTCTACGTGTAGAGTTGTCGTTTTGGGACCTTGTAGAATGTATTTGTTATTATCATCTCTTTCTATTGGCAAAACTGTACCCATATTTGTCTATGTACTTGTCACATTTCCTTTTACCAATCTTTGCATTAAAGTTTTCAAGTATTATAGTAATATCTCTTGACTTTAGTGATTTAAGTGTATGTTTAATTTGTTTGTAGAATAGCTCGATTTCTTCTTCAGGTTTGTCTGCAGTAAGAGCATATATTTGTAATATGTTTAGCTTCCTTGAGTTTGTCTGTAGTTATAAGAGTATTAGTCGGTTTGAGATAGGGATAAAGTTGCTAACGGATGTCATAATATCTTTCAAGTCAATAATTGCAACCCTTTGTCTGTGATGATTATCTTTATTTCCAGAAAAATACAGCGTGCCATTCTCCGTTGGAATTTGACCATGGCCTGGCCATCTTGTTTTACTGATTCCTAAGATGTTGAGTTTTAATTTTTGCATTTTGTGTATAACATTATGCATTTTTTCAAATTCATACATAGATCTTACATTTTATGTACCAATTTCTAATTTATTTGTTTTTATATTTTTGTTAATCACTGTTCCCCCAAAGATCCGATTGAGAAACTTATTACTTTGGAACATTTAGTTTTGAACATTGCCATGATGATTTTTATACTAAAGATATCCGTAGATCTTTAATGCAGTAGTTTTCTCTTGTTTTCTGTATCCTTATTAGTTAGTTTAGATTTTTGGCGTATCAGCGTAATAAGACTATTAACGCCGATTCTTTTCTCTAACTATAAAAAGTGTAAAAAAATATGCTGTAAAATGACATATTAAAGAATAAAATTAAATAAATAAATAAATAAACAACAAAGATAAAATAAACGTTTACAAACTTTAATGACTATAGCAATAATGACTAGATAATTCCAACAGTGTCTAGGGTGTAAAAAGTCCTAAACACTGCTGGATTTTATGATACACAAACATTAATCATATTAAATTAACAATTATATCCATACACCCAATTTGCTCCGTCGAATAAATTCGAACAGACGATCGACTTCAACGATCTGATCGCCCAAGACAATCGACAAACTGGGTGATAATTCAGACGCAATTCTTTGTTCCGAAAACTGCCGACAATCGAATAAGATATGAAGAACAGTTAATGGAACATTACAAGTATCACAAACTGGCGGCACTTCAGATGCCAACAATTGCCTGTGAGTCCATCAACAGTGATCGATGCGAAGTCGAGTGAGGATAACCTCTTCTCTACGCTTCGGCCTGCATGACGAACTCTACGGTGTAATGACGCTTTTAGTGCATCGCAGCTTGTTGTCTTGAATAGTAAACCACTCAGTTTGCCAGCTAGACAGCAGCTTTTGATGTAGGAAATTACAAATATCCCTAACGCAAACTTTAAATGAAACATATTCAGCGCTAGTTATTGCCAATTTGGCAAGGGCATCAGCTTTTTTATTGCCACTGATACCCACGTGACTGGGAATCCAGACAAAGTTAACAGTGACATTTATCTGAGACACCTGAAGCAAAATTGAATGAATTTGCCTCAGCAAGTAATGATCAGGATATTGGTCATCTATGGCGTTTAATGCACTCAACGAGTCTGTACATATAACGTAATTTGTACCTGCGCTTAGTTAGATGTAGAGAAGAGCCTGATAGATAGCATACAGTTCTGCAGTATAAACGCTGCTAACACTTGGCAAGCCAAATGTAAACTGCAGCTCATCTACCAGAAAAGCACAACCCACACCGTCGTTACTTTTTGAGCCATCAGTATAAATCTAAGTGGCATTTACATTCAATGCTTGAATTTTTGCAAATTCAGTTCGATATTCAACTGGTAAAGTTGAAGCTTTGCTCATTCTCGATAATGCAGTATTTAACATTGGACGTTAAAAAGTCCATAGAGGATCGCGACAGTAAGACAGTTAATATACATCAGGGAGTTGGAAATCCAGTTCCCGAAGTATACTGCAATTTCTTACAGCAACCGGTTTTTGGGACCGTATCCTGATGTTGTATAGATCGTCGAGACCATTATTGTACACGACAGGAAACGTTGGATGCAAGCGTTTAGCTTTTAGATTTGCGGCGTACCTAACAGTCAAAATTTTACGCCGAAGACAGAGTGATAGTTCAGCTGCATCACACAAAACACTAGCAATAGGGCTAGTGCGGAATGCGCCAGTTGCTAATCGAATTTCAGTATGGTGAGCAGGATCAACAATACGTAATGTGGATGGAGCTGCGGAAGCATAGATTATGGAACCATAATCTAGTTTTGAGCGCACCAAAGCGCGATGCAAAAGCAGCATTGTTTTCCGATCCGCTCCCCATGATTTTCCACTCAACGACCTGAGCAAGTTTAGTGCCGTACATTTTGTTCTCAGATTTATTAAATGAGGACGCCAAGTCAGCGCACGGTCACATGTGACACCGAGAAATCAAACACATTCCTGTACAGGAATGGGTTTTTCCCCAAGATATAATAAAGGGTCACCGTGTGGGGTTCGTCTTTTACAAAAATGGGTAAGCAACGTTTTGCTTGTAGAAAAAGTGACTCCATTGTTATTAGCCCAGTTCAAAATGTGTTTGATTGTTAACTGAAGTTGACGTTCCAATGTTGGCATGTTTCTCGAGGCACAATAGATACATACATCCGCTTACCGGATGCTAGATGAACTGATTTATGCCGTTAATCGCTATTATAAATAGTGTCACGCTTAGAATAGACCCCTGAGGAATACCATTATGTTGCTGACGTATGCCCGAGATGCTGTCACCTACACGTACCTTAAATGAACGGGAAGTTAAAAAGCTTTGTATATACAATGCCATGCTTCCGCGAATACCCCATGAATGAAGCGTTTGTTGAACATTGTACTTCCACGTCATGTCATATGCTTTTGCAATGTCAAAGAATACAGCGACAAGATGTTGATTATGTACAAAAGCATTTTTAATTGCTGTATCCAACCGAACAAGGTGATCAGTCGTAGAACGATGACGCCTTGAACCACATTGTATGTCAGCAATTAAACTTCTTGAATCTATTAACCAAGTAAGACGCTTATTGATCATTCTTTCTAGTAACTTGCATAAGCAGCTAGTTAGAGAAATAGGCCTATAACTTGTCGGGAGCTTTTTATCTTTACCAGGTTTAAGTACTGGTACTATGATAGCAAGTTTCCACGACTCAGGACAATACCCTGCTGACCATATCCGGTTATAGAGTGCCAACAATTGAAGTTTGGCAGAGCAACTTAATTGCTTAAGCATAGCATTGTGAATCAAATCGACACCTGGAGCAGTATTGTGTGCTTCAGATAATGCCGAGTCAACTTCTCAAACACTAAACGGTGCGTTATATAATTCATCTTCAGCAGAAACAAATGACAAAACGTTTTTTTCCATTTTAATTTTAATATCTCGGAAATTTTCATTGTAATTATTATCGCTGGAAGCGTCAAAATAAACATCGGCCAGGATATTCGAAATGTCAAAGGGATTGGTAATACTTTGATCACCTGACAAAATAACCCACTAATAGGTAATGATGCGGTTCGGCCAGAAATTTTTCTGACTTTTTCCCACACCTTCCTAACGGGGGTTCTCGAATTAATAGAAGTAACATATTCTGAAAATGATTCTCTTTTAGCTTTTCTGCATGTTTTTTGAGGTTTTCTTCTGTTGGAGAGTGGTTAAATCTACGAAAAGAACGGCGTTTGTTCAGTTTAGCTTGCTCACAATCAAAATTCCACCAAGGAACGGGCTCTCTGCAAGGTTTTCCGGAAGATAACGGTATACTCGCATGTGCTGCCTGTATGATAGAATCGGTACAGGTTTCAATATCTTCGTCGATAGTGGCTTGGACACTGTCATCGTAATCAAACACTTGAACAAACGTATTCCAATCGGCATCTTTTATTCTCCAATTCCAATGACGGTTTTCATTAATTACATGACCAAGCACGCGAATAAATATGGGAAAGTGGTCACTATCATAAAGATATTCCGAGACTTCCCAATCCAGCAATGCTGCGATACTTGGAGAACAAATGGTAAGGTCAATAGCCGAGAATGATCTATTGGCCACGGAAAGTAGGTATTGTTACCTTTATTTAAAATAACTAAATCCGTTTCTGAAAAAAAATTGTCCAAGTTACGACCCCGCACATCAGTTTGATTTGAGCCCCACATAGTGTTATTAGCATTAGAATTGCCCATTCGCAGGAATGGGGACGGAAGTTGTTCAAGTAATTGATCAATCAAACAAATGTCCAAACTGGCATTTGGCGGAATATAAATTGAGCAAATAGTCAGTGAGAAAGGGATATGTAGTTGAACGGCTACTGCTTCTAATGCAGTGTTGACACGAAGTTCTTTACTGAAAACCGTATCACGGACCAATAAAGCCGTTCCACCCTGAGCACGATCAACATTTGCACGATCTTTTCTATAAATAGTATAAGCACGAAGATTAACAGAACATTCAACTTTAAAATTTGTTTCCTGTAAGGAAACGCAGATAGGTGAATTTTCGGCTAATAACACTTTAAAGGATTCGTAGTGTGAATTATATCCGTTGCAGTTCCATTGTATAATGGTTGAAACCATTTTTAATGTTATGTTGTAATTTTAACTCTTTGTTTATTAGCGTTTTTTTATTTAACATCTAAATTATCGTCAGGGTCGTCAGGTGGAGTAGAACTCCCACTAATTGGCATAATTTCATCTGTCAGAGTAGATGGCGCGGAAAGAACTTCCACATCCATCGACTCTAACGACACGTCAATATTGGGGTCTGTGGGCGCAGGATCGCTAGAAACCTGCACCTCAGGTGGCGGTAGCCTAGATTGGGCTGCCGTCTTTGCAGGCTTTGATTCGGACTGAGCCTTTGCCTGTTTAGGCTTTGACTTGGAAGTCGCAACATTAATTAGTTTTGGCCCGATACGAGCTAATACCATAGATGGTTTAGGCTTTAAATAAGCCCCCATATTGAGTGGTTTTGCTTGAAGTCCCACTCGTTGTTACCTTGGACCGGATTGGGCCGTAGTCAGTTTTGGTTTTAAACCTGATGGGCCCGCAACCGGTTTTTGACCCTTCACATTAGAGTCCTTGTCTTTATTTAAAGTTTCTGCAATAGCAGTAAATTTCATAATTGGTGGTTGTTAAACGATAGGCGTTTCAACAACTGCAGCAAACAATCTAGAAAAGGTAGGAGCCGTAATTGCTCTATACCTCTTTTGAGCATCAAAGTAAGAGAGTTTGTCTGTTACTCTGATCTCGGCTATCTTCCTTTCCTCTTTCATTTTTGGACAATCTCGGGAATAGACAGGATGCTTACCACCACAATTCACACATAAAGGTGAACTTTTGCATGGATCGGGGTCATGTTTTTCCTTACTGCATTTTGCACATGTTGCAACACCTGGACACCTAACTGCAGTGTGTCCAAAACGTTGGCATTAGAAACACCTCATTGGGTTAGGAATAAACGGGCGGACCGGGCGAGTAACATATGCTACCTTGACTTCATCTGGGAGCCGTTCGGAATGGAATGTTAAGATCATAGATGTTGTATCTCTGACCTCACCATCTTTTCTACGGGTTAGTTTTTTAATATCGATAACACCTTGCGACGCTAGTTCTTGTTTGCATTCGTCTACAGTTGTGTATAACAACTCATACCATGAAATAACTCACTTAGAAATATTTAAGGATTTATGCGGCTCAACTGTCACCGCAATATTACCAAACAACGTGCATTCCTGCATTTTACTGCTCTGCATTTTATCTTTTACTTCAATAAGCAAAGTGCCGTCTCTTAACTTCTTACATGAATTTAGAGTTCCATTAATAATAGTGGAAATGGTCCTATGAATTAAAAAGGGAGAAACCTCCTTTAAACGCTGGCCACTTTCCGTACATCTTACTATCAAAAATCTTATAAACATTCTATTTGCACTACTACAAACTTCTTTAGCTCTCTTGTCCGTAAACATGCGAGATCGTTTGGTTGGAGGTTTAGAATCCATCATAATAAACTCCGTCAAATTCATCGTTCAATCTCCCCACCCACCACGAAGCCACATATGGGACGCTACATCACAAACTGATGCAGTCGCCAGAGCTAATCAAGCGATATAGGTTTCATAGATGTAAATGAATGACTTCCGCAAACACAAAAAATACTATCGGGTTCCAACCGTAGCACATTGTAAACCTTTCATCTATCACCACATAAATAATTCCTCACCCTAACGTTAAACAAAACAAGCCGATTGATTAAAACTGGATTAGGTTTAACCTCCCGTTTTACCAGAAGCTAAGGCCAAAGCAGTGTGTTGGAACTAACACTCTTTTAAACCTGAGTATTAGCCCCTCAACTACCAGGATCCTCTTTTCCTAGCTTTCGGGTCACCGCGCACGGCAATCACGCATGTGAGTTTTACAAGATGTTCGGTAAATTTTGTCAAAAATTAACTCACAAATAAGTTTGACTTGTCCCAGACGAACTGTGGGTTTTTTAACGAGGTTATCTCCTCGCCTATTGGTCGCCTTTTACGACCAGCAAAGGGGCTAGCGGAAGTATTCTTTTGCACCATCCACTCCCGCAGGGGGTTCTGTATCCTTATGCCGTTGATACTTTTTCAATTCGTTTGCCTTTGAGACCAAATTCTTAGTCTCAGGACAAAAGAGTGCCCTTCTCCACTGGTTCATCCACCCAAAGCTGTTGACGAGTTGAAGACACTTATACTGGTAAATGCTCGTTTCCTATCTGCGTTAGCGTTACCCGCCTTTTACCACAAAAAGGTGCATTTCTTAATTTCTCCGGAGCTTTAGAAAACACTAAAACTCAGACATAAACTGTTAAAATGTCCAAAAAGTTTAATAAAATTTCAATATAATAAAACGTCAAAAACTCCAAACGAGGTAAAAACTAAAATTTGATCATAAAATGCAAAAATTATTTATAAAAAGTCAAAATTTGATAATAAAATATTAACAAATTTATAAAAAGCAAAATCAGAACAAAAACGTTAAAAAACTGCAAACTTCTGTTCAGAAATAGTAAAAAGTAGCAAAACTTCGTCTTAATTTTTTTATTAAATATCAAAAATATTAATAAAAATCATCAAAATCTTAGCTGGAAGTTTAAAACATGAAATGTCAAAACAACAAAATCCGTCTATAAAATTTTAAATATTATACAAAATGTCGAAAACCCAGCTATAAAATATCAAAAATATTGTTAAAAATAACTATAACTGGTAAAAAATGTTAAATTATTTTGACAAAATACCAAAGTTTTGCTACAAAACATCAAAATATTATTAAAAAAAACAACAAACTTACACTTTCATGTATATTAGCATTGGTATTATTGTGTTATTTAACTCCATCTATGTACCAGGTGGTTCCTTTTAAATTTTTTGAAACAAAATTATTACATCAAACAACTGCTGTATGAAATTAGCTTTTTGCAGTTATATTAATCATATTAAGTGTTAATTGCCATGTTTGTTCAACCATTGCTTTGGTTGCAAAGAACATTCGGATGACCTTTGTAGTTACAACGTAAAGCCGCAAGTAATTTACTTTATTTATCATACGGAATTTGGCTCTACGCTCTTTCAAATTTATAAACTTTTCAGTATTTTGTCATCCAGTTGCTGGTTTGGTTGGGTTTACTAATAGTCATTTTCTTACACCGTCTTTCAACAGTGTGAATTGTTTGTTTATCAAAATAGTGCTAATCAACTATTTGGCGGCCATTTGTTAAATAAAACTATTTTTGGATGACATATTGGAAATGAATTCTAACATGCTTGACACATGTTTTCAGTAAATTTGATCAAATTTCTTCTAAAAATTTTCGATTTATTGCCAAATTTCTATAAAATTTCAATTTTTGTAAAATCTATTAATTAGCGGTCATTTTGTTAAATTTAAGTATTTTTAGACACCATTTTAGAATATAATCTGACATGCTTGACACATGTTTTCAGTAAATTTCATCAATTTTCTCTAAATATTTTCCAAAATATACTTAGTTTTCCACAAAGTTTTAAAATCCGTAAGATCAACTAATTGGCGGCCATTTTGTTAAATTATATTATATTTGAATGCCATTTTGGAAATAGATTCTGACACGTTTAACACATGTTTTCAGTCAATTTTGTCTAAATAATTTCTAAACTATTCATTCTTACTCTACTACAAGATTTCAAACTCCGTAAATTTAAATAAGTTGCGGCCATTTTGTTAAATTTGGTAATATTTTAACGCTATCTTAGAATTATATTTTAATTATATTCTGATATGCTTGACACATGTTTAAAGTAAATTTCATCAATATTTTCTGAAATATACTTACTTTTCCAGAAGATTTCAAAATTCGAAAAATCAACAAATTAGCGGCCATTTTGTTAAATTTTATTATATTTAGATGCCATTTAAAAAACAGATTCTGACATGCTTAACACATGTTTTTAGTAACTTTTATCAATTTTGTCCAAATATTTTCCGAATTATTCTTACTCTACTACAATAATTCAAACTCCGTAAATTCAATTAAGTGGCAACCATTTTGTTAAATTTTATTATATTAAGACGTCATTTTGGAGTTATGTTTTGACATGCTTGACACATGTTTTCAGTAAATTTCATCGGTTTTTTCTTAATATTTTCTAAAATATATTTAGTTTTCCACAGAATTTTGAAGTCAGTAAAATCAACTAATTGGCGGCCTTTTTTTTAAATTTTATTATATTTGGACGCCATTTTGGAATTATATTCTGACATGCTTGACACATGTTTTCCAAAAGTTTCATCAATTTCCTCTAAATATTTACCAAAATATACTTAGTATTCCACAAGATTTCAAAATGCTTAAAGTCAATTAATTGGCAGCCATTTTGTTAAATTTTATTATATTTGGATGCTATTTTGGAAATAGATTCTAACTTTCTTGGCATATGTTTTCAGTAAATTTTATTAACATTTTTCCTTTCTGCGAGTGTTAGAAGTCTTTTAGTCGGAAGAGGAAAAGGTTATACCCAATTTCTTAATCACCAATACTTAGGAAGGCGGGAGGGCTACTCCAAATTATGATTATTGGCAAGTAATTTAATTTGGAGTTCCCTGATACACATTCAGTGCTTGCTGGAAGACTCAGATTTTTGAATAAAATTGGCATAGTCTAGGACAAAAACTCCTTAATTATTTATTGTTTACAGTAAGCCGTCCATAACAAAGCACCATAATAGAGGTGATAACACACCGCCTTGTTAGCAATTATCAGCAACTTTAGCTCCTACAGTTTTACCATATAATATTATTGTTATATTTGTTACTGTTTAGTTTTTAAACATAAAGTTTACCTAGCATTTTTTTGCTGTGGCAATAAATGCAAAAGTAGTATTGCAAAAACCGTTTCAATGTCTTAAAAAGCTTCTAACGCATCATTGTAGTATGAAGTCTTTTTACATTTACTAAACATGCTATGTATGACCAGTTTGCATGATTCTTTTAAATGGTAGTTAGAAAAGCTTCAACTATTGTAAAACTTACAAAATGTGTTTACAGTAGCTCCTATGTTAAAATGTGTAAGTTTTGTTACACTTATAGCCTACAAAACCACGTTATGATACATTGCAATGAGAAATTGTTTTAATATTTTATTTTGTTACCATATTAGAAGTCTTTTGATTAGTTCATAAAAATTTAAATTCTTTAAAAAAATTCTACTCTACAACTTTGACTTTAAAAAATGCATTTTTTGTTTAAAAATCGCAATTTTAACTTAAACAACAATTATTAGCGGATACGCTAATGGGGTTTAGACGCAATAGATGTGTAAGCGATGCAACGTATACGCTCAATTGATGTACAGAGCACAATATTAAAGAAAGTAAACAGCTTAAAAATACTAGTGAAATTGATCAAAAATTTTCCGTAGAATTTAATTCTGGCGTCATTTTAAGTCTTTATCCTTTCTATAAGCCGCAACAGCCATAAAACCAAATTTTTGTTCTTAGTAGACTGGGCAAAAAAAGTAATTTTTAGATTTTTTCACTGAAGTTGACGTATTTTGATACTTTTTTTGAATATGAAAAAAAAGTTTTATCGCATTTTTTGCTTAATTTTTTTTTTCTTAAATACACTTTTACGGCCTATGAGTACTTCACGGACTATTTTCTATGTAAAACTGTTTGCAAAATTAATTTTTTTTAATATTTAATGTAAAGTTCCTTTGAGCGCTGCTAACCGTGAATTTGTAAGCGTTTAAGTTGGAAATAAGCTTATTTTTGCAGCTTTTTAGACCCACAAAACCAAAATACACAGAACAAATTTATATTTTTTAATTAATTTACATCAAAATAAGTTTGACGGTCAAAAATTTACAAATAAACTCCATTTTGCTCAAACTACTGGAACCAAAATATTGTCTTTTTTTTTAGATTTTGGCGCTTATAAAAAGGGTGTGAACTCAAAATGACATCAGTATTAGATTCTACAGAAAATTTCTGATTGATATCATTAGCAATTTTTTTTTTTTTAATTTGCAATTTTTAAACAAAAAAATGCAATTTGTTTTAAGTCAAATTTAAAAAACGACAAAACACTTAACAAAATTGTAAAATTAAAAGTTTATATTATCATGAACTGATAAATAAACTACTAATAAGTTATAGAAAGGGAAAAAAACTAAAACAAGTTTCTCAAAGCTAGAATTACTATGTTTTTAAACTTAAAACTTAAGAATACTATTAAGATTTGTTACTTAAGTCAAAACTTTGATAGTGCACTAAACTAGTGATAGATACTACAATTTAAACTAAAACATTTTTACCGACAAATTTATGAAAATTTCTAAAAAGAAAATAATAAATTATTTACATATATATAATATAACAGTTATTAATATTTCAAAAACAATTATATAGACAACACATTAATAATTACTTTAATGACGTGGAAATTATAACAAACCATTCAGTTAATGAGAAATCCCACTAACGCAATTTCCATATGAAATCCAACCGGTGCACCCAAACGCTCGGTTCATCAAATATCACGCAAGCACCATCAACAAATTAATATCACGCGATTGTTTGCAATTAAAACCGATTTTAATGTATTAAATATGCACAGCACGAAGAGAATAAGTCATCCTGAATGCTAGAGATGTTTTTTTGTTGCATCACAATTGTGATATATTTTTTATCGTGTTAATTTTATATTTTATTATTATTTTGTCAGCAGCAAATTAAATTTTCGTTCAATCAAGAAACATTTATTTTCCCTTCTTTGAATAATTTAATAATCAAGCAATTAAAAAGTCCCCTAAGCACAAACAAGACTTTTTAATATTTAACTTTTTTATTTTGCGCTTTTGAGTGGGTGGCAAAAAAAGAAGAAAAAAATATTAAATCAAAATAATCTGAGATGAAAGCTTTTCCCGTCTACAGACTAGACGTATATACTCGGTGAGGCTTTTGCGAAAGAAATAAATCAGATACGTTATAAGAATATATAAATAGTGCCAAAGGGTGGTCGTAAAAACAAAACGCGAATTGGTTTGGTTTGGTGGAGAAGCAAAAAATGCAATCAGGAGCTTCGAGCTTGATTTTTTTAATATTTTTTATTTTATATAAAGTTTTAATGGATTTTTTGATAAAAATAATATAAAACAATTCTTTAACAACCACCAGACGGTATGTTTTTATTAAAATCAATGGATATAATTTGCCATATCAAACAATTCTGATTAAATATGCAACGATTCCATAGAAAGCTCTATTTTGTTTGTTAATTAAACAAACAAAGTTTTCCGGACAAAATAAATATATTTGTTTACATTTTTGTTGAAATAATTTGTAAATTTAAACCAAATCATGTTATTTCAGTTAGTTAATATTAATGAGAATTGTAAGACCCAAAATGAAAACAATAATAAACACGAGGCGAAATTGTCCCTGAAAACAATGGAAGGGTTCTTTCTCGCGCCGAGTCTTCACTAATCCCTTCATTCAACCATAAATGATCCAGAGTCCTTAATCTTGTTAAAGAGTAATACCTCTCCATCAGTTTCCTATTTCATTTTCTAATCTGTTTATGTCTCCATGGGAGAGCTTACAAACTTCCCCTATTCTATACTCTAACCCATTTCAAAACTAAACCACATTTCGCATGTTTAATCTAGCCTTATGATTTCACAATATAAACTCATACATATGTTTAACGATTAACGAATTTATAAATTATAAATTATCCACGAAAGGTGGAAGTTATTTACGTAATTCTGAATCAAGTGATACTGTTATTACCTGCATGCACACACAATTCTCGTATTATTCCACCTGCGCACGCGACTAACCAAAAGATATATAATAATCCCCATTATATAAATAAGAGTTTCCTCTTAATTTACTGCGGTCTTCTTTTCTTTATAGAAAGCCACATATTGAATTTACTGAAATTGCATGCCTTGTTATAAATGTAATGAGCGGTTTTAGTTTTAGTTTGGCGTGTAAAAGTTTGCTTCGAGGGAGATTTTTACTAGTCCTCCCCCCTTCTCTTATTTTTATAACTATCATCAATTTCTACTTCGCCTTATACGTAATGCACTCAATAGCCGGACTTTGGAAGTTTAAATAAAATGGGGAGAACTTTTATGTGGTGCTTTTTGAAACAATGTTATTAACATTGATTTAAGAAGTACATAAATTGTTACTCGTAAACATTTTATAGACAAAAGCATATTATTCGGATTTTATTGATTTTATTAGAAACTGTAACAAATTTAATAGAAGGATATGAACTTACATGATAAGTTTTTTTTTAGATAATAATAATAACATTTTTTTAATTTATTTATTATTTATGCAAAAAATCATGGATCGTATCCATGATTTTTTGCAACGTACAATACATTAATACATATTAAAAGTCACTGCAATATGTACAGAACCAACAAACTAAATAACATTTTCTAAATATAAATTGCCGACAAAAAGAACTTATTAGTTTATAGTCAAACAATTTATAACATGTTATTCGATTGGTTGATGTGATCCAATGTTCACAAATACATATTGTATCACTTTTTGTAGCAGATATTAGTAAATCTAAATAGTTAATTTTATTTATTTAAAAAAAATCTAATATTTAAATTTAAAAATTTTGTCAAGTATATTTGACACCGTCCAGCCTTGCACAACTGTTCCCGCTACTCCACCACACTCCAAAATCTAATGTTCTCTGCTTCTTTACAAGTCTGCATACTCAACTCGCAATTTTTTCCCATTTTTTATTTCCACACCTAAATCTTGATAAATTTATTTTATCTTCTGGTCAAATATTGGGATTAATTAAATATTGTGGAAGCCTGCTTACTAAGATGTTCCTGTGTCTTAAATTGTAAGTTGATTGCTGTATTGCATTTCCTTTTTTTTTGTGACAGCTGTCCTTTTATTGTATCTGTTATTTCTGTTAACATCCATTTTTCCTCTGCTTTTATTAATTGTTCACCACTCTTATGATATTCTAAGACTTTTCAAAAATATATTTTGTTCTTCTACTCATCTATTTTTTCTGTTACATGTTTGTGTTCTTCTTTGTTCTTGTTTTATTTGCAGTAGTATATCAAAATATTTTTGTTGTCTCCTTTCACCGAATCTGACAGCTTTTTTTATTGCAGTTATTTATATTTTTCTCTTTGTTTTTCTTGCATTATAATAGTTTTGATTTTGATAAAAATACTGCTGAATGTATTTTTATCAAAACTCAGCGTCCACCTAATAAACTTCTGATGTATTTTGTCAATTTCTTTTTTTTCATTCCCATAATTCCACTTTAAAAATTAAAATACTTCTTACAACTGCTTAAAAAAACCATTTAATATCCTTCTACACTCTAGAGATTTTGCATTGTGTTGTTGTAATCAAAGTAATAAAATTATTTAAAATTTTAACTACTTTAATCGTCTTACTGCCCCAAGAAAATGTTTCTTGTTTTCTTGTATGATTTTTATTGAAACGCTATTATTTTGGATTATTTGTGTTTAGCGTGAGTTTTTAACCTCCCCATCTTAACCATACCTTTAAAGTTTTGTGACATGACCACTATGTCGTCGGCGTAGTTGAAGCTTCATATTTACATACATACAAACACAATTCTTCCGCTTTGCCTTTTTGCAAAGTTTCTTCCAAATCTGCAATATATATGTTGAATAACGTTGGACTTAATAGGCATCTTTGTCTTAATCTTCTTTTTATTAAAAATGTTGTTGATGTTTTTTTATCCACTTCTACCAAATTTATTGTTTTATTGTAAATGTCTTTTATTGCTTCTACCAGTTTGCTGTTCAATTTTAGTAAGTTGTCTCTATTAATCAAATCAATCCCTGCTTTTAAATCAACAGCAAAAAATGCGATAAAACTTTTTTTTCATATTCAAAAAAAGTATCAAAATACGTCAACTTCAGTGAAAAAATCTAAAAATTACTTTTTTTGCCCAGTCTACTAAGAACAAAAATTTGGTTTTATGGCTGTTGCGGCTTATAGAAAGGATAAAGACTTAAAATGACGCCAGAATTAAATTCTACGGAAAATTTTTGATCAATTTCACTAGTATTTTTAAGCTGTTTACTTTCTTTAATATTGTGCTCTGTACATCAATTGAGCGTATACGTTGCATCGCTTACACATCTATTGCGTCTAAACCCCATTAGCGTATCCGCTAATAATTGTTTTTTTATTCTTTAATCTATTTTTAATTACTGCCTCATATATTTTGTACAACAAACTCATTAGAGTGATGGTCATTAATTATTAGATTCGCTTCTTTTTCTGTTCTTATAAATTGGTCTAATAATCCCTTTTCTCCACTTTTCTGGATGCCATTATTCCATATTTAATTTATAATAGAGTGCTTAGATTGACTTGTTTTCGGTGGAGCATGTAACTACTCCTTATTTAGAATGTTATCAACTCCTGTTTTTTTTTTTATAGTATTTTGATGTGTTCTTCTATTTCATTTTTTAATATTTTATTTTTTTGTTCTGATCTTTCTTCTTTGTCTTTTGTTATTATGTTTGTTTGTTTTAAACTTATACCTTTTCCTTCTATTGTTATCATGAAATATTGTTTGAGTATTTTGACCTGTATATTATTTGTTGTCTATTTTTCTTACTATTTTTAATATATTTTCATAAGTCTTTTTTGGTTGTTATATTCTTTACTTGTTCCTTTGTTGTTTTCTTTGTTTTCTTTAAAAAAACTTTTTATGTTAGCTTCTCTCTTTTATACTTCTTTTCTCATTTATTGTTGTTGTAGTTTGCATACTTTATTGTGCCAATTCTCTTCCCACTTCAAAGTTGCTCTTAATTTTTGTGTGAATTGTGTCTGTTAAATCTTGAAACAATATATTTTTGTTATTTTTTTTAGTTTGCTTTGTACTTTTTAATTTCTTCTTTATTTCATATCATTATAGTTTTTGTTTTATGTTTTGTTGGTTTTTCATGCTTGTTTTTATACTTTTCTCCTTTTAGACTTATTTCTAAAGGTTGTTAATCCGACTTTGTTCTTTCTCTTATTTGAAACATAGTTTATAGTGCTAATCCATTATTGTCTGTCATTGCATAATCTATAACGGATACTTTTGTTGTACTTATGTACGTTCATTTACCCTTTTTATCTTCTTTCCAGTTACTATTGAGCAGCTTTTATGAGTCTTCCTCTATCTATTTTAAAAATTTACGTCCTTTTTATTTAAAATTTTATCTTTACTTTTCTTGTAATTTTCAAAATTACTGTTTGTATTAACTATTTTATATTCCCTCACTTAAGCATCAAAATATTGTTTTTATCTTCAATATTTTTATTAATTTCTTTTCTGATTTTTTCCATGCATTTTTTATTGTATGTTATGTTTATATTCTAAACTTTTCTACGTATTAATACCTTTTTATTTTGTAGTATATTTTTCCATTTCTTTTCTATTTTGGTTACTTTAAATTTGTTTATAATTTCTGTTAAAGTTTTCCCCATTGCTCTTTTTTTTTTTGGTGAAATCTTTCTTCAAATCTTTCCTTCTGGTAACAGTTGTTTTATTGTTTGCCAATCTTTTTCTTTTAGCCATGTATCAATTAGACATATTATTTGGTTTTTTCTTTGCCTATTCTTAAAATTCTTGTTTTTTATTTTTTAAACCATATTTTTACATCAGATACTAGTTTTGTTTTGACTTTATTTTGTATTTCTGACAACCTACCTTTCTTTTTTGTTTTTTTTGATTAGTATTTTGTTTCTAGCTTTTTATTTTAATAAATAATTTCCACGCGCCATTTATTTGAATTATTTTGTATACAATTCTTTTTCTTTTTCTTCTTTTGTACACCAAATGGTGTTTGTGGGCAGTTGCCAATGTTTGATTACATTTCCTCTATCTTTTTGGAGGCATTTCTAGATTTCTGTTACCTTTCGGTTTGTTGTTTTTAGCTGCTTTACCTATTCTGGAGTCGGCCGTTCGTTCGACATGTCTGTTCTGTTCTCCTCCTTACTGGCCTTCCAATATTGCTTATTTTACTAATTTCTCTGATGTCGTCACTTTTCATACGGTCTAGTAGTTTTTCCCATGAATGGGTCTTAGAATCTTCATCTCTGCCGTCCTCATCATCTGTATGGTTTTTGATGTGTTAGGCTTTGTTTCTGTCGCATAGGTTATTACCGGTCTGATGACTGCTTTGTATATTCTAATTTTTACTTCCAATCTCAGGTGTTTATTTTTCCATATTAACTCGTGCATACACTAAAATATACGTGTTACTTTCAAGGATTAGTATCCAACGTATTCATGTAGGTTTTTATAGCTATGGATACTCACCTCCAGGTAGTTAAATTGCATTACTTGTTTTATAATACTACCGTCCAGTGCCAGCTTGCACCTTGTGAGAGATTTTGATATTACCTGACACTTGGTTTTATCCTTATTTATGGAAGCAGTCACTGTATATTGTCTTCGGAGTCCGATATGTGGACGGCATCATCAGCATAGCATATCACTTTGAATTTGTGGGTTTTCATTTTGTAGCTTCTGTTGTTTGGTAGTACTTGTATTATTTTGTTCATTACAAGGTTGAACAACATGGGGTTCAATAAATTGCATTGTTTTACTTCATCGTTTACTTTTATTGTCTTTGACGTGTTCTTGCCAACCTTTACTGATGTTCTACAGTTTGTGTTCATGTTGATGATGCTATTTATTATACCGTGGTTCAATTTTGATGCTCTCTGGATGGCTATATTGTCGTTTAGGCGAACTCTATCAAAAGCCTTTGACATATCTACAAAACAGAGATAAGCGGCTTTATTGAACTCTAATGACTTTTCATTTATCTGCTTGAGAATAAAGATTGCGTCTACATTAAATTTATATTGTTATTTATTATTTCCTTTATGGGCTTGGTATATAAATTCAAGATGCAGTTAAGTATAGTTATTCTCCTATAGTTGTCTGGTCTTGTGCGTTCCTCTTTTTTAAAGATGAGGATTGTTGTACTGTGTTCAATTCTTCTGAAACTTTTCTTTCTTTTATTATATTATTGAACAGTTTTGTAATTTTAACATTTAGGGTGTCTCTACCATATTTGAGCATTTCATTGTTTATGAGGTCCGGTCCTGGTGCCTATTGGTTTTTAAGAGATTTTATCTGCACTGCTACTTCTTCTATTGACACTTCTAGTTTTAGTTTGGGATTGCTTTCATTCATGACGTTGGTATTGTAGTCGTTTCTTTCTACTATCCCGTATAGTGTTTCAAAATATTTTTTTTATTAATTATTCTTCTTTAGTTATTTTCGTAGTCTTTAACTTCTATCTTGTTGTTTCTGAGCAAGCTCCAGACTTTTTTTTGGTTGCCGTAGATATCTCGCTCCATGTTTTTGGTGAATCTCTCATAATGATTTTTAAAGTTTTTGGATCTCTTTCTGTGCTGCATTCCTTATTGTCTTGTAGTGTATGTAGGCTTTTTGGCATTTTATTTTTTTGTTTGTATTGTTGTTTTTCTTCACTGGTGAACCATGGTACTTTCCGGATTTTTTGTGCTTTACAGTTTTTAATCCTATTGATGTTTGCTTTTAGACTTCCCACTGTGTATTTATGTCATCCTTGTCTGTGATTGAATTGTTTAATATGTAGTTCGTTAACCTGTTACTATATAGATATTTTGTGTTTTTTTGACCAGTGATTCAATGTTGAATTTTTGAATGTGTTGATCTTTTGTCTTTATGCCAGTGTTGAAGTGGTTGATGTTTATTTTGCCTAAAACAAGTTTATGGTTGTTTCCCACATTTGCAGTATTTAATGTTCGCACATCCAGGATGTTTTTGGGATGTACTGTTCAGTTTGTGATGATAAAGAAATGACAGATTGTTGTTGTTGTAAATTGCTCTATGTGAATTTGTATTTTATCGGATTCTAAAAAAAGGTGTTGTTAATTCTTACGTAAATCACCGTTTTCATTCACTTGCTCTTCGTTAAAGCGTTTTGTTATGCCGTCTTGTACTGCATCTCCAATCCTTGCATTTAGGTCTCCAACCAGTATCGTTTTCTCATTGACGTTTATGTTATTGATTGTGATATGTAGATGTGTGTAGAATTTTTGTCTTTTATCTTAGGATTTTGATATGTCCGGTGCATATACACTTTAGTTTCTCAGTGCTCATTTTAAGTGTTACCTTCAGAATGCGGTCGTTCACATACTCTACTTTTTTGATATTGTATTTTAGCGTCTTCGATATTAACATGCCAACACAGTAGTGTTCCCGCACTTGTTTTGGAACAACACTGTAAATAAAGAAATAGTCTCTATAGTCTACTTTACTATTTCTTTTCTTTTTGGTTTTGCTAATTGCACAAATGTCAATGTTCTATTTTTTTAAGTTTTTTTACAACTTCTTGGTCCTTTGTGGTCCACGACATGATATTCCATGTGCCAATTCTCAGTGCATGTTGTTTGAGGTTGTGTTTCCTTTTTCGTCGTTTATCTAGTCCTGCTCAAGGCGTATTATTGGTTTCTGTAAGCGTTGATTGGTTTTTTTACGAAGAGTAGGTTGCTGGCCCGTTCCCTCAATCCTCTTTTTTAATCCGGGCTTGGAACCAGATTTTGAGTAATTTCATTAAATAATTTCCACGCGCTATTTATTTGACTTTTTTTGTATTCAATTTTAATTCAATTTTCTTTATTTTTTCTTCCCTTTTTGTTTTTTTTTTCATTAATTGTAAGGTTGTGTTCAATATATATTTCAGTATTTGTCAGTTTTTCTTTGTTTTAATGATGTTTTGTTTGTCATCTGCATTTATTAGTTTTACTATTATTGGTCTTTGTTCTATTTTCATGCCTAGTTTTGCTGCTTCTAATATAGGTGTTTTTTTAAATTAGTATTTTATCCAGTTAACTGTTATTTGATGTGTGTTCTCATTATCTGTTTCTTTTAATCAACTGATTGCAACATTGTTTCTTCTTTTCTCTTTTTCTTTTTTATCAATAACCTTTATTAAAATAATAAATCAATTTACTATGTATTTTATAACAAATATATTACTAGTTTCGGCTCTACTAAAGTTCTCTACAGATGAATTAAGTTATATAATAACCAAGGTTATAACAAACTAGGACTTTAACCAAAACCACTCAAGATGGAAGTTAATATTAAGCTTAAACCATCTAAAGTGTTAGTCTTTATCGGGGCATAATCAACTAAAGTAGCGACTAATTTCAAGTCAAAGCCTAAACACACTAAGACTCAATCTTATGCAAAGTCTGCAAGGTTTGGCTAACTATAATCTGTGTAAACATTAAATTTGTGAAATAAATATTTTTTTTGTATTTTTAGCAACGGCAGCAAGCAGCAAATTCCTGTATGCCGCAGAAACATGGGCAAAAGCCATTAAAAAAAAGGAGAAATGAAGTCAAAAGAGCTACGAGAGCAAGCTCGTTAAGGACTAGTAGAGCTAACAAAACAGTGTAACAAGAGAACAAGTAGAGAAGAAACCCAAAACGTGATATTATAGAACACAAATACTGATCGGACACGGAGCATTTAAAATTAAAAAAAAAAAAAAAGAACAAACAAATGTAGTAAAATCTAGTAAAATGCGACTAAAATTAGTTTCTACCCACCCACCCAAACGTTAGTTATTAAGAGATTTATTTTTAAACAATTTTCTGATGTTTAAGTACAAGCACACCAGAAGTGGAACAAACAATAGATCCGTTGATGACTAACACTTGGGTAGGTGGGTGGTGGGCCTTAGTAGAAGAATCTACTTGCCCACAAATTAAATTTAGATCCTGCCCACCCACCTCAGCGTTAGTTATGAAGAGATTTACTGTTAAACAATTTTTTGATTTTAATTAAAAGCACACAAGAAGAGGAACAAACAGTAAATCCTTTGATGACTAGCATTTGGGAAGGTGGGTGGTAGAAAAAGCTACTTGCCCAAAAGTTAAATTTTGTTCCAGGCCACCCATCTCAGCCTTAGATATCAAGAGATTTTATGTTCAAATTTTTTTGATATTTAAGTACAAGCACACAAGAGGTGGGAGAAACAGTAGATCCTTTGATGACTAACACTTGAAAGGGTGGGTGGGTCTTAGTAGAAGAAGTTACTTGCCTAAAAGTTAAATTTTGTTCCCGCCTACCCACTCCAACGTAAGTTATTAAAAGATTTATTGTTCAACGGTTTTTTGATTTTTAAGTAAAAACACTCAAGAGGAGGGACGAACAGTAAATCCTTTGATGATTATAATTTAGGTGGGTAGGTGGACCATAGTAGAAGAAGCTACTCGCTTAATAGTTAAACTTTGTTCCCGCCCACTCATACCAGCGTTAATTATCAAGAGATTTAATGTTTAACAATTTTTTAAATTTTGAGTAGAAGCACACAAGAGGAGGGACAAACAGTAAATCCTTTGATAAAAAACAATTGGGTGGGTGAATGGATCACAGTAGAAGAAGTAACTTGCCTACAATTTAAATTTAGTTCCTGCTTACCCATCTCAGCGTTAGTTATCAAGAGATTTACTGTTAAACAACTTTTTGATGTTTAGTACAAGCACACAAGAAGTGGAACAAACAATAGATCCGTTGATGACTAACACTTGGGTAGGTTGGTGGTGGGTCTTAGTAGAAGAATCTACTTGCCCACAAATTAAATTTAGTTCCTGTCCACCTACCTCAGCGTTAGTTATGAATTTATTGTTAAACCATTTTTTGAGTTTTAAGTAAAAGCACACAAGAAGAGGGACAAACAGTAAATCCTTTGAGGAATAAGAATTGGGTGGGTGAGTGCGTCACAGTAAAAGAAGTAACTTGCCTACAAATTAAACTTTGATTCCGCCCACCCACCTAAGCGTTAGTTATCAAGAGATTTATTATTAAATAGTTTTTTTCATATTTAAATCGAAGTACGCAATAAGTGAAACAATGGATTTTTTGATGAATAATAATTGGGTGGGTGAGTAGAACTTAGTAGAAAAATCTACTTGTCCACAAATTAAATTTAGTTTCCGCCCACCCACCTCAGCGTTAGTTATCAAAAGATTTATTGTTTAACATTTTTTTAATTTTTAAGTAAATAAGTAAAAGCACACAAAAGGAGGGACAAACAGTAAATCTTTTGATGACTATTATTTAGGTGGGAGAGTGGGTTACAGTAGAAAAAGTTACATGCCCAAAAGTTAAACTTTGTTTTAGCCCGCCCACCCCAGCTTTAGTTATCAAGAGATTTTATGTTCAAAATTTTTTTGATATCTTAATGAAACACACAAAAGGTGAGAGAAACAGTAGATTTTTTGATGACAATACTTGGAAGGGTGGGTGGGTTTTAGTAGAAAAGGTTACTTGCCCAAAAGTTAAAAAGTTTAAAAGTTTGACAATAGAAGAATATAGAAAAACAAACAATGGAAACAAACACACAAAATTAGAGCCATAGAAGAGAAAGGAAAAAGACGCAGACGAGAGAAGCTAAATGAAAACAAAAAAACAGAAAAAAAAATGATGAAAAGGAAAAAAATAAGAAAGGACAAAACAAATATGCATTTCAAGAAATAGAAAAAAACAGAAAAAAATATAAGAAAAGGCAAAATGACAAAGAGACAGACAAAGGTAGGGGTTACAAGGACAAAAGGGCCAGAGACAGCATGCGTGCAGCAGATGCTGCGTAAAAATCCGCAAAGCAAAAACCAACCTCAACCTAAGGCCAAATGTAGGTAAGTAGAGACAGGGACATTTTAACAACATGATTTGCGCAGAGAAGAAAACCGGAAGGTATTACCACGCGTAAGTTATTCTTAAAAGCCACTTGTTGAGGGCCAACACGTATTGAACGTCCTAAAAAAAAGTCACATTATATGTTATGAACCACAAACGTGAGCCATATTTTTGTAAAATATGATTACACGAAACTTTACATAAGCTAGCAGTTTATTATGCTATGGCACCTAGAGCATTTTCAATTCTATTATCAAACCACAATCTTAATTTAGAACTGAATAAAATTTTATTGCATCCAAAAAAAATATGAATAGTTTTTCAGTCAGTTTCAATTTTTCACATTTATCTAAAAAAATTAAATTTACACACATGAAGCTAACGTAAATTCTTTAAAAACAAAGCCCAATTAAGGCTACCGCCATCTGAGGTGCAAGCATCTAGGAATCCTACGCTAACAGACCCTAATATATATTATATTTCAAAACACTTCAGATGTGCATTGAGCATTAAGAAATTGTAATTGTATGGGTTTTTCCAACTTGTTTTAATTCCCTTATTTTTAAGTGGGGATTTCTGTAAATATACTTTATACAATGAGTCAGTTAGTTTACTCTTTAAATAAACACATTGTCACATCGCATTCTTATCGTGCAATTACAATCAGCATTGACTTAGGGAAATTGGTACTGTGGTAAATTGAGTAGGTACAATATCAATTCTTTTAAGCGAGCAACAATTTCAAACAACTTTGTGGACAAAACCAACAAAAAAAACGATTTCGAATTAACCGATCGTCTTAAAAGTTTTGAAGAATATTGAAAGCAGTACACAAATGTACAAGAAAAGATTGAAATTATTAAAGTCGGCGCTCATGCAGACGACGTAGACTTTGTAAAGACAGTTTGTGAAGCCATGGAAAATGTATTGTTTATTTTAACAAAAAGTAGATTGTGTAGTCATTAGAAATAATTAACAAACCCTCATACAATATTTAAAATTAATAAATGATGTATTTTATGTAAATTGCTTTTTTATGAAACACATACATTTGTGTTTCTGGGTATGCATCCATCATCAGTGTGCCTAGCATCTCACTGGTCAAAAAGACAATTTAAATAAAAAGCCTTTGCTTTATACAATACTTTGCCAATATACCTTTTATCGTCAAAATTAGACAACTTGAAAAAGTTTTGATGGACTCTTACAAATAAACCAAACTGAAAGAACTTGATAAGTTTTTGTCAAGTTCTAAAATTATGCTAAGCAAATAAGACGTCATAAACCATAAAGACTACAACGTTTATACGCATTCTTCTTTTTCTTGGCGTGCTTCATCCGCTCAGGATATTAGCGATCATCATCACAATCTTCTCTTTGTCCACTGCACTGCAAAAAAATTGCAGCTATGTCATGTTAAACTGGCGTAGATTTTAAAGCTATAAAATTTGGTGTTTTCCCGGGTCTTTTCTTTCCATCACCTTTCCTTCCAGAATCAGTTGGAGTATTCTGTATCTATCACTATGCTTCATTACGTGCCTAAGATATTCCAATTTTCTTACTTACACAGCTTTCAATACTTTTTGTGTTCGTTGCCCACTCTTTGCAGAACCTCCTCATTACTAATGTGCTCTTTCCATGAAATATTTAGGATACAACAATATGTCCATAGTTCAAAGGCCTCCAGTTGTTTCTTTGTATCCTTTGACAGGGTCTTGGATTCGACGCCGTTTATTAGTGTTGAAAAAACGTAACAGCGCAATGTTTTGATTTTTATTTGCATGCTTAAGTCTTAAACTTTTCTTATCTAGATAAATGTCGTTCTCGCTTTTTCTAACCCGCATTTGATTTCTACTAAATGATCATTACATGAATCATTTGAAAGGGAATTACAATGTTTCATAATAAGAAACATCATCCAACCAACACCAGTAATATGAATTAAAAAAAACCACTTAGCAGTACCTAAAAACATTAGGCTAGCAGATCCCAGGTTTAATAAACTTGAAAAAATAGACGTGTTACTTGAATCCTTAATTTTTTGAAAGTTGCTGTTGATTGGTAAGATTAAAACCTAATAGAGCTTATATTTTACAAGACACAATTGAGTTGGATTGTGTCTGTAAAGTTCAACATAGCTTTTGCAAACGCAGTGTGTAACATTTCAACCACTAAATTAGAGAAGAAGGCTTTTACAAATTAGAGCAAGTTGCACTACATTCAGTTTTTACTACGGATAAAAAAGCTTTTAAAAAGCATTTTCAAGCGACGATCAAACGTCAGGATAATGGTCGTTACGTCAATCTCACAAGATTGTTATTTAAACCTAATAAGGAGAGTTTGGGAAACTCCCTTAATATGGCTACTAAAAAAACAAAAATTATTAAAAAACCCAAACCTAAATTGATTGCGTAATACCATGGTTTTAACCACACAGTAAATATACAAGAAAACGAACAAGATTACTACCTACCACACCATTACGTACTTAAGGAAGGCAATACCACGACAAAGGTACGGCTAGTGTTTGATGGTTTAGCCAAAACAACTACAAATATTTTTTTTCAATGAGAGCTTATAGTAGGAACTGCCATTCAAGAAAACATGGTATCAATTTTAATAAAGTTTTGATAACACAAAGATGTTTTAACTGGCAACATAGAATAGTTTGTTACACGATAACAATTAGCATTTAAAAAAAATTGACGTTTTGAGGACACCGTCTTCACAAATAAATCAAAAACAGTAACGTACGGTACATCCTGTATACCATTTCTTGCAATTTGCTGTTTCAAACAATTAGCAATAGATTAAAGATACAAGACACAAGTATCCATTAACAAAGAATGCTATTGAAAGAAATTTTTATGTAGATTATTGTATCACTAAAACCAGAACAATTGATAAATTGAACACTTTTCAAGAAAAAAAGTGCACAATCATGAACTTTGGCCAATTCCATTTAAGAAAGTGGAAATCAAATTACAATTAACATTTACTGACACAAAGATAATTAATAAAAAAACAACTGCAAAAACGCTAGGATTATTATAGAAATCCACCAAAGATATATTCACATTCCAAAAACCTTACAGCATAATTTTAAAAAAATATTATATTATCCAAGTTAGCAAACGTGTTTGATTTATTTGGATTATCAAGTCCACCAATTATATTAAAGGCCAGACTCATTATGAAGCAATTAAAAAAGTTAAAAATTGACAGACACAGAGAGGTCAAGTTATAAAAATCAATTGGATTCAGTCAGTGGCATCCAAATACAAAGACAAAATCTTTATTCCATGACTACATACATTTTGTGACGCATCCAAATCTGCTTATGGCGCTGCTAATTACGTCAAGTCAATTGACGACTTTCTAGCATGCCACATAAACCTCAATCCTAGAGGCACAATAAATTCCACAATTAGAGTTGTGAGGAGCTTTGCTATTATCCAATCTTATAAAGTCAGTAGTTGCAGTTATTAGAATTAAATGCATTAATAATAACTTTATGCTTATTTAGTCATTTGCAAAACAATTTTTCAGTTATTGAATGCATAGTAGAACCAACTAATACACATTTTGTCCACGGTCCACTTATTGACAGTAATGTACCAACAATGTCAGATTCTCCATGCATTAGGTTTTTATCCGCGGCAAGAAATTTGTTTAGAATACTCTTCCTGTTAGACCTCATTATTATCAAATTGACTTAAATAAATTGTCCAAAAGTTGGTTTTCCGCATTTTAACACGATCTACAAAGTTGCCTTTGTCCGCCAATTACTCTACACTCTGTATATGAGATTATAAATGTTTTAATACTGACTTTTTAAATTTTATCAATATGAACTTGTTGCGGTTTGAAACAAACCAATCTAATAATTTATTAATATTTGTGACAATCTATTTTCTTTTAATTAGTAACTATTACATTTTAACAATTATTAATAATATAAATATTACTTGCCAATTTAAGAATTAGTTAAACTAAAAATATTAACTATGATATAAATCAAATAAAGCATTTTTGAATCAAAAGCATCACAGAAACAAATGCGATGATTTATGAACTGAACAAGCTGATAAACAAATTGATTTCATTTAAACGGATGCCGGCACCTCGGAGTGACCATAAAGTCCGCGCCCACGGGCTCCCCATTCATAAATAACTGACTGGACTCCCGGTAGTCCGCAATATTGACCAAACACATTTCGAAAGTATGTAGCTGGAGTAAAATACAATTTGGTTTTAATTATATTATAGTTTAATCTTATTTCGTTTTCTATACAAGCAAAAAGAAAATATATTAGTATCTAACAATGGAACTAGGTGTATAAATTGTAGTTGCTCTTGGTCATGGGGCGGGTAAACACGCGAACAGGATACAGGAGTTTAATCAACTCCCCCGTAAGAGATTAAAGGGCAAATCTTGGTAGACGCATTAAGGGCGTAGGTGGATTTTATTTAATAAAAGACATTACGCCACAGTTAATTATTCTTAGTCAATAAAGTGAGGTAATAATTTTATTTAATGTACAAACATAGTAAGGTGTTGTACTATTAATTATTATTAAATCAAAGCAAACAGCAAAGGAACAAAAAGTGTTGAGAAGTTCGTAGCGTGGAGCTCTTTAAAGGATTCGTCTCTATTTCCCGACAAGAACTAATATGTCTTTAAATTCGTTTAGTAAAGTTTTCTCTCCGAACTTACGGATTTCCTAGTTGTTGTAGAAAAGAAGCTAAATTATTTTTCTCTTCTTATTGCGATGTGTGGCTTTCAGGGATTTGAGCTTTATCTATCCCTGTGTATATACAGACCGAGGCGGCGAAAACAAAAGTTTCTTTGTGATCTGTATTTTGTGTACAAACAAGGGGAATTGTTTCATAGGGGTGGAGTAGGATTGGAGACAGATTTTTTTTGTTATGTTGTGTTGTGTCGAGCTATGCAATTGCAATCATATTAATTTAAAAATAATTAGTTTTTTATCTGCAATTTAATTAAAATTTGTAGAAACTTGAAATTGATAAGTAACTTGTATCAAATGCTGAAAAATTATATTACATTATATAAATTATAAAAATCTATGATGTTATTAACGTAGCAAAAATTTATTAAATACAGAATAGTTAACCGGAAAATTTTAGTTTAAAATTCATACTGTCTATACACATTAAACCATGTATGCACTAAAATAGCTATCTAAATATTATTCTACTTCATATTACAACATGTCCTGTATAACAATATTAAACAAACAAAGCAATAACAAAGCAATAACACTGTTATTTAACTTCTTGAATGGAGGCAATTCAATGGTTATATGAAAAGTAAAATTACATTCAACACATATTTACATCAACTTCAACTGTCCATGAAATTACAAAAGCAATACACAACCCAACAACTAGGAACTTATCGTCCGAATATTGTGGTCTGCAAAAATACAATAATTGCTTTATTCATGCGATATTTTTCGGGGGCAACAACAATATAAAGAAAATATATATATAAACCCCAAGCTACTGAATGGCTACTTAAAATGCGCTCTGCGGTAACTGAAATTGCTAGACGGATCGTATACTTGAATACAATGGTTATTTTCCTTGTTCAATCGTCCGTCTCCGAACGGTATTTCCTTCTTAAATCTCGACATTGACGGACTTTAAATACGGATTTATATATATTATATAGTTTTCAAAAAAAAAAATAAAAATTGTTTACCTGTTTTATATGTCGCCCCAAAAGTGCATAATAATTTATGCGCGGGAGGGTTGTTTGGTTTGCTTCGCTACAGCTGCAGATATTGCCCGAAATTTCAGGACGTGTGTTGTTTATGGAAATGCACGTAGCGGCGGGTGACACGTGGCTGCAGTTTATTATAATTTCTTGATAGAAACGGCGGTGGCAGCCAGACAACTTCAATTTATATCAATATAACGTATTGAAGAATAAGCGGACGCTTTTATTTGATATATGATCGAATTGAATTAGGGCTTGTGAATTTTTTATTTTATTCTTGTTTTTATCTACGTGTGTCGTATGTTGTTAATGAATATTTAATACCAACAGGCGAACGTTTCCATTAGATATTCATCTCTATTCGGATAATAGCTAATAATTTAGCTTTATGTGCAACTGACACTTGAAAACATAACAAAGAAAAATACTCATTTTAATATAATGAGAAACAAAATATAAATTTATTGCAGTCTAATTATAAAGGTTACAAAACATATTTTATGCTTAATTGAGATATTATTGTTTGATGTACTCGTTGGTTCGATCCTTTGTTTATTATAATACATTGTTAAAAAGTGCTTTGCAATTTGTGAGAGTATTTTTTGTTATTAATTGCTCTATAATTATTACAAAAAACCAAACATAGATGGTTTAGATTTGATCATATCAAAAAGTTTGCTGTATTTTTCGCCAGTTGGTGGAGACTTTAAAATTTTGGTAGCTTTTTCTTCAGAATGAAGTATCTTCAAGGATATTTGCGGTGTGTTTCCATCTTGATAATGGTGTAGTAGTCGGTAAATCGAATTGCAGAGGGTAGTTAAATAATAATAAATTTGTAAAGTTCAATCAGTTAATTTATTTTATTTGTTATTAATAAAATATTCTATTCTATCAATTATAAATTTAAAATGTAAATAGTATTGATTCTCATATCTAAATTCAAAAATTAATTTGTTGGCGAGTTACTTCTTCTACTGTAACTCACTCACCCGCCCAAGTGTTAGTCATCAAAGAATCCATTGTTTGTCTTGCCTTTTGTGTGTTGGATTTAAATATGAAAGAATTGTTTAACAATAAATCTCTTGACAACTAACGCTTAGAAGGGTGGGTGGGAATAAAGATTAGTTTGTTGGTGAGTTATTTCTTCTACTGTGACCCACCCACCCGTCCAAGTGTTAATCATCAAATAATCCATTATTTGTCTAACCTTTTGTGTGCTTGGATTTAGATATGAGAGAATTGTTTTACAATAAATTTATTGATAACTAACGCTTAGGTAGGTGGGTGTGTAGGAACAAAGTTTAGTTTGTAGGCAAATTACTTTTTCTACTGTGATCCACCCGCTCGCCTAAGTGCTAATCATCAAAAAATCTATTGTATGTCTTACCTCTTGTGTACTTGTATTTAGACATAAAAAAATTGTTTAACAATACATCTTTTGATAACTAGCGCTTTAGTGGGTGGGCGAGAGGGAACAAAGTTTAGTTTGTAGGCAAGTTACCTTTTTTACTATAACCCACCCACCTGCCCAAGTGTTAATCAACAAAAGATACTTTATTTGTTTCACCTCTTGTGTGCTTGGATTTAGATATGAGAGAATTGTTTAACGATAATCCCTGGTGGGTGGGAACAAAGTTTAATTTGTAGGCAAGTTACTTGTTTTACTATCACCCACCCACCCGCCTAAGTGTATATCATCAAAGGATACATTATTTATTTCACCTCTTAAGTGCTTGGATGTAGATATAAAAGAATTGTTTAACAATAAATCTCTTGATAACTAACGCTTAGGTGGGTGGGTGGAAAAAACAAAATTTAGTTTTTAGGCAAGTTACTTCTTCTACTATGACCCACCCACTCGCTCAAGTGTTAATCATCAAAGATACATTATTTGTCTCACCTCTTGTGTGCTTGGATTTAGAATAAGAATAAGAATAAGAAATTTATTAATTCAGCACATTGTTTTTACAATATTAAACAGGTCAAAATATATGTACACTAAAAGTTAAACATAAATATTACAAACTATGATAAAACAAACATAGATATTACAACTTATAATATACAAACAGATTAAAAATAACAAACAAAACAGTCAAAAAAATAAAGTAAAGAAACATTTTTGATGATCTTAAGTTAGGGAACAGTTCATAAAATCATTTGTACTGTAAAATGCGTTTAATGATAAAAATGACTTAAGCTTATGTTTAAATTTATCAATTGTCAGTACTGTTATTGAATGTGGTAGTTTATTATACAACACAATTCCAGATTAATGTGGAGATTTTTGAAAATATGTATGTTTGTGTTTAAACGTGACTAATTTTTCTTTGTTTCGAGTTTGATACTTATGAATGTCGCAATGCTTTTGAAATATAGATTTATTTGATTGAATGTAGCATAAAATATTTAAAATGTAAATGCATGGAAGTGTTAATAATTTATGTTGAATAAATTTTGGTTTACATGTTTCTGTATATTTCAAATTGAACATTAACCGAATAATTCTTTTTTTGTAAGATAAACAACCTGTTGAAGTCCGTAGAAAGACCCCACAGACAAATATTGTAAGATAAGTATGAATATACTACGGCATAATAAACGTTAATAATAAAATCTTGGTGGAATTGATTTATGATTCTTGAAATTAAATAATAAGATTTATTAACTTTAGAACAAATGTATTCTATATGTTTATTCCATTGAAGATGTTGATCTATAACTACGCCTAGATATGTTGTATGAGCTACAGTTTTTAAGTCAGTATTATTAAAATTAAAAGTTAATTGGTTATGCTTGTTGTAGACGTTAGACATATGCATTATTACTGTTTTATCAACATTTACTATTAATTTGTTTTGTTTACACCATTTATTAAATTGTGATATAATAGTTGTGACCTTATATTTAGCTTCATCTAATGTATTTGCTGAAATTAGGACTGCAGTATCATCTGCATACATAAAGACATCTCCTTCAGTGATATGATGTGGTAGATCGTTGGCATACATTAAAAAAATTAATGGACCTAGGTTGCTACCTTGAGGTGTACCCATATTAAGAGAATATTCTTCAGAAAAAGAATCTTTGTATTTGACCATATATTTTCTATCTCGAAGGTATGATATAATCCAGCTATTTATAAAGCCTAAAAGCCCATATTGTATAATTTGATACTTAGTATATCAATATTGATAGTATCAAAAGCTTTTTTTAGGTCAAACATAACAATAAAACATTCCTTTTTTAATTCCAAATTGGTTAAACTACTTTGTATTAAATTTAGTGTGGCAGTTTCTGTCGATCTACCGGCTCGGAATCCATATTGTTTATCATTTAAAATATTAAATTTGTTTAAAAAAGAAAATAATCGACAACAAATTGTTTTTTCTATGATTTTTGAAAAAATACTCAATATACAAATTGGTCTATGATTTGATATTACAACATCACCTTTTTTAGGAACTGGAATAACATAAGATTTTTTTAAAACGGTCGGGTATTTACCTTGCGTTACAGAAGCATTAATAATATTAGTGATGTACGGAGCAATAATGTCTGCATTTGCTTTTATCAACTGTATTGGGACATCATCATTACCTGTAGATTGAGTATTATGTAAAATTGATATTGTTTCAATAACTTCATTCTCACAAACAGGAATAAAAGAAAAAGTATTAGACATACACATATTTGATATATAATTATTATTATTATCATTTGTTAAAAGATTTTTTAGAGTGCTTTCAAATAAATTCGCAAACTCGTTGGCAACTTCCGTATTATTTTTAGTAGTTTCGATATTTTTTCTTTTCTTTTTTTTATATTGGACTAAGTTCCATAAAGCTTTATTTTTATTTTTTGCTTTATCTATGCTGATTGCAGCATGTTGCTTTTTTTCAAAAATTATCATGTCATTAAGAGTTTTATTTTTATTTTTATATAATAATAATAAGTCATCTCGGCCCGTTAGTTTAACTAAAACATTTAAATCTTTTGTCTCCTTATACCAACTTCGCAAATTATTTGAAAAAACTATTCTATTTTGGTTTGAGTAACTAGTCGATTGTCTTACTTTTTTTATTGGGAAAGCTACGTCAAAACACTATTTGAATTCTTTATAAAAATAATTAAACATGAGATCAATATCCGTATCATTTGGCCATAACTCAAACACATTATTTTTAATAAAACATTGCCTAAATTCATTTAAGTTTTTTTCAGAAAATTGACGTTTGTTGACATAGGTGACCAAATTACTACAATGTTTTTTTATTTTTATAATTACAGCTTGTGCACAATGATCTGACAAACCGGGTTCAAAGTTAAGTTTATACTGCACAGAATCCAGATTATTTACTATTATATAGTCTATAGATGTTTTAGAAATTTTGTCTGAATTTGGACGTTTCTGTATTCTAGTTGCGTCTTTTATTAATGAATGCATATTATGCGCACATATTATGTCATTCAACGAATTAGTCAATTTGTCAGTTTTCAATTCGTCAATTACTTAAAACATCTAATACGCGGTTACATTGATTAAAAAATAACTCAGTTGTTAGATATAAAAGAATTGTTTAACAATAAACCTCTTGATAAATAACGCTTGGGTGGGTGGGTGGGTGGGAAAAAACAAAATTTAGTTTTTAGGCAAGTTACTTCTTCTACTATGACCCACCCACCTGCCCAAGTGTTAATCAACAAAATATACTTTATTTGTCTCACCTCTTGTGTGCTTGGATTTAGATATGAAAGAATTGTTTAACAATAAATCTTTTGATAACTAACTCTTGGGTGGATGGGTGGGAAAAAACAAAGTTTAGTTTGTAGACAAGTTACTTTTTCTACTATGACCCACTCACTCGCCCAAGTAATAATTATCAAAGGATACATTATTTGTCTCACTACGTGTGTGCTTAAATTTAGATATGAAAAAATTGTTTACAAATAAATCTCTAGATAACTAACGCTTGCCTACCCCCCTCCCCCTAATGTTAGTTATCAAAAGGTTTATTGTTTATCTACTTCTTTTGTTCTTGGATTTAAATATAAGAGAACTGTTTAGGAATAAATTTCTTGATAACTAACGCTTAGGCTGGTGGGTGGAAACAAAGTTTTATTTGTAGGCAAGTTACTTTTTTTAGTTTGACCCACTCACCCCCTTAATTTTAATGAAAGGATTTTTTACTTGTCCCACCTCTTATGTGCTTAGATTTAGAAATAAAAAATTGTTTAACAATAAATCTCTTGATAAATTACTCTTGGGTAGGTTGGTAGAAACAAAGTTTAGTTTGTGAGCAAATTACTTTTTTTATTATAACCCATTCACCCGCCCAAAAATTAATCATAAAAAAATCTATTATTTGTCTCACCTCTTTCGTGCTTAGATTTAGATATGAAAGAATTGTTTAACAATAAATTTCTTGATAACTAACGTTTGGGCGGGTGGGTAGAAACAAAGTTTAATTTGTGGGCAAGTTACTTTTTCTACTATGTCTTACCAACCCGCCCAAATGTTAATTATCTATAAATACATTATTAGGCTCACCTTTTGTGTGCTTGGATTTAGATATGAAAAAATTGTTAAACAATAAATCTCTAAATAACTAACGCTTGGGCGGGTGGGTGGAACAAAGTTAAGATTAGGCAAGTTACTTCTTCTACTATGACCCACCTCATTTATTGTTTGTCCACTTCTTTTGTGCTTGGATTTAGATATAAAAGAATTGTTTAATAATAAATCTCTTAATGTTTATTGGTTGGATGGGTTGGTAGGAACAAAGTTTAGTTTGTGAGCAAGTTATTTCTTCTATTGTGTCTTCCCTTTCCACCTTTGTGTTAATCATTAAAAGATCCATTGTGGGGACAACCTTGTGTGTGCTTGGATTTAAATATAAAAAAATTCTTTTACTATAAATCTCTTAATAACTAACTTTTGGGTGGGAACAAAGTTTAAATTGTGGGCGAGTTACTTTATCTACTGTGACTTTGTTTTCTGCTGGAAGTAAAATCATTCATGAACATAGTGTGGGACTTTTCATCCCATACAAAGATAAAAACCGGCAGTTCTATAAAATTCTTTATGAATTCATTTTTTAATTTTTAACTTAAATATTCTTATTGTTTTTTTATTCAAATTTTTTTTTGGAATTTTACTGAAGATGTTTTTTACTTCTATTCAGGTTTTTTAAAATTTATATTTATTATTGTATTTTTCTATTTGTTTTCTTTTTGTTTTAAATTTATGCATGACCTTTTCCCATGTAGGAGTATCTCTATCTTCAAAATTGTTCTATGGTAAATATGATTTTAAACAGTTTTTTAATGTTATTACCTTTTTTATCCTTGTAAGGGTTGAAATGGGGATTTATGATTTTTTTGTTAACAGTGTTGCAGGCACGTATTCGCAAGAGACGTGGCGCAAAAGTTGACAAAACCCCGCCGCACCATAATGTCAGCCTGTCAGTTTCAACGCAACTTTGAGGCCACAAACAATCAACTCTGCTTCCATCAAGCAACTCAAGGGAATACAGCTGAGATGCATTAAGTGGCTGCAAAGGGCCAGTCATCCAAACCGGAACTACTTGCAATATGAATTGATTACCTTCAATAAGACACAGCAGCGTCATCACAACCACTGTTTTAAAAATACTATATAGACCAACTTAGTTTTATTCATCTTTATTGTTAGTCCTCTGGCATGTGGTCATCTATAAAAGCTTTTAAATTTTTGTTATAAGTTTTTTATGTTTTTTTCTAAATCTTTGTGCACTGACGCTATTAATGTGTCTTCTGCATACAAGAAGTATTTGCACTGATTGGAGCACGAGCCAATGTCGTTTACGTACAGCACATACAGAAAAGGACCTAGAATCCTGCCTTGTGGTATATCTTGAGTTATTTTTGCTTCTAGTCCAGTTTTTCATTAAATTTTAAATTAAAAAACTATCTTTTAAATACAAGTAATCACTAAGGTAGTATTTTACTATCCCTCTTGCTTTTTTTATATATTTTTATAGAACTTTTGAAGTTGCAAGCAGCACTGATATTCGCCATTAATTTTTGCAAAGTTGTTTTTTTTTTATTTTTTGTTGCATAATTTTGTTAGATTGTTGGTCTGTTTAACAAAATTTTAACTATTTTTACCTTTTTGATGTCTTTATTTAAAAATGTAATCATTGATTTTAATTATTGTTGTATGATAAACTAAGGTTTTCTAAAAAGTAATTACGTTATTGCATTTACCAATCAAATTACAACTACGCAGGAAATAAACTATGAAGTTACTGAGCTTGAATCTTTGTCTTTACTGTTTGAAATCAGTAAATTTAAAAGATACGTTAAAGGTACTAATTTTGTAATAATAACGGATTGTTGTAATCTTAAAATCTTTGTGCGAAATAAAAAATCTATGTACTATCGTCGCTGTGCAGTATGGCCGCCCTATAAAGTAAAGCAAGTGCTTTTCACAGATTTTCCACTTAGCTTAAAAAGAAACTGGTTTTAGTAGTGTTTTAGTAGTGTGTAATTTGTTTACAAAAAAACGTGTTTGCTTCAAATAACAAAACAAATAGAAAACAATATTTATATGACTTATGAAGTCCCGCAAGGTATTAGATTTAGCAAGAAAAGACAATATATAATATTCACATTTGAAAACATGTGCAATAAGCACAAAGTAAAAATTTTGTTGAAGTCGGTGTTTCATCCGCAAGCTAATCCTACTGACTGAATAGTATAACAGGACTATACAAACTATAATAATTTCCTTTCTTAGAAATAGATCCTAGGATCAAACATCTTGCAATCTTGCACTGTGAAAGTACGGAAAATAAAGTAGCGCATCATTGCAGTTGCATTTCTTATTGCAAAAAGAATACTTTTTGAAGTATTATATAGATTGATTATAAAAGGTTAATTAAGTACTTTTTAAGATGTACTTAGCAGATAAAAATATCAATCAAAAATATTTTTTTTCGAATTTTTGGTTTCAATAAAATATATTTTATTTACAAAACTTTTCATTTATTTTTTTTGGTACAACGGAATACATTTAATAGTAATCAGTACATGTAAAATAACTTAAACAATTAGAAATACAAATAGGGTTAGTTAAAGTAAAAAACCAGAATCACTTAGTTGTTTTGGCTCTTACTTTAGCGTGTACCTTTCAACAATGTTTTTTTATAAACAATATTCTTAGATTTAAAATAAATAAATGATGTATTTTATGTAAATTGCCTTTTCACCCAGTAAGAGACACATACACTTATGTTTCAGGGTATGCACTCACTATCAGTGTGCCTTGCATCTCACTGGTCGAAGAGACAATTTATATAAAATCACAGTAACTATTAAACAGTTTATGTTTAGTAACATTCTTAGATCTACAATAACTTTGATTACATACATAAAAAATCTAAATTCTTCTTAGTAATCTTTAATAAGGTTTTCTTATATTAACAGCTACAACTAGTTGCTTCATCAAGACTTGTAAGCAAAATTAAACGTTTACATATTTTATACCAATTTGGTAACAATTTAAAATAAATAAGAAATAAACTTGATAGTATAATATTTCAGCCATCATACGCTCTCTAAAACGCATTCCGTGTATCGAAAATCGCGCCCTTTTCCAGTGGAATCCTCTAGAGCCGCATCCCCATTCCATACGTCATAATGGAGTGGTACATGTATGCGATATCCAATATTCAGAGTGCGCGGTTTCGCATAATACATAAAACTCGTAGGAATTCGGCCCCGGGGCTTAGACAAATCTAAAATCTCGCCATGTTATAAACAAAGCGAAACGCAATACTCCTCGTAATATGCGTTTTCCACTTTTCCCGATACGCGTCTTATATGTATATCCCTCTGTGTGCTTTTCCCCATTCGCGGATTTCATCTCCGTCTGGCTTATCCGAACTGATTACGTGTCGCCCGAGCTCAGATTTCGTCCAATCTAATTCTATATATCCTTTCGCATTCTTTACCATGCAAAAGTTCACATCGCAATACGTCATATTACATATTTAAATTTTATTATTTCCACTCGTCACGGCGCGAGCAATGTTTCAAAGGGATTCCTTCCTCTCCCATCCCAAATTAACCTTTCCTTGAGATAGGGAGAAAGGATATAAGCATCCGGATTTGATTTCGGGCTTCTTTTTTCCAGCGCAATTTAATAATATTCATGAGCGCATAACTAATTGAATTCTTCCAATACTTACCATTTCGTATTAACACCCCGAATTGTAAGCCATCGTCAAACACTGAATTAAAGGAACGTGAGGTCCTGTCAATCATAACGTCCCTTACACAAAAAAATATATTATATAGAACGTGAGGGGTATTACCATTTCAAAGAATCCGTCCCGCATTCAGGACCTACCGCTAAGTGCCTAATTCGCTGTCAACTAAACATTTGATGTGTGGCATAATAAAGCAGACCGGATATTGGAGGATCGTTCATGTGTCATTTTCATTTATTAGAGATTGCGATAAATGGGGAGGACTCGACAATTGTTACCCGCGTGTGAATGAAATGCATTGTTATTGTCAGAAAAGCGATTTTACTTTTATTCGTTGTAGTGTTTTACACGATGCACCAATGCACTCGAATGTGGTGCCCGCAGTTTTGTCGGATAAAAATTTACCGCTCAATTATATTTATTCATTTCGTAAATTGTACCAATTTTTATATTTCTAAACGGTGTAGAAATTTAAAAGCAATTATATTTATTTAAGTATGATATAATATTTTTTTAGATCGTATATTAAAAACAAATTAATGTTTATTTTATTAAAGTAATTTTTTGTATGTACATTTTAAATTAAGAGACTTGATAAATCGCAGATTGTATCTATATTATTGCGCTTAAAATTATTTAACGAATAAAGCCAAAATGTTTACATAAGATCAATACAACTGATATTTTTGATGGTATTATGGAACTAGGTGACTCATGTGATTATGGTCCAACTACCCTAATTACAATGCTGCTTCAATCATCATTACAAAGTAAGTCATTTTCTAAATTTTGGATAAAGTCTTATGTCACTCCAATATTTAAGTCTGGTGCAAGATCAGAAATGATTAATTTTAGAGTAATTTGTAAGCAATCAGTTTTCTCCAAATTATTAGATAAGATTGTTTCAAAACAGATAAAATAGATTTCTAAAAATGCTTTTATTAAAGAGGCAGATTGGATTTAGAAAAAAGCGTTCTACCTCAACTAATCTATTGCTATACAAAGATTTTATTTTATGCATGTTTGAAATTAATCAACAAGTAGATGCTGTCTATACGGATTTGGCAAAAACGTTTGACCCTGTTGAACATTGTATGCTAATTGCTAAGCTTACTGCCTTAGGATGTAATAGCAGTATTGTAAATTGGCTAAGAAGTTACTTAGTAAACAGAACACAGTGCATTAAAGTTAATAACTTTTTGTATAAACCTATACTGGTGACATTTAGGGTTAGCTTGTTTATAAATGACTTATCATCAATATTTAAATACTGTAATTTTTTATTGTTTGCAGATGTCTTGAAACTATTTAAAAGAATCAAAAGTCAGAATGATTGCCATCAGATCCAATATTAACTTTCGCATTAGTGCGATAATAACAAACTACATCTACATATTAATAATTACAAACCAAATACGTTTTGTAGATGTAAAAACACAATTGCCCAAGCATATACAATTAATAACTGTAATTTAGATAATGTAAACAAAATATGTAATTTAGGAGTCATAATAGATTATAAACTTACTGTTAATAGTCATATTCAAAATGCATTAAACAAGTTCAGAAAAATGTTAGGTTTTATAAAAAGATCATCAAAAGAGCTACAAACAGCAACAACAATTTGTTTGTTTAAAACTTTGCTTAGATCCATACTTAAATATGGGTCTATCATCTGTAGTCCTTATTATAAAGGACAAATAAATAATATTGAAAAATTTCAAATACATTTTTTTAAACACCTTAGATATAAAACCAATTATCAAAATCATTAAACTTTAATTTGATTTCTTTAAAAGATAAAACAATTGTTAGTAATTTGTAATGGCTAAACTAAATTTTAATTTTAGTCAAGTAAGAATAACTAGCAGCATTTCTCATTTTAAAGAAAAGCTTCTTCTTCTTCTTTATGTGGCATCTCCTTTCAGGAGGTTTGCAACTATCATCGCTATCTTTATCTTGAAAGCAGCAGCATTGAATACCTCTTAGGATGTGGTGTTATACCATTCTCTCAGGTTACACAGCCATGAGCATCTGCGCCTACCGATGTTCCACTTGCCTATTATCTTCCCCTGCATTATCAGTTGGAGTAGTTCGTATTTTGCTCTTTTGGTTATGTGCCTTAGATATTGCAGCTTTCTTCTTTTTATTGTTTGTATGATTTCTTGTTTTTTGTTCATACGTTCTATCACTTTAATGTTTGTCACTTTGTTTGTCCATAATATTTTAAGCATTCGTCTGTAGCACCATACTTCAAAGGTCTCTAGCTTTTTTATTTTATTTTGTTTTAGAGTCCATGCTTCCTTTCCATAGAGTAGTATGGATAACACGTAACCTCTAAGCATTTGTGTACGCAAATCAAGTTTAATTTGCCTATCACAGAGGAAAGCACGCATTTTAAGAAATGTGTTTCTGGCCATTTCAATTCTGCATTTTCAATGGTTTGGTCTATAGTATTGGTTATCCATGTGCCAAGGTATTTGTATTTAGTTGTCTTTTCTATACGTGTTTTGTCAATGTATAAGTCTAGATGTTGTGTTCGAGTTTTAGTTATTACCATATACTTTGTCTTTTTCAAGTTTATTTTAAGATCATATTGTAGACCAACATTATTTAACTTGTTTGTTAATATCTGAAGGTTTACAAGAGTTTCTGCCATTATAACAGTATTATCAGCATACCTTAAATTGTTAACCGTCTGGCCGTTTATTGTAATCCCAGTTTTATCTTCACTTAGTGCTTCTTTGAATATCTCTTTGGAGTATAGATTGAACAGCATGGGAGACAATATACAACCCTGCCGTACTCCTCTTAGTATATGTATTTTGTCTGATTCGTCATTGTCTATTTTTATCGTTGCTGTTTGGTTCCAGTAGAGCGATTCGATAATCAGTATATCTCGAGAGTCGATATTTCTTTGCTTCAATAGATCTATTAGAGTACCATGTCAAACCTTATCAGAAGCCTTTTCATAGTCTATAAAGCATACGTGTGTATATAGGTGCATATCTAAACATCTCTGTGTCAATACTACAAACTAAATAATGCTTCCCTTGTACCAAAACCATTCCTAAAACCAAATTGAGTGTATTCTATGTCTTTTTCTAGCTTGTTATAAAATCTCTTGTAAATAATTTTGAGAAATGCTTTTAGTGTGTGACTCATCAGACTAATAGTTCTATGGTCGCTACATTTTCTGGCATTTGGTTTATTAGTTTTAAGAGTTTGCTTGGTATTTTGTCAGGTCCAACTGCTTTCTCGCTTTTTAGGGTCTTTATGGCAATATTCTTCTTTCATTATGTTTGGTCCCTCTGTGGCACTCTGTTTAGTTCTGGTACTTCTCGTGTCTTGAAAGAGTTCTACTATGTATTGTTTCCATCTTATTAATTTTTTGCTAGTTCTATTACGATCTTCCCATTTTTATCTTTGATAATGGTAATTTGTTTTTTCCGTGTTGTTTCTGTTAAATCTTAAATTTTTTATGTAGATTACTGTTATCATATTTTGATTGTAGCTCTTCTATATATTCACATTTTGCGGTTAACCAACTTTCTTTTGCGTCTCGTATCTCTGCAGCTCTTTATATTTTTTTGGATTGAATTTATGCTCCCTTCGTTCTTCCATAAGAGGCGAATTTCCTGTGTTATCCATTTTTGTTAAGGTTTTTTCTTATCTGGTGTCAATCGATCTTTACTTCCTATTATTAATGCTAATTTTATATTTTCCCATTTCTGATCTATATCTGGGCTTGTGGTTTTTTGTCTTATTTCATTAGTTTTAATATTTTTCTCTTTTTGTACTTGTTCTTTTGTATCTTTATCTTTGAGTTTTTCTGTTGCTATCTTGTTATTCTTTATTTTAGATTTTATTTGTTTTAATTTGATGTGCACTTGGGCGACTACTGGGTTGTGGTCTGAACCAATGTCTGCTCCCGAGTAAGTTTTGACTGAGATTATACTATTTTTAAATCTTTTTTTTATGATCAATTTGGTTTTTACTGACTTTGTTTCATTATCTTGCGGAGACTTCCATGTTATATACATTCTTTTGTGCAGTTTATAGAAGGTATTACTTACTATTAGATTCTATGATTAGCAGAATTCTGTTAGTTTGTCGCCTCTTTCGTTTCTATCTTCAAGTCCATACCTACCCACAATCTCCTCTACTGCTCCTTCGCCCACCTTCGCTTTAAAATTTCCCATGACAATAATAATATCTTGTTCCTTGGTGCTTTCAAGCACCGTGTGTAGTTCTCCATAGAACTGTTCGATTTCGTCATCAGATTTATCCGCTGTTGGTGCGTAAATTTGTATGATATTCATGTTTCTATTATGCGAAGGGATCTGTATTAACATAACTCTGTCTGAGTAGGGTATGAAGCTGGTCACTAATTTATGTACATATATGTAATTTACTAAATGATAATAACCGTTTTGATTTGATTTTTACATTATTCAGTTAATTTATTTAAAAACAAATGTTGACAAATTAATTTTAATATGTATTTTAATGTGTAATTTAGTTAGTATAGTTTTGTATTATTGTTTATACATTTATATTTTTATTTTGTAATTAATTATTGTAAACCAAAAAATGTTTTCTGTTAATAAACCATTATCATCATAACATATTTAAAAAGAAGTCATAGAATGCCAAAAATGTATATTATATACTACATACTATAACTGAAATTTTATTTTTATTTAAATTATTAATCATCATCGAGCTTATCTATAGACTAGACAGACAATTGCATTACAAATACTGTCTATATATTGCTACGTTTTGAATTTTTTAAAAATCAAGTCATCCTCAAAAAATTTCTGTTCTTTACGTGTTTTTTACTCGTTTTCCATGCAATCGTCACTTTCAAAACAAAATAAAATTTACAAAATAAATTTAATAAATTGTTTTTTAGCGTTTTGCATGCAATCTGTCACTTTTGAAAAAAATTGAAATTTTGAAAAACCATGTGAAAATCCAAAAAAATTCTGTATTCAGGCGTTTTGTACGCGTTTTGCATGCAATCGTCGCTTTCAATACAAGAAGATATTTTCAAAACAAAAAAAATGTTTATTATGCGTTTTGCATGCAATCTGTCACGTTTGAAAAAAACTGAAATTTGGAAAAATCATGTGAAAAACCAAATTTTTTTTGTTTTGTTTGCGTTTTGTATGCGTTTTGCATGCAATCGTGACTTACGAAGTAAGACAAAATTTCAAAGCAATCTATCACCATTGAAAAAAATTGAAATTTTGAAGAACCCTAAAATTTTGTTTACGCGTTTTGTATGCGTTTTGCATGCAATCGTGACTTACAAAGTAAGAATAAATTTAAAAAAAAAAGTTTGTGTTTTAAGCGTTTTGGATGCAATTTGTAATTTTTGACAAAATCTGAAATTTTAAAAAATCCAAAAATTTTCTGTTTACGCGTTTTGTATGTAATCGTGACTTACGAAGTAAAGAGAAATTTTCAAAAAAATTATCTGTTTTCGCATGCAATCTGTCACTTTTGAAAAAAAATTAATTTTGAAAAATCTAAAAATGTTCTGTTTTTCACGCGTTTTGTACGCGTTTTGCAAGCAATCGTGACTTACGAAATTGGAGAAATTTTCATTAAAAAAATTTATTTGTTTTTTACGCGTTTTGCATGCAATCTGTCACTTAAAAAAAATTAAACTTTTAAAAATAATAGTAGAGGAGCTATGAGAGTTCGGGACCAATTTCTTATGGACATTTACATGGGGTCCAAAATCGGCCGTTTGACGCTATCTTGGATTTCTGACATCCGGTTGGGCACGGCCATCTGGGCGTGTCAAAGGAAGTGGGCGCTGGGTTGACCTTGGGATTTGGGTATCCGGTCGGAGCCGGCCATCTGGGCATGTGAAAGTGGGCGCCGCCTGTGGCGCCCTTCTGTGTGCAAAGTGTGCAGTACCTCCATAAGAGTGTGTGAGTGCGAGGGGTGCGCGAAAACTCGGAAAGAGTGGGATGGAGAATGAGTGCACGTCAGCGCCGCGGTGGCAGAAAAAGTAAGTTGGGATGGATGACGTAATAGAAATTTTGCTTGTCGAGACATGTTAAAAATTTTAATTGTGATGAGTCATCGATGAAAGATAAGAGTTGTGTACCGGAAGTAGCAAGTACGATAAGGATTAATGCACCGGAAGTGCATCCGGTGTGATAATGGGTGTGTGCTTAATTGGAAAGATAAGGATGAATGTACCGGAAGTGCATCCTGTTGAAAAGTGTTGTGTATCGGAAGTGGATTTTGTAAGAGTCGAGCGTGTTGAGACTTGTTTAAAATGCTAATTGGGGTGACGTAATATAAAAGTGTGGGAAAATGGTCAATTAAAAATATTATTGGGATGACGTCATGCAGACAAGGGCGTAAGTAGTTTATTGAAATTGAGCATGTTGAGACTTGTCGAAAAATTTAATTATGCTGACGTAATTTAAAATTATTAGCGAAAATTTTAATCGTGAAATAATTAGAAGAAAAGGATTTAGGAGCATTTTGATTGGAGGAAACAAGTCACGTGACGTTTTGCAATTTATAATTTAGTATAAAAACAAGGATCAGAGGGTTCAAAATCAGTCTAGTACAACCCTCGAGAGTACATTACTACTTTATCATCATGGCTACAATTTCAAACGTTGCTGACGATATGGTCCGAATAATGGAGCAATTTATGGCGCGAAAGGAGACTGATATGGGTGTGATAGAAGAATGGATCAAGCACTGCTCTAAACAAATTCGTATTTTAAATACGGCGTTAAAGGCGGAGACGTCTATGGGAGTACAGCAAAAGATATTGTCGACAATCAGTAAAATGAAGACATACCGGACTTTATTGAGAGTACCTGCAAGAGCTGGAGGCAGCATTTTAATTCGCAGTAGGACTCACGCTAATCGAGCAAGTGAGGCGGTAAAGTGGGAAGATACAAAATCTGCGTTTGACGGAAGAATTAGAACGGGAGTTTTAACCAACATAAAATACAGGGAGCCAACATCATATTTTAAAGATTGTGAAATTTTGTTTGTAAGAAGGATAAGACTAGCGTTGAAGAAGGAGCCGTTTTATAAAATAAATACGGTATTTTGTGGTAAATTTGTGAAAACCAGTCAAGACGGAATCGTGGAAGATTTCAAGCACATAAACACAAAAAATGCTGTGGTTGATCGAGACTGTGAATTAAATGGATGGTTTGAAGAGAATATATCTGCCGTGCTGTTGCGTAAGTTGGAAGAATTTCAAGAGCGAGACAGCGGGTGGGCATTGGCGGCGATTATTAATTTGTGCATCAATATTAATAAATATAATCCGCTGCGAGGTTCATCATACTTGGATTTACCGCAGCAAATTAAATTGAAACAGGCGTGCGTTAATGTAAAAAATAATGATGACGCATGCTTCGCGTGGGCAGTAACATCGGCATTACATCCAAACGAAAATCATTCAGATCGAACGTCTTCTTACCCGCATTATTCGCAAGTTTTAAAGTTGGACGGCATTAGTTTTCCTATAAAGCGTGAGGATATATTAAAATTCGAGCAATTAAATAACATTTCTGTGAATGTATATGTTATTAATAAAAAAAGCAAAAAGTATGTAGTCAGTCCGAGCAGAATAGCAAAACAAAAGAGAGACAGACACGTGAACTTATTACTTGTGCAAGATAAATATTGTACGGAGGAGGAGGAAGACGATACAGATTTATCCGAAACGAAATATCATTACGTATGGATAAAAAATTTGTCAAGGCTGGTTAGCGGACAATTGACTAAGCACAATGGAAAAACATTTATTTGCGATCGGTGCTTGCATTACTTTCATACCGAGAGTAAACTGAAAACGCATATTGAGGACTGCGAGCAGAAGAATGAATATAAGGTGAGTTTTGTAAAAGATGGCAAAATTAAATTTAACAACTATAAAAACAAGGAGCGATGTCCGTTTATTGTGTATGCGGACTTTGAATGTATATTAAATCGGGTGAATATCCGCATGGGCGACAAAAGCGTCAAGTATCAGCAGCACGAGGCTTATAGCGGAGGATATTATTTTAAGTGTGCTTATGACGATACCCTATCCTTCTACCGCAGTTACCGAGGTCCTAATTGCGCCGAATGGTTTGCGGAGCAGTTAAAGCAGCTTGCCGAAGACGTCGAAACAGTATATTTATGCGAAATACCAATGGAAATTAGTCCGAATGAAGAACGCCAGTTTAGACGAGCATCATTGTGCCATATATGCGAAAAACCCCTGGAGTCTGATCGCGTGAGAGACCACTGTCATTTGACGGGGAAATATCGAGGAGCCGCACATACAAGTTGTAATATTGAATACCAAGACAGCCGCACCATCCCGGTGGTTTTCCATAATTGGAGCGGATACGATTCGCATATTATGTTGAAAGATGTGGCATTAAAAATAAACGGGAACGTAAATCTAATCCCAAGCAACACCGAAAATTTTATCGCCATGATAAAAAATATTTCAGAAAGCGAAGTGAAATTTAAATTCATAGATTCGTTCCGATTCATGGCATCTTCCCTGGATAAATTAAGCTCAAACTTAGACGATAAACCAATTTTAAAATCTCAGTTTGGTCATATTGACGATGGGCTGTTTAAACTGCTGACGCGCAAGGGGGTTTTCCCATACGATCATATAAAATCTTGGGAAAATCTGAACGAAAAAGTGCTGCCAACGTATAATCAATTTTATTCAAAGCTGACAGAGTCCAATATAAGTTTTGAAGACTACGAACACGCGCAAAAAGTATGGAATGAATTCCGAATACAAACGTTGGGAGAGTACAGTGATCTGTACTTAAAAACGGACGTGTTGTTGCTGGCAGACGTTTTTGAGAGTTTTAGAGATGTATGTCTGAAACACTATCGGTTGGATCCCGCTCATTATTTCACCGCTCCGGGTCTTAGTTGGGACGCCATGTTAAAATGCACCAAACAGGAGCTCGATTACATTAACGACATCGATATTTTAATGTTTATTGAGAAAGGGGTACGTGGAGGTCTCACCCAATACTCAAAAAGACATTCGAAGGCAAATAATAAATACATGCCCGACTACAATCCGGGCATACCTCAAAAATATCTAATGTATTATGATATTAACGCGATGTATGCCTGGGCAATGTCGCAATATTTGCCGCAAGGCAATCTCAAGTGGGTGGAAGGAGACGTGTCCGCATTTAATTATCAGGTATCCGATGAAGCATCTATAGGGTATATACTGGAGGTAGACTTGGAGTATCCCGAGAGCATCCACGACAGACAAAAAGATTTACCAATGGCCCCAGAGAAAGGATGCCCTCCAGACTCGAAGCAACCGAAAATGTTGGCGACTGTTTGCGATAAGAAAAAATATGTCGTTCATTATCGTAATTTAAAGCAGTATGTGTCGGAGGGTCTGGTTGTGAGGAAAATCCATAGAGTGCTTCAGTTTCGCCAGTCTCCATGGCTAAAAAAATATATAGATCTAAATGCCGAGCTGCGCAGAAAATCGTCAAATGACTTTGAGAAAGATTTTTTCAAACTGATGAGTAACGCTGTGTTTGGAAAAACCATGGAGAATGTGAGGATTTATAATCCAAAAATTATAAATTAATAACTAGATGGGATGGAAGATACGGCGCAGAAGCTCGAATTGCGAGTCCGTGTTTCCACAGCTGTAAAATAATGGAAGAAAATATGGTGTTGATAGAATTACTGAAAAACGACGTATTGTTTACTAAACCGATTTACGTGGGTATGGCTATCTTGGACATTTCAAAGACTTTGTTGTACGAGTTCCACTACAAGTACATAAAAAACAAGTACGGAGACAATGCTCGACTCTGTTACACCGACACCGACTCCCTTATTTACGAGCTTGAAACGGATGATGTATACAGCGACATCAAGCAGGACATCCATCGCTTTGATACTTCTGAATACGCACGGACGAACGCTATACGCTATACCGCTATAGCGCTATAGCGCTACAGCGCTATACCGCTATACCGCTATACCGCTATACCGCTATAGCGCTACAGCGCTATACCGCTATAGCGCTATAGAGGTATAGCGGTATAGCGCTGTAGCGGTATAGCGGTATAGCGGTATAGCGGTATAGCGGTATAGCGCTATAGCGGTATAGCGCTATAGCGGTATAGCGGTATAGCGGTATAGCGCTATAGCGCTATAGAGGTATAGCGGTATAGCGCTGTAGCGGTATAGCGGTATAGCGGTATAGCGGTATAGCGGTATAGCGCTATAGCGCTATAGCGGTATAGCGGTATAGCGGTATAGCGCTATAGCGGTATAGCGGTATAGCGGTATAGCGCTATACCGCTACAGCGCTATACCGCTATACCTCTATAGCGCTATAGCGCTATACCGCTATAGCGCTATACCGCTATACCGCTATAGCGCTATAGCGCTACAGCGCTATACCGCTATACCGCTATACCGCTATACCGCTATACCGCTATACCGCTACAGCGCTATACCGCTATACCTCTATAGCGCTATAGCGGTATAGCGCTGTAGCGCTATAGCGGTATAGCGGTATAGCGGTATAGCGGTATAGCGCTGTAGCGCTATAGCGCTATAGCGGTATAGCGTATAGCGTTCGTCCGTGCGTATTCAGAAGTATCAAAGCGATGGATGTCCTGCTTGATGTCGCTGTATACATCATCCGTTTCAAGCTCGTAAATAAGGGAGTCGGTGTCGGTGTAACAGAGTCGAGCATTGTCTCCGTACTTGTTTTTTATGTACTTGTAGTGGAACTCGTACAACAAAGTCTTTGAAATGTCCAAGATAGCCATACCCACGTAAATCGGTTTAGTAAACAATACGTCGTTTTTCAGTAATTCTATCAACACCATATTTTCTTCCATTATTTTACAGCTGTGGAAACACGGACTCGCAATTCGAGCTTCTGCGCCGTATCTTCCATCCCATCTAGTTATTAATTTATAATTTTTGGATTATAAATCCTCACATTCTCCATGGTTTTTCCAAACACAGCGTTACTCATCAGTTTGAAAAAATCTTTCTCAAAGTCATTTGACGATTTTCTGCGCAGCTCGGCATTTAGATCTATATATTTTTTTAGCCATGGAGACTGGCGAAACTGAAGCACTCTATGGATTTTCCTCACAACCAGACCCTCCGACACATACTGCTTTAAATTACGATAATGAACGACATATTTTTTCTTATCGCAAACAGTCGCCAACATTTTCGGTTGCTTCGAGTCTGGAGGGCATCCTTTCTCTGGGGCCATTGGTAAATCTTTTTGTCTGTCGTGGATGCTCTCGGGATACTCCAAGTCTACCTCCAGTATATACCCTATAGATGCTTCATCGGATACCTGATAATTAAATGCGGACACGTCTCCTTCCACCCACTTGAGATTGCCTTGCGGCAAATATTGCGACATTGCCCAGGCATACATCGCGTTAATATCATAATACATTAGATATTTTTGAGGTATGCCCGGATTGTAGTCGGGCATGTATTTATTATTTGCCTTCGAATGTCTTTTTGAGTATTGGGTGAGACCTCCACGTACCCCTTTCTCAATAAACATTAAAATATCGATGTCGTTAATGTAATCGAGCTCCTGTTTGGTGCATTTTAACATGGCGTCCCAACTAAGACCCGGAGCGGTGAAATAATGAGCGGGATCCAACCGATAGTGTTTCAGACATACATCTCTAAAACTCTCAAAAACGTCTGCCAGCAACAACACGTCCGTTTTTAAGTACAGATCACTGTACTCTCCCAACGTTTGTATTCGGAATTCATTCCATACTTTTTGCGCGTGTTCGTAGTCTTCAAAACTTATATTGGACTCTGTCAGCTTTGAATAAAATTGATTATACGTTGGCAGCACTTTTTTGTTCAGATTTTCCCAAGATTTTATATGATCGTATGGGAAAACCCCCTTGCGCGTCAGCAGTTTAAACAGCCCATCGTCAATATGACCAAACTGAGATTTTAAAATTGGTTTATCGTCCAAGTTTGAGCTTAATTTATCCAGGGAAGATGCCATGAATCGGAACGAATCTATGAATTTAAATTTCACTTCGCTTTCTGAAATATTTTTTATCATGGCGATAAAATTTTCGGTGTTGCTTGGGATTAGATTTACGTTCCCGTTTATTTTTAATGCCACATCTTTCAACATAATATGCGAATCGTATCCGCTCCAATTATGGAAAACCACCGGGATGGTGCGGCTGTCTTGGTATTCAATATTACAACTTGTATGTGCGGCTCCTCGATATTTCCCCGTCAAATGACAGTGGTCTCTCACGCGATCAGACTCCAGGGGTTTTTCGCATATATGGCACAATGATGCTCGTCTAAACTGGCGTTCTTCATTCGGACTAATTTCCATTGGTATTTCGCATAAATATACTGTTTCGACGTCTTCGGCAAGCTGCTTTAACTGCTCCGCAAACCATTCGGCGCAATTAGGACCTCGGTAACTGCGGTAGAAGGATAGGGTATCGTCATAAGGACACTTAAAATAATATCCTCCGCTATAAGCCTCGTGCTGCTGATACTTGACGCTTTTGTCGCCCATGCGGATATTCACCCGATTTAATATACATTCAAAGTCCGCATACACAATAAACGGACATCGCTCCTTGTTTTTATAGTTGTTAAATTTAATTTTGCCATCTTTTACAAAACTCACCTTATATTCATTCTTCTGCTCGCAGTCCTCAATATGCGTTTTCAGTTTACTCTCGGTATGAAAGTAATGCAAGCACCGATCGCAAATAAATGTTTTTCCATTGTGCTTAGTCAATTGTCCGCTAACCAGCCTTGACAAATTTTTTATCCATACGTAATGATATTTCGGTTCGGATAAATCTGTATCGTCTTCCTCCTCCTCCGTACAATATTTATCTTGCACAAGTAATAAGTTCACGTGTCTGTCTCTCTTTTGTTTTGCTATTCTGCTCGGACTGACTACATACTTTTTGCTTTTTTTATTAATAACATATACATTCACAGAAATGTTATTTAATTGCTCGAATTTTAATATATCCTCACGCTTTATAGGAAAACTAATGCCGTCCAACTTTAAAACTTGCGAATAATGCGGGTAAGAAGACGTTCGATCTGAATGATTTTCGTTTGGATGTAATGCCGATGTTACTGCCCACGCGAAGCATGCGTCATCATTATTTTTTACATTAACGCACGCCTGTTTCAATTTAATTTGCTGCGGTAAATCCAAGTATGATGAACCTCGCAGCGGATTATATTTATTAATATTGATGCACAAATTAATAATCGCCGCCAATGCCCACCCGCTGTCTCGCTCTTGAAATTCTTCCAACTTACGCAACAGCACGGCAGATATATTCTCTTCAAACCATCCATTTAATTCACAGTCTCGATCAACCACAGCATTTTTTGTGTGTATGTGCTTGAAATCTTCCACGATTCCGTCTTGACTGGTTTTCACAAATTTACCACAAAATACCGTATTTATTTTATAAAACGGCTCCTTCTTCAACGCTAGTCTTATCCTTCTTACAAACAAAATTTCACAATCTTTAAAATATGATGTTGGCTCCCTGTATTTTATGTTGGTTAAAACTCCCGTTCTAATTCTTCCGTCAAACGCAGATTTTGTATCTTCCCACTTTACCGCCTCACTTGCTCGATTAGCGTGAGTCCTACTGCGAATTGAAATGCTGCCTCCAGCTCTTGCAGGTACTCTCAATAAAGTCCGGTATGTCTTCATTTTACTGATTGTCGACAATATCTTTTGCTGTACTCCCATAGACGTCTCCGCCTTTAACGCCGTATTTAAAATACGAATTTGTTTAGAGCAGTGCTTGATCCATTCTTCTATCACACCCATATCAGTCTCCTTTCGCGCCATAAATTGCTCCATTATTCGGACCATATCGTCAGCAACGTTTGAAATTGTAGCCATGATGATAAAGTAGTAATGTACTCTCGAGGGTTGTACTAGACTGATTTTGAACCCTCTGATCCTTGTTTTTATACTAAATTATAAATTGCAAAACGTCACGTGACTTGTTTCCTCCAATCAAAATGCTCCTAAATCCTTTTCTTCTAATTATTTCACGATTAAAATTTTCGCTAATAATTTTAAATTACGTCAGCATAATTAAATTTTTCGACAAGTCTCAACATGCTCAATTTCAATAAACTACTTACGCCCTTGTCTGCATGACGTCATCCCAATAATATTTTTAATTGACCATTTTCCCACACTTTTATATTACGTCACCCCAATTAGCATTTTAAACAAGTCTCAACACGCTCGACTCTTACAAAATCCACTTCCGATACACAACACTTTTCAACAGGATGCACTTCCGGTACATTCATCCTTATCTTTCCAATTAAGCACACACCCATTATCACACCGGATGCACTTCCGGTGCATTAATCCTTATCGTACTTGCTACTTCCGGTACACAACTCTTATCTTTCATCGATGACAGTAGATAGAATAAGCGGGTTCTGGGCCCTCCGCTCCTCCGCTTCCGGTGCTGTGTTATAATGTGTATAAGAAATTGTAAAACGTGCCCCTCCACTTTGATGACGTGCAATAATATCATATCTATATTAATATGTAAACAGTCCAATAGATGAGTCATCCGCGCCTCTGCGTCGAGCAGTAGGTGACGTCATCCATAAGAGCTTCTTGTGTGTGAGTGAGAACCAGAAATCGGAAATGGAAGGATGGAAAATATGAGAGACAGCAGCAGCCACCTAGCGGCAGCAAGCAAACTAGCATATACAGGGTGATCGAAAGACTTTGTATATACAGGGTGTGTCAAAAATAAATCCAAGATGGCGACCGGAAGTGGTTATCATTATCTTAGAATCAAAAATGGCGACCGGATGTTCGACTTCCGGTGCTGCAAATAAGGTCGTTATGGTACTCAAATGAAAGGTCTCATTGCGTAGGTTACGAATCTGAAATAAAAATGTTTACTTGACCTGCTCCTAAGCCTTTTTGACCATACGGTACTGATTAGCAGCAGCAGGTTGCCGACAGCAGGGTTCCAAGTGTGCGAGTGCAATGCAGCAGCAGCAGCAGCCACCTAGCGGCAGCAAGCGAACGAGCATATATACAGGGTGGTCGAAAGACTTTGTATATACAGGGTGGGTCAAAAATAAATCCAAAATGGCGACCGGAAGTGGCAATCTTTATCCCAAAATAAAAAATGGCGGCCGGAAGTGCGACTTCCGGTGTCGCAAAAAGGGCCTTCATGGTACTCAAATGAAAGCGCCCGTCGCGTACGTCACGAATCTAAAATAAAAACTTGTACTTGACCCGCTCCTAAGCGATAAAAATACAAAAAAATCATCTGGATGTTTTAAAATAAAGAAACAATTGTTAAATGTGTAATTATAATTTCATATGTATTTTATAAATTATATAAATGATATATTACCAATCATTAAATAAAAAAATCAAATATATGTTATAACTGTGTTTTATTTCATCATTTCATAACAACATGCATGATAACATATCACCAATTTTCAACAGGAAATTATAACATAATCAGAAGTAACAAGATGTAATTGACTTTCTGTTAAAAATGTATATTGTTTATTATAAAGGTAGTTAAATTAAACACAACATCTAAATAACACATTTATTATTATTTAAAAAAAATTACAAGAAAAATTTGCACGTTTATCAATAAAAATGTCAATCTAACATTACCAATTACACAATAAGTTACATTTAATAATATTTAATATTATTATTATCATTTAAATAAGTACAAATTTTTTTTACATTTTGAAATGAACAATTACTAAACTCATCCGTGTGATTTGCACAGAAATGAGTACATTTTTCAAACTTCGGTGAATTAATTTCACCTTCTAAATTTAATATGGTGAAATTCGGAAAATGTCTTTTTAAAAAATCTTCTTTTTGAACACCCTTGACCACGCACGTCACATCGGATAAATTCTGAGTAAATCTGTAAAAGATGTTGTCAATCTCGGCCATATCAACAATTCCTCCGGAATATGGAATTGAGTGGTAGTTATTTTCCAACCATCTGGCTTGGATTTTTTCTTTAGATGTTAAAAACGAATAGTCGATTGTCGGTTTCATCAAGTAAGTGTGAATATTTTTGTAATTTGTCGCAATACTTATTTCCTTCGGTATAAACTGATTTGCAATTACAAATCCTTGCATATCGATGGCTAATATAATCATCATGTTATATGAAGTGTACACATCAACGGTCTGTACTCGACTAAAATAAGAGCTCAATTGATGGGTATTTGACGCATTTTTCTACGTTCAGGATTCACTACTGCTTCCAATGTTATTGCAATCTTTTTAATTCTACGTTGAAATCGTAGTCTATTTTGTGCTTCAATCATCTATTCAGCACCGCTTCTATAGTCACCACATTCTTCAGGCAAATAAATGACCGTTGACTCGGGCTCACTGAATCTCACTCTTTTTCCCATCACACGAGTTTTCGAACCAACCCTGATAGCGGTGTGTATTCAACTATGGTATCGCTCAAAATGAGACAATAACACCTAGTATTGTCTTTAAAAATCTGAGAAGCTTCCATTTCAAGGCGCAAGTCTACCGTCGAGGACTTGATGCTTTCATTTTGTTTTGAAACGTCAAATACAAACATTGTGTGATTCTTAAATTCAGTAAATGAAAAGTACGGTTGATTTTTTGCATTATCATAGTAACTACTTTGAAACTGACAGTACATCTCGTAGGCGGTTAAATATTCGCCATTGTCAAAATCCAAATTTAAATTTTCGTATGGATATGTTTCAGAATTTAGATAGATTCTTATGTTTCTAATGTTACAATGATCGAATGTGGAAACGTCTTCACTTGACACACCCTTTTTGTTGACGTGAAAAGCTATAATTACATATCGTGATTTCTCTAGACTGTTTGAGGTTTTTACGGACCAAACACTATCTTTAGATTTATTCATAGAGGGTAGTTCGTGTAGTTCCCATTTGCGAAATGGGATTAAGATTCTAGGATCGGTTTTAACTTGTTCCAACATTTGTAATTTAATCTCAGCATTTAATTGTATATGTGGTACTCTCCACTCGATTTTGTTTATTTTAAATTTAATCTGGCTAATTGCTTTTTTATCAGTATCATCGCTTATGAAACAATTTACATCAGTAGACGCACGTAGTAGAATTAGTTCGTGTTTAGCAAATCCCATTATTTTTTGATAGTCTTCGGCAAATCCTAACCAACACTTTAGCGGAATAAGAGCGAAAAACTTTTTATTCACAAAATATGTTTTTATTTGACCGGTTTTGCCCCACCCGGCAGTTCCCAAAACTTTAATTTCTTCGGCGTCTCCGTAGGAAAGAAACCCCTTTATAGTGCTCGAGATACCCAAATCTCTCGTTCTATCAATCTCGACACCGTTTAACTCATATCGGATTTCTTCGAACAAGAATGAGAAAACGTTGTTGGTTATGCTAAATGTTTTTCCATCTGATGGCTGTCCCTCGACCTCTCCAACCAAGTATATACTGCTTTCGCTTGGACATGTAAAAATATCTTGGTTCTGAATTGTGATTCTGATTTCATCGTTATTATCAAAGTTTGTAGTCCTTGGTCGGTAAGAATGATACTGTTCTTTAACGATGCTCTCATCAAATTGCACTTCATCAAAAATGTTAATTTTTCCCATAATGTTTCACTCTGTAACTTAGAGCCAATAGTCGGGATAAATTAAGACGTGTCACCTCTTTCGTAGGCAAAGGGGAACTGATGGTGAACGCATTGTTCTTCTTCTTTTTATTACCGAAAACAATTCCCATCTTACAGAGGTTTTAATTCCAATCTTATTAAAATATTTTCTCTCCTAAAATTAATGGGATCCCCCGCTTGATCTAATATTCTGAGATTGATATTGTCGATGCTATTGCGAACGTTTACCGGTAAATATAAAATATTTCGAGGTTCAATATTAATTGCGTAACCGGGATCCACTGCGGGACTAAATTCGAACAACGTGTGCGACAGACGATCGTCGTAATATGCTCCAGTAACGATGTTGCACTCTATTCTTATACTTTCCACTTTAATTATTTGCACGGGTAAATCGGACCTATGAATAATTCCGGCTTTTAAAATTTCTTTTCCGGAAAATCCCAAGAGACGCCCGATGGTGTTTTTATCAGGTGTAAAATCAATGTCGTACTTGCTCTTGATTTCGCACTGAAGAGTGTTGTGATTGGGTTTCAAAGACAAAATTTCTTCTGCTTCCGACTCGGGCAAATTTAACCCCCCTATTATCATGCGTTGCAAATACAATTCAATGTCTCGAATTTCGTATGCGCCTGTAGAAAGTGTGATCAATTTATTATCGTTGAAAATGAATTTATTGTTGGTTCCTTCCTCAATGTTCGGTATGGAATTATATGTGTGAAAACCAATGAGTCCTAAACAATATTCGTGTTGCGGATCTAATTCGATCGGGGGATAATAGTTGACCGATAGTTTGCTGCTATCACCTTGCAGGGTGAACGTTCGAGACATGACTAGCATAAAATTAATTTTAACATCTTTATTTATATAAAAACTCTAAACATAAATGTCCGCAGTTGTGAGAGTTAAATTTCTGATATTGATTGTGATTATATTTTATCTCGCATGCTTTGAAATATTTTACAACTTCTAGCGGCGGGCTTAAATTTCCAAAACTGTCAAAATATTGCACGCGTCTGCCGTTCTTCTTGTACGCTACCCAATGAGTGCCGGCTCCTGCCGTCCTATCCAGATTTATTATGCCCGACTCTCTATAATGAGGGTGATGCGGTAACTGATCTCGCATAAATACTCCTCTAAATGTTTTAATATGTTTCGTATATTTTTTCAAGTCTAAATCTGTGAGCGGTCTATCGGGCAGCGAACTTAACAGTTTTTTGATTTTTTCAGGTACAGTCCCAAACCTTTCTTATATGGTTTTAAATATAAACCGCTTCCTTTCTTTCCGAGAGCGATGGCTTCCATCGTTTTGTTGTGACGCTCGGACTCTTGCAGTTTCTTTTGTGCCTCCTTAGTTGATTTTACTGCTCGTACGATAGCGCTAGTACCCCCTGCGATCGAACCTAAGGCGCTTAATCCAGCAAAGAGGGGTATGAGTGGCAGAAAGCCACCTTGTTTTGGAATAGGTAGAACTCTTGGTTTGCGGACTTTATTACGTCCACCCGTTTTTTTAACAGCATCCTTAGCAGCAATCAAAGCAATTTTAGCACTTTCTCGTATAACGTCTGCACTTTTAATTTTTTTTGCTAACGGTTTTAACGCTGTTCGTACTTTATTTACTACACCTGCGCGAAGAGCTACAGTTTTAACGCCCATTCCTAATTTCCTTTTGGCTTTCATGATTCCAGTTACCGCTAGAGCGCTTGCTTTTTCGCTTAACGAAGAGTTCTTAGACTTAACTCTCCCCCAAGCAGATTTTTCCAAACTTTTATCTGCCTTATGTCGATCCTCTAACTTGGATGAATTCGAATAGGCAATGTCGTGCTGCATACAAGCTTTATCCAATTCGTTTATACCGATATCTCCTCTGATCAAACGCTTCTTCAACTTGGTGCCGGGACCGCAATATTTATATCCGGGTAAGTGGAGCTCAACAGGTAACTTATCTATAGCGCTGTTGATGATACCTCTACCGTGGTACATTGCTTAATAATTTTATCAGATCAATGATGTGTATATATAGCCATATTAATTAGAGTTTTAGTTAGTATAATGAAAACCGTTAAGCAGAAAGTTACTTTACCAATTATAAATATAGACTCAGTTGTGGGGGATACGACTGGACAATCTGAAAATCATGGCCCGTTAATCCCAAATTCTGTAAGAGCTTTAATATGCGGACCATCGAATTGTGGCAAAACTAACGTTTTATTTTCAATGCTTTTCCATGAAAACGGTTTAAAATTTGAAAACTTGTACATTTACTCAAAGTCGTTGTATCAACCAAAATATCAAATGTTAAGTGACGTTTTAAGCTCGATGTCAGAAGTTAGATATTTTCCATTTTCTGAAAACTGCGAAATCCTCGATCCGAGTGAAGCAAATAATAATTCAATTTTCATATTTGACGATGTTGCATGTGACAAACAAGATAAAATTAGAAATTTCTTCAGTATGGGTAGACATAAAAATGTTGATTCATTTTACCTATGTCAAACATATACACGTATCCCTAAGCATTTGATTCGCGATAATGGAAATTTTATAATGCTCTTCAAACAAGATGATTTAAATTTGAAACATGTATACCAAGACCATGTGAGCAGCGATATGAGTTTCGAAAAGTTTAAAACTCTATGTGCAGAATGTTGGAAAGAAAAGTATGGTTTCATTGTGATAGACAAGGATTCTGATGCCGGCAGATACCGCAAAGGACTCGACGAGTATATAATAATAAACTGATAATTACCTCAATCAGTATAGCGCATGCGTTAGAGGGGTGTGGTTATTATTTCTATCTCTATTGAAGTGAAGCAGTATAAAGAGATTAAGCAGTTATATAGCAATTGATATAGCAGTATAAAAGCGGTAGCTATTGAACAGCGCCTGATATAGCGCGCAGTATAGCGGAATAGCGAGCGGTATAGCGGAATAGCGAGCGGTATAGCGGAATAGGGAGCGGTATAGCGGAATAGCGAGCGGTATAGCGGAATAGCGAGCGGTATAGCGCTACAAAAGCGCTCGCTATTTTTAGAGATGCGGTATAAGAAGCGCTCTCTATTACGGAACCCTTTCAATACGGAGAAACACAATGTTGATAAGGAACTCATAACTGTAAAGCATGCAATTCGCAAGAAAGTAATGGCTCTCAAATTGAAGCAATCCGATGATAATGAAATCTTGAATAAAACTTACAAGCCTTTAATTGAACCAATTAAGGAGTTAATAAAGAGTTCTACATTGCCTCCGGGTCCTGCAAATGTACTTCATATAACGCCTCAAATTAAACAATCTCCTACGCAACCACCGCAACAGCAAGTGACTCCGATTAGACCTAAGAGAAAATATGGTAGAACTTCTACACCTACGAAACCAGATGAAATGGTCAGCTTTGGTCAATATGAACCCAGTATGATACAATTTGATAAAACACAAGGTGGTTTAGAAAGAAACTCTTACGAGGGTATGTCAAATGCAACCACACTTAGGGAGGAAAATTATAAACCCGAAGAAGAGACTTACGAAAGTAGGTTAGAGTCTTCAGATGATACAGTTGATAATACAGTTGATAATACAATTGATAATACAGTTGTTGAAAATAATGAAAACCCAGACCCTATTACTGAACGTGGTTTGAGAGAATATCTCGAACAGTATCCTAATGTTTTAGTGCCTTTACTTATTGGATACGTCAAAGATGCTGATAAAATTGTTTATGATCGCTCTTCGGTAACGGGAGTTAATTATGACATTGATACCAGCAAGATAATCGTTGGAAACACAGAGCTAATGATTGATGGGATTGGAGATTTTTATGTAAGAGGGAAAAAATTTATAGGTACTGATGGATTGTATGAATTATTATTCAAGAAAACTCCTCAAAATTATACTGAACAAGACAAAAGAGACTATTTTGAAGTTTTAGTGGCTACTAATGCTTTATTTAAAAATCATAATCCTGCAGAGCAACATCAAGGAATTGGTACAACAAAATATAAAATGTTAGTTAAACCTATGTTAGATGAACGTAAAAAAGCGAGAGCAATGAGAGTGAACGAGAAAACTGTGGATGAAGAGATAATGGAAGCCTTTGCTAATACTACTACTACTACACACCGTCCAAATCGCAGCAGGAGTGTGTCAGATGCCAATTCGTACGCAGGTAAAGGATTCGATTCAACATTAGAAGTCGAAGATAAGCCTTTTCGATACACATACTGGGATAATCCTAACGAGTTAATAGAACGTTTGTGGTTGCTACACGCTTCACGTAGAGCCGGAAATTCATCTCACGCTAACGAGATTGCCTCCATCGAAGAAGAGCTGAGAGAAGCAAATATAATCTATTAAATTTTTATTTTAATCTCAATATCACTATGAGTGTAGACAAGTTCGGACGTCATTCGTCGCAAAATAAATCATTTGCTGGTGCAAGAGGCCCGCCAGGCAACGGTTTTAAGCGCGATGCTGATGGGAATTTCGACATTTCTCACAAGCGTTTGAAAAATGTTAATGCTCCTATCGATGATACTGATGTCACGACTAAGCTGTACGTTCACAACATTTCCGACTACCTCGACTCTAAAATTACAAATCTTCTCAAGAAATCTGATGATGATAAGAACGCTATCAATACTCTCTTGGAAAATTTAAACGCCGAAAATAAATCTGATTTTGATCATATTAATATCAAATATGAGGATCTTGATAAGAAAATTCAATTATGCATTAAAGACATTCCTGAAATGATTGAATCAAAGTTACTGACATTTAAGGGTGAATTGCATAAAATTGAGCAGAATATAAACTTGGTCAGCAATGCACATACAAACTTCAATCTGAATGTTTATGATCGTATTGAAGCCATACGTGATAACTTAACAACAACATACAACAGTGTAAAGGTTCAAATTAACAGCATTAATGATCGAATTCACGATATTAGCGAGCGAATAGACAAATGAACTAATTCAAAGCGACATTCAAATAAAATGGGGGGAGTTTGTTATTAAAAATGAATTTGTTATTGGGAGCTCAAGCGGAGAGCATCAAAAATTGATTTCTTCGAACAAGAATGAGTAAAGTAAAACAAGATATCGTTACTGAAATCCACAAGCCCGCGCGAATAAATTTCTCTAGAAGACGAACCATTTTGAAAGGTTTAGATGATTTGTGGCAGGCTGATTTGGCTGATTTTATACTGTATTCTCGCGAAAATAAGGAATATAAACACATTCTTATTGTAATCGATTGCTTCTCCAAATACTTGTGGGCGGAACCTCTAAAAGATAAAAGCGGACCGTCAGTGAAGAGTGCATTTGACAAAATATTTAATGGTGGTAGGATCCCGAAAAACTTGCAGACCGATCTGGGTAAAGAGTTTTACAACAAGCATGTTGAAAATTTGCTTAAAAAGCATTCGATTAATCATTACTCTACGTTTACTATTAAAAAGGCTGCAATGGCCGAGCGAGTGATACGTACTATTAAAGAAATATTATATAGAGAGTTTAGTTTACGAGGCAAATATAAATGGATCGATGTATTACCTGATATCACAAAAGATTACAACAATCGTAAGCATAGTACCATCGGTATGAAACCAAATGAAGTCACTAAAGATAAAGAATCGATGTTGTTGAAAACCGTTTATTCACACATCAAGATTGCTGGACCGCGAAAATTTAAAATTGGAGACTTTGTGCGAATCAGCAAGGAGAAAACCGTTTTTGCGAAGGGATACACACCTAATTGGTCCACCGAAATATTTAAAGTGATTTCAATTAAAATCACAAATCCTACTGTGTACCTGTTGGAAGATTCAAGGGGGAGTCCAATCAAAGGAGGATTTTACGCTGAGGAAATTCAACTTGTTAAGCATAATGATGCATATCTAGTGGAAAAAATTATAAAGAAAAAAGGAACTAAAGTTTTCGTGAAGTGGCTGGGACTTGATAAGACTCATAATAGTTGGATTGACAAAAATAATGTTTTATAATAATTTAATCGTATACTAGTTTAGTTTTAATAATAATAATAATAATAATAATAAATTTATATTGTAACCCACACACATTGTTTTATTTATGTGAAGGAGTAAATAATAAGATTGATTTTTTTTTTTAAACATTTAATTCAACAGGAGTTTATATTCATACATTCATAGTCATAATACATTTTACCGTAAAACATGTTCAGTGTTTCCATCATAAGATACTCGAGCTCTCCTTTTGTATCGTTCTCACTCAATAAGCGGATAACTTTACCATACAAATCGTTATCTTCGTGAGCTAATTTTAAACATTTAGCCATAATTACATTATAATATAAATCAAATTCATAGGATTTTAATAATGTTAATTTAAAGTTTATAAGATTCTTAAAATTAATCAAGTTGTTGAATGTCATTAAAGAAATTAATATTTTAAAATTCCGGCACTCAAGTAATATAACATCCAGTTGTTTGTATGAGGTATATGAAATGCGGTGATCGCAGTACTTCCATGCGCCCCCATCTCTAATTTCGGTTATATTCATTTTGGAGAATTCACTCCATTCTTCTGCGGTAAAGAAAATTTCGTTGCGTCTAAAAGTACCATTATGTCCACAGTGGATTTTGATAATTGGTATAAATCCCAGTGCTGGACTTAGACCAATGGACACAAACTTTGTTCTAGAGTTATTGATTGTATAAGAGCTCTCTCCAATCAGCTGCATCTCCCGCTTGACGTCATCATCGTATCTGCAAATGCCTTCCTCCACAGGATCTTCGAACTTTAGGGGATCTGAAAAGAATGATTAGATGTAGAAATAAATTTCACTTGAGAAAAATATATTTAAAACTTACGTTCAATAATATCTTGTGACTCCAGACTTTTTAGGTTAATCTGTTGCATGCACACATCATCTAAATCGTACCCCACGTTGTAGAATTTTTCTGCATCTTTGCGTGTTAAACCGTAAGTACCTTTGGGGTTGATGTACTCGTATAATAATTCAGGTTGTAGATCTCTTGGTCGACTCTCCATGTCCTCAACGAACGGTTTTATAGAATTTTTTGGGGTCTCGATTGGATTTACATGTGGTTTTTTAACATCGTACTCTCGTTTTAATGGTGTAAAATAACACTTTTTGAGATTGGACATTATGAACTCTATTGCAAATGGGGCTAAACTATTGTGAACTGAACTGCGCAAACACTGAATCAACTGTGAAGTTTTTGCATCATGATCACCATGTTATTACTAATTTAAGAATTAGATTTTTATTTTATTTTAACCAATCACAGGGCTGATAAAGATTTAATGATTTATATTTATTGTCAATCAGAAGGTCGGTATGATGGTGATAAGAATTTTCTTGTTGATTCTTGTATTACGATGCAATTTTTCTGTTAAAAGCGGATGTTACATCCTGTTACTTCTGATTATGTGATAATTTCCTGTTGAAAACTGGTGATATGTTATCATGCATGTTGTTATGAAGTGATGAAATAAAACGCAGTTATAACATATATTTGATTTTCTTTTATTTAATGTTTGTTAATATATCTTTTATATAATTTATAAAATACATATGAAATTATAATTACACATTTAACAGTCAAAATTATTTCTAGACTCAATATTAAATTTGCGTTATTACTTTCAACATTCGAAATTATTAAATGATTTGTTACATTCATTACGTATCGATTTTTATCGAGGAACATAAAAGTTGCATTCATCACATTTGACACTCCCGGAATTGTGCTGGCGTTGATTTTGAACGTTCTTGGATGAGTGGTATTGTCGAGGTGCATCATTTTCCACTCCAAAGGCCAACTATCATTGATTCCTCTATCGATGGCGGTTATGAAGCATTGTCTGGCATCTTTGGGTTTCGTGATGAACAAAGTTCCATTAAGCAAAGTTGATAATAGTATGAATGCGGTGCTATTCATTTTTGGTGCTCTTGACACTTTTTCTAGTTGATCGGTAATCTTGACACTTTTTGCAGATACACCTTTCTGCGATGCATCTAAAACAGTTTTTTATGGGTGGAGGCGGTCCGTCTATGTGATTCTCATCAGTTGGAAGGTTGTAATGCTTATGACAGGGGAGTCTTATTTGGAAATATAAATCATTTTTACATTTTTCAGGCAGGAAGTCCCACAATCTTTCCAAATTTAGTCCATATAGCGATCGCAAATATTTGTCAGGCAGATATTTTACATATTCATCAGTTAACTTGTATTCATCCTACAATTCAATTTCTTTATTTATATTTTTAAATAAACTTCTCTCGACTTCGCTAATTTCATCGGAGCTGTATCCCGCCGAGTTTTGCACACAGTTGCTTTTGTAATTCATAATCACAAATAATTTTTTTAACATTTATAATTTGCCTTAATAGACTTTCCAATTGATAGTCTAATTGCTGTTTTTGTTTTTGCAATCGATTTTTTAAAAGGTGTCGTTTAATGAGTGACGTTCTTGACATCACCATTATCTTTAACTTTTATTATGTTTAACTGATTTTTAAATTTAGTGTCTCCACTTAAACAACGGATTGTTATCATTTATTTCTTTATTTTAAAACATCCAGATGATTTTTTTGTATTTTTATCGCTTAGGAGCGGGTCAAGTACAAGTTTTTATTTTAGATTCGTGACGTACGCGACGGGCGCTTTCATTTGAGTACCATGAAGGCCCTTTTTGCGACACCGGAAGTCGCACTTCCGGCCGCCATTTTTTATTTTGGGATAAAGATTGCCACTTCCGGTCGCCATTTTGGATTTATTTTTGACCCACCCTGTATATACAAAGTCTTTCGACCACCCTGTATATATGCTCGTTCGCTTGCTGCCGCTAGGTGGCTGCTGCTGCTGCTGCATTGCACTCGCACACTTGGAACCCTGCTGTCGGCAACCTGCTGCTGCTAATCAGTACCGTATGGTCAAAAAGGCTTAGGAGCAGGTCAAGTAAACATTTTTATTTCAGATTCGTAACCTACGCAATGAGACCTTTCATTTGAGTACCATAACGACCTTATTTGCAGCACCGGAAGTCGAACATCCGGTCGCCATTTTTGATTCTAAGATAATGATAACCACTTCCGGTCGCCATCTTGGATTTATTTTTGACACACCCTGTATATACAAAGTCTTTCGATCACCCTGTATATGCTAGTTTGCTTGCTGCCGCTAGGTGGCTGCTGCTGTCTCTCATATTTTCCATCCTTCCATTTCCGATTTCTGGTTCTCACTCACACACAAGAAGCTCTTATGGATGACGTCACCTACTGCTCGACGCAGAGGCGCGGATGACTCATCTATTGGACTGTTTACATATTAATATAGATATGATATTATTGCACGTCATCAAAGTGGAGGGGCACGTTTTACAATTTCTTATACACATTATAACACAGCACCGGAAGCGGAGGAGCGGAGGGCCCAGAACCCGCTTATTCTATCTACTGATGACTCATCACAATTAAAATTTTTAACATGTCTCGACAAGCAAAATTTCTATTACGTCATCCATCCCAACTTACTTTTTCTGCCACCGCGGCGCTGACGTGCACTCATTCTCCATCCCACTCTTTCCGAGTTTTCGCGCACCCCTCGCACTCACACACTCTTATGGAGGTACTGCACACTTTGCACACAGAAGGGCGCCACAGGCGGCGCCCACTTTCACATGCCCAGATGGCCGGCTCCGACCGGATACCCAAATCCCAAGGTCAACCCAGCGCCCACTTCCTTTGACACGCCCAGATGGCCGTGCCCAACCGGATGTCAGAAATCCAAGATAGCGTCAAACGGCCGATTTTGGACCCCATGTAAATGTCCATAAGAAATTGGTCCCGAACTCTCATAGCTCCTCTACTGTAGTAGAGGAGCTATGAGAGTTCGGGACCAATTTCTTATGGGCATTTACATGGGGTCCAAAATCGGCCGTTTGACACCATCTTGGATTTCTGACATCCGGTTGGGCACGGCCATCTGGGCGTGTCAAAGGAAGTGGGCGCTGGGTTGACCTTGGGATTTGGGTATCCGGTCGGAGACGGTCATCTGGGCATGTGAAAGTGGGCGCCGCCTGTGGCGCCCTTCTGAGCGCAAAGTGTGCAGTACCGCCATAAGAGTGTGTGAGTGCGAGGGGTGTGCGAAAACTCGGAAAGAGTGGGATGGAGAATGAGTGCACGTCAGCGCCGCGGTGGCAGAAAAAGTAAGTTGCTATACCGCTATAGCGCTATACCGCTATAGCGCTATACCGCTATAGCGCTATACCGCTATAGCGCTATACCGCTATACCGCTATAGCGCTATACCGCTATACCGCTATACCGCTATACCGCTATAGCGCTATACCGCTATACCGCTATAGCGCTATACCGCTATACCGCTATAGCGGTATAGCGGTATAGCGCTATAGCGGTATAGCGCTATAGCGGTATAGCGCTATAGCGGTATAGCAACTTACTTTTTCTGCCACCGCGGCGCTGACGTGCACTCATTCTCCATCCCACTCTTTCCGAGTTTTCGCACACCCCTCGCACTCACACACTCTTATGGCGGTACTGCACACTTTGCGCTCAGAAGGGCGCCACAGGCGGCGCCCACTTTCACATGCCCAGATGACCGTCTCCGACCGGATACCCAAATCCCAAGGTCAACCCAGCGCCCACTTCCTTTGACACGCCCAGATGGCCGTGCCCAACCGGATGTCAGAAATCCAAGATGGTGTCAAACGGCCGATTTTGGACCCCATGTAAATGCCCATAAGAAATTGGTCCCGAACTCTCATAGCTCCTCTACTAATAATTGAAATTTTGAAAAATCTAAAATTTTTCTGTATTTCACGCGTTTTTCATATTGTGACTTACAAAATAAAATTAAAAAAAAAAAAATCTTTTTTTTTTTGCATGCAATCTGTCACTTAAAAAAAAATGAAATTTTCAAAAATCATGTGGATATCAAAAATATTTTTGTTCTTTACGCGTTTTGCATCACATGAGAAAAATTGAAACTTAACCTAACCTAACCTGATACTATATAGAATTTTTAGTATTATTTTTTTATCAGCATTTGAGTTACCAAACTAATTATAAATTAAATTTAAAAAAACTAATTTAACATATATTTTCTGCAACGCCGAACCAATATTTCTGTATGATTTTGCTTTACCTCATTGCGTGTTTCTTTAATCTTTAAAGTTAATTGGCTCCTTGTGTTAGCTGGCGCTAGATATACATTATCTTTTAGAGTTCCTCAAACATAAAAATCTAATAGATTTTAATCTGGAAATATTTGATGCTTGTTGTAGATCATTTGTATTTAACCATTCTCAAACTATTAATCCAAAATGTGCCAGAGCAATATCGAATTAAGACCAGTTGCTATTTTTAAAGCAAAGAAGCTTGTCTGCTAGAAAATTAATAGTTAAGTTATTTGTAAAAAAAACTCATCAAATAACACCGCGTTTAGTCTTGCAGACAAATGATGTATTATAGCAATCTAAACATTAACACTAAATTTATTAAAAAACAAATGTAGTTTGTGCAAATTTTGTGACTAAACATAAATAAGTAATTAACAATTCCAGCTCTTATGAATGTAGTTTTATCCGTGCACAAAATTTTGCAAAAATCTGCATTTACTTCTGATTCATTTAAAAGCAATTCACAATAAAATATTCTTTAAGATGCAAATCTTAAATGAGTTGCAAATAGTAAGTTTTTTTTCTATCTATGTAATGCACGTAGTACCTTAAATTTTAATATTTAAAAACGCTTTTGGCAAGTATAACTAAACAAACCCTGTTACGTCAAATTGAAAGAAATAGATAGGACGATAGCTGCTTACAAAAATATCATTTATTTCTAAGGTCATGAAATGTGAGAATGACAACAATAAAAACAACTTGCATTTACTGTCTCAGACCGATATCACATTGAAAAAAAATCACAAATTCCAAAAAAATCGGTAAAAAAAAAGTTATTTTAAAGTACACCAAAACGTACAAATCTAATGCTAAAAATGATAGACATTTTTTACTGAATTACCGCCCAATTAGTCTTTTGTAGACCTTAAGTAAGGTAACCAAAAATGTAATTTTTGATAAAATTTGGGATTACATGAGATCTGCCACAGTTGCCACATCATCAACATGGCTTCAGATATGGGTTTTCCACAACCCATCAACTATCTATGGTAATTGATCAAATTAAAACTGGTTTTAAATTAAAATAGGCCACTGGCGTCATATTTTTAGGAAAGTTTTTGATAAGATCTGACACCAAGGTCTACTCCTAAAACTACAAAGTTTTAAGTTTAATCTGAGATTAATAAAACTTATTGCTTTCTATCTGAAAGAAAGGACACTAGCCGTAAGGCTGTTTACGTTCCAAGATATTTTACAATGTATTCGCAAAAATACTTAAAAATAACAAAAAAGTTTAAATTTCAAATATTTCTGTAAGTTTGATAAATTTTCAAAACTGAAAAAAAACATTTTTTGGCTGTGAAATATTATTCATTGAACAATTTTGACAAAAAAAAATTCTTACATTTTTTTCCTAAACATGCAATCCTAAAAAGTTACCATCTATATGTAAAAAAACAATTTTTTGATTGTTTATTATTCGAAATTGGCTAACTAAAAAAATCTGAAAAAATTACATAATCAAGGTTCATGTGAAGAAAGACATTTCCAATGGTTTAAGCAAAAAAAAATTCATCTTGTAAAAACATAGAATTATTAACAATATTTTTTTCCCTATATTTTAATATTTTCTATTGTACAGGGAGTTTATAAATGAGTGGGATTATGTAATCACTTTAAATGTGCCGCTTTTTTTAAATTGTTCACTAAACTATTTGTTTTGATAGATCAACTTTGACAGCTGTCAAGCAAACATATGAAAACATATGTAGTATAGTGAACGATTTTAAAAAGGCGGCATATTTAAAGTGATTACATAATCCCATTCATTTATAAACTCCCTGTATTAGAATATTATTGATAAGATTCTATTAATAAATAATTTATTGAACAAACTGATATAAATAAATATCGACTAGACTAGATGTAATGGTTCCAATATTTATTTCCTAATGATATCTATTGATTTTTTATTAGCAAAATTGAAATGAATTGATTAAAAACCGATTATTATGTTAAACATATATAAATTCTATTCATTCAAACATATAATATATATGGCGACGCAGAGAATTAGTTTTTGACATTGATTTCTATACAGAATAGAATATAATTTATCTGGGCCGTATATCTCATTAATATGTGAGTCACATTGACAAGACGTACACAAGGACTATTAATACAGAATCCTTATCGAGGATTCGCACAATGTGTTCGTCGTGGCTGTATGCTTCCATCAATCGAACGCGTTCGATAATAGCTGAGACGTATTCGAATTAAACTCTTCCATTGTGACGAAGCGTCACGTTGCATCTCATTATTTCTAACTAATTGAATAATGACGTACTGTCTTCTAAAAAGAGAGAGGCGACAAAGTAATAATAGAATAAAAAAAAGAGGCGACAAGAAATTTAATAACAAAAGCCACCAACCACGGCCATTCGAGGGTCCGTCTTTGCTACATGTTTTTCTTGCAACGAATTTTAAAATTGTTTTGCGGCAAGCTTTCATACGGTCGGCTTGCTGACACTAATTTTGAGAAGCGGCGCCGCTTTTTGTCCAGTGGAAATTGCAATATTATAAGTAATGGCCGGAGGAAATTTCAGACTTTTCATAGCGCGGAAACTTTTTACGGCGCACGTTAAATGCTAAATATTTCCAGCGAATCGTGCAGAGGAAAAATGGAACTTCACGCTTACGGATGCGGCATATTGTTGTGCGCGCCCGGTTTTTTTTGTTATAAAAAACATATAATTTTTCGTTTTGTTCCAACACTTTTCGCTTGCAAAATCGTACATTTAAGATTTAATGCTGCATTTCTATGCTTTAACATCTTTATTCATAAAGGAACAATACAGAAAAAATAAAAATTAAATATACATGTTGTGTACATAAATGTGTTTAATATTCTTTTATGAGATGGCCACCGACCATAGTCTTTCAGCCTAAGTTGAATTAAATTATTATTTTGTTACAAAATAAAGAATAAAAAAGGGATGATATTAAATGAAGGTGAGGGATAAGTGATCTCAGTATAAGATGTCGTTTGTCAAGTTAATAATATTTTAAAACAGAAGTTCAGCCGTTGTTTTAAATTTTGATACAACTGCTTGGTTTCTGGATATTGTTAAGTTGGCGAGTAGTTTGTGGTTGTTAGCATTATTAGCAAACTTTGATTGGAGCTTTTTGAGAAGTTGGTTAAGTGAACTACTTTGATTTTATCATATAGCAGTTCATTTGAGAGATTATGTAAAGGATTTGTTAAGTAACGGATTTTGGTGATAGAGCGTAGGCAAGTTATTAAGAGTAGGTTTAGTAGAATTTAAAAATAAAATGGAAGCATAATCAAGTAGAGGACGACAGATGGATTTATATATGTAAGTTGTGCATGCGGTAGTAATGCCGGCATTTTTATATGTCAGCAAACAAAAATGTTTTGCTCTACTGACTATTTTGAGTTTAAGGGATCGGGTATAGGAATTGAATTTAAGTTTTGGGGCAAAGCATACTCCCAAGTATTTGCATACTTGTGATGAGCGGGCTAGTTGCTGATTCATGCAAATGCAAGGAGAGTTAATTTTTAATTTGTGATATGGAATAAGAAGTTAGGTTTTTCGAGGGTTTGTTAGAAGACGCCATTTATTAAACCATGTATCTGTTTTGTCTAATAGTGATTGCAGCTGATCTATGGAGGATTTTAATGACTTGGCATGTGATATAAGTGTGGTATCATCTGCATATTGCAAAATGTACAAGTTGCAGTAATTTGGGTTTAAGTGATAGATGTCGTGACAGAATAAATTATATAGGAGGGGTGAGAGTGAAAATCTTTGTGGGACACCTTGATGAGGAGTAAATGAATAAGTTTATATGCTTTATTTGTTGCAAACTTAATTATATCAACAAATTTTTAACGTTATTTGTTATAAATTCAATTAAAGATGAAATAAAACAATTGCTATGTTTTTATTTACAATTTATTTAGTCACACTGTGAGTGCAGTTTTAGCTGAACCTCAGCATTTTTTAGACAATATTTGAATACAATGAAGATTGTAACAGAGCGTGGTGGGTTTTAATAATAATTTCTTATTGTTGCTTAGATATTTTATTTTATTTCAATATAAAATAATACTTAAATTAACATTAAATCAAAGTGACCAGATTTTTACAAGTATAAAATGTTTTGAACTTTTATACTCTTAAATCTTTGACCCTTCTATTTTAAATCAGAACAATCTGCACTCCAACAACTGGCTAACTATATTAGCGTGTATGGTTCAAAAAGTTGTACTTTTTGCTCCCAAACCAGCATCATACTTAATTCAAGATGTTATCTATTAAAAATAATTACAAAATCTTACATAACAGCAGTCAAAATATATCCAATAAAAGACCAACTGTGAAAATACTTAATCTAAGATGTAAATGTAAACATTACACTTTTGAACCGTTTTTTTTTTAGAAAATATTTAATGACAAAAATGTTTCATTTTTGAACAGTTTGTTGTGAATTTTGGTCCTTTCTAACAATATTTTAATATGTTATTGCTGGATATTTTAATTAAATAAAATATTGCATTTTTAAACAGTTTATATCTGAATTTTGCAAATTTATTTGATAATTAATACTTTTCATTTTTCAACTGTTTATGATCAATTTTCTCATTTTATATAAAAAATCTTGCACTTTTTTAACTGTTTATTACAGGGTTTTGGTGTTTTTATTAACGTTTTGATAATTCATAGCTGAATTTTGCTATTTTATGAGTAGAATTTTGCACTTTGCAACCCTTAATGGCAAAATTTTTGTGTTTTTTGACAATATTCTGATGATTCATGGTTGAATTAATAGTTTTCATCTTTGTTTAGAAAGAATAGAATCTTCAATTTTTTTAATTTTGACATTTCATGAGTAAAATTTTGTATTTTTCAATCTTTAATGTTTGTATTTTAATATTTTCTAATAATATTTTAATATTTTATGGCAACTTTTTTAAAATTATATTCGTAATTTACCAGTTTAATGCCCGTATTCATAAAAGTTGATTATATTTAATGACTATTAAATGTGACAACATAACCTCACAATTCGATAAAACGTCAAAACTATTTTTATAAATTTGATAAAAATACATGTTATTTATTTTGCGTTATTATTAAATATTATTATTCATTTATTTTTGATAGTTATTTATTATGCCAAACTTGTTTTTATGGTAGAATAAGTATAAATAATTTTGAGGTTGTCAAATTTAACGATCCGTTACTGTAACTGACTTTTGTGAATACGGGCATTAATCTAATAATATTGTTTTGGCCAGATTTATTTTTTTATGTTTTTTTTTGCAGGATTTCAATACTTTACGACAATTTTTTTAAGCAAAAGCGAGATTTTATAAATGATGTCTTAATTTAATCAATATAAAGAAAATTATTTTAGTTTTTGACCGGATTCAATTACTTAATGTAATTTATTTATCTCAAATCGGATTTTGCTTTTAACGGCCGGATTTTTGAAATTATATTAAAATTTTACTAATAAGGTAATTACTTTTAATTAATTTATGTCAAATTTTGTATTTTTATCTGATTTTTTGAAATTATGTACTTTTCAAATTGTCTTAGGACGAAATATGTTTATAATATTGAAATTGATATTTAGTGCAATTTTAGCAATTTTAAGCAAGTTATTGAAGTTTTTGGCCAGATTTGATTTTTTTTTTAATTTTTGTATTTATAGCCGTATTTTTAAAATTGTGTGTATGTATTTTACAAACTTTTATAAACAAAATATTGTAATTTTTGTCATAATTTTATTACTTTGATTAGGTTATAATTTTCTTAAGCCGGATTTTGTCTTTAATGACCAGATTTTTGAGATTATGTCAAAATTTAAACAATTATAAGAATATTATTAAAGTTTCTTGCTGGATTTAATTACTTTCCGTTGTAATTTTAAATTTTATAAGCTGGATTTTAAATGTCAATTTAAAAATATATACAAATTTGAACAATTTTTTAAGTTTTTGGCCAAATTATTCTGTATCCGCATTTTGTATTTAATTTAAAGAAAACTTACCAACCTTAAATTTATCTCTAAACAACTAAGAGACAATTATAATATTTTATTAAAGTCCAATACTAAGATTTTTTTTCTGCGTTAAAACGAACGCTTGAATTTAATGGAAATTTTATATAATCCCAGCAAAGTTTCTGTCTGTCAACACTTGCGGAATCTACAAAGCTTTACTTTACTCTAAATTTCTATTGAATCACTTACCCAACAACAACTATTTTCCACACCAAAAACAAACTAAAGGCAGCTGCTAGCTGGAAAACATTTCTAAGTTACGCTGATATGCACTCAAACCCATTTTTTTACTTTTCTCTCTCTCTTACACACTCTTTTTTGGTAGAACCCCTAAATGTGTGTACACGGCACACACAAACATCGGACCACATCCAAACTTTTTATAAATAAAATTTTACTATTATTAATTTGGGCCGAGTTTTTGTACTTCTGACAATATTTAAATAATTTATTGCTGCATTTATTAGTAAAAATATTTTGGTATTTTGTGACCGGATCAAGTTATTTTTGACAATTCATAAATGAAATTTTGCATTTTTTAAAAGGTTTTGAGAATATTTTTATATTTCATAGCCAAATTGTGCTAATTTTTGACTTCTTATGATATATTTTAGATATTTCCAATTTTTGACACTTCTTAAATAGAATTTTGCACTTTCCAACCAAGTTTTCAGTTTTTTCTAACAACATTTTTATACTTATACTATAGCCGGATTTTACAACTTTATAAATAGAATATTGACAATTTAAATCCGAATTTTGCTTATTTTGACATTTTATAAACAGAATTTTGTATTCTTTACTTTTTTAAATTTTGTTACTTCATCAAGTTTTGCAATTTTTCACATCTCGTGAATAGAATTTAGCACTTGTTGACAATTTATGGCTGGATTTTGCTATTATTATTTAATGAATAAAATTAAAAAAAAAGAAAATTTGTTCTTTTAACAGTTTATAGCCAAATTTTACTATTCTATGTACAAAATTTTGTATGGCGGATTTTGATTCGTTCTAACAATATGTTGATACTTTTTTCGTAAAAAAAAAGATTTTTGCACTTTTTGACGGTTTGTTGCCAAATATTCTTATTTTTGACATTTTATGAATAGATTTTTGAATATTTTAACAATTTAGGGCCGGATTTTAATGCTTTCTGACAATATTTTAATATTATATGGACGGAATTTTGTTCACCCTGTATCTTTGAAACAAAGAGTTTTTTCAGAAATCATCATAGTTCAAAATATTCTTAGAATAGGCCAAGTAATAATCCCTTAAATTTTTGCCGCATGTTTACCTTTATTAGAAATGAAACTCAGATTATAATGACAAAATATTTAAAAAGTTGATACATTTCCTAAACTAAATTTTCCCAATAAGACTGGTTTTGTAATAGGTTGATGCGGTTCTGCAAATAAAGTTAGAAGAACTTTGTTAGAAAATTTTAATGTACATAATACTGTATGGTTTAATTACTCATTTTTTGCAACACCAACCGGTCAACAATCTATAATTTTTGCTGTTTCTCATAACCTTACTCAACTTATTCAGCAACCCACTTAGAAACCTTTTGATAGAATTTTAGTGACTGTTGAAACTACATAAAAAAATTATGACCATTCATTTTGACTTATTACTAACAGTGCCTCATCTATCATTATTTGAAAATAATCATATTAAAAATGAAACATTTTTTCAATAATTTTGATGTTGATGCTCATTGCTTATATTTCAAGAATCTACATTTTGTAGCAAAAAATCACACAAAAACTATTTAAAACTTCATCTAACTTTCATTCCCTGTTAAAAACAAAAGTACTTGTACTTATTTTAAGCAAAATAAGCGGTTAATAAGAATCAACAAATATTTAACAAACGCATCAGTAAACGTTCCAAACAGACTCTAAACAAGATTATAAAAAAGTGTGTAAACATTGTAACAATCTAATACAACCAAAAAAATATAGGACTAGTAGAATCAAAGCTAATCAAACTTTCTCAAAATTTATTGCAAGGTAGTTTAAAATCTTCTTCTACAAAATGACCAAAACAATCATTAATCTAAAATCTAAATCAATTTGCATCTAGGTTTACTCTTTTATAGTAGTTTAAATCGGAAATACCTTAAATACTTATCATAAAAAGTCAAAATTTGGCTATAAAATATAAAAATATTGTCAAAAACTTTTAAAAAATGCAAAATTTTATTTATAAACCGGAAAGACGGACATTAATTGTAAAAAAAAGCAAAATTCTATTCATAAAGTTTAAATATTATTCCTAAATATTTAATCACATTTATATTTAAATTTTAATTTATTATTATGCCCGGTCAAGCGTGCAAATGCAGAAGTGTTGCACAATCTAGCGTAACATGCACTAGTTGTGGAATTATATTTCATAACAGTTGCGCCATTTGTTATAAAAAATGCCACTGTAGTACTTCATTCGAAGTTGACAATTCCGAACTTCCCAGGCTTTATAAAGAGATTATCGTACTGTATCAAGTTTTGTTAGAAGAAGTTTGGTGTAACAATAAATTGCTATTAGACAAAGTAATGTATCTTGAAGAAAATATTGCAGACAAAGATAAGGTAACACTTGAATACAAAACTCGTATTCAAGAATCTATGCCTTGTGTAGTTACACCAACTATTAATGAAGAAATTCGATTGCTGCAATTAATTCTGTTATTAATAATTCATCTTCTTTTGCAACCCTTATTGCTCAAATTAAACCTAAATAGAAAGTTCAGCCTAAAACTCCAACAATTTTTGGTTGTGGTTCAAGTCACGATAAGTTGCAGGCATATGTGCCAAACTCATATATACATGTCTTAAAACTTAAACGCGGAACTAAAAAATCCAATGTTATTAACTACATTAAATTGAAATATTTCAATCGACGCTGTAGTTGTACAATCTGGAAGCTACCGTAGCTTTAAAGACTTGGTTTCAGCCGACCATCCTCGAGCTATTTTTTGCAAAGATTTTTGGCCAGCTAACATAGCTGTCAAAAAATTTGTAAGTTATGGTCGTTCACTAAATATTCCTGCTTCATTTGCAATGGATTTTCGGAGCTTGAATCCTGTCAACAGCCTGTACCCAAGAATAATAACGGTTTCTCCATCTACTACCAGAACGTCGGGGGTTTAAAAACTAAACTTAGGAAACTCTTGCTAGCTGTAGCCGTATCAGACTACGATGTGATTGTTTTCACTGGAACCTGGATTTCTCCAGACGTCTGTGACTCTGAATTAAATATAAAAGGCTATTATTTATTTATTTTAAACAAAGCGGAGGTGGTGTATTAATTGCTATCAAAACTCACCTTAAATCTGTATTACTTTACCCCACATTTATTAGTGTTGAACATTTGTTTGTAGTTGTTAAATTTATCTTGTGTCTTATATAATTTGTGCGGTATATTTACCTTCTAATTCAACTAAAGATAAATATTTTGACTTTTGTTATTCCGTCGAGTTTCCAAGCAGTAAACTAGTTTTATTGGGCGATTACAATCTACTTGCAGCGTCTTGAGTTAACAATGATATAGGTATAGGAATAATTTGTAATGATAGATACCCTGCTCATTTAGTACCTAATTCTTTTGGGTTCTTAAACTGCGTACAATGCATTTCTATTCTTAATAGTGAAGGTGTGTTTTTAGATTTATGTTTTGCCAACTATCGTGATAATTCTGTGATAGAAGCTGTTGATGTTTTGTTAAATTTAAGCCAACACCATACTGCGTACTTGTTAACTATAAAATATGATGCTATCTATGATATTTTAAATTGTAATTATGGTTTTAATGATTTTAAACTTGACAACTACAGAGCAATCAATAATTATTTGTTGAATGTTGATTGGACTGCACTATTTTTTAACTATGATATTGATATGTGTCTTGATGTATTTTACTTTGTAATTGTTTATGTTATTGATTGTTTTGTCCTTAAAAAACTGTAGCGTGAAAGCAATTTTCCTATTTGGTTCAACAAAGAAGTGATATCTTTTACTAAACTTAAGAAAAGTTTACACAAACGTTATAAATCTTCAAAACAATTGTCGGATTATAATGAATTCCAATCTATTCGTACTACGTGCAAAAATCTCAGTGCACATCAATACGAGCAATATATTTTACAAACTGAAAAAAATATTTAAAATAATCCAAAACATTTTTGAAGATTTGTTATTGAGAACAAAAAAATTAATGGTTTTCCAGCCACAATGTATTATAAGGATCAAACCTGTCATAATGGGAACGACTTTATTAATAGTTTTGCAGATATTTTTCTTCACTCTATGATAACGAAACCCATCCAACTTCATTGTTTAATTTTAATAATAACGTAATACATTCAAAATTTTCTGTTAGTTTGTGTTTCTTAAAAACAGGAATTGAAAACCTTAAATGTAATTTAAGCGTTGGACCCAACGGCTTTCCTTCGTTACTGTTAAAAAAGTGCATTTATTCTATTGCAAAGCTATTGCACTTACTTTTCAATACTTCATTGAATGAAACTAAATTTCCGCAAATATGGAAACAAAGCTATATTACGCCTTTGTTTAAATCTGAAACCAAAGAAGATGCAGTGGATGTGCAAAAGCATCTTTATAGAAGAACAGCATGGATTTCGTGAAGGGCGTTCCACACTTACTAATTTACTCTGTTATGAAAATGTTATTTTAAATGCATTTGAATCTAAAGTACAAGTTGACTCAATCTACACCGATTTTTCAAAGGCGTTTGATCGTGTGAGCCATAAAATTTTGATTGCAAAGTTCAGTGCTCTGGGTTATCATCAAGATCGAATTTTCCTGGTTAATTAGATTTTGTAAAAAATAATAATTTTTGTCACAGCCCATTCTTGTTTCATCATGTGTTCCTCAAGGATCTCTATGTGGACCAATTTTATTTTTGCTTTTTATTAATGATATCCCACAGTATATTAATTCATCGTCATCTTTTATTTGCGGATGATTTAAAAATGTATAGAAGAATATCATCTCTCAATGACTGCCATATTTTACAACTGGACTTAGATTCTCTAAATACTTGATGTTTTATTAATAACTTATTCTTTAATGCTGATACATGTTCTTCAATAAGTTTCCATAAAACGTAAAATATCTTTTAACTATATAATTGACACAAAAGTCACACAAATTAAAGATTTAGGAGTTATTTTTGATCATAAACTTATATTTGTTGAACATATTAACATCATGTGCAACCGTGCCATAAAAATGTTAGGATTTGTATATTATAGAATGTCTGCAGATTTATCAGCTAAATCTTTTATATTGTGCTTTGGTGCGTTTGCATTTAGAGTATGCTCCGTTAGTTTGGAGTCCTGTATATGAAACTCGTAACCGTATTATTGAACAAATTCAAAAGAAGTTTTGTCGTTTATTGTCTTATAAATCGGGCATATTATCTGTAAATTATGATTACTGCTACATTGCTTCATTGTACAACCTACCGCCATTGAAGATTCGCCGCAAAAGGGCTGATTTGTCGTTCTTGCGTAATTTAATTGTGTCTGAGATTGGTTGTCCGGAGCTACTTACTAGGTACTCTTCCATTTTATGTAGCACCTAATAATAGACATAGCAGGCATTCTTCTTTATTCCGTGAGTCTACCCATTCTACTAATTATGGTTTCAACAATCCACTCGGTAGAATGTGTAGATTTGCAAATAATTAACCAACTGATATTAATGTATTTTGTGTCTCTAAATCTACGTTTAGAAGTCAGCTGAGTCATGCTGACTAATGTTTAATACGTGCGCTTTTATGTATTCTTTATTTTTGTATTGTAAAACATCATTGTTTATGTATATTTGATGTAGATGTAAATGGTGAGATTATACCGTAAATAAAGTATTATTATTATTAAACCTAATTTGTAATTTATCAAAATAATATGAACAAGTTGCAATGTATGCAACTGGTGTGTGTCAAATAAGTTTTATGGGATTCGTTCCTTTTGTTTTTGTGACTCGCTTTCAACTCATTATGAAACTTGCAAACTCATGCCATATAACATATTTTTATACACTTGATTATTATTGTATTATTAACTTAAATCAACAGAGTTATAATAAACTTAATAAAAAAATAAAAATAATAGAACTAAATGTTGGCTAAATCGACGTTGTATACCTATAATTGTTGTGTTTGATGTTGGTTCTGTGCATACCAAATCTTGTTAGAGTATAAGTCCAAAATATTATTTAAAATTTTTTTAATTAAATTTTATTGCATAAGACCAAAGAAAGAACAAAAATTTGAGATAATAGAAGCTTGGCTAGATAAACTATTCTGAGTAAGAGTTATTTCTGAACAGTTGAAATCACCTACAAAAATAATTTTATTGTCTATAAAGTAAATTTTGAGTTAGCAAATTTAAAAATAATTTATAATCATCAACAATAAACAATAAATATTTTTTTTACAATCAAATTTAAATTGTTTCTAAATATATTTAAAAAAATTAGTCTGATTTTGTTAAAAATTAAGTTGTTTGAATATCTTCTTTTAAGTAAGCTCATTATGCAAGGATATTATTTATAGCAAAGTTTGCTCCATCTCAACTAATTAATATCCGGCCCCTAACATAATCGAATTAAGTTCTCAAGAAATTTTGAATTACGTAACGTGGGAAGTAGCAACAAAATGTCAACAGTGCCACACACTAGAAGCTAATGAAATTTTGCAACCACCTACTTAATGTTGTAAGTATAAGAAGCGAATATGCCTGAAAATTATAATTAAAAAGTTCAATATAATTTGATTAAAAAGTTTCATTAATAGCAACTTGTTAATTATACAAAATAAAAATAGGGGATGATATTTAATTAAGGCACCGTTCGATGTGTCTAATGAGCGTTTAGAGCTGGGATTTTAATATGCAAACGCACACAAACGGTTCGAGATTCATACAGAATTTATTTATTAGTGTACAAACATCAAAGGTCGAAATTTCATTTCATGGGGGCTCCCATAATTTAATTACGGAATTTCAAATAACATCCTCGTAAGAGGATTTAACCTTCGTTTAAGTCATTATTAAAATCAACTTTTTTCGAATTACATTTAGGGGGACAACGCGCGCACGTCGAATGATTGACATCCCTTTCACGGTGTAATCCGGTTACAAATGCGTGGGGGTTGTAATGAGAGTAGCGCCACCCCTCAGACATATGTAAATTTACACTTGAGAGTGTTTGATTTAAAAACATAAAAGTGTTGAATATTTGCAAACTTTTTAATTTTAACTTTATTAAATATTGATAATAATAAACAAATTCTTCCCGTATTTTTATTATTTATTTCCCTTAATTCCAGAATTCCTGAGAAATAAATTCGCACGGAAGATGTAATTGTGCATGCTAGCGACTTCCGAAGGGTGTAGGGGAAGATCTCCCGGTGATTTATCACTATTCTACAGGGAATCGAATAAGGAATGCAATTAGAGGCGGAATGTCTTTGCTCAATCTCATCGCCCCGTGTCATAATTACCTGCTGCACTTCAATTACGCTCATATATAGTATACAAGGCGCGTTATATCTTCGCCGCCTCGTCCCATTTTATATTATGAATTGGGAATTGCTGGTATTGCTCTTGTGGCGTGACTCGCTAATGCATATTGTGTCATTACTCCTTAAGGTGTCGAGAATTATGCACGGTGTAATTGCATATATTTATGAGAATTTCATGCATTATGTAAAACCTCCTTATCTACCCTCAGCCACTCCAAGATGATTCATAAATTGTGTGTTAAGATATAAACGAAATGGACTAGAAAAAAGAAGAGAATTGGATTATAATTGATAAAAGAGTGGCGAGGGGGAAATCTGAAGAGATTACCGGTGCGAGGTGTCTGAGATATATATAAAACCTTGCAAACAATTTGTAAGCGAGTGCTCTGTCCCCCAATTCCCTCTTTTTTACCAGGGTTTCTTTTCGGGTGTCGGGAGACGTCCCAAATGTCGATATCTCTAGATTAGCGGCCTCTAAGCGACTATCGTGCGGGATCGTCCTGTCGCCAATTTATAGCTACGTTCTCCACAACCGCACGCACTTCCCTCACAGGACCGGAATAACTGAATTTATTGGAAACCCGACACTATCTATATATATTTTTATATTTACACACTCGCACTGAGAGACGTACGAGCGCTAGGGATAGGTCCTGATTGCCGACTATCCCGGACGGAACTTGCATTTATCATTTTTATTTTTATAGAGATAAGTAGTCGAGAAAGTTATCTTCGATATACGAAGTGACTGCAAATTTTATACGATACAAGTATCGATTGCTGTTACTATAGTAACTTTTCAGTTATTTTACCATCAATATCTATTTTTGTAGTTTTTATCATTATAACAATATAGACATTAATAGAATGTTGCTTCAAATGTTAACAATTGATATTTAACTTTTATTTTTTTATGTTTTAACGTAGCCTGTAAGCAAATAGTTTAAAACTAAATCATTATTAAATTTTTTTTTCAAAAATAAAATAGTGTGTCATAACAGAAGATTATTCAACTTTCTTTCAATAATGAGATAGCAAGTCCCAATATTTGTATTTTTTTAAATTAAAGATAATAAAAAAATCTGCCAATTTTACCATATCTCTTCTATAACAACATTGCTAAAAATATAGTTAAAAACTTTAAATGTGTTAACTTTGAGCAGGCCAATAATATTTAGAATTTAAATAAAATGTATCGGAATTGATTGATTTAAAAAAAAATAGTTTAACAAATTTGATGGATTCTCATAGATAATCAGAAATTTTTGTTTAGCATAGAATCAATAGGTTTATCCATCATAACATCAGTACATAGTTATTAAGAACTCCTGACCGAATTTAAATATTTTATTACTGGATTTTAGTATTATAGACTGGGTTTATATTTAATAAACTGATTTTAGTTATATAAAAACTTATTGGCCAGATTTTAATACTTTTTGTTAAACAAAAAACTTTAGTTTTTTAAGACCGGTTTTTAATTTAGGCAGTTTTTGGTTAAATGTTTTAAAACTTATTTAGTTTTAATATACAGTCTGTTTCAAAACATGTGTCAAAAAATGAAGTGTAGGATTTTTTAGCTAATTGTAAGAAAAAAAGTTCCTGTTAACATAGTTTCGCTATTTTTGGACGGTATCTCAGGAACCGTTTGAGATACAAAACTCAGCTTTTGTACATATTTTAGCATTAATATTAGCTACTTTTTAGGCGTTTATTCAATTTTTTTTATGTGCCATTGACGGAGATTTTAAGGTTGCGTGAGGTTTTTATGGCTCTAATTTCTATAACACTTAGAAAATTGGCATTCTGAAGCACATTGTGAACCACCAATATTTTCTACACAAAAAAGGTAGTCCTAGTCAAAAGCTCTAACGTAAACCGTTTTAGAAAAATACGACGTTTTATGATGGAAAACATGAAAAAAAGTAGCAACATGTTTTGTTGTTGATAAAAACAATTTGATTGTTCATGCATTTGTTTTATGCATTTGAGTTATTGACAATTGTCGTTTAGTTGTTAAATAATTTTTTTTTAAAGAAGTCAATATCGCGAAAACTTATTAACTTTATTACCCAAATAATTTGCCTATTCTTAGTGGTGATAGCAAAACGAATAATTACAGTGATAGCGAGATGTGCAATATGCATTTTGTTTATGGCGTTGCCGATGGAAATGCAGCAAAAGCTCGGAATTTATCAAGAAAGGTTTCCAAATCGACAGGTATCAAATGAAAGAACATTCATACGTATTCACAAACGTCTACATCAAACTGGAAGTGTACATAAAAGAGCTGCAGAAAATGGAAAACCTCGCCTGCTACTATGTTCTTCAAGAAATCGAAGACGATCCATCAACTAGCACAAGAAGAATAGCTTTAAACCTAAACCTTAGTCACGTTACAGTGTAGAGGATAATAAAAAGCCAGATGTTATATCCTTATCACATACAGCAAGTACAGGCTTTTTTAACAGCGGATTTTCCGCAAAGATTGTCTATGTGTCAATGGTTTCAAGAAAAAATTGCGCAAAATCCTCGATTTTTAAAACATTTACGGACTTCCATAATAATCATTTATGGGTTGACAAAAATCCACATGCTATAATGGAAGGCAATTATTAGCAAACGTTTTTCGTTAATGTTTTGGCAGATGTTGTAGGAAACCATTTAATAGGTTCATTTTTTTGTCGTTTAGGTTAACTGGTCAATCATATTGTAATTTTCTTGAAGAAGAGCTGCCAGGACTTTTAGAGGACGTTCCGGTTTAATTAAGAAACAAGATGTGGTTCATGCACAATGGTGCTCCTGCACATTTTAGTTTAGTTGCGCGTCAATTCTTAAATGAACAATACAGGAACCGTTGGATAGGTCAAAAAGACCTACAGACTTGGTCCTCTCGGTCTCAAGATCTAAATGTTTTAGATTTTTTTTGTGGGGTTACTTAAAACTTTAGTTTACACTACATCAGTTAATTTTAATGAAGAACTAAGAAATTGCATTAATTTATCCTGCAATACAATACGAAAACTCCAGGAATTTTCGAACGGGTTCGTCAGTCATTAAGTCGTAGGTTGGAAGCCTGCATTACCGTAGGACGAGGTCATTTTAAACAATTTTTGTGATTTTTCTTGTTTTTTATGTTGCTTAGTTTAGTAAAATAAAAAAAAATATTCTTTTATACACCCAGTATCTCGAAAACGGTGCGTTTGCGGAACCATGTTAACAGGATTTTTTTTTTTCTAATAATTAGCTAAGAAATCCTACCCTTTTGTTTTCCGACACATGTTTGAAACACCCTGTATTTTATGCTGTTTAGTATGACTGTTTATGATAAAATTAAATTTTAAAATAAATTTTAAAATTTATAAATAAGTTTAGGTATTTTTATGATAGCTTTAATACTTGATTTTAGAATTTTTAAATTTAATGTCGGGTTTTAAAATTTTATTTATGCATTGAAATTTTTATTCAAATTTTTATAATCAATGACCGGATTTTACTTTAAATTGAGTAAGTTTTTACACTTTGTTAGCTAATTATATAGTTGGGTTTTTATACTTAGTACCAGGTATTTTGTTGCAGGCAAATCTAATGCGATACGGCTTCATTTCTATGTTGCAAGACAGCGTACTACCAACCAAATTGCTTCAGAAGCGTCAGAACAGACCGTGGCAAACTAATGGATGAACTTGACAAATTCTCAAATTCAACGCATTGCTGGGATCACTAAATTTACAAACTTAAAACAACTTAGTAAAGCACAAGCGACAATTGAATCCGAGCACACACGGAGCAAGCTAGAGAAAACTACAAACTCCCAAAAATAATATTGCTATTTTAAAAATTACCCAACAAAATTTACAACCCACCAAACAAGTTGTACTGCAAACCGACTACAACATAAACTCAAGTCACCAAAGAAGCAACTACCAGCCTCATAGTTAAAAAATACAATGAAAATGTTATTTCTAAATGCTCTTACACTAAGTGAAAAAATATTTTGAGACACTTTTGGATAATAGAAAACTAGGCAACCCTAGACTTTACCCAAAAACTAATCCGGTTTGTCTAAAAAGATGAAGCAGTTGTGTATCAGAAGCAAGCAGACTATTACAGAAGTAATAATAATAATAATAATTTATTAACGCAACTGCATTTGCATGTTAAATTACATAAAAAAAATACAGATTTTTTACATACATCTTCTTAAATTAACTTTAAACATCTTGTATGAAATACCCACAAAGTCAACATTATTTGATACATAGTTAGCGTGTCGTGCAATACAAGACAGTAAGCTGTGCCGACCATAGTTAGCCCTACTATAGGACATGCAAAAGAAGCCAATTCCTAACCGCACATTGGAGAACATGAATATCTATCATATTCAAGATCTGCTGACAGCAGATTATCCCGCTCAATACTTTGAACAAGAATTTTATGTCCATCTCATTTCTTCATTAAATCCCGATGTTTTAAAAAGATAAATACACACCAGTAAGGCTGAGTTTAAATGATACCAGTTTGTAAAATTTATTTTTAATTGACTCTAATCTGTCAATAGAAGTTTGGTAGGATGGGGACCATATTACGCTACAGTACTCTAAATGTGATCTCACCAGAGAATTGTACAAAATAAGACGAGCCCGTATGTTACTAATAAAAAAATCTAAATAAAGATTGAATGACAGTTTGGAATTAAGCCAGACTTTTAGGTTTGAGTCAACTTTTTCTAAACGGGTTTCAAAGTATAGATGACATTTTTTAATATTAAGATCCATGTAGTTAAAAACACACCATTTATTGACCGTTAGTAAACTCCATTGCATAGTAACGCAATCAGCAATAGTGCTAACTCTAGAATATACCTTTACAACATATGCAAATAACAGGTGGCAACAACTTAAAATATCAGATAAGTCATGAATAAAGACTGAAAATAAGACAGGTTTCAAATGGGACCCTTGGGGTATATCTGATGTCGCCTTAATGGAATGATATAGATAGGTGTTAATTTTAATTTGCTGGATTTAAACAATGGATTACCGACATTATAAGCACTTAATTTGTTTATTAGCAGGTCATAGTTAACAAAATCAAATGTAGATTGCATGGACCTCATCACCACTTTCCAATGCTTTTATTATATAATTAGTAAATACAAACAAGTTTGTTTGGGTTGGTCTTTTCGAGAAAAAAACCTTGTTGTTGATAAGTAATTATATTTTTAAAAACACCAAAAAAGCGTTTATATATTAATTTTTCAAAAATGTTTAGCAGTACCGATGTTATTAACCTAAAATTAGTTAAATTAAATTTGGAACCAAATTTAAAGATTGGTACTATATAAGATTGTTTCCACAAATTGGGAAAAATTCCTGATAATAATAACAACAAATAAATTTAGTGGAGTGGGCAAGATAACGTTTGGAAACACAAAGAAAAACAAGAAAAGCAAGTTATCAGGTTCAGAACTACTAGTTTTGCCAATGTTTCTAGCACACACTTTAAGCTGACTAAAATATTACTTAAATTCACAGAAATATTGGATACAAACGTCAATTAAATGTGTGTAGGAGGTTTATAAACCGATAAAAAAAAATCTGCAAAAAGATTGGCAATGTCAGCTTTATTCGTGTAAACACATTGAGGAGTGAATTTAACATTATTCAAATTCTTCCTATAGCATAGTAAAGTCGTGGATTTGCAGTTAGATCTCAACCTTGCAAAGACAGCATAGTCGGAAGCTAAAAGTGATGTTTTTCAATTTTTATGAGTTTCTTTCTTGGATAGAATTAAATCAATTAGTTTTTTAGAAAACCAAAGTGGTAAGCAGCAACGTTTGCTAACGGTGTTTTTAGGTACATACAGATTGATTACAAAATAAATAACGTCATAAAATATAGCAACCGCATCATTTACAGATTCACATAGATTAAGAATAGAGCAATCACCGCTCGCCAGAAAATTTTATTTAAAATATATTTTAAGTAAGTTCCATCATCAATATCAGCACATTCTTTGATTACAACACTAGTAAAAAAAGAGGGATAATAACTGTCGCATGGAATAATATAAACGCGATTATATACTTGCATAGTATCATTATTAGTAAGACATAAATCTAAAAAGTATTTAAATCATTGGTTTAAATTGGTTTAAACCTATAGCACCGACACTATCACAAAAAAAAACGCTTTCACCGTAGATGAAATATTGATTGAAGTTGATATTGGGCAGATTAAAATCACCTGTGACTACTATTCTACTTTCAGAATACTCTAAGATGGCATCTTTAAATACTTCAGCATGGCCAGCGTATAAATTCATAGGAAATCTGAAAAGTATATAACTGCAGCTAACAATTTGTTCAGACAGCTCAAAACTAATTTACACAATAACCATTTCTAGGTTATAATACAAAAGTACAACTGTAGATTTTAGGTTTTTCTTAACAGCTATTAAGACTCCGCCACCACTGCTTTTAGAGCTGGTGTTAACATTCCTGTGCATCCAATAAACCAATAAACAATGTATTGGTCATCAATAAATTTATTATTATATATAGAAAAGTAAAGCCCGGTTTCAGTAAGAGCCAAGACATAAAAATTTTCCGTCAAACACAAACAGAAAAAATCAACCAAGTTAGTACGTAGACCTCTCACATTTTGATAGTAAATTGTAAGAGTGTTTATAAATTTTGAGTTAGTTACTACTTCTGAGTTTCTTGGTAATTGCTTTCCGAAAGGAAGTGGTGCTTAAGGGGCCAATTCGTATGAAAAAACTTGTTGACGTCTATGGCAACCGGTTATTGATTGGTGTCTAGAAGTCAAGGAATTAGTGATTCTTTTACACCTAGCTTGAATAAACAGGTATCTTCATTGTTGGTAAATGGGAAACATTTAGCATCATTAATGCCGAGAAAATCACGCATGTGTTTGAAAATATCTGTGTCTTTTGTTCTTGGCGTAACTCTACTTAGATAACCTCAATGTCTTCTTCCTGCAGATTAAAATGACGATAACTTTGTCGTAGAACTCCTGATGATTATTAGAGCTTTGCGCTTAGGTAACTTAGAACTCACTTCAGAAGTAAGCTTTGCATGGTAAAGCACTGCTGAAGCAAATGAAGAAAGAAATCCGTTATTATTATTAATTGTAGACACGGACATGTTTTGTAAAGACACCATATTTGGAAACTTAGAACTAACCAAATCAATTAATGGGCCAGCGCTTTTAGGCCCAGAAGGGGTTGAACCAAGGGTAGAATCAATGTCAATATTTTTTTTTGCAACAACACATATTTTTGACTTTAAAGATGCTATATCTATTTGAGTTTTGAAGTATGCGTATAATGCCGCAAAGGAAACAACAAGTGAGCAATATGTTCAAAACATTATCAAACCGTTTAAAACAAGGCCACCCGCAACAAGATTGCACTCCTACCAAAAATACAGAAGACGCTGAAAAATTTTAGTCGTCAATATTGATTTTTCTAAAATTAATTAAAACACCAGATACTGACAAATTCCACTGCTACCAAACATTTTAAAATTATGCCATTTGGACTTTAGCTGCTGGCAAAGTGTTTGTAAGAAAACAGAAAATTTGTTTTCTTATTCAAATATGTAGTTACAATAAACATTAACATCTTTGACTTGTTATAGAACAGCTTTAAAAATACGGCCTACACTGGAAAATCAGCAAACGCAACTTTAACATGCAAAAAAATTTAATACTTCGACCGTCATATAACACGTGCTACCGTTACAAGAATTTCTACAACCAAACACCGCCGCATCACTCACCAATGTCTAAGAAAACAAAAAAACTTTTCAAATAAAACAACAAGAAAAACCAGGTTTTCCAAGCAGTAAAACAGCTTTTAAATTGACAGTTTTGAGATCACTTGATTAGTAAAGAAGTACCGACTAAATCTTAAAGCATTGATTTGGCCCAAAAACTCTACCAACGCTAAAACAAATTGCACTTAAATTTAATTACACTATAAAACACACACTTGGTACCAAAAATCAACTGCCCCAAGAGTTGGATAAAGCACCTAACTCAAATCTCGGGGCATAATTTGTCGCAAGTTAACATTTGTTAATTTAAGACTTTTGTCTAATACATGATTAGTGTTCATTTAACCATAATTGCATTTAATATAAAAGTGTGGGTAGACCAGATAGGCCTCGTCAATATCTACAGAGCTTCTATTTTTTTTTTAATTAACGTGTGCGATAGTATATATTTGCTTTTTGGTTCATATTCAAAGACTGCTTGTGAGGTAGTAACATAAGCGTAAGCCATAAAATATTGGCTCTTGTAACAAAAAAAAATTTTATGCTCTGTCTAAATCGTCAGAAGAAAAAGAATCAGCAAAAGAAGTAAACGTTGTGGATTGGCTAGTATCTTCTAATGTGTTTGCCTAAATCATAAGCATAACCCGATTTTACCAATGCACAACATCTCAAAGCCATAACTTTGGCCGCAGCAATAAAACAAAGCTAATTAACTTACGGGCAGATTTGCATCATAATTCATTATTATCAATTGTCTGCAAGAAGCAAATGTTCTCAAAGAAGCCAAACAAGAATACCAAATGGGGAAAGCCGGAAATTTAATTTGCAGAAGCTTGGGATAAAACCAGCTAGTAGTCCCTTTAATCATGCAAAACAAAACCATCAAATACCACTATAAAACTAACGTTGCAAGACATCCAGACCGGGACAAAACTACCCAAGCCTAAGCATACGCCAACTGAAACCATTATTGCCATCTTAAAGCAGCAGATCTTCTACAAGTATAGATAGATTGACAATGATCTCTCACCAAGCAAAGTTCTGCTAAGTGCAAATTTTGCAAAACCAAGAGCATGGGTAACACAAACAACCCCGGTTTTAGAACAACATTAATGCCAGAGATAAGCAAATGCAAAAAGCAAAAAAGCATTAAGTTACCACATACAACAAAAACGTCTGTCAACCAGGTAACCGAATCTGGTGAGAGACCAAAAATAAAGCCAATCAGAAAAAACTGAAGAAATTGTTACTGAGTCAAAGACAATCTCTATTGTTTGCCAGTAAAAGTTTATCTGGATGACCTACGGCCAGCTCCAGATCTAAACGGACAAGATGTTGGAAGCATACCCACATACCGATTATGACACATCAAAATTGATTGATTAGATAGAGAAGAAAGAAAAAGATTTTTGCATTCAAATCCAATGCAATGCAACATTTTTGGGTGTAGATAATTGTTATTTATCTTTGCAACCACACACGATTTTCAAGAAATATGATACACCAATCTACTTTGTTTAGTCGGCAATCCGCAAACAGGGCATTAGTTAACCGACAGTAAATTCCAATCATTCTACCACAAACCGCAAGCACAAACGCACCACTCAACTACACGCATTTTCTAAAAAGTAAATTAAAAGTTTTTACTGGAGATATCATTAGATAATCGCAAACAAACAACCTCATAGGCACTTTGTAAAGGACTCCAAATAGCCTCCGGCTCCTGCAGAAACATGAAACAAACGGATTTTTAGGCAATGTTTGGAATTTTTGATTTTTTAGTTAATTTTGCATTTCTTATTTATTTTTTTTTTTGTTATCAATTTATATTTATTAAACATTATTATTTTTTCTTAGTATTTTGAATATCTCAGAGCATATTTCTAGCCAAAAACAATATTTTAGAGATAATATTTCTGATTCTAATACATAAGAAATTTAGAAAAATATTACAAAACGTGCAAGTGGCTTATATGGGACTTTCTACAACAAAAATGCATCATAAGCGCATAATTAAACCACAAAAGAATTTTATCTTAATAGTTAAAACTCATTTATAATTTTTGCTTTTCTAACAATAATTTTTTTAAACCGTATACAAAAATTACATTTTAGAAATCTAAATGAAAATTTATATCAATCAATATTGTCTTGCAATAATTTAATTTAAATTTAAGAGTAAACTTAGTTTCATTATTTCAAAAAAACTTAAAACTAATTAAAATTTTTAGATTTAATTTAATTTAGTTTCTTTAATTAATTAAATATTTTATTATTACATACATTTATTCAACTAACAATTTCATTTCCTCTCATTGATTTATAATGAATCATCCATAATTTTAATAATCAATCAATGGACCCCTATGGCACTTGATTCGAATACATTATGTTAATGCAACAGTCAAAACAGTAATTAATTATATTATTTTCATTAGTATGCTAATTGAAGAATCGACTTTGGAGGAATGCTTTGGCAACGTGATGGAAAGCCAGTTGTCAATTAAAAAAATAAAATAAAATAGGCAATTAATTGAAACAAAATAACGTATGGGGAAAACATTAAAATTAATTAGTAGAAACATAGCGATGAATGGGTTAGATTAATGGATAGAATTATGTTGATTGTAAGATGCAATTTATTAAATTAAGTTATTTTGTTTGTAAACAATTCGTGTTAAATTTTAACCAACACCATTAAATCTATTCACACAATATGGAGGTCGTAAAGAGTAATGATTTACAATTTTCGGAAACTACTCTATTAAAATATTATGAGTATAATTAAAATATGTAATTTAATCCTGTTAATAAATTTGAAAATAATCTCAGTATAATAACTAAATTAGACAACTAATTATATTATCAAATCTGCACGACATATACGGGCAAGAACAAGCTCGCTTGCATCGTAAACACATGCTTTTAACACCTTGTATTCACAAAGTTAACATTTCTCCTTATTAAAAGGAATTGTAACTAACCATTTCTATGTAAATGGATTCTATTTTTGTAAATTAAAAAATTAAAAAGATAAGCTAGGAAGATCTCAAGCTAATAAAATTTCAGCGTGAATTAATTATGTTGAAATATTTTAATGAATTCACCTCGTATAAATATAATTTACACGCCATCCATTCAGGACAAGACAAAAGATGCTTCTAATTATTGTAGTTGGCGTTATAAATTGAATGTTTAGGCCACGGCCATCGCGGTGTTATTTAGGAATGCCATAAATAATACAACAAGAGTTTTAACTCATCTGGTGATCTTAACGACCACGGATTTCTTAAACCGTCATCTAGATAAGACCAGATATGCTAAGTAAGTAGCAGTTATGGGGGGAAGAAAAAACGGCATAATTCAAAGCAGCACCTGTAATTAATACGGTGCATCTCTTCGGGGCGTAATTATACAATATAAATTTAATTTAAATGGTACCAACTAATAAGCAATAAGATTCTTTAGCATATTACGCTACAATTATAATCAATATGAGTAACACGTTACATCCATTTAATTTACTGTAATAATGGCAAAATTACAATATGCAACGATGCAATCGATGATGTAATAGTCTATTTAAATTTTTTTGTCTGTTTGCCAACAAATCTGAGTCTAGAAGCAACCACTTGTCAATAGCATTATTAACTTTTAAGTCGGAGTTGAAAGTCTAGCTTACAATAAACTGCTTGTAACCAAGCAAGTTAATCTTAAGAAATTGTGAGTTTTGCAAAAATCTAATCTCTGGATAACCAACTGACTTTGTTTGATGAGTTGTCTATTCCAATTAACACTATTTGCCTCCAATCTATAAATTAAGTATAGACTTTTTGTTATTTTTTTCTCTTAATTTAATGACATTTGCAAAAAACAAAAAAATTAATATCTGGATGATTAATATTTGAGAAAGTGGGTGTGCTACTTTAATTAAAACTCCTACTTACCAAACTGTTTGTTATTAAGACATTATATTTGATACTCTTTTTTGTTAATTAAAAAAAGAGACATTTCCAAAGAGTAGAATTATCCAATCCTGGATGACTAACACTTGAGTATAAACAAAGTGCCCCGCCCGCCCACTTAACTGTTTGTCATTAAGTCATTGAGTTTGTCACCTTAATCCTTCAGCTTAATAAATGCTGACATTTGCATGACCAACACATGGATGAGTAATTGAGTTATTCAAAATTAAATTACTTACCTGCCTACCGACACGATTGTATATCATGAAAACTTTCTGTCACTCTTTTAATTTATATTATTTCTGGTACTTAAAAAGTTTCCTTTACATATAAAAATATTTCTATTAAAATATAAAAATCCCACAGAGAAAATCTTGCTCAAAAGAAAAAAATAATACTGCTGTTTTTTTTAATAACCAAATAGTTATAACTTTTAAAATGTAAAAAATAAATAAGTTTTAAATGTAGCAGATATATAAATAAACTTTGTTTTACCGATTTTATTTTTAACTTTTTATTTATAACAAAATATCCAGAGTAAAATAAAGTGCTCCTAGCGACTACTTATGTTTTAGAAGATCTAGCGGCAACTTAAGTGTTAAAACTACTTACCAGCAATTTATAAACTAAGTGCCCCGCTCACCCGCCTAACCGTTTGTCATCAAACCATTAAATTTGTTAATTTATTTCTTCAATTTAAAAAATGCTAAAGATGACTAACACTTGAATGAATGAGCGGGCAACTCTAATTATAACTTTATGCTCGCAATCTCTAAACTAACCCAACCCAAATGTTTAATAAAACATTGCACCTGCCATCTTTTTTCCTCAATTTATTAAATATTAACATTTAAAAAAAAAACAATATTTTAAAAAACGTCCTAAAACTGTTGTAAAAGTTTCACACGTTTTAAACTTTCATTTATATTTTTAAAACTATAAAAAATGTATTCAAATTTACAACAAAAATTTATACCTACCTTCAAACGTGTATTTGTAAGAGTTTATGTTGAAGAATAGGCCTACTTTTGCAGATTTTTCGAGTTTTAAACCCTAAAAACTCAAATCCACAAAACTAATTTATATTTTTACCAGTGGTCAGTCACACCAAGTGATATGGTCTACCTAACTCTAACTTATAGCTCCACGCGCCACACCCCTGGCAACTGCATTGACCTGCAGGTTTTTTTTTTTTTTTTTTTTTTTTTTTTTTAGGACGTATTGAGTTGTTGGCTCTCAACAAGTTGCCCTTAGGAATAACTTACGCATGGTATTACCTTCCGGTTTTCTTCTTTGCGCAAATCCTGTTGTTTTAATGTCCCTGTCTAAACTAACCTACATTTGGTGCTAGTTGTTTGAGGCGGGCTGGTTTTTGCTTCGCGGATTTTCACGCATCATCTGCGGCACGCATGCTGTCCCCGGCCCCTCTCTCCCTATAGCCCCTACCTTTGTCTGTCTCTTTTGTCATTTTGCCTTTACTTATCTGCACTGGCATCTACTTCTGCATTCTCTTCTTTCTCCCATCTTTGTGTTATTTACTCTAATTATATAATTTGTTCTCAGATGTGCTCTTAGCTTACTAAGGTCTTCGTTCACTTCTTCTTTATCGTATCCCCTCTCCTTCATGAATAATTTATGCAGTTCCATCAGTTGTTTTCCTTTTGGCAGTCAAAAATTTGTAAGTTTTACCTCCAGTGATATTCTTGTATCTCCATCAGGAATTACTTCTTCATGTCCTCTCGTTGCCAGGTATATTCTGACTATCTGAAAGGTTGCGTTCTCAGTCATCCTCGAGATAGCATATCTACCATTTGGTATTTGCCTTGTTATTTCTGTTATTCTGCTTTCCTTCAATATTTCTTTTCTCCTTCTCCTTATCTCTGCAATTTCGTTTGGTATCGTAGTCTCTGTAAATGTTCTTCTTTTTTCTTCTGTTTCTTGGTATGCACAATTGTCATGTCCTTTCTTATTTTTTTCTTTTTGATCTTTTTCTCTGTTTTCTTGTTTCCATTTAGCTTCTCTCATCTCTTTCTTTTCTCTTCTATGGCTTTTAGTTTGTGTGTTGTGTGTATTGTCAAACTCTTCAATTTTTTTTTTAGTACACTTGTTGCAAAGTTTTTTAACGCCCTCCATTTATTTTCATCTTTTAAGCATTTGTTAATGATTGTTCTTTTATCCACTTTGCTTCCTAGTATATATTCTAGTTTTTTTCTATCTTCCTCCCACGCCTCGCATTCTACTAGAGTGTGTTCTGCGTTATCGTGTGTTTCTTCCTGACAAAATGTACATCTTTCTTCTTCATTTATTTTTTTAATTTTTTGCAAGAATTTTCCAAATGCTCCGTGCCCGGTCAGTATTTGTGTTGTATAATAGCACGTCTCGGGTTTCTTCTCTACCCATTCTTTTATGTCTGGGATTAATTCTCTCGTCCATTTCCCCTTTTCTCCTGTATCCCATTTTCTCTGCCATCTTTCCATAGTCTTCTCTCTTGCTCTTATCTTTGCTTTTTTTTTACTCGTTCCTTCTTTTACAAGTTTTTTTATTTCTATTCTTTCCTCCACCATCATATCCGCGGGAGGTGTTGCCGCAATTACCTCTACTGCCTCTTGTGACACTGTCCTGTAAGCTTTACAAATCCTTAGCAAGCTTGCTCTTGTGGCTCCTCTTACTTCCTTTCTGTTTTTCTTTGTTTTCATGGCTTCTCCCCATGTTTCTGCGGCGTACAGCAATTTGCTTCTTGCTGCCGTTGCTATTAGCCTTCTGCTTTCTTCTCCTGGACCTCCGTTGTTTGGCATAATTCTACCAAGCTTTCTCTCAATTTCCTTTGTTCCAATGACCGCTTCCTTAACCTGTTCATTCCATCCCTTTGCTTCGAGTGTCACTCCAAGGTATTTGATTTTTTTCCTATGGTTATCTTTTGATCTCTCACCTGTATCTTACCTGTTCCTCTATTATTCCTCTTAGTCGATAGCCATGCCGCCTCAGTTTTTTGTGTTGCTAGTTTTAAGCCCTTACTTCTCATCCATATTTGTATCATATCAATTGCCAGCTCTAATCTTCCTTTTAGTACTTCTATTTCTACGTCTCTACCTACTACTGCTATGTCGTCCGCAAATGCTGTTATTGACACGCCTTCCGGCATCTTCATTCGAAGTAACTCGTTATAGACAAGGTTCCACAGTTTTGGCCCCAGTGCTAAGCCCTGCGGTACCCCTCTAGTAAGTTTGAATCTTCCATTTTTGGTCACTAGGTTTCTGTCCTGTAAGTAGCTCCATATAATCTTGATTGTTTTTCTGTTCAGTTCTTTTTTTCTTTGCCGCCTCTATGATTGCTGCCCATGATACGCTATTAAACGCGTTCTGTATGTCCAACGCTATCATTACACAGTGTTGCCTTTTCCTCTGCGTTCCGCTGTTTGCTTCTTTTGCTATTGCTTTCACTTTTTCAATAGCTCCTAAGGTTGTTTTTTCTTTGGTAAATCCGTATTGTTCTTTTTCCCATACTCCTTTTTCTTCTATTTCTTGTTCTATTCTCCGTACAATAACTTTCTCCATTATTTTAGCCAGTGTGTTGATTAAGCATATTGGTCTGTATGATGTTGCTTTTCCTGCTTCTTTTTTTTCTCAATCAGTACCACAGTGGCTTCTTTCCAACATCCTGGGAAAGTTCCTTCTTTTAGGCACCTGTTGATTATTTGAGTTATTTCTATCTCGTTTCCGTCTAAAGCTGCTTTAACAATCACTGATGTTATTTCGTCCGGACCTGGTGCTTTGTTGTTAGGCAATTCTTTTATGATCTCTTTGATCTCTTCCACTGTTGCTTCTTCTTCTTTTGTTTCTGGTTCTTCTACTGGTTTTCCCTTGGGAAATAGTTTTTTAATTATGACTTCTTCTTCTTCGTCTTCTTTTAAGCATCACTATTTTGAACGGTTTTCCCCAAGGATCCCCATCTATAGATTCTATCATTTCTTTCCAGCATCTTTTTCTGCTATCCCTAATTGCCTTTTTTAAAAATTTTGTGTAGTTTTTTAGTTTCTCTTCTATTTCCTCTGTGTTCTCTCCTCTTCTTCTCAGCCTTTTGATTTTCCTCGCTGTTTGTATTGTGTTTTTCCTGCATTCTTTTATTTCCTCACACCACCAGTATGGTCCTTTTCGTCCGCCTTCCCTGTACCTAGGAATTGCTTCCTCCGCCGCTTTCCTCAGTTTTTCTGAGTACCTCTCGCATCTTTTATCAATATTTTCGTTTTCTGTCACTTCTTCTGTTTCCATGCCTTTCTTTATCTTTTCTTTGTCCATTCTTCTTACGTTCCATTTACCTTCTCTCTTGGGCTCCTGTTTTCCTTTCTTCTTTGTATTGTATTGTATATGTTTGTGAAGACTCAGTGATTCTTCTTCAGTCACGGTCCATTCATTTATTATTTTTGCCATTTCCCACGTTGCTATGGTGATGTCAATATGTGATTTTGAGCTTCCTCTTACAAACGTCGGTTTGTCTCCTTTGTTGGACCTGCAGGTTAAACTAAGTTAAGGTAGCCAGATATGGAGAACACTAATAGTAGACAGCGGTGTCATTAATACCCGGTTGAAAACATCGAGAAACGATCTCCCTAAAAACTCTTCACTAGACAGATAAATACGTTACTGTAACAGTTACCACGGCTTTATCTCTGCGGCGTGGAAAGCAATGGAAAGCTACCACGCTATATTTCCACAAACGTTATAATGACTACTACGAATACAGACAAAGTTGAGCCAAGCGACCCGGCTAGCGCCCGGCGCTGTTATGCGTTCAGGGCAAACAGTGTGAAATTAACGACTGGCCATGAGGACGTAGATCCCTGGGGGTCACATAAAAAATGCCACCAGGAAAAAACAATAACGCTAAGACCAAAATGGAATGTCCGGGGGTTAAACCAGGCAGGAAAACTAACTATACTACAAAATAAACTCGACCGTTGCAAAATTGAAATTGCAAGTATCTCAGAAATTGGACTGGCAAAGGACATTTTACATTGAAAAAATACTCTGTATACTTCTCTGGTACAGAGGACAGGAAGATCCATGGAGTTGGATACCTCAAAAACCGATAAAAAAGATATAGAAGAATTCTACAAAACAGTGAAAACCAGAAAATACCAAATAATAAAGTATTACTACTTTTGATAGACTACAATGCAAAAGTCGGTAACACGCTTAGGAATGATCATAATTAGTAGTTAGAAAGTATGGGATAGGGGAACAAAACAATAGAAGCAAGCGACTAATTCAGTTTAGCAAAGATAAATCCCTGGCTATTACAAATACCATGTACAACCATTACAAATAAAAACTCTTTTCATGGAGATCACCATGCGGAAAATATAAAAATCAGATAAATTACATCTTAATAAGTCAGCGTTAGAGATCATGCACCAGATCTGCTAAGACGTTACCATTAGCTGGAAGTGGCAGCAATCACCAACTTCTATTGTGTGAATTTGTTATAAAATACAAAGCATGCAAAAAAACAAAAGCTACAAAACTTGCCAAACAAAACAGAAGCAAATACACTGAGTTTAACAACGGTGTTATTACAAAGCTCTAAACAAAATTTCCTAAAAACAAAAACTCTGAAACTACATAGACATACTTTAAACAGACAATGCTAGAATCCTTAGCGGAGCATTCCACAGATGCACAAACTCACCAAAAACAACCATGGCTATCAACAGAAACTTTCAACCTAATTGCAGCAAGGAGGGTACTCAAAGCTAATGATCTAGACAATACTTTTAGCCTATCTCAATACAATGCGTTCAGCCACAACATCCAAACCAACTCCAGACAAGACAAGAATGCCTACTACATGAATATATGTATTGAACTGCAAAGATATGCCAAAAGATATATTTTCAAAGATTTGTTGTATAACTTGCAAGCCCAATCCACAAAACTAGGCTATTAGAGACACAGGGAACAACCTTGATACGGAGCTGGACAGAATAACTGAGGTATAAAGATACTACTGTAAATCTCTAGATTCCAATGATACGGAAACTGAAACCACGCATACTGGTGACGACGAGAAAGAACAAAAGAACAAAGAAAAAAAAGCAGCAGGAAACGATGGTATAACGACGGAAATCATCAAAGCCTTGGACAAATAGAAACACAAACTGATACTTAAACTGTGCCAAAATATATGAAAGTTGTGCACATGGCCCGGAGACTGGTCCACCTTTGTAATAGTAACCCAACACAAAAAAGAATCGTTGAGCATATGCAACAACTACCGTCTAATAGCTCTTACGTCACACTGTATTGAGACATTGCCATCATAAAGTTTAACATTCTTGACATTATACGTACTGAAAACGTTTTGACGTGCTAACACTATTTGAGTTGTTTACAGTAAGTTGAACATTTCATCTCGGCTAAAAGATAGAATTAAGTCGCAAAAACGTTCGAGCTATGATTTATTATGACTTTCGACGTGGTCTAACTCAAGATCAGTGCTTCAATCAACTGAATTCAACTTTTGGCGATAAAGCCATCCACAGCCACTGTATATTGCTGGTACTCTGAATTCAAACGTAAGCAAAATTCGCGCACGGACAATGTTAAAAAAGTTTGTCCATAATCGGCACAACAAACCGGAAAATATCGATGCTGTGCAAAAACTAATTGAAAAAAAATTTCATGTTATTGGTGCCGTAAAATGATTACAAAACACAACTGTGGTGCATCCAAAGCCGTATACAGCATTGTCCCAGGTGACGAGTCGTGTATTTAAGCATATGAGCCAGAAAGACAAAGCCAATCGGCAGTTTGGGTGTTTCAATGTGAAGAAAAGCCAGCAAAAGTTGATCGTTCTCGAAGCGTTCGAAAACAAATGATGGCGTTTTTCTTTACGAAAGCCGGGCATGTGGCAACTGTGGCTCTTGAAAATCAAAAAACGGTTAATTTAGCGTCGTATACGACCATTTATTTGAGTGAAGTTTTTGGTAAATTGAAAGACCCAAAACAACGAATCATTTTGCAATACGACAATGCAAGCTTACACACATCACATAAAACAAACAAGTATTTGGAGACACAAAAAATTGAATTGATGGGTCATCCGCCTTACAGCGCCGACCTGGCTCCTAATGACTTTTTGTTATTTCCAGTAATTAAAGATAAACTGCTTGAACAACAATTTTCATCGCCCAAAGAAGCGGTTGAGGCCTTCAAAACGCAAGTTTTAGAGCTATCATCTTCTGACTGAACAAAGTGCTTTAAAGAGTAGTTCAACCGTATGCAAAAGTGTATACAACTTAAAGATAATTATTTTAAAAAGCAATAAAAATATTTTTTATTATCCTACAAGTACGACTGAACGCATTTCTATTACATCAAATTGCTCCAGAGCAGGCTGGTTTTGTTAAAGAACGCGGTACCAGAAAACAGACTCTCAATGCAAAACAACTCCTTAAAAAGGAACACGAATACAATGTTCCCATGTACTTATGCTTTGTAGATTACACCAAAACATTCGATAAAGTACAATAAGCAAAACTATGCACTATACAAGTAGAGTGCAGCCGTTGTGAAGGCTGATAACGTCAATTCAAAAAAATGCAAGATTTAATAAAATTGCGTATGACAAGGCTGTATACTGTCTCCACTACTGTATAATATCTACAGTGAATATGTGATGCGGCAGGTTCTGAAAAACTGGAATGGTGATGTGAAAGTTGGCGGAAAGAAGTTTTCCAATCTGCAATTTGCTAACGATACTTCATTAATAGCCAATACCGCTAAAAAACTTACCGCCTTAATCAATAGACTCAAAGCAATAAGCAGGATATAGCATATGGGTTAGACATAATTTACAACAAAACCAAGGTCATGATTGTGGATTGAGAGACAGAACATCTGCAACACCCTGCTGCTCAAGTTGGGAACTGCAAGGTCGTAGAAAAATTTATTTATCTTGCCACAACAATCCACAGATCTGGCTCCTGCAAGTTTGAGATACGAAATCGTATTGAAATAGCACGCTCCTCAATGACTCAACTTACCAAACTATGGAAAGACCAGAATATAACCAATACAACCAAAATTGCGCTAACAAGCTCTAGTATTTCATGTCTTTGAGTATGCTTTCAAAACATAAGTCATTAAAGCTGCCAATAGACGGCGAATTAATGCCTTTGAGTTGTGGGTATTGTGTAGAATGCTGAGAATACCCTAGACAGTGAGACGCACACATATTTAGGTTCTGGCCAAAATTAAACCAAAACAGCGACTTTCAAGTATGACGTATGCGCGTATCTTAAATTTTTTTGGACATATCACACGCCACGACAACATAGAAAAGCTCATCATTCAAAGCAAACCCAAAGGAAAACGTAAGCGCAGGCACTCTCCCACTTGATAGACCAATATAATATGACAAGTGACGGACCTAAACTTGGGAACACCAACTCGCAGAACATACAACCGAAAAATTAGCGCGGTACCATAGAAAAAATCATACACAACCAAGAAGAGGATTAGTCAATATAACCACTACACATCAACACGATGTTAGAAAAAGCAGAAAAAATCAACTTTAACGGTTAAAAAAATCTAAAAAATGCTAATTTTTACCCAGTTTTTTAAAGTCCAAAAAATTGGTTTATAGCTTTTGCGGCTTATAGACAAATTTAAATGGAGCCAGATTTGAACTCTACAAAAAAAATTTGATTAATTTTACTAGTAAAATTTTTATTTTGAGTTAAAATTGCGATTTTTAAACAAAAATTGCAATTTTCCAAAGTCAAAGTTAAAATACAACAAGAAACAAACAAAAATTGTAAGATTTTTTTTAGGATTTTTAAACTTTTATAAACCGATCAAAAAATTTGTAGTTATAGAAAAAAAAAACAAAAACAAGTTTTTTGATACCTTTGTTCAGCAGCGGTGCTTTGGTCTGTTTGAAATAGAATTACCTATATTATTTTCCATAGTAATTGCATATTTCTCATTGTACTTTGATTCATTCACTCTTGTTCTTTTCTTTTGCAATTTTATATCGTGATAAACACGCATCGTTATTTTTTTCATACAACTTTTCCACTATTTCTTGTTTTTTCTACTTTTTTACAGTCATATCCCTTTTCAATCTTGCAAAATTTTGCATTTGATTTTTTCTCTCAATCTTGTTTGCTTTTTTTGCTAACTCTTGTGTTAAATTTTTTCGTCTCATTTTTAATATTATTTTTTATGTCTTCCTTCCCTTTTCCTAAACATCATAGTTTTTGTTTTATCTACATTTACTTTTGTCTTTTTTTTTCTGAAGTATTTTTTTAAACATCTAATCATTTCTTTTATTTCTTTTGTTTTTTTTTTTTGCAACACTCACTATGTCATCTGCATACGCTAACAACCTTATTTTCATTCTACCCACTACAGCTACACCTGCTTGTGCAAGATTTAGCTTTTTTTATATGTCTGCAATATATGCAGCAAACAAACTTAGACTGAATGGGCATCTTTGACTTACACTTTTTGTTGTCCAGAAATGTTTATTCATTCCAATTACACATATTCTGCTTAACGTTTCTGCCTACATCTGTCATTTTGCATACCAGATTCTCACAAAAATTTTTCTTTCAGACATGACCATAAAATTACTCTATCAAAGACCGGTTTAAAGTCCACAAACAATGCATATATTTTTCTTTTTTTTACAGTTGTTTTTTTTTCAGCTATATGATTAAATATGTATACGTTGTCTTTAGTACTTCTCCTTTTTATAAATCCTGCCTGACCATCCGGCAATATTCTTTTTAACTCTAATTGATTGATCAGTTTTTTTTTCTAGCGTCATAGCGTAAATCTTGTATGGTGTATTAACTAAAGTAGTTTCATTATAGTTTTCAATTAGCTCCGTTTTATTTTTTTGTATACAAGGCATACAAGACCCACTGCATTGTTAAAAAAATGATTTTGTCATTTTTTATAGTAATTGTTTTATTTGGCTTTGTTTTGTGCAGCATCTTACTAATTAAAGAGACAATTTACTTAAAATCACACTTTTCTTCTTATAAGAGGCATTGCGTTACCACCTTCAATGCATTGCTAAACATAAACTGTTTAATAGTTACTGTGATTTTATGTAAATTGTCTCTTCAACTAGTAAGATGCTAAGCACAATGATGATAGGTGCATACGCTGAAACACAAGTGTATGAGTCTCTTACTAGATAAAAAGACAATTTAGACTTGTCTTTTTTTCGTAAGTGTTAAACATTTGCAATTTTCTTGCAAATGTTAGTTTTTGTATGATAAGGCAAATACTTTAGTCAGAATAATATTTAATTTAGTTATACCTACAAACAACTTTACACGATAAAGCTTATAACTGTCTGACATAAACATATGAATTCTATTGACATATTATTATATTGCATAAAATGTCAATTTGATAAATCAATTGCCAGTTTTCTAAAAGAACGTATAACTGTCTGACATAAAATGCAATACATAAAAGGCGACATTTATGAGTTGAAAGAAATTAAGTTTTATGTTTTAAATTTTCAAAATAGGACGCTTTCCACTTGAACAAAGTTGAGAAATAATGAAAACTTACTTTCAAAGTGGTAAGTCTTCTACTTAAACGGTACAAAATTTACAAAACAAATTTGATAGAAAAGAAGTGCCTTCAACGCAGTTTGTAGACCAATTTGTAAAGTGAGTTTGCAAAACTAGATTGTTAGTGAATAAAACGACACGTTCACGTTCTCGTCCAGTGCGCTCAGTCGAAAAAAATAACGCTGTTGCTCAGAATGTGCGTGAACATGCATCAACAACTTATTATTGTTTTCAAAAATTGAACATTTCTCGCACTTTTGTGTGAAGAATTTTGAATAAAGACTTCTGTTTCAAGGCCTACAAAGTTTAATTATTTCAAGAAATAAAGCCTCATGACCATCCAATGCGTGTTCAGTGTGCCCAATAGGCTAAAGATCGTTTGGCCGAAGATGACCATTTATATAAAAAAATTGTGTTTTCTGATAAAGCTCATTTTTATCTCGTAGGCTATGTCAATAAGCATTTGAAATTACAAATGACTATTGAACAGCCTATGCATCCACAACAAGTAACCGTTTGGTGTGTTTTTTGGCCCGGCGGTATTATTAGGTCATTTTTTTTTTTAAATGAGCAAGGAGCCAATAGCGAACGTTACTGTGCTATGCTAAACAAATAATGGTTTCCAAAAATTGAAAAGTATGAAATGGATGACATTTGGTTTCAACAGGACGGGCCCACTAGCCATACAGGCAAACGAAACCATCGATCTTTTGCGCTCTGTTTATGGACATAGAATATCAGCCAAAATGCCATTAATGCAATAAATAAATTGTGAACTGTTTGAAAATAGTGTACATCTGTTTGACAATATCAATATTTGAAAATATCAAATACTCGTTTCTGCAGATACATAGCTTTCTGTTAATATGTTTGTGTAAAAGACGGATTTTGTGCTACGACAGAAATTTGCAGTTTTTAATATAAATTTTGATTTAATTATGTTTTCTAATACAATTTAATTTTATTCTTTAAAACTTTCCTTTTTAGCTTTTTAACAATTATTAATTATTAAAAAAAACTGTACTTAAATTTCTTTTAAAATAATTCCTAAATCGCTTTATTGTAATATTGTTGCTGTCAGTAAAAACTTTAAGCAAAAATAAAGAGAATACAAAATTAACAATAATTAATTTCCTCGGTATGAAACGGAGTATAATTTTATGATATTTCATAAACTAAGTCGCAAAATTAATTCGGAGATGTGCCCCAGTCTGGCGCGCGCCCCCCGCACTTTCCTAAAGGATTCGCGCATTTATATTCCGAAAAGGTTAATCCGAAATTAAATTATACATTTCGCCGTGTTATGGTTCCATAATTTCACAAAATTTATAAATAAAATTATAATAACAAATACGCGGGGCTATGCCATAACTTTTTTAATCAAGAAAAGGCAAGCGTGAATAATTCAATTCATTTTTTATTAAATAATCTTTGCCTGCTGAAAAAAATAGGTTATATTTATAAATTAAGGATTAATAAATTGTATTTAATATTAAGTGCCTACGAATCCCCGCTTTGTGTTTGCTAATTATGCCCTATCTTAATGAGAATATAATTTTATTAGTCTGCAAATAAAGCGGGTCGTGTTTGCATTTATACTTGGCTCGTACGAATAAATTTTAATACTGCGAGCTGGGACGATAAGGAATCATATAAAATTAAATTACATCGACCTTTCCCAGTTCGAATTATTAAATGCAGATTTCTCATATTGCAAAATGAAAAAAAAAATTATTCAATAATTCAATATAAAAATATTTAATTTTGTTATCATAAGTAATTTTATTATACATTAATGATTCAACAGAGACTTGAATTACAAAATAGTTCTCAGTTTTGCGCCATTGTTATGGCTGCATAATAACGATAATGAATGGAGAATATTTTCATTACGTTTTAATTTGGCGCACACAAAACATATAGCGTCTGTACTGAAATACACATAGCACCCCGGGGATTCTTTGGCAGTTATTAATAAAGGAATTTGCAATTTTAATACGGAATTAATTTGCATAAAACTGCAATTCCCCACATGAAAAGGTACAAGAAGGTTTTTCAGCTAAAGTACACGGTTTTAATTTAAGAAAAAAATAATAAGAATATTGTAATTATTGTTATGTAAGAATGCGGATACTTTTTCGCAACAATTTTAATGTGCGGCCCAAAACTTATTTAATTATCGTCCGCACAAAGGCATTCAGAAAGTTATTAATTGTTCCCGCTCTTAATTACGAATTAAAGCAAACAGCGAAAAGTATGCCTCAACTAACTAATTGATGGATTAGGCAATTGGGGTTCATTTGTATTTCATGTTTAACAGGCCTTCGTCTTTACCCTATCAGGGATACAATTGTCACAGACGGAAAATTTATTTAGTTTCAATTTTATAAAAGTTTATAAAGATTCAAAATCATTTGTTATAGGAAATTAACTTAAATTTTATAATTTAATTTCTAATTTATACACTCCGCGACAAAAGTCTGGGTTCACTAACAATTTTTCCGATTTTTCGTCCTATTTTTTTTTTTTTCAAATAAACCAAAATGTTAATGTTTGTTTATCAAAAAACAAAAATGAAAAACCACCTTTGGTGATAAATTAATAATTAATCTTTATTTACTTACATTTTAGGATACTAAAGAAATATAGTGTTAATAAAAAAAAGTGAAAAACACGAACTATGGGTACGAACGAAACTTTCAATATCTGGTGTTTCCACCACGAGCCCTAATAACACAGTCCAGACGTCTAGACATGCTGTTAATCAACGTTGCAATGTTTTCTTGCGGCAGTCTGTCCCACTCTTCAACCAAACATGCTGCAAGGTCTCTTAAGGTCCGAGGGCGATCAGGGCGAGCTCGAATGGCTCTTCCCAGTTGGTCCCACACGTGCTCAATAGGGTTCAGATCTGGTGAACAAGCAGGCCAATCCAAACACCTAATTCCGACTTCGTTAAAATATTGGAGGGTAATGTTCGCCACATGTGGGCGAGCATTATCCTGCATTAATTGAAAGTTTTCTCCAATAAAGTGACTGTATGGTACAACATGTTCCTCTACAATATCCCTAATGTACCTATCTGCGTTAAGGGCTGCTCTATCACAAATATGTAGTTCTGTACGAGCCTCGACAAAAATCTCTCCCCATACCATTACAGAGCCTCCGAAAAAATTGGATCTAGGAGCCATGGTACATGCTGCGTATCGTTCTCCTGGTCTCCTCCATACCCGTGTACGACCGTCTGGAGCATCCAACGTAAAACGGGATTCATCAGTCCATAAGACATGTCGCCACTCGGCAGCCCCCCAGTTCTGATAAGTTCTAGCAAAATTCAGTCGGTTTTGTTTGTGACGAACCGTAAGTTTTGGACCAGTGGCAGCCCGATAAGACTTTAGATTATTTTTTTGAAGTCGTCGCTGAACTGTACGTGCCGATATTTGAACATTTCTGACTGCAGCAAGCTCATTAGCTGTAATTGTTGCAGTTTCAGTGCGATTTCTCAAAGATTGTAACAACATAAATCGGTCATCTTGAGCATTAGTTTTTCTTGGTCTTCCTGACCGTGCTCTGGCTGTTAGTAGACCATCTTCCTCATACCTCTGCCAAATCCTTCAGACCCCGTTTTGAGAAACTCCATACCTACGGCCTGCTTCTCTCTGGCTATGTCCTTCTTCAATGTGGGCAATTATCCGTGCACATCTTACTGGAGATATCGGCATTTTGATCACAAAACTAAATTTCAGCACACACTGACACTTGCCAGCAACATTTGAAGCATGATAAACAAATCCCTGACAACACCTACTTAATTGTTAACCAAATCTCAAAAATCTGAATAAGGCACGTTAGAAGGAAAACATGCACTATATTAAAAATTGTACGGCTATGCATTTGGCGACTACGTCATTAAACTTGTTTTTTGATAAATAAGCATTAACATTTTGTTTTAGCTGGATAAAAAAAATTCTGTACGAAAAATCGGAAAAATTGTTAGTGAACCCAGACTTTTGTCGCGCAGTGTATAATCATCGATATCAAATTAATAATAAGAATAAATTTTTCATCAATTTAGATTAGATTGTGATAAGGTGATAGCTTCAAATGCAAAGCTTGGAATTTTTTTTTCTAAATTTAGAAACCAGAACGATTCTACGAATATCTTTAAATGGATTTGAAGATGTTGGAATGAAATTGAAACTGTTGACACTGAATTAAATTTTACATTGAACGTTTTTATAAACTTTAAGTAAATTTTCAGCCAAGGACTTAAAGAAAACCACAGGATTATTAAAAGTTAAAAAGAGTTAAGTTGTTTTAGTATTAGCTCAATTAAAGGATGCGATAGTATATATTTGTGTATTTAATTCCGGGTATATATTCAAAAGCAGTTTGTGTGATAGTAGCATAAACACGCAAAGCCCTAAAATATCGAACCTTGCAAACAAAAAAAAATGGTAATATTGCTAAGAGTTTATTTGTAAAAAAAAACTGTAAAAGAATATTTATAACTTGATATATTTAAATTTTCTATGCCAAATGGTCGGTCGGCTGACAAGAAATACTCTTTTTTAGTAACATGTACTCTTTTTAAAGTTACAGTACCCTTTTTAATTCCAAATAACAAAAAAAAAATACATTTTTTTAGTTGAGTCCTAATAATTCTAATTGTTTACTGTCTTTAAAAATGTAATTTTGGCCACCAACGTATTAATACTACTGCTAAACTAATAATCCATTAAAACTATTAATTTGTTTTTTAAAAATGTAAATTTGGTTATCAAATTGTTAAATTTATCAGCCAAACAGTTAACCAGCATTTAAATTAAAAATCCGCTAACTAACATGTTAAACTTTACTGATATACTGTTAATCCGACATTCAAGTTATAAATCCGGTCTTTAAACTATCCGGCTTTCAAAAAATGTGAATTTTTAATATTAACTTAGCTTTTAAATTATAAATAAAATTGTAAACCCGGCTTTTAAAATGTGAATCCGGAATTGATAGTGTTACTTGACTGCCAAATAGTTAATCCGGTTTTCAAAATTTGATATTAAAACGTCAGATTGACAACATTTTGGCTATTTTAAATTAAAATTATTAAAAGTGTACATTGTTTACAATGAATGTTATAACAGCAGACCATCTTTGGCATGGAATAAGAAATGTGAGAAGATGTGGAAATTGATGCAGTTTAATTCTAGAAAATAAATTATTGTCAAAATTTAAAGTTAAGTGGAAGACCAGTTTTAGCCATAAAACTGAACTTCGCCTTTTTCTGTGTGAATTATATTAGAAATAAAGACGCTATTATTATTATTATTATTATTATTATTAAAATTGTAAATTTGGCTTTTAAAAATGTAAATCCGACTACCAACGGGTTTAAATTTCTTGCAGTGCTGATAATATAACTGTAAATCCGGCTATTAAAAGTGTAAATCCAGCATCTAAAGTGATAAATTTTATTGTCCAAAAGTTAATTTGGTTTTCAAATTATAATCAACTTTTCAACTCAAACTAAAAATTTGGCGACCAACGTGTTAAACTTTAGTACCAAACTGTAAATTTGATTTTCCAATTGTAAATCTAGCTTTCTAAAATTTAAATCTGTCTTTAAAGTGTCAAATTCTTTTACTAAATTATTAATCTAGCCTATTAAACTAAAACCCGGTCTTCAAAATGTTAAATTTTAAAAATGTTAAGTTCTTTTTATAAAGTTTAAAATAGCTATAAAATATTGTCACAAAACAATCAAATCCGACTATAAACTGTTAAAAAATGTAAAATTAAGTTCATTAAATATAAAAAATAACAAAATCCTGCCTTGAAACACAACTTTTATATCTGGCCAAAAAGTTTTTAAAAATGGAAAATTTTAATTTAAAAATTTTAATTAATTAATATCAACAATAGCAAAATCATGTCTTGAAACACCAAAAAACTGTTAAGAAGTCAAAAAATTAGATATTGAAAGGTGCAATTATTTTCAATAAATGTCAAAAATTTAGTCATTAACTGTTACGTGTAAAATTCTATCATAAAAGATTAAAATCCAATCATAAAACATTAAAATATTTTAAAGTAAAATTAAAATTTGTCAAAAACGTTAAAAAACTTAATTATAATTTTTTTTATAGAATGTCAAAACTAACAAATTCTAGCCATAAATCATTAAAATATTGTTGGAAAAAACTAAAATCCGACCATAACCTGTTTTTATAAAACTTTAATAATAATAAAATCATTCTATTCATAGAATATTAAAAACAGCAAAATCTAACTGTAAAGTATAAAAATATTGTCAAAAAATACCAAAACTCATCATAAAGTGTTAAAATCTTCAACATTCTATATATAAAAAATCAAAAGCTGCAAAATGTTGTCATAAAATAATAAATTTAAAAAACTAGAGACAACAAAACTGTCCAAAAAACTCATGTTTACTATAAAATTTACTGTAAAAACACTGAATACAATAAAATTTATCAAAATTGCATGGAAAACATCAATATCGCATCAAATTTGCTTAAAAAACAAGCCAAAATCTTAATTATTGCATAAAATTTGCTGAAAAATCATCTAATATTAAAAACAAAACTGATTTTTAGCATAATACTTGCCAAAACTGACGCACAAATCTAATTATATAACACAAAATTTGCTTAAGAAAATGCCCGAGAAAACATTTACAACATACAAATCAAACAGAAAAATCATTTTCAACATAAAATTGTCTTGAAAGTCTTAATTTTTTACAAAAAACATAAAAATTATACCAAAAACTTATTTCAAATATAAAATTTAAGACCCTTACCAAAATTAATGCAACAACCTCAAAACTGCACGAGAAAAGACAAAATTTTAACTTTGTTAATAAACCACGTTGACAACACACACTTTGTTAAGATTTGTAATAAAAACCCAATTATAGTATGGGCAATTCCATTTCAAACGGACCAGAGCTAGGGGGGGGGGGGTGCATTGAGAAACTTGCTTATGTATTTTTTTAGGTTCTATAACTTATTAGTAGTCCTTTGATCGGTAGTTTAGTTGAATACCTTGTCTATAAGCCGCAAAAGCCATAAAACTATGATTTTGTTCTCAGTGGGCTGGGCAAAAAGGAGCATTTTTTAAATTGTTTTTAACCACCAAAGTTGACGTATTTTGATGTACATCAATTGGAAAATATAAATTTGTTCTGTGTATTTGGGTTTTAAAGGTCTAAAACTCAAAAAATCTGCAAAATAGGTCTATTCTTCAACATAAACTCTTACAAAAGCACGCTTAGCCGCGCTCAGAAGAATAATACACCAAATATTATTAAAAATTTAAATTCAAGGGACAATTTTACATGGAAAATAGTTAGTGCTGAACTCATCGTCTATAGAAAAATCTACCTAGAAAGAAATGTTTACAAAATTTTCAAGCAAAAAATGCGTAAAAAATTAAATATTTTTTTATGTTCACAAAAAATATTATAAACACATTAGGGTGTGGTTTAAAACTTTTTTTAACAAATTTTGATAAGCGCAGGTAAATTTATGTTTGAATGCCAAAAATAATAATATTCTCAAATTTTGGGGCCGATAGATCGAGTCTAAATTTGTGCCGCAAGCGCAAAAACTATTAAACAAAGAGTAAAATGGCCCAAAATTGGTTCAAGCGACAAAAGATGTCTTTTTTAAACTTCTGAAATAAGCTTAAAAAATATAATACAAAAAATCTTTAAGAAAAATTTAAAAAAAAAAAATTTTTAAGTAAATGTTAAACAATTTTTTTTTTTAGATAGGTTTTTCTACGCCAGATAAGCACAACACTGACAATTTTTTATGTACAATTGTTTGCAATTTACTTAAAAAACATTAAAATTGCACAAAAAAACATTTGTAACATAAAAATCGCCCAAAAATCTCATGTTTTGCATCAAATTTGCTTTAAATTCATTAAAGTTGACGCATGAAATCCATTTATAGCTTAAGAAACCTTAAAATTATATATATCAAACAATGGTAAAATAATATTAATAATAATAATGTTTATTCTCCTTACAATAACTACACAGATTACAAGAGGAGAAATGACATGGTTCAAGTTTCTTAAGTTTTTCAATTCTACTTGTTCTTCCACCATACCATAACTTATAACTAACTTAGCCTAAATTACAAAATGACTATAATGTTAAACAAATTAAAAAATATATATATATATATATATATATATATAAAATAAAAAATAAAATATAATAAAAAAATAAAATAAAGTAAAATAAAGCAAACTCTAAATTTGGAGAAGCTGGAAAGTGATTAATGGTTAGAAATCAATCCTAAATATTGGCAGAAAGAATCATATACAATCTTATATTTTTAAATAAATGTTAAAATCACAATGAACAATGCAGGAAAATCAAGTCAGCAGAAGAAGAAGAAGAAGAAGAAGAAGCCATTGTACAAAATACAAAAAGCATTATACGATCGTCTTACTTGTATCCATAATCACTATTGGAATAGCTATGATTACGTCAATATCTGTTTATTCAATGAAAATGAATGTATAATTCAATATTTAAATAAATAAAATAAAATATAACACAAATAGCACAAATAATATAGAAAAAATTTAAAAAAATAAAGCATTCGGTAAATTTCTAAAATTTTTATGATATTTGTGATTCTTTGGAAACATTTTATGACGTTTGCAATACTTTGAAATAATTTTCTAATACTTTGACAACCTTATTAACACTTCGAAAACATTTTATGACTTTTAAAGTATGTACCTCAAATACATTTTATGACTTTTGTAATACTTCGAAAACATTTTGTAATATTTGAAGAACATCTTAAAATTAATGTATTTCATGTGTAATACCTAGAGAACACTTGATGACATTTTTGGTACCTTGAAAACATTTTATGATGTTTGTGATAGTTTGAAAACATTTTGTAATACTTGGAGAACATTTTGTGATATTTGTAACATTTTAAAAACAATTTATGACGTTTGACATTTATAACGTTTAATTTTTGTGTTTTTTGCCGTTTATAAACTCATAACATGGGTTTATGTTTATGACGTTTATGACGTTTTAGACGCTATGACGTTTATAATACTTATTAGATTTATAAAGTTAGTTTCATTATTGACGCTTATGATATTTGAAGAAATTTATGACATTGAAAACATTTATAACATTTGAAAAAGTTTTATTAACGTTTGTTACTTATATGACATTTGTGACGTTTACAACATTATGACACTTGAATACATTTTAACGTTAGAGCCTTTAAACGTTTATGTTTGTGGCGTTTATGATATTTGTATGCATTTATGACATTTGACGTTTATAAAATGTATGACTATTGTGGCTTTTGCCGTTTGTAAAACTTGTGAAACATTTGTGACATTTATTTATATTGCGTATACGACGTTTCTGACTATAACGTCACGTTTGTGACATTTATATCATTTATAACATTTATGACATTTATAATATTTATGACATTATGACATTAATAATGCTGTAATATTTATGACATTTATGACTGTTGTGTTATTTAAAATCTTTATGGCGTTTACACAGTTTAGAAGAATTGAGCCAGTAATTTTAAACTGTGTTCCCGACCACCCGGCCAAGTGTTTATCATAAAGTTTAAAATTAAAAGCTACAACCATTTACCATGTTTTTGCACCTTAAAACCATGACAGAATAACTGACAGATGTCATTAAGATAGAAGACAAAGGTGACAAAAGAATTAGGCCGGCGGTTTTAAACTGTGTTCCCGCCCACCCGCCCAAGTGTTTGTCATAATTAAACTAAAAGTTACTACCATCTATCGTGTTCTTTCAGCTAAAAACATGACAGAATGACTCACAGATTATTATTAAAATAGAAGACAGATGCGACGTATCCAATTTCTTGATCAAACACTTGGGCGGGTAGGTGGAAACACAGTTTAGAAGAATTGGACTAGTGGTTTTAAACTATTTTCCCGCTCACCCACCCAAGTGTTTGTAATAAAAAAACTAAAAGTTACTAATGTCTGCCGTGTTCCTGAAGCTAAACAGCATAACAGAATGACTGACAGATGTCATTAAGATAAAAGACAGAAGTGACGTATCTAATTTCATAATCACAAACACTTGGGCAGGTGGGTGGGAACACAATTTAGAAGAATTGGACTAGTGGTTTTAAACTGTGTTCTAGTCCAAACAAAAAATTAATGAGTAAGATAAGCCGATAGAATATGTTTGTTAAATTGAGCAACTGACAAAGATTTAACTTCTGATTTAATGCCGTTGTAGATATTTGCTATTTGATTAAAAAAAACTTCTTTTGTAAAACTCTGTTTTATGAATTAGTATGCATAACAATGATTTTCTTTTGATATTTATGTTATAAACTTTTGTTTTATGTTCAACTTTATTAAAGAGATAACTAGGAGTTTTAAAGTTTATTATTTTATGTATAAACATTTTAGTATGATATTCTCGTATTTGATTCATTGTTATCTAACCGGTAAGTTTTCTAAGTTTTGATTGCTTTCTTCGAATACTGTAAATTAGTCTAAGTTGTGTATTTTTTAAATCCAATTTTTAGGGACTATATAAGGCATCACAATAGTTAAAATGACTTAGCTTACAACAAGTTGATATATGCGCATGAAATCTTAAAGTATGATTTATTGTAAAAACAAGACTTATAAGTAAAGGACTTAAAATATACCTTTTGAAAGACAAGTAAAATTTAATTGCTGGTTCAGTATTTTAAAAGATTAAAAACAATCTGTTAAATAGGTATGAAATAGATGTATACTGTTTTGTGACAATCCAATATGACTTAGTAGAGCAAATAAAACATTGTGGTCCACTGTGCTGTCACTTCACTTTTATCTGTAGCCCTAATTATATCATCTACTACGTATTGTTGTTAGGCCTAAATCTACTGTATTGATAATAAAATATTATAAAGTTTTAAGTATTTTCTTAATAATGTATGTTTAGGACCTTTTCTAAAATCTTAGATAGGCAAGGCAAAATACTTATAGGTCTTAAATAAATCTTTATACTCTTTAGGAAAATTAGTTTTTGGTAGAGAAATGACAATAGTCTAATTTTACAAAGATAAAAAAATGTTAATCTCAATACAGTAATTTATAATGTGTAATATACTCTATAATAAATAGACAGTAAAGCTGTATAACATAAATATTTATTCCGTTGTACCCCATAGCATTTGATTTTATTGACAGCAAAATTTTGGATATTTGCACAGAAAAGATAATTATACCATAAAATTTTTTTGCATGAAATTTGCTCGTGAATTAAGAATATTACATAAAATTCATTAAAATTCGGGTAAAAACTGAAATAACGCATAAGATTTGCTTAAAAAACTCAAAAATTGCACAAATAAAACATTTATGTTATGAAAATTGGGCAGAAAATTATTTTTTTCTATAAAATTAAATATCGTATATGATTTGCTTAAACATTTTTAAAATCCGGTAAAAAAGTATAAAAGTATTGTAAAAAGCACCAACATTAACTGTTAATAAGAGTTAAAAAGTGCAATTTAATTTTCAAATGCTATAAACTTTAAAATTAATTTTTTTATATAACCTTCAAATTTCACAAATCAACTTATATTAACTTATACATATAAACTGCCTTACCAATAAATTGTCAAATTTCTTTTCAACAAATGTAATTAATTTTTCCTACTATGTTTTGTTATTATTTTTATCAATCACAATACATATTTAATTAAACTAGTATTATTTTATAAATTGCAAATTGTGTTGATAGTTGAGTGGCCCATTTGGCGAGTGACAGTAGTCGAGTGTTTGATTATTAGTACTCCTCTAAATCAAATAAAACCATTAGCAGAGTTGTGCGGTGTTAACAAAAGGTTAAATTATCTTCAATGAACATTGTATCAAGTATTTTAATAGATATTTGCATTGCGGATGCATTATTTATAAGTGAAATATGTATATGTAATTTTTGTATGGTAAAATATTTATTTACATTTTTTTAAATTTAAATGAATAATTGGGTAGCAACAAATTGTTCAATTACATTGATAGTTTGGTGCTATTTAATATGTAGACTTGTACAATCTTATTTAAAATTGAAAATCAATTGCAACAAAAATTTGTTTTTTGAAGGTATAATGACACTTATGAGTGGACAAAAATTTAATTTTATATTTGACATTTACGAATGGGACGATTTACATTTGAACAAAGTTGAAAAATAATAAAAACTTACTTCTAAAGTGGTGACAGAAGACTGCTCAAACGGTGAGAAATTTACGAAACAAATTTGATAGAAAAAAGTGCCGTCAACGCAGTATGTGGACCAATTTGTAAATCGAGTTTGCAAAACTGGATCGTTAGTAGATAAAACAACACGTTCACTTTCTCGTCCAATGCTCTCAGCCAAAAAATTTAATGCTGTTGCTTAGAATGTGAGTGAAAATGCATCAATATCAACTCGTCATCGTTCTCAGAAACTGAACATTTTTTGCACTTTTCTAAGAAGAATTTTACATAAAGACCTTGGTTTGAAAGCCTACAAAATTCAATTAGTCTAAGAAATTAAGCTTCATGATCTACGAATGGGTTAAAAATCGTTTCGTCGGCCAAATATGAAGATATTTTTATTGAAAAATCGTGTTTTCCGATGGAGCTCATTTTTATCTCGGAAGCAAAATTGTTGCATTTTGGGATCAATAAATTCTCACATGAATATTGAACAGCCTATGCATCTACAACGAGTAACCGTTTGGTGTGGTTTTTGGTCTGGCGGCATTATTGGGTAATTTTTCTTTGCAAATAACGATGTGATAGCTCAGTTATAGAACGTTCGACCCGCAAAATATTCCTAAATAATAACTTGTTCTTTATCCACCGGGGTAATTTAAAAGTCTGCTAATAAGCCGTTGGTTCCATCAACCCCCTTTAAACAAGTCGTAAGACTTTTGGGGCAATGTAAAATAATAATAATAATAATAATAATAATAATAAAATAAGCTCCGTTACTGACAATAGCATACGTTAATGTGCTAAACAAATTTTTGTTTTCAAAAATTGAAGAGTTTGAAAAAGATGACTTTTGATTTCAACAGCAAAACAGTGCACAAACGGTTGACGGTTCCGTTAACCGTCAACCGTTTGTGCACTGTTTTTGGAAATCAAATAGTCAGCCAAAATGCCGATAGATTTTTTGTGTGGAAAAATTTCAAGGTTAAAAGATACGCCTACTATTCAGCCATTTATGTGATAGACATTCAAACAATCAAAAATGTACTAAAAAATTGGGTTAATCGGATGGGTTACTATCAAGCCAGCAGCGGTCTGCGTTGTTCTACGGAAATTATATTGTTGGCACTTAAGAATGAGCACTTGGTAATACTATCCGATAGTGTTTTTGCAATTGTTTTAATATTTAATTGGCAATTCACTTCTATTTCTGCCATTGTAACATTTTGATAATATTTAATTAGCAATTTTTTTCCGGTTGTATTGTTGTAATACTTTGTTCAATTTGATTGCTACTTGATGAAATTGTTTCTATAATTTTGGCCTTACTATTATAATCCACAAATTTGTAGATATGGAGTTCAACTAAACTTTTATCAATAATGTCTTTATTAAAAAGAACTATTCCAACTTTCCTAAAACCGCTTATTATGACTTCGGTGTTTTCTGCCATAGTTTTGACGTTGCTATTTAACCAGTTTTTGGTCCAATTGATGATTTAATGAACTAAATACACACAAATCAAGTAGTTGTAGCACATGATTTGTGTGTGCAAATTATTTGACTTTATTAATTTTACGACAAAGTGGGAGCTATGACCGTTGTATATAAGTAAAGCAAGTTTATTTTTTTCAACAAATTTCAAAAAAGATTTTTCAAAATAATTTCTAAAAAATTTCAATTCTATCTACCCAGTTTTCGTAACGGCGTATGTTATTCCTTGAAATTCTTTTTTATTTCGTGTCATCCAGAAATCTCACAGTTTTTTTCTTTTAAATACAACTAAAGAAGAGACTTTTTCTCCAGCACTAATTATACCTTATTTTCCGGAACCACTTGTTGCGCGGTGAGTGGCTACACTTTTTTGTGAGACAATTTTAGTTTTTGATAAATCTATACAAAAACTAGTTAAATTCCATATTTGGTTAGACCAAAGTCCACTTTCTGCATTCTCTAAAAGATTAAAATATTTTTAAATAGAAAATTAATTTGTGCTACGTTTTCTAGCTTCTTCAACACTTTGGACAATTTTTAGTAAAAGTCTATGCACTCTCTTAAATCTTAAAAAAAAGTTACCTGGAATACCATCCCAAAATGAGGTTTTGATTTACGACATATTTTCCTATTAACTGATTTTTTTTTTTTTATAAACCAAAAAATTTATTGACTTGTCAATTTTGATCTCAAGCTCCTGAAAAAGAGATGGAGCCCTTTAGATCATATACACTTGTAAACACGGTTTTTGCCGACTCAATGAAGCTAACATCATTGGAATGTGTAACGTCAGTTGTGGGCAAGATAGCGCATGTAGCAAGTAGCTTGGTGTTAAACACATGTATGAAAACATATTTTTACGCACTTGATTTACCAAAAGTATAAAGTATTTGTCTCATATCAAACAAGTATTATTTGATAATTGACAATAAATATTCTTAATATTAAAAAATTTGTTTTTGACGTTCTAACTTTAATAAATTTAGTTAGAACGTCAAAAACAAATTTATTTTGTAAATAGTATTAAAAATAAATATTAAAAAATATTTATATTTTATCGTTTTTATTAATGTTTACTAAAAGGTATCAAATTAAACAAGTAACTACTCATAGGTTGTATGCCATTAGCAAACTTGTAACGTCAGTCGTGGGGATAAAACGTTGTTATGATGGCTTCACCATGCAACAAACAAAAACTGGCATACAACTTATAGACGCGCCGTCTATAAGTTTTAAGTGGGTGTTTAGGTACATTGTACATTTTTGATGATCTGTATAATGTTAAATTGTCATTTTGTACATAATTAACTGCTAATTGAAATGCATTCTTTGTTTGTATATAATACAATGTTTAAAAGTACAGAAAGTACGTAAAGTACGTATAAATTCTGTTTGCACAATAGATTTTATAATAACTTTCTGCTACAACAAGTTTACACTTGCCCTCAATATAACAGGTTACACTTTTCCGTCGGTAATTTTGACGGGGTAAATGTAACCTATAAACAAACACATCCTTAGCAGCTTTTAATTACAATTTTAATTATAATGCATAATAAGTATATTATTGAAAACCTTACCTGCAAAAACTTATTGCTTTCAATACACTTACACTAACGACAAAAATATATGTAAGGATATATCTGTTCTAAACAGAAAAAACAAGAGAAACGACCACGCGTATATTTAACACAAAAGCCGAAAGAAGGAAGCTAATGAACAAAAAAAAAATTCCAACAACAGAGGTCCTGGCCCAAAACCAAACGAAATACGAAGCAGAAATCAAAGAAGGTTGAAAACAGGAATAGCACTGCAGGAAATAAATATAGATGATATCTTAACAAACATATCGGTAAGCATAGAAACAGCTACAAAAAAGATCTGCAGCAAAATAAGAAACCAGAAGGAAACAAAACTGACAACGGATACACTAAAACTAATACAAGAGAAAAGAAAAACCAATCGCAATAAAATAAACTATAAAACACTAAACAACACAGTAAAGAGTAAAAGCGTATAAAACCAAACATATCCTCAAAGCAATAGAGCCAAACAAAAACATGAAAGTGCTTAAATAAATCAAAAGGAGAAAAAAAGCATTCAAAAATAAGAGATCACAAAGGAACCATAGTTTATAGTAAAGCAGAAATTGCCTCGGCAACAAAAACTTGTATACAGCATCTATAACTAACCCGACAGGAGACTTAAGAAAGTACATACTAAATTCTGGCTCAAAAAACCATCCAAAAATTACTATACCCAAAACTAAACATACAGAAGAGAACCAAATAACATCGAAAATGCCTAAAATGGAGGGCGACTTTCTACTTCAAACCCTGAAAATACTATTAAATAAATGTTTACAAAAAGGGAAAATACCAAAAGCATGAAAAAACGCAAAACTTATTATTATTCACAAAAAAAAGATTATAGAAATATAAGCAACTACCGCCCAATAGAGTAGACTCAGCAACAACAGACTAACAACAAAAATAGACTCCTACCAAGCGGTGAAACAAACAGGGTTCCAAAAAAGAGTTTAAGACAACGGACCATCAGCAAATAATCAGAACAATCATAGAAAAAACAACAGAATTTCATATCCCCATACTCATGGCCTTTATAGACTATCAGAAGGCGCTCGATAGTATTGAGACTTGGTAATTCGTGACAGCCATGCAAAATGCGAGAATTGACTCGAGATACTCCACGCTAATAAAGGATATATACAAAGATGCGATCTTCCACATTAAAAAAGACGATGATCTAAACACCGATAAAATATCACTTGGTAAAAGTGTACGGCAAGGGGACACAATCTCTCCTAAATTATTTACTTTGGCCTTAGAAAATGTCTTTAAACAACTGACATGAGACAAGATTGGCCTGAACATCAACGGCTCATACTTTAACCACTTAAAATTTCCCGATAATATAATTATAATAAGTACTAACATCAAAGAACTTAAAAATATTAAAGAGGAACTAAACAATGCATAACAATGCTAAAAATGAATTTAAACAAAACCAAAATCATAAGAAATAGCCAACAGGAAGTTGTCATAGATAACATCTAAATAGAAAATGTAGAAAAATACATATATCTTGGCCATTCAATTACGAAAGGCAAAGAAAACCAAACTGCCAAAATAAAACTTAGAGTCCAACTAGCTTGGGCTGTCTTCGGTAAACTCAGATTCATATTAAAAGACAAAAACATTCTACGGTACTTTAAACGTAAAATTTACAAGAATTGCATCCTCCCCGTTTTGACCTACGGATTAAAAAACATGACAATAAATAAAAAATCAGCAAAACAACTCAGAACCACCTAAAAAGCCATGAAACCCGCAATGATAGGTATCACCCTCAGAGATAAAGTTCGTAATATCAAAACTCGAAAAAAAAATCATGGAACGCACTGCAAACCTCAAATGGAAATGAGTGGGCTACGTCGCTAGGCAAAGCCCAGAACGGTGGTCACACAAAGTAACCTTCTGAAGACCAAAGAAAACTAAAAGAAGCACGGGAAGACTCCAAATGAGATGGATCGACGATATTAAGACCGTAGCAGGAAAACAATGGATGACACAGGAAATCATAGAAGCAAATGAAAGAGGTCTATATCCAACAATAAACAAATTAAAAGTCTAAAAAGAAAAAGAAAACCTTACACTTACATTTTTAATAATTTTGACTCCAATTTCTATCCTGTTTGGTTGGTAAAAAAATTAGATACATCAACTAAATGCGGATGTGAATAATTTAGTCATATTTTACAGTTACCCCAAACCACCTTACTTGAAACATGTATCTTACATTTAGAAAATGTTTTTGACATTTTAAAATTTTTTTTTGACAATCAACTTGTATTTGAAATTGGGAAAGATGTGGGAACAATTTTTATTATTATTAATTGAAAGGCGACCACATTTGTTTTGCTAATAAATCTAAACTAACTAACCAAATGTGTTTTACAGATAACTAAAAAACAGTTAGTATTCACTAAATCTAAGCGTATATTAATTAAAATAAAATGATTTCAATTTTGTTTGAACTATTTAAAAATTCAGAGATCATTATATGATACAATTTTATCATCAATTTCTATATTTAAGTATACTTCAACCGCATTGAAAAATACTATAATATTGCAACAATGAAATATAAATCTAAATATTGTTACCTGCGGCAATTTCCAACCATGAAATATGTAATTTTTCTTAATCATGCTATGAAAAATTGCAAGGAAAATGTAGTACCAGAAAAAAAAAAAGAAAGCAACAACTGAAGTATGATTGTGTAGTTTTATATGTAATTCCATCAGCAGGTGTATTTTCCCTCGGGCGTAGTTTGTATTTTCATATTTTTTGTATGTATGTAACTTTTATCAAGCAGGGTAATTTACTTTCACATGCATTCGATCGCGTGTTCCTTACATTTTATTTTCTAAAAAGAAAATATCATTAAGCTACGAAAAATGTAATAAATAAAATCCAATGTCCATCAATTAAAATTATTTCTAGGAGATTTAAACGAGAACAAACAATCTTGGCAAGCAACGTTTAGTCCTGCCGCAGACGATTTTTTATTGCGTAAAAAATGCCCCGGCCATCTAATAAATATCAAGTGATTTTTTCTTCTCTAGAAAAACGAAATGTACCAGAAAGATGATAAAACTATATTTATGGTTATAAATAATACCGTAAATCACTTGCGAGTAAATGAGGGATCGCTCGTAAACAACGTGTTGTAAAATGGCGATCGGTTTTATACTGACTGACTACCACATGTAAACTGCATTATTACCACAACCACTATCGATTACGGAATGTGGTAATCGCTTATTACAGGCCGTTTCACACCCGAGAAACTTGAAACGCATCTTTACGACAGCTTCGATTCTACAAACGATCATCAATTCTGCATAAAGATGCGTAATAAATGTCACATATTTTAATAAAACATATTAAAAATATGATATAGTAATGCCGCTCGTAATAAAACCTTTTGCAAAATAATCCTCGCAACAGAGCAATAATTGAACCAGACAAATGTATTCCCGGGCTGATTACTACGTTTGTGGTATAAATTTCGTGTTGATTGCAATTGTGCTGTGTCTTTGAGGTAATATGCGACCAAAGCACGGACTCGTGTAATATTTATCACGGCTGACGGCCGCCTTTATCACGTACCAGCCGGCAGCAACCCCAGAACTCTCTCCACCACCCCCAAAACAACCCGCATTTATTTTTGCGAAGATATGGCACGTTTCACGACGAATGCCACAATCTAAATAATTATTATTCTGTGATAATCGCTTTTTAAATTAGAATTTGTATTTGTTGTCATTAGCATTATTTTTTGTTTCCCAAAAAATTGTCATCATTCCGTGTGAATTATGTAGGGGCGCACAACCGTGACAAATTTATTTTTAAACTGACACGTTTTACGCTCGTTTCACAGGGTTTAAGGAAGCTTCCCGGTGTCGTATTTTTTCACATTTAATTGCGGCCACCTTTATGTATAACGAGGCCTAACTAGCTTACTAACAAGCCTTACTTATTGTCCACAATATGTTTCCGGTATGGAATTATTAAAAAAATGTCACATTATTATAAGCTAATACATTTTTTTTGTGTTGAGAAATATGAACGATAAAGAAAGAGATTGTTGGTCCGAATGGTTTTTGATATACAAAATCTATTTACTACTCAAAGGAAAGTGCAATTCAGCATGAAATAAGATTTCAAACCGCAATAAGTTCCGCATTACTTAAACTTGAATGGCTCTTTGTACAACAAATTTTGCAGCAAATATTGGCAAAGTAGAAAATAATAGACTATGCAAATGTAAATTGAAAGAATTCATAGAAACAAAATCATTTATATAAAGGAATTAATCTTCAATTAATTTTTGTTTTATAAAATAAAAAGTTTACCACATGGAATATGAAATTTTACGTAAAAATATGAATCTTAAATGTTTCAAGATTATTTGCTGTATAAAATATTTAAATTATTATTATAATATTTGTTTGTTTGTTTCATATTGTATATAATAAAACAACAAAAACAATTTTTTTATTAAATATTCAAATATCCTGGTATTTATTAACGAAGTTTCCCAATTTTTAATTAATTTCAAATAACAATATAATTACAACATATCATTTGAATTGCTACAACTGAATCTAAACATAAATATTATCAATATAAAAAATAATTACAAAAATTACAATATTAATCAACATTAATCAACATTATACATCAAAAATATCAAATTTGATCTACTAAACTCAGTATAAAATACTTTTGCATTTCAAGTATGTCATTATTAATAATTACTAAACACAAAAAAAAAATCTATATTCCCTATTATATTCTACATCAATTTTTTTTTTCTTCTATCACAAAGTGTTTCAAGTTAAATTAGTTTTTTCATACAAGAAATGTCAAATTACAATTTTTTTTCTTTAATGACTAATAATTCAGAAATTTATTTTAGACTCTATCAATTTGATTGATGTAAATTCTATAGAATGAAAACCATAACACTAAACCGTATTCCAAAACAGGACAAGACGTACCAGGCCACAAAAAAATGGAAAAGCTGTTCATCCTCTTCGATCCCTGTACCCTTCGTAACGGTTTGGTGGCACTATTATGGAATTATATCAACAGCAAATTTCCATGCCTTTCTATTCTGTGCCATTTCTGTGGCCTCATGAATTGTATGACCAACCTGTTTGCTAACACCGTCTATCCACCAAGTTGGCAATCTTCCTCGTGGTCTTTGTCCGTCAACCTTTCCCTAAAGCATTATTTTTTTCAGAGTACTATTTTTCTGCGCTCTATTTGTTTAATGGTCCAGGTTTCAGATGCATAGGTTTCGATTAGGAAAATTAATGTAGAAACCAGCCTTAGCTTTGATGTTCTGCTAATTGCCGTATCATTCCATATCCGCGTTCGATTGGTTGTGGCTGTTCTTGCTATTGCTAGTCGGCGTTTTATCTCGTCCTCGCTGCCTCCATTATTGGTGATTAGTGACCTAAGATATATAATTTTCAATGTTGGGAGTTGTTTGTTTTCCGGTCAACTATCATGACTTTTGTTTTACTTATATTCAATTCTAAGCCATAATTTTTGCTGATGTTGCGCAGCCTTGTTATGATAACTTCTAGTTTAGGCTGATCCAATGCTATAATAATCTAAGGTTACTTAATCGTTTTCCTCCTACAGCCACACTTCCATGCCACTTGCCCAGCATCTTTTGCATAAAATACTTGCTGTACATATTAAAAAAAATTGGCAATAAGATACAGCCTTGTCTCACTTCTGATCTGACATCATAATTGCCTGAGTACATTTGGTCTACTCTGACCCTGGTTATGCTGTGTTTGTGTAGATTATGTATAAGCTGTATTAGATGAGGAGATGTTCCCATTTGCTCTAGAATCTGCCAGAAGGCTTCCCATTTTATGGAATCGAACGTCTTCGAGTAGCCAACGAAGCACATAAAGATAGTGACATAAAATTCGGGCGCTTTCTCTATGATCTGGCGTATGTTTAGTATTCTGATATTTGTGGCAAAAGAAAAGGCTTTAATCTTACATTAATTATGGTGGGCATAATTTTAATGGCGTGTGATATTAGTGCAACCGTCCTATAGTTACTACATTCGGTGCAAAAGCTTGTTTTTTTAAGTGGAATAAATATCGACTGGCACCACTCAGCAGGCCATTGTCTAAAGTTTCTTTAGTTCCGGACTGCGTCGCATAATGAGTGAATTGCTTCAGCTCCTATCTCTCCTATTGACTTAATAATTTCTACTGTTATATTATCGGTACCAGCAGCTTTTCGCTGCTGGTACCAATTCGGTAGTTTAACTTTTTAATCGCCTTTTCCACTTCTGATTTTAAAATGCATGGTTCCATTTCTTGGAAGATAAATAATGTGCTGTTTGATGTTTGGTTGATGTGAGCAAAAAGATTATGGCTGTACCTTCTCCAGACTTTAGCAATCCCTTCTGGGTCTGTTATGATCTTTCTTCTTTAATTTTTTATTATTTGGGTTCTTGGTTTTAATTCTCTGGCTAGATATCGGATATTATTAAATAATTTATGCGACTCATTGTGCACAGCATAGTGCTTTGCTTCTTAACAAATGTCCTTAATCTGTTTATTTTTGTCGTATCTGCAAGCTCGTTTTATTTCATGATCTAGTTGTTTTATCTCACGTGTGTTTTGTTCAATGCTTACATTTAACATTCTTAGATTCTTCCTTTGCTTGCAGCATCTATGATTTATTTTTTGGTCTCTTGCCAGAATTTGTTGATGTCATGAGTAGCTCTTGGTATTATAGAGCTTTTTAAGAGTTTTTGGTTTTCTTGTTGTATTCAGTTTGATTTTAGGTTAGGTTAGGTTAGGTTAGGTTAAGTTCTTGGAAGTGAACCAAACAAAAAACTCATGATGCAAACGGGAACATGGAAAACTGACAAAAAAACAAATGCTGCTATAAAGATCTACAATCAAGAGCTTGAGATAGGTAAAAGCGCAAAAGGAAACGGGTATGTGTATATACAAATAAGTCTTAAGCTGCTACATCTCACCAACTGCCTACTAGAATAGTTTAAAAAGTTCATTAAAGAAATAAAAAAAATTATAAAAAAAAAACTAAAGGGAAAATAGTAGTAACTGGAGACTTTAATGCCAAATCCCCAAAATGGGGAAATATTAAAGAAGATATAAGAGGAGAAAAACTTGGTGAATGGCTTACCAAAAACCAGATGATAATACAAAATAAAGAGAAAAAGCCAACGTTTGTAAGACGCGAGCAATTCTCACACATAGACGTCACATTTTCTTCGGAAAAAACAAAGATAGAAAACTGGGCGGTTCTGGAGAGGAGTCGCTTAGCCTACATCAATATATTTACTTCGAAATAGAACCTAAGCCAAAAAACGACAAAAATGAAAATAAATGCCACAGAGGGTGGAATACAAACAAACTGAACATGAACAAATTCACACATCTTGACACAAAATTTGAAGTAAAGACGGGAAGACAGGAGCATTAACCTGTACGTACTTGATAGAAGCCATAACTAAGACATGCGACCTAGCCGCTCCAAAAATGACGAGAAAAACTGCTTGGAGAAAAAATTATTGGTGGGCAAAAAACATTGCGGACCAGCGGAAAATTTGTCTTAAAATAAAAAGAAAAATTACTAGACAAAGAAAAAAAAACATTGACAAAACTATCATAGACATTATAGAAGATGAATACAATCATGTAAAAAAGGCGCTAAAAGAAATGATAAGAAAAAGTAAAGATACAAAATGAAGAAAGTAGAAGAAAACATTTGGGGAACAGGATACAAGGTTGTTAGAAAAAAACTAAAACCTAAAGCATTGAAGACGCCAAAAGCAATCCAACAAGAAGTTATCAAAGAGCTATTTCCAAATCATAATAAATTAAAATGGTCAATAAAAGATGCCGCAAAACAAGACGGAAAAGAAGAATTTACAACAGAAGAAGTACAAAAAGCTACCTGAAAAATGAAGAACAAAAAAGCACCGAGCCTTGATTTTATACCAGTAAAGATAGTGATGATCTGGAAAAAGACCATTTCGGGCAAGGATACCAGATCATAATAAAATGACTGGGTATAAGGCCATTGCAAATTGCCCTGGATGATGCCACTAGAAGAAGGTTGATAGTGGAACTCTTCCTGGATGTTGAGAACCCGGTGGCACGCTTGCCAACCCTAAAATATCCAAACACACATTCTCTGTTCACAGGAGAGGAGATGAAGGTAGCCATTGCAAAGCTTGGCCCAAATTGTTAAACTTGCCTAAAAAGAAATTCCGGAGGTATTACGTGTCGCTTTTAACAATGTTTTGGCTAATCGAGTGTTCCCAAATAACTGGAAAAAAGCAAAGGTCGTGTTAATTCCAAAAGGAAAAGCAAATAAATTTTGGGCTATAAGCCTATTAAGTGTGCTCGGGAAAACCTACGAGCACCTCCTAAAGAGGAGGCTCAAAAAGGAGTTCGAGAAGAAGGGGGTTATATCGGACGCACAATGCGGTTTTAGGAAGGGGCGCTCGACTGTGGACGCCATCATAAAAGCCAAATTATTGTGCAAGGACCAAAAAGCGCGTGGACGGCGATTATCTTCCTGGACGTTAAAAACGCTTTCAACACGGCCAGGTGGATTAGGATTTTGACTCGCTTGCAGGAGATTGGAGTGTCCAGATATCTCCAGGACAATTTGGCTAGCTATCTGAGCGACAGAAAAAGAGGAAAGGAAGCCTGTGGAACCTATTGTACAACCCTGCACTTAGACTGGACATCCCAGAAGAATGCAAGTTGGTAGCATACGCTGACGATCTGGCAGTGGTGGTTAGGGCAAACAGTGCTGTGAGGCTTCATGAAGCAGCAAACAAAGCTTTGGCGACCGTGGAAGAGGTCGCCTTCGAGAAAACCGAGACTCTTATCGTTAAGGGATTAAAAAGAAAAAGCGAGGTGGTTTTCACGCACAGAGGAAAAAAGGTAAAGCCAAAAAAAAACTGTAAAGTATTTGGGAGTATGGCTGGATGCAAATTGGACACCACGTGGTAATCTCGGTCAGAAAAATCGAAAAAACGGTCACGGCACTAACAAAAATTTTGCCAAACGTTAGTGGCCAAAAGGCCAGGAAAAGTGCACTTGGCTTTCAGCGGCACAAGACCTCGCTGATCTCAAGCCAGAAGAAAGTTCTGCTGAGAGTTGTTAGCGGATACAGAACGGTCAGTGCAATGGCGTCGTGCGTGATATTACTAATATACATTAAAGTTCTGGAATTGAAGGATAGGTACTTGGCCAGGAAAACAGGGCAAAAATCAGCTTTTAGCGTAGTCAAAACGTAGCAGCAACATTAGGAAGCAACGGTGGACACCGACCAATGGACGAAAAGGCTGATCCCAAACATTGCAATCTGGAGTGGTTGTCCGTATAGATCCACGGACTACTTCATGACCCAATTTTTGTCAAGCCACGGCAGCTTTGGGACATACACAAAGAGAATTAGTAAAACCGTTGACGACGCCTGCCACTAAGCAAAACTCTCCCGAACACACAATCTTCTCCTGCAAGCCCTGGCAGGTCGGGAGAAGCGAAGCCGAATCGGCGTTAGGAGAAAGTCTAAGGGTGGATAGCCAGATGGATCTGATGACTGGATCTGAGCGCAACTGGTCACACATCTACAACTTTGTGACAAAGACCATGACACGTAAAGAAGCGGAAAAAAAGACAAAACAAAAAGGAGAAATTAGAATTTAAATAACGAGAGAGTGTCCAGCCGGTTGGGCGATGAGAAATCCTTTTCTAGGGATTTCCGTCTAACCGGTGCAAAGAACAAAGGCTTTTTGGTGGATTCAAATCCCACACTCATTGAACCAAGAGCCCGGAGAGCATTAACTTTTACCTCTTAAAAAAAAAAGTTTGGTTAAGTTAGGTTAGGTTAGTTTAATTTTATGTTGGCAAAAAGAAGTTTATGGTCGGATCCGCAGTCTAGACCAGGCTTTGCTTTCACGTTCCTTACGGATGTTTTCCATTGTGTTCTGATAACTGATTTTATCTATTTGGTTCTTATATATGCCATTCGGTGATGTTCATGTAGAAAGACGGCGGAGATGATGTTTAAAATGCGTATTTGAAATAGTCATATCATTATTAACAGCAAACTACAATTGACGCTCTCCTCTATTGTTTTGTATACCAAGCTCAAATTTACCAACAATATTGCGTAGATATTCGTCGCTGGCTGTGTGGCCAATTTTTGCGTTAAAATCCCCAACTATCAACAGAATGTCTTTCCGTTGAATAGTTGCTATTGTATCCTCGATCAATTGATACAGTTTATCTATTTTGTCATCCGTGGCGGGTATGTAAATCTGCAGTATATGTATCTTTACAGACTTGGCATTTATTGAGATTTTAATTAGTCGCTCATTTATGGGTTGGTATCCTTCTAGGTATTTTGCTAGTTTTCCAGTGACAAGTTTTCTATGGGATACCTAGTTGCTCACGTCCACATGTCCGGTATCAGACTTAACACTGGTCGACCTGGACCCGACACAGCGCCTGTTGCTAACCGGATTGCCACACCACAAATTTGCTTTCATTACTTATCATCATCATCATAGTGCTTTCTTGAGAGAATAATCAAGTAGTTTTTCTACCATCGACCTAGTTAGAGCCTACAACCAAATCCCGGTTACCGACAAGGATTTTCCAAAAACGGAATCACACCTTTCGGTTTATTTGAGTTTCCGTTTATAATCTTTAAACGCCAAAATGCAGCACAGACCTGTTAACGATTCATAGACGAAGTCCTCAGCAAATTAAATTTTATTTACGTTTACAACGACGACGTTTTAACCGCATCCAGTTCAGAAACAGAGCACAAAGATCATCTTCGTCAAGTGTTTGAACGTTTCAAACAATATGGAATTTTAATTAATCTCGTCAAATGTACCTGCGGAAAATTTGCAGTTAAATTTGTTGGATTTTAAGTTACGCAACAGAGGATCAAGCCATTTCATGAGAAAGTTGAAGCCATTACAAATTTTCTTCAATTTGTAAAAGATCTACGACGTTTTTTTGGGAACTATCAATTTTTACAGACTTAGTATTCTAAAAACAGAAGCTCTGCAAGCTCCTCTCAACAAACTCCTACAAGGAAATTTAAAAGGGAAAGCATTAGAATCCAGAGGCACAAATAATTTTGACAAATGTAAAAATAGTTTAGCCAAAACTGTCTTGCTAACATATTCATTAGTAGAAACCCCACTTGCCATTTTTACCGATGCATCAGATTTTGCAGTTTGTAGACAGCAAGTGGCAACCGCTGAGTTTCTTTTCAAAGAAGTTGACAAGCGCCGAACAGAAATGTGCCTATGATCAAGAACTGCTAGCCATTAACAATATGTTTGACACATGGTGAAAGGTAGAAATTTTTCTATATATACAGACTACAAGCCTATTACGATTGCGTTCCAAGAAAAAGCCGATAAGTGTTCACCTCGTCAATTTCGACACCTTGATTTCATCGGGCAATATACCACCAACATCAAACACATTTCTGGAAGTAAAAACGTGGTGTCAAACACAATGCCTAGAATTGAAAGAGTCTTTAAAGGGATCAACTTTGCAGCTTTGTCAAAATCTCAGATAACAGACGAGGAGCTTCAAAAATTCCAACAACCGGGATCAGCTCCTTAACATAAAATAGTGACACTCTCAGGAACAAATACCAAATTATACTGCAACGTGTTTACTTTGACAACTCGACCATTTGTCATAAAACCTTTCGACAAACTATTTTCAACTTTCTACACAACTTAGCACATCCTGGCATCAAGACTATGATAAAGTTAGTAGCTGAGCGATATGTATGGCCTTCAATAAAAACTTACATCAAGAGATGGGCACGCGCTTGTTTACAATGTCAGCGAGCAAAGATTTCTCGTCACGTTTCATCGCCAGTAGGAAGTTTCACACTACTATCCCGAAGATTTGAACACATTTACATTGATCTGGTAGGATCTTTACCTTCCACAAATGGCTACCAGAATGTTCTTACAACCGCCAGAATCGTATCCTTTAAATAACACCTTGGCGAAAACAGTCGCCAAAACCATTTTTGACAACTGGATTGCCAGATTTTGAGTACCGTTGCGGATTAATACTGACCAAAGCAAACAGTTTAAATCTAATCTGTTTAGGGAGCTGAACGCTCTTTTTGGAATAGAACATATCCACACGACGTCTAAGTTTTTCCAAATTTGAACATGCGTACGTTCCATGTTTCAATTTTCATGACATTTTTCAGAACTCTCCCCCCCCCCTCCCTCCCCCAAATATTTTCTTGTCAAATATCTTCTTGTTTGGAACTTTAATGCGGTGATTACTGACTCTGAAGACAAGAGGGTGTTTTTTCTCTTGATAGCTCGTCCACTCGAGGTTGTTGGCTGTCAAGAGGGAACTAGTTATACCGGTAGTTATTTAGTCGACATTGTTTTTTTTGTTAATTGCTTGTTGGAGTGGTCAGAATAAGAGTTGGTTACATTATTGGTTGAGTTATTGTTAGAGATAGCAGTCAGTTAATGTATCTTTCAATTATTTGAATACCCATTTGATAAAAACCAGTTGCCACATCGGATTTTAGTGTTTTTAATTCGGTTTTATTTTCAAAAGAATTTTCTTTAATCTTCTTGTAGAAATTGAAGGTATTACTATCAATGTTGGCTTTTAATAGGTTAATATCCAAAGAAGAGCTGCCTTCGTCATTCGGTAGTTTGTAGTTCTATTTCTTTGTTGTTATTTTTCCATGGTGATGATGTACATGGGCTAAAGCAATTTGGTGCCGCCCGCAGTTGGTGTGGTAGTAGGTAAGGTATTCACTAAAGTGTTAATTTGGTGTATGTAGCGCTTAGATAAAAGGTATTTTTTTTGTTAGCATTTTTCTTTGTCTCTGAATGGTCAATGATCACAAACGAGGTCATGCACTGATTGTTTTTAGCTAAATATTGCCCCCTTTAGAGGGAAGGGAGGTGATATGTATTGAGTTTACTAATCACTTGATGTTATTTTTAACTTTGTGGCACTTAATTAACTTGTAATTTCTTTGTTCCCATAAATAACTGTATAATTTATTCAAGGCGACTGCAGTCGTTGTCATGCAGCGACTAAATAATTAGAAAATAATTGTGGCAAACGACAAACACTTGAATGAGTGGCTAGCACAATATTTCAAATTACTCATCTACAGTCTATAAAATAATGTATCCCATTTAAGTTAAGTGTATATATTTACGTAGAAAATGTGAAATGTGTTTTACAGAAATGGAATTGCACATTAGAAGCAGTAGTTATAAAGAATTGTTAAAGCTTTCCTCTGGTAATGTGAATCAAGATTATAAAAGAATTTTGAATAATATACCAGTTTTGAAATAAAATAAAATTTTAAGTTTTGGTTTCAACAAAGATTTTTTTTTTTATAAACATATTTTGGATGACGATAGATTTACGTTGAAAACTATTTAGGTTAGAGTAGAAAAAAAGTATTGTTAGTCATTTTGAGATTGAGCAATATTAACTTAAATACCGCTTGTAGTAACAGTGGGGGCGCATAATTAAGATTACAAATATTGAACTTAACAATAAATATGCAATTGCTTAAAAAGAAAACTAATGTGTCAATATTATATGTCTTAATAAAACCAATTAAGGTTAGTTTTTGCATTTAAGAGATCTTAGTTTGTGTTCTACTTTGTTGCAAGTGCATTTGGTAGATAAGTCCTTGTTGCAGCTAACAGTTGTATGATGCTGAAAATATGTATAAAGCAATTACGAATAAAAAGTCTTTTGCTCAACAAACACCAATTATAAAATTTACTGCTATTGCCAGAAATTTCTCCCAGTAAAAACTCTTATGTAAACGGTCAAAAATCGGTTGAGGACAAATCAAGCCACTCAAAATAAGGGTCAATCTTAAACTTAAACCATCTAAATGTTGGCTTGTATCATGCTAAAACCTACTAAAAGGGAGACTTATTTTAAACCAAAGCCTATGCAGGATAAAACTCGAGTCAGAGCCTGCAAATACGGCCGCCCAATCTAGGTTAAAGACATTTGAGATGTAGGGTTCTAACAATTCTACGCCCACAGACCATAATATTGACATAACGTCATAGTAGATAGAAATAAAAGATACTTTTACGCCACCTACTCCGACAGATAAAATGATGTCAAAGAGTTCTATTCTTCTAGATAATATTTCCAAAGAAAAAGAAAAAAACGCTAGTAACCAAGGATTCAAACTACGTTTTTATCGTAGCTCTAAAAATAGTTTCAACTAATATACAACAGAAGTTCAGTTAATGGTTCAGTTAACTTTTGTGGTTATACTATTTATTACAAAAATTGCGTAAATGTTGATTATGCTCAAGGTAGCAACATTATTGGTTTGTGATACAATTTTCAGTCAAAACCTCCGCATCAACATTACATTAAAATCGGTAGCCCATCAACTACAACTCCCTTTTTTACTGACCATTTGCTTAACCTATGTTTTGCTAAATGTTAGTTTGAACATTTGTTTGATTGAGCGCAATACGTCGTAGGTGTATGCAATTATGCCAAACGCATGTAGTCTACATAGAGGTAGTACACCGTTTCTTTGACATAAAAGTGGGGCGTTTGTTGGTGTGCAGGTAGTTTTCGTTTTTCTTGTTAGCCAATCCTTTGCAAAAGTCGTTGTATAATTTTGTCTGGTTGCTGTGTTGAGGTCTTGGTTCGCTGTTTTACAATTTAATCTTGATTTTCAATTGTAATTTTGTTAAAGATTTTTTCTATTTCATCTTGTTTTTGCCATCTCTATTTGGCCATGCTCCTGCATCTATTTGCGTGCACTAAAAAATAGTTCTATCGTTTCCTTGTGATTTTTCCGCAGACAAATTTTGACAAATGTTTTTTTTCTGTTGGTACGATGGCAGGTAAAAAACTATTCCGGAGTTTGCCTGCCGGTGAAAACAGTATGTACGTTGGTAATAGAATTTTCTCGTAAAATTAGCTAGTTTTCACTTTAAATTAGTTGATGTTTGTTTGGTGTTGTTGTTACTTTGGCTAGTAATCCTCGACTCATTTTCAAAATAAAAGTGCCTACAGACTAAAGACTAAATTTTTTTTGATCATACTTGGAAGTTCAAGACCATAAAGCTTATATACCTTTTGTTTAAAAATAGTATTAAAAAAAAGATGGTTAAAACGCCTTATGGGGTGGAGTTGATCGGTTTTCTATAGAAATTTTCAACTTTGTCTAGCGCAGATGGTTTAGCCAGATCTGGGTTAGGGTAAACCAGTTATCAAAATACTTGTTGGCCAAAGTTGACGCAGCCAATATACTTTTGGTTACAAACTTCTTTGTTTTAAACATACCATAAAGTAACACTTTGAAAAATTTAAGACGATTGAAGAGAAGACGCAACTGTAATTTGCAGTCTAATAATGGTGGAGTACATTCAGATTTTGTTCAAGCGTAACATTGTTTTGTCTTTATTGTGTGTTTTACAGCTTTTTACATCGCCGCAAAAGTCTTACAACTTGTTTAAAGGGGCGTATTAGGTGACTTTGGAATCATCTCGGTGAATAAAAAGCAAGTTATTATTTCAGTTATATTTTACTAGGACTACGCTAACCCTCAATTACTGAGCTATCTCACCGTAACATGTTGTGTATGAACTGTACGTGCAATTTGTACGTAAGTTCTTTATCAAAAGTAAAACCCAGATGGCAGCATCGGACTACAAAATAAAAGCGTCGTTCAAAAGTTTAGATATAAAGCAGTCAGCCCTCAATATTACTTTACTTAAGGTGCATAGAAAACTGCTTAGCCGGTAGTTTTGAGAAAACTTTCTTTCTATGTTTTAAAACGTTTATAACGTGTAAGCTTTTCCAAGCCAAATGCTTGGTGCAAAGAACTGCATGGGCCATCATTGGTTTATGCGAAAAAGATTTGAGTGCTCTGTTCAAAATTCTGTCAGGACCAGAAAAAAATTAGTTTTTTAATTTTGACATCATTTCTCTGTTTTGAGAAGACGGGATGCTGTTTAACGGTGTGTCGTAGTCAGTGTCTTCTAAGAAATCAATGATTTCTCGATGAATCATTTTGACGTTCTCCAGATCAGTGTTCTTAGTCATTGAAGGGAACATTGGAGTTATAAGCTGTGAAAAATTGGTAATTCTTCCGTTTTTAACAGCCCGGATGAGCTTCTACTTTGTTGATGGTTAATTTTATGCAGCTCTAGGGTAGATCTTAATACATTATAACATAACTGCATAACGGGCGGCACGATCACATAGAATGAAGCCGCTTATAGATGTAACCTCAACTTTTTCCGTTTCTTTTGCTAAAAGGCGCACTGGGTGCAACTATAATTTTAATATAAACTTTTTTTTACTTTGTAAAATAAATTTAAAAATGTTTTTAGTATTATTTATGTTTTTTAACATTTTAAATGACTGGGACACATTTGAAATTTGCAGGAAAATTTGCCATAGTAGGTAGTGCCTCTGGTATTAACAATTAATTAAAAGTTAAATCATTTTTTTTACTTATTGACCTCTTTGTAGCAACAAATTTCTAAATAATATTGTATATATTTCAACAGCGGTAATATAATCTTTTATTTATAAAGGACCCTCCAACCTCAAATAAGCGGGGCCAGATCAAAGGTGTTAATTACCGTTTCATTTCAACCTCCCCTAGCCCTTTGGCCTTCTACCTAAAACATTACAGCCCTTCAATAAATATCAAATTTACATACGCTTTTGTTACATTATTTTTAAAACTGAAAACAATGCAATTAAGATATTTTCCCGTGGTAATTTTATGTGCAGCAATTTTGTGATCTATTAATATATTTATAGCCTTACCTTAATATGTAATTACGGTTTGAAAAACGTGCAACATCGAGCGAGCGAATAATAACATAGGAAAAAAAATGCTAACACAAATGTTGCGTTATCGTAAAATATCTTGTTACCGGCATTTTTTCCATCCAAACAAGTACGAAATATGAAATCGTGTTGCTCCCATAATAACTTTCAGCGCCTCATTACAGACAGATTCACAATGTGGAATTATTATGGATGGACAGGCTTTTGCCATTTGCTGATGCATTTTTGACGCAACATTAAAGCACTTACTCCAATTAGCGAGAATATTAATTTAATTAGCGCCAGAAGGATTAATTAATGAATAGACTATTATTTCCAGCATGGCCGGAGCACCTTTATTAATCAAAGGGCGTAATTGAAATATCAAACTTTATTCACCTGTACTGAAAGCAGCGGAAAGCGGGAGGCCTAATGAAACTAAAGTTCCTTATATACCCGGAGTTCTTAAGCTATTTGCCTCTAATTAATTGCACCTCATAATTCCGCATTTATAATAAAATATTCGCGTGCTGCTTCGTGTTTGATTTAAACGCGTATATTTTATTTAATTAACACGTCCAGGCTTAAATTTGATGAAAATGATAAATTGAGATGGATAGTATGCGGAATGGAAAAATGTATTACCTCCTAAGGGAACTAAAAAAAATTCATCAAGATGATTAGATATTTTTTGTAACAAATTTGAATAATGATAATTACTTATTGCAGCTGGCTGGAAAAGCCGCCCCTGTGCGCTCTTTAAAACAGTCCCCCGATCATTAAATGAAACTAAAAAAATTAAAATCCTTGAACCGTGTTTAATTTCCATTTTCCCTATGGGGTGAGTCATCCCTGTTCTGTTTGTCGCCCCGGTGATTTTACGTTCGTCGATTTTAGAAAAATTGCCTTTAATTGGTCTGAAGACGTTTTGCAAGGGCCTCCCCTCAAGTACAATTAGTAACCCGCTGTCTGACACTCAGGTCACGCTAAATGTCACAACCCTCTTCAAGCACAAACTCCGTGTAATGCGAGATCCGGAATATTTACTAATAAGTGACAAGATGCGCGCGAGTTTTGTTATTGATGCGTCGCGTTTTCGTGGCCCGTCAATTTCCTGCATATTTTCCCATTAATGTCGTTGTGATTAATTGCCGCGGATGCCGAATGCAAATGTATCGATGATAAATGGGCAAAAAAGTGCCCCAACAACAAATTCAAAAACTAAGTTCGTTATCGACATTATAATCTAAATTATGGGGTGAGGTCTGTTGCTGTTGCTGCTTTTTTTTGTGCATGTTGCGCTGTGGATTTAATTACAAATCGATATAGAGCCAACATTGTTCTTGCCTAACTTTTTTATTAATCGAATCCGTTCTACTTTTGATTTTATTACTAAACGCATTTAGTTTAATTATTAACTACATTTATACCATAAAATGTATAACAATGTTTTATATTAAAAAAAATTAAAAACAGACAGAAATACTTAAAAATAGCGAAAAAGGTTTAAATATTAAATTTACATTTTTTGATCGTTTCTAACTTATAATTATATATATAATAAGTTTTTACAATCAATTTTTTTTTAAATTTTTGACAGTTTTTCTTAAAAATAGATGACGGGTATTTTTTGTTTCTCAAATATGGATAAAAACATGCATTACATTTAAAAGCACATATTTGCAAAAAAAAATCCTATTATTTTTTTTTAACTTTTTTTTTAGACAAATTTTAAGAAAAAAGTTAGTTATAAGTTTTTCTTAAAAATGCAATCCTAAGAAGTTACAAACTATCAACAAATGTAAATTTAAAATTCAGGCCTTTTTAGCTATTTTTAAGTATTTCTGTGGATACATTGTAAGATATCTTGGAACGTAGCACACAGCACTTCCTAAAATGTTCAAGGTCATCTTTTGCACAAATAAAGGCACGTTTTTGTCCATATTTGAAAAAAATATCTTTTTATCTTTTTTAAGAAAAAAAAAGTTTTGTCTGTAAAAACTTATTCTTTAGACATACTAAAAAAAAGTTTGACCATTTTAAAGAAACTTACGTACAAAACAAATGGTCTAATGTATTTTAAAGTAGCTTGTCTTTAGCTATCTATAACTTTGACACAGTTTATCTAAGTGTATAACCGGTAAACGATGCAATGTTTTGTCAATATCTGATATCCCAAACATGAATAGGGTTTAAGTCTGGTGATCTGGATAGCAAAACAATGGTTAGCATTGTTTTAGCTAGCATGAAATTACTTAATGACTTAATACTGTGTGACAATGTTGAACAAACTGTAGATTTTGTTTTTGACTACATTGTTTGAACTTTAGTCTAGTCTAAGTAATTTTTCACCTCTGACAAAATCCAAAAGTTTTGAAACTTTTTACACTGATTTATAGGTACCTAGTAAAAAATATACCAAATGTTTTGACAAACATGACACGAACTCTAGCGGCAATCACCAAAAACAAAGCACTTTTGTTTGGTTTTTGTTAATATCTCAAACTGTAGATCGGAGGTAAAAGTTAACTAAATACATAATAAAAGCTGATAAATTTTTCAATAAAAATGATCATTTATTTTTAAAGAATACATAAAATATGGAAATTTTGAAGAATATAAGAATCATTAACATAATTAATAATTTCTCGATTGATTGTTTCTAAAATGCCCACCAATCTGTATATCTATTTAAGCTAGGACACTTGCTGTCTGAAACTTAATAAAAACAAAAGTTATAAATTGATTGTCTTAGAGAACCGTCACATAAATATAAACTCTCTCTATATATATATAACAAGCAAGCAGTAAAATAATGTATAAATATTACTGATTACCACTGCTAAGCTGCACATAATCAGTAAAGAATAATAAAGTGCAATTTTACCTAATTTCAGGTTATAGGTCCAGTAAACTTAGTGTTTTGATTTTTATTTACAAACCTTATCACTGACTAATGGGTTTCTTTCAGAGGTATGAAGAAATCCAAATCATCAAAGTCATTGAATTCTTCTTTGGAGATGGAAGTAATGACAATCAAGCATTCACCATGGCAGTTGTAGCAAATGTTTGTGCAGATTACTTCCGCTTTTCGGCAGCCACATCTGTTTCTACATCCAGTTATACATTCGCAAAAAATGAGATTGTGGATTGCTTCAGGTGCTGCTGCGTCTTCTGAAGTTACTGGAATCACCCGGCAGGTTTCAAACTTCCAACCCTACTGTTCTGGAGGAAGTTCGTTCGCTAGCCAAATTTGGATTTAGTAGTATACATGAAAACATGCTGCGTTGCTGCTCCTTCTGTAGACGGTAGCGCAGAAAGGTCTGATTTAGCATTCGAATCCAATTTGGTAAAAGCATTGTAACAATGCATGTTAAAGGAAATTTGCTTGCGGGGAGCATTGTACAAAGCCAGAAATATTTTGTTTCTAGCTTCAGCCACTGCCTTATGGGATGAACTTGGGCTGTTGAATACATCAGTAATACTTTGCAGTGTAGTTTGCTTCTTGAACAAAGTAAAACAAACAAGTTTTTCTTCTCAATATGCAACGGAAGTTGTATCACATCTGCTAAATGCATGCACCTATGCAGTCTTTCATCCCCATAGTTTGCAATTGCTGACTTGAATATACTTTCCGTTCTACTCTGTCGTGGCTTATTTAACAAATAATATCTGTCTTTCAGATAGAGTTCAAGCCATGAAGAGGTCAATAACATCAACGTCTTTGTCAACTATTGCTACTTTGTCACTAGTTAAGGTTTCCATGATCGCTGTGCAAATAATAAATATATCAGCATCTCTAGATGCTTGTTCTGTTTTGATTCCATGGTTGTGAAGGGCAGTTAAAAGGAATGATATAAGTCTAGATTTATTGTGTTTATTAAAAAGAAAATTATCCTGTTTGATTGTGATTTGTATTTGTGTTCAAAGTTTATGTCAACTGACCTTTTTAGCTCTTTAGTTTGTACCTTCTGTTCTGTTTAGTTTTTTTTTGTACTGGATGATGTCACTGAATCAAACACAACAGTACAGCTTTTGCCGGCATAATGCTTGAAAACATAGGCTACATAACATTGACAAATTGTTGAGATTGAGGAATTTTTGAACCACACCACCTTGTGTAACAGTAGCAAATTGCTTCTTTTTGAAGTACAGGAAAAGTATCGTATAAAACCAATTTTTTGTTTTTTGCTCTCCAGTTTCCTCAAATAAAGGGTAAGGAGCAATAATAAAAATAAAATCTCTAAAAAATCTTCTGCCCGTTAAAACTTAAACTTTGCCGCTTCTCAACTTTTCAGATCTGGCGGAGTTTTGCTGTCCTGGCAACTGGACGTTATGAGGAAAAAAGTGAAGGTAGTTGAAGAAAAGAGGAAAGACCGACAAGATGGTAAGAAAAGAAAGGAGTAAGAATGTGTACATAGAAAACAACAACAATACAAAAAACTTTTTTTTTATTATTTGGCGCCTTATAACTCTGTAGCCGCTTGGAATACAAGAAAAATGTTTATTTTCATTTTTATTGCAAATTTTATCAGTTTTCATTATGTATCAAATTTTACCTCCGACTTATAGTTCTCAAAATATTAACAAAAAAAAAACAACAAAAGTGACCTGCTTTCGGTCATTGCCGCTACAGGTCGTGTCATTTTTATCAGAACTTTTCTAAAGCTAAGATAAATTGTAGAGCATATTTGACTGAATTAATACTACATAGACAGTAATGTTACTTTATGAGCGGTGCATCAACTAACAATCTTTAAACTTTCACACTGCAGCGTTAGTAAACAACAAATACTCTAATAATGCAGGCATTTGTTATGGAAAGAACGTAGCTTTAAAATTAACAAAACCCCACCGTAATTCAACCAGTTTCAATGCAAACTTTAAAATTCCACGGAAACATCAAACAAACCAAAGAAAACACTGATACTTAGCCGCAAGAAACTAAAGTACCTAATCCAAGGCGCCCCGATTTTTGAAAAGTGCCTATGAGAACCTCCGCTAAACACCTTTTGCCGCAATAAGCCGAGATAGGTTAGTGCCGGCATATTAAGCCGGAAAACATCTCTAACAACCTCCGCCAAGACTTTGAAGTACCTTTTTCTCCAGAACGTAATACATACCATAAAAAACAATCCCCAAAAACTCAGTATTTACTTCCTACGACAATTTCCAAAAGCAAACAAGTCAGAAGCTAAACCACACATTACTGAACTACATATTTTACATACCACTAGCCAAAAAGTCCCAAAACCAAACAATATTGTAATAGTCACCGGATTGTAACCCTTGCCACCATACTCAACCCCAAAATCACCTTGCTCCCTGATAGGTTGCTGGATGGTTTTCTGAATTTCAGACCAACAACTGCTTTAGGAGTGTTGTCTCTAAGTTTTAACTTACACAAGTTGTAGAAGCCTGCACTTTACCTCTCTTCCGACCACTGCAAACCCTAACCGGAACTGCACATAAACAAAAGTTAGAGGCTTTTACCGTATCTCTAAGGCCATGCATTAGAAATGTAAAAATGATTATTGTGACTACTGAATACAGAATCTTCAAATTTTAGAAAAACTAACTTAAATATTAAAAAGATCAAATATATTATAATTAAAATAGATCGGCTAATTCATAATTAATAGTTTTACTTCAAAATATTGATTGCGTATGTGTTATCTAAACTAAAAACTGCTTTTATGATCAATTTGATATCAGGTTTTTAAAACCATTTTTTACTATGCCTTATTTAAGTTTCTAGGTTCTTATTGTATCTTTATTTTAGTTTTTAAAACACTGGTTTAGTTGCCTATCAGTTTTTTAAGTTTAGTTAATTGGTTATTGTTCATGTTACTCCAACGGATTCAATGTCTATATCCATCACTTAGTATTTTAGCATTTATTTATACTTTTTCAAACTTACGTTTATCATAATAATACATAAAATGTACAAAAGTAATTGCAATTTGCAGTAAGAAGTTAAGCACACTGATTAAATGTGCATACCCTGACACACTAGTATATGTCTGACTTGGTGGAGAAGCAATTTACAATAAAATACATTATTTATTAAATTTAAATGTCAATCTGAATTATGTATCATTTTATCACATTAATTACAACAATTATTCCCTTCGTCCTCTCACAACTCAACCACAAAAATGATTATAAGCAAAACAGATTTTATTAAAATTTCAGAATTTTACGACATTTTGCGATAGTTCAGTAAGAATTCTAAACAATTTGAAATTATGTAATTGCCAATAATAATTTTATGCATTTTATAATATACTTAAATGTATCCAGCTTATTATAATAAATTAATTTTACAAAGACAATAAATACGAGAATAATATTTCGATTCCTTTGGCAATGATAACATATTTACAATAAAGCTTATTTCAATGAGTCATAGCACATCATATTGTGCAAGCAGTGCTTACCGTTTATCCTAGTTATTACATCTTGCAATGGTATTCCCTGACACTTAAACATTTTAATTATACTTATTTAAAAAACGTTTAAGTCATTATAAGCACTTTTAAGTCCCGTTTGCCACGACTCAGCCATACGAGTTGGCGCGTGACTCGTATGGCTGAGTACTGCACAAGATGGCAACCGGAGTGGGAAATCAAAGACATGCACTGCAGGTTGTGGTGCGTTTTTTAGCATTGCTTAAGATACCAGATATAATTAATGTTAAAATATAACAATAATTCTATACTATGTAATTAAAAATGCTTTTAACAAAATTTAAGTTTTTTTATTATTTCACGGTAACAAACGCCGTTGACGGTGACCGCGTTTCCAGTATTTATTCCCGCCAACCCAAAATGCTTACCAAACAGTTCAGATCACTTTTAAGTTCTTAACTTCCCAAATGCAACAATTCTGTTTGATGACATAGCCATCAAGTTTGAAATGCACCTCATCTGAGAAAATAATGTTTTTACAAAAATCTGTAAACTTTTGGCGCTGCTCATAATTTGCTGGCTTAAAACGCGGTTTCAACTGAATCTTAAAAACATGCAAATCCAGATCTTTAGTCAAAATTTGCTATAAACTGCTTTGTGAAAGTCTCAATTACTAAGAAGTATGACAAATTAAAGTAGAAACATTTTGGTTAACACTTTCATTAACTGCTGCAATGTTTTTATTACACTGAGCTGCACAACAGGTCCCTTCTGGATTTACTTAATCGCCTCAAATTTCTCAATTTATCAAACTATTGTATGGCGAAAAATGCGTTATGGTGACTCAATGTTTACAAATGACAGTTGCAAAAAAGCGCAATATTCAAAATAAACGGTCTTGAAATGAAAATGAAACACCTTAGAAATACAAAGTAACCGTTATGAACTCCTGGCATAACTAAGAAATCATGCATTTATTAGATTGTTTAATTATTAATTCTACCTTTCTTAAAATATTCCCAAGATTTGTCATTTGTAATTTTTTTAAATTTTGGGATCAAAAAGTAGTCGCTACGAGCCAAGTCTGGACTATGTGGAAAATGATAAATTTTTTAAAAGCCGCATTCTTTTATGGCAAGTTGAGTAACTTCAGCGGTGTCCACAGGTGCGTTGTCGTGCAACAACCTGATTTCTTTTGTTAATTTTCCTTGACATTTTGCTAGAATATTTTCTCTCAGCTTATGTAATAATGTATCATAATAAGCGCTATTTATCGTAGTATTTTTTTTTAAATTAATCAACAAGATGCCCTAAAAATTCCAGAAGATTGTGGCCATAATCTTGTTAGATGACAGGGTACCAAGATACCCTTTTCTGAGTGGTGGTTCACCTTCACGCTGCTTTTCCATATATTCCTTTTTGGACAGAAAATTATGATACAAGACCATAGTTTCATCCCCGTAACAATAGATTACAAAACTTTTTCTTGTCTCCCCTTACAGAGCTTAAAAAAAATGATGACAATCAACTCGATGCTTTTGAACAGCAGACAAAAATTTTGGGACCCATCTTGCACTTTTTTGTTCATATCCAAATGGTTAAAGTATTCAGCAAATTTATGTATCTGACAGACCTTACATTGCTAATTATTTCCGGCGATCATTTTGGACCAGTTCTTCAATAAATACAATCTACGGTTCTGGTCGACCAGAACATAAGTCATTATCTAAAAACTCACAGCCCATCTCAAACTTTTTTGCCCATTTTTTCGCGGTAGAATAAAAAAAAATCTGTACCGTATAGCCATCCAATCTTTGTTTAATTTAATGATAAGTAAGACTTTCTGATGTAATGAATTTGATAACCGATTAGTACTCAATTTTTTCCAAATTTGGAATAGTAAAAATCTAACAATGTATGTCTGGATATCACTATATAAAGTAGAAGATTGAAATTGCACATGTACGTTAATAAAATATTACACCTAATACTAAAGTTTTTTGAAATGTTGTAGGCTAAAAATGTATAGTGGTTACCTCGTATATAAAACAAACATTCGTCTATACGGTGTTTTGTTACACTCAACAAAATTTGAAAAATTGAAGACGTTAATCACATGAAGAAGTGGTTTTTAATAGTTAATGTTCCATTGTTATTTGTGCACAAATAGAGCGTCTGGGGTTGTGTTAGAAGTAGATAAGTAATTGACTAGTTATAGATTTATTGATAGAAAGGTTCGGTTCATTTTTACTTTAAAGAAAAAAGACTAAATTACACAATGGCTAGTAGAGCTTTAAAAAGTATAATTTAGCTATCAGAGATTATTCACACATAGACCGGTTTAAAAGTGTGTAATACAAAATACATAGGCAGTAAGGTCATCAAAGTACTGATAGCTATAGCATGCTTGAAGGGCTTAAAAGATTGTTATTTTACACATTGGCAACCAAAACCTTGGGGTGTAAATAACACTGCATCTGGCTGTTAGGCCTTATATGTAACAGCCAAAAGTATGTTATGCACTGGCAGTTTTAGTTTTGGGGTTAAGCTTACACAGGCCGGTTATGCCTAGAGGTTGTATGCAAGGCACATTACAGCGGTAAGAAACAGTTATAAACACATTAGTATTAGAGTCCACCTTAAGGATGTGTTAATGATATAATTAAAAATATACTTTGTATTGATTTAACTATAGAGATTGTGGCGTAACAATTGATCCTGTGCTAGAAAGATATATATTAATAATTGTATGCAGGTTTAGTTTATAGCAAAGTACACCAGAACATGAGCTATTGCAAAAAGACGAGATGAACCGGTTCAGCACGAATGGATTGCAATGCAATAGAGTAAAAGTCAATTGCAAGACAAAAAAAGAAAGATTAGTAACGTTAGTGCAGTAAAGAGAATTTAGAATTAAGTTCATTATTAAACAACTGTTCAAGCATGGTGTGGTAGTTGGGAAGTATAGCGTGCGTTGCGGCAGTTATATAAAAAAATTAAATTGTATAACTTGGCGTAACAATAATAATAATAATATTTTGTTTGTATATACAAAACTCTAAATAAGCCAAAACATATATATTTAAAGTAATAATCTAGATCAGTTTATATATCACATATTAACCAAATATTGCTGGTACTTTCTCTATATAAATAAAATAATACAACTTGATTTTTAATACATTTTGATATTTAAAACAAAAAAAAACGGGTATTTTTTAAGAGAAATCAATAAATGTTTATTTCATTGTAAAAAGAAAGGTATGCCATTAACATTTAAAAACGAAATCAGTTAAATGGCCGCCACGGTTACGGTTGCAGTACCACATTCTTTTCATGAAATTTTCCATGACCAATTAGCACTTTTGCGTCCTCGATAACTTCACAAATTCCATCTTTAAGGTCTTGAATCGATTGTGGAGCATTGGCTTAAACCTTATCTTTTACGTAGACCAAAAGAAAAAAGTCTAATGGTGTTAAATCACAAGATTTCGGTGGCCAATTGTGATCACCTCTGCGAGAAATAACATGGTCAGGAAACTTTTCTTGCAAAATTGCGATTGTTTTGTTGCTTGTGTGGCACGTAGCGCCGTCTTGCTGAAAATAAACGTCGTCCACATCAATATAATCCAGTTTTGGCCATAAAAAAATCATTAATCATAGCACGGTAGCGCCATCCATTCACCGTAACAGTTGCACCAGACTCATTTAAAAAAAAAAATAGGGTCTAATCACACCACTAGCCCAAAAACCGCACCAAACAGTGACACGTTGAGAATGCAAAGACTTTTCAACAATCATTCTTAGATTTTCTGATCCCCAAATGCGACAATTCTGCTTATTAACGTAGCCTCAAAGGTGAAAATGGGCCTCATCACCAAAGATGATTTTTCGATAAAATTCCGGATCATTTTGATGCATTTGAAGGACCCAATCAGCAAAGATACGGCGTTTATGGTGATCGACCGGCTTGAGTTCTTGTGTTAACTGAACTTTAAAAATTTAAAGACTTAAGTCTTTATGCAAAATACGGTGTAATGTAGTTTGTGGAATGTCTAACTCCCAAGATCGATAAGGAATCGGCAAACCTGAGTTTTTTTCAACACTACGGGCAACATCAGCAATATTCTCATGAGTTCTTGAGCGATGCACACGGTTTCGATTCTTCACATCACAAACTTTTCTGCCAGGTTTACTATTGCCGGCCGAGAAGGTGCTTTACGACGACCAAAAAGTGCTTTAGTTCTGCAAACAGTGACTGAAAAATTTTCACAATTTTTGTAGTGAATTTTAATCATTTCAATCCGTTGTTGAAGCGTGTATCGTTGCATTTTTAATAATTGCGTAGTTTTTACAAATGTCAAAAGTTAATTGTTTTATTTTTCATTAAATAGTTGAGAGCACAATTGAAACCATCAATACTTGTATATAATTTATTTTCAAATCGCCTTCATAAATATTCCGCTTAGGCATAGGGTATACAGCAATCTAATAAACATAAGAAATTACCCGCTAGTAAAGCTGCAGCCATAAAAACATCGAAGCGGTATTTAAAAGTGATATATTCCAAAATAAACGTCCGGCAATAATTAATATTTATAGCTCCCCACGTTTTTTTTAAACATCTACCACCCCAACCAAAAACCTATGACCTATATTACATAATACTTTCTTACAAAAATATAATAAAAGAAATATTAATTAATATTAATACGAAACAGTTTCTTTTTTTTATTATCATTTTATACATTCATTGGGTGAGATATAAAACTTCATCCATGCATTATTTGGCTGCCATCCAACACGCAACATTTTATTTTTTGCGTTTACAACAATAAAGACATTCCAAAATTGCAGCAGCAAATGCATTTATGGGGTTTGATTATCGGGTAGACTTCCTCCAAGCTAACTTGCTTTAATGCGGCAATATATATGATAATTGAAATCTCGTGGCGAGATTTTTACATCGAGTGTGTGTATATATTCCAACTTTTTTACTTGCATTTCCTTCCGACCGCAATCTTCGCCAATGCACACGTAGAGCTTCGATATTATTAGCAATTTTATATAAAATTCCTCAAAGCTTTTCACGAGTGTCGTACGATTTTCAGTTGGCTTCATTACAAAACCTTTTCTGAAGATTTTTTATCAAAGCAGTCACAATTTACTCACTATCCTTATTGCAATTTCAAAGACTAATGAAAATATCTGTATGGTTTACTTTGACACACAATTCTACAAATTCTCAGAAACAAATCAAACATTTTTACAATTAATTGGATGAAATATTATTTTATACTAATTAAAACACATCATATATCAAAGAGAAAATGTGCACCCCCTATAATATAATTTCATATACCAGCAGCCCACATTAATATCTTGTATAAACCGCAAAGTATTTGGTTTGTATAACCCCCCGGCCACAATAATCCGACAAAGTATAATTTATTACATTGTGCATATTTAATATCGCGCTAATGTGGCCGCTAGGAATTAATTTATGTGTGAATGGTCTGATAAAAAAGTATTAGCCACGTGCCGTTAAACCATGAGCGCAACTAAATATGGGGGTAAATGGGAGTTAAGTTTTTTTAGATTAGATTACTGCTCGCATTTATTTGGCTTTACGATCCCCTTTTTTATATTAATATAAATACAATGGGGTTAAATATATTTTAGCATTGTGCGAGATCTCGTTAACAATTCTGTACGCAATCTGATATTGCACTGACGATATATACATAATATACAAGTTCCGAGTGTTCGATCTATCATCGAGTAATGTGATCTATCAGAAGTTAGTGCATTAGTTGGTCCCAAACCTGATACCAATCGATTTGCAAACACAGGGAATGTTTGTTAATCATTGATTCCCACAAATTTCATTGTATGCATGCGGGCTTTAATCCCACCAGCAAATAACGTTTTACATTTTCTATAAAAAACGCACCATTCGTTTAACGTTTTTATTCTTTTGTTTTGTTGTTATCTATGATTCGGCTCTTTTTAAAAAGATTAGATTGGAATATATTGGAGCGGTTTTTTATGCCCCTATAGAAACTTTGTTTGAATGATAAATTACCTTTTAATAAGACTGAATTATTTAAGAGATTAGTTTGATTATCAATCAATCCCTGTTTGTTTTTGATCATAATTATAAATTACTAAATATTAAATCCAGCTTTACTTTTAATAAATGTTTGAAAGTTGCGTTAAATATTGTAATTTTGCTCTCTTTTATCATAATAATTAAATCAATGGTGGTATTGGGTTTTAAATATTTACAAAATAATCATATGCTTGTCCATGCGCACTCTTAAATTTAAAAAAATTACAAATAAAGGAGACTTCAATTCTAAACTAGGGGAAATAAACACACAAGATTCCAAACACATAAGAAATTTTGGGATGGGAACCAGAAACGAAAAAGGTGATACCCTGACCAACAGAGAAGATGGACCTGGAAACATACAAATGTGCTAAACAAAATTGATTATATTCTATGCAACAATAAAATAGTATGTACAAATTTGTCCGTATTAAATAATTTTAACACCGGAAGCAACCACCAACTAGTGCGTGCAAACTTTAAACTCAATACAAGGACAGAGAGAACTAAATTAATAAAGAAAACTTAATATCCAACATCAGACATACTATTACTAAAGCAAGAAGAATACCAATCGGCACTAGATATAAAATTGAAACTAATAACAACTAAAAATCAGCAAAATGTAGATATAGACCAAATGACGGAACTGATAACAACAAGTATAAAAACAGCAACAAAAAAATGTTGTAGCAAAATAGAGGCCAAACTAACACAACATACACTAAATCTATTGGCTTGGAGAAAAACAAAAAAACAATCAATCAAGATACACCCAAGTACAATGACCTAAATAAACTGGTAAAACAGGTACAAAATTATCTAAAAACATATAGAACCAACCAAGTCCTCCAAACAATCAAGAACAACAACAAAGCATAAAAATCCTCAAATCAAATCTATCAAAAAATCATCAAAATACGAAACCGACAAGGAACTATGGTGTCGGATAAACTAGAAATTGCGTTAACAATTACTAAATTTTATAAAAAACTGTACACTTTGACGATGTCCAACTACAACATCTTATTTAAAATAATCTTGAACGTAAGCTTAAAAGATATACCAGATATCACAATCTTCAAAGTCAGATACGCACTTTGCAGAATAAAAAACAGAAAAGCTCTCGGCAAAGAGCAAATATCAACTGAAATGATAAAACTAGGAGAAAGCATTCTCAAAAAGGCATTTGTGATACTACTAAACAAATGCCTATCAAAGGGGAAAATACCTAAGGTTTAAAGAAACGCGGAACTGATATACATACACAAGAAAGGAAACACCACTAGAATAGAAAACTATCAACCCATAAGTCTTCTATCAGTTTTATATAAAACCTTTGCAAAAATTATTACCAACAAGCTAACCAATAAATTAGACCTATACTAGCCAGTTAAACAAACGGGATTTTGAACGGGTTTTGAAACTCAAGATCACCTACAAACTCTGCAATCAATTATAGAAAAGGCAACAGAATACAATGCACCATTACAACTGGCATTCATAGATTACCACAAATCTTTCGACAGCATTAAAACCTGGGCTCTTCTCTTTGCAATGGATAATGCTAGAATCAAATCTAGATAGTCCAAGATTAGCAGAAACATATACCAAAACGCCACCTTTCATATAAAAATAGATGAAGAACTCACCACAAGAAATATGTCTTTAGGCAAAGGAGTTAGGCAAGAGAAAACATTGCCGCCAAAACTCTTTACACTGGCGCTCAAAAATATATTCAAATCCCTGCAATGAAACAACATACAGTTTAAAAATAGACGGCAAATCTATAAACTACCTAAGACTTGCTAATGACATAGTACTAATAAGTAACAGCATCAAAGAAATAAACAGCCTGCTGAAGAAGCTTGAGGAAAAATTACAAGTAGGTCTGAAAATAAATCTAAATTAAGCAACGTCTCAATTGACGTTACCATAGATAATACAAAAATAGAAAATGTTATAAGCTACATCTATCTCGGCCATACAATTTTATAAATCTTGGTATAGAAAACCAAAAGGCAAAAATAACACATCGGATACAACTAGCGTGGGCCGCCACCTTCGGCAAGTTAAGCTATATACTTAAGGATAAAAACATTCACCTATGGACTGGCCATCACAATGAAAACCGCTCACCAGTTATAAATAACACAAAGATCTATGAATAGGACCATGCTGGAAATATTACTTAGAAAACAAATTAGGAATTCAAAAATTTGAAAAAAAAAAACAAAAATATTGCAAGTTAGAAATGGATATGGGCGGAGCTCGTTACTAGACAAGACTCAAAAAAATGAACAAACAAAATAATGCACTGGAGACCACAAAAAACACAACAAGAGAGAGGAAGACCACAAATACGACGGGAAGACGACATCAGGAAAGTAGCCGGAAGACAATGAATATAAAAAGCACAGAAAAGGAGAGAATGAAAAGATATAATAGAGGCTTATTATATATTCAGCAGTAGATGTTAAATGGCTAAATAACAAAAATGAAAAAAATGTGTGTATTTTACCAATTTTTATTAAAAAAAGATTGAAATTTTTGTCCTGATTTTAATATTTAGGTTAGGTTTTATTTTTCTTAAGCCAAAGCTTGTCTTTAATGACTAAATTTCAATTTATATAAGTTGGATTTTAAATGTTACCAGACCACATTCGTTATTATGTATATGTTATTATTACCATTTCTTAAATAACATTTTGCATTTTTCAAAAGTTTTTAACAATATTTTTTATAAAATATTTATAGTAAAATTGTGCTAATTTTAACTTTTTATGAATAGTATTTTGCATTTTCAACGGTTAATAACCTGATATTTCCCAATTTTTACACATTATAAATAAAATTTTGCACTTTTATAGCCGGATTTTTGGTTCTTTCTGACAACATTTTTATACTACATAGCCGGATTTTACAACTGCATAAATAAAATCTTACACCTTTTGACAGTTTAAAGCCGGATTTTGCTTATTTTGAAATTTCATAAACAGCGGCCGAGTTTTGTTTTTTTCTGGCAATATTTTGATACTTTTGCCAAAATTTTCTATATTTAACATATTTTGAAGTTTTTAACAGTTTATGGTTTAAATTTGCTATTTTTGACATTTTATACCTTTTGACTGTTATCTTTAAAATTTCATTAAAAAAAATTACACTTTTCAACAGTTTATAGCCGGATTTTAACAGTTTATAGCCGGATATTGTTATTTTTGACATTTTATAAATAGAATTTTACACTTTTGGTGCTTTCTGGTCAAATTTTGATATTACATTGCCAAATTTTGACATTATACAAATAGATTTTTGCACATTTTAACAGATTAAAGTTTTTTTTAGAATATTTTGATAATATAGCACTTGTTGACAATTTATAACCAAATTTAGCAATTATTGACATTTTATGAATAGAATTTTGCAAATACAAAGAGAATTAAGAAGAAGAAGTAGCATCAAGCAAAAAAGCAAAAGGGAAACTTGTAAAAAAACAAAAAAAAAATGGAGTAGCTTATACAAGGTGTTTCAAAACAATTGTCAAAAATTAAAGAGTGGAATTAGTTAGCTAATTATAAGAAAAAAAGTTCCCAATAATATGGTTCTGCAAACGCACCGTTTTCAAGATACAGGGTGTACAAAAGTTATTATTTTTTTATTTTTTTTACGATATCTCAGGAACCGTTTGAGATACAAAACTCAGCTTTTGTACACGTCTTAGCATTAATATTAGCTAATTTTTAAGCGTTTATTACATTTTATTCATGTGCCATTGACGGAGATTTTAGGGTAGCGTAAGGTTTTTATGGCTCTAATTTCTTGGGAAAGCATTCTGAACGCACATTGTTAACCACTGAAATTTTCTACACAAAAAAGATGCTCGTAGTCAAAAGCTCTAACGTAAATCTTTTTAGAGAAATACGGCACTTTATGATGGAAAACATGAAAAAAAGTAGCAACATGTTTTGTTGATCTAGTGGTCAGCGTTCATGTATTTGTTTCATGCATTTAAGTTATTGACATTTGTCGTTAAGTTGTTTATTAACCTTTTTTCAAAAGGAGTCAATATCGCGGGAACTTATTGTCTTTATTACCCAATTAATTTGCCTATTCTTAGTATTTTGCTTGAGTGGTGATAGCAAAATAAATAGTTGCAGTGATAGCAAGAAGTGCGATTTGCATTTTGTTTATGTCGTTGCCAATAGAAATGCAGCAGAAGCTTGTCAAATTTACCAAGAAAGGTTTTCAAACCAACAGGTACCAAATGAAAGAACAATCATTTGTATTCACAAACGTCTACATCAAACTGGGAGTGTATATAAAAAAGCTGCAAGAAATAGGAGACTTTGGCTGTTTCCTCCTCAAATTGAAAAAGATGTTTTTCAAGAAATCGAAGACGATCCATCAACTAGCACTAGAAGAATTGCTTTAAACTTAAACCTTAGTCACGTTATAGTGTGAAAAATAATAAAAAACCAAATGTTATATCCTTATCACATACAGTGAGTACAAGCCCTTTTTCCACAAAAATGGCTATGTGTCAATGGTTTCAAGAAAGAATTGCGCAAAATCTTCGACTCTTAGATCAAGTTTTATTTACAGACAAAGCAATTTTTCTTGCGATGCAATTATGAACTTCTATAAACAATCATATATAGACCGACAAAAATCCACATGCCATAATGGAAGGCCATCATCAGCTAACATTTTCCGTAAATGTTTGGGCAGGTGTTGTAGGAGACCATTTAATAGAATAATATTTTTTGCCGTTTAGGCTAAATAGTCAATCATATCGTAATTTTCTTAAAAAAAAGCTGCCAGGACTTTTAGAGGACGTTCGTTCCGGTTCAATTAAGAAACAAAATCTGGATTATGCACGATGGATTTTAGTTTAGTTGCGCGTCAATTCTTAAATAAACAGTATAGAAACTGTTGAATAGGTTAAGGAGGCCCACAGACTTGGTCTCCTCGGTCTTCAGTACTAAATGTTTTGCATTTTTTTGTGGGGTCACTTAAAAAGTTTTGTTTACACTACATCAGTTAATACTGATAAAGAACTAAGAAATCGCATCCTGCAATACGATACGAAACACTCCAGGCATTTTTAAACGAGTACGTCAGTAACTAAGACGTAGGTTGGAAGCCTGCGTTACCGTAGGAGGAGGTCATTTTCAACAATGTTATTGCTTAATTTTGTATAATAAAGGTTTTGTAATCATGTTGCTACTCTTTCTTTTCGTTCCTGAGATATCGTCAATAAATTAAAAAAATATTTATTTACACCCTGTATCTCGAAAACGGTGCGTTTGCGGAACCATGCTAATAGGAACTTTTTTTCTTATAATTAACCAAAAAATTCCACCCTTCATTTTCCAACACATGTTTTAAAACACCCTGTATATTGGCAAGAATAAATAAATTAGTAGTAAATGTGTATGCGCCAATAGAAATATCAGATGACAAATTAAACATGTACAAACAAGTATAGCTAATAGAGCAAATACCCAAATTAGATACAATTATTACAGAAACAAATTATAATGCACAAATAGAAGTAGAAGAATATGTAAGATCAGTAGCAGGAAAACAAACAATAACAGACAAAGACTGTGTAATTTAGCAACAGTAACTGGTATGATGGTGCCAAGTACAAGCATAAAAAACAACACAAAATTACCTGGATGTCACCAGCTCAAATTTACGGAAATCAAATAGACCATACTTTATTTAATAAAAATAAGAAAATCTTTATTACAGATGTAAGATTATATCACGGAGCTAACGCTGCTACAGATCATTATATAGTCACATCAGTGCTAAAGGACAGAGTCATAAGAAAAAATTAAATTAAATGGAATGTACAGAAACTAAACCAAATAAATAAAAGACCAAAATACAGATTGCATGTAAGTACACAATTAAAAAAAAAAAAAAGTTGATTATAATTCTTTCAGTAAGAACTTTTATTACTGTTGTATTGCTAGTATTTTACCACCAAAGTCTTTCCTTCTGTTAAAATGTATACGATGGTTAAAAGACATTCCAGAAGCAACATTAGTAAATAAATTACTGTTAATGTGCTTTTAAGAAAAGTAATCAAAAATTTCATTCTTCTTTTTTCATGTTTCTTCACAGTTTAAAAATTTAAATATGATCGTTTATATTTTACAGCTCAAAATCCACTTTAAAAATGTAATTCCGGTCACTAAAGTATTAAATATTACTGCCAAAGTAATAACCCGGCTTCCAAGTTATAAACCCAGCATTTTGTAAATTTGACTTTTAAAACTGGAAATTAGGCAATTATGATTTAATAAAAAAAAAATGAGAATACACTAATTTAATACTAAATAAAAACTGTTTGTATTTTTAAAATGTAAATTTGCCTTTTAAAGTATTGAATTTTACTGCCTAAACTTTTAATCCGGCTTCCAAATTATCAATCATTAAAATTGTAAATAAAGCTTTAAGAACTAAACATTAGGTAACAAACGTATTAAAATATATTGCAAAATTATTAATCCAAATTTAAACTATACATCCGATCGTTAAAATTATAAATACGTTTTTTGAAAGTGTAATTTTGCTCTTTAAAGTGTTAAATTTATCTGCCAAACAATTAATTCGGCTTTTGAATTATAAATCCGGTAAGTAACAAGTTAAAACTTTACTGATAAACTGTTAATTTAGTTCTCAAATTATAAATCGGGTCTTGAAACTATCCAGCTTTCAAAAAATGTGAAATTCTACTAATAGACTGTTAACTCGGTTTTGAAATTATAAATTTGGCATTTAAAACTGTAAATTCGGCTTTTAAAATGTTAAATTTGATTGTCAAACGGTTATTCGGTTTTCAAATTAAATTCGGCCTTCAAAACTTTACTTTTAAAAATGTTAATCAGGTTTTCCAAACTGTTAACGTGTTACTCGTTATTACAAAATTGTAAATTTAGTTTTTAAATCTAGCTTTTAAAAATGGCAATTACACTTTTGAAACCTGGAATGTAAATCCGTGGCCAGATTCGTGTCTAATTTATTTCTAAACTATTAATCCGGTCTGATTATAGTGTCAATAGTTGAAACGGTATTTAGGTTTTACCTGTATCTGCCGAGGTAGGAAAGATGTCCAAATAGTGTTTTTTGCCTGTCTTCCCAAAATCCGACTTTGAAACATGAAAATATTGTTAGAAAGTAACTATAATCCCGGTTCATCAAATTCAACCAAATATTTTTTTTGGGTTCTAAATGTGTAGATTTTACTAAAATAACAAATAATTACGTCGCTCTCTTTGTTAAACAATTTTAAACAACTATTAAAAATCCATCTTTTCACACATTATTAGGCAACTTTTGTTACAATGCTGCTAATTGCTTATTCTGTTTAGCAAGTATGGTTCATATTATAAAAATATTGTGCAAATCGGAATAAATTTACTAATTATAATTTAAATAAAATTACGTGAAAATTTTATTTTTAATTTTTTTTATGGGCCAGGCTGAGGTTTGGACAGGCGCGCGCGCGCTTACTACTCCGATTCTTTTACTTCACAACAATGTGTTCCTCAAGAATCTTCTTTGTCTCCTCTCCTATATAATATTTTTTGTTCTAATATATATAGATCTAACCCATCCTGTTGTTTTAATCTAAACTCTTACATTTTGCAATGTGCGGATGATACAACCTTGGTTTTCACGCTAAATCTCTAAACCAATCTATGGATCAATTGCAAACCATGCTAGATAATACAAAATTGTGGTTCAATAAACGGCGTCTTTTTGCAAACTCGTTAAAAACCCAACTACTAATCCCTTACCACAAAATCCATTAAAAATCACTAAGTATCCAAATGAACCAACAATCCTTAAATCCATCTCATATTTGTAAATATCTAGGAGTAAACATTGACCCTAAACTAAGTTTTAAGTTTCATACTAACTCCATTAAATGTAAAATCAAATCCCGAGCAAAAACTTCTGCTCCCTTATGTATAGAAACAATGGAATTGACATTATATGTGCCACGCACATATACAAGACGATCAGCTGCCCAATCTTTGACTAAACATCCATAATATTCCTGAACTCAAATAAACCAACTCTCAATCCCTTTTATGTAGGAGAAAGGGCATCTCTTCGAACTATTACCAAAATCCGACATCAATAACCCTTACCATAGTCCTTTAAACGAACTTCTTCTTCTTCTTATAGTGCCATACTCGCTACAAGTGTCGCCCTTCTTGTATGTTTGTGGTGCGCGATAATAGTTCCACACAAACAAACGGGACCTACAGTATATCGTGGAATCCAAACCACACCACTAGAGGGGTTTACTAGGCAAATACTTTGCTGGTTTGCCATTGCCTTGCAAAGGAGACAACCGCATCGAAATATATTCAACAAATTAGATATTGCTGCTGCCGGGAATTAAACCCGAGCTGCCTGCACAACAGTCCTCGCACTAGACTATTGTGCTACGGTCGCCTTAAACGAACTACTTTATAAAAAACCAACTTCATCCTACTTTCCAAAAGACTCAAAAATTTTAAACCAAAATTGTCTAATCTAATAATTCCTAAAAATTTAGAGATTATTGCAAAATATAAAAGACCTGCTCTTTCACTATTCCAACATATCCTGACTATTGTTATTGACAACGACTAACTAACAATATCACCTGACAAACTATATTACTAAATCATAAATCATACCTCATGTATCTATTTTTTTGTTTTAATTTTTTTTTTTTTTTAATAGTGACTACAATTTAATTTACCTTATTTCAATGGCTGAAAGACTACGGTAGATAAAACTTAATTCTAGCAATAAATACACTCAAAAATCACGTTTACCAAAAAATCTTTTTTAAAATTACTAAAAAACTATAAACATCACACAAAAAACTTAATTTTAGCACAAAAATTGCACAGAAAACTCACTATTAGCATGAATTTTGCTAAAATACATAAAATGTATCAAAATTTGTAAGAAAAATTGAATTATTGACTAAAATTTGTTTAAAAAAAACTTTAAATTACACAGAATATACTTTTATAACAACAATATTGAGCAGAAAACCTAATTCTAGCATAAAATTTGCTCAAAAATCTAAAAAAAATTTTAATAAGGATGTTGTGCGATAGCAATTTTGATGAACGGGATGTTGTGCGATAGCGATTTATAATTTACAATAAAAATCAACGTGCAAAATTTCTACATCGTCTCATTTACTATAAACTCTTCTACCCCTAGGCCCTTTTGGCTTTCCGATCACATAGTAGTTTACAAGTATCTTCCACCCTTTACATAGTATCGTTTTGGGCACCCACCCTCACCCGTTATGGCCTTTTGGGGGTGACAAAATAGGGTGGGTACAGGTAACCCCCGCAGCTAATTGATTGGAGCACAGGTGAGAGAGTGCCTACATATGACAAGATAGGATGAGCAATGACAAGATAGAAGGATGAGCACAGGTGTGCAAATCCAATTAAGCCGGCCCCCTAGAAAAATCCAGGTGTGGACTCAGTGATGGGCAGGTGAGAAATGTGAATTTAGACCCCCATGTAAACCTTATGGGATTTTGTTCCAGAACTCTCCTAGCTACTCTACTAAAAACACATAAAGAATGGTACAAACACAAATGCAAAGAGATAGAGGAATTGCAAATAAAGCATGACCTATTTAATATACATAAGAAAGTCAAAAAACTCACAAGGACACAAAAACAAAGACAACCAAGTATTCTAACGGATGAAGATGGTAAAACTGTCATAGAAACCACAAAAAATTGCTATTGTGGAAAACATATATTGAAAACTTGTTCAAAAACAAAAGACTTAATATATCACAAAAGAACATCAAAAACACAATGAACCAAAAAACAATAGACCTGATATTACCAAAGAGGAAGTAATTCATGCCAAAAAAAATCTAAAAAACGGAAAGTCATCAGACCCTGACAAGTTACCAGCTAAAGTACTCAAGTTAATTGAAGAAAATCACATCCACGTCATAGTAAACCTATTTAACGCTATATACTCCACAGGAATAATACTAAATAAATAGCTAACATCAACCTTTATAACGCTTCCCAAAAAAACAAACGCAAAGCTATGCCCAAACCACTGCACAATAAGCCTTGTGAGCCACACATTAAAGACAAACTAGAACAAGAAATAAGCAATTCACAATTCAGGTTTTGAAACGGCTTTGGTACGCAGGAAGCACATTTTGCTTTAAACCTCCTTCCTGATGCAACAATGATTAGATGTTAATCAAGACCTATATATATGTTTTATTGACTACAACAAAGCATTTGATAGAATACGACACGACCGCCTTATCCATCTGCTCAAAGAAAAGACGCTTGATACTAGAGATATTTGAATCATTATTAACTTGTATTATAACCAAAAAGCAATAGTACAAATAGACGGCAATACATCGGAAAAAATCGGAATAAAAAGAAGTATCAGAGAGGAATGCATACTATCAGCAACACTATTGAACTTGTATGCAGACAAAATTATGATAAAAGCTCTAGATGGCGAAACAATAGGGGTAAAAGTGAACGGCATACCGATAAATAACATAAGATATGCTGACAACACAACTCTAATTGCAACTAACTTAGAAGACCTTCATAGACAAAGTGACAGCGGCAAGCAAAGAATGTGGACTATCTCTAAATGCAAAAAAGATCAAATTCATGGTAATCACAAAAACATCACAAAATTACGAAAACATCTACGTACACAATAAAGTTATAGAAAGGGTAGCAAAGTACAACTATTTGAGCACAACCATTAACCAAGATATCGATTGTTTAGTAGAAATAAAAATTAGAACAGAAAAAGCTAGAACAGCTTTTATAAAAATAAAAAAAGCTCTATGTGGAAAAGATCTAAGCATAAAATTAAAAAGAAGATTAACGGTATGTTATATACAACCAATTCTATTGCATGGAGCTGAAGCATGGACACTTAAAAATGCGGACATGAAATAGTTAGAGGCCTTTGAGCTGTGGATGTACAAAAAAATATTGAGAATACCATGAATGGACCGAGTAACAAACACAGACGTAATTAAAAAGATGAAGAAAGAAAAGGAAGTTGTAAACATTATTAAGACGCAATAATTACAATACCTAGGACACGTGACTAAAGGGGTGAAGTACCATGTGCTTTAAATAATAATACAGGGAAGGCCACTCATGGCTGAAAAATCTGGGAGACTGGTTCAATTGCAATACAAACCAACTATTTAAAGCGGCTATCTCAAAAGTACGCATTGCGATGATGATTGCCAACCTTCAAATTAAAGAAGGCACCTAAAAAAAAAAAAGAAAACCTTAAAATTATACAGAAAAAATCTTTATAGCAAACTTGCTGTGTAAAATTTGATAAAAAATTACGTGTTTACAACACAAAACTTATCACCACTGGAGCAGAAAACTAAAACGTAACATAAAATTTATTTTTAAAAATTTTGAAATAGCACAGAAAAAACATTTATAACATGAAAATCGCTCAGAAAATGTACACAAAAATTACTTCTAAAACCTTAAAATTGGACAAAAAAAACTAAATAAAAATTTAAAAAAACATGAAATACGCACGAAGAAAACATTTATAACATAAAATAAATTGTTGAAAAAAACAAATTATAGAATAAACTATTGAAAAAAGCAAAATTCTTTTAATGAAATGTCAAAAATAGTAAAATCCAATCTTAAAATATCAACATATTGTTGCAAAGAACCAACCTAAATTCTTTACAAGTAATGTCAAAAATAGTAAAATCCGGTTAAAAAGTATGAAAAGTTGTCAAAATGCATGAAAATTAAGTCATTAACAGTTAAAATGTGCAAAAAGTTATTATAAAAAGTCAAAAAATCAAAATAGTGTCCAAACTGTTAAAAAATGCAAAATTCACATTCACATCTTAGATTAAGTATTTTTAACAGTTCATCATCTTTCATAGAATCCAGTTCTGTTGTCAATTTGACCCTTTTTATAAGCGTAAAAACACAAAAAAAACAATATTTTGGTCCCAGTGGTCTGGACAAAAAGAAGCATTTTTATAATTTTTTTTTAACTGCCGAAGTTGACGTATTTTTATGTAAATTAATTAAAATTAAATTAAATAAAAATAAAAATTGTTATTATGACTGCTAACTAATCTTAAAGTTCTATAAAAATAAAAATAAATATTAAATAATCAAATATATTATAACTTAAGAAAAAGCTGTTGAATCATAAAAAATGCATGTGCAATAGCCTTGGATGACCAAAAGAGATCAAAATCTCAGAAATAATCTGAAAACGACATGGCAAAGACATAGACTATATCGGTAAGGGTGACTACTTCCTGTGAAGGCATCCAGTCCCAAATAAACGACGATACAGCATCACTTTGTTATATAAACAAAGCAATCAATTTATTTCATTGCCTTAAATATTTTTTATTGTTTAGTGGCCACAAAATAGTACCTTTGAGATATTTTTATGAAGTTGGTATAATGTATAAAAAAATGAAAACTGTATACATTTTTTAGCATTTAATATAGCTTGCGGTTAGAAGAAAATATTTGAATATGAAATATATTGCACAATACTATACACGAAGGGGATGTTATTGACGTATTAAAAACATCCAATTTGTTTACATTTGAACCTATGTCGAGAATTGAGTTTCCTCTAGCGAAAACTCAATGTTTGCAAAGTATTATATTCCGGTCTGGGGGCTGTTGTGTTTCTGTGAAGGCGGCAACGGCAACTGTTAAATTTATAATTAATTGAGAACAAGACGTTGAATTTAATAATAAGTTAATATTATCATTACGTTGATACGTCAAAGACCGCTGACAAGGCGGTTTACGCAAAATCTTATATGTGCCCTAATTAAATTTTCAATATTGCAAATTGAAGTGCTCCCCCATCCGTTTTAGAGATAAGTGTGGCACGTTTCGCGTGCCAATCTTACTATTTTGCAGTCGGCGGGAATTAATTGCCACTGAATTATTGTAGCTTGTTCCTCCTAGATGATGTTACTTTGTCTCCCATGTGGGATTGTTTAATATTTATGTTGATACTTAACATTAGTGACATTAATTAATTTTAAAAATGATTTTCATTCAATTCCTATTACCCAACGTGGTCGTAACTTCCAATTAACAAGAAGCCCGATGGATGTTAAACATGCAGGTAAACCCTATACACGCTCCTCAACTACACGATGGTCCTTTTTATTATTCAAATGCGTCGGGTTTATTCCGGTTCATGTAACGGGGCGTTGATCACTAAATAATCTTCAGAAACAACCAGAAGCGGGCCCTCATTCTCACCATTAATATTCATATGACATTTCCCACCTTTCTTTTCTTTAAACACCAATTACAATCGTTGCTGTCGACCAATGGTTGATATGATCGTCGTATCCGGTTTTGTATTTTGTTGAGGAAGTTGGGTCATACAATAAAGGTCTTGAGCAATTATGTTAAAACAAAATGATTAATTGTATTTCTAGATTGGAAGATAGTACTTCTTCTCTTCTCTTATTTTGTTTTATTTATTGGCCGTAACCGCTTTAATTTTGTTACTTGAATAATGAGCGTGGCTATTGGAAACTTTTTCACAACTTTTACCTGCTTTTATTTCTCCCATGCGATGCGTGATTAATACTTTGATTCTTCGCCTTCTTACAAACTACACCGATTAAAGGAAACAAGTATAAAAATAACAATAACTTTCTCAAACATCCCATGAGCATCATCTATCAATTTTTATCTCGTATAAATAAATTGTTTGAATTGACTTTTATTATTGCTTTTTTCATGTTTTAACTCTCATTCTCATAAAAACAATGATGGATTCAAATTGTAAATATTGATTTTAATAAATTTCACTAATATATTTTTTTTACTATTTTTGGTAAATTATGACATTGTAATACCATTTATTGTACTATTGTATGCTAGTGCAAAGAAATTTGAGTTTGTGTAAAAAGGTCACACAATTCAAATAGAATTGAATGCGTATACACTCTACAGATTGCTCTAAATATTTGATACGAAAAAAGCGCAACACACGTACCTAAATGTATATTCAGACGTTATTTTTTATATATTTTAAGCGAAATAAAAAAAAGAGCAAAAGGGGAAAAGTAAATGGAAAACTTGAATAAAACGTTCAAAATCCCGGTTTGATATCTCTTTGTGCGTTTTCTGTTTCATTCCATTATTATTATTATTTTTTAGGTGAAACAGAAAATGGAACAGAAGTAAAACCGTGATTCATATGTTACACGTCGTTAGATCCCGTCACGGGAATTCCATCGATTACATATTTATCAAGTTTTATGGACTCATTTTCTTGAAAAATGAATATTGACAGCGTAGACGGTTCACAATGTATTCCGCCCCTCCTTTCTAAAGAACCTTTTTCATCATTCGACTTCTCTCTGCTTTTTTTTGTAACTTTAAAATGCCCCCGACGACATCGCGAACGATTTTATTATAAGATCGGTTAGTGGATGTAACGGACGGAGAGATTGATCGAAAAATATATTATAATTAAATTAAACTTTTTTTATATAACAACAGGGGAAAAGTAACTTGCCGAACTAATCAACCATCAATATCTTTCTTAGCGGATTGAGTGAGGGGGTTTGGAAAAATATGAGATAAGTTTTTGAAGGCAAAAAATGAATGAAACTTTGAACAAAACACTGCCCTAATTGGATCTTAAGATGTGGTTTAATATCGATTTACTTGATTATATAATAAATACAAGAATTCAAACTATAGGTCACGTTTAATATGATTTGGATTAACTAAAGCTTTTGTATGAGATTATGTTTTTATTAATAAATGATTTAATCTAATAATTCAGTTTTACAAATATTTTGTGTAAAAAATCCAGTAGTAAGATGTAATTTTGATGATCATTTATGCATTTTACAGGTTTTTAAAGTTTATCTATAATTATACAATTATATATACAATATTAAAGTTTAGTTACAATAGTTTAACATTTGTCATTATTATATCAGTTTAAAGAAGCAAAAATGTGAATTGCCAATTAAACACAGAAGCATCATGATTTTTTTTTACTAAAAGAAGGCAATAGGCCAAAGAATATCCGTAAAAAAATATTGGCAATGGATAGAAAAAATGTCCTATTTTCAAGCTAAATATTGGTACATGTTGTTTAAATGGCTCAGGAAAATCCAAGATTTGGTGTAGAATGAGTTATTGCTAAAGAAATAAGATTATCAAAATTGACTTTGAAGCCTAGAAGCGCAGTGATTATTTCTTCTAATTGTACGTTTTCAGGGATGTATTGTATGACAATTTTGTAGGTTTCGTCTTCTGCCAGTTCGTAGGTATAAAAGCAATAGCTTTTTTCTCTAGGTAAGTTTTAATTCGCTTGTTAGGAGAGATTTTTGTAGTGGTAAAAAAGCATTTGATTTCAGCTTCAAGTTTTTGGTCTTTTTAAACAATCCATTAGGCCGCTTTACAAAAATTGCATAAGGCACTTGAGAGGTGTTTGAGTTTGGCTGAGACGTTGTTTGTTAAGGGTTGAACTTTCTTGTTACTTACAATTGTTTCGTCATTGTGGGTCGATGGTGGAGAAATTAGTGAAAAAAATGGTGTTTTTCTCTAGTTGTCTCCTTGGAATCTTAGTATCCTGTTAACGAGTCAGTAGTTTAGATTGGAGTAGCCCCCCCCCCCCTCCCCACACCCAAGTGTTAGTTAAGAAGAGGTTGGACCACGAGCTCCTATTGTGGAAAAATGAATTCTATTGCTTGCAGTGAGGTTAAATATTTAATTTCTTTCTGACAAACACTTAGGTAGATGGGTGGGTCATTCCATATCTTGTTCACAAGTCAGTAGTTTAGATTGAAGTAGCCCACACACCCAAGTGTTAGTTAAAAAGAGGTTGAATCACGACTTTCTCTTGTGGCAAAATGAAAATATCTAATCTTTTAATGACAAACACTTGGATGGAAGGGTGGGACGTTCTATGATATCGATTGAAGTAAACCACCTACCCAGTGCTGAAAACCGTAAATTAAGGCCCGATAGAGGACGACCCTTGCTGATGGAGGATCAGTTTTAATCTAAATTGAAGGTATAGGCATATAAATAAGCTTCCTACGTTTAAAGCGTCCAAAACTCCGGTCGGAAAATATGGATGAGTGCAGATCTAACTAAGCTCCTGCTCATTACGATGGTTGTACGTACTACTCTTAACTCCCCCCCCCCCCTCCTCCTCCGTTTAAGAGTAACTATAATATTCTTAAACCTGCTTTCAGTTTAGCTCTTACTTCCGTTACGTACTTGATACGGCTAATTAATTGCTGTTTGCGTTGACATTCAAAGTTTTAGTTAAAAAAAACTTTTTATTTTAATTTGCTTTAGGAATTTTAAAATCCGCAATATTGTTGCAATTAAATGGATTTTATAAGCATTAAAGTGCAAAAAAACGGTAAAATCCTGATTTAATCCGCCATAAAACAAAAACTAGTCAAAGAATTTTTTGGAAACCTGCTAATTTATAAGTGTAGATGTTACTAAATGTAAAAATAATACAATCTAAAATATTTTTGCAATAATATGGATTTTCTAATCATTTAAGTGCAAAAAACGGTAAATTTTTTATTTAATCCGCTGTAAAACAAAAATCATTTAAAGAATTTGTAAAAAAATCTGCTTATTTTTAAGCTAAGATGTTACTAAAATTAAAAATAATAAATTCCGTAATATTTTTGTAACAAAAATAATTTTCTAAACAAAAAACAGTCAAATTCTCATTTAATCTGTTGGAAAACAAAAACCAGTCGGAGAATTTTTTAAAAATCGGTTTAATTTATAAGCTAAGATGTTACTAAATCTAAAAAAAAATAAAATCCGTATAAGTTTTGCAATAACAAAAATTTTCTAAGCATTTTAATGCAAAAAACGGTACAATTCTTATTTAATCCGCTGTAAAACAAAAACCAGCCGAAATTTTTTTAAGAAATCTGTTTAATTTATAAGCTAAGATGTTATTAAATATAAAAAAAATAAAATCCAAAATATTTTAACAATTAAAAAAAATTTCTAAGCATTTTAATGCAAAAAACAGTAAAAATCTTATTTAATCCGCTGTAAAACAAAAATCAGTCAAATTTTATTATGAAATTTGCTTTTTATAAGCTAGAATGTTTGCAAATATAAAGTGATTTTAAAATCCACAAAATTGTTGCAATAAAATGGATTTTATAAACAAAAAACTGCAAAATTTTGGTTTAATCTGCCGTAAAACAAAAACCGGTTGTAGAATTTTTATAAAATTTGTTTATTTATTAGCCAAGATGTTACTAAATGTAAATAAATTTTTAAATCCGTAATATTGTTGCAATAAAATGAATTTTATAAGCAAAAATCCGTCGTAGAATTTTTATGAAATTTGTTTATTTATAAGTCAAGATCTTTTTAAATGTAACGAAATTTCAAAGACCGTAATATTGTTGCGATAAAATTAATTTTATAAGCATTTAAGTACAAAAAACGTTAAATTTCTGATTTAATCATCTGTAAAACAAAAACCAGTTGGAGATTTTTTATGAAATCTGCTTATTTATAAGATAAAATGTTAGTAAATCTAAAAAAAAAAACTAAATCCGTAATATTTTTGCAATAAAATATATTTTCTAAGCTAATGCTTAGAAAAAGTGCAAAAAACGGTAGAATTTATGTTCAACCCGCCGTAAAACAAAAGTCGGTTGTAGAACTGTTATAAAATCTGCTTCTTTATAAGCCAAAATGTTACTAAATGTAAAAAAAAATAAAATCCGTAATATTGTTGCGATAAAATAGATTTTATAAACATTTAAGTGCAAAAAAACGGCAAAATTCAACTTAAATTTTTTCTTAAAACAAAAAACAGTTGGAGAGTTTTTATAAAATCTGGTTATTTATTAGCCAAGATGTTACTTAATGTAAAAAAAATTAAAATTCGTAATATTTTTGCAATAAAATGAATTTTCTAAGCATTTTTGTGCAAAAAACGGTAAAATTCTGATTTAATCTGCTGTAAAACAAAAACCAGTCAGAGAATTTTTATGAAATCTGATAATTTATAAGTCAAGATGCTTTTGAATGTAAAGAAATTTCAAAATCCAAAATGTTGTTGCGATGAAATGAATTTTATAAGCATTTAAGTGCAAAAAAACGGTAAAATTCTGATTTAATCTGCTGTTAAACTAAAACCAGTCAGAGAATTTTTAGGAAATCTGTTTAATTATAAGCCTATCTGTTTACAAATGTAAAGAAATTTTTAAATCCGTAAAATTTATGTGATAAAACAAATTTTATAAGTGCAAAAAACAGCAGAAATATGGTTTAATCTGCCGTAAAACAAAAGCCAGTTGGAGAATTTTTATTAAATCTGTTTATTTATAAGCTAAGGTGTTTTAGAATGTAAAGTCCAAATTTTGCAAGAAGATTTCCGCCGCAGAACCTTGGTTTTTGAGCTATCCATGTAGATTCTAATCAAATCATTGACCACATTCTGCTCTTGTTCATGTGTGGGCACAAAAAAAATAACATGTTTTCTGTTTGCGAGGTGTATTCTTAACAGCCTCTTCCTCTTCCCTGCAGTGTGTAAAAGTCCAACTGCATTTAGACGCAAAGTTGCTATTCTCGCCATCTCCTCATGATTTGTTTAAAGTTATTGTTAGCTGAAATTCCATTAGAATTACCTTCTTTTCTTAGACGTCTCAGAATTAGCTCCTATTAGTGGTTTTTTTCAACTAATTCTTGTGTTAAATAAAAAAAAAATTGATAACTATATAGCATTGCTACCAATTGTATATTGTTTTTATAATAGCATAATAAATTTTAATTCAAAGTTTACTCAATAAAAATAATATTAAAACTTTATTTTTATGTTTTTAAGAATATAAAAATATTAAACAATTTTTAATATATCTTATGTGTTAAGAAAATTCTTGTACAAGTTACATAAAGATAATTAAACTGTTTATGATTAAGATAAAGCTGCGTTACTCGGAAAAATAATGTATTAATTCAAAATAAACGTCCGTACTTACAAAAATATTGAATAAAATGATTCATTTCCACTGGTAATAAATATAAATATGCTCGCGTGATGATAATTCATTAAGGCTTTTACGAGGAACTAACTGTGTCGTTCGCCCTTATCGCATCGCCGTGTGTTTCGTTATTCATTCCAGTTTCCTCGGCTGTAATTACATTAAGGCAGTTATACCTTATGCCAATAAGCCATAATAACCGACGGTAATAACGTCGGGGTCTCATCTCTTGATTGAAGTAAACCTTTAACCAACCCCCCAACCAACACGACCCGGATTTCATTTAAAATTGTATTGCTGTTGCTGCGATGGCGGATTTGCATTATATGTTGGGATGTAATTACGTATGACTGAATTCACACTCAAGTCCTGTCACCTCCTTACTGACATAATGGCCGGTGAGACTCGGATTTCCTGTTGGGATGGTCTAAGCCATTGTGAATAGAACTATAGGTTTCCTGCTGATTTACGTTTGTTTTATATTGAATTTTTGAACGAATTAATATTATATAATAACATTGTGTAATTGCTTGATGAAATGAGAATGAGATTGAATCCGGTGGGATTTACAATAATAGATCGATAACATTAACAGTGCGATAACAATCCCATGCGAATTGTCGCTATCCAGAGACATAACAATCAAATTACAACTCAATCACAATTGATGATAATTACTAATTATTTTTATAAATATATAAAATTTTTGTTTAAAGCATCAGGTTTCTTCTTGTTACTATACAATTCGTCTCTTGATGGTATGCAGCCATGGTTACTCCTCTATGTCCATTTCAGTATAATAATATCTTACCGTCTGTCGGATGTGAAATGTTCCGATCGATTAATCATCTTCATATGAAATTGTCATATTGGCCGATTTAATTGATGGTAGCCGTTAGTCATTTTATAGACCGATAATTAAATTCTGATGTATTGTGTTACCAGAAGCAATCATAAAAGAATGAAATAGATTAATTACAATTTTTTAAATTATTTTTGAAAAATATCTATCATTTGTTATAATATGATGAACCATTACAATTTTTCAATTGACATTTATGATATTGTAATTAATTAATAATATAATTTCAATTTTTTAGATTGTAGGTGACAGATATTGTTTTTTAACCTTGCAAAGATGTTTTGCTTTTATCAGTTTCATTTTTTAACATTTATTTGTCGCTTTGCAATTGAAAATTATTCATATTACGCGTGTAATAGTTTATTTTCTAAATTGTATTATTAATTGCTATTGTACAACTAGATTAGTTACAATATCAATTTTATTTGTTATTGATGTAATAATATTTGCCATCTATACATATAAAACAAAGTCGAGTTAGTTACAACATTTATAACTCAAGGACCAGTTTTTATGATCTTTAATTTGTTTTGTTGTCTCTGTTCCGAATAGCAAAATAACTAATATAACATCGAAAAAATCCACAAATACAAAATTTATGAAAAATATTAATTTTCTCATTTTTTTCGTTTTTTCACATTTAAATTATTACATTTAAAAATTTATCAGCAAAACGTGATTTCAAAGAGATGAGTTCAGTTTGATGAGGTGGACATTGTAAAAGATTATGTAGTTTGTTATTGTGCGCGCATCAACAATCAATCCAATCGGTAATATTTGACTGCGCGTTTGATTTTCCAGGCTGGTTCGTTTGCAATTCTATGAAATTCTATTTTTGATCGTGATATTTGCCTTAAAAAATGTTCATTTTGTGCGGTTATTACATTTGTGATTGTGCGTGCATTGATAATTGCTTCATTATGTAAGTTTAAATTGTGTGATTAATTTTTCAGTGTTAGTTAGAATGCTGCAAGCCAGAAGATCTAATCTTTCACAACAAAGCCGTAATGCAATAATCTTTAACGCGCAAAAAGAAGTGCTTTAAGTGTTGAATTGAATCGAGTAGCGTTTTAATACAATTCTACAATTTACTACAGCTTGCATCTTTTTGTTCAAACAGGCTCAATGGATGTTGTGTCTGACTATTGCGGTGCCATTGCATTTATTGTTTCAATCCTATATATACAAGGTAATTTTTGCTCGAGGTAATTATTTTTTGGTAATTATACATTATTAATTCTGACGTTGCCTTTGACTTTACAGATTAAAGGCCAAGTCATCATCAAATTCGATTATTGCAACCTTTTTGAAGACGCACAACATAAATTCTTCCAAATTTACTTAATGGACAGTATGGAGGACCAACTTAATCGGCGTTAAACAATCAATACGGCAAAGATAAGAGCACCTGCAGCAACTACTTCATAAACATCATGTGATAACTACAAAGTTGTGATCAAAGCAGATAAACGACCCCCTAGAACACAAACGCCAATTCAACGCTCCAACAATAGATGAAGTCACAATTGTGATAGTTGGTAAAAACTTGGACACGAGTGATATTGTGCTTACATGTCGCGACACTGAACAACTTCAACAAATATACAAAACGCACAATTCATACGATGTATTGCAATACTTGCTAATGTTTTAGCAAGGAGACGATGGATATCATTTTAATATCAAAATAATAAATCTATTGAGCGGTATCAATATCATAATTTTTGTTTTAACATGACACTACTTCTAATGATTTGATTTCAAGTAAGAAAACAGCTAAAAAGGTTAACTCGATGAAGTATTGCGGATATCCATAATTTGTCAAATTGCTGACAACTAGTTTCTGGAATTTTGTCGATTGTTTTAGGAATACTGCGTCGACATGTACGTCAAAATTAAAACAAAGCGCCTCATTTTCATTTGGTTGAACTAAGCCAAACTGCGTTTAAAAGAATATATTCATTTACGCAATGCAATCAACACTAAAGGAGATGCAGATAATGTTGGTTGATTGACTATTCTACCGGCGACGTAGCTTGCGTTTTCATTATGATAGTCTAAATCTATTGATCACTTTTTTGTGCAATCCAAAATGAATAAAAATTGTGCAAGTAGTGCTCCCTCAACAAACACTAAGTGATTGGCGCAACATAATTGTCTTTAAACAAAATTCCGGTTGTTGATGACATCTTCATATGTGCTAAAATTTTTGATTCCAAAACCGACCCAGACCTGCATGATGGATGTTGTAATTACAAACATGATTTGCAGTCCGTATGGTGCCATCAACCCCCAATCGAAATTCTTCCATAACATTCCTATTAATGTTTAATATTTATAGATTTTATTGTACATTAAATAAGTATACAATGTTAAACAAACATGTTTAGTATATTGTGATAAAATAAAAAAAAATAAATCACCGTGCATGGTTGACGGCAAGTGTTCTAAACATTATCCACAAAATTTTACGGTATTATTGGCAACAATGGATATCCATTGTATCGGCCTTGATCATCCAATAATAACGATAAAACTATCACAAACAAAAATAAAAGATAACAATTTTGTGATTGACAACATTTGGATTATTCTGTATTTGCCACTTCTTTCTAAAACATTTAAAACGCATTTCAACGTGAAGTATTGCAATTTGGTGAAACCCATCAAATACATCTGCATAACCAATACTAACAATAAAATTACGCACTATCAAGTTGGTTGATATGTAAACTGCAATGAGGCAATTTGACGTATATTCTCTGTTGTACATTTGGCGGTGTATTTAGAAAATGGCCAACAAGTTTATTTCAACGCATCAAATGTTGCTTAACGTGCTGAAACATTTCCAGCAACAACATTGACCAGTTACTTTTTAATTTGCCAAAGCAGTCCGTTTGCACAAACGTTACTCTACTCTGAAATATCACGTTATTTTACTTAAAACGTTTTATCGAAGAAATTTTAACGTCAAAAGCAAAGCTTGATTATCCGATTGTGCGATCTACTAATGATCTTAGTTGCATTTACACAGTTCATCCAACGAATGACAAATGTTTCTATTTGCGGTTGTTGCTAATAAATATTTGTGAGCCGACACCATTTGAATCACTTTGAGCTATCATTGATGTACTGTGCTCAACATTTTGTGCTGTATGTCAACAGCTTAATTTGCCTGAAAACAATACTTATTAAGACATGATAATTGCTGAAGCAATTGTTTTTGCATCTTTAAGTTAAATACTCACATTATTTGCTATCATTATTTCGACACGTTTTTATCAAATCTAAGTAAACTGTAGAACAAGTACAAGAATGACATGTTAAAGAACATTTTACATTGTGCTATTTTATGTGAGGCAGTTTGTTAGTCAAATTCGAATTGCCAACGCCACATTATAGAATAAACAATAATTTCAATCAAAAATTGGAACGTAAACGTGTATTTAAGATATATTAAACTAATCAGTTTAAACAAATGTGCCGCTGTTGGTCCCTAATAGAAAGAAGTGTACAATACGTTAATGAAGACAATTGATGATGGAAATAGTGGCTGATTTTCCTTGATGCAGCTGGTGAAACTAGGAAGGCATTCCTCATGTCATTAACTACTATTTGAGCGAGATCCGAAAACGCTGTAGCAGTTGCTTTTTTGGGATAGCGGCCACGTTGCTAAAAAGATGCCAAACGGCTCATTCAACGTTGAAATTGCAGTTAAACTTTTAAACAACTGAAAAACCAACACGCAACATTGCAAAACACTCAACAATCTCTAAAGTAAAATCATTATGTTGGATGAATGCACAATAGCGCATAAACGCGCATTGCAAGCACTCAACCAAACTATAAAAGATCTGTGCAATAACTTAAAATATTTTGTACTGTTCGGCAATTTCCAACAAACACTACCAATCACTCCAAGATTGACTACTGCCAATGAAATAAACGCTTACTTTAAATCATCGACTCTGTGGCGCTATGCGAGAAAACATCAGTTTACAACAAACATACAAACCAAACCAATTGATTTTGTTTTGGCCAAATTTTTGCAATTTTGTCTTAACAAAGAACAAGCTCATCAACAAAGTATTCCTAAACATCATTGTTAACCACAAAAATCACAATTGGTTAAGTTAACAAGCAATTCTTGAGGCAAAAAACAAATATATGGATTACTTTAATGCAAATTTGTTTGCAAAAATACTACTAATGGGTGATTCATTTAGAGGTACTTTTTTCAGTAGGAGTTTGAAGTTAATTATTTTATTAAATACTTCGTGCGCTGAGTCAAACTGTTATAGTATTTTTGTTCAGTAATGTTTGACATTTTATCATAAAAAGAATTACCCTGGCACAGCATCTAAAAGTTATTCAGCTGTATTACAAAAATTAAAAAAAAAATAATATAAAAACGGCTGATTATGAAGAAGAAGAAAAAGAAGATAAATATTATAAAAATCAGCGTTCTATAAGAAAAGTATTTTGTACGCTTATAGCAACTTATCGTTTACATAATCGGCCTACCAAACGCACAATTTACTGTACCATTAAAAAATTTAAAACTCATTATTTATTATTAAATACCAAATACCAAATAGACCACATCCAGCACGTAGTAAAAAAAAATATAACTGCGTTTGCTGAGAGTGTACTCGATTACCGCAATGAATCGATTTGGCGCCATTTTTAACAGTTTGGTTTGTCGTATGAACCATTTTTCGTATTTTACGTAAGAATCTTGTTATAAAAGCATACAAAATTTAACTCATGCAAGAATTATAGCCGGCCGACCTTCCAAATTGTCACTATTTTAGGCTTTGGGCTCTTAAAAAGCTTTAAGAAGGCCCATTTCTGGCTTAATGACTACGTCAATAAGCAAAATTGCCGTATTTGAGCTGAAAAACAACCAGAAGAAATTCAAGAGCTGCCATTACGTACAAACAAAACAACGGTTTGGTGTGGTTTATGGCTAATTCAACATTTTTTTTTTAATAAGGCCGGCCGGAACGTAATAGTAAATGGCGCCCGTTATTGCACAATGATAACAGATTGATGCTGCCTAAAATTAAATCCAGTGATTTCGACGACATTTGGTTTTACCAAAACGGCGCGGCGCTACTTGTCACATAGCCCTTGAAACCACGGCTTTATTGCAAAAACAATTTGGTAAACATTTATTTTCACGCTTTGGACAAGTGAATTAGCCGCCTAGATTATCTAATATTGCACTTCCTAACTTTTCTTTTCTTTTGGAACTACGTATAGTTCAAAGTCTACATAATTAAGCCAACTACGATTAAAGAATTGGAGACCAACATTACTTAGGGCCGCTTTTACAACCCCCAGTTAAAGCATAGTTAGGATTTGGAGGGGAATAACCCGAGGTTAACTTATCCGGTGCTCGAAGCAGTAGTTATACCTAGTATAACGCACATAACCTCGTAAGCGCCGCACATATCATATTAGTAAAAATAAATAAGGAAAAAAGTAAGGTTTGTTGCTCCAATTTTTGTCTTTTTGATGTCACTATCTGATTTAAACATATTTACGTTATAGAAAAGACTGTATAAATTTGCTTATAAATAACTTACGGTTCAATTGACGTTTTAATAGGTTATCCTAGAGAATAAACTAACTTAGCATTTGTAAAATGCTTTGCGTGTTAAACTATGTATAACTGTAAATTAGTTTATCCGACGGTTGTAAAAGCGGCCCTAACTGGACCATGTTAGCCATAGTTACAGCCAACATTTGAAAAAAATAATCTTTAAAAAATAAATGTACTAAATGATTTTTTTGCATGATTATAAAGATTACTCGATAAAAATGATTTTTTTGTTTTTTTTTTAAATTTTTAAAAAAGTACCTCTAAATGGATCACTCTTTATTAAAATTTTATTACGCTAGTAGTACACTACGCATAATTAATGTATTTTATGTTAATTTAATTAGTAACATTTAACTTACAATACATGTTACCGCTTATTGCTGTATCCACGCCTTTTGCGGCAATATTTACTATTATTTTCATCAGTAGCGTAACTTGGTGGTAATCATTTTTTTTTTTTTTAATTATCAATTTTTTTTTTTTTTTAAATATTTAATATTAACAGTTTATTCTATTCCTTCATTAAAACCTATTCGTTTTCTGTCTATTTGTTTTTTAGTAAATCACTAGATGAAAGATCTTACCAGTGTAAAATTCTGTGTCTCTGTTTTATACTTTACCTGTTTTAATCTATTTATTACTTCTCTCTATGACAGCTTGCAAAAAGTATTGTGCAGTCTGGAATTGTTTTTCATAACAGTTGAGCTATTCGACACAAGAAATGTCACTGTAGTGCACGTTTTGAGCTGGACGACTCAGAACTGCCAAAATTGTATAAAGCGAATATTTCATTATACCAAATATTGTTAGATAATGTTTGTTTTAATAATAAATTACTTATTAACAAAATTTCTTTTCTTGAAGAACAAAAAATGAAATTTTCGTGTTAAAATATGCTTGAACCTATAAACCTATAATAAGTATAGTACTATCTAATAGTGAAATGGTTGATTTGTTATAGTTCCCTTACTTAGTACCGTTGTAAGATTAACCAAACCTAAAGTGCAACCAAAAACTCCTACTATTTTTGTAGTCCTAGCAACGACAAACTTCAAGTGTATCGTCACATATTTATGTATTCAAACTAAAACGTGGAACAAAGAAAGTTGATATAGTTAACTACATTAAGTCTAAAAATCAGTTTATTACTGTTGATGTTGTTGATTTAACTGTGCTGTCTAGAACTGCGGCTTTAAAGAAGATATTCCAGCTGATCATACTTGTCTACTTCTATAAAAAAAGATTTGGCCTGCCAAATTAAAAAAAATATGACTTACAGCCGTGCACAACACTTACCATCTCAACCCTCCGTAGATTTTTGCACTCAGAACTCTGCCAACAGTTTGGACCAATCTTCATAAATGACATCGGCTTTTCCTGCTATTACAAGAACAGAAAAATGAAAACCAAACTCAAACAACTATTGTTAGCTTTTGCTGTGTCCAATTATAATTTTATAGTGTTAATGGAAACCTGGTTCTTTCCAGATGTTTGTGATTTGGAACTAAAATTATTTGGCTAAAATTTATTAAGGAGTGATTGTTTTACTCTAACTAGCTCAAAACTAGATAAAAGCGGTGTTAATTGCGGCTTTAACAGAACTAAAATGTACATTATTTCAACCTAATTATGATACTGTTGATCATTTGTTTGTGTCTGTTATGTTTAAGCATGTATGTTACATTTTCACTTCATTCGCCTGTAGATAAATATGCAGATCATTGTTACTTTGTTATTTTATTGAGTCCTATAGCTAACAATTTCTCGGGACATAAATTTATTTTGTTAGGTGATTACAACTTACCCAATGCTACTTGGATGAGTGATTTGCAATGACAACTGCTTTACGCATTTAGTTTCAAATTCATTTGGTTTTTTTAATTGTAAACAGTAGAGGTGTATTTTTATATTTATGTTTTACCAATGACTATGATGTATATGTGATAGATGCCACAGATTTTATTAAATATTAGTCAACATCATAATGCTATATCACATAGCATAGATGTAAAATGTGATACTTGCTGTGATAGTTTATTACATAATAACGTTATTTATGATTTTAAATATGTTGACTTTGGCTTAATTAATGATTTTTTGTTTGTTTGTCTTTACTGTTTTTGATCAAAAGTACTATGTTTCAGAAGTTTTTATTTATTCAATTGCCTTTTTTACCTTTCGGTGTCAGGCGTATACATTATTAGTTTGTGTAATATTTTCTCCATTTCTTCCTATCCTTGGCTATCTCTTTTATTTCTTCCCACGTGTTTCCTTTTCTTGTAGCTTCTTCCTTTATTGCGCTGTTCCATTCTTTTCTGGGTCTTCCTCTTTTTTGTTCTCCTGTTACTCTTGTCTCATAAATTTTCTTAGTATTTCTTTCTTCACTCATTCTTCTGATATGTCTATACCATCTCATTTGACCTTCAATAATTTTTTCTTGTATTGGTTTTATATTTAAATTCGTCCTATATGTCTCGTTCCTTATTTTATCTTTTCTTGTTTTGTTCTCAATCTTCCTAAGAAATCTCATCTGCATAGCATTTATTCTTTCTATTTGTTTCATCGTCCATGTTTCGCTACTATATGTTAATGTTGGTCTGATTACTTTTTTTACAATTTCTGTTTTTGTTGTTTTTGATATTTCTTTTTTGTTAAAGAAAGTATTTTTTAACATGTTATATATTTTTGCTGTTTTTCCTATTTTGTCCTCTATCTCTTTGTCTAATTTTCCGTTGCTTTGTATTATTGTTCCTAAGTATCTGTATTGTTCGACCTGTTCTATTATTCTTCCTTTTATTCTTATTTCGTGATTCAGTTTTTCTTTTGCAATTATCATGGTCTTTGTTTTTTCATAATTTATTTTCATGTTTATTTTCTTTAGTTGTTCCTCTATTATTTCCATGTTGTGTTGTAACTCTTCTTCGGTTTCAGCAATCACTGCCATATCGTCTGCAAATAGCAGTTCTGCTATTTTTGTTACTTCCATTTTCCAAAGAAGTATTATATTAAAATTTCAAGTCTTCACGTGTAGCAAAATAAAAAATATCAAATTTTCAATAAAATAGTAATTTTCACACTGCAGTGCATCTAGAGATCTAATATTTTAGGAATCGTCATATTTTGGTACCCCAAACATGTGTACAAAATTTAGGCAAAATCGGAGATATCAATGTGGGGTCAATTGTCTAAATTTCCGTGAAATTACCCATATAGCAAGTTGAAATAAATTGACATACTAGAAATTACCATTTAATTTGTAAAAAAAATTTGTAATAAATTTAAATTTTAATTTATATCAAATTTTTGATTAAAAACAAGTTGCAAAGAATTAATATAGTTTTAAAATGACTTATTTGAAATTATAAATGTTGCAATATTTAAAAGAGAACTTCAATTCTTAATAAAATCATAATAAGATTTAATTTTAAACTTTTTGCATTTTTTTTTTATATGTAGTAAGTTGCAATGAATTGAATTAGCTTTTTAAATAACGTATTGGGAATTACTATTATTGTCATAACAAACAAGAGAATTTTATTTCTCAATAAAATTAGGTTTGTGTAATTTTTTTGTAACAAGCATTTTTTTATTTAAATTGCAAAAAAACTAAATTAGCTTCAATATTACATATTTAGAATTAATTGTGTTACAATATTAAATTTAAAAACAAAGTAATAAAAAAATTTAAATTTATTTTAAAATCCAGTTTGAGTACATTTTATATATTTACAAATTTAAAAAGTCTGAATTATAATTTAAATTCAGACTTTTTAAATTTGTTTTATTTAGTTAATTTAGCATTAAAATGACATTATCATTATGACTCTAATAAACAAGTTATAGGAGATGTTTACTTCTAAATAAAATCTTAGTTTTACTTTTTGTAATGTAAAGTTCCGTTTGTCTCCCTATGTATACGCCTATGGTGACAACAGTCGGCAGCATTGTAATTGTTTTCATCTTTCAAAAAAGTCATAACAATTATTAGTGCTTTAAATTACATTAAATCATTAGTAACAAGCAGTGCGGTAATAAGAAAAGCTCTAATAATCTTCTATTAGGTGGTTATCAGTTTCCAGGTTACATTATTTATATATGAAATTAGTACATATACATCAACCGTATAAGCACTATGCTATACAAACATTTGCACATTTAGGAATCAAATTACTTATTGAATAGCAACAAATATATTAATTACATTGAAATGTGATACTTGGGTACTGTTTGATATGTATAATTACAGGGTATTAGTAAATCTCGTCTATTTACAATATGGTCGTAACCTCATGAGTCTGCAACCAAACTAGCTTCATACTTCAAAGTAAATAATGCAGCAGCCAACAGCAGATGTAATATGTAATGCAATTTTATCAACAAAAATTAATGTTATTAAATATAATTTATTAAATTGCAATTTAATGAAATGACATATGTGATAAGTATTGCTTAAAACGAACTTTGTGAAGTGTACTGCGGTGCTAATCAAAAGTACAATTATCATTCATTAAGTATGTTTCGAGTATTTTGAACTTTATTTGCTTTATAAATCTAACAAAGTATCATTTATTTGAGTCTTGATTAAAATTAAACATGTTATGTAAGAATTTAATGAAATTAATGTCAAGTATCAAGAAAATTACTTTTGCTTTTGCTTTGATGTTAATTAAATAAAACCAAACTTTTTAAGGATCTATTTTTTATTAATTCTGAATTAATTATAATTTTATACATCACCTTTGAATAATTAAATAGTAGCCAGTTTTTTAGCGCTAATTATAAATTTATGTTGACATATTTTTAGATGTATACCTAGTATAAATTGCAAGTTTTTAATAAAAATGCGTAATTTTGTACACATTGCAAATTAAAATCAAATAAATTTAATAATATAATAAAAACTTATATTTTGATTTATATATTTTTTGCTTCAGTGTTTTAAAGTAAATTAATTAAAAAGACCATTACAGTTTTTTAAATAGCAAACCAATAAAAAAACATGCAAGCTGCATTAAGGGTAAGTTCTGCAAGAGTTTACGCCAAGACAAAACTATAAACTTAGTTTAAAACATATTTAATAACATTTCTTTCATTCATTTCATATTTTTATCCAAGGTAAATTTTCCCAACGTTTGAAACTATCTGTAATAAAATCAATTTACAAAAAAGATAATGTTGATCACTATAACAACTACAGACTTAATAATAATAATACTTTATTCACGGTATAATCTTACCATTTATATCAACATCAAATATACATAAACAATGATGTTTTACAATACAAAAATAAAGAATACCAAAATTACCATACATAAAAGCGCACATATTAAACATTAGTCAGCTGACTTCTAAACGTAGATTTAGAGACACAAAATACTTTAATATCAGTTAGTAAATTGTTTGCAAATCTACACTCTCTATCGAGTGGATTGTTAAAATCATAATTAGTAGAATGGGTAGACTCACAGAATAAAGAAGAATGCCTGCTATGTCTATTATTAGGTGCTACATGGAATGGAAAAGTACCAAGTAGCTCCAGACAATCAATCTCATACATACATTAAATTAAGCAAAAACGACAAACCAGCTCGTTTGCGGCGAATCTTCAATGGCGGTAGATTGTACAATGAAGCAATGTAGCAGTAATCATAACTTACAGATAATATGCCCGATTTATAAAACAATAAACGACAAAACTTCTTTTGAATTTGTTTAATACTACGGTTATGAGTTTCGTAAACAGGACTCCAAACTAAAGGTGCATACTCTAAATGCGAACGCAATGTTAATATGATTAACAAATGTAATGATAAAAAATAACGCCTAAATCTTTTATTTGTGTCTTTTTGACCAATACTTTTGTGTCAATTATATAGTTAAAAGATATTTTACTTAAAGCTGTATAGAAACTTATTGAAAAACATTTATCAGCATTAAAAAATAATTTATTAATAAAACCCCAAGTATTTAAAGAATTTAAGTCCAGTTGTAAAAGATGGCAGTCATTGTGAGATGATATTCTTCTAAACATTTTTAAATCATCCGCAAATAAATGAAATAACGATGAATTGATATACTGTGGGATATCAATAATAAAAAGCAAAAATAAAATTGATCCACAATGAGATCCTTGAGGAACACCTGATGAAACAAGAATAGGCTGTGACAAAAAATTGTTAATTTTTACACACTGCGTGCAATTTTTCAAAAAGCTAAATAACCAGGAAATCACATCATGATGAAAACCCAGAGCACTGAGCTTTGCAATCAAAATATTATAGCTCACACAATCAAACGCCTTTTGGAAAATCGGTGTAGAATGAGTCAACTTGTAATTTAGATTCAAATGCATTTAAAATATCATTTTCATAACAGAGTAAATTAGTAAGTGTGGAACGCCCTTCACGAAAATCATGCTGTTCTTTTATTAAGATGCTTTTGCACATCCATTGCAACTGACTAATTTCAATTTTATCAAACAATTTAGGTATAGCAGATTGAATGCAATAGCCTATATAGTTAGTGATATGCTCTTTGGCTCCAGATTTAAACAAAGGCGTAATATAGTTTTGTTTCCATATTTGAGAAAATTTAGTTTTATTCAATGAAGCAATAAAAGTAAGTGCAATGGTCTTGCAATAGAATAAATGCACTTTTTTAACAGTAAAGATGGAATGCCGTTGGGTCCAACGCTTAAATTACATTTAAGGTTTTCAATTTTCTTAAAAACATCACACACACTAATAGAAAATTTTGAATGTATTACGTTATTATTAAAATTAAACAATGGAGTTGGATGGGTTTCGATATCATAGACTAAAGAAAAAAAATCTGCTTAACTATTGACAAAGTTGTTTCCATTATGACAGAATTGATTCTTTAAACAAATTGTGGCTAGAATACCATTAGTTTTTTTGTTCTCATTTACAAATCTCCAAAAATGTTTTAGATTATTTTGAATTAATTAAGAAAAATAATAGATTGAAATTCATTATAGTCCAACAATAGTTTTGAAAATTTATAACGTTTTTGTACAGTTTCTTGAGTTTAGTAAGTGATATTAAATTTTTGTTGAACAAAATAGGAAAATTGCTTTCACGCCACAGTTTTTTTAGGAACAAAACAATCAATAACATAATCGATTACAAAGTAAAATACATCAAGACACATATCAATATCACAGTTATAAAATAGTGCTGTCCAATCAACAATCAAAAAATAATTATTGTAGGCAAGTTTAAAATCATAAAAAACATAATTACAATTTAAAATATCACAGATAGTATCACATTTTATAGTTAACAAGTACGCAGTATGGTGTTGGCTTAAATTTAACAAAACATTAACAGCTTCTATCAGAGAAATATCACGATCGTTGGTAAACCATAAATCTAAAAACACACTTTCTCTATTAGGAATAGAAATGCATTGTACGCAGTTTAAAAACCCAAACAAATTAGCTACTAAATGAGCAGGGTATTATTACAAATTACTCCTATACCTAAATCATTGGTTAACAAGACGCTGCAGGTAGATTGTAATCGCCCAATAAATCTAGTTTACTGCTTGGAAACTCGTTGGCAATAGATTCGACAAAATAACAATGGTCAAGATTGTTATCTCTAGTTGAATAAGGTGGTAAATATACTGCACAAATTATATAAGACACAAGATTAAACTTAACAACTACAAACAAATGTTCAACACTAATAAACGTGGGGTAAAGTAATACAGATTTGAAATGAGTTTTGATTGCAATTAAAAGACCACCTCCGCTTTGTTTAGGGCTTGTAAGGGCCGAGCGATCACACCTAAATAAATAATAGCCTTTTAGATTTAATTCAGAGTCACTGATGTCTAAAGAAAGCCAGGTTTGAGTGAAAACAATCACATCGTAGTCTGATACGGCTACAGCTAGCAAGAATTTTCTGAGTATAGTTTTTAAACCCCCGACGTTCTGGTAGTAGATGGAAAAGCCGTTATCATTCCTGAAGATTTCAAGCTGTCGGAGATGAAGCAGGAACATTTAGTAAACAACCATAACTTACAAATTTTTTGACAGCAATGTTAGCTGGCCAAAAGTCTTTGCAAAGAATAGCTCGAGCATGGTTAGCTAGAACCAAAACTTTTAAGCTACCGTACCTTCTAGTTTGTACAGCTAGATCTACAGCGTCGATTGAAATATCAGGGTATTTCAATTTAATGTAGTTAATAACATCGGATTTTTTAGTTCCGCAGATAAGTTTTGAGACATGTATATTTGAGTTTGGCACATATGCCTGCAACTTATCGTGACTTAGACCACAACCAAAAATTGTTGTTTTAGGCTGAACTTTCTGTTTAGGTTTAGTTTGAGCAGTAAGGGTTGCAAAAGAAGAAAAATTATTAATTACAAAATTAATTGCAGGTGGAAGCAATTGAACTTTCTCATTAATAGTTGGTGTAAATACACAAGGCATAGATTCTTGAATACGAGTTTTGTATTCAAGTATTACCTTATCTTTGTCTGCAATCTTCTCTTCAAGATACAATACTTTGTCTAATAGCAATTTATTGTTAGACCAAACTTCATCTAACAAAACTTGATACAGTACAATTGTCTCTTTATAAAGCGTAGGAAGTTTGGAATCGTCAAGTTCGAATGACGTACCACAGTGGCAATTTTTATGACAAATGGTGCAACAGTTATGAAATATAATTACACAACTAGTGCATGTTACGCCAGATTGTGCAACACTTCTGCATTTGCACGCTTGACCGGACATAATAATAAATTAAAATTTAACTATAAATGTGATTAAATAATTAGAAATAAAAAATAATACAAGGATGATACAAGAATACACAATTCACACCGGTGCGGTCCTTCACCTGGTGACTAACTACATAACAAACAAAAGCAGACTACGGTTGGGATAACACAGGAAAACAAAGCAGTGTTTAAAACAAGCTTAAAATATAAAATCACGAATTAAAATATAAAATCACAAATTAAAAGAAAACAAGTAACGCCACTGGTAAGAATATTGCATTGCGCTGCGCGGATGAGAATTTAGGTTAAGTTTCAATAGACAAACTTTACCACAAATTTTACTGAATAATGTTTAAGACTGATAGCACAAACAAATACAAATATAATTAGCAGTACGTTAGGTAAAATTTTTTTTTGACAATTTTAAAAGGTTTTGGATAATTTAATAACATTCTTAACAATTTTAAAACATATCAACAGATTTGAGGATAATTTTTGACTAAATTGTTAAAAACATTTTTTACACTTTTGAATATGTCAAGTTTGACAATTTTAGAAAATGTCACACTTTTGTAACTGTTTTAAAAACGTTCCAATATTTTTGACAATACTACAAATTTGAGAAACATTTTTGATAATCATATAAAGTTTTTGACAATTTTTGTAGTCATTAAAAAATTTGATTTTATCATTTTGCGGATCAACAATATTGTATGGTAGCCATTGCCTTGGCATAAAACTACCATCATTTGCTTTTCCGTCTATTCTTCTATGATTTGCCAACTTTCCTTGCTCAAACTTTTTGAACAACATTAGATGCACTTTCCGCAAACAATGATATTAAATATTGATGGCTAAAAAGTCAAAATATCTTTTTTTCCATTAATAATAAACAAAATATAAAGTTTAAACAAAATATAAATTAGCAAATCTTCAAGACCAGATTACTGAACGCTTATAATTGTGAAAAAAGTGATTAAAGACGCATTGGACATCCTACAAAAAATAATTAACAATAAATCCAGAAAAAGAAAATTTCACAATTAACATTAATTAAAAAAAAAATTGAACATATAAGGATGATATACAGGCCTAATTATTGTAATGAGGAAATTATATGAACAACTAATAGTAAAGCAACTAAAACTAAAAACACAGATTTAAACAAGCAAAATTGACCATCGACCCCATGGCTAAAGTTGTGAACGTTGTGAACCAGGAAAAAAGAAAAAACAAAGAATAGAAAATATTGTGTGTAAATCACAATTGATAAAAAAATATATATTTAAAACAGTAAGTTACCCTAAAAATAGAAAGTTCTTTGTAAGAAAAAATGAAGAGATATAGTTAATATGTGGTGTTTCTCAAGGTTTTATATTTTGGCTCATAATATAGAATATCTACTATAATGTCATACAACAAATAGAAATACTTTTGAAGTCAAGGATTTTATGCTTTTTAGATAACACGGCTATAGTAGTAACTGCAAAAAATTGAGAAAAACCAACAACAAAAGAAAATAAGACAAAAGGTTTTGAAAAGATATAAAAAGGAACAAAAGCAGAGTGTGATTTGACCATAAACTAACTAAAAAGCCGGAAACTCAATCACGACTTTATATAAATTAAGTTAATTCCAAACATAATAGATTCAACGGCATACAAAAGGAGATTTTTAAAAACGGCAGCACACTCTATACTGCTGTAAGCTGCGGAGATTTAAAAAAAAAGCAATTGAATTCATAAAATACAGAAACATGTTAGAAACTCAACAAAGTAAACTAACCATAAAAATAGCAAGAGGATGCCGCCCAATATCTGCTGAGGCAATACAATTTATTATTTTTGACATACTAATTAAACTACAAGTAGAGGAAAGAAGTATAAATATCAGCAAACACACAGTAATAGAAAAATAACAAGATAAATTGAAAAAGCATACAAAAAAATCTAAATTGACAAAAATATGATAAAATTTATTAAACTAAAACACGGACAGACTACCTTACTTGATTTTTAAGCAGGCGTGGATGTTTCAAATTATACTTAAAAGCATTCTGTGTTATAAAAGACGACTATTGCAAGCAAATAGAGGATACAAGATGAAAGTAAATTACAATATTAAAATATAGTGACTACTGGCGTTTGAAAGGACTATGTACAATTTGTTAATAATAAACACTCAGTCGGGTGGGTTTATTCTAGCTTAAACTATGCATATAATTTTTAACAAAAATGTTTTGATCGTCATCTAAGTGGTCCAATACAGTTTTTTTTTAGTATTTAATACAGTGCAACTTTGTTCTTAATTGTTTAACTGAGTTGACTGTAGTTGAAGCAAAACAAAAATGTTTCTACTAATACTATTTCTACCTATATACAATATTAGGTTAGGTTAGGTTAAGGAGAGCGTGGCGCAGTAGTTTAGGCATCCGACCGCTGCAGTTTGATTCTCATTTACTGTGATACACTTTTAACATATTTACACGTTCTTTCATTCTCCAACTCATTTTGCCTTCATAAGATATTTCAGCTAGAACCTTCTCTGATAAAGTGATGAACAATTATTCTAGAGGTTTGAAAATCAGTTAAAACTGTAGGTCACTCGTAATGTAAGTTGCCAGCATTACGTACAGAAAAAAGGTTATTATAAATAGTTGACAAAAAGACAGTTAAGTTTATAACTAAACAACATAAATGATTTAACAAAATGTTTATGCTGGTACATTTTAACACTTTTTGTGTCTTTTCAAAATTGAACAATTAACAAATAAATTATATTCAAAAACAAATCACATTTAACATTATATACTGTAGCATTCAAAAATCTTCTGCTCAGTAGGACAGCAACATCTAAAATAAACAACAAAAAAAAGAAATTAATTGAACTAATTAGTAATTGATAAAACTAATTAAATTTTAATTATTACAGCCAAAAATTTATTAAGTAAGCAGTTTGTCGTATCGACAAGCGGTTTTAGTTATATCTGGTTTGGCCAAACCAAATTAATTAATTTACTTTATTAATGATTAAGTTATCTTAAGCAGACTAGCGCTGGTCATGCTTATAACTTTCTTTTAATTCCTACTAGCAGAGAGAGAGAGATGAATGTGATCGCCTATTAACTTTAGATTTATTTAATTAATCTTTTATTAGTTTTTACTTACGGTTTATTAGTTTGGGGGGCCGTGAATATCCATGGCACTTCGTTTCTAATTATTTGCAGGCACTGATACAGTTTGTTTAACATTCCCCCAGCCTTGTTTATTTTGTTTACAAAGTTGAAGTTAGGACGTCTTGGTAAACGTCAGATGTTTGAGTTGGTACTGGTGCCGTTGGCACGGACACAAACTCACTACAGCAGAAAGATAGATTCCTGTACTGGTTGTCGTGGGTTGACTCAACTCCCGTGGGATGGCGCTACTCTGATCCGTGGACATTAATTAAATTAACGGTTGGTCACATTTATGATATTTAATAAAATCGGGAATAATTGAGATTGGTCGAGGTAAAGTTGGCTAAGTTCAGGTGAATGAAAAGGAAGCTCTTTTCCGGCCGGCCATGGTGGAGTAAAGTTGTGGTGTATTTACCTACGGTATTTCTTTGATGTGTTAAATTGACCATCAAGATCTACCTTTCGAAGTTTGTTTGAGGCGCGATTATGTGTCTATAGCCGCCGCCGCGTTTGTGAATTGGTTTGTATGATCCTGAAGATACCCATGAGGTTTTCTCTACTTAACCACGGTCCACCATGCCGCCGCCATAGTAGAGGAACTAAGCTGGTTCAACGCCAATTTCTTATGGGCATTTACATGGGGTCCAAAATCGGCCGTTTGACGCCATCTTGGATTTCTGACATCCGGTTGGGCACGGCCATCTGGGCGTGTCAAAGGAAGTGGGCGCTGGGTTGACCTTGGGATTTGGGTATCCGGTCGGAGCCGGCCATCTGGGCATGTGAAAGTGGGCGCCGCCTGTGGCGCCCTTCTGTGTGCAAAGTGTGCAGTACCTCCATAAGAGTGTGTGAGTGCGAGGGGTGTGCGAAAACTCGGAAAGAGTGGGATGGAGAATGAGTGCACGTCAGCGCCGCGGTGGCAGAAAAAGTAAGTTGGGATGGATGACGTAATAGAAATTTTGCTTGTCGAGACATGTCAAATTTTTTTAATTATGGTGAGTAATTGATGAAAGATAAGAGTTGTGTACCGGAAGTAGCAAGTGCGATAAGGATTAATGTACCGGAAGTGCATCCGGTGAGATAATGGGTGTGTGCTTAATTGGAAAGATAAGGATTAATGTACCGGAAGTGCATCCTGTTGAAAAGTGTTGTGTATCGGAAGTGGATTTTGTAAAAGTCGAGCGTGTTGAGACTTGTCTAAAATGCTAATTGAGGTGTGGGAAAATATTATTGGGATGACGTCATGCAAACAAGGACGTAAGTAGCTTATTGAAATTGAGCGTGTTGAGACTTGTCTAAAAATGCTAATTGGGGTGAAGTAATTAAAAGATAAGGATTTAGGAGTATTTGATTGGAGGAAACAAGTCACGTGACGTTTTGCAATTTATAATTTAGTATAAAAACAAGGATCAGAGGGTTCAAAATCAGTCTAGTACAACCCTCGAGAGTACATTACTACTTTATCATCATGGCTACAATTTCAAACGTTGCTGACGGTATGGTCCGAATAATGGAACAATTTATGGCGCAAAAAGAGACTGATATGGGTGTGATAGAAGAATGGATCAAGCACTGCTCTAAACAAATTCGTATTTTAAATACGGCGTTAAAGGCGGAGACGTCTATGGGAGTACAGCAAAAGATATTGTCGACAATCAGTAAAATGAAGACATACCGGACTTTGTTGAGAGTACCTGCAAGAGCTGGAGGCAGCATTTCAATTCGCAGTAGGACTCACGCTAATCGGGCTAGTGAGGCGGTAAAGTGGGAAGATTCAAAATCTGCGTTTGACGGAAGAATTAGAACAGGAGTTTTAACCAATATAAAACACAGGGAGCCAACATCATATTTAAAAGATTGTGAAATTTTGTTTGTAAGAAGGATAAGACTAGCGTTGAAGAAGGAGCCGTTTTATAAAATAAATACGGTATTTTGTGGTAAATTTGTGAAAACCAGTCAAGACGGAATCGTGGAAGATTTCAAGCACATAAACACAAAAAATGCTGTGGTTGATCGAGACTGTGAATTAAATGGATGGTTTGAAGAGAATATATCTGCCGTGCTGTTGCGTAAGTTGGAAGAATTTCAAGAGCGAGACAGCGGGTGGGCATTGTCGGCGATTATTAATTTGTGCATCAATATTAATAAATATAATCCGTTGCGAGGTTCATCATACTTGGATTTACCCCCGCAAATTAAATTGAAACACGCGTGCGTTAATGTAAAAAATAACGATGATGCATGTTTTGCGTGGGCGGTGGTATCGGCTTTGCACCCAGTAAACTACCAGAACCATCCAGATCGAACGTCTTCTTACCCGCATTATTCGCAAGTTTTAAAGTTGGACGGCATTAGTTTTCCAATAAGGCGTGAGGGTATATCAAAATTCGAGCAATTAAATAACATTTCTGTGAATGTGTATATTATTAATAAAAAAGGCAAAAAGTATGTAGTCAGTCCGAGCAGAATAGCAAAACAAAAGAGAGACAGACACGTGAACTTATTGCTTGTGCAAGATAAATATTGTACGGAGGAGGAGGATGACGATACGGATTTATCCGAACCGAAATACCATTACGTATGGATAAAAAATTTGTCGAGGCTGGTTAGCGCACAATTGTCTAAGCACAATAGAAAAACATTTATTTGCGATCGGTGCTTGCATTGCTTCCAAACCGAGAGTAAACTGAAAACGCATATTGAGGACTGCGAGCAGAACAATGAATATAAGATGAGTTTTGTAAAAGATGGCAAAATTAAATTTAACAACTATAAAAACAAGGAGCGATGTCCGTTTATTGTGTATGCGGACTTTGAATGTATATTAAATCGGGTGAATATCCGCATGGGCGACAAAAGCATCAAGTATCAGCAGCACGAGGCTTATAGCGGAGGATATTATTTTAAGTGTGCTTATGACAATACCCTATCCTTCTACCGCAGTTACCAAGGTCCTAATTGCGCCGAATGGTTTGCGGAGCAGTTAAAGCAGCTTGCCGAAGACGTCGAAACAGTATATTTATGCGAAATGCCAATGGAAATTAGTCCGAATGAAGAACGTCAGTTTAGACGAGCATCATTGTGCCATATATGCGAAAAACCTCTGGAGTCTGATCGCGTGAGAGACCACTGTCATTTGACGGGGAAATATCGAGGAGCCGCACATACAAGTTGTAATATTGAATACCAAGACAGCCGCACCATCCCGGTGGTTTTCCATAATTGGAGCGGATACGATTCGCATATTATGTTGAAAGATGTGGCATTAAAAATAAACGGGAACGTAAATCTGATCCCAAGCAACACCGAAAATTTTATCGCCATGATAAAAAATATTTCAGAAAGCAAAGTGAAATTTAAATTCATAGATTCGTTCCGATTCATGGCATCTTCCCTGGATAAATTAAGCTCAAACTTGGACGATAAACCAATTTTAAAATCTCAGTTTGGTCATATTGACGATGGGCTGTTTAAACTGCTGACGCGCAAGGGGGTTTTCCCATACGATCATATAAAATCTTGGGAAAATCTGAACGAAAAAGTGCTGCCAACGTATAATCAATTTTATTCAAAGCTGACAGAGTCCAATATAAGTTTTGAAGACTACGAACACGCGCAAAAAGTATGGAATGAATTCCGAATACAAACGTTGGGAGAGTACAGCGATCTGTACTTAAAAACGGACGTGTTGTTGCTGGCAGACGTTTTTGAGAGTTTTAGAGATGTATGTCTGAAACACTATCGGTTGGATTCCGCTCATTATTTCACCGCTCCGGGTCTTAGTTGGGACGCCATGTTAAAATGCACCAAACAGGAGCTCGATTACATTAACGACATCGATATTTTAATGTTCATTGAGAAAGGGATACGTGGAGGTCTCACCCAATGCTCAAAAAGACATTCGAAGGCAAATAATAAATACATGCCCAACTACAACCCGGGCATACCTCAAAAATATCTAATGTATTATGATATTAACGCGATGTATGCCTGGGCAATGTCGCAATATTTGCCGCAAGGCAATCTCAAGTGGGTGGAAGGAGACGTGTCCGCATTTAATTATCAGGTATCCGATGAAGCATCTATAGGGTATATACTGGAGGTAGACTTGGAGTATCCCGAGAGCATCCACGACAGACAAAAAGATTTACCAATGGCCCCAGAGAAAGGATGCCCTCCAGACTCGAAGCAACCGAAAATGTTGGCGACTGTTTGCAATAAGAAAAAATATGTCGTTCATTATCGTAATTTAAAGCAGTATGTGTCGGAGGGTCTGGTTGTGAGGAAAATCCATAGAGTGCTTCAGTTTCGCCAGTCCCCATGGCTAAAAAAATATATAGATCTAAATGCCGACCTGCGCAGAAAATCGTCAAATGACTTTGAGAAAGATTTTTTCAAACTGATGAGTAACGCTGTGTTTGGAAAAACCATGGAGAATGTGAGGAACAGACGAGCGATTAAATTAATAACTAGATGGGATGGAAGATACGGCGCAGAAGCTCGAATTGCGAGTCCGTGTTTCCACAGCTGTAAAATAATGGAAGAAAATATGGTGTTGATAGAATTACTGAAAAACGACGTATTGTTTACTAAACCGATTTACGTGGGTATGGCTATCTTGGACATTTCAAAGACTTTGTTGTACGAGTTCCACTACAAGTACATAAAAAACAAGTACGGAGACAATGCTCGACTCTGTTACACCGACACCGACTCTCTTATTTACGAGCTTGAAACGGATGATGTATACAGCGACATCAAGCAGGATATCCATCGCTTTGATACTTCTGAATACGCACGGAAGAACGCTTATGGGATTCCTTTATTGAACAAGAAGATTCCGGGGCTAATGAAGGATGAAAACCACGGTCATATCATGACGGAGTTTGTAGGTCTTAGAGCTAAAATGTACGCATGTATGGTTCCATCGGCCGACAACCCCGTCACAAAGAAGGCTAAAGGTATAAAATCATACGTGGTGAAATCTCACATTACGTTTGACGATTACCTGAGGTGTTTGAACGGAGGTATAGAAATGGCTCATCAACAGCATTCCATCAGGTCGATGAACCATACCATATATACTATAAATCAGAAAAAAATATCTCTAAGTCCTCACGATAACAAAAGATATTTGATTTCGGGAAGCCCCGAGACTTTGCCTTGGGGACATTACGCAATAATGGAGAGTTAAAGTAAGAGAAAAATATGGTGGGGATAAGAAAAAATGTATATAAAAAACTATATTAATTTTAATAAATATGTTATTAGTATAATCTTGTGTTTGTTTTCTCCACCACTTTAGCAGTATTTAGTTGGGACATATAAAAGATTAGAGCGATGACGGTACACAAAAATTTTAATTGTGCTTAAGTAAGTAAAAAATAAGGATTTAGGAGCATTTGATTGGATGAAACTACTGACGTTTTGCAATTTATAACCTAGTATGAAAACAAGGATCAGAGGGTTGAAAATCAGTCTAGTACCGCTATACCGCTATAGCGCTATACCGCTACAGCGCTAAACCGCTACAGCGCTATACCGCTACAGCGCTATACCGCTATACCGCTATACCGCTATACCGCTATACCGCTATACCGCTATACCGCTATACCGCTATACCGCTATACCGCTATACCGCTACAGCGCTATACCGCTATACCGCTATACCGCTATAGCGCTGGATGTAAGTGGATGCAAGTGGATGTAAGTGGATGGAAAGTGGATGTAAGTGGATGCAAGTGGATGGAAAGTGAATAGAGCACCCGATTAGCCACCGTTAGCCACCGATTAGCCACCGTTAGCCACCGATTAGCCACCGTTAGCCACCGATTAGCCACCGATTAGCCACCGTTAGAAACCGATTAGCCACCGTTAGACGACGTTGATAGGACAATTGACTATCTTAAAAAATATAAATAGAAATAAAAGCATCAACGTCAGCCAGCCTGCATGCCAGCCTACCAGCCAGCATGCCTGCCAGCCAGCCAGCCAGCCAGTGCGCTATACCGCTATACCCCTATACCGCTATACCGCTATACCGCTATACCGCTATACCGCTATAGCGCTATACCGCTATAGCGCTATAGCGCTATACCGCTATACCGCTATAGCGCTATACCGCTATACCGCTATAGCGCTATACCGCTATACCGCTATAGAGCTATACCTCTATAGCGCTATACCGCTATACCGCTATAGCGCTATACCGCTATACCGCTATACCGCTATAGCGCTATACCGCTATACCGCTATAGCGCTATACCGCTATACCTCTAAAGCGCTATAGCGCTATAGAGGTATAGCGCTATACCGCTATACCGCTATAGCGCTATACCGCTATACCGCTATACCGCTATACTGCTAGCCTGCCTGCCTGCCTGCCAGCCAGTCAGCCTGCCTGCCAGCCAGCCAGCCCGCCTGCCAGTCCGCCAGGGATAAAAATATGTAATCAATCTCTGGTTGGCTGGCTGGCTGGCAGGCTGGCTGGCTGGCTGGCAGGCTGGCTGGCAGGCAGGCAGGCAGGCTGGCAGTATAGCGGTATAGCGGTATAGCGGTATAGCGCTATAGCGCTATAGAGGTATAGCGCTATAGCGGTATAGCGGTATAGCGCTATAGCGGTATAGCGGTATAGCGGTATAGCGCTATAGCGCTATAGCGGTATAGCGCTATAGCGGTATAGCGGTATAGCGGTATAGCGGTATAGCGGTATAGCGGTATAGGGGTATAGCGGTATAGCGCACTGGCTGGCTGGCTGGCTGGCAGGCATGCTGGCTGGTAGGCTGGCATGCAGGCTGGCTGACGTTGATGCTTTTATTTCTATTTATATTTTTTAAGATAGTCAATTGTCCTATCAACGTCGTCTAACGGTGGCTAATCGGTGTCTAACGGTGGTTAATCGGTGGCTAATCGGTGGCTAACGGTGGCTAATCGGTGGCTAACGGTGGCTAATCGGTGGCTAACGGTGGCTAATCGGGTGCTCTATTCACTTTCCATCCACTTGCATCCACTTACATCCACTTTCCATCCACTTACATCCACTTGCATCCACTTACATCCAGCGCTATAGCGGTATAGCGGTATAGCGGTATAGCGCTGTAGCGGTATAGCGGTATAGCGGTATAGCGGTATGGCGCTGTAGCGGTTTAGCGCTGTAGCGGTATAGCGCTATAGCGGTATAGCGGTACTAGACTGATTTTCAACCCTCTGATCCTTGTTTTCATACTAGGTTATAAATTGCAAAACGTCAGTAGTTTCATCCAATCAAATGCTCCTAAATCCTTATTTTTTACTTACTTAAGCACAATTAAAATTTTTGTGTACCGTCATCGCTCTAATCTTTTATATGTCCCAACTAAATACTGCTAAAGTGGTGGAGAAAACAAACACAAGATTATACTAATAACATATTTATTAAAATTAATATAGTTTTTTATATACATTTTTTCTTATCCCCACCATATTTTTCTCTTACTTTAACTCTTCATTATTGCGTAATGTCCCCAAGGCAAAGTCTCGGGGCTTCCCGAAATCAAATATCTTTTGTTATCGTGAGGACTTAGAGATATTTTTTTCTGATTTATAGTATATATGGTATGGTTCATCGACCTGATGGAATGCTGTTGATGAGCCATTTCTATACCTCCGTTCAAACACCTCAGGTAATCGTCAAACGTAATGTGAGATTTCACCACGTATGATTTTATACCTTTAGCCTTCTTTGTGACGGGGTTGTCGGCCGATGGAACCATACATGCGTACATTTTAGCTCTAAGACCTACAAACTCCGTCATGATATGACCGTGGTTTTCATCCTTCATTAGCCCCGGAATCTTCTTGTTCAATAAAGGAATCCCATAAGCGTTCTTCCGTGCGTATTCAGAAGTATCAAAGCGATGGATATCCTGCTTGATGTCGCTGTATACATCATCCGTTTCAAGCTCGTAAATAAGAGAGTCGGTGTCGGTGTAACAGAGTCGAGCATTGTCTCCGTACTTGTTTTTTATGTACTTGTAGTGGAACTCGTACAACAAAGTCTTTGAAATGTCCAAGATAGCCATACCCACGTAAATCGGTTTAGTAAACAATACGTCGTTTTTCAGTAATTCTATCAACACCATATTTTCTTCCATTATTTTACAGCTGTGGAAACACGGACTCGCAATTCGAGCTTCTGCGCCGTATCTTCCATCCCATCTAGTTATTAATTTAATCGCTCGTCTGTTCCTCACATTCTCCATGGTTTTTCCAAACACAGCGTTACTCATCAGTTTGAAAAAATCTTTCTCAAAGTCATTTGACGATTTTCTGCGCAGGTCGGCATTTAGATCTATATATTTTTTTAGCCATGGGGACTGGCGAAACTGAAGCACTCTATGGATTTTCCTCACAACCAGACCCTCCGACACATACTGCTTTAAATTACGATAATGAACGACATATTTTTTCTTATTGCAAACAGTCGCCAACATTTTCGGTTGCTTCGAGTCTGGAGGGCATCCTTTCTCTGGGGCCATTGGTAAATCTTTTTGTCTGTCGTGGATGCTCTCGGGATACTCCAAGTCTACCTCCAGTATATACCCTATAGATGCTTCATCGGATACCTGATAATTAAATGCGGACACGTCTCCTTCCACCCACTTGAGATTGCCTTGCGGCAAATATTGCGACATTGCCCAGGCATACATCGCGTTAATATCATAATACATTAGATATTTTTGAGGTATGCCCGGGTTGTAGTTGGGCATGTATTTATTATTTGCCTTCGAATGTCTTTTTGAGCATTGGGTGAGACCTCCACGTATCCCTTTCTCAATGAACATTAAAATATCGATGTCGTTAATGTAATCGAGCTCCTGTTTGGTGCATTTTAACATGGCGTCCCAACTAAGACCCGGAGCGGTGAAATAATGAGCGGAATCCAACCGATAGTGTTTCAGACATACATCTCTAAAACTCTCAAAAACGTCTGCCAGCAACAACACGTCCGATTTTAAGTACAGATTGCTGTACTCTCCCAACGTTTGTATTCGGAATTCATTCCATACTTTTTGCGCGTGTTCGTAGTCTTCAAAACTTATATTGGACTCTGTCAGCTTTGAATAAAATTGATTATACGTTGGCAGCACTTTTTCGTTCAGATTTTCCCAAGATTTTATATGATCGTATGGGAAAACCCCCTTGCGCGTCAGCAGTTTAAACAGCCCATCGTCAAAATGACCAAACTGAGATTTTAAAATTGGTTTATCGTCCAAGTTTGAGCTTAATTTATCCAGGGAAGATGCCATGAATCGGAACGAATCTATGAATTTAAATTTCACTTTGCTTTCTGAAATATTTTTTATCATGGCGATAAAATTTTCGGTGTTGCTTGGGATCAGATTTACGTTCCCGTTTATTTTTAATGCCACATCTTTCAACATAATATGCGAATCGTATCCGCTCCAATTATGGAAAACCACCGGGATGGTGCGGCTGTCTTGGTATTCAATATTACAACTTGTATGTGCGGCTCCTCGATATTTCCCCGTCAAATGACAGTGGTCTCTCACGCGATCAGACTCCAGAGGTTTTTCGCATATATGGCACAATGATGCTCGTCTAAACTGGCGTTCTTCATTCGGACTAATTTCCATTGGCATTTCGCATAAATATACTGTTTCGACGTCTTCGGCAAGCTGCTTTAACTGCTCCGCAAACCATTCGGCGCAATTAGGACCTTGGTAACTGCGGTAGAAGGATAGGGTATCGTCATAAGCACACTTAAAATAATATCCTCCGCTATAAGCCTCGTGCTGCTGATACTTGATGCTTTTGTCGCCCATGCGGATATTCACCCGATTTAATATACATTCAAAGTCCGCATACACAATAAACGGACATCGCTCCTTGTTTTTATAGTTGTTAAATTTAATTTTGCCATCTTTTACAAAACTCACCTTATATTCATTGTTCTGCTCGCAGTCCTCAATATGCGTTTTCAGTTTACTCTCGGTTTGGAAGCAATGCAAGCACCGATCGCAAATAAATGTTTTTCTATTGTGCTTAGACAATTGTGCGCTAACCAGCCTCGACAAATTTTTTATCCATACGTAATGGTATTTCGGTTCGGATAAATCCGTATCGTCATCCTCCTCCTCCGTACAATATTTATCTTGCACAAGCAATAAGTTCACGTGTCTGTCTCTCTTTTGTTTTGCTATTCTGCTCGGACTGACTACATACTTTTTGCCTTTTTTATTAATAATATACACATTCACAGAAATGTTATTTAATTGCTCGAATTTTGATATACCCTCACGCCTTATTGGAAAACTAATGCCGTCCAACTTTAAAACTTGCGAATAATGCGGGTAAGAAGACGTTCGATCTGGATGGTTCTGGTAGTTTACTGGGTGCAAAGCCGATACCACCGCCCACGCAAAACATGCATCATTGTTATTTTTTACATTAACGCACGCGTGTTTCAATTTAATTTGCGGGGGTAAATCCAAGTATGATGAACCTCGCAACGGATTATATTTATTAATATTGATGCACAAATTAATAATCGCCGACAATGCCCACCCGCTGTCTCGCTCTTGAAATTCTTCCAACTTACGCAACAGCACGGCAGATATATTCTCTTCAAACCATCCATTTAATTCACAGTCTCGATCAACCACAGCATTTTTTGTGTTTATGTGCTTGAAATCTTCCACGATTCCGTCTTGACTGGTTTTCACAAATTTACCACAAAATACCGTATTTATTTTATAAAACGGCTCCTTCTTCAACGCTAGTCTTATCCTTCTTACAAACAAAATTTCACAATCTTTTAAATATGATGTTGGCTCCCTGTGTTTTATATTGGTTAAAACTCCTGTTCTAATTCTTCCGTCAAACGCAGATTTTGAATCTTCCCACTTTACCGCCTCACTAGCCCGATTAGCGTGAGTCCTACTGCGAATTGAAATGCTGCCTCCAGCTCTTGCAGGTACTCTCAACAAAGTCCGGTATGTCTTCATTTTACTGATTGTCGACAATATCTTTTGCTGTACTCCCATAGACGTCTCCGCCTTTAACGCCGTATTTAAAATACGAATTTGTTTAGAGCAGTGCTTGATCCATTCTTCTATCACACCCATATCAGTCTCTTTTTGCGCCATAAATTGTTTCATTATTCGGACCATACCGTCAGCAACGTTTGAAATTGTAGCCATGATGATAAAGTAGTAATGTACTCTCGAGGGTTGTACTAGACTGATTTTGAACCCTCTGATCCTTGTTTTTATACTAAATTATAAATTGCAAAACGTCACGTGACTTGTTTCCTCCAATCAAATACTCCTAAATCCTTATCTTCTAATTACTTCACCCCAATTAGCATTTTTAGACAAGTCTCAACACGCTCAATTTCAATAAGCTACTTACGTCCTTGTTTGCATGACGTCATCCCAATAATATTTTCCCACACCTCAATTAGCATTTTAGACAAGTCTCAACACGCTCGACTTTTACAAAATCCACTTCCGATACACAACACTTTTCAACAGGATGCACTTCCGGTACATTAATCCTTATCTTTCCAATTAAGCACACACCCATTATCTCACCGGATGCACTTCCGGTACATTAATCCTTATCGCACTTGCTACTTCCGGTACACAACTCTTATCTTTCATCGATGACTCACCATAATTAAAAAAATTTGACATGTCTCGACAAGCAAAATTTCTATTACGTCATCCATCCCAACTTACTTTTTCTGCCACCGCGGCGCTGACGTGCACTCATTCTCCATCCCACTCTTTCCGAGTTTTCGCACACCCCTCGCACTCACACACTCTTATGGAGGTACTGCACACTTTGCACACAGAAGGGCGCCACAGGCGGCGCCCACTTTTACATGCCCAGATGGCCGGCTCCGACCGGATACCTAAATCCCAAGGTCAACCCAGCGCCCACTTCCTTTGACACTCCCAGATGGCCGTGCCCAACCGGATGTCAGAAATCCAAGATGGCGTCAAACGGCCGATTTTGGACCCCATGTAAATGCCCATAAGAAATTGGCGTTGAACCAGCTTAGTTCCTCTACTCGCCATATTAGCGAGAAGCAACTATAGTCAAAAGCCAGAACACCAGGTACTTATATTCATGTTTATTTGATCAGCAATTACTTAAATAATAATTGTTAGTATATTAAATTCAATTTGAATTTAGGCTTTTAAGTTCGGGCTCAAACCCAACTTAAACCTTTCACCTGAACAGAAGCAGTAAGATCTGGAATGCTCCCAAGACTGGATAACTAGTCTGTATGGCCCATATCGCCTTTGCTTAGTACCAGTTTCTTTACGATCTGTTTTCGACCCATTTCAAGCTTTTCCCTAGGTTGATGTACACAACACTCACATGCAAGGAGTCTTGGAGGAACTTTTCACGACCTGCTGGAGCTTGTATGACGGTCCCAGGAGGTGGAGGATTCTCTCTTCAGTTTTCCTTGCAAGATAAGTGGTGCTAGAACTCAGCCATGCTGAGCCATGTTGTAAGTTTGCACGCTCCAATTTTAAATTTAACTTCTTAACTTTTACAATTTACTCTTTTGTTTTTTTGTTAAAATGGAGCGTGTCAAGCCCAAGAAGATTTGCCAAGCAAACTTCTTCCTATGCCAATGGCACCAAATTTTAAGTGTCGATTTAGTGATAGTAGTCGTTGACCGACTGGAAGGGTTAGTTGGCCCTAGCGTGAACCTACCAATGTTAATCTGTAAATTCAAATTTAAACCTTTTTATATTATTGTTAAGGTAGTGTTCACAAATATCAAAAAGTTTGACAAATTAAACTTATTAATGCCAGTAGATTTTTATGGTACCACAAAATATTATGTTATATGTTATATGTATATGTTGCAAAGTGTACATCGTTACACCATTTATTTTTGTACAGGAAATAAGCTTATTTGCCTAGGTTAATCTTAAGGTTATTAAATATCGTACGGTGTCCAACTGTTTCGGTCAATATTTTTATTTTGTTTTTTATCATCATTGAGGGGTCAAGGGGACTTAGCGGTTGTTGAGTGGTCTTGATCGGTCAGTGGTGTGGGAGAGCATTAAGGGATTTTTACTAATTTTGGTTGGCTTCTTTTTGTTCTCCGATGCCATTGACCGATTGGGAGGACTTGGTAGTTGTTGGGTCTGCTTGATCGGTCAGTGATGTGGGAGGTCTTTGATGAGCTTAATTTAATGTTAAGCCGCTCAAGAATTTTTTTTTCTTCCTGAACCAATTATATTTTTTTGGAATGTCATGTTTCTTTTTTTATTAAATGGTCAGGTATCACAACTATAAGTTTTATACCTCAATAACGTCCTTCCTTTATGTTCAGTACGTGTCACTAGATTTCTAGTGGCTGGAGCCCATCATTTAGTAAGTACGCCTATTGAGTTTTCATCCTTGAATTTGAAGCGACCCACAACCCGCCAACCGAATTAGAGCTGCCGTCTAGCTAATGGTAAGATTTCAAATCGTTATAATACTTGGTGGGTATAAAGAATCTTGATAAAAATGCTCAGTTGTTAACTGTAAACAAAACAATTTGTGTGTGAGATATACAATTAATTTTTTTATCTGCACGGAATAATCAAAATAAACATTGCTGGATGCGCTAAATACTTAACGCAGTTCTATTAAAACCGCATGTTGTTAATAGCCATAAAGTTGTTATCATCAATCTGTTGTGCTTGCCGTTGACTGTTATGGCAATGCTAGTTTTGTTTTAGACAAAGTACGGACCTATAGTTCTGCCAGATTAAAATCCGCACCAAAGATTGGCTTTCTCAAGACGTATTTTGCATTTTGCATCTCGTGTGGATTGAATGTTTACAGATATATTGTTTTGCAAAATTTGGGTCAACTTCCAACTACTCCACAACCCAATCAGCAAACATACAACGTTGTCTATGATCATTTAGTCCAGACGCAAAATTTTCCATTTACAGTAGCAGAAAAGCCAAGTTTTTATGAACGACAAGAAATTTACTGCTTTGGGTTCTTCTGTACACTCAAGCACAGCAGCAATTCAGCAGACCTTGCGTTTTGGTACTATAGGTGTTGGCTACCTTTTAATTAAATAATATGATTTAAATTTAGCCACTAAATAGTCAACTTGGTAGCACGGTTATGGCAAGTCTAAAAATCAAGTAATGTGCGGACCATTTTTTGAACGATAGTTCTGATTTTAATAATACAATTTGATAATTTACGCTATAGCCTATTGTGGTAATTTTCCATTACACTACTGAATAATTCACAACAAATTTGATTTTACTATAACAACTAGGCTGCTATAACTTAACAAATTTTGTGCGTTCTATTAAAAGACCTTTTTAATATTTGAAAATTTATGATAAAATTATACAGAAAACAAAAAATAATGATAACAATTTGGTAAAGACAATTTTGTTATGCATTTTAAAATACAACTAGCTTAATTAGATTCAATTTATTAATATTAAAAACAACTAAAGAAAATTTTATTTAATTTATTTAATGTAATTAATTATTTTTTCTATATTCCCATTTAATATTATCAGCAATTTTTTCAGCAATCATAATAGCTAAAGAATTAACATGTCCTGATGAACTGACAGGAACTACGCTTGCATCCACAACGCGCAAACCATAAATAGTATGAACTTTCAAATTCTTATCAACTACAGAATTTCTTACATCACCACCCATTCTACAAGTTCCAATTGGATGATAAATTCCTTTTGCCATATGCCGAATTCTGCAATACCATTTATCCTTATGATTAAGACCATCACACGCATCAATAGGTATATCAACCAATTCAACATTCATTTTTTTAAAAGTTTTTGTTTCCAACAACCTGAATGCATTCATTATTCCTAAATATAAATATTCAATATCATCGGGATGTTGCAAATAATTGGGATTTATATAAGGATAATCTAAAGGATCAGTAGATTTTAACAATACTTCTCCTCTTGATTTAGGATGAAGCAATACAAAAGTCATTGATAAATACGTATCTTTAACAACATACTTATCTAATTTGTAATTTTGATTGTTATGTTTTTTAATTAAATCTGATACGTTTAAACTTTTAGGAAGCGAATAAATCACTTCAACATCTGGAAAATCTTTATCTTTTGAAGGAATTAATTTAGAGAAACTTAATTCCAAATCACTATACGTCAACCAACCTTCACCTCTTACATACTTTCTAAATTCATCTCTCAAATTCATCAAATAATTTTGTTTCAAATCAAAATTAATATTGAAAACCGAAACGTGATCTTCTAAATTTCTACCAACAGGTAAATCCGATACAACTGGTATATTAAATTTATTTAATTGCCTTCTAGGTCCTATACCGGAAAGCATTAGCAATTGGGGTGTATTTATTGATCCTGCTGATAATATTATTTCCTTCATTGCTTGTACGTAATAGCATCTGTTTCTATACAAAAATTTTAAACTGGTGGCTCGCTTATTTTTATTAAAATAAATTTTTGTAGCCAAAGCTTTGCTATAAAGACGTAAATTTCGTCTATGTAAAATTGGTTGTAAATAAGCCCGATTTACACTAAATCTGCGTCCAAATTTGGTATTTAATTGCAACTTTGCAAAACTTGTTTGTTTTTCTGCATTATAATCTATATTATCAAACCCTAATTCCTTATGAGCTTTAATTAAAGTTTCAGTAATTGGTGGAATTGGTTCCGGATAAGTTGCATGTAATGGTCCTTTTACACCACGATATCTTTCATCTGGATTTATCATAGTTGCATTTTCTGATTTTTTAAAATAAGGAAGTACATTATCATAGCTCCAATCATTAGGCCATTCATTAAAATCTAAAGGGTTGCCTCTAACATGCAACATGGCGTTAACAGAACTGCCGCCACCTAATACTTTTCCACGAGCAAAGTCGCATTGATTATTTTTATAAGCTAAACAAGCTCCTTTTTGTGGAGTGGTTAAATAACCCCAATTAATATCAGAATTTAACATTTGCGGAAAAGCACCTGGCATCATAGTATAATCATTTTCATCACCTCCGGCTTCTAATAATAATACATTCCATTTACCATTTTCAGTTAAGCGATTAGCTAAAACAGCACCGGATGACCCAGCTCCAACAATGACAAAATCGTAATTTTGATTTAAAACTGCAATTTGAAACAATTGTAGTTTAAATAAATAGTTTTAATTAATTACTTACTGTAACATTTTTGATTTTCAAAGTTTTCAAAATCGTTGTTTCTTGTTGGCCTTTCCCATTTACGATTTGCAGCTACATTGCGGTACCAAAGATTTTCATAATATTCTGCGGATTTTTGGCAGTTGCACGTTAAAATTAGTGCAGTGAACAAAATCAGTCGATACAAATACATAATTGCATTTGAATACAATTTTCAATACTGTGGTTATTATAAGCTGTTTTGGAATTTTAATAAATAAGATAACTATTGCATTAGTTTTTCTTATAAACATTTTTGAAATAATTTTATGATAACGTATTGGTATTTATTGTAATTAGAACTAACAAACTTACAACGCAATTTTAAACATTACATTTTAATTGGAGTAGAATAGAATTTAACTTTTAATTAGTCCGATTTGTATGATGAATCTTAAACTTAATTTTCTAAACTATTTGATTATTATATTAAGAATATGTTTCCTTTGTTAATATTAAGCTTAAATACAATCATTTTGTAAACAAATTCTTGGAGATGTCAAGCAATTAATAAGCTATTTATGATTGATGACAAATTCTAATTAATTTTAAATTTAATTTATTTTATAATTGCACACTTAAACAATTTAACAATATGTTTTTGATGAATGTTTTTTTATAAATAGTATTATTTTCAAATCATTTTTTATGTTTTTTTTATTAAATTATTTTGTGTGTTTTATTAGTTTTATTTTCAAGCTTTTTTTATTTGTTCAGCAAATTTTTACCATATTGTATTTAATAATGTTGTATTAGTTTATTTGATACATTCTATTTTTTTTTAATTTTTGTTTTTTTTTTCATCTTTACCTTCTATTGACTCTACAACCCTTGGCGGGTCTTGGCCTGCTTTACTACAAGCCTCAATTCATCTATATCCTCTACAAGTCTTTTCCACTCTGTGTCATTTATTGTTTGTAGGTGCTCCATTACTTCGACTCCATCTTTTTCTTGGCTTTCCTCTTGATTTTTTTTTGTAGTCATTGCGTCGTTTCCTTTGCGTAGGTTATTACCGGTTTACTACAGTTTCATATATTATTAGCTTTATATTCTAGATGATAATATCCTATATTTTCGTAATTTGCTCTTTCTTCTTCTGAAATTCTTCTTTTTGTCTCATAAGTTGTATTGAAGTTTCTGTTGATATTGTCGAAAGCTTGTGAAAAATCTATATGAAAATGTTATATATTCTTATGTAGTATTTTTTCATTATATTGGTATTCTCCGAGTGACTTTTCCGCATATTTATTTATTCTGTTGTATGCTATACAAAATATTTTTGTTTTATTTTTTGTGTATGATTCCAACTTGACAGTCTTTCAGCATCTTTTTCTGTTGTCATATGTTTAGTATTATTCCATATATTCTTCTCTTAATTTCTTTATTAGCTTTGCATTTACTGTATCTACTCCAGATGCTATAATATTTTTTAAGTTATTAATTTTTTTTTACTTTGAAATAAGCTGCCTGGTACCTCTCTATCTCCTAATCTGCTATCTGCACTTTGTTATTGTTCATCATTCTTTAAAAGTATTTTTGCCACCTTTTTAAGAAGACCTCATTTTCTGTCAGGATTATCGTGGTTTTGTTTTATCAATTAATTATTCTGGGTTTAAAAACCTATAATAAAACCTAACTTAACCTTACCTCACAAATGTTCACCAGTGAGATGACCTCAGTAACACAATTATTGCATGGAGGTTATCTCTCTGCTTACCTCATTTAAAGAAACTTGTAAAAGACTATCTTCGTTACCCACAACCATGACTTTAAGAATAAAACCATACCTAACCAAACCTAACCTCACAAACAATTATCAATAAGATGACCTCAGTAATACAATTTATATATTTGGGGTCATCTCACTGAAGACCTTATTAAAAAAACTTGTGAAAGACAACCTTAGTTACTCTCAACCATGACTTTAAAAATAAAACCTAACCTAAGTTAACCTAACCTAACCTAATATCACAAATGTTTATCAGTGAGAAGACTTCAATAACACATTTTATATTATTGATGTTATTTCACTAACGACTTCTATAAAAAAATGTAAAAGAGTACCTTTGTTACCCTCAACCATGACTATAAAAATAAAACTTAATCTAACCTAACCTAACCTCGCAAACGATTATCAGTGAAATGACCTCAGCAATACAATTTATATAAGTAAAGTCATCTCACTGATGACCTCATTAAATAAACTTGTAAAAGACTACTTTAGTTAACCTCAACCATGACTTTAAAAATAAAACCTAAACTAACTTCCGGAGTTTCCCCCACCAAGGAGCGCACGGTCTGGTATTGGCCAGACTTATTATTGTCTCTTTTTCCCATGCGGTGTAGGTAGGAATTGAAGCACCCATGTCCGGTCAAGAACTGACTTAGAAAGTAGTTAGTCTTTCTGTGCGGGCATTCCAGCCAGTCTGCTATCACCGGTATCAAACCTTTCGTTCATTGAGCTTTGTCCGTTGTTTAGCTCCATCTCTCCTGGCACTGTTGTCTTGGACTCAAGTTCCAGTACTCCGTTATACAAGACGTTCCATAACGTCAGCCCTAGTACTTACCCTTGAGGGATTCCTTGCGTTAGAAGCTTTTCCTCACCCGGTCCTATCTTGAGGCTTCTTCCTTGTAAATAGCTGCTGATTGTTGCTATAAAGTATGGGTTTATTCCAATCTGTTGTAGGTTATTAATGATAATGCTCTATTTGGCCGTGTTGAACGCATTTTTCACGTCTAATAATATTAAGGCTGTCCACGTCTAGCCTCTCTCGCTATACAATTCCTTAATTTTTGCAACGGCATCTATAGTAGATTTTTGTCTCCTAAAACCGTACTGTCTCTCGGAGATAGCTTCATATTTGTCTAGTTCCTCTTCGAGCCGTGCCTTTATTAGGTGCTCATAAATTTTGCCCACGACACTAAGCAAGCTTATTGCCCGGAAATTGTTATTTCCCTTTGGAAGTAACACCACATTTGCTTTCTTCCAGCACCGTGGAAAATTGTTTTTCTTGATATACTTGCTGTACAGGTTGGTAACTTTGTCTGGTATTTCGTCGGCTGCTAACTTTAGCACTTCTGCGTGCACACCGTCCGGGCCAGAAGCTCTGCCTCTCGTCAGCCTGGTACAAGCTATCTTTACTTCTAGGTTACTAAAGATTGGTGCTTCTTCTCCTTGCACCTCTTCCGGCATCTTGTCCGTTACCTCCGGAAAAAGGTTGTCTAGTATCATCTTCTTTTCTTTGGTGGTCATTGTAACCGCCCCGGACTTGGATCGAAGTTTTCGCGTCGCAATTTTGAAAGCTTCTCCAAACGGGTCTGTTTCTAATTTGTTTACTAGATCCTTCCAGCATTCCTTTTTGGCCTTGTCTATTTCTTTTTTGTATCCCTTTCGGGCTAATTTATAGATTTGTTCTAACTCTCTCAAGTTTTCCGGGCTGCTAACTTTTGCTCTATTCTTTGTCAGCTCTCTTCTGGCGTTGTTACATGCTGCTCTGCTCCTTTCCGTTTTTTCGTTCCACCAGTATGGCATGTTGCTTGACCTCCGGTCGGTTTGCAAAAACGCCGACCGTTGCACCTTTATTAGTAGGGTGGTAAGGTATTTTTCCTCTTTCAGCCTTATACAGGCTTCTCTCGCCAATTTATCATCTAGTATTATTTTTATTGGTTTTGTCGAGTCTACCATTTGAGTACCTACTTCAAAAGTAATAAACCTGTGCAGGCACAGTGACTCTTCCGCATCCAGCACTTTCCACTTTTTGACTATGCCGTTTAGGTCGCTGAATGCCATGGTTAAGTCTATAACCTCATTAAAGTAACTTGTAAAAGACTACCTTATTTAACCTCAACCATGACTTTAAAAATAAAACTTAAACTAACCTAACTTAACCTATCCTAACCTAACCTCACAATCGATTATCACTAAGATGACATCAGTAATACAATTTATATAATTGAGGTCATCTCACAAATATCCTCATTTAAGAAACTTGTAAAAGACTACCTTAGTTACCATCAACCATGACTTTAAAAATAAAACCTAACCTAACCTAACCTAACTTAACCTAACTTAACCTAACCTAAACTAACCTAACCAAACCTCACAAACGATTACCAGTGAGATGACCTTAGTAATTCAATTTTTGTATTAAGGTTATCTCACTGCTAAATTTATTAAAAAAATTTGTAAAAGACTACCTTAGTTACACTCAACAATGACTATAAAAATAAAACCTAACTTAAACTAACCTAACCTCATAAACGTTTATCAGTGAGATGACCTTAATAATACAATTTATATAATTGTGGTCATCTCACTGAAGACTTTATTAAAAAAACTTGTGAATGATTACCTTTGTTACCCTCAATCAAGAATTTAAAAATAAAACCTAACGTAACCTAATCTAACCTTACAAATGTTTATCAGAGAGATTAATTCAATAATACAATTTATATTATTAAGGTTATCTCACTGATGACCTCATTAAAAAAAATTTAAAAGACTAGTTTAATTACGTTCAACCATGACTTTAAAAATTAAACCTAACTTAAACTAACCAAATCTAACCTAACCAAATCTAACCTAACCAAATCTAATCTAACCAAATCTAACCTAACCTAACTTCACAAAAGTTCATCAGTGAGATGAATTTTTAATACCAATAATATTATTAAAGTTATCTCACTGATGACCTCATTAAAAAAAATTGTAAAAGACTACCATAGTTACGCTCAACCATGACTTTAAAAATAAAACCTAACCTAACCTAACCTCACAAATGTTCATCAGTGAGATGACTTCAATAATACAATTTATATTATTAAAGTTATTTTACTAACAACCTCATTAAAAAAAATTGTAAAAAACTACCATAGTTACAGTCAACCATGATTTTAAAAATAAAACCTAACCTAACCTAACTAAACCTTACAAACGTTAATTAGTGAAATGACCTCAGTACCAATAATTGAAAAAATGTAAACGACTACCTTAGTTACCCTCAATCATGACATTAAAAATAAAACCTAACTTAATCTAACATAACCTCACAAATGTTTATCGGTAAAATAAATTCAATAATACAATTTATATTATTGAAGTTATCTCTTTATTGACCTCATTAAAAAAAAATTGTAAAAGACTACTTTAGTTACCCTCAGCCATGACTATAAAAATAAAACCTAACTATACCTAACCTAACCTAACTTCACAAACGATTAACAGTGAAATGACTTCAGTAATACAATTTATATAATTGAGGTCATCTCACTGATTACCTCATTAAGGAAACTTGTAAAAAACTACCTTATTTACCCTCAACCATGACTTTGAAAATAAAACCTAACCAAACCTAACCTAACTTAACCTAACCTCACAAATGATCACCAGTGAGATGACCTTAGTATTACAATTTTTGTATTGAGGTTTTTTCATTGAAAAACTTATTTAAAAAAAAAAATAAAAAACTACCTTAGTTACCATCAACCATGACTTTTAAAATAAAACCTTACCTAACCTAACCTAATCACACAAACGATTATCAGTCAGATGACCTCAATAATACAATTTTTATAATTGAGGTCATCTCACTGATGACCTTATTAAAGAAACTTGTAAAAGACTACCTAAGTTACCCTCAACCATAAATTTAAAAATAAATTTTAACCTAACCTAACCTCATAAATGTTCACCAGTGAGATGACTTCAGTAATACAATTTTTGTATTGAGGTTATCTCACTGCTAAACTTATTAAAAAAAATGTAAAAGATTACCATAGTAACCCTCAATCATGACTATAAAAATAAAACCTAACCTGACCTAACCTAACTTAACCTCACAAAAGATTATCAGTGAGATGACCTCAGTAATACAATTTATATAACTGAGATCGAAACTTGTAAAAGATTACCTTAGTTACCCTCAACAATGAATTTAAAAATAAAACCTAACCTAACCTAACCTTACCTCACAAATGTTCATCCATGAGATGAATTCAATAATACAATTTATATTATTCATATTACCTCACTGATGACCTCATTAGAAAATATTGTTGAGGACTACTTCATTTACGCTCAACTCTAACTTTAAAAATAAAACCTAGCCTAACCTAACCAAACCTCACAAATGTTCATCAGTGAGATGATTTCTATAATACAATTTATATTATTAAATTTATCTCACTGATGACTTTAATAAAAAAATTTGTAAAAGACTACCTTAGTTACCCTTAGCCATGACTTTAAAAATTAAACCTAACTTAACCTATTCTCACAAACGATTATCAGTGAGATGACCTCAGTAATACAATTTATATGATTGAGATCATCTCATTGATGACTTTATTAAAAAAAAACTGTAAAAGACTATCTTTAGACATTTAGAAATTACGCACAAAAATCATTAATTGCACAAAATAAATAATTTAATAAAAAGTTTTACACAAAGTCAATCAATCAAAATATGTAAAAAGCAGTTTATTGCACAATTTTTATCAAATTTTGGACAATTATCAAAACTTTTATTAGAATTTGCGGTTAAAATTTATTGCCAAAAGCTATTTACTGCAATAAACAAATCAAATTTTATAAAACAAAATAATTTAAGTAGAAAAAATATAGAAAAAACGCTTAAAATTGTTATTTATTTATAAAAAATCTTACAGAAATGCCAAGAAGTAATATATTGATGATGTTTATAGAATTAAAACACGTATAGTTTATTTATTTTAATATAAAATTATTAATTTTATAAGAAGTCTTAAAGCAATTTCTTATAGTAACAAAAAACAAATTAAATTTACCGTGCGTCGTGGCGATTCTGTGAAGTGAAAGTCCAGAAAACAGGGTGCCATAAATGCGGGAATAAATTTAATCCCTTAGCCCTTGACAATCATCGCACCGTTGTAGCGGGACATGTCTCCGATGGGAAAACACAATGTAGGTAAAGCACTGCGGAATCTGTTGGAGAGGAAACGGCGGGTTACGGGAAGTGTCGCTACCTAGTCGATTATCGGTGGAGCTTGAGTGGTTGACATAAGATACCCTCCGGCAGCATGTCGCTTTCAACGTTTTGAAACTGAATATTATTTTATTTTATTGCATTTATAAATATTTCTATTTATCAACTAAACCAAGTTATCTTGTATAATTTATTGCCTGGTATCTTGGGTTAAAATTAATGCCACAAAACCGAGTAGCCGTGATTTGAGAACACGCCAAGTTTGCGGCCGATCTATCCTAAGAATTTAAATCATCCGGACATTCAAAATCTGCAGCTTGTATATTAAAGTTATCCGGGGCGGCAAAAACGTACCCCCCTCAGACAAAACCCCGTGTAAATACTATCCGGGTAACAAGTTATACTAACAAGATATGGGTGATTATCTTGTCATGGCCATTAATCACTTCAGCGGGGTTATTCTACCGAAAACCGAAGGGAGCCCCAGCTTCTTGTCGATCGTCCGACCAAAAAGCCCTCATTGTGTCAACCCGGAGAAATCCACATTTCTCGATTTTAATTCAACTCTGAGCAAACAATAGAAAGAAATATAGAAGCCTATTTGTAAGGCTGCCACTCAACTACTTCCACAGGTGTCACTTTTTCAACATATAAAGAGATTACCATAATATCTCTGATAGTTTTAACATATTCCGTTAAGAAAGTAGAAAATAAAATCAATTCATCATTTTCAGTTGATAATCGTAATGAAGTAATTACACAACAATTTAAGGTATGATTTATAATGCATAACTCTACTCGACCCATTTCAGTTTCAAACAAAAAGGGAAAAGTGACGGTGAGAAATTACCTGGAGAATTAACCGGCTACTAATTTAAGATGTATCAGCGATTTAATCAACATACTTTAAACTGTTTCTTTCATTATTGTCTTGCTATAATTTTATTCAAATATGTTGTTTATTGTTACACAAATAGTTTTGATAATTTGTAGTTTAAAACGTAATAATTAGTTTAAAAAATGTCTAATTATTTTAAATATCGTGGTGATTGCATAAACGGAATTTTAACAATACTGATTTTGTGTTAAATCATATCAATCCTTGAAAGTAATCTAGTAAAATTTATTGAATTTTTAGTTGGTTGTAATCAGTTTAATAATTTTTTGCTGCAATTGAAGCTTTATTCACTTAAGTTTTTGGATGATAAATTTGAATGTTATCGGTTTAGAAAGTGGGATTTTTCTTAGGTTTTAATAGATGCTTTGGCGGTAGTGTTGTTCACTGCATTGTAATTTTCTTAGAAGTCTCAGTTTACACTTTAGGATGATTTTATTTTAAGTAGTTGGTTAGTGTGGCATGTGCGACGATGGTCTGTTATGTCAGCAGTGGCAAATCGCGTTTATTATGTTTATTCAAGACCTAATTGTCTTATCAGATATTTATTTTAAGATGGGTGGAAACACAATAAACATAATAACGCCTAATTTTTTAAAAACTGTATCTCACACAAGTATTGGTGATTTAGTGTTTGAATATTAAACTACCGGTGATGTTGCTTTGGTCAAAAAATCACAAAATCATTTGTTACTAATATGAAGAGGAACGTACAAATTTCTTGATAATTTACATTTGGGCGGATGAGCAGGAACACTATAAACATAACTATGACCAATGATTAAAATACTGTAGCCCAGCCGCCCACCCAAGTCAAAAAAAGCTTAAAAGATTAATTGTCATTTGTCACTAATATGTGCTGAGAAAACGTACAATTTTCTTGATAACCAACACATGGAAGGGTAAGCGGAAACACTATAAGCATAATCGCGCCCTATTGTTAAATTACTGTAGCCCACCCGCCCACCCAAGTTTTGGTGATCCTATGATTAGATATTAAGTCACCAGGGATGTTGCTTCTGTCAAAAAAACACAAGAAATCGACTGTTACAAATAACAGTCAATCTCTTGTGCGGAAACACTATAAACATAATCACGACCAATTGTTAAAATACTGAGGCCCACCTGCTCACGTAAGTGTTGGTAATCCAGTGATTGGATTTTAAACCACCGGTAATGTTGCTTCTGTTAAAAAACCATAAGAGATCAATTGTCATTTGTCACTAATATGCGCGGTGAAAAAAACATACAAACTTCTTAATAACTATCACTTGGGCGGGAACACTATAAACATAATCACGAATATTTGTTAAAATACTGTGGCTCACCCGTCGTGATGTTGCTTTTGTCAAAAATACAAAAAATATTGACTGTCACTTGTCAGTAAAATGCGCAAGATGAGGAACAATATATATACAATATTATTGATAACTTACATTTGGGCGGGTGGGCAAAAACATTATAAACATAACTACGCTTAATTATTAAAACAATGTAGCATACCCACCCACCCACCCAACTGTTGGTGATCTAGTGATTGGATATTAAACCACCGGAAATGTCGCTTCTGTTAAAAACCCACAACAAAATCAATTGTCTTCGACGGGTGGGCGGAAACACTATAAACATAACTACGCCCAATTGTTAAAATACTGTAGCCCACCCAAGTGTTGGTGATGTAGTGATTAAATATTAAACCACTGGTAATGCTGTTTTTGTCAAAAAAGCACAAAAGATTGACTGTCAATTGTCATTAATATGCGAAAAGAAAAAAACGTACAAATTTCTTGATAACTAACACTTGGGCGAGTGGACGGGATCACTGAAAACATAATCACACCCAACGTGTTAGAAGTAGAGAACTGTGAATTAATACAAACAGTAATAAGAAGTGCAAGAAAAGTTTTGTAAAAATGCAAAAGGTGTAACAACTGTGATAGAGACACATTATAAAAAGTGCGGTCGTGTTTTAAAAACACACTCGTGTCGTGACGTGCAACACTTTTAGTGTTTACGCAATAGAACATTTACCGCGGGAACAGCAAATTAAGCGCAAAACTAGGCCAAGACGGAATGGTCAAAAAACGCGCTAGGGATGTATTTTTAAAAAGAGGGGAAACTGCAAAGAACACCGCCGGAGATAAAAAAAATTATGAACCCAGGTCAAACCACAAAAAGGGGAAGAGATGTAAATTCGCCAGGCAATACCAATGAGGCAAAAAGAGTAAATAACCCTACAACAATTAAAATAATGGAGGAATTAATAAGGGAGCTTAGAGATTTAACCATTGAGTGTTCAAACACTAAAGTGGAAATTAAAAAGTTGACAAATCTCCTAGAAAACAGAACAAGAGACAAAAAATAAAATAAAAATAGGGAAAAAAATGTCGACACAAACAGTAGAGACTGGAGATAATATGGAAGATAATATCCAAACCCATTTCATCTCGGACCAAGAGATAATTGAAATGGTTAATGAAGACGACATTAAAAAAATTATTAACAAAGAATCCAAAGTAAAATACCCAGAATTAATGAAGGAAGACGGAGAAAAAAAAACTCCATATGTAGAAATTTAAGCAGGAAAAATGTAAGAAAAGTACACATCATTAAACAGAGAGTCGAAACAGCAGGAAAAAGGGAGATAAATATTTTAATGAGTATACAAAAAATTCTCAACAAAGAAAAAGTATTGAATATCAGTGAAATAAGTATACCAATACCAACTGGAATAGCGCCAAAAGAAGCAAAAAAAATTATGGAGATAAAACTCATACAAAAGTAAGACTCTGCGTGCCAACACAGGTACAGGTATTAGAGACAAATGGAAAAAAAAAGACCAGTAACAGAAACAGGAGCTATAATAGTGAGCAAACAGGGCGTAACATATGCAGACTTGTTGAGACACGCAAAACTACAAATAAAAGAATCTACATTCAAGGAGATTAGAGATACAAAAAAAGGGGAGCGGAACAGATAATAAGAGAAGAAAGAATAAACATAGGACTCATAAGATGCAGAGTAGAAAAAGTAACAGCAAACGAGAGAAAATGTTACAAATGCTGGATGAAAGGACATATAGCGGCGGAATGCAAAGGAGAAAATAGGTCATTGCTATGCATAAAATGCGGAAAAGAAGAACATCAGGTTGCAGAATACAAGAACAAAGAATATTGTTTAGAATGCACAACGATAAGACACAGAACTGGAGATAGAAGATGTCCGGCTACAAAGAAAAAATAAACAAAAAAACAAATAAGAATATAGAGGATAACGACCCCAGTAACTGGAGACAACACGAGGATCAGATCATTAACCAAAATGTATAAGTTTATACAAACAAACATAGGGAGGGAAAGAAAGGCACACAATATAATGATAGCAACAGCAAAGAGAGAGAAGAAATAGACCTAGTGATAGTGAGTAATACAAATAAAAACAAACTAAATGGGAAGTGGATAAGAGACACTAAAACAGATGCTGCTATTTTAGCTGGGGGAAAATGTAAGGACAAAGTAGAAAGATGGGGAACACCAAAAGAAGGAATAGTGTGGGCTAAAGTAGAAAGTATGATAGTATACAGCTGTTATATCAGTCCAAACTGCGGAATGGAATACTATCGAGAATGGATAGAAGAATTAAAGAACAGTTTAAGAAAACAGAAAAAGAAAAAAATCATAGTAGGAGGAGATTTCAATGCAAAATCACCGAGATAGGGAGGATACAAAAGGAATTTAAAAGAAAAAATCTTAGAGGAGATGATAGCTGGGTTCAACCTTACCATTTGCAACATAGGATACAAACCTACGTTTGTAAGAGGAAGCTCAAGATCACATATTGACATTACCATAGCAACATGGGAAATGGCAGGTATAGTGAATGAATGGAACGTGACAGAAGAGAAATCACTGAGTTTACACAAACATATACAATATAATACAAAGGAGAAAGGAATACAGAAGTACACAAGAAAAGGTAGATGGTACGTAAAAAGAAGATAAAGAGAGCCATAAAAACAGAAGAAATTACAGAAAACAAAAACATAGAGAAAAGATGCAAAAGATACTCAGAAAAGCTAAGAAAAGCGGCGGATGAAGCAATTCCAAGGTACAAAAAAGGAGGGCGAAAAGGACCATACTAGTGGTGCAAGGAAATAAAAGAATGCAGAAAAAAAAAACAATACAAACAGGAAAAAAAGTCAAAAGACAGAAAAAAAGAGGAGAAAATACAGAGGAACTAAAAAACGACAAAAAAATCTTAAAAAAGGCAATCATGGATAGCAGAAGAAGATGCTGGAAAGAAATGATGGAATCTATAGACGGTAATCCTTGGGGAAAACCGTACAAACTGAGAGGAAGTGCAAAAAGAGTCTACCTAAACGAAAAAGAAGAAGTCATAATTAAAGAAATGTTTCTTAAGGGAGAACCGGTAGAAGAACCAAAAAATAAAGAAGAAGAAGAACTAGTCATAACAACAGTGTAAGAGTTAAAAGAAATCATAAAAGAATTGTCCAACAACAAAGCACCAGGTCCGGACAAAGTAACAACAGAGATTGTTATAGCAGCCCTAGACGGAAATGAGGTAGAAATAACACAAATAATCAATAGATGCCTGAAAGACGGAATTTTTCCAGAATGTTGGAAAGAAGCCACCCTAGTACTGATTGAGAAATAGAAAGAAGTAGGAAAAGCGACTTTATACAGGCCAATACGCTTAATAAACACACTAGCTAAAATAATGGAGAAAGTCATTGTACGGAGAAAAGAACAAGAAATAGAAAAAAAAAAGAAGGATGGAAAAAGGAACAATACGGATTTACCAAAGGAAAAGTATAGACAAAGTAAAAGCAATAGCAAAAGAAGCAAACAGCAAAACGCTGAGGAAAAAACAACATTGTGTAATAATAGCGTTGGACATACGGAACGCGTTTAACAGCGTGTTATGGGAAACAATTATAAAAGCAGCAAAGAAAAGAGAACTGAAGATGAAATCAATCAAGATCATATTGAACTACTTACAAGGTAGAAACCTAGTTACCAAGAACAGAAAATTCAAACTTACGAGAGGGGTACCACAGGACTCAGCACTAGGACTAAAACTATGGAACCTTGTTTATAATGAGTTACTACGAATGAGATTGCCGGAAGGCGTGACAATAACGGCATTTGCGGACAACGTAGCACTAGTAAGTAGGGACGTAGAAATAGATATACTAAAAGGAAGACTAGAGCTGAAAATAGATATGAAACAGTTATGGATGAGAAATAAGGGTTTAAAATTAGCAACACAAAAAACAGAAGCGGCTATTGATTAAGAGGACTAACAGAGGAACAGGACTAACAGAGGAACAGGTAGGAGACCAAGTGATAACCATAGGGAAAAAAAATCAAATACCTCGAGGTGGCACTTGAAGCAAAGGGATAGAATAAACAGGTTAAGGAAGCAGTCATGGGAACAAAGGAAATGGAGAGAAAGCTCGGTAGACTCATGTCAAACAACGGAGGATTTAGAGAAAAAGCCAGAAAGTTAAAAACAACAGCAGCAAAAAGCAAATTGTTATACGCCGCAAAAACATGGGGAGAAGCCATGAAGACAAAAAACAGAAATGAAATAAAAGGAGCTACAAGAGCAAGTTTGTTAAGGATCTGCAAGGCTTACAGAACGTTGTCACAAGAGGCAGTAGAGGTGATTGCGGCAACACCTCCCGCGGATATGATGGTGGAAGAAAAAATAGAATTAAAAAAACTGATAAAAGAATAAACTAGTAAAAAGGATGCTAAGTTAAGAGCAAGAGAAAAAAAAATGGAAAGATGGCAGAGACAGTGAAATCGAAGAGAAAAGGGAGAATGGACAAAAGAACTAATCATATACATAGAGCCTTTGGAAAGTTCTTGCAAAAAATTAAAAAATCAAGGAAGAGGAAAGATGTATCTTCTGTCAGGAAGAAACACACAATAATGCAGAACACACTCTAGTAGAATGCGAAGCGTGGGAGGAAGATAGAAAAGAACTAGAAAAAATACTGGAAAGCAAAGTGGATAAAACAACAATAATTAAGAAATGCCTAAAAGATAAAAATAAATAGAGAGCGCTAAGAAACTTTGCAACAAGAGTACTAAAAAAAAATGAGGAGTTTGACAATAGAAGAATATAGAAAGAAAAACAAACAAACAATAGAAACAAACACACAAAATAAAAGCCATAGAAGAGAAAGGAGAGAAACGAGAGAAGCAAAATGAAAACAACAAAACAGAGAAAAAGATCAAACAGAAAGAAATAAAGAAGGTCAGGACAATTATGCATACCAAGAAATAGACGAAAATAGAAGAACATTTACAGAAACTACGATACCAAACAAAATTGCAGAGATAAGGAGAAGGAGAAAAGAAATGCTAAAAGAATGCAGAATAACAGAAATAACAAGGCAAATACCAAATGGTAGGTACGCTATCTCGAGGTTGACGGATAACGCAACTTTTGAGATGGTCAGAATTTACTTGGCAACGAGAGGACACGAAGAAGTAATCCCAGATGGAGATACAAGGGTATCAATTAGGGCCGCCAAAAAGAATACAGCTAATGAAACTTCATAAACTATTCATAAAGGAAAGAAGATACAATGAAGAAAAAGTGAACAAAGATCTAAGAAAACTAAGAACACATCTGAGGACAAACCAAATAATTAGAATAAATAACACACGGATTGGAGAAAAAAGAGAATATAAAGCTGCAGCAGTGCAGATAAAAAGGAAAAAAAAAACAAAAAAGACATAAGAAAGGTAGGGGCTATAGGGAGAGGGAATTGCTAGGGACAGCATACGTGCCACAGACTCTGTGTAAAAATTCGCGAGGCAATAACCAGCCTACCTCAAACTATCGAACTGCCAAATCTAGACTAGTTTGACATGGACATATAACAACAGGATTTACGCAAAGAAGAAAACCATAAGGTATTGCCATGCGTAAGTCATTCTTAAGGGCCACTTGTTGAGGCCAACACCTCACTACGTCAAAAAAAAAAAAAACACGCCCTGACAAACGCGCTAAAAGTGTACCACCCACCACTGCACCCACGGCATTGCACCCTACGCCACGGGACAATTATTCCCGAACCCTGGAAAACAAACTTAACATCCTAGGCCGTGCAATCTAGCTGCGGGTACGTCCCTAATTGCAACGCACACCCAGCATGACGTTGACCCTTGAAGGCACGAACAAGGGGAATGCCGACTCCGCCAATAAAGATGGAAAATCGAGGCTTATGGCCTCACAACCAAACTACAAACACACACGAGAAGAGCCTCGCCGCCTTCTCTAACATCACCGACTCCTAATCCTAGCACCTTAGGGGCGGAGAGCCGGTAACAGATGTTACTTGTGTTAAAAATACACAAGAAATTGACTGTCATTTGTCACTAATATGCAGGAGAAGAAATCGTACAAATTTCATAACATAATCACTTCCAATAGTTAAAATACTGTATCCCACTCGCCCACGCAAATGTCACTGATCTAGTAATTAAATATTAAACCAGCGGTAATGTTGTTTTTGTCAAAAAAGCACAAGAGATCAACTGTTATTTGTCACTAATATGCGCGAGATAAGGAACGTACAAATGTTTTGATAACTAACACTGTTTAGTTCCTGTTTTCTTATATTATGGAAAAAAGCATCATATCTATACTTGACATTTGAACGGCTGAAAGAGTTGACAGCAATTGTTAACTTTACTAATTTCAATTTGCTATAGAAAGTCTACTAAAGCTTTACTTTAAGTTAGATCAAATCAATTAGGTTTTGACTATGCTAGAAATTGTTGATATAAATGGCAAAAGTCATACAACCAAATTAACCAAACCAAGCTAAACTAACTCAATAGTGAGGTAAATAATTGATGCAGAAAGTTTTCCAACAAATATGATAATCTAATGTAGAGGATAACTAAAGCTTTTTGAAATAAGAGTACACCGCTTTCTTTCTTTCGCCGTTTAGGGTAAGATATATCATCACTCATCTCAAACTCAAATTGGCACTTGGTCCAAATTGAATTGCAAACAAAGCATTGAAAAAAAAAATACAATTGCTAAGCTAAAAGCGTCTCATTTTAACCTCAAAAGTTGGTAAAGATAGATATTTTCTACAAAACTACCGCAAAATTAGTTTTTGTCAATCCTAAATAAGATGACAAAAACTCTAATCCTAGATAGAATTTGAGATAACACGACGTGCAAAAACTTGTAATCATTAGCGTAGCTATATATATAGATTCTCCACAACTCATTAACTAAGCAGATTTACCAATTAAATTAAAACTAGTTTTTGTACAAAAACAGGTTACTGATGTCATATTCTTTAATGTTGAAAAAACTTTTGGTATGGTGTAGCACCAGAGTTTATTTTTTGATGAATTTGGTCGATTGCTCTCAGATCCTGAGTTATCTGGTCTTGCTGTACACAACAAACTTCCAAATACAAGAGACCAATTAGTATAAAAAAAATTGTTGTTCTTCAACCGCTACTACACTAAATCAACGCATACAACGCTAGTGCAGAATCAACACTTCTAATGACTTCTCGAAAACAAAACCAATAAAGCATAGTCAGTTAGAAAGGTTGTACACAGAAATGTGTAAACACACACAAAAAAGAGGAAAAGTGTTTTTATACTTTTAAAAGTAAGTATTAATTATTAAGTTTTTTACAAATTTTTCTGCCCAGCAAAAAAATATTGTTGGTGGTGACTTGTATCCGCGGCATCTTTTTGGTGCAAATAAGCGTACATGCATATAAGTTAGGTTAGGTTATATGGGCTTTATCTCAATTATTAAAGTTTATGTAGGTTGAAATGAATTTGATTGAGTTTAAAACATTGATTAATACTAGTTACTTGCTATCAGTAGATATCACAAAGTAAAAATGTTATGTTCTTATACACCTTACGTTTGTTAGTTTCTTAGCCATACAACCTAAACTAATATAAACAATTGTTTTTAAGTAGATTTGAAATAAATTAAAAATTATAAACTTAATCCAACAATCATAAATTAACTAAAGAATTCTGTATTAAAAAAAAAATTGGAACTGTTCTTGTTAATTAAAAAATTGCAATTAATGTTAATTAGGTATGAAATAAACAAATATTTTATTTTATTATGGTCATTGTTAATAAAAATAGCGTTTTTATCTGTTTAAAATAATCAACAACAAAAGTAATGATGTTAAAAAAAGCAATTAGTTTCACAATAATATTAGATAAACATGTTTATGCATAGTATTTTTTAAAGTAATTGTAGCAATTAATTTTTGCGTATAAATAGAAACTCAAATAATACTTTAAAACATAAATAAACAAAATGTTTAAATTTGTTTTACTTCTCAACTGTATTGGAATTCTATTTGCTACTACTGCTGAATATTATAATAACTTATGGGATGAAAATGTAATGCAAAATAGGCAATGGAGCAGACCAACTGAAAATGCAGAATTTAGAAATTATACAACAACAAATTGTCTTAGTAAGTCATTATTAATAAAATTAAAATTAAACTTAGACGCTTGCTTCTTATGCTGGGGGTCCTGAGTTCAAATCCTACTCTGCCTTATATTATTTGTAAATTTGTTAGCGACAAACAAATTTACAAACAATAATCATCTTGCTTCATTTCATCACTCCATACTTGGAAGGACCTTCGGCCTGCTAGAACCAGGTTGATGAGGTCGATAGAGTATAAAAAAGTTAATTTCATAATTAAAATTAAATTACTAATTTGTGTTGCAGAGCATAGACTAAAATACGATTATGTAATTGTCGGAGGAGGTTCATCAGGTTCCGTAATGGCCACTAGACTAGCTGAAAATAAGCGTTGGAAAATATTACTTTTAGATGCAGGAGGTGATGAAACTGATTATTCCAAGATGCCTGGCGCATTTCCGCAAATGTTAATGTCTGATATAAATTGGGGCTATTTAACCACTCCTCAAAAGAATTCATGTTTTGGCATGATTAATAAGCAATGCGATTATACAAGAGGAAAAGTATTAGGTGGAGGTAGTTCAGTTAACGCCATGTTACATGTTAGAGGAAATCCACTAGATTTTGACAACTGGGAAGCAATGGGTAATAAAGGATGGTCATATAAACACGTTTTGCCTTATTTTAAAAAATCTGAAAATGCAACCGCTGTTGATACCGATCGTGATTATAGAGGCTTTGATGGTCCATTAATAATATCATACAGGCAACCTCAACCTCCAATATTAAATAATATAATTGATGCCAATGTAGAATTGGGCTATAAACATTTGGATTATAATGGAAGAAATCAATTTGGTGTATCGCAAATGCAACAAAATACTAATTTTGGACGCAGATACAGCACAAATCAAGCTTATTTAAAAAGATTTAAGCATGCTAATTTGGATATATTTACAAAAGCAATGGTTACTAAAATTAATTTTAATAAATTAAAGCAAGCTCAAAGCATTGAATTCTTATATCAAGGTAAATGTCATATAATGAAGGCTAAAAAGGAATTTATAATATCAGCAGGTAGTATTAATACACCACAACTTTTAATGCTTTCGGGAATTGGGCCTAAAAATGAACTTGATGAATTAGGTATTCCTGTAATAGCCGATTTACCAGTTGGTAAAAATTTGGAAGACCATCTTACTGTTTTTAACATACCTTTTGATAGTAACGTAACATTAAATTTTGATCTTAAGCAAGCATTTGCAGATTATGTGGATGGTAAAGGATGGCTTACTTATACTTCTAATTTAGAGTTGCGTTTTCAAATAGTAGACAATTCAACAAGTAATGTTCCAAACATTGAAATAATGTTTAATATACTTAAAAACTTTAACACAGGAGATTTGGTAAAAAAACAATCTAATTATAACGATGAAATGGATACATTTTTAGAAACTTCCAGTCCGATTTCGGCTAGTTATATCATATTACACCCCAAATCCAGAGGTGAAATTACATTAAAATCTAAGGATCCTTTACATTATCCCAATATAAATCCAAATTATTTTGACGATCCTGATGATATTGAAAAGTTATATTTGGCCATTAAAGATTCATTTAATTTGTTTAAAACTGATCCCATGAAGGCTATTGCGGCAAATATAGCTGAAATACCTATTGATGCTTGCAGTGATATTGATGATGATAGGGAGATGTGGTATTGTATCATACGCTATGTATCGTATGGAATTTATCATCCAGTAGCAACATGCAGAATGGGTACTGATAAGAAAAATTCTGTAGTTAATACGCATCTTAAAATTCATGGTTTGAATCGAATAAGGGTTGTGGATGCCAGTGTTATTCCTACAAGTACTTCAGGACATTTAAATTCTGTTGCTGTTATGATTGCAGAGAAGATGTCTGATGAGATTAAGAATTAAAATTGACTATAATAAAGTTTAAATAGATCTATTGTATAAGTAAAAAATAAAAATAGTTTGTAATTAATTTATTTGTTGTTGTGGTAAAAGAACCGGAAAAGCTTTCGGGATCTGGTTTTTACGTACCTTGAGGATGGCAGATTCTGTCTACAAACACCTTTTTAGATTTGAAATAGTAATGGCGGGGCCGGAGGCCGGCCAGCGGCTTTGGTCTTCTTTAATCCAAGTCACGTTCTACGTCTAATCCAGTTTCAGCTTGCCTCTTCTAATGTACTACAATTTATTCTTGAGTGATCGTCCGATATGGCATGTTTGGCGGCGGTAAAATAAATTCCAAAGGCGGCGTTAAACTAGCGGTTGCGATTGTTTTTCAACTTCTTCTTCTATCTACTCTTTTTTAACTGCCAGGTTTGGTTTGTTTTTTTTTTGTTTGAATTCTTAGGAGTTTGGCACCTACTGGACTATGGTCTTTTCAGCTTTGCGGGTGCTGCCGAAGTGTTGGGACTAGTATTGTAGCAATCTTGTACCATGTCAGGAAATCAGCATATTTGACAAGGTCTAAGTTGATCATTAGTTGGCTACAACCTGAGCAAAAGTTAAGATTAACTTCCTAAAATTGTTACCACTTGATTGGGATAAGCGGAGATGCAAATGATTTTTGTTGATAAAATTAGCGCTATTACGTCCATGTTGGCTTTGGGGGTGTTCCTTGGAGGGACGGTGGTCTGCTGACGATGAGCAGGTGTCTTACCGTAAACCTTGCCTTAACGACTAACATGCTTCTTTTTCTTATCGTGCCTATCCGTTACCGGATGTTGGCTATCCACAACGCTATTTGAATCTTGTTTACGGCCCCATGGAACAATTCAGTGGTTGTCTTGCCAAACCAGGTCCTTAAATTTTTCAGCCACGAAATCCTTCTTCTTCTTGATCCTCTTCTGCCTTCTACCTTTCCTTGTAGAATCAGTTGTAGTAGCTCGTATTTTTCCGGGTGTCTCATTATATGTCCTAAATATTCTAATTTTCTTCGTTTCACCGTCTTTACTACTTCTGTCTCTACTTGTAACCTTCTTAGCACCTCCTCGTTGGTAACATGAGCTGTCCAGGGGATTCTAAGGATCCTTCTATAAGTCCACATTTCGAACGCCTCTATTTTCTTCGTTGACGCCTCCGTCAAGCTCCATGATTCCATTCCATACAAGAGTACGGGAAAAACATAGCACTTAACTAATCAAAGTTTAAGTTTGATACTTAGACTGTGATTCTTTGAAACGTTACTTAGTTTCCTGAATGCTGCTCTGGCTTTTTCTATACGACTTCTTATTTCAATTGAATGATCCCATTCTTCGTTCACCAAAGTTCCCAGATACGTAAATTTTTCAACCCTTTCTATTTCTTCATTATGTAGCAGTAGTCTCCCCGGATTGATTACGTTTTTACTGATGACCATACACTTAGTTTTTTTGACATTTATTTTTAGTCTATACCGTTCGCTTGCAGATGTTATGCTATTAATTAGTTCTTGTAATCCTTCCATGGAGCTAGCAAAAATTACCGTATCGTCAGCATATCTTAAGTTATTCAGTAGTTCTCCATTAACAGCTATCCCTCGCTCGACTTCGTTAAAAGCTTCTTTGAAAATCATTTCTGAGTACAGATTAAACAGCGTGGGTGACATCACGCATCCCTGCCTAACTCCTCTTTGTATAGCTACGCTTTCTGAGTTTCAATCTTGATGTTTGCTCTTTGGTTCCAGTAGAGATTTTTTATGATTCGTATATCCTTCTCATCGATGCCAGTCTCTGTTAGAATGTCTATTAACTTTGCATGTACAACTGTATCAAAGGCTTTCTCGTAATCTATGAAACATGCATATATGTCACAGTTCATATCGCGACATCTCTGAAATAGTACTTGCATGCTAAATAGGGCTTCCCGGGTTCCCAAAGCGTTTCTGAACCCAAACTGAGTGTTGGACATTTGTTCCTCACATCGATGATATATACGACTATGTATAATTTTTAGGAAGGTTTTTAATAGGTGACTCATAATGGATATTGTTCTATAATCACCGCAAGTTTTGGCTGTGTGTTTTTTGGGAATAGGGATGAATGTTGATCTGAGCCACTCATCTGGGATTTCTTCAGTATCGTATATTTTATTGAGCACGGTTGTTAATGTGTCCATGGCACTATCGTCTAATTATTTAATGATTTCCATATGAACTTCATCCGCACCAGGTACTTTACCCTCTTTCCCAAGCTTTATAGCTTTCACAACTTCTTTCCTTAATATTTTCGGACCAGATGTGCACGTATTCTCTGTGGGATTGTCTCTTTCATCTTTAAATAGCGTTTCGATGTATTTTTGCCAGGTATGTACTCTCTCTTGTTTATCAAGTAATATGTTTCCATCTTGATCTATTAGCCTTCCATCAACTTTTACTCTATATGTTCCTGCTACCTCTTTTATCTTTTTGTGCATGTTAAAACTATCAAACTTGCTGTCCAAAAACTCGATTTCCTGGCATTTTGCGTGTAACCAATCTTCCTTTGCTTTCTTGATTTCCTTCCTGATTTGCTTGTCTATTTTATCGTACTTTGCCTTATCTGAGTTTTTTGTCTTTCTTCTTTCATCCATCATACTCAGGATTTCATCATTCATCCATTCCTTTTTTTTGTTTACGGTGCTTACTTTTAGGTGTTTCTCTTTGATGCTCCTTAATGTGCTTTCTAGGTTTGTAACGATTGTTTGTATGTTGTTGTTGGCCTCTTCCAAGCGCATGCTCTTCATTTGTTTGTTGAGATCTTGCTGGGCTTCGGTACGTATCTGTTCGTTCTTTAGCATTCGAATATCCACAGATATTGTTTTAGTGGATCTCTTTAGTTTTTTGAGCCTAACATTGAATAACGCTTTCACCGGATTATGATCCGACCCTATATCTGCCCCAGGAGCAGTTTTTACTGATTGAAAGCTGTTCTGATACCTTTTGTTTACCATGATGTAATCAATTTGATTCCTAATGATGTTATCTGCACTATCTCCTGGCGCTTTCCAAGTATAGAGTCTCCGCGGCGGCAATTTAAAGAAGGTATTCATAACCGCAAGTTGTTGGTCTATACAAAACTCCAACATTCGGTCTCCTCTCTCGTTTCTCGTACCGAGTCCGTAGTTTCCGATCAGGTCATCATGTTTTCCCTGGCCAATCTTGGCGTTAAAGTTGACTAACACGCAGTTTAACATAAACTAGGCAGCCTTTATAAGTGGCACTAAGCGGACCACCGCACCCGGCGCACGTAAATACGTGCCCGGACTCTTTGGATAAAGCACACGTGAAGCTTGGATGGGCTCCGGAGCACTTGACACACACATATGGTAGTGGTGGTTGCATCAGGATGCCTTTGGAAATGGTGGTATTGTGAAATCTTTGCTGGTTTTTTTTGTACTCAAACTTACAACAAAACCCGCAGATCTCAGTAAAAGAAAGAGTATCTCCCTGTTTTTAACTCTCTAAGGCAGAGCTAAACGTACAGCATTTGAAAGGATTAATTCAAATCCCCGAGCAATGAGCTCGGCTTACACCACATTTGTCGTCATTTGGAACATTCCCGATTGCGTCAATCGGGAATGTTCCAAATGACGTCTTTCTTCTTCTTTGGCAGCCATTCATACGCGCAGCTGCTGGGGTCTTAGCCTCTTCTCTGCTTGTAATGCTGGCAACTTACATTACAAGGGACCTACAGTTTTAAGTAGATTCCGAACCACTGGAGAGAATTCATCACTCCATCAGAAAAGGTTTTTGCCTAGACCACTGCACCACATCTTTCCAAATGACTTATTTAGGGTCTTTTCCCTTACTTGAAAAGTGTAGTGCACTACGTTGCAAGCGGTGTAGTGCTCTACAGCACAAAAGTCAATATGCATAAGAGGATGCGGTCGATGGAGATGTGTTGCGACTTGAAGGTTGCTAACAGCCCTGGATACAAGAATTACTCCTTGATTGTTATGGGACGGGTCTTCTGTAGATACTGGCAAAGAAAAGGAACCTGATCAACAGTCGGAGAAGAGGGGTCAGATCAACAGTCAAACTCGAGTTGACCGACTGAGCCTTATGGGCGGGCCAAGTTGAAGACTTTTTGGTCTTTGGGGCTGATTGCCCTTTTGGCGCTTAAGGCGCCTGACGGGGGTTGGCTGAAGGTCTAGTGTTGCTGAAAGTTGAGAAAGATTTACCCGGATTCTTCCTGGCCTCATTTGCCTTCTTCTTCTTTTCCACAGTCTGAAGTCGGATGGGCTGAAATCGACTGGACAGGTGGCCGGGCAAGAATTTGCTTCACAAGCAAATTTGTGGCTATTAGGGAAGCGTCTCCAGTCTAGCGCAGGGCCAGCTTAAAATTATTCCTTAGCTGGGGGAAGGTGTCTTGTACTTGTAGGAAGGCCCTGATGATTCCGACTACATCCAGGGTGAGTTTCTGCTTCATTTGGCGGACGTCATCTAACACTTAATCAACTCTGAACTCTTCAGAATTCATACGTATCTGGTAGCGGGCGTCCACCTCCTCCAGCTTCTGGTTAGTTGTGTATACGATCTGCAGTATTTGGTCATCGGGCAGAGCGGGCGCGGGGCCCTCGCTGGTCAAAGCAGTTATGACCGGAATTGCTTGTTGTGCGGGTTGCAGTTTTACTGCAGTTACTTGCAACTGCTTAGGACTGCTGCTCTTAGGACTTGTTGTAGCACCTAGAGCTCTATTAAATTGTACAGAGGTAAACGCCTTTGCTTTATGGGCGGGCCGGAATGACAACCTTTTGCCCTTGATGGCTGATGGCCCTGAATATGCTTGATTTGCGGTGCCGGCTGATGGCCTAGTTTAAAATAAATCTGAATCTGTGGGCGGAAATGTTGCTTTTCAGCTGGACAGCCATCCAATATTTTTTTTTCGATGGGCTGAAATTTTTTGAATTTTAGGCTGGTTCTTTGAGAGAGAACTGGAGCTGGAAATCCAATTTCTTGTTTGGTTCTAGATTAGCAGCAGCAGTTGTGAAAGGTACAAGGGTTTTTTGGACCTTGTTGTGAGAGGTCTGGACTGAAACTTCCGGTGTTTTGCTGGCTGAGTGGTGTGCTAGCAATCAGCAATATTGTAGACGCGTTTGAGGCGACTTTGCTGCTCTTAATCTAAATCTAAATTATTTTTATGTAAGACGAAGAGAGTTTTTCTTAGATTATATTGAATCTGTTTGATGTCGTTGGCAACAATGTTGATCCTTTCTTCCTCACCTTTGACCATCTTGATGATGTGCTTTTCCAGTTTGTACATCTTTTTGTCCTCTCTCTTCTAAAACTGTAGTGAAAGCTTAAAATCTTGCTGTCAGTCATGTTGGGGGCAAGTTTTATGATTTTATTAGTAAATTAATACAAATCAAGTTATCTGTACTTTGTTACTTTTTTGCAATTAGAATTGCATTTATTAACTAGGCTTTGGGTTCGCTTTCTTTTGGTAGTAAAATGGGTCGATCTCGGTATGGTCGTATCGGCTGCTGGCAGTCAAATCGCTCGCTCATAGTTTTGGTTTGTCCTACAACTTTTTTTTTGCTTAAATGTAATTGGAAATTTTCTTTTGGTCTGTGCGAGTTGAGTGAAAGATAGTATAACTACCGTCGATTTCTACCGTTCTATAATCTGGCCTTTGAGTTTCTGCGTTTTGTTTAGTTGCATGTTGGGCAAGGTCCATGTGCATTTGCGTTGTGGTTTGCACAGTTTGTAGAGTTTTTTGTGTCCAATATAACCTAGGTCGATAGTCTTGCAATTTCTTTTTCACCAAAAACGACAGATAAAGCAAGTAAACTTTTTTTTTTGGCTATGTTAAAATGGTAGATTATTTTCCAAAATCCGCAGTTTATCTCCAGCTGCTTCTTGGATTAGATTTCAGTCGTTTTTTTTTTATATTTGTATAGCTTTTTTAGTTTTGTGTTCTTTAAACAATGTTAGGTTTTTGTCCGTTATCCAGCTTTACTTTAAATCTTTTAGTTTAAATCCTAATTTATTTTTTTGCAGTTTTAGTAATTTTTTTTTTAAATTTTTTACACATGCTGCCTAGAAGTACAACGGAACGTCAACTCCTGGGTAGGCACGTAACCTTATTATAAATGTTTTTAAGCGTTTATTAACAAGAATATAGCATAAGTTATTTCTGACTACATGGTAAGAGCAGTAAGCTAAAGTTTTCTACGTATTTATTTGTCAAGATGGTCATGTGATTATTATCTTCATGAATTCCTTGCAAAATGATCCACGATAGGCTGCTAATCTAGTCTTCAATTTATTAGTTTCAGCGAGAGTGGTTTCATTCGTTGAAATTCAAAGGTATTTTTTATGTTGTGGCATATTATGTAATAGATAAATATCACATTTTAAAATTAGAAAAAAAGTTTTCATTTAGGAAAATTATTTTTGCAAATTTGTTGTTTACACAGTTTTTGTGCGGGACTATGTAAATTAGGAATTCATTGTGTTGACACTTTGTTTATTCCAAAATTTTGATACAATTTTAAAAACACTTTTTTATACTTTTATTTTGTTAGCAACAACTGATACTTTTACTTAGCAGTCAATCAACACCAACACTTGCAACAGATTTTTTTGTAAAATAAGGTTTTACAAACAGGGCAAATTTTATTTAGTTATAAAGTTAATTCTACGATAGTTCAGACAAACATCCCCACATTGACATCTCTGATTTTGCTCAAAATTTGTACACATGTTTGGGGTATCAAAATATGACAATTCCTAAAATTTTAGATTAAGTGCAATACAGTGTAATTTCTTTGGAATATTTTGTCTTTTTTCAGTTATTGAGCAAAAAACAGTCAAAAAAGGCGTTTCTTAAAGAATATTTTCCGTAGAACACGATCCCGCTTTTGGTTTTCCAAAATCTCTCATAAAAAATAGTAAAAATGCTTTTTTATTGAAAATTTGACATCTTTAATTCCGCTACACCTGAAGACTTGAAATTTGAATATGATACTCCTGAAACATAGTTCTTTTGATTGCAAAAATCTAGATTTGCCTCCCCTAGGATAAAATATAACACACAATTTTTAAAAATAGTTTATTTTTTAAAAAAATTTCTCGAATTTTTAGTAATTTTATTAATTTTCCGGCTTTTTTCGGAAAAGTTAAAAAAACGGATATAAAGATTGCGTTCTGCAAATTTCTTTCCATATAAACAGTTTTCAGTAGCAATCCCCAATAATAACCAGGTAGACGCAAAATGGAAACGACTGGATAACATGTAAGCAAACATAAAAGAAGCTCGAGAGCTGATAAACAAACTTGGTTTACAAACATTAAAAAAAGAAATGAAAGAGTGTCCCTTAGCAGTCTAGCAAAGTATACTAAAAAAACGTTTTTAAATTCATTGTGGAGTTTATAGTCGCAGTCAAAAGTTGGGCAAAAATTTGCGAAGAGAAAGATGATACGACTTACAATACCATAACAAAAACGGCTACGCAAACAACTAAAAAAAAAAAACTTGAACCAGCCAAGATAGATAGCAAATTATCTACATATCTCTACAAAAAAAATCCGATATAAGTGTGTTAAAAAGGCTGAAGAAAACCTTCAGAAAATGTTGCAATAAAAACACAATTGATGGAAAAAAGCACCTAATTGTTAATAAAGACAAAAATACACACAAACCAACAAAGCTATGAAAATTATTGGCTAAGAAACCGGAAACCGTCGTGGGAAACGATAGTATCAAGCCGAGAAAGGTAATATGCAGCAAGACCACTAACGGTATGCAATCAACAAGAAATATAAAAAAAATCATTTTCTTTTATATCCCACGGTAAATCTAAAGTAAAATTTAATCAAAAGTTCTTGCACAAAATACAGAACACCTTGGTTATAACTAATAAACTAATAACAACAGTTAGACTACGGTTTTATTAAACATTTTAAATTGCAAGTGCAAGAACATTTGCATCAGAGATGGCGCTACTAAAACCTAAAAAAATATTTAACAAAAATAAAAAAAAAATTTTTTTAAATTTCTCCGCCAATTTTTTTTCTTTTTTGTTTTAAAATAATGCTCAACCATTGTAGAACTGAATTTCTAGTACAAAAACTCACCGTTATCCACTATCTAAAACCCAAAACTTGAGAAAATGGCAGTGAGTAAAGGCACAAGTCTATCCTGCATCACAAGCAAGAACCTTAATGTGAGTTATATAAAGAAAGTAATTAAACAAAGAAAGTAGGATCTTCTGACAACTTATATAAAAAAAGGCTTTCCAACCCAACAACGGATGCCTTTGCAATAACAAGAGTCCAGAGAAAAGAAAAAATACAAACACCATCACTGCATAATCCTCAAATTATTACATAATAAAGCATGAAAAAACCAGTCTGATTTTTTGCTAAACATTAATTGCCAATATTGGAGACACGGCGGAACACAAGCTGATAACAGACGTCCTAAGCAGGCTCAAAGCTATGGTAAAAAACGAAAGTCACAAATTGACAAAAAAGCCAACAAAAATGATGTCAAGCATGCATTGTTTAATGTTAAAAACTTCCATTCAATTTCCATACAATTTTTAGAAAAAGTATAGGATGGCATATCAAGAAACTGAAAAAAATATTCATATGTTAAAAATGCAACAGGGTTGACTACGTGGTCTGTGAGAAATAAAGTTAGGTTGAGCACAGAATCAAAAACTACTAAAATCCCTCTGTTGTGTAATGAATGACAATCGTGAAAGCGTAGGAGAAGGATGAAAAATTTAATCAAAAATGACCTTAAAACTCCTACAAACCAAATAAAACAAAAATAAAAAGACTAATGGACCAATTAAAACATACTTGCTACACAAAATGAACAAACTGCATGCGCGAAAAGAAAAAAACCCACTATTTTGAAGTGCAAAAAATAAAAAATTATCAGAAAAACGCCAACAAAAAATTTAAAGAGGAAGTCCAGCTGGAGAACATCATTAATGCGGGAGAACACAAAAAAAAATATACAAAATATAATGGGCAACGTAATTATTTAGAAATGTGGTTCCACTGTTAGTTAGTAAAATAAAGAAAAGGTTCTTAGCCGGTAGGCGTTTGATGGCTAGAAACAGCGTTCTAAATAAATCTGGCTTAACGTTTTTGGAAAATTACGTTAGCACATTACTCTTTACGTACATAGCTAGTGTCAAAAAAAGTATTTCTTGGTTCTTCAGTGCCATTAAATTAAATTTTTGTCAACAATCCACCTTTAATGTCCAAAAAAATACCCAACACAATTTCCTTGCAATATATGGTTTTTTCGCTTCTGTTGATTAATTAATGCATAGTCAGTTTGCAAGATTTTTTTTACTGTCAAGCGGGTGTAGTAGTCAAACCATTGATTTTTGTATAAAGACTGCCAAGTTGTTTAGTTTGTAAGATTGATCCAGAGCATATGTGGGCAATTCCATTTCAAACGGATCAAAGCAGAGAATTGGTTGCATTGAGAAAATTGCTTTAGTTTTTTTTAGTTTTTATAACTTATAAGTAGTTTTTTGATAGATTTAAAAGGGTATAAAACTGTTAAAAAAAATAGTTTTTTTGTCGTTTTTCAACTTATTCGCAATTTTTGTTTAAAAAATGCAAATTTAACTAAAAAAAAAAAATTACTAGTAAAATCAATCAGAATATTTTTATAGAATCTAAATCTGGCGTCATTTTAAGTCTATAACTTGCCTATAAGCCAAAAAAGCCATAAAACCATGTTTTTGTTTTTAGTGGGCTGAGCAAAAAAAATCATTAAAAAAAAATTTAACAGCCAAAGTTGACGTATTTTGTTGTAAATTAATTGGAAAATTTAAATTTGATTTGTGTGTTTGGGTTTTAGGAGTCGAAAACTCAAAATAACTGCAAAAATAGTTCTATTTTTGCACATAAACACTTACAAATATACATATAATAATAATAATAATAATAATAATATAATAATAATAATGTTTAATTATGTTAAGTATATACAGGATATTTACACAAGTCAATACATAAGTACAATATAATTTTATACATTAACAAAATCTGTATTCAAAAAATTCGTTATATGTATAAAAGGCATTGGTTATTAAAATATTCTTAATGTATGTCTTAAATGGTGTTTCATTTAAATTTTGAATTTGCTTTGGCAGTACGTTAAAAAATTTAATTGCAAAATAGTCTCGAGATCTATTTAACTTCAAATAATCTGTTCTTAAATGATGTGCATGACGAGTTGGATAGTCATGAGATGTTGATTGTGTATTGTATGAAGTTATGTTGTGTGTTATATAAGTAAGACACTCATAAATATATATACAAGGAACGGTGAGAATTTTTAGCTCAACAAATTTTGCTTTGCAATCGTCTCTGTAATTTAGTTCACCAATAACTCTGATGGCTCTTCGCTGTATTCGAAATAGATTACAAACTGTTGCCGCGTGACCCCAATTTAAAATACCATAGGATAATATTCAGTAAATATTAGTAAAATATGCACTCATTTGAAGTTTAAGAGAAGAAACTTCTTCCAATTTTGGCAATAAGTATATTTGTTTAGATATTTTATTAGAAACATAAGAAGTGTGTTTGTCCCATATTAATTTTGTATCAATTTGGATCCCAAGAAATTTCACACATTCAGTAAGATATAAATCTTTAGGTATTTTGACGGTGTATCAAGCATATCAGTTTTAAGATTTGCTATGTTGTTATTTTGATTTACAATTGTTGTGTCATCAGCAAATAGGGTAAAATGTGAATGCATATCGCAATGAGGAAGGTCATTCACATAAATTAAAAAATAAATGGGCCCTAAGACGGAACCTTGTGGAACACCGATAGACACATTCCGTAACTTTGATTGCGTTGCGTTTACATTCACATATTGGTACCTGTTTGTTAAATGATGATAACAACATGTTACTTTCCATGCTGAAATTAAGCAACGTAATACATTTTTCAAATATTTTTCAAATATTTTGCCAATTGTTGGAATTATAGATTTTAAAAACTGGTACAACTTTAGCAGTTTTTACAAATTGATTAAATTAGTTAACGGTACAATAATGACATTTAACAACGTTTTAATTATCTTTGTGTTAATGTTATAGGCGACCGTAGCACAATGGTCTAGTGCGAAGACTGTTGTGCAGGCAGCCCGGGTTCGATTCCCGGCAGCGGCAATATCTAATTTGTCGAATATATTTTGATGCTGTCGTCTTTTTTGCAAGGCAATGGCAAACCAGCAAAGTATTTGCCTAGTAAACCCCTCTAGTGGTGTGGTTCGGATTCCACTTTAAACTTGGTATGTTTGTGTGGAACTATTATCGCGCACCACAAACATACGTGAGGGGTGCCGACGCTCGTGGCGAGTATGACACTATAAGAATAATGTTATAACAGTGTTTACTTGTTGTGTTTTTTAAATTCGCTATAATGATACGTATTTCATTCATTAAAATAAAATTTAGTAACATTTGGTGTCGTGGATATATATGATTTGTACGATGTTGTAGATGGTGGTAAGTTATTAGCAACATTAATGGAATTAGTTAAAAAAAAAATATTAAAGTCATCAGCAGTGAATTGTGAATAGCTGTTTTGAACAGTTGCTTTATTCGTTTGAGATTTGAAAATGTTCCAAATCGATTTTTGTGAAGAATTTGAATTTTTAATATATTTTTCATTCACCGCTTTTTTTGCAAGTTTAATTTTGTAATTGTAATGTATTTGTAGTTGTTTTATATGTGTTGATATTTCAGGAGACATTTGTGATTTGTTGTGTGCAATAAATGCATGTAACTCTTCTCTTAGTTGATATAATTCAGGTGTAATCCAATTAATTTTAAAATTGAGTTCATGATTTTACTTTTTTCTGGAAATGAATGTTCGATTGCAGACATTATTATATTTGTGAACTTGTCAAATTTACCATTTATAATTAGTGTATTGTTTTGAATGAAATCTCTTCTATTATATTATAAAGAACATAGAGCCCATTGTCAGTGATTGGACGATAATTTACTCGGGTATTTGTTTTTAATTTTAAATCGTATTCAATTTGCATATTAATACCTAGATGATCATCAAAAAAGCCTAAGTTTACAGCACTGACATGATAATTATGATATTGGTAAAAATATTATCTAACGTATTTTCATTTCTTGTAGCATCTTTTAATTTAGTATTTAATCCAAACGATTGTATCAGTTGTACTGTGTTTGTTTCTTGAAGTTGATTAAATTTTACGTTAAAATTGCCAGTTAAAATAATGGCTTTATTTTTATGATTAAGAATCTGCAGCGCTTCAGTTAGTTTATTTAAAAACATTTGAAAATCCCCACTTGGTGGACGATATACTGCTGCAATGATTAAGTCTGAACTAACAATTCCACACAGTTCAACATGGTATGGTACAGATAAGCTTTCAATTTAGCAATTTTCAGAGGAACTATACACCAATTATTATTAAAAATTTAAGTTTTCTAAACAGTTCTACATGTCCGTGCTTTAAGGGGTTCTCCTTCGGCGATCGAAAGAGTCGTAACATACCAAAGGGGGAAAATAATTAGTGTCGTGCTTAGCTGGCGTAGAAAACCCCAACTAAAAAAAATATTTTTGTACAACATTTTTTTTAAAGATTATTTAGCTTATATTTTTTAAGCTTATTTCAGAAGTTTAACAAAAAAAATATTTTTATATAGTTTTTGCGTTTGGGGCACAAATTTAGACTTAATCTATCAGCGCTAAAGTTTGAGAATGTTATTATTTTTGGCATTTAAACATAAATCCGCCCAGCCACACCCTAGTGTGTTTATAATATATTTTGTAAATATAAAAAAATAATTAATTTTTTACGCATTTTTTGCCTGAAAATTTTGTCAACATTTGTTTCTAGATAGACTTTTTTATAGACAATGAGTATAACACTGTATATTTTCCTAGTAAAATTGTCCCCAGAATTCAAATTTTTAATCATATTTGGTGTATTGTTCCTCTGAGCGCGGCTATGTTGAAGAATAAGCCTACTTTGCAGATTTTTAGAGGTTTAGACTCTTAAAACCCAAATACGCAAAACATTTAAATTTATATTTTCCAATTAAATTACATCAATATACGTCAACTTTGGTGGTTCAAAAAAATTTGAAAAATGTTCCTTTTTGCCCAGCCCACTGAGAACAAAAACTTGGTTTTATGGCTTTTGCAACTTATAGACAGGGTATAGACTTAAAATGGCGCCAGATTTGGATTCTACGGAAAATTTCTGGTTGATATTATTAGTAAATTTATTTCTTATGAGTTAAAATTGCTGTTTTTAAACAAAAAATGCGCTTATGTTAGAAAACGACAAAAAAACTAAAAAAAATCGTAGAATTTTTTTTAATGAGTTTCATACCTTCATATACCGATCAAAAGACTACTAATAAGTTATAGAAACAACAAAAAATACAAAGCAAGTTTCTTAATACACCCCCCCCCTCCAGCTTTGGTCCGTTTGAAATGGAATTGACCACAGAATAAAAATTTGTTTTTGCTTTTGCTTTCCTCTACATAAATCCTGATTATGTGATTTTTTTCAGATTTTTTCAGTAAGCCATTTTCGAGTATAAACTAACAAAATTTGAAAAAAATGAGGTTTTTGATTTTTTTTACATTTTTTGATCATTTGTAACTTTTCATTATTGCATTTTTAGAAAAAAATTATAAAAAACTTTTTTCTTCAAAATTGTTCAAAAAATAAATTTTCATAGCCAAAATTTTATTTCTTTAAATTTTTGAAAATTTTGCTAAACTTTAAAAGACAGTTTCTATTAAAAAAAGATTACGGCTTATATATGTGCAAAAGATACCCTAAAAATTTTTTGATCGTTTTAAGAATTTCTGTAGATACATTGTAAGATATTTTGGTACGTAGCACACGGCACTTCCTAAACTTTGTATGGTATTTTTTGCACATTAAAAAGCATGTTTTAATCCATATTTGAAAAAAATTACCCGTCATTTTGACTATATAAATTTATTTTTTGGACAATTTAAAATAAATAAGTTTGTTATAATTTTTTTTTAAAAATGCAATTCTGAGAAGTTACAAATGATCAAAAAATTTTAAAAAACTCAAAAACGAAATATTACAAGAAGATAGTGAGAAACAGAAATAAGTGTTAAAGTAAAATAAAATAATTTTTGTAAAACAGGCTATCGACCTTAGACTTTTCGCCATAGAGATAAATTAAAAACAAAATTTGATACATTTTTAATTTAAAAAAAATGTTATTAGTGTCAAAATTTTGTCATATAAAAGTAGAACGGGATTTTAAATTTTACAATAATTGTTGTGTTTCTGCAGATTGTTAAATTTCTTAAGATTCTAGAATTACTTAGATTATTTGCAAATTTTACTTAGATTATGGAATCGCTTGGGTAGTGGAATAACGTTAGTTTTTTCGTATACGTATATGTTGATATCGGAGTTTAGTAATTAATTTAAAAGTGGTTCTTTTACTTACGTATAGGTAGTTGAAAGTGGTTTTGTTAAAGTTAGTGACTATTATTGATGCGTACTCCAAGATTGGGCAACAGATAGTTTTGTAAGTATGTGCTGCACATGTAATGCTGATTTCACTATTTTTGTAGGTAAGTGGCAAAAAGTGGTTTGCTCGGAACTTAGTTTTAAATTTGATAAAACTAGTATGAAACTTTAAATTAAATTTAGCATCAAAGTGGAGCGTAGCGTTCTTCCCAATATGGGTTCGTCATTTCATATAGGCATCTAAACATACACATGTCTTCTCTGTGGATCGGTGTGTCCGACACCTCAACACTTAACGATAGTAAGAAGTTGTAGATTATTAGTTATATATATGTTTTGTCAATATTTAACTTCTTGAATTTTTTTTTTCTTTTTTTTGTTAGTTTTGTTGCCCATATCTGCTAGAGGCAATTTTATTTCAAACGGACTTGAGGAGAGCTGAGAGTGCATTGAGAAATTTGCTTTAGTATTTGATTTTAGTTTCTAAAACTTATTAGTAGTTTTTGATCGGTCCACGAGGGTATGAAACCCATAAGAAAAAGTTATACGTTTTTTTACATTTTTTAATCGTTTGTAACTTTTTAGAGTTGCATTTTAAAGAAAAAATTATAAAAACTTTTTTCTTTAAAATTGTCCATAGAATAAAAAAAGATAATAGGTATTTTTTTTTTCAAACGTTTTTATCAATATTTGAGAAAAAAAAAATCACTTTTTTTTAAGAAAAACTCACTTAAAGTTTTGCAAAATTTTCAAAATTCAAAGATAAAAACTTTTTAAACAAGTTTGAAAAAAAATGGATATAAGTTTTTCTTAAAAATGCAATACTAAGAAGTCACAAACGATCAAAAAATGTAAATTTAAAATTTACTTTACTAATTTAAAAACTTTTTTCGCTATTTTTAAGTATTTCTGTGAATACATTGTAAAATATGTCTGAGAGTAGCACACGGCACAGCTTTTGCACATATAAAAGAACGTTTTTATCCATATTTGAGAAAAAAAAAAAACATTTTTTTTTTAAGAATTTTTTAAGTTCTGCAAATTTTTCAAAATTTAAGGAAAAAATTTTGGCTATAAAAAATTATTCTTTAGATAATTTAAAAAAAAAAAATTTATAATTTTTTTTTAAAAAGCAATCATGAGAATGACCTTGATTTTTTCAAATTTGGATTGATTATTACTTGGAAATAGCTTGCTAAAAAAATCTGAATGAAAAATTCACATAATGATTTATGTAGACAAAGGCATTTTCAGTGGTTTGAGCAAAAACAAATTTTTATTCCGTACACTTAAGTCATACAAGGTCATATACAGGGTTGGGTAAATGTATGGAAACACCCGATTATTGGCTGCATTTTTGGTTTATGTAAAAAATGACCTTAATACATTTTTTTGTAGAAATTTTGATCTATATAGTGATGTAATTTGATTTTTAATACAAACCCTGTTTCAAGAGATAAGACGTCATCATTAGTTTTTTTTTAAATAGAACACCCTGTATTTTTTTCAATTTTTTGACTGCCAGCAGCCGACCAGACCAGTCCACTTCGAGAACGAGCCAACAAACGCACCGACTATTTGATCTGATCAAAAATAATTGCAATTATCATTAATAATTTAATTAATTAATTAAACATTTTTATTCCAGTATGAACCCCGACGGGAAGATGTCGGACCGGAAGATATTGGAGCTGATGTATGCCAGATAGAGAAGAATGAGATCACTATAAAAAACCAGGCAAAGAAGATTCACTCGCTGAAATCCCAACTCATAGCAATGATAGAATGACAGACGAAGATTACCGAGCAAGACGGGCCGCCATTATCAAAATGGAAACCTCCATCCATTCCACTCTCACCGAGCTGCCCATCCAGCTCACACCTTCTTTAACAGCACCAGCCTTGACTACCACCAAAGAAGCTCCGCTTGAAACCTGCAACCAGGTTCCAAGCGAGACAGCGGCCCCCCAACTCCATCTCCTCCAAGGAGAAAGAAATGGAAACCATCTAAAGCAAAGTCAACTTCCACCAAAAATACCCGTTCGAAAAGGGCGAATACATCTTAGTTGAAGGAAAGAACGGTAAAGCAAAGTCAAAGAAGATGAGGAAGGATCTAGGTGAGTCCTCTCAACCTTCTTGTTCTAATAGACCTTCAGCCGGCCCCTCACGTCAGGTGCCTTCAGCCTATTACTATCCATGACAAGGATGCGTATCTAGGGCTAAAGGCAACCTTCAAGATACTCAACATCACCATTGATTGCGCAGTAAACGTGGTCAATGGCATACGCCTGCATCCCTAAACGCAGGATGATTTCAGGGCGGTGATCGATTATTGCACAAAGCATAATATCTTCCTATTTTCCTTGTAAAATTGTCCCCAAAATTCAAATTTTTTATAATATTTGGTGTATTGTTCCTCTAAGCGCGGCTAAACGTGTATTTGTAAGAGTTAATGTTGAAGAATAGATTTACTTTGCAGATTTTTTTGAGTTTTAGACTTTTAAAACCAAAATACATAAAAAAAAATGATATTTTGCAATTAATTCACATCAAAATTTCTGATTGATTTTACTAGTAATTTTTTTTTTTTAGTTAAATTTGCAATTTTTAAACCAAGAACGCAATTAAGTAAAAAAAACTAAAAAAATTTCTATATGATCAACAAACAGGAATTAATAATAGTATGTCCAAGTCTATTTCTAATTAAGGCGTTTAGTATTTATTTCTTCCAAAACGCTTCTGAAAATATTTTAAGCTATAGTTCTCAACATCAAAAGTAAGCACTGTAAAAGCACTATAAAAAAAAATAACGTGATTGAGTATTTATTTATTTAATTATAATTTAAACTTAATTTTTGATATAAATAATGGTTGAGACCTTTACTATGTGGTAATCTCTAATAATACTAAAATAAAACAATAACTAAAGTTTTACCACTAACAGTATTTGTTGTAAAAACTTTGTTACCATTTTATTAGATTTTTAATAAAATCTAAAAAACTAAATTTATAACTTTTTTTTATTTCATCAGCAATTTTTTCAGCAATCATCATAACTACAGCATTGGTATGTCCTGAAGTTGTTGATGGTATAACACTGGCATCAACAATACGCAGTTTATCAATACCGTGAACTTTCAATGAAGGATTTACAACTGAAGTAAATGTATTATATCCCATTCTGGCCGTTCCTGTAGGATGATAAAATGGACCTGCTGTATGCTTAATATAACAATACCAGAATTCCTTTTTAATTAGATGGTTACATTGCGCCAAACTCACATTTCCTAATTTTGCGCCAACTTTTTTAAATGTTTCTGTTTTTAACAGTTTTAAAACAATAAGGAAACCTTTATATAAACCATCAATATCATTCTTTGATAAATAGTTAGGGTTTATGTTTGGATAATCCGCAGGGTCTGCTGTTTTTAACGTAATTTCACCCACAGAATTTGGATGAAGCAACATGATATATAAATACAATTTACCACGGTTATACTCATTTTTGCTGAATAAATTTTGAGTTCCGTAAACGATTTCAATATCTGGAACTTTGTTTTCGCTTTTAAATTTATGAAAGCTAACAGCAATTCCTGCAGATTGACTAAATTTTCCTTGACCTGTTTTTTGATAAAGATTAAATTCTTCTGTTAAATTTGCATATATTTCGTAGTCAGTCTCTATTGGAATTTCAAATAACCCAATGTGGTCTAATAAATTTTGACCTACTGGAAGATAAGATATTGCTTTGATATTATGTTTTTGGAGTTCCTTCATTGGTCCTATACCTGATAATATTAATAATTGAGGAGTGTTTATACTTCCTGCAGATACAATATATTCTTTTTTTGCTTTTGCTATAAAACATTGGAAATCTTTTAAAAATGTTATACTGGTTATTTGCTTAAAAGAATTAAAATTAATTTTACTAACTAAAGCTTTGCTGATGATTTTTAAATTTTTTCTAGGATTGCTTAAATAGGCTCCATATGCGTTTACTCTTTTACCATTTAAAGAAGTTTGTTGAAAGCGACCAATACCTAATTGTTCTTGCCCATTAAAATCAAGTTCTTTTAATCCCAATTCTTTGTTAGCTTCAATTACAATTGATGTGAGAAATGGTTGAGGTAATGGATATTCTAAATGTATCGGGCCTGATTGACCACGGTACTTAGCATCAAAATCAACATCTTTTGCATTTTCTGATTTTTTTAAATATGGTAAAATGTCATCAAAATTCCATTTTGTTGTTTTTTAATTAGGCCATTGTTTGTAATCCAATTTGTTTCCTCTTACATAAGCTAAAAAATTAATAGCACTGCTGCCTCCTAATACTTTTCCTCTTGGATAATCGCATTGATTATTGCTATTAATAAAACAAGCATTGTTTTGAGGCGTTGTTAAATATCCCCAGTTTGAATCGGACCTTGTATTTGCCGCAATAGCAGCCGGTATCTTTCCAAATTCAGTTTCATCACCGCCTGCTTCTAATAGCAAAATATTCCAATTTGTAATTTCCGATAAACGGCTTGCTAAAATTGATCCTGCAGTTCCGGCTCCAATAATGATAAAATCATATGATCCAGTATCTGTAATCAATATTAATATAAAATTAATACAAATTGTTATACCACAAACCATTGCATTTGGTGACTGGGTAATTCTTAAATTCAGCACTATTATTTGGTGGTTGCCACTCGTAACTTTTTTTTAAATTATCCAACCATAATGTTTGATACGAATTGTCTTCATTTAATTGAGCAAAAATTGCATTGCAAAAAATAAAGGAAACAGTAACGTATAACATTTTAGCCATGTTAAAATTTAAAAAAATTGTCAAGAAATTGTTTATATAGGTTAAACGAGGCGATTAAAATAATTTATGTATAGATAACGTGTTTCTAGTTCATAAACTTAATAATTGTTTTCAATACATTTGATTTAGGAAATTTTAAAGTACAAGGTTGTCTGAAGGAAGTTTGTTGACATTTTAAAAGTTCAAATAAATACAAAACATTAATTATGTGGTAATCTATAATAATAATAAAAAAAAAACATTAAGTTTTTGACCTCAAATACTGCTAATGTTATTTTTAACTGGTACTTCTGCTATCTGTAATTAATAGAAAATTGCTAGAATACGATGGTTTTTGTTGTCTGCTTCAGTTTTTTTCAGTATTGTTGGCAATAGTTTTTGTTAGCATATATTAAATACACTGCTATGTGCATACAGGTAGAGTGTTTAAAAATATGTTGAGGTTACTTACACATAGATTAAGTGTTACAATGTACATTGATACTTTTGGGTTCATTTTGAATCTATCAGCTAGTTTTTTTCCTCTTTATGGAGATTTTAATGTCTATGACGCTATGTGAGACTCAAGTTGTACTAATATGCATGGTCGTAACTTGGCCAATCTGTTTTCAAAAATAGATTTAGTTCACGGTTATTGATTTTACAATTTGTTCTCGCAGTGTTATTGGATTGGAAAGTCATCTTTATGATAGTAACCACTTTCCAATATTCATTTGTGTGCTTAATCATGAAACTATTTACATGCTGATTAGATAAACTTGTTTAAATGATAACATATGATTTTATCATTTATCTGTAATCAATATTAATATGAAATTAATATAAATTGTTATACCACAAACCTTTGCATTTGGTGACTCGGTAATTCTTAAATTCAGCACTATTTTTTGGCAATATGGTGTGATAGCTCAATGGCAGAGCACTTGCATATCATGCAAGCAGTCCGGGGTTCGATCCCCGAAATATGACTGAAATGATAACTTGCTCTTTATCCACCAGCGTGGTTCGGAAGTCACGTATTAAGCTGTTGGTCCCATCAAACCACTTTAAACAAGTCGTAGACTTACTGTGGCGATGTAAAATAGCCGTAAAAAGCATAAAATAATAATAATAAACAAGGTGTGTGGTTATGATGATTGTGTTTAGACGACCACTATTGACAAAGATGGTGAAACGCATGCAAATATTCTTCTGTTTTTTAAGAAAACTTTGCAAAAAAATTTATTTGTAAGTAAGCAAACCTAACAAACTTTGTTTTTTTTGTAAATTCAATCAATCTCAAACTAAATAGAACCCATAAACTTATTTCAAATACAAAGTTATTTCGTAAAAAAACTTATGGTTAGAACACATTATATTTATTAAATCGAACCGAATTTGTATCTGGTTAGTGGGTTATTGTCAAGTAATTAAATTAATACAAATTCCATCGATATTTATATTTTAAATATGGCCGATGTTTATTTTGACTCTTTTAGTAATAATAATTACAATAAAGACTTTTAAGAGAGCAACAAAAAAACACATCTGTTATTTGTTTCCGACTTGCAATGTTTTATTAGTACAGTACTGCAGTAGAAGTGACATTTTCCATCCAGGAATAAAGTTAAAAAAACCAAACACTTAAAATATTTTATTAAGTATAAGGGTAAAATAAACTAAAGTGGACCGCACACCCGCTCAAGTGTTATTAATATAATTAATAGATTTGAACTCTACTACGTGATAATTCATGTTAATAAAATAATAAAACAATTCACTATACTTTTTTATTACTAATTTATTCTTACAAATACATTACTTGTTTCGGCTTTATTAAAACCTTCTTCAGATAAAATATGATATATGAGTTAGAGTAAACCACAAAATTATATATAAATATCTAAATTACAAAGTTAGAGGCGGGGACAAATGTAATTAAAAGAAAATAACTTTTAAAGATTTAGTACTAATGATAAAACAATTATATTACAAAACAGTTTAAAAAATAATGGTTTTATATATTGGGAAATATATTAAATCTGTTTGGTCAGAAGTCCGGCGTTACTTTTTTGTTTAAAAATTTCCAATAAGTTTAATTTAAGTATTTTTTGTAAATTATGTAGAATGTTTAAGTCTTCCAGTTTTGAAAAAAATTGTTATTGTTCCTGAACGTAATTGGCAAACGTTGAATCTGTTTTATTATTTTGAAATGATTTTTTATGTTCATTGAAATTCCTGCTTGTTTGTCGTATACAGGGTGTTAATAAAAAAGGGTAACAAACTTCTAAGGTAGGTATAGGGTTTATTTGAGACACTTTTTATTTATAAGCTTATAGGCTACCTACCATGTTCACCTTAGAAGTTGCATGCCAAAAACTTTTTTGTTTTTGTTTATACAATATTTAAAATATCTCTTATAAAAGTTTAAAAAAAAATTGTTGGCCCAAATATAGTTGTTACAAGAGTTAAGAATGCCTTCCTTGTTAAATGTTGCTTTATCAATAAAAAGAACATACCGTCAAAATTGAGGCTGTAAGCGACAGCGATTTACAAACCAACAAGAAAAGTTAATACGTGGTGGAAAATCGATTAGACTCGTGAGGTCAAACAAAAAGTTTCTCAGCATTTTGGAATTAAGATTTTCGTTTTCTTTTGGCACGGTCTACAAAGTTACCTAGCGTTTGTCCGCCAAATAATCTACAACAAAGCGGATAACAGCATATATAAGTGTATATGATCTAATAACAGAACATGCGTTGTTTACCACATTTTTGAAACATGTTAGATAAACTACGTTACTAATTAGATAACCTAAAACGAGTTGTCTCTTGATGCATTAGACCATCTACTTTCTAACGGGCTTATGCGGAGATGTAATGCATTATTTTTTTTTTTCTAAATAAATGTTAGAAAAGTATCAATTATACATAATTGAATTTAGCGTGCAAGTTAGCCATGGAACAATATAATTGAAGACGCAAGTAGATAAAGGGTTCATGTCGCATAGACTTCATTTGAAGATATTGCCGTTTAAAGTTTTTTTATCCGCAGTGTTTTGGGGTTAGATTTACTAAAACAAGTTTGGTGGAGTTAAATAAACATTTGTTGTAGAATTATATCTAGATACATAAAATAGAAAACATACTTATACATTTAAAAAAACAATTATTTTATCTTATGCATCAAGAGAAATATTTGTCTATGCACCCTTTAGCAACTACTAACTTCTATATTTCTTACAGTAGACGAACGAGACATAGCCCAAAAAATTCCAGTGATTTGAAACCTTTATCTATTGAACAATCTCATTTTTTAAGAAATTGTTACAAGAACCCTTCATCCACTTGCGTCTTTAATTATAAGTGTCATTCAGTATTAGAAGCCAAGCTGTAAAATATTAAAAATTGTAATCAAGAAACAACGAGTGTATAACAACATTGAATGTTGTTTCTTTATTAATAGGTAGGATTAAGTTAATATATTATTAATTTTGTATAAAATAATAAAGACTTTATTAATTACAGAAACAATGCATGTGTTATTCATGAACTCATCTTATAAAACAACATTCTCGTTGAAAATTCATGATGAATAAGCAATTTACATTTAAGATGTTTTTAGCTCAGAGAGATCCAAAAGCAACTGTGCTGTACATAAGCTCCATTGGCACACCAGACTTATTCAGTCCCGCTTAAATATATAACTACACAGAATCATACAACACTTATGGAAACAACAGAATATGCAAAGGTAAAGAATCATAAACTAAAAGAGGCCCAACAAGAAAAATTTGAATTAATCTAACTGAAGATTTAAAAGCAAATTATTTGGATGACAAGAAAAATGTACAATTTGATGACATATATTTAGAAGAAAATTTAACTAAAAAACAAAAATCTACACTTCAGACCAACCATTAATACAATTACTAGAAAAATTACATAAAATAAACCAAAAGAAATCTGAAGAAAAAATATTAGTAAAATAGCTAAAGAATTTAAAATTGAAAAATTTAATGGAAAAAATTCATATAAAAATCAATGGATAACTAGTTTTAAAAACAAACGTAAACAATTTATTATAACTACAAATAAGAAAAAAATTGAAAATTTAAAATTATTTAAAAAAAAATAGGCTTCAGATTGGCACAGCTGCACACTTTTGAAATTTATTGTTCAAAGAACATGGGAGGATTAGAAGAAACATTTTGTTACTGCAATTTAGATAACAGACAGGTTTTATATTAGAATACGCAATAAAAAAAGAAAAACATTTACAAGAAGTAAGAAAATCTATTGATGCAGGTACACTAATAGATTTAATTGCGATTGGCTTACCAATTTTCGTAGCTGATAGAATTGATAGAGAAAAATTGGAAAAAACTAAAGACTTACACAATGAAATAAGTAAATTAGAACAAAAAAATATAATAAAAATTATAACAACAAAGAAAAAATAGAGAAAACACCATGCAAAATTTGTAAAAAAAGGTAAAAGTTTCCGCTTCCATTCTGAAACTGAATGCTGGTTTAAAGATAAAAACGATAAGTTAAAATATGTCAATAACTCAGCATTGAGAGTAGACCTAAATGACAAAAATCCAAAAAACTAATTACCCCACCATTAATTAAACTTAAAATAACATTAAACGACACTTTAAAAGTAACAGCTATTTATGACTAAAATTGAAATGTTTCACTTATCAATTCAAAATTAATACACATAAATAAAAAATCAATAATAATGAAAAAGTTAACATAAGAACAAATCATTTCAAAATGAAAAACTTGAGATAGAACAAAAAAATCTGATACAAAACAAAAACAAGAATATCAAATAAAAGTCCTAACAAACCACTTAAATCAAAATTAAAAAAAAAAATAGACAATCACATAGAAAATTACAAAAACATATTTGCAAAAGACAAATACGATTTGGGAGTAGTTAAAAATTACGAAGCCAGAATAGATCTCATTGTAGATAAATACTGCAGCAAAAGACCTTGCCGATGCACAATAGATGATAAAAAAAAACGGAACAAATTTCTGAGTTACTCAAAAAAAATATAATAGAAGAATCATACAGTCCTTTTGCTGCTCCAGTTACATTAGCATGTAAAAGAGAAGAAAACAAAAGATCAAAACTATGCATAGATTTTAAGGACTTAAATCTAATTAAAGATTTAGTAAAAAAAACAAAAATTTGCAAATATTTCTTAAAAACTAAATAAAAACTCAGCATTTTGGTATATCCCATTAAAAATCAAAGACAAAAGGAAAACGGGATTTGTAACCCAAGTAGACCGGTTTACTATTTGAACTAAAGACGGCACCTGCTATCTTCCAAAGAATATTAAGTAATATAATTAGAAAACATAAATGATCAGTAAATTACATTGACGACATTTTAATTATTTCAAAATTGTTTAATGATCATATAAATCACCTATCACAACTACTAGAAACAATAATAATAGAAGGGTTCAGATTAAAACTTGCTAAATGTACATTTGCATTAGATTCTGTACAATATTTGGGCCATATTATAAAACACAAATCGGTATCACCAATAAAAAATAATCTAGTTTCAATAAAAACTTTCCAGTACCAAAAAATCAAAAAAAACATTAAACAATTTTTAGGAAAATTTATTTTTATAATGAATACGTACCAAAAATTTTATTAATATTTGAACCTTTACATAATTTACTAAGAAAAGGGCAAATATTCATTTGGTCTGAAAATAGTCAAAAAGCATTTGAATATATGAAAAATTTGCTTTGCAGTAAACCAACTATTAGCTATCTTTGACCCAGACCTACCAATACATATATGTATATACAAATGCAAGTTTACAAAGTGTACAACCAAAAGAAAAAATTGAAAAACCAGTAGCGTATATCTCAAAAAAACTAAATGAATCACAAAAAAGAAAAAAACTATATATTTAGAATGATTAGTCATTAAAAAATCGGTAAAATACGGGCAACACTGGCTTATAGGCAAACAATTTAAAACATTTTCAGATCACAAGCCACTAGAGAAAATGAATATTAAAGCAAGAACAGACAAAGAATTAGGTGATCTTACCTGTTATTTGTCACAATATGATTTCGAAATAATATAATTTCCAGGTAAGAATAACTTAGAAGCAGAGAAGACATAGAAGTTGAAATAAAAATTGTGAATTTAATTAAAATAGAAGATATGATAAAAAACCAAAAAGAAAACAAAAATTTAAAAAGATTATGTAATTTTTAAATATGACTTATATTATAGAAAAATAAAAAAATCGAATAAAATTGTATTATCAAAAGAATTCTGTAAAAAACTTATAGAAAATGTACAAATAAAAATTTTGAAATAGATTCGATAGACACGATAGGTGGATTCGGTGGTTTACATTCCACAAAAAAAATTTACCTACTTCAAATACACAAAATAAAAATGATTTCATTAAACTAACAGAAAACGTGCTCAAAGAACATAATATAAAAGTAATTCTAAAAGATCAATATCCAGGCAAAAATTCTAAAAAATTCAAAAATTAAAAAAAAATGCACTATTCTTCAATGGGTTAAACGAAAAGCTCATTCAAACATTAGTTAATAAAATAAGATGTGCAATAAAAAGAAAATAAAAAATGTGGACAACTATAGCGCACAAATGTGTAGAAAAATATAATAAAATTAAACACACAATCACTAAGTTTAGTCCAAAATATCTATTACATGGTAAAGACAACTCAGTATTACCGTTGAATAACAACTAACAAAAAGCGCAGCATCAATGTATTTTTATTGTACCCGTACGATGCCGCTGTACGAAGGCGCTATCTGGCTTATTTAGCGGTATATCTTAAAACTAAATTTTATGATTCATGCGTCTGGCTAGTTTGCTATTTTCTGAGTTAGTAGAGAATAATATATTTGCACTAGCAACAAAAAAAATATATATGATATATTTATTATTTGGTATTAATAATGTATTTAGAAAAATATCTATACAGGGTGTCCCGTGACTCGATGCGCATAGCTTATTCCTTGGACAATTTTAAGTCAAAAATGTCTTATGCACTTTTATTCAAAACTCAATAGTTATAGAGTTATGGGCTATGGTTTTATACTCTTTTGTCAAGTGTTTTGATGATGACAATTTGACGTTGTCATTTTAAGTTTAACCTTATATGGCTACGTTTTTAAATCAAGAATATGGCAATCTTCACTTTATTTATGGATACTGCAATGGAAATGCAAGAAAGTCATTGCGGGAATATATCGCAAAGGTATTCATAAATGTGCATCGTCATTTGACAGTAAAAGGTAGTGTTCCAAAAGCAGATCGTCCCGTACGTCAAGAACTTGTTAAAGTGAAAGCTATTCTTAACATGATTGAATTAGTCCCTCCACTAGTGTACAAAGAATATCTAATCGTCTTTATGTTAATCGAATGAAAGTGTGGAGAACCTTAAAAAAATGGTTTGTACTCCTATCACATTCAATTTGTTCAAAAATTACAACCAGTAGACTACGCAGCGCGTAATATATTTTGTCGTTGGTTGATTAAACACTAAAAATTATGCGGACAAATTGTGTTTACGGACAAAGCTAGGTTTACCAAAAATGAAATCACAAATACAAGGAATTCACATTCATGGGCAATTGAATCTTTTAAAATTACGGAATCGCATTTTTAACATTGCCTTTTAGTGAATGTTTGGTGTGGTGTCCTTAATAACCGTCTTATTGAGCCATTCATATTTGAAGCACATTTAACATATGCCAGAATTATTGGAAAATATACCACTTCACAATAGAGTTAATATGTGGTTTCAGCAAGATGGCACACCTCCACATTTTGGTATAAATGTAAGAACATATCTAAATAACATTTTTGCTATCCGGTGGATAAACCCGACACGATCTCGCTTGAGTCAAATGCGATAGTGGTGAATGTGCCGGGGTTGGGCACATTCAAACTCGCATCGGCCTATATATGACCGACAAATCGCATCGAAACAGCAGACTTTGATGCAATTCTCGACAGTCCTCACCCCACAATCATCGCTGGGGATTTCAACGCAAAGCACCCGGCGTGGAATAGCTTGAGGACAAACTGCAAAGGTCGAGCGTTGTTTAACTACGCCGAACAAATAAATCTCCAGATATTGGGTTCTACCGAACCCACTTTTCACAGCGCCGCGGGTCACGTAGGGGACGTTCTAGACGTAGCAATACTAAAAAACGTCAACTACCAGTATACCATATCCGTCGCCGAAGGCCTTAGCTCCGATCACAGCCCAGTAATACTGGAGCTCTACGGAAGAGGATCACACGGAGAGGGAGGAAAATTTGTAACACATACGGATTGGACTCTCTTCTCTCAATCCCTGGAAGAGAGCATTTTCAAACTTGCTCGAGTATGAACAGCTGACAATATCAAAAGAGCCGTCAAAAATTTCACGCACCAAATCCATCAAGCCACGGAAAGGGCTTCTAAGACCCATCAGGTCCGGGTAGATCCACTTGGACTATCACGCAAAATCAAGGCACTGATCCGCACAAGAAATGCCGCCAAACGCCAATGGCAAAGGCACCGCGACCCCCGAAATCGCAAAATCCTGAACTCGCTTCATGGCAAAGTTAGGAGTGCTATAAACTTGCACATAATTTTTTGTTGGCAAACCAGTCTGGAATTGACCACAGACAATGATAACCTGATGTGGAAGATCTCCAAAGCGTTACGAAACAAACGAAATCCCATTCCAGACATTCTCGGCGAAAATGGGCTTCAATTTGATATTGTGGAAAAAGCCGAGGCATTTGCCGACAGCCTGGAACACCAATGCTCCCCATCGGAGACGGCAGACACGGAGCACGTCGAAAGAGTCGAACAAGTGGTTGAAGACTTGTTGGATGACTCTGACGACAACGAGCCGCTAGAAAGCGTGCGACCTTCTCGCATCAGAAAAATCATCAAACGTTTTAAATCTCGCACGGCCCCCGGCACTGACAATATTTCTAACAAGGCTCTTAAAGCGTTCTCGCATAAAGCAATAACGGCGCTCACCAACATTGCTAATGCAATTCTTTGAACTGGGCATTTTCCTTCAGATTGGAAAAGCTCTTTGGTAATTAATATTCCAAAGCCAGGTAAAGACAGTACGTTTCCTTAAAACTATTGGCCCATCAGTCTTCTCAGCACAATAAGCAAGGTTATTGAGAGAGTGGTTTTGGGCAGACTCTAGGATCACACTGAATCGATCAACATCCTCCCCCGTCACCAGCACGGGTCAGATAGGAGCACTCATTAATTCATCAACTAAACCGCGTGACGGATCTTATAGTTGAGGGTTTTAGAGTCAAAAAGGTCACAGAGATGGTCTGTTTCGACGTCGACAGAGCCTTCGACAAGGTCTGGCACAAGGGACTTATCTTTAAATTGCATAGAGCTAATTATCCTCCTCGACTTGTAAGGTTGATAGCCTTATTTCTAGACAGCAGAACTTTGAAAGTTAAGCTGGGAAATCACATATCTACCCCTCGGGAGATAACGGCAGAAGTTCCTCAAGACTCCATTCTTTCTCCGCTGCTGTTTAACCTATACGTGGCCAACATGCCTTTGAGATGTAGACACGGGGTCAAAATGGCACTATTTGCCGATGATACGGCTCTTCTATACTCTTTCAGGTTGCTCGAGATGGTCACTTTGAGGCTACAAAAAGCCACCGACGACCTCGAAGAATGGTTGGGCAAGTGGCAAGTCATTATTAACCCAGAGAAAGGCAAAGCTGTACTCTTCACAAAGCGGCGAATCAAACCCGACGATAGCGTCTTTCTTAACGGCGTCCCTATACGGTGGTCCAATTCTGCCAAGTATCTAGGAATTAATCTTGACAAGGGACTCACGTACAATCTCCACGTGCAGTCCGTTCTCGATAAAGCCCAAATGGCTAAAAACGCTCTTACTTCGATGATGCGTCGGAATAGCGGTCTGTCGACCCGGAATCAAACCCGGCTCTACATGTCTATCATTAGACCCATCCTAACCTACGCGTGTCCAGTATGGGGAACAGGAGCTAACTGTCATCTCAATAAGTTAGAAACTTTTCAAAACAAAACTCTGAGGTCGTTCCACAGGGCTCCGTGGTTTGTTCAAAACAAAGAGATTCGGGCAGACCTAGGACTACCCCCAATACGTCAACACATCGAAGCTTTGGTCGCAAAGTATTTTGAAAATCTCGCAAATCATTCCAATCCTGATCTGGCCCGACTCGCCGAGCCGGACAGGGAGAACTTTTTTTATTAAAAATCGGTGAACCAAGTAGCCGCACCCTAACTTTACTAACCCACTAACAATCCTAAACCAATACCGCACAAGCCTATAGGGCGTAACCTAACCATTTCCAAACTACTAATCTCCAAATGGAAGGTACATGAGCCGTAAGGTCTCGAACTTCCGTATGCACTCATTATTAGGCGGTTTTTAGTCGGTAGGCATTTCAAGCTAAGAGAAAATGAATCCGACACTTTGCCAGTCTTTAGAAGATTTTACCGCCTAGCCCCCCTAAAAAAAAAAAAAAAAAAAAACAGTCGAATGCCACAACTAACATGAGAAATTACACTGACGGGAAAAATTGTAACTATAAAATTAGTAGCGGTAGAAATAAGTTTAGATATTCAAAGGTCAAATTGACCGGCAAACAGCAGTTACTGGTTAACTTTCTTGCCAAATTTTTGTAACAAATTTGTATTTACCAAGCCTGCAACTTGCAACCATGACTAACTAGTACAAATGAATGACAAAACAAATTCTAAATTGTATAGCATAAATTTGTACCTTCTTGCAAATTTATAATACGATAAGGCAATTGTTTTTCATGTAATGTTCAACAAGTTTGTTTTTTATAATAGCATTGCATATTAATAAAAACATTGACGGCGTTGCTAAATTACTAAATATTGACATTGTTTAGTCTTCAACTTTTTTGCAGCTCATAAAGTTTTTGGTCGGTACATTTTTGTCCATTTATTTGCGCTTCTTGTTAGAGTTATCATTCAACGGTATTACCAAATGAATTATAGAAAAACAATAAATAATAATGTTCTAGAAAATTATAGAATAACTGCTTTCGAAAATAATACCAAGTATCATAATTATAATAAGAAATTATATGATAAAAACAGGATAAATTATGACTTCAATGTCGGAGACTTAGTATATGTTGAAAACGGTAATCGGTTAAACCGAAAAAAATTAGATTAAGAATTGGTCCTTATAATATCTTGCAAAAAATATCAAACTCTATGTATAAAATTGACACAGAAATTAAAAAAGAGAATTTAACTTGTTTTACATTTATAAGCTCATTCCAGCTTTAAATATAATACCAACAACAATACTAGGAACACTTAGGTATACCAACTACAAATTTGTAGGAAAAAATGTTGTAACAAATTTTTTTTAATCTAAAGTGGGGAGATGTAAGGTAAGTATCCTCTATACATAATTGAGTTTAGCGTGCAAGTTAGCCTTGGTACAATATTATTATATTATAAGTGTTACTCAAAATGACAAGATAAGTCAAGCCAAGCAACATGCTGTAAAATATTAAAAATTCTAATCAAGAAACAACGAGTGAATAACAACATTGAGTGTTGTTTCTTTATTAATTACAGGTAGGATTAATAACTAATTAATTAGTTTAAGTTCATATATTATAAATTTTGTATAAAATAATAAAAACTTTATTAATTACAGGAACAATTCATGTGTTATTTATTCCTAAACTCATCATATATAAATATATTTTTTTATAAAAATTTAATTAAATGTATATCAACATATAATAATTATTTAGTTTTAAAGTTGTACGTCAGCTCCTTCATAGTGTGAGTGGTTTAATAGTTTTTGAATTCCATGTGATTTAGTTCTCTATTTAACATTATTATAAATATTTTATTATTATCAATTTTTTATTATACCAACTATTGAAAATATTAGGTTTTATGCTAATATTTTATGCAAATATTGATGTTTGAGTCATTGATACAAATAACATCTTTTATAGCAAAAACATTGAATAATGTCATTAATATAAAAGCATTTGAAAATTATATGTAGAACTTATTAAAAAGTTGATGAAACGCAAACTAAACTGCATTATTTGTTATCAATAAACATTATTTTTGTATCAATTACATAAATTATAAATTTATCATATTATTTAACCATTCATAAATAACTTTAATGAAAAGAATTGTTTATTCATTACGCACACAATCAACATGCTATACAGTACTATTTTCTTTGTTTTATGTACCGCAATTTGTGCCCAATTAGATGATGAAAATTCATATCAAAAATTATGGCTAGATAATTTAGAAAAAAGTCACAAATGGCAACCACCTAGCAATAACGCTGAATTTAAAAATTATCCAAACACTAATTGCAATGGTAATTTTATAATTAATAAAAAATAAAAATTATTATAATAAACATATTGTTTGCAGATTATGGGTCATATGATTTTATAATTATTGGAGCCGGAACTGCAGGATCTATTTTAGCAAGCCGTTTATCAGAAATTACAAATTGGAATATTTTGCTATTAGAAGCAGGAGGTAATGAAACTGAATTTGGTAAAATACCAGCAGCTTTTGCAGCAATTACAAAATCAGATTCTAATTGGGGTTATTCAACAACACCTCAAAACTATGCGTGTTTAATAAGTAGCAATAAACAATGCGGTTATGCACGAGGTAAAGTATTAGGTGGAAGCAGCGCAATTAATTTTTTAGCTCATGTAAGAGGTAACAAATTAGATTTTAAAAAATGGCCTAATTCTTTGACAACAAAATGGAGTTATGATGACGTGCTACCATATTTTAAAAAATCAGAAAATGCAACTGATGTTGATGTTGATGATACGTACCGTGGACAATCAGGTCCGGTTCATTTAGAATTCCCATTACCTGCACCGCTCCTTACATCAATTGTAATAGAAGCCAACAATGAATTAGGTTTGGAAGAAGTAGATTTTAATGGAAAAAATCAACTGGGTATTGGTCGCTTCCAACAAAATACTTTAAATGGTAAAAGAGTAAGCGCATATGAAGCTTACTTAAGCAGTTACAGTAAGAATCTAAAAATTATCAGCAAAGCTTTAGTTAGTAAAATTAATTTTAATGTTAGAAACCAAATAACCAACATTACATTTTTAAAAGATTTTCAATGTTACACCGCAAAAGCTACAAAAGAATACATTATATCAGCAGGAAGCATAAACACGCCTCAATTATTAATATTATCAGGTATCGGACCAAAAAAAGAACTGCTAAAACACAATATTAAACCAATAGCTTTTTTGCCTGTGGGGAAAAATTTAATTGATCACATTGGATTACTCTGGTTACCAATAGAAACTAGCTACATAAAATATTTTAATTTAACAAATGAATTTGAAATTTATCAAAGAACCGGTAAAAACAAATTTAGTCAATCTGCTGGATTTGCTTTTAGCTTTCATAAGTTTGAACCCGAACATAAAATTCCAGATATTGAAATAGTTTACGCAACTCAAAATTTATTCATCAAAAACGAATATAATCCGGGTCAATTATATTTACATTTTATGCTTCTACATCCAAAATCAATAGGTGAAATCACGTTAAAAACCGCAGATCCTACAGATTATCCTAACATAAACCCCAACTATTTATCAAACCCAAATGATATTGAGAATTTGTATAAAGGAATCCTCAAAGGTTTAGAATTGTTGGAAACAAAAGCATTCAAAGAAGTTGGTGCTAAATTAGGAGATGTTAGTTTGCCGCAATGTAACAATTTAATTGGAAAAGATTTCTGGTATTGTTACATACAGCAAAAGTCGGAAGCTTTTTTTCATCCAATTGGTGTAGCTAAAATGGGGCACAGTACATTAACATCAGTTGTGGATCCTTCGCTAAAAGTTCATGGTATTAATAAGTTGCGTGTAATTGATGGTAGTGTTATTCCATCAACCGTTTCAGGACATACTAATGCTGCAGTTATGATGATTGCCGAAAAAATGGCTGATGAACTGAAAAAATTCTACAATGTTAGTAAAATTTAATTTTTGATTGATGGTTTTATTATAATAATGCATTTAATTTTGTAATAATAAAATCCTTTTTTAATTGTTTAAATTCTACTAAATAAAATTTGTTTAAACATAATACTATTGTTAAATGAAAGAATATTAGAAAAATGATTATATCTATTAATAAATGTGGGAAACTATTAAGGCAAATTATTTTACTATAAATAGTTTTTAATATTTTTAAACCGAGACATACTTTTTTCTTACGGTTTACTACTGCTAAAAAAATTGTTGGTTATAAATTGTTAAAACTTCTATCGCGCAGTGGATGGCACGTTTTCAATTATATGTTAAAATTGATTACCAAAACTCAATTTTTGGTACCATCATACAAAAATGAACATTTAATCCATCTTATTGCTTAGCACTATCCGCTACACATCGCAATTTGTTTAATTGGCAAGCGCTGTCAGTATTGCGAAGTGTGGAATTCATTTTGCAAAATCAAACTTTTAGCAAAGTTTCGAGTTTTCCATCTGTTTGGCTTAGCCTGAACTATCAAACTCAACAACGTCCAAGATTTTTCTATCCTAATAATATTGTTAGACCACCTCATACTAATGCAATTGCAAATCTAGCTCTTGACGACAATAAATACGTTTAACATGTGATCAAGGAAACTGCAACGACACTACCGTTTAGACTCGGACGTTAGTGTCATAAAACTAGTCAACCATTTTGAATCAAAATAGAGAAAAGGCTTTATTTGTTAAAAAAATGTAAATTTGATCAGAGGGAAGCACCGATTCACTCTCCGGTGTTGACCATTGTTTTTGAAAAGTTTTAACTTCCCGCACTGGTAGATACAGAAAATGAAATTTTGTGTATTACTTATGAAGTCTATCAACAAATAAGTGCCGTGTTAATGAATGATGTTGTTCTGCCTGTTCAAAGTATCAAAGTTTAAAACTGAATTAAACCGCGTTATTAATGCCTTTTGCAATTAATAAATTTATTTTCATTTTTAAATTTTTAGCTGTTTCAAATTTATGTTACCCTGTTATTCTAGAGGTAGATTTTCTAAGATACTTTTACGCATATGTCAGTTTTTGGGAAAAGCAAAGACTGGTTACGTTTTTACTTGATGATAAACTTTTAGAGGAACTATTGTGAAACATGATTTAATTCTGCCTTTAACTTCCCATCTGTGCACCTGTTCAATCAACACTAAGCCATTATATCTGAATATACTATGCTAAAGTAATGTCCAGAAATTGATTTATTATTTAATCAAAAAACATTATTTACTTTCCTTCTCGTTTTTTGTCAAAAAATAAATTTCTTGGGATATATTCTCCTTTCCCAGGGTTGTTGACCGGACCAAAAACAAAAAAAAGCTGTAACCGATTTTCCTGTACCAGAATCGGTAATACAATTACAAGGTTTTCTTGGTTTAGTAAATTTTGACCGCACGTTTGTAAGCCATTTTTTAAATATGGTAACGCCATTAACGCAGTTAATAAAAAAAAACGGTAAAATTTAATTTGAAAACTGAGCATGATGAGGCCTCTAACCTTCCATTAATTGTTTAATGTGACGCGAGCAATGTCGGAATTGTTGTTTGATGGCATGTGGTATAGTATTGCAGTTGCCTTCTGCTGGATCCAGAGACTAGATATTTAACGTCCAAGAAAAAACTCTTAAGCGTGGTGTTTGTCTTGCGCAAATGGCGTGATCTCCTGTAAAAAAATTATTGTATTGACTGGCCATAGAGCGCTTACTTACCTCAATTATTACCTTGTCTATCGTGTTGTGTTTTGTCAATACAAAAATACAAATTTGATATTCAGCACATCCCAGATAATTTATTAACCAATATATTGTCTCCCCATCTCCCCAGACAATAGAAGCAGGTCCCTATATTAAGTTACTTTTGCAAAATATACCCGATTTTCAACAAGCGTATAACCGGTATAATTAATTCTCTTTCTTTGGGTCATCCTAAATTTTTCTTACACAAAAATAAGCTGTTTTTGCGCCGCAAAGCTGATGCATCCAATTATTTGTGTATTCCAAGTTCATTGATACCCGATTTAATTCAGCTGTATTACAAATTCTATAGGCATTTTTTGATATACAAAACCTGGTGTGCGTTGCGTCAAGTTTTTTGGTGTCCCAACATGTTTTGCAGCGTTAAAGCAAACTCTAAAGCTGTAAGAATTGCCAAAGATCAAAGCATTTGGCGCTACCAAAGCATTCATTTGAGTCAGTGCTTGCAAAGAGGATAAAAGACTTCATTTCTGTAAATTTTAACGGACCTTTGCTTTGCTCTACTAGTGAAGTAACCTATATTTTTGTTCTGCTAGAAGTATTTTTAAAGTATGTCACGTTATACCCAACCAACCATTGCATCAATCATCAATCGACTACAGAAACATTATTTTGGACGCGTTGGTAAACTCGCTTGCATACTCTGTGACCAGGACACGCAGTTTACATCTAAATGTTAGTCAAGCTTTCTAAATGATAACTCAATTTAGGGCATTTTTTTTTCTGTACGTCACCCTTAGGAAACCCCGTGGACAGAGTAAAACGAGAGCTTGGCCGTCTTGTTAGATCATACTGCCATGATAATTACAGTGCCTGCGCTAAAATTTTATTTTAAGATAGTTTGGTTTTTTAATATCATTGTTTGCCGGTATGGTCTTAACTCAAAAACCTATACATGGCTCTGGCTAAACAGCAGAATGTACGCATCAAATTAACTTAACCGACCAAACACTATTTTAAACTAAGCTCCACCCATTCCATATAAGCATCGTGTAGTTGTGTTACCGAAATTAGAGAAAATGAAGAAGCACGGTGTTGTAGAGTGTAGCAGCACTCCATGTTGTTGCTCCTACTTACAGTGATCAAACGGGACAGAACGTGTATGTTTAGATGCACGCAAGCTAAATAAAGTCAAAGAAAGAAATTCAGAATTTGAATGTGATAACGCAACGCCCCTATTAAACGAAACGTTAAACTGTTTGTGTGTGAATGAGACTGTAATACAGTTAAATCCTACACGGACAGGCAAAGGCATTTTTGGCGCGTTTTATTTTAATCAGATGACCAAAACAAACTTATCATTTAAAATTAATAATGTATTTTCAACACATTAGTAAACACAAACTGTTTAATAGTTACTGTAATTATATGTAAATTGTCTCTTCGACCAATGAGATGCTAGGCAGACTGATGATAGGTGATAGGTTTGCTCAAATCACTGAAAATGTTTTCTTCTACATGAATCCTGATTATGTGAATTATTTTAGGTTTTTTTAGTAAACCATTTCCGAGTAATTAGCAATCTAAACTAGTAAAAATTAAAGTTTTTGAGTTTTTTTTATATTTTTTGATCATTTGTAACTTCTCAAGATTTTAAAAAAGATTTTTTCTTCAAAATTGTCCAAAAAATAAGTTTTTTCTTAATTTTTAAAAATTTCAAAAAACTTTAAAAGACAGTTTTTCTTAAAAAAATTACGGGTATTTTTTTTTTCAAATATGGATTAAAACGTGCTTTTATATGTGCAAAAGATTTCCTGAAAACTACAGAAAGTGTCGTGCACTACGCTCCGAGATATCTTAAAAAAGATTTACAAAAAATTTTAAGAATTTGAATTTTAATCCTTTTTTATTTTTTGATCGTTTGTAACTTTTTAGAAATGCATTTTATAAAAAAATTATTAGGTACTTTTTTCTTCAAAATTGTCCAACTCATGCAAAAACTGAAGCCGGCCGACCTTCCAAATTGTTACCGTTTCAGGCTTTGGGCTCTTAAAAAGTTTCTAAAAGATCTATTGTTTTTGAGCAAAGTTTTTTTCAGCGATGAGGGCCATTTCTGGCTTAATAGCTACGTCAATCAAAAAAGAGATTCAAGAGTTGTCATTACATTCAAATAAAACAACGGTTTGGTATGGTTTATGGGCTAGTGCAAAATTTCTTTAAAAATAAGGCCGGCCAAAACGTAACTGTAAATAGCGCCCGTTACCTCACTATGATAACGGACTATTTGCTGCCTAAAATTGAAACCGGTAATCTTGACGACATATGGTTTTAACAAAACGGCTTTAGTTTCTACATAGCCCGTAAAATCATGGCTTTATTGCAAGAACGATTTGGTACACAGTTAATTTCACGCCTTGGACTGGTGGTTAAGATGAAGCCTAAAGTCGTTAAATTAAAGCAGAGTGGTGATATTGTTGAATTAAAGCAACGGTTGCAACAGGCTAGAAATATGAAAAGAAATTTTGTTAAATAATTTTGATTTTATACCTTTAGACTTTTTCTTTTGAGATCACTCAAAATGCTTGAACGCGTCATCAAAAATTGGAACTTCTAAATGGACCATGTTAGCCGTAGTTACAACCAACATTAAAAAAAAATCTTTAAAAAATAAATGTACAAAATGGTTTTTTTGATCATAAAAATTACTCGATAATAATAATTTTTTTGGTTAATTTAAATTTTTAAGGAAAGTACTTTTAACCATAATTTAATGATAAAATGAAAAAAACTTATCAAAAAGTTGCACTTATAATTAAAAGTGTTCGTCTTTCTTGTTAAAAAATTTAAAATTAAAAATTGTAGTAAATTAAAACTAGTCCTAAAAGATGCATAATTCAATGTAGATTTACGAGGTTTGTTAAGCTTTTATAAACAAAGTTCTCTAAAAAACAGAGACAAAATTCAACTGCTTCACAGTCGCTCAGAATAGTTGTGTACTCTTTGTAGTTCTAACAGTTTAGATATAACTGTAAATTTATTTGAAAAACTGTTGTTATTGCTTTTCAACCACTTAGTGTCCAATATTATTTTTGCATGATACTCATTAAATCTTTAAATTTGAGATTACCATGCTTGAACGTTATATCAACTTTCTAATTACTAGATGTCAAGCAGGTAATACGATTGGATGGCGGAAATATTTAAAATATGGCCTGTTGGATACTTAACTTTTCGTAAAATATATTTTATAAATTTTTAACTGTTAAAATGTGCAACAAAAAATTTATAAATGTCAAAAATAACAAAATCTGGTTATAAAATATCAAAATATTATGAAAATGAACCAAAATCCGGCCATAAAACTATTAAAAAATATAAAATTCTACTTATAAATTGCAAAAATTAGCAAAATTAAGCCTTAAAATATCAAAATATTGTTGAAAAACATCAAAATCTGGCCACAAACTGTTTGAAAAATGTAAGTTTTATTTATAAAATGACAAAAATTAAACAAAATCCAGTCATAAAGTATAAAAATATTGTAAAAAAGCATCAAAATTTTGTCATAAACTGTTAAAAATGCAAAATTCTATTTATAAATTTGAAAAATATTTAAAAATTATATATTAAAACAAAAATTTGGCAAAAAAACAAAAAAAAAAACAATTTTTGTTTATAAAATATCAAAACAGCTAAATCCGTCTTTGAAAGTTTGAGTAATTGTCCAAAATTACCTAAAATCTGGCCACAAAAAAGTACTTTTTTTAAATAAAATTATAAAAGTAGCAAAATTCAGTTTTAAAATATTAAAAATATTGTTAAACAAAAAAATCAAAAGCAAAAACCCAAGGCTTTGAAATAGACGTCAAATCAAGAAAGTTTTGTATGTTTGTAGAATGTTTTGCATTGCACATTTTAGCTTACAGATAGCAATGTCACTGTTTGTAAGATTAATTCTAGAAAATTTTTAATACTTTGCAATTTTGAGCAATTTTTTTTGTAATTCAGCTAAATCATAAACACCCGTTACATACTTCAAATAAGTTCCTTACCCAACTATATTTCTCGAAGTAGACATTTTGTGGAATTTTAATTAAGTTTTAAATATTTCAAAATACAGGCATGGTTCTACAAAAATATTGTTGTCATTAAAATCAAAAATAAATTTAATATTGAATACGCTGCCAATTGACATTTTGCAATTTTTTCTTACTTATGTTAACAATAGTGCGGTTGTAATTTTGCATTTTTGTGTTCAACTGATTTAAGTGGTCCCAAATATCACCCAAATAACTTTTTGGTAGTTTTTGTTGATGGAGTTGTCAGCTTTCTTTGCTTGAGGTTGTAACCTAACTAGTTTTGCTCTCATTTAGAGTTGCATCTTATCTGATTTTTTTTAGTAAAAACAAAAAAGTTTTCTTTTTAATCTTTTGATCCTTGTTTTGTTGAAGAGATTGTGTTGATAGAAAAGTTAGTCTGCTTTTTGCTCAATGATTTAAAGATGACCTTTTTATCTTGTTTGGTTATAGTGTAGTTAGTTGGACTAGTTTGCACTTTTTGAAAAATTTTACCTACAGCTTAGCGACCAGTATACTTAAATGTATTTGGACTGTCTGAAGACTATTTTCACCTAACGCACGCATAAAAAATTGTGGTTTTGGAATAATAAATATATATAAAAATATATATACATTTTTTTTGCTCAAACCACTAAAAATGCCGTTCTTTACATGAATCCTGATTACGTAAATTTTTTAATTTTTTTTAGTGAGCCATTTCTAAGTAATAAGCAACTACAATTTGAAAAAAATCAATTTATTTGCGTTTTTGCACATTTTATGATCGTTTGTAACTTTTTAAAGTTGCATTTTTGAAAAAAAAAATTGAAAAGTTTTGTTTTGTTTAATATTGTTTAAAGAGTAATAGTTTACAGCCAAAAAAATTGAAATATTTCCAAAAACTTTAAATAAGTTGTTCTTAAAAATAATGACGGGTATTTTTTATATTTCTCAAATATGAATAAAAACATGCTTTTATATGTGCAAAAGATAATCTAAACATTTTATCAAATGCCGTGCACTACGCTCTGAGATATCTTAGAATGTATCCACAAAAATACTAGAATATATGAAATTTAAGATTTTTTCAATTTTTTATCGTTTGTAACTTCTTAGGATTGCATTTTTAGAAAAAAATTATTAAATACTTTTTTTTAATTAATTCAAAATTAAGTTTTCACAGCCAAAAATTTTTTCTCCTAAATTTTGAAAATTTTGCAAAAATTTAAAAAAGTTTTTCTTAAAAAAAAGATAACGAGTAAATTTTTTTTTTCTCTAATATGAATAAAAACGTGCTTTTATTTTATATGTGCAAAAGATACCCTAAAAATTTCAAGAAATACTGTGCACTACGCTCCCAGATATCTTAGAATGTATTCACAGTAATACTTTTTTATTTTCTGATTGTTTGTAACTTTTCTGCATTGCAATTTTAAAATAAAAATAAAAAGTAATTTTTTTTTTTAAATTGACCAAAGAATAAGTTTTCACAGCCATTTTTTTTTCCTTTAATTTTGAAAATTTTGCAGAAATTTAAAAAAGTTTTTCTTAAAAATAAGATGACGGGTATTTTTTTTTTTTATAAATATGGGTAAAAACATGCTTTTATATGTGCAAAAAATACCCTAAAAATTTCAAAAAGTTCCGTGCACTACGCTCCGAAATATCTTAGAATGAATCTACAGAAAATTAAAAGCTTTTTTTTGCTATTTTTAAATATTTCTGTAGATACATTGTAAAATATTTTGAAACGTAGCACCCGGCACTTCCTAAAATGTTCAGTGTATCTTTTTTTTAAAAAAAACTGTATTTTAAAGTTTTGCAAAATTTTCAAAATTTAAGAAAAAAAAAATTTGGCTACAAAAACTTATTTTTGGACCATTTTAAAGAAAAAAGTTTTTTTAAATTTTTTCCTAAAAATGCAATAAAAAAAAGTTACAAATGATCAAAAAATGTAAAAAAACTCAAAAACCTCATTTTTTTTTAATTGTGATTGTTCATTACTTGGAAATGACTTAATAAAAATATCTGAAAAAATTCACATAATCTGGATTCATGTAGAGGAAAGCATTTTCAGTGGTTTGAACAAAAACAAATTTTCATTCCGTACACTTGGCTCAGATTTTGAACAACACATTTTCAAAAGTTGAATCAAACTTCTATGCATTTTAATTGGCCCGTTGTACATTTTCTAGTAGTAACCTTATCTGTTTCCTTGACGCACAAGCAACCTATATAGTTAAGGTATTCTAGAACACTGTTTAAAGAGGGTTTTTTATGCTGACCATGTTGAGTTAACATTTAACAAAATATGATTTTTTTTTTGGTTACTGTGACTTTTAAACAAGATGGTGTTTAATCAAAAACTTGCTTTTCTATAGTTTCATGGGGTATAATAAATATATTTTGAAGTTTAAAATTGATGAATAATTTGAAATCAACTTAAAACTGTAGTTTGTAATAGTAAGATAACTTAGTAATAGAAACATAAACAAAAAATTTGCTTTTTATGCATCAACTAATTTGCAAGTAACTTAAAATAAGTCAAAAAACTTAGCTATAAAAATCAAATCTTGCTCTGTAGGAGCACTGTAGTTTCATTTTATTTAAAAGAAATAAAAAAATTACACTGGATTCTTATAAATAAACTCTGAAAAAATAAAATTATGGCGTTCTTTTAATTCATCAGCCATTTTCTCAGCAATCATCATAACAGCAGCATTGGTATGCCCTGAAATTGTTGATGGCATAACGCTGGCATCAATAACGCGTAATTTATTAATTCCATGAACTTTTAAAGAAGGATCCACAACTGATGAAAATATACTATAACCCATTCTGGCTGTCCCTGTTGGATGTGCAAATGATCCAGCTTTATATTTAATGTAACAATACCAAAATTCTTTTCCAATTAAATGGTTGCACTGCGGCAAACTAACATCCCCCAATTTAGCACCAATGTTTTTAAACGTTTCTGTATTTAACAAGTCAAAAACTTTAAGAATGCCTTTATATAAATTATCAATATCATCTAAGTGTGAGAAATAGTTAGGATTTATATTTGGATAATCAGTTGGATCAGAACTTTTCAACGTGATTTCACCTACAGATTTTGGATGTAGCAGCATAATGTATAAAAATAGTTTACCACGGTTGTATTCATTTTTGCTGAATAAATTTTGAGTAGAGTAAACAAATTCAATATCTGGAACTTCATTTCTGCGTTCAAATTTATCAAAACTAACAGCAATTCCAGCAGATTGACTAAATTTGCCTTCGCCTGTTTTTTGATAAAGATTGAATTCTTTTGATAAATTTGCATATATTTTGTAGTTGGTTTCTATTGGAATATCAAATAATCCGATATGGTCTAATAAATTTTGACCAACTGGTAAAAAAGATATTGGTTTAATATTGTGTTTTCGTAGTTCTTCAATTGGTCCAATGCCTGATAGCATTAATAACTGAGGCGTGTTTATACTTCCTGCTGATAATATATATTCTTTTCTTGCCTTTGCTGTATAGCATTGGGAGTCTTTTAAAAAAGTTATGCTGGATATTTGCTTAAAAATATTGAAATTAATTTTGCTAACTAAAGCTTTGCTGATGATTTTTAAATTATTTCTAGGACTGTTTAAATATGCTTCATATGCGCTTATTCTTCTACCATTTAAAGAAGTTTGTTGGAAACGTCCAACACCCACTTGTTTTCGCCCATTAAAGTCAAGTTCTTCTAATCCCAGTTCTTTATTAGCGTCAATTATAATTGATGTTAATAATGGTTGAGGTGTTGTATATTCTAAATGAACGGGACCTAATTGGCCGCGGTATCTAGCTTCAAAATCAACATCAATTGCATTTTCTGATTTTTTAAAATATGGTAATACGTCAACATAATTCCATTTTGTTGTTATATAATTAGGCCATTTATTGAAATCCAACTTATTGCCTCTTATATAAGCCATATAATTTATAGTGCTACTACCACCTAATACTTTTCCTCTGGGATAATCGCATTGTTTATTACTATTGATAAAACAAGCATTGTTTTGAGGCGTTGTTAAGTAGCCCCAGTTAGAATTAGATCTTGTATTTGCCGCAAAAGCAGCCGGTATATTACCAAATTCAGTTTCATTACCACCTGCTTCTAATAGTAAAATATTCCACTTCGTTATTTCTGATAGACGGCTTGCTAAAATTGAACCTGCAGTTCCAGCTCCAACAATTATAAAATCATATGTTCCATAGTCTGTAAAAAAACGTCATTAATAATAGTAATAATGATTTGATTTTAATAAACCTTTGCAGTTATTATTTGGATAATTTTTAAATTCAGCATTATACATAGGTGGTTTCCACTCTTGACTTTTCTTTAAATTATCTAACCATATTTTTTTATACAAATTGTCTTTATTTAATTGGGCAAAAATAGTACTGCAAAGTAGAAAAAGAATCGTACCGTATAGCATGTTAGCAGTTGTTACAATGAATAGGAAACTATTAAAGTAATTAATAATAATAATAAGTTAAATTATATGATAAGAATATAGTTTGCATTGTTAGGAACTTATTTTTTGTTGCAAACAAATAATGAACATTTCTGGTAGCATATTTTGCTTGAAATAATTATATCGTTACAGTTTGTTATGTAAACACATTATAACTTGTATTTAGAATCCATATTGCAAGTTTTTAGGTTGGATTATAATTTATTATTTATATTTTGTCTTCTTTGTACTACCTCTGTTGTACCTGTATGAGATAAATTATTTTAATCAAATAAATCATTGCTATTTTTAAATTAAATATAAATTAAAACGTTTTGTTTTTGTTTCATTGTTAAAGAAAACAGTTCCATTAAATCCAGAAAAAGGGTTTGTTAGGGTCTGTGCGGTAGATGTGACAATATCAATCGGGTTTACACTGATCTATTTTGTGCGCGAAGCAAATTTTACAACCACAACAGTATCTAGCTATATCTGCTAACATTTGTGGCCAATAATATTATTGTTTATAGGATTTGAAAGTGCCTAAATGTCTAAAAGTTCCAACATTGTAATTGTTGGAATGTAAGGTCTTCATAGTTCAGTCAATTTCTGGTAATTTCAGGTCTTTAGACATTTTTGTAAATCAATCAATCAGTTTGCCTGGTAGGAAATTTATCGGTTATTTCCTGTACTCGAACAAACATGGATTTAAACCAACGCTCTGACTCTGATAGAACAACGGAAGCGGTACTTATGGGTTTTAGTTTAGCTGTATTGCTGCAACTTGTCCAATTTCAAAAACGACCCAAAGAATTTGTTAATTCCCAGAGCTATTTTAATAAAAAGTGATTGGTTACTACTTAGTTCCTTCAAATTAGACATTTTTCAAAGAAATTTTACCCACAGCTTAGCGACCTATAGTATTTGGAACGTCTGAACACTATTTTCACCTAGCGCTCGCATGAGAATTCAGAATAACAATTTTTGTTCTTTTGCACGTTACAGTTTTACTTGCAAAACAATTATTTTGAAATTTTTACAGAACTTCAAAGTTTTTACTATAGGCCGAATTATATGTAAATGCATATTTGCATATGCATTTGCATATTTTGACCATATTTAGGCTTTGTTGCACATTTTAACCATATTTGGTTTTTATACATATTTTACCAATTTATAGAAAAAAATATTAAAAAACGCCAATTTATAAGTTACTATTTTATCCATATTGACATTTAATAAAAAAATAAAAAAATATATGTTGCCCATTTAAAAACTAAAATTGGTTGTTATTGCAAGTATACTAAAAATTAAAACATACTTACATTGCATATAGCTGCATATTTTGGCATAATTTTGCTATTTTTGTGCATATTTTGGGCTTTTTTATTGCATATTTGCATGCATATTTTAGTGTTTTTAAGTTGCATATAATCCGGAGTCTAGTTATTACCATATACGTAATGCATATAATGTATAAATTGTTAAAACTTATTTTAGTTGATAATTACACTTGAGGAATTAGTTCAGTATGCCGCGCGTATAAAACATCATTTCCATTGCAGATGGCACGTGCAGAAAGTCTACAATAAAAAATCCAATTACACCATGTAAATGGCTTATATTTTGTGCTAATTTACTAATGTTGCCGGTTTTTGTACTATTACGCATAAAAAAGTTGTGCAAGTTTACAATATTTAAGAATTTTTAAGTGTTTGTTTCAATTTACTGTACTGCAAAAACCACTGCATATACAAAGTTTGACTATAATAATAAAACGTCAGTAATAAGTCTAATAATGTTGTCCAAAAATTTGGTTTAAGTTGGTAAGTCAATTTAAAAGATATTAATTATTTATTAAATACACATTTTTTGTCTTAACTTTGGATCTAATTAACCAATTTTTGTCCGAATCATTTAAATGGTTTTATGTTACTGTTAGTGACATATAATGTATGTTTTAAATGTATAGAACCCTAAAATAATAAAATGTAAGATGTTTTTAATATTTTGTAAGTCACACATAAAATGGCAGCCGTAATATAATTTGCTTCACTATATAAACGCATCAACATAGGGAGTCAGGTATCCAGTTATATATATCCATAAAAATTTCTCGTCATCTGAGACACAAAGTACTCGCCCACGAATTCACTAACTAGTTGACATCAAAAATTAATTTGCGATTTGAGTTTGTATTCAATATCCACTCAAAGATACTCTTCGCAAAAGGCTTTTACAAAATTCTTTCAATTATGCCAATGCTGCTTGTACACTCGATACTAAATCAAAGCCCAACCTAATAACATCTGCAGAATAGAGATAAAAAAATCCTTAAAAGATGAAAAACTCGTTTGATACATAAGTTGATGAGTATCTATTCTCGTTAAAACTATCTATAAAATCTCCCAATAAATCAATAGTGATAGCGTCATACAATTGGTAACTTTCTTGGTTGATTTGTTGTTGATTTAATAAATATCCTGATTTACGTTCACCCTTCACTTTAAGTTCATTATAATATATATATATATTTATAAGTTATATATATAAGTTATTTTTCAAATACCAAAGAAAACACATTCTTTGAAAACAAAATCAACAAATTGCTTTTAGACCAAGTTGCAACTTATTAAATAATGAATATTATTTAACTATAAAGATAAAATTAATCCCTTAAGGAAATCGGGTGTTTATAAAATCTCATGTTCCAAATGCAGTAGCATAAATGTTGGGCAGACTGGAGAAAATTTTGAAACACAATACACAGAACATTTTAAAGCGTTTTAGACTAAACCACAATACAAGTTTATTTGCAAATTATATTATAAATTTTAATCATACTTTGTAATTATCCACATTAATGGTCAACCTAAAACAAATTAATAATTAAAATATACATATAGTTTCAAGAGCCTACTTATCTTTTAATCAAGCATCTGGTTTCAATTGCTACACCCCTTTTTGCCTTACAACCCAAAATGGTTTAAGATCAGCCAGGCTTGCTGAGTGGAGACGGGTGTGAGTTATACGTAACGTACCAACACTTGCAATATAATACAAAAGGGATGCACACAATGAGAAATTAAAAAAAAAGCAAAAGGCAAGCACTTACCAAATGTATTACAGGGACTTCCAAGGCTCCAATTTTTTTTTTTATGTTATTTGTAGTTTTAAAATGTTTCCTATGGTCTCGCACTGATAATGGTTCTGTCTAGGATAAAACAATAAACCAGATGCTATTAGAAATAAAAGACATTTAATAAGCAACTGAGCAAAATATTCACTGTAGTTTAAAACTAAAATTATACTACCCACACACCATTCACACTTTAACATATAAAAAGAAATTAACATAAGTTGACTGAAGTTCCAGTCACAAACAAAATTGGATAAATTAATAATTAATAAAAAATTTACAAAATAAAAATATTAATAATAAATGATAAAAATGGTCCCGCGTTGGGAGGCCAGTTTCCGCCAACACGTGGCAAGTTAACAAAAAAGGCAATTAAGACTACTAAACGTAGCTAGTAGAATCTCCAGCTTAGGGAGATAGATAAAATCGTGGCTTAAATACACGTTTATAAAAGGGTAGATTAATACTAAAAGTATTAATCCCTGAAAAAATTGACAAAGATGAATTAAGAATAACAAAAAAAGAATAATAAAACACTTACCTGTTCAGGCTACCTTGGGGGAAAATCAATTTTGTTAACCGAAAAATACCAAAATAACTTAATTCCTCAATATTGCGATACTTATACACAAGTAATAGTTATTTCGAACAAGAACAAAATCCGCTTAAGCAATGTTACTTATAGAAAGGTATACGGTAAAAAGACCGATCTTCATGGCCGCAACATGATCTGTCAAAGGCGTTTCCTAAGCATGCCTTACTCAGATTAAGTCAAATAAAAAGAAACAAGATACTTTAAAAAGGAAGAGGAGAAATAAAAATAAAAGAGTATGAATTAATAAAGGAAATAATAGAACAAAATGAGCAAGATAAAACACATTAATTGAGTTATTAGCAAAACAAAATAATATTACCATCTACACGTTACGCCACTGGTAACACTGCCATGGCGATAGCTTCATCAGGCTTGGTAACTGTCAAACTGACAAGATTGTGACAGTTTATTTAAAACTATGGGGGCAGTTTGATGAGTGTCATAAAACTACAAGCAAAACTCACATAATTTAACTCCTTTTTAAAATCGGTTTTTTTGCAACGTGAAATTTCTAATCTAATGAAATATATAAAAATCCAAAATTTTCAATTGTTTATTAAATTTTAAAATTAATTTGTTAAAATATTTGCTTAAACTTTAAGAGTTATACTTTATTAAATATTAAACTTAGTAGTCATTTTATTGTGTTATAAGTTATTTTTCTTAAATAACAATTGTTACAGTTCTGCTCGTACTTGTGAATGTATGATAAAATGTGAAATTTGAAATTGCCTCGTGTACTATTTTTTCTAACAGTTTGGTACTGCTGCCACATTAATTAATTAAAATTGTATTTCCTTTTCATTATCCTTCCCACTTAATTATTTGAGATGTACATGCGCAGGGCAAATTCTTGTTCTCGTCCCAGGAAGAAACAAGATGACAAGCCTCTTTCACCTTTGACTTTTGCCCGTTCAACATCGTTATTGCAAATAAGGGTAGTTAGTTATTTTAAATTAAACTCGTGCTGCAAATTATTTAATTTTTAAGTCAGGTGTTTTTGGTAATTCTCCGGTGCATCTCAAATAGTAAGTAATACTTCTTTTATTTTACTTTTACGGTTAGCTTTCCCTTATCGAAGTTTTGTTTTATTCAATTTAAAGTACTCAAGCCATCTTTTACTTCCATCAAATTTTAAAAAGAACAATTATGGCCAAGTTTGAGATGTGAGTATTTATAAAAATCCTTAAAATAACGTTGAAGTTTTAAAAAGAATATAGACAGAAAAAAAGTTAATTGATATAATAAAAAGTTTGTAATTGGAGTATTTAAGTCATGTAATGCAAAAACAACAAACAATGGTATAATTTCCTACAATTAATAATCTAAGGTAAAATTGAAGCCAAACGCAGCATAGTACGCAGACAATTTTCTTGGCTGTGAAATAAAAAAAAAGTTTAACTGTATATTCAATGAACTATTTAGAACAGCAATAAACAAAATAAAGTTTATCGTGATTGTTCCTTGTTCCATTTTTTTTACAGTGTTTCTTCGACTTTATCATTGTGTATACAAATCTTCTATTTTGCTATTCTATTTTTGTTTGTGCTCATTCTTTTTTTTTTTTTATTTTTAAAATTCAAACATTGCATGTTTAGGCTTAGCTACTTTTTTGCAGTAGACACAATTATCTGTCTCTGTAATGACCATTTAATTAGTGTATGTTCCAAATCTTTTGCTTTTTATTTATTAGAAATTTTTTTAATCTTTGTCTTAAATAAACAAATTTTTTTAGTGTAATTTTAGTTGATTCTTTAATATGCATATCAAACTTATTACGCTTGTTTAGATACACACTTAAATATCTGACCAATGTTGATGGCCTTACCTTTGAATTAGAAAAGTTACGTTTAGTTTAATTAGTGCCTTTAATAATAATGCTTCCGTTTGTTGTTCTTAGTCTTGTTTGATGTTTGCCATCTATAGGTTAACTCTACGTAGGCATTTGTTTGTACTTAGTATTAAGTCTTCTGCCATCAGAAGTAACGCAAATTTTTTTGAAAATGCGATTAAAATAGCAATTCCCATAAGTACTACTTTCAAAACTACGTTGTTTAAAACGTTTCATAAGGTAGGTCCGAGGACAATTATTGTTGGTACCGGTTTCTATGTTTATTTTTTTCTATTTATCATACAATACCATACTTTTTGTTAAGTAAAAAAACATTATATTGATCATATGAGCCAATACCAGTACATACACATTAATTTATCATTTTCTTATTTGCAATTTCATAAATTTTTTCTGGCTTGTACGGTTGACTTTCTTCTCCAAAATCCAAACTGGTTTTTATGTAGCCTTTTCTTGGATTAACTTTTTTTATAAGAATTTTGTATGGTTTGCTTATAGAGTTAAACAGACTTATAGATTGGATGTTTCAATTTTTGAAGTTGTTGGCATTAATGCTAATTTTGCAACCTTCCACTCCGTTGGGAATTTTTGCTTTAGTAATAACTTGTTTAACACCTCTAAAAACCATTCTAGCCATTGTTCACAATTTTTTTAACTACGTCTGCATGTATTTTATTTGAATACGGAGTTTTTCATTTTACTTGTCGCCTTAAGAAAGTCTTATCAAAAGGTTGTGGCATAAGGTTCTCAGGGCTGCTTTAATGGGGTAAGGAACTCTGGTGAGCGGACAAATAACACGTGGTTGGATGTAGTAAATGTTATATTTTCCCATACACACCTTACAAATATACACATAAATCCTAGGAAACAAATTAAGTATTAAAACATGAACCAGCATTGATACAAATAATTACATGAATTCACATATAAATAAACACTCACCTATGCTGGTAATAATTATAAACCAATAAGGCTTAGGACTAAATAAATGTACATATAATATAGATGTATGCGGGACGCTAGTCTAAAAGCAAAAGGAAGGATGGTTAATCCTTTACATATTACACGGTGGTTTGTGGCGGGGATAGACGTATGGTAGGTTGCATAGGGTTATCAGGAATTGAGGATTTATCCGCCACAAGGTGTTTGTCAATTTTTCCCTATCTAAATATCATTTACTATTGGAAATAGTTTACATGGTAATCTTTTTAAGCTGTTCATTGCAATCTTAAAACCACATTTTAAAATATTGTTTTCTAATTTAATGCATCAATTCATCCATAACGTTCGTTTTTAGCTTCCAATAATGTTTGTTCTATTTTTCTTACGTTGCTCAGTAAACTCATCAATTTTATCTATATTTAATTTTGCTTTTCCTAATAATCTAGAAAAGTTTCTTTTAGTTTTGCAAATTTCTTGTTTTTGTGCTATATCCAAGTTCCAACAAGATATTGTTTTTTGGAGTTTCTACATTACGTTGTGCAAACCTAGCATGCTTTATTATTTATTGAAATGCTTTGCTTTCCTCATAGCCTTAAAAGTATTGCAGTCTATACTGGTTTTATATTTTTATGCAAGCTTTCTTACTTTAGTTCAAAATAAATGCAGAGTAGCTGTCAATATATTTTTTTTTTTCAATTTTTATAAATAAGGTTTATGCCGTCATTTATAACAACCATTGAAAAGCAGATCTTTCAGTATCCAATTCTGGTTTTATTAATAATTGCATCCACCTCTCTTTTTGTATGATTTATCTGAAATATTTGTTGAAATAAAACATCCTTTCAATACACAACAGTTAGCACTAACTGATTTGCATACTCTTTCACTTTTATTTAAAAATATTACAGTTACATCAATTTTAGTGTCTTTTACTTAGCTGCTTTCTCTGACCATGTTTTTTCATTTGCATAGCACTAGTATATCTATCTGCAACATCCGCATTGCTAACTTTTTTCTGAAGAATGTGCGGGTTACTCAAATCATAAATGACAAATTTCATGTCGTTAGGAATTTTAAATGCAAAATAATATTAAATTATAAGAAAACAATCCCCGTGAGGGGAATTGCCAGTTACCTCCATCGGGTGCATCCCCATTGGAATTGGGGAAAGCTTGTCGGGTATGCAATCCAGCATATCCGAAGGGTAGTGGGAAAATAAAATACCTACCGTGAAACAAAAACTGGTTTCGAGGTTAGGCTAGCTACCTGCCAAAAGTAAAACAAAACAAGGGCTCACAGAAGGAAAACATTGGCCTCGGACAGCAATGGAAACACAACGACGACACAAGCAAGAACACGGACATCGAAGGAGACGAGGAGGAGAATAAAGGAAAACCTTTTAAGAGTGGGCACATGGAATGTTAGATCTTTTAACAACAAGGATCAAGAAATAATATTAGAACTGCAACAACATAAAGTGAACATATGTGCAATATCTGAAACAAAAAAGCAGGGCAAAGGAACAACACAATATGCCAACTATGCACTCATATATTCTGGCATGGGCAAAAACGAAAGAGCAGCTTCAGGTGTAGGAATACTATTACACCAACGACTCATACCAGCAATACAGACGATCGAGTATCACAATGACCGAGTGGTGAGCTTAAAACTACAATTAAATAACCGGACACTAAACTTAATTTCAGTGTATGCCCCAGACGAGGGGAAACCAATTCAAGAGGCCGAAGAATTCTACGATAACCTCCAAACAATAATAAACAATGTACCACCACAAGACCAGATGATAGTTTTCGGCGATATAAACGCCCGCATTAGAAACCACATTATTCCTGGGATAAAAAACAGGTTCAATGAAGAAACAGTCAATGAACGAGGGCAGTTGATGATAGAGCTTTGTACGCTCAATGAACTAAGAATAAACAACACATTCTTCGAACATAAACCCCAACATAAAACAACATTCCGCTCAAACCAAGGAGCACAATCCACAATAGACTATATACTAACAAACAAATCTATTAAACCAACACAAGTCCTTGATATAAGAAGCATAACATCAGCAAATATCGGGTCGGACCACAACCTAGTCTTAGGTAAACTAAATATAACTAAACACACAAACAACATCAAACCCAAAAAACCAACAGAGAAACTCAACATCGAAGGACTCAACACCGCGAGCACCCGAGATCTATACCAAAGGCGCTTATCGCAAAAGATCAGCACCCAACCGATAACAAGATGGGACACACTAGATGAAGCATGGACAAAACTAGAAAACAACATATTAAGCGCAGCTGAAGAGGCAGTAGGGAAAAGGAAGATAATAGGCGCTACTACACATACCAAGCATAGACTATGGTTTACACCAGAAGTAAAAGCACTGGCAGAACAAAAGAAGAAAGCGCATCTAAAATATAAGTCAACAAACACACCAAGGGACTACATAGCATACATATCGACAAGAAACAACGTCAACAACGCAATCCGGAAAATAAAAAGGGAGTTCTGGGAACAATGGAGCAGAGAAATGGACAACGACATGTTCGGCACACAAAAAAAAGTATGAAAACATCTAAGAGCAATGAAACAAAAAACCAATGAGACAGTGCAAATAAACATCAGTAAAGAAACCTGGCTAAAACACTTTGAACAAATATACTCGCAAGACCACCAACAAAACCAGGAAATAAGAGAAAACATCCAGTCGACAAATACACAAACCAAAACCAAAACCAAACCGGAAGAAGTACTGACCGAAATGAGTAAACTAAAGAACAGAAAGGCGGCAGGTCCTAACGGAATCCCTAACGAAGCAATCAAATATGGAGGAACGAAATTAGCAAAAAAAGTTTCAGAGCTTTTAAACATCATATTGAACAAAGCGGCGATACCACACGCATGGAAAAACAGTATCACCATACCCCTGTTCAAAAAAGGCAAAGCATCAGACCCGGCAAACTATCGAGGAATAAGCCTGTTAGACACAAGCATGAAGCTCTTTACGCGTCTTCTAACAAGCCGTATATCGAAGCAAAAATAAATCCAAGAAGAACAGCAAGGTTTCAGGAAGAACCGGTCAACGATAGATGCAATATTTATTGTACGACAAATCGTAGAAAAGTCATTAGAATATAACAAACCGGCTTATTTGTGTTTCGTCGATTTAACCAAGGCCTTCGATAAAGTGCTACTGCCGGACGTGATTAATGAAGTAAAGCAAGAGAACATCCACCCAAATATCATTAAAATAGTCAAAGACCTTAACACAGGGAACACCACAAAAATCGTAACCAAAACGATGTGCACCAGGACCATAACACAGAACATAGGAATAAGACAAAGAGACAGCCTGAGTCTATTGTTATTCAACTTGATTATGAACCGCATAATAGACAGAACCAGAGAAGTAAACGAGGGATACAGAATGGGAAACGCGAAAATCAAGATTGTATGCTACGCTGATGACGCCGTGCTCTTTGCCGAATCAGAAAATTCCCTACAGCGATTATTATTCGCATTCAAAACAGAAGCCGAGGCGATGAACATGGAGATTTCTAGCAATAAGACAAAAACCGTAGTAATCGCAAAAACTCCAGTAAGGTGCAAACTGGTTATCAATGACAACATCATTGAGCAAGTATCCTCCTACCAATACCTAAGCGTGCAAATATCAGCCTACGGTGAACTGAAAACGGCAGTCAGTAAACAAACGAACAACGCTTCGAGGATCGCGGGAGCCTTTAAAACACGATATGGAAGAACCAATACATATCAAACAGCAACAAAGTCCGGATCTACAAGACCTGTGTCAGACCGGTGTTGACATACGCGGCAGAAACAAAAACCGACAACTCCGAATCCAAAAGAATACTGCAAACTGCGGAAATGAGAATTCTGCGCACAATAACTGGTAATACACTAAGAGATCGACGACGCAATGACAACATACGCAACGAGTGCAACACGCCAGACATTGTAAGATGGGCGCGTGCAAGAAGAAGAGCTTGGAACGAGCACATAACTTGAATGGAGAACCATCGACTGGCTAAAACGGTCAGAAACCAGAAGCCCGAAACGAAGAGACCAACAGGACGACCACCAAAACAATTGAAAGACAGCTGGAGTTCAGTGTCCCAGGACAGACCAGACTAATGGAAATCTTTACAACAAGCCATTGGTTTTCGATAAGAGGAAGAAGAAGAAGAAGAAGAAAACAATCAATTTTTGAATGGCAAACAATTAGGCGGGTGGTCGGGTTAATCAAATCTTAATTATAGCGGGTAAGTTTATTATAATAAAATTAGTTATCTCAGCTACTGATAAATGTTCTTGTAGCCATATGACGATAGAAATATTGAATGTAAACTATTATTAAATTTTAAAAAAACTTTTTCTGAATATCAAATGTCAATAAACTATTGAAAAACTCTTGAAATATTTGTTTCTAGTACTGATGTTGTTCCAACAGCTAAAACCTAAAAAACATTAAATGTTAAAAGTCATTAATTTATAGAAGAACTATTGGACAACCAATTTCTAAGTGTCAAACATTTGGGCAAATGAACAAGTTACTTAGATTTTAAATGTAGCATTGGTTGCATTGGCATACCTTACCTGCCCGTTCATGTGTGTGTGGTTAATAGGAACTTTGTTTTATTATTAAGTAAACTGTTGGAATACTGATTTCTGGAGGACAAACACTTTGGCGGGTAGTAAAGCCGCTCAGATCTTTATTGTATAAAGTCGAGAAAGAAGAGAAAAGAGGAAAAAAAATCAAAAAATCACGGACACATTGACCCGCCCTCGTAACAGATACGTTGCATTGCTGTACTTTTTCCTACCCATCCATGTGATTCTAATTAGCAAAATTCTAGTTATGATCTAAGAAATTTAGAAAAACATTTTGATAACCAATTTTTGGATGGCAAACACTTGGGCAAATTGGAGTAACTCAGATCTTCAATGTGTCGAGCAAGTTGCATTGAAATACCTTATCCATCCGCTATTGTGTTTTTGATTAAGTAGTTGGAAGTATTTCTCACTGTTGATGTTGCTGCAGCTATGTCATTAAACTATAGATGAACTGTTGGACAACTAATTTTTGGATAATAAACACTCAGCCCAATGGGCGGGTTACTCAGATCTTGATTGTGGTGGTGGTGTCTTCCGTGTAAGATTAATAATAATTACAAAATAAGTAAAAAAAAAAAATTTATACATTTTTTTAAAATTCAATTTCAAGTACAAAAAAAGTAGTAGCATTGTAATATGTAAACGGTTTTCAAACTGATAGAAAAATCCATTAAAGTAATTAATAAATAGTTATGAAAAATTACAATAGAATAGATAAAATTGTTTTTGTTGTAATTATCTGATAATGGGCATACTTGCCCGTATAATCAACTTGAATGTTTAAGCTAAAAATTTTAAATGTATAGCCTATAATTATTTAGTTTAAAAATGACTTTGTTAGTCAGAAAACTTATAAAAGTATCGTTTCAAGGTCCAATATGATATAACTACAATATTATTGGTAACATTTTTTGATTTAAACGTTTTTAGTAACAACATAATTTCTTAACTTTTCGTCCTTTATTTAATAAATCCTGTATCGTTTTTTATAAACTTTAATAAAATTATATTAGTGCTTCATGAGATAACACATGTTTTTAATTAACAAAAATGTAAAATAATATTGACCAAGTAAATTAAATTTAATATAAAAATACAATTTGTTGGGGTCTAGTAAAATTTAATTTACTCCACTTGTGTTTCTGCGATTAGGAAAAAAACACAGCAGCCGTATTTGCAAATTTTAATTAACCCGCATTAAAAAAAAATATATATATGTAGTATTTTTTTTTTTTGGCCAAGGGTGGACCGTTAAGCAAACGTGCAGACGAACAAAACGAAAATAATTAGTGGTAATGGGCAATACACATGATTACGATGGGGATTCCGTTATTAAAGCAACAGAAGGCATGCTGTTGGTTGGAACACACATTCAAAAAAATATATATGTAAATATTTTACGGGGGCGCGCTTCATCAGCGCTCTCGGGGCGTAATAAACTTTATGGTATTTTCCGCGCATGTAATCAACTTGTATTATGATGACACTTTTTATTTACACGTATGAATCTCATTTACTTCTCCTGATTTACGTTATTACCAGGACGGGTCAAATTTTTGAGGGTATGCATACATATTTATTAACCCGAGCCGCTTCTCTTTGCGACCGCATTAAATTTTTTATTTTTTACAAACGACCCCATGATGACACAGTTTCAGTCAATATCAATTAAGCCCCATGTTTACATACAATGTGTTTAAATTATAAACAAACTTGCAACCGTTGCTAATATAAACAAACGTTGCTAATTAATAGTTAACAAAAACTTGTGTTCAAAGTAATATTGTTCAATAAATGTCCTTGTAAACAATTCTATTAGGCAAGTGCTGCCAAGAATATCAATCTCAATAAATCCAAGTCTATAAAATTCACTCGCGCATTGTTATTGACAATATATATACATATAAAAATAGAAACACCTTGGCGTGCGCGACCTGAAAAACTCCCAATTGTTCGGCTTTTAAGTAAAGCTTAAGTTGGAACACGGGAAAGCTCTCTTCCGAGATAAATGGCTTTGTTGGCTGGTATTATCTGAGTATGTATTTACTCGCAGATTGTCGTGCATGTCAGATTCATATAATGCTTATCTATCTCTGGGAGACGTGTTAAAAGTTTACTTGGGGTGTGAGCGACGTACGGACGCATACATTTCTCAAATCGTTATTTGCATTTTTACGTCGTCGCATCAGGTAAACTAGCTAGCGCTGGCTGCTGCATATCGACAAATATTAAAGCTATGGCTTGCACAGACGGCGAAAAATAAAGTCAAGCTTTCAATATTATATTGCCAATATTAGAATGAATTTATTGTGACAAAAATAGATAAAATAATTTTATAATAAATAAGTAGACTAGAATTAGATTTCAACCACCAAACAAATTTGAATAAATGGAGATTTTCCACTTTATCTCTAGACTGCTTCTGGAATTCTTGATGTAAATAGTGTTCTTTACACATGTAATAATTGTTACTTTGTTTGTTTTGAGTTAGTAATTTTCTGAGTATACTTCACAAGTTCTATGGGACTACTCTAAATGTCGACTATTTATTAAAATTCTTTATGTAGTTTTTTTTTTAATTTTTGCTTTCATAAATATTCAAAAAGGTATAGCTTTGAATATTTTATCATCGCTTTTGCATTGTTGATTTTCAATTACCTGCGCTTTATTATATGAAGGCTTTTTATTGATAACAAAGATTTTTAGTACATTATTATATAATATGCTATGTTAAATAGCAACGGCAGAAAAACACTGTTTGGAAGTGCTGCAAAACGTTTTTCTCGCCTGCCTCTACCGAAATCATCTGTTTCAGCCTTAAAATACGAGCCAAAACGACAATAAAAAAAAAACTTTTGCGGTATTTGATTAGCTGTTAAAACATACTTGAAATTGTTAAAACATACTTTAAACTGTTCGAGGATTCTAAAAACTATCAATAAATAATTTAAACTGTTTACAACTCAGTTTAAACTGTCAAAAGTTTTATATGTCAAAACGTACATAAATTTGCCTTCAAACTATCAGGATTCTAAAAACTAATCAAACACTTTCAACTGCCAAAAACTGTCAAAGCATAATTTAAACTGTTAAAGCATTCTAGAAACTATCAATAAATGAAATAAACTGCCAAAAATTGTTTAAAACACACTTAAAATTGTAAAAACATACTTAAAACTATCAAAAATACTAAATACTTACTTAAAACTGTCAAAACATACTTTGAACTTTTAGAGGATTCTAGAAAGTACCAATAAACAATATAAACTGCCATTTTTTTTTTAATTTACTTAAAACTTTTAAAACATACTTAAAACTATCAAAAAATGCTTAAATAAATTAAATACTTACCAAAAACTGTCTAAGCATATCTAAAACTGTCAGTGGATTCTAAAAACTATTAATAAATATAATAAACTGCCAAAAAATGTTCAAAGCATACTTAAAACTGTAAAAACGAACATAAAACTTAATACTTACTTAAAACTGTCAAAACATACTTAAAACTGTCAGAAAAAATTTAAAACTAATAATATATAATATAAACTGCCAAAAATTGTTTAAAAGATACTTAAAACTTTTAAAACATACTTAAAACTGTTAAAACATACTTAAAACTATCAGAAAATGCTTAATACTTACTAAAAACTGTCTAAGCAAACCTAAAACTGTCAGAAGATTCTAAAAACTAATAATAAATAAAATAAACTGCCAAAAAATGTTTAATGCATACTTAAAACTGTAAAAACAAACTTAAAACTATAAAAACATAAGTAAAACTATCAAAAAACTCTTAATACTTACCAAAAACTATCAAAACAAACTTAAAACTGTCAGAGAAATCTAAATACTTTTAATAAATAATATAAACTGCCGAAAAATGTTTGAAACAAACCTAAAACTGTAAAATCAGTTTTAAAACTATCAAAAAATGCTTAATCTATACTAAAAATTTTCAAAACATACTTAAAACTGTCAGAAGAGTCTAAAAACTATCAATAAATATTATAAACTGCCAAAAAATAGTTAAAACATACTTAAAACTCTTAAAACATACTTGAAACTGTTAAAACATTTTTAAAACTATAAAAAAATGCTTAATACTTATTTAAAACTGTCAAAACATACTTAAAACTGTCAGAAATTTTTTTAAACTAATAATATATAATATATACTGGCAAAATTTGTTTAAAATATACTTAAAACTTTTAAAACATACTTAAAATTGTTAAAACATACTTAAAACTATCAAAAAATGCTTAATACTTACTAAAAACTGTCTGAGCATACCTAAAACTGTCAGAAGATTCTAAAAACTGTTAATAAAAAAAATTAACTGCCAAAAAATGTTTAAAGCATACTTAAAACTGTAAAAACAAACTTAAAACTGTAAAAACCTAAGTAAAACTATCAAAAAACTCTTAATACTTACCAAAAACTGTTAAAACAAACTTAAAACTGTCTTAAAACTGTAAAAAAAAGTTTATTACTTACTTAAAACTGTCAAAACATACTTTAAACTGTCAGAAAATTCCATAAACTGTCAATAATTAACGTAAACTGTCAAAAAATGATTAAAACATATTTTAAACTATAAAAATATACTTAAAACTATTATAACAAACTTAAAATTGTCAAAGAATGCTTGAAACTTAGTCTAAACTGTCAAAACAAACTAAAAACTGCCACAATGTTTTAAAATCTATTAATAAGTGATATAAATTGCCAAAAAATGTTTAAAACATACCTAAAACTATCAAAACCTGCTTAACACTTACTAAAAACTGTCAAAACGTACTTAAAACTATCAGTGGACTCTAAAAACCATCAATAACTAATATAAACTGCCAAAAAATGTTTAAAACTTTTGTAAAATTGTAAAAACATACTCAAAACTGTTAAAACGCATTTAAAACGATCAAAAAATGCTTAATACTTTACGTCAAAAAATACTTTAAACCGTCAGAGGATTCTAGAAACTACCAATAAATATCTAAAACATACTTAGAACTGCTAAAACATTCTTAAAACTTTAAAAAATGTTTATTACTTATTTAAAACTGTCAAAACATACTTTTAACTGTCAAATAATTTTAGACCCCAAATAAACGATAAAAACTGCTAAAATTTGATTAAAACATACTTAAAAGTATCAATTGCTTAATACTAACCTAAAATTGTCAAAACATACTTTAAACTGTCAGAAAATTTTAGAAACTATCAATAAAAAAAAAATTTAAAACAAACTTAAAACTATCAAAACATGCTGAATACTTACTTAAAACTTTCAAAACATTTTTTAAACAGTCAGAAAACATTACAAACTATTAATAAGTGATGTAAACTGCCAATAAATTTGTAAAACATTTCTAAAATTGTAAAAACGTACATAAAAATGTTAAAACAAACTTAAAACTACCAAAAAATGATTAAAATTGAGTCTAAACTGTCAAAACATACTTTAAACTGACAGAGTTTCTAACTACCAACAAATAATATAAACTTCCAAAATTTGTTAAAAACATACTTAATGAAACTGTGAAAATATACTTTAAACTGTTAAAACAAACTTAAAACAGTCAAACAATGCTTAAAACTTAGCCTAAACTGTTAAAACATATTTAAAACTAACACAATGTTTTAGTAACTATCAATAAGTGACAAAAGCTGCCAAAAAATGTTTAAAACTTAGATAGAACTGTCAAAACATACTTAAAACTGTCAAAAAATACTTAAAACTGTCAAAAAATTCTAAAAACTATCAATAAATAATTTAAATTGTCAAGAAAAAATTTTAAAATGATTTGAAACTGTTAAAATATATTAAAAACTGTCAAAAATACTATAAACTATCAATAAATACTTTAAACTGTCAAAGACAGGTTATAACTTAGTTGACATTATCAAAACAAATTTAAAACCGCAAAAAGTTTTTGAAAACTACTAATACATTATTTATATGTTTAAAAAATGACTTAAATTTATTTATAACTGTCAAAACATACTTAAAACAGTCAGAAGACTCTAAAACTTATCAATAAATTATTTAAATTGTCAAAAAATGTTTAAAAATTACTGAAAACTGTTAAAACATATTAAAAACTGTCAGAAAATTTTAGAAACTAACAATAAATACTTCAAAATGTTAAAAAATGCTTAAAACTTAATTTATATTAGCAAAACATAGTTAAAACTGTCTAAACATATTTAAAATATTTAGAAATGCTCAAAACTTACTTAAATTTGTCAAAACAAATTTAAAACTTTTAGAAGATTTTAGAAACTATTAAAAAATACTATAAATTAAAAAAAAATGCTTACAACTCAGTTTAAACAGTTAAGATAAACTTGAAATTGTCAAAACATACTTTAAATTGTCAGATGATTCTAGAAACTATCAATAAATAATATAAACTGACAACAAATGCTAACAACTTATCTTAATCTGTCAAAACATACTTACAATTATTATGAAGTTTTAGAAACTAAAAATAAATACTTCAAATTGTCAAAAAATGCTTGCAACTTAGTTTTAAGTGTCAAAACATACTTTAAACTATCAAATCATAGTTAAAACTGTTATTTAATACTAAAAAATATCAATAAATAATTTAGATTTTTAAAAAAATTTAAAAACTAATTTAAAGCTGTCAGAATGTTCTAAAAACTATCAAGAAAAAGTTTAAACTGTCAACACTTATTTAAAACTATCAAAAGATTCTAAAAAATATTAATTAATTTATTATACTTTAATCTGTCAAAAAACACTTAAATTGTACTTAAAACTGTCAGAAGATTTTAAAAACTGTTAATAAGTACTTCAAACTGTCAAAACATACTCAAAACTATCAAATCATAATGTTCTAGAAACTATCAATAAGCAGTTTAAACTGTCAACACTTATTTAAAACTACCAGAAAATTTTAGAAAATATCAATGAATTTATTTAAACTGACAGAAAAGCTTAAATTGTACTTAAAACTGCTAACACATACTTGAAACTGTCAAAACACACTTAAAACTTTAAAAAATCTAAAAAAAAAACTTAAAATTTAAAATTTAAAATTTACTTAAACTGTCTAAACATACTTAAAACTGTCAGAAAATTTTAGAAACTATCAATTAGTTCTTCAAACTGTCAAAAAATGTTTACAACTTAGTTGAAACTTTTAAAAGGTACTTAAATCTGCCAATAAACATAATTAAAACTGTCAAAAAAATTTAGAAACTATCAGTAAATACTTTAAATTGTCAAAAAATACTTACAACTCAGTTTAAACAGTCAAAACATATTTAGAACAGTCAGGAGTTTCTAGAAACTATCAATTAATAATATAAACTGCAAAAAAATTGTATAAAACACACTTAAAACTGTTAAAACATACTTAAAACTGTCAGAAGATTTTACAAATTATTAATAAAAAAATTAAATTGTCAAAAAATAATTAAAACTTACTTGAAACTGTCAAAACATACTTAAAACTGTCGAAAGATTTAAAAAACTATAACAAAATACTTTAAACTGTCAAAACAATTTTTAATCTGTTATTATTTGTGGTCTGCACAAAAAATCCAAAAATTCTTCTTTTTGCGCAACTTACTAAAAACAAAATAATAGTTTTATAGCTTTCGCGGCTTATAACCAGAGTAAAGACTTAAAATGGAAAACTTCTGATCAATTTCACTAGTAATTTTTAAAATTGTCAAGTCAATGTTAAAAATCGAAAAAAAAAATGGAAATAATTTAAAAAAATAAATAAACTTTATTTCAAATCGATTGTTGTAGCTAGTAAATAACAAAACATTATTTTTTTTGTGCGGTAAATTAGTTAAACGCAATAGTTCCGCAACTGATTTTAGTAAATACTGTGTTAAAATGAAAATAATTTTTTTTGCGATTTAAGAAAGTTTAAAAAAATGTTGAATATTGTTTGTTATATTTTTTTGTAAAATTGTTTTGCTAAAATTTTAGATATCGTTAATTACGCAGCAACTTTAAGATAGTAGACAACTAGATAATAAGTTATTAAAATAATGGTTTATTTGTAGCACAAGACAAGTAACAAAATAAAAACAATTTGTTAATCATCAATTTTTGAAAGACAAAGAAAAGATTATTATCATTTCTTTTTTGGCAGACAATTTAATTTTAAGTTTGTTGCGTCATCAAAAGACAATTCAACAGTTAAATTAAATTGTACAAATTAATTACAATTTGTTGTTTGACTTGTAGAAAACAGAAATTAAATAAATTCACTGCAACGATCCAATTGATTCCCGCAACGAGGAAACTTTACTTGTTATACATCAACTTGATAAATCCTCTGATTAAATTTAGTTTTATTCCATAGGGATAATGCATCACAGAACTTTAATCGTTATAAAAGTGACACATTCGGTTATTGCCGTTTGCGGCTCCTACAACATTATCAATGGTCACTGATCGGATTGGTCGGGTTCTGCCGCAATTGTTAGTTCTGCGGTCATCTAGCCCCTACGATTAATAAAGGTATGAATTGAAACCTTTATTAACCTTAAGCTTAACCAGATTGCGGTTGAATTAGAATTTAAAATTGTTTTATAATTTACTAAATAATAATAACCACTAGCCATTAAACGGTAGTAGACATAAATCTCTCCACATTATTTACATGTAAATGACGCCTAATTTTAGAAGCATTAAACTAAGTAGACTCTAAACACCCTGAAGCTGAGTTATACCCATTTAACTATCACACCTTTGTAAGAACAAAAACACTATATAAAAAAGCAGATGTTTTACTGTTTTAATTAACGTTAATTTATTAAATACGTCATTATCATTTTAAACCGTGTTATTTTTATCCATAATACTTGGCTTTTTAACAGTCCGTTGCTGTAATTATGAAGGCCCCCTCGTTGACATCACACAAAACAAGCCGTATCAAATTTAATATCCGAGCGAGCGCATGTTTTACGATTTCATGGCATCTAAAATTTTCATTTTCAATTACTGCCATGCATAAAGTAACATTGTGCAATGTATGGATGATTTTGTGTAATTAATAATATGATGTGATTACATTGCTAGTTTCCGTCTTGCCAAAATCACATTGTTAATGTGTTCTCGCATAGGTAATGTGGGAATGCATTCATTGTTGTAATTAGTAAATTCAATTAGTATTAATTAGCTTTCTATATTTAATTTATCGATCGGTTTGTGAATAATTGAAACTGTATGAAACTCAGTTAATTGTGTATTCAGTTAACCTTTGTTATCACTAATTATGTTTAGAGAATGAACTATTACAAACAAAATAATATTTGGCTATCTGAAATTGATTGCGGTGACCATAATTTGCATAACTTAATCGTATGTAAGTGCAAATTTTGCGCAAATACTTGTCAAAATCATCGGTCAAGTTTATTTGATCAATCTTATACCTACGCAATTACGTGTGTGTCAAGTTTAAACAATTTTTTTAAGTGCGGATGTCTATGCTAAATAAACTTGCCTCATCAATGGATTTTTTTGTAAAGTGCTTCTTGTTAAAGATTGTGTTAACTAAAAAATCTACCTAACTTTTTTTTTGTCTTTTTGTATTTTATACTTATTATTAGTTAATGTTTACTAACAAGAATTGAAAAGTTTTCTTTATCCCAGAGCTAAAAAGTAGAAGCTTTTTTGCAATTTATAAAAATGGAAAGTTTGTCCAATCCAGTGGACGTTAGCGTTAGCGGCAGCAATAAAGCGCCAGAGAACAACGCTGGTGAGTGCGGTGTTATTAGCTGGATGCTAAGACCAACAAGATGGGCCAACTTTAAAGCAAACTTTTAAATCTTTTATATGATCATATTTAAACCATCAAAACCAGGCAGGGGACAATTTTTTTTATGCAAAAGGACCGTCAAACTTTTAGGCTAATTTGGCCAAAAAACGTTTGAGAGTAGATAAGTGATGGTACGTTATTCGCATAACCAGGTCATCTTTTATGAACAACGGTTATAGTAATGTTTCTGCTGCTTCTTTGCGGCAGCCAGGTTAAACCCGCCAAGCTCCCTAACCTCTCAGAGCTTTTGCAAATAGACGATTGACCTTTAAAATATTTGGGACGTTTGTCCGTTTGCAAAAAGAAATGGTGGTCAATGTCTGTGCTTACAAGACACGAAGTTTGGGTCTGCAGTCGTTTTACGTTATTGAATTTGTTTTCCTGGATTTTTAGCCAACGTGTCTTCTTTTGCAACAGGACTATCAAAGAAAAAGTTGTTTTAAAATATGCGGGAATAAAACGGAAATACCTTGACGCTATCTAGAGTAAAAATCGCAGTTATTGGAGTCCCTGTAAACACCGTATTCATTCATGTGTCACAGATATATTAGTTTTGATTTAACAAATTTGTATTTTCTTAAATTTAGCTTAAGACTGGCTGCTTGATAATGTTTGTCTTTTGTTTCCACAGTACTATGATATTGTCTAGGTCTGCAAAGGTTTGATGCTCCATCCCTCAACCAATGACGATATCCAAAAAACACTAAGAAGTGACGAAACAGAATGCAGCTCAAACATCATAACGGTTAATTGGTCCATGGCCGGGAATTGTAAAGAGGTAGAATGAGTGGGATCTGCAAATAACCAATCTTGAAAATCCAATGTAAAAAAAACGGAAATTTTGTACCAAAACGTTGTTGATAAACTAGAATGAGTAGTAATCTTTGATGGTAAACGCATTAACTTTTTAAAAATCGATGCAAAATCTGTGTTTTTTTCATACAATTACTACGGCAATAAATTACAAACTTCTAAACAAATTTATTACACCATCTTCCAACATCTTATCAACGGGCGGTGTCTCTGTTTAATTGGTGTGATAATTTGAAAGCGGATCTGGCAAGTAAACAAAAAATTGGTCGTTAGGGTCAAAACATTCAGACAAATAATATCTGCTTGAAGGCGTCGTCAGAGCTATTTGGGCTCACAATGTTAACCGATGTTGCTTTTGGTCAGCAAAGAAATGAATCAAACAATTTTGTAGTATAAATCTACAAAACTGTCACATCCAAAAAGTATTGCTACTGGAAGGTCTTAAGCTTTGGTATTGCTGGTAGTGGTTCCATTGGCTACAAAGGTTGACATATTGATAAAATAGTTCTCCTGGATCATAAGGTAAAGCTGGACCTTTTTGTCTAGGGAAATTTACATTGGGGTTCTAGTTGCTGGCTAAAGTGTTTTTTTTTTGTGCATTTTGGCATGCAAAACAATTGTGTCTTATGGTGTTCAAGTGTAAGTTAGAATTGAATTTAATATTTTAGAATTGGCTGTTTGACTGCTGTGTTTCCGGTAGACTAGGTTGACTAACCTTGGCCTTTGTACTTTTGAAAGTTTTTTGATCTGTTAGGGTTAGTGGAAACTTTTCGTGGGTGGTTTTTTGATCACAAAATACTGTTGGAAAAAATGGATAAGTATGGATTTAGAAGCACATCACTATTCTGGATAACTAATTATTTAGACAACAAATCTCAATATGTTAAACTTAATAATATTAAATCAAATTGTTTTATAAATAACGTGGGTATCTCTCAAAGTTCAACATTAGGACCAATATTGTTTCTGCTTTACATCAACGATATTATCAACGCAGATATTAAAGCAAAAATAACTTCTTTTGCTGATGATATCTGTTTAACCTGGACAAACAACAAACAGAAAGGTCTCAAAATTACAATAAACAAAGACTTAAATAAACTTTACTCCTGGTTTAACTCAAATAAGTTACTTTTAAATATAACTAAAACTAAAATAATGAACTTTAAATCAAATGCAAATTATCAAATAAAAGTAAACATTAATAACAATAAATTAATCTCCGTCAATAATCAAAACTTTCTGGGCATTTTAATCGATAATAACTTGTTGGAATAGTCACATTGAAAGTCTTCTAAAAAAATTATCGTCGGCGTCATATATAAAAGCATTGGCAAACAACTTTCAAAAATTTAGTATTATTCATTATTTGAAACTCGGATGCGGTACGGGATATATTATTATGAATATGCATCCAACGAGAAATTAACATCTATATTCAAGTCGCAAAAAAGGATAGTTCAATCTCTAAATAATATTAAAATTCGAGAAACCTGTCAACCATTTTTTATTAAAGACAGACAAAATATTAACATTTTACGCATCATTCGAATTACTGTCCTTCGCCATTATCGTATGATAGAGTCACACACTGCGAGTAGCTGCACTGCAAGTAACTGACTAGGCTAGCTCGAATGCTAGCTCGCACTGTGTAAAAAGGCCTACACTACGAGGCGCCAAACAAATAAAACATTGCGTTGTGTAGAGCACATGAAATCACGAGATCACACGATTTAATTTGATGAAAGAAGTGGCGAATGCGGTATCTTGTTTGCCATATAAAATTATTAAAAAAAATTAAAAAACATTTTAACAATTTAATATATTATTTGTTATTATTTTCAAACATATATTTCATTAACAAATATATGTATGTAGTAATCAAAGTAATAATTGATTGAAAATAGTTTTAATATGAATATTTTTGTTATTTACTTACTTTTTTTATAGGAGTATTTAATGAATAATTTTATATATATTAATAAAATTTATACTAAATTATATTCCAATACAAATATGGATTAAAATTTGTAATTAATAAAACAAAAATCTAATTGCAAATCCATAAATAATACAATGTGTGTCTCAAAAAAATCCAATAATTTTAGTTGCAAATAAAAGAACTTAAACTGATTAAAATTATTTTTAAATTAACATTGTTTATTAGTTTCAATTTTGTCTAACAAAAAACGTATTTTCTATCTAACCTTTGCGCACTCCAGTTCCATCTAATCGATGGTTATCGTGTGTTGGAATAACCCACCCACCTGCCCAAGTGTTGGTCATCGAAAGATTAAATATCACCTTGTTCTTCCTAAACAAAAATACATCAAATGCTTGCAAAAAGAAAAAACTTTAAATTTCTTGTTAACAAACTCCTCGGTGAGTAGGTTTAAAGTAAGTACAATTCATATTGCACCCAATGATATTCAAACGTAATCTATCTATTCAATAACATAAAAAAAAAACAAGCAGAAAATGCCTTTACAACATTTAATATACAGCAAATTGTATAAAACAAAAAAAATAGGAATGAAATGTTGACGTAGTCTCTCTACAAGCACGTAGACCAAACTTAAATAAAATAATAAAAACAAAAAAAACTAGTGCGTATAACCTTAAACCAAGACTATAAATTGATCAACTTCAAATATTGCGCCGCATGCACCAACAAGTCGACTTACTAACTAAAAACCTTATAAAGAACACCAAATAGCCACACCAAAACAAACATCTGGCGGTTGGGTAGGCACTCCAGTACAAACTACTTGCGGCGAATTATTATCTGAAGTAACGCAGCCACTTGCTTAAGTGTTGATTATCAAAAATTTAGATATCACTTCCACCTCCTTTGACTAAAAGATTTTTAACATCTCCAGAGAAGAGAAACTTCTAATTTTTTTAATAACAAACACTAGGGCAGGTGAGTGAGTACTCTAGTTAAAACTACTCAATGTGAATTATAATCTAAAGTGACCCACCCTGCCGCCCAAATGTTGGTCATCAAAAGATTGTATATTACCTCCTCCTTCTTAGACAAAAAAATTTATTAACAAAGTTCTTGGACGGATAAGAAAATAACTCCAGTTCAAACTATTTACTGGTTACTATAATATAGAGTAACCCACCCACATGTTGGTCATGAAAAGATTAAATATCATCTCATCCTTCTTCAACTAAGAGACTTCTAACACTTTCTTTGTTAACAAACATTAGAGCAAGTGGATGGAGACTCTAAAGTAACTCACTTACTCACCTAAGTATTGGTCATTAAAACAATTGGATATTACCTCCGTCTCCTTAGACGAAAAAACTTCTAACGCTTTAAAAAAGTACAAACTTCCAATTTCTTATTAACTAACTTTTGGGCTGGTGCGTGGGTACTCCAAATAACACCACATGCTAGGAATCATGATCTGAAGTGACCCGCCCACCCATATTAGTTATCTAAAGATTGAATACTACCTCCACCGCCTCTAAATAAAAGATTTCAAACATCTGCAAACATAAAAAATCAATTTCTTTGATAACAAACGCTCGGGCGGGTGAGTGGGCACTTCAGTTCAAACTATTCGATTGTAGTCATAATCTGAAGCAAGCCACTTACCCGCCCAAGTGTTGATTATCTAAATATTAAATAAAACCTTCTCTTTTTCTGTCTAAAAGACTTTTAACACATGTTGATAAGAAAAACTTTAAGTTCTTTAAAAATAAACACCTGATGGTAATTATTATATCTGGAATTGTAAGGCCAACTTTTGTTCTCTTCTAACCACAGCGTTATTAGAACACTCGAGGGCAATAAGATCGTTCAACTTACAAACACTCACTTTACCCTACCAGAAAAACACTACAAACTCTTCAGAAATAAACAAGAAACCACTAACGTACTTTTATCACTAAAAAATTCACATGAAAAACTCAAATCAACAATAGCCTTTAGTCTCCGGCAGTAAGAAGATGCTAAGAATCCTCGGAAGCAATACAAACAAACTTTATATTAAAGAATAAAACGTTAAAACTCTGTTCTGTCTTAAAACATTAAAATTTTGCTAGAAAGCATCCAAATCAAGCTGCAAACTGATAATTGTTAAAAAATAACAAAATTTTGCTATAAACTATTTAATTTTTTTTTCATAAAAAGTTAAAAATAACAAAAATTGGCTATGAATTATTAATATATTCTCACAATAAACTAAAAACTGAAACTTGGCAAAAACCGGTAAACATAAAATAGAAAAATGTATTTTTTTATAAAATTTTAAGAATACCAAAGTCCGGCTATAAAGTATCAAAATTTTATCAAAAAAATATAAAATTCTGTCACTGTCACACTAAAAATTGGAAAGTTTAAAAAATATTGTCCAAAAATTTTTACATTTACCATAAACTGATAAAAACTGCAGCATTATAAAATATTAAATTATTTTCAAAAAGAACCAAAATCTAGCCAAAAAGTGCAATATTTTGTTAGTAAAATGTTAGAAGTAGCTAAGCCTTGAAATTTCAATCAATTGTCAGAAGACACCAATAATCCTATAATAAACTGTCGAAAATACAAAATCCGGAATACATTTTAGGAATTGTCATATTTTGAAACCCCAAACATGTGTACAAAATTTGAGCAAAATCGGAGATGTTGATGTGGGGATGTTTGTCCGAACTAACTTGGAATTATCCTTGAACTATTCACAGAATGTGAAAATCACAAATTCCGTAACTCAATACTGAACCGGCACTATCATTAATTTGTTTAAATTGATCGTTAACAGATCCGTACACTTATGTTAATTAATCTACAAATAATGCACCAACACTTTTAGTATGAATACTGTCCAAAATACAAAAATTGATTAGTGAATTTGTTAAAAAAATATTGTAAATAAATTGAAGGAATATTATGTAAAGCTAACATTTTAATAAAACATGAAAATAGATTTATCATCAATCAAAAAGTCAATTTAGCAATTATATTCAGTATATATTAAATAATTACCGTAAATGCAATCCTCACCCTTATCAATTACCAACTAATTATTTTATGTTAATAAAAACAAGCTACTTTACAACCACACCATGTTTTGAAGCACATTTATTAGCAAACCATCTGCATGCATTAATTTGTGATTAAAATATTTATATACAACACTACCAGGAATGTAATTAATAATCATAATACCATATCACCAATAGCCACTACACACGCAATTTGCATGAATATAAATGATCTGTATGCGTATTGAATCATTCTAAGTAAAAATTATCATGAAATCAAAGATTGTGAATTAATTTAATTGAATTCAAATTTCACAATTTACAGTAATAATATTAAAATCAGTACTCACTAATAAACCAATTTTATAGAATATATGCATTTACTCTTTCACACTGCACGAATTTAATGCGGAACTAATATTAAATCACTTGATTCAACAAGGTGACCGACACGCTCGCTACTTATCTCAGAACTGAAGGACTCAAGTAAACAACTTTTTTCGGTTTAAAAAAATACTCTACAATGCGCATTTGATATCAGTTTTAAAATAGAAATGTGTGACATTGATTAAATTGAAATGCTTCAATAAATTGTTTTAATTTTATTTAATGTAGTTATTTTATAATAATTTAACTAAATAAATCACAAATAGCTTTTTATTTAATGCTACATTTAATTCACACGATATTTGAGTAGCCAATAATAATTACCACGGAGGTTAAATTATGATATAAAATGAATTCAATTAAAAACAATACAATTTTTTTTTAAACTTAGTTTTGAGTTTTGCGTTTTGTTGAGTAATATCTTAATAATGAAAAAACTGCGTCTTCATCGTCTTTGTGTGCAAAGAAATTATTAAAAATTCTATTTTAGAAAAAAATTTACAAAAAATATTTTCAAGTCTTTCATGTTAATAAGCAATATCTAAGTCGTTTAGAGGGCAGTAGAATACGTCATATTGGAGCGACAATAGTTAAGAATGCGGTAGTATAAAGTGGCATTTGACGACGGTAAGAAAAAGTTTGCATCAAACGGCAATAACTTTTATAAAATTTTAAAAAGGTTTTTAATTATTATACAACATGAATTATCGGTGTGGTCGTTGGGTGAAAAAAAATTTCTTAAAAATAAATTTAAAAAAGTAAACGTAACACTTAATATAATTAAAGTTAATGATAAAATAAAAAATACTTATATATCAATACAAACAAAAGTTTACAACTTAAGTGTTGACTGTTGAACACCAGACTTTTTTAAGGCATTATTTTTATCTTTAGCATTAAATAATATTATTTATAATTTATTTAATTTTTTTTAAATGTGCGTTTTCTGTGATTCTTTCAACTTAAGTTAAGGTTGTTTATAACTCTTTGTTTAAATTTGTAAAAACTTAGTTATTGTTTTATTTTATCATTATTATAGCTTTCCACATACTAAAAGTCTTAACCATTCATCATAAGGTCAATTTATCTTAAATAAGATGTATTTAATATCAGCATTTGATAAAATAGTAAACTAGAGTAGCTTGTGTCACCAAGAAGAAAATGGCATTAAAAATATAAATGTATGATTTATAATAAACTTGGCAACTGACAGAATTTTAATTACACAAATCTGATGATAATTTGTTCTAAATCTGAACTGCATTTCTAACAAACTTAAATTACTTTTCATAACAATCTCGACAAATACTCCGAGAAGAGAAGAAAATGCGCTCTAATTTTAATTAAATATAATTATAATTTTGAATCTCTTAGTGGTTTGTTTAGCTTTTGTGTTATCGGCTTCATTTACGTGGGTTCTAATTTAGCTGGTGGGCAGGCGATTCCGTGTCGTGCGGTCGTTCTGAAACCACCACCCACATCCCATTGCTATTTTATAATAGACTCTTACAACAAATCTGATACATTAGTTAACTATAAACATTAAAGGGTACTAAATGCACGATGGCTTCTATTGTTACACGTATAATAGGGTGGAAACAATCGATGGCGTAATATTCACAAAATGTTACCATTTTTTTTGTAATTCAACTTGCATAGAGATGCACGTGTACTTGTCCGAACGTGTAGTTAAGACCATAAAGTGCTTTTGTCATAAAGATAATCTGGTTTTGTTTAAGCGTTCACGTAACTAGCAAAGGGAATATATAGATGGTTATCGTTGTAAGAAATGTTCGCCTTTTGCTCGACTTAACAAGTTTGCAGCAATTCTGTTTCAACAAGAAAATATAAATCACCCGATGAATTCCTTAAAATTAATATTGTAAATGTTAATTATATATAACAAACTTATATAAAGGTTGTCGAAGTAAATTATCTCGTTCGGAAACCCGACCCGTCCTTTCATTGTCTTAGTCCTTATCCTGTAGATATTAACTAATTAATTTACGCCCCGATAGCGCACACGTTTTAGGTTTTAACACTATCAGCCGCTTATTACACCATAAGGTTCGCTGATGTCTGCACAAGATACTAACATTTTAGTATCCCAGACGCCTCCTTAACATCCACCAGATCGGTGTAAATTCTCACTATAAAGTTATAATTTCAATCATGTCGCTTGAATTAGTAATTTTATAAAAGAATAATGTTTCAAAAACATGTTAATTACTTTAATTGGTAATTAGTTAATCTTAAAAACTACTAAAACATGTTGATAATAAATTTATAAATTTTAAATAATAGAATTGGTATTAAATTTGACTTATATAAAAAATATTATACATCAAAATAGTGTTTTAGTCAAATTTTATTTTCAAAAGTAACTAAATACGCGCCTAATAAAAAAACTCCAGCATATATAGTGCTGGAGGAAGTTAAAAAAGATAAGTTAAGAGTAAAAACAAGAAAAAGAGCAATAAAGTATGAAGAAAGAATAAGACAGAGACACAAATGTAAAACCTTACAAGAATGTATAAAAGAGAAAAGAAGAGCAAGAAATGGAAAGCTGGGGGGAAATTATTACAATAGAAATGGGTATGCTAGCCAAGAAATTAAAAAAAAATGAGAGAATCTGGGAGAGAGACATGGTACAAAATTATTAAAAACAATAGAGATATACAAAGACAAGAAAAGAGAATACGAGTGAAAGAGTCTAGGTACAATGCAAATTATAAACACATAATAGAAAGTAAACTGCCAATGTACCTAGAAAGCAAAAAATATAGGAAAGATGATAAAAAGATGATTGCAAGATTCAGATGTGGTAATGAAGAGCGAGTGACAAGATTCTGGATGAAAGAGGATTTAAAAATGTGCAGAATGTGCGGAGAGACTAAAGAAACTATAAAATATATGTTGAAAGATTGTAACAAAATGAGAAAAGAACAGATAGGAAAAAATGAGATTCTGAAAGGGGACGGAAGAAGAATAAAATAGATAAGGGCAATTAAAAAACGAAGAAAATTAGACAAACAGAGAAGAAAATATTTTAAATTGTGTTAATTTTATAATTACTAAGTTTTATAAATTTCAAGGCCGAACGTATTATTATTAATCTTAGTTTTTTGTAGTTGTATAAGGTTTGCCTTTTTCTACTTTTTTGGCATTTTTTTTTTACTTGTTTAGAACGTTTAGAATATTTTTGGTATTTCTTCAACGGCTATCCTTATGCCATTCGGTCTTAAAAACTTTTTGGTTTTTACTTTTAAACTTACTGTTCACAGTTTTTCTAACGTTAGTTCATTTGCATCTTTGTCCCTTATTGTGTTTTTTCTTATTTCATTTCCGTTTGTGCTTAGAACAAACTTTGAAATGTTTTTTTTAATACTTTTTGCGGTGTATGCAGTGGGTTGAATTTTTTTCTCTTGGGGGTTATTCCGTACGCGTCTTTCCATATGTTCCTCTTAATGTTCTTGTTTACCTTTTACTACTTTTTTTTTATTTTAAGATTAAGGTTTTTAATAGTTTTTTCGCGTTTTTATTTGTATTGTGTATTTTTTTCTAAATTATTACTGTCGGTGTTATTTTTTACATTTCTTCTTATGTTTAAAGATTCTACTCTAGCTTTTGCTATTTTTGTGTTTACCAAAAAACTTGATCTATGCTGTTTGCCTTTCTTGACATGCACTTATTACAAATGTTTATAATTTATCTAATTAGAGTTTGCTGTCCGTTGTTTGTCTTTTATTGCAATATTTGTTCAAGAAGCTTTCAAACTTTGTTTTGTTTAACTTATTTAGGTTACATCCAGGTTTTATGTGATCTATAAACAATTTTTGTTTTTGTCTGAAAATGGTGGGATTAGTTCATCATTTATCATAATAATTCCACTTTTTGCCGCTCATTCTATGAGCATGTTTTTGGGGATTTAGAGTTGAAATCTCCTAGCACAATGATTTTATTAGGCATTTTTTACTTTTGCTGCTAACCTGTTAACAAATTCTGTAAATTCTATGCTACAGTTTGATAAGATATAACTTGACATGACTCTAATATAATTGATGTCTACCCACGCATTTTTCAGTCTTTTTTATCTTTAACCTAAAGGTTTTTCTGTATTACTTTGATTACAGTGTCGTAGTCTGTGTTAAACATGCTAAAACCTCTTTTTTAACAATTTTACTGTTTGGTTTACTCTTTATGATAATGTCTACTGCAGTGTTTCTTGCGGTTACTTCTAAAACATCATGGATAGCTACTAATCTGCATTGTTTTACACATTTTTGGGATTTGCAGCATCTTTACCAGTTGTCTTTAATTTACAATTTTTGTCCTGTGCTTGACTAAACGTTTTTGACTGCTTTCTTGTATACCGCGCAGCCCATTGAATCCATCGCATGTTCGGCAGTATAACATACGGGACAGATCCTTTGTTTTTTGCATTCATTTGCAAAATGACTTAATTCTAAGCATTTCATGCATCTTTTATCAGCAGTAACACTTTTCTAAATTTTTTTTGACCAAAATGTCAATTTTAATGTGATATCTGTGTAAGACTTGAAAACTCTTAGCCACCCAACTAAGTGTTGATTTCTATCAATTATTATTTTGACTAATTGAGATCCTATTTTATAATAAAAAACAGTTGGTTGGAAGTTTAGAGCACTTAGAGCATTGGTTGCAAGCAAGTAGTTTTAACTGGATTGCCTTGCCTACCCATCTTCATCTACATCTACATCTACATCTACATCTACATCTACATCTACATCTACATCTACATCTACATCTACATCTACATCTACATCTACATCTACATCTACATCTACATCTACATCTACATCTACATCTACATCTACATCTACATCTACATCTACATCTACATCTACATCTACATCTACATCTACATCTACATCTACATCTACATCTACATCTACATCTACATCTACATCTACATCTACATCTACATCTACATCTACATCTACATCTACATCTACATCTACATCTACATCTACATCTACATCTACATCTACATCTACATCTACATCTACATCTACATCTACATCTACATCTACATCTACATCTACATCTACATCTACATCTACATCTACATCTACATCTACATCTACATCTACATCTACATCTACATCTACATCTACATCTACATCTACATCTACATCTACATCTACATCTACATCTACATCTACATCTACATCTACATCTACATCTACATCTACATCTACATCTACATCTACATCTACATCTACATCTACATCTACATCTACATCTACATCTACATCTACATCTACATCTACATCTACATCTACATCTACATCTACATCTACATCTACATCTACATCTACATCTACATCTACATCTACATCTACATCTACATCTACATCTACATCTACATCTACATCTACATCTACATCTACATCTACATCTACATCTACATCTACATCTACATCTACATCTACATCTACATCTACATCTACATCTACATCTACATCTACATCTACATCTACATCTACATCTACATCTACATCTACATCTACATCTACATCTACATCTACATCTACATCTACATCTACATCTACATCTACATCTACATCTACATCTACATCTACATCTACATCTTTTTTTTTTTTTTTTTTTTTTTTTTGTCAGGTGAAATCCTTAAGGGACACTGGATGAAGTTCTTCTCCCATCCAGTAGTGTGCGAGTCCCGTGCGGGGTGTGCAGGCACGGATACGCACTAAAACACCTCTTCAAAGAAAGTTTTGGAATCACCGTGTAGGTATGCCGTTCTATCTCGACTTTCTATCTTCCTCCTGTTTCTTCTTTATTATTTTGCCTATCGATCTTCTGGCGTGCTCAAAGTGATCGTTGTTTTTCATCATGGCTTCCACAATATTATCGGCATTGAGACTTTTCCCAAACCATAGCTCCATTTCGGTCCTTTCCGCTACCCACCTACAGACTTCAAATAGCGTATGTTCCGCATCATCCACTGCGTTGCAGTACATACACCTGTCGCTTTCGTCTTTACCAATTCTTCTGGTATAGGTCCTATATGAGCCATGCCCTGTCCAAGCTTGGGTCAGAAAATAGTCCGTCTTTCTAAAGCTGCACTTTCGCCACTTTTCTAGGTTTGGTATGAGCCGTCTGGTCCACTGCGCTACTCTTACCGTGTTGTCCCATCTGTGTTGCCATCGGTTGATGGTTACCTCCCTTTCCGCAAGTTTTGCCTGTTGTGTTACTGCACCCTCTCTCTCATGCAACCTTCGCCTTTCCTCTGCCAGCAGGTCAATCGGAATTGATCCGGTTACAACTTGCAGGGCCTCCGCCGAGACTGTCTTATATGCGCTTGCAACCCGCAATAGCGTCTTCCTCTGTACACTGATGAGTCTCTGTTTGTTTGCTTTCACTTTCATTGCTCTGTACCATATTGGTGCACCATATAAAATTGTTGACTCGACGACGGAGTTCAACAATTGCCTCTTGCAGCTCGACGGTCCGCCAATGTTTGGCATAATTCGAGCCAACATCTACATCTACATCTACATCTACATCTACATCTACATCTACATCTACATCTACATCTACATCTACATCTACATCTACATCTACATCTACATCTACATCTACATCTACATCTACATCTACATCTACATCTACATCTACATCTACATCTACATCTACATCTACATCTACATCTACATCTACATCTACATCTACATCTACATCTACATCTACATCTACATCTACATCTACATCTACATCTACATCTACATCTACATCTACATCTACATCTACATCTACATCTACATCTACATCTACATCTACATCTACATCTACATCTACATCTACATCTACATCTACATCTACATCTACATCTACATCTACATCTACATCTACATCTACATCTACATCTACATCTACATCTACATCTACATCTACATCTACATCTACATCTACATCTACATCTACATCTACATCTACATCTACATCTACATCTACATCTACATCTACATCTACATCTACATCTACATCTACATCTACATCTACATCTACATCTACATCTACATCTACATCTACATCTACATCTACATCTACATCTACATCTACATCTACATCTACATCTACATCTACATCTACATCTACATCTACATCTACATCTACATCTACATCTACATCTACATCTACATCTACATCTACATCTACATCTACATCTACATCTACATCTACATCTACATCTACATCTACATCTACATCTACATCTACATCTACATCTACATCTACATCTACATCTACATCTACATCTACATCTACATCTACATCTACATCTACATCTACATCTACATCTACATCTACATCTACATCTACATCTACATCTACATCTACATCTACATCTACATCTACATCTACATCTACATCTACATCTACATCTACATCTACATCTACATCTACATCTACATCTACATCTACATCTACATCTACATCTACATCTACATCTACATCTACATCTACATCTACATCTACATCTACATCTACATCTACATCTACATCTACATCTACATCTACATCTACATCTACATCTACATCTACATCTACATCTACATCTACATCTACATCTACATCTACATCTACATCTACATCTACATCTACATCTACATCTACATCTACATCTACATCTACATCTACATCTACATCTACATCTACATCTACATCTACATCTACATCTACATCTTTTTTTTTTTTTTTTTTTTTTTTTTTTGTCATGTGAAATCCTTTAAGGACACTGGATGAAGTTCTTCCCCCATCCAGTAGTGTACGAGTCCCGCGCGGGGTGTGCAGGCACGGATACGCACTAAAACACCTCTTCAAAGAAAGTTTTGGAATCACCGTGTAGGTATGCCGTCAAAACGTTCCCGGTCTGTCTTCTATCTCGACTTTCTTTCTTCCTCCTCTTTCTTCTTCATTATTTTGCCTATCGATCTTCTGGCGTGCTCGAAGTGATCGTTGTTTTCCATCATGGCTTCCACAATATTGTCGGCATTGAGACTTTTCCCAAACCATAGCTCCATTTCGGTCCTTTCCGCTACCCACCTACAGACTTCAAATAGCGTATGTTCCGCATCATCCACTGCGTTGCAGTACATACACCTGTCGCTTTCGTCTTTACCAATTCTTCTGGTATAGGTCCTATATGAGCCATGCCCTGTCCAAGCTTGGGTCAGAAAATAGTCCGTCTTTCTAAAGCTGCACTTTAGCCACTTTTCTAGGTTTGGTATGAGCCGTCTGGTCCACTGCGCTACTCTTACCGTGTTGTCCCATCTGTGTTGCCATCGGTTGATGGTTATCTCCCTTTCCGCAAGTTTTGTCTGTTGTGTTACTGCACCCTCTCTCTCATGCAACCTTCGCCTTTCCTCTGCCAGCAGGTCAATCGGAATTGATCCGGTTACAACTTGCAGGGCCTCCGCCGAGACTGTCTTATATGCGCTTGCAACCCGCAATAGCGTCTTCCTCTGTACACTGATGAGTCTCTGTTTGTTTGCTTTCACTTTCATTGCTCTGTACCATATTGGTGCTCCATATAAAATTGTTGACTCGACGACGGAGTTCAACAACTGCCTCTTGCAGCTCGACGGTCCGCCAATGTTTGGCATAATTCGAGCCAGGTTCGCCGCTCGTTTTTCGGTCTTCTCCACCGTCATCTTTATATGTTCGGAGAACGTGAAATCATCGTCAATAATTATACCTAGGTATTTTATAGATCTCCTGTTTTGTATGGTGGTGTCTCTGTATTTGAAGGTAACCGCGCTCCTAAGACTTCTCTTGCGGGGACCCTTCAATATTACCGCCTCTGTTTTCTCCGGGGCTGGTTCTAGGAGGTGTTCGGTTAGCCATATATCCACCATATCTATGGCGTCATTTGTTTTGCTCATCAGTTCGTAGTTGTCCTTGGCTACTATGACGAAAGCAAAGTCATCTGCAAAGGCAATCGCCATTACCCCGGCTGGCCATTTTTTCCTAAGGATGCTGTCGTAGACCAGGTTCCAAAGTAGTGGTCCTAGGACCGACCCCTGGGGGACCCCTGTCGTTATATCAATTACCGTGTCTTTGTCAATTTGTAGTTTTCGCTCGCTTAGGTAGCTTGCGACGATGTTTTGCAAGTACTGCGAAATGCCCCTTCTGTTCACTTCCTGCCTGACCTTATCCCAGGAGAGGGTATTAAAAGCGTTTTTAATATCGAGGGTAACTAGTGCTGCCCATTTCTATTGACTTTCTTCCGTAAACTCGATCACTTTTTCCACGGCATGTAGGGTAGATCTGCCTTTTCGGAAACCGTATTGGTGTTCGGAAAGACCTCCTCCTTTTTCAACTTCATCCTCGAGTCTGTTTCTTATCATCAGCTCATAGAGCTTGCCGATGGTATTTAGAAGACAGATTGGTCTAAGTTTTAGGTTCTCCGGAGTAGAAGTGCCTTTCGGAATCAATATCAGTTTTGCGATTTTCCATTCCGCAGGGAAACTTTGCTTCTGTAACAGTTGATTTAGCATGTTCAGCAACCAGTCGCTTGCTACCTTGCCGACTTCTTTCAGAGCTTCTGAAGGAATATAGTCAGGTCCAGGGGCTTTGCCCAGTTTCAACGAATTGAGCGCTCGGGTCAGTTCTTCCTCGTTAAACAGAGTCAGTTCTTCCACTATCTCTACCGGTTGGTGTTGATAAGGCCTCTGGGGGAAAAGTTCTTCCGCTACCTTTACTTTTTCCTCAGTTGCTAGTTCATACGGTACAAGGCGACCCATTTTTTTTAAACTAATTTTATAGGCGTTACCCCATAAATCTTGATTTAGCTCGTCACATAACTTTTTCCATTGCTTCCTTTTCTCTGACTCGATCTCTTTGCGGAGTTCTTTTTTGAGTGCCTTGTAGACGGATTTAATTTCGTTAGCCTCGTGCTCGCTGTACGTTCGCCCTGCTCTCAGTCTCGTAAATAACCTTCTAGTTTTCAGGCATTCTGTTCTTTTGTCGGCTATGCGTTTGTTCCACCAGTATGGTAGGCTTTTTGACCTGACTTCGCCTACACCTAGACTACCTTCGAAGGCTTCCTTCATTAGAGAGGTATACGTTTGAAGCGTCACCTTTTCTTCCGCGTTACCTTCAGTCCTCCATGAGATTAGTTCTTTAAAGGCTTCCCAGTCGTGCTCTTTTCTTATTTTGAACCCTCCTTTGTGCTCTATCTGGTTGTTTATTTGGAAATATATGTAGCTGTGCTCCGTTGCACTTTCCTTATCCAGAACTTCCCAGTTCTTAATGCGTTTTCCCACCGATTGTGTTGAGCAGGTCACGTCTATGAAGGATCTGGAGTTTCCCCTGACAAAAGTCGGGCGATCCCCATTATTGTGCACGATCATGTCCAATGTTGCGAGCCAGTCACCGAAATATGCGCCTCTTTTGTCCGCCACTGGGGAGCCCCATTCATGCGCTTTCGCGTTGATGTCACCGAGTACGATACATTCTTCTCGAGCTTTTTGGACTTCTTGCATAATCGAGTCAACGTCTGTTTTGTAGTCTTCAAATGTTGTATTTGGAGATAGGTAGCAGCAGTAGACAGTAAATTTTTCCATTTGTATAACCAGGAATCCTTCCTTCCTTTCCACTTTCTTTATTTTTGTTCTTTTGTTTTTGAAGAACACAGCCACATTTTGCCTCTTATCTATTATCCAGCCCGGTTTGTTTGCCAGCCTTTTATTCGGTTCGCTAGCTATTATAATATCGGCGTCCACTTCTGAGGCAGTAGCGTAGGCGACCACAGCCCTACCTAGGTTAGTTTGAAGGATTGTCAGAGTCATTTTTATTTCGTTTCCTTGCGGGACCCGATTTTAGTTGTTTCCCCACTTTTTAGTAATTGCCTGTAATGTGGGCATTTGGTCTGGTCTGATCTGTGACCCTCCACGTTGCAGGTTATGCACGTTGGTGGATTTTTGCATTCTCCAGCTCGGTGCCCCGCTTTGGCGCAGTTTAGGCAGAGCTCACTTCTGTCCTCTCCAGTACACTGTTCCCTCCTGTGCCCGAAGAGATGGCATCTGTAGCATCTGGTAATGTCGACCCTTTTTCTCGCCCTGCAGTCGATCCAGCCGATTTTAATTTTTCCTCTGTCGATTATGCGTTTTGCCGCGTCTCGTTTTATGGCAACTGTAGCGGTTTGGTTGCCGTTTTGTGTGGGCCGCATTGAGATTACCCTAGTCTGGTGTTCAGAGAGGTTTTCGGATTTCAAAATCTCCCGTTTGAGTTCGTCCTTGTCTATGCTGGCGTCTATGTCGGTGATGTGGAGTAGCATTTCATTTGTTTTGATTACTACTTCGGTATTTTTATCGTTGCACTGAATGGATTGCTTTAGATTGGCAGCTTTAGCTTTTCCTCCCGTTATTTCCAGGAATAGGTCGCCTTTATTGGTCTTTTTTATTTTTTTAACTGTAATTCCAGTCTCTTCTAGATTTACCGCGCTTTTTACCGTTTTTAGTAAGTCGGCATAGCTTTTGCCCTCTTGCGCCTTTATTATTATTTTTTCGGTCTCGACCCTTGTTTTCCCAGGTGGATGGTTTTGAGATCTCTTTCCTCCCGCTTTAGTTTTGTCCTTTATGCGTATGGTCACCTCCAGTTCTCGAAGTGTGTATTCCGCACATTTCCTAATATAGTCCATGTTTACTTGGCCTATCACAGATATATTGATGTGCTTTTTTTGGCTTTTCAGAACCTCTTCCCTCAGCTGCGTGAGTAGCTTAAACATGGTCTCGACGTTATCGACTCCACTGTCGTCTATCTGCATTGGCAGTACATATGTGGTATTTGTACGCTTGCTTTGCTGGGTGGTATCCCTGCTGCTTAGCACTCCTATGTGTATCTGTACATACTCCAGACTGCCCTCTGTCAATCCTTCTTCAGCTAGTGCAGCAACCTGCGGAAATTTAAACTTTAATTCGTCCAAGGCGGGTTTTTGGTTCTTAGCCTCCGTGTCCATAAACACCGCCCAATCTGCCTCTATATCCTTGGTAGATCCCGTATCTTGTTCTAGTTTTGTTGCACAGTAGATCTCATTGGGCCATTCCTCGTCAATGATGTTAACGAGGTTATCAAGGCTTGCTTCCGCGTTTAGTGTTGACTTAAGAATTTCCTTGATTCTGTTCTTCCTGCAAACTTGTTCCTCCTCGATATCTTTTGTATCCACTTGGATTCCAATGCATTTGGTCTCAATGCCGCCAGTGGATTCAAGCTTCTTTTTCAAATAGGCTATCTCCAGACGCAACTCATCTTCTGTGCTCTTCTTTTCGTTAGCGTTCATACAGCTTTCTAGCCATTCCTTCATATCTTCCCGCTGAATCTGTTGGGCGTGGTACGTCAGTCTAGAGCTTATAGTTGCGAGAGTCTTTTTCGGCTTGTAGGATTCAGCTACCAAGGCTTCAAGTGTCTTTACTTCTCGAAATATGCTGTCGAGCTGCTTTTTGAAGGCAGCTCCTACCAGGTCTGTTACAGTACGTTGTTTCTCTGGAGTCAAATTTTTCCGTTTTCGCTTGTTTGCACTTTCGCTGGTTCTGTTCTCCTCATTGTTGGGTGAAGCAGGGTCTCCAGTTTCCGTGTTTGATGTAGATTGCTCTCGTAATTCCGCTTCTACGTGCTGGTCCTTCACCTTTAGTTTTTTTGAGGCATTACAGTCCTGGTCAGCCCCCGTCCCAATTTGGATCAACATATCCGCTATTTTCTTATTTGCTTCCGCAAATGGCGATTTATTAACTCCCGTTGGCTTGGCAGAATGCGATGTACCCGCAGCCGCGTTGCCTGTTGCGTCCTGGGTTGCCCTAGTAGGTGATCTACTCATGCTTCCCCTCCTGCTGTGCGCCTTTAGCAGTTCCAGCTCGTAGTCCGTCATTTCTACGGTGGTCGTGTCCAGTTTCCTCGTCGTGTCGTCATTTACATTAATCGTGGTCAGTTGTGTGGTGCTTGGGTCGTCAACAATTTGGGGCTGGGTGCCGTTACCGGAGGTAGCCCCCCCTACCGGTAACTTATTCTCCGAGGCTTCTAAAAAGAGTTCCATTGTGCGATTTATAGCTGCCGCCAGCTTGCGTTTTTCTGCTACCCGCCAGCTGTAGGGTGGTTACACCCCCTGCAGCAGAGCCCTACCGGATCACTACTAAATTTCATGACCTACTACAGGGGGGGTTCAATATCACATTCACGCGTTCACATTCATACCTTTATAGCAAGAAAGATGGTTTGGCTACCTAGCCCTCGATACCTAATAGCGTCGGTAGCCGAAAATGGTCAAGAGTAGACCGAAGAGTTGACCAAGGAAGGTCGATAGATCAAAGAAGGAAAAGGTAGAGGAAAATTGGTAGTCTCATTGCCGTAGCAAGGCCACCGTGCAATGGTGTTGGTCCGCGAGTGCAATCCCCTATCCGCCACCCGGGGACGCGCCTGGAAGGGGTTAGCACCGTCCCCTACCCTCAAATTTTGAGGTCCAGGATCTACATCTACATCTACATCTACATCTACATCTACATCTACATCTACATCTACATCTACATCTACATCTACATCTACATCTACATCTACATCTACATCTACATCTACATCTACATCTACATCTACATCTACATCTACATCTACATCTACATCTACATCTACATCTACATCTACATCTACATCTACATCTACATCTACATCTACATCTACATCTACATCTACATCTACATCTACATCTACATCTACATCTACATCTACATCTACATCTACATCTACATCTACATCTACATCTACATCTACATCTACATCTACATCTACATCTACATCTACATCTACATCTACATCTACATCTACATCTACATCTACATCTACATCTACATCTACATCTACATCTACATCTACATCTACATCTACATCTACATCTACATCTACATCTACATCTACATCTACATCTACATCTACATCTACATCTACATCTACATCTACATCTACATCTACATCTACATCTACATCTACATCTACATCTACATCTACATCTACATCTACATCTACATCTACATCTACATCTACATCTACATCTACATCTACATCTACATCTACATCTACATCTACATCTACATCTACATCTACATCTACATCTACATCTACATCTACATCTACATCTACATCTACATCTACATCTACATCTACATCTACATCTACATCTACATCTACATCTACATCTACATCTACATCTACATCTACATCTACATCTACATCTACATCTACATCTACATCTACATCTACATCTACATCTACATCTACATCTACATCTACATCTACATCTACATCTACATCTACATCTACATCTACATCTACATCTACATCTACATCTACATCTACATCTACATCTACATCTACATCTACATCTACATCTACATCTACATCTACATCTACATCTACATCTACATCTACATCTACATTTACATCTACATCTACATCTACATCTACATCTAGGAACTGGCAAGATAATAAGTCCAACTCCAGTCAACCTCACTTGCACGCGGTGCCCGCTGCATGGAAACTATAGAAGCTCTGGCAAATATTTCCTCTTCATTTTTAGCTGTGATCTGTCAACCTCCCTTAGTCAACTCTTTGGACTACTTTTGTTTACTTCTTTGGTTCCAGATACTATTAGATATCGTGGGCTAAAAAACCAAAAAAACTTTTTTCTTACTCTATAGAGGAAAAAACTTTTTAAAAAAGTAGTTCAATCCCAGCATTCCCTTCTCTCCTAACCCTTCCCTAAAATAGATCAACACCGACAACCACCTTTCAGTCCAGATAGGTGTATATGAATGGGCAAGGAACAGATTAACAAACTTATAAAAATGACAGGTAATACAAATAATATACCCTAAGGAGGTACCGGAAACAGAATATCTTCCGCTGCTACGGCAGCCCGCTCCATAAATTCTGAAGGGAGCAGTTATCAAAACCCAAACACAGATAAGATGAGAACGTAAAGTGCACCGACACTAAAGACCTATTTGCACGGAATGAAAAAACGCAGCATTTTCCTCCACAAAACCAGAAAGCATCATTAGATATGCCCGGAAGACAGAAAACAGTGTCTTTGCCGGATCTAAGCAAAGAACCAATTAGAGACCATAAACAACCGGCGACACAAAACAACAAAAAAGATATGAGCAGTGAAACCGATTTACTTCAGACGCAAAAAAGGAAACGTAACTCCTGACAGCCAAAAAAACGAACACAGACAAGGTATGGAAAGAAACGTTTTTAACAAACAACTAGACAGTCTGCTTGGCCAAGTAAAAGCACTTGAAAAGCTAATTGTCCAAACCTACGAACCAAAAAACAAACTGGTAGACAGTAGCTCAAGAATGTCTTATTACGTTCGGCAGATGCAAGTGAGAAGACAGACATGGAACAAGAACTGTTTTCCAAGATAAATAATCTAAAACTCCAACTAGAGCAAGAGAGATTCAAAACAAAGGCACGGAAACCAAATCGATTAAAACCCAAGCAGACGCAAAAGATATCAAGAAAAAAGCTAAAAATAGAGAAAAAATGATAAAAAAGGTGATAAATACTGTAATTAACTCGGAAAGAAGTTGCAACAAACTAGTCAAAATAGTTGACAAAAAACGGCCAAAAGTGTGCTATACTGTAACGCAAATTAAAAGAGAAAGCATGCCAAAAACAAATTTTAAAACAGATCTAGCGGTGTTCATAGACGCAGATGCTAAATCTAAGAACCTGTTTTCGATGAAATTTAGCGTAAGTTTTTTTTTTTTTTTTTTTTTTTATTAACTAAATTTATTATAATATATTTACATATTTACAACATTATATTTTTTTTTTCTCCCCACTTGCTGCTTTGCACCGTCTCCATATATGGTAGGCTGCAAAGCTTCGTATTCGGGGCACCATTTTTATTTTCACTTTCCATTTATCTTATTTTGTGTGTATTATCATGTTTGTTTATTTATTTGTTTGTTTTGGTCTTGTTATTATGTAGTGTTCTTTTATTTTTGTTTTAAATTCTTTATAAGTTTTCGTTTTTTTAATATTTTCAGGTAGTTCATTGTATGTGATTAGTCCATTGCTTAGTATTGTTTTTTTCGCCTTTTCTGTCCTTGTTGTGTGTACATGTATATTACTTCTTCTTCTCGTGTTATGTCCGTGAATTTCTTTGTTTAATATTATTTGTAGATTTGTTTTAATTTCTTTATTTTTAATTTTATATATTAGTTTGCATTTTTCTATTTTTATTTTTTCGTTAATGTTTGTTTCGTTGATTATTTTGTATACTTCTTCTGTTGGTGTTAGCTTTGGTAGTTTATGTATTATTTTAAGTATTTTGTTTTGTTGTCTTTGTATTTTTTGTATATTTGTTTTTGTTGTCTCACCCCATATATTTATTAAATAGTTAATTTTTGATAAATATAATGAGTAGTATATACTTATTGCAGTTTCTTTTAGTATGCATTTCCTAGCTCTATAGACAGCTCCTATTGTTGCTGCACTTTCTTTTAATATTTTGTTTATTTGTGTATCCCATGTTAGTTTCTCTGTTATAATTATTCCCAAGTATTTTGTCTGTTTTGTTCTGGTAATTGGTATGTTATTTATTTCAATTTTTATGTCAATATCTTTTGTATTTTTTTGTCTTATTACCATATACGTCGTTTTTTCTTCATTTATTGTTTGTATGTTTTCGTCGTACCATTTAGTTAATTTCTTAACGTCTTCAATTATGTTTCTTTCTATTGCTTCTTTGTTTTTTCCGTGATATATAATACATGTGTCGTCAGCATATGTATATATTTCTCCAGTCAAGTTTATCTCATATATATCATTTATGTATAATATATACAATATTGGTGCTAGTACTCCACCTTGTGGTAGCCCATATTCTGCTATTGTTGATGTACTAAGTATGTCGTTTATTCTTGTTCTTTGTGTTCTGTTTTTAATATATGTTTTTAGTAATTTTAAATTTGTGTTTCTTATTCCAAGAGTTTCCATTTTCTTGATCAATTTGTCTTTGTCGATGGTGTCAAAAGCTTTTCTCATGTCTATAAATATTGGTATTACATATTGTTTTTCATCCAGCTTTTGTGCTATGTGTTGTATTATGTCAGTTGTTATACCCACTGTGTTTGAATTTTTTTGAAATGCATATTGTCTTTTGTTTATTATGTTATGTTTGTTTATGTGTGTCATTAATCTGTTATATATTGCTTTTTCGGTTATTTTGCTTAACACTGATATAAGCGATAGCGGTCTATAATTTTCTAATTTTGATTTTTCTCCTTTTTTGTGTATTGGTTTTATAATTTGTTTTTTAAGTATTTGTGGATATTCACCTGTTTGTATCATTTTATTTATTAATTTTTTCAGTATTGGTGCTATTTCTTTTTTTATAACTTTTATTACGTCATGGGTTATTTGATCTTCTCCTGGGGCGCTTCTTATTTTTAGTTGTTTGATTATATTTTCTATCTCTTCTTCTGTTGTTTTGTCAAACGTAGCTTCTTCTTCTATTCTTACAGTTGTTATTATTTCTCTGCCATCATTTTTCTTAATTTTGTTTGCCAAGTTTTTTCCCACTGTTGCAAAGTAGTTATTCAGTTCGTTTGCTATGTCAATTTTATCTGTTTTATTTTGTCCGTGTTTTGTTATAATTTCTGTTATTTCTTGTTTTGTTTTTTTCTTTGTTTTGTTTAACATACTATTTATTTCCGACCATTGTTTAGCTTGATTTCCATTTGCATTTTTTATTTTGTTTTTGTAGTAATTTTCTTTTCTTTCCTTAATTTTGTTCTCTACTTCCTTTTTTTTTTCTTTTAATATTTTTTTAATGACATCATTGTTTGGATTTTTGATGTATCTCTCTTGTGTTTTGTTTTTATCTTTTATCATTGTTATTATTTCCATATTTATCCACTCATTGTTTTCTTTTCTTTTTATTTCCGTAACTTTTGTATTTCTTTTTATTGTGTTTTGTAATATTGTTGTTAGAGTGTCAAAATCAGTTACTGTTTTATTATCTATGTTTTCAAATTCTTCCTTAATTTTATCGTAGTTTATTTTATTTTTTAGAGCTTTTTCATATTTTGTTTCTTTACACATTACGTTCCATTCAGTAATTACCGCATTATGATCTGATAATGTTAGTTTTTTAACTTTTATTTTGCTGTTGTTATCTTTTATATTTGTTATAACGTGATCTATAATTGTCCCAGGTTTATCTGCGTTATTTCTTGTTACTCCTTCTTCGTTTATTTTATTTAAAATATAGTGACCATTTTCTACAATTATATTTTTGTAGTTGTTAGTTATATTGTTATTGTCTCTTAAATTTATGTTCATGTCGCCTAGTATTATATTTTTAGTACTAGTTTTTGTTATTTTGTCTATAACTTTTAAAAAGTCATCGTATTTTGTTGTCTGCGGTTTATATATTGCTGTTAGATGTATATTGGTTTTATTAAGTTTTATTGTTAATATTTCAGTATTTTTTTCTGTTCGACTTTCTTGTACTGTAGTTGTTATTCCGTTTTTTATATATATTGCAATACCTCCACCTTTCATTGGTCTATTATTAAATATAGCTGTATAATTTGGAATTTGGAAGTATTTTTCTTCGTTTGTATATATCCATGTTTCAGTTATTACTATGATATCTGCTTTGTACACTTTTGGTATTGTTAGTATTTCATCAAATTTGTTTCTTATACTTCTTGCGTTGTGTAGGTATATTTTTAATTTGTCCATTTTAGTTATCGTTATATATATATAATTATTATTATTTTTTTTTTTTTAATATTCTTCTTTGTTTAACAGTTCTTTGACATGTTCAATGCCATGTATAACTATTGGCTTGTCTTCTTCTGTTTTTCTTACGAGTATTCTTCCTTCTTTATACCACACCCATTTGTAACCTTGCTTTTTTAGTTTTCTTGCTTCATAGAATATGCTGTTGTTTTCGTATGTAAGTTGTTCCGTAATGTATATTTCTTTTTTTCCTTTTAATCCACATTCATCGGCTTTGATTGACCCTTTTTCTTTTTTCTTTTCCATTATTTTCTTTTTTCTTCTCCTGATTTGAATTTAACCAGTATTGGTGTATCAGGATTCTTGTTATTTATTCTATAAGCTTCAACGATATTATTTTTTGGAATCTCAGTATTAATATTTGTAAATATTTTTGCTACTATTTCTTTTATATCTTCTTTTTGATGTTGTTTAGGAATCCCTGCTATCACAATATTATTTTTTATTTTATCTTGTTCATATTCGTTTACTTTTTCTTCCAGATCCTTTATTTGTTTTTTCATTTCAATATTTTCCTTTTTTATATCTTTAAGAGTTTTTTTCATTTCCTCATTTTCTTTTCTTCCTTCCTCAAACTTTGCTGACATAAAGTCCACTGCTTTTTTAAGTTCTTCCAGGCTTGTTTTTATTCCCTCGTCTTCGTTATTCTTATTTTTTGGTGGCATTTTTATTTATTTTGTATTATTTTCTTTTTTAAGTTTTTATAGATTTTTTTAATTTTTTTTTAGATATTTTATTCGATAATAATTTATTATTTAATTTAAATTATAATTAAAGATTAAAAAAACAAAAAAAAAGTTTTACTTTTCCGAGCTTCGAACCCGTGTCTGAGTATGACAAACACTATTCGCTGCGGCTGTTTCCTGTGCGCCACCGAGATTTTATTTTAGAGAACTTTAATACTTGCTTTAAATTATTTTAAATATATTATTATTAGTTTGTTTTGTTTCTTCGCTCTCTTTGGGGATATGTTTGATTACACTTTGTTTTAATCTCTTTTTCACTTTTCTTTTGCTTCTACACTTTTAATTATAATATCCACTAAATTCTCTATATTTTATTTATTCACTATCACAACTGTTTCTATTTTTTCTTTTCTATTTCGATATTATTTGTTTAATGTATATTCACGTAATCTCTTCACAGATGACACATTCTTTATTGCTTATTGATTCAAATCAATTTTTTTAGACACATCATCCCACTTGTAGAGAAAGGCTTCAACAAGGGCAGTTCGTATGGGTACAAATTGAAGTACAAAGCAGTAGAAAAACAAACAAGCAGACCCAACATACTAATGAAGATAGATGGCAGCGGAGTTGACGACATCGAAACTGTGTACAAGCTGTGCACACATTAAGAGACAAGATAAGCCAAAACAAAAAAAGACGTTTTAAAACTGCTATAATAGGGCTCACTGCGGCAGAAGAGGATATCGATTTGGTCATAGCTTGCAAACCTAACCAAAAGATTATCAATAAACCAGGGTGGATAGCCGATAAGAAACAAAATGTTGCCGTGTTCTTCAAGAGCAAAAAAATTAAAGTACAAAAAGTCGAACGCCATGATAAATATCTTGTCATACAGTTAATGGATCTCACCTTGTACTGCTCGTCTCCGAACATTCCATTTGACCAATTTAAAATGGAAACTAACGCAATAATGCACAAACGCCGTAGCGCCCGAGAAGAAAGTGTCATCATAGACAACATAAACGCAAAAAGTCTACGAGTGGTTAACCAGAAAGAAAAAAACTTTGAAAAGTGGCTGGCAACGCTCTACATGGTTGTACATTATAACGACAACAGACCAACTTTTGTCAAAAATTTTTTTCGTTGTTTTATAGACGTGACGTGCTCAAGATTATTAGAAAATATATTAAAAAATAGGAAATCATAGACATGGAGACTGCGACCGATCATAACTATATATACTTCTAAATAAATGACCGCAAAAAAACGAAGACAGGACTAAAACCCCAAAAAGAACCGGGCTGAGAAATCTTTAAGGAACTAATTTTTTGAAGCATTGAAGGGTCTGGAAACAACAAAGCGACGCCCTAGAAGTATACGTCCACCGTTACAAAAGCCTACAAAGAAAGCTTACATGCCAGCAATAGTAAGTTCAAAAACATACCATACGTGAAACAGCACAATAGCACTCCAAAGAGAAGAATGCCTCAAACTTAAAAGGAAGTTTTCTAGAATGCTCAAAGGCCAACACAAAGTTGAGGAAATTGGAAATCTCTACAAAACCCACAAAACTTCAAAAAGAAATTCAAACCGAAAAAATGAAGCAGTGAAAAAAGCTATGCAGCAAGTTGATTGAGAACGTATTGGGATCCGCTTACAAGATTGCAATGAAAAAACTAGAAAGCTTTGCACCGTACAAGCTAATCACAAAAAACAATTTAAAGGTAACGGAAGATCTTTTCCCAAAAAGCAGATACATAACAAAACCAGTTGAAGTAGTGAAAAACGTAAAGTTTTTTGAAAAAGATGAGCTGAAATAAGCACTGCAGGCTTTAAAATCTGAAAAATCTCCCGGTTTTGATAACATAACACCAGAGGCCCTAAAAGAAGTAGGACGTATAGCAACTGAATGTCTATTAAATATGCTGAATAAACTGCTTAAGCTACAAACCTTTCCTGCTGAGTGGAAAACAGCCAAATTAATTTTGATACCTATGGGAAACTTTACAACTGACAACGTAAAATTAAGACTCATGTGCCTCTTAAATACCACCAGCAAGGTCTACAAATCCATGATAAAAAGCGACTAGAAAAAGAAATTGATCAAGGTAGAGGATTATCAGAGCATCAGTATAGCTTCGTGAAGGAAAGATCTACATTAATGGCTGTTGAAAATGTTATCAAAATCATCAATGAAAGCAAAAACAAATGGAGAGCATTAGTCACTCTAGACAGATATTAAAGAGAAATTGGCCAGAAGAGAAATCTCAGAATACTTGCAAAATATTATCGCAAGTTACCTAACGAAAAGAAAACTGCAAATAGAAAAAGATGTAGTAATGGACGTAATTACAGAAATCCCTCAGGGGTCGGTTTTTGGATCACTACTTTAGAACTTAGTACATGACAAAAAAAAAATGTAGTTGTAGATGTAGATGCCAACCTACACAAACGTTGAATATCCAAAAATACAAAAATGTTTCTGTTTGTAAATTTCAACGTCACAAAGTTGGGGAAAGTGAATGACAATTTTTTTTTCTTGTTAAAAGACCGTTGGTGTGAGCAGTTCTCTTAAATTATTGGTTGCAAGCAAATAGTTTTAACTATAGTGACGTGCATTATCTAAACTCCTAATATTAGACAGTTAGATGGGGAGTTGCTCAGATCATTGGTTGTAAGCAAGTAGTTTTACTTAAAGTAGTTTTTTTTTTGGTTCTACAAACTATTAATAAATTTAAAAATGAATAATTTCTTCATCATCAAATGTAAAATATTCCGTTGGTCAAAACTATACTCTATTGACATAAAATATACGTTATCAACTCAAAATAAAATATATTCAATAATTTTACTTTGTAAACTGAAAACATGAAACCAATTTTGCAATATATTAAGCCATAAAAGTTGTCACATACAAGAAGCGCACATAATTCCTTAATACAATAAAAGTATTCAGTTAATTTATAAATGTAGTATTGTCAACACGTCTAATTAGTAAGTAGCAAAACAATACTTTATATCAATAACTGATAGAAATCATTGTTTTCACTAGGATTCAAGTTAAACATTTTTCTAAAGGAATTAAAAACAATACAGATTCAGCTTGGCAACTCAAGCGCAATTAACAGAAAGTAAACGAAAAAATAAACAGAAAACAACTCGCCCCAGTTTGCAACGAGAAGTTACAACAATAAAAATAATCGTATAAATAAATATAGCGTCTCGATATCACCCACCCCAAGATTTTTGCGGCTGCCAACTCGAATATTTCCTACTTTTTACTGGCCATTATCTGGAGCATTGTGGTACTTCTTACGTGATATTAGCTCGATTCAATTTCCTGCACGATGTTATCGTTGTTTCGTTTGGATTACATTACAGCGGTCTCCGGGATAGTTTTGCTCTTATTATTATTTTTACAGTTATAAAAGATTTAATCAGGCGCATCGGAATGAGTGGGGGTCGTGTTAAGGACAATAAGGATAATGAACATCGGAGAGTAGAGAGAATGGCTTTTAGTATCATTTGGAAATTAAGAGGATTTTTTTGTTGTTAATAAAATTATATTGCGTACTGTATCACAAAAAGACCCAGATAAATGTATAATTTGCATAAACATTTTTGTTCACAGGTAATATATGTCTAGTGAATGAAAACGCGATAAACGTAAACGATAAACAATTATTTAAATTATGTTCCATAAATACCTTGCTGTTGTGTAATATGTAGATAAGAATTGTTGTGATTATTTATTATCAAGTACAAGGTTTCTAGGTTCAAATTATGTTATGTTGGCAATTTATATATTTTAATAATCCACTTTAAAGGATTGTAGATGAAATTAATTTGACTCATATAATTTAAAAAAGAAACTTGTTCTTTTAGATAAAAAATTAATTTCCAAGTTTTGTTTAGAACTCAATATCAAAAATGAATCTATAGACAAAGACATTTTTGTCTATGCAACTTTCATGTAGTTATTTGAGGTTATTCTAAGATTTAATTTTTAATTTGTTTGCCGAATTTGTATGCCCTTATTTAGGCTTACCAAGACCCGTGATATTATAATTTAACGTCGGTTGCTTCTATGGACAGATTTTATATTTCTATCATAATTTAAATTTAAAGATACATTTTGTTTCATCAAATTAATAAAAAATCATTTATTATGTATAATAAATCAACAAAAAATCCAGCCTCATAATTTTATTTAATTGTGTAAACATTTAAAATACATTAATTTAGGAATACTTTTTTTAAGTACTTCCCTAATTGAAGCTTTCTACAAAATAAATCATATGAAAATATGCAAATAAATACATGTATGCAACAGAATATAATAGAAATGCTACGTTAATGCAATTTATGGGACGACATAAGTTATGTAGCGGGTTACATAATGTTCGTAGAGAAATTTGAGCAATTTTATGAAGTGCCACAGACATTTCAGGACTTCTAACCCTTAAGAGGTAGTAAGTTTATGGAGTCACTAAGTATCCAAAGACTCGTTACAGGGTTTATATGTAACCGTAGAGGATTTCAAGCTCCGGACAATACATTGTAACTTAATGCAATTGCAGCTATGATGAGCCGCGAGCGAAGCGTTAATCATCGATTGCTATTAATTTAATATCCTCACTTGACGAGAGCATTTGAGTAAGAATGCGGAGATTATCCTTCAAGTTCATCAACGTACGCGATGGCAATGTGCTTAATTAAGTGTGGAGATGACTGGTACGCCGGTGGAGGCGTTATAATACTAATTACCCCACTATAATACTCCCGGGTGCTGTTAATGAAAATATACTCTGGCGCGTTTGAAAAACTCAACAAAATATTTTAATTAATTTATTTTGCTATTATTTAACAAAGAGAAATTGTGATGTCGTAATTGCATTAATACGCTGCGGATCGATGTTGTAAATTAAACAAGTGGTGCAATTACTGTGGTCCGGCGAGATAAATTGAAAGGCCGACCTCGCACTGTTGACTAGTAATTGGCACTGGACTCACAGACGTCGCTAATTACCATGTATATTACATGTTGACACATAGTACACCGATCTTGCCGCTTTTTGGCCTGTCGGACCGAGAAATTTCGAATATATATGCTTATGAAGCAGCGGCCGAGAGAAGGAGAGAGGCATTACGTATTCAAAGTTATTTACGTATTGAGGATGATCTACGGTGTAATCGATTTTTTTTTGTTTTGTAACACCACCTGACAGCTAATTTGCAAAACGCTGGACGCAAATTACTCATTGCATAAATTATTAGCTTGAATCGGTATGCACATTGCTACTTCCACATTAATTAAATGTTGTAATTACACTTCTGCAGTATATTTAGCAAGTTTTTTTGTGAATATTAAACGGAAATTTATACTTTTACTAGTTTTTTCATATTGATTTCTAATAATATATTTATAAGGATTTAATACTTGACTAAAGCAGGTGACCAGACTTTTACAAGTAATAAAAAGTATAACATTTTTTTAACCATTTAGTTTCAGAAGAACTGCTCTCTAACAACTAACTAACTATAAAGGCGTGTACAATTTAAAAAATTGTACTTTTTGGTTCTACGCCCGCATCTTAACCACTTCAATTAAATTCTAATTTTTAAACTAAAAAACGTCAGAACTCAAATCATAATAGAAGTTTATAGCGTTTAAAAATTCAAATTGCACGTTTAAACTTTTTTTAACACATAATGTTAGAGTTTTTTGACAATACTGCTATACTTTTCAACCGGGTTTCACTATTTTTGCTATTCCATAAAAAGTATTTTTTACTTTTCAATAGATTATGACCAGATTTTAGTGATTTTTGCCAATATTTTGATGTTTTAATGCCAGATTTAGATTTATTTCAACATTATGTTGATATTTCATAATTAGATTTTACTATTTATGACATTTTATTTTAACAGTTTATTCTAGTATTTGATTCTGCCTAACAATATCTGTGGTATATATTATATTTTATGTTATAAATGTTTTTTCCGTGCATTTTTTTAATATTGATAAATTTTATTTAGTAAAAATCTAATTTTTTTTGTCTAATTTTAAGGTTTTAAAAGTAATTTTTAAGCGATTTTCATGTTATAATTGATTTTCTGATTTTCTGTACAAGTTTGAATTTTTAAAAATAATATTTGTGTTATATTATGGTTTTCTGCCCCAGTTGTGATAAGTTTTGTGTAGTAAACATGATTTCTTAGCAAATTTTATACTGCAAATTATTTTTCTTGCTATACATGCTTTTTCGGTGTAATTTTAAGATTGTTTAAGCAAGTCTTATACAATATTTAGTTTTTTGCGCAACTTTTATCTTATAAATGTTTATTTTTGTGCGACATAATTTTTCAGCAAATTTTATAAAAAAAAATAGTTTTCTGCCCAGTTATCATAAAATAAAAGTGTAATTTTCGAGTTTTTTAAGCAAATCTTATGCGTTATTTAGGTTTTTTACGCAAATTTTAATAAATAATTTCATATTTTTGATTCACAAACAGTTTTTTTTTGCAAAATATCATTTTTTTGCTCAATTTTTATAGTATAATTATCTTTTCTAAGCAATTTTATTATATGTAGTTTTTTATATAATTTTAAGGTTTTCTAAGCTATAAATGAGTTTTATGCGTCAATTTTAACACAATTTCTAAGCAAATTTGATGCTAAAAATTAGTTTTCTGAGCAATTTTTTTGTTAGAAATGTTTTATTTGTGTATTTTTGATGTTTTTTAAGTAAATTTCATAGTAGTTTTGCACTTTTCCCGGCGTTCAGCGCGCAAACAGGCAGGTGCTCTGAGGATTTTTAATCGCAGTGTTTACAACATACTCAACTCAAGTTTTATACTTACAAACTTGCTGTGATGCAAGAGCTCAGTGAACGCAATTTTGTTTCTTGTCAAACTGCATGTGAAGCGCTTCTTAACTTGCCTTGCAATGCCCTCGTGTTTTTCAGTGATGAGACCTATTTTCACTTTTCGTAAACAATCAAAACATGCGTTATTGAAGTAGTGCCAATACCCGTGAACTTCATGAGAAGCCACTTCAAAGTGAACGTGTTACTGTGTGGAGTGCATTGTTGAGAGTTGCAATAATTGTGTCTTACTTTTTTGAGAAAGGATAACACACTGCAAGAATTTCAATGAAACTTTTGAGGGAACACTTCCACAAGCGCCTAATCTTCTTGAGAGGTGACGTACTGTAGCCGGCGCGCTTCCCCGATTTGGCTTCCTGTGACTTTTTTTATGGGGATATCTCAAATCTATTGTTTACAATGACAAACCACAAACCCTCAACACCTGAAGAATAACATTCGCCATAAAATCGCCAAGATTTCCGTCGATATGCTCAAAAGAGTGGAGTAAAACTTCAAACAGCGGGTAGATCAGTGTATCGGTAATGAAGGCCGCTATTTGGCCATTGTCATTTTTAAAAACACTTGAAACAAAAATTTAGGATGTGTACAATACGATAAAAAAAAGAATTAAATTGATATGTAAAATACTTTTTCTTTTATTGACCTTTCAAATCAGCAAGTTTTTCTGCTGCTCCCTGTATGATACTTATCTTATTATAAATATTTATTTAGTTTCGAAAATTTAAAAATAGTGCAACACGTGTTCTTTTGAGTCTTAAAGGCCAAAACTTAGCATGTTTTTTTTGCATAATGATCATTTTCTGAAAATGCACACACAAAAACTCTTTTTTTTTTAGAACCATTCTAGTATATATACACCTGCGACAATATAGTTTTTGTTTAAAATGCACTACTTGCTCTAGATGAGTTCACACAAACTGTATTGCTTTAGATAATAATAGTCTACTATAGTGGGCAAAGGATAACGGCAAGAAACACCAATAAAGTCCGACCCAAATGTCAACCTCTCCTGCACGTGGTACCCACTGCTAGATAACTAACAAGGCTCTGGCGTTCGAGACATGGCGGCATAACCATTACATTGAGAATTAAAAAAATGTAATTCTACAACCGTGGCGTCTATCTCAAAATAAGCGGTCACAATACTAGGGCATTCCTTTGCCCTTAAACCTAGAACAGGCTTTAAAGGCGGATAAACCAATATATAGTCAACAACACAAGAATTCAGAAAGTCAGAAGAAACCACTAAATTAAAGATCCCAAAAGATATCCATAATAAAAACCATTATGACTTTATTCAATTTAAAATTCCGACAAGGAGCATCAGTAGTCTATATATGCCTGGTAAAATAGACAATGTTGTTCTAGAAATGGAGAGACTCAACATAAACATACTTGGTCTCAGCAATGTGCAATAAATTTAATAGAAAGAGGCAAACACAAGACCAAAAACGACACAATGAAGTACATTGTTGTTGGAAATAATGACCCAACTCATAGATATGAGGTAGCAATCATGGTAGACAAAAAACCACAACAATCAGTATCTGATGTCGTCCATATTCTGACAGAATTATAATACTAAAATTGACATCAAACAAAGTACCATTGAACGTAGTACAAGTATATGCCCCTACAACAGATAAAGAAAAAGATGAAATAGAATCATTCTACCAAGACCCAAAACAAAGTCATTAAACGAATAACAAAACACAAAACCCTCATCATAATGGGAGACCTCAACGCTAAATTAGGGCAAGGGGAAGTAACTGGAACCGTTGGCAAATTTGGTTTAGGCAACCGCAACAAAAGATGCCAAATAGAAGAATTAGCAATAACCAACACCTATTACCAACTACCTCCACGACGTATATATATAAGTGGAAAGCACCAGGAGACGGGAAGACATAATTAGAAATCAAATCGATTATATCATGATCAGAAGGAGATTGAACAGCTTGATCAAATCAGTAAAAACATATCCAGGTGCAGACATAACATGTGACCATAACCCGGTGGTAGCTGTAATAAGAATGAAACTAAAAAAAGTTGAACGTAGTAATCAAAAGACTAATAGACCTTAAAAAGCTAAAAAACAATATAATATACGAAACAGTTATAAACATAAATAACAACATAAAAGATCTAAAATACAAAAGGGGAAACCAAAACCAAAACACCCAAAATATCGACAGGACCACCATAGATAATCAATAGAAAAATATAAAGGAAGCACTAAAAAAAGCAGGAAACAAAAAGTTGAAACCGACAAAAAAAAAATACAAAGTATGGATGACCGCAAAGATACTAGAAATGATGAAACTACCTAAGGAGTACAAAGACAAAGACATAAAAATTTATGCAAAAATAAATAATAACATCAAAAGATAAATAAAACTAGCTAAAGAGAAATGGCTAACAAATAAAACCAAAGAAATTAAAACCTATAAATACAAATAGGATTATTTTAACATGCATAAAAAAATTAAAGAAATAAGCGGAAGAACAAAAATACGTCAACTAGAAATAATACTAAATAGAAATGGCAACCTAATCATAGAACCGAAAAAAAAAAACTAAAAAGGTGCTGCAAATACATAGAAGAACTATTTAATGACAATCGAACAAAACCGACAAAATCCAAAATAAAATATACTGGCCCAAAAATTCTGAAAAAAGAGTTGGAATACGTAATCAAGAACATCAAATCCGGAAAAACACCTGGACCCGACGAAATGCCCGTTCAATTAATAAAACTTATGGATGAAGACTCTATAGATACCTTACTACAACTTTTTAAAAACCTATATGCTATAAACTTACCAACCAAATGATTAAGTTCAACTTTTGTGACGTTACCCAAAAAGAATAGAGCCAAAAAATGTTTCGACCATAGGATAATTGCCTTGATGAGCCACTCCTTAAAAATCTTTCTAAAAATAATACATAATTGCATCTTTAAAAAACTAGAAGAAGAAATCAACGACACACAAATGGGGTTTAGAAAAGGCAACCAGAGAAGCTCTTTTCGGTTTAAACGTATTGAGAGAAAGATGTCTAGACATAAAGCACCTTATGTAGATATGCTTCATTAATTTTTAAAAGGCGTTCGATCAAGTTCAACACTATAAACTTCTAGAGATACTAAAAAAAAATACATTGATAGCAGAGACATACAAATAATATCTAACCACTACTGGAGCCAAACAGCAAAAGTCAGAGTCGGTACAGAACTAAGCAAAGAGGTTAAGATACGCCGTAGAATAAAACAAGGATGCGTGTTGTTAGCTCTTTTATTTAACGTGTATTGTCATAAACGGACAAACTATAAACAACATACAATTCGCCGACAATACCAGCATTGCAGATAACTTAGTGAGTCTACAACACCTAGTCAAACAGGTAAACACTCACTGCAAACTATACGGTCTAGACATTAACTTAAAAAAAACCAAAGTCATAAACACCTCAAAAGACATAAACATAAATACACACCATAGTAGACCCCAGATATATATCAACAACAATACTATAAAATGGGTATCTTGTTACAAATATCTGGGAACATGGGTAACCAAAAACACGGAACACACAAAAGAAATCAGAAGCAGAATAGAGATAGCTTGCAATGCTTTCACAAGTATGCGGAAAATTATCTGTAACCGCGATATAAAACTAGAATTCTAAAGTGTTATATCTTCCCCACTTTTCTCTATGGAATGGAATCATGGACCAATAAACCAAACAACATCAAGGTGCTACCGGAGATGCTCAAAATCTCATGGAACGACAAGATCACTAATAAGAAAATACTTTGCCAAATGAACAAAACAAGAGAAATCCTTAACACAATAAAAAGGCAAAAACTAGAATACTTTGGTAATATTCTAAGAAGGGACAGGTATAACATCCTAAAATTAATTATTCATAGAAAAATTAAAGAAAAAAGGTCAATTGGCAGAAGAAGAATCTTTTAGCACAGTAACCTAAAAAAGTGGATTAAATGTATTTCTGCTGAATATTCAAACCAGCTGCCAACAAAGTCCCCATAGTCATGATTAGACACCGGATTATATGCAACTTAAAAACACTAAAATAAATAAAAATAGCAAAAATATGCCAAAATATGCAACTATATGCAACATAATATAAACAAATATAGTTAAAAAACAAAAACAAAACATAACAAATTCTATTTTTTTAAGTTTTTAATAAAGTTAAATATACAACTTCATATATACAGGGTGTTAGACAAAAAACGTACGCCAAAATAACACTATGTTTTAATTTTTAGTATATTTGCATTAACAACCAATTTTAGTTTTTTAAAGGGCGACATATATTTTTTTATTTATTTTTTAAACTTCAAGATATTTTAAATATAACCTAGTAAATTAAAGAAAAAACGTTTTATTTGTTAAAAAAATAACTAATGTTTAATTTCTGGCATTTTTTTATGTCAATATGGATCATTCGTTTTTTAATATTTTTTTCTAAAAATCGGTGAAAAAACCGAAAATTGTTAAAATATGCAACAAAGCCTAAATATGGTCGAAATATGCAAATGCGTATGTAAATATATAATCCGGTCTCTAGTCATGATGGTTTCCAATCTCCGTTAGAAACGGAACTCAAAAAAGAAAAAATTTACTTAATATTTCAACGAATAAAGAGCTGCCCAAAGATCAGCTATCTGCTTCAACAATAAAATCGCTTTTTGAGTCTCAATTTGCATCTTTTTTTACTACCATCTTAACACGCCTTGATAGCATTTTTAACACTTTAGCGTCTTTTAATATAAGACTAAAGTCACTAGAAACTGATAATAAAACTATCAAATAAGATCTTTTATTATTAAAAAAAGCAAATGTTAATAATGGAGCAGTTGATTTATTTTCAGATATATTAATAAGTGAGGTAGAAGAGCGTTGCAAACGTGCATATTACATTATGATGTTTAATGCTGACAAAACATTGTCATCCACAGTTTAAGCCAGAATAAACAGTGACAAACAATTAGTTTGTAACTTGTTGAAGCTGCTAGAAAATGTGCCCTTGCCTTGAATTGTTTTACGTGTCAAAAATCAAACAAACCTTGCCTAATTAAAGTTGTTTTTGATGATTAAGCTATTGCAAAGAGAATCTTAAAAAATCAAAATGCAATAAATTATTCTAAAATTAAAATCAAGGCAGATAAAACCGTTGCTCAGTTAAAACACATAAGAGCTGTACAGGAATACTTTAATTCTTGCAAAGCTAATGGCAAAGAGGATATTTATATCAAATATATTGATGACTGTCCAGTAATCCTGAAAAGTAATGCTCATCCAAAAAGGTGCTTCTCTGTTGAGTTTGTATGTTATGATTTTATACATTTAATAAGATTGTTGTTTGTTTTTAAAGCAAATTTAAAGCAATAATAATGTTTCCCACTCAATTTTTGATAAATTTTATAGTATTCAACGTTTTTGCTCTAAATTTGGCATGAACATGAGTTTTTCGGACAATTTTGTTGTCACTAATTTTTAAAGTTTTATATATTTAATATATACATAACAAAATTTGCCATTTATGATTTTTTATATATAGAATGTCAAAGATTTTAACACTTTATGATAAATTTTAATATTTTTTGACATAATTTGTATACTTTATGGGTAGGTTTTGATGTTTTTAACGTTTAATGAATAAAATGTTGCATTTTATGCGCGAATTTTAAACTTTTTGAAAAGAATTTTGCACATTTTAATAGTTTATAACCAAATTTTCTTAAATTTTAACAGTTTTTTAATGTTTCAAGACATAATTTTGCAATTTTTAATTATTAATAAAAATAATTTTTAAATAATTTTTTTTTTAACATTTAATAGCCAGAATTGTTACTTTTTAACAATATTTCTATGTTTCATGGCAAGATTTTGTTATTTTTCATATCTAATACTTAGCTTACATATGGCTTTTGTTGTTATATTAGTCAGGTGTGTGTTGAAGTTTGACATTGAAATCGTACATACACCTTCCGGTTTTTTAAGTCTGTAGTGTTTGACCGGCTTGTGAACGCACAATTGTTGTTTTGATTAAGTTCACTAATTACACTTTCTTTTTGCATTATATTTTTACGGTATTTATTGCACTTTGTATTATGTTTAACAAGTGAGATAATTTGCGTAGCATATGAATTAAATTTTATAACTTATTTATTAATTAAAAACTTATTTTATTGAATATTATTATATAATTACATTAACATGTATTTCTTAAAATCTACATTGCATTGCATTTTATACCAGTACTTATATTTGTTAAATTGTTAAATTGACATATTACATTTTTATTAATTCTTAGTTTTTAGTATTGTTATTTGTGCAGGTGTCTAGATGCAGACGCGCTGGATTCCTTAACATAACTCCTTCCTTATCAGATGAGAAATCACCGGTCTTCCAATATTTACGATAGATTCTTTAGTTTTATTATTGTTTATAAAAAACTTAAAATTTATAGCAATACTGCTGCCTATAATGATGATTAGACATAGTATCATATTGATGCAGGTGTTGGTTTAATAGTGGAAAATCGAGTCTTTCGAAATTTGATAAACTTGAAGGTTTCATAATATTAGTTTGATTTCCTTAATTGCATGAAGTGGAAATTTATGTAATTTTATTGAGGGTGATGAATCTAGTGTTGTCTGAGATTCCAATATTAATAAAGGGTAAATTGAAGTCATATTTGTCGTGTAACGTTGATTCTTTCCCGTAGTTAATATTGTTGATCTTAAGTTGACATCCTTAGTCCAGAGTAATCAGGTTGGGTTGTTGGATAGCATAGATTCTGCTAGTTTGACTGACTGGAATGAGGAGAATTAGATCTGAGCTGATCTGTTGAATGTATTTTATTTGATAGTTCACATAGATCTTATTACATTTGTTTAATCCAGTATTAATTATTTTTGCAATACATTGTTGTTTCTTGTATAGTAGACTTTTTTGACAATAGTAGAATTCTTCTACGTCTGGGCAGATAACGTCCATGTTCCAACAGTGTTTTTTTGTGAGCAATAGAAATGGGTGTTCAGGAATTATTATTTGATTTTGGATTAGTATCGGGTACAATTGAAAGTATTGATTAGGTTTGATTTCAATTAATACATGTATTTGAAAAATTACGATGTTGTTGTTAATAATGATTTGAGTAGCAAACAACAAAATAAATAATAGTTGACAATATTTTCCATTTTAGGAATTGGTTTTAAACTGTATATCTTTTTTAAATTACTATGTAATGTATTCAAATAAGCAAACAAAATTGCTAACTGTAAACCAGATAATTTTTCATTTATATATTGGATACAAACTAGTTGATTGTTTAAATTACTTTGAATTAGAAATGCATGTTCTAAACTCTTTAATGATTTTATTTCAGTATTAACTGTGTAATTTGAATTGATAATTTCTTTTAGTTTTCACTTAAATTTTCAAATGAAATTTCATATGTTTTGGTTATACTTTTAAGTATAGTATTTGTTGTACCATATTTTTGTATACAATTTTGCTGTTTTTATTTGATCTTGATATGTAATTATCATACTTTTCTTTGTCATCTAAGTCAAGTGTACCAAATAACCATTTTTTCTGTCTATCATAATGAGTAATTGTTTCAATATTTTGGAGCAATTTTTCAAAAGCATTTTAATTTTCTGTATCTGAGTTAATAATTGAATATGAAGCTGAGACCATGGTTGATCTGAATAAATTTTACATTAGGTAATTGAAATTTGTAAAATATATCCGTGAATTTGTGTCAGATTAACATGATACATAAATGTATGTTTTGTTTCGTCAATTTTGGTTTTACCCAACTGCATGGTTAGTAATAGTGTCTCTATAGTTTTAAATTTGAAAGTTAGGGTCAGGAATATTGCTAGAATTAGTATTACTTGTAGCAACAGCATTCTGATCTGAAACAATACTTTGAGGCTTTAGTATATTTTTATGATAAATTGCCTATTTTATTTTAAATTTTAATATCAATTTTTAACTTGTTTTTTGTTAGTTTAAATGAGTTATTTAATTTCTGTTTAGTATTTTTTTTAGATTGCTTTTTATGTATAGCGGACAATCTGGGTCTATGGAATATGATAATTGTCTACTAATACGTCTTTTTTCGAGTACGCGTTCTTGGTTTGAAGCAAGTTTACTTTTAATTAGTTCATTGATCGTCTGAATATTTTTACTATCTTGTAAGTAATTAGTCATTTTGGTAAATTTGTCGTATTCGAATGAATTTTTGTGATTGAGTTTCTCTCTAACAATTTGTAGGGGGTATAACAAGTTGAAGAGTGAATTGAATTATTATATCTTAGTATTGCATATGCCATTTTTGTTTTAATAGTAATGCTTTCAATTAGCGATGAGTGGAATCTTTCCACAGAACTATTGTTATTAGGATTATAGATAATAGTATAATGAAGTTCTATTTGTTGAAATGCTCAAAAACATTGTACTGTTTCATTTTTAAATTTTGTACCATTGTCACATGTTATTTTGTTTGGTACTCCGAAATGACTTATAAATTTTAGTATATTATTAACAATTTCAATGCTAGATTCATTGATTATTGAATAGGCTTGACCAAATTTTAAAAAACTATCTACCATTGTAAGAAAAGTTGATTTACCTATTTGAAAAGTATCAATGTAAAGGTGGTCAAAAGTTTCTGTTCCAATTGGAGTTGGTTTAAGTATTAATTTGGTTGAATGTCTTTTATATTTAGTTTGTTGACATGTGTCACAACTATTTATAAAGTTTTTTACAGTGTTTTTCATATGTGGCCAATAATTTTTTTGTCTGAGAGCCGATAAGATTTTTTTAATTTATCTGTGACAGTGTTTTTTCTCGTGATAATATACTACCGTTTTTTTTTTGTTGTCGAATATTTGTTACCAATGCGAGTAAATAGAAAATTAAAACTTTTGTTTTTAAAATGTTTCTGCAAAATTTTTATAAATGATGTTTCAATGTTTTCTGATTTGAAATATATACAATAAGTAAATTTTGGTTTGAAGTATTCCTTGAGTAGTTTTATTGTGTTAGTTTCTAAATCTTCGGTTGGCAATTTTATATACTTTAAAATTTTTTGAATCTATAGTTGAGACAATAACATGATTTTTAAATAAATTTATGGATTGTTTAACATATGGTATTAAAAGAATTAGGTTTTCTTCTAAAGTATGTACAGTTTTTTAATCTGTAGGTTGAATTATAACGTCTTGCAATATGTTGGTCTTTTCTTTAAGTGAACCACTACAATTTGCTATTATTGATTGGTTATCTGTTTTAGTTTCTAAAGAGTAAATTTCAATTCTTGATAATTCATCAGCATTTGCATTCTTTGTACCATTTTTATAATTTACTTCATAGTCAAATTTTTCCATCTGTACATGTTATTACATCATCTTAGAGTTCGGCTTTTTTAGTAAGAATAACTATTGAAGTGGCTTATGATTGGTAATTATTTTGAATTGTTTTTCTTATAAATAAGGTCAAAAATATTTTGTTGCCCATATTATGGCTAATAATTCTCTTCCAATCGTGCTATAGTTTTGTTCTGACGGGTTTAATGTTTTCAATATTTCTGTAATGTTTTGTTTTTTACAGTTATTAATGTAACCTACATGTGTACAATTTCTTTTTGAGTAAGTATAGCTCCAACTGCTACATTGCTGGCGTCGGTTGTCAAATTGAAAGGTTTTTCAAAATTGTGGTATTGTAAAACTGGTTCGTTCACCATAAATAAAATAATTTACATAGTTCAAAGGTGTTTATAAATTCTGGAGTGTGTTCTATTTTGTTGTCTTTTTAAAACAAGTTGTAAACGGTTTGGTTATTTTAGCAAAATTGGGAATAAATCTCTTGTAGTAACTAAAGAGTCCTAGAAAACCTTTTATTTCTCTAGTTGACTTTGAAATAAAGAATTTTTGTATGGCAATAATTTTGTTTAAGTTTTATTTTATTCCAGCAGGTGTAATTACGTGACGCAAGAATTCAACTTTTTTTCTAAGAAATTTAGACTTATCAAACTGTATTTTCAAGCATGTTTCTCTTAGTCGTTGAAAAATCAGTCTAAGTGATGAGATGTGCCTTTAAAAAGAGGTTGAAAAAATTATTACATCATCTATGTAAACCATGCAAATTTTGTTTAGATAGAATGTTATCCATAACTCTTTGGAAGGTTGTTGGAAAATTTTACAACCCAAAAGGCATCCTGGTAAATTCATAGTGCCCTTGATTTGAGGTAAACGCGGTTTTTTAATTGATTTTTTGCACATTTCTATTTGGTGGAATCTGTACGCAAGATCCATTGTCAAAAAATATTGACATCTCAGTAATATTTGGTAGGGGGTACCAATCTTCTACTGTTTTCTCATTTACCTTTCTGTAGACTATTACTATTCTTCATTTTCTTTTCCCGTTCGCGTCTAATTTCTTTACTACAATCTAAATTGAGTAAATTTGAAGATCTTATAATATCATTTACTAACATTTTATAAATTTGTCGTCTAACCTTTTTTAAGTGTATGTGTGGGTATCTATACGTTTTTGTATAGACAAGAATTTCATTACTAGTTTTGATCTAATGTTTTATTTAGTTTCTGAATGTCAATTTTGAACCAGGTGTGTAAAATATATCCGAATATTCTCAAGATGACAAGCAAATATGCCGTTAAGTAACTGAAAAACGTTTTTGGTCAAAATACAAATTTTGGTCTACACATCAAGCTTATCTTTGATGTGTGAAAATTTTGTAGAACTTTAACTGATCATTTTTTTACAATCTATTTTTTAAGAAAAACGTTTACTTTAAGTTTTGCAAAATTTTCAAAACTCTAAGAAAAAAAATTGTCTGTGACATAGAGCACGACACTATCTTGAAATTTTTAGGGTAGCTTTTACACATATAAAAGCACGTTTTTATCCATATTTTTAAGAAAAAGAAACTACCCGTCATCTTTTTTTAAGAAAAACCGTCTTTTAAAGTTCTCCAAAATTTCAATATTTAAGGAAAAAAAAATTGGCTATAAAAACAATCAAAAAATGTAAAAAAACTTTGATTTTTCAAATTTTGATTGCTTCAATTCAATTCAAATAATCAGGATTCATGTAGAAGAAAGCATTTTCAGTGGTTTGAGGAATAACAAATTAAAAAATAATTTCTGTCATTTTTTGTGCAAGTTGCGCTTGCAATATAGATTGTATTTGTTGTATTAATTAATAAATGATTATAGATAGATTATAAAAAAAATAGTTTTTTGTAAATGTTATTATTATAGTATTAATTACTAATCTCTAAGTTTTGCTTATATTTGTAACTATTTTAACGTAATTACAATAATGTACAATTTATTGGTGTAAAGGATAAGGAAAAACTATAATATTACTTTAATCAGTCAACATAAAAGTTTAAAACGATTTGAAAACAGGGTAACATGGTAAAATTGGCATTCTTAATGAAAATCGATTGGCAGAATTCCCGTAAAGCCCGAAAGGATTAGCAAAGATCTTGCCGCCGAATTAGAAAAGTCAATTAAAACTTTTATTCCTTGCGTTTGGTACAAGCAAAAAAATGCAACTGCACCGTCAGTATTCAGATCACGTCCGTCGTAAACAAATTTTATTAACTCTACAGTATATATTGAAAATAAAACTCGCTTAATTTAACTTAATCCGATCCTGATTAGCATAATTTAAATTTGATATGAGTTTACGTTTAAAATTGATGTTGTTTTCCATCATAAATCCGCCCAGATATAAATTGCCATTGTATCTAAAACGAATCTTTATATTAACTTGTAAAAAAGATGTTGTTCGTCGAGTGGAACGCACGCGCCCACATGAAAGAAAAAACATATCCGTCCGAATCAGAACTACTCTGAAGAAAAAGGGGGGCGCTATTTTTTGTGTGTGCACCCCCGGAAAGAATCCTATTTATAAGGCCTGGGGAAAACCTCGCCGCAGGATAAAAAGAAACGCGTTCACAGTGAATTTATATTCGCTGATGCCGAATGAATTTCATTATGCTTGAAATCGTGATAAGAAACAAAAAAAAACTACTACAGCCTGGCCCGAAAGGGGTTGCAGAAGTGGCATGTTGCGAGCGCGATGTTTAATAAGAAAGAGATCAATAAGATATAAAATGGACGTAGTTAAAAAGTTAAAAAAAATTTAAGTAATGAATTAGTTTAATTCCTTAATATATTATTGTTGATTTGCAGTTTTGTTTGTGGCGGCTAGTACGGAGATTGACATAATTTACTAAATGTACAAATACATCAACGTCAATATGTATTTGTTAATTAAACAAACCTAACCTAACCTAACCTGTACTTATTCAGTTTCAGTATCAGGAGCTGGTTGTAGTTGATGGGAACTGGATTGGATAATATATGCTTAGTTGCTAATATTTAGTCGGCATTTGCTAGTACACTAGTTCACTTTTAGTGTCTCCTATAGTTTAGTTACGGTTTGTTGGGTGCCGGAATTTATTAAAAATATGAATAAGTTTCCACGGGCTAAAATTTACACAGGCTTAATTGTATTAACACCTACTTCCGCTTCTATCTATAAATAAAAACTTGTTTAAGTAAACTACTTGTACTTTTATATTTCGAGCTAAAAGACGGTTTCTTTTTCAGTTTTTTGCTGTAGTTAGTACTGTTGTCCAATAAATTAGGTATTACTGAATAAAACCAAAACTAGTTTGTTTTGTTGCTTATCATAAGCAAGCTTCTATTTCTATGTAGCTGGTTTTAATAAACCGCAAGGAGGTATAGTGGTATACCAATAACTGCGTTTTCTTCTCATCTCAACTAAAAGGTTTGAGTGGTTGGTTAAACCTGGCGGTGATTTAGTGATCTAAGTACTCTATTTTAGACTTTTTTTAAGTTGCTGGAGTAACAGAAAACATAAAAATTGCACAAAATTTCTAAAATGAATTTTGCTTGTAAATTACGTTTATCACATAAAATTTATCAAAGTTGCTGCAAAAAGCTTAACTCTATAAAGTATTTTCTTAAAAAAACTTAAAAATTGCTTAGAAAACTAATTCTAGCATAAAATTTGTTGAAACATTTTGTTTATTAACTTTTTAAAATTTAAACAAAAAAAGCTATTTACAGGTTTAATTTTGCTAAGAATTGTACAAAAGACATGAAAATTACGTAAAATACGTATCTTAAAATATGCTTGAAAATCACTCCTAATAGAGTTTATTACTGTTTATGCAAAAAGACCATTTATAAGATAATTTTTTTGTAGAAAGACCAAAAATTAAACAAAAATTATTTACATTACATAAAACTTTTCTAGAAAATACATTTCTTACATAAAAATTGCGTAGAAAACTCATTTTTATCTAAAATTTGTTTAGAAATCACTATTATTAGATAAATTTTAACAAAATTGACGCAGCAAATTAGATACATTTTGTCTAGATCGACTAACAATTGCACTGTAACGATATTTGTTATATAAAAATTGCGTAGACATTTTTCTACTTTAAAATTTGATTAAAAACTACTTATTAAGTTGATTTAAAAACTAAATTTTGTTTGTAATGACTAAAAATTGCACAAAAAAATTATTAATTACATAAAAATTGTGTTAAATACTTATTTTTAGCATAAAATATGCTTAAAAATTACGTTAATCACATAAAATTTATTTAAGTTAAAACAGATAACAATAATTTTGATTGGAAAGACTAAAAATTGCACATAGGCAATTCCACGTCAAGTGAGCAGTTCATTTTACGCAACCCTCTCTGATTTAGCTCAAATGCCAATTTTAGACCTCTAGGTCACATAGCTTGCCTCAAAAAGCAAATTTAATTTTACGACAATTTTTTAAGTTCAACTTTAATTTTTTTAAATTTTATTTATCTTAATTGCATTTCAGTCTGCAAAAATTTTAGAATAGTCATAATCGATAAGAAATTTCCTAAGAATGCGCATGCGCAGACAACAACAGTTTCCTTTCAAAAATTCATTTCTCAGAAGTTGCCACCGATTCAGATTCCAAATTTTAGACAAAGACAGCCAAAAGTATGTACTTTAAGATGCTTGAATAAATTTTTTTTACACTAATGGTAGTTTTTGCTCTAGGGCCTCTTGAACGCACAAAACCATTTTTCAATCAATTTTTTTGCACTCTAACCTCAGTATTTGATTCCTTGGAAAATTTCCAATCGATTATGACTGTTCTAAAATTTTTCCAGAATAAAATGTAATTAATATAAAAGAAATTAAAAAAAATTAAAGTTGAATTTCAAAAATTGCCGTAAAATTCAATTGGCTCTACGAAGCGAACTATGTGATCTAAAGGTTTGTAATTTAACATAAAATCATATTGTAGGTACTCAAACAAGTGTACAAAATTTGAGGTTAATCAGAGAGGGTCGCGTAAAATGGACTGCTCACATAAAACTTAAAAATGTTGTAGAAAATTTATCTCTAGAATAAAATTTGCTTGAAAATCACGTTTATTACATAAAATTCAATAAAGTTGATGCTGAAAACATATATCAAACATAATTTTGCTTAAAAATAACGCAGAAAACTTTTACAATTGCTGATTACCACACTACCAAACAACCACTTTTAAATATAATACACAATTGGATATAGAATACGTGGTAAAGCAAATGTGACAAATTGTTTGTAATTGTATTGTGTGTAGTTTATGTATATTGTATATTGTATATTATTGTATTATTGTAAACTTAAATATAAGGTACGTATAAATAAACTTTTTTGCGTAAGTGCAAACATAAGAGTGCTTCATAAGAAAAAGATAGAAGAGAGACAAAAGTGTGTCTTAAGAAATTTCTGAAAAACATTAAATAAAAACTTAGTGAATGGCCCACGTGTATGGATTACTGTTCCGTTTTTCCTATCAGATCTTACAGTTGTAAGTTTTGTAAATAAAGATGTTAAGTGTTGTAATAGTGTAAATATTATTTGTCTGGGTAGTACCCAGTGGCGCCTATAACACCTAACCATCCTCTACTATCTAACCAACTTACACCCTGCAGCCGGGTGGTGACGGGCTGTTACATCTACGCTTGAAGAAAAAAAGACACATAAATGCAACTGATGGAAGGCAACCAAAAAAAAACAACGCCAACAACTTGCTTCATGTTACAAACTGGAGCAGTTTTTGCTAACATCTACATCAAGGAAACATTTAAAATCAATCTGAAGATTCAAAGCAGCAAGCAATCTATAATATATAGTTTTTTTTTGTATATTATTACAAAGGTAAGTCTATATGGATCAAATCTTTAGGAACAAAAACCGAACTATAAATATAACAGTAATTTAGATAGTTTATTTGAAACAAAATTCCGCTTTATCGGGTCAGTAAATTAAATTAAATTGAGTTAAAACTTTTTTGTATTCAGTTTTACATGTAAGTTTTATACTTTTATAAAATATCATTTTTTAACATTTTTTGTACTTGTAAACTAAATAACAACTTTTTTTGTAAATATGACTCGGAAAGATATAACACACACATTCATTCATTTAATTTCGTTTGGTGGACGTGCGATTCCGTAGACACGTTAAAATTTAAAATGCCAAAAAACAATGCTGTACTGAATCAAATTAAGAATCAATTAGCACAAGTTTTTTTGTGTTAATTTTGCATAGTCCAGCCGCTTAATCGGACCAAAACGCTTTGGTCCCGATTTGATCCGATTAAGCGTATTTATACTAAATTTCTCAAATCAAATAAATAAATCTTAAAAATAAATATAATACGCTTTAGTAAGACAAAAATTGTTTATGAATTATCAGCGCATGTCTAATGTATGCTCAAGGTTTTTACAACTGGACTAGCAGAACTCACGCAATTTACGATATTTTACTCTTTCAATTTTAAGTGTTTATAAGTGTTTATAAGTGTTTTTAATTGTGAAGTGTTACCTAACGTACTGGTAATTATATTTGTGATTGTTTGTGCTATCTGTCTTAATCAGTATTCAGTAAATTTATGGTTAAGTTTGTTTATTAAAACTTAACGTAAATTTATAGCCGCCGCTCGCGCATTCTCATCCGCGCAGCGCAAACCAATATTCTTACCAGTGGCGTAACTTGCTTTCTTTTAATTTGTGATTTTAAATTTTAATTTGTGATTTTATATTTTAAGCTTGTTTTAAACACTCCTTTGTTTTCTTGTGTTATCCCAACCGTGGTCTGCTTTTGTTTGTTTTGTAGTTAGTCACCAGGTGAAGGACCGCACCGGTGTGAATTGTGTATCCTTGTATCATCCTTGTATTATTTTTTATTCCTAAATATATAGTCACTTTTATAGTTAAATTTTTATATTTTAAATTTTAATTTATTATGTCCGGTCAAGCGTGCAAATGCAAAAGTGTTGCACAATCTGGCGTAACATGTACTAGTTGTGAAATTATATTTCATAACAGTTGCGCCATTTGCCATAAAAAATGTCACTGTGGTACATCATTCAAACTTGACGATTCCGAACTTCCCAGGCTATATAAAGAGACTATCGTACTGTATTAAGTTTTGTTAGATAAAGTTCGGTCTAACAATAAATTGCTATTAGATAAAGTATTGTATCTTGAAGAAAAGATTGCATACAAAGATAAGGTAATACTTGAATACAAAACTCGTATTCAAGAATCTATGCCTTGTGTAGTTACTCCAACTATTAATGAGGAAATTCAATTGCTTCTATCTGCAATTAATTCTGTAATTAATAATTTGTGAGTTATGGTCGTTCACAAAATGTTCCTGCTTCATCTCCAATGGATTTTCGGAACCTGAATCCTGTCAACAGCTTGGACCCATCTTCAGAAATGATAACGGCATCTCCATCTACTACCAGAACGTCGGTGATTTAAAAACTAAACTCAGAAAACTCTTGCTAGCTGTAGCCGTATCAGACTACGATGTGATTGTTTTCACTGAAACCTGGCTTTCTACAGACATCAGTGACTCTGAATTAAATCTAAAAGGCTATCATTTATTTAGGTGTGATCGCTCGGCTCTTACAAGCCCTAAACAAAGCGGAGGTGGTGTTTTAATTGCTATCAAAACTCACCTCAAATCTGTATTACTTTACCCCACGTTTATTAGTGTTGAACATTTGTATGTAGTTGTTAAGTTTAATCTTGTGTCTTATATAATTTGTGCGGTATATTTACCACCTAATTCAACTAGTGACAAATATCTTGACCATTGTTATTCCGTCAAATCTATTGCCGACGAGTTTCCAAGCAGTAAACTAGTTTTATTGGGCGATTACAATCTACTTGCAGCCTCTTGGGTTAACGATGATTTAGGTATAGGAGTAATTTGTAATGATAGTTACCCTGCTCATTTAGTAGCTAATTCATTTGGGTTCTTAAACTGCGTACAATGCATTTCTATTCCTAATAGTAAGGGTGTGTTTTTAGATTTATGTTTTACTAACGATCGTGATATTTCTGTGATAGAAGCTGTAGATGTTTTGTTAAATTTAAGCCAACACCATACTGCGTAATTGTTAACTATAAAATGTGATATTACTTGTGATATTTTAAATTGTAATTATGTTTTTAATGATTTTAAACTTGCCGACTACAACGCAATCAATAATTATTTGTTGAATGTTGATTGGACTGCACTATTTTATAACTGTGATATTGATATGTGTCTTGATGTATTTTACTCTGTAATTGATTATGTTATTGATTGTTTTGTCCCTAAAAAACTGTGGCGTGAAAGCAATTTTCCTATTTGGTTCAACAAAGAATTGATATTACTTACTAAACTCAAGAAAACTATACACAAACGTTATAAATCTTCAAAACTATTGTCGGACTATAATGAATTCTAATCTATTCGTACTACGTGCAAAAATCTCAGTGCTCATCAATACGAGCAATATATTTTACAAACTGAAAGTAAATTTCAAAATAATCCAAAACATTTTTGGAGATTTGTTAATGAGAACAAAAAAACTAATGGTTTTCCAGCCACAATGCATTATAAAGATCAAACTTGTAATAATGGGAACGACTTTGTAACTAATTTTGCAGATTTTTTTTCTTCAGTCTATGATAACGAAACTCATCCAACTCCATTGTTTAATTTTAATAATAACGTAATACATTCAAAAATTTTCATTAGTTTGTGTGATGTTTTTAAGAGAATTGAAAACCTTAAGTGTAATTTAAGCGTTGGACCCTCTTTACTGTTAAAAAAGTGCATTTATTCTATTGCAAAGCCATTGCACTTACTTTTCAATGCTTCATTGAATGAAACTAAATTTCCTCAAATATGGAAACAAAGCTATATTACGCCTTTGTTTAAATCTGGAGCCAAAGAGAATATTACTAACTATAGAGGCATTTGCATTCAATCTGCTATACCTAAATTGTTTGATAAAATTGTAACTAGTCAGTTGCATTGGATGTGCAAAAGCATCTTAATAGAAGAGAAGCATGGATTTCGTGAAGGGCGTTTCACACTTACTAATTTACTCTGTCATAAAAATGATATTTTAAATGCATTTGAATCTAAAGTACAAATTGACTCAATCTACACCGATTTTTCAAAGGCGTTTGATCGTGTGAGTCATAATATTTTGATTGCCAAGCTCAGTGCTCTGGGATTTCATCATGATGTGACTTCCTGGTTATTCAGCTTTTTGAAAAATCGCTCGCAGTGTGTAAAAATTAATAACTTTTTGTCACAGCCCATTCTTGTTCCATCTGGTGTTCCTCAAGGATCTCATTGTGGACCAATTTTATTTTTGCTTTTCATTAATGATATTCTACAGTATATCAATTCATCGTCATTTCTTTTATTTGCGAATGATTTAAAAATGTATAGAAGAATATCATCTCTCAATGACTGCCATCTTTTACAACTGGACTTGGATTCTATAAATACTTGGTGTTTTATTAATAAATGATTTTTTAATGCTGATAAATGTTTTTCAATAAGTTTCCATAGAACTTTAAGTAAAATTTCTTTTAACTATATAATTGACACTAAAGTGTTAAACAAAGTCACACAAATAAAAGATTTAGGCGTTATTTTTGATCATAAACTTACATTTGTTGAACATATTAACATCATGTGCAATCGTGCCATAAAAATGTTAGGATTTGTATATAGAATGTCCGCGGATTTATCAGCCAGTACACTTAAACTTTTATATTGTGTTTTGGTGCGTTCGCATTTAGAGTATGCTCCGTCAGTTTGGAGTCCTGTTTATGAAATTCATAACCGTAGTATTGAACAAATTCAAAAAAAGTTTTGTCGTTTATTGTCTTATAAATCCGGCATATTATCTGAAAATTATGATTACTGCTACATTGCTTTATTGTACAATCTACCGCCATTGAAGATTCGCCGCAACAGAGCTGATTTGTCGTTCTTGCGTAATTTAATTATGTCTGAGATTGATTGTCCGGAGCTACTTGGTACTCTTCCATTCCATGTAGCACCTAATAATAGACATAGCAGACATTCTTCTTTATTTCGCGAGTCTACTCATTTTACTAATTATGGTTTCGACAATCCACTCGGTAGAATGTGTAGATTTGCAAATAATTTACCAACTGATATTAATGTATTTTGTATCTCTAAATCTACGTTCAGAAGTCAGCTAAGTCATGCTGACTAATGTCTAATATGTGCGCTTTTATGAATGGTATATTTGTATTCTTTATTTTTGTATTGTAAAACATCATTGTTTATGTATATTTGATGTAGATGTAAATGGTAAGATTATACCGTCAATAAAGTATTATTATTATTATTATTATTATTAACTGAGCTCTAAGCTCTCACTCGTGTTAGCTGTTAAGACATTAATTTTACTACAAACAGATGTATTATATTTGAACAGAGAATTATTAACTGTTAAGCAAAGTTAGCGTACTAAAATAAATTAGTAAATGCTTATGATAGAGATAGATTGTTGGAGACTGCTAAATCAATTGAAGTTAAGTTAATTCATTTAACAGGTCGGTTAAGTAGAGTTCTTAAAGAAATTGAACTAGAACTAGAAGGAATAATAAAAAAGAAATGTGTAAAGGTAGACACTGAGTTGCAACACTAATAGTTTTATTGATCACAAGAGTGAAAAACAGATGCATAACATAAAAAATCGGATCTTTTGACAGAACACACAATAGTGTAGGTGCTTTCTTAGAAAAGCTTATTGAACTTACTGAAATTAATATATATATATTATTTCTAAAATTTTATAGGATTGAGCTTTAACTTGGAATTATGCCTACAAAGATAGTTTCCAATATTGCCTGGAATTTGTGTTTAAATTACGCTCAAATAAAACAATAACTAAGTATTTTGCTACTTGTAGATCAGGAAAATTTTAACAGTATCAAATAAAACTTAAATTCTTTTTACATTGAAAGATTGGGTTTTGATAAAACCAAATTTATTGATAATTGGCAAAAACGCTGAAATATACTTACAACAAATTAATGGTTAGCAAACAAATTGCAAAAAAATTTTAGAAAATCATAAATTAAGCCCGGTTCAGCTGTTTTCAGAATATAGACAACAATTGCCAGCACGTAGTTATACTAATCCTATTTATTTGCTTCTACATGTAAGCAAGCACAAAACAAGTTTTCTACAGGTTGTGATAATCTAAAAACACAAAGAAACAACCGTGCTAAATGTGTAAGGCCAAGGCGTTGTTTGCAAACTTGTATTTTAAAAGACATATGATAGATTAAGTAAATTAGATGTAAATTTAAAAAAATCTAGAGGTGAAAGCTGTTATGAAAATAAAACATTAGTTTTAAGTATAGTCAAACTTCCATTATAGTTTAAAGGGAAAGATTATTTGTTATTTGCATTTCGGCATAGATTTGTGGTTAAAATCCAGAATAATTTTTGATTTAGAAAAAAAAAAGTGTACTTTCTTGCAAGACAACAAATTAAGTTTAATGTCACCAATAATAACAATTAATCTTTTTCAGAAAAGTCTAAAATTGTCCGATTAACTCAGTTTTATTTTAACAAAATTAGAAAGTGCTTCGTATTTATGTTGACAATGCCGCACCCATAACGCAGCTCTATAATCCCGTTGTGTCAGCTATGCAAAATAAGTAAAGGTTAAAGTTAAGCGTAGTTAAACCAAGTTTCTTACCTTAGAGTTTACCAATTAAAATAATAAAAAAAAATAAGAAAGTATAGGTTTTGTATAAATTTTAGAAAAGTTAACGCTGTTACAAAGTGCTACTTGTATGCAAGTGTCTGTTATATTAGATAGAGTAAGAGAGGCAACATTTATATCTTTACTTGACATTGCTTCTGCATAGTGTCAAATAAATCTCATTACACCTAATAAAAAAATAAATGTTTTTGCTGTTTTGGATCATGAATTGTTTTAATTTACAAAAACACTTTTTGGATTGCATAATACCTTTTCAACAATTAATCGATTAATTGTTGGGTCTTAAACTTAACTTGTATGTCTTTAAATATCTCGATGACATTGTCATCATTACTAAGACCATTGAACTTTAGTTGGAAATCTAAGGTAAAATATTTAAACTGTACAGAAATTACAAAACATACGCTATGTTATTAATAGCAATAGATTACTCGTTAACACCAAAAAAGTCAAAACAATATTTTTTTTAACTAGACAGATTGTCCCTAACTTTTTCACTATATATTCTCGTTTAACAAAACTGGCATAAAAACAAAACCATTGGTATTGAAAAAATAATCAGCAAATAACCATTGATTGACTTAAAACTGCTTTAGTGTCAGCGCAAATACCAGCCGTCCTCAATTTTGACTTACATTTTATAATCGATTGCGTCATACTTCAGTATGCCGGGTTAGGATGTATCTTAAATCAACATTTTTAAGAAGTGAATAATGTAACAGCATACGCAACCAGGTCAACAACTGCGCAAAAAAAGCTATGATGCAATAGGACTGAAATGTTTGGATCTGATATTTACTATTCAATAATTTAGAAGTTATATTGACGCAACTAAAATTAAAATAAAAACCGACCATCATTTACTTAATTGGCTATGGAAGTTGAAAAACAAACTAGCAAGAGTATTTCAATAGCTCAAGAATACTCTTTGCAGGTTGTATATAGACCAAACATTAAACATTAAGCTCAACTTAACTTTTGAAAAACTGTATTGCAAAATGTTAGTGAAGATAAGGAAAAAATCTTTAATGATTTATGATTATATTATATGAAAAGTAGAAAAAAATTAGTCGTTTAAGTTTAGTCAGATAAACTATTAAGAAATAAAAAATTATTAAAAATGCGACGTTGCTGGACAACTTGGAATTTTTAAAACTTTTTTGGCTTTGCATGTATGCGGACATAATAGATATTACCATCATTGTGCAGTATGTTTTGCTCATCAAGTATAACAGAATAGGACGTGTGATCTAATAGGCATACGTTCATTTTAGTTGTTCTCAACTGATTTAATAGGACTTATTCCATTTTTGCACGAACAACTCAATTTATTCTTAATGTTTGTAAAAAATGTTTTATTGCTTGTTTTACCAAGAATTAATTTAGATAGAATTACTCAAATCATTTAAAATAATGTTTTTATGTTGTTTTTCATAACGCATTGTATTATTTCTGATAACGGTAGGTAGTATGTAAACACTAAATTTATAAACATTTGTTGACATTATACGCTAAAAACAATAATAGTTTTATTTATCAAAGACAAATACAAATAAGATAAACATCTTTCAAAATTTAGATATGCGTTAAGTTTTAGCGTACATAAAGTTGCATGGTTTAAGCAAACGTTTTTAACATTTGGCCGTAAATGAATTTAATTACGGAATCAATATCCATCTCTAAGTAAATCAAGCTGTTTAACTTTGCAAATTGCCAAAAAATTGTTAACATAATTTTTGCAAAAGTTTAAGTTAATCTGACAAAAGCTTTGCAACAAAACGCCTTAACAATTAAAAAAAAAAAAAAAATTTAGATGTTGGTGTTTATTTGTTTGCCAAACTGGCACTCAAGTTTACTCTTTGTAGGATAAAAAATAATATTATCAACAACATATGTGTTGGAAACTACCAAAAGAAAAAAGTTATTTGGTACCCATCACATAAAAAATCTTAAAACAGACTCTAGTTAAGTTTAAAGTTAGGATTAGATATTATAAAATAGTTCAGTTGTTATTATAAAATAAGTTAAATAAAGTTAAAAATATAAATTTAAATGCAGGTTACAATAAGTTTAAAATACGTTTAATTATGAACTAGATTTACAATTACGTATAAGTATAGGTTAAATGCGGCGAATAAAATTAAACAAAAGCATCCGAACCTGATGGAATACCTCATAAAAAGCTCTATCTATTGATCACAAAAAACGTTAAAAATGCATTTTTCATTCCACTGTACCTACTGCAAATGATGTAAATTTACTTGCGTTACTTTTGCAACTGAAAACGCCAGCAAACATCACAACCGTGAGATATGCAAACAACCAAGCCAATGTAATTACTACAAAAACAAAGGAGACTTTAACAGCTTCCACAAACTGTGCAATACAGCAAATTACCAGCTGCATGAAGGAAAACAGATTGAATATAGCTGTAGAAATAACAAAAACAGTATTAGAAAAATCCAAAAATTTACTTTAAAAGTGCTTCGTAAAAATATCACCACCAGTCGCAAACTAAAATACCTAGTTATGACTTTTGACTATAAGACAAAAATGAAGATACACTAGCAAGAAAGAAGAATATATATAAAAATAACGTATTTAATATTTCTATATGCCGCCTCTATCTGGGCAAGAAGTCATTACAAAGATATGCTACTGAAGGTGCAGCAAAAGATGGCTTTATGCGCATGCAGCGCATACCAAACAGTCCCCACTGCAACAATCCTTCTAGTTGCGAACATGCCATCTATAGATCTTCTAGTGAAAGAAAGGAACAGCTAGTGTGGAATTAATCTAGCAAAGAAGCTAACTTTAAAGGGCAATACTTTAAAAAAAGTGATAAAATCAGTGAGAGAAAACAAACAATGTAAGCCAATAGACAAAAAAGATGATTCCAAACATAGAATAATAGGAAAGGAGTCATGGGGTAAACAACAAATTACTTCTTGACACAAATGTTGACCGGTCATGAAGGTTTAACAAGTATTTCTATAGATTCAAAATAAGAACAACCCTTTATGTGCCTACTGCCATGATGATGTAGAACACACGTTCTTCAAATGCAATGCACTACTGACTGCTAGAACATCATATTTACGATAATAATATAATAATAATGATAGTATTTGTTTACGGAAATCTTTTTTATACAATATTCAAAAACATATTTTAATTTAAATAAAACATTTTTAAATTATAATGTATTCACAATGTACTGTAAATACATTATAAATTGTTAACAAATAAACCATAACATTTCAATAATAAAAATAAAGAAAATAGCACAGATTCTATTGATGGTCTTTAAAGTGTGATACATTTATTCTAGCTGTTTGATTACTAAATGAATACAAATGAGAGTTAAAGGTATTAATATTTACATCCCCATGGCAAGAAACTAAATTATAATAGCGCATCATTCTACACATTGGCGCATGTCTGCCATAATTACTACTGTAGAAAGCAAACCTGAATGTTTTAGAATACCTGGTACTATGATTATGTGAAATTGCAAAATTTAATTTAATCCGTAGATGAGAACAGTTAAGATTCCCATTAACCAATCTATGTAAAAGGCATAAATCAGTAACAATTTGTCTACTGTGTGGAGATCCGATGTTTAATCTAGTAAGCATATTAGTACGATTATATTTCTCCCGAGTATAGCCTAACCGATAAGACACAATAAGTAAGCATTTATTTTGTAATCGTTCTAACTGCAAAATTATATTGTTATAAAATGGTGACCACACATGATAAGAGATATGATGAAGAGCAAAGAAGAAAAGAAAAAAAAAAGCCAAAAAAAATAGCTCAACAACAAGAGATTCATTCTAATGTGCATGCATTGACCATGTATGGCATCTTAAAATAATAGTTATTTAGAAATGTTACAGTATTACATCGTCTGCCAGCAATTTAGAATGTGTTGATAGTTTGTTTATTTGAGCGGTAGCTTCTGTAGATTATTGGGGTGTTTTAAATATTTTTTATTATATATTTATTACATTTTTTAAAATTTTTTGTTAAGTAAAAATATAATATAATAATTAATTCTTTATTTCATTAATGAACATAATCCTCAAAGTAAGCCAACACACACACACGCGAAATACATAAAGAATATAGCGAAAAGAAAAACGCTCGCGCCAATATTATTAAAGTTTATATCGTCTATAAAAGTTATACAATATATCATATTCTGACCGAGCCTCAATAAATCTCAAGTAATCCGTAATTCCTGATGTACTAAATTTCCACGGCTATAAATTACACCTTTCGAGAAATTTATAAGAAATCGCTGACTACCCCTAAAGACTCTTCAGCATATTACATACATACCTGCCATTAATAATAATAAAAAAATTAAGCTTGCCACGCGAGAGTAATTTATCAAATAAATTTCTATTCGAAAACTTTAATTTCATAATGTTGTACAAAATCGATATAAAAACTAAAACATTAATTGAATCAACTTTACATAATGGATACATTGAGCATGGCATAGTATACTTATTCAATTCACGAGTTTATTTGATCAGAGCGGAGGACATTTAGTTGTACATGTGTGGCTGTCGTGTTTAGAAACTACCAATTCAATTTAAATTCATTTCTCATTTCATGGTGTCGAGAGATGCCTGTAAAGGCATTTAAAGCGATCGTGTCCCATTCAGAGAGTTTCTGTATTGAAAACCGTTCGGAACTCCTGGTACGTACTACATGCCCTCTATATACAGGATACAAAGTCATTTCAGTTACTGCTCCTTTATTTTCCATACAGAAACTTTATCAATATCAAAACTTTACAAGTAACAACTTGCTTTCATAACTAAATATAGGAATTTATTTATCTTTTTCAATGTTAAATTGTAATTGATGTAGTGCCAGGCTTGACATAAGTAACTCACTCCGCGTCTTCGAAACATTTATCAAGTCGTCGCGACGTGCGTATTTGCTTACCTTTTCCTCCCATCCTATATCTTCATACATCACCTATATGGCCCGCACGCCACGGAGCAAATCGATTCGATAATATTAATCGCTTTCTAATTTCAAATTCATGCAGCGGGTGGAAGTGAAATATCACAGTCAGTTGGCGATTTAATGGACTGCAGATTTGTAGCCTTCTCTAATGCGTTTTTTTCGCTTTCTCACTCAATCTACCTTTAAAATGATGTTTTGAATATAAATTCACACCGTACACAAATCAGATAACTAAATATTTATTATAAAATACTCATTAGAACTTAAATCATTTATGTAATAAAATTTTAGTCAATTTGATTGCATGTAAATGTGTATTGTATCAATTGCATTAACTAAAAAAAATACTGTTTGTTTAACATTTTGATTATACAATAAACATTTTATGACTGATTATGACATTGTATACACTTCTATAATATGTTGTGTTTATTTTATGTTACTGTGGGAGTATTTAATACATTGGCAACCTTATTTAAGTATTTTTTTTTAATTTACAGTATTAATGTGTTTTCCCATGGTTTATATTCTAATTACTTAACAACGATTTTAATTTAAAAAAATGTAAAGCATTTTTTAAACGTTTTATGACACTCATAACATTATATGTATATTTTTGACATCTTGCAAATATATATACGATACAGTAAAAACCTATTATAATAAATAAAATATTTTAAGATTTATTTATGAGGGGGGGGGGGTGCATTGAAAAACTTGCTTATTAGTAGTCCTTTGATCAGTATATGAGGGTATGAAACCCATACAAAAACTTCTACATTTTTTTTTGTTTTTTCGTAGTTTTTTAACTTAATCGCATTTGTTGTTTAAAAACCGCAATTTTAACTCCAAATCTGGCGCTATTTTAAGTCTATACCCTGTCTATAAGCCGCAAAAGCCACAAAACCATGTTTTTGTTCTCAGTGGGCTGGGCAAAAAGGAGCATTTATATATTTACTATCAAACAAAGAGTAAAATGGCCCAAAATTAATTCAAGCGACAAAAGATTTGTTAAACTTTTAAAATAAACTTTAAAAAATATAATCCAAATAATCTTTAAAAAATTTAAAAAAAATTTTTTTAAGTAAATGTAGAACAAGTTTTTTTTTTAGTTGGGTTACTCTTAGCCAGATAAGCACGACACTGATTATTTTTTATGTAAAATTGTTTGCAAAACTTAATTTTTTAATAATTTTTGGTGTATAGTTTCTCTGAAAACTTTAAAACTCAAATACACAAAACAAATTTATAGTTTCCAAATAATTTACATCAAAATAGATTTAAATTTTTTGCGGAAAATTTCTGAATGATTTCATTAGTAAATTTATGTTTTTGAGTTAAAATTGCTATTTTTAAACAAAAAAAAGCAATTAAGTTAAAAAACGACAAAAAACAAAAAAAAATTGTAGAATTTTTTTATGGGTTTCATACCCTCAAATTACTGATCAAAGGACTACTAATAAGTTATAAAAACTAAAAAAAACACATAAGCAAGTTTCTCGATGCACCCCGCCCCCCCAACTCTGGTCCGTTTGAAATAGAATTGCCCAAAAATATTTTATAGAACCAGTGACATTTTATATATTTATTTAAGAATTATTAATGATATTAAAAACATTGCAAATGTATTATGATATTGTAAGTACTATTTATTGCAGTTTTTATGACATGGCATGGTGGGTCTACTTGCCTGGAGGTGGTATGTAGCTGTTGTTTGATGTAGACATTTTCACCTTTTTACTGCATTCTTGAAGTGTTGGCTAGTGAACAGTGTGTTGTTATCGGATAGGATAACTTTGCCTAGCCGTTCCTGTGTAAGATTATTTTTTTCAGCATCTTGTTGGTTACGTTATTTCTAAGGGCCAAGACAAGTATCGCTTCAACCCATCTGGTGCTTATGTTAGTAAAGGTTAAAGCAAAGTTGTTATCATTTCGTGAAACGTTTAAGAGTGCGGCTACAACGGCGATCCAAGCTCCGATCATCGAACAGCGCTCCGAGCATAGAACACTAAAATTTGTACTAAGATTAGACCTTTGCTCACCGCTTTAGCCTTGTATTTATATTGAACTAAAACTTTTTAGTTAGTAATAGTAATAGTGATAGTAGTTTAGTTCCGAGCTTAGAGCAAATTTTAGTGTTCTATGCTCGGAGCGCTGTTCGATGGTCGGAGCTAGGATTGCCATTGTGTCTGTACGCTAAAGGTCTATTGTAATTGTTTTTCGTTTTGGTTCAGGCACACACTATGCACTCTTGTACAAAAGTTTGTACGTCTTTCTTGACACGGGGCTAGTAAATCGTCTTAAGAATTGCGGCTAGAGTTTCATTTTTATCTGGGTGAGCAGCGGTGTCATTCAGAAAGTGGTATTTTAAAACCATTTTTTGGGCGTCTGTTGGTACTACCAGTTGGTTGTGCTCGTTCAGCGTGCGTAAGAATTCTTCAGTTGTGCCAACTTTATATTTAATATCGTCTTCTGGTAATAACTCTGGGTCTAATAAAATTTCTTGGTGTTGTCTTATGAGTCATGACCCATTGCGTTTCTGAGCAAGTTGTTTGGTAACGTGGCACTATAGCTACCAGCAAATAATCTACCAAAACGTTGAGTTGCATCTCCTTATTTCTGCATTTGCAATTCAATAAGGAGTATGCTTGTTGTAAGCGGTTTGATTTCTGAATCTGGGTTACTTGTTCAGGTGGTAGTAGGCGTTCGACATTATCTATGTATTTTTCTACAAATTTTGGGCTTAAACTTTTATATATAGCGTCAAGTAAGTGATTTAGTACACTTGGGGTATACTCTATCGTGAAAAATTCTTGTAGTGTAATATTGGTTGACTTTTTACTCATACTAGAGGTTCATTATTTGTGTGCAGCGTGAATGGTGCGTTTTTCAGATATGGACAATATTTTGCTGAATAAACCTTAACCATAGTTTTAGTTGTGCTAAATTTAATAGTTGGTCCAACAAAGTTTGACGTCTTCAAAGGCTTTCTCCACGGCAGCGTCCCAGCAAAACGGATTCTTGAGTCTTGTAAATCTATGAGTGGTCTTGCAACTACCAAAAATTTGGTACGTATTTGCGGAGCCACGTACACGTGCCCAGAAAACTTTGAAGTTGCTTCCAGGTTCTCAGACGTTTAAAATGCCTGCACAATGTCAGATAGTGTTTGAAGGGTAATTTTTCTTTTGCGGTTACTTGGTGACTTGCGTATTCCATTGTAAATTTCCTAAACTCGCATTTGTTTAATCCGCACTGTAATCTGTTTTTCGGCAGTTTTTTTTTAACTTGTAGGTTAAGGTCCAAATGTTCTTTGTGGTTCTCGGAGTATATTAGTAAATTGTCTAAGTATACTAGCACAAATTTCTCAAAGATGCCCTCTAGCGACATCAATTTTTAAAACGTTGCGGAAGCGTTTTTAAGTCTAAACAGCAAAACACAAAATTGGTACGTTCTTCAGTTGGGTGTCGCAAACGTGGTATAATATTTGTGCACGCGTTCAGTAGATGGTAGCATGTCTGACTGTAGATTTGTTTACCTTGAACCTCAGTAGCAATATTCTTTTGAAATTTTCACTTGCTCCACTGTCAACCAGGGCTTTTTTTAATTGGCCTTTTATAGATATTTTTATTCTTGTCAGTGAGTTATATCCTTTAGTAAATTTCACGTTTTTGCTTGTTTTTGTATTATAAGCTTTCTGTTAGAGTGCTCAGGCAAGAAGCTTGCAAGATTTTGAAGCTATTTGTTGTAGCTTTGGAAATTTCTTATACCGTTTTTGAACCTGGCTGTCAATCAGTTGTTCTAGTGTATTGTATTAAATTTTGAAACGTTGTCATTTAGTGTGTTATGCGTCTCCAGGTCTCCTCTAAAGCCAGCAGTGTTATAATTAGTGGAGTTGAGGTTAGACCAAAACAGATTTTTTGTGTTGCGTCTACTGCAAGTTTCAACTTTGATAAGCTTTTTTTATGTAGACCGGGAAAAAACCTTCATAATGACTTAAAAATTATAGTGCAAAGATTTTCCTACCTTAGAGAATTTGATTTAGTAAAAAAATTAAAAATGTACGTTTTGTGCCAACCGTGTAGGCAGTGCATAATGATTAGAGAAAACTTGTACCCCGACAATGTCTGGAATTCAGAAAACAGTTTGATTCTAGTTTTAATATTTTTTTGAATTTGCTTGAGCCGAGCGGAGATGAAGCAAATTTTGATTTTGTTGCCTGTGCTTAGGATTTCTTCTTGCTGACTTTGGAATTGCTCCGGAGAAGAGCTGGAGTCTGCCTGTGAGAAGCGCCTGCCTTGGAATGTGGCTTGAAAGATTGGCTTGCTTTCATATTGAGATTAGCTTTATAACTTGCGTTGTGTAACCCTTGCACGCTGCGCATGTGACCACATGCTTTGACTTCTTTGTATATATGCACCTGGAGCTAGGATGGGCTTTGGTGCACTTGACGCATACAAATTGCATATAGATGCCGTGTGGCCATAATGCTAGCAACGGTGGCTTTGTACAATAATTGTTTTATGTTAGTGCGTGCACCGCCGTTTTTGTCTGCAGACTTAAACTCGTTCTCCGCGGATAGCATAATAGCGCTTGGCGTGGCTGGCTCACAACTTAGTCTTGTGCAATCTTGCGCACGAGATTGCAAGTCAGAAGTTAAGTGCTCTTCTGGTAGTGACAGATCTCGCGGAAGGCCACAATGCTAAGCTTGTAGCAATAAAGTTTTTTAACTACGATGATGACCAGCGTTTTTGCGTTTTGCCTGTTACTGTTATTTTTTGTTTATTTTATAATATTTTTTTATGACATTATAAGTATATTTTATGATATTATTTTCATCATATTTTTTAAATTTCTATGATGATGACAAGGTTAGCACAATTTATGATATTCTAGAACATTTTGCAAATATTTTGTCATACTGTCGACTATTTTCATCAATCTCATTGTATTACACTAAAAACATTAAAATCAATTTTTTCTAACTTCATGAGGGTGGATTCGTCGTTTTTAAATTGCACTTTGAAACAAATTTTAAAAAGTTGCTTATGTACAATGATTTAAATTTGTATGTTTGAATGTGATTTAACATTAAAATAAACGCTACAGAATAAAGTTGGTTGAAGTTGTCCAAAATAACTAAAATGTGAACAAAACAAATAAAATATTTATTCTCAAAGTAATTTGACATAGATATTTAAAGTTAACAGCAATATTAAAACATTACATCTATTAACGTTGGCTTCATAATTTAACAAAATATTAAATTTAATTAAGGCAGTTTTGAAAGTTTAATGTGTATTCATCATCGGATGCAAGCTGTAAATGCAAAACGAAAAGAATAATGACTCGACCCGCCATAAAAAAAAGTTCAAACAGTAGCGAATGGTGTTTATAAAACGCGAAATTAATCATTGTTTAAGGGCCCGCGCGCAATTAATTAAAGTTTATATTAAAGATGCCGCGTGCAGAATTTATGATTTTAATAAAAATGCCTAGGCCATAGTTTGCACGCCGTAAAATTGGCGGAAAACATGGTTGCAAAGTTTGTTTGCATTTATGAAAACGATGCGGCGGCTCCACTTCTCTTCCTTTCTATGTATGCATGGGGAGCGCGAGCTTTCGGCTTTGTGTTTGACGGATTTATTAAGATTTTTATTCCGCAACGTTTAATCTTCTTATATTTGACGGGTTGTTTGTAGGTGAACAATGTAGTGCAAGTCGTGGTTTCATAATAAGAGTTTAAAATGTTGCTGCATACAAATTGGCTTACGAGCAAAACTTTCATTATTATGCATTCAGAAAATATTTACTGCAACTTTGTTTGCTATTTTATAATTACATAGAACACACAAAAGTTCAATGGAATTACGTTTTATACTTTAGTTTGTTAGTGAATAAATAAGCAATGCATATCCATATGGTTATTAAAACTATTTGTATGCTTTTATTTGTAGGTCCTATGCAAGCAACAAACTGTCTTGAGTTAAAAAAATAGAAAAATGATTTATTAATTTTTATTAATGTTGTTTCATATGTTGTATAATCTCCGGAGAGTTTGTGCTCAAAAATAACACTTGCTTTACAACGACAAAGCTCAAGCAATTCAACCTTAAATTGGTTAAGTAGGTTTAGGTTATTAAAAATCCTTTGATTGGATATGGTCCTTCAGTTTAAAAAATACATTTTTAAAAAATCGGTTTCAATTTGTTGTATTTGATGTTGGTTCTGTGAATACCAAATTAAAAAAAAAAAAACGTTTTTGAGTTTAGAACGCACAAAAGAATTGTATAAAGCCTTTAAAGCACTAAGGTTTTAAAAACTATTAGTGTTTTAGTAAATAAAACCCATAGCTTTCATGGAACTTTGTACAACGTTATCAATGTGATAGTTAAACGTTAGTTTAGTACCAAAGTAAACACCAAGGTCTTTAAACGTACTTACACACTCAACTGGACAGCTATTAATAAGATAATTGAACTTAATAGTATTAGTTTTTCTTGTAAATGACATAAACTTACACATAATAAAATAATAATAAAGGTAATGTTTAAATTAAATCGATTAACATCACACCATGAGAAAATTTGATTTAATATGTTCTGCAATTAAAAGCAGTCATTGATACTGTTGATTTTTGAGTAGATTTTAAGATCATTTGCATATAAAAGATGCTGACAACCTAGTGATGTGGAGAAGACATCAATAAATAAGTTGAACAACATGGGCCCCAATATTGATTCTTGCGGAACACCTAAAGTTGGAAAAAAAGAATTAGATTTATAATAATTGCAAGTCACATACGATTTACGCTTTTTAAGATAAGATGACAGCAGCATAATGGATGAACTGCAAAAACCAAAATCTTTAAGCTTAGCAGGTTGCTGGAACGTCCACAATATTGATATATGCGCAATATCAGAAACAAAAAAAAAGAGGCAGAGGCACTGCAAGGTACCAAAACTACATCCTTGTACATAGCGGCCGCGCCAAAACCGAAAGGGCAAGCTCAGGGGTAGGGCTGCTTATCAAAGACAAATACAAACAAAACATTGATGAAATAGAATACATAAACAACCGCATACTAAAGGTTACACTCCAACTAAACAGCAAACCCACGCATTAAATAATAGAGTTAGCACCGGATTCCAGCAAACCTAAAAACAAGCAATTTCTATGAACAAATACAATATCTACTAGACAAAATCCCAAACAACGACAGAATCATCCTGCATAAAAACTTAAACGTCAGAACTGGAAACAAGATAGTAGACGGGGTCCAGCAAAGGATCAATGAAGAAACATTGAAATGTTTGTTTAACTATGCACCTTCAATAAGCTAAGGATCAACATCATCTTTTTTTACCACAAGCCTCAGCATAAGGTTACCTTTACTGGCGGTGGAAACAACAATTCCGCAATAGACTTTATTATTACCAACAGAGCCAAACCCTCTAGTCAGATAATAGACGTCAAAAGCCAAACCTTTGCAAACATAGAATTAGACCATAACCTAATACTGTGTAAAATAAAAACTGACGTTGCCCGATCCACAAAAAGAACACCTATATATGCTACAAAATTTAACATCCAGTCACAGAAAATACACAAGAACTTTATGCAAACTGCCTACAACAACATATTACATCCCATCCAACCAGTCTGAAAAATGCTTAAAGGCCTAAAGAAAACAACAAACAAGAGCATAGAAATCAAAGCTATAACTGAAAAAGGATGGGTTGACAACTTCCAACAACTTTACGTAAGCCAGGACCAAGAGGAAGATAGAAAGGTGCATAAAAAACAGACTGAAGAAAGAATAACATTGACAGAAGAACAGATCAGAAGTGCAATAGCAAAACTAAAAAACAGGAAAACGCCAAACAAAGATGAAATAGTCAAAGAACTTATCAAGCACGGTGAAGAACCCTTTGCCAACAAATTAACAAAACTGTTTAATGCAGTAATGACACAAGAAAAAACACCAAGCAAATGGAAAAGAAGTATTATCATACCAATATTTCAAAAGGGAGACTTTTCACAAGCATATTTGCAAAAGAGATATCCAACATCATCCCAATTAACAAAGAACAACTGGCCTTCAGGAGAAACCGCTCTACACTAAATGCGATATTTATTATTCAACAAATTGCAGAAAAGGCCCTTAAATACAGCATACCCGCTTTTATATGCTTTGTGGATATCACAAAAGCATTTGACCGCATACAGCTTAGAGACGTATCAACAATACTTGAAGAAAGAGAAGTACTTAGAGAATATATCCGTATAATTAAAGAATTAAATACCAACAATACCACCAAAATAAAAGTTAACAAGAAATTAACCAAAGAGATAAGAACTAACTCGGTTCAACGTCATCATGGATAAGATCATCAGCACCGTTAAGGCAAGTGACCCAGGATACAGACTTAGTAACAACAAAGTAAACATCATATGCTATGCGGATGATGCAGCCTTAATAACGGAAACAAAAAATGACCTGCAGCAACTATTGCACAAATTCAAAACAACGGCCAAAAAATATAACATGCCTATTGCACTAGCCAAAACCAAATCAATGACCATCTCAAGGGAGCCCGTGCGATACAAGCTAGCAATCGACAACACCCCAATCGAGCAGATACTGTCGTTTCACTGCCTGGGCTGCAAAATATCCAGCTACGGGAACCTGAAAGACGACGTCAAACACCAGGTTAACAAAGCTGCTATAATATTGGGGCACCTATAGTAAAATATCTGGAAAAACAAATACCTAACTACCGATTGCAAATCAAGAATCTACAAAACATGTGTACGGCTAGTCTTGACGTATGGGGCGAAAACGAGAACGGACAAATGCGGACAACAGAGATGAAAGCACTAAAAACAATTGCCGGATACACGATGTGGAACAAACAACGGACAACACACATAAGACAAAAATGCAAAGCAAAAGATGCAGTGCGATGGGTAAGGCAGCGTAGACGCTGTTGAAACAAACACGTAACGAGAATGTCAGAAACCAAAATAGCTAAAATAGCCCGCAATGGCAAACCCGGCAAAAAAAGACCCCTAGAGAGACCACCAAAAAGATGGCGCGACAGTTGGCAGTCGACATCCCAAAAACAACAACAATAAAACGAGGCTTCCAGAAGGAACAGGCGACCTTTGCTTACTAGAAGCAGAAGAAGAAGAATAAGTTACTTTCCATTTCTTTGGTTCCTTGACTATACTTTTTCATGAGGCGCTGTTATAAACATTTGTGATGTTCAGTGTAATCAGAGCGCTGTAGTCCCAATAGACACAATTGTCCTCGTTTGTCTTCTGTGCGATGTCTTAAATCCTCTTTCTAAAGCCAAATTGCATTTCATCTTTAACCATGATCTTCTTCTTTAAGTCTAGCGCTAATCAGATTTTTTAGAAATTTGCCACTCACGTTTAACATGCAGAAGGGCTTATGTTCTACCGGTGCATTTGTGTGTTTACTGGGTTTTTCAATCAGGATTAGATTGGCTAGTTTTAAAGATTTTGAAAATTGCCCAGTATATAATGAGTTTTTTATTACTCCAATAAACTTGTGTGTCTGATTAGTAGTCAGGCGTTTGACAATTTACAGTTTAATATTGTCGGGGCCGCTTTTCTTGTTTGTTTGCTTTTTTTTGCTTCAAGAATTTTTTCTTTATTGAATTGTTTGACGTCTTTTGGGTCTACTTTAGATATATCCCATTTCACAATCCTATTCAGGATTTAGGAAAAATCATCAGCTATCTTAAGCATTTCTTTGTTTGTCATGTTTACTTGTGACAAAATTCTTATTTTCCGCATGTAATCTTGTAGGTTTTTGTGTTCAAGATCAAAGCGTATTTTATTCCACTCGTTTTTTTTTGCTTTCTCAATCTTTGCTGAAAGTTGTAGAGTTCCTTAAGTTTCTGTTTTTTTTCTGTAGTCAGATCTTTGCTTTTGTAAGCGCGTATCAAGACTTTGCGCCTTGTAATGCAATCTTTTTTTGCGTTAACAATGTCTGTGTTCCATTAGTAGATAGGTTTGGGAAAAAAAGTTTTGTGGTATTCTTCTATAATCAGCTTGTACGGGCTTGTACTTCAACTTATTTGTTAGTAATTAAATCGAATAGTTCTAAAAATCTGCGTGTGTGTGTTAATAATTTATAGATTAGATCGAGCATTGACACAATTTGTAAGTAATTTTAGAGACTATTCCAACCATATGCTTAAGTGTTAGTAATTTTCTGATTAAATAAAAAATATTTGGGCAAGTTAGCGGACACTTGACGTTAAACAAATTGTCAGTAATCATAATCTGGAGTGTTTTATCACTCGTCTAAGAGGAATTATAATAAGCTTTAAATCATATAAAAAAGATCCAGCTAAAGTGGATGTTAATTAAAGAATAGACCCTGATTTACTTGTAGAATTAAACCATCCAGTGTCACTAAAGATTCAGCATAAAGCCATTCATACTTATTACTGAAATTAATGTGTTTTTTTTAATGCCTAGCTTAGCACCAATTTTAAGAAGTTATTTTTTATAGCATTTTAAGTTATAAAGGGGGAAAATAGTTGCGCTATTAAAAGAGTTTACAGCATCCAACTCAGCAAGAAAACTCCTAAATATAATTGAATAAAATTTTCACACATTGTAGAAGAAAGTCCAATCTGTGTCCTCAAATTTGTAGAAATTTGATGCAATAAGTTGTTTCTTTGCAATAAATTTTTAAAAAGTGACGTTTTTAATTAGTTCTTTGTTAATTTTTTACTTGTTAAATATAACTTCAAATTATTAACCAAAAACATGAAAACTTATTGTTTGGATATTGAGTTAGCGTTTTGTCCTATAAGAACCAATTTTAATTTAAAAACGGCGTTGTACGTGTCAATATTTTTCTAGAAAGAAAGATTCACCGATATTCTCGTAGATACAATAGGATTTAATATTTTTTTATAATAATACTACTAGTGGCACCACAACAGGACGGGGCGACAAACCCGGCAATTCTCCATCGTTTGCCATCATTGAAAGTTTAATTAAATATTAAATTTCAATCATAATATTAGTTTTAAAATTAATAAAATATTATGATTTTGACTTAATGCAACTTTTTAGAAAAACTATTAACTTTTAAAGTTTTATTAAAATGCATCAAATTTGAAATAGTGCTTCTGGTTTGAATACATTTTTTTTAATTGTAAAATAAATGTGCTGAGTTAAGATATAGAAAACAAGTTCAACACTTATATATTATAACACAACCTTTTATCTCGTGACTATAAATTCCAGCAAAGTTTTGTTCACTTTGTGTAATGAGACTGTAAACCGTGGAAAATTCATATTTTTCAATATTCCCCGTAAATTTGGAAAAGCTGTTTATTGAAAGCTCTACTTGAAAATGTTTAAGTTGGCCAAGTTTCCATCATGAATATTAATAATTCCTGTATACCGCCAACCAGCCATATTAGTTTTCAATTAATTATGAATGCGGGCGTAAGTAGTTTTCGTGTGATTTTCACTGGCTGCAAGCTGCAAAAGCCCAGAAAATCCTCAACGCAAACGCAAATATATACACTCCACCTCATTAATTTTCAGTTTACATGAAAACAAATGTAAAATTGGAAATTGCAATGACAATAGAAATTTTTGCAATTGCAACAATGGATAGTTTTGCTAGGCGTGGAGCTTCCGTTTTCTTTGTTCGTCGGTGCGCACACACATTGAAAAGTAACTTTGTCAGGAAAGTTCGAGCACTAAAGCCCCGCTATCTCTCGAATCCGCGCTGTAAAGCTAAATTATTTCTGCATGTGCCATAAATGTCTGCGTTCTTTTATGGTTTGCTGATATATTCACACCTCCCGGAATGTACTCTGGAGACATTTGATATGTTTTATATACACACCACACGAATAAAACCTTCTTATTTATATATCGACATCAAAATGTTTCCAAGAAAATTAAAATATATCAGAATTAAATGTAAAAGTGAAAAAGTTTATCGGTAAAAAAACTTGATAAAACTTTTCCGAGTAAATCGGTTGGAAAATAGCCTCTGATTTCAAACATTCATAAATTTACACGTGAATAGTTCATTTTTAAAAGTTTACAATTACATTCATTTTTAAAATGTTTTATAGTTAAAATTGAATTAAAATACAGCATTGAAAATTAAGCTACGTTGTGGTAATGTAGTATGAAAACGAATTTACTTAGTAAAGCCAACTGACCAGGGTTAAAATGGTTGAGAAGAAAATTTCAGCATGTCGGACACTTACAAAGCCTTTATTTAAATACCTTTGATGTCCAAAGTAAAGAAACTGCATGCTGCACAGAAATTGCATTAACAGGCAAATATTTCCCCTAGGAGTCAACTTTACAACCCTATTATATCATGCAATAGACGACTTTGTTACATGTTTAACTTATCATTAATTTTTAAATTAAAAATTAATTTATCTTAATATAAATAGCTTGATTATAAATAAAATTAATAGACATATTTATAAGGTTTTTTGCTGCATACTCTAATTTATTTAAAACATTCCATGAATATTAATATATATGTTTAAAATTTATTATAATTGTTTGAATGAAATTAAAGTGCGTTTTTTTAGGTTTTTTTGTTCTTCTGTTTTGATTTGACATCATGTTGGCTTAAATTTTATATAATAAATTCATTATTCCTAAACGGTGCATTGGATATTATAATATCGGTCCACCCAGAAAATTTGTTGTAATGTTAACGTAAGTTTATATAAATAAATGTGAATAAATTCTTCTCTAATTTTTGCTTAGTTTTTGTTTGTATCTCATAAAAACGTAAAACGCTATGCTAATTGAATTACTAAATCTACTAAGAAATATTAAAAAGGTGAATAATTACATTAATTTTTCTTAATTTCTTTTTTTTTTTTTAATACTTAATGTAAATATAATTTATGGTTGTGATCTCTACTACGTGATAATTCATGTTTTTTATTACAAATTTATTCTTACAAATACATTAATTTTTTTTTTATTCTTATTTTGTGGTTCTGTGTTTTTTTTGTAATTAAATAGTTTTTGTTTTTTTTTTTTAAGTTTATTTTCATGTTTATTTAATTTAGTTGTTTTTTTTTTAATTTCCTTGTAGCGTTGAAGCTTTTCTGATGCATTTGCTATCAATACCATTTGGTCTTCCAATATCTTATTTATAACATTTTATTTTTTTTTTGCTTGTTTTATCGCCTTATCTATCACAATTCCTTTTTGTTCATTCTTACTATGTTTTTGTATTGTACATGTTTTTAATTATTTTTATTATTTTCTTATCAATTCTTTTCTCTTCTAGTTTTTTCCATATGGACAATTCTATTTCAAACGGACTAGAGCAAGGAGTTTATGACGGTATAAAACCTTTAAAAAAAAATTTATCATTTTTTTTTCTTAATTGCGTTTTTTGTTTGAAAATTGCAAATTTAAATAAAAAAAAAAATTACTGATGAAATCAATCAGAAATTTTTTGTAGAATTCAAATCTGGTGCCATTTTAAGTCTATACCCTGTCTATATGCCGCAAAAGCTATAAAACCATGTTTTTATTCTCAGTAGGCTGGGCAAAACGAAGCATTTAAAAAAAATTAACTGCCAATGTTAGCGAATTCTGATTTAAATTAATAGGAAAATATAAATTTGTTTTGTGTATTTGCTTTTTGAAGGTCTCAAAAAATCAGCAAAGTAGACCTGGGCAATTCCACGTCAAGTGAGCAGTCCATTTCACGCGACCCTCTCCGATTTAGCTCAAATTTTGTTCACTTATTTGAGTACCCAAAATGTGACCTTATGCCAAATTTCAGACCTCTAAGTCACATAGTTTGCCTCGTAGAGCAAATTGAACTTTACGGCATTTTCAACTTTAATTTTTTTTTAATTTCATTTAAATTAACTGCATTTTAATCGGGAAAAATTTTAGAATAGTCATAATTGATAAATTTTTTTCCAAGGAATTGAATGCAGGGGTCAGATTTTTGATATCTTGTCGCGCACGCGCAGAAAATGCAATAAACCAGTTTTTTTTTTCAAAAAATCTTATTTCAAAAGTTGTCTCTAATTACAACTCCAAATTTTGGGCAAAGATAGCCAAAAATATGTACTTTAAGATGCTTGAATAAAAAAATTTCACACTAGTGGTAATTTTTGCTCTAGAGTCTCTTGAACGCACAAAACCATTTTTCAATCAAAATTTTAGCACATATTGATTAATATACAGGGTGTTAATAAATAGAGGTAACAAACTTTTAGGGTGGGTAGGGGGGTTTATTTGATACACTTTTTAATCATAAACTTATAGGCAAACATGTTCACCCTAGAAGCTGCACGTCAAATTTCTTTTGTTTATTTTTAAACACAATTTTCGAAATATCTCTCTTAAAAGTCTAAATAAAAAAAAACAATAAAATATAAAAATTATAGGCAATTAAATTGTAAATTTTTTTTAAACAGCATATCTGGATCTATCTCTAACCGTACTTATGTCATAAATTAAAAAATGATTTTTTAATTTTTTTTTTGTTATTTTTGTTAAAAATTATGTTTTAAAGTGAAAACTTAAAAAAAAATGCGCAACTTTCACCTAATAACATGCTTTAATGTAGCTCCTACCGATTGTGTGCTATTAAAGAAAAACTTCAAGGGGAACATTTTTTAACCTTACTTAAAGAAACATAATGTTACAAATTTACAATACGCAATTTTAAAAGTTTTTTAAATAAAAAAAAAAATAGGCCTAAGCCTTATTAAATTCTAATATATTTAATTTACAAGCCTAATTTTATGTTCAAAATTTAAAATATAATAAAAATATTATAATTTAAAAAAACTATATACAGAGTATATTGATGTAAAGTTTCATGTAGAACCTAATTAACAAGTACTCATTTGCTTTTTTGGGGACCCAGGGTATGCATCTGACTCAAATCTGGAAGCTAATGATACTTATTAAGTATATTAATTTTAAAAATTCAATGGTAGTGCGACACGTGTTTTTTTAATCTTAAGGTTTGAAGTTTCTTATGAGAATATGCAATGGCATACTTTTTTTGTACAAAGATCACTTTTTGAGTGTACACAAAGAAACTCTACAAAAAAAAATTAAAAACCAGTCTAATATCAAAAATTTTAATTGAAAAATGGTTTTGTGCGTTCAAGAAACTCTAGAGCAAAAACTACCACGAGTGTGGGAAAATTTTATTTAAGCATCTTAAAGTACATACTTTTAGCTGCTTTTGCCCAAAATTTGGAGTCTTAATCGGTGGCAACTTTTGAGAAATGAATTTTTGAAAAAAAACTACTCTATATACTCTAGGGTCGCGTAAATTGGACTGCTCACTTGACGTGGAAGCCTACTCATTCTTCAACATAAACTCTTACAAATACACCTTTAACCGCGCTCAGAGGAACAATGCACCAAATATTATTAAAAATTTGAATTTTGGGGACAATTTTACATAGAAAATAATCAGTGTTGTACTCATCTGCCGTAGAAAAATCCATCTAAAAAAAATATTTTACAAAATTTTTAGGCAAAAAACGCATTAAAAATTAATTATTTTTTCATATTTATAAAAAAAATTATAAACACACTAGAGTGTGGTTTAAAACTGCGCCGAGCAGATTTATGTTTGATTGCGAAAAATAATAATATTCTCAAATTTTAGCGCCGATAGATTGAGTCTAAACTTGTGCGGCAAGCGCAAAAACTATCAACTAAAATTGCTTCAAGCGACAATATTTTTTAAGTAAAGAATTTTTTTTTGTTTAGATAGGTTTTTTAATTTATATAAGCACGACACTGACTATTTTTTATGTAAAATTGTCTGCAAAACTCAAATTTTTAATAATATTCAGTGTATAGTTTCTCTGAAAACTGCTAAATGTGTAGTTGTAAGAGTTTATGTTAATAAACAGGCTTATTTGTTTTTTTGAGTTTTAAACCCAAATATCAAAACAAATTTATAGTTTCTATTTAATTTACATCAAAATTCGTCAATTTTGGCGGATAAAAGAAATTAAAAAAATGCTTCTTTTTGCTCAGCTCCAAAAACATGGTTTTATAGACAGGGGTGCATTCGAAAAACCGGAGCGTTGGTGTGTGGTGTGCACACCAAGTGTGTAGATGACGTGAGCATACCAAGCGTTAATTCTCGAACGATTCGGAGTAAGGAGCAAATTTATGAAATTTGAATGGTATAAAGTAAGTCTTTCATAAACAGTTTGTAATTGTTTATATTTGCAGTTAACATTTCAATAACTAGTACAACAAAACGTTTTCTGTAAAAATGCATTTATATATGATAAAAATATATTTATATTATTTATGTATATAATTATTTTTATCAATAATTTTTATGCCCTCAATTTGTATTAACTAATGCGTACATTTTGTAATATTTGATGAATTTATATTTATTTCTGTTTTAAATTAATTAATTTTACTATGAAGAAAAAAAGAAGTTCAATGAGGTTATAAACGAGTTAAAAATCTATTAAATCTGCTAGTTTTAATTATTAATTGTGTTAATTAAATGTATTTTGTCCAGACTTGTCTCAGTTACATTTTTTGTTTCGAATTTTTATGTGAAAATTAAGAAAAAAATACTCGCTTTTGAACACATTTCGCGCGTAAATCTCAGACTTAAATCCACCCAGCTCTAAACTTGGGTAGACAAGAGCGCGCTCTCGGTGCGACGCTCTCTAATTTCGAACGCTGTGGGATGTCACACCAAGAGTGACACTCCAATTTTTCGAACGACATAGAGTGCGCTCTTTACCAACGCTCCGGTTTTTCGAACGCCCCCCTGGGTATAGATTGGAAATGGCGCCAGATTTGAATTCTACGGAAAATTTTATTAGTAAATTTATTTTTTTAAATTTAATTTTGCAATTTTTAAACAAAAAATGCAGTTAACTTAAAAAACGGCAAAAAAACTAGAAAAATCGTAAATTTTCTTTAAAGGTTTTATATCCTCATGAACCAATCAAAAGACTACCCCCCTGCTCGGTTCCGTTTGAAATAGAATTACCTATACAGGATCCATTATGAAAGTAATGCGTATGGTTTTATTGTGACGCGACTATCCATACCAGCCCGGTAAAACCGGTCGGGAAATGTGGTGGAAGATCTGCCTTTCCAACGCAGATGGTCGCCAACTTGCTCTGACTGTCTAAGCGGGATAGACGAATTTTCTCGTAAAGTGTGTTTTTTGACTTTGTAACACTTTTGGATTTGTTTCAAAATAAACCGGATTTTCTTAACTCGTTGTAACTATAGACAAATTTTGGATGTTCGAGTCCACCCGGAACCAAAAAGGCACAAAAAATCATCCCCATCAATAAAAGCGCAAATGAGCAAATGTTGCATCAAAACAATGCTCATTATTTTCTTTGACATTTGAGGAATTGTCTATTTTGAGTTTGTACCGCAAAGAGAAACTGTCAACTCAAACTTTTACTAAAGATGATAAAAAGATTGAATTGCCGGATTGACATCAAAGACAAGGTCAAGCTCCACCATGACAATGCCCTTAGTTAAACGGCCGTCATCGTTACCAACTTTCTGGCTCAAAGCAACACCTTAGTGGACTTCTAACTTATCTACAGTCCCGACTGCTGCTCCGTGCAATTTTTTTTCCAATTAAAGATAGAGATGAATGAAAAGCATTGGAAGTCCGTGGAAAACATCCAAAAGCATGTTAAAGAATTATTAAAAATCATTCCTGTCGAGAAGAAATTCAGGGTGCCTTCCAGGCGTAGCAGACACGTCTCCAAAAGTGTATTGATCCAGGGGGAGAGTATTTTGAAGAATTTTAAGCGTTTGTACCAGTACAATCAATAAATTTATTTTTCATAGATGATACGCATTACTTTCATAATGGATCCTGAATATCACTTTTTTTAATTCTATCAAAAAAGAAGTGCGGGAAGGCCCCAAAAAAGGTAGAGAAATAACATCCAAAAAATCGTCGGCTATTCGTAGTAACAGAATACTAAAGATAGGACCGTGTGGCAAAGATTAATGTAGGCCAATGTCCAGAAGTAGATAGATACAAGCTAAAGAAGAAGAAGAACTAGAAGATTCTATCAAATGCTTTTTTGAGGTTAATAAAATCTTCCCACTTAGCAGTCTTATCATAAATATTATAACTTTTGTGTTTTTTCTTTTTCTGAATTTTTGCAAATTGTCGTTTCTAACTTGTTTTGTATTTCTTTTTGTTATTCTTGTAAATATCTTGCTTGGTATGCTTGTTAGTGTGATTATTTTGTAGTTTTCTCATTTTTTTTTTCTATATATATATATATATATATATATATATATATATTCAATAACTTTTTCTACCCTCCGGGGTGTAAGGTTTTAAGTTGCCATTATCTTCTTATAAATTCTTTTTACTTCTTACGGTTTTTTGCTGTATTTCACTGATTATTTCTTCCCAGTTTTTTCTTGGTCGACCTTTTTTTCTCATTCCATGCATTTTGGATTCCCAAACTTTCTTTGTTTGAGTATTCTTGTCCATTCTTAGTAAGTCCCCACCATCCCAGTTGTCCCAGTTGCCTCTCTTTGATGTATTCTCCCATTTTTTACTTGTAGCATTTGTCTAATTTTTTCACTCTTCACTTTGTCAAGTAAGGTAACTCTTTATGCTCTTCTCAGATATTTCATTTCTACTGCTTGCACTCTACTTTTTTGTTTGTTGTTTTGTATCCACGTTTCACTACCAAATGTTAGTACTAGTCTGTATATAGATTTGTACACTCTAATCTTAGTGTTTAGACTTATCTCTATTATATGTTTTGTATAATTACTTCCAAATATTTATATTGTTCTACTTGTTCTATTGTATTGTTTTCTTTTTTTATATTTAGTTTTATCGCGTTTGCTGATATTGCTATCACTTTTGTTTTCTTAATATTCATCTTCATCCCGTATTTTGTGAGCACTTTGTTCTATACATTCAGTTTTTCTTGTAATTCTTTTTTGTTTTTTGCTATTATTGCAATGTCATCTGCAAAAGCACATTGCTGTATTTTTACTGTTTGCATATTTCTGTGCCAAATGTTTACAGGTCTTGTTTCGTTATTAACTTCTTTTATTATTTGGTCCATATATATTATAAATAATAGCGGGCTTAAATTTCTCCCCTGTCTTACTCCTTGATTGGTGTTAAATTCTTTCGACATTCTGTTATAGATAATATTACATTTCGTGTCTCTTTATATATGCTTTGAACACTTTTAACTAGTTTCTTGTCAACTTCCATTTTTCTTAGTCCTTCCCAAATTTTTCTTTGTGGTACTTTGCCGAACGCTTTTTCTAAATCCACATATGGTATGAACATTGTCTTCTGTCTTTCTAATGTTCTGTTGATTATCGTCTTAAGTGTAAACATATGGTCGTGTACACACCTCCTTGGTCTAAAACCACTCTGTGCTTCCAATATTTTCTTTTCTACTTCTTGCTTTTTCTTTTTTCTAAAATTTTCTCATTCATTTTAGACGTGGTACCAATTAGAGTTATGCCTCTACAGTTTTTGCACTTTGATTTCTGGCCTAATTTGTAAATGGGCACAATCATCCCTATTTCCCATTCCCTTGGTATCTTCTCTTTTTCCTATATTCTATTAAATAAGCTTCTTAAAATATTTCTTCCGCTAGGTCCTATTTTTTTTTTCTTTTTATGTATGTGTAATATTATTTTTTTATTCTATTTATTTTAGCTTTTTTCTATTTTTAGTTATGTAATTCATTAGTTTTGTTATTTGTGCAATTTCTTCACCTCTTATAAATTTCATCATTTTTGGTGTTATTTTATCTGTTCCTGGAGTCTTCTTGTTTTTAATTTCTTAACTGCTTTTATTATTTTGTTTTTTCTTATTTTCTTTTATTTTTTCCGTTCTTGTGTCTTGTATCATTTCTCTATTTTTTTTTGTTTTGATTTTTTTACTTCTTAAAAGTATTTCATTGATCTTTCCATTATTTTCTTTAGTTGTTATTTTTCTTTTTATCTTTTATGTTCATCATATTGAGTTCTTTTTTTGTTTCAGATGTTTTAACGTTTTGTAGAATAGTTTTTGTTCGGGTTGAAGTTTTTATTCATTTTTTTTCTTATTGTGTTTATGAATGTTTGCTTTTTTTGTTATTCTTTTTTTTTATATATATTTTTGTAGTCTTTTTTTTAGAGTGTAAGTATCTTTTTTCTGTAAAGAAAGTAGTAGTGTTTTTGTGTGTTTGATTTTGGAGTTTAATATAACTAAATTGCAATTACCATCTTACTCTACAAAATAGGGGGTAAAGCTTACTTCCAAATCTACCGACCTATAACACTTTTGAGCCAACTCTACAAACTATTTACAAAAATAATAACATCAAGATTAAAGAAGAAATTAGATTTTTACCAAACAAACAAACAAGCTAGATTCTGCAGTTTGGAACAAACAATCATTTGCAAAGCATCGAGGTCTCAATCAAAAAGTCAGTGGAGTACAACAGACTACTAGGTTTTGAATTTGTAGATAAAGCTTTTGATACTGTAGAGTTAAACGCCATTATGGACGCATTAAGAAAGTGTCGCATTGATTACAGATACTCAGAACTAATCTATAAGATCTACCAGCACGCTACAATATCTGTAAAGTTACATAAAAACACCAATCCCATTGAATAAAGATAAGGAGCAAGACAGAAGGGTAACATGCCCCCAAAACTATTTATAACGGTCCTGCAGTATGATTTTAACAAGCATAATTGGGAAACAAGAGGAATTAACATAGATAAAAAAATTAAACCACCTTTGTTTTGCAGACACTATAGTCTTCATAACCGACAACCTGGAAGAGTTAAGGCAGATGCTGGAAGAACTTCATATCGTATGCTTGAAAGTTGGATTAGAGATTAAGTTTTCAAAAACAAAAGTAATGACTAATTTGGAATATCTAGAAATAACCAGACCTGCAAATTGCAAGAGAAGAACCAACCTTGCTTGTTTAGCATATGGAATACTCAGCCATATCTTTAAAAACAAAGTTCCGATATGTCTGAAAAGGAAAGTACATGACTAATGTATTTTGCCTGTCATTACATATAGGGCAGAAATCTTAACTCTAACCGCCAATACGGCAAGAAAACTTAAAATAATCTAACAAAAAACTGAAAGTTCAATAATCGGAGTAACCCTTCAACACCATACCACCAATGAGGTCCTTCGGAGAAACTAAAGTGGCTGGCGTAATCAAGTGTATAACTAAACTCAAATGGAGATGGGCTGGTCACGTAGGTCGAATGAAAGACAAAAGATGGACAAAGAAAATATAAGAATGGAGACTAAGAGCTAATAAACGTAGCAGAGGAAGACCACCTACGCGTTGGACCGATGACTTAAAAAGTATCGCAAACAACTGGATCTACAAAACTAAGACAAAAGACAATGGATTTTTATTTTTTATTTTTTGTACTCTTGTCTACATTAACTAGTTTTATTACTATTCCTTGCTCTTTCTTTTTTGTTTTCGTTATTTTTAGTATTTTTGTTTTTTATTTTTTTTACCAAATCTGCCTTTTTTACTATGTATCTTCTTATAATTCTTCTTTTTTTTTCTGTATTTTCATTATTTAAGTTCCTTCTCTTCTTATTGTTTGGCGTCATGTTTTCTTTTTTAAACTATTTTCTTACTGTGTTTTGTTGAGTTTTCTTTTGACTGTTTTCTTGTTAGTTTTATGGATCTTCTTCTAGATCTTTTTATTTCATTTATTCCATCTATAATCTTTAACTTTTGGTAACTTATTTTTACTTTCTTGCCAATTGCTTTATCTTCTTTTGCTATGTTTCTAATTTCTTTTTGTACGTATCCATTTTTATGTGTTAGGTCATTGCCAATGTAAATCCTGGTTATTTTTTTATTTTTTTTGGCTTTTATTATTTGTTGCTTTATTTCTCATGTTCCGGCTTAGACTTTTATTATTTGTTTTTCTTTATGTATTAGTTCAGCTTTTTCTATTGTGACTTGTATCTGTAGTTTTTCTTTTAAGAAGTTTTTCATAAATAAAAATAAAGAAAAAAAAGTTTTGTTCTTCATTTTTATTTATATTTATGTTTGTTATTATAATGTTGTTTCTTCTTTTTCAACTTTGTTTTTTAAGTTTTAAATTTTTTGTATCTGTATGTTTACAAACTACTTAAATCTAGTCTTCAATAATTTCAGCGAATGTAGTTTTATTCGTTCGAAATTCAAAGGTATTTTTAAAATATTGTCTAAATTTTTTAATTTTTTTTTATAAAACTTTCTGAATTAAGAACTCCTTTCAACAACAGCTAATTACTTTAAAATTTTTAGTCAAATATACTTTTAAAAATCATTTCTTAGTTTGAACTAAAACAAAATCAAAAAGCATAAAAATTAGCCTTTTAATGTGCTTGCCGTCTTTAAGTAATTTCTAAAAATCATATTTTGAAATTAAAAAATAAAAATACGTTTAAAGCAACAAAGTGCAACAAACTGTTTTATTATGTACTTAAATGTACAAAGTTAGTTAGCGCATCAGAACTTTGAAAGTTAGTTAACGTTTATAATATTATATATTTTATATATGTTCTGATATACACGAAATTGTATAATAGTAATTATAATTTATGCAAAAAATTTATTCTATTTTTAATTTTCAAATTTCTGTTTTAATTCTTTCATGTCATTACCATCAGCTTAATATCCCGAAATAATTAGTTTATTTGTTCATTCTCAGAATGCTATTAACCATAGCCATTAAATAAAGTCATTAAGTCAGTTAGTATAAATAGTCAATACACCCTTTAAAATAATTACTTTGAATTGTGGTGGTGAACAATGTTGACGAAGTAAGTTAAAAATCAATAAGTTTAAATATATAATGCCATACTGATGAGAGGTAAACCTCGAAACGCGTCTATGGATGTTTTTTAGTTTAGAATATTTTTTCATAAATTTAATTTTTTAATGTTAGTTAACGTTGTTAAACCTCTTGTATTATGTACATCTAAAATACAAATAACAGAAGAGTATTTGATGTAAAATTAGATTTTTTTAAATTATAAAATTATAAAATACAATTCAAACAGCAGACGTGTAACAGTTTATGTGAGCCTAATATTACAATTGATATATATTTAAAATACTTTTTTTCAATTTTAAAAGATGTGTTCACAACGGTACAAATACTAGTTAAAAAAATTATAAATATTAAAATAAAAGGATTCGTAAAAAATAAGTGACTGGAAACTTATCAGTATCAATATAAATGTTTTAAAATAAATAAAACACAATTTTTATGTACTATATCACAAATATATTTAAAAAACCATAACTAGTTTCAACTTTTACAAGACCACTATCGAACAATGATAGAAACAAGTATGGATATAAAAGAAAGTTTACAAAGCATATATACGACATATATAAAACATAAAATATACAGAAGAGTAAAAAATTACAAAATTATTATGATTAAAATAATTATGCATTACAAACAATAATACAAAAAAGAAAAACAGATTAAACTGGTTTTTCTTTTTTCTTTTATGTTTTATTGTATGTAATTCATAATTTTTTTAATCATAATAATTTTAACGTAATTTTCCGTTTTCTGTATATTTTATGTTTTACCGTCGTATACAGTGTGTCCACAAATAGACGTGTAAAATTATAAAAAAAGTAATATTTTAACATTTTTTCTGTTATACAGGGTGCGGCTGATTTGAAAAGTCAATAAAAGAAAAAGTATTTTACATATCATTAAATTATTTTTTTATTGTATTTTTCACATCCTAAGTTTTTGTTTTGAGTGGTTTTAAAAATGACATCGGACAAATGACGGCTCTCATTAGCAATATACTGATTCACCCACTTTTTGAAGTTTTGCTCCACTCTTTTGAGCATATTGACAGGAATGTTGGCGATGGCTTAGCAAATGTTGTTTTTCAGATGTTGCAGAGTCCGTGGTTTGTCATTGTAAACAATAGATTTGAAATATTTTTATACAAAAAGTAACAGGGAGCCAAATCGGGAAACGCGCCCGCCACAGTACGTCACCCCTCATGGATATTACCCAATTATCACCAAAGTGGCCGCAACTAAGATGGGAACCTGAAACCAGTAAATGCTACGTAATTGCCACTAAATCTGCAACTTTGGTAAATAATTAACTTTATTTAATAAATTTATAGTTGCTGCCACGTAGTTTTTACCAGGAATCTCTACTTTATAGTTATGTTACTTTTAAGTAACTTCCCCGGTAGTAAGGCTGTCGTTGTTACCAGTGGAACAACTTTAAATTTTTCTTTGCTACTATTGTTTGCCACCGCTACTTAACGGTAACGACTACCTAATGCTACTAAAATGCGACTTTGTAATTTTAATTACTTTCAAGTAGTATTGATATGCTTGGAACTTATAAGTAATATATACATATATTAGTGCCAATAACGTTGTCGTTACCTGCAGAGTTGAATGTAATTGTGCTGTAGGCTACTACAAAGTTTGAGTCACCTTTCAAAATCACTATAAAGTAGATTTCTCCATACAGTTCTCAATATGCCAATATTGAGGAGCGGTGCATAATATTATAAAATTAAAAAAGTTAACCTAAAAATTTGTGCTGAGTGTAGCATTATTGTTAAGTGCAGTGTATAACACAAAATATGTTTTCCGATGTTTATGTGATAGATTAACGGGATTAATTTAATTCAACATTAGGTTGTGGTTGTACTTAACATTTGTTGAAAAAGCCATGTATGCTTAAAACCACCTAGTTTAAGTTTGGAGTCCTAGTTGGTACTGTAAGGACCCACAGGAAACTTTAAAGTGGCATTGCAGTTCCATTTGGCACTTTGTAGTAATTATTACTTTAAAGTTACACATATACAGTTCCGGTTCACTATTTCTAAGGGACGATTACTTTAAAGTCGCTTTTTTTAGTAGTAACTACTTAAAGTTTTCGCGACTAATTGTGCTAGTTGGGTTAGACGCTTGTGAAAATGTTCCTTCAAAAGTTTTATTGAAACTCTCCCTGTGGGTGCCGTGGTTCCGTTCTGATAGAACCATACGTCCCCAAGTTCCATTTCTTCAAGTTTTGGGAGAATAAATTAATCATTTTTTCTGTAGCAAACTGCATTTACAGTTACACTGTGTTCTTCTTCCTTAAAAAAGTAAGGCCCAGTTATTGCAACGTTTGACAATGCACACAACACAGAAACACGTTAACAATGAAGTGGCTTCTCATAAAGTTTACAGGGATTGGCACCACTCTAATAAAGCATGTTTTGTTTGTTTACGCTGCCAAAAAGATGAAAATGAACCTCATCACTGAAAAACACAAGGTCGTCGTGAAGCAAGTTAAGAAGCGCTTCACATGTTCCCGCAGTTTGGCGAGAAACAAAATAACGTTCACTGAGCTATTGCACTACAGCAAGTTTGTAGAGATAAAACTTGAGTTTGTTGTGAAAATATTGTCTCACACTGCGATCAGAAATTTCCAGAGCATCTGGCTGTTTGCGCGCCAAACGCCAGGGAAAGTGCCTCATCCTTTCGACGTTTTCTGGGGTTCTGAAAGTCCGTTGACTTTTAGGCGATTTTTTTGCCATACTGATGTTTTTTTCTGAATGCGTCTACCCACAATACAATCGATTGCCGGCCAGGAACGGAACCCGTGGAATGAATGTTGAACCGAGTTTGAAAGTCACGTTGGGTGGCGACCACCAAATGGCCATTGAAAAATTAGGCTTTGACGGCAAACGCACGCTCTTTCTTTCTCCAACGCATAACAACAACAAATTTCAAGACCACTTTTTTCGAAGGAGACTTTTCTTACCCCTTTCTGACCACGTCTTGCTCATTGGCTTCCAATTCATATCAGCAAGTTTCTCTGCCGCACCTTGTATATTTATTCACGTTGAGAAATTTTGTCTAAAAAATATGATAATGTAATTTTTTAAAACTAAAATTTTACAAATCAAAAGATTGGCGTCAAAATTATAAACGAATCATAAAAAATTGCACTTTTTTATCCTTTATTTGCTTCTTTAGCTCTTTAATTTTTTTTTAGATTTTTTGTAGTTTTTGCTATCTCTTTAGATTACGTTATAACAAATATAAAAGATAACAACAAAAAATAAAAGTAAAAAAATTAACACTGTTAGATCGTTAATTATTTAGTAATTAAAAGAAACAATAAAATGTTTTACATAAAAAATTGGGTTCTTGATTTTAAGAAGGTGGATTCCAATGAATTATTTTCTAGACATGTCTATAGACAAAACCAAAATAATACTTTAATAAATTTAATTTATCATCTTTAAGTAAAAATCGCTATTTTACTACATTCAGATAATTCTGCCTAAAATTTTGTGAGCAGTGGCGTAGATAAGATTTTTGTAAATAATTGCAAAATAATAAAAATAAAAATAGCAAAATTTGGCAATAAACTGTAAAAAAATGCAAAATTTTATTTATAAATTTAAAAAATAGCAATATGCGGTTATAAAATATTACAATATTAATATATTGAAAAAACCAAAGTCTAGATATAAACTGTTAAAAAGCAAAAATGAGCAATAATCTGTCAACAGCAAATTTAGGCCATAAACTATAAAAATAAACATTAAAATTTGGTCATAATATAAAAAACATATTAGATCATTGACTAAAAGACTAAATTACTCTAAAAATTAAAAAAATTAAAAATTTTAAGCTTGCAAAGTGATTATTTCTTAATGCTAACTAACAATTTAATGTTCAATTAGTTATTTCAGTTTATTTTTTTTATTTGATTTGTTGAAAACGGAAATAATGATTTTGCTTTTGTCTTTTGTATTTCTTTAGTTAGTTTCAAATTTAGTTATTTTTTGTTGATAAAATGGTTGAAATAAATTTGCTTTAAAGAATTAGAATTAGAAACTAATATGTTCATCAATATATTTTTATAGAAAATTGTGTCTTATACAAATTACAATAATAATAATAATAATAATTAGACTTTATTCATTACATTTTACATGTATATGAAGGGGCGAAGTTCAGCTTATTTGCTGCTCTTCCACTTAACCCTTAAATTTTACAAAAATTTTACAGTAAATTAATTTCCGCCTTGCAGCAACTACAGCTTTTCCATGTTTTCCATTCTATTATAAATCCAGGTGTTATTTCGATTTACATGATAATATTCACTATACTTTCCAATTCTTATAATTTTGTTGAATAAAATATTTTATGTCAATATGACATTTACAAACAATAATAAATACCTTTAACGATTAAATTCCTTTGATTAACTAACCGAATCTGTGCAAGGAAGTTAATAAAATATCTTTTAATGAGGATTTACTTTGTTCTAAAAAAGTCAGATTTTTTTATACAAAGTTGAAGCTTTATTTGATGCCTTTAGTGCTTGCCTTTTACCTTCAGCCCGGGATTTCCGAGGCGTTATGGAAATCTTAAAAAAGCCATTTTGCGCAGTTTAATCAACTCGGATTCGGTGTAAAGTGGGTGTTAAAAAATAAATACACTTTAAAAAAATCACCGCTTTCGAAGAGTAATTTCGAATTTCATTTGGCAACAGAAGTAATAAAAATATTATGGAAACAAATTAATTTGATTAAAAATTATATCAAATTTAATTAACAATTAAGTAAAGAAAATGATACAAGCCTTTTATTTAAGTCCGTATAATTTTATTATCCTTTCAACACAATGTCTTTGAGGGGTATTTAGACACATCTCATTTTTGCAATTTCATGTTTCATTCACGACATTGTTTATACATTAAAGCGCCTACTTCAAAGTGTTAAATTTACCTCCACTTTTACCTGTCCGCCCTTTTAATCCTCTCGCTTAATAATTGAGCAAGGGAGGTTTTTGATGCATTCATAAAAAGTGATAAAAGAGCAGATTACCCTTCGAGTAATTTGCATGGGATCTGAAAACAATCGACTTGAATCAGACGAGTAAACAAATACTGAAGGGTTTTACTGTTAATAATTCATCAACATTTTCCCTTTCTGTTACCCCTCTTTGATCAATTATTCAGACTTTCCACTCACTTGGCGAGTGCTTGTTATTTTATTCAGATCCATGAGAGTAAGTGAAGGATGCGTGTTCTTTTTTCGTTCTAGCATTAATTGTGGTTGTAAGGAATAAATGTGTTTCCGATTGTACGAGTCATGTAATTTCAAACGCACGCTTGTGCCTCTTATCTAAATAAGAATAGTAATTGGCGGACCCCTCCTCAAGAGATCGCACGATTATATGGGGAGTCGCGGTCTTCTCAAACGAAAACCGCACCAGATAAGGGATGACACGACTACATTAGCTTTACGAGAATTCGATTTAAATTTCTACCCCCCTTCCCACTTACACTCGGCACAAAATACCTACTTATACCAGTCGAGCACCTTATTTCACTGATAGCGCCATAAAAAAGTTAACTTCGCCGATTGGGGATAACCGAAATGCTCCACAGCATAAATAAATTAACATTTATAGGTCTATTTGTAAATTAGAAATGGATGCGACTTAATAGGATATTGTGTTTGAACAATTCGTATAAAATTTATCAGTTTTCTGAAGAGATGATGTCTAATAAAATTATATACATTTGAAGTCATTAGACGTTGGAAATGCATTCCACACTACGCTTTCAGACTAGTAAAAGTTTGATAGGTTAGTTTAGGTGAAATATTTAACACTATTTGTAAATACAATGTAATCATAATAATAATAATAGTAATAATTTTTATTTGCTCAACAGAAATTTAATAAGGAAATTTAAATAGATCATTTAAAAAATAATAATATAAAAAATGCAATAACCATAACAAAATTATAAGTACAAAACAACTACATATAGGGTGCACAAACAAACTAAAATAATTCGTCAAAATTTGTATTGCCGTTTTGCGACATGTGTAAAATTGGAGATTTGCTTAATATGTCTGTTTGTGCAGTCTTAACAAAAAAAATGTTAAAGTGGCGTGATGTTAGCCGAAGTACACGAAACGGTATTTTAGCAACTAATTCGGAACAATCAATGTTATTATGAAGCAATTTATATAGAAATAATAATAATAATAATAATAATAATAATAAATCATTTATTCAGTATTTTACATAGTACGAGTAACATAATACAAATTTAACATTAAAGAAAATATACAAAATACATAAATAAACGTAAATTCGTGTCAATAATAATAATACAATTAGAGCATTTTGTTCTCGAAGCTGTATGCTTGTAGAGAAAAAAAAAACAACTCTGAATAACTGTGTTATTTATATGTTATATTTAAATAAACTTTTAATCGCCACTTCCCAAAATAGTAGGTATTTGGTCAGCATCAAGATCTTTCAATACTTTCTTTAGTTTGTATTTAAATTCCCAGAAGTTATTGACCTGATTTAAATTAATTTATGTTATTACAAAATTATATACTTTTACAGCAAAATACAAAATGCTTGTTTTTCCAATTGATTTTTTAATTGGTTTTGGATATAATAAGTTATTGGCCGCAGTGCGTGTTAAGAACTGTATGTGCATATAATATGGTCGTTTTATTTTTATTTTTAAATATATATTTAGCAATGGACATAAGGTACAATTTATTTAATTCGGCTACACCCAAGTCTTTAAATATTTGTGTACTGGAGTACGTACATGGCTTTTTGTACATTATTTTTATTATTAATTTTTGACTTTTTATCACTTGTAGGTAATGTGTTTTTAGGCAACCGCTCCATACTAATATACCATATGATAGTATTGATTGTATATATCCATAATAAATCAATTTTAATGTATTAATATCTGCAACATATTTTAATTTATTAAATAGGTAAGCAAATCTTCTAATTTTTTTAGTAATGAGAGTCGTATGCTCATCATCATTCAATTTTTTTGGTGCAGGTGCAATTTGTTGTACATTGTGTTTTGTGAATTGTTAATTAATTTTTGTCAGGTAGGTTGTTTTTGTATGATATAAAAGTAATATATTTAGTTTTGTTCAAGTTAAGACTAAGTAAATTGCAATCAAATTTTTGTTTTAAATTAGCCACTTCTTCATTATCACAAATCATTCTCTATTAACTCGTCCAGCTCTTATTATAACTTTCGTAAAGCTAACTATCCAGCTCTATATAATTTAATGATAGCAACAGATAGGTCGTTTTAAAATAATTCAAATGATGTTAATGTTGTCTGCGAACTATTTTATACAAAATTATACGAACTTCTAAGTTCAACAGTACCTATAGTCACACCCAAAAAGAGTACCTACCCTCCATGGTTTAACAAAAATATAATTGGCCTTATCAAACAAAAACATAATTTACATAAATTATATAAAAAGTACAATAACACGTACACGCATTTTGAATACAAAAAAATTCGTGCTCATATTAAACTATTAATACAAACTGGTTATAATAATTATATAACCAACATCCAAAATTCTATAATAAAAGAACCTAAACAATTTTGGCACTTTATAAACAAAAAAAAAACATGCACGCATACCAAGCACCTTAAAATACCATGGTGATGAAGTTAATGATCCGCAAAGTATTGTAAATTGTTTTGCAGAATATTTTAGCAGTGTTCACACACAGCAGAACAATACAGATGATTTTACAGATAAAACGGAATTTTATTCGAATTGTGTAATAAAACCCACCTTTGATGAAGATGAAATAATAGCGTCAATGAAAAATTTAAAATCTAAACTGACCTGTGGAGTGGATAACATTCCCGAATTAATAGTCAAAGACTGCCGTTTTGTCTTAGCCAAACCTTTATATTTATAATATTTAGTCTTTCACTTCAAACTGGTCAGTTTCCCGAGATATGGAAAACTTCGAAAGGTTGTCCAGTATTCAAAAGCGGAGATTCACATTCAATTGAAAATTACAGACCTATTTCAATCTTACCTTGCTTTGCCAAAGTCTTCTATATAATTATATTTACAGCAACATCCAGAACGTCATATCACCTTACCAACATGGTTTCATCAACAAACGCTCAACCATATCAAATTTAAGTTATTTTACTGAATATATTTCTACATTATTAAATAATAAACAACAAGTGGACGTAATATATACGGATCATTCTAAGGCATATGATAAAATTAATCATGTTATTTTACTAAATAAATTAAGTCAGTTTGGGTTACACAAAGAGCTTATCAAGTTTTTTAAATCTTACTTGCACAACCGTAGTACATTCGTGCAGTATAATGGCTTTAAGTCATGTGCATTTTCTCCATCTTCAGAAGTGCCGCAGGGATCCAACATTGGCCCTCTGTTGTTCAACATTTATATTAATGATGTGGTTGATGTTATCAACGTTGAGAAACTGTTATCGCAGATGACCTTAAATTGTACACTGTTATCAATACTCACTGCGATTGTCTTCATCTTCAACAATCTTTACAAAATCTGTGTTTATGGTGTGTCTCTAACAAATTAGATCTAAACGTTAACAAATGTATTACACTCACTTTTAGCCGTAAAGTTAACAATATTTCATTTAATTATTCAATCAATACTGTTATTTTATCAAAAACTGACACTCATAAAGACCTAGGCATTACTTATGACTTTTCATTATCATTCAGAAACCATATTAATACAATAGTTAGCTCATCTAATAAATTGCTAGGCTTTATTAAAAGAAGCTGCAAAGAATTCTACAATCTGCAATGTATATCCTTGCTATATAAAACGTTAGTAGTAAGTAAACTTGAGTATGGTGAGTTGATTTGGGATCCATACTAAAAGGTGAATATCTCTCAAATCGAGAACGTACAAAGAAAATTTTGTTTTGTTTGTTTTTGTATATGAAAAATATGGAAATTACCCAGCTCAAGAAATTAAACATGTCATATTATTAAACACATTAAATTTTTATTCACTGAAACAAAGACGTACAATCTCAATATTATTGTTTCTACATAAAATTATTCATAACAAAATTGATTGTCCAAGTTTGATAAATAAAATAAACTTTAATATTCCTAGGCAAGTCTCTAGATTTCCTAATATTTTTATCTTCCTAGAGTTAATAATAATATGGCTTTTTACTTGCCTATATACAAAATGTGTTATTGTTATAATACTATTTGCAATGACATAGATATATGCTTTACAACTTTATTAAACGGTTTTAAACTGCAGCTGCAAGCGTTAACATAACGTTCCTTATATCATATGTCATATTTTTTTTGTTTTTAACAATTTTTTCTGTCTTTCATATGCCTACCTTTTTTAATATGTTTATTTATACTTAATTTAGTTTGAGTAATTTTTTTAAATTTTTTAAATTTGTTATATTTTTAGTATTATAGTTAGATACATACAAGTAACATTATAATTGTCATTTGTTAAAGTACACATTGGTTATCTTATTATTAATACTGCTTTACTCTTTGTTATATATGTTTTTATTGTTATTATTATTATTATTTTACTATGTTTTAGTATTAGATCATTTGATTTATATACTACATATATGTTCTTTATAATCATTAATTTTTAATTATTATTAGTATTATTATTGTATAATTTTTATTTTTATGATTTATTTTTTATTTTTTTTTGTCCTGCTCTGTAATTGGGTATTTATACCTGTTTGAGTATTATTATTAAATAAATAAATAAATAAAAATAAATTAGTTTTTTCAAATACGTCTTCCCAACTATTTCCTACAATATGTACTATGGTATTATCAGCATAAGACTTTAAAAAAAGGATTACTTTTGTTAGATCCGTTACATTTAAGTATGTCATTTAGATATAAAATAAAGATAAGCGGACCCAAAACACTACCCTGTGGCGCACCAATATTGACTGGTAAAGAATTACTTTTTGTGATGTTAATAATTACATATTGGGTTCTATCTTTTAAATAACTTTTTATTAAATTGAGGGTTTTTCCACGTTTTCCATATAGTTCAAGTTTGTCAAATAATATATTATGACACACTGTATCAAACGCTTTTGCAAAATCTATCAATATGGCAGCTAAAAGCTTTTCTTTATCAATGGAGTCGTAGATCTTTTCGACAAAATGTGCTAACGCATCTTCCGTACTAAACCCGTCCCGAAAACCAAATTGGTTTGACGACAGTATGTTATGTTTTGTTATGAAAGAATTAATTTGAATTTTTATAACTTTCTCAAATATTTTTGACAGACATGAAGATAGTGCTATGGGTCTATAATTTTCCGTTTCATCTTTATTCCCTCTTTTATGTATAGGTTTTATGGCACATTGCTTTAATGCATACGGATAAATACTTTGCTCAAAACATCGATTTAATAGTACTGTTAAAAGGTTTGATATTACTTCTACAATTTCTTTAAAAGTATTGCCACTAATACCATCTGGTCCAGAGCTTTTAATTCTTTTTAGAGGTTTTATAGCATTGAATATATCTATTTCTAATACTGGATTCAAAAAGAAAGTATGTGGATTTTTAATAATATTGTGTTAATAATCTATTTAATTATTTGTTATTTTTTGTGCCATATTTTGTCCAATATTACAAAAATAATGATTAAACTCATTAGCTATTTCAAAATTGTCTGTTATTACTTGCTTTATTAAATTTTTTAAATACTTTGGAACAATTTTTGTTTCATTTATGTTTGTTGATTATTTTATAACATTCCAAACTTGAGCGTTGTTGTTTTAATTTGTTTTTATAATATATGTTCTTAGTTTCACGAATTAACTTTGTTACATAATTTCTAGTTGTTTTATAATTATTGTTCTGCAATATTGTTATTTTTAAGATATATCTTATGCAAGTAGTCTCTTTTTTCTATTTGCTCGATTACTTTGTTTGTGCTCCATGAGTTACGATGTTTTTGTTTGATAATTTTTTTTATGTAGGTTGCCAGTGATGTTTGTTTTTAATATGTCTATTAGGTTATTGCACGCTTCATCTACACTTAATGTTCTTAAAAATTCCCAACTGTTTTTTAGTAAATTGGTTGTTAGCTTTTTATAATCTATTATTTTTATTTTATATTTATTATTTGTGTTATAATTGATGTTATTTTTTAATTCAGACAGAATGATGCTTAATGTAACAGGACAGTGATTTGTAATTTTACTTTGAACAATTAATGGAAATATGTTATTACTATTCTTATTACATTTTACAAAAAAAATGATCTATACAAGATTTTTGGTTTTTATCAAGTGCTTTTGATTATACAAGGTTGCAAATTACATTCACATATTGTATTAATATATTTGTTAACCAGATAATAATTTTGCAGCTCTGTATTTATATTAGTATCTCCTGCAAATATTTCAAATTGGGTTTTTGAATACTCACTTAAATATGATTGAAATGAGTTAATAAAGTTTTTAGTTGAGTAAGTATGTGGTCTATAAACTGACGTAATTGCAATGTTTTTGTTATTTAGTTCAATAGTTGTTCTCATAATTTTAAAACCATTTATATCTATAATTTGATTTGTATGTCTAATAGTAGATTTGATATATATTAATACGCCATCATTTTGATTAAGGCGGCTTTTGTTATGATAAACATTATAGCCCTCTATATTAAAATATGCGGTGTCGGTGCATTTCCAAGTATCAGTTAATATGATTGCATCAAATTTAATGTTTAAAATAGTTCTTCAAAGTTGTTTAAAAAACTTCTGATATTTGTTTGAAAGATGTTAAGACTTTGCGAAAATTGGGTAAATGTATTTATATTTGTATGACATTCCTTTAATGAAAAGACATATTTATCTACTATTTTGGGAAGATCTATATTACAATAATTCATGTGAAGTTTATAATATAATAAGTGTCTAGCAGAATAAATTAATAACCATTCTCTACTCTACAAAAGTAATTTTTAGATATTTTTTTTATTGTGCTTGCGGTATAATATATAAAAAATATATCCAATTGAATATACAGTAAAAACAAGAATGATAAAAACAAAATAATAACCTTTAGTTAAAAACGGATTTTAAATTTAATAGTATGAAATAAATAATAAATATGCATAATCAATTATATTTGTTACAGATTCTTTAGAATATAACCGATGTTTTTTATTATTTATGTGACAAAAATCTTCCCCTCCTTTGTCCACACATTGCGTTTTCCAAATTTAATAATTGCCTCATGTACCAAAACAACCCGCATTTGAGTTCGATCTTCTTGAATTATGATATTAGAACCTTTTAATTTCTTTTTAACTGCGTATATGTTTGATTTGTCTTTATGATTTACGCATTTAAGAAGCACTGGGCGCGGTTTACCTTGAGATTGTTTTCCCAGTCAATAGCATCCATATATTTTTTCTAATCCTGTCAATTTTCAATTTTATTTTTGATAAATTCCAATGTGTTTTCATTTTCCGTTTCTGGAATTCCGAAGATACATAAGTTGTTTTGTTTAAATTGTTTTTCCAGCATATCGTTTTTACGTTCCAGTTCTTTTATTATCGACATTTTTTCATCATTGGAGTTTAACATTTCTTTCTTCATATCATTATCTTATCTCTTTTTCGAGATACGTTAAAGGTCGATTTAAATTTAGAGGCCACTAAATTGGCAAATATTTCCATTAAATCCGTATGTTTAAAAACTTTCACTATTATTTCGTTAATTTCTGCTTTTGTAAAACTCATATTTAGTTGATAATTACACTCGGCGTACGGTGTGTTACACGTAGGTTCACTTTTTTTTGTTTTTAATATTATTATATAGCACTTTATTTTGCAGAGCAGAGATGGATACGTCTGTCTACTCAGTACTAGACATTGCTCACGAATTATATATGTTGCACTATATAAATCTCTGCAATCACCCAAATAAAATTTATGCTTTTTAAGCAGTTCACTATAATCACAAAATCTGATATTTGTTTTATTAGGTTATTTGTAATTTTGTCAAAGCCGGGTGTTTTGTTTTCTTCTAGTTTTGTTATTATTTTGTAGATTTTTTCTTGTGATGTGTGTTCAAAGTAGATGTCGGTTTTTTTTTTATTTTGGTTGATTTTTTCTAAGGGTGCGTTTATGCTGCACATCGCCGCGCTGCTCGCCAAGATTGGCGCTGCCCGCTTCTCGCACATCGCCATTCAGCAGCATAAATGCACATCGCCGCGCTGCTCGCACCTCGCCGTTATTTAATTACTGTCGAGTTTTATTTTATTAATCAAATATTAATATATTATAGTTATTAATATAAGTTATATTATTGAATCAAAATATTTAATATAATTTATAATGTTAAAGAAAATAAATAATTAGTAAACAGATTCCAATATAAACTTGCGTACGTATTAATTGCTTATACAAATTCTTAACTTAAATTGCAAGTCAAGTATTATTTAATCTTGATTTGTGACAATCAATATGTATTTTTTTTAAATAATATATTTTTATAATGAAATTATTAATATAAGTAAAAATATTAAGTTAAAATAATTAATTACTATGCCACTTCAGTAAAAATACAAACATTGCTTTAACAATTTCTTGCTTAATGCGGATTTATTTCAATTAAATTCTTCATAAAATTATTGTAAACGCAACAAAGTTTTGATAAATTAACACACTACATGCAAATAAAACTTCATTCTTTTAAATTGCATATAACCTCATCACGGTTTGAAGTAACATACTAATTAATTAAACTAATTAAATAAGTTTGATAATATAAATTACATTATGTTAACGTCTCACAAAACTGGCAATAAACGGACCAATCAGAGCGCTAGTTTGAAGATGTACGGCGATGGTCCGATTATAAAAAACAAACTATGCTCCCATAAGATTATATAGGTTTGTTTCATCATCGCCACAACATCCCGGCGCCAATCTTGGCGAGCAGCCCCGGCGATGTGCAGCATAAACGCACCCTAATATTTGTAAAATATTCATCAATTTTGTTTGCTATTTCTATTGGTTTTTTAGTTTTGTTTCATTTTGTTTTACTATTTCTTCAATGTTGTTTTGTTTTAATTTTTTTTTGTTAAGTTGTTTATTTATTATTTCCTATGTTTTTGTGGTATTATTTTTATTAGTTTTTTTTTATAGTATAACATTTTAGTACTCTTTATTATTTTTTTTTCTGTTTGTAATATTTATTGTTTGTTATTTCATTTTTTAAATATTTATGGTGAGTTTTTTGTAGTTTGTTTTTTTTTTCAATATTGTTCAACATTTCTTTGTTTTTTTTTTCATATTTTGGTTTGGTTGTTTTCTATAAATTTATTTTTTTATAGTTTTTGAAAATGATTTATATCTTTTGTGTCTATGTTTTTGATTTCTTTTGTTATTTTTTTATAATCTGTGAGGGTGTGCTCAAAGTACTGATATATTGGTTAGGTTTTATGTTTTCTTTTCATTTTAGTTATTAATTTACAGTAATCAAATATGTTTAAAGATAATATTTTTAAATTTTCTATTTCCTGTTTGTTGTTTGTAATAACAAGATCTAAAATAGAATTTTTTCTATTTGGATCTGGATTCTTTTTTGTGTAGTATTTTGTAAATGTTTTATTTATTATTTTATATGCATTTTCTAATAACATGTTGATTATATTATTTTTTAGTGTAGCTTTAAGATCTTTAAAGTTTATTCTAGGTACTTTATATATTAGAGCTATTGCAGTATTTTTCTCTTTAAGTTGTGTTGTTAATATTTGATTGATTTTCTAGATATTAAATTATATTCTATACCTTTTTAATGTACATTGCAATTTTGGTTCTTTTGTATTTTTAGAGTTGTATTCTACATTGTAATTTTCTAGAGTATACAATTCTTGGATAAATAGTTTAAGCCAAGTTTTTATTATAGCGATTATTGTAGAATTATTGTGTTTAGTAGGTAAAAGTTTAATTTCATTATATTTGGTTTTTGCACTTTTTGCGTTCTGCAGATATATAGTATACATTTCAGTTTTGTATTTATTTATTTAGTTTTAAATTGGGTTTGTTGTTGTTTCTGTTTTTATTGTGTATATGGTTATATATGAGTCAAGTGTACGGAATGAAAATTTGTTTTTGTTTAAACCACTGAAAATGCTTTTTTATATGAATTTTGATTTTTTTGATTTTTTTAGATTTTTTCAGTGATTTCTGAGTAATAAGCAATCAAAATTTAAAAAAATAAAGTTTTTGAGTTTTTTCACATTTTTTGATCGTTTGCTACTTTTGCTTTTTTAGGAAAAAAATATAAAAATTTTTTTTCTTCAATATTATCCAATGAATAAATTTTCATAGCCAAAATTTGTTTTCTTTGAATTTTAAAAAATTTCTTCTACTACATCTCTAACATCATGCTCCTTACAAGATACGGAAAAAATAATAATAAGAAGTAGCTGATAGAGATAGGAGTCGACGAAATATTATTTTTTATGGAATTCCGAAACCTGTGAATAAATAAAAAAATGTACAAGTTGATGAATTAAAATCTACATGACGCAAAATTCTTCCTATTTTAGAATTAACCCAACCCAATATTAAACCAGTGAAGCTTGGTAAGTTTGACTCCAGCAGAACAGTTAGCAAACGTTAAGTTAAAGCTTAATTTTGATATAATTTATTTATCTGAGACAAGTTTAGATGATTTAGTTTATTTGACTGAACTATTTAAACTGTATTTATACAGTTCTTAGGTGTGATTGTGATTTTTTGGCTACCGTTTTCTAATTCTATAACTTTTGAGCAAATTGATGTTTTGCATTATAGTAATAATATTTCATTCATAGATTTTATTGTGTGTAACTGTACAAATTATTTTTCATTCTTATTTTATACTGTTGTATTATATATATACTCCTAGATGTGCACAATAATATTCGTGACTTATTTTTCAAAGCGTTAATGCTAATCCTAGTTGACAAACATACCTTAACTAAACCTAACCTAACCTTACCTAACCTAACATGATGTTGTGTCTCAGGTAGACATATTTATCCACTTGTTCAATATTTTGGAGATCCACTTTAACCTCTGTTTTGCTTCCATTAATAATTTTTGTTTTGTCTAGGTTCATTTTTAGTCCTATGACTTTTGATGCGTTGTTTAGTTGTTCGAGCATAGTTTTAAGTTCTGTAATGTCACTGCTAATAATCACTATGTCGTCAGCAAATCTAAGGTGGTTTAAATATCTACCATCAATCTTAATGCTTTTATTTGACCATGTCAGTTGTTTAAACACATATTCCAATGCTAGGGTGAACAATTTTGAAAATATAGGGTCTCCTTGTCTTACACCTTGGTGTACTGGGATTTTGTTTATTTTTATGTCTTCATCTATTTTGACGTAAAAGGATGCGTTTTCATAGATGTTTTCTAGAACCTTGGAATATCTAGAATCAATTCTTGCTCTGTTCATTGATCTTAAGAATGACCAAGTTTCTATTGAGTCAAACGCTTTGTAGAAGTCCACAAAGGCCATGTAGGGGGACGTTATACTCAGTAGTTTTTTCAATTAATAGTCAAAGTGATTGTAGATGATCCGTTGTGCTGTAACCTTTCCGGAATCCTGCTTGTTCTACCGGCTGGTAAGAGTCTAATTTGTTTGTTAGACGGTTCATAATTATTCTCGTGTATAGTTTATACAATTGTGATAATAGGCTGCGAGGGCGGTAATTCTCTACATTTGTTATGTAACCTTTTTTGTACAGGATAATGACTTCATCGTTCTGCCATTCCTCTGGACTTATTCCCTCATGCATGCATTTGCTTGAAATAATATTTATTGCTTCTTCTACTGGTTTGCCGCTCATTTTAAGCATTTCTGATGTTAAATGATCTTCTCCAGGACATTTTCTATTTTTCATTTTCCCTAATGCTTTTCTAATTTCTGAGGCCATTATATCTTGTATATTTTCTTATCCTACATTGCAAATGTTATTCCTGTCATGTGGTCCGGGATTTTTTACTTTTGATGTGTACAGCTTATTATAAAAGTTTTTGATCACTTCTACTATTGCTTTTTTGTCCAAAACATTAGTCCCTTCAGAATTTTTTAATTTGGAAATTGTTCGTTTTCCTATTGACATTATGGATCTCAAAACTTTCATGTTTGTGTTATCATCTATTGTGTTCGTTATCATCTTGGTATTATAGGCGCGTGTGTCTTTACAATTGTGCTTTTTTATGTTTTTGTTTAAGTGTTTATATTCTGTGGTCGTGCGGTCGTGGTGTTTTCTTCTTTTCTCCAGTAGTTTTAAAGTTGTAATGCTAAATTTTGTGTTCTTCTGAATTTTTCCTTTTGTGCATGTTTTTTTTTTGCAGCCGTTTGGATATTGGTCTTAAATTTGTCTGACAGTTGGTTTATGCTCATACTATTTAGGTGTTCTGTATCTCCAAGTCTTTTTGTCAGGTCATTTTGGTACTCCACTTCTTTTAGTTTTAGAACTTTGCTAGTAGGAAACCTAGTGTTTTTTTAAAGGTTACTTCTCTCTATTCTAGTTTTGATTTATATTTTAGCCCTTACCAACCTGTGGTCGCTTCCTGTATTGAATCTGTTTAGTATTGTCACGTCCTTGCATATTCTGTTGTTGTTTGATATAATGTAGTCTATTTTGTTTTTGACACATGTTGGGCTTTTCCATGTTCACTTTTTCTGCTTTGGTTTATCAAAGAAGGTGTTCATGCAGTACATGCTTTTACTGTTTAGGAAATCGAGCAGCATGTTTTCTCTGTTGTTCCTGATGACCAATTCAAACTTTCCAATATATCTCCTGGTAATTGTTGATCAATATTTGCGTTGAAATCTCTAGTCATCAGTGTTTTGTAAATTTTCCATTTGTTTGGCATTAGTTATGTCTTCGTATAGTGTTTCGTCTTCTTTATCCTTGGATTCGCTGATTGGTGCATATACTTGAATGACCTGTAGTGTGTATCTTTCTGATATTCTGATTAATATATAAATTACTCTATTTGATATTGCTTGGTAATTAGTTACTAGATGTTTGACATTTTTGTTGACAATAATGGCTACGCTTCCAATGTGGTACTTTGAGTCTAAGTTGTTTTGGTATAGAACATGTCTTGACTCGAGTATCATAGTATTCTCACCTTTTCCAGCGATGTTCCATTTGATATGTGACAATTCTTGTTCTAGCTCTTCCAGGTTTTCTTCCGTTCTCATTGTCCTGATGTTGTAAGTCAAAATGAAAGGTGTTTTTCGTTTGTTTGGTTTTTTATTAGATTTTGTCGAATTTTTGTCTCCCCCATAATCCATGAGGCCTACTGTCTTCTCAGTTTGAGGTTCTGAGCTATGAGCTTTACTCAACTGGGGTATGTTTGTTTTAGAATTTGACATAATCATAACTAGAAGGTTTTTGCTTCCAAATTAGTAGCTAAAGTATAGTTTTATGTACAATGGCTAGCATCACGCCAAACATTTTGACAATTTATTTTAGATTATTCGTGCACTCTATATGTAGTTGTTTTGTACTTATAATTTTGTTTATGATGATTGTACTTTTTATATTATTGTTTAAATCCATTTTATATTATTTTATTTTATTATATTTTTTCTTATTAGATTTCTGTTGAGCAAAATAAAGATTATTATTATTATTATAATCTACTTTAAGCCAATAAAATTTAAAGTAATTTTTTGAGAAAGTTTTACAAAAATATTTACATTTACTTATTCTGCATAAGTATTGATTTAAATTAGTATTCATATTATTTTATTCAAATAAAAGAGATATTTTATAAATTTAATTTTATAAATTGTGTATAGAGGACGAATTTTTATTAATTATATTTTGGATAAAAAGAGAAATGTTTGAATATAATTTATTTAATAAATAAATTTAATTTTTTTTTTTTAAATTTACAAAATCTTTTTTAAATCTATTTAGAATTTATTTAAATCATTTGTGTAATTTTGTAGAAAAAAATTGTTTTCATGTAAATTGTTAACCAGTGAGGTTATAAATTATATCATTTATAATTTATTAAAAGAAGAATACAATTGCCAGATTTTATAAAAGAAATGAAGCAAATATAAAATGTTTTTTAAAGATTAAACATTTATACGATTAAGTTATTTCAGTCGACCATTTACACAATTATAATGAATTACTTTGAACAAATAATAACTAATCAATACATACAACATCTGTTAATATTAATAATAACATAATGGACTTTAATATAGTAATGCATGGATATACATGAGATATAATTATAACGAGGTCTAAATTATAATTAAACATTCAGCACATTCATCTATTAATTAATTAATAATGAAATGCTTAATTAATACAAACATGGTGAAAGGATTTATTCCGATTGAAATCCCTTATCGATTTTCCACTGGATATTTGGTATTGGTCCTTATGAAAAATACGGAAGAACGATCACCGAAGCATCATATCTATACACCTTCGAATCAGCAGCGCGGGTATTGAGAGGATTTAGGGAAATCATATAGCATAACTCAACCGGATTCGAGAATATTTGCGCTCGAAGCGATTTCAAAATTTAAACCTTTCATACAATACCAATATAATAGAAATTTATGTTTTAGCAAACGTATAATTTAATTAGAAATTATTATAAAGTATAATAAAAGTAAAGTCCGTTTATGACGGATAAAGGATGGCCAACAGTACGTACAACTCTAGACATGCAAGCTTCATCCACATAATGTTCAAAGTTTAAAGCGTGAGGTTTGGACCGAACAAATTGGTATATCTGTCTGCATTAAGGGGCCCCGGAGCCGGCCAAGCTGAAATATTGTGTAATTCGCTGAAATACATCGCTCCGGGCCTTAGACGCTCCCGGAATATTTCTATTTCGTTAACTAATAATAACGCTGCAACTTTTATGCTCGCCGTTTTATTTCACGGCGAATTTTTCCACGGATGGACTGGGGGATTCATAAATTTTCATTCGCTCTCTTTTATAAAGATATACAAACTTCCACAGTTGCTATTTTCGACAAATTTTATTATTGAGCGTTGTATCCAATTAAAAATTTATTTTTTATCATAGTATTCAAGTTTCCAACACAATATAATACTGCATTAAAAATTGTCTTCTGTTTGATATATGATATTCACAAAGGGAATCACTAATATGAATGCTACAAACAATATGGAGACAAACAGTTGTACAGGTGACATTTTTCTTGTGATTTCCAACAAAGTTAACATTTATAACAAAACATTTTACACTCTTCCGTATGTGTGTGTATTGTTTGAAATCCCAGAAGTGTGTCTGAGCTTTGGAAGGAAGTGCATGTCAGTGCATCAACCGAATGATTTCGCCTTTGGGATGGGACTTTGCTGCAAACTAACTGAATTACTCTACACTCAGACAAATGCGGCCGCAAAACCGCTTTACCATTTCCATTCCCCATACCATTACATACTCCAGACAGACAGATCAGAACTCATTGCTAGTTGTGAGGATAGTTATTTTGTTGGATTGATAATTACACGGAGAAATTTCGTAGCCACGATCACTGGATTGTTAGAACGCGACCGACGGTTCTAAACTTTGTTTACACAATGCCGAACTATGTAATTCATCATTTCAACAAACTTCTCCGTCATGTAAAATTTATTACTAAATTATAATAATATTAGTAAAAACAATTCTATCAAGTTTTTATTGTTTTTAAGGTTCCGTCACTTTTGAAAATCTTTAAAACTCTAGTAATCTGCTCTTTCAAGTATTCTTCAAGTAAGTTACAAGAAACAATATTTGTGAGATTGAAGCGCATTTGCGTAATATATTGCGTTTTAACAAATTCACACTTTTTTGCAATTATTAAATATTTTACAAATTAATACACATGTTCTCACATTTTGAACTAAAATAGTTTTTAAAATTAGTGTATTCTTGGTTTATATTTGATGTAATTTTATAAATTCCATGCAGTTTTGAGATCTTAATTAGTGTTTCATCTTGCACCTGTAGGATTATGTTTTTATTTAAAATAATAAATATGTTTTGTTTATTTTTATGAATTTTACCCATATCAAAACCAATTTTTATCATTTTTGCAAAACAGCAGATAAAAACAGGCGTGCGGAGTCTCTGTCCGCTGCCAGTGACGGTGTAGCTAAGATTAAGTGCTAGTGACGGAAGGTTAATTTTTTTATTAATAAAAAATATGATAGAAATAAAATAGAGATGCAACATTTACAAATTGTTAAACCATCAGATATTTGCGGTTCTTTGAATGTATGATTCTTTTTAGCAAGTTAGGATTTTTAAACAAAAAAAAATCAAAAATAACGCTTAAATCTTTTATTTGTGTGACTTTGTCCAACACTTTAGTGTGAATTATATAGTTAAAAGTAATTTTACTTAAAGTTCTATAGAAATTTATTGAAAAACATTTATCAGCATTAAAGAATAAATTATTACTAAACCACCAAGTATTTATAGAATCTAAGTCCAGTTGTAAAAAATTGTAGTAATTGAGAGATGATAATCTTTTATACATTTTTAATTCATCCTCAAATTAAAAAAATGACAATGAATTGATATACTGTGGGATATCATTAATGAAGAGCAAAAATAAAATTGGTCTTCAATGAGATCCTTGAGGAACACCTGATGAAACAAGAATGGGCTGTGACAAAAAGTTATTAATTTTAGCACACTGTGTGCGATTTTTTGAAAAGCTGAATAACCAGGAAATCACATCATAATGAAAACAAAGAACACTGAGCTTTGCAATCAAAATATTATGACTCACACGATCAAACGCCTTTAAAAAAATAGTGTAGATTGAGTAAACTTGTACTTTAGATTCAAATGCATTTAAAATATCGTTTTTATAACAGAGTAAATTAGTAAGTGTGGAACGCCCTTCACAAAATCCATGCTGCTCTTCTATTAAGATGCTTTTGCACATCCATTGCAACTGACCAGTTACAATTTTATTAAACAATGTGAGTGGAAAAAGCCAAATTTCAGTAAAAACAATCACATCGTAGTTTAATACTGCTACAGCAAGCAAGAGTTTCCTGAGTTTAGTTTTTAAACCCCTGACGTTCTGGTAGTAGATGGAGAAGCCGTTATTGTTCCTGAAGATGGTTGTTGACAGGGTTCAAGCTTCGAAAATCCATTGGAGATGAAGCAGGAACATTTTGTGAACAACCATAACTCACAAATTTTTTGACAGTAATGTTAGCTGGCCAAAAGTCTGCAAAGAATAGCTCGAGCATGGTCGGCTGGAACCGATGCTTTAAAGCTACTGTAGCTTCTAGATTGTTTAGCTAGATCTACAGCGGCGATTGAAATATCGGAGTATTTCATTTTTATGTAGTTAATAACATCAGATTTTTTAGTTCCGCAAAGTTATCACTGAGTTGGCCCGACCCAACATCAAACAGTTAGAGGTACGGCCAGAATGACTTCAATGGCTCTAATACTGCGGTGTAGAAAGAAACGGAAAACTACCGCACTATAACTTTCCAAGGCAATCATCATGGCGTAACAAACACAAAAACGGCCGCCAGTTTGAAGCACCTCTTTTATGAGAAGACGGTGCAAAAAATCCCTCCAAAGACACAAAAGAATCAAATAAACACAATAAAAACACACAAAAAAACTGAAAATTGTGTCTTAGAATGAGCGCAGTATGTTTCAGGCAGGAAATATATTGTTTCAGGCAGGAAATATATATACATATTAGGCGTAAGTGAAGTGAGATGGCTATAGTCAGAAAAATATTACGCAGGTAAAAACGACAAGAGTAGGCATAATACAAAGTAAAGAACTAAACAAACACTTTGTAAATACCTTACACTTCTCAGAACGACTATTACTACTTGAACTCCAAACCGTCATGAAAAAAAAATGAATATAATACAAGCTTATGCACCGACTGCAGACAAAAACAATATTGAAATTGAAGAATTCTTTAGTCAACTCAACATGATTTTAGCACTCCTGAAACCCAGAGACCTCACAATTGTTATAAGGGATTTTAACGCCAAGATAAGCTAAAGCAAAGCGGGAGAATGGGTAGGAAAGTACGGATTAGGCATAAGAATATACAGCAAAGTGCTAAAGTTGGTCAAAAACGATAAAATCAACATCATCACAGATCTTATGAACACAATATACAAAACTAGCATCATACTACAAGAATGGCTAACATCTACGTTTATCACCTTACCCAAGAAACCGCATGCAACAGATTGCAATAATTACCGCATGGTAAATTGAATGGGCCATACATTGAAGTTCATTGCACATTGTGTTTCTTACGATTATAAAAAGTGGGCCATTTCAAAAATTCTTTTTAAAATGTTAATAAAGGCTAGATGGAACTTCATGATCTTGAATTTATTTTGTAGCCAAAAGGATCCGGTTATACATGGAATATTACATCAGTCAAATGGCTGTCACGGCTAGCCTTACAATAGTCCATTCTCTCGATCCAATTTTTCAAACCTTTTTCCAACGTCTGCGGTTCTATCTCAGCAATGGCATTTTGGATATTGACTTTAAGATTGTCAATCGTTGCTGGATCGTTGGTATAACAACGTTCTTTAATGGCACCCTAGAGATAAAATTCCATGGCCGTTAAATCGCAGCTTCTTGCTGGCCAATTCACATTTCCACGACGGCTTACACAATTTTCAAACTTTGATCGCAAAAAGTCGATAGTTTCGTTGCTAGTGTGGCATGTCGCCCCATTTTGTTGGAACCATATGTTGCCCACATCTAAACCACCAATTTGCTCTCAAAAAAAGTTTGCTATCAGAGTCCTATAGCGGTTTCCGTTGACCGTTTTGCCAGATTCAAAGAAAAATGAGCCAATGGTGCCGCCGGCCCATGGCTGCTCAACGATCACGTGTGAGTTTTCCGATGCCCAAATCTTGCAGTTTTTCTTGTTTGCATAGCCCCCAAGATAAAAATGCGCTTTATCGAAAAAGATAATTTTTTGCCAAAATTTACCAACGGCTTCCAGCTTCTCTAAGGCCCAATTAGCAATGTTGTATCAAAGTGGATGGTCAACTCTCTTTATCTGCTATGTTATTTGGACCTTATAGACAAATAAATAGGTGTCTTTATGCAAAATACGCTTCAAGGTAGTGAAACTAATGTTCAATTGCTGAGAGCGATAATGAATCGATGTTCTCGGGTTGGCTTGCACACTACGGGCTACAGCAGCAATATTCTCGGGTGTACAAACCGGATGAGCGTGTGGAACTTTAGTACGGTTCATCAACATACCAGTTTCACAAATTTTGTGCACAAATTTCTTCAGAACACTTGCATTTGGAGCATATTTGCAACCCAATTTTGTACGCAATTTTTGCACTGATTCTGCAATACACAAATTACATTCAAAGTAAATTTTTAACATTTCCCAACGTTTATCAAGCGTATAGCGTAACATTTTGTTAACCGGGTGTTGTATACCAAAGAATTGTCATACATCAAATATCAAATATTATGACAGTAAAAATAAAATGGTCTTTCAAAAAGATTTCAACCCTTTACATACTATAATATATAAAAAATGTGAGGCAAATATAACACACACGCAACTCAAATTCCGCAACGGATTCGGAACAAGAAAAACACTCCATGCATTTGGGATACTGGTTCAACGCTGTCAGGATGTAAATAAAGACGTATATGCCTGCTACATTGACTACAGCAAATTTTTTGATAATGTAAAACACAAAAGGCTTATGAACATTTTAATAAGCATCAATATCGACTATCATGACATAAGAATAGTGTCAAACCTTTATTGAGGCCAGACAGCAAAAATCAAAAACAAACTGTCAGATGGCATTAACATACAAAATAGTGTCAGGCAAGAATGTGTTCTCTCCCCAATAATATTCAATATCTACTCTAAAGCAATATTCAAAGAAACACTCTTAGAGAATCCCGCAGGAATCGTTGTAAATGGTAGTATAATCAACAACATCCGATATGCAGACAATACGGTCGTACCATCAGACAATATAATAGATCTCACACGCATGATGAACAGCATAGAAGCAAAAAGCAAAGAATACGTTCTCCAAATAAATTAAACAGCAAATCCATTTGGTAATATACGGAATACGCATTAAACATGTCTCCAGATATAAGTATCTTGGAACATAAATAAATGATGACTGAAAGTATAGACAAAAAAATTCTAGTCCGCATAGAACAAGCAAAATGTAGAATCTGCTAACTTCTCAAAATCTCAGTCTAGACTTAAGACTAAGAATGGCCCAATGCTACATTTTTTAGATACTTTTTTATGGCATAAATAGCTAGACCAGAAAACCACCAAAAGGATAAAAGCTTCTAAGATGTGCGTCTATCGCAGCAGGCTGCGCATATTATAAACCTACAAAATTACCATCGTCAAAATGCTTCAAAAGATAAGCAAAGAGACCAAAATTTTTTTTACTATAACGAAGCTAAAGTTAAATTATCTAAAAACCAAAAATATGGGTTACTACAACTTATAATCCAAGGAAATATCCAAGAAAAACAAAGCTTAGAAAAGCAACGTTCTGGCTGCGTAATCTGCGGGAATGATTTGGGGCATTGTTGGCAGACTTGTTTTGCTTAGCTATCTCCAAAGTTAAAATTGTCACAATGATCAGCAACCTCCGATAAAGAAACAGAGCCAAACAGAAGATATGATTTCAAATAATATTTCCTTAACGCCAAGTCAATGTAGGGTAAAAATTATTATCTCTAAAAACTTTATTGGGGTACAGACATCAATGGTGCCAACATCAAGTAGAAATTTTGTTAAAATATAAAATGTTTGTATGATCTAATTAGTATCAATTAATAATAATAATTAATTGTTATGGTAATATATAAATATAATAATTGTCAGTTGTACACAATTGCTTTAATCAATATCTTATTTCTTCATAAACTTACTGCTGCAATTTACAACAACAGGTTATGGGCCCTGAATAACAATTACAGAAGAAAAGAGTATCTGCTAATATAAATTTACGTTTACCATGAAAGGCAAACTTAAAATTAATAAATTGCATGATACAACTAGATAGAGACAGTGGAAGTTTTTGATAAAGGTACATCTTTGTGCCAGTGAACTATATGGTGTTGTCACTGGAGAGCTGCATAGTTTTAACATTGAAAATGACAACTCAAAATGGCTAAAAAAAGAATAATTGCAACTACTGTAAATCAGTAAGTGCTTTTATATATTATGAATTGTGAAACTGCTAAAGAATGTGGGACAAGCAGCACTAAATTTTTGAGCAAAAATCAGAAGTTTACATTTGATGCAACAGAGTTTCTACAAGTTCACAATGGATCCTAACTATAATATTGCGTATTATAAATCTAAGTTAGAAGAAATTAATCAGAGGTTGAAGCAGCTTGGAAAACCAGTTTCGGAATCAATGATTATAACAAAAATTCTAATGACTTTACCAGATATGTATAATCATTTTCATAGTGCATGGGAATTGGTAGCAGAAGACAAGAAAACTTTGTCAAATTTAACAAGTAGACTACTTATTAAGGAATCAAGTTTACAAGTACAAATTGCAAACAAGCCAGAGCAATCAGATACAAGTGGTGCAATGGCAGCAATATTAAAAAGGTTTAAATCACCTGGTAATGAAAAGAAGTTTAGTAAATGTCATTTCTGCAAGATCATTTGAAAAATAATTGTAGATTATTATAAAAATCACATGAGGACAAGAAAGCAAATGTTGCAAATAAACAAAGAAACAAAGCATTTGTTTAGTAAAGCTTATATAACTGAAATATCAGATGATAGTTGGTACTTGGATTTAGGAGCTAGTGATCACAAGTGTAAAACATTAGATTGGTTTGAAAACTATAAGGAATATGCTGATTCTCAGCAAATTATGGATAAAGTTGGCAATGGTGCTGGAATTTCAGCTCTTGGAATAGGTGATGTGTCTATTTTGGCATATGACAAAGAACAATGAAAACCAAAAGTTTTGAAAGATGTTTTATATGTGCCACAATTGAAATTAATTTTTTTCTTTGTTGGAACAGTTTTAGATAAAAAAAGTTAAATTGTAATAATATACTATGTACCATTCATAATAATAAAAGAAAATTAGTTGCAACAGGTCAACGTTCCAGATAACTTTACAAAATGGATTTTAAATGTGATTGCTAAGAAAATGCGGAATGTTATACCATAAACAGCTAGAGGCTATGGCATGAACCTTTGGGACATCAAAATGTATATCATGTGTTAAAAGTTTAAAAAAAAGCGACATCTTAGTGAACAAAAGTCAAGGTAAATTTTTTGCAATGGTTGCATGCTTGGTAAACAACACAGAATGCATTTTAAACCAAGTGATAGTAGATCATTGAATCCTGGTGAAGTTATTCACACTCATTTATGTAGCTCAATGCATAATATTTCTATTGGTGTTTCTAAGTATTTTCTGCTATTTAAGGATGGATATTTACATTTCAGAACTGTCTATTTCTTGTAAAACAAGAACAAAGTTTATAAAAAATTACAAGAGTATTTAGATTTTGTTGCAAGGGAAACCAATTTTAAGATAAAAGTGCTAAGATCAAACAATGGTACTGAGTACATTATTGAAAGTGTAAAGAAGATTTTGGCAGACAACAATATTTGGCATAAAACAAGTATTCCATATAATCCGAAGCAGAATGGAAGTGCAGAACGAGACATGAAAACAATTGTTGAAACCTCCAGGATTATAATTTATACGAGAGAACTCAACGTAAAATTGTGGGTTGAAGCTGTTGCTGCAACAATTTATGTTCTCAACAGAACAGGGACTTTGTCTGTTAAAGATCAATGTACCTTTAAATTATGGTTTAAAAGGATTCTTCCGATAAATCATTTGAGAGTGTTTGGTGCAAAGGTGTAAGTACATATTTCGAAGCAGTTACGAAGAAAATGGGATAAAAATAGTAAACCAGGAATATTTGTATAATATAGAAAGAGTACAGAATCTGGTATAAATGTGAAAATAAAATCAAAATAAAAAAAGATGTATTTATTTGTGACAGGAATGTTGATAAGGTGATAGATGTTTGTCAAAGGAATAAATCAGCTGATAGTGTGACAATCCATGTGTTGAATACATCAGATAATCATATCATAAATGAAACAGCTGATATTGTAACAAATGTGTCAGATGTGACATATATGCCAGATGTAAGTGTCAAAAATAAATTGAAGAATCAGAAAACTGAAGACCAAACCGAGATTGTGCCAAATTCTATTGTATTAAAAAATAAAAGTATATTAAAGAAACCTGACTGTTTTGAAGATATAGCACAATCAGAATCAGGTATTTATGCATTAATCAGATAACCATGAGCCAATAAGCTATGAAGAAGCTATTGAATAAAAAAAAACTACAAATTAGCATATAGCTATAAAAGAAGAAATTGATTCATTAATGAAAAATAATACTTAGATTTTAGTAGATATTCTAAAAGATAGGAAGGTTTTATCTATTAAGTGGGGTTTTAGAATAAAGACTAATGCTAAAAGTAAAATAGAACGATATAAGGCAAGAGTAGTAATCAAAGGAATATAGTACAGATTATCAAGAAACGTTTAGCCCAGTGGTAAAATTTGATTCAATAAGAATGATTTTATTAATTGCTGCTGAAAAGCAATTAAGTTTTTTCAATTTGATGTTAAAACAGCATTCTTGTATGGATATTTAGATGAGATATTTTTGAAACAGCTCAAAGGGTTTGAATATGACAAAACAAAAGTGTGTAAACTTCAGAGAAGTCTTTATATCTTCAAACAAGCTCCAAGGAACTGAAATATAAGACTTAAAATAAAGACAAGTAATTTGAAAGTATACATAAGTCTTCAAATTCATAAAGAAATAAGTAGATCAATATTTGTTCATCAAAGTGCATATGACAAGAAACTTTAAAAAAAAATTAATATTATAGATTGTCTATCTGTGCCAATAAATAAAAATATAACTTCAAATGAAAAAGAACACTCTGATAATATGAGTAGAAAAGTAGTGAAAGAACCAACATATCGAGAAATAATTGATTGTTTGATGTATCTTTCAGTTGCAACATTACCAAACATTGCATATGCTGTTAGTACTTTGAGTAAATATTTGACAAATCCAAAGCAAGTACATTACAATGCCGTGATAAAAGTATTGAAATATTTAAAAGGAACCATTATGTATGGTGTGCATTATGAATTAAGAGGAAATCAAAGACTTACATGCTATAGTGATGCAGAATTTCAAGAAGATTGACAAGTGGTATGGTTTTTCTTCAAGGAAGTGGACCTGTGTCATGGAGTTCACAGAAGCAACGATGCGTTGCTCTATCAACTACGGAGTCTGAGTATGTGGCGGCTAATCAAGCAGTAAAAGAATTAATTTGGCTTAAAAGATTAGAAGAAGAGTTAATTGATAAAAGAAAAACACCAATATTATATTTAGACAATCAAAGTGCAATAAAATTAATTAAAAATCTAGAGTTTCACAAAAGAACAAAGCACATTGATATTAAATATCATTTTATTTGTGAAAGATTTGAAGATGGTTTATTTAATTTGAATTACGTTAATACAAAAGATTAGATAGCAGATATTTTTACAAAATCATTAACTAAAGATACCTTTCAGAAATTAAGGCATATGTTAGGGGTTACGAAATGTAGTGTTTAATATTTTTTTATGAAATGTAAACATTAAGTGAGAGTGTTGAAATATGTAATGTTTGTGTATATATCTTTGTTTTACAATGAGTAATTTAAGACTACCAAATCTTGCAATATTGTCCATAGAACAAGAAATTACAAATAATATAAATTTTGAAAGCATTATACACAATTTGTCTACTATATAAGTTAGAAAAATAAATATATAAATATGTTTGGATACACATGTGTATGTGCACAATTTGTTTGATTATCCAAAAGAAATGAAATTATTTATTTAGAAATATAAAATTAAAAAAATTGTAAACTGTAAACCTCTTTTTGTGACCTTTATAAAGATATCCTGTATTCTTATAAAAGTTGCATTTATAAGTATTTTAACTTATGCGACCTGCTTTATACTGCCTAATTTAAATATGTCATTTAATGGTAATAAGATCTCCACCTATAGTTTGTCCTAATTACAATTATTTATTTATGTTTATTAATTTATAAAAACCACCATTTAATTGACTTAGAAAGAGCGGCAAATTGGAAACCGCCCGAAGAGCAAATGTTGTAAGTACGCCACTGCATTAAGGTACCACATAAACTAATAATATATCGTTTTTTTTAGATGTCGCGCTGCACAAAGAAAACATTATTACTACAAGCTATATAAAATTGATTAAATTTAACATTGTTTTATATAATATCTGTTGAGTTTTATGGATTTAATTGTGAGCTCTTGATTTGATCTGTATTGTTAAATTACAGTCTTTGAGTTTCCGATTTTTTAAATTAGGTTAGAATTTATTAATTAATTAAAAAGTTTCTGAATTAGTTAATATGATCCCAAAGTAAACATTTAAAAAAAATAGAAACTATTTGGCGTGTTTTTCAATCTATAGACTTATTTGGAACGTTTTAGATTGATTTTGAATTAATTTAATTTATTAAAGTATTTTTGATATTTTTACAGCGATTGATATTTATTTTATCATGTAAAAATCAAACAGCAGTTTAGTTTAATAGAAATGAAACCCAATTTGCTGACTTTAGTTTATGCAATTAGGAGAGTATTCCACTAATGTAGATTATTGGCAAAGTTAGGAAAGGTCAAATCACGTCGATATTCGACAATTATTAATGCAAACCTAAGTATTAAGTTAAAATAAAAATAAACGTAGAATTCGCTAAATTAAAATATTCAAAATATATGTGATTTCCTTTATGAGTTTAATCTATGAGTAACAATGGAATGGATATTTTTAATAAAGATTGTTGCGCGGATATAATCTTGATATGTGTGTACACGGAACAATTGCAATTCTTAAACAAGGGGATTGCAAACGTAGTGTGTTTACATATTTGAAGAACACGCGATGCGATAATGCAAACAAAAGGAGTTTATCTGGGTTCGCAATAGCCGCGGCGTCGGCGGCGGCGGATTCTCTCCCCCAAACCCTTCCTTCTTCAGATTAGATCAAACAAAGTTAATTAAGAAATTGTTAATATCCGGCGCGATTATAGAAGATAAAATTCTAATTTCACTTCCTGTAATATAAATTTTCTTTTGCGCGCGAATTAAAACTTGTTCGGGATGCGAATCTGCATATTTTTATTAAAGGGCGAAAAAGGGACTGATAAATATTCAGTGAAATGGCATGGAACGCTTGTCGCGTAATTAATTATAAATAAATCGGATGCTGCTGCTTTCCGGAGGCCATATAAAAAATTAAAAACTTTTTATTATATCGGAAAATATATATATATAATTTTAAATCAATGCCATTTTAATTAAACTCTGACAACATTTTATGATATTTATTGTGATAAAAGGTTATACTATGCCGTGTCGCAATTTCACATCATAAAATATAAAACATCATCTAGTTTGTGTCATACAAAGTAGAATTAGTGGGATTCACACAATTTTCTTTAAAATTACTTTTATATTTATTATGTTACCATTATTATTCATCTTTATTTAGTGAAAATTACTAGTTAAATTTTAAATATTGAATTGAAAAAGCTTTTAAAACTAATAAATGAATATTATATAATATAAAAATATGTAAAATGTTAGACAAAAAACGGCTGAATAACACCGTTATTTTTTAACCGATTTATATTATTCAAAAACCATTTTAAATAGTTTTTTAAGTATTATAAAAGCAAGTACACACATGTATGTTTTAATTTTTAGTATTGTTAACATTTGTATGATTGTTTTACCAGTTATTAATTTATCTATACCTATTTTAATGTACTTGCTTCGTTTGTGTTTGTAGAGTATGTATTTTACATTGTAATTTTCTAGAGTATACAGTTCTTGGATATATAGTTTAAGCCAATTTTCTGTTATAGCGATTATTGTAGAATTATTGTGTATGGTAGGTATAAGTTCAATTTTGTGTTTTACACTTCTTGCGTTGCGCAGATATATAGTATACAAAACTTTTTTTGTTTATTTAGATTTAAATTGGATTTTATTTTTTATCTCTAAACTTTCTATATCAGAAAAGTTTTTAATTTTAATTTTTATACTTGCTTCTGTTATTCTTATGTATATGGTTCCATCTCGAGTCCATAGGTATTTATATTTTAGTTTTTTTTTGTTGTCTTGCTTAATAAAACAGCATATTTGTTTGTGCTGTTAGTTGTTTAATTATATATATACAGGGTGTCCGGAAAATACGTGTACAACGTTTGACGACAGACTCCTGACGTCAAAATATGTAGGTCGATCTAAGCCGACTTAGTTATATTCAAAATTGTCTCGTTTAGCCGGTAGAGGGCGTCAAAAAAAACAAAAGTATAACAAAGTTGAAAGTATCTATTGTAAGAAACTAAGTAAAACAAAAACATTACTTAAGCAAATGTGTAAAATGACCGCCATCTTGCTGAATACACTTATTAACACTCTTTAAAAAATGATATTGGACCCTATCTAATGTCTCGGGATTATTAAAATGGTTGCCTGCATTTAAAATCCGCTGCAATAAATCATCGCGTGTGTTTACCGGAGTCTTGTAAACTTCTGTTTTAATAGCGCCCCACAAAAAGAAGTCACACATATTTAACTCAAGAGAACGTGGTGGCCATTTTACTGGTGCATCATTGCCTCTTCCAATCCATCGGTTGGGATATTGATGAAGTAAGTATTGCCGAACGGCAACGGAAAAAACGGGCGGGGCACCATCATGCATATACCACATTTCCCTCCGAAGTAAAAGGGACAAATTCTCCAGAAGAATTGGTAATGTGTCTTGCAAAAAAATTAAATAAATATTTCCATCTAACCTGTCTGGAATAACAATGGGACCAATAAGGTAGTGATCAATAATACCTGCCCAAATATTAATTTTAAATTGATGCTGATGATGTGCAACTTTAATGGCATGTGGATTTTCATCGGAATAAATATGTTCGTTGTGCAGATTGGTTACCCCAGATCTTGTAAAGCATGCCTCCTCAGTAAACATAATTTTTCTACAAAAATTTGGAACAAGGATTCTTTTGTTTCTAATAAATTGACAAAATGTAAGCCGCATGGGGGGATCAGTCGGTAAAAGTTCCTGGACTTTTTGTATGTGGTTAGGATGTAACAACTGTTCTCTTACATTGACAATCGTTTTAGGAACATTTAACTCACGTTCTAAGAGACGAGTACTGGTACTTGGTTCTTCTTCAACTCTTTCCAGAATTATCTCTTCTGTTTCCACAGTTCGAGTTGTTCGCATACGACCCTTGCCTTCAAACTTTTTCTCAAAACTGCCCGTTTCCCGAAGATGACGCTCAATATTGGCAAATGTTTGGTGGTTTGGTATTCGACGGTTAGGAAACCTCTCCATGTAAACCCTAACACTCTGACGCCCATTTCCTTGACAAAACCCGTATACCAGGAGCATGTCAACTTTCTGAGAGTTTGTATAATTTTCCATTTTTAATGGTAAAATGAACTTGTAATTCAAGAATGTTGATCGTATACTTGAGTAAATTTCATAGACTGGTGACAATTTGTCAATAATTGTCAAATTATTAAACGCCATAGCAACAAGGTCACTTAAAAAGTTATTGTTACCGGTAATTTCTTTTTAATATTTACAAATTTTTGACGCCCTCTACCGGTTAAACGAGACAATTTTGGTTATAACTAAGTCGGCTTAGATCGACCTATTTTGACGTCAGGAGTCTGTCGTCAAACGTTGTACACGTATTTTCCGGACACCTTGTATATATATATATATATATATATATATATATATATATATATTTTATTGCATTTTCTTTTTAGTTCGCATTCTAATGTAGCGTTTGATCCAATTGTTTTTCAAGTTTTTAGTATTTTTTTTTATTTTCTTTGTTTTTGAATTCAACTATTATTAAGGTTTTTTTATTTAAAGTATCTTCTATAGGCCTCGGCACACCTGGAAAAATTGACAACGTCGTTTAAGAAATGGAAAAGCTCAAGATCAATACACTTGAACTAAGCAACGAACAATAGAAAAAAAAAAGCATACCACTAAGAATGATACAATGTACTACGTCGGAAACGATGAAGCAGTCAAAACAATAAAACAACGCAAACTAGAATACTTTGGACATGTTTTAAGAGGAGAAAAATACGGCATCCTAAAACTTATAATTCAAGGTCAAATTAAAAAAAAGAACAGTCGGCAAAAGAAAAATCTTTTGATTTTACAACCTGAGAGAGTGGTTTGAATGTACGTCGGCGGACCTCTTCAGACAAGCAATCGATAAGATCTAAGGGTGATAATTTTCAACCTCCAATAAGAGTAGAATAGTTAGAAACAAAAGCCTAACTTTGCATTTAGTAAAATGATTTAAAATCAGTTTTATACTGTCTTCTATTTTACTCTATCATTATTATTTCCTTCATCCTGTTTTTTTTTTTAGATATGCTGAATGTTGTTCAGCCTATACAAACTCAGCAACCTAACTACACAAAAAACAAGGAACATTATCTATAATGCTATCTTTAGCTTACAAACTAATTACATGATGACCGTATGGTCACAAACCAACATAAGAAACCTAGACCATCTACAACGACAACAAAACAAGGCAATAAAAACACTATATCAAATGGACAAACTAACACCTACAAATGAAATTCACAAAAAAAGAAACCAACTTACAATAAAATACAAAATCTCACAACAATGTATTATCTTAATAAAAAAGATACAACTTGATCTAACTAATACAGAATTAAAACCAACAACTAGAAAAGAAATTCATACACACAACACACGAAGAAAAGGACACTTAAACATGGAAGTAAACCGAACAACATCAAAAAAAGTATAACTGTCAAAGGCATTAAAGAATTCAATAATATACCAGAAGAAATTAAAAATATATGCAACATAAATAATTTTAAAATGAAACTAAAAGAATATCTGATGAAAAAACAAATATAAAGTTAAAACTACTAACACACATCATAACACCACACGATGAGAAAAAAAAATAATTTCCAATACCAGGCCCCAGGATTCCTTACGGATGGATGGCGGTATTGCAGGAATGTTATATTTATATGAAAACTATTTTTTAACAATTTTGTAAATATATATATATATGAATAAATAATTTTAATAAATGTATAAAAAAAACAAATATATTGATGTTAAGTCTTATATATCTAAAATGACATTACTTTTTTTTAAACATGTGAAAACGTCTAACGTTTTAAGTAGCAATCCTATAGTTATTATGTGTTAAAATAGCAATCAACTATATTAAATACCAATTTTCTTGGAGAACTAGCTAGAGTACAATTCCAAGACATTTTGAATTGAATAAATGAATATAATCATTATATTTTTTTACTAAATTTATAAAAATAGATACCATAAAAAACTTTTAATTCAGTAATTTTTTGTTTGTTTGAATTTTTATACCGTTGTTCACTGTCACTGTAGTTCAATTGCTTTTAAACCCTGTTCTAGACTCTACAAACTACTCTACAAAAGTGTTTATTATTGATTATGAATTATATATTCAAAACAAGATCTTTAAAAAATATAATAGATGGTTGTGATATCTAGTATGTGATAATTCATGTTAATGAAATATTAAAACAATTTACTATGTTTTTTATCATATAAAATTAAGCAAAAGCTTTTCAAATTTATCAAAAAAGGTTTCCAAACCGACTGGTACCAAATGAAAGAACATTCATTTGTATTCACAAATGTCTAGATCAAACTGGAAGTGTACATAAAAGAACTGCAGGAAATGGAAGACTTTGCCTGCTACTTCCTCAAATTGAAGAAGATGTTCTTCAAGAAATTGAAGACAATCCATTAACTAGCACTAAAAGAATAGCTTTAAACCTAAACCTTAGTCACGTTACCTTGTGAAAGATAATAAAAAACCAGATGTTATATTCTTATCACATACAGCAAGTACAAGCCCTTTTACCAGTGGATTTTCCGCAAAGAGTGGCTATGTGTCAATGGTTTCAAGAAAGAATTGCGCAAAATCCTCGATTCTTAGAACAAGTCTTATTTACAAACAAAAAAAAAATTTTTGCGATAATATTATGAACTTTTATAATAATTATGTATGGGCCGACGAAAATGCACATGCCATAATAGAAGTCCATTATCAGCAAACATTTTCCGTTCATGTTTGGGCAGGTGTTGTAGGAGATCATTAAATAAGTCCTTATTTTTTGTTGTTTAGAGTAAATGGTTAATTATATCGTAATTTTCTTGAAAAAGAGCTGCTAGGACTTTTAGAGGACGTTCTGGTTCAATTACGAAACGAAATGAGGTTTATGCACGATGGTACTCCTGCACATTTTAGTTTAGTTGCGCGTCAATTCTTAAATGAACAGTATAAAAACCGTTGGATAGGTCGAGGAGGCCCACAGGCTTGGTCTCCTCGGTTTCCATTATTAAATGTTTTGGATTTTTTTTTGTGGGGTCACTTAAAAAGTTTAGTTTACACTACATCAATTAATACTGATGAAGAACTAAAAAATTACATTATTGCATCCTGCAATACAATACGAAACACTCCAGGCATTTTCAAACGGGTACGTCAGTAACTAAGACGTAGGTTAGAAGCCTACGTTACCGTAGGAGAAAGTCATTTTTAACAATTTTTGTGATTTTTCTTGTTTTTTATGTTATTGCTTAGTTTTTTAAAATAAAGGTTTTGTGATCATGTTGTTACTTTTTCTTTTTATTCCTGAGATATTGTCAAAAAATTAAAAAAAAAATTACACCCTGTATCTCAAAAACGGTGCGTTTGCGGAACCACGTTAATAGGAACTTTTTTTCCTATAATTAGCTAAGAAATCCTACCCTTTATTTTCCGACATATGTTTTAAAACACCTTTTATAAAAACAAAATATAAAATAATTCATCAACACATTTCAATTGACTCTTAAAACTACATTTTGAAACACAAAATAAATTAATATTATTTGAAAAACTATTCGCAATTCTACACATTCTACCAATTGGATTATTAAATCCAAAATTAGTAGAATGTATAGATTTTCTAAATAATGGAGAATGTCTAGTTCGGCAATTATTGTTGACTTAAATTAAAAGTTACTAGTAGCTCTTGGCATTCAATCTCAGACATTATTAGTCCACGTAAAAATGATAAATTGGCTCTTTTGCGCTAAATTTTTAGCGGCGGAAGATTATATTGCAATGCAATGAGGTTAATAAACAAAAAAAAATGTTTTGAATTTGTTCTATATTGCATATATGAATGCTGTAGAATGGTCACTAAACTGACGGAGCGTACTCTAAATGAGAACAGGCGCAATAAAGTAGTTTGAGTATGCTTGAAGATAGTTCAGTTAACATTCTGTACACAAACCCTAACATTTTCATAGCTCGGTTGCACATGTAGTTTATATGCTCAACAAAAGTTAGTTTTGAGTCAAAAATTACGCCCAAATCTTTTATTTGTGTAATATGTTCTAAAACATTTTTATAGTATAGTTATACAATACTTAACTTAAAGTTCTGTTGAAGCTTATTGAAAAACATTTATTTGCGTTAAACAACAAATTATTAATAAGACACCATGAATAAACAGAATCCAAATCATTTTGCAAACTAATGCAATCATCGATAGATGATATTCTTTTATAAATTTTTTGATTGTCAGCAAATAAAAAATAAGGCAAAGATATAATAGAATAAACAAGATTATTAAAATAAAGAGCAAAACAAAATCGGTCCTCAATGAGTATAATAACTGTAGCTTCAGTTTAAAAGAGGCGCCCAAAAAAGGCTGAAGACAAACGTAGTTAACATTAAATTCAACCAATAAAACTTTCTGACAAATCCAACCAAACAATTTTTGAGCACATAAGTTTATTAAAAAGTTGCAAATTACTACGCTAGTTTGGATAAACGTCCCCACATCTCCGATTTTGTTCAAATTTTGTACACGTGTTTTGGGTCCCAAAATATTCCTAATGTTTTAGATCTTTTGGTGCAATACAATGCAAATGGCGGTTATTTAAATTTTTTTAGTAATATTTTGTCTTCTATCAATTTTTGCGCTGTAAATAAGCAAAAAAATGCTTACTTTTAAGAAATTTTCCGTAATTTTACTAATTGTCCGGCTTTTTTTAGAAGAATTTTAAAAAACGTACATCGCGATTTACAATAACTCAATTTTTTTTTTAATCTTTTTTTGCAAAATTATGAAAGACAAAGAAACAATTATTTTTTATCATAATTTTTCTCAAAAAGTTAATACATACAAACATATATGTATGTTTGTATGTATTAACTTTTACATATACATATTTATTTATCATACTTTTTTGAAAAAAATTACGATGAAAATTAATTATTTCTTAATCTTTCATAGTTTCGCAAAAAAGTTAAAAAAAAAATTGAATTAGTGTAATTGAAAGAAATTTTTTGTAGAATGCTAATTTTATGTTAGTCTTTTAATTTTCTCCTGAAAAAAGCCGGTCTATTAGTAAAATTATGAAAAATCTAAGTACCCAATTTTTAGCAATTATGTGTTATATTTCACACTAGAGCAATCAATCCAGTTTTTTTAATTAGTTTCCAGGTGTAGCAAAATCAAGGATATCAAATTTTCAATAAAATGGTATTTTTTCTATTTTTTGCGAGAAATTTTGGAAAACCTAGGGCAAGATACAGATATGATTTTTTATCATTTTTTTGCATATTTAGAGCACAAAAATTAACAAGAGACAAAAAATTAAAATAGCCGCCATTTACACAGTATTGCTCTAAACATGTGTACAAATTTAAACAAAATCGGAAATGTCGATGTAGAGACGTTTGTCTTACCAAAAAAGTAAACATTATTAAAATTCAAGAAATAAAATCAAACAAAATTGAATTTAGCTATCTTATATTTACACTTATAAGACATGTAATGAATACCTTTCTAAAAACTTTTTAATCAAAAAGGATTTGCGTAAAAGGACATCAAATCTACAGCAACTACAAAAAAAATTAAAGACTATTATTACTGACAAACAAGTAAAAGCAAGAATTTTCTATCGTATAAAGAAACTATTAAAACTCAGATTATCAAATAATTCATCTTTTGAAGCAATCGTAGAGGATTTTTAGAACAATCTTTCTTTGTCGAACATTACAAACAATAATATGTATTATAAAAAACAGTTTTTTTTTAATCAACATATTCTTTTGACAAATAAGTCAGCTTTTCACACGTACCATTAACAACAGTAGTAATTTAATTTAGGGCTGTAATATCCAGCTCCTAATAAAGTACCTAATAAACTATTAGCTGAATAACCTAACTTTTTTCAAATTTTAATTTGATTTATTTTTGTTACATCTTTGAGCGGCTAATAAATTATATGCTAAATGTTTTTATTTGTTATAAATGTATATGTTAAGCATATATTTAAATGGCTGTTCATAAGTTTTAATAAAATAAATAAAATTAAAAGTTAGGTTATTCAGCTAATAGTTTATTAGGTGCCTTATTAGGAGTTGGATATTACAGGCCTTAGTAAATTAGTATATGTAGTGTTGGCGACTAAACTTTTAGTTTTTTTTTTAAATGTGACTTTGTTCGTTATTCTTTTGTAACTTTTAGATATAAATTGATGATCTCATTTGACATAATTTTAATGTAGTTAATGAGTTAAGTAAACTCATATATTTACTTGATTACTAAACCAAAAATATATCACTATTATTTTATTGAAATTTATTATAATTTGGTACTGTTGCACTGTATTATTATAAATACTAACTGTATAAATTTGTTGAACACTTATACGCTTAATTTGGCATAATTTTATATTAATTCATATAAGATTATTCAATCTGATCGATGATTTTTGTAATAAAAATATTTTTTTAATAAAGTTTAAATTTACTTACTTTACTTTTATCAATACTTTTTGATAAAAACATAATTATTATTTGGTCCAACTAAATTTAAACTTAAAACCACTGTGCGTTACCCAAGCTGATCAGACATACTCGTTTTTACTAACATATACATAAGTTAGAATACCCTTTACTCTTTTTAATTCAAAATAACAAAAAATTATACTCTTTTTTAGTTGAGTTTTAATAATTCCAATTGTTTAATCTTTAAAAATGGTATTTTGGCCACCAACGTATTAATATTACTGCCAAACTAATAATCCGTTAAAACTATTAATTTGTTTTTTAAAAGTGTAAATTTGGTTATCAAATTGTTAAATTCATCTGCCAGTTAATCCGGCATTCAAATTATAAATCCGGTCTTTAAACTATTCGGCTTTTAAATATGTGAAATTCTAATATCAACTCGGCTTTAAAATCATAAATAAAATTCTAAACCCGGCTTTTAAAAGTGTGAATCCAAAATTGATAGTGTTAAATTTTACAGCCAAATTGTAAATCTGGCTTTTAAATTTTAAATTCACTTTTTAAAACTGTAAATTTGGTTTTTTTAAATATAAATCCGGCCAGTAACAAAATTAAATCTAATGCAGTGCTGTGTTAATCTTGGCAATAAAACTATAAATCCGGATTTTAAAGTCATTTTATTGTCAAAAAATTAATTTGGTTTTCACATTATAGTCCAACCTTTCAACTTTTCAAACTAAAAATGTTTTAAATTAGGGTTTTTAAACTAAAAACTTGGTAACAAACTTTAGTAGTAGTAATTGCAAATTCAGCTTTTAAAACATAAATCCGGTCTTTAAAGTGTTAAATTTTACTGTCAAACTGATTATAAATAAAACATAAAAATATTGTCAAAAAGAACCAAAGTCTAGGTATAAATTGTTGAAAAAAGTTTTCCTGAAACAATCAAATTCGACCAAAAGCTTTTAAAAACTTCAAAATGTTATTCAATGAATAAAAATAACAAAATGTAGCCATTAAATGTTATCAAAACCAAAAACCAAAATTTAAAGTTAAAACCTTCAACATTTTATATATAAAAAGTCAAAAATAGCAAAATTTTGTTATACAAATTATATATATATAGTTTTTTTTTTAAATTAGTAACAACAAATTTTTTTTAAAACTTATGTTTGATGTAAAAATTAGTGTAGAAACTTTGAATACCATAAAACTCATCAAAAATTGCATGGAAAACATCAATATTGCATCTAATTTTCTTAAAAAACAAACAAAAACCTTATTTAATGTATTAAGTTTGCTGATAAATCATGTTTACCACCAAAAATTTTGAACAAACCTAAATTTTAGCATAAAACTTGTCAAAACTGGTGCACAAATCTAATTTACAACACAAAGTTTGTTTATTTTTTTTTTTTAATGCACGAAAAAACATTTATAACATACAAATCAAACAGAAAATTTAGTTACAACATAATTTTTTTTTAAGTTTCAAAATTGCAAAAAAAAATTTAAAAATCAAATCAAAAACTTATTTCTAATATATAATTTAAATAAACTTTATCAAAATTTGTGGAAAAACTCATTTATAAAATAAAACTTCAAACGGCAGAATCTCAACATTGAAATCTTAATTTTTTTGAAAATCACGTTAAATTGAAACAGAAACCTCATATATACCTTAAAATTTACATAAAATTATTAAAAGTACATAGAAAAAACATTTGTAACAGGAAAATTGCCCAAAAAACTCATTTTTAGCATCAAAATCGCTTAGAAATCGTGTTTATCACATAAAATTGACGCTTCAAACTTATATAGAATAGATAGATAGATAGATAATTATATCATAAAAAATTTGCTTGTGAATCAAGAATATTACGTAATGTTTATAAAAATTTGCGTTGAAATTACACAAATAAAACATTTGTATTATTAAAATTGGGCATAAAACAATTTGCTAAAAACTCATGTTTACAACATAAAATCACACACAAACAAATTTTTAGCTACCACAGAAAAACAATTTATAACACAAAATTGCACAAAAGAAAAAAAAATAAATTAAGAAAACATATTTTAAAATTTGCGTAAAAAAACTAAATATCGTATGAGATTTGCTTAAACAATTTTAAAATTACACAGAAAAAGCATGTATAGCAAAAAAGTCGCACATAAAAAGCATTTGCAGAATAAAGTTTGCTAAAAAATCATGTTTACCACACAAAATTTATCACATTTGAGGCAGGAAACTATAATAAAACATAAATATTATTTTTAAAAAGCTTATAACTGTACAGAAAAACATTTACAATATGAAAATCTGTCAAAAATTACCTAGATTTTTACCATATGAATTAAAAAAATGCACGAAAAAATTATTTAATCACAGATATTGTTAGACAGAATCAAATACCAAAACAAACTGTTAAAATAAAATGTCAAAAATAGTAAATTCCAATTATGAAATATCAACATAATGTTGAAATGAATTAAAACTCGGCATTAAAACATCAAAATATTTGCAGAAAGCACCAAAATTTGGTCACAAACTGTTGAAAAATGCAAAATTCTTTTTATGAAATGTCAAAAATAGTAAAATCCGGTTAATAACAGTTAAAACGTGCAATTTGAATTTTTATAAGCTACAAACTTTCAAATTAAATTCTCTACCTTCAGTTGAAATTTTCCTAAAAATTTTTAGTTTTAAACTTTAATCATTTTTTTTTTTTAATAATGGCGGTTAAGATGCGGACGTTAGACTAAAAAGTACGTTACACGCGTTTATTGTTAGTCAGTTGTTGGAAAGCAGTTCTTTTGAAACTGAAGAGTTAAAAATATGTTATACTCTTTATTACCTCTGAAAATTTGAGACAACACTATAATCTCATTAATAGGAACGTATGAATTAAAATAATATTTAAAAACTGAAATGAATAATTAACCATAAAACATATTTGTTTATGTTAATAGTTTAAGTGGATAAAAATAAAGAGAAACACGACCATGACTAACACTAGAAGGAAGAGAGTCTAAGAGCTTCCCATTAGAAATGATAATTACCATGCACATCAGCGAGTGACAATTAAACAACGTTAGAAGAGGAGCTTGTCGCGAATGCATTAGGACAAATTAAGTGGCGGCATTAACATTGCGAACATGAACGATTATACTCATGTTCCCTGCTAACAAAGACAAAATGGGCGTTGTTATCTGCAATTTAATACGGGGCCCCGTCGTTCGTCTCAAACTCGCCTCTTACCCCGCCGCCGATTCAGTAACATAATGCGAAGAAATTCGAGAATTATTCACATAATTCTCGTCAACCATTCAAAGCGTTACAACATTTTTTTGTATTGCAACTATAATTGGGCACTAGAAAGAAAGCAAAATGGTTGGAATAATCTGGATGGCCCTTGAACTGTCGATTTATTCTCGACCTTATTAAGGTTATTCGAAAAGAGCTTAGTGCCGCGGATAACGAGACCAAGTAAACCGCTTGGAAAAGGCTGGGGGTATGAAGATGAAAAGAAAATTTGTGTTTCGCGAAGCGCGTGATAACCTCAAGTTACCGGGGGTGGCATCTATCATTACGGGATTTATTACTCGTTTGTATTCAAAAGACACCCACTTGGGAAATAACATTTACATGCGTGAATTTTGATTGAGTTATTAACAATTTTATTGGGGACAAAATAAAAGGCAATTTTCTTAATGGCGACGCGATTGCGCAAATTGAAAATGATATTGCCCGAGTCGTAATGGGGCTATTAAGGCTGGGATGACCCATATTTCAAGGTATGTGATCCGACAATCTTTTTATGTTATGTTGCAGTTAATATTAGTGAAAATATATTACTCAGCAAAATAACTTTAATATTTTTAATGCCAATTGTATAACATTTTATTTGAATTATTTTCTATCGTTTTTATAAAAAAATGTCACAAGAAAAAAACTTATATATCATGTCATCATCTGCTCGATACGGACCATTTTTTTGCAACCCGGTGTTAACCCTTCAATACTGAGCAATCATTAATCAACGCACTTTGAAAAATGCGACTCCACGTTGGCTGAAATGTTTTTAATAAATGGACCTCAATAAATTGTATGCAAATTAATCGTAACATATCTTATTTAATCGAGCAAGTTGTTTGGTTTAAATGTATGCACGCTATATATATTCTCTGGAAATAACTAATAATGCCCACCATTGTTTGTGTATCCACTTGCATAAACTACGAAGTAGAATAGCGGAGAACTAATTGTTGTTACATCTATTAGTATCAGGAGTGCTAAATGCATGCAGCACAGGGCCCCTGGCTGCCTCACGAACTATCAGTGTGCAACGTGCTAGTAAGCCAGTTTCTAAACTAAAGTAATTTATAAATTTTAATTGCATCGCCACAGTATTATACTTGCGAATATATAGATAAAAACTAAATTTAACCATTTATTATAAATTTATGTCTTGATTCAAATTAATGAAATCGTATTTCATACTCGTTCGATCTCAGCAATTAAACAACTATTTTGTTTGTAAACATAATAAATTGACAATTAAGAATCGCACAATTTGGCATAATGTGTTTTAGGGTTTGGGGAAGATAAAAAACGGACGATAAATTTTCCCAGATCTAAAAATAAAGTAAGCACCCTATGATCTCGTGCAGTTTTCTCAATAAGTTGAAAACGAAGTTGTTTGCGTTCAAGTAGCGAACTTGTGTTCAATAAAACTCGCGAATTTGTGAGATTGTTATCGGAAAATTTAGTCCTGGGCGTAGACTTTACGACGTCCGAGTAATATTATTAAATTATTTAGCCATGTGTTAACGTCATTGAATATACTCTTGAAAATATATTTTGTAAATTTGTTCCTTATATCGAATATATTGTTGAAAATTAATATTGTAGTAAAATAAAATAAAGGTAACAATAATGAAAAAAGTATATGTATGGCTTAATTTGTTTCTATTGTAAACTAAGAAAACAATATATAAATAATTAGTTTGATCATATCATTTTATTAATCAACCTAAAAAAAATTAGAAGCAAAATTAAACTTTTATGTCGACTATTAAATCTTTGACAAACTAATATACACAGATAATAGCTTTTCAATCGATCAATCGATCAGATTTTTTTTGTAAAATCCAGTTCTGGCTCCATTTTAAGTCTTTACTTTGTCTATAAGCCGCAAAAGTCATTTTTCTGTTTTTAGTAAACTGGTCAAAATAGAGCATTTTTTAGATTTTTTATCTGCTAAAGTTGACGTATTTTGGTGTAAATTAGTTGGAAAATAAAAATTTGTTTTGTGTATTTAGGTTTTAGGGGTCTAAAACTCAAAAGCACTTCAAAAATAGGCTTATATTTTGACAAACTCTTACAATACACATTTAGCAGAGTTTAGAAGAAAAACTATATACCAAATATTATTAAAAAATTGAGTTTTTCAAACAATTCTACATAAAAAATAGTTAGTGTTGTACATAACAAGCGTAAAAAGTCTACATTCAAAAAAAAAAAAACAAAATTTTAACCAAATTTCTTTATTTTGTTTCATTTTGTTTTTAAACTCTTTTTAGAATTTTAACCAAAACATTTTGTGCAATTTTTCTGTTTGTTTGATAGATTTTGAGAAATTTAGACTCAATGCGTGTCTATCTGTTAACTTGCTGGTGACACAATTAAACAGTATCGTTTTAATTGTTTGCTTTTAAGTATACTGATAACAAACTTAATAATAATTCTACTTAATTTATTTTTATTTTTATTTGCTGCACTGTGTTGTAATTGATACCAATTACCTGTATTATAAAATTATATTTGTTAATCTTTTTTAAAATTTGATTATTGTATTGTCTATATCTATAACCATGCCGGTCTGGTACTGTTGCAACACAAGTTCAGTTGATCGTAAAAGAGCTCAATACTGTGTTTGTATAAAGAACTTTAAAACAGAATGTGTCAACATTACTAGGGCCAAATATCACTAGCCTAAAAGTACTCATTATTTCTTTGCAAGATGATATAAAAAAAATACATCTCTAACATTATGCTCCTTAAAAGATACGAAAAAAATAATTCAAAAAGTTGCTGATAGGATAGGCAAAATATTATTTTCTATGGAATTCCGGAATCTGTGAATAAATCAAAAAATGTGCATGTTAATAAAAATACGTCTACATTTCGCAAGATTCTTTCTATTTTAGAATTAACCCAACCCGATATTAAACCAGTAAAGCTTAGTAAGTTTGGCTCTAGCAGAACAGTTAGCAAGCGTTTGCTGAAGTTAAAGTAAGCTTTAACTTAATAAATCTCTTTTAATTGCTGCATTTTGTAATAGTTCTAAACTAAAAAAACACATACAATTTAGTACAATCAGAATAACTCGAGATCAGACACCAATTCAATGGAACTCTATGAAGAAGTTAAGAAAGATCTTTCAACTTGAATGGAAGCCGAAAAGAAGAACATCATAATAAAATGCATAAAAAGTTTTCCTACTATAGTGTTAACTAATTCGGAAAACTAAATTAGTAGTATCTACTACCAGAATGTTAATGGCTTAAAAAAAACAATTTATTTTACAAAAACACCTAATTTTGATACAACTTATTCATCTGAGACAGGATTAGATAATTCTAAGTCTATTTGACTGAACTATTTGACTGTAATTATACTGTTCTTAGGTTTGATTGTAATTTTTTGGCTACGAATTGTGCTACTAGAGGAGGTGCTTTGGTAGATTGTTTGTAAATGTAATTATTTTTTATTTTTATTTTATACTGTTCTATTATAAAAACTACTAGATGTGCACAATGATATTTGTGACTCATTTTTTAAAGCATTAGAGCTAATCCTAGTTGACAAAAATGTAATATTAGTTGGTGACTTCAAGGTTCCTTCTATTGGTGATAAGCCTGTTTTAAATGACCCAAAATTGTGTTTTATTCTTAGTTTTATATTTAGTATTTCTATCTCAAAATAACACTATCAAAAACTATAATAACAAGTTACTAGATTTAAATTTGTGCAAATTTGATTGTAATCTTGATGTGCAGCATGATTTTTGTTTTGTAAAGACAAACATCATTTAGCTCTGTCTGGGTTATTAAAATTAAAGCACATTGTTGAATATACCATCTTTTCATCTAACAATAACAAACGATACAATTTTTGAGAAACTAATTATGTTAAACTATACAATGATAATACTCTAACTGATTGGTCATTTTTTGAATCATGTAAAAATGTTAATTATGCTGTTGCTAAATTTTACAAATTAATTTATTATAGTTTTGAAAAGTACCTTTTTCTTTATAAACTCTCTAAAAGTAACCGGTTTCCTCCCTGGTTTACATATATGTAAATTAAGAAACATTAACAAACTTAAGCTGCATTATCATCGTAAGTGGAAATTTTTTTTATCTTTTTTTTTACCAAAACAAATTTTAGAAAATACAAGCTTTAACTATGTCACAAATCGAAATAGCCTACAACACATTTTTACAAGAAATCTAGACTAATGTTAAAAGCAACACAAAACTTCTTTGGAACTATGTACGTCTTAAAAATTCTAACACTCAAGTTCCTAGCAAAATAAGTGATAGTAAATTTGATTTTTTTCCTCCTCAAAGTATAGTTATTAGTAGTAGTTTATTTTCAAAAAAAAATTTTTACTATCCAAAATTTGCGTTCTAATTGACTACCGTTATACATTTCACCTATTAGTGAGTCTGATGTTATTGCTAGTGCCTAACGTTTAAAAAATGCATTTATTTTTAGTGTTGACTGTATTCCTAGTTTTTTGGCTAAAAATGATAATTTAATTTGTCGCTTCAAACCGGTGTATTTCTTAACAAATGGAAATGTGCTATTATAAATCCGCCAAATAATTATCGACCTATTGCATTTTTGACAATTTTTTTCAAAATATTTAAGCATATTAATTGTGTTAATATCTATAAACATGTGCGCACATATGTTTTTCCACAACAACATGGGTTCCTACCAGGCGCTCTACAGTAACTAATTTAAAAGTCTTAACACAATTTTTGTGCAAAAATATGGATAATAATATACATACTGATGTGATTTTCACCGATTTTTTCCGTGCGTTTGATACTATTAATCTCAATATCGTGCTAAACAAGTTTAGTACTTTTGGAATTGCATCAAAATGTTTTAGTTTTTTCTGTTCTTATCTTGATAATAGAACAAATATGGTTTCTCACAATAGTATTAAGTCCTGCAGTTTTATGTTTACTTCTGGTGTACCTCAAAGTTCAAACCTAAGGCTTTTACTATTTGTTTTATTTATTGACAATTTGATTACTTCATTATTATGTCCTGTTCTGGCATATGCTGACGACTTAAAAATATATCAAGCTATTAATTGTGTAAATAATAACTAACTATTTACAACAAAACCTTAACTTTGTAGTTCAATAGTGAACTGCAAACAAGCTTACTTTAAATATAGGTAAATGTTGCAATGTCAGTTATACTCAAAAACCCGTTCTTACTTTAACAAATTATGATGTTGATACTACTTCTTTAAAGAAGCAATCTCAAATGAGGAATCTTGAAGTATTATTTGACTACTAATTAACTTTCTCTAACCATATAAATACAACTGTGCCGTCAGTTTTAAAATTACTAAGATTTCTAATAAACTAAAGAATTTGCAAACTTAGATTTATTAAAACTATTATATTTTATTTCGGTACGCAACAAACTCTATGCAAATCTTTTTTTTTTTGAATTAAAATTATGTTTTAAAATTGAAGGAATATACCCTGTCAGATCTTGTGATTATAGTGAACTGCTTAAAAAGCATACATTTTTTTGCCGTCAGATGTTTATATAGTGCAACATTTCTTTATAAATTACTTCATAATAACAGTAATTGTTCCGAATTAGTTGCTAAAATACAGTTAAAAATAATAATAATAATACTTTATTTACGGTGTATGCAAAACCATTTACATTTACATCATTATGTACATAAATAACGATGAATTACAAACAATATTATAATTACACATAAACATATAAACAAATTTTGAATAATAAAAGCTTGAAAAAAAAAATATAAAATTATTTATCAATACATTTTAATTGACACTTAAACATTTTGAAACACAAAATAGATCAATATTATTAAAAAAAACTATTTGCAATTGTTGCAATGCCTAACTTGTACAATAATAAACTAAAAAAAATGTTTTGAATACATTCTATATTGTATATATGAATGCTGTAGAATTGGCACCAAACTGACGGAGCGTACTCTAAATGAGAACGTACCAAGGCGCAATAAAGTTTGAATGTGCTAGGAGTTAGTTTAGTTGACATTCTATACACAAACCCTAACATTTTTATAGCACGGTTGCACATATAGTTTGTATGCTCAACAAAAGTTATTTTTGAGTCATAAATTACGCCCAAATCTTTTATTTTCTGTAACATGCTCTAAAACATTATTATCAATAGTATAGTCATACAGTACTTTACTTAAAGTTTTGTTGAAGCTTATCGAAAAACATTTATTTGCGTTAGTTAGTCAACAAGTTATTAATAAAACACCATAAATGAACAGAATCTAAATTATTTTGCAAACTAATGCAGTCATTGATAGAGGATATTCTTTTATAAATTTTAAGATAGAATAAACAAGATTATTAATAAAGAGTAACAACAGAATTAGTCCACAATGAGATCCTTGAGAAACCCCAGAAGGAACAACAATTGGTTGTGATAAAAAATTATTAATTTTTACTATGTACGGTTTTACAAAAAGCTCTACAACCACGCACCAACAGATTCATGAAAACCCAAAGCTCAAAGCTTAGCAATCAAAATTCTATAATTAACGCGATCAAAAAACTTTAAAAAATCTGTGTAAATAAAATCTACTTATACTCTTGATTAAAAAGCATTCAAAAGATCATTTTCATATCAAAGAAGTTTTGTAAGAAAAGAACAATCTTCACAAAACCTATGTTGCTGTTCCACTAAAATGCTTTTGCACATTCATTGTATTTGACTAGTTACAATTTGATCAAACAACTTAGGAATAGCAGACTTTAGATTTATGTAAAGGCATAATGTAGTTTTTTTTCAAACAAGAGGAAACTTAGTTTTGTTAAGAGAAACCTCAAAAAATAAATGCAATGGCGTAGAAACACCGTCCGGTCCAGTGCTTTACATTTAAGGTTCTCAATCCCTTTAAATATATCCAACAGATTAATTGAAAATGCTCGATGTAATACGATTTTCGTAAAGTCAAACAATGGAGTTGGATGAGTTTTTGTATCGAAAACAGAGGAAAAGAATTCAGCAAAACTATTAACATAGTCATCTCCACTACTGCAAGTTTTTTGTTTATAATACATTGTAGCTAAAAATTCATTAGTGTTTCTAGTGTCACTAACAAATTTCCAAAAGCGTTTAGGGTTACTTTGAATGTTGATTTCTGTTTGAGTAATATATTGCTTGTGTGGACATGTACTGAGACTTTTACACGAAGTACGAAGTGATTGAAACTCGTTTTAATCGGACAAAAGTCTTGAAGATTTATAACGTGAACAGTTTTTTTGAGTCTAGTAAGTGAAATCAATTCTTTATTAAACTAAACTGAAAAATTGTTTTTACGCCATAGTTTTTTTAGGGACAAAACAGTCAATATCAAAATGCAACACAGAGTAAAATAAATTAACGCAGTTAATGCGTTACAAATTTAAAATCATAAAAAACATAATTACACTTTAAAATATTACGGCTATGATACTTCACATTTTACATCAATCACATAAGCATTATGATGTTGACTAAATTTTAACAAAACATTCACATCATTATTCACAGAAATATCACAAATATTGAAAAAAAAAATAAAACAAAGAACAGACCACCATCATTAGGTATAGAAATACATTGAGCGCAGTTTAGAAATCCATAACAGTTGGCAACAAAATAAGCAGAATAACTATTATTACAAATAACACTTATGCCTAATTTATCATTTACCCATGCCACTGCGGGTAGATTATAATCGCCTAGTAAAATTAGTTATCTGTCCGGATATTTGTCAGCAATAAATTCAACAAAATAACAATGATCTAAATATTTATTACATGCCGAGTTAAGTGGTAAGTAGACTGTACTGATTATATATGATACAAACTTAAACTTAACAATTACAAACCAATGTTTAACACTTAAAAATGTAAATTGTAATAAAGTACAATTAAATCAAGTTTTAATAGCAATTAAGACATCTCTTCCGTCAAGCTTGTTATTAAAGAGCGATCACATCTAATTAAACTGTAACCAATTAATCCGCATTGCTGATGTCCTGATTAAGCCAAGTTTTGGTCGGTACAATAATATTGTAGTTAGATACAGCTACAGCCAGCATAAGTTCTTTGAGCTTAGTTTTTATGCCCCGACGCGATGGAGATACCGCTGGTGTTCCTGGTGACGGATTTAGATTGTTGGCTGGATCCTGATTTTGAAAATCCACCGAAGATGAAGCAGAAACATTATTAACTCGCCCATAGTTAATAAATTTTTTGACCGCTATATTTGCAGGGCAAAAACTTTACAAAAGAATAAATCGAGCATGATTAGCTAGAACAAAAACTTTAAAGCTGCTGTAGCTTCCAGATTTTACTTGTAACTCAACAACATCAATTGATATTGTAGAAAACTTAGTAAGCATATAAGCTTGCAATTTGTTATTAGTTGGGCCTCAACCAAAGATAGTTTGACTTTTTGGATCAGCCAATTTTTTATTAGTTTTTCCTTTAACAACAGATTGCAAAAAAAACTGCATGTTGAATCAATTGAACCAATTTATTAGTCAACATATTAAGCAAATTACCAATTTCACACATGTCGTAAAATGGCAATAAACTATTTCACAATTTATTTTAGTTTGTTTGTGCACTTTATATGTAGTTGTTTTGTACTTATAATTTTGTTTATGATTATTGTACCGTTTATGTTATTATTTTTTATATCTATATTATATTACTACATTTTATTTTATTTTTCCCTTATTAGATTTTTGTTAGGCAATTAAAGATTATTATTATTATTAATATTATTATAATTAGTATGTGGTAAATCAACAAGACTGTTGCTAACTAATTGTTTCTTATTTTAACTTTTCCTTTAATTATTATCAATGTTTTTGGTTCTTCTAAACTGTTTGATCTATTGGCAGTACGTTTATAATTAGTTTCTAATTTTACTTTTTGAAAACTAGAATTGTCAAAGCTAGAATTACGGTTTGAGTGCTAGAAAGAATTCCCTTTTATGTTATCTGGCATTTTTAACAGAATCCGTGCACTTTAATTAATAAATGTTATAGTATGGTATAATTATTTACTGAATTTTGATACCAATTACTCTTAAAGCAAACATTTTGTATTATTTTTTTACTTTAACTGCCGAACTTTTATAATTTATTAGTATTTCTAACATACCTCTTGGTCATTATTCACTTTTTAAGCAGAACTTTTGAACAAACATAAAAATATGTAACAGCAAACAACAACAAAACTTAGGCAAAAAGCACCAACGTTTATCTTCAAAATAAATTAATATAGTTCAAAAGATTTTTTTTAAGACGTAAAGAGGTGCTGACCTCAACAAGTTGTTTTTGAAATAAATTAGCCTATGGCAATACCTTTTGGTTTTTTTCTCTGCGTTGATGTAGCAGTTAATTTGTTTTTATCATTGTTACTAATGCGGTACTAGTTTAAAGTGAGCTGCTACACAGTTTGCTGCGGCAACACATGCTGTCCTCGGCCCATCTCTCTTTATACCCTCTTTTTCTGTCTTACTTCCTACATTGTCATCCATCTCTTCTTTTTTCTATTTTTGTTTTATTCATCCATATTTGATTTGTCTTTAGGTATCTTCTTAGTTTCTCTATGTTTTCATTAACTTTTTCTTTGTCGTATCTTTTTTCTTTCATAAATATTTTGTGTAGCTCCATTAAATGTATTTTTTTTTGGTAGTTCTGGGTTTGCTGGTTTTACTTCTAGTCAAATTTTAGAATTTTTGTTTAGAAGTAGTTTTTTGTGTCCTTTGGTTGCCATTTATACTTTAACCATTTTGAAAGTTGGAAATTGCTTAGTTAATTCATTCAATTTACTTTCCTTAAGCAGTTTATTTCTTCTTTTCGTTGTCTCTTTAATTTTGATTAGTACTAGAGCTTCAGTATTATGTTTTTTTCTTGTTTATCCTTTCACCGTTCATTCTTTGATAGACATAATTGTCTTGGTCTTTTTTGTTTTTTTTTTTGTTTCCATTTAGCTTCTCTCTTCTCCTTTCTTTGTTTTTTGTGGCTTTCTTTCATTTTGGATTAAATAAATTTTAACGCTCTAAACTCCTTTATCATTTTTTTAGTACTTTCCATTTGTTTTTGTTACTCGGGCATATATTAATAATTGTGGATTTGTTGATTTTATTATCCAATACTTTTTCTAACTTTTTCCAATTTTCCTTTTTATTTTCATGCGTGTCTTCTTGACGGAATATACATTCTTTTTCTTTCTCCATCTTATTTTTTTTTTGTAAATACTTACTAAAGGCTCCATGTCCGGTAAGTAGTAGTCACGTTGTTGGTTTATGTTTTACCCATTTCTAGTATTAGTTCCTTTGTTCATTCTTCTTTGTTTCCTTCTTTCTACTAGTCTTGCAATCTTTCTATCGTATTCTTTCTTGTTTGTTTTTTTGCTTTTTGTTTACTAATTCCTTCATTTACAAATTTCTTTATGTCTAATCTTTCTTCTACCATCAAATCTGCGGGTAGTGTTGCCGCAATTACTTCTAGTGCCGTTTTGTAGGCCTTCAGATCTTTAACGAGCTTACTCTCGTATACACAATTCAATACAATACAATAACCTAGAAAATTTGATTTTTATTTAATTTTTATTATTTCTTCAAGAAAAAAAACTAACGCTCACATAAGTCTCAGATGGACCCGTTGTACCACAGTACTTAAATGTACAACCCTTCTCAGGGGATTTTGTCAAACCATTTCGAGCCGTGAATGAACCTCATGAGAGTCTGCGCGTCTAGTGATGCGAGGTCAGAGAGGTCATCAAAGAATGGTCGGCCTAAGAAGCGCAATCGTGTTGCGGACAGAGAGCGGCATTGGCATAAGTAATGCTGAACACTCTCCTCTTTTTCCTCGTCCAAGCAGCCTTTGCAGTAGTCCCGCTTTGCTATACCCAGTCTCTCAGCATGCTTGCCAATGAGGCAGTGTCCCGTGATAACTCCCACTGCCAGTCTGATATCGTTTCTTTTTAGAGAGACGATGTTGGTGCTTCTTTTCCTGTTTTGGTGAGACCATACTTGCCTGATTACCTCGCAGGTGTCTTTATCCCTTCACCTTCGCTCCGCTAGGTTTGAGGTTATTTTCGCTATGGTTTCCTTGCACAAGGCAAATGAAATACCAATATCCTGTAACACTTTGGTTGAGTGCAAGCTTATGCCATTTTTTGAAAGCTCATCCGTTTCTGTGTTACCTGGGATCTTGCTGTGGCTTGGTACCCACATGAGTTTCAAGTTTGTGTGTGTTGCCAGCTCGTTCAGCTTTCTCCGACAGTCAGAAACCACTGTTGAGTTGGTGCACACGCTAGTAATTGCCCTGAGAGCAGCTTGGCTATCGGTGTAAATGTAAATCAGTTCAGATCCACATTTATACCGATAGCCAAGCTGCTCTACCAATAACTCCAGTTCATTGTAAATGAGAAATAAAAAGTATGGAATAAAAAAATTAAATATACACAAAATAAAGTACCTTGTATAATAATGACAAATATCACAAAAGTAAACAATAATTAGCGAGATATATAAAAATAAACTAAAACTTGCACTAGCAACAAACTCACACACATTTACTCTTTTATGCTTACGAATACCGTCACAACACCCAAATTTGCCGTTTTGCGTTTGCCTACAAAGAATTTTAGCTTAATTACTTTAATAAGTTCAAGATCCCCTGGCGGTGCATCGATACGGTAATTATTAATTTAATTAAATGTGTAAAATTGTTAGTTACTGTGACCTTAATTAAGATTTGTTAGACAAAATTAGTCAAGAATACGATCCGGGGTAAGAATCTCTAGCAGGTTATCTACATTAAAAAACCTTTGAAACGTCAACATCAGAGAGACAAACTGAAACTTTTTTTTTTTTGGTGGTCAAGGCGGTAAAATCTTCTAAAGACTGACTTAAAGTGTCGGACTTATTCTCACAAGGAAAGTGCCTACCGACTAAAAACCGTCCCATTTTGAGTAACGGGAAGTTCGAGACCTATGCTCATAAACCTTCCATTGGGAGAAAATTAAGAGGATGAAAAGAGATAGGAAGCCGTATAGGCTGTGGGGTGAGGTCAAACTGAAACTTGAGAGCTTCAAATCCCATATTCAAGTCACTTACCTATTTTTACCCAAGTGTTAGTGATCCAGTGTTTTAAAATTAAACCACCGGTGATGTTGCTTTTGTCAAAAAACCCAAGAGATTAAATGTCACTTATCATTAAAATGGAAAGAAAGAACGTATTAATTCCTTAATAACTAACATTTGGGCGGGTAGGTGGTAACACTATAAGCATAGTTACGTCAAATTGTTAAAATACTTTGTTTCTGTAAAAAAAAACAAAAGATCAAATTTCACTATCATTAATATGCACGGAAAGAGGGAACTAATTCCTTGATAACTAACAATTGGGCGAGTGGGCATGAACACTGTAAACATAGTCAAGCCTTATCGTTAAGTTACCATGGCCCACCCGCCTACCCATGTGTTAGTGATTTAGTGGTTGGATAATAAACCACCGGTGAAAAAAGATCAAATTTTACTTATCCCTAATATGCGCAGGAAGAGGAAACGTACAAATTCTTTGATAACTTGCACTTGGGCGCGGGTGGACAAGATTACTGTAAACATAGACACGCCAAATTGTTGAAATACTGTTTAAAGATTTGGCTATAAAAATTGAAAATACTAAATTTTGGCCATAATATAAAACATATAGTATGGTGAATATAGCAAAATAAAAGCTGCCAATAGTGAATATTATCAATTTGTACCAAATTCAAGCCATGGAAAAAATGGTAAACTTAACAAAAAAATTCTGAAACGTCGTTACAGTGTTTAGTAAATAGCCAAGGTCATTAAAATCAATTTGAAAAAGTAAAGTGTTACAAATACGCGTTTCAATAGTTGTAAATCATTCTTTAAACAGGCTGAATTTGCATCAAAGTTATTTTTAATAAAGTTTAGTTGATAGAAAAAATAGTAAAGATAGATGTGTTACCTACTATAGTTTGCTATTTTAAAATCTGGGTTTAAAGGTAGTTTTGTATATTTAAACAAATTCTTGTACAAATGATAACAAACTTTTTTTTTATCATTACACAGTATAATTAATGCCAACAAAGGTCATTATCTGATAAGATCTTTATTTGTCTATTTTTACTGAACAAAAATAAAATAAGCTTACAAAAACTATAAAGATTTGTGACTTAAATTCCAATATTAGGTAATAATTAGGTTGTTTAAAAAATGTAACGCAGTTCTCTAATAAAGTAAATAAAACTAAGCACAATAACCTACTACAATTTGCGCATCTTAGCTAAAGATTTTTTAAAGAAAAAATACATATCATGTTGCGCACAAACAATCCTTTTAAGTCTAAAAGAAAAAAGATGTATTTTGTTACTAATTAATTACTTTGATTACAACTTCAACTTACAAAACTAACATGCAATACAATACAATACAATCTTCAACTTTCAAGTTTTAATATTATAAATCTATTGTTATGTTTGGTGTAAAATATGATGAATAGTTTGAGAGAATAAAGTAGACGTAACCCCATGATAATGCGTTATGAGCGTCTAGTTTATAAGCAGTAGTAAAATAAGGTTATAAAAGCGACCTCGCAAATGGTCCAGATTTAAAAGTGGCGTCGGCGTTGTGCTATGAATCCCGGTTAAACTACTTCTCTATAAGGGCGAAAGAATGTTTCGGAGCGACTAATGCTTGAGCGTGTGTGCAGATGCGGGGGGACCGCTGGCTGCTATATAAACTGCGCGAATTTATCGGAGCTTTGCGGTGAAATCCAAGACAATTGTCGATAAGTTTATAGATCGGTGGCTGGATGTAGCGGCATGGAGATGCATACGGGTGTGGATTTCAATGAAACTACCATGTAAATTAGGCGGGATCCACCCCTATGTGGTTCTATTGATGCTCTCCATTCTACAACTTTATCACCGCTGGGTGCGCTTGTAACACATTTGCAAGTTAAAAGGATTGCTTTAAATATAACCGACATTATCCGGCCAAATGAGCGGGTAAAAAAATGTTGCTAACATTTCCTTGAAGAAGCTCCGGAGACAAAGCGATTTAAGTGTGTCGCCGGTTTATATTTGGTAGGAAAGTGCATTCTTTATTAACTCGTTTTCTTATCTTGCGCAGCAAGAGAATCCCTTAGAAACAAACAGGATGGGTATTATGCAAAATTGTATGCCATAACAGGAACGACATCATCCAGGAAAATAGTCGGTCGCATTGTATGCGAGACGCTCCTTGGTACCCGCGCGAAATCAGATAAAGGAAGTTTTGCTAAAAACATCATTGTATGCAGGATCATAACGGTAATCGAATATTTTTGCAGGAATAAAAAAGGCGTCTCTCGGCGGGTATGAAGATGCCCTGATAACAGCGGCTCTGAATAGATCGCGCCCTTGAGAAATCTATCTTGCAGTCATTGCGGCACTTATAGATAACAGCCCGTTGTTTGTATCTCCACTCCATATTGATAAAAGTTGATTTATTTACTAGCTAAAATTGAATCGCAGGTGCACTTTATTGTTGTAACATTTGTTGATTATTTCGACAAAAAGTCATGTTATTACATTTACAGCGCCATAAAAAGGGGGCGAAAACCACAGTCATATTACTGCACAATGAATATTTATTGCAGGTCTTGAAAACTCTGAACAACTTTTTTTTTGCCTCTCTTCTCGTATAAAATATATCCCCTAAAGTTTATTCCTGCTGAACACAGAACGCGCAACCCTTATTCATTATTTACATCTAACAATAAACAAGCGAAAAGAATTACGTCAGCGACATTTGCTACGCTCATTACTACTAACCGAACATTCACAAGCCATCAGTCTTAAATTATTCATCAAATATACATGTTTCTACCTTACTGCGGGTGCCAATGATTTCAATCCGCTAACTGGAGTTTAAGTTTAATTAAAGTTTCAAACACGACACTCAATGTAAATTAATTTTGATTGTAACAAAAGATTTAATCTTTACTATTTGTAATCAAATATATCTACAGTAAATTTTAAATTATATATTGTTTATATTTGTTTTAGAGTAATAACATAATACGTACTGAAACTTGTTATAGTATTGTTCATTTTGAGTAAAATAATTATATAAACTAATATAAATTACAATTTGTTTTACGGCTGTAGCTTAATAGTCATTCTAATTCTAAATGATTATTAAAGTAAAGCTGCAGTAGAACAAATTATTTATTTAATTAAACTATTTACTGTTATTATTCGAGTCTTTTCTGGAACGACCATTTTGTTGATATAGTTCTGGAAGGATAGAAAACTAGGACTGTTTAATACAAGTAAAGAGTTTTTTTTTACTATGGTTTAAGTTTTGCGTATAAAACTGATTATAAACGGAGGAGGGTGGACTTTAATGCAAAAATTAAAAAAAAAAGAAAAAAAATCAAACAAAATGACCACACAAAAAACAGAGAAGATACCATACAAAATAAAGAAGGAAAGGAACTGATAGAAATGATAGGAAAGAGAGGTTGGGACATTTTAAATAGAAATTTCACAGGAAATGAAAAGAGAAAATTTACTTATATAGAGACAAATAGGCAATCAGTAATAGACTACTCAGTTGTAAATGAAAGAGTATACATTTAAAATAAGAACAAAATTTAAAAAAACAAGAAAATAAAAAAAAATGAAGAAAAGTTAGTTTGGACAGAAGAAAGTGTGCTAACGTATAAAAAATCTAAAAAGAATTAGAGAAAAGAAAAGAAATGTATAAGAATAATAAACAAATTAAAAGAAACAATCTGAAAAGCTGTAGTAAAAAATACATATAGAAGCAAAGAAGAAAAAATGAAAAAAAGCAAATGTGCTCAAAAAGCAAAAAGCCCGAAAAATGTTAAGACACTAAAGAAACGACAAAAACACAAAAAAAAATTAAAAAAACAGAAAAAAGAAAAAAAAGAAATTAAAAAAATTAAGACAAAAGAAGTAGAATAGAAATACATAAACAAAGAAATAAAAAGAAAACAGAAAAATTCTGATCTTTAAAACAGCAGCTTGGAAATGATCTTTAGAGATACAACCAAACCAGTCTTTTAGGTTCCGCATTTAGGACATTCTGCGTCCTCTCACACTTCTTTTGCCTGCTATTTTCCCCTGCATAATCAGCTGAAGTACATTATATTTATCCCCTCGCATGGCATGTCCCAAATATTTCAGCTTTCTGATCTTTATTATGCGAAGGATTTCTAGGTTTTTTCCCATTCTTGTGAAGATTTCGGCATTTGAGGTTTTGTCCGTCCATGAGATCTTTAGGATTCTACGATACGTCCACAGCTCAAAAGCTTGGAGTTTGTCGCTGAAATGTTGGTTCAGTGTCCATGCTTCTATACCATACAGTATAATTGAAAATATGTAGCATCTTACCATTCTAACACAAAGCTCTAGCGTTAGATTGCAATCACAGAAGAAATCTCTCATTTTAAGGAAAGCAGTTTTAGCCATCTCTATTCTGGATATGATTTCTACTGACTGTTTGTTTGTATTTATTATCCACGTACCTAGGTATTTGTACATGATTACCTTTTGAATATAGGTGTTATCAATAAGAAGATTTGCGTTAGGTGGTATACGTGCTTTAGAGATAATTATGTATTTTGTTTTCTTGAGGTTCATATTTGATCCATGTTTTGAGCTAACAGTTTTTGTGCGTTCCACCATTTTTTGCAAGTCTACAGTGTTGTCTGTTACTATCACCGTGTCATCAGCGTATCTAATGTTGTTAATTGGTCGCCCTTTAACAACAAGCCCATATAGTTCTTCAGATAAAGCTTCTTTAAATATAGCTTCTAAGAATAAATTGAATAAAACATCGGTGACTGTATACAGCCTTGCCTCACTCCCCGTTCGATGTTTATGCTTTTTGTGAAATCATTGTCGATTTTCACCGTCGCTGTTTGGTTCCAGTACAGGTTTTCAATTATTTGTATGTCCTCGGAGTCAATACGTTTGCTTTTTAGGAGTGTTACAAGTAGTTCATGGCGTACATTATCAAACGCCTTTTCGTAGTTTATAAAACAGGCGTGTACCTCGACAGTCATATCTATACATCTTTGTAGTAGTACGTTAATGCCGAATAGTGCTTTTTGTGTTCCTATGCCATTCCTGAATCCAAATTGAATGTCAATAATATCTTTCTCAAGTTTGGTGTAAAGTTTTTTATGTATTATTTTGAGGAATACTTTCAAGATATGGCTCATAAGACATATTGTTCTGTAGTCACTGCATTCTTGGGCATTTAACTTCTTTGGAATTGTAATAAATGTAGATTTAAACTATTTTTTTGGTATTACGCCTGTTCTATATATGGTATTGTATAGGTCAATGATTATTTCAATTTCCTTATCTTCTATTAGTTTTAATAGTTCTATGGGCACTTCATCTGGGCCTACAGCTTTTCCCCCTTTCACACTCCTTATTGATTGCTCTACTTTGTGTTTTGTTATTTCAGGGCTAGGGCTATGCAGATGTTGTTGCGTTTTACTTTGAGAGCATCTCGTGTTGTTAAATATCTCTTCAATGTATTCTTTCCATCGAACGAGTTTTTGGGCTTGGTCTGTTATTATTTTTCCTATTAGTTCCTGTTAGTTTTCTAATTTTCTTATGTAGATTGAAACTGTCGTAAAGACTTTGCAGCTTTTTGATATCTTTGCACTTCTCAGACATCCAGTTTTCTTTTGCTTCACAATTTTTTTTTTATTTTCATTATATTTTATTTGGTTTTCTTTATTTCTCCGTTTTTTATTCATAAGGTCCAAAATTTTTTTTGTCATCCATTGTTGTTTTGGTATATAACTTTGTCTGGTGTTAGCATATCTCTGTTTTTTTTTTCTAGTAGCGCTCTTTTGATGCTTCCCTATTTCTCATAGGGATTATCTGTATTTGATGTGCTTATTTTCTGGATATTTGCTTTTGTTTTTTGTTTGATTTGTTTTCTTATCTCAGCATCCTTTAGCTCTTCGATTGCAATTCTTACAAGTTTTCTTTTTGACTCTAGTTTTTTAAGCCTTACTTTAACATTGAAATCGACTGGATTCTGGTCTGATAAAGCATCGGCTCCTGGGTAGGTTCTAACTGAGGTGATGCTATTTCTATATCGTTTTCTAATTAGGATATAGTTTATTTGGTTTCTAACTATTTTTTCTTTAGTATGAGCTGGAGACGTCTACATATATAGACGTCTTGGTGTTAGTTTATAGTGCGTTTTTGTCACTACTAAATTTTCACTTTGACAGAATTCTATTAACCTATCCCCTCTATCGTTTTTCATGCCTAGTCCGTAGTCTCCGACAAAGTCTTCTTTCCGGCCTTCTTCTATTTTTGAATTGAAGTTTCCTATAAGGATTGTGATGTCGTGCTTATTGGTAGACTTCAAAACGGTATCCACTCGTAGATAGAAATCTTTTATTTCATCATCTGGTTTATCACTAGTGGGTGCATACACTTGATGATGAGATTTATCTTGCCAGTTGTGGATTGTATTTGCAACAACATTACTTGGTCTGAATATGGTACAAAGCTTGTTACGGACTTTTCTACTTTTCTGTCGACTATAATTGCGGTATTTATTTTTGCTGTCTGTGCTACCTGAATAGTACATTATTCCATTATCGGTTGAGTTAGTTCCCAAACTTGGCCATCGTAGGTCATTAATTTCCAATGCGGTAGTTTCTCGTTTTTTTCCGCATCTTCATGCCGTTGACTAGTTTGTCGGTTCATCCGCTTTTTGAAGTGATTTCTCACTCCCGGGGCATGAAGTTGCCTCACTCATGCCAGCTCTTCTACCCAAAGCTGGCTGGCAAGAGGGACTACTTATACCAGTAGTTATTCGGTCGACAGAGCCTCAATGGTCAAAACCGATAAAAAAAAAAGAAAAACGAGACAGGCAAAAGCCAATTGAGCAATCGAAAGAAATTTCAAAAGAAGCAATATATGAGAAGATAAAAAAAATTAGGTATAAATGGGATACAAAATGAAGCGTAGTTGTATGGTACAAAAAAGTTGATTGAAAAATTGAGTAAGTTAATAAACAGAGTATGAAAGGAAAAATGAGTAACAGAGTCAATAGAAAATTGGTCTTGTACGCCCGATACACAAAAGTGGAACCAAAAATCTAGTAAATACTTACAGTGAAATAGCACTACTGGGTACGGCATACAAGATCTACGCCAAAATATTAAAAAAAAACGTTGAATGAGAAACTGAGTACGAATAAGATAATTCTAGACGGGCAAGCTAGCTTCAGAAAGAGAAAAGGTGCCACGGATAACGTATATATATTTACACAAAATTGCTAAAAATAGAGAAAAAGTAAAAGTGAAAGTGTGGATAGAGAAAAACTGTAAAAGTTTATAAAAAAAAAATTAGCAAACACTTGGTAAGAACAGAAAAAAAAGTGTATGAGGAGACAACAAACAAGATGTGGGTTAACGGAAAAATAAGTGAAAGATTTGGACAACAGATTTAGCACATTGTACACAAAAACTTCAATCTCCCAATTCTTCATAAATATATATTAACAGGTTATGGGCCCAGACTAACGATTACAGAAGGAAATAGTATTTGCAAATATAAATTTACATTTACCATGGAAGATAAACTTAAAATTGATAGACTGCATGATACAACTGGATGGAGACAGTAAAAGTTTTTAAAAAGATACATCTTTGAGCCAAAGAACTATATGGTGTTGTCACTGGAAAGCAGCATAGTTCTGACATTAAAGTTGAGAACTTAAAATGGTTAAAAGCTGATGCTAAAGCACAAAGAATAAATGTAACTACTGTAAGTCAGAAAGTGCTTTTATATATTACGAATTGTGAAACTGCTAAAGAAATGTTGGACAAGCTGCACACGATTTTTGAGCAAAAATCAGAAGCAAGTTTACATTTGATGCAACAGAGTTTCTACATGTTCACAAGGATCGTAATCATAAAATTGCGTTTTTATATATCGAAATTAGAATAAATTAATCAGCGGTTGAAGCAGCTTGGAAAACCAGTTTTGGAATCAATGATTATAACAAAAATTCCAATGACTTTACAAGATATGTATAATCATTTTCATAGTGCATGAGCACGGGTAGCAGAAGACAAGAGAACTTTGTCAAATTTAACAAGTAGACTATTTATTGAGGAATCAAGATTACAAGTACAAATTGCAAACAAGCCAGAGCAATCAGATACAAGTGGTGCATTGGCAGCAATATTATAAAGGTTTAAATCACCTGGTAATGAAAAAAAGTTTGGTAAATGTCATTTCTGCAAAAAACAAGGTCATTGGAAAAATATGTGTAGAATATTTAAAAAAATACTTGAGAACAAAAAAGCAAATTTTGCAAATGAACAAAGAAATTAAACATTTGTTAGTGAAGCTTATATAACTGAAATATCAGATGACAATTGGTACTTGGATTCAGGAGCTAGTGATCACATGTGTAAAACATTAGATTGGTTTCAAAACTATAAGGATTATGCTGATTCTCAGCAAATTATGGTTAAAGTTGACAATGGTGCTGGAATTTTAGCTCTTGAAATAGGTGATGTGTCTATTTTAGCATATGACAAAAAACAATAGAAACCAAAAGTTTTGAAAGATGTTTTGAATAGAAGTTAAATCTTTTCTTTGCTGAATCAGTTTTAGATAAAAGATACAAGTTAAATTGTTATAATAAGCTATGTACCATTTAAAATAACGAAGGAAAAATAATTGCAACAGGACAACGTTCCAGAAAACTTTACAAAATAGATTTTAAACGTGATTGCTAAAAAAATGCTATGATAAGAGTATTAAAATATTTGAAAGGAACTATTATGTATGGTGTGTTCTATAAATCAGGAAGAAATCAAAGACTTACATGCTATGGTGATACAGATTTTGCTGGCGATAGAATTTCAAGAAGATCGACAAGTGGTATGGTTTTTCTTCAAGGCAGTGGAACTGTGTCATAAAGTTCACAGAAGCAACGATGCGTTGCTTTATCAACTACGGAATCTGAGTATGTGGAAGATTAATCAAGCAGTAAAAAAATTAATTTGGCTTAAAAGATTAGAAGAAGAGTTAATTGATAAAAGAAAAACACCAATATTATATTTATTCAATCAAAGTGCAATAAGATTTATTAAAATTTAATAGTTTCACAAAAAAACAAAGCACATTAATATTAAATATCATTTTATTCGTGAAAGATTTAAAGATGGTTTATTTAATTTGGATTACGTTAATACAAAAGATCAGATAGCAGATATTTTTTTACAAAATCATTAGCTAAAGATACCTTTCAGAAATTAAAGCATATGTTAGGTATTACAAAATGTAGTGTTTAATTTTTTTTAATGAAATGTAAACATGCCGCAGGATAAGTTTTGACCATATTAAAACTGTTTCTGTATCTTTTGTTAACTAGGATATAATCAATTTGATTTCTTACTATCTTTTCTGAGTTGTCGGCAGGAGATTTCCAGGTGTAGAGTCTTTGAGCTGAAAGTTTGAAAAATGTGTTCAGTATCACAAAATCTTTATTAGTACTAAACTAGCATAATCTGTCCCCTCTGTCATTTTTTTCACCCAGTTCAAATGGTCCCACACCTTCCGCACTTCTGTTGGACCCAATTTTGGCATTAAAGTCGCCCATGATTATAGTAATTTCATGTTTTTTTGTGTTCTTCAGTACTTCCGAAAATTTTGCTGTATAAAGTTTTAATTTCGTTGTCGTCTTTATCTGAAATTGGTGCGTATATTTGTATAAGATTTATATTGACTAGAATTGCTGTTAGTTGTACAAGCATCACTTTGTCGGATACGGGTATAAAGTTGTATACACATTTTGCAATATTCTTTGTGATAATTATTCTTAGTCCATATTGATGTTGTTTGGTATCATCACCTGAGTGGAATATTGTGTGTCCTTCTATTACGCATTTACCGGCTCCCCTCTATCTCATTTCAATAATGCTTATTAAATTTATATTTATACGGTTCATTTCTTGGATTGCGTTGTTGATTTTTCCTGCTTGAAACATACTTCTTACGTTCCAAGTGCCCATCTTAATGGTTGAGCCATTTGTCTTTAGCCTCTTCTGTTCCTTTACGGATTGCTTTACTGTGTTTTTTTGTTGCACTATCTTTGCTTCCTTCAATATCTTTCCCCCCGGAGATCCGATTGGAGGAATTACTCCGTAATTGCTATTTATATTGAACATTTGAAGCCATATTGATTGTACTAAGGATGTCCAGTGGACCTTTAATACAGTGGTCTCCCGTTGCCATTTGTATTTGTATGTCGTTGACCATCGTCGTGGTTCTTCCGCTTTTGTGGCTAATTTTTTAGCCCCAGTACAAAAGTGCCCTACCCGCTGTTGGATCATCCATACATACCCTAAGAAACTTAAACATCTTACCCAATGTATTGTCTACAAACTCGGAAAACAAAATAGTAGATTATGTTATCAAACCCAATGACTGGCTGTTACCACCTAAGAACAACAACGACAAACCGACTAAACTTGCCATTACAAAAAAGAACACCTTAATCAAACCTACTCAAAAATAAAACTTTGGTAGAAATGGTACTTTGGTGCCACAAAGAATATCTTAAGATCCAGGGCATTGCACAAAGATTTAAAAAACAAATAAAAAACTTAAATTACTCTTGGCAAGAAACAGCTCTTTGTGACAGCAAATGCTAAACACAAAGTCTTAAAGCTTCAGCATAACACTGCAGCTCATTCTGGACAAAATGAAACTATCCTACTCTTGTATCATTGGCCAAAAGTTAAAACAGATGTAAAAACCCATATTTGCTAATGCCTGGCGTGCTCTCGAACTAAGACAGGCCACCAACAACCAAAGTAATGAGTAACAATAAATTAGATAAAACCTTTTGAAACTACCCAATCTGAAAATAAGGTGGCTTTTAAAATTATTGATTTGTGCACTAAATAAATTGAAGCTGTGTCACTGCAACCAGTAATTCCAACATCTAACCACTAAAAAAACAACTAATACATAAATAAGGTATCCAAAAAAATTTCTGTCCGACAATGCCACACAATTCCAAACCAAATATTTTAGAATGCTATGCAAAAGTGAAAGATTGATACAAAAATTGCTGAAAAGACAAACTGTTACTCTTTGTGGTCTACCACAGCAACCTCAGGATAAATGCTGCCACCAAAAGGACACTAAGCAAACTACTGCTAGGTTAGGGACTAACAACTACAAGAAGCACAACAATGTTAAGCCACTTACCAAAGAAAACGATACTCGAAACAAGCTTACGCCGCAGGAGATTAGGTCATAGTACGTGGCAAAGCCAAAAGTTTTGCAAATGAATAGGCTTGGGACGGATCATTACTACTGCCGGCCACAATTGTTACTGGGTAAAAAACTACCTATACAAAACTCTTACCAAACTCCATTTAGACAATATTTTGCCTGCACCGCCTGTTGAATTACCTGATGGAGTTCAAAAAAAATGCTGCTTCTGTTGAATAAGTTTTGGAAAATTAATACCAAATTTAAAAAAATTGCAATTACTATTAGTACCAATCACTATTAAATTTTTTGAACAAACATTTCTTCTCAATACCTCACTGACGTTACCCGACAGAAAGTTTTTTTTGTAAATCAGTAAATAAGTGAAAAAGTATTGAAACCAAAACAATGTTTGACACAACAATTTAATAAAAACCCTTGGACAACAAATAACTTTACAATAACAACACCTACAAGGGAATGATTGAGAGATTTTTATCTACGCATTAACAACAGCACTGCTTTTTTATGCTAAGAAAGCGGACAACAACTACCCGCTCAAAAGTATTGCATTAATTGCTCTTGCAGACGCATTTTTGCAACTTTGTTTGACCACGCAAGCCTTGGTTAAAGCCGGGAGTCTCTAAACTCCAAAAAACTTGACCAGCAGTTTTATATCATTGACCATACAAAAACTTTGCTCTCGATGTCAAAAAACTAAATAATCTTGCCCCAAGTCCACTCCACACCTAAAAAACTTTTCTAGGAAGATGCCAGAGACCATGAGCACAACTAAAGTGTTCTGTTTTTGGGCTAATACCTATTGACTGGAGCTGGAGTATCCACTGCATTATCTTTGGAGTATTATCTTTGCGGGTTGTCTCCAAATAGGTGGTGATACTAGAGTGCTAGAGTCCTACCTACCCAACTGTTAGTTATCTATAATTTAAATACTTTTTTTGCAAATGTTTTTTGTAAATAAAAAGAGAATGACAAAGAGTCGGGTAAATAAATGTGGCACTCTGGTCATAGATTGCGAGCAAATAGTTTCAACTAGAGTCAGAATTAAATCATTTTTCTTTTCTGCAAATAATATTTGTATTTAAAATTAAAAAGAAGGATGACAATTATCTAACTTTTTGGCATTAAATAGTAAGGTGCGTGGCGGTACACTTAATTCATTAATTGCTAGCAAGTAGTTTTAACTGTGTGTGAACCTAATTTACTAAGGTCAAAAAACAATTTATATTACATGTTGTTGGCCACCACACAGTTTAAAAATGACAAAAATATTTCATACTGCAGTATTAAGTAAAATCTGCATTATTTATAACAAAAATGTGCAAAACAAATTTCAAACTGTTGAATTATATGGTCCGCACTTTTTTGACATTAACATCGCATCCAAATAAAAACCTAAAATTTTTCTAAAAAGTTTATTGCATGCGCATTACCTAGTTCTTTTTAGTTTTTCAATATTATATTACGCCAATTTTTTAAAATTCTTACTGCAACAGATTATAAGCTTTTGTAATTCTAATTTTTAATTAATACAATTCGAGTTATTGTATAAATTTCTATAGCTAAAAATTTAAATTCAACATTATTATGCTCTGATAAAATAATTTTGAAATACTTGAATAAATTTAATTATAATAATTTCAATAGAAATGAAACACGTCTCAAAGTTTCATCCAATAAACATTCCTCGCTGCAAACATTTCCTATATTTATTTAGCAAATACAATTACAGCAGCGAAGGAATCGAAATTTTTAATAAATTCCCGAAAGGGGATTCCATTAGACGAACAGTAAACATAATTTGCAAGCCAATGGAATTAAACCGAAGAGATATATATTCATTTTGGAAATATTTAATTATTCCCAAGATGAACAGATTTGTATTATTAAAATGAATTAATTTTTTTTACAATTTTAAAATAACGATTGTAAAAAGAATTTAAATTTTTTCTCAGTTAAGTGAGCTGGATATTTTGTATCCCGCGTGAAACTAAACAAAGTTTTAATATTTCCCCGGCGTCTAATTTTCCAACTTCCACCCCCTTCTGAGAAGTAAGGTACGTACGTGAGTTGCTTGTTTCTCGCCTCTAATCTAAATGATCTCTTTTGGGAAGGAATGAAGGCAGCAACACATATACAGAGCCACTTCTTTTTCAGTTCGCTATAAAGCCGAGGCACTTCTCAACCCACTAGCAGCATCAAGCGAAACATCTTAATTATAAGCAGCACTTTATATTATTACCATCATAAAGGGAGCCACAATAAAATAAAAAGTAACAACGTAATTTTAAAATATCGCGTTACTATATGAATTAGATTACGACCACATATTCTATAGATATAAAAACCACCTACCCGCGTCAGGTGTCAAATTTCCCAGTGCTTTTATCTGCCGCACGCCACTGTATTTACATATAACACAGAGGCTTCCCCACTTCTTCATATTACAATAATACCATTTACATTCAGACAGTTCCATCTTCTCCGAAAGAAGACAAATATTTGTATAATGGAGTAGTTTCGCGGCGGTTCTTTCTCTCTCAGTCTTTCGCATTCGGAATTATCATAATGAAGGATTTCGGCTTGTTTTATTTACTTGAAAAATAGCGGAAAATGAGCCGGATGGAAGTGCATTTATGTAATTAGCTTTTTTGTCGTTGGCGGTTTTTCTTTTTTCACTAACGGCCAACCATTTGTAGTCATTTTTTCTGTTCCAATTTTAAAACCGAATTAATTTTACTTTGAGTAAAACGCTTTTAATTTACATCTTTTATAAAATATCGCATCCGGATTGCACTCAATTTTAGCATCAAAGTGAGAAATAGCAGATGCGTATTTTAGTTTACACGATGTAGGAATAAATTACATTATAATTATAATAATATGATAGCTTTGAAGTGTTATCATTCAAACACATCTAAAATAATAGCATTGTTTTCTTTCTATTGTAGAAAGCTTTTCAACATTATTTATTTATTTTTGAAATCTTTGAAGTTGATTAAATCTGCCTTATTTGTTTTAACAATGTCAGTAATAGTACTTTGTGAAAACCAACAATTTATACTATCTATTGTAATATCTGCTTAGAATTTGCACTTTCATCTATCTGCTCAATCTGGCCTAAATAGAGTTAGATAATAAATTAAATAAATGTTCTTAAGTTAGAGAAAACAAAAAAATAAAAAAATGAATGGAGAAAAAAAGAAAAGAAATAATAACGGAGAAGTAATACAATTACATATGTGTAGAAAATAACCTAAGAATAACAAATACTAAGTTCACACACAAGAATGTCCACATATTCACAAGAGCACAAGCATCTAGACTTTCTATTAAACAAGAACAGCTGAAAAAAGATTAAAAACGTAAAGGTAATAAGACAAGCAAGGATAGGAAATGAACATTACCTACTAAAAATGGACATAAAATAAGGAAAAACAGACAAAAGAAAAAAAAAGAAAAGCAAACAAATTAAAACAATCACAAATACAAGAACAATATCAAAAGATAGTAAAGATGAAACTAAAAAAAAAATTAACACAAATTACATAGAAGACTACAAAATATACAAAATTAAAAAATTAAAATAAAACAAGAAATAAGAAAACAAATCAAAAAATTTTGATAAAATTTGGTAGAGCTATGAATGCAAACTACAATAAAAAAACAAAAGTTATTTTGTAGAACATTAAATCAACTTAAACAGAAAAAAAAAACACAATATGATAAAAATAAAAAACAAATAAGGAAATATAATAACAAACAACAAGAAAATCATGCAAAAATATAGACAACACTTTTAAAAACTTACAGATAATACTACAGAAGAGATTGAGACTAGAAAAAAACAAAGTACACGATTAAGGAGAGTCGGACACAAAGGAATGAAAGAGATAAAAAAAATAATGAAAGCAGTAAAAAAACTGAAAAACGGAAAGTCAGCAGGACTAGACAAAATATTACCAGACAGATAAATACATAAAAAAAGTAATAACACAATTAAAAGATAATAATTTTGATCTTATTCATATATTTTATTAGATAGGTTAGGATGTGTTTTGTAAATATACTGTTATATGCTATATGTTTTTTATTATACCTTCGGTGTAATTAGATTTACATATTATATTGTAATGTTATAATATACAATTAAAAGAGTAACTAAATGAAATAATTAAGAACCACAAGTTCCCAAGAGAATGAAACATAAAAATCATATTTCTAATACATAACAAAAGCAACAATAATAACAAGTATTGTCAACAAAATCTAAACTAAAATTAAAAAAAAAAAATGAGAGATCAACTTAATAATAATAATAATAATAATAATAATAATACTTTATTGACGGTATAATCTTACCATTTACATCTACATCAAATATACATAAACAATGATGTTTTACAATACAAAAATAAAGAATACAAATATACCATTCATAAAAGCGCACATATTAGACATTAGTCAGCATGACTTAGCTGACTTCTGAACGTAGATTTAGAGACACAAAATACATTAATATCAGTTGGTAAATTATTTGCAAATCTACACATTCTACCGAGTGGATTGTTGAAATCATAATTAGTAGAATGAGTAGACTCGCGAAATAAAGAAGAATGTCTGCTATGTCTATTATTAGGTGCTACATGGAATGGAAGAGTACCAAGTAGCTCCGGACAATCAATCTCAGACATAATTAAATTACGCAAGAACGACAAATCAGCTCTTTTGCGGCGAATCTTCAATGGCGGTAGATTGTACAATAAAGCAATGTAGCAGTAATCATAATTTACAGATAATATGCCGGATTTATATGACAATAAACGACAAAACTTTTTTTGAATTTGTTCAATACTACGGTTATGAATTTCATAAACAGGACTCCAAACTGACGGAGCATACGCTATATGCGAACGCACCAAAGCACAATATAAAAGTTTAAGTTTACTGGCTGATAAATCCGCGGACATTCTATATACAAATCCTAACATTTTTATGATCAAAAATAACGCCTAAATCTTTTATTTGTGTGACTTTGTTTAACACTTTGGTGTCAATTATATAGTTAAAAGAAATTTTACTTAAAGTTCTATGGAAACTTATTGAAAAACATTTATCAGCATTAAAAAATAACTTATTAATAAAACACCAAGTATTTATAGAATCCAAGTCCAGTTGTAAAAGATGGCAGTCATTGAGAGATGATATTCTTTTATACATTTTTAAATCATCCGCAAATAAAAGAAATGACGATGAACTGATATACTGTGAGATATCATTAATGAAAAGCAAAAATAAAATTGGTCCACAATGAGATCCTTGAGGAACACCAGATGAAACAAGAATAAGCTGTGACAAAAAGTTATTAATTTTTACACACTGCGTGCGATTTTTCAAAAAGCTGAATAACCAGGAAGTCACGTCATGATGAAATCCCAGAGCACTAAGCTTGGCAATCAAAATATTATGACTCAAACGATCAAACGCCTTTGAAAAATCGGTGTAGATTGAGTCAACTTGTACTTTAGATTCAAATGCATTTAAAATATCATTTTCATAACAGAGTAAATTAGTAAGTGTGGAACGCCCTTCACTTGAAGATACAATAGAGGATAGTCAATGTGGATTTAGAAGAGGAAGAAGCGCTCAAGATCTGATCTTTATTTTACGACAAATAAGCAAAAAACTAATAAAAAAGAAAAAAGACATACACATCTGTTTTGTAGACTTTGAAAAAGCTTTTGACAAAATTTGTAGAAAAAAAGTATGGAAAAAACTAAAAACAGAGGGATTAAAAATAAAACAAATAAACTAACAAAAAACATGTATAAAGTCATTTGACTAGATTATTTATTAAAACTACACAATTACCAAACTCTTTACAAGATCAATTGTTTGACCAGCTGTGTAGCATGTAACGCCATCTAGTTGAAACCACATATCACTGTCTACATCTAATTCTGACCAAAAATAGTTTCACAACATACCACATAATAGCAAACTCTATTGACCGTTGCGATAATTTTTATCTACAATAAATACGATCTAATCACACCTCCGGCATAAAATGCACACAGTCACTTTTTGTACATGAAATAAAGTTTTTTTAAGCACATGTAGCTTTGTCCAATAACGCATATTTTGTTAATTAATAAACACATTAAACCAAAAATTTTTTTTTTGCTAAAGAAAATTTTTCGATAAAATTCAAGTATTTCTTCAAACTTTTGCAGAACCCAATCAAAAAAAATTTGACACTTTAAATAATTAAAAGGTTTCAGTTCTAGAGTTAATTTGATCTTGTAAAGGTGTAGGCAACGTCTTTAGACAATTTTTTTTATAATATGGACTACCGTTTGCACCGCTTCCACTTATCTCGGATTATCTATTGAGTTCCACTTAAGTGGACCTTAAAGTTTTAAACGGTTTGCACGGCACACAAAATAATACTTAAGTATTACCTAAGTTAAGCTACAGAATTGTAAGGTTTAAGGTGCACATAAACATAACCTATTATGAAAAGTCAGTTAAACACATTCAAATATGGATTTTATTTTTGATTTTTATTAATATAGATCTGACTGCATTAGAATTAAATAAATATGACATTAATTGTCAAACTGAAATTTGAAACAATTAGTTTTGAAACTTGTAATATTCAAAACAAATATTAAAGTCACTAATCTACATTAAAATTAAATTTATACAAAAAATTTATTAATTTTTTATACTACATATTATGTTTTTTAGCTTTTAACGTCTCCTTTTTAATATCCAATTCTGCTTCCATTAGAAAATGCCGATAATAATAAAACTTCAAACAAGCGTAAAGTTAGGCACATGTACTATCTAATCGAAAACAATCGTTTATTTTTCCTAAACCACGTCAAAGCTAAGAAAACAAAATTATTTACACGTGCAAACCAATTTAAGATAAGGTAAACCTTAAACTTAAGTTTAACCTACAAAAGGGTAAGATAAGCAACAGAACGGTAGAATAAGAAATTCCTAATTCCTGTAAACGACGTAAAATTTACTTATTTGGCTTATTTTGCACTGAAGCACAAACGGCGGCAATATTTTCGTGCTTTAGGGACAAGAACATTCAATAGTAAATATATTCTGATTCAAATTTATCCACTATAGGACGCGCAACCGGTCTGGTGAGACAATTATTACGACTGAAAATTGAAGTAAGCGCTCTTAAAATTGGGAAGAATCAGAATTTTGTTTGTATTAATTTTTAATCATATCTAAACGTTGCTTGTTGATATACCATAATAAAAAAAATCACCTTGTCACGAATATCCAAAATACCTCATTACTTTTCTAGCATCAAAAAAACATGTTTGGTAAGATTTAAACAATCTCTCATTTTTCTTAGCAAACAAAAAATAGCATTTTTTGTATTTTTTTTCTTTTCACACTTCACAAAAATCATGAAAGTAGAGATTTAAGTAGTCTTCAAGTAAAAAATTCCAAAAGGGTTGAAATTGTTTTTAGGTTATCTAAACCTTTGATTGCATCAAATTTTATTTTTTTTATTTTATAAGTAATTAAAAATTACTCTATTCCATAATTATCTGGCATTTTTTCGAATTGTGCGTTAATATTAAAAATTAATTTTTCCACTTTTTTGCCATTTTTACATTTTCTTCAGCTTTTGTGACTCTGCAAAGCATTTATAGCTTTCAAAATAACAAAATTTGAATTCTACGAAAATTTTACAGGGTACCTTGAGTAAAATATCTTTTGCTCAAAACATGATTTATCGTATTTTTTATTAGAATAAAAACAAATGATGAATTTTCTTTTTAAATTTTCAAATGTCAGATTCGTGTTTCTTGCATCAAAATTAGCCTTAAACTTTTTTCACAATTATTAGATAGGGTTTATTAAGAGCTTTCTAACGATGATATTAAACCCAAAAAATTACTTCATTTGGTTTTTTTTTTCAGAAGAGGTAAAATTGATTTTAGGTTGTCAAAACTTCCAACTGCATGAAATATGTTGTAACAAACTCTATATTAATTGATTTTACTTGTTGGTAAAAAGCATTTTTTATTATAAAACTTTCTAATTTTGACATCATGAAGATTTAAATGCGCATATTTAGCGTAACAAAATAATTGCACGCATAAAAAAATAAAAGCGTTTGCTTAAAAAAATTCAAATATGCCATATCACATTTTTAATAACAGTTTAAATTTTTTATTTGTGTCACTTATATTACCAATATGTTTTTATGTAATTGCTTATAATTTTAGATGACGCAATGTACGAGCTCTAATATGAAGTCCATTTATCACTTTGTTTACAAAATTGGGTGTCAATAAGAATTTTTTTAAATTTACTTTTTTTATCGTATATCGTTTTAATTCAATAAAAGAGCAAATAAAATTAATACGTATACTAATACGAAAGTATATATTTTAATTTGCATATTTACATATCATAATTAAAAAATAATAATAAATTTTGTTTTGTAGCTAATTGTTTAAGCTTCAAAAATTGCATTATTTATATGTAAAATTAATATAAATACATTATTATAATTATTGAGTTATTGATGCCATCTTGTAGCAAATTGCTCACTCTACAACGTGATACTAAAATTTTGTTACATACAATACTATAAAGTTTAATTAAGTTTTTACTTAAGAAAAGATTTTTGCAAGATTCAGTTTAAAAAGACATAATGCAACCTGTAATTTGATTTATTTTGATAATTTATTGATCAAATTAATTAAAATTTATAACAATGTTAACAAACGTTTTGTAAATAACTCAAAACGCACAGAAATTAGTTTTAAAATTTACTTTAGTTGTGACAGTTTTTTGAAGTTTCTGAACAATTGATTACGGTGGAGATTGTACCTTTTAAAACTACACCCAATTACCTGGTATTAGTAAATCAACTTCATTAGTATGCAACTAAACTTTCATTATACTTTAAAGTAAATAACCTAGCAGCCAATAGCAGATGTAATATGTATTGCAATTTTATCAACAAAAATTAATATTATTAAAATTATATTAATATAATTTATCAAATTGCAATTTATGTTGACTGTAAATCCAATGTAATAACATCTGTCAAGTGCATGATAAGTATTGTAATGCTCCGCTTAAAACAAACTAAAACTATTTGTGAAGTGTAGTGCGATGCTAATCAAAGGTACAATTATCTATCATTCATTAACTATGCTTCAAGTATTTTGAACTTTATTTACTTATTAAAGTTTTAACAAAATAGCATTTATTCGAGTCTACAAATGTACATGTTTAATAAGAGTTTAATAAAATTATTGTCCGAGTACCAAAAAAAATACTTTTGCTTTTTTGTCATCTATTTTTATTATTTCTAAATTAATAATTAATTAAACATCACCTTTAAATTATTAATAGTAACCAATTATACTAATATCTCTTGATGTAATTGCTTATAATTTTAGATGATAAAATGTACAAGCTCTAACATGTAGTTCATTTAGCATTTTGTTCACGAAATTAGATGTGTCAATGTGTTTTTATTGTATATTGATTCAATAAAAGAATAAATAAAACTAATACTAATACTAATACTCGAATATGTGTTTTAGTTTGCATATTAACATACCAATATTAAAAAAAAGTAATTGTTTTTGTTATTGACCTGCTTCTCTCTCATTTTTTTAAATTATATTTTTTAATTTTTTTTTACCGTGTTTTTTTATCTTTAATATTAGTTTTCTTGTCCAAATAGCCGTTTTTTTTTTTGGCTTTTTATCTAAGAAAATTATCTGTTTTGACTAGTTTTTTTCTTCTGTACTTTTTTTCTTATGCCAAAAGATGCACAGATATTGTTTTTGCTATTGTTTGTATTGCGCGTGTGAAAACAGTTCTGTAAGCGCTCAACCTCTTATGATGTTTTTAAATAAGTGTATTGTGTATCTCTATACCGATGCCCTATAGAGCAGTCTGGAGTTGACCACTGCTCTCATTGCTATGGTGCGTTATGTTCTGGGCTTACTTACCTATGTTTGGTGTTAGTTGAGTCAAAGTCATTGCTGCTTTTTCAACATTTTTAGAAGATTTTTCTATACATAAAAGACACTGCCAAAGTTTTCAAAAAATGTAAATCAAAACACACTAAGTTATGTAATGCATCCGATGAAACCTATTTTCAAAACAATTTTGCCACTCTAAGCGAGGTACCTTCAAAACAAGTGATTTAAACAGCCTCTTTAGGCGATGAAAAACGCTCGCCACGCATTTTAATTTTGATATGTTGAATTAAAAAGAAGTTTTTAGACAATAAATCAAGCAAATATGGGTCATTAATTGGATGTTGTTACTGATCAAAAACTCTACAGTTTGTCGTGCTGTGTAAGCGTTTGCATTGTCATGATAAAGAATGATTCGCCGGTTTATGTTGTTTTTTCTGATTTTAGCGATAACTTCCGGCAAAAGTCTTCAAATATAACTAAAGCAACTTGGTCAATAATTAATAAATCTACAAATTACAGCAGTATAAAAAACAATGAACTAAAATTGAAAATAGGAGATACCGTCACAAGTAAATTATGTAATATAGTAGAACAATTTAACGTATACTTTAATAAGATAGCAAATAAAATAATACATTCAGAACTGAGTATAAACAGTATTAAAATACCAGAAAACGAAAAAACATTTTATTTTGAACCTGTAACAGATATTGAAGTATACAATGCAATACATTCATTAAAAACAAAGTATTCTGCAGGTCCGGATGAAATAACTGCCAGCATCTTAAAATCATCCGCTGAATATTTAGCAGGTCCATTAGCTGCGTTAATAAATAATTCCGTAAGTGAAGGAATATTTCCCAACAGCTTAAAAACTTCAAAAATAGTACCAATCCTTAAAAAATCAGGCTCCCAAGACGATACCAGCAGCTATAGACCAATTTACATCTGTAGCACATACTCAAAAATATTTGAAAAAATAGTAGCTTCAAAAATTATATCGTTTTTCGATAAATTTAAATTATTTAATAAAAAACAATTTGGCTTTTGCAAGGGCAAATCAACGTCAACAGCAATAGCTGAATACATAAATTGCCTATATAGAACAACAGATAAAGGTGAACAAAATTTAGGAATATTTCTGGACCTTACAAAAGCTTTTGACTTAGTCGACCATGAACGGCTAATGTTTAAACTTCAGAAATATGGCATACGGGGAGTTGTTTATAAATGGATTAGAAGCTATATGAAGGAAAGATTGCATTATGTTAAAATAGAAAATGTCAAATCAAGAACCCTTACAATGACTAAAGGGGTACCTCAAGGATCAGTTTTGGGGCCGTTATTGTTTATCATATATATTAACGACATTCCGAATGACAATACATTTATATTTGCCGATGACACCTCATTACTAATTAACGACAAACAAAAAACTGACTTGGTTAGAAAAACAAACATACAACTTAACAAAGTTCATAATTGGTTTGGAGAAAATGGACTAGTTGTTAATACGTCAAAAACAGCAATGATAAGATTCAATACAAACAACACAAAAATAGATGATTCTTTATTAATAAAATGTGATAATGTCAATATAAAAGAAAGTGTACACAACAAGTTTTTAGGTTTAACTATTGATATGTATTGTAAATGGGACGTGCATGTTGATGATGTATGCAAAAAAGTTGCTTCTCAATGCTATATTATCAAAAGTTTAAGACCAATAGTAAATTTATTTATTTTAAAAACTTTTTACTTTGCTAAAGTACAGTCCACTCTATCATATGCAATATTGGCTTGGGGTTTATCAAAAACTGCACTGAGAGTATTTAAATTACAAAAACGGGCTATAAGATACATTATGGGCAAACCTAGCCAAACACATTGTGCTGATCTTTTTAGGCAACTTAACATACTTACCCTGCCTTCAATATTTATATACACAGCTTTAATATATGCAAAGTAGAACTGTTCAACAATTAGGACGTTGAACAGCACACATACTTACAATACACGGCATGGATTAAAACTGGAACTTCCAATACATAAGAGATCACAAACCGAAAAAAGTCCGCTGTATGTCGGTATAAAATGCTTCAATAAATTGCCAGCAGAGATCAGAAATCTTAATATCAAATGTTTTAAAAAAAGTATAAAAACAATTTTAATAGAAAAATGCTATTATTCTTTTAATGATTTTTTAGAAGATAATTGGAATTAAGTTTTAAATATATAATTAAATGTTTGTGTTTATTTATTAAGTGACTTTTAATTTTAAAATTGATTTTAAACTGTTATTATCTACATATTTTATTTTATATAGTTTTTTTTATATTAATAAGTAAATAACATTGTATTGTATTGTATTGTATCGTATCGTATCGTGTAGTGTCGTGTCGTGTCGTGTCGTGTCGTGTCGTGTCGTGTCGTGTCGTGTCGTGTCGTGTCGTGTCGTGTCGTGTCGTGTCGTGTCGTGTCGTGTCGTGTCGTGTCGTGTCGTGTCGTGTCGTGTCGTGTCGTGTCGTGTCGTGTCGTGTCGTGTCGTGTCGTGTCGTGTCGTGTCGTGTCGTGTCGTGTCGTGTCGTGTCGTGTCGTGTCGTGTCGTGTCGTGTCGTGTCGTGTCGTGTCGTGTCGTGTCGTGTCGTGTCGTGTCGTGTCGTGTCGTGTCGTGTCGTGTCGTGTCGTGTCGTGTCGTGTCGTGTCGTGTCGTGTCGTGTCGTGTCGTGTCGTGTCGTGTCGTGTCGTGTCGTGTCGTGTCGTGTCGTGTCGTGTCGTGTCGTGTCGTGTCGTGTCGTGTCGTGTCGTGTCGTGTCGTGTCGTGTCGTGTCGTGTCGTGTCGTGTCGTGTCGTGTCGTGTCGTGTCGTGTCGTGTCGTGTCGTGTCGTGTCGTGTCGTGTCGTGTCGTGTCGTGTCGTGTCGTGTCGTGTCGTGTCGTGTCGTGTCGTGTCGTGTCGTGTCGTGTCGTGTCGTGTCGTGTCGTGTCGTGTCGTGTCGTGTCGTGTCGTGTCGTGTCGTGTCGTGTCGTGTCGTGTCGTGTCGTGTCGTGTCGTGTCGTGTCGTGTCGTGTCGTGTCGTGTCGTGTCGTGTCGTGTCGTGTCGTGTCGTGTCGTGTCGTGTCGTGTCGTGTCGTGTCGTGTCGTGTCGTGTCGTGTCGTGTCGTGTCGTGTCGTGTCGTGTCGTGTCGTGTCGTGTCGTGTCGTGTCGTGTCGTGTCGTGTCGTGTCGTGTCGTGTCGTGTCGTGTCGTGTCGTGTCGTGTCGTGTCGTGTCGTGTCGTGTCGTGTCGTGTCGTGTCGTGTCGTGTCGTGTCGTGTCGTGTCGTGTCGTGTCGTGTCGTGTCGTGTCGTGTCGTGTCGTGTCGTGTCGTGTCGTGTCGTGTCGTGTCGTGTCGTGTCGTGTCGTGTCGTGTCGTGTCGTGTCGTGTCGTGTCGTGTCGTGTCGTGTCGTGTCGTGTCGTGTCGTGTCGTGTCGTGTCGTGTCGTGTCGTGTCGTGTCGTGTCGTGTCGTGTCGTGTCGTGTCGTGTCGTGTCGTGTCGTGTCGTGTCGTGTCGTGTCGTGTCGTGTCGTGTCGTGTCGTGTCGTGTCGTGTCGTGTCGTGTCGTGTCGTGTCGTGTCGTGTCGTGTCGTGTCGTGTCGTGTCGTGTCGTGTCGTGTCGTGTCGTGTCGTGTCGTGTCGTGTCGTGTCGTGTCGTGTCGTGTCGTGTCGTGTCGTGTCGTGTCGTGTCGTGTCGTGTCGTGTCGTGTCGTGTCGTGTCGTGTCGTGTCGTGTCGTGTCGTGTCGTGTCGTGTCGTGTCGTGTCGTGTCGTGTCGTGTCGTGTCGTGTCGTGTCGTGTCGTGTCGTGTCGTGTCGTGTCGTGTCGTGTCGTGTCGTGTCGTGTCGTGTCGTGTCGTGTCGTGTCGTGTCGTGTCGTGTCGTGTCGTGTCGTGTCGTGTCGTGTCGTGTCGTGTCGTGTCGTGTCGTGTCGTGTCGTGTCGTGTCGTGTCGTGTCGTGTCGTGTCGTGTCGTGTCGTGTCGTGTCGTGTCGTGTCGTGTCGTGTCGTGTCGTGTCGTGTCGTGTCGTGTCGTGTCGTGTCGTGTCGTGTCGTGTCGTGTCGTGTCGTGTCGTGTCGTGTCGTGTCGTGTCGTGTCGTGTCGTGTCGTGTCGTGTCGTGTCGTGTCGTGTCGTGTCGTGTCGTGTCGTGTCGTGTCGTGTCGTGTCGTGTCGTGTCGTGTCGTGTCGTGTCGTGTCGTGTCGTGTCGTGTCGTGTCGTGTCGTGTCGTGTCGTGTCGTGTCGTGTCGTGTCGTGTCGTGTCGTGTCGTGTCGTGTCGTGTCGTGTCGTGTCGTGTCGTGTCGTGTCGTGTCGTGTCGTGTCGTGTCGTGTCGTGTCGTGTCGTGTCGTGTCGTGTCGTGTCGTGTCGTGTCGTGTCGTGTCGTGTCGTGTCGTGTCGTGTCGTGTCGTGTCGTGTCGTGTCGTGTCGTGTCGTGTCGTGTCGTGTCGTGTCGTGTCGTGTCGTGTCGTGTCGTGTCGTGTCGTGTCGTGTCGTGTCGTGTCGTGTCGTGTCGTGTCGTGTCGTGTCGTGTCGTGTCGTGTCGTGTCGTGTCGTGTCGTGTCGTGTCGTGTCGTGTCGTGTCGTGTCGTGTCGTGTCGTGTCGTGTCGTGTCGTGTCGTGTCGTGTCGTGTCGTGTCGTGTCGTGTCGTGTCGTGTCGTGTCGTGTCGTGTCGTGTCGTGTCGTGTCGTGTCGTGTCGTGTCGTGTCGTGTCGTGTCGTGTCGTGTCGTGTCGTGTCGTGTCGTGTCGTGTCGTGTCGTGTCGTGTCGTGTCGTGTCGTATCGTATCGTATCGTATCGTATCGTATCGTATCGTATCGTATCGTATCAAGGCAAATAGAGCAATTGAGGACATTTGTGTATGGTACAATAGTAATGGACTTGTTATTAATAACAAAAAATCAGTGTACATTAATTTTCAATTTTCAAATATTAAGACAAATGATAGAAGCCATTTAATATTTTGTAATGGAAAAAGCATTCAAAAGAAAAATGATACAAAGTTTTTGGGTGTGCACATTGATGAAAATTGTAAGTGGAGTGTACACATTGAAAATGTGTGTAATAAAATGAGAACCCTTTGCTATATGATTAGACAATTAAGGATGGTTGTGGATGTAGATATTATGAAAGTATTTTATTTTACCAAGATTCATGTTGTGTTGTCATATGGAATTTTGGTTTGGGGTATGGCTCGAGATATTGAAAGATTATTTAAACTACAAAAGAGAGCAATACGCTACATGCTAAATAAATCTATGAGAACACATTGCAAAAGTTTATTCCAAGATTTAAATATACTAACACTTCCGTGTATATTTATATACACTTTGTTAGTACATGCAAGAAAAAATATTAGAGATTTTACAACGTTAAATGAAACTCATGAGTACGAAACTAGGCATGGTAACAATTTGGCAATACCTTGTCATACCCTTACCTTGTACAAATCAAATCCAAATTACTTAGCTATAAGATGTTACAATAAGCTACCTAATAATTATAAAGACAGTCAATTAACAACATTTAAATATTCCATAAAACAGTTTCTGGTAAGCAAATCATACTACAGCATAAATGAGTACCTGAGTGACAGGTTTTAAAAATATTTTTTTGTAATGTTTTAAATTTTATTCACGTTATTGTTTCAACATCAATCAATTTTGTTGTTGTTTTAATGTGTTTAATATGTTTTTTTTTTGTATTTACTTATGTTTTTTTGTAATTTAAAAAAAAAACTTCTTTTATTGATTTTATTGTTTATTTGTATATTTTATATTATTATCTTGTATTGACTTTTCTTATATCCAACTTATGGATCAACTGGAATAAAAACTATTATTATTATTATTATTATTATTATTATATCGTATCGTATCGTATCGTATCGTATCGGATCGCATCGCATCGCATCGCATCGCATCGCATCGCATCGCATCGCATCGCATCGCATCGCATCGCATCGCATCGCATCGCATCGCATCGCATCGCATCGCATCGCATCGCATCGCATCGCATCGCATCGCATCGCATCGCATCGCATCGCATCGCATCGCATCGCATCGCATCGCATCGCATCGCATCGCATCGCATCGCATCGCATCGCATCGCATCGCATCGCATCGCATCGCATCGCATCGCATCGTATCGTATCGTATCGTATCGTATCGTATCGTATCGTATCGTATCGTATTGTATTGTATTGTATTGTATTGTATTCTATTGTATTGTATTGTATTCTATTGTATTGTATTGTATTGTATTGTATTATATTATATTGTAATGTATTATTTTATTGCAAATTTTATTATATATCTATTTACTCTTGACAATGCCAATATCTGTATAGATCTAATGGAATAAAAATAATAATAATTATTATTATTATTAAACAAATTCAAGCATACCAGTCAGCATTAACTGTCCTTCAGTCCTTTAATGCAAAAGTTGCAACATGACCCAATTTTCCCAAAAAACAAGCAATCATTCTTTTCAAAACGCTTCGTAAACGCACCACTTTTGTGAGTTTAGGTTTATTTTGAAACACCCATACAGTCGATTGCTGTTTAGTTTCAGGATCATATGAATATATTCAAGATTTGTCACCTGTTACCAAATTTGAACAACCCCTTTCAAATTTCTTTAGCTTTTCCTTGCACCATTTAACACGTGCCTGTTTTTGTTCTTCTTTCAAATTGTGCGGAATCCAACGACTGCAAAGTTTCCTGACATGCAAATAATCATGCAAAATTGTATGTATTTGTTTTGCTGCAATTCCTAAGGATGCCTCTATCTCACTATAGGTCACATGTCAATCTGACAAAATCATTTTACGCACAGCATCAATATTTTTTGCAACTACAAAGATGTATGGACGACCTTTGCAAAGATCGTCATCAAACGTTGGTCTTCCACGCTTGAATTTTGCGAACCATTTGTAAACCATAGTTTTAGATAGTGCATCATCCTCAAATAAGTTTTTCACACATTGCTGCCGTGTTAAACCGTATCAAAAATTATAAAAAATTATTATTCGGAATTCACGATTCCATTTTTCAAATTGAAAAATGCTATTATTGATTTTGCATTGTTTTCATTCAATTAACTATTTTTAAGCATCTATCAAATTTCAATGTCTCTCATATTTAGTATATTAGACCCTACATAGGATCATCTTTCCAGAGTCTCCCTAATTTACCTATACACGTAAGATAATATTAAGAGATTAGACAACGTTGTGCGTTTAAAATAGGGGTTTGATGAAGTTACGTGAGCTTTGCGGGGTAGCAAATTTGCAAATAATTACATTTAAATTAGCTGATATTATTAACGGTGTTTAAATGCAATATATAAAAATGTAAATTGAATTAATCATTATTTTAATATTAGTCTAAGTTTGTTATTCAATTCTTTCTTATCAAAATTTAAAATCGCAATATTTAGACTTGTGGTTTGTCTAAAAAGAAAATTTAAATATTTTTTTGTTTATTAATTTTTTTTAAATAAAATTCATTATTTAGAAAACAATTTCCTTCTACGTTGAAATTACTTTTTGTATGTAGTTGTAAATGTAATATGCGTGCATTGAAACATATTTTTAATATATTTTGCTTCATACTAATTTTCCTAAAGCAATATTAGCAGGGATGATGTAAAATTAAAGCTACATATTGCAATAAAAAGCGCATTTATATTAAATAGTCTATAAAAACTGATATGATACCAGACCATATGCAAATATGTACTAATCTGAAGGCTTTTATTAATAAAACGGCATGAATATGTATGGCCGGAGCCGAAATTAGCAACATGTGGGTCGCATATACATTTTTTGCAATGACATTAGCATTTTGTTGTTAAATATAATAAAAAAATCCATTTATTTAAATGAAAACAATTAGAGTTAAAAATAACAACAAAGTATAATGTGTTCCTGTTCTCACTTTCCACTTCCGCCTCGTCTTCGTCTTGGTATTGATTTTTATCCGGACGAACCGCAAGTATACTACGTTCCGAAAACATTGCACGGTTTCTAACATCAGAAAGCTTTGATAAAGGCTACTGTTGATGCGCAGGATAGTTAATACAATGGGGGCGTGGGCCATCTTAAAAAAAATACTTTAATTATTTTTTTTTTAATAAAAAAACAATTTTTTCCATAAGCATATAAATTATATTTTTTGATCAGGATGATTATCCTGGTAGTAGGAATATGCGTCCCATCGGAATACAGATAGGCCAATCCACCAACTTTTCCTATTAAGACCCGCTCGTGTCCCTACATACATATCCAAACATTTGCATTATTGAATTTTTAGTTCTTTTCCAATTTGAGATATTATTCGGATGTGTAATGTGTTTTTCTTGCTGAACTTTGCCGTCGTTTGGTTGGTTGGTTGGTTGAAGTCCCACTTGCGGCATTCCCATCATTTACATACAAGTGTACAGCGATAGTTTCAAAATTCAATTCAATTTAAAAACATTTATCCATTACACTGTGATGCATATTTATAGCTTTTATAAACATAAATTTACTTTTTATTTCTTTCTGAACAATTTCAATTAAGAAACTTTTATTTTGAAATATGAAAAATTTATGTTTACTATCACATAATTGATATCTAATAAAATTTTACAATAATGAACAAATTTGGTAATATAATATATAACATTTTTTTAAGCCACTCACTTGTATTTAATAAATTAAGTGCTTCAGGTCCACTCTAGTGTTGGTTATGAAGGAGTCTTATGTTTGTTAGCTGCAGAAACGCAGTATGAGAGAGTAACATCTAAGTTCTTAATGATAAATACTTGGTGAATAGGCAAAAACATCTTTCTAAACTTTTTCAAACTTCATAAAATAATTATCACGCAGTTTAAATTATTAACTGGTTATGAAAGTTTGAAGTATCTTACTCACCCATCCAAGTGATCGCGTTAAAAGTCATTTTTTCAGAAGAAATGGTTGTGATCTAATCTCTTGATAACTAACAATTGGATAAGTAGGTGGATCATTCCAATCTAAACTATTAACTAGTTGTTATACAGGGAGTTTATAAATGAATGGGATTATGTAATCACTTTAAATATGCCGCCTTTTTAAAATTGTTTACTGTACTACATATGTTCATATGTTTGCTTGACAGCTGTCAAAGTTGATCTGTCAAAACAAATAATATAGTGGACAATTTAAAAAAAAGCGGCACATTTAAAGTGATTACATAATCCCATTTATTTATAAACTCCCTGTAGTATAGAATGTCCCATCTACCCACCCAAATGCTTGTATCAAAAAATATTATGTTGGACCTTTTTGCGAGCGTTAAAAGTCATTTTGTCACAAAAGAAGGCTACTGCAATCCAAATTATTACTAGTTATCATAGTATTGAGTAACTCACCAACCTATCTTAAGTTTTGTTCATCAAAAAATTGCATGTTTGACTTCTCTGCAAACGTCAGAAGTCATTTTTTTTCTAATCTATGTTTTTTTGTTACGTTTGTGGGCTGCAGGAACGCAGAAATTTTTTTTTTTTAAAGGTTATTTGATCAAATGGCGTTAATCAAAGCCCGAAGGTTTGCAAATAAGTAATTTGAGTAAATTTGTTAATACACTCAAATAGTTCTGCTTTTCTTTAATGTTGATTTTTAGCTTGAACAGACATGAGCAGGGATCGAGTATTAGATGGGACAGTCGTTTTTTTGTAATTCTTTTTTAAGCTGATTTATACTATACCTTCTTCATGGTTAAACCTGGAAGTTTGGATTTGTTAAACCAAAGCTTGCAGTGAGGTTTTCCTTATACTATCTACATCTTTTCTTAGGCCTTTGTGGATGAGGAAGACATTTGTTTGGTTTGCTTAGTTGTCAAGTCTTGTACCTTATTTTGTTTGTAGCTTAGTTATGTTGGGTTAGGTTAGGTTAGGTTAGATTAGGTTAGAAAAAATAACTAGAGCACAAAATAAAGATAACCACAGAAGGCTTAGCCAGTTATATTGAAGTTTTAAAGAGGCAAGGAAGAACTACAAAAAAGAAATTTTTATAGTTAAAGATGAAAGGCGTTACTAAATGATCTGAACAACGATCCTTTTGGACAAAGACACCAAATTTTGTGCCGCGGGATAAACGTACGTCATAAAAATACGACATTAGAAGTCAGAAAAATTAAAGAAATGGTGGATGAACTGTTCCCTGACTGTGTCGACTCTAACAACCAAATAGACAACATCACAGAAGAAGTTCCAGAGTTTACTATGGAAGAACTAAAAGCTGCAATTGACAAGTTGAAACTAAAAAAAGAGCCCAGTTTTCCTCTGCAATGGAAAAAAGCATCGTTAGTCCTTATCCCAAAAAAAAACGGCAAGGTCAGAGCTATAAACCTTGTCAGCACTATGGGCAAAGTCTACAAAAGACTGCTTAAGAAAAAATTAAAAGACAAACTGGATGAAAAAAACGGGTTGTCTAACAACCAATACGGTTTTTGCAAAGGCTTATCAACGGTGGACAACGTTTTTAAGAAAAAAACTCTTATTGAGGTCCGAAGAAACAAAATAACGGCTCTAACTTTTATTGATATATAAAATGCATTTAACACGGCATAGTAGAGTCTCATCCCAAAAGGTCTGGCGCGGATTGGGGTATCCCAGTACATCAGAAAAGTCATGAAAAGTTTCCTCACGGACAAAGTTAATAGTTCTAAAAGACTTCGAAAAAAAACTTACACAATGGGTCCCACAAGGCTCTGTTCTAGGTCCAACGCTTTGAAACCTCCTGTACAATGATGTGCTTAATCTAGGGATTCTCAACAGTTGCGTAAGCACGGCTAAAAATAAAGAAGAACTTACCAAAAAAACAAACAAAGATTCATATCAAATCAACAAATGGTCAGTAGAAAATGGGCTAAAAGTTGCGCCGGAGGTCCCAGAGCAAAAAAAAAATTGTTTTTAAACTGGGTAATGCTATCGTGAAACCAAGCAAATCAGTTACATACCTTAGAATAATCTTTGACGACCTGGGTATTTTTGGTGCGCACGTAAAGTACGCCACAAAAAAGACCGAAACGAGTATTGCAAATATGACAAAATTCCTGCCAAATATCAGCGGGTTCAGCAGCAACAGAAGGACAGTCTACCATTCCGTTGTTAGGTCGATTGTGTGTTACGGAGCCCCCACAGCGCCCTAAGCTGCGCAAACCATTGCAAGAAATTAGTCGCAACTCAGAGACAAATCTTGTTTAGAGTGATTAGCGCCTACCGCACCGTTAGCGCCCATGCAGCGTACGTAATTGCAGAGACTTTGCCAATAGATTTGTACGTTGCTGAAGAAACGTACAGATTTAAAAACAAAGGATATGGCAGCGCAGAAGATTTTGGTGCTATGCATAAATGGAATAATGCATAGCAAGAAAGCGACTCCAAAAAATAGACAAAGTGAGAAAGTGAGTGTTTCCATAGAAAAACGGATTACTTCCAGACGCAGTTTCTGTCCGGGCACGGTTCTTTTGGCATCTACACGCACCAAATAAGCAAAACACACAGCGCAAAGTGATGCTACTGTGATTAGGTAGACACACCTGATTACACCATGTTTAAGTGCAAGCGGTGGGCAGAAGAAATGAAGATTGCTAAAACTGATATAAGAACGGAATTTAGTACAGATAACTTTATAAGCATAATGATTCCAAATAAACCTAATTGGAATTGTTTACACAAATTTGTCGTTACCATCTGACACAAAAATGCGAAGAAGAAAAGATAGACAAAAAAGGCTGCCTATAGTTCCAGCTGCGCTGCCAGAATGATTTGCTGTCTAGGTTCTAGCTACTAGGCGATGTGAATCTCTGACAATAGAGTATGCCGTCTAGTTTGCGTAAAGATTGAGGTCCTTTAGTGGGTGTGAGTCCCACACTCCCGGCCACTTTGAACGAAGCGGTCGGGAGCATTATGCGTATTTTTCAACAAAAAAAAAGATTAGGTTAGGTTAGATTAGGTTAGGATCTGTGTAAGCGGTAGTGCCACAGGGATCAGTTTTAAGCCCCACGTTGTGGAACGTCTTCTACGACAATGTAGTAGGTCTGGAGTTGTCCCTGGGTGTTAAAAGGGTAGCTTACGCTGACAACTTGGCAGTGATAACTACAAAACGCTTTAGGGGGGAACTTGAGAAAACGGAAAACCGCGCTCTTGTCTTTATAGAACTGGGCCTTAAATTAGCCCCAAAGAAAAAAAAACTTGTGGTGCTCTCCTGTTCAAGAAGAGTACCACAAGTGGAAATGGCCGTTTTTGAGATTACCGTCAAGTTGCAACGTCAGTTAAGGTACCTGGGTGTGACGCTAGGTACTAACCTAGCGTAGGAAATGCATGTAAGAGAAGTGTGTGAGAAAGCAGAGAAAGCTGCTCGGTCCTTAGCAGGGCTAATACCAAACCTGGGGGGAGCGAAATCTTCCACCAGGCGCCCGATATGCTTAGTAATCTCCTATATAGTGCTCTATGGAACCAAAATACCTAACTTAACCTAGCCTAACCTAGCGTGGAAAATGCATGTAAGAGAAGTGTGTAAGAAAGCGGAGAAGGCGGCTTGGCCCTTAGCAGGACTAATGCCAAACCTAGAAAGAGCGAGATCTTCTACCAAGCGCCTGCTGTGCTCGGTAGTCTCCTCCATAGTGTTCTATGGGGCCGAAGTATGGGGGAATGCAGTGTGCAACAACAAAAGACGCAAGGAATTAGTTCTGCGGACTCAGAAGAGGTGTTGCCAGAGAGTCTGCATCGCATACCGGACAGCACCAATGGCGGGCCTTCTGGTTGTGGCAGGCACAAAGCAGTTAGATTTTGTGGTGCAAGTGAAGACGGCGGTCTGGAAGGGTTGCCTTACTAAGTGTGAAGCAAAATAATGAATGTGGGGAGAATGGCAGAAGAGTTGGGAGGAATGCGTGTCGAGTGGAAGTAGTAGCAAACCGGCATGTTCTAGACGGCTCATCGCAGACGTGAGGCGTTGGGTGGGTCGGGGCCATGGTGATGTACATTATTACCTTACTGTGGGCAAAAGGATACGGTTGAGCACACCGTGTTCCATTGCAAGAGATCGTTAGAGACGCGTGAAAAAGCAAGAGTGAAACTGATGGGAGAAAGCTTGAACCCGGATAACATGGTGGTAGTAATGCTGCCTTTGGTGTCTAATTGGGACATTGTGGCCACTATGATAGGGTCTTTGTATGAAAGTAAAAGAAAAAAGTTAGCTTTATGGAGTGGTGTAAATGAAGCGGGCAGGGGTGTGGGGCCGTAGCTACTCTTTAATGTTTTTTTGTAAATGTAAATTCACAAAAAAACCAAAAAAAACAAAAAAAAATCCTAAACAAAAAAAAACTGCAATTGCGCTTGAAGACTAGCGCGCTGAAAACTCCACCTCGACGTAATACTTAAATGCAATTCCAAGGTGGAAAAAGATTGTTATTCCCGCAAGAACAGGGGGAGGTGTTTTTAGTCAGTAAGAATCTGACACTAACTCTCGAAGTGTCTTAAGAAAGATTTTCTATCTCCTCAAAAAAAAAAAAAGAAAAGTCAAGTTAGGTAAGATTATATTAGGTTAGGTTAAGTTTCTGTGGGATAAGGTAAAACCTCTACCAGGCGCGTGCAAGTAGCGGATATCAAATTGCACATGCGGACCAACACCATTGCACGGTAGCCACATGCCTGGTAATAAGATTATCAATTTTCTTTTTTTTGGTCTTTAAACTGTTGGCTGCTTTTGGAAAACTTTTTGGTCATTTTTGACCTACTTTCTGATTATCAATGCTATTAGCTATTAATGGTTTGGTAACCAACACAACTTTTTAAATCTGTCTCTTACAATGAAACCTAAACGTCTATAAAGGTGCGCAACAACACAACTTTAAAGAAAAAAACTTTGATTACAAAAATGAAATACCCCAAGGAGGTACCAAAAACAGGAACTTATTCACTGCCACGGCAAGCTGCTCTACTGATTTTGAAAAGAGTATTTAATAATACATAATAGCGGAAACAAAAAAAACGAGGTAAAAACACTAAAGCTTTCAAACGTGTTACTGGACAAAATAATCTTTGCCCAAAGGGTGAATGTAATCAGATCTCCAAAGAAAAGACACTCTGAGTTTGAATTTAATTGCGTGACTTAGAAAGAAGATGAAATGTTACTTGATCAAAAACACAAGCCAAAGAACCAAGAACAAGCGTAAAAAAAAACTTTTAAACAAACAAAAAATGTTTACTAAAAAGAAGAAGTTGATCTTGGAAAAGTCAGCAAAATATTTAAAAAGAAAAAAAATTACAACATTTTGAATCAAAACTTATGCAAATAAAAAAAAATGAGTTGATCTACTCGAAAAAGATGGATAAAATTAAAAAATGCCTAGTTATTACAAAGGATTTTGTTAAAGGCAACAAAAATGTAAAAACCTTTTTACTGCACTCTCAAACTTCTTTGATAGCATGAGTAGAATCAAAAATAAAAACAAAAAAAGAGCCATCACAAAGGCACAGCTTAAAACACAAGTCCAATAATTCGCCAAAAAAGTTATAAAAAAAGATAGAACTGAGAAAGCTACCGCTAAAGCTATACTCTGAGTAACTGGTTAAACAAATTAAAGCAATTGAAACCCCAAAAACAACATCGAACAACGACAGTAACACACAGTCCAAACCCTAAAGACCAGTAACTGAAGTACTTGAAAGGTACACTCATACGAAAAAAATTTTAGACTGATATAAAAAAAAAAACCAAAAATTATCAGTGTACAGAAATCACAAAAAAAAAACTCTCTAATGACACAAAAAAAGTTTGATCTTGCAGTATGAGTCAAAGATGACAACCAACAAACATACGAAAAATTTATTAGACTGATATATAAAAAAAAACAAAAGATTATCAGTGTACAGAAATCACAAAAAAAAAACTCTCTAATGACACAAAAAAAGTTTGATCTTGCAGTATGAGTCAAAGATGACAACCAACAAATGAAGAAATAATGAAGATTGATGAGAAAGTGGGACTTAGAGTAATTATTACTACAAATTCAAAAAAATATAACAAAAAACATAACTGAAACTAAAAAATGTATCAGCTAACTATAAGAAAAAACATAAAAAGAAATATACAAAGCCTTAGAAAAGTTACAATATATTGTTAAATCTGAATAAAAAACAAAAGTGTTAATCACAATACAGACGGATATGAAACGCAACTGTTCATAAAAATGGTTAAATGCACTAAAAACATAACGGAAACAATACATACCCCCCTTCAAATAAGAAAAAAATAATAGAAAGTACTGAAAGCGGAAATAAAAACACGGAAGAAGCGTCAGTAAGAACAATAACATAAAAATAGAAAATCCAGATAATGAAAAAGTAAAAATGGCAAAAAAAACAAAAATGTGTCTTTTCTCCTAGTAGTAGAAAAAGGCGAAAGAAATCTAAAAAATGTCAAAAGCAATATTGTTAAAGAAATCGCTGGAGCAACAATAAAAAATCATCATTAAACATAAAAACCTTGTTTGTCAAAAGAATGGCGTCTTTAATAAAAAACTTTTTGCTGATGTGGTTTGTAACCGCTTTTCAAAACCAATTACTATAGGCATTTTGCAAAAAACCGTTACATGTTTATTCTGACAACGGCACCAATTTTGTTGGGGCAAACTCAGAACTTAAAGATTTGTCAAACTTTATTAAAGCAAGCATTAACCAAACTGCAATAATAGATGCTGCTAGTAAATCAGATATTCAGTGGCATTTTATACCGCCGCGATCGCCCCATTTTGGAGGTCTTTGGGAAGCCGGGGTAAAGTCAATTAAATCTCATTTAAAAAGAGTTGCTGCAAACGCAAGGCTTACCTATGAGGAGTTTTATACTTGCTTGACACAGATAGAAGCTGTCCTTAATTCCCGTCATTTATCCCCATTATCTAGCGATCCAAACGACCTAGAACCACTTACGCCAGGTCATTTTTTAATTGGAAGGCCAACGACTGCCAACATGATGAACTTACCGGAAAATCGCCTGTCCAGATTTCAGTTTATTCAAAGAATCACCCAGCATTTCTGGAAGCGATGGTCTGCCGAATACATAACTGGACTCCAGCAAAGGCCTAAATGGAAACAAAATGCAACTCGAAATATACAAGTTAACGACTTGGTTTTATTACGAAAAGACAATTATTCTCCTCTTCAATGGAAGTTGGGACGAGTTACTGAAACTCATCCAGGACCTGACGACATCGTTCGCGTAGCTACCGTTAAGACTTCAACCGGGGTTTTGAAACGGGCTGTGAAAACTTTGTGTACCCTCCCAATTGACGCTTAGTGAAGTGATTGACTGTATCAACAGCTTTATTTTATTATGTTTTCTTTATATTTATTATTTGTATTATACTTTATATTTTAAGTTCCCATATTGTTACATGTTGATTCCCATAACTATTCTTTTATCTGTATTGTTATTTTCTAATCTATTCATGTTTATTTCAAAAAACTTCAGTTTTTCATGGCGGGCGGCATGTTTGCGATACAATGCTATTATTTCTTACATGTCATAAAACAAAGATTTATGTTAATTGAATTTTATAACATTTGTAAGTACCTGCTGTTAAGTCTGTGCACGTGTTTGGTTTTTACTAAATCCTCTTCAAAGAGGCTTAAATTCCTGGAATTATGAATTAGCCTTTGTAATTAGCCATCTGTTGTGTCCCACCACTATCAGACATGAATTTACCTTGTTTGTATTTGTACAATTTACGAGCAGTTCCGTTTCTACACTTGTACTAGCTACACTTGTAACAAACTTGTAATCAGACTTGCAATACAATAAATGCTTTTTATGTGAAAGTTATTTTTATTTTAACGTTATATTAATGTTTGTGACATCAATAATTAGATGTAAAAGTTGTTAAGATAACAGTTAATTGCCGTACACAAAACAAAGATAATTCCAAGTTATTTGGAAAAGAATTATGTAGAGGTAGAAAAAGGAATAAGCTACCAAATAACGGCAGGGGTACCTCCACTGTTGTGGAATCTCTTATTTGACAAAATTTTACAGCTAAATTTAGAAAAAGCATTTGATAGTAGTTAAAGCCAAAACCTAAAAAGCGCTAAAAAATCTAACCAACAAAGTCTTAAACAAAATTAGTAAATAATAAAAAGACAAATATGTAAATAATAAAAAGACAAATATGTAAACCTATAGAGTTAAATGTGCAAAACGTTAAAAACGCAGAAAATAGTGAAATACTTTAGAATTAATTTTCATCAAAGGCTGACATTTAGCGAACACATTAGGCAAATCACAGCAAAGGCAATGGAAGCAGCAAACTGATGCCAAATATAAATGAGCTAAGTACAATCAATACTACTGTACGGAGCACTAGCGTAGCGGAGAGCGCTAATTTTTAAATCGTACAAACAAGAATAAGAAAAAGTACAGAGAAAAGCAAATATAAGAATAATTTGTGCGTACATATCCATATCCAAAGAAACGGTAGAAGTTATAGCAGGAACACCATCAATTGACCTATTTCACAAAAAAGGATAAAAAACTTACAGAAATTCTTTAAAAACGGAAACGATGAAGATGTGGCAACCCAGTTAGGAAACTAAAACGGAAATAACAACACGGACAAAACAAATAATACCAAATCTAAATAAAGGGACAGAAAAAAACCATGGCAAGTCAAATTATTTTTAACCCAACTCTTAAGCAGGCATGGATGTTTTGGAACGTACAAAAAAAATTGCATTTATTGCCTGATCGTATAAGCAATAAATGCTAGTATTGTAACCATTTTATTGAGATCATGTTACTTAAACAAAAAGCTTTTAGAACAATTTGACTTTTTGTAATTTGCAACCGATGCATTGAACACTGCTGCAAATTTATACTAGTACACTTTGTTGTTATATGCATTAATTGGATAAAATTTATTAAATTAACTACGCTTAATTTTGCATAATTTAGTTAGTTTGACTTCATGTTACTTAAGCTTAAAAGACAAATTAAATATTTGAAAGTTTCAAACAGTGTATTGGATATTGAAACAAATTAATACTTCATTAATATAAGTACTAATAACTTTAAAATTAGTGCTTTCAGTGTTAATTAATCAAAAAACCTATCAGAAATATTTGTAAGTCGTAAACGGTGCATCAAATACTAAAATTCTTTATTTTTATTATATTAATTTTGTTGTTTAAAATAAATGAAATATTTATAAATTGAAAACGGTGCGGTGCATTGAATATTGATGCAAATCAATACTACAATACTTTTTTATTATAAGTAGCAATTGCATAAAATTAATTAAAATTAAGACGTTCATTTTTTCATAACCTCAATTTTATTGAGTCAAAAATTTATAAAACAAATTAAATATTAATTTTGTATGCTCTAAATAAAAACAAATATGACTTATGCAAAATCAATAATATAAAACAAAGATTAAATATAATATATAAGCTTCTTGTAAATTTTAAATGGTCAATTAAATCGTTTGAAATTATTAAAGCGCAAAATATTTTTTCTCCTCACTTTTTTCTTTAATTCCATTTCCTTAAAGGATATTTCAGTTGAAACGAGATGAATTCACGCTTGACTTAACGGAAGCTTAAAGCTTCTTTGCTAATATTTTAATGTAAGAGTAGAGCAGCAGCTATGGGATTAAAGGAACTTGTGTAATTTAAGATTTTTACCCCCATTCTCCCCAACAGTCAGTCACAACCCCCTTAGAGTTTTTATTGAGTTCAAAAAGTGCCACCAGTTTTAATTGTTCTTTATTCTGATGGTAATGGAAGAAGTTAACTCTTTGCAATTCAATTATTAAAAAATGTTTCATTTTATTTGAACGTATGGAGGAAAATTTTGTTGTAAACCCTCAGGCCGGGTATATTTTTCTTTGCAAAGAGGCGTGCTGATGCTCTTTAGGCAGATTGGGTGCGTTCTGTATGGGCATAAACTAGGCGGACTTCAAAAGAATTTCAAACATAAAGGGAATAGTAAATTTTTTTAAATCGCGTTCTCACAGCTTCGACAAGATATAGCGCGCCGGAAACGGAACATACACAGAATATAAAATGTGTATTATCCTCTACATACATTTGGATGCACTAAAATTATATTATCTAACTTTTGTAAATTACTTCATTTTCTGTCATCAAATATGCAAATGCAGACTCCAACTAATATTACAATTAAATCAACATTTTTTATTATTAAACGCAAGTCTTGTAGCACGAAAATGACTCGACGTATTTACGGGCGCTTATAAAATGATTTTCTTAATCACAGGCCTCTGCACAACTTGCACAAACTTAACTATTCGATGCCGCCCATCACGGGCCGAGTCTTATTATTAAATTTATCACATCCGACACTGCATCTTAATTATGCCTTGCGATGCACTGTCTTTATTTTCTCTCCACTTTAATTATTGTTATCAAATAATTGTTTCGCAGACGAGACACTCAATGTTCGTTTTTTTATCATTTTTATTTCTTTTGGCACATAAAATGGAGCGACGTAAATTTAATCAAGAAACATCATAAATAATAAATGTCTATAGTTTATTTTAATTGAAAGAAAATTAGATTTAAATATTGAAACTCAAATAAATTTATTAAATTTTATTTTTCTACTCTTTAATGTAATTACTCTCACTCAAATGCAACGTTTATACTTTAGGAAAATTGTCATCAAACCGTATTAACTTATTACAATAGGCTGAAAGGAAACAAGTTAATGATAAACAGGCGCATGTTTCAAAGTGCACTAAAGGTATAAATTAAAATAGCAGAATCTTGTTATAATATTGTTTTGAATAGAGTTGGTTATGGCAATTTTTTGTACTTATCAACGTAAAATTGACCCACAGATTTAAATCTAATAGTAGTAATTTATTTTCTTTTATTTAGTTTTTGTTAATGCAAATTTTTGTCTTTAAATCATTTTTTTTATCTTACAGCTTGTGCGCACTACGTTGTAATTAAAAAAAATGATTGAAGACTGTTTACCGTCATGCACAATAATAAGAAATTAAAATATTGCGGTTTATACAGTAGCTTAATTCAATCTATAGAAGTAAAACTTATTGTAATATTGACTGCTACATCAGGGGTTTAGGGTTTGAATTTGCGGCAAAATTTTTAGATAGATAATAGTGTTAACCTTTGGTCCTAAATGATCAGCTTTAGCAACAGAAATAAACCAACGATAAATAACTTAATTTAAAAAAATAGTTGCAAATGCTTATTTGCTAGTAAAAACTATATAATTTTGACAAATTTATTGTGGACACAAAATAAAATTAGCAGAGAATACATTTATCTTAAAATAAAATTAAAAAAAAATTAAGCCAGGTCTTTGGTTTATCATTTGATTGATCTGGTTAAAGTAAGTAGTTTTTTTGATTTGTTTTGTTGGTAAGTATTTAAGCTATACTGCAAAAAACTGGCATGAAAATACTATTACAACGTTTTCCATGTTTCAGTCCCACAAAATCATGTATAGATCAGCACAAGAATGAGACGAAAAGGCTTAAAAAGGAGATCCGAAAAAAATACCACAACTTTATAGAATGATCAAAATTGAAAATATGATCTATTTAGAATAACTTTTTATAAATTTAAAAAAACTAAAAAAATCATTTTTATCAGGTAATCTTTATAACCATGCAAAAGAACCATTTTGTACATTTATTTTTTAGAAATTATTTTTTTCAATTGTTGGCTTTAACTACGGCTAACATGGTCTATGATATAAAAGTTCTAATTTTTAATGACGTGTTCAAGCAATTTGAGCGGTATTTGGCAAATGACGTAAGTAATGTTAGTCTCCAATTTCCCAACCGTAGTCGGCTTTTCCATAAAGACTTTGGACTATACGTAATCCCAAAAAAAAATATGCAATATTATATAATCTAGGCAGTCAATTTACTAATCCAAGGCGTGAAATTAACTGTTTACTGAATCGTTCTTGCAATAAAACTATGGTTTTACGGGCTATGTGGCAAGTAGCGTTGTTTTGTTAGAATCAAATGTTGTTGAGATCACCGGTTTCAATTTTAGACAGCAAATAGTCTGTTGTTATTGTGCGATAACGGGCGCCATTTACAGTTAAGTTTTGGCCGGCTTTATTTTTAAAGAAATGTTGAATTTGTATGTAATGGCAGCTCTTGAATCTCTTCTGGTTGTTTTTCTGCTCAAATACGGCAATTTATCCTATTGACGCAGCCATTAAGTCAAAAATGGGCTTCATCGCTGAACAAAATGTTGATCAAAAACAGTAGATTTTCTTAAAGCTTTTCAAGAGGCCTAAACATAAAACAGTGACAATTTGGAAGGTCAGTCTGTTTTAATTCTTGCATGAGTTAAATTTTGTATGCTTTTAAACCAAGATTCTTGTAAATACGCCAATTTGTTTCATACGACTATCCAAACTGTTGAGAACAGCGCCAAATCAATTCATTACGGTCATTGCGTTTACTCTTATCTACCGCTGCTATATTTTCTTTACTAAGTTCTGGATGTGGTCTATTTGATCGTGTATTATCTAATAATAAAAATTGTGTTTTAAATTTTTCAATGCTACAGCAAATTGTAAGTTTGGTAGGCCGATTATATAAACCATAAGTTGCTTTAAGTGTATAAAACACTTTTCTGATTTTCGTAATGCAGCTGAATGTGAAAAAATGTAAAATAATGTCTTATTTGCAGAGTATACAATCTATAATGTTTACTTATATGTAAAATAAAAAAAATATATTAAAAAATCAAAGATCTGGAAGTGTGTGACATTTGATACACATCTTTCGTTTAATACTCATCACATTTTAAACATCTGCAATAAATCGTATAAATCGTTGAGTTTTATTATTAGTAATATCAAGCATTTCAAAAACATAAACACAATTAAAAAACTGTATAAATATTTTGTACAAAGCAAAAACGCGTCATAAAATATTTATATTTTGTAGAAAATCGTATTTATGCGGACAGCGTACCTTACTCGGAATTGCTTGGAATTTATATTATAAAATTTATATCTAATGAGCATAAACGTATTTTTTGCTCATTATACATTATAGGATAGATTGTACTGATCTTCTTAATAAATATAATACCGCCTGCCACTTTTACCTATTACTACATCTCGTATCAACTATCACGGTTTTTCACCTTTATATAAAATGTTGCGCACATATAATGAGCTTCAATCTAAAGCAGATATTTTTATAGATGCAAAGAAAACGTTTATTAAAAACATTAATGATTGTTTGTAGTAATTTATGTTAAATATGTAACAATGTTTATTTTTTTAAATGTTTAAAATCTAAAATAACTGTTTTATTTGCCTGATATGAAAACAAAATTATAAATGAATGTAAAATCTGAATTTTAAATAAATATGATAGAAATCTATACAAAATTCAATTTTCAGTACTATTAATCTCAAAACAACCATTTGATATTATTCACATAGACACGTTTAGTTTCAAAAGAAATTAATGTTTGACTCTTATTGATTTATTTTTACGATACAGTTATTTTATAATTACTTCTTACATCATGGTATCTAAAAAAAATTGTTTGTTATGAAGGAAAAAAATTCAAGAATAAAGTTGTTTATGAATTTTGTAAACTATTCAAAATTGACTTACATTTTACTACAAATTACAACAGTAGTTCAAACTCTCCTATAAAAAGAGTACATACTATTATTTTAAAAAAATTAAAAACTTTCAAAATTCAAAATGTTAACAAAACACAACAAAGCATTATGATATCCGTTGTTCTCACACATAATCAGTCTATTCATTCTGCAATAAGTTACACTCCAATCACTTTACTTTATGGTCCATATGAAAACTTAAATGCATATAAGATAGTCTTAAATAAAACAATAAATGAAGCTTGAAAGCTTAATAAAAAATTGAAATACTACTGTTATAAGATCAGTTATATCAGAAACAACTTAACGCTAGAGAATTTCCGGGTTTAGTCGCCCCGTCCGGTTGTGGTGCCACCAGTAGTATTGTTATGGAAAAATATTAAATCATATTACAAGAATATCGGTAAACCAATTTTTCTAGAAAAATATTGACATCTACAGCGCTGTTTTTAAATTAAAATTGATTCTTATGGGACAAAACGCCAATCAACTCAATATTCAAACGATAAAATTTTAGTCATCACTATTTTTATATGTTGAGCTACATACAATATTCTATGTCTTCATGTTTTGTTTAAAGATTTAAAGTTATATTTAACTAGTAAAAAATTAATAAAAAACTAATTATAAACATCACTTTTTAAAAATTAATTGCGAAGAAACGACTTGCTGCATCTAATTTCTTCAAATTTGAAAACACAGATTGGACTTTCTTCTACAATGTGTGAAAATTTTATTAAATTATATTTAGGCGTTTTTATGCTGAGTTTGATTCTGTGAACTCTTATAATAGCGCAACTATTCTTCCCTCTTAATAAAAGTAGAAAACTACTTGAAAAACAAAATCAAAAGAAAAATAAAAAAAATCTAAGTTAAAACCGTTTAATTGATATAGATGTTAATTTTTTTTTAGAACTAGCTTCACTTTGTTGCCTTGGTGTTAAAAGGTTTTATTTTGATATTTCAAAAACGAATATTTCTAAAGAAAAATCAATAAATGTTTATTCATTGTAAAAAGAAAGGTATGCTATTAACATTTAAAAACTATATCAGTCAAATGGCCGCCACGGTTACGGTTGCAGTACCACATTTTTTTCATGAAATTTTCCATGACCAATTCGCACATTTTCGGTTGTATGTCCTCGATAACTTCACGAATTTCATTTTTAAGGTCTTGAATCCATTGTGGAGCATTGGCATAGACCTTATCTTTCACGTGGCTCCAAAGAAAAATGTCTAAAGGTGTTAAATCACAAGATCATGGTGGCCAATTCTTTGATCACCTCTTTGAGAAATAACACGGTCAGGAAACTTTTTTTGCAAAATTGCAATTGTTTTGTTGTTTTTGTGGCACGTAGCGCCGTCTTGCTGAAAATAAACGTCATCCACATCAATACCTTCCAATTTTGGCCGAAAAAAATCATTCATCATAACTCGGTAGCGCCATCCGTTTACCGTAACAGTTGCACCAGCCTCATTTTCAAAAATGTAGGGTTCAATCACACCATCAGATCAAAAACCGCACTAAACAGTGACACATTAAAGATGAAAAAACTTTTCAACAATCATTTTTGGATTTTCTGAGCCCCAAATGCAACAATTTTGTTTATTAACGTAGCCTCCGAGGTGGAAATGGGCCTCATCACTGAAGATAATTTTTCGATGAAAGTTTGGATCATTTTGATGCATTTGAAGGACCCAATCAGCAAAGATACGACGTTTGTGGTGATTGACCGGCTTGAGTTTTTGTGTTAACTGAACTTTAAAAATCTTAAGACTTAAATCTTTATGCAAAATACAGTGTAATGTTGTTTGTGGAATGTCTAATTTCAAAGATCAACGAGGAATCAACAAATCTGGGTTTTTATGTGTTCTTGAGCGATGCACACGGTTTTTATTTTTCACATCACAAACTTGGCCTAACAGCTCAAATTTTTTCACCAGGTTTACAATTGCTGGCCGAGAAAGTGCTTTACGACGACCAAAAAGTGCTTTAGTTTTGCGAACTGTGACCAACAAATTTTCACCATTTTTGTAGTGAATTTTAATCATTTTAATGCGTTGGTGAAGCGTGTATTGTTCCATTTTAAATAATGGCGTAGTTTTTACTGTCAACGTCAAAAGATAATAACTTTAAAAATTGATAGCTGCCTAAATAGCCTGCTATTCAAAATGAAACTTTTTGTTGGAAAACCTTTTATAAGTCCCAGTAGTATAATAGAATGAATAATACCCAATTGTTCTATGAATTATTTATTATAAAAATATTGAAAACAACTTATTCTAATAAGTCCAAATGTAAATTTATGTATAGTAGGATAATAATCACGTATTACATAATGGAATATTTCAAGCAGAACACATTGTTTTGGTTCTTTTTCCTCTTCAAGGTTTTGCTCAATAGAATCGGCTTCCTGTTGAAAATGTAATAGTCTTTTTTTTTCATTGTTCAAATTTAACATATTCAGATCCACTATCTTTATACAAATCTTCAATTGACTCAATTTTAGAAAGATGTTTAGTTAAATAGTCTAGTTTTTTTTGACAACAATATTGTTTGCTGAAAATTCAAATAGACTAATAAAAGCTGCTGAGATAAAATAAACCCTAAAATGAAAGCTAAAATAATAAATATATTTGTAGAGCTAAAACTAATTATGTTTTTGTAAGAATAAATTTGTGATAAAAAACATAGTAAATTGTTTTATTATTTCACAAACAGAAATTATCACATAGTAAACCATAAACTATATAACGTTTAAAAAAATCTAAAAACACATTAAAATCTAATACTACTATTATTTAGTTCCATTGCAAGATGTATAATCCTACATCTTTCCAATGCTTATCTTGTAAGAATGTACAAATATCTATGTTTCTGCAAGATATATCACTATTAACTAAAATTATAACAATGCCGCAAATAAAGATTTGGCGTGAAAATTGTGCTTTCACTTCAAAACTGTTTAATTTTAAGTAACACAATCCAGTCCATGTTCACCAATACATTTTACAGAATATTTATTATCAAAAAGTATAGTTTCCAAATGACTTAATTTTCATTTAGTTGACTAAAGGTAAATTGACAAACATATTGGTTCTTTCGGATTTTTGTTTTGATTGCTTTTATGAAATTTTTTATCTGATTTTTGTAAATTTTGTTTAATAAAGTTTAAATTAGATATAAACTATTTAAAAAACATCTAGTCTGAAACAGTTGGTGTTATATTTTGTCACAATATTATAAAGTTATCCTTGTAGGGTTTTTGCTAGTCCCCAGGTGGCGGCTAGAGGAATGCCTACCAGATATGGTTGGTACCTAAAAAATAAAATACCAGGAGTGGACCAAAACTAGCACTGGAAGAAAGCAGCAGCAACCTCCAGTACTAAGATGAGGCAAAAAGGAAATTATAAATTACAAGCATGTCTGTAGCAGTTTTAATGGTTGTGGTGCTGCGGCGTGGAAAAAAACGGAAAACCACTACGCAAACTTCCCCAGGACAAATTATCCTTTATGCAGGAACAAACCCAAACTACGGTCCTGAATAACGGGCAGGCCGGAGGGTGCTAAAAATCTGCTGGTTTAAGCTAAAAAAAAAAACAAAAATTTGCAACCTGGAACGTTAACATCCTCTATAAACCAGAAAAAATCAACAATCTAACACAAGAATTACAAAGACTACAAATCAATATTATGGGCATTAGTAAAGTGAAATGACTCATACAATGTGTAACCACACTTTGTATTACTCAGGCAGCAACAAAACAAACTCGGAGTAGTTATTGTGATGGACAACAACACTAAGAAATCTGTATACAATTGTTTGCCAATCTGGGAAAGAATTATGTTTTTACAACTTAACACTAAACTAGTAAAATTAAACATAATTCAAGTGTACGCTCCCACGGCGGAGATACCGGATGCAGAGTGCAAAGAATTCTACAGATGCTTAGAAACTTGAGTGTTGCAAGCATACCAAGAAGAAAAACATAAATATAGTAATGGGCAATTTTAATGCAAAAGTTGGAGAAAGTAGATACGAAGACATAGTTGCGGAATTTGGCCTAGGTATTAGAAATAATAGAGAGGACAGACTTATAGAGTTCTGTCAAAACAATAAGTGCATACCTAGTTGGTACATGGTTTCGAATGCCGAAAAAAAAAAACAATCGACATTTGTAAACTAACAAAAGAACCTATGGTAAGAATCGCATATTCCAAGCACATAAACACAAAAATAAAATATAGGCAACAACTAAAAACAATCAAACACATGGCAACACCTCAAAAACGTGTTAACATCGGAAGCATAGAACAACGCAGAAGGCTAATAATTCAGCAAAACCACGCCGAGTATAAAGTGATGCATAAGGAAATACGCATGGCGATCAGAATAGCCAAGAAATCCTGGATGCAGCAAAAATGTAAAAAGTAGATGAATTACAAGAAAAAGGCAATGTATTTAACCTACACAAAAAAATCAAGGAAATAACAGGATCACGCAAAGGGGGAAATCCGACTTACATTACAAATGACCAAAGCAAGACAATAACTAATGACATGATTAAATGTAATCCATGGATGCACCAACCAGCCTAACGCAACATGACTTTACAGGGCCTTGCAAAAGAACAACAAACCACCAGGTCTAGACAATATCTACGCAAAATACTTCAAGCAGAAACGGGAAGAAAATATAAACCTAATCTTAAAACTATACAACAAGATCTATGACACTGGATAACTTTCAAAAAAATGGCTAAAGTCTACGTTCATAATGCTTTCCAAAAAGCAAACAACAACCAAATGCAAAGATCACAAGCTCATCTTGTTAATAAGTCACGCATTAAAAATATTTCTACGCATTATACATACTAGGTTATTTAATAAACTTGTAGGGCTAAGCTGAGATACTCAGTTTGGATTCAAATATGGCACCGGTCCACAAAAAGCAACATTTTGTCTAAACGCATTAATACAAAACTGCTATGACCAAAGAAAGGACAACTTCCTGTGCTTCATCGACTATAAAAAAGCGTTCAATAGTATCAAACACGAACGTGTCATCAAATATTTAAAAAGAGCTGGTATAAATTAAAAAGACGTAAAAATGATCCAAAACCTATACTGGCAACAATCGGCTAATGTAAGAAATAACGACAAAAGAAATCGAGATAAGGATGCATAATGTCACCAATGCTATTTAACCTTTACGTTAAAAAAATATTCTCAGAAGCCTTCAATAATATAGAAATCAGAATAAAAGTGAACGGTATTACAATAAACAATATAAGATACGCAGTCAGCACAGTGATCATAGCAAGCAACCAACAAGACCTTCAGCTACTAATGAACAACATAAACAGAAAGGAGACAGAAGCCGGACTAAGAATCAACAGATCCAAAATAAAATTTATGGTTATAAACCATAATAATCGCCCATCACAGAAGAAAGAAAAACAATAGAAAGAACTACAAGCACAAAATACCTAGGCACACACATAATAAATAACAGATAGAACCAACTACAAAAAATCAAGAGTAAGGTAGAACAAGCCAGACAAGCATTTAACAAACTACGTCCTTTGCTATGCAATAAAAACCTTAATTTAGAAACCCGCCACAGAATGGTCAAATGCTACGTTTGGTTAGTTCTACTGTATGGATAAAAAACCTGGACAATAAAAGCAGCATCCATTAACAATATTAAAACGTTTGAGATGTGGACGTTTAGAAGAATGCTTTGTATCTTATGGTAGACCACATTACCAACTAAGAAGTGCTAAGAGGGACAGGAGTGAACAGATTACTATTCAACAACATAAAGCAGCGCAAGATAGTATACCTGGGTCACATGCTAAGGGGGCCAAAATATCGAATTTTCTAGCTCATACTTAAAGAAAAGATAGAAGGCAGAAAAGGCATCTTACGTAAACAGTTTTTGTCTCTTAGGAACATCAGGAACTCGACCAGAATAAAAAAGTTTGGCAACATAAGCCAAGCAGCAATAAACAAAACTTCAACAATTATACAATAAATAATAATTTGCCAACGCAGATGGGTGTAAGGCAACAGAAGAAGAGAAGATTATAAGTTTATAATTTTTTTTCAAGGAATCAGACCATTTAAGTACATTGTTAAATCTTCTTTCCTGCATTTTTTGTGTACATTTTTAATAAATACCTAGTTTTTCTTTTTTTTTGCTATAATTTTGCAACTGCTATCTACATCTTTTGAGCCCACATACTAACTCTTGGAGTTTTTCTTCTTAACCACTTTTACCTTATTATTAGTTTTCATATTAATACTAGAATCAAAAGCGTTGATTTTTATAATATTGGAAGTAATCACTTTAGGTGTATTTGGTGCAACCAAACTGCGTTGTGGTATATAATTGAATATAATTTTGTTTGGTATTGTTATATAGGTTACAAACATTCATTGTTGACTTTTCAAATAAACAATTAATAAGTAATAAAAAAATTTAATAGTTTATTCTAGTGTAACAATTTTTTTACTAAATAATTATTAAGTTTTAACTTGCTCACCATGTTTTTTTAAGTTTAATGTATGCTTATTTTTAAGTTGAATTTAGACATATGAACCACAGAAACATAAATTTTTGTTTGCTTCTGTATTATTAGCACTGTTTTTATTATCATCCACCATAATGCAACAATAATGATAGTTTAATAATCTGTCAAAATGTGTTGCTATCATTCTGTACTTACATAAGTTGCAATGCAACTAATTATTTTAGAATTTATCTGAAGTTATTTTTAATTAAATAAAAATTAATAACAATGTTACACTTAATCATAGTAAATTGCAAAGCGACAAACTGTTTTACAATCATGCTGCATTTATTTCAAATCATTAGAAACGCAACTAATTTTTTTAGAAACTATCTGCACTTATTTATAATTAAATAGAAAACAATCAATAATATTGCAATTAATAGTAAATTGTGAAGTGACAAAATATTTTACAATAATTCTATACTTATTTTCAGTCAGACGCTAAGCAACCAATTGCTTTAAAATTTACATGCACTTATTTTTAATTAAATGCCAGATAATTAAAAATTTTGCAGTTAGTCACAGTAAAATTAAAATGCAACAAATTGTTTAAGAATTAATCTGCACATTATTTCTAATTTCAAATTTATCTGCACTAATTTTTAATTAAATACAAAACAATTTGTAATTTGCACTTGGTCGCAATAAATTGCAAAGCGACAAAATGTTTTACAATTTTTTTACTCTTATTAGTCGCAAAATAATTATTTTTTGAGTTTTTTTTTTTCTCTTATTTCTAATTAAATAGAAAACAATAAGTAATGTTGCACTTAGTTACAGTAAATTGCAAAGCGATAAAATGTTTTACAGTCTTTCTGCATTTATTTTTAATTAGTTGCAAAAAAATCATTTTTTTTTAGAATTTATTTGCATTTATTTCTAATTAAATAAAAGATAATTAGTAATGTTGCACTTAATTACAGTAAATTGCAATGCAAGAAAATATCTTTAATTGTTTTGCATTTGATTTTAACAGTCTCAAAGCAAAGCAACAAAAAGTTTAGTGTACACTTAATACAACAATAAATGTTTATACCTTTTGGCATTTAAAAACAAAAGACTTAACATAACGTTTACCATATAACTTAATTCAATACTAATATAATATATAAATTTAATAACCTTAAACCCTGCTTTTAATTAATTATTATCATTTATCAGTTTTGTTTTTTTTTTTGTTATTGTCTTCATCCATTTCATTTTGCTTTTATATTTTTTTAATACTTCATTTTTTTCAATTTGCTCTTCTTTCATCTTATTGCATTCTTTTACCATTATTTTTCTAGTTATCCATAACTTGCAAATTCCAATGCGACAAAATACTTTAGAATCTATCTACGCTTATTTTTCATTTAATACTGGACAATTAGTAATGTTACACTTAGTCACATAATTAACAAAGCAACAATATATTCCAAAATCATTTTGCACTTATTTTCAATCAATCATGAATTATCAAAATGCTTAAGAATCTATCTGCACTTATTTACAAGTAATTGAAAAGCAAAGCCACAAAAGATAATTAGTTATTCTGAATTAAGTCACGTTAAATTGCAAAACAACATAATGTTTTACAATTGTTCAGCGCATACTTACAAACATTTACAAAATAACAAGTTGTTTTAGAATTAATTGCATTTAATCACAATTAATTGCAAAGCATTAAAATGTTTTAAAATATTTAACATTTACTTATAAGTAATTGCAACAAAACAAAACATTTTTGATTATTCTGCATTTATGTAGAATTATTTGTGAATAGACACAGAACACTTAGTCTGCGTACTTTAAAACTGGAAACTTAGTTGGCTACAGTTTTAGAAAGTAATGAGAAAAATGTTGTTGCTTTAAGTTTGGCAAGCATGTTGCGCAGTTGTAACTTGTTTATTAAGCTAAAACAATTGTCATCAAGTTAATTAATTTGACAAAAAAAACATCAACAATTAATATAATGCAATACTATCAATTTAGAGCAGTTTTTCATCGGACCATTGTCATCTTTCTTAGCAAAATGTTGGTAGCTACTATCAATAACATATTAAATAATTTACCACTTACTGAAGTAAAACAAACTTAGTCTTCACTTTAACGTAGCATAAAATTTAATCTTCTCAGCTCTTAACGAAAACGAATTCTTGATAATTGATAAAATTTTAACAAAAAAAATGAATTTACAGTTAGCATACCACCAAATTTGCTATTGCGTACTAAAAATAGTACTATAGTTTTAGAAACGCTGATCTATACAGTATTAAAAAATAGTGTTTTATTTGTCATAAAATAAAGTCATCAAACTTAACTTTGCCCGGCGCATTCACCAAAAATTGCAATTATTACTTAGTCTATTTTAATTTTGTAATAGAGCAATATCTAATTATATTATGAACTATTTCAACAAACTGCGCTTACAAAAGAAAGAAGTAGATAATAAATTAATAAATATTTATTGAAATTAGTTTAGGTGATTAGTTTAAAATTTATAAAGTATAAAATTTTTTTGTTAAGTTTGTTATGAATAATAATTTATTTAAAGTTAATTATGAAGCAAGTTTCTTATAATTTTCTAGTTATTTTGATGGCGCAAAGTTTTAAAAACTTTTACCCAAGACGCACCTGCATACTTTTATGAGCCCCTATCAAAGGTTCTTGTTCGGTAACTATTTTACAAGTAGCGCCCCTGAGAGACATAGTTAAGTTTTATATATAAAAAAATATGATCTCTTGTTGTTGTTCACAACGGTTATAGATAAAATGAGTTATTTTATTTTTATTTATTTAACGTCTTGTGTTTTATTGCTTCATAAATAGTATCAACACACAGTATCGTTAAAAGAAGTGGGTCCTTGGGGGACTAAAAGTTGGAGCGCAACATAGATAACTACATGTGTCCAAGCAAACTTCACTATAAAACTACATGCAAAGTGGTGGCGAATCAAGTGACCGACTGTACTGTTTACAACTAGATAAAGCAACCCCCGGCACGCAAATAAGAACTCTTGGATATCGTAAAAAGAAATTAAAAACTGAAGACATTATTTTTAAGCAAAATCTTTAATGTATAGTTTATAATAAATTTATAACACAAAAAATGTTAATTATATAAGTACAAATAAAAATTCTCTAAACTAATAAAATTAATTCCAATCAAATTGTCAGAGTTTGGAAATGCTTTGACCCAGATTTTTTTTATATAAAATTGCAAAGTATTTCTATAAAACAGCGAGACGTCGGAGCAATGGACCGTGTAATATAAATACCGTGTATCACAGCCGGTAGACATGGTCCGCTACGAGTGTTCAGCACTGATATGGGGCATCCCGTTTTTTGTCAGGGGTTGATACTAGAATGTAGCCCCTAAAACAGTAAAAAAACAAACAAGCACTGAAACGAGGTCAGTACTTATGGCAAATTTTTATATTAGTCAAACATCGTCCGGTAACAATTTTTGTGTTTGTCACCTAAACTGACCTACATGCAGCCAGCAGTTGGATTGAAATAGTTTTTCAATATTGGGAGTAATTTATCGCTTCGATTATTTCAAACAAGCCGGAAGTTTGACATTACTTATTCATCACATTCTCGGACACAATTGTATTGCGAATTGGAAATAGTTTATTGCATTTCCCGTGAACCCTATTTCAAATTACAATAAAGTCTTTGCCAATTCAATAAAAAATAAACTTTATTATAGGCACCGCATGCAGTGGTCATTAATATAATATAATAATTTTTAGAATTATTTAGTTTAACATACGTCATTGCTAAATTTATGCTAATTTATTCAATTTCACGCAATAACCAAGCAATTTATGCACAGTAACAATTTGCTTGGGTTTATTCAAATTTATAAACAAAATGCTGAAATAATTTTAAAATAGTATTTAGTTCCAAGCCCGGTTTTAAAAGAAAGAGGGATTTCTATAAGAAGTAAAGAACCAAAGATAGTCACAAGGGGGTGTGCGGATGCAAGGCATCTTGATGTAATATTCCAGAGCTGTAAAACTTTTAGGATTAAATTGTTCTATATGCTGTGAAAATTTCAAAATAGTCAATTATATGTAGTTTGTGAGACAATAAAGATTTTTTTACATTATTTTAATTATTTTTTTATTAACGTGAACAAAGATGTAGAACCAAAATTATTTTTTTAGCAAAAGCTTTAAACAATTATAAAGGTTGTATAAGTGATTCTTTTGTATTAGCTAAAAGATTATAATACAAAACTTTGAGTTTGTTTGTACGCGTATTTTAACAGTCATATTTTTTTGAAATTTAGAGGAACATTTTTTTTTTTGAATGCACAGTTGTATTTATATGGTTAAAGAAAGAAAGTTGGTAGTCAAATAATATTCTAAGCTCCCTCATTTCAGATTCAGGAAAAGGTTTTTGAGTATATCTGACAACCCAACATTTACCTATATTTAAGTAAGTTTGTTTGCAGTGCACCATTGAACTATAAGATTAAGGTTTTGTTAAAGACAGTTAGTATCATTTACACAATTAATAACTTAATATTGTTTTAAGATGTTAGCATATGCCAGAACAGGTCTATGAGTAGAACAAATAGTAGAGGCCCTAGGTTTGAACCTTGAGGTACACCAGAAGTAGACATAAAACTGCACAAATTAAAACCATTATAAGAAACCATATTTGTTCTACTTTCAAGATAAGAAGAAAGAAAACTCAAAAACTTTCATGTATTTCCAAAAGTACTAAGCATGTTCTGCAAGATGTTGCAATCAATAATATCAATCGCACGAGAAGAATCGATGTGAATTACATCAGTTTGCATATTGTTATTTATATTTTTGAACAAAAATTGTGTTAAAACTGTTACTGCGCTCTACAGTAACTAACTGTAGAGCGCCCATGTTGTTTAGAAGAAACAAATTTCCGCACATATAGATAATATAAATAAAATGCTCAAATATTTTGGGAAAAATTGGCAAAATTGCAATAGGCCGATAATTATTTAGCAACGACAAATCACCTTTTTTAAACACCGAATTTATAATAGCACATTTCCATTTGTCAAGAAATACACCAGTTTGAAGCGACAAATTAAATATTAAAGAAAGCGGTTTTGCTCAACTAGTATTACAACCTTTAGCCAAGAAACTTAAAATACAGTCAACACTAGAGGTAATTGCATTTTTTAATCGTTTGGCTCTAGCAATAAAATCAGACTTAATTAATTAATTAATAAGTAAAATGTATAACGGTAGTCGATTAGAAAGCAAATCTGGAATAGTAGAAAAACTTTTTTGTAAATAAACTTAAGAAAATGTATCAGCAAAAACATCAACTATACTTTGAGAAAAACAACATTTCTAGTGCTAGAGTTTTTAAGACATACATAGTTCCAAAGATTTTTTGGGTTGCTTTTAACATTAAGTTGGATTTCTTGGAAGTATGTGTTGTAAGCAATTTCGATTTGTGGTTTAGTTTAAGCTTGCATTTTCTAAAATTTGCACTGGTCAAAAGGAGATAAAGTAGATTTCCACTAACGATGATAAAGCAGCTTAAGTTTGATATTGTTTTTAAATTCATATGTAAACCAGGGTGGAAACCGGTTACTTTTAGAGCATTTATAAAGAGAAACGTACTTATCAAAACTAGAATAAATTAATTTGTAAAATTTATTAACAGCATAATTAACATTTTCACATGATTCAAGAAATGAATATCAGTTAAAGCATTATTATTGTATAGATCAACATTATTTGCTTTTCAAAAATTATATTGTTTGTTGTTGTTAGATGAAAAGTTGGTATAGTCAACACTGTGCTTATACTGTAATAATCCAGACAAAGTTAGATGATGTTTGTTTTTACAAACCAAAGAAGGAGAATCATGCTGCACATCAAGATTTCAATCAAAATTGCGCAAAATTAAATCCAATAAAAATAAAAAACTACTTTGGTTCATTTAAAACTAGTTAATCACTAAAAAAAGGAACGTTGGAAACTCCCGCTGTGGAATTTGGCAACGGGCCATAAAAGTCTACAGACGCAAGTTGATTAAACTCTGAGGCGGTTATAGCCTTCCATTTAGGTGTGAGTAGAGCTAAATATTTGGTCTTTTAACATAACGCACACAACTGTAATATTCGCTTGATCAACCTATGCATACCAGACCAATATGGATCTTTCGGATGGTACACCACGTTTTGTAAATTCCATACTGTCCAAAGTGCGCAAAATAAGCAATAACAAAAAGTTCAACTTTACCCTTGGGAATACATAATTGGTAAGGCAATTCAGACCGAGTCTATAATAGTTGATTATAACTAATGAATTTTGAATTAGAATTCGGGTCTGTTACCAAAAATTTAATTTTATTTGATATTCATGTAAACCCTGTATTAACTCGAAAAATGGGTTTGCTTTTAAACGCATCACTCTAAAACAACGTTCATAAGGAGTTGACAAACGTGTTGTAGGGATAGTACATCAGCCGTAATGTTGTCGGATCCCTTAATATGTTGAAGATCTCGTACTTTTGTAATGCTATAACCCATTGAGCTATACGCAAAAACAAAAAACAACAAAGATTAAAATAAATACGACTAAAACTTGTCATCAGTTAAAACAATAAAATGATTATCCAACAAAAATATTTGCTATTTGCGTAACGTACCGACAATCTTAACAGTTTTTTTTTTCTTAGGAAATATAGCGACTTTTTTTGTCTAATAGCAGTTTGCTATAATAACTAATAACTTGTCGTTTGTCATTTTACTATTGGAGCAAACCTGTCTCAATACCAACATCACTTGCATCGCATTGGACAATATATTTCTGATCTGATTGGAGGTGGTACAAAAAAATTTCTTCAAATAAGATAGACTTGATGTTTTTAAAATCTAATTGTTGCTTGGTACTCCAAATCCAATCTTTTTTTTCGTAAAAGTTTTGTTAATAGTTTGTTAATACTTGAAAATTGATCTACAAAACTGCAATCAAAATTGACTAACCCTAAAAATGCCTGCAGTTGTTTTACTGAAGCTGGTTTGGAAAAATTAGGCAAAGTTTTTACACGTTTGAGGTATTCATCTAATATATGACCCACAAATTTTACATGTTTAGAAAAAAATTTACACTTTCCACATTTTCAGGTAAACCCCACATTTTTAAGTTTTTTAAAAACCAAATCTAAATAATTCATGTACTCTTCAAAAGAATTTGACGTTAGCAAAATATTATCAACATAGATATGTACAAAACCCTCACAGTATTTCCACAAGATTGTGTCCATGCATCTTGTAATGGACGACACTGTAGCCTTTAATTCAAAGGGGAGTACATTAAATTGTTATATCCGCGTACCTACTCCAACTCCGATGTATTTGCAATGGAAAGGCTTGATTAGTATTGGTATTTGCTAATAAGAAAACGTTAAATCTAAGCATGACATAAAATTTACACCAATTAATGCGGCAAAAATCTGTAAAGAAAATTGTCTTGCTATTACGTTTATATGCAACGATTCTGGATGCGGTGTTAGTAGATATTTCCTCTTTGAAGACAAATTAAAAAAAATTGTATAATTACTATTGCGATAATTATATTTTCTTGTTTTTAACAAAATTTTAATGTTGTTTGATTATGCCTCAAAAATGTTCTAAAAACTTCACCTTGAAGGTTGCAAAATGTGGGTTGTTGGAACCTAAATCTTTGCCTCATCAAACAACTTGTGCTTCCAGAAATGCCACATGTCCTCAGGTATGTTGTAATATATCATCCATCATATCAGCCATCTCTAATTTATTAATAAACATCACTGGATTCATAATATTTTTATTGAACGTTGGTACTATTTTACAAGCATATAAAACCATTATTATTATTTAAACTGAATTTTGTTACACTTCCAGAATTACAAATATCATTTACTTTAAAATATTTAGTTGATTTATTTAACTTAGGTGGATTATTACTAGTACACGTATCAAAATTAAAAGTTTTATCATTACACTCAAACTTTAGATCTCTTGGTCTTGGTAATAATCTGTGAGGACTATACTATTAACAAAACATGCGGGCTGCACATAATATGTTGGTACATGCTGTTTTACTTTTGGCATAGTCTCATGCTCAACCGTATTAACTCTATAAGCGGTATTAGTCGCAGTAAATATAGTGTTATTTGCATTAATTAATGTTGTTGTGCACAAGTGCGAAGTAATGGAAATGTAAACAAATTAAGTTAAGACTTATCTTGGTTTTTTGTTCTTGGTAGTGTGTTGGTAGCAGCATTCTAATTAGACAAATTAATTTTATTATTAAATTCAAAATAAGTATCTATCTTATTAGTAGTCTAGTTATCTGTTTATAAAAATCTAAAAAAAAAGTTTTTTTAAGTTTTTTTTTTTAATTTTGTCTTTAAAAAATCACATTTTTTTTAATAATCGCAATTTTAATGCAAAAAAAAAATTGCTAGTGAAAACGATTAGAAATGTTTGGCGTCATTTTGAGCCCATACCTTTTATACGCGGCAAAACTAAAAAAATACAATATTTTGGTCCTAGTAGCCTAGCAAAAAATGAGCATTTTTGTAATTTTTTTTAACTGTTAAAGTTGACGTATTTTGATGTAAATTAGTTAGAAAATATAAATTTGTTTTGAGTATTTGGGTTTTAAGGTTCTAAAACTCGAAAAAACTACAAATATAATATCCATTTAGAAAAGAAGTAAATAAGAAATATTGCTCGATAACATATTTTGGCAATTTATCTGAAAAAATTTCAAAATATTTAAACAAAACATTTCAAATTACTGTTGCATTTAAAACACATATGAATTTAAAAACAAAATTAATAAATGCTAAAGAAAAAACAGAAATTTTCAATAAAAGTGGAATTTATAAACTAAATTGTAGTAATTGCAACGGAACGTATATTGGACAAACCATGAGAAATTTTGATATTAGATATAAAGATCACATAAGAGCTTTAAAATATAAAGATTTAGAAAAGTCAAATTTTGCTAAACATTTAATTCTGAATAAACATAATATTTCGAATCAAAAAACATCATTAAATATTCTACACATTTCGGATAAAAATTTAACATTTTTGGAAAGCTTAGAAATTAAAAAACATTTAAAAAATCAAAATTATACAGTAATAAATGAACAATTAGATATATATAATTCACCACTATTAGATATGTTAATAAAAATAAATTTTAGTTAAATAGAAATTTTAAATTATAATGTAAATATTTATATATATTTGATAGATTATCTAACCTTTAAATTTATAACGTCTAATAAATGACAATTTCAAAATTCAAGTCAGCGGGAATATAGAAATTTAAATAAATAATACGGATATCAGGGTAGCGGGAAAAAACAATTTTTTAAATATTCAATCAGTTTGAAATATAATATATATATATATACATTGATAATGATGATATAACTCATCGAAACATGTCTGTAATGTAAAAATAAAATAAAATAAATAAATAAAATAAAATCATTAATTCATTAATATGAATAATATAAAAGGATTTTATAAAATAAAAATAGAAAATATAAAATACAAAAATAAGCTTATCTTTAACATAAACTTGGACAATTCAACATAGAAAATAGTCAGTGTTGTGCTCATGGACAGGAGAAAACACATTTTTAAGATAAAATGCTATAAAATTTAATAATTTTTTTTTTATTTATAAAAAATATTATAAACACACTAATATAGGATTTAATTTTTTTTTTTTTTGTTAAATTTCAATAAGCGCCAGACGAATTTATGTTATTTTATGAATGCTAAAACTAATAATATTTTTAAATTTTTGCGCCAATAAATTGAGTCTAAATTTGTGCCGTAAGCGCAGAAACTATCAGACAATGAGTAAAATTGACCAAAATTGGTTAAAGCATCAAAAGATGTATTTGATAAAATTTTAAAATAAACTTAAAAAAATAAAAGTAAATTTTTTTTTTAATTTGTAATTTTTTTTTCTAGTTTACCTTTTCGACACCCGATAAGCACTATTTTTTATAAATTAGTTTTATGGGGCCATTCTCCACATGCTAATAAATTAGTTAGCTTTCAATAAAAAGCGCTAAGACATATGTTAGGGTTACATTACAAAACAGATGTAAAAAAACATTAAAAAAATACCTTACTCTTACTTATTGTCTACATAGAGGAAAATTTTCTAAAAAAGTATTAATTACCTTTTTTATTGCTTTCGTTCTTTATTCCATTTTACTTAATTTCCGTTAACAACCAATTTTGCAGACAGATTAAAAACAATTCAAAAACTTTGATCTATACACTCATAAAAATGTTAAATAAAAACGTATATTTCCTACTTTTTTCTAGGCAAGTAATGACAAAATCCTGCTCTGACTTAGCGCCATATTAAAATAGGACAGCTTATCAGTATTTTTAGAAATGAATGGATATGAGTAAATTGGTGGAACTAACCTTGTTCAACAAAAATTAATTATTTATATTTAATCAACCAAACATAGGCTTAGTTTATGGTTTAAAATTTATGTTTTATAATGTTTGTAGTCTAAAAAAGATTAAACGTTTATAGAAAGTAAATAACAAAAATCCCAGATTGCTTTAATCAAGTAGATTTTAATTTTTATTTTGAACATTTATTTGCTAACCAACAAGATGTTTGAGCATACATTTACAAATAACTAGCATATTTTAGATTGACGACATTGCATTGGTTATTATAAAATGTTTCTTAAACTAAATTTTCCCGATAAGATTGTTATTATAATAGCTATATACCTACTATTTTTCAATTAAAAAAATCTTTAAATTGTATTATAACCGTTTGGCAAGTTTAAAAAAAAAAATGTTAAAGTAAATACATATTGTAACTTACCACGAGCAAATCCAGATATCAAATTTTTGGTGTTGTTCTTACCTTTTTGTACTTGAGTATTGGTTTTAGTAAAAAATTTATATTCTTATTTGGGATTAGTTCTTTGTGTTCCTTGGTTGCCAAATATACTCTGTCAACCGTGCAATAACGTATCTACCGTTTAAAAATAGTTTAGTTAATTCCGCCTGGTTGTTTTTTTTAGCAGTTCTTCTCTTCTTCTCCTTATCTTTGTAAGTTTGGTTGGTGCAAATGTTTCAGGAAATGTTCTTCTTTTGTTTATCCTTTCACTTTCTATTTTTTGGTAGACATAGTTGACTTGGCCATCTTTGTTGTTTTCACTTTATTGCATTTTTTCATGTTCTTATGCTTCTATTTAGTCTTTTGATTTTTTTCTTTGTCTTCTGTGGTTTTTAATCTGTGTGTTTCTTTTCATTTTGTTATTATATTTAAATTTTGAAGTTTTAAATCTTTTTTTTTCAGTTCTGTTGTTGTTGTAATTATGTTGTATACCTATTCTTTGTCTATTTTCCTTTTCAATCCACTGTCTTTTTTATTAGTATATTGTTTCTTCTCTTGTCGGTCTCTTTAATTTTTGTTTAGCAGTTTCATTTACCATTTTCTTTATGTCTAATCTATCTTTTACCATCAAATAGTCTCTCCTGCAACACCGTTCTGTAGGCCTTGCATATTCTTAACAAGCTTGCTCTCATAGCTTTTCTTATTTCTTTTCTGTATTTTTTTTTCAAGGTTTTTTTATAATTTTGTGGCAAACAATAGTTTATTTCTAGACGCTTTTGTTATTAGCTTTCTTGCTTTTTTCTGGCCTTTTCTTGTTTGGCATAAGCCTACTAATATTGCTTTTAATTTGTTTAATACTCTTACCTCTTCTTTAACCTATTTGTTTCATTCTTTTGCTTCAAGTCTAACTCCAAATAATTTTTTTGTGGTTATTATTTGTTGCCTAGTTTTATTTTTTATTTTTTTATTAGTCTTCTTTGTTAATAACCGCCTCAATTTTTTGCGGAACTGGATTTAACCCTTCATTTTTTATCCATCTTTATAATTCTTCTTCTTAGCGTGCTTTGTCCGCTCTGGATATTAGCGATGATCATCACAATTTTCTCTTTGTCTACTGCATTGCAAAAAAGTTGAAGCAATGGCATGTCAAACCACTGGCGTAGATATTTAAGCCATAAAATTTGGCGATTTCTCGAGCCTTTTCTTTCCACCACGTTTCTTTTCTAAATTATTTGGAGTATTCTGTATCTATCACTAAGCCTCATTACGTGCCCGAGATATTTCAATTTTGTAACTTTCACAGCTCTCAATATTTCCTATTCCTTGCTCATTTTCTGCAAAATCTCCTCATTACTATTGTGCTTTTTCCACAAGATGTTCAGGATACGACAATATGTCCATAGTTAAAAGGCCTCCAGTTTTTTTCTCTGTATTCTTTGATTGAGTCCAGGATTTGACGCCGTACATTAGAGTTGAGAAAACGTAGCAACGCAACATTTTAATCTTAATTTGCATGCTCAAGTCTGGGCTGTTAAAAACTTTTTTCATCTGAATAAACGTTGTTCTCGCTTTTTCTATCCTGCATTTGATTTCTACTAAATAATCCCAGAGTTCATTCATGTTTCTAGATATATGTATTTGTCCACTTGGCAAGAAGACTTGTTGTTGAGAATTATTGTGATGGATTATCTTTACTGACAAGCATATATTAAATCTTTTTGAGACTGAGATCAATTTCGTACTTCTCGCTGACTAATTTGATCTTATGCATCATCAGCTGAAGTCTTTGAGCTGTACTCGCCAATATAACAGAGTAGTCCGCATTCCTTAAATTATTAATTATTTTCACACTCTGCAAATTTGGATATTTTCCGTGCTTTGGCCTTGTACTTCTGCCGTCTGTTGTCCGTAGAAAGATGTTTTTGTCGTCGGCACCGGTGGTTTTGAGTATTTTAAGCAATTTATCGTGTTTTACTCAATTGAATGCTTTGCTGAAATCTATAAAACACAAATGTACCTTGCAGTTAACGTCTCTGCATTTTTGGATTAATATATTAAGCGCAAATATTGCCTCCTTGGTACTCAACACATTCCTGAAACCAAATTGCGTTTCTTTAATACGGTCTTTGCATTGTCGGAATATACGGCGGTGTATAAATTTAAAAAATATATTAAAGGCATGGTTTTTTTTTGGAATAGTAATAAATGTGAATTTGAACTATTCTTTGGGCATCTTTCTGGTATCATATACTGCATTATATAGTTGAGTAATCGTATTTATGGCATTTTTGTTAAAAAGCTTGATTATTTCTGTCGGAATTTTATCTGGGCTTACCGTTTTGCTATTTTTTTATGTGTTTATTGCATTTCTAACCTTCTTTTTTGTTATTTGAAATCTAGTGTAAGCGTTCTTCATACCATAATTTTCTAACGAGCATCTTCTAAAAACTATTACTATTGCAAATTCTAACTTATTTTAATACTTTTATGTATGCCTATATTTTTACCTACCAGATACACGTCTTTTGCAAATGCCATTATTGTCATTCCTATTGGCAGCCGCATCCTGAGTTTATAGATTAAATTCCACAATTTATATTTTAGTGCAGAATCTCGTAGTACTTCTCTTGTCAACCTAAAATATTCATTTTTGATCAGTAGATTTTTCCCTTAAAGGTAACTCCATATTATCTTGATTGTTTACTTTTATTAGTTCTCTCTCTTTTTGGTGTTTCAGTAAGTATGCTGTTAAAAACATTGTGTATTCCTAGCGCTATTAAGACACAGTTTTGTTTTTTTCAGTGCGATCTACTGTTTGCTTTTTTTGCAATATTTTTTACCTTTTCAGTGGCTCCTAGAGTTGATCTTCTCTTCGTAAATCCATATTGTTCCTATTCCTATCTTTTTTTTTCCTGATCAATTTTCTTTACAGTAACTTTTTTCATAATTTTTGCTAATGTGTTCAGATGTATCCGTATACACTGTTGTTTTGCTTGCTTTTTTCTTCTTTTTGATTTAACAATCAAAATTGGCCACCAAGATCATGCGACCTAACGCCGATGAACTTTTTTCTTTGGGACTACGTAAAGGAAAAAGTGTATGCAAACAAGCCCTAACAGTTAAACACATTGAATAAAAGATACGGCGCGTTATTGGCAAAATATAGCCACAGTTATGCGAAAACGTTATCCAGAATTTTTAGATAAGAATAATTCTGTGTAAGAAGTTTCCTAGTGGCCATTTAGCAGATGTTGTGTTTCATGTTTAATTGCAATCATTTCTCTTCACGTTGAAAAAAAATGCTTAATTAAAGTGAAAATGTGTTTTTATTTATTAATTAAACACTCTTTATAAGGACCATTAAAATAAATTATATTCTAGTTCCAAATAATTTAAATTTAATATCTCTCTCTCATACACACTATAAATTTTAAAAGTGATTTTATTTAAAACGCACAATTCTATCATAAAGTATTTTTTATCATTAAAGCTGATAAACCAAAAAAAAGTTGTTTACTTGAGCTCGGTCCTGCAGTTGTGAGATACGTAGCAAGCGCGCCGGTCACCTTGCTGCATTGGGCGAATTAATATTTGCTCCGCATTACACTTGTGCATTGTTAAAGGTAATTACTGATTAAATTATTAGGTGTTCATGGTATCCTATGTGTGTATTATTAGTGTAGTGATTTTAAAGACATTGTGTACTAAAAATTGTTACAAATTATGTTAAATTTATTAAATTGTGATACTTATTTTATTCTAAACAAAGTGCATTATTAGTGTATTAATTAACACATTTTTATATGTGCGCAGATCTATTAATAATCGTTTTTATTAATTTTACTAAAGTGAATAAATGCGTGATTTAAAATTTAATTAATTATGGAGTAAAGCAAGTCAACTTTAATTATTACATTTGAGTCCGACATTGCGCTTAGGACACGAATTTCCAATAACAGTTTATTTCTAAGCAAAGTTAAGTTTATGCGCTAGAATAACCAATTTCTTATTATTGTAAACATGAATTGATATCCTGCTTTATACTTAAGATTATTCCGACCTTAATTTGTAGTTTTATAACAAAAACAGCAACTTTGCCGATATTGCTTGTTTTACAAATAATTTGATAATCAAATATCTTTGTACCGGTACATTCAGAAAGGATCAAATTGTATTTTGTCAAAGTTATTTAGTCAAATTATATCTGGAAATAGTCAACAAAATATATAAATATAAAAATAAATGCGTTTTTATTGCAAATATAATTTATTTAATTAAATTTAAATATACGGGGTGTTTATGAATAGGGGTAACACTCTTCTAGGGTGGAAAGGGGGTTCATTTGAGACACTTTTTATTTATAAACTCATAGACAACTATGTTCACCTTAGAAGCTGCATGGCAAAAACTTTTTTGTTTTTTTATACAATATTCAAAATATCTCTTAAAAGTCTAAATTAAAAAAAAAATAATAGGATATAAATTATTTTTATTAAAAATCATGCTTAAAAGTCAAAAATTTGAAAACATTTTAGAAATCAATATGAAAGGTCATTCAATTGCGCTTCGTTCACCTAATAACAAGTTTTAATGTAGCTACTATCGATTGTGTGCTATTAAAGAAAAACTTCAAGGAGATTTTTTTTTTAAACTTTAATGAGATATCTAAACTGGTCACAATAATTGCCTAAAGGTGCCTCTAAGGATTTGGCAAGAGTATGTATAGTTTAATAAACAATGCAATTAATGCACGTAATTGGCTATTCTTATTTGCTACTTTTATGTAGAGGTTTCTACACGCGCAAATTTGCTCTTTGTAGCAACAAACATCTGTGTGTTTAAAGCTTTTGACATTTGAAGCAACGCATTAGTGCCGAAATATATAGCCTGACTTTGAGGCTATAAAAAGTCCTTTTCACGATGGTAAGAAGTTATGGACGGTTAAATATCATAATATGGTTTATGAGTTTTTTTGCGTACAGATGCAACGCACGTTGATTACTTCTTGACCACTCATTTCTTTTGTGCAGTTTAAAAAATCTTCACAATAAATAAAGGGTAATTCCACAAAAATTCGGACAATTGTCCCCACATCAATATCTCCTCTGCTTAAATTTTGTACACATGTTTAGGGTATCAAAATAAATCGATTCCTAAAATTTTAGATTTCTAGGTGCAATACAGTATAAATGGCGGTTATTTTAATTTTTTAAGAATATTTTGTCTTCTTTCAGTTTTTGTGCTGTAAATAAGCTAAAAATAGTCAAAAATCATATTCTAAAGGATGTATCTTATAGGAAATTTTTCGTAGAACACAATCCCACCCTTGGTTTTCCAATTTCTTTTGCAAAAAATGAAAAAATTACCATTTTTTTTACAATTTTCTACTTTCAGAAAAAACTAAGAAGCAAAAACAATGGTTGGTAATATGCGTTAGATTATCAATTATGAATGGGCACCACATTTTAATTATGTATATAATTTGAATCTTCCTTTTGAAAAAATTTAAAGAATTACCATAAAAATACTCTCTTTTTATAATCATAAACTAATTGTTTGTTTGATAAAAATGGTTGATATAATAATTAAGATTAAAAAGTTTAAAAAGAAAGAAACAGAAGTACATACAAACAAATAAAAACAAGCAAGTTTTATAACTAATTACACAAGGAACAATAGATAGACAAAGAAGACCACCAAAATAATTTATATGTATAAAATCAAGGAGATAAACATATTTAATATTATTAAATTAATTAATTATATATTATATATAATTATAATTAATAAACCAATCAATAAATTAATATTGAATTGATTCGGCAGATACACGTTGAAACTATATAAATAATTAAAATAAAATGAAAATGCCACTCACTGTGTATGAATCAATTTTTCAAATATATAATATTTAATAATAAATTAATAATTAAATTTATAAATAATTTTACAATAAATTAATAAATAATTTACTGATACAAATAAATGCATATATTAATAAAAATAAAAGAAATTTAACCTGTTAGAATTTTGTTTTGCATTTATTCTTATTCTATAACTAAATAGTTTTTTGATGGGGTCCAAAATGTTTGGTACACATTATTGAATTAAAATTCTTGAAAATTATTCACGCTGTAACATATAGGGAAAAAAGCTTAAATTTCAAGTATTTTTGTGGATATAGATAGATAGATAATTTTATTTATTTCATAAAGATTGCATAATACAAAAAAATATAAAAAACATTAAAAATGAAAGAAGTCCAAAAAAAAAACGATACTGAAAATACAGTTACGGCATTACAAACACAGTTTTAATAATAATAATAGCTTTATTTCAACAAATTGACATAAAAAAAATTCTACGTTTTTTTAAAGTTTTTTTGACGATTTTTAACTTAATTGCATTTTTTGTTTAAAAACTCAAAAAATAAATTTACTAATGAAATCAATCAGAAATTTTCCGAAGAATCCAAATATGGCGCAAGTCTATACCCTGTCTATAAGCCGCAAAAGCCATAAAACCATGTTTTTGTTCTCAGTGGCCTGGGCAAAAAAAAGCATTTAAAAAAAAAAAATTTAACCGCTAAAGTTGACGTGTTTTGATGTAAATTAATTAGAAAATATAAATTTGTTTTGTGTATTTGGGTTTTAAGGGTCTACAACTCAAAAAAACTGCAAAAATAAGCCTATTTTTCAACATAAACTTTTACAAATGCACATTTTACAGTTTTCAGAGTAACTATACACCAAATAATATTAAAAAATTTAGTTTTGCAAACAATTCTACATAGAAAATAGTCAGTGTCGTGCTTATCTGGCAAAGAAAAACCCATCTAGAAAAAAAAAATTGTTCAAAATTTACTTAAATTTTTAATTTTTTAAATTTTTTTTAAAGATTATTTGGATTATATTTTTTTAAATTCATTTCAGAAGTTTAACAAAGACATTTTTTGTTGCTTGAACCAATTTTTGGCCATTTTACTCTTTGTTTGATAGTTTTTGCTCCTGCGGCACAAATTTAGACTCAATCTATCGACGCCAAAATTTAAAAATATTATTATTTTTGGCATTCAAACTTAAATCTGATTGTCGCTTATAAAAATTTGTTAAAAAAAAGTTTTAAACCACACCCTAGTGTGTTTATAATATTTTTTGTAAATATAAAAAAAATATTAATTTTTAACTCATTTTTTGCTTAAAAATTTTGTAAACATTTTTTTCTAGATGGACTTTTTTATAGACGATGAGTACAACACTGACAAATTTCTATGTAAAATTGTCCCCAGAATTCAAATTTTTAATAATATTTGGTGTATTGTTCCTCTGAACGCGGCTAAACGTGCATTTGTAAGAGTTTATGTTGAAGAATAGGCCTACTTTGCAGATTTTTTGAGTTTTAGACGCTTAAAACCCAAATACACAGAACAAATTTATATTTTCCAATTAATTTACATCAAAATACGTCAACTTTGGCGATTAAAAAAAAATTTAAAAATGGTCTTTTTTGACCAGCCCACTAAGAACAAAAACATGGTTTTATGGCTTTTGCGGCTTATAGACAGGGTATAGACTTGAAATGGCGCCAGATTTGGATTCTACGAAAAATTTCTGGTCGATTTTATTAGTAAATTTATTTCTTTTGATTTAAAATTGCGGTTTTAAAACAAAAAATGCGATTAAGTTAAAAAATGACAAAAAAACTAATAAAATTGTAGAATATTTTTTTATGGGTTTCATACTCTCATATATTGATCAAAGGACTACTAATAAGTTATAGAAACTAAAAAAAAATACATAGGCAAGTTTCTCAACGCACCCCCCCCCCCCTAGCTCTGGTCCGTTTGAAATGGAATTGCCCACATCTTATTCAAATAATTTTGTATTAGTTTGATTAAAAGTTCTTCCATAATACTTTTTACTTTTTTCAGTTAGCTGAAAGGTTATTTTTTGTCCATAGTGATCTCCTATATGATAATTTAAAATATTTGTTTCATACTCGCATGCATTCTGTAAATTTGTTACGATGCTTTTGTTACTCTTGTGGGATCAAATATTGTAAGTTTTGAATTAAACAATTGCAGTAATATTTAAATAATTTGGTTGGATTATTATTTATAAGCGTATTTATATTGAAGTCACCGGCTATAAAATAGGTGTCATTTTCTTTTGTTATCAAGTCTAGCAACTCTAAGACCAGTGTGTTTATAACTGCTTTGTACTAAAGTAGTGTGCCCTGCATACAACTTCAAGATCTAAATGGCCAGCGTAAGTTTGACAATCTTTAGCAGTTAATACCTTTCAAATTTATTTAGAAATATATCTAAGTCTCCCCCTGGATAAACAGTTTTTTTATCATTTAAAATTAGCTGGTTTGTTTTACACCAACATCTCATCGCTTGCAATATTTCTTTGACTGTTATTTGTAACTCCGTTTCATTACTTGCACTAACAGCCACACTAGTATCATCTGCATAATTTATTAACTTTACTATATTTTCTCTGTCAATGTAAGCATGAAGATCATTAATAAATAAGGAAAATAGTAATGGTCCCAATATAGATCCTTGTGGCACACCCATTATACAATTTTTATCTTCTGATTTATACCCATTAACATCCACATAAAATTTCCTGTCCCTAATAAAACTGATTATTAATTTAAGTACATTATTTCTTATGCCTAACGAATACAATTTTGTTTCAATAAAATTAAAGTTTACAGAATCAAAAGCACTAGTAAAATCAAAAAATAGTCCTGCTACACACTTTCCTTGGTCTAAAGATTTATAAACATAGTCAAAGAAGTTTATGGTTGCTGTTTCGGTAGATCTGTTACTTCTGTATTCATGTTGGCAATCCGATGCCAGATTAAATTTGTCCAGATAACCCCATAGTTCTTTACAAATTATTTTTTCGTAAATTTTAGAAAAGACACTGACGATAGATATTGGTCGATAGTTATTAATACCACTAGCATCATTACGCTTAAAAACCGGCACTACTCGAGCTACTTTTAAAGCTGTTGGAAAAATTCCATCGACAATTGATTTATTTATTAAAGTTGTTAATGGATGTATTATGGAGTTTAATACATGTTTGATGACACAGACCGGTAGCTCATCAAAACCTTTAGAGTTTGTATTTTTTAACAAATTTACAACATTAATTATGTCTTTGTTTACAACAGGACTAAAAAACATTGAACTGAATGCAGAATTTGAAGTAGTGCATTGTGTTGATGACATGTTTTTAAAATAAGTTTCTATTTTTGTTGTGGTTATTTTGGCAAAGTGTTCTCCAAAAACATTACTGATTGTTTGATTACAATATACTTCGCTGCCATTATGAGTGATGTGCGGTATTTTATTAGTTTTAGTTTTACCAAATTCTTCCGAAAATATTTTCCATAATTCCTTTGGCTTGCTTTTTGCGGTTTCTATTCTATTTCCCAATGCTTCTTTTTTAGTGTTTGACACCAATTGTTTGTGTTGTTTTCTTTCCGTTTTGTACAAATTGACATTTTCTTCACTATTGTATTTCTTTATGTTGCGGTATAAAAATTTAAGTATCTTACTAGATGTAATTACTTTACTCGTAAGCCAATCTTGCTTTATAGTATTTTTCTTTTGTTTTTCTACAATAGGACAAGAGTTTTGAAAATGGTACAAAAATGTTTGCTTAAAAGAATTAAATGCTTGATCAACGTCTTCCATTTCAACGCAATCTCAATTATTTTGAGACAGTGCCGTCGTTAATTGATGCATATTATCTCCATTAACTTGTCTATATTTAATTTTATTGTCATCCTTTGTTTGTTTACCCAAATTAGGAATAGATATTTTCATTATTTGAGCATAATGATCTGCTATATGAGGATTAAAATTACTACAATCAAAATTACTTTCAGAAAAATCACAGACCAGATAATCTATTTGGCTAATTTTTTGTCCCATATATTGAACTAGGCGAAAATATTTTATTTATTAAATTGTAACATTTAAAAAAATCTAACATTTGTTTATTTATGTCATCAATCATGAAGTTAATGTTTAAATCACCACATGCTATTAAGTTGTTGCATTCTGGAGATATTTTATTTAATACTAATGACACATTATTTAGACAGATATTGATATTATTAGTAGGAGGTAATCATCATTTTCGGAGATAGAGTAGTTTTGAGTTCGTAATTCGCTCATAAGTTCTTTTTTGGTGTACTTGTGTTTTAATCCTGATATTTTAATTTTTGGTTTGTTCATTGTTAGTTTAAGTCATAATTTTTATGCAGACGTTGGTTTGCTTCATTTAATATTAAGTTGTTGCTATCTACAGAATTTGTTGTTATTATTAAGCCGCCATTTTTGATAAATTTGGAATTTTCAATTTAAACATTTAATTTAGTTAGAAACCACTTATTACACTGGCCATCACATTTTATTGCACTTTCCTTTACATTAATTATAGCATCATACTTAGGACAGTGCCCATCCGTCGGCGCTATCTTAGTATTGTATTTGAGTTTAGTATTGTACCCTGTATATGTAAAGCAATATTTTTCTATCCACACCCGTGAAACCACATTCCAAATATTGATTGCAGTTTCCCATATTTTTAATTTTATTTCTCTGTTGCCCGATTTTCTGTCCTTCTTCCTGAGTTGCATTTCTAGTTTTCATTTCTTTTTTAGAATGTTGATTAAATATTTGTGTAGGTGTTGCTTGTTTGATTTTCTTTCTTGTGACCGATTTAGAAAAATTCATTTGAGGTTTAGTTGGGTTTTCTTTGTTTGTATTTGTTGAAACACGTTGCTCCATCTGCTAGTTTGTGGCTAAATCTTTCATCGTGAGATTGGCTGTACATTCCTCGAGTTTGTCGATTTCATTTGTATGATATTTGTGTTTTGGTTTTTTAATACATGTTGAATATTTTCAACTATTTCCGTGAGTGCTTTTGATTTTAATTCTATAGTGTTGTTGTTTATTGGTACTTCTGTTTTGGTATATGTTGAATTAATAGGTACGTCTTTATAACACTAACGCCTACTTGGAAATTCATCTATGCACACATCGCATATCCACTTGTAATTTTTGTGTTTGCTAGTTGTTTCATTTCTTTTAAGTGCACAAGAAAGATGAAACTTATCTTTGCAGATAAAACACACAATAATTGCTTCTGTAGTTTTTATTTCAATTCTACATTGTTTTAATTTTGTCGTCCTTACTCGGCAACATTTTGTAATACATTTTAAAAGTAGCATTTTATAAGATATCATGAAGCGTAGGATAATTTTTGCACATAAAAGCACGTTTTTATCTATATTTGAGAAAATACCCGTATTCTTTTTTTTTTAAATTGTTTTTTAAAGATCTAGGAAATTTTAAAAATTTAAGGATAAAAATTTCTGGGCAATTTTAAAGTTAAAATTTCTTCTAATTTTTTTCTAAAAATGCAATGCTGATAAAAAATGTAAAAAAAATCAAAAAGGGCTTTCTGAAAAAATCGGGAAAAATTCACCAAATTAGGATTTATATAAAAAAGCATTTTCAATGGTTTGAGCAAAAAAAAATTATTTTGTACATTTGATTCATACATGAATCATGTTTATGTAATTTTTTTAAGATTTGAAAACATTGAGGTTTTTGAGAAATGCAATCCTGAAAAGTTACAAACGATCAAAAAATGTAAATTTAAAATTTAAGCTTTTTTTGCTAATTTTAAGTATTTCTGTTGATACATTGTAAGCAATCTTGGAACGATGCACACGGCATTTTCTAAAAATTTTAAATTATTTTTTGCACGTTTTTTACGGGATTTTTTTTTTCAAATAAGTAGGATTTGAAAAAAAAAATCCCGTCATCTTTTTTTTAAGAAAAACTTTCTTTTAGTCTTGCAAAGTATTCAAAACTCAAAAAAGATTGGCTATAGATACTTATTTTTTGGATAATTTTTAAGAAAAAAGTTTTTTTTAATTTTTTTCTTAGAAATGCAATCCTGAAAAGTTACATGATCAAAAAATGTAAAAAAACTAATAAAGCTCGATTTTTTCAAATTTTGATTGCGTATTACACGGAAATCGCTTATTGAAAAAATCTGAAAAAAATCACATAATCGGGAGTTATGTAGAGGAAGGCATTTTTAGTGTTTTGAGCAATAACAAATTTTCATTTGTACACTTGACTTATACAAGGCCATATATAATTAAATCAAGATTTTAAAATATTTCTCAAGTTGCCGCTTAGTTAAAAAAGTAAAAGTGTCTTAATATTGAAATAAATAGTAGCTTCTTTTATGTTAAACAATATATTTTGCAAATTTTAAACATATTATTATTAAACGTTAAATTTTAATTTCCAATTAATGTAAAATACGAATCATATTTAATATTTGGTATTATTATTATAAAGCAAATACACTGAAAATGTTTCATCCATAATATAAATTAAATTTATACCAATCTTTCTAACTAATCAATATAAATTGTAAATAACAGAAGAGGTGAACTGGAAATCACTAAATAAATACAGGAAATTAGTGGGTTTGAATAATTTAACGCCCATTTCATCTGCACTCATTGGAGAATAAACGCATTAATGTTAACACAAAAAATACTATTTAACACAAACTAATGAACTAGTTTGTAATAGTTGCATATTAATTAAATTTAGATTTAAATACTATTATTAGAATAGTTTGTTCCAGCCTATATCACCGTCCCTAAATCCAGCCGTGGTAATTTCCTTATCTATAAACAGTTTCAGGTGACTTTGAACAAAGGGAAAGTCTCTGTGTGTACAGTCATTAAGTCGCAAGGGGATCAGTGTCCTGCGGGATTAGACCGTCCGCTTTAATCAGCAAGCCTTGATGCGAAGACATCACAGAGACATCCCTACATGAGGTCAACTTTTCACTGACGGACCCCTATTCCATCCAGGCAAGATTAATTACGAAAATGTCTATTTCTACTAGTAAAGTACCTATTATTTTTTGTTATTATAGCATTGACCTACTTCAAACATTATTAAACTTTTTTTTCTTTTCTATATCGTTTGGGATAGCCGACCCGTTTCCAATCAGAAATTTTTTCCGTTGAATATTTTACCATAAATCTAGTATAATAAGCCATAAACCTTTTTATGCATCATAGATGGAAATTGGAGACGATAATAGGAAATCGTGTGTGAAAAATGCATGCCGTACAATATTTGTTTCCGGCCTCAATATCAATTTATAACGGTAATAATAATTTTATTGAGAAAAATAATGGCTTAATAGCCGCAATTATTTAAAACAACAATGATTAATATCCCCAAACTAATAGATAACCATAAATTATCCACAAACTATTAACTTCTGTAGGAACTAAATTGCTTATCTATTTATCTAATATTGGACTCATTATGGTATGGTAATCAAATTTTGGCTTAATTTATGTATCCGCAGGCATTTAATAATTATTATAAATATTATAAATTTAAATAATTATTAACAATTAATTTATCCAGGGTTGTTCTGTACATTCATCAACTAATTAGTGTTAAGTTAAATTATTCGTCCCACATACTCTAGTCCAATAGTCCGAGTGATGAAGAGAAGTAGGATGTAATATCCGGTAATTTGTTTTCTAGTGCTGAGAACTCAAATAATACGACTGCTGTAGCACTTCAAATAGAGTTGAATTTAAATTTAATGTAATTTAATTTAGTTAGCATATATTAGTAGCAATATTATCTATACAATTTATATGTAAAGTGGAATTTTTTTTAATTGAAAATAATATTAAGAGTTTTTTGTCAAACCATTTACAAAACATTACTGGTTTATTTATAAAATTCAAAAATTAAATAGAAAGTAGTAAGATATATAGTTATTTGCCCTTTTACCCTTTCGGGTGTAGAGTGTTGGCCTTGGTGGCTTCTAATAAATTTGTTCCATATATTTCTGTTTTTTGTCATTTTTTTAGCTTTTTTTCCATGTTTTTCCTTTTTTTGTTAGTATTTTTGTTAATAAGTTATTCTATGAAGTTTTTTTGGTCTTTTTCTTTCTTTTTCCTGGTGCCTTGGCTATCTATAGATATTTTGTTGGTGTTTAGTTTTTCATTCTGTGCAAGTGTCCCCACTACCCAAGCTGCCTTTTTTCAATGTATTTTTTTATTAATTTTATGTTAAGCTTTTTTTATCTGCTTGCTCTTTATCTTGTCTTTATTGTTACTTTTTTTTACTTTTCTTAATATTTTCTGCTGCCCTAATCCAGCTTTTATCCTTTTTAAATAGCACCCATGTAAGTATAGGTCTGTAGACTGCTTTACATATTTTTATTTTTGTCTGTTTAATTTTTATTTTATTTATTAGCATTTTTTCTAGGAAATATTATGCTCTATTAGACTTCTCAAGTCTCTTTGACTTTTTGACTTTCTTCTTTATCAATCATTGTTCCTAGGTATTGATAACTGTTTACCTGTTTTATTGTTTTTTTATCTATCTCTATTTGTATTCATTCATTCTCGGCTGCTACTACTATGACTTTTATTTTTATCTTATTTTTTTTTAGTACCTTGTTCCAATCTTTTTTGTTGTGTTCTTGATCTTTTCTGTGCTAGGCTTAAATTTCCATGTTGTCCGCAAAAGCGCACTTTGCTATTCCTATATTCTCCATTTTTTGGTAATCTATATATAATGGTTTTGATTTTTGTTTAGTGAGTTTAATTAATTTGTCAATCAAAATTATAAAAAGGAGCAGACTCAGGCTGCCTCCCTGTCTTACTTCCTCCGTGATGCTAAATGTTTGCAATTTCTGGTTTTTGCTTATAACGCAGTTTTTTGTTTCTTTATACATACACTTAATTACACTAATCAGCTTTTTCTCTACATTAAAATCTCCCATATTTTTGCTTTTGGTACTAGGTCAAAGGCCTTTCCATGTCTATAAAAGCTATGTATGTAGATTCTGATCTTGATAAAGATTTGATTATAATTTCTTTAATTGTTAATTAATTAATACATGGTCCTGCGTGCATTTGCTTTTTCTAAATTCATTCTGTTTTTTCGATAGTGTTTGCTCAACTTGTTGACTAAATCTTTTCTCTAAGATCTGCTCTATTATTTTTATTGATGTATTTAGCAGCGTTATACTGTAGTTACTTTAGTTCATTTTGTCAACGTTTTTGTATATTGGTAAAATTAATCTTATTTCCCTTTGCTTGGGGATTACATACTTTATAGCATACTTTCATCAACAGTTCTTTATCACCTTTTCCCATGTTTTCAACATTAGTTATTTTATTATGTCTCACCGTACTTTAGTCTGTTTATAGCTTCTAATAGTTCTTTCATTGTTATATTGTCTTCTGTCTTTTAGTTTTTTTGTTTTTTTGCTTGATTCCGTTTGAGAATTGTATTTCTATGTCATGTTGTTGGCTTTTTTACCTGTTAGTAACTTTTGGAAATAATTCTTTCATCTTTTCATTATTTCTTTTTTGTTGTTAGCATATTGCCTTTCTCATCTTTTATTGTCAGTCTGTCTGTTTTCTTCTCATTTCCTCTAATATTTTTCAACACTTTGTAAAACAGTTTTTGGTTCCATTTGATGTCTCTTTTAATTTTTTCTCCTAATTTTGTCTTAAGTTTTTTGTTTTGATTGAATTACCTAGTTTATTTTACCTTCCTTTGTTGATCTTTGTATGTATCATAACTTTTTGCTTCTTGTGTAGATACATTTGTCAGTTTTTCTTTTTAATTTTTATTTGGTGTTTTATTTGTTTTGTCTACCAAGCCGTTTGTTTTTTGATTATTGTTTTATTTTTGTATCCACCCTAGCATTTATATCTCCTACTAGGTATATAGTCTCTTTTGCATTTTCTACAACTATCTTTATTTTTTCTCAGAATTTGTTTTTGTTTTCCGGTTTTTTTGTCTGGCTCATAAACAGCAATAAATTATTCTTATCGTTTTTTAACTCTATCATTAAATTTTTTTCAGATACTGCTTCCCATTTGTTCAATATGTTTTTTATACTTCAATGTAGTATACATCCAAGCCCTGCTCTTGTCTACTCTACTGTATAATAAAAGGTGTTTTTTGTCTAATTCCTCTTTTCCGTTCCTTTTGCGTCTTAGTTTTGTGTACTAATCGTTTTTACTATGTTTTCTTGTTTCTTTCAACCTCTGTACATCCCATAAGTATAATACATCCTCTATTATTATTTGTTGGTATCCTATTTTGGTTCTTTTTTTTTTTTGCTGTAGCAATTCTTCTAATTTTTTTCTAAATATTTTTTTCTTCATTGTTTACGTAGATTCTTGTGTTTTTTAACTTATTTTTAGCTGACATGATCATTTGCTTTTGTTCTCAGTCTGGTAGTTCCGCTTGTAATAATTCATTGTTTGTTCTTTTTTTCAAGGTTACCATTTTCTTAATATTTACAGTAGCATCTATTTTTTTTTTAATTTATTTATTAACTGCTTCTATTGTTTTTTGGGGCATCTGTAGTCCTTTTATTACAATTTTGTTCTTTTTTTTTTAATCTTTCTTTTCTTTTTGTTTTTCATTCTAGCTTCGCCAGTCTAACTGTAAGCATTTTCTTTTTTTTTTCAGATTTCTTTTTTCCTTTACGTTTTTGCTAACGATTTTTTTATCTTTTGTTTTATTTTTTTTGTAGTTTTTTCCAAATTTATTATCATCATTTCAAACATTTCTTTTACCTCATCAATTTCCTTCATATCGTTTATATTTATTTTTGTTATTTTTTTTAATTTTATTCAAATTTTGCTTAAATTTGCTTAAGATTGTCACAATATTTAAAATCAAAAATGAATTTTGAATTTTTTATAAATTTTTCAAAAACTGAAATATTTTAGAATTGTTTTTTTTATCAACCAAACCAAATAATTAGACTTTTTTTTTCAAGCGGACCAGTGCCGGGGGAGCGTTGAGAAACTTGCTTTGATTTTTTTTTGTTTCTATGAAAACATAAAACTCTCAAGAAAAATTCTACAACTTACTTAAAGTTTTTTTGTCGTTTTTTAACTTTGACTTTAAAAATCGTATTTTTTGTTTAAAAATCGCAATAATTTTTTTTCTAGTGAATTCGATTTTATACGCGGAAAAACCCAAAAAACCAAATTTTGGTCCCAGTGGTCTGGACAAAAAGGAGCATTATTGTATATTTTTTTTAATTGTATGTATATTAGTTAAAAATATAAATTTGTTTTGTGTATTTGGGTTTTAGAGATTAAAAACTGCAAAAATAAGATTATAAAAAAATGTACATATAAATAAACTCATTCTATGGAAAAATAACAACATTTTTGAAAATTAATTATTTTTTCATATTTACAAAAAATATTATAAACACACTATGGCGGGGTTTGTATATATTTTTTGTTAAATTTTGATGAGTCTAAATTTTGCGGCACAAATTTAGCTCAAAAACTATCAGACAAAGAGTCAAATTGACCAAATTTCAAGCGACAAAAAATGTCTTTGGTAAACTTTTGAAATGAGCTTCTGCTAAATTTACGGGTTTTTTTTGGAATAATGTTTGAAGCTTAATATATCAAAATCACTGCCACAATATTAAACATAAAAATATGGGTTTTAAAGTACATGTAATAAGGAATAATTTGAGCCATTGTGGACTTTTTTATCTTTTTCCAGAAGCCCAAAAATTGAGATACAAAATAAGCTATTAGTTATTTATTCTATTGCCTTTTTACCTTTCGGTGTCAGGCGTATACATTATTAGTTTGTGTAATATTTTCTCCATTTCTTCCTATCCTTGGCTATCTCTTTTATTTCTTCCCACGTTTTTCCTTTTTTTGTATCTCTTTCCTTTATTGCGCTGTTCCATTCTTTTCTGGGTCTTTCTCTTTTTTGTTCTCCTGTTACTCTTGTCTCATAAATTTTCTTAGTATTTCTATCTTCACTCATTCTTCTGATATGTCCATACCATCTCATTTGACCTTCAATAATTTTTTCTTGTATTGGTTTTATATTTAAATTCATCCTATATGTCTCATTCCTTATTTTATCATTTCTTGTTTTGTTCTCAATCTTCCTAAGAAATCTCATCTCCATAGCATTTATTCTTTCTATTTGTTTTCCTGTCATCGTCCATGTTTTGCCATGTTGGTCTGATTACTTTTTTTACAATTTCTGTTTTTGTTGTTTTTGATAATTCTTTTTTGTTAAAGAAAGTGTTTTTTAACATGTTATATATTTTTGCTGTTTTTCCTATTTTGTCCTCTATCTCTTTGTCTAGTTTTCCGTTGCTTTGTATTATTGTTCCTAAGTATCTGTATTGTTCGACCTGTTCTATTATTCTTCCTTTTATTCTTATTTCGTGATTCAGTTTTTCTTTTGCAATTATCATGGTCTTGTACCACCCCCGCAAGAGTCACGTTGCTACCTTACGGTAGTTGCAGCTATGCTAGTCGGGTGGGTCGGGATTCTTCAAAGTCTTGGTCGGCGGGCTCCAATTGTTTTTATTATGTCCCGGTTATTGCCAGATAGACGGGCACACCCTAGGGTAAAACAATAAAATTCCTAGGATGGGTTAAGAGAATTAAAAAAGTAATACCCGAAACACAAGATTTATTACGACCACTGACTTAAAAACATTAAAACAAACAAGGTATTGGCTTTAAAATATAAAGTAAGAGTAACAGAAACTATCTATGTTCAAAATATAAAGTAACATAACACTACTACTCTACTCATTGACCGTTATATGTTTTCCCCATAAACACACAAATACTAAAGAAATTTACCAAAACCTATAAATTAGTTCCGGGAGATCCCGAACATAATTTATAACATACTGAATAACTCCATAAGCAAAATTGCTAAGGCCCGTTTGCACCATTATTCCTTAAAAGTGTTCCATAACTAAAGGGCACTTAAAATAAATTGTTCCTTAGTTTGGATTTACATTGCACCACACAAAATAAAGTGATCCTTAGGTTAAGTTAAAGATAGATTTGACAACACTGTACACATTTAGTGAAATTTATTTCCGCTACGTTTTTCTATCAAATTTCTGACATTAGTGCAATATTAATTCAATTAATTTAAAGGTATAGATATTTGTAAATGTTGTACATAAATATAGAAAAGAGTATATAATGTTTGTGTTTTTACTTTATTATTACAGTTTCAGAAAAATGAATTCTTATGCAAAAAAAAATTGTTCTGCTAATTATACTTCTAATATCTATTTTTTATTTGAGAACTATTAATTATTGTCGCATCATGAGCGGAACCTGGCCATCTCTCAACCAAATTCGGGGTTTTCATTTTATTATCTGAAACTACCTGAACATTTAAAAAAAAATTCTTTCTATTTCAAAAAATGTCTGCTTTGTTTCCACCAATAAACAAATTCGTACTTTACTGGAGTTGTTTAATAAATCATCAAAAATTACCAGGTGATTGAATTTGGATGTGGGTTCTACAGGGAGTTTATAAATGAATGAGATTATGTAATCATTTTAAATATGCCGCCTTTTTAAAATCGTCCACTATACTACATATGTTTTCATATGTTTGCTTGACAGCTGTCAAAGTTGATCTGTCAAAACAAATAGTTTAGTGAACAACTTAACAAAAGCGGCACATTTAAAGTGATTACATAATCCCATTCATTTATAAACTCCCGGTATCTATAGCACCAAACACCCTTGGAAAGGCAGCAATATTGAAAAACTTCTGGCATAATTGTCTTTTTTCTAAATTTGTTTCAGGAAATTTTACGTATGTCGGACACAGTCTTGCTAGTGCCACCAAAACTTTTAACAATTCTACAAGCCGTAGATACTTGTCGATGAATCCCAACTTTTATTATTTCTAATACCTCGACTTCATCTTCAAAAACTGAAAGTATTTCATAATCATTGTCCATTTTTATTATTATTGTGTAGCACTTTTACACACATTATTCACATTATTAGGTTAAGGTGATGTTTAAGTCGCAAAATATTAGGACTTAAATTTAACCGTCACTTAAGCCTTTAATTATTCCTTAAAAACTTGGTGCAATGTAATAAGGAACACTCATGACTATTAAGGGTTCCTTAAGATTTAAGGAACAATGGTGCAAACGGGCCTAAGTCCCATAAATTAGTTCTGGGATTTCTCCCGAACATAATTTATAATATAACAAACCAAATAGGGGAGTCGTTCGGTACACCTACCACGATTCGGACCCCCTTATTGAACTTGGAAGGTAAGGTCGGTTCAGTTCCACGATCAGACTTCCTCGAATGAACTTCTGCATCCGCTTATAAAGCAAAAGCAAATAAAGTGGGGAACATAAACCGTGCCTGATTGGCCCTTGGAAACACGTGGCTCACCCCACCAAAATAGCAGAATAGCCGCGAGCAGGTGTTCCAACTCACTAACAAAAACAGTGTTTACAACTGTAGGAAATAATAAAACTAAAATAGAAAACGGGATAATACTAAACTATTGCACACGCAATAATATTAATAATTGATTCATGCAACTACTGCACCGGAATTATTCGAAATAAAAGCAATCAGTTAATAGAATAAGAAATAACACGTGGTGCACTCTTGGTTGCCTATGTTAACTATCCACAAGCAAGCAATACTCGCAAACAAAACAACTTCACGGCACAGCTGTTGACCATGAAAAACTTGTGGAATGTTGTTGTGATTGTGCGTGCATAATAGTGAATCAATTAAATAATAATACAACATACTACAAAGTGAAACAACGGTGATTAATGTGAGTAGTGTGCATCAACCACGGACGTGGCTGAATAAAGCGGATAAGTAAACACATTAATTAATACGGGCTTGCCGGACTCCTAACCCAACTCCAAAACAAAACATAGAACGGCAAAGAGTAGTTTAAGCGCTATTTAATCCTTAAAAATTAAAATAAATAATTCTGCCAAAATACAAATAAACATAAAGTAAATAATCCAACATCATTAATATAAATAAATAAGCAGAATCTAAATTCAAAATAAACAATAATAATAGTAAATAAACCAACATAAATCAAAAAAATAATTACTAAATAAAGTGTACATCGCGAATGATCGCATTAACTCACAAATCGTCCCGCGGTAATGTCTTAGGGTTCCTGAAGAACTTAAGTGTCTCCGTGTCTGAGACACGCATACGGTAACGTCGCACTCGGGGTTTGGTGCCTCTCCGGTTGCGCTTCTTGGGACGAGCAGCTGGCGTTGGAGTTGGTGCCGGAGGTGGACGCGGACGAGTGACAAGCACGGCCCCCCTTTCTGCCAACCACAGATGCTCTAGTGCCGATGGGAGCGTATACATAGATTGTAGAAGCATCAACGGAGGTGCACTAGGACCTGGAATTGCTTCTAACCTGGTGATGGCGTCTGGCACGGCTTCTGAGGGACCTGGAGCAGCTTGGCTGACCACGCCACCCCTTGGGATGGGCGGCAGAGGACTGATCCAGTCAGAAGACGCCTTCGGAGAGCTGTTCGGTACTGTAGAGGCCAGCGATGGGGTTGGAGAAGGCCAGGTTTTTGGTGGCGTATACAAACCAAATAACATTGCCTTTCGGAGTCTCCATTGGGCTTGTAGCTCCGCTTCACGGCTTGGTGATGGTGGTAAGGATATCGGGGAGGCGTTGAGTTCAAGAACTTCCATGATGCAAATCTATACAGACTCAAAGGTAAGATATTTGCACACAACATTACCATACCCCAGGTTCCTTACACACACAAGACAGCACGGAAAAACATCACAAAGGTAGACACTAACGACTAGTAATTAACAACCGCTAACACACTTACTTACTTGAGAGACCAAATTGTCTCTTATTAAATAAACTTGTAGGGATAAGTATAAAAGGAAAGCAGCATCCTTCATGGCGAATCCTGAGGCAAATTAAGACTGGATAACGAAATAGTATTCACACACCTGTGAATTACATCAACTCCGGAGAGACTTGCATGGGATTAGATGCACTTGGACAGTCCCAACCAATCAACAATAAGTATCAGCCTAAAAAGGTAAGTATAAAACTGTTGTGGTTAATAAGTAAAAGTAGTCTTATTAAAAATCCCTAAAACAATAACGAAACTTTAATAACCAAATTAATATCTCAATAATAACCCTATAAAATCTAACAACTAAAACTTAAGTAACAGTAGAGAGGCCTTAAAACTCAATTACTACCGTTACAGGAGCATCGCCGCTTGGGGCATGCTACAGTCTTTGTTTTTTCATAATTTATTTTCATGTTTATTTTCTTTAGTTGCTCATCTATTATTTCCATGTTGTGTTGTAACTCTTCTTCGGTTTCAGCAATCACTGCCATATCGTCTGCAAATAGCAGTTCTGCTATTTTTGTTACTTCCATTTTCCAATATCTTATTTTTACCATTTTCATTTTTTGCTTTGCCTGTTTTATTGCCCTGTCTAGCACAATTGAGAAAAGCAATGCGCTTAACACATCCTTGCTTCAAACCTTTTTTTGTTTGGAATTCTTTTGATTCTTTGTTATTCATTCTGACTATGTTTTTGTTTTCTGTGTACATGTTTTTGATTACGTTTATTATTTTCTTCTCAATTCCTCTCTCTTCTAGTTTTTTCCATATGTTCTCTCTCTTGATCCTGTCGAAAGCTTTTTCAAGGTCAACAAAGCATGCGCGCATTACTCTATTTTTTTTAATCATTTTCTCACTTAATTGTCTTAAATATTAGATCCTGTGTGCTTCTTCCTCTTCTAAATCTACATTGGCTGTCTTCTATTGTTGTTTCTAGTTTGTCTCTCATTCTTTTTTCAATAATTCTTGTGAATATTTTGCTTGGTATGCTCGTTAGTGTGATTCCTCTATAGTTTTTACATTTCCTTTTATCGACTTTTTTATGTATGAGTAGAATAATTCCTTTATTCCATTCCTTTGGGGTTTTCCCATTCCTCATTATGTCGTTTATTAATTCCGTTATTTGTGTAATTCCCTCATCTCCCATGTATTTCATCATTTCCGGCGTTATTTCATCTGTTTCCGGTGCCTTCCCGTTCTTTATTTTCTTAATTGCTCCTATTACTTCGTCTTTTTTAATTTCTTCTATTTCTTCCGTTTTTCTGTCCTGTAGCAAGTATTGCCTCCATCTTTCCTATATCTTATCTTCTTCCGTTATTATTTTACCATTTTTATTATTATTATTATAAATAGTTTTTGGTTTCGGTTGAAATTTTCATTCATTTCTTTTCCAAATGTTGTTCATGATTTTATCTTTGCTTCTTTTATTATTTTCTTTGTATTATTTCTCTTTTCTTTGTATTTTTTGTAATCTTCTATTTTCTTGGTTTGTAAGTATCTTTTCCATTTTTCTTTTTTGTCCCTTATCTCTTTTTTGACTTCTTCTGTCCACCAATTAGTTTTTTTAGTATCTTTGTTCAATATTTTTGCTGATCCACAGCTTTCTTCTGCAGCTTCTAGGATAATTTGTTTAAAAATTTCCCAATTTCCTTCTATGGACGTTCTTTTTTCTTTCTCTCTGATTTTTTTTTGTAGTATCTCTTGGTATGCCACTTGTATTTGTTCTTCTTTTAGTTTGTATGTTTTTATTTTTATCTTAACTTTTTTCCTTCTTTTGTCTGGTTTAAGTTTTGCTTTCCATTTCATATCCATTCGTATTAAATGATGATCGTTTCCTATTTCCGCCTGTCTTGTTACTTTTACATTCTTTATCTTGTTCCAGTTATACCTGTTAACTAGGTAGTAGTCAATTATTGATTTCTCGTTTCTGGTTGGTTGTGTTCTTGTGTATTTGTGAACTTCCCTGTGTTTGAATTTAGTGTTTATTATTACTAGATTGTTTTCAATGCATAGTTGAATAATTCTTTCTCCGTTGTTGTTTCTAATTTTTCTTCTTCTTTTCCCATAGCCTCTTCTATTCCGTTGTTTTGATTTCCTACTCTCCCATTTAGGTCTTCTAGTAGCATTATGTTTTCTGCTCCCTCGTCTATTTCTTCTTGTAAAATAAGCTAAAAAAGACGTTTTATTGTGAAATTTCTGACCTTCAAATGTGTGTCATTTTGAACAGGCAATATTCTAAGGTCCAAAATTTTGGGTATCTCATTTTTAATCCATATTTTGATTCCTGAAAATTTGAGTAAAATCAAAGAAGTCAACATTTTTAAATCAGTCGAAAAGTAATGGAATTTTCCATATAAATATATGTATATTTTTGGTTTTGCCGCGTATAAAAAGGGTGCGGACTACAAAAAGTAATTTTTATAAATTTTTCCAAAACCAAAATATTTTAGAATTATTTTTTTCAACTCAAAAACCGAAATTCTTTACAATTATTTCTATCATTTCTTAGGTTACAATTTTTAAAATTTGTTAACCAATTTTGGCTCTAATTATCTCAAAACTGTCAAAATAAATTGTTTGAAGTCTGAATTAAATATTGAAAGTTGAAAATATTTTTATGATCTCTTCAGAAACTTAAATAATTTAGATTTGTTTTTATCAAAGCTGAAGTCGTTTTCATTCATTTTTTTTATTTGTTGACCAATGTTTATCTAAATATAAACAAAAATTGTTTAAAATCAAACTTAAGTTTTGAAAATTGAAAGTATTTTTATTGAATTTTTAAACCTAAAATATTTTTGTTTTATTGTTTCTATCAATGCTGAGGTTACAATGTTTTTAATTTGTTAACAAAATTTGGCCCAAATAATTAGTGTCAAAACTAAATGTTTAATTCAAAATTAAATTTTGAAACTAAAAAGTTTTTTTGTGATTTTTTTAACCGATTTTAAAATCATTTATTTCAACGCTGGAATTATGTTTTTAATTTGTTAAAAAAGATTTGCATAAATGTTCTTATTACTGTCAAAATTAATTGTTTGAAGTCAAACTTGAATTTAAAAAGTATTTCTATGATTTATTCAATCAAAAACTGAAATATTTTAAAATTGTTTTTATAACCTTTTTTTAATTTGTTGGCCAATTGGTCTTAAATCATAAAACCTTCATAAAGAAATTTTTAAATAATACAAAATACTGTCAGAACTAACTGTTTAAAGTCAATTAAATTTGGAAAATTGAAAGTATTTTCTATGATTTTTTTAAAAACCGAAATTTTTTAAAATCATTAAAATTTTCTGAGCAATTTTAGATTACTTTTTGTAGTAATAGAATTTTTTGTTAAATTTTTGAAGATAAATCTTGTGCAACGGTCAAGTTTGTAAGCAATTTTTAAATTTTTTCTCAAATTTCGAAAAAATTAATTTAAAAAAATTGTGTTTTTGTATAAATTTAGACAGTTTTTAGAAAATTCCATGCAATATATTAATTTTTTTATTGAGTTTAGATGAATTTAGTGTTTTTTAGCAAGTATTACTTTTATGTGTAATTTATAATAAGTTTTATGCTATTATGGGTTTGCAGACAAAGTTTTTTTGCGATTTTTAACTACTTTTTTGCAAAAATTATGGTTTTCTAATTGATGATTTTATTGCTCAATTTTTAAAGAAATTGTATAGAAAAAATTGGTTTTGTACTAAATTTATGGAATAAATGATTTTATTAATCAATTACCAAAATCTACTATATGGTAGTTTCACGATAGTTCGGACAAACGTCACCACATCGACATCCCAATTTTTTTCAAATTTTGTATACATGTTTGGGGTACCAAAATATGACCATTCCTAAAGTTTTAAATCTGTAGGTGCAATACAGTGTAAATGGCAGGCATTTTAATTTTTTAGAAATATTTTGTCTCATTTCAGTTTTTGTGCTGTAAATAAGCAAAAAATAGTCAAAAACTATATTCAAATGAATATATCTTATAGGAAATTTTCCGTCTAACACGATCCCGCTCTTGGTTTTCCAAAATTTTCCGCGAAAAATAAGAAAAGTACCGTTTTATTGAAAATTTGATATTTTTGATTCCGCTACATCTGTAGACTTGAAATTTGAGTATTATACTCTTGAAACATAATACTATTGATTGCAAAAATTAAACAACTGGATTTGGTTGCGCAAGGGTGAAATATAATTGGTAAAAATTGATTACTTCTAAAAGATTTTTCTCGGATTTTCCGTAATTTTACTAATTTTTTGACTATTTTTAGAAGAAAATTAAAAAACGGACATAAAGATCGCGTTCTACAAAGAAAATCTTTTTGATTACACTAATTGTATATTTTTTTTTACCTTTTTTGCAAAATTATTAAAGATAAAAAAATAATTATTTTTGATCATAATTTTTTTTTTAAGTATGATACATATGTATATACAGGATTTTTGACAAAAAATGTACGGCTGAATAACTCCGTTATTTTTATTTGATATGTATGATACTATTAAATGGTTTTTTGAGTATTATAAAGGCAAGTACACACATGTATGTATCTATTTTTAGTATAGTTGCTATGGCAACCGACTTTATTTTTTTAAATAGCAACATATTACATTTTTATTTATTTTTTTAGAATCTTTATGATATTCTTAATACAACCATGTAAAATAATATTACGCTTTTATAACAAAATTTTCTGATAAATTTAAAAAACATAATATTTGTTTTTTATTTAAAATCGTAATTGAATAGTTGGCATTGAAAATAATGCTTATTTTCTGGGGTATTTTTATGTTATTATGCATAACATAGTACATAAAAATTAACAATATTAAAATTAAAAAATAAAAAATAGTTATTTTTTTTTAATTTAAAAAAATAAGTTTTTAAGTTACTATATTAAGCATAATAACATGAAAACAATCAACAAAAAATTAAACACACTAGTTATTTTCAATGCCAACTATTCAATTAAGATCATTTTAAATAAAAAACAAATACATATTATGTTTTTAAATTTATTAGAAAATTTTGTTATAAACGTATATTATTATTTCACCTGGTTGTATTAAGAATATGAAAAAGATTCTAAAAAAAAATATTGTATGTTGCCATTTAAAAAAATAAAGTTAGTTGCCATATCAACTATACTAAAAATAAATACATACATGTGTGTATCTGCTTTTATAATACTCAAAAAACCATTTTAAATAGTTCTTGAATTATATAAATGAGTTAAAAAATAACGAAGTTATTTAGCCGTACGTTTTTGTTTAACACCCTGTATATAGAGACCAAGACCAAGAAATAATTATTTTTTTCAAAAAAGTATGATGAAAAATAATTATTTTTTTGTCTTTCATAATTTTGCAAAAGAAGATCCAAAAAAATATTGAATTATTATAATCGAAAAGAATCTTTTTGTAGAACGTGATCTTTATATCCGTTTTTTAAATTCTCCTAAAAAAAGCCAGACAATTAGCAAAATTACAAAAAACTCAAGGAAAATCTCTTAAAAGTAACCCATTTTTAGCAATTATGTGTTATATTTCACCTTAAGGCAAACGAATTCAGTTTTTTTTTTAATTTTTGTGATCAAAAGTACTATGATTCTGGAGTATCATACTCAAGTTCCAAGTCTCCAAAGATATCAATTTTTTAATAAATGGTATTTTTCTCATTTTTTGCAACAAATTTTGAAATAGCAAGAGCAGGATCTTGTTTAAAAAAAAAATTCTATAAGATACACTCTTTTGAATATGGTTTTTGGCTATTTTTTGCTTATTCACAGCAGAAAAACTGAAAGAAGACAAAATATAAAAAAAAATAGTTTTGTTTTAGTACCCCAACATGTGTACAAACGTTTGAGCAAAATTGGAGAAGTCAATGTGGGGACGTTTGTCCAAACTATTGTGGAATTAACCTATAGTATCATATCTAATAAATAACTTTTGTGTTAATTTATTAAATAAATTTCCTTCAAATACAAATTTTGTATTTTTGTTGGTTCCTTCAAACTTTAATGTGTTTTTAAATTCATCACTTGGTTTATTGATTAAGTATTATTATTTAATAAAAAATCTAATAAAACATTAATTAAATTAAATCGGCAATGTCCGTGAGTTCCGTAAAAATAATAATGGCCGCCGTTTATAGTAATTTATGTAACAATTGTTGCATAATCACATTTATTAGAACACATTAATTTTATTAAAATCAATATTGTAGCAATTATGTATATAAGAAATAAATAATTAAAAAAATCACTTATTTTCTACAAATTAGAAACAATTTAATAGCAATTTGACGAGACAATTATATCCACACGTCGCTGCGACGAATTAAATCGAAAAGTTTATATTTTTAATTGACAGAGAAAACCATTAGCGACACCTAAACAGTTCCGCCAGTTAATATACAATTTTTACATTCAAAAGTAATAATAGTCGCGTGTAATAAAATCGATCAAAAGCAAAAAAATACTATTATATTTTATGTTGTCAATAAAATTCCTCTCGCGAGGCGATAATTAAATTTTTACAGCCCAAACAGTTTAAACACGTAAGGCACGTACTAAAAGTTGTTGCTTTTATTTTTAACTTTATAATTGAAATAGTTTGAATTACAATTTAAAGGAAGTATTTACTTTTTATTTATCATTACATTTTATATTTTGCAAATGAATCAAATCAAACTGAAATATTTGAGCTGCAAAGTTTAAGAATAGATAAATATTGATTTAAATTTGATTACATTAATAAAATGTGTTATGTTGAATTTGATCAAAATTCCAAACATTTATATGAATATGGTTTAGGAATAATTGACGAATCGATTGAATATATTTGCGCAACATTATGTGTTGTTTACAGTAAAAATTTTATCTAATTATATTGCATATGCGTTTAAAAATCAATGATACATGAATGCAGAACGTAATTGCAATCAAACCCAATCAATTAAATCATAGTTAATCATGAAACTCGATAAATAAAACATGGGATTTATATTGTTTGCATATAATCGATAACTTTGAAACATTATGCAATGTCGACAAATTTGCGGTTCTGCGAAGCATTCCGCATGATTTAACGCGACCGAAATTTTAATGTAATACAAACAATTTAAAATTACTACAATAATATTAGAAGATGCATTCATTCAACCCCCTTTTCCGTAGCTAGTATTCAGCCATATTCAACTGGACTGTAATTTGGGTCGCTTCCAAGTTGCACTCGTCTCTTTTGTGAGAGCGCTGCAAACCCACTCCACCAACGCCGTTTGATATAGTGCGCCAGAACTTCATGAAAATATTAAATGTAGCATAAGAATGACCTTATTCAGGCTCGAAAGAATCGCAATACACTAAATAAGCGATTCTGGATTCGGCCGCGGCATAAATTTCAATTTCCACTCGATTTTATGGGAGACCGTAAGTTTTGCACGTTACGCCAAAAGAACTATTTTTCAAGATTGGCAAATCGTTAATTTAATCAAAATTAATGATAGAGTTGCGTTGATAAATATATCCAAATGATGCAATACAAAACATATAGTACAGTATACTTAATTATTGTTTAATTAAGTTTAAATTTGCGAATAAAATTGATTAAATTTTTATCTCACAAATAATTTTAAAAGAATAATTTTTAAGACATTAATGGATTATATTTGTTGGATTATGTTACAACTTTTTTGTGTCATCTCGCCACAATAGAAGCGATTTTAAAAGTTTGATAAAACATTAAATTGAATAAAAATGTAATCTCAAAGAGTTCATTCTGCACGAAGAAACTTATTTTATTTAATCCAATAATCTCATATTAAAGCCGACATTAAGAGCATCTGGCATCGTTCCTTAAATTGAAATGTAATATTGATATTTTTTACACTGAAATGACCGTCTTGATTATATTTTGATAACCGATGATTAGTTCAGAGAGTACAAGCAACTCCGCAAAACTTATTTGCAATTCAGATTACTTCGTTGAATATTCATGATGTGGTATTTTACATATTACAAACTATTTGTAGTGAATTTTTAACTAAATAATTACAATTGCACATTGTTGTTTGCAGAAATGTTGTATTTTCTTTTTCAGCTATTAAGATTCTGTGATCGTAATGGGCAAAGATCAGCCATATGTCAACAGCAATATTGGATTCGGAAGCAATTTACCGTCTCTGTAAAAGAAATCGCTCGTCCGAGAAATTCTATAGTCGCTTTGTTGTCACTTCACTTAGTTTATCAATCAATAGTTGCACAATCAGTATCTAAACAATCGACTGGAAACATGATGTTTATAAAAAAAAAGAAAAAGAAAGAAGCTTCAATAAATATTCATTTCAGTATAAATGTAAATAAAATAAAATGCGTAATAAAAGTCACCTCAATAAAATCTTGTTTTTCTTTTCTTGTCGACCGCAAAGCAAAAAAAATCGTCCATAAAATACACATATTACATCCAAGACGTGGAGATTACAAATCAAAAGGGGAATAAACAACAAATGTGGTTATTATCGCCTCTTTTCCGTATCGTAAATACGGATTAACAACCGCAGCTTAATTTTATTAAGCGTAAATGTTGCTTTTAACTGAAAGGAGAATAATTATATGAAAATATTTGTTTTATTAAAACAAAAATAAAGTGTTTTTATAATAAATATATAAGATTTTATTGTTGTTACTATATGCTATATCTTATAAATTAGGTAAAACTTATTCTAATATTATACATTTCGATAAGAATAATTTTGTTTTTAAATTATATAAATTTTTGTGTGTAAAATTATTCGTTTTAGTTTACGTTCATAAAGAATTAAAAACGGTATTGGATATCGTAATGAAGTTGAATTAAAAATGGAATTGAATTTTTCAACATTTTGCTTTTAATAAATTAGAAATATTAAAAAAAAAAGTATAAATAACTTGTTTTATAAGACTATTTTAATTGCAAATAACTTGCGTTTAGATTATTTAACTTGGACCCATGTAATAAAACTTAATTTTTAAGATACTTATATTAAGCTATCAAATTGTAAACCATTATTATTATTATGAGGATCTTGTTGACTGCTGCACTAAATAGTTTGGCAGATATGCATTCAGACCAGTCCCTCAGGTTGCAAAGCCACAATTTTTTTTTTTTTTTCTAATCAATATTTTTTTAAATTTTTTGTTGGATCATTAAATTAAGGGTGTTATCTGTTTCTTTTAAAGATGTGACTAAGGTATTTCAGTTTATTTTTTATTATTATGGTAGTGACTTTTCTGATTTTACCTATTTGGTGCATTTCTGTTTTGTTGGTGATTCTGCCAGTTTATGAAATTTTGAGAATCACATTTCAAATCTTCAAGGTTTTTGTTGTTCAAGTCTATATTCTATAGAATAAGGTGGGGAATATGTAGCTTTTGAATTCTTTAGTTCTGAAAGCAAGTTTCATATTAATGTTACAAAGGTAAAATCATGATTACCAGCAAGTAGTTTAAAATAGAGTGCTCAACCATCTGACCAAAAGTTTGTTAATAAGAAATTAAAACTTTCTCTTCTTTGCAAGCGTTAGAAGCCTGTGTTAGAAAAGGGGATGATGAGTCTATTTTCTTAATGATCAACACTTAGGTGGTTGGGTGGTTGGGTGGGTGGGTCATTCCAGATTATACTTATTATTTAGTAGGTGGATTGGAGTGCACATTCACTTGCCCAAAAGTTTGTTAACAAAGAATTGCATATTTCTCCTTTTTATAAGCGTTTCTATGTTAAAGAAGAGGGATAATAAATCGATTTTTTTAATAATCAATACTTGATTAGAATGGGTTAGATCATAATTTTTAGCGAGTAGTTTGAACTGGAGTAACCACTGATGCGTGTTTGTTATCAAAAAAATTGAAGTTTTTTCTTGCAAGTGTTGAAAGTTCCTTAGTCAGAGGAGGGTATGACAAATCTAATCTCTTGATTATGAACACTCAGGTGGGTGGGTGGGTTACATTATATTTTGATTACCATTGAGTAGTTTGAACTGGAGTGCCTAACCACCCGTTCAAGATTTTGTTAACAAGAAATTGAAAATCGAAATTAGATGTTAGAGGAGGGGATGATGAATCTAATCTCTTGATGATCAACACTTGGGTGCGTAGGCGGGTTACTCCAGATTATGATTACCAGCAAATAGTATGAACAAGAATTTGGAAGTATCTTTTTTTTAAGATAGAGAAGGTAGTGATGAATTGAGTCTCTTGATAAACAACACTTAGGTGGGTACGTCAGTCCAGTTTTAAATTATCATCTCTATTTTACTTTTCATTTCTTTTGTGTGTTTTGTGTTTACGTTACCCACGTTTCTAGGAATTTCTGATAAGTAGTTTTTACTAATTTGTTTTTTTTTTGTTGTAGTCATGGACTTTTATATGTTAATATCTAGACAGTATCTTGAACAGTTTGTGTTTACTAATGCTAGGTGCTAGAAATCTTCTGTGTTATTAGTTATTATGTTAGAATTTGCAATCGTTTTGCTGTTTATGATGATACTTTTCGGTTCTGCTGACAATGTTTCTGCAAAGATATACTGACTTTTATAAAAAACGCAAAGCAGAACTTGTTAAATTTTCACAAAATGCTTATATTGATGAAACAAACAAATTGATTCTATTGAAGGCTTTTTGGGAGTTAATGTAAAAGATATAGATTTTATGGTTCATGTCTAAAAAGTTTTTTTAAATTATGATTCTTTTGTTCTCATGTCTTCTAGTTTTATAAAGATGCGTTTCTGTATTATTTTTAGAAAAATCTTTAATATTATCTGAACAATAGTTCTGTGGACTAAACATTCTTTGGCTTCATTTTTTTTAGTATAGTACCAATTGTTGAAGTCAGCCAGTCTTTTGGCACGTTGCATGTGTTAGCATAGAATTGCCGGGTTTGTCTCATTTGAGTCTGAAAGTGTCGTATCTGTTTGGTTGTCATTAAACAGTTTTTGTATATACTGGTTAGAAGGTTCTTGTTCTTTTTTTTGTCTGCCAGCAATTCTACTTTGACTCTTTTTATTTTTTTATGTTGTTGTTTATGTATTTGTGTTATCTTTTTAGTATTTTGAAGTCTATTGGTTAATTTTTTCAACTTTTTTTATGAATTATGCTGTAGTTATTTGGTTTCTAATTATTTTTAAAGTTGAATAGCAAACAAACCCAGTTGTTACTTTAAAGGAACATTTCTTACAAAAAATGGGCTTAAAATTGCCTATAAAGCTGCGTAAAATGTACGTAAAAAAGCATTAGTTACATAAAATTTATTTATTTTATAAAATACATTAAATAAGGTGTAAAACAAACATTTATTACAATGCTAATATTTTTTTTTAATCTAGATATTATTAAGAACTACACATAAAAGTGTTGATTAATAAATATATTTATATATGGGTAATTCCATTACTTTTCGACCAAACTTAAAAACTGAGTATTTCCAAACTGGCTCAAAATTAAATATGTGATAGTAGGTATCAAAAAAACATATTTCCCAAATTTTCAACTTTTTAAGTCATGATCTTGATTTTTAGGAGTCTCTCAAAATTCAGAAAAACGCCTAAATATCACATTTTTTTGCTAATTTTCAACATTTTTTTTTCTCAGCGTAGAAACATTGGAAAAAGCTCTGCAATGTCTGATTTTTTTTGTAATTTCTTGTACTTTAACTTGTTTTTTTTTAATGTAGCCATTTTCTATTTCTTTTAGCGTAGGCCGTTGTGAAAATAGCCTAAAATTACAAAACCAGCCCCACATTGAAAATGCCGTAACAAAGTCAAATTTTAATCAAATTAAGTCTAGTTTAGCTTAATTTGTTTGTTTTGAATTGCTCTTCAAAATTTTGCAAAGTTTTTTTTGATCGAACCAGTAAATCGTGAGATACCACTTTTCAAAGATTAGTAAGTTGGTCAAAATGCTCATTTTTGTATACATTGAAACCGTTGTAACTTTTTTCTACCTAAATTTATTTTGCTGAAATTTTCAGTAAACCTTTCTCATATATACCTAAAACATCTCTTAAAGTTTGGTTCTTGGGAATAAAAATGGGCCTAAGCTACAGAACTTTCAAAATTTGTAAAAAACAAACGTTTTATACGTTAATAACCTGGTAATAATTTATACTTACGATTTTATTGTTGCAAAAAACTACATTTTATTGCATTTGTTTAAACATATCATAGATTAAAAATGTGTTTTTAATAGAAAATATATATTTATATATATATATAGATATATTTTTATTTTTATTTTTATTGTACCTGTAAGACAAATACATAGTTTTTGCTAAAATCATATCATAAACGCCTTATTTCTAAATTTTATGAGTAAGAACGCCAAAGAATACACAGGGTGTTTCCTAACTGTATGCAAAAAATAAAACTTTTTGTCTTTTTTTAATTTCATACAGAAAATCTAATCTTTTTTTGTCTATCTCGCTTCGTTTTCGAGATAATTGAATAATACACATTATTAAAAAAAACACTTGTAACAATGGTAATAACAAATAGAACAATATTACATATTTTAATAAGTAGACTTATGATGTCTGAGATTGATTGCCAAGAGCTACTTGTAACTCTTCCGTTTCAGATATCCAACAATAATTGCCAAACTAGACAGTTTCCATTATTTAGAGAATCTATAAATTCTACCAACTAGGGATTCAATAATCTATTGGCAGAATGTGTAAAATTGCAAATAGCTTTTCTAATAACATCGATTTGTTTTGCGTTTTTAAATGTACATTTAAGAACCAATTAAAATGTGTTAATGAATAATTTTATATTTTGTTTTTATGTGTATACATTTTATGTGTTTATTTTGTTTTTTTTATGTTCATTCTCTAGTTTTAAATATTACACATTGTCTGTATTATTCATCATTATTTATGTGCAGGATGATGTAGATGTAAATGGTTTTTTTTATATACTGTTCTCAAAATGACTACCATTAGCGTTGATCCAAGCTTGTTTTTTTAGCAAAAAAAAAAACAAACAAAACAGCATTACTTTAACAATTGTGCGTTGTTGCAAGTTTTTGATACTTGTCAAAATTGTTTTATTTGGTTTGGTTAGTAAAATTTGTAAAAAATGCTGTTCAACAACGGAGAATACACATGTAATTTTTTATAAGCATACTTTCTTGAAAATCAGATGGAAAATTTGTTGGATAACAATGTCCCTCTTGCCTAACGTAACAGAGTGTGGTACCAGTACGATGGAGCACCGCCCCTCATGTTGGGCAATATGTAGTTTGGTGGCTTAACGATAATTTTAAGGATAGATGGATTAGTGATCCAGTGAACTGACCTGCAAGATCTTCTGATCTAAATCTATTGAACGTTTATGTGACACATGAAACAATTGGTTTATGGAAAGCCAATAATCAAAGTGGAGCAGCTACAATAGAGAATTGCAAATGCTGCATTGCAAATTTAAAACATAACAGGTTTTGAAACAGTTTATCATTCTTTTTTAGTGTGTTGTCAAGCTTGCATCAACGCTCATGGCAGTCATTTTGAGAACTTATTAAAATATGTAATATTGTTCTGCTTGTTGATAACATTGTTATAAATGATCTTTTTTTACTTAATTTTTTTTAAATAAAAAGTTTCCTAAATATTGTGTATTTTTAAATTACCTCAAAAACAAAGCAAGATAGACAAAACAGATATTTAGATTTTCTGATATGACTTTAACAAAAATTATGTATTTGTCTTACAGGTACAATAAATATAAAAATAAAAATAAAAATAAAAATATATCTATATGTTGCCGGTTATTGGTAAACTACTAGAAGTTTCAGTATACAACCAAATAGTTCAATAAATTGAAGATAATAATATTTTGTTTGAAAGACAATCAGGGTTACGACAAAATCACAGTTGTGAATCAGCCATTCAACTTGTTGTGAATGATTGGCTAGCTGTATTAGATAGAGGTTTTTATATTGTTTCCGTTTTCATTGATTTCAGGCGGACATTACGGGTGACGTACTTCTTTGGTTTACCAACTATCTGACTGACAGATATCAATCAACGTACTTTAATGACCAAACATCTAGCAAACTTGAAATTAACTATGAAGTTCCTCAAGGAAACGTACTGGGGCCTTTATTATTTATAATTTATGTTAATGATATTTGTAACTATCTAAACAACTGTCAAGTAAAATTGTTTGCAGATGACACGTTAATTTATTTAAGTGGCCCAAATCTATTTATGAATGAATTAAGTTTTCAACAATTTGGCACCGTGGTTGAATTATAATCAATTATTTTTAAACACGTCCAAAACAAAAGCGATGATAATTTCCAACAAAAAACAAATATGTTGTGAACAGAACATTAGAATTAATGATGTAGCTATAGAATGGGTTCAAGAAATCAAGTATTTAGGCATAATACTTGACAATAGATTAACATTTTCATTGCATTATGATGCATTAGTTAAAAAAATAAATAAAAAATAGGGCTACTAAGACGAGTTTCAAAATTTATATCGTTGAAATGTTTAATAACGGTCTACAATTCTACAATTAGGTCATTATATCAATACTGCTGCACTCTTCTCTTTTCATTTAATATAAAGCAAAGACAAAAATTGCAGTGCAGTGAATTATTTTAAAATGTGATCGGTATACACCGGTTAAACTTATGTTGAGCGTGTTGGAGTGGCTGTCCGTTGATGAACTCATAGATTATTATATCTTAATTTTTATATTTAAAATTAAAAATAGAGAAGCGCCGTCATATTTTGTTCTAGAAAAAAATCGGAAATTTCATGGTTATCCAACAAGAAAAAATAGTCATTTTAGAATTAAACAAACTAAAAAACAAAAAACAAAAAAATTAGTGTTAAACGACAAAGTTAAGTTATTTAATAACCTACCTACAAGCATAAAAGACTCAGAAACTCTATTTATTTTCAAAAAGGCATACTTGTTACACATTAAAAAGTTAAAATCTATCCAATAATGTTTATAAATTAGTATGCTGTATTTTGTGATTCTATTAATTAGTTTAAGTATATGTTTTATGTAAATAATATTTTTATCTATGTATGTATTTTTTATTTTTTTTTATTTCTATTTTTAGTTTGTATTTTGTTTTTGTATGTGAGGTAGCTTTGGCTAAATAAAGACAATATTATTATTATTATATTTATAAAAATATACATTTTCTATTACAAACACATTTATAATATAAGATATGTTCAAACCAATGCAATAATATGTAGTTTTTTTGCAAAAATAAAAGCGTAAGTAAAAATTATTACCAGGTTATTAACGTATAAAACGTTGTTTTTTACAAATTTTGAAAGTTCTGTAGCATGGGCCCATCTTTATTCCCAAGAACCAAACTTTAAGAGATGTTTTAGGTATATATGAGGAAGGTTTACTGAAAATTTCAGCAAACAAAATTTAGATAGAAAAAAAGTTACAACGGTTTCAATGTATACAAAAATGAGCATTTTTGACCAAATTACTAATATTTGAAAAGTGGTATCTTACGATTTAATGGTTTAATCGAAAAAAACTTTGCAAAATTTTAAAGAATTATTCAAAACAAACAAAATAAGCTAAACTAGACCTAATTTGATTAAAACTTTATTTTGTTACGGCATTTTCAATGTGGGGTTGGTTTTGTAATTTTAGGTTATTTTCACAACGGCCTACGCTAAAGAAAATAGAGAATGGCTACATTAAAAAAAATCAAGTTAAAGTACAAATAATTACAAAAAAAATCAGACCTTGCAGAGCTTTTTCCAATGTTTCTACGCTGAGAAAAAAAATGTTGAAAATTAGCGAAAAAATGTGGTTTTTAGGCGTTTTCTGAACTTTGAGAGACTCTCAAAAATCAAGATCGTGACTTAAAAAGTTGAAAATTTGAGAAATATGTTTTTTTGGTACCTACTATCACATATTTAATTTTGAGCCAGTTTGGAGATACTCAGTTTTTAAGTTTGGTCGAAAAGTAATGGAATTACCCATATATAACTATGCATGAGTCAAGTATACGCAATGAAATTTATTTTTTGCTTAAACCACTGCAAATGCCTTTCTCTATCATCCATAAGCCATTTTCGAGTAATATGCAAATCATTTTTTTGTGTTTTTTTAGAATTTTGTCTGTTAACCAATTTTTTTGTGTATCTAATTTTTTTGTTTGCTGTGCTTTTTATTTTATTTTTTATATTAGACCAAATGCTGTTAGTGACTGTTCTTGTTGTTAATTCTGTCTGCAAATTTAGCTTTTATTTAGGGTTTTTTTAGTTTGTCTGTATTTATTTTTTAATTATAAGCTTTCTTTGTTAAAGTTTTTATACAAACCCTTAATTGAACTATCAAAAGTACGAGATGGGAATTAATGTTAGCTGTAGAGTATTATTTAACCCTTGTTATAGCATTGCAAAATCTGTTGCTTATTATTATAACGTCTATTTGGTTTTTAATGATGTGTTCCGGCTTGTTTTGTGGTAATTTTTATGTGTATAATCACCTTGGCAAAGATTTTTTTTTGGCAGAAATATATTAAACGGTTACCACGATTGTTTCTTGTTTAAACCATATCTTTAAAGTTTCTTTAATAATATTTATAGCTTATATTTTTGAGATTTTAACTGGATCATTGTACATCGTTCTGAAAGTAGTAAACATTTATTTACTTATTCCTTTATTTTGTTATTGAGCAGAGTGGCTACTCTATGTCTGTAAACACAGAATTTTTCTCTGTTGCTTAAATTTTGTAATTTTGTTTCTTTCTTTGCACATACGCCATTTCCTAACTAATTCACTTAGTTTATGCTCAGCACATCTATGTTCACTTTTTCATTTTGCTTATAGCAATTTGCAATTTCTTTGACTGGTAAACGGTTTTAACGTTTGATGTAACTATTTTAATGAAATTATTCTTTTACAGTCGCATACTTTTTGCACATGACTTGATATCGGTTATATTTTTTATCTAAAAGCTCGAAAACTTAATGACGCCGAGCACTAGTTGGAGCGTAGTGCACAGCACTTCCTGAAATCTTTTGCACATAAAAAGCACGATTCTATCCATATTTGAAAAAAAAAATATCCGTCAGTTTTTTTTAAGAAATAAAGGTTTTTAAAATTCAAGAAAAAAAAATTGAGTGTAAATAAGTATTATTTGAATTGAACCTAACCTAACCTAACTTAATCTAACTTTTTTTTAAGAGGTAAACGTTAATGCTTCCCGGGCTCTTGGTTTAGCGAGTCCGGGAGTGTGGGACTTGCAGCCACTAAAAAACCTCTGTTCTTCGCACTGGTTGGGCGGAGTATCTTAGAAACTAATTTCTCATTGCCCAACCGGCTGGACACTCTTTTGTTATTTAAATTCTAATTTTTCTTCTTTGTTTTACCCTTTCTTCCGCTTCTTTACATTGCATGGTCTTTGTCACAAAGTTGTAGATGTGTGACCAGTTGCACTCAGATCACGTCTTCAGGTCCATCAGGCTATCCACCCTTAAACTTTCTCCTAACGCCGATTCGGCTTCCCTTCTCCCGACCTGCCAGAGCTCGCAGGAAAGATAGTGTTTTTGGGAGTCTTGAAGTAGTCCCTGGTTCTGTATGGACAACCACTCTAGATTGCAATGTTTGGGATCAGCTTCTTTGTCCATTGGGCGGTGTCCACCGTTTCTTCCTAATGTTGCTGCCACGTCTTGACTACGCTAAAGGCTGATTCTTGCCCTGTTTTCCTGGCCAAGTACCTATGCTCCAATTCCAGCACTTTAATGTATATTGATGATACCGCTGTTATCACGCAAGCCGCCATTGCACTGACCGTTTTGTTTCCGCTAACCACTCTCAGCAGAACTTTTCTTTGGGTTGAGATCAGCGAGGTCCTGTGCCGCTGAAAGCCAAGTGCACTTTTCACACACAGGCGCTGCGTAGGTTATGATGGACTAAACTACCGCGTGGTAAACCGTCTTTTCTTTGCTTTTTGGCCACTAACGTTTGGCAGGATCTTCGTTAGTGCCGTGCTCGTTTTTTAGGCTTTTCTGCCCGAGTTTACCACGTAGTGTTCAAATGTCCAATTTGCTTCCAGCCATACTCCCAGATACTTGTTTATTGTAGTTTTTTGCTTTACCTCTTTTTCTCTAAGCGTGAAAACCACCTCGCTTTTTCTTCTTAATCCGTTAACGATATGAGCCTCGGTTTTCTCGGGGGCGACTTCTAACCCGTTTTCGGAAATCCAATCGTCCACGGCCACCAAGGCCTTGTTTGCTGCTTCCTGGAGCCTCACAGCATTGCTTGCTTTAACCACCACCGTTAGATCGTCGGCGTATGCTACTATCTTGCATTCTTCCGGGATGTCCAGTCTAAGTGCAGGGTCGTACAATACGTTCCACAAGGTTGACCCAAGAACCGAGCCCTGCGGTACGATCTGCGTCAGCTTCCTTTCCTTTCTTTCTGCGATACAGAACGTTTTTTTGCCAGGTATCTTGCTGCAAACGAATCAAAATCTTACTCCACCTGGCCGTGTTGAAAGCGTTTTTAACGTCCAGAAGGATAATCGCCGTCCACTTGCTCTTTCGGCTCTTGCACAATAATTTCATGATGGCGTCCACAGTCAAGCGCCTCTTCCTAAACCCGCATTGGGCGTCCATTATAGCCCCCTTCTCTGCTATCTCTTCTTCCAGCCTTCTCTTTAGGAGGTACTTGTAGGTTTATTCGAGCACACTTAATAGGCTTATGGCCCAAAATTTATTTGACTCTCTTTTTGGGATTAACACGACTTTTGCCTTCTTCCAGTTATTTGGGAACACTCGATTAGCCAAAACACTGTTAAAAGCGGCACGTAACACCTCTGGAATTTCTTTTTGGGCAATTTTAACAATTTGGCTTTTAATGCCGTTGGGACCTGCGGTTTTCTTTGGGCCAAGTCTTACAATGGCTACCTTCATCTCCTCTTCTTTGAACAGAGAAGGTGTGTCTGGATTTTTTAGGGTTGGCAATCGTGCCACCGGGTCTTCAACATCCGAGAAGAGTTCCACTATCATCCTTCTTTTTGTGGCATTATCCAGGGCAATTTGTTTCGGCTTTATACCCAGTCTAGTTACCATAACCTAGTATCCTTGCTAGAAAGGGTTCTTTTCCAGATCATTTATTAGTTCGTGCCACTTCTCCCTCTTGTTTTTTTTTATTGCGTTTTTGTATGCCTTCTTGGCGGTCCTACTTTGGTTTTCCAAGTCTACATCTATTTTGCTACAGGCCCTGACCCTCGTGAGCCTTTTCCGTATCCCAATGCACTCCTTCCGTTCTTTTTTAATCTCGTCGTTCCACCAATGCGGCAAGTTTTTACTACCTTTCTCTCCCAGCCTGTAACTGGCCCAGTTCTTAGTCTTCTTTAGGGTTTTAAAGATCATTACTTCCTTGTCGAGGCTTCGGAGAACTCTCCTTGCTTTGTCCGTATTTAGTGCCCACACCCATTCTGAGCTATCTTCTTGATGCTTTCCTTTGCACGTCATTTCAAAGGAGAGATACCTGTGAAGGCTCAGCGTCTTCTCTTCATTGTCGACCATCTAACTTGTCAAAGTCACATTAGTTGTGGCCATTGTTAAATCAATGTATGAGCCACTGGACCTTCTCACAAATCAGAGTGAGCCCGTCATTTCTGAGCACCAGATTGAGAGTTGCCATCTACTGGGACTGGTATTCTTCCATTTTGTCCTTGCTCTCCGAGCCTCAGGCTGGCCAAGTTTATGTTTGGTTCTTGCAGCAGCACCAGGTCTACTCCTAATCGCCTCGCCTATGCTCCGCGGCGTCGTGTGCGGCCCTTGCGGTACCGATATTTACTTGTAAAGTCTTAAACCCCATTTTGGTGAACCTTGTCATGCTTTCCTCCCTGCATCTATCTAACGTCTTTCTGAAGATTGGACATATCATAGAGTCCGCCCTGTGCTCTTTATTGCACTCTCTCGCTTGGTGCCCCGCCTTACTGCATTTTAGGCATCCCTGGCTTTTAACCCGTTGGTCCGGACATTTTGCCCTCGTGTGCCCAACCTTGAGGCAGTTGGTGCACCTCGGCACGTGGATCTTTTCCTTGAGCGTTGCCCGGAACCAGCCGATCTTTATCTTCCCGGACCCAAACAACGCCGTGGCGGCCTTGCCAGCAATGATTAGGGTGGCGTTTTGATTGCCATTCTTGGTCGGCTTGACGTTTTTTACCTCAAACCCCACGTTCTCTTGGTTCAAGGTGCAAAGCCTCTTCTTTATCGCCTCTTTTATTCCGTCTTGCCCTATATCTCCATCGATGTTGGTGAGGTGGAGAGTTTTGTTGTTTCCTTTGTTTCTGACTCCCAACACATGAGCGTTCCCTATCTTTTCTTTCTGCAATACTTTTTTAATGTCTTTAGCACGTCCTTTGTCCGTGACGATTATGAGGTCTCCGCTTTTTGTCTTTCTGACCGACCTGACTCCCGCCCCCTCCTAGAAGAGGTCGACCTTCTCCTTCATGTCCCTGAGGAGCTCCGCATAAGTGCTACTGTTTTCGTTCGTCTTAACAATGACGGTTTCTGTCGACCTGGGTTTGGCTGCAGTTTTTTCAACCCTTTTCTGTTATCCCTCTTTATTTCGGGTTCTTTATAGCTCGAGGGAACGTTCATCTCTAACTCCAGCTTGGTTTTGTTAAACGCCAAGTTAACTATCTTTCTTAAAGCCACCCAATTGTGCCCTTCTGAAGCCGCCACCGGTATCACCAGTAATCTTGACCAAGCCTGACCTTTCCGGATTCTCCGGCTCAAAGATAAAGCATACATCATCGGTCCCTTTGAGGGGGTGTCCCTTTGTCAGCTAGATATCGTAGGCTTCCTCCGGCCACCTTACTTCGAGCAACTTTTTAAGCTCCTCTGGTTTTGTGTTATCTAAGTCTGCCAACTCTATTTTTTAAAGGAGCTTTTTATCTTTTCCCTTCTCCTCGCAGGCTGTCTTCTGGCATCTGAGACACCCTGGGTTGTCCATTGTTTTTTCGGCTTTAAATGATTTGATTTTTAACGCTAGTTTGCTAACTTGAGCTCTCATCTTGGTCTCCGCGAAAGCTTGCTTGGCTCTCTCGTTTTCTAAAAGCTCCATTTTTTCGGCCAGTTCCTGAATCTGCAGTTTCAGTAGCAATTCGGCGTTGGCTCTTTTCTACTTTTTTTTCAAAAAGACATATACATTTTTATTATCCTTTACAAATTCTCTCGCCGATCACTCGTTCTTCTAATGTTCGAACTGGCTTGGTTTCAGTTCGCTTTCTCTCAGTCTTCTGACTAAGGTTGTCTTGGACAAGTTCTGTCTTGCTTTCTGTCTGCGAGGTGTCCGTCCGCTTTTTATTTATTTTCTTGACCTGAATACTCCCCATTTCGAGAACAGAGTGTTTCTTCTCTGGAAATCAAAGCATCTTCATACTTCGACCAAAGACATCTTTGTCCATTGCTATTTTTATCGGTTCTTGAGTGTCTGAGCCGCTATGTATGTTAACATAATTCAAATGATAATTGCTCCCCCAGAATCCATGGAGCAGACTGCCGGAGCAGTGAAGAATTCCCCCTAGTATTACTAGCGGTACCTTCCTGGGGTACATCATTTTCTTTTATCAGACATTTTGAATTTAAATCCGTTTATTCCCTACCGGCTGAGTTGTTGTTGCGCACCTTTATAGACGTTTAAGGTGTTGGGTTCTACTATAAGAAGAAAGATAAAAGCTGTTTTGGTTACCATGCCCTCTATACCTAATAGCAATGGTAAACCGAAAAAGAAGCCAAGAGAGACCGAAGAGTTGTTCTAGGGCAAACGATAGTTTAAAGAAGAAAGAGAAGAAGAGAAAAAGGTAGTCTCATTGCCGTAGCAAGGCCACCGTGCAATGGTGTTGGTCCGCGTGTGCACCTGGGACGCGCCTGGAAGAGGTTTTACCTTCTCCTGCTTCCAAAATCTTAATCTAACCTAACTTAACCTAACCTAACCTAACCTAACCTAACCTAACCTAAGAAGTTACAAACGATTAACAAATGTGAGAAAACGTAAAAAATTGATTTTTCAAAATAGTTTACTAAAAAAAATGAACATAATCAGGATTCATGTAGAGGAAAACATTTTCAGTAGTTTGTGCAAAAAAAAATTCATTTACATTTGATTTTTAGATGGCCATATATTTATAGCTAAGTCTATGATTGTCAAACTAATAATTGTTGTTTTGCAGAAAAATTATTAATTCATTCATTTCATAACTTAAAATAATCTTATTTCAATTTATATTTGCTACATTAAGCTAGTTAATATTGAATTCCTACAAATCTTTAATATAGTCTAGAAAAACTGCATGTTGACCATTAGAAGAATGGTAAACTGTATTATACATATTCATTTATAACTGCAGTTAAATTAAGAAACTAAAACATTAATTGTCTAGTACTTACGTTCTATAATAAATAAATTTGTTTGCCCGTCCGCTTTGAAAAACAGTTTTATAATTAAAACAATTCAATTTTACATCAATAGCTTTCTTATTACTCGTGTTTCAGATAGACATAATACAAGAGGTTTAACGACGCTAACTAACTTTACAAGTTCTGATTTGTGCGCTAACTAACTTTGTACATTTAAGTACATAATAATACAGTTTGTTTGCACTTTGTTACTTCAATCGTATTTTTATTTTTATTTTTTAATTTCAAAATGTGATATTTTGAAATTACTTAATATGTCTTAACAACATAAAAACACTTTTGATTTTCAACGAGAAAAACTACATTTGCTGAAATTATCACATTGAAGACTAGATTTAAGCAGTCTGTAAACATTGACTTTGAATAACAAATAAGCAAAGAAGCACTACGTAAAACCCAACAAAAAAAAACATTGTCAAAACTAAAAACTTTATGAAAAAAAAAACTGGCAAAAGACGACCAAAGAACATCTGCAGAATACTTAGAAATTAACAGAAAAATTACAAAAAGCATAAGAACACAAAGGAGTAGAACACAAAAAGATCTAGTGAAGAAAGTAATACAAGCTAATAAAAGTATAAAGTGTCTTAAACGAAACATAGAGAATAACAAATCTACGCATTACTTACTAGACAGTATTTTCCATATAGCAGAAAACTTCTACATTGAATTATACAACTCAAAAACAGCACCTAAAATAGAAGATACTTATAAGAAAAAATCAATAAAAACATAGAATTTAAAGATCTATAAAATAGAGAACAAAGAATTATAGCAAACTATAAGCAACATAATATTTTGATAGACATGGTTAGAAAAAAGTTTTAACAAAATTAAAGAAAAATTTCGTAAAATATAGAAAAAGGGGGATGATAACACTAAAATGAAAAATTATTTTTTCCGGATAAAAATAAACTTAATTCTGTGAAATGCAACGCCCATCTACTCAAGTGTAAGTTATTAAAAGATTTGCTTTTCCATCTATTTTTTTAACATAGCGACTACTAACGCTTGCCGGATCAGAAATATCTATTTTAGTTTTATATCAAACATTAACTAACTAATTAACTGCAAATCAAATTGCATGTTTGTAATCAAAAATCAGAGTACTGCGCTCTTCCGCTTTAGGGTTACTTATTAAAAAAATGAATATTACCATATTTTTCTCCTTTGACGCCAAATCTGTTTGCTTTTGCTACTTGATTTTTTTTGTGAGTTTTATATCATATTTAAACATTACTCACACTTGGATTACTTTGCATTTTCTCTTATTGAAAAATTAGGATGGGGAATATAGATTTTGCGTATTATTTAAGATAAATGTCAATTAACAAAGCTCGGCTAAAATATTTAAAACGTAGTTCAGCAAAACCCAAAACGGTTTTATTATTGTAGTAACTGCCAAAAATTTTTTTAAACCCATAAATGCTCAAAATAAAAAATTAGGTTTTTTTATTCCTTGGCAGTGGCACTACAAAAATTTTATTTAAACTTTTTGAGAAGATTATTTATTGTGAGGACAATTTTACTTAATTAATTTTTACAAAATATAATTTTATAGTTCTGTTTCAATTTCTGGGGCACTGCTAAAGTGTGCGAAATCAAGTACTGCCTGTTTTTCCAGCGTTCTGCGATTGTCATATTCTTAAATTTTTTCACCTTTAATTCAGTTGACAGTTCGATTTCAAACTGCTCGGTGTTTTGTTTTAACAAAATTCAACGAGAGTAATAATTGTGTGAAAAATGGAAATTCTGAATCGTGACTTCCGAGTGATGATTTTTTATTATTTTTTCAGCAATGTGTGGAAAAACTTAGTTCGTTATTTGGAGATGAAGCATCATCCAAAACTATGGTTTACAAATGATTCGCAAAACTCAAGCGTGGAAGACCAACGTTTGATGACGATCTTTGCGAAGGTCGTCCATGCACCTCTGTTGTCGAGAAAAATATTGATGCTGTGCGTGAAATAATTTTGTCAGATTGGCATGTGACCTATAGTGAGATAGAGGTATCCTTAGGCGTTGCAGCAAAACAAATACATACATTTATGCACGATTATTTGCATGTCAGGAAGCTTTGCAGTCGTTGGATCCCACACAATTTGAAAGAAAAACAAAAACAAGCACGTGTCAAGTTGTGCAAGAAAATGCTAAAGAAATTTGAAGGGGGTTGTTCAAATTTGTTATATAACATCGTAACAGGTGACGAATCTTGGATATATTCATATGAGCCTGAAACTAAACAGCAATCGATTGTATGGGTTTTTCAAAATGAACCTATACCTACAAAAGTGGTGCGTTCACAATGAGGTTTTGAAAAGAATGATTGCTTACATTCACGAAGCGTTTCGAAAAGATTGCTTGTTTTTTTGGAAAAATTGGTCATGTTGCAACTGTTGCATTAGAGGATCGAAGGTCAGTTAATGCTGACTGGTATACTTCAATTTGTTTGCCGGAAGTTATTGCTGAAATCAGAAGGAACACATAAACCGGCGAATCATTGTTCATCATGACAATGCAAGCGCTCACACAGCACGACGAACTGTAAAGTTTATGACCAGTAACAACATTCAATTAATGACTCATTGCCCATACTCGCCTGATTTATCGCCCAATGACTTCTTCCTATTTCGACATATCAAAAATAAAACGCGTGGCGAGCATTTTTCATCGTCTGAAGAGGCCGTTGAAGCATTTAAATCACTTGTTTTGGAGGTACTTCGCTCAGAGTGGCAAAATTGTTTTGAAGATTGGTTTCATCGGATGCAAAAGTGTATAGATTTTAAAGGAGAATATTTTGAGAAGCAATAAAGCGATTTACATAACGTAAATTGTGTTTTGTTTTACATTTTCCGCGAACTTTGACAGTGTCCCTCGATTTAGTTTATTTATTTTTTTTAGATTATCCAACATAGAACTATTTCTCAGTGTGTCAAATCAAATTATATAAAGTTGACATTACTGTTGAATATTATAAATTAAAATCTAACGTTCAAGAAATATTAATATTTTTTTAATTGATGTTTTTTTTTAACTGATGGATCATTAAATTATTGTATTTTATCTCAGTATAACTCAGCATAAATTTAATTTAATAAATATATTGCATTATGTTAATCGCAATGTGGGCGGCATTGTACACAAAGCGGAATAAAAAATCGTCCATTTGATATTTAAATTATTTGCTTCTCGTTTCATAGAAAATTTAATGAAATGAAAATAAAACGCAATAAATACTATACATGCCACCCACTCTCAACTCTGCATTATATAACGTTTCATTTTATAATGTGGAACAGGATGATAAAAGTTCTACGTTACAAAAATATTGAATATAAAATAATTCAATACAATTATCAATGGCTTGGAACTAATGTATTAATTTAATTAAAATGGAAGGATCTCATAACTTAATGGAAAGGTCGCGTCTCTATCGTTTATTAAATTGTGGAGAATTAACCGTTTAGTAAAAAAAATTAGTATTGATTGATGCTTTGAAAATTGAATCTAATGGAAGCAAAGAGAGACTTAATTATAGTTGGGGATTGTAAAGCAAGCGCACTATTCAAAGTTGTATTACTTAGTGCATAATTCAGGGCTGCTTCTGGCATTAATTTCAGTTTAATGTATGGAATTTGAAATAACCGCGGAGTTGGCCTGTTTTATAATACTCCTGCGGATGTGGCTGACATCAATAAAAGCAATTACTGCTGTCTCTATCAAGTTGTTTGTATTAGTTGTTGGCGGAATTTGCTTTGAAATATTATATTGATTGATTCAAATCAATGCGAAATATTAATAATAATTAATAACAAATTGAAATGTTGATATAAGTTAAAATTTTTAAACAGTCTAAGGATGATATATTTACTTAAAAAATTTGCGACAAAAATTTCTTAAATATGAAATTTTTGAATATATCTCTTTTTTGTTATACTAGTTTTTGTTTTTTTCTATTTTTATAACATGAGCCTATAAGGCTTTAAACTTTCTTCTAAGCCTCAAAAAAGGGTTAGTTTAATTAAGTAAATTTTAAAAATTTCAATTCTATTTGTTTTTAATATTTTTAGTTTCTAGAAAAAATAGCAAATTTAATTAAACTTTGATAAATGGTTTATTTGATAAAATATTTCATTGTTTTTTCTTAGCACAGTTAATTAAAAGTTGCTTAAAATATACTGAATTAACTTAAAAATATTAATTTAAAATTACTTTTTTGCAAATTTTAGTTTTTAGTAAAAATTATTTAATTTACAAAAGTTGCTATGAAAAGTTAATTTGTTGATAAAAAAATATAAATTTTTGTTTTGATAAGGTTTGATTAAGAGTTGCTTAAGATGCATTTAACCGATTTTAAAAATCTTAACCAAAAATTATTATTTTTGCAAAATTGTAGTTTTAGTAAACATTATTTAATTCACAAAAGTTGCTATGAAAACCTAATTTGTTGATAAAAATGTATAAATTTTATTTTGATAAGGTTTGATTAAGTGTTGCTCAAGATTCAAAACATTGATTTTAAAAATATTAATTTAAAATTACTTTTTTTGCAAATTTTAGTTTTTAGTAAAAATTACTAAATCCACCAAAGTTGCTATAAAAAGGTAATTTGTTGTTAAAAATTTATAAATTTTGTTTTGGTAAAGTTTTATTAAGTGTTGCTTATGATATTTTTAAATAATTTTTAAAATTTTAATCTAAAATTATTATTTTTTGCAAAATTTTGGTTTTAGTAAAAATATTTTGTTTACAAAACCTGCTATAAAAATTTAGTTTGTTTATAAAAATTTATAAATTTTATTTTAATAAGGTTTGATTAAGTTCTGCTTAAGATACGATAAATTGATTTTAAAATTAATAATTTAAAATTACTTTAGTTTGCAAAATTTAGGTTTTAGTAAAAATTGTTTAGTTTACAAAAGTTGCTTTGAAAAGGTAATTTTTTTATAAAAATTTATAAATTATGTTCTTTGATAAAGTTTGATTAAGTGCTGCTTAAGATGCACTTAATCAATTTTTTAAATATTAATCTAAAACTATTATTTTTTGCAAAATTTTGGTTTCAGTAAAAATTATTTAGTTCACAAAAGTTGTTATAAAAAGTTAATTTGTCAATAAAAATGCATACATTTTGTTTTGAAAAGGTTTGATTACGTGCTGCTTAAGATACAATAAATTAATTTAAAAAATATCAATTTAAAATTTCTTTATTTTGCAAATTTTAGGTTTTAGTGAAAATTATTTAATTTACAAAAGTTGCTATATAATGGTAATTTATTGAGAAAAATTAATAAATTTTGTTTTGATACAATTTGATTAAGTGTTGCTTAAGATACACTTAACCAATTTTGAAAATTTTAATCTAAAGTTATTATTTTTTGTAATTTTGGTTTTAGCAATAATATTTTATTTACAGTTTGCTATAAAAAGTTAATTTGATTATAAAAATTTATAAATTTTGTTGCGATAAAATTTGATTAAGTGCTGCTTGAGATACAATAAATTAATTTGGAAAATAATAATTTAAAATTACTTTTTTGCAAATTTTAGGTTTTAGTAAAAATTATTTAATTCACAAAAGTTGCTATAAAATAGTAATTTGTTGATAAAAATTTATAAATTTTCTTTTGATACGTTATGATTAATTGTTGCTAATGATACACTGATTTAATTTAAAAAATATTAATCTAAAATTACTTTTTTTGCAAATTTTAGGTCTTAGTAATAATTACTTAGTTTACTAAATTTGCTATGAAACGGTAATTTGTTAATAAAAATGTATAACTTTTGTTATAATAAGGTTTGATTAAGTGTTGCTTAAAATACAATAAATTTATTTTAAAAATATTAATTTAAAATTATTATTTTTTGTAAAATTTTAGTTTTAATAAAAATATTTTATTCACAAAACTTGCAATAAAAAGTTAATTTGTTGATAAAATTTTATAAATTTTGTTCTGATAAAGTTTGATTAAGTGCTGCTTAAGATACATTAAATTAATTTTAAAAATGTTATTCTAAAATTTTATTTTTTGCAAATTTTGGGTTTTATTAAAAATTGTTTTTTCACAAAACTTGCTATGAAAGGTAATTTGTCGATAAAAATGTAGAAGTTTTGTTTTAATAAGGTTTGATTAAGTGCTGCTCAAAAATCAATTTGTTGTATTTTAAATACAACAAATTGATTTTAAAAATATTAATTTAAAATTACTTTAAGGGGGCAGTTTGATGAATGTCATAAAACTACGAGCAGAACTCACGTAATTTAACTCTTTTTTTAAAATCGGTTTTTTGCAACGTGTAGAGAATGAAATTTCCAATCTAATAAAATATATAAAAATCTAAAACCTTCAATTGTTTATTAAATTTTGAAATTATATTGTAATTTTGTTGTTGAAATATTTGTTTAAACTTTAAGAGTTATACTTCATTGAACATTAAACTTAGTAGACTTTTTATTGTGCTATAAGTTATTTTTCTTAAATAACAATTATTACAGTTCTGCTCGTAGTTGTGAATGTATGATAAAATGTGAAATTTGAAATTTCCGCGTATATTATTTTTTCTAACAGTTTGGTACTGCTGCCAAAATTTTGTTTTAATCAAATTTGATTAAGTGCTGCTTAAGATATTATACATTGTTTTAAAAAATATTAATTTAAAATTACTATATTTTGCAATTTTTAGGTTTTAGTAAAAATGATTTAGTTTACAAAAGATGTTATGAAAAGTTAATTTCTTGATAAAAATTTATAAATTTTGTTTTGATAAAGTTTGATTGTGTGCTGCTTAAGATGCTAATTTAAAAAAAAAATAATCTAAAATGGTTATTTTTTGCAAAACTTTGGTTTTAGTAAAAATATGTTAATCACCAAAACTTGCTATAAAAAGTTAATTTGTTTATAAAAATTTAAAAATTTTGTTTTGATAAGGTTAAGTGTTGCTTAAAGTAAAATAAATTAATTTAAAAAATATAAATTCAAAATTACTCTATTTTGCAAATTTTAGGTTTTACTAAAAACTATTTAATTCACAAAAGTAGCTATAAAAAGCTAATTTATTGATAAAAATGTATAAATTTTGTTTCAATAAAATTTAATTAAGTGCTGCTTAAGATACAATAAATTGATTTTAAAGCTTAATTGAAAATTGCTTAATTTTGCAAACTTTAGGTTTTAGTAAAAATTATTTAATTCTCAAAAGTTGCTATGAGAAATTAATTTGTTTATAAAAAATTATAAATTTTATTTTGATAAAGTTTGATTAAATGCTGCTTAAAATTCACTAAATTGATTTTGAAAATTTTAATCTAAAGTTATAATTTTTTGCTAAATTTTGGTATCATTTAAAATTACTTTAATTTGCAAATATTAGGTCTAAGTAAAAATTATTTAATTCACAAAAGTTGCTATAAAAGTATATAAGTTAGTTTGTTGATAAAAATGTAGTAGTATAATTTTTTTTATGATAAAGTTTGTTTAAGTGCAGATTAAAGTAAACTTAGTAGATTAAAAAAAAAACTAATTAAAAATGTATTTTTTTGTTAATAATTGATTTCAATAAAAATTACCAAAAGCGATAAATGGCCTATTTGATAAAATAATTTATTGATTTTTTTAGATAGAACTATACAATAGTAATCATTTAATGAAGTGTTGCACCCACCTATCCATGTGTTGGTAACTAAGAAATTAGTATCAAAATTGCCATTTCCGCGACTAAAAACTTCTATTGCTTACAGAGACAATAAGCTTCCATATTATGAATTACTAACACTTGGGCGGGTAGCTGGGCACTTTAGATTAAACTGCTGAATGGTATTTGTTTAAAAATGTATCTCACACATCAAGAAGTTAGTGTCACTATTGCCTCTTTTGACATACAAAACTTCTAACGCTTGCAGAAATTAAAAACTTCCAATTTCTGGATCACTAACACTCAGGCTGGAAACTGGGCTTTTCAGATTAAACTACTTGGTGGTAATTATTTAATAGAGTGCCTTGCTTACCCACCTAAGTGTTGGTAATCAAGAACTAGTATCACCATTGACTCTTCCGACATACAAAACGTTTAAGAAACAATAAGCTTTCAATTTCTGGATCACTAATATTTGGGCGAGAAACTGGGCATTTCAGATTAAACTATTTGGTAGTGATCATTTAATGGAATTCCTTGTCCATCCACTCAAGTATTGGTAACCAAGAAGTTAGTATCACCATTAGAAGTTAGAAGTCTTATATGTCGGAAGAGGCCACTGACATACAAGACTTCTAACGCTAGCAAAGACTATAAACTTCTAATTTCTGGATGACTAACACTTGGGTGAGAAACTGGGCACTTAAAATTAAACTATTTGGTGGTAATCATTTAATGGAGTGCCCCAACTACCCACTTATGTGTTGGTAATCAAGAACTTAGTATCGCCATCGCCTCATCGGACATAGAGACTTCTTACGCTAGCAGAAACGATAAGTTTTCAATTTCTGGATTATTAAAACTTAATTAAGGGCAGGTAGGTGGACACACCAGATCAAACTACTTGGTGGTAATCATTTAATGGAGAGCTATATTCACTCACTTAAGTGATCTGTGCTTAACTGTTGGGCGCTGGATTATTAGTTTTATAATTCATTTGGAGAAAACCAAAAATTTTTTTTGATATAATTATTATTTATATTATGATGTATATATTACACTAGTTTTTATAGCTTAAAACTCAATACATCAAAAAAGAAGGCAAACAGAAAAAATACACAAAAATTTGTTGTTTTAAATCTTTATTTGTTCCGATTTTTTTTAATTAGTCAACGGTGTATGAATTTTTCTAATTTATGAAAAGTTCATTATAATGTAAAATAAAATTTATAAAACCACATAAAACTTGCAATAACAATTTCCACTGCATTCAAAGAAAACTCTTCATAGTTAAAATAATCTTGCAAATTAAGCTCAGCAAAAATTAAATGTGTAGGCCGTTACATTTCAACTAATACGAAACCATAACCCTTACACTTTGTAAACTTTTATCCACCAAACTATTAAGAAGCAAATTAATTTTCTTTAAAAAAGGAAAAAAACGACAAAATGAAAACTAGTCGAGGCTCCAAGATATGTTTTAATTAAATTTTATGGCTCAATTCGTTACGTTGGCGGCAATTCCTGCCGGTTTTAAAGTTAGTTGGCAGTGTGTAAAATAAAGATAAAATCTTTATGGTAAAAATTACTTAAAGTGGCTAATATAATCCTTGGGCGATCGTGTCGCAGCAAAACTGAGAGAGAGAACAGAATCGCTTCCATTATTTTTTTCGCAACCCGACCTAATCTCAAGCACATATCAAATATATTTCCTCACAACAAAGCCCTATTATGTGGCTAAAGTGTATTGTATGTAGCTAGCAACAAAAGTGTTGCTTGTATTTTGTATTTACATAACCGGGGAAATAAGGAAAATGGGGACTAACGATATTTACTATTTTGCATGCACGTAAGCCATGTTATTTAGTTTTTTATTTCGTTTTAGTTCAGCTACTGAAAGTGGTTATTATTATAAAAATCATATTTTTAACGATTTAGTTATTTTTTTTTATTAATTACTGAAGAAGACACTAAAGTCATGACAAATAATGCACGAGTCGATCAGTACCGCACGAATTAATTACTATCGACACTTTTTCCTCTCACAGACTGGATGGAATGTTTAATCAACCAGGGGCCTGCATCCCTGATTGAAAACAAACCGAACAAACACACACAGTGGTTGCTGGTTGCTACTATTGCACTCAACTCATGCCCGTCACATCGAGTTTGTTTATTAATTCAATCAAACAATCATACTAGCGCTACTAATTACAGCTCTTCTCGTATCAATTTTCCAGGGTAATTACTCAGAATGTTGCTTTGTTAATTGATTCAATTAATATCGTTTCTTTATGGTAGATGCATACAGCATTGTATTTGAAATTTTACGTTTATTTAAAATTTAACTATCAAACAAATTATTCTAATAATAAAATAGTTTGTAATATTTAACAAATTACAGCGTTTAATATAAAAAATAGGTTTATGACTTAAGACAATGTGTTTTCTATATTTAATGCTTTATATACAAACCAAAAAAGTTTTTAAATAAGTACTCGTATTTTTACTGATTTTTTTTAAGAATGATAATCTGTTATTAGATGCCTGACAATCAGTAAATAGTGCTGGTCACTTTCTGATATAGCTTGGTAAATCGGTAAAGGTTGCCACAAACTATTCCAACCATACAAGTAGCTTTCGCCTATATAGTAAAAGGTGATTTATAATTAAAATCTATTATGTGCAAAGATTATTTTTGAAATAGTGACGATGCAAGCAATTTTGTTTCTATTACCGGTCGTAAAGTTTTGTATGATTCTAAAAGCAACCTAAATAGTAGTAATTGTAGTTTGTATAAAATTTATTAGTTTTTTGCATTTCAAGTCTATAAAAGTTGCTTTAGAAATGCAGAAGCTAATGAGGGTTTTGCTTGCTAGAAAAGCTTGTACTCAGTATTTTGGCCCTAAAACACTGAAATTTTAACACTAGCTTGGATTCTTATTCAAGGATTGTAACGACAAAAGTATTATTTAAATAAAATTTAGAGTATGACATGTGAAACAGTGATTTTCAGCCAATCAAATACATCAAAAGTTTTGTTTACCCTTGGGTCTCTAAATTGTTGTTTAGGCTCCCATTTTCAGGCCAAAACAGATCAATTTCGTAAAAACAAGCAAACAAATGTTTAAAAGGTTGCTCATAAGGCAAATGTTTTTAAAGTTTTTACACTTTATAACTTTTTTTTGGCAAAATGAAGAATTCAAAATATAATATTTAAGAATTACATAATGTGCCACAACATAAAAATACTACACTTCTTGAAACTATAACATTGAAGACTAGTTTTAAGCAAAAGTTGAATATTTGTGACTTATAAGTCTCAAGAAATACTGAATTTAAAAGTTTATTTCTTTGTCGATAGTACGGTTAAAGAATTTTTTTTTCCAATCTAGATCTTTATTGTTTACTTTGATTTATTTTTAATTTATTAATTTTATAATAAATTAAAGTTGATTTCTTAAACATCGTTATTAAAATTCACAAATAAATAACTTTCAATTAATTTATATTAATATTCCCTTTAAAATCACATTTTCTGACCTTTAGAAATCTCATTTTTACAGTCCCATACATCCATCCAAGGATTCCGCTCACAACGCACTTATTTTTATTTATTAATTTACTAATTATTATTATAAGTAACTCAACAAAATTTACTTAATAGTTAAACGCGTCCGATCACTACGGCAGACTCACCGATACTGCAGGGGAGTGGAGTGTGGCTGAGCTTTATCGCCTTGCGCACAAAGAACAGAATGGAGATAAGGCGCTTGGTAAAAAACTGTTTATGCATAAAATGCGAGTCGAATGTTTGTTTCTTATCTCTTTAAAGATTTACAATGAAATTGATAGTGTTCTTTGGCTATTTATAAATTTATCGTAAAAATATATTGAAAATTGTAAACAATTATTTCAATAATAAATAATTATTTGTAAAATAAAAATAAATTAATTAAAAGTTTAGTTAACCATAAGGTTGTAACTATTTCAAATTAGTTGACTACTTTTAAGAACAAATGTTAAATGTTAGAAAAAGAAATTTCTATTAAAACTATCAAAAACATTGCAATATAACTATTTTGCAACAAATATTCTTTTAAAATTTTAAACAGGCTAATATGTCACAAATAATTTAATTTGTCTATTTGGATGACATAATTGTACTAAAATACATGATCGTAAGCAAAAACACAAATCCAATTGATACTGGTCTCCACGCAAACAACACGGCTATTGAAAGAGTGCAACGCATTACTTATCTGGGCTGCAATATGAATGAGAACTGGGATCACTTGGCCGAAATTAAAATCAGAATTGCACTTGCTCGGGAAGCCTTTCGGAAGATGAGATCTTTGCTATGTAGTCACAGTCTCAGCTTAAAGCTCAGAATACGCATGGTTAGATGTTACGTTTTTTTGGTGTTACTTTACGGAATGGAGGCGTGGACTCTTACAGAAGCATCATCGAGAAAAATAGAGGCGTTTGAGATGTGGGTTTACCGTAGAATATTACAGATCAGCTGGGTAGATCGAGTAACTAATGAGAAAGTCCTGATAAGAATACACAAAAATAAAGAAGTAATGTCAAACATCAAGAAAAGAAAACTTTCTTATCTAGGACACATCATGCGCAACTCAAAATATCAACTACTACAGCTGATTATGCAAGGGAAAATTGCCGGAAATAGGGGACCGGGAAGAAGACGTACCTCCTGGGTAAAAAAACTGCGACAGTGGTACGGGAAGACTTCCGTTGAATTGTTCCGCGCCGCCGTCAATAAAACCATTATAGCCAGATGGATTGCCAACATTCGCTAGCGGATACGGCACCAAGAAGAAGAAGAATTGTACTAAGCAAGTTATTTAATTAACACATGTGCAACCTTCAAAAAGTATTTAACAGCATCTGGCAACTAAAAAAAAATAAATATGATTAAATGTGTATTTTGCAAAAATAAATTAAAATATTTAGACCATATAGTCACCAGTGAAAGTATTAAAACCGACTCAGATAAAGTAACGGCTATTTTAGCAGCAAAATAATTTAAAAAAGTTTAGGGGAGCGGCCATGTAGTACTGGTAGTTTATACCATCATTTTCCACAATATCAATTTCTTTAAGAAAATAAAAATAAGAAATATTATAATAGACTGCCTAAAGAAAAACCGCTTTTGAATGCTTAAAAGAAAAACTAACATCCGCACCATGGTGATCTGGATTGTTTATTGAAAGTTGGCCTGATTAGGCCCTTTGTACTTCTTTCAGTGGTGACCTCACTCCGTTGTCTTGGCATTCAACCACCCTATGTGACTGATATATGCCAGTACAGCGCTTGGAGGGGTCTTTTTTATACTGGCCATGTCAAGCCAGCAGTTCCCCAACATGAACTCTCTATCGTATGAGAGGGCATGTGCATAGCACGTGCTCGACAAGACGTCCATTTCACAATCTCTACATGTTGGATTGTCTCTAATACTAATTCTGTGCATGTGTTTCTTTAGTTGGCATCGTCCTGTTAAGATTCCTGTCATAATTTGCTAGTTTTTTTTTGGACAGTCGCAAGTAGTAATCAGTTGTCTTAGCGTTTGGAGCAGTCATTGCTTCCTTTGTCTGACTGCAGCCTGGAGTGTCATCCCAGAGCTGTCTCAGTGCATTGTGTGTGTTAATTTTTAGTAAATTATTTAAGCTTTTGAGTGTTAATGCGGACCAGTTTCAGTACCACACGCCATGAAGCTTGACTTTTTACGCGCCAGCTCGTCTGCCTCAATGTTACCTACCTTGTTTGAGTGTCTTTTTACCCAGAGCAGCTGTCTCTACAAATTGCTAAAATAAGGGCACAATGACATTCAAAAATTAGTTTCGATGTGATTCTAGGTTTATTTATAGCAATTAGAGCCGCTCTACTATCCGATGGAGTTTGGACATTTTTTCCAGATATTTTGCGGTTTACAATTTCCATAACCCCATAGGTTACCCTAACTATTTCTGCTTGGATGATAGTCGTGTGAGCTCTTAGTGGTAATGATATTTTATGGTCTAGGTCTTGCGAGAAGATTCCCGCTTCAGAATCTTTATTGGTTTTATTTGTGTAGATTCTAATCGAATCATTGACCTTATTTTGCTCTTTTTGTTTATGTGTGCGCACATTGTAGGGTCTTTGAAACACATGACATGTTATTTGTTTGCGCACCTAACAGAGGTCTTATCTTAACAGCCTCTTCCAGGAGAGTATAGTGTTTTCCAACCCTTCCTGCAGTGTGCCAAAGTCCAGCAGCATTCAGGCGCAAAGCTGCCATTGTCGCCATCTCCTCGACGTAAATGTCAAGAGGCGGCAGACACTAAATCACTTTTATAGCTGCAGTTGGTGTTGTCCGCATGCCACTTGTGCACCAATACTTGTCCAGATTTCAATCATTATCAAAACCAATGCATTGAATTATGGTTTATGAACAGTTATGACTCAAATCTTTAATAACATTTGGAAAATTATTTGTTAGCCGGTCATTACACTCAGCAGAAAAAAACTACTTGACAACAAACAAGGAATGTCTAGCTGTTATCTGGGTTATCCAAAAAATACAACCATACATAAAGTCTGAGTAGAATCCGAAAATTCAAATCTGAAATTCTTTTAAAAACCAAACAGGTGGGAAAGCACGCTAGTTAATGGACGTACAAAATATAGGAAAAAATGCGATACCAATTAGCTGATATTCTTTCCTAAAAATCAAATTTTATAAACCAGCTTCAAAGGAGGAGATACTTTTTATAACCAAGGTTAATAATTAGTTTAATGAATATCTTCTGGTTCTACAAGACGGATTTACAAAATGGATCAATGGTAAACGTATAAAGGCTGCAAAAATGTTATTATATTTAAATGTTTCCTAGAAGAATCTGGTAAAAAAAACTAATATTTTACTTTACACTCTACAAGCTAATCCTATCGAGAAGGCCAACCAAACATTAAAAATTATGATTTTTACAACAGTTGGGATATTTATATTCATGAACATCAATTTGCTTTTAACTAAAAGAATCTCACCGGCATATCTTAATTTTGCTAGAGAATTAAAAAATCTAAAAAGCATTATCTAAAACTTAAATACTTAATCCAGATACGTATAAGCATTTTAAAAAATTGCATCACAACATTAGTGATAAAACAAAGAAGCAAGCTTTTATTATAACTTTTGAATAAGAAAGGGGTTACCAAAACTTGTAGAGATGGTAATATGAATAATAGTACATCATCATCTGCAGTCAAAAAGTTTACCAAAAAACTTGCATTAAAATATGATACTCTATATACTTTGTCTGTCAAAAATTATTCCTCCTGTGCAGTTTAACCTAAAGAAACAAAAAATTGAAAAAAAAAAATTACATTAAATATTTAAAAACAATAAAGATTTTTTAAAGTTAAATATGTTTTTTTAACAAAATGTACATAATGATAACTTCATTTACCTGAATGAACTACCAGAATCTACTCAGTTGTCACCAAGGTCAAACAACTAGAAATTTGCCTGCATTATACTATTCACTGCATATGCTCTATAGTAGTAGCCTTCCAATCACTTCTATATTGTCCATATATTGATGAAAACACCTGCATTTTTGCTAACACCACTACCTATTTCACCAATAAAATCACCACTTAGAATGTCAGCATTCAATAATATTAACGTCTGGGGGGATATTCAACCCTTGTCACACCATCAACATAAACAACCAATTACAAGATAAAATATTTATCAATTTGCCTGCCAAAATACATACAAGAACATATACGTACTTGATCAATTTTCACTCTTATCTCTATTTATATTTGGAACCATTTGTTCATTTTGTTTAGTATAAAATGCCGGAGCATATAATAATGCCATAAAGGAACCAAAAAAAAATCATAGAGAAGATACTATAAGCACATTCAAAGCGGTCTCACATGCTTCCGCCTCTAAAAAACTTAAAGAAAACACCGCACTGAAAACATTAAGACTATTTTGCAAGAGATCTTAAACTGTCAAACAAATCCCATCTCATTGTGTTACAGAAAGGGTTTGCAGTTTTGAAAAAAACCTCTATTTGAAATTTTCAAAGCAAGTTTAGCACTTTTACACATACCGAGCAGCTGGCGGTGGTATTTATACCAAAGCCAAAGCAACTTATACTTTGGTTAAATCTTACCAATCAATCAGCCTGACATTTTTTATACAAAAACTGTTGAGAAAATAGTCGCCAGGTACGTACGGGACGGAGACTAAAAGCCCGACCATTGCATCAGTACTAGTATGCCTACCAAACGGCAAAAGCTACACTCAGCAAGTGCAAAAACATCATCCAAAGCAATGAAATAGCTGTTTTCTGGATATTAAATGGGCTTATGACACTACTACTTTTAAATCAATTGCAATAAAGAACTAAAAAATAGATCTTCTTGTCTAGCAGTGGTTCAACTTTATACTCAAGAACCGGATTGTACCTATAAAATTATAAGAAAAGATTGTATGAGTTGCCAGCGAGTGCCAAATAGAAGTTTTTACTCTTACTGTGGTGTTTAGCTATAGACGACCTACTACAGATACTCAACAACGTGGGCGTCTTTGTTTTACATTACGGGAAGTTTGGAGTCAAGCATTCTGTATTATAAAGTGCACTAAATACCGTCAAAAAGTGGTGCAAAACGAAAAAGCTATTGGTGAACTCATGCAAAACGGCAAATATGCAGTTCACAAGATGACGGAACATTGCAAATCTAAAAAACATTAAAGATGTATGAAGCTACGCTCTCGATGACAAAAAAAGTAAAATATATGGAACCAGAAAGGCCAAACGGGTGCACTGACACGTAATATGACCATATGACTACATGTGGTGGTTGTAAGACACATGATTACATATGGAGCGCTGGAATGAGAGGAAAAACTACCCTTAAATGCAAGACCAATAAACTAGATGACGTTTAGAGGCTTATAAAAACGTATAATTAGAATAATTTATAATCTTAACTACTTAGAGTCTTGTAGAAATACTTTCAAATGACATGAAATTCTAACAGTTCCTGCCATCTAACTGTTTAAATTATTGTCCTATGTATACAACAATAAACAAAATTTTGTTAACAATAATGATATTCATCAACACCAAACACGTTTGGCAAATAATATCAATATTCCTCACTATAGAATAAGTAACTATAAAAAATCTCCTAACTGTGCAGGAAGCTATATGTATAATAGACTGCCTATACAAATAAAAAATATTAAAAATTTCAACCTGTTCAGAAAGTGTCTGAAAACCTACCTACTGGATTGATATATCTACACAATTGAAAAATACCTGTCTTAACCTGTCTCTAATTGCAAATCTCTATTGTCGCTTATCAAAACATGCTATTGTCAAACGTTTATGGTTATATACATTTTTACATTTTAAACGCTCTGTGTGTTATTTTATAAGTTTTACATTAGACTAATATTTATTTTAATTAGATGCAATTCTAATATGTATTTTTGCTATATTTTAAATGTCTTATATTTTTGATGTGATGGTGGGTCTGTTCCGGCTTACGGTTTGGGCAGTTTGCAGGCCGTTCGGACTATGCACACAAATAAATATTTGCCATCTTTAGACAATCTTTTATACGCAGTAGTTTGTCTGTGTGCATGGTTTGTGCGGTTTGTGTGCTGTCCGAGTTATGGGTTGGAATAGACCTATTATCGATTATTTATTATATTCTATTCTATTCTATTCTATTCTATTCTATTCTATTCTATTCTATTCTAATCTATTCTAATCTATTCTATTCTATTCTATTCTATTCTATTCTATTCTATTCTATTCTATTCTATTCTATTCTATTCTATTCTATTCTATTCTATTCTATTCTATTCTATTCTATTCTATTCTATTCTATTCTATTCTATTCTATTCTATTCTATTCTATTCTATTCTATTCTATTCTATTCTATTCTATTCTATTCTATTCTATTCTATTCTATTCTATTCTATTCTATTCTATTCTATTCTATTCTATTCTATTCTATTCTATTCTATTCTATTCTATTCTATTCTATTCTATTCTATTCTATTCTATTCTATTCTATTCTATTCTATTCTATTCTATTCTATTCTATTCTATTCTATTCTATTCTATTCTATTCTATTCTATTCTATTCTATTCTATTCTATTCTATTCTATTCTATTCTATTCTATTCTATTCTATTCTATTCTATTCTATTCTATTCTATTCTATTCTATTCTATTCTATTCTATTCTATTCTATTCTATTCTATTCTATTCTATTCTATTCTATTCTATTCTATTCTATTCTATTCTATTCTATTCTATTCTATTCTATTCTATTCTATTCTATTCTATTCTATTCTATTCTATTCTATTCTATTCTATTCTATTCTATTCTATTCTATTCTATTCTATTCTATTCTATTCTATTCTATTCTATTCTATTCTATTCTATTCTATTCTATTCTATTCTATTCTATTCTATTCTATTCTATTCTATTCTATTCTATTCTATTCTATTCTATTCTATTCTATTCTATTCTATTCTATTCTATTCTATTCTATTCTATTCTATTCTATTCTATTCTATTCTATTCTATTCTATTCTATTCTATTCTATTCTATTCTATTCTATTCTATTCTATTCTATTCTATTCTATTCTATTCTATTCTATTCTATTCTATTCTATTCTATTCTATTCTATTCTATTCTATTCTATTCTATTCTATTCTATTCTATTCTATTCTATTCTATTCTATTCTATTCTATTCTATTCTATTCTATTCTATTCTATTCTATTCTATTCTATTCTATTCTATTCTATTCTATTCTATTCTATTCTATTCTATTCTATTCTATTCTATTCTATTCTATTCTATTCTATTCTATTCTATTCTATTCTATTCTATTCTATTCTATTCTATTCTATTCTATTCTATTCTATTCTATTCTATTCTATTCTATTCTATTCTATTCTATTCTATTCTATTCTATTCTATTCTATTCTATTCTATTCTATTCTATTCTATTCTATTCTATTCTATTCTATTCTATTCTATTCTATTCTATTCTATTCTATTCTATTCTATTCTATTCTATTCTATTCTATTCTATTCTATTCTATTCTATTCTATTCTATTCTATTCTATTCTATTCTATTCTATTCTATTCTATTCTATTCTATTCTATTCTATTCTATTCTATTCTATTCTATTCTATTCTATTCTATTCTATTCTATTCTATTCTATTCTATTCTATTCTATTCTATTCTATTCTATTCTATTCTATTCTATTCTATTCTATTCTATTCTATTCTATTCTATTCTATTCTATTCTATTCTATTCTATTCTATTCTATTCTATTCTATTCTATTCTATTCTATTCTATTCTATTCTATTCTATTCTATTCTATTCTATTCTATTCTATTCTATTCTATTCTATTCTATTCTATTCTATTCTATTCTATTCTATTCTATTCTATTCTATTCTATTCTATTCTATTCTATTCTATTCTATTCTATTCTATTCTATTCTATTCTATTCTATTCTATTCTATTCTATTCTATTCTATTCTATTCTATTCTATTCTATTCTATTCTATTCTATTCTATTCTATTCTATTCTATTCTATTCTATTCTATTCTATTCTATTCTATTCTATTCTATTCTATTCTATTCTATTCTATTCTATTCTATTCTATTCTATTCTATTCTATTCTATTCTATTCTATTCTATTCTATTCTATTCTATTCTATTCTATTCTATTCTATTCTATTCTATTCTATTCTATTCTATTCTATTCTATTCTATTCTATTCTATTCTATTCTATTCTATTCTATTCTATTCTATTCTATTCTATTCTATTCTATTCTATTCTATTCTATTCTATTCTATTCTATTCTATTCTATTCTATTCTATTCTATTCTATTCTATTCTATTCTATTCTATTCTATTCTATTCTATTCTATTCTATTCTATTCTATTCTATTCTATTCTATTCTATTCTATTCTATTCTATTCTATTCTATTCTATTCTATTCTATTCTATTCTATTCTATTCTATTCTATTCTATTCTATTCTATTCTATTCTATTCTATTCTATTCTATTCTATTCTATTCTATTCTATTCTATTCTATTCTATTCTATTCTATTCTATTCTATTCTATTCTATTCTATTCTATTCTATTCTATTCTATTCTATTCTATTCTATTCTATTCTATTCTATTCTATTCTATTCTATTCTATTCTATTCTATTCTATTCTATTCTATTCTATTCTATTCTATTCTATTCTATTCTATTCTATTCTATTCTATTCTATTCTATTCTATTCTATTCTATTCTATTCTATTCTATTCTATTCTATTCTATTCTATTCTATTCTATTCTATTCTATTCTATTCTATTCTATTCTATTCTATTCTATTCTATTCTATTCTATTCTATTCTATTCTATTCTATTCTATTCTATTCTATTCTATTCTATTCTATTCTATTCTATTCTATTCTATTCTATTCTATTCTATTCTATTCTATTCTATTCTATTCTATTCTATTCTATTCTATTCTATTCTATTCTATTCTATTCTATTCTATTCTATTCTATTCTATTCTATTCTATTCTATTCTATTCTATTCTATTCTATTCTATTCTATTCTATTCTATTCTATTCTATTCTATTCTATTCTATTCTATTCTATTCTATTCTATTCTATTCTATTCTATTCTATTCTATTCTATTCTATTCTATTCTATTCTATTCTATTCTATTCTATTCTATTCTATTCTATTCTATTCTATTCTATTCTATTCTATTCTATTCTATTCTATTCTATTCTATTCTATTCTATTCTATTCTATTCTATTCTATTCTATTCTATTCTATTCTATTCTATTCTATTCTATTCTATTCTATTCTATTCTATTCTATTCTATTCTATTCTATTCTATTCTATTCTATTCTATTCTATTCTATTCTATTCTATTCTATTCTATTCTATTCTATTCTATTCTATTCTATTCTATTCTATTCTATTCTATTCTATTCTATTCTATTCTATTCTATTCTATTCTATTCTATTCTATTCTATTCTATTCTATTCTATTCTATTCTATTCTATTCTATTCTATTCTATTCTATTCTATTCTATTCTATTCTATTCTATTCTATTCTATTCTATTCTATTCTATTCTATTCTATTCTATTCTATTCTATTCTATTCTATTCTATTCTATTCTATTCTATTCTATTCTATTCTATTCTATTCTATAACGGGGGCAATGAAAACGACGTCTACAATAGCTATAGAAGTACTACTATTGTAAATACTACTTCACCTGATGGTAATGACATAGGCAAGACAAACAACATACAGATGTTGGATAAATGACATTGTAAACTTTAAAAGCCACAGACCTAACATAACAAATGTGTTGCTTGAAAAGAAATCTTTAATGATGAGGTAGGACTTTATAAATAGAATAGAATGGCACCGATGCTAAAATCTGAGTACCAAGACCAAATAAGGCTAATTTTACTACCATTGGACAAATATAAAAATACTGTAACAAGGTTGTTGTTTATCACTAACGTTGTTTAATATGTAAGCCATAGATATGGCTTCAACAAGCAAAAAAACTAATATTAATTTAACAACCAACAAGGTAATTTTTGTAGTGGCACGCGTTGCAAAATTTTCTTAAAAATGCCGGTTAATATACGGTTAGTAAAGGTTTGCTCTCTGAGCAGTTGTACACATTATTTGCATAAAGGCACATAAACAAAAATTATAAAATAAATATACATATTAAATGGTTAAATTTTCTTAACGATTTAAAACAAATTTACAAAATTATACTTTACAGATTTGTTTTAAGTAATAATTGAAATTACATTGAACTCCACAGATTTTGTGATGCGTTAGAAATAGCTTATTGTGTAACAAAAATTGCGCTGTGGCGAGTGACGGAGAGTGTAGAAACCCATTGTTTGATCCGGTGTCATGAGTTAGTGTGCAAAGTTCTGTCGCTGTGACTGTATCAGTTTGTCTGTGGGAATTTTTTTAGTGAAACATCTTTTTTCATTTTGCAAAAAACGTCATGGCCGATTGTTGAGAACAACGCGCGTGTGTGAAATTTTGTTTTCTGTTGGGGAAATTGGCCGCAAAAACTATTGTAATGTTTAAGACTGTTTATGGGAATGCTGCTCTAAATAAAAGTCTACGAGTGGTTTTCATGAAAAAAAACGTCAACAAAAACTTTGTGAGATGTCTGGAATATTATGGAGTTCAACTCAGAGGATTTTATCCAAAGACTTACACATGAGAAGAGTTGCAGTCAAATTTGTATCTTGCCTTTTCTCAGACAAGCAAATGGAGCGTCAACTTCAGGCATGTTTTAAGCTTCAAAATCAGCTCAAAAGAGACCATGATTTTTTTTTAACTAGTAATAATGGTGTTATGGATACAACCCCAAAATAAAGCAGCAACCAACCTAGCTCTCCTTGCCCCAAAAAAGCTTGCCAAATAAAGTCAAACATCAAGACAATGCTCACTTGTTTCTTTGAAAGGTGTTGTACAGGAGTTTGTTCACTCAGGTCAAACAGTTAACCAGAAGTTCTACTTGGAGGTTTTGAAAAGATTGAGGAAGAGTATTCGAACAAAAAAGGCAAATCTTTGGCGCACAAGCGACTGGTTGTTCCATCATAAAAACGCGCCGGCCTACACCGCTCTCTCAGTAAAGCTGTTTTGAGCCAAAAACGGCATGACACCAATTGCCCACCTTTTCTTACTCACCGGATCTAGTTTCCTGTAATTTTTTTGCTTCCCAAACTCAAAAGAAACATGAGAGGAAAGCGTTTTGCCACTGTAAAAGAAGTAAAACAAAAATTGCTAGGAAGCCTAAAGAACATCCCGATAAGTAAATTTAAAAAATGTTTTGAACAATGAAAGGATTGTTTGCAGAGCTGCGTTGTAGTAAAAAAAAAAACTACTTTGAAAGTGATCAAAATTTGGTGTAAAAATATTAAGAAATAAAGAAGTTATAAAAAAAAATTTCGTTTTTTTTGGGTCATTCTTTGTGTATTCATAAAATATATTAAATCAATAGGTAATGTTAATTAAATTAAAAATTATATTAATTCCAAAATTAGAATTATGTGGTGCTCTATTATTATTATATAAAAAAGTTGATAGCTTTTCCAGATCCTAATTTGATTGATATCCAAGAAAATAGGTTAACTAGATTCTAACGAATTCAGCAACTTATTCAACATTTTTAGAAAAGATGGTCCAGAGAATATAAATCTCAATTGCATTAAAAAAGCAAATGGCAGCGGGACTCTTCACATCGTCAAACCTTTAAGAAAGCAATTTTCGAGAAAACAATTTTCTTTCATTTATGTAGCGGACGTTTATCCAGATAAAAAAGTGCACGTAGTATCAGTAAAAACGCTTAATGGTACCTTCAAGCGTGCAATATCCAGCTTAAGTACGTTTCCAAAAGAAACATAAAATTTTGTTTAAGTTAATAAACTTTATAAAAGGGCATTTAAACTTGAATTGTCAAGATCTGTCAAGGCCAGCGGCATGTTTGAAATGTATATGATTAAATTAAGAATTGTATTGTAAACTTTAAATATTAAATTGTAAATTATATATTCAAAAAACACATTAAGTTCTTTATAATGTAATTTCTCGTAATGAATATATGAAAGATTATTGGAATTTTAGGAATTTATTAATTAGCAACTACTTATTACACCTGGTTGTGGGGAATATATACCTGTGCAATTTTTCATTAATTTATTTCTCATGGAATATTGTATTTTTTTAATGCAATTATATATATTATCAATATCTAATGCTTTCTTTAAAAACATCAAAACACTAAGCTGATCGCTCAAGTCGCGACAGTGACAGTACAAATAACGGTCGACCTGCAGAGGAGTTATCGTTTGTAACACTATCAGTAACATCAAACATTACTAATTAATCAAATAGAAGTCTCGATTGCACTGATAAATTAACCGTAAGTAATATGTGCTATGCTAAATCTATATATTATAACCAAATGAATCTCTTTAAAATTAATTAAATAGATTGTAATAATATTGTACTTTAATGAAAAAATTCTTTACAAAATTAATTTCATAGAAAAATGTGCTACGAGATTGCGAGTGTATAAATTAAAAGGACAATTCTCTAGGGCTACATCTGCAAAGAGAAAAGTAATTTAAAAATGCTATAGCTTAGTTCTAGAGGTGCATGGCGTACAATATAAACATGTATACAGAATTTTTGTAAAAAACAATTTAAATTAAATCCATCTAAGACAGTTGATTGATTGTAATTACAATGTAAGCCAATACAAGCAAGCAAATTGCTTAACTGACATTGTCATCAACTGGTAGATTCAATTCAAACGTCGCTTGTTTCTGGAGATGCGTTCCTGCAGGATAATTAATAGTCGTGCTCCTTCGCTTGAAAACCCTGTTGCGTTCTCTTCCACCAACCCACCCCTAACTTCTAATAAAGAATGATAGATCATGTCTGCATAGTGGAAGATGGATGTTATATTACTTTAAAATGCATAGCGTAGGAGAATACTTGAGAGATTTGATTCCGAAACCGATTTCGCGTCCAGATTGAAACAGTTCCAATCTTAAAAGTGCTTTCCCGTGCCGGCTCCACAGTGAATATAAATTTCATATGTTATAAATCGTTAATCGTATGTTTTTTTTTTTCAAATTTACAATTATTAAGTATAAATTGTGTCATAACATAAGTGAATTTACGTTAATTTAATTTGACAAACTTTGCGAACATCAATTTCCTAATGCAATTGTCGCTTCAGTATATTACTTTTAATACTGTCGCCTGATAAATTTATTAGTAAATTAGAAACAATTCCATTTTATATAACTCACTTATTTTAACTAATTTATATGGTTACGTTTTGTAAATTACAATAACTTTTAATTATCATTCCTATTTTCACAAACAATTTGATAATTAATTAATTTTTTCACCAATACATTCAGAAAAAATTAAACTAACTTTTAAAAATTGAGCATTCTAATTGGAAGACTTTTTAGAATATGAAACTTGGTGGAAAAATTTGAGCTGTTGGGACAAGTTTGTGATCTGAAGAATCAAAACCGTGTGCATCGCTCAAGAAGAAAACTCAGTCAGTCAATTCCTCGTCGATATTTGGAATTAGACAGTCCACAAACGACATTACACCGTATTTTGCATAAAGACTTAAGTCTTAAAGCTTTTAAAGTTCAACACAAGAACTCAAGCCGGTCGATCACCATAAACGTCGTATCTTTGCTAATTGGGTCCTTCAAATGCATCAAAATGGTCCTTAAATTTATTGAAAAATTATTTTCAGTGATGAGGCCCATTTTCACCTAATTTTTTTTTTAAATGAGGCTGGTGCAACTGTTACGGTGAATAGATGGCGCTACCGAGCTATGATTAATATTTTTTATATGGCCGGAGTTGGAAGATATATTTTTGATTATCTATAAACAGAATTTTGCACTTTACAGTTGTTTTTGTCTTGATTTTAGTACCTTCTAACATATTTAATTATTTTTTTTTTTTTAATTTTGTTTTTATCAACAGTTTATAGCTAAAGTTTGATGCTTCATAGCAATATTTTGACGTTTAAAGACCGGGTTTTGCTGTTTTTTTACTAATAACAAATAAAATTTTGTATTTCTAAACCTTTTTTGGCCGAATTTTGATTCTACCTAAAAATATTTTTTTATGTTTTATGACTAAACTTAGTTATTATTGACTTTTTATAAATAAAAATTTGAAATGTACATAAAATTGTAAAAAAATTGTACAATTAGTTTTTGTTTTGCATTATAATTAGTGATTATCATCCAAAATTCGCAAATAAATTATTTTAAAAATTTAAAAAAATACATCTAAATAAATTTTTTTTATTATTATTTTTGTGAAAAAAATGCAACAAAATTGTACGATTAGTTTTTGTTTTGTTTCATAATTAGTGATTATCATCCAAAATTTGCAAATAAACTATTCTGAAAATTAAGAAAAAATATTTCTAAATAGAATTTTATTTTTTATAATTTTTTGTTGTTATGGCATTCATTGGAAATTAAGTACAAAAAATTTCAACAAAAATGTACAATTAGTTTTTGTTTTGTTTCATAATTAGTAATTATCATCTAAAATTTAAAAGTAAACTATTTTGAAATTAAAAAAAAACTTTTAAATGGAAATTATGTATTTTCTAATTTTTTTTTGTTATAACAATAAATGGTAAATATGTACAAAAACTTACAACAAAGTTGTACAATTAGTTTTTGTTTTGTTTCATAATTAGTGATTACCATCCAAAATTCGCAAATAAACTATTATGAAAATAAAAAAAAAATAATATTAATTAATAATTTTTTTTTTTTAATATTTTTTTGTTGTTATAGCATTCATTGGAAATTATGTACAAAAAATTTCAACAAAATTGTACGATTAGTTTTTGTTTTGTTTCATAATTAGTAATTGTCATCCAAAATTTGCAAGTAAACTGTTTGAAAATTAAAAAAAAAACTTTTAAATAGAATTTTTTTTCTAAATTTTTTTGTTATAACATTGATTGGTAAACATATACAAAAACTTACAACAAAATTGTACAATTAGTTTTTGTTTTGTTTCATAATTAGTGATTACCATCCAAAATTCGCAAATAAACTATTATGAAAATAAAAAAAAATAAATATTTATGAATAATTTTTTTTTTTAAATAATTTTTTGTTGTTATAGCATTCATTGGAAATTATGTACAAAAAATTTCAACAAAATTGTACGATTAGTTTTTGTTTTGTTTCATAATTAGTAATTATCATCCAAAATTTGCAAGTAAACTATTTTGAAAGTTAAAAAAAAAACTTTTAAATAGAATTTTTTTTTCTAAATTTTTTTGTTATAACATTGATTGGTAAACATATACAAAAACTTACAACAAAATTGTACAAATAGTTTTTGTTTTGTTTCATAATTAGTGATTACCATCCAAAATTCGCAAATAAACTATTATGAAAATTAAAAAAAATAAATATTTATAAATAAATTTTTTTTTTAAATAATTTTTTGTTGTTATAGCATTCATTGGAAATTATGTACAAAAAATTTCAACAAAATTGTACGATTAGTTTTTGTTTTGTTTCATAATTAGTAATTATCATCCAAAATTTGGAAGTAAACTTTTTTGAAAATTAAAAAAAAAACTTTTAAATAGAATTTTTTTTTCTAAATTTTTTTGTTATAACATTGATTGGTAAACATATACAAAAACTTACAACAAAATTGTACAATTAGTTTTTGTTTTGTTTCATAATTACTGATTACCATCCAAAATTCGCAAATAAACTATTATGAAAATTAAAAAAAAAAAATATTTATAAATAATTTTTTTTTTTTAAATAATTTTTTGTTGTTATAGCATTCATTGGAAATTATGTACAAAAACTTACAACAAAATTGTACGATTAGTTTTTGTTTTGTTTCATAATTTGTGATTATCATCTAAAATTTGCAAATAAATTACTTTGAAAACTTAAAAAAATACTTCTAAATAGATTTTTTTTTTCTAATGTTTAGTTGTTACAACATTAGTTGGTAAATATGTACAAAAAATTACAACTAAATTGTACGATTAGTTTTTGTTGTGTTTCATAATTAATGATCATCATCTAAAATTTACAAGTAAACTATTTTGAAAACTTAAAAAAATACTTTTAAATGGTTTTTTTTTTCTAATGTTTATTTGTTACAACATTAGTTAGTAAATATGTACAAAAAATTACAACAAAATTGTACGATTAGTTTTTGTTTTGTTTTATAATTAGTGATTACTATCCAAAATTTCCAAATAAACTATTTTAAAAATTAAAAAAAAAAAATACTTCTGAATAGAAATTATTTTTTTATTTTTTTTTTTGTTATAACATTGATTGGTAAATATGTACAAAAACTTACAACAAAATTGTACGATTAGTTTTTGTTTTGTTTCACAATTAGTGATTACCATCCAAAATTTGCAAATAAACTATTCTGAAAATTAAAAAAAAAAAATTTCTAAATAGAATTATTTTTTTTAATAATTTTTTTGTTTTATAGCATTTATTCAAAATTATTTACAAAAAATTTCAACAAAATTGTACGATTAGTTTTTGTTTTGTTTCATAATTAAAAATTATCATCCAAAATTTGCAAGTACAGTATTTTGAAAATTTAAAAAAAAAACTTTGAAATAAAAATTATTTTTTTTAATTTTTTTTTGTTAAAACATTGATTGGTAATCATGTACAGAAACTTACAATAAAATTGTACAATTAGTTTTTGTTTTGTTTCATAAATAGTAATATCATCAAAAATTTGCAAAGAAGCTATTTTGAAAATTTAAAAAAAAATACTTTTAAATGGATTTTTTTGTTTACTGTTTTTTTTTATAACATTGATTGGTAAATATGTACAAAAACTTACAACAAAATTGTACGATTATTTTTTGTTTTGTTTCATAATTAGTGTTTACCATCCTAAATTTGCAAATAAATAATTTTGAAAATTAAAAAAAACACCTCTGAATAGAAATTATTTTTTTTTTCTATTTTTTATAGATTGACATTGATTCATATTTATGTACAAAACATTGCAACAAAATTGTACGATTAGTTTTTGTTTTGATTCAAGGTTAGATTTTGCTTTTTTATAACATTTTATAATTTTGCACTTTTTAATAAAAAAAAGTTAATATTTTTTTATTTTTGACAGAATTTTGCATTTTACAGTTGTCTTTGTCCAAATTTTGGTACTTTCTAACTTATACTAATTTTTTTATAAACGGATTATTATCAACAGCTTTTGGCTAAAGTTTGATGCTTCATAACAATATTTTGACGTTTAGAGACCGAATTTTGCTGATTTTGACCAATAACAAATAAACTTTTGCAATTCTAAACCGTTTTTGGCCAATGTTTAATTAACATATTTTAATGTTTTATGACTGAAATAATTATTTTTAATTTTGCATTTTAACTAGTTTAAGACCAAAGTTTGGTGTTTTTTTGGTGCAATATTTTAATTTTGTTATAAAAATTTTGCATTTTTTGACAAATTATAACTGGATTTTAGCACTTTTTAACTTTATTCTATTAGGCCGGATTTTATTAGACCGGACCGGATTTTGCTATTTTGTAACATTTTATATTTTTGCACTTTTTAACCAAACCTTAGTTACCATTTTTTTTTTTAAATTTTAGTGCTTTATAATATATATTAATTTTTTTATAAACAAATTTTGTTATTATCAACATTTTATGGGCAAAGTTTGATGCGTGACCGGATTTTTATGTTTTTGATTAAAAACATACAAAATTTGCATTTTTACTAGTTTAAACCAAAATTTGGTGCTTTTTAGTGCATTATTTTAATGTTTCAAAACAGGGTTTTGCTATATTATAATAACAGAATTTTGTAGTTTTTGACAGAATATGGCCGGATTTTACTATTTCTAACAATATTTTGATGTTTTATACATTCTTAAAATGTTTATGACTGAATTTTGTTGCTCTCTAACTTTATTCTAATGTTACAAGGTTAAATTTTGCTATTTTATAACATTTCATAATTTTGCACTTTTTAATAAAATACATTTAATATTTTATTACCGGATTTTGATATTTTTGACTATCAATAAACAGAATTTTGCACTTTGCAGTTGTTTTTGTCTAGACTAGTTTAAGACCAAAGTTTGCATTTTTACTAATTTAAAACTAAAGTTTGGTGTTTACTGTTGCAATATTTTGATGTTTCAAAACCGGGTTTTGCTGTTTTATAATAGAATTTTGACTAGTTTCATGTATTATACATTTTTAAACTGTTTATAACTTCATTTTTGCGCTATGTAACCTTATTCTAATGTTTTAAAGCCAGATTTTGCTATTTACTATTATTTTATAATTTTGCACTTTTTAAACAAATTTTGGTTTTTTCTAAAATTTCTTTTGTCCAGATTTTGGTACTTTCCAAAATATATTAAACTTTTAATAAACAAATTTTTTTTTATTATCAGTTTATGGCCAAAGTTTGATGCTTTATAACAATATTTTGACGTTTAAAGAGCGGATTTTGATGTTTTGGATCAATAACGGATTTTGATGTTTTGGATCAATAACAAACAAAATTTTGCATTTCTAAACTGTTTTTGGCCAAATTTTGATTCTATCTAAAAATATTTTTATGTTTTCTGAATTTAGTTATTTTTTATTTTTTATTAGTAAAAATTAGCTTTTTAGTGCAATATTTTGATGTTTTGCACTTTCAAACAGTTCATGACCAGATTTTGCCGATTCATATTTTGAAATGACCAGATTTGGCTATTTTTGACATTTTATGATTAGAATTTTACATTTTTAACCGGATTTTAGTGCTTTTTATCAATATTTTGATATTTTATAGCCAGATTTAGCTATTTTTGAAAAAAAAAACTACACTTTTTTGTTTTTGTTGATATTTTTTATTTTGATATAGTAAATTTACTTTATGTAGTTGCTACTAGATAAATAAATCTCTATCTTAATCTTTAATTGTTTCATGTTCTTCGCACTTTTGGCATTAATATATTATATTATTTATTTAAAAAAAATGTTAATTTTTTTTATTGTAGCTTAATTTGCTTTGAATTCATATAAATGTAATTATATCATTGCTGTATTGAAATGAATTATTGATTTTCGAATATTGTATTTGATTACTTAAAACAAATTGCATTGTCGATATGGATATCGTTTGACGATACTGCTGCGCGCATATTCCCTCAGGATCGAAAGAAAAAATACAGTGAAAGAAACCAAGACAAGCAAGCAACCACCTCCGGGGCTGGAGCAGCGCTAATCATTTCCTGCGCGCTGACAAAAGCAGCGGGTTCAACCCTTCGGGCCGGCCTTTATGCGCTCGTATTATACGAGACCCGCTCTTTACCCTTTATCCCCTACGTACGTTTTATGTATGTCGGTCACATCAGCCACGGGACGTTGCCACTAACTAATGGAAATAATTTCTACTGTCCCAACTTATTAAAAAGCTTTCTGCGCTAAAATGATGGCATTACAACGCACTTAATAGACACCCCCTTAACTATCGCAATCGAAATCACGTATAATTAGAGTAATTATGCTCAGGTAACTTGCTTATCGTCTTCACCTAGCTAATATTATACTATCTCGTTTGGTAGGAGATGAGTATTAACGTGCACTAATTAAAAGCAAACCCACATGTAGTTACAGCCAGGTCGGTTTCATTTTACTGCTTTAGGTACACACACTCGGTCCCTTCACTCTACTAATTACGTGTTTACTCAAAGAAAATGTTTAAATCATATTTTTGCCTTTGTACATAAATTTAATTTGCAATCGAATTGTCGTTAGATGCTCAACCAAATATACGAACGTTAATTAACATGCTTGTAATTTTCCTCAACTGGGGGAAACTTCAAAGCACTTGTGAATCCTGCAGAGATGACTCACACAATATCACCAAGCGTTTAAAAACAGATGGTTAAAACTGATTATCATAGCCACTTTAAACACAATTTATTTCTCAATAAAATATTTTCTACCTACATCTGTAAATCCGTACATGCCCCCTAGGTCACAATTTATTTAGTTTAAATGTGTAACGTATATCCCTTAGAGGATTCGGTGCAAGGTCCGTTTGATAACCATCAGTGTGCAGTCGATTTTTATGCGACGTGGCGTTTACTCTGGCTTTCTGTATACATTATTTATACGGCAAAAACGGTATTAATTAATTAGTGGATTCAAATTTCATTAATGTAATTAAAAAACGGGGAAAATATGAATCCGTAAGCTATGCACAGAAAATAAAATACTAATTAGTCCGCTTTTATATTTTTAGTTCAGTGCTTTTCTAGTTCTAGTAAATTTTTGCTGAATTGTATAAATATTACCAATACCTTATATTTATTTAATATTTTTTAAGCATTGATTACCAATAAAAGATTAGTATTTAAAATCCTTCCTAGAATTGTTTGAAAATTTAAAAATCTGAAAGTTTAAAATATCTGTTTTATTATTTTTTAATTTGTAGATCAATTTGATCATTAAGAATTATTATTATGTTAAATGTTTTCTACAGTAAAAACTTTTAGTATAATAATAATTCCCGATGATAAATACGAAACCGTATAGTTTAAAAGAATCCTACTTATGTGTGCTAAAATGATTATTTATTAAACAAAACAATATTTTAGTAACATTATTGATATTGAACTAAAACTTTGCTATTATTTTTGAATTAAAATTAACAATAGTATTAAACTTATTATTATTATGAGTATGGGTATGGATTTGCGTGAAATTTTACGATAATTACGTCCTCAATAGATTTGCACAGTAACGACAACATTCTGGAGTTTAATCTACCCTTATAAAAACATTCTCCAGTATCCCGGAACGTTACACAGTGAATGCATATATTCTGTAATGCAACGAAACTATGCCCGGAGCACTCAAAGTTTCTGCTTTCAAACTAGGAATAAAGACGGTACATACAAAAAAGTATGGATATAAAGAAAAATGGGATTGGAAAAAGGGACATACTCTGCATGGATTATACGAATTTCATATTAAGCTGATCCGTCGGTCTATTCCATTAATGATAGAGCAACTGAAAATTTTATAATTATCATATTTTGCATAAGTATTGAATTTTAATCAAGCATAGCATTCAATGTTTTTGATATTATTAAATTGAATCCACTTCAGGCAATTTGATATAAAATAATTTATTTAATTGAATTTATTTTAATTTTATTGTGTATCGAGGGCGGGTTTAAATTAAATATAATTTGAGTAAAATGGAAAATGTTAGAATATGATTTATTTAATATGATAAAAAGTTTTTGATAGATTCTTATTTGGGTTTACAGCTTGAAAATGTAATGTAAAGTTCCAATTAAATTTAGAAAAAAACAATCTGAAAAGAAAATATTTTTATTATGTCAAATATTTATTGGCTAAATTATCTTTTAATATTTCTGGTTTATTTATATTCAGTAATTACTTACCTACCGTTCATATTGACTAATTAAAACTGCGTTTTCAACCGCAAAGATTATTAGCTTTTATTCAAGTTTATTTGACGTTCTTCAAGTTTGTTACTAGTAGATTGGTTGTATGGCAATTAGGACACAAGTAGTAGTTATTCAAATTCAATATTTAATTCATCATTTTATTACAATTAAATAAACGCAATCCAATAAATCTACTAGTAATTATTTACTTTATTAGTTTCACTTGGCATAAAATTATTTTTAAACTCACAACAATTAATGCTACAAAATTGGAAAGTACTCATAGATTAAGCAACCACTTGCCTTATATTTTAATTTCTTTTATTACCCGTTTAAAAAAAAAAAGTTAAGCCGTTGAGCACGACACTGACTATTTTCCATGTAGAATTGTCCGCAAAATTCAAATTTTTAATAATACTTAATGTATTGTTCCTCTGAGCTCTGCTAAACTTGTATTTGTAAAAGTTTATGTTAAAAAATAATTTTTAGACTCGTAAAACTCAAATACTAAAAACAAATTTATATTTTCTAAATAATTTACATCAAAATACGTTGGACGTTAAAAAAAATACAAAAATGCTCTTTTTTGCTCCGATCACTAAGACCAGAATATTGTTTTTTTTGGGTTTTGCGGCGTATAAAAAAGGCGTGGACTCAAAATTTCACTCTTTTGATAAACAACATTTGGTTGAGTGGGTGAGCTTCATCATCATTACATGGGGTGATGTTTTTGACCCGTTGCTTAAAAACATTACAGCGCAAACTGACATTTTGGTTTTGAACGATCTAAGCTCAGACCACAGCCCAGAAGTCTTAGATCTCTGAAAGATGTAAGATTGAAGTTGATTTGGTTCGCAGGACCGACTAGCCTCTGTTTTCACATATCTTAGAAGAGAGCATCAGATCACTACCTGACATTCAAACGGCTAAAGAAGTTGACTTTACTAGCCTCATCACTCTAGCAATGGAAAAATCTACCAAAATTGTTCCAAAAATTTTATCGAATAGATTGGGTCTTGACAGAAAGACCAGAAAGCTCATCCGTGCTCGAAATCGTGCCAGACATTTATGGCATTGGTCACACAACCAGACTGACCGAACCGAGCTTAAGCAGCTAAATGGTCAGGTAAAAAAAGCAATCAGGATACACAAAAATCAGTGCTGGAAATCCGCTCTTGAGTCCACCAACGACAATAAATATTTGATGTAAAGGATAACTAAAGCTTTTTGAAATAAGCGCACACCGCTGCTTTTTATTCATGGCAAAAGAGGCCTCGAATACACATTGGAAGGCAAGACAACCTTGAACTCCAATGCAGACTAAACTTCAAAAACGACTTAGATTAAGATAGGGTTCACAAAGAAGTAGAAGTATTCTGGAATCGGTTAGGCCGTCTAGGGTAAGAGATATCATCACACATCTCAAACCCAAATCGGCACCTGGTCCGGATTGCATTCCAAACAAAGCTTTGAAAATATTTTCTCAAAAAGCTGTAATGTTCCTCAAAAACCTTACAAATGCAATCTTAAGGACGTCTTATTTTCCGTCGTCTTGGAAGTTTCATGTTATTCCTATGCCGAAAGGTTGGAAAAAATAGACATTTTCTGGTTTTTGTTTAAAACATGATACGGAAGTCATATTTTTTGACGTTGAAAAGCCCTACTTGCAAAAATGTTTTGTTTCAATTTTAATCCTAGATTGATCAAACTTATAATTTCTTATTTGAAAGCCCTTAAAGCTGTTTGGGCACGTGTTTACTCTTTATTCTATCAAGGCAGAGGTTCCTCAAGGTATAGTTCTATCATTGATGCTTTTTAATCTGTATGTAGCCGACATACCATGCATCACTCAAGGTGTAAAAACTGCTCAGTATGCAGACGACACGGCACTGATGTACACTTCAAAAAGTTCAAAAGTCATCACGCTAATACTTCAAGCGGAATGTGAGGCACTTTAAACTTGGCTTTGGTACTAGAAAAGAAAAATTTATCCGAAGAAAAGCAAGGCTATTCTTTTTACCAAATGTCACAAACGAACTCCTCATGAGAACGTTTATTTTAATGGCGCTGCAAAGTATCTAAGAGTAGAGTTTGATTGTTGACTAACTTTTAGGTTACACTTCAAAACCATTTTGGATAAGGCCAGTATGGCAAGTAATATGTTAACTCTTCTTTTACCCAAGGACAGCAACATGAACTCTACAAAAAAGTTGCAATTATTTAAAACAATCATTTGCCCAATACTAACATTTGCATGTCCAGCATAAGGAATGGCTGCATGGTCTTATCTAAAAAAGATAATTATTTCAAAGTAAGATTTTGAGAAGGATTCTTAAAACACTTCACTACGTACGTAATATTGAGAACTCATGCGGGAATTATTCCAATCAGGGATCATTTGTTGGTATTAGCGACAAATTTCTTTGAAAAAGTCGCAAATCACTTAGATCTTGAGTTAGCTTGTTTTGCCGAACATGATGAACAATCTTTCCAATACAAATGGCTTATCAACATGCTTGCTGTATAAGGAAAAACTCGTAGCTCTTCAACCCCACATAATCAACGGCTACAAGGCTGGCGCAGAATGCACACTTCTGAATGATCTCTTGTTGTACACATTGATGTGTAAAACTTCCTGGTGTAAAATTTATGTTGCATCAGGGGAGAAGAGAGAGGGGGGAGGGTTGGTTAGTTGGTAGGCGCTTCCAAACATTTGGAAAGTAAATCCGTCACAATAAGTCTTTAAAAAAATTTCTCCCTCAACCAACAGCAAAAAATGAGTGAGTTACTCTACACTGTGATAACCAATCAGTAGTTTCAATTAGAGTGATCCATTCACTCACCTAAGTGTTTGTATTTAAAAAATTGGATCACAACCTTTTCTAGTGACAAAATTACTTTTGACGACCACAAAGAAGCCAAATGTTCAATTTCTTGATGACAGACACTTGGGTGAGTGAGCAGAACACTTCATAGCATAATATTAAGTCAGCCGTTTTGATTGGAGTAGCTCACCTACCCATTTGAGTCTCCGTCGTTTAAAAATTGAATTACGATCTTCTCTAGTGACAAAATGACTTCTGAGGTCTGCAAAGAAACTAAATGTTCAAATTCTTGATAAAGAAAACTTGAGTGGGTGGGCATAATACCAAACCAGTAGTTTAAATTTCAGTGGCCCGTCCAGCTCCCACCCAAGTGTACGTCATCAAAAGATTGGATTACGACTTTCTCTAGTGACAAAATAACTACTGGCAACTGCAGAAAGGCCAAATGTTCAATTTTTTGATGATGGGCGGAACACTTCATAATATAATATTAAGTCAGTAGTTTAGTGAAGAGTAGCCCACCTACCCACCTAAGTGTCTATGATCAAAAGATTGAATCACAAACTATTCTAGTGAAAAAATGACTTCTAACGACCGCAAAGAAGGTAAATGTTAAAATTTTTGGTAACAAACACATGAGTGGGTAGGCGAGACACGCATAATTCCGAGTTAGTAGTTTAGATTTTATTTATTTATTTATTTTATTTATTTACGGTTAACACATATTTACATAAATTTATACAAATTAAAAAGATTTGAGTGGCCCACCCACTTACCTAAAGGTCCGTCATCAAAAGATTAGAATACAACCTTCTCTAGTGACAAAATAACTTCTGACGACCACAAAAAGACTAAATATTGAATTTCTTGATAACGGACATTTGGGTGGGTGGTCGGGACATTTCACAGTATAATACTTAATCAGTAGTTTAAATTGGAGTAGCCCACCCACCCACCCAAGTGTCTGTTATCAAAAGATTGAATCACAAACTTATCTAGTGACTAAATAACTTCTGACGACAGCAAAGAGGCTAAATGTTAAAATTCTTGATAACGGACACTAGGGTAAGTGGGCGGGACACTTCATAGCATAATTTTAAGTTAGTAGTTTAGATTGGAGTAGCCCGCCCATTTACCTAAAGGTCCGTCATCAAAAGATTGGATCACGACCTTCTATAGTGACAAAATGACTTCTGACAACCGCAAAGAGACTTACCTACCCACTCAAAAGTCCGTCAATAAAAAACTGGATCACAATTTTTTCTAGTGGCAAAATGACTTCTGACGATCTTCAAAGAGGCCAAATGTTCAATTTCTTGGTGACAAACAGTTAGGTGGGTGGGCGGGTCACTTTATATCATAACACTAAGTAGTTGTTTAGATTGGAGTGGCCCTGTCCGTTATCAATAGATTGAATCACGACCTTCTCTAGTGACAAAATGACTTCTGATGAACGCAAAGAAGCTAAATGTTTATATACTTTATTGCATACTACTAAGTCAGTAATTTTGATTGAAGTAGCCCACCCATTCAAATGACCGTTAATAAAAGATTAGATCACGACCTTCTCTAGTGACAATATGACTTTCGACGACCGCAAAGAGACCAAACGATGAATTTCTTGATGACGGACACTTAGGTGAGTGGGCGGGACACTTTTTAGCGTAATACCAAGTCAGTAGTTTAAATTGGAGTGGCTCACCCACCTACCCAAGTGTCCGTCATCAAAAGATTAGATCACGACCTGTCTTAGTGACAAAATGACTTCTGGCAACCGCAAAAAGGTTAAATGGTTAGTTTTTTGATGACAAACACTTGGGAGGGTGGGCGGGACACTTCATAGCACAATACCAAATTAGTAGTTTAGATTAGAGTAGCCCACCTGCCCACCCAAGTGTCCGTCATCAAAAGATTGGATCACAAACTACTCTAGTGACAAAATTACTTCTGACGACCACAAAAAGGCTAAATGTTAAAGTTCTTGATTACGAATACTTGGGTGTTTGGGCGGGATACATCATAGCATAATTCAAAGTTAGTAATTTAGATTGGAGTGGTCTGCTTACCCATCTAAGGGTTCGTCATCAAAAGATTGGATTACAACCTTTTCTAGTGACAAAATGACTTCTGACGATTGCAAAAAGACCAAAAGTTGAATTTTTTGATAAAATGGGTGGGCTAGACATTTTATGGCACTTCAGTGGCCCACCTAAGTGTACGTCATTAAAAAATTGGATCACAATTTTTTCTAGTGACAAAATGACTTCTAACAACCGCAAAGAGACCAAATGTTTAATTTCTTGATGACAAACATTTGAGTGGGTAGGCGGGACATTTCATACTACTCACCCAAGTGTCCATCATCAAAAGATTGGATTACGACTTCTTCTAGTAATAAAATAACTTTTGACAGTTTAAAGAACTCAAATGTTCAGTTTCTTGATGACAGACACTTGAGTGGGTTGGCGAGACACTTTATAACCTAATACTAAGTCAATAGTTTAGATTGAAGTGGCCTACTCACCCAAGTGTCCTTCATCAAAAAATTAGATCCTGACCTATTCTAGTAACAAAATGACTTCTGACTACCGCAAAGAGACCAAATGTTCAATTTTTTGCTGACGGACACTTAGTCAAAGTTTTGCTAATGTAGGTACATCAATTACTTTAATAAAAGAATAATATAAATATTATAAATTCTATTTTAATTTTTTAATTAATGTTCTGAGATATTGTGTATTTGTATTTGTAAATAATGTTGTCTAATATTGATTTAATTCATTTTATTATTTTTGATTTTAGTTATTGAATTAAAACATGCTCTCAATTATATATTATTAAAAAATAAATATGAATTATAATGTTTTATTGAACACAGTAAACGCCATCCAAATAATATTAAATTAAATTTCAAATATTAATGTTGCGAACAGGCATCAAAATCAATGAATTGTAACCCAACCCGTTTTAAAATAAAATAATTTATATTAAATGATCTATTATTTACAATAATTACCAAGTCACTATAGAGTTTCGGGGTATAATTTAATCGATGACATCCGTTGTTCGCATTCAAAGTCACCTATCCGTAACGGCGAACTATCTGTTTACTCATCCCCCTTATTGTCGTCTGAGGTAATCTAATTCCCCATACCGTGTAAAAAGGTCCCGTTTCTATAAACATACAAGATGTCACCCCATAAATACGATATGAGCTTTTAAAATTGTCATTCATTGTGTCGTGCTATTGTTATTATAAGAATGCATTTGAATAGGGACAATCGATGTTCAATGGTGTACATCGGCGAGGACCTTGTTATTATGGGTGCACACTTTCATTTGCCTAGAAAGGACGTTTAAATATTGAATGGGTATTGTTCGATTACCTTTCATTTATTGAGTTTTATTGTCAATAAACTAAAATAATTACTGTAATGCAACGCAATATTATTATTTGAATTGAATAAAAAATAAACGTAGAATCTTATTCCGAGTTTCCTCTGTATTTATTTAAAATTAACAATGTTTGCGCTGTCGGCGTAAATAATGTCTATAAATTACGTCTGCTTATTCGAAATTAATTTTTGGTTAAAAACAGGAAACGCGTTATTTATTGGCTACATGTTTATTGATAATCTATTTATCTTGTGGTCGAATAAATAATTTTCTACTTTGGGATTAAGTTTTTCTAAGCTTATTTTAATAATGGTATATAGAACCATTCGTATGATTAAGTAAACAATACAAATCAGCAAGAAATTTAATCTTTTCAATTAAAACCAAAAGTTTATTGAAAGCTTTTAGTATGGAAATTAAATCTTTTACACATATTATAAAGTTTCCAACTTTACTCAACACTCTAATTTCGATAAATATTTAAGTAGATTAATTTATTTCACTTAACTATTGCAAAGTAGTAACACGACAAAATGATAGACACATATTGACTCATTAATTTATCAAATTTGGGAGTTGTAAATACTTTAGGAACGGCTTTTATAGAATTACGTAAGGATAATAATTTTGATTTTTTAGTTAATTGAGTATATTGCATTTTGAACATTTTATGAAAATAGTTAAACTAACTTTTTTTTTATTTTTATGTATGTTTTTAGGCTGTTGTATTGTTGTTAATATCTGGCTGCATTTGACTGTTGAATACTTTGTAGTTCTTATGTGTGATTTTCTTCTTGTTTGTTGATTGAGTATTTCTTTGTTGGACTGTATCGTTATATTGCTTTTTATCATTTTTTTGTTTATTTTATATATCATTAATATGTTGTTTAAAGTTATTATTTTGTTTATATTTAGCTTTTCTTTTGTATAGTTCGGTTGTTGGTGTTTTTCTATTTATTGCTTATAGAGTTTTTATAAGTATGTTTTGTTGTCTTTGTAATTTAAAAATGTTTTTTTGGTTGTGTTTTCCCATATATGGTTTAAGATAAACAGATATTTTTAATTGTTTTGGGAGATAATTTTTTTATTTTGTATACTGCTGTTATTGTTGCTGAATTTAGTTTATTTAGTTTATTTATCTGTGTATCCCATTTCAAGTTATCTTGGATTGTTAATCTTGAGATTGTTAACATCTTTAATTTGTTTATTTTTTTTTCTATTTTTTTTTATTGTGATTGATTTTTTTTCTTGTTTGTTTATCATGAATTTTGTTTTTGTTGTGTTAATAGTGAATAGATTATTGTAATACCACGTTTCTAATTTTATTATGTCTTCTTTGATAAGTTTTTTTTATTTTTTTGTTTTCTTTTCCAGAGTATATAATACAGATGCTGTGGGTATATAAGTAAGGTGTACCGTGTAGTTTTAGTTCTAATATGTCGATTGTGTATAGTATGTATAATTTCGGCGGTAAAATTCCTCGTTGTGGTATTCCGTACTCAGCTTGCATCGGTTTGTTTTCTATAGAGTTTATTTTTGTTTTTTGTGGTCTGTATTTGAGGTTCAGTTTGTTGCCTTTTATTTCAATCGCGTCTAGTTTTTCAATAAGCTTTGATTTTGATACAGTATTAAAAGCTTTGTTCATGTCGATGAAAATTGCTACTACGGTTTCTTTCTGATCTACTTTGTTATTTATATGATCTACAAGATCTCTGCTGTTGTTGTTGTTTCCAAGTATTGTTAAAAAGCATATTGTTGTTTGTATATTATACTGTTTTTGTTCTGTTAGCCTAATATGGATTACCTTTTCTAATATTTTATTTAATGTTGATAGTAGAGAAATTGGTTGAGATCAAACAAAACCAAAAAAACTGGTTTTGTTTGATCTTGTTTTTTATGTAAAGGCACTATTATTCTTTTCTTCATGTAGTTTGGATATATAAGTTGGTGTTAGTGTTCTTTTTAGTAAGGAATTTTTTTTTATAGTATAATATTTTAATATTTTTTATGATGTTTCTGGTTTTTTTTTCTTATGTTTGTAATATTCAATGATCGTTGTTTCATTATTTAGATACTTAAGGTGATTTTTTTGTAGTTTGTTTCTTTTTTAATATTGTTCAACATTTCTTTGTTGATCCATGGGCTTTTTTTTGTTCATTTGATTCTTATTTTGGTTTGGTTGATTTCTATAACTACTTGCAGTTTTTTTGGTAGTTTTTGAAAATAATGTATACCCTTTGTGTTCATGTTGTTGATATCTTTTGCTATTTTTTGATAATCTGTGAGTATGTGCTGAAAATACTGATATATTTGTTTGTTTTTTTTTTATTTCGGTTATTAATTCACCGTGATCGGATATGTTTAAAGATAATATTTTTAAATCTTCTATTTCCTGTTTGTTGTTTGTAATAACATGATTTAATATGGAGTTTTTTTTATTTGGATCTGGATTCTTTCTTGTGTAGTATTTTACAGATGTTTTATTTACTATATTATATGTATTTTCTAATAACATCTTCTTCTTCTTCTTTGTCAGCCATTTACTGTCCACTCCTGGACATAAGCCTCTTATATTTTTTTCCATTTGTCTTTGTCTTGTGCTTTTCAAATCCACTCCTTTTCTGTTACTGGTTTTACATCATCAATTCATCTCTTTTGGGGTTTTCCTGAGCTTTTTTTAGTTTCCCTTGGGCGCTAGGTTGATATTTTCTATAGTTGTGCTGTCTTGCGACGTGCCCTACACATTGCCATTTAAGTTTTGCCACGCGTGTCATGATGTCTGTGACTTTAGTTAGTTCTCTGATTTCGTCGTTGCGTATTTTGTCCCTCAATGTGATTTCTAACATTGCTCTTTGTGTTGTTTTTAGTTTATTTGTGCTCTTGTTTGTTAGTGTTAATGTATCAACGCCATAAGTGGCGCTACTGGTAAAATGCATGCTTTATATACTTTTCCTTTTAGGTTGATTGAGATGTTCGGGTTTTTGATGATGTATTTTAGGTTCCTAAATGCTGCCCAAGCTAAGCCAGTACGTTTTATGATTTCTGCGGTTTGGTTATCCTTCCCTAACATAATGTTGTGTTCTAGGTAGACATATTTATCCACTTGTTCAATACTTTGGAGATCCACTTTATCCTTTGTTTCGCTTCCACTCATAATTTTTGTTTTGTTTGGGTTCAGTTTTAGTCCTATGGCTTTTGATGCGATGTTTAGTTGTTTGAGCTTAACTTTAATTTCTGTAATGTCACTGCTAATGATCACTATGTCGTCAGCAAATCTAAGGTGGTTTAAATATCTACCATCTATCTTAATGCCGTTATTTGACCATGTCAGTTGTTTAAACACATCTTCCAACGCTAAGGTGAACAATTTTGGAGATATAGGGTTTCCTTGTCTTAAATCTCGTTGTACTGGGATTTTGTTTGTTTTTATGTCTTCATCTATTTTGACGTAAAAGGATGCGTTTTGATAGATGTTTTCTAGGACCTTGGAATATCTAAAGTCAATTCTTGCTCTGTCCATTGATCTTGAGAATGACCAAGTCTCTATCAAATCAAACGCTTTGTGAAAGTCCACAAAGACCAAATGTAGAGAGACGTTATACTCAGTAGTTTTTTTCTATTAATAGTTGTAATGTTTGTAGATAATCCGTTGTGCTGTAACCTTTCCGGAATCCTGCTAGTTCTACCGGCTGGTAAGAGTCTAATTTGTTTGTTAGACGGTTCATAATTATTCTCGTGTATAGTTTATACATTTGTGATAATAGGTTGATAGTGCGGTAATTCTCTACATTTGCTATGTCGTCTTTTTTGTACAAGATAATGACTTCAGCGTTCTGCCATTACTCGGGACTTATTCCCTTATGCATGCATTTGTTTAAAATAATTTTTATTGCTTCTTCTAGTGGTTTGCCGCCCATTTTAAGCATTTCTGATGTTAAATGATCTTCTCCAGGACATTTCTTATTTTTCCTTTTTTCTAATGCTTCTCTAATTTCTGTGACCATTATATCTGGTATATTTTCGGATCTTACATTGCAAATGTTATCTCTGTCAAGTGGTCCGGGATCTTTTACTTTTGATGTGTACAGCTTTTTATAGAAGTTTTCGATCACTTTTACTATTGCTTTCTTGTCCAAAACAATAGTCCCTTCAGAATTTTTTAATTTGGAAATTGTTTGTTTTCTTATTGACTTTTGGATCTCAAAACTTTTATGTTTGTGTTATTTTCTATTGTGTATTAGTATTATAGGCGCGTTTCTTTACGTATGTGCTTTTTTATGTACCTGTTCAAGTGTTAATATTCTGTGGTTGTGCGGTCGTGGTGTTTCCTTCTTTCCTCTAGTAGTTTTAAAGTTGTAATGTTTAATTTTGTGTTCTTTTGGATTTTTCCTTTTGTGCATGTTTTTCTTACATCGGTCTTAAGTTTGTTTGCCAGTTGGTTTATGCTCATACTATTTAGGTGTTCTGTATCTCCTAGTCTTTTTGTCAAGTCATTTTGGTACTCCACTTCTTTTAGTTTTAAAACTTTGCCAGTAGGGAATCTAGTGTTTTTCATAAGTTTACTTTTCTCTATTTTAGTTTTGATTTATATTCTTGCCCTTTTCAACCTGTGGTCGCTTCCTGTGTTGAATCTGTTTAGTATTGTCACGTCCTTGCATATTCTTTTGTTGTTTGATATGATGTAGACTATTTCGTTTTTGACACCTGTTGAGCTTTTCCATGTCTATTTTCATGCAGTGCATGCTTTCACTGTTTAAAAAATCGAGCAGCATGTTTTCTCTGTTATTCCTGATGCCCAATCCAAACTTTCCAATATATTCTGTGTCTCCTGGTAATTGTTGACCAATCTTTGCGTTGAAATCTCCGATGACTAATGTGTATTGTGAATTTTCTATTTGTTTGGCACTTGTTATGTCTTTGTATAGTGTTTTGGCTTCTTCATACTTGGATTTGCTAATTGGTGCATATATTTGGATGACCTGTAGTGTGTATCTTTCTGATATTCTGATCAATATATAGATTACTCTATTTGATATTGCTTGGTATTTAGTTACTAGATGTTTGAAATTTTTGTTGACAATAATGGCTACGCCTCCAATGTGGTGCTTTGTGTCCGAGTTGTTTTGATATAGAACATGTCCTGACTTGAGTACGTAGTATTTTCATTAAAGGTCCGCAATTTTGGCACAGCTCGACCCAAAACCCGGCCCGGCCCGCAAAAGGCCTGACCTAATAATAGGCATAGCAGGCATTCTTCTTTATTCCGTGAGTCTACCCATTCTACTAATTATGGTTTCAACAATCCACTTGGTATAATGTGTAGATTTGCAAATAATTTACCAACTGGTATTAATGTATTTTGTATTGTAAAAAATCAATGTTAATGTATATTTGATGTAGATGTAAATGGTAAGATTATACCGTAAATAAAGTATTATTTATATAAATGATTTTATTACGCAAATTTTGATAAAGTTTATGTAAATTTTAAATAAGAAATAAGTTTTTCATTTGATTTTTATGTTTTTTTTGCAATAAGCTTTTCAAGTTTTTGTCCAGACGTTACGTTTTGCACAACGTTTTGTCTGCACAGTCTTAAAGCGGAATGAAAAACATTGCTAAAAAAGAGCGTCCATGTTTTTGCGCAGTGTTTGTGACATCATCCACGTGGAAAATATTACTCTAGTCAAGTTTTGCATGTTGTTTTGTAAAGAAAAAGAAACAAATCATACGTTTTTACCCGGCGATCAAGTGGTCGAGGAAATAGCTTCTAAAAAGACGGCACTTTTCCCACATTAGATTACTTTGTAAATTACGTGATGAACCTGATGATTGAAGGAACTACTTGAGAATGGACATAGTCACATAAATTTATTTATTGGAATTAGTGACATATGATGCATGAGAAAAATAATATTATCACATAAAAGACTGACATGACAGAAACTTTAAGTTTTGTAACAACTGGCAAAAGTTATAAAGACATAGAGTTGATGGTTTGGATATTTATGTGCATCTTCCTCAAACTAAAAAGATTAAAGAATTATTGATCTTTGTAATTATTACTATTTTTTAGTTGCAATTTTATGTAAGTATTTTTAGTTTATTTTAATTATTTTCCAAGACTGAAGGGAAGTGGTTAAAAGTTTTAGCTTATAAAAAGGGGTATTTTCCTTATTGCTTACGGTAAATTGATGATAAACATATTAGGATTGTGCAACCTAAAGGAAGTGAGTCTTATTTTTCAATTACAAAAAACGCACCGTGTTGTACTTATGGCATTAGTTAATGCAAATTGCAAATTTTTGAGTCATAAATAATACGACGAGTTGAGAATTTCAAAACTTTGGTGCATTGTAAATTCAAAAATAGTTTTTATTGGTGATGACGCCTTTGCGATGCGTCGAGAACTTTTTAAGCCGTATCAGCAAGACACATTGACAATAGAACGTACATTTTTTAATTGCCGCTTGTCAAAGACATGGCGTGTTGTTGAAAACACGTTTGTAATGTTGGCTTTACAATTTTCTATTTTTTACATAAGTATTAATTTAAAGATGGACAACATCGATACTGTAGTTCTTGCATGTTGTGCCTTACGCAACTTTTTGCGCAGAAGATCCCTCCAAAATTATACAATTCCTGAAAGTATAGATTAAGAAAATATTTCTGAATGTACTGTTGACTTAGGTGAATGATGTGACTAAATTATTACACCTCCTTAAAAAGTGCTGTTGTGATCAGAGATAAATTCAATTGTCTTGGCAAGATAAATTTGTAACCTTAAATAATTAACAACCAGTATTTTTAAAATTTGAAATAAAAAGTGCTTACATAAATAAAAAACCTTTAATTTAATTACTTTATTGTTTTTATCTTCTGTACTAATGCTTCAACAATTGTAAACTTTTCATTTTCATTTATTCCTAGACTGCCTTGGTGTTTTTTGATCCTTTAAAAAGTGCAACAAATCAAAATACTTCAGAGATTGGTTGTTGATACCGTCTTTTCTAGCCTAAGACCGATGAGATTTATTTACTTTTGTGAACTTTTTTAGTAAACACACTTCAAAGAATTATTTTGTTTTGCCACTGTTTTTTTGTTTGCGGTAAGATCAATTTATTTGAATTTTTCTAACAAAATCTCATACGTTTGCTTCTTTTTGCCTTTTTTACTATATTCCTTTGATTTGATACGCCAAAGACATGGGAATTTATATAACACGATAAACTCAGCCAGAAACTCACGGGAACATTGCCGAAGGTTTGCCATTCTTGCTATTAGTGAAGAAAATGTATCGAAAAACGGAGTCTACGTCTACACGGATACCTATGCTCTTCCGCCTCAGTTGTCGCTGCAACTGTGCCGTCTCCACGCAGTTCTTAAAACTGCACGGTTTTTCTAACCACACGCAACCTGTTGAACTGTGCAGACAAAAGGTTGTGCAAAACGTAGCGTCTAAACCGTGTTTAAGTAAAACACAATGGTTAATAGAAGAATGATTGTTGAAAAGCCTTTGCATCCTCAACGTGTCACTGTTTGGTGCGGTTTTTGGGCTGGCGGTGTGATTGAACCTTACTTTTTTGAAAATAAGGCTGGTGAAACTGTTACGGTGAATGGATGGCGCTACTGAGCTATGATTAATGATTTTTTATGGCCAAATTTGGAAGATATTGATGTGGACAACGTTTATTTTCAGCAAGGCGGCGCTACTTGCCACACAAGCAACAAAACAATCGCAATTTTGCAAGAAATGTTTCCTAACCGTGTTATTTCTCAAAGAGATGATCACAATTGGCCACCGAGATCTTGTGATTTTAAACCTTTAGATTTTTTTAGAGCCACGTGAAAGATAAGGTCTATGCCAATGCTCCATAATCAATTCAAGACCTTAAAGATAGAATTCGTAAAGTTATCAAAGACATACAGCCGCAAATGTGCGAATTGATCATGGAAAATTTTATGAATAGAATGTGGTACTGCATCCGTAACCGTGGCGGCCATTTGACTGATATTGTTTTCAAATGTTAATGGCATACTTTTCTCTTTACAATGAAATAAACATTTATTGATTTCTCTTGAAAAATACTCGTTTTTTTTAGTTATCAAAATGAAACCTTTTATTGGAAAGCTATATATAATTTTGAGGTTATCTAAGCTAGTAATTAGTTTTCTGGGTGGTTTTCATGTTTCAAATGTTTTTTCTGTGTAATTTTGATATTTTTTAAGTATAATTTGTGTTTCAATTTTATGTGTAAAACGTGATTTTTAAGAATTTTTAGATTTTTATGCCAAGAATGAGTTTACTGGGCAATTTTAACATTATAAATGTTCATTCTGTGCGTTGCAATTTTTGAAGCAATTGTTATGCTGAAAATGAGTTGTTTGCTTGCAAATTTTATGCTAGAATTAAGTTTTCCGCCTAATTTTGATGTTGAATAAAAGTATATTCTGTGTCATTATAATTTTTTTTACAATTTTTATATTATAGTTGGGTTTTTATTACAAATCTTGATAAAGTGTGTGTTGTCAACGTAATTTTTTAACAAAGTTTATGCTAAAAATGAGTTTTTTGTGCAATATTTTAAATTTTTTTTGTGCAATTTTACAATTATTGAAGCAAATTTTCTGTTTTTCTGTTTTGAGGTTTGTTGCATTAATTTTGGTAAGGTTTTTATGGTAAACTGTGTAACTTTGAGATTTTTGACAAGTTTTGTTTAATAAATGAGTTTATTGCGCAAATTTTGATGAAGCTTATGTGAATTTTATATTAGAAATAAGTTTTTGGTTTTTGGTTTGATTTTTGTGCACTTTTAAGATTTTTAAAGAAATTTTATATGGTAAATTAAATTAAGCAATTTCATAGCAGATGTGGCAGTTTGACTAACATAACCATAAAAACAAAAGTTGTTACCAAACCAAACACCAAGATTTTAAACTTTGATTTTGCATTCTAATGACATTCATTAATAAGATATTCCAAGCGTAATGAATAACGTCGGCGACAGAATAAAACTGTATGACATTTGTTTACCAGTTTTTCAAAATTTTGATGGGCCAGCTATATCATCATTGTTTTTAATATTTAGATAGTTTAATATCATCCGCATAAACAAGTACGAGACAAGTAAAAGAGATTATTAAATCATCAATATATATTACGAAGAGTTAGTCGCCTCTATTAGAACCTTGTGGTACATCAGAAGTAGAAGAATACTTTTATGATTTAAAACCATTATAATAAACATAGTTGAACTTACTATCTAAGTATGTAAAAATAAGTTTAATAAGGTTATCTGTCCATAAAATTCAAGTTTACTAAAAAAACAACAGTTCTTCTTTTTCAGGTATACATATATTTGATTTTGTCTGCAATAAGCATGACTATCTTCACTTTATTGGTTGCTATTCTAAAGAGCTCCTTCGACGGCTTCCCGTAACACGCCCTAAGAATCTGCAACCAAGATATTTTCTTCCGTCTTGAGCCTTGCTTGCCGTGTATCTTGCCTTGAGTGATGGTTTGTAATGAGGCGTATCTGTTCTCGTTCCTCATAATATGGTATAGATATTGAAGTCTGCGAGTTTTGATGGTGTCTATAATCTCCGCCTTTTTCTTCATCCTGTGGAGGATTTTAATGTTTGTTACTGTTCTTTTAATCCGCAAGATGCGTCATTATAGCCACATTTCAACAGATTCTAGTTTTTTTGTTGTTGCTTTATTGAGTGCCCAGGACTCGACTTCATATAGTGGTATTGAGAATATGTAGCATGTTGGTATTACGATGAAGTTTCTGAAGAGGTTATTCATTGTATTGAAAGCGGCTTTCTAAATTTTATTCTACATCTTTTTATTATTGTTCCAGTTTTTGTTTACAGTTGTGCCTAAATATGTCTGCCTTACACTCTCCATTGTTGATTATGAACGTATAGATTTACATTGTGTATCTTTTCTTTGTTTATGACCATGAACTTTGTTTTGTTGCTATTAATATTAAATTCAATTTTTTTATTAGCTGCTACAATTTTGTTTAATAGTGTTTGAAGTCTTTCAAGAGAGTCAGCAAATAACATTGTATCGTCGGCATATCTGAGGCTGTTCTGCTTAGTTTTATTCAGTAAGATGCTTTCTTTAGTATTTTCATCTACTTTATTATTACTTTTTAGCGATGCGGTCTGGTTCCAGTACAAGTTGATAATGATTCGGAAATCTTTGGCGTCGATCCATATTTGTTTTAAGATCTCTATCACATCTTGTGATGTTGCACCCAATCAAAAGCTTTCTGGTAGTCAATTAGGTTTACGTAGATATTGCAGTGCTTCTCTTGTGCCTACATTGTTGATGAAGCCGAATTGGTTTGCTGATATTTGTTTTTTGCATTTGTTGTAAATTCTCTTGTGTAATATTTTAATATTTTGAGAAAATAACTCATGACGTTGATGCTTTTATATTTCTTACTTACATCTTTTTGTTCTCATTTTCTTTGATTATACAATAAATTCCGACTTTAACCATTCTTTTGGTATGCTACCTAAGCTGTATATTCTATTAAATATATTAGTAAGACTTTTGATGTGCTTCTTGTTTAGTAATTTCAAGATTTTAATTTGTACGTTGTCAAGTTCCATTTTTTATTTGTTTTATTGCTGCATCTACTTTCTCTTCCAGGATGTGCAAACCTTTTTTTATGATTGTTGTAGCTATTCTTTTTTTATCTTTTAAAAGTTTGTTGACATATTTTCTTTTTTCGTTTTCTTCTTGTTTTTTAAGTTTATGATAATCTTTTTATCATTTATCACCAGCTTTTCAAGGTTTTTTTTCTTGTTCACAATGGTTAATAATGCCAAACGCACTACTAAAATCTGTATATATTACATAAGTTTAACCACGTAAATTTAGTGACAGATGTTGCGTATGACAGCCATGTTAATGACCAGACAGGAAACCATGTTGACAAGGAGAAACATATTAACTGACATGGTTGTAAATTTTACTATGCAATATATGCTCAAATACTTAACTGAAATTTGTAGCGTCACTTTTTTATGTACTAATTACAGCTGTCTTTTAAGCATTTGGAAATGTACTGGTTTGAATAGTTAAATTAATTATGCATAAAAGTGAACGAACAAAAGTTTGTTTACAGTCTCGTACTAAAAAGGATAGGATACAATTATTTCCTGTCGTATGAGAATTTTACGCATATTTATGGCAGCAAGTATGTGGGATTTTTGCTAGTCCTCCATCGGGCGCCTCCTCAGGTGGCAGATAGAGGAATGCTTACGAGATATGATTGGTACCTGTAAAATAAAATACTACGGGTAGACCAAAACTATCAATGGAGGAGGGCAGCATCGACTTCTAGTATCAAGATGAAGCGTAACGGAAATGTTCCTGAACTGGCTTATTACACGGACATCCACAAACATGACTGTAGCAGTTTTAATAGTTGTGGTACTGCGGCGTGGAAGAAAACTGAAAACTACTACGCATAATTTCCCCAAGACAAATTATCATTTATGCAAGAACAAACACAAACTACGGCTCTTAATAACGGGCAGGCTTTAAATGGCCGGAGAATGCTAAGAATCTCCCGGTTCCGGCTTAAAGAAAATATCCAAAAATTGCAACCTGGAACGTTAACAGCCTTTATGAACCAGGAAAAATTAACAATTTAACGCAAAAAATACAAAAAATGCAAGTCAATATTATGGGCATCAGTAAAGTGAGATGGCCCAAGAACAAAATACATACAATGTCTAACTACACAATGTGTTACTTAGGCACCGACAAAACAGATAAACATCATAGACACGGCTGTTTTGGTGGACAACAACACTAAGAAATCTGTATACAATTTATTGCCAATTTTGGAAAGAATTATGCTTTTACAACTTTACACTAAGTCAGTAAAACTAAACATAATTCCCACGGCGGATAAACCGGACGCAGGATGCAAAGAATTCTAGAGATGCTTAGAAGCAACACTCAAACATACCAAGATGAAAGACATAAACATAATAATGGACGATTTTAATGCAAAAATTGGAGAAGGTAGATACACGGACATAATTGGGGAATTTGGTCTAGGTATTAGAAATGACAAAGGAGATTGCCAAAACAATAAGTACATACCATCTAATACATAGTTCCAAATGCCAAAACGTCGTCTATACACCTGGACATCCTCCCAACATTGACAAGATCACATCGGTAAGAACCAGATTGACTGCATCGTAATTATTAAAATATTTTGCAACTACATTAAACGAGTATACCCGGAAGCAGACGTCGCTTCAGATTACAACCCAATTGTAGCAAATACACACCTTCGTTTAGTAAAACAGAAAACATCTAAAGGCAAAAAAATAATCAACATTTGTGAACTAACAGAATAACCAATGATAAAAACCGCATATTCTAACCACATAAACACAAAAATAAAATATGGGCAACAACTGGAAACAGTCAAAGGCAACAACTCAAAGACGTGCTAACATCGGAAGCACATAACATGCCCGGAGCAACAAAAATCAAGACTGGATGACTCAAGAAATCATGCACTTAGCAAAAACACTCCGAGTATAAAGTGATGCATAAGAAAATACGCAAGGCAATCAGAATATCCAATAAGTTCTGGATGCAGCAAAGATGTAAAGAAGTAGAAAAATTATAAGAGAAACGCGATGGATTTAACCTACACAGAAAAATCAAAAAAATAACAAGATCACGCAAAAGAGGAAATCCGACTTACATCACAAATAACAATAACTAATGACATAGATAAATGTAATCTATAGCGTTAATGCGTCAAAAAACTTTTTTACGATGACAGGCCGGATGCACCAACAAGCCCAACGCAACATAACCTCACAGGATCCAGCATTCTAAAAACCAAATTAGTATACGCGATTAAGATTGCAAAAAACAACAACACACTAGGTCTAGATGATATCTACGCAAAATACTTCAAGCAGATACATGAGAAAAACATAAACCTAATCTTAAAACTATACAACAAGATCTATGACACTGAACAGTTTCCAATGGAATGGCTAAAGTCCACGTTTATAATGCTTTCCAAAAAACCAACAACATATGCAAAAATTACAGCTCTATCTTGTTAATGAGTCACGCTTTAAAAATATTCCTTCGCATTATACATACTAGGTTATTTAATAAACTTGAAGGGTTAAGCGGAGATACTTGGTTTGGTTTCAAGAGTGGCACCGGTACACGAGAAGCAACATTCTGCCTAAACACATTAGTATAAAACTGCTATGACCAAAGAAAAAATATCTTCCTGTGCTTCATTGACTATGAAAAGGCGTTTGATAATATAAAATACGAACGTGTCACCGAATACCTAAAAAGAGCTGGTATAGATGAAAAAGACGTAAGAATAATCCAAAACCTGTACTGGCAACAATCGACTAATGTTAGAATCATCAACCAATTAACTACAGAAGAAATCAAGATAAAAAAAGGGGTACGTCAAGGATGCATATTGTCACCAATGCTTTTTAATCTCTACGTCAAACAAATATTCTCAGAAGCCCAATTTTCTTACTATATAACAGCTTTCTGATGTTTCAAGACATGATTTTGCTATTTTTTATATTTTTTATAGAATTTTTAAATTAATTTATTTTTATTTTTCAACAGTTTATAGCCAGATACAGAATTTTGTTACTTTTTAACAATATTTTTATGTTTCAAGGCAGGATTTTGTTATTTTTTATATTTAATGAATAGAATTATTCATTTTTTAACAGTTTATAACCGGATTTGATTGTTTCTTTACAATATTCTATAGCTATTTTAGACTTAGGAGAACTACATTTTTCAATAAATTATGGCTGGACTTTGGTGCTTTTTGACAATATTCAATTCAATTTATCAGGATTTGCAGTTTTAATGGCTGGATTAACAATTTAATAGTAGAATTTGATACTTTAAAAACCGGATTAAACTTTTTTTTTTAATTTATAGTTTGGTACTAAAGTACGTTGATTGCCAAATTTTTAGTTCAAATTTGAATCAATCACTTTTTTAAAAAGCCGGGTATATAATTTTAAAGCCAAGTAGTATTAGAACCGAATGATTTCTGCTAACCAAAACATTCTTAATTTTTTTTAAATAATTTTATTTGTTTTTTTTAACAATATTTGTTGATTTAAAAAAAATCACTTTGTTAAACGTTATATACTTGAGTAAATGGTGAATAAATTTCAATAAATAGAATCAAGATTGCGGCTTTTTGTAATTAGAAAGCCTTGCGTGTGCCCTCGAATGTTAATCGTTGCATTAACCCGAAGCACGTTCCCTTAATTATTTATTGTTTGCCATTCTACCAATTTTCATCATTATTAGAAGGCAATTTTATCATTTTCAGATAACATATAAATAAAACAATCGATAATAATAATAAAAATACTGTTGGAAATTATGACGGTATAAATAGCATACGGGAGTAAAGTTTATTGGTTCTAAAATGGGGGGCGATAACAGGAAAATATATCGCAATGCAGCAATTCCGTGACCGCATCACCACATTTTATTTTACACTTCCCCGGGTCCGGGTGACATTTTAATTTCTCCGTAATACGTGTTGAAGTAAGTTATTGCTCCTGAATGAAATAATGTATGTCGAATGCAATTTACAGTCGGATTAATATGAAATTCGCTAAAAAGAATTGGAAGATAAAAGGGATGATTCCATTCGCAGTCCCAGGATACCTATAAATCAGAAATCGTGGGTCATCCCTGTTATCAGTCTTATATTTATAAGGGAGGTTTCAACTCAATACAATCTGCCCTTCTGAATCTTTATGAGTCACCGTTAACTTTTCTCCCCACAGTTATTGTCACTTATTTATTAGAATAAAGATTTTTATTATTTTCAACATAATTTTATTCTTGTTAATTATAAATTGTGCTGTCGATAATAATCAGCTTTTCTGCTGGAAAAGCGCCATAAGAACTCTCCCTTGTAAGCGGACGTATATCCGTCTTGTCCGAGTATATCCCACACGATATATATACAGAGTTCAGGGACCACCGAGGGGTATAAGATGCCCGTTTTCCCTCATGCACTCGATCCCCTATCATTATCCCCGTCTATATGTCACCTCGTCTTTAATCCCGATACTAAAAATGTGGACACGATTTTTTCCTAAACCCTTATCGGCCAGTGAATTTATTAAATGCATAATTCAATGTGATGGATACATATTGGGTGTATTAGTAACGTGTTCCGGAATAAACGATGTACAACGCTATTTATAACAAATCCAATATGTTATTTAATACTTAGACATTGGAATTTCTGCATGTAACCAAACAAACACCTCCCCCTATCATCAATACCGTGACGCAATAATCTTGCAATAATATTTGCCTCAGATATTCGGTTATGTAAAGTCAAATATTTCAATTGCTTGGGGGTTAGTTGGCACTCCTTAATATAATAAAAGCATTCTTGCTGCCAAAGGGGGGTTAGTGCCCCATTGCAATTAAGTATTTATGTAATCAAACAAAGTCGTTCTAGGGCTCGTAATTATAATTGCTATTGCCTGAGAATTTCAGGGGATATTGCTTTAGATAAAGGCACGTTTTAAGGTCCCCGCAATTCAATGCATTACACTTAATGTTGTGTAAAGAAATTATTAAAGTGCATTTTATGTGCTTTATTTAAAAATAAATATTTACCATTATATAATCTCAGAGGAAAAGATGTTTTTATCATTTTTAAGTTTGAAATTAATAAATATTTACGGCAACATATGGACTATAAAATGCGACAGTTTTGATATTCTTGGAGTCGTAAATTGTATCTAATATGAAAAGTTTATAGTATAGGTAAATTTTAAACTAAATAAGTTGTAATAATTTTAAGAATTTTTAATATAATTATATTATATTTGAGTATTTTTATGACTTGGAACAATTTCTGACTAATAATAATTTTATTATTAGTTGTTTTAATATTTTCTATCTAAAAATTGTAAATTATGAATTAAAAAAAATGTAAAATATCATTATTGGTTTTACTCTAAAACAAACCATTTGTTTACAATCACAAACTTAGTTGACTTCTCAGTCTTTTCCGAATGTTTGTTTGTATTTATATGCCATAGCTGCAGAAACATAAAGTCCAATTCATTCTCTAAATCACAAACACTTGGCGGGCGGGTTACACGAATGCAAACCAATTACAATCACAAACTTAGTGCACCTTCCACCTTTCCTAGTATTTGATATCTATAAATTAAATGCTTGTCATAACTGCTAAAACATCAAAAAAGAGTTACAACAATGCAAAATACCCACTAACAATTACAAAGTTGGTGAATTGCCTGGAAATTTGAGACCTTCAGCTTCCATTGATAGATAATAAAAAACAAAACCAGTGTCGAGAAGAAGGGACAGATGCGCTCTATAAGCTGAGGGAAAAGGGTTGGAATTTTAGGAAATGTTAATTATTTGATTAACTGGGCGCTTCCTTGTTTGGTTCGGCAATTAGGGCCAGATTAGGATTGGAGTGAACTCCGAGATTGTCAAAGTACTTTGCGGTCAAAGCTTCCATATGTTTGCGCAATGTAGAAATCCCAAAATTGTTTTGGATTTTACGATTTTGGACCATAGAGCTTCGGTGAGCATCCGCAAGGTCAAGCCTTGAAACAATTCTAATTTATTGAAATGCGTTATTACGGCGGTTCTCCAGATGGGGCACGCGTACGTCATCATGGGCTTGATGGCTTGATAGACGTGTATAACCGGGTTTTATTATGGAGAGAGAGACCACTGTTCCGCCGCAGCATTGGAACCAGAAAATTTTTAGCTAGTTTAGCTTTATGGAAATTTGGCTGCACGTGCAACTTGTACGTGAGACACTAGTCAAAGGTAATTCCCAATAACTTAGCAAAATTGGATCTCGGTATGGGAACGTCGTTGAAACAGACGTTCTCATGAAAAGCGTTCCGTTGCCGAGTGAAGAAAACGGCTTCGAAAAGAACCATCTCTGTGTTTTTTTTTTTAACTTAAAGTTCTTAACAATGATATCAGTCACCCGATTTAACTGGTGGACCAAAAAATGTTTCTAAAGAAAAGTTGATGCAAAATAAAATAAATTCTTAGAATCATCGTGATCCTGAATCGCCAACAATCAGTTAACCTTTTCTATGTCTTTGCTCAAGGTGCATAATAAACTGATAAATCGGTAGTTTTGAGAAAACCGCCGGTTTTTTCCAGGTTTTGGGATGTTAATGACGATTGAGCTTTTCAAGACCACAGGAAAATAGTCAGTGCAAAGGATTGCATTAGCAAATTAGTGAAAACCATTATCGCTTTGTGCAAGAACTATTTAAGCGCTCTATTGGGGATTTTTACGTGCTCCAAATCCAAACATTTGTTTGGGGAGTATTGGAGTTTTAGGTTAGCAAATGCTTTGGCTTTTTCCTTGTCACCGGCTGCATTCCTTTATAGTGATAAAAAGTGGAGTCGGTGGTGTTGAAAGACGTGAGTGTATGTCCTTTCAGTGTATTCGCGTCAGCAGAAGGTAAATAACCATAGTTATGCACCTGGGAGAGATATTGGGTCTCTCTATTGGTGTCAACCAAATGATTGGTGTGATGCTGCCACTCTGCGGCCACCTGGTGCTCAAGAGCATCTTGGTAGACCCATAACGTGCAGGAGTTAGTGCGACTGGGTTAGAGACTAACCCGCAGCTCAGAGAATGCACGCCCCAGTGGTTGCCGGAGTGGTGTTCGTGGGGTTGCTGTGGAAGCGACGTGTGGCTTCCGCAAGCGTACCAACGGGAGTTGTCCCCAGGGTTTGGAACGTGACCACGGCAGAGTCTGTAATGCCGTGAGCCCGCTGTGGACCTGGGAGCGTTTTTGTGTAGTTGGCGGTCGAGAATCCGTTGGCGAAGTCCGTGGGCATTGCGTTGGTCGTGTAGGAAGCAGTGAGGAGTTTTCGGCGTGAAAGTTTTTTCTTTATACCCCTGCTTCTGCTCCTATTGGTCGTCGATGCTCCGCTCATAAAGCGGTATCACCCTCATACGAGTACTGTACCCCATTTTTGCCGTGGTTGGAATGGGGATTGGCCTGTTTCTTAAGGATTTGGAGATCTTCTACATTGGATGGTCATCTTCCGTGAAAAATTTCAAAGTATTATTCCAACACAATTCTTTGTGCAACCTTATGTTTTTTTTTACTTTACCATAAAAAGAGTTCAATGTCAGGCGATCTAAAGCGCCAGCTGGCATTTTGTCTGCAAATAAAAATTTTTACGTTCCGAGATAGTCCAAAAGAATTATTAACGCAAACCTGATGGGTTTTAGAAACCTTTTCCGAAGTTTGCTGGATTTGGCGACCGTTCTCACCAGAGTCATGCTACCGATGCTCTCTTCCAGGGATTGTGATAAAAGCGGCCAATTTGTACGAATAACAATTTTTCTTCCTTCCCAGGTATCCCTTTTCCGAAGAGCTCCAGCTCCAAGACTGGGAGGTAGTTGGAACTAATTTTGTTGACTACTTGGATGGTGTAGTCAGAGTTGACGTTTTTAAATAGAGCCACATCAATGACGTCCTTTTGGTATTCTGCGCAGTGATAGTAGGAGGGTTTCTTTGGACCCACTACTTGTAACCCTCTTTGCTCTACAAAGTCGAGCAACGCCCGATTTTTAACGTTTAGCTGTAAACTGTTCCACGCCGTGTGTTTGCAGTTAAAATCCGCAGCAATGATTGTGAGAAGAGGGTTAGATAAGACCGAGTCAATTATAATTTGGTTACTTGAGCTGAGATAACCAGATGCAATAAGATAGGTACATTGACCTCGGAGGGGTCTAATAAACTGTTTGCAAAGATTAAAGTCCCGTGTCTTAGTCTAATCCCCAACGACCCCAAATACGTAAAGGTGTTTGATAATCTCAATGTTTGGGTGGGACGGTGGTTTGTCTCGGACATCAACATGACCACCTCCACCTTACCCATTTTTTTCTGAAATGCTATTGGCATTCCAGAAACAAACCAGAAGTAATAGTTCCTTGGTAGCTATTACTGTTTCTTAAGAAAAGACGCCTTGATTTTTTTATGAAAATTATTAAAGTTGTTCAAGAGAACGACTATCTTATCGTTGTTAAAACAACTAGAGGAAATACCGGTGGAACAACCGCATTAGCATAAGATTTGCCCGAAACAACTGCAGGTTTTGCGGAGACCTGCGGGCAAAGAGGATCTCTGGGCCGGAGCCAGATTGTTAAAGACTATTTTGTTGACTTTGCCTTGCTAGGCCAACAATTTTTGATAAGAAAAGCAGCTCTTAAAATTGGCGAGGTGCGGTACAAAAAACACACCTTGGTGGCGTGTTTTTAGAGCAAGGCCCCGAGCAGATTTTACAAACCTAGACTTTAACAAAACAACGTTTGGCCGTGTGGCCCAATCATTGACATTTGTGGCACTGAGGAACTCCGCCCTCACGTTTCTTAGGTTCCACAACCACCTTCAACCGTAGAAAGGTGGTTAACCCCATGATTTTGGCCGATTACAAAATTGGCACAAGCCCTTAGGCAGCTGGACCAAAACCATGCTAAAACAAACGTTCTCGTTTTGCATACAATGCACGTAAAAAAGTGCAAAATTAAGATCGACTAAGGCAATGCCTACATCTCTATTTGTGAAGAAATCAGGGACATGTTTGATAACAATTTTGAGACACCGCTCTTTGGCTGTGAACTTTGTGTGAAAAGCCGCCCCCACAGATTTGAGGTGCGCCATGGCCTTTTTATAATCATCGGAAGTGGCCAAAGTAATTCTAATATCCTCAACTGTATTTTTAGAAGAAAGGATATTTACCCTGTTATCCTTGAAGTAGTTGAAAATACCCGAGAATTTATCATTTTCCGTAAGAACAAAAGTTGGCCGACGGGATTTAGAAGAAGTTGCAGGAAGTTGGGAAAGGGGGGAAACAGTGTCATTAGCAGTAAAGCCTTCACCAGCGTGGACGTGGTCCGCGGCAAGTGGCCGGAATCTTACCTTGGTAAAGGGGGTCCTTTTTTGGGCGGTGGCGGCTCGCTTAGGAGCAGAAAGCCCTTTTGCTTTATGGCTTAGTACCAGTGGCTGATGGCTGCTGGGGAGTGGCTGAAGGCCTTGTAAGAGGTGGAAAAAACTCACCCGTAATCCTGGTTTGGTTTGGCGGCTTTTTTCTTTTTCTATTTGACCTCAATAAATTCTTCCTTGTCATCGGCAGTTGGAGGCGGGCATTAGCTGCACGGACCGCTCTCAAAACGTCCGGGGCGTGTCCTGTTGCTTGGTCCGGAATCGGCTCAGCAGGGGAGTGATCTAGCTTTTCAAAATTTGATCCATCATTGGAGAAGCTGAAGTCGTGGCGGAATTAGCTCCCGCTGGTAGAAGCTCTTAGGTCCGTTGCCTCCATCTTTGGTGCATCAACCTTGGTGATGAGGAAGGATCCGCTAGGCTTTAACGCCTACACAATGTTTGTTTTTCTGGTTGAGAGATGGCCGTCATGGAGACCATTTGGTCTTTTATTCCTTGGACTTGTTGGGTCAGAGCAGCTTTTCTGGCGTTGGTTCCGGGTTTATTCCTCGCTTAGGATTTCTTCTTCTTTTTCTTATCTCAGGCTTCTTTCTTTATGGCGGTGGTTTCAAGCTGCTGCTCCGGCACAAGTGCCATTGCACCAGCTATCAACCTCTGTAAGAAAAATTTGTTCTGTTTGTTGTATACAAGTATTTAACAGACAGAACAACGAGTTAGAGTTCAGCTGGCTGTAAGTTGCAATGATAATTGCAAATACTTCAGGAACTGCATACAAGTCGGCTGCTTGCAGTCGACTTATTTTTGCAATAGAAATTGTAAACTAATCGTTTGTTACATTGACAATCATTTTCTTGCTAAGAATGGCAGCAACAACACAGACAATGAGTGAGATAATAAATCCATTAATAATCAACACTTGGGCGGGTGGGTAAGCTACAGTAAAAAAAGTTACCCTCTCTCAATTTAAACTTTTTCGCCTACCCACCCAAGCGTTTGTTGTTAAAAAAATTATTTCAAACTATTTGTTTGTTACATTGCTAACAATTGCATAAAATCTCTCAAAAAACTTATGTTTTGCATACAACTAATATGTTTTTACAGTTAATTGAATAAAATCTAAGTTAAATTGCATACATTTTATAAGTTTCTATAGTTTATTAAATAAAACTTAGATAAAAAAAATATACTTTAAATTACAGTAATAAAATAGCTTACAACTTCTTAGAATTTTTTCAGACTTCTGTCAGTATGTAAAAGTATTCTTTAATACCTCTTAAAACTTATCTCATTAGATATCAGATTTTAAATTAAACAAAAATAAAAATGATGTAACTTTACCATAACTATTCATTTCTCTATCGATAATAAAATATTAAGTATACAAAAACTAAATTTAAATATTTGCATTCAGTGTGAATACAACTTTAATATTCTTTAAAAAGGCAATGGCAAAGTGCTTATATACTAACGCATAAAAAATAACAAAGCCGAATAAAAAGATTCAATTTAATTTAAAGATGACATCCCATTTACGCTGACCTGAATTGCCTCAAATGGATTCAATTAGAAATAATTCATGCATTTTTTCTTTTTTTTATTCCATTCCATCCCTATTCACTTCTGCAAAAATTTAATTGAAACATAAGGAGACGTACATGCATATTCCTTCCGCAAATCGAACCGAGATATATATTCCATTAAGTCGTTCCACGATGCTCTCAAGAGAACCGAGGAACAATTTTGGCTTAGAAAATGGAAAACGCAAATCCAATTACTTCGACTGCAATAAAAATCATTTCATGTTTGACATGCAATCCATTAACGAAAGTCTTCTTTTAATTTAAATTCAAATTATAGAAACAATACAATTGTTTCAATTCCTTTTATAACACCGCAGCAATGTTTAAATAATTTATTGGAAAGCACTTTTAAAACTTAAGGACTCTTTATGGCACTTATTCTTTGAGTGGAAAGTTTGGGCATCCTTTAAACTTTACGAGATGATCTTTAAACATCGGAAAGTTTCTTTTTTAAATTATGATTTAAAATTAAAAATTGAATTGTTGTGAAGTTAGCGACATAAGTATACAAAGCGGAAGTACGTTGGGGAAAAATCTATTTTCGCGCGTTTCCCCGTGGGAAATTCGAATATTTCTCGTAGTGTGTGTGTGGAGGTTTTTTTTCTTCTCTCGTAGCGTTAAGGTTACCTGATACACCACCTTATTCGGAGAATGATGGAAATACAGTATACAAGGGGATGAAATTGTCGCTATATTTTACACATTACAATGCCAATATCAAAACTGTCTCGGTATATATAGTGAATATATTTCTTTATATATGGAATAGCTGAAATAATCGACTTTGCGTGCTTGTATTGAATTTCCGTTTCGATATTATATGCAGCGGTTTCAATAATTTTATTTTTAGATGCTACGTAGCTATGCGGAACTGATTTTTATTTGGATTGATGTATATTTGCACAAATTGTTAAAGTATTTTAGTTAACATAGATAACAAAAAGTGTTATTTGTTAATATAAATTGTTTTACATTTGATAACTTAATTGTATTTATTTAAAAATTGATTTGACAATGATGATTTGACTTTTTACTTAATATATTCTCTGCATTTTACAGACTAGTTAAATAGTACAAACAGTATTAATCCTTTATATTTATTAAAAAATCTAATTGATGGATTAGAAATGTAAATACATTTAGCTAAGGATTTCCAATAAAATCTGTTTTAAGACTTATAAGGCACAAAAAGTTATGGAAAGTATTACTTCAGAATCAATCTTGTTACAGTATTATTACGGGATTTTGATTTGAACATCAAACTTTTGTAAAAAAAACTGTAAATATTGAACACAGTCTGGTCCTTAGACGAGTGTTGCAATTGTCTTTGTCCGATCACAAGGCATCTCATAGACTTAAAACTATCACTAAATCTTATCCAGTATGTTGTCACCGACTGCATTCTTCCATGATAATAAGGGGTAGAGTCGGAGGTGTTGAAAGATGTTAAAGTGTACTCTTTCAGTGGTTCCGCGTCGGCGGAAGGTGATTAACCGTAGTTATTTATCTGGTGGAGAGGTTTGTTGTCTCTGGTAGTGCTCAAGAGCATTTTGGTGGAGGCGTTCCCCAGAGAATGCAAGTCCCCATTTGTTGCCGGAGTGGAGTATGGATCCCGCAGGCGTACCTACAGGAATTGTTCCCAGGGTTCGGAACGTGATCCACGGCAGGGTCTGCAATGCCGTGAGTCTGTTGTGGATTTGTGGTGAAGATGCAAGACCCTAAGTCCGTCGATGATATCAAGTGTATTTGTGAGTGGTGGTCTAGGTGAGTAGCGAGGATTGGCGTAAGGGTTTTCCAGTAAGGGGTCCCGGTCATCGGGTTCAAATCTTTGGCGGTGTGTGCATTTTGCTAGATCTGGTGCAACTCAAGAGTTATATGGGGACTCCTGGGGCAAACGTCGGTATTTAGTAAGGGGTAGTCATGGATCTGTTGGCGAAGTCCGTGGGCTTTGCGGTGGTAGCAGTTCTGGGGTCGCATGCTGGCTTAGGTGTGACGAGGTCGTTTCTGAGGTTTACGATGGTTGATGCACACAGATTGCGGCGAGAAAATTTTACCTTTACTCCTGCTTTTGCTCCCATTGGCCGTTGATGCTCCGCCCATGAAACGGCATCAATATCAAGAAAGCGTCAACTTACCAGATATAAATTTATGTACTTTGGTTTGGAAATGGAAATGATCCAATACTAAAAAAAAAATATAATTGACGGAATTTAGCAATTTGTACAACATCTCAAAAGACTACTTGACCCTAGTTTTACATGATCTATTAAAAGAATTGGTACCGGAATAATAGTTGTGATTCAAACTCCTGGCAGGACTTCTTAGATAGGCTTTATGTATTGTTTATGTCATCGTCGACAAAGTTTTGATTGTTGCCGAATTGTTCACAAACATTAGGTATTTCCGTATGCTTCAAGAAGTTTAGACTTACCCCGAAATAAGCCCAGATTTTGCAATACGCAATGATGAGCTTTATAAGCACTTGTAAGATGCGGATGCCTTTTTTGACAAACAGGATGTAGCTCTACAGAAACTGTGCGTAGAAAAAAACGTTTTTGAGCAATGGTTTTTTGGTAGATCTACCGGACAAAAAGGTGTAGCCAAAATTATAAACCAAATCATTAAAACCTACTACTGACCGGGATATCAAAAAGTACGTCTATTATTGTAACACCTGCTAAAAGTTTAAACATTTGCAGGAAAAAAACAAGATCTAATATATCCGGACTTTAAGAGACTGTAAGTATTAATTTGATTAAACTCTTAGTCTAATCTAGGGTAATAACTATCTTGTAGTAATGGATAGATGGAGTATTATTTGCTACGTTTTGTCACCAACATGCTCATTCAACGGATTTTGTATTAAAATATCTATTTACGTTTCGGATATCCCTATAAAATAATTTCGGATAATGCTCGCCAGTTTGAGAACAAGAAATTTTCACTGGTTTTGGATTATTTTAATATAAACCGGTCAAGGATTCTTCTATACACACCATATTCATAATTTCTCAATATTGTGAGCACAATCAATGCAACTGGGATTAATAATTGCCCCAACTAATCTTTTAGAATATTTTTCAGTATTAGGGGAATTGCTTTTTTCAGTTGTATTAGGATTCTTGGACAATGTTTGAAAACCTTAACTTTAATTAAAAACTATACAGAAAAAAAAATCGAACAAGCGTGCATGCCATAGAATATTGCTTCTCATATAGATTAAGCGCTCGGGGAACAGTTCTCTTAAAAGTTGCAGTAATGCACGGGACATGTAGGCTGTTGCCCTATCCTGTTAAAACCATTGCGTGTAGGCGACCGTACCACTGAGAGCCTGACTATCTCAATGTTTTTGGGAGTTTGAGCTATCTGTAGTGTTTATTTTTTTTTCTTGATACATATTCACATTATTTGAAATTTTTACCCATTTGATTTTCAATTTGGGACTTTTTGATTAAGAGAAATTTCAAATCGGATACGGAACGCTTGCTGTGAAGCAATGACGGACCCATTTTTGCGGATGTATACTTAAACGGCAAAACCTTGCTGTATATTAGTTTACATCGTTTTCAAACTAAAACCTGTTTTAAACTAAACCTATATTTTGAAAACACTATCTCTACTTTTTGCAAAACCGATCAGATTTACAAAACTGTGTTGAAAATAGAAAAACAGTTATACTTGCGGTACTTTGTACTTTTGGTTGTAGTAAGAGTTATTACAGTTTTATAAAGTTTAGAAAAGTTTCAGTTTTTTTAATTATTTTTTTATTAATTTGTGTAAGTAATATTAGTCTTGATTTTAAACTCAATTGCAATTTTTATATCTATTTTTTGGCCTTGTGGCAACAAAATGTTTAAGTTGGTGATGAAGACGCAACTGCTCATGCACCAAGCTACATGCTCTACAAAAATAATTTGGGTTTTTGGGAGGAGAGTTTTTTTAGTAAGTTAAATGTTACACATTTGTAATTCAATTAAAAAAACTAAAAAATGCAATTCTTGACTGATACAGCAAGAATCCAAAAACCAGTATAACCAGAAGTACCAAGTATAAACAAATATTTTTTATAAAGCATCTTAAGTAGTTTCGAAATTTTAAATTTTTAATGTGCTATTTTGAATTTTTTTTGTAATTTGCCAAATGACAGAAGCGTATGTAAAAGTTGTTGCTGTAGTAAGCAAAATTTTAGGTTAGGTTAGTTCATTTATTTAACGTCGGTTTATTTCTGCAGCCAGGGCTATTTCTTTCTTTTTTAGTCTTTATTATAACTTTTACCATTGTGGATATGAAGTCGTGTTTAGCATGTGCGTCAGAATGTTTTGTGCCAGTTCATTAAAGTATTGCCTCTTAAGGTTAGGTTAGATTAGGTTAGGTTACCCAATAGTTTCCGAGATTGAGCCTTTCAAAGTTTATCTTTTTTTTCAAACTTTGCAATTTTCTGTCGTTCTGAATGAATTTTGACCCTGATTATACTATCAAAGCTCTTTTTTTTTATGATAAGATGTTAAAAAAAAAAATGGGAAGTGTGAACAATAATGTTTAAGCTCAGCTACAAATAATGAAGTAAAAAAGATAAGTACAACAAAAGTTAATTAGTTTATTTGTTAGGAAATTGAGTAATATTCAAAATCAAAAAATTGTATTAATTTAGCTCTTTTGGAAGGTCCCGGTTGAGGTTTGTCCGTATCTAGATCGACGTATTGGGATAGCATATCCCCATCAGGGAATGGTGATAAATCGTTGTGCTCACTAGTCATCCTCTATTTTGACATGGGACATATCGTCGCTTTCTGGGGTACCTACTACTGCAACATCAGGTATATTGTCACAAGAGGCCCCCTGCAGACTGATGAGCATTTTAATCCTGCCAGCTGCACGCGTTTTCACAACCCTTTATGCAGCCGCAAGAAATCATCCTCAAGAGGTGTTGTGGGGCTCATCATTTTGGGGTTGAGGCCTTGTGGAGTGAATATCAACCCCCAGGGGAGAAAGTTTAGTGTGACTCCCAACCACGCCTGTACCTGTAAGAAGATTGTACATAAGAGTAAAAAATGACGAATGATATGTAACTGATGCAAGGACAAATTTTTACCTGATGGTATGTCCGCAAGGAGTGAAATTGAGCAGAGTCTCGTGTATGAGGTAACCTGGCTAGATTGAAGCTGGTTTTTGTTGCAGCCCTGGCAAATAGTTGGTACCGCAGCTTGTCAAGGTTATGGGTGTTGGTGAGTTGGTGTTGTTGTGTCGCATGATGGCCAAAGTTTCCAAAAGGATAGTATTCTTGTAACTAGCTGAAAATCCAAGCGTTGACAAAAACTCAACCAGATGTTTTGACCCGAACTTGTGATACAAGAATACACTAATCCCATGCAGTAAACAAGAGATGAACAAGCAAGGCCTGACTGCCGATATTATTAAATGTGCAAGAATAACGCACATCTTTCTATAAGAATTCAAGCAGCTTTGTTTGTCTTTTAAAATTACTGTTTTGAGCAATAGTTTCAAAGAATCAGGAATAACTGAATTTACATTTTGGAAGAAGTCGTCGGATGGTGTAAATTCTGTTGTGACTTCAGCAGCTGCTTTCATTGCGCGTAGTTTTTTTGCTTGAGGATCTGAACTTCTATTGTCATACCATGTACTGATGAGAATTTTGTGAACTGTGTTTTTAAAACAAACAGGCGTGTGTTTTTGAAGGGTTTCACTAAGATCAAATTGTCCTTCTCATACTTTACAAACAAGCAATTTTTCACTGTTTGTTGTGTTCTCAGATATACGTTCTTTTATTTTAAGAGCCCATTTATCACCACGTTTCTCAGCTGCTTTCAATATTGTTGCACTGAGAGAAAACTTTTCCGCAGTAAAAACATTGTTCCGTCTTCAGTTATTTTGTCTCCACATAGACAACAGCGTTCTCTTAAATTGAACTACTCAGAGACTAATCTTGTGGCCCTTAATGACGTAATATTTGAATTTCCACTGCTTTGATCAACTTCGGATTGTTGTATTTTATCTGACAAGCACTGTGCACATATATCTCATTTACACCATTCAATAAACGCTGATTTTCTATGTTCTTAAAAGAAATACTAGACGCAAGAAAGGTTTTTACACTTCTATCTTTTACTAGGCGCACTTGACTTTTACTTAAAGTCTCCTTAATATAAAACACACACCCACGCTGGAACTGAGATCAGAAAATCTGTAGATTTTAAGTTCAAACGACACTCACGTTATGGGCAGCAGACCAGTCAACAACTGAAATGAAAAAAAATTGAAAAGGTTAAAAACGTGCTACAGATGGGTCACATTTGTGACTTTACACGAGCAATACTAGCAGTCCGTCGGAGGTAATTGGAACTTCATTCCGCTAGAGTTATTTGAGTTTGCAAAGTTCAAAAAAAAATGATAAACTTTGAAAAGCTTAATCTCGGAAATTATTGGTTTTACAGAGACAGTTTTAGTATCATATTGTAGCAAATCTAGTCTACTTTAAAGATGTCCAAAAAAAGTTTTTTCAAAAACTAGTCTTTTAGGGTTATAATCGCCAAAACTTTTTTCAATTTTTGACAAAATTGCGTTTGGCGCTCGAGGTCACAAATTTGGATTATTTATTAGGCCAACATCATAAACAAGTCTGCAAAAAATCAGAACTATCGGATTTGACGCATACTACCCATACTTTCAGGCCACAAAGTTACTGGTCTATTGGAGTACTGTTTTTGTTTTTTCCGCAGCTATTTACAGTCTGTTTTCTTTTATTCAGCTCGTGATTTGTTGTATTGCACAGTTTGCAATAGCTGTTAGGGTTTTTTTGTCTTAGCAGTAATTGCAATGGCTAGGCTTGGTAGTACACGTTTCATAATAGTAGTCCCAAAACCAACCCCTAAGGAAACCCCGCATGTGTTTTTTTGGATTGTTTGTTTCCCCACTAGCAATGTTTTATGGAAAAAGTAACTTTTTATTTTTTGCAGCAGGTATAGTGTGATTTTTTTTTCTTAAAAACCTGATAATGCAATGCCCTGCTAAAGCTTTAAGTCAGGGGTAGCCAACCCGCGGCCCGCCTTGAACATTTTTGCGGCCCGCGATATTTATAACACTTTTACAAAATATATTTATTTAATAATGGCCAAAGTAGTGAAAACTAATTCATTTAAATAATACATTATTTGTGCATCCATATATTCAAAAATTAACTGTAGAAATTATGAGAAAAAAATAACTTTGATTTTAAAATAATAATCCGCATATATGACAGATATGTGTGTCGGACTGTATTATTTTATCATTTCTTTATTTTTTTTTTCAAGCTTGTCTATCTTGGACCATTTTTGCTATCTCGCTTCACTCTATTCCTTTTTTTTCTGCAGCTTTGTGAGTTTGTTTGGACCTGCTCTTTGTTTTTTTCTTGTATTCTCAATTTATTATTTTTTGTTTGTTATTCTGGTTCTATCCAGTTTGTGTATGTGTCCTAGCCATCCTAGCTGTCTCTCCGCTATTAATGTTTCTATATGTTTAATTTTTAGTTTATTTCTTACTTTTGAGCTTTTCACTTAATCTTTTTTCATTATTTCTTTAATTATTATTAGAAATCTCATCTCCATTGCATTAATTTTGCTTTCATTTCTTTCTGTTGTTGTCCAAGATTAGCTTGAGTATATTAGGGCTGCACTTACTATCTTTTGTATTTCTGTGTTTATTATCTTCGTTATTTCTTTCTTAACCAAGAATTGTCTTTTGAGTGCATTAAATATTCTTAATTTTTTTTTGTACTTACACCTATTTCCATGTTTATATCCTTGGTTTCTTCTATTATTGTACCAAGGTAGTAATATTTTACTTGTTCAATTATCTTGTGCCTCTTAGGTTTTGTCGCTACTACCATTGTCTTTGTTTTGCTTGTGTATATTTCCATGCCTATCTTTTTTAGTTTTTCTTTGTATATTCTTTTGTTTCCTTGTAGTTTTTCTTTTTTGTCTGCTATCAATATCATGTCATTTGCAAACATTAGAATTTGAATACCAATTTGTTCCATTTTTCTGTATCCTATCCTTGTGTCTTTGGCTCTTTTTGACTTTTTTTTTTACCTTCTATTAATGTTGCAAAGAGTGTAGGGCTTAGAGTTCGCTGAACAGTTAAATTTTATTCTGTTTCAATTTTTCACTTCAAAAAAATGTCTATAATGAGTCTAAATCTAATATATGGATATATAATTTTATACGCGGCCCGCGGAGTTGCAAAGCATTTCCAAAGTGGCCCGCAAGATCATTTGGGTTGGCCACCCCTGCTTTAAGTTAAAAACATTTTTAACAACTATTGTGATCAATAGACAAAATGTCCTATGTTGCCACTCTTCATTTTTTGCTTTGTCTACTTCTTCTAGCACTGTTTCCATTGCATCAAGCGTCGACTTGCTCTTTACAAAGCCATAGTGTGACTTAGCTAAACTTTTAGTTTTTTCTAGTTTGCAGCATCCTGTCTTTTAGCATTTGCTCTAGTAACTTTTTAATACATTCTAAGAGACAAAGTAGTTTTTAAATTAGCTTGTTTGCGTTGTTTTTATAGAAGTACTAGATCTGAGGAAACATGCCGGTCCGTAATAGCTCGTTCATTACGTGCAGGCAGTTTCCTGTTAGTGATTTAACCACTATTTTTACAACCTCAAAAAGGATTCAATCAGGTTTGGGTGCTTAATTTTATTCGCCGCATTAGTTACTTTTTCTTCCGTAAAAAGAGGAATTGCTTGGATGTTATTATGCTACAAATCTAATTAATTTTTTGGTTTTCCAGGAAGAACATTATTGATTTTTCTGGGATGTTACTTTCAGGTCTTACGCGGAGTAAACTAATTGTAATTTAGTTACTTTTTTTTCTAAATGTTATCTTCTACTTTTTATATGACTTTATTCCAGGTTTTTTGTTTGCAATGTTAATAGCCTGTTTGAGCTGCGTCTTCTTTTGTCTGTATTGTTCTTCACCAGTTTTTTTATACTGTTTTGTTTGTCCGTGATTTAATTCTTTTTTTAGCAACGTATTCTTTTTAAATTTTTGCAATTTATTATGTTGAATTTTTCTTTCTTTCTTTAATTTTTTTGTGTCTAGCTCATTTGGGTGTTTTTGGCTATGCACTGCATTTCCAAACGCTTTATTTTGATAGCTTCCATTTTTTTGCTAGACAGTTTTTTTCTTTTAGGTTTTGTTTCTGGACTTTGTAGCTGTCTAATCTTAAAAGTTAAATTTCAAAGTCTGAAAAATTTAGTGTTTGCGACAAAGGTAACGTTTTGGTATGGTTAATTTTCCCCTCTACAAAAGGTGATAATACCGCCAGTATTTGCCACGACAAAATTTATTTCTAATGCTTATTGGGCCAGTGTATCTCTTTTAATCATTTTTGCCGAGCCCTACATTGTCGATTTGGAATTAAAATCTTTTTCTATAATACATTTTTTTGTTTGTATTCTAATGTTGAACTTTAGTTTTTAAGTTTATTTTCTTTTCTTTGATAGTTTTATGTGCCGTCCTGTAATGATTTAAATTTACCTGCTTTGGCTTATTTTTTTTATAATTTAGTTTCATGCACTTTTTTTGTGGTCCTTTGCTCACTGATTTTTTGCTTTTCTTGCTTCATTAATTTTTTACAGATTGGACATTTTATATTATTCATTCTGTGGCTTTCTTCTTTGCAAATTGGGCAATATTCTTCTTCATAACATTTTTTTTTCTTTGTGCTTTATCTTTCCTGACTTTAAGCATTTTTTTTTACTTTCTGATCTCTGGCATTTTCTCTATCTATCTATCTATCTATTTAAGATACGCCGTGACTTGGGGCCATTATTAGTTTTGTTTTGTCATAATAAATTGTTTTTTTTTGGAAAATTTGTAACCCAAATAGTTTTTACTTGTTTTCTGAATCTGCAGTAATTTTACTTTACTGAGGAGTTTAGTCGCCGCCGTTGGCTGCAAGGTACTTTTTCCGTCGTAATATTGTCTTACAGTGACAGCATTTGACCTGATTTATTCATCCTCAAAATCAGTCAGTCAGTCAGGTTCTTACACTTAGTTTAACCGGTTGGCCAAAACCGTTGCCTAGAAAGTTTAGTTTTTCGGTAAAGACCAGTGATTGTACACTATTTTTGTACACAGAACATGACGTGTCAATCCAAATGTGTTACTTCAATTTTAAATCCAATTTATTATTCTATTGAAATACAAAATTTTAACTAATTTCAATAACTAGAAGAAAGTTTAATATTTGAATGAATTAACTGATTAAACTAATATCATTTAACATAAATTTTAACTAATTTTGTTAAATAAAACTCAAGTTATTAACTAATAAATTATAAAATTATTTCATTAATGTTAGTTAATTAACCGCCATATACTTGTAAGAAACTTGGTGAGTTTTTCTATGTACATGTATGTAGTTTTGGCTATAACATTAGCATTAACAATGACAATTTATGTTGCTTGTAATAAGATAAATTACTATAACATTCGGCCAGGTATTAATAATATTTTAAACTAAAGATTCATCATTTTTTGGTTTGCTTTAATATTAATGGTTAGTTATAAAATATGATTTAATATGTCGGTTTTGTATATATTACACGCAATTGACAAAATCCCACATGTGCAATATTTATCTTGTTAATATGAAGGGTTGGTTTGGGTAATACATTGAGAAGCCGTGGGAATAACATTAAACATTTCAAAGTAAACCTTAATTATTGGTGTGTGGGCTGCTAATTTCCTCCAAATTTACAATTAATGCATAATACGTGTATATATTAGTCCTACATAGCCTAAAGGCCATAGCAGTAAATACATCAAACTTTAAACAACATTAGTTCCGCACCGGGATATCGGAACAAAGTGCTTAAAATATGCGTGCGGAAAACATATTATGAAAATTAACCGATCATAATTTGCAGCAGAAAAGCGGGCCCCCGGATTGCGATCACAGGGAATATGTTATGCGAGAGATGCGAATCCGCAATTTAGATTAATACCAGTTAAGCCTGCGGATTGGTGCCGCCATTTGAACTTTTAATGGATGTACTTTAGCACCTTGAAGGCGGTAAGGTCCCAGATAGAGCACGTTTATCTCAGAAAAGACATGTTTAATTAGTAATTATGCAAATTTTTTACATTGAGTTTATTGAAAAAATTCCAATGGCGAAGCCGCCGGGTATGCTTGAAAAATATGGCGCTGTAAATGTAACCATTACAGACTCTATTATCTATAAATATAAATTCGGCAGGTTTAAATGCGCTTAAATCACGTACACCTTAACCACAAAATGTGTACATGGAAAATCCAATATATCAAACCTGTGGGCGTAATTAAACTATAATTACCGATCGTACTTTAACGTATTAAGGGTCGCGATAATGGCTGCCTACTGAGACATTAAGGGTTAAGCGGACACACGTTTGGTGGTTTATGTTTACCATATAATTCAACCACCCTTAAATAAAATAGAACTATGTCAAAATAAAATTTAATTACTTTTAGATTACTCTGAATGCTAATTTTTAATATTTTCAAATATAACAGTTATTTCTATTAATATTTAATACGATTAATTGCAGTGGGAATGCAGTAAAATATATTAACTGGAGTACGAAGCTGTGCACAAACATAAACTATTGCGGCATATGGTGAAACAGTAGCAACGTTTGCGGTCATGTTGTCAGCTGGCCATTGAACCAATGACGTGTTACATCACTGCTGCTGCGGTTTCTACTGATTGTAGATATTAATTACAAAACACTGCTTTATTGCTTTGTTATTTTCGATTCCGGAATCAATTGTGTTTTAATGCAAGATCTGTTTGTATTGCTGCACGTCTAGTACAGGACAAATTATTTAATAAATAACAAATATGAAAATGATTCAGTCGGAGATTTATAAACCAATTCTGTTTTTAACATACAAACTGTTTATTGTTAAAATAATGAAATATTTAAATGTTCAGTTAGTTTTAATTAATCATATTTTTTTTGTTAAAAATAAAAATAAAATTTCCCAGAAAAATATCAAAGCACAATTAAAATTTTCTTACATTTTCAAAATACTCCAATGCAAAGTTAAACCTTTCTTACTTTTTTAAGCCTTACTGGTCAAACTAGGCTTTTATTGAATTTTATTTTAATATTTTACTCTATTTTTCTCATTTCTTACCTTGTATTGTACTTGTGCACCTCTAATGTTATACTCTTTAAGCAACTCTACCTCTTTGATAAAGTTCAGTATCTGGCTGTACATTGTTGTTTGTAACTAATGCATTAATTCAGCAAATGCATTCCATTCTTATTTCTATCTGATGCAAGTGCTTGTTGAGTCCATTGTGTCCGGTTATTAGTTCTTTGAATTTTTGCAGTTTTATACTCTTAGACTCATTTGCGTAACTACTATTTTGATATTATGCGTTAGTCTTGTTAGAAATATTTTTAAATGTGTCAGTTTTTTACAGTTCTTCCACACGATAGTTATCAGTCTGTCAGGTTTTAGTTATTTTTTTATCATCTCTGGCGCACCACTCAATGACAGCTATCTCTGTTTAAAAGTAACAAAGTTTGTTTTCCGTACTGTTTGCCTTTTTTGATTCCAACCCCGATGCTTTTTTGGTCTTTGGCCTCATTTGTGTACTAGATAGTTCTTTTAACTGTGGCCAGGTATCTAATGTGTATCTATTCGTTTTGTTGTAGTGTTATCACATCAAGTTTCTTACTGATGCAGTGGTTCATCATAAAGTCCAACCTCATCATTAAGTTTTCTTTCTCACACACATTTGTGTTAAACTTGTGGGTCCCAATGTTAACAATGTGTTCATTTGCTATTACCATTAGATAAAGTGGCGGTAACAAAAATAGTATTTCTATAGCTGCTGTGAGCGCGTTCTTATTGCCTTATTAGTAGATATGCTAGCCTTTAAACTTAGTTTTGTTTTTTAGCCGTACACTTAAAAGTGGTTTTTTCTCCCCATACAAGCATTATCACATAATAATGTGATAATGAGTTGATGTAGCACATTCATATTGACATGTCATGTTCTGTGTACAGAAATAGTGTACAATCACTGGTCTTTACCAAAAAACTAAACTTCCTTAGCAACGGTTTTGGCCAACCGGTTAAACTAAGTGTAAGAACCTGACTGACTGATTTTGAGGATGATTAAATCAGGTCAAATGCCGTCACTGTAAGACAATATTACGACGGAAAAAGTACCTTGCAGCCAACAGCGGCGACTAAATTCCTCAGTAAGGTAGAATTACTGCAGATTCAGAAAACAAGTGAAAACTATTTAGGTTACAAATTTTCCAAAAAAAATTATGACAAAAAAAAATTAATAATTGCCCCAAGTCACGGCGTATTTTAAATAGATAATTAGTTAGATAAAGAAAATGCCAGGGATTAGAAAGTAAAAAAAAATGCTTGAAGTGAGGAAAGATAAACCACAAAACAGAAGAAAAATATTGCCCAAGTTGCAAAAAAAGAAGGCCACAAAATAAATAATATGAAATGTCCAATCTATAAAAAGTTAATGAAGCAAGAAAAGCAAAAAATCAGTGGGACCCCAAAAAAGATGCATAAAACTAAATTATAAAAAGAATATTCCAAAGCAGGTAAATTTAAACCATTACAGGCCGGCACATAAAACTATCAAAGAAAAGAAAATAACTTAAAAACTAAAGTCCATTTTAGAATACAAACAAAAAAATGTATTATAGAAATAGATTTTAATTCCAAATCGACAATGTAGGGCTTGGCAAAAATGATTAAAAGAGATACACTGGCCCAATAAGCATTAGAAATAAATTTTGTTATGACAAATACTAGCAGTATTCTCATCTTTTGTAGAGGGAAAAATGAACTATATCTAAACGTTACCTTTGTAGCAAACACTAAATTTCTAAGACCATAAAATATAATTTTTAAGATTAGACCGCTGCAAAGTCCAGAAACAAAACCTAATGGAAACTGTCTTGCAAAAAAATGTAAGGCGTTTGGAAATGCAGTGCATAGCCTAAAACACCCAAATGAGTTTATTACTCAAAAAAAAATCCAACATTACAAATTGCAAAAATTCGAAAAGAATGCCTGGCCAAAAAAATTAAAACACGGACAAACAAAACAGTACAAAAAAACTGGACAGACAAAACAAGACGCAGCTTAAAAAGCAATTAACATTGCAAACAAAAAGCCTAAAATAAAGTCATAGAAGATAACATTTAGAAAAAAAAGTTACCAAATTGCAATCAGTTTACTCCGCGTAAAACCTGAAAATAACATCTCAGAAGAAGTAGTTGCTAAAGAAGCAAAGATGTTCTTCCTAGAAAACCGGGAAATTAATTAGATTTGTAGCACAGTAAACATTCAAGCAATTCCTCCCTTTACGGAAGAAAATGTAACTAATGCGGCGGATAAAATTAAGCTTCCAAACCAGATAGAATACCTTTTAAGGTTGTAAAAATGATGGTTAAATCATTAACAGAAAACTGCCTGCACGTAATAGAGCTGTTACGGACCGGCAAGTTTCCTCAGATCTAGTACTGCTAAAAAAACAAGGCAAGCAAGCTAACTTAAAAACTACTTTACCTCTTAGGATGTATTGAAAAACTACTAGAGCAAATGCTAAAAAGCAAACTGGAAAAAACTAGAAGTTTAGCTTAGTCATACTATGGCTTTGTAAAGGGCAAGTCGACGTTGATGCAATAGAAAGAGTGCTAGAAGAAGTAGACAAAGCAAAAAATGAAGAGTGGCAACATAGGACATTTTGTCTATTGATCACAATAGTTGTTAAAATGTCTTTAACTCAAAACCTTAGCAGGGCATTGTCAGATTTTTAAGAAAAAAAAAGTTTACTATTTCTGCTGCAAATGATAAAAAGTTACTTTTTCCATAAAACATTGCTAGTGGGAGAGCAGATAATCCAAAAAACCACGTGCGGGGTTTCCTCAGGGGTTGGTTTTGGGATTACTATTATGAAACGTGTACTACCAAGCCTAGCCATTGCAGTTTCTGCAAAAACAAAAAAAAACCTAACAGCTTTTGCAAACTGTACAATACAACAAATCACCAGCTGGATAAAAGAAAACAGACTGAAAATAACTGTGGAGAAAACAAAAACAGTACTCCTAACCAATACTACAATAATGGAGTAGTATGCGTCAAATTCGGTGCATTCTGCCTAATGAATAATCCAAGTTTGTGACTTCAAGCGCCAAACAAAACTTTGTAAAAAATCGGAAAAACCGCAAAAAAATATTTTTTTTTTCAATTTTGGCGATTATAACCCTAAAGAACTAATTTTTGAAAAAACTTTTTGAGAACGTTTTTAAAGTAGACTAAATTTGCTGCAATATGATCGAACTGTCTCTGTAGACCCAATAGTTTCCGTTATTAAGCCTTTCAAAGTTTATATATATATATATATATTTTTATTTTAACTTCGCAATTTTTTGCAATATTTTAGACGTTACTCGAATAACTAGCGGGATGAAGTTATTGCTCGTGTGAAGTCACAAATGCAACCCACCTGTAGCACGTTTTTAACTTTTCCATTTTTTTTAATAACGTGCGGCCATTTGAACTAAAAATCTACAGAATGTCTGATCCCAGCTTCAGCGTGGATTTGTGTTTTATATGTAAGAAGACTTTAAGTAAAAGTCAAGTGCGCCTAGTGAAGGAAAGAGATGTTAAAACCCTTCTTGCGTCTAGTATTTCCTTTATGAACATAGAAAATCAGCATTTATTGAAGGGTGTAAATAAGATATATGTGCACAGTGCTTTTCAGATAAAATACAACAAAATAATCCGAAGTTGATCAAAGCAGTGGAAAATCAATTATTACGTCATCAAGGGCCACGAGATCAGTCTCTAAGCAGTTCAATTTCAAAAAACACTGTTGTCTATGTGGAGACAAAATAACTGAAGAGTTTCTTGTGGCAGAAAGAAAAAAAAAGCTAAAAAAACGAAACAATGTCTTTCTGCGAAAAAGTTGTCTCTCAGTGCAACAATCTTAAAAGCAGCTCATAAACGTGGTGATAAATAGGCTCTTAAAATAAAAGAACGTATAATTGAGAACACAGATTTGGTAGCCTTTGATGCCAGATATTATCGGTTTTTCCAAACAAAGTTCTACCAGGCACCATCAACAAGAAAGTCCAGAGGAAATTGTTAGCATCCCACAGTTGATGAGGCCATTAAAGATTTATTTATTTCTGGAAGAGAACGCTAAGGAATGTCTGTTCTCTCTAGATGAACTCATAGACCAGATAGAAGAAAAACGACCTCAACTACAAACAGTCAAAAATCGCTTGTTTGCAAAGTATGAGAAGGACATTTTGATCGTTGAGAGACCCTTCAAACATACGCCTGTTTGTTTTAAAAACACAAATCACAAAAGTTTCACCAGTACATGGTATGACAACAGAAGTTTAAACACTCAAGCAGAAAGACTACGCGCGGTGAAAACAGTCATACAAGAGGATATACGGTCGCAAGTGTACGACACAACACAATTCACACCATCCGACAACTTCTTCCAGAATGTAAATTTAGTTATCCCGGATTCTTTGAAACTGTTGCTTGAAACAGTAATTTTAAAAGACAAACAAAGCTGTTTGGATTCTTATAGAAAGCAGTGCGTTGTTAGTCAAATTTTGTTGTTGTCAAACTGGCAAGCATTGTCTGCAACTAGTTGATTAGGATATCCAAAACGAAGATAGATATTTTAATACAAAATTCGTTGAATGGGCATGTTTATGACAAAACGTAGCAAATAATACTCCATCTACTTAATAAAATAATTTTGCATTACTACAAGGTAGTTATTACCCTAGATTAGGCTAAGAGTTTAATCAAATTAATACTTACAGTCTCTTAAAATCCGGATATCTTAGATCTTGTTATTTTCCCGGTTCTTTTTCTGCAAGTGTTTAAACTTTTGGCAAGTGTTACAATAATAGACGTACTTTTTGATATCCCGGTACATTCTAGGTCAGTAGTAGGTTTAAATGATGCGGTTTATAATTTTGGCTACACCTTTTTGTCCGGTAGATCTACCAAAGATCCATTGCACAAAAACGTTTTTTTCTACGCACAGTTTCTGTAAAGTTACATCCTGTTTGTCGAAAAGGGCATCCGCATCTTACAAGTGCTTATAAAACTCATCAATGCGTATTGCAAAGTCTGGGGTTATTTCGGAGTAAGTTTCTTGAAGCATACGGAAATAATTTTAAAACTTTTTGGAAGCATGTAGTTCTAAACGTCCTTACAGTATCTCTTTCACAATTGTTGTTTTTATGGTTTATTTGTGTGCCGTAAGACTGGTTCTATATGTAGATTAGTCACGTTTTATTTCACAGTTTTCTAGTATTAGCCTTTGCCTTGTTATAAAAAGTAATCTTGTTGTAGGTGTGCTTGACAGTGCTATGACATCTTCTTTCAAAAACGTTTTAATAAAATTGACAAATATGTCTGTCATTGTTTTTAGCTTTTGTAATGACTTTGCTGTCTTTGGACAAACCTTGATTTAGCTAACTAGTATTTTGTTAATCCCTTTTTTACCAAAACAAATTTTAGAAAATGCAAACTAAGTCACAAATTGAAATAATAATGTGCTACTACAATAGAATTATATACATCTTAAAAATTCTACCACTTGAATTCTTGTTAAAATAAGTAATGGTATGTCTAAATTTTGTTATGTTTTTCTGCTATCCCAGATTTGCATTCACTTATATATATATATATATATATATGTGAATCTGATGTTATTACCAGTACCAATCGTTTAAAAAATGCACCTTTTGTATCAATTGTATTTTTAGTTTTTTGGTTAAAAAAAAAAAAGTAGTACAAAGAAAATAAGTATTGTGGTACCACAAGGCAGCATAATAGATCCACTTTTTTTTATAAATGACATCAAAAATTGCGATACTACTAAAATCATCTGCAATTGCAATCAAAAAATTTAATGGGTAACTCAAATTAAATAATTGGTTACCACTTTTAGGAAACCTCAAATAACTGCTCTTAACACTAAAAAACTGAGGCACTTTGCAGATAAAAATATGGATAACAATGTGCAAACTGGTGTAATTTTTATCGATTTTTTGCGTGCATTTGACACAATTGATTACAATATCATGCCTGAGGCCTTTATTTTTTTTCTTCTTTTTATAGACGATTATGTTTTGGAATTAATAAGTAAATTAAAATTTAAATAATATTATATATACAAAATTTGTCAAATAAAAAAAAGTAAGTTTGCATTATATTAAATGATAATATTACATTGAATAATAAATATTTACACTGCAGCACTTTCAAGCCAACGGTGTTGCAATTCATCAGAATTTGTTGTTCCATTGAGCAAATTTGCGTTTGAAAAAAACCTCTGCATTAAAGCATGCTAGAAGCTAATTACGTGCATCAGTTGCGGTAGTAAACACACTGCAAAATTACGCAATTGTCAAGAAGTTTGCAATTAAAGAGGTGCAGACAAAAAACAAATTTTTTTTAGCACGCAAATTGGTAGTAACGCAACATCTACAGTCATATATCTTATGCTAAGGTTATGTTTATATTGCGGACATTAATAATTTAGTAAACTTTTACAGCCACAGATTTATTAGAGAAAGGCAACAAAAAGCAAGAAGCCGTTAGTTGAAAAAAAACGATTATTCAACCTATCATGTTTTGATCAAATCTTTTGGGGCATTAAAGGTTAATTCACTTTAGTTCTTTACAACTGCAAGCAGTTTACAGTTTTGGTGTCATCTGTGATATTTGGATAGGTTATGATTTTAGGTCTAGTTAGTTTTTATGGTCTGTCATTGAATCATTTTCTAGCTTCAGTGTCATCTAAGATATTGGGTTAGGATGTGATATTAGGTTTAGTTAGTTTTTAAGGTTTGGCATTAATCATTTTACAGTTTTGGTGTGATAGTATGTTAGTCTTAGAAGTTTTTGTAATTTTAGGTTTAATATATAATTATTTAAAAAAAATTATGTTTTGTTAGGTTTCTAACCTGAGGTTACTATTATTTTTATTTAGCTAATGACTTTAATAGTTAACGCAATATATAAAAAGAAAAAAAATTGAATTTGATTTAGTTATTTTGCTATTTTTGTATTAATGTAAATTTCTTTTAAATATTTTAGAAAAAGATACTTCAATCATTTATTGTAAAAATTTTATTGTTCACTAATAACAAAAAATTACAAAATAATTTTAATGTAACTTTAAAAATAATATTAATAAATTGGTTCGGTAAATTGGCGGTTATTTAGTATTAGGTTTGTTATAACAAAGTATTACCATTTCAACAAAAGTATGTACTTTTAGTGAAATTAATACGTCAAATTTTATTTCTTAATTTTATAATTTTCTTACGAAATATTTAATGCAATTTGTTTTTAAATAAATTTATTAAAGCTATTATAATATAAAAAAAAGTAATCTCACATTTAATTTTATTGATGTTCATATTTGTGTAAAAACTATTTGAAGTTGAAGTCGCCCGGAGCAAAATAAAAGCTTGTCTAATGAAGAACCCTTTTAAAATATCTGCATTAAAGAGATCGAGGGATGCTTGTATGAAAGAGAAGGAAAGAAGAAGAGATACCGAGAACGGTGTTTGAAATATTAAAAGCGTCGCGGCACTAATTAACAGCATTTACGGGGACAAAACAGTCGGCTTTTTCTGCAGAGAAAAAAAATATTTACATCTATATTTTGCTACAAACGTGCAGGAAAAGCAAAAGCCGCCTTCGTCAAGATTTTTTTTAATAAACGCATATCACTAGATGGAGATAATGTGGCTTTTATAATTTTTTCATCCTTTACGTTTGAAATCCTAATTAATTGGATGAAATATAAATTTGCAGACTGAAAAATAAATTAAAAAGATTATATTATTCTGGTATTAAATTTTTTATTTAATATACTTAAATTGTAATGTTTTGTATTCCACAACAATGGTGATTAAAATGTATGAATAGATAAGGATAAATTGAGCAATCTTAAGATAACTCATTGTTGACTTGTTTGCAGTTCATAGGAAACGTCGTGAAGATCAGGAAGTGAGATAATTAGGTTGTTAATCTTGTTGATTACAATAACGTAAAAAAGTAGAGGAAAATAAAAGGGGGGAAATTTATGACGCACGGTTTGATATCCGTGGAAAAGAAAATACCGTATCAATAGTTGGAACTTTTTTCCCCTTTGCTTTCTCCTTTTGAATACCCGCTCGGCCGCAAATTTTTTATCGGATCGCATTCTCCGCAAGATTTGCTGACTGTGCGAGATTCAGACAGGATGTTTTACCTTTGAATTGGACGGGATGTGGTAATTCAAGCTAAATAAAAATAAATTACTAACATATTTTTAAAATCTAGTCTAGACTTATTTTATATAACAAATAAAATAAGTTGCTGAAATGTCTTGGTTACATCTCACGAGCAATTTTCCTGACAATGTAATTCCTTTTTAATAAGTTACTTAATATTATTTACAGCACATTTCATTTCTGGCAGAAGCAGCACCGGTATAATTCCATTCATATTAAATACATTGGATGTGACTTCATTGAAATCCGAGACTTTCAAAGCCGCCCTTCATGACAAAATAATCCCTTCAAAATTGTACCCGGTTCACTTTGTAGTCTCTTAAGGCCATTGTTAGTCGAATGACAAATCACATCGAATATCTTATTACTGTAATTGTGCGATTGCACAAGAATGACGTCTCCGTATTGAATATGTCGAGCAATAGTGGTAGAGAATTTGGAATGAGAGAGAGGTTGGAAGTTTCACTGGCGTGTAATGGCAGCCATACGGATCTGGATGCTGCAGACGCATTGCAAACTCCCCGATTGCCAATTGCGGTTTGGATCAACGGAACTATTGTAAATACTCCTTGATTGTAATTAATTTATAATCTGAATCGCTGATGTGTATGTCGGAACCGCAGCACCGACCACCTTTATTTTGTATTCCCATTTAATTATTTAATCAAGGATTAATATTTAGTTACTGCATTGCATTTAAATGCATTACCATAAAATTTGTACATAAAATGTTTTTAAAATTATAAATAAATATATATAAAATACTTTTTTTAAATTTAATGTTTGCTACAAAAATTGCAAAAAAGAAATGGTAAAAAAAACATTTTTTTATCACAAACTATCCATGTTAATTTTTTTGCAATTGTTGCTAAATGCTGTTTTAGTGATTTTGTCTCTTTCCATTACTTTGTGGTATTGTTGAAAACGACTTTTAGTTGCATTTTAGTTTACACAACTTTGTTCCAATATTATGCTCAAAACTAGAACCTATTATATTAACTTGCACCGGTTTTTGATTCACTCACTGGTAGACTTTAAGATATAATGAAGTATTAAGGTTTGGGGTTTCTGAAGTGTAAAGCAATCGATGATTTTATATACAAATTGCTAAAGGTACAAAACCGGTACAAAACTGATCTTGGTGCAAAACTACAGATGTCCGCAACAGCGGATGTTAATTGGCATAGTCACTCAATTAGCATTAAATTGTTAATTTTATTTGAATTAATTAATTATTAATTTTATTCGGGACAAAGCCAAATATTTAGAGTCAATGGTTATTTTCAAAGCTTTAAAGATAACCACAAACCGCGCCTTATACGTGGTTCATAGTAAACGCATGCACACCCAAACGTCATGACTATGGTGCAGCAATAAATTACTGCAAAAGTCAAAAAATCTTTTACTATACCTATCAACTTAGGTCTGAAAAGTTTTTTAAGTATGTCATCAATAACTCAAAAGTGTTTTGTATGATTGTGGACTGTATATAATTTTGTTTATTATAATTACATATGACAATCTTTAATCAATTATATTCTGTAGTTTGATATTCCTTTGACCGTTTCTTAAATTGCTTTTTGAATTCTTTTATTTAATTTGTTTTTTCTTGTGGAATTTCTGTTCCTTCTTCATATATTCCAGCTTTCTTCATATAAAATTTCTAATTTTGTAGATTATTTTCTGGTAGACTCCATCAATTATAACAATTTAAAAATAATAGCATCAAACTGTAAAGACTATAAGTTAAAAGCAATAAATAATTATGTAATTTTCCAAAAAAAAGATTGACTGAACCGGACATGGTCAACCCAAAATTATATCTGTTTTTTTATTTCTCAAGTAGGTTAGGTTAGGTTTAAGTGGCAGCTAACGCTCACATAGGCCTCAGATGGGCCCGTTTCTGCGCATCTAGTGATGCGAGGTCAGAGAGGTCATCAAAGAAAGATCGGCCTAAGAAAAGCAATAGTGTTGCGGACAGAGAGAGGCGTTGTCATAAGTAATGCTGAACATTCTCCTCTTCCTCCTCGTCCAGGCAGCCTTTGCAGTAGTCCTGCTTTGCTATACCCAGTTTCTCAGCGTGCTTGCCAATCGGACAGTGTCCCGTCATGCCTCCCACTGCTAGTCTGATATTGTTTTTTTTTAGAGAGACAATGTTGGTGCTTCTTTTCCTGTTTTGGTAAGGCTATACTTGCCTAGTTACCTCAAAGATGTTTTCATCCTTCCACCTTTGCTTTGCTAGGTTTGAGGTTATTTTGGCTATGGCCTCCTTGCACGAGGCAAATGGAGTGCAGGCTTGTGTCATTCTTTGGAAGCTCGTCCGCTTCTGTGTTACCTGAAAACCCGCTGTAGCTTGGTACCCACATGAGTCTCAATTTTGTGTGTATTATCAGCTTGTTCAGCATTGTCCGACAGTCAGAGACCACTGTTGAGTTGGAGCACACGCTAGTAATTGCCCTAAGAGCAGCTTGGCTATCGGTGTAAATGTGGATCTGTTCACCAGGGTTCCCATTTACCATGTACCTGTAGAAGGCTGCAGTAGTAGGCTCATTCTAAGATTGAGGTTGTTGGAGAAAACTCCGCAGCCCACTTTGTCTTCCCTCCGTGAGCCGTCTGTATAGACCTGCGTGTGTCCTGCTGGTATCTCTTTTTTCTCCATCCACTCCTCTTTAGAAGGTATGTGGTATGAGAATTTGTTGCCAAAAGCAGGTGTTGCTAGCGGTCTATGTTGTTGGGCACCCCTTTAAATTCATTGGTTATTCCGGCGTGACCACGATAATCCGAAGTCAACATTTGCACCGACTTTAATCTGAGTGCTGTGGTAATGGCAAGTTGCTTGCCCATTAGATCGACCGGGGCTATGTCCAGGATTGTCTCTAATGCTTTTGTAAGCGTTGTTCTCATAGCTTCAGTTATTATGAGCGCGGCCATTCTCTGCACTTTGGTAAGCGCCATTTGATACAATCTTTTATTAAGTTCCGGCCACCATATGAATACGCCGTAGTAGAGTATTGGTGTAACTACGGCTCTGTATAGGCAGAAGGAAATCTTGGGGTTAAAGCCCCAAGATTTTCCTACCGCTCTCTTGCAAGAGTACAGCGCCAACGTTGCTTTCCGTACTCTTTTGTCTATGTTGAGCTTTCATGATAACTTTCGGTCTAGTATGAGACTTAAGTATTTGGCGCTTTCCTTGATCGTCAGCTCAGTGCCTTTTAGCATTGGAAGCTTGAATTCTGGAATATTGTGTTTCCTTTTGAAAACGACTAGCTTGGTTTTCGCCAGGTTGATATCTACGCCACACCTTTTGCACCATTGAGCTAGTTTTGATAGGGCTCTTTCAACAAATTGCAACATTATATTGAGGTGTTTCTCTAAGGCCGCTATTGCTACGTCATCCGCATAGACAACGACCCTGCAGCCAGATTTTCTAAGTTGGAGGAACAGCTCATTTAGCGTGATGTTCCAAAGCAATAGCAAGAGGACGCCCTCTTGTGGGGTTCCTCTACTCACCTTTTTTTTTTTAATGTGGGATTCTTTTATTGTGATTCTGATGTTCCATTCACGGAGCATTTCTTCGATCAGGTGACGACATAGAGCGTTGTCTATTGCTAGTCCAGTTAAGGCTGATTCTATGGTTTTAGGTTTTACGTTGTTAAATGCCCCTTCTATATTGAGGAAGACAACCATTGTGAACTCCTTATGCTTCATAGAGCTGTCAATCTGGTTTACCAAGACTTGGAGTGCCGTTTCCACGGATTTTTCCTTTGTGTATGCGTGCTAAGACTTTAACAGCATTTTAAGGTGTAGTGCCTCTTTCATGTGCAAGTCAATTAATCTTTCAAGCGTCTTTAGCAGGTTTGATGATAAGTTGATTGGTTTCAAGTCTTTGGGGGAGGTGTGTGAAGCCTTTCTTCTTTTTGGGATAAAGACCTCCTCGACTTCTCTCAAAATTTTTGGAATGTATGAGAAGTTTATACATGCTTTAAACATTAAATTTAAACAGCACAACTGGACTGATCCCGTCAAGTCCAGGTGACTTAAAGGGTTTGTAGTTTTTGATGCTCCAGATTAACTTAATTCCACCTACAATTCTGTTAGCCAAATACCGAGGTGAAGAAGTTATGGTGGAGTCCACTACACTTATTCTATTGCCTGGAAAGTGTGTATCCATAAATAGTTCTAGCGTTTCTGTACATGAAGTTGTCCAGTTTTCATCTTGCTTCTGTATGAAGCTTTGGACTGCAGGATCTTTTGATAATATTTTTTGTAGTCGGCTGGCTTATGAGGTTTTCTCTATTTGTTTGCAAAACCAAGCAAAAGATGACCTTTTGGCCTTCTTGATCTTTGTTTTGAAATTCCGCAGGCTGTTTTTATAGGCAGTCCACTCATTGGTGTTTTTTGCCTCGTTGAACAGCCTTCTGCATTCCTTTTTTAGGTTGCTTATTAACAGTGTCCACCACCGTGGTTTGCTGTTACCTTTCCTTCTCACGACTTTGCATGATGTGCGTATGGCCTTGTTACAGGCAGATGTAAATTGCTTTACAGTTCTGTCTTGCTTATTCTCTGTTTTTGGTGTTTTTTTCGATAGAAGACCCAATAGGATAGTTTTATACTTACCCCAGTCAGTCTTTTGTTTGTCTACAAACCTAACCTTTGTTTGTATCTGTATGTCTACCTTAAATTTTATATACCTATGATCAGAAAAGGAGTGTTCTTTTGACACTTTCCAATTGCTTACAAGGTTAGGCGTTTTAGTGGAAGCGAGTGTAATGTCAAGTACATCCTCTCTTACGGCTGTAGTGAAAGTGGCAGTGTTACTTATATTACATATTTCTAAGTCGGAGGTTAGTATAAATTCTAGTAAAGACTCACCTCTGTTATTCATGTCCGAGCTGCCCCATATGGTGTAGTGGGTATTGGCATCGGCTCCAATGATTACGTCCGCTCCTACTTGGTTGGCTTCGGTGATAACGCCATGGAAGCCCCCCTTCTCCTGTGCGAAATATCCTGAGATCATCCATAACCTATTTCCCAAGTAGCGGATTTTTTTTTGTCACACAAAACATGGCCTGCTAACTTTTTTCTAATACCAAACATACTCCCCACCAAAATGAACAAATTTGAAATTATTATATCCCGTCTGGCAAAGATAACGTATAAATTTTGTTAACCGGTCTAATGAGTTCACAAGTAGTAGATTTGGTTTTTACCACTCGTGTTACACCGACCGCGCCCGGAAACAAATCAATAATTCATCTTTTTGGCCATTCTGAAGGTGGCAGACCAGGACTGAACTAAAACACCAAATTACCCTTTTTAAGTAAAGAATGATTGGTTTTAACATTTAAACGCAAAATCTGAATATGAATATACTTACGATTCCAACGTTTCCAAAAAGATTGCAATAAAAACAATTTCCAGCGTTTCACCAGATTTATATTAACATTTAATAAGTTTTCTTTTAACTTTAACAAAATAAGTCTTTCCACTGAAAAATGCCCAAGAGTTAAATAATCAAATCTGTCTTAAGGATCATTTAAGAATTCACACAAAGGACGTTTTAACCATAATAATTATGGTGTTAAACTCTTTATAAAATAAAAGTTGTTGTCCAATTACTCTTCAAAAATGATATTTGAACGATTTTACTCTAGCCTCCCAAATTCCTCCAAAGTTAAGAGCATAAGGAGATTTGAATTGCATTATAATCAGACAAGACTTTATTATTAACAAACATAATTTTAAACAACTTCTTGAGTTCTTTTGCTGTCACACGAAAAATACTACCTCGATCTGAAAAAACTTTAAAATCTATCCAAAGCTCTCAAACATGCTTCAGATGAAAAACTGGTCACATATTCTAAAAGTATTGCTTTAGTTTTGACAAATATCACAAGTTAAAGCCACTTAATAAAACCTGAAACGTGTCAATATTGGTCTGTCTGCGGTTTTCTACCAGAAAAAAGAGTATCATTTAAAGAAATTCCGTTAGTATCCTTCTCTGCAAGATTAAAAACTACTCTAACGTTTTCTACGCGATGTGTCAAAATATATAAAACTGGTTGTTTTGTAAGCATCAAATTACCTTAATCAATGTAAATTAGTAGGTTTTTAGAATATAATTTCATAAAAGTTTTATCTTGTTTAAAACAAGCTTTCAATTGGTAAAAACCTTTCAAAGCATGTTCTCGATTGTTACCTAAAACAAAACAAACATTTATTTTGAAAGTAACCGAGTAAAGTTTATTTTTATCTCTAAAAACAGTTTTTACAAAGTAATCTTCACACAGAATTTTTTCTGATTATAAAAAGATACTAAAAAAGTTCCTTTATCTACTAAAAAACACGAATCAATTGCTCAAGAGAAGGACAAACAAAGGAATTCAACGCTAGTTTTAATAATTTTGTCTAGATGAGAATTGCTTGAACAAAGTTTCTCCAAAGGCAGCAAACCGATTATGATGTCAAAGGCCTTGTTGAAACAAGACGAGTTTTTATAAACGTACTTTTCTGCATTCAAAAAAGATGGAAGGTTGATATCAGAGTCACTAACAACGTACTCCTCTGCTTCCAAAAAAGATGTAAAATTCATTGCATTCTCGTGTTTGATAGAATCAGACAACTCAACAGCCGGGGCCAGTTCAGGCGACATTGAATCTAATTAAACACACATAGAATTTGTTATGTTTAGCTCATTTTTAATCTCATTTTTTACAAAACCTATCACTTTCCTACCTAAGTTAGTTAAGATAAGATAATCTTTTGAATTTTTTTTAATATGTGCTGGGGGAAGGGAGTAATATTTAAAACAGATTTCACTCCCAACAAAATATCTATAAGTGACATTACATGAAAATAAGAATCTGCCAAATATAAATTTAAAAACCGATTTTTAACATCATCAGAAATATGAACAGTGGGCAGATTAGCTGTAATTTTAAGTAACTGTACAGTTTTAAAATTTAAATAAAAATTTTTATTAAATTTATGGCGTAAAAGACAACTCACCATTCTTTTATATAAAGAGAGAACTGACCCACTCTATTCAAAGAATAAGAACATCTTCTTGAAAGTTGCAATCTGTCAGCTAATTCTTAAGTTATGAAATTGATTTGACTTCCTGAATCAATTATCAAACGGCAGTCTACCAAAATCTATCAATGTTACTGATTCTTGTTTGTGCCATTTCTAAAAGAGCTACAGAATTTGTGAATGATTGAGGAATCACAGAATTCAAAAACATAAAATTTAAAAGAGACCAGTTAATTGCCTTGAGAGGTTCTTCTTTCCAAATAGTCATTGCATGTAAAGTCTTGTTAAAAGTTTGTTCAAAAAGCAACAAAATGTTGTGATCTTTTTGACCACAAGTTTTGTACAAAAACTTTGAAATACATCTTGAAGAATGATGAGGACCCAAACAAGCAAAACAACGTTTATGAACTTTGGCTATTTCATATCTGAAATTTGAGGTTTTTTCTAAGGTTACAAGACAGTTTATTAATCGATGGTCGGTTTTACACAAAGGGCACTCAAAAGAAAATGTTTTAGGTTTGATCTTTTTGACTCTCATGTGAACTCGTTTTGAAAACTGTTTTGAAAGAATATGATAAATTAGATTTTGTTAAAACTGAAGTTTTCAAAACGTCAGCAACAGTTGTCTGTTTGGTTAAAAAATCTATAACACGTTTGTGTTTGAAGAATTCTGAATTGAAAAGCCTTCAATTCGGATTTCATCAAATAATAACCAGACTCAAATTTAGTTGCCAGTTTATTAAGATCAACATTAAACTCCTCATGATCCAAAAAAATTCTTATGAACTTCTAAACTCGACAATAAATCTTTGGCTCTCATCTTAATGATATTTCAACCGGCTGGCAGCTCTCCAATCATGTTTATACTTGATTGGAGTTTTACCTCCAGTTAGTCTCTCTTATTAATGAGAGCTAAAAACTTCTTTTTTTTAGAGATTGTACCCCGTACCTCCAAAATAGGTTTTATCTTCCACGTTGTTATAGGTTCCTTATAGTTATATAGGAAATTTGATTACAATATCTAGAGACATATAAAAAACCTACTTTGGCAAATTTTTTGTTGGCCTTTAAAGCTTTCTAAAGTAATATGCCCAGCTTCCAAATAGCAAATAAAACTTTTATAAATGAATTTCATATAAACACAGCAAATAAGATTTTTTAGATGATTGCAATTAGTTATTTTAATATTTGGTATGTTAGCTTAAAAAGGCCATTAATACCAATTATTTTTACTCATTGAAAATTCTGTTGTGTAGCATTTAATTTATTATATTTCCAGAATAGAGTTTTATATATTAAAACAGAAAATGCACTTAATTTTTGATTTAAATAAATTGTTAAAAAGATTGATTATTATTCTTGTAAATTAAATTTGCAGAGATCTGCTATAATATTTTGCAAAAATTTTATTAAACAACTTTTTAATAAAAAAATTAAATAAAGTTTTACAAAACAAAATATAAGTTGAGTGCAGCAATGTCCTTTGCAAATAAATTTTAATATTTCCTAAAATAAGTGCTAAGGGAGTAGTTTTTAGTTGTGAATTGAAGATAATGTAGATGGGGTGGGTAAAGTTTGCAGATTTCAACCTCTGGGGTCCACTTGAATAGTGGCAGTTCCACTGTTGATCCACACATCCTCAAAACAAAACTTTTCATTAAATCCAGCAAAGCATTTGATTTATGATGTTCGCTAGGGGGGTTATCAGTTGATGCTAGTTTTAATTGTCTTCCATTTTATTCGGGGTTTTGTTTGTCTGCTATATTAACCCTCTCTCGGTACGGAGAGAGATGGTCCGCGTGGAAACACAAACATAGGGACATGCTGAAATATGAGTGCCTTAATTGCGTGTCGTCGACAGTATTAGCAATTTGAAACTTTCAGTGTTAAATCGAAACTATAAATTACGTGCGGCCAGACCATGTTTTCCATCCGACACGCGTTACAACATATGTATGTTTACGCGTGGACACGCATTCCGCTATGCATTGTCCTCTGCTACTACTACCCCCGACGAAATTAACAGCGCGGCGCTAACCCCATCGATGTCCGGATGAAATTAAAATCCCAATGTTATTTATGGCGCATTGTATATTATGTTTGAATTAATAATGTGCTCCTACCATTTCATCTCATTTAAATGTGGCGCACGGGAATTTATAAAACATTGAAAATGTTGCAGATTGGGGACCAAGTTTTATCTCAAGTACGTTCGTTCTTTGTACGCAATTAAACTTTTATTGGCGCATAAAAAGTGCCATTTTGTAAACTACGCAGATACTCGGCCGGTTTTACTGTTTTATTTTTTTTAAAGTCTATGTCGGCATGAAACTTTCATGCGGAGACGTATAAAGTTAAAAAATGCTTGCAATCAGTATCGTTCCGACTTTAATTAACAAACAGGCGCTTTTTAATTTTCTCCCATCATTACTCCCGCGCAACTCTTAATTTAATTAAAGCAACAGGGAGCGATGGTGCTTTATTTGTCAAAGTCCGCGTGCTCGATTTTTTACCTTAACAATTAAAGAAACATCATGCAACATCAAAGTAGTTTGCTAAATTGGCATGTGTATATAATTAGCCTTTCAATTAACTTTGCTTGGATAAATATGATTTTCAATTGGCATCAAAGGAACCTTTCATTATTGATAACAATACAATTTATCTATAGCCCTTTGTCACCTAATTAATAATATAAATTTATTTACGTATAGACACGTTTATTGAAACGGAAGAAAACTATGGTTTCAGCTCGGTTGCGTCAAACAATTCTTATACGCGCTTTATTGAAGACGAAGTTTTGTGTTTTGGCTTAAAAAAATTACGGGTTACGAAAGTTAGCAAAATGTTTAGTTTTATTAATTTTTACTTCAAACAGAATTTATAATTTTTAAGTTTTCAATTAAAATCTAACAAATTCTTATAAAGTTATTAATAATTCAATTACAAATTTTGTAAAGCAATTTCAATTTATTTTTCTGCTACTACTATTAGTAAGAAAAAAATTTCTGCAAGACCAATGATTGATCAAAAATATTTTTTATAGTTTTTTTTAATTAAAAAAAAAAAAACGGAAAATTAGTAAAACTACGGAAAATCCGACAAAAATCCCTTAAAAGTGTTCAAGCAAAGCAAATTCAGTTTTTTTTTAAATTTTTGCAAAAATATCGAATTTTTAATCAAATGTTTTTTTTTTTCATTTTTTGCAAAAAAATTCAATAAAACAAGGGCGGAATCGTGTTTTACGAAAAATTTCTTATAAAATACATTTTTTCAAGTATAATTTTAGACTATTTTCTGTTTATTTACAGCAGAAAAACTGTAAGAAAACAAAATATTCCTAAAAAATTAACTTAGAGATCTAAAATTTTAGGAATTGTCATATTTTGGTACCCCAAACATGTATACAAAATTTGAGCAAAATCTGAGATGTCGATGTGAAGACGTTTGTTCAAACTATGGTGAAATTACCCTAATGTAAGTATCTGTTTTTATTTTTTTATAATTTTAGTACTCTTTGTTTCTTTTGACTGATCTGTACTTCAAATATGCCTTATTTTGCAGTTTAATTTCTTTAGAAAGCGATAGAGGTTGATTTTACTTCTTTACTGTATTGGTAGTATTTAGTGATTTATGTGAAGCTTTTAATAAATTCTTCTTTATGTAAATGTAGCAGTTACCTGTAGGAAAATGGTAAATAACATTTGCCAACATACAGGGAGTTTATAAATGAATGGGATTATGTAATCACTTTAAATGTGCCGCTTTTTATAAATTGTTTACTATACTATTTGTTTTGACAGATCAACTTTGACAGCTGTCAAGCAAACATATGAAAAAATATGTAGTATAGTAAACAGTTTTAAAGAGGCGGCATATTTAAAGTGATTACATAATCCCATTCATTTATAAACTCCCTGTATTTCAAAACAGTATTAATCCAGTTCCAAAATTTTAAAAAAGATGTCAAAACGTAATTGATTTTTTTTGAAAATTAAGCAATACACAAAAACAGTGTCAGTTTATCTTATTAATAATTAAACCTAAATGTTAATATAAGCAATAACACATCAATAAAACATTATATAACAATTATGTGTTATATTTTACTCTAAGGCAAGCAAATCAAGTTTTTTTTTTATTTTTGCAATTAAAAGTAAATCATATTTAAATATCAAGTCTTTAAATGTAGCGAAATCAAAGATATCAAATTTTTAATAAAATAGTATTTTTCCCATTTTCCGCGAGAACTTTTAGAAAACCAAGGGCGGGATCGTGTTTTACGGAAGATTTCCTATAAGATACATCTTTTTGATCATGATTTTTGACTCATTTTTAACTGAAAGAAGACAAAATTTTCCTAAAAAAATAAAATTGCCGTCATTTACATCGTCATATTTTGGTACCTCAAACATGTGCACACAATTTGAGCAAAATTGGAGATTTGGGGACGTTTGTCCAAACTATCGTAAAATTACTCTATATTGAAGGAAAAAAAACCGTAGCAGAGTTACATAAGAACTATATCAAAAAATAAAGAAAAAATAAAAAAACCTCAAACATAACCTACTTGTAGAATCAGTAAATAAAAATAATTGCTTATAACTGAGCTCAAAATTAAGGACAATAAACCTAAGGTTTTTTTAAATTATTGGAAAAAAACAGTCTAAAATGTTGTTCTTTTTTTATAGTGAACTTTAGTTGTTTTGTTGAAAATACTTATTTTTATTTAAAAATCTTCATTTTTGTAAATATTAAAAATGCAAAAATAAAATAATTGAATTTTTAAAACATTTTAAAAGCACATTTAGAAAAACATTGAAAAACTTTTTTTCTAAATCATTCAAGAATAAGAAATAAGTTATTTTCTTAAAGTACAAGCACTCGTTTCCCGTTATTAAGAAATTCAAACAGCTAATTCACAATTTTCTAACCGTATTCAATAAGGATGTAGCATCTACGACTACATCAACGATCAAATACCACATTAAAGTGACAAATACGACCCTCGTTACACCTTTAATGCTCACAAGAAAGCTGTAATCTTTGAGCAGGGGGTGCTTCTCTTAGCGAGTGGCGTTATTGAAAAAAGCTTAAGCATCGATTACAGATTACTAAATGGAGTAACCCTGCTTAAGATTTAGTAAACCTTAAAAGATTTTGAAGCGGTCAAGATATTTAGCAAGATAAATTTGAAAAGCGGGTATTGATAAATACCAATAAAGAACATAGATAAGCATTTCACCGCCTTTGCTGCCCCAGATGGAAGCACATATTAATTTTGAGTGCAGTTTGGCCTATAAACCGCGCCTGCAATATTCCAGAAACTTATGTCGCAGGTGTTAGCCAGCCATTTGAGTAACATTGTCCTTGTCTAACTGGACGACATTTTGGTATATTTTTAAAACCATGCCACGCTCTTAAAACATCTACAAAAAGTGTTCAAACGTCTGCAAAAATACAGGTGTAGATGTCACTCCAAAAAGTGTGTTTTTGGGACCAACTCAATTAAATACTTAAATACTTGGTGAACCTGATTAGCAACATGGCCAAGCTGACACCTTGCCAGAAAAGATTTCACTCTAATGAATTAGAGTGTATAGCAATAGATAAGTAATTTGGGCATACTTCAAAGACAAGCCCTTGCCTATGCGAATAAATATAACTTAACATTCGCCGACGTCAAGAGATGAATGACAACTCAACAAAAATAATTGATATGGATCTGGGCTACAAACTAAAAAAGGAAATCATAATGAACGCAAGACACAATCAATTGGCAGTACTGCGAAGCGCACAACAAGAAATGATCAAACAACATTATTTGACAATCATATTCGGTCACGAAGGCAAGGACGAGACATTGGCAGTTATCCTAATAGTGCGTACGCATTTGCAACAAAGCGCCGAACTGCAACTTTGTCTCGTAACATTTGTGTGCAACATCACTCCGCAACAGCGTCCCATTGCTTGTCGGTTTTATGCCGTCAAATTGAAAAAATATTACGCAACAATGCTGCAGTACACAGAAAATTTTATTCCGAGTTGCGAGATAATGTTGCAAGTGTGCACGCACTACTGGGTTAACAAACGTGCGCAAAGACGCACGAACGTTTATTACAAGATGCATGATATGCGTTTTCTAACCGACCCTAAGAAAGGCTAACAATTGATTTTGTAGGTCCCTTAATAAAAACAAAAAACAAATACGCTTTTACAATTATAAATATGTGCACTAACAACACTAGTACCGGAAACCAATAGCAAGGCATCCACAAGATTACTCTAACGGCAATTCCTTCGGGAGGGTGGGTATCCCTACTGGTGAAATTGTAAATCTGTCGGACAATGGCACCCAATTTAAAAGCTTTCTCTTTCAGAAAGCCTTACAACAGTGGGAGACCAAACACTACACAAAACGTAGGCATGCAAAGCTCAAAAAGTGCATAAATAAACCAAGCAAGCAAAAAAAAGTACCCCAAAGATCAAATGTAAAGGATTACAAACCATGTATTCTGGTAATGGTGCAAGGATGGCCAAATAGCCTGGCCCCAAACGGGTAATCACCACGGCCTCCCGGCCGTGAGTGCCCCCACTGCTACTGGGTGGTCAATAACCTTTTCAGGTCATCTGTCAAACTCTATCTTAACGACTTACTGCCATACTTTAGTCACTACTGAGCAGTAAAGCCGTGCGGAACTAAGCTTAACTAAAAAAAAATAAGAAAAAAAAACAGGTAGTTTAAACAGAAGAAAGTGTGCTAACGTATAAAAAATCTAAGAAAGAATATAAAAAAAGAAAAAAATGTAGAAGAGATAATGAAAGAATTAGAAGAAACAAACAGAAAAACGGTGAAACAGCAAATGTACTCAAAATAAATCAAAAGTCCAAAAGATGTTAAGGTACCAGAGAAACAACAAAAGCACAAAACAGGGAGATATTGAGGCAATACCAATGAAGGCGTAGAAGGAACACTTTTCGAGTTTGTTTAAAGAAAAATAGAAGAAAAACTAGTCAGTTAAGAACTAGGTATGGATAGGATACAAAATAAAGCGTGACTGTATGGTACCGAAAACTTGATTGAGAGATTGAGTGAATTAATAAGTAGAATAAACAAGAAAGAAGGGTTTCCAAGTCTATGGAGAGGAGGTTATGTACGCCCGATGCTCAAAAGTAGAACCAAAAATCTAGTAAATAACTAAGACAGGGAGGGCTGTTCATTAAGTCTTATTTTGTTTGCAACTTACATATTAGATGAAAGAAAAACTGAGATTAGCTCAAGCCGGGGGTGTAGTAGTTAGTAGAGAAAAAAGTGTGGCCGCTAGCGTATGCCGACGACATGGTAATACTAGCAAAAAAAACAAAGAAAATGAAAAACATAAGGTATTATGGTTATTAAGTAAAAATTTTGAAGTATTTGGGATATGTTTTTTGCACAAATAACAGCAAGAACAAGCACAGTTATGGTTCAAAAAGCAAATAAAGTAGTAGAACAAGTTTGGAGAATAAGTAAAAAAAAAATTGAGTGTATGAGAATAAAAGGATTTATGTTTTTAACTAGAAGTATAATACTGTATGAGCCAGAAATATAAGGAAGGAAAAAACAAAAAAATTAAGTGCATAAGTTGGGTGCTAGGTTTAAACAGAGAAACTCCAGCATATATTGTGCTGGAGAAAGTAAAAAAAAAATAGGAAGTTTAAAGTTAATGCAAGAAAAGAGCAATAAAGTATAAAGAAAGTATAAGACAGAGACATGAATGTAAAATTTTACAAGAATGCATGCATGTTAGAGAAAATAAGAGCAAGAAATTGAAAGCTAGGGGAAATTAGAGAAAATTATTACAACAGAAATGGTTATGCTAACCAAAAAATAAAAAAAATGTGAGAATCTGGAAGAGAAATATGGCACAAAATTATAGTAAGAGATAGAGATTTACAAAAGCAAGAAAAAAGAATTTGAGTCTATGTACAATGCAAATTATGAACATATTATAGAAAGTGAACTGCCAATTTACCTAGAGAGCGATAGATATATTAAAAAGGATAAAAGATGATTGCAAAATTCAGATGTGGTAATGAAGAGCAATTGACAAGATTTAAGATAGTGTAATGAAACAACTATATTTATTAAAATACTTTATTTTAATAAATAGAACATAAAATACAAATTAGTGGTGACATCTGTTTTAGGTATTGTCAACTATTATTATAGGTGGCAATACCTGGTTTTCCTCCTGCTCTTTCCCTGGATCCTTTTCCTGCTGGCTTGGTCTTTCTGCTTCATCTTCTGCTACTGGCAACATCTAAAAGCAAGAATTAGTTATATAACTTTATAATTCTGAAGCCTACAGGTACTTTAAAATACTCTCTACTCAAGGGTGGATTTAGACCCGCACAGGTTAGTAATTAATATTTATGTAATTAATGCAATGTAATGTATATGTTTAACATCTATATTAATGAATATGCATTGCTTTGCTTTCTAACGTGTATGCCGCATGGCCTGCATGCTTGCTTGGCTTATTGCTTATTATTTTCTTTACAGATTTATGATTTATATTATTAATTAATGTTAACTTACCTGGATTGATTTGATGTATGGAATAAAATATTATTTGCATCGGTGTTTTTATTCTGGAGCTGAAGGACTTGTGTTTCCCCGATCATCCACCCTGCAGATATTGCTTTGCCACAATAGACGATGATTTGAAAATTTGCAGAATGTGCGGAGAGGCAAAAAATTTTGAAACATAAGTTAAAAGAGTGTAACGAAATGAAAAAAAAACAGACGGGAAAAATGAGATATTAAAAGGAGTCAAAAGAAGGATAGAATGGATGAGAGGAGTTAAAAACAAAGAAAAAATGTAGACGAAGAAAAGAAACATTTTTTTTTAATTGTATTAATTTTATAAAGATTATGATTTAATATTTTGGGAAGCTATAAATATGTTAATAAATGTAATTTTCAAGCAAGGCCGAAAAACAGAAATAAACATATTATTATTAGAAAAACTGTTTAATATAAAATATATAAAGAAGAGACGCAATGTCCTCTAATGATGAGAGGTAAAACCTCAAAACGCGTCTATGGATGTATTAGTTTAGGATAATTTTTTCATAAATTATGTTATAAACTGTTTAATTTTAGTTACTAAAATATTAATCCCGTGAAATATAACTTTATGAATTAAATAAAATTATATTATAGCGATGATGAGATTGATAATAAAATTGCTAGCGACGTACAAGATATTACTATGATTATTTGCTGAAGTCGCATTTTTTTCCTTTGACAGTAGATCCGTTCAGATTGAATATGAGTAATGAGGAAATCTGTGCGCGCCATCACATAGTAATTTTCATTAATTCCATTATAGCCCGGCGCGAGATATATTTCTCAGTTGAAAAGTTGATTGATAAATAGTGTTGAGCCGGAATGTAATCTATTTGTTTTCCGAGCAAGAGAAGAGAACGAAGGAACTTCTTCGCCCAACCACATCTGTAATTATAATAACGAGCCGCCAATGTGTATACTTATAACTGACTTGCTGGCTTATTTACATATAGACTACCTTGTAAACACACGACCCTGTTGTGGGGAAATCATTTTAATGACTTTAATTACAACAAATACGTGCATTATTTTAAAATATGCTCATATTTATTCATAACGCGACCCGAACTGAAAATGTTCTAATTATTATGTATTGTTTTTAACTCGATGCATGTGCAACCGGGATAATTGCAATAATTATGGCCGCGTTTCGCAGGGGGACAGTTAATTAACTATGTTTGCACCTATTATTATGGGTGGAAAATCATATTTCACAATGATATCCCGGCCTAAAAATTCAACAGGGGCAATTTTCAATTTAACACGCTAACCGGATAATAGGCTGATAAATTTATGGCCAGCGATTTTTAATAGCCTACAAAATTGTGCGTATCCAAATAGCATTTTAGGGTCGATTGAATTTTATTCATTTTTATAAAACTGTCTTCAAAAAGCAGCAATCATTGCACTGCTAGTATTACAAATCATTTTATTAAAACCACAAAAATGCATTATTTTTTTTTTAATATTATAAATCAGCGCATGGAAATGTATGCAAATTGTATAAAATATAATGCGTTTTTGTAGCTCTCGCAAACATTTCCGCGCTTGATTTGTCGCAATAATATTGCAATTACACGTTTTGTTAATGTGATATATAGAAATATATACATGGCCGTAAAAGTCAATTGTAATAAATTGCCGCAAAGGGCATTAATTATCGTTTTAGTTGGTTTGGACTATGTTCGGAAAAAAATATGGCCACTATGAGCTTTAGCGTCGCGTAAAAACAGTTATGATGGCGCGTGTTCAACATTTTTATGTTCAAACTCAATCGTCATTTAATTAATTGCTAATGTTTTTAGTTGCGATGTATTATATCATGCAAATATTTTAACAGAATTTGATTAATTTAATATATGAATTTAAAATTAGTTATAATAATATTTGCTTGCTTTGAATGCTTCTAAACATTTTGCACAAAAATTTATTAAGAATTTACAGTTAGTCTTTAATGAAAAGCTTTTAATTTTAAATCATGTTTTGCTGTATTATTTTACATAACTGGTTTTAAAATTTTAACCGTTTTGGATAGAAATGTAACAACAAATTTGCAAAATTTGTATAATTAGTTTTAAGCTTTTAAACATTTAGGACAAGAATTTATCAATAAAACTGCAATTATTGTGAAAAATCTACTTTTGGTCTTTATATATAAGTTTTTGATTTAATTTTTTGGTCAAAAATTCAGATTCAAAATATTGTTTTTGCATTAATTTGCATAACTTTCAACTTTTTGGACAAACATTTATCAACAAATTTGAAATAATTCTTTAAAATTTTCTACTGGTCTTTGTATAAATTTTTTTAATTTTATTTGTTGTGGCAATATACGTAATTTATTTTACTTTTTTAAAGATTTTGCACAAGAATTTATCAATAAAATTGCAATATTTGTGAAAAATCTACTACTGGATTTTCTATAAAAGCTTTTGATTTTTAATATTATTTTGATGCATCAATGTTTTTTGTATTATTTTGCATAACTTGTTTTGCGCTTTTAAACACTTTAGTAAAAAAAAGTAGTGATCATCAAAGGATCTATTGTTTGTTTCACATCTTGTGTGCTTCGATTTAGATACTAAAAAATTGTTTAACTAAAATTACTTAATAACTAACGCTTGGGCGAGTGGGTGGGAACAAAGTTTAATTTGTAGGCAAGTTACTTTTTCTACTGTGACCCACCCACTCGCCCTAATATTAGTTTTTAAAGGATTTATTATTTGGCCCACCTCTTGTGTGCTTGGATTTAGATATGAGAGAATTGTTTAACAATAATGTTACCGGGCCGGGAGTTTCAAGATGGGGGTCCGTTGATGAACGTAGGGGATCTTTGATAGACGCGCTAGGAGCGGTGTTGCAGGTCTTGCAGGAGTTAGGGCAACATTTCTGCCACTAACTAAAGTTGTAGCCTAGTCTGTTGCTGCTGCAGGACCGACTGTCAATGTTTTTTTTTCTTAGGCGTAGTTGTGAAATTTTCTAAAGACTTCGCTCCCAGGACGTGTCGGATTCACTTTTTTAAGAGTGCCTACCGACTAAACCCCACCCATCTGGGAATTGCTTGGAAGTTTGAGACCTTTCGGCTCAAGTACCATCCGTTTGAAGATGTGTATGTAGGAGGTTGTTTAAGAGTTGCCTTATAGGCCAGGTTGGGGTTTTGTATTTGGATGTGGTTTTACCCACGCTATGTTAGAAGTAACTCGGCTACTATTGAATTCACCGGTTGTTTGTGGACAAAATCTTCCCAATCTTGTTCGGCAAGTCTTGCCAGATCGGGATTAGAATGAAACGCGAGGTTTTTGAAATACTTTTCGGCCAAAGCTTCAAAATGTTGAAAGTGGAGGAATCTCTAGGTCTGTTCGAATGTCTAGATTTTGAACGTACCATAAAGCTCCTGTAAGCATCCGGAGAGTTTCGCTTTTGAATGCTTCTAAGCAATTTAGGTGGCTACTTGCCGCCGTTCCCTAAATGGGGGAAGTGTATGTGATCATCGGTCTGATTATCGAAGTGTAAAGCTAGATTTTATTCCGGAGCGACATGATGCTGTTCCGTCGCAGCATTGGGTAGAGAAGAGATTTAGCCATTTTTGATTTGTCCAGAATGGATTGAACCTTAGGCTTATAATAGTGACTCTTGTCCAAGATTACCCCAAGATACTTGGCATTGTCGGACCACGGTATAGGAACGTCGTTGAAGGTGACGTTCTCATGCGGTTTAAGTGATCAACGCCAAGTAAAGAGTACGGCTTTGCTTTGGGTTTACTCCAAAGTGCCATTTTTCCATCCAATCTTCCAGATCGGAAGTGGCTACATACTAGTTAAAAAGGTGCGGCGAGAGAATAGAGCCTTGAAGAACTTTGGCTTCTATCCGCCGAGAGGTAGAGATGTAATTATCAAGTTTGACTGCCAGACTTCTGCGTCTTAGATATGAGGCTAGCAACATGCTGCAATCAGCATAAATAAAGCAAAAAATAAAAATAAAGCTTTATAGAACTTAGTCCAATATAAAAATAAGAAAAGAAAAAAAATCAAAACTACTAAAAATAATACAGAAGTTGCCAACGAGTTTGCGAATTTATTTGAAAGCACTTTAAAAAATCTTTTAACAAATGATAATAATAATTATTATATATCAAATATGTGTATGTTTAATACTTTTTCTTTTATTCCTGTATGTGAGAATGAAATTATTAAAACAATATCAATTTTACATAATACTCAATCTACAGGTATTGATGATGTTCCAGTACAGTTGATAAAAGCAAATGCAAACATTATTGCTCCGTACATCACTAATATTATTAATACTTCTGTAACGCAAGGTAAATACCCGACCGTTTTAAAAAAATCTTATGTTATTCCAGTTCCTAAAAAAGGTGATGTTGTAATATCAAATCATAGACCAATTTGTATATTAAGTATTTTTTCAAAAATCATAAAAAAACAATTTGTTGTCAATTATTTTCTTTTTTAAACAAATTTAATATTTTAAATGATAAACAATATGGATTCCGAGCCGGTAGATCGACAAAAACTGCCACGCTAAATTTAATACAAAGTAGTTTAACTAATTTGGAATTAAAAAAGGATTGTTTTATTGTTATGTTTGATCTAAAAAAAGCTTTTGATACTATCAATATTGATATACTAAGTATCAAATTATACAATATGGGCTTTTGCGGCTTTATAAATAGCTGAATTATATCATACCTACATGATAGAAAATATATGGTCAAATACAAAGATTCTTTTTCTGAAGAATATTCTCTTGATATGAGTACACCTCAAGGTAGCAACCTAGATCCATTAATGTTTTTAATGTATACCAACAATCGACCTCATCATATCACTGAAGGAGATGTCTTTATGTATGCAGATGATACTGCAGTCCTAATTTCAGCAAATACATTAGATGAAGTTAAATATAAGGTCACAACTATTATATCACAATTTAATAAATGGTGTAAACAAAACAAATTAATAGTAAATGTTGATAAGACAGTAATAATGCATATGTCTAACGTCTACAACAAGCATAACCAATTCACTTTTAATTTTAATAATACTGACTTAAAAACTGCAGCTCATACAATATATCTAGGCGTAGTTATAGATCAACATCTTCAATAGAATAAACATATAGAATACATTTGTTCTAAAGTTAATAAATCTTATTATTTAATCTCAAGAATCAAGAAACAATTCCACCAAGATTCTATTATTAACATTTATTATGCCGTAGTATATTCATACTTATCTTACAATATTTGTCTGTGGGGTCTTTCTACGGACTTCAACAGGTTGTTTATATTACAAAAAAGAATTATTTGGTTAATGTTCAATTTGAAATATACAGAAACTTGTAAACTAAAATTTATTCAACATAAATTATGAACACTTCCATGCATTTACATTTTAAATATTTTATGCTACATTCAATCAAATAAATCTATATTTCAAAAGCATTGCGACGTTCATAAGTATCAAACTTGAAACAAAGAAAAATTAGTCACGTTTAAACACAAACATACATTTTTTCAAAAATCTCCACATTACTTTGGAATTGTGTTATATAATAAACTACCACATTCAATAACAGTACTGACAATTGATAAATTTAAACATAAGCTTAAGTCATTTTTATCATTAAACGCAGTTTACAGTACAAATGATTTTTCGAACTGTTCCCTAAGTTAAGATCATCAAAAGTGTTTCTTTACTTTATTTTTTTGACTTTTTTGATTGTTATTTTTAATCTGTTTGTATATTATAAGTTGTAATATCTATGTTTGTTTTATCATAGTTTGTAATATTTATGTTTAACTTTTAGTGTACATATATTTTGACCTGTTTAATATTGTAAAAACAATGTGCTGAATCAATAAATTTCTTATCTCTTATCTCTTATCTCTTATCTTATCTTATCTTATCTTATCTTATCTTATCTTATCTTATCTTATCTTATCTTATCTTATCTTATCTTTTAATACGCAGATAAAATCGTTGTCTGATTAGCTTTAGAAGCAGTCTTTTGTGTCAGACTTTGTCGAAGGCTTCTTGACGTCAAAAAAGACTATTCCCGTGGCTTTTTTGTGTCTAAAACCTTTGACAATGTGGTCCGCTACTCGGTTGAGTTGATGTACACTCGAGTGTCCCCATCTGAACCCATGTTGATGGGAGAGAAGAAGATTGTTTATATCCGTGTGCTTTTGAATGATATCCAAGATCACCTTCTCTATAACTTTGCTTAAGGTGCATAGTAAGCTTATAGACCAATAATTTTGGGGAAACAACCTGTTTTTCCCAACTATAGCCATGTTTACCACGTGCAATCCTTTTCAGGCTGACGGGAAATGCCCAGTGCTAAGAATAGCATTTGCTATATTGGTTAGAGCCATAACTGCTTTATGAGAGAACGGTTTAAGAGCTTTATTAGATATTTTATCCAAGCCTGGAGCAGAACGGGATTTGAATCTTTTAATGATTTATGATTTCTCTGATTCGAGAAGGTCTAACGCTATTAAGTGTAGTGTCATCGTTAGCGGTTCTCAGAAAGTCTTTGACTTCCCTGCAAACTCTTTCGATGTGCTCCAGATCCGTATAATCGGTATACAGATCGGCGCATTGGAGTTCAAGGCTGTCTGCAAATGCTTTATAGATCCTCCACATTGGATTTTCATCCTCCGTGAAAGATTCTAGCGTATCTTTCTAGCATTGGTTTTTATGCTTCCTTATGGCCGTTTGAACTTCATTGTGAAGTCGATTCAAGATCTCTTGATCTCTGGGGTCGCGATGCTTTTGTCATTGATGCTTAGCGGCATTTGTTGTTCTGATCAACGCCTTTGTTTCTTGTGATAATCCTAGAGAATTATTGACGCAAACCTGAAAAGTTTTAGAAGCCTTTTCCGAAGCTTGTTGGACTTGAGTAGTTAAAAGTGCAACGGTTTTTTCGATATCCTCTGCCGTTCGTACTGGGGTCAGGCTACCAATGCTATCTTGCAGGCATCGAGAGAAAAAAGTCCAATCCGTCTGTGTGACAAATTTTTCCCCCTCTCCGGACCCCTTTCCGAGTAGCTCCAGTAGCACTGGGCTGTAGTCAGAGCTTAGGCCGTGCGAGTTGACGTTCTTTAATATTGTCTTGTGATTAAACACCTCTAGACTTTTTTCTTTGGGACTACGTAAAAGATAAGGTTTATGCCAATGCTTCAAAATCGATTCAAGACTTTAAAGATAGAATTTGTGGTGAAGTTATCGAAGACATACAGCCGCAAATGTGCAAATTGGTTATGGAAAATTTCATAAAAATAATGTGGTACTGCAACCGTAACCGTAGCGGCCATTTGACTAATTTTAATTTTAAATGTGAATGGCATACCTACCTCTTTACAATGAAATAAACGTAAATATAATAATAAAACCTCTTATTGGAAAACCCTATATTTCTAAGAAACCTACTTCTGGTTTTTAATTAAAAATTTTTGACTACAGTTAATGTTTTGTTGTATTAACTTACACAACTAATTTTACAATGTTGAGCGTTTTAGATAAAGTATTATTAACAAAATTGTATTAACGCTAGAGAATTGCTGGTTTAGTCGCTCAGTCCTGTTGTGGTGCCACTAGTATTATTGTTATGGAAAAATATTAAATCCCATCACATCTACGAGAATATCGGTGAACCTTTCTCTCTAGAAAAATATTGACACGTACAGCGCCGTTATTAAAATAAAATTGGTTCTTATACGACAAAACGCCAACCAACTCAATATCCAAACAATAAGATTTTAGTCATCATTCTTTTTATATGTTGAACTACATACAATATTCTGTGTCTTCATGTTATTGGTTAAAGATATAAAGTTACATTTAACGAGTAAAAAATTAATAAAGAACTGATTAAATACGTCACTATTTAAAAATTAATTGCAAAGAAATGACTTATTGCATCAAATTTCTACAAGTTTGAGGACACAGATTGGACTTTATTCTACAATGTGTGAAAATTTGATTCAATTATATTCAGGCGTTTTCTTGCTGAGTTGGATGCTGTAAACCTTTATAATAGCGCAACTATTCTCCCCTCTTAAGAAATTTGTAAGAAAAAGCTTTATTTTCTCTATGTTTCATTAAATTTACTGGTTGAATGTTTTTAAACGTTTTGGACAATTTTCTTGGATGGCACTACATATCTTACGCCAAAATTTGGCCAGCTTTGAAACATCAAAATATTATTAGTACTAAATCCAGCCATAAACAGTTTAAAAAATTAATAAAATCTTAAAAATAGCAAATTCCGGCTATAAATTATCAATATATTGTTAAGAAGCACTAAACTCTGCAAAATTCAGTCATGAAATATCTGTAACTGTTTAAAACTCTATCTATAAAACAATAAAAATAGTAAAATCCGGTCATATAATTTAAATATTGTCAGAAAGCACCAATATCAGACTACTATAAAGTTAATAAAATGTCAAAAATAGCAAAATCCGTTTACAAAATATCAAAATATTATAAAAATCTGGCCATACAACTATTAAAAAGTATAAAAGTATAGTTAAAATTAGCAAAAGCATCAAAATACTGTAGAAAGCACTAGAATTCAGCCATAAGCTTTTGAATAGTGCAAAGTTCTATTTGGGCAATTCCATTTTAAACGGACTAGAGCTGGGGGGGGGAGGGCATTGAGAAACTTGCTTATGTATTTTTTTTTAGTTTTTATAACTTATCAGTAGTCCTTTGATCGGTATATGAGGGTATGACACCCATAAAAAAAATTCTACGATGTTGTGTATTTGACTTTTAAGAGTCTAAAACTCAAAAAATCTGCAAAGTAGACCTATTCTTCAACATAAACTCTTACAAATGCACGTTTAGCCGCGCTCAGAGGAACTTGGAATTTTTTCGAATTTTAGACTTTTAAAACGCAAATACACAAAATAAATTTATATTTTCTAATTAATTTACATCAAAACACGTCAACTTTGGTGATTACATTTTTTTTTTAATGTTCTTTTTGGCTTTTGCGGCATATAGACAAAGTAAAGACTTAAAATGGCGCCAGATTTGGATTTTACGGAAAATTTTTGATTAATTTCATTAGTAAATTTATTTTTTGTGTTAAAATTGCTGTTTTTAAACAAAAAATGAGATTAAGTTAAAGAACGACAAAAAAACTTGAAAAAACCGTAGAATTTTTCTTTATATGTTTTATACCTTCTTATACCAATCAAAGGACTACTAATAAATTAATAGAAACTAAAAAAAAAAAACAAAAAGTTTTTAAAATTCTATTTAAAGAACGTAAAATAGCAAAATCTGGATACCAAGCATAAATATATTCTAAAAAAGCAATCTAAATTTGATTATAAACTGTTAAAAAGTCAAAATCTTGTTCATAAAATATTAAAATATTTTTAAAATAACAAAAAATTGACTAAAAACAACTGAAAATTGCTAAATTCTATTCATAAATTTAAATAATTTACAGAATGCACCAAAATTGGACCATAAACCATAAACTTTTAAAACGTATTTTTTTATAAAATTGTAAAAATAGTAAAATCCAGCTTTAAAATATCGAAAATATTGTTAGAAAAAAACAAAATTCAAACTTAAACTATAAAAAATGTCAAATTCTATTTAAGGAATATCAAAAATAACAAAATCTGGACCTTCAAATTTTAAAATAGATGTTGAGAAAACTTTATATGACTCACCCAAACTCCTACCCACAACCTGAGGTTAAGAATCACCTAGCAAAAGTTTTGTAAAAATTCTAGTTGATAAATTAGAGTTTATAAGATAAGCTAATTCCCAAACCTAGTATTCAACTTTTGTTTTAATAGTCCCAAGCCTAAGCTAAATGGCAAAAATAATCGATACATTTTTACTAAAAAGTTTGAAATATATTTCATTTAAAATTGATGTATATACATTCTACATTTTGTACCTGACAGTATAAACTAAACGCAGTAATTATTTACTTTAATTATGTAATAGATTCCGCGTGTCAATTGTATTAATTGATTCCGCGGGAGATTTCGCGTGCACTACATCTTCTAATTGCATTAATTTTAGTTCATTAAATTACATGTATGTAGGGATTATTTCATACCACTATACCAACGAACCGAGCGATTCATCGTGTAACGTGAGTTAATACCCACATTAAATATAATTGGAGTTTAGTAAATATTAGTAGGTTCGAGTAGTGTGCCATAATTGAACTATACCTCGAGGATTTACATTACAGCGAACAATGCATGATTATTAAAATGTTTTTTGTATGTTTTGTTGTGCTAGTTTCTATTGTGAATAAATTTAAGCCATACGAGTCGATCAAAAACATACAAAAAAGTATCGTGATAAATAATAAAAATATTCATTCGAATAGTTAAGTAGAAATAACGGTCGATGATTCCTGTAGAAATCCAATACGTTTCACCCATTATTTCTCCCTGAACACAACAAAATATAAACATGAAATGAGCACACCATTATAATATATTTATTTTACGACCGCCAGCACTGAATTCTTCTTGAAGTGCGCGCATATATAAACATATATAGAAGTTTATAGTTGAATGAAGTCCGTATATAGGTTATATAATGTTCGGAATGGCGGAAGAAAATAAATCGGATTTTGAGTAGAGACTTACATACCAATGATTTCTGCTGAGAAAGAGGAAAAAAGATTGTATACTACACGTGATGGATATATTCGATATGCACGGATTAAGGGATGCGGCAGTAATCTTGGATGGTCTAATGACCGCTCGATTAAGCCTTGCTAAATTTATTTAAAAAAAATTATAAACTTAATGTAATTACACTAGTAATGGATCTTTGCGCATTTATGGATATATAAAAGAGCAATAAAGCAAATGGAGTTCCCTATATTGATATAAAAAATATTTATGGTGCCTTGAAAGAATATTAGAATTGAACGAGCGATCGGTAGAGTAGGGGAGGTTGGCTTTCATGATTGGAGATCCCATTCAGCACAACATATTCATAACTATTTGTTTCACTTCACTAATATGCTTTAACCATTCAACGAATAATCCTTTCATACACATGTGATGGTGTGCTCGTATTCGATGCTGTGGATTTATAAAAAATATTAAACAACCATTTTAACTCTACTATATTAACAAGGGAGATGAATAGGCTTTAATTGGCTTGCTTAGACTAAATGTCACGTAGTTGTTTGTTAAATATATTATAAATATTTTATTTTTATTTAATTTTTTTACTATTTTTTGTAGTATGGATTGGGAAAATTGATGTTGACTTTTTAGAACGTTTAAACGTGCATTTTGCTTGTAGCAAACGGTATAAGCACCATATAATGGTAATTCTCAATTAACAAGTTATGCAAATTTAATATGTTAAATTTATACAGTTGGCATTTATGATAAAAGGTGAATAATAGAATCAAACTGCATTAATATCCACCGTTTGGAAATTATAGTTTATTATTTACCTTATAACTTTAGTTACATAATGTAAAACTAAGGTTATATACAATTAAGCAAATTATTTTTTTATACATAGTATGCAGTTGGTACTTATGATACATACATCAGTCACGCCGTTCCCTTTTGGAGTTGGCAGTAAAACTGTACAATAGCCTACTTTGGCTTTTAAACCTTACTTCAAACAATTTGTCTCTATGTTTTTCTGTTTTTCTTTAGCAAATCTATACATTTAGTCAAGCATGTTTTCTTATTCTTACCACTTTTTTTTGCACGCATTCATCTACATTTATATTATATCAAATTAAAGCTATCGCGTCACGTGTAGTATTGTGTAAATTTTCAAGTAAAATTTACAAATTATTTTGTGCAGTTTAAGTGTCTCTTAAGTAATCCAGAAAATATATGATTTCTTCAATGATTCATTGGTAAAATTTTATTTAATGTTTTACTAGTAGAACCTAAAAATATTCTTTTTTTTGTTATTGTTTATTTCTATAATATTTATCAAACCGCACAACTAGAGCAGTAATAAGCGTTTAACTTACTTTGTAGCGACTTGAGTAAGTTTGTTGTGTATAAAACTAAAGGATGGCGGTTCAAATCCTGTGTGCACATTATTTGTTAATTAAATTGGCATTTAACTTTTATTGTATATAAAAAGTCTACCTCTTTGATTTTGCTTAAAATTTCAGGGATCAAAATATGGATAAAAAAATAAGATTTTCGAAAATTTTGAACCATTGAATATTGTTTGTTCTAAATGACACACATTTGAAGGTCAGAAATTTTACAGTTAAACGTCTTTTTTAGCTTATTTTGTATCTCAACTTTTGGGCTTTTAAAAAAAGATAAAAAGGTCCACAATGGCTCAAATTATTCCTTATTACATGTACTTTAAAACCCATAATTTTATGTTTAATATTGTGGCAGTCATTTTGATATATTAAGCTTCAAACATTATTCCAAAAAAAACTCGTAATTTAAGCAGAATTGCAAAACTGTGCTATCTTTAAACCGTTCTAACTTTGTCAAATCTTAACAAACTTTAATTCACAATGTCTAGATTTTTTTGTGTTTAATCTTTTTTTGAAGTAATTACACAAGACTTATAGAATCAATACGTATACACTACTATTTTGATGCAGGAAGTTGCACATATTTTTGCAATTATCAAAACTTGTAATTTTTAGGTCCCGAAAAAACGCGGTCACCCTATGTCGTCTTTAGTCAAAATTTTAGTAAATACTCTTTAGAGCACAAGAAAAAAATTATCTATATGAGAAATAGTATATCGGGCATTATCAAAAAAAATTTAATATTCAAGAATTGGCAAAATTGGCAAACCGCACATTTTTGTATCTCAATATTTGGGTCTTTAAAAAAAGATAAGAAGATCCACAATGGCTCAAAATATTCCTTATTACATGTACTTTAAAACCCATATTTGTTTATTTAATGTTGTCACAGTCATTCTTCGTCGATGATGTTCTCTTCACCTTCTAGATGCATTGTTGAAAGTAACACGACAGCCTTTCTCTTTTGTAGATCGTGGAGAACCATGGTCATGTTTTTTGGTGACCATAGATGCGGTTTTTGACTTGACGTTCTTTGCAGAGTTGAAATGATGGGGGTACATCTTGCTTGTTTTTTTTTCTAAGTGTGCCTTCTAGTGTGATGTTGTAATTTTTTAGCAGACTATGTGCTATAGGTATGCTTCTATACCAATTGTTGGTGGTAACGTTCCAGCCGCTTCCATGTGTGGGGAAAATAAGACGGTATACTATTTCCTCTGCTGAGTTCTTTATAAGATACTGGCCTTTCGATTGTGTTCTCACGTACATTTCCGTATTCTACAGGTAATAAGTTGTTGAGTCTACCATTGCAGATACTTTGATGCTGTATTGGTTTGGTTTCAACATAAGATATGGCGGAAGCTACAGCGTCCACGGAATCCCACCAATTGTTCATCTATGGTCACATTTTGAGTTGGCACGTAATTGGAGAATTTATCACTGAGAACAAATCACGTATAATACTAATTTTATTACTTTACATCCTGTCTTTTCTTGTGTTGACGTCATCAAAACAAAAACTTCTCAGAAGGAACATGAATCGTTTTGCAGGTATGGTATCTCAAAAGAAGGTGACACCGGTATCATCTGTAGCACTTAAATCCAAGTAGGCCTCTACCGTTTTTTTTATTCATAGACAATTTGATTACTTCATTATCATGTCCTGTTTTGGCATATGTTGACGACTTGAAAATTTATCAAGCTATTAATTGTGTAAATGATACTAACTGTCTCTAACAAAACAAGTATACTTTAAATAGAGATAAATGTTGCGTTGTCAATTATACTTGTAAACCTGTTCCAATTTTAACAAATTATAATTTTGATACTACTTTTTTAAAGAGGCAATCTGATATGAGGGATTTTGAAGTATTATTTGACTACCAACTTATCTTTTCTAACCTTATAAATACAATTCGTCAGCTTTAAAATTACTTGGATTTATAATACAATTAATTGAAGAATTTTCAGACTTAGATTTATTAAAAGTATTATACTTTGCCTTGGTTTGCAGCAAACGTGAGTATGCATCTATACTCTCATATTCTCTCTATGCAAATTTTTCTATTGCATTAGAAAAAATTCAAAGGCGCTTCCTTAAATACTTATGTTTAAAAACTAAAGGAATATACGCTACTATAACATTTTTGTTGTTAAGACTGCTCGAACAATCATATTAAGCAAATCACCAATTGTACACATATCGCGAAATGGCAATACACATTTTGACAGTTTATTTTGGTTTGTTCGTGCACTGTATATGTAATTGTTTTGTTATTGTTATTGCACCTATTATATTATAATTTTTTATATCTATTTTATATTATTTTATTTTATTATATTTTTTTCTTATTGGATTTTTGTTGGGCAAATAAAGATTTTTTTTACATTCCAAGTACAGTTCATGTCTTTGCTAAGTTGCTAGGCCCTGTTCTTTTGACCTTAAGTGCCCATTATAGTTTTAGCCACTCGAGGCATGTATTTTTTTAAGTACTCAATTAATAGAGTAGACCAAAGTACTAACCTAATTGTAACTCGTCCTCATAGTCCAGTCAAAGTAGCTTTTCATCTCTGAAAAATTTCAAAAGCATTGAAACTTTTTACACTAATTTATAGGTACCTAGTGAAGGATATACTAAAACGAGCTCTAGCGGCAATCACCAAAAACAGGGCACTTTTTTTGTTTTTTTGTTAATATTTCAAAAACTGTAGGTTGGAGGTAAAAGTTAATTATATACATAATGAAAACTGATAACATTTTCAATAAAAATGATCATATACATTTTTCTAGTATTCTTAGCGGTTACAGAGTTATAGAGTTAGCACAACACAATATGTAATTTATTAAAGATGCCAAAGCAAGAAAAAAAAGTGTACTTTTTATCATCTAACAAATAGATACTTGTAAATCAATAATTGACAATGTTTTGTCTACACTTTTGGATACGTTGAATCATTGTGGAGAAAAACTACAAATTTGCTAAAAAAAAATTAAATCAACATTTTAAGAATACATAAAATATAGAAATTCTGAAGAATATAAAAATTATCAAATAATCAATCCACTCTCGATCACTTGTTTCTAGAAGGCCCAGCAATCTGTACATCTACTTGAGCTGTGACATTTGCTGCTTGAAACACGTAAGAACAGGTAGCTATAAAATAACTGTGTGAGAAAACAGTCACACAAATATGAACTCTGTATATATTATATATATAACAAAAAGTAAGCAAGCTGTAAAACAATGTATGAACATTACTGATTACTACTGCTAAGCTGCACGTAATCAGTGAAGAATAAGAAAGTGCATTCTTAAATGGTTTCTAGTTATAGGTCTAGTAAACACAGCATTTTGATCCTCATTTACAAGCATTTTTACCGACTGCTGTATCTTTATCATCAGGGTCATCAAAGTCTTCTTCGGGGGTGGAGATAATGCTAAGCATTCTTTATAGCAGTTGTGACAAATGTTTGTGCACATTATTCCTGCTTTTTGGCAACCTCATCTGTTATACATTTGCAAGAAATGAGATTAAGGACTGCCTCAGGTTCTGATGCGTCTTCTGTAATTACTGGGATCAACCGGCTAACTCAAACTTCCAACCCTACTGATCTGAAGAAAGTTCATTTCCTATCCAAATTTAGATTTGGTGGTATACACAAAAAGCATGCTGCATTGCGGAATTTACCAGCGTTACTAGATTCTTGTTTTGTTTTAATTTCATGATCGTGAAGGGCATGAAAAGGAATGAAATATGTCTGGATTTATTGTGTTCATTAGAAAGAAAATGATCCTGTTTTACTGTGATTTATGTTTTGTGTTTAAAGTTTATGTCCTGACTGACCTCTTTAGCTTGTACTTCGATTCTATTCAGCTGTCTACGTACTGGATGGTGCCGACATAATGCTTGAGAATGCAATATAACATTGGCAAAGTGTTGAGATTGAGGATTTTTGAGCCACACCACCTTGTGTAACAGTAATCCTCCATCTAAAACGATGTCAAAATTGAGAAGATTGGCCTCTTTTTGTAGTACAGGAAAAGTATTGTATAAAGCGAATTTGTTTGTTTTCTGCATTCCAGTTTCCTAAAATAAAAATAAAGAGTAAAGAACAAGCTTATGCTATAAGTAGTAGTTTAAGTCCTCATCACTATGCTTTTTGATAGCTATCTTAGGAAACATCGTTAAAAGGTTGATTACCATCTATCTCCATGAACAAAAAAGGTAAAAAAAAGACCACACTAACACTACAATTTGACGCTTATCCCACGCGTTTTGTGAACGCTATGTGGAAGGAAGGGCAGGTAGTTGGAAAGAGAGGGGGAAGACCATCAAAATGAACGAAGAACCAAAAAAAGAGACCGGCTTGTTGGCTCGTAACAATACAAAAAATAAATTTGTATTCTTTAGCGCCCTATAACTTTGTAACCGCTGGGAATACAAAAAAATGTATATAATCATTTTTATTGCAAATTTTATTATGTAAATAAATTGTAAATATGTAAATATTTTATAATAAAAAAAATTTAAAAAATAGTTCTTGAGATATTAACAAAATACCGAAAAAAGTGCTCTGTTTTTGGTCATTACCGCTAAAGCTCGTGTCATATTTGTGAAGACTTTTAGTATATTCTTCATTAGGTATCTATATATCAGCGTACTAAGTTTCAAAACTTGATTTGACTTTGATTTTTTTAGAGGTGAGATCAATATTTGAGCATATTTGACTGGACTATTATATAGTTTTTGATGCTAATTTTTATAATCAAAAACATTTTACTCGAATAAATCATAAAAGCAGACAAAATGTCTGACCTGAAAAAAATGTCTGGATACCGTAAAGTTGAGTAGTATGAAGCTGCAACACTTCTAATTTAATTTGCATAAGAAACTAACAATTTGTTCTCTTATGGTTGAAAAATATATATTTAATTTATTTGATATATTGTTTTTAATATTTTGAGCTATTATTTTCTCGAGTTCAAATATTTCTGATTTTAGCTGGAAAATAAATGAGGTGATAAACTGTAATCAATTTTTCCGTAGTAAAACAGCACACAATGTAGTGAGTTTTACGAGACGTAAATGCGGATCATAACGGGGGCGTGATAAATTCACGTTGTATTTATGACATATAACTCGTCGTTGGAATGAGAGACTACTGTGCACAACCACTGAAACAGTAGTTTTGAGCATCTACTTGTTATAAACCGAGATAGTGCGGTCGTAGGGACTATGCATATGTTCATATTCCGTCTAATCTAATTTAAATTTTCCCAAAGTTAGTTGCATAGCTGGCTTATTCATGTATTTCAAAAATATATATATATTACATAACATTCAGTTTGTATGTATGTAGTCTATTTCTTTAATTTACTCTTTTTATATTTCCCTGGCTGATGATGCATACAAAACGTGCGCTGCTAATTTCAAGTCCGGCTTCATTATATTTGCATTCTTTTCAATTGCTTTTTTATTCAAATTCAACGTTATTCCGCATGTGTTTTTCTTGCTATCAACACAAATTCCAACGACCATGTAGATTCAAATATTTGTTTTAATTCATGATCAAATTTATTTTATTTTATTTTAAATTAATCATTCATCTCCCTAACATAAACACACTTTTGTCACGAACAATTCCTCTTTATTACCACTCGAATGCGTTGAAAGGAATTAAGACGCGTTACTGAATTGAAGAGACTAAGGTGGTCCACGTCCTAATATCCCAACAAATAATACGTGCGTGCCTGAAAATCCCAAACAGAGATTTAACACACAAAAAAAATGTCATTCGTTTATTTTATATAAATGCAGCTGGTGATTAAGCGACATTTAATATCTTATTAACGTCTCGAGTTTCCCCTAAATACAAAAAGAATTATGCGCCATCTGTTTTGAAAATGTTTTAATCCAATTAAGTCTGTTGAATAATTAGATTCCATAAAAGAAATACAACTTCCGATTTTAAGAATATTAATATTCGGCGTCGTTGGGCGTTTCCGCAAGGGCGATTAGCTCCAGTTTAATCCCATTACTCTATCGAAATTTTATATTAAGAAAGATAAAAAAAAAATTTGGGGCTAATTGAAAATTTCTTGGGGTGAAAGTGTGTTGCGGTGGTAATTGGTGGATTTGAAGCCGCTTTTAAAAACGTCTTCGGTGAAACAAATCAGGCATAACAAAAGAGGGGATGGGATTTTAAGGATTTCCTCACGCGGCATGTGCGAAGATGGAAAATTATGAGGAAGATTCTATCTCGGGGGGATTTTTTAATTAAAATGAATGGGAGGCAACATTGATTTTGTATTTTTTTTATAATGTTGCAAAGACTGTAATTAATCTATTTTTGAGTGATCTTCATTATCCTAAAATAACTTACGTTTTAATCGTATAATACCAACGCAAGTAACTGATACCAATAATTAACTTAACAATAAATAAATATTTTAAATTATTATAATTTAGTTGTCTGATTTTCCTATTTTATGATTGGACTGGCCACTATCACCTTTGATCTCTCTGGGTGATAAAATAATCTTAACCGCAAAGCAGCCAACAAAACCTAATCTTGTTTAAATACACAAAAAACTTTTGTCACACAAAGTTTCTAACTGTAACAATAGAACTAAATTGTTTATCCAAGTCTATCATATTTATTAAACCTACAAAAGTGAATCAATTGTTGCTACAAAGGCTGCAGAAATGGAAACGTTGTTTAGGATCATTATTAATTAATAACAGCCAAATTTAACATGAAATCCCACAGAATTTTTTCAAACTAAGTTTCAACTTAATTTACATCTAAGTTTATCTAAAAAAAACTTTTTTTTACACTGATCCAGCAGCCAGACACTCTTCTCTGTGGTATTCTTTAACACGATAAATTTTTGCAAATGACATATTTGTTTATTTTTTTAATTTAAAATACAAACGCTAATTGCTTTTTTAACTTACAAGATACAAAATTGTTATATTTTAAAATTTAAAAAAATGTTTGACATAGAAAAAGTTTGATTAAATCTCGTTTCCGAATCTTTTTCTATCGCTCAAAAAAAAAATAGACCAAACCACATTTTCTTTTAATCTTGTAGAAGTTGTGTCTATTTTTTTAATAATAATTTTTTTATATAAAAAAACTTTAAAAATCATGCTAATATAATCTGAAAAATGTTGGGTTTGATTGGTCTAAGTCTGGTGGCATAAAATTGGATTATTCTTTTTTGGTGTTTTTTTTTGTTTTTCAGGGTATTGTTGTTATTTGGTCGCGGCCGAACAATGCGTTACAGCAGGTTTTGTGGATGTTTTTAGTGGTAGCAGAGTTGATGTTTGTGGTCTTGCTGCTGCTGTGAAACTGGCTGGCGAATTCTGTCACGGCGGAGTTTTGTCAACTATTAGGCCACGCCTCTTGCGGTCACGTGCCAGCAACAACGATGCATCATATTAATATACAAATTGTTACTGATTGTTCTTCTCCTACCTCATGCGCAAACGAATCGCGACCAGACGGCTTTGGCATAGAACTCGTGATACAGACTATCGCGATTTAATGAATATGCTAAAGTCAAGTTAAAGAAGCCATCAGGACCCTTAAAAACGAGAACTGGAAGAGCCATGGAGTCTACCACTGAAGATGAAAATCTGATGTGACAGATTTCCAAGGCCCCCTGTAATCCAGCAAAACCTTTCCCTATGATTCACGGCAAACGCGGGTTAGTTTATTCATTAGAGGAAAAAGCAGAGGCATTTGCCAACAGCTTAGAACAACAATGCACCCCAAACCCGGATGACGATGAGGTTTGGGAACACATCGACAGGGTACGCCGAGAGGTACGCAACCGATTAGCAGATTACAAAAATCAAGTACCACTAGAAAGCGTTTGCCCTTCCAAGGTAGCGCAAATAATTTTGCGACTTAAACCGCGTTTAGCACCGGGTCCGGTATACCCAATAAAACTCTTAAAGCATTCTTACCTAAAGCAATTATGGCGGTCACCAACATAACTAATACGATCTTCCGTACTGGCTACTTTTCGGAGACATGGAAAAGGTCATACGTCATAAACATTCCTAAACCGAAGAACACAATGTTTTTTCAAAACTGCTGTCCTATTAGTTTGCTATGTTGGTTGTAGAAAAGGTAATTTTGGTGCTAATTCTAGACCACACAGAGACGGAAAGATTGATACCCGACCACCAGCACGGGTTCCGTCGCAAACACTCAATTACTCATTAACTGAATAGAGCAACTGACCACAGAAGCGTTTTGGCAGAGAATGTCTACTGGAATTGTATTTTTTGATGTCGAAAAAGCATTTGACAAGGTCTGGCACAAAAGGCTTTTTGTTAAACTTTTTCGCTTTAATTTTTCAACTCATCTGGTTAGAATAGTTGCTTTGTTTTTGAAAAATCAAACTTTGGCCGTCAAGCTAAAAAGTCATATCACCACGTCGCGCAACGTATCCGCAGGTGTTTTGCAAGGATTGACTTTTTCTCCAATTTTATTTAACCTGTACGTCTGCGACATGCCGTCCGTGGTAAATAGAGTCAAAGCAGCACAGTATACTGATGATACGGCGCTGATCTTTAGTTCAACGGCTGGTTACCCAGAAAATTCAAATAACCACTGAGGAATTACTAGCTATCAGTTTGGAGAGTAAAAGTCAATCCGGAAAAAAGCAAAACAGTTTTTTTCACGCGCAGACTCAAAAAACCACATGGCAATGACATTCCAATACTGTGGACGGGTTCCGCAAAATCCCTGGAGATCATCCTGGGCAAAAGGCTGACATTCAGATTGCACGTGTAATCAACCCTAGCTAAAGCTTAATTGGCAAAAAACTGTTTGTTCCGGTTCTGCGACAAAACAGTGGAATTAGCAATAAAATTGCTGAACCAGATAAAGACAACGTCTCTTCAAGACACAAGCGACCAATCAGTATGCTCGGAGCATAACACGCGCAGATCATCATATCCTAACCTTAACCAGCTTATAGAGCGATCCTAACAAAAACTTCCCGTCCTTTTAAAAACTTTTCTAACGGAAGGTTTGTGCTCAGAAATGTGCCAAGCTTCTAAGCAATTTCCAGACTGGGTGGGTTTCAATCGGTAGGCACTCCCGGAAGGGTGAATTCAACACGTCCTGAGAAACGTATAAAAAAAATCTTCTTGGAGTACTATATTTTCATTTGACTTTAATTATTACCAAAGCCCATCTAATCTTATTGATTGCTAATCTAAATAATTTAGTTAATGTTATTCCTGTTCATTGCTTTACTTAGTTTTTTTCTTTTTTGATCAATTTTTTTTTTCTCTATTTTTCTTGTAATACCACTTGTAGTAGTTTTTTTTAGAAAAACTTATGACACAGACATAGGTTTTGGAAGGCAATGCCAAGGTTGGTAGAAAAACGTTTATAGAAGGTTGCTTGGTTTTGCCTCTAAATGATATAGATGCGGGTAGTGGTGCAGAGTAAAATTGTTTGATGACGTATGGGGAGACTAATGTCTCGATTTAGATAAGTTAAGCTTAATAAAACAAGCAAAATCTTAATTTTTTGTAGTTATAGAAGTACACCACTATCTGCTAATATCCGCTAACTTATTATATGAGTTATGTGTAAAACATAATTAATTAATTTAATTACATTTTTATATATAAAAAACTCATCTAATATTTATTAGCAATGTTTGTTTGCTATAACCAAGTAACATATTGTTTGATTGTGTAAATAGGAGACCCGTGCAAACGACTCTGCCCCTTTGCTAAAACCAGGCAACCTTCTAAATACAAATTTTCTACTAACCTTGAGGCGATGCAAGGAATGGGAATACCACTTGCGTTGAAACAAGTTGCAAAAAAACGACATAGAACATGACAAACTTAGTACTAGTACTAATAAATTCCATTATTATAAATATCAATTATAAATATAAACGCCTCTGTGACAAGAAGTACATATCAAAAAATTGTAAATTTTGTATCAATTGTGTATTAAAGAGTGTTTTAGTTATTACTAGTAAAACTTAGATGTGACAGAGCTCGTGAATCGCGTAGAAGCTTAAAAGTGTTTCAAGTGTTCTTTGGTGACAATTGGACCACAACATAATTTTTAGTGGCATGCGTGTAAATCTAAACCCAAAAACTTTGGCATTTCTATGAACCGACCAACCTGAATTTTGGGGTGAGTATGCTAAAAACACCTCATAGCACAGTGTTAATTGTATTTTTGCGGATTTCCAATTTTTACTATCAAGGATTATATTTGCGAGAGTTTTTGCAGCTGATTAAAGACATCAATTTGTTTATGATAAAATCTAAAGTAATAAGGTCTTCTCCTATAGAGTTGAACTAAAATGAGCCAGATAACATACAAACATTGCAGAAGCCGGAGGAATTAAAACAGACTGACCTAGACTCTACTATAAATGAGAAAGCTGAAATAGTTAATCCCAACAAAAGAAAGTCTGTGGACTTGCCTGAACACGTTAACTTAAAGGCAAGAAACAAGGAAAACAAGAGAGCAGAGAAAACAGCCAGTAGAACAAAAGGCAAGATTGAAAAGACTTTACAAAACTTAAACTATACCGCAAATAGAAATGTTTACAAGAACTGAAATTTATCAGACTTTGAAAAAAGCAACCAAGCCACCTTTTGTGCAGCCAAAAAAACTTTAAAATACAAAAAGTTTAAAGAAACAGAACATAAACATAAAACAGTGTTAACTACAAATGCTCTGAAATAAGCGAGGATAATCCCCTGAACGCATGAAAGAACTCCGATTTGGCGATGTTAACATAAATGACCCATACATAAAGTTTGAAACTTAAAAACAGTTTGTAATATAAATATTTAAAAAATTGATAGCGGTACAGGACAAGACCAGCTTTGATCAAATAACAGAAAAATAAATAGAAAAAACAATTAAAGATCTAAAAAATAAAAAAAAATCAGGAATTGATAAAATAACATCTGAAATGATCAAAGCATGAGAACCGGCGGAAGTAATATGTTAAGAAGCTTATTTAATAGAATATGGGAGGAAAAAAATGTACCAGGAGAATAGAAAATAGGGATGATTGTACTCTTTTACTAATCAGGCCAGAAATCAAAGTGCATAAACTAAAAAGGCATAACTCTAATTGTTACCACGTCTAAAATGTATGAGAAAATCCTAGAAAAAAAGATAAGGCAAGAAGTAGAAAAGACAATATATAATATTTATATAATACACGACCATATATTTACACTTAAGACGTTAATCAACTGAACATTAGAAAGACAGATGACAATGTTCATAGCATATGTGGATTTAGAAAAAGATTTCGACAAAGTATCACAGAGAAAAAATTTGGGAAGGATTAACAAAATGGATGTTGACAATAAACTGTGTTCAAAGCATATATAAAAAGACGCAAAATGTAATAATATCTCAGAACAGAAAGTCGAAAGAATTTAACACCAAGCAAGGAGTGAGACAGGGGGAATGTTTAAGCTTGCTATTATTCATAATATAGATGAACCAAATAATAAAAGAAATAAATAGCAAAACGAAACCTGTTAAGATTGAGCACAGAAATATGCAAACAATACAAATACTTTTGCAGATGACATAGCAATAATAGCAAAAAAACAAATAAACAAAAAGAACTAGAAGAAAAACTGAATGTATGGAACAGAGTACTAGTGAATATTAAGAAAACAAAAGTGATGGCAATATCAGCAAAAGCAGTACAATTAAATATAAAAATAAAAAACAATACAATAAAACAAGTAGAACAATATAAATATACTCAAACAACAAAAGTTTAGGAATCCAAAATGCAAGGAAAGAAGAAAAAGGATCGACTAAAAAAACTGAAAAGAAACAATCAGTGAAGTACTCAAGAAGAAACACTAGGGATGAAGCAATGAAATCACCAAAAGACCAAAAAAGTGAAAAAAATTTATACGAAGATAATGGCAACTTAAAACCTTACACCCTAAAAGATAAAAAAGGTCATTGAATATATATATAAATCAACTTGAACAGGTGAAAAGCGGCCATTGACCTATACACACATATTTGCTCTGTGAAAGAAAAATACTTGTTTATTGTCTTGGAATCAAATAAGAACATAAACAAACATGGCTGGACAGAATAGTTCAGCGGTTTGGATTTGGTAGTTCTTAATAAGAGTAGCCTTCCGATCTATTAGTAGAATAGTAAGAAATTTATTGTAAACATCACAATGTGTTCATTTAATATAGCAACACCTTTGTTGCAAAACGCCTAGCCGGTTAATTTAAGTAACCACAAGAACATTGTAATGACTATCTTGGAAAACGCGTCTAAACGTACATTAGAAAATCAAGATGAAAAACTAAAATAAATTGTCCAACAAAACGTAAAGAACGATGCTACCGACTTTACCAATAATATAGTTAACATTTGCAACTACACTTTTGCTAAAAACGGTTTAAGCTAAACCAAAATCCTGTTTTTTGGTAGAACAAGGAAGTTTCCGGACGGCAGAAATCATGTGTATTGACAAAATAAATGTGACCAAGGCAAATGGAGAAGAAAATACCGGATTAAGGAATTAAAACAAACCTTCAAAACAAGGACTAAAAAAGTTGCAAGTAAAATGGGAAACCGCCAAGCTACACTTGGTTGAAAAACAAAACAAAAATAAGTGTTGCATGGCTTATAGACCAATATGCCAAATTTACACGTTAGAAAAACTTTTGGAGCATATCATAAACATAACTGCGTGGACCAAGACCTTAATCAAGATCGTGGGTTACCAGAAAACATGAAAAGTGGGGTATTTTTTGACACAGTACTTGATAGAACACGGGTGTTTTAGAAACTATTTACAGTGTATGAATACTCTCGCGACAATTGCATCTACTGCGGAAAGCCAAACACTTCTAAACTAAGTGCAAGAGGTGGGATGCAATAAGGCGAACTTAGAAAGAGAGATGAATACTTAAGATGTCAACAATGTCATTAACAAGATGTTGAGCCACAAAAAAGCATTTAACTCTTTCTCTAACGTCATAAAAAAGATTGTGAGTAGAATAGAGGAAGAAGAAGGAAAGTAATACATCATGCAGCTTAGGCTAGGAGCTGGTGAAACAATGCCCAGAGGTAAATTCTACTCTTCTTTATGCACAGAAAACCGGGTGCTACTGTGTAGCACTGGCTACCAGTGTTTCAACTAAATATTTTGCTCTTTCCAAATTAAGCAATGAATTTTAGGATAACATAAACATTAATAAACGTCAAACAATACATTAGATAATGTTACTGAAAACAACAATTTATATAAGTATCTTATATAATTCTAGACCTTATACAGGAGATTTATCTTATGTAAAATGCTTATGTAATATCAAGTTTGTAGTATATCTAGAAAATATAAGGAAAATAAAGCATAATAATATTTAATTTCCGTACTTCAATAATTCAAAAATCTTAAAAGAAATTGTTTGCTATTGATAAAAGCATTGATTAAATTTATACGATTGTACTTATATGTTTTAATAATCAACTTTAAATAAATGCTTAATCTAGAACAATGAACTCTAATATCTGACACTAATTTCCAGTAAGAAAAACGCCCACCGCTATCATATAAATATCATAATTTAAGTCAAGTGCACGGTGCACACATAAAATATCTGTACGACTTGAACTATCTTAGCGGTTTCCTGGCGAAATTGAATTTTCCATCTGATAAAAATTCCGCCCGAATGAAAATTGCACGTGAGAACCGCCTTCATTAGCCACATTAAAAGAATAATGTTCTTAAACATCTTATAAATTTTAATGTAATGTAATATTTTTTTAGCTTGAATAAATTGATAAAAAATAACAAACGCGGCTACTGTATGGTAATGCAAAACCGAAAAGTGGAAGCACCGAAAAAAAAAAACGTGGAATGGGTGGCGACAAAACCCCTTCGCGAAGTTTTAATGAGTTTTCGGGAACGTGTCCGTTCCCTTTTATTTTCGCCGCGAGAGCAAACCAGACGTGCTCTTATTTAATAATTCCTTCCGAAAATAAAATAAACAAGTAGGAGAAAAAAAAAAGAGGCAACAACAACAACAATAAAATATTAAACGGCGTGCGGTTGTAGGGATGATAAAAGTTGTCCCGGCGTGATCATATTTTTTGTACATTTTTTTTATTTCTTGGGAAACCATAAATAAAGATATGGGAATTAGGGAATTTTTTTATGCAAACGAACATACAGCCGTATTTCTTTTACGTCTAATTATTCGCGTGTTTTACTTTTTTATTATAATCCTATACAAAAGAACAATCGGAATTCTTTTTTGTTTATAAGAATAATAACGAATTCAGTGAAACAATTTATTGATTTACAACAAAAAATTATAAAATTAATGATGTATTATTATTAATAAATGTATTTTTATCTAGTTTTTTTAAGAACCAGTATAAAAAATCCTATATAAATTCTTTATTGTCATAAATTAAAACTTTTTTTCTACATTTTAGTTAATAATAAATTTTATAATCCTTTGTCATTTAACATTAAATTAACAATTAAATCTATTTCACTCATCTTTTATTGTACATTTATATTATATTCTGTTCTTTTCCGTTTTCCCGCTACTCTACCACACTCCAAAATCCAATGCTCTATAGTGTCTTCTGCTTCTTCACAAAGTCGGCATACTCTCAATTCGGCGGTAAAATTTTTTTTTTTCATTCTTCAATTTAACACCTAAATCTTGATATATTTATTTTATCTTCTGGTGAAATAATAGGATTAATTAAATATTGTGGAAACCTGCGTACTAGGATGTCTCTGTATCTCAAATTGTACGAAGAGCACTGCTAAAGTTTGCGGAATCAAGTACTGCCTATATTGCCAGCGTTCTGCAATTGTCATATTTGTAAAATTTGACGTTTTTTACATATAATTCCGTTGACAATTTGATTTTAAACTGCTCGGTTTTGTTTCAACAAAATTTAACGAGAGTAATAATTGTGTGAAAAATGGAAATTTTATAATATTTGATAATTTTCGATACGGTTTAACACCGCAGCAATGTGTGGAAAAACTTAGTTTGTTATTTGGAGTGAAGCACCATTCAAAACTATGGTTTACAAATGGTTCGTAGAATTCAAGCTTGAAAGACCAACGTTTGATGACGATCTTTGCAAAGGTCGTCTATGCACCTCTGTTGTCGCAAAAAATATTGATGCTGTGCGTGAAATGATTTTGTCAGATCGGCATGTGACCTATAGTGAGGTAGAGGCATCTTTAGGCATTGCAGCGAAACAAATACATACGATTTTGCACGATCATTTGCATGAATTAAGTATCGATTAACTTCGATTGTTTATTATTATATTTAAAGATACATTTATATATATGTAACGTATGTTACGAATATTAATTACTGACTAAAAACTAATACATTTATGTTAATTATTTATATCAACACAATGTGCTGATATGGCACCGCTTCTGGGAAGATCCGTGTTGGAATCCTCCGCGTCACCTGCAGGTGGTACGGTCGCGGCTTCTGGGAAGAAGGCCACGCGACTCCGTTGCATCAGCATCTCCTCAGGTAACTGCAGGTGGTGCGGCAGCGTCTTCTGGGAAGAGGTCCATGCAATTCTGTTGCATCGGCATCTCCTCAGGTAACACCTCCCCTCTAAGATTCGACTACGCAGTGAAGCGAGGTACTTGAACATTTGGTAGTTCGATATTTTCCTCTGTTTCTCCAATCTGAGCAGGTCGCCTCATTGTTGAATATTTTTTGAAACAAAAATAATTGATTATTAGTAAGCTTATAATATATAAAAGGATTGTCCATATACTAGGAATATGCGGGATTACACTTTCTTCGAATGTCAATTGGTCATTAATAATTTGTTCTTTAACGTTTTGAAGTTCATCAAGGGTGATGTCTTCGAGTTGAACGTTGCCTACAACCTTTTTGGGATTTTTATGAATATGGTCCAGTTGTGGGAACATTATTGCTTGGTTTTTGTTTGTTATTTCTTCTTCGTTTATAATTGTTTGTCTATTGGTGATTACTTTACAGCCATTTGGAATTTCTATCAAGTATGAACCAATTAAGTTAACAATTTCTTCTTGTTGTTGGCATCTCAGTTGAGTGATTTCTTTTTGAGGGAACAATCCAATCCATTGTGATGGTTCTTCAAGTTGTCGAATGATTGACTTTCTTATTGTGAGTTGGGTTGGTTCACAAGTGGATGTATTCTTCATCTCCAAGAGTTGTATTTCACAGGGGCTATTTTCACCAATGTTGTTGATGTTGACAGGTTTACAGACGTAGTATTGAGGCATGATTTTAGTGCAAATGTTACTTTGAAATGAATAGTGCAATTTATTTTTCAATAAGTATTTATTTTTTGGAATTATTGCCTTGAATTGACTCTGGTTAAATACCGGGATAGGATATAAGTGGTAATAATTGAACTTGTATTGGTGCATTATTGGCACTTGTAATAAATATGTTATTTTGTTATTTAAAATGAAACATTCAATCTCAATGAGATTTTCAAATAAAATAGTATTTTTTAGGTTGATTTGAAAAGGTAGTTGTTCCGGTAATAAATTGTGCTGTAGTTTAGACAATTCGTCATATAGTTCTGTTGTTTTTATTATACTTGTGTAAAACTTTTAATTTGGAAAAAGCAATTGAATTTTCAATGTCTTGTAAGATAGAATTTATTATTTCGTACATATTTGTAAATTGGACTAACATATCTTTGATTAAACTTATGTTTTCTTTATTTGCTTCGCGTTCAACAATTTGTGTTATTTGTGCAAGTTTTGAGTTCAGTAACTTTTCATTATTAAATATCTGTGTGATAGTATTATTGAATTTATTGATTAATTTTATTGATAATGAATTTTGTTTTAATATTGTTGTGGTCAATTTTTTTTCATTATTTTGAATTTGGTTAATTAGTTGTTCATATCGTTCTCCGTCAGAAGCATCCAAATTTCCTGTTATTGATTTAAATAGTGATCCGAGACCATTGATTAAACCTCTTCTTGTTCTTAATTGGTGTGGAATTATTTCTATTAATTTGTTGACAACCTTTTCTTTGATTAAATTAATAACTTTGACATAATTGAAACATTCAAAAAAGTAATTTTTGTTTTTGCTAATTGTATATATGACTTCGGCTGTTTGTGCGTTTAATTTATTAATTTCATGTATTATTGGGTTTAAGTCAAAATAATGTATTAGGGTGTGGGTGTAATCTTGTACCTTTGCATATCCTAGGTTTATAGGTATTAATCCTGGATTGTTTTCCAAGTTTGTTATTTTAATTTTGTCAGGCAATGCCATGACAAGAGGGAATCTGAAATAAATCAGTTGTATTAAAATTCGAAAGTTTTTTTAAGTGGACGTTTTAAATTATCCATATGTATTTTGTTTTGAGACGTACTAGCAACTGTTTTAGACTCTTTATTTACTTCAGTTATTAAAATAGGTTTGCTAAATTTATCGGCGTTCTTTTGTCTTATGTGCTTTTTGATATAAGTTTTGGTGTTAGGTTCAAATAAATTTGGATCGTCACGTTTTTCATTAATTTTTGTAATGAGTTTCTCTTTGTTTTGCTGTAAATCTTGATTAATTTTTGTATAAAGAATTTTTGTTTTTTCTTTGTGGTTGTTAATATAATCGTTAAGTAAAGTTTTGTCAAGCTCTATGTTAAAGGGGTCTTCGTTGGTAATATGACCTTTTATAACATCTATTGGTTTAAATTTGGTTGCCGAATGAATAGAGTGGTTATACGCTAAAATTGCGTAAATAATTTTTTGTTCCATAGGTGTATCTTTAAAACCCTGTGCATTAAGTAATCTAATGTGTTCAATCAACGTTGAATGAAATCTTTCTATTGCTCCATTAGATTGAGCATGATTAGGTGAACAGAAGTGAACTTTAATTTTATGCAAAGTCAATAAATCTTTCATGACAGTGTTTTTAAATTCTGTGCCGTTATCAGTAATAATTTGTTGAGGAACTCCATGATGTGAAAAAAATTAAATAAGGTTATCTACTATTTGTATAGCAACTAAAGATGTTAATTTGTATGCTTGTGCGTACTTTGAAAATGTGTCAATTATTGTTAAAAATTTTGTTTTTTTTAAGGTAAAAGTGTCCAAATGAATAATTTCAAAAGGTTTAGTTGCTGTTGGAGTTACATTCATTTTAATTTTAATTGGGTTTCTCTCATATTTGCTTTGTTGACAAATTTCACATTCGTTTATAAAGGTTTGAATCAAATTTTTTAATTTAGGCCAATATTACATTTTTTTTATTCGTTGTTCCGTTTCGTCGATGTCACGATGGTTACTTTTACCTTCGTGGTAGTTAAGAATAATATCTTTGATGTCTTCTTTATTTGTTATATCAATTAATTTAAATTTACATCGTTTAAATTTTAATGAAGGCCATTTAAAATTTGTTCTTATTATTTCACAAAATGGTTCATATGCATTTGGATCTTCAAAATATAAATGGTATTGAACATTAGGGGCTATGTAATCTTTTACAAAATTTACAACATCTCTTTCAAATTCATTTTTTGAAATTTGAACATAAAAACGTTGTTTACTTTCAAAAAGAATTTTAATTTTTGGTTGAGCAGGGGAATGTAAAACTGATGTTATAATAATTTGATTTCGTCCATGATTGACTGGAGTTTCCGAAATAGGAATTTCTACAATAGGATGATGTTCGGCATTTGTGTGAATTGTTATGTCGTCATCATGTTCATCGTCCGGCATAACTTGTGTAGACATATTTTCGGTTTCATCATCAGGTTGTTTGCTAAATTGGTTAGTATTTTCAACAATATTAATTAATTCTTTAGTATGCAATTCTATCCTTGATAGTGCGTCTGCATTAGCGTTTAGTTTTCCCTTTTTGTAAGTTATCTCGTAATCAAACTCATCTAGTTTTATACGCCATCTAACTAGCTTAGAACTTGGATCCTTCAATGAAAATAACCATTGAAGTGGTTTATGGTCAGTAATGATGTTAAATTTTCTGCCAAACAGATACGGTCGGAAATATTTGGTTGCCCAAACAATAGCTAAAAGCTCTTTCTCAATTGTACTGTAATTTTGTTCCGAACTATTTAAGGTTCGTGAGGCGTAAGCCACAGGTAAATCTTTACCTATTGGCCCTTGTGATAAAACAGCACCAACAGCAACATTGCTTGCGTCTGTTGTTAGATTAAAACATTTAGAAAAATCCGGGTATTGAAGTATTGGTTGGTTGATTAATAAGTTTTTACAAGTTTCAAAACAAGATTTAAATTCGTCATCGTGAATAATTTTAGCTCCTTTTTTAAGACATTTAGTAAGTGGTTTTGTTAATTTAGCAAAATTATCAATGAATCTACGGTAATAGCCTAAAAGGCCTAGAAATCCTTTGATCTGTTTTGTAGTTGCAGGAATAGGATAATTTTTGATAGCTTTAATTTTATCAGGATTCGGTTTGACGCCGTTTGGCGTAACTATATGACCCAAATAAGCCACTTCTTTGCGCAAAAACTCGGATTTATCAAGTTGTATTTTAAAATTAGTGGTTCTAAGTCTTTGAAAAACGGATTTTAATCTATCCAAGTGTTCTTGTAATGACGTAGAAAAAATTATGATATCGTCCAAGTAAACAAGACACTTTTCGTTCTGGATTCCCCGAAGAATGTTATCCATTATGCGTTGAAATGTAGCTGGCGCATTTTTAAGGCCAAAGGGCATTCGGAGATACTCGTAGTGCCCGTTTTCGGTGTTAAATGCCGTTTTTGCGACATCGAATTCGTCCATTTCAATTTGATGGAATCCGCTTGCTAAGTCTAGGGTTGTAAAGTATTGACACTTACCTAGCTTATCAAGTAAATCGGTAATGTTTGGCAAGGGGTACCGATCGTCTATAGTTTTTTTCATTTAGTTTGCGGTAGTCAACTACTACTCGCCATTTTGGTTTCCCGGATGCATCAACTTTTTTAGGGACTACCCATATAGGAGACGACCAGGGTGAATTGCTATGTCTAATTATGTTTTGGTCTAGCATTTTATTAATTTGTGTATTCACTTCTTGCTTGTGAATAAATGGGTACCGATATGATTTTGAATATACTGGTGTTTCATGGCTGGTTTTTATTTGATGTTTAATTTGATTGGAGAACGTCAATGGAGTATTTTCTTGGTAAAAAATGTCTGAATATTCCTTACATAATTGTTCAATATGGTATTTCTCTTCTGAGTTTAAATGATTTTTTTGATAGGTCTAAGATGTGTTTGTTAGATTCATCAAAATTGTTAAGATTAGTTTCTGGAATTTTAGTTTCAATAAATGTTTCTACTGTTATGGGTTCCGAAAAATCTAAATTAATTGAGCTTGTTGTATTATTTAATATGGTAGTAATTGCTTCTCCTTGTTTAGCAATACTTATACATTCGGGAATTTCGCAATTATGAATTTTTTGATAAGGTATAATTATTTGTCCGTCCGTTATTGATGTTTTAATTTTTATTACCTGTTCTGAGCGTGGTTTAATTGTAATTAAATTCAGGTCGTTTTTAATCTGGTGATATTGAAGTTTTATTTTAGAATATGGGGTTATTAAGAGACCTTTATTAAAGTCCAAACTTGCTTGAAGATTTTTAAGGTTATCATGACCAATTAAACCATCAAATGTGTTATGAAATTTAAACAAGTAAAATTTTAATTTGTTTGGTTGTGGAAAATTAAACAATTTGGATATTGGTAATTGAACACTGTATTTGTGGGCAGATTTTTGAAAGACAGTTGAAACAATAAATGGATCGTTTCTGATTAAATTTGAATAAAATTTATTAGCAATACTTGGGCTCAAAAATGATTTGGTTGAACCGGAGTCGATTAATATTTTTAAGTTATTTTCTGGAAGGGTAATATAAGGCAATTCGCTTGTATTGATGTTATTTATTGAAATTAAAGGGGGTTCTATGTTATGTTGTCCAATTGGGGGTCCACGTGAAAATTTTCATGTTGTTCATAAATTAATTCGTTATCATGGTCAATAGTTTCACTATCTTGGTTATAATGATAGTCGTATTCGCCTAGTAATGGTTCGTTGTTATCGTCTGTTTCGACGTTATACAATTCTTCAGAAATAAATGTTCTTTGCGGGGCTTTAAATTGATTTGATTGAACATTTTTGCTGTTATTAAAACTTTGTCTAGTTGATACACTCATTGGGGTTGCGATTGACAAATTTTGATTTTGATTAGGTCTAAAAACATTTTGATTTTGTTGTGGTTGTTTGAAAATTTTGGAGTTCCTGAAAAATCGTTGCGGCTGATTATTTACTCTTTGTTGAATGTGAATTGGACGTGATGGAAAAGCGTTTTTGTTTCTTTGATTAAATTGTGGATTTGTTATTTTTGGTTGGTTGTTGATTATTGTATTTAGCGGGACTTTGTTTATTTATTCTATTATTTGTGTTTTGATAATAATAAATATTTTCTTCATCTGTAATAAAATTTAATGCTTCGTGCATATCCTTGGGGCGCATACAACGAATTGTAGTGCCCAGTGGTTCTCTTAATCCAGACAAAAATGTTTTTAATATGAGTTTATTATATAAAGAGCGTTTTAATAATTTTGCTTCATTTGTTTCCTCATGAAGATCGATATAGGAACATAATAAATTTAAAATTTGTAAGCATCTGTCAAAAAACTGCTGAGGTTTTTCATTTGGGTATTGTTTAAGTAAAACTAAGTCTCGATTTAAACAGGTTTCATCGCGCTGATCCGCAAAATTTCGTATCAGTGTCTCTTTTAATTCTTTCCAAGTGGAAATGTTTTGAATATTCGTCACTATTTTAGCGTTTCCGCTCAATTTGCTTATTATTGAATTTAATAAATAGATGTTTTGAAAACTATTTGTATTAGCTGTATCGTAAAATTTTGTAATAATACTCTCACAGATACTCAAATATCTATTTAATTCGTTAGCGTTTCCATCAAATTGTGGAACGCAATGCAAATATTCCGGCTTAAATTCTGTCATCGTAGAATTAATTGAAACAATATTAATAAGGTTTGAATTTGGATTATTTAAGTTTGTATTATTAGTATTCAAATTAACATTAGTTTCTAGAACGGGTACAATATTTTCACCTGAGTCAGTTAAAGGCGATAAATTTAATTGCTCGAATAAATTTTCGAGGGACATTAATTTATAAATTGCACTTACATTAATATGATAATAATTTTTTGCATCTTTTTCTACTTCTTAATACTGTAACGGTTCTTCCCGTTGATCGGCGATTCTAGTCCGTCGACGTTTCGAATCCTTGTGGAAGAGGACGATTTTTCTTTCCTTTTCCCGTGATCGATTTCTTCACTGATGTTCCCCCAATTCTTTTATAGATGTGTGGTGTCTTGATGTTTGAAGAGCCACGTTGTGGGACGTCAATGAATTAACTTTCACTGTTTACTATTCAATTTATGTTCGATAGTTGGTTGATTGTTAAAACAAAAGTTCAGTGTTCGATACACAAAACTCCAACTATCTTACCGACTGCGCCAATTAAGTATCGATTAACTTCGATTGTTTATTATTATATTTAAAGATACATTTATATATATGTAACGTATGTTACGAATATTAATTACTGACTAAAAACTAATACATTTATGTTAATTATTTATATCAACACAATGTGCTGATATGGCACCGCTTCTGGGAAGATCCGTGTTGGAATCCTCCGCGTCACCTGCAGGTGGTACGGTCGCGGCTTCTGGGAAGAAGGCCACGCGACTCCGTTGCATCAGCATCTCCTCAGGTAACTGCAGGTGGTGCGGCAGCGTCTTCTGGGAAGAGGTCTATGCAATTCTGTTGCATCGGCATCTCCTCAGGTAACACATGTCAAGAAACTTTGCAGTCGTTGGATCCCACACAATTTCAAAAAAGAACAAAAACAAGCAAGTGGTGCAAGGAAATGCTAAAGAAATTTGAAGGGGGTTGTTCAAATTCGGTATATAACATAGTAACAGGTGACAAATCTTGGATATATTCATATGAGTCTAAAACTAAACAGCAATCAGCTGTATGGGTGTTTTAATATGAACCTCAACCCACAAAAATGGTGCGTTCACAAAGCGTTTCAATAAGAATGATTGCTTGTTTCTTCGGAAAAACGGGTTATGTTGCAACTGTTGCATTAAAGAATTGAAAGACAGTTAATGCTGACTGGTATACTTCAATTTGTTTGCCGGAAGTTATCACTGAAATCAGAAGGAACAATGCAAGCGCTCACACAGCACGACAAACTGTAGAGATTTTGACCAATTACAACATCCAATTAATGACTCATTGCTCATATATGCTTGATTTATTGCCCAATGATTTCTTCTTATTTCGACATAACAATAATAAAATACGTGGCAAGCGTTTTTCATTGCCTGAAGAGGCCGTTGAAGTATTTAAATCATTTGTTTTAAAGGTACCTCGCTCAGAGTGGCAAAATTGTTTTAAAAATTGGTTTCATCAGAAGCAAAAGTGTATAGATTTTAAAGGAGAATATTTTGAGAAGCAATAAAGCAATTTACATAACGTAATTTGTGTTGTGCTTTACATTTTCCAAAAACTTTGGCAGTGTCCCTTGTATGTTGTTTGCAGTATTGTTTTTTTTTTCTCCTAGCCTTTTATTGTATCTCGTTATTTCTGTTAAAATACTTTATCTGCTTCTATTAATTTCCCACCACTCTTCAAATATTCTAAGACTTTTCAAGAATATTTTTTGTTCTTCTACTCATCAATTTTTTCTGTTACATGTTTGTGTTTTTCTATGTTTTTATATTGTTTGCAGTAGTATATCATTTTTTTTTTATTGTATTCTTTTATGGTATCTTACAGCTTTTTGTATTTCAGTTATTGATATTTCTTTTCTTTGTCCTTTCTGCATTATAATATATTCAGAAGTATTTTTATCAACACCCAGCGTTCACGCTTAAGCTTGTGATGTATTCAATTTTTTTCCATCCCTATATTTTCCTTTTAAAAGTTAATATATTTCTCACAACTGCCTCAAAAAGAACCATTTTAGCTTTGCAATGCCCCCTTAATTTCCTCATACTAACACACATTTTATGCTTGTTGATGTAATCAAAATAAATGAATTTACTGCCACAATAAAATGTTTCTTGTTTTCTTGTATGTCCTTTTTGAAACACCTTTTTTTTCTTTTCTGTTTTTTACGCTATGTGAGTTTTCTTTTTCTAAGTTTGTTTTTAACTTTCCTATTACTTCAACCATCGGCGTAGCTAAGGCTTCAATCTCCTTTTTGTTAAAAATGTTGGAGATCCATCTACTTCCATTTACGGCATTTGTTGTTTTATTGTAGATGTTTTTTATTGCTTTTACTAATTTGCTGTTCAATTTCATTTTTTCTATGATTGTTTCTATTAATCGAATCAAACGCTGCTTTTAAATCGACTTGCTATGTTTACTTTTTTTAAGATTGTGCTTTATTTTTAATTACTGCTGCATATATTTTGTACTACGTATTCATTACACTATTTTGATATCATTGTATTTTTTCAAAAGTTGTTGCAGTTTTACTAAACCTTTCAAAGCTTAGCCAAACTTTAATATAGCTCAAAGAGAAGAAAAGAATAAGAAAAAAGACCATAACATATATTTTTTGGAAGAAATCAATCTTTATGAAGTGGTTGAAGTTTCATTTCTGCTTGAATAAATCATTTTTGTATAGATAAGGTAACTTTGCTTGTACATATTAATTAAAAGTGTATTTTGATAGTGTAAGTCCATTTAAGTTCCACTGATTGTGCTAATGCTTTGAAAAAGTTGACAAAATTTAGTGCAATGGGTGTGTCTTTAGTGTAGTTGAGATGAAATAGCATTGATGTGCTGACAATATTTGGATTTATAGACTGCACTACGTCTGTAGCGCAAACAAGATGCTTGCTGGTAGTGCACAATGTTAGTTATTTGTTAGTTTGTCCAGAAGAACTTTAATGTTGGCCTGTTTTTTTTTAATAAAATATATAAAGAAGTGACGCAATGTCCTCTAATGAAACAGTTCTAAAGCAATAAATTCACTTCAAATTGTAGTGGTGAACGATGTTGACAAAGTAAGTTACAAATCAATTATTAAGTTTAAATAATTAAAGCCATACTGATAATGTTTTTAGTTTAAGATCATTTTTTCATATATTTAATTTTTTAATATAATTTATTTTTTATTTATATTTTTATTTTATTGCTTTGTTCTTTAAAATTGAAGATGTGCCTCTAAAGATGCTTTCACTCTTATCGTAAGTAATTTGGTTTTCAACATATTATTTTGTTTGTGTTTTGCTGTTTATATTTATGTCTTCAAATTAGTAATTAATAATTTGGATCACAAATTTTTGTTTATGTCTAATTTTATTAAAAAAACTTTACAATTGCAAAGAAAAAATAAAAAATAATTACATTTATTAGTTTTAAAGCTTAAACTAAAAACAAAACCTCTTTTTTTACCTGATGGAGGAATGATTTTTAACATTCTGTGAAACTCTTCCTTCTTTTTTTGATCAGACATAAACGGAATACCTCTTGGTATTAAATCATCGTGTTGATTTGTTATTGTCTGTATTGCTTGTTGATTCTCTTCTAATCTTATTTTTTTTTCAACTTAGGCCTGCATGACATTTTCTACCATGTTTGCTATATTGTTCCAGCAATCTGTAGTGCGTAGCACGATGTTTAATATATTGTCCAGCGTAAGTTTTTCTCCTATATTTGATCCAGCCAAACTCTTTTGTTTTTGACCTCAGTAGGGCCAAATGAAAAATATATGCTTCACATCGTCACAGATTAGTGTTGTAGTAAGTAGTTTATTTCTTCTTGACATTTCTGCACCCATTACTCTATATTAGAATTTTTTTTTTTTATTAGCCTACATCCTCTACCTATCATTTTTTTTGCCAATCTTGTATAGTTTTCTCTATTTCTGCCTGCATTCCTGCTTGGTTTTTTCCGTACCATTTTTTTTTCTACAAAAAGGTCTATTGTGGGCTCAGTGCAGTATGCACTGCATATTTGTATAGCCATTTTTCATTACACATTCACTGACATATTAGTGTACTTTTGAAATTTCAGTTTTTCTCCGTACAAATTAATTAAATGTGTAACTGCACACTGCAACTGCAACTGTTTTTTTTATAAAAATAATAAATAAATAAATAAACTTTATTTCTACTTGTGAATTACAAATAGAAAAAAGGCGAAGTTCAGACTAGGTCTGTTCTACCAATAACCTTACAAATTTGCCCAATAATTTTTATTCAAATTTTTTTGTACTGCACTACAATGCACATATTCCAACTGCATCAACTTCATTCCAACCACGGTAAATGTATCAATAATTTCTTTATATATTGTTGACTTTTCATTTTAATGTATAATATAGATTACAAAAAAAATTGTCAACTTGACACTTCAAAGTCAGATAAAAATAAATAGGCTTCTTCATATTTGCCATCAAAACAAACTGGCCAATGTTTTCGCTTTTTTTACAAGTATTTTAAATACGCTGCTTTTTGTTCCAAAATCAAAAGTTTCCAAGGTATTTTATATCTAGTTTTGTGATGATACTTTCAGGGTTATTTCTTGGAGTTTTTTCGTGTTACTTGGAAATACTTTTGATTTTTTGCAAGAGTTTGTAGTTTGTTTTTGCTTATTCATTTTGTGATTTGCTGAAGAGTTATGTTAGCGGTTTCTACTAGCATAAAACTTCACCATAATAAATATATTATCAAAGTGGACCTAATATTGATCCTTGCGGAACCTCTTTTGTAATTTTTATTACTGATTGCTTACCCACTAGCAATGTTTGATCTGATCTGAAGTAGTTTTTTACCAATTGCAGCAAGTACGGCAATATTTGTTTTTTCTTAAGCGTTTCTAGACCTCTCCATGGGGCAGAATTAAATGTGTTTTTAACATCAAGTTTGACCAGTACAAAGAACTTTCTATTTTGACATGCGTCCGCTTGCCTTGTTAGATTCCTCCAACACTACTTTAATGCATCGATGGTTAATCTATGTTTTACAAAATCATACTTTGTGCTAGCCAGGCTTTTGTTTTTTAACAGTTTCTTCAGTATCCTGTGTTTGAGCATCTGCTCAAGTAGCTTTCCTGTACAGTTTAGAAAGTAGAGTAGCCTCTATGTAGGCTTGCCTTTGTTTGCGCGGCTTTTCTAGTAGTACTAGTTTTGCTACTTTCTAGATCTGTAGAAACTCGTCGGTCTGTAGCAGCCGATTCATAATAACTAGGTAGTCTTTATTTGCCATTTTGGCCAATATTTTGACAAACTCAGGTTTCTGATATTTGCAATCGCTAAGTGCATTTCTGATGTCCATTCAGCCAAAATATCTCTTTTTTTTATTGTTTGTTTTATCGATTTTGCGTAAAAATTGCTCCTTATAATACTTTTTTTTGTTTTGTGTCGTGATCCTAGTTTTCAGTTGATTCATAATTTTTTTTAATGATTTTTTGTTATATTTGGAGATTTATAGCAGCTATATATGGTTGCTTCCGCCAGTTCTACTCATACGTATCCATTGCCGGAACCTGTACCATTTACTTTACACTTTCTGTTTACGATGACTATGGCGGTATCTACATTTTTGTGCACGTAACACATTAGTTTTTAATTCTAAACCAAGTTGACTTTAAATATTTCATTTTAGAATTAATTTCAGACATATTTTTTAAACTTTTACTACCAAAGACTTTTAAATTGCAAAGAAATAGATAACATACCATCAATTTTATCAGTTTTGAAGATCAAAATAAGACCAAACCCTAAACCATTATCAACTTTGTATTTTGTATAAAATGTTATTACTAAGGTCTTTGAATTAAGAATAAACAGCTTAAAAACTACACATTTTTTAAATTTTAAAAATGTTGAGATTTTATTTTTTAATTAAATTCAGATTTATGAACAGTTTATTTTTTTAAAGTTTTACAACTATAAACTTCAAAATTGCATAGAAAATTGTCTAAAACCAAGACCAAACACTAAATTATTAGCAATTTTGTACGTAAAATTGCCTTAGAATTTTGCTTAATATATTTATATAAAATTTTACTACTACAAGTTATAGAATTAAAAAAAAACTTAAAAACTAAAAAAAAAATATCAGTTTTTAAACCCAAACCAAGACTTTCAATAGTTAAAGGTTTTATTCTAGAATTAATTTTAAGCTAATGAGCAACAAGTTTTTTTTTAACTTTTACCACTGAAATAAATTTTGAAATTAACTACAAACTAATGCCTAACATGTTTCTTAAATTTTTAGTACTAAAAACGTTAAAATTGGAAAGAAAAAGGCTAAAAACTATAAATAACATCAATATTTGAACTTCATTTAAAACTAAACACTAAATTGGCATTTTTTACTTAAAATTGCTGTAGATTTATGTCTAATATATTTATATAAAATTGCATTACTAGAGACTTTTAAGTTAAAAAAAGCTTCAAATTTTATTAGTTTTTTGTGCCCAAACCAAGCTGAAAAAGATTTTATTTTTTTCATAACTTTAGACTAATGTTTAACACATTTTCTTTAGTTTCTTTGCTACTCAGGAGTTTAAAATTGCAAAACCGTGGACCAAAAATAAACAAATTTGTCTAGTTTTAAATCTCAACCCAGATTAAACACAAAACCATTAGCAATTTTGTACTTACAACAACTTTTACATTAAAATCTACGCATTTTATAATTTTTTAGTCCAAAAAAACATTATATTATTAATTAACTTCAAACTAATACATAACATTATTTCTCAAATTTTTACATCAAGAATTTAATATTGCAAAAAAGAAAACAAAACCAAGCCTAACTTTATAGTTTTATAATTTTTTACTTTAAAATGATATAAAGGGAGCCGCAAAACTACTAGAATAATAAAGTTTTAAGTCTAATTTATGTCAAAATAGAACAAATTGTATTGTATATCATTGCCTAGAATATAATTACTTATTTTTTTCAAAAAAAAGCTTTTAAAAATCTTATTTTCTTAAACTTAAGAAGTAGATAATTTTGAGTATCAATTTTGCTTTACTTTTAAATGATTTTAATAAACAATTATTAAGTATTATAAATAATTAGACTTTTATAAGCATAACGTTGTTATTTAAATTGTTATCTTGCTATCATGCAATGACGTAGTAGTTTTTTTTTAGATAACTTTAAATTTTGTAACTTGCTACTGCTATTGAAGTGTTAAATCTTAAAAAAGATTTTTAACTTTAAAATTATAACGTTAATTTCAATCACAATTTGTAACTATAATCATTACCAAAAAATACAGTTTTGATATAACTTCTAATTAAACAATCCACTACTTTTAACTATGTATTTAAATAATAAGTACCAACTTTAAAACTACACATTTTACTAATCAATTTCAGTAACATTGCAGATAAATGTCATTGTTACCAACTGTAAAATTATTAATAAAATTGATACGGCAATATTGACATAATCTCTAATTTACTGACTAGCTCAAATTTCTTATGTTTAAAATTAAAATATTCAATATTCTTTGAATTAAATTAATATCTTCCATTGATCATTTATATTAATGAATCCAAATATTGTAACATTCCATTTTAATATTTTTTAATAAATAAGCAAATTAAATCTGAAAACAAAATTAATCTTTATTGCCTGTTCAAATCAATTACTGAGCGTAAAACTTCTTCAAAATTTATTGGATTATTTTATGAAAGTATTTTTGTATTCAACTTGCTCGCGAATGCAAATACTGTAAAACAAATTTCCTTAATCAAGGGTGCTCTGATTATGGGGGAAAATTCCTAAAATCAGTTCAGCCGATTAGTATTCTCCTCACGCTCGGTAAATTAGATATATAAATTAGCGCGATGAATCTTTGCACATTAAGGCATTAGAGAGAGGGCCGGGCGAGCGAACGAATGAACGGCTTCAGAGACCTGGTTCGGATTTGAATCACGTGCGACGACGCTTTTAAATCATCTTTACACAAGCGATTAAAACCATCAGAAGAATTTAATTGAAATCGATTAACATCTTAAGAATTAAATTGCAAATAATAACAAATTATTTAATATTTTTCGATATTCAAAAGCTTTGAAAAGAAAACTAATTCAATTTTTAAATTTATTTTTATTATCTTCAAAAGAAATAAATGACGTTCATGGTGATTTTAAGCGCCTAGAGAAGCGGCCACCCAATATACTTGAAGTGAATTAGTATACCTTCTTTCGTTTAGATGGCGCAACCTGTATTGAATTCAACATTAAATTTAAAATCCCTCGTAAAGGTGGCATTGTAGGTATTAAATTTGCATTCTATTATATAATATATGAAAAATTAAGCCCGAATGAAATACTATAGAAAAAAAATGTTTCCTTTTTTTATTACGCGTTGTGCAAAGGGGCGGTTAATGAAAACGGCGTCCGTCTACAAAACAAAACGGAAACGTCCATTGTTCTGAAAATGCTGGGAGCTGTCGCCACTCTTGAAACGGCACTTCCGACGATTAAACAGCATATTTATAGTTTTAGGAAAATTATTTTTGTGTTGTATCCCTCTTTTTCATTGACTACAATGGGTGCCGAAAAGTGATTATGCTCGCATTTACACAAAATAGGCTATGGCGACATAACAATAAGATACTTGAATGAGTTGTAATGGTAATAGGTCTTGTGGAAGATGCGCACTTAAAGTTTATTATTATTATGGCGATTCATATTCCGCATAAATTTGCTATAATACTTTAAACGCGACTTTATTATAGTTTTCATGAATTTTGTTGAGCATTTTTTTTGAGGAAATCACGCAACTCAATTGCTGGATACTAGATATCGTATTCCTTGAGTATCAGTTAAATTTACATAATATTTTTTTAGTAAAATAAAAATTGTAACAAATTTAAATAAAACGCAAAGGTTTATCAGTAAAATATTGTAGTGGTTTTGTTATAAGTTTAACATTCTCATTTTTATTCTTCAGATTAGCTTAATAAAATAATAAAATAAATTTAAAGTACACTACGTGCGGATGTTGCAGTTTATTATTTTTATTATAATTGATAAAAAGTGTGAGAACACCTAAATTTCTGCATTTTTAGTTTCTTGTAAAAATAATTTGATGACCTTTTTGTACACTTAGTAATTTATATGGTGACGTATTTTGATTTTCAATTCGTGCCATGTTTCGCATAATAGGACGTCATCGTCAGATTTTTTAATTGAACACCCAATTTTATTTTATTATTTTAATACGTCACAGAGCTAAAAAATACATAAAAGTTTTATTAAGATTATTTTTGAAATAAGCTAAAAATGCAGTCAGAAATTGAGTGATCTGACACATTTGCCCAACTCTTTGTAATAAATACATATTTTTGATAAAAATCTCAACGCTTTGAATGATAAATATGCTATTAATATGTTTACCAGAATCTTATCACATCATTACACTATATTCTGCTGTTCCATATAACAGGTTTATTTGTAAGTGCCTGGTTAAACATGTTTTTAGCGGTTATCTTAAAAGTGACGGATAAATGCTAAGAATATCGAGGTCGGACCACCAAATCAGAGGTTAATTTTACATCAGGAAGTGCAAAAAAACCGACCTTTTTTCTAAAAAATTGAAAAAATCTATTCAAAAAATTGAGAAAGACCCCCCTTTCTTATATTTCAACTCTTTCGACTGCCGAAGGAAAACCCTTTGACCTACGGACTTCCGATTTGCAGCAGCATCTGCCGGAGTCCGTTAGCTTGCCACAGGAACAACCGCGTCCCCCTACGCCGGCTGCAAGTATGTTTGATTCACGTCTTAGAGTTTTGAAAATAAACCGAAAACACCCCTTTTTATAAAACCGAGCATTTAATCGATCGCCGAAGGAAAACCCTTTGACGTACGGACTTCCGCTTTGGTGGTCAACCTCCCGGGGTCTGTGGCTCGGCACAGGAACCACCGTGTCCCTCTCCGCCGGCAAAAAGTATGTTTGTTTTGCGCTTTTAAGCGATAAAAATGTACCAAATAAACCGTTTTGCATTAAAAGGTCAAATGTTCGGAATATCGAAACGGCGATTTCAGGACCGTAATCAGGGGTCCAAATTACCCCAGAAATAAAAAAAAAACAAACATTGGTCCACAATTGCAAATTTTAGTCTGTCAGCACGAGCATATGTACGTATCGGCACAAATCGACGATAAAACCGGACTTTTTGTCAATCGCCGAAGGAAAACCCTTTGAGCCACGGACTTCCGGTTTGGCGGCGATTCAGATCGGTCTGTTGGCTAGCCTCAGAAGCAATTGCGTCCTTCCTCTTCACCGTTTAGTGCCTTTTTTACCCTTCGAAACGCAAAAAAAGTGTAACGTTTCCTTGTCGCCGACGACCGGAAGCGGCTGAGTAGCGATCAGTCGTGATCGACAGAGCTCGATATTGGCCTAGGAGGTCTCGGGCGCCACCACCTATTGCAAGATGGACGGGTGCTTACGAATAAAACAATACAATGTCAGGAGGAAATAAATTTATATTTAGTAAGTAAACAAAACAACAGAAATCAACTCAGAAAAAATGGAAAAATAAGCCTAAGTACTAAGATAACCAGTGTCCTGTCAGGGTCGGGCCACTGGTTAACATTTAACTAAACTAACACTATGTACAGAATTAACCAGTGTCCTGTCAGGATCGGGCCACTGGTTACTATTAACTAAAACTAACATGTAGTAGACTCACGGCTCTTACTACTCAGGACTTGTAATGGTGAGAATAGTCGCACTATGACCTTTCTCACTCTTACTTATTCGATTCGATTCTTCGGGTCGACTGGTTGCTTGGCTGAGTGCAAGCTTGACTGCCTGTACCTGGCCAGGCCACGCGTATTTATACCCGCACCCGAGGAGTGGGGATGGCCCGCCAAGCTTGCCAACATATAGTTGCGAACCTTAAAAATAACTTACCTAATAATTAAACTCTAATTACAATAATTAATAATGATTATAAAAAAAATTCCGCATTGCCTAACAATCCGGACTCTTATCCGAGGGTCGGACATAGACTCGCCAGATGGCAATAGCCTCGAAATTGGCACAACAGCTGATCATTTCCTAAGACCTGTTTACACTTGTCTCAACGATACGTGTAATTAAAATAATGTTTTTGTGCCAGGGGATATATCGGGAGAGTGTGTGGATGTGAATGTGTCCGGTAAAAACAGTAAGTACTATTTTTAAATGAGCACGTGGCGAGAGGTTATGTCCGGCTCCCTTGGGTTAATTAGGCGCTTGCGGACATAATGTCTCTAATAATTATTTCTCCTGGCATTACCCCGACCACGAATATCTAATTTGTTTTGCCTTAACATTAATTAATAAAATCCTTATTTTAATTAACACAAATACAGGGTGGGCAAAACAAATTAGTTTGACAATTGATATACGGGGGGGTCGAAAAATACCAGGATTAACAATAGAAGTAGTTTATTATGCACAAAACGGACCCTAGGTCCGTTACAAAAGCAAGTTTTTAGCGGTTATTTTAAAATTGACGCGTAACAGCTAGGAATATCGGGGTCGGACCCCCAAATTTGTAATCAGGGGTTAATTTTACGTCAGGGAGTGCCAAAAAACCGACTTTTTTTCACAAAAGTTGAAAAAATCTATTCAAAAAATGGAGATAGACCCCTATATTTCAACTCTTTCGACTGCCAAAAGAAAACCCTTTGACCTACGGACTTCCGGTTTGCAGGAGCATCTGCCAGGGTCCTTTAGCTTGCCACAGGAATAACCGCGTCCCCCTCCGCCGGATACAAGTATGTTTGTTTCACGCTTTAGAGTTTTGAAAATACACCAAAAACACCCCTTTTTATAAAACCGAGCATTCAATCGATCGCCGAAGGAAAATCCTTTGACGTACGGACTTCCGCTTTGGTGGTCAACCTCCCGGGGTCTGTAGCTCGGCACAGGAACCACCGTGTCTTTATCCGCCGGCTAAAAGTATGTTTGTTTCGCGCTTTTAAGCGATAAAAATGTACTAAATAAACCGCTTTGCATTAGAAGGTCAATTGTTCGAAAAATCAAAACGGCAATTTCAGGACCGTAATCAGGGGTCCAAATCACCCCAGAAATCAAAAAAATTACAAACATTGGTCCACAATTGCAAATTTTAGTCTGTCGGCACGAGCATATGTACGTATCGGCCCAAATCGACGATAAAACCAGACTTTTTGTCAACTGCCGAAGAAAAACCCATTGACTTCCGGACTTCCGGTTTGGCGGGGATTTAGATCGGTCTGTTGGCTAGCCTCAGAAGCAATTGCGTCCTTCCTCTTTACCGTTTAGTGCCTTTTTTACCCTTCGAAACGCAAAAAAAGCATGTTTTTAGCGGTTATTTTAAAATTGACGCGTAACTGCTAAGAATATCGGGGTCGGACCCCCAAATTTGTAATTAGGGGTTGATTTCACGTCAGGGAGTGCAAAAAAAACGACCTTTTTTCACAAAAGTTGAACAAATCTATTCAAAAAATGGAGATAGACCCCCCCTTTCCTATATTTCAACTCTTTCGACTGCCGAAGGAAAACCCTTTGACCTACGGACTTCCGGTTTGCAGGAGCATCTGCCAGGGTCCTTTAGCTTGCCACAGGAACAACCGCGTCCCCCTCCGCCGGATACAAGTATGTTTGTTTCACGCTTTAGAGTTTTGAAAATACACCGAAAACACCCCTTTTTATAAAACCGAGCATTTAATCGATCGCCGAAGGAAAGCTTTTTGACCTACAGACTTCCGGTTTTTAAGAGCATCTGCCAGGGTCCGTTGGCTTGCCACAGGAACAACCGCGTCCCCTTCCGCTGGATACAAGTATGTTTGTTTCACGCTTTAGAGTTTTGAAAATACACCGAAAACACCCCTTCTTATAAAACCAAGCATTTAATCGATTGCCGAAGAAAAACCTTTTGACGTACGGACTTCCGCTTTGGTGGTCAACCTTCCAAGAAATATCGGGGTCGGACACCCCAAATTTGCAATCAAGGGTTAGTTTTACGTCAGGGAGTGCAAAAAAACCGACCTTTTTTCACAAAAGTTGAAAAAATCTTGTGACGGTCCAATCTTGTCCCAAACCTAAAACAATACAATTGTTAGTAATAATTTATTTTAATTAATTAAAGTACTTATCTTTCGGGACTGGCTTCTGTTTGGTCACTCGGGTTGATGGTGTAGCATGTCCGGTTATGGCTTTGAATGGTTCAGTGTCGGGATTCGGTTCTGTAATGCACAGTAAAATTTAATGAATGTGTTAAGAATGATAAAGTATGATGACTCAAGTTTATAATAAATGTGATTGTAAGATATTGCTTATACTCCCTGAAATGTTGGTCCATGTCTAGGAAATCATACCGATGCATTCCAACAACTTATTCCTATTGCCTTCCTTTTATATGTATTTGTTTTTCATCTTATCTTGGTTCTTCCTTAATTGTTTTCCTGATCATAACCTAGCAAAATAAATGAATATAACTGTCATGCTCTAATATTATTAATTAAATTTACTTACGCTTTGTTTAATCTTCCTATAATGAGGTGTAGCACTCTATCACTTTAATTATCACTCACTTAGTTAATTACTGGATATTTTAATTTATTTTCACTGTCACCTTATTGTCATTTTCACATTATTAGTAGTAAGATTCAATTTCATCTGGTTGGTACTAGTGCTTAGAGGCGGTGCTCTTTGTAAAAGGCGGTGTTGCCGGTTGGCCGATTTAATTATTTATTTAATTAATTCTGTTCTAGTGCTTAATAGGCCTTTTGTAATTTACAGTTATATTAACATTATTGCTCTTAATCATCCCCCTCATTTCTTTTCATTCATTTGTTGTTTTCTTGTGAAATTGTGATTATTTGAGACTGGCTTGCGCAGGGGGACTTTCGAGATTTGCTCCCAGAAGGAAGCTAACTTAAGAGCCTTTTCGACTCTGACTTTTGCCGCAACAAGATCGCTTAAGCGGATACGGCAGTGACCAATATATTAAATAAGCAAATTATTTATCGCTGTAGCGGAATATATGATTGGCGCTACAGACTCAAGTAAGTACTTTTACATTTTTTTTTCTTTTGTATGTTATTCATTTTGATCGGTCCTTTGTAAATTCTAGCTCTTTATTCTTTTTTGTAGTATTCCTCAGTTAAGTTTTATTCTATGTACATGTGGATATGCTACCACAAGTTTGGACCTTTAATTATTATTTCCCGTCCCTCAATTAAAGGCAATCTTGAAGAAGCACGTGGAATTAAATCGTGCAGAATTGAATCGTGCAGAGTTGAATCCTGCCGAAGTAAATCGTGGAGAAGCCCTCCTCAAGTTGTTGTTATCAGCATATTGCTGAATTATAATTTAGTTTATTATGCCACAAAAATTGTTATTAGTTTATATGTAAATTTATTTTCATTTTTTATTGTATTGGAGTTTCTGGCAAGTGATTGTGTGAATGTAAGAGTGAGTGTGTGTGATTTGCCAGAACAATTTTGCGTTCTGAATTACTGTTTATTTGTGTATGTACTCATTTTCATTAATATTCAAGATTATACTCAGTTTTCTAAAACCTGTACTTCTTCTTTTCCTGCTCCCATTTTTCAGCATAGGTTTATTGATTTTCCTAAAACGGGACCCACTAATAAGAGGGAAGTACATAAAGCAATTACCAATTACCAATTACCAAAAATCAATTGGAGCCCGACATTGTTAAACACGTGGTGAGTTCTTTTATTATTTTTTTTTCTATTTCATTGTTTTGTTGTGCGAACCGGCCCGTCTCCCTAAGCTGAGCCAGGCTAGCCCTAAAAACATAGCAAGGGCTAAAGGGGCGCGTCTCAATTTGGAGCCCAGCGTGGGGATTATTGCGAAAGATTTAGTACAATTTTTTTTGTGAAAATACCCGGACTCACCAATATTATTATAAGTTGTGTAAATTTTTATTATTTTTGTGAACTGTGTATTTGGGAGGGCTTCTTTGGGAAGTAATTTAAACATGTCAAAGTTAGAGCCAGAAAAATTGCTTAAGGAAGAACTCACATATGAGTTGGCAATCAGAGGGGTGGCTAAGGCGCCCGGCACAGTGAAAGAAATGGTGGCAGCTCTTAGGGGCCTGCAGCAGCTTGAGAAAGCTGGAAAGGTGTTTGTAAGCGTCTGGGACGAGGCATCAGACTTGGAGGTCCAGGCTTGTGAAGGAAAACTGGTAGAGGTGGCAGCATAAATGGCGCAAACGCTTGAACCCGCAAGTGTGCGTAAACTTGAAACAAAATTTGCTCATATCCTAGGAAGATTAGAGAGGTGTAAGACGACTGGAGCACCAGATGCAGAGACACCAGATGTAGAAGCATCTAGAGCAAGTCTTTATACGCAATCGGTGATTTTGTACAGTGAATTCCGAGACCGGGTAGAAGAGGGTAAAAGAGAGAAGAGAGATGTCCCCATAGAGCTTGCTCTCAAAGAGGCGATGGACACCCGACAGGGGGCTACATCAACTCCGGTTAGAGGAAGTTCTATGCAGGTATCTGGTCCGGTCGGAGAAAGTGTGGTGGTCGTTGACACGTCCCTAATGAAACAGATGGAAAAAGCAAAAGTGGGTAACTGGGATGTCAAGTTTTACGGTAAACCGGAAGAAAGCGTTAACGGGTTCATTGAGCGGGTAGAAGAATTTGGCGAGTCCAGAGGGGTAAATAAATCAATATTATTTTACAGTGCCATCGAGATTATAAGAGATAACGCCTTAGTTTGGTTTCAGGCCAATAAACACAAACTAAATAATTGGCAAGATCTCTGTGCTATCCTAAGAGGTCAATTTTTGCCTAGAAATTATAACGAACGCCTCTGGACTCAAATAATAACTCGTACCCCGGGGAAAGAAGAACCAATTGGGTTGTACGTCGCGTACATGACGATCTAAGGCTGCAAATTATAAAAAAGAATTTACTATCTCTTTACCAAGGGTTTTTGGTCAATCAAGACATAAACACTGAGGAAGAGTTAATTGAGTTGGGTAGGCGAATAGAAGAGTCACAGGATTACGTAAAAGAGTATGTGTTACCTAAGGGAAAATTTAGTATAGAGGGAGATTTAGCATATGTGAGGAGGGGACTATAGAAAGTCCAAATTAACAAAATGCGAGGAGATGATTGGGGTCGCTGGAAGGAACCAGGTCCCAGTCATAGTTACAAAGATAGTGCGCACTATTCACGTGGAAATGCTAGGTCCAAATCTCCGGAAAGGAGGATAGAAAATACTTTTTCAAACAGTGGTGCAATAGGCTACTCAGGGGATACGCGGGGGTATTCAGGGGGAAGGAATAACGGGCAAGAACTTACGTGTTTTAGGTGTCAGAAAAAAAGGACATATTGCTCGATATTGCACAGAAAATGTCGTAAAATGCTTCCGGTGCGGAAAGCTCGGACATATCAAAACAAATTGTCCGGGAAACGATTGTCGGAATCGCTAAACGACCAACCGGCGGTTCCCCAGACAAATTTGGTCAATGGTAAGGATACTCAGCTAAATAAACTATATTTAAATTTTATCTTAGAACAATCAGGGGAAGGCGAGTGTCCTTATCTATCGGTGCGGGTATTCGGAGTTCCAATGTTGGGATTATTGGATTCCGGGGCGAATAGAATATTTATTGGGAAACAGGGTTGGAAAATGTTAGAGTCTCTAAAAATTAAAATGGAAAAATGTGACTTTATTTGTTCAGTGGCAAACGGCGGCACAATTCGTTGCGCGGGACAAATAAAAATTCCTATTGAAGTGCAAGGAAAAGTAAAGATTTTTAGTGCATACGTGGTCCCTTAATTGAACCACAATCTTGTTTTAGGAATAAATTTTTGGGTAGAGATGGGAATTATCCCAAATTTAAGATCAGGGGAGTGGTACTTTGGTACGAGTAATGAGGTCGAAAAAGAGAGCAAAAACAGGTTCATGGTAAATTCTATTCAATGCGCGGTAGATTTAACTGTAGAGGAAAAGTTCAAACTGCAACAAGTTGTAGACGAATTTTTTGTTAAAACTCAAGGAGTAAGGTTGGGATGTACGGCGGAAGTGGAGCATAAAATCATCACCGATAGTCCACCTATTAAATCGAGGTATTATCCGGTCAGTCCTCATATGCAGCGGCTAATTGATGAGGAAGTCACTGAGATGCTAGACCTTGGGGTGATCGAGAGAAGCTCAAGTGGGTGGAGTTTACCGATTCTGATGGTCCCCAAGAGTGACAATAGCAACCGTTTCTGTGTGGACTACCGGAAGCTAAATGCCGTCTCTAAACCTTGCGCATACCCCATACCAAACATCAACTTCATTCTAACAAAACTAGGAAATTCGCGCTACTTTACGAGTTTAGATATTAAGTCGGCTTATTGGCAGATCCCTATGGCAGAGGATAGCAAAGGTTTTACTGCATTTGCTATCCCCGGCCGAGGGCTCTTCCAATTCAGGAAAATGCCTTTTGGGCTATGTGGAGCTCCTGGGACGTTTCAGGCTCTAGTTGACCGACTTTTTGGCCCCGAGTTAGAACCCTATCTATTTAAATACCTCGACGATATATTTATCACTACCCCCGACTTTGATACCTATCTAAAAATTCTTAGCGAGGTTTTTGACAGGCTTCTGAAGGCAGGGTTATCACTGAATCAGAAAAAATGTGTGTTCTGCAGAGAGGAACTGGTCTACTTAGGGTATGTGGTCAATCGTAGAGGGTTGAATGTGGACCCTAACAAAGTGAAAGCAATTGTTAACATGCCAGCTCCCCGGACGGTCAGAGAACTTTGTCGAATGATGGGAATGACTTCGTGGTATCGAAAGTTCATTCCAAGGTATTCGGAAATCTCAGACCTGCTGGCTCGATACTATGACGATCCTCTTGCTGGGCATCTGGGTATCTATAAATCATATTAACGACTGGCAAAGCACTTTTACTGGCCCAAAATGAAAGCTGACCTGACTCGATATGTGAAAGGCTGCACGGTGTGTGCAAAACATAAGCCCGAGCAGAACAAGCCAGCTGGATTAATGGGATCCAGGCCAACGATATCTAGATGTTGGTAAATGATCAGCATGGATCTGATAGGACCATTACCACGTAGCTCACAAGGGAATGTGTATGTATTTGTAGTGACTGACCACCTTAGTAAATTTTCATTAGCCTTTCCTCTCCGTAAAGCAACCACACAAAGTGTGTGTCGGCTGTTAGAAGAAAATATCCTTCTTGTTTTTGATGTGCCCAAAATCATTCTCACCGACAATGGAGTTCAGTTCCGCAGTAAGGAATTCTCCAGTTTAATGAAGTCATATAACATTAATGTAATCTACAATGCAGTCTATCATCCGCAAAGCAACCCTTGCGAGCGAGTTAACAGAGTCATCAAGACAATGAATGCATGTTACATTCATCAAGACCAACGAAAATGGGATGCTTGTTTGCCCCAACTTGGGTGTGCTTTGCGGACTGCAAAACATGAGGTGACTGGAGAAACTCTCTACTGTTTGAATTTCGGTTCTGAAATGGTTGTGAATGGAAATGATTATATCAAAAGACGGGTGAAACAAGGATTAGCCGAAGAGAGTGGTCAGTCATTACATAAAAAGAGTGAGAAAAGTGCAGGCTTAGTGGAACTTCGAAAAGTAATCGAAGGATAAATCCAAGAAGCTCATAAAAAAACAGAAGCTTGCTACATTTTTTGACGTAGGGTTGTTCAGTTTAAGATAGGTGACCACGTATGGAAAAGAAAATTTAAACTGTCAGATGCGTCAAAACATTTTAATTATAAACTAGGGGAAAAGTTTTCGGGTCCCTATATAATAAAACGCAGGTTAGGACAAAATGTGTATGAGTTACAAACAGAAAATGGGGGTTCTAAGGGGAATTATCACGTACAAGATCTTAAGCCAGTTTATCACAATATTGATGAAGATTAAATTGTATTTATTTTTATTTTCATTTTCCACTGGATTACATATTTAATTTTTTTTTGTTTTCTTTTATGGTTATCTTCGGTTGATGCCATTCAGCATTCCTGGCTGTAGAATCTGGTGCATAATAATATTGGTGATAATGGGTCCATCCATGCATAACATTTATGTGATATATATGTTTTTTTTTTAAGTAGCATGATGTTGTTTTGATTTATTTAAAAAAAAGAATGAATTACATTCATTATTTTTTTTTCCGTAGTAGGAGTGGAGTTGTGACGGTCCAATCTTGTCCCAAACCTAAAACAATACAATTGTTAGTAATAATTTATTTTAATTAATTAAAGTATTTATCTTTCGGGACTGGCTTCTGTTTGGTCACTCGGGTTGATGGTGTAGCATGTCCGGTTATGGCTTTGACTGGTTCAGTGTCGGGTTTTGGTTATGTAATGCACAGTAAAATTTAACGAATATGTTAAGAATGATAAAATATGATGACTCAAGTTTATAATAAATGTGATTGTAAGATAATGCTTATACTCCCTGATATGTTGGTCCATGTCTAGGAAATCATACCGATGCATTCCAACAACTTATTCCTATTGCCTTCCTTTTATATGTATTTGTTTTTCATCTTATCTTGGTTCTTCCTTAATTGTTTTCCTGATCATAACCTAGTCAAATAATTGAATATAACTGTCATGCTCTAATATTTTTAAGTAAATTTAGTTACGCTTTGTTTAATCCTCCTATAATGAGGTGTAGCACTGTGTCACTTTAATTATCACTCACTTAGTTAATTACTGGATATTTTAATTATTTTTACTGTCACCTTATTGTCATTTTCACATTATTAGTAGTAAGATTTAATTTCATCTGGTTGGTACTAGCACTCACTTCAGTGCTCAGAGGCGGTGCTCTTTGTAAAAGGCGGTGTTGCCGGTTGGCCGATTTAATCCTTGTAATACGCCGGACTAATTTTAAGTAATTAATTCTGTTCTAGTGCTTAATAGGCCTTTTGTTACTGACAGTTATATTAACATTATTGCTCTTAATCATCCCCCTCATTCCTTTTCATTTATTTGTTGTTTTCTTGTGAAATTGTGATTATTTGAGACTGGCTTGCGCATATGGACTTTTGAGATTTGCTCCCAGAGGGAAGCTAACTTAAGAGCCTTTTCGACTCTGACTTTTGCCGCAACAAGATGGCTTAAGCGGATACGGCAGTGACCAATATATTAAATAAGCAAATTATTTATCGCTGTAGCGGAATATATGATTGGCGCTACAGACTCAAGTAAGTACTTTTACATTTTTTTTTCTTTTGTATGTTATTCATTTTGATCGGTCCTTTGTAAATTCTAGCTCTTTATTCTTTTTTGTAGTATTCCTCAGTTAAGTTTTATTCTATGTACATGTGGATATGCTACCACAAGTTTGGACCTTTAATTATTATTTCCCGTCCCTCAATTAAAGGCAATCTTGAAGAAGCACGTGGAATTAAATCGTGCAGAATTGAATCGTGCAGAGTTGAATCCTGCCGAAGTAAATCGTGGAGAAGCCCTCCTCAAGTTGTTGTTATCAGCATATTGCTGAATTATAATTTAGTTTATTATGCCACAAAAATTGTTATTAGTTTATATGTAAATTTATTTTCATTTTTTATTGTATTGGAGTTTCTGGCAAGTGATTGTGTGAATGTAAGAGTGAGTGTGTGTGATTTGCCAGAACAATTTTGCGTTCTGAATTACTGTTTATTTGTGTATGTACTCATTTTCATTAATATTCAAGATTATACTCAGTTTTCTAAAACCTGTACTTCTTCTTTTCCTGCTCCCATTTTTCAGCATAGGTTTATTGATTTTCCTAAAACGGGACCCACTAATAAGAGGGAAGTACATAAAGCAATTACCAATTACCAATTACCAAAAATCAATTGGAGCCCGACATTGTTAAACACGTGGTGAGTTCTTTTATTATTTTTTTTTCTATTTCATTGTTTTGTTGTGCGAACCGGCCCGTCTCCCTAAGCTGAGCCAGGCTAGCCCTAAAAACATAGCAAGGGCTAAAAGGGCGCGTCTCAATTTGGAGCCCAGCGTGGGGATTATTGCGAAAGATTTAGTACAATTTTTTTTGTGAAAATACCCGGACTCACCAATATTATTATAAGTTGTGTAAATTTTTATTATTTTTGTGAACTGTGTATTTGGGAGGGCTTCTTTGGGAAGTAATTTAAACATGTCAAAGTTAGAGCCAGAAAAATTGCTTAAGGAAGAACTCACATATGAGTTGGCAATCAGAGGGGTGGCTAAGGCGCCCGGCACAGTAAAAGAAATGGTGGCAGCTCTTAGGGGCCTGCAGCAGCTTGAGAAAGCTGGAAAGGTGTTTGTAAGCGTCTGGGACGAGGCATCAGACTTGGAGGTCCAGGCTTGTGAAGGAAAACTGGTAGAGGTGGCAGCATAAATGGCGCAAACGCTTGAACCCGCAAGTGTGCGTAAACTTGAAACAAAATTTGCTCATATCCTAGGAAGATTAGAGAGGTGTAAGACGACTGGAGCACCAGATGCAGAGACACCAGATGTAGAAGCATCTAGAGCAAGTCTTTATACGCAATCGGTGATTTTGTACAGTGAATTCCGAGACCGGGTAGAAGAGGGTAAAAGAGAGAAGAGAGATGTCCCCATAGAGCTTGCTCTCAAAGAGGCGATGGACACCCGACAGGGGGCTACATCAACTCCGGTTAGAGGAAGTTCTATGCAGGTATCTGGTCCGGTCGGAGAAAGTGTGGTGGTCGTTGACACGTCCCTAATGAAACAGATGGAAAAAGCAAAAGTGGGTAACTGGGATGTCAAGTTTTACGGTAAACCGGAAGAAAGCGTTAACGGGTTCATTGAGCGGGTAGAAGAATTTGGCGAGTCCAGAGGGGTAAATAAATCAATATTATTTTACAGTGCCATCGAGATTATAAGAGATAACGCCTTAGTTTGGTTTCAGGCCAATAAACACAAACTAAATAATTGGCAAGATCTCTGTGCTATCCTAAGAGGTCAATTTTTGCCTAGAAATTATAACGAACGCCTCTGGACTCAAATAATAACTCGTACCCCGGGGAAAGAAGAACCAATTGGGTTGTACGTCGCGTACATGACGATCTAAGGCTGCAAATTATAAAAAAGAATTTACTATCTCTTTACCAAGGGTTTTTGGTCAATCAAGACATAAACACTGAGGAAGAGTTAATTGAGTTGGGTAGGCGAATAGAAGAGTCACAGGATTACGTAAAAGAGTATGTGTTACCTAAGGGAAAATTTAGTATAGAGGGAGATTTAGCATATGTGAGGAGGGGACTATAGAAAGTCCAAATTAACAAAATGCGAGGAGATGATTGGGGTCGCTGGAAGGAACCAGGTCCCAGTCATAGTTACAAAGATAGTGCGCACTATTCACGTGGAAATGCTAGGTCCAAATCTCCGGAAAGGAGGATAGAAAATACTTTTTCAAACAGTGGTGCAATAGGCTACTCAGGGGATACGCGGGGGTATTCAGGGGGAAGGAATAACGGGCAAGAACTTACGTGTTTTAGGTGTCAGAAAAAAAGGACATATTGCTCGATATTGCACAGAAAATGTCGTAAAATGCTTCCGGTGCGGAAAGCTCGGACATATCAAAACAAATTGTCCGGGAAACGATTGTCGGAATCGCTAAACGACCAACCGGCGGTTCCCCAGACAAATTTGGTCAATGGTAAGGATACTCAGCTAAATAAACTATATTTAAATTTTATCTTAGAACAATCAGGGGAAGGCGAGTGTCCTTATCTATCGGTGCGGGTATTCGGAGTTCCAATGTTGGGATTATTGGATTCCGGGGCGAATAGAATATTTATTGGGAAACAGGGTTGGAAAATGTTAGAGTCTCTAAAAATTAAAATGGAAAAATGTGACTTTATTTGTTCTGTGGCAAACGGCGGCACAATTCGTTGCGCGGGACAAATAAAAATTCCTATTGAAGTGCAAGGAAAAGTAAAGATTTTTAGTGCATACGTGGTCCCTTAATTGAACCACAATCTTGTTTTAGGAATAAATTTTTGGGTAGAGATGGGAATTATCCCAAATTTAAGATCAGGGGAGTGGTACTTTGGTACGAGTAATGAGGTCGAAAAAGAGAGCAAAAACAGGTTCATGGTAAATTCTATTCAATGCGCGGTAGATTTAACTGTAGAGGAAAAGTTCAAACTGCAACAAGTTGTAGACGAATTTTTTGTTAAAACTCAAGGAGTAAGGTTGGGATGTACGGCGGAAGTGGAGCATAAAATCATCACCGATAGTCCACCTATTAAATCGAGGTATTATCCGGTCAGTCCTCATATGCAGCGGCTAATTGATGAGGAAGTCACTGAGATGCTAGACCTTGGGGTGATCGAGAGAAGCTCAAGTGGGTGGAGTTTACCGATTCTGATGGTCCCCAAGAGTGACAATAGCAACCGTTTCTGTGTGGACTACCGGAAGCTAAATGCCGTCTCTAAACCTTGCGCATACCCCATACCAAACATCAACTTCATTCTAACAAAACTAGGAAATTCGCGCTACTTTACGAGTTTAGATATTAAGTCGGCTTATTGGCAGATCCCTATGGCAGAGGATAGCAAAGGTTTTACTGCATTTGCTATCCCCGGCCGAGGGCTCTTCCAATTCAGGAAAATGCCTTTTGGGCTATGTGGAGCTCCTGGGACGTTTCAGGCTCTAGTTGACCGACTTTTTGGCCCCGAGTTAGAACCCTATCTATTTAAATACCTCGACGATATATTTATCACTACCCCCGACTTTGATACCTATCTAAAAATTCTTAGCGAGGTTTTTGACAGGCTTCTGAAGGCAGGGTTATCACTGAATCAGAAAAAATGTGTGTTCTGCAGAGAGGAACTGGTCTACTTAGGGTATGTGGTCAATCGTAGAGGGTTGAATGTGGACCCTAACAAAGTGAAAGCAATTGTTAACATGCCAGCTCCCCGGACGGTCAGAGAACTTTGTCGAATGATGGGAATGACTTCGTGGTATCGAAAGTTCATTCCAAGGTATTCGGAAATCTCAGACCTGCTGGCTCGATACTATGACGATCCTCTTGCTGGGCATCTGGGTATCTATAAATCATATTAACGACTGGCAAAGCACTTTTACTGGCCCAAAATGAAAGCTGACCTGACTCGATATGTGAAAGGCTGCACGGTGTGTGCAAAACATAAGCCCGAGCAGAACAAGCCAGCTGGATTAATGGGATCCAGGCCAACGATATCTAGATGTTGGTAAATGATCAGCATGGATCTGATAGGACCATTACCACGTAGCTCACAAGGGAATGTGTATGTATTTGTAGTGACTGACCACCTTAGTAAATTTTCATTAGCCTTTCCTCTCCGTAAAGCAACCACACAAAGTGTGTGTCGGCTGTTAGAAGAAAATATCCTTCTTGTTTTTGATGTGCCCAAAATCATTCTCACCGACAATGGAGTTCAGTTCCGCAGTAAGGAATTCTCCAGTTTAATGAAGTCATATAACATTAATGTAATCTACAATGCAGTCTATCATCCGCAAAGCAACCCTTGCGAGCGAGTTAACAGAGTCATCAAGACAATGAATGCATGTTACATTCATCAAGACCAACGAAAATGGGATGCTTGTTTGCCCCAACTTGGGTGTGCTTTGCGGACTGCAAAACATGAGGTGACTGGAGAAACTCTCTACTGTTTGAATTTCGGTTCTGAAATGGTTGTGAATGGAAATGATTATATCAAAAGACGGGTGAAACAAGGATTAGCCGAAGAGAGTGGTCAGTCATTACATAAAAAGAGTGAGAAAAGTGCAGGCTTAGTGGAACTTCGAAAAGTAATCGAAGGATAAATCCAAGAAGCTCATAAAAAAACAGAAGCTTGCTACATTTTTTGACGTAGGGTTGTTCAGTTTAAGATAGGTGACCACGTATGGAAAAGAAAATTTAAACTGTCAGATGCGTCAAAACATTTTAATTATAAACTAGGGGAAAAGTTTTCGGGTCCCTATATAATAAAACGCAGGTTAGGACAAAATGTGTATGAGTTACAAACAGAAAATGGGGGTTCTAAGGGGAATTATCACGTACAAGATCTTAAGCCAGTTTATCACAATATTGATGAAGATTAAATTGTATTTATTTTTATTTTCATTTTCCACTGGATTACATATTTAATTTTTTTTTGTTTTCTTTTATGGTTATCTTCGGTTGATGCCATTCAGCATTCCTGGCTGTAGAATCTGGTGCATAATAATATTGGTGATAATGGGTCCATCCATGCATAACATTTATGTGATATATATGTTTTTTTTTTAAGTAGCATGATGTTGTTTTGATTTATTTAAAAAAAAGAATGAATTACATTCATTATTTTTTTTTCCGTAGTAGGAGTGGAGTTGTGACGGTCCAATCTTGTCCCAAACCTAAAACAATACAATTGTTAGTAATAATTTATTTTAATTAATTAAAGTATTTATCTTTCGGGACTGGCTTCTGTTTGGTCACTCGGGTTGATGGTGTAGCATGTCCGGTTATGGCTTTGACTGGTTCAGTGTCGGGTTTTGGTTATGTAATGCACAGTAAAATTTAACGAATATGTTAAGAATGATAAAATATGATGACTCAAGTTTATAATAAATGTGATTGTAAGATAATGCTTATACTCCCTGATATGTTGGTCCATGTCTAGGAAATCATACCGATGCATTCCAACAACTTATTCCTATTGCCTTCCTTTTATATGTATTTGTTTTTCATCTTATCTTGGTTCTTCCTTAATTGTTTTCCTAGTCAAATAATTGAATATAACTGTCATGCTCTAATATTTTTAAGTAAATTTAGTTACGCTTTGTTTAATCCTCCTATAATGAGTCACTTTAATTATCACTCACTTAGTTAATTACTGGATATTTTAATTATTTTTACTGTCACCTTATTGTCATTTTCACATTATTAGTAGTAAGATTTAATTTCATCTGGTTGGTACTAGCACTCACTTCAGTGCTCAGAGGCGGTGCTCTTTGTAAAAGGCGGTGTTGCCGGTTGGCCGATTTAATCCTTGTAATACGCCGGACTAATTTTAAGTAATTAATTCTGTTCTAGTGCTTAATAGGCCTTTTGTTACTGACAGTTATATTAACATTATTGCTCTTAATCATCCCCCTCATTCCTTTTCATTTATTTGTTGTTTTCTTGTGAAATTGTGATTATTTGAGACTGGCTTGCGCATATGGACTTTTGAGATTTGCTCCCAGAGGGAAGCTAACTTAAGAGCCTTTTCGACTCTGACTTTTGCCGCAACAAGATGGCTTAAGCGGATACGGCAGTGACCAATATATTAAATAAGCAAATTATTTATCGCTGTAGCGGAATATATGATTGGCGCAAAGTCAAGTCAACCTAAAATAATAATACCCCTGAGCAGCATACAGACTCAAGTAAGTACTTTTACATTTTTTTTTTCTTTTGTATGTTATTCATTTTGATCGGTCCTTTGTAAATTCTAGCCCTTTATTCTTTTTTGTAGTATTCTTCAGTTAAGTCTTATTCTATGTACATGTGGATATGCTACCACAAGTTTGGACCTTTAATTATTATTTCACGTCCCCCAATTAAAGGCAATCTTGAAGAAGCACGTGAAATTAAATCGTGCAGAAATGAATCGTGCAGAGTTGAATCCTGCATAAGTGAATCGTGGAGAAGCCCTCCTCAAGTTGTTGTTATCAGCATATTGCTGAATTATAATTTAGTTTATTATGCCACAAAAATTGTTATTAGTTTATATGTAAATTTATTTTCATTTTTTTTTTGTATTGTAGTTTCTGGCAAGTGATTGTGTGAATGTAAGAGTGAGTGTGTGTGATTTGCCAGAACAATTTTGCGTTCTGAATTACTGTTTATTTGTGTATGTACTCATTTTTATTAATATTCAAGAATATACTCAGTTTTCTAAAACCTGTACTTCTTCTTTTCCTGCTCCCATTTTTTAGCATAGGTTTTTTGATTTTTCTAATACGGGACCCACTAATAAGAGGGAAGTACATAAAGCAATTACCAATTACCAATTACCAATTACCAAAAATCAATTGGAGCCCGACATTGTTAAACACGTGGTGAGTTCTTTTATTATTTTTTTTTCCTATTTCATTGTTTTGTTGTGCGAACCGGCCCGTCTCCCTAAGCTGAGCCAGGCTAGCCCTTAAAACATAGCAAAGGTTAAAAGGGCGCGTCTCAATTTGGAGCCCAGCGTGGGGATTGTTGCGAAAGATTTAGTACATTTTTTTTTTGTGAAAATACCCGGACTCACCAATATTATTATAAGTTGTGTAAATTTTTATTATTTTTGTGAACTGTGTATTTGGGAGGGCTTCTTTGGGAAGTAATTTAAACATGTCACAGTTAGAGCCAGAAAGATTGCTTAAGGAAGAACTCACATTTGAGTTGGCAATCAGAGGAGTGGCTAAGGCGCCCGGCACAGTAAAAGAAATGGTGGCAGCTCTTAGAGGCCTGCAGCAGCTTGAGAAAGCTGGAAAGGTGTTTGTAAGCGTCTGGGAAGGGGCAGCAGACTTATAGGTCCAGGCTTGTGAAGGAAAACTGGTAGAGGTGGCAGCAATAATGGCGCAAACGCTTGAACCCGCAAGTGTGCGTAAACTTGAAACAAAATTTGCTCATATCCTGGGAAGATTAGAGAGGTGTAAGACGACTGGAGCACCAGATGCAGAGACACTAGATGTAGAAGCATCTAGAGCAAATCTTTATACGCAATCGGTGATTTTGTACAGTGAATTTTGAGACCGGGTAGAAAAGGGTAAAAGAGAGAAGACAGATGTCCCCATAAAGCTTGCTCTCGAAGAGGCGATGGACACCCGACAGGGGGCTACATCAACTCCGGTTAGAGGAAGTTCTATGCAGGTATCTGGTCCGGTCGGAGAAAGTGTGGTGGTCGTTGACACGTCCCTAATGAGACAGATGAAAAAAGCAAAAGTGGGTAACTGGGATGTCAAGTTTTACGGTAAACCGGAAGAAAGCGTTAACGGGTTCATTGAGCGGGTAGAGGAATTAGGCGAGTCCAGAGGGGTAAATAAATCAATATTATTTTACAGTGCCATCGAGATTTTAAGAGATAACGCTTTAGTTTGGTTTCGGGCCAATAAACACAAACTAAATAATTGGCAAGATCTCTGTGCTGGCCTAAGAGGTCAATTTTTGCCTAGAAATTATAACGAACGCCTCTGGACTCAAATAAAAACTCGTACCCAGGGGGAAGAAGAACCAATTGGGTTGTACGTCGCGTAAATGCACAACCTTTTTAATCGCATGAGCAACCAGGTGTCTGACGATTTAAGGCTGCAAATTATAAAAAAGAATTTACTACCTCTTTACCAAGGGTTTTTGGTCAATCAAGACATAAACACTGAGGAAAAGTTAATTGTGTTGGGTAGGCGAGTAGAAAAGTCACAGGTTACGTAAAAGAGTATGTGCCACGTAAGGGAAAATTTAGTATAGAGGGAGATTTAGCATATGTGAGGAGGGGACTAAAGAAAGTCCAAATTAATAAAATGCGAGGAGATGATTGGGGTCGCTGGAAGGAACCAGGTCCCAGTCATGGTTACGAGGATAGTGCGCACTATTCACGTGGAAATGCTAGGTCCAAATCTCCGGAAAGGAGGATAGAAAATACTTTTTCAAACAGAGGTGCAAAAGGCTACTCAGGGGATACGCGGGGGGTATTCAGGGGGAAGAAATAACGGGCAAGAACTTACGTGTTTTAGGTATCAGAAAAAAGAACATATTGCTCGATATTGCAAAGAAAATGTCGTAAAATGCTTCGGGTGCGGAAAGCTCGGACATATCAAAACAAATTGTCCGGGAAACGATCGTCGAAATCGCTAAACGACCAACCGGCGGTTCCCCAGACAAATTTGGACAATGGTAAGGATACTCAGCTAAATAAACTATATTTAAATTTTATCTTAGAACAATCAGGGGAAGGCGAGTGTCCTTATCTATCGGTGCGGGTATTCGGAGTTCCAATGTTGGGATTATTGGATTCCGGGGCGAATAGAATATTTATTGGGAAACAGGGTTGGAAAATGTTAGAGTCTCTAAAAATTAAAATGGAAAAATGTGACTTTATTTGTTCAGTGGCAAACGGCGGCACAATTCGTTGCGCGGGACAAATAAAAATTCCTATTGAAGTGCAAGGAAAAGTAAAGATTTTTAGTGCATACGTGGTCCCTTAATTGAACCACAATCTCGTTTTAGGAATAAATTTTTGGGTAGAGATGGGAATTATCCCAAATTTAAGATCAGGGGAGTGGTACTTTGGTACGAGTAATGAGGTCGAAAAAGAGAGCAAAAACAGGTTCATGGTAAATTCTATTCAATGCGCGGTAGATTTAACTGTAGAGGAAAAGTTCAAACTGCAACAAGTTGTAGACGAATTTTTTGTTAAAACTCAAGGAGTAAGGTTGGGATGTACGGCGGAAGTGGAGCATAAAATCATCACCGATAGTCCACCTATTAAATCGAGGTATTATCCGGTCAGCCCTCATATGCAGCGGCTAATTGATGAAGAAGTCACTGAGATGCTAGACCTTGGGGTGATTGAGAGAAGCTCAAGTGGGTGGAGTTTTCCGATTCTGATTGTCCCCAAGAGTGACAATAGCTACCGTTTCTGAGTGGACTACCGGAAGCTAAATGCCGTCTCTGAACCTTGCGCATACCCCATACCAAACATCAACTCCATTCTAACAAAACTAGGAAATTTGCGCTACCTTACGAGTTTAGACATTAAGTCGACTTATTGGCAGATCCCTATAGCAGAGGATAGCAAGGGTTTTACTGCATTTGCTATCCCCGGCCGAGGGCTTTTCCAATTCAGGAGAATGCCTTTTGGGCTATGTGGAGCTCCTGGGACGTTTCAGGCTCTAGTTGACCGACTTTTTGGCCCCGAGTTAGAACCCTATCTATTTAAATACCTCGACGATATAATTATCACTACCCCCGACTTTGATACCTACCTAAAAATTCTTAGCGAGGTTTTTGACAGGCTTCTGAAGGCAAGGTTATCACTGAATCAGAAGAAATGTGTGTTCTGCAGAGAGGAACTGGTCTACTTAGGGTATGTGGTCAATCGTAGAGGGTTGAATGTGGACCCTAACATTGTGAAGGCAATTGTTAACATGCCAGCTCCCCGGACGATCAGAGAACTTTGTCGAATGATGGGAATGACTTCGTAGTATCGAAAGTTCATTCCAAGGTATTCGGAAATCTCAGACCCTTTATTCGACCTGACAAGAAAAGGAAGGAAGTTTGTGTGGACAGAAGAGTGTGAAAAGGCGGCAACTTCCTTAAAAGAAGCGTTGGTAAGCCCCCCTATTTTAGTCTGCCCTGATTTTTCGCAACCCTTCACATTGCAATGTGATGCCAGTAATGTGGGGTTGGGGGCAGTGCTATCGCAACAGATAATGGAGGAAGAAAAGATTATTTGTTACCTTTCGCGATCGCTTACCAACGCCGAAAGGAAATTCTACCCCACGGAAAAAAAAGTCTATGTGTTATCTGGAGCATTGAAAAGCTGCGTTGTTACCTTAAGGGATAGTCTGATATGGCTGGACAATCTCAAAAACCCTCAGGGCAGGTTAGGCCGCTGGGCGGTAAGATTGCAGCAATTCAACTACCAGATAATACATAGAAATGGGAAAGATCATGTGGTGCCAGATTGCCTTTCCCGCTCAATTCCGGGAGTTAACTCTTTACAGTTGAATATTACTCGAAATAGTCCAGACAAGGATAAGTGGTGCCGCACAATGATTCAGAAGGTTAGAGATGATCCGTTAAAATTTATGAGCTGGCGGGTGGTAGATGATAAATTATATCAAGAAGTGGGAAACACCTTGGAAGGGTTAGAAGGTGATTATCAGTGGAAGGAAGTGATTCCAAAGAGCAGTAGACGTGAGTTGCTGGCTCGATACCATGATGATCCTCTTGCTGGGCATCTGGGTATCTATAAATCATATTACCGACTGGCAAAGCACTTTTACTGGCCCAAAATGAAAGCTGACCTGACTCGATATGTGAAAGGCTGCACGGTGTGTGCAAAACATAAGCCCGAGCAGAACAAGCCAGCTGGATTAATGGGATCCAGGCCAACGATATCTAGATGTTGGCAAATGATCAGCATGGATCTGATAGGACCATTTCCACGTAGCTCACGAGGGAATGTGTATGTATTTGTAGTGACTGACTATCTTAGTAAATTTTCATTAGCCGTTCCTCTCCGTAAAGCAACCACACAAAGTGTGTGTCGGCTGTTAGAAGATAATATCCTTCTTGTTTTCGGTGTGCCCGAAATCATTCTCACCAACAATGGAGTTCAGTTCCGCAGTAAGGAATTCTCCAGTTTAATAAAGTCATATAACATTAATGTAATCTACAATGCAGTCTATCATCCGCAAAGCAACCCTTGCGAGCGAGTTAACAGAGTCATCAAGACAATGATTGCATGTTACATTCATCAAGACCAACGGAAATGGGATGTTTGTTTGCCCCAACTTGGGTGTGCTTTGCGGACTGCAAAAAATGAGGTGACTGGAAAAACTCCCTACTGTTTGAATTTCGGTTCTGAAATGGTTGTGAATGGAAATGATTATATCGAAAGACGGGTGAAACAAGGATTAGCCGAAGAGAGTGGCCAGTCATTACATAAAAAGAGTGAGAAAAGTGCAGGCTTGGTGGAACTTCGAAAAGTAGTCGAAGGAAAAATCTAAGAAGCTCATAAAAAGACAGAAGCTCGCTACAATTTACGACGTAGGGTTGTTTAGTTTAAGATAGGTGACCACGTATGGAAAATAGAATTTAAACTGTCAGACGCGTCAAAACATTTCAATTATAAACTAGGGGAAAAGTTTTCGGGTTCCTATATAATAAAACGCAGGTTAGGACAAAATGTGTATGAGTTACAAACAGAAAATGGGGGTTCTAAGGAGAATTATCACGTACAAGATCTTAAGCCAGTTTATCACAATATTGATGAAGATTAAATTGTATTTATTTTTATTTTCATTTTTGATTGGATTACATAATTAATTTTTCTTGTTTTCTTTTATGGTTATCTTCGGTTGATGCCATTCAGCATTCCTGGCTGTAGAATCTGGTGCATAATAATATTGGTGATAAATCCATCCATGCATAACATTTATGTGATATATATGTTTTTTTTAAGTAGCATGATGTTGTTTTGATTTATTTAAAAAAAAAGAATGAATTACATTCATTATTTTTTTTTCCGTAGTAGGAGTGGAGTTGTGACGGTCCAATCTTGTCCCAAACCTAAAACAATACAAAAGTTAGTAATAATTTATTTTAATTAATTAAAGTACTTATCTTTCGGGACTGGCTTCTGTTTGGTCACTCGGGTTGATGGTGTAGCATGTCCGGTTATGGCTTTGACTGGTTCAGTGTCGGGATTCGGTTCTGTAATACACAGTAAAATTTAATGAATATGTTAAGATGATAAAATATGATGACTCAAGTTTATAATAAATGTGATTGTAAGATAATGCTTATACTCCCTGATATGTTGGTCCATGTCTAGGAAATCATACCGATCAGACCAACAACTTATTCCTATTGCCTTCCTTTTATATGTATTTGATTTTCATCTTATCTTGGTTCTTCCTTAATTGTTTTCCTGATCATAACCTAGCAAAATAATTGAATATAACTGTCATGCTCTAATATTATTAATTAAATTTACTTACGCTTTGTTTAATCCTCCTATAATGAGGTGTAGCACTCTGTCACTTTAATTATCACTTACTTAGTTAATTACTGGATATTTTAATTTATTTTCACTGTCACCTTATTGTCATTTTCACATTATTAGTAGAGTAAGATTTAATTTTATCTGGTTGGTACTAGCACTCACTTCAGTGCTTAGAGGCGGTGCTCTTTGTAAAAGGCGGTGTTGCCGGTTGGCCGATTTTATCCTTGTAATACGCCGGACTAATTTTAAGTAATTAATTCTGTTCTAGTGTTTAATAGGCCTTTTGCAATTGACAGTTATATTAACATTATTGCTCTTAATCATCCCCCTCATTCCTTTTCATTCATTTGTTGTTTTCTTGTGCAATTGTGATTATTTGAGACTGACATGCGCAGGGGGACTTTCGAGATTTGCTCCCAGAGGGAAGCTAACTTAAGAGCCTTTTCGACTCTAACTTTTGCCGCAACAAGATCGCTTAAGCGGATACGGCAGTGACCAATATATTAAATAAGCAAGTCAACATAAAATAATAATACCCCTGAGCAGCATACAGACTCAAGTAAGTACTTTTACATTTTTGTTTTCTTTTGTATGTTATTCATTTTGATCGGTCCTTTGTAAATTCTAGCCCTTTATTCTTTTTTGTAGTATTCCTCAGTTAAGTCATATTCTATGTACATGTGGATATGCCACCACAAGTTTGGACCTTTAAGTATTATTTCCCGTCCCTCAATTAAAGGCAATCTTGAAGAAGCACGTGGAATTAAATCGTGCAGAATTGAATGGTGCAGAGTTGAATCCTGCAGAAGTGAATCGTGGAAAAACTCTCCTCAAGTTGTTGTTATCAGCATATTGCTGAATTATAATTTAGTTTATTATGCCACAAAAATTGTTATTAGTTTATATGTAAATTTATTTTCATTTTTTTTTTTTTTGTATTGGAGTTTCTGGCAAGTGATTGTGTGAATGTAAGAGTGAGTGTGTGTGATTTGCCAGAACAATTTTGCGTTCTGAATTACTGTATATTTGCGTATGTACTCATTTTCATTAATATTCAAGATTATACTCAGTTTTCTAAAACCTGTACTTCTTCTTTTCCTGCTCCCATTTTTCAGCATAGGTTTATTGATTTTCCTAAAACGAGACCCACTAATAAGAGGGAAGTACATATAGTAATTACCAATTACCAAAAATCAATTGGAGCCCGACATTGTTAAACACGTGGTGAGTTCTTTTATTATTATTTTATTCTATTTCATTGTTTTGTTGTGCAAACCGGCCCGTCTCCCTAAGCTGAGCCAGGCTAGCCCTAAAAATATAGCAAGGGCTGAAAGGGCGCGACTCAAATCAGGGGTCCAAAGTACCCCAGAAATCAAAAAAATTACAAAAATTGGTCCACAATTGCAAATTTTAGTCTGTCGGCACAAGCATATGCAGTAAGTATCGGCACAAATCGACGATAAAACCGGACATTTTGTCAATTGCCGATGGAAAACCCTTTGAGCCACGGACTTCCGGTTTGGCGGGGATTTAGATCAGTCTGTTGTCTAGCTTTAGAAGCAATTGCGTCCTTCCTTTTCACCGTTTAGTGCCTTTTTTACCCTTCGAAACGCAAAAAAGCATGTTTTTAGCGGTTATTTAAAAATTGACGCGTAACTGCTAGGAATATTGGGGTCGGACCCCCAAATTTGTAATCAGGGGTTAATTTTACGACAGGGAGTGCAAAAAAACCAACCTTTTTTCACAAAAGTTGAAAAAATCTATTCAAATTTTTTTTTTTATTTTTCTATATTTCAACTCTTTCGACTGCCGAAGGAAAACCCTTTGACCTACGGACTTCCGGTTTGCAGGAGCAACTGCCAGGGTCCGTTGGCTTGCCACAGGAACAACCGTGTCCCCCTCCGCCGGATACAAGTATGTTTGTTTCACGCTTTAGAGTTTTGAAAATACACCAAAAGCACCCCTTTTTATAAAACCGAGCATTTAATTGATCGCCGAAGGAAAATCCTTTGACGTACGGACTTCCGCTTTGGTGGTCAACCTCCTAGGGTGTGTGGCTCGGCACAGGAACCACCGTGTCCCTTTTCGCCAGCTAAAAGTATGTTTGTTTCGCGCTTTTAAGCGAAAAAAACGTACCAAATAAACTGCTTTGCATTAGAAGGTCAAATGTTCGGAATATCGAAACGGCAATTTCAGGACCGTAATCAGGGGTCCAAATTACCACAGAAATTAAAAAAATTACAAACAGTGGTCCACAGTTGCAAATTTTAGTCTGTCGGCCCGAGCATATGCAGTACGTATCGGCACATATCGACGATACAACCGGACTTTTTGTCAATCGCCGAAGAAAAACCCTTTGAGCCACGGACTTCCGGTTTGGCAAGGATTCAGATCGGTCTGTTGGCTAGCCTCAGAAGCAATTGCGTCCTTCCTTTTCACCGTTTATTGCCTTTTTTACCCTTCAAAACGCAAAAAAAGCAGGTTTTTAGCGGTTATTTTAAAATTGACGCGTAACTGCTAGGAATATCGGGGTCGGACCCCCAAAATTGTAATCAGGGGTTAATTTTACGTCAGGGACTGCAAAAAAACCGACCTTTTTTCACAAAAGTTGAAAAAATCTATTCAAAAAATGGAGATAGACCCCCTCTTTCCTATATTTCAACTCTTTCGACTGCCGAAGGAAAACCCTTTGACTTTCCCCTCCGCCGGATACAAGTATGTTTGTTTCACGCTTTAGAGTTTTGAAAATACACTGAAAACACCCCTTTTTATAAAACCGAGCATTTAATCGATCGCCGATGGAAAACCCTTTGACGTACGGACTTCCGATTTGGTGGACAACCTCCCGGGGTCTGTGGCTCGGCACAGAAACCACCGTGTCTCTCTCCGCCGGCTAAAAGTATGTTTGTTTAAACCGCTTTGCATTAGTAGGTCAAATGTTCGGAATTTCAAAAAAAATCCGATCAAAAAATGGTGATAGACCCCCCCTCCCCTTTCCTATATTTCAACTCTTTCGACTGCCGAAGAAAAACCCTTTGACCTACGGACTTTCGGTTTGCAGGAGCATCTGCCAGGGTTCGTTGGCTTGCCACAGGAACAACCGCGTCCCCCTCCGCCGGATACAAGTATGTTTGTTTCACGCTTTAGAGTTTTGAAAATACACCGAAAACACCCCTTTTTATAAAACCGAGCATTTAATCGATCGCCGAAGGAAAACCCTTTGACGTACGGACTTCCGCTTTGGTGGTCAACCTCCCGGGGTCTGTGGCTCGGCACAGGAACCACCGTGTCCCTCTCCGCCGGCTAAAAGTATGTTTGTTTCGCGCTTTTAAGCGATAAAAATGTACCAAATAAACCGCTTTGCATTAGAAGGTCAAATGTTTGAAATATCGAAACGGCGATTTCAGGACCGTAATCAGGGGTCCAAATTACCCCAGAAATCGAAAAAATTACAAACATTGGTCTACAATTGCAAATTTTATTCTCGCTCACTCTCAAAATGCAACATATTTACGTATTCTAAATGCACTAATTTAGAATAACTATGAATACGTGTATTAACACGTTGATTACACTACACGAATCTGACGTAATTAATATTTTGTTCTGTAATGATTATTTTAATTGTGTGGAGTGCTGGCTGACGAAGAAGGGAGGGTGGTGTGGAAGGGGAATAGTGTATTAAAGCATTAATTCACAATAAAACGTAGTCAGTAACTCTTCCGCAGCCAGGTGTGTGTCGCTTTTACCCGCGTTTTTTTCATTGCACTAAGTCCAGCTTTGAAAACAGAATTAATTATAATAGACAAAATCTGACTTTACTTTAGAGGCCAGCATGCGGATGATATACATGAATTTAATATTTTCAAACAATTAATTAAATTTTTTAATTAATTAGTTTAAATATCACTTATCTACTTTTGCACAAAAATTACAGTTTATAAACTAATATTATTGTAACAGGCAGTAAAGCTGTTATATATCATCATTTACATTGATCATGGTTTAATTTATTTTATTATAAAAAAAACATGGTTGGTTCATTTAAATAAATTAATAAATTGTTACAAATTTTATTTAATTCTATACAACTGTTATTAAAAAAATTTGCCCAAACCAAATATCACATTTTAAAAACAATTATAATAAAAAAGTACATCAAAAACTAAGTTTCTAGCCTATTTTTTTGTCATTAACTAGCTCTTATACTACACAATTTAATTTACGACATATTATATACAAATTTATTATTTATAATTTTAAAATCGTTGAATTTAATAAATAAAATTTGAGAGACGATGGATAAATGATAAATTAAATTTGTTAAATGAGAAATCCTTATACAGTTTACATTGAACTAGAAAACCAAAAATGTTTGTAACGGTTTAAACTAGGAAACATTCAGCAATGTTTCTCTAGATAAGTAAGCACACACATGTTTAAAAATAAAATAAAAACAAGTGAACAGTCAATTCAATTATAATTTTTACAACACAAACATTAATTATTTATACATAATGTTAAGTAATGATCCCAGTTGGGGTCAAAGATGAAATAAGATTAATAATTACATTACAATCCGAACACGGCTACATAATAATGATAAGTAGCTGCGAAGCGAAAAAGAAATCGCGCGCGACTATTTGTCTTGGCGTCATGCAACGGAAGAAAAAAAATACATTAACAATAGGCAAATGAAAATATTATTTTTTAAACGGGCCGGATAATTACGGTGCGGCGCGCGTTGTCAAAGATTGATTGATGGGACGTTATTTTTTATATTAAATGCGCAGTCAAATTTTCGATACGGCTGTCCGTATATAAATTGATTATAATTATTAAAATGGGGGGTCTGACAATATGTACACCTACTGCAACGGTTTTTGTTTTCATGTTGTTAACAATGTGATATATGATATAAAATCATTGTAGCTTGTCATTAGTAGAAATGATTTTACCGAGGGGATGAAGATGAAATATTTCAATTACGCGGCCATTACCCGGTATTGATTGAGCAGGGTTTCCTTTTAAATCTGTTCACCTTTGCCTGCACGTGTAGCAGACTGTTGCGTTAGGCCGCGACTGCGTTTTAGCATCAGGTCCCCTTAGATGCAACAGATCAATACTCTGGTCTGGCAGAATCATATATATATATATATATATATAGCTCTGAGCTCCCGTGTATTTGTTATTCAATTTATATTTCATGTAACATTAATTTTCGTTTATTTAGAGTTTTGTTTGAGTTAACAAATAATCAAAATATTACTATTAATATTGTTATTATACAGGGTGTTAATGAATTGGGGTAACAAACTTTTGGGGTGGGAAGGGAGGGTTTAAGACACTTTTTATTTATAAACTTATAGGCAACCATGTTCACCCTTGAAGCTGCACGTCAAAAACTGTTTTAATTTTTAAAAAGCTTACGGTTGAATTCTACAAATTCATTTTAAAATGTTGCATTTTTCAACCGTTTATGACCGGATTTTGGTGATTCCTAACAATATTTTGGTAGTTTGTAGCCAGGATTTGCATTTTTTTAGTTTTTATAAACAGAATCTTGCATCTTTTAATAGTTTATGGACGGGTTTTGCTATTTTTATTATTTCATATATAGAATTTTGGACGTTTTGATAGTTTATGGCCGGATTTTGGTGCTTTTTGACATTTTATGAATAGAATTTTGCACTTTTTAACACTATGGCCAGATTTTAAAGTATTTCTAACAATATTTTAATGTTTCATAGCTAGATTTTGCTACATTTTTTTATTTGATGAATAGAATATTGCACTTTTAAAAAGTTTTTGGTTTAATTTTGCTAAATCATTTCCGAATTTTGCACTTTTCAAACGTTTATGACTGAATTTTGGTGCTTCCTGACAATATTTTGATAGTTTGCGGATTTTGCAATTTTTTAGTTTTTATAAATAGAATTTTGCATTTTTTAACAGTTTATGGCCGGATTTTGCTGTTTTGTCATTTTATATATAGAATCATGCACTTTTTTAACATTTTATGACCGGATTTTAGTGCTTTTTAACAATATTTTATAGCTTAATATTGCTATTTCAGACATTTCATGAGTAGAATTTTGCACTTTTTAAGCCTTGATGGCCAATTTTAGTGTTTTCTGACAATATTCTGATAATTCATGGCCGGATTAATAATTTTTACTTTGTATGAAAAAAACATTCCTTTTTTCAACAACTTGTAGCCGGATTTTGCTTTTTTGACATTTCAAGAATAGAATCTTGCAATTTTTAACAATTTATATCCCATTTTTTTTTCTAATTTTAACATTTCATGTGTAGAAAGTGCAAACACTTTTATATTTTAGTATTTTCTGACAATATTTTGATATTTTATAGCAAAATTTTTTAAATTAATTTTTTATTTTACTATATTACTATTGTTTTGGCCGGATTTAATTACTTTATAAACGGGTTTTAATTCTTTTACCGGATTTAATATTGTATGACTAGATTTTTAAGAGTATGATCAAATTTTGTCAATTTTCATGCAGATTTTTATGTTTTTTTTACCGGATTTCAATATTTTATGACAAGATTTTAATTTTTTTAGGCGGAAATTTATATTTTATTGCCAGATTTTTAAAATTATGTTTATATTTTAACAATATAAAGCAAATTATTATAGTTTTTGACCGAATTTGATTACTTAATGGATACAATTTTTTTTAGGTCGCATTTTTGAGATAATAATAAAATTTTACCAATAAGTTAGTTACTTATAATTCTTTTTTGTCTGTTTTTGTATTTTTAGCCAAATTTTTGAAATTAAGTACTTTATAAGCGGATTTATTGATATTAAGTACAAAGTTTACCAATTTTAAGCAGGTTATTAAAGTTTTTGGCTGGATTTTATTTTTTCTTGTCAAATTTTGTATTTATGGCCGTCTTTTTAAAATTATGTGTAAGTATTTTGATACTTAAGTTAAGTTTTAATTTTTTTAATTTGGATTTTGTTTTAATGACAAGATTTTTGAAATTATGTCAAAATTTTACTAATTATAAAAATATTATTAAAGTTTCTTGCCGAATTTAATTACTTTCCGACCAAATTTTAATTTTCATAGGCTGTTATATAATGTTATTTTGAGAATATATAAAATTTAAGTAATTAAAGTTTTTGTCTAAATTATTTTGTAGCTGGAAATTTATCTCTAGACAACCAAAAAATAGTTGTATTATTTTACATAAGCCAAGTACTAAGATTTTTTTTGCATTGAAATTAACGCTTGGATTTAATGGAGATTTACAACATTTTATATAAACTCTGCAAATCTCTGCCTGTCCGCAATTGCAAAATCAACAAAGTTTTACTTTACTCTGAGTTTCCATTGAACCCACTTACCAAACAACGACTATTTCCGTGTCATTCTCGTGCCAGAATAACACCAAAAACAAACTAAAAACAACAACAGGGGAAAATTTCAAGGTTACGCTGATATGCATTCATTCTCAAATCTACTTTTTTTAAGTTTATAATTTTTTCTCTCTCACACACACACTCCTATAGTACAACCTCTAAATATGTGTACACAGCACACTAAGACCAGACTACATCCGGACTTTTCATAAATATTTTTTTTTACTTTTAAACAATTAAACCGAGTTTTTTACAATATTTAAACATTTCATCGCTATATATAACAGTTTATGGACGAATTATCGGAAAAATATTTTGACATTCTATAGCCGGATTTTAATATTTCTAAACATTATGAATAGAATTTTACTCTTTTCAACAATTTAAGGCCTTTTTTTGAAAAATATTTTGATACTTTATGACCGAGTTATGTTGTTTTTAACGTTTCATAAATAAAATGTTGCACTTTTTAAAAGTTTTTGACAATTTTTATACTTCATAGTCAAATTGTGATAATTTTGATCTTTTTGTGGATAGTATTTTTATATTATTATAAACGGATATTTTTCATTTTTGACACTTTATAAATAAAATTATGCACCTTTAAAGTTTTAATTTTTATACTTTAAATTTAAAATTCGACTAGATTTTACAGCGTCATAAATAAATTTTTGCACTTTTTGACAGCTTATAGTCGGATTTTCCTTATTTTGACATTTTATAAATAGAATTTTACATCTTTTGAAACTTTATTACCGACTTTTAGTTTCTTCTTTTTAGCATCTTGTGAATAGAATTTTGCACTTTTCAACAGTTTTTGCTATTTTAGACATTTTATGAATAAAATTTTGTACATTTTGACTATTATTTTGCTATTTTTGACATTTAAAAAAAAATTTGCACTTATCGACATTTTGCTGTTTTTGACACTTTATAAATAGAACCTTGTACTTTTAGACAGTTTATAATTATTATTGTACACTTTTGGTGCTTTTTGATCATATTTTAATATTTAATTGCCAAATTTTTACAATATATTAATAGATTTTTTGCACATTTCAACTTATTATGAACGAATGTTGATAGTTTTGACATTTAATAAATAAAGATGTGTACTTTTTAACAGATTAAAGCTTTTTCTTAGAATATTTTGATACTTCATTGTCAAGTAAATAGAATTTAGCACTTTTTGACTATTTATGGTCGTATTTTGCTATTATTGACATTTAATGAATAGAATTTTGCATTTTTTAACAGAATATTTCTATTTTTGTTATTTTATAAAAAAAAAAACAACATCATGGAAGGGATTCCGTCTGGGCCAGTGCTAAGGTTACTTTGAAGGTACTCAATACTTTTAAAAACATCAAAAACTAATTAATTGAAAAATTTGAATGTATTACGTTGTTTTGAAACTCAATTGTTAGAGCTATATAATCTTCAGAACCGTAAACAGAAGAAAAAAATTCTGCAAATTTATTGACATAATCATCCCCATTAGTGCAGATTAGGTCTGCATAGTACATTGTAGACGGAAAGCCATTAGATTTTCTGGTTTCGTTGACAAATTTCCAAAAATGCTTTGGATTTGTTTGAATATTATTCTCGGTACGTGCAATAAATATACTAAATAAATTCAAACTCATTATAATCAGATAGAAGTTCTAAAGATTTAAAACGTTTATAAACAACTTTTTTAAATGTAGTAAGTGAAATCAGTTTCTTACTAAACTAAATAGGAAAGTTGTTTTCACGCCACAGTTTTTTAAGTACGTAACATAGTCGGATTTTGGTGCTTTCGGACAATATTTTGATGTTTCAAGACAGAATTTTGTTATTTTTAACATTTTATGAATAGAATTTTACACTTTTCAACTGTTTTTGTCTAGATTCTTTGAAGACCTTTTTATACTTTTAAAATCCAAATACTTTAAAAACTAGATTTATAATTTAAAAGCCAAATTAACAGTTTATCAGTATAGTTTAACGTATTATTTAGACTTTTTATAATTTAAAAGCCGAATTTACTAATTAACAGATACATTTAACACTTTAAAGACCGGATTTACAGTTTTAACGGCCGGTTATATTTTCAAAATCGGATTATTTGTTATGCAGTAAATTTTTAGTTACTGGGTTTTCAGTTCGAAAAGCCCAATTTACAATTTTAAAGACTGTTAATTTAGAAGCCAAATAAAGAGTTTGAAATTATTAACACTCAATTGAAAAAAAGAGTATATTTTTTGTTAATTTGAATTAAAAAGTATTTTAACTTCCAAAAAAGTATATGTTACTAAAAAAAAGTATGTTTAGTCAACCTGACCAATTTTTCAACACTTGTTTTGAAACACCCTGTATTCTTTCTTTCCCTTCAATTCTAATTGTTCCGGTTTGTTTTGTTTACAGATTATAAATAATTTGTCTATTTTTATCTTCTTTTTCAAAGTTTTAAACATTTATTATATTATACATTATCAAAAGCTTTTTCTAAGTTTACAATGGGGTGGAAGGGGTGATGAAACAACCCAAAGGTCAGCTCAAATGACAAACTCTCCTGCCCGCTGTGCACCCTGCTGGGTAATTAACGAGGCTCTGTCGACTGAATGATTTCCGGAATAAGTAATTTCCTCTTGCCAGCCAACAGCTTCGGGTAGACATGAGTAAGGGCACCCTCTTGTCCTTGAAGTGAGAAATCATTCCAAAAATCGGACAAACCACACATGGTCAACGGCATGAAGATGCAGAAGGCAACGGGAAACCACTGCATTAAAGATCCAACAGAAGAATATCCCTAGTACTCATCATCATGGCTATATTAAAAAAAATCAGTCCGGAGTTTTAAGTCTTCCAATCGAATCTTTAGGGAGGACAAGTTTGAACAATAACACAAGAAAAAAACCAACAAAAGTAAACCAAAAAACAATTAACATTGGTACATGGAATGTAAATTCAATGCCCAAGATGGCAAAATACAAATGCCATAGACATAATGGGCATCAGTAAAATGCGCTGGCCGGAAACAGGATGCTGCGTGGTTAAGGAATATAAGGTCTACTACCCGGAAATACTAATGACCAACACAAGCACTGAGTGGAAATAATAATTATATCAAAAAAACTTGAAGAATATACCATTTATTTCTCACCAATATCAAAAAGAATGCTACTCATTTAAATAAAAAGTACACTTATTAAATTGAACATTATTCAAGTCTATGCCCCAACCGCCAATAAATCAGATAAAGAAATGGAAGAAATATACCAATCATTGACAGATATACTCAAACAACTCAACAAGCATGACATAACCATTATCATGGAGGACCTAAATGCCAAAATTGAAAAAGGAAGAAGTGGAGAATATATAGAGAATTGGGGCCTAAAAGTCAGAAATGACAGAAGAGATAAATTACAGTTATTTGCAGAAAAAGAAAAATTTGTCATACTGAACACCTTTTTCAAACTCGCACCCAGACAATTATATAGATGCACATCACCACAAAACCGACGTGAAAATATCATCAGAAATCAAATCGATTATGAGCTTGTAAATAAAAGATTTTGCAATTATCAATTAAGACTTACCCTAGGGTAGATATACCATCAGACCATTGCCTTTTAATTGAAAGATTCAGAATTAAACTGATAAAAATTAAGAAGATAATTAACAAACATTAATCGTAAAGAGATGGAAAAGCAAAGGATTAATACAGATGAAACACTAGATAAAACACTAGAAAACCCATCTAAAAAGCTCAAAGAAGTAGAACGACAAACACCTAGTGGATAAAAAAGACAGAAAAAAAATCTGGATGACGGACAAAATATTAAAGCTCATGGAGGAAAGAAAAAGAGTAAAAACCAACCAAGCAAAATACAAAACTTTGCAGAAACAAATAAGACAGGAGATTAGAACAGCAAAAGCAAACTGGCTTAATATACAATGCGCAAAAATAGAGATCCTGGAGAAAAAATACGATTCATTTAATATGCACAAAAAAATCAAGAAAACATCAAGTCTTAATAAACACAATACAACAGAAATACTACATAATGGTGATGAAAACATAATAATAAACCAAGCAGAAAAAAATTGACACAAGGGGAAAACAAGGTCTTTTGAGAAATAACTTTAACTTTATGACTATAACAGCAGATAAAGTTTTAAAGGCAATATCACAACTTACAGATGGCAAATCTCCAAGAGCAGACAACATTTACCTCAAACTAATAAAACTATTTGTGGAAAATGGCATAAAATGGCTAACAGCAATATTTAACAAGATATACTCAAAAGGAGAAATAACAAAGCCGTGGTTAAAATTGACGTTTATAATGCTTCCTAAGAAACAAAGCAATGTAATGACTACCGTACCATCAGCTTAATGAACCATTTATTAAAAATATTTCTGAAAATTATACTTCAAAAAATAAACAAGATATCCAAAAAAAATATAAGTTGCACACAATTTGCATTTAAGAACGCGTTAGGCACCAGAGAAGCTATATATAGTTTTTGTTCAAAGATGCAGGAATGTAGATTGCAATGTACATGTATGCTTTGTTGATTATCAAAAAGTTTTTGACAATGTACAACATGGTAAGCTCATAGAGATACTTACAGAAATAGGGCTAGAACACCATTACTTGAATATCATAAGTAATTTGTACTGGAACCAAACAGCCTCTGCACGCATTCAACACTATTTAACGTATACTCAGTACAAATATTTCAAGAGGCACTGGAAGGTACTGAATATAGAATTAAAATTAACGGGAAAATTATAAACAACATAAACACTTTACGCAGACGATACCACCACCGTATTTGCAGACAGTCACAAACATCTCCAAATATTAATTAACAGAGTAGAAAAAAAAACAGCCAAAGATATGGCCTTGCACTTAACATATAGAAAACTAAATACATGATAATTTCCAAACAGAATTATGATTAAAGCCAAATAAGAGAAAACAACAAAACAATAGACAGAGTAGAAACATACACATATCTAGGCACAACACAAAACGAATTCTGGGATCATGCAAGAAAAATAAAGTGCAAAATGTAAAAATCCAGAGTTTCATTCACAAAATAGTCAAATATATTTAAAACATACGACCTACCTATACCAACAAAAATAAGATTACTTAAGTGCTATATATTTCCAATCTTGCTAAACAGAGCGAAATCTTGGACTTTAGCACAGAAGCAACATGCAGAAAGCTAGAATCCTATAAATTATGGTTATACCGCCGCATTCTGAAAATATCTTGGACGGATCATGTCAGCAATCAACATGTTCTAAAAAAAACCGGTATAGAAAAAAAAAAATGATGACAAAAGAAACAAGGAAACTGCAATATCTAAGACATGTAGATGAAAAATGAAAAGAGGTACAGGTTACTGCAGCTAGTCCTACAAGAAAAAATAGAAGAAAAAAGAGGATCAGGAAGAAGATGAACCTGCTGGGTAAACCTGCTCACACGGTTCAACACAACAACGGTGGGTCTATTCCGCGCTACAGCAGATAAAGTGAAGATAGCTATGATAATTGCCAACATTTGATACAAATAAACATTAGAAGAAGAAGGAGTCAAATGTTATGTATGTTGCTTTTAGTGGTTTTAATCTTTTTTTTATAATTTTTCTTAAAGCTAGGATTGCTTCTTGCGTTTCTTTATTTTTCTTAAATCTGAGTTGGTCTTTGTCTAGCCTTTTTTTATTTTTATCTTCTATTCTCTTATAAATTATTTTTAGCAATATTTTGGATGCTTGTGATAGTATGCTAATTATTTTATTGTTTTCACATAAAGTAGTTACTGCTCTAGAAGTCCTGGATAAATTTTTTTTTCTTTAAGGGTTTAAATTTTAATGCACACAGCACACAACTAATATATACACTTATTACCTGTTATTATAAGCTGTTTGTTCCTAAATTTACAACAAACTTGTCCTCTAGCTATCCAATTTGGTTTTACAAAAAGTTAAAGAAAATAATAACTTTAAAAAATATAAATTGCACATAATATTTATAAAAATTGAGGACGGTTTGAGAATTATTTACTATTTACAGACATCTAAATAAGAAATATAATAAAATCAGTATTAAAACCAAAGGTTTTACTATTGATTTTAATACTTTTATCATGTAACACGTTATTTTTTAGTTTATTTTATTATTAACATGATTGCAATGTAATAATTTTAACAAAATATTTAATAATTCTTTTTGAAATTAATGAAGATAATACAAACACTGAGATATTAAGGCTAGTCATGTTCAGCAATCTTCACAATATTGACAATAAAAGCTATATGGTTAGAATAAAAAGAAAGATTTCTGGAGTTATTTTCAGGATAGAGTACAGAAATGCACGCTATATCTTATAGGTATAAAGTAGGTTTATTGATTGAATATGCTATAAAAAAAGCTACTACTAGGTATGGACAATGACTTTAGTTCAAAGACAATAGTGTTGCTTATAGCAGCAAGATTACTTGAGTTTGTTAGAAATAAGATAGATAAAGAAAGTCTAGTCTAGTAGTGCCAGGCTTTACTGACTAAAAAACCCACCATTTACCTTCCTTACCTTGAGGTAGTTTGCTTGGCGCCACTGGGGTCCTATTAAACTTGTTGTTCCCTTCTGCTGTTTTACTTCTCTAGTAGATCCGTCTCTTCAATAAAGTCCAGTATTTTTAACCAGTTAGTTGCTTCTAGCAAGTCTTTGTTTAGGTTGTGTTTGCCAAAAATGGTTATACGTTTCTGTTTGTAAGCTTTGAATTCATTCAGCAAGTGTATTGAAGTCTCATCTTCTTCCATACATTTGCAGCATAGAAGGCCCGTTCCTATTCCCATTCTATACAAATGTTTGTTAAATTTACAGTGTCCGGCTATCAGTTCTGTGAGCCTTCGGTGTGCAATACGACTCATTTGTATTACTATTGTTTTGGTATCATACGATGGTCCTAAGAATATTCTTGAATATGTCAGTCGCTTGCAGTGTTTCTACAGGTTGTTGTGCTTTGTCTCAAGTTTGCTGCGGATTATTGCTTTTCCGGTTTTGTATGGGATCCCACACTTATTTCAAACTCAATAAAAACCGCAGTAGAAAAATTTCAGACACAAAGCACTCAGCGAATTGAACAACTTAGTACAAGCACTAACAGAAGAAGAGACCTAGCAAATATACATACAACAAACGCAACCGAACTGAGACAGCTAAACAGAAAAATTTTCAAAGCAATTTGAAAAAACACCAGAACGTACAACACAAATGAAATTTCAAAAGCGTTCGAGCAAAACAGGGGCATGAAATTACTACGGAAGTCATTCCCTAAAGACAGAAAAAACACCTTCAAGCTAGCAATACCGAGTGACCAAATAACAACAAATAAAACAAAAATCTTCAAGGATGTTGAAAATTTCTACGCGACTCTATATAGAGACTAAAACGCACTAAGCTTGGACATCAACATACAAACTGTGCAAAACCAAGGCTCAAAGGAGGTTCCAAATATTACATTAAACAAAATAAAAAAAGCACTAGCAGATATAAAGAATAATAAGGCAATTGGCAACAACGGCGTCGCAGTCAGGTTTCCAAAATCCGGCGAAACTACATTATTAAGTATTATGCAAATTATTTGATGCTTGTTTAGAAAACGAGACAACACCTTCCCAATGGGATTGGGCCATAATAATAATACTGCATAAGAAAGGAGACATAACTAACCTGCAAAATTATAGACCCATAAGCTTGCTATTGCATATATAAATTATTCATAAGAATAATTACGAAAAGGCTAACAAATAAATTTGATCTTTACTAACCTTGCAAGCTGGCTTTTGAAGCGGGTTTGGCACAAATGACCATCTACAGGTAGTTAAGTCCCTCATAGAAAAATTCGTCAAATATAAACCTCTCTGCATAATCTTTGTCGATTACAAAAAGGCTTTCGACAAAATAAATCAACATTTTATCTCTTACTGAATGCCGTATCGATCATATTTACATCAATGTCATCAAACATGTGTACCAAAAAGCAAAAGCATGTCAGGCTGCAAGAAGACTTCAAAGATTTTAACATTAATTGAGGCGTGCGCCAAGGAGATGTCATCTCACCAAAATTATTTACAACATATGTTCAAACCGACCAACAATTTTGGGCATAAACATAAGTAGCAAGAAACTAAACCATCTGAGATTTGCAAATGATATCTTAATTATTGCTGATAGCATAGTCAAAGCTAAACAAATAATTTAAAAGCTCAACGCAGCATCAAACTCTGTTGAGCTCAAAATTAACACCAGCAAAACTCAATACATGACAAATTTTTTATGAACGAGGCAATTATCTCAATTGGGACAAATATAGAACAACTAAACTTCTATAAGTTTCATAACTACGACATTTCTATAGGTAGAGACAACCAAACCCGCAAAATTTTGAGAAGAATAGGTCTAACCTGGTCTTCGAAAAGCTGCGCAACATCTTTAAATCAGATATTCCAAAATGCTTAACAGAAAGGTATTTGATTAGTGCATATTGCCTGAGCTAACTTATAGTGCTAAAACACTTACCTTCACAAAGAACACCACAAATAAAATAAATATCACGCTGAAAACATAAAAAGGTTGATGCTAGGTATCTCACTAAAAGACAGGGTCCTAAATAACGTAATAAGGAAAAAGTCCGGTGTAACAGACGCAGTTACCCGTATAACAACATTAAAATGGAACTGGGCCGGTCTTGTGGCGAGATTTTTGGATAACCGCTGGACCAAAAGAATATATACCAACCAGATGGACCGATAACATCAAACGGATAAAGACCAACTGGATAGAGGCAGCACAGGATCGGCAAGAATAGATAATGTTACGGGAGACCTATGTCCAGCAGTGGACGCAGATGGTCGGATGATTATAAGATCCTAATAACGGGTTCTGGTCCAGTAAATGTCCTTTGTGCTCCTTGATTGGCAAGTTAATTTGCCCTGAAATTTCCTTTTATCTCCTGGTCTTTGGGTGTCTATAGCAAGTAAACTTTGCAAGTTGTGGTTACTGTTTCTAGACTGGATTTTATTACTGGCGATTTCAAGGCCTATAATGCCGTTGATTGTTTGACATGATGGTTATTGGTCTGTGAGGTTCTAGTCCCTTTTTGATCATGTCTCTGGCGCACCACTCGATGGTAACCACCTCTGCCTGAAACGTTGAGGCAAATTTTTTCAGAGGTGCTTTTCTTAGTGTTTATCCTCGTAAATTTCAGCTCCAATTGTTGACTATATACGGTTATCCAATAAGAGGTTTCATTTTGATATTAAAAAAAACGGGTATTTCTTAAGAGAAATCAATAAGTGTTTATTTTATTGTAAAGAACAAAGTATGCCATTAACATTTGAATACAATATCAATCAAATGGCCGTCCCGGTTACGGTTGCAGTACCACATTCTTTTCATGAAATTTTCCATGATCAATTTGCACATTTGCGGTTGTATGTCTTCGATAACTTCACGAATTCTATTTTTAAGGTCTTGAATCGATTGTAGAGCATTAACATAGACTTTATTTTTTACGTCGCCCCAAAGAAAAAAGTTTAAAGGTGTTAAATCACAAGATTTCGGTAGCCAATTGTGATAACCTTTGCAAAATAACACTGTCAAAAAACTTTTCTTGCAAAATTGTAATTTTTTGTTGCTTGTGTGGCACATAGCGCCGTTTTGCTGAAAATAATCGTCGTCCACATTAATATCATCCAATTCCGACCATAAAAAATCGTTAATCATAACAGTGACACGTTGAGGATGCAAAGACTTTTCAACAATCATTCTCGGATTTTCTGGGCCTCAAATGCGACAATTCTGCTTATTAAAGTAGCCTTCGAAGTGAAGATAATTTTTTGATAAAATTTCAGATCATTTTGATGCATTTGAAGGACTCAATTAGCAAAGATACGATATCATAAACGTATGGTGATCGACCGGCTTGAGTTCTTGTGTTAACTGAACTTTAAAAGCTTTAAGACTTAAGTCTTTATGCAAAACACGGTGTAATGTCCTTTGTGAAATGTCTAATTCCAAAGATCGACGAGGAATCGACAAATCAGGATTTTCTTCAAACTACGGGCTACATCAGCAATATTTTTATGTGTTCTTGAGCAATGCTCACGGTTTAAATTCTTCACATCACAAACTTGTCCCAACAGCTCAAATTTTTCTACCAGGTTTTTGTTTTGCAAACTGAGACTAAAATTTTTTCACCATTTTTGTAGTGAATTTTAATCATTTCAATGCGTTGTTGAAGCGTGTATCGTTCTATTTTTAATAACGGTGTTGTTTTTACTTGTCAAATGTCAAAAGATAATATATTCAAAATTGACAGCTGCTCAAATAGCCTAGTATTCAAAATGAAACTTCTTATTGGAAAAGTCTTTATTACGCACAATATTAATGAACGTATTCATACCAACAAAATACCAACTTTATGCGCAATCACAGGTATAATTGATCTACAACCAATTAACATTTTACCAACATTTTCTAAAGTTTTTGAAAAATGCATTGAACATCAGCTACAAAATTATCTTAAACATTATTCAATTTTCCCAACTATTCAGTCTGAGTTTAGCTGTGCCACAGCAATTTTATACTACTAATTGATATTGTAAGAGCTACAGATAAAAAAGAAGGAACGGTGTGTGTATTGTTGGATTATAATAAAGCCTTTGAAACATCGGCTGTTGTTAGCTATTTTGCATTACATTGAAATTGATACAAAAGCATGTCAACTTATCAGACAATGCTCTACCTAACCGTTTAGAAATTAAGTTTGGTGTACCGCAAGGATCAATTTTAGTTCCTTTGTATAAATCATTTCCAGCTAACATAATAGGTATATAGCTGAACAATAAATTAATGAAGATATTAAAAACTTAGTTTGTGTTTTAAAACAACATAACCTTAAAAATTGCTAGTAAAACTATGACAATTGTTTTTGGTATTTTAATACTAAGTTAAGACGCTATCACATTTAATTGAAATATCAAAAACTTAAGCTGTTCTTATAGTAAGACCGCCGTTGCGTTGGTACAACCAAGCATAAGTGTATTTAAAAGTATTATATTAACACCTATTTTGAAGTTGGATTAAGTTGATTTGGGTGAATATCTTTTCACATACAATTTTTTTTGTTGTATCTAGAAAATATTCAGGTACATAAACTATGCATTTTTGGACCTTGGACCAGAGCTTGTTGCTGTGCATATAATGTATCTGATCTATTATTGTATTGATAATATGTATATGGATAGCTTGAGTTGTTGAAACTCAAATGATATGTTGTAAGTATTTTGTTATTTGTAATTTAATTAAAAATTAGGTAGTCAATAAGTTAATAACAATAAATGAATCTTTATTTACAGCAAAATTCAACAAGTTTAAAAACAATTACATTGTATAAAAAAATATATTATTGAATCATTTGTATAATTCATGTTTTGTTTTTTTAGAAAAACGTGTAATCTTTAATGGAGTGGTTTTATCTAGCCTTCTCCTCTCTATAGCTTTGATCTCTTTATCCGATTGTTAGGGCTTTTTACTGCCTACACTTTCTATTTACTCATTCGCTCTTCGAAGAGACCGAAAGATAACTTCTTACCTTGGATATCGCTAACTAAATAACGAAGTAACATTTTGACATTATAAATCAACTAATTTAATTCAAAACTCATTATTAATTAAATTTAATAAGAAAATAAAATTACATAATATTTTTTAATCGCACAATATTGTGCAACTCCAATTAATTGCATTTTGCGTTGTTATGCGCGTCACAAATCCCAGTCCCTGACAACTGCAACCCTCTTATACGACGTCGGTGCAGCCTCATCGATATTTAGTATCCTAGCAAATTCCCAGGTCTGACTGCATCCCTTCGGTGTTCCCATGGCAATAACATGATGTATAAATAGCCGAATTCGTCAGATACGCGCGCTCATTTATCATCACATCCGTCACCAGCACGCTTCTCCCTATTCCGAGAGATAACAACAGGTTGAGTCCAACGCTTTACAATCAAAAGTAAGTGTTTTTAATATTTACTGTTATCATTTTATTGATTTCTTATTCATATGCATTTCATAACGTTTCATCAGCATATTAAAGTATTAAAATTTTACTACATAAATTATATACAGAGCATTTATTGATTTCTTATTCATATACAACCCTCTTCAAACAAGTAAGGGGAGATGTACAGTTTGTACAAGAAGATATGCATACGATACTCATGTAGAAAAATGTTATATCTATAATTTAATTTGTTTTCTAGTTTTATTAAATTGTCGTTTATTATCAGAATTGTGTTGTTTACTTCATATTTTTTACTGTACTTTTTACTGACCAGATTTAAATCATATGAGGCCGAATTTTAATTCTTTTAAAACGATTTTTATTATTTTTAAGCAAATTATTAGGTGACAGATTTGTTATTACAAATTTAAAAATTTAGGTTTAATTTTATATATATTATAAAATTTTAATTAGCTAAAACAGATTTTAAATCGTCCAGTTCTCACATTTTATTAAGGATTCATACACCATTTTTTTTTTACTTAACGTCATTTTTGTGAACATTTTTAGTTTAATTGGTGTTTTATTTTAATCTATAAAATCTTGAAATTCTATTCGCAACTGGTATCATTAAGGTTTATTTTTTGCAAAAGTCTATATTAAAGTTTTACGTTTTTAAGCAAAAATTTAAGAGGCTTTAAAGACTTTTCACCAAATTTAATTTTTTTGTACACAATTTTAATTGTTTTAGCAACAGGTTTATATCAATTTTGCTCAAATTTTGATTATTTATAACCAGATTTTTATATTTTTAACACAATTTAAAAAATATTTTGCAAATTTCTATATTCTATGATCAAATTTTTACTATTTGGACTAAAAATTGATGATTTGCTGCTAAATTTGAATTGAATGTGGCTGGATTTTAATCAAATTTTGCCGGATTTTGAGACTTTTAATAATGATTCTAACTTTTAAGCAAATTTTGAATACTTGTTGCCAAATTTTGATAATTTTTAGATCGTATGTGGCCAGATATAAATCATAATTTTATGACCGGATTTGTATACTTTTGATTTTTTTTAAATAAATGTTTAGATTTTGTTGAGTTTTAAAATTTAGATTAAAATTTTTGCGGATTATCTACGGCCGGATATTGTTAAATATTAAGATTTAAATTGAAAATTGATGATTTAAAGCCAATTTTATAACTTTAATCGTATATATCTAGTTTTAATATTTTACTTACAATTAATTATTTTTAAAGGATTTTTATAATTTTGATTATTTATTTCTTTATATTTGAAAAATGTTCAGTAATTTCTGATCAAATTTTTATTATTATACAGGGTTAGTCAAAACTACCGGAACACCTAAATAATTATAAATAATGAAAAAACCAAAAACTAAAACAATTGTCTATGCTTGACCCTTGGCCGCTGTGATTCGATTGACTAATTTTGAATAAATTCTTAATTCAATACCTAAATAATTTTCCATATGTTCAAAATTTCAAAAAATGTTTCAAACAAAAGTTGTTTTGTTTTAAACAAACTAATGATTAAACATTTCAATATACAGGGTGTTTATTTTATTGTAGACATTATTTTCAAGCAGAACACTCTGTATATTTTTACATTTTATTTATTTTAAGATTAATTTTGAGTATTTTTTGTAAAATGTACTATTTTTGAGTTATAAGGAATTTCCTGAACTAAAAAAAAAATAACATTTTTCCACAAACACACATTTATTTTAACCAAACAAATAAAAAAAAAAACAATTACATCAATAACAATCACTAAATTATTAAAAAAGTAAAAAATATACAGGATGTTTAATTAAAAAAAAAAAAAATTTTATAATAAAATGAAGAACCTGTATATTTTTACATTTGTTTAGTTCTAAAATTAAATTTAAAATTAATTTTAAAAATTACTGAAAAAAACTAAAGAAAGTAAAAATAGACAGGGTGTTCATTTTATTATAGAAATTTGTTTTTTTAAATAGAACACCCTGTATAAATTTACTTTTTTAATGATTTAATGATTGTTTTGTGATTTGTTTTCGATCGTATTTTTTTTATTTGTTTGGTTAAAATAAATGTGAATGTTTGGTAGAAAAATGTTCATTTTTTGAAGTTCAGGAGGTTGCTTATAACTCAAAAATGGTGCGTTTTATAAAAAAGTTATTTTTAGATAAAATACTCATAAGTTGTCTTATAATCAAAAATGTAAAAATATACAGGGTATTTTATTTAAAAAATAAAACACATTCAAATGAACAACTTGTATATTAAAATGTTTAATCACTAATTTGATTAAAGCCAAACAACTTTTGTTTAAAACTTTTTTTGAAATTTCGTACGGCTGAAGAATTATTTAGGTGTTCTAGTAATTTTGACTAACCCTGAATGTAAATGTTTCTCAAGCATAAATTGATTAAGTTTTGAATTATTTTAACAAAAAATTATATAATTACTGGCCAAATTTTAATATTGAGTGCTAAATTTTAATTATTGACGGGATTTTACTAATTTTTAAGGTTGTGACAAAATTATAATTATATGTGGCCAGATATTAATATTTTTTGGGAAGTTTAGATTATTTATTGCAATATTCAAAATTATTGACAAATTAAAAAAAAAAAAATTGATTTCTTATTCATATGTGTTTCATAACGTTTCATCAGCATATTAAAGTATTAAAAATTTACTACATACATTATATACAAAGCATTTATTAATTTTTTATTCATATACAACCCCATTCAAACAAGTAAGGGGAGATATACAGCTTGAACAAGAAGATATGCATACGATACTCATGTAGAAAAATGTTATATTTATAATCTAATGTGTTTTCTAGTTTTGTTAAATTGTTGTTTATATCAGAATTGTGTTGTTTACTTCATTTTTTTTTACTTTATAAATTATAGTATTAACGGTTTTTTATTTTTTTTACTTTATTAGAAATAGATTTCTATGTTTTTCCAAACTTTATTGCAGTAAACTATTAGATAATTTTTAAATTTCTGATTTTGTATCATAAACTTAATTACAATTAGCCTAATTTTATTGTTTAATGATGATTTTTGAAACGCAATAATAGATTTTAATACTTTATTGCCAAGTTTTTAAGCAATAATTGATTGAACACATTTGCGATTTAATATTTTACTATTTTATAATAAAGACTTAAAATTGGTTGTTTGCGGATAAGTTTTGATTATGTGTGGCCGGATTTTAATTCTATTAAAACAATTTTTATTATTTTTAAGCAAATTATTTGGTGACAGAATTGTTATTACAAATTTTAAAATTTAGGTTTAATTTATATAAAATTTTAATTTGCTAAAACAGATTTCAAATTGTCCAGTTCTCACATTTTATTTATACACCATTTTTTTTTTAATTAAGGTCATTTTTGTAAACATTTTTAGTTATATTGCTGTTTTATTTTAATCTATAAAATCTTGAAACTCTATTTCATAGTTGCAACTGTATCATTAAGGTTTATTTTTTGCAAAAGTTTATAATTATTAAAGTTTTACGTTTTCAAACAAAAATTTAATGGGTTTCATCAAATTTAAATCAATTTGATCAAATTTTGATTATTTATTATTTATCTAGATCATATTTTGCTAATTTTAATACCTTATGATCAAGTTATGACCGGATTTGAATACTTATTTTTTTTTAAGAATTGTTTAGATTTTGTTGAGTTTTAAAATTCAGATTAAAATTTTTGCGGATTATCTGCGGCCGATTCTTGTTAAATATTAAGATTCAAATTAAAAATTGATTATTTTTAAAGAATTTTTATAATTTTGATTATTTATTTTATTATATTTGAAAAATATTCAGTAATTTCTGATCAAAACAGGGTTAGTCAAAATTTCAAAAAAAGTTTCAACCAAATATTGTTTAGTTTTAAACAAACTAATGATTAAACATTGCAATATACAAAGTGTTCATTTTATTGTAGAAATGTATTTTTTCAAACGTGGTCTGTTTATATCTTGTATATTTTTTTTATTTTTAGACTAATTTTGAGTATTTATTGTAATTAAAATAAACAACTTGTATATTGAAATGTTTAATCATTAGTTTATTTAAAACCAAACAATTTTTGTTTAAATCATTTTTGTTTAGTTCTAAGATCAAATTTAAAATTAATTTAAAAATACTAAGAAAATTTAAAAAATATACCGGGTGTTTATTTTATTATAGAAATTTGATATTTTTTTTTTTTTTTAAATAGAACACCTTGTATATTTTAATTTTATTAATGATTTAATGACTGTTCTGTTTTTGTTTTTGAAGTTATTGTTTTATTTTTTATTAAGTTCAGGAAGTTGCGTATAACTCAAAAATTGTGCATTTTATAAAAATGTTATTTTTACATTAAATTCTCATAATTAGTCTAAAAAATGTAAAAATATAAAAGATGTTCCATTTGAAAAAAAAAGTTTTAAACATTTTTACAAAAAAATGAACACCTTCTACCTATATTAAAAATATGTTTAAATGAAAAGTTTGTTTAAAATCAAACAACTTTTGTTTAAAATTTTGTAAGGTCAAAGAATTATTTAGGTGTTCTTGTAATTTTGACTAACCCTGTATGTATATGTTTCTCATGCAAACAATGATTAAGTTTCCAAAAATTTTAACAAAAAAATATATAATAACTAGACAAAATTTAATATTTTGTGCCTAGTCTTTATTATTGATGATCTGGTTTAATTAATTTTTAAGGTTGTGACAAAATTATAATTATATGTGGCCGGATATTAATACTTTATTGGCATGTTTTGATTATTTATTGCTATATTCTAAATTTTTGACATTAAAACTTAATGTTTTGCGGCTAAATTTTGATTACATGTAGACGGATCATTAAGGGTAGTATTCATAGACAAAACTCAATCTCCGACTCAGCGCGTTCTCAGTCAAATAATAAAAAGTTTTTGTTGTAATTAAAGGTTACAATTTTAACAAATGATGGATGCATAGATTGCAAATAAATTAATGAAACCGGAAGTAGCTGCGACTCCTGTGTTAAATTTGACAAATTAATGAAAACAGACAAAAAATAGATTATTTTCATTACAGAAAGTTTATTTACCGGTCGATTTTACCGGAAAAAATAGTCAACTCCCCATTGTAAGTAGAATTATGACATAAAATTAAAATTACAAAATTCCTTTTAAATAACAGTGGTGCAATTATTTGCAATTTGCCGTAATGTTAAATAACTTCACTCCCACAAGACTAAAATTATTGCAATGGATAATTTTTTTGAAGTTGCTGTATACATTTTTTATGTTTTTTGAAGGAAATCGTGTGGGTCCGCTTAAAATTAACACAGTGATAAAAAAGTTATAGTAAAATAAATTTGTGGCAACACACAAATTACAAAGATTGTTATATTTCAGAAAACAAAAGAAGATTTTTTTTTACATTTTATTGATTTTCTTTGTTGTATTTCATTGTTTTGTTTTTTAAGGACGTAGTAGACAAGTGGCTCTTGAGAATAATTAACAAATGGCAATACATTTCGGTTTTCTTCTCTGCGTAAGTCCTGCTGTTAATTTGTCTTAGTCATTGTCTCTAATGTGGTACGAGTATGAGGTGGGCTGGTTTCGGCCTCGCAGAATTTACGCAGTCTGCTGCTGCAACGCTGTCCCCGGCTCATCTCTCCCTAGACCCATTTTTTTTACCATACTTCCTACACTGGCATTCTTCTCTCTTTTTTTCTATTCTTGTGTTATTCAGCCTAAATTTTTGCAATGTTCTTAGGTATCTTCTTAGTTTTTCTATATTTTCATTAACTTCTCCCTTGTCGTATTCTCTTTCTTTCATAAATATTTTGTGCAGCTCCATTAAGTGCATCCCGTTTAGTAGTCTTACATTTGTTTAACTTCTAGTGAGATTTTTGAATCTCCATTTGGGATTATTTCTTTGTGTCCCCCTGGTTGTCAGATATACTCTGACCATTTCAAAAGTTGCATATTCTGTCAACCTTGAGATGGCGATTCCGTTTGGAAAATGTTTAGTCAATTCCGTTAACTTATTTTTTTTAGCAGTTTTCTTCTTTTGCTCCTTATTTCTGCAATTTTTGTTAGTACTAATGTTTTAGAATATGTTTTTTTTGTCCCTCTGTTCATCTTCCATTGCTTGGCAGACATAGTTGTTTTGACCTTCTTTGTTTCTTTCCTCTTTATTACTTTTTTTCATATTATTATCCATTTAGTTTCTTGTTCTTTCTTCCTTTGCCTTGTGTAGTTTTAATTTGTGTGTTTTCTTCCATTTTGGTTTACTTAAATCTCAAAGCTTCAAACTCCTTTATCTTTTTCTTCAGTATTGTCGTTGCATAGTTTCTTAGTGCTCTCCATTAAATTTTTGTCACTCAGGCATATTTAATGGTGGAAGAATGATTAAATACAAAAACATTTAAATGAAAAACTAGTAAACATGAAGCATAGAGACAAGCAAGACAAAATATGATGGAATAATAGCAAAGACAGTGGAAATAAGGAGAAAAAGAAGAATGGACAAGGGAACTAATACCAGAAATTAAAAAATTGGTAGATAAAAAACCGGAGACGTGTTATTATACAACACAACTACTTACCGGACATGGAGCCTTTGAAAAGTACTTACAAAAAATAAATAAGATGAAAAAAGAGGAAAAATATATATTTTGTCAAGAAGACACGCTTGACGACGCAGAACATACGCTAGTAGATTACAAAGCGTGAGAGGAAGATAGGAAAACGTTAAAAAAGGTATTAAAAAATAAAATAGACAAATCTACAATCATTAAAATATGCTTGAGTGACAAAAACAAATGGAGAGCACTAAGAAACTATGCAACGACAGTACTAAAGTAAAAGATAAAAGAGTTTGAGTCTTTGAGATTTAGGTAAACCAAAATGGAAGAAAACACACAAATTCAAAGCCACAGAAGACAAAGGAAAGAGGAGCAAGAAGCTAAATGGAAGCAGAAAAATATAAAAAATAGTATTAAAGAAGAAAAAAACAAAAAAGGTCAAAACAACTATGCCTGCCAAGCAATGGAAGGTGAACAGAGAGACAAGAGAATAAACATTTTCCAAACGGAAGATACGTCATCTTGAGGTTGACAGAAAATGCAACGTTTAAAATGAACAGAGTATATCTGGCAACCAAGGGAGACGAAGAACTAATTCCATATAGAGAAGAATCTCACTAGAAGTAAAATTGGCAAATGTTGGACTACCAAAGGGGATGCACTTAATAGAGCTGCACAAAAAATTTATGAAAAAAAGAGGATACGACGAGGAAGAAGTTAATGAAAATATAGAATAACTAAAAAAATACCTAAAAACATTGCAAATATCTAGGCTGAATAACATAAGAATGAAAGAAAAGAGAGGAGAATGCCAGTGTAGGAAGTAGGGCAGAAAAATAGGATATAGGGAGAGATGGGCCGGAGACAGCATGTGTTGCAGCAGCAGACTGCGTAAATTCCGCAAGGCTAAAACCAGCCCACCTCAAACTAGTACCACATTAGAGACAATGACTAAGACAAATTAGCAGCAAGACTTACGCAGAGAAAAAAACCGAAATGTATTGCCAAACGTTAGTTAATCTCGACAAAAAAGTAGCTACAACAAAAAAACTAGACAAAAAATGACATACCCAAACCTTGAATTAGCAATGCACCCAATACTTCATTCTGAAGAAATATTTACTTGTGCCAGTGTTTAAGAAATCTCCTTTACTTGAGAACGAGTGAGGTTTTGCAGATAAAATTGACAAACAGAATGCTGATATGGATTTTGAATGCGGTTCTTAAATATTTTGTGCAACTTTATTAAGTGCAACCCCTTTTGGTAGTCCAACTATTGCCAGTTTTACTTCTAGTGAGATTCTTGAATCTTTATTTGGGATTAGTTCTTTGTGTCCCCTGGTTGCCAGATATATTCTGACTATTTTAAAAGGTACATTTTTTGTCAACCTCGAGATTGCGTATCTTCCGTTTGGAAATTGTTTTTTTTAATTTCGTCAACTTATTTTTCTTGAGCAGTTTTCTCTTTTTTCTCCTTATTTCTGCAATTTTTGTTAGTACTAATGTTTTAGTATATGTTCTTTTCTTGTCTCTCTGTTCACCTTCCATTGCTTGGCAGGCATAGTTTTTTTGACCTTTTTTGTTTTTTTTTTCTTCTTTATTACTTTTTTCCATATTCTTTTGCTTCCATTTAGCTTCTTGCTCTTTTTTCTTTTGTTTTCTGTGGCTTTTAATTTATGTGTTTTCTTCTATTTTGCTTTACTTAAATCTCAAAACTTCAAACTCCTTTATCTTATTCTTCAGTACTGTCGTTGCATAGTTTCTTAGTGCTTTTCATTTGTTTTTGTCACTAAGGCGTATTTTAATATTTGTAGATTTGTCTACTTTGTTTTCTAATACCTTTTTTAGCGTTTTTCTATCTTCCTCCTACGCTTCGCACTCTACCAGAGCCACGTCATCTGCAAATGCCGTTATTGTTACTCCTTCCGGCAGCCGTATCCTGAGTAGCTGATTATAAACTAAATTCCATAGTTTAAGACCTAGTGCAGAACCCTGTAATATTTTTCTATTCAATCTAAATTTTTCATTTTTGGTCAGTAGATTTTTCTCCTGAAGGCAGTTTCATATTATCTGGTAGTTTCATTTGTTAGATCTTTTTTTTGCTGCTTTTATAGTTGCTTTCCATAGTTTGCATTTTGTTTATCTAGCGCTATTATGACACAATGTTGTCTTTTTCTGTATGGTCCACTGTTTGCTTCTTTTGCTATGGCTTTTACTTCTTTAATAGAATTGTTTTTCCCTTTGTAAAACCATATTGTTCCTGTTTCTATCTTTCATTTTCTTCTTTTTTTTTGTTCAATTCTCGTCATGATAACTTTTTCCATAATTTTTGCTAATGTGTTGATCAGGCATATCGGTATATACGTTATTGTTTTGTCTGTTTCCTTCTTTTTCTCAATTTTTTGTAGCTACTAGTTTTTGTTAAACAGAAATAACAATCATTTGCGTGATTTTTATGCTTTTGCCATATCATTGGAATGCTAGTTTTTCTTGCTTTTTTTTGCTCTACTGTCAAAAATTTTCAAGACAAAGTTTACATACCTTATGTGGAGCTCAAGATTTGTCTTGATCTGCAAGTCGCACTTTAAAATATGCAAAGTACACCTGCATTACAAAATTGCTAGTATTTATTTTCTGACTAAGCATAGTAAAGTTTCCACATATATAGCAAAATGTATCTGGCAAATTCTTAGTAGTCATTATTTTACTTGCACATTCAAGAAACTAACTTAAAGTAAACACGTGTAAAACTTTTGGTTCTAAAACAATAACTGATCATTTAAGGGGTGCTAGGGTCATGCTAATTACTTGATAGTGCACTTCCAGCAGTTGTAAACAGGTAGGCCAGTACCTGCAAGTGAGGCCTTACTAGAAAACATATTAGACAATAAGATTTGAGTTAAAATTAAAATAGAAGCAAATTGAAACGTGAAAAAATGAAAAAATATTTTTTTTGAATTTTGATTATTGATCACCGAATTCTAATACTTATTATTATTTTGAAACAATTTTTTTAATTTTTTTAGCCAGTTTTGATAACTTTTAGATTGTATGTGGTCGGAGCTAAATTATATCAGGCCGACTTTGAATACTTTTAATTATTTAAGTTTAAGTAAGTTATTATACATTTTAAGATTTAAACTAAAATTTTTATTATTTTTCTATTATTATTAAAATTGACCTAATTTATTTACATAATGTCTGCTAAAGTGAATATTTGACTAACAATTGATTATTTAAAAAAAAAATTATAATTGTTTGTTAAATTTTGATTATTTTTTGCTTTTTAGAAAGTTTTAGTGGATTTTTTATTATAATTGCAAAATTTTCAATATACTGGTGCTGCTTTCGTTGTCTGGGCTCTGACATCCTCTTTCAGGTCTCTGTTACTTATGATGTTTGCACCAAGGTATTTAAATTGCATCACTTGTTCTATGGTTTGATTATATACTGCCAGTTTACACTTTTTTGGTTTTTTGGTTACTACTGTTAGGAACTAGTTTTTTGTGCTGTAATTCTTATGTTATATTTTAAGTTTAAACAGCATTCTTTGGAGGTCGTCTTTGTCTACTGTTTCCTAACTATTTCATCCATTACTAGATTGAATAAGGTAGGGTTGAAACTGTCTCTCAGTTGCTAGTTGTATGCCTTCTGTAGGTGTATGTTGTTTTTTTTTTTCATCAAAGTTACAACATTAGCTAGTCGCACCTTATCAACGGCCTGTTTAAAGTCAACAAAGCACATGAAAGCTGTTTTATCAAATTTAATGACCTTTTTCGTTATCTGTTAGATAACAAAAATTGCATAAACCTTGTAGTTCTTCATAGGTTCCAGTTGCTGTTATTTTTTTATTCACACAATCTTTGTTAAAATTTTTTGAACTGTACTCAAGAAGCTAATTTTTTTGGTAATTATTTTGACGTGTTTTTTTTTTTTTCTTTTTTTTAATTACATAAACCTTTTTGGCAAGCTCCAGATTTGAGTTTTTAGTAATTAAGGACGTAGAAGAATGTAGAGTCTGAAGTTGTCTGCAAATGCAGATGAAGTTTCTGCTATAAAGGGTAATATTAATCCGCAAGGCTTTGGAGATCCTTCACTCCTCTTTGATGAACTTCAAAGTATTTTTCCAGCAAATCTCACTTCTCCTCAAAAAGCAATTTTACGATAGTTCGGACAAACGTCCCCACATCAACATCTCCAATTCTGCTCAAATTATGTACACATGTTTGGAGTATCAAAATATGACGGTTCTTAAAATGTTAGATCTCTGGGTGCATTTCAGTCTAAATGGCGGTTATTTTAATTTATTAGTATTTTTTGTCTTTTTTTAGTTTTTGTGCTGTAAATAAACATCTTATAAAAAAAAATTCCGTAGAGACACGATCCCGACATAGTAGTTTTGATCGCAAAAATTAAAAAACTGGATTAACTTGCCCTAGGGTGAAATATATATATATATATGCTAAAAATGAGTTAATTTTTAATAGATTTTTTTTGTTTTTTTATTATTGTAATGGCCGGATATAATATAAAATATAATATTTTTAACATTTAATTGTTGGATTTTAGTACTCAATAACTTCTTATGGCCGAATTTTTACATTGTTGACTTTTAATGATCAAATTTACTACTTTAAATCAAAATTTTGAAATTTTTGTTATTTACCTATTTTTTGGCAGTTTTTTACGTGATTCTTTAGTTTTGTTGCCTGATTTTAGTGTTTTTGATATATTATGGACGGATTTTGAACTTTTTTTACAGTTTTTAAATTTTCTGCTTAATTTTTAATATTTCATTATTAAATGCTAACATTTTATAGCTAAATTTCATAGTTTTTTTACGGTTTATAGCCAAAATATGGTATTTTTTAGGCAATTTTCATTTTTTTTTTCAGATTTTAGTGTTTTTAATTTTTTTTTGCCAGATTTGGTACTTTTTTGCAGTTTCTGAGTGTCTAAGCCAGTTTTTTGTTTTATTTTTGTATTTTAGTTTTAAATAATTCAATTTTGTTATTTTTAACATTTTGTAGCCGGATTTTATAATTTTTTGCGTATTTAAAACAAAATTTTGATATTTTTGTTAATTTTTTATTGTTCTTTTTAATTTTTAACAATTTACAACTAGATTTTAATACTTTTGACAAAATATTGATATTTTTTGCTTTTCATGGTCGTATTTTGCTATTTTTTTACATAAATCCTAAGTTTTTTTTTAGATTTTACAATAAGCCATTTTTGAACAATCAAAACTTAAAAAAATCGATTTTTTTGCATTCATTTACATTTTTTGATTGTTTGTAACTTTTCAGGGTTACAATTTTAGGAAAAAAACTGTAATGAACATTTTTTTTTTCAAAATTGTTCAAAGAATTATTTTTTATATCCAAAATTTTTCTTCCTTAAATTTTGAAAATTTTGCAGAACTTTAAAAGACAGTTTTTCTTATTAAAAAGATGACAAATAAATTGTTTTTTTCAAATGTGCTTTTATATGTGCAAAAGATACTGAACATTTCAGAAAGTACCTTGCACTACGATCCGATATATCTTAGAATGTATCCACAGAATTAGTTAAAAATTTAAAATTTAAGTTTTTTAATTTTTTGATTGTTTCTCAGGATTGCATTTTTAGAAAAAAAATTATATGGGACTTTTTTCTTCAATATAATTCAAAAAATAAATTTCATAGCCAAATTTTTTTTTTCTTAAATTTAAAAAAATTTGCTGAAATTTAATACAGTTTTTCTTACAAATAAGATTATATTTTATCAGGATTGCATTTTTAGAAAAAAATATATGGGACTGTTTTCTTCAATATTATTCAAAGAATAAATTTTATAGCCAAATTTTTTTTTTCTTAAATTTTATAATTTTTGCTGAAATTTAAGACAGTTTTTCTTACAAATAAGATGACGGGTATTTTGTTTTTTTTTTCAAATATGAATAAAAACGTGTTTTTTGATGTGCAAAAAATATCCTGAGAAGTTCCGTGCACTACGCTCCAAGGTATCTAAGAATGTATCCTCAGAAAATTGTAAAATTTAAGCCTTTTTTGCTATTTTTAAGTATTTCTGTGGATGCATTGTACGATATCTCGGAGCGTAGCAAACGGCACTTTCTGAAACTTCAGGGTATCTTTTTCACACATAAGAACATTTTAAAAAATAAATTTATTAAAATTTAATAAACATATCAATTTAGTTAATCCTACATTAATTTTCTTTTTAATTCTGACGCATAAAAGGTTATTTGTATCTTACTACGCAGAACCAATTTTTATTTTTTATTTTTTTTTTTATAATTTTGACCCAGGAATTTAATATATTGTGTAATAATTTGCCGAAATAAAATTGTGCCGTATTTATAACACTTTTTTATTTTAGTTTTGTTGTGACGCCTGGTTTGGCGGTATCCTCTAGTTGCTGACATTTTAGGCATTGTGTAGTTCCACGTTTCTTTGGGCCTTAAAGCTCAGAAGCTTGATCTAATTCACAATGTTGGCGTTTTTTGTTCCTTTTGCTCAGTGTGGTACTATGGGACAAGGTAAAAAGCCGCTCCAACAAATTTGAAGTAGGCAATTGCTTTTCTAAAGTTGTCACTAGAGGCAGAAGTCATGTGAATACCCTCGAGGGCATTTTGAAAAAAACTGAATAGCAACATAGTTATCGCTGAAATACTTTGCTACTTCCGAAAATACTTGCTTATCTGTAAGCAAAACGGAATTTTAATAAATTGTTTAGAAGGGTTTAAAAAAATTGAGAGAGGTTTGGATTGTCTACAACTTCACCGGCGTTGTTGAAGTTTGTCAAAACCTCACCTCGTTAAACGCCTTTCGAGCATTTTCCTTTTTAGCAGAGCCGGCGCTTTATAGCAAAAAACTTTTGTTCTTTTTGGCTTTAGAAGCTAGCGGGTATAACCTCTAAAGGCTGTTTGCTAGGGTTAGCTGATGGCCCGTTAGATACTGGATGGCATTTACTCTTGTAAAGGAAATTTCCTGGGGAAAGGTCCTGGGCTCCATAGCTCTTGTCTTTGAAGTGGAAAGAAGAGACCAAGCATTGCTTGTTGGAGGAGTGAGCCTTGACGGCCACAGTGTTCATTGCCGCTTCATCCGGGTTTTTTTTATTTGAGGGTTGGCTTGAGTGGATTGGTCTTCTTTATCACAAGGCTCTTCATTGTAAAAGCTTTGAATGTCAAATTGTATAAATTAGTTTTTTTGTTGAGTACAATAATAATTCATTTAATTTTGCTGTCCTTGTACAATCGAATAGTTTAATTCAGTTATGAATATTATTATAATTAACAACAATTTGAAATGCATCCGGTGGTAGAATTGTCAATTTTTAAGAAAAAAAACTGGGTTTTTCAAAATCCTATCTGACTGGAAATTTAGTAGTGGTTTTAAGAATACTAGCAACTGCTATGCCTAGTCTTTTACTTGCTATAGTTTGATAAAACAACGTTTAGTACAAAATTTTAAAAAAAGTACACAATACTTTGGAAAATTCTGCTCAGGTTTTATCTGGTTTAGTGCAAAAACTGTTTTTGGGTTTGTAACTATTATGGTTAAATCTAAAATTAGTTTTTTTCTCAAAGTTTTTTGTCGACTAATTCTCAAAATTTCATTCAATTTAAAAAATTGTTATCAACTTTAGTTTTGGAATTCTATATTAATTTGCTAGTTTTATAAAACAAATAAAATATTTTTTTGTAGAACTAAATAAAACAATTTCCGAAGTTTATAAACTAATTAATAATATCAATATTTCAGTGTTGATAAAACAACAGCATCATTTTCAACCATGGAGAATTGACGAACTTGAATATTATCATTTTAACTCAGTAAGTTTTTTATTATTTATTTATTACTTATTATTTTATTAAAAATATTTAACTAAGTTAGATATTATAATTTAAATAAAAGATATTTGACTATTTTTGGTGCTTGTATTTTATTGTGAACAATATTTTTATTTTTTTTTATTTTCAGGGTTATAAGGGATGCCAAAAGTTAAAAATAAAAAAAAGAAGAATATGCCCTTATTATGGGATGGAAATCATTGGAAAGCTCATCCAAAATTTAAAAAATATTTTGAAGGCAAATATGCGTTTCTAAAAATATGCAAACGCGGCATTAAAAATTTAAAATATTTTATCCAACCACCATTAACAGGTATAACATATTATTTAAATATAAGCGTTTTTATAGATTAAATATAATTCAATTTTTTTTTTTTTAATAATATTGTTACAGAACTCTGCAAATTGAAGACTAGAAAAGCATTAAAAGAAAATAATCGTTATGGAAACAAAAAGGATAATAAAAAAGTCGACAAGCATCATTGGAAGAAGAAAACAGTTAAAAATGAACCTTCAGGAAATCCATATGCTACAAAAAGAGAAGCCATAAGGTTGGTTTTAAACTAAAAAAGATTAACAAGACTTAATAAATGTTCAGTACAAACAAGTACCTGAACAACTTATGATTAGAATTAAGTTAGTTATATTGTTTATAAGTATTTAATACTAAAATTTTAAGGCTATTGGTGAACAATAAAAATGTGATAACATATATTGAGAGTTGATAATGATATAGTAGAAAATACATTTGAGAGATGATTTGTTGATAGTCTAAATAGTAAAGATTTTAAATTTGGGTTTTTTTTTTATAGCCTAAACAGTAAAAACTTTAATTTTATTAAGAAATTGTTTTGATAACACTTCAATTTTTTAAAATATTAAAATTATTTTTGATAGTTTTTATATCCAATATTTTAGAAGATTATTCAAACTACAAAATTAAGAAATGCAAATCTTTCTTAAGATTTAAAATTGCGAGCACAGCTCCCAATGTAAGGGCTCTATGGCATTCTAGTATTAGTCTGATGTGATTTAAGCTAAAATAGTTGTACACATTTTTACCAGGGTCTTTTAAATACATATCTTGCCACAGCCCGTCTACATTGCCAAAACAAAATGTACATCTTTTTAAAGGTTATTTTTAGATGTGGTCTCCATGTGTTGGTGTTAAAAATTACACTCAGGAATTTCACATGAAATGTTTAGCAGTTTTGGTAGATTTAGTTGGCCAATTTTCCATTTTTTTTGTAAAGAAATCCAATTGGCTTTATGAGCGTTAACTGTACGTGTCTGATCTTTGCACCAATTTTCTAATATTTTTAAGGTCTTTTGCATTAGGTTTCACAGTACACCTTCAAATTTCCTACTTAGCAAAATTCTTATATCATCTGCCAATTGTGTCATTAAGTCGTTGATTTGGGCTGTCTACTACTATATTCTCATTATGAGGGCAGCCTCTGTCAACCATTGTTGCGGTTTTTTTCTTTAGCATGTGTTTTATCCATCCACTGATTGTTGGTTAACATCATATGCCAAGAGTGCTGATTTTATTCCGTACGTATTTCCTGAGTATATACATGTTAATTGAAGTGTATAGGCATAGTTATAAATGTTGTTTTCAAAATTGATCTTTTGCAAAGTTTTTGAAAGGTTTTCAGAAAAAATGGCGTAAGACTTATTGGGTAGGATTTTGCCAGTGATTATAAATCACATTGTTTTGTTTTTGGTATAAATACAACTCTTACTTCTTTCTATGTTATGGGGATGTTGCAAAAAGCAATACATGCTCCTAAAATTTTTACCGCAAAAAAGCCAGAAAAATTGAAATGTTTCTGATTGCCCAGGTTATAAATGTATTTTTTACAAGGTGCTTGGCAGCGTCCCAGTCATCACTTGATGATGGTGGGGTTGCAGCGTCAGGTTGTCTCCAAACAAAACAAAATAATGCCCGTTTAAGTACAGTGGCTAAACTTTACTGTAACGGCACTGGGGAAAAGCTGAAGCATAACAAAATATGCTAAAGTGTAATTGTACGTTTTAAGCTTACCGTTTGTAATCATATTTCTTTTTCTTTTGCAAAGTCCACAAACTTTGGATTTTCCAGTACGCATTTCTAGGGAGACTCACCAGGTTTTACTGTGGAACCTTGCCTTACCGGATTAGAGTTCGGATACAAAGGTACTTCCCTCCCTCCCAGAATTACCGGTTACGCTTGTTGATGGTGTCAACAATATTCCTAAGAAATGACTGAAGTTTGTTAAAACCTAAACAAATTTTATTTTCTAAAGTTTCTAAATTTTTTGATATCTTTAAACAATCAACACGTAATTTTTTTAGAAATATTTATTTCAACCATCTGCAAAAATACTATCTTTTTTTAAAGATAGACATTTTTACTTAGTTATTAAGTAAAAGAATTAATTTTCTTAACAATTAAATTTTTTGATAACTTAGACAATCAAATTGAAATTTATTCAAATCATCTAAGACTAAATTTGCAAAGAAATCAAAATTTTGTTAAAAAATAAATAATTAAAAAAAATTGTAAAAAAAATACCGATAGTCTAAAATCAAAACAATTTTTTTTTAATTGTTTTTAAGAAATGTATGTAATTGATCTCGAAACACATTCAAATTTTCCAAATAATTTAAAACTTGTTGGTTGTCAATATTTTTTAATTTAAAATGTAAAAAAGTAAATTAAAATTAAAAAAAAATTGTTTATGGCTTAAAAATTGCAAAATTAATGTTTTTACTAAAGTTAAAACAAATTTTTTATTTTCTTGATGTTTAATCTACTCCAAAACAATATCTTCTCATCTTAAAAATGTTTTAGATTAGAAATTATATGTTCTAATATTATAAATATATAATTAATATTTACACAAAATAAAAATCGTATCCGTCCAAGTAAGTACTGGATACGCTTATAAATATATTATTGATACGATATATTATTAACAAAAAGCATAAAAAAAATTAAATATTAAATGTTTTATGTATTATGTATATCGATGTTATTCTACAAAATCGAAAAAATATTAATATTTATATAACTATGTGATATTCTATACATAGTTTATTACTGTTGTGTATATGTAAAAATGACCAAAATTATAGCTATGATTGTAAATTTTATAAAAACGGTATTGATTTAAATACAAAAATTTAATTCATTTATCATAACATATAATTATAATTTTTATGTAAATGAAACAATTTTTAAAACTTATTTTTCAGCTTTTTAATTTATAAAATATTTGCAGTATGTGTATATTTGTTTGAGGAATAAAAAAATATATATATGTAATACTGTGTTTCACTTTAACCTGCTTTTGAGGTTATAATGAGACAGGCATAGGTTATGTTACATATGTTTTCAAGCAAATAATTACACATTTTTATTTTAAGGGTAAAGACGATATAGTAAAAAATGAATTAAACTAATTTAATATATAGTTACTAAAAAGATAAAAGTTATTGCTTTCGAGGTGTTGAATCGAGTGGTACTTTTTACGCATTTTTAATCTTTAAACGGCGGAATCTTACAAATAACAATTAATCAAAATAGTACTGCACTAAATCTAAAGAAAAATAAAACAAATTATGATTCCGTTAAAAAAGGTGCGTTTTTATTTCAACTAACTTCAGTAAAATTAATTAACAAAATTAAAAATAACGCACTTAAAGAAAAAACCTGTTCTATTTTAAGAGATAATACAATATAATTTTATACAGACAAAGTTGATGATAGACTTTATACCTACGAAGTCTGTCTGAAAAGTATTTGACTTTTGGTTGAAAACAAACTATTATTTACCTGGCGGTAACAAAATTTAACATGTTTCTTTCTACTGAGCAAATTGCTTAGTATCACTACTACGCACAGGAAAATTTGAGAAACTTATAATCGTCCATCAGAACGATTAACTGAAGAAAATTGTATAATTTTTGCAGTAATTGATTATTGAATGTAAACGATAATAATCATCCAGTACGACGTCGTACAGTTTGCAAATGAAAAGCAATCGATAGTGTGCAGCGTAGTTTTATTGTGTCAATTTGTCATCCTGCTCAACAATTAAATTTGTGTACATTTGGTAAATGGGCCGAGGAAAACATTGCTATTAATTCAATTTTTTTTTAAATTTTTTTAATGATCAAGCATATTTTTGATTAAATAATAATCCACAAGCCATTGAGGCCGGTGGAATCATTGGTTCATATGTCTTCAAAAACGTTTTGACCACGTTACAGTCAACGATGAGCGGTACAAAAACATGATTGCCAACTTTTTTGTGAAACTATAAATGTTTTGATGATGATAAACCAACATATTCCTTAAAATTTTACATTTATAGTTCATTAGTTATCCAAACAAGAAGAGTTAACTAATTATTAGTTATTAAATAGTACATAAATATACAATAGCTCAAACTAATTGCATTAAAACAATTTTGTCTGTTACATTAAACTGTGACACTCAAGCCGACTCTTCACCTTCTGCCTGAAGAGCTGAAGTTCCGTCTCTTCCTCCAGTCTTACTATTGACTGTCTTCATTGAAAATAGGGTATTTCCCGTTCATAGAACTGTTGACGTATATGTACGTTCCTGACTAATCTAGCGCCGCACCACAGAAGCGCAGGTGTATTCTCATCGCCGCAGCGAAAACGTTATTTTCTTTTGTAACTTCATTCTCAGCTATCTAATGATGAAGAAATATATGGATTTGAGCAGTGATATTTTGTAAATGCTCCAACATTTTACATAGTAGCAAAATACCTAAACAAACTCATTGTCAATTGCACAGTTACACATTCGAAGAGACACTTAATCTATGAGTGAACAATCTCAGCACACACTCAGATACTACCTGTACGTAAATAACAACGTATACAGTACATTAGTTTTTGTAAACAATGCTCACAAAAACCATCGTTAACATAACGTGATTATGTACACAATCAACATCAAATCAACATTAAAAAAACATAAATAAAGTAAATATTATTAATTAAATAATTAATATTATTAAATATATAAATCAATCGTAGAAATGTCTTTTAGATACGATTAATAAATTAAAATTTTGAGAAGAAAAAAATGAAATAAAATTTACAATTGTAGTGTTGCATTGTAATATATCTTCCAAATGATTCTCTATGTCAACAACATGTTGGTCTATCAAAAATATGACCAGACATTAACAAAGTATAACATCTACATAGCAAATTTGTTGTATGTACTGGAACTGCATATTTCTAAAATAAATAAGTTCTAATTTTAAACTAAACATATTTAATCATACTTAATAGTGTCTTTCAGCTCTATATGAGTTGTAAAACTTTATTTTTAAAGCTGATAAAAAAAATGTCCTGCAGCCACGAGGTCTCAGTAGTGTTCTTCAGTTAATACGATTTAAACTGCATAACTTCTAATTATATCAATTGTGGCAATGTCTTTCAGCTACTTTAATATTAATTTTTTAGATCCAGAATAATGATATAAAGAAAATATATTATAATTATTGCTATTTTTGTTTGCCACAAAATAGATCTGCTGGTTCAATTGGTCGCCATTATCTATTACCTAATAACAAAAAAACAAATAAATCGTAGCAATGTCTTCAGCTACAATTAATAAATTATATTAATATAGTCTCAAAAATGTCTTTAAGGTGAGACAAAATAAATTATAAAACTTACAACTAAATTAATTTTAACAATATATTTACTACTATTTGTAAAAATTGTATTTTTTTTTAATATTGATGGTCTTCTAGATCCGGTATTTTGTAGATCGGTTTTTTACAGAGCTTTAGCATTGCTCGTTAGACTTCCTTCATTACCAATTACTTAATAATGAAGAAATAAGCAAATATGTATAATTTGTCCAACCTACTCCAAAATCTTTTTGCAATTAATACATTTTTAATGTAATAATTATTGTTTTGTTTTTTATCACAAATTTATTCTTATTTTGCAAATGACATTACGTCCAGTGCAAACAGCACATACATTGGACTCAATCGTAGTCCTTTGGCTGCAACATAGTCATTTTTTGTTCTTCAACTAAAGCAAAAGCACTTACAAATTAAATATAATTAGAAAATAAAATTTCCAAACTTAATTGGATCCTTAATTAAGAGTATATTTACTATAAAATTATTATAAAATATCTCCTACAAATATCGATGCAATGTTTGCAATTTTTTTCTTGATCATTTGAAGATTTCTCTGGTACTACTTATTTATAATTGTGAGTTTAAAGCAACAAATAAATTTTTTTTTGTCGTTATAACGTAAGTTGACTTTTGTTACCTATTATGTAATAGGAAATAGATGATAAATCAACAAATTCCTTGAAATTTTACATTTATAGTTCATTAGTTATAAATATAACTACTCGAACTAATTATCAGTTATCACATAATAAATATATACATACAACAGCTCAAACTAATCACATTGTTGTCTGTTACATTGATCTGTGACACTCAAAGCGAATCGTTACGTTCTGCTCAGAGAGCTGGAGTTCTGTCTCTTCCCCCAGCCACAATAATTGTCTTTATGGAAAATGGGGTATTCGCCGATTTCTCCGTCTTTAGAACCGTCTAAAAAAGCTGCAGCTTGCAACTTGTTTTTGTTTATTTTTTTTGTTAGGCGTAGGTGGGGAATCTTCTAAAGCCTTTGCTCCCAGGACTTGTCGGATTCACTTTTCTAAGGTTGCCAACTGACTAAACCCCACCCATCTAGGATGTGCCTAGAAGTTCAATACTTTTCGGCTCATGTACTTTCCGTTTGGAGATATGTATGTAGGAGGTTGTTTAGGAGTCGCTTTATAGACCTGGTTGTGGTTTTGTGTTTGGATGTGGTTTTACCCTCGTTATGTAAGAAGTAACTCGGCTATTATTGAGTTTACCAGTTGTTTGTAGACAAAATCTTCCCGATCTGGTTCGGCGGATCTTGCCAGTAAACCGAAAAGTTTTTGAAATACTTTTCGGCCAAAGCTTCAATATGTTGATGACCACTTAGCAACCATCACCATTTCCATTCTGTTAAGCTGCATTAACATATATATATATATATATATATATATATATATATAAATAATGTCTTTTACCTAAGACAGTTTAAATATAAGTAAAATATAAAACTTCCAAATAAATTAACACTAGCAATTTCCTCAGCTAAGATCAATAAAATATATATATAACTAAAGAACATTACTAAGATAATCTGATCTTAGTAATGTTCTTTAGTTAAGACAAACTTTTATTTAAACCAACTGCGGCAATGTCTGTCAGCTGATATTGTTGATTCGGTGTACTAATATAAAGAAATATTATTATTGTTATTTCTTTTTAGGCTGCAAAACAGAGTTTAGCATTGCTACTCGTTAGGCTGTAATTAATTATATATATATATATATATAACATACTTACATTGAAATAAAACTTATATTTGTCTTAATCGTAGCAAAATCATTTAGCTACAACGTAGTCTCCGTATTGTTATTCAACTGAGGCAACATATAAATTATAAAACTTAAAACTGAATCAATTGTAGTCTTTCAGCTACAGTTAAAATTATATTCACATATTCTCAACACTTATAAATTAAATATAAATAAATTATAAAATTTCCAAACTTAATTGGATCCTTATAATATAAATATCTTCTTCAAAATAGTCAATCGTTGCAATGTTTGCAATTTTTTTCTTGATTATAACAAGATTTTTCTAGTATGACTCATTCTCAATTGTGAATTTAATGCAACAATTAAAAAAAGTTGTTTTTTCATTACCTTCCATCTAATAATCAAAATATTTAAATTTAAGCAGTAATTTTTTTCAGGTGTTTTAACATCTTCTTACAATTTAAACAAATGTAAATAAAATACAAAAATAAACTTAAAAAATTTAATGTAATAGATTAAAAATAATATAATTTATAATTACTCGAAAGATAAGAGTTACTGCTTCTGAGGTGTTGAACCGAGTAGTACTTTTTACGCTGGAGTAATACACGAAAAGATGAAAAATATCAGACTTAAATTTTCACACAGCAAAATATTACAAAAATTCAAAATAGTAATAAAGATCAACGTATAGCAACTAGATAAAATAAATTATGATCTCAAACATAATGAAAATCTAAAAGTATATGTTGAACTCACAAATTAAGCCAAAAAAACTACAACTATGAGGCAAGATATCATTATTAAATTACAAGTAATTAGGGTTATTATTGAAGATAAATTAAAATTTAAAGTAAATAAGATAAATTTAAATTTGCTGATTGCTAAACTAAAAAACTGGTTTTTATGATTACGTATAAACTAAAATAACAAGTTATTAAATATCAATTAATAAATAGACGGTTAGCTTTAATCCATTGTTTAATGTACATACCAACAAAGAAAAAAAAAATGTATAAGCAAATTGAAAAACTAGTAAACAAGCCCTAAAGCAAAACTCAGAATTATTCTTGAAAATTTTATCACACATCTAAAAAAAAGACCACTAAGAAGATATAGAGAGAAAAACTACATACATGAAACAAATATTGGAATGGAAATACCCTCAGATGCACAAAACCGGGTCATTGGGTGATTTTTTGCAAAAAACCCGAATATTTTTTTTTTTAATTTTAGTGTTTTACAATCAAAGAGATTACCAGAATGTAAAAAAAAAACAACTTATGGTATTTATCAGTTTATTTCATTAACATTAATAAACAAAAACAATAATGTAAGTATACACAAAAAAAATGCATTTCTTCAAAATAAACTTAACTGAGATTAATAATGAAAATTTCAGTTGAATAAGATCTCAATACTTTGTATTGCCTCCTTAAGCTCTAACTATTGCCTACTTACGACAGCCCATGCCATTGAGCTTTTGAATATCATTTTGTCATATATTCTGCCATTCTTCCTGAAGTGCCACACAAAGCTCGTTTATTGTGGTTGGTGCAACTGCACGTTCTCTAACCTACCCAGCATGTTCCAAATATGTTCTCTAAGGTTTCTAACTGAAGTACATGCAGGCCAGTTGAATTTTTTTATTCTAACTGCAACCAAGTATTCTGTGGTCATCTCGCAAAATGCGGTCTCGCGTTATCCTGAATCAGAAGAAAGCCATCGTCAATAAATGGATATGTAATTTCCCAATTACTTCTTAATAAACCAATGTGCAGTCAGCGATCATCTATCAATGACAATCAATTCGGTGGAGGCATTCATTGATATTTGTGCCTATACCACCAGGAAACCTCCGTCACTGCTAAGCTGGTGCTTAAAGGTGCACTCCGCAAATCGTTCTTCCGTTTGCCTCCATACTTGTTCTCATTTATCTGGCAGAATCTAGACTCGTCAGTAAACAGTACAATCTGACAATGTCCAATTCAAATATTTGCGAGAAAACTTAAGTCTGGCTACTCGGTGACGTAAGAGTAATTTTGGTCCATATGCTGACTTACAAGATTTTAAGCCAGCTTCTTACAACCTTTGATAAACTGTCTACACATTCACAGCTGTACCACAAACCTCACAGAGTTACATGACGATTCCGTTGAGTAGTACGAACGATAAATGACAACAACTTTCGCATAATCTTTAGCACTTAGAATTATAATCAACACACCAATCCCCTGAGAATGACTGTTAAATGAAAATAAACAAGTCAACTAAGTAGCCACCTTGAAGAAAGCATATCTTTAAATTTTATTTTTGCTTATTAATGTTCATTAAATAAACTCGAAATAAACCTAAGTAAGACTTAATATATGTGTAATGTAAAATGAAAAGAACCATTAAAAACTACCAAGGGTAAGAAAGTAATAGGTGCGCTAAATTCTATCGTAGGGAAACTAAGTATCAGGCAACAGACCAAGATGTCGATATATAACACTATCCTTTAAAGTACAGTTACATTGAATGAAACAAAAAAATAATAATGCCCAAACGGCAGCTTTAGCCACGCAGCAAAGCAGCAAGAAACCTATGGACCGGATTACCACAACCGTCTCTAATCCTTCATCTACGATGCCGCCACCGACTGTTATCTGCCAGAATGATTTTACGACCACCGCTATGTATCTGGACAACGCCTCCAGAACTTGACCAATCTACACATCGAAACCGACGACAGCTTCGAGGATGTTTCTGCAGCCAATTTATCCCGAACTCTAGGGATACAAACAATATGGCGTCGTGGGGCGTGCAATCCAGCTGCGGGTACGTCCCTAACTGGAGCGCACACCACCCCGTGGCACCTGGACTCGCTAACCAAGTGCCCAGCGTGACCTTGACCCCTAAAGGCACGCAATACGTCACACTATGCCACCAGGTGTATGGAAACTTGGACACCACTTGCAACCCTCAGCTGAACATAGTGGCACTTCCGCCTCTACCAACAATACCTTACAAACAACCACGAGAAGGGCCACGCCGCCTTCTCCAACATCACCGATTCCCACCACTACCACCTTGGGAGCAGGACTCGGTAATTGGCTGTAAGCTGATGAGTAATAAATTTATTTTTATTATTATTGTTAGTATTACTTGTAATAATACAAAAAAGAAACTTAAAAGTATGTACAAATTATAGAAGATTAACACTTTTAAACATTGCTTACAAAATACTTATAACTTAACTGCTATAGAAGATTATCAGTGTGATTTTATAGCAACTTAAAAAGATATTTAATAGCTTAGAATTATTTACTTAGTTTATGTTTACATTAATGTAGTAAAATCGCATACTAATTAAAATATATTATTATTATATCTAACTCCCAATGTAATTAAATGTGGCAATAAAGTGGAGCTACCACTAAATTTTAGTCATGTCTTTGAGCTATGACAAATTAAATTTACTAACTTATTAAAGATCAATAAAACTTCTAGTTTGAACAACGTACTATTCTTCAGCTACGTTATATACCTTTTTGATTTTTTTTAGATTCGGTATAATGTTTATAGGATGCTAATCAACCTAAACTAACCTAATAAAAAAAAAAAAATCTGAGCAGTAATATTTTGTAAACGCTCTAACATTTTGCAGAGTTGCAAAATACCTCAACAAATTCATTCTCAGTGTACTGCACCGTCACACCTTCCAAGAGCCACTTAATCTATGAGTGATCAATCTCAGCACACACTCAGATACAATCTGTACGTAAAAAACAACGTACACAGTACATTAATTATTGTAAACAATGCTCACAAATGCCATTGTTAAAAACACAACTCAATTATGTAGAAATTACAAATAAACATTAAAAAAATAATAGAAAATATATGATAAACCAACACATTCCTTGAAATTTGGTAAAATTTTACACTTATTAAGTTTTGGGTACTTCTGCAAGAACTATCTATGAGTGAATAATCTCACATACTTAATGTTAAATGTTATTTCCTTTCGTATCTTCATTACCTGCTATTTTATATTTAAGAAATGTATGAATTTGAGCAGTAGTAATGTTCATAATTATGCAGGCGAAATTGACGATTAACGCTATACGTACAAGGTCTGTCCAAAAAGTATTTGATTTTTGGTTGGAAAAAAAATTCTTTAGTTAGCGGGATTGGAATTTTAATCCCTTTTAAAGTAGGTCTCTTGCACTTTGCGCACTTGACCCACCTTTACTTCAACTCCGCCGTTGCATTCTCCATTTTTTTTCTACGTTAAAAACGCGATCCCTTCAATTTTGAAAGTCAAGAAAGTAGGGAGGTTGGCAAACAACTGGAATTCTATGTTTCACCAATAAAGTTTGTATCAGGTGCGATGAATGAGAATAAGTACTGCAACTTTTTTACCGTTTATAGGTCTGGCTTTTTACGACAATGGCCAAAAACTCAGGTTTATTGTTGGTAGTAACCAGCAAGTCCTGTGCAACCGCAAGACTGAGTTTTTTCTGTTCCGCCGAAAAAAAACGAGGTTTTTACTGATCTCAACTTCTTTAACAATGTTTTATATGAACCGTACAATGTCTCCAGCTACGATTAATACACTATAATACTTACATTTAAAAATAATTACATTTGACTAAATCGTAACAAAGTCCTTTAGCTACAATTAATATATTTGTAGCAATGTTTTTCAGTTACAAATAGAGTTATATTTACATATTCCCAACACTCCTACTACTGAGATCCATTAAATTATAAATTCTCTAATTGAATCAGATGTACCAAGGTCTTTTGAAGTTAAAAATATATATTATATGTGCAGTAACTTTGATTTAGTTGTTGTGATGCTGGTACTATTTGTAACAATTGTAAAACCTTTTAAAATATTGACAATTTTCTAGATCCGGTTTAATGTTTTGTTATTCCGTATTAGCATTGCTCGTTGGCTGACTTTCGTTAGCTATTACCTAATAGGAAATGGATGATGAACCAACACATTCCTTGAAATTTGGTGAAATTTTACATTTATCGAAACAAACAATATATATTATATATATTTATATATAACTATGAGTATATTTACGATTTACTATTACTGGTGCTCTATGTTGATACTGTTGACAAATATGTATCTTGTTAGTGTTTTGCAAAGTTACAATCTCCAAGAGCCATTTAATCTTTGAGTGAATAATTTTAACACGCACTCTGATACTATTTTTTAGCATATGCTTTTCAAGATTTGGAAAATGTTTTCTATTACAAACATTTTTATATAAGATGTTATTATAAACGATCAAAAATGGAAACCACAATTAATGCTTTTTTCATATAAATAAATTAGCAGCAGCAATGTGCTTCAATTCCTTTGACATTTTTATGCAATAAATACACTTATAATGTATTACTTAACTGTAGCAATGTCTTTTAACTAAGATAAATAAATTATGTTATCATGGTCTCAATAGTCTTTCTTTTATAAAACTTACAATTAAATAAATTGTAATATCTTTCAACTTAGATATTTTAACATTTTCTTACAATTAAAATAAATCTTTGTGCTCAAAAAATACTGTTGAGCAGAAAATAAATATAAAAGACGCAGTCTGAAATCGTTTTTATTGTCAATTTCGATTTTTTATCACCAATAATAATTTTATAATATATAAATATACTCGCATTCAATTTGAGAATTATATTACTACATAATAGTTTATACTATTATAATGTATAGTAATGTATACATGATAAACCAACAAATTCCTTGAAACGTTTTATAGAATAAAAAAAATATATATATATATATATATATATATATATATATATATATATATATATAAATATATACGTTCCTGACTAATCAAATGCCGCACCACAGGAGCGCAGGCGTATTCTCAACGCCGCAGCAAAAACGTTATTTCCTTTCGTGTCTTCATTATCTGCCATTTTATATTGAAGAAATGTATGAATTTGAGCAGTAATATCGATATACGATTAATAACTTGATGTTTTTCAGAAGAGAAAAATGAAATAAAATTTACAAGTAGTATTGCATTATAATATATCTTCCAAATGGTTCTCTATGACAGCAAAATGTTGGTCTATCAAATATATGACCAGACATTAATCAAGTATAACATCTACACAGCATATTTGTTGTATGTACTAGAACTGCATATTTCTAAAATAAATAAGTTCCAATTTTAAATTAAATATTTTTAATCACACTTAATAATGTCTTTTAGCTCTATAAGAGTTGTAAAACTTTCTTTTTAAAGCTGAAAAAAAATAATCCTGCAGCTACGAAGTCTTAGTAGTGTTCTTCAGTTAATATAATTTAAACTGCAAAACTTCTAATTAAATCAATTGTAGCAATGTCTTTCAGCTACTTTAATAATGATATAAACAAAATATTATTATAATTATTGCTATTTTTTTGCCACAAAATAGAGCTGCTGGTTTTATTGGTCGCCATTACCTATTACCTAATAACAAAAAAAACAAATAAATTGTAGCAAAGTCTTCAGCTACAATTAATAAATTATATTAATATAGTCTCAAAAATGTCTTTGAGCTGAGACAAAATAAATTATAAAACGTACAACTAAATTAATTTTAACAATATATTTACTACAATTTGTAAAAATTGTATTTTTTTTTAATATTGATGGTCTTCTAGTTCCGGTATTTTGTAGATCGGTTCTTTACAGAGCTATGGCATTGCTCGTTAGACTTCCTTCATTACCAATTACTTAATAATGAAGAAATAAGCAAATATGTATAATTTGTCCAACCTACTCCAAAATCTTTTTGCAATTAATACATTTTTAATGTAATAATTATTGTTTTGTTTTTTATCACAAATTTATTCTTATTTTGCAAATGACATTACGTCCAGTGCAAACAGCACATACATTGGACTCAATCGTAGTCCTTTGGCTGCAACATAGTCACTTTTCGTTCTTCAACTAAAGCAAAAGCACTTACAAATTAAATATAATTAAAAAATAAACCAAACTTAAATGGATCCTTAATTAAGAGTATATTTACTATAAAATTATTATAAAATATCTCCTACAAATATCGATGCAATGTTTGCAATTTTTTTCTTGATTATTTTAAGATTTCTCTGGTACAACTTATTTATAATTGTGAGTTTAAAGCAACAAATAATTTTTTTTTTGTCGTTATAACGTAAGTTGACTTTTGTTACCTATTATCTAATAGGAAATAGATGATAAATCAACAAATTCCTTGAAATTTTACATTTATAGTTCATTAGTTATAAATATAACTACTCGAACTAATTATCAGTTATCACATAATAAATATATACATACAACAGCTCAAACTAATCACATTGTTGTCTGTTACATTGATCTGTGACACTCAAAGCGAATCGTTACGTTCTGCTCAGAGAGCTGGAGTTCTGTCTCTTCCCCCAGCCACATTAATTGTCTTTATGGAAAATGGGGTATTCACCGATTTCTCCGTCTTTAGAACCGTCTAAAAAAGCTGCAGTTTGCAACTTGTTTTTGTTTATTTTTTTTGTTAGGCGTGGGTGGGGAATCTTCTAAAGCCTTTGCTCCCAGGACTTGTCGGATTCACTTTTCTAAGGTTGCCTACCGACTAAATCCCACCCATCTGGGATGTGCCTAGAAGTTCAAGACTTTTCGGCTCATGTACTTTCCGTTTGGAGATGTGTATGTAGGAGGTTGTTTAGGAGTCGCTTTATAGACCTGGTTCTGGTTTTGTGTTTGGAAGTGGTTTTACCCACGTTATGTAAAAAGTAACTCGGCTATTATTGAGTTTACCAGTTGTTTGTAGACAAAATCTTCCCAATCTGGTTTGGCGAATCTTGCCAGTAAACCGAAAAGTTTTTGAAATACTTTTTGGCCTAAGCTTCAATATGTTGATGACCACTTAGCAACCATCACCATTTCCATCCTGTTAAGCTGCATTAACATATATATATATAAATAATGTTTCACCTAAGACAGATTAAATATAAGTAAAATATAAAACTTCCAAATAAATTAACTTTAGCAAATTCCTCAGCTAAGATCAATAAAATATATTCAGATTATCTCAGTAATGATCTTTAGTTAAGACAAACTGCGGCAATGTCTGTCAGCTGATATTGTTGATTCGGTATACTAATATAAAGAAATATTATTATTGTTATTTCTTTTTAGGCTGCAAAACAGAGTTTAGCATTGCTACTCGTTAGGCTGTAATTAATTATATAACATACTTACATTTAAATAAAACTTATATTTGTCTTAATCGTAGCAAAATCATTTAGCTACAACGTAGTCTCCGTATTGTTCTTCAACTGAGGCAACATATAAATTATAAAACTTAAAACTGAATCAATTGTAGTCTTTCAGCTACAGTTAAAATTATATTCACATATTCTCAACACTTATAAATTAAATATAAATAAATTATAAAATTTCCAAACTTAATTGGATCCTTATAATATAAATATCTTCTTCAAAATAGTCAATCGTTGCAATGTTTGCAATTTTTTTCTTGATTATAACAAGATTTTTCTAGTATGACTCATTCTCAATTGTGAATTTAATGCAACAATTAAAAAAAAGTTGTTTTTACATTACCTTCCATCTAATAATCAAAATATTTAAATTTAAGCAGTAATTTTTTTCAGGTGTTTTAACATCTTCTTACAATTTAAACAAATGTAAATAAAATACAAAAATAAACTTAAAAAATTTAATGTAATAGATTAAAAATAATATAATTTATAATTACTCGAAAGATAAGAGTTACTGCTTCTGAGGTGTTGAACCGAGTAGTACTTTTTACGCTGGAGTAATACACGAAAAGATGAAAAATATCAGACTTAAATTTTCACACAGCAAAATATTACAAAAATTCAAAATAGTAATAAAGATCAACGTATAGCAACTAGATAAAATAAATTATGATCTCAAACATAATGAAAATCTAAAAGTATATGTTGAACTCACAAATTAAGCCAAAAAAAACTACTATGAAGCAAGATATCGTTATTAAATTACAAGTGATTATGGTTATTATTGAAGTTAAATTAAAATTTGAAGTAGGTGCCTAGAAAATAAAAGATTTTCTGATTGCTAACCTAAAAAACTGGTTTTTATGATTACGTATAAACTAAAATAACAAGTTATTAAATATCAATTAATAAATAGACGGTTAGCTTTAATCCATTGTTTAATGTACATACCAACAAAGAAAAAAAAAATATATAAGCAAATTGAAAAACTAGTAAGCAAGCCCTAAAACAAAACACAGAATTATTCTTGAAAATTTTATCACACATCTAAAAAAAAGACCACTAAGAAGATGTAGAGAGAAAAACTACATACATTAAACAAATATTGAAATAGAAATACAGTCAGATGCACAAAACCGGGTCATTGGGTGATTTTTTGCAAAAAACCCGAGTTTTTTTTTTTTAATTTTAAGTGATTTACAATCAAAAAGATTACCAGAATGTAGAAAAAAACAACCTATGGTATTTATCAGTTTATTTAATGAACAATAATAAGCAACAACGATAGTGTACGTATACACGAAAGAAAATGCATTTCTTCAAAATAAACTTAACAGAGATTAATAATAAAAATTTCAGTTGAATAAGATTTCAATACTTTGTATTGCCACCTTAAGCTCTAACTATTGGACGCATACAGCGGCCCATGCCACTATGAAGTTTATGAATATCATTTTGTCAAATATTCTGCCATTCTTCCTAAAGTGCCACACAAAGCTCGTTTATTGTGGTTGGTGCAACTGCACGTCCTTTAACCTACCCAGCATGTACCAAATATATTTTCTAAGGTTTCTATCTGAAATACATGAAGGCTAGTTAAATTTTTTTATTCCAACTGCCATTCTGTGGCTATCTCTCAGAATGCGGTCTCACGATATCCTGCATCAAAAGAAAACCATCGTCAATAAATAGAGCAAATAAAACTACGTATTTTTCCAAATCCTCCTTACTATACCGATGTGCAGTCAGCGATCATCCATTAATGACAATCAATTCGGTGCAGGCATTCATTGATATTTCTGCCAATACCATCAAGAAACCACCGTCACTGCTAAGCTGGTGCTTAAAGGTGCACTCCGCAAATTGTTCTCCCGTTTGCCTTTATACTCGTTCTCTTTTATCTGGCAGAATCTAGACTCGTCATTAAACAGTACAATCTGCCAATGTCCAATTAAAATACTTGCAAAAAAACTGAAGTCTGGCTACTTGGTGACGTGGCAGTAATTTTGGTCCAGCTGCTGGCCTCCAAGATTTTAAGCCAGCTTCTTACAACCTTTGATAATTTATCCACACATTCACAGCTGTACCACAAACCTCACAGAGTTAGTTTCAGGTCTTCACTTACGTCACATGACAATTCCGTAGAGTAGTACAAACAATAACTTGGTCATCGATAACAGTCGTTTTGTTTGTTTGTTTACTGTTAGATCACGACCTCCGAGTATTTCTGCCGGTCTCCCTAAACCGCTCTTTGGACGGTAAAAAAACTGACATGAAGGAATTTGGACACAAACCGTTGGTTTCTTCCATTTCTCACAAGAGCAACAGTTTTTACATAATCTTTAACACTTACAACTATAATCAACACACCAATCCCCTGAGAATGACAGTTAGATGAGAATAAAGAAGTCAACTAAGTAGCCACCTTGAAGAATGCATATCTTTAAATTTTATTTTCGCTTATTAATGTTCATTAAGTAAACTCGAAATAAACCTAAGTAAGACTTAATATATGTGTAATGTGAAATGGAAAAAACCATTAAAAACTACCAAGGGTAAGAAAGTAATAAGTGCGCTAAATTCTATCGTATGGAAACTAAGTATCAGGCAACAGACCAAGATGTCGATATATAACACCATCCTTAAAAGTACAGTTACATACGGATGGCCCATTGAATGAAACAAAAAAATATAAATGACCAAACGTCAGCCTTAGCCACGCAGCAAAGCAGCAAGGAACATATGGACCGGATTACCACAACCGTCTCTAACCCTTCATCTACCATGCCGCCACCGACTATTCTCTACCGGAATAATTTCACGACCACCGCTATGTACCTGGACAACGCCTCCGGAACTCGACCAATCTACACTTCGATACCGATGACAGCTTCAGGAATGTTTCTGCAGCCCGAGCTGCACACGACTCCACCGCCGTGAGCCGTATCCCACCTGGAGAGTGGAACACCATCTTCTACACCGGAAACTCTTTTGCATCCTTCTCGACGCTAACACTTGCTATGCCCACAACTTAGTGACGAATGCGCTAGAGGTGATTTACTCACTTCTAATCCCAACTGAACCTACGGCATTGCACCCTACGCCGTAGGACAATTAATCCTGAACCCTGGGGATACAAACAATATGACGTTCTGGGGCGTGCAATCCAGCTGCGGGTACGTCCCTAACTGGAGCGCACACCACCCCGTAGAACTTGAATTCGCAAACCAGGTGCCCAGCGTGACCTTGACCCGCAATACGTCACACTATGCCACCAGGTGTATCCAGACTTGCACACCATTTGCAACCCTCAGCTGAACATGTTGGCACCTCCGCCTCCACCAACACTATCTCACAAACAATCACAAGAAGAGCCATGCCGCTTTCTCCAACATCATTGATCCCAACCCCTACCACCTTGGGAGCGGGACTCTATAATTGGCTGTAAGCTGCTGAGTAATAAATTTATTATTATTATTAATATTATTACTTGTAAAAACACAAAAAGGGAACTTAAAAGTATGTACAAATTATAGAAGTTTAACACTTTTAAACATTGCTTACAAAATAGTTACAACTCAACTGCTGTAGAAGAATCAGTGTGATTTTATATCAGCTTATAAAGATATTTAATAGCTAAGAATTATTTACTTAGTTTAGGTTTACATTAATATAGTAAAATCGCATACTAATTAAAATATATTATTATTATATCTCATAAAGTAATTAAATGTGGCAATAACCTGGAGCTACCACTAAATTTAAGTCATGTCTTTCAGCTATGACAAATTAAATTTACTAACTTATTAAAGATCAATTGAACTGTAAAAGTTCTAGTTGGAACAACGTAATGTTCTTCAGCTACGTTATATACCTTTTTGATTTTTTAGATTCGGTATAATGTTTATAGGATGCTAATCAACCTAAACTAACCGTATCTAACCTAATAATAAAAAATAAATAAATTTGAGCAGTAATATTGTGTAAACGCTCTAACATTTTGCATAGTTGCAAAATACCTCAACAAATTCATTCTCAGTGTATTGCACCGTCACATCTTCTAAGAGCCACTTAATCTATGAGTGATCAATCTCAGCACACACTCAGATACAATCTGTACGTAAAAAACAACGTACACAGTACATTAATTATTGTAAACAATGCTCACAAATGCCATTGTTAAAAACACAACTCAATTATGTAGAAATTACAAATAAACATTTAAAAAAAATAGAAAATATATGATAAACCAACACATTCCTTGAAATTTGGTAAAATTTTACACTTATTAAGTAGTGGGTACTTCTGCAAGAACTATCTATGAGTGAATAATCTCACATACTTAGATATTGATGTACAGATGTATGTATATACTAAAGAACTGCATATTTCTAAAATAAATAAGTTCCAATTTTAAATTAAATATTTTTAATCACAGTCAATAATGTCTTTTAGCTCTATAGGAGTTGTAAAACTTTATTTTTAAAGCTGAAAAAAAATAATCCTGCAGCTACGAAGTCTTAGTAGTGTTCTTCAGTTAATATAATTTAAACTGCAAAACTTCTAAAAAAATCAATTGTAGCAATGTCTTTCAGCTACTTTAATAATGATATAAAGAAAATATTATTATAATTATTGCTATTTTTTTGCCACAAAATAGAGCTGCTGGTTCTATTGGTCGCCATTACCTATTGCCTAATAACAAAAAAACAAATAAATTGTAGCAATGTCTTCAGCTACAATTAATAAATTATATTAATATAGTCTCAAAAATGTCTTTAAGGTCAGACAAAATAAATTATAAAACGTACAACAAAATTAATTTTAACATTATATTTACTACTATTTGTAAAAATTGTATTTTTTTTTTTAATATTGATGGTCTTCTAGATCCGGTATTTTGTAGATCGATTCTTTACAAAGCTTTAGCATTGCTCGTTAGACTTCCTTCATTACCGATTACTTAATAATAAAGAAATAAGCAAATATGAGTAGTTTGTTCAACCTGCTCCAAAATCTTTTTGCAATTAATACATTTTTAATGTAATAATTACTGTTTTGTTTTTTATCACAAATTTATTCTTACGAATACATTACTAGTTTCGGCAGTAAGTATAAAATACTATTTTGCAAATGACATCACGTTCAGTGCAAACAGCACATACATTGGACTCAATCGTAGTCCTTTGGCTGCAACATAGTCACTGTTTTGTTCTTCAACTAAAGCAAAAGCACTTACAAATTAAATATAATTAAATTATAAAATTTCCAAACTCAATTGGATCCTTAATTAAAAGTAAATTTACTATAAAATTATTATCAAATAGCTCCTACAAATTAGTCAATCGATGCAATGTTTGCAATTTTTTTCTTGAATATTTTAAGATTTCTCTGGTACGACTTTTTTATAATTGTGAATTTAAAGCAACAATTAAAAAAAAACCTTTATCGTTATGACGTAAGTTGACTTTTGTTACCTATTATCTAATAGGAAATAGATGATAAACCAACAAATTTCTTGAAATTTTACATTTATAGTTCATTAGTTATAAATATAACTACTTGAACTAATTATTAGTTATCACATAGTATATATATACATACAACAGCTGTAACTAATCACATTGTTGTCTGTTACATTGAACTTTGACACTTAAGGTTACGTTCTGTTCAGAGAACTGGGGTTTTGTCCCTTGCCCCATCATAGAACCGTCTAAAACTGCAGCGGTCGTACCGCTATCTACTTTTTTTTTTATTGTTAAGCGAGTTTAAGGAAACTTCTAAAGACTTCGCTCCCAGGACGTGTCGGATTCACATCATCTGGGATTTGCCTAGAAGTTTGAGACCTTTTGGCTCATGTACCTTCCGTTTGAAGATGTGTATGTAGGAGGTTGTTTAGTTAGGGTTTGGTTTTTGAAAGTGGTTTTACCTACGTTATGTAGGAAGTAACTCGGTTACTATTAATTTTACCGGTCGTAGACAAAATCTTCCCGATCTGGTTCGGCGAGTCTTGCCGATCGGGATTGGAGTAAACCGTAAGGTTTTTTGAAATACGTTTTGGCCAAAGCTTCAATATGTTGACAAAGTGGAGGATTCCCTAGGTCTGTCCGAATGTCCAAATTTCGAACGTGCCATGGAGCTCCCGTGAGCCTCCGGAGAGTTTTGCTTTGGAAAGCTTCTAAGCGATTTAGGTGGCTACTTGCCGCCGTTCCCCAAATGGGGGTATATACTTAGCAACCATCACCATTTCCATTCTATTTAGCCGCATAAAATATAAATAATGTCTTTTACCTAAGACAGATTAAATATAAATAAAATTTAAAACTTTCAAATAAATTAACTCTAGCAATTTCCTCAGCTAAGATCTATAAAATATATTCAGATTGTCTCAGTAATGTTCTTTAGTTAAGACAAACTAAACTGTCGAACTTTTATTTAAACCAACTGCGGCAATGTCTGTCAGCTACTTTTATTCTGATATTGTTGATTTGGTATACTAATATAAAGAAATATTATTATTGTTATTTCTTTTTAGGCTGCAAAACAGAGTTTAGCATTGCTACTTGTTAGGCTGTTATTAATTATATAACATACTTACATTTAAATAAAACTTATATTTGACTTAATCGTAGCAAAATCCTTTAGCTACAACATAGTCTCAGTATTGTTCTTCAACTGAGGCAACATGTGAATTATAACACTAAAAACTGAATCACCTGTAGTCTTTCAGCTACAGTTAAAATTATATTCACATATTCTCAGCACTTATAAATTAAATATAAATAAATTATAATTTTTCCAAACTTAATTGGATACTTATAATATAATATAATATCTTCTACAAAATAACCTTCTAAAATAGCCTTCAAAAAAGGAACTTAAAAGTATGTACAAATTATAGAAGTTTAACACTTTTAAACATTGCTTACAAAATACTTATAACACAACTGCTATAGAAGATTATCAGTGTGATTTTATATCAGCTTAAAAAGATATTTAATAGCTAAGAAATATTTACTTAGTTTAGGTTTACATTAATATAGTAAAATCGCATACTAATTAAAATATATTATTATTATATCTAACTCCCAATGTAATTAAATGTGGCAATAAATTGGAGCTACCACTAAATTTAAGTCATGTCTTTGAGCTATGACAAATTAAATTTACTAACTTACTAAAGATCAATAAAACTTCTAGTTGGAACAACGTACTGTTTTTCAGCTACCTTTTTGATTTTTTTAGATTCGGTATAATGTTTATAAAATGCTAATTAACCTAAACTAACCTAATCTAACCTAATAATAAAAATAAATAAATCTGAGCAGTAATATTTTGTAAACGCTCTAACATTTTGCATAGGTGCAAAATACCTCAACAAGTGATCAATCTCAGCACACACTCCGATAGTATTTGTACGTAAATAACAACATACACAGTATATTAATTATTGTAAACAATGCTTACAAAAACCATTGTTAGAAACATAACATAATTATGTACAAGTTACAAATCGACATTAAAAAAAAATAGGAATAAGATGATAAACCGAAAAATTCCTTGAAATTTGGTAAAATTTTACACTTATTGAATCCTGGGTATTTCTGTTGGAGCTATCTATGAGTGAATAATCTCACATACTTAGATATTGATGGACAGATGTACGTATATAACAACGTACACAATAGATTAATTATTGTAAACAATGCTCATAAAAACCACTGTTACACAACATATGTACAAATTACAAACAAACAAAAAATTAAAAAATTAAACATGACACAAATTTTATCTTAGGTTGACCCCTTGAAAGTTCTATCTTACTCAGCGTGAAAGAAACAAAAAACAAATGAAGTAATGTTGTGTAGGCTGAACAATAATAATAAATAAATAATAAAATATTTATATTCAATTGAATTTTTAATAACAACCGGCATACAAAATAATATTATTAAATATATAAATGAACCGTCGCAATGTCTTTCAGCTACGATTAATAAGATTGTGGATTCCTGGATGTACAAATTATTATTGGTGTCAACCCACAAAACATAGCACTGAGATCAGGTGTTCTATGTTAATGCTGTTGTATGTACGTTCCACACCAATCTATAGCGCGCGTATTCTCAACACAGCAGCGAAAACGTTATTTCCTTTCGTATCTTTATTACCTGCCATTTTATATTGAAGAAATGTATGAATTTGAGCAGTAATATTGTTCAGATGCTCTATTATTTTGCACAGTTGCAAAATAACTAAACATTCTCATTGTCAGTGTACTTCACTGTCACACCTTCCAAGAGCTGCTTAAGCTATGAGTGAATAATTTCAGCACATACTCAGATAATATCTGTACGTATATAAAAACATACAAAGTACATCGCAATACTTGCATACTTGCATAAGCAATCAACATAGCAAAAACATAACCAGCAAAAAAACTTCTACTACATTAAGAGATTAACAGTGTAACTTTATGCAGGCAAAGTTGACGATAAAAGCTATACGTAGAAGGTTTGTCCAAAAAGTATCTGATTTTTGGTTTGAAATTTTTTTTATTTACTTAGCGGGATTAAAACTTTAATCCCTTTTAAAGTAGGTCCCTTGCACTTTTATGCACGTGACCTGCATTTACTTCAACTCCGCCGTTGCATTCTCCATATATTTTTTCTACTTTAAAAACGCGATCCCTTTAATGGCATTTTCAATTTTGAAAGTCAAGAAAGTAGTGAGGTTGGCAAACAACTGGAATTCTATGTTTCGCCAATAAAGTTTGTATCAGGTGCCATAAATGAGAATAAGCATTGTAGTGATGCAACTGCCACTTTTTTACCGTTCAGAGGTTAAGCTTTTTGCGCCAAACTACCTCTTCATGACTTCATGATAGTACTCTTTTAGCACTGTTTGTCATTCCAGTGCATATTCGTACATGTCGCACTTTTTTGGGCCTTGACGAAAAAAGATGTTTCCATTGCGACTACTGTAGTTTTATTTCTAAGTTGTACCCATACACCCATGACTTTTTTTTAATTACGGCAATGGCCAAAAACTCAGGTTCATTGTTAGTAGTAACCAGCAAGTCCTGTGCAACCGCAAGATGGAGTTTTTTCTGTTCCGCCGAAAAAAAAACGAGGTTTTTACTGATCTCAACTTTGTTGGCAATCTCTTGTATGAATCGTACAATGTCTCCAGCTACGATTAATAAACTATAATACTTACATTTAAAAAATTTACATTTGACTTAATTGTAACAAAGTCCTTTAGCTACAATTATTATTTTTGTAGCAATGTCTTTCAGTTACAAATAAAGTTATATTTACATATTCCCAACACTTCTACTACTGAGACCTATTAAATTGTAAATTCTTTAATTGAATCAGATGTACCAAGGTCTTTTAAAGTTAAAAATATATATTATATATGCAGTAACTTTTATTTAGTTGTTGTGATGCTGGTACTATTTGTAACAATTGTAAAACCTTTTAAAATATTGACAATTTTCTAGATCCGGTATAACGTTTCATTAAACCGAACTAGAATTGCTCATTGGCTGATTTTCGTTAGCTATTACCTAATAGGAAATTGATGATGAACCAACACATTCCTTGAAATTTGGTGAAATTTTACATTTATCCAAACAAACAATATATATTATATATATTTATATAATATAACTATGGGTATATTTACGATTTACTATTACTCTCTCTCTATGTTGATACTATTGACATATATGTATCTTGTTAGTGTTTTGCAAAGTTACAATCTCCAAGAGCCATTTAATCTTTGAGTGAATAATCTCAACACACACTCTGATACTATTTTTTAGCATATGGTTTTTAAGATTTGGAAAATGTTTTCTATAACAAACATTTCTATATAAGATGTTATTATAAACGATCAAAAATGGAAACCACAATTAATGCTTTTTTATGCAATTAATACATTTATAATGTTTTACATAACTGTAGCAATGTCTTTTAACTAAGATTAATAAATTATGTTATCATGGTCTCAATAATCTTTCAGAAGGGACAAAATAAATTATAAAACTTACAATTAAATAAATTGTAATATCTTTCACCTTAGATGTTTTAACATTTTCTCACAATTAAAATAAATCTTTGTGCTCAGTAAATACTGTTGAGCAAAAAATATATATAAAAGACGCAGTGTGAAATCGTTTTTATTGTCAATTTCGATTTTTTATCACTAATAATAAATGTATAATATAAAAATATACTCGCATTCAATTTGAGAATTATTTTACTACATAATAGTTTATACTATTATAATGTATAGTAATGTATAAATGATAAACAAACACATTCCTTAAAATTTGGTGAAATTTTACATTTTTAGTTCACTAGTTATACAAACAAGAAGAGTACTACAAACGTATATATATATAAATATATATATAAAGGTTTTATAGAATAAATAAAGAAAATATTGCGTAGATATATATGAATATATATATTTACGTTTTACTAATACTAGTGCTCTGTGTACTTCTACTGTTGACGTATATGTACGTTCCTGACTAATCTAATGCCGCACCACAGAAGCGCAGGCGTATTCCTATCGCCGCAGCAAAAACGTTCTTTCTTTTTGTGTCTTCATTAACTGCCATTTTATATTGAAGAAATGTATGAATTTGAGCAAATGCTCTAACATTTTGCACAGTTGCAAAATATCTCAACATTCTCATTGTCAGTATACTTCACTGTCATACCCTCCAAGACCTGCTTAATCTATGAGTGAATAATTTTAGCATAAAAATATTAAATTTTAGTGTAACAGATTATACTAATATAATATATAATTACTCAAGAGATAAAAGTTACTGCTTCTGAGGTGTTGAACCGAGTGGTACTTTTTACGCTGAGGTAATACATAAACGGAAAGATAAAAAATAGTCTTGTTGTCTGTAACATTGAACTGTGATGACAAGGCGACTTGTTACGTTCTGCCTGAAGAGTTGAGGTTTCGTTTCTTCCCCCAGCCTTACGATTGACTGCTTTTATTAAAATTAGGGTATTCCCTGTTTATAGAACCGCTTAAAACTGCAAGGGTCGTACCCCAATTTACTTGGAAACCATCACTATTTCCATTATATTTAGCCGCGCTAACAAATATATTTATATATAATTATACATATATTTAATTACGATACACTATTACTATAGTTCTATTTGATGCTATTGTATGTACTTTCCAGAGCAATCTAACGCCGCACCACGAGAGCGCGCGCGTATTCCCATCGCCGCAGCGAAAACGTTATTTCTTTTGGTGTCTTCATTACCTGCCATTTTATATTGACGAAATATATGAATATGAGGAGTAATATCGTTCAGATGCTCTATCATTTTGCACAGTTGCAAAATACTTCAACATTCTCATCGTCAGTGTACTTCACTGTCACACCCTCCAAGAGCTGCTTAATCTATAAGTGAATACTCAGCTACTATCTGTACGTATATAAAAACGTACACAGTACATTAACTCTGTTAACATAACATAAAAATTACAAATCTACAAAAAAAAAATAATAGGACACTTTCAGGCTCCGATATAAAAATTATCTTGGGTTGACCCTTAGAAAGTTCTGTCTTACTCAGCGTGTCAAAAACGAATAACAAAGGATATTAATACATATATCCCCTTAATAGAATTTTTAATAAAAACTGGACAATACCAATTATCAAATCTACTTAAAAATATTAATGCTCTACAAAATAATATTATTAAAGATATGAATTAATCGTAGAAATGTCTTTTAGCTACGATTAATAACTTAATGTTTTTCAGAAGAGAAAAATGAAATAAAATTTACAATTGTAGTGTTGCATTGTAATATATCTTCCAAATGGTTCTTTATGACAACAAAATGTTGGTCTATCAAATATATGGCCAGACATTAATCAATTATAACATCTACACAGCATATTTGTTGTATGTACTAGAACTGCATATTTCTAAAATAAATAAGTTCCAATTTTAAATTAAATATTTTTAATCACACTCAATAATGTCTTTTAGCTCTATAGGAGTTGTAAAACTTTATTTTTAAAGCTGAAAAAAAATAATCCTGCAGCTACGAAGTCTTAGTAGTGTTCTTCAGTTAATATAATTTAAACTGCAAAACTTCTAATTAAATCAATTGTAGCAATGTCTTTCAGCTACTTTAATAATGATATAAAGAAAATATTATTATAATTATTGCTATTTTTTTGCCACAAAATAGAGCTGCTGGTTTTATTGGTCGCCATTACCTATTACCTAATAACAAAGAAACAAATAAATTGTAGCAATGTCTTCAGCTACAATTAATAAATTATATTAATATAGTCTCAAAAATGTCTTTAAGGTGAGATAAAATAAATTATAAAACGTACAACTAAATTAATTTTAACAACATATTTACTACTATTTGTAAAAATTGTATTTTTTTTTAATATTGATGGTCTTCTAGATCCGGTATTTTGTAGATCGGTTCTTTACAGAGCTTTAGCATTGCTCGTTAGACTTCCTTCATTACCAATTACTTATTAATGAAGAAATAAGCAAATATGTATAATTTGTCCAACCTACTCCAAAATCTTTTTGCAATTAATACATTTTTAATGTAATAATTATTGTTTTGTTTTTTATCACAAATTTATTCTTATTTTGCAAATGACATTACGTCCAGTGCAAACAGCACATACATTGGACTCAATCGTAGTCCTTTGGCTGCAACATAGTCACTGCTTTGTTCTTCAACTAAAGCAAAAGCACATACAAATTAAATATAATTAAAATATAAAATTTCCAAACTTAATTGGATCTTTAATTAAGAGTATATTTACTATAATATTATTATAAAATATCTCCTACAAAATAGTCAATCGATGCAATGTTTGCAATTTTTTTCTTGATTATTTTAAGATTTACTACTTATTTATAATTGTGAGTTTAAAGCAACAAATAAAAAAAAAATTGACGTTATAACGTAAGTTGACTTTTGTTACCTATTATCTAATAGGAAATAGATGATAAATCAACAAATTCCTTGATATTTTACATTTATAGTTCTTTAGTTATAAATATAACTACTCGAACTAATTATCAGTTATCACATAATATATATATATATATATACATACAACAGCTCAAACTAATCACATTGTTGTCTGTTACATTGATCTGTGACACTCAAAGCGACTCGTTTCGTTTTGCTCAGAGAGCTGGAGTTCTGTCTCTTCCCCCAGCCACATTAATTGTCTTAATGGAAAATGGGGTATTCACCGATTTCCCCGTCTTTAGAACCGTCTAAAAAAGCTGCAGCTTGCAACTTGTTTTTATTTATTTTTTTTGTTAGGCGTGTATGGGGAATCTTCTAAAAACTTTGCTCCCAGGACGTGTCGGATTGACTTTTCTAAGGGTGCCTACCGACTAAACCCTACCCATCTGGGATGTGCCTAGAAGTTCAAGACTTTTTGGCTCATGTACTTTTCGTTTGGAGATGTGTATGTAGGAGGTTGTTTAGGAGTCGCTTTATAGACCTGGTTGTGGTTTTGTGTTTGGATGTGGTTTTACCCACGTTATGTAAGAAGTAACTCGGCTACTATTGAGTTTACCAGTTGTTTGTAGACAAAATCTTCCCGATTTGGTTCGGCGAATCTTGCCAGTGAACCGAAAAGTTTTTGAAATACTTTTCGGCCAAAACTTCAATATGTTGATGACCACTTAGCAACCATCACCATTTCCATCCTGTTAACCTGCATTAACATATATATAAATAATGTCTTTCACCTAAGACAAATTAAATATAAGTAAAATATGAAACTTCCAAATAAATTAACTTTAGCAATTTCCTCAGCTAAGATCAATAAAATATATTCAGATTATTTCAGTAATGATCTGTAGTTAAGACAAACTTTTATTTAAACCAACTGCGGCAATGTCTGTCAGCTGATATTGTTGATTCGGTATACTAATATAAAGAAATATTATTATTGTTATTTCTTTTTAGGCTGCAAAACAGAGTTTAGCATTGCTACTCGTTAGGCTGTAATTAATTATATAACATACTTACATTTAAATAAAACTTATATTTGTCTTAATCGTAGCAAAATCATTTAGCTACAACGTAGTCTCAGTATTGTTCTTCAACTAAGGCAACATGTAAATTATAAAACTTAAAACTGAATCAATTGTAGTCTTTCAGCTACAGTTAAAATTATATTCACATATTCTCAACACTTATAAATTGAATAAAAATAAATTATAAAATTTCCAAACTTAATTTTATCCTTATAATATAAATATCTTCTACAAAATAGTCAATCGTTGCAATGTTTGCAATTTTTTTCTTGATTTTAACAAGATTTTTCTAGTATGACTCATTCTTAATTGAGATTTTAAAGCAACAATTGAAAAAACGTTGTTTTTTCATTACCTTCCATCTAATAATCAAAATATTTAAATTTAAGCAGTAATTTTTTTCAGGTGATTTTACATCTTTTTACAATTTAAACAAATGTAAATAATATACAAAAATAAACTTAAAATATTTAATGTAATAGATTATAAATAATATAATTTATAATTACTCGAAAGATAAGAGTTACTGCTTCCGAGGTGTTGAACCGAGTAGTACTTTTTACGCTGGGGTAACACATAAACGAAAAGATGAAAAATATCAGACTTAAATTTTCACACGGCGAAATATTACAAATATCCAAAATAGTAATAAAGATCAACGTATAACAACTAGATAAAATAAATTATGATCTCAATTAAACAAGATGCGGGATAGAATTTAAATAAATAATTAAACATAATGAAAATCTAAAAATATATGTTGAACTCACAAATTAAGCCAAAAAAACTACAACTATGAGGCAAGATATCGTTATTAAATTACAAATGATTAGGATTATTATTGAAGATAAATTAAAATTTGAAGTAGGTCCTAGAAAATAAAAGATTTGCTGATTGCTAAACTAAAAAACTCGTTATTATGATTACGTATAAACTAAAATAACAAGTTATTAAATATCAATTAATAAATAGACGGTTAGCTTTAATCCATTGTTTAATGTTCATACCAACAAAGACCACTAAGAAGATGTAGAGAGAAAAACTACATACATGAAACAAATATTGGATTGGGTGATTTTTTGCAAGAAACCCGAGTATTTTTTTTTTATTTTTAGTGTTTTACAATCAAAGTGTTTACCAGAATGTAGAAAAAAACAACCTATGGTATTTATCAGTTTATTTAATGAACATTAATAAGAAAAAACGATAATGTACGTATACACAAAAGAAAATGCATTTCTTCAAAATAAACTTAACAGAAATTAATAATGAAAATTTCAGTTGAATAAGATTTTAATACTTTGTATTGCCACCTTAAGCTCTAACTAGTGGATGCATACGGCGGCCCATGCCACTATGAAGTTTATGAATATCATTTTGTCAAATATTCTGCCATTCTGCCTAAAGTGCCACACAAAGCTCGTTTATTGTGGTTGGTGCAACTGCACGTCCTTTAACCTACCCAGCATGTACCAAATATGTTTTCTAAGGTTTCTATCTGAAATACATGAAGGCTAGTTAAATTTTTTTATTCCAACTGCAACCAAGTATTCTGTGGCTATCTCGCAGAATGCGGTCTCACGATATCCTGCATCAAATGAAAACCATCGTCAATAAATAGAGCAAATAAAACTACGTATTTTTCCAAATCCTCCTTACTATACCGATGTGCAGTCAGCGATCATCCATCAATGACAATCAATTCGGTGCAGGCATTCATTGATATTTCTGCCAATACCATCAAGAAACCTCCGTCACTGCTAAGCTGGTGCTTAAAGGTGCACTCCGCAAATTGTTCTCCCGTTTGCTTCCATACTCGTTTTTTTTTATCTGGCAGAATCTAGACTCGTCATTAAACAGTACAATCTGCCAATGTCCAATTAAAATACTTGCAAAAAAGCTGAAGTCTGGCTACTCGGTGACGTGGCAGTAATTTTGGTTCAGCTGCTGGCCTCCAAGATTTTAAGCCAGCTTCTTACAACCTTTGATAATTTGTTCACACATTCACAGCTGTACCACAAACCTCACAGAGTTAGTTTCTGGTCTTTACTTACGTCACATGACAATTCCGTAGAGTAGTACAAACAATAAATTGGTCATCGATAACAGTCGTTTTGTTTGTTTGTTTACTGTTAGATCACGACCTCCGAGTATTTCTGCCGGTCTCCCTAAACCGCTCAAGTGCTCTTTGGACGGTAAAAAAACTGACATGAAGGAATTTGGATTCATACCGTTGGCTTCTTCCATCTCTCACAAGAGCAACAGTTTTTACATAATCTTTAACACTTTGAATTATAATCAACACACCAATCCCCTGAGAATGACAGTTAAATGAATATAAAGAAGTCAATTAAGTAGCCACTTTGAAGAATGCATATCTTTAAATTTTATTTTCGCTTATTAATGTTTATTAAATAAACTCAAAATAAACCTAAGTAAGACTTAATATATGTGTAATGTGAAATGGAAAAAACCATTAAAAACTACCAAGGGTAAGAAAGTAATAAGTGCGCTAAATTCTATCATATGGAAACTAAGTATCAGGCAACAGACCAAGATGTCGATATATAACACCATCCTTAAATGTACAGTTACATACGAATGGCCCATTGAATGAAACAAAAAAATAATAATGACCAAACGGCAGCCTTAGCCACGCAGCAAAGCAGCAACCTATGGACCGGATAACCACAACCGTCTCTAACTCTTCATCTACCATGCCGTCACCGACTATTCTCTACCGGAATAATTTCACGACCACCGCTATGTACCTGGACAACGCCTCCGGAATTCGACCAATCTACACTTCGACACCGATGACAGCTTCAGGAATGTTTCTGCAGCCCGAGCTGCACACGACTCCACCGCCGTGAGCCGTATCCCACCTGGAGAGTGGAACACCATCTTCTACACCAAAAACTTTTTTGCATCCTTCTTGAAGCTAACACCTGCTATGCCCATGGAAATCTCTGGACTTCACAACTTAGTGACGAATGCGCTAGAGGTGATTTACTCACTTCTATTCCCAACTGAACTTACGGCATTGCACCCTACGCCGTAGGACAATTAATCCCGAACCCTGGGGATACAAACAATATGACGTTCTGGAGCGTGCAATCCAGCTGCGGGTACGTCCCTAACTGGAGCGCACACCACCCCGTAGAACCTGAATTTGCAAACCAGGTGCCCAGCGTGACCTTGACCCGCAATACGTCAGACCATGCCACCAGGTGTACCCAGACTTGCACTCCATTTGCAACCCTCAGCTGAACATGTTGGCACCTCCGCCTCCACCAACACTATCTCACAAACAATCACAAGAAGAGCCTTGCCGCTTTCTCCAACATCACCGATCCCAACCCCTACCACCTTGGGATCGGGACTCTGTGTTTGGCTGTAAGCTGCTGAGTAATAAATTTATTATTATTATTAATATTATTACTTGTAAAAACACAAAAAAGGAACTTAAAAGTATGTACAAATTATAAAAGTTTAACACTTTTAAACATTGCTTACAAAATAGTTACAACTCAACTGCTGTAGATGAATCAGTGTGATTTTATATCAGCTTATAAAGATATTTAATAGCTAAGAACTATTTACTTAGTTTAGGTTTACATTAATATAGTAAAATAGCATACTAATTAAAATATATTATTATTATATCTAACTCATAAAGTAATTAAATGTGGCAATAACCTGGAGCTACCACTAAATTTAAGTCATGTCTTTCAGCTATGACAAATTTAATTTACTAACTTATTAAAGATCAATTGAACTGTAAAAGTTCTAGTTGGAACAACGTAATGTTCTTCAGCTACGTTATATACCTTTTTGATTTTTTAGATTCGGTATAATAGTTATAGGATGCTAATCAACCTAAACTAACCTTATCTAACCTAATAATAAAAAATAAATAAATTTGAGCAGTAATATTTTGTAAACGCTCTAACATTTTGCATAGTTGCAAAATACCTCAACAAATTCATTCTCAATGTACTGCACCGTCACATCTTCTAAGAGCCACTTAATCTATGAGTGATCAATCTCAGCACACACTCAGATACAATCTGTACGTAAAAAACAACGTACACAGTACATTAATTATTGTAAACAATGCTCACAAATGCCATTGTTAAAAACACAACTCAATTATGTAGAAATTACAAATAAACATTAAAAAAAAAATAGAAAATATATGATAAACCAACACATTCCTTGAAATTTGGTAAAATTTTACACTTATTAAGTTCTGGGTACTTCTGCAAGAACTATCTATGAGTGAATAATCTCACATACTTAAAGTTAAATGTTATATCCTTTCGTATCTTCATTACCTGCTATTTTATATTTAAGAAATGTATGAATTTGAGCAGTAGTAATGTTCATAATTATGCAGGCGAAATTGACGATTAACGCTATACGTACGAGGTCTGTCCAAAAAGTATTTGATTTTTGGTTGGAAAAAAAAATTCTTTAGTTAGCAGGATTGGAATTTTAATCCCTTTTAAAGTAGGTCTCTTGCACTTTGCGCACTTGACCTACCTTTACTTCAACTCCGTCGTTGTGTGCAACTGCCACATTTTTACCGTTCAGAGGTCTGGCTTTTTGCGCCAAACTACCTCTGCGGAGAACTTTATAATAGTACTCTTTTAGCATTGTTTGTCTTTCCAGTGCATATTTGTACATGTCGCGTTTTTTTTGGCCTTGACGAGAAAAGATATTTTCATTGCGATTACAGTGGTTTTATTTCTAAGTTGTACCCATACACCCATGACTTATTTCTAATTACGATAATAGGAAAAGCTCAAGTTCATTGTTGGTAGTAACCAGCAAGTCCTGTGCAACAGCAAGACGGAGTTTTTTCTGTTCCGCCGAAAAAAAAAAGAGGTTTTTACTGATCTCAACTTCTTTGGCAATCTCTTGTATGAATCGTACAATGTCTCCAGTTACGATTAATAAACTATAAAACTTACATTTAAAAAAACTTACATTTGACTCAATCGTAATAAAGTCCTTTAGCTACACTTATTATATTTGTAGCAATGTCTTTCAGTTACAAATAGAGTTATATTTACATATTCTCAACACTCCTACTACTGAGAACCATTAAATTGTAAATTCTCTAATTGAATCAGATGTACCAAAGTCTTTTAAAGTTAATAATATATATTAAATATGCAGTAACTTTGATTTAGTTGTTGTGATGCTGGTACTATTTGTAACAATTGTAAAACCTTTTAAAATATTGACAATTTTCTAGATCCGGTATAATGTTTTGTTATACTGTATTAGCATTGCTCGTTGGCTGACTTTCGTTAGCTATTACCTAATAGGAAACGGATGATGAACCAACACATTCCTTGAAATTTGGTGAAATTTTACATTTATCCAAACAAACAATATATATTATATATATTTATATATAACTATGAGTATATTTACGATTTACTATTACTGGTGCTCTATGTTGATACTATTGACATATATGTATCTTGTTAGTGTTTTGCAAAGTTACAATCTCCAAGAGCCATTTAATCTTTGAGTGAATAATCTCAACACATACTCTGATACTATTTTTTAGCATATGCTTTTTAAGATTTGGTAAATGTTTTCTATCACAAACATTTCTATATAAGATGTTATTTTAAACGATCAAAAATGGAAACCACAATTAATGCTTTTTTCATATAAATAAATTAGCAGCAGCAATGTGCTTCAATTCCTTTGACATTTTTATGCAATAAATACATTTATAATGTATTACTTAACTGTAGCAATATTTTTCAACTAAGATTAATAAATTATGTTATCATGGTCTCAATACTCTTTCTTTTATAAAAGTTACAATTAAATAAAATGTAATATCTTTCAACTTAGATATTTTAACATTTTCTTACAATTAAAATAAATCTTTGTGCTAAAAAAATACTGTTGAGCAGAAAATAAATATAAAAGACGCAGTGTGAAATCGTTTTTATTGTCAATTTCGATTTTTTATCACCAATAATAATTTTATAATATAAAAATATACTCGCATTCAATTTGAGAATTATATTACTACATAATAGTTTATACTATTATAATGTATAGTAATGTATACATGATAAACCAACAAATTCCTTGAAACGTTTTATAGAATAAAGAAATATATATATATATATATATATATATATATATATATATATAAATATATACGTTCCTGACTAATCTAATGCCGCACCACAGGAGCGCAGGCGTATTTTCATCGCCGCAGCAAAAAACGTTTTTTTCTTTCGTGTCTTTATTATCTGCCATTTTATATTGAAGAAATGTATGAATTTGAGCAGTAATATTGTTCAGATGCTCTAAAATACCTCAACAAACTCATTGTCAGTGTACTTCACTGTCACACCCTCCAAGAGCTGCTTAATCTCTGAGTGAATCATTTTTGCACATACTCAGATACTATCTGTACGTATATAACAACGTACACAGTACATTCATAAATGTAAACAATGCTTATAAAAACCACTGTTAAAATAACATATAAAAATTACAAATTAACAAAAAATTTAACAAAATAAAAGAGGACACTTTCATGCTTCGATAAAAAAATTATTTTGGGTTGACGTCTAGAAAGTTCTGTCTTACTCAGCGTATCAAAAACCAAAAACAAAGAATATGAATACATATATTACTTGCACATTAATGCACAAAATAATATAATTAAAAATAAAATATTTCTTTTTTAAAGTTTTGGACAATACCAATTATCAAATCTACTTAAAAGTATTAATGCTCTACATAATAATATTATTAAATATATAAATCAATTGTAGAAATGTCTTTTATCTACGATTAATAACTTAATGTTTTTAAGAAGAGAAAAATGAAATAAAATTTACAATTGTAGTATTGCATTATAATAATCTTCCAAATGGTTCTTTATGACAACAAAATGTTGGTCTATCAAATATATGGCCAGACAATAATCAAGTATAACATCAACACGGCATATTTGTTGTATGAACTAGAACTGCATATTTCTAAAATAAAAAAAGTTCCAATTTTAAATTAAATATTTTTAATCACACTCAATAATGTCTTTTAGCTCTATAGGAGTTGTAAAACTTTATTTTTAAAGCTGAAAAAAAATAATCCTGCAGCTACAAAGTCTTAGTAGTGTTCTTCAGTTAATATAATTTAAACTGCAAAACTTCTAAATAAATCAATTCAGCTACTTTAATAATGATATAAAGAAAATATTATTTTAATTATTTCTATTTTTTGCCACAAAATAGAGCTGCTGGTTCTATTGGTCGCCATTACCTATTACCTAATAACAAAAAACAAATAAATCGTAGCAATGTCTTCAGCTACAATTAATAAATTATATTAATATAGTCTCAAAAATGTCTTTAAGGTGAGACAAAATAAATTATAAAACGTACAACTAAATTAATTTTAACAATATATTTACTACTATTTGTAAAAATTGTATTTTTTTTAATATTGATGGTCTTCTAGATCCGGTATTTTGTAGATCGGTTCTTTACAGAGCTTTAGCATTGCTCGTTAGACTTCCTTTATTACCAATTATTTAATAATGAAAAAATAAGCAAATATGAGTAGTTTGTCCAACCTGCTCCAAAATCTTTTTGCAATTAATACATTTTTAATGTAATAATAATTGTTTTGTTTTTTATCACAAATTTATTCTTATTTTGCAAATGACATTACGTCCAGTGCAAACAGCACATACATTAGACTCAATCGTAGTCCTTTGGCTGCAACATAGTCACTGTTTTGTTCTTCAACTAAAGCAAAAGCACTTATAAATTAAATATAATTAAATTATAAAATTTCCAAACTCAATTGGATCCTTAATTAAGAGTAAATTTACTATAAAATTATTATCAAATATCTCCTACAAAATAGTCAATCGATGCAATGTTTGCAATTTTTTTCTTGAATATTTTAAGATTTCACTGGTACGACTTATTTATAATTGTGAATTTAAAGCAACAATAAAAAAAAACTTTATCGTTTTGACGTAAGTTGACTTTTGTTACCTATTATCTAATAGGAAATAGATGACAAACCAACAAATTCCTTGAAATTTTACATTTATAGTTCATTAGTTATAAATATAACTACTTGAACTAATTATTAGTTATCACATAGTATATATATACATACAACAGCTGTTACTAATCACATTGTTGTCTGTTACATTGAACTTTGACACTTAAGGCGAATAGTTACGTTCTGTTCAGAGAACTGGGGTTTTTGTCCCTTGCCCCATCATAGAACCGTCTAAAACTGCAGCGGTCGTACCGCTATCTACTTTTTTTTAATTGTTAAGCGAGTTTAAGGAATCTTCTAAAGACTTCGCTCCCAGGACGTGTCGAATTCACATCATCTGGGATTTGCCTAGAAGTTTGAGACCTTTTGGCTCATGTACCTTCCGTTTGAAGATGTGTATGTAGGAGGTTGTTTAGTTAGGGTTTGGTTTTTAAAAGTGGTTTTACCTACGTTATGTAGGAAGTAACTCGGTTACTATTAATTTTACCGGTCGTAGACAAAATCTTCCCGATCTGATTCGGCAAATCTTGCCAGATCAGGATTGGAGTAAACCGTGAGGTTTTTGAAATACGTTTTGGCCAAAGCTTTAATATGTTGACAAAGTGGAGGATTCTCTAGGTCTGTCCAAATGTCCAAATTTCGAACGTGCCATGGAGCTCCCGTGAGCCTTCGGAGAGTTTTGCTTTGGAAAGCTTCTAAGCGATTTAGGTGGCTACCTGCCGCCGTTCCGCAAATGGGGGTATCTACTTGGCAACCATCACCATTTCCATTCTATTTAGCCGCATTAACATAGATATATATATATATATATATATATATATATATATATATATATATATATATATATATAAATAATGTCTTTTACCTAAGACAGATTAAATATAAATAAAATATAAAACTTTCGAATAAATTAATTCTAGCAATTTCCTCAGCTAATATCAATAAAATATATTCAGATTGTCTCAGTAATGTTCTTTAGTTAAGACAAATTAAACTGTCGAACTTTTATTTAAACCAACTGCGGCAATGTCTGGCAGCTACTTTTATTCTGATATTGTTGATTTGGTATGCTAATATAAAGAAATATTATTATTGTTATTTCTTTTTAGGCTGCAAAACAGAGTTTAGCATTGCTACTCGTTAGGCTGTAATTAATTATATAACATACTTACATTTAAATAAAACTTATATTTGTCTTAATCGTAGCAAAATCATTTAGCTACAACGTAGTCTCCGTATTGTTCTTCAACTGAGGCAACATGTAAATTATAAAACTTAAAACTGAATCAATTGTAGTCTTTCAGCTACAGTTAAAACTATATTCACATATTCTCAACACTTATAAATTAAATATAAATAAATTATAAAATTTCCAAACTTAATTGGATCCTTATAATATAAATATCTTCTTCAAAATAGTCAATCGTTGCAATGTTTGCAATTTTTTTCTTGATTATAACAAGATTTTTCTAGTATGACTCATTCTCAATTGTGAATTTAATGCAACAATTAAAAAAAAGTTGTTTTTTCATTACCTTCCATCTAATAATCAAAATATTTAAATTTAAGCAGTAATTTCTTTCAGGTGTTTTAACATCTTCTTACAATTTAAACAAATGTAAATAAAATACAAAAATAAACTTAAAAAATTTAAAAAATTTAATGTAATAGATTAAAAATAATATAATTTATAATTACTCGAAAGATAAGAGTTACTGCTTCTGAGGTGTTGAACCGAGTAGTACTTTTTACGCTGGAGTAATGCATAAACGAAAAGATGAAAAATATCAGACTTAAATTTTCACACGGCGGTGTATTACAAATATCCAAAATAGTAATAAAGATCAACGTATAACAACTAGGTAAAATAATTTAAATAAATAATTAAACATAATGAAAATCTAAAAGTATATGTTGAACTCACAAATTAAGCCAAAAAAAACTACAACTATGAGGCAAGATATCGTTATTAAATTACAAATGATTAGGATTATTATTGAAGATAAATTAAAATTTGAAGTTGGTGCCTAGAAAATAAAAGATTTGCTGATTGCTAAATTAAAAAAAAGACCACTAAGAAGATGTAGAGAGAAAAACTACATACATGAAACAAATATTGGATTAGAAATATACTCAGATGCACAAAACCGGGTCATTGGGTGATTTTTTGCAAAAAACCCGAGTAATTTTTTTTTCTATTTTTAGTGTTTTACAATCAAAAAGTTTACCAGAATGTAGAAAAAAACAACCTATGGTATTTATCAGTTTATTCAATGAACATTAATAAGCAAAAACGATAATGTACGTATACACAAAAGAAAATGCATTTCTTCAAAATAAACTTAACAGAGATTAATAATAAAAATTTCAGTTGAATAAGATTTTAATACTTTGTATTGCCATTATTGGACGCATACGGCGGCCCATGCCACTATGAAGTTTATGAATATCATTTTGTCAAATATTCTGCCATTCTGCCTAAAGTGCCACACAAAGCTCGTTTATTGTGGTTGGTGCAACTACACGTCCTTTAACCTACCCAGCATGTACCAAATATGTTTTCTAAGGTTTCTATCTGAAATACATGAAGGCTAGTTAAATTTTTTTATTCCAACTGCAACCAAGTATTCTGTAGCTATCTCGCAGAATGCGGTCTCACGATATCCTGCATCAAATGAAAACCATCGTCAATAAATAGAGCAAATAAAACTACGTATTTTTCCAAATCCTCCTTACTATACCGATGTGCAGTCAGCGATCATCCATCAATTCGGTGCAGGCATTCATTGATATTTGTGCCAATACCATCAAGAAACCACCGTCACTGCTAAGCTGGTGCTTAAAGGTGCACTCCGCAAATTGTTCTCCCGTTTGCCTTCATACTCGTTCTTTTTTATCTGACAGAATCTAGACTCGTCATTAAACAGTACAATGTCCAATTAAAATACTTGCAAAAAAACTGAAGTCTGGCTACTCGGTGACGTGGCAGTAATTTTGGTCCAGCTGCTGGCCTCTAAGAATTTAAGCCAGCTTTTTACAAACTTTGATAATTTGTCCACACATTCACAGCTGTACCACAAACCTCACAGAGTTAGTTTCTGGTCTTCACTTACGTCACATGACGATTCCGTAGAGTAGTACAAACAATAAATTGGTCATCGATAACAGTCGTTTTGTTTGTTTGTTTACTGTCAGATCACGTCCTCCGAGTATTTCTGCCGGTCAACCGCTCAAGTGCTCTTTGGACGGTAAAAAAACTGACATGAAGGAATTTGGACACATACCGTTGGCTTCTTCCATCTCTCACAAGAGCAACAGTTTCTACATAATCTTTAACACTTAGAATTATAATCAACACACCAATCCCCTGAGAATGACAGTTAAATAAAAATAAAGAAGTCAACTAAGTAGCCACCTTGAAGAATGCATATCTTTATATTTTATTTTCGCTTATTAATGTTCATTGAATAAACTCGAAATAAACCTAAGTAAGACTTAATATATGTGTAATGTGAAATGGAAAGAACCATTAAAAACTACCAAGGGTAAGAAAGTAATAAGTGTGCTAAATTCTATCATATGGAAACTAAGTATCAGGCAACAGACCAAGATGTCGATATATAACACCATCTTTAAAAGTACAGTTACATACGGATGGCCCATTAAATGAAACAAAAAAATAATAATGACCAAACGGCAGCCTTAGCCACGCAGCAAAGCAGCAAGGAACCAATGGACCGGATTACCACAACCGTCTCTAACCCTTCATCTACCATGCCGCCACCGACTATTCTCTACCGGAATAATTTCACGACCACCGCTATGTACCTGGACAACGCCTCCGGAACTCGACCAATCTACACTTCGACACCGATGACAGCTTTAGGAATGTTTCTGCAGCCCGAGCTGCACACGACTCCACCGCCGTGAGCCGTATCCTATCTGGAGAGTGGAACACCATCTTCTACACCGGAAACTCTTTTGCATCCTTCTCAAAGCTAACAATTGTTATGCCCATGGAAACCTCTAAACTTCACAACTTAGTGACGAATACGCTAGAGGTGATTTACTCACTTCTAATCTCAACTGAACCTACGGCATTGGACAATTAATCTCGAACCCTGGGGATGCAAACAATATGACGTTCTGGGGCGTGCAATCCAGCTGCGGGTACGTCCCTAACTGGAGCGCACACCACCCCGTAGAACTTAAATTCGAAAACCAGGTGCCCAGCGTGACCTTGACCGCAATACGTCACACTATGCCACCAGGTGTATCCAGACTTGCACACTATTTGTAACCCTCAGCTGAACATGTTGGCACCTCCGCCTCCACCAACACTATCTCACAAACAATCACAAGAAGAGCCATGCCGCTTTCTCCAACATCAAAGATCCCCACCCCTACCACCTTGGGATCGGGACTCGGTAATTGGCTGTAAACTGCTGAGTAATAAATTTATTATTATTATTAATATTATTACTTGTAAAAACACAAAAAAGGAACTTAAAAGTATGTACAAATTATAGAAGTTTAACACTTTTAAACATTGCTTACAAAATAGTTACAACTCAACTGCTGTATTAGTGTGATTTTATATCAGCTTATAAAAATATTTAATAGCTAAGAATTATTTACTTAGTTTAGGTTTACATTAATATAGTAAAATCGCATACTAATTAAAATATATTATTATTATATCTAACTCATAAAGTAATTAAATGTGGCAATAACCTGGAGCTACCACTAAATTTAAGTCATGTCTTTCAGCTTTGACAAATTAAATTTACTAACTTATTAAAGATCAATTGAACTGTAAAAGTTCTAGTTGGAACAACGTAATGTTCTTCAGCTACGTTATATACCATTTTGATTTTTTAGATTCTGTATAATGTTTATAGGATGCTAATCAACCTAAACTAACCTTATCTAACCTAATAATAAAAAATAAATAAATTTGAGTAGTAATATTTTGTAAAATCTAACATTTTGCATTGTTGCAAAATACCTCAACAAATTCATTCTCACTGTACTGCACCGTCACATCTTCTAAGAGCCACTTAATCTATGAGTGATCAATCTCAGCACACACTCAGATACAATTTGTACGTAAAAAACAACGTACACAGTACATTAATTATTGTAAACAATGCTCACAAATGCCATTGTTAAAAACACAACTCAATTATGTAGAAATTACAAATAAACATTAAAAAAAAATAGAAAATATATGATAAACCAACACATTCCTTGAAATTTGGTAAAATTTTACACTTATTAAGTTCTGGATACTTCTGCAAGAACTATCTATGAGTGAATAATCTCACATACTTAGATATTGATGTACAGATATATGTATATACTAACGTACACAGTAAATTAATTATTGTAAACAATGCTCATAAAAACCACTGTTAACACAACATATGTACAAATTACAAATAAACAAAAAATTAAAAAATTAAATATGACACAAATTTCATCTTGGGTTGACTTCTTGGAAGTTCTGTCTTACTCAGCGTGAGAGAAACAAAAAACAAATAAAGTAATGTTGTTTTGGCTAAACAATATAACTATAAATAAATAATAAAATATTTATATTCAATTGACTTTTTAATAAAAATCGGCATACAAAATAATATTATTAAATATATAAATGAACCGTCGCAATGTCTTTCAGCTACGATTAATAAGATTGTGGATTCCTGAATGTACGAATTATTATTGGTATCAACCCACAAAACATAGCCCTGGATCCCGTTTTGGTACACATTAAAATGTTTCTTTATGTCAACAAAATGTTGGTCTACCAAAAATATAACCAGACTCGAAACATTAATATATATATACATATATATTTATTTACGGTACACTATTACTGGTGTTCTATGTTGATGCTGTTGTATGTACGTTCCACACCAATCTAACGCCGCACCACAGGAGCGTATTCTCATCGCCGCAGCAAAAACGTTATTTCCTTTTGTGTCTTCATTATCTGCCATTTTATATTGAAGAAATGTATGAATTTGAGCAGTAATATTGTTCAGATGCTCTAAAATACCTCAACAAACTCATTGTCAGTGTACTTCACTGTCACACCCTTCAAGAGCTGCTTAATCTCTGAGTGAATCATTTTTGCACATACTCAGATACTATCTGTACGTATATAACAACGTACACAGTACATTCATAAATGTAAACAATGCTCATAAAAACCACTGTTAAATAAACATATAAAAATTACAAATTAACAAAAAATTTAAAAAAATAAAATAGGACACTTTCATGCTTCGATAAAAAAATTATTTTGGGTTGACGCCTTGAAAGTTCTGTCTTACTCAGCGTATCAAAAACCAAAAACAAAGAATATGAATACATATATTACTTGCACATGATACAATGCACAAAATAATATAATTATAAATAAATTATAAAATATTTCCTTTTTAAAGTTTTGGACAATACCAATTATCAAATCTACTTAAAAGTATTAATGCTCTACATAACAATATTATTAAATATATAAATCAATTGTAGAAATGTCTTTAATTTACGATTAATAACTTAATGTTTTACAATTTACAATTGTAGTATTGCATTATAATAATCTTCCAAATGGTTCTTTATGACAACAAAATGTTGGTCTATCAAATATATGGCCAGACATTAATCAAGTATAACATCTACACAGCATATTTGTTGTATGTACTGCAACTGCATATTTCTAAAATAAATAAGTTCCAATTTTAAATTAAATATTTTTAATCACACTCAATAATGTCTTTTAGCTGAAAAAAATAATAATCCTGCAGCTACGAAGTCTTAGTAGTGTTCTTCAGTTAATATAGTTTAAACTGCAAAACTTCTAATTAAATCAATTGTAGCAATGTCTTTCAGCTACTTTAATAATGATATAAAGAAAATATTATTATAATTATTGCTATTTTTTTGCCACAAAATAAAGCTGCTGGTTTTATTGGTCGCCATTACCTATTACCAAATAACAAAAAAACAAATAAATTGTAGCAATGTCTTCAGCTACAATTAATAAATTATATTAATATAGTCTCAAAAATGTCTTTAAGGTGAGATAAAATAAATTATAAAACGTACAACTAAATTAATTTTAACAACATATTTACCATTATTTGTAAAAATTGTATTTTTTTTTTAATATTGATGGTCTTCTAGATCCGGTATTTTGTAGATCGGTTCTTTACAGAGCTTTAGCATTGCTCGTTAGACTTCCTTTATTACCAATTATTTAATAATGAAAAAATATGCAAATATGAGTAGTTTGTCCAACCTGCTCCAAAATCTTTTTGCAATTAATACATTTTTAATGTAATAATTATTGTTTTGTTTTTTATCACAAATTTATTCTTACGAATACATTACTAGTTTTAGCAGTAAGTATAAAATACTATTTTGCAAATGACATTACGTCCAGTGCAAACAGCACATACATTGGACTCAATCGTAGTCCTTTGACTGCAACATAGTCACTGTTTTGTTTTTCAACTGAGACAAAATGTAAATTATAAGACTTAAAATTGAATCATTTGTAGCAGTCTTTCAGCTACATTTAAAATTTTATTTACATATTCTCAGCACTTACAAATTAAATATAAATAAATTATAAAATTTCCAAACTCAATTTGATCCTTAACTAAAAGTATTTTTACTATAAATTTATTGTAAAATATCTTCTACAAAATAGTTAATCGTTGCAATGTTTGCAACTTTTTTTTTCTTGATTATCTCAAGATTTCTCTAGTATTACTTATTCATGTGTGAATTTAATTTAAAACAACAATTAAAAAGGAAAACGTTGTCGGTATGACGTCGGTTGACTTTCGTTACCTATTATCTCATAGGAAATAGATGATAAACCAAAATATTCCTTAAAATTTTACATTTATAGTTCATTAGTTATAAATATAATTACTTGAACTAATTACATTGTTGTATGTTACATTAAACTTTGACACTCAAGGCGACTCGTTACGTTCTGCTCAAAGAGCTGGGGTTCTGTCCCTTCCCCCAGTCACACTATTAACTGTCTTAATTGAAAATGGGGTATTCCTCGATTTCCCCGTTTATAGAACCGTCTAAATGTGCAGCGGTCGTACCGCTATCTACTTGTTTTTTTTTAATTTTTTTTGTTAGGCGTGGATGGGGAATCTTCTAAAGATTTCGCTCCCAGGACGTGTCGGATTCATTTTACTAAGGATGCCAACCGACTAAACTCCACCCATCTGGGACTTTCCTGGAAGTTTGAGACCTTTTGGCTCATGTACCTTCCGTTTGGAGATCTGTATGTAGGAGGTTGTTTAGCTGGGGTTTTGTTTTTAGATGTAGTTTTACTTACGTTATGTAAGAAGTAACTAGGCTACTATTGAGTTCATCGGTCGTTTGTAGACAAAATCTTCCCGATCTGGTTCGGCGAGTCTTGCCAGATTGGGATTAAAGTGAGGTTTTTAAAATACTTTTCGGCCAAAGCTTTAATATGTTGACGAAATGGAGGAATCTCTAGGTCTGTCCAAATGTCCAGATTTCGAACGTACCATTTAGCTCTTATGAGCATCCGAAGAGTTTTGCTTTGAAAAGCTTCTAAGCGATTTAGGTAGCTACTTGCCGCCCTTCCCCAAATGGGGGTATCTATTTGGCTTGGTTAATATGGCTAAATAGAATAGAAATGGTGATGGTTGCCAAGTATATCTATATCTCATTTTCAGTAATGTTTTTCAGTTAAGACAAATTAAACTGTCAAACTTTTAATTGAATCAACTGCAGCAATGTCTGTTAGCTACTTTTATTCTAATCTTTTTGATTCGGTATACTAATATAAAAAAATATTATTATTGTTATTTCCTTTTTGCTGCAAAACAGAGTTTAGCATTGATACTTGTTAGGCTATAATTAATTAATTATATAACATACTTATATTTAAATAAAACTTATATTTGACTCAATCGTAGCAAAGTTCTTTAACTACAATTAATAAATTATATTAACATTAAAAAATTTAAATTATAAAACTTACAATTGAATTATAATATAATATTATATATGTATATATATTATACTAGAAGTGAAGAAAGTTTATATAGTAAATGTTATGTTAGGTTAGGTTTTCCATTTGAGCGCTTCATGCACCCGGTGCGTTAGAATTTTTTTTAATATTTTGCTAGGAAGATCGTCTCAAACTAGATAAACTAGAACTAGAAATTAAAATATCACTGACTTATGTTAGTCACAAATAAAACATGGAAAAAATCTAGCAGTAGCTCTAGACATTTCCAAAGCATTTGATAGAATATGACATCTTAATCTTATTAACAAGTTCCATTGTATAGGTCTTAACCACAAATCTTTAAGTCAAAATTTTTTGACACTGAATTAGTTACAGGTGATGGTTTTAACTTTGACCATAAAAGCTGACGTTTCTCAAGATTTAGCTCTTTTATCAACTTTATTTTTAGATGAAATTAATAAAGTTTTTCAAATACCTAAAAATCCTATTCATAGTTTTGCAGATGAAATGAATGAATGAGAATCTGTATCATTTATAAACAAAAACCTTAAAACAGTATCTAAATGGGGTACGCCCAACTTAAAAAAAATAAACTTCTTAAAATATGATTACCAAAATCAGAATCTAAAATATAATCAATATAAAATTACAATCTATCTCACACTTCCCTATAATGACACAGTAAGCAGTTTTTTACTTCTGTAAACTTTTGCATTCATAGGTACAACTTGTAATAAATGATTAATATATAATAATAATAATAATATTAATAATAACTACACTGTCTTTTATAAATTTTATTCTTCAAAAACAAGCTATTCGGATCATAGCCGATCGATCCAAAATTGATTACTGGCTTAAATGCTTTACAACATCGGCGTATTGTTGCCAATCTTAGCATTTTCTGTAAATATTTCCATGGAAATTGTCCAGAGAAAATATATCTAAACAAATATTTACTTGTAAGCTTGCTAAAATTCTAACAAATATTCTTTGACAGTTGAGACGATGACCAAAACTTAAATCGTCACTTTACGAGGGAGTATTCGGTGCTATATTGTTTCTAAGCACCAAATAGAAACCGAAAACAAATCGAAAACGAACCGAATAGAAACCGTATACGTGTGAAACAAGCCTTAGGTGTCGAGGTGTCGGACACACCGAGTCACAGAAAAGACATGTGTAAGTTTAGATGCCTATATTAGGTAAAGGACCCATATTGGGAAGAACGCTACGCTCGCCATCACTTTGGAGTCACCCATCCAAGTTGGAACAGAGCAAAAAACAAAATGTATGCTTTTTAAGCAGTTTACTATAATCACAAAATCTGACAGGGTATATTTCTTCAGTTTTAAAACATAAGTATTTAAGAAAGCGCCTCTGAACTTTTTCGAATTCAAAAGAAAGATTTGCATACAGAGGATACCAGATGATTGATGCATACTCAAGTTTGCTGCAAACCAAGACAAAGTATAATACTTTCAATAAATCTAAGTCTGAAAATTTTTTAGTTGATTGTTGATTGATCCAAGTAATTTTAAAGCTAACGGCACAGTAGTATTTATATGGTTAGAGAAAGTAAGTTGGTAGTCAAATAATACTCCAAAATCTCTCATTTCGTATGATAATTTGTTAAAGTAAGAACAGGTTTTCGACGCAACATTTGCGTCTATTTAAAGTAAGCTCGTTTGCAGCACTCCATTATATACGATTAAGGTTTTGTAGTAGACTGTTAATATTGTTCACACTAGTATATTTCAGAATAGGAGATGATAATGAAGTAATCAAATCGTCTATGAATAGAACAAATAGTAGAAATCGTAGGTTTAAACCTTGAGCTACACCAAAAGTAGATATACACCAACAAAATTAAAAACACGTTGAATAATTGCTTAAACAAATTTCTACTACTTTTAATAATTTGTATAAAACTTTATACAAAATTAATTAATTTACAATCATGGTTAATTAATTATAAATTAATGGTCTTTTTATTATTGTTATAAATTCGTATGAAACTTTTTGTGCCTGTCCAAAATGTGGACATTTGTACCAATGTTTGTATAAATAAATAGTTTCTGTAAAGTGCATTGTATTATTTTTTTTATTTTGAAATCAAATTTATTCAATCATGTTGTAAGTATTTTGAACTGTATTTTCTTAATAATTTTATGTTTATCTTTGTAGTGATTAAGTCGTATAAACAGACAAGTGATACCATCGTATACAGTTTTCAACATTTTGTAAGTTTTTGTTTTACTAAGTTTGCATAAAAAAGTAGTTGTAAAATGTAAATTATTTTGGTAAGTATATTCATCTGGTGTATCTGTTTTTTTGCAGGTCTTAAGTGCATCTGCTCCAATTTTCTTGATCCTCCGTCATTTTCTGTACTTTTCCTTAGAGCACCAATCATTTTGTATCTTCTCACTTCTCTTTTTGGTTTTGTATTCATCATTCTTTCAATCACGTTCTTAAATACCTTTCAAAGCTATATTTCAAATGCTATTATGAGTTTTTCATATCTTTTTCCCACATTTATTTAAGAATACACTCCATACAAAATTTTTTTTTTTTGCAGATTTGTATCTAACTTGCTACTCAAAATTTCCTCTTTTTACTCATTTTTTTTTGCCATTCCTTATTTATTATCTCTCATTTTCTGTAATTTCAGTACCAAAGTATATTTGTTCATGTATACGTCCATTTCTTTTGCCTCTGCAATTCTCTCTTGTTTTTGTTTGTACTCAATCCATACATTTTTTCTTTTTCTTCTTTTTAAGTTTAACTAGCATCTTTAGTTTTTCTGTGCTCTTTGCAAATACTAACATATTATCGGCAAATCAAACAAATTTTATTTATCTTTCTCCTATGCTTGGGAACATATTGAACAACGTTTTTGTCTCACTTCTTTTCTAATTTCAACCTCTCGATCATTTTCGAATTATTGCTACTTATTGTCTCATTAACAAATTACCTATCACTCTTCTATCTTTCCAATCTACTCCATTTATGTCCATCAGTTTCTTCAGTTAAATACAATTACTAAGTCTATAAAAGTCTTTATTTAAGTAAGTTTCACCAAATGTCTTCACTATCCTTTATTCTTTTCTGAATCAAAATTGTTTTTACGCTATATTTTCCTCCATTATTCTTACAAATCTTTTAATTACCCTCAACAAAATTTTTGATGCGTGTACTACCAAGTTATTCTTCGCACTATTTGTTTTTTTTGCCATCGATATCATGTCCGTCCTCAGAAAATTTCTCGGCCACTTTCCGCCTTCAGATATATCATTACACAATGATGTTATCATTTTTATTTCTTTTCTTGCAGACATTTCAACAGCTCAAACGGCATTCCATCTACTGTAAAACCTTTCCAACTTTTATATCTTTTATAGCTGACATCACTATTTCAATCATAATTCATTCACTTATATTGTTATTCACAAACTCATTCTTTGCTTGTTTTTTCTAATTTTCTGTCCCAGTTCGTTTGATTAAATCTGTTTTAGTTATTATTTTTTGTGTTACCCATGGCTTTTTACCTCTTTTTTTTACTCAATAACTTCTTCTGATATTTTTTTTTCTTTGTGCTCCATCTTAAGCTATCTTTAGTTTATCTATCTCAATTTCAATTTTTTTTTTCATAAGCTTTCTCTATTCCAAATCCCTAATTCTTATTATTGGTGCTATCGTTACTTTTTTCAACTTTATATCCAATTGTGCTATTATACGTATGTGGTTACATTCCTAACCTATCATTATTAAATCTATTTGCTTCCTATATCCGTCTCCAAATGCTTTGCAAACCACGTGTTTGTAACTATCAGTCTCTTTGCTTTGCAAAATTCAATTATTTTGCATCTTCTATTTTCCTGTTCAAGTCCATACTTATCCACCACTTTTTCTACACTACCTTTAGTCACACTCTAAGATGTTTTCTACTCTGCTATATACTTTTTTTATCTTTATACTACTTGTTGACATATAACCTTGTATGATTAGTTATTCTTTCGTGCCGAGTTAAACTGTATTGCTGCTACCTTGACACAGTAGTATATCACTTTGCTCACACATTTGTATAACTTCTTACTCGTGTCATTTCCACCACATTTATTGCCCTCATTTTTCTCCAAAAACATAGAACTTTTCTCTTGTTCTATCATGTACAATGTTTTTCCTTCAGTAGAATTCTGACGATTCAAGTTCCAATTTTCATTGTTGTTGGTTATAGATCCAGTTAAAGTGTCATATTTTTCAGTCCGCTCGTTTTGATAATGATATTTAAATAATCAAAGACAGAAATGAACACGACATTTCCATCAAAAATTTCATTTTTTGATGGTTTTTCGGATTTTACTCAATAACTTTATACTGAGCTTAAATAAGCCATGTAAATCTACATTAAATTGCACATCTTTTGATACTAGTTTCAATTTGCTAAGATAAGTTTAATTTTACTAACAAGAGAAAAAAATAATAGTAATAGTAATAGTAGTAGTAGTAGTAGTAGTAGTTGCAGTTGTAGTAGTAATAGTAATAAATATAGAAATAATAATGGTAATAGTAATAGTAATAGTAATAGTAATAGTAATAGTAATAGTAATAGTAATAGTAATAGTAATAGTAATAGCAATAGCAATAGCAATAGCAATAGCAATAGCAATAGCAATAGCAATAGCAATAGCAATAGCAATAGCAATAGCAATAGCAATAGCAATAGCAATAGCAATAGCAATAGCAATAGCAATAGCAATAGCAATAGCAATAGCAATAGCAATAGCAATAGCAATAGCAATAGCAATAGCAATAGCAATAGCAATAGCAATAGCAATAGCAATAGCAATAGCAATAGCAATAGCAATAGCAATAGCAATAGCAATAGCAATAGCAATAGCAATAGCAATAGCAATAGCAATAGCAATAGCAATAGCAATAGCAATAGCAATAGCAATAGCAATAGCAATAGCAATAGCAATAGCAATAGCAATAGCAATAGCAATAGCAATAGCAATAGCAATAGCAATAGCAATAGCAATAGCAATAGCAATAGCAATAGCAATAGCAATAGCAATAGCAATAGCAATAGCAATAGCAATAGCAATAGCAATAGTAATAGTAATAGCAATAGAAATAGAAAAAGCAATAGCAATAGCAATAGCAATAGCAATAGCAATAGCAATAGCAATAGCAATAGCAATAGCAATAGCAATAGCAATAGTAATAGTAATAGTAATAATAATAGTAATAGTTATAGTTAAAGTTAGTTATAGTTAAAGTTAGTTACAGTTATAATTAGTTAGTTTTAGTTATATTTAGTTATAGCTATAGTTAGTTATAGTTATAGTTAGTTAGTTATAGTTAGTTTTAGTTAGTTATAGTTAGTTATAGTTAGTTATAATTAGTTATAGTAAGTTATAGTTAGTTATAGTTAGTTATAGTTAGTTATAGTTAATTATAGTTAGTTATAGTTAGTTATAGTTAGTTATAGTTAGTTATAGTTAGTTATAGTTAGTTATAGTTAGTTATAGTTAGTTCTAGTTAGTTATAGTTAGTTATAGTTAGTGATAGTGATAGTTAGTCATAGTTAGTTATAGTTAGTAAAAGTTACAGTTACAGTTACAGTTACAGTTACAGTTACAGTTACAGTTACAGTTACAGTTACAGTTACAGTTACAGTTACAGTTACAGTTACAGTTACAGTTACAGTTACAGTTACAGTTACAGTTACAGTTACAGTTACAGTTACAGTTACAGTTACAGTTACAGTTACAGTTACAGTTACAGTTACAGTTACAGTTACAGTTACAGTTACACTTATATGAAGGCTATAAAAACCAACCTACCCTAACTTAACCTAACTTTATTTGCTTGCCCTTCATCTTTGGATTTCATTACTCAGTAAACAACCTTTAGTCATAAAGCTGTTTTTTCTCTATCTAGTTTTTTTGCGCGTCCATTTTATTTTTTTTGCATTCATATTTTCTGGCGTTATCTTGCCTTTTATTATGTTTTTCGTCTCTTTTTACATTGATTTCCATTTTATACACTTAAATACTGGTTTAAATTAGCCATGTCTGGTTAGCGTTTGTGATAAGTGATTATCGATATCTCCAGGCTTCTTATTATATCAGCTACTCAGATCTGGGGCAGCTAGATACATTTTTCGTCTAGTTCCCATTCCTTTTGCCATGTTGCTGTAGTCTCTATTCTTTGAATTTTTGTTGTTGCTTGCGGTTGTTTCTGTTGCTTTTTTCACTTTTATCAATCAAGAAACTAAGCGGCAACGTCCAAAAGTGAGGTTTTTATACAGTTCCACTCCTAGGTATTTAGTTGAGATCTTAGCCTTTTTACTTTATTTATAAAAAACTCAATATTTTCCTTGAATTTCGTCTAATTTGTAGTAATCTTTTGAAACACTTTGTAAGACGGTTAGTTTTTGTCAAGTTTTCTTTTAAATTTTTCAACTAATAAAATTGCTAAGTTGGCAATCTGGGTGACATTTTGTTTCACTTTAATCTTAAGTATTCAGTCGTACAGTACGTATCCAGTAAATATCCATTTCTTTTCTAGTTCATTAATTATTTTTTCCTATAAGGCGCTGTTGAAGGCGATCTATATAAACTACCATCATTTCATTTCCATTCTCGTCGTTATTCGGATTGGTTTTTATTTTGTAGTTAATGTCAGCGCCTCATCAATTCTTTGTCCAGAACCTCCCAGTTTTCTACCTGCGTTTTGATGTATAAGATTTGCTCGCACCTTACAAAGATTGGCTTTTATTTTCTGTGTGAACATGTGGTTTTTATATCTTCTCTCCTTTCTCCCCATTCTGGAAATTTGGTGATAGAATTTTTCTAATTCCTTAAAAAACTTTTGAAACTCTTTTAATGAGCAGTTTGGTGAAATGTAGCAGCTCCCTCACCCTACTTATATGACCTACTTTATTTGTAGTCCACTTTGATATGTCTAAATTGGAGATAATTGCTGCAGCTTCTTGGAATTATTTTATCCATAATTTTCGCAGTGATTCATCCTTCTCTTTTCTTATTCTCTTCCAGCTCTTGCTTTTCGGTCAATATAGCTACGTCCAAGTCTGCGCCGGTTTTCCACTTTTCAAAATTTATTTGTAAGTATTCTTCGAGAGTGTCATCTGTTGGGAACATCAATTTTTTTTGGTAGTTTTTTAAATTGTTTCTTTTGCCTTATCTTTTTCTTTGATACTAGGAGCTCTATGTTGGTGGCTCCCAGTTTTCCGCTTTTATGAGGCTAATTTCGCTCTCCTGAATCATTCTGTATTTCTGCTTTATTTCCTTTTTTTAGAGTCTTGTTCTTTTTTATCTGCCTGCTGCATCTCAAGCCATTGATACCTAATAGCAACGGTAACCAAAAATTGAGCTAAAAATTAGGCAAGCACAGAGGGCACTTCAAAGAATAAATATGGTAGTCCGTGCAATGATGTTGGTTATCGTGTGCAGTTCCCCTATCCGCCTCTAGAAAACGCGCCTGATAGAGGTTACACCTTCCCCAACGAAAGCTAACTACATTAAATAGTTCATTTTTTAACTCCATTGTAAGCGTAAAAAACGATTTGTCAGTAATTTAATAAAAATTAATTTTTGTCAAGGTATCTTAATTTACAACTTATTTATCCATTTCAAACTAAATCAATGCATATCAATAAACAAGGTCGGCACAAATATCTTAAACACAGTGCAGAGCACTAAATTCTATTATTGATTTTATGTTGTTAATTTATATTAAAATTTAAAGGCAACAAAGGAAACAGGTTTTTGTAGTTAAAGCAACCCGCATGGATGAGCACAGTAAGGGTAGATCGTTATAGAAAAGACGCCCTATATAATTTGTACCTATTAAGACGTCAGAGGGTACATTAATAAGAGCACAGCATATTTTTTTCTTCTGTAAACGTTAAACCAACTGGCGGCTACTGCGAGAGCTCTCAACAAGTCATTGAAAAAAAAAATGTTGATTAAAATTTTAATCGGATCATTAATCTCTAGTTTACGTTACGCCCAGTTTGGCAGAGCAAACTCGAGCTTGATTAACTTTTAAATATTTTAATTAATTATTATTTATTGCGACCCCGAAAATAATTTTCTAATTGGACACAATATTTTCCAAACACGAAATTATAATCGTCGTGGAAATAAATCAAAGACGTGCGTTTCCTATAAAAAAGTTAACATCATAATTTATGTTATAGCTATAGGCTAATTATATATGATAGGATTGTAGAGGGAGAAGATGGCCGGTTTGTTGAAATATGAAATAACTCGGTTTATCTGAGCGCTGATCCAGGCTTTGTTATTAGTCGAGAGAGGGCCGCGCGAGTTTCGATGTTGATTCTTGCAGCTCGTGAGAGATCTCCATATGACCTTGCGGCATGGTGCGAAGAGTTCAAGTTCATACTGCACTGACGTAACGATAATGAGTTCATGTCTATAATATTACAGATAAATATCTAAAATATTTTTGACCAAACTTTCTAATACATTTTATTAAATTATTTGCAAAAAAATATTTTTTTGATTTTCTACCTCATTAGTATACGGTTGAATACGGAGCTGACGTTTCATTATTTCTCGTTGACGGATTGGTTTGTGGAACTTGTTTAGCATTAAACATTTTTTTCTTTTCTCTCTCGGCCACAGAGAGTGAAGAGAACTTGTTTGTAATGCCCATTTAAATTTTAAAAACGTATTTTCAAGAATTGAAATTCCGTCATTTGTTTAACAAGCCAGACGTTATATGTAACGATTTGAGGAACTTAACATAATTTCATGTTTATACTACATATACAGAGCGATCACTTTTGAGAAATAAAGGTTTAAAATTTAAAAAATATGATTACATTAAGTTAATATAAATTAATCATATTTTATTTGTTTTAGTAAACAATTATATTGTAATTAGGTAGAATACAATGTAAGGCAAATGTGGCAACAAAAAAAAAACAACAAAAGTTAGAAGGTAAGCTTTCTTGCAGCAAATTTTTTTATTAGCAATCAACGACCTATGAGCAAACCCATTAACACTAACATTTTCTTTAGCAAAACGCCTTGCAGCACTACGGAAGAACGCAACAGCATAACAAATCGGCAAAATTCATGCAATGCCAGACACTTACCTTAAATAAAGTAATTCTTTAATTTCCGCATTCAGTCAGATTCAAACCGAAAGAATAACAAATCACCAACATCCCCAAGATAACACTTTTAAAAGTAAATTTCAGAAAAGAACAACTGACACGGAAGATAAACCATAACCAAACCTACCATAGCCTTTATTATTAAATCATCCTCCAGCTTGGAAATAGTTTGTCAGGAATAGCACAGACACAGTAGGTAAGATAGAGCAAGTCAACTTTTTAAGTTGTTTCAGAGCAAAAGCAACAAAGTCCCAAAAAACAATGCAAAATACTTATGAATCCCAACCGGACGTCCAACCTTCAATTCCAACAGACACCTTTATCCAGATACAACGCTGCAAAAGCAATTTCAAAACTTCCATAGAAAACCGCAGACATCCAACATGAATAAAAAGAAACTGAAAAACAAGCCGTTACATACACACATGCTAAAACACTACAGAAAAAAATCCGAGCAACAAACCCAGGCAATAATCTTCTTCCGAGCAAACTTACCTTTGTATCATTGTATCAGCCAAATCTCTCTATTAAATAAAACCAAGCAATCATTAAGCAATTGATATCTAGCCTGTAATTAAATTAAATAAACCACACATTCAAAATTTTGGGTCAAGCTTTAAATTTTATTAATTCAAAAAAACTGTGTTAATAACATTGTTTAAATTTTTAAATTAATTATCTAATAAAAATTCCATACACAAAATTAAATTCCGCATAATAACACTATAATGTTTTCTTCTTTTTCGTTTCTAACCAATCTGTAAATCAAATTAATTTAAGGATCCGTTATTGCGCCGCAGTTGGAATCTTGTTTCGGGACAAAATATATTGGCCGTGGCAGAAGAGTTGCCGCAGCTAGAGGGAGTCCGTCCGGTGATTTGTCATGTCAGTGTCGCCATGATTGATGCACTTGGCCCGGCAACATTAGCATATTGAAAGGTTTCGATATGTGCCCGCTGCACAATCCCGTTGTTTTAAAATAGCAACTGTTACTTGACAGAGAGAGACAGGCAATACATTCTTCAATATCAATACATTGCGAAACAACTTAATCATTAATTAACAAGCGTCGCAGACGTGCGATTTACTATTAATTTTATTTTTGCATTAAGGAACTTTCACCAAATGCAATTAGCGTTTTGTTAAGGATTAACATCTTCAATTATTATAATTAATGACAGAATACACTACTTACCGTTGGAAATTTTGGTTAAAATTAAAACAATAAATTTGCAAATATTCTTTATTAAATATTAAGGCTGCTTTAAGAATTTATTAAGCTGAAACAGAAAAAAAAATTAATGGCACTTATTCTGCTGGTACTGGTAAGCAAGGATTTCCAATAATCTGATCAGCAATCCTGCTTGCTTCGCGCATTCCACTAAGGAAAGCTCCATGTACAGTAGCTGGATAATTCCGTATGGTGTGTTCTCCAGCAAAAAATACTCTCGCTGGATTATTGGTTGGTGTAGCTCCTGGTGGACTTGGTGGAATTACAGGCGAGGCTAGTAGGTCGTAATCGCTTCCTGAACTACCAACGGCTACAAAACTGTAGGAACCACGAGACCATGGATCGGCTCTCCAACGAGTTACTACAGTTTCTTTAGGTTGCGGTACACCTGACTGTCCAAAAATTCCACGTAAAACTGCAATGCATCTGTTAAAATTAAAATAGTATACATTTTATTATTAATCAATTGAGTTTTGTTGATAAAAATTTCAAACAAGTGTAGAAGAAAGAATTGCTATCAAAATACTTAATTTTGGCTTACAACTTCAGTTGTGCAATAAAAATTTTGACCTTAAATTCATGTCAAATTTATAGTTGTATACGTAGTTGATTTTTGTTACTTAAGACTTCAACAATTTAAAAATGCCAAAAATCACCCAAATATTGGCCAAAATCACTATTTTGCTTTATGTTTGTTACTAAGGACTGCTCAAATTTACATAAAACATCTATTTTATGTTCAATTAATTAATTTTTGTTACTAAATACTTTAATTATTTCAAAAAGAAGGCCAATAACTATAACCCATACACATTTTGGCTTACAACTAAACATTAACTTTAAAAAATCACTATTTTAGACTTAAATTCACATAAAATCAATGTCACGTTCACATTAATTAATTTTTGATACTAAAGACAACAAAAATATACTAATTTTGGCCTAAAACTAAAGAAAATGTAATAAAAATCAACATTTTAAGTCTAAAATCACATTAGATTTATAGCTTACACTCGTATAACTAATTTTTGTTAAGAAAAACTTTACCTATTTCAAAAAGAAAGCCAAAGTATATAAATTTTGGTTCAATGCTAAGCCTAGACAACATAACTAACTATTTAAAAGCTAAATTCTAAACCAAATTTCTACTTTACATTCATTTAAGTGATTTTTGTTAGTCTTTAAAAAAAATTTCCTGAAGAAAAATAAAAACAATTTAAACGTACTATTTTTGAATTAAAACTAAGCAAAAATATTTTAGACTTATTTGGACATCAAATGTATAGTATAGCCTTCAAACGTTGCAAAACAAATACCAAGAATGACCAAAATATGCATTTTTGGATTAAAACTAAAGATAAACAATATAAAATTCACTAGTTAAAGCCAAAATTCGCATATTTGAAGTTTTTTGTTACTAACTTTGATAATTTCAAGAAAAAGGCTAAAAATTATTCGTTCAGAGAAGGTAACACAATGCCTCGTATTAGGAAAAACGTTGAATTGTGTGTATAAAAAGCATTTCGTTACCACTTCAGACACATTTCTATACAAAACATGTATCATAGTTATTGTGATTTTATATATATATTGTCTCTCTAACCAGTAAGATGCTAGACACACTAATAATGAGTCCATATTCATATAAAAAACTATATATTTTACATAAAAAAACATTGTTTATTAAATTTGAATAACTAAAATATTCAATTTTTGGTTTAATTAAGTCATAAACAATTAAAATTTCAGTGTTTTAAGCCAAATTTTACACTTTAATTAGTTTTTGTTAGTAAGGAAAACGTGAAAAACCACAAAACTATACTAATTTTGACTTAAAATTGAGTAGAAACAATAAAAATTTAATTATTTTACGTTGGTTTTAACTGGTTTTTGTAACTAAAGACTATTTCAAGAAAATTGCTAAAAATACCAAAATAAACTACATTTCACTGTTTTACATCAAATTTATAATTCACGTTTGCTTAATTAGTTTTTGTCAAAAAAGACTTTAACCATTTCAACAAAAAGGCTAAAAACTAGTATATTAAGCCAAAGTTTACATAAAATTGAAAATTTACGTGATTCCTGTCTAAAGCCTAACCATTTCAAGAAAAAAACTAAAAATTTCTAAAATTAATGATCTAAGACTTTAAATTTTGTAGGTGTTACTACCAATTGGTCTCATATGTTACCAACATGCCCTTCGAAACGCAAACAATTTTGGAGTAGTTACTTTTATGAGTAAAACAAGCAATTTGCAATAGAATAAATTTGATTTTCAGTGCTTTTACAAAATAAAAGTATTTTAGAAGCAATTTTTGCAACTATTTTTACAAAAAATCTCACCTTCCCACTATAACATCATCAGTCACATTCTCCATAATAGCAGCAGCTTCTCCAGCAACTAAGGCAAGCAACACAGGCGCCTTATACAAATTCCAAAAGAGAAACAATTCTCCTCTACTTGCAGTAGTGCTTCCTACATGTCCAAAAAGATTCGCTTGCGGATTCCAAAAAATCCTTTCAAAACACAACACAACTTTGTTCAGATTTCCGAAACCCAATCGCTGTATGGCGGATGCCTTCCAATCGGGAAGAGGCGGCAGAAATTGGACAGTGTTGGTCTGATTGGTGGCAGCAGCAGCAGCCAACTTCAAGACTCCTAGTGGTAAAGTGCAAAGTACCACATCAGCTGTAAAAAAAACAAAATAGTAATAATAGTAAATAAGAAAATTCTTTAACATCTTAATTAAAGTTATTCGGCTGACTCAACAATTGAATAGAATATTACAACAAAATAAATAAATTTTATAACAGGTTCTAAAGTAATAGCTAATTTTACTTTACTCCAATTGACAACTGACTCATAAGGTCAGGTAATACAATCTTTATTTATTATATATTATATTTTAGTCTACTAAAATGATTAAATTTTTGTGTTATTAATATCAGATTACTTATTCATTCCTTGCTTACTTGCTTCTCATTCCTAAAGCCATAAATAAAATTCTTGTTGGATTGTGATAATCTCCTCGATACCGACTTGCTGCTTCCCCATTGTTTGTTTATTTTAACGCCAGACCTGTTATTAAGAAGTGTATCGTTCCCGCAATTAATTATTCATAAGTGTGTTTTAATTAGGTTCATAACGTAAAAATTCGACAGGCACGTCGTGTATGTATGCTTTGTGGACATGGCAGGAAGTCGTAAATAAACGGTTGCGTCACACATACATACATATATGTAGGAGGATCGTCACGGAGCTTACTACCATTGGTAGCTTCTTATCAGTAAGTAGGCAGACTGTCTCTCCAATTAGGGAGATCCATCCGGATGGAACGAATGGCGCATTTTTACTCAATAGTATTAGAGTTAATGATTGTATTGATTATAAATGATCTTAATAAATGAAATTGTCAACCAGGTGTTAATTGGTTGCGTTAGATGTAGAACAGATGGAAATTTATTGATCTGAATGTAAATTTCTTCTCATAGAAATGAAAAATGAAATACTGGTATGTAAGATTTTTTTTGTCATTATGTCATATTAAATAACAATTCGAATAATGAGCGGACTTTTAGTAAAGGTAACAATTTACTATTTTGATTATTAAAAACTAAGTTATTAAAAAACCATTTATGGCTTTAATAAGAACAAATGGATTGTTAAAAATCTAGTATTATTCAGCATGAATTCACATAATTGCTAAAATTCTATTAAAACACCATTTTTATGATAAAAAATTAAGGTTTAAAACATGGCTTAGTTTTTAAAACTCAAAGCGTCTATTTTTGTACTTAATTTTGGAAAAATCCGGCAAAAATTTAATTTTATTAAAATTAAAAAATGTTCACAAGCCCTCGTTTAATCAACAATTTTAAATTTTACCTACAATATGTAACCTCTTTTGTTTTTCAGTCATTGATAACAGCTGTCGCTCTGCCGGCAATGCGTTGATGCTTCTTCAGCAACGTGCAGGCAATTTGTCGAAGACGCGCTAGCACTATACAAATAGTGACTATAAAACACGTAACAAAACAGGAGAGTGACTTAGTTAGGTAACTCAAATCTCGGCGCATAAATTGTCGCAGGTTCGCGCCCCAGCTCCGGCATAACATTAAAATTGTAGTATTTATACAATTCAGGACTTTAGACTAACACAAGATTAGTATCCATGTAACCATAATTACTAATAATATTTAATATGAGAGTGTGGGTGGACGAGATACTAAGCCTTGCCAGTATCTACAGCGCCTCCATTCTCTAATTAACGGGTTCGGTAGTATAAATTATGTAAGACCTAAAATATCGGTCCTTGTACTGTAATTTTTTTTTTTTTAACTCATTAAACAAAAGATTCCGCCTACTTCTGATTGGTTAAAACAATGTATAAACATCCAATAAAAAATCGTTCACTTCAAGTAAAAAAAATCTTACCACTAAAGCAACCGTCTCCACTGAGAGTACCTAACTAAGAAAACCTTACTGTTTTCAGCAACTACCAAAAGATCGGTAGCTTAAACCAACAAATGTTTGTAGGTCTGCCTAGAGAGTGACAAGTTAATAGAGTTGTAAATTGCTTACTGAACCACTGCATAAAAAAATTACTCTGCAAAATAATACCAACCCAAAAGTTGTAAATAAAAACTCCAGCCACAGTCGCACTTTAACAATACAAATAAATAAGCCTTGCTTACTCAAAATACCACAAACTATAACAAAAAATACCAAGCAATTAAAACCTGGGCTTGCGGTACTTACTCTGTTCCTTATAAAAACCACTGATGTAGGTGTTTGATCAGCAAAAAACTAAATCCAATATACACAGTAAGGCCACACTTATCAGAACTTGGCCCACTTTTGTTTGCAGAATATGCCAAACTAGGTTCATCGTTTAATGAACTAACATACTGCAACGTCTCAGGTAAGGTAAGGCTGTAAGGTCACCAATTTGGCCATGCACTTTAGAAACCGGAAAAACCGCCGAAACAACTCGTTCACCTAAACCTTTATCGTCAAGAAAAAAACGCAACTCAACAAAGATTCTCCGTTTACTATTGCACCGGTGAATTATGGTAAAGCATGACCTTCCAAACTTTGCTAAAAATGTCTCGTCAGGCAGAAAAGGCCTTTACCAATGTATAACGGTACATTGATGCAAACAAGCCCATGTTTGTGCAAACTACAACTGCCTGGTTTACTCCCAGATTAAGTAAAGTTTTTATTCTCCTCTAGGCCAACTCAAATGACAACAACTTAAGGTTGCTAACAAAGAAGTGAATTAAGTAATATCCAGCAACAAAACAAACACTTAAGATGTTATAATAGCAAATATACTCCATTATCTATGCAAAAATGTAGTTCAAACAATACAAACATACTCAATAAAATGAAACAGCCCTCAAACCAGTTCTACTCAAAATCGATTAACTGCAACTACAGTGGAGTCAATACGTTATTAACAAAACTCATGCGCATGCTAGAACAGACACCTTACCCTGTAAGAGCAGAAACCAAAAAAATTTCTTAGAAGTAACAAATAAATGCTCAAAGTTAACGACTAGCAAATACAATTTACTTAGTGAATAGAAAAGAAGCAACTAATTCCTTGACAATAAATATTTAAGAGAGCGGGTAAGTTACTTAATTCATAATCTAGAAACGTATAATTTAGATATTCAGATAATTCACAATCCTGCGGTGTTCCTGCAGCTTTAAAATAAAAAAAAAATAAGTGACAAATATAATTTAGTTTGTGGAGCAACCACTTCCTTAACAACAAATATTTGGGCGGCCAGTTGAGTTACTCAGTTCATAAACTGCAAGTGTTTAGTTTAGATTGGTGTACCCCGTCCACGTGTTTGTCATAAAAAATTAGATACCCTTGCTCCAACCTTGAAACACTAAAGCTTTGATTCTAGAAATCTATAAATACAAAGATAGGAGCAATATATGAAAGTAACAAGCTAAGATCAAAACTCCAGTTTTTCAGAATCAAAGCTTTAAGCTAGTAGAGAATACACAATGCTAATTGGAGTGATGGTCAGTGTTAATGTTCCAGCAGCATAAGTTACAAATACAATTTAATTAGTAAAAAGAAACCACCAATTCTTTGGCAATAAACATTTGAGCGATGGGAGTGTCAATCAATTAATCATGTTTGTCAACCTGTGAGAATGTAGAATATGTAGCAGTTCAACGCTAAACACTCATGTGACCAAAAAAACTTTAATGGAATGTTGCCAGAATCCATGGAGGATTTTTGGCCATATTTATCGGTGAGTTTTGTATTATATTCTAATCGTAGTTATAAAGCAAATTCAACGTGATCATCAAGAGAATCTCCGTCATTTCATCACTAACTCCCCCTTTGACCCTGCAGCTTTAACATATAAGAGAATATATGATATTGTTCCACCCGTCCGTTTGTCATCAAAAATTATTAAGTCCTAACGCTGTATTCCTGCAACTAAAGCATATAAAAAAATAACTCAATTCGTTGATAGGAAACATATGGGCTAACGGGAGGTATTTAAGTTTATAAACTGCGGCTGTATAATTAGATTAGTGTACCCCGCCCACCTGCACAAATCTTGTTCATCATGCTTGTTAAATCCTGCTCTGTTTGCTACAGCTAAAGCATATAAAAAATCAATAAAAAATGTCATTTAGTTAAACAAAAGGAGAATAACCAAAATAAAAATAATTTTAAATCTTACCATGATATGTGTTAATGACGTTAGGACATCTCGAATTATACACTGTAACTTCAACCCCTCTCTGATTATATTCGACTTTCTTGACAGCAGCATTAAGTTTGATATCCAATCCTTCAGCAAGAGCGACCGGAACACACGAATATCCATTCCGAACTAGAAGAAAAACACAAATAAATAAAAAATTTAAAAAATGTTGATAGCATATTAGTATGATAATTTAATTCCATTAAGAAATAAATCAGTGCAATTAGAATATCTAATTATTATTTCAATAATAAACGTAGCGTGCGTTTTTTGTTCTTCTTATTTTTTATCGAGCGGATACGTGTTCGCAAGTTTACACCACATCATTAGGTCCGAACGAGAGCCTATTTATAAACCATCAGCTTTTATAAACACTGACAGATTTAAGCTTATGGTCGGCCGATTTTCTCATCGTTCGTGTGTGTTTGTTTAAGCTGCAATTACCTTCCAGACGTTGTAATTACCGATCCCCAATTAAAATAATGGGACCGATGCCATGAACTATTAACATTTCATCGGACAAACTTTGGGATGGGCTATGAAACGAACGTGATATCACCCTTTTATTAACTTTTTATCCCACGACGTTGTTTTTTTTGTAACCAACAAAAAGCTAGCTATTTATTTAATATACAATTCAAATGATATTTAGAAAGTTTTAGAGTTATTGATGTATGTAAATGCATTTTATTGACTTCCTAACAAGGTGAGTCAATTTAGATTAATTGCCGATTACTACCCGAATTATATTTCCATTGGTAGTAACAAATGTGATATAAGCCTGAGGTTAGAAAATATTCATGCGGTAGCTGATAAATTCTTAGTGTAAAAACACATATCCTAGCGGCTATGTTAATTGTTAGCAAAATAATATTTACTCCTCCCAATGGCATTGTTTTAAACAACATGGGTGTTCTTGATTGGCCCACGGGCTTGACATGTGTACTTAGCCACTTAATATATACGGCCAAGATAAATATATACGCGTGATGGTCGGTTTCCTAATTTCTTATGCCGAACTAACGGATGCCGCATACCGCATGTTCCCTCCTAAATACTCTTCTCAAATCGATCTAAACAAAGGTGGGATTGATATTAATAGAATAACATATGTGATTGTTTCTTGAAATTAAATGACAAGGATGAGGACAAATTCTTGGAGGAAATATCTCAAGAGCAGATGTTGAGCATGTGATTCGATGCTGGATTAGAAGAGTAACCTGAAATTCATAATAAATGTTATTTTACTTACATGGTAGGTATACTCGGAACGTTTTAGTTACATAAATTGTAGTTTTTATGTAGACATTTTATATTGTTGGAAAATATAAATTGCCAATAATACTGTTTCGAATTGTTAAGAATGTGCGTTCTTGTGTATCCTTGTTAGGAATTTAGTGCTGTAGACTGCTGTAATATTGTGATTTTAATGTTAATAATAATAATAAATATCTTATAAACATAACATTCTCATTGACTAATAGATAAGTAACTTTAATATGATTTCAAAATTATAACACCAAATGTTATTTAATTTATTTAGTTGTAGCTTTTTGCTTGTACCTAATTTCATTTATAGTAAAAAACAACCGTTAAATTCCATTTATTAAATGCAATTTTAACATAATATTTTAGTTCCATATCTATTTGGAATGTACTTTTTTTGTTCTGATTTTTTTTAGTGTTCATACTATAATTGACAATCGAAATCATTAAATATTATCATAATGTTAGCAACCAATAGCGTAGACAAAAAAGGTTTATAACTAAATTCTAAAATAGTAAAAACAATAAAATCACTTCCACCAGATTAGGTTATTAAAATAAAAATTAAAATTCATCAATAAATATTCACAAAATTTGGGTTAAAAAAACAAGATTTTATTAAATTTTCATCATAAAACCCAATTATTCAGAAAATAAAGCATAACATCTATTTATGGTGTAAAATTTATACAACAGCTCGATTTATTGTTTAAACAAAACAAAATAGAACAAAAACAAATGAAATTACATAAATTAATCAAAAAAACATTAAAACATTCTTCTAAAAACTAAATATTGCTCAAAATTTGCATTATCAAGCATAAAATGCAAAACATTTTTATTAAACAAAATTGACCAAAAATACTGAAAAAACACATCAACGATTGCTGTTTATGACATAAAATCTATTAATAACACAAAAGATAGAAGAAATACTTTACAATGCGTTTTTCAAGACCTCAAAACTCTAATAGAATCCATAAATTTTAAGCTCCAATATTAAAAAAAAAAAAACACAATGATTTAGAAAGTTTTAGGAAACACCACAGTTAGGCGTATGCTGTAAAAAAAATCTTCTAAAATATTGTGACATTATAAACAGTATAACATTAAGACGGCCACAAAAGCTTAAGCGTGATGTATTCCAAAAAAGTTATCAATATTTCGCTAGTTTTCGAAATTTTTACAGTAGTCCCCAGTACCGTTTTAAAAGTGCCCAATAGTACACCAAAATTTCACAGTAGTTTCCAATTGTTCACCAGGGTTTCACAATAGTCTCAAAAATTCCAAAAATATTAATAAAATTTCCATAGTAGTCCCCAGTTTTACAAAAATGCCCAATAGTACCTCAAAGTTTTAAAGTAATACCCAAAATTTTACAATAGTTCCCAATTGTTTACTTAAGATTCACAATAGTCTCCAAGATACCAGAATAAATCACAATATTTCCGCAAATCTTTACAGTAGTATCCAGTATTCCTAGTTCCCAACTATTTTACAATACTTCCCAGTAGTTTTACAAAATTGCCGAATAGTACCCAAAAGTTTTAAAGTAATTCCCAAAGCTACAATAGTTTCCTATTGTCCTCTAAGGTTTTACAATAGTTTCCAAGTACATAATAGTTCTCTGATTCCTTAAAACTTAACAATAGTTCCCAGTAATTTTACTAAAGTGCCTAGTAATACACAAAACTATCAAAACAATCCGCATAGTTCTACTGTAATTTCCAATTGTTCTTCAAAGTTTCATAATAGTCTCCAAAGTTCTATAAAAGATAGAAGACATTCTTTACTATGCGTTTCTCCATACCTCAATCTCAAGACCCTAATTGAATCCATAGATTCTAAACTCCAATATTCAAAAAAAGTACAATAATTTAGAAAGTTTTAAAAAACACCAGAGTTAGGCGTATGCTGTAAAAAAAATTCTTCTTAAATAATGTGAGATTGTAAACAGTATAAGATTAAAACGCCCATAATGGCTTGAACGTGATTGTATTTCAGAAAAGTTAACAATATTTCCCTAGTTCTCCAAATATTTCCAGTAGTCCCCAGCATCTTTTCAAAAATGCCCCACAAAATTTTACAGTAGTTTCCAATTGTTTACCAAAATTTCAAAATAGTCTCCAAAATTCCAGAAATGTTCATAATATTTCCATAGTTGTCTAAATTTCCGTAGTAGTCCCCAAAAGTTTTACAAAAGTGCCCAATAGTACCTCAAAGTTTCACAATAGTTTCCAAGATACAAGAATAAATCACAATGTTTTCCTAGTTCTCCAAATCTTTACAGTAGTATCCAGTAGCTTTATAAAAATGCCTAATAGTTTCAAAGTAATCCCTAAAGTTTCCAATTGTTCTTAAAATTTTCACTATATATCTAAGATTCCAGAAAAATTCACTATATGTCACTATTTTCCAAAAATTCCACAGTAGTCCTCAGTAGTTTTACAAAAGTGCCTAAAATTATCACAAAGTTTCAGAGTAATATCCAAAGTTCTACAATAGTTTCCAATTGTTCTCCAAATTTTCACAAAAGTTTCCAAAATTACAGAAAAACACAATATTTCCCTAATTCCCAACTATTTTACAGTCCTCCTCAGTAGTTTCACAAAATTAGTAATCCCCAAAGCTAAAATAATTTCCTATTGACCTCCAAAGATTTACAATAGTTTCCAAGTACATAATAGTTCCCAAGTTTCTTGAAACTTGACAGTAGTAATTTTACTAAAGTTTCCTAAATAATCCGCAAAGTTTTAATATAATTTCCAATTGTTCTCTAAGATTTCCTAATAGTCTCCAAAATTCCATAAAATTTCCCTAAATATTTTCAGTAGTCAACAGCAGCTTTACAAAAGTGCTCAGTAATCCTCAAAGTTTTACTTTAGTTTTCAATTGTTCTCTAAGATTATACAATACAATATTCTCCAAAATTCCAAAAAAGTTTACAATATTTCTCCTAATTCCTTAAAATATTTAAAGTAGTTTCCAGTTGTTTACTAAAAACTCACAACAGTCTCCAAGTACACAAAATTTTCCTAGTTCCCCAATACTCAACATTAGTTCCTAATAATTTTACTAAAGTACCTAGCAACACCCTAAAATTTCAAAATAACAAGCAAAGTTCTAAAGTAGTTTCTAATTCTTCTCCAAGGTATTATGATAATCCTCCAAAATATCAAAAAACAATATTTCCCTAGTTCCCTAAATTTTTGCAATGTTAAAAAGTAATCCACAAAGTTCTACATTAAAGTAAAAACCTACAATTATTTCCAAGTAATTTGTAGCTTTACAAAAATGCAAAACAGAACTCCAAAATTTCAAAGTTCTACTGTAGGTTCCAATTGTGCTTCAACGATTCAAAATTATTTCTAAACTTCCAAAAAAAATGACAAAACTCCCCAAATCTGTACAGTAGTCCCCAGTTGCTTTAGAAAAGTGCCTAACAATATCAAATTTTCAAAATAATCCCCAAAGTTGAACTGTAAACTGCAATTGTTCTCACAATAGTTTCCAAAAAATTACACAGAATTACTCTAATTCCCCAAAAGTTCCCCAGTAGTTTTTTTAAAGTATCTAGTACTATCCCAAAGTTTCAAAGTAACTTCTTAAGTTCTACAGTAGTTTCCAATTGTTCCCAAAGGTTTTAAACTAGTCTTCAAGATTCCCAAAAATGTTTACCTCATTAAAAGCTACAATATGATTGTTTCAGAAACTATAATGTGCTTTTAGAAGCAATCAACTGACATTAAAACCATCAAAGACACCACTAAAGACCTTTTATGTGTAACTAAAAAATAAAATGGCTGCTCTGCTTTCGTCTATTGGTTTATCTACCTCTCTACATACTTTTATATTATTTGTGAAGCATCCATAAAAATTGCCTGTTCGGGTTTACTATTCCAAATTCAAATCCACGCTGGACTAAAAGTATGTAAACAAAACCGCGTGATAAGCATGTAAAGCATGCGATTGGTCGTTAGCATGAGGCTTAGCTGGACTCCATTAAGTGAGATTTTATTTATTTAGCTGTGCACGTAAACAACGCATGTATTTGTTTACTTCTAGTCCAGCGTGGATTTAAATTTGATATAGTTGATGTAGTAGATTTCAGTCTTTACTGTTCTTAGTCCATAGTTCTGAATCCTTTCTTTTCAACTTAATATCGACCTTATCCCTGTATCTTCTACCATGCAATCCTTGGTTTAGTTTAAAAATCTAGTTTATTTTTACATCGTCAATTAATGTGTGTCTTCAATTCTTAATATTATGCGGATGGTGTGCAAACCTCATCCCTCTTAGCCTTCAGCTTCAAAAAAGTGATTTACCAAAGCCTCATTCTCTAGTCCCTATGATTTCCTTAGCCAAAACATGCTACCAAAGAGCGTTTTCCATTATGTTGATGTGTTCTAACAACATAAAAGTTAAAGAGATTATACGCAATATATTTCAAACTTAATGCCCAAAATTACCGCGCAACACCAAACTACACCAACACACACTCTTTTGATATTATCAAACATCAAACAGCTTGGAAATCTTATCGTACTACAACACTCTCATTGTTTTTTGCAATTAAAATATCTGCTAACTTTGTTGCAAACATAACTTCAATGACACAAACACTTCTCACAATGTTACTTCCATTACCAGCAACTCAGGAACTACTTCTGCCTTGCTTGTATTTATAAAAGACCACCTCTAGTAGCGCCGCTCCAGCAAAAAACCGTCTACTTTGTTTTGCTTATATATCATAAAGGTGCCTGCAATTATTCCCTCAAAAAATATTCTTCATGCCTATTAGAACCTTTTCATAGTTAATGTAATAACAAAAAATGCTTTTCCCTATCCAAATTTAGTAGTTTTAACTTAAATAAAAGCAGAGCAAAAACGGAACCATTGCTAAGATTCCTCAAAAAAAACACTAATCATTTGCATAACATTAGAAAAAAAACTAAAAAGTACATTTCATGTGCCGTGATGCCAAACAAAAAAAATAGTGATCCTATGTTCGATAGCTCGTTAACAAAAATTATGAAAAAAATTTAATTTAAAAAATGATGTGTACACTAGTGTTTCAGCGTATGCACCCTTCATCAGTGTGCCTAGCATTTCACTGGTTAGATAGAAAATTTACATAAAATCGCAATTATAACTGCAAACAACTCACAAGTTTCAATTTACAGCCCCAACATCATTATTTTTATTGTTTGAGCTCGAACAAAGATAAACAAGTTTCGTAATAAAATCCACAATAATTACTTGATAACGTGATAACACATAAACTTTTAAAACTATACAATTCTTAAATTATTTTTGATAAATTGTCACATATTTCTTTTTAATTTTTAATCAGGCGCCATAAGCAATCAACGTAAAACGTTTATCTTCATTATGAAAGGAAGTAAACGATTAAACTCGTACACAGTTACATTTTCTTCTTAGTTAATTTGAAAGACATGCAAACAATGACTGTAATAAACCTTCATTTGAGAACATGCGATACGTTGAAAATTGATATTTGATTATAGAGACTTGAATTAAAGTCAAACACATTTTTCTCATGTTGGTAAGCCCTTGTAATAGACGAACCCAATGTCGCCCGTTGACAAGAAAATAAAATAATTACAATCCTTATAAAATTAATAACAACTCGAAATGGACAGTTTAATTTTTTCCCATGAGCAATCTCCTTTGTATAAATTTCATTTCTAAAAAGAAAACACCCACCCTGACTTTAGACAAACATCATGCGTACAAATTACTACGCTTTGGTTAATTTAACCAAGCCAGGGAATTTTTAATGGAATAGCTTATTTTATAGTTATTAAAACGGGCGGATGGGTTTTAATAACGATTTTTGTGGTCGAAAGCGTAACTCCAGTAATGAAATGTTCCGGACCCTTTTGAAATCGCCGGTAGGTAACCCGCGGCACCAATATGCGCATCTGCATCTTTTTTTAATTTTTAATCACCGTGAATTTTTATTGAAAATATTTACAAAATTCATGTAATTCATCGCGAAATTGGTAGTATTGGAATTTCTTCCGATAAATATCAGTTTTCACATTATTTTTTGCTTTAACTTCAATCTGATATGCATCAAAGAATAAAATTATACTTCTGATTTAATATTGTTATAAAAATAAGCAAAAAGTACATTTTTCAAAAAGCATATAAGTCGCTTAAAAACTCAATTATTAATATTTTTGCTTAAATCTAACTAAAAATTAAACAAAATATACATTTTCCACAAAACAACATAAAAAAACGCTTAAAACTAAATTACTCGCTTATAATTAATTGTCGGCAGTACGGCCCTCTATGCCATACTACATGTATGATTATCAACTGTAACAAAAGTTAAACAAGGGCCGCTGTTCACGAGTTGGATGGGTGTCCCTAACAAAATTATGCAGAGCGCAGCGTTTTTTTCCAAATGAATCCATTACCTCATGTACACACATACACGTACCATACACATTCTTTGTGGCTCGGTGTGCCTGACACCTCAAATGCCTACCCCGGAAAAAACGGCATGATTAGGTTAGGTTAGGTCAAATTTAATGCATAAAATTTCAATCATCGCTTAGAAAATACATTTTTGATTAAAGCTAACTTAAAATTAAATAAAAATTATCCTTTCTAAAAAACAAAAACAAAAACGCTTACAAATAATTGGTAAAAATAAACAAAAAATACATTTGTACCATAAAACATACAAAACCTCGTTTGACAAATATATTCCCGCTTAAAGCAAATTAAAAAGTCAACAAAAAATGCATTTTACCCAAAAGAAAGCTTAAAAAAACTAATTAAAACTGAATTTGATAAAACAAACCCTGCTTAAGAAATAAATTTAACTAAAAATAAAACAAATAATGTATTTCTCCCAAAAAACATATAAAAACGCTTGAAAATTTAATTAATATTTGTTAAATAAAATATTCAAGACCCGATAAGAAAATATATTTCTGCGTAAAACAAAAAATACATTTTTCTTAAACAAACATAAAAAATCGGTAAAAAACTTAATCAATCACTTTCAATTGATTGACAATATAACTTATTTGTTGCATAAAACATACAAAACCTTGCTTAAAAAATACATTTCCACTTAAAGCTAATTGAAAATTAAAAAAATTAAAATAAAATTTTCCATAAAACATAAAAAATCGCTTACAATTGATTGATAATCAAGCAGAAATTATTTTCGTGCATAAAATATACAAAACCTCGCTATCTATCTAAAAATATAAACAAAAATACATCAAAATTGCTTAAAAACTCATTTAGTCGCTTACAATTAATTGATAACCAAACAGAGATTATATTTGTTGCACAAAATATACAATACTTTGGTTAAATAATACATTTCTGTGTTGATAATTAAGCAAAAATGTATTTGTTGCATGAATTATACAAAACCACGGTTAAAAATATAATCTAACAAAAAAATTAAACAAAAATTACATTTCTCTCAAACAAACAAATCACTAATAAACTCAATTTATCGCTTACAATTGATTGAATAAAGAAAAAATGATATATAAATATGTAAAACCTTGCTAGAAAAATACATTTTTGCTTAAAGCTAATTAGAAATTTAAAAAAATCTAATAAACTATAAAAAAACACTTACAATTTATTGACACTCAAAACAATAGAATTTAGGGACTCAGAGCTATTCTAATATCGTGTATGTCTTCCTCTACTCCTAATTACTGCTTCCATGCGTCTTAGCATACTAGAGATCAAATTTTGAATATCTTCTTAAAGAGCGTCTACCAGTTGATTATGGTTGGCAGGTGGAAGTGTATGACGTAAAACCCTGTTTATATTATCGTCCCATAGATGCTATTGACTGGCCGTTCCATAAACGGAATAACAACAGCATTAATGTAGCAAATAACTTGCAAAGCCACACGAAGACAACATTTTCCTGCACAAACAAGAAAATTGGCGCCACAAAATCAGCAGATGGCATTACAAGGGCAACAACAATGTGTTCAAGATAATAATCCGCAAACGTTGACAAAACACGTATATAGACCAACTCTGTGCGGCCATCAAAACAAATGCCTCCACAAAACAATCCAAAACCACCACCAAACGGGACTTCTCCAATAGAAGATTTAAAGCTAATCCTTGTTTCATCTGAGAATAAAACCATCTTCCAATCTTGATGATTTCTCGCAATTTTGTGCTCTCTGGTGAGCAAGGATTTTTTGGCAGGTTTTCTGCTGTCCAATCCAGCTTCATTTAAGCGCATTCTAATCCTTCGGAAAAATATAAGCTACAAACTCATTTTTTAGGATGCTACTAGTCGTTTTCGCGTTTGTAAAAACTTTTCTTTTTTTGTAGTGAGATATTGGCCTCCACAAGTAGCCCTTAAAAATGACTTACGCATGGCAATACCTTTTGGTTTTCTTCTTTGCGTAAATCCTGTTGTTTTAATGTCCTTGTCAAACTAGTCTACATTTGGCAGTAGTTCAAGGTAGGCTGGTTACAACCTCGCAGATTTTCACTAAATCTGTGGCACGCAAGCTGTCCCCGGCGCCCCTCTCTCCCTATAACTCATACCTTTTGTCTGTCTCTTTTGCCTTTTTGTATCTTTTTTATCTGCATTGACATCTAGCTTTATATTCTCTTCTTTCTCCAATCCGTGTGTTATTTATTCTAATTATTTGGTTTGTCCTCAGATGAGTCCTTAGTTTTCTTAAATGTTCGTTCACTTCTTCTTCATTGTATCCTTTTTCTTTTATGCACTTTTCATTCATTCAGTTTATGAAGTTCCATTAGTTGTATTCCTTTTGGAAGTCCTAAATTTGTTAGTTTTACTTCCAGTGATATCCTTGTATCTTTATCTGGGATTACTTCTTCGTCTCTTCTCGTTGCCAGGTATATTCTGACCATCTCAAAAGTTGCGTTATCCGTCAACCTCAAGATAGCGTATCTACCATTTAGTATTTGCCTCGTTATTTCTGTTATTCTGCATTCCTTAAACAATTCTTTCCTTTTTCTCCTTATCTCTGCAATTTCGTTTGGTATCGTAGTCTCTGTAAATGATCTTCTCTTTTCTTCTATTTCTTAGTATACTTATTCTTAACAACTATTACTGCAATATTGCAACTCAAATAGTAAATAAATTACCAGCAAGTACAATGCATTACACAGAGTAGATGAATGAAATACCAATTTCAAATCAATTTGATTTTCGAGAAGTCACATACATTAAAGTGCGCGATATAATAACAAGTTTGAAAAACTCTAATAGTAAAGATTATCACAACTTAAATGCCAAAATGATAAAAAACATTAATTAATTTAATATAGTACCTCTGACAAAGTTAATCAATAAATGCATAAAATCAAATATTTTTCCAAAGTAGCCAAAGTCGTTCCCATATTTAAAAAGGGAAAATAAAATTAAACAACTTTCGACCAATATCAATTGTTCCAATATTAGGTAAAATACTTGAAAAGTGTGTAGCTTTGCAAATAAGTGATCATCTCGATAATAACAACATAACTGCTATCTGAATAACAGAGCGGCTTTAGAAATAAGAAATCTACAGTACTTGCCGTAAAAAATTTATTAGATGTTGTAATTAATGGTTTGTAACTCACGAGCCTGGGCTCAACTCGTGGTACTTACGGCGGCTTGTACAGCTGCCGGCCCGGCTAGCTCAATCTTGGGGGTTTGGTTCACCGGACTACAGCTGCTCCTTTTAGGGCGCCACTCTTATTTTTTAAAGGAGATAAGAGAAACTCCGCAATTTAGATTTTAAGTTTTATTATTAACGATTAACTAACTAACACTATTACTTTATACAGTTCTTACACACTAACAATGTCATATCCGCTTTTGCAATACTATACTGCACAAACGTGCCTTTTTGATCTTTCGCACACCCGTGCCTTTTTGATCTTCTCTCAAGAGTGACCCGGTCTTCTACCAAGACACTGAGGACCTCTATATTTTAAGTGGAGGAACAACGCGGCATATGTGAATGTATTGCGCGTTTACATTTGGTACGTTACAGGTTTTGAAAATAAATGTTATACGTCTGCTTTTTTGTGATTTAAGTAAGGCTTTTGATTGTGTGTCCCTTGGTATCTTGAAAGAAAAATTAAAAGTGTATCATTTTAGTTATTCAGCGATGGATCTTTTAATATCCTACCTACAGCATAGAAAGCAATACGTTTTCGTTAATTCACAAAATTCAGATATTTAAGAAATAAGCTTGGGTGTTCCACAAGGTTCGGTTTTAAGACCGTCACTATTCCGACATACCGTATTGTAACATTGAAGCTCAATTTACACTATTAGCTAATGATACTACAGCTTTAAAATCTAAAGAACAACTTAATGTTTTAGTTCATGATATTGAAGAAACAGTCTAAAGCTTACCAATGGTTTTTAGTAAACAAACTTAGTCTTAATACAAATAAGACTCAACATATTCTTTTTTTGTTAAGACACAAATAATTTAAAAAAATTGTAAAATTTCTTGGGTTGCAACTAGATCCTAAACTTACATGGGAAGCACATACAACTTATCTAAGCCACAAGCTTTTAAAATATGTTTTTGTTGTCACGTCTTTGTATTATGCAAATATACATTTCTCAATTCATTATGAAATTTTAAAAGGGACATGCAGCTAAATTAAGCAATGTTTTTAAAATACAAAGAAGAGCTGTTTGCATTATAGGTGGTCTAAAATATAAAAATAACTGCAAATAGGAATGTATTGATTATTATTATTATGCATAATTGTCTTGTCCTTCCTAATTTCTTTTTTTTTTAATCATTTTCTCTGTTATGTTGTTATCATTTTGCTTCTCTCGTTTCTCTCTTTTCTCTTCTATAGCTTTTATTTTGTGTGTTTGTTTCCATTATTTGTTTTTTTTTTCTATATTCTTCCATTGTCAAACTTCTCATTTTTTTCTTAGTACTCTTGTTGCAAAGTTTCTTACCACCCTCCATTTATTTTCATTTCTTAATGATTGTTGTTTTATCCATTTTGCTTTCCAGTACTTTTTCTAGTTCTTTTCTATCTTCCTCCCACGCTTTGCATTCTACTAGAGTGTGTTCTGCATTATCGTGTGTTTCTTTCTGACAAAATATACATCTTTCGTCTTCCTTGATTTTATTAATTTTTTGCAAGAACTTTCCAAAGGCTCCATGTCCGGTGAATAGTTGTGTTTGTTCTCTACCCACTCTTTTATCTCCGAGATTAGTTTTCTTGTCCAATCTTCCTTTTCTCCTCTATTCCTCATTCTCTGCCATATTTCCATTATTTTCTCTCTTGCTCTTAATTTAGCTTCCTTTTTATTGTTTCTTTCTTTTATTAGTTTTTATATTTCTAGCCTTTCATCCACCATCATATCCGCGGGAGAACAAACTGGCTGCAAGAGCTCCTTTTATTTCATTCCTGTTTGGCTTCTTCTCCTGGACCTCCGTTGTTTGGCATGAGTCTGCCGAGTTTTCTCCCCATTTAGAGCTAATAGTATAAGAAAACGCTCATCTATTTAATTAGTACAATGTTTTCGCCCGGTCTTTGTAAGTGAAAACCTGTCTCGTTAAATCGTCTAACCATGCAACTTATGCTGGAATGGTTACTTCTTACCACATTAGCAACATGACGCACCAAATACCCCTCATCCAGTTGATACTCTTACTGCTTTTTCCACTGAAAAATTTGTTCTGCAATTCATTACTAAAATGTATTACACTGACACTACCAATAACAAAAAAACTTGATGGGTAAAAACAATTAGCCTTAATAAGCAAAAATTTTCGATCAGAATTTAACATTTGTTGACAGCATTTACTTGAATTGTCCAAGTAAGTTCACTAGAAAACAAAAAAATCATTATTTTGGAATAACACTAAATATATGCGGTGGTGCGTTAATTCTGTCCATGAGTTTACATTTCTTCTAAAAAAGCATAAAAAAATGCTTACAATTAAACAATAAAACAAAAATTATATTTGTTTGTTGAAAATATACAAAATCTTGTTGGAAAATACCTTTCCGCTTACAGCTAATTAAAAATTAAACAAAATATGCATTTGTAACCGGAAAACAATTATTATTAAATTACAATTTATTGAAAATCAAGCAAAAATCATATAAAAATTTGATTGCCGTTTAAAATATTTTACTTATCATAAAAAAACCGTATTAATTATTTACAATTTATTTACAATCGACTAAAAAATAAATTTGTTGCAAAATTAACATAAAAAAAAGTTTAAAGTTCATTTAGTAAATTGCATAACTTACGTATAAAACTTTAAAATATTTAGTTTTAAGCGCAAGCAATAAATACAATTGAAAATTAATTGGTTTCAAAATGCAACAAGTCGAATGTTATTTCTATGGCAGGATGTGGGTATCAAAGAAAATAATTAGATCAGGAACATATATGCAATATCTTAAGATATCAATAAAACCAACAGACAGTTTAAATGGGCAATTTAAAGCGGGCGAAATTTATTTAACACCATTTTAAATCCTCACAAGCACAAGCAATGAAACGACTTTTAACGCACCACAAATCTTATTTATATGCGAATGTGTTTCAAATACACACCATAATGACCGCAATTCCGAATCGACGTACGTATCGTAAAACGGTCCAGGACATTAAAAACGTATTTACACTCTTTTTGGCACATAAAATATATACGAATGTGCAACATCAAAAATCCGTCTTTTTAACACTCCGAAGCCACAAAAGAACCAATTTCCACATGCAAATTCAATCCTTATCTCTATAAGGATTATGCGTTTCGCATAGTTATTAGAACGAGTTTCGCATGAATTTTATTTTTTTAAATAACGAGGCAATTAAACTTTCCGGAGACCCTCCTGGTCACCTGTATATTTCTTGCTTTAATTATAATCTGGAAATATGGTGGGCAAGTGAATTTTAATTTTAGGACCTAAATTAATCGAGCCGAAAACGTGATCGGAATTGCAAATATTTTTCTTGATTGGATTTTTTTTTTCAAAATGTAAATGATTATAAGAACAATATTTATTGAGCAATAATACTAATGATTATTAATTACTAACATGATTTACGCAATATTTGAAATTATGTTTATAGTAGAGCAACAATTAAAAAACGTTAGTATTATTACTCAACAATTGTTACAATTTTATTGGTATACTTAAAACTACTTCATATAAAAGCAACTTTTAATCTGTTTTAGGATGTAGAAAAAAACAACATATATAGTGCTTATCAGTTTATTTAATAAACATTAATAAGCAAAAACGATAATGTACGTATACACAAAAGAAAATGCATTTCTGCAAAATAAACTTATCAGAGATTAATAATGAAAATTTCAGTTGAATCAGATTTCAATACTTTGTATTGCCTTCTCGAGCCCTAATTATTGCCTGCATAAGACGGCCCATGCCACAGTAATGAGCTCACGAATATAATTTTGTGGAATATTCCGCTAATCTTCCTGAAGTGCCACGAAGCTCGTTTATTGTAGTTGGTGCAACTGCACGCCTGCCTAGCATGTTCCAAACATGTTAAACTCTAGATATAAATCCTATAGAACATGTTCTATAGGATTTATATCTAGAGTACATGCAGGCCACTTGCATTTTTTTATTCCAACAGCAACCAAGTATTCTGTGACGCACCTCGCAAAATGCGGTCTGACGTTATCCTACATCAGAATAAAACCAATGGATCAAATGTGACTACGTAATTTTCCAAAACCTCCTCAATACACAGCTATGTAGTCAACAATACTCCATCAATGACAATCAATTCAGTGTAGACATCTATTGATATTCCTGCCAAAACCATCAAGGAACTTCTACCATGGCTAAGCCGGGGCTTAATAGTGCACACAATTAGAGTCTGGCTATTCGATGACGTAAGAGTAATTTTGATTCAGCTGCTGGTCTACAAAATTTTAAGCCAGCTTCTTGCAACCTTCGACAAACTGTCCACACATTCATAGCTATACCACAAACTTCAAAAAGTTGGTTTCTGGTCTCCACTAAAGTCACATGACAATTCCGTAGAGTAGTACAAACGATAAATCGATCATCGACAGCAGTAGCTTATCGTTTCCTGCCAGATCCCGGCCTCAGAGTATTTCTGCCGGTCTCCCTAAACCGCTCAAGTGTTTTTTAGACGGTAGAAAAACTGACATAAAGGAATCTGGACACATACCTCTAGCTTTTTCTATCTGCTACAAGAGCAACAGCTTTTGCACAATCTTTAGCACTTAGAACGATAATGAACACACCAATCTGCCCTGAGAATGACAGTCAATCAAAAACAAAAACGTCAACCCAGTAGCGGAACTGCAACAAGTTTTTAAGAATCCCAGGATTGTGTTCAATTCAGAATGTTCAAAAACACATTCAATGTTTCTAAACCTTAACAGAAAAATTAGACTCCTACCAGCCAGTCAAACAAGCGGGCTTCCGAAAATATTATATTACAACCGATCACCTACAAACAATACGCAGTATCATTAAAAAAAGTACTGAAAGTTTGACTCTGTAGAAACGTGGGCAATCCTGAAAAGATTCTACAATGCGAAAATTGATTCACAATACACGAATATTATAGAAAACATCTACCACAACACGACGTTCCAAGTTAAATTCAAAGAAGAAATGTTTTCAAAATACCAGTCAAGAGAGGTTCGACAGGGAAACACAATATCCCCAAAATTATTTACATTGACGTTTTTAAGACTTTATCGTGGCAAGAAAAGGGAATCAATATTGACGGAACTCGCCTAAAGCACCTGCAGTTTGCGGACGACATTGTCCTTATAAGCATCAAGGCAGAGGAAATCAAAACAATAATAAAACAACTCCACCAAGCATCTAAAACCGTCGGCTTAAATATGAATGTGGCCAAAACCAAAATAATGAGCAACGACCAAATCCAAGTCACTATCTCTCAAAAATACATCAGAATATGCATATCTCGGACACAAAACCACAGTTGAAAAACAAAATATGATTGCCGAAAAAAATAAAAGAGTAGAACTGAGCTGGACTGCATTTGGAAAGCTAGAATTAATTAAAAAAAAAAACAAATATCCCTCGAAACCTTAAGCGTAAAGTCTACAAAACATGTATCCTGCCAGTAACAACATATGGCCTCGAGACTAACTATAAAAAATGCAAATAAACTCAAAACACAAAGAGCATTGGAAAGAACAATGTTAGGTATTAGCTTAAGGGATAAAATAAGAAACAAACAAATAGGCAAAAGATTTACTGCTCAACTCAAATGGCGTTGGGCAAGACATGTGACCCAATAAGACCCAGCCGCCAATAGATAAACCAACAAATAAATAAAATGACGACTCAGAGAAAGTAAGAGATCTACAGGAAGACCCCAAAAACGGTGGAAAAACGACATCGTCTAAACCGCGGGAAAAACCTGGATAAGAACTGCACAAGACAAACAGACATGGAAGAAACTGGAAGAAGCTAGGTTAAAAAGAAGAAGAAAAAAAAAAGATCACAATTTCTCAAGATTCTATAATAGTTTCCACAAGTATTGCAACAGTTTCTTATGATTCCAAAACAGTTATCAATATTATACAATTCCGGTTCTAATTTAAAAAGTTCAAATATCAAATTAGTAAAATCAAGATTGGTCATTGTTAGATTAGAATTAACAATTTAGATAACTAAAAGTTATTAAATTTAATTTTAAAATGGCAAAAAATTTGCCTAAAAAAATGCTTGAAATAGGATTTTGTTTTAAATCTATGAAAAAGGCAAATTAAAATGTTTTTGTTCAATTACGGCCTTCAAACCAATAAAATCAAAGAGATTGATGCTTTAAATTGGCTATCTAACTTGTGCAAAATTGAAGTTGATACATTCAAATTTTGCTAATACATATTTTCTTCTTACAAGCTGAAGATTTGCGTTACAGTTTTAACCATATATAGCAAATTTAGTATTGAATTAGTAATGACATATCCGGTTTTATCTTGATCTGTCAATAAAAGTAAATGGGTGATTTTTGTGGAACATTTAACCCCAATAACCGTGCCCACACGGACGGAGACACCATTTCGTCTCACACATACATACACAACTAAGCGGCGCATTTTTCGAAATTTATACGTTCACGATTCATTTATTTGATAATGAAATGTTCTCGAGACCATTTAGATACCCGCCGAGCATCGCAACGATCGATCAACCCAATAAATTTTTATACGTCCTGCATGTTTACGTAATCTTAACGAGCCGTGTTTGTACCGTCAAAATAAATACCAGTGCGTAAATAAATAATAGGTAGCGTATCGTTATTACAATAATTAATTGCGTCCGATATGTATACTTCTACAATATAAATGGTCTCATTAGATTGGTAATTATAGAAACTCTATTAATATTTAATGAATAAATTAACTTTATTTATTACAATTGCAATGTGTTTGCCAATGTTGCCACCCTTATTAAATATTTATTGCTAATAATAATTCACATAGTAACAGATTATAATAAGATAAACAACATTGCTACCGGTAGCCAAATAAACGTTTTCTATTTAAGAGGGGTCGTTGTCCCTCATCCATACTTTGAGGGCACACAAGAAAGAGGTGGAGACCGTGCGCACGGCCTCTGAAAGAATGATTGATGAACGTTCGACGAGTAAAAAAAAACATGCGTATGATAATGTGTTGCGTCCTATAAATATATTGAATCCACAGATAGCATCGCGATCGTTACTAATTGGTACAATAACGAGACGCCCAATAAAAAAGAATAACCAAACATTTGCCGGAAATTAATTATTTGCTTTAATCGCGCCACCGGCGATTATCCACTGCGTTTTAATTAGATTTTGCCGGTTGATGTTCCGTGAGATCATTTCAGCGCCAGTAATTGTATAGATAGCATCGACTTGAATTAATAATAATCGATTAATTGCATGAAAAATCCTATCTACATGACAGGAATTAACTATACATTGTCATAAATAAGCACTAATTGAGCAAGCTGTGCATTCAATCGGTGCCCAGATACGTTTCACTATCATAATATACTCAATCCAATGTAAAATATATAAGCTTTAAGATAAGCCACGTATCGACAGCTATATTTATATCCAGCTCGATTTTGTACAGCAAAACCTACTTAGATTGTAGTCAATCATTTCCTTTTTGAGTATTTTCTTCACTTACATTTATTACCATCTTTTATGAAGGCAAAATATGAATACAATTATCAAAGGTAAAATAAAAATCATGTTTACCTCATAGTTTTGTAGATCAAGAAGTGGTTTGGTAAGCACAAAAATATGATTACAGTAAAAAACCAAACAAATTATAGTCTAAGCCTAAACTTGGCTCTCGTTAAAACCACGCTTTAGACTTACCGAATCATAAACTTATTTGTCATCACCCATTAACTAAAATTGAATATTTTTAATAGGGTTCTGGTTTAAAAACTGGGTTAATTTAAAGATCTATAACAAATTGTCTAAATATGTAAATCGTTAACATAGACTCGGATAGTAAAAGGTTTTTTTTTTTAAACCAACAAAGATGCTTCAAAATGAGCCCAAACATACTCAAAACAAACTTCTTCAACAATTGCAAATCCACTGCAAACCAGGCAACTGCAGTCATTGCAATCATTGCAAATCTAAACGTTACAAAATGCCCAAACTCTACTGCACACTAGTTCTTGTTGCAAAGTCCAAACCTAATTACGTAAATTAATACAACTGAAACATAGTTAACAGTTATAGTTTTTATCGTGTACTAAAAAGTTATTTTTGTTAAATTCTAGTTAGTTAGCTTCCCAATATCATGACAGAAATAAGAACACTTCAAATACTGAATAAAACATGCATAAGAAAATGGTACCTGAAAAATAGCTATCACAAATACAAAACAATATAAACAATACCAACCCATTAGTACAATCTTTTCACTTAAATAATAGTAAATCATTTGACTAGCAACCTGAATCTATACCAACCAGTAAAACAGAACGGCAAAAACCAATTATCTACATCTACAAAAACAACGGAGTAAAACATTTATTAATTTTTACAAAGCATTCGACTACATAGAAACTTCTTAAAAGCTATAGACCAAGCCAAAATAGACTACCAATTTTCAAAAATCATAAAAAATATTTATAAAAATGCATCTTTTAACGTCAAAATAGATCGCAATACAACAAGACAAGAAAAAACCATATCTCCAAAGTTGTTCACACTAGCCTTAGATGATGTTTCCAGCTCCTTTAAAACCTTAAAAAAATAACTAACATCAAGATTGATGACTCATATATAAAAAATCCTAGATTTGCCAATGACATCGCTTCAGCAACTAAACAAAAATTATGAACAAAAGCAAAGAAGACGAAAAAGTAGGTAACCACCTAATAGAACATGTATAGCGACATCATGTTCAGCAAAAACAATTCTTAATTTTTCGAATGCTGTCCACATTTTTCTTCAAAAATAAAACTACTTATTTTAATGTGTATCGGGTGACTACATATGTCGTCAAAACACTGGCTCATTCACAAAAAAGCTAACAATAACACACAAGAGTAATAAAACAAGCAATGCTGAGTGTTACCCTGAAGAAGGAGACTCAATAAAGTCACAAATATCATGACTCGCGTGGCAAAACTGATATGGCAGTGGGCAAACCACATTGCTAGACAACACAAAGATAAAAAGACCACCAAACTTATAATTTTGTGCACAAGAGAGATCAAACGAGGCATAAGACGACCATAATAAAGATGACTAGACAACATTAACACTTTCGCTGCTACCGACGGATACGGTGCGTCAGCGCACGGTGTGGTTATATACTGCCAAAAATTAATTAGCAGCAAGAGTGTTAAACAGATAGCAAAAAAAAAAACTGAACCCAAAAAACACAAGACAAAAAGACATGGAGTAGATAATATAAACGCAGATAAAGAAGAAAATAAGAAAAAGAAAAAGTAGCAGATTTTAAAAAATATCAAATTTGATTCCCAGTTTAAAAATTGCAATTTTGATAAAACCTCCAAATCAATTTTTAGAATAACTTGCTCTTCCTTATAACCCTCCTCAAACAGAACAAAACCAATTCCAACACCGAGGTAGAGTCATCCGGCTCATAAAACAAAATGCCAAATACTCTGCGAAACAGTTAAACAACAAAGGATTCAGTCCCTCCTTAGTCACAAATCACCACCAATATCTTTGCAAAACCATAAAAAAGTCACAAAAAAAGAATACAAAACGTGTAAGATGCTCGGAAACATATAACTTAATTATAACACTTCCTTTAAAGTTAACACACGCACTTCTTGTTTTTAATGTAATAAATAAAAGATAGAAGCAGCAATTATAGCGCCAAAAACGTCTGCTCTGGTCTCGTTTTTCTCTTCCTCATCATCCTCCTCAGACAAAGAAGACATGGAAAATAAGACAAAACTGGTTGCGACACCGCGGTGAAATTACCCGGCTCCTTTAATAAAATGCAAAATACCCTGTGGATTAATCAAGGATTCATTCCCCACCTCAGTCACAAATCAAAAATCTACGAATCATAAAATATCTTTACAAAACTTAAAAAAAAAACAGAGAAAAAAAACAACAAAAAAACGTGCAAGATACTCAGAAACATTTATGTCAATATTCCCACCTCCTTCAAGACTAACACCAATTTCTCCTCGACCAAGCCCACCACTCCCATTAATTTAAATGTATTAAATGAAAGTTGGAAGTCAAAAACGCCCACTTCTGTCTTTCCCTTCCTCAACAATTTCTTCAGTAAAAAAAAAAACAAAAAAGACTGGTTCCCATAACAAAATAGCCATCAACGTTAAATGCTCTGCAAATCAGTCAAACACCAAAAGATTGCCATATATCAAGACTAACCAAAATTATTTAGATCAAACAATTTTTTGACAAACAAAAATTGGACTTAATACTCAATCTGCGTGTAAAAAAAGCCTAAATAGTTCGCCTTCACAAAGCAAGTAACAGGTTACTGTAGTCAGGACTAATATTTAGATCTTATAATTAATTACTTTTAGATACTATGATTTCTTGTCAAGAGTCGACTTAGTATTATAAGTTTCTCATAAATTTTAGTTATCAAAATAAACTGAAAGAGTAATAACGTTACACACTCATTTTTGTCTAAAAGAAAAAAAATTGAATCCACCAATGCACAGTTTGTTTGCCAGGTTTTTCAACTGCATTCAAAATAATTAGATCATTGCTAATCTAGATAAATCAACACTGGCTCAGCAGTAGACAAAAACCCGTTACCGTCAAAAGTTAACAATAATACAAATTTTCTTCAAGTTTTTTGCATGTTTACAATATTTTTTTATAAATTTCTAGAAATATTTAAATAATAATTTGTTAACGTTTTCCTAATTCATCAATTTAGCCTTAAGATACAAACTAGATAAAAAAATGATGTAGGAAACTGTGGCCATGAAAGGATAGATAATCCTTGGTTGTATGCTAATATAATAAATCAGCTATTATCACATTAAAGTATAGAAAATTATAAGTCATAGTTTAATGAGGCTTGACCAATGAAACACAATATTTATGCCGCATAAGTGCAAAATTATCTGCATCGGACACAGATAACCATCTGAATGAGGTGGCCTTAATTATGTTGTTTGTATAATATTTAAATATGGCCGTTCTGTTCTCCCCTTTGTCCAGCAACATAATAATAAACCCATAAATATTCGCAATTAGTCGCCGTGCACGGTTGAAAATCTGTTTCCGCAGGTTGCTGACACGATGCACTTTATGGTACAAATGCGTTTGGTATATAGCTGTACGTTACTTTACAGCCAGTTATTTACTATTTACTGCGTCTTGTATCTCACTTGTCATATCGCTGTTACGACCGACATTGATAATAAAACACATAACTTACGACTCGCATGCGGTTTTATAAGCGAAACTTGTGTTTATTTATACATACGATTGGACCGATCCTCATCATCTACCAGATAGTAAAACGTCGAAGATTTAACGCGCGCATTATAAATTCCACTAAAACATCTGCCTGCTATTTCATAATGCAATTATTTTAGATCTTCTTCGCACGTTCGGTGTGATTTTATGGAAAACGAGGCTTTACAATTAATTGCACGTGTGATTCGAATCGCGGATTTGTTATGCAGATGACTTTACTTCTCTTCTTCACTCTTCGTCCGTCACCTTCTCCGCCACAACACGCACTAATGCAGATTTCGGCTGGCGCTACATCAAATTTGCTATTCGTGACGTCGAAGGTAGGTAATCGATTGAAATGAGAACTATAGTAGCTACTAATTTAAGTATAATGACACAAATTACCTTTTTATCTCAACAATTTATTCAAGAAAGAGATTTGATACTCAACAATAATCGTACAAAATTATGCAATAATAAAAGAAGATTTTATGAGCGCATAAAGATGAGAGACGCTCCATATCGCATGTCGTTCGTAATTATAATTGTCTGGGGACATTATGCGGTGTCAGACGACAGCCGTTTCTGCAGCACTTTATTTATGTGAGTCTGGAACATTTCCAGATATGTAATGAACATATTCAGAAATAACTCAATTTGTAAGGCTAAATATGGATGTAACTACCCTCAAAGTTCGTGGTCTCTTGTGGTTTAATCTATTTCCAGTTGTGACAAGTTAATTCAACTTGTAATTGCAATTTTCTTTCATCCAACAGATAAATGATCAAGCATTATTTAATTCGTTTAGTTAATTTTTTATTTATTAATCAAGCTATAAAATTATCAATAAAGCTTCTTAAATTTACAACAATTCCACTCTCTAGTTATGACTTGAAACATATTGATAGAAACTATAGCTTAATTATAGCAAAACCAAAACCATCTTAAAACCTGCGTAGACCTTTAAAACTTTTATTTCTCAAGTCCGTATGTTCAATATATTTGTTAATTATTATGGACAGCAGTATCTTAATCCTATTAGTAATTCTCAATAAAATCCTGAAACTTTTGCCAAAAGACTGTCTCAAGCTCTTCTTTGGTTACCTTGTACTAGCCGAACAAAACACTACGTTGCATGTTGTTACCTCGCAAACGCTCAGCAGAGTTTCTTCGTCATCCAGATATTCGCGGCATAAAGAATTTGTCTGAATTCCCATTATATGCATGTGTTTGTTTAGGTTACACTGAATCTGCTTTACCATAGTTTGGGCAGTGTGTAATAGTCCTGTTAAGAAGAGCCTTGTGTGCTTCATCCAATTTTTAAACCAATAGATGTATTCCGTGTCAAAATTACTACCAATTATTTGTTTACCGGTCTCGTATAGAATCCCGAAAGCAAGTTCAGGTCCAATAAACGTCTCTGTGGTTCTCTATCTGGATCCTTAAGTTTGGTGTAGTCTAACTTTTTTGATGTTATTTTCGAATGTGGAGTTACCGGATTATGGTCGGAGCCGATGTCCTTACGTTTTTTTTATTGTGTTGCAAAATCGTTTGTTCACTATAACGTAATCGATCTGGTTTTTGACCAGGTAATCCAGGTGTTACTAATTATCATGTTTTCTTCTTGGCAATATTGCAGCAGTCTGTCCCTACGATCATTTCTCTAGCCTAATCCAAAGTCTGCAACTATGTCCTCAAATCTCCCTTTTCTATCTTTGCGTTGAAGTCGCCCATGATGAAGCTAATGTCTTGTTTTATTAAAGGAATTCATTATAAGTTTATCGGCTGTGGGCGCATATAACTGTATTATGTTGATGTTAGCAGGTTTAGTATTTAGTTGTATCATTATGCACCTCTCGGAATATGGTATGAAGTTCTTCACATACTTTTTAATTTTTTACGCTTATGATTATTCCTATTCCATGTCGGTGGTGCTTGTCATCTTTTGCACATCCAGAGTAGTACATCGCAACCCCGTCTGATTAGCTTATATCGTTGCCCGGCCATCTCGTTGCATCTGCATATACCCATGTTCAGTCTCTTCATTTCATTTACTGCATTTTGGAGCCTACCAGGTTCGTACAGTGTTTTGGCGTTGCTAATCGTCTCAAATTGGCTGATCTGTTTCCTTTTTTGGCCAGTCACAATGTTTCCACAGGAGGCCCGGTTCCCACCGTCCTGCGTCCGGTAGTCTATTTCACACCGCACCAAAACATTTCCTATGATTTCTGCCATACATATTGTTTCACTAGGGAGTATCCATAAGAGATCCTTAATGCAGTGGTCTCCAGTTGCCTTCTACATTCTCAAAGACAAGAAGGTGCCCTTTCCGGCTCTTCCTCCGAAATCTGTTGGCCATCACAATCGGTAAAATAATAATATTCATAACCATCTTTCGAGTAGCTCCCTCACCCTCCTGGACAAGTCAAGTTTCTAACAATTAATATATTACAAAAAACTACTTCAACTAAGCCAAAACTGTAAACCAAGATAGTTCTGCACCGTGTGCAAAAAAGCCATGATGGAGCAAGAATCACACTCTTCTGAAAATCAACGCACCACCCTCAACAGAGCCCGTCCCAAGATAATACAAACCAAACCAACAATTTAGACATAATAAAATAATTCGAGGCAGAAATCAGTAGCAAACTTTGATGAAAAATAAAGTGTAACTTCACAACTATTGCTGACATTAGCAGGACATATCAAGCAATTACTGCAAAATATTCAGAATGATATGTAACAAACCCATAGCAAAAGTAAAAAAAACTTGCCATGTTTATAAAGGCAAAATTGTGGAGTATAAACCGCAACTCCCAAAACCAGCATCATTTCCCCAAAACCGCCCCCTTAGCTTTGGTGATGCAGACTTGTTGAATAAATGTTATTTCAAATCCAAGAACAACACAGTTTTAGAATAGAACTAGAACACAACATAATAATAAATATATTTGCGTTTCAAAGCTCAAGTCAAACCAACAAACGCGATGAAAGTGGTTATAGTCATCCAAAATAAACCCGAAATTAAAAAAACCAGAAAACGTTTTTCAAATCCTCTGCACATGCCATTGAAAACTAAAGAAAAAAATCATCCAATTTAAAAAAAAATCTGCAACTAAGTTCGGCTTTGCCCCTAGCACTGCTAATATTGTTTTTTACGCTATACCAAATTAGTGATCACCACTACTTGCCGGTAGAATAACAAAATATTGGCCCGACTACGCAATACCTTTGCAATACCACCTCGACTGCGCCAAAACTAAGCAATATCATAAAACTAATGAGATTTCTTACAAGATCACTTTTGCAACGCTCGCAGTCCGTATTTACTGCATCCCAGTAGCTCGCATCCACTACATTGCAATCACTCTAAGAAAACGCTGCAATTATCGCTCAATATAGAAAACCATCTGAAATCAGGGCAACCCCAATCCCCTGACACTTGTCTGAATATAGTTGAAATTCTTCTTCTTCTTCTTCTTCTTCTTCTTCTTCTTCTTCTTCTTCTTCTTTATTTCACGTTTTACAGCTATTTCACAGAAGTCTTACGACTTGTATGGAGGGAGTAGATGGAACCAACGGCTTATTAGGTGACTTCCGAATCACCCCGGTGGATAAAGAGGAAAGTTATTATTTTAGTGCTACGCTAAAGCTCTATAACTGAGCTAATTAAATGTCACAATCAGCTGTTCTAACTCAAAGCAGACAAGGTTTATAATTTGAATAAATTTACTGAACAAATTGTATTTATCAATAAATTTAAAGAAAAAAGAAGACAGAATACGATAAGAAAATTCTGTACCATAGATTTAATTTTCTATTTCACAGATTCATGACAGGTATATAAAAAGTAATATTTTTTTGTTCAATTGAACTATTGCAAGCACAAATAAAATTATAAGCTTTTAAAAGTTAGTATAAGCCAAATTACTACGTCTTAGCAATCTTAACGTTCGTGTTGACGCGTATATGTGGTCATCGCTTAAGATGTACTTGTGAATAAGCCATAAGTTAAAAAAGAAACTATAGTAGCAAATAGTGTCCTGTATAACAATGTCTGTAAAGTATAACATTTTTTATCAACATTTCTGACGGATGCCGCGTTAATGAAAGCAATGACACGGCGCATTGTTTGCTCGACACGATCACGTCGCGCACTTCCGAAGGATCGTCCGATGTCATCGTCGTTAGAAACAAAGGAAATTATATCCAACCAGGGAAAATACACGACTCGTTAAGCGTTAATTAGCACTATATAATATAATTTTTTTATTATTATTATTACAAGCAACAGGAAAACGTGTTTAACACACCATTAATTCCTTAACAAATGATGTGTGATTTTAATGCGGTCTTGTTATAGAAAATTACCACTCCACTAAGCACTGACTTTTTTTATTATTTGTATTTATTGTCGATTTGAAGGGCCATCAAGGAGGATGTCAGTAGCCGCACAGATAATATCGCATTCCTCACTTTGTCCCAGTGGAACCGATCAGATACGATTTGAATATGATACGCATCTGATTGTTGGAGGATAAAGTCCGCGTGCTCTGGATACCTCCTCCAGGGATCAACAAGGAGCTCTTTTTAACGGTGCACATTCCAAACATTTTTTCCAAATATGTTTGCTTTGATTTTTGTGTGTGGAATGCGAATTACCTTCGCGGCAGCCGTTTCCGGCAGTCGGTATATTTTAAATAATAAGGAAAGCGGTAACCTTTAATTTTTGATCGATTTTATTCTATATTACTATGTTATTATAAATTCAGCATGTACTTAATATTGGTTATTGAATTTTGGGAAAATATTAAATTTATAAAACTTTCATTCGCAGCTGGTATAGGGTTTATTATTTTTTTTATTTACATTTTATTCAACATCCATAGTAATTTTAAATTTTTTATTAATTCATGTTGATTTTCGGGCAGATTTCAATAGTTTTTAGTTTTTTACAGAAATATTTCCTAACTGATAATGACTTATTCATAAGTTGTTAAGGCGGGATTTGCTAAGATTTCATTAACTGTAAATAATACACAAAAAAAAAACTGAAAAAATCATTTTGAAAAATTTTAAATTTTGTTTTTAAAAAATTTGGTGCTCCTACTCACCAAATTCTTAGATAGTTATAAAAGTCAATCTAAAGTACTTTAAAAAATGTTTGAAAGCTGCAAAATAAAAACAAATTTAAACAAAATCTAGCAATTAAAAAGTTTCTCAACAATCTTAGCAAAAATTACTCCCAAAAAAATCTTAGTAACAAATTTAAGTTTTCTGAACAAATATGTTTTTCCTCACAGGCAAAATTAGTCGTAATCACCACAAGCAAAAAAGCATATAGGCGTACTGCAAACAGTGGTTTCCAGCACTTGATACTTAATCATCCAAAACCAACACACATTTAAAACCATTCCATAAGTTTGTAATACAGGTTAACTATCTCATCAATATTATTTATTATTATCACATTATGGTATAGTGCGTTGCAAACTGACAGTGCAGAAAGCGCGCACTCATTGCACGACATTCCTCCGCGGCCCTTTTATTATTCGGTGCGATCTCGACAAAAATTCTCGCAACATCATGATGTTATAATAACCATGAGACACTCCATCTTCGACTCCGATCAATAAGAAAAAAATTAAATTAATTAATCTAGTAACGTCGCGGTGAGTCGGCTGATTTTATAATAAATCGGTAGCACGCTCCGGAGCCGACTTTGCTTAGCAACAATTTCGGCCATTTAAACACCGAATTAATTTAATCAAGTTTTTTTTTTTAATTTCTTCTTTCTTAAATTTATTATTAATGTGTGATGTATGAATTATCAAATTAATAACCATACTTCAGCGCTTTTAATTAAGGGTTATGCGGTAATTGGTGTTTATAATTCCTCTCACATCATCAGGAATTCTAATAAACATTCCGCGCCCATATTATTTTTAATTAATTAATTTTATAAAAATAACACAGATAGAGTTTTGGAGATATTATGTTAATAAATTGTCATTGACTTAATTTTATGTTTAATGCAATGAGGCGTTCGCTTATAATCTTTTCAACAGGTGACGAGCGCTAGAATTAATTGTATTGTATTTTATTTTGAAGCATCATTAGCATTAATTGATAGAAAATAAAGCAAATTATTTCTTATCTTGACCAATTATATCAAAATTTAATTTTAAAGAATGCGCTAATTAATGATGCTTAAATTTTAAAATTTGCTTTAAAAAATAATTTTTATTACAAAATTGTAAGAAATTATTATAACAAATTGTTGTATTACATTGTAAAAGCAATTTTCCAAGCATGCCACTTCGTTTACTTCCTGTTTTATTTAATTAAGTACAACACGAAAAACGTTTATTAAAATCTATTAAACGATCCAACGGACAGATAAGGAGTACAATGTTATGTTAACTTAAAAACACTTACACACAAAACGTGGCCTTTTTTAACTATTGGATAATGGTCTATCTACGATACCATGACGATCTATCGCCTCTTTATAATGAAAATGGACGTATCTACTAATTTAGGGTTCCATTAAAAAAATAAAACAGCTTGATTAATTACATATGCAAACACACGTAGAAGAATAATTAGATGGTAACATTTCCAAACAACTTGGACATACAATTAGAGACTAATTAATTTCAATGAAAAATATTGTTACGCCATAAAAAACATTTATTACTAAGAAATAATTTATATTTTTAATTTGAAGAATTCAAATCGAATGAAAAAAGGTGTTTATTTTCATAAAGTATGGTCTTAAAGTGTAACATTTGATCTAATATAAAAAATGTTTATACAGACAATTCATACATTAATAATAAGCGGCTTTAAAATAGCAAATGAAACCAGTTTCTGGAATTTCAAACACAATAATATTAAAAACCCGTCTAAAATTAATAAAATTAGACCTGAAAACTGTAAAGCCTGTCATAATGTTGACAAAAATTTAATAAATCCGGCCTTTGCTTCATAAAATCCGCTCGATAATTTATTAAATACGACTTACAGTACAAAAATCAAGATTACATTAATAATATGTTCCCAACACATCAAAAACTAGGTTTAAAATACAAAAAAAAATTGTGTTTGTCGTCAAGAGATTGAATATTTGACTTCATTGCAATCGTCAAAAATCATTTGGTCACAAGAGAAGGTCGTAATCTAATCTCTTAATAACTAACTCTTAGATGGATAGTTGAGCCACTCCAATCCAAACTACTGACAGGTTATTATAAAATAGAGTGGCTCACCAACCCACCCATTTTGTATAAGAGTGTAAGTTTGTAATCCAACTTCTTGATTGGCTATCATAGTATAAATTATTGACTGGTTATCATAGTATAGAGTGCCCCACCCATACACCCAAAGGTTTTTTATCAAAAGATTGCATGTTTAAACTCTCTGTAAACGTCAGAAGTCATTTTGTTAGCATAGAAAATTGCGATCCAACTTTTTGATAACTTAAACTTGGGTGGGTGGATGGGTAAGCTACTCCAACTCAAACTATTGCTTGGTTATTATAGTATGGAGTGTACCACTCACCCACCTAAGTGTTTGTCGTCAAGAGATTAGATGATTAAACTCGTCAGAAGTCATTTTACCACAAGAGAAAGTTGTGATCCAACTTTCTGATAACTAACACTTGGGTGGGTGAACCACTCCTATCCAACGTATTGCTGGGTTATTATAGTATGGAGTGTCCTACCCACCCACCCAAGTGTTTGTCGTTAAGATAATGAATGATTAAACTCTTCACAAACGTCAAAAGTCATTTTACCATAAACAAATTTTTTGATCCAATCTCTTGATAACTATCACTTGGATAGGTGGGTGGGCCACTCCAATCCAAACTCTCTTCTTCTTCTTTTCGGCCATCATTTATCCACTCCTGGATGCAAGCCTCTTCCAAAAATTTCCTCGTCTTCCTATTTGCTGCAGTTTGAATCCAGTTTTTTCCTGCGATATTTTGGATATCATCTCGCCATCTTTTTTTTTTAAGTTGTCGTTTTTTTCACTTTTTTTCTTTTTTTGTTTTTTTTTTTGGACTTGATATTTTTTTTTTGTAATATATTTTAAACTCTAAGCAGATTATTTAATAATCTGGTATTTAGAGATTTTTTTTAGATTATGTTGTTAATGATATGTCTATTGCTAGTCGTATTGTTTGTCTAAAAAGTGTTTTTTTAATAGTTTTTTGAAGTCAGTTATATTATTTTCAATTTTGATTGAGTTTAGAAGATTGTTGTAATTTATGAATCCTCTGACTACCAAACTTGCATTTTTCATAGATGTTTTGTTTTTTTCCAGGTGTATGTCGCTTTTTCTACGTGTATTGTAATCATGTACTGTCTTATTTAAATTTAAATTTAAATTGCTTTTAATTTGCTTAAGTTTAATTTTATGTATAAATATGCTTTGTTGCAACATTATTAAAGATTTGATGTACATATGTTTGGTATCGTTATGAATTTGTTTAGTGCTGGTTCTGTAGTGATAGTTATAAGTTAGTTTAATGGCTTTGTTTTGTTATCTTTGCATTTTGTTTAGGTTATATTGTGTTGTGTTTCCCCAAATATTTGTTAAATACTTTAAACCAGATAAAAAAATAGCATTAAAAATAAAAAATTTAGTGTTAGGACTTAGATATTCTTTGACCTTGTATAAAATTCCAATAACAGAGGCATTTTTTGAAAAGATTTTTTCTGTATGATTTTTCCAGTTTAGATCATCGGTTAGTGTAAGTCCTAAGTATTTTGTCTGTTTTATTTGTTCTATAAGACTACTACCTATTTTTAAAGTAATATGTGCTTTTGGTTTATTTGCGAAGATCATGTAATTTTTTCTGTTAGTATATATGTTGCATGCATGTGTATGCACATATATACATCTTTATTGTGTAGACACTATTTCTGTAAATTAAATATTACATGTATTTTTTGTAATTATTATTTACTGAATAAAGTTATATTATTAATTGGTTTTTTCTCATTAATTGTTAGCAGGTTGTTATCAAACCATTTTTTAACTTTTATAAGATCGTTGTTAATTTCTATTTGCATTTGATCTAAGTTGGTTCCTTTGTGAATTATGCAAGTGTCGTCTGCATACATATAAATTTTACCTTTTATATCAATTTCTTCAAATTCATTTGTGTACATTAAAAATAGAGTAGGAGCTAGCACATCTCCTTGCGGCTGTCCGTATTCCAATGTTTTTGAATCGCTTAGTGTATCTTCAATCTCAGTTCTCTGGGGTCTGCCAGCACTTCGTTTAGTCTCTCTCGGATGCCAAGTTGTGACCCTCATTGTCCACCTGTCCGGGTCCTGCTTTGCTATGTGGCCACCCTATCGCCCCTTAAGCTGCTCCACCCTAATAAGTACCTCTGTCACACCGGTTTTTTTTTCGGATTTTCTTATTCCAAACTCTGTCCCTCAAAAATAATTCCAAGCATAGATCTCTCTATTACTCTTTGTGTGGTTTGCAGTCTGCTAGATGTTTTTCGGGTCATGGACATTGTCTCAAGGCCGTAAGTAAGCACTGGCATCACGAAGAATTTGAACACCTTTCTTTTAAGGTTTATAGAGAACTCCTTAGACTTGAGGATATGGCTAAATTTACCGAAAGCCGCCCAAGAAAAACATATTTTTTTAAAATTTCGGAAATCTAATTTTCTTTACCGAATTGAATTTTATGGCCAAGATAAATGTATGTAAATACTTGTTCAATAGATTAATTATTAATTGTTACCTGAATATTTTCTGGGTTTGACTTTGACTTTGGTTTTTGACAGATTCATTTCAAGACCGATTTTTACTAACTCTTGATGGAGTTCCTGAAGCATGCCCTTCAGTTCTTCTGCAGTGCTGCCAATGACAACAATATCGCCTGCAAATCGCAAATAATTGAACAGTACTTCGTCGAAATTTATTCCGTTTGTATGCCAGTTTTGGGTTCTGAAGACATCCTCCAAGGCTAATGTAAAAAGTTTTGGAGAAAATTATCTCCTTGCCGCAATCCTTTTTTGATTGGGATATTATCTGTCTTTGAGTCTTCGTCAATTTTAACTTAAATGGACCATCTAATCCAAACTATTGCTTGATTATCATGGTAAAGATAGAGCGTCCCACCCAACCACCCAAACGTTTGTCATCAAGAAATTGGATGAATAAACTCTCTGTAAACGTCAAAAGTCATTTTACCACAAGAGTAAGTTGTGATTCAACCTTTTGATAACTAACATTTGAGTTGGTGAGACACTCGAATCCAAAGTATTGCTTGGTTATCATGGTATGGAGTGTCTCACCCACCTACCCAAGTGTTTGTCGTTAAGAGATTACATAATTAAAGTCTCTGAAAACGTCAGAAGTCATTTTATCACAAGAAAAGATTGTGATCCAACCTCTTGACAACTAACAATTGGGTGGGTAAGTGAGACAATCAAATCCAAACTATTGTTTGGTTATCATAGTATGGAGTGTACTACCCTCCTACCCATCCAAGTATTCGTCGTCAAGAAATTAGATGATTAAACTCTCTGCAAACGTCAAAAGTTATTTTACCACAAGAAAATGTTGTAATCTAACCTTTTGATAACCAAGTATTCGTCGTCAAGAAATTAGATGATTAAACTCTCTGCAAACGTCAAAAGTCATTTTACCACAAGAAAATGTTGTAATCTAACCTTTTGATAACTATCACTTGGGTGAGTAAGCCACACTAATTCAAATTATTGCTTGGTTATCATGGTATAAAGTGTACCACCAAACTACTCAAATGTTCGTCATCAAGAGATTGGATGATTAAACTCTCTGCAAACATCAGATGTCATTTTACCACAAGAAAAGGTTGTGATCCAACCTCCACTCCATACCATGATAGCCAGTCAATAATTTGGATTGATTTAATTAATATTGTCTTAAATTCGGCCTCAATTTGAGTTGATGCTGCTAACAAATAAAAATCCAGCATAAGATAATAAAAATTAATCTTAAATTATTAAAGTTGAGCCTAAAATTAGTAAAATCTGGTAAAATTTTAAAAAATGTCATAAATCCAGCAAATAAGACCAAAAATATATTAAATACCACTTGAAATACAGATTTTTTTCAATCAAAAATAAAAAATGCTTTACATTTTTACATGACTCAAGCGTTGTTTTCTAATCTTATTTGAGGTAATTTAAAACCATCGCAGTTGTGAACACCTTATCTTCTAAAGCCCTCAAATTATGTACTAGATTGATTGTATGAAAATTATCTAAATAGATTGCTTGTCTCTTCAAATACTTTAATATTGTCATCAAAATATTCTAAAGACTTCAAAAATCTTCTCACAAATTAGTTTCTAAAACATCTTACTGTCCTTAAAATATCTTCTAAGACACTAGGAGAATATCCAAAACGTCTAAGACTAAAAACCTAAAAGATTCTTTAATTTTACACAAAATATATTATCAAAATCTTCTAAACCAATTGTATCTTAAAATCCATCCTAAAAAATATAATAAAAACTATTAAAACTAACATAAGTCTCAATAAGTCACTTAAGTTTTAGAAAAAACCGTTTTCTTCACAATTAATTTGCTCATGAAACAACAGTTCTATAACCCTTTAAGCTCTGAAAATGTACGTGCATGTAAAAAATCTACAAATCACAACGGGTTGAGTAAGATACCCCAGTTCATAATTACGAACAAATAGTTTGTAATCAAAAAAATTAATAATTTTCTTTCTTGAAAACTTATTTTACAGAAAGGAGAGCAATAAATATACTCTAATAAAATTGTAGACCGCAGATATAGTCTTCAAACAACCAAACTGAGGCAAGAAACGCATAAAATTCAAAAAAGTCTTCCTGAACATCAAAAAGCTCGTAACTATGCCAAAAGAAGTAAACAACTTGTCTATAAAGTGTCTATAGAATACACCATAATAGGAAAAAATTCACCAATCTAGCTTGGGCAACCGTCAAGAAGTTCATACTAAACAGTAAAGATATCTTGTTACACATAAAATAAAGCAATAGACCCATAGAACTCCAAATATGATAGATTAATGACATCAGGACCTAAACCGAAAAACAATAGATGAGAACAGCTAACGACAGAAAATTATTTAAAGAAAACAACGGAAATACAAAAGCTAATAAGAAAAATAATACTTAAGCACCAATTCATGATTGCGGGCAAATAGTTTAAACTAAAGACTAGAAGTTCCTTCTTAGTGCAGACGCAAATAACTCATAATTAAAAACTAATCAAGAAAAAGTTTTTCCTCATTGCAATTAACACTAAATTAAACAAAAAGTCAGTAATATTCAATCAATTTACAGATCATAAATACCTAGGCAGGAAGATATAAGGTCTGTTCCAACATACGATTTGGACGGTTTGCAAACCGTTCAAACTATGCACACAAACAAATTACTGTGTATAAAAGATTGCCTAAGGATGACAAATATTTATTTGTGTGCACAGTTTGAACGGTTTGCAAACCGTCCAAATTGTAAGTTGGAACAGACCTATAGTACCTCAGTCTGTGTGTATTCCAACAAAATAGATGTTGATAAGTTTATTAAAGAAATAAACGGTCAATGCAAAACAATGCGAAACACATGACCATCAAACTTGTAAGAATTCAAAACAATAGTCGAAACTATGAAACAAACCCAACAATCTAAAATATCTCACAATCTTACAGTGCCCCAAGTTCCTTTAAACAAATTTTAACAGAAGCTCGCACTGTCTTTTAGATTTCAGAGACATTAAAATTGTTTAAATTGTTCCCTAACACCTTCCAAAGGCTTCATAATATCCTTAAAGTATTCAAAATTTGTTATCAAAGTGTCCTGAAAGTTCTACACAAATTTTCAACAAAAAAATCAAAATTTACCTCTGCCTTATCTTTAAGCATTTGATTTTAAACAACTTTTATTAAAAATCAACGAAACATAGAAAATTAACAGTAAACTTTAAATAATATTTTTATTGCAAAACAACAATTTTATTAGATAAATTTAGAAAGACTCTTCCTTAAAATTTAAAAAATAGAGTACAATTTTTTGGAGATAAAATTATCAAATCAAAAAGTTTGAATAATTAAGGATAAATTGTAAAATTTACAATTTTTGGTAACAATTTATCAATAATTTTAAAAGTAACATTTTAAATTAATCACAATAGTAGATTAATTTACATTTTAAATTTGAGTAACTTTGATATACATAATAATAAATTTTGCATCATGAAAGGTCAATGAAACGCTGATAAATTTACATCGATTGAACTTTACAGGTTTTAGATTAAAAAAAAGAAGTAAAATAAAGCAATAACGATTCAAGCATTACACCCACACACTCACAATCTAAGGTATGATTTATCGTGTAGATTAATACGTGTAAAATTTATTAGTTAATATGTATAAATCATTTGTAGCTGGGAGAATACGACTAGCAAAGTATGCACGGGAGTGATCAGTCATACGTCATGTACCCAATAAACGGTTGTCGTTGCCCGCAGTCAAGCGCAATACTTTACGGGATGCCTACATAAAGTTTAGATGTCACCATGGGCAGCAAAAATTTATTATTACCTATTACCGGCTGATAAGTATGTTTGCGTTTGTGAAAAAATGCAACGGGTCAAATTAATTTTTCCGCCCACGCCCCCGCTGCGGCGACAAAATTGATTGTTGTTCCATGTAAGAAAAGAGAAGAGAAAAAAATAAGCAAAGAAAGAATGTTTTCAATTACAGCGCCTAAAGTCAACGCTAAATTACATTACCATATTAATCTTTAGCTACGAATTTGTTACAAGTCGGAGACATAAATCAAATTTTATTTGAGTGCTATGCTGAAAGGTGAAATGCCCATAGATGGAATTATAACTACAATAAATCATACCAATAAATGCGTTTCTTTTAAGGATTATATTAAATGGGAATCATATTAAGTTATAAAAATTTTAAATCAATTTGGAAATGCTATTTATACAAGGAAGAGTTAATTCAACATGTTTCCTGTTAACAATTTGCTTTTTAATAAATTTATTATTGTTCGCAAATTTGGATTTTCATTTCATGTATCTCAACGTCGGACATCATACAATGGTTGTTACCAGAAAAATCTTACAAAACTAAGAGAAGTAAGAGTATGCGAGCTCCAGTTTTGTTTGTGCCTTCAACACAAACCGCATACGATTATTATCGCGTATGTGCCCGGAATGTGAAAGCGCTATTTGCTTTTTCAGTTATAGCGGCCGATGTTTTAGTGCTTGCACATGTAGTACCATTTCACAGCTGCCTTTTGTAAGAATGTAGACGCGGTAGACACTGACAAGGCCTAGCATCTACTCCATCCACACTAATCATATATTAGACTAATGTCCTAAACTTCTTAAATCTTTTTCCGAAGCTAAGTCTCAAATTATGCGGAAAAAATCAAGTTAAGCACATCACCCAACTGAGCTACTCTCTTATCGATAGTTGAGAAGTGACAGCAAACAAAAATGTCCTATTTCCCCATGCCATAGTAGTACAACTGTGAAGTCTTCGTAAATCACTTCCATTTTAGTCTTTAATAAATCTAAAAATTTTGTAATTGTTGTAAGTCTCCAATGCTCGTATTCTAAAATCAAGTTGAAAAGTAGTCCATCTTCTTTTTTCTCTAATTCAATGTAATCTTCTAAAGTTATCATTTTTAGGGCAATAAAAGTAAGTTTTTTTTAAATAAAATCTGCGGTGGTTTTTTTTTTCTCTAATTTAATTTCAATGTTATTCTTTTAGTAGGTCAAAATCTTCCTTACTATCTCTACTCATTGAGAGAGGTTTATAATCTTTAGCAACCCTGCAGAAGTTTTCCCATCCACTCGGATATGCTGCTTTTCGTAATCAAAACCACTAAAATTTTTAGTTATCTGCAAAAATTTACACAAATCTAACTGTTTTTTAACTCTAGTTGAGTGACTTGTGAGTCATATTGTTTTTTTTCGATTCTCCTGTTTTCAATCATATCAAACATCATTTTTGCAAGTACAAAGGTATTCATCTCCTAACATGCAACTCTAAGACGGACCCAAGCACCATCCTATCAACAAAGTTCTGAACAGTATTCCACCTCTCAAGGAAAAACCTTCTTCTTCTTCTTCTTCTTCTTCTTTCCGTGCTTTATCCGCTGTGTATATTGGCGATCATCATGGCTATCTTCACCGTGTCGATGGATCTTCTAAACAGTTAGATGGAGTGACCAAACTACAAGCGCAAATTTTAAAGATATTCTTCTCCTCCATGGACCTCTTTTTCCCAGCACATTTTCTTCCAGAATAAGTTGGAGTATTCTATACCTTTCTTTGTGTCTTATAATATGTCCAAGGTATTCTAGTTTTCTGGCTTTCAAGGTCATCATTATTTCAAGATCCTTTCCAACTCTCGGAAGAACTTCCTCATTTGTCACTCGATCCGTCCATGTAATCTCTAGTATATGTCTGAACGTCCACAACTCAAAAACTTCTAATCTGCTTCCCGAGTCCTTCGTTAGTGTTCATGATTCTGTGCCGTACAGCAAAGTGGAGAAAACATAGCATCGTATCAATCTGATTTTAAGTTGTAGGGTCAGATCTAAACTGGTGAATATGTTACTCATTTCCAAAAAAAACTCGAGTCAGCCGCCACCGGGCTAGGCTTAAAAAGCAAGCATGAGAGCAATGATGAAGCAGGAAGAATCTAACTTAAAGCACGATTTCAGTTATGCCACCTCATGGTGCACGGTCACCAAGCAAAGGTGCCACAGCAATAAGCAAAGTATCAAACCTACTTGAAGAACAAACAATTTCTATTAAAAACAAACGACCAAGCCTTGATATGGCTGACCAACATCTAAAACACTGATGCACCAAGAAATTATGTCTCCATGGCTCATACCATTGCAGAACTAAGATCACCAAAGAGTCAATTAACTTTTCATCATTAAGATTTTGGCCACAATATTATAAACAAACTACACTAAACGATGATGCTCAAAAAAGACGGCAGCTACCACCAAGACAAGATTAAACCTGCCGTAACATCCTTTAGAGCCACGCACCACCTGCAGGCTATTACCACAGGCCTAGGCAACAACAAACGCCTACAGTATCCAAAGCAATTGCTTGTCGTATGCAGTGTATGTGTAACCATTCCACGCCACTCTGGATTGTGGTTAGCTTAATTAGCCGCCAATTAATCATAGCAAAACTTCACCTAAACCACTTGCTTTTGGTAGTTTTTGAATATCATGCAACATCCTCAAACCTAAACCATTTCAAATCATCTCCAGAACTGATCTTTTGTTCTTTATTTCGCGTTTTTACAGCTATTTTACATCGCCCCAGAAGTCTTACGACTTGTAAGAAGGAGGTTGATGGAACCAACGGCTTATTGTGACTTCCGAATTTCAGACTATTAAAAAAGAAAACAAACTAATTAATGATTATTATTTTTACCAACAAAGCATCATTCAAGAACAATAAAGCCACCTTAAACTCTACCCACAGCGAAAACCCGAAAGCGGCCACAGCAACAGCTCTACCAACTTCAACCAATATACTATTTATTACCATTATGCTTTCTATCACTAACAAAGACCAGGCAGCACAATTTACAAAAAAAAAATCCAAACCAATTTTGATTAATTGATTGTTGTATACTGTACAAGTGTTAATTAATATTACACACTACCAACAAATGTATTATAAAAATAAATTCAACATAATAACATGATTTCAAACGTTGTCTGCAATTAGTATATTCTTCAGCTGGCTGCTCCCACACAAATTAACATTCTACAACAACGTATAATACAAATCTGGTGCAACATTGCCCCACAGCAACATTATTAATTTTTCGCATTCATTGTGCTATGATTATGATTTTGCGCAACCATATAAGTGCTAATTACAGCAGCGAGGTGTTTAAAGATGTAATTAATCGAATCGATTTGAGTGAACGTTTCAATCATTCCATAGCCTCTTCACACCAATATAATTCAGAGTAATAATGCACGCAATTACGTACGTGATTAGAAATTTACATACATATAAGATAATTGATGGCGCAATTTGAATATATTCGAGACAGCTTAATTCACACTATATAGACATTCCGATAATATTCTTTTTATATACCATCTACCAATAATCGAATAATTTATGGGCGTTAGTAGGTAATTTAATTTATGACGTCAACGTTTCAGAATCACGCTATTGGCTTTGTGATTTACGGGACACGCACGGTCCCGCATTGACCTTACGAGGTGCTGATATATACACCAAAAAAATAAGCAAGAAAATTGTGAGCGAAACCACCGCTCATCCTCATTTTATAAGCCATAAAACTTTATTAATACGGACAATAAGGAGCGGGTTAAAAATGCTTATACCGAAAATTATGATTGCCGTTCAACACCCAATTTTACACGTGATAATAATTTAAGCCGTTGTGTGGTGTGTGACCCTGGATTACTTAACGGTTTGATCTAATAAATGCTTGATCGGTCAATCACAACAGACCCATTGTGTTGCTGTTGGGATGAAATTTATGCGTTTATCTAACGCACTCAATGAACCCGATTGTTTGGTTTTCTAATGTAAACACCTACGGAATTTATGAAGAGCAATTATTTTGTCAAGTACCCAACGGTACATTTTGATCAAATTGAATATTAATAATAATTAAAAAAATATTACTCACCATGCTATTGTAAAATTGCATTTACCTGAAACAAAAAGAAAAATAACTTAAATATTTTCCCATTATACTAACAAAAACGACTTATTTAGTCCACATCAATATGCGGCCGTGTAATAACATCACCTCTATGCGAGACACTAGCATGTTAGTGGTTCATGGTTTGTGAGTGATTGCAGTCATGTCCAGAAAGGTGTCGCTATCCCGGGGCGTACTATTGATGGTTACACGCGTCCCGCGGAATGCCGTGGGCGATCACCGCCTCCATTACTATAACAGAAAGCCCCGTGGATTTGTCACCTAATATCTCCACGCTTTGTTCTCGTTTTCAACATCTTGTTCACCATTTATTTTCGCCTCTTTACAAATGGATTTCATATAAAAAGAATTATAATGTTTATTTGTGTTGTAGCGCTGTCTATTGAATTGTCTGTTGACATGTTTTTCAGTTTGCACAACAAAGCACTGTTTACCCACTTCTTCTGAATGAAAAGTATTCAATCTTGATTTTATGTAATAGATCAAATAAACTTAACAATTCTGATTAAAATTAATTTAAAAAAATTAAAATTTATTTTTTTTATTTTTCTTTAATTATATCACTCTTTTTTGTTCAACGTGCTTAATCTTATTTGAAACCATATTTGGGCCCAAATTAACCAAAAATTATTTTGAGTTCTAAGCATGTAGAAACTATAAAAAGCTGTAATTACATTAGCAAATTTAAATTCCAGTTTCTAGAATCAGTTTTAAGGAGAAGCTGTAACATAAATATAGCCTACCAAAACTATTAATTGAGAGAATAAAAATGCTCTAAATACACATTAACTTTTCCGTCAAATCTTCAGTAAGAACGAGCCAGCAACCAACCGAGAAAGACAATTTGCTATTCAATAGAAAATTAGAAAAATTCTTCTAGAAATCACCGCCAACAACAACCGACCTGGCTCAAGTCCAAAAGCCAAAAAAACGTTTATCCTGGCTGACATCTAGCCACTCCATCACACCCCAACCTTCCCCTTTCTCCCCATTTACGTTTTAAATAAATTCTTCAAAAAAAGGTTTATAACCTGTAAAGGTTCTTTCAGGTATACACATCTGACCAAAGTGGGCCAAACCCGACACTTCGTTTATAAAGACCCAGACTTTTAAAGATTCTCCTTCCTAACCTAGAACAAATCCTCAGTGCTAATCACCAACTCAGAAGATCAACCAGATCGGATCAACCAATAGTCCAACCATCCACAACTTCTACCAAAGGCAGGTACCGATTACCAGATCCAAGTTTAATAACGCCAACGTCATAAATGCACCGAAAATCCATGCGACAACCACCACCAACACTGTAAACTTGGACATTTTGCCAAAGTTAGAATTCTGTATAAGCATTGTTAACTGCTTAATGCAAAAAATGCCCGCTAAAAAATCTGCAAAGAACGTAAAAAAAGACAAGCAACAAAAATGCCCCAAGAAGACGGACAAGCAATTGCTTACAAACACCTTCAAAAAATATAATATCAACATCCCGTTCACAGCAAAGTCGTATCAAGTTAGTTTGAGAACTCCATGCAACCTATTCAAGCAACAAAAAACCGTGCAAAAGATTTTGAAACTCTAGGAAGTGCTTCATATTAAATCAAAAATTTTGACCATAAAGCTTTTAAAACAAGTCCAAGTTGCAAGTGTTTCAAATCACTTTTTAAAACCAAAACAAAAACCACCTAGACATCATCTAATAGCGCCTAAAGCCAATAACTCTGTTGAATTGCAGGAAGTAGAAGGAAATTGTTGCAGCCCAAGCTGCTCGTATCAATATTCAACAAGTCCAAGTTTAAGTTTCTATATACAGGTCAATCTACCTAGCTCCAAACTACCAGGACTAGCCCTGGATGCACCAAAAATCCTAGCAACAACCACTGGAAATCCTAAACAAGTTATCAAAGATGCGGTTTATAGTAAAAACTTACGCATTCTTTAAAACTCATGAAAGAAATGCGTTAAAAGCAAAAAAGAAGCAGAAAAGTTGCAATAGTGCCTAAAATTAACAACCAAACCTTCATTTTTGCAACCTGGCAAATAGATATGTATCATATCTTTGTATAAATTGGCTGCAAACAAAACAACTTGCAAAAAACTATCTTTCACTAGTGTAGGCATTGCTCAAATGTTTTTTTCTTACAGCTCATCAATGCCAATCCACAATACAAAACTCAATACATCAGATATTGAAAGAAATTTAACGCAAAAACTTAAAAACCTAGTTCTCATTAACAAAAGCTACAACTGCGCCATTGCAGCAACCGAAAAAACGGAAACTAGAATCGCAAACAAAAAAAAACAAATAACAGAAGCAAATATGTATTTCCAAAAACCACTGAAAGTGAAAATCTACTACAGCAATGAGTACAATAATTCCAACAAAAAAACTAGCGCTAGCCATTAAAACAGTAAAATATTGATAAAACTCTATTTTAGTAAACAGCTGACAGAAAGTCGAGAAACTGATCGGAAAAGTGACATTATAAATAATTAAAAAATATTTGTCCTGATAAACTATTGCAATGTTTGCAAGTGATTATTGAAATGTATGTTATGGTTTATTAATAAGTGCAGTATTAGCATAATGCTGCTGATTATGTGCGTTGCAGATATGATACATTGTGTGGAAAACAATGTGGCATACTCGAGAATGATGGGCCGAACAATGTAAGCCGGAGGTATCAACAAAAGGACGGTGATTGTGCAGAGGCTTAAAATAAACAGACGTTATTCACGCCGCGGATGGCGTCATTTAAAAACAATCAAACGATAATATCGGTCCGGTATAATTGTTTCATTGGTTTGAATAGAGTAGAACACGGCCGTGCTGAGCTCGCTCCCCGCACAACCAACCTTCTTACTTTATCGTACCCGAGGCACAATAAACTAACCCACACTCTATTTCCATTTAGTAGCATGCAAGTCCTTACACTCACATACAAACACGTGATACAATTGTCTCCCATCTCGACAGATCATCGATGCAGATAGGCGAACAAGTCGAATTATTCAAGATGGCGTTAAGATATTGCGTATGCTAATGCCCGTCTGACCGACTCTATTTACAGATGAATTTATATCATCACTTCGCGCACTAATGGAACGGGCTTAGCATTCGGAATCGATAATTAAAACTAAAATAAACGTTGGACTTACGAGGGCGGATGTCTACTGTCATAAACTTGACGGCTCAGATAACGTTAAATTATTACTTAAATATTTACATACCCGTACATGTGTTCCTAAACTGCTTAATTGTCACATAAATTATCATCGCTAATGAGGACACAATGCATTCAAACAATCATATATAATCAGCTAAGCCAATATTCTAAATTACTAACGAATCATTACGGAAGCACGCGAGTATCGTTTTCCATCAACAACATCCAAAGAGAGAACCTAAACTGCTATTATATCTATTAAGTAATTACATGTCATTAACAAAAAGTAAAAATAATTAAATGGCAATGTATTTAATATAATTGCAGATAAAAAGAAGTATATTATTACATACGCATAGGGCAATTAGTTCTTAGCTTAATAACGTACCGTTTTATGATTGCAATTATGTGTAAATTAAATATCAAAAATTTTACCGGTTTGTTAACTTTATTAATTGACTGGAATTAATATAAGAGAGTTGGCATCTAATAATTATTCAATATAAATACAAATTATTACATTATTTAAAGTTTTGTAACCCTGACTTATTAATGTGTCCTCAACAAAATACAAGAAAGTAATAATAGGTCAATAAACATTCAAAATTCAAAAACTGGTTCAATATAGTTTTATGTTTCTATTCAAATAAAAAAAAAGTTAAAACAAGATAAAACTACAAAAATACCCGGAGAAATTCTTAATACTTGCCAACTTCCACAATGTCAAATCTTGAGTTGAGCAGAATTTCTCGACAAAATCAACTTGTTAAAACCTCATAGCTTCACTCATAGCATTTTCCAAATTTGAGCAACCTATAACTCCTAATAGGTTGCTCAAATTTGGAAAACAAAACAAATCTCAAGTCTTGCCATCACTAAAACTCAATACCAGTAGTAGCTACAGCAGCCCAAAACCTCTAGCAATACGTGAAAACAATATGCAACAAGCATATGATCAAAAACCTCAAGAACATGTTGTAATATTGTTACTCCATTGAGAAGTTAATCCAACACTGTAAGATTTAAGTACGATGCAGCCACGTAAAGATCACAGACAGGAAAAAACTAGATCTAAAACAACTATAATTTTGTCTGAACATTTTAATTAACATTAACTAGACAAGATAAAATAAAGGCAAAAAGTTTTTGTCGCCATCTTCATGGCCATAAACCAACATCTGTTCAAGATTCTCTATTCTTCTAGTACCACCATGTCTGCTTAGTCACATCAAAGTTTTAGCTGTTTGAAATCTTAAACGCCCTCACGTCGTACCACAGTAAAGCAAACCAGTTAGTTAATGCCAAAATTCAAATCCAAAATGTGGCTGGTGTTCGATCTAGTAAGAATCAAAAAAGTTTAATCACTGTCAAGAAGACAACCCCAAGAGCAGCTAAGATCATTTAGCATTGGAGACTGCCTTCAAAATAGACAACCTAACTACTACTAATAACGTTCTCTAAGAAAACCTCTCTTTGTAAATCAGATCAGAGATACGCTTAATTTCAAAGCAATGGACCAACGTCTGCTGATAATACCTGATGTTAACACAAAAAAATTAATGACGTTTAGAGCAACCTTTTTACAAACATTTACCGCAACCAGTCATCTTTGCTGCAACTCAAATTAACACTTATTTCCACTACAAACCATATGTCCATTAGTTATATAGTTACACCAGCAACACTTTCAAATCATACACTATTTGTTGAAAACTTTGTCAACAAATTGCTTGCCTGTAAACTAAGAGAGTCTTGAGTCATGCTGAGTATAAAAACCTCGAAAAACACACAAAATTAAAAATAGTAATTGTAAAGCCTTCAACCCTCAGTCGTCCAACCTGCCACTTTCTTGAAAACCTACTTCAAAAAACATATGGTCTGGTTCTGCAAAAACTTAACAAAAGTGAACGCCGGCTGAGCCAACAAAAACTAATTGGCTACAGTCAACCCAAAGCAGAAATACCTGTTATTAGCATTGAATAAAATAAACCCACAACTGCAAACAATCAACTTCATCAAATCCAAAACCTAAAAAAAATTGCTTCAACTTCAACTTGAATACGCTAGTTTAAGTCACTCCACCGACAAAAGCTGCTTCACAGCTAAAGCCATGTTGACTGAAAGAAGCAGTTTCTGCTACCAAAGATGCTTTACAATGTCAAAACTCATAAGCCCTAAAAATTAAACTAACATGATTTTCAAATGCTTGAGACGCTGATTTGCTTCCAAAAGTTCCAGATTGAAAAGCAGATCGTGATGCTGTGTAGCTAGCAGAGTTTCCAGCGTAAGGTATTGATTGGCTTCCAAAACCTCCATCCTGAGATGCTGCATAACTTGCAGAGTTTCTGCAAACACTTTGTTTTGTTTGGAACAAATTTTGATATTTGTGAGAAACATTTTAAGATCGAAATTTTACAATTCAAGTTTGTAATATTTACAGCAACAATAGCCAGATTTTGATTCAAAAACGATAAATAATACTTGAACCGGTTTTTGATTGAACAAGCCAGATTGTACTAAAGTGCAAAATTAACTACCCAAAATATTGTCATCAACAGTAACAATAACTACATCACCAGGATACTCAACTGAGTAAGATATGTTTTAAGATTTTTGTGTTTTTACTCAGGTTGCATGTCAAAATATATATCTTTGAAGTTTTTCTGATTTAACAAAAATTTGAAAAGTTTTAAAATTTCTTTATTAAAAAATTTAAGTGTAGATAAGAACTAAACATAATAATAGTTCTTCTAATTTGACAAACTACAATTTAGTCAATTATTTCAAACATCCTCCACACACATATTACTTGCAACATAATAAAATTGCATAGAAATTCCCATATCATGCATCTTCATCCTACAGTGATTGCGCAACGCGTAATCGAATACAATAAAGTACCAATTTAAGCGCACGCTGGGAAAAGGTCGCGTCTGGCCAAGAAGAAATCGGTTACCCAATGAATCTATTATTAAATCGGCCGTTTATTATTAAATTTAATGAGCGCCGGTTTTATAATTCAATTAATGGGAACGCGTTACCGGGGCCGCCGATTTAACCAGGTTCTAATGCTTTTATAATGTCTAAGGAGGAGGCGACAAAAAGTAATAATCTAGCACGAAAATTCCATCTGGAAATATGATATTAGATGCCAAAATAGACAACATTAAACCAATTAAATTATGTATAATCGAGAATTTTCTATAATTACAGAAAAGATATTGTCCCGTTGTTGAGGTCAAGATGTCTTCCGATAGATTTATTTAGCCGCCAAGTGCATTGTTTGCAAATCGGATCCGCTTCTTGTCCGCTATTGTCTCGCAATGGAGGGACTCGTTAAACATCGACCGATTAACGGTACCCACAGATGATATTATTTATTTACTTATATAATAATAACATATAAAATAAGGAGTTTCCTGTTTATGCATATTAAATTTAACCGTGACAAGACCGACAAGACCAGCTGCCCATAACATATTACATTATTGCACCGAAGGGGGTGTCGCTTGCTTGCACGGCTTGCTTACTGCTAGATTGTGCAACTAGCAAGAAAAAACCATTAGGGAATAAATGAATGCATTAATGAATCTCTTAAGGGAACAGTTATTTCGTTGAAATTATTAAATTAACCTCGCGCTGTTATTAAGTCCATTGTGAGCGCGGTGGGCTTGAAGAAGCGCCCGCTTTGTGCGTAACTCATTTGCCGAAAATGTAATTGTATTCCGATAAACAATGCGATTTGATCGACAATTCAATGCGAGACGGCTCCGGTCAATGGAACCAAGCAATGCTTTCTGCTTCTCCTTTTTTTATATATTCTGTAACCGAATCAATCCGGTCCATTGGCAATGATTGATTTCGGCTGCGGATATTTTGTCGGGAAATGTTTGCCGGCTACAAAAGCAATTGCGTGTACGCCAGATGGCATCAACAACATTTATTGCAAATTTTTAGCAGCAACCGGTATAATTAAAATATTTTAGATTTTAACGTAAATCATTGTCTTGGATAAATTAATACTGAAAATATAATTGAACTCACATTAATAAAAAAATAAGTTTTTGATTGATACATTTGAAAAAGTGTGAACTATATTCCCAAACTATGTTTTGCACCGGTGTTTCTGAGTAGGTGCAATAGATGTAATAGTAGAATGTTAATGATAGAAACAGCCGGTTAAAGTCCGAGAGCACATAATAAATTATAAAGGAATTAATTGTACTTTATTATTATCGCATACACTCACACAAAAAATTGTGTTCAAAAGACAATGTTTGAGTTTTAAACAGTATGACGTCTGCAACGCATAAATTATCGTTTTAGGCAATCCTCAGTGCTAAATCTGAATCATGTCAAGATCGTAAGTGGTGATATTCCAGGTGCCTTTTCAACACCCTATCATAACAAAATATATTTTTCCAAACAAATTTCGTCTAAAAATCTAAGAAATACATTTTTCTTATTTTTCTCTTTTATAGACACGACTTAACTTAAACAAAATTCAAGAAGAACTCAGAATTACTAAAAGCCGTAGAGAACGACATCCAATACTAGGAGTCATAAGCATACCCGAAAATAACATTACAGGAAACAAATAAAGTCTTTACAACTAGCAAACAATGGAGACCACCACCACCACCACCACCAGAAATTTAAATTGACTAGTGTTGAATTTACAAAACCTCCATGGCACGACAGCTTCGCTATAAGCCAAAAAGCAAAAGTATGCTATGATCGGAGCAAGCATTCCCGTTGTGTCCGCAACTTAACTCTGGTAGAGTTTGAATTCTTTAATAATTTTTTTCCAAATGATTGTCTTGAGCTCTTCTTTAGTTAGCTTATGCTTGCCAAAGAAAGCACTAAGTTACGTGTTGTAAGCCTCGCACTTGTTTAGCAGTCGTTACCCATACTAAGTGACCTAACTGCCAAAAAAAAACACACTCAACCACAATCACTATTTAAAAAAAAAGTCATCATCATCCATCATCATCCAAGAACACCGAAGCCAGAAAGAAATTAATAAATCAAGTCATTGGCAATATGTGTAAGATAATTTGAATCATTTTTTCAATTTTTGTAAAACAAAAGTTATGCAGTTTTTGAAATTTTAGAAAATTGCATTTAAGATTTTTTGAAAGATACCAAATTTTGGAAACTATTAAAACAAATCATTGGCAAAATGTGTAAGAAAATTTGAATTCATTTTTCATAAACTGTTGCTTCAATAGCAATTTTTGTAAAATAAAAATTATGCAATTTTTGAAATTTTAGAAAATGCGTTTAGAATTTTTTGAAAATTACCAAATTTAGTAAATTAATTAAACAAATTATTGGCAATATGTGCAAAAAAAATTGAATTTATTTTTCAATAATTGTTGCTTACTTAAATAGCAATTTCTGTAAAATTAAAATTATGCAATTTTTGAAATTTTAGAAAATGCTTTTAGGATTTTTTGAAAATTACTAAATTTTGTAAATTATCAAAACAAAGCATTGACAAAATGTGTAAGAAAATTTGAATCAATTTCTCAAAAATTGTTGCTTAAATAGCAATTTTTGTAAAATGGAATTTATGCAATTTTAGAAATTTTAGATTATGCATTTAGGATTTTTTATTAAATTACTAAATTTTGGAAATTAATAAAACAAATTATTGACGATATGTGTAAAAAATTTGAATCCATTTTTTGAAAATTGTTGCTTAAATAGCAATTTCTGTAAAATAAAAATTATGCAATTTTTGAAATTTTAGAAAATGCTTTTAGAATTTTTATGAAAATTACCAAATTTTCAAAATTAATAAAACAAGTCTTTGACAATATGTGCAAGAAAATTTGAATCAATTTTTTAAAATTTGCTGCTTTGGTAGCATTTTTTTTGTAAATACTATAATTCTTGAATCAAAGATTTCAATTAAGGAGCTCTAACTTTGCTAATAATTATTCTAGGTTGACACAATTTTAATACATTTATAGCCCAACTATATGACCCTAATAAGCAAAATTCAAATTTTCAAATTTTTAAAAAATTGGAAAAATATTACAAAAATATAAACAACACTTATGAGTTTAAAGTAGTTTATTTAAACCACTGTATCTTTGCTAATGATTGTTCTAGCTTGATGCAATTTGGTACAATTATAGCCCAACTAAATGTCCGCAATATGCAAAATTCAAATATACAAATTTTGAAAAAAACGGGAAAATATTACAAAAATACAAACAACACTTATGAGTTCCAATATCAAAGTAGTCAATTTAACTTTGCTAATAATTGTTTTAGATTAATGCCCTAATATGCACAATTCAAATTTAAATTTTTTTAACAAATTTGGAAAATATTACAAAAATACCAACACTAAATATGAATTCCTGAATCAAAGAAATTCATTTAAGCCGTTCTAACTTTGCTAATAATTATTCTAGGTTGATGCAATTTGCTACAATTTTAGTCCAACTATGTGTCCCTAATATGCAAATTTAAAATATTTAAAATTTCAAAAAATCTGGAAAATAATACAAAAATACCAACAACACTTATGAGTACTTGTATTAAAGTAGTACATTTAAGCCGCTGTAACTTTGCTAATAATTGTTCTAGTTTGATGCTATTTGCTACAGTTATAGCTCAACTATGTGTCCCTAATATGCACAATTCAAATTTACAAATTTTGAAAAATCTGGAAAATATTACAAAAATACCAACAACACTTATGAGTTTCTGTATCAAAAAGGTCCATTTAAACCGTTCTAATTTTCCTAATAATTGTTCTAGATTGATGCATGTTGCTACAATTATACCCCAACTATATGTCCCCAATATGCAAAATTGAAATTTACAAATTTTGAAAAAATCTGGAATATATTACAAAAATATCACAAACACCCATAAATTCCTGTATCAAAGAGTTATATTTAAGTCGTTCTAACTTTGCTAATAATTGCTCTAGATTAATGCAGTTTGTTACAATTATAGCCCAACTGTATGTCCCTAATATGCACAATTCAAATTTGCAAATTTTGAAAGAAACAAAAAAATATTACAAAAATACCAACAACACTTATGAGTTCCTGTATCAAAGAGGTTCATTTAAGACGCTGACTTAGCTAATAAATGTTCTAGATTGATGCAATTTGATACAATTATAGCCCAACTCCCTAATACATCAAATTAGTGGTAGAATGTCTTCCCAGATACCACCTTTGCTGAATCAGCCAAATCATTAAATTCATTCAAAATCTAAAAAAAAAAAAATTATAAAGCCAATAAAGAAGAAAACGTTAATCTACAACAAACGAAACCTTAGTTGATGCTCAAAGCCTCAAACTAACATTCATTTTACAGCACAACACAAAGACACCTGCACCTACCAAAAAGTAGAGGCAATCTCAAGTCAATCAAAATCATAAAACTTGTAAAATAAAGCTGACAATCTAGAACCAAACCCCAATCAAAACTACTCGCAGCGTGAGTTAATTGCTTAGATGATTGCCTCTCATGCTGGGGCTCCTGAGTTCAAATCCTACCCTGCCGTATATTAATTTTGAATTTGTTCACCGTTTTAACCGCTTCGGCATTCATGATATCAGAGACAAACAAATTTACAAACAGTAATCATCATCTCGCCTCATTTCACTCATACTCGGAAAGACCTTCGGCCTGCTAGAACCAGGTTGGTGAGGTCAATAGAGTATAAAAACGCTATTTTCATATTTTTTTAGAAACCAAACTCCAACAAAGTTCAAAATCGTGAATACTGTATACCAAAGACCAATGGTTAAAAAAGACTAAAAAGTCTAAATAATTCCAGCACATTCAAACATAGAAAAGTTGCTACACCTAAAAGAGTTGTTGTCTATCATCAAGACGCCCTTTCAACTACTTACATTTAGTATGCGGTCTGCCCTATACCAATGCATTCCCATTCTAGCGGCATTCTGAACCCAGATGCCCCAACAACAAGATCAAACTGAAAATAAGTGTTGGAAATAATAATGCCAAACAAAATTAAGAAAAAATTCAAAAATCTAAGATAATTTTTTAATGTTTGCTCTTTTATAGACACAACTAAACTTAGAAACAAACAAAATCAAAACTATTCAAAGTCGCAGACATTCAACAAGACTGAAAAAATAAACAAAACCTTTAAACTGATAAATAATGAAAACCACCAAAGCAAATTCTCTACCCTTGAAAAGACCAAACCTTCACGACACAACTCATAGCCGTTCTAGCTGCAAAAATACACACTCAAGCCGATAGAACCCACCAATATAATGCTCCCAACAAAAAGAGTTATTGAAAACACAAAAGCAGCATCTAAAGTAATCCAAAGATCATCGCAGTCGCACTCCATCACCCTCTCGACCAGCGTTTCGTATGCGGTAACTACTACTACCCTACAGTAACGTATTCCCATTCTAGCGTAACTCCGGGGCAAGACGTTTCCAAAGCAAGATCAAGCTAAAGAACGCCAAGAGAAAAAGTCTTAAAACCAACACTTCCGCCGTTTCAAAAAACTCCAAACAACCAACCTAAAAAAAAAATCTGCTGAATGCACCGGCAGTACTTTAATCGAATAGCAAAAAGTACCAACATTCGGCTATATAACGTGTAAACATAAGTCAGAAAATAGAAAAAAGTTAAAAAAAGCAATAATCCGGCCACAAAGTAAATATAAATAAGTAAAAACACCAAAATCCAAATATAAAACAAAAGATTTTGAAGATCAAAAAGTACCAAAATTTAGCCATCAATTGTCAATTGTTTAAAAATAAATCAACAAATACAAAAAAAAACGGCTGTAAAGTTAAAAATATCGAAATTCAAACACAAAGTAAAAAAAGGGCCAAAATCCTGATTTAGAAATTAATAATATCAAAGTTCAAATAAATAATACTTAAATCCAGCCATCAAACGTGTTAATACTAAACAAATTTGGCTACAAATTAAGTATAAATTGGTCAAAATAGAAAAATTTAGATTCAAAAGTGAATAACATCAACATTGGATCAAAGAATACCAAAATCCGGCCATCAATTTGCAAAAGTAAGTCAAAAAATCTAAAAACCTGGCTGTAAAAGTTGAAAATACCATAATGCAGACACAAATTAAATATAAATCAATCAAAAAACCAAAATACAAATTTAAAAGTTAATAATATCAAAAATACCAAAATCTGACCATTAAATGTGTAAAAAAAAGTACAAAATTATGACTACAAAAGTTGAAAGTATCAAAATCCGGCTACAAATTAAATATAAATCGGTCAAAATACCAACATCTCAATTTAAAAGTGAATAATATTAAAACTAAATTTTAAAAAAAACAAAAATCGGCCATAAAATGTGAAAAAATAAATCAAAAAACTAAAAACTCGACTGCAAAAATTAAAAATATCATAAATCAGCCACAAAGTAAATTATAAAATATTCAAAATAATAAAATGCTAATCAAACAAAAAATCCGGCCATCAAACGTGTAAAAAAAATCACAAAGTTGCTATAAAAGTTGAAAATACCAAAAATCCGGCCACAAAATAAGTATGAATAAATCAAAATAACAAAATTTAAAAGCATCAAAACTCGATCAAAGAGTACCAAAATTGGCCGGATTATAAATATGTAAAACAAATTTAATAAGTACAAAAGTTAAAAATTGCAAAATTCGCTACAATAAAAGTATAAATTAATCAAACCAAAACCCGGATTTAAAAATGAATAACATCAAAATTCAATCAATGAGTACCAAAATCCGGCTATTAAATGTGTAAAAATTAGTCAATAAGTTCAAAAACCCGGCTGGCAAAGTTAGAAATACCAAAATGCAATTTAAAATAAGCTTTATGCTCAAATTTGTTAAAAATTTGGATAATTTTTTATAATACAATTTGCAAAATCCTTTTAGCAATTAATAAATTTTAACATCAGAACAAGTATCGTTGGCAAAATTCTATTTTTTTTCTACTATTATGCGTTTTACAGTTATTAGAAGTCTTCTAAGTTTACGTAATTTCCAAAGAACAAGCATCTAACTTTATAAGCTAACATTCTACCACTGAGAGATCTTACGGTGATTTGAATTGAGAAAATTCGGCATTTAAAAATAACTATTCTACCATAAATCCGGCCAAGAAATAATTTGATTTGACTTAGTTATCAAACATCAAGTCGACATTTAAAATTTGCATGTTCAGAAAAATTATTTAATTAAATCACATCTTTTGATAAAATCACCTCTAAAATTACGCCCATTTTAGCGACATAAAATGAATCAGTAAAAACTATATAACTACTATTATAATGATTTTTTAAAACATGTATTATGGGTTTTGACATAAAACATGAATGCTGGTTTCTTTTAAATCGTCCACTATATTTACATTTTCTGTATCAATATCAATTATCCGACAAAACTTTCAGTTTACGTCCCGTGATTTTCGTTACAATGTCCCGGAACGCGGCGCCCCGTCGCGTTTCTAATAACCACAACTTTGAGGAGGGCCACCACCGCCGGCCGCGTTAATTGACTTTTCGACTAACATCGCACCTCCGTGCAATTAAAGTGGATTGCCAGCCAGCCCCGACCCAAATAAATCCGATAACACAAAAGAGGACGATCGACCTTTCGAAAATGCAGAAATAATAACAATGCGCTCAATCTCGCTCTGAGCAAATAATTTATTTTAATTGATATTTAATTACACGCTACAACGATAAATGCATTTGTAATTGCATGCTATAATATTCAATCATTTCATATTATTGATAATAAACAATATTGCTTAACTAACATTATTGTAGTTTTCATGTAAATGTGCTAGAAACTGGTTGAAACCGTAACATGTCGTAGATTTACGGCATGTCCGGCCCGGTTCGGTCGGAGGTTGTATTTTAATTGTCCCCTAATTGACGTGCAAGTATTATGAACGTCCGTAGATACCGTCGGAGATTCGCACAAGTCGTGGTTCGTTAGCGACTTTCCCGGAACTAAAAAAGCAACCTAACATAAAAGCCGAACACAACACGTACTTACTCCTCGTTGTGGTCTTTAAAGTATTGTTGCAAACTGTATGTATATACCAGATAGTCCAGTTTTTTTTTCTTTTCAGTTTTGTTGCTTGCTTTTGCTCTTACTAGGATGGAACAAATCGAGGAAACGATCATTCACTTAACATAACGAATGTAATGTACACGTTTGAAACAATTTAATACTTTTATACTTATTACAATGTCATATTATGTTACTTTTCTTTTAAGGAATTGAATTGTGGGACATTTTTAATCTCACAAATCTTTAGTATTCTTTCAGCAATTGAATTATACTCTACAAAAAAAAACATCTTAATAATTAATCTTGATAACAGTCAGTTCCCACAATCTATCTTAGCTAAGTCCTCAGTATCAATGATTTATGTTAAAAATCAAAATAATTAAAAATTATACAATTCTATGAGGTGATTAAATATGTTTTTTATTTATTTATTAAACTTGTTCATCATCTGGCTCTAGAAAATATACAGGATACAACTGTATATAAATATATTCATCATAAAATATAATGTTTGAAATTGGTTAGATTAGTTTTAGTAAAAAAAATAAGATTCCAAATCAATATATAAGGGGCATTGCGTTAACACCTTTGACACATTAGAAAACATACATTGTTTAATAGTTACTGTAATTTTATGTAAATTGTCTCTTCGACCAGTGAGATGCTAGGCACCGCCTGGGTGGTGTAGTGGTTAGCGTACTCGACTGCTATACCAGGAGTCTTGGGTTCGAACCTCAAGCCCCTATTTGGAAGGTCAGTTTTTCTGGTTAAGAAAAAATGTGTTGTGATAAGTACGCCTTCTTACGGATAAAAAGAGAAAATTTAGTAGGTCCCTTGTACTGCCTTGATGTTGCGTGTACGATAAAGAACCCAACAATTTAGGTTGGAATTCCTGAATTTGCGGCAAAATTCCCAGATGTAGTAGTCTTAACCTCTGGCGTCGGTGATTAGACTTGGCATCAGAAATAGACCGACGTTAAATAATTAAATAAAAGAGACACACTGATGATGGGTGCATATCCTGAAACACGAGTGTATGTGTGAAACGGCAATTTACATAAAATACATCATTTATTAATTTTACCAATTTTAAAGTATCAATTGAAGTTGGTTTAGACCAAATTTAATTAAATTCAAAAGATTAAGTTTATGATTTATGAAAGAATTGGTGATTCGATTATTCTGAAAATTGTTGCAACAAAATAAATCTAAAATATTTCTTCTAAATTAATTTCTTTTTTTTTTATTTACCATGTTTTGAATTACCAGCTAAAGTTGGTTTTAAGCAAATTTGATTAAAAAAGATTTGTAGTTTTTTTATAAAAGAATTCGTGATCTAAAAATATTTCAAAATTTAAAAACATAATTTTTGATTTTTCCAGTTTATAAAGCTGAAAGCACAATTTTTTTTTTCAATTTTCTGAAATTGATAGAAATAAATTACAATAAACTTTTTAGAAAAATGTCATTGTAGTATTAAATTTATATAATATTGTAAAAAAATAAAAATAAAACTAAAAAAGAATTGGATGATCGAAATCGATATCCTAGCGAGCTATAAATGGTAAATAGAATTGCCCCCCAATAAAACTATACCCGTACGGCATTTACCGGTAATTGGTGGTGAGCACGGCGTGTGATGAATACCGTGTTTACTCTATTTCATGAAGACATATCTGGTTACCACGGCAGATAAATCAGCGAAGAGGAAACCGCATTCTTAGCACTTCTCCCTGTACTCTGTCCGGAGATGTGATATTTTATTAGGTAGTGTGACGACGCCTTCAGCCACATATCTTTTAAAACCGCAATCTGCTGTCTAGTTAAAGAAAGGACTTGTAGATTTAATCATAGATCTTCGGTGTTCAGAAGCGTTTAAGTTAGCAAGCATTCTATGTTTGCATAAAAGTTTCAATTATTAATTTAAACATTGTGATGTAATAAAATGTGGTGAAAACAAAAGCGTCTCAATCAGATAGCATCGAATGAAACCAATAACTTTGGTGAGAGATCCCACACACCACCTACAACTACTAGTTCTCTTGGTGCATCCGCCATTATTAATTGAGTATCTATTTAGATCAGATAAGAGGTTTAACCTCAGGGATCCATCACTCTCACAGTAACACTTACAACCTGCTAACTTTACCTTAACACCGGCTAATAGTCACGATACTAGGACACGGATAACACGTCCGAAATAAATTCTATTATAATGCTCCTCGAATAATATTTGTAGATTTAATCCAAAAATATTTAACACGCGCGTCTCGTGTTTGGAAAAAACACTCGAGACATTGATTGATTCGGAACTATATTTTTCGGCTGCAAGAAGTTGAATTTAATTAACACCTTTATGCCCGATCGTATCTAAAAAGGATCATCATACGGAATATATATTTTTTTCTTAACTGCCCGGCCACTTGCCTTGAATACAATACTAATACTTATCCCTCGTTTTTATTCCTACTCTTATTGTGCGGAGCCGATCGTTCGTCAGCTCACTGTATTATTAATGATGCGACAGTATTTGGATTTCTTTATGCCACCAGCCACTATCTCGCATCAACACAATTAAAAACACACTGCGACTAAATTTATTACACACCTCGTCGTCGTATCGACCGTTTATATCGGACTCGGTGACCACTTTTTCACTCGTCCATCACATTGGAAATTAATTAGTCGGATACTAAAAATTATACAATGTATCATGCCATTCAACTAAACCGATTACAACTCACAACTATGCAGGAAAACAATAAAACACTGACGAGTATTATACAATCAAAACACGCAATTAATCTGCATTTTTTAGAAAATTGTCATTAATTAGTTTACTTATTGCAGACAAAATTATTTATTCATAGCCACGCCTCATACAAATACTGCGCAAATGAATAGCTGGCAAGCCATTGGGTGACCGGCTTCATGTTTTATGTATTTCTTTAAAATTTTACTCACCTGTTCTATGAAATCTAGGTGTATCTAATTGCATAGCGGGTCTATTTATTTATCATTCGCATATATGCTAATTAAGTTATCCAATTAAATTGATAAATATATAGCACGAGTTAATAACATGCATTAGATTATATAAGCAGAATTTCATTTCTTGTAATCTTATATAATGTTAAAGCCAATAAACTTAAAATCAATACAGAATTAACATTGCAGGAATGATGCTGAGAATACATTTATGAAACTATAGACATATCTCATTTACAAAATTTAGTTTCTAGCATTAATTTGTACCAATGTAAACAACCCGCTTGGAATCCATAAATTACGTGCCCAAAACAATTGTTAATTAGATATCAATGAATTAGTTATGTCTCATCTTACAACTTTATAATATAATTAAGTTAATCATTTCATATGCTATAGCTGCTAAAACACAGCTAAAAATAATATCTTGCTGACAAATATTTGGTACACTATTATAAACCAACTACCAATAAGCAATCAAAATAAACCAAAGCGTGGAATAAACCTTTAAACCATAACCAGAAAAAAAAATGCTGTACTCGTGGAGATGAACTACCAAAAACGGTAAAAAACTGACCCAAAGCAAGCAATACCACTACTCCTCTAGACTATTATCAGTACGGAAACTAGCTTAACTAGTGTTACCACACGTTGTACTCCACAAACACCAAATGTTCTCATGTAAAAACAATACTCTGGATTCGTGTGTGAGCATAGACACAAAGTACAAAAATAGACATTATAACTTGCTATAAAAATGCCATCGTAACTTCAATATAATACTTCTGACTTAAATCGACCGCCACCACTTCAATGTCTTTATTGTCTCCGTCTCATCAGAAACATACTTAAGCAGCTAAACAGACAATCCAAAAAAATCGTAGTGTCTCTCAAAACAAAACAATTTTATTAAGACAATCAATCCAACTGTTAATCTATATTGTTTATACTCGTACTTGATACCCATCAAATAATCCATATTCACTTATAGACACGACACTGCAAAGTCAGCCTGATCAGTGCGTGTGACGTAAGGTGTGGGCAAGAGACTTGGCGTTAAACCTATAAATACATTTTTACGCACTTAATCTATGTTTATTGATCTTGTATAAGATACTTGGCGTATGGCATTCCTATTTATACATGTATACCTAGTCACGCCGTTTCCTTTCAAGATAAGCAATCAAGTAGTTAAACACACCAAACCACAGAGAAGACAAGTGTATGTTTTAATGCCAATATGAAGTAGCGGATCCATTTAAAAAGAACGCTACGCTCTGCATCACTTTGTAAAATTAACAAATATATTTTTTTCGCATAAATTTTGAGTTTGTGATACATCAATTCGGCTGAGGTTCAGCCGAAACTGCAGTCGCAAAGTGACGAAATAAATAGTGATATAAAAACATAGTAATTGTTTCATTTAAGCTTGTATTATGAATTATCACGTAGTAAAGATCAACTCCATCAACTATATTATACATCAATGTGTTATTCAATAATTGACAAAAAACAAATTTATATATATACTTGTAGATCATATGTCTACAAATAGCACGTGACGTCAATTGTAAGTATAGAACTGTTATGCTAGTTTGACTATGCAAGCGGAAATGAGCACATGACGCGGCTATAAAGGTATATGATTTTAAAAATAATCTACCAAAACTGTTTAAAATCTTTATCACCACCAAAAAAACAAGACAAAAAATATTTCCAATCTCAATGAAATCGTCACCAACTGGATACACAAAGCCACCGCCTTTAGTGCCCCCAGTTTTAGACGTAACATGATAAGTCAAGAAAGCCCCGAATGTACGGTCAAACCAACTGCAAATCAAACTTCAAAGTAAAACTCCAAATTTCAAATAAAATCCGGCCAAAACGTACTAACTTTAATTTAAACATACCAGAAGATTTAGACGCACTTTTAGTCAAAGTATGAAACTTAAAAATATAAAAATAGGCAATGGGTAAAGATTACACATTGTCACAATCTGAGTGGCGGCCATAGCTGCAACCTAAACTAATACATACAGCACATAAGTTGAATCGATGTCACGCTGCCTAAAAGCGGACACAGCGGGAACCCTCGCTCGACTATAGCATCGTACATTCACTCACCAAAAGTATAAATATAAAATATTTTTATTTTTAATTATTTATTTTTGTAGCTCAATCAATTAACGTAATTACTTATAACGCCACTTCAATACACAATAAATGCTTAAAGATTAAAACAAAAAGCGAGGATACGCCAATGTGTACAGATAACATCCAAAAAAAGTCAACTTGTCTACATCATAATCTTAAATATAATTTCACAACAAATGCTTAAAGTGTAAAACAAACAGCGAGAATATCACGTAAATTTTTTGTAACCGTGACCGTCACTCAGACTACGCCAATGTGTAGAGATTTCAATAAAAACAAAAATGTATCAGGTTCAACATATCCAAAAAAAAGCCAAATTTGTCAAAGTGTATATCATAACCCTAAATATAAGTTCATAGGTCAAAAATAAAGATAAATATTAAATTCTAATCGTAGAACTAATGCCAAATTTGAACTAACGTCAATATCTTCATTACCATTATAAAACTGTCCATAAAAACAAGGAAAGAGTATTCAACTACAACCTTCTAAACACCACCCCAAGCAACATCAGACATATCAAAATGCGGCTTGTGTATAATCTCATTAAATTTCAAAAAAATCTACTGTTTTCGACCAAAATTTTGTTCAGCAATGAGGCCTATTTCTGGCTTAATGGCTACGTCAATAGACAAAAATGCCATATTTGAGCTGAATAGCAACCAGAAATTATTCAAGAGCGGTCATTACATTCAAACAAAACAACGGTTTGGTGTGGTTTATGGACTAGTGCAACATTTCTTTAAAAATAAGGCCGGCCGGAACGTAACTGTAAATGGCGCCCGCTATCGCACAAAGACAGACTATTTGCTGCCTAAAATTGAAACCGGTAAGAATTAGAGACCAACATTACTTCCGTCATTTGCCAATACCACTGAAATTGTAGTTACAGTCAACATTTAAAAAATAATAATTTAAAATAAATAAATGTCCAAAATGGTTCTTTTGTATGATCAAAAAAGTAATTTTTTGTTTTTTTTTTTAATTCTAAAACAAGTACATCTAAATGGATCACCCTTTATATAACCATTCGCTTAGAATACTTATTTATCGCCCATAATATACAATTACATTCCAAAAATTGCTTGCAAAATCTATTTATTGCACAAACCATTGCAAAGATCACGCATAAAACAATTTGACTAAACAAAATGGCCCATAATTGCTCACAATATGCATTTTTTTTAAATAAAATCGCTTACACAATGCATTTACCAAACAATATCTAAAAAATAACTTATTTAACAAATATAAATTCACTTGAAATACATATTTGTATGTGAAAATCATAAGAAACTGTTTTACCTGATCAAACAACTCAAATTTTTTTTTATAAACTTAAACTTACAAAACGTATTCATTGCATAAACATTCTTAAATCACGCAGAAAACAGTTTTACGGGATAAAATAACCCAAAAATAATTAAGAATTGCATTAAAAGTTAAAAAATCATACAGAAAATAGATTTACCGTAACAAACAAACATACGAGAGAGAAGCCTACGCTCGTAGCGAATAACAAATAATCAAAAAATCGATTAAAACAAGCTTTTCTTAAAAAAAACTAAACTTACTCAAAATAATTATTAAAATTTATACAATTGGTTACACAATGCAATTAAATAAAATATTCTGAAAATATCCAAAAAATCATTTAAGTAATTAAAAATTCCTTTAAAATTCACAATTATCGCCCAGAATACAAAGTAACATTAAAAAAAAAATTCCTTATAAAATAATTGAAAAGTTACGCAAAATAGGATATTTTATAAATAAAAATCAATGCAGCATTCAAAATACTTATTAAAATTTGAACAATGGCTTATGCAACGCATTTATTGAATAAATTCTTTTGAATATATCTAGAAAATCACCTAGTAAAAAAAATTCGCTTAAAATATTCACACTTTTCAAATTTACACAGAAAATAATTTTTTAATTAAAATTAACATATCTCATAAAATTGCCAAAAAAATAAAAAATCGCTAACACAATCCATTTATTAATTTTTTTTTCAAAAAATATAAATTTACTTAAAATGCATTGATTACTTTAAAAAAATCACTCATTCAACATATCACTCAAAACACTTCTTAAAAGTTATATAATTTCGGCTTAAGCAGTCCGTTTCGGCGTTATCTTTACAGAGTATATATTTTATTTAAAAGTTATATTGTGACAGATAATAGGTTAACCCACCTAATTTTTGTCTGTTCTTGCTTTTATGTTTAAGTTTTCAAGCGGTTTGTAATCTGAGTATATCTCAAACCAACTTTCAATCAACCAATATTGCCAATATTTTAATGCTTCTTTTATTGCCAGGCACTTCAAATATATTGTTTTCTTTTTTTTTGTACCTCATTCAACTTTTTTAAGAAATATGCTACAAGTTGTTCTTGTCCATCTACATTGTAATTGCTTTAGTATTGCCCCAATTCCTTCTAGCGATGCATCTGTGTAAATTTTTATTGGCAAATCCTTATCAAATATTTCTAATAACGGTTGAGAACATAATAATTTCTTAATTTCTGTCTTTTGACCATATAAATTTTGTTTCTTTTCTTAATAATTTATGTAATGGATCTAACGTTATTGAACTATTTGGTGTGTATTCATGGTAAAAATTGATCTTTTCTAAAAACTGTCTAATTTTTTTTTTTTAGTTTTGAGAGTTGAAAAGCTCTTAATTATAATTAGATTGTTTTTTATTGGTCTTACTATGTTATTTTCTATGACATGGCCCAGGTATTTTACAGAGTTCGCAACAAATAAGCATTTTTAAATTTTCAATCTAAATCCGTCTCTTGTAATTGTTGCTAACACCTGTTCTCTATGTCTGATGTGTTCCTCAAAAGTTAGTGAATAAATTAATATATCGTCAATATAATTTTCTGTAAACTCTGTAAATTTATTTTTCCTTAATATGCTACTCAGAATGCTTTAGAATATTACTGGTGTCGCTTTAAGACCATTAAAAAAATAAATCGACCAATAACACGGAAGTAAATTTAAAAAAAACGCTGGAAATGCATTCACAACAAATTCATCTAAAAATTAAGTGTATTTTTAGACGAATATGTGATAACACATCTTAGGAATCGTTTAAAAATTGCATAAAAATCAGAAACATAGAAAAAATAAAAACCGCAATGATTTGCGTAGTTATCGACCCTCACCATTCATCCAATTCAACGAAACAATTCTAAATGGCTTCTAAACTAAATTGAAATTCATGAGCAAAATAGCAGAATTAAAAAATTCTTAGTTTGAATAAAAAAATTAACGACAAAGCCTTAAAATAATTATTAATTCAATCATTTTTAAGATTTAATAGTATAAAACTATTTGTTTTGCTGTTGTACATTTTACAAATAGTTGTCTAGTAATGGAAGCACATGGATTTAATTAACTTCACAGCAAACGGCCGGGTATTGTTGGTGTGTAAAATACACGGTAACATTGCGAAATGAGATAGTTTTCCCATCAATGTATTTGTAAATGTGTGTGTGTGTGTGTGTGTGTGTGTGTGTGTGTGTGTGTGTGTGTGTGTGTGTGTGTGTGTGTGTGTGTGTGTGTGTGTGTGTGTGTGTGTGTGTGTGTGTGTGTGTGTGTGTGTGTGTGTGTGTGTGTGTGTGTGTGTGTGTGTGTGTGTGTGTGTGTGTGTGTTGTGTGTGGATTACATCTGTAAGCCGAGTTTCAATACATAAAGGCGAGCTGTCTATAGCCAAGGCCGTATATCATCAAAAGGCGATAAATTTCCTCCATTTGTAGGTGCCAGGGAACATCATAAATAGTTGCTCTAAATAGAAACCGCGTTTAGTACCATAGCTCATAGTGTTTGCTGAGGTTCCCATTCCGCACCACACATACATCGCTTATTAACAGGTTGTTGTTTGTAGCGCAATCTCACGGCCCGTACCTTTTATGCATCGCCAGTTTGTAACTTATGGTATAGGAAATTAACATGTCTTCACCACCAAGGGCTTCGCTATTTATAATCGTTGTTATTGATTGCGCCATTTATTACATCGGAGCAATATGCGCGATATTTATTCAGCCTCCGATTGTTATTATTAATAATTGCAATTTTAAGAAGAAGCACCACCACCGGATATAAATAAGAAATGGCCGCTGATAGACAAACACAATGATACATCGCACATAATATGCGTTGCGTGTTGATAATTTATATTGGCCGTTCCACAAAATGGTGTTGCGTTATGTACCACGGGCCACCGCTGTGCCGCATCGCATCGACACTTCTTCCCAAGATGCCAACAACTTCATTTCACAAATAACATTATTAAATTGTTCATAACGCGACTGTGAATAATGCCGTTATTGCGTAATGGAACGGTTCACATTTGCATTTCCTCTGGCTGCGCTGCGATGCGCTGAGCTGCTGCAGCATATACGACATCCTGAAAAATTATGGGAATGCCGTGTCCGAGCTCGGATCATACATAAATTAACCCGATCCTTATTTATTATATGTTAGGCAGTAAGTGAGAACGTACATGGAAACTCTCTTTAAGACAATGTCTCGCATCATAAATAAAAAACGTAATTTGAATAGGAGTCCAATCAGTTTTACTCTGAAGCAATTTCATCTGATTTTTTTTTTAAATTAAAGTCAAGGAAACTGCTAATGTGATTGAAACAACTTAATTTATTACATTAATCTAAGATTAATAACAAGTTCATCCATATGTCCTAGTCAGAGAGCATAATAAACACATTGAATGCGGTTAATAAAAGTATGATTACAACAATGCGCTCTTCTAATCGTGCCAGCATTAAGGATTTCGCATTAACCTCGACTGGAGGTGATTGCATAAATATTATAATAAAATAAACTCGCATCTCTGATATATAATTGGCCCTGCACTATGCACGAACCGTCCACGTCCACCATCATCAAAAGGTAATTTCATATCGAAAATGTTCCTTCCAAACGATGAGAGTTGAGAGAACACCGTTAATGCGTGCGAAATTATAATAATGTCCACACTTCCTCTAATTAATAATCGCAAATTAACATGTTAGCCAATTTATTACGCGTAATTATTGTGTAAATTACCTGTAATTAGTCACAATGAAATTTATGTGAGCTGTGCAAATATATTTACTCATGTAATTATGTTTACTGCTTTTGTTCATACTTCTTTTGTTTTGAATGAGTTACATTGTATTTATCTTACAACATGCTTATTGCAGTCTATTGAGTTCAATCATTTGAAATTTATAATATTTGAATAAACAATTTTATAGTTTGCCTTCTCTCTAATGACGCCAAAATCTCTCTTATTTTAGCTACCAAGTTGCAATTTTTGGCATAATAACAAAAAAGTTTTCTTAAAGCCAAATTTTACATTTTAGTGTTATTTTATTATCTAATATTAATTTATTTGTTTTTCATATATAAAAATTGCAAATCGTCGTAACCAAAACTAATCCAACGTAATGGAATATTATCAAGCCTGGACTAGAAAAAAACAACTGTAAGATAGTACCAGGTCAATTGCTGATCAATAAATTGGTGAAGAAAGTCTTTGAACAATTTACCAAATCTTTTGGTTTAAAACCATACAGACCACATCCTGTGTTACCACTCACAGATCGACAACAGTGTTTAGATTGGATTAAAACATTAAAGTTTTGTTTTGACAAAACAGTCGCTTGAGGGTTCGTCAAAAATCAGTAAATTACTGAGTTCTCAATTGCAAGGCCTAAGCACAAAACTATAGAAATTATGGTATGGGGTGTCATTGCTTATAGAAAACAGATCAACTCTAGACTTCATTCGAAAATTTTATTGTCCGTCATTATGATAATAATGTTCTGAAACCCCAGTGCAGCACATTGCTGTTTTCTCACAAATTCTTTAAATAAACCTGCTGCTATAACCAGATAGATCTCCGGATTATGTAAAAAATGTGGTGGTCCCTTTTTAAAAATTCAAAAAAATAAACAAAAATCAATTTTCTTTTAGTATATTATAGGTTAATTCGAAAAGCAAACATTCCCATTATTTATGGAACACAATTTTATTAATGTAGCTACCTCGGCTGGCTTCGCAGTAGCGCATCCTGTTAACCCAGTTTTCCAAAATCTTGGTGACGGTTTCTGGCTCTATCTCATGCTCAATATTCGCCTTAAAGGCCTGAATTGTTAATGAATAGTTCGCATACCATCGGTTCTTCACGGCACCCCACAAAAAAAAAATCTAACGGCGTCAAATCGCAGCTCCTAGGTGACCAATTAACATCGCTGATAACATGATTACCGAACTTGACGCGCAATAGATCGATTGTGGCATAGACTGTGTGGCATGGCGCGCCATCCTGCTGAAACCAAAGATCGTCCAAGTCCATGTCTTCAATTTCCAGCCACAAAAAATTGTTTATCATGCCTCTGTAGCGCTCACCGTTGACCAAAATGGTGCATTTTCAAAGAAAAATAAGCCAATGATGCCACCGCTCCAAAATCCGCACCAAACTGTCACTCTCTGAGGATGCATTGGCTTCTCAACAATTACGTACGGGTTTTCCAATTCCCAGATGCGACAGTTTTGCTTGTTAACATAGCCGCCCAGATAAAAATGCGCCTTGTCAGAAAAGATGATTTTTCGAGCAAAATCGATGTCCATTGTGTGCTGCTCTAAGGCCCAAACTAAGAAACGATAACAAACCGGATGGTCGTGTGCCTTCAATTGGACCTTATAAGCAAATAATGCGAGGTCTTTGTGCAAAATTCGCATCAGGCTAGTGCGTGAAATGTTGAGTTGTTGAGATCGATGGCAAGTCAATGTTCCAGGACTGAGTGGACCGTGTGTGTTAGCCACGCGCTTGCGCAAAGCTTTTGTCAAAACTTGAACAAAAAAAAAATCAGTTGCCCGTTCCCCTTACAATACAATAAATCACCACTGAAAAGAGACCGCAAAATACTCCAAATGAAACAAAACCTTCACAATCATTCAAAAGACGTACTAACCAAACATCACAAAAAACGTCCAGAGATTCGTTAAAAAAGTGTTTTATCTGTGCCGCCGTAAAGAGAAAAAGAACAATATAAAAAAAGTTAGCAATTGATTACGTAGGCCCGAAAAAGCAATCACTTTGCACCAAAGCATTTAAGGTACAAATCGCCATTAGGAAAAAAAAATATCAACTACTGGAACACAAAATATTCCACCGCTATGAGTACCCACTGATCATCTTCTCCAATAACGGACCACAGTTTACCAAACAAGTTTCCACCAAACCACTGTCACCTACCATCCCCAAACTAAAAAACTTACGGACTCTTATCGCCCAGAGAAAACTAAAACCAACTAATTTCTCTCGCTTTATTCAGTATCAGTAACGCACTTACAAAGCCACCAACCTAACACCTAAAGAAGCCTTGCTTAGAACAAACTGTCACAGTGCCGAGGTAATTCGTAGTCACTATTAGATTATAGCAGTGCTAGCTCACTAGCTTCAAGTCTAGAATCTAAGATTATCCTCGGCTTCTTTGGCCGGATTTAAGTCTCCATTCCAGTAAGGGTCAATTACTAGAAAGATTGGCAAAGATAAAAAATGTTAAATTATTAATTTAATTCTACCATCATGTAATGCACCTAAGACTATCCCAAAAGATTGCGCAAAACAAAGTACAACTCGGAAAAACAAAAAACACACCTTCAAAAGATCCACCACCAACAGAGCACTCACCGCAGCCAGATATCCCCAGCAAAAAACGCCGCCATAACCCACGGGCCTGCAGAATAAGTTAGAGTTCAAAAAAATTTGATTCAAAACTTGTTCCAGATTGAATCGGTTCAAAGAAATAAATTACTACTGGATCAAAGACAACCCCCAAAAAGGTTTACGCAGAAGACCTCCGACCGCCTCCTCCAAAAACTGTCCGCCACCCCCAGACAAAACCCAATAACAGGGGCTACCCCAAAGCTCTGCAGCCAAAGTAAGAAAAATTGTTGCTGTCGCAAAAACGGTTGCTCAAAATACAGCCCCATAATCCAGCTAGGGACACAATGCCGCAACCATCTGAAACCACAATGCAATAAACTTACTAGCGGTCAGAACCAAACCAACTGAAAGCAAAAACAAACAAACCAGTTACAGACTCCACCCCAGTCAGATCTGCAATCTAGATTCTAAACTTTCAACCACAAGTTTGACACCGCCAGTTAAGACGCTGACAATTTTCATCAATCAGATGTGGTTGTATCGCAGAATGTTGAAAGTTTTGTGAAACGATCACATAACAAACGCCAAGATCCTCCAAAAAAAGAGATGCTCAATACAATAAAACGCAGAAAACTCTTATATCTCTGCCACATTATGCGGTATGAAAACTGATTTCACCTACTGCAAATAATACTGCAAGAAAAAGTCGTAGAAAAAAAACAATTCTACTTCCAACTGAATATCGTGGCTAAAAAACCTAAGAAACTGACATAAGAAACTAGAAAAAGTATCGTTGTTACTCTTGCTATGAATTATGCAATAAAATTACAAAAATTCCATCGGATAACAGTGAAAAAAAAACTTGCAATTTGCCGTAATATTGTATAATTTTATTCCCACGCCACTGGATTGAAATTGGTGAATTGAACAATTTTTTTTTTTTTTTTAAGTTTGTATATAAAAATTCAATGTGTCTTAAGAAAAAAAGTAAATAATAAAGTGAATTTGTAAATAATATTTCCAAACCAAAAGCCACAACTCAACCTTCTTGATTTCTAGTACACTCTAGTGCATTCTTTGGCAATTCTCCAACAAAACTTACAGAAAATTTATCAAAATATCCATTTAAGCCACAAAATTTTTTTTAATAATTTACCAAAAAAAAATGTCGCTCCTTATCCTCGTCGGTATGTATTGTACTAAATGTCAGTCAGAATAGAGCATCAATTTCCCCTAATTTAGTGATAATTAATATATTTTTCTCTTAGATTGTAGTATTTCTCCAACTATTTTGCTCAAAGCACTGTTTTTGATGCATGTTATTGAGTTGGGTTTCATCATTTTTTGATGTTTTGGCCAGCTTATTAGTAAAATTACTTTTGTCTTGGTCGTAAAAAATATGCACTTTACTATATAAAATAAAACATTAAGTCAAAGCAACTTACGCAGTTGGTGAAACAAGTTTAAAAGATTTTACAGTACTGCAGGCACTTCAATGAAAATATAATACTAATCCAAAATGGTTACGTAAATTGAAATTTATATTTATTTCTTCGCTTTATCAAGTCACGATGTTATAATACATGTAGATTGGCAAGTAACTAACGATAGTAAAATTCTATTAATAAATTAGTGGAACAAGGAGGTCTGCTTCACTTATTAAATTGGTTAGTTGATGGCTTTATCGGGACACGGGTCCCTAACTAAAACGCCCACCTTTAATATACCTGGACCTTTATAGGTTGTCAGTCACGATGACGGATTGGTTAACCCCGTACAAAAATATCGTGAACTCAAATCTCTCAGTCATCGCGTTGTGATTATTATTATTATGATTTTCTTATTTGCGGCCGGTCACGTTCTGCGATAACCGAAATTAAAATAACGCACGCAATTCACAATTTCCTTCAATTTGGGAAATTAGAATGGCTCTCCTTCAATTATATCTCCCTGTTTATTTAAGTTCGATAATTACGCTGGACGCTACCTGGTAGTCGTTATTCAATTTAGCGAATCCCTAATTGGGTGTAAATTGCCGCTTTTTCCAGTTCTGCCCTCCGGTTATGCTCCTGAACCGCATAACTGCCATAATAAGAATATACTCGCTCGCTTATTATATCTGCCTCGATTTAACGTAGAATTTTTTATTTTTTTCAAAAACAATTTATAAATATGAAACGGTCCGGAAAGTCGAATGCGAGTTTGAATGGTTCACGGGTTGTTTTATTTCTTTTAAACATTTTTGTGCGCGGATAGTGTCATAACCCTTGAATTTTATGGGACATCGTTGACCTTTTCTGACTCCGAATGCGCTACAGAATTTCCGAATCATGTAAATTGGCTTCCCCAATCCTCCATATTTAATATAATGTAACATAATTCATTTACATTTGCGACCGAGGGTCGTATATAACCGGACAACAAATAGGATTTTATTTGTTTTAGTACAATAAAGAGGTGTTCCATGGCATATTACAATAGTGATTTCTCGCCCGGCGTTACTAATAAACATGTCCAATAACACGGAGAGCTGTTGGTATCTGGTCAGGTATGAATTCGGCCGCCCACAGTCTGCCCATAAAATAGCTCAAGCTAACGGCCAGGCGATCCTTTTGTTTGCTGTTGAACGAAAAAAAATAAAATAAAACGGCACGTACTAAATCACCGGAGTCGATCCGGCCCGGAACTTCTTCTTACTGATTTACTTATTTCTCTCTCTTTATAACCCTCGCGCGAGCGCGAGTGGGGTTTCTGATATCTTTCGGCTGCGAAGGGGACGACCATTTTCTCCGCAATTGTTATGTCCGGCCGGAGCGGCGGTGCAATGAATTATGGACGACATGTTATAGATAGTGTGGGATTTGAACCCACAAACACACGTTTTAAAGAACGGACAATCATTATTTATGTGCACCTTCCATATTATTCTTCTCTTGTGTCCGCTCTGTTCGTTACTCATCATTTCGCTTAATATTGTTGTGGGCATCGCACAAATATTACATGCAATTTAATTCCAAAATCTAGCAAATCACAATATTTATTGCAATCAAAATAATTCAAAACAGCATAAGGACTGCATTAACTAGACAAACTTATCTATTATGATATATGTACTTTTAAATTTTTGAATAAACATTTCAATTGTAATAGTTTTAGGATAGTTTCTACCTTTTATAAATTGGTTCTTAAGTTATAAATTCATGGCTTCAATATTTTTTGCTTTATTAAAAAAAAAGTTTTAGTTAAACAAAATTAACAAGGAATTCATACAATTCTAAAATTACAGAAAATAATTCAAATATCTTATAAGAAAACTTACAAGACATTCAAAATATATAAAAATAGTCAATTTTCACTAAAATCTGAAAAATAATTTTTGAACCATTGTCAGCCACCAAAAGACATCCAGATCCTCCATAAAACATTGTACACTTTTATAAAAACTCAATAAACATTTGAAATCTTTAAACAATATTCAAAAAGTCTTTAAAACATTCTAAAAAAGATTTTTTTTAATTTATAGAAACGTTTCAAACAATTTCTGAACCATAGCCAAACACCAAAAGACTTTAAAAATCTTTGAAGATCCAAGTCTCTAAAGCAAAGCAACAAAATTGCAAAAAAATCAAACAGTTCTTAAAGGTCAAATAATTATAAAAAATGTTGAAACCCTAACAGTCATTAGTAAGCTTCAAAAACCTTTGAAATTACAAGAAAAAATCTCCAATAATATTCCTTAACAAACTAAACAATTCTTAAAGACTAAAAGCAAAATTGTTTTAAATCTTTTTAAAAAAATTACCAGTCCCCAATTTTGACAATCAAAATTTAAAAAAACATACAGTCATCAAAAATAATTGCAAAAAATTCAAACAACTCTCAAAAATTGCTGAAAGCTTTCAAAAAACCTTTAGACATTATCAAAAAAATTTGTAAAATTTTAAGCCTGCTTCAAAATGCTATTCAAAATATCAAAACAATTGATAGATTTGATGAACAGATATAGGTTTCAAACACACTTTCAAAACAGCAAACAAATATTTTTAAAATATAGGAAAACCTTAAATGTAACCATAGATGACCCAAGAGATTATTAGATAAGCTTACATATTGATCAAAAGATCTAAGCTGTTGTCTAAACTTCTAAGCTATCTACTGATCATTTCCTGCGTTGTCAAATTAATAAAAAAAGTATCTAATTGCTCAAGAAATCTGATTTTTTAAAGACTATAAAGCAAAGCTAACAAATTGTCTAAGAAACCTAAAACATATCAGAAAGTTAATAGAACCTCTCAATTCGGCAATTTGGACTATCTCAAGTATATTAAAAAAAAACCAAATGTATTTGAAGATTGCCAAAATTGGCAAAAAAACTTAAACAGTCAATAAAACGTTTCCTTGAACAAGCTAAATTTGTTCACAGAATGGTCTAAGCCCAAAAAAACATGGTTAATAACTCCAATTTGATAAAGACCAAAAAATACACCACTATAAATAAATAAATGCAGTTGTACCTGAAGTTAGCTACCAACCGCTGCTACTCTGCCAAGGTCCAAAAGCCAAATAGGTTTTTCTTTGGCAATTAAAGAAAACTTGAATTTAGCTCATCTAGCATCTCGCACATGATAATTTTTAAACTAAAAGTTTGACAATTATCTGTTACTAGTAGCAACCCATCATATATCGCTTCTCATAGACCATACCTTTGCAGTCTGTTAAAGATACGGAGTTTTGTAGCGCAGCGCAGTAGAGTATTTGTCCAAGTAGTAGAGTACTGACCAAATTTAATTTCAAACTATCAATGCAAATTAGCATCTTTTAACATTTTATAACCGGATTTTGCTATTATTGTGATTTTATAAAATAATAATACTTTTCAATTTTTCTGTTTTATAACCGCATTTTGCTATTTTTGATAATCAAATTTTACTATTTCTAAAAACATGCACTTTTCAATTGTGTCATGACCAGATTATGCAATTTTTGACATTTTATGTAGTAGAATTTTAAATTTTTCAACAGTTTATAGCCGGGTTTTGGTATTATCTAATAATATTTTGATGTTTCAAAACCAAATTTTGTTAATTTTGAAAATTTATGATGAGAATTTTACACTTTTCAACTGTTCATAACCAGATATGAGTGTGTTCTGACAATACTTTACACCTTTTTTGCTTTACACTTTATGATTAGATTTTAGTGCTTTTGACAATATTTTGATGTTTTAAGAACAAAATTTGTTGTTTTTAACATTTTTTTATTAAAATTTTTCAAATTTTTAACCACTTTGGACCAAATTTTACAATTTTTGACAATTTATGTATTAAAATTTTACATTTTTCAACAGTTTATAGCCAAGTTTTGGTGCTTTCTAATAATATTTTGATGTTTCGATGCCGGATTTTGTTGTATTTTACACTATTTTGATGTTTTAAGAACAAAATTTGTTATTTTTAATATTTTTATAATAATTTTTTTTCAATTTTTAACCATTTTAGACCGGATTTTGCAAATTTTGACTTTAATAGTTTATAGCCGAATTTTGTTGCTTTCTAACAATATTTTTATGTTTCAAGGCCGGACTTTGTTGTTTTTGACATTTTATAAAAAGAATTTTACACTTTTCAACTGTTTATCACCTGATTTTGGTGCTATTGACAATATATTATAGCTTTTTTTTTACTTTGCACTTTTCAACAGTTTATGATTAGAGTTTGGTGCTTTTGACAATATTTTGTTTGTTTTAAAAACAAAATTTTTTGTTTCTTAACATTTTTTAATAAAATTTTACATTTTTTAACAATTTAAGACCAAATTTTGCAATTTTTGACATTTTATGATTTAAAATTTTACATTTTTCAACAAATTTAGACAAATTTAGACACATTTTGGCGCTTTCTAATAATATTTTGATGTTTTGAGGCCGGATTTTGTTGTTTCTGATACTATTTTGATGTTTTAAGAACAAAATTTGTTATTTAAAAAAAAATTAATAAAATTTTACAATTTTTAACAATTTGGGACTGAATTTAGCAATTTTTGACATTTTATGTATAAGAATTTTACATTCTTTAACAGTTTATAGCCGAGTTTCGGTGCTTTCTAATAATATTTTCATATTTCGAGACCGGATTTTGTTGTTTTTGACAATATTTTGATGTTTTAAGAACAAATTTTGTTATCCTTAACATTTTTTAATAAAATTTTACAATTTTTAGCCATTCTAAGCCGGAATTTGCAATTTTTGACATTTTATGTATTAGAATTTTACATTTTCTAATACATACCGGATTTTGTTGTTTTTGACAATATTTGAACAAAAATTGTTGTTTTTAACATTTTTTTTTTTTATAAAATTGTACAATTTTTAACCATTTTGGACTAAATTTTGCAATTTTTTGACATTTTATGTATAAGAATTTTACATTCTTCAACAGTTTATAGCCGAGTTATAGTGCTTTCTAATAATAATTTGTTGTGTCAAGACTGGATTTTGTTGTTTTTAACAATATTTCGATGTTTTAAGAACAAAATTTGTTTTTAAAATTTTTCTAATAAATTTTCACATTTTTCAACCATTTTAACTAAAATTCCAGCTAAAATTTTAGTATTTTTCTGATAAAATGTTTATACTTTGTAACCGGATTTTGTTATTTTTAGCTTTTTATAAATAAAATTTTACATTTTTCAATAGTTTATAGTCGGACTTTGGTGATTTCTAATAATATTTTGATGATTCAAAACCAGATTTTGTTGTTTTTGACATTTTATAAAAAAAATTTTACACGTTCATGGTAAGATTTTGGTGCATTTGACAATATTTTAGATTTAACATTTTTTCAAATAAAATTTTGAACCATTTTGACTAATAATCCGGTTAAGATTTTAGTAGTTTTTTGATATTTTAATATTTTGTAACCGGAATTTGTTATTTTTGACTTTTTATGAATAAAATTTTACATTTTTCAATAGTTTTTAGTCGGATTTTAGTGATTTCTAATAATATTTTGATGATTCAAAGTCAGATTTTGTTGTTTTTGACATTTTATGAAAAGAATTTCACAGTTTTCAATAGTTTATAGTCGAATTTTTGTGCTTTCTAATAAAATTTTGATATTTCAAGACCAGATTTTTTATTATTGATATTTTAAGAAAAGAATTTTACACTTTTCAACAGTTTGTAGACGGATTTTAGTGCTTTCTGACAATATTTTATAGCTTGTTTTTACTTTGCACTTTTCAACTGTTTATGCTTAGATTTTAGTGCTGTTTTAGAATTTTGCACTTCAATCTAAAAAAACATTTCTCAAAATATTTGTCGGTGAGACAAAAATCAAAGCAAACAAACGCGAGCGGGTGGTTTAAAGAAGTCTTACCGCCCACCAGCCCAAGTTTTAAGTTAAATAAAAAAGCGGACTCAACTTTAACTTATAAAATGCAAGCGGGTAGTTTAGAAAGGTGATCTCGTCCACCTGCCAAGTGTTCGTCATGAGAAAAATAAATTTTACACATTCCTCGCGTTCTTGCTGGTCACAAACATAAGAAAATGACTGATAGATATTATTAAGTTAAATAAAAAAGCAGACTAAGCCAATTCCTTGATAACCAATACTTAAGTGCAAGCGGGTGGCTTAAAAAACGTAAGTCAGCAACAATGTTTGTCATCAAGGAATTAGATGTTACTCCTTCCTTCCGCGTTTCTGCAGCTAGTAAAGAGGATGACGGAAACTAGCAAATTTGTCCACAAGCGGGTGAAGCGACTCCAAAATTTGGCCGTTTACATACTAAATGCAACATCAAAAGATTTTAATGAAAAAAGACAATTAAATTAGCAGTCTTGCATGCAAAAATTAAATTCTTCAAAAGTCTACATCATTTAGCCAAACTACCTTTAAAAAATAGAAGCTAAAAAACAAAAATTGCAAACAAAATACAACTAAAATTCCAACAAAGAATTGGTCTGATTGTGGATGTTCCCAAGACTTGAAAATACTTTATTATAGCAATACTAGCGGAAGGTTTTTTTATGCATCAAGCCGCCATAAAAGAAATTTGTATTTTTTTTCCGTTTCTATAACTTATTAGTAAGTCTATTTATCGGTTCATAAGTATGAAACCCTTAAAATAAAAAAATATATATTTTTTTTAAACCGCATTTTTTTTAAATCGAATTTTAACGCAAAAAAAATTACTAGAAAAATTGATCAGTATTTTTTTGTAGAATCCAATTCTATTTGAGTTCACACTTTTTTACAGGCGGCAAAACCCAAAAAAAAACAATATTTTGGTCTCAGTAGCCAGGACAAAAAAAAACATTTAAAAAAAAAATGTTAATCGCCAAAGTTGACGTATTTTGATGTAAATAAATAAGAAAATATAAATTTGTTCTGTGTATTATTTTCAACATAAACTTTTTTATATTTTTAAATAAATATATTATTACCATTACTCCAATTCTTCTAATTATATTATTCACTAAAATTAATTTCACTTAAGACGCCATTTTCTGTTCTTCATTATAATACAACCGAGTAATTTTAATCTACCAAAACGTCCCAACCCTCTCTCCGTTTTAATCCAATTAATTTCCTAAATTGGACCATAAAAATTTTTCACACCATATAGTTTCGTCCATTAATTAAATCGAATTGGTGCGCACTCAATTGTCCAAACGGCCTAATTATCTCATCCCTTTATATTTTTTCTTCTGACGTTCCAACAAGAGCTATTACGATAAGACCCACTTTCAGAGAGACCACCGCGATGGGGTCACTCTTATCCGGAACGAATTTTTATCTCGAATTATTATGGAAAGCCCATGCTCAACACGGCTTACATTAATCATATTAATTAGCTCAAGATATTTAATTTAAATAAAAATATAGTTTATATTATGAAATTGCTATTGATATTCATGTGGTAGCAGTTTGAGGGATTATTCAGTCACAATGACGACAATAATTGCGGACGGAGGAGGTGTCCGCTATATTAATCAGTGCTACTAAACGTTATTAATTTATTGTGCCGACTGGACGATTCGTTTCGATTAATCTTCGTTAAATTCAAATTGTCAGGCATTTTTTATCCAATCGTAGATGCCATCTTAACAACACATTGTTGGAGCCAGTGTGTGTATGTGTGTGACGTCCATCCGATGCATACCAGATAAAAATGACTAACTATATTCATTCTGTCGATTGTCCGTTTATTTGGAGGGCATTCTTTGTAGCCTTTGACCGGATTGCGTCAATATTTATATTATTTGCTTTTCACAAAGCATCACAATATTTAAAACGATAATAGCCAGTTGCTATTCTTTAAAGATTATGGTTACGTAATTATTTTCTTATCATAAACATGAAATTTAAATCAAAATGATGGCATATCACCAGTGGCGGACCTGAGAGTTGGTAGTATATAAAATAATTAAAAAAATAATTTTGTATAATTTATTCATTTAATTATAGAAATACGAACGAATATTATTCGCAGAAATCAAATTAAAATATTCTAAATTCTTATCACACATATCAGTCACACCTTGTGTAATATTGGTCCGTGTAGATGTAATTTTTTGCACTTAATACGTGATCGATCGCAGTCGTTGTGTCAACACGAGGTTGATTATTAATTAACGTCCAATTATGAAGTAAAGCCATGTAAAATTTCGCTCGTTTGCATAATTTGAAATGGTAAACAACGTATACGTGATTGGTATATTGATTGGCTTTGTAAAATAAATAAAATAGGTCAAATAGTTTAATATTAAAGATTTCCATCTGACATTTACAATTTACAACAATTTAATTTATTTGGTTGCTTGCAATAATGTATTGCTTGTTTTATGGAATCGCTAAATTCCACAATAAAGTATAATCGAGAGAGTCCATCTGCAAAATCCGCGCAATTATAATTAAGTATAAATTATGGAAGTGTTTGCAATGTAACGCTGTTATAAAAACACCCTCAAGTTGCTGCAGCGCGTAGAGAGAAGAAGGCGAGATGATATAATCAACCCTGACCGCGAGTGATTTATAACTCGACTCAGGTGCTTATAATTATAAGAGTGTCCAGCAGGAAGTTATTCTCGGCGGCGGACGTGATTTACTCCTGTGCTCCAAACCGCCAGATATCACATGGCCTCTCTTCTTGAATTGTGTTGTGTGGTGATAGCGGCGAAACAGACTCCTTACTAATTAACTGAGCGATGCACCAAACGGTTTCACAAAGCAATCGTGCCTCTGATGAATTTATGTACAATCTGTATCTAAATGAACGAATATTTATGACTTTTTTAGTTTAGATTTTTGTTTGTTTCTAGTCGTAAAGTATTTTGGTGTTTATTCAAATTATTTATGTATTCCGAAAGACTAAAACTGATTCCATTATACTAATTACAAACTAAAACTTTTTGTTTTAATTATCATTTGTCTTAAAGCCCATCCGGTCCAGACTTTTAATCAATGAAGTAAAAAAATAAATCACTCATTCATTTTTGGTATATAAACTGTCAGATTTTTCTTAAATAATATAAAATATTCTAAACCTGTTCAAAAATTGTTCAACTTTAATTAAATAACATCGTAATTCAAACTATAAAAATATTACTCAAAATAACAAAAGATTAACTAACATGACAGTTCTACATCGAGGAAACAGTTATTAAATTCTACTCCATGCCAAGTCTCCCCAAACTTCAGCCATCCTGCGGGCTTCCGCCTTGGAGTCATCGTCCAGTCAGACACCACGGCTTCATATATTCGGCGCAGGTGAATGTCTTGAATAGCCCTTCCTGAGTGTTCTCATTCTCCACATCATAGGTGTCGTGTGATATGACCTTCGTCATTCCGTATAAACCCAAATATTCAACTTTATGTCTTTCTGAAACTCATTGATCATCTCCTGCTCAATAAGCTACTTAATTCTGAAACCTTCGAGATGTTTTATTTGCACTCCTGTTAGTATATATCAAATAGTATAGTGTCTATGCTTCTTTAGAAAGTCGAATTAATTATTTTCTGAACGTCATCAACATATTTGTACCATTTTGTTGCATCGTCAAATGCAATCTCGCTCAAGACTGCTATGATAATGCAGTTCAGCATCTCTCTTTGTTCATTTGCCCGCACAGCCCCGTTATGATTATGCAATGCTCAATCTTCTCCTTTTCACATTACTCCTTAAACTCATTGCTTGTAAACGCAGTTCCTTTATTCAACATGATCCGCAGTGGGTAGCTAACATTTTTCTTTTGACTTTCCAATTGCATTATGACCTCTGCGGTAGTTGACTTCGTAGGGTACAGCCACTTAAACTTCTTAAAGGCATATATTATTGCCAAACGTGGTTGTAGTTCTTGTTGGTCGTGGTCAACAGTCCCAAATAGTCAATGCAATACATTAAAGACTGCATCTTCCTTAATCAACGCGTTTGAAAACCCTTCCATCTTTCATCCTTTTCTGTTTATCAAAATGCACAAAAAGCAGCATGCATCTTACACTTCATATCAATTAGCTTATCTTCTTTATCTAATTCATTCTCTCTCTCCATCTTCCTATCTTCTTTAATTTCTTTATCTACTTAATCTTCTTCATCTTTTTTCTTCTTCAGGCTGTATCTATCTACTTCTAAACATAGGCCTCCTTTAAATTCTGCCACACGGTCCTATCTTTAGCTTTCTGCTGCTACGAATAGCCGGCGACTTCTCGGATGTCGTCTCTCCACCTTTTTTGGGGTCTTCCCACACTTCTCTTAGAGGTCAGTAGTCTCCACTGCATAACCCGTATCGTCCACTTCGCTGGGTCTTGCCTTGCAACATGGCCAGCTCAGCTCCACTTTGCGACTTGTGTGATAACATCCTCGACACATGTTCGCTTGCGGATATCATTGTTTCAAATGTGATCCCTTAGGCTTACACCTTTTTAGTCCATATGAGATGCTCTGATCTTTTAGTATGTAACTCAGTTTACCGAATGCTGCTCAACTCATCCTAATTTTGCGTTTTACTTCGGTGCACTGATTTTCTTTTCCAAATCTAATCACATGACCCAGGTACACATACTCTGCCACATTTTCCACCACATTTTGTTCTATAGAGATGGGAATTTTAGAATCACTCATAATTTTGGTCTACTCAAGGTTCATCTCAAGTCCAAATTCATTATATGCTAAATTTAGTTGTGTTAGCATGCTTTTTAACTTCCTGATGTCCGAGCTAATAAGAACGATGTCGTCGTCAAAGCGCACATTTTTTCTTAGCAATGTTCAATGATTTTATTGTATTTTCTTTGCAATCCGCTGCAAAACCTTTACATCAAAAACATTTTGTTTTATGCTCGCAGTCTTTTGCTCGGTTGCCGTTTGTTCCACAATTAAAACGTCTAGGTGCTGGCCTTTTCGGTCTTTCCTGGTTGCTTATCAGTTTCTTTGTTCTTCAATATACTAGCCGAAAACTTACTCAGATTTGCGCTCTTACTGCTTTTAATTTTTTCGTTAATGCCTAGCCTAATTTTAAAATCTCTTAAACTATGTGCTATGTTCTAAATCTTTTACGTACTGCATCAACGCTTCATCTTCTAATACTCCTTTGACTGCTATTTCTTTCATTATTAAAAAATACTGATTCTTCTTTCTTTATTCATTAATGAATCTGTGTACTTCTTCAGTATTGCACTTCACTAGAAAAAAAGAGAAATCGTCTTCAATCTCGCCCTAGAAATCAATCGCTGCTTATAAAAAGTTTCGCTAATTCTGATATTCGTTTCTTTGCAAATAAAATCAAGTTAAGTCCTCGAAACTTTGATATCTATTTATCTATTCACCGTTTCCACTAAATCTACGGATTGTATCTTCCACGTCCCTGAACAAAAATGCAAATCCCACTGAGAGATTCTGCGCATCATCTTCATAATTTTTGTTATAACATTCATCTGTTTTACCATCCATTTTTAAATTCAATAAATCACAAATCAATTCACTTTTATTGAGTTCATTTAAAACCTCAACTTGATCCATGTATTCATCAGAATTAGCTTCACGCCCAAACCAGGAAAATCTTTTGCGATTGTCTCCAAAAATTGCTTGAGCCTTATCTGACAACTTATTAATTTTATTATTGATAGAGTTGTTTGTCTAGTTAACAGCCCTACGTCTTTTCTTCTCGTAGCCTGCTTTTTTGTCGTTGAAAAAATGTTTTTGAAATCTTCCCAATTATTAATAACGTTCCTATATTGTCAAAAATGTTCCACAAATGTTTCTAAATTTTTATTAATGTTTGTAATCTGTCAAAAATGTCTAGAAAGAATTAAAAATTGTTATAAACAGCTTTTTTTTAATAATTGCATAATTTAACGGCGCAAAAACTCGATTGCGTTTGTGGTCGATTGTGATACCCAAGTAATCATTCAAAATTGAAACTACTAAGCCATATGAGATGGCTATGGCATCCACAATCTTTCGCACTTTTAATCTTCGATTGGCCAACACCATATCGTAAATTCTTTTAATTGTGTCGGGTGTAGAGACCTCAACTTGGTGTCCAGAACGTTCGGAATCTTCCGTGCTTGTAAGCTCACAACAAAACTCAGTAAACCATTTTTTTTTTAATTAAAATAGATAATGCAGAGTTCCCATAGTATTTATCAAGGTTAGCCTTTGTTTGAGTAATGGTCTTTTTCTGCTTAATGAACACACAAAATTTATTTTTTTCCACTTTCTCCTCAAATCACAAGGTAGTATTTTGACAGGAGTCAGTTGACAGATGCCTCTTGATAGGAGCAGTGTTTCCTTTTAGTTAAGAGACGGAAAATTCAAGTCACAAACAAATTGACCTGCCCTCGTATTTGTATGTGCTTTTTTGATCAATTTTATGCATCAACTGGTTTTCTGAGCAATTTTTAATGTATGAAATATGGGTTTTGTGTAAGATAAATATTGTGTCACTGTTCTGATTTGTTTTATGTAAGCGGTTTTTGCATTAAATAAATTGAGTGTTTTCTACCAATTATTGTAATTGTTTGATGACTTTATATTTAAAATAATTATTAATTATTTGTAAACTAATGTTGTGACAAAAATTTGAATTAAAAATGATTGAATGCTTTGTTTAGACAAAGAAAACCATCGTTCGTTCAGACATAATGCAAAAAAGTAAAAGTGGTTTTAGCCAGCAAAATGTAATGCAACAAAACAAATCCGAGCGTGATTGTGTCCGGCCCCATTTATCAAAAACAATTTGAATACATTCCACACGATTTCCAATGGCGGAATTTTAAACAAATTCAAGTGATTTTTCTCGTTATAAGTTGTTCGACATGAATAATGTGCTCGGACGAGTTAATAAAGCCCGAATTGTCTAACTATCCACGGGGTCAAGTTTTCTAATTAACACTAACGGTATGGGAGTGATTGATTTGTATTGTGGACGTGCGTCCTCGCGGACATCGCGAGGTTGTACGACGTTTCGGGATGCTACGTGAATGCCGCTCATATATTTATATTAGTTGTTTATGATGCGTGAATGCACAGTTTTTTGTAGTTGTAATTTTTATTTTGGGAAAATATTGCCTCACATTTTTCAATATCTTTGCGTATTTGTCAATTAGTAGGTGGACAGGCGTAGCAAGCAAATTGATTTTCATCTCTAAGTATCAATTTAAGTAATATACAGCCGGCGGCAACAAATACATAAAATTTATATTTATTGCTTCAAAAATTATTTTATTGTATCAAATGTAATTTAAAAACAATTAGTTTTTAGCTATTTATCATTTATGAAGCAAAATTTCTTTAATTTTAGTCTCTATCTGTTAATTTAATCTTAGTTTCAAGCTACATTTATATATTAAATGCCGTATTAATTGTCATTTCTGTGTTTAAAAATCAGCTTTATAACCTTTAAAATTGTTTTTCTTTATTACTAAAAGCTGAATTTGTTACCTGTACTGCTGTATTCTTTAGTTTTGAGTACAATATAACAGAACTTTTTTAACCACTTGTTGAAAACTTAATTCAAACACTCAAAAACCTCACGGCCATTCTTGCCTAGCTTTGCAAAAAACTTCAGCCTGCTGACGGCAGGTAAAAAAAGGTTACTTTCAACAAGCAGACGCAAACTCTTACTTACTCGCAGAGCGCTCTAGCTCAAACTGAGCGTTGAGGGAGGACCACCAGGCCGCCCCTTCACTACGCATTGACACATCGCCCCATTTTTTTTCCCTGACAAACCTCGTATAAGAAATTAGTAAAACCATACTGCAAAAAATCAACAGCAAAATAAAATCGTAAACAACGTAAAGCAATGACCACGTGGATAAAAGAAACGCAAAAAGAAAACGACTGAGTAGCCATGAAAGTAGTCCAAGAGCTGACAAATTTTCTTGGCAAAATGGCAAAGACCAAAAAATTGCTTAAAAAAACAACACTAAAAAAAACATTAATAAACTACCAAGCTATACCAAAAAGACCATTCTCGCTAATAAATTAACTGCGGATCTTCAAATCCAAAACTCGAGCAAAAGGTAATCCGACCCAAATTATAACAAAAAATAAGCCTAAGTATGCTAAAATGGTCAGACAAGACCTTCAGAATATATCGCATATCCAAAGATAAATTTTTATTTTTATTTAGAAACTATTATCAAAAAACATATTCAACATATGTGATGAATATATTATAAGAAAAACGTTGATAACACAGTTTTATAGCAAAAGCCAAAGAACTGTTAGAAATAATGGAAAAATTAAAACAAGAAAGCGTCATCTTTCATCTAGAGATTAATCAAGATAAAATAAAAGTCATGATTTTAGACCGCCTAAATAACAACTGGCCCGACATTACACATATTGGACAACCGCAAGTAGTTACCCAATTTATATATTTAGATGCAGTAATTACAAATGTTCTGTAGAAATACGATGAAGGTGTGAAATTGCAAAAAAAAAAACGTACAAAAGCTACAAAGAACATGGGTAGGTAGTAGCATAACACTGTATACAAAAAAAAAACAAATCCGTCGTACTATATATTGCAGAAACCTAGACACTTAAAGTACTAGACAGGAAAAAAATCGATGCCTGCAAAATGTGATGTTGGAGGCGCATACTCCGAATTCCCTGAACGGCCAGGCAAACAAACGTGTCCATCCTCAACGAGATCAAAGAACCGTAGCGACTCTCACAAGTTGTATACTCTCAAATTCTGAGATACTTTGGGCACGTTACGAGGAGAAAAAACGACAACTTCAAAAGACTGATAGTCCAGGAAGAAATAGAAGACACAAGACCAAAAGAACGTTCCCCAAAAAGATGGTCGAACCAAATAAAAAATTTAAGAGCTCCACTCTAAATAAGGCTACCAAGGACGCCAAACATAGAAGCCGCTGGCGTGATATAGTTCGCAGAGCCACTGCTCCTACTCAATAGCATAACATGACCACGACTCTTCTGCCAAGAAAAAACAAAAAAAAAGATCAAAAAACCCCTAGCTGGCTGACAAGCAGTAAGATCAAACCTTTGGATCCAAGATGTAGGGCACAACACCCGATCTAGGCTTTCCACAGAGACCTGGAAGAGAAACTACAAGAAAAGAGACGCAGAAAGAAAGATTGTAGAAAAAATATTTTAACAGAAATAGAACTAAATGAAAGAGAAGAAGAGAAAATTAAGAAATAAAACAATGGGTCAACTAGTATAAAGGAGGTGGGCGTTTAGTAGCTGTAAACAGCGTTCCTAATAAATCCGACACAATGTCTTTAGAAAATTTCCTACTCTCCACCAAAAAAAAGTTAAAATAACAGAATTTCTGAGATTAAGTATGAAATTCATCTGACAATTTTTTTGTTAAATTGACAGTTTATTTTCGTGTAAATTTTGCTAGTTAAATTCTAAAATCAATGGATTGATATGAACGGTACTTACTACAAGTTTTGCATAATATAAATGTAAACATAATATTTATTACATTCGCATAAATGTTAATAATAATTGATTTTATTGTTTCAGGTGAGTCGACTTCAACCTTCAATTAGCCAGGGTGAGTTAACAATATATTTTTCCTGACATTTGTCTATGTTATGACATGTTGGAATGTAGCAGTAATACAATGCGGTAGGTGAAATGCAAATTAGGGCTTAATATAGTTATCGTTTTGTATCGAGCGCCTATAATAGAGACAATATCCTTGACATTTTTTTTTTCTCTTAACAGAGAGCGATCGACTTTCAAGTACACGACCGATGTATGATTTAAATACAATTGCGGCGAGTAATGTGTTAATTGCGATTGAGCATAAGTATTTTATTGCTGGTTTTATATTTAATAATAAATACAGAGTAAGATAAGTATCTAATGAGAAATTTATAATTGCAGTGCTGAGGCATTAGTTCTGCGTGGCGTATGTTTTATGGAGTAAAAAATTGTTCATTCCCCACCCATTTGAGTTGATTGCAGTCAACAGTTAATTAAAATGGTCCGAGTCCGTGGGGAGCGTGAAATATTGCATGGCCGGTTTATTTAGTGGTCACGCAAACTATGCTCCACCACGCGACAAAATATATACAGGATGTCAACTAGGAGTTATTGCTAGAGACAACAATACACATCTTCGCTATGTGTTTGCACGCCAACCAACCAACCAACCAACCAACCAACCAGTGGTAATTTAGGAAACGGTTTTCTGTAATTGGCAAGAAGAAGGCCTGCAGGTATAGACAAATAAGTGAATTCGATTTCCACGTGCTGGAGGCTGTCTCGGCAAAGACGCAATATGCACTTATTTATGGGCCCACTTCGTGCCGTGATTCACTGCACTCCATATTTCATATTCTCGATACCATTCCTCGCCTGGATCACGCCGTTAACACGGCTCTCTGTTGCCACCATGACATTTACCATTGCTCTCTTCCTCATCAACACCACGTGTGGATATACCACAGCGCCGTTTCACAATAATCGATTTTGAACAGTTGTCGAGTTTCAACGTTGACTTATATGTTGATCATTGTGAATATTTACAGGCCTTCCATAAAATGCGCACTATTTATTACAGAACTTCTAAATCATTCAATTGCTATTTTTATGCTACCTTTGTCGGTAAACGCAATTTTTCCAAAAAGTGTGCTTTAAGATCGTGTTAGAGTTAAAAGGTAAAACACCTACATGCCTCCTCGTTATGTTATAAAAATGCGCACCTTTATTACCATAAGTAAAATAACTCTTCATTGTTCCAACAGCCGTAGAAATAATTGAACAAAAGTCGATTGTTTACAAATTTCTAAATGTGTACTCGGGAACGTCTGGAATCTTATGAAGAATTTGCGCGTCCGTCCCGTGGTGGTTGCTTGTATAAATATCACATCTAGATGTATAACGGGGTGAATCCAGCATGGGATAGGTCGTAGGTCACCGATACACGCGGATACGCCGATAGCTACAGCATTTCTCCGCATTGTTATTCGTTCAGAGGACCCCTGATGCACTCTATATTCATACATGGTGTTCGCTACATGGAACGATAACACGATATTCGCCTTGCATTGTTTTTTTGTTTTGTTCGTTATGCGTCCACTGCTTATGGACATGATGAAGTTACCGCTCACGTTTTTTGTAACGCCACCACCGAATATCGGGCGACGTGCAATATTGCACGGTAAATCAATTTTATTTAATGTTGCAACCAAAACATAAAATGTCTTGTTGCATTTTTATTCAGTGGAATCGAAGCATATTAATCCATGTCATTTTGAAAAATTACAATTTGCAAAAATAGCAAAAAAACTATCCACACTTTTCCATTATTAATCATAAATGGAAGTCTCAATGAATTGTATTCCCAGATCTCAAGTCTCGTCATTTATATTTGATAGAGTTAAGAATTATAATTCATAATTTAGACTTTTATTTATTTTCTGTGAAATAGCATCTGAAAAAAAAATTTATATGAGACAAGCTGATTCAAACACTTTTGAGTATTAATGTTTGTTAGGATCTACCATAAATGTTCAAAAATTGCTTCTCGTTAACATTTTAGTAAATGATAGTTTATAAATAATTATTTTAAATTTAAAGCAATATTAGACACCAGTTATTGGATTATAGTTATAATATGCCCGTTAACGTTGAACGTCTTTATTACAAAACCTTGTTTACTTTCTCATAAGGTGTATTAATTATCGTGGTTAGCGATGGGATCAGATAAAGCCGAAAAAATTTCAAAAAGTTTCCGTACCAATTTTTTTCGGGGCCCTATCGAATTTCGGGATCTGCCCATGATGCGAATCAGCGGCCCCGAACGAAGTAAAAAAAATTCCCAACGCCCGGAACGCAATTATCGTAAATTGATTTTTCGACGTGCGATTTTAATTTCGAAGTAAAATAAATTGCCCTACGCGAGAAGTGATAAGTATCTGCTAAAAAAAATGTCTCTTATTTTTTAATGAGCACTTAAAAAATAATTTTATGGAAAAGAAATAAACGCAATTGGTAGTCTGAATAGTTTACAACAAATATAATACAACTATAACCATATTTCTTACAATGTAAGAATGCCTTAACGTTATGCTACAGTAGTCAGCTTGAATTATTTTACATTAAATCGGAGATAACATCATCTGCTTCAGTTATGTCTGAGCGGGACGAACGGTGTCTTCGTATAGGTTAAATCGAAACGGGATAGATTTATGGAAAAAGTGTAAATGTATGAGATACAAATCAACCAGTTGTTAAGCATAAAGTTCCATATAGGACTTGTATGTGCGCTGTTAGTTCAACAAAACAAACCAACTAGAAAAAGGATCTACAACAGTTCTGCTTTTTCATTCGGATTCCAGCAGACGCAACGACAAACGTATAGAAAATATAATTAATGAATTCCGCGGTAATGATGATTGTTGCAGGAAACGGCGCAAGCTTACGCCACCTTTTGTTCTTCACAAATTAATTTCAAATTCATCCAGATTCTTTCTAAAAATTAATCATAAAAAAATATTACATTCATCACACACGGAGCGTATAAATCACCACCGCCAACTATAAATTACGAGTGAGATTCATATCTTGACCATTTCTCTGACCGTAAAAATGTGTTATTAACATAAGGCATGGCTTATAAAAACGTGTAATTAAGATCTAATAAAAAATATATTTAATTTTATTACTTAAGAAATTATCACATGATGCGCTTTTTGTAAAAAAAAGTTCTTTGTTTTACGGTTTACAATTATGAAAGATTTACTAAAAACTTCATACTAAATAGATAATTAACACTTATACAATTTTTTTAAATAATCGATTGTACAGTGCTACAGTCTAATAATGTGAAAGCATGTTATGTATGATAAGAAAGCTTAAACAAAGATAAACCAATTAGTTTCATACATCATAGTAGACACCTATTTGTTGGAAGTGCAGAGGCTGCATCCAAATTTAAGAAAAAGAACTGTTCCTTATACAAACTAAAAGCAGACTTTTCTCTTTAAATCTAGCCATAGACTAGTTCAAAGTTTTCCAAACTATATTTACCCAGTTCATAATTGCAGACAAACAGTTGAGTAGTATATGATTTGATTGTTCCTTGCAATAGTCATAAAATGTAAAGAAAAAAGAGTAATATTCAATCTACAAATCCGTAATACTTGGGAAGATGAGTTGGTTTACAAGTGCATGATTACAGATAAATAGTTTGAACAGAAATGCCGCCCACCCGCCCTTGTGTTGGTAATCAAAAGATTAGATGTTTCTTCTCTTTGCAAACATCAATATTTATTAAATTAAAAAAAAAAAAGATTGAAAGCCAATTTACAAATCACTTAGATGGGTGAGTGACATTATTTCATGATTGCGTATGAATAATTTCAATTGAAGTAACCCGACCACCCTTATAAGTGTTGGTAATCAAGATATTAAATTTTCTCCTTCTTGACACCAACACTCACTAAATAAACACAAAAATCCCAATCGGATTACCAACACTAACAAATAGATGAGTGTAATTCATGATTGCAAACCTGCACTGCAATGTCTCAACGGATATCATTAGAGATGCCATCACAGCCGGTAAATTCATCTCAGTAGTCTTATGTCTTGGGACTACAAGATCAAGGAAATGTGCGCCCTGAATCAGGTAATATTAGTCCATCGCAGCCAGTAGATTTTTCTCGGTAGTTATTTTGCTTAATGTTAGTGGAAGCAGAGATGTTGTGACCTCAAAGTAAAATTTTGTTAACTTTGCGGCCACGCACTCCCCTTCAACAAAGCCCCCCTCCCCCCACTTTCGCAACTTTGCTTTTATCAACAAGGGTATGCGCCTTTTAGTACCCACTAATGTCAAAATAGTAAATCATGTCCAGAATTGAATCACTTGGTATGGCTCCGTTCAAGTCCACATTATGTCATGTCCAAAAGACCCATAAGTCTCTTCCGGTATTTATATAATCGGGTTTGGTCATAGTTTGACCCATTATAGTTCGCACGCAGTTTACTTGTCACTGAACCTTGTGAGCTCGCGGACGTCAAGCTCATGTACCGCGCACAAGTCCAGAGGTTAAAGATGCTGCGTCATTGCTAAGTCGGTGTGTGTGCCTTAATGTTGCGTGCACGTTAAAGAACCCAATAATTTAGATCGGAATTCCTAAATTTGCGGCAAAACTCCGAGATGTGGTAGTCTTAACCTCTGGCGTCGGTGATTAGCCTTGGCAGCAAAAATAAACCGACAATAAATAACTAAATTAAAAAAAGGTTCGAGTTTGATGGTCGTGTCTAAATCGATCAAATATAACGTAATTAGATTAGGCACCTGCAAATCCAGTGTCAAAGCAGGTTGCGTCCAAACATCTCTACCGCATCATAGAATTATACGTAAAGAGAAGACAATTTCACCTTTTAGAACGCCAGACTTTGTAAATTCGTCTGCAGATGGAAAACAATCCCTCAAGTCGTCGCTATGCCTTCGGCCTTGCAGTATATTGATTGCGGGACAATAGTTTCAACTTTAGTTCCCGCCCACCCGCCCAAATGTTTTAATCCAACGTCTTGATTACAAACACTTGGGAAAGTAAATGAGCACTCAGCTCATTGAATGGAGAACAGTAATTTCAACTTTTGTTTTCACCCAAGTGTTTGTGATCCAATTTCTTGATCACAAACACATAGGTGAGTGGGCAGGCCACGCAGTTTATTGATTGCAGGACAATAGTTTCAACTTAAGTTCCCGCCCACCCGCCCAAGTGTTTCTGATCCAATTTCTTAATTAAAAACACTTGAGTAAATAGATGAGCACACAGTTCATTAAATGCGGGACAGTAGTTTCAACTTTTGTTTCCACCCAAGTGATTGTCATCCAATTTCTTCATCATTAAAAACACTTGAGTGGGTAAGCGAGGCAAACAGTTTATTAATTGCAAGACAATAGTTTCAATTTTAGTTCCCGCCCACCCGCCAAAATGTTTGTTATCCAATTTCTTGATTACAAACAGTTGGGTGTGTAGATGGGCACTCATTTCATTAAATGCGAGACAGTAGTTTCAACTTTTGTTCCCATCCAAGTGTCTCTGATCTAATTTCTTGATCACAAACACTTGGGTGGGTGAGCGAGCCACGCAGTTATTGATTCCAAGACAATAGTTTCAACTTTAGTTCCCGCCCACCCGCCTAAATGTTTGTGACCCAATTTCTAAATTACAAACACTTGAGTGGGTACATGAGCACTCAGTTCATTGAATAGGGGACACTAGTTTCAACTTTTGTTCCCACCCAAGTGTTTTTGAACCAATTTTTGAATCATAAAAACTTGGATGGATGGGCGGGACAAGCAGTTTATTAATTGCAAAACTATAGTTTCAACTTAAGTTTCCGCCCACCCGTCCAAGTGTTTTTGGTCCAATTTCTTGATTACAAACACTTGGATGAGTAAATGAGCACTCAGCTCATTGAATGAAGGACAGTAGTTTCAACTTTTGTTCCAAACGAAATGTTTTAAACCAAGTTTTTGTTCAAAAACACTTGGGTGGGCAAGCGGGGCAAGCAGTTTATTGATTGCAAAACAATAATTTCAACTTTAGTTCCCGCCCATCTACCCAAGTGTTTGTGATCTAATTTCTTGATCACAAACACTTGGGTGGGTGAGCGGAGCACGCAGTTAATTGATTGCAGGGCAATAGTTTCAACTTTAGTTCCCGCCTACTCGCCCAAATGTTTTTGATCCAACTTTTTAATTACAAACATTTGGGTGAGTAAATGAGCACTCAGCTCATTGAGTGGTGTTTTTGAACCAATTTTTGGATCATAAACATTTAGATGGGTGGGCGGGGCAAGCAGTTTATTGATTGCAAGACAATAGTTTCAACTTTAGTTCCCGCCCACCCGCCCAAGTGTTTGTAGTCCACTTTCTTGATTACAAACACTTAGGTGAGTAGATGAGCACTCATTTCATTAAATTCAAGACAGTAGTTTTAAATTTTGTTTCCACCCAAGTGTTTTTAAACCAAGTTTTTAATCATTAAACACTTGGGTGAGTGGGCAAAGCAAGCAGTTTATTGATTGCGGGACAATAGTTTCAACTTTAGTTCCCGGCCACCCGCCCAAGTGTTTGTAATCCAATTTCTTGATTGCAGACACTTGAGTGAGTCATTTCTTTGAATGCAAGACAGTAGTTTCTACTTTTGTTTCCACCCAAGTGTTTGTGATCCAGTTTCTTGATTACAAACAAGTGTTTGTTATTTGATTTCGTGTTTACAAACACTTGAATGGGTAAAGTCCTTCTTGTATTTTTTAATAATCACTAAAAAAACGTCAATGGCCTTAACACGGCAGTTAAAGAATTGTCTATCCGTTGCCAGACAAAAAAAAAAATTCTAAAACTACAAACAACCACTTCTCGCTGAGAATACGGAAATTTGAAAATCTTGACCTTAAAATTGATGCAAAAAAATGAAAAAGATCCACAAGCTAGAAGCTTCTATCCGCAAGATCGGCTCTATAATAAAGCTCCTATTAAGAATCCGTCAATTAGCGTAAATATTGTGCATTATAGATGAGCCAGGAAACGTCTCAGACGCACTAAGCTGGCAAAAGGTATGCTAAAGAAGTATATTCAACTGAATCCGACAACTCGTCAATCGTCAATCCTCCATCGATGAAAGTGTTGCAGATAGAAGTCTAGCAGCCCAAAGATGAAAGTCAACCATACAAACTCGTCGAGAATCGCAAGACAATAGCAAAACGTAAGAGGGTACGAAAAAATATTTCAACGTCCTTTTCCAATCTTTGCAGAAACCATCTACTTCATTGCATTGTATAATAAATTTTTAGTTTTCATAAATATTCGGCCAAAATTTTTCATAAAAATTATGTCAAAAATTTAAAATCCCAAACTAACAAAACCCATTTTTGATGGTAGTTTGAATTGTAAGCAGTATGTTGGCACAAAACTCGCAATCCATTGTAGATGAGTATGAAAATATTGCTCGCATCTTATTTCACGCAAGAAGAATCGGCATTTGTTGGAGTAACGGGGCATGTGAAATTGCGCGTATTCATCATTGCACCTTTTTCACGGCCACGCAGCAATTGTATTTGCCTGTTAACAAATGGCTATATAAATATGTATGTTTATAAAGGGATGACCTTAATCTCGAGATGTAATCCCGGCCATCGTGTGAAGCGTCAGAAGCTGACAACTGTGATTGGGTTCGTGCTACCTCCTGTTGAGCCAGACACGTCGCGTTCATTCGCGTACCATCAAGCATTTCCAGGCCAGGCCATCACAGGGCAACTAACCAGCGTATTTAACTTAACATAACATTAAAATCCCTTAGAAATTAATTGAATTACCAATAATATTTAATTGAAATGCCTTATTCGTCCATTGTGTACTTAAAAGCCATCAGAATAAATAGGGACTCGTTTGGGTAATTTATAACCAGTGTGTTCGGAGTACCTTAGCGTTCGATCAGTTTCACGCATGGGACTCTTGTACTGTATTTATCAAATGGTGTGGCTGCCTCTCTTGACACCACAAAACTGTCATTTTGTACGACACTTGCTATCGGTATCAGAAACAAAAAACAACACACAATATTATACACTTAATATATTAAATCGTGCGTCACAATTTATATATTTCATTTGGGACGATTTGTCACACAATCCCGAAATTTCCGAGCTCACTAAATCAAGCACCTCGTTGTAATTTAATCGACCGTGTAAAGGTAAGCCCATGCATTATTCAACGCATCCTAAACGCCATCAATTATATCACTTACTAATGATTGATTGTATATTCAAGCAAACTAATTACAACCCGAATCGATGCAAAATGTGTTTGTCAGTCGTGCCATAAATAAAGATTATATATATAAATGTAATAATATGTTAATAGTCGCAACGCTTAAAGTGTTAAACAACAATTACAGAGAATTTCAACACTTTATATGGCGTGCGATTTTGCATATAAATGCGAACCGCAAATCAGACGCTTTAATGCCGCAACTATTTACCCCTAGTTGAGTCGTTTTAAGATATCGCTCGCTGAATGGTGATGGCTGAATCCTGAGATTCGAGAGATAACAATGGTTCTCTTCTACGTTGTCGACGTCTTTCTGCCCGGATTTTACTTGAGATTCCAGATGGTTTTGCATTTGAGGCGATTGCAACATAAATTTGAATTAAATTAGCATCGCCCAGACGCAAATCACTTTTCCGCTTGACGTTATTGCATATGCTTTGCTTTTCATTAACATATTTACACCCTTCAGATATATAAATGTATTTGTTAACTACTTTTCTGTGGAGAAAATATTATTGCAGTAAAATAATTTTTTTCTGTTTTAGAAATAAATAACTAGCTAGATTTTATCACAAATTCGTTTGTGATAAAAAAAAAAATCATTTCAATTGCACAATTTATGGAACTAATTTTTCTACTCTCATAAAACCAATCCAAAATATACAATTAAATATCTCACATTGACCTTTAGTCGGAATAATTTAATCATTGTAAATAATGTTTAACCGGGGTCAGTAGGATGATAAAATCAAAGTAATATATTCTAAATAAAGATATTTTGGGATTTACGCTTGTGTTACTACTTCACAACTCCCTTTGAATATGTTACCTGCAACTACTAATATATATAAGGTAGGGCAGGGAAACTTGCTGATTTGAATTGGGCGGCAATGAACGAGATGTGGTCAGAAAAGGGTAGGAAGAATCTCATTCAAAAGAAGGGGTCTTGAAGTTTTGTTACCGCTCAAGCCAGTTGTCGTCATGCGTTAGACAAAGGAGGAGCATGCGTTTGCCGTCGAGGCCTACTTTTCCAATAGCCGTTCGGTAGTCGCTACCCGACGTCGGTTCAATATTCATCCCACGGGTCTCGTTCCTGGCCGGCAATCGATCGGTTCATGGGTGGACGCATTCAGAAAAAGTGGCAGTGAGGCCAAAAAGGGCCTGGAGGTCAACGGACTTCCAGAACCCCAACAAACAAAACATGCGTTATTGGAGTGTTGCCAGCCCCCATGAACTTCATGAGAAGCCACTTCATTGTGAACGTGTTACTGTGTGGTGTGCATTGTCAAGAGTTTCGATAACTAGGCCTTACTTTTTTCAAGAAAGAAGAACACACTGTTACTGTAAATGCAGTTCGCTACAGAGAAATGATGATTGAGCCATTTTTTTCCCAAAACTTGAAAAAATGGAACTTGGGGACGTATGGTTCCAGCAAGATAGAGCCACGGCACACACAGCAAGAATTTCACTGGAACTTTTGAAGGAACACTTCCACGAGCGCCTAATCTCCTTGAGGAGTGACGTACTGTAGAGATCTAGTATATGGTACTCGCACACCTTAATATTAAATATAACTCTTATTTTGTCTGTCAACCTCAAGATGGCGTATCTGCCGTATGGAAATTGCTTAGTCGATTCATTCAGTTTGCTTTTCTTGAAAAATTCTTTTCTTCTTCTCCTTATCTCTGCAATTTTAGTTGTTACTAATGTTTCAATAAATGATCTTTTCTTGTGTATCTTTTCACCTTGGTAGACATTGTCTTGGTGTTCTTTGTTTTTTGCTTCCATTTAGCTTCTAGCTCCTCCTTTTTTTTGTCTTCTGTGGCTTTTGATCTGTGTGTTTCCTTTTATTTTGGTTTATCTAAATCTTAAATTAAAGCTTTCCTCTATATTTTTCGTCAGTGTCGTTGCATAGTTTCTTAGTGCTCTTAATTTGTTTTTGTCACTAATCATATGTTAGACTAACTCCAGAGCTAAAACTCAAACCCACGACAAATTATGCGCCAAGATTCAAACTAAACCAATCTACAGACTTTTAGAACCTCTGTACACATTTTAAAATTTCTAAGAAACTTCTGAAGTTTAACAAACCCAATTTGAGCTTCCTTTTATTAACTTTTCTTTAAACACTTCTTAGAATTTCTAAAGAATATTGATATAAAAAGATAATCGTTTTTCTAAACTTTCTGTATTTTGAATAGTAGTGCAAAGTAATTGTAGCTCCATCTTGTTGTGCAATATTTCTGTACTTTTATTCGTAATCCTTACAAAATCCCATTAAATCACTATTTAGACATTTTTAATATTATTAGTTAATCTAAGACCTCTTCAAAAACTTTTCTAAAGTTCCAAAAGTGCATCTCAAAAGTTTTAATAACTTTCTTAAAACCTAGTAAAGGTTTCCATAATAATTTCTAAAGTTAATTTGCAAATTCTTTTGCTAATTCAATTAAAACTAACATTTTTGTATGCGTTGTTGATTGAATGAATTCCAAAAATGTCTAAAACATCGGATATTTAGCATAGGCCAATAGATGACTTTAAAAGATTCTATTTAACAAAATTCTACACCAGTTTATAGAAAACATTTAAAATCTTTATAGAAACTTAATAAGCCAGAACTTAAAAGTCTTTTAGAAAATTATACACACAAGAATCTTCCGTAAAATAAACAAACAAATGGAAAACACGCCATTCATATTTAGAAAAAGTTTAGGACCAAATACGTAGTATATGCATTACAAGTGCTCATCCAGAAAGCCTTCGACATAGATGCGTATACGTAGGCTTCTTCGACTACTCAAAAGCTTTTGAGAAAGTTATAACGGGGTAGGTAAAGCAAAAAAACAAAGTATATCAAACCTATACTGGCACCAGAATATACAGAAAAGAGTGCAGCAAAGATGTATCTTGGCACCAATACAACATAAACTCTGAAGAGATTTTCAAGAAAGCACTAGAAAAAATAGAGATTAGTAATAAACAGGCTAAACATCGCAATGCAAATGACTCCAAATTAATAATAGAAAACAAAGAAAGTCTGCAGATACTGATCAATCGAGTAGTTACATTAAGCAAAACATACGACAAAGAGTTAAACACAAAAAAACAAAAATCATTTATATTAGCTAACGCAACACTAATGATGCCTTCCATATAAAAAGAAAAACTTTACAACAAGAGGAGAGCTTTATCTACCTAGGTTGTTACATATACAAAGATTAGAATCACTCAAAAAAAGTAAATAAAATGCATTCAATCGACTAAAGAAAGTGCTACGCAAGATGTTAACAATAAATAAATATATAAAATCTCCAATATTTTGTGTTCAGTACTACTAAGCAGAAGCATAAATATGATGAGATAAAACGTCTAGAAGTCTTCAAACAATGATGTGATTGCCTATGGAACACAAGACACCCATAGAAAAAAATAAACCTCCTTCTCCACCAATCTTATTTAAAACACATACATTTGTTTGTATCCTTTTATTTTCTTTAATAGATTTAAAACTAATTTAACTCATTTATTCTATCTTAGAACTGTACACTTCGAAGATGTCCAACTACAAAGATATATCAGATACACAATTTCTGAAGTCAGATACGCACTTAGCAGAATGAAAAATACACACTTGTGATACTACTAAACAAATGCCTATCGGAAAGAAAACACGAAAGTGATACAGATACACAAAAAAGGAGACACCACTAACATGGAAAACTAACAACCCATGAGTCTCCTAGCAGTTTTATATAAAATCTTTGCAAAAACTATTACCAACAGGCTTACCAATAAATTTGACCAGCCAGTCAAACAGGCAAGCTTTCAAAAGGGTTTCAGAGCTCTGGATCACCTACAAACTCTGCAGTCAATTATAGAAAAGGCAACAGAATATAATGTACAATTACATCTGGCATTCATAGATTACCACAATGCATTCGACAGCATCGAAACCTAGGCTATTCTCTCTGCAATAGACGATGATAGAATCAATTCTAGATATTCGAAGATCATCAAAAACATATACCAAGACGCCACCTTTCATATCAAAATAGATGAAGAACGCACCACAAAGAAAATACCCCTAGGCAGAGGAGTCAGACAAGGGGATACATTGTCGCCAAAACTCTTTACACTGGCGCTCAAAAATATATTTAAATCTATAAACCACCTAAAATTTGCTAATGTCATAGTACTAATAAGTAACAACATGGAAGAAATAAACACCATGCTGAAGAAGCTTGAGGAAAAATCACAACAAGTAGGTCTAAAAATAAATCTAAATAAGACTAAAATAATGAGCAACGTCCCAATTTAAATCACCATAGATAATACAAAAATAAAAAATGTTACAAGCTAGATCTATCTCGGCCATATAATTAAACTTGGTAAAGAATACCAAAAGGCAGAAGTAACACATCGGATACAACTAGCGTGGCCTCGCCCAGGCTCGGCACGTCAGCCAGGACCCGCTTCCCGACCAAGCCCGACACACCCCGGGCCGCCTTTGGCAAGTTAAACTATATACTCAAAGATAAAAACATACCCATGAGCCTAAAAAAGAAAGTATACGACACTTGTATACTACCTGTATGCACCTATAGACTGGAAACAATGGCCATCACAAAAAAAAACCGCTCACAAATTACAAATAACACAGAAATCAAATTAAGAACTCAGAAATTCGAGAAAGAACAAAAGTGAGATGGAAACAGGCGGGGCATGTCGCTAGACAAGACTCAGAAAGATGAACAAACAAAATAATGCACTGAAGACCACAAAAAAACACAGCGAAGGAGAGGAAGACCACAAATGCGATGGGATGACGACATCAGGAAAGTAGCCGGAAGACAATGGATAAAAAAACACAAAGCAGAAAGAATGAAAGAATTTAGAAAAAACCTATATTCAGCAGTGAATGTTAAATGGCTAAATAAATTTAAAAAAAATCTACCTTAAATTTCCCAAAAAACTTTTTGAAGTATTTAAAAGTTTTTAAAGTCTTTCTAAGCCTTCTAAGAGACTATTAAAATGACAATAAAACTTCTGAAAACATTGTTACTGCTTCTGCGTTTTTCAATAGTCCCTTGGCTTAATCTTAAAACAAATAAAATAATTTCTAAAAACATTTCTAAAAATCTGTTAAACGCATCCTGCAATCTCTCGGTATCTAAAGTAAATATTTTTGAATCCTTATACTATCTTCAGGACTCTTTATTAGTCTATTTTGGGTCTTTTGACCTTTTAAAATTTCTCCAGCTAAAATTAAAAACTGAAGCAAGCAAATCTGCACGCCCTGATTTGTTTCTACAAGTTACATATATCCGCATATATCCGTATATGTTAGTTCCGTTTCTTTAATAAAGTTAACTTAAAAATGACAAAAAAAAAATGATGTAAATTAAAACAGAAATAACTAAAACATAAAAAAAGCTTAAGAAAAAAAAATATTGAAACAATTTTGAAGTATAAAGCTATAGAACAAGATTTGAAACTGCAAAAATCTAAAGTATTTAAAAAATAAAGACATAATTTATCAATCAAAACCAAAAAAAAGATAAAACAATTCTAAAAAATATTAAACTGCAAAAAAAATCAAAGATGTTTTAAAAAATCAGAAAGATTTAGATCAAAAAAGAAAATTCTTCGGCCCACGGACTTCTGGTTTAACAGTTCATTAGCTTGTTTCGGTAGCTAAGCAATATTCTGAACTGCAAGATAAATCCAAAGTATTTAAAAAATAATAATCTAAAACATTTTTGATAAAAATTTGAAAATCAAAAGAATATTTTGATACAGTTTTTAAAAAAGTATGAAATATGACAATGTAGGATTCTAAAATATATGAAAGTAGTTTGAAAACAAACAAAAAGTAGTATTTTAAACAAATTTTATAGATCTACTGAATATTCCTCTAAAAGTATTCTAAGAACTTTTTAGCCAAACCTCAAAAGTTTTCAAAAAGCACCGTAGTATCCTTTCCAAAAGTTTTTAAAAATCATCAAGATTGTACTATTATTTAAATTAATTTGTTGTGCAGCAGTATTTGTAAATAAAATGTACTAGCTTTTTAACCATACAATTCAAATTTAGTAAATTTAATATATTCAAAACTGATTTAAGTCCGTCCCTGAAGCAGCAGCGGCATCAACATGTCATTTCCTTATACTCATTATCGCCTTTTAAACGCCTCATAATGAATTTAAATTAAACACTTCTTCCCGAATGACAGCCCATTTGTCCGTATTAGACTAATCGTAGATAAAACGACAAGTTTTCTAAATTTCCAACCACACGAGTTGCGACAGAACTGCTCGAAACAGGATCCTATTCTCAGATAACTCACAACATTAATTTTCAAATTAAAAACAAAGCACTTATTATTGTTATTATTATTATAATATAAACAATTTAATGGGTTTTGAAATTACAACACGTTCGCTTAATTTAAACGTTTCAAAAAATGCCTGAATTAATCATAATATTTTTATTACTATAAATCAATTAGTATTTTAAAAGCAGATCTGGTTTGATTAATGAATTAAAATGTTGTATATCTTGGGCGTAAATAAAAAAAAATGACAGGCCAATTAATTGATTAACTTAATGGTGCAACTAATTATAACACGTTTCGATTGTCTATTCAGTTTATACAATTGTGCTTTTATAACTAGTTCTTGTTGTTGTTGTTGCTTTTTTTTTAATTGTAGTGATCTTCATTCGCAGCCGGGAGATATACATTCGCTCGCGATGCGGTCGCAATATCGATTGACGGTGTCGAAGCTCAAAGGCGAGTTTTTGTGCCGTTATCGCGCGACAAGTTTTTGTTTCCACAGTTCCAGACTGATCAGTGTCCAGATACGGCCACACCGTCGCAGAAATCCGCGAATATCTTTCCACCACATCTGTGGGAAAATTAAATATGAAACCGTTTAATTGAAAGAGATTTGAATGGTCCTTTTCGGAGGTCGACGTTCGATGACAAAAAAATGTCACACCAACGACTGAAGAGTTGTCGGAATAAAATACGGTCAAGAATTCACACCAAGCGTTTAAAAATTGCGCAGCCAACCAGATTGTGCAAAACTAAATTTGAGAACAAAAAAAAAGCGCTAATAATTTAAAACATATTTTATATAATTTGCCAATATTATAAATTCATTCAATATAACATAATGTTTACGAGATGAATTAATATACAAATCGATTAATTATTCAAGTGAATTAACATTCTGATACAACCAATAAAACACAAATTAGTAATAATAAAAATCTCAATATTTCATAATATAAAAAGCAATAAATAATTTCGTCCATAGATAAATCATCGTTTTATTGCCACTTTGGTGTTGCTGTACAATGGAGAAAATAATAGTAATATTACATTTACGACACCCACACTTTATATTATTAAATTTAAATTGTTAATAAAGTTTATTTTTTGAAATAATTTCATATCGAGTCGAAAATCTGTGGGGCTGAAAAATAAAGGCAACGACAAGACAGTAAAACGTTGGTGGTTTATAGTCAAAGATAAAGCTTTAATGTTTTATGATGGGCATTTTATGAAGCATTTTAATCCCTATTATCTTGTTGACTGTTTGTCGAATGTTTTCTAGATTAAATTACCTCGGGAATTAAAATTTTACGATAATCGCGACGGACTCGTAAATTCTGCAATCTGTAGATAAATATTTTAATAAAAGTTAATCTGCTCGATTTTACTTGATGTCTTTTTTCGGACATGATATACGATTATGTTGCAGCTGGATGAACTTTTATTATCCATTATTTATATTCAATTTGGCACTAACTTTTAATTGAAATGGTACACATAGCGATATTAAACAATTTTGTCATAACATTTAGACTTCATTGAGCTTAATATGATGTCATCCTCAACTGATGTTGCTTGCAATATATTTTAAATATTAAATAATAATATTATTGTTAAATATTTAACTGACACCAATAACGTATAATCTCATAAATGATATGCTAAACAGATTGAAAACCGTCAAGTTGCATTAAGCATTAAATCAAACAATAACAACAACAAAAAAAAATACAACTGCATTATAACCATGCTTTCATCCTAAAACTTAAGGTTATTATTGCCAGTGAGAATATTTGTATGCCGCTTCATTTCATTTATGGTGAAAGATTTCTTGAATATACTTTGGAATGCTAGACCAAAATATCTGCTTCAAAAGCTAATGCTACGATGAGAGATCCACAAAGAAAAAGGCAGTATCTGCAGCCTACTAATACTGCGCCAAATCGGTTCAAGCATCTAGAGTGAGAAATATCTGACATTTCAAACCCAAATCTGCACCAGGCCCCGAACGCATTTCATGAAAAATTAAGAGCTTCCCCTCACAAACATTACAAATGAAATGCTAAAAACATTTCCATTTCAAAATCGACATTAAGTCAAGGGGCAAAAACTATAATCTTGGAAAGAATTCTGAATTACACAGCAGCTGAAAACCTATTACTAAATCATCAACATTGACTCTCCTCAACCCATCAACTGACCGGATGAAATCAAGACTAATTTATTCTGGTACATTGTTCGATGTTAAAAAACGTTTGGCACCATGGCCTATTTCTTAAACTATATTTTTGTAGTAAAATTGAAATACTACTCATTGCTTTCCATTTAGAAAAAAAAAAAACATTGGCTGTAAAGTTGTTTAGGCACGTGTTTACCCCCGGCACAAACAAGACAGTAGTTCCTCAACGTTCGGTTCTTATTATTATTATCTAAGTAATTGATCAATTTTGGATCGGCAATGATCAAAATAGCTGGTTGTTAAACGCGCCAACTAATCGTGCGCGACCCAGGGGTAAAAAACTTGTCGTTTTCTGTTCACAGCACCGTACTACTTACTATCCCTACAGGCCAGAAAACTTAACTCAGCATTTCAAACAGTCTAAAAGACCTACTCTGCCAAAAAAATAAGTCCCGCTTAAGATGGCAGAGGTCCAAAAATCCTGAAGACAAACACTACCTCAACCATCTTCAAAACCACGTCCGGTAAAAATTAAAAGACCACAAATCAAAGAGTTGGTTCCACCTCATTGGCAAAATAAACAAAAATAAACCCTTATTCTAGAATATATCAAAAGCACTTAGGAAAAAAAGGACCCCTATACCAGCCATTCACGGGTTAAACGTAATCGAACACACCACTAAAGGTAAAACGGAAGCTATGGCTGATAGCCTAGAAACTCAATGCTCCCCTAACTACCGTGATGTTGACCCAAATCACATCAACAACATCCACCGGGAAATCCATTTTATCCGGGCCATAATCCCCATCAACAACCCCATTCACTTTAAATCTTCCAGACAAAATCTCCAACGCGGCCTTCAATCTCTTCCAAAAATTCCAGTGCTAATTATCATCAATATTATCAACAGCATGACTTTCTTATTTCCCTACCATCTGGAAAAGAGCCACGTTATCATGTTGCCCAAACCTAGTAAAGATCGCACGTTTTCGCAGAATTATCGCCCAATAAGCCTGCTCAGCTCCCTAGGTAAAATCGCTGAAAAAGCAATCCTAGTAAAATTAAGAGATCACACCAAAACTAAAAATCTTATGCCATCTTTTCAGCACGGCTTTCGACCCATGCACTCCACGTATCACCAACTACTTCGTGTCACCAACAAGATCTCAGATGGTTTTAACACCAACAGAGCAACCGGCGCAATTTTCCTAGACATCGAAAAGGCCTTCAATAAGGTATGGCATGAAGGCTTAATCTGAAAGCTTCCTCACTAAAATTTCCCGATACGACTAACCCAATTAATCTCTACCAACCAACCCATCTTGGCTTAAGTTCCTCAAGGCTCAAACCTGTTTCCACTATTATTCAACCTGTTTGTCCCGGACATCCCGGTACCTAATAATCAAGTCTCTATCGTCCAACACGCTGATGACACGTCTCTATTCTATACCTCTAAAAATACCAAAGTAATCACCTCCCGATTATAATTTTCACTAGACATTTTGGACAAAAGAGTACTAAAATGTCGAATCAAAGTCAATCCCCAAAAAAACAACGCTATAATTTTCTGGCGCCGTACTTCTTGCAGGCTTAGAGGGATACTCAGTCTCAACAACATATCCATTCCATAAACTACTAACGTCAAATACCTAGGCGTCCACCTCGCAAACAACCTAAAATGAACACGACACATAACCGCTATCATCCACAAGGCCAAACTAACCACTAATATTTTAGTTCCAATGTTTTACAAAAAATCTGGCTTAAGCATTGAAAACAAGACACGGCTCTATAAAACTGTAATCAGACCACAAATTCTCTACGCCTGCCCCCTCTACGCTATTACATCCAACTCCAACTGGATCAAAGCAGAAACCTGCCAATCTAAAACCCTACGACGGTTACTCAATACCCCATGGTTTACTCGTAACTCCACCATTGGTAATGACCTCAACATATCACCGCTAAAAGAAACAATCACCAAACTAGCCCAGTCTTTCTTCACAAAGACACTATCACATCACAATCGGAAAATCAGATCCCAATGCAGCTAAGAATCTAAAATATCCAAGAGCAACAAATCTATTGACTACGTAATCTAAATACTTACTTACATTACACCTACAAGTGGCGTAATAACGCATCTAACTATCTTAATCAATATTGAATACGTCGTCAGGAAGATTATTGGCCAATAACCACGCATTCCAATTATAAATATCAAATAGAAACGAAACAGCACCGTAGAACCTGAAGCAAGCCAACACGTCAACATCAAGCTCCCGACAAACTAAGCCCAGTGTCTGGAACAACTAGAACTCTGTCCGACCATCGCTACTTTCCATTCCGATAGCTCAACAAAACGGCAACCACGGCAAAAAAGTCTTAGGACAGAAACTTCCGTCTACAACATACTCTACCTATGCAGACACAGGCCCCAGAAAACACCATTATCGAGAGCAGCAACGCTCTCAACCTGAAACCAGCCGTCTCATACACCTCCATGGAAAAGACGCCGGTGATAGAATATAAGTTTTATATACAGGGTGTTAGGTAAACATGCGGCAAAAATTCAAAGAGTTATTCCTTTGCCTATTCTAAAAATATTTTGTCATATAATGAATAAAAAAAACTTTCTTTCAAAGATACAGGATGAACAAAACTTGCAACAGTTACAACATTTTATTATTAAAAAGTACATGCAATGTTGCTGAATCTACAATAAATAGTCAAAATGACTTCCACCACCTTGAATACAAGCATTCAATCTTCTTGTCATCGGTTGTTTCTAATTGAGTTACACCCAGCAATTATCCAATTTCAGAAATCGTTCAAGTTCTCCGCAGTAGCGTAAACTAATAACTTCAGATAACCCCATCAAAAATAATCTAAAAGAATTAAGTCAGGGGATCAAGCAGGACATACGTGTGGCCAACTTCGACCAATCCAGCAATCTCCGTATGTTACTGTTAAATAATCACAAGCAACCAAACTGAAATATGGTGGTGCACCATCGTGCATAAACTACATTGCAATTCTTGTTGCCCATGTAATACACCTCGTCGGTAAATCTTCCTGGTAGAAATACTGACCCAATTAGTAAATGAATGTAATTAAAAAAAAACTGATGTTGAAAACGATCTTCACATACCTGATGCAAATTTTCATCTGCCCACACATTGTTGTGAAAATTAAGTTACAAAATTTAATTGTGGTCAAATTTTTGAAAATAATATAAAGAAATTTGTTTAATTTTTAGTTTTTAAGTATGCACTACACTATGATAATAAACTTGATATTTCTATTAAAAAATATTCTATGGTTAAAAACAAAAATAAATTTGCATCAGTAGACATTGAATACAATTGTGGCCGGATTTTTAAAAATAATTTAATAAAATTTAATACACTCAGTTAAAAGTATGCACTAATAAACTTAAAATTATACAACTCTGGCCTCATTAAGTATGTAAAAATATATAAACATTTTCGTTTAAAATCGTATAAATCTGCTTGCTTTGTAGTAAGAGAAGAGATTTGGTTTTAATTAATGGATATTACATTATAAAGAATGTTATAAATGTTAATAGTAAAAACAAATTAAAGTGTAATAATCATTAAACGTCGCAACAAACAAGTGGTCCTTCCATTTTTATTGGTCTATTCCGTCGTTGTTTATGTTGGGAGAGAGTGGATTACCGACGATGAAACGATTTCGATTTTGATGTCTAGGAGAAGATGTCCCCTTATCGGTACAATCTGGGACGTCATGAAAGGGTTCCGCGGCATTCCCCGGAGCGGCTGTCGGTCAAATACCTAAAATATCTTGGCGATCAATGACAATCTCTAGATTTTATCGTCACCTGGTTGGGATTGTAATAAAAAAATACGACAAAAATAGAGCCCTACTATTTCGAGCAGAAGCCGCCCAATAAATAAAGCCGGAGCCGTACACGTTTTTAATTTTGATTAACGAGACTATCAGCTGTTTTTCGGATAATTTACATAACTCCGTATTCCTACGCAGACCACACAAACAGGCAATGTTAATTTTATGGGAAATTTTTGTTGGAAATATGTCCGCGCGCGATCTTTATCTACCGACATTACCTATTTCAAACATGCAGTTCGCATCTTTGGAGGAGGATGTGATGTTAGTGGGCAGCGTTCGTTAATAAATTAGCAATTTATTTAGTTTCCAAATTGAAATTGTCGACGGTTTAATTGAACCGGGCGGCGCGCAATCACACATCGCGATATGCAAATGACGGCCGCACGGTACGACACGCGCAACCACGGGATCGCCTCGCGACTAATTACCAACCGATAATTGTTTCTGTTGCTCTAATTGCCCCGCACACTCACACTCATCAGCTCTACACTTCACGCCGATAAATCAAATTGATATATCTCATGCAATTATCCACGCACCCACTTCTTTCATTACAAACGCGACTACCACCAAATAACTTCAATAGCAATTTTGTCTATTCAATTACAGTTTATTAATTATATTATACTTACACTTACAACTAATATACAACAACAACTTACAAAAGCTTCTATTTAGGACTAATATAAAAAAACACTACAGTTTTTGGATTGAAAAAAAAGAAAAAGTATCCCGCCAACAATTCAAACTTGGTCCCGCCCTCACACCCAAGCGTTAGTTATTAAAGAATTCATTATTAAACATTTTCTGATGTTAAAGTGACAATTGACATTCATTCTCTTGTAAAAGGTGGGCAATCAAACTATTGGAATTTAAATCGGCTATAAATAAAAAACTAATAAATATTTTTCCAAAATTATGAATTTATTAGAAAAAATGGACATTTTCATTTAAGAATAAAACACAACATCATTCAAATGACTGCGACGGCTGGCATGAGTAACCCATCCGATTGACCCACATTTTTTGTACAATTTCGATTGTTTGGACCCCAACCGCATAAATAGCAAAAACAGATTTCGTGTTTCAAAGCATCAATCGTCTCTGGATGGTTTGCGTAAAACTTATCCTTAAGGTCTCCACACAAAAATCCAACAAGGTCAAATCACAGCTCCTAGGCGGCCAATTGACATCAGCATTTCGACTGATTATTCGATTTTCAACAACTTTGCGTAAATGATCGATGGTTACGTTGGCTGTATGGCAAGTGGCCCCGTCCTGTTAAAGCCAAATGTCATCCATTTCATACTCAATTTTAGAAAACAAAAACCACACCAAACAGTTACTCGTTGTGGATGCATAGGCTGTTCAATAGTCATGTGTGGATTCTCTGACCCCCAAATGCGACAATTTTGCTTATTGGCATAGCCTCCGAAATAAAACCGAGCTTCATAAAAAAAAAACTTTTTGATAAAAATGCTCATCTTCGGCAAAACAATCTTTAGCCCATTAGAAGAACTAAAAACGCTTCGAATAATCATAAGGCTTTATTTCTTGGTCTAATCAAATTTTCTGATGTTTAAGTGACATTAGACATTCATTCTCGTAATAGCAACAAGAACACAAAAAGTGAAGGAAACAGTAGAAACAGTTTCCCACCTACAATTTAAACTTGGTTTCCGCCCAACCACACTAGCCTTAGTTATCAAACAATTTACTATTAAACAAATGTCAGATGTTTAAGTGACATTTGACATTCATTCTCTTGTATATAATAGCAACAAGAACACAAAAAGTGAAGAAAACATAAGATTCTTTGCTAACACTTGGGTGGGTAGGTGGGCTACAGTAGAAATAGTTTCCAGCCTGTAAATTGTAAGTTCCCGCCCTTCCACCCAAGTGTTAGTTTCAAAGAAATTATCATAAAACAATTTTCTAATGTTTAAGTGACATTTGACATTCATTATCTTGTATATAATAGCAACAAGTACACAATAAGTGGAGAAAACTTAGAATCTTTAATGACTAACACTTGGGTAAGTAGGCCCCAATAAAAAAAGTTTCCCGCCTTAATTATCAAAAAAATTTATTAAACAATTTTCTGTTTTTAAGTGACATTTGACATTCATTTTCTTTTATATAATAGCTACAAAAACACAAGAAGTGGAGGAAACATAGAATTATTTGCTGAATAACACTTGGGTAGGTGGGTGATCCACAATAAAAAAAAGTTTCCAGCCTATAAATTAAACTTAATTCCCGCCCACCCACCCAAGTGTTAGTTATCAAAAAAATTATCAATATACAATTTTCTGATGTTTAAGTGACATTTGACATTCATTTTCTTGTATATAATAGCTACAAGAACACAAAAAGTGAAGAAAACATAAGATCCTTTGATGATTAACACTTGGATGGGTAGGTGGGCCACAGTAAAAAAAGTTTCCCAAAAACAATTCAAACTTGGTTCCCGCCTACCCACCCAATCGGTAGTTACCAAATCAAAATGTCACATATTGTGTAACAATTGTTGCTAGACTAGCTGTAACGTTTATGGGCCTATATGGACGTTAAATAGTAAAAAATAAGTTTCTAAAACGTATTATATAATGTTTTTAGACCAAGTAATGTTTCGGGAACAATTATATTTTGTCGCAAATAGTTTCTAAACTAACTTAAATGTTCCTTATATGCAAAAATTGATTTATAATAAAAAGTTGAACCACTATAAATATCAAAAAATGTTGCAGGACTAACTAATAATATTGTTTAAAATGTATGCTTGTTAGATAATGTTCTTAGACTTGTTTTTCCTCAATGTGACCTACAATGTTCCAACTAAAATGTTCACGAACTACCATAAAATGTCCTTAAACTGTCAAAAAATAATCAAAATGGTTCATAAACTACCACAAATGTTCTTAATATTAGCCAAAAATTAGGTTTGTTAAATTACTGATATGCAAATCTAATCCAATCCAATCTTGCTTGCAAATATTTACTACTTACCTGTGACAATTGTATAACAATAAATTGTGTAAAATAATGATAATGTCTGAATATTATGTATAAAATTTTCTCCGTAAATATAAAAGTTTTCCAACAATTTGCAATAAACCGTTGGAGTTAATTGCGACGCATCCACTAACGCGCGTGTATATATGGAAGCCACAATTTAATTTATACCTGCAGCAATGCAATTACAAATTTACAAAAACAACCACATGCATACAATTTTAAATATATCAGGCAAAAGTAATATATGGCATCTTTGCCCCGTTACCTTTTATTTTTATATATATTATTTCGCCTGCGTATGTACAAGAAGAGAAGATGAAGCAAAAGAAGAAGAAGTACGTGGGCTTATTCAATAACCTTTAGGCTGCGCAATAAAAGAATCTTTATAGTCCGGTCGCTGTTTCGCGTTTTTCTTTTCGCACGCCGTAAATCATCCCGTTAAATACTCAATTATACGTGTTCGCATTTCAACCAAATCCACCGATATTTTAATGGTCCGCACACGCAATTGTCAATTTGTCCGATGGTTTTAATTGCGACATTAATGTCACCAGATTCAACTGTATATATCCAAAATTATTACATACATTTAGAAGTAAAAACAAAAATTAATTATAAATTATGAACAATATTTTTAAATACATTAATTATCATTTGCAAATCATGACTAATTTTATATTTCCCTCCATTGTCGATTAGTTATGATATTAAAGCTAACAATAATAACAACCACCTGCGAGTTATTATCGTTGAATTGAAACGGGCATTGTGTGCAATGAATGAACTCGAATTATGTAATATACTTTAGCAAACCATTACGACTTTACGATCCCGATAAACGGCGCAGCTAACAATTTACTTTAGAAAAAAAATGCGTTAAAATTATATGCAAATGAGGCGGAGATCGTGTACTTAGATGTGTCTCGTTTATTGCAGTGCTAATTATGATAGGGTTTGCTGTAATTTATCATCTGGTGAATAGAATGAATCATTTATAACCATTTCATATTAAGATTTAATAAATGACATTTAATAAAATTTAATTTATATTAATTGATTCGTTTAAACAGTTTTGGAAAATAAAAAAATAGCTAACAGAATTCAAAAATTATTTTTTTTTTAATTATTTTTGATGAAAAATCACAAATACTCCAAACATCCACTTTACATAGATCAAAAAGGTCTTAAAAGTGTAAATAACAAAGTAGATTAGCATTAATGCTACTTAGGTACTTTACATATAGACTGATACTGCAGCCTCAAATATCAATCAAAAAGTAATAATTATTTAACAATATAGCGGGTAGGCGGGAACCCCAGTTCAAACTATTTGACCGTACTCATGTTTTGACTTACCAAGCCTCCCGACCAAGGAATTGAATTTCACTATCACCTCCTTCAACATAAAAACTTTTAACGCTTAAAGAGTAGAAAAACTTTCAATTTCTTGATAACTGACACTTAGGCGGGAAAGCGGGAACCCCAGTTCAAAGCATTTGGTTGTACTAGTGCTCTGGAGTAACCCGTCCATCCGGCTAAGTGTCCGTTATCAAGAAGATTAGATGTCACTAACGCATTTTTTGACTTAGAAAGTTTTAAGAGAAACTTTTAATTTATTGATAACTAACACTTGGGCGGGTGAGCAAGAACACCAGTTTAAATTATTTGTCCGTACTCATGTTTTGGTGTGACCAACCCACCCGCCCAAGTGTTTGTTATCAAGGGATTTAATAACATTTTCACCTTTTTTGACATAAAGAATTTTAACGCCTGCAGAGAAGAGAAACTTTTTGATCTGATTTTTTGGTAGAAGAGTACCAATACTAAATTTATTTTTTTCCAAAGTAAGTACAAACAGGAAAGTATAATATACTAGAAATGCATCAATATCCAATGCACAATTAAACAGTTATATCTGAAACAACCAAATTTACTAAATTAATTTTGATTTTCTGGTATCAATTAATTTAAAAAAATAAGGCGTATCAATATAATTCATATTTTGTCATAAATTGTAACAAATATGGTACTATAATATACTAAAAATGCAACAACATCCAATGCATAATTAAATTGTTATAAGTAATAAACCATCCAGGCTACTAAAATAATTTTACCTTTTTGATAAAATTTAATTAATTTTGAAAAAACAGGCGTTTCAATATGATTTTAATTTTGCCCAAAGTTGTAACAAATATGGTACTATAATATACTAAAAATGCATCAACATCCAATGCATAATTAAATTGTTATAAGTAATAAACCATCAAGGCTACTAAGATATTTTATTTTTTGATCAAATTAAATTAATTAAAAAAAAAACAGGCGTACCAATTTGATTCTAATTCTGCCCAAAGTTGTAACAAATATGGTACTATAATATACTAAAAATTCATCAACATCCAATGCATAATTAAATTGTTATAAGTAATAAACCATCAAGGCTACTAAGATATTTTATTTTTTAATCAAATTAATTAATTTAAAAAAAACAAGCGTACCAATATGATTCTAATTCTGATCAAAGTTTTAACAAATATGGTACTATAATATACTAAAAATGCATCAACATCCAATGCATAATTAAATTGTTATAAATAATAAACCATCAAGGCTACTAAGATAATTTTAATTGAATAAAATTAATTAAAAAAAAAACAGGCGTACCAATATGATTTTAATTCGGTCCAAAGTTGTAGAAAATATGGTACTATAATTTACTAAAAAAGCATCAACATCCAATGCATAATTAAATTGTTATAAATAATAAACCATCCAAGCTAATAAAATAATTTTAACTTTTTGGTAGAATTAAATTATTTTTTAAAAAACAAGCGTACCAATATAACTCTAATTTTATCCAAAGTTGTAACAAATATAGTATTATAATATACTAAATATGCAACAACATCCAATGCATTATTTAATTGTTATAAGTAATAAACAATTAAATCTGCTAAAATAATTTTTATATATACTATAAAATGACATTTATTACAACATTTACTTCTCAATCTCAACCATCCCTGTACCCATACTTTAACTATAACATCCAACATATAATTAATTAGCTTTAAATAAAATCATGACACAACTTTATATCTATTGTGATTTATAATTGAGCAAACAACAACAACAAAAAACTCGCCACTAATTATATCAATAAATAAAACTCACCTAAAATAGAAAAAAAAAAAAATGTAAGTACAACAAATTTAAATCGTACATTATTCAAAATCAATTTCGATAAAAATACTCTGCACACAAACAGCTTTTGGGTTTTTTATTAGAAATAAATAAATGATATCTTTTTAAATTCAAGATAAGTAAAACAAATGCCACACTTAGTTTTATAATTAGAATTATTTAAGCACGGTAAATGTTACAACACTGTTTAAATATTTATATTAAAACGAAGCCATTAGTTAGCATCAATTGCTTGAATATGTAAATAGCTTAAAATGTAATACCAACTTCCTTCTCATTGGATACAATTAGTTGTTCGTTTTAGATTAGAATAAAATAACCAATTAAGCGCCCGGGTGTTGGTTGGATAATGAAGAATGGTCATATAAATTTCAATTAAAATGAAATAAATAAACATTTATTTTTATAGATCGGGTTGATTAGGGAATTAAAACCTATCGCATTAATTAGGGAATAATATTTTAAAGAGAAGACATTAATTTATAAATAATATGAAACGGGAGCATTTTATACGCGCATTATTTATCGGCCCGGTAGGTTAATTACGTGCGGTGGCGACGGAAGAAGAAGGTAGTTCTAGTCGTACATGGCAGAGTAACTCTAGCCATCGGGCGTAGGATAGAGTATATTATGGGGAAGAAAGAAGAGAATGATTTCGCCACACACATCGCGTCTTCTCGCCGATGTTATCTCGCGGCGCGGTAGCGATGTCACGTGATCCCGCCATATCTCACCGTCGCTCAAAAGGATAACGGAGATAGTCGCGGCTCATTGTGCGGTGATTTAATGCACGGCTACCAACCAACCATCCTTTTGACGACGACTTCTATGATATATCATCGCAACGCACATCCCAATTTGAACGGAAGACGAGCGCGAATCGTTTTAATTAATTTCGAACTGAATATTTATAAAGTATGTTATTAATGGAGAGCGCTTTTAAACAAAGCTGATGATGAATGCGATGTCGCACAAATATTTGCAATTAAATCAAGCAAAATATAATTTAATAAGGCAGGAATTTAAGATCACCCAATTATTATTGCTTTAAACTGCATAATTAAATTAAGGTCAAATTACTTGCAATTTAGAAAGCAATCATTCTCAAAATAATTTAAATATGCATGCATAATGAAAAAATATTCATAGTAAATCACAAAAAAAAAATTGGTTAATTTAAATTAAAATTTTAATACTGGCAATAAGCAAATTTACCACCCCATAATGAACAAATGTATAACAAAGCTCTACAGGTATACTACACTTTCATTTCTCTCCACTTCTTTAGCTTCTTTGATTACATCTTTATCAATATTTAGGGTTTGTTTCCTGAAATTGCAGCAAAAAGTTACTACTAACAAATAAACTTCATTGTTGTCATTCGTGAATTTCTAAAATGTAATGTAGAATCTTGTCAATATTGTTGTTGGTTTGACAAAATAGAACAGTTGGTGTCTCTTCATAAGGTAATCACAAAACCAATTCACGTCCTAAAGACCTTGTAGAACAAAATTACGCGACAAAACCAACGTCCACCACCTCTACAGTTTCTCAGTAAAAACTCTTGTAACCGCAATTATAATAACTGCCTGCAAATTTAAAAAAATCATTAAGTGCTTCTAAAAACTGCATACAGAAGATAAATAATCCAAAGAGATAGATGCGGGCCATTATGTCGAGAAAAAACTGTTGTTGGTTCTCTCATAAATGCAACAGACTTAATGGTATTCCACGGTAATGATACCGGTCGTGGTAAAGGCAATGAGAAGTAAAAATACAGGTTCAATAATGCCAGCCTGACTCACGTACAGAATGTTGCTGCAAAAAAAAGGTCCTTCCACAACAAACTTCAAGGCCATAAAACAAATGCAATCAAATACATCGACCCCTACAAGAAAAAATAATCAGTTTGCATTAATAGTTTAAAACCTCTCTAGACCCAATAGACCTATGCATTCCAAATACCCGTCACAACTAACAATAAACTTGAATCTTAAAATAAAATCTTTGACCAAAATTATTCAATTTCAAAGTTCTATAAAGATTCTATTTTAAGTCCCTTCGTTTTCTTTGCCGGCAGGACAAGTTCCTCTTTTGAGCAGTTGTTGTGCATCCAGATGAAGGTTTGCTCTGCCATCAAGGTTTGCCCGTTTCCTTCTGACCGCCCCCAAAAACTTCTGATTCTCGGTTGTTGTCAAATAATTGCTACCTTAAGTATCTTATTATTTGCAAAAGTTTTGTTTTTTGCATTTTATTCCTACTGCCAGGCTTTTAGTAAAAAGATGCAATAATAGCTTTTTACTTTTCTGGCTTGATAGCATCAATGGTCAAAATAAGGTTTAAATTAAACAAAGAATTTGACTGAACAGTTTGCAGAAGAAAGAAGTGAAAAGAGTGGTAGTAGTCTCATTGTCAAAGCAAAGTTACTGTTAATTCGCGTGTGTTTCTGCATCTGTATTACAGGAGATAATAAATGCCAGTAGTAAAAAAAAAACTCCATAATCCGCCCACCCACCTAAGTGTTTGTCATCAACGGATTGGATTGTATATAAAGAATCCGAAGCAGCCACTTCATCTGCTTCTGCATAAATTTGCCACTCATCAGTCATCTTCTTATGTTTGCTAGCTATAGAAACGCGACAAGAAAGTAATATAATTTCTTGATGGCAAGCACTGGAACAAAAATACCTTTTTAAGCCACCAGGCCGCATTTTATAAAAACGTCTAAACTTTTGATGGGAATACCTTTCTAAACCACCCGCTAGCATTTCATAAACTAAGTGCTCAATATAGTTTTAAGTAATAACATTTACTATAACAAAAAGTTGCCAATGCAATAATAGTGACAAATATGTTACTATTAAAATTGCTAAAGACCAGTTTACGTATTTAAGTTTGTTTATGTTAAAATGACATCAAGATAATTTATATTTGGCTTCCGAATTTCGCCATTGTTATTATTTTGTCCATTTATTACCTCTCCTGTTAAAACAAACTACAAATGAGGAGCGGTAAATCAAAATGATTTATCCGTTTTATCAATAGCCAGCTTCTTTAGCCACGAAGAGATTAAGTAAAATTTTGTTTTTTTCATTCATCCTGCGTGAATTATGCATTATAAAAAATGATGGTAATATAAATTAAAATATTTATTGTGTTTGAACAGTTACATTCCGTCGGCTCGTTGTACGCGCGATAAAATCTTAATCTCGTTGCGCGATTTCGAAATATAAGTTGTTTGTATAATATGGTGGGACAAACCACACAGATAAGTACACTTAATAAATTATCATAATAAGTTATAAAAGGTGCGCACGAGAGAAGAGAAGAAGGATTTTTCCCATAATGTTTTAAGTGCGTGAGCAAATACGGGAGGCCGCGCCGAAATATCCTCTCAAACACAGCTTTAGATAAACAACTCTCTTAGATATTTGTAGACACTCAGTAATAATGGCTACTTGAATCGTACAATGGTGATTTATATTATTATGTATCGAATAGTGCCGCCCGGTCCTGTACGATTCGTCGTTAATCAAAACGCGCACTCATTAAGCGGGGCATAAAATTTTTACAGTTTCCTAATGATCTTAATGATGGGTATGCTAATGAGGGCTACCAGTTCTGTTTTATTGCATTTTTTCGCGGTGCAACCCATAAATATTCGGGCTACATTTGTTTTGTAATTTTACGATGCGTAAGTTGCGTCGTCTTCGTCGTTTTGTTGTTTGTCGTCCTAGGTCGGGATCATTAATTTTATTGGTTTCGATTTAATTAATTGTTTTTCATATCAATGCGACACACACGTTGCTGTAACGATGGAATGCATTTAGATGCACCAGGTGTCCACAGAGTTTTAAACTAATCAAATTGTAATCTAGTGTTTTTAATCAAATTTGTAAAAAATATATACGTGCTAAATTCAATTAAAAGTTAAGAAGTAGTTTCATTTGACTGATAAAAGTCTAGTAAAGCTAGAGAGGCTGAATAAGAACATGAGTTGTTTGTTTGGTGATGATGTATTCTTCAAAGTAAAACTCATTGTTTTCCTCATGTTTGAATACGTTTTGTCTGATTGTATAGTGGATTATAATAGTGGGATAATTCGATGTATAATGTACCATTGGTACAATCGGACAATTTTTCACTGCGCGATAGCAAACGAGGGAGATGTAATATTTACAAGGGTTCATTGTTGCATTTGAAAATAATGTACTGTCACTTTGAACGTACGTTGATTTATTAATCATTAGAGTCGGTTTGCTGTTTTTTTTTGTTGTTTGTTTGTTTCGGCGTCCATCCCATTAGTTTGAAGGAATACTCTGAATATAAAAAAGCGCATTTACATGGCGCAATAACAATGCATAAGTTTATTCGCAGACATTGTGATACGACAGCACCGCAATAATGTGTCTTAACAGCGCCGGAATGTGACGGACTCCTGGACAATTCCACTTTATCCATCTGAACCCACACAGCTCAATCACTTAACCGCCTGTCGCACGTCCATCACCGACCGGGAGAAACTATGTTTACATTACCATTCGCGGTCTCAAAATTTACTACAAAGAAACTTATTATCATAACAATAAACAAACTGGTTTCAGACTTATTTATTATTAAACAAAAAAATATTAATAAATTATTTCATGAATGCATTTTCGCCTATAATGAGTTTTTTTTATTCGTCCAGTTGGAAAAAAGAAAATGGTTATGCTCGAGGTACTTACTGGAATTAAAAGAATGCATGATTCATGGCGCAACCAGCATTTACAAACTTGTTTATTTTCATTTGCCGCAAAAATCGTATATCATATCATAATAAGGAATTAATTCTTTAAATATATGGCCGCGTATTTTACCACAATTATGTGCTCCTTTGTTGCAAAACTGCGCGTATAATGTTTAGGATAAGTTATGGTTCCTTTAATATTCTTCGGCGCAATTTTTTGTTCTATACAAAAGAAAAAACCATCAATATAAAGAATAATTTATAGTGCACGGCTATTTTGTGTAAATTATAAATCTTTCATAGTCAGTTTAACAATTCTACAGCCAAAAGTGATGTTATCTCCCGTATGTACAAAGTAATTGTATTGTACAGGATAAAACTTAGTGGTTGAATGAGAACTAATATTATAATCTTTTGAAAAGCAAAGACGCAATAGAATAGTACTATAAAAATAATTAAGTTTTCTTCTTATTTGGATTGTTCTAAATGGTTGATCATCTGCAGATCCGGTTGTTCTAACTACTTATCCCAGTCTCTTCTGTAGCCAAGTTAAAAATTAGTTATCTTTTTTTTTTTTGTTGGATAAGTTTAATTGTATTTTAAGCTTAGAGTTTTACTTTTCCATAAATTTACTAACGTTTTTTTGATTATAAATAAATGTGTATGCATCAATTTTGTTAAATTGTCTCAGATTTTTTTTTGTTACATTGTTATATTAACAGTTGTATTGTCTTGAAGTAGCATAGTAGCCCAAAGTTGATGCTCCCAGTGAGAGCTGTAGTAACCAGAGAACTTGGTAAGCTAACACTCTACTATTGAGCTATCTCACCGTTGTTCTACTCATTCATGGCAAAAAAAGTGAAAAAATGTAGAAACGCTCGCATATCTTAAACTTTAAAGCTCGTCGGTCCACAATGATAATCTAGATCTGGATGAATGTTAATAATAAGTAAACAGATCTTTAAAATACACAAACACTGCGCCTCTCAAAACTGTTCAACCTATAATAATAGGAAGTGTTCTAAATATTTTGAAACCCAACTATGCGCATGGCGCTTCTAACAGGACTACAATCCCAATGTTCCTCATTAACAATACAATCCTAAAGACATCACATTATAAAAAGAGTTCGCTCGTTGTTCCAATCTCTAAGCCCATTTAAAGATAAACGTTTTTCTCAAAACTATGGTCTAATCAGTCTTTTGTCGATCTTAAATAAAGTTACAGAAACTGTAAGCATGTGCTAAGAATCACCCCATTGGAGGTCAATAGCCTCCAGTAAAAATTGTATGTACATTAACAACTTGCAACCAGCGCAAATTAATGCGGTTACACATGCCATTCAGAATAAACTCCTCACAAAGAAGCAAACAAATTAAATTTACCTTGTGCACAAAGCGTAATCCAAGTGAACTTAAACGCAATCCTAAAAAATCTATTGAATAACTGGGACTTGGATGAACTATGACTTACATCCAAAAACTGCATGTACACCGCAAACAGGTTTTCCCCAATGCAATAGTCGAGAGGATTGCCACCTGTGCATGCAGTAAAATCAAGACCTTTAAATATCTTTTTTTTTTCTCCAACTAGTCAGTCGAGTCCAAGAACTAAAGCATATCACATCTGTCTAGTGCCAACAATTGTCATTTTCTACATCGCCAATCTGCAGCTTCCCCTAAAAACAACCAAATATGATACCGTCGACAACACATATGCAGTAACTTCTTCTTTTTCTTCTTAATGTAGGTCTTGGACCTGTAGTTACTGCTTCTCTTCGGATATTAACAACCAACTATCCCGCTATCACTTCGAGGGTCTGCCTGCTAGTCTTGTGCCGTGGGGATTCCCGTCTCTTGTGGTTCTAGAGAGTCTGCTGCTGTTCATGCGTGTAATGTGGTCGTTCCATTCTCATCGGCGTTGTCGGGACCATCTGACTATGTCTTAGGTGTTGTATTCCTTTCTGATGTTGGTGCTTCGCACCCGATCGTGTAATGTTCTGCCTGATTTTCATCTGTTGCTTTGAGAGCTCCTTTCGGTTTTGCTGTGTCGGCTTCGACGGCGTATGTTAGTATTGGCCAGACACATGTTTTATATAAGCGAACTTTACTTTCCGTTTTTATGAATTTGTTTCTTCATATAAGCTCCCGCAAACATCCCAATATCCTTGCAGCTTTGCTTGTTTGGGCTGTCGTTTCCCCTTTTAAGTTACCGTATCCGGCTATCTCTATGCCCAGGTAACTAAAAGTTCGGACTTGCTCTATCGTTTTAAGCTGGTTAAGCACTTCGTTTTTTCGACCAAGATTATCATATTGCAGTGTTGGGCGGTTAGGTTAAACGTATAGAGCATTCTTTGGAGATCGTCTTCATTCTCTGCTGTTAGTACCTCGTCGTCCGCGTAACATATTATTTTAACCGTAGCTGTGCCCATGCGGTACCCATTGCCTACGTCCCTTATCTTTGTTGTTATTTTATCCATCATAAGGTTGAATAAGAGCGGGCTAAAGCTCCTAGGTAAATCCCTGTTCTTATGGGCATTTCTTCGGTGAGGTCGCCATTACATCTTATTTTTGTAAACACCTTTTTCTCGCATTTATGACGTCTTTCCCTCTCACTCTGTCAAATGCCTTAGTTAAGTCGACAAAACACACATATGCTGGTTCTAGCAACTTTTTCGTTAGTTGTCTAATGATATAGATATTCTCCAAAATCCCTGCTGTTCTTCACTGATTGGTATTATGTCGCCAACAGATACTTGAATAGTTTCGCGAGTGAGCTGACTAGTGTGATGCCTCTATAGTTGACCGGTTCCTTCTTCTCTTCTTTTTTAAAGATTGGTATAGTCACGCTCGTTTTCCAGTTGTTTGGGATGGTTTGATTGTGTAAGATCTTTTTGAAAAACAGGATTATTTCTTTTACTAGAGGTGCGCCTCCGTACTTGATGCACCTGGTGTTCGTCAATCGCCCTTAAGTGGTCATCTTCTTCTACTGTTGTATTTAAGTCTAAATCTTCTTCTTCTTCCTCAATTGGGTTGTCATATAGTTCTTTAAAATAGGTAGTCCATTCAGATTTACTCACTGAGGATCTCTCTGAGTATTTGTTTACGGTTTTTTCTGCGCCCGGAGTAATCTCCATACTTTCTTTTAGACTCCGTACAAGTCTTGTTCCATCCCTTTTAGGAATTGTTTCCAGTTTTATATTCTTAATCCTAGCATTAACGCGATTTCTAATTGCTACGTATTCGGTGTAGCTTTCGTTGGTTTTCATGCTTCTATATCTTAGGTAAGCTTCACGTTTCTCTTTCGCTAGTGTCTTAATCTTTTCTGTAAACCAGGGTTTTGTAGTAACATTCCTTAAAACTACTGCAATCCTGAGCTTTCAAGAGCTCTCGACAACAGAACTGTTTACGTAGGAAAACATCATTCCAAAATACTCACAAAGCACTCTTTTACCAAAATCGTTTAACCCCAAAAATCACAAACTATTCCTCAGGGTATAGTGTTATGTTTAATCATGTCCTAACCTGATCCACCCAAGTGTTGTCATCAAATAGATATTTGCCTTTCCTGCCAACGGCAGAAGTACTTTGTCATAACAAAAGATGGTTGTATCCAATTTTTTTTAAACTAAAACTTGGGCAGATAGGTAAATCATTCCAGTTTATACTACAGACTCGTTACTATAAACTGGAATACTCCACCTACCCAAATGTCAATCATCTAAAAGATGTTGTTTTTTTCTGTAAATATTGGAAATCTCTTAGTCACAAAAGAAGATAATAATACTCCTTAATACCTATTATAATGAATAATGATCTAAAGTACCCCACCCATTATTATTATTTTTAAAATTGTAATATCTAATCTCTTAATAACTTAAGTCACAAAAGAAAATAATTTGAGCAAGTGGATGGGTCACTTTAGTTTAAACTACTGACCCGTTATCATAATCTAGAATACACCATACACCTACCCAAACTTCAAAAAGATAAACTTTGACACCTGGCAGACGTAATATGAAACAGATTTCGTTAAACTGGTCTACAACTCTCCTCCCACAAATATAATACAAATAGCAAAACTTAATACAATTACAAAATAATATACTACCATGTTTTATTTAATAAATAATGTATTTTATGTAAATTGCTTCCCATCCAGTGTAAGACACATACAGTAGTATTTCAAGATATGCACCCTTCATCAGTTTGCCTAGCATCTCACTGGTCAGATTACATAAAACCACAGTTACTATTGTACATTTTATGTATAAAGATATGTGAGAGGTGCCATCTGTTACGAGTACATTGAACTGTGTGTAAAGAGGCTATAGACAAACTTTTACCAAAAAGTAGCTAATCCTCAATTAATTAATAACTCACTCGATTCAATCTCATTAAACAGAATTTTCAAACATAAGCAATTATATTATATTAAAAAATAATTGTATATAAATACTAATCTTCTTGTATCAACAATAAATATTAAATCTGTATATAAATAAACAATTTATTATTTTGTGTAATTTGTGCGTATTTGTTTATAAATTCCGTGTGGATTCTCGGTCTCCGCGAATAAAAAAGTATTAATTCTTTTTATTATCGTTTTTGGTTCCTCTGATATTTATGGTCGTTGTGTCGATTCGGAATTCTAGAGCGTTAACTCACATAGAGAGCGGCAGCAGGTTTTTTACTCCATCGACATTTTTTTCCAGCCCAATTATTTTTCGACACAAACTCCGTCTGGAGAAAGGTTCACGACATAAATAAGAAAAAAATAGAAGGACAAGAACAACGACACCGATAAATAAATTGTGGAAACGACACATACAAACCAACTTTTATTTATAAATATTTTGGTTAATTCAATTGATTCAAAAATATGTTGAAAGCCTCATACGGTAACGATCATTGTCAATTATGAAATTGATTAAATCCAAGTCAATTAAATTGCATTAAGCGTGCAATTCCCAGAGAATAAATTCAATATATTACTGTTATTTAATTATAAATTTGTTGGCACTAATTTCAGGGTTCCCATAATTTGCCCCTGCGACGCTTATTAAGAGGCAACAAATAATAAAACGATTGTTGCATATACAACTCCCTCCGATATTATTGACGCGGTGTATAAGTGTGGGTGACTCTCGTATTTATTAGCGATCATTCAAGGCTGACATATGATGATTTGTTGCAAGTGAGTCAGCTATCTTCTTCTTTTATACCCCCCATTCATATTCAAACAACTCCCACATTTGATTAGTGCTTTTTTTGCAATCTGGATTATGTTTAATCAGTGCGTGATTGGTTACTAATGAGTTGCACTTATGCTTACCAATAACGGAACGCGCACCTCTAATGCAATATTGTCAGCGGATTTATGTCCCGTTACCCACATATATCTACTTAAACATGAAAATTTCATCGGGCATTTTTGCCACTTAGTCGGGGATTACAAGGCAGCAGCATTAAAATATTGAAATTGCGTTCGGATTTTATGTATCGTTGCAAAAACACGACAGGCAATAGGTGTGGATAATTTGTAATTAATCAATTGCTCACAGGAATTGCACAATTAAATTATCAGTACGTCGTCAACTGTTATAATATCTCAATATAATTTATAGCCAAAGTTTGTGTATTTTAATGCATTATCAAAAACATTATTTTCAACTCTGTAACTATTAAATAGCTTTTATAGAATATTTCCAGCATTTAGAAAAAAAATATAGTTGACAAATTAAGATGCTACACGTGAAATCTATTAAGGTAATAATGCTTAGGTGTGTGTCGAGGATGACCTGATCGTGCCGAGTTAGATATCCATATCTTCTTCTCTTTTTTCTTCTTATCTTTACAGAAGTGTTAATTATCTCTAAAGATTCTTAACAAGAAAATATTGTTTAAGCCGGGTAATTTCAATGTGGTGTAACAACACTAAGTACGGACAAAAATTTTTTTTGGGTGAAGTATGTTTCGGGCGCAAGACTGCAATCTTGAAAAAATCTGAGATATCTGCTTTCAAAGTTTTAGCGTTTGAGAGCGCTCTTCAGTAATTTCAATTTCAATCATTTGTCTTGGAAATTACTGAAGAATGCTCTCGGACGGATTGGTTAACGCCTGAGTCAGTCTCCTATCAAGAAAGCAAAACCTATCACCAATTTCTAGCTTAAGAAGCGGCTGATAACCAAATGATGTTACGATTGTGATAAGTCGTCATAGTCCTTTTTTTTAAATTCGGGATTTTTGCTTCTTTAATTTCCAGTATGGTTCTTACAAATTTATATAAAAACATTTACTTCATAATTTGCGTCGCTATTTGTAGTCTGAAGCTAGTCGGACAGACTCTTCATAGCTAATTTAAAATGTCCCCCCAGATATCACAGTATGATTTCCAGCAGACACGTTTGGTTATCTTTATTCTTCATTGCAAAGTTTTCATATGTCCTTGTGATCATCCCATATACTGACTTTCTTCCATGTTGCCTCTCCTTGCGTTCCTTGTGTAGTTTTTTTTGTTACTGGTACATTCTATGCAATATGCAGCAATCGTCGTTCCACCAGTAGACAAATATTTCTACCCATCCAGATTTTTGATCTGCCAGATGACATAAATAGATTTTCTTTGATGAGATAGTAAATATTCTTACGATTTGTTTGAAGAAGGTTGATGGGATCAACGGATTATTAGGTGACTTTAAATCACCCCGGTGGATAAAAAGCAAGTTATTATGTTAGTTAGTTAACGCTCTATAACTGAGCTATCTCACCGATAATTTTATTTATTTGATAACCTCAAAAATAAAGAAGTTGGTGTACAAACACAACGTAAACTCTTGCCCCAAACCTTGCTTTAAGCAAAGCATTGTACCGTCGCTCATCGCTTAGCGCTTTGACCCTGGAAAACTAGAGCTTCAATGCTAGCTCACATATTTTTCAATCCTCGTATTTATATACATACTTCTAAAATTAAAACTCCAATGTTCCAAGGTCGGACCACTAAGCAATGAACAAGAATGCAATGCTCTGATCAAAGCAAAGATTGTGTCCGCAGTCATAAAAATTCTAGATGACCGATTTCTCACTTTAAAATTCTATGTATGTTTGTGGCTAAAGTCAAATCTAAAATGAAAGATTAGTCTCGCCTTTGAAATGTTTGCTTATTACCTTTATTAATTTAGACTAAATTGTTTTCGATAATTCACTCTGTAATGAATTGCCCTCTCCTTTCCAAACCCCATTGCGTTAAAATCACCTACTATAGGGTTTTCCAATAAGAAGTTTAATTTTGATATTTAAAAAAAAAACGGGTATTTTTTAAGAGAAATCAATAAATATTTATTTCATTGTAAAGAGGAAGGTATGCCATTAACATTTGAAAACGATATCAGTCAAACGGCCGCCACGGATACGGTTGCAATACCACATCCTTTTCATGAAATTTTCCATGACCAATTAGCACATTTGCGGCTGTATGTCCTCGATAACTTCACGAATTCCATCTTTAAGGTAATAACAAAAGTTTATTTTCATGCTATTTACATTACATTTTACAATAATTTTACAATAATTAATACGTAACTTAATTAATATCTTTATTTAACAAAACTTATATTATCATAATTTGTAACAAATTACACCATGTGATCATCATAATATCATATAATACCACTTAAACTCTACAGTCTTTATCCATTTCCTTTTTAATAACGCTTCTCATCCACACTATTCCTCTTCCATCTTCTTTCAACACATCTCTTCTTTCCATTTGTTCTTCTCTTATCTCAATACATTCTTTTAACATATGTTCTATTGTTTCATTAGCTTCTCCACACATTCTGCACAATTTGCTTTTCTCATTCATCCAAAATTTGAAAACTTTTTCTTCATTTCCACATCTAAATCTTGCAAGTATCTTTTTTCTGTTTTTTATGTATTTTGAATTATTAAGGTATTTTAGAATATTATTTTCCATAATCATTGCATATTTCTCATTGTACCTTGATTCATTTACTCTTGTTTTTCTCTCTTGCATTTCTATATCCCTATCACGCATCGTTATTTCTTTCGACACAACTCTTCCACTATTTCTCATACTTTCTACTTCTTTACAGTCGCATTCCTTTCCATTGTAATATTTCTTTCTCTCTACTTCTATGCTATCATACCTTTCATTCATTTTTCTTTCAAACATATTTGCAAAATTTTGCATTCAGCTCTTTCTCTCAATCTTTCTTCATATATTACTTCTCGTTTTCATGCTTCCACTTTTATTTTATCTCTTTTTACTTCCTCTAATACAACGTAAGTATGCTGGAATTTCCCTATTTAATCCTAGTACCCATCTCCAGTATTTAACAAGTATAGCTTTTAATTTATTCTGTTCTTTTCACTCCCAAATTTTCGACCCAAAAAGCCCCTTTATTTTCATACTTTCAAATTTTCTTTCACCTATTCCCCACACCTGTCCTACCACCTTGTTCGCTTTTCTTGATAAATCTTGTATGTGCTCATTCTCGCTGTTATTTGCACTAAATACATACCCTAAATATTTGAATAATTTTACCTCTTCAATATCTTGTACCTCCCATTTCCAAACTTCTTTTTTATATCTTCCTCCCCCTTTACTAAACATTATAATTTTTGTTTTATCAACATTCATTCTTAACCCTTTCTTTCTGAAGTATTTTTCCAAACATCTAATCATTTCTTTCATTTCTTTTGCTTCTTTCGCCACAATCACCATGTCATCTGCATATACTAACGACCTTATTTTCACTCTACCCACTACGGCTCCACCTGCTTGTGCAAGGCTTAGCTTTTCTTTTATATCTGTAATATATGCAGCAAACAGACTAGGACTAAGTGGGCATCCCTGTCTCACAACTTTTGTTGTCCAGAAATTTTCACTCATTCTACCATTTACACATACTCTGCTCACTGTTTCTGCATATACATCTTCCATTCTTCTTACCAGATGCTCATCATGTTTGAATCGATTGTGGAGCATTATCTTTCACGTGGTCTCCCAAAAAAAAAGTCTAAAGATGGTAAATCACAAATCTCGGTGGCCAATTGTGATCACCTCTTCAAGAAATAACACGGTCAGGAAACTTTTCTTGCAAAATTGCAATTGTTTCGTTGCTTTTGTGGCACGTAGCGCCGTCTTGCTGAAAATAACGTCGTCCACATCAATATCTTCCAATTCCGGCCATAAAAAATCATTAATCATAGCTCGGTAGCGCCATCCATTCACCGTAACAGTTGCACCAGCCTCATTTTCGAAAAAGTAGGGTCCAATCACACCGCCTGCCCAAAAAACAAACAGTGACACGTTGAGGATGCAAAGAATTTTCAACTATCATTCTTGAATTTTCTGAGCCCCAAATGCGACAACTCTGCTTATTAACGTAGTCGCCAAGGTAAAAATGGACCTCATCACTGAAGATAATTTTTCAATAAAATTCCGGATCATTTTAAAAGATTTGAACGACCTAATCAACAAAGATACAACGTTTTTGGTGATCGACCGACTTGAGTTCTTGTGTTAACTGAACTTTAAAAGCCTTAAAACTTAAGTCTTTATGCAAAATACGGTGTAATGTCGTTTGTAGAATGTCTAAGTTCAAAGATCAACAAGGAAACGACAAACCAGAGTTTTCTTCAACACTACGGGCTACATCAGCAATATTCTCATGGGTTCTTGAGCATTGCACTCGGTTTCGATTCTTCACACCACAAACTTGTCCCAACAACTCAAATTTTTCCACCAGGTTTACTATTGCCGGCCGAGAAGGTGCTTTACGACGACCAAAAAGTGCTTTAGTTTTGCGAATTGTGACTGAAATTTTTTTATCATTTTTGTAGTGAATTTTAATAATTTTAATGCGTTGTTGAAGCGTGTATCGTTTCATTTTTAATAATGGCGTAGTTTTTACTTGTGAAATGTCAAAAAATAATAGCTTCAAAATTGACAGCTGCCCAAATAGCCTTCAATTCAAAATGAAACTTCTTATTAGAATTTCCCTTTACTATCTATTTTTTTGTTAATTTAAAATTGTCTTCCAAAAGAATTTCTTCAAAATCTTGTATATCCTTTTTACCTGATAAATAACGATCTTAAATGGTATAGGCCGACTAAGACTATATACGTAAAACTGAGTCTTTGTTCAAAACGTTTTATAGTAATCTTACTTGCTGCGTATTGCAGACTTTTTCGCATTTGGCAAATGTTTCGGTTTAGTGCGCCTATGAATATTATAGACGACCTTATATATTTGGCAGTAGCTAAAGCAATGTCGTAGCATTGTCGGCTCTTAGCGTGTTTATTTGCAATAGATTTATTTTAGATATTTTCGATAGTAGCGGCCGCTTCCTGCTTTGCTTGTTGAACACCCGCAGTAGGCATCGTTTTTACAGTCCTTTACTGCACTTTTAACATAAATGTTCTCTGTGTTGCACCCACATGTACCCATACTCCCAACCTCTATAGAATTCTAAAACCATTTGTTGTTTCAGAATCTTCCATTTTGTCAACCCTATTTTAAGTCAGAGTTCTATGAGACCTGATTTAAAGGTAGATAAAAGTTTTTAGCGTCATTAAGTCGTCTAGGTAAGGTTCCAAGCGTAGTTGATAGCCCGAGTCAAAACATGGTGTAATAACGTCTTATGATATACTACAAGACGGTTTTATTTGATTGGCAGATTGATCATGAGAAAGTCCTCCAGATGATAGCAATCACTGCTGTTTCGTCCCAGTGTGGCTATATGTAATAGTCTAGCGTTATTTAAATTCTTGTCAAGTCCTCTAAGTGCCAAAAACTCACAGAAAAACCAAGCTTTATTGCCTTAAGTCAGAAAAAACACCAATCAGTAATAAACATATCTCAAACCAATTAACAACTATAAACATGGTGACTACACTATAAACCACACCTATGGTAAATCGTTAAACACACCAAAAACACAAAAACGCAACTAAACCCAACCCTCAACTACCTGCAACTAATTCGACATTAATACCAAAAATTCTTAGTCTTGTTTGCATTGTCTATATGCCAAATACAAATTTTCTTCAAGCCCAGAAAAAAACAACAGAAAAAAAATCCTAAAAAAACAGTGTTTGTTATCAAAGAATTAAATATTTCTAGTAACTACAGGCGTCAATAGACATTTGTTACAAAAAAATATAATAACACTCAATCCTTTAACTCCAGTTCCAATTTCTCCCCGGTAATCATAACTTAGAATGCTCCAGCCGAAAAATTTCTTATCATGAAATTGTATCTGCAAGTCAGTAGACATTATGTTATAGAAGGAAATGATGATGTACAATTCTTTTAAACATTAAAACAAGTAGGTGGGCTACTCCAGCTAAAACCACTTGCCCGTAATCATAATTTAGAAAACCTTACAAAAAAAAATTAATATATCTTGTCATTGTAATCAATTAACACTTGGGCTGGTTAGTGGGACACTTCAGTTTAAATTACTTTTGCGTCATAAACCAGAGTGCCCTACCCCAAATTTATAAAGCAAATTGGAGTCTACTAGTGTTCAAATGCGCGTCCAAAAAGTACTCAAGAATCCCAAAATCAGATTCCACAGCTGGGAAACCAAAAACTGCAACAAATGCATCACTGCTATCAACTGCTATCCCTATCAAACAAAGATAACATAACAAAAACAAAACATCCACTAGCAAAATTTTAAATAAAACTATGGCAGCAAATATCCATAACAAAAAACAACGTTTCAATATAAAGCACAACTATTCTATTCAATTGTGACTTTTAAATCTATTTTACATCGCCCCAAAAGTCTGAAGTAACTTCCAGAACCAACCCGGTTGAATAAAGAACAAGTTAGTCACGTTTCGAAAATAAAACTTAAAACTTCCAAAGTTCCAAGAAGATCAATTAACACCTGTTCTCGAAAAAAAAAATGCAAAAAAAAACTCTAGTAACAACATCGATAAGCAATAATAAACTTTCATAAGTAAACCACAACTGACCCATCCCTCTACTGAATTTAAACTATTGGTAAAGTACCAATCGTAGATTGAAGCACAAACAAGAAGTTTTAGTGCGGGATTTCAAAGTAAAAATAACAAAATTAAATGACTTGTTACAAACATGAGACATTATCTTACCAGAAATCAAAATACTGACTGACTGCAGACCTTAATATTTTTTTATATTTTGTGTGCTATCATCGGCGCATCAAAACCACAACACATACATCCTCAAAAGTATACCAAAAACACCTACTCAGCAAAGTTGGTCTAAACAACAAAATAGCCCCGCAATAAATAAAGAATAACAAAAACACGCAAAATTTAGTAACGACATATTCAAAATAATCAAAACACACAAAAGATTGTACGTAAAAAGCTATTAAAAGTTTTATTATGAAATAGTAAGTAGTATTGAAATATTTATTCTCATGATCTATGTCCTAAAGAATGCTACGGTAACATGTGGGATAAGTTACTTAATTAATTGATTGATTTATGTCGATACGCAAGGAGTGCCGTAGTAAATATCCCATCTGCGCTTATTAAATTTTTAGAAATTTGCAAACGAATCGCATTATTTAACAAAAATTACCATTTATATAGCCATAAAAAATAAATAATTCTTATCCGAGCATTGTTTATGTTTCCTCAATTCAAACAAAAAATATAAATAACACCAACACAGAATTGCAATAATAATAAAATTATAAATCACAGTAATAATATTATTTACATTTATGCGTGCATAAATCTTCTCCGGCATTGTTCCCGTGTGGAATTAAAATATTTCCAACATAAATCATCCGTCTTACAATTTTTCCTTTTACATAATAGTTCCGTCATATTAATTTCTTTTAATAAATGACAATTGTAAGATTAATTAACATTGATTTGAATCGTGATACCGAATACACTTATCTGTGAAATCCAAATTCCTTATAATTAAAGAATCGGCGAGAATTTCGCCGAATCGATTCATAAATAATCCGGATAGATTTGCATTTATATTTTATGCCATTGACGGCAGTAAAATTTGCTTAAAAATGTTATCACACAAAAACAAATCAATGGGACGATCTAAAATGTACTAATTAACATTTCTTTTATTTTCAGTATTTTAATGCTAGAGAGTTAAACTGGTTCGTATTAATGAATGAAATTATTTTAATTTAATTGATGCAACAAAGTTATACTTTGTAGTGGTAAAGCTGTTGTGCTAATTAATGAATTTAATTTAATTTGCCGTTTTATGCTGATTACTTTAATTGGAATCAAATTAATTGCATTTTTGTGTGACGCGGATTACTTCAAAACTATATACATTCACGAGTTTCAAAATTTTGTCTTTTTAAGTTTTATTATTTAGACCAACATTAAATTTTTTTGATTACTTGTTTGAGTTGAGTTGAGTTGCTTAAGCATAAACTAAAGCTGGCTAGGTTAGCAGGCATCAGGGCTAAAGTGGCCAAAAAACCTTAGACAATATTTGCCTACAGACGCATGGTAAAGTCAACATAACAACGTTGTATAAAATAATTTACCACCTTCCAGAAAGCATTGTAACCACCAACAAGACTGTTGCAAGCTTAACACAGCTCGTCATCCATAGTAACGGTTAGAAAAAGTTCAATATTTTTGTATGCGGTTCATACCCTAGACTAAAACAACAAACGCAGCCCAAAAAGTGATAGAACTTGTCTCATGCACTAACAAAATTTCACACAATTCAATCAATCGTCGTTAAATGCCCCAAAACTACAATCATTTAAGTTGTTTTCAGATTTAATCTTTTCAGACCAAGTCTGACAAAAAAAAATACAAATCAAACAAATTCATGTCTAAAAGTAAACCTGCAACAACCCAAAGATAAACCATTCACATATATAAAACTTGTTCGGGTTCCCCTGTAACAGTCATATTAATGCAACACTTTGTAATAAATTCTCTCTCTACATGATTGTAAAGAATCTTCCATATTGCCTAACCTAACCTAGTCAAACCAAACCATAGCCCCCGCTTACTGTTTCTAATCGGTACTTTAGAACTATAGTTTTGCAAGCATTTAGGCAAACCGCATAAATCAATATTCTGGATTCTGGATTGAAAGTTGGAAGATAAACCAAAGTCTACTGCACGTAGGCCTCATTAAATCCTTTGTACCTCCTCCAGTGGTGACATCACTCCGTTGTCTTAGCATTCAACCACCCTATGTAGCAGATGTATGCAAGTACAAGGGTCTCCCTTATACTGGCCATGTCAAGCCAGCAGCTTTCCAACATAGACTCTCTACCGTGAGAGGGCTGGGCAAGTGCATAGCACGTGCTCGATCGTCTCGTCGTCCATTTTACATCCTCTACACGTTGGATTGTCTCCAATACCAATCGTGTGCATGTGTTTCTTTAGTTGGCAGTGTCCTGTCAAGATTCCTGTTTGCAAGTTCTTTCTGGACAGTCGCAAGTAGTAATCAACTGTCTTAGCGTTTGGAGCAGTTATTGCTTCCTTTGCCTGTCTTCAGCCCGGAATGTCATCCCAACGCCGTCTCAATGCAATGTGTGTGTTAATTTTTAGTAAATTATTTAAGCTTTTGAGTTTAAATGCGGTCCAGAATTCAGGACCACACGCCATGAGGGTTGACCCTTCACTTGCCAGCTCGTTCACCTCAATGTTACCTACTTTGTTTAAGTGTCCTTTTGCCCAGAGCAGCTCGATGCTGTTTCCATAGGCTGCTAAAGTAAGGGCACGATGACATTCAAATCAAAAATTTGCTTTGATGTGATTCTAGACTTGTTTACAGCAATTAGAGCCGCTCTACTATCCGTTAGAATATGGATTCATTCTTGCCAGATATATATATATATATATATATATATATATATATATATATATATATATAATAACCCCATAAGTACTTCTGCTTAGAAAATAGTCGTGTGAGCTCCTAGTGGTAATGATATTTTGAGGTACAGGTCTTGCAAAAAGATTCCCGCTCCAGAACCTTAATTGGTTTTTGAACCATCTGTGTAGATTCTAATCGAATCATTGCCCACGTTCTGCTTCTCTTGTTCATGTGTGCGCACGTTGTAGGGTCTTTGAAACACAAAGAAGGGTGACATGTTATCTGTTTGCGCTCCTAACAGAGGTGTTTTCTTAACAGCCTCTTCCAGGAGAGTACAGTGTTTGCCAACGCTCCCTGCCCAGCTAGCACAATTAGTCGCGGGAACGTAGCAAAAACTGTTGTAGGAACTTTAAAGTGCTTTGCCACTAGCTATGGGCACGTAATAGGAACGTTCCAATTACGTGCGTGCGACCTAAATGGGGAATATTTTGTCGGTGACTGCAACGTAACGGCAACTTGCCTGGAACTTGTACGGCTACGTTCCAGGCCGTGTTGAACATGAAACCTCCCTCCTACTTTTTAAAACTTTTAATAGTGCTTGCTTTGTCTTGCAACAGACTTTGTTATTCTTTTGTTTTACTCCTACATAATCATTGTCTGGTTTACTTAAACAAAATGGAATACTTAGTAAAAAATATTAATATCCGAAACAACTTGCACTCTAATTCCCGATGGTCTGAATTACAAAATTAAAACCAATGCTACTTTACTGATAAACATAAAGGTGCCAAGTTGAAATCAAACATCGCGCCATTCAAAATTTTATGTTTATATTAAAATATTGTCTTTAAAATATTTAATGTCATGTGAAAATATGGCACGTAGATACTAAAAACATTTTAAAATAATTATTTTACAATTAGACGCATTCATTTGTTATATTTTGTGCAAAAATGATAACAAATTAACCATTTTTCAGTCATCATGACATATTTTAAAATAATATTGTCACAGGTGTTGTCCATAAAGATGGCAAATTTTTGAAAAAGTAATTTTAAAGTGGTTATTACTAAAAAAAGCGACTTCAAAGTAATCGTCACTTAGCAATAGTGGACCGGAACTGTGAATGTGTAACTTTAAAATAATAATTACTACAAAGTGCCAAATGGAACTGCAATGCCACTTTAAAGTTCCCTGTGGGTGCTCACAGTACCATCTGGAACTCGAAATTCGAACTGGGTAGTTTTAACCTTACATGGCTTTCTCAATAAGTGTCAAGTACAACCACAACCTAATGTTGAATTAAATTAATCCCGTTAATCCATCACATAAACATCGATCGTAAAACATAAATTTTGTGCTATACACTGCACTTAACAACAATCCTGCACTCAGCATCAATTTTTCCGTTAACTTTTTTAATTTTATAATATTATGCACCGTTCCTCAATAATGGCATATTGGGAACTGTATGGTGAAATCTACTTCATAGTAATTTTGAGAGATGACACGGACTTTGTAGTAGCCTACAGCACAATTACATTCAACTTTGCAGGTAACGACAACGTTATTGACACTAATATATATTACTTATAAGTTCCAGGCAGTTAAAGTTGCACTGACGTACTAAAATTGTTGCGAGAACTATCAATGCTACTTCAAAGTAATTAAAATTTTAAAGTTGCATTTTAGTAGCATTAGGTAGTCGTTGCTACTATTGTTTGCCACCGTTAAGTTTCAAAAACTTTAAAGTTGTCCCACTGGTAACTACGACGTCCCAACTACCGGGTAAGCCACTTAGAAGTAACATATCTATATAGTAGCCATTCCAGGTAAAAACTACGTAGCAGCGACTATAAATTTGTTAAATAAAGTTATTTATTCACCAAAGTTGCAGATTTAGTGGCAGTTACGTAGCAGTTACTAGTTCAAGGATCCCATCTCAGTTGCGGCCACTTTGGTGCTAGTTGGGTGCAGTGTGTCAAAGTCCAGCTGCATTCAGACGCAAAGGTGCCATTATCGCCATCTCCTCGACGTAAATGTTGAGAAGCGGCAGACATAACATTGCTATGGAGGTTGCAGTTAGTGTTGCCACCTGTTATACTTAGGCATTCCATTCGTTGAAATTGATTTAGTTTGCTTGCCGACGTTTTTTGTCTAGCTTTTGGCCACCATATTAGTGCACCGTATGTGATCATAAGTCTTATGACGGCTGTGTACAGCCATAGCACTATCTTTGGAGACAGTCCACATGTTTTCCCTACAGCTCCTCTGCATTGCCCAAAAGAACATATGAAGTTGCATCTCATATTAAGATGTGGTCCTCATATGAGCTTATTGTCAAAAACCACCCTATAACATTTTACTTCGGTTGATAGCGGTAGTGGTGTATTTAAAAGTTTTGATAATTTTTTTAAGAAGAGAACCAGTTCGGTTTTCAGAGAGTTGACCGTAAGAGCATGGTCTTTCCACCAATTTTCGATTATTCTTAAAGTCTCTTGCATCATGTTGCAGAGTATGCATTTTTTACCGCTTAGTAGGATTGTTATGTCATCTGCATAACCAATTGTATAGAAGCCATGATCATTGAGTAGCCGTATAAATCAATATTTTACTTTCAATTAATGACATAGTATAATATTTAAGCTCTTTTTAAATAATATTTTAATATCTTTTTTTTAATTTTAAAATCTTGTAGTACAAAAGATGCATTTTAAATTGACATAAAACCTTAATGAGTTCTAATTAACATGCAAAAACAGCATAAAGTCGGTAGCAATTAAAAGAAAATCAATTCGCGATAAAGTATATTAATTTTAGGTCTTTAACGATCGCAATTGAGATGCCCTCACAAAGAGATTGATAAAATTAGGTTCTCATGATGCCGGATTTTAAAATAAGGCTATTAAAAAATATAGGAATCGATAGATATCGTAAAAAATAAATATTAATGCGCATAACTGTCAGATAAAGTCTTCCTAAGCGGGACTGAACGTTTTAATTACAAGCGACCAATGTCAGACCTACATATCCCCCTTAAAGAGATTACGTCAAAAAGGGTTAAGTAGGTAAAAGGGAATGCGTCCGTTGCTTTATAATATTATTAGATTTCTTCACGATATTAAATAATAAGCACCACTTGCATTCATTTGGTTTTGTAATTTTAAATGTCAATCAAAATAAAAAGAATATTTCTGGGTCGAGTGAGATTAACATAAATTTTCTTTATTCAATCGGAATTAAAAATAACTGTCGCCATTTAAATAATAATAATCCATATTTACATTACGAAAGGTTTCTTTTTTGTCTCTTTGTGTGATGGGATTAAAAATATGCGTGTGTGTGTGTGTGTGTGTGTGTGTGTGTGTGTGTGTGTGTGAATGAAAGAAAACATAGTTATGACATTAACAGATCTACCTGTAATTTGAATATTAAGCAATACGCGTCAATTTTTTCTGACGTGTTCTCCTCATGTTTATTTATTCACTGCATTTTTAATTTTTCTCTCTGCGTCCTCAATCAAATATATTAAGGTCGCAAGTGTGAAGTGTTGACTATATTTATCGATTATTTATGTAACGAATGAAGGTCAAAGTTGAAGTTCTTTTGTTTTACATATGTATGCAAATGTTAAATATTTAAACAAATTTATCTATAGATGCAAATGTAAATTACATTAAAATAAATTTACATATTGATCAGGATGCTACCTGTCTTGGTAATATGTCGTAATTTTAAATATTTATATACTCGCACTTTAAAATTAAAATATTGAAGTTAATCTAGTAATTAATAATAAAACTTATTACAAAATTGTTTTTAAAACTTAGAAATCAAAATCGCTGCAGCACGCCTTTGCTTCAAATATACAACCCAAATTATGTTTTTGCAAAATCACAGCAAATTTATTTTACTATAACTGCATAAAACCAAAAAAGTAATATTTTAAGCAGACTTATGGGTGTATTCGCCACGGTTACTGTTGCAGTACCACATTCTTTTCATGAAATTTTTCATGACCAATTCGCACATTTGCTGCTGTATGTCCTCGATAACTTCACGAATTCCATCTTTAAGATCTTGAATCGATTGTGAAGCATTGACATAGACCTTATCTTTCACGTGGCCCCAAACAAAAAAATCTAAAGGTGTTAAATCACAAGATCTCGGTGGCCAATTGTGATCACTTCTTCAAAAAATAACACAGTCCGAAAACTTTTCTTGCAAAATTGCAATTGTTTCGTTGCTTGTGTGGCACTTAGCGCCGTCTTGCTGAAAATAAACGTCGTCCACATCAATATCTTCCAATTCCGGCCATAAAAAATCATGAATCATGGCTCGGTAGCGCCATCCATTCACCGTAACAGTTGCTCCAGCCTCATTTTCAAAAAAGTAGGGTCCAATCACACTGCCAGCCCAAAAACCGCACCAAACAGTGACACCTTGAGAATGCAAACACTTTTCAACAATCATTCTTGGATTTTATAAGCCCCAAATGCAACAATTCTGCTTATTAAAGTATCCTGCGAAGTGAAAATATGCCTCATCACTAAAGAAAATTTTTCGATGAAATTCCGGATCATTTTGATGCATTTGAAGGACCCAGTAAGCAAAGATACAACCAGCTTAAGTTCTTGTGTTTACTGAACTTTAAATGCCTTAAGACTTAAGTCTTTATGCAAAATACGGTGTAATGTCGTTTGTGAAATGTCTAATTCCAAAGATCGACGAGGAATCGACAAACCTAAGTTTTCTTCAACACTACGAGCTACATCAGCAATATTCTCATGTGTTCTTGAGCGATGCACACGGTTTCAATTCTTCACATCACAAACTTGTCCCAACAGGTAAAATGTTTCCATCAAGTTTACTATTGCCGGCCGAGAAGATGCTTTACGACGACCAAAAAGTGCTTTAAACTGTGACTGATAAATAAATTTACACCATTTTTGTAGTAAATTTTAATAATTTCAATGCGTTGTTGAAGCGTGTATCGTTCCATTTTTAATAATGGCGTATTTTTTACTTGTCAAATGTCAAAAGATAATAGCTTTAAAATTGACAGCTGCCCAAATAGTCTGCTATTCAAAATAAAACTTCTTATTGGAAAACCCTTTAGATCATAATCTTAACATTTTCAATATGAATTCTAGATTCCTCAGATCAACATATGACTGCAATTTAGAAGATCTCTTCAATAAGACAATATTTGCTTCCTTCTTAAACATAAAACTTTAAACTATAATCCTATCAAATCGGCTAAAATAATTTATAGTTGCGGTGTTTTACACAATATAGCTAGACATTTTATAATAAAGAAAATCCTAATGATAAACTGTTCAACGATAATGATGATCTTCTAAACTAAGTTCACCAAGTAGTATTTTTGTGCACTTTTACTATAATGTGACCTTTAATAAATAAATACCAAATTTAGATAATGTTCAATTAATATTCAATCTATAAATAACATTAATCCTTAGATGTTACTAATAAAGAATTTAAGAATTTTTAATTCAATATATTCTTAACCAAAACGCAATAAAACTTTTAATAAACAATCGATCAATTTATAAATTTTCAAACAAAGATCTCTAAACGTTGCTAGTACAACTACAATCATTGAATGAAACTATTATAGTTTCTAGAAGTTCCCTAAAATTTGAAGAACTAATTTTCAAACAGTGTTTGCAAAAGCATTAGATTCTTTTCAAGATTTGTTTCAAAAGCTTGACAACATTCTCAAAACAATTTTTAGATATTTAGATTGCTTGAAATTATTTCCAAATGCTTAAGATTATTTAGAATTATTTTGGAATTATTTCTAGAAGCTAACCAAATAAATTTAAAATAATTACTAAAAGTTTGAGAATGTTATAAGATGTTTAGGGTTTATTTCTGGAATAAATATCATAAACTTCAAACTTTTTTTTAATAATTTCCACATTCATAAGCTGTTTAAAAAAAACATTTAAAAAAATGGCAACTAACTCATTCAATTTGCCATAAAAGTTTTTAGATTAAAATAATTTTTTTTTGTCAAAATATTCAGTGTAGTTTACAATTTTATTATGCAGCGTTTCACTCTTCCCGTACGTTTAAAAATGCTTAAAATATCGTCAAAACTTGAGCTTAATTGTGGGTGCTCACCATTTGTTCGCCAGAAAATTAAATCATCGTTCTCTAAGCAGGTTATACGCCGTATTGTAAAAAAGTTTGAGAGTGAGTGAGACAACAAAAAGCAAAAATGCCTACTTGTCGTTAAAACCTAACAATCACGGAATGCGTCAAATGTTTGTTGATTGCGTAAAGCAGTTAGAAAATTATCCGAATTGCGACAAAAAAATCATCTTCTCAGACAAGGCTTATTTTTAGCTTAATGGTTTTGTAAGTAAATTAAATTGCCATTAATAGTGCAAGAACAACCCACAAGTGTTGCATGAAATGCCCTTGCATCCCAAAAATCTTACTGTTATGGCATGGCGGCACCATCAAATCTTATTTCTTCCAAAATAAGCAGTGAAGAGACAAAACCGTAATTTGTATGGCCAGAACTTGAAAACATCAATATTAAAGAAATGTGGTTCCAACTAGAAGACGCTACAGCTAATGCCACGCTTAAAACTGTTTCCAGAAACTTATGATAATATTTTAAAATGGGTAAGCTGAATACTGTTTACAGACCTGAGACATATTCTCAAAACCTTGACGTTGTTTGCAAAAGCTTAAGATTGTTTCTAAAACTTTGGAGGTATTTTAGTTTATAAAACCGTGACAATTGTTGAAATAAAAACTTCAATTTATCTCCAAAAACTTTCTTCAAAAGTTTGCTATTAATGAAGCATCTAGAAATTGGGTTAAGGTTTTGCAATGACAAACTTTAAAAAAAAATTTCAAGCTTCTAAAGATTAACAAAAACTTGCACTTGCAAAAGGTATTATCCATCTACAACAGCTTAAAATGGTACTAAGATGCATACAGTTTCATAAAGCTTGATAAAACATTTTAAAAAGGTTTTCCAAAACTTGGAAATATTTTTAATAGTAATTACAGAAAAACATCTCCAAAAACTTGAAATGGTTTCCAAACGCTTAAAATTGTTTTTAGAAAAATATTCTCAGATCTTTTAGATAGCTTTCAAAAAATTTAAACCCTTAAAACTGAGTTTAGAAATTTGTCAATATTTTCGGAATTAGATGCAGAAGCTTCAGTCAATCACCAGTTAAGTTAGGTGTGATTTACAGAAACTTGCTATAATTAAAAAAAAAAACAATAAAATGGTTTCTAGAAGCTTGAAATTGTTTCCAAATGCTTATAAATAGTCTCCAACATATTTGGCTTATTTGGAATAGTGCAAGCTTGCTCGACACAATAGGACTGAGCAATGGTTGCATTTGTGGTATAATGGCTAAATTGTGCCAACATCAAACGGTATTTGCACGGGCGGGTATAATCAGGTTAGTACCCTAGTCAGCTGAGGGACAGGGTCCATCTTTAGACGACTTGGCAAAAACATAGACTATTAATATTGCTGAAGCAAAAGAAGTGTGTAAAGACAGTAAAACCTGGAGATAAATTGTACAAAGTAAGGCTTATAATTCCATAATCAAAAAAAATATTCTTAGCAGCTATTTCAAAGTAAAACCAAAGTTTTTATATCATTTAATACAAGTTAGGCTCTCTTCAAATTTCTTGCAGTATTATAAGTTTAAAAGTTTTTCTAAGTTGCACATCTTTTATTTTTAATTTTTATATTTTCTCCAGCCAACCAAAAAAAATATTTTTAATAACAACATGGCACTGTTAACTATGCCTGATTAATGGTAATTAACAAAAACTACTAGCAACACCCAAAAACGTTAAATAGTTTATCTACAAAAATACATAACCTTAAGATTTTTTTTTAATTTGCTTAGTCGATTCCAGAATTTCTACAATTGTAATTCAATTCAAAAAAGCCTACTTATAGTTTGATATATCTTTTCGATAACAAGGTTAATATATGTATATCTTTAATTTTTCAAAAGCTGTTAATATCCGATTGTTGGTAGTGTTGTTTGCAGAGATTAGAAGTATTTTAATTGGCAATTTGCATTAATCGGCCGCAATTAAATCGTTATTAATTATGAGTTCTTTTAACCGGTGCACATGTTGGCTCACAAATACACACACACCGCATTCCGGCGTATCGGCGACATTTTCTGTAATTTATATAAATAGTTCCACAAATCTTAGGCGGGGATTGTGTGCAAATGAGATACTAGAAGTAGTCTGTCAGAAAATCCGTCAGAATCCATTAAAATGCAAAGCTGCAGGTCTACGCGCCGCAGAATCCTAATTAATTAAAACGTCGCGCCGCGGAATTTCGCGAATATCGCGAGATTTTTTACAAAAACAACATTACGCCGCGCGATTCTGTTCCATATACGATGGCGGTTTGAATCAGAGAGACCCTATTGTACGATAATTTCAATGATTAGCTTAAAACTATCGCGCGAATTCCGATGCCGGCAATCACTGTAATCGAACCATTTATATGCATATGGCATTATATTTCTCTCTCCTGAAAATTACTTCTCTCACAGATTGCTATTCTATACAAGACTTTATACCCTTATCTATACTTAGCTCCACGTACCATTTCTAAAACCTCGTAAAGTACATAATTGCGATACCGCTGATACTCGCATAAAGTACATATTGTCTTACTATTTTTACAACGGGCGTATATTGCAAACATAAAATGCGCCTAATTGATTCCAATTCACCGAACCAGCCGCCGTTTGGAATTATATAAATTTCCACCGACTAATGTATATGTCTAATTTTGAATTCAATAAACGGCCACAATTACCACTAAACCCCTATCACTTTGTCTTAAATAATGTGAGAGCAAACTCAACTCAATCCTGCCATTACTACTAAACAGATAAGTTCCATATTTGTACATAAATTTGATCAGCAATTGCAATGGGTGGGGGAGAAATTTTAATTATTATTTTATCGCCTTCGGAGATAACGTTTTATTGAAAATTACATTGGATTAAAGCGTAATTTATTTCAATGAGATATTAATATTGTTGTCTTATCTAGTTCTGTTGAAATTTAATGGACTTCGATATTGGATATTGCTGGATGGCATGCACCATAAACTATATGGGCATATTAAAGAGAGTAAGTGATGTGGTGAGAACTAATCAAACGGATACTTTACGGCCCGATAGGGAATGCAACAAATTAGTTTACGGCGCATTTTATTGCCCGACATGCAATTACAACGGTTTTACAATCCTTTTTTACAACGATCCTTTATCAGTTTTTAATTTTTATTCTGCGCAGTAAATTTGACCCGATGAAAATGCAGGATGAGATATGCAAGGGGAGGCGTAGTGAGACTGATCTGGTTTATGGGTGCAATGCTACCATGGGGCACTTAAGTAATCCTGCTTGGGGCGCAAGCGCAACTTAACATGTAATATATCGTGGTTCTAATCAACGGGAACGTTATGGAGATAATAAAGTTAACAATGCTGCTATTTTAATATCTCCTTGCATGATATCTTAGCGCTTCGGGCGTTCGTTACCTGGCCAATGATATTAAAAGGGCAATTTGTTCAAACATTAAGTCGCTGATTAGCGTTCCAATTAATCTCTTGATAACTCTCTTAATCCATTTCGGTTGTAAATCGGCTCGCTCCACCACAACAAGGCCAACATGATTGGATTGGATGGAAGTTCTCTTTTGCAAGGAGCGATCTCTCGCCAACGCGACCGCTATTTATGCCCTTGTTGTTGGCCGAACACGCTGCACTCTGTACTTATTTGTTATTGTAATGACGAGCGATGCTATCATTTGCTGTCTGTTGTCGCTTCACCTCGTCCTTACACACTTTATACGTATTCCATAAGTTGTTTCAAATTGTTCACCACTTGTTACAATTTATTCCCATATTTAGTCGACTTATTTTATTTATATCCATCTTAAAGTCAAATGTCTTGTTGTTGATTAAAATTTGACATCTTGACGGATGTTACAACCCCGACATAACATTACTAAAAAACCAGCATTGTGAAAAACTTGTCTGGTCTTATTATTTTCAATGATTAAAATCAATTACATCAAACGTTTCATGTTAAATAAAAAAGTTAAGAATAGTTGTTGGTTTCAAAAAAAATGTTGGCTTCCATTAATTGAATATTACATAAATATTTTAATGTTTATCAGATTGATCAATAAAGTTTAACAATAAAATAATCCATTTCAGGATCTTTTAATTAACGACAGGAAAGTTTCGCTTAAACTTTTATGACAAATTTCAATAAGCTTACAAGATAAATGCACACTTGCGCGTAATATGTATATTGTTAAGTATTTGTGGTTTACATCAAACATACTCAGGCCTCTATCGCTTATAGTTGTTTGTACTTAATTTATAGTACTAATCATACAAGTGTGCTAAGCAGATTCCAGTTTTCTTACCGCTCATAAAAAATAATATTCAACGCGGAGCACGACGGAAAAACACTAAAATAATACTAAAAACCAGTCAGATAACACAAATACTATGTAATTAACCTGGGGATCCTCTAAGGGCCAATATTACAATAGTGGTTTAAACTGCAAGTTTACTAACTGCTAGTTAAAATTTAAATCTATAGTTAGTGGGAACGCGTATTACAATCGTCCCTATATTTTATGTCAACAAAATATTTAAAATCTTAACCTATAAATTGACGCGTCAAAAAATTGACATTAAAATTTTATTTAATAAATATATTAAATATCTAACAACAACAAAATTGCAAATTAATAAATATGGATAACTCCTTATAAACAATAGTAAATTTCCAGTAATCACTATTAATATAATACACCCATTTTTTATAAGTAATAACTCACATAATTTAAGGTTATTTAAACTGCTAGTTAAATCGTAAATCGCTCATTTCCGCCAGTTAGCTATTCGGATATTTTAATCCACAGTTAGCATTAAACCACGTATGTGTGAGTTAAACCACTATTGTAATTTCGGCCCTAAGTCTACCACAATGATACAGTATCCACCAACGGTCGGCTAGCATGCAAAAATACGCACTTGTCAAGCCAAATTTTTAAAATTTTAACATGTTTTTTAAAACTCAGACACATTGCCAAAATGTTTAAGCCTTAAGGAATCTGTCCCAAAAGCTTTGCAATGTTTTCTAAAGGTATCAAATTAATTTTTAAATTTCAAATACTAAATTTTGAATACCAACCATTTTTTTTTTAAATTTTTACATGCTAAAATATTACCAAAATGTTTGACATAGCTCTTCAAAGCTTTTTTGAAAATTTAAAAAAAAATCTGAAAATCTTAAATTAATTTTACAATCAAATAAGCACGTTTTCCAAAATACTTTCAAACAAATTTGCAAAATTTTAATATATATTTTAAAACGCAAAAATATTGCAAAAATGTTTGACGCATTCCCTAAAGTTTTGCAATGTTTTTTGAAGTTTCAAATTAATTTCTAAAGCTCTGTATTTAATTTTTCAATCAAAAAACACATGAAACAAATTAACTAAAAAATATTGCCAAAAAGTTTGATATGTTCGTTATTTTTTCAACAACATAGTTTTAAAAATTAAATTAAATCTTTTTCAAATTTTCTTTCAAAATTATTTTAGACTTTGACAGCTAAAAACTTGGTTAAATATCCATGTCAACCACAACAAAAAACAAAATAAACACAGTCCGCTGGTGTGGAAGCTAAGTTAAAGTAATACAAACAAATAATTGACAAACAAGATGAAAAAAAAAATCAATGAATTAATTTAAAAAATGTAAAAAAAAGCCTGACTATACAGCTAATGATAAGTGGTCTACAAAACACTTCAAATCAGAAAACAGAAAAAAATGCTTCTTAACCTGGGTAGCAGGAAAATCGTTGACAATGAGGCGGTATTGACACCTCAAATAACTACTCTTAAAGACAACCGTCAAGTAGTTGTCACATCTGTCACTTCTAATCCGTGCTCGATACAAACGTAGGCACCCTTCTGGCATGTTTATAGCGTGCAATAAAAGTTCTACAGAAACTTGCGAGACCTACAGTTTAACGTGAAATCCAAACCACGCTAGAGTGGTTTAGCAAGCAAATACTGGTTAGCCATTGCCTTGCAAAAGAGACAACCGCATCAAAAAATATTCGACAAATTAGATATTGCCGCTGCCGGGATCAGAACTCGGGCTGCCTGCAAAACAGTCGTCGCAGTGCTACGGTCGCCTCATGTCCTATTGTAAAGACTAAGCACTCAACAACATTGGACAAATGAAACTTAACTGCAGCCTCATAAAAATTGTGAGTAAACATATTTTTTTTTTACTACCGTAAAAATACAAAGAAGTACTATAATCTAAACCAAAAATTATAAAAAACCCAAAAAGCTCATCAAAATCAAACATTAAAAACTAAGCCACCCTTAAGACCATCATAGTACGCTGACGAGTAATCACATTAGCTCCATCAGTTGTTAAACTAAAAACTTACAAAAACGATTTAATCGTCAAAATAATACAACTTTTAAAAATTCATTATTTAAAAAATAATTTGAAACTTAAAACTTATATTATGCTATGAATAAAATAAAATTTGATTAAAATCTGCAGACCGGTTACTATTTTTATAACCAATTTCGCACAAATTTTATTTAATTATTTTGAAATATTACGACTTTTAAAATTTCATTATTTTAACCAACATCTTATATTATTAATAATAACCAGTTTCGCAAGAATTTGCCGTTATTTTTACTAAAAACATACAAAAACTATTTAATTATCAAAATATTAAGACTTTTAGTAGCAAATTTAATTAAAATCGTTTGACCGTTTACCGTTTTTAAAAGGATTTTGTTAGAATTTTGGCGTTTTTGAACTAAAAAATTTTTAACTGACAAAATATTACAACTTTTAATACTTCATTATTTTAAACAATTACTATAAAAGAACACGTTTAGCAACCACACGTCTCTAAAGCACAACTATTAAAGATCAGTAAACAGCTAATTCACAAAAAAAAACTTCGTCGAGTTATACAACACACAGGTGGAGCTGCAGAGAGTAGAGTGAAAGTAAGGTCGTTAGTATGCATATGCATTGGTGATTGTACCAAAAAAATTTAAAAAAATAAAAGAATTAATTAGATCTTTAAAAAAGGAGAAGAATGATATAAAAAGAAAATTTGGAAATGGGAAGCACAGTGAAAGAGCATAGAAATGCATGAGAAAAGAACAAGAATGAAAAATATGCAATAACTCAAAGTACACAAAAACAAAACAAAAAATACTAGCTAAGATTAAGATGTGGAAATGATGAAAAAATGAAGAAAGCAAAATGTGTAAAAAAGCCAATAAAACAATAAAACAAATGTTAAAAGAATGTACTAAGATGAAGAAAAAACAAATAGAAAAAAAATATAAGAAATCATTAAAAAAAGAAAGAGGATTGTAAAGTTTAAGTTGTATTTTATGATATTATGTTGATTACGTAGAGTAATTTGTTAATTGTTACAAATTATGATAGGAAAAGTTTTATTAAATATAAATTTCATTTAAGTTATGTATAAATTGTAACATGTAAATAGTTTTCAAGAAATTAAACTATTATTATTAGTACAACAAAGACGACCAGCGCGAGTAGAGTAGCAATAAAAAAGTACCATAACAATATTGGAAAATACCATAATTTACCATTATTATTATGAAAAAGCAGAAAACCAACAAAACTACAATAACAAAAACAGCATGGAAGCGACCGAAACATCTTGACAAACAACCCCCTCAGTCGGCAACCCATAACTTTGTACCATAGTCTAAAGTTCAGCAAAAGTTCATTGCTTATGGATAACACTACCAATAGATATCCAAAAGCACCCAAACCGGCTCCGGGTCAAGCACCAAGCCACGTAACATCTAGGAAACTACAACTACCTCGGGGCGATACTGTTTCCTTGTACCAACACCCTTATACCAATTGTGCCAAAGCCTAGCCGGTAACATTATTTAAAATAACTAGTTGAGTTACGGAACCCAAGCCAGTAACATCCAACAATCAAAATCACATAAATGCACCACATACTGAACACCTTGTGCCAATATTTGAAATACACTTACAAAACAGCTTCTAACATCAACTACTAGCAATCGTTGTTAATTCTCCATCCACAAAAACTTTCCATAAGGCTACTATTAATTGCTTACTTTACCAACATATTGTAAAATACAAACAAAATCGTTCTTTTTTAAAAAGACCATAATAAATACAAATTGCACGTATTGCCAAAATGCATAAAACCGATCCCAAAACTTATTAAATTAAACCTCAGAGTCAAACCAGTAACATAACAAGCGCAAAAACAGCAAACCTCAAAATAATTAAGCTATCTACATCAAAAACCGGAAATGGAAATTCGGTGGTCCGAATACTTTTGCTAACACAAAGCTGAACAATACTAACAAATTTATTTAGTGAGCAAAACCCACGCAAGATAGTTAAGCCAAATTGTACTGCACATCTTAAAGTTTTAAACGGCCCAGCAATTTTTTCCAAAGAAAAATCTTCAAAAATACAAACTTCTCAAATTATAAAAAAAACATGTACAAAAAAATAAAAAAAAAACAAAAGAGCAAAGATTAGTTACAGCAAAGTTATCCCACAGCCCCTAATTAACATTACCACTGAAACACACTTCACGTTCCCATATAGAGTAGATTTCCGTCTTCGTCTTTCGTGCATAACAACGTTTTTATTTTGGCGTTGCATGTGTCAGCTCAGTTCATACTCTTACAGCCAAATTTTTATACTTAAATTTTATAATTATCGGGGATACATAATTTTTGGATTCTAAGCAGAATTTCTGTAAATTGGATAAATTTTAATAAACCTACGACCTAATATTTTATAAAAAAATTAACAAATGATATGCCAGGTTCTTCTAGATTTTAGTCAAAATTAAATGTAAAACATAATTTGATAAATTACGACAAAATGTTAATTTTGATATAAAGATTTTTGTATTTTTCTATATTAGACCGGATTTCTATATGTTCAAAGAATATTTTAAATTTTTTGTCCAATTTTTTTGTGTTTAAAGCCAAATTCCATTCCGTACACTTGACTCATACATGGCCATATATAAGGTTTCCCAATAAGAAGTTCCATTTTGATATTAAAAAAAAAAAACGGGAAATTTTTAAGAAAAATCAATGAATGTTTATTTCATTATAAAGAAGAAGGTATGCTATTAACATTTGAAAACGATATCAGTCAAATGGCCGGCACTGTTACTGTTGCAGTACCACATTCTTTTCATGAAATTTTCCATGACCAATTCGCACATTTGCGGCTGTATGTCCACGATAACTTCACAAATTCCATCTTTAAGGCCTTGAATCGATTGTGGAGCATTGGCATTGACCTTATTTTTCACCCAAAGAAAAAAGTCTAAAGGTGTTAAATCACAAGATCTCGGTGACCAATTGTGATCACCTCTACGAAAAATAACACGGTCAGGAAACTTTTCTTGCAAAAATGCGATTGTTTCGTTCCTTGTGTGGCACCACGTAGCGCCGTCTTGCTAAAAATAAACGTCGTCTACATCAATATCTTCCAATTCCGGCCATAAAAAATCATTAATAATAGCTCGATAGCGCAATCCAATCGAGATAAAAATGGGCCTCATCACTAAAGATGATTTTTCAATGAAATTCCGGATCATTTTGATGCATTTGAAGAACCCAATGAGCAAAGATACGACGTTTATGGTGATCGACCGGCTTAAGTTCTTGTGTTAACTGAACTTTAAAAGCCTTAATTCCAAAGATCGACAAAAAATTTACAAACCTGGGTTTTCTTTAACACTACGGGCTACATCAGCAATATTCTTATGTGTTCTTGAGCGATGCACACGGTTTCGATTCTTCACATCACAAACTTGTCCCAACAGCTTAAATTTTTCCACCACTTGGTGGAATTAAATTTACTGTTGCCGGTCGAGAAGGTGCTTTACAACGACCAAAAAGTGCTTTAGTTTTGCAAAATGTGACTGAAAAATTTTCTCCATTTCTATAGTAAATTTTAATAACTTCAATGCATTGTTGAAGTGTTTATCGTTCCATTTTTAATAATGGCGTAGTTTTTACTTGTCAAATGTCAAAGATAATAGCTTCAAAATTGACAGCTGCCCAAATAGCCTGCTATTGAAAATAAAGCTTCTTATTGGAAAACCCTTTTTAATTCAATTTCAAAGCAGACTTTTATATAATATATTAACTCAAATTTTAGTTTTAAACTCCTTTTTAGTTTATTCCATAAAGTTAGATTTTGCTTGATTACTGATCAAGCCCATATTTCTTGCTGTTGATACGACTAACCTAGTAATTACACTTATCAATTTTTTCCTACTATTAAACTTCTATTTCGATTTGCGTATTTTGAGAATTTTGTAGTATTAGGCTAAAAAAAATAGAAGATAACTGGTCCACTTGCCTCATTCCCTCATCGTAATTATTGCATCCGTGGTACTTTCTCGTCTAAATCACACAGATTGGTACTCCTCTATTTTATCTACAATTTAACTCACTAGTTTATTCTTTAAATGTGTTGCAAATACTTTATATTTTACGTTTGATAGCAAAATGCCCTTGTATTTTTGGCACCAACTTTTATCGCCTTTTTTCTACAGTTAACAGATTATGGCTACTTTGCATTCTTCAGACATTTTTCCACACCTTTTAAAGTATGTATGCTCTACTAGTTTGCATCCTCCATATTTAAATAATTTAGCTGAAATTCTATCACTGACCGGGTTCTTGTTGTTTTTAATTTTTGCTAGTTCCTCTGTATTTAGTGCCAAGTCCTAGTTTACTACTCGTTTGGGCTAATTCTTCTAATATCGCTTTTTTTTCCATTCAACAGTTCATTAAAATACTTTCTCCATTTTTTCAATTAGATTTTTTCTCCAAAAATCAGTTTTCATTTTGTGTCTTATAGTATATTGGTTTGGCTTGAAACCCTTTTTAGGTACCTTTTGGTATAGATATGTAATTTGCTTGTTCTTATGGTCCTCTTCAATTTTCTGGATCACTTTCTCATAGTAGTTTCTTTTCTTCTCTCTTACGATCTTGCAGGTTCTTTTCCTTTGCTCATATTTCTCTTTTGCTCTTTCCAAACCTTTTTTCAACAGTACTGACCTAAGCTACCTCTTTATCTCCAACTTTCTTCAGCGTAATCTTCTAGTTTCTTTTTCAACTTCAACCAATTTTCCTATAGATTAGTAATCTGCCCCATATTTTCCAATTCTGTATCAACGTCCTTATATTTGTCCTGTTCTGCTTTACTTTTTAGTCTGAATATTCCTTTGTTGTTCTTTTCCTGATTTATTTTAGATGATCCACATCTGGTCCTCTATACGAATTGTCAGATTAACGTATAATACATAAATATCAACCAATTTCAGGCCGGATTTCCATACTAGATGTATAAAAATCTGTCATATTTTTGGTTATAAAGCCAAATATTTGCAAATAATTCTGAATGCTAACATGCTAAATTGTGGCAGAATTTCATTATCTCGAGATTGTTTTAATCCCAAATTTAATAATAAACAAACTGATATTAAATTTACGCCAAACTTTCATTGATGGCGGATTTTTGTGTTTAATGCTAGATTTGTTCATTTTATACTAGATTAATTTATTTGCGTTTAAATTTCAATATCTATAGAATGTATTATTTTCGAATTTAAGTATAATATACTAATATAAATCAATTTTGTAATCCAAAATCTGAGCTTAAATATTATGCCGGATTTTAAAATTTATGGTAGATTTGATTAATTTCTGGACAAACTTTAATATATTTAAATCGTACTTTTTTAGAATTTGCCGGAATTATTTATAACATACAAATCTTTTTAAATATTGGATTTTTTGCGACTTGAGAGTCAAATTTCTATACTTCTAAAACCTATTTTTTATTATTTGTGTATAATATACAAATTTAAGTCAGATTCCTTACTTTTAAGTCATATTTTTGGATTTTAAATCAAATTTTTGCATTTTAAATTCCAGCCGCATTTTTAATTCTCTAAATCGTACTTTATACAATACAATAATATACAAATGATTAAAATACTTGGTAAAATTTTGTCGTCGGCTTTGTATTATCATTGGGTAAATTTGCATGATTATTGGTCTTTTATTGATCAAATTTTAATGATCATTTGTTTGTTAACCGATTTTTTTCGTTTTTACTTAGTCATACGTTCTCCTTTAGTTTGTTGATCAGTAATTTGTTTGGCGGATTTCTTCAACTATTAGAAAAGTTTATACATTTACCAACCATTAAAATGTTTTGTGACCAATTATTTAATTATTAACCAAATTTCTACTTAAAAATGTTCACTAAATTATTTTGATACATACAGCCAAACATGGTATTCCACAATTCTGTGATCAAATTAAGCTGTTTGAAAGAGTATTGTTCAAACGCATTTTTTTTGTAGTCCGCAATGTTTACAAAACCACTATTTGAATGAAATTTACAAATAATTATTTAAAAAAATTAAGTACACATACATTTTTGAAGACTTTTGTGATGTGTACATGATAGTTTACAAGTTATAAATTACATGTAATCTAGAATAATTTCCACAATTGTCCTGTTTATTTTTGAAGATAATTATTTAAATTTATGGTTTTGTACATGAACAAAAAATGGTAGCACTCCCAATGATAATATTCCGTGTCTAATTAAATAAGAGTATAGGGTGTTATTTGTATAATTTGATTCTATCCACCAGGAGGTATACACATATAAACGTAGTGCAGGTACCGGTTGTTGTTTTAATAACGCTTGTTTAGAATGAATGGTCCAACCGCCCATACATCCGCGCCTCGTTATGCCCCGGCCAGGGAAGAACTCCAGGTGGGGAGGCCTCGCGGTGTTGAAGTCTCTGCACGCCCTCGCGCCCAGACAAACACTCGCAGCTAACGCTGTCCAAGAAGAGATAATCGCGCGACAGACGGTGAGCGGACCGCTTCGTTAAACATCGGTTATTGAAAGTTTTCGGTTGGAATTTAGCAGTAGCTGTAACTGGTTTAAAAAATCAAGATCTTAATCTTGTTGAGAGAAGTAAAAAAAAACTAAATCTAAATACATTTTTTAATATGGTTAATCTATTGCTATTTAATTATGGTATTGTGGGAATTCAAAGTATTCTCCATCCAGACGTCACGTTGGTACTATATAATTTAATTTTTATTACGCGCTGTGTTGTGTATATATAAGGCTACTAAATGTTATATGTTTTGAGAACAAGGGTGCGGGTATGCTGGGATGAAGAGAAAAAACAATTCTCAATAACGATCAAGCCCAGAGCAATAATTAACCGAATGCAACGAAAATACAGAGTACCATGTGTACATGGTGAAGCATGTAAAGTACCGGGCCGCAAATGGTAAAAATGAGGGATACGTATAATACGTGTTATCCGATGAGGCCTTGATCATCGGCACTTGGCATACAAATGACTAGTTTTATAAAGTTTGTTGTTTTTTTTTATATGTATTATATACACGGACTGGGCCCACGCTCCGCTATCTCCGCTACACTTGTAATTATCTCCTAAAAGGTACGATAGAACGAGATGGACGATGGATGACGTGCGGTCAAAAAAGGGCCCCACGGTCAACTTTGTTTGCTAGTTTAGTACGCTTGTTTCGAGCCAGTTGTTTACTTTGTGTGTGGGAGAGGGAATACATTGTAAATGTACAAGGCATTCCTTGCGGACCAACATGTCATGGGTTCGAACAACACCAGCAAATATTTTAAGGAGAGGCGCATTATCAGCTAACAACAAACTGCACACTTTTACCATGCAACTAAACATATATTAATTACATTGTAACAAGTCTTTTTTTAACAAATCATTCATTATAATTTAGTAAACAAAATTCACTAATCAATTGGAAATCTTATATTAGCACACAACATAGTTTTGTATCAATGTTAAGTAAATTGATGGTCTGTAGTGTACGTACGATAATTTAAGTTTAAATTGTGGCAACAATAAAAAAATTAATTATTTTTCTAAAATTCCTTCTGACTGCATCACAAATCTCAAAATAAAAATTTAGGTTATATAAAGTCGTAACTATGGCAACAATCGCAAAAAAATATTATTGTTTGGTCATTTTCTTGCAGATTTAAGTTTTCATAATTTAAATTTTAAAACTACAGCCAAAAATTCCTATTGGTTACATCACAAATCTCAAAATAGTAATTTTAGTAAGCCCAAGTACCAAAGTTTAACCAAGCTTCTAAATGCAATCCACTCCAGCAACAATGACCACGACATAATCAAACTTGTTAGTCGAAAACAATCTCCTATTGGCGTTCGAAAAAAACATTACTACAGAAAAAACTTAATAGTACACAATTAGTAAAGGACTGCAAAACTTCTCCAACTCAGAAGTTTATAATGATCTTAACCTACCTGTTATTTTAACGGTACACAGCATAACAGCAGTCAAAGTTGCTACGTCAAATAAACGTACAAACTGGAATCAATTCAAACATTTCATGACTAATGACCTTGGCCCTCTGCCTATTATTGAAACACCACAAAACAGATGCTATACAGAAGCTAATTAACTAAATCTATCCAAGAAACTCAGAACAAGGCAATCACCACTATAGACATCAAGGATAATGATCCGTCAAGACTTCCTCCCCAAGTTAAAAATCTTATTAAAAAAAACAAAGCACGTTAGAAGTTCAAAAGATCAAAAACGGCCAAAGATAAGAGACAAAAAAATCTCCTAAAAAGCAAAGTCAAGCTAAAATAAAAAAAAATTAAGAATGAACAATAGAAAAACCTAATCCAAAACAAAAAAAAAAGATTCCAAAATTTGAAGAATCTCCAAATTTTTAAGGAAATTAACCGAAACAATTACCATCATTCATAGTCTCAAAAAACTGGCACACACCAACAATGAAAAAACCAAAAACATTGACCAAACTTTTGAATTGCAATGCAACCTCCTATTTGACTTACTAGACTTAGATAAAGTCGAAGAAATAGAAAAGAAAGTAGATTAATATCTCGACAACATTGATGACGCAACACCACCTTTCACCAAACCATCCAAAGTTGCCGACATAATCAAATCTACCAAGGCTAGAAAAGCCCCGGACTTTGACAACATTTCTTGCTATAAAAAATCTTCCAAGAAAAGCAGTTGGTGGATCCGGAATCCTAAAAAATGGGCATTTTCTTTACTTTTGGAAGCACGCTATTGTGATCGTATTTCCATAAAATCACGAATCGCGCAAAATTATCGCCCAATAAGGCTGCTCACCACGCTAAGTAAGATCCCTAAAAAAGTCGTAGTCAAAATTATAACCAATACGGTTTCAAACAACACTACTCCTCAACACACCAATTAGCACAAATCATATAAACTAGAACTTCGACATAAAAAATCAACAGAAGCAGTATTTTTTTTATGTTAAAAAAGCGTTCGACAAGGTCTAGCATAACAGCCTAATAGCAAAACTATTCAAAGCTAACCTCCCTAACTATCTGAGATTGATCATAAAAAACTTTCTTGACTGAAAAACTTTTCAAGTCCGTATTAACAACACACTATCCACCAGCCGGTGTTCCCCAAGAATCGACTCCGCTCTCTAGTGGCTCCATAGCAAGCAGTACGCGAACGATACTGCTATTCTCCATAGCTCTGTATCCCCTAAACAAGTTCAGATCGTGAGCGGGTAGCTTCTTCTACTATGGGCCACCCACTGCTTGTGTTCTTGCAGCTCTTATACAAAAAAACATTAAAAGTCAGATGTCACTTAGACATCAGAGAATTGTTCAACAATGAATTCTTTAATAACTAACGCTTGGGTGAGTGAGCAAGCAATAAGTTCTAATTGTGGGTGGATAACTTCTTCTACTAATTCTATGTTTCTCCCACCGCTTGTGTTCTTGCAGCTTTTATACAAAAAACAATGAATGTCACCTATCATTTAGACATCAAATAATTGTTCAGCCATAAATCCTTTAATAACTAACGCTTAGCTTAAGTTAGGTTAGGTTAGCCCACCCATCCAGCCAAGTGTTACTTATAAAAAAATTCGCTGAAACTTCAAGAAGCTGTCACCACCATCTCCGACTAGATGAAAGAATGAGGCACACAAGTTAATCCGTTAAAACAAAACGATCCTTTTTTCAAAAAAGTATAAACATTCACACAACAACATTTATTTGGACAATATCCAAATCCCTTGAGTAAATCAAGTCAATCAAGACCTAGAGGTCACATGAATAAGTGGCTCTTGTAAAAACCGCATATAAACAAAATTAGAAATATGGTCACCATGTGCAAACTCGCCCCAGTTCTGCAACACAAGGCCATACAAACCAAAACCAAGATAACACTTTATAAATGAACGATCAAGTTGCAACTTACCTGTGAGGGCCACTGCATTAAAACACTTAAAACAAGCCAATCCAAGTCTCTTTAGATAATAACTGGAACTCCTTGCTACATCCGTAACAAGGAATTAAGAGACGACTTGCAGATCACCACCCTTCAGAACTTTATTAAAAAGAATTCACAATCTTTTTTTTTAAGTCAAATTGCACAACAATTCAGACATCCGGTCAATCACACAGAACATACCAAACTATATCAAACACCAACAACCCATCAGATGGACTCACATTAAAGAGTTCCTGATACAAAAAAATTATATCGCACCCAAAAACTCCCATTGACTGCAATTGTAATGCTCAAAATAGCAACTTTAGTTAACTCAAGCAAAAACACATGTTATTTCAAGTCGCAACTAAGACCACAATGAATCAAATTGATTAGAAAACCAAGTTTGTTAAATCCAAACATTCAATCCAATAATTCTACTTAAACCAATAATTATGGCAACAATGATACACATTAATTGCCGTTTAATTTAATTTTATACAGAATCAAGTTTATAAATAAAAAAAATAAAAAAAGCATTCTAAAATTCTCTTTGTTTACTTCACAAAACACATTATACTAACAAATTTTGCAAACAACAATTCTCAAAAATGGCATTCCAAAAGTGTAAAAATGTTAATAATAAATTGATATAAATTAGCAGACACAAAACATTTTTGATCAATTTAAGTACAATTCCGTCGATATTTTTTCCAGCTTCAAATCATTAATCCGTCCCGACGTTCTTCAGTATTTCCAATTAAAATCGATAATTTAACATGCTGATAAAAATCTTTATAGCGATAGCGTTTCTAGGATTAATTAAAATAGACAGTAAATATTGGCCGTTGATGGTTCGCAAAACCATTAAATATTTATAGAGGCAATTATAATTAATTTACACAATAAAATCCGCGATTGTATAAATTAAATTATCTTAAAACAGGCGCATAAAAAAATCGAATGTTGTTATCATTGTGAAACTCTGGCCATAAAAAACAGTACGATAATGGCTTCGAAATTAAGTAGCAAAAAAATGTTGTTTATTTTTTATGTTACAACCCATTAATGGCGATGCTAAAGAAGCAATCAATTTCGTCGAAACTCAATCAATAATATCTTTATGAGTCGACCATTAATTTTATAGAATAAATAATTAAAACTATTTATTTATAATAATAATAATATTTGGATGTTGATGGAAATTCCGAAATAAATTAACGAAATGGTAATTAATAAGATTAAAGACGATTTAAGGTTATTGAAGGAGACTTTGTTCCTAATTGGGAAATGTGTTGACCCACATAACGGCTAATCAAATTCAATGTAAATCCTGTAGACCAATTAAATGATTAATTATTCGACAATGTCAACTTGTATATTTAGCTTCGAACAGATAGACCGGAAAGCAGTGTGAAAAAATAACCCAAATATTATGAATTTAATAATTTATTCTGTTGATTGCATAATAAACAAAATATAATTAGAAGAATTCATAGGCGCATATAAAGGGTATCTCAACAAGAGGCCCGGGTTTAATTAATAAATAAAATGACATTTTTTTAAATTAAGAATTAAACATCAAATAGGATATGGGTAATTCCATTACTTTTCGACTAAATTTGAAAAAGTCGATCTCTTTGATATTGCTCAAATTTTCAGGAATAATATAGATAAAAAAAATGAGATTCCCAAAATTTTGGACCTTAGAATATTGCCTGTTCAAAATGACACACATATGAAGATCAGAAATTTCACAATAAAACGTCTTTTATAGCTTATTTTGTAACTCAATTTTTGGGCTTCTTGAAAAAGATAAAAAAGTCCACGATGGCTTAAATTATTTCTTATTACATGTACTTTAAAACCCATATTTTTGTTTAATATCGTGGCAGTCATTTTGATATATTAAGCTTCAAACATTATTCAAAAAAAAACCGTAAATTTAGCAGAATCGCAAAACTTTGCTTTCTTAAACCGTTCTAACTTTGTCAAATCTTAACAAAATTTGATACACAAGGTCTAGATTTCTTCGTGTTTAATCTCTTTTTAAAGTGACCACACAAGACTTATAGAATCAACACGTATACACCACTATTTTGATGGAGGAAGTTGCACATGTTTTCGCGATCTTTAAAACTTTCTTGTGTTCTAAAGAGTATTTACTGAAATTTTGACTAAAATCGACATAGGGTGACAGCGCTTTTTCGGGACCTGAAAATTACAAGTTTTGAAGATCGCAAAAACATGTGCAATTTCCTGCATCAAAATAATGGTGTATACGTATTGATTTTATAAGTATTGTGTGATCACTTTAAAAAGAGGTTAAACACGAGGAAATCTAGACCTCGCAAATCAAATTTTGTAAAGATTTGACAAAGTTAGACCGGTTTAAAGAAAGGAAAATTTTGCAATTTTGCTAAATTTACGGTTTTTTTTTGGAATAATGATTAAAGCTTAATATATCAAATTGACTGCCACGATAATAAACATTAAAAAAATAGGTTTTAAAGTACATGTAATTAGAAATAATTTGAGCCATCGTGGACGTTTTTATCTTTTTCCAGAAGCCCAAAAATTAAGGTACAAAATAAGCTAAAAAAGACGCTTTACTGTGAAATTTCTGACCTTCAAATGTGTGTCATTTTAAACAAGCAATATGCTAAAGTCCAAAACTTTAAGAATCTCATTTTTTTCATCTATATTTTGATCCCTGAAAATTTGAGCAAAATCAAAGAAATCGACTTTTTCAAATTAGTCGAAAAGTAATGGAATTACCCATATACTTTTCCTAAAATTCTAGATTTCGCCAATAATGCGTCGTATCTCTTCTTTAAAGTGTTCAACTCTTCCCATACACATTTTCCTTCACGTAGCCCCAAAGAAAAAATCCATCGGCGGTAAGTCGCACAATCTTGAGAACCAATTTTGTTCGCCAAACCAAGAAATAACACGGCCTGGAAACTTGATCCACAGTTCGATTCGCACACCATCTCTTCGTCAGCACAAAATGCGCACTAAAAAGTTCAAAAATTACACGAAAATTTTCATAACCCCAAATTCAACAGTTCTGCTTATTTACGTACCAATTGAGTTAAAAACGTACCTCATCTAAGAAAATGATGTTCTAAGAGAAATCCGTAATAATTAGGTGCTGCTCCAGTACCCATTTAACAAATCTACGGCGCTGCGCATAGTTCTTACGTCAATTGTACGTGCAAATGCAAATCTCCTTTCAAAATTCGTTGCAATGTGGGTCTGGTAATGTTCAATTCTTGACTACAATGCCGAATGGTAGTCCCTGAACTCTCAGCCACACTTTACCTCACTGCAGCTATGTTTTCTTCTCATTATTGCAATCAGACATTGTAATTAAATTACTGTTTTCGCAAAACTTTTTACTTCTAATCGCGTGGTCTGTAATTGACAACTATCAACAAATAATCACCGTACTACTCACACAACAAAAATCTTAAATCTTATTGAGACACCATTTACATGTCTTTATGATTTATAATGTTACTTCCCAATCTACAATACATAATTTTTGTGTAATTATAACATAATATGTTGCTTCGCAATTAATTAATTAATAAAAAAACATTTTTATGTCTAACAAACTTTGCAATCTATAATAGATAGTTTCTGTGTCTTTTATTGATAGTTGATAGTTAATGTTCTTAACTATTAATGTAAGTCATCTTATAACTCAGTTTGTCGCCGCAGATCTGAGGCGATTTCAGAAGTGGAGCGATTGTGGCAAAACAACGCGAGCTGAGTTTCATTTTCAAATCGTTCCATAATTTTGTGTCATAGACAATTTAATTTTGTTTCCTGCAAATCATAAACAATTATTTAAAAAAAATATAATTTAATGAAAAGATTTTAAAACTGTATGACAGAAAACTTAAAAATGTACATTTCAATAGTTAATTGTAACGAAATCCCCAGGTATTTTTGTAAAAGAAATAAAAAAAATGCAACGAAGTAAATCATCTGGATGCCAGTTAAAAATTTCGCCTCAAAACATAGTTCCCGTTAATTTGTCATATCGTTAATTTACGCAACTTATAAATCTCGCGTGCTGACAGAAGCTGAGCAAAAATCATACCAAGTTTTAAGTCCCATAAAAAGTGGTCTCAATGTCGGCAAGAAATTATAAAAACGCTTTGCAACAACAAACTCTCCACATAAAAGAAAACAAACAGAGAAGAAGCTCAAGAAGAAGTAAAAAAACGATCCAACAGGAGGAGAATTGTAATGGGTAAAAATGTTTCGAATGATCTCGGCAATGCGAGCCTATAATCCGAGGGAGGGCAGCTTTTTTCACGTTATAATAATGAACGTACGTGTTCAGCACTAACACGGGATGCCACTTATCGCAGCTACCGACTGCGGGGGTTATTATACCCGAGGTATGTCTATACTGAGCGACTCCGAAATTCCATCACCTCAACTCGGTAATATGGTTAAACCGACCGATGCCGGCACGATTTATATATTTGCTAACCGAGACGGAACGTTTCCGAGATAAAACGCGTGTTCTCTTTATTGGGAGGCGAGATAGCCCGCTAAGACGATATTTAGGGTGACATGCGCATACCCGGCCATTAACTTAATGCACCTCAATATCGGAAACACACGAATTATCGATAGCGACCGCAACATAAAGACCCGGTCGTCGGCTCTAATTTATTAAATCATTTTATTACTCATTAAAACAACTCATATCTTAATTGGAATAATAAAATGTTTACAATTACATCTTCACCTTCTAATAGACAACCCGATTACTTTAATTATGATTATGATAAGTATCCTTTTAAGGGTTAATTGGAATACTTAAAATCGTATTAATTTAAATAGACAAAAGCAAATTATTTTAAACAAATAATATCAATTTCTTAATATTTATTTATGTACAACTAATTTCCGGCCATTAACTACTAAAATGTTGCTAATAACATTCAAAATCCATGATTGGTGAATTACTTATTATATCAACTTAATGTCGCTTTTTAGTATGATAAATACTAAGTTATTTTGTAAAGAAATTGTTTATTAAGTTTCAAAAAATTGTTTATTTTGAATATTCTACAAAATTGTTTTTATTTACTTTTATCGACTGCGCCATTCCGGTTATTTTTTATTCGCTTATTGTTTTTTTTGCAAAAATTCTCCATAAAATTTATTTTAAACTGCCAAACGTTCAATCAATTTTCGTCAATTATATTTTTTAATATTTAGTGTTGCTGCATCGATCGGGTATTCTTTTTTGCTTTGAAAATCTAATCTTGTAGTTTCTTGCAACAACTGGTGTATATAAAATAAATAATTTTTGATTTTAATCTATTTTCATTAATTTTTTTGTGCAACAACTGCACCATTTTCATCCTATATCTTCATTTTAGTGTACCTCAAAGTACAATTTATTAAGAGTAAAAGAAGTAAAATAATTTTACCAATTCATCCGCTACTGTAAGCAATGTACATTACGCTCCGTTAGCATTTTATAAGACTGTGACACGACTGCTCATAATTTATGCCAAATAAAACCTAGATTAATAGTCTAATTAATCTAGAAAATCCGGCCATCAATATATGGAATCCGGTCATTAATTCAAAAATCCCACCACTGTTTTATAAAATTTCTTCATAAATGTATTAGAAAAAGAATTTCCAAGAGAATTGACTGGTAAAACAAAAAAAAAAGAACTTTGGAAAGCTGGTAAACAATGAAAAAAATATCATCATAAACTTAGAAAACAAGAAAAAAACGTGGAGGGAATATCTCAACAAACTTTTTAAAGATGAAAAAAGAATAGCAACACCAATCATCAAAAGAAAAACAGGTCCGCACATCCTAGAAGAGGAAGTGAATGCAGCAATAAAACAAATAAAAGATGGTAAAGCAACGGGGCCTGACAACATACAAGATGAAATTCTGAAACTACTCAATGAGAAGCACATCAAAAGTCTCACTGACATATTTAATAGAATATACAACTCAAGTAGCATGTCAAAAGAATGGTTGAAGTTAGAATTCATCGTATTACCAAAGAAAGTGGAAGCAAAAAGATGTGAGAAATATAGAAGTATCAGCTTCATGAGTAATCTTCTCAAAATATTTCTTAAAGAATTTACAACAAATGCAAAAAAAAATCACAGCAAACCAATTCGGCTTCATTAACGCTGTAAGCACAAGAAAAGCACTTTTCTCAGTACAGGTGCTCTTCCAAAGAAGCAGAGACGTAAACTGCAATATCTACGTATGCCTAATTGACGATCAGAAAACTTTTGATCGGATGATCAAAAGATCTCCAAATCCTTACCAACTTGTACTGGAATTAGACCGCATCCCTAAAAATTGAAGACATCGATATAGCAAAAAGGGTAAGAGAGGGGTGCATACTTTCACCAATTCTGTTCAATTTTTAAAGAAGCCCTAGAAGACACAGAAGAAGACATCTTACCGAACAGAGCTAGGCTGAAGAACATCAGATATGCCGACAATACAATGATACTCGCTGACTCTGTTGAAATACTTCAAACACTATTAAACAAAATTGTAGAGGCTAGTGAAAAATTTAAACTTAATATCAATAGCAACAAAACAAAGTTCATGATCATAAGCAAAAAATGTTCATAATCAACAAATAGAGAGAGTGAGGCAGAGAACATACTTAGACACAATTGAAAACAAAAACTGGAACAATAAACAAAAAATAAAAAATAAAATTAGAAAAGTTCGAGCCTCTTTCAATACAATGAATAACCTCTTCAACAACCACAAACTCCATCTAGATACCAAAATGTTGAGGTGCTACATATTCTCAATACTACTATACGGAGTCGGGTCCTAGACACTCAATAAAGCAACAACAAAAAAGCTGAAAGCCTTTGAAATGTGGCTTTATTGATGCATCCTGCAAATATCTTGAAAGCACAGAGTCTTCCGCAGGACATACAGAAAGAGACGGAAATCATAGACACCATCAAAACCCGCAAACTTCAATATCTAAGCCACATGATGAGGAACTAGAACAGGTACGCCCTATTACAAGCTATCATTCAAGGCAAGATACACAGCAAGGGAAGTCCAGGACAAAGAAAAATATTATGGTTGCAGAATTTTAAGGAAATAGCAACCAATAAGAATAGATCAATGTAATTTTCATAAGTATTCACTAAAAATACCTTAAACTAATTGTAAAATCCGACAAAATTTCTTCATCAATTTACTACAAATTAATATCATCTACAAACTACTAAATGTGTCAATTTGAACGAAATTGCTCTTTGCATTTAGTTATTCCATTAATAAATATAAATTTTGATTCGTCTTGAACAATGAAACAAAGTGATTTAAACGGATTTAATTATATTGAAATTCATTCAGAATATAATGGGATGACCATTAACATGAGATAAACACATTATACCCATTCGTTTCGATCTATTATATAATCCCGTGGCCCATTGTAATGTGTGCACATGTGGCGCCGCCGGCCGGCCGGCCGATATGTTGTATATGTGTATGCCCGTTTGGCTTTAAAACATTGTTCTTGTTTGATGTGGTAGATTGGTTTTGACTCGGTTTCTGTTTGAGCGCGCCCAGTAGGGTCAAAGAGCACCACACTTACATTATACACCGGTGAATATCAACAGCGTCGTGATTTATGGCGGTGAACGCTTTAAAGCAACTAAAATATGCATGAAACATGCATAAAAAATAATAACAAGAATCACCCTCTCTTCGTTTGGTTGTTGGTGAGAACGTATTAAATACTTTCACATCCAATTAGTCAATGCATCTGATTGTTTCCTATTACATTATGAATACATACTATTTTTTATTTAATTTGCTTTAGCCTTTATTGCTCTTTAACTTGAAAGACAATCGGGCACAATAAGTTAACGTTTTCTGCTATTGAAATATTTTATATTTATGTCTGTTTACAACAATATATATTTTCTATTCATACCTTTCAGAGTTAGTTAAGCACTCATGTTATTACCGATATGCTTAGTTAATAATTATTACACAATTATTTATATAGTTTTCCTCAATTATTTGCAACAATCATTTACATTTATTTATTAACCAAATTTAATAACATAATGACCAAATATTATAAATTAGTTGTCAGACTATAAATTAACGACCAAATTACATAAATAAATTTAAAGCCAATTAATAGTGGCAGAATTTCATAGATTAATTGTTTATTGATCAAATTTTATAGATTTTTGTTCAAATTTGACAAATTAATGGCCGGATTTTATTAATTATTAGTCAAATTTGATCATTTCATATTTTAATGGCCAAATTTTACCATAGTAATCAAATTTTAAAAATGTCAAATTTTGATAAATTGATAAGCAAATTTGATTGATAAACAGCTAATTTTAGGTATTACATAAATTAACTGCCGGATTTTATAGCAATAGCTAAATTTCATAGAGTAATGTGCAAATTTGACAAATTAATGACCGGATTTCTATAATTAATAGCCAATGTTTAGTAGACATAATGGATTATTGTATAGATTTAACAAATTTAACACAATGACGTAGTCATACCTTCAAGCTTACAAGTTTTCTATTGAGACTTGGCAGAGTTTCCAATTAATTTCCAAATTTAACAAATTTATGGTCAGATTTCATTAATTAATGACCAAATTAGGTTTTTTATTGCCCAAATTACATAAATTAAGAAATAAAAATCTTTGTTTGACAAATTTATTGGCCGGATCAGATTTTATTAAATATATTATTATGTCAGATTTGATTGATTATTCATTAAAATGAATGACTTAACGATTGCTTTTAATAACAGTAGTCAAAATGAATAGATAAAGTCCAAATGTAATAAACTTTTTTTTTTAATTTTATTAATTAACAACCAAATTTGGTTGATTATTGACCGGATTACATAAATTAAAGTTTGGATTTTATAGCAGTATCTAAATTTCATAGAATAATTTCGATAATTAATGGCAGAAATTGATTGAATGTCGGAGTTCTGCCAACGTTCTCTTGTGAGTGATAAGTGGCAGTAGTGTGATAAAAACATTTCCATCTCTGGCAGGTTTTGGTAAAAACCTGACTGGTAAACTGCGGTCTTTTATCGGGCAGGATGATCCAAAAGTTCCAGTACCAATAAAAAAAATTTTGTTTAAGAAGTTTGCATACATTCAATATATACTTCTCCACAGCAAGTCAATCGAGTCCAAGGTGTCAACCAATAAAGTCAACCAAATTGGATTAGCCATAAACGGAAAACTCCATCTGGTGTGATTACATAAAACAAGCAAAGAAAGAAGTTTAGTCGTTGTTATTGCACGTGCCCAGTGCAATTAACGTACTAGCTGATGTATTTTTAAGAAAGTGTAAAAAACTAGCAAAAGACTATCTGGAAAATACCAAATCAAATCTACAACCTGTATCAACAGCCGCTTTTTACTACCAGTACCAACCCTTATAGAACCCGTCAAAAGAGCCAAAGCAGCCAAAATCTGAGCACCTTAAAAAAATAAAAAAATAACTCCAACCAAAAAATAAACATAAAATTATTTCTGACCAAACCAACCCTACTCAAAAGTCATCATCAAATTTTCAAGGATTTCTACTTCAAAATAACAAACATCACGTGATAGGTTAAGGAAAGAAAACAAACGTCATAATTATGATAACAAAATACACCAAAAAAAAGAGGAGAAACCCCTACCAAGCCAGTCCAATTGTCCAACCAAAATAACCGCTCTCAATATAAAAGCTTTAATAGAGCGGACATTTATCCAACAAATAAAAAAAAAACAAAAAATCGCAATTCTTACCTTAAAAATAAAAAATTAGCCTCTTTCCAGAGTCCACCCAAAACAAACTAAACTTAACCGGAAACTACTTTTCACTAGAACCCAAAATAAAAAACGATCAAGAAGGAGCACAAAAGTGGGATCCAGGATGATCTAAAAATTACCTAAGAAGCCAATTAACCATTTATATATTATTCTCTCATAAATCGCCTTAAATCAGCCATTTCTATTTTTTTAGTTTCAACCTGAGACTTTCTACTAGCAAATCCACTAAAACAAGCGTAGATAAAAATTCTGGGACTATCTTAATTTGGTTAAGGATATCTGTCGCTCTTAAGCATTATCACGACATTAATCTGAGTGCTAGCATCAAAAATAAAAATCTTGTATTTTAGAACTTAACACAATCCAGCTACAAAATAAGTAGAAATTAGTCAAAATACCAAACCCCCTGTTTTAAAAATGAATGATATCAAAAATCGACCAAACAGTACAAAATCCAATTTTCATTAAATTATGGTATTGTTGTCTGACATTCAATTCCTAGAACTGTTGACCGTACACACTTTATAATTATGGACAAAAAACGTGTATTGTTGTACTCTAGCCAAGTGATTAGAATGTTTTGCACTTTTGACGTTCCTGCAACTATGACAACAAAGTATGATTTATATATATGGCCATGTATGAGTCAAGTGTAGGAAATAAATTTTGTTTTTGCTCAAACCACTAAAAATACCTTCCTCTACATGAATCCTGATTAAGTAAAGTTTTTTAGATTTTTCCAGTAAACCATTTCCGAATAATAAGCAATAAAAATTTGAAAAAAAACAAAGATTTTGTGTTTATTTTACATTTTTTAATCGTTTGTAACATCTCGGGATTGCATTTTTAAGAATATAACAAACTTTCTTCTTCAGATTTGTCTAAAAAATAAGTTTTCACAGACAACATTTTTTTCTTTAAATTTTGCAGCACTTCAGGGTATCTTTTGCACATATAAAAGCACGTTTTTATCCATGTTAGAAAAAAAAAAAAAAAGTACCCGTCATTTTTTTAAGAAAAACTCTTTTAAAGTTCTGCAAAATTTTCAAAATTCAAGAAAATTTTTGGTTATAAAAACTTATTCTTTGGATAATTTTGAAGAGAAAAGTTTTTTATAATTTTTTTTTTAAATCCAGCACTAAAATTTACAATCAAAAAATTTAAAAAAAAATTTTAATAAACTAATTTTTTTCAAATTTTGATTGTCGGAAATGGCTTAGTAATAAAATCTAAAAAAAATCAAATAATCAAGATTCATGTAGACAAAGGCATTTTCAGTTTCAGGTTTGAACAAAAACAAATTTCCATTTGGTACACTTGACTCATACAAGGTGTAGATTAATTGGTGGACAAACAAACGCCAGGTAACTTTGCAGACCGTGCCAAAAGAAAACAAAAATCTTAATTCCAAAATGCTGAGAAACTTTTCGTTTAGCCTCACATTTGTCTGCCAATTAATCTGCACCCTGTATATTAATTAGAGTAGGTACACTGTTCTAGGTAGTTAAAAAAAAGTTCGTATTGGTAAATTTATTTATTTATTGTAGTTAAAAAACAAATTCAAAAATGTTGAGTTTTTTATTGTGACGTTTAGAACACCCTATAAAAAATCTTTGCTTGAGTAACATGGACCAACCCACAAAATGCTACAAAAAAAAGTAAGCACTCCAATCGTATTCATAGACAAGCAACTTGCACCACCACATGTTTAGTAATGGCGCAAAAAACCTAAAAGTTCCTAGACGTGCTCCACCTCAAATAAAAGTACTTCTAAAACTCAAGCAAAACCTAGACCTAAAGTCGTTTCAAACAAACCCGTGTCGCAAGTGATTAAGGTTTACAAACCCCTAAACATCCAAACTCATAATAGCCTCCAAGTGAATACTTTTGACTTTTTTCGGACTACTCCTTTCCCCAAACAATAATGCCTCAAAACCAAGCCAGCAATCACCTGGATAGATTTAATTCAAAAGCCATGTCCAAGAAAGTTAGAAAGAATTATTCCAGCCTAGTAAATAATTCATCAATTCTAAAGATGCCTAACTACCCCTCCACAAGGTGATAGGTGTCCTCTCAACACCTTTGGGTGTTAAAACACAAAAACTTCAAAAATCATTCTCAACCCAGTAACACCAATCCAGCAAGCAATCACCAAAAAACTAAAACCAACTAGAATCCAAATTAACTAGTGCTTCAAAAACAAACAAACCTGCAACCGCAGCTTACGTCTGGACTTCTTCGTCAATCAATCTTATTTCAAATGGATACAAAGCAATTGGAAGATTTTTATCAACAAGCGTCAAAAAAAATGGTAAATTTTTTTTTATATAATAGCAATTCATTGTTACATAGCTTAACTAACTTCAAGTAATTCAGTGGCAAACCTAAAATTTTTAGAAACTCAATATTATAGAAAAATGTACATTTTTTTATAACTTTAAGTGCCCTTCTTCCGCATTGCAAATTATTGCTTATTGCTCTACCACTAAAATAATTCAAGGGTTGATGTTAAGTTTCTGATTATTTAATTCAACTTAAATTAGTTGTTTAAATATATTTTATCAGTTGCGATTGATCAAAATGCACCTTTCTCTACAGTTAGGATTGAGCGTGCTCAATAAAAGTAGAAGAAAAGATATAATTATAAAATCAAATGTGTAACTGTAAGCGATGAAACGCAGCAATTACGAAGCGGCAAACAAATAAATATGCGAAACAGGAAACAGGCACGAGTGTGTAATTTGTGATATAAAGTAGGAAAATAAAAATAATAAAAGATATGCAATGATTGTTGTGGGATGACCTAAATTAAAACCGCAGCAGTGAATGTTAATGTCTAGAAACGAAGTTGTAAACCTGGCAATTAGCAGACTATAGAACCGTTTAATGTTGTTCGGAAAATTATGGTGTAGCCGTTCTGACAAATCACTATGGTCGACTACTGAATTATGCAAACGCGAGATGTACCTACAAAGCTCATGTAAAATCACCATGCTATTAATATTGTTAAAAATATTATTTATTTTGTATCCTTATTGCTGCGTCTCATCCGAGTTAATCTGATTTAACGATCTGTCCTGACATGAGGAGCATTCATACATACATCTGCGCCGCGGACTTATAAATATTTCGTGATGTTCTTCGGAATTATTAGTAGTGTCCTTATTAAAATCATCGAGCGGACAGTAAAGAGGCCCGACAAGGACATGACAGCCAGAAGCTCGACTCCAAAGACATTCAATTACAAAACTGACTGCAATAAGATACGGCCGGCGACAGAGCTCCTTCTCCGTCCTCCATACACTTACAACAACATTACATCCTCTTCTCCACTGTTAGATCCCATCACTCTGGATGATATGCCTGAGAAGTTTGACTTTAAATGGAGTATCGGCGATCTGCGGGGATTATAAGGATTTGTAAACCGATACGCAGCAACTAAATGTTTGTAGTGGCAAACGGGATGCTCGTTGCTAGTTGCTCGTTGCATTGCATCTCCGTCTTTTATTTTATGTTATTGGCTCTGTCGATGCCATGCGATACTGACACGTACCTCTCATATGACATATCAAGTTGAGTGTTCCCTTCTGCGGATTCTAGTTTTCAAATGTAAGACTCTCTCATGTAACGTGTATTTGCATAATAAAATTGTCGTGTTATGTTGTCGTAAATAATTCAAAAACTACAATCATTAGCATTGGATATTATAAAATTGTATCATTCTATGCCCATAAATGAAATTAATTGCAATCATATAATTGGTGGTAAATATAGTTATTTGGATTTTCAGGTTAATTTGTAACTAATTGCAATGGGATGTTCTACTAACCATGTTTGGTTGGGATATAAGTCGGCTTGTTCAATCAAACTTTATTTATAGATTAGTTAACTCGTGGTATTGCTATAAAGAGACAAGAATTACTACTGTAATTAATATAAAATATAAGGCTACTACTACAAACAATGTTGTCACTATATGGTTTACAGTTTAACTAAAATTATATTCCAAATAATTCGAATGCAATCTGTAATTGCACAATGCAGTGGGGAGCAAAGCTTTCTATTCGATAATTACATTTGCATTTTACATTTATTTTTCCAGGTGAAAAAGTTAATTCGTAGTTTTATTTTTTCCTTCTTAATCGCCGCTCTAAACTACAGGACAACATGCAAACTGACGCGTTACGTAAAGACTCAATCGGTCGCTCAAGCAACAAACCCACCCTGATGCAATACTGTAAGTAAAATTATTATAAGTTTCGTGAAATCATTCTAAATCTAGTGTACTATAATAAACCCTCAAAAATCTTTGAATAATAAATTAAATCTTGTAAAATGAAGAAAGTATAATAAACTTGTTTATTTTTATTTTTTGTATTTTTTCTTATTCAATATTCATTAATACATTATTATGTAAAATGTTAATTAATTATTTTTTTTATTACTATTACTATAAGTCATACTAGTCATACTGTGTAATTTTAGATCAATTTTGTGCTACAATTGGGTTGAATGAACGAGTCATATAAAGTTTGTGTAATAAATAAAGTTTTTTCGAAAATTTTTTATAAAGTAAATATTTTTTATTCACTTTTTGACAAATTTAGTGCAATAAATTAAAATTTAAAAAAAAAATTATGTGCAAATTTCATGCAATAAATACGTTCTTTTTCGCAATAATTAAGTTTTTCATGCAATAAATTGCATTTCTGTGAAATTTTTCTATTCATTTCTTGCAAGAAATATATTTTTTAATTTGCTAATTGCATGCAATAAATGACATTTTATATCTTTACACATTTGATGCAGAATTTTGACTTTAGTTTAATAATATTTATTTTTAAAATTATAGTCTTATAGTATATGTTTATTTCATAATTAAATTTTGCTGTTTTTGACTTTCACAGAAGTTTTTAACCAGTTACAAGTTAATAAAATTTTAATCTTATTCACTACTCTTTTTCTTCATATCCAATTTCGGATGTTTGCAATAAAGATGATTATCTTCACTTTATTGGTTGCTATTCTAAAAAGCCGTACCATGCCCTAAGATTCTGCAACCATGATATTCTCCTCCGTCCTGAACCTCGCTTGCCGTGTATCTTACCTTGAATGATGGCTTGTAATAAGGCGTACCTGTTCTCGTTCCTCATAATGTGGCCTAGATATTGAAGTTTGCAGGGTTTGATGGTGTCTAAGATCTCCGTCTCTTTATTCATTCTGCAAAAAACTTCTATGTTTGTTACTCTGTTCTTCCAAGATATCAGCAGGATGCGTCAATATAGCTACATATTAAAGGTTTGCAGCTTTTTTTTTATGTTGCTTCGTTGAGTGTTCAGGAGACGACTCGTATTTTGGTATCAAGTTAGAGTTCGTTTTTTTTTTCACTAGCCGCTACAATTTTGTTTAATAGTGTTTAAAGTCCTTGATGAGAGTCAGCAAATATCATTGTATCGTCGGCATATCTAATGTTGTTTAGCCTAGCTCCGTTCAGTAAGATGCCTTTTTCTGTGTCTTCTAGAGTTTCTTTAAAAAGTTGTTCGGAGTATACATTGAACAGAATTGGCAAAAGTGAGCTCGTCTTACCCCTCTCGCTATTTCGATGTCTTCAGGAATGCGCTCTGGTTCCAGTACAAGTTGGTAATGATTTGGAGATCTTTGGCGTCAATCACTACTTGTTTTAAGATTTCTATCATTTTGTGATGTTGCGGCCAATCAAAAGCTTTCTAGTAGTCAATTAGGCATAAGTAGATATCGCAGTTTAAGTCTCAGCTTCTTTGGAAGAGCATCTGTACAGAAAAAAGTGCTTATCTTGTGCCTTCAGCGTTGATGAAGCCAAATTGGTTAGCTGAGATTTAATCTTTGCATTTGTTGTAAATTGTCTTGTGTAATATTTAAAGCAATTTTGAAAAAATTACTCATGAGACTGATACTTCTATATTCTTCGCATCTTGTTGCTCCCACTTTCTTTAAATTCCAACTTCAACCATTCTTTTGGTATGCTACCCAAGTTGTATATTTTATTAAATATGTTGGTAAGACTTTTGATGTGCTTCTCATTTAGCAATTTCAAGATTTCAACTTGAATGTCAGCAAGCCCCCCTCGCTTTTCCATCTTTCTTTTGTTTTATTGCTGCATCCACTTCCTTTTCCAGAATGTGCGGACCTGTTTCTCCTTCGATAATTAGTGTTGCTATTCTTTCTTCATCTTTAAAAAGTTTTCTTCCTGTCTTCTAAGTTTATGATGATCTTTCCCTCATTGTTGACTAGCTTCCCAAAGTTCTTTTTTCTTGTTTTACCAGTCAATTCTCTAATTCTTTGATGTACATTAAAAACGTCATCTTTTCTGCAGCTCATCTATCTCTTGGCATGCTTCCGTTCTTTCTCTTTATTTAGCCTTTCTGATTTCTTGCCTAATCGTTTAGTTAATTTTTCTGTATTCTTCATTGTTCTTTTGACCTCTTCTTTGCTCCGTTAAATTTATTATTTAATTTTTCTTTTCTTCCCCTTCTTTCAGATGTGTCTTCTTGATATTATGAATGATTTTATTATTATTAAAACTGATATTTGTTTTTCTACTGACTCGGCTTCGTTCATTTCTTTACTGATTTTCTCGTTAATTTCTTGTTCTACAACTCTTTTGATGCTAAGATCTTAAAGTATTGCATTTGCTATTGTTTTTGTTTTTGGCCTTCGTTTTCTTAAACTAAACTTTAAATTCCCCAACCACTGGTACATGATGGAAATTAATATCTGCACCGAGGAATGTTTTAACACAATTGCAACTATTTCAAAATCATTTATTTATGAGTATAAAATCGATCTGATTTCTGATAAGATGTCCTGGTCTGCTGAGTGAGGATTTCCAGGTATAGAACTTCCTTGAGAGCATCTTAAATTGAGTGTTCAGTACGACTAATTCATTCTCTTCTACAAAGACTTCCATAGCATCACCTCGCTGGTTTCTCTCTCCTAACCCGTATGGTCCGATATATTCTGACTTATATCCTGTACCAAGTTTTGAGTTTAAGTCCCCCATCGTGTTAGTAATTTCCTGTTTTGGTAAAACTCGTAATAGTTTTGTAATGACTTCATTTCTTGTGCCATTGTTCTAACATTTCACGTACAAATTCTCATTTTACTTTTCTTTCCAACTATTGATGTAGTTGGTTCGTTCGTCCCCCGGAGATCAAAATAAGAGACTTGAAACTATATATACAGATTGAAATTTAAGTCTGAGCATAGCCATGTTCAATTTAACGTAGTGTCCAAACTTCTTCCTCACCCTTACGCCGTTTAATGCATTGGGTCTCCTTTTGTAGTCCATTTGCCTTTAGGGACAATTTATCAGCTCTTGGACAAAAGGGTGCCCTATTTCCTGCCAATTCCTACAGCCAAGGCTGTTGATTGACAGAAAAGAGATTACATATACCGGTAATCGCTCGGTCGACAGAGCCTTGTTAGTTACTGGCAGCATTTGCTATCGCACTTACACACTATTCACTATTAGAACCAAATTATAGTATTTTTGATCAATTTATGTTCTATTTGAGACCAACTTTTGGCATTTTCAACCTTTACAGCCACATTTTTGTACTTTTTGACTAGGTTTACACATTTTAAGACCGGATTTTTATTTCTTTCAAATTGATTAATTTTTTACTTTTATAATTAAATCGCTTAATTTTTCAAATCAATTTCATTGCAAATTTTGAGCTATTATCACAATATTAAATTTATTTTTGTATCAATAATTGCTAATTTGTAGCCTTTTATTATATTTTTGTAAAATTTTAGCATCCTTCATCATGTATCAATCAATTTTGTTTTGAAAGAATTTGGATTTTTTAGGTTTTTGTACTTTATGACTAATTTTTACACTTTTTATAACCGGATTTTTTTTGGAAAGTTATTACTAATAAATGAATGAATGAATATATGTCCAAATTTAACTTTTTTTGATTTCTACGACCCAATTTTTGTAGTTTTTGGCCGGATTTTACATTTTTTTTCTCCATAAATTTCCTCCTCAAAGAAACATCTCCTACCTTTAAACCTTTCAAGGATGGTCATACACAGAATAGATCTTAAAGATCACCTGTGATGATAAAACTTAACATCGTGCAAACTGATTACCTCCCCAGTCGACAAAAGCCACTATCTGGCTTCCGAGACCTCCAAATGCCATTGCAACAGTCTTAACTCCTCTGTAAAAACCAAACCAAAAATTTGACATAAAAAACTAAAGTGTCGTTTATATCACCAATAAAAAAGACCCGAGAAGCCGGTTCCTTGTCCTGGAAATAGGGAAAGAAGCCGTCAAAGAGTTAAATGGAAAGGACAGCCGACATTAGCTAGCTGTTACGTTAAGATACGCGACAGGAGAAAAGCATAGAGATTAAAGATAATGTCAAAGCACCCGGATAAAACCGAAAAAGAAAACCACTCGGTCAAGGCCAGGATGGAAATCCACTCGGTCAAAGTCAAAAAAGGGTGCCTTTTCAAACCACAGTAAAAGTTTCCTGGTCGCATTACTGTAATTCAATGCAACCTGCATTATTGTCCAGCAGCCGTAGCAAACTAGAAGTGATGCAGGCACGCGACCAAAAATAAACATCATTGTCCGCATACCTACTCCACAATACATCACGTCCAACCACACAGTTGCATAAGTGCAAAAATGCATAAGTGGCAATCTAAATCTAGTCATCAAATGTGATGCAAACTTCCACCTCATCGTATAGAAAAGCAAATACACAAACAACAAAGCTTTTACACAATTTTATTACGTTCGTTAGATCTCGCAGACAGATTGTAAGTATAAGTATTACAAGTAAAATGTAGCACTAGCATCTATCTACATCGGCCTTAATGTCACAGACCACAGATGAATAAAATTCAGCATAGAGCATACACACAAAATAAAACATAGGTCCTACCAAAACCCATAGTTGACCAACAGAGTTACCTATGAAGACAACATATCGCAGCGTAAGTGTAAACGTTATGTAAAACTAAAAGTGTTGAAAAAATTAAAAAGTTGGAAAACTCTTTAGCACGGGCATCTAAAAACTCCTGCCGACTAAAGTCGATGTCTGGTTCTGGCAGTACCAAGCCATAGTAATAACTCAAACACAAACGATTTAAAGTATCCTTCAGTAGAGCAAAAAACTCCAAACGCTAATCAGACTAGAAGTCTTATGAAGACGTCCAAAACGGTTACAAAAAAAATACTTATTCGCTAACAACAAAAATAAACATGAAAAACTTTTTGCAAAAATGTTGATAACGCTTTCCACTACATCCACAAAACATGAAAAAAGTTGTATTTATACCAAAACCAGGACCCTGTCATTAGATCTTGGCAAAATCCTATCGCCCGATAAGTCTTATTATTACTTACTCCAATACACTCAAACCAACACGCATACACTCAAAGAAGACCATTGAAATCATCATCACATGCATTTAACAAAACTACCTTCAATAATACAAAAACAGCACTCTCGACCCATGGTATTAATCCAACAATCAATAGATAAAACATACAATAATCAGAACATTGGTTAACAGTAGCTGCCCTCAGAGTGAGGTATTATTACCATCAGTTAATTCAACAACTCAATGACCATAGAGTGTCTACACAATTGACTACAAAAATAATTCAACAATTCTGCTAGGTGATAAACTTTAAGGCGTACTCTGCAGCCCTAACAATAATAAAAAAATGGTGCAAGGACTAGGCTTTTACAAATAACCCACAAAAAACAAACTGGTTCTCTTTACAAAAAAAAGAAAATTTGGCCAACTAAAAATACCAAAACTCTTGACGTTAATAGCGTACATAGCCCATGACTGCCAACCAAGATGAAATATCTAATAATATCAAGATAAAACACATGCAGAGTGCAGAGAGAACCACTGAACAAACAGTGTCCTCTTAAAAAAGGCTATAAAAATACCTCTACCTGCAAAAACAAATATGATGCCACCTTACTTTGTATTTAAAAAACAATACAGTACAATAAGCGAATAAAAGCAAACTCCTTTAAACCTATACCGATGGCTCAAAAACTCTTTCAAACCCTAAAGCAGGAATTTACTCACAAGATCTCATGATCTATCCATACTATTAAAAACACATACGACTATCCTCCAGGTAGAGATGGCCGAAATAACCCCTAGATATATAGTAACCCGAGAACAATCTGGTAAAAACGTGCACATTTTAACAAACAACATAATGAAGCCTATAGCAATCCCAATCCCAAAACAACCAACTACTATTTGTAACTGTCAAGAAAAAAACTACAAACCCTGACAAAGCACTATCAATTAAGAAAACACATGCATACTATGAGCATTGTAGACAAAATGATATACAGAAGATGTAAAATGAAAAACAAGACAACCAAGCACGTGCTCTGTGCCTGCCTTGACATGGCCAGCATAAGGAATTCCATAGCATGCTCATGAAGAAGCACGGTTTACCACTAAAAGAAGTTCAAAAAACCTTAGTGCAGTGAAATTGGTTACACCCACCCTCCCACTCAAATCCAGAATCTAGAATGATGACTACTTTCAAGTCATTTGGCCAGCGTTTAAACTTTATAATATAAATTGAAAAACTATTATTCAAATTTTGATATATTATTGTTCAAAGTGTTCTTCGTGAGAGCAGAATGCATGGTGTGACTAAAACTTATGTTGCATTGGCTGGCAATGATTTGTAAAGTGGTGGTACATTGAGTTTTTAATATTTTGTCAAACTTGCTTTTTTATGGCTGGATTTTGTTCTTTTTGCACATTTTATGGGTGAATTCTTAGCTTTTAAAATCGGATTTTTGTATTGTTACATATTTTTATTTATTTTATTCCGGATTTTAGCATTTCTAACATTTCTTATAAAAGTTCCTCTTTTTTAAACATTTTTTTATAATATTTTTGTATTTTATGACCAACTCTTTAGTTATTTTTGACTATTTATTACTATTTATTTAATTTTTACATAATTAATGGCCAATTTTTTTACTTTTATCCCGGATTTATGCACTTTTTGATCAATGGTTGCATATTGTATAACCTTAATACCAGCTTGTGCATTATGATGTATATTTTGAGACTGCGGCTTTACCTTTACCTTTGCTGTTTTCTGAGGCCATTTTTTTCAAAGTAATTTAGATTGTAGATATCGGATGTCGTTGAATAGTTCTATAACGCAATCTTTCCTGAGTTGTAGATTGTCCTACATGTCTAATATTGTCTTTTCATTTGAGTCTTTGAGGTATAGTTCTGTTATCATCTATTTCATCTTCTTTAAGTGACCGTTTGTTCCAAACGTTTTGGGTTGTATGAAATACATTGTTGCTGTGTTTGCTTCTGTATTACTACTTAGCCATCAAAGACCCTTGTTTATTTTAATTGTTGCTTTTTGTAGTATTTCCGGGTCACGCAGCCTTAAAAAGTCCATGTTTTTGTTTGTAGGTCATGTCAGTTTTCTTGCTTTTAGTTTTGCGTTTTTGTGAAACATTTAGCTGACTGTAGCCACCTTATATCACTTACGCCTAAGGCACCTAGTTGCCCACAAACACAATATTAGTATTAGCAGACACGCCACCTATAGATCTTCTTGTGGAAGAAAGAAAAAAAAATATGAAAAAGACCAAGCAGAAAAGCAGACAGAAACAAATAAAACTATACAAGATTAGCAGAAAATATGAGAAAAAGTGGAAGATGTGGATCAATGAACAAAAAGAGTTATTCCTAATATAAAGCAATAGAGGATGCTGACGGGACATAAGTGTCTTGAGGAATACCTACACAGATTTAAAATAAGAGCGACAACAATCTGTGCATACTGACATAACCCTGACGATATAATGCATACATTTTTCATTTGCCCCTGCTGTGGTCAAAAAGAAAGCTTGGCAGAAACAAAAATAGGAGAAAAACTTACGCCGGACAATAAATTAAAGCAGCACATGCTACGCACCACAGAATGTTGCAACACCATGGCAAACACGGTAGAAAATATCATGCAGGCCAAAGTAGAAAAATAAAAAACAAGAGTAAAATTACAAGAAGCCCAACAAGCGACATAGACAATAACAAATCAACATGATTAAGTAATAACAAGAGGTGATTAACAATGTTAATTTATAATTAAAATCCGGCACTAACTCTGGCCTTATGGCTTGAGTTGTGTCAAAAAAATCCGGCTAATATAGGGTTTACCAATAAAAAGTTTCATTTTGAAAAGCAGGCTCTTTGGGCAGCTGTCAACTTTGAAGCTATTATCTTTTGACATTTGACAAGTAAAAACTACGCCATTATTAAATATGGAACAATACACGCTTCAACAATGCATTGAAATTATTAAAATTTACTACAAAAATGGTGAAAATTTTTCAGTCACAGTTCGCATAACTAAAGCACTTTTTGGTCGTCGTAAAGCACCTTCTCGGCCAGCAATAGTAAACTTGGTGGAAAAATTTGAGCTGTTGGAACAAGTTTGTGGTGTAAAAAATCGAAACCGTGTGCATCGCTCAAGAACACATGACAATATTGCTAATGTAGCCCGTAGTGTTGAAGAAAACCCAGGCTTGTCGATTCCTCGTTGATCTTTGGAATTAGACATTTCACAAACAACATTACACCGTATTTTGCATAAAGTCTTAAGTTTTAAGGTTTTTAAAGTTCAGTTAACACTAGAATTCAAGCCGGTCGATCACCATAAACGTCGTATCTTCGCTGATTGGGTCCTTGAAGGCATCAAAATAATCCGAAATTTCATTAAAAAATCATCTTCAGTGATAAGGCCCATTTTTACCTCAGCTACGTTAATAAGCAGAATTATCACATTTGGGGCTCAGAAAATCCAAGAATGATTGTTGAAAAGTTTTTGCATCCTCAACGTGTCACTGTTCGGTGCGGTTTTTGGGCTAGTGGTGTAAAAATGAGGCTAGTGCAACTGTTACGGTGAATAGATGGCGCTACCGAGCTATGATTAATAAATTTTTATGGCTGGAATTAGAAGATATTGATGTGGGCGACGTTTATTTTCACCAAGACGGCGCTACGTGCCACACAAGCAATGAAACAATCGCAATTTTGCAAAAAAAAATTTCCTGACTGTGTTATTTCTCGAAGAAGTGAGCTCAATTGGATTTAACACCTTTAGACTTTTTTCTTTGAGGCCACGAGAAAGATAAGGTCTATGCCAAAGCTCCACAATCGATTCAAGACCTTAAAGGATAAAATTCGTAAAGTTATCGAAGACATACGGCCGCAAAAAAAATGTGGTACTGTAACCGTAACCGTGGCGGCCATTTGACTGATATCGTTTTCAAATGTTAATAGCATACCTTCTTCTTTACAATAAAATGAACATTTATTGATTTCTCTTAAAAAATACCCGTTCTTTTTAATACCAAAATAAGACCTTTTATTGGAAAACCTTATATATAATAGATAAACCACACATTTTTTTCACCAAAATTCAACCTCTAAACTAAATTATACAGAATCCAGCTTAAGAAACACAGCTACAAGATACCATGATTCAAAAACTCGGTTACTGTCCAAAAATTTTGCTAAAAAAATGTAAGTAGGATAATTTCAAGATGCTTTTGATGACAATGTATACACTTATGTTGCAAGAAGTTATAAGATAAAACAAACTTTGCGACACTTAACGTTTATTATATTTGTAGACGTAATTACATCACACGGAGAGTGCTAGACTTCGAGATTTTCTCAGCCTATTACTAAATTCCAGAAAACATTAAAATTTAATTAGAATTGTTCTTGAAGAAGTTATCAATTGATTTATAAAGTTTAATTAGAATTTAAATAAATAATTTATTACAACACGCAATTTGAATAATCTCCTACGTGCAGAACAACGGTTTCTTTTAATTTTTATAAATGCGTGAATTATGCACGTATTTTTTTGATTGAGTGTGCTTGTTAAAACTTGTTGATATTTTATTATGCAATAGCAGAGAGTCCGAATATGGCGAGCGATGGTGCTATGATAATAAGATGGAGGAAGGAAGGTAGTAAGTAGTAGTGTAGTAGCCACAAGCCGGCAGACATCAAATGATTTCTAAAATATATATATTGCGAACGCGGAATATTATAATGGCCATTTTTATTGCACGCCTCTTTCATCACCTTCGCATATTTCAAGGGTTGCAATAAACAAACGGGCTGCGACTAATGAGCCACATGTCTTTCAGGAACATGGGATAAGTGGGCACCGCGTGAAAAAATAAATGAAAGAAACAGTCAACGCCGCCTGGGAAATATTTCAGCCAAACGAAAAACTTGTTTACTGTAAACGCGCATTAATCAAGCTCCAATTCGACAATTTATATGCATTTTAGCAATTTATTAGCAAAAACGACAACATCGCTAAGCTTAATATTAATATTAAATTACTTTTAATCACAATATCATTAATAAAAAATGTTGAAATTGGTTGAAAATAATATTTTTCTAGATAAATGCTTCGTTTATTTTTTTGTGGAGAATAAATGTTTCGTAGAGTTTAGAGGCAACTGTACTGGTCCCCGGGTATGGGCAAGAATGGATGGAGGAAGGAAGGGGGGCATAAATACTGACCGGACCGGTCCGTTCGCCGATCACTGATATCGGCCGGTCGCGCTTGGGATTCATCATCGATTCATTGATTAGATATCCGTATGGGCTTCAAATATGTGTGAGCACACAATTCATTTAGTCGTCGCACACACCGAAAATAATTACGGCACGCGAATTTGACGGAGGTCGGATCGTCGTCGTTGAAAGTGGTCGTCGCAGGCTCAAACAAACATCCATTGTTGCCGACGAGTGGTTGGGGTTTAGTGGTGTCGAGAGCTTCTTTTATATATTTTACGATTCGTGTATTGATTTTAAGTGGCGATTATGCGAGACTTTTCATTAAACTCGAGTGATTCGTTTACATAACAAACAAATTTGTATTGTTGTGTCCTTTTTGACAAACACAATCCATCAAAATTTATATTCTTACATCACTTTAAAGGTTTTTAAATACCAAATCAAGTTTAAGAGTATAATTTGATGTATTAAAACTCGTATTTAATCTCATAAACTAAATTTTAGATAAAACTCACCAAACAATATTCATTATGAATAATGAAGATGTAAGCTCTTACCTGAAACAAAATAAATACTCATTAAATTTAGACAAACTTTATTTATTTGTATACAGGGCGTTAATAAATAGGGTGGGTAGAAGGGTTCATTTGAGACACTTTTTATTTATAAACTCATAGTTCAGTAGCTGCACGTCAAAAACTTTTTTGTTTTTTTTATACTATATTCGAATATAAAAATTATAGGCAATTAAATTGTTCATCTTTTTTGAACAGCATATCTAGATCTAGATCTCAGATTCAACTGGCAACTCGTACACCAAAATTTTCATATAACCCCACAATAAGAAATCTAGGGGCGTTAGATCCCGGGATCGTGGCGGCCAAGTTACTGGCCCCTTTCGCTCAATCCACCTATCTATAAACTGTTCGTTAAAGTAGTCCCAAACAGCAAGCAAAAAATGTTGGCAAACCTCCATTGGTTCTTCCTCCAACAATTCTGGCAAAACTTTTTCTAAAAAGATCTTGTAAATGGGATCGGTGAGACAAGGTGGAAGAAGGTATAGCCCAATCAAACGTTCGTCAACAATGCCAGTCCACACGTTGATTCTGTACTTGTGTTGAAATTTGGATTGTCGAATAGTATAAAGGTTTTCGTCGGCCAAAATATGGTTGTTGCAAGAGTTAAAAGTGCCTTTGTTTCATCAGTAAAAAGAACATACCGTGGAAATTGAGGCTGTAAGAGACAGCAATTTACAAACTAACAAAAAAAGTTAATACATAGTGGAAAATCGATTGGACTTAAGGCTTGAACTTTTTGCAGATGATAGGGGTAAAGCTGATGTTCTTTCAAAACTTGCCAAACACTTGATTAGCACCAATGTCACGTGCAATGCATCAAGTGCTGCTGAATGGGTTCTGCTCAATCTTATAAATCACATCTTCTTCAAATCGTAAGGTTCGACAATGTCTTACAACTCCGCAATTTACTTATTATTACATCGTTTTAATAGTGCAGTAGCAAATAAATTGCTGTTCCAAAGCACAGTTCACAACAGTCGAATTGACAAAATACTAAGCGTATAGTGCAAGTGTTAGAAAAGTCAATGTAAGAAGCAATGCCAAAAGCCAATTTAATGTAGACTATCAGCAATTAAAAATTCACCCAAAACTCAATTTGACAATAACTAAAGAAACATAAAAATATCAAACTTGAAACCGTAATCACAAAACTAAAAAATAATGATAATTAAATACAATTTGAGCTGCAACAATTTTATTAGAAATATTTAGAATAAATTTTATTTCACATAATTAACAAAATGCATTGTTATTACTGCCATGCATAAAACCAATCGGAAATTACCAATTACCCCAATTCACGGTAGTCAATAACAATTGTTTAACAGACCATAGCATCACTAATCAGAACCATCACGAAAATTCGATAATTAAATAAACAAATAAGTCACACACAATACACAAAGGAAGAGTTATTTTGTTGCCCTCACCTTGAACCACCTTGCGTCTGCAGTACATCAGAATCACACACAATTATAATTAAATCGTCTGCAATTATTTTAGTTAGTATAAAACTTGAATAACATTTACCACTGTAATTAAAAACCTCTGCTTCACATTTGATAAGTAAGGAGAATAATATTTGTGACAAAAAAAATTATTTAATTATACAAACATTTAATTATAAGACATAAATTTTCAATAAAATAGTAATATTTTCAATTCGTATAATAAATTATGGGATCCGCAATGTTGAATAATGTTAAAGTTTAAAACAACACAAGCCCGTCACCGAGTCGGCTCGTATCATTAATCCTCTGAATGTTTGCGTTTTAGAAAGGTAACCTCTTCTCTTCTTTGTATGTGTAGTAGCTGAAAAACGTTAGCGGTTTTTAGCACCGACACTACTAATTCATTAAATTAAAACGCCATTCGAGTTGTTCTCCAATTACCTTCACATTTATTCCATCGGGATGTTTTGTGGGAAATGATGAAGAAGAAGAAGAAGAAGCTTTTGTAAATTGTCTTTGAATTAAATTAACCGATGCATTAATAATATTAATTGCTTTCTGCATTTTCGTTTTAAATGTTGTAATAAAACTAATGACACTATCTCCAATAATAATCTTTCTAACATGTCTTTTTCTACTACAAAATGTTGATATAATGAACCTATAGAGTTCAATAGTTATAATTTATTATGCTTCTTCTACAAGCGTTTTATAATAATAATTCACGCAGTTTTGCTTAAGTAAATTGAAAATATTTGAGAATTATATCTTTTAAGTAACTAAAACAAGTTTAATCAATCAAATTAGATTTCAAAAATTACTGAAAAGAATCACAAGCACTGTATTTAAGGCATACACAGTTTTCCAAAAAAACTAAATTACCTGATACGCCCAATTATACAATGTTATTTGAACGTCGTATCTTAATTAACTGTACACTAATTTATTTAAAAAACGCATATTGCCGTTAAATCATTCGACCATCTCTTCAAAAGTTACTGATCCTCCTTTCTTCGTCTCGCAGTCGACTCCCACTCCACTGCATTGCGATCCATTCATACCAAACCGGTCCATCTCGTCTTCTTGCAATAGCTTGCTAATGTTCCCGTGTACTTTTCTATAAATTGAATAATAATACATTCTGTCCAGTTAATAAATATATTTATATATATATCTCTCTAGCATAGGACCAACCGCCAAAATCCCTACAGTCCCAATTACTTTGTTCTTCTTCTTTCGTCCACCAGATGGTGTTCGTAGACTGTTGCCTGTGTTTGATTACTTAGCCTCCGCTGATGTTGACGTCCAACATTCCCTCCATCTTTTTGGGGGCCTACCTGGATATCTGTTACCCTTCGGTTTGTTGTTTTTGGCCGCTTTAGCTATTCTGGAGTCGGCCATTCGTTCGACATGTCTATTCCATTCTCTTCTTCTCCTCCTTACTAGCTTTTCAATATCGGTTATTTCGCTGACTTCTCTGATGTCGTCATTTCTCATACGGTCTAGTAGTGTAATCTTCATCTCTGTCGTCCTCATCATCTGTGTGGTTTTTGTTGTGTCGGGCCTCGTCTCTGTCGCAGAGGTTATTACCTTTCACTTCCGGTCTCAGGTATATATTTCTCCATATTAACTCAAGCGTACACCCTAATTACACATCCCCAAGATACTGCTGTAATGTGCCCTGCATACAACCTCTAAGCCTAACAGGCCTGTGTAAGCTTGACAATATTTTGTAGTTATTGTGTAACCCCAAGACCTCAACAGCCAGTAAACAACATACTTTTGCCTGTTACGTACAAAGCCTTACTGCCAGATACAGTGTTATCTACACGACCCCAAAACCTCAACTGCCAGTGTGTGAAATAACTATCTTTTCAACCCTCCAAGCATGGTATAGCTATCAGTATCTCGATAACCTTACTGCCAATTTACTTTGTATTACACCCCTCTAAGACCGGTCTATGTGTGAACAACCTCTGATAGCTAAATTACACCCCGTAAAGCTCCCGTAGCAATCGACTAGAATAGAACTGGTTGTCAATTCTATCAAAAATTTAAAAAAATTCTAAATTTTTAAAATCTCTTTGTAAAATTATAGAAACTGTACTAGAGCTCAACTTCTTCTTCTTCATGTGACATCTCCTACACGGAGATTATCAATTAACATGACTAGTTTTACTTTAAATACTGCTGCTCTAGACAGGTCCTTTGAGGTACACCTGAACCAGTCTCTAAGGTTCTTCAACCAAAAATACCAGCGTCAAACTATACTTCATTTCCCCTCAATTTTCACTGGATTATTAGTTGCAGTATTTTATATTTGTCCCCACGCATGTTATAAACTAAACATTCCAGTTTCCTAGTTTTAATTGTATTGATGACTTCAAGTTTTTTTCCTATTCTTCTAAGCACCTCTTCATTTGTAACTTTATCAGTTCATGAGATCTTAAAGACTCTTCTGTATATCCACATTTCAAAAGCTTTCAATTCTAATTTGGTATATAGTCTTTTGTGTATAATTTTAAGAAATACTTTTAGGGTGTGACTCATAAGACTTATAGTTCTGTAGTCCCTACACTCCCTACTATTTGAGTTCTTGGGTAAAGTTATGAATGTAGATCTTAACCATTCATTTGGAATTATTCCTGTTATATATATAGTATTATATAGGTCTGTAATAATTTATATTTAGTTGTCTTGTATGAGTTTTAATAGATCAATTAGGACTTCATCTGGTCCAACGGCTTCACCTGTTTTCGTACTTTTGATAGCAAACTGCACTTTATCTTTTGATGTTAGAAAACTGCTTATGTCTTCTTGTGTATTACTTCGGAATCCTCTGTAGTCGCTGAATAGTTCTTCAATGTGTTCCTTCTATCTCAATAGTTTTTGTGCTCGGATTGCTAATGATTGCTGCTTGTAGTGCATCTTTTGTATAAAGTTTTCCAATAAGAACTTTCATTTTGAATAGCAAGCTATTTGGGCAGCTGTCAATTTTGAAACTATTATTTTGACATTTGACAAGTAAAAACTACGCTATTATTAAAAATAGAACGATACACAATACAAAAATGGTAAACATTTTTTAGTCACAGTTCGCAAAACTAATGCACTTATTGGTAACTAATTGTAAACTTGGTGAAAAAATTTGACCTGTTGGACAAGTTTGTGGTAAATCGAAACCATGTGCATCGCTCAAGAACACATGAGAATATTGCTAATGTAGCCCGTAATGTTAAAGAAAACTCAGGTTTGTCGATTCCTCGTCGATCTTTGGAATGAGACATTTCACAAGCGACATTACACCGTATTTTGCATAACGACTTAAGTCTTAAGGCATTTAAAATTCAGTTAACACAAGAACTTAAGCCGGTCGATCACCATAGACGTCGTATCTTTGCTGATTGGGTCCTTCAAATGCATCAAAATGATCCGGAATTTCATCGAAAAATCATCTTCAGAGATGAGGCCCATTTTCACCTCGGAGGCTAATATGCAGAATTGTCGCATTTGAGGATCAGAAAATCCAAGAATGATTGTTGAAAAGTCTATGCATCCTCAACGTGTCACTGTTTGATGCGGTTTTTGGGCTAGCAAAGTGATTGGACCCTACTTTTTCAAAAATGAGGCTGGTGCAACTGTTACGGTGAATGGATGGCGCTACCGAGCTATGATTAATGATTTTTTATGGCCAGAATTGGAAGATATTGATGTGGACGACGTTTATTCTCAGCAAGACGGCGCTACGTGCCACACAAGCAACAAAACAATCACAATTTTGCAAGAAAAGTTTCTTGACCACGTTATTTCTCAAAGAGGTGATCACAATTGGCCACCGAGATCTTGTGATTTAACACCTTTAGACTTTTTTCTTTGAGGCAACGTGAAAGATAAGGTTTATGCCAATGCTCCACAATCGATACAAGACCTTAAAGATGGAATTCGTAAAGTTATCGAGGACATACAGCCGCAAATGTGCAAATTGGTCATGAAAAATATTATGAAAAGAATTTGGTAATGCAACCGTAACCGTGGCGGCCATTTGACTGATATCGTTTTCAAATGTTAATGGCATACCTTCCTCTTTACAATGAACTAAACATTTATTAATTTCTCTTAAAAAATACCCGTTTTTTTTAATATCAAAATGAAACCTCTTATTGAAAAACCCTATATAATTAATTGACAGTAAAGTTGCAGTTAAAACTATCAATCAGTAATAGAACTATTGAGATATAATTATGAATTAGTCGGTCAAAAATGTTATAAAAATTCTAATTTTTTAAAACTTATGTTTATGACACTTTATCGAACAGCCATTTTTGAAACAGACAGTTTTGTCTTAATTATTCTATCACTTGAAAATATATGAATTTGATTGATCTCTTAATAAATCTCTGATGAGTATGTGTTGATTGAAGTTTATTAATCAAAAGTAGTAATACTGTAATGTTTTTAGAATACCTCTGCAATGTGGTTCTTCTTTTTCTTATAGTTCCTTATCCGTTCCGGACGTTGGAAACCATTTTTACAATCATTACTTTATTTACTGCTGCTCGGAAAAGCTCGGTGGTGGTCATGCCAACCCATGTTCGAAGATTCTTCAGCCATGATATTCTGCTTTTTCCGACAGCTCTTTTTCCTATTACTTTTCCTTGCAGTAGCTGGAATCTGCTTTCATTCCTCATAATATGCCCCAGGTATTGGAGGTTTCTGCATTTTATGGTGTTGAGGACCTCTTTCTCCTTCTGCATTCTGTGAAATATCTCTGTGTTGGTTATGCAATCCTTCCACAAAACTCTCAAACATCCTTCGATATAAACACATTTCAAATGCTTCCACGATTCAACTCCGTAAAAAAAAAAACAAAATGTGGTTAGAATTAATAAATAAAATCATGTAAAGCAGCATTTTATTTGTTTTTCTTCATTATTTTCACTGTAAAAAATACAATTTGGGACATTTCCAATGCAGTGTTCTTACATAGTAACAAATAATTCAAATATTAATTCTATCTACGCCAATAATCCGTGGCAGCTGTTATAAAACAATTTTAAGCATTTCCTGCTAGTAATGTCATTCTAAAATACCTAAACTTATGTCCATTAATGTCCATCTTGCATGTCAGTAAAGGGCAGAAATCACACAAAAATAATTAATAAAACAGTCGTTGCATATTAATTTGTTTATCTAAACGCATCAGTCAAAATTGATGTGACGTATAATTTTGTACAAATAACAGAAAAGAGGCCAGTCAGCCATGCTCCCTGACTGCACGCACTAATTCGAAATAACACATAAAGGCCTCCCCTTCAGAGAGATATCACTATCAGGTGAACACCGCGAAGTAATTAAGCATTACTATGATTAATGTCAGGATGTGTTGTAATGAACAGGAAGTTTCAGATTATTTCGGATAGTCAGTCGGCCCTTTTGATATTCCATAAAAGGGTAGTTCTGTAACGTATATTTCGGGCATAAAACAGACCTAATTACCGCCTTATCGCAATTTAAAATTTACAGGCGCGCGAACAGGACTGTTACTGCTGCGCGCGGACTTATCTGCTAATTTTAATGAAGTACATTTCTTAATTGTAGCGGAGCGTAATTGCATTTTTAATTAATTCCGCAAAAATGGCCAACATAACTCAGAGGAAGTCGTTATGATTTTTACCCAGAGCTATAAAAGCGAAAGTTAAATTATAGTCTGTCCGATTTTCTGTAACGTTACCGACGACGGTATAAAAAATAGTTTTTAGTGCACATAGGGAAGGGTAGATTTATAACCTGCGTGGAGCCCTAGAATTATATATAAACGGCCCTATTTCAATATGCGCCTATCTGATAGCCCCGTAATTACAGGTCTGTAAAGCGGGCATTTTTTAAGTCTACATAATTATAATTTTCCCTTTTGCTGCTTTGATTCATAATCTAGCTGAAGAGGTTTTATTTTTTAATTTGACGGATCCGCAATAACAATATAAATCAATGTGTTTAATAGCAAAAATTATAGAGCAGATTGAGGACGTTAAACTGTTATCCGGGATTAGAAGGTATGTTGTAAGTACTACGTGCCCACTAATTAATTACAAGAGTGTACGCGATGCATTAGTGTGTGTCTTCTGCATGTTTATTCAGCAATTAATAATCTACAACGGAAGTTATCGATACGTAGAATTTATGGAGTGATATATTTTCTACGTTCTAAATGTAATAAATTAAACACGTAACTGGCTACAAACAAACTTATAATTATCCACTGGAGAGAGAATAGGAGCAAATTACACCTTGTCATTATATCCGGTTCGTAGCTTGCTTGCTGGCTTGCTGGGATGTCTTATAGGCGCACGCTGATGATATGTAATTTTTTACTCGTTACAAATTAATACTTTTCAAAAAGTCAAGACCTACATCTTAATTGTTAACCTACCCCAAATTAACTTATTTATAATTCCTTAAGGGTATTACAGTAAATTAAAGCAATTCAATAGACATAACATTAAACAGTCAAACAGTTGAAATCAGTTTTTTTTCCATTCGATGTTGATTGCATTGTTTTATGTAGCTTGAATCTAGATCGTGTCCATAAAACTACTCTAATCACAATTTAGAACTAGGTGGAAGAAGAGTTATCAAGATGTTATATATTAATATTACAAATTTACTAAACTGTTTTTCAATTTCTGTAACCTTATATAGCATTAATTTCTAATATCAGTTTTTTTTTACCTTTTGCTACTTTTAACTAGTTTCTAGAATTTGTAGGATATTTAGAAATGTATTTATAAGGTGTTGCCACAAAATGAGTTTTTGATTTTTTTTAATGTTTATTTACTTATTTTAATTTCTTAAGACAATGATTTCTAAAAGTTTTTAGAGTTTTCTATAACATTCTCAGATGTCCTTTTCAACTTTTTATATGATTCTTAAAGTATCTTAAATTTGTTTTTATAAATTTAGTTTTGCTCTAAAAACATAAATATTTTTAAGTTAATATCAAAGTTTTGATAACAGAATTATTTTTGACATCATTTAACCTATATGGGGAGTCCTGACCTGCAAAATAAAAGACGTGTCTAAATAAAACCCAAAGTATTGGGCTAAAACAAGCAATATATATGTCTAACCATATCCGAATTTGTAGTATTTTTATAAAAAACACATAAACTACCCGCCATGTTCTCAAATGTAATAATTTTAGATTCTGGTTACAAGCATTTTATAAAATGCAGACTAACGACTCGCCATTGTACGTTCTTTTAAACTCCAACAAGCAGTATTACTTTTATTAACAGTGTGATGAGATAGAAATAAATAATATAAAAACATTTAATAATAAAAAACTATCTGCAGATGATCCATTATTATTTGTCGTTCCCATAGAAAAATTTTAGAAAAAACTTAAAAAGTCCTCGTTTCAACAAGCCACAGCGGACGCAATAAAATTAAATTAGCACTTAAAATAAAATCTTATATTCCAAGAGGGTAATTCCACGATAGTTCGGACAATCGATCCAAATCGACATCTCCGATTTTGCTCAAACTTTGTGTACACATGTTTGGGGTACCAAAATAAGACAATTCCTATTTTAGATCTCTAAGTGCAAGTGCGGCTATTTTAATTTTTTAGGAATATTTTGTCTCCTTTCAGTAACCCATTTTTAGTAATTATGTGTTATATTTCACCCTAGAGCAACCAAATCCAGTTTTTTTATTTTTGGGATGAAAAGTACAATGTTTCAGGAGTATCATATTAAAATACCAGCAAAATTATAGAAAAAAATAAGATACAATAAAAACAAACAATGCGGATTCAGAAAGAAGAGAAGCATCCAAAACCTCATCTCTATATTAAAGCAAATAAAACAAAAAATAAGAAAAGGGATATCCATATCTGCATAATTATTTAAATATAATAGTTAAAAATAATCGTTTAATTTTTCTTTGACCTGTTACACACCTAGAAACCTATAACAGTGTATTGCAATTATAAAAAAATCTTCTGGCTTTGATGTTATCTCCCCTTTTATATTAAAACAATGTATAATGAAATTAGCAGACCTATTAGTTGATATCTTTAATGAAGCCATGATATCAAGAGTATTTCCAAAAATGATGAAGTAGTCCGTAATTAAGCCTCAGTACAAAAAGAGGGACCTTTTTGAAAAACTACTTGCCAACAGAATTATTTCATTTCTAGGAACGTCATTCTTTAATAAATTTCAACATGGTTTCTTACCTAATCGGTCAACAACAACTACTTTATTTACCGTCGTGGAAAAAGTAATTAATGCGTTGCAAAATCAAGAGGCTATTTTCAGATTTATTCTCAACCTTTCCAAAGCATATGATTCACTAAACCACATGGTTTTCATTCAAAAGTTAAAATTATTAGGTTTTCGAGGAGTAACAAAAAACTTTTTGCTTCATAATTGACTTTTAAGACGCAAAAAGTTGTAGCAAAACCCCAAAGTATCAACCAGACAACGTGCCACGCAAGTGGGCATCAATCAGCGGTCTTTACAGAGAATTTTAGTAAAAGACTTAACCCCCCTGCGGGAGGGGATAGTGCAAAAGAATGCTTCAGCTAGCCCCATTGCTGGTCGAAAAAGGCGACCAATAGGCGAGAAAAAAACCTCGTTAAAAAACCCCCAGTTCATCAGAGACAAGTCAAACTTAATTGTGAGTTTATTTTTGACAATTTTCACATAACACCGTGTGTTACTCACCTGAGTGTTTGCCGTGCGCGGTGACCCAAACGTCAGGAAAAGGGGATCCTGGTATTTGAGGGGCTAATACACAGGTTTAAAAGAGTATTAGTTCCAACACACTGCTTTGGCCCTAGCTTCTAGTAAAACGGGAAGTTAAACCTAACCCAGTTTTAACCAATCGGCTCGTTATCTAACTGAAGGGTAAAGAATTATTTATGTGGTGATCGATGAAAGGTTCACAATGTGCTACAGTTGGAGCCCAATAGTATTCTTTGTGTTTGCGGAAATCTTTCATTTACATTTATGAAACCTATATCGCTCGATTAGCCCTGGCGACTGCATCAGTTTGTGATGTAGCGTCCCATATGTGGCTCCGTGGTGGGTGGGGAGATTAAGAGATGAAGTTAACGGAGTTTATTATGGTAGATTCTAAACCTCCAACCAAACGATCTCGCCCGTTTACGGACGAGAGAGAGCTAATGAAGATAGAAATAGTAGAAGTAGAAAGTTTGTTAGATATTTGATTGTTAAATGTTCTGAAAATGGCCAGAGTCTAAAGGAGGTTTCTCCCTTCTTAATTCATAAGACCATTTCCAATATTATGAATGGAACTTTAAATTCATGTGTTACCTGAGGAGATGCCGATGCAACAGAATTGCATGGACCTCTTCCCAGAAGCCGCTGCCGCACCACCTGCAGTTACCTGAAGAGATGCCGATGCAACGGAGTCGCGTGGCCTTCTTCCCAGAAGCCGCGGCCGCACGTCCTGCAGGTGACGCGGAGGATTCCAACACGGATCTTCCCAGAAGCGGTGCCATATCAGCACATTGTGTTGATATAAATAATTAACATAAATGTATTAGCTTTTAGTCAGTAATTAATATTCGTAACATACGTTACATATATATAAATAAATGTATCTTTAAATATAAGAATAAACAATCAAAGTTAATCGATACTTAATTGGCGCAGTCGGCAGGATAGTTGGAGATTTGTGTATCGAACACTCAACTTTTGTTTTAACGATCAACCAACTATCGAACATAAATTGAATAGTAAACAGTGAAAGTTAATTCATTGACGTCCCACAACGTGGCTCTTCAAACATCAAGATACCACACATCTATAGAAGAATTGGGGGAACATCAGTGAAAAAATCGATCACGGGAAAAAGAAAGAAAAATCGTCCTCTTCCGCAAGGATTCGAAACGTCGACGGACCAGAATCGCCGATCAACGGGAAGAACCCTTACAGTATTAAGAAGTAGAAAAAGATGCAAAATTTTTTTATCATATTAATGTAAGTGCAATTTATAAATTAATGTCCCTCGAAAATTTATTCGAGCAATTAAATTTATCGCCTTTAACTGACTCAGGTGAAAATATTGTACCCGTTCTAGAAACTAATGTTAATTTAAAAACTAATAATACAAATTTAAATAATCCAAATTCAAACCTTAATAATATTGTTTCAATTAATTCTACGATGACAGAATTTAAGCCGGAAGAATATTTGCATTGCGTTCCACAATTTGATGGAAACGCTAACGAATTAAATAGATATTTGAATATCTGTGAGAGTATTATTACAAAATTTTACGATACAGCTAATACAAATAGTTTTCAAAACATCTATTTATTAAATTCAATAATAAGCAAATTGAGCGGAAACGCAAAAATAGTGACGAATATTCAAAACATTTCCACTTGGCAAGAATTAAAAGAGACACTGATACGAAATTTTGCGGATCAGCGCGATGAAACCTGTTTAAATCAAGACTTAGTTTTACTTAAACAATACCCAAATGAAAAACCTCAGCAGTTTTTTGACAGATGCTTACAAATCTTAAATTTATTATGTTCCTATATCGATCTTCATGAGGAAACAAATGAAGCAAAATTATTAAAACGCTCTTTATATAATAAACTCACATTAAAAACATTTTTGTCTGGATTAAGAGAACCACTGGGCACTACAATTCGTTGTATGCGCCCCAAGGATATGCACGAAGCATTAAATTTTATTACAGATGAAGAAAATATTCATTATTATCAAAACACAAATAATAGAATAAATAAACAAACTCCCGCTCAATACAATAATCAACAACCAAATAAAACAAATCCACAATTTAATCAAAGAAACGAAAACGCTTTTCCATCACGTCCAATTTACATTCAACAAAGAGTAAATAATCAGCCGCAACGATTTTTCAGAAACTCCGAAATTTTCAAACAACCACAACATAATCAAAACGTTTTTAGACCTAATCAAAATCAAAATTTGCCAAACGCAACCCCAATGAGTGTATCAACTAGACAAAGTTTTATTAACAGCAAAAATGTTCAATCAAATCAATTTAAAGCCCCGCAAAGAACATTTATTTCTGAAGAATTGTATAACGTCGAAACAAACGATAACAACGAACCATTACTAGGCGAATACGACTATCATTATAACCAAGATAGTGAAACTATTGACCATGATAACGAATTAATTTATGAACAACATGAAAATTTTCACGTGGACCCCCAATTGGACAACATAACATAGAACCCCCTTTAATTTCAATAAATAACATCAATACAAGCGAATTGCCTTATATTACCCTTCCAGAAAATAACTTAAAAATATTAATCGACTCCGGTTCAACCAAATCATTTTTGAGCCCAAGTATTGCTAATAAATTTTATTCAAATTTAATCAGAAACGATCCATTTATTGTTTCAACTGTCTTTCAAAAATCTGCCCACAAATACAGTGTTCAATTACCAATATCCAAATTGTTTAATTTTCCACAACCAAACAAATTGAAATTTTACTTGTTTAAATTTCATAACACATTTGATGGTTTAATTGGTCATGATAACCTTAAAAATCTTCAAGCAAGTTTGGAAGAAAATACTCCATTGACGTTCTCCAATCAAATTAAACATCAAATAAAAACTAGCGATGAAACACCAGTATATTCAAAATCATATCGGTACCCATTTATTCACAAGCAAGAAGTGAATACACAAATTAATAAAATGCTAGACCAAAACATAATTAGACATAGCAATTCACCCTGGACGTCTCCTATATGGGTAGTCCCTAAAAAAGTTGATGCATCCGGGAAACCAAAATGGCGAGTAGTAGTTGACTACCGCAAACTAAATGAAAAAACTATAGACGATTGGTACCCCTTGAAAAACATTACCGATTTACTTGATAAGCTAGGTCAATACTTTACAACCCTAGACTTAGCAAGCGGATTCCATCAAATTGAAATAGACGAATTCGATGTCGCAAACGAGTATCTCCGAATGCCCGTTGGCCTTAAAAATGCGCCAGCTACATTTCAACGCATAATGGATAACATTCTTCGGGGAATCCAGAACGAAAAGTGTCTTGTTTACTTGGAGGATATCATAATTTTTTCTACGTCATTACAAGAACACTTGGATAGATTAAAATCCGTTTTTCAAAGACTTAGAACCACTAATTTTAAAATACAACTTGATAAATCCGAGTTTTTGCGCAAAGAAGTGGCTTATTTGGGTCATATAGTTACGCCAAACGGCGTCAAACCGAATCCTGATAAAATTAAAGCTATCAAAAATTATCCTATCCCGGTATTTAACCAGACTCGATTCAAGGCAATAATTCCAAAAAATAAATACTTATTGAAAAATAAATTGCACTATTCATTTCAAAGTAACATTTGCACTAAAATCATGCTTCAATACTACGTCTGTAAACCTGTCAACATCAACAACATTGGTGAAAATAGCCCCTGTGAAATACAACTCTTGGAGATGAAGAATACATCCACTTGTAAACCAACCCAACTCACAATAAGAAAGTCAATCATTCGACAACTTGAAGAACCATCACAATGGATTGGATTGTTCCCTCAAAAAGAAATCACTCAACTGAGATGCCAACAACAAGAAATTGTTAACTTAATTGGTTCATACTTGATAGAAATTCCAAATGGCTGTAAAGTAATCACCAATAGACAAACAATTATAAACAAAAAAGAAGTAACAAACAAAAACCAAGCAATAATGTTCCCACAACTGGACCATATTCATAAAAATCCCAAAAAGGTTGTAGGCAACTTTCAACTCGAAGACATCACCCTTGATGAACTTCAAAACATTAAAGAACAAATTATTAATGACCAATTGACATTCGAAGAAAGTGTAATCCCGCATATTCCTAATATATGGACAATCCTTTTATATATTATAAGCTTACTAATAATCTTTTATTTTTGTTTCAAAAAATATTCAACAATGAGGCGACCTGCTCAGATTGGAGAAACCGAGGAAAATATCAAACTACCAAATGTTCAACTACCTCGCTTCACTACGTAGTCGAATCTTAGAGGGGAGGTGTTACCTGAGGAAATGCCGATGCAACAGAATTGCATGGACCTCTTCCCAGAAGCCGCTGCCGCACCACCTGCAGTTACCTGAAGAGATGCCGATGCAACGGAGTCGCGTGGCCTTCTTCCCAGAAGCCGCGGCCGCACCACCTGCAGGTGACGCGGAGGATTCCAACACGGATCTTCCCAGAAGCGGTGCCATATCAGCACATTGTGTTGATATAAATAATTAACATAAATGTATTAGCTTTTAGTCAGTAATTAATATTCGTAACATACGTTACATACATATATAAATAAATGTATCTTTAAATATAAGAATAAACAATCGAAGTTAATCGATACTTAATTCATGTAAGAAATTGAGAGACGGTACTTTGCTTATTGAAGTAAAAGATAAATTGCAGAGCAGCAAAATGTAGTAATGCACGTCGTTAGGTAATATTGCGGTGACAGTTGAGCCGCATAAATCCTTAAATATTTCTATGGGAATTATTTCATGGTATGAGTTGTTATACACAACTGTAGACAAATGCAAACAAAAACTGGCGTCGTAAGGCGTTATCGATATTAAAAAACTAACCCGTAGAAAGGATGGTGAAGTCAGAGATACAACATCTATAATTTTAACATTCGATTCTGAATGGCTCCCAAATGAAGTTAAGGTGGCATGTGTTATTCGCCCGTTTATTCCTAACCCAATGAGGTGTTTTCAATGCCAACGTTTTGGACACACTGCAGTTAGGTGTCGAGGTGTTGCAACATGTGCAAAATGAAGTAAAGAGAAACATGATCCTGATCCATGCAACAGTTCACCTTTATGTGTGAATTGCAAAGGTAAGCATCCCGTTTATTCCTGAGATTGCCCAAAAATGAAAGAGGAAAGGAAGATAGCCGAGATCAGAGTAACAGACAAACTCTCTTACTTTGATGCTCAAAAGAAATATAGAGCAATTACGGCTCCTACCTTTTTTAGATCGTCGTTTGCTTCAGTTGCTGAAACACCTATTGTTCAATAAACACCGATTATGACATTTACTGCTATTGCAGAAACTTCTTCAAGTAAGAACTATAACTCTAATGTGAAGCGTCAAAAACCGGTTGCGGCCCATCAGGCTCAAAACCAAACGTGACTACGGTCCAATCTGGACCAAAGTCACAACGAGTGGGACTTCAACCAAAACCACTCAAGATGGGGGCTCATTTGAAGCCTAAACCATCTAAGGTATTGGCTTGTCAAAACCAACTAAGGTGGCGACTTCCAAGTCAAAGCCTAAACAGGCTAAGACTCAGTCTGAGTCAAAGCTTGCAAAGACGGCAGCCCAATCCAGGCTGCTGCCACCTGAGATGCAGGTTTCTAGCGACCCTGCGCCCACAGACCCTAATATTGACAAGTCGTCAGAGTTGATGGATGTGGAAGGTATTCCCGCACAACCTACTCTGACAGATAAAATGATGTCAAATAGTGGGAGTTCTTCTACTCCCCAGATGATAATTCAGAAGAAAAACCAAAAAACGCTAATAAGCAAAGAGTTAAAATTACGTTTTCAACGTAGCTTTAAAAATGGCTTCAACTATTATACAATGGAACTGCAATGGATATAATGCAAAATACAAATCTTTAAAAATTTTACTAGCTAAAATTTCACCTATCTGCGTTTCCTTACAAGAAACTAATTTTAAGGAAGTTCAGTTAATCTTCGTGGTTATACTATTTATCGAAAAGATCGTATAAATGTTGATCGTGCTCAAGGTGGAGCGGTATTAGTGGTTCGTGATACGGTTTAAAGCAAAGAACTCCGTGTCAACACTTCATTAGAAGCAGTAGCCGTTCAATTACAACTCCCTTTCTCACTGACCGTTTGCTCAATCTATATTTCGCCAAACATCAGTTTGGACATTCGTTTGATTGATCAATTACTTCCGTCTCCATTCCTCCTTATGGGTGATTTTAATGCTCATAACACTATGGGGCTCAAATCGAACCAATGTCAGAGGTCGTTACTTGGCCAATCTATTTTCAGAAACGGATTTAGTTATTTTAAATAAAGGTAACAATACCTACTTTTCCGTGGCCAATAGATCGATCTCGGCTATTGACCTTACTATTTGTTCTCCAAGTATCGCAGCATTGCTGGATTGAAAAGTCTCGGAACATCTTTATGATAGTGACCACTTTCCAATACTCATTCGCGTGCTTGGTCATAAAATTCATAAAAACCGTCATCGGAATTGGAAAATAAAAGATGCTGATTGGGATAGTTTTGTTCAAGTATTTGATTATGATGACAGTGTCCAGGCCACTATTGACAAAGATGTTGTAACTTTCACTGATTCCACCATACAAGCAGTATTCCTCTGTCTTCAGGGAAACCTCGCAGAGAGCCCGTTCCTTGGAGGAATTTTGATTGTAAACAAGCTAAATTAAACAAACGCCGTTCTTTTCGACGGTTTAATCACTCTCCAACTGAAGAAAACCTGTTAGCTTACTTAAAGTATAAAGCTGTTGCGCGAAGAACTTGCAGAAAAGCTAAAAGAAAATCATGGTCGAAATACGTTACTTCTATAAATTCAAAAACCCCCATCAGCAAGGTGTGGGAAAAAGTCAGAAAAATTTCTGGCCGAACCGCCTCTGTACCTGTTAGTGGGTTATTGTCAGTTGATCAAATTATTACCAATCCTCTCAATATCTCAAATATTCTGGCCAATGTTTATTTTAACGCTTCCAGTGATAATAATTACAATGAAAATTTTCAAGAGATTAAAACTAACATGGAGAAAAAACATCTGTCATTCGTTTTCGACGATGATGAAATATATAATGCACCTTTTACTGTTTGGGAATTTGACTCGGCATTATCTGAAGCGCACAATACTGCTCCAGGTGCCGATTTCATACACAATGCCAGCTTAAGCATTTAAGTCGCTCTGCCAAACTTCAGCTTTTGGCAGTTTATAACCGTGCGTGGTCAGCAGGGTACTGCCCAGAGTCGTGGAAGCTGGCTATCATCGTACCAGTACTTAAATCTAGTAAAGATAAAAAGATCCCGACAAGTTATAGGCCTCTTTCTCTAACTAGTTGCTTATGCAAGTTATTAGAGAGAATGATTAATAAACGTCTTACTTGGTTATTAGACTCAAGAGGTCTAATTGCTAATATACAATGTGGTTCCAGGCGTCATCGTTCTACGACTGATCACCTTGTTCAGCTAGATACAGCAATTAAAAATGCTTTTGTGCAAAATCAACATCTTGTCGCTGTATTCTTTGACAATGTAAAAGCCTATGACATGACGTGGAAATACAATGTTCTAGAAACGCTTCATTCGTGGGGTATTCGCGAAAGCATGGCATTGTTCATACAAAACTTTTTAACTGCCCGTTTGTTTAAGATACGTGTAGGTGATAGCATCTTGGGCATACGTCAGCAACAAAATGGTATTCCGCAAGGGTCCATTTTAAGCGTGACGCTATTTATGATAGCTATTAACGGCATAAGTCAGTTCATCAAGCATCCGGTGAACGGATGTATGTATGTTGATGACTTAGCTATCTATTGCGCTTCGAGAAACATGCCAACATTGGAACGTCAACTCTAAATAACTATCAACCGCATTTTGAACTGGGCTAATAACAATAGATTTACTTTTTCTACAAGCAAAACGTTGCTTATCCATTTTTGTAGAAGGCAAATCCCACACGGTGACCCTTTATTATATCTTGGGAAAAAACCCATTCCTGTACAGGAATTTGTTCGATTCCTCGGTGTCACATTTGACCGTGCGTTAATCAAAATGTTTTCCGGCACTAAATTTGCTCAGATCGTTAAGTGGAAAGTCATGGGGAGCGGATCGGAAAACAATGCTACTTTTGCGTCGCGCTTTGGTGCGTTCAAAATTAGATTATGGTTCCATAATGTATGCCTCTGCAGCACCATCCACATTACGTATTGTTGATCCTGTCCACCATACAGGAATTCGTTTAGCAACTGGCGCTTTCCGCACTAGCCCTATTGCTAGTGTTTTGTGTGAGGCAGCTAAACCATCACTCTGTCTTCGGCGTAAAATCTTGACTGTTAGGTACGCCGCAAAATTAAAAGCTAAACGCTTGCATCCGACGTTTTCTGTCCTATACAATAATGATCTCGACGATCTATACAACATCAGGATACGGTCCCAAAAACCGGTTGCTGTAAGAAATTGCAGTATACTTCGGGAACTGGATATCCAACTTCCTGATGTATATCAACTGTCTTACTGTCGCGACCCTCCTTGGAATTTGCAAAAATTCAAGCAATGCACGTAAATGCTACTTGGATTTATACCGATAACTCAAAAAGTAACGACGGTGTAGGTTGTGCTTTTTTGGTTAATGAGTTGCAATTTACATTTGGCTTGCCAAGTGTTAGCAGTGTTTATACTGCAGAACTGTATGCTATATACCAGGCTCTTCTCTACATCCAACTAAGTGCAGGTACGTTTTATGTTATATGTACAGACTCGTTGAGTGCATTAAATGCTATTGATTATCAATATCCTGATCAATATTTCCTGAGACAAATTCACTCGATTTTGCTTCAGGTGTCTGAATTAAATGTCACTGTTTACTTTGTCTGGATTCCCAGTCACGTAGGTATCAGTGGCAATGAAAAAGTTGATAAGCTTGGCTATAACTAGCGCTGATAATGTTACAGACAAAACTTGTGTTAGGGATGTTTGTAACTTTTTACAACAACTGATGTTGTCTAGCTGGCAGAGGGAATGATTTGCTATTTAAGACAACAAACTACGATGCACTAAAAGCGTGATTACATCGTGGAGTTCGTCATGCAGGAAGAAGCGTAGGGAAGAGGTTATCCTCACGCGACTTCGCATTGGTCATTGTCGATGGACTCACAGGCATTTGTTGGCATCTGAGGTGCCGCCAGTTTGTAATACTTGTAATGTTCCATCAACTCTTCGTCATATCTTATTGGACTGTCGGCAGTTTTCGAAACAAAGAGTTGCGTCTGATTTATCACCCAGTTTGTCGATTGTCCTGGGCAATCAGATCGTTGAAGTCGATCGTTTGCTCAAAATTATTCGACGGAGCAAATTGGGTGTATAGATATAATTGTTAATTTATTGTGATTAATGTTTGTGTATCGTAAAATCCAGCAGTGTTTAAGACCTTTTACACCCTAGACACTGTTGGAATTATCTAGTCATTTTTGCTAAAGTTTGTGAACGTTTATTTGATCTTTGTTGTTTATTTATTTATTTAATTAATTTTATTCTTTAATATACCATTTTACACCATATTATTTTACACTTTTTATAGTTAAAAAAAAGAATCGGCGTTAATAGTCTTCTTAGGCTGATACGCCAAAAATCTAAACTAACTAACTAACAGTAAAAGACTTAAAAATGTTCCCTTACAAAGTACAGACAGAGCATCAGCTGCTAGCCGTTAACCGCCAAGCGCGTGTAACCTACGCTCAAGCCATCCTAAATCTCGACCAAAAGAAAGACAACTTTTTATCCAAAATCATCATGTGCGACGAGACCCATTTCCATCTCTGTAAATACGTAAATAAGCCAAATTATTGCTTCTAAAAAACCAAAAATCCGCGTATAACACATGAAAAGCTATTACACCCGCTAAAGGTAACTGTATTGTGTGGTGTTTACGCTGGAGGCGTCATCGGGCCATATTGTTTCAAGAAAACCGCTGGCCAAACGACTACTGTGAACGGCAAGCGCTACAGAGCAATGCTCAACAACTTTCTTCTACCTCAACTGGACAAATTTAGACTGTAGAACATGTGACACCAACAAGATAGAGCAACGGCGCATACTGCACAACCCACAACCAACATTCTGAGGGCTGCATTTCGGAGTCGCCCAATCTCTCGTTTTGGTGACTTGTATTAGCCGGCAAAATCGCCCGATTTAAACAATCTACTTCTTTTTGTGGGGTTTCTTAAAGTCACGAGTCTATGTCAACAAGCTTCTGACTCTTGAAACCCTCAAAGAGAATATCCGTCAGGAATGCTGGAACCTATCGCCGGAAGTTCTGGCTAGAGTGATGGAAAATGCTATAAATCGACCCTGTATGGTCATCAATTCTGGCGGCAGCCACTTGGCCAATATCATTATTTCTACTTAATAAAAAAATTTAGACATCAAATAAACATCCAAAAGCAAAACTGAAGTTTTGCATTTATTAAAAATACAGTTAAACAACATTGAGTGACAACTTTTGCGCCACCTAGTATATCGGCAAAGTTGAAAAAATATGTTTTGCAATCTTTAGCTCGGTTCTTGCCGGAATATGCTGTTCAAAGTGTATATTGTGCAACTGGTCTTTCCACACTTCTTCTGTTACTCCATAGCCTTCATCTTATTAGTTTTCCGCTCCACTTATCTTGGTCTCTTAAGACGTGACCCGCCTAATTCCATTTCTGGGTAGCGGCATATTTCACAACGTCTTGCACCTTCGCTTTTTCTCTGATCCACTCAATATTCTTCCGGTCCTTCAGTGATATCCTTCTCTCAATAGCCCTCCGATTGACTTTGAGCTTTTCAAGTATTGCTTTCGTAAAAGTCTAAGTTTGAGATCCGTAAGTGGTTACTGGTAGAATACACTGGTTGTATAATTCAGTTTTAAGAAAAGGATGTCCATTGCCAATATGTCTTAAATTTTGGCATATGCCGCCCAGGTTTGTTGTGTTCTCTCGTAAATTTCCAGTTCTTGATTAGCCTAGTTACTTTCTTATATTGATTTCACCAAGAGTGATTTGTCGTTCGTCGTTTTCGTCTGATGTCATGTATTTTGTTTTGTGGAAGTTGATTTCTAAGCCTATGCGTTTCGTGGCTCTGTATGTGCCTTCGATGAGTGTTATTAGTTCTTCTCTGCTTCCTGCTATTAGTACAATGTCATCCGCAAACATTAAATGGCTGAGTTTTTCTCCATTGATGTTAATGCCCCTGCTTTGAAGGTCAATTGATTTTAGTGCGTCTTCTAGAGTAAAGGAGCTTGCGTGGGCATTTCGGTATATGTTGCTTATTAAGTTTGCATATCTATGGTCAATTCTAGCGTTTTTCAGGACTTGTGCAGTGCCCATATTTCCACCGTGTCAAAGTACTCTCATCTTTTGTAGGTGTTCCGTATTGCTGTATCCCTGCCTAAACCCTGCCTGTTCTTTTGGCTGATAGTAGTCCAGCTTAGGTGTGAGGCAGCTGGTTATTAGTTTTAAAAATAATTTATATAATTGAGACAGCAGGCTGATCGGTCTGTAATTTTCTATGTTTTTGATTTTTTTATTACAAAAGCATTTGCCCAGTCCTGCGGTATATCTTCCTTGACCAGGTATTTATTAAACAAAATTTTTAATTGGCGTTCCAGTATGTCTCTGCCTTGTTTTATCATCTCCCCTAATATTCCATCTTCGCCCGCTGATGTCCTGTTTTTCATATGTTGTATTGCAGTTTTGATTTCGTCCGTCGTAATCTCCGGTATGTCCTTAGAGTTGATATTCATGACTTTGACTCTGCGCTCTTCTTCGACTATGTCGCTCGTTGCCTTCGTTTCGTATAAAACTGCATAGAATTTTTGTACCGCTCTTTGAATCCCTTGTCTCTCTTTGATCCGTTTACTTTAATTGTTTTTAATTCTGACAATTTCTTTCTTTGTGTTTGTGCATTCTCTTCTGAACACTTTTGTTCCTTTATGTTGTTCTAGGACTTTCTGCGAAATTCGAGTATTGTGGATCCTGATTCCTTTGTCATTTTTTTTTTTGGGGTTTCGATGGTCTCGACGTATTCTATTGTTGATATTTTGATGTTATGTTGATGCTATAAGTTGACGTCTCTTTTCTAGCATGTTTAGTGTTGCCGCACTTAGTTTGTTTATGTTTTTAGTTTTTGTTTGTACGTATGCTATCACTGCTTGGTTTAGTGTGGTTGTTATGTTTTTGTTTGCTTTGTATATGTCCGCAGTATTCAGTATCTGGTCTTTGAATTAATTCTCCAGGTCCGTTTAAAATTTGTTTGAATTTTGTTGGAGTTTTTCTCTGTCTATCTGTTTAGATAACAACTTTTTGATATTATTACTTCGTTCTAGTTTTTAGTTGATGCATGCCGTTGCCCTTACCAGGCGGCAATCGCTGCCCGTATTAAATCTGTTTAGTACTTCAACATTATGTACTATATAGATGTTCTTTGTTAGAATGTAATCAATTTGGTTAAACGTACGTCCGTCTAGGCTTGCCCACGTCCATTTGCGGTTGTGGCTTTTTTGAAAGAAGCACCTCTGATGTTTTTTTTGCCTAGCCCATGTTTGCCTACGTATTTTTCGTCTGGGTCTGCTTGGCCTCCTATCTTACAGTTGAAGTCTCCAATTACTAAGACTAAGGTTTGTTTTCACGCATTCCTTCAGAAATGTCCTCGTAGAATTTACTGACTTCTTCGTCTTTAGCGCTGTTTGTTGGAGCGTAGGTCTGGATTATCTTTAGTGTTTCCAGCTTGTTTATTTATATTGTTACGTATATTACCCTTTCAGATATTGCTTTAAACATTTTTACCCTGTCTGTTAGTTGTAATTAGTATTCCTACACCTCCTATGCTTGTATTTTTTTGGCTTTTACAGTAGAGCTTACGTCCTGATTGGAGTTAGGTTTAGCCTTCACCTCCTTTCCTTGTCTCACTTATGCCTATTTTTATTTGATTTTTCCTAAATTGAAGTAAACAAAAAATCAATTGCATTACTAACGATATACATCATACATTTCATTTTAGAAAAAAAATTAAATTGTAATATTCCAGCAGTACCGCCATCTATCCGTAAGGAGATAAAAAAAAATAAATAAAAAAAAACAGAACGTAAAAACAGATGTTGTACTATACAACAGGTAATATAATTAATAATAATGTACTCCAGCAAAACATGAACATTATCAAAAAACAATTGCAACAGAAATAAGATTCTTAGAGAATATTGAAAATAAAATAAGAAGAGACAGAATAAAGAACAAAACATCATTTTTACTGATTCAAGATGTGCTGCAAAAATCTGAATCTAAGCAGTTTGGTGGTATTTAGTGTTAAATTTTGCAGCAGCTTGAAAACCAATACAACTCTCAAGCTACATAAAAGTTGCAATATGAATTGTTTGTGGAGTTTGTGTCATTAGGCTTACTAGATCCAGGGAGACTCTAAACATTTTCGTATTTCATTTTGGGCAAAATATCAATCGCTACTTAAAAACAAATAAACAAAAACCAAAAACTTCTTGAATATATCCTTTTATTACCATAAATATACATAAAAATGTCATTTTATTTTTGCTTTGTCCAGCGCAGATATTACTTCATATTATTCATTTTTTTCTGCTTAATCCCTCATGCCATAAATACATGTGCTTTTCTATCAACAAAAATAAGTTAAAACTATAGCAAAAAAAAAATAGCGTGGTCGGGCATAAACTTCCTTCATAGCTTTTATTGCCTTCTAAGTTTGTTCTTGCAATTTTGTTATAGAAATTGGATTTGTGTTGCATATTCAATAGATTACATGTTTGGAAAGTATCAGTGCGTGGATGGTAAAAGTTTAACTCTGGAATTTATTTATTAAAAGTGGTATATCAGAATTCGGATAAGTGTCTTTGAAAGCCCAAAACATTCGGTTAATGTTTAATTTTTAGTTTAAATATTCTTTGCTACTCTTCTACATTTCATATTGCATTGAGTACTTCCTGTAAAGTTGTTGCCTCTTCTTTCAACATAAGTAACTTGGCCCGCCTTTTTGATTTAAATTTCAACACGCCTTTGGCTAATTCCTAAAATTTGTAAAAACGTGTGTTTACAGACTTGGATGACTTTTCCATTTCCATCACAATTGCTTCCTTTCTGATTGCATCTGGAATCGTCTTTTTACAGAGCACATATTTAAAAGCCCATTAAATATAAATTCTGTTTTGCATAGTCTTGCAACTTATAAAATTTGAAGAAAAGCTGCAGTTTTTAGCAATGTGTAATGTTTTTGCATTGATATTTACTATTTATTAACTTTAATTTGTTTAATAATCATTATAAGTTTATTTACTTTTTGGCACTTCAAAGCATCTTTCAAATCATAACCAAGGTTCGTTATATAAGAAACCAAAAATATAATAAACTTTTTTTCAAATTTGCAATTATTTCAATCAACAATTCTTTGTCACAAAAATAAACCCCTTGACCCATAGACTTTCGGTTTAGTGGAGCATCTAATAGGGTCTGTGCGACAGAAGTAATTGCCTAACCAAAAAGTTCCTCATTTTGTCATCAAAAACAGATGTTCTTTTTAAATAAAAGAACTATGTTAGAATATCAATACCTGACCTTTTAAATCAGCCAATTTTACGTAGGCAAAAGCAAAGCAAATTTTGTTCTAAACGACAATTTTTTTTTGAATAGCCAATGGAAAACTCCAACCATGGACTTTCGCTTTAAGCTAAAAATACTTGAAAATAATCTAAAAATTATAGGAAGTAAAAAGAAGTTTTAAAATGAGCTAAAAGCCTTGTTTTTGCTTCGTTTAAGTAGTTGCTCTAATCATTTAAAAGCTGATTACCTGATTATAACAATATTTGCCAATCCAAATAATTTGCTTTTTCTCTTTAAAGTTTTATGTTGAAATATGAATTTTGTTTGTGCTAATATATTCTATATTCACTTCTACTACTACTCGACTTTTATATTAATTCAAAACATGAATTATTTAATGAAGTGAGATTAGGAACATACGTTGATTCGTCACGTAAATAGTTGCAATATAGCAGGCCGCAATTAAAGTGCAAATAGGATTGATCTGCGTGCAGATTCGCTTGTATAGAGATAAAATTCCGTTTGTAAATGAGTGAATAAATTTCGCATTAATAATTCCGGCTGGGAGATACGAAAACTATTCAATTAACTTCTGGTGTGATGTATAGGTCGAGATGAATTATAAGTGGTGTGGTGTGGTGGTTGTGGTTGGTTTGGTATCCGTCTGTCCCCCCGTAATACCATATTAGGTGCGTCTCTTTTACATTTTTAACAAGGCGTGTGATATATTAGGAAGCGTGTAGGGACAAAAACTCGTTATAACTCTATAATGTATGCCAATAATGTGATGAGTTACGTGGCCATTGTCTTTATAGAGAGGGTCGACGGGGTCGGCCGCGCCCGCCATTGTCATCTCTCAACGATCTAACAAGATCTGAGCCACGGCGTGATGAATGGTCGCCAGAGGCCACATTGCATCAATAACACCCAAATGTGCCAATATTTTGATTTACTACTGATTCAATTTTCATTATAATTAGACGCGACCCGATCGATCCGGTTACCCATAAACGACATTTTATTAAAGGTAAATTAAAATTTATGGCAAATAGTCAGTCGGGCAATAAAATGAAGCTACAATGTTGCAAAAATAACTTTGTATAAATTCCAAATAAAAGTAATTGAATTTGCAATGTGTGGGGGTAAATTATGCAAAAATACGGGCCTGTTGTATTTTGGAGGAGATAAAATGGAAATTAAAATTCGTATATTCCCAGGGCATATATATCAAGAAAAAATTGCCACATTCACTTAAACAAATTAAATTTTATGTGTATGGACATGGTGCGGGACATGTTTATGGTAATTGAATGTAACCCGGATAGTTAAAAACGGATTTTATTGGAATCGGGAACGTGGTCTCGCATTATTTATTGCATCTAATGTATGTAAAGTGCTACCCGTAATGTGGCATCCAGTAACTGAAATTACGATGGTCCCGTATGCCTGGGAATATGAACCTCTCCCCATATAAAGACGTTCGTTCACTACGCGCTGGCAAAGTATAAAATTCAGGAATACGTACATCGATAATTTTACGAATACAATTTACATTATTTATCAAGGTTTATGGCCTTAAAATATTTTTACGTCGTACCAATGAATGCCACACAGCAAACACTCTTATCTTGTTATGTCACATTAAATTAATAATAAACTACAATTATTACTTAATGTCACTATTAATTTTTGATTTGTGTTACCTAACCGTGCTCAACAATGCCACAACTGACGCATATTATAATATGCTAATAATCTTGCGGAATCATTTCGGAAACCATTCGAAAACGTCTGAAAAACACGAATATCAATAGGAAATTATATTATAATATGCAAATTTTACGTTTTTTTTAATGCAATTACTTTCAAAAACGATTTAATCAATTTCAAAATCCATACATTTTTTGTGTATAATTTTATTAAGTTTAAGATTTTATTAATTGATATAACTTTAGAAGTTTTAATTATTTGAACTAATTCATAGTTTTTAAACCTTGGATTTCAAATAATCTGTGTTTTAAGTTAGGTTTTTCCAACCCATAGTATGATGATGTTGAAGTTTATAAATTTCAATCCTCAAGATGAGATCAAGTTGAAAAACGCTCAGTTTGTTGGAAGTCTATCGCAAAGTAACTACAGCATATCCGTAAATGTATTAATAAAAACGTCTTTGTAACTCCTATCTGGTAATAGTATCCTGCTTCTAAAAAAAACGCCGGATTATGACAACAATTTGATCAAGTACCCAATATAAATTGTAAAGTCTACCCATCTGAACAGTCTTAATAATCCATTAAAAAATTGTTTACAAAAACAGAAACAAAAACCTGCTTACCTTACTACAAGCAAACTACAAAAAAGTAATTTTTTGCTAAAAACAGAAAAGATAACCGCAACCGTCTGGCAAAATTAATATAAAAGTTTTGACTCGCAAAAAAAACAAAAAATTCCAAAAATTGATTGAGAAAATTTATAGATTGAAACTTGCTGATCAAGTCACCATAACTCTAGAGGCTAGACAAGCCGCCGTCATATGCTTCCTGCATAAAACTAATAAAACCTATTAACCATTACTCTATTTTATCAATATATTTGCTTGATATAATTTTACCATCACAGCAAAAAAACAAAAACAAAAAATCATCCAAAAAGCTCTAACTGTTAAATAATAATGCCGGCAAAACCTATAGACTCTCAACCAACTAGCAGTGCCAATATAATCCCAAAATAAATCTAAATAATCTGTGCCCATAGCAGCAATTTCCCGATAAACTTCTTCTTTTTCTTCTTTCAGCCCTTATATATCCCCTCCTAGATGTAAGCCTCTTTCAAATTTTTCCATGTCTCCCTGTCATGGCCAGTTTGTATCCAGTTTTTTCCTGCAACCTCCTAGATATTGTCTCCCCACCTTCTCGGGGGTCTTCTTTTTGTGCCCTTGTTCTTCTCTTAAGAACGTTGGTTACCTGGCTCCTTCTTCGAATTTCCTCGTTTCTAATGCTGATTTCCATCATGGCTCTCTCTATTGCTCGTTGAGTAGTTAGTAGTTTATTTGCTCTTTTGCTTGTTATTGCCATGGTCTGAAGGCCGCACGTGAACACTGATAAGATACGCGCCTCGTAAACTTTTCTTTTTAGATTGAAACTCGCGTGTTTTGAGTACGGCGCCCAGCATTGACCTATGGCCTAGGTAGATGTATTCGTCTACGGTCTCAAGTATTTTGTTTTCGATGGTCACCTGAGTGTTCGCTCATTATTTTTGTTTTACTGAGGTGAGGTTCATCTATAGTCCGATTTTTATCGATGCTAGGTGGAGGTCTTCTAGCATGGTCTTTAGTTCATCGGTTGAGATGCTGATAATAACAATATCGTCTGCAAACTTAAGGTGGCTGAAGTATACTCCATCGATTTTAATTCCTTGTTGGTCCCAGTTTATGCTCTTGAACACCTCTTCTAACGCGGATATAAACTGTTTCAAAAAAATCGTGTCCACTTGACGTACTCCTCTTCCTATTAGTATTTGATGCGTCTTAATATCTTCATCAATTTTAACGTATAGATGAATTTTCGTAGATATACTTAATAAGGTTTGAGTACCAGGAATCGATTCTTGCGTTGTCAGGATTTCCCTTTACTATGGAGTCGAATGCTTATTGGTAGTCGACTAAAGCGATATGTAATGGTATATTATATTCATTGCTTTTCTCTATAAAAGTCCTCAGTGCCTGCAGGTGATCGGTGGTACTGAATCTTTTTAAAAACCCATCCTGCTGGACCATAATTGCATTTAATATAAAAGTATCGGTGAACCAGATACTAGGTCTTGTTACTATCTATAGCGCATCCATTCTCTCAATTAACTGATTAGTAGTATATATTAGGCAAATACTTTACTTTTTGGTAACACAAGCGTAAGACCTAAAATATCGGCCTTAAAACTGAAAAAAAAGCAAGCCTAAACAAGTAAAAATCTTAGAAAATTCTCACAATTTGTCCAAAAAACAATGAGGTAGTGCCGTATTGAATTACATCTTTAAGATCCGCTAGCGCGCATAAACAAAGAAGTAGCATTCATTATGTTAAATACGTATTTGCAGTCGGTAGAAGAGGATCTACAAGCAAAACAACCACCTCTCTCTTTCAATCAACTAGAAAGTGATCTGGTATTATCTCATATTTACAACTTTAGATGTAATAACTCAATGGTAGAGCCCTTGCATCATGCAAGCAGTCTAGAGTTCAATCCCCAAAATATAAGAATGGTTCAAAAGTCTTTAAATAAGTCGTAGACTTACAGTGGCGATGTAAAATAAAACACAACAAAAAAAATCTTTCTCTTGTTAAAAAACAATGCAAAAATAATCATTAAAAAAAATAAACACTGAATTAATCAATTAATAACAAACAAACTTGTAATACAAACAAAAAGTGTTAGATCATAATCGTAGTCCAAAAAAAAGCAAAAAAATGCTTAAAATTGACTAAGAGATTAATTAAATTTTATTCAAAACTACCAACGTGACCGTGGATCAAACCGACGTTTACCATCTAGTAATTTCAGAACCCAACTATCAACCGTATAACCTGGCAAAGCACTAACAGCTAACCAATAAACTCTAAAAATAGCAAATACATTGCTTGCAAGTCAAAGTAGTTACAAAAATCAAACAAAACGCATTAGTCCTTTAGCTTATGGGCGCGTACAGCAAAGAAAATACACCAAATAAAAAAATCAGATGGATTACTCAAATTACCCAAAACATTGTTGCACATTTGTAAAAACTAATGCATAGCTCAAAAACTAAAAACTTAATCTTCAAGTAACCCGTATTAGTCAACTCCAGCAGAATGCCCTTACCTGAATCATTATCTAAAATCAAGCTACATTCTAGCACAAACAGTATCGCCTAAAACTTGTCGTAAATCAAATAGTTCAACATCTTTAACAACTCCCACCACCTAAATAGTCCAGTCAAATATGCTCAAAAATTAATCTCGCCTCCGGAAAAATTCAAAAGTTTTAAAACTTTTTACACTAAATGTTTTATGTAAATTGTCTCTTCGACCAGTGAGATGTTAGGCACACTGATGATGGGTGCATACCGTAAAACACGTGTATGTGTCTCTTACTGTATGAGAAAGCAACTTACACAAAATACATCAATTATTAATTTTATACAGTAAAACTATTAATCTGTTTCATCAATTTTGTACATGTATTGGACTTTAATAATCTTAATGCTTTATGTTCCAGTAGAAAATAAAATTAGTTTGCTGTAATGCAAGTCAACTTAAATTGTATTTTATAATTTATTGTTAATAAAATAGCATAATTTACATCTTGCAATAATAATAATAATAATAATAATAAATTAAATATCTTTAAAATAAAGACTGTACCTTTATTGTTCTTGATACAGTCATCCATTTTGCAACAAATTCGATAAAAAATATGAACTTTCTCCATATTTTTATGATGTTATTTATGTTTAGAACAATAAGTAATCACACATGAATGCGATTGCATCTCGTCAATATTACAACAATAAAGTATTATTTATCGTAAATACCAGGAAGTAACGAGCCGATGATAATAAAGTAATATAATAAAATTGGCAAAAGGTATTTAGCCTGAAATATTTCTATAATGATGCCATATTATTATTATGTGTACTGTTATATTCTACTGCATTTTAATATTATATTGCCTATTCTCTTTGTCAATAAAAAAATATTGCACGGGTAATATAACATAATTTTTAAATAATATTTTAATTGTGCTGCACATTTTACACATTCCTGAATATTGTTATTATAACCATAAATAAAATGCAAATTAAAACATAATCATATTCAATAATTCAAGTAGTTTTATTAGTAGACTTAATATATTAATATAACTGTTATAAATATTAAATAGTATCACAAGCGCATTTTTCCTCATAAGTATATAATTTGCAAAAAAAAATATTTAAAACCTTAAAAAATATACAATTTTTTTGTCATATTTTAACTCTGATTTCAAAAATATCAATATACTAAAAAAAAAACTTCTTCTTTACTCTGTCTATAAGCCGTAAAAGTCATAAAACTATTTTTTTGTTTTAAGGCTAGACAAAAAAGAGCATTTTTTGGTTTTTTTTTAACCACCAAAGTTAACGTATTTTGATGTAAATTAGTTATAAAATATAAATTTGTTTAGTGTATTTTGGTTTTACTAATTGCAAAAATAAGCCGATTTGTCGACTCTTTCAAATACACATTTAGCAGCGTTCAGAGGAACTATACACCAAATATTATTAAAAATTTGAGTTTGCAAACAATTTTTCATGGTAAATAGTCAATGTAAAAAAAATCTAGAAAAAAAAAGTTAGAAAATTAAAAAAAAAGTTTCCTTTACTTATTTTTATTTTTTTTTATTTTTTATAAGATTATTTGGCTTATATTTTTTAACCTCATTTTAAAAATTCAACATAAACACCTTTTGTCGTTTGAACCAACTTTGGGCAATTTTACTGTTTTTTTGATAGTTTTTGCGCTTGCGGCACAAATTTAGACAAAATTTGAGAATATTATTGTTTTTGAAATTCAAACATAAATCAGCCCAGCGCTCATAAAAATTTGACAAAAAAAAAATGTTAAACCCCACCCTAGTGTGTTAATAATATTTTTTGCAAACATGAAAAAAAATATATCTTTTAACACTCTTTTGCCTGAAAATAACGTAAAAATGTCTTCCTTGATAAACTTTTCTAAGGCCGATGAGCACAACACTGGCTATTTTCCATGTAAAATTGTCCGCAGAATTCAATTTTTTTAATAATATTTCGTGTATTTATGTTGAAAAATAAGCCTATTTTTGCAGTTTTTTAGAAATTACAAAAATGTTTCTTTTTGTCTAGACCACTACTACCAAAATATAGGTTTTTTAGGTTTTGCGGCGTATAAAAAAAGCGTGGGCTCAAAATGACGCCAGAATTAGATTCTACAGAAAATGCCACTACTAAAATTTAATTTTGCTTAAAAATTGTTACAAGTTACAAAACAACAAAAAAATTGCCCATCAAAATAATTTATAAATGACCTTAACGTAAATAAAGAGGGACCCATTTTGAGATACTTTTTTAAAAATTAAAAAAAAGCAAAAAAAATCATTTTTATCGGGTAATCTTTATGATTACAAACAAAAGAATTATTTTGGACATTTATTTTATAACGATTATTTTTTTCAAATATTGGTTGTAACTACGGGTAACATGGTCCAATCAGAAGTTCCAATTTTCAATGACGCCTTTAAGCATTTTCGGTTATATTTGGCAAATGACGTAATGTTGGTCTTCAATTCCCCAATCGTAGTTGGTTTATCCATGTAGAGTTTGGACTATTGCAATATTACATGATCTAGGCAGTCAATTCACAGGTCCGAGGCAAAAAATTAACTGTTCACCAAATCGTTCTCGCAATAAAGCCACGGGCTATGTGGCAAGTAGCGCCATTTTGTTAGAACCAAATGTCATCAAAATTACCGGTTTCAATTTTATGCAGCAAATAGTCTGTTATCATTGTGCAATAACGGGCGTCATTCACAGTTACGTTCCGGCCAGCCTTATTTTTAAAGAAATGTTGCACCAGCCCATAAACTTCACTAAACCGTTTTTTTTTTTTTTTTTTTAAATTAATGTCAGCTTTTGAATATTTTCTGGTTGCTTTTCAGCTTGAAATACGGCAAATTTGCCTATTGACGTAGCCAGATGTGAGCGTCATCGTTGAATAAAATTTTGATCAAAAACAGAAGATCTATTTGAAGCTTTTCAAGAGCCCATAGCCTGAAACGGTGGCGATTTGAAAGGTCGGTCCGGTCGGCTTCAATTCTTGCATAAGTTACATTTTGTAAGCTTTTAAATCAAGATTCTTACGTAAAATACGCCATGTTGTTCCAAACGACAAACCAAACTGTTAAGAATGACGCCAAATCGATTTACCACGGCCATCGCGTACACTTTCAGCTACCGCCGTTATATTTTCTTCACTACGTGCTGAATGTGGTTTATTTGGTCGCGTATTATCTAATAATAAATATTGAGTTTCAATTTTTTTAATAGTACAGCGAATTTTGCGTTTTGTACGCCGATTATGTAAACCATAAGTAACTCTAAGCGTACAAAACACTTTTCTCATAGAGCGCTGATTTTTGTAATACAGCTGAATAATTTGTAGAAGCTGTACTGGGCTAATTCTTTCCATACTGAAATGTCAAACATTACTGAACAAAAATAACATAACAGTTTGACTCAGCGCACGCTTTATCTAACATAAAACTTTAAAAACAACTGAAAAAAGTACCTCTAAATGAATCACTCATTAAATTACTACTAAGTCAGTAGTCTATTCTGTACATATTTTAACATCGATGTTAGCTAACATCGCTGTAGAAATTGATTTTGAACCAATCAGGTATCGAGTTTTTTAAATATTACTTAGCAACGTTCAAAATGTTAATTAACATCACTGTAAAAAATGTTCAGAATACGGCTATTAAATTCCATAAACATGGTTAGATTTAAAATATCATAGAGAAAATTGTTAAAAGCTCAAACAATATATTCTTTGAAGAAACAACGGAGGACAAGACAACAACAAGACTATCAACACCGTTTAAAGATTTCTTGGAATGCATCAGTGCTTAAAGAAAGACCATATGAAGCTTGTAGATGCGTTAAAAAATAAGACAATGGTAGAAAGTTACAAGAAAATTGAACAAATTTAAAAAATATGTAAAATGTTACACAAACAGTTGAAGAGAAGAATTCTAAAAGCACTTCTTAACACTAATTAAAAGCAAAAAGAAAATGATAAAAGTTATAAAGAACCAGAAGATTGTGAATAAACTTTTAGACCAGTTGTAAGACTTTTAGAGATATTTAAAAGAAGTTTGTAAGCTTGTAAGAGTATTTTAGATTTTATATCTCTCTTTTAGTAGTAGTAATTTTTGGATTTGTAAACAAGTTGCAAAACTAATAATTAAATACTACACCATAAAATGTCTGTACAATCGATTGCAATCAATGCAATTTTACTACTCATACTTTAGTAACATTACATCAAATCTTAAATAATTTCAGATTTAATTTCAACATGTATCATGAAATTTATGTAAGAATCATTAATTTCACCACCATCGTAACTCAACAGGACGTAAAAAGCAACAAGAAAAATGACATAATAATAAAATAACATAATATTAATTAGCATTAATGAATAATGATATGCGCCGCAGCGTATAATTAAATATAAATACTCAACTGACTTTTATCTACGATCATAATTAATTTTAATTAATTTGTTTTCATTCTAATTTTATTACAATTTCTGTGGTAATGCTCGACATTATTTATCATTAGATTAGGTTAAAAGAAAATTAATTAGAAGACAGGTGATTCGGCAATCTTCCTTCCCCCAATTTAGTCGCGATTTAATTATAATTTGTTTGAACTAATATTGATCTAATCTCTATGCAAGGAAGTCGATTTTGATTGTGCGCTAGATATCGTTACTTCTGCATTATTATTAGTTGGAAACATGTGTGTGCCATTTCTAATTAATGGCTTGTTTGTTTCTTGAAAAGGTAAACGTGTAATTTAAATAGAAATTTCGTTGATTCACATGATTATTATCTTGTTGCTGATGCTGATTATAGCCGTCGCGCGGGATGACTTATGCCCGTTTGCGACAGGAAGACGTTAGAAATGAATGTAATTATCGATATTTACCGCTCCAGATTTTGATTTACAATTTTGATTGATAATTAACGTGTTATTAACTGAGACTTTCACGAGATTATTAAGCACGTTGCGAAACAATGTTAAATGATATATTGGGATAAAGTGGAAAATTATGATTGTCATACTACTATGTGGGGCGATAAAGGCAATTTATTCGTCAAATTATATACTGACTGGTATTTCTGCACATTTCGCCATGACATAATATTCATATTTAATTGAATATTAAATTAGATATTATTAAATATTTTTTTCATTTGGATTAATTGCCTATGAATGTATACTTTCCAAATATGGTTATAAATTGATCGCTTTGATTTATCTCTAGCATATAAATGTCAGTGTAATAATGTTTTGAATTGTTTGCTACTTACAGATCAAACACGTTCTCTGATATAATTATTCATAATTAACGCAAAACTATCATTTTGCATGTTAGCTTTCAAATACAGGAATAAAACTAGTAAATACATTTGTATTTGTCAACGGCTTTTGTAAACTCGTGGATAATTCAGTATAAGTTTGTAATAAATTTAGGAACAATTTCTAGAATTTCATTTGATACTATTGATCACAACATCTCGCTGAACAAGCTTATTTATCTTCATAGTAGAACAAATATGGTTTCATAGAATGGTTTTAAGTCGTGCAGTTTTATTTCTACTTCTGGTGTAACTCAAGGTTCAAACCTACATTTGCATTATATTATTTTAAAACATTTTGATTTTTAAATAATTTTCTGTAACTTTCTACATTACAAAGTTAAAAAAAGCGTTGAATTTGCTTTTGAATATGTAAAGAATTATAATATTACTATGACTAATAAGATATAAAGTCACGATTTACTTTGTTACCGTCCCCAAGACTTAAAAACGATAAGTTTTAGCTTAAATGCGCGGAGACTTCTCAGATTTTTTGTGTTAGGTTTTGTGCAACTTCCTGGAAATGTCCTTCAGGTGTGAAAAAACTTTAAGGCTGTTAAAGTAGTTCTTTGTTTTTGGGACCTCCAACCTGCTTTGTAAATCGGTGTTGAAGCTGCGCTAGGTCCGTCCAAGTGGCCACCTGAATTACAACTCCAAAGGTGATGTGTGCAATGCCGCCAAGCGCATGTGATTTACGTGGTGGTGATAAACCGCTAATTTGCCAGAAAGTGAGTACAGATAGTTTCTATTATTCTTGTTAGCACGTCTATTGCACGGATTTGGATCCGCTGACTTTCTTTGAGCACCACAGTTTTGTCCCAATTGGACGTTGCATTCAGACTAAGCCTGACCCTTTGTTTGAAAGACAAAGAATGCCCAGATGATTTTTTTGTCTTATATGAGGCGGCGGCGGTAGTTTTTGCCTCTTTTTACAATTTTTCAAAATTAGCCATTTTTTTTTTCATCTTTTCTGCAAAATGAGCCGTGGTGCAAAAAAAACGTTTTGAGATAGTTTCGATATCAGATTCAAATCCGCCGCACCCACTTTCTGTGAGAATCCATAAAGTTGCAATTGGATTCCTTAGTTTATGTTACTACATCTTTGTATTTAGATTAGTAACTTGGATAGTTGGCGTTTTTGTGTAATAGTTTTGCGGGTACAACTCAACTTCATTGTGCTACAGGGCAGATGTTGCATGATTGGTTAACACTCTAAAATGTGCTTGCCGATACGATCAATATGTGCTTTGGTAATAGATTTTTTTAAAACCGGATACGATCTGGTCCTAACTTTAGTTTGGTTGATGTTACTTGGTGTTACCTCGGCTGGTAGTCTGCCTCAACTTTTTGTGTTTCTAAAAACTGTCCAATTTACCTAGAAAATAAACTCTTTTGGATCATACCTAGAAGTTTGAGACAGTAAGGCTTATATACCTTCCGTTTGGAGATTGTATTTTATACAAAGGTTGGTTAAGACGCCATATTGGCTCTGGTTATGGTTGTGAAGTAAACCACTTTAAGAAATGATTATATTGATTTCATTTTTATTTGGCTCAGCAAGTCTAACCAGATCCGGGTTGGGGTAAACCGAAAGGTTATCAAAATACTTTTTGGCTAAAATTTTGATGTGTTGCCGTTTTGAACATACCATAAGACTCTGCAAACCACCGTAAAATAATACTTTAGAAATAATTGCGGTGCATATTTGTAGTCGTTCTTCTGACTGAAGACGCAAAAGTAATTTGCGGACTGACAATCACCATTGTACATCCGAATTTAGTTTTGGAGCAACAAACAGGTATTTTGCCAATCTATTATTGTCAATTTGTACGTAGGTCTTTTATCAAAGGTGATAAAAACATCATTCAGAAGTTTAACTGCCAGAGTTTTGCGGTTAAGATATAAAGCTATAAGACTGTGCAGTATAAAATAAAGTCTTTGCCAGACCTTTCTGGAAGCTTTTTTAGCGTCGAAAAAGACCATCTTCGTTGTTCTTTTTTTTAGTCTAAAACTTTCAACAATGTGGCTAATCACTTAGTTTATTTAGTGTACTACAGAGTCTTGTTGAAATTTATACTCTCTCTATAACCTTACTTAAAGTGCATAGAAGACTGATCTTTCTCCGATCTTTCCAGATTTATGTCGTAAAAACCTTTTCAAGCTTTTGGAAAGTACCCAGTGCAAAAAATGCATTGGCAATATTGGTAAAGACCATTATTCAATTATGTGATAAAGATTTGAGTGCTCTGTTCGGAATGTTGTCAGGACAAGAAGCAGATCAAGTTTTCAGTTTTAAGTCAACTTCTCTGATTCAAAAGTCAAACGCTATGCTCAGATCAAATTCAACCATTAAAAAAAAGCATTTGAGTTCTAGGCTATCAAATTGTCCTTAGAGCAGCTTGGATAATCTTTTACTTTGATAATTGATTAATTCCGATGTTCAACGTGCAGCACTATATGTAGGTCATACATGATGATGTAATGGGCAACACGTCAAGTTGATTTTTTGGCAACCGTTTTGTTGAATGTAATTATCTTTCAACACCGTTTAGGAAATACGTTTTAAAAAGCATGGCACATGTTTTAAGCAAATTTCATCAATTTTTCCCAAACATTTTTTGAATTATTTTTAGTTTTAGACATGCTTGACACTTGTTTTCAGTAAATTTTATCAATTTTTTTTAAATATTTTCCAAATTATTTTTAGTTTTCTACAAGATTTTAAAATTTTGTTAAATTTTAACATATTGGAACACCACTTTCGATTCTGACATGCCTGACATATGTTTTCATTAAATTTTATCAATTTCTTCCCAACATTTTCCGATTTATTCCCAGTTTTCTACAAGATTTTAACCTGTTTAAATTTGGTTAAATTTATTTATATTTGAACGGCATTTTGAAATATATATTCTGACATGCTTGACACACGTTTTCAGTAAATTTGATCAATTTCCTCCCAATCTTTTGATGACCAACACTAGAGCAGGATGATGAGCATTCCAGTTTAAACTACTTGCAGGTAATAATAAACTGGAGTACCCACCCACCCACCCGCCAGAGTGTTTGTTATAAAAAAAATGGAAGTTTCTCTTCTCTGCAAGTGTTAGAAATTTCTTAGTAAAAGCTTCATCTTCTTATATCCAATCTATTGATATCAACACTTGGACGGGTGAGTAGAATATTCTATATTATGATTACCATCAAACAGTTTAAACTAGAGCCGCCCAACAGTTTGTTAACAAAAAATTGGAAGTTTCTGCAAGTGTTAGAAGTATCTTAATTAGAGAAACAAGAAATTAAAACTAGTTTCTTGATTACCAACACTTGGGCAGGTGGGTGATTCACTCCAGATCATGATTACCAGCGTGTAGTTTAAACTGAATTGCTGACTACTGTCCAAGTGTTTGTGATCAAAAAAGTTTGTTCTCTCTGCTAGTGTTAGAAGTCTCTTAGTTAGAGAAAGAGGTTATATTTTTAATTTAAACTGAAGTACCCACCCACCCGCCCAGTTGTTTGTTATCATAGAAATAGAATTTATTTGTCTCAGCAAGTGTTAGAAGTTCCTTAATAAGAGAAAAATGAGGTTATAACCAATTTTTTGATCACCAACACTTGAACAGGTGGGTGGATCATTTTAGATTATGATTACCATAGAGTAGTTCCTCTTTGCTGCAAGAGTGTAATAGATAAGAACATAATCTGAAGAATTTATTTTAAATCTTCTAAATTTTTATTGTGAAGTTCAATTGATAAGGTGACCATATTATACAGCCATATTCCAATATTGATCTCACAAGCGAACGGTATAAGACCATATAGACATCTACATTAATGTCTTTGCTCATTTTTGTAACAAACAAAACCAGTTTCTAGCCTTTGAGCACATCCTATCACAATAAGAACCAAATGTTAATTTTTAGTCAAACATAACACCTAGATCTTTACCTTAATAATAATCGTTTATATAGACAGTTTCTGTGTTTTGTTAACTCAGTATGTCGTTTATCAGTTAATAAAAAATAGTATCTTCGTCTTCATGACTCAGTTCATTGCTTTAAAATCTATAATAGATAAATTGTTTGTCCTGATAATTCAATATGCAGCTTTGTAATTATTAAAAAAACAATTTCTATGTCCTCACTCAGTTTGCTTGTGCACTGATATCTCAATCATTTCGATGTTTTCACAAACTACTAGTGTGGCTTCCAATCTGTAAAAGATTGCTTATATGTCCTTATAACTCAGTATATCACTTATCATAACCACAATAACTTATGTTTATGTTTTGTTATCTCTTGATGTTGCTTAGCAATTTATTTCTAACAGATTTGATAAACCACTTCTATGTCTTAATGACTCATTATGTTGCTTCATAATTTCTTGCTGGCAAATTTAATTTGAATCAACAAAAATATTTGCTTGATAACTTCAAAATGTACCTTGTAAGGCAAGTCCCAATCGTTTGTAACTCACATATGAGTCAACGTGTTTATAATAATAAAATTATAATAAATCCAGACTGCTTTAAAACTCAAAGTTTAATCAAAATTAATTTCAAAAGTTCAATTTACAAACAGTTTCAAAGAATCCGTGTAATTGAAAATGAGCACAAAGAGGTAACATAACAGACACGTGAATCTATATAAATCATTTATTACAGTTACAATATTAAATTAAAAATTTTGATTGAAAGCGACATTTACGACTGAAACTCCAATGAAAATGTGATACGACAAAAAATCCATAATAAATCTAGCACCCAATAAATCGAATCGATAATAAAAAATCGTAGAGCGGAAAATAAATATATTTATTGCCTGTTTTGAAATGTTTGTGTCGTTTAATATTTTTTAACGATATTAAGTAATTTATTTTATTATGTCGGCTATAAATTACGCCAAACGATATGCAGGAGCTTTTCATATTATACACGAAAATCTACATCCGATAGAGACCTTTAAAGTGTGAGGTGTTTCCATTTATTGCTTGTTGTGATTTATAGACGACAATGAAATAAAAAATTTTAATTAAAAAAAATTGAACGTGGGTGCTATTAAATTGGTAAGAGCTTTATTATTATTGTTATTATTATTATTATTATTATCAAAAAGAAGCAGTTAAGCAATGTATAAACAGTGTGAAGTACCATTGACTTATTCATTAATTCTCATTACATTCGTAGTGTGTTGCGCTATTTATATTTATAAAGTAATGACCGCCGGAGCAGCAGCTAGCACAAGCAAAGCAAGCAGCTTTTCGTTCGGCGCATCTCACGGTGGTGAAGAGAGAAAATGTACGTGGTCATTGTTTGAACGGCCGGCCGTGAATTATAATTATCCGGCACACCTTTTGCCTGGTAAACACAATAATCACCGAGAGGTAAGTGCATAATTCGTGTCATTTAGAGGCAATCACATTAGATAATAGAAATAAGAATGAGCTTCTGGTTTAGCCTGGCTATTGTTTCACGTAAACAACCAATTTCCGAATTTAAATTGGAAACTGGATGATGAAGCCTCGCCAGCAGCGGTTCGTAAATGGATTATTATTTTCTCGTTAACGATAGAAAAAAAAATATTTTATTTTTTTTTTTATTTCGGTGTATGTAATTTTATTCTAATCTGTTAACGTGAAGGGTTGTTGGTGTTAACCGGTTTCAGATTTAGTACATTTGGTAAGAATACTTTCTGTTCCAGCACCTCTTTCAACTATTTTTCTTATTAACAATAAATCAATCAATATTTTTTTATTATTTATTAGAATACAGTTACCAAATTCTCTAATTACATAAAAAAACAATAAAGACTGTCGCCCACTAGTGCTAAACGCTGCAACTTTTATCAATCAAATCATATTATTTCCTATAAAGCAACGATCACTAATAAAAAGCGTTTAAATAGTCTGCTACAATTTTAATGGACTTATTCTGAGCAAATTTTTACATTAAAGTAAGTTAACAATGCAAAAAATGTTAGTTTTTTTTTATCTTCAAGCTTCTCCCTATGTTTCTGCGGCGTATAATAATTTGCTTCTTGCTGCCATTGATATTAGCCGCCTTGTTTTTTTCTCTCAGAACTCCGTTGTTTGGCATAAGTCTACCAAGCTTTCTCTCCATTCGTTTCATCCCTTTGCTTCAAGTCTCACTCCAAGATAATTAATTTTCTTTCTTATGGTAATCACTTATTGTACTACCTGTATTGTACCTGTTCCTATATTAGTCCCCTTTGTCGATAGTCATGACGCCTCTGTTATTTGTGTTGCTAATTTTAAACCCTTAGTTCTAATCCATATCTGTATATTATCTATTGCCAGCTCTAGTCTTTCTATTAATATTTCCATTTCTACGTCTCTAAATACTACTGCTACGTTGTCAGCAAATAAAGATATTGTATCGCCTTCCAAAAACCTCATCCAAGGTAGATCATTAAAAATTAGGTTTCACAGTTTTGGTCCTAGTGCTAAGTCCTGGAGTACCCCTCTGGTCAATTTAAATCTTCCCTTATTGGTTACTAAGTTTCTACCTCCATGTTGTCTTCATATTTGCCCGTTCAGGTCTCTTTTCTTTGCCGCCTCTAAATTGCTGCGCATTTTGTATGTCGAACGTTATTATTCCGGACCTGGTGCTTTCTTGGCAATGCTTTTATGATCTCCTCTATCTATTCCGTTGTTATCAAAACTGTTTCTTCTTCTGCTTCTTACCTTGTCTCTGGTTCGCCTACTAATTTTTCCTTTGAAACAATTTTTCAATTTTTACTTCTTCTCTCAAAAATAGTAAAATATAGCAATAAAACTAACTCCGTTTGAAATTCTATTTTAAAACCTCAAACATAGTAAAATGTATATACAGTTTAAAAATGCAAAAAAAAAATGTCAAACATGGCCAAATCTGGTCATAAAATATAAATATTTTGCAAAAATATATCAAAATCAGGCCATAAAACTGTTAAAAATGTCCTTGAAACAACAAAATATTGTTAGAAAACAAATAAAATTTGGCCATAAACTGTTTAAAACTGCAAAATACTTTAAATTTAATTAAATAGAAAAATCCGGCCTTGAAACATTAAAATATTGTCTAAAAGCAACCAAATCCTGCTATAAATTGTAAAACTCTAAAAATAACAAAATTAAAATTTAAAATACTTGTTAAAAAGCACCAAAATACGGCCATTAACTTTTAAAATATGTATTTTTTTTTAATAAAATTTTAAAAATTCAAAATGAAGCTTTAAAATAGCAAAAATTATGTTAGAAAAAGACAAAATCTGGCTTAAACTGTTAAGAAGTGCAAAATTTGACCTTAAAATACAATAGACAAATTAGCTACTTGACAACAATCACCGCCGCCTTTATTACTACTTTAACCTTTTATCTTGGCCAGAACTGCGCATTGACATTCAAACTATTAAGATAATTCACAAATGTCTACGGTTAATCACATATAGGCCAAAAACTAGGTATAGATGATATGTTGAGAATTCTGTTATCATCGGTTCTATGTTCGAGAAACATTTTATAATTATTAATTAAGCTGCATTGATGATTAGATATAAAGGGTTTTCCAATAAGAAATTTCATTTTGAATAGCAGGCTATTTGAGCAGCTGTCAATTTTGATGCTACTATCTTTTGACCTTTGAGAAGTAAAAACTACGCCATTATTAAAAATGGAACAAAACACGCTTCAACAACGCATTCAAATTATTAAAATTCAATACAAAAATGTTAAAAAAATTTCACAGTTCGCAAAACTAAAGCACTTTTTGGTCGTCGTAAAACACCTTCTCGGTCGACAATAGTAAACCTGGTAAAAAAATTTGAGCTGTTGGTACAACTTTGTGATGTGAAGAATTAAAATCGTGTGCATCGCTCAAAAACACATGAGAATATTGCTGATGTAGCCCGTAGTGTTAAATAAAACACAGGTTTATCGATTCCTCGTCGATCTTTGGAATTAGACATTCTACAAACGACATTACACCGTATTTTGCATAAAGACTTAAGTCTTAAGAATTTTATCGAAAAATCATCTTCATTGATGAGGCCCATTTTCACCTCGGAAGCTACGTTAATAAGCAGAATTGTCGAATTTGGGGCTCAGAAAATCCAAGAATGATTGTTGAAAAGTCTTTGCATCCTAAACGTGTCACTGTTTGGTGCGGTTTTTGGGCTGGCGGTGTGATCGGATCCTACTTTTTTAAAAATGAGGCTAGTGCAACTGGTACGGTGAATGAACGGCGCTACCGAGCTATGATTAATGATTTTTTATGGCGGAAATTTGAAGATATTGATGTAGACGACGTTTATTTTCAGCAAGACGGCTCTACGTGCCACACTAGCAACAAAACAATCGAATTTTTCCTGACCGTGTATTTCTCGAAGAGGTGATCACAATTGACCACCGAGATCTTGTGATTTAACACCTTTAGACTTTTTTCTTTGGGGCCACGTGAAAGATAAGGTCTATGCTAATGCTCCACAATCGATTCAAAACCTTAAAGATAGAATTCGTGAAGTTATCAAGGACAGCCGCAAATGTGCGAATTGGTCATGAAAAATTTCATTGAAAGAATGTGATACTGCAACCGTAACCGTGGCGGCCATTTGACTGATATCGTTTTCAAATGTTAATGGCATTCCTTCCTCTTTACAATGAAATAAACATTTATTGATTTCTCTAAAAAATACCCGTTATTTTTTTAATATCAAAATGAAACCTCTTATTGGAAAACCCAATCGAAAAGACACTAGAAACACGCAGTAAAATGATGCGGACGTATAAAATATCAGCCAACAACAGTTAAAAAAACTGACTGGTCGTTAGAGTAAAAATAAACCTTGAATTAATTAATAAACAATGTTTTAGCTCGGTGTAGTGATTGGGTGATTGAACGGTTAAAGCTGTTAACAGTTAAAAAATAGCTGCAAACTGCATTGACCGTTAGAGTAAAAATATACCTTAAATTAATTAATAAACAATAACTTTGCGTTAACTATATCAGCTGACAATAAGTAAAAAAATTAGCTGCAACCTGTATTGGCCGTTACAGTAAAAATATACAAGATAAAAGTATTCGTTTGGTGTGATAATTGAACGCAAAAACAAAAATAAACTCAAAGAACATGACAAATCAAAAACACAAAATGTTACAATTTAAAATAGCTGAAATTTAAGAAATGTATTTTTTCTAATTCACAAAGAAAATATTTATTTAAATATATTTTATTACTTGAGTAGAGGAACTAAGCGGGAACGAAGCCAATTTCTTATGGGCATTTACAAGGGGTCCAAAATCCAACGGCGGCCGCCATCTTGGATTTCTGACATCCGGTTGGGCACGGCCATCTGGGCGCGTCAAAGGAAGTGGGCGCTGGGTTGACCTTGGGATTTGGGTATCCGGTCGGGGCCGGCCATCTGGGCATGTGAAAGAGGGCGCCGCCTGTGGCGCCCTTCTGTGTGCAAAGTGTGCAGTACCGCCATAAGAGTGTGTGAGTGCGAGGGGTGTGCGAAAACTCGGAAAGAGTGGGATGGAGAATGAGTGCACGTCAGCGCCGCGGTGGCAGAAAAAGTAAGTTGGGATGGATGACGTAATAGAAATTTTGCGTGTCGAGACATGTTAAAAATTTTAATTGTGATGAGTCATCGATGAAAGATAAGAGTTGTGTACCGGAAGTAGCAAGTGCGATAAGGATTAATGTACCGGAAGTGCATCCGGTGTGATAATGGGTGTGTGCTTAATTGGAAAGATAAGGATGAATGTACCGGAAGTGCATCCTGTTGAAAAGTCGAGCTTGTTGAGACTTGTCTAAAATGCTAATTGGGATGACGTAATATAAAAGTGTGGGAAAATGTCCAATTAAAAAATATTATTGGGATGACGTCATGCAGACAAGAGCGTAAGTAGTTTATTGAAATTGAGCGTGTTGAGACTTGTCGAAAAATGCTAATTGGGGTGACGTAATTTAAAATTATTAACGAAAATTTTAATCGTGAAATAATTAGAAGAAAAGGATTTAGGAGCATTTTGATTGGAGGAAACAAGTCACGTGACGTTTTGCAATTTATAATTTAGTATAAAAACAAGGATCGGAGGGTTCAAAATCAGTCTAGTACAACCCTCGAGAGTACATTACTACTTTATCATCATGGCTACAATTTCAAACCTTGCTGACGGTATGGTCCGAATAATGGAAGAATTTATGGCGCGAAAGGAGACTGATATGGGTGTGATAGAAGAATGGATCAAGCACTGTTCTAAACAAATTCGTATTTTAAATACGGCGTTAAAGGCGGAGACGTCTATGGGAGTACAGCAAAAGATATTGGCGACAATCAGTAAAATGATGACATACAGGACTTTGTTGAGAGTACCTGCAAGAGCCGGAGGCAGCATCTCTATTAACGGGCAGACTCACGCTAATTGGGCTAGTGAGGCGGTAAAGTGGGAAGATTCAAAAGCTGCGTTTGACGGAAGAATTAGAACGGGAGTTTTAACCAACATAAAACACAGGGAGCCAACAGCATATTTTAAAGATTGTGAAATTTTGTTTGTAAGAAGGATAAGACTAGCGTTGAAGAAGGAGCCGTTTTATAAAATAAATACGGTATTTTGTGGTAAATTTGTGAAAACCAGTCAAGACGGAATCGTGGAAGATTTCAAGTACATAAACACAAAAAATGCTGTGGTTGATCGAGACTGTGAATTAAATGGATGGTTTGAAGAGAATATATCTGCCGTGCTGTTGCGTAAGTTGGAAGAATTTCAAGAGCGAGACAGCGGGTGGGCATTGTCGGCGATTATTAATTTGTGCATCAATATTAATAAATATAATCCGTTGCGAGGTTCATCATACTTGGATTTACCCCCGCAAATTAAATTGAAACACGCGTGCATTAATGTAAAAAATAAAGATGACGCATGCTTTGCGTGGGCAGTAACATCTGCATTACACCCGGTTGTAATTGATTCAGATCGAACGTCTTCTTACCCGCATTATTCGCAAGTTTTAAAGTTGGACGGCATTAGTTTTCCAATAAGGCGTGAGGATATATCAAAATTCGAACAATTAAATAACATTTCTGTGAATGTGTATATTATTAATAAAAAAGGAAAAAAGTATGTAGTCAGTCCGAGCAGAATAGCAAAACAAAAGAGAGACAGACACGTGAACTTATTGCTTGTGCAAGATAAATATTGTACGGAGGAGGAAGACGATACGGATTTATCCGAACCGAAATACCATTACGTATGGATAAAAAATTTGTCGAGGCTGGTTAGCGCACAATTGACTAAGCACAAGGGAAAAACATTTATTTGCGATCGGTGCTTGCATTGCTTCCAAACCGAGAGTAAGTAATGTACTCTCGAGGGTTGTACTAGACTGATTTTGAACCCTCCGATCCTTGTTTTTATACTAAATTATAAATTGCAAAACGTCACGTGACTTGTTTCCTCCAATCAAAATGCTCCTAAATCCTTTTCTTCTAATTATTTCACGATTAAAATTTTCGTTAATAATTTTAAATTACGTCACCCCAATTAGCATTTTTCGACAAGTCTCAACACGCTCAATTTCAATAAACTACTTACGCTCTTGTCTGCATGACGTCATCCCAATAATATTTTTTAATTGGACATTTTCCCACACTTTTATATTACGTCATCCCAATTAGCATTTTAGACAAGTCTCAACAAGCTCGACTTTTCAACAGGATGCACTTCCGGTACATTCATCCTTATCTTTCCAATTAAGCACACACCCATTATCACACCGGATGCACTTCCGGTACATTAATCCTTATCGCACTTGCTACTTCCGGTACACAACTCTTATCTTTCATCGATGACTCATCACAATTAAAATTTTTAACATGTCTCGACACGCAAAATTTCTATTACGTCATCCATCCCAACTTACTTTTTCTGCCACCGCGGCGCTGACGTGCACTCATTCTCCATCCCACTCTTTCCGAGTTTTCGCACACCCCTCGCACTCACACACTCTTATGGCGGTACTGCACACTTTGCACACAGAAGGGCGCCACAGGCGGCGCCCTCTTTCACATGCCCAGATGGCCGGCCCCGACCGGATACCCAAATCCCAAGGTCAACCCAGCGCCCACTTCCTTTGACGCGCCCAGATGGCCGTGCCCAACCGGATGTCAGAAATCCAAGATGGCGGCCGCCGTTGGATTTTGGACCCCTTGTAAATGCCCATAAGAAATTGGCTTCGTTCCCGCTTAGTTCCTCTACTTACTTGTTGCCGTTAATTATGTTTAAAGCAGTTTTATTTTAAAAAGCAATTTGTTGTTATCATGAAAAGGCCATTGTCTGTGCCCTCTTCAACTACTATGTACAAGTTGCGTGTACCCCCACACACACATACAATGGCCAGGCTACCCTACGCCCAATCCGCGCCCATCTCTCGCGGCATTCCATGCCTGACAAGACGGTTATTTATTGCAAGAACCCTCCATATAGGTGTGTTTGCATCATAACTTAAATAATATAATTTACAAAATAAAAATTGCTTCTAATATGTAAATATCAATGTTTCCTCTCCAACTATCTATCATAATATTTGCAGAATATGTATGCACTCCTCCTACTAAGCCTGCATATGTCTTATCTCGCTGCTGCTTAGCTACTGAAGAAACGCCTTGAAATATTGACGCAAATATACATAGAATAAATGTAATTAGGTGTGCCCGAATATGTGTAATTTATTCAACCAAATTATAATTTATTCCGTATTCAGTTGGAGACTATTAAATGCGTTTTTATTTGACGGCGATGCACGTTAAGTTTTTTTCCTTCTTTCTATTATTGAGAAATCGTTTTATTGGTAGACTGACTGTTAATAAAATCCTGCCAAGACTTTTTTACTTTATACGACAGCAGTAACAACACACACAACTAATAATATTTATATGTTTTACATCATATAAACGTCCCGGCATAGCACCATAAAATTATATGTATTAATAATAACTAATGAATTATTGCCCCTTTGTACAAATTGCTTCTTAGTTTCTAATAGCAAATCGAATATCATATTACAGTTACATGTTACACGTTTCTACATACGTTCCATTCCAATCTCTTTATGACCTGCACGTAAATGGGTTTGATGATTTTTATATCAATTATTGAATTACAATTTGAAACATCTTTTGCATACATATTTGAGATTAAGATATCGTTAGTTATAAGTTGATGGAAAACTATCTATTTCTCAGAATATTAAAAAAAATCCATTGTTCAGAAGGAATTATTTTAAAAAAATGTTTCCGTTAGTTTTGATTACAAAATATTTCATCAATAATAGATTTTAAACTGTGAAATCAAGTTTCAAAAAAACACCCAAAGAGGTAAAATAAATGCTAAGAAAGTTTTCATCAAATAAATGCATCAAAATAATTGAAAATTTGCTCAAATAACCAATTTTCAATACAAATTGTATGGTTTTCAAAAAAACTAAACAAAAAATCGCATTTAATAAAAAATAATCCTTTTCTTTTCAATAGAATTTGATCGAGTTTTAATTAAAAACAATAAAAAAAAAACAATTTTCAATCGATAAATAAACGATAAATATAATACCATAAATATTGGATAAATCATAATTAAAATCATCATTTAGCTTGTGCAATTGTGATTTTGTTGTTTTTAAAATCTTTCTTTGCAAACAAATAACATCCATTTTCCATTTTATCTTTCTCTTCATTTGAGTCTTCAGTTACAGGTCCATTATCCTTTTCATAATCCTTAAAAACATTATCCAAATTGTATAGTTTATGAAAAAGGTCCGTCCATTATGTTCTGTCTTGTTGACCAATACTTCAGCTAAGCTTTTGAAATCTTTGCCATACTTACGAACAACCTGAACAGCTAACAGCAGCTCTTCGTTCGTCCAGCGAGCGTTTATGCGTGATAAGTTGTCATTCGTTGCACGGAGATCTTCTATGGAGTCTGAATGTTTACGTTGCAGCAAGCTGATTTGTTGTTTGTTCTGTTGAATATGTCTCTGCAGTGCATCCTGTTCGCGATTAAGCGCCTTGAGCATAAGACAATGTCTTTTTCCAATTTTGATTCTGGTATGTCTGTGATGAATGGAATGTGCGAGAGCCAATCACCGGCAAGGTGATACTATAAAATAAATGCATCCAGAAAATTCGAGTCAGTCGAATCTCACGATCGCAACTCCACGCTTCTCCTGATTGGAAATAAACCATCTTGATAGCAACGATGCACCGTAACTACAACAACGCTCCGCTCTACCACTACTCGATGCCGACCCACGCTAACGCCTCTGGATATTCTCCTGGACCTCCGCCAACGACCCCTGCTATGCCTTATGGACTTACTGCCTTTACGACGACGACACCCGCTATGTAAAATGATCACTATCTGGAAACTACGTTGACACTTCATTGATACAGCACGATGACGACCTCCGCACCGACCCCGGCTCACGCAAAACTGGAACTCCACGTATACTACGACGACACCGGGAGCACTAGCTCCGCTCCCGGCCCTCTACCGCTGTGTTGGAACCAAACCGACACGGGACGGCAATTATTATGATACCTCTATGACTGAACATGGAGAAGCCCCAACCCCTAAGGAAAATTTGACATTGTTCGGCGGTGGAGACGTAGAGACCGCAACTTCCACGCAAAACCACCCCCACAATTATCACTATCAGTGGCCACCAACGTCACGACTATTGTCCGGCCCCCTCTCTTACACTTCGAGGGGGAAACCGGTAACAAATGGAGCCCCACTAGAGGGCAGAATCAGAAGCAACATGCTTCATCAACACGTTAACCTGAGAAAGAAGAAATAAAAAAACATGGATACAACCTAGACTGGACACAACACAAAGAAATGTTCGAAGCAGATAGGCATTACGCTATTGCAAAACCCCAAATAAAAATGGCAAAATCGATGCACCCGCAGAACGTACGCCAAACAAACGAAAACTGGGAACGGCCGCAGACGTCATACCCGGTCAGTTATGGAATTAGACCAAATCCCAACCATGGATATGACACAACAAGGTCAAACTTGGCGGCAAGACCACACTGCAATATGACCGACTTTGGAAGCCAACCAAAGCTGGACCACCAGTATAGGGGCCAAGCACCAGCTCCCTTTATGGAACAAGAAGTGGGACAGGCACTAGCAGCGGCGGTAAACCACTACATGACTTTTGCCACCATTGACTATGCCACTATGGTGGAACCGAGGTTGCAACAATCACTAGAACTCCAACAATACAACACGCTGGAAGATTTAATTGACATGGCCACCAGATTGGAGCATAACATAATTAGAAGGAAATTTATGAAAGAATTTTGCCCGCCAAACAAATTAACAACCGCCAGGGAAACGCGAACAAAGCCGGAGAATGGGAGAAGAAGTAAATTCCGTTCCGGCCCGCGCACAACTGCAAACCCACCCATACCAGCAACCCTGGAAATTGTAGAGGCTACATGGAACCACGACCCTCTTCCAAGATTAAAAATACGTGTTGGAGAAAAATCGAGGCAAGCCCTAGTTGACTCGGGAGCCAGTCAGAAATTTACGCGGTTGAAACTGCGGGCTTTGAACCTGGAGCATACGACGTCAGCCAGGCCGACCCCAGTGCAACTCTAAAAATCGACGGAAAGGTCACCGCCAGTGTTAACATCGGAGAGACGACGCAGGAAGTGCAATTCCTGGTGGCACCACATCTGGGTGAAGAGATGATACTGGGAAACCCTTGGCTCACAAACAACGACGTGAGTATGGACTACACCCGGAAATGTTTACATTTCGGAAAACACCGCCGTGCTACCGCGCACTGGTCGCGAATAAACAGTGAAAAAGCCGCGCAACCAGGAACAATTACAGTGCCGTGCCACACGTTTCCGGAACCGCTTCTACTAAATCAGCTGTTGAACGAGTTTAGTGCGATCTTTTCCGACAGTATAGTTCCGACAACAACGCGCACAGTGACCCACAAAATCGAACTTAAAGACCTTACTTCGGCACGATCTCCGGAGTACTCCTACAACGCGGCTAAGAAGTCAACTGATTACAAGCAAATAGAAGACATGCTCGCCAATGGCATAATCGAACAAAGCACCAGTGAGTACTGTACCCCGGTAATGCTTGTAAAAAAGAAGAACGGTGACCCGCGCTTCTGTCTAGACTATCGCAAACTTAACGCGGCAACCAAGGATGAGGTCTCTCCTCTTCCAAAAATATTGAGACATTGAAAGACTTTGGCGCGGCGCGAGTGTTTACAAAGATGGATCTCAAAGTGGGATATTGGCAAATCCCTATGGAGGAGGCCCATAAACACTACACCACGTTTGCGGCACCCGACGGCGGCACGTATCAGTTTCGAGTGATGCCGTTTGGGACAGAAACTAATGTCGCAAGTGCTAGCCGGACTATTAGGTAGATTTGTGTTGGTGTACCTCGATGACATTTTGGTGTACTCGGACAATTACTACGACCACCTAGACCACCTACGGCGCGTGTTGAAAAGACTCCAGGAGCACGGGCTCTAGTGCAAACTAGCCAAGTGCGAGTTCGGTCGGGAGTCCATCGAATACCTTGAGCACCAGGTCACCGCCGAGGGAAACCTACCACTGGAACATCACCGAAAGCTCATAACCGATTTTGAAGTCCCTAAGACCCGGAAACAACTACAAAGTTTTTTGAGAATTTGCACGTGGCTCCGGGAATATGTGCCGAATTTCTCGAAGGTAGCCGGCCCGCTCATGGACTTACAAGGGCCCAAGAAACCCTACCGCTGGACCGAAGACGCTAACAAAGCATTTCAGGAAGTGAAGGAGCTAATGAGCCGACCGATAAAACTCGCTCTCCCGAAACCTGACTTGTGTTGCAGACAGATGCTTGTAACACTGGATTAGGCGCTGTGTTGTACCAGGAAGAGGGCAAAACAAAACACATAATATCCTACAGCAGCTCTCGACTTATCAAACGACAAGCTAAATTTCACTCAAACGAACTAGAATGTATAGCCATCTACTGGGCTGTTAAGAAATACCGGGCTTACTTGGAAGATGCCCCCTTTACTCTGAGGACTGATAACAAACCGTTAGTATGGCTAGACAAGTTGATTGATGCTAACTCCAAGTTTACCAGGTGGTCGCTGCTCTTGCAAGAATTCTCCTTCAAGGTGGAACACACCCCTGGCTCGCTTAACCACTTGCCCTGATCAAGAAACGCGTGTTCGTCAGAGATAGTGGACAAAGGAATAGAGGATATCGAGAGGCTACTGCCTCCAGAAGGTGTAAAGGATAAAACAGACCACAGCCTAAATCACCTATACAGCAAGCTGGGCAGAAAGCACCAGGTCACCAAAGATAAAAACTCTATCCTAAGTGAAGAGACCCTGGCTGCCTTAGTGCAAAGGGCACAAGTTGATTGTCCCCAAATACAAGAAATCATGCGACAATATCGAGCCACGCTAGATGACCCTGATGTCCCAGACGGGATCGACGTAAGGTACAAATTGGGCGAAGCGGGAGAGCTCCTACGGACGATAGCAGGACATAACCAGTTAGTCGTACCACCCTCACCTCAACAAGAGGTACTGAAAGAATACCACTCTAGCGACACGGTCGGGCACCCCGGCAGAGACAAAACCCTGTCGTCCATACTGACGGCATACCACTGGCCACGCATTCGACATGCGCCCGAACAAAAGCAGGCCACGCTAGACCTAGAAATCCACTGCAATCGCACCTACCAAGCGCACCCTGGGAGAAAATAGCGATTGACTATATTGGTCCATTCAACGCCACCAGGTCGGGAAACAAACTGGCACTGACCGTTATGGACATGAGCAGATACCGGTACCAGCCGCAACTAGCGAAGCTACAACAAAATTATTAGAGGAAAAGATATTTCACCGCTACGGGTATCCAAGAGTTATCTTATCGGACAACGGAACCCAGTTCAAGAGTAAGACTTTCGAAAACTCGGTGAAGAAGTGGAAATGCGTACACCAGACGACGGGTACGTATCACCCACAAGCCAACCCTGTCGAACGTAGACACGCGGAATTGAAGAAAAGCGTAAGAGCACTGCTAGAGCAAAACCCGCAGAAACATTGGGACAAAGTCCTTACCCTGGCCGTCTTTCACAATAACCAGCGAAACAACGCCGCCACCGGACAAAGTCCAAGCCAACTTTTACTTGGACAAGCTCTAAAACAACCAGGAGGCTGCGACGAACCTGAACAAGACAGGAGTGATGAAGACCCGGAGAGAAGGTTGCAAAAGGCACGACAACGCCAAGCAATCTACCGGCAACAACGCTACCCACGACGCGACAACGCTGCTAGGATTTATCAACCAGCAGATATGGTAATGGTCAGAAGTAGAGCACGGGAGTTTGCAAATAAATGGCTAGGCCCCAAAAAACTAATAACAGCCGCAGGCGGTCACTGTTATTGGATAGAAGATTCGCCATACCGACCACCCTGCAAGTTACACATAGACGATTTTAGACCCGCTCCTACAACCGACGAACCACCTCTCCAAGTAACAATCCTTAAAGACGTTGCCCTCGTCGAGAAAACAGAGGGAAATTGTTACGGCCACCAGGCAGCGCCACTTGCCAAACACACGCCCAGTCCGGAATGTGCGAGAGCCAATCACCGGCATGGTGATAGTATAAAATAAATGCATCCAGAAAATTCCAGTCAGTCGAATCTCACGATCGCAACTCCACGTTACTCCTGATTGGAAATAAACCATCTTGATAGCAACAATGCACCGTAACTAGGACAACGCTCCGCTCTACCACTTCTCGATGCCGACCCACGCTAACGCCTCTGGATATTCTCCTGGACCTCCGCCGACGACCCCTGCTATGCCTTATGGACCATCTGCCTTTACGACGACGACAACCTCTGTGGAAAATGATCACGATCTGGAAACCACGTTGGCACTTCATGGATACAGCACGATGACGACCTCCGCACCGACCCCGGCTCTCGCAAACTGGAACTCCACGTATACTACGACGTCACCGGGAGCACTAGCTCCGCTCCCGGCCCTCTACCGCCGTGTTGGAACCAAACCGACACGAGACGGCAATTATTATGATACCTCCATAACTGACCATGGAGAAGCCCCGACCCCTGGGAAAAATTTGACATTGTTCGGCAGTGGAGACGTGGAAACCGCAACTTCCACGCAAAACCACCCCCACAATTATCACTATCAGTGACCACCAACGTCACGACTATTGTCCGGCCCCCCTCTCTTACACTTCAAGGGGGAAACCGGTAACAACGGGCGTGTAGGTAGAACAAAGTATTAGAAGCTACCCACCCACAAGTCAAACATAATGTCCGCCCACCCACTCAAGCGTTCGTTATCAAGGAATTCTTTGTTATAACCTTCTATAGTGTCTTATTGAAAACTGAAACTCATTCTATTGTAAATAACTGTTACAAAAACACGAAAAGTACAAAAAACAAAATTTTCCTAAATGACCAACACTTGAATGGGTGGGTAGAATACAGTATTAAAAGCTTCCCGCCCACAATTCAAACATAGTATGCGTCCACCCACCCAAACGTTCGTTATCAAAAATTCCATTGTTACAACCTTCTCTAGTGTCTATTGTAAATAACTGTTACCACAACAGGAGGTAAAAGAAACTAAATTCTTCTTAATGACTAACACTTGGGTGGGTAAGTAGGCAGGACACAGTAGTGCCACGCCCACCCACTTAAGCGTTAGTTATCAAAAATTTTATTGTTTCAACCTTCTCTAAATTCTCACAGAATTAAAAGCTACCTGCCCACAAGTAAAACATAGTGCCCGCCTAACCACCCAAGCGTTTGCTATCAAAAAATTCATTGTAAATACCTTCACTATTGTCTTATTGATAACTAAAACTCATTCTATTGTAAATAACTGTTACAAGAACAAAAAGGTAAAAAAAACAATTTTTTTCTAAATAACCAGCACTTGGACGGCTGACTATAAAGTAGTATTTTGTTGTACACAACAATTCGTAAATTTTACATTTTAAGGTGATTTATTGTATATTCTCTACAAACAAAAATTTCTGAGCAATTTGTTGTGCATTTTCTGACCGACAACTCAAGTTTTATGATCGTTTCTGATGTATTTGGTATATACTAGTAATTCATTAAAAAAAGCAACTAATTGGGCATTTAGAATGTATTATGGATATACAATAAATGCCAAATATGCTGTTTTGACAATTGTTAGTTGTCAAAGTATTGAATAATGTCAATTGAAGATTCAAAAATAAAACAAAATTTCAAACTTGACAATGACAGATTTAATAAATCCTACAAATATTTTTGTAAGATGATTAAAATTTACAAACAATTTTCAAACTTTTCAATTTTTTTTTAGATTAGCTTCGTGACAAAATTTACTTTAAACCACTCAATATTCCGCCATAAAACAGTTTCAATTACTGGTTTCAGTTAATACTACATTTCTTGCGATAAATAAAAGCGTTTACGTAATAACAATTTTATGCGAGAGTGCGTCCGCTCATTTTAATGCCCGGCTTAGATGGAATTTTAATTACAATAATTAAACGTTGTGTATATTTAACTATTTAACAAAGAACAAAGTTAGATAATGAATGTTTGTACAGTAATTGGCATATGTAAAATGTAACGGATCATCGAAGCGGCGGCAATATAGTAGACCCATAGCATCACCATCGCCATACACACCACTGTATGCAGATATAAATAACATTTTGAGGAAGACAAATGTTCCAGCATTTCTGACATTCGAGTTAAGAATTCTATTAAGAGTGATTGTCTACTAATATAATTTAAAATTTATGACCCACATGCTAGTAAATTGTTAAGTGCAGTTGTTGTTGTTGTTGTTTCTTTCTATTTTTAAAAAAGTATAATGCAAGTGAGAAAGAGACGGGCGGGACCGGCCGAGCAGGACTGTACACACACATGAAGTTAGATATATCTTTTGGAAACCCATTCCAGTTCGTACATCATAAATAACTAAAAGATGAGATCGAACGGCGACGTTCACAGTCGAAGCGGCGTTACAACTAATTAAACAGCACCTCCTGCGACGACCATTTAATAAAATGCAAATGTTCGATGGACACTTGTTGGAATGATAATTCGAATATAATTGTTGGTGGTGAGTTATCGGCGGCCCCGGGGGTTCCTAAACCTGCACCCCCCGTCGACTCCACTTAACGTTTTTAAACTAAACCAACACGCCGAACACAATACCTCCAAAATTTATTAATATGTAACATCAATTTTTCTCATCAACGCACAAATTACAACAACCCCTCCTGTTTGAAAATAAAAAACAATTTTTCAACAATCAGGAGCCGAATCCAGTTGTCCGTATCGGATGGACAGGTGGAGTATTGTCAGTGTAATATCACTTTGTCATGTAGCCAATGTCACGCAAGGATGACGAGACGTCTGTTGGTCACTCATGCACAGAGAGAGCCTAATTCACAGGAATTATCGCTCATCATTTCACACTCTCCAAATTACGGGGACCGTAAATACGTTTTAAATGAGCGACGCGCCGCCGACTGCATATAAAACATTTACAAATAGGGATTTAAGGACAACGTCGCTTGGTCACAAACAAGGGCTACATAATCGCATGCATGTATTGGCCGCTTATGGTTTTTAATTAGACGGAATTCGTCGCGATGGCGAAAAGGCAATGAGCGGAAAATCGAATGGCAAATACTTCATTAATTCAATAATCTGCGCAAATTTAATAGCTTACTATATAAACGAGAATTGAGTGCTCTGTTTTTTGTAAATTTATTTGAAATAATATTTTTATACACAAATTTAACATTTAAATTATTTAAGTACTAAATACAAAACAAATGTTTAATGCTATTTAACAAAAATTCACTAAAAACATAATAAATGCATCGTCACAGTATCTTAAAAACACTGTACAAGCATATTGCAGATAAGATTGTGACATATCTTAAAATAATACTACAATAGATCAGATCTATCCAATCAATGCAACCAAGATACTTTTGTAAACCCACTTCCCAAGGTGTACCACCCCAATACAAGGGTGGTCTGACACTGCAACTCCACCCCCCATCAGGAAACGAATGAGAAGCTGCACACTACTTTGTAGAAGATACGCGTATAAGCTGGGCAATCAAAAATTTCTGTGTTAAAACTAAACACTATATAAGATCAGCAGCAAGCCCACCAATAGCACACAAGCTACGACGACTGACCCCAGATAAATTAAAAACCGCCCAAAAAGAATTTGACGATATGTTGAAACTTGAAGTTGCCAGACCATCCCAGAGCAGTTGGTCATCACCACTTCACATAGTACCAAAACAAAGCGACAAGTGGAAACCCTGTGGAGACTAGAAGATTAAACGCACAAATAAAACCTGACCGGTACCCAGCCCGACTCATCCAAGACTTTTCTCAAAACCATGATAAAGCAAAAATCTTTTCAATAATAGATCTCTTCAAAACCTTCTATCAAACACCAGTTGCAGACAAAGACCTCCGCAAAACAGCAATAACAATGCCGTTCAAATTGTTTGAGTTTCCATGTATGGAAACGTTTCAGATATTTATTGACAAGGTGCTCAGAGACTTAAAATTTTGCTATGCATCGTCTCTACGGGAACAACACCTTAAACATTTGGAGGTTCTATTTAAACGCCTTCAAGACTACAGAGTGGTCATCAACCCATCCAAATGTGTTTTCGGCCAATCGTCCTTCAAATTTCTCAGCTATCTCGACTCCAATAAAAGAACTCGACCACTGCCTAATAAGGCTGCAACTATACGATCGTATCCACCACCAGACACCGTCAAGAAACTCAGGCAATTTTTAGAAATAGTAAGTTTTTACAGAAGATTTATTCCCAAGGCAGCACATTTACAGGCGCCACTCAACAACCTATTCCAGGGCAACGCCAAAGGCAAAACAATAGTAAAGTGGACATCAGAAGCAGCGTTGATTGCCCATCCGCGGCTCAATGTTCCACTATATTGCTATGCTTCAGACTTCGCCATCGGTGCAGCCCTTCAACAACAAGTCAACAACGCCAGAAAGTCCCTACCTAGCGTTCTTCTCAAAAAAACTAAATACTACAAAATATAAATACGCAGCTTATGATAGGAAATTATATAAGGCCTTAGCACAGGCAAAGAAAGCAGATGTAGAACTAAAAGATATGGAAATCAAAACATCGTCAATGCTGCAGTTAAAGCTTATTAAGATACTAGAGATAGACGCATTTTTGTTGTGTGATAAATCAACATCAACTGCGCAACCATATGTCACATCACAGTTCCGACAATCAGTATTTAATAGCACCAACTCTCACGTCCAGGAATGAACTCCGTTTGGCCATCTATTAAGAAAAACTGCAGAGAATGGGCTCGGAACTGTATCAAATGCCAGCAAGCAAAAGTCAACCGTCATGTATCAACAACACCAGGCACCTTCAAAGCGCCATCTAGTCATCAGGTTTGAGCATGTATTGGCTTACCACCCGGCAGCAAATGGTCTGGTAGAAAGATTTCATCGGCAATTAAAGACAGCAATCAAATACCATAAAAGCAATCAATAGACCAATGTTTTATTAAAAACCACTACAGCTGCAAGGAGAAATGTTGACACAGGCATCCTCATCGATAGTCGGACAAGATAAGTCAGAATTCTTCATAACTCTGCAAGAACATATGCAAAATCTTCGGCCGTACAACAAAATTAAAGTTTCTCAACGTGAATCGTATTTATATAACAAGCAAGAAAAATGTTAAAAAATTACTTCCAATTTCTAGATCACTAACACTTGGATGAGTAAGCAGGTTATTCCAATTAAAATTACTGACGTAAAATAGCAAAAAATTCAATTTCTCAATGTAAATCAAATGTATAGTTGGGAAAAAAGCAATACCTTGAAGAACACCAGCATTTATGATTTTGTGGTCAGAGCTAAAAACTCTAACTATAATTTTTCCATTGTCAAAAAAACTACTGATAAAACTTACAGATTTATGATCAAAACCTATACAATAGAGCTTGTTGATAAGATTAGCACGCCATACCCTATCAAATGCTTTGAAAGTCTAGAGCCACTGCAAGATTTTCTCCACGTTTGTCTAAAGTAGAATTCCATTTGTGACTAACAACAAAAAATTTCATTCTATCATAAAAGAATAACAAAACATCCCGTGACAAAATGATACCCGCACCAACTTACTTGCCCATACATTGTTATTAACCACCATCCCCAAACTTGCATTCTCAGTGAGGCGCTGAAGCATTGAGTAAGCATCCGCCTATAGTCAAAACCATGTAAATTTATTTCATACTCAAAATTTTTTTAAATCATCCAATAACTCGCTAATTCTTTCTTTTTCCTTAGAAGTAAATAAGATTTATAAAGAACAAAAATTCCAATTTGTAAATCACTATCATTTAGATAAGTAGCTAGGGTACTCAAATTAAAACTATTCACTTGTAATCTTTGAAATAGTACCATTCCCTCCCACACAATTTTTTTGTTATCAAAAAGTTAGATCTAACATCATTTTTCCCTAATTTAGAGATAAATTAAAATTACATAAAGCAAAAAATCCAATTTCTGGATCACTAACACTTAACTGGTTGAGCAAGGTTACTCCAATTAAAGTTACTACCTTCACACCACTTACATGGTAAAACATCAACAAACCCAAGAGCCACCAATATGCTGTTGCCAATAAACCTATTACAAAAAAATGAATTGCACTTAATAACATCTTTCATTCGTTCACTCATATACTATAGTAGCAGACCACTCATAACCTCTACAAATAAATTTTGGGAGCTTATGAAGAACACATTCCAAGCGTGATTAATATCCATCAACAAATTTGTTTAAATTTTTTTTTTCATTTTATCTAAGATTAGCTAGTTAAGCAATGGCTGCTCCATTTTGGGAAGAACACTCGAAAAGAAAGATTCCATCAAATCAGCTGGGTACAGTTCAAAACTCAGTCATCTTATATTCTAATCAAACTGAATGTAGAACAAATTAGAGACATTAGATGTTTTGTTGATATTAATGTTATTTACTGTACGGCAAGCTTAATAAACATATTTTACTTTACATTTTGTTAGATAAACTCAATTTACTATAAATACCATCAACAATTTTATTTCGTTTTGTAAATAGCATACTTAATTTCCAAAAGCTTCATTAAAGAAATGTTTCGTATCAAAGTCCTGCAAATTCTTGCGATGCGAACGAAAGAGATTCTTCCATCATTGTAAGCGAAGAGCTATGCAAGTGAAGCTGCGCCGACTTGTCTTGATAAATTGGATCACGGCGTGACAATTAATAAATTTGTAGCAATCGGTGTGAGAGGTATTCGAAATATCAAAGCTGCTTGCATTTTTAAAGTAAATATTGTATTAAAAACAAGGCTCCATTGTAGTAGTATATAATTCGGGTTTCACGGTGGTCCTTACTTGAGATAGAAGGCGGTGCCAGCTTGACCGGGGTAATCGATTGATTCGGCGAATTTTCAATTTAACATGTTTGCAACACCATTTTTCTCGTGTCGTTGAATTCGCACAAAATGTCAACTGCGAATGAATCTCTGCGCATTGCCTAGACAGTTATCAATTAAATTATGAAAAGTATCATTTGTCAATGTTTATTTTTATTCGTGTGTATGTGTGACAAACGTTATGTATGCATAGAGGTTAAGTGGGATCTCCTTTCTATTCTCCTATGGACATTGTTATAGCTGAATGTATTTATGCGCTCCTTAAAAATATGGAATTCTCAATGGGTTATTGTTGTTTGGTGGATTAAGTTTCGTGGGCTACACACACTGTAGCTATAACTTCTTACTTAAATCATAACTAGAGAAGATGGTCGTTACAAAAATGGATTTTAATGTCTATTAAACAAAAAGGAATATGATCCTTTTTTAACTACATATTTATTACACAACCGAATTGATACTAATATTACAAAGAAACTTTTATAAATCCATAATTATATATTTTCTTCATTATTACAATATCCCACAATATCACATTTGGTTCTATTAATAATTTAATTGTAAATTTCCCATTATTTCTTTTCCGGTAATAATAAATTAAATATTATTAGTTCCTATTAATTGATGATTCAAAATAAATCTTAAAATTCATTGCCATTTACAGTTCCAATATTCTAAACATATCAACTCAATTACATACAACTTTTATGACTAAAATTAGAAACGTAAATAAATTTTATTGCACATAATATACTGGATTAATACTATTTACAGCTACATTCATAATTATTATAATGCATAATGTCCATATACGAGCGGGTTATAAATCCTAAAATATTTTGATTTGAAATTGTTAAAATTGATTAACAGATCGATCGATGTGAGGAATTTAATAAGTAATAGAAGAAATTGATTTTTACTCATGTTTAGCAGTCGGCTATAAAATTTTATTGCATTTTGTGTAAATTGGTAATTTCAAGGGCCCAATTTTGGTTGTAAATATGAATATGTACTTCCTATTGTCATCCGGATGGACAATATTTAAATTGTAATTACATGCATCGATCATTTAAAGCATTAAGGAAACTAATAAATTGTTTTAGTTTGCATATTTTATCCATAATGTTATTAGATATGGATCAATCCAAATATATTAATATTGTGATGCCCATAGAAAATGAGGAAGAACCATAATTAGAACTTCATATAGCTTCATTATAAACGGCACCAATATATGCAGTTGTGCTAACAATAATGTATGTATTCAATAAAGCAAATACATCACAAAAATTTCATTGTAATAGCTGCCCACATTGGCTCTGGCTATGTTGTAAACTATTTGTTCACTTTGACAAATTTTGATAATTTTTTAAATTATCTTTTTTTCTCTTTGAGCAATACTTCATTATTTGCATCATACACATCTACTTTTGGCGATGTACTTACTTGTCTCTTAGTTTCTCTATCCAAATTACCATTTATTGAACATTCTTCTCAGATACACAAAAGTACGTGCGAGAAAAGGTTAAACCCCTAACAGGCGCGTCCGTAGGTGGCACATAGGAAAACTGCAGACGCGGACCAACACCATTGCACAATAGCCATTGCCTCAGTTAGGAGATCTTCTTTTTTTCCTCTTTGAACTGTCGTCCGTTCTTAGACAATTCTTTGATTTCCCTTAAACCAACTTTAAAATCTTTTTCTTACAGTAGAACCCAACACTATAAACATCTATAAAGAGTGTGACTGTTCAGATAATCAAAAAATTGAAAAAAATACTTACTAGTAGCCTTAACATAGCAAAGAAAATAAAACTTCCAAGAGGTCCCGATAACAAAAAGAACTCCCGTGTTGGAATGTAATACAAAAGATCCCCCACCCCAACAAAAAAAATCAAGCTGTAGCACAATTAGTAAAGTAAGCGGCAGCAATAATTTGACCTCATGGTCTGGTCAGATGAGGCTAAACAAAATGATAACTTGGACTGCCACTAAAAAGTAAGACGACTCTTCTGTCCTACCCAAAACGGAAGCAGAAAAAATTCCAGAAAATAGCAGAGACAGAAGTTTTGGAATACAAATGGCAAGCACATAAAAAGCTTTTCACGTTCACAAAAAAAAAAAAGTTTGCACCTTCCAATCCCCGGGACAGATAAACCTAAACAGGCAAGACCTCACAACCAAACTAGCAACGCAGCAACCGGCCGAAGAGAAACCCGGAACCAACAAGACAAGCTCACAAACGCTGGAGAAAGCAAGACCTTTGCGGCAAAATCAGAAAAGCCCTTGCGGATAAGGTGGTCAAAAGAATGCAATGTAAAGTGCAAAATACGCAAAAGAATCTTCTCTCACTTGACAACCTCATCTTCATCCTTAACAGAAACGGATCAAGATAGCCCCCCCATAAAAAACCTACAGTCAGTACCCGCAAATATAACGCAGAGGATCATGACCGGCCGTCCTGGCGGCAACGCCCCGAAAGCAATGTTGTGCTGGCGTCGTCTCCGGCCGAGGGGTTTTCGGCCGCAAGGTAAACCACTGTCTCGGACTGTGTTTTGTCCGACGTGATGTCTGTCCGGGCCTTGATTGACCTGCAGGAATGGATTTCCGCTCGAGAGGCCGTCTGGCGTGTACCACCAGACTAGAAGTCCGACTATTGGGTACGTCTGGGTAACCTCGCAAAAGGGGTTTCCGCGTTAGTGGTTACCGGAGGCCGCATGTGTTTGCAATACCGGCACCGGAAAAACCCCTGTCTAATCCACTGTGTTGTAGATCGTCCGGTCAAGTCCCTCAGGGATCGGAGACTCCCGGTGGTTGTCGCACCCAGGGGGTGCTTTGTCAAACGGCGTGAAAGCGGACGACGTCCGCCCAAGTAGCCGTTCTAAAACGTTTGCACTGGAATTTGTTTTCCCGTAGGTGCGCGGAGTTGTCTCGTTGGATTCTACTGACTGACTAACTTCCTCGGCCAAAAATTCGCTTCTTTTATTTAATAGTGCGGCCGCCCGTAGGCTCCGCCAAATAGTCAGTGCTAATTAGCTGCACCGGAAACCAACAGGAAGCCTTCGCTTCTACGTTAATATCAAAAGTAGGACCATGCTGTGCTACAACAAAGTTAGTAAACAAGACTGTTGCAAGGAACATAGTAAAATACGCCTTCAGAAAAGAAAATACCAAAATATGCATGTATAGCAGGAAAACCAAACAGTAAGTCAGTAAAATGGCTGAACTTGTGACAATAGTGAATGGAAAAATTGTCAGGCTGAAATAGTAAGAGAATACCGCAAATTGGCCATACAGCAAACGCGTGCAAAGAGACGGAAAAACCAAAAGCAAACCGGAGAATACAATCAAAAAATGCCAAAATAATCACAAATACTATTTCTGTAATGAAAGCAGACAAAAGCAATCTTAAAAGTTTATCGACCAATATGCCTCTTAAACGTGATAGGCAAACTTTTAGAACAATTACTAAATAAGCGACTTCCAAAAGAGATCAAAAAGGACAAAGGACTGGCTTACAAGCAGTTTGGGTTTCAAGAAGGACAATCAATCAATCAGGCCATGCAAAAACTAGCAGCTAAAGCCGATAGAAAACGAGAATACGTCGCGCTCCTAACTCTGGACGTACAAAATGCCTTTAACTTTACAGGGTAGATAGACATAATGGAAGAGCTCACTAAGCAACAAGTTTTCACATACATGCCGGAAATCATAAAAAGTTACCTGCAAGACAGGGAAATCCTGATCAGCAAAAGCCAAAAGATGCGAATGACCTGCGGTGTACCACAAAGGCTCCGTCATTGGGCCGACACTTTAGAACAATCTATACGACGGTGTACTGAAGATAAAACTCCCGGAAGGAACCCATCTCCTAAGATGCGCAAACGTTGTAGCAATAGTGGTCTGTGAAAAAGGAAGATAAGCCATAGAAGACAATATTGAATACGCGGCATCCAAAACGGAAATCTGTATGGAAAAAAAAGGCAAATAGCATACCATAAAACTAAGGTGGCAATACAAGTCGGAAAAAGCGCCCTAAGCAAGCTAATGCCCAACTTAGGCGGACAAAAGAAAAGCCATGTACTTGGTGACCAACTCAATCCATTTGTACGTAGTACCAATGTAGTGCAAATACACAAGGCCGCCAGGTACAGAAAAAAACTGAAAAAGATGCAGAAACAAGCTGCAACGCATCAAAAGCAACTATAGAACCGTGTTCACAAAAGCAATATAAGTGGTAGCTAGCACGATGCCTCTCCACCTGCTGGCAGAAGAGAGGAGAGACAACCATACGGCACTTCAAAGTGTAGCTAAAGATAAGGCGCCTATAAAATAAAAACAGAAGTAGAACAAAAAGAAACCCATTAGAAAGTAGTCAAAAACAATTATTCTCAAAATAAAACCATAACTAAATATAAAGCACTGCAAAGTAAACTACTTTTTAACCCAGTTCCTCACAAGACATTGTGTTTCAGATCCTATTTGAAAAAAATGGCCATTGCGGATAGCAACAACGGCATGTACTGCAAAGATGTGGACACGCCTAAACACACCAGTGCCCAAAATAAACTGAAGAAAGAAGCGCCATACTGAGCACAGGTCAGGAACTGACAAACACTGAAAACATTGTCCAGCATATGCTCAAAAACCAAAGAAACAAGTAAAAATCATAATGCAAAAAAAAATTGTGAACATTTTTCAGTCACAGTTCGCAAAACTAAAGCACTTTTTGGTCGTCGTAAAGCACCTTCTCGGCCGGCAACAGTAAACTTGTTAAAAAAATTTGAGCTGTTAGGACAAGTTTGTGATGTAAAGAATTGAAACAATGTGCATCGCTCAAAACACATAAAAATATTAATGATTCCTCGTCAATATTTGAAATTAGACACTCCACAAGCGACATTACACCGTATTTTGCATAAAAAGTTAAATTTTAAGGCTTTTAAAGTTCAGTTAACACAAGAACTCAAACCGGTCAATCACCATAACCATAAACGTCGTATCTTCGCTGTTTGGGTCCTTCAAACGCATCAAAATGTTCCAAAATTTCATCAAAAAATCATCTTCAGCAATGAAGCCCATTTTCACCTCAAAGGCTACGTTAATAAGCAGATTTGTCGCATTTGGGGCTCAGAAAATCCAAAAATAATTGTTGAAAAATCTTTGCATCCTCAACGTGTCACTGTTTGGTGCGGTTTTTGGGTTGGCGATGTGATTGGACACTACTTTTTGAAAATGAAGCTGGTGCAACTGTTACGATGAATGGATGGCGTTACCGAGCTATGATTAATGATTTTATTATGGCCAAAACTGGAAGATATTGATGTGGAGGACGTTTATTTTCAGCAAGACGGCGCTACGTGCCACACAAGCAACAAAACAATAACAATTTTGCAAAAAAAATATTTTTCAAAAAGGTGATCACAATTGGCCACCGAGTTCTTGTGATTTAACAGCTTTAGACTTGTATCTTTGGGGCCACGTAAAAGATAAGGTTTATGCCAATGCTCCACAATCGATTCAAGACCTTAAAGATGAAATTCGTGAAGTTATCGAAAACATACAGCCGCAAATGTGCGAATTAGTCATGAAAAATTTTATAAAAAGAATGTGGTACTGCAACCGTAACCGTGCCGGTCATTTGACTGATATCGTTTTCAGATGTTAAAGACATACCTTCCTCTTTACAATGAAATAAACATTTATTGATTTCTTTTAAAAAATAAACCCTCAATATCCCGACAAAATCCAATCAAAAATGTGCAAATTCAATCAATAATTTTAAAGCTGACGCCTTTATTATCAAATTTAAGTATGAATTCTTAATGGTTTTGTGTTTGTAAAAATCCGGCCGTTAGTTGCCAAAATCCGACCACAATTATGTTTAATTCAATAAATTTAAAAACAACACAAACAGGTTATGACCCTGCGTAACTCTTTACTGAAAATATAATTATTTTAATTTCTTTGTCTATGTAATAACTATACTTGACCCCAATGGTAAACAAGTAGTAGAAGCTGAATATCGGTACTTCTTCTTAAACAAAAAAGAATAAAATAAATATACTTATGGAGAGGCCATGCAGATAATACAGCGAGCTGCATAAATTAACCAATCTCATTTCTACATCGAACGATGTGACCGCGTCCTCCTTATCTCTCCGACTCGAGAAATTGTTATTAAAAAAGGCATTCTTAATTCTGATATCGATGGCTATCTTGAGGCGGCCGTCAAAATCTTTACATTTAATGAAATGAAGGACCGCCGTTCACACGGGTTGGTTGGTTTGGTTACGGGATGCGTTCCACATATGTACATCAACGATAAATGCGCGGCTTTCATTAAGAGACCATTCATGTGTTATGATGATATTCTAATAGATCACAATGTTAATATTTATAGTCATTAAGTGCTGAGAAAATAATCTTATCTCGGTTCGCACTTAAGTGGTACATGTTATCATTTGCTCACCTGTTGCGGCTGATAAGATAATGGGCGTTATTTACCGTTGGCGAATTTAACTTATGTAATGTATTACGATGTAATGGCTAAGAGGAAAAAAAAAGGTTGGATTTTATTGGTACTGTGAGGACTGAAATGCAGGTAGGCATATCTGCTTACAGACAGGAGGTAATGTTTACCTGGCCAGACACACAATGGTTCTCTTTGTGTGTCTGCTACATTTCTAAAAGTGCACAGTCACTGAATATTTCCCCCCTCTTCTTCTATAATACATTTTTTACGCACTGTAAAAGATTGCAATTTTAAGAATTGATTGCCGTCGATATAAATAAACACGGCGCGGTGCACAATGTGGCGAGAGGTGCTCTCTCATCGCGCACATAAATATAACACCGCATTTGTTTGCATTCCTACTGGACTTATTGCTCATCATCCCATGCACATTACAATTTTACTTTATATTCATTCCTAAGCTCAACTCGAGTGCATACACTTTGTGTATTGAGTTACAAACGAGTTCAGCGGGAGGATAGTGTTATCGTCATTCTTCAACACACTCAACAACACCCAATACATCTGAAATTACATTTACTTAACGTCATCTGCAAATGCAAATGCAAATACTAATACAAATACCAACCATCGGATAATTGCTACCAAGATGACAATATTTTTAAAGGCAGAGATTTCACGCCAATATAATCTTCACGAGTATCTGATTTCGTTGTGGCAGCACGTATTATTCACCCAATAAAATATTTATGAGCCATCCCCCTACTTCATTACAACCCATATCAGTGTTTCCCATTCAACCAAAAAGATTATCTCAGCCCAACAAAAGAATTTTATTATATCGTTTCTATTCTCCACCCGGGCAATATTGTTATTGCTAATTTCACAAAAGGTAGGAGCTGGGATTTCAAAGAGGGCCGACTCATTATACCCACATTACATCGACAAACGGGCTACCTGACTTGTTTGCACAACGGGCGACACGACTATTTACAGCCCCCCAGTGAATCGCTTATTGCTGCGGTTTTCGGGAAACCTTTCTAGAAATATGTATTAACTTCATGTCTTAATAAATCATTTTATTATCGACTCTTCTTACCGAGAAGTTAATGCTTTTTATTGCGCCGCCGTAAAGTTGCGATTTTTCACAAAATTCTTAATACTTTACATTACTGAATCACCATAAAAAGTCATTATCGTTCCCTCCGGATCGTGCTATTTCAATTTCGAATTAAGAATACATTGTAATAAGGAATTTATGATTACCTATTAAATTAAAGTCAGCTTAGAACCTTGAATTTATGTAGTATAAACCATCTGTAGTAATAATGCTCTTATATTTAATAATATACTTTGCAAACATTGATGTAATTTATAACCATTCCATACTATTCAGAATGATTAAGAGAATTCTAAACTTTAATCTCACTTGTGGTCTTCATATTGGTGACTTTATATAAATATATGGCCATGTATGAGTCAAGTGTACGGAATAAAAATTTGTTTTTGCTCAAACCACTGAATGCCTTCCTCTACATGAATCCTGATTATGTGAATTTTTTAGATGAGCCATCCTGAGAAGTTACAAACGATCATAAAATGTAAAAAAACTCAAAAACCTCAATTTTTTTCTCATTTTGATTGATTATTACTCGGAAATGGCTCACTAAAAAAATCTAAAAATATTCACATAATCAGAACTCATGCAGAAAAAGGCATTTTCAATAGTTTAAGCAAAAATAAATTTATCTACAATAACCAAAAATTACTGATCATGGTCTCATCTAATGATGTACAGCTGTCATAAATAATCTACAGCTGTTAAAATCGATTAAAATATGTTAATTTTTAATCCCACAACTATAAATAATCTTATAGTCCAGTCAAATATTATCAAAATATGATTTTACTTCGCAGCATGCTTTTCGTGTATATCACCAAATCCAATTTTGACTAAAGAATTAATTTCCTCCAGAACAGTGGGGTTGAAAGTTTGAGAGCAGCCGGCAAATACCAGTAACTACAAGAAACGCAGCAGCACCTAAAGCAGTCCTCAACCTCATTTCTTGCCAAAAAGCAGAAATAATGTGCACAAACATTTGCAACAAGCTGCATGGAGAATAATTAAATAGCTTTACTTCTACCCCAAAAAAAAAACTTTGATGACCTTGATAATTTGAATTTCTTCATACCTCTGAAAAAACACAACAGTCGGTAAAAAGGCTTGTAAATGAAGATTAAAAATACTGAGTTTACTGAATCTATAACCAGAAGTCAGGTAAGATTGCACTTTCTTCACTGATTACGTGGTAATCAGTTATGTTCATAAATTGTTTTACTGCTTGCTTACTTCTTCTTGAGTTCATATTTGTGTAATGGTTCTCTCACACAATTATTTACAAGCGATCGAGAATTGATTGATTATGCTAATGATTCTTACATTCTTCAACCCAATCAAACAATCTGTTGGGCGGGAACTCCAGTTTAAACTACTTGTCCGTACTCATGTTCTGGAGTGACCCACCTACCCGCTTGTGATAAAGAAGATTGATGTCAGCATTACTTTCTTTGGCATACAAACTTTTAACGCTTACAAAGAAGGAAAACATCAAATTTCTTAATAACAAACATTTGAGCAGGTGGGCAGGAAACCCCAACTATCTGTCTGTACTTATATTCTGAAGTAATCTACCCACCCGCCCAAGTGTCCATAAAGAAGAAATTTGATGTCACCATCACCGTCTTTGATATTGAGACTTTTAACGCTTACAGAAAAGGAAAACTTCAAATTTCTTAATAACAAACGCTTGAGCGGGTGGCGGAAAAATCCGGTTTAAACTATCCGTTCATACTAATATTCTAGAGTGACCCAACCAAGTGTTTGTCATTAAAGGATTGGATTTCACCATCACCTTCTTTGATATTGAGACATTTAACGCTTGCAGATAAAAAAAACTTCAACTTCCTTAATAACAAACACTTGAGAGAGTGGGCAAAAACTCAAGTTTAAACCATTTGTCCGTACTCATGTTTTGGAGTATATCACCATCTCCTCCTTTAACTCAGAAACTTTTAAAGCTCACAGAAAAAAAAAAACTTCAAATTTCTTACATTTTTGCGGAAACCCCAGTTTAAACTGTTTGTTCTGAAGTGACTCACTAACCCGCCTACGTTTGTCATTAAGAAATTGAATTTCACCATCACTTTCTTTGATATTAAAACTGTCAACGTTTGCAGAGAAGAAAAACATCTAATTTTTTAATAACAAACACTTAGGCGGGTGAACGAGAAGAACCCACCCGCCCAATTGTTCGTCATTAAAAGATTGAACTTCACCATCACCTCCTTTGACATAAAGACTTTTAACGCTTACAGAGAAGAAAAACTTCAAATTTCTTGATATCAAACGCTTGGTCGAGTGGGTGGGAACCCCAATTTAAACTATCGGTCCGCACGTATGTTTTGGAGTAATCCACACACCCACCCAAGTGTCCGTCATAAAAGAATTCGATATCACCAGCACCTCCTTTCCCATAAAAACTCTAACGCTTACAGAAAAAAAACGTATTCAATTTTTTAATACCTAACACTTAGGTGGGTGGGCAAAAACCCAAGTACAAACAATCAGTCCGTAATTATGTTTTGGAGTGACCCACTCGCCCGCCCACGTGTTTGTCATTAAAAAATTGGATATCACCATCTTCTCCTTTGATATTATAATTTTTAACGCTTGCATAGAAGGAAAGTTTTTAATTTCTTGATAACAGTTGGGTAAGTGAGCGGGCAATAAGTTTAAACTTAGTGACCTTGTGCTTTGGATAAGTGTTACTTCAGACCAGATCAAAAATCACTTTTAAGTGTTTAATCTAGAAAACCGCTGCAAAAACGCACCTCAATCGTGTCTGGAACTTCCAAAACCTTACTTTCAGTGGCTAGTTAGACCCCATGGTATGTTCAAAACAAGGAAATTCGTAAAAATCTAGGTATTCCCTAGCTGCGCCAAACCACAAAAAAAATTAGTGCAGTCAAAGCAGACATCCAGCCAAGATAACAACAACACCAGAGCAAAGACCAGATAATATCCAGGTTTTGAAAGTTTTGGTTGCATCGGCAAGCAAACTTTCGAGTTTTATCTGTCAGCATGCCAACAAAACCAAGCAACGGAAACGCACACAGATAGATCCAGGCGCATAGCATAGTGCAAGTGGCAAAAACGGAATGACAGGCAGACCATTAGTCGGTCATAATCACAGACGTAGCTCCGTAGAAAAAGTAAAGTTCCAATTGAAAATTAAGACTGAATTGTAAAGCAATAGATCAAGTCCGCAACACAGCAACCAAACAGAATCACTACAACAATCCCTGGACTGGCTAACAAGAAAAATAAAAATTACTTGCACTTGCCACTTGGTCGGACTTAACGCCGTGTCAACGCCGATTTACCAACCCCAGGCTGCATCTAAAAGTCCTTGAAACAAAAAGCTACCACAACAGCCCCGATGCTTCTTTACACCTGTAGAACATCTCCAGAAAATTGCCCAAGACCTGGTGGAATTCAGTGTAACAAAGTAAATCGTTATCTCATATCTAATTAGTCATAGTAATAATATGATTCTTTATGTTTTTAAAAACAAATTGAACATTTTTTTAATTCTGCAATAATTGTAGTAAGTTACAAAAAAAAATCCCAGCCACGACGCCCCTGATTTACAACAATAACCGTAATAAAATTCTGTCAAATATGATCTTGTAAATAACCAAAATCCTACCCTGCAATTAAAATAATAAATAAAATCTGTAACAATTTAATAAATTTTGCAACTGTCAAATATGATCTTGTGTAGCCAAACAATAATTTAATATTGATCTAGAACTGTCAAAAATTACTATAATCGTAATCTGTAACTGAATTATAAAACCTGACAACTGTCTAATAGAATCTGGTATATCTAAATATGATCTAAAGAAATAAATATATTGATCTCAGCAGTCAATACTAAATATCAATTGTCTAAAGTGTTAGTGATCATGATCTACATGTAATATAACGTAAATTATAATCTTGTGCAGCCAAATACATATAACTTACAGCTGTAACATAGATCAGTTCGGTTGATAATATGAATCTACAACTGTCAAAAGTATGCATCATCGTAATCTACAAGCTTCTACGTCAATTTTATACAAGCATACATGATCTGTAGCTATAACAAAAACCAGTACAACCGGATATGATATTGTGCAACCAAAGATGTTCTACAATTGTTGTAAAGGTTTAAACAGTTATCAATGATAGAGAGCCATAAGCATCTGTCAAACGTAATCTACAGCTGTCAAAATATTAATCTAAAATTGTTAATATTGATCTACAAATATTCAAACTAACCATGATCTATGTAATAAAAACCAGAACAGTCAAATATAATATTGTATAATCAAATATGATCAACAATTATAACATAGATCCAAATATAGAATTATCTGGATCTATCAAATTATTGGTCTATTGTAAATGCATCTACAAGAATCCGATCTCAAGATAAAGCTACAAAGCAATGTAAATGATTAAAAATATTGAATCTAAAATTGTTTAAGATTACAATCATAATTTAGTTGATGATAAAATAGCTTCGGATACAATAAATTTGTAACAGTTAAAAACAGCAAAGTGTTAAAGCACTTTTCAATTGAGATTAGTTATGGTCAGTAAGATTGAGCATAAAACAGTCGGCCCGTATTGCATAAACATAAATATCATTGGTATTAAAAAGAAAGGAAATAAAAAAAAAGTAGTTCTTCAGTGCTTGTACGGTGCACATAAAAGGTGTGTAATTTATTACGATTAATAAAGTGTGTGAGATATGTATGGTATTGATGCGGCGTGGCGTGTTGTTGGTTGGGTGTTAAGAGGTCGGTTGCGATGGTGTTAAATGAATCCTTACCAATTAAAATATGGGTAGTTAGTAATGTGAATGGGGGTCCGATTGGCGCGGCGCATACCTCAGATGATATACGGCGAGCCATTGATTTTTATTTACAATAGGGATGTTTTAATATTCCCCCATAGATGGGTTTTTCGTGTAGCTGGATTCCTCATGCTCGTTATTAATTGGGCAATAACGCGCCGCGGTTAAAGAGTCCGTCTCGCTCACACCGGTGGTGTTTTATTGCATTCGCGCCTGTTAGTTTCGGTTAGTCTAACAAGGGTACCAACTCCATTTATCAACCTCCGGAAAATTAAATCACTGATTTATTATTTGCATATATTAGTTGCGGATTCGTTCCTGCGAGCCTGGCACGATTAGAATCACCCACCTATGTATATTCAAAAATATATATATAGTACCAACAGATTAAATCTTTATGTGTCACGCTTGTTTCAGGTTTAAGCAAACCTGATTTCGTAAAGGAGCCACATATTTATTTATCAAAAAGGATTTATTAAATGCCTATTAATTATACTGATAAATGTTGTGTCTCCTTGTTTTATTTTTTTCAACTCTAACGAGCTATCTTCTTTTTTCTCTCCATCATTATCTTTTAATAAATTGTAGAAAACTGCTGGTAATTCACGTAAATGGTCGTTCCGTTTATCTGTGGCATTAAAACGGCTCCGCGTTTAGATAAAATTCGGTTCAGTTTTGAATTCTTACTATATCCGTAATGCCTGGACAGTCTGGTTGGTCACTCTCTGGGTCTCTCTTAACATACAACATATGCCGTATTAATTTTGTTAAGCACTACGATTTACAGCGACGAGCTCGGAGAAAACGAGCCAAGGTGGAATGTTAGTCCATAAAAATGCAATAACTAACGTACATAAAGCCTTGAATATTGTAATTTAATTTGTGTTTTCTTTGCAGGTAAGGAGGAGGTTGTTGTTCTTTCTTCTTCTCCCGAGAGATATATGTTGCTACTACCCGACCACGGCTGGTAAGTTCTCTCTCGACAATGGGCATTAACCGTGTATTAAATTCATTAATAGACGTTTGCGTTTTGCATAAAGCGTTTCAACGGCTGTAATTGATTTTCAATAATTTATTCCTTAACACAGTTTCGCAAACAAATTAACATATTAATCAAATTGTTGAATGAAAAAATCTAACACAATAAAATTGCGCCGTGTGTGTCCGTATTATTTATGTGCCCGCGATATTATATATCAGCCGGACTTACTATGCAAAATTATGTACGCGCCACAATTTACAACTTGTAGCCATGATAAAATGTCAAATATCAAATGTCTTTACACAGTGTGAAACATACTGCTACAATATCTTCACGCTATCAACTATTATTACACTCTGCACATTTTTTTCCTCTTATAAGCAAATGCAGAGCTGCAAGAATTTATCACCGTAATTGCCGCATGTGGAATAATTTTATCAAGCATTCTGCAGGATCCAAATACAACAAAGTTAAATACTTTCTCAGCAAGTTTATATTTCCTTAGTGTCTTATTTAAAAAAATTATAATATTATCTTTATGTTTTGTCGAATTATATTAAACGGATTTAGTTGAGGTCGAGATATCTTGTTTCAAATTATGATAATACGTTATCAGATGGTGACTAACTATATTTTTTGTAGAACCTCGGCTCATCTTTACCGATGTTATTTAAAAAAATGATAAAACTCCAATGTTTAAACCAAAAAATGGATCGCATCATGATAGATTTTTGAGAAATTTTTAACAGAAGATGGACAATTTTAATTTTAAAATTTATACCATTTAAAAATTCTATAAAAAAAAGTTTGCAATTTTTCAAAAAAAACGTCGATAACTGTTACTTTCTTACCATGTCGATTTTAACAAGACAGGTACTATATGCGACGAGTAAGCTATTTGATAAAAATAATGTCTTTAATCTAACATGTCAAAACTATTTAATCTAAGATTATCGGTCAAAACTGATCTTATTTAACTTAATATGTCTGAAATTACCACATCTTACATAATAACTATCAAAATATAATCAATGAAATTTGTACTTTTCAACAGTTTAGACAAGATTTGAAATTTTTCTAAAAATATTTTAATTTTTTTACTTTTTATATTAGAATTTTGGACTTTTTAACGTTACTGACTTAATGTTAGTGCTTTTTAACAATATTTCTATGCTTTTTCACTATATTTCAGTATTTTTAGACATTTTATAAAAATAATTTTGCACTTTTCAACAGTTTATGATCGAATTTAGGTTTTTTCAACATTATATTGATATTTCATAATTGGATATTACTATTTTTGACATTTCATTAAAAGAATTTTGCACTTAACTTATTCTGGTATTTGATTCTTTCTAATATTTTTTTCGTACAGTTTTGAGTTTTTTTTAATATTGATAAACTTTATTTAGAAAAAATCTAGTTTTTTGTCCAACTTTAAAAGATTTTCACGTTATAAATGTTTTTTCTGTGTACTTTTGATGTTTATGTTTTTATTGTTTATGTGCTTTCCAAAAATTTTAAGAATTTGATGCTAGTTTACTGGACAATTTTATTATTATAAATGTTTACTCTGTGCAGTTTTGCAATTTTTTAAGCAAATCATTTTTATGTATTAAATGTTTGTTTTGTGCATTTTTGAGAATTTTGATAAAATATTTGTAAATTTTGTGCAAATTTTATGCTAGAATTAAGTTTTCTGCGCGATTCTAATGATAAAAAATAAAAGTATTACAAATTTTGATAGAGTTCATGTGTTAAACGTGATTTTTTAGCAAAGTTTATGATAAAAGTGGGTTTTCTGTGCAATTTTAATATTTGTGCAATTTTTGAAGCAAATTTTGTGCTAAAAATGAGTTTTTGCGCAATGTATATAGTATAAATGTTTTTATTCCGTAGGTTTTTTAGAGTTAATTTTGGTAAGGTTTTTATGGCAAAAGTAATTTTTGAACAAATTTGTTGCTGAAAGTTTATTCTGTGTAGTTTTGAGTTTTTTAAGTTTTATTTTCAAAATGAGTTTTCTACACAAAATTTTATAAAGTTTATGTGAATTTTATATTAAAAATAAGTTTTTAGTTTGATTTTCATGTTATTTTTGAGCAATTTTAAAACATTTAAAGAAATTTTTATGTGGTAAATGAATTTTCTGATCGATTTGTATGTTATAAAATATTTTTCATGCATTTTTGAGAATTTTGAAGCAAATTTTATGTTTTTTTGCGCCAATATTAATCCAGTTTGTTTTATAAATAGTTTTATTTGTTCTATGTGGAATTTTTGTGATTTTTGAGCAAATGTTATACTCCTCCTACATATGATTTTTAAGCACGTGCTTTTTCTGTGTAATTTTGAGGTTTTTCTAAAAAAATCTTATGCGATATTTGGGTTTAGAAACAAGTTTTACGATAGAAATAAGTTTTTCGAGCAATTTTAATCTTATAAATAACGTTTCTATACAATTTTAAGGTTCAAGAGTAAATTTTAAGTTATAAATCAGATTTGTGCACCAGTTTTAAGTTAAAAATCAGTTGTGTTCGCTATAAATTAAGTTTTTGCTTCTTTTTTGTACGATTTTTATGGTATTCGACATTTATACTGTCAATTTTATAAATTTAATAATTTATTACAAAATTCTTCCTAAAGTCCCGTGTCCATTTTAATGAACAATTAGTTTTTAAGCTGTTATTAAGCAAAAAGTTTTACAAATATTTTTGAAAATAATGAAGGTAAAATACTGAAAATAGCATTATAAAGATCTAGTCTTGCTTTCCACAATTGATATTGGTTGATTCATAAGCTTTTCAAACTAAAAAAAAACCATTGGTAAAAATTTCAAGCATTTTGGTCAACGTGTTTTTACTAGAATCTCAAGAGGATAAAAAACATACAAACAATAAATGAAGAAAAAACAACTTTTATGGTAATAAGACAAAAAAACACAAAAGATATTGACATAAAAATTGTAATAAATAACATACCAATTACTAGAACAAAACAGACAAAATACTTAGGAATAATATTAACCGAGAAACTCACCTGGGATGCACATATTAACAAATTATTAAAAGAAAGCGCAGCAACAATAGGAGCTGTCTATAGAGCCAGAAAATGCATACTAAAAGAAACAGCAATAAGTATATACCACTCACTTTATTTAGCAAAAATTAACTATTTAATAAATATATGGGGTGAAACAACAAAAACAAATATACAAAAAATCCAAAGACAACAAAACAAAATACTTAAAATAATACATAAACTTTCAAAGCTAACACCAACAGAAGAAATATACAAAATAATTAACGAAACAAACATTAACGAAAAAATAAAAATAGAAAATGCAAACTAATATATAAAGTTAAAAATAAAGAAATTAAAACAAATCTACAAATAATATTAAACAAAGAAATTCACGGACATAACACGAGAAGAAGAAGTAATATATATGTACACACAACAAGAACAGAAAAAGCGAAAAAAACAATACTAGGAAATGGACTAATCACTTACAATCAACTACCTGAAAATATAAAAAAAACGAAAACTTTTAAAGAATTTAAAACAAAAATAAAAGAACACTACATAATAACAAGACTAAAAAACACAAATTAATAAAAAAAAAAGAAAAAAAAAAAAAAAAAGAAGATAAATGGTGCCCCGAATACGAAGCTCTGCAGCCGACCATACATGGAAAGATGCAAAGCAGCAAGTGGGGAGAGAGAAAAAAAACTTACTTAACAATTTATTATTTATAATTTATAATTTATAATTTATATGACAATAAAAAAAAAAAAAAATGTTAAAAAAAAAAAAAAAAAAAAAAAAAAAAGTTCATAAAACGAATTTTGGACTATGTATTTTAATATGTTACTTTTGTATTGTGAATTTTGTTGTATTACTACATTTTTAAGATTAAAATATATTATTATTATTATTAAAAAAAAAAAAAAAAAAAAAAAAATATAGATTGTTGAAGATTTAAACAGTTTATGATAAAATTTGCTATTTTTTTACGTCAACTGCCACTTACACCTATGTTTTATTGACTTCAGCAAAGCTTTTGACAGGGTAAAACACACAAAACTAATCAAGATACTTAGGAAAACGAGAGCTGACAACAAAAACATTCGCATTATAGCAAAACTATACTGGCAACAAACAGCAGAAGTAAGAGAAGAAGACCATAAAACAAAGAAAATAAAAATATGTAGAGGTGTGCGGCAGGGATGTGTGCTCTCGCCTATGCTTTTTAATATACAGGGTGTCCGGAAAATACGTGTACAACGTTTGACGACAGACTCCTGACGTCAAAATAGGTCGATCTAAGCCGACTTAGTTATATCCAAAATTGTCTCGTTTAGCCGGTAGAGGGCGTAAAAAAAAAACAAAAGTATAACAAAGTTGAAAGTATCTATTGTAAGAAACTAAGTAAAACAAAAACATTACTTAAGCAAATGTGTAAAATGACCGCCATCTTGCTGAATACACTTATTAACACTCTATAAAAAATGATATTGGACCCTATCTAATGTCTCGGGATTATTAAAATGGTTGCCTGCATTTAAAATCCGCTGCAATAAATCATCGCGTGTGTTTACCGGAGTCTTGTAAACTTCTGTTTTAATAGCGCCCCACAAAAAGAAGTCACACATATTTAACTCAGGAGAACGTGGTGGCCATTTTACTGGTTCTTCATTGCCTCTTCCCATCCATCGGTTGGGATATTGATGATGTAAGTATTGCCGAACGGCAACGGAAAAATGGGGCGGGGCACCATCATGCATATACCACATTTCCCTCCGAAGTAAAAGGGGCAAATTCTCCAGAAGAATTGGTAATTTGTCTTGCAAAAAGTTTAAATAAATATTTCCATCTAACCTGTCTGGAATAACAATGGGACCAATTTATTGATCACTACCTTGATCAATAATACCTGCCCAAATATTAATTTTAAATTGATGCTGATGATGTGCAACTTTAATGGCATGTGGATTTTCATCAGAATAAATATGTTCGTTGTGCAGATTGGTTACTCCAGATCTTGTAAAGCATGCCTCGTCAGTAAACATAATTTTTCTACAAAAATTTGGAACAAGGATTCTTTTGTTTCTAATAAATTGACAAAATGTAAGCCGCATGGGGGGATCAGTCGGTAAAAGTTCCTGGACTTTTTGTATGTGGTAAGGATGTAACAACTGTTCTCTTAAAACCTCATTGACAATCGTTTTAGGAACATTTAACTCACGTTCTAAGAGACGGGTACTGGTACTTGGTTCTTCTTCAACTCTTTCCAGAATCATCTCTTCTGTTTCCACAGTTCGAGTTGTTCGCATACGACCCCTGCCTTCAAACTTTTTCTCAAAACTGCCCGTTTCCCGAAGATGACGCTCAATATTGGCAAATGTTTGGTGGTTTGGTATTCGACGGTTAGGAAACCTCTCCATGTAAACCCTAACACTCTGACGCCCATTTCCTTGACAAAACCCGTATACTAGGAGCATGTCAACTTTCTGAGAGTTTGTATAATTTTCCATTTTTAATGGTAAAATGAACTTGTAATTCAAGAATGTTGATCGTATACTTGAGTAAATTTCATAGACTGGTGACAATTTGTCAATAATTGTCAAATTATTAAACGCCATAGCAACAAGGTCACTTAAACAATTATTGTTACAGGTAATTTCTTTTTAATATTTACAAATTTTTGACGCCCTCTACCGGCTAAACGAGACAATTTTGGATATAACTAAGTCGGCTTAGATCGACCTATTTTGACGTCAGGAGTCTGTCGTCAAACGTTGTACACGTATTTTCCGGACACCCTGTATACTCGGAAGAAATGTTCAAAGAAGCACTGGATGGAGTGGATGAGGAAATCATAGTCAACGGTGAACTCCTCAATAACATCAGATATGCAGACGACTCCGTCATAATGGCCAATAGTGCCAAAGAACTAAAACTTATAATAAAAAAGATCAAATCTACTAGCGAGAAACACAAAATCTGTTTAAATATAAAAAAAAAACAAATGCATGGTAGTCACCAAAAACAATCCACCACCGGTAAACCTGACCCTCGACAACATACCTACCAAACAGAGTAACAAATACCCCTACCTAAACACCTGCATAAACAAACAGTGGGACCATTCTAGAGAAGTAAAATGCAGAATCGAGAGAGCAAAAGCTGCATTCACTCAAATGAGTAAAATAATTACCAGTTCAGATCTGACTCTGCAAAATAAAATCAGAATGATACAATGCTGTGTTTTCTCTACTGTGCTGTACGGCGCAGAATCCTGGACACAATCAAAAGACTCGGAAAGCAAACTAGAAGCTTTGAAGTTGTGGACGTACAGACGTATACTGAAGATTACATAGATGGATCGAGTGACGAATGAGGAAGTTCTTCGGAGAGTTGGAAAGGACATATTATAAGACACAAAGAAAGTTATATAATACTCCAACTTATTCTGGAGGAAAGGTGCTGGAAAAAAAAAAGTCCAGAAAGGAAAAGAATATCCTGGCTTAAACCAGAAAAGAGGATGCAAGAAGCAACAACTTTAAAAAAATGAAGACAACAGCCCAGATAAAAGCGTGTTATTTCAAACCAATCCCACGATTGATAACTATTTCATCATCATAATAATTAAGAATTAAAATGTTTTGTAGTAAGATCAGCATAGTTACACTAATTCTTATAGCCTAAAACCTCATACATCAAGAAAAAAGCTAAAAGACACACATTTTCTGCAACTTTTGATCTAAAAAATATTTCTTTTTTATTTTTTGGTAAAAATCATTTTTTCAACTTTTTATAAAAATATTGTTCAGTTTGCCTGGCATATATTATAGCAATTTTCAAAACTAGGACTTTAATTCTTTGAGAAAATTGCTCAAAACTAAAAAATAAATATTTAAGCCTAAATTGAGCTACAAATACACCGAGAGACAAAACTCAAACTAAAAAATATATTTTAAAGCCTAAATTAATCCACAAAAATAACTTATCAAATTGTTACGTATTATAAATTGATGTACAATTTCCAAAAACTAGAACATTAATACATTAAGAACTAAGAACTTTTAATGTTTTGAAGCCTAAATCAGAGCAAAAAAAATTGTTAAAAGTTACATTTTTCAGTTTACCCAGGACATTTTTTTTAACACAATAATATTTTATCTGATTGCCTGGCACATATTAGATAAATTTACAAAAATTAAGGCTTTGATACATTAAAAAAAAGCTTGAAACAAAGATTTTTTTAATATTTTGAAGCCTAAATTAAAACACAAAACGTTTCAGTTTTTCTGGCATAAAATTTCCAAAAATTAAGACTAATATACTCGCGTTGCTTCTGCATAGGAAACAATGTATATCAATTGATAAAAGTTTTAGTACTTTGTTTTAGGAAACCACAACTTTAAAGGTTTTTCAAAGTTAATATTATTCCCATGCATCACAAATACTCAGTTTTTGTATACTCACATCCATCTCAAAAAAGTGACCGGCTAGCAGTAACCATTGCTCGATATCATAATAACTATAAAAATATGTTCACTTGGCGGACGGATTTTAATTCATATCGGGCATTACGTCGGTGCTTGAATTTTATTAACTTGGCCAGCTCCATTTCATGCGGACATATTGCGCTTGTCGTTTTAATAACGCAGTTACATCATCACTGCGATCGATCTCTGCCTAATTTAGATATCTTCTGCTGCACATTATACTCTAAAATGTATTGCTACCTGTTTGAATACATCTGTTAAGATATCCTGTATGGAGAACATTGTTAGCAAGTGACTTAAATTGGTGTACCCCGCTCACCCACCCAAGTGTTTGTAATTAAGAGATTAAATATCTTTAACATTTTTGATGTTTCTAAAGTTATAATATATAAATTGCAATTATAAAAAAATCAAAGATTGAAATGACAAACAATTAGGCAAGTGGGCAAATAACTAAAATCAAAATTGTTGGAAAATGGATTAAAAAATGTCGTACCACGTCCACCCACCCGACTGTTTGTGATCCAAAGATTGAATGATGTTTTGCAGCTATGACGTAAAGAAATAAACTTCTCTTGTAATAAAATTAAAAGAGAAAATATTGAGTGGGCGTGCAACATAGATCAAAATTGTTAGTGGATTAACGGTTGCCCTGCCTACCCACCTTACGATTTGTGATCAAAAGATTAAGTATCTTTTACGCTTTTAATGTCTTTGCAGTTATAACATATAAAGAAATAAATCTTAGTTGTAAATAAATCAGAAGTGTCTACGGACTACATTTGCTGAAGAAAAAGTTGGTAGAACAGTCTGTCTTTAGATTTTTTTTATGTATAGTCTAACATTCCTAGTAGATCTTTACTCTTCTCAGCGCTAATCTTGAACACAAATTGAATCTTTGGCAGCTCTTCTAAGTAACTCTAGATTCATGTTCTTTTTGAGAACGTCTGTTTTTGTCCACATAAGAGAACCAACCACTTCAAGGCCAAAGCTTTGTTTTTACAACATGCTGATTCTTGGAAGAAACTCGGATGCATGATACTTTACTTATTTGTAGTAAACTTGGAATGGATTGTTTACTCAGGCAGTACAGATAATTTTTTCTAGAGATCCTGCTTAACCATCGCGCTGCTTTTTTTACGACGTTTCTCAATCACTCCAAAATCTTAATTACAGTCTATATAACTAGAGCCACTTACAAGATATTTGACCTCAATCAAACGGCAGAATTTTTAAATAAATTCTTAGCTTTCGCACTTTTACTGGTAGATTCTTTGATTGTCAAAAAATCACATTTTTTAGACGCGTGAAATCCTGATTTTTAGCTTTGAAAAGTATTCATCAAATAGTTTAACGTAAAATCTATAAGTGATAGGGCTTTTCGGATACTTCTCTTAGAAACATTTCAAAAGTCAATGCATCTATAAATCTAGAGATAGATACTCAAGTTCTGATCGGACTGGTAATGAGAGCTCAAATAAGGTTTTAATCGTTCTGTGTAAATTTGAACCTATGCTTATTCAATTGGGACTGAGTCTTCTCCCGTCTTGATATATTATACAACCCAATATCTTCTTATCTTGTAGAGTTTGTAACTTTATAGCTGATATAGCAAACATCTGCTCTTAAAAGTTTTAGAACATATTTGTAAATTTTTACCAGAGCCATTTGATAAAATATATGAAAATGTGCATTGACGTCTGCTTTCTTCTACATTGTCATATTTCCCATGACGTCTGCAAATTATATTTTGCATCTGTATGAGATTCAACAAATAAGTAGCTAGATAGTTTTCGTCAATTTTATAAAATTCCATAAACAATAGTTCTTTCTCTTAAGGCGTAAATGTTTTGTATCAGTACTTGCATAAGCACGTTGCTTGTTCTAAACAAGTTTTTTAAGAATTTCTTAATTAAGATCATGTCTCAAATAATCAAAATCCGGCAAAATCATTTAATATGCTGCGCCACGTAACCACAATCCACAAATTAAAATCAACAAAAACTAAACCACAAATTAATCTTTAAAACAATACTTTGGAAACAAGGCTATAAATTAGCAAAATCGGTTTCCAATAAACAAATTACAGCTCTAAATATTGCAATTTTAATATTTAATCCGACTTTGTATGATCAAAACTAAGTTTCAAATAATCCAAATAAACCCATTGCCACAAATAATAAATTATCCAAACCCCTTTTCTATTGCCTATTTGGTAAAGCAGAACGAATAAAATGTATGCACTAAATGTTATTCGTCCAAGTATAAAATTGTAGTCAAATAAATGCAATAATTGTCGCCGGAGAAAATTCAAATAATAAAATATAAATTTTTATGTTATAAAATAATATAAAATACGGAAGCCTCTCGACATTTACGATCAAAACGCACACACACGCAAGTCTTTTGTGTTACGCAAGTTTTATTACAGACAATGGCTTTGAAAAGGGAACCCAATAAATTCTTACATGCCCATTAACAATGGACACTTTATTTGACATATATTCTTATATAAAAAAATACATAAGGTACTGAATGAGAACTTAATAAAATTCCCATTAAGTTTTGTCAAAAGTGTAAAGGGAGCAACAGATGGGCGCTTTTGTGCACCCTCCGACGACGACACAAGGCTTATTTAAAAGAGATTTACTAGAAAGCGTTTTATTTTGTGAAAATATTTTTTTTCTTATGCGCACGGATTTATTTATGCATTTGATAACAATAAGGGCACAACGAAGTAGAAAATATCTTAGAATAACAAGGGTGAGTCTTTTCTTCTTAAGATTGAATAAAGGATGGTTAGTTAATTGTCATTCAGGTTTCGATTTATTGCTGTTTAACCTTTTGGAATGATATTGTTAACCTGCAATCATAAATTATAACCATTAAAAATTGAAATATGTTTAACTATTTTAGCAAAACTAATGTCATTAGTTAATGCAATTCTTATTGTTTCGTAATTAACCCAAAACATAATTTATGTCTAATATAATTGCTGGTTGTGATGGTTACAAAAAAAAAAAATAAAGAAACAATTTATTTAGTTTATTCTTACAAATACTAGTTTCAGCTCGGCTAGAGCCTTCTATTTGACTAAATTTACTCCATCTGTAAAAAGCTCTAGTCGAGCCAAAACTAGTAATGTATTCTTAAGAATAAACTTGTAATAAAAGTTTTATTTATTGTTTTTCATAATTTATGTCTAGTTACAATTTAATATTTTAATTGAATATTTGATGTATTCAACATAACACACAATAATCTGAGTTTCTGATTAAAAAAGTTCTCATAACAGCCATTTATAATCGTAATAAAAATAAACACCCTTTTCCAGTCAATTATATAACCAGATGCGCAAGTCAGTCACAAAATTACATTTTTTTATTACAAATATTATTTATGTAAATTGTATCTTTCATCTGAAGACTTTAGTATGTGATTAACTAATGGTCACATGTAATTTCCATACGAAATTCTCGACAATTATAAATTTGAATAATAATACCATCAGTTTAAATGGCATCGTACGGAATCATAATGAAAATTAAAACCCATATTCTTTCCGTTCCATACCAACCAATTTTATATTTTATCTCCCGAGATTAATTAATAATAAGTAATTTAAATGTAGGTGAATCTCTAATCTAAAAAAATAGTTATGAAAAGATATCAAATATCTATTAAATATATGTGAAAGGTCATAACAAATACAACAGTTATTAAAAGAATGTTGAGGTAATGGCAACATTGTTTATATTAGTGATGGCTCAATCTGCATGTAAGACTAATTCATTTTATTATCATTATCATTTTTTATTATGTCTACTCACATAATATATTTTATTATTTAATCATCATATAAATTAAGTTATTAAATTGCATACATATTTTTCAATAGAAAACCTATTATTAAAAAAAAAATGATTTAATAACAATGTGCCCCTAAATTGGCCCTTTCTGAAAATTGCAGGTAAAATGTATATATGGCCACTTCCTGCATGGTTTACTTTCCCAGCAATATTTTCTTACGAGGGACTAGATTAGATAAGCTGATAGGCCTTTATTAACGCAGACATTTTTGGATAAATACTGGCTATTAGAGTACCCTTAACGTCCATGTAACAATTTTTATGTAATGAATGAGTTGAAGAGATCGGTGGATAGATTAAGGTATGCACCCTTTTTTCTGTCAAAACTACAAGGATATAATGATATTTTTGTGTAAAGTCCATTAGCACACTTTCGGGAAAAATTTATTGGTATCAATATTAGTTACAGTTACATAAGTATATAATTTCAAACAACTGATAAAATAGTGTACAAAACGGACTTAAAAAATAAATTAAAAATATTTGCCAGTAATGTAATGTAGCAGGAAACTTTTAATTATGTTAATTTTATACAAAAATTTTAAATTATATAATACAGATATACTGCATTCGTGATCATTGTAAATAGTCTTCAGAAACTAAATGACAATTCATACTTTGTGTGCAAACAATTTATGGTATTTCAAAACCTAAGGTTACCATATTTATAATAATAATAATACTTTATTGTCATAAAAAGCTTTTAAGTTAGTTAAAAAAATAACTAACTGAAATGATGTGTTAATAATATCTGCTAATATTTTAGAAGTACCCGACTTTATGCATTTAGTAACTGAAAGCAATGATAGATTCATTATCAATAGTCATAGGATTATTATTGCCGACTTCGGTAGCGCAGCGGTTGCGAGACTAGTTACGGTACTGGAGGTTCTAGGTTCGAATACCGGGTAAGGCATGGATATTTGTTCTGTTACGAGAATTTGTAAAAGTTCACATTTAATATACATGGTTGTAACTTAATGAAAAAAAGAACAATTTTTTTCTGTGTCTATGATTTTTCTTTTCTGTGTTTTTCAATTTGAGGCTAAGTGCAATTTTACATTTGCTATTTTTATTGGATAATTTTGAGTCTTTTGCAACGTTGTGAACAAAATTTAATGTTTCAGTTTGTGTTAAAGCATCTAAATTCCATTTTGGTATATTTATTTTAGTTTGCGTTAATACAGATTTTAATTATCTATTTTTGTAATCAGTACTTGAGAAACCGTATAAACTTTATTGTTATCATATAAAGCGTCGCTTGTCTTAGTTCTCAAATCGTTTTGAATTAAAACGTTTTTCTACAAATGTATGCCAAAATTCAGGTGTAAAATTTATTTGATAGTTCTAAGGTTAATTTCTTGCTATAGATTTCTCGTTGACTCCAAATAATTAAACTCCAGTTTTTGCTGAAAATTTCTTATTGCTCTAAAGTGAGCTTTATTTTTATGGTTACCGTAAAAAAACTTGTTTCTATAAATTTTGTGGCCTCCTTCCAATTAAGGATCTGCAGATGCAGTTGTTTTTAACAAAAAAAAAATAACAATAGCAGGAATGGCGTCTCTTTTGAAATTCATTATAAACATTGTGAATAATCTCTGGTGTCAGTGTAGCAATAGCATCAGTAATTCTGTTTTTCAAAATGTTAATATTATCTAGCATGTCCGTGGCATACACAATAGACTTAAGATAACCTCACAAAAAAATAAGCATTGCGGTTAGGTCTGAAGACCGTGCTGGCCAGTATATCGGCGAATTGCTAACCGATCTAATTTGAAAAATGTTCATTAAGCCAATTTGTAACAATAAAGGTACTATGCGATAGACAGCCATCCTGCTGGAATATCATATTTCTTCTAAATTCCAAATGTTCTTCAGGTATTTTGGACACTACTCCTTCAAAACTGGATCTGTCTACTAGAATCCAGAATCTTAGCTTTGAATGCCAGAATTCCGGCCATGAATGACAGGTACAGTTCCCATGCGGCAAATATTAAATATAAAACACACCGGATTTTATAACTTTTGTGTTTTGATCTTTGCAAACTAATAATTAATTAAATAGAAAATAAAAGAATTTTGACAAGGTTTATGGTCCAATGTTATATATTATGTTTATTATCCCAGATTTCATAACCTATGACCGGATTTTTCTAGGTTTTGTTATTTTTATAGTTTTCTTTTCAATTATATTTTACTATTTGCAAGTCGGATATTATAAAATATTTATTGCCAGATTTCAAAATTTGTGACCGGATTTCACAATTTATCAACAGATTTATGTTTTTAGACCAACTTTATAAATTATGACAATAAATTTAATCATTTTGTGCTTTAAACAATGCCAGCTAGATACTTCTGATTTAAATAAAAAATATAAAAAAAATAGACAAATTTTTTAATTAGATTTCATAATTTAATAACAGATATTATGCTTTTTGCCAAGTTTTATGATTATTGCTTGATTTCTTTTTTTATAAACTTTTCTTAAAAGTAAGTATTTTATCAAAATAGTCGATTTATTTTATTAAATTGACTGCATTTTGGCATAATAAAGTGAAGTTTGTATTTGAGTAGAAGTGATGTTTATAATATTTGTTTCAAAAAATTTATAATTCGGATGTGCGGACAGAAGCCCTAAATTTAGAACAAGTCATAAAAAGTACTACTAACGCAAGATTTATATCGTCAAATAAGGATTGCAATAGAATTAAATTGGCTAAACAAGGCTTTGCCTGTTTCAGTAACCAATTTAATCAACCACTTACTTAGTTTGTAACTTAAAATTTGATTTTTCTAATATTTGTTGTATAAAAAAAAATTAAATTCTGTTCATCAGCATCTTAAATTTAGAAAACCCACATCCTGTTTTTGAGTAAAACCAAAGTAAATAATAAGAATCCAAGTAGCTTTAATCTAATAAATTCCGATTATCATCGTAAACATTCATTAACTAAACAACGTGTTGTTTGAGCTCACATCCACAAACTAAAACCATATTATAGACTACCAACGTACAAAATTCAAGGCATTGGTTATAATAGCACATTTCTTAAACTAAATTCTCCCAATAAGACTATTTTTGTAATAGGCATATACTCTTCTCCAAATAAAGCATCTCCAAACTTTTTGATAACTTTTCTAAAAGTGTTTACAGGCTTCTTCAAGGTAAACATCAAAACGCCAAAATACTTTGTTAAAAAAATTTAATGTACATAATACTGAATGGTTAAATCACTCATCTTCTACAACACTATCCGGACAACAAACTATCATTTTTGCTGCTTCTTATAATATTACCCAACTTATTCAGCAACCCACATCTTTTTGTCGTGGTGAATTTTTTGGTAAACCAAGATAATTCGATTTGTATCTTTCAACTATTCCAGAGATTACAACCACTACTGTTAAGCTGCTATAAAAAATTCTGATCATTCACTTATAACTTTTGCAGTTACAACTTCTCTTCCTTTTACTACCAAATCTAAACCGCGCTTCATCTATCATTATTCTAAGATGAACTAATAAAAATAAAAATTTCTTAATAAATTCAATCTCAATACTCATTGTTGATACTCTAAGGAACCACATATTGCAGCAGAAAATCTCACAAGACTGTCGTCAAAAAATTTGTTCCATTATCTGTTATTAAACCAAATTAATAGTACTAGTTTTCAATTCAAACAAAACAGTCAGTTAACAGAAACAAAAATATTTAAGGAACACATCCGAACAGACTAAACAAAATAAAAAAGCTTGTAAAAATTGTGGCAATCTAATACAATCTAAAAAAAAAGTCGAATTAATAGATACGGGACTGCTATTACTATTTCAGTTTCGTCGATTTTTGTCGACTTGCGCGACAGCGCAAGTCGACAAAAATCGTCCCGATTTGGGGCGGCAGCTCCAAATCGGGATCAGGCGAGGCCTTTAGGCCGACCGTCTACCAAACTTTACCCCTAAATTAAGGGTCTCCACCCCTTTTACCAAAAAAACGACCAACTGTCGGTTATTTCGTTCCATCTTTTTCCAACTTTAACCGATCGAGCTGAAATTTTTACCCAAGCTCCATACATAGATTTTCTACATGGAATTTTTTTTTCGCGGTCCGATTCGGCCCCCTTCACCAAATGGGGCCCCCTTAAACTTAAAAAAAATAATTTCATCAATTTTTTCATTTTGAAACGGCTGTAACTTTTTTATTCGTGGAAATATCGCTCTGAAAATTTTTCCCAAAGGTCCGTAGAAAATGTCAAATTTTCAGAATCTACCCTCGAAAATCATTTTCATCCACGCCCCTAAAAGCACGAGCGGACACAGTAAATTTTATTTTTTTTTACCCAAACTTCAATAAATTTTCATTTCGTTATTTATGGGAATAATTTTGTTTTGAATTTTTTTTTAATTTTCTTTTGATTATTTACGCTTAGGATAATTTTTTTAAAACCACCCCTTCAAAAATACAACCCCCGCGATTTTTGCAAGGGCTGTTTTTTACCAAAAACGCACTTTTTAATTTATTGCTACCGGATGTTGCGAATAAATAATTTTTTAATATTTTTTTTGGATTCCTTGGCTGCCCTTACATCCCACTATGGAATCCTTTTTTCAAAAACTACCCTTAAACTTTTTCAAAAACTCATACCAAGGTACCTCCAAAATTACTCATGTTAGAGGCCATTTTCCACCCTTTTCTAAAAAGGGCCGAGATGGGGCATATCGATTTTCGGATTTACCAACTATTAAACTGCAATTTGAGACTAACCGCGGATTTTTCAAAAAATCAGTAGCGGCGCGAGAATTTTTTTCCAAAAAAACGTAGATTTATAATAACTCGAGTAAATTTAAGCCTAGGAGGGTGAGATATGAACCAAAAAATTCCTTTTGATAACCTCCTTCTTATATCTGACCCCCAATTTTTTTGTCCAGTGGCGTCACAAAAATTTTTCAGTTCAAAGTCAAAATTTGCGTTTTCTAATAAAGGCAAATTGGGGCCCCGATCATCTACCCCTAATTTTCGATTTACGTGAAAAATGAATATAAATTGATCGAAAGCCCTCAACATTCTGCATGGACCCATCCTGCCAGAATTTTGATTTAGGCCTTTTTTTTTAGCAGTGGCGTGCCAAAATCGCCGTTTTTAGCTATTTTTTGAGAGTGTGCCATTGGTTAACCCGGCCACGGAAAAAATTGTAGTTTGTCTCATAAGAAAGACCTATCCTTGTACTAAAAATTATTGTTCTTTAATTTTTTTGATATTTTCAAAAATAAACCAGTGGCGGTTCGTCAAAAATTGAAAAAACGCGATTTTTGGTTAAAAATTGGTTTGCGCCAAAGAATAGAAGTGCCCAGGAGTTTAACGTAGAGAGCTGCGCATAGTCTTATTCGAAAGAAGAAGAGTTTATTAACAAAATGGAGTATCAAATTTTTGAATTTTTGCCTACAACCCTTTTTATGAATTTTCAAAAATGACAAATTTTTTTTTTGAAAAAATAAAGAAGACATTTTTTGTCTGATTTTTAAATGTCAGATTCGTGTTTCTCATACCCAAACTAGCCAGAAATATGATTTTCATCAAAATCGGAAAGGGTGAAAAATGCACCCCTAAATTGCCGATCAATTTTTTCAACTTTTAGCACTAAAAAAATCATAACTTGAGAACGGTTGGTAGTAGAGACTTCGGGTAAATTTTGTTATTTTGAGAATAATGTAAAGTATTATAATAAAATATCAAAATATTTTTAAAAATATGTTAACCTTTACTTTTAGGGTAAAAACAAAAATTGACATTATTTGCCGCCATTTTTAAACGGTTCAACTTTTGTCAACTTTTATTTTTTTGTTAGATAGGGTTTGTCAAGAGCTTTCCAACGATGTATAATAAGTTGGTCTTGTAGGTTATTTTGACCCGTTAAAAAAATATTTTAGTTTTTTCAACAATTTTTACGACTAGCCAAAAAAATACTGACAAAAAATAATTTTTAAATTTGACAAAAATGAACTAAATTGATATCTAGCATCACTATAACTTGTAAAAATGCTTTATAAGACAATTTTTTATTATTTAAGGGCTTCTGACCCTTAATTTAAAAACATCCCCTAAAATGATGATTTTTTTTTTTTTTTTAAACAAGAAGACATTTTTTTACAGATTTTTAAATGCCAGATTCGTGTTTCTGGTACTAAATTCAGTTAAAAATGTGATTCTCATTAAAATCAGCAAGGGTCAAATATATATACACAATAATAATACACCCCTAAATTGCCGATGAAAATTTTTGACAAATTTTCAACTTTTTGCACTAAAAAATTTATAACTTGAGAACGGTTGGTAGTAGAAATTTTAAACAAGTTTTATTGTCTTTGAAACAATGCAATATAATATATTACAAATATAAATTAGTTTTCCAAAAATATTATCCCTCATTTTTAGGGTAAATACAAAAATCGACTTTAAGGGCTGTTATATCTAAACGATTCGACTTTTTGCATATTTTATTTTTTCGTTAGATAATGTTTATCAGGAGCTTTCTAACGATGTATAATAAGTTAGTCTTGCGCGTTTTTGAACCGTTAAAAAATATTTAGTTTTTTTCATTAATTTTTATAGGGAAAAATTGATTAAAATTTGAGTGTTTTTAGATTCTATAAAAACAAACGCAAACGATGTCTGCCATCATAAAAACACCTAAAAATGCTTTATATTATAAAATTTGATTATTCTGACGTGTATGCGACCCAAAATTACTAGCCCCGCAGGGACAGTCGAAAAATACTATCCACATGCAACACCCCCCCCCAACAAACTAGCCCCGCAGGGACACTGGTATATACTATCCAACCGAGAGGCCCCACAGCCCCCCCGGGCCTCGCGATGCTCGCTCAGCTACGCACACGCGAGGACCCCCGTCGGACGCATCACGACACCCTCTCCAACTAACTAGCCCCGCAGGGACAGTCGAAAAACACTGTGCGGAAACGCTCCCCCAACCAACTTTACGGCATTATAAAATAATTGAAAAAACACTCCCCAACAATCTTTCCGGTATTATAAAATAATTGGAAAACACTCCCCAACAAATCTTCCGGTATTATAAAATAATTAGAAAACACTTCCCGACAAACCTTCTGGTATTATAAAATAATTGGAAAACATTCCCCGACAAACCTTCTGGTATTATAAAATAATTGGAAAACACTCCCCGACAAACCCTCCGGTATTATAAAATAATTGGAAAACACTCCCCACCAAACTTTCCGGTATTATAAAATAATTGGAAAACACTCCCCACCAAACTTTCCGGTATTATAAAATAATTGGAAAACACTCTCCGACAAATATTCCGGTATTCTAAAATAATTGGAAAACACTCCCTAACAAACCTTCTGGTATTATAAAATAATTGGAAAACACTCCCCACCAAACTTTCCGGTATTATAATATAATTAGATAACACTCCTCACTAAACTTTCCGGTATTATAAAATAATTGGAAAACACTCCCCACCAAACTTTCCGGTATTATATACTTATAAGATAACACTCTCAGACAAACTTTACAGCATTATAAAACAATTGGAAGAACACTCCCCGACAAACGTTCCAGTGTTATTAAATAATTGGAAATTCACTTTGAAGTAAAATAAGGTCCTATTCATGTGCGGCTTCCTTCCCAATAAAGTAGCCTCGTAGGTACATGCAAAAATACTATCACATTCTTCAAAAAATCAGCCCCACAGAGTTAAACAAAAAGCGAGATGTTTGCAACCAAAAATTAGAAAACATTTCCTTACAAAATTTTACCACTCCCCAACAAACTTCAGAAACAAATATTTAGAAACACTTTCTTTACTTTTTTTACTCCAAACAAACAAACCCTGCAAGGACGGTTAAAAACACTATTCATACACGCTCCATAAGAACAGGCAAAAAAAAACTATCTATTGCTACTCAAAAATAAAAACACTCAACAACAAACTTTCAGTTACTGGAAAATACTTCAACAAACTTACAGTTTTTTAATTTCCGATACCATTTATCACACAAGCATCAAGGTTACATCATGTAAAAAGTATTAACTCTCTTACATTTTTTTTTTTTTACTTTTCAACCATTACACAATTAACACATTACAAAACTTTAAATTGCATACACTTTTATAATTTCCTTTAACCTTTATCACACAAGCATCGGGGTTACATCAAATAAAAAGTATGGTCACTTTTACTTTAATTTTTTTTTCTTTTTACACAACTACACAGTTGCCCAATTACCCATTACACAATTATATAACCTTAAATTGCATACATTTTTACCATTTCCGATATTCTCTATCACATATGCATCGAGATTACATCATGTAACAAGTATTAACTCTCTTACATTAATTTTTTTAACTTTACACTATTACACAATTGCAATTTACACAATTACAATTACATAACCTTAAATCGCATACATTTTTACAATTTCCGATACCCTTTTCCACACAAGCATCGGGGTTACATCATGTAAAAAGTATTGCCACTTTTACTTTAATTTTTTCTATTTACCTTTACACCATTACACAATTACTACATTACCCATTACACTGTTACATTTACAAAAACCTTAAATCACATACATTTTTAACATTTCCGATACCCTTATCACACTAGCATCGGGGTTACATCATGTAACAAGTATTAACTCTCTTACATTAATTTTTTTTTACCTTTACATCAGTACACAATTACCACATTACCCAATACACAATTACAATCACAAAACCTTAAACCACATACATTTTTACAATTTCCGATATCCTTCATCACACATACATCACGTAAAAAGTATTGCCAATTTTACGTTAATTTTTTTTTACCTTTACATTAAATTATTACACAATTACCCAATTACACCTTACACACTTACAATTACATAACTTTAAATCGCATACATTTTTATAATTTTCGATACCCTTTATAAGACACAAGCATTGAGGTTACATCATGTAACAAGTATTAACGCTCTTACATTAATTTTTTTTTACATTTACACAATTACACTGTTACCCAATTACCCTATACACAATTACAAAACCTTTAATCGCATACATTTTTACAATTTCCGATACCCTGTATCACACAAATATCGGGAATACATCATGTAAAAAGTATTGCCACTTTTACTTTATTTTTTTTTCAACTTTACATCATTACACAACGACCCTATTACCCATTACACTGTTACATTTACAAAACCTTTAATCACATACATTTTTAACATTTCCGATACCCTTATCACACAAGCATCAGGGTTACATCATGTAACAAGTATTTACTCTCTTACATTATTTTTTTTTACCTTTACATCATTACACAATTACCACATTACCCAATACACAATTACAATCACAAAAACCTTATATCACATACATTTTTACAACTTTTGATATCCTATATCACACAAGCATCGGGGTAACATCATGTAAAAAGTATTGCCACTTTTATTTTAATTTTTTTTTACCCTTACACTATTACACAATTACTCATTTACACCTTACACAATTACATAACCTAAAGTTGCATATATTTTTAACAATTTCCGATACCCTTCATCACACATACATCGAGATTACATCATGTAAAAAGTATTGCCACATTTACTTTAATTTTATTTTTTACTTTACACTATTACACAATTACAATAACATAACCTTAAATCGCATACATTTATACAATTTCCGATACCCTTTATCACATAAGCATCGGGGTTACAATATGTAACAAGTATTGCCACTTTTACTTTATTTTTTTCTTTTTACTGTACACTATTACACAATTACACTTTACACAATTACAATTACATAACTCTAAATCGCATATATTTTTAACATTTCCGATAACCTTAATCACACAAGCATCGAGATTACATCATGTAAAAAGTATTGCCACTTTTACTTTATTTTTTTTCTTTTTACCTTTACACCATTACACAATTACTGTATTACCCAATACACTGTTACAATTACAAAAATCTTTAATAACATACATATTTACAACTTTTGATAACCTGTATCACACATTCATCGAGATTACATCATGTAACTCTCTTACATTAATTTTTTTAACCTTTACACAATTACGCAATTACACCTTACACAATTACAGATACATAACCTTAAATCGCATACATTTTTAACATTTCCGATAACCTTCATCACACAAATATCGGGAATACATCATGTAAAAAGTATTGCCACTTTTACTTTAATTTTTTCTTTTTACTTTCACACCATTACACAATTACTGTATTACCCAACACACTGTTACATTTACAAAAAATTTAAATCACATACATTTTTACGATACTCTGTTCCACACAAGCATTGGTGTTACATCATGTAACAAGTATTAACTCTCTTACATTAATGTTTTTTTTTACTTTTACACAATTACGCAGTTACACCTTACACAATTACAATTACAACCTTAAATCGCATACATTTTTAACATTTCCGATAACCTTAATCACACAAGCATCGAGATTACATTATATAACAAGTATTGCCACTTTTACTTTAATTTTTTTTTACTTTACACTATTACACAATTACACTTTACACAATTACATAACTCTAAATCGCATACTTTTTTACCATTTATGATACCATTCATCAAACAAACATCGGAGTTACATCATGTATTGCCACTTTTACTTTAATTTTTACTTTAATTTTTTCTTTTTACCTTTACACCATTACACAATTACTACATTACCCATTACACTGTTACATTTACAAAAAACCTTAAATCACATACTAGTAACAAAACTAATCAAATTTCCAGCTTTCCATAAACAACAAATAATTCATTGTAAAGCAGTACAAAATCATCATTACCCCCTTTTCAAAATGATCAAAATAATTAACTAGATTGTTGATCCAAAACAACATAAAAATACCTTTAAATTTCAACAAGTAAAACCACAAATACTAAAACTATCACTAGATTTAAACAGTCTGTGAACATTCACGTTAAACATTTGCTGCTTATCAGTCTCGGAAAATACTGAATCTAGAAGTTTATTTCATGTGTTAATAGTTAAAAAAATCTGTTGTGATTCTACATCTTTAAACTGTCAGTAAATATTTGTTAAAATTCCTAGCAAGTCTTGTCTTTAACAAGTAAATATTAGTTTAGATTGCAATACGCCGGTGTTATAATGTATTTAAGTCATTAGTTAATTTAGGGTCGGCAATAATCCAAATAGCTCATTGAAGAATAGAATTTAGAAGATAGAGTAAGTTTTATGTACAGTGTATCCACGGATGGACTTAAGCATTCACTAAGAATTTTCGTTCAAGTATACGTTCACCCATTAATAAAAAATTCTAGTCGGTATAAAGTTTATAAATAAATGTTGGTTTACATACATAACTTTTAACCACCCTGCTGATTCGCTCTTGCTCTCAAAGAAAGTCGGTGATTATTGTTAACTGATTCTAACACTAAAATTGATGCAACATCATTTCATCTTAAGTTTTTTTTGTTTTTTTCACGTTTTTAACTTCACCAAAAACATCAAATTTATGTACCAAATTTAACATTTAGCATTTACAGATACTTGCACACCGGGAAATTTCCGGTAGAAAACTTCAATTCCGTATTTATAGAACACCTTTCCTATACCGTAGCATTTGATCAAGTAAATGCCGTGTTGTAAGATCAGCATCTTTCTGGAGATGTTACTTCAAATATTAACAAATAATTGTAGTAATGTTACATAAGCATTACTTGACAGCAACGATATTGATTTTCAATTACAAAATGAGATTTCATTCTTAATATGAAATATAACATTCGATATCTCCTTCTTAGCTCTTTCTTTCTTTCTTACATACATAAAATCCATTATTTACAAAATTTTATTTACAAGTATGTGGAACATTTCAAGGCAATAGTACGTATTTCAAAACAAATCTTTTGTCAAAATGAGCGATTGTTTGCTACAAAAAATATGGAAACAAAGACTAGCGTCGCAAAGTGGCGCAGAATAAACATGTTTTTAGCAAAATCTTGTTTAAAAAACTAATTTCAACAATCTCATTAATAAATTAGAGTGGTTTTCAAGAGATGGACGTAGAAATAGCTGAATAAATTCCAAAACTTTAGATTCGTATAGAATTAAACCTGGGAATTAACGGACAAACAGTAAAAAAAATCCTGTATAAAATACCCTATTCTAAGGTGACCAAAAAACATAAAAATATATTGTCAAAAATGGTTAAAACCAAGTAAAATAATAATTTAACTGATTGTTGTGACCTATAAACCAAACCAAAAAAATAAAAATTTGCATTAATTCTACCACAACTACACATTTTAACCATGCAACAAAATTGCTCAATATAGTTGATGATACAAAACTGTAAAAAAATCCAAAAAAATTACATGATTTGCTTCTAAAATACTGTTTATAATTTTGGTCGTCGTCTTTGCTTTATCCGTATACTCGTCATTGCTAGTTCATTGGCCTGTTCTCTTCTCGTAATGCTAGCAATTACAGGAAGTCCTATAGTTTTGAGTGAATTCCCGAACAACTAGAGAGATTATTTATTTACTCCGAACCAGAAAAGAATATCAAAAAAAAAATTTAAAAAAAAAATAAGAACCTAAAAAAAAACATTCGCCAAGCTGCAGTAATAATAATAATTTAATTTTACCAATGTTGACACAAATAAATACAGTTAAATACATACAATATTAAAAATAGTATTCATATTTTTGGCAAGTTAAAAAGTTATAATATATAAGTCTACAAAATCTTCTATTAAATATGGAGCATTTTCTGACAATATTCTTTTAATTGTAATCTTAAAATTAGCTAGAGGCATATCTTTTAAACTTTGTAGTAACTTAATCGTATTTAATGATTTTTTTCGTAATTTTTCAAGTCTATATTTTTAATTTAGAATATGATTGCCATGTCTTGCATTGTAGTCATGACGGCTGTTGACTGTTTGAAAATTGATTTTATTTTTGTAGATATACAAGAGCGTATCAAGTACAAACATGGACGGCAGTGTTAAAATTTTTAATTTTATGAAATATTCTTTACAAGAACAGTGAAATTTCAATTTGCACATTGTCCTAATTGCTTTTTTTTGTAATATAAATATTTTATTTGAGTAGCCAGTAGCACCCCGCAATCTAATTCCCATTGAAATATGTGACCCAAATAAAAAATGATATGCTATTATTTGTGCATTGGTATCAACACATTCAGTCAGCTTGCGCAAGACAAATAAAGCTGTTGATAATTTGTGACTTAATGAGTATAGGACTGAACCCTGTGGTACACCGTGCTTAACTTTAATAAACGTTAATGTGACATTATTAACAGAAACAAATTGGTACCGACCTTCCAAATATGATTTAAAAAGTTTCAGGGGAGTACCGCAAATGCCAAATGCTCTAACTTTCAAATTAAAATACTGAACTGGACACAGTCAAAAGCTTTACTTAAATCACATACTGTTTCAGCAGTATGTTTTCCTTGCTCAAGACCTTCAACTTTAGCACTCAATAAATCTGCCGCTGCGTTAATTGTACACTTATTAGGCATAAATACATGTTGTTGATTGCAAATTATGTTGCTTTTTTTAAACTCTTTAACCTAACTTTAATTATCATTTCAAAAACTTTTCCTAAAAATAGTATAATTGAAATCGGCCTATAATTATTTATGTCATCTTAATTACCTTTTTTAAAAATAGAAATAACTTTTGATTTCTTAAAACTAGACGGAAAAATGACAGTTTCAAAGCCGGCATTATAAAGACTTGCTAATGAATCTGCAAGTAAGTCAGCATTGTTTTTTAATATTTGACTTGATAGATGATATATCTTTACTTTTTAAGTTACTAAGCAGACTTATATATTATATATCACTTCTTGCCCTGTAACCGAGGCCATAAAGATAGAGTTTGTGTAAGGTTAGGTTAGGCTAATAATACTAAAAATTAATTTATCGGCTATTGAAGCAAAAAAACAATTTTGAGTTCTTCTGGAGATATTTTTGTTAAATTACGGTTTGACACTTCCCTCTTACTATTAATAAAAGACCATATTGACTTTGGCTTATTTTTTGCATTTTTAATAAAGTTATAGTATATATAGATTGTTTTTTTGTAGCTTTAACTGATTTTAAAAGCCAGTTTATAGCTGCTGTACGCTTTTCATTCATCATTTGTTCTTGTGAGTTTATAATGTTCCCATAAAAAGCTCAAATAATTTCTCATGGCTGCAAGTTCATCAGTAAACAATCTAAACTTTTTGTTTTCCAAAATAATGTTACTTTGGATAAAGATGTCAAAGTTTTCCTTCTGAAATCATCACAAAAAATAAATGTAATGCAATTGAAAATAACAAGAGAAAACCAATCCCGCAATATTAACAACAGATAGGTGTCGAAAATTTCATGTATAACAAAATTGTTTCAAAAAATCTTATGAACATTTTAGCAACCATAAAATTCTGTGTACCGTATAAAGAAATTTTTTTTTTTAGAATATGTGTATACATCAAGTTGAATTCAATACTTTAAAAAAATTGTTTGCTTTTCAATTTGCTTTTGACTTCAACGTTAACAAATTTTTTTTTCCTTTTTCCCAATATTTCGACAACAATCAAAAGTACGTAAAAAAATCATATAACCTAAACTGTAGAATAAAAAGCAACAAAAAACTATATGTTTATGCAATTTTCATTTCAGACGTAGAAAAGAAATCGTGGCCGACAACTTGAAGTTAAGGTTTTCTAACCTACCCAACATAAAAAAAAATGGCGTTAATAACAATATTGATTCTATTAAAAAAAATGTGAAAATTTTTAGTAAAATCAGCATTTCTAGTAAAAAATATGATTAAGTGAATTTCAAACTTAATTTTATCTAAAAACTTGTTTGAATTTTGTTGAAACTTTGATTATGAAATACAAAAATCTAGATTCTTATTGTTATCTTGTTATGTCATGTGAAAATAAGCTATAATGTGTCCATGTTAAATAAAAACATGTTATTTTAAATAAAACATACAGCGTGTCCGGAAAATACGTGTACAACGTTTGACGACAGACTCCTGACGTCAAAATAGGTCGATCTAAGCCGACTTAGTTATATCCAAAATTGTCTCGTTTAGCCGGTAGAGGGCGTCAAAAAAAAAACAAAAGTATAACAAAGTTGAAAGTATCTATTGTAAGAAACTAAGTAAAACAAAAACATTACTTAAGCAAATGTGTAAAATGACCGCCATCTTGCTGAATACACTTATTAACACTCTTTAAAAAATGATATTGGACCCTATCTAATGTCTCGGGATTATTAAAATGGTTGCCTGCATTTAAAATCCGCTGCAATAAATCATCGCGTGTGTTTACCGGAGTCTTGTAAACTTCTGTTATAATAGCGCCCCACAAAAAGAAGTCACACATATTTAACTCAGGAGAACGTGGTGGCCATTTTACTGGTGCATCATTGCCTCTTCCAATCCATCGGTTGAGATATTGATGATGTAAGTATTGCCGAACGGCAACGGAAAAATGGGGCGGGGCACCATCATGCATATACCACATTTCCCTCCGAAGTAAAAGCGGCAAATTCTCCAGAAGAATTGGTAATGTGTCTTGCAAAAAATTTAAATAAATATTTCCAACTAACCTGTCTGGAATAACAATGGGACCAATAAGGTAGTGATCAATAATACCTGCCCAAATATTAATTTTAAATTGATGCTGATGATGTGCAACTTTAATGGCATGTGGATTTTCATCGGAATAAATATGTTCGTTGTGCAGATTGGTTACCCCAGATCTTGTAAAGCATGCCTCGTCAGTAAACATAATTTTTCTACAAAAATTTGGAACAAGGATTCTTTTGTTTCTAATAAATTGACAAAATGTAAGCCGCATGGGGGGATCAGTCGGTAAAAGTTCCTGGACTTTTTGTATGTGGTAAGGATGTAACAACTGTTCTCTTAAAACCTCATTGACAATCGTTTTAGGAACATTTAACTCACGTTCTAAGAGACGGGTACTGGTACTTGGTTCTTCTTCAACTCTTTCCAGAATCATCTCTTCTGTTTCCACAGTTCGAGTTGTTCGCATACGACCCCTGCCTTCAAACTTTTTCTCAAAACTGCCCGTTTCCCGAAGATGACGCTCAATATTGGCAAATGTTTGGTGGTTTGGTATTCGACGGTTAGGAAACCTCTCCATGTAAACCCTAACACTCTGACGCCCATTTCCTTGACAAAACCCGTATACCAGGAGCATGTCAACTTTCTGAGAGTTTGTATAATTTTCCATTTTTAATTGTAAAATGAACTTGTAATTCAAGAATGTTGATCGTATACTTGAGTAAATTTCATAGACTGGTGACAATTTGTCAATAATTGTCAAATTATTAAACGCCATAGCAACAAGGTCACTTAAAAAATTATTGTTACAGGTAATTTCTTTTTAATATTTACAAATTTTTGACGCCCTCTACCGGTTAAAATTTTGGATATAACTAAGTCGGCTTAGATCGACCTATTTTGACGTCAGGAGTCTGTCGTCAAACGTTGTGCACGTATTTTCCGGACACCCTGTATATTAAATAACATTTAAAACGTGAGTAAAAATTAAGTAAAATTTTGAAATTCAATATTATGCAAATATTAGCTACAAATATACAACCTGTAGAAAAAATAAAATAATTAAATTGTTAAAAAATAGTTTTGACATATTTTTTTTAGTATAGTTTTAGTTGGATGTTTATAAAATTGCTGAATGATTTAATTAGCAAAACAACAAAAATTTATAAACAAATTCAAAAATTTACAGATATTAGCTTGTTAATGACAAAATTAGATAAAAAATGTTTTATATTTATTTTATTCATTTTGTAAAATCTATTAACATTATTCATTATATAAATAAAATATAGATTATTTTACTTTAATATTATTATTTACTATAGTTTCGATATGTTAATATTATTAAAGAATTTAAATAAATATTACATTTAACATCGATACTATAATCTAAAATAAATAATAATATTAAAAAAAAATGATCTATTTTTGATTTATATAATGAATAAAAAAATCATAATTTTACTAAACCAGTTTATAAATAAATTTTAGCTCCAAAATTGTTTAATTTAATAAAACAATTAGTGTCAAACAAATAAATAATAAAATTTGAAACAATTTCAATTAATCAAACTTAATGTAATTTATTTACGATTTTGCAAACATCAGCTTCATAATAAAATCACTACAAATAAAATTAGGACATAATTAAATCGTGTCATAAAAAAGACGGCGATAATTTCCGAACAATAATAATTATAAAACAATAAAATTGAAATGCTTGAAATTAAATATTTAATAGTACCGCTTGATGATCCTGTTACCTAAGCGATTAAATAAAATATCAAATGTTTGCATTTTAATTCAACTAATTGTAGTAAGTAAATTCAATGCTGTTGTAGACAAGTTTCGTGTGTATTTTACAAACCGATGATTAAAGGGTCCGAGGAGTTGTAATGTATAATCAACATAGTTTGTATATTCTTAACGAGGGCGCTGACAAAAAATCACGATACTGTCTGGTGATTCCAACAGTCGATCAGATTACATTCCTGCTGAAAGATTGTATGATTGCTATTTCGTGAAAAATATTTGATCGGGGAGGGGTGGTGGAATTTTATTATTATTATTATTATTATTTTTTGTGTGAAATATAAATCTAAAGCAGCAACACAAAAGTGGTGTCAGCGAGGCGCGATACTGTCCAGTGATTTCAACGGTCGATCAGATAGAAAACGTGAAAAAAGCGGTCTCAGTTAACAGTTTTTTATGAGCGCCGCCGAGTCGGTCTATTCTTAGGCTGGAGTGTTGGAACGTAAAGGTATTGGGGAAAGGCAGGTGCGGGGATACGAAGGGGCACCGTGGTAAGTCCGTGGCCTTGTGCGAGCAGTAACTGCAGTCAAGCGACGAGCGGCGAGCTAAGCGGTCGCGGCATGAAGAACTTCTTCTTACGATGGTGTAGATAACAAGAGTGTTACGAGATGGGCACCACGGTGGTGTGCGTCGTGCTATTCGCAACCATCTTCGGTGTGTTATCGGCATCGCTTAGCAAAGCGCTGCGTTATCAGGCGCCGGACGAGTGTAAATGGGTCGTGGTGGAAGGCGGCGCTGAAGACGACGTCGCGTTAGTTTGCAGATTAAGAACAATCAATAGTGAATTGGAAAATACGAATTTCAGTGTGATACAGCCGCAACATACCGTGAGATTGAGACTCGAATGCAGTGACGCGCTATTCTTCCAGAGCAGTTTGAGTGCGGGCAGTTTTAAACCATTAGTGGAATTACGCGAGTTATCAATCGAATATTGCAAAATCGGAAATTTATCCGATGGCGCTTTTAGAGGATTAAAAGAACTGAGAAATTTAACAGTGCGCACCCACAACACGGATTGGTCTGCAATGACTCTGGAAGTGTCATCCAATGCTTTTAGTGAAGAGCTCCGTTTATTGGAGCGATTGGACTTGGGAGAGAATAATATGTGGAGTTTACCCGAAGGAGTTCTATGCCCTCTGTATTCGTTAGAAGTATTGAATCTGACACGCAACCGGTTACGTGATATATCAAGTTTCAAATTTGCTCAAAGTCCGTCGGAACGGTGCGGTGCTAGTCTGAGATTACTTGACTTATCTCGCAATAATATTGACCGGCTGCCGTCGGGTCAGATGTCCGGATTGAGCAGACTGCAGAAGCTGTATCTGCAAGGAAACGGACTCACGCACCTGGCGGATCGCGCACTTGAAGGACTCGTCTCGTTAAATATATTAAAAATATCCGACAACAGACTCGTTAGTTTACCACCGGAATTGTTTACAGACACGCGAGAAATTAAAGAAATGTATTTACAGAACAATTCCATCAACGTGTTAGCGCCAGGGTTATTCAGTGAATTGACACAATTGCTGGTTTTAGATTTATCGCACAATGAATTATCAGCAGATTGGATTAATTCGGCCACTTTCGCAGGCTTATTACGATTGGTTGTTCTGGATATTTCTTTCAATCGAATAACAACTAAATTAGAATCTACTGTATTTCGAGACCTGTATAGTTTGCAAATATTAAGACTGAATGACAATTCAATAGAAACTCTACTCGAAAACACATTTTCAGAACTTTATAATCTACACACCCTAATAATATCCAATAATAAATTAACCCGAATTGATAGTGATACCTTTAATGGATTAACTGTGCTTTCACTGCTATCGCTGGATAACAATAGAATATCCTACATACATCCAGAAGCCTTGAAAAATTGTTCCAGTTTACAGGATTTACATCTGAATGGTAATAAATTGTTACAAGTCCCCGAAGTAATATCAAATGTTCCAATGTTAAAGTCCCTGGATTTGGGAGAAAATCACATCGATGTAATTACCAATCACACGTTTGATGACATGAAGCATCTATTCGGTTTGAGACTGACTGAAAATAACATTGGAAATTTAACGAAGGGGATCTTCGATAAGATGGTATCGCTTAAAATACTGAACTTGTCACGTAATAAAATACAGAATGTGTCACCGGGCACGTTCGATGGCAATATAAATTTACAGGCGATTCGATTAGACGGTAATTATCTCACCGACATTCAGCAATTATTCGCGAAACTGCCCAGCCTGGTCTGGCTTAACATCTCGGACAACCACCTCAAGTGGTTCGACTACGCATTAATTCCTGCCGGCCTGCAGTGGCTGGATATACATTCTAATCAGATCGAGGAGCTGGGGAATTATTTTGAGATAGAATCAACTTTATCGCTCAGTACATTCGATGCGAGCTCAAATAAGCTGACTGAAATCACCGGCACCGCCATTCCCAACAGCGTTGAGGTATTATTTCTCAACGACAACTTGATATCGAAAGTGCAATCTTATACTTTTTTCAAAAAACCCAACCTAACAAGGGTTGATCTGTTTGGGAATAAAATCACAAGTCTGGACGCAAACTCGTTACGAATCTCAGCAGTACCGGCCGAGAAAGAATTGCCGGAATTTTATATAGGGGGAAATCCATACCAATGCGATTGTACGATGGAATGGTTACAAAAAGTTAACGGCGCCAATAGAGCAAGAACTCAACCAAAATTAGTCGATTTAGAAAGCATTTACTGCCAATTATTATATAACAGAGGAAATACGTACGTTCCCTTAGTGGAAGCAGCCCCGTATCAATTCCTCTGCACCTACCAAACGCACTGTTTTGCATTATGCCATTGCTGCGATTTTGATGCTTGTGATTGCGAAATGACTTGCCCTACAAATTGTACCTGCTATCACGACCAATCATGGAATGCTAATGTAGTCGACTGCTCATCAAGTGGATACATAGAAAAATTACCCGAGCAAATTCCAATGGATGCAACCCAACTATATCTAGACGGAAACGATCTCAGATCACTACACAGCCACGCTTTTATAGGCCGAAAACGACTAAAAATTCTCTTCCTCAATAATTCAAACATAGAAACAATCCACAACCGAACTTTTAACGGATTAAAAGAATTGGAAGTCCTTCACTTGGATGGAAATAGATTAAATGAACTCCACGGATACGAATTCGACAGCCTTGATGGATTACGGGAAATTTTCCTTCAACACAACCGAATTCTACACATTAACAACACAGCCTTTGCAAATTTGCACCATTTAAGGATCCTCAAATTGGACCATAACCGTATAAGTGATTATAGTGTATGGCACCTCCCTACAACTCTAATAGAAGTGACTTTAAATTCAAATCCGTGGTCGTGCGAGTGCGAATTTACGGAAAAATTACGCGAGTGGATGCTACGCGGCGGAGACGTAGTAATAGACATAAACAATGTTCGTTGTGTTTACAACACAACTGAAATGGACTTTTACAACGAAAATATGTACGCGGACAACTCCGATTTGGGTTTCTATGTAAGTCAAGAAAATGGAACCATCTGTACAGGAGCAGCCAACATCGACAACAGCATAAATGGTAACCTAACAGCAACCAAAACTATAATCAAGCGACAGGCCATACAGGATTATCTTCCACTTTTAGTAATCACCTTAGCAGTATTTGCTGTTATAGTAGCGACCACTTTGTTGCTCTTCATTTTTCGACAAGAAGTGCGCGTTTGGTGCCATTCGAAATTCGGAGTGCGATTGTTTCATAAATCAGCGGATTTCGATCGCGACGATAGAGACAAACTATTCGATGCTTTTGTTAGTTATAGTTCTAAAGACGAAGCGTGGGTGGCGGAAGTGTTGGCACCTGCGTTAGAACCTAATTATAAATTGTGCCTTCACTACAGAGACTTCCCAGTGGGTGCATTTTTAGCGGACACTATTGTGCAAGCAGTGGAATCATCCAAGCGGACCATAATGATCCTCTCGGAAAATTTTATAAAATCTGAATGGTGTCGCTTCGAATTCAAGTCGGCGCATCATCAGATACTCCGAGATAGGCGGAGGCGACTCATCGTCATACTCCTAGGTGAAGTTCCGCAGAAAGATTTGGACCCGGATATTAGACTTTACTTGAAGACAAACGTGTATCTCCAATGGGGTGACAAGCTTTTTTGGGAGAAGCTTAAATTCGCCCTGCCGGACGTGCCAACGAGTCAAAGGAGACGCGGATCGCAACGTGGACCTCACGTTCACCACCACGTCCATCGGCATGGAAGACAAACCACCGGCAACAACGGCGGCACACCACGCACCGTCGCCATCCACATCTAGTTTTATTAAATTAATAAAACAAATCCTATTAAATATTTGTCAGCCTATTGTGATACTACGTAGTACTGTGTTGCGTGCAATTGCGCGCGCAAAGTGATTGTGATAAGGTGTGAATGAATGGATGATACTCGATTTATTACGAGTCTAAATGTAAATACAATTTGTAAATTCCGAACTTGTATATATTATATATTTTTTTATTATAATTTCCAATATTTATTGTTAACTTCCTATATGCTGCATAAATTCAATTCGATTGTAACATATTTTTTTATCGAATAACAATGTGAATAATGAAGAAACAAACCGAATATAAAAATAAAAAATAATCAACATTTTATTTATTTTAATCATGAAACCTTTTGTGCAAATATAAACTAGACATATTCTTCATTTAATGTAATATAAGGAACAACAGGTGACCTTAGTGTATATTAAAAATAAATCCAAAAATATCCAGCAAAATAAACAAACAAAATCATCAACCAAGATACAAAATCCAAAAAAAATCAGCAAAATAAACAAACAAAATTAAACAAAACTACAAAATTTCCAAAGATTTTATTAAAAATGTCCATATGAAGACTAATTATAGACTATATCTCATCAAATTAAATATATTTTGAATTTTACAAATTTAATTTTGAATGACTTGTCATAGTTATTTGTGTTTAAGTTAGTATTAAGCAAAACATTGAGTTGCTATTTTTAAAATGTACCTTCAATATAAACTAAATGTGTGATTTTACGTTATTTCAAATAACTCAACAAGCAAGTTTTAGTTATATAAAAGTTCAATTTTGAGTAAATTGTCATTGTTAATCATATTTAGGCAAAATATTGAGTTACTATTTTGAAAAATGTATCGTCGGCATCAATATAATTACGTTATTTAAGAAATCCAAAAACAAAAGTTTTGTATTTTATAAAAAAATTTCCTATTTAGCTATCTAACTCCTCAAAATAAGTACTTTACTTTAAACAAAAGTCATCATTTTAAAAAATGTTGCCATATTAACATCAAAAACTGAAAAAATATTCATCAAATTTTGTCATGCAACTCAACTCAGTGCAAAACAATAAATTACTATTTTAAAAATTCTTCTACAGTTAGAAGCTCTAAACATTATTGAAAAACCTTAATTTTCAGTAAATTTTCATTTGTTTGAACCAAATTTTTAGTTTCTAAATTAAAAATTGCAGTGTTTGAACAATTTAGTATACATTTTAGGAATATATTTTCTATGCAATATATAAATATAAAAAAAAAGAAGGATCTTAAGAGATTTTATAATTACTTTCAATAGTTCTCAAAATGATTTTATTGTAAAAAAATTATTTTATAAATACTTTTATATGATTATAAAAATATCCTAAGCAAATTCATCTAAGATAATTTGTATGTAAAGCATTAAACTTGAATTTACACAAAAATATAATAATTTTTGAAAGCTTTTAGAGACTATAAGTAAACTTCTAAAATGTCCTGTAGTTGTATAGACTTTAAAAAGAGAAATGATTAGAACTATATCGGCTTTTATAAAGATAATATAATAAATCTTGAACAGCTTTCAAGATAGTAAAAGTATCTCCAATCTCCATAAAATTAAAAAAATAAACTGAGATATCCTTATGAAAATTACATAAATTATAGACGAATTTGAGTCGTACTGGAAACACATTAAAAAACCTTTATGGTTTTGTGGTAATTTAGGTTTACTTAAAGATTTTTTTTTTTTCGATATAAAAAAAATATTTTAGTATTTTGCTAGACACAATTAGAGCTTTTCGTGAACCTTAAAAGATTTTGTGAACGTGTTTTGAAAATCTCGCCATCGCATCGTTTAAAATACTTGGACAGATGACAGATAAATACCAGTAATTTGACAGATAATATAATTATAATATTAAAAGTTTTGTATATGAGATAACATGTGCTAAAAATATGTATCGCAAATTGACAAAAGACAGAAGTTTAACAGACGACGACATATGACCGGAATTTGACAGATGATTAAGTTTTAACATAATAAATTTGACAAATGACAGTAGTGTAGTATGGTAAAAGTTTGACAGTTTTACAAACAACAAAAGTTTGACAGATAATAAATTTATGATATCAATATCTGACTCCAGAATCATAAATGGTGGTGTTCCTCAAGGTTCTGCTCGTTCCACCAAAAGTTCTATTCATAGTTTTGCAGATGATATCTCTCTTCATACTTCATACTTTCCAAAAACCATATCGACAAATTTCTACATTAAAATCTCTGGTACATGTAAACAAAAACCTTAGAACAATATCTGAATGCAGTACTCCCAACTTGGCCAAATTTAACTCTAAACAACTCGATGATTCTAAAAATCAAAATCCGATGTATCATCAATACTAAACATTAAACTAAACAAGAAATCCATATCTAAATTCTTGTCAATTTGTCTTCTACAATCTCAACTAATTTTCTCTAGAATGGCCATTTGTTTACATATAATGCTAAAAATTTGATACCACAAATATGACAAATGACACAAGTGTAACAGGTGATAAATAGACAAAAGAAATTTAACAGATAATACAGTTTTGATATCAAAAATTTGACAAATAACAGTAGGGACAATCGTCCCCACATTAACATCTCCGATTTTGCTCAAATTTAATCACATGTTTGGGGGTACCAAAATATGACAGTTCCTAAAATTATAGATCACTAGGTACAATACAGTGTAAATGCGACCGTTTTAATTTTTTAGGAATATTATGTCTCCTTTCAGTTTTTGTGCTGTAAATTAGCAAAAAATAGTCAAAAATCATATTCAAAAAGGTGTAACTTATAGGAAATTTTCCGTAGAACACAATCCCGCCCTAGGTTTTCCAAAATTTCCCGCAAAAAATAAGAAAAATTACCATTTTATCAAAAATTCAATATCTTTGATTGCGCTACACCTAGAAACTTGAAATTTGAATATGATACTCCTGAAACATAGTACTTTTGCTCCCAAAAATTAAAAAAAAAACTGGATTCGCTTGCCCTAGGGTAAAATATAACACATAATTGCTCAAAAAGGTTACTTTTTAAGCGATTTTCTATTTACAGAGTTTTCTACATATTTATGTTCTGAGAAGATCTTGATTTTTCTAAGAAAATTATAAAATATTGTTAACATTTTTTTACAAATTTTAAAAGTTTCTATATGTTTTACAATCTTCTGAGAAGCTTTAAGTCGTTTTAGAAATCTTGCAGAAAATGCTTAAGTTTTTTTTTATAAATTCTTAATGTTTTCACACATTTTTGAATCTTTTAAGAAGCTTTTAATACTTCTAAAACGTTTGGTAAAAAGTTTTTTGTTTGCCGAAAAGACAAAAGACTAATCAATAAAAAACCAATCTCGACAATGGCGGACGTAGCGGCACCATCAGCAACGTCGCTCAGCACGATCAAAAAAGTCCTCTTCGAGTTACAACAAGAAGGCAAAGAAACCCGCCCATCTTCCCACCTCCGATATGGTATGCAACGACGGTTTGTCCCTGCAAGCTATCAAGAAGTACGTTGCCGCCAACTGCAAGGTCGACGCCAAAGAGGTCTCGCCCTGTATCAAGAAGTACCTGAAGTCGGCCGTCACCAGCGGCATTCTTTTCCAGACCAAGGGCAAAGGAGCATCCACCTCGTTCAAGTTGGCCGCCGCCTCCAACCGTAAACAGGCGTCCGGAGCCAAGGCCGGCAAACTGAAGGCAGCCACCAAGGGTGCAGCGCTTTTTTTAGAAGAATTAAAAAAAAACGGACATAAAGATCGCTTTTACAAGAAATTTTTCATTCAATTCATAATTATTTTTAAATTTTTTTGCGAAATTATGAAAAACAAAGAAATAAATATATAATAATAATATTTATTTACGGATCAACCTTTACATTAAATTAAAACATTTAATTCTAAAATATAAATATTTTACACATGTTTTAAAACAATTACAGTTAACATTAACAAAATACAAGTTATCACAATATTTATTAAAAATAATTACACATTAGTTTAAGGGAGTATTATAACCATAACAGGTTAAATGGTGTTTAGTTTTCAACACTGTTTGCAGTCTTGTATTATATTTAGGACATACTAAAAAAAACATTAATAAAATTGGAGGACATTTTAAATTATCATTTACAACTTTGTAAGAAAATGTAGTGTAAAAGTATTCTCTTCTTTTTAGAAGTGGATGTAATCCAAAGTGAAACAACAACAAACCATAATATTGGTTTGAAAATACAATACCACATTTATAACAAAGATATTTAATAAATCTTTTTTGGACTATTTCTAGACGCATAATAGAGTTTTGAAAATGCGGTGACCAAATAATACAACAATAGTCCAATATTGATCTCACATAACTATCATATGTATAACTTTTATTGGTTTGATGTTTCTAAAGTCTTTAAGTATTCTTTTAACAAGTCCAAGTATTTTGAGTGATTTCTGAGTAATAATATCTATGTGTGATATGAAACTTTAATTTGCAATCAAAATTAACACCCAAATATTTAATACTTTTCACAGATTCTAAAATAGTAGTACCAATCTTATATTCAAACTGAAAATTGTCATGTTTATGCAAAAAACAAATACTTTTACATTTGTTAATATTAAGTTCCATGTCATTTTTTAGGCACTAGTTGTATATTTTATGGATATCATTTTGTAAAGATACACAGTCATTCTCATTTACTATCCTTTCAAATAGTTTTAGATCATCAGCAAGACACTGACATTCTAAATTGACACTAATATCATTTATAAATAGATTAAAAAGAAAGGGTCCTAGGTGTGAGCCTTGAGGAACACCAGAAGTAATATCAATCAGATCTGATTTAAAGATAGAAATTACGACTTGTTGGATTCGGTTATTTAAATATATATATATATTAGGCTCGTTTCACACGTATACGGTTCGATTTGTTTCGGTTCGTTTTCGATTGCAACCAAAAACAAATAAAACTTTTTTTCCGTACACAGGCTCAGTAGTAATCATAATAGAGAGAAGTCAAGTTGTTGTCATGTTGTTTCTCTATAGAAGAATAACAAAACTAAGGAAGAATACTAGGAAGCATCCTATCATCACTTTACAAAGAAGTATTCGGTGCTATACTGTTTCTATTAGGTACCGAATAAAAACCAAAAAAAAAAATCCGAAAACGAACGGTTTTATTCGGCTCGGTTCGTTTTCGGTTGCAATCAAAAATAAATGAAACTTTTTCACACATACACAGTTCATATTAGGTTTTGTGTTTTTTTTTTTCATACACAGGCTCAGTAGTAATCATAATTGAGAAATGTTGTGGCCATGTTATTTCTCTATAGAAAAATAAAAAAAACGTAAGAAGAATACTAAAAATCGTTGGGAGCACCTTCTTATCACATTACAAGAGAGTATTCGGTGCTATACTGTTTCTATTAGGTACCAAATAGAAATCCAAAAAAAAAGCAAAAACGAACCGAATGGAACCACATACGTGTGAAACGAGCCTAAGGTTGGGGCTTAAAACTTCTTTGAGCGCCAGGCAGAATTATGTTTTAATACCAAAAAAAATTACATTCTCAAAATTTGATGCCGATTGATTAAGTCTAAATGGTCAAGCTACAAAAAAAAACTTCTTAAATAAGTTTTTTTATTATACAATGCGTTTTTCTACTAAATTTTATGTTTTTAAATTGAATGTCACAAACTAAAACGCCATACAATAAGAAAAAAAATTAAATAATCTTATAAACTGATAAAAATGAAAAAAAAATCGTATTTTATATTTTTTGGACAAAATTAAATTAAAGTAAATTTTTGCACAAAATTTACATAAAAAATAAATCAGTCTTGTTATTTAAAATCTCAAAGACTTGAAAAATTCTTTTTTTTTTTCATGAAATTATTTGACTTATATCTTTTTCTGTGCATTGTATAACCTTCTAGTTGATGGCAATTAATTAAGAAACATAAAATACAGTAGAAAACAATATTGTATAACAAAAAAAATCATTTCAAAAGTTTGACGTCAATTTTGGCAAATTTTACCTCTTCTTTAGTAGTTTTTGCGCTTGCACCATTTGGACTCAACAACTATGTTATTTTTTTGATAATCAAACATTATTACGCCCAACGTTCATAAAAAATTAACAAAAAAATGCAAGCCCCAACCTAGTATCTTACTCTTCATTACCAAATTTATTGCAAAAAATGATTAAAAGCCGAATCTTTCAAAATCAAAATTTGTCTAATTTTGCATTAAAAAAACTTTAAAATCAACAGTAGACAGAAACTATAAAAACAAATTTTTAAATATCAAAAATATAATATATAGTATAATAATAAATATAAATTAAAAAAAAAACCGATGCAAGTTTCATTGCTGTATTAAATAATCAAAATCTGGTCGTTAAACATATATTTATTATTAAAAATTCTTATAATATTAAAATCCGAAAGTAAAATATAAAAATTTGTCCTTTTTGACATAATTACAAATATTTTGCGTATTAATTATACCTTGAATACCTAAATCCGGTCGCTAAATGTAAAAAAATTGTGTTTAAATGACAAAATCCAGTTTAAAATGGTCAAAATCAGGTGATAATTGTTAAAAATCCGGCCAATTATGTTAAATCTTGAATAAAAAACTGCAAAATACGGCAAAAAATTTATAAGCCATACCTTAAAGTTGATTCCGGCTTTTTGAAAGTTTCAATCCATTCTGACAAAAAAAAAAATTAAAAATTTCAATAGAAGTCCAATATTGTTGAAAAATGCAAAATCCAGCCTGAGAATTTCATAATTTGCATTTATATTTAACATTTGTCTTTAAATATTAAAATCCGGACATTAAATTTTTACATAAATACTAAAACTCTCTAAATCTGTTGAAATCTGGATTTTAAACATTAAAACCCTGCATAAACAAAAAAAAATCGATTTTGTAAAAAAATTAATTTATTCTAAAAAAAAGTAAAACTGTTCAACGGATGCGATTAAGTATCAAATTACAACCGCAAATTGCAATTAAAGTCAAGTATTTTTAATTAACAAATCTGTCTTATTTTATTTTATTTAATCATTCGCATTTTTAACTTTCGTTGTAAGGCGTACATTAATTTGTATAATAATATTTACGCCATTTTTTTTCCTACCATTGGCTATCTCCTTTATTTCGTCTCAAGTGTTTTCTTGTAGTCCATTACATTCTTTTCTAGGACTTTTTTTTATTTTCCTGTTTTTCTTGCCTCATATATTTTGTTGGTGATTCTTTCTTCACTTATTCTTTTATTATGCCCATACTATCTTATTTGGCCTTCCGTAAATTTTTTTTTGTATTTGTTTTATTTGTAAACTCATCTTGTATGTCTCGTTCCTTATTTTATCTTTTCTTGTTTTGTTTTCGATCTCTTAAAGAATTTCATCTACATTGCATTTATTCTTTCTATTTGTTAATGTTGGCCTGATAACTTTTTTAACTATTTCTGTTTATGTGTTTTTTGATATTTCCTTTCTGTTTCAAGAAAGTGTTTTTAACATGTTATATATTTTTTCTTATTTTGTCTAATTTTTCGTTTCTTTGCTATATTGTTCCTAGGTTTCTGTATTGTTCAACCTGTACTATAATTCTTCCTTTTATTCTTATTTCGTGATTCAGTTTTCCTTTTGCAATTATCATGGTCTTTGATTTTTCATAGTTTATTTTCTTTAGTTGCTCATGTTGTGTTAAAGCTCTCCTTCTGCCACTGCAATCAATGTCATATCGTTTGTAAATAGCAGTTCTGCTAATTTTATTATTTCCATCTTCCAATATTCTATTTTTAACACTTTTATTTTTTTCTTTGCTTGTTTTATCGTCTTATGAAGAACATTTGAGAAGTGCAATGCGCTTAGCACGCATCCTTGCTTCACCCCTATCTTCATTTGGAGTTTTTTCGATTCATCGTTGTTCATTCATACTATGTTTTTGTTTTCTGTGTACATGTTTTTAATTACGTTTAATATTTCCCTCTCAATTCCTCTCTCTTCTTTCCATATATCCTCACTATTGATCCTGTCAAATGATTTTTAGAGGCCAACAAAGATTACGTGCACTACACTATTTTCATCATCTTTTCACTTAGCTGTTTTATTATAAATATTAGGACTTCTTTCTCTTCTAAAATCCCACTCGCTGTCCTCTATTGTAATATCTAATTTGTCTCTTATCCTTTTTTCCTATAATTCTTGTTAATATCTTTTTTGAAATGCTCGTAAGTGTGATTCCTTTGTAGTTTTTACATTTCCTTTTTTATGTGATTTAAAGATTATTCCTTTATTCCATTAATTTCATTGGCGTTTTCCTGTTTTCTGAATTATTAGATTCGTTATTTGTAAATTTTCTCCTGGTGCCTTCCCGTTCTTTAATTTCTTAATTGCTTTTACTACTTTCTACTTCTACTGCTTCCGTTCTTCTGTCCTTTAGCACTCATTCATCTTCTCTTGATTTGTTTTCTATTACTTCTTGTTCTGTTAGTTTTTGAAAGTATTGTTTTCATCGTTCTATTATCTAGTTTCACATTTTATGTTCATCATATTGTGTTTTTTCTATTGTTTTAGATGTTTTAACGTTCCGTAGAATAGCTTTTGGTTCCGATTGAAATTGTAATTCATTTCTTTTCCGAATTATTGTCCATGACATTATCTTTGCTTCTTTTATTATTCTCTTTTTTTGGTTTGAAGGTATCTTTTAAATTTTTCTTGTTTGTACCTTATCTCCTTCTTAACTTCGTTTGTACACCAACTAGTTTTTTTTATATATGTATTTACTATTTTTGTTGTTCCACAGTTCTCTTTATCAGCTCTTTCTATGCACGTTCTTTTTTCTTTCTCTCTGTTTTTTTTGTAGTATCTCTTGATATGCCGCTTGTATTTGTTTTTCTTTTAGTTTGTAGGTTTTTATATACCTTTTTCCTTCTTTTGTCTGGTTTAACTTTTGCTTTTCATTGCATGTCCATTTGTAGTAAATGATGATCGCCTACTATTTCCGTCTTGATACTATTACATTATGTATCATGTTCCATTTGTTTCTGTTAACTGGGTAGCAGTCGATGATTGATTTCTAGTTTCTGGTTGGTTGAGTTCTTCTGTATTTCTCTGTGTTTGAATTTGATGTTTATTACTACTAGATTGTTTTCAATGCATAGTTGAATCATTCTTTCTCTGTTGTTGTTTTTCATGCCTTCTCCTTCTTTCCCATTGCCTCCTCTATTCCGTTGTTTTGGTTTCCTGTTCTCCCATTTAGGTCTCCTAGTATCATTATGTTTTCTGTTCCCTCGTATATTTCTTGTTGTATTTTTTTTTATAGAAGCTGTATTCTCTTCTTTTTTTGGGTTTCATTCTCCACTAGCTTCAATCCTACTGTCATAATTCTATCTTTTGTGCTGTTCTCTTATTGTATCTTTTATCATTTCAACCTCTATCCACATTGACCAGAATCCTCTATGTATTTTAACTATCCCTTGCCCTTTTTTGATTGTTCCTTAATTAAAATTTAGAAAATAATCAAGTTTCTTACAAATAACTTACTAACAGTCGTACCTCTTTACTTTGAAAATAGAAACTGATTTCAACTTGATGATGCTCCGGCATATTTGGATTAATAGTTCAAAAATAGTTAAATACATATTATCCACAGCGTTAAAATAGTCGTGCATACATCGTTGACAGCCTAAAAATGTCTAACATATTGAAAGAGTAGACACCAATAAATGCCTCGGCACTCATATAAGTAGCACATGCCAAACCAAAGAAATAAAAACAATTTAAAACTAATAAATGATGTATTCTATGTAAATGGCCCTTTCATCCTAAAAGACACATACACGTGTTTCAGGGTATGCACCCATCATCAGTGTGCCTAGCATCTCACTGGTCGAAGAGAGAATTTACATAAAATCACAGCAACTATTAAACAATTTATGTTTACTAACACGTGTATGTGTCTCTTACAGGATAAAAGAGCAATTTACATAAAATACATCATTTATTAATTTTAAATGATAAATTTGTTTCGGTCATCTAATTCAAATAAAACACGCCAAAAATGCCGTTGCCTGTCCGAGTAAGGATTTAACTGTATTACAGTCATACAAACAGTTCAACATTTCTCTTAATAGGAAGCATTGCGTTAACACCTTCGTCAAATAAGAACAATATCAAGTAGACATGTTGAGCAATTTTGGTCACTGAGGTTGTCTACGTAGACTTGTCTATAGACCAATCCCCGTCTACGGGTCTGTTGCAAGACCAAATATTGCAGGTCTAAAGTCTCCCAATCAAAATGAGAGACCGCATAAAACGTTAGACATGTTGCGCAACGTTGACAGTGTGGACCTCACTCGGCGCCTACAGGCGAGTAACGTCCTAGCCTGTCTCCAGCTACCGAGTGATGTGGTTTGGCTGTTTACAGTTATTTTTACAGTTTTACAGTTCTTTTAAAAACATGTTGCTAACGAGAAAGTTTTAAAACTAATTTAAGATTACCATGCGTCTTATTGTTTGTAGGATGTTACGATTCCCGACTACAAAAACCAGATAAAAAGAAAAGTGGTCATAGAATCTCAGGCTGCAAAGCACAATGTGACAGTGGCGGATATAGAAAAGAAAATCCATTTATTAAAAACATCAACCATCCGGGAGCAAAAAAAAATTCTCCATGATGGTCTGCAAAGATGAAACTGAGAAATTCACATTGTAGTGTGGACGCTAGAAAGACAAAAAACGGTGACTCTGGACGGTTTATAGACGGTCTATAAACAAATCGCGCAACATGGTTTACTAGTGTGTACTAGCCTTAAAGACACTAAAACTAGCTCACATAAGTAAGATACAGGCTTTGTTGTGCAAATATTGAGAATATCCTAGGCTAATGTGACAAATTTCAAGGTGCTAAGGAGGACGGAGAAGAAATGTACAGTACTTCCTAGTATTAAGACCAAGAAACTAAGATATTTCGGACATGTAGCTAGAGGCCAAAAATACACAATTCTCCAAATCATTATAAAAAAACATAAACAAAATATAAGAACAACAAATCTATTTAGAACAGAGTTAATGTAGCATTGGTGATTTACAATCTGTAATAAGAGTGGAATAAAAACAAGAAAAAAAAAAATTAAAATATATGAGATGCCAGTTAATACAAAATAATACTATAAATTCTATTAGTTGCACTTTCAGTATTAAAGTTACCATGCGACATCTTTTTTGAAAAGCATTTAGAGATACATATTTATAAGAACTCTTTTGTTCCATTTGATGAGTTGAATACAGTGTTTAAGTTTCCCAAACACAATTTGAACCACTTTGTATATTAAAAACTTGTTCTTAAACGCCAAATCTGGCCTAAAATTTCAAAACCCAGCATTTCACAATCAAAATTTGACCAATAGTTTGCATATAAATTCAAATTCCGTTTTAAAATATCAAAATCCAGTCGTTAAATATTTAAATGTGTCCATAAATATATCAATCCAGCATTTTTTATAGTAAGTCAATAATTTTAAGTCTTGCATTTAATTAAATACTCTTCCAACAAATTATAATTCGGAAATTTAATTATCAACATCAATAAATTATTTAAATCTAAAATATATATAAATTCTGCCTTAAACACCAAAATCCGACCGTTAAGTATAAAAATTTGTTCTAAAATGTTAAAATCCGACCATCAGTTGTAAAAATTCTGCCAATTATTATTAAAATCCAATCATTAACTTAATTTTTTTTTATTTATAATGTCAAAAAAACTTCGTAATCTGGCCAAAAAAGTCATAAATTATACCAAAACTTGTCAAAAAAAAGTGGACTAGAATTGTCAAAATACCCTATGACATACCTAATGACAAAAATTTACAAAAAAATATAAAAATTTCGCTGTTAAATATAAACATTTATTCATAAATGTCAAAATCCGATCTAAAAATATAGTTTTAAATTTTGATTTGTAATAAAAAAATTTCAACAGCAAAATCAAAACCCGTTAAAAAAATGTTAAAATCCGACTATTATTTGTTAAAATTCAGTTAAAAACTTTAAATTTTGTTTCATAATGTAAACAATCTGCAAAATTTGCTAAAATCAATCATAAAGAAAGACTTTGGTCGATACCCTTTTTCATATTCATACTCATATTTACTTTACTTTTAAATATGTTTATTTTCTTTAAAAAACTTTGTATGTGTGTATATAAAATAAATTTGTTTACTACTACTCAATCATAAATCATATCCAGAAGTATCAAAATAAGGTCTATAAGTTTCAACCTGTTCTAAAAAAAAAAGAAATGAGAAAAATCTATAATAAAATATCGAAATTCGGCCATTTAATATTGAAACCTAACCTAACCTAACCTGTTCTAAAAAGACTATATTTGTCCTGAATTAAAAAATTAAAATGACAAAAATCTGCGATAAAAAAATAAAGTTTGATCATAAATATTAAAACCAGGTATAAAAATGTCAAAATACTGCTTATAGACAAACTATGACGCTTATTATAACGGGTGATTTTTTTGCAATTTGTTTTTTCAGTGTAAATTTTTTTACATTTCGTAACATGTGTCAATGCTAAAAATGCTTAGTAATGTTTGCCATTTTACCATAAATATACTAACAAACGAACAGCTCTTGCAAATCATTGAATTTTATTATATAAATTCGTGTTCTGTAAAAAATGTGTTTTGCAAATTACGTACGTTTTATGGTCGTCATAACCGACCCACCAAACAGGCTATTCAAGCTATTGTGACCAAATTTCGCACCAGTTTCACTTTATTGAACATAAATCCACCAACCCGTTTGAGGAGAGTGCGTACCGAGGAGAAAATTGCTGCTGTATCAGCCAGTGTTAATGAAGACCGCGATATGTCAGTTCGTCGCCGTTCTCAACAATTAGGCTTGTGTTATTCGACCACCTGGAAGATTTTACGTAAGGACCTCGGTATGAAACCATACAAAATACAGCTGCTGCAAAAACTGAAGCCGGGTGACCTACCACAACGTCGTTTGTTTGCTGAATGGGCCTTAGAAAAGTTGAATAAAGATCCACTTTTTTATCAAAAAATTATTTTATAGCGACGAAGCTTATTTTTGGCTCAAAGGGTACGTCAACAAACAGAATTGTCGAATTTGGTCTAACGAGCCTAACCCTAAAAAATGCACTTTTTGGTGCGGTTTGTGGGCAGGCGGCATCATTGGCCCGTACTTTTTCAAAAATAATGAAAGTCGCAAAGTTACAGTCAATGGAGTAAGGTACCGTGCTTACCAACTTTTTTATGTCCAAAATGAATGAATTGGACTTGGTTGACATGCGGTTTTAACAAGATGGTGCCACATGTCACACGGCACGCAATACCATGGACCAATTGAGAGGCGAGTTTGGTGAGCAATTAATCTCACGTTTTGGAGCAGTCCATTGGCCGCCAAGATCATGCGATCTGACCCCACTAGACTATTTTTTGAGGGGCTACGTGAAGTCTCTCGTGTACAGGGACAAGCCAGCCACAATTGCAGCTCTGGAAGACATCATTACAGCTGCCGTTAGTGAGATACCAGCCAAAATGCTGGAAAAAGTATGCCAAAATTGGAGCTTACGGATGGAACACCTCAGGCGTAGCCGCGGGCAACATTTACATAAAATAATATTTAAAAAGTAAATGGCAGACATTGATGTATCGCTCCAAATAAATATTTCATTCATTATTGAAAATTTTCTGTTTTTTTTTTAATTTTTAAAAACCAAATGCTTAAAAAATCACCCTTTATATTATTAAAAAAACGTAGACAATAATAATCCAAAATTAAAACCATTGCTATAGACAGTATAGACAAACAAAACTATTAACGTTGTTACTCAAATAATTTTAATACTAAAACAATCAATCGTTCAAACAAATTCCCACATTAAGACGAAACAAATGGGAAAATAATTAATTACCTTATTATGATTAATATTAATAAAGCAACAAATTCCGCTCCTTTAATTAAATTATTAATTAATCTATCCTAGCCAATATGTTAATGATATTATAATTCGTCCAAAACGAGCAGATTAATCAGTAGAAAATTACATTCAATAAAACAATTTCGTTTAAAAAATACAGTTAATTGCGTTTATCTAATGTGGTGGCGCTAATTATTATGTAGAAAATTAGTTTTTGTCATGGCACATCAGGCATACTAATTAATTGCTTAATTGATAAAGTGATTGAATACTAATGAAAATTATGTAATTCAAATCCATTAAAAAACCTGTAAAATCACAATTCTGATGATTTAAAAGTGAAATTATTCAATTTTCTTCTCTAATAATCTAGAACAGCACTCACTCGATTAAATAAAAGTGATACAATAATCATCTCAAACAATTTTAATTAAATCACACGCTTAATTGCCGCAATTATCGCTGTGAAATTAAAAGTGATATTTATTGGAATTAAACACATTTCGTAATTATGGCTTCATATGAAACATTTTCTACTCACATCGTAAAACTCGTGGCAGGAGGGAGAAGCGACAAAGCACTAAGCAGCGATCACCTACCTGCAACAGAAATATAATTATTATAGTAAATTATAATGGCATCAATTAATTAATATTTTATTGCAACCAATTTGGGTCAAGTTTTGATTACTAATTCAATTTTAATTGAATTTCTGTTATTTGTGATTGGCAACGAGGAAATTCGTTCGATCTACTTCCACGCCTCACGGAATCCATCGAAGAATTTAATTAAATCATCGCGTGGTTACGAATCATATTTTCCAGATAAATCAGGAAGTATTTATCACTACATATTGGTGCAACTGTAAATCGGCTGACGGCAATATATTATATTAAAAAAAGTACAAAGATCTAATCTCTGTAAAGGAAAATGTGGGTCAGTTGCATAGCAATTTTCGCCTAAAAATAAACAATAATAATTTGCAAGTGTGAGAGATCTTCGCAGCAATAACGGTAACATGTGCGGAAGTGTATTGGTATGCCTTCATGGTCAGTTGCACGTGCCTTTTATGTGTGTTTTAGTCGGCGTTTTGTAAGTAACATCACGCTTTTTTGTTTCGGGTGAGGAAATGTAGACGTTGATGTGCAACGCGATGACGCAGCTTCTTTTAACAAGTAATTTTTGATTTGATTTAATGAATCTGTCGGATTTAATCAAATTTTAAACAAATGCCTTGTCTGAGGTCACAATATTGTATACATTCGAGGCCCTATTATGGTCAACACAAGTACACGTTGTCAGAATATGAATCAATTATGATAATTTGTTAAAATTTAATTAAATCAATCAACTATAGTCAGTAGGACACACCATTCTGACTAAATTTTAGAATACTTAGTTTTTTTTTAATCTTTTGGAAAAATATAATTTGAGAATTCTACAATACTTTTTTTTTAAATTTGTATAAGTAGATAAAAATAATTTTGGTTTTGCTTGAAAATTATAATTAAACAAAACCATTGATGTGACGCTTTGTAGACAAAGGTATTAAGCACATATCAAATGAACAAAGAAAACCCTGATATCTCAGTATAAACTGTAAAAAGCCACTTTGTCCGTTGTGATATTAGTACCATGTTGAATGCTTGTAAAATTTAGTACTATCCTTTTTTCACCATGATATCCGCGGGAGGTGATGCCGCAATCACTTCTACTGCCTCCTGTGACACCTGTTCTGTAAGCCCTCCTGATCCTTTTTTTGTCTTCATGGCTTCTCCCAATGTTTCTGCGGCGTATAAGAATTTGATTCATGCTACTGTTGCTATTAGCCTGGCTTCTTCTCCTGAATCTACCAAGCTTTCTCTCTATTTCCTTTGATCCGCTTCCTTAACATGTTCAATCCATCCCTTTGCTTTAAGTGTCACTCCGAGGTATTTGATATCTATATGGATATCACTTAGTCTCCTCTTGCCTGTTCCTTTACCTACTTCATATACCATAAGAATACAAATACTTAAACACTCCATTAGCTCTTGCACTCAAACGCATACTGACCCACTAATAGTAAGCCTAAGTTCCTACCTTCGCCGCTGAACTATTTTGTTAATAAAAATTTGTCGGTTCTTATAAAAAAAAGCGTTTGCAAAATATGTCTAGCAGAGGGGCACTCAACTCGCAACAAAAACTTGGTCTAGCCAATCTTATTATGCTTGCATCCAAAACTTTCATCAGAAAATTTCGTGCGGATGCGTAAATTGTGCAACCGTAGTCTCTTCGCGGTACAAGTTTATACTGGCAAAACACTTAATCACCTTCAAAACTTTCTTAAAATACGTAACCAGCTCTTCTATATATATATATATATATATATAATATATAATTGGTTAACAGACTTCTTTGAATATTATTATATTTGTTAACGGGATGATGAGTCTATTTTTTAAAATAATTATTTTAATAAATTAAAATTTATTTATAACGTTTCATATGTTATATACATATATCGTCAGATAAATAAATATATAAATAAAATACAAAATAAAATAATATTATGTAAAATTGTCACATTTGAAGTTAAAAATAATAATAATAAAACAATTTTTTATGAAATAAATAAATAGATGAATTAAACTAACATGATAAAATAAAATAAAAATAAAAAGAAGAATATCTATTGACATTAGATATTAAATATTAGTAATATATATAATTATGTATATAACATATGAAACGTTATAAATAAATTTTAATTTATTAAAATAATTATTTTAAAAAATAGACTCATCATCCCGTTAACAAATATAATAATATATATATATATATATATATAGAGATGTTAACTCCCTTATAGAGGCGTTTTCGCGCACAATTTTAACCTGATCGAGGCGTTGAAATTTTAGAAGCGAGCGCTCGCACCAGCGCACATAAACAGCCAGTTCGAGGCGTCTAGCGGTTAGTACTAATTTTGCTCGACTAGATGGCTACTGCAGCAGGTTTTAAGAAATATGCACAAATCTCAATAACATATGTTGTTTTCATTGAATCTTGGGAGTTGCAGCGTAGATAAATATTTCGTAATATTATATATTTTTTCTAAATAAAAATGTTTGTTTATAAATAATTCAATTGATTAATAAACAAAATAATAAATAGTAAAGTACAATCAAAAAGTAGTTTGATGCAAACGATTTAGTTATTAGAAATAAATAATTACTTAATTGTACTGAAACAACTGCTATATATTCAATTAAAAAAAAAGAATAAATATTGAATATTTTATTAAAAATTGTTTAATAAAAAAACAAAAAATTGCTAATTCCAAAAATTAATTACTAGAGTTAGTCAGTAAGTGAACGACTTACTTACGTTACAATGTCAGTTGTTTTGATTATTAATAATATAATAAATTTAATTAAACATAACTATTATTATTTAAATTTAATAAATGAATAGGGGGCATTGCGTTACTACCTTTGCCGATAACTATTATGCATAAAAACAAACAATCTTACATTCCTATCACTTTCAAACTTTTTTATAGAGGCGTTTTGCGCAAACTTTTAACCTGATCGAGGCGTTGAAGTTTTTGATAAAAGCGCCCGGTCCAGGCGCACAAAAACACCCAGTTTGAGGCTTCTAGCGATTTTTCACGCTTATTTTTGACTGGTTCGAGGCGTCTAAGCTTCTAATAAGTTGTTTGTATGCGCTGCTAGAAGCATCAGTAGGCATCCACAAATCAAAATCATTGTTTGAATATTATTTGTAAATGATTATAAGAAGCTCTAATTAGATTTAGAATTATTTAATATACATAATTATTTGAAACAACAGTAACAATGTAATTTTAATAAAAAAAATTATTTAAAAAAAATGTTAGTAACTTTTTTTTAATCACAAAAGAAAATATTTTATAAAAAATATAGTTGTCAATGAATATCGTCAACAGTTTTATAAAATATCCACAGTTTTACATTTTTGTACATGTTTATGTCTGAAACATACAGATAATTTAAAAAAAATAATTAATATTATAAAATGCAAACCTTATATTTTGCGGTTTATAACATATTTAAATAGTCAATGTGTATCTGTAACCATAGTAATAATTGTACATTTATACAACAACCGCATTAACTATCTCGTAAAAGCGAAATTTTGTGCACATTTTTACCGTTAAAATTTAAGGTAAGCTAAGCTCCCGCTTCAGGCGCACATAAACATCTAGTTTGAGGCGTCTATAGCGGTCATTCACGCACATTAAGGTGCTACATGACCTTGACTACAACAAAAATTATTTGTGTTTTATAAATGTCCCTTACTTTATCTTTCTTTATAGAAATAGTTTTTGTAGCATCTTGCACACTTTTGATCAGTTTCAGGAGTTTGAAGTTTTTATACATTGTTTATATGCGTAATAGCACTTAATAATTAATTTAAAAAAATGTATACTATTGGATAATAAATTTATTTTGTTTATAAATGGATAACTTATTTGTTTTTTATAAATTATTACATAATTATTATATAATACTTAAATTATTAAAATTTAATTTTAGTGTAGCTAAATAGTGGGTGGTTTATAAAAAAACAGTATTAATTATTATTTTTTATTTGTATTATTTATAAATGCATATAATTGGGCAGATGTGTGTTCTACGGAAATAGAAATAGTTGCATCTTTGACTACATTGTCACACACTTTCCTCTGGGAACTTACTGTATATAACTCCTTCTTTAGAAATATCAATATTATCATTAGTATTTAATTTTTTGACAATGTCAATATTTCTTTCTTCGGAAATTTCAATATTCTTTTCTGTTGGTAATATTTCTTTTGAATGTCATGATATATTTTGTAAAATGTTAATTTTATTTGTGGCGTTTACGTTTTCCAAACTTTCCTGAGAATCATCTTCTACAATAGAAATAACACAATAATTAAAAAAAATTAAATATATTTATAAAATTATAAATTACCTTGTTGATTTGGAATAATTTTGTCTTCCTGGGACGTAGCTGCTTCTATCTCATTCATTTTCAGCACCATCTCATCTTTTTCTAAAAATAATATTACAGAATTTATTATTAAATAAATTAGTGAATTATTAAGTTATTATTTTAAATAATTTGATATTACTTACCACCGCGAAATAATACTTTCGCGTCATACGTTCCCAAATTTTTGTAGCAAACTTTCCTTACAGAATTGTTCTCGTTACAATCCATTTGCCGTTGATTACAAATGTAATACAATCCATCTTCTAAAAACTTTACTAAATAAAACATCGCTAAATTATATTCTCCACTCTATCACAAATTTACTAAACAGTAAACACTTTTTTTTAAATTACAATATATATATCCTAATAATTAATTAAAAAGGGTAGGAGTAAAGCAATAAATGCTATTTTTCGTATTATTATATGTACCCTTTCAGTCGCATCCGGATTAGAATTAATGCTTTCTAATGAGATTTTAATAAACATTTGTTTCATCTTTTCTAAAATGATTTATTATCATAGTATTATGTTACAAATTAGGTTATATTGCTAAATAAAAAATCTTGATATTATTTATTTCATTAGTTAAAACTAATAAACATAATGATTGTACAATAAATTAAACAAAATTTATTACTAAAAACTTTATAATCAAATTAAAAAATATATAACTTAGTTAGATTATTAAATAAGTGAGCAGATGCCGTTTTTAGCACAAATTAGAATTTTTTGAAAAATTATATATTGGTTCCATCGCCATAATTAAAATTTAAGCCATGTGCGTTCTCTTTTCACTACAAGTTTATAACGTGCGATCGTCATCATAAGATTCGTAATTACTAGTTCTCTGAAATAATATTAGTTTATTTTTGGATTGATGTTGTTTTAGCAAATATGATAAAGAAATATGCAATAATTAAAAAAAATATAAGAGGTTTTAGTTATTTTTTATTCCAAGTAACTAAAAGTATTATTATTCGATATTATTTTATTTATAATGTCTTAATTATTATTTGATTCACTTTGATTTAATGTAAAATGATATCATTCTGGAAAAGAAGATCGTACATTTTCAAAGTTGTGTTTAAACACTTCTCAATTCATTAACAACAAAACATATTTTTGATGATAATATGATTAATATAATTAAACTGATTGATTTATGAGCAGGTGATTGTTTCTTTCTTGTGACCCGCAACTGCATGATTCTGTCATAAAGGGAAATACTAATCTTCCGGTTTTTCTTGGCTTAATTATGTCTACATATACAAAATCTCTATAATTACCGTAATAAAAGAGCAGGTAAAAATATATAGATTAATTTTTTACTTTTTAGAATGGTTTTATTAGAATAGAGAATTGACGATTGGTGATATAAGAAAAGGCAACACACAGTTACACATGTCTACTGTGCAAAATATTTTCCTGTCTTTTTATGCAAATGTCAATTGAAGCAAATTTCAGTGTCGCTATGTATGTCATGATTGCATTTTTTATTCAAATCAAATATATTTGATCTAATAAAATGTTATAATACATTTTAAGCAATTATTATAAAATAATATCTATAAAGATTACGATAAATTCTTTTTACTAAGCAATGCGATATTCAGGTAGTTAATTCTTCGTCGATGTAACGAAATTGAAGTATCATGTCAACAACATATATTTTTTAAACATCGCCGCTACTATTACAATCCTAAGCAAAACCTTGTTGAAATTACCAAGGTAAAGTGATGAATATTACATAAACATGACATAACCAGTGCTTAATATTTATCAATATATTTAGTACTGTTACCTGTAAATTTGTAGTTAAAAGCAGAAGAATAGATAATGACATAAATATAATTATAGCGTTTAGTTTTTTTTATTGGTATTTTCAAATTTGTTTTATGTAAACAAATTAAAGTATATAAATACTAGCAAAAATATTACCAATTCATTTTTTTATAAATCTTGAAAAAGACAGATTATAGAAAAAATTATATGCAAAAAACGAGTAGTAAAATATAACAGCAAGTAGTTTTAAAATATTTCCCTCACGTGTTGAATGACCTTGCCCATTTATGGCTTTTCAACCTTTTGTCTGTTTACTTTCAATGAACTCGTATAATAATGGAATTAAGATAAATAATATTTTGTGGTTTATAATTTTTTTATTTATTTAACTAAGGAATTTAAATTATGTAACGTGTCATTTATGCATAGGAACAATTGTAGTTTCGATGTTAATAAGTACCAAAGTATAACAATTAACTTATTAATTATATAAATTAAACAAATTTAAAGTATTGTAATCATATCTGGATTAAAATCAAATAAATATAAAACCAGTAGTTTCAGGTTTGTAATATACAACAAGAAGTAAACATAGGATTTTTACAATGCAAAACATAATAAAATTTAACCATGTTGTTATGAAGTTATAATGTTGTCAATATGTGATGGTATGTTATTATGTAATACTTTATCATGTTATTATGTAAACCATGTTATCATGTATTATGTATTAATGTTATGATAATAATCATAATGACATACTAAATAATAGTAGGACAATACGATTATGTGGTAACTTAATAGCATAACATAATATAACATGACAACATGATATCATAACATTCTAACTTGATAACATAATATCATAATAACATCATAACTTGATAACATGATTTCATAATAACATCATAACTTGATAACATAATAACATAATAACATGCAAGCTTGATAACATGAAACTATATTACCATGATAACTTGATAACATGATAATTTGATAACATAGTAACATGATAACATAATAACATGATAACATGATAACATGATAACATGATAACATGATAACATAATAACATGATAACATGATAACATGATAACATGATAACATGATAACATGATAACATGATAACATGATAACATGATAACATGATAACATGATAACATGATAACATGATAACATGATAACATGATAACATGATAACATGATAACATGATAACATGATAACATGATAACATGATAACATGATAACATGATAACATGATAACATGATAACATGATAACATGATAACATGATAACATGATAACATGATAACATGATAACATGATAACATGATAACATGATAACATGATAACATGATAACATGATAACATGATAACATAATAACATGATAACATGATATCATGATAACATGATAACATGATAACATGTGTAACATAATAACATGATAACATGATAACATGATAACATGATAACATGATAACATAATAACATGATAACATGATAACATGATAACATGATAACATGATAACATGATAACATGATAACATGATAACATGATAACATGATAACATGATAACATGATAACATGATAACATGATAACATGATAACATGATAACATGATAACATGATAACATGATAACATGATAACATGATAACATGATAACATGATAACATAATAACATGATAACATGATAACATAATAACATGATAACATGTTAACATGATAACATGATAACATGATAACATGATAACATGATAACATGATAACATGATAACATGATAACATGATAACATGATAACATGATAACATGATAACATGATAACATGATAACATGATAACATGATAACATAATAACATGATATTATGATAACATAATAACATGATAACATGTGTAACATAATAACATGATAACATGATAACATGATAACATGATAACATGATAACATAATAACATGATAACATGATAACATGATAACATGATAACATGATAACATGATAACATGATAACATGATAACATGATAACATGATAACATGATAACATGATAACATGATAACCTAAAAACAGAAATAATACATAATAATTTGATAACATAATTACATAATAATTTAGTAAGTTAATAACACAATAACATGATAACACTGTAACTTGATTACATGTAAACATAATGACACGATGACTTGATATAATGATAACATGATAACATAATAACAAAATAACATGATAATATGATAACATGATAACATGACAACATCACAACATGATAACATGATAACATGATAACATGATAACATAATAACATGATAACATGATAACATGATAACATGATAACATGATAACATGATAACATAATAATATAATAACATGATAATATAATAACATGATAACATACTAACATGATATCATGATAACATGATAACATGATAACATGATAAAATGATAACATAATAACATGATAACATGAAAACATGATAACATGATAACATCATTACATGATAACATGATCACATGGTAACATGATAACATAATAACATAAAAACATGATAACATGATATTATGATTACATGATAACATGATATCATAAAAACATGATAACATGAAAACATAAAAACATAAAAACATGAAAACATGAAAACATAATAACATGAAAACATGAAAACGTAATAACTTGATAATATGATAACATGATAACAAGATAACATGACAACATGATAACATGGTAACATGATAACATGATAACATGATAACATGATAACATGATAACATGATAACATAATAACATGATAACATGACAACATGATAACATAATAACATGATAACATGATAACATGATAACATGATAACATGATAACATGATAACATGATAATATGATAACATTATTACATGATAGCATGATAACATGATAACATGTTGACATGATAACATGATAACATGATAACATAATAACATGATAACATGATAACATGATAACATGATATCATGATAACATGATAACATGATAACATGATAACATGATAACATGATAACATCATAACATGATAACATGATAACATGATAACATGATAACATGATAACATGATAACGTGATAACATGATAACATGATATCTTGATAACTTGATAACATAAAATCTTGATAACTTGATAAAACGATAACAGAATAACCTAATAACATAATTAAATGAATACATCATAACATGATAACTTGATAATTTGATAACACTTTAACATAACAAACATGATGACATGATACCATTATAACATGATAACATAATACCATGATAACTAGAGATGGGCGGAATGTAACGTAACCGTTTCAAGGAACCAGTTCCACGCGTGGAACCGTTTCTCGTGGAACTAGTTATTGATTTAATCAAGTTATTTTTGTAACGTAAGTTCCGCTGGAACGCCTGGAACCTCTTGGAACCTCTTGGAACTTGAAACGCTTTAAATAACTCGTTTCGCTGAAACGTTTTAAATAACGTAAGTTCCGCTGGAACGCCTGGAACCTCTTGGAACCTCTTGGAACTTGAAACGCTTTAAATAACTCGTTTCGCTGAAACGTTTTAAATAACGTAAGTTTCGCTGGAACCTCTTGGAACTTGAAACGTTTTAAAAACTTCTTTCGCTGGAACTTTCGTTTCGCTGAAACTCTTTGGAACATTTAATGAAACGTTTTAAATAATAGATAACATTGAAATGTTTGGTTTCAGGTATTGTCATGTATCTTATATAACAATTTAAGAATTATAAGACACGGAACTTGAGGTTCCTTTTGGAACTTTTACTATTATTCGTTTTACCTTTACATTTAGTACTCGCTTGCCGACGCCGGCCGGTCTTATATAAGATGCAAGCAGGGATCTTAATAATTATTAAACTTAAATGATGTATGATTTTTAATTGACGCTTGCCTCCGGACACGGACTGCGGATAGTGGGCGGGCATTTGTATATTTTATACAACAGATTTTATTGATTTTTTTATTTTTTTAAATTATATTTATGCTTATATTTTTTCTTTATATATTAGTTAAAATTAATAATTTCTATAACTGGGTTTTGTTATTATTATTAATATTTTTTTTAAACAAAAACATTTTATTATTACTCTAAATAAAAATTAATATTAAAATAGGGTGCAACAATACAGTAATAAAAGCTGCAATTAAATTTATGGTAAATAAGAATGTAATGAATTTACTCGATATATAAAAATTTACAACTTTTATATAATTTTTATTGAAAATTTAGAGTTTTATCTATATTATTTAGTATTTTATAGTAATAATCTAAATAAATTTTAATTTTGTTATTTTTATTAAACGCAGATTATAATAATATAAAAAATATCACATAAATGAATAAAAAATATTAAAAAGGTTGTTAAAAGTGTAATTCCAAACAGTTATACATATTTGCAGTAGTAGGTATAGTAGGTTACTTTATTTATTAGTGGCCCTAGCGCCACCAGTGAGAAGAGTTAGAAATTCTAAAGCACTGCGTATGCGCATTTGTTCTTGGAACTAGTTCCAAAAATAACTGTTATCTGGAACGTGTTACTCAGCTGGAACTGGAACGTTGGAACTAGTTCCTAAAATTCAACAGTTCCGCCCACCTCTAATGATAACATCATAACATAATAACATAATAACATGATAACATGATAGCTTGAAAACAAGGTATTATGATAACATGATAACATGATAACATGACAACATGATAACATGATATCTTGATAACATTGTATGTAACATCATAACATGATAACATAATAACATGATAACATGATAACATGATAACATGATAAAATGATAACATGATAACATGATAACATGATAACATGATAACATGATAACATGATAACATGATAACATGATAACATGATAACATGATAACATGATAACATGATAACATGATAACATAATAACATGATAACATGATAACATGATAACATGATAACATGATAACATGATAAAATGAAAAATGATAACATGATAACATGATAACATGATAACATGATAACATGATAACATGATAACATGATAACATGATAACATGATAACATGATAACATGATAACATGATAACATGATAACATGATAACATGATAACATAGTAACATAGTAACATGACAACAACACAACATGATAACATAATAACATGATATTATGATAACATGATAATATGATAACATGATAACATGATATCATGATAACATAATAACATGATAACATGATAACATGATAACATGATAACATGATAACATGATAACATGATAACATGATAACATGATAACATGATAACATGATAACATGATAACATGATAACACGATAACATGATAACATGATAACATGATAACATTATAACATGATAACATAATAACGTGATTACTTGATAACACAATAACAAGATAATATAATAACATGTTAACATGATAACATAACAACATGACTACATGATAACATGATAACATGATAACATCTTAACATGATAACATAATATTTTGATAACATGAAAACATGATAACAAGATAACATGATAACATGATAAAAATTTAACATGATAACATGATAACATGATAACATGATAACATGATAACATGATAACATAATAACATAATAACATGATATCATAATAACATGATAAGATGATAACATGATAACATAATAACATGACAACATCACAACATGATAACATGATAACATGATATTATGATAACATGATAACATGATAATATAATAACATGATAACATAATAACATAAAAAACATAATAACATGATAATATGATAACATGATAATAAGATAACATGACAACATGACAACATGATAACATTATAACATGATAACATGATAACATGATAACATGATAACATGATAACATGACAACATGATAACATAATAACATAACAACATGACCTCAGGACAACATGATAACCTAATATCATGATATTATTATAACATGATAACATGATAACGTGATAACATGTTAACATGATAACATGATAACAAGATAACATGATAACATGATAACATGATAACATGATAACATGATAACATGATAACATGATAACATGATATTATGATAACATGATATTATGATAACATGATAACATTATAACATGATAACTTTATAACATGATAACATGATAACATGATAACATGATAACATGATAACATGATAGCATGATAACATGATAACATGATAACATAATAACATGATAACATTATAACATGATAATTTGATAACATGATAACATGATAACATGATAACATGATAACATGATAACATGATAACATGATAACATGATAACATGATAACATGATAACATGATAACATGATAACATGATAACATGATAACATGATAACATGATAACATGATAACATGATAACATGATAACATGATAACATGATAACATGATAACATGATAACATGATAACATGATAACATGATAACATGATAACATGATAACATGATAACATGATAACATAATAACATGATAACATGATAACATGATAACATGATAACATAATAACATGATATCATGATAACATGATAACATGATAACATGTGTAACATAATAACATGATAACATGATAACATGATAACATGATAACATGATAACATGATAACATGATAACATGATAACATGATAACATAATAACATGATATCATGATAACATGATAACATGATAACATGTGTAACATAATAACATGATAACATGATAACATGATAACATGATAACATGATAACATGATAACATGATAACATGATAACATAATAACATGATAACATGATAACATGATAACATGATAACATGATAACATGATAACATGATAACATGATAACATGATAATATGATAACATGATAACCTAAAAACAGAAATAATACATAATAATTTGATAACATAATTACATAATAATTTAGTAAGTTAATAACACAATAACATGATAACACTGTAACTTGATTACATGTAAACATAATGACACGATGACTTGATTTAATGATAACATGATAACATAATAACAAAATAACATGATAACATGATAATATGATAACATGATAACATGACAACATCACACATGATAACATGATAACATGATAACATAATAACATGATAACATGTTAACATGATAACATGATAACATAATAATATAATAACATGATAATATAATAACATGATAACATAATAACATGATATCATGATAACATGATAACATGATAAAATGATAACATAATAACATGATAACATGAAAACATGATATCACGATAACATCATTACATGATAACATGACCACATGGTAACATGATAACATAATAACATAAAAACATGATAACATGATATTATTATTACATGATAACATGATATCATAAAAACATGATAACATGAAAACATAAAAACATAAAAACATGAAAACATGAAAACATAATAACATGAAAACATGAAAACGTAATAACTTGATAATATGATAACATGATAACAAGATAACATGACAACATGATAACATGGTAACATGATAACATGATAACATGATAACATGATAACATGATAACATGATAACATAATAACATGATAACATGACAACATGATAACATAATAACATGATAACATGATAACATGATAACATGATAACATGATAACATGATAATATGATAACATGATAACATGATAGCATGATAACATGATAACATGTTGACATGATAACATGATAACATGATAACATGATAACATGATAACATGATAACATGATAACATGATAACATGATAACATGATAACATGATAACATGATAACATGATAGCATGATAACATGATAACATGATAACATGATAACATGATAACATAATAACATGATAACATGATAACATGATAACATGATAACATGATAACGTGATAACATGATAACATGATATCTTGATAACTTGATATAATGAAATCTTGATAACTTGATAAAACGATAACAGAATAACCTAATAACATAATTAAATGAATACATCATAACATGATAACTTGATAATTTGATAACACTTTAACATAACAAACATGATAACATGATACCATTATAACATGATAACATGATACCATGATAACATCATAACATAATAACATAATAACATGATAACATGATAGCTTGAAAACAAGGTATTATGATAACATAATAACATGATAACATGACAACATGATAACATGATATCTTGATAACATTGTATGTAACATCATAACATGATAACATAATAACATGATAACATGATAACATGATAAAATGATAAAATGATAAAATGATAACATGATAACATGATAACATGATAACATGATAACATGATAACATGATAACATGATAACATGACAACATAATAACATGATAACATGATAACATGATAACATGATAACATGATAACATGATAACATGATAACATGATAAAATGATAAAATGATAAAATGATAACATGATAACATGATAACATGATAACATGATAACATGATAACATGATAACATGATAACATGATAACATGATAACATGATAACATGATAACATGATAACATGATAACATGATAACATGATAACATAGTAACATGACAACAACACAACATGATAACATAATAACATGATATTATGATAACATGATAATATGATAACATGATAACATGATATCATGATAACATAATAACATGATAACATGATAACATGATAACATGATAACATGATAACATGATAACATGATAACAAGATAACATGATAACATGATAAAATTTTAACATGATAACATGATAACATGATAACATGATAACATGATAACATGATAACATAATAACATAATAACATGATATCATAATAACATGATAAGATGATAACATGATAACATGATAACATGATAACATGATAACATGACAACATCACAACATGATAACATGATAACATGATATTATGATAACATGATAACATGATAATATAATAACATGATAACATAATAACATAAAAAACATAATAACATGATAATATGATAACATGATAATAAAATAACATGACAACATGACAACATGACAACATGTTAACATGATAACATGATAACATGATAACATGATAACATGATAACATGACAACATGATAACATAATAACATAACAACATGACCACATGACAACATGATAACCTAATATCATGATATTATTATAACATGATAACATGATAACGTGATAACTTGTTAACATGATAACGTGATAACATGTTAACATGATAACATGATAACAAGATAACATGATAACATGATAACATGATAACATGATAACATGATAACATGATATTAGGATAACATGATAACATTATAACATGATAACTTTATAACATGATAACATGATAACATGATAACATGATAACATGATAACATGATAACATGATAACATGATAACATGATAACATGATAACATGATAACATGATAACATGATAACATGATAACATGATAACATGATAACATGATAACATGATAACATTATAACATGATAACTTGATAACATGATAACATGATAACATGATAACATGATAACATGATAACATGATAACATGATAACATGATAACATGATAACATGATAACATGATAACATGATAACATGATAACATGATAACATGATAACATGATAACATGATAACATGATAACATGATAACATGATAACATGATAACATGATAACCTGATAACATGATAACATGATAACATGATAACATGATAACATGATAACATGATAACATGATAACATGATAACATGATAACATGATAACATGATAACATGATAACATGATAACATGATAACATGATAACATGATAACATGATAACATGATAACATGATAACATCATAACATGATAACATAATAACATAATAACATAATAACATGATAACATGATAACATAATAACGTGATTACTTGATAACACAATAACAAGATAATATAATAACATGATAACATGATAACATAACAACATGACCACATGATCACATGGTAACATGATAACATCTTAACATGATAACATGATATTTTGATAACATGATAACATGATAACATGATAACAAGATAACATGATAACATGATAAAATGATAAAATGATAACATGATATCATGACAACATGATAACATGATAACATGATAACATGATTACATAATAACATGATTACTTGATAACACAATAACAAGACATTTTAATAACATGATAACATGATAACATGATAACATGATAACATGATAACATGATAACATGATAGCATGATAACATGATAACATGATAACATGATAACATGATAACATGATAACATGATAACATGATAACATGATAACATGATAACATGATAACAAGATAACAAGATAACAAGATAACAAGATAACAAGATAACAAGATAACAAGATAACTAGATAACAAGCTAACAAGATAACAAGATAACAAGATAGCTAGATAACAAGCTAACAAGATAACAAGATAGCTAGATAACAAGCTAACAAGATAACAAAATAACAAGATAACAAGATAACAAGATAACAAGTTAAAAAGATAACAAGATAACAAGATAAGAAGATAACAAGATAACAAGATAACAAGATAACAAGATAACAAGATAACAAGATAACAAGATAACAAGATAACAAGATAACAAGATAACAAGATAACAAGATAAGAAGATAACAAGATAACAAGATAACAAGATAACAAGATAACAAGATAACAAGATAACAAGATAACAAAATAACAGATAACAAGATAACATAATAGCTTAATAACATGATAACATTATAACATTATAATATGATAACATGATAACATGATAACATGATAACATGATAACATGATATTATGATAACATGATAACATGATAACATGATAACATTATAACTTGATAACATGATAACATACTAACATGAAAACTTGACAATGTGAAAACATGTTATCAAAAAAATCATTAAGACATGATAACCTAATATCATAATAACTCGATTACTTGATAACACGATTACAGGATATCATTATAACATGATAACATTATAACATTCTTGTTAACAAAATAACATAATATATGACAACTTGATAAAATTATATCAAGATATATGACGTACATAAAACAACTACCAAAAAATGTGTATAAATTGCCGGTTTAACGCGACAGCTAATGTAGTTATCACAATAATGTGCATTATTATTATTATTTCAGGTATTTATTGACCTTAGTACACATTTTTTTTTGTTGTTAATTTATAAGCAATTATTGTTTGTTCTATTTTGTAATACAATTATCATAGTTGCATCAGAGACATATAAACAATGTGTTAGAGTTTAGACGCCTCGAACAAGTTAAAAGTGTGTGCTTAAAATTAGCTGTGAAATATATATTTTCTACACAAACAATCATCAAACTAAAAGCTAAAACGCCTATATTATGTAGTGAATCGTGTATCAAGGGTTGAAAATAGGCTTTAGCAGTTCGCTATTGCTTTGCTTCTTTATGTTGCTAAAAGCGAAGGGCTGCTTAAGCACTTTGGTACGAATTTCACTCAATATTTTTTTGCCCGCATTTTGGGCTAAAACAACTGTTTCAGTAGAGTCAGGCAAAAAAAGTGGTTGAAAGTAGATGCAAAACTTTAGTTAACATAAACTAGATAAAATGTTTATTGTTTTATAGAATAAACAAATGTTAAATCCCTTATGGAGGCGTTTTTGCGCATACTTTTAACCTGATCCAGGCGTTAAAACTTTTGAGGCAACCGCACGCTCCAAGCGCACATAAACGCTCACTTCAAGGCGCCTAGTGGTCTTTTACACACATTTTATAATAGCTATACAATACTGCAATTTATCTTAATTTTGGTGGCATTTAGTTGAACTTTTTCCTACTGCATTTTAGCATGGTCACAGTTATTAAGACACAAACCACAAATAATCGGCAGCAAATGAAACTCTCTCGGCCAAAAAATAAACCTCGTCTTCAATTTTTAAATTTATTTTGTAAATATCTGTGAATGTAATGGTTGGATCAAAAATATATTACTGCTTCATGTTATAATAAGTATCGCTGAATAGCGTGATGCTGTTATTTAACTAAAAATTTTGATCGCCTCTAAAAGGTAGAAAATGTATCGCCCGTAAATAGGTGAATGTCCGTATATATATATATATATATATATATATATATATATATATAGAAGAGCTGGTTACGTATTTTAAGAAAGTTTTATATATATATATATATATATATATATATATATATTCAAAAGAAGAGAGTCTTATCAAACACAAAACCTAAAAAACATATGGCTTCGACGCACGCAATTCTGGTATCTTGCAAGAAAAGAACGGGTCGCGAAGGGAAGCAAGAAGTTTTCGCCCATAATAAGCAAAAACCCTTTGACTCAAAATCTGGATTCACTTAATCTATAGTGGTCTGAAATTGATGTGCTATAACTGGAATAAATCAATCAAAACCCCATTTAACCAGTATAACTACTACAGCTGCAATGTCGTTAACCGGATAATAACCTCTTTCCAACATGTGGGGTAGACACCCCTCAACTAATTGCTGCTTCCAACTCATCCAAAGCAAAGAAAGAATTGTATAACAAAAACTTTTAAGAAACAAAAAATCTAGAAATTATTCTCGATTTTCTTTTTTTCGCAGAACATTTGTTTCGTACTTTAGAGAGGTATTTAAAAATAATCAAAGTGGATCGTTGACACGTAGCTCTCTCACAACAATTTCTTGCAAGAATTTTGCTTCTACAACGGTGCGCAAATTCTTAAAAGCAATCATATTTTCCTTCGTCGAAAATCGCTGAAATCTATTGCGGGCCCATTTTTTCTGCTCTACACCAACTTTATTTCCTCCTTTATTACAGTTAAACAGAGGGACCGGCCAGCTAACTGCTAAATTTTAAAACAAACACATTTGCTGCTTGAACGCTACTTGTAGTAAAATCTTGCGGTCTCGACAACCAAGCTGGCTTAAAAACCTTGCCACCCTGCGCCATCAAACCATCATCTCCGGAGTTGTTAAAAACTCTGATCTTCTAGCACTAAAATGTGTTGGAGAACCAATATTGTAAAAAACCGCATCGCAAATCTTTGCCATAAAAACCCCAAGAAGCTGCAATTCTTTATTATTTATAATTAAAATCACCTAGCAAAAGACATAACAGTACTTCCACCGTATGTCGTTCAAAGTCCATTCATACTCTAGAAGATAAAGTTTGCAGATTGTGGCTTTTATTGAAGATGAAAAACAAATTGCTGTAGCCTGATTCTGAAGGGTATCTCACTAAAAAGAAGACTTTCTCTCAGAAAAATAGCAACTCTACCTCTGGCTTGGCAATGTGGCCAAACATCAATTTAAATCACTTTGTAGCCCTATTTTTTTTTTTTTTTTAATTATCTTGGGGCTTGAAATGTGTTTCTTAAATACGCAGAAATGCATGTGGCTTATCAAAATCATCTTGATATACACTGCCGAGCATAAAATTAGAGTCACTTTGTAATTTTATTTTTTTCTTAGCTTTCTGTGTGTTTTGGGTTGTAATAATAAAACCAAACAATTTCAATTTGATGTGCTAAGTAATAAAAAATGATCAAGTTTACTTTCATTTGCTTTTGTTGAAACAAACAAGCATAGTTTTTGTTTCTGTGATGATATCTGTCTGTTGCAAATTGTTTGTGTATGCAATAAGCATAAATCCTGTTGTTGCAAAACAAATTGTAGCAGCTTTAGAAGACGGCCGCGGTCAGCGCAAAATTGCAAGAAACGTTGATGTAAGTCTTTCAAATGTGCAACAAATATGGCGGTGGTACAAAGAGACTGGTTTGCTCACTTGAAGACCTGGTTCAGAGCAAAGCAACACAACAACAGCTAGAGATGAGTGATTTCTCGTTTCTAGTGCTTTAAGAGACCAAACGGTGATGGCAGTTTCTCTTCGAAATCATCTGCAAGAAGTGAGAAATGTAAACATAAGTGAGTGGACAGTTAGAACGAAACTTTTCCGTAAACACCGAAGATTGAATTTTGTACACTTGGCTTGGCCAATAGCGGATTGTAGTTGCGTATTTTCGCAATTCTGTTTTACGGGCTCAAATAGAAGTGTAAAAGTGTAGCGACGACAAGGTGAGAGATATCCTCAAGCATGAATTGTTGACCGACTTCCATTTGGTGAATCAGTTATGGCATGGGGAAGCATATCTTTTGACACTCGCACGGAATTAGTCTTTATCGAGAATGAGACGTTGACTGCGCCTGACCTGATAAAAGTTCTAAAAGACCATGTTTTAACGTTCATGGTTATTCTTGGTGACGACGGAACATTTATGCATGATAACACACGGCCCCACACTGCTCGGATAGTTATATTTTGCCGAGTGTCAAATCACGTGATATGTTTGGCTTGCTCGCAGCCCAGATTTATATCAAATTAAGCATGCTTGGGATAAGATGAGAAAACGTTTACAGAGCCGGCCCCCAGAAATTCTAAAAACTTCGCAACATACTGTTGCAGGAATTGGACAATCTTCTGCAGATTGTGATCCAAAATCGGATCCAGAGCATGCATGTCGTTTGCAAGCTGTTATCACTGCCAGATTAGGAAATACTGGCTACTGAAGTCCTTAAACTTTTTTTTGTTTCAACAAAAGCATATAGAAGTAAACTTGTTCATTTTCATTACTTTCAATAAACTTTAAACAACAAAAACCTTTTTTTTAGTTAAAAGAGTTAGAAAACTGTTACAATCGAAAAAAACACGAAAAAAACTAAAAATTTGTAAAAAAATCATATTACAAAGTGAGCCTAATTTTATGCTTGGCAGTTTATAATAATATCGGAAGAAACCTTTTCTTTTTTCTTTCGTATCAATAGTTTTCCCTACTCCGCTGAAATTATAGGATGAACTGATTCAAAATCTTCTAAACGTTTAACGTTTTAGAAAAAAACGCATTTTTGGTTTAAAAATTGCAATTTGAATGCAAACATAAATTTTACTAGTAAAATCGATCAGAATTTTCAAGTCTATACCCTGTCTATAAGCCGCAAAAACCATAAAACTATGGTTTTGTTCTCAATGGGTTAAGTAAAAAAAACATTTTTTAGATTTTTTAACCGCCAAAGTTGACGTATTTTGGTGCAATTTAGTTGGAAAATATGTGATAATTTGTTTTTTGTATTTGGGTCTAAAAGTTAAAAAATATGATAAAAATGCCTATTTTTCAAAATTAACTCTTACAAATACACGCTAAAAAAAAACTATAACCAAAAATTATTAAAAATTTGAATTCTGCAAACAATTTTACCTAGAAAATAATCGTGCTTATCTGCCCAAAAGATGCGTTAAAAATACTTACTTCTTCATATTTACGAAAGATACACACTAAGATAGGTATTAACATTTTTTTGGCATTTTTTGTTGAGCGTTGAGCAGATTTATGTACAAATGCCAAAAATGCCGCAAGTGCAAAAACTCTCAAGCAAATTGCCCAAAATTGGTTCTAGCAACAAAAGATGTCTTTGTCAAATTTAAATAAACTTAAAAAAGCCAAATAATCTCATAAAATAATTCAAAACTTTAATAATATTTGATCTATAGTTCTTCTGAACGCTGCTAAACGTGTATTTGTAAAAGTTAATGTTGAAAATAAAAGTTTTTACTATTTTTTTGCAGATTTTTTAACAAAAAACAATTTAAGTTCTACTATTATAAAGTACATTGCTGTGTCCACATTTAATTTTTTTTCATGATTTCAATCATAATGTGAGTCTAAATCATTATACATAGCCAACGAATTGAAGATAACGCAATCACATATTTTAGTTACGGATATATGTCCAATTTCTTTAGAACAAATACAGGAGCAAGCAAAGTACTTTAGTTAACACTAAAAACTAAACCTTTTTTTTTAAATATCCAAGCGCTGTATAATTCATAAAACTTTGCAAATTTTTATTGAAAAATAATCAAATTTAAAGTAAAAAAGACACCTTCAACTAAAGGTCTACAAAAATATACACATATAAGCAACTCACAACTCCTGCGCAACTTACATGAGGCTATACTAACCGTCCTAAAACTGAAACGTTTAAGTAACAACATTCATTAAGATCGTTCTACCAACCACAACAAATTTTAGTATCTCAGCATTAAAAACTACTTCAGCAAAAACAAATATCGGATGAACTCGCCACATTTTGTACAATATCCAGATGTATCATCGCTTTAGAAACTCTACCTTCGTTTCATCTGTAGAAATAATGTCATCATCTCCATCAGTACAGTCCTACATGAGCAAACCAAAAACAAAAACATCAACAAGTCCTGCTTAAATGCTCAAATTGGTTTCGTAAAGACACTAGTTCTTGCAGCCTCAATGCATTATACTGTGTCCTCGCACTAAGACCTTTTGACCAAAATTTTTTCATAATATTTATAATAATAAAATAAAACCAAAGTTGACCTCAAGCTAATTAGAACTAAACCAAAATGACAATTACTCAATCAATGCTAAATAAACTCAACAAACCCTTTACTTAATTTTAGAAGACCATCGGGAAGCATCTTCTACAAAGAAGTGGTTCTGCAACAAACTTATGCAAACCTTCTTGTCAACACCATTATATTAGACCATAGCAAAAGTCTTCAATCCTTACTAAGTAGATTAATTAGACCCTAAATATTCAGTTACAAAACGAGGAGACACTGCAAGCAGGGCAACCACATGTGGTACCTCACAAGGATCATTAATAGAACCAAAGTTTACAGTATGCATTAACAACAGTCTTAATATAGAGAAGAATACAAAAATAAAACATGACTGTATTAACAAAAAAATGTAGTTTTTGCTGCAATGCTCTTGTAAAAAATATAAACAAATGATTAAAAAAAGCTCACATTTAAAAAATTACAAGTAAAGTAAAAAAACGTAGAAGTTACTCTCAATATTGATTTCCTACTTAAAAGAACGTTGCAAAGCATAATAATAAACTACAATACTACATGAGGCCCAAATATTAAAATACAAAATTAACATCTTTCTGTATAAGCTTAAAACTGCAATTGTAGCGTACAACATTTGAGGACTGAAAAATGCAACTTCCATCCATAAGAGGCAAAAAATAGATTAAAAAAGACGTAGAACCTACCAACAAACCTATTCCAGAATGACAACAAACGTAGTTTAAAGTTTTCACAAATCCACATCAGTGCAGACCAAAACAATTGTCTGTTTTGGTTGGCCGCTTTATAGTTGGATTGGGTTTCAGTGATTGATTTTAAACTTTTGTTTTTCATTAAACTATATTTGATTATCTACCTCATTAGACATTGCAATTTGATTGCCAGTTGTGATACTAAAGTTTTATTGATGGTATTTGGTTTCTTTGGTTGAAGCTACATGATGGAGCTACTTTGCACCACCAATTAACATTTGTTTTTTCATGATTCCGTAGGTTTGATTGAAACCTCTCTTATTTAATTATGGACTAAACAAATAAATTGATAAATAACAACCTTCACGATAGTATTATTATTAGCATAATATCAGCCATAAAATAATCATCATTGGATATCAAATTCCCCGAACGCATAATTCAAATAAAATCCCGAGAGCAAACTGACCCACCATTAATAATCCGTTTTCACATAATCATTAGAAAATAGCGCGATGATGAATGGACCACGTCGAGAAAATAATAAAAACAATTAGTATTTTTTCCGTCCGCCATAATAAATTCCATCCAATTTCCATTGATCACACACACACATTTCTTTGGGCGAATTTGAATATTAAATCATAATTTATGCCGATCTTATCTCGACGCAATAAATTAAAAAAAAGAAAAAATCTAATCATACAGGCGTGTAATGAAATTCAATAACTCAAAATCTCAAATAACTTTAAGGACAGGCTGTTATTAATATTCCGCTGGATTTCTATATTTTTTACCATTGATTCATTTTAATTTGTCAATGTCTCCTATAATCTGATCATCCGTGGAATTAACATAATTTCAGGCAGAAAAAAGTCGTCCGTTTTTATTAAAATTGAATATATTAATTCTTATCTACCAGCATCGCTTCCTAGACAAACGACAAAATTACAATCTGATATTAATAATTTCTATCTACCCACTCAAGTCATAATTTACAAATATGGAATTGGTTCAATAAAAATCCACAGTTAGATTACTATTATTTTAAAATAATATCAATTTATTTATTTATTAATATTAATATTAATTTATTCATAACGTTGGTGTTGAGGAATTAATGTGTTTGTCACTTGATTAATAGCGTCTACAGTTTCTACTTAAATATTTAATAAAATTGCTATCTGAAATTATCTAAAATATGTTGAAGATGCTTAAAATGTCATGTTTGAAAAATAACAAGTTTATTAAATCCCAACAGGCGCATTTCTTAGTAATTTATGTATCGCACAATTCGAATCATTTGTTGTTTTTATCGGTAGTAATTTGCATTTTTATATTTAACACGTTGCGTGGTTAGAATATTTTGATTGATTGCTATAAATGTCGATAGGTTTTATTATAAATTTATATTTCGGATTATATTTAGAAATCAAAATTGTTGACTTTTCAACAGTATTAGCTCAGTCTAACGTGGTTTAAGTAAGTACTGATTTTGGTGTGTAGTGGATAGCCCTCCAGTTGAAACTACTCGCTTAATACAATTTCTGCCGAATTTTTGTAATTTGCGCCACATTTTTGCATTTGAAGCAGTGATATCCAACTCATAATAAAATACCTAATAAACTATTAGTTGAATAACCTAACTTTTAATTTAATTTAATTTATTTTATTAACACCTCTAAACAGCTAATAAATTATATGTTTAATGTTTTTATTTGTTATAAAAGTATATGTTAAGCATATTTTTAATGGCTGTCCATAGGTTTTAATAAAATAAATTAAATTAAATTAAAAGTTAGGTTATTCCGCTAATAGTTTATTAGGTAATTAGGCCCTTAGTGACATTAATTACCTCATGAACACTTTGATGTCTGTCCCTCAATTCTCAATCTATATTCACTTCAATTTTAATATGTTTCAAAAAACTTAGGTTAGATTAAGATCTCGATAACGTTTCATAATGTTCAATAAAAATCAAATGTAAGAAGCACTCAGCGTTTGATTGTGATAATAAAATTAATATTTACAATCAAGAAAATATTTCATTTCAAGCTGAGATAATTATACAAAAGATTTATGTAAAGCAATTAATTAACGACACATGTTTTTATTAGTAATTGTTTTATTAATTGATGAATATTTATGTTCGATTGAAGAAGCATTTGAAATGTCGTTTGTACAAGTGGGAATGTCATTAAATAAACCCGGCATCGTTTTAAAATACAAAAAAGCAGTCATTGTACTCGTACTCGGCAACAATAAGCAAATATATTGGGTACATAATTAAAAGAGCTGTTGTTAAAATATGTTAATGTGCAAGTTAAACAGGAAAGAAGAATGGAAAAGGGGAAATGGACTGTTCTTGTACGGTATAAATAAATTGAGTGGGTATTGAAGTTAAGAGAAAGAGAGGAAAATAAAATAAAAATAAAACGCACGACGACGAACACCTGACTACATAAATTTCACATGTTACCGCATTTTGGTAGCCGCTTAAAAAAATAAGAATACACGGGATAATTTACCGGGAATGTATGCATTCATGAATAACAATTACAGCCCGCAACAATTTACTGCGGTGGAAGCGCGTTACAATTTTCGGAAACAAATGTTAGCGAATGAAATTAACGCATTAACAAGATTATTTAAATGTGCCAAAGTAAAAATATTATAATTTTGAATTTATTAATATTTCCAAATAGTACGATAATTGAAAAAAGTAATTTGCTAGATGACTGCGGTCGGATCTTTTAGATCATGATTTGATTGCATTTTAGTTTTACCAAAAATAGTAAAAAATGCTTCAAAATAAATTTTAAAAATGCTTAAAAACAAATAACTCATAAAAAAAACCAAAAAAATTAACAGTAATATTTCGCCTACAAAAAACCCGCTAAGAAAACTTTAGCGCAAAAAAAGCTGTGTTTTTGTATAACAATCCATCGTAGGCTTTAAGTTATATGTAGAGGCTTCTAAAGGTTGTTTGGTTTTTTTTTATTTTGATGGTATTTGCTATTCTTCTAAGGTTGCTTGTTTCAAACACTCCGAAATCACAATTTGTACAAAAGTTACTTGTTCGACAAACTCTAGCACAAATGCTCTTATCGGTTCAATTATCGTAGCAAAGTTGTTAAAGATAAGAGCCGGGTTCTCAAAGATTGTTGGTGCGTTGTTGTTGTCATCATCATCATCATCATCATCATCATCATCATCATCATCATCATCATCATCAATCAGCTTGTAACGTCCACTGCTGTACATAAGTCTCCTTTAGTTTCTTCCATTCTTCCCGTTGTTGCGCTGCTTGTATCCAGTTCGATGTGATACGTTTTAAATCGTCGCTCCATTTCGTATGAGGTCGACCTCTACTTCTATAGGCCTCCATTTGATAATTCGTTTTGTCCACCTGTCATCCGCCTGCCCAATTCCACATCAGGCTAGCAATCCTCTCTACCGCATCTGCGACTCCAGTTTTCTGCCGTATTATAGTGTTTAAAATTATGTCTCATAGTTTAACTCCTAACATGGACCGCTCCATAGCTCGATGTGTTTAGATTTTTTTGTCAGTGTAAGCGTTTCAGCTCCGTTAGGACAGGTAATACGCGTTGATCGTACACCTTTATTTTTAAGCATATAGGTATATCAGCTTTAAGTACGTGTCGCAGCTTACCAAAAGCGACACATTTTTCAACTAGTGACTTGTCTACCTGTAGGTGGTCGTTTGTGCCAAAGCCTGTTCTAAAACCTGCTCCTTGGGTTGGTAAAAGTCTAGCTTAGATGTTAATCGCTTAGTTATAATCTTCATTAACAGCTTATAAATGTGTAAAAAAAGCTGATAGGCCGGTAGTTTGCAAGGTTTGTTGGGTTTACTTTTTTGTGCATGATGATAATCAACGCATTGTTCCATTTTGACAAAATGTTCTCCTCGCTGAGGCACTTGTTGAGCCCACGATTTCGTCTTCGCCAGGAGCCTTATTATTTTTGATTTCCCTCAGTGACATTTTAATTTTTAAGACTTTGGTGTATTTTAGGGTATACATAGTGGCTATCTGTTAATTTATATAGTTCTCTGTAAAAGTGTTTTTATTGGTTGTTATGTTTTCATTTGCAACTGCTAATTTGTGGATATCGTTTCTTTCAATAGCTAGTTCTCTGTTCATTACCCTCATACTTCTGTTCTTTTCTATAACTTCGAAGATCTTTTCGGTAATAAATTTGCGTTTATCTTTCCTCGTCTCTTCAGATATTTCTTTTTTAAAGTTAAAGATTCTTGTGAGTCTTTATCTTTTATGTCTCTTCATTATTTCATAAGCTGTTTTGTATCTATACTTACTTACTGCCTCCTTTACCACAGTAACAATAATCTGATTTACTTATTTAAGCCTCATGTTCGCTAATCCTTGTAAGTTTGTTTGTATTATTTGTTTATGTCTCTCGTTGTTCAATAGTTTTCCATTTGTTAGTTTCTTGTTATTTGGTTAGGTTAAATCTATCTTTTTTTATGTTTAACACTACTTTTGCCCTGACCGTACAATAATCGCTGCCAACTGAACATTTATTTAGTACTGTGACATCTTGTATTATGTCCTTCCTGTCACTTATGATATAATCTAGTTCAATTTTTGTGACTCCATCTAAGCTCCTCCATGTCCACTTCCGCGTTGTTTTTTGACAAATGTGTTCATTGCGTAGAGGCCATACTTTAGTAAGAATTCCAATAGTAATTTAACCAAGTCCGCAGTTTCCAATAAAAATTTCATATTGTTGTTTTCCGCCAATTTTGGCATTAAAATCGCCAATTAGAAGTGTGAATTGGGCCTTGGAAAGCTCATAGCTGTGACAACGTCTTTATAAAAACTCTCAACTTTTTCGTTTGTGTCGCTGGTAGTGGGAGCGTATGCTTGCACAATTCTAAAATTATTCATTTGGTTTTGTTTAAGTATTAAGTAGACGACTCTTAAGATTATGGTTCCAATCTCAGTGATGTTCTTGGCATGTTTCTTGTAAATGATAAAACCAACTCCTCTTAAGGTGGACTCTTCTTCTCCGCTGTAGTAGATGATGTATCCTGATTTTAGTGTCATTTGGCCTATCCTCCTGAATTAACTAATACCTACTACGTCCCACTTAATGTGTAGAAGTTCTTCCTCTAGTTCTAGTAATTTTTCTTCGGTTGACAATGTTCAGGTGTTATATGTGGCGAATTTGCAATTTTCTTCTTTTGTGGTAGCCTAATCTAATCCGGGGATTCTTAGCACCCTCTGTTCTCTATCTGTGCCTATCGCTACCGTGATCGGTAGACTTCAAACTGCCGGACACTGAGTGCCTTCTGCTGTTGATGTCTCTCATAAGAGGGTTTTAGCTAGTGCGGGTTGGTAGGTGGGTTACGTTTACCGTGTGTGGAATTACATTTCCTTAATTCCTGATAGTGCGGTTATTCGTCGCAACTCGGTCGACAGAGCCTCGTTTGTTATCTAGCAGCAGGTACCAACGTGCAGGTGAGAATGTCATTTAAGATAGACTTACAGAAATGTTAGCTGCCAACCTCTTACCAACGTTGTTGTGTTTAACAATTAATTGCGGAAAAATGTGAATAAGAAAACTCTCAAAAAACACATTTTCTGTCAAAAAATCTTCAAAAACAGCAAATTATTATCAGCATAAAAGTAAATATCCGTTAAAAATTTATTTCTAGTGATTGTTTTATAAAATTAGCTCAAAATTCATATTTAATAAAAATTTCAATAAAAAATCGATCAAAAAACTTATTTTACTTACAAATTAAATACACTCCAAAACATGATTACCAGTGAATAGTTTGAACTAGAGTGCCCAACAAAAAATTGAAAGTTCTCCTCTCTGCAAGTGTTAGAAGTCCCTTAGTCAAAAGAGGAGGATGCAATATTTAATTTTTTGATGACCAACACTTGGGCGGGTGGTTGAGTCTCTCCATATCATAATTACCAGCAAATAGTTTAAACTAGACTGCCCACCCACTCGTCCAGGTGTTTGTTATCAAAGAATTAATAGTTTCTCTTCCCTTCAAGTGTTAGGAAACCCTTAGTCAGAAAAAAAAGTGATGCGCAATCTTAATAAACAACGCTTAGGTGAGCGGGCCACTGACAACAAACTTGAATAACAAAAAATTTCCTAATCAATTGTCAATCATTTTTCAATAAACCACTTGCAAGTAATCATAATGCAAAGTAAACCAAACCACCGTAATTAAATGTTATCAGACCAAAACTAAAGAAAGACAAGAACGTCACAGAAAAGTACTTCAAAGCCAAATACAAACAACTGAAGAACAGTTTATAGCCAAATTAAATCCACATCTTGTGTTGTCACTCACAGATCGGAATTTGGAGTACTGTAGGTTTATATTGGTATTAAATCTCGTACGGTGCGGTGTAATGATCTGGTTGAAAAAAAATTGCATGTTGGCCGCATGAAGGTTTGTCACCTGTTAAACAGCAAAATGGTGCGTTCTCACTCGCAAAGCCTAGACATCTTACTATAAGCATTAAAATATGTTATAGAGATGCCAAACCACACGTGCAGCTCTTCTTAAAACAGCTAGAAAATCCCCAATTTAAGCAAAATATTGATCGTCCACATTTTTTTTTAAATAGCTTAAATTAACCTGTTACCATAAAAAGCTAGATATCCAAATCTATCGCCCATTGAAAAAGCATAAAACGCAAAAAAAATTAACAAACTTCGCAAATTCTCCGCAGACATTCGTGGCTCTTTTTTTACAAACTAAGCAAAAGATAGTCATCAAATAATTAGATATCATCTCATCTTTCTTAAACCAAAAAACTTCTAACGCTTGATAAAAAAAAATCTTAGGCGGGTGACTAAGTACTCCAATTCAAAGAAACACTTAGATGAGGTAATTCCATTTCAAATTACGCAATGGTAATCTAAACCTAAAGTGACATAAAAAAAAATTGATTCTTTCTTAAACAAAAAGAGTTATAACACTTGCTAAAAAAATATTTCTTTGATAACAAATACTCGAGCAGGTAGATGATCACTTCAGCTCAATCTACTTGAAATAATCATAATATGAAATAACCCACCCAAATGTTGGTAATCAAAAAAAGATTTGATATCATCTCCTTCTTCTTGGACAAAAAAACTTTTAAAGCTTTCAAAAATAGGAAATTTAAAACTTCTTAATAACAAACTTTTGAGCGGGTGAATGGGCATTCCAGTTCAAATTACACGATGATAATTGTAATATAAAGTGACCCGACCAAGTGTTGGTCAACAAAATATTAGATATCATCCTCTAATTCTTGGACAAAAAGACTTCTAACGCTTGCTAAGAAAAAAAACTTCCAATTTTTTCATAACAAACCCTCGGGCAAGTAGCTTGGTACAACAATTCAAACTACTTGGTGATAATCATAACCTAAAGTGAACCACCCACCTACCCACCCAAGTGTTAGTCATCAAAAAAATGGATTTCTAACGCTTGCAAAAAGAAGAACCTATCACTTTCTTGATAACAAATTTAGGTTGGCACTCTAGTTCAAACTAGTCGATGGTAATTATAATTTAGAGTGACCCAAGTACTGGTCATCCAAAAAAAAAATTGATATTACCTCCTTCTTCTTGTACAAAAAGACTTTTAACGCTTTTAAAAAGCAAAAACTTTCAATTACTTAAAACAAACTTTTGAGCGGGTAAGCATTCCAGTTCAAATTACTCAATGGTCATAATATAGTGAACGGCCCACCCACCCAAGTGTTGGTTATCAAAATATTGGATATCACCTCCACCTTCTTGAATAAAAATACTTCTAACGCTTGCCGAGAAGAGAAACTTCCAATTCTTTGATAACAAACACTTAAGCTGATAAATGATCACTCCAGTTCAATCTACTCGATGATAATTATGATCTGAAATGACCTAATCAAGTATTGGTCATAAAAAAACGATTGAATATTATCTCCTCCTTCTTGGACAAAGAGATTTTTAACTGCCTCTTTAATAAAAAAAAACTGATCTAAAATGCATTTTTAGTATGAAAATATATAAATAAAATCCCGCTATCGGCATTTATATGTATCTTAAACATACAAAAAATAAGGAAAAATTGTTCAAATAAAAATGTAAAATATTAGCAAAAAAATCCTGCAGTTTGACCCATGTCAAGTTAATAAATTTAGAGTAAATAACTCTATTCCAAATGCACGATAAAACATTATTACATTATTATTAGTATTATTATTAATCCACTTAATACAACCTAGATAACAGCAAACAGTTACAACTGAATCCGCTAGCTTTTGATACGTATATTAAATTTGAACTTGCATGCAAATATCACACGCGTGTAAGAAATCCTTTCAATAAAATAGATAAAGCAACAATCGTATTCAGTAACAATAATAGCGCCTTGAACCGCGACGATAATCTAATCAGTCGAATCGTATAAAAAAAATATAATGAAACGTATGACTATTAATTATAAGAACAAACGAATATAGGAAATGTAATGGCCCGGGGTTATTTAATTTATTTTACTACCAATTTATGCAGAGTAAAATGTATTATTTATATAAAAATTATCACGTGATTTAAATAATTACACGCACGGCCGGCCATCTAATATATTATAACATGTCTGGCGGAGACGAAGAAAAAATTTCATATATATGTATACTACGCTCCTTTCGTAATTAATTACATCTGAGGAGTAAAATCCGTGCGCGCACTTAACCTTTCGCGTAATTCTCAAATCGCGATATGCAATCATGAGTGTTTGGTGTGTTAGTGACCTCACAATTTAAACTTGATTTATCGAGAATGTTTTGATACAGCCGGAGATTCAATTATAAAGGAATTTGTAAGCAGAAAAATGTAAGCAATATTGCAAAAATTAGTTTGGGCTTTTACCTTAATAATATTATTTATTTCAAACTAGATATATTATGTTAAAATATTATAATCAATTGACAAAAAACTGAATTTTTAATTATTATTGTTAAACAATCTTAACTAATTTGCTTGCGGTTATTTTTTAAACAATGATAATTAATAGAAATGAATAAATTAAAAGTATTGTTCAATGTAATTTTAATTTAAAATAATTATAATAAATGTCAATTCGTAACATTACCATGACATTTTGTTACGTAATTGATGTAAACAAATTATGTTATTTATCATAAAGTTGGTGCAATTTTGCATTAGAAAAATATTGTATTATCGCTGGAACGAATCATGTAAGAGCCACTGCTGTATGAATAATAATAATAATTCAACTGTGTAATTATGAATTAACATTTATTTCATTTTTATAGATACCAGTTGACTGAAGATGTATTAATGTTATTATAAATCAATGTTCATTTTCATTAACGCAAAAGCATTTTATTAATTTATATAAAAATAATAATCAGTTGATATCTCCCACACCAAACTATCAATCAAAGCATGATGCATCTCTTATTAATAAAACTTAATTGCAATTATAATTAAGTAAATTTAAAAAAGTCCATAAATCTACAAATTCAAGCTTAACCTAGTTTTCTCAACACAACAATTCTCTATGCATTTGCATAAAACATAATTCCCCATATCAATCCACTAATTGAATTATGGAAGCGAGACGGGGGACGATAAAATTTAATCTCTTCTATGAAACGCGTACACACAGGTCTTTTGTTGTTGTACTTTGTTTTTTTTTTAATTTATAGTTTCGAGTTTTGTAATTCCCGATAACGCCGTGCACTTTATTCGTTTCTCTTAACAGCATGTAATAAAACAACTAACAAGGTGTTACACATTCGTGGAAACAATTAGTTTTTTGGAGCGAACTTCCTTCATTAGCTACTTGTTCGTAATGTAAAAACAGACATTTTTTCTTCTACAATTTCCAGATGGTTGTTACGAACAATTGTTATCGATGTAGGTGTCATGAATTAAACAATTTTTTATCCAGTCTAGCATGAAATTTCATTCATATTATTATAAAATGTTGTTTGACGCTTAGACGATGGGTTTATGTAGAAACGGAATGCAGAATATCAAGTAACATAAGCTCAGCGCGCGCAACAACACTATTGAATAGTAGTTAAAAAACATTGTTTGCTTATTTATTATGTTCTCGTGTTTTATTGCGAATTTGTATTAATTAAATTTTAACGAACGTGATGTTATCAACGGAATGGCGCATTTGGATTTTATTGCGCGCGGACCTTTAACGAGCTTAATAAACAATATGAAATTTAAACTGGAATCAGGGATAAATATGTTGTTGCAGCATCGACTTTTCATATTCGAACATTTGATTCTATTTAACTGTGAAACAAGCAATACAATTAAAAATATATTACGATCTTATTAATGACATTTAATGGATGTTAAAACTGTACATAACATAAAATACTGCTGACAAAAAAGTTTAAGTAAAATATACTCTAAAGTGCCGAGCATAATTGTAAGAAATATTATACCAATTTTAAATATTGATAAATATTGAGCATAGATGTCCGCAAAGAACAGAGACAAATAAGTCACACTCCCTACCAGATTTTAAATTGTCCCAGTTATACTGGGTGATAAGCTGCAAAAACAAAAAAAAAATTCCAAACAAAATACTATATTGTACAACTAGCAACTATTTCCTACAAATATAAACGTTGTTGCACTAGCCTTTGGAGAGTGCTTTAATTTATACGAGTGCAAAATAGAATGTCCATGTCCACGTAAAAGTTGTACAATATACTTTTTTTTTAAATATTGTATAACAATTTTGTATTTTATTATAATAATAATTTGTTGTTTCATTAATATACACAAAGAGCATGCAGCATGCAGTTCCTTCTGTAAGCGGCAGCACAGAAAAGTCTGGTTTATCACTCAAAACAAAAATTTGCTAAAAGCATTGTAACGATGCATGTTAAGATAGGTTTGCTTGTGCGGTGTATTGTACAATGCCAAGAATATTTTGTTTCCAGCTTCAGCCACAGCCCCATAGAATGAACTTAGACTGTTAAATACATCAGTAATACTTTGCAGTGTATGTGCTATTGTTCCAAAACAAACTCCAGATGTATACGTCTATCATAAGACCGCAAATGACGTTTGGTTACCAATTCTAGAGAACGGCGGCAAATTCTCGTATCAGGCGTCTCAACGCTTTTCAAAATCTTACACTTCGTGAGATTGTAAGAGCTCCATAGTACGTTAAAAATGCAGACATTCACAACGACCTAGGTATCACTTCGTTACGGCAACATTTCAAGACGCTTCGCAAATTTAGCGCTTCACTCTACTGATCTAGCTAGATTGGCAGAGCCGGACAAACAGAACCACTTCTATAAAATCCGGTGAACCTAATACTAGCCTCAGTGAATTCAGCCTACAACCTCACAACCTCACCCCACAGTCTATAAGGCTTCCTATCTCCAAGGTCTCAAACTCGGTCGGCACTTTCCTTGTAAAAGTGAATCCGACACTTTGAATCAGTTTTTTGAAGATTTTACCGCCCTAACCACAAAAAAAACTTTGCAGTTTAGGTCGCTTCTTGAACAAATTGAAACAGACAAGTTTCCTTTTTCGATATGAAGCGGAAGTCGTATCACATTCGCTGAGTGCTTGCACAAGTTTTGCAATTGCTGACTCAAATATACCTTCCTTTCTACTTTACCTTGACTTCATTTAAAAAACAATATCTGTCTTTCAAATTAGGTTAAAGCCACGAGGAGGACAATAAGATCAACATCTTTGCCAACTATTGCTACTTTGTCAATAGTTAAGAATTACATGACTCCTGTGCGAATGATCAATGTATCAGCGTCACTAGATGCTTGTTCTGTTTTATTTCCATAGTCGTGAAAGACAGTTAAGAGGAATGAAATAAGTATGAATTTATGATGTTCATTAGAAAGATAATGATCCTGTTTGACTGTGATTTGTGTTTTGTGTTCAAAGTTTATGTCAAATAACCTCTTTAGCTTGTACCTTCGATTCTGTTCAGTTCTTTTTGTACTGGATGATGCCACTGAATAACCATCAAAAACAACGGTACAGCTCTTGCCAGAATAATGCTTGAAAACATTGGCAAATTGTTAAGATTGAAGAATATTTGGGCCACACAATGTCAAAATCGAAGAGATTGGCTTCTTCTTGTAGTATCAATTTTTTTTTATTTTTCCACATTTCAGTTTCTTCAAATAAAAATAAAAGGTAAAGAGCAAGCTCATGCTGTAAGTTCTCATCACTCAGATTATTGATAGCTATCCTTTGAAACATTGTTAAAAGGTTGATCACAACATTTTCTCCATAAACTTTGACTGAATTGATCATGTTTGCCAAAAAAAATGCTGGCTCTTTCAACTTAACTTCTAAAAAAGTCTGTCCGACAGTGTTGTTCATTGCTTGCGTGCCAATTTCAAAAGCGTTATAGCACGTTACCTTGCTATCAAAGTTTTGCAGTATCAGCTGAATCTCTAACTCTACAGTCTCTCCAAAATCTTCATGTTGTTTATTTGTAGAGAACAGAATTCCTGTAAACGCTTCAAGTGATGTACAAATTTCATGAGTCGCAGTCATTCCTAGTACCTATCTGGCTAAAACACTGTCCGTAATGCCGCGCCCTCGTGTCAAGCCATCTAAGCTCTGCGGGTCATTTCTATGGTCATATCCAATCCAATCCAAAATTTATCAGTTATTTGCACTGTAAAAAAAAATCTACAAATTTTTGAAATTCTAATAGAGTCATAACAGAGAATAGATTCGTCATGTCTTGCACGTACAAGTGACTTGATTTGGCATAATAAAAACGTCCACATCATTAAAAATAGAGAATCATATTCATCAAGCAGCTTAAATAACCTTCCCAATCACTTGAACGCTCTGCATAAATGTAATACTTGACTGACACTAAAACTAAAACGTGAACGCTATGTGGAATGAAATGAAGGTAGTTGGGGGAAAGGAAGAGAACGGTCAAGATAGACGGAGAAAAGGGTAGAGAGGTAGGAATGTGTACAGAAAAAAAAAACGGCTCGTAACAATACAAAAAACCTTTTGTGTCTACTCTTTAGCGCCCATTTATTGCAATTTTATCAGCCTTCATTATGTATATAGTTAAGTTTTACTTCCAACAGTTCTTGAGATATTAACAAAAAACCAAAAAAAGTGCCCTGTTTTCGGTCAATGCAGCTAGAGCTCGTGTTATACTAGTCAGGAATTTTAGTATATTCTTCATTAAGTATCTATAAATTAGTGTAAAAAGATTCAAAACTTTTGGATTTTTGCGGAAATAAAATTAATTTTGAGCACATTTGACTAGACTATAAGTATATTTTTTCTACGACTACAATAAATAAAAAAATTGCAATTTATAAAAACTCCAACAAAAATTAAATTATTTATTAAATGTTTATGACAGATGATCCGTCACTTTCTGAAGCCCCGTCCGTAAAACATAAGTGCGTAATAAAACGTATAAAATTGGATACTTTTCCGTAGCAATAACAGTTGCACAATAAACATATTACAGTAAAAAACAAAAGAAAACATTTTTGTCTATTTCTTACTTACTATGTGTCATAACACTTATATTGCTAAAGAAAAGACATTTCATTCGTTCCATTACGCATGCTTAATGCCTAATAATTATGTACAAATTCATAGAAATAGTAAGAGATGGCATCCTTACTGCACGTATGGTAGTCGTAGAAAAAAGAATGTGCAATTTGCAAAAAGTGTCCATTTTGTATTTGCATAAATTACAGCAATAAACTTTATTTTATTGCTATTGATTAAACCCAAATTTTTCACTAACCGCTACAATTTTGTTTAATAGTGTTTGAAGTTCTTAAGTTCAGCCTAGCTCCGTTCAGTGCCTTCTTCTGTACCTTCTAAGGCTTCTTTAAAGATTTGTTTGGAGAATACATTAAACAAAATTGGCAAAAGTATGCACCCCCGTTTTACCCGCTATTTCGATGTCTTCTACTTGTTCATCTTAAATTTTCAGAGATGCGGTCTGGTTCTAGTACAAGTTGGTAATAATTTAGAGATCCCGACTTGTTTTAAGATTTCTGTCATCTTGTAATGTTGCACCCGATCAAAAGCTTTCTGGTAGTCAAATAGGCATAAGTAGATATCGCAGTTTACGTATCTGCTTCTTTGAAAGAGCACCTTTACTGAGAAAAGTGCTTCTCTTGTGCTTACAGCGTTGATGAAGCCGAATTGATTTGCTGAGATTTAATATTCGCATTTGTTGTAAATTGTCTTGTGTAATACTTTAACAATTCCTCACATCTTTTTGCTCCCACTTTCTTTGGTGAAACAATGAATTCAGATTTCAACAATTCTTTTGGTTTGCTACCCGAGTTGTATATTCTATTAAATATGTTGGAAAAACTTTTGATGTGCTCCTCATTTAATAGTTTCAAAATTTTAATTTGTATGTCGTCAAGCCCCGTCGCTTCCACTGCATCCACTTCCTTTTCCAAAATGTGCTCTGTAATCTGCTTCTCCTTCAATGATTGGTGTTACTATTCTTTCTTCATCTTCAAAAAGTTTGTTGTGATATTCCCTCCACGTTTTCTTCTTGTCTTCTAAGTTTATATTGATCTTTCCTTCATTTTCACTAGCTTTTCAAGATTCTTTTTTCTTGCTTTACCAATCAATTCTCTAATTATTTGGTGTACATTAAAAACGTCAATTCTTTTCTGCAGCTCTTCTATCTCTTGGCATGCTTCAGTTCATTTTCTTACTTTAATATTTCTGATTTCTTGCCTAATTGTCTAATTTTTCTGTATTCCTCATTGTTGTTCTCTTGACCTCTTCTTTGATTCATTAAATTTATTATTTCATTTGTCATCCATAATTTTTCTTTTCTTCCCCTTTATTAAGATGTGTCTTCTTGATATTATAAATGATTTTATTCAAAACTGATATTTGTTTTTTTACTGACTCAGTTTAGTCTATTTCTTTACTGATTTTCTCCTTTATTTTTTTTCTATATCTCTTTTGATGCTAGGATCTTAAAGTATTCTTATGTTGCATTTGTTATTGTTTTTGTTGTTCAACAATGGAACCAAATAACAAAGTTTCCATTAAAATCAAATTTTTGATGAGGATCACACCGCAAGCGTGCAAAAGCGGCAATAAAAATTACTTCATGTTAATTGTTTTTACTTTTGTAAAACTCAAATTAGTATTTCCTAGTCAAAAAAAAAAATAAAAATTAGTTTTCACTTTCGTTAAGTAAACCCATTTTACGTCCACATGAATGTACTCCAACATTTCTTCAAATTCATTTAACATAGACTTTTTGTTTTCATCTTGCAAGAAAGGTTTTAAGGTACAGAAATATCTTCTTTTAAAAAGCGATGCATAGTTCCAAGCACCAACTTTAATACACAGATCACAAAACGTTGATCTTTGTAATAGTAAAATTTCTCGCACTGTCTCAACCAAAATTTGCAAAATATGCTACCAATTAAGAGTACTAAAACAAAATTTGACATTTGAAGTACTGAGAATGGCGTACACTGCAAATTTTGTCTCCATTTTTCGATATGGCATTGTATTCTGGGAAAACATGCCAAACTTACAAAAAATATTTATTCTACAAAAGCAAGCACTTAGAATCATTCTTGGTTTCAAACCAAATGAATCATGCAAATCTCATTTTAGAAAAAATAATTTACTTACTGCTCCTGAAACATATATTTTAGACTGCGTCCTTTTTCTGCTCAAATATAAACATAAGTATACGGAAAATCAAATTTCTCATTCCTATAACACAAAGCACAAAACCGATCTAATGTTTGAGATTCATAGGCTAACCAGTACTGAAAAAAGCGTTTACTATACCAGCATTCGGTTTTTTAATCATCTTCCACCTGAATTAAAATCTGAAGGTAACATTATGGCGTGCAAAATAAAACTGTCACTCATATTAATTAATTTAGAACCTTATTGTATAGAAGATTTTCTCAATAACAAATTTTAAAGTCTATTTTTGTTTATTAATGCTTTTCTGACACTATTTTTTACACTAGGTACCCATTGTAATCTGTTTTTTGTTTTGATGTTGTACATATGTATAAAATAAAGAGTATTATTATTATTATTATTATTATTATTATTAAATATTAAATCCCAATTTTTGAGTTTTTATTTCTAGATTCTAGTTTTTCTTGGATTCTACATTAGCTACTAATGATCTAGAACCATAACTGGTTTTTGCTCTACTCCAAATACAATTTATAGTTTTTCAAAAAACGTGAAAATCCGTTTAGTTAACTATTGTAGAAGCAAAAATTGTAGAACTCCTAACCGCTAGCCGTAATACAAAATTAGTTGTTTTCAATTTTTGGGTAGTAACTTGGTTGGCAGGGCTCACCGTTACCTATAAACGTATAAAAATGCTTTCAATTGCCCAAAAAAAAAATAATAAGGAAGTACAAAGACCTGCCCTTCATAAACTACCTCTCAAAAGAATAAAATATACATCCATGCCACAGTAAACCCCAGGTAGGTAAATTAGATCCAATTTCCTAGATAGCGCTGTCATCATTTAATAATTTAATAACTACTAACTAAGTTAAAACAAGATGGTTTATTTAACCCACGCAAGACACCAAATAAACCTACAATCGCCACAAATCAGCTACCTAGGATCCAAGCAACAATCAATTACAAATCCAGGAGCTCATTACGAGCTGGGCCTACTTCAAACTGCTTAATCTTCACACAAACAAATTTTCCCTTTTCATCTCCAACGCAAAAATTCAAGTAAACAACGACGATTCCTTGTAAACCCACAGTTGAAAAAAAAAACAATACTTAAAAACTCTTAGTTAGAAAAAATAAATACAATGCCTACATATTAGAAAAAATATTTTTGTTTTTTTTTTTTACTTTTAACCCCTCTCACCCACCTATCCCCAAACTGGTCGTTGAAGTAGTCACCGTCATGTTGCAACCACATCTGTCGGCAAACCCCCATTGGTAATTCTTCCAACAATTCTGGCAAGACTTCTTCTAAAACAATCTTGTAAATGGGACTGGTGAAACAAAGTGGAAGAAGGTATAACCCAATCAAACAATCGTTAACAACGCCAGCTCACACGTTAATTCCGAACTTGTGTTGGAATTTGGATTGTCAAATAGTATGAAGATTTTCGTCGGCCAAAATATGGTTGTGGCGAGAGTTAAGAATGCCTTCTCTGTTAAATGTTGCTTCATCAGTAAAAAGAACATACCGTGGAAATTGAGACTGTAAGCAACATCGATTTTCAAACCAACGAGAAACTTAAAGCTTGAACCTTTTGAATATGATAGAGGTAGAGCTGATGTTCTTTCAAAACTTGCCAAACACTTACATGAATAACACCAATGTCACGTGCAATGCTTCAAGTGCTACTGGATGGGTTCTGTTCTTATAATGCACATCTTCTTCAAATAGTATGATTCGACGATGTCTTGCAACTCTGCAATTTACCATGTTGACTGCAAAAGTTCCTGTAACTCGCAATTGCTGATAAACTTTTGCACTCTATTGGAAGGTATTAGACGATTTGAAAATCGAGCGTATACAAGCGTGTCGCAAGTCTAATGTGCTTCGCCGTAAACTAATATCATACTAGCATAATCTTGAAAAGTATGCTAATTCATAATTTAAGTAACAAGTAACACAAATTCAACTATTTCATACGTCAAAATCATAAGCGATTTAAGACATGAAACATACCAACTTGAAAAAAAGTTTTTGACGTGCAAAAAGGCAGTATTTATTTTTTTAAACTTCAAGCACCACTCGCGCGATTTAACTTTCCAGTGACATAAAATATATGAAAACCCAAGATTGTTTATTAAATGTTCAAACTAAATTATAAATTTTTTGTTGACATGTTTGTCTACTTCATTATACCACAAATTTAGTATTGTGCTATAAGATAATTTTCTAAAATAACAATTGGTATAGTTCTGCTCAAAGTTGTGAATGAATAAACAATAAAAATTAAAATTTTGGATTCTCATTTATCTCTATATATAATAAAAATTCCTCACAAGAGTAAATTGAAAAAAATTATTTTTCGCTAAAACCGTAAATACTGCAAGACACCTTCAGTCGGACTATTCCAAATATAATTTTGGCAAAATAAGATTCGATCTCAGCACCCCCAAAAGTACAAAAACCAAGCAAACTTTTTAGTAAAGCTAATTAAATTTTTAAATATTATAATAAAATAATTTACTTCAGTATTACAATTAAGAATTATCAATCAACTCGTATCCAATTAAAAAAGCGCAGTTTTAAATCAACGAAAAATTCTTTTAATTAAACCTGCTCTGCGTACAATTGTTAATGTTTCCTTTGAGGAAGAGAGCACAATCATTCCGAATTATAATTGAAGTCGTATTGTAATTAAGGGTACCCCAGCTACAAAACAGACACAAATGATGAGATTTCGGGTCCGAATTCCAGGCGATTAAAAAATCCTAACCGACGTATAATTGAAAACTGTGCTTGCAAACAAACATGTAATTACTGCTTCTCACCGACTAGAGAAGAGAAGAAACTAGAAATAAACGGCGTAATCATCACGTCCTTGACCTCATCGACAATTAATGAATTTTATTGTTATCAAGCGAGCCATTCGGACTACTACTACTACCATATATAAAATAATATAAATTAAATTAACCATAACTCATTTTTATGTATACGAATGTAAAAATAATGTATTTATTCGAGGTGGTCCGTTATGATATTCATAAGAGACTCGTCTGGTGTTGTTAATCTTGATATGTTGCGCGATTCTAGTTAGTAAGTAAATTAACTCACAACGTTCACTGCTTCAATTAACAATGTGCTTTACTTATCTAACAATCTTAACGTATACTTTTTCATCTTATTATTATATCAACCAACAATAATAAAAATAAATTTTACTAACGGTACCCCAAATAATATTTATCTTAATGAAATCTAATTAAAATTACATTGTAAAAATCATAAATAATCTCATGAATTTTTTCACATATATGAGCCTAGTTAGCGCGTCCCCTACGCACAAAAGGCCACGCTCGTTAATTAACTTAATTACAAATGAGGTACGCTTCAATTTCAATTACAGTGTTTTATTGCGGACGTATCTCATTCCGCTAATTGGGGCCCTCTCTTTTCTCTCTCTCTTTCTTCGGTGCATCTTCTTGATATTTCATTTTTTTAACGGCCCAATAATTACCATTTAAATTATCCCCTGCGCGGACTGCACTATAAATTAGCGCGGATTTTCTTGTGTTGTTGCAAAATAATTCCGGCCACCCGGATTTTTTTTAACACCTCGTAAATCATTTTTTTTGTATACCAAAATTGTTCAAATAATATAAATTTAACAACGCGTGTTATTGTTTAAGTGGCAAATAGCCGGTTGTTAAAAATCGTGATGGTCCGAAATAAAATAAATCAAATTAAGTTAAACATTTGTTTTTTTTTTGTAATAAATATAATAATACATACAGCCGGAAATAATATGTAGTTCTAGTATCATTTTAGCTTTATTTTCGCAATTTCCAAACAAAGCTTATTTAACATTTATTTTTATAATATACTGGCCAATGTTATCACCTACAAACAAGCATCACTACACATTCTATTTACATTCAAGAATCGACCAAGGTAATTTTAGTTTGGTTATTTCCTTTTTTGAAACTTTTTGTTCTAGCGTTGTTAAATAGATTTTTTTCGAGTTTTCCAGAGTTGGTTGTAAACATGTTAATGCTCCTCCTCCTCCTCCTTTTGGAATGTTACAGTAAGTGACTTCAAACTGCAACTGTTGAAATGTGGCAAAGAAATCAACTTTGTATCACCTAACCGTTGTGCGCTTTTCAAGCTTTTAACATAAGTTTGAGCTTTGTTGAACTCCAAGATATTACCTAGTTTTCAACACTTGGATGGGTGAGTGGGGCTCTCCATAACAAGATTACCAGCCAATAGTATAAACTGAAATGCCCAACCACCCGCCCAAGTGTTGGTGATTCAGAAATTTGAGTTTCTCTTATCAGCACGCGTTAGAAGTCCCTACATTAGAGAAGGCAATGCAGATACCAACTTTTGGAAAACAAAAATTGGATGGGTGGGACACTCCATAACACAATTACCAGCCAGTAGTTTAAACTGGAGTGCCCACCCACCCTCCCAAGTGTTGGTAACCCAAAAATGTAAGTTTCCTTTTTATGCTCGAGTTAGAAGTCTCTATATTAAAAAAGGCAATAGAAATACAAACTTTTGAATAACTAAAACTTGGGTGGGTGGGTGGGAAACTCCATACTATAACTACTAGCCAATAGTTTCAATTAGAGTGTCCACCCACCCGCCTAAGTGTTGCTAATCCAGAAATTAAAGTTTCCCTTCTCTACCAGCGTTAGTAGTCTCTAAGTCAGAACAAGAAATAGAAATACAAATGTTTAAATAACCAACACTTGGGTGGGTAGGTCAGTCAGTCATTTAAATTGGAATGCCCATCCACCCACCCACCCAAGTGTTAGTTATCCAAACATTTGTATCTCTATCGCCTGCTCTGATTTAGAAACTAATAACGCTGGCAGAAAAAGGAAACTTTAATTTCTGGTTTACCAACACTTGGGTGGGTAGGTGGACACTCCAATTTAAACTAATCCAGAAATTAGAGTTTTCCTCTATGCCAGCGTTAGAAATTTTCAAGTTAAAAGAAACAATAGAAGTACAATTTTCTAGATAGCCAATAACATCTCTACTAACTGGTAGTTTAAACTAGAATGCCACTTGCCCTAAGCTACAGTGCCCACCCACCCGCTCAAGTATGGTGATCCAAAAATCGGCGTGTTTCCTCTCTGTTGGCGTTGAAAGTTTCTAAGTCAGAAGAGGCAATGGAGATACAATTGTCTAGATAACCCATACTTGGGTAGGTGGGTGGGATACTCCATAGCATAATTGCCAGCTAGTAGATTAAACTGGATTGCCACTTGCCCAAATGCTGGTAATCTAGAGTTTCTATTCTCTGCTAGCGTTGAAAATGTCTAAATCAGAAAAAAATATGCAATTTTTAAACAACCAACACTTAGATGGAAGGGTGAAGCACTCCATAACAAGACTACCAGCCAATAATTTAAACTAAAGTTTCCCTTCTCTGCTCGAGTTAGAGGTCTCTATATCAAAAGAGGCGATAAAGTTACAAACTTTTAAATAACCAACACTTAGGTAAGTGAGTAGAACATTCCATAGCATAATAACCAGCCAATAGTTTGAATTAGAGTGCCTACCCACTTGCCCAAATGTTAGTAATCTAGAATTTAGAGTTTCTCTTCTTTGCTAGCGTTGGAAGTATCTATATCAGAAGAGATACAAATTTTTAAATAACCACCAATTAGATGAGTAGGCAAAGCACTCCATAACATAATTAACAGCCGATAGTATAAACTGAAGTGGCCACCCACCCGCCCAAGTGTTGGTGATTCAGAAATTTGAGTTTCTATTATCTGCTCGCATTGGAAGTCTCTATATCAAAGGAAGCAATGGAGATACAAACTTTTGAATAACCAACAATTGAGTGTCTATATAAAAAAAAATACAAATTTTTAAATAACAAACACTAAGATGGGTGGGTGAGGCACTCCATAACATAAATACTCATAATATAACTTGGAATGCCCACCCACACGCACAAGTGTTGGTAATCCAAAAATTGGAGTTTTTCCTCTCTGCCAGCGTTAGAAGTTTTCAAGTTAGAGGAGGCAAAAGAAGTACAATTTTCTAGATAACCCACACTTGCGTGGGTAGGTAGGGCATTCCATAATATAATTACCAGCCGGTAGTTAAACTAAAATGCCCACCCACCCGCCAAAGTGTTTGTGATTCAGAAATTTGAGTGTCTCTTCTCTGCTCGCGTTGAAAGTTTTTTATTGAAGAAGACAAAGTAGATACAAATTTTTGGATAACTAAAACTTGTGTGGGTGAGTGGGACACTACATAACAAATTTACCAGCTAATAATTTAAACTGGATCCAGAAATTAGAGTATCTCCTCTCTGCTAGCGTTAGAAGTCTCCATATCAGAGAAGGCAATAAAGATACAAATTTTTGAATAACCAACACTTCAAAAGGTGGGCAAGGCACTCCATAACATAATTACCAACCAATGGTTTAAACTGGAATGTCCCCCGCCCAAGTGTTGGTGATCAATAAATTAAAGTTTCCCTTCTCTGCCTGCGTTAGTAGTCTCTAAGTCAGAACAGGCAATAAAGATACAAATGTTTGTATAACCAATTCTTAGATAGGTGGGTAAAGCACTCCATAATATGATCCAAAAAGTGGCTCAGTTGAGTAAAGCTCCTTGAATCGCGGCGCATAAATTGTCGCAGGTTCAAACCCCAGCTCCGGCAAAGCATTTTTAAGAAATTATGGTCATTTATTAATTCATTAATTAAAGACGTTAGTCTAATATATAATTAGTGTCCATGTAACAATAACTACGTTTAATATGAGAGTGTGGGTGAACCAGAACTAGGCCTCGTCAGTGAAACTGCGCCTCCATTCTCTCGAGTAACGAGCTCGATAGTATAAATTAGGTATTTAATTTACAGGTATATTATCTCAATAAAGTAATTCCTAAAAACTTGTTTAGTTTGCAACATACTGAAAATCTTAACTAACACCAAGCCAGGACTAATTTTAAAACTTTATCTAAAACCTCAACAGCAGACAATTCGTACCACAAAATATCACACAATATTTGCTAACAAACAAATTATTTATAGAATTAATCCCAATATGATTTACTATATAGCTTAAACATTAATTTGTTCATAAAATATCATCTCGCCAGCTACTAGACAATTACACTACTGACATTTGTTCAAAAGCCAAATTACCACAATTTAAATATTTATGTCTCGACTAACTATTTAATAAAAATTGTATAATGTTATATTTCGAGATGATTAAACGAGTTGATTTTTTCACTCTGCAAAACCTGATGATGCCATTTTAAATGTGAAAACAACGTAGTGAAATTATTTGATTATCGGGATCGTCCCGAGGCTCTGATTAAAATGCAAATTAAAAATACATATTTGCAGCTTCATGTTACATTAAATTCTAGTTTTTAATTTATCGATCGCATTAAGATTGATATCTCGCATTTCCTCCATCGATTATTTTATGAATAATTTATTAATTTTTTTTCCAACAACTATTTAATAATAAAAATGATTCAATTTGAATGATGTGCACAGTTTAATGAAATATTCAATTGCATGTGATGTAAATCTTAAATAATGAACATATTAATAAATGGTTGGTTGAGTTTAATAAATAAATATAAAATTATGGCGACTTTCTTGTTGCTTGTAAATTATATATTATATATGTAACGGTATTGCAATTAGCAAGGCAGAATGTTAAACGTGCAAGGATACGTTTGGCTGATTTCAATTAACATTGGATTCACTTTATCTGTCAAGAGAGAGCATACGCGACGCCAATGAAATTCGCCGTTTGTGTGCAAACTCAACTTATATTCGCAATACGGAAGCAATTATGGGATAAATGTTTCACAGTTGTTGCTGGCGCATAAAGATATTCATTTTATAAATAACTGCCGCTATCCCATGCGAAGATTATGCCATTTCCCATGACTTTTAACGTTTCACCGCATACATGCATCTTACAATCATTTTTTTCCATATATTTAATATCACAAATTAATCGGAATATTCTAAGAAATGTTTTGTATTTTTTCTTTCAGATGAACTCAAAAATATGAGAAATATGAAACCCTATTCAGTTGGTAAAGTTAAATTTTTCAGTCAATGCACAACCCCTTTTAATCCAATGATGATGTAGCAGATTATGCCAAAAACATTATCCTACCTGTCGCTTGTAATAATTCTCAACTCTGTCGTCTAAAGACCTTTTAAATGTTTAGACCTCTTTTGTAACAGCACAATACAATATGTATGGATGACTAATTTCACCGAACAATAGGATTAAAGAGGACTTTTAGCATTCATTTGGGTGTTAAATTCTAACGCAAACAATACGCGCAGGTATTGTGTGATTTGGATAAATGTGTCAACTCCAATATTATTTGTGCCGAGACTAATCTACAAAAAATACATTAGAAACAACTATTCTTGAATGTACTAAAATAATTTAATACAGAATAATTAATAGCAATAATAATTATGTTATAATTGCAGTAAACTCGTTATGAATTCAATTTGTTTAATCAATTGGCAGGAAGTGTTTAGCCTGCTTTATATTCATTGAAAAAATAATTATTGTTGTTCATAATAATTGTTGGTAAGATGGTAGAACGGTTTCCTTCCTCGATTTTCAGTATTTTTATTTCCTGCTGATATCGAGGATTGTTGGGACTATAATTAATGCTGTTGTTGAGAGCTGGGTTCTATGTAATTTATAAAATAGTAAGATTTCACTTGCATAAATCTGTTTTAATAGTAATGTGCAATTTGTGTTGGATGAGAATGTTAAAGTAATCAAATCAATAAATATTTGTATGATTTAAAATTAATAAATGATGAATTTTATGTAAATTGCCTTTTCAACCAGTAAGAGACACATACACTCGTGCTTCAGGGTATGCACCCATCATCAGTGTGCCTTGCATCTCACTGGTCAAAAAGACAATTTATATAAAATCACAAAAACTATTAAACAGTTTACGTGTTGAATGATAAATTTGTTTGGGTGATCTGATTCAAATAAAACGCGCAAAAATGTCATTGCTTGTCCGTGTAGGATTTAACAGTATTACAGTTCTCCTTCACACACAAACAGAACAGTTTTACGTTTCTCCTAATAGGGGGCATTGCGTTACCACCTTCGATTTATATTAGTATGTCAATCAAAAATCTGGTATATAATGTATTTTATATAGAAAAATGATCAAAAATCGACCAAAAAAACATTAAACGCATGAAATTCAACCAAAATCGCTGAATTAATAAACTGTTTGCATAAAATTTATCAAAAACCTTGTAACAAAACTAACTTTTTTATGAAATCATTACAAATCGCACACAAAAATATATACTTCCTAAAAGTCAACAAATAACCCATATACAACAATAAAAGTATCATAAATAAAAAAAAAAACAATTCTTCTTCTTCTTATAGTTCCTAATTCGTTCCGTACGTTGGTAACCATTCTTGCAATCATTACTTTATTTACTGTTGCTCAGAAGAGCTCAGTAGTGGTCATGCCAACCCATGTTTGAAGACTCTTCATCCATGATATCCTTCTTCTTCCGATAGCTCTATTCCTGATACTTTCCCTTGCAGTATTTTTTTCAGTAGCAGGAATCTGCTTTCATTCCTCATAATATGCTCCAGGTATTGGAGTTTTCTGCATTTTATGTTGTTGAGGACCTCTTTCTCCTTTTGCATTCTGTGAAAGATCTCAGTGTTGGTTATGCAATCCTTCCACAAAACTCTCAACATCCTTCAATATAACCACATTTCAAACGCTTCTAGTTTCCTGCTCATAGCATCGGTTAGTGTCCACGATTCAACTCCGTAAATAAGAACCGAAAACACGTAGCAGAGCAGAATTCTCAGCTTCGTATGCAATGTGAGGTCGTGGCTCTTTAGTAGGGATCCCATACTGTTAAAAACAGCTCTCGCTTTCTCTATTCGGATCTTGACCTCTTGGGAGTGATCCCACTGATCGTTTACGGTAGTGCCAAGATACGTGTATTTATTTACTCTCTCAATAGGTTTCTGATTGACGATGATGTGGCAATTTCTAATGTGGAATTTACTGATGATCATAAGCTTGGTCTTTTTGATGTTTATAGCAAGGACATACCTTTCGCTGCTAACTGTTACTCTATTCATGAGATGTTGTAGTTTCTCGATGCTATCAGAAAATATTTTTTTTTTTTTTATTAACTAAATTTATTATAAAACATATTTACAACATTATATTTTTTTTTCTTCCCACTTGCTGCTTTGCACCGTTTCCATATATGGTAGGCTGCAAAGCTTCGTATTCGGGGCACCATTTTTATTTTCTCTTTCCATTTATCTTATTTTGTGTGTATTATCATGTTTGTTTATTTATTTGTTTGTTTTGGTCTTGTTATTATGTAGTGTTCTTTTATTTTTGTTTTAAATACTTTATAAGTTTTCGTTTTTTTAATATTTTCTGGTAGTTCATTGTATGTGATTAGTCCATTGCTTAGAATTGTTTTTTTCGCCTTTTCTGTCCTTGTTGTGTGTACATGTATATTACTTCATCTTCTCGTGTTATGTCCGTGAATTTCTTTGATTAATATTATTTGTAGATTTGTTTTAATTTCTTTATTTTTAATTTTATATATTAGTTTGCATTTTTCTATTTTTATTTTTTCGTTAATGTTTGTTTCGTTGATTATTTTGTATACTTCTTCTGTTGGTGTTAGCTTTGGTAGTTTATGTATTATTTTAAGTATTTTGTTTTGTTGTCTTTGTATTTTTTGTATATTTGTTTTTGTTGTCTCACCCCATATATTTATTAAATAGTTAATTTTTGATAAATATAATGAGTAGTATATACTTATTGCAGTTTCTTTTAGTATGCATTTCCTAGCTCTATAGACAGCTCCAGATTGTTGCTGCACTTTCTTTTAATATTTTGTTTATTTGTGTATCCCATGTTAGTTTCTCTGTTATTATTATTCCCAAGTATTTTGTCTGATTTGTTCTGGTAATTGGTATGTTATTTATTTCAATTTTTATGTCAATATCTTTTGTATTTTTTTGTCTTATTACCATATACGTCGTTTTTTCTTCGTTTATTGTTTGTATGTTTTTGTCGTACCATTTAGTTAATTTCTTAACGTCTTCATTTATGTTTCTTTCTATTGCTTCTTTGTTTTTTCCGTGATATATAATACATGTGTCGTCAGCATATGTATATATTTCTCCAGTCAAGTTTATCTCATATATATCATTTATGTATAATATATACAATATTGGTGCTAGTACTCCACCTTGTGGTAGCCCATATTCTGCTATTGTTGATGTACTAAGTATGTCGTTTATTCTTGTTCTTTGTGTTCTGTTTTTAATATATGTTTTTAGTAATTTTAAATTTGTGTTTCTTATTCCAAGAGTTTCCATTTTCTTGATCAATTTGTCTTTGTCGATGGTGTCAAAAGCTTTTCTCATGTCTATAAATATTGGTATTACATATTGTTTCATACCGTATCATTCGCAAAGCGTATATTATTTATGATTTCACCGTTTAGCTAAGTCTTCCAGAGCTTCTCTAAATATATATTCCAAATATATATTGAATATCAAAGGCGATAATATGCAGCTTTGCCTCACCCCTCGTAGAACGTTCACCTCTTCTGTCTTCTGTCCATCCAATCTGACAACGACTGATTGGTTCCAGTATAAGCTTTTGATTATTCTTAAGACTTTTCCATCCATTCCAACGTTCTTCAAAATCTCTATCATCTTTTGATGTTGCACTCTATCGAAGGCCTTCTGGTAATCATTAAAGCAAGCAAAAAATCACAGTTCATGTCTCTGCATAGTTGAAATAACACTTGAATACTATAGAGGGCTTCTCGTGTACCTACTGCGTTTCTGAAACCAAATTGCGTTGGTGATATTTGCTTGTCACAATGTCCGTATATTCTTTTATAGATTATTTTGAAAAATAGTTTCAAAAGGTGACTCATAAGACTTATGGTTCTAAACTCTTCGCATTTTTTAGCACCAGGTTTTTTGGTAAGTTGATGAACTCGTACTTCAGCCACTCTTGTGGAATGTTACCAGAGTTATAAATGTTGAATACTAAAGTCAGCCATTTCGTCGAGAATTATGTGAAACTCTGTCTGGATATTGTCAAGTCCGGATGCCTTGCCTTCTTTTATCGCCTTAATTGCTGATTTTACCTCTTCTACTAAAATTGTTGGACCTTCCTCATCGTCTTTAGGAGTAGACTCTGGTCTATTGTCATAAAACAATTGTTCAATATAATTTTCCCAGGTGTTTTTGATTTCGATCTTATTAATGATTATTTTTCTATTTTTTTATATACTAATTTATTTTTGTTCTTTGTTAATTTTTTCCTGTTACCTCTCTAATTTTCCGGTGTACATTGAAGCTATCGTATTTGGATTGTTTCGATTTCATTGCAGTTATCTTTAAGTTCTAATTCTTTGACGTTTCTGATTTTTGCCTTAATCATTGCTTTTATATTTCTATATTCTCTCATGTTGTTTTGGCTCTTAACTGTTTTTGTCCTTTCCATTAGTTCTAGGATTTCGTCTGTCATCCATGATTTCTTCTTAGTAGTATTTGGTTTTAATAGTTCCTCTTTGATACTCTTTACAGAGTTTTTTAAGATTCCAATTTCTTCTTCATATTTTATCCCACCTTTTAGTATTGTTCGTTGTTCAGATATTTTCCCACTTCACATTTTATCAATAAGTCTTTGAGTTTGCAAAGATCGTACTTGTCAACGGTTTTCTTTTTTACGTTTTTCATTAGGTCTGTTCCAACATACGATTTGGACAGTTTGCAAACCGTCCAAACTGTGCACACAAACAAATATTTGTCATCCTTAGGCAATATTTTATACACAGTAATTTGTTTGTGTGCATAGTTTGAACGGTTTGCAAACAGTCAAATCGTATGTTAGAACAGACCTATTGTTACTTTGAATACTCCCACCACTGGATTATGATCTAACTGAATATTAGCCCCTGGATATGTTTTTACCAATGTACAACTATTTCTTTAGCGCTTGTTCACTAAAATATAATCAATTTGATTTCTCATATTTTTTCCGTTGTATGTCCAAGAGCAGTCCAGACTTTTGCATTAAAGTCGCCCATAGTTATTGTGAGATGTTGTTTTGGTAGTTTCTTAAGTATGTTTTTATCTGGGAGTAGAACTCTAACACCTCTCATCGCTACCCTCTGTTGTTAGGAAATATACTTGTATTAAATTAATTCTTGCAGACTTAGCGTGTATCTGTAATAGCATTTTCTTTCAGAGATTGGTATAAAATTTGTTATATATTTAGCTATTAATTTATGTATTATAATCCCCACTCCGTGTTTTTCTTTTCCGTTGGTTGTACCTGAGTAGTATACTCAATGTTCTTTAATGTCGCAGTAATTTGCATCTGGCCAACGCATTTCGCTGACTCCCATTATTTATATGTTCATTCTTTCCATTTCTTGTATCGCATTGTAGATTTTGCCAGATTGTGCCATTGTTCGTACATTTCATGTCCATATTTTAATGCTTTCATTCGATAGTAGTTTTTTCCTTAACACTTTAACATCTCTCAAAACCAAAACAATTTTACGTCAGATAACAAAAAAAAAAGTAAAGTGTAAAACATAGTTACATAAACAATTTTTTTTATATAAATGACGCAACGCACGCTAATCCTCCCAACTACCACTCCGTGCTTAAACAACGTATATTAATTAACTTAATACTATTTCGCAATGATGAAAGAGTGGCCATTGTCGATAAATAATTTGACCGCATCGCTTCACTGCGCAAAAGTTACTGTACGTCTTCCGCCCGACCTTCGCTTCGAGCTGTTACGCCGCACTCCACTCCATTCGTGCCGGCTCAATCCATCTCATCTTCAGCGAGTTATCGTAACAACCCCCAATCGTTCGCAAGCTGCTTTTCTATAAATTAAACCTGCACATAATTATTGATATGTTCCGGACACTCAACAAACATGTAATTTCTCTGTAGCATAGAACTAGTAGTCATATCGCAATATCTACAAATACATCACATAATTAACACATCCCCAAGGTATACTCTAATACCAATGTATTTGTAACTGCTCCTTACTAATGTAATGTGCCCTGCATACAACCTCATGACCCAAATTACCTGTGTAAGCTTGACAATCTTTTGCAGTTATTGTGCAACTCCAAGATCTCAACTGCACTGTATAAGACCCCAATGCTAAATACAACCCCAAGGCCTCATGCCAGTGTGTAAATAACAATCTTTTACAACCTTGTATCCGACAAAACTTATAGGTTTTAAGCAACAAATTTAAGGAAATTCACTTTCTACAGAAGTAAACTTAATTTTATCGACTTACCTAATCATATCTTATCTTTTAACCAACTCTTACCTGAAACAAAAATAAAAAATAAACTAATCAATATGTAAATTATTAAATAACAATGTTTTAATTAATCAAAACTCTACTATTTGTACCAAGTAGCACTAGTAGTAGCTCGTGGCTTTATGAAGAAACAATATTAAGTAATTGTAAAAAAAAATATTTCGGTAAAAGTCATTAATCTGCTATTATTACCACAATATTTTAATGTATACAGCAAGCAATACCAAAATATTCGCTTAAACTATGATAAATATGTCAGACAGTTATTTCCAAGAATTCATTGCCAATAATAATAATAATAATAATAATAATAATAACAATCTTCCCAGAATGGCAGAAGACACACTTCAATAATATAATTCAATTAAATCCTAATTGTATTTAAATATACAATGCCAACAGCAGCTGTTGTATGTATATACAATTTTTTTGCACGAATCCACCTGCCTCGTCTTCAATTGTGTATAACAATATAACAAGCGCATGATTTTCAAATATTATTTAATTTGGGTTTGCGGCCGATCAAATCAAGGTGAACATGTCTCATATTAATTTTTTTCACCGTTGTTAATAAGTCTGACGCTGTGCGAACAGCAATTAATAATCGATTCATGCAGAAATTACAGCTCCTATTAATATAGGAAAGTCGTGAAGCGCTAATAGAAAATGCTTCGATAAATTGTGTATTAATGCGCTGTTAATGCCCAGCCGGATTACCACGGCTCTCCTTATTATTAATCCGGAAACGTCAATGGCATTAAAATTATGTCGTAAATTTCAAAAATAATTATACCAAGTAGATTAATTCTTTTGCTACTAGTAGAAAACAGGTTCGCACCACATTTGTTAATTGGCTAATTTTAATATTGATAATAGATTGTTGATATTATTTCAACACATTTGATTTTCTTTACAAACATGTTCGAGTTCAAAATGCCAAGATGATATTTTTTACTTCCTTCTCCATGAGGAGTAATTAAATTTAATTATTTGCGTGTAAATTCCTTTTTAATTGCAATTAATGTACGCTGTTACACATCGAATAAATACTGCGTGCCGCTTTTGCAGCCCACTTACCACTGAATTAAAAATATATTTTAGCTACAGCCAATCAGTTTTAATGCAGATAATATGACACAAATAAGTAATAAAAGTTCTGAATATGTTTTAATTGAATTATTTTGTCTAATGTTGTGAATTAAAAAAAAGAGAAGTAACAAAGTTCAAATTAGTTAATAATATTTTTTGGATGTTAAGCAATAGTTAATTATTAGTATAATCTATTTAGTAACTACTAACAATAAAATTATGAGGTTAGGGTATTTTAATAAAAATTTTATACTTTATTGTGCTGATTTTATTTTTATATATTAAGACCGGTTAGGCCATCATCAGTTTTTTCTTTTCTTTTCACAGGTGTTGTTGTGTGTTGCGGGTGGTGTGAATTTGTTGTGGTTACTGATGATGGCCTAACCGTCGAAACCGGTCTTAATATATAAAAATAAAATCAGCACAATAAAGTATAAAATTTTTATTAAAATACCCTAAACTCAATTATTTTAAACTGTGCAATAATCAGAAACAAATACAATAAAATTATGCTTGGCAACTCAGCATTTCATGTTAGATTTTTACTAGATAAAAACAAATCAAAAATGTAAAGGTTTTGCACAAAAATAAATTCAATAATGATTATAGAGCTTGTATTAACTATTTGTAATTCAAAAGAGTTCTTCTCTAAAGTAAATATTTAGCAAATTACTCACTTCTTTAGAGTTTGTAATAACTCTTAAATGAGAATTTATAGAAATGTTTTTATGATTTTTTTTTAAATTGGAAAGTTCTATTAATAACATTCCACAACAATTTGAAATTATTTTTGAATGTCTGCTAAGTGAAAAAAAGGATTAAAATATTAAATGCTGTGGTCCCTAAAACAGATGAATTATTAAGCAATTTTTAGATTCATATTAAGCTTAATTTGTTTATAAAGTTTTTGCAAATTCTATATTGATAAAAAAAAATTCTTGGTTGGAAAATAATGCAAACTTTCTTCCAAAGTGGTAAGTCTTATACTGAAACGGTAAGAAATTTACAAAAGAAATTTGATAGAAAAAAAAGTGCTTGTAACGCAATTTGCGGACCAATTTGTAAAGCAAGTTCGCAAAACTGGATCGTTAGTACATAAACATGCATCAACATCAACTCGTCATCGTTCTCAGGAACTCGTTCTCGCACTTCTCTGAGGAGAATTTTGCATAAAAACCTCGGTTTGAAAGCCTACAAAGTTCAATTAGTCCAAGAAATAAAGTCTCATGACCATCTCATGCGTTTTCAGTTCGCCCAATGAGCTAAAGATCGTTTGGCCAAAGATGAGCAAAAATTGTGTTTTCCGATGAAGCTCATTTTCATCTCGGAGGCTATGTCAATAAGCAAACTTGTTGCATTTGAGGATCAGAGAATCCACACATGACTATGCATCCACAACGAGTAACCGTTTGGTGAGGTTCTTGGTCCGGAGGCATTATTGAGCCATTTTTCTTCGAAAATGAGCAAGAAGCCGCCATTACCGTCAATAACAAACGTTAATGTGCCATGCTAAACAAATTTTTGTTTCCAAAAATTAAAGAGTATAAAATGGATGACATTTGGTTTCAACAGGACGGGGCCACTTGCCATATAGCTAACGTAACCATCGATCTCGTGCGCACTGTTTTTGAAAATAATCAGCCAAAATGCTGATGTCAATTGGGATAAGTGTTGCGCTAACCATCCAAAGACGATTGATGCTTTGAAACACAAAATCGAAGTTGCCATTCATGCGATTGAAGCCCAAACAATCAAAAATGTACTAAAAAATTGAGTTACTGTCAAACCAGCCGTGGCAGTCATTTGAATAATGTTGTGTTTCATTCTTAAACAAAAAAGTCCAATCTTTCTAATAAACTCATAATTTTGAAATATATTTTTGTTAAATAATTCATAAAAAATGCGGTTTTTAAGTTTGAGAATTACTTTACTTTCTAAACCATTTTTCAAATTATCGTCATGCTGATCATCTAATTTTCAGTGTTATTAATTTACAGGTTTATGTTAAAAAAGTGTTTCTTATAATTATAATCTTATAATAGATTTTTAAACTGATTTTATAAAAATGCGTTTCTTGTAAGAATTACAAATCAAATTAAATTTTTCAACATAAGAGACATTAACACTAACAAACTTATTCGTTTTTTAAAGCTTTAAAAAACTCCACAGCGTTTTCCAAGTGAACATTCGATAAATAAACGACGCCCTCTCCAATGTTTTTTGAGTTTTGGTAAAATATAAGTCATAGTGGACAAGGTCGGGACAGTAATTTCTTAAAGCTGACTACTTCTTAAATCATTTGTGCTTTATGCATCTTACAGTTGTCGTGCAGAAGCAGACTTAACTAAGCATAATTGTGTACTCTTTCAAGGTGCTTATGTAGACATATCTCGTTAATATTGTTCCTTATAGTTGACTAAAAGGTGGGATAAATTATAAAGAAGAAATTAGAGTCTTAAAAAACGCCGTAAAGAGTATCAAAGAGGAACTACTAAAACCAAATAGTACTAAGAAGAAATCATGGATGACAGACAAAATCCTAGAACTAATGAAAAGAACAAGAACAGCTAAAAACGAAAACAACATGAGAAAATATAGAAATATAAAAGCAATGATTAAGACAAAAATCAGAAATGCCAAATAATTAGAACTTAATGATAACTGCAATGAAATCGAAAACCTACAATGTTAAATACGATAGCTTTAATGTACACAAGAAAATTAAAGAGGTAACAAGAAAAAAATAACTAAAAACAACAAATAAATTAGTAGATAACACAGAAAAAATAATCATCAATAAGATCGAAATCAAAGACACCTGGGAAAAATATATTGAACAACTGTTTTATGACTATAGACTAGAATCTACTTCTAAAGACGATGAGGAAGGTCCAACAATTTTAGTAGAAGAGGTAAAATCAGCAGTTAAAACGATAAAAAAAAGCAAGGCATCCGGACCTGACAATATCCAGACAGAGTTTTACAAAATTCTTGACAAAGAAAGCAAGTGGCTGACTTTAGTATTTAACAATATTTATAACTCTGGTAACATCCCACAAGAGTGGCTAAAGTACAAATTTATCACCTTACCCAAAAAACCTGGTGCAAAAAAATGCGAAGAGTTTAAAACCATAAGTCTTATGAGTCACCTTTTGAAGCTATTTCTCAAAATAATCCATAAAAAAATATACGGACTTTGTGAAGAGCAAATATCACCAACGCAATTTAGCTTCAGAAACGCAGTGGGTACAAGAGAAGCCCTCTATAGCATTCAAGTGTTATTTCAACTATGCAGAGACATACACTGTGATATTTTTGCTTGCTTTATTAATTACCAGAAGGCCTTCGATAGAGTACAACATTAAAAGATAAAAGAGATTTTGAAGAACGTTGGAATGGATAGAAAAGACTTAAGAATAATCAAAAGCTTGTACTAGAACTAATCAGCCGTTGTCAGATTGAAAGGACAGAAGACAGAAGAGGTGAACGTTCTACGAATATTGCTAAACGGTGAAACCATAAATAATATATGCTACGCGGATGATACGATGATATTTGCTGATAGCATCGAGAAACTACAACACCTCATGAATAGAGTAACATTTAACAGCAGAAGGTATGTCCTCGATATAAACATCAAATTGTCACATCATCATCAATCAAAAACACATACAAAACTAAAAAAGTAAAAATCGTTGACATAGAGAAATACATTGATGTATTTATTGCAAAGAGAAACAATGTTGAAGATTTCTTCATAAGATTAGATGTAATAAAAAATTAAAAGTAATTCAAAATGCAAATCTACAAATATTACAAAAAAAAAATGAATAATAAAATTGAATAATATTCAGTAAATTTTAATGAACACATAAATTTTCAGATAAAGCTAAAACATCTATATAATACAAAAAAAATCAGAATAGAGAAAATAATTGAAATATATAAAACTGTATTTGCAAAAAACAAATACGATACTGGCACGGTAAACATTATGAGGCAAGAATCAAATTAATAGTAGACAAATATTGTCCATTTGCCGCACCTGTAACACTGGCATATAAAAGAGATAAGGGAAAAATGAAAAATCGCCTGTGCATTGATTTTAAAGATCTAAACAAAAATATTGTACCAAAAGTTCAACCATTCCACTTATCGATGACCTAATAAACAAAAGTAGAAACTGCAAATATTTTACAACACTGGATATAAACTCTGCTTTTTGGTTAATCTCACTTCGAATCAAGACAAGACTGGTTTCGTAACGCAGGAAGGACACTATGTTTACCATTTGGTCTAAGAACGGCACCAGCAATATTTCAAAGAATTCTGGGTAGAATATCAAGAAAAAATAAATTTACAAAATTTACAGAAAATTATATTGACAATATTTTAATTTATTCACTAACTTTTGAAGTACATATCAGACATTTAGAACAGGTATTAGCAGCAATTATAAGAAAAGGATTTAGATTAAAATTTAAAAAAATGCTCATTCGCTGTAAACTCTGTAAAATACCTGAGCCATATCATAAAAAGTAACACAGTAAGACCAATAAAAAAACAATCTAATTTCAATTCAGAATTTTCCAACTCCCAAAACTCTAAAAAAATATTAGACAATTTTTAGAAAAGATCAATTGTCGCCAGAAATTAAAAAAATATAATGTTCTCAACCGGTATTAGAAATATTTGATAAGAATTTGCCAATAAAAATTTACATAGATGCATTGCAAGAAAGAATTGGGGCAAAACTAAAGCAATTACAAATAGAAAATAAACTATAAACTACTGTTGATGTTTTTTCGGGCAAAAGGTCTAAGTTTTTTGATAATTATTGTTGAGCTACTGTAACCCTTTTCGTTGTAGAGAAACTGGTCTGATAAAGAAGTCGCCCAATAATTTTTATTGTACTAATCTTACTGCAGTAGTTAGTGCAAAATTTCTTCACTAATGCACAGATTCAAGCACGCTTCTACCCCTCATCAAAATTTTTAGAATTAGAACCGATAACTATATTGCTAATAACATTCAAGTTGCTCTTACTTAATGAACTTACAGTTTGACTACTGAATGGTTCTGAAAGTTGCAGTGATACTTTGGAATCCTCAGGTGCAGATACAATAACCTTATCAATAATATTAGTTATTTGGTGCTGGATGTTGCTCTAACACTTTGAAATCACTTTACTAGATTCTTTTAAAGCTATATCAACAACGACCATGTTGTTCCAGATTATGTGAGATTGTAAGTCTTAGAAGACTAATTGAAGAAGATTTATTATATATTATTATATTTATTTAGACAAAAACTGCCAAGATCAGATAAACATTTTTTGAGAATTTTCTTCAAGACTATTATCATGATAATCTCTTCTCCTATTCCTGCTAAATAAATAATAATGTACAAAGTCATTTGTATATTAAATATAATAAGTGCCAAGAATGAAGCCTTGAGGTACGACTTTTATTACAAAAACAGATAAAATGATATAGTCTTATTAAAAGATTTATTTTTTACCTTTTGCATGTTACGTATGCATCAATATTATATTTAGGCTAATTTAGTGTTGTTTCAGTAATCCCAAATCAATTTAAAAATAAGTCAAATGCAAGACTAAATAAACAAAGAATTCAAAAGCTGTTTTTAAATGATGAATACATTTGTGATAAAATAAAAATTCCTTAAATTAGATTGTTAGCTGTATTTATTCACTAAAAATAGTTTGCATTTCATTTCCAATTCAACTGTAAATATTGCAAGTCATTTACAAGTAGCCGCTTGCATTTATCATCGCGTAATGTACACGCCGCCGATTTTTTTGAAGAGATTTGTTAAATTTTTCACGGGGTAATTGTAATTATAATTCCGAACATAATAGGCATGTCGTTATCTCGTTTCCTTCAGTTGGTTGGTTGGTTTGCAGCAAGCCAGTGTGCTGCGCGAGTATCTCGCTATGATCTGGTGACAGGAAGCGGACCTTGGCAACGTTATGTAAGGTGCATAAGGTGCATTGCTCCCACCACGGGTCACCTGCGCCGAGAGCCGGCTCTCCGTCCGTGTGTCTCTGGCGGGCCCGATTCATAAAATACGCTAAAAGTTATTATTCTATAAAAGCGCAATTATTTTTTGGTAATTTAACAAAAATTGTAACAGTAATAACATAAATCCCACGTGTGTCGCATGCCATTAATACATATCTACACCGCAGAACATAATCAACCTACATTTAATAAGATTTTTTCCGTTCCTGAATGGGTTGAGTTGTGTACGTATGTTATATTTTTTTATTGTTGTTATGAGAAGAAATATTATTATGAAAACTGGTCTCGTTGCAGGAGATATATATCAGCGGCGAACAACTGCTAACACTCGTGTAATTGATTGTTATGACCACACGATTAAATAAGTGTAAAAACTTTTAATCCCATTTATAAATAATAAATTTCGCGATAATGGTTCGTTACGATTGATTGATTGCCGCGAAACTCTCTATGTCTGTGAGAAAGAAAGGAAAACTAATGATTTTGAAAAAATATGAGTTATTTCATTTAGATTGACTGTCGAAGCAGGTTTTCATAAATTCCAACTGTTACAAATTTAATGTAGTCTGAACATTAATGATATCTTTTATAATATTTGTTTAATTTGATAATGAGTAAGACATTCTAATGTGGTACTCAATTTTTCGCAAATATGGCGTAGTTGAAACCTAATGATGTCAGTCTGGATATCACTAAAAGTCAAATTAAAGTAGACACATGTACTTTAATAAAGCATCAAATTTTACTGAAAATATTTGAAAAATATTATTCAGACTTAATGTCTAAAGTTTTTAGAAATGTAGAAAGCCAGAAATTTATGGCGGTTGACTTGAATGAGTTTGTAATTTTAGAAAAACGTTTCAAGCAGCTTTTATTTTTTTGTAATGTTATTGCTAAATCTCCTACATCTACCTAAAGTCAAGAGAACAGCTTGAACAATAAAACCCTCTATGGAAACAATCAAAAAGTATTGATTTAGATTCCAGCTCAATATTTCTAACAATCAGTACCTCAAGATACACCAAAAGCTTGTTAAATATCCTACAAGTAAAACCATCACAAGGAATATCTACAAAAATTCAAGAATGTCCAGTAAAACACAGAGAAAGATGCAAAGATTTAAAACATGAGATTATAAAACACCTTCATGTAACTCATAGAACAAAATTCTATGTCAAAATCGACCAAAGCGACGTCGAGACGTCGAATAAAAAGCATTCCAATTCTTAATTTTTGCACAACCTACAAAAGTAAACCGGAAGTCCTGATGGCATATGTTACAATTACAAACAAGGGTACTTAATGTCAAGTCCACACAAAAGATGTGTAGAATTTATATTAACAAAAAGTAGAAAATAGATACAGTTTTCTTGGACATGCAGTTTAATCAACATGACGATCTTTCTGTGTATGTGGATACACTAGCACTATATCTCCCTACCAACAAATACAATTCTACTCATTATTGGTTCCGTTCTTAACTCTTATTTAATTTACAAAAATTATATAAAAACAACACATACCGACTGCGCCAATTTGGTGTTTTACAACAATTTTACAGATATCTACTTTAAAAAAGACATTAGCTTACACGCACCAGGATGCAACTTTGTGCCAGTATCGGCTAATCTATCCATTAAAGATGAAATTAAACAATGGCATTTTCAAAAGACTGCTCACCTACAAATGTGCCACTTAAACAAATCTAAGCTGCGCGCAATGATTAAACACGTATAGGCAAATCCACCAAGATGTGTCCCAATCTAACAACCCTTATTGAAGTCTAGTTATTTTAATAAAAAAATTTTTTTTAAGAAATGAATATAACAGTATAGATCCATTAATTGAGTAATGTCAATAATTTAATATTTCATTAAAAACTTAATTAATAAACAATTACTGAATTAAAAAAATCCATTGTCTACACATTCATAAACCTATCGGAAAAGGCGTTTTAATTCATGGAATTGTTAATTACAATGATAATTAAATACCACCAACAGCTTCATAAATTCAATTATTATGATGGATTATTAGAGACGCACACAATATTATTGCCATTACAACAACGGTATTGCAAATTAAACCGAACGACAATTGGGTACCGTTTTTGGGAGGAAGTTCAGAAAATCTAATAATATAATTAAAAAGCAATCAAATGGGATGAAACGAAAATAAAATGCCGCTTTATCATTTATGAATTCGTAATAAATACAATGAGCGGCAGGAACAACTGGCGACAGAGAATTCCTCGTACATAACTGCATCTCGGTTTGTTAAATTTTTTTCAGTGTGTGTGCGCTGGCCGGCTCGCAAATATGTGTTGAAAAAGTGGTCCGCAATGTGTCCGATAATGCAATTTTTCTTTTGGAATTGTATAAGGCGAAAACTATATAAGGATTCGGACGTGTTTCGCCTCGCTTACCAGTTTCCCCCAAAAATTCAGGTATCAATTGCAGCAAGCACAAAACAAATAAAATTAATAGCGTTTTGTTCTACATGACTCAAAACGTTTCGCAACGATAAATACATAATGGAGACAGTTATTCTTATTCACTTAGACACATACATTATTTATGGCCTTTGTATGTGTATATTATGCTATTGTAATTAATTTTTGGTATGCAAAATACGTTTGCCATTGAGAAATTACACATAGACAAGCTGCTTTAATCTTCTACTTACATGGCTTTAAGTCCTACGCCTTCTGGTTGCATTTCATTATTACTATTTTCACTACGTGCATTCTGCTTTATTAAATAAATCATTATTGAAATCCCATAAATACCATAACTAATAACAATTACAATTTATTGCTTTCAAATTGTTTTTATACCATAATTTCCATATTTTTATTTATTGCAGCTATTTTACATTCATTGATGAGACCCGGCAATCGAATCTTAGACTTTTAGTATAATAAGCTAGCTCTACCTCTAAGTTATTGTAACAAATTATACTGAACTCAATCCAATTTGTGTTTTACAAACCTCATCAGTGTGTCTAAGGCTACAGACATATTTAAATAAATAATTTTTGATTATTAATTAATTATTATTACAAATAAGGAAGACCCAGTATTTATATTAGAAGATTGCTATATGATTAATTTCATTGTCACTATTGTTTCAATATAAATTCCAAATCCACTTGCAAGCTGGAGTTACTACCATGCTCTGCAGCAGAAATATTTTAAAATTATATATTTCAATCTGATTAACCAAAATATGTCAAAGTAAATTAATCTAAAACTTAAAAAAATCAGTTTGTTTTTCTCCCAAATTCAACCCATAAACTGTAACTAATGTAACAAAAACTTAGTATAAATTAAACTCGTTCTTCTGCCTCAGAAACCCCAAACTAGTCATAAAAGCGGCGTTTACGCATAATGTTGCAATCAGATATCCATTGAACTGATTTGCAATTAAAGTTAAAAATGTTGACCAACTCAGCGTCTCTTTCTAAATACTGAACTTTTTCTAAATCCTAATCCACAAAATGATGTAATGTGCTTCAACAGCTTTCTTGACTACCACTATATTAAATATTAGTAAATAAAAAGATTGCCCAAATAGATATTTTTGCAAGCAACGTTTAAGTTGCCTCAATATAACAAAACATGCCACGGGCACGTTGATGAGTTTGTGACAAATGCTTAAAATCCATTAACTGCTAACTTTTTCGTCGGAAAACCCAGTGTTCATGTTTCTATCAAACCAGTCGTATTGTTATCAATACGGTCAACTGCCCAGGTAGTGTAATGGTTAGCATACTGGACTACTACACCAAGGGCCTTGTGTAGTTCCCCCTTTAAAAGTTCCGTGTATTGCCTCGTTGTTGAAAAACACCCAATAATAAAGCTTAAAATTCCTAAATTTGCAGATGTGGTAGTTTTAACCTTTAATTACTACCTCGGATCACAATCTCAAACTGCTGTGGTCTCAGACTGTCCTGGATTGAGCAGTTGCTCGGTTGATGGTAATATATGCAATAAATATATAAAATATCTTTTATTTTTGAAGTCATTTTCGTTACAACTTTCACCAAGTAACTGTTGAACGTCTCGATTAGTTCAATTCGGTATAGCACCTTTCAAAAGTAGCAAAGTACAACTCAAAAAATTCTCTGATATTCTTCGTTGTTCCCTCAAGTGTTGTAGTAAGGTTGAGGCATAATCGCACCAGTTCTGGCGGCCTCATCACTCACTAAAACATTTTTGTAAATGCCGCAAAAATTTGTCAAGCAAATTTTATCAAAGTTATAGCGTTGTACCTCAAGATCGTCCAAATTTGTTTTTATGCGTTTATATATACGAGTGACAATGCCAAAATTCGCGGTAAAATGTAAAGCAAAACACAAATTACGTTATGTAAATCGCTTTATTGCTTCTCAAAATTTTCTCCTTTAAAATCTATACACTTCTGCATCCGATGAAACCAATATTCAAAACAAATTTTGCCACTCTGAGCGAGGTACCTCCAAAACAAGTGATTTAAAGGCTTCAATGGCCTCTTCAAGCGATAAAAACGCTCACCACGCATTTTATTTTTGATATGTCAAAATAGGAAGAAGTCATTAGGCAATAAATCAGGCAAATATGGGCAATGAGTCATTAATTGGATGTTGTTACTGGTCAAATCGTTTGTCGTGCTGTGTAGTAAGGTTGAGGCATAATCGCACCAGTTCTGGCGGCCTCATCACTCACTAAAACATTTTTGTAAATGCCGCAAAAATTTGTCAACCAAATTTTATCAAAGTTATAGCGTTGTACCTCAAGATCGTCCAAATTTGTTTTTATGCGTTTATATATACGAGTGACAATGCCAAAATTCGCGGTAAAATGTAAAGCAAAACACAAATTACGTTATGTAAATCGCTTTATTGCTTCTCAAAATTTTCTCCTTTAAATTCTATACACTTCTGCATCCGATGAAACCAATATTCAAAACAAATTTTGCCACTCTGAGCGAGGTACCTCCAAAACAAGTGATTTAAAGGCTTCAATGGCCTCTTCAAGCGATAAAAACGCTCGCCACGCATTTTATTTTTGATATGTCAAAATAGGAAAAAGTCATTAGGCAATAAATCAGGCAAATATGGGCAATGAGTCATTAATTGGATGTTGTTACTGGTCAAATAGTTTGTCGTGCTGTGTAAGCCGGTTTATGTTGTCCCTTCTGATTTCAGCAAAAACTTCCAGCAAACAAAAGTATACCAGTCAGCATTAACTGTCCTTCGATCCTCTAATGCAATAGTTGCAACATGACCCGTTTTTCCGAAGAAACAAGCAATCATTCTTTTCGAAACGCTTTGTGAACGCACCACTTTTGTTGGTTTAGGTCATTTTGAAACACCCATACCGACGATTGCTGTTTAGTTTCAGGCTCATATGAATATTCAAGGTTAGGCACCTGTTAGGAAGTTATATACCGAATTTGAACAACCCCCTTCGAATTTCTTTAGCATTTTCTTGCACCACTTGACACGTGCCTGTTTTTGTTCTTCTTTCAAACTGTGTGGGATCCAACAACTGCAGCTTCCTGACATGCAAATGATCGTGCAAAATCGTATGTATTTGTTTCGCTGCAATGCCTAAGGATGCCTCATTCTCACTATACGTCACATGCCGATCTGACAAAATCATTGCACGCACAGCATCAATATTTTTCGCAAGAACAGAGGTGCATGGACGACCTTCGCAAAAATTGTCATCAAACGTTGGTCTTTCACGCTTGAATTCTGCAAACCATTTGTAAACCATAGTTTTAGATAGTACTTCATCCCCAAATAACAAACTAAGTTTTTCCACACATTGCTGCGGTGTTAAACCGTATCGAAAATCATCACTCGGAAGTCATAACTCAAAATTTCCATTTCTCACACAATTATTTTTCTCGTTAAATTTTTTGAAACAAAACCGAGCAGTTTGAAATCGAATTGTCAACTAAATTAGAGGTGAAAAACGTCAAATTTTATGACTATGACAATCGCAGAACGCTGGCAATACAGGCAGTACTTGATTCCGCAAACTTTAGCAGTGCAACTTTTATTTGTAGAAGCATATTTCGTGCGTCCAAATGATTCATAGTGAAGTGAGTTTAGTTGACTGACCAAGTTAGACCGTAATACATTTATGGGTAAGGTAACATGGCAAAAACAAAAATAATTCAAAACAATTCATTCATTGCTTGTAAAAGCAAAGATTATTGAAAAACACAAACACGGGATAACCATAACTGCATTTTCAATAAAATATAGAGTAGCTAAGCCAACAATTTGTGCAATAAAAACAAAACAGATGAAATACTTAATGCGGTCATTAAAACCTAATAAAAAATTTACTCTGTTTTTCAAAAAAAAAAAATGATCATGCACAAACAGTTTCTCAAACAACTTGAAAAAAATTTGCCAGTAACTGAAAAAATAATAAAACTGAAATTATTCATAAACTTAAATCCAGCGGAGAATATGACATTTCTGGCCAGTGACGAGTGGCTGCACCGTTTTATGTGTTCCTACGGCATAAGACTTTTAAAAATTACAGGAACACTTTCATCCCAACCAAAACTTGTGGAACCATTTATAGAAAAGATAAAACAAGTAATACACAAATTTCAGTTTTGTGAAGACCAAATCTATAATGCAGACAAAACCGGGTTATACTAAAAAACGCTGCCTGAAAAAACGTACGTTGCACTTAATAAAAAAACTGCATCTGGTTTGAAAATTGCTAAACAATGATTAAGATTGTTGCTTGCACAAATCGAAAGAACTTAATTGGGAAATCAAAAAAACCACGATGTTTCAGCAATTTAAAAAAAACTGTAATTTATAAAACTACAAATATGCTTGAATGATTGAAGAAATATTTAAAAATTGGTTCTTACAGCAATTCGTTCCAGAGGTAAGCAATTTCTCAAAATTATTGTTTCCATATTGCAACTTGTGTAAAATATGTATCTAGGTTAAACAAGCTTTTTGAGTGTAATGGCTCTTCGTGTGTTATACGCGAGTTTTCGATACCCCAGAAGCAATCATTCTGCTTATTCACGTACCCACAAATGGGCCTGGTCGCTCATGATAATTTTCGATAAAAAGTTGTCTTCTTCGTGGTCGAGATTCAAGATGGCTAGCAGCTGATGCACTGTCTGTACCTTGTGAGGGAACACCTTTCACCAAAATTCTCTGTAAAGACCTCCAATTGATGCCCAATTGCGTGGCTCGTCTGGTCTATACTCCAAAGTCTTCTGCGACATCTTCAGCCACAGCCGCAATATATTTAGCAGAACGGCTGCTCCGGGGCCGCCCAGACCTGACAGCAGCTCATGTTGACCCACACTCTTCTAGGCGAGCAGCTAAACGCCGTAGTGTTTGCCCAGTTAGTGTCAGACGACCGAAAAATCTACGTCTAAATTCATGGTGCGTTAACACTACCGACAAATTATTACGCAAAAAAATCCAAACAACTATTCCGCGTTCTTGAGGAGTATAGCAATTCATGTCTTATTGACGTGTGTTTTGTGTCTAATTACTTTACAAATGACAAAGCAAAACTGATATTTACCGCCATTTGCAAAAATTAGAGTGGTGACTTTTGCGCCACCTAGTTTATATATAAAAAAAAATATTTTGTGCGCCTCCTCTGACATGCTTATGTAAAAATGCTTCGGATTTTTGTGTTTACATTATCAAGCTTTCACTGTAATAATAATAAAATAAGCAAAATTCATTAATTTCAATTGTTGAAGACCTGATTGTACCAAAACAGAAGCCTCAACCACCGCAGAACTTGACAAACAAATAACATGAATTGCTACACTCCGAGCCCTAGTCAGTCTACTAGCTGTTTTTGAGAACTAAGCAAAAATTCTAAAGCATTCGACAAACCCTTTGCTCGTCACTAGAATGACGCCGACTACCATACTGTCCAGTTATGTTTTTATCTCAAACTACCACCTCTCACTAAAATTTATATTATAGATGCTAGACCAAATTGAGGCATGAACTGTAGCACAATGGTTAAGTGCGAGGACTGTTGAACAGGCAGCCCGGGTTCAATTCACGGCAGCGGTAATATCTAATTTGTCAAATATTTTTCGTCTCCTTAGCGAAACAATAGCAAACCAGCAAAGTATTTGCCTAGTAAGCCCTTCTAGTTGTGTGGTTCGGATTTCACGTTAAACTGTAGGTCCCGCATATTTTTGTAGAATTATTATCGCACACCACAAACATACGAGAGGGGAGCCTTCGCTCGTTGCGAGCACGGCACTATAAAAAGAAGAAGACCAAATTGTAGATTATTATCTACTTTATTAATATTATTGTAATGACAAATAAATTGCTTTAATTATAATGATTATTATTGGGATTAATTTAATTGTACTTGCAGAAAAAAATAGTTTCAAATGGAAGAATAAACTGATTGTGCAATCACATGGCAATTTCATGGGATAGCAAGAAATATCCTGCTCTTATTTGGAACGTTAATTATTCATCCAAAAACAATTTCACCGGATATTTTATTCAGATATAATTTAATGATGCGAATCGCCATATTTGTCGTTTCCTCAACGACGACGACGACTCCAAATGTGCATTTACACTTTCTATGGTGATGCGATAACGTTTCGTTGATTTCAATTTTTGGACAGAAGTATGCCACTAAAAGTACAACTTTAATAACCAACTTCCCGATATGAGCTTTGTCTATTAAATTAATGAAATACCAATCCGTTAAGGAAATCGCAATTTTATTTCGGTCTAATTTTCAACATTTTATTAAGCAGATAAAATCAATACCAATGAAATTTTATACACATAATAAAAATTCTAATTATATAATTTTTTATTGAGCAAAAATATGCGTGTGGAATTTATTAAATTGTTTAATTGCCGGTATCAAAATGTGAGTGGATATTTGACAATTAATTAAATTTTTAATTCTAAAAGTCACGCAATCGTTTTAATTATATAAATCACGATTAATGTCTTAAGTGGGTCATCATTAACAATTCGCAATAGATATCAATAATAGATTTATAACGATTTTGTATGAAAGGATTTTATGTTGGACGGATTAGTCCTGGCGCCGTTCCAAACAGAACAGAACAAACGGACCAAGGAAAAGAAGAAAGAGTAAAAAAAATGGCGTTGGATCCAAATGGGAAGATCGCTATATCTGGACACAGTTCATAAAATTATAGATAGCAATAAACGTTATTATCGCTATAATATTGCGGTAAATATATTTAATGAAACTTTTCCAAGAGGGTTTTAAGTGCGCTCAAGTATGATGCATCCATATAAGTCGCATCGCATCAAATAAAGATAATATAAAATAGATTTATTTTCTGTGCGAAATTTTATATATTATTATGGGAAAAATTAATATTAATTTTGTTATGGATATAAAAATAAATACATCTCAAGACGTAACCATAATATCAATTTATTGTAAAGATATTGATTTATATTGTTAATAATTTCAATTTTTAAGTATGCACTAATTTCATAACGTTAAATACTAATTACAAACCGTATTTTGTAAACAGATCACACTGTATATTAAACTTTATTATTAAATATAGTACACAGACAGCCAAACATACACATGTCTTCTCTGTGGCTCGGTGTGTCCGACAACTCGACACCTAACGGTATTAAGAGGTTATAGATTATAAATATTAAATATAGTTATTTCTGAAGAAGATAGCCATAATGTGATATCAATTTTCAAAAGACAACTACCCCAGGTAATAAGATGATCTAAAGATTCTGAGGGAACAATATATCTACTAACAATAATAAAAAGAAAAAAGAAAATGCTACAAATCAAAACGTGGAATATTCTAGGCAAAAAAATAAAAAGTCTTAAGCTGGAAATGGAAAGGTTCAAAATAGATATTGTAGGAATAAGCGAGATCAAATGAAAAGAAATAAGAAATATCTAGTCAGGGAAAATATAGAGTAACAGATAAAGGCCACACCAAAGTAGGTTTTATAATATATAAGAAAATAGAATCTCGAGTAAAGAGTTTTTGCCAAATAAACGATAGAATTATAACAATTAAGGACAGAATTGTCAGAAATGGTTCCGTGAAAAACCACCGGGAGCGCTTCACTCGCACTGTAGTAAAATACCGCCCATGGCGACGATCACCCAATAAAATCAAACTACCAATTGTGTAATAAAAACAGTACGGAACGTAATGGGCGGAGCCATCGGTGAGCTTATTGTTTACACCAAAAAGTGTCCTCATCTTCGGTGCTACTTTTAAAGCAAACAAATAATCATTTTGTGATCATTTTTGCGGCATAATTTTTTTTTATATAAATATCATTAATATGAACTAAGTTTGAAATAAATTGAACAATTTTTACCACTAAATTTTTTTATTTATTAATATATTTTTACCAAAATAGCTTATTCAAATGATGTTATTATACTCATAATAATGCCAAAAACGGAAATGAATTATCTTAATTAACTTCCGAGAAAAGTTGCACGATAGTTTTATGCGACAATTTTCCCACCTTAAGATAGACACAAAACCAACAAACACGATAATAGTGCAAATATATGAACCAACCACAAATCATGATGACAAGAAAGTGGAAAATGTCTACAATAAAATAGAAGACAAAATTTGGTACATTCGAGAACAAAAAAATTTAATTATATTAAGAGATTGAAATGCAATACTAGGTAAAGCCAAAGAAGGCAAAACAGTAGGAAACATGGATTAGAAAATAAAACAAATAAATAAGAAATATTAGTAGAATTTTGTATAAGAAATAAATTAGTTATCACAAACACACATTTTAAAAATCATAAACAAAGACTATACCCATAGAAATTGCCAGAAAATATAAAAAGATACCAAATAGACTACATACAAGTAAAAGAAAGATTTAGAAACCAAGTGAAGAACAGTAAAAGCTATCCTGGGGCAGCATAGATAGTGATCATAATTTAATAGTTATGAAGACTGAAGTAAGATACAAGAAACTTAAACAAATCAACAAAACAGGAAAGAATAGATATAAAAAAATTAAAACTACAAGAAATTCAAAATAAGTTCAGAAAAAAAAAAACGCAGCTCCAAATAGTTATAAAAATAACATAGAAAACATATGAAATAAAACTAAAAAAAAAAACACTAATCACAGCAGCAAAAGAAGTATTAGGTACAAAAAAAACGAAAAAATTATGGATTAACATGATACATAATAGAAGAAAATTTAAAAATATAAAAACAGAAGAAAGACTAAGAAAATGTAAAGAACTAAAGGACAAAATTAATATGGAATTTAACAGTTTAAAAAAATAATTTTGGAAAAACTAGAGCAAAACGATAGAAAGAATACTTATACATTGATTTAAACTAACAGTTGGAACAATTTAGTACTACCATAGTACTAATACAAGGAACACTGCCAAAGTTCGCTGAAAATGTAAAGCAAAACACAAATTACGTTATGTAAATCGCTTTATTGCTTCTCAAAATATTCTTCATTAAAATCTATACACTTTTGCATCCGATAAAACCAATATTCAAAACAATTTTGCCACTCTGAGCAAGGTACCTCCAAAACAAGTGATTTAAATGCTTCAAAGACCTCTTCAAGCGATGAAAAACGCTCGCCACGCATTTTATTTTTGTTATGTCAAAATAGAAAAAAGTGATTGAGCAATCAATCAAGCAAATATGGGCAATGAGTCATTAATTGCATGTTGTTACTGGTCAAAAACTACAATTCGTCGTGCTGTGTGAGCGCTTGCATTGTCATGATGAACAATGATTCGCCGGTTTATGTTGTTCCTTCTAATTTCAGCAATAACTTCCGGCAAACAAATTGAAGTATACCAGTCAGCATTAACTGTTCTTCGATCCTCTAATGCAGGGGTCGGCAAACTACGGCCCGCGGGCCAAATCCGGCATGTCATATGTTCTTAATTTGTCCCGCAAAGTACTCATTTAAAAAAAAAATCGCGGCGGATATATTTTATGAAGTTAAACTAAGGTTACCACAACATTTTTTTTGGATTTTAATGCATGCACAAAATAATTTTTTTTATTTAAAACTTAAAACATTTACAATCTGGCCCGTTCCAAAATAAGTTTGCCGATCCCTGCTCTAATGCAACAGTTGCAATATCACCCGTTTTTCCGAAAAAACAAGCTATCATTCTTTTCGAAACGATTTGTAAACGCATCACTTTTGAGGGTTAAGGTTCAATTTAAAACACCCATACAGTCGATTGCTGTTTAGTTTCAGACTCTTATGAATATATCCAAGATTCGTCACCTGTTACAATATTATATACCAAATTTGAACAACCCTTTTCGAATTTCTTTAGCATTTCCTCGCACCACTTGACACGTGCTGTTTTTGTTCTTCTTTGAGTGAGATCCAACAACTGCAAAGCTTCCTGACATGCAAATGATCGTGCAAAATCTTATTTGTTTCGCTGCAATGCCTAAGGACGCCTCTAACTCACTATAGGTCACATGCCGATCTGACAAAATCATTTCACGCACAGCATCAATATTTTTCGCAACAACAAAGATGAACATGGACGACCTTCGCGAAGATCGTCATCAAACGTTGGTCTTCCACGCTTGAATTCTGCGAACCGTTTGTAAACCATAGTTTTGGATGGTGCTTCATCCCCAAATAACGAACTAAGTTTTTCCACACATTGCTGCGGTGTTAAACCGTATCGAAAACCATAAAAAATCGTCACTCAGAAGTCACGATTCAAAATTTCCATTTTTCACACAATTATTACTCTCGTTAAATTTTGTTGAAACCGAGCAGTTTGAAATCGAACTGTCAACTGAATTATAGGTGAAAAACGTCAAACTTTACAAACATGGCAATCGCAGAACGCTGGCATTACAGACAGTACTTGATTCTGCAAACTTTAGCAGTGCCCCTCGTATTTAAATGTGTGAACTAATATAACATATTTGATTGCATTAGGTAGGTGTGATTAAACGTTTAGTAAAAGTGAATGGTGATAATCTTAATTAAATTACTTTAACATTTCACATAGAAGAAGTGAGCGTTAATGCTTGCGATTGTTGATTAGAAGCCTGTGTGGTGCACGAACGAAGACCCTTTGAACTTTCTCCATTTGAAATTCGTTATTCTTTAATTTAATTGTGTGCATTTATTACGGGTAAATACCATTGGAGCGGCGAAGATGTTGTCTGTACAATATGCCATATGGCAATGTCGACTGATACAGAAATTATTTACTAAAGGTTATCCGCACTTATAGGTTACAACATTGGATTATTATTATTATGATTAGGTGTGAAATATGAAATGTGAGACTGTTTTAATGGTCGATATTGGTACGTGAGAATGGAAATGAAATACGTCCACGTGCATTGCAGCATTTTCCCTATTCACGGATCAACTGGGATATGTTTTATTGCGCGTATTGTTCCAGAAACATTAAAATGTATCATTTTACAATCAAAATGTGAGCCCCCTCGCCCGTGAGTGAATACGGAATCAAGGCATTGATTATACGCACGACTGAGCGCGGATTTCTCCAACTATATAACCCGCCGTCCCATTCCTCTCTCTCTCTCTCTTCCTTTCCCGTTTATATATATTTAGTACATATTAATGTTACTTATGTCTGGAAGTGTCTAAGTATTATTTAGATGCGTTATGCACTAATGCCATTCTCCGACTCGTTTGCCCGGATAACTTGACGTTACTTAATGTTTTTGTAATCTGAACCAATCATCATTAACGGTGCTTTAACATTACAAACAATTTGCATGCTTGATTTGAATACATACTTTCTGTTAAACTTTATAATAATTTGACAATAAAATTATAACTTTATAACACATTTTTTTTAGTTTTAGAATGAACAATAAAAATTACAAAAAAGTATTAAGAGAAAAAAATATTAAAAATCCTGCAAAAATCTAATTCTGTTTTCATTTGTTGCTTAATACATTTCAGGTATCAAAACAGCATAATAAAAAACGAATTATAGATTTTTATCATTAAAATCCGGCCTTTAAGTACTATAATTCGTCAAAAAACCATAATTTTAAGTTAATTATTATAAAATTAACACGTTTAAATTATCAAAACATGATAATTCAGTGTCTGGAAATTTTTATATATTAAAATCCGGCCATTAACTACAAGTTAGTTATAATTAATTCACCTATAAACTGTGCTATTAGATAATAGAATCCATCCAGAAAAAAAACAAGAAATGCAATTTTTGCTTTATAATTATTACAAATATTTGCCTTGGGTGACCTAAAACCGTATATAAACAGAATCATTAACACATCTAATCCACCAAATGTAACTAATGGTTCTGTGAAATAAAGTTTGCTATTCTTTATTGGCAAACATATGAAATTTTCACACAATTCAGGCATAAATAAAGAAACAATTGAATAAAAATGATTATGCTAAGCAGGTCTCAGGGTTATTTAAATTTGTTTGTTATTCATGTCGTGTCCATTTAGATGTTGAATGGGCTTATTTAACGCCAGACACTTTTTAGGGTATTCCGAGATGTAACCTTTCATATATATATAAAAAAAAACATGTTATAATAGCAGTAGCAGCAGTAGTCTTGGGAATGATGACGACGGTGGTTTTATGTTCATTTCTAAGGAACAATTATAGAATTACATTTAATACGCAGGTAGGTAACGAGGGGGTATAAGTATAGGTCCTTCTCGTAGCATAATTATCGATGTAAAATCTGCTGGTATACATTATTAAATATATAAAGTGATGAAATCTTGTTATTAGTTCGGATTGCACGAGTTCGCGTTCAAGTAGCGAGAATTGTCAATATGAGAAGAAAAATTGCCGTCCGATATCTGATGCGAGGGTCATAATCAGAGGCCCGTAATCATTCTCCTGGGCTAGAACGGGGCAGTGGTTCCCAGTAAGGCCTTATCGTCCTCTCGCGTGCAGAATATTGTCGGATATGAATTTCTGTATTTGTACTCGGCTCTGTCACGACACACTTTTTTATGGTAACGTGTATGCACTGCAATGACGCTTGTTAGGAATGTTTGTTTTCCGCTTTTGTGTCTGCACCGTGAATATCATTATTATACCATCCACCATAATAATCACATGCAATTTACTTCTTCCACCATATCAACCAAATTATCTACATTTGTCCTATAATAATACAGAAACGACCCTTTCATTTGCGCTTTAACTACATACTACTCCTACTATTTCAAAAGCAAACAACATTTATTTATATACAAAAAAAAAACGAACGTCTTGTTTACTTTTTTGCTGCTACCGCGTCTGCTACTCAATTAACATCTCGACCCGAATCACACAACAATAAAATAAAACAATGCGTATCATAAAAAAACGTAACAACAATAAAAATATCATTCCAAACACAATTAGCACTTTTTAAAAGCGTTTAACATGAAAGTGATGTATATTAAGTGGCGGCCGGATGTATTACAATCTGTAAACATCTACGAATTTTTATTGTCTAGTTTTAAATTTGGCCGTCAAACGCATGTTTTAGATTTGCCGGATAAATAAATAATTTTACGGGTGACTCTTAGAGTGAATTCTTAAACAGAAGTAATAAAAAAGCTTCTGAGACCACTTAAAAATAATGCAAAAAACGCGGACAAACTAATAAAATAAACTCAGGGATACTATTGTTGGTTTCGAACAGGAAGTGTCTGTTTCGAACAGGTTATAGAACTACTTAGAAACTGAGACAACCTTTTGGGCCTTCCTGATCAATGTTTCTAATTTTAAAAAAGAATATTCCAGAACTGTACAACTTTTATTGGGATTTTTTTTTAGATATTACATCACAGTTAGTAACGTTGAGAAACATGTTGATTGTTACCATCCTCTTGACTGGGTGGTGCGCCATTATGGCAGATAGTTTAAGCTTCTTGGTATACCGCTTGCCAAAATTATTCCAACACCACATATAAAGATGTGGCCCCTCCTTTTGATTAGTGTGAAGTTTGTGTGTGTTATTTATCTACATTTAACATTAACCCAGAAATCTCAATTTGATAGACATGCCACACGCCAAGCAAAAAATTAAATACAATTCCTGCCTGAACTGAACTGCCAACGTACGTGCTTCAAGCCCAATATTACATGCGTCTGTTTGCATAACAAAAAGTAGGCTTTGTCGAAGTCTGGCCAGTTAGACAGGTTAAACCAGGCCTGATTTTGCGGCTTAAAACGCACTAAACTCAACCGTCTGTTCACACAAATAGATTTTTGCAATTATTTGAAAGAAAAAAATTGAAACAACAACAACAGAATTACTTTTTGTTGTTTGTTGAGGGTAGTCTTGTATTAGAGGTAGCTAATCAGGAAAAATTTACCTTCCACACTAGCCCGGTGCTTTAGATATTCTATGACGTTTTAACCGGTTACGTTTTTCTGTCTACAAACATATATTAAATACAAAAAAATCATATCCACTGCTTGGTCAAACAAATTTGAACAGACAATCAACATCAGCAATATGATAGTCTAAGACTGGATGACAATTTGGTTGAGGCTTTCTGTTCCAAAAACTGCCGACAATCCAATAAGATACATCAAACAAAACAAATATTACAAACTAAGAAAATCTCAGATACCAACAAATGCCTTCGAGTCCATCGACAATGACAAACTCAAAGCTGAATAAAGATAATCTTTTTCTTACGCGTCGGCCTCTTTACTCAATAGTGTTAAGTTCAATAGATTGATCAAAGCCAAATACTAGACCAATTAGACTTGCCTCAAGCAAGATTAGTCTCAATCGTGTCTCCACTAGTTGTTCATGTGTTTCAAAAGTGATAACGTCTAACAACTGCAAAACCCAAGACTTTACCAAAGGTAACAATGTTTGCCAAATCATCTTAGCTTGACAACGTAAGTAACTTTCAACCAGCTTATTTGGTATGTGTGTCTAGAGTTAGATGGCTTACAATGACCACTGGATCAGTATATAGAAAATCTTGAATTACCAAAAATTGAAAAACTGAATTTTTTGTTAAAGAGAAATAATAATACAAATACATGATAAACAACTATACTAAATAAACCAACCAGGTCAGAAATAGATAAAGATAAATCCTAGAAAAGAAAACTACCATCAGATTACTTTGTTATAGCAATAAAATCTAAAGATTTATAGAAAGTAGATGATGAAGAAGATAATAAAAACTTAGACAAGCACCTTTAAAAAACATCATTAAAATTGAAAATTATAACAAACTGACAGCGGACGTTCGCATTGCAATAAACAGCCAGAAAGGTACCCTTCTTATTACAATAAAGTTAAGACCTATCTAGTATCTGAATAACGCCTGCAATCAACCTGTCCTCCAGTCCTTCCCACAACAACTAAAAAACTCTTTTAGTTTACACCAAACTCAAGATTTGCAGCATAACTCCCAATGAAAAACTTGCAAAGCACCATCAACAACTGCTAACTGGGACCTACAAAAAAAATTTAAATGAAGAAGGCAAACACAGAATACACTCTCTGCTCATGTTATCAATTTAATCAACAAAATATGATAAATTCTGTAGTTTTAAGACAATTTCTGAATCAAATAATTTTACAAAAAAATGGATAATGGATTTTTTTTAATAAAATCAAATTTTTTTTATAAAACTTTTAGTTTGCAACTCAAAATTCCTGCTGGTTTCTTAATAAACTCAATTTATTTAACAAAATCATCAAAAATATGATGAATACATACTACAGATATTAAAACAATTTCTGTACCTAATATTGTTTTCAAAAATTGTTAATACATTTTTTTATGAAATTAATTGTGTTTGATCCAAATTTTTAATTCTCAACTTGAAATTCTTGCTGGTTTTTTAATAAATTCAATTTATTCAACAAAATTATCCCAAATCTGATGAATTCTGTATTTCAAGACAACTTCTGAATCAAATATTTTTTCAAAAAACTATTTAAAGAATTTTCTAATAAAATCAATTGTGTTTGATGCAAATTTTTAATCTGCAACTCAAAATTTCTGCCATTTCTGCCAATTCAATTTATTCAACAAAATCGTCAAAAATATGATGAACACAAACCATTCGTGAACTCTGAAACGTGTTCTAAAATGCAATAAAATGTTTCTGAATGATCAAACATGTTCTAAAGTGCAATAAAATGTTTCTAAACTGTCAAACATGTTTTGAGGTGCAGAAAATGTTTTTAAACTGAGTTCCTGAACTCTTATAAATGTTCTAATGTACGAGAAACAACTTCTGAACTATCTAGAATATTTCAAACATGTTCTAATGAGTAGAAAGAAGTTCTTAATAGAACAAACTACCCAAGTAAAGGTAGAATCAAAGCAAGTCCACATAAAGCAGTTGTGTGATAATTTGCTTAAAACTAATCCCAAAACCTTAGTAAAAAAAAATTAAAAAAAGAAAAAACAATAGACAGATCAAAGAACCATCACCAACTACCCTAGTTGGAGATAGTCATACATAAACTCATAAACAAAGCACTTTCAGTCTTAGACTAGTCCTAAATAAAAGTAAATGCCGCATCAAAACAGCAAACATGCAAGAAAGACAATCCCAGCAGTAAAAATGATAAATAAAAAAATAATAATATGTTCTCAGGTGTCACGAAAGCTTGATGGTATTGTACCTAACCTAACTAATCCACAGCCGAAAACTAAAAAAACTATCCAAGAAGGTTTTGCATCTGCCTACTATCGGTATCCTTAGAATCGTTGCTTTTGTCAGTTACAAAATTGCCTGAGCTTGTAGTAATTTGACTCAAATCAGCTCAAATCCTAATGAAAAATTAAACTGTCAACTTAATGAAGTAATATTATCATTGCAAGCAAGAATTGATTGATTATGTGATGTGAGCATAGAACTGCTTAGATTAATTTATACAAAAACCGGTTGCAAACAAAACGTTCTTTTATGTGATTGCTAGAATCATGTTTTTACACTTTTAATCCGCATTAGGTTCACCTAAGTGTAAGTAACAATACCCAAACGCTTCTCTAAAATAAAAAATAAAAAATAAAACGCTCTCAAACTGTATCATGTTTGTCGAAGGTTTATGTAAAATGTCTCTTCGACCAGTGAGATGCAAGGCACACAAATGATGACTGCATACCTTAAAACGCAAGTGTAGGTGTGAAAAGACAATTTACATAAAATACATCATTTATTAATTTTAAATGTATCATGTTATGAAATAGTTTGAGCCCGCCAGAGGGTACGTACAAACTATTTAACAAGTTTAATAGAAATAAATTGCAAATGTAATAGAAACTAAAGCGGAACTGTAAAGATTGAATGAAATGAAGTATGAAGTAGGGTAAAGAGAGTGAGTACATTCCGGGCGTTAATTAAGCAGGTACCTAATAAGTTATTGCACAGTAGTTAAGTAACGGTGGCCGTTTGATAACTCCATATAGGTAGACAGGAGCTAGATGGACAGTGGCAGAATATCGAAACAAAAACAGCTGTCGGCCGTCAGCAAAAGCCTTTAATAAATCCGCGCTCGATTTCAACGGTCGCGCGCACTTCTTCAGTTCTCTCCACCATTCGCACAGTTTGCATACGTACACACATACACACACTCACACAACCCCAGAGTTATTTTATTGAGGCAAAGCTGACAAACTAAAGCCGAGACAGGTAACATGGAACACCCATCTCGATCGAAATCCCATTACGGCGTGAGCGTTAAAAAATGGGAAGAATTTAAATCGTGGTAACATTGTAGCCGGCGACGTGACCGGTCATGAATTAGTGCAATTTCCATGTCGAGCTAATGACAGCGCGTTGCAGCACATCGCTTTATGTATTGTTATTTACATAGATGATATCGAATCTGGAGCGTGAATGCGACGCTTCTTCAGCGACAACGACACGGCATTCGTATCACATACCTTCCGTAATAATGCCATAGAGGTGATAGTCGTTTGGTGCGTTGATAGATGCACAAGATACACCAGATTCTAGATACACGAACCAGATTTATTCATATCGTACTAAATATATTTGCAAAACAAATGTTTATCGCTTGTGAGAAATATTTCACTTGCGCAATTACATGTGGCGCGTTTCAATGCGGACTATTATGACTTTCTATATGACACCACATGTTACACAGTAATAATTTATATCGCATATCTTTGAATGTTTTATAAAAAATATTTATGCTTTGGAATATTTTTTGCAATTTTATAATGTTAAAAAATATAAGTTAAAGATTGTCTAAAATAAGACTAAAGCAATTTGGTAACATCTTCCTCACTCAAGTTTTGAAAGTCCACTACAGAAAAAAGTAAATCTTTGAATTTTTATAAGCATGCTCTTCAGAATTTCAACAACAATTAGTCCACAATTCTTTATCATCTTAGAAAAATTTGCATCTAACTCTACTATTATAAACCCTCCTATTGTTGTATCTACAATGCCGGCTAATGGTAAAATAAAAGGTCCAATTCATTTTAGGCAACAGATTGTCAAAAAATATCTTCTTAAATTAAATACCAGAAAGGCATTAAGTGTAGATGAAATTCCACCTATTATTCTTAAAACATTTGCAAATAAATTAGCTCCCATTTTGACTAAAATATTTGCCTTATCATACAAGAAATAAACATTCCCAAATTGTTGAAAAATTGCAAATGTTCAACCTATACCTAAAAAAAAAGACAAGTCTAATTCTTGAAATTATAAAACTATTGCATTATTGTCCAATCGGTCAAAAAAATTTGAAAAGTTTATTAATTTTCACATTGTCAAATTCTTAGAACAAAATAACTTCATCTCAGATACTCAATATGGATTTCGATCAAAACGTTCGACAACAGATCTTCTGATTTATGTTAGTTACAAATGAAATTCTACTTTAGACAACAAGAAAAATAACTCGCAGTAGCTCTAAATATTTCCAAAGCGTTTGATAGTGTATGACATCCTAATCTTGAGGAACTCAAGTCATCAAATTCCGTATTAAAAAATCAAGTTAAATTGCTTACTGAACAACTTAATTACAAAAATTTAAAAATATTAACGAATCTGCTTCAAATCAAATCAAAAGATCATCTTTAGATACTTCTGACAGAAATCAGAAACTCCTCACATTTTATAGGTATAAATAGCATTAATAGCACACAACAAATTCCAACTCAAACGTCTTCAATTATAAACACTTTTAGTCATGCTCTTAAGTCAATAACTCATCATAAACCAGTCATTCTTGGCAACTCCATTCTCAATCATTCGTCCTTTTTGTGATCACCTAAAAAGCAACACTGGCTTTATGTTGGTAGAGTTAAACCTGGTATTAAAGATACAGATATAATTAAATACATAAATAAAGTACTAGACATTGATAATGTTAAATGTATTCCGCTAGCTGCCAATAAAGATACCAGTTCATTCAAGGTTGGTGTAAGAAAATCATCAATTCAAAGTTTATTAAATCCAAACCAATGGCCTGTTGGCATTGCAGTAAAAGAGTTTTTTACCAGAGATCCTTACAGAAAGCAGCATACTCCTCCAAAAAACCAATCAAATCAATCGGATTAAGTATGACTAAAGATACATGTGATCTCTATACTATCAAAATGTGAGAGTTTTAAGAACAAAACTTGTAGAATTTTATAATTAATGCCTGACTGAAGATTACTGCATACTTGCTCTTACCGAAACTGGGTTGTATTGCTCAATAAAGGATAATGAATTGATTGATTGCCGATTTACTGTTTACCGTACTGAGAAGTCAGCTGCAACAAGCACAAAAAGAAGATTTGGAGGAGTGCTTATAGTAATTAAAAATGAGTTAAAACCTACCAGAATACTGACAAGCAGTACTTTGTAATCGATTTGTGTTAAAGTTATCATTAATTTATTATATGCAGCTGCTACATTCCCCCAAATACTCTATAGAAGTTTATTAAAGCCATTGCAAAATGTTGGAAGAGTTGGTAATGCATCATCCTGATCACAAAATTGTTATTGTCAGAGACTTTAACTTACCAAGTATTAACTGGGTCGATGATAATGAGATTTAGCTGCGGACTGACACCAAGAAACTTGCATTCTCCTGTGGAGGTATCTTTTTGTGATAGCATGGGATACATTAGTTTCAATCAGGTTAATTCTATTCCAAATACTTTTGGAGTAATTTTAGATTTATATTTTTCAAATAGTGAAGCTCTACTTGTAACGACTTGTCTTCTAATAATTCCATGTGATGTAAACAACCCATCACTTAATGCGTATATTAGCTTAGAAACCTGCGACACAATATTAGTGTATATTATAAACCCAATTTTAAGCGTGCTAATTGTGATCAAATTAATAACTTTTTAACATCTGTTGACTGAAGCTCACAAAAAATGGATATTAACTTGTAATAAATTTGAATACATAGCATTTAAACAAATTAGAACTCAATATAAATCTGAAACTGTGTTATGTTATAAAAGGTATTTAAATAACGTTGAGCAGTCAATTCCTTCTAATATGAAGTGTTTTAGTGCGTTGTTCACCAGAAAAATAAATCATCTCAAATACCAACTTTCATGACGTATGACAAACATAGTGCTATGACGCCCAAAATTTACATCTACATCAGATATATCGGTAAATTTAAACAGTTTTAACATAGCCCCTGAATGTGTATTTAAGGAGCTCTCTCAGTTAAAAATTACTTGTAACCCTGGACAAGACAATATTTCTCCGATATTTCTTCTAAACTGTAGCAGTACATTAGCTTATCCTATATATATATATATATTGTTAAGTATTTTTCCCGACGCATAGAAATCGGCATACGTATCACCTGTTCATAAAGCAAGTTCTAAAACCAACGTTAGGAATTACAGACCAATTTCTGTAGCTTCAATCATACCCAAACTTTTTGAAAAGTTAATATATGGTCAGTTCTTTGAAGTTTTTTGAAACATAATAAGTGAGAGTCAACATGGATTCTATCCAAGTCGTTCCACTCAAACTAATTTATTATTATTCACTAATTATATAGTAAAGTAGAACTGAAGTTCATGCTATCTACACGGACTTAAAACACAGTGCGTTAAAATAAATGATTATACTTCACACACCTTTAATGTAACTTCAGGAATTCTTCAAGGTTCCCTCCCATTTAGGACCACTATTATTTTCAATATTTATAAATGATTTATCTAGTATAATAAACAGTCCACACTTACTCTTTCTGACAATTTAAAAATATTTTTAATAATTAAGAAATCACATAATTGTATTAATATTCAAGATAATTTAATTTTAATTCAAAACTGGTGCATGGAATTAAACATTGAAAAATGTCACTTCATGCAGTTTACACAAATAAGAATACCAATAGACTTTGATTACACTCTTAATAGCATAAAATTGTGCTAAGCAAATTCCAATCAAAACTTAGGTGTAATATTGGATCGAAAACTGTCATACAACTTACAGAAAGATCATGTTATCAATAAGGCTAATAAAATGTTAGGGTTTATAAAGCGATGCACAGCTGAATTCAGCAACACACGGGCGCTAGTAATTTTATACAATTCATTAGTTAGGTCTCACATTAAATATTGCTGCTTAGTATAGTCACCATTATATACAACTCAAGTGAACAGATTGGAATCTGTACAGAGCAAATTTGCAAAAGTATTATCCAACAAATTATATTACCAAGGAATTCATTTAACAACTAAAGAATCATGTATCTACGCAGGTTTAACATTACTTCGAAGTCGCAGGAAAAATATAGACTTGGCATTCTGTTTTAAACTATTAAATGGTATTATTAGATCGGAGCAATTTGCTGAGTTTGTTCGACATTAAAATCACTAGATCACTACAATCATATAATTTTCTACATCAAAACCTCCATAGAACAACGTAAGGTATGCATAGTTCATCTCTCTCTCTCTCTCATTTCTAAAAATGTTAATAAAGTCGCACAATTAATTGATTTTGATAAAACAAATTATAAATCTCATCTATAGTTTTCTCTTGACAATAAAAAAATTATTGTTAGAAATGATAGTTTCAATTCTGACTCAAAAATCACAAACTTTATTTTTGATTTACATTAATAAATTTCTTTAAATAACTAAAAGTCCTATTTATAATTTTGCAGATGATAGCATCCTTCATACTTCATACTTTCTAAAGACCATATCGACAAATATGGCAGAAGGTCTTGAAATTTCTAGGTTAGAATCTGTAGCATCTATAAACAAAGACATCAAAACAATATCTGAATGGGGCACTCCAACATGGTAATTTTTAACTCTAAAAAAAACTCAACTTTTTACTGTTCTAAATCCGAAATATCATCAGTCCCAAATATTAAACTAAACAACAAATCCATATCTAATCATTCTTCTTTAATTTTTTTTTATGTGTTACAATCTCACATAATCTTCTCTAAAACAACCATGCTGTCGACATAGCTTCAAAAGTATATAGAAAACTAAGATTTTTTAATAGATGTAAACAATTTTTTAATTCTGTTCAACATTTGCATATATATAAAACTTGTATTCGTCTTTCTACTGAATATTGTTCCTAAGTATAGAGAGGAGCATCAGAAACTACACTATCTTTTCTAAACTCTTTTCAGAAACGAGCTATTTGGATCATTGCCAATCCAAAATTAATTAATGACTTAGAGACAACACAGACGTAATGTTGCAAATCTTTGCATTTTCTATAGATATTTTAATAGACATTATTCAAACAAAATAGAAGACGTTTTGCCATCTATACAAACATTGCAAGGCTTGCTAAAAATTCTAACAAATATTCACTGACAGCTCAGGGATGTAGGACCAACATTTTTAAGAGAAATTTCTTTAACCGTACTATTGGCAAATAGAATCAACATCCAAATTCAGTATTTCCTAAAACTTATAAGCCACAAATATTCAAAGTCAATGTTTATAGACTGCTTAAATCTAGTCTTCAATGTGATAGAAATTCAAAGGTATTTTTACGTTGTTGTGGCATATTATGTAATTTCTAAATATATCAATTTAAAATAAAAATAAAAAATAAAAAAATTTGATCGATAAAATTTGATTAAAATAATTTTATATAATATTTCTTTAGAGAATTACAATAAGAAAATGTGTACGGATGTAATAGTTTCTACAAAGAATTTAGTTACCAGACACATATAGAGACGCATTGCATCATACCAAAGATTTATGCATTACAGTGGTTAGTTTATGTGTGTATAATTGTCATTTGAACGAGCGGGTCGCACACTCCCGCGTACCCAGGTGACTGCGGCTTGCATTTCACCGACCGACCGAATAGAATGCGGTTTCATCTCCGTACGTCTCTCAACCGACGACGACGACTGTCGTAACCGTCGATGGGTTGAATGGAGCGTGTCCGATGGTCGGACGGTCCCGAAGGAGCTTTAATTGTTACCTGTCTAAAGCTGACGTCCGCATTGTTAGTCCATCACCGGATTAAGGCGAAAAGGCCGCCCAAAACCGCAACAAAAACAATCTTAATCCATAAATAATATCCTCATCCGCAACACACGTTAGTCGGTAACGGCAATCTTGCGCTACAACCCACACAGATACACAAGGTGTGCTTTCTTATCGATCAAAATACTATCAAATATAAATCATTATCGCCTATTGAAATGGCTCTTCCGTGATACAACAAACAATTTTAATTAATAAAAATGAACATTTCTAGGAATTATATTAATAAAATGCTTTCTGATGAGACAAAGAGTCGATTCTTCTTTTCATATATATTTTGGTCCATTTATCAAAGTATATCTGATTCAGCAATACAGGTAATTAATTAATCCGGGACGAAACAATGACTGTATCAGCGTCAAATGTTATGCAACTGTAACACCCATCGCATGGGGAGATAGATGCAGCGCGATCTTTGCCTTTTAATGAAACTCATAAATCAGACCTTATCAGCCCACGTTTTAAACGCGACGCAAACACAATTATGTGTTAATATGTTGAATAAACGATAATGTCGTGCGGGTCGCAGCGCCGAGGCGACAATAGATGCATGAACGCACGCTTTGCCTCTCGACACAACCACCGCTGGCTGTGGTGAGACGTAGGACTCATTTCGCAAGAAATTCACTTAAACGACTTAATCGCGCATTGTGACTAATTATGACTGCCATATCGCTCGCTCCATATGAATGTGCCTCGCCTTACAACAATCCAGTAGTACCCAACCGGTAAATTTATTTTATTAACCAAAAATGTTCATATACTTAATTATATTAGCTTATCTGATTTTATCATAAAAATTTTAAAACTCAATAAAACTAATACTTTCGAATCTAACCTGGAAAGTACGCATAACTCAAAAATAATATATATCTTAGCCCCGCAATGTTAATATTTCGCGTGTCTGAACTGGAACTCATAATAAAACTGTCCGATTAATTTCACGTTGGCACAATCAATTTCGCTATCATGCAACAATAATTTCCAGAGCAATTACGCAACTGCTGGGTGGCAGAAACAACATACAAAAAAGTAATCATTATCCTAGAGAATTGCACCAAGTTAGAAAAAAGCTCATTAAGTCGCGGTAATTATAACCACAATGACACGATTATCATTAATCAAATTATAAAACAATTTTGATAGAGAAACGGTGCAAAAATAGAATGCTTTGTTGATGCTATTGGCAATTAATTAAGGAACGCATTTATGATGGAATTTAATTGCCGGCGTTTTAATGCTCGAGTCATTACGAATCGCAACTTCCTTTTGGAAATGATTGGTTGAGGAAAGCGTTAATGGATTTCCGATTTTTTCCATCGTTGAATTGTATGTTTTCAAGAGTGAATTATAAATACATTCAATACTAATTAACTCAACAATGCTTGGCTAATAGTTTTGTGCTTAATTTAATGTTTTGAATATAATTTTCTAAAATTATTGTCCTTGCTTATTAGAAGAGACTATTCAACTTCAACAGTTAATGTAATTATATAAATAAAACAAGTTTCTTAACCATGTTTGCTGGTATTTCTAAATGCATAATTAATTATACAAAAGTTGAGACAAAAACTCTAATGATATCAATCATAATTTACTCATTTTAATTCTGTTGTTATAAAATTGCAAATTAAAAACGCACGTACAACAAAGTAACAAAATAACAAGCTCAAGTGGAACCAGATGAGTATTTGAAGTTGTTAAAGGCGTGCATAATGTGTGCCAAATAAGGCCGGTATGAAATTATTTATTTTCGTTGAAAACAATTTCCATTAAATAGTAAGCATATAAAATAAAGTATTGCTAATTATATCTTACATGTAAGGAAAATAATGGTGTGAATTATAATTAAACTGGAAGGGGGGTATTTAACACCGAGTGTATTACCGCCGTTGATTACTATAATAACGCGAAATCATTTTAATGCGCTATAATAAGCGCTGAATAAAAATTCTATCATTATTTTTTAAAATCGAGGGTAGATTAATTGATTCCGCAAGAGCACTTAAGATTAGGATCGAACGCAAACACAACCTTTGACTTATTGCGGTGCGACGTGCCTGGATTCGCTTATAAGTCATTAAATGCATTCAATTTGTATATATTTATAGCGGTACGAACATGGTTCTCCTCCTCAGCTCGCGCTTACCGCCGCTGCCTGTTGCTGCAAGGGGACTTTTTATTTTTGCCGCGTTCCGCGGAATATATCGCGTCCGCAATTAGAAGCCATTTGTAAGTTCCACTGCGGAATGTTACATTTAAACTCTCTCACCCACGACTCTCCTCTCTAGGAATTTATTATGCATATTTACATTTTAATTATCAAACGCTTCATGCCTGCTATTTTTTCATAATTTATAATCGCATTGCATTTCAATCTATTGTTATTTGTAATAATGTTTAAAAACTTGATTGGAAAAATTTGTTACATAACATATAAGATTAAGTACATTTTATGATTTACAGAATTGTTTTGGGTTTGTATTCTGATTGTTCGTTGAAGTCTCCATATATAGGGTGTCTGTAATTTATTTTATTAAAAAAAAACTGCAATAAATTTTAGAATTATTAGTTTTATAAGTGCATCTGGAATATTTCCAAGAAATTTTGATAATATTTAAGACATCATTCTAGTTTCTAAAAACATTTTGCAGTTTTAAATAAAATTATTTTTTAAAATATTTTGATCTTAGGAAGCCCAAATGGAGAACTTCTGATTTTTTTTTTTAATTTTTAACTTTAGACACACACCATTTGAAAATTATTTTTTTATAATTTTTATTTATTTTTTAAAAGTTTCTGGAAGTTTAAACTTTTTAGTTGTTCTTGAATTCTTTAAAGAACGTGAAGCATTATTGAAAGACTTTTGTAAAAACTTTTTAATAGTTGTTTTTTTTTTAACTGAGTTTTGGAAAATATTTTAATGAGTTTAGCAACCATAGTAGAGCCTAGTAGAGGTTTCTGGAAGCTATTAGCATGTCTATATGGAGTTTTTTGAAATTTTGTACGCTTGGTAGTCTCTGATATGTATTTTTTTTTTAGTTTTTATAACTTATTAGTAGTCCTTTGATCGGTATATAAAACCCTTAAAAAAAATTGTACAATTTTTTTTTAGTTTTTTTGTTGTTTTTCAACTTAATCGCATTTTTTGTTTAAAAACCGTAAATTTAACTCAAAAAAAAAAAAATTACTAATGAAATCAATCAGAAATTTTCCGTAGAATCCAAATCTGACGCTGGGCTGGGCAATAATTGATATTGATGTAAATTAATTAGAAAATATAAATTTGTTTTGTGTATTTGGGTTTTAAATGTCTAAAACTCAAAAAAACTGCAAAAATAAGCCTATTTTTCAACATAATCTCTTACAAATGCACATTTAGCAGTTTTCAGAGGAACTATACACCAAATATTATTAAAAAACAATTCTACATAGAAAATAGTCAGTGTCGTGCTCTGACTTAGAAAAACCCATATAGAAAAAAAAATCTGTTCAACATTAACTTAATTTTTTTTTTTTTTTTATTTTTCTTTAAGATTATTTGAATTAAATTTTTTAGGCTTATTTCAGAAGTTTAACAAAGACATCTTTTGTCGCTTGAATCAATTTTGGGTCATTTTACTCTTTGATTGTTTTTGCGCTTGTGGCACAAATTTAAACTCGATCAAAGTTTGAGAATATTATTATTTTTGGCATTCAAACGTAAATCCGCCCAGCGCTTATCAAAATTTGATAAAAAAAAGTTTTGAACCACACACTAGTGTGTTTATAATATTTTTTGTAAATATAAATAAATAATTCATTTTTTGCCTGAAAATGTTGTAAACATTTCTTTCTATAGACGATGAGTACAACACTGACTATTTTCCATGTAAAATTGTCCCCAGAATTCAAATTTTTAATAACATTTGGTGTATTGTTCCTTTGAGCGCGGCTAAACGTGCATTTGTAAGAGTTTATGTTGAAGAATAGCCTACTTTGCAATTTTTTTGAGTTTTAGACTCTTAAAACCCAAATACACAGAACAAATTTATATTTTCCAATTAATTTACATCTAAATACGTCAACTTCGGCGGTAAATTTTTTTTTTTAAATTCTCCTTTTTGCCCAAACCATTGAGAACTAGAAATGGCGCCAGACTTGGATTCTACGGAAAATTTTTGATTGATTTCATTAGTAATTTTTTTTTTAGATAAAACAGCTGTGTTTAAATAAAAAATGCAATTAAGTTAAAAAACAACAAAAAAACTAAAAAAAATCGTAAATTTTTTTTTAAGGGTTTCATACCCTCATATAACAATCAAAGGACTACTAATAAGTTATAGAAACTAAAAAAAAAATACATAAGCCAGTTTCTCAATGAAACCCCCCTCCCCCCTCCCCACCTCTGGTCCGATTGAAATAAAATTGCCCTTATATTAAATTAAAAACTTGTAAGGAATTTGAAGTTTTTTTTGTAATTATTATTCTAATTTATTTTTGAAACATTATTAAAATTTTTTGAGTAGAGCGTTGTAAGAGTATTTTAATAGTTATTATTAATTAATAAAAGCTTTGAAGTCTTTCATGATTAATATGGTTTTTACTGAAATCTTTTTAATAATGTCTAAACATCTTTAGATGTTTCTTGAGACTTGTTATATTATATTATAAACATTTAGAGTATTTAAACATTTTATAAAATTCTTGGATATTCATATTTTTGTGTGCTTTTATGTTTTAATTGACTATTCTTGTTTGTGCTAGATTATTTAAAGTTTTTAAAAGTTTTTTGGAGATTGTTTAGGCTGTTTTGAGCTTAATTTTAAGATATATTGATCTATAAAGGTTTCGTAAAACTTAATACAAGTTTCTGAATCATATTATGCTTAATTGGAGCTTTCGTGCAGCTTGTTTAGACACTTTAGTGGTGTCACAGCATCTCATGATGTATCTTAAGTTTTGTTATATTAGAATAGAATAGAATAGAATAGAATAGAATAGAATAGAATCGAATAGAATAGAATAGAATATTTTATTGGTACGTAAACCATATAAAACGGATGTACAAGTCATAATTACAATACAAAATAATAATTACAATAAAAATAATAAAATACACAAAGTTAAAAAAAAACTATACAGGTAAATACATTAAAAATATACATATATTGACATACATTAACTGATTAAAATGTATCACAGAGATATTCATTTAGTGTATAGTAAGCTTTGCCTGCAAGCAAGTCTTTTACACTGTTTTTGAATTTATTAAAATCATGTATGTGTTTTAATTGTGTTGGTAACTTATTATACATTTTTTTTCCAGCGCATGAAGGTGCTTGTTCGTATTTTTTTGGGAAGTGTTTTGATGTCATTAACATTTCAGAATGCCTCGTATTCCAGTTATGATTGTTTGCGTTGGTAGTATAAGTATTTATATTACGTTTGATAAATAGTAAACATTTATAAATGTATAAACTGGGAAACGTAAGTATTTTATGTAGAATAAAAGTACTTTTACAAGATTGTCTATAATCTAAATTAAAAATTGTTCTGATTATTTTCTTCTGAGCAATAAAAATTCTTTGTTTGTCTGTTGAGTTTCCCCACAATACTATATTATAAGACATATGTGAGTATAATAAAGAATAGTATACGTTTAAAAGTCCTTTAGTATCTAAAGTTGATTTCAGTTGTAATATAGCATAATATGACTTATTTATTTTAGTGCTCACATTATCTACTTGTTTTTCCCAATTCATGTTTACATTAAGATAAACACCTAAAAATTTTGTATAACTAACCGTATTCATATTGAGACTATTAAGATGGAGTTGTACTATTTCATTGACTTTACGGTTGCGGAAATACAAACATGCTGTTTTTTCGATATTTACAATGAGACAGTTTTGTTTGCACCAACTTTTATTATATTACAAACTTTTTTAATCAACTTTTTTCAATAAAAAAAAAATAAATTTTTTTGAAAGCTTTCTAGTCTATGCTGGAATCTTTAAAGAATGTTAGACATACTTCAAGGAGTGTCTACTTCTGGATTTTATTTAGAGTCTTTATAAGCACTAGTTAGAGTCTTTTGGATATTTTTAAAGCTTCCTTATTAAAGCTTTTTTAAAGCTTTTTAAACATTTTAATAGTTTTTAAATAGTTATCGATGTTTCTGAAGACTTGTTATATTATTTAAAGTTTTTAAACATTTTTTGCAATTTTTCTTTCAAAAATGTATTTTTTTCGAATTTGCTTTCTAGAAGATTTAACTATTCTAGTCTACACTAGATTAAAAAAAAAATGACTTTTTTCAAAAAATTCTTGAAAGTTTTTTAGCACTTTTATTTTGTTTAGAGTGTTTTCAAGCAGAAGTAAACTTTTTTAAAATTTTACAAACGTTTCTGGACTTGTTAAATCTTGTGGAACTTATTGGGGTTTTTGAACACTTTATGCAATAGTTGGACACCTAGTATTGTTTTTGTAATCTTTTTAAACAAACTTTTGCAAAATCTAAGCTAAATTATTTGAATAATGTTTTAAAACTTTCTAAGACACCTCGAAGCTTCTGAAAAGTTCAAAGCTTTGTACAATTTTTTGAGATGTAACAAATTTAATTGCGCCTATCTAAAATTTTGTTATTTTTAGATTAAACTATAAAAATAAAATAATTGCGTTGCGTCTAACTATAGCAATCTGAAAATGTTGTTAACATTATTGAAGAAAAAAAAAATGCATGTAAATTGATAGTGTGATGTTAAATTTAAAAAGGGAAACGCGGACTACAATAATGAATTTTGCTAAAAATCCGGTCATTAATGATCCAGCTATTATTAGGTAATTGCGGACCGAATTCGGGAATTTAGAAAAATATCCGGCTATTAAAGAAGAACTCTAAAATAAAAAACGTGTTTTACAACATATAAGACTAAGTAGATTTTTTGATTTACAGAATGTGGCCTTTGTTTTGGGTTTGTATTCTGATTGTTCGTTGAAGTCTCCATATAAAGGGTGGTCCATTTAGTGGTCCCTTTTTAAAAATTCAAAAAAATGAACAAACATCAGTTTTTTCGGTATAATATTAGTTTATTCAAAAGAGAAAACATTCCCATTATTTATAGAACACGATTTCATTCATGTGGCTACCTCGGCTGGCATCGCAGTAGCGCATCCTATTAACCCAGTTTTCAAAAACCTTGGTGACGGTTTCTGGCTCTATCTTACGAATGGCTTACCTAATATTCGCCTAATGGCCTGAATCGTTAATAGATTGTTCGCATAACATCGGTCCTTCACAGCACCCTACAAAAAAAAGTCTAACGGTGTCAAATCGCAGCTCCGATGTGACCAATTGTCATTGCCAATACGGCCGATAACATGATTACCAAACTTAGTGCGCATGGCGCGCCATCCTGCTAAAACCAAAAATCGTTCATGTCTTCAATTTCCGGCCACAAAAAATAGTTTATCATGCCTCTGTAGCGCTCACCGTTGACTAAAATGGCGATTCCAGCAGCATTTAAAAAAAAAATGGGCCAATGATGCCACCGCTCCAAAATCCGCACCAAACTGTTACTCTCTGAGAATGCATTGGCTTCTCAACAATCACGTGCGGGTTTTCCGATCCCCAGATGCGACAATTTTGCTTGTTAACATACCCGTTAAGATAAAAAAACACTTCGTCAGACAAGATTATTTTTTGAGCAAAATCGTTGTCCATTTCGAGCTGCTCTAAAGCCTAAACGGAGAAACGATAACAAACCGGATGGTCGCGTGCCTTCAATTCCTGAGTCAATTGGACCTTATAAGCAAATAATGCGAGGACTTAGTGCAAAATTCTTATCAGGCTGATGCGTGAAATATTGAGTTGCTGAGATCGATGTTTCAGGACTGAGGCGCACACTCTCAGCTACATTCTCGTCAGTGTGCACCGTACGACGGCGGAAAACGTGTGTGTTGGCCACTAGCATGCCAGTCTCACAAACTTTTGCATACAGCACGCGCGCGCCTCAGTTCGGCAAAAACTTCTTTTCAATAAACGCACTGTTTGGGCTACACAACATTGACTTTGGAAACAAGTTTGCGATATTTCCCAACGTTGTTCAAGCGTAAAGCAATTCATTTCGTTCCGTGGAGATATGATACTGACTTTCTGTCAAGATTTCCTACGAGAAAGACCTGTCACTGTCAAAATAACAAATGATTGAAAAGATACCATTAGATGGTGCGCGACCCAAGGGTATAAAACTCCGCGATTTCTGTTCTCAGATCCGCAGATCCTGAGACCAGTCAACAAGTCAACATCGAGCTCCCAACAAACGAAGGATAGTGTCGGGAACAACTGGAACTTCGTCCGACCATCACTACCTTCCATTCCGGTAGCTCATCAAAACGGCAACCGCGGCAAAGAAGTCCTGAGACAAGAAATTCTGCCTGCGACATACTCTACCGCCACCGGCTCGCCTTCGACGACCCAACGACGCACCAAGATCCACATTCGGCATCCAATAACTGCACAGAGGCTTGCCTCTATTCCCACGTCATTGCACCCCCGCCAACAGAAAAGATTCTGTAGGGCCACAGTAGGAAACTTTACGTTCCCTCACGTCGTACAATACAAAACTTATCACCTAAGTCCTCCATGGCACTCTGTGTGAGTGCGTTTGGAGTGATAAAGCACTTTGTATGCGAGTTAGTCTGGTGGGTACAAAGTGTGGGCCTTCTGAGTAAAGGCGTCCGACTAATGCACTTAATCAGTTACAGAACACCAGCTATGCAGACAACCACCCCAGAGAACACCCTTATCAAAAGTGGCAACGCTCTCAACCTTAAACCGGCCGTCTCCTACACCTCCATGGAAGAGACGCCGGATACAATTTACCACCTTTTATAAGATTAAGTACATTTTATTATTTACAGAATGTGGCGTTTGTTTTGGGTTTGTATTCTGATTGTTCGTTGAAGTCTCCATATATAAGGTGTCTGTAATATATGAGTAAAAAAAATGTTTGGCCAAATAAACTTAATGACTTTATTGTCATAGAATTTTAAATTTTTAAACAATGTTTCTACAACCTTTCAAGATGTAAGTGTAGTCCATGATACCATAACTTGTAAAGTATCAACTTGTCTTTCTCACACATTATGACGTTACCGCGATCACAGATGACACAATTGTATAAAATAATATTACAAAAATCTACTTTTTACAATAATTAACGTTTTGTCTGAATTAAAAACTTTTGTTTTAGAACAATTTTTTCGACCACATTCTAAATAGTTATATGTAGTTCCTTAGAATATAAGCAATGAATATCAAAATCAACATTATAAAAAAAATTCAGAGATTTCAAAAAAGCATCAAATCTGCAAAAATATATCCAAGAGCAAACTCAACCCTCTTGTGGCATCATTTAAGACTAGACTTAAAAAGATTAAAAAAAAAACAATAATCACCAGGCCCAATATACGACTTAAAAAAGGTGAGAAGAGACGTTAATCTCAGAACAGTTATAACTAACTAGATAACCAAAACAATAAACACAGGAAATATAACCGTAGAGGAGGAATGGGAAAGAAGAACTGATGAGAGCTGAATGTCTAAAAACAAAAGAACTACAAAAAAACATGATCACTTTAATATGCATCAAAAGATAAAGAAGGCCGCGGGTACTGGAAGGAAAAGAGTACAAGGAAGACTTGTTGACAAAAGTAGAAATGAAATTACTGATACCAAACAAAAAATATCGATGTGAAAAGACTATATCCATAAGCTTTTTGAAGGTGCTTGTCCGGAGAATCCTGGTATGAATATGCTTACACTGGACCTCAATTAACAAAGAAGGAGGTTAGAAATTTATTTATTTATTTATTTATTAAATTATTATCATAACAGAACTACTAGTTCCAACATGAAGATAATATACAGACATAGGTAAATAAATACAAAGAAAAAAAATAATTATGACACAATAAAATTAAATAGTGAAGTTATGAGATAAGAATAAACAAAAAAATATGAATGAACAAAAAATAAACAAAAGTATTACAAAAATATACAAAAATTATATAAAATGGTTAATAAAATTCATCGGTGCATTTAATCCTAAGTTACTGTGCGACGTAAAACAAGTAAATGTTGATTGGTTTCTAGCTGCTAGTCTTGGTACATGGAAGTTCAAACTGCTTAATAGAATTGGACAATCCACATCTCCGCAAAGCAGCTTAGTGGCCAGCGATATATCGGCGCTTCTACGACGATCTTGAAGAGAGTCAAAATCAAAACGACTTAATAGAACGTCATAATCTGTACGACCACGAAGCGAGTAGTGGCCATCTTCTCGGTAACACATATACTTTAAATAATGTCTTTGAACTTTTTCCAGAGCATATGAATAAGTTGCGTAGTAAGGAGACCACACCGCACTACAATATTCTAATTTACTTCTGACAAAAGCAAAATAGAGTACGTGCAAAGATTATTTATTAGAGAATAGCTTTGCTGACCTAATAATAAATCCTAGCAATTTTAATACTGAGTTGACAATATTGTCTATGTGACTATTAAATGTTAATTGACTGTCAAACAACACACCAAGGTCTTTGTAGGTTGTAATTGTTGATAAAGGTTGGTTGTCAATAGTATAATCAAAAACTATATTTAATTTTTTGCGAGAGTATGTCATCGTACAGCATTTTGATATATTTAGTTGCAAGTAGTTCGTTTTAGACTACATAGATAACATTTGAATGTCAGATTAAAAGAATATGCAATCAGCCTTAGATAAAATTGTAGAAAATATTTTTAAATCGTCAGCATATAGTAGACATTGCTTTTTTAAGGTTTTGCAAACATCATTAATAAAAATGATAAAAATTAATGGCCCTAAGTTGGACCCTTGGGGAACACCACTAAGTGCTGGACAGTTAGTGAATTTGAAGTTTAAAACTTCAACATACTGCAATCGGTCATAAAGATATGACTGTAACAGATTACAAAGATTATCGCATCCAACAACACGTAGTTTATCTATTATAATCCCGTGATCTAATGTGTCCAATGCTTTACTGAAATCAGTGTATATTACATCCACTTGTTGTCGCATATCGAGCGATGTGGAAACAAATTCTGTAAAACAAAGCAAATTTGACGCAGTAGACCTCTTCTTAACAAAGCCGTGCTGGTTATCTGATATTAGACTTTTTACTCCAAAATAAAGCCGTTCTGCTATTATCCGTTTAAAAACTTTGGCAACGTTATTAATTAAAGCAGTTGGACAATAGTTTGATATGTCTTCTTTGTTTCCCTTTTTAAAAATTGTGGATTGGCTAAAACAGTAGCGCGGTCTTAGACTAAGAGAGTAAGAATGCCATCAGGACCTGACGTGTATTTTGCTATTAGACGTTTAGAAGCTTGCACAACTTCATCGGATGATATGGATTTAATTCCAAATAGAGTAGTGTTATTGACGGAATTAAAATGTGATGAAAGATTTGAAGTTTTGTAAACACTACTAAAAAAATTTCCTAATGAGTTTACAATTTCTTGATGGTTTTACGTAAAATGCATAAACACATCAAAAAATAGCAAAGCGATAGACCCAGATAAAATCCCGACAAAAATAATAAAGTTTTTTAATTAAAATGCCATCAATACGCTTACTTAACTATATAATGCAGTATATTATACCGAAAAGATACCCAAAGAATAGCTCAAACCCACATTTTTTACTATTTCGAAAAAAAAAAAAACATCAAAGCAGTGCGACAAATATCGTACTATAAGCATAATGAGCCAAGCCCTTAAAATATTTTTTAAAAGTATACACCGCCGTATATACCGACAATGCAAAGACCATATTGAAGAAATTTGGTTTCAGGAATGCTTTGCGTTGGGTACCAGGGAGACACAATTTGCGCTTAATGTATTAATCCAGAGATACAGACACGTTAACTGCGAGGTACATTTTTGTTTTATAGATTTCAGCAAAGCGTTCGATCGAGTAAAACACAAAAAATTGCTTAAGATACTCAATACCACCAGAGCCGACGACAAAAATATCCGCATAATAGCAAACCTCTACTTACAACAGACGGCAGAAGTACAAGTTGAAGACCAAAGCACGGAAAATATCTAAATTTGCAAAGGTGTGAGACAGGGTTGTGTGCTTTCGCCAACCTTGTGTAACATATACTCGAAAGAAATATTTAAGGAGGCGCTGGATGGAGTGGAGAAAGGAATATCAATCAACGTCAAGATAATTAACAAATTAAGATATGCGGACAACTTTGTTATATTGGAGAGTACTGCTTAAGTTCAGCTAATGATGCATAAGATCAAATTAATCAGCAAGAAGTACGGAATGAATCTCAATCTAAAAAAAAAAAACAAATATATGCTTGTCAGTAAAGATAACCCATCCCATCGGACAATACTACTCAACAACAAAACCATAGACCAAGTGGACAAATACACATATCTAGGCACATGCGTAAATAAACTCTGGTATCATTTAGTAGAAACCAAATGCAGGATTCAAAAAGCAAAAACGCCATTTATCCAGACAAGAAAAGTTTTCAACAGCCCAGACTTGAACATGCAAACTAAGATCAAAATGTTGCGCTGCTACGTTTTCTCAACACTAAAGTACGGCGTCAAATCCTGGACCCTATCAAAAGACACAGAAAAAAAAAAACTGGAGGCCTTCAAACTATGGACATATCGTCGCATCCTAAATATCTCATGAAAAGAGCACATTAGTAATGAGGAGGTTCTGCAGAAAATAAGCAAGGAACAAAAAGTATTGATAGCTGCGAAGGTTAAGAAGAGGCCCGAAAAGACGCCGAATTTCATGGCTTAAAATCTACGCCAGTGGTTTTACATGACAGCGCTGCAACTTTTTCGCAGTGCAGTGAACAAGGAGAAGATCGCTAATATGATAATATGATAGTAAGTGAGTGATCAAGAGAATAGATGTTCAGCAAGCAATATAAGTTTAGTGTCTATTGATGCAGAAGCTGCTAGAGTTTGTAGATAGAGTAACCCAGTTAACAAAATTGGTCATAAAAAATGTTGAGATTAGTAGTAAAGAGCCAGTTATAGTACGTAAAGTTACACTAGTGCAGGTTCTTCCTAAAATTATTCATTTGTGCTTTATAGCTTTTAGATACAAATTCTTTCTTTATCATCTAAAGTTTCTAAGGTTTCTTAACGTTTACACACCTAAATATTTTGATATAAGCAAAAACCTAAAAAGCCTTTGTTGCATAAAACCACAAAGATTATAAAGAAACGCGGATTGTTGATTGGAGCTGCAATAGCAAAATATGTTTAGAGTGAAAAATACAGACTTTCCTGCAGCTTAGCATTATTATACGCTTTCCGTGTATATTAAAGTCCTATTTATCCATTTTTGTGTCAAATAGTAGCAATATTTTAAATATATACTCAAATTACTCCAACCTACACAAAACCAGTTTTCAACTTACCAAATAGTAAAAAATAATCTTTTACCTGAAACAAAAATGTAAAATATTATTAACTAATCAAGACGTTCTTTAATCTCATTATAAATAATTCGCAATCAGCGACTGAGACGAATTTTATTAATTATTTTTTCATGCTAGCTGAAATTTAATAAATTATTTCTTTAATTTATATTATAATTTCACTCAAATTAAAATATATTATAATTGTAAATCAATATCTGTATCAACAACACCCAAACGTGTTAAAAAAGTGGCAAGAAAACAATTAAAAATAATATTACACGCCACTTGTAAAAGTGTATACATGCGAATTAATAGCGCGTGGTTTTGAACCTGATACGGTGTTAACATCTATCGGAATGGAATAATCGAAGTCGACAGGCATAAAATGCAAAAGCGTGTCTGAAAATAACAGAAAAAAAACTATATCATTGTTGTTTCGGAGTGATGCACGATCAGTATACACACGGGCTGTATATTTATCATAAATTAGAACAGCAACCCCAATTGAGGACATGAGATGTACATTTTTTTGTACCTCCTCAATCTTCTTATATATTATAACCGTCCATCTTTCCACGGGATCACGAAATCGAACGAAATTATCGGTTCGGTGCTGCGTGAATGACCTCTATGACTGGATTTTATAGCAGCCACATTCACATAGGCGTTCTTATACCTTTGGTTGGATGTTTTTTTTTCATTCGTACAAAAAATTCTCAGAATGAGATTAAATTGGGAAAGAGAATAAACGCGATACATGTTCTAGATATAAATATTTGTAAACGTGTTTTTTTCTTATTAATGTGTACATTTTATATATAATAAGATGTGCTTAACATTATTTATAACAGTATGTTGTAGCCTAATATTAAAAGAAATTGTGAAGGAGGATATTATTTAATAATATAGTAAATTATGGCAATTATTTTAATTCTATTGTAATGTTTATCAGAAATATATTTTCAATGACTATAGAGAAAATTAATGAAATAAAATAAAATCAAATTTTAAAACTGACCAGTTTTTAAATAAACTATACAAATCAGTTAATGGTTGCTTCGCTTTAACTTGAGACTTTAGCTTTGTTTTATTCTTTATATTCATTCATACTGTAAGCCAGGGCTTTCCAAATTATGCTATGAGTCAGAAATTTGGAACCTGCGGCTCTTTTCAGAGAGGATTTTTTTTCAACAACGTTGCAAACTTAAAAAGTTTTTTATGAATTTCTTAGATTAATTTGAATCTTTTGTACAAGTATAGTACTAATATTGTACCAAATTTGAATAAATTTCATACAATAATTCTTTTCCAGAATGTTACAAACTAAAGTAGTTTTTTTTAGGAATGTCTTTATTGACATATCAATATCAGACAAATATATTTTAGGTTTTAGCATTACAAATACACAAAAATGTTATGATGACAATAAGTATTTGCATTTGTAATAGCACATATTTTAATTCCTCGTCACTTTCAGATTCAAACACACCTACGTTTTGCAACATTATAAAGATTAATTAGCATTGACTTTTATTAGGTTATATAGAGTATAACAAAATAATAACTCAGTCTGTGTAAAGTGCATCATATAATTGTAAAAGCGGTTCTTAGAAGATTACAAAATGAATAGAGCATAAAACTGTAAAAAGTTTGAGGGAATAATAATATTTTATTACTTAAAAAAAAAAATTATTATATTCTAATTGCAAATTAGAAAAACCGCAGATTTAAGCAGACTAAAAGAAAAAATACATAGATAACCGTTCATCTGAGCAAGCCACCCTTCAAACTGTGGATAAATTTTGTACCACATACACTTTAATTGATGCAAAAACTTCAACTCGTCAAAAAAATTAAGAAATTTTAACCGCTGTAAATAAAAATCCAGAATTTGTCAATTCGTCACTAGTAGCAGCAATTGGGTCTTCTATGTGAAATTGTTTGCGCAAATCTTGCCCTATACCCGTATAAGATCCAAGTGATGTAGCAATTTTCATTTTTCGCCTAAAACTTTTCGAAACTGACCCGCAAAATTGTGTAAGCGTTGAAGCACATTTTTGGATAAAAAATTTGTTAATAGACAAAATTGCTAATCTAGAATAAACTCTCTTGCATCCAGAAAAATTCACTGTTTAGTGCGGTTTACACGCTCATGTCATCAAAATTAATTGATGCTGATCGATACTGAACCATAATAGATAATATTAACCCAGTTAAAATATGGTTTCAAAGAAAAAAACCTGTGAATTGGCCTCCAAAATCATGCAATTTGTCACCCCTTGACTACTTCTTGTGGAGTACATAAAACCATTAGTTTATGCTAATAAACCAACAACAAATAGGGACTTAGAAGCTAACATTGTTCAAATAATTCGTGACATACAGGCCACCAAGAAACTCTGCGAGTTAATCAAATAGAGACCTCCAAATCGTCGTTTCGGCCCTCATTTTAAGGCCAAAAACAGATAATTTCGGTAGAGGTAGGCAAAAAAACCTTTTATAACATTCTAAGATTTCAGAGAATGTAGGAAAAAAAGTCTTCGGAAGATCTAAATATTATTTAAGAATAGAATTGGAATTTTATTTAAACGTAAAAAACTATATTTGCCAAAAAAAATGTTTGCTTACATTAATTATTCAATTAAATTATCTCATTGCAATACATTAATTTAAACAGATCAAAATCTATCTTAATTCATAAAGTAATTAAACTTTAAAATTAAGCATTTCTCAATTAGAAACAGTATTTAAATAATAAAAATTAAATATGATTTATTCGCGTTAAGTTACGAGTCGTGTCGTATTCTGCCATATCATGGAATAGAGAATAGACATATCTCGGATGTATTGACAACTTGCATTTAATAAAAAAACCAAAAAACAACGTTTGGCGACCGGGTAGTAAAAAAAATCCGCATCCTTGGATATAATAGTTTGATGGCTTCGAGTATGTATGGCCAATGGATTCTAGAATCTCTTTATGCACCAAAGGGTCGACTCGATAGCTGGCCAAGAGCAAGTGCTCTCCGTGCCGTGTGAGAACCTTCTCGGCACAATGTGCACGGAGGGTCGTGCCGCTGTAGATATACTGGTCAATGCCGGTGGTAAACGCTCACTTCTTACTGGCTAATAATGCGCAAAAAAAGTGCAGTCACTATCAGTGCATTGTTGTGTATTCGGGAATTTGGAATCGATCCTACTTAGATAAAGACGTGATATTACCGGCTGGTTATATGTATCGAGCACCTGTCCCTTATATATATATATATATATATATATATATATATATATATATATATAATCAATCCATTGCACCATATTAGAAGCAACATTGTTTTTAAGTAGAAAATTACAAACTAATTAATCACATAAGAACCCGTATGATTAATGATCATCTTTATCAATATATTTTAAACAATATGCTTAGAGTAGAAGTATTATTGGTACGATTGAATGGTTTAAAAAATAAATGATATTAAAAAAAACTTTTTTCTAATAAAATTTAATTAAAAAGGCCTCACTTCAGTCTTCTAATAAAACTTCTATTCAGTCTTTAAATCAAAATATTGTTCCTTCTAGGAGACATTAGAGAATTTTTAAGCTTGCTCTAAAACTATATATTTGTTTTCCTACACTTTGCAGTTTTTTAATTTTAAATTATGTTTTCTCCAAGTCTCTCTTTAGTTATCTGTTCTCTTATTTATATATTATCTTGATTTTAAAATCTCATAGTATCTGCTGATACTATATCAGTATCATTTAAGAGTCTTGTAAGGCCGGTAAGAAAGATCCTTATAAAAGGTGTTTCAGTTGAAGCGGGTAGATTTTGGCGGCCCGTGGCGTCCATTTTGTTTTTTTGACATCTATCAAATCTTTTGTTTATTATTCAATTACTTATGCCAAACCACCATGGCAAGTTACACGATTGAATAGCACTTTAACTTTATTATCAAAATAAGTGTTCGTCAGTGCAAACTTTGCGTGCAATGCGCCTATTTTACGGTAGACGTGGTGGCCCTTCACAATCAACTCTTCAACGTTTGGTGGCCAAATTTGAGACAAAGATTCGGTAAATAATCAGCCAACACCGGTACGTTCAAGAAACGCAAGATAGGCGAAAAACATTGCCGCGGTCCGTAAAAGTGTACAGCAGAATACAAGGCAGTCTATACCTCACCGTGCACAAAAACTCGGGCTTTTGCAGACTTTAATTTCGCAAATTTTACGTAGCAATTTAGACCTTCACCCGTACAAGATTCAATTGATCCAGAAAGTCAAAGTTCATGAACAACGCTCTTTGTTCGCTGACTGGCATTCGAATCGTTTAGAAGACAACTCCAATTTTGGCGGAAAATCATCTTTATCGACAAGGCGCATTTTTGGATGAATGGCTACAGAACAATGATAACCAATTTCTGATAGCCCAAATTAAACTATATAGACCTAGACAACATGTGAATGCAGCAAGACTGCCGTTTCTTAAAGTCGCAGATCTATCCAAATAAACCACAATCAACCGATGCCCTAAAAGTGAACATAACACAACCCATCGCTCAAATTCAGATCTATGCAAAAGAGTCATTAAAAATTGAACCACTCAAATCCGTGACGCCATAAAAAGCCAAAGCGCGCATTTGACGATGTCATATTCCACACTTAATGGCATACATAAGTCTTTCAAATAAAAAAAGAATTTTGTTAACACCTCACACATAGCTTGTTTTATTCCATTTCAACGTCTACCCGCCCTTATTGAAAAATCCTATATATGTTTTATCCTACTCTAAGATAGATGTAGACTTTTAGAGCATTGGAAAGTTTCTAAAACCAATTCATTGTCTACTGAAAAACTAACAAAAACTTTTAAAATCTACTCCAAAAAATGTTGCAACATTTCTAAAATTTGAACTTGAAACCAGTCAAAGATATCTTAAGTAAACCTAAAATTTCTCGGAAAGACTATCAACAACATTATGAATATTTCTGCATATTATAGAACTTGACGGTGCATAGATAATTTGACTAAACTAAAACTCCTCTCAAGGCCTCTCCAAACCTAAATTTTATTCCAAAAATTCAATAATGGAGTACTGTAATGACTAAATGTTCCAAAGTAATCCGGAATTCATTTTTAATAGCCGGATTTATTCCAAAATGCATTAATGCAGTCCGGAATTCTTCATTAATCTTTTTTTTCAAAATTCTTTTTACACGGCTGGATTTATTCCAAAATTCATTGATACAGTTTGCAATTCCTCTTTGATGGCCGGATTTTTTTCCAAAACTCATTGATGCAATTCAAAGTTCCTCTTTAATGACCGGATTTATTTAAAAATTCATTAGTACAGTCAAAAATTCTTCTTTAATAGCCGGATATTCTCCAAAATTCATGAATTCAGTCAGCAATTGCCCTATAATAGCTAATTTTTTTCCAACATTCATTAGTGAAGTCCGCAATTGGCCTTAAATGGTCAGCTTTTTCAAAACTCATTAGAGTAGTTCACAATTCCTGGATTATTTGCAAATTTAAATAGTTTGGTACGCAATACGTCATTAATGACCAAATTTTTACCAAAATTCAATAATTAAGTCTGGAGTTCTCCTTTCCAAATTTAACATCAAACCATCAATTTTCATGCCAAAGTTCTTCTTCAATAATGTCAACAAAATTTTCAGAATGCTATAGTTGAACGCAACGCAATTATTTTATAAAAATTTAATCTAAAAATAACAAAGCCTCAGACAAGCACAATTAAATTTGTTACATCTCAAAAAATCGTACAAAGCTTAGAATATTTCAAAAGCTTTGAGGTGTCTTAGAAAGTTTGAAAAAATTATTCAAAAAATTCATCCTAGATTTTGTAAAAGTCGGTTTAAAAAAATTATAAAATATTCTTAGGTGTCCAAATATTGTGTTCAAAAACTCCATTAAGTTCCACAAAATTTAAGAAGTCTAGAAACGTTTGTAAAGTTTCAGAAAACTTTACTTCTGCTTAAAAACACTTAATAAAATAAGTGACAAAAAGCTTTCAAAAATCACTTGAAAAAATCAATAAATTCTTTAAAAATCTAGAGTAGTTAAAGCTTCTAAAGAACAAATTCAAAAAAAGCATTTTTAAAAGAGTTTTGAATGTCAAAAAATTGGAAAAAAAATGTTCAAATACTCTAAATAATATAACAAGTCTTCAAAAACATCAATAAGTGTTCAGAAACTATTCAAATATCTAAAAAAACTTTAGAAAAGCTCCAATAAAAAAGCTTCAAAAATATCCAAAAAACTATTACTAGTGATTAAAAAGACTCAAAATGGGTCTAAAATTCTTTAATGAATACGGCATAGACTAAAAAGCTTTCAAAAACTTTTAATTTGTTTCCAAATATCAAAAAAAAAATTAAAAAAAATTGTAATATAATATAACAAAACTTAATAAACATCAAAAGTTGTTGAAACACCACCAAAGTGTCTAAAAAGCTGCACAAAAGCTTCAATTAAACATAATTCAAAATCTTGTACTAGGTTCTACTAAACCTTCATAAATCAAGATATCTTAAAATCAAGCTCAAAACTGCGTTAAAAGTCTTCAAAAAAATTACAAAAACTTAAAAAAATTATCAGCTATGCTTCAAAAAGACCTTTAAATGATCTAGCACAAACAAAAATAGTCAATTAAAACATAAAACACACAAAAATAGTCCAGGAACTTCAAAAATGTTTAAGTAAGTTTTTAATATTTTTTAATAACAAGTTTTGAGAAACATCTACAGATGTTCAGAGACTACTAAAATCTCTAATAAGCTTTCAATGAAACCCCTATTAATCACAAAAGATTCTAAAGCTTCTATTAACAATAACTATTAAAACACTCTTACAAAGCTTCTTAAAAAAAACTTTTTAACACCCAAAAAATATTTTAATAATGCTTCAAAAATAAACTAGAATAGTTTAAACTTTAAAACAATTATGAAATTACAAAAAAACTTCAAATGCCTTACAAGTTTTTAATTTAATATAACATAACAAATCTTAAAAAACTTCAAAAATTTCAAAAAAACTATAATTAAACATGCTAACTTCCAGAAACCTCTACTAGACTCTACTAAGGTTGGTAAAACCATTAAAACATCGTCCAAAACTCCCAACTATTAAAAAGTTCTTACAAAACTTTTTCTGCAAGACTACAAAATACCTGCTCAAGTTCAAAAAGTCTTTCAATAATGCAATATGTTTTTTTAAAAAACCCAAAATCTAAAAAGTTTTAACTTCCAGAAACTCTTAAAAAGATTAATAAAAACTACAAAAAATAAATTTTCAAAAATTCTAAAAATTATGTCTAAAGTGTCTAAAGTTTGCAGAAGGTCTATCAAATGTTTTCCAAAAAATAACTCTTAAAAATTATTAAAAAAAAAAATATTGAAAGTACTCTAAATTGGGCTTCCTAAACTCCAAAAGCTTAAAATGTTCAAATTTTTATTTTACTTACAAAATTTAATGCAATTTTTTTCTTTCTATAAAATATAACAAATTTTTAATTCTAAGAACACTACAAAAAACACCCAATTAGTGTACTTCTGAAATATTTCTAATGCACTAATTGAGCATTTTAAATTGCAAAAGCTTTTCTACAGAAAAATACCAAAGATCTTCAAGAAGATTTACGTAGATTTCAAAATAGACCAAATCAAATATTGCAGACAGTAATTCTCCAAAATTTTGCAACAAGTATTTAGTTCTAATAACAAAACATTTTTGAAAAGACGTCACCAAAGCTCTAATTCTACAAAAATATAAAAAAACTTGCTTTAAATTTTTTCCAAAACCAACACTATAAAACCCTTTTGAAACATCAAAGTTGTCTTGATAGGCTTTGAAAGTGTTTATTTTATTTACAGTTTATAACCTCTAAAGCAAATTGAAATACTACAACAACAAAAAGTAGTAAATATTTCAATAATCAATAAATTAATATTGTTTCCTTCTAATAATTTATTGCAGATTAGTCGCTGAACTAAAATGATCAAAACTGCCTTAAAGTGTGAGAACGCAATGCAATTACACAAATGATGGTTTTTTAATGAAAGATTTGTTTTGTTTCGTGTAATAACATAAAATTCCATAAAATGAAGAATGCCAGTTGCAGATGTGGCGTAATCTGAGGTGCATTTAAATCGGTGCTTTAAGCATATAATATTTTTTTAATAACATTGCATTTGTGTTTGATCGAAAAGAGTCAAAGTGCCCGCCGGTATTTTATTTTATTTATATTATCGCTTGGTATAGTATAAAAAGAACATTTTATAACCGTGAGCAAATTAAATTTGATTCCTATGCGTAATAAGTAATGTTTTGATTAAAGTCATGCGGAGGCAGAATATGTATGTGTGGCGGTCTGAGCCACAAATGGCATTCTTCATTGCATTTCAAAATAAGCTACGAAGGACGCGTAATAAAATTTAGCGGCGCACTTCATGGGAAACATTACATACGTTTTATGTAAATTTTATGGAATTCATAACTCAGCGAGAAGGATCGTAAAACTTAATTGAACGGGGAATGACAAACGCCGCATTGTTTCTTCTGTAAATTTTTGCTAAATAATAATTGTGGCAATTAAACAAATAGCGGGCAATTTGTCTAAAATTCCGCATGCATATTTAAGGAATGGATTGCTTATAAATCATGCAATGCACTAATTATTATAATTGCATTTATTACCGGTCCGTTATTTATTATTTATCGATGTTAAGCGACATTAACCAGCCTGTATTCTTCGGATTTATAGGTTCTTATATTCATTCTACTTCTACTACCACATGAGAGAAAAATCATCCAACAGAATCCAATTTATATATCATTACCATATAAATTAATTTTACCTAAACTATTAGACACGCCATAAATAAATAAATAAACGCGACGTATGTACACGCACGTCTGCTGCTTGCTCCTTTCTCTATCTCTCCGCATCTTTATCCGTCCGGACCATCTTCAAAAATTAATATTTTCATTTGCATATTCCTCTACAGATCTAATTATTTGATTGATTGATACAATCAAACAAAATTTATTAACTATTCATATTACCGGGCCACATACTTACATATTTTTATTTCAAAATGTATGATCTCTCATCACAAATTCTTTGTTTTTATATCATTTAAAAATAAATAAAGCAGCTTCAAACTGCTGTTCCAAAAACCGTAAAACCGTGTGAAGTTTGACTAAAACTATAGCTCCTGATAGTAAATAAAACATATTAGAGTATTCAAAAGCTCTAGAAAATACTATAAAAAATTAAGCATAACACAAAAAAAAAATAGAAAAACTAAAAAAAAGAGAAAATATTCTAAGGCTTATAAAGCGGCAGGCTACTAAAGTCTATTTTTGACCCTTGATACACTATATACTATTTGGTGCTCTTAAAGATTTCGAAAAGCTTTGTACACATTTTGGAATATTGCGTTTGGAGTTTTACAAAACCAAAATAAAACTTTCTAAAAGTTTTCTTATAATTTTAGTACTTCTTTAACCATTTGAAATTTTAAATTCTTTAAACATCCTTGCAATTTCTAAATATCCATGATAATTTTCAAACTCAAAAGTCCTGTAAAATCAGTTCTTCAACTAATGCATCTTAAATCTTAAAAATAGTAATGTCTAAAGCATCGTTAATGCTTGTTGTCGCTGGGGTTATTGGAACAGCTGCAAATAATGTTTGGACTGTTGATAAACTTGTGTGACATTTCTAAACACAAATTAACAGTTTGTAAATCTAATGTAGGTTACAACAACATTTTGATACTTTCTAAACATGCTTGAACGTTTGATGAAATAAAATTTGTCGTTTTAATCTGACTGCTAATTGATATTCGCAAAAACACAATTTAAAAAATGCAAGTAAACAAGTAATATGTTGACTGTTGCCAAACTTGTGTGACAGTTCTGAAGATAAATTGACAGTTTATAAATCTAATGACAGTCACAGTCAATAACTCCTTAATTGATATTCGCAAACATAATTTGACAGTTTTCAACAATTTTTTGACATTTTCTAAACACGTATGAGAGTTCTAAATACAAATTGATAGTTTGTAAATGTTATCGTTTTAATCTGACAGTTGACAAATTTCTGATGATATTCGCAAACACAATTTGACACTTGCAAGTAATATTTTGTTTTGACATTTAATGACAAATTTCAAATGAACTTATCTGGCTTCTTCTGTTTGATAGATATATTAAAATACTTGACACTTGGTATGCCTTAATTGACATTTAAATAGAAATAATTTGATAGTAGAATAGTATTCAATCATACAGCATGTTCCATAGGAAGGGACCCATCAGACAAAATTGGTAGTTATCTGCTGCCCCAATAGCTTGCGCATCATATCTAGCAAATATATTGAGCAGTATCCTTTCGGATCTAATTTTTTCCCGTTTTGTTTCCTTATCAATTCTCATTCAGTTGGAAACTGTCTAGATTTGCTCATTACTTCTATCTCCGTTTCTAGGAAGATTTCCACTTTTATATTTACTTTTTTCTGTCAATATAAGATCTGAACCTGGTGCTTCTTTGTTATTAATTTTTTCAAGCATTTTTTAATTTCTTCTACTTTTTTTGGAATTATTTATTGTTCACCATTCCGTCTCCTTTATTTCTTTTCTCGTTATCACTTTCAAGGCGTTTTATTTTTTCTGTACTTGTCCACAGCATGACTACGCCAGTTATGTTTATATTTGTCAACCAAATCTTTTCTAACTCTAACCTAATAATAATATCATGTATCAAGAAGAACGTAAATTGTTAAAAGAAACAAAACATTTTTTAATTATTTTTCATAGAGTTTACTAATAAATTTTGATAAACTATAAATTTGTAGTCTTTAAGCACATCCTGCAACCTCTCAACATCCATAATAAGTCCTTTTAAAGTTGATGTGATTTTTGAAAAACTAACCTACCAGAAAATCCATAAAAAGTCCAAAAGTATTTTGCTGTCCCTGACAAATTTTTAGAAAGTTTGTAGATTTATTGAAGCCTTGTAAGAGCTTCTTAAACCTAGAAAGCTCAATTAAAACCAATAAAATAACTAGTAATACTTTTAAAATTTTGAATGTTTTTGATTGTTTAATAAATCAATGCAAACAACTCTCTAAAAATCCAATTATTCAAAACTCAGTAGTAAAAAATGCTCCAAAATATACAAAATCCAGTTTTCTAATGAGCAATTCTGATCAAAATACTTTAAAATTATTCAAATCCAACTATTACATATCAAAAATCTTGCCAAATTAAAATCAAATTTAGCATTAAAGTATTTTACAACACTTACGTCCAAAAAAACAATAAATTAAAGTGTTTTTTTATAACTTGGCAATAGAATATCAAAATCAGTTAAATTATTCAAAATTTGATCAATAATCCAAATTTTTTTTTATTGTATATTAAAATAATTTAATAAAAATTAATAAATCAGGCCGGATTTTTTGTATATTTGACCGGATTTTATATTAAAATAAATTTCTACAATATTGAACAATATGAAAAATAATATACAATTTATACTCCATCAACCTAGCCTCATAATAAAGAACTAGTAACTATTCCAACTGCTCATTTCTTGGATCTGTTAAATGATAATAAACATTAAGATAATCATTATAATGGTATATCATATAAAATCCCGCTTGTTGTCCCTCGTGGAAGAATGAATAGAATTTTGGTGGTCGGTGGTAATGCGGTAGATAAATTACCCCTTGAAATTCCTAATTTGGTTGAATTAAAAAGAATAAATATAAATAAAAAAGAATGGTGGCCATGTGTATATATGTATACATATAAAAATGTCTGGTGTCGTATGTGAATGCCCAAGAATGGTGCTGTTGCGAGGAGGGTCAGCGAGTCAACCGGCACATGTTTGTTTTAGGTTTCTTCTCGATAATTATATGTGAGCGATCACGAGTTCGGCCGCCCAGCCGACTCAACACATCCGTATGCTAAGTGCAGGCAGCCTTTAGATTCCATGAATAAGCACCAAGGCACTATAAGCACCGGGCTCGTTGGGAATCTTAACAAGGGATTGACAGTATGATATCATGAACTCTCTCTCTGTCTTCTTCGGCCGCATATAAAACACACATGTGTGCTATATGCCTGCAGTCCCGCGACCTTATAATCATCCACTGATTTATGGTCGTATTGTTTGGATTTCGGTGGATCTATAATTTCCAACTAATAAAGTTTTATATTTTTTTTTATCTCGACAAATCGTTATTTGCTCTATCTGCGGCGATAGCCTTAATATAATTATCGGTTTCGACCGCACATCGAACCGAATTCCTCGCCATTGTTACCATTCCGTTCTCATACTATTATATCAACAACTTTCAAATGAATAGGCCAATAATTACGGTCATAAAACACACCGGCATCAATATCCAGTGCGGCGCGCAATCGTCGAGAAAAATCTCTCATTTATGATTCGTGTGTGTCTGTCCGTACACATCATCCATAATGTTGATAGAGCTCTAAATCTATTCAATCTAATCATGTCTAATTGAAAATTATTCGTTAGGAATAAAATGAAAAGACAAAAGGCTTTCCAAAAAGCTTTAAAGCCAATTTATCTCCATTTCTAATAAGATATATTTGTGAAATTAATTATCATACTACTACCAAACAACAATTTGCACGTTCCTACATAAAAATTGCTCAAATAACAATTTAACAAAAATTATCTAATCTAATCGTTCTTAAAGAATACTTCTTTTAAAAATGTATGTAGAATCGTCAAAATATCTAACTTTAGGTATACAATTCACATAGAATCGTTAAGAAAAATCGCTGACTAGAACAAAATTGAAATAAGTATAAACCCAAATATTGCAAGAAATTTTATGTTACAACGAGCTAAGCAAGTATAAACAGGTCCACCTTTTAGGTAAAGGCCTCACCTCAAACCACATCATATCACAATGAGAACCAAATATTAGTTTTAGGTCAAACATAACACCTAAATCTTTAACTTCGCTCACAGATTTTAATGGAGTATTATCAATAGTGTAAACAAATTTTGTTAGATCCTGCACTCTACAAAAAGATATAGAATTACACCTACTGAGATTTAAAAATAGATTATTATTAGCTTGTTTAAATTATTTTGAAGCAACAAACAATCATTTAACAAATTAATGGGACAGTATATCTTTAAGTCGTCCGCATACAATAAACATTTATAGTTGGTTAAAGTGTCACATAAATCATTAATAAACAACAAGAATAGAATAGGTTCACAGCGAGATCCTTGTGGCACCCACGATGTAAACAGGCTTTGAAATATAGTCTCTTTTAATTTTACGGATTGAATCCTACCAACAAGAAAACTGTAGATCCATTCTATAACCTTATTGTTAAACCCAAGTGATTTTAATTTAGATACCAGAAATCCGTATATATGGCATCCATTTGCATTTTATTTTCAAAAGCGTGAAGAATGTCTGACTGGTATGTTAGGAAGTTTGTGATTGTAGATTTTCCTTCCATAAATCTATGCTCTTTGCTACTTAAACATTGTAAAGCTAGCCTCTTTAGTTGAGATGCAACAATTGAGTTCATCAGTTTGGGTATTACAGATTGCTCACAAATACCTCTGTGGTTACTGATGTTTCTGCTACCTGATTTATGAAAAAGCACAATAAAGCTCTTCCTTCTTCCAATAGGTAAAAAAAAATCCAGATTTTAATGATTTTTTGAATAGATAGTGAAGCGGTTTGATTATTGAGTATATGCAATGTATAAGAAGAGTGGTGCGTATACCATCTGGTCTGTAGATCACAGAATTTTTCATTTCAATTAATTCCATCAAAAACTACTTTAACATCAATATAAAACGGCAATAAGATTGCATTATAAATAACACTACAATCAAGAACAGCATCAACCAATAAAAAATAATTTGCAAATAGATTCGCACAACCTTGTTTTGGTCACATTTTACATCACCATAAAATAGCTCCTTGGGATAAAAATCAACTTTTCCAAAAATATTTTGGCTTGATTGAAGTGTGTACTTATTATATAAATTTCTACTAAGAGATTTACATTCGTTACAAGATTGCTTAAATTGATTGTAATCATCAATGGGACCAGACTTTTTGTAATTAAAATGAGCCTCTTTTTTTGGATTTTATTAGCATAATTAATTTTCCATTATACCAATTTGGAAATGTACTATTCCAAACTATCTGTTGGTACAAACATATTTATTGCTTTATATAAATCATTTAGAAAGACTGAACTAGAACGTCTTTATCATAAATGTTACCACTGCTGCTGTATAATTATATAATGGTTGCATACCCTGAAACACTATGGTACAAGGTAGGAGCACTATCGGCCATGTTTCCTGCATGTTAGCATTTAGTAATAAGCGTATTATCAAAATGGTATGGCGTCGTGCTTTTTGAAACCATTTCAACATCAATCGCTATCGACCGGTTCTATCTGCCTGTGCCATTAAAAAGTGGGTTAAAAACTTTGAGGAAACTTTGTCAACAAGAAAAAAAAGCCTGGAAGACCAAAATCAAGCGTGTAAGAATTGCTATCAAACGAAGCCCTCGTCGTCCAGCTCGCCTACATAGCACTGCACTTGTAATTTCAAAGAGAATTGTCAGACAAACTTTGCACAAGGACCTACATCTCCATCCATACAAAATCCAATTAGTACAGTCTCTTAAAAAAAAACTGATTATGTGACTTGACAACAATTCTGTGAACAGTTTTTAGATTTAATTAATTAGGATGAGGACATTGTAAACCAATAATGAATGGATAACGCCCATTTTCATTTTTCCATTTGTCCGGTTATGTAAACAAGCAGAACTTTAAATATTGGAGACAAATTCATCAAGAACCCCTTCACTCCATAAAAGTTACGGTGTGGTGCGCTATGTTATCATCAGGGATTATAAAGCCCTTTGTTTTTTTAAGATGTCCGTGGCAATGCTGTGACGATAACCTTTCAAAGATACGCTCACATGTTAGAAAACTTTTATGAACATAGCATGCACGGTACTGAGTTAACATAGAAATATTTTTTGAAAACGTCAGAGCAACCTCCCATTCGGCGGGAGTAAGCATGAATATTATCAATGAGTTATTTCCAAATCATGTAATTTCTCAAAATGGGGACATTACCTGGCCTCCTCGTTCACTGGACCTCACAACGTGCAACTTTTTCTTGTGGGGTTACTTGAAGACTAAAGTGTTTCAAGATAACCCACCACAAACAGTTAGGCCTTAAAAGAACGGATCCGATAGGATGTGAACCAAATTAATCAAGCAATGCTGCGGAACGTAATGAATAATTGCAGATCACGATTGGAAGAATGTGTAGGCCTAAACGGACGTCATCAAGTTAATTTCAAAAAATAAAATCTTTAATGCTTTTTTATGTTAATTAAACAATAAAATTTTATAAAATTGCTCAAAACTAATTTATTAATTAAAATCACTTATAAAATGTATTTTTGCAAACAATTTATTAAAAAATCGCCGGTAAACCTTATTGGCAAAATAAAAATCATATTAACGCTAGAGAATTGCTGGGTTTAGTCGCCCCAAGACGGGTCTTGTTAGGCTGCCACTAGTAGCATTGTTATGGAAAAATATTAAATCCTATCACATCTACGAGAATATTGGTGAACTTTTATTTCTAGTAAAATATTGACACGTACAGCGCCGTTTTTAAATTAAAATTGGTTCTTATGGAACAAAACGCCAACCAACTCAATATCCAAACAATAAGATTTTAGTCATCACTTTTTTTATATGTTAAACTACATACAATATTCTATGTCTTCATGTTTTTGGTTAAAAATTTAAAGTTATATTTAACGAGTAAAAAATTAATAAAGAACTAATTAAAAATGCCACTTTTTAATAATTAATTGCGGAGAAACGACTTATCGCATCAAATTTCTACAAATTTGAAGACACAGATTAGACTTTCTCCTACAATGTGTAAAAATTTTATTCAATTATATTCAGGCGTTTTCTTGCTGAGTTTGATTATGTGAACCCTTATAATAGCGCAACTATACTCCTCCTTTAATAAAACATATTTTACGTAAAAAGTCAATTAAAATCTACAAGTATTGCATAAAATTCATTAAAAATCGCTCAAAAAACGTCTTTTATGTAAGAAATTCAACTAAAATTGCAAGAAACATATTTTTCGTAAATACTTCGTCGGTAAACCTTATTGGTAAAATATAAATCATAAAATACCATTAACAAAACATATTTTGGGTAAAAAATCGCTAAAAATCTACAATTCTTGCACGAAATTCATAAAATATCGCTCATGAAACGCAAGAAACATATTTTTCGCAAAAACTTAGTTATAAATTGCTTATAATTTTTTTTTGTCAAATTTTTAAAGAATAGCCCAGAAACCTCATTGATATATTTCGTAAAAACGCTCAAAATCTACTTTAAATGTTTAAAACTTCATAATGAATCGCTTAAAAAAGGTTTTTTTCTAAACAAAAAATTAAAAAACCGACAAAAACATCACTAATAACAATAAATTGATAAAAATAGTATCCAAAAATCTATATTTCGTAAAAAAACGCTCAAAACCTACAATAAATGATGAAATTTCATAATAAACTCTTATTTTTGTAAACAATATATCAAAAAATGGCTGAATAAGCTTTTCTGATGATAAAAAATTGATAAAATAATAAAATCGCTGATAAGACAATAACAAACAAAATATAAAATCGCACATTTTTCATAAAACATGTATAAAAGTAGTTAAGAAAACCAATATGAAATTATTCATAAAGCAGAAAAAATAACAAAAACATGAAAAAAATTAAATTCAAATTCGTAAGAAAATCTTCAAAATTTCATAAAAATATAAAATTCAAATAAAAACTATTTCAAATTAATGAAATTAACACCCATTAAACGTGTTTAATGTTTATAAAAAATTAAAATAACTTAGGAACCAATTTAATTAGATTAGTCTTTATCGATATACGTTCTATAAAATCAGCTGCATAGAATAAACTGAATCTGTACACACAATATTGTCAAGGACCAACTCGTATATACAGATTAATTCAAATTGAATAACCATTAATGACAATTGCGTGTTACATTTACGTTAGATTAACATATTGTACAAATAAATTCAATAATTTTCTGCTAGCTTACAATGGAAATATGAATAACAAAACATCGCACTGGGAAACTGATTTTTTTCCCGTTTACATATATAACATTTTTCTCGCAGCATAAGCTAGCAAGCAAACGTTTTCAAGATACAGATGATACGGTGTTCCGTCTTAAGTGCATATACAGTTTTTAAAGGCAATGCGCGGAGATATGTTTGTATTCTAATCGCATTGCTTAAGAGAACAATAGAATGGGTGCACAATATGAGGGGGCTACTTTGCTTACCCGACTGCGGCCAATATAGATGCACATTATAATTGCAAAGAGCGCCAACCCGCATGAATTTACCAGATATTATGCAGTACCGTATGGGCAAGCAGATAGTATTGTCTCATTGAGCATAAATTCCACCGCATTGCCATAATTCTACTTTGTCCGGAAACATAATTAATTCGTTTTTAATTAAATAGAAATATTTAACCAATTAGCTTCTTTTGATATCTAAATAATTTTGATTTTAAGTTATTGCATTATGATTAGCCTTCCCTGTTTCCACAGTTTGACTTTCAATTGAAAAGTTAGAAGATATTGATTGGAACTGGCACATACACTGAAACTCTAGCTATAATGCTTTTTAGAAAAGTAAAAGTTTTAAATTATAACTTTTACTATAAGTTTTAAATTATATTGTAAACAGCATAAAAATGTTAAAAAGCTTAAACAAATATAATCAACCTTAAAAACATTAATCAATCTTTAGAAGATCTACATCAGGCGACTAAGCAAGTCTTAGAAACACGTAACGGCTTTTAGGTGACACCTTAAAGTATAATTCAAAAATTATTAAAAAAACTGTGAAAGCTAGAATAGACAATTCAGATAATCTTTAACAATTTAGAAATCATTGAAGCTAAAAGTACAAATTTCATAAAACCTAAAAAACTCTACTTACATTGGTAAACAAAGCTCCAAAGATTATCAAAATCTTAAAAAAAATTGTTCAAATTTTAGATAAAATTATCTCAATCATAAAATTACTATTTCGAAACTATAAAAGTTACTACAAACAACGAAGACTTTCTTGAGACTTTTAATATCATTCTTAATACACGTTGGGTGGTCCGAGAATGAGCTACTATCTTGCCAACAGCTAGAATAAACTAAAAAAATCAAAATTTTTCAAAAGATCTTATAAGTTTTTAATGTGTGATAGGTATTAATTAATTCTGATATTAAATAATAATAATAATATCAATAATAATAAGTATTTATTGCCACATCTGCAAAAAATAAAAAAGAACAAAAAGAAAATTCAATAAAAGCTAAATAACTTAATAAATTATACACTTAAGACTATCACTAAAAATATCACAGCAAGGTGGCAACTTGTTAAAATTGCTACAAAAAATATCGATTGGCAACCATAATTAGTACACTTAGTAAGTTAACTAAAAGTTGGTTTTTGTCGACTGCTAAAAGACGGTATATCCAGTCTAATATGTTGTATAATCACCGAAGAGTCGAAAATATAGTTCAAGAATTTGTGCACAAAAATAACACTTGCTTTACAACGTCAAAGCTCAAGCGATTCAAACTGAAATTTGTTAAGTAGGTTTAGGTGATGAAAGCCTCCGATTGGATAATGTCCTTCAGTTTTACAAAATAAATATTTTAAAAAATGGCGTTGTACACCTTCAATTTGTTGTGCTTGATGTTGGTTCTGTGGATACCAAATTAAAGAAGCGTAATCCAATTTAAAACAGACAAAATAATTATATAAAGCTTTTAAAGCACTAAAGTTTTGAAAACTATTAGTGTTTCGGTGAATAAAGCTCATAGCTTTCATGGAACTTTGTACAACGTTTTCAATGTGATAGTTAAACGTTAGTTTAGTATCAAAGTAAACGTCAGGATCTTTAAACGTACTTACACACTTAACTAGACAGCTATTAATAAGATAATTGAACTTAGTAGCATTAGTTTTCTTGTAAATGACATAAACATACACTTGTTAATGTTTAAATCCAATCGATAATCATCACAACATGTGAAAATTTAATTCAATATGATCTGCAATTGAAAGCAGTCATTGATACTTTTAATTTTTGAGTAGATTTTAAGATCATCTGCATATAGAAAATGCTGTCAACCTAGTGATATGGAGAAGTCATTAATAAATAAGTTGAACACATGGGCCCCAATATTGATCCTTGCAAAACACCAGAAGTTGGAAAATAAGAATTAGATTTATAATGATTGCAAGTCACATACGACTCACACTTTTTAAGATAAGATAACATCAGCATAATGGATGAACTGCAACAACCAAAATCTTTAAGCTTAGCTAAAAAAAAATTATGTTCAACTCAATCAAAAACCTTTGACATATCAGTATAAATAACGTCAATTTGCCCCACAAGTGTCAAGAGTTTTAGCTATTTCGTGTGTAATAACACACAGATTAGTTACAGTTGAACGTCCTTGAACAAACCCATATTGATTAATAAAGATATAGAGCTTAACATGGTTGTATATTTAATTATAGAGAATACGTTCAAAGATTTAGCATTGTGTGGTAGGATTGCAAAAGGGTAATAGTTATTAATGTTTTGAAGATTGATATTAGTTTAAGGTATTGAAAAAATAGAAGTAATTTTTAGATTATTAGAAAAAGAGAGGTTGTAATAGATCAATTAAATAAGATAGTGAGAGAATGATAAAAAAAAGCGCGCAAACTAAATTATCATCACTAACAAAATTTTTACTTGTAAGAATCTTACCACGGCACCTATAGCTAAAGTTATCAAGATTGACATTAGTAGAAGAGAAAATGTGCTCGGATTCAGAAAACTTAGAAAACCATTAGCAATGTTCGTAAAATTATCAAATACTTTATTATCACAAATCAAAGCAAAAGAAAATTCTAGATAAGATGTCCACAACTGTTTTGGGTTAGAAACAACTTTATTTTTAATTGAAGATATGTAAATACTGTAAGCAGATTTAGATTTACGTTTAATTAAAGCTCTAAGTCGTTTAAACTCCGCAGTAATTGTGGGAGAGTTGAGCTTAAGTTTTAGTCTGACTGAAGCTTTTTCTTTAATAAGCTTTATAATTTCTATGTTATACCAAAGTAGATTTTTTTTTATTTAACTCTGCAAGTTAGCATAAACATATGAAGCGCACTATTTAATATATTATAAAATTCATCAAAAGCTAAAATTACATCAGAAAAATTTAAAAGTGTACTCCACTCAATATTGCTCAGATACGCATACAGTGCCGAGTAGTTACCTTTTTTTATAGTTAAGTTTGTCAGCATTTACTGGAGACAAATCCGTAAACATTGTAATGCAAAAGTAAGTGCAGGACGGAGAATATCTTCAAAAACTAGAGGAAATGTTTCTCTAAAAACTTGACATTTGATATTAGAGTATACTAAGTCCAAAATATTATTTAAAGAATTCTAAATTGAATCATTTTGCCTAAGACCCAAAAAAAACAAAAAGAGATAATAGAAGCTTGGCTAAATAAACTATTCTAAGTAAGAGTTAGAGTTATTTTGAAATCACCTATAAAAATAATTTTATTGTCTCCAAAGTTACTTTGAGTTAGCAAATCAAAAAATAATTTATAATCATTAGTTAAAGCGCAAAAACAATAAATAACCAACTGGATTTAAGCTTACATTTACATATTAAAAGATCAATTAATGATCTTTTTGGTTAATAAAATCTGTGAAAACAATTTCCACTTAAAACGAGTTGCGCCCTTTGATTTTCCAGAGAGTTTTCGATTGCGATCAGTTCAAAAAACTTGAAACAATTCGTCAAATAATTCACGGCTGCGCCCACACTAGGTGTTATCTACAATTCAGTTATAAGCACTACATCATAGTCACAATCACTGATATTATTAAAGAAACTCTCAGTTTTAGTATTCAGTCCACGAACGATTTGGTAAAAGATAGTAATGTTTCCAGAGGGCGGGAAATCTCATGCAGATAACACAAGAGTAGCCATTAATATATTTAATTGTTAAATTTGTTTCACCAATGTTTATTTCTCAATTCAGTTCGAGCATCATTTAAAATATTACATTGCTAAAAAGTACGATCAAGTCCCATACAAATATTATTTAAGTTGATATTATTGGTTTTTCAAAAACTAATAGCATCATGTTTGTTATTAAAATTAACTTTGATGGGTCTAGGTCGTGCTCTAAGTTTTCCAACTGTAAACAAAGAAATACGAGATGGTGCATTAACAGCGTTGTTATCACAAAGAGTATTTTTCAAGAAGTCAAGGTCTTCTTGCTGTATCATCTTAGAATCAAAGTTTTAAGATTCCGGAACATTGTAGATCATGGCGTTAGACGATCTTTTTTCTCTGTCCTCAATCTCCTAAATAATATCTTCTGACGTGAGATTGGTACCATTAAGAGCTGCAATCTGAGATTTAAGGACAGTATTTTCGGTTTTTAAGACAACAACTTGTTCAGTTACTTGTTTTCTAATTTCATCAGAGAAAGGTGTAAAGTAAGTTTTAAATATATCGTTCATTGCAGCAATAATTTCTACTTTAAATGACGTTTGTTGGTCTGCAGAAGTGCTATATCTAACGAGTAACAATTAGTGCAAGTCCATTTACCATTAGATTTCAAACAATTTTGTATGTTGTTAGGAGCTATGCATGTTTAATAATAAACTAATAAAATAATAAAATTTAAAAATAATAATAACAGACAGAAACAAACAAGAAGTAAAACTCACTTCTCACTGTAGGGCCAGTAACAGTGACTAACTAAAATACAACACAGAAAGACCACGGAGCTTACATAAATTACATAAAAACAACAAAATATTAAAAAAATAATAAAGAAACAAATTAAGTTACAAAAGGATAAAATGAATGTAAAATGTTCAAGTTGCGCCGCTGCTCACAAAGCTTCTAGACACGCAAGCGCAGTAAGCAAATAAAACTTTTGACAGAAGAGGTTAAGTTGTTTATACAGAAACAATTAATTTAAAATAGACTTATCTGACTAGATATCATTAACACGTAACGGTAAAACACTGTGGTACACAAAAGTACAACTTAGATTTAATTAAAAAAACTAATTTTTATCACAGATGTTAGTTTAACAGTTTGGTACTGTCAGAATACACCAGTAGCGTAGTAAATTTTAAAGACGACTAATAGTTTTATATCAACGGTTCTTAGATCACTTTGAAAAGCTCTATAATATAATTTAATAATCATAAATTAGATAACAGGTTTGAGAAACCTTAAAGTATAATTCAAAGAATAAAAAAGACTGTGAAAGCTCACATACACAATTTATACAATCTTCAACAATTTAGAAAACTTTTAAAATTTATTGGTCTAAAAATCCCAAAGATCTTAAAAAATGTTGCTACTATAGATGAACACTTTTAAAACCACGTAAACATTTTTTAGAGCCCTTAAAAAAACTAACTAAGATATTGATAAAATTAGGCTTCAATGTACTTTAACATTTGAACTAGCTAGCAACTGTCAAAATATATCAAAACCTCTATATATGGGCAATTCCATTTCAAACAGACCAGAACAGGGAGGGGTGCATCAAAAAATTTGCTTTAGTATGTTTTTACGTTTCTAAAACTTATTAGTAGGCAAAAATCGCAATTATAACGCAAAAAAAATGCTAATGAAATCCATCAAAATTTTCTATAGGATCCAATTCTGACGCCATTTTAAGTCTTTACTCTGTCTATAAATCGCAAAAACCATAAAACCAATAAAAAAAAATTTAACCGCCAAAGTTACATATTGATGTGAATTAGTTGGAAAACCCAATGTTTCTATTTTCGCTATTTCATCTAAGCTTCTTTCGCAAAACTTTTTCTGCTAGCAGAATAACAAATATCTAAAGTCATAAAATATTTTATAAACAAGTCAAGAGCTGCAACAAAAAAAACTAAAAAGGGATTAGACCATAGAGAACTAGATGTTTAGCTGCCCAAAAAATGTTCAGCAAAAATTTTTGAAGTTAGTAACCTCTACTCAACTCTCAACAAATCCTCAAACATTTTATAAAAAAATTTAGAATTTGTGAGCTGCTAAGAAGTAAACGAAAGAATCTCAAAAGACTTTAAATTATAGAAGAAAACACTGTAAATTATTATAAAATCAAATTAAAAACAAAATTATGAAAAGTTCGTTAGGTTAGTGATAAAATATATTTACGAGTAGACTACTGCTCACATTCACAAAACACTATTTGTGAAACATTTCTATAACTTAATTCAAACTTGTATAAGGTCAAAAGACGGCATTTCGTTTGTAAATTAAAAAAAAAAAATTAATAACTTATTTTTACGATTGAATAACATTTTAGTGGTTACGAATTAATTGCAAGATGCATACTGACTGTCACATGCTTTTAGCAACAATTCGAATTAATTTAATGCAACTTAATATTTTAATTAAATCCTTGCTTATACATTCGTAATATCTACCTACTGGGGGGACGTTATTGCACGGCAATAAAATCCGAACATAAAGAAAATAAAAAAAAACTCATTTAATTAATAAATTCCATAATAAGTTATTTAATTGATTGAATGTTACCTATTTGATTAATGCGGAATTTCTCACCTAAATGAAAAGAATATTAAATGCATTAATGACATTGAGGAATCGATAAAACATTGAACGATGATGCAGTGAGTTTATAATTGAGGCATTCAATGTAATTATTGGGATTAGAAGAAAATCAATCAGTCGATTTAATTACGACCGCAATTATTGTATCGGGCTAATCTATTTCTTTCGTTATCTATTTAAATAAATGCTAATTATATCAGCAAATTGTCTCACGTTTTATTGCCATTATATTAATATAAAAGGAAAAGTGCGGCGATAATTACATGTGCAGTAAATATGTGTGTGTGTGCAGGAGATAACCTCAGTAATGGTCTCCGCTAATGATGCCGCGAGAAGAATTTAATATTATATTTATATATTACTCAGTTTTTACCTTGTTTAAGCGCTTAATTGCTAATAATACTTCTATCATTAAGTTGATAAGTAAATTAAAATATTGCTTTTTACGACAGCTTAACTTAATTATGATTTAGTCGTAAAACGTTTCATATTAATTATTAGATGTAATAATTTTCAGTAGCAATTCATAACTTTTACAGCGTTCATTATTTTTTTCCGAGCATTGTTACGATCGCGACGGCGTGATAAATTACAATATTCTATCAGTACTCTCAATGAATGGTCCAATAATTATGAGAATAATCATGCACAGAAACGACGGAGTCTCTCTCACCAAACACAAAACGGCATTCAGATCTCGGACTACATAAATCAATAAAGGAGGCGCTACATAATTAAAAACCATTGTCGATCTACGATTTTTATAATAACGTTTTCATTCTGGACGGTCATTCCCCAAACGAACACAATGGTTCACATTCGGAGAGATTTTTTTCTCTTGGTCTAGTGTCCGGACACGAACGGATTTTTTTTCTGTTTGTTGAGAAAAGCAAAGACGGATTCTATATAATTTAACAACATTAATGTCTTAATATACACGCTCTGCATTATTTACAGTTAAGCCATTTATTTTTACTGAATATAGTTATTATATTATTAGATTTTACGAAAGAAATTGTTTGGATTAGAACAGAATTCAAGAGAATGCTTAAAAAAAGTTTACTCTTATATCATTAAGTTATGTAATTGAATTTGATTAGAAAAATAAAATGTAGCTCTCGTCTCAAAATCGGTGTTTAATTAGATATAGATACATTTGTTATTTAGGCTTTTTAAAATCGGTTAAAATAACGCTATCTACGGAATAAATGTGACAATGCGCTTTTACAAAGCGCAGTTAAAGCATGGTTAAGGTTTAGAATTTATGCAGTGCTAAGAGCAGTAGTTAGTAACCCCTTTATGTTTTGTGTTTATATTACTAAATCATCTTTATAAATGTTTGGGATTATGTAATCACTTTAAATATGCCGCCTTTTTAAAATTATGCACCAAACTGTTTACTTTGTTTTGACAGTTCAACTTCTGCCAAGCAAGGTTATAAGGATGTATACAGATGAATAGAAATATTTTCATAATTGAATCCTAAGATAGGCAACTTTATTTACGCACACCAAACACTATTTCACTAGAGTGGCACAAACGTACATTAGATGGTTACATAATCCTAAACTTTTATAATGACCCTGAATATAAAATGCAATAATTATGATTTTAAATAAACTTTACACATAAACTTTTTTCTAACTGTTGTAATCATTTAAATAGTACTACTATAGTACATATGAGAAGTGTAGTCTCAACAAGGTACTTTCTCCATTTTTTGAAATTATTGAGTTAGTGATGCCATCTTGTAGCAAATTACGCACTCTATAACGTGATACTAATTTCTTTTATACAATACAATAAAATTGTTTTCTGTTTATTAATTTTTTTAATTTAGTTTTTACTTAAGAAATAAATTTAACTAGATTTAAAGACATTAAGCAACCTGTAGTTTGATTTATTTTGATAATTTCTTGATCAAATTAATTTAAATTTATAACAAGGTTAACAAATGTTTTGAAAATAACTCAAAACGCACAATAATCACTTTTATAAATAACTTTAGTGGTGACAGTTTATTGAAGTTTCTGAAAATTTGATTACGGTGAGTGGGTCACAGTAGAAGAAGTAACTCGCCAACAAATTAAATTTTGTTATAAATCCTTTGATGAACACTAGGGCGGGTTTGTTTCTTTTTAAACTAAACAATAAAATTCCTTGTATTAACTGATAAAATCTTGGTTGGTTTACTGGAACGGAGGATAAAACAATACCAAACTCGTCTCAGTACCCAAGAAATTAAAAAGCAAACAAATAATGCAATAAAACATCTTCGGCCTGTTCTGTTGTTGTTATTAGTGGAACGGCATAATCAACGCCAACTATTTGAAATAATAATGCTAAAGTGACTCGTTCCTTTTAAAAATCCCATTAAAACCGTTACATTTTTAAATTGTACCTGCAGTAATGTATCGTAGATTTGACATATTTCTACCATAAAGTAGCCAATACTTGTCTCTAATTGAGAATAATAATTATTGTGGCCCTACATATAATAATCTTCTATGTTCTTTAAAAATGAGTAGTACAGTAGCATAATATCTGGTTAACAAAATTTGGTCATTCTTTTTGTAGTTTAAATCTGAGTTTTAAAAAATATCACCTACTACGTCCCTATAGCCCTACCTTTGCCTGTCTCTTTTGCCTTTTTGTATCTTTTTATCTCCACTGACATCAACCTCTGCATTCTCTTCTTTCTCCAACCCGTATGCTATATATTCTAATTATTCTAATTTGTCCTCAGATGTATTCTTAGTTTTCTTAGGTGTTTGTTCACTTCTTCTTCATCGTATCCCCTTCATAAATAGTTTATACGGTTCCATTAGTTGTATTCCTTTTGGCAATCCTTGTATCTCCATCTAGGATTACTTCTTTGTGTCCTCTCGTTGTATATACTGACCACCTCTAAAGTTGCGATATCCGTCAGCCACAAACGTATCATTTGGTATTTGCCTTGTTATTTCAGTAATTCTGCGTTCCTTCAACATTCTTTTCACCTTCCTATTATCTCTGCAACTTAGTTTGGTATCTTAGTCTTTGTAAATGTTCTTCTTTTTTCTTCTATTTCTTGGTATGCATATTTGTCCTGTTCCTTATTTCTTTATAGTTGTTTTTTTTTGTTTCCATTTGGTTCTCTCTTATCTTTCTTTTTAGTGTGTTTGTTTCCATTGATTGTTTTCTATATTCTTCCATTGTCAAACTTCAATCAATCAATTTTCTTTCTTAGTACTCTTGTTGCAAAGTTTCTTCTTTCAGGAACTTGTTAATAATTGTTGTTTTATCCACTTTGATTTCAAATATATTTTCTAGTTCTTTTCTATCATAATTTTGCATGAATTTTTTTAAAGTTTTTGCAAAAACTTTCCAAATACTTCGTATTTGTGTTGTATATTGAATTCTCTACCCATTCTCCTCTATGCCACTGTCTCTGCCATTATTCCATCGTCTTCTCTTTTGTTCTTAACTTTGATTCCATTTAACTGGTTCCATCTTTTACCAGTTTTGTTTATTTTACTGCCTCTTGTGACACCGTTCTGCAATCCCTATCCTTAACAAGCTTGCTCTCGTAGCTCCTCTTATTTCATTTCTGTTTGTAGTCTTCATGGCTTCTCCCCATGTTTCTGCAGCGTATAACAATTTGCTTCGTGCTGCTGATGCTAGACCTCCGTTGTTTGGCATGAGTCTATCGAGCTTTCTCTCCGTTTCCTTTGTTGCTATGACAGCTTCCTTGACCTGTTTGCTTCAAGTGTAAATCACTAGTAGTCCTCTTAGTCAATAGCTGTGCCACCTCTGTTTTTGTATTGCTAATTTTAAATCCTTAATTCTCATCCATATCTGTATCATACCTACTGACAGCTCTAGTCTTCCTTTTACTACGTCCATTTCTACGTCTCTACCTAATAGTGTTACGTCGTCCTCAAATGCCGTTATTGTCACACCTTCCGGCAACCTTAACCAAAATAGCTCATTATAAACAAAGTTCCACAGTTTTGGTCCTAGACATTAGCACTGGAGTATATTTCTGGTAAGTTTGCATCTTCCCTTCTTGATCACTAAGTTTGTACCATGTAAGTAGCTCCATATGATCTTGATCGTTTTTCTGTTCAACTCACTTTTCTTTGCCACCTCTATAATTGCTTCCCATAACACGTCATTAAACGCGTTCTGTATGCCCAACGCTATCATTACATAGTGTTGTTTTTTCCTCTGCGTTCCGCTGTTTCCTTCTTTTGCTAGTCCTTTCAGTTTTTCTATAGCACCTAAGATTGTTCTTCCCTTAGTATGTTTCTTCTATGTTTTGTTCTAATCTCCGTACAATGACTTTTTTCCATTATATTAGCTAGTGTGTTGATTTTCCTACTTCTATTTCCTTCTCAAACAGTACTAAACTAGCGTCTTTAAAACATCCTGAAACAATTCCTTTTCACGTAGATCTCAAAATATATATAGGCTCATATAAAATACTGTAAGACTTCTTAAATTCTTGCAAACAAAAAAAAACTGCATAATAATAAAACACAATATGTTTCTTAATTCTCAAAATTTCTCTCATCAAAACTCACCAAAACGTCTTCAAAATTCTCTTATTGCTTTCGAAACGCGAAATACTATAAAACTTTTTATACTACTTCTAAAATCTTCTCAAACTCCATAAAAAACTAAAAGTATTGCTGCTAATTACTTCATAGCTTAAAGTGGGTCTCAAAGTCTATTTAGATAACTCTAAATTGTGAATATAGCTTTAAAGTTTTATTGATAGTATCAAAAAATACTATAAAACTTCTCAAACTCATTAAAAAAACTTCTAGAATACTCAAAACATACGTTAACCTTTTCAGCTGCTTTTAAAGTATTTTATAGTATTCTCAGGTAATGTTCAAAAAGCCTATTTCAGTCTCTTATAGTAGACTTAAAAGTATCGCAACATATTTTAAAATGATTAAAAAACAATAAAAATCTCTTAGTTGTTTTTAGCAGCTTTTGGAGTATTTCAAAACAAAATATTATATAAATAATATATTTTTCATTAAACTCTTTTCAGAACTCTTGAAATCTCTCAACACACACAATGTTCATGAAGCACATTTAAATAAATATAAGTTCATCATACTATTTTAAATTACTTAAAAATTTGAAAACTGCTGTCATTAAACATTAAATAATATTATGTTCTACACATTAAACATTAATTTCATTGCAAATTTATTCGTATCCATAAGTTTCCAATCTGACATTAAGAAACCCAACCCAACCAATAAAAATAAAACTAATATTCAATTATTATTATAATATATAAGTAAAGCAAATTTCAGCAAAAATCTTAACAAGTGAGATAAGTACTCAATGTCTATTAGAGCCAAAAATCCAGAGTAATGACCAACAATATTTATATAAAATCAAAAATACAAATAAAAGTTAAAAAAAATCCAATTAAAATTAATTATGAATATAAATATTACGTTAGATTGCTTTTTAAATTTAATGGAATCCGCTGATTACATATGATTAAACATTACGAAGCAATTTGCATTAAAAATATAAAATGCAATTTTAATTTAAGAACCGCGTTATTGCATATAATTATGATTTTGCAATTGTTGTTATATTATGATTGAACTACATAAAAGGCGTTTTATTGTCATGCCATTTCGGAACGAAAACTAATGAGAAAAAAAAAAGAAGCAAAAAGTACATTACAATTTTATATTATTGTATAAAATGAGCCATATAAGCAACAACATCTGCAGACTTTAATGGGTAATTATTTATGATTTTCCTTTTTAATTGACATTTCCATCCTTTTGTTAGTGCGCAATCATATTTCTTGCAAAATCACATCCACATTCAATTAGATGGATGCAAATTGAGTAAAAATTAAAAGTGATTATCCCAAAGGTTGAGTCGCATTCAGGTCACAACTAATCTGCGATTTGTTGATGTATTCATATTGTGCGTACACGCTTAAGGAATTATTAATTAGTTTACTTTCCAATTTAATTAAAAGAAATTATTAAATTGAAAAAAATCCCGACAAGGTTCTCATGGATTAATTGAATATTAATTTTATCGCTCGGGTTAACAATGTTGTGGCTTGTATTAATCATATGCAACTGGAGCCGTTATTTTTTAATGTCAGATTGGAAATTCATGCGTACGAATAAATTTGCAATGAAATTAACGTTTAATATTATTTATTGTTTCTACATACAATTATAGAATTTAATTTCCAGGTAATTTGAAATATTATGAAGGAAATACATTGAATGTACTTCATCAAAATGTCAGATGTTAAATAGAATACTTTCATATCTTCTGTTAAAACATAGTATTTGTCTACAAATAGACTTTGTCTTTAACAAAAAAAAATCAACTTTTTATGAACAAAAACGGTGGTGAAATTTGAACATAATCGCTTGTAAAACAAAAACTAATCGGACAAATTTCACGAAATTTTAAATCTAGTTTGACAAATAGTTTGTGTGTAGATGAAAACTATAAAAATTATATTTGTTTTACGACAAAATAAATTTTCTAAGCTTTTTACGTAAAAAAACGGAAAAATTGCAACATAATTGGTTGTAAAACAAAAATTTATTGTAAAAATGTTATGAAATTTTATATTTAATTTGATAAAACGTTTGTCCCTATATTAAAATGATAAAAGTTGTAATATTTTTACAATAAAATTACATTTTTTAACTTTTTAAGTACAAAAACGGTAAAATTTGAACATGATCGCTTGTAAAACAAAAACTAATCGGGCAAAATTTACAAAAGTTTAAATCTAGTTTGACAAAATGTTTGTGCGCAGATAAAAAATTTAAAAAAATATAATAGTTCTACAATAAAATGATTTTTTTAAGCTTTTTACGAAAAAAGCGGAAAAACTGCAACATAACTGGTTGTAAAACTAAAATTAATCAGACAAAATCTATGAAATTTCATATAAATTTGATAAAATTTTTGTGCATATATTAAAATAATAAAAGTCGTAATAATTTTACATTAAAATTATTTTTTTCAACTTTTTATGTATAAAAACGGTTAAATTTGAACATAATCGATTGTAAAACAAAAACTAATCGGGCTAATTTTACAAAATTTTAAATCTAGTTTGGCAAAATAATAGTGTGTAGATGGAAACTATAAAAATTATAATAGTTTACAAAAAATAATTTTTCTAAGCTTTTTAGGTAAAAAAACGGTAAAATGTAAATATAATCGATTGTAAAATAAAAATTAATTAAGCAAATTCTATAATATTTCATATTTAATTTGATAAAATGTTTGTGCATATTTTAAAAAGTCATGCATATTTTTACAATAAATTATTTTTTTCAATTTTTTATGTACAAAAACAGTAAATTTTGAACATAATTGCCTGTAAAACAAAAACTAATCGGGTAAATTTTACGAAATTTTAAATCTAGTTTAACAAAATGTTTGTGTGTAGATGGAAACTATAAACATTAAAATAATTTTACGTCAAAATGATTTTTCTAAGCTTTTTACGTAAAGAAACGGAAAAACTGCAACAAAACTGGTCGTAAAACTAAAATTATTCGGACGAATTCTATGAAATTTCATATTTAATTTGATAAAATGTTTGTGCATAAATTAAAATGTCGTAAAATTTTACAATAAAATTATTTTTTTCAACTTTTATGCACAAAAACGGTAAAATTTGAACATAATCGCTTGTAAAACAAAAACTAATCGGGCAAATTTTACGAAATTTTAAATCTAGTTTGACAAAATGTTTGTGTGTAGATAGAAACTATAAAAACTATAATAGTTTTACAACAAAATTAATTTTATAAGCTTTTTACGTAAAAAAACGAAAAAAACTGCAACATAATTGGTCGTGAAACTAAAATTATTCAGACAAATTCTATAAAATTTCATATTTATATTAATAAAATGTTTGTGCACATATTAAAATGATAAAAATCGTAATAATTTTACAATCAACTTAATTTTTTCAATATTTTATAGACAAAAACAGTGAAATTTAAACATAAATGTTTGTAAAACAAAAACTAATCGGGCAAACTTCACAAAATTTTAAATCTAGTTTGACAAAATGTTTGTGTGTAGATGGAAACTATAAAAATTATAATAGTTTTACGACAAAATGATTTTTCTAAGCTTTTTATGTAAAAAACGAAAATATTGCAACATAATTGGTTGTAAAACTAAAATTAATCGGACGAATTCTATGAAATTTCATATTTAATTTGATAAATGTTTGTGCACAACTTTACAATAAAATTATTTTTTTCAACTTGCTATGTACAAAAACGAAAAAATTTGAACATAAGCGCTTGTAAAACAAAAACTAATCGGGCAAATTTTACAAAACTTTAAATCTAGTTTGACAAAATGTTTGTGCGTACATGGAAACTAGAAAAATTATAAAAAAACATAAAAATTGCAACATATTTGATTGTAAAACAAAAATTAATAAAGCAAATTTTATAAAATTTTAAATTTAGTTTGACAACGTGTTTTTAAGCATATAAAAATCAAAAACAGCTTTAACTCAAAAAAGGTTGCCAACTGCTCAAATTAAAACCCAGCAGAACCAAGCGCGGTAAAACACAGCAACTTTAGTCAATCAAAAAACATAGTTATTTGTTATGGAGCTTCCCCTAATATGTAAAAGCAATGAAACAAAATTACTCGCCATAAAAATCAATGTATTTTATAATTTTCCACATGCTCATCATCCAGAACTTCAAACCCTTCAAACAAGTATTCTCGGGTGATATCAAATAACCATAAAAAACACAATAACACAAAAATAATTTTAACAATAAAAAATCTTAATATTAGCTTATTTATCATACATTTTATAGATAAGAATCATATCATGTTAAATTTATAGGATAAAATTATTTCGCGCATAATATAAATCCTACTGTTCTTAGTTGGCGGCGTTTAGGGCAACTGCCGGAAACCGGCCCAAGCCTTATGAATCACGCGGTCGAGACTTATCTAAGAAGCACCATTGGAGACCAACTGTATATATACCTACGTGCATGATTGATGACGACGGATTGATTTATGCGTAATGCTGGAATTCGACTGCTATACACCGAGAGGGTCATGCAAGTGCATGGTAACTACTCTTTCCACTTCCAAGAACACATAATGCACAAGGGACGCGTTATTTATTACTTAATTCGTGCGAAACATCTATTTTATAATCGCTGGGATTAACATTGTTTGCACTTACAAAGAGTGTTTGTGGGTTTCTGTTCTGATCGCCTGTTGGAGTCTCCAATCAAATTGCTGCTGGCTAAAAAAATCACCGTTAAATCTAATGCTCCATACATAATAAATAAAGCCCCGCAATTATTCCATATAATAAATATCCGCGCATTGAACGTTTCAATACCAAGCTTTACCATAAATAAGATTCCTCCATAAATCCCGCTCACATCTGTTAACATATAACTGTTACATATTTATACAGAAGGTAGATGTTTGATTCATGTTAGCTTAACTAACACGGCGTGTACGTATGTGTGTATTTAACGGCGTGTGTAAACTGCGGTCGAATAAATATATATAAGAAGATGGTCTGTTTCTATTACTCTCTATTCACGGAATCAATTAACAAATTTTACTATTTAGTTTTAGTCACCTGCATAATGATAATTAGTAGCAGCTGCCCGCGCAAGATAATAACTAACAATCGTAGTCGGGGGCTGTTGCAATAATTTTCAACGATTGATGGTGGGAATCGAGAATCAAAATACGTAACGGTGCACGATTGTCTAAATGGAATTTGACCGGAAAATTTAAAATTTACTGTGACAAATGACGGAATGATTGTTGTTGCCTTTTTTATATCAGATTAGCTCGTTTCTCATGAAGCTCTTCTCTTGTGATATTATTTACACAACAGAAGCGGCCGGACAAAAGAGAGAAATTGCAGTTTAATTACAAATTTTATGTGCGGAAAGACGACGTTGCTTGCTTGCAAGTGTAATTATTTTAGGCAAATTAATAGTAAGTAAGCTAGACGGATAATTTACAAATGCATTTACATTTGATTGTTTTGTGTTCAACATAGTACAGCAGAACTAATTACTGCTGTATTTATAAAATTTGCCATTTAAAAGAATTTTCATTCTACAATCAATGTTTTACTTTTGTTTTCAATTAGAACTTAAAAAATCGTTAAAGTTAATTTTTCAAATATAAATTCAACATAACATTTGTAAACTATTACAGAAATATAAAATGTCAATTTGACAAAGGATATATATAAACTATTTTAATAATTTGTCATATAAGCAGACAACTGTCAATTTAATAAAGCAATCGTCAATTATTTCTCAAATATTACTGTCTCACAAATATGTCATATAAGCTCTCAGGTGTCAATTCAACATCTGCCGACTGTCTCAGAAATCAATTATATAATATAAATAATTTGTAAAATTAAATCTTGACAAATCTGTCATCATAATTTTCCACAAACTTGCAACTTGATGAAAAAACTGTCAACTGACTCACAAACCTGTCTTTCCTATAAACTGTTCAACAAAAATAAAAAACTGTTTACTTTATTGGCAGATCTCTCATGCTAGTTTAGCAACTAATAATTTTAACACAGCAACTGTCAACTGTCACGCAAATCTGTTATATGAACCATATATCATATAACTGCCAAGTCCAAATTTGACAAAACAGTTTCAACTGATTCAGTTATGTAACCGTCTAAAATATGGTTTTAGTTTCAAAAAATCTGTCATATAAACTACAGATTTGACAAAGCATCCATCAACTGTTTTACAAATCTGTCAAATAAATTGTCAAAAGTCAATTGGACAAAGTAATGGTTTCAAAAATCTGTCATATCAACAAGTCTACTGTCTCACAAGTCTGTCATATAATCTATCAACTGGAAATTTAAGAATGCAACTGTCTTTTATTTGACGTATAAAGTATCAACTAGATTTGCAGTATAATATGTTAATAAAATTGTTAATTTGATAAAAAATTGTCAACAAATTTATCATATAAAATGCCAATTCTTAATTTAACAAAAAAAATGTCAACTAATTCAGAAATCTTAGATAAAAGTCAACTGTTAAATCGGTAGGAAAGAATATCAAAGTAGTAATATTGATCTACTAGTTTGACCTTCAAGAACCAACTAAAGATACACAGTACCATGACTACCAAATAAAAAACAATCATCATTGCCTTCAATTTCGATTTGTTCATTTTAGCTTTATTAGCTCGCGGTAAACTTGGAGTCTTGCAATGCGTAGATTAACGTTTTGTTTCTGAATCATAAATAAAAAAAAAACATTATTCGTCACACGTTATCACTCGGTTCAAAAAGTTTGGGTCGTTTTCAATCGTTTTTAAAGTGTCTGAACAAATATTTTCACAAGATTTTTTTCCATCTTTGCATATACCTTTTTCATATTAAGTTCATCATGTAAAATTATAGATTCATTGTCAACTCCAATAGTATCAGCAATCGCACGAATGCTTAACTGGCGATCAGATCGGACCGTTTTATTTATTTTCTCGATGTTATAAAGCGACCCGAGCGAGCATCGTCTTCAACGTCTTCTCGGCCTTCATATTTATACTACTCAAAAACACGTGCACGTGATAAACATTACCATACACTTTATATAACAGTTCGTAAGTTTCCGTGACCATATTTCAAAGTTTTACGTGAAACTTCTTATTTCTCAAATAACAAATCTGTCATATAATATAAACTTCCAATTTAACAAACAGATTTCATAATTTATATAAATTGTCAACAAATCTTTTATATATTTTCACAAATCATCTGATTGATACATATAGGGTGTCCAGGAAGTAACGACAAATATTAAAGTGCTGTAGAACTTACAAAATTTATTAAAAATGTAAAAAAATTTACAAACATATCAAGTAACATCTCCCATTTATGTATGAAAATTTATATCCTCTATATGACCACCAAAGACCGCGCGGCAATGAGTATTGCGTTTATTGATGTTGAATTTCTTCCTTCAATTGGTATATTTTTAGTGGTTTGTTCTAGTACACTTTTGATTTCACAAAAACCCACAAAAAAAGTCACAAGACGTAAGACCCCATAATTGGGCAAGGCATTCCTGGTTGCCATGCAAAGAGATAAAAGAAGAAACTTTTCATTCAGCAGAGGAATCGTCTCACGGGATGTGTGACATTTCGTACCACTTTGTTGAAACCAAAAATTGTCATTTTCATCTACACATATTTGGAAAAAACCAATCAGAAAGCATGTTTCTGAAACGGTCGCAGTGTAAAACGCGGTCGTCCCGTTTTCTTAATGTTTGAATCAGAACCCGTAGTCTCAAACTTTCAGATTAACTTACGGACTGTGGATTTGGTTGGAGCAACGTTACGTCCGAGTATCACACGCAATTCACAAAAGGTTGCCGTGGGACTTTCACTGTTTTTGTTATAACTTCTTATCACTTGGATACGTTGCTCAGTTGACATCTGCTCCATGACAAAAATAAACATCAAACAACAATGCTCAACAAACAAAAGCAATCAGGCTACTATTGAAAAAGTTATCAGATAACAAACATAAAAAACTCACGGCTGCCAACCGTCACAAAACAAAATGGCGCTAAATTCAAATTCGTCTCTACTTCCTGGACACCCTATATAAACGTCCTCACAAATAAATTGTCAATTTCTTTCTCAACAAATCTGTTATACACACCGTCAACAGTTAGTTTGACAAATGAACTGTCTCTCATATAAACTGTCAGTTTGTCAAATAATAGTACTAATAATAATAATAATAATAATTTTGTTTATTTGTTAACTTATACAAAATATACTTAAACCAATACAAAAAAAAATGAGTTACAAAAGCAAATCTAGATCAGCTTGTATATCAGATTTAAACCTGATACACATTAACATAAAATAAATTAAATAAACAAATTTTAATTGCCTTTATTGACAAATAGCATGATCGTAAATAAGAAATGATCTGTCCTGATTTTGTTGATTTAATAACATATTTTTTTAAATATCGTTTAAATAAAAATAATGAAGAAAGTTTAAAATTATATTTATCATAATAGTACGTTACGTTATATCTAAAACTTCATTTAAACAGTTCGGTTCTATGTGATGAAATTGTCAGAGCATCTTTCAGACAATTAACTGTCAACTTTCTAAATAAGTATGTAATTGTTTGACATAAAATGTTTTACATTTAAACTGCATACTTTCTTCTTGACAAATCTATTGTATATAATGTCAGTTTGATGATCTATCAATTGTCAACTTTTAAATAAAATAAATAACTGTTTGACAAATAAGCGACTACTTTCTTCTTAAGCAAATCACCTTTCACGTTTGTATAATTAACTCCTTTTATTTTGTATTTCAAATAAAGAACAAAAAAAAATTAAGAAAAATAGATTAAATAGATTTTGTAATGTTTCAAATGTTGTACTGTAATTCCTTATATAATAATCACAACAAAAAAAACAGCACAATTGACTATATTTTTATAATTAATTATTATAAGGAATCACAGTATATAGTTTGGAACAATATAAAACTAATTATTTTTTTTACATATTTGACAATCTCTCTCACTACCACCGCAGGTGCAGTTTTTATTTTAGAAACTTTTGATACCTAATCATTTAAAAGCCAGAAATTGATTGGTATAAAAACACTACCAAAAATGCAACGCTACCTCTCGGATTACGAGAGGTTATAGAGCTTGGTTTAAATCAGTTTTGTGTATTTCAAGTAAAAAACTAACTGGATTTGTCAACGTAATCTGTCATAATAAATTATCAGTAAATAGGTGTGAACCTAATCAAATTATAGAAGAAAAAAAATTAAATTTAAAATAAATTTTGGTATAATTATATAGATTTTGTTGCTTAATAAGAGTTATGGGTTAAATTAATTAATACATAATAAAATGTCATAAACAAATAATTAAAAAAAATCAGAAAATTTTAATACCAACCTACAATCTAGAGATCACAATGTAAAATAAACTCAGTTAAACATAAAATTGAAATACCGGCCCTAACAATCACAGATACCATAATCTCTATACAGACTTAACTGTCTGCTGACAGAGTTACTTAATACCTACAGTACTTCAAAAACTTGTATAAAGACCAAGAAAAATAAAGCATCTCAACTTGACTTGTCGCCCCTAGATAACAAAAACTCACAAAACCACTAAACCAAGTTACGTAAAATACATGATGCTGCAAGTGTTTTCTGTTTATCAATATATTTAATTTGCTTAAACTTATTTGGTTTTTTGTTGGTATTTTATAAACATTCAATTTGATTATAAAATAAATTAAATAATTTATTACTATTGTTATTATATTTTGCATGTTGGGTTTGATAATCCCTTATCGAGCGATTCCGAAAGAGGCGGATAAGGGCATGCCTTCCAGATATAAGTAGTACCTAAATACTAAGCTGATATTTTGAGAATTTCAGAATTTCTAAACTCCTCATCATGGTATTAACTGTAGTGATTTTTAGGTTTGTCATAAAAATTTCCAACTTATGTATAATGTATAAAATCGTTAATATGTTAAGTATATTTAACACATGTGGAGATTTTTGATAATTTCGTTTTCTCTAAAGATTTTGTAGCTATTGATATAAGACTTTTTATTATTGCTTGTAGTATTGAAATTGAAATTTGTATCGATTAGACTTAAACTGCTGGTTCTAGTATTTGTTTAGCTCATGGTTTTAAACCTAGTGATTTGATGAATTGTATTCTAGACTCTAGAAACTCTAGTTATTTTTATTTGCATAGATAGAAACTTTGTTCTCTGTAGGAATACTTTTAGTAAATTTTTTTTTTTTAATTTTAAAATGTTTGGTAGTCAGCACTTAAGTATCAGTGTACAGGTATACAATTTCTTATAATATATTTAGCTCTCTATGTGCTTCGTGTAAATATTTTCAACATAGTAGTAATACTTGGTAATTCTTGTAAGTAGTTGTTCTGGGTATGTTATAGCCCACCCGACCTTGGTTAGTGTTTATATATGTTTTTAAGTGGCGTTTTCTAGTAAAGATTCTGAAGTGCTATAGACAATAAACTATGCTTGAATCAAAGTGTAATGGCATCCATGGCTCAACAGACTATAGTAATCTTTGAAAGTAAATAAGGCATAAAATCCCAGGTAACGTTGTGTGTGTCACCCGGAGTTGCATCAATGCAAAATATTTATTCTATTAAGCGTTGTGAAAGTATGGTTGACAACTCCATGATTCTTTTTCGGACTGATATGGTCAATTGACATTCTTTCTCCTGATCGACTTGTGCTTCAAAGATTTTACAACAGTTGGTTTATTTCCTATTCTATCTAATGTATGATCCAATGTGGTTGAGTTATTACTTAGTGCCAGAAACACTCTAAAAGGTATATTTACGGCCGTAGTAGTACTGCTCTAAGCAATTCCCGTGTTCTAAATCGAAAACAGAAAACAAAGCAAGAAAAAAACAACCCAAACGGTTCATATGCAATTTTTTAGTGTTATTGTGAAATAATATTTAAAGAAAATTTCAAACAAATTATTAAAATTAACCAATAACTTTACAACATTATTGAAACTTATTAATGATTTTTTTAGTAATATTGTGCAACTAAATTTAAACAATATTTCAAAGAATCTTGAGAAAAAAAATCATTAAAATTAACCAATAACTTCTAACATATTGATATTGTGCAACTATATTGAACCTATATTCCAAAATGGCGTTAACTAATTCAAACTTAAAACAAAATGACAGCCAATTATTTTGAAAAATTAAAAAAAAATAGATCAAAATTAACCAAAAACTTCAGATACTTATAAATGAAATCTTTTAGTGATATTGTAAAACTATATTAAAACGACATTCTAAAATAGTGTTAACTAACTCAACTTAAAACCAAATAGGAGCCAATTACTTTGATAAAATAAAAAAAAAACAAAATTAACCAAATGCTAAAATTGCTATAAAAGCCAAAAATTTTAGTCAAAATAACTAAATTAAGAAAGAAACAGAAAATAACAAAACAATGTTCAAAAAGTAACAGTTATTAAAAAAAATGTGTATTATTCAATCATTCCTAGAATACTAAATCCAAAATAAATCCTGGACAAATAGACGATTAAAAAATATTAAACAAAATCTCCAAAAAACTTCACTACTACCAAAAAATATCCACCTTTACATAAAAAAAACAAGTCGCAAATCTTTGCAAAATAAAGGACTCATTCCCGAATTGTTAGAAAAATGTAAATGTTCAACCTAAAAAGGTAGATAAGTCCAACGACAGATTTCGACTTTAGGCAAACATGAAAGTAGCTCTAGACATTTCCAAAGCATTTTATAGGGCATCCTAATCTTATTAACAAACTCTAATATATAATTCTTTATCACAAATATGTAAGTCTTATCAATAGCTTTCTTGACAATAGAAACATAACAGTTGAAATTGATGATTTTAATTCTGACCCAAACATCATAAATGTTCCTCAGGAGTTTACTTTTTCTCCGATTTACATTATTAATAAATTTCTTCAAATAACCAAAAATCCTAATCATAGTTTTGCAGATGATAGCACCCTTTGTACGTCATACTTTCCAAAGACCATTTCTACAAATATGACAAAACATCTTGAAATTTCTAGGTTAGAATCTGTAGCATCTATTAACAAAGACTTGGTCAATTTTAACTCTAAAAAAACTCCACTTCTTACTGTTTCTTAATGAAACTCCAAAGTATCATTAGTACAATATTAAAATAAACAACAAATCCATATCTAAATCATTTTCAATATGTCTTCTAAAGGTTACAATCTCACATATTCTCTTCTCTAGAACGACCATGTTGTTGAAATAGCTTCAAAAGTATCTACTAAAATTACTTAATAAATGTAAACAGTTTTTTACTTCTGTTCAACTTTTTAACAGTAACTTCTCAAGATTGCATTTATAGAAAAAAATTATTAGGTAATTTTTTCTTCAAAATTGTCCAAAGAATAAGTTTTCGCATCCAAATTTTTTTTATCCATATTTGAGAAAAAAGAAAATTACCCGTTATCCTTTTTTAAGAAAAACTGTCTTTTAGTTCTGCAAATTTTTCAAAATTTAAGGAAAAATATTTTGGCTGAAAAAATGATTCTTTGAACAATTTAGAAAACAAAATCATAATAGTTTTTTCTTAAAAATGCAACCCTGGGAAGTTATAATAAATCAGAAATGTAAAAAAATCGTTTTTTTTCAAATTTTTATTGCTTATTACTCAAAAATGGCTTATTAAAAAAGTCTAAAAAAAATCACAAGATCAGGACTAAAGAAAAAGAAATTTTCAGTGGTTTGAGCAAAATCAAATTTTCCCAAGTGTGTGGAGGAACATCCAAAACTACACTATATCTACAAAACTCTATTCAAAAACGAGCTATTCGGATCATTGCCGATTCAAAACTGACTAATAACGTAGACACTTTACAACACCGGCGTAATGTTGCAGATCTTTTCACCGACAGTTCAAAGATGCAGGACCAAAAAACTTAAGAGAGATTTTTTAACTGTACTATCGACATATAAAAATGATTTAAATCATTCCCATAATATTAAAGGTGGTAACGTAATAACCCCTATTAGGAGAAACGTTAGACTATTTTTATGTGTAAAGAAGAGCTTTAGTATAGTTAAATCCTACACGGACATGCAACAGCAGATGACTGAAATAAATTTATCATTTAAAATTGATAAATGATGTATTTTATGTAAACCGCTTCTCCACCAAGTGTGTAAACATAAACTGTTTAATAGTCACTGTAATTTTATGTAAATTGTCTCTTCGACTAGTGAGATGCTAGGCACACTGATGATGGGTGCATACCCTGAAACACTACTGTATGTGTCTCACACTGAGTAGAGAGGCAATTTACATAAGATACATCATTTATTAATTTTAAATGCATTCCTATGATATTAATTACAGTTCTGTTCTTAAATATGTAACAAATTTATTTCATTAAATTCTTATGTATTTCAAGCAACTAAATCCACAAGGAAATTCAAATTCTCGGCAAGATGTCAATAATTCCAGTGAGTGCCACATTAAAAGCCCCATACGGATGTAATTGCATGCATTTACCGATGGCACCACACGGCGTTAATGAAATATCGCAAATAAGTGAAATGCGGGAGGACTCGTTCTCCCGTAATTTCACAAAACATAATAAATAGCCGGCAATTTGTTTCGTCTGGTATTTTAAACCCATTCTTTATTCTCACGTAGGCGTCTCATTGTTTCCCGGGCTCTCCTAAGTGTGACAAATGACACACACGGGCCTCTCTTTTTACCATTGAGATTGTTCGAAAATTAACAAATAACACAACACCATTATACCATTTTTTTCTTCATAGCCGACATTTCACGCCTGTTAAAATGTCGCTTAGAAAAGAATTAGATAACTTAATTTAAATTGAAAACATTCTTTTGACAAAATTCAATAATTACTATTGTTTGCTAAAAGAATTCAGTATTATAAAAAAAAGTAAAAATTCGATTTGGTGGCATCGGCCGTATACACACCAGAGTTCATGTATAATGGAGAAATAATGACCACCAACAATATATACATTTTTTTTGTCCGTTGCGCGAACGTCGGAGACCATCCGATTTGATTTACGTCCTGATTAGTTAGGTTTGTCCAAATTTAAAAATTTTTTTTTCTGCGGACCGCACCCGGCTATTACGTCCGCGTCTTTTGATAATTCTGTATACATCATTATTTACCTAGACAGCGATATGAAAAAAATTATATAGGTACGTACGAAACGAATAAAACAGATGGAATAATAAGGAATGCGTAATTAAAACCGCATTATTATTTGCAAAAGAATTCATCAGAATTTAATGAACCGAGAAACGCTGACAGATGATGGCAACTGATATTACATACATTATATGTAATTAAGGATAATCTAAACATAAAAAAAATTTGCAAATTTTAATCAAAATACGTTTACAGTGGCTGGCGCCTGAAGTATGACACCAAATAACTTGTAAATTAACCATCAAACTTAAAATCTGTTCTTCAAAATGAATTGTTTCAGTATTGAAACCTGTAACTTTGTAATTGTGTGCAATATATTCTGCAAAGTGATTGAAAATAATCCTATAATCCATCCAAATTTGGTAGAAAAGATTTATTTTTAAATTAGATAAACTAAGTTTTTATGATTGTACCTCACACACAGCATTCCAGGAAACTCTTTTTTATAATTGGAGTTTCTACCATAACGACAAGATCTGTTATTATATCCCTTAATGGGCGCTTACTTTGTGATGAGAACATTGTTGTATATTTATTTGCAATTAAAATGTTCTAAAAAGAACACACACTTGAATTTCTATATTAAAAATAATTAAATCTAAAGTAATTACAGGTGTTATTGCCGCATAACCGAGGAGCTACCTACTACTACTACAACTTCTCTCGTTAATTTAAAAACGATGATGTATAGTTTTTAAATGCATCCGTGATAATTGGAATAATACATGGGGGTTGTGAGGAAGTTTTCTCGCACTCGGGTAATTACAGTGATTAAATTGGCCGCGATGTCGACGGCGGGAATGATGAATGCGCTTCTTTGTCGTCCGTCGGTGGCACCGTTTTGCTGTTGCTGCTTGCCGCTGCTACCGTCGAAGATACTCTTGAGCAAATAATAACGCGTCCCACTTTCATTGTCTGCACAATGTTATAACCTACGTGCACCACAATACAGACCAAAACCGATTTGCATTAATACGTAGCATATCTTGCTCCGCGCCTTTCCTTAATCGATAAAGCTTTACTGGGCGCTAATCATAAATTCTACATTAAATTACCGTATTACTTTTTCACAAATAGAAGAAGTGACAGATACGGTGATGGATGGCCGGTCGCCTCTTGATAAGACTCCATCATAGTGAACTTTTGTTTTTGTTAAAGACAAGAAGCCGTTTGCATTGTAATCGTCGTTTTTTCTTAAGGATATACCATTCGCATGGATCGTTACTCTACTGGGACGATTAATGTGGAGCAAAGTGTGTTGGCGTTGATCGGTATGAAACATTGCCAAGAATGCAATAAGTTTTTGCCGAAAAACTCATTATGATTTGTTTTTTATTAAATACAGCCACACTAATATCAAATAAAAATAATTTAAAAATCCGGCGATAAAAATTAAAACAATTTTCCAAAAAAACAACTTCAAATCAAATAAATAACAATCAACCCAATTTTTTTGTTTATTTAAAACAAATTTAAATAACTCCAAAACCCGGCACTTAATGGCCGGATTTCTATGACTAATTGATCATTTAATAATTCATAGTCGTATTTTATAAATTTTGATTATTCAAATCCGCTAAGGTTATTGATTTATAGACAAAATTTTATGATTTTATGACAGAAGATTTTAATATTTCATGTTTCTGATAAAGTATTGATTATGAATAGGTAAAGCTTTATAATTTATGACCAGATTTATAATTAATTTCTTTAGTAGCTGTTTTATGATAATTTGTGGTCAATTTTTTATAATTATTGGCCAGATTTTCATTTATTGCAGATCATTTTTGCCATTGGGTGCTTTTTTTTTAATTTATAGCCGGATTTTTTGATACTCAATAAGTTTTAATAATTCATAGTTAAAATCAGAGCATAATTCCACAAAATGTTGATTTCTGAACTGGTTGAGATTACTTATAACCGGATTTTTATTGTTCATATAACTTTAATAACAAAATTTAATTTTTGGGCGAGTATCTTTTTCTACTGTAACCCACCAACCCGCCCAAATGTTATTCATCAAAAGATCCATTGTTTGTCCCACCTCTTGTGTTCTTGGATTTAGATATGAGAGACTTGTTTAACAATAAATCTCTTAATAACTAGCGTTAGGGTGGATGGTGTAAACAAAGTTTAATTTGTAAGCGAGTTACTTTTTCTACTGTGACCCACCCACCCGCCAAATTGTTGGTCATTAAAAAATCCATTGTTTGTCCCACCTCTTGTGTACTTAGATTTAAATATGAGAAAATTGCCTAACAATAAATCTCTTGATAACTAACGTTAGGGTGAGTGCCTGGAAACAAAGTTTAATTTGAGAGCGAGTTACTTTGTCCAAGTGTAAGTCATCAAAGCATCTATTGTTTATCCCACCTTTTGTGTGCTTAGATTTAAATATGTGAAAACTGTTTAACAATAAATTTTTTGATAACTAACGTATTGGCGGATAAGTTTAACTTGTGAACGAGTTACTTTTTCTACTGTGACCCACCCGCCCGGCCAATTGTTGATCGTCAAAAAATCTATTGTTTATTCCACCTCTTATGTGCATGGATTTAGGTATGTAAGAATTGTTTAACAATAATTTTTTTTGATACCTAACGCCTGGGTGAGTAGGTGGGTGGGTGGGAACAAAGTTTAACTTGTAAGCGAGTTAATTTTTCTACTGTAACCAACCCACCTGCCCAAGTGTTAATCATGAAAAAACCCATTGTTTGTCCCACCATTCTTATGCTTGGATTTAGATATGTAAAAATTGTAAGGGGTAATAACACAAAAAAAAACAGCCCAAGTGACAACCTCGCCTGCACGTGGTGCACCCTGCTATCAAACTAAAAAGTCAACCAAGCATCTGCCGGAATAAGCAGCCCCTCTTGATGGCCAACAACTTCGGGTGAAAGAGTCGAAAAGAGTAAGGGCACCCTCTTGTCCTTGGAAAGAGAAATCTACCCTAAAGGCGGATGAGTCTGAGAATGACCAACGTCGTGAGGATGCAAAAGATAACGAGAGACCACTGCATTAAGGATCAATTATGAATACTCCCTAGTAAAACCATATGTATGACAGAATTTATAGAAAATGCTGTGCCTAGCAATCCGGCTAGCAACCGGAGCAGTCAAAATTCCAGACATGGCGGTGTGAAATGGATTACCGGACGCAAGACGGTGAGAACCCGGCCTCCTGTAGAAACATTGCAACTGGCCAAAAAAGGCAACAGATCAGCCAATTTGAGACGATTAGCAACATGGAACGTCAAAACACTGTACGAACCTGGTAGGCTCCGAATGTAGTAAATGAATGCAATATGCAAACCGAGATAGCCAGGCAATGATATAAGCCAATCAGACAGCGCTGCAATGTACTACTCTGGATGTGCAGAAGATGACAAGCACCACCGACATAAAGTAGGAATAATCATAAACAAAAAAATTAAAAAGTATGTGAAAAACTTCATACCATATTGCGAGAGCTGCATGATGATACAACTAAATACTAAACATGCTAACACCAACATAATACAGATATATGCGCCTACAGCCGATAAACCGGAGGAGGAAATCAAACAGGTATATAATCAGATCCAACATATAATAAAGTCCCTTAAGAAACAAGACATTACCTTCATAATAGGCGACATCAACGCAAAGATAGGAAAAAGGAGATTCAAGGACATAGTCGGAGGCTTCGGATTAGGCCAGAGAAATGATCGTAAGAACAGACTGTTGCAATATTGCCAAGAAAAAAACATGATGATTAGTAACACCTGGATCACCTGGTCAAAAACCAGATCAATTACGTTATAGTATACAAACAATTTCGCAACACAATAAAAAAAGTAAGGACATACCCGGGGGCAGACATCGGCTCCGACCATAATCCGGTAATTGCAACCGTACCACTCTCTCTAAAAACTCCACATGCGAGAATAACATCAAAAAAGTTAGACTATACCAAACTTAAAGATCCATATATCTCAAAAACATATACTGACAAGCTAAATATCAAGATAAAAGATACAATACCAAACAACATAATATCGGTAGAAAAAACATGGCAACAAGTAGTAGACACAATGAAGACTAATGCAGAACAAACCTTAGGTTGGTGCCAACAACAAAGAAAACAAGAATAGATGAGCGATAACATCTTATTGTTAATGAAAAAACAAAGAAAACTTTAGTACCATCCTAGAGAACACAAAATGCTGAATACACAAATAAAAAAAAAAACCGAATAGCGATAGAAGCATGGCTCAGAGAAAAGTGTCGGGAAATAGAAAAATGTCACGCTAAAGACGATTTCAACATGCACAAACTTATTAAAGAAATGACACATACATATAAGAAAAACCAGTATGGAAAACTAATAGATGATAACAATAAACCAATGGTGAAGCAAAAAGATCAAACAAACACGTGGAAGAAATATAAATAGAAGCTGTTGAGGCGAATCAAAGGGGTTCTGCCTCATAAATTATCTCCCTTAATTTATTTATGAATTAATATATATTTTATAAATAAAATAAATAAACATATTTATGTGCTCTACAAAAAAACTCAGGAATTCCACATTCTTTTCTCTTAAAAAATATCAATTCTACCTTGGGATAACCTGGTAAGATTAAATGGAATAAATTTACTCTTACCTGGTCCTTTTACATGTGAGCTGTTGTCTAGCTAACTTGATTCAAAGTTTTCCTACTGCCTCCTGGGATCGAAGAAATACTTAACTCAAGTATTTCACACCTGCGTAGGTTAGTACACTTTATCTTAAAATTCAATAAAATACCTCTCTAATTGTAAACTCACTTTTATTATAATTTTAACAATTACCTTAGCCATTTTATAACATAACCGCTACCGAACACATGTTGGTGGGTTTTTAACAACTTGTATTCTTTTAGGAAAATCTTGATTAACAAATTAATTACAACAGCGAGTGTACATTTGTATATATGGGAATAAATATTGTGGATTCCTGGAAATTATTCAATTTATTATTGGTATCAACCCATAGCACTAAACCCTGAGATCCCGTTTTGTCACACTGTTTACGGATGACAGACCAACCATCTCAGTTGAGGCGGACACTATAATAAAAGGACTAGCCATTCTCAAAGAAAAACTACGAAAAGCATATCAAGACACAAAAAGTAAAAACAAAACCTGAACCAGACAGAGACAGAGCTTAACGCCAAACTCTTCAAGTCAATAAATAATAAAACTTTAACACATCTACTACGACTATACAATAAGATATACAATACAGGCTGCATACCTAAAGACTGGCTAAAATCTACCTTCATTACTTAAAAAAAAAACAAACGCTAAGAGATGTAGCGAATACCGTCTTATTAGCCTCATGAGCCATGCAGTAAAGATATTTATACGAATCATACACATCCATAAATAGAAAAAGATCGACAAAAAAATCGGAGACACCCAGTTTGGTTTCAGGAACAAATTCGGTACAAGAGCGCCACAGTTCAACGTGCAAGTTTCAACCCAGAAATGTATAGACAAATGTACAAAAAGAATAAAAGTGAACGGAAGACTAGTAAATAACATCAAATATGCAGATAATTCTGTAATACTAACCAACACTATCAAATATCGCAATGCCTTATAGACCAAGTTCAACAAGCTAGCTCCAAATATGAACTCAAAATAAACATCGCAAAAACCAAATTAATAATTATTAGCAAGGACAACTCCGCAAATAGCGATGCACTAACCATTAACGGTGAACCAATTGAACGGGTGCAAAAATTCAAATACTTAGACAGCTGGCTCAACGAACAGTGGGACCCTCTTTCACTTAAAATCAGATGAAAAAGTGTCAAAAGTTATGTCTTCTCGATACTATTGTATAGAGACAAGGGATAGACACTGAAGATATCATCTATAAATAAAATCAAAGCCTTCAAAAAGTGACTGCATCGGAGGATGCTAAAAATTCCATGAACAGACAAAATAACAAACAACAAAGTACTCAAGCAAACGGACAAAGATGCAGAACTACTCATAATGGTAAATCGTAGAAAGACAGAATATTTTAAACACATATTCCGAAATGACAATTACCAATTCCTGCAATTAATCATAGAAGAGAAAATAAAAGGTAAACGGGGAATCGGAAGGAATAAGTTCTCCTGGCTGCTAAACCTGCGACAATAGTTCAGAATCAGGGAAGCTTCTACACTAATACGAGGGACACTGCCAAAGTTCGCGGAAAATGTAAAGCAAAAAACAAATTACGTCATGTAAATCGCTTTATTGCTTCTCAAAATATTCTCCTTTAAAATCTATACACTTTTGCATCCAATGAAACCAATCTACAAAACAATTTTGCCACTCTGAGCAAGGTACCTCCAAAACAAGTGATTTGAATGCTTCAACGGCCTCTTCAGGCGATGAAAAACGCTCGCTCCGCATTTTATTTTTGATATGTCAAAATAGGAAGAAGTCATTGGGCGATACATCAGGCAAATATGAGCAATGAGTCAGTAATTGGATGTTGTTACTAGTCAAAAACTCTACAGTTTGTCGTGCTGTGTGAGCGTTTGCATTGTCATGATGAACAATGATTCGCCGGTTTATGTTGTTCCTTCTGATTTCAGCAATAACTTCCGGCAACCATATTGAAGTATACCATTCAGCATTAACTGTGCTTCGATCCTCTAATGCAACAGTTGCAACATGACCCGTTTTTCCCAAGAAACAAGCAATCATTCTTTTAGAAACGCTTTGTGAACGCTCCACTTTTGTAGATTTAGGTTCATTTTGAAACACCCATACAGTCAATTGCTGTTTAGTTTCAGGCTCATATGAATATATCCAAAATTAGTCACCTGTTACGATGTTATATACCGAATTTGAACGACCCCTTTCAAAATTCTTTAGCTTTTCCTTGCACCACTTAAAACGTGCCTGTTTTTGTTCTTCTTTCAAATTGTGTGAGATCCAACGACTGTAAAGCTTCCTGACATGCAAATGATCGTGCAAAATCATTTCACGCATAGCATCAATATTTTTCGCGACAACAGAGATGCATGAACGACCTTCGCAAAGATCGTCATCAAAAGTTGGTCTTCCACGCTTGAATTCTGCGAACCATTGGTAAACCATAGTTTTGGATGGTGCTTCATCCCCAAATAACGAACTAAGTTTTTCCACACTGCTGCGGTGTTAAACCGTATTGAAAATCATAAAAAATAATCACTCAAAAGTCACAATTCAAAATTTCCGTTTTTCACACAATTATTACTCTCAGTAAATTTTGTTGAAACAAAACCGGGCAGTTTGAGATCAAACTATCAACTGAATTATAGGTGAAAAACGTCAAATTTTACAAATATGACAATCGCAGAACGCTGGCAATACAGGCAGTACTTGATTCCGCAAACTTTAGCAGTGCCCCTCGTACAACTTGCACAAAACCGAGACAAGTTCAGACATATGGTCGCCAACCTCCTGTGAGAAAAAGGCACTGAAAGAAGAAGAAGAAAATTGTTTAACACTAATTTTTTTGATAATTAACGCATAGGTGGGAACAAAGTTCAACTTGTGAGCGAGTTACTTTATCTACTGTAACCCACTCACCCGCCCAAATGTTGGTCGTCAAAGGATCTACTGTTAATTAATCCCACCTCTTGTGTGCTTGGATTTAGATATGTAAAAATTGTTTAACAAATTTTTTTTTGATAACTAACGCATAGGTGAGTGGGAACAAAGTTTAACTTGTGACCAAGTTATTTCTTTTACTGTGACTCACCCACCTGCCCAAGTGTTTGTCATCAAAGAAGTTATTACCTCTTGTGCGTTTGGATTTAGATATAAAAAAATTGTTTAACAATAAATTTCATGATAACTTGATAACTAATGCTAGAGAGGTAAGTGGAAACCAAGTTTAATTTGTGGTCAAGATATTTCTTGTTTTGATTTGCATTTTTTACAAATTAAACTTAGTCTACAAACACTCTCACTCAGAATGCTACATACGCACTCACCCAGAGTACCTGTTAAATTACCCACACAGGATGCAGTTTGATAAAAACTATTGGTTTGTTTTGGAAGCAACGTAGACATGCTGAAGCATCTATCAGTGGCTCTCCTAAAACACTGGCTAGGTGTGCAAAAGTAGGCTGTAATAAGGTTCTCAATGGCATCAAGTTTGTGGCCGTTATCAAAAACCAGCAGTTGCAATGTAGAGCTTTCTAAAAAATGGCCTAAAACAGATAATATTTAACCCTTTAACTACGGCTGTCGTCAATAGACAACAGTGCAAAACTTTTGTGAGATACGGCTGTCGTCAATAAGCGATTTGATGAAATTATTTAAGAAACGGGTGTTGTTTATTGAATTTTATTTATTTTATTGATATTGTGTCAATGAAACAAGTGTGTAGAGTGTTTATGTATTGTTTGTTGCGTATTAGACGCATAATAAATACCACTTTGTATGCCATATGTTAAAACAATGACGGTACATAACTTTCTTGAGATACGGCCGTCGTCAATTTGATGCATTATGCCGAGAACGGGCGTCACTGCAGTTTAGCAGTAATATTTTGTGGGTTTAGCTGCATTTTTTATTTTATTATCTAAAATATTTTTTTTATTTGCCGGATTGTAATATTGAAAATGGATTTACCGTTAATACTTTGAACCGAAAGTACGAGATGTTGTACTTGCGGTTTAAAGTGTTCAAGAACAGTATTGAACGACAATGATATATAGTAATGAAAAAGAAACTCTTTTACTTAGTAGCCAGGATAGTCCAAGTGATGATAGTGAAAGAGACAATTATTCAAATAATGATAATGATGAAGAAACTGTTGTAGGAGATATACGTTGGCAAAATTGCAATATTTTTAATCTCACAATGTACTACTTTGACGATAAAAATTCTAGCATATCATGAGCGTTTGAATTAGAAAATGAAAAAAAAAGTACCATATACAAGTAACATATGATATATGATGACAATTGTGGACGAAACTAATAGATACAACGAGTACAGTGCCAAAAACGATCATGTTCCAAAAAGAAAATCATGGGTACCCACCCACTAATGTAAATAAAATGTATAACTTTTCAATTTTATCGATGCCACATATAAAAAAAACATAATATTTCGGATTATTGGTCAACAGATCCCATTATTGCTAGTCATTTTATTAGCAAGTACATGACAAGAGACAGATTTATACAACTGTTGCGTTATATATATTTTGCTGATAATAACAACATTTTGCCTGCAGGCAACAATAATAAATTGTGGAAAATACGAACTATATTTGAAAAATGGAATAAAAAATGTTTAACATTTTTCAATCCTTTTCAAAATTTGGTCATCGATGAATCGCTGATATTGTTCAAAGGCAGGCTGCACTTCAAGCAATTTATCCCATCAAAAATACATTGATTTAGAATTAAGAATTTTGTGTTGTGTGATTGCAAGACGGGAATTGTTTTGAAATTGTTAGTATACACCGGATCTGAAATTGACATTCTTTGAAATGATCCGTTAGGTGTTTTAGGTGCAGTAATAAAAAACGAATGGTCAACTATGAACAAAAAGGGCATTATATACTGATAATTGGTATACTAGCCCTAAACTGGCAATTTACTTAGATCAGCAGAAAGCCGGTTTATGTGGTGCAATAAAAAAAAATAGAAATCTTTTCCGGTTTTTTTACATCGAGTGGCACGCGGAACCTGCGAACGCAAAAAGTGCGGAAATGTTATGGCTGTTAGATAGAAAGATAAACGTAATGTGTTTATGCTTTCAACATTTCATCAAGGAGTAATGAAGAATAGCGAAAAATTTGATCATAAGACTGGTCTGTTTACAATACCCATTGTATGTATGTGTTTTCTTAATTGTGAGTGACCTGTCAGGATTCTTGTTTGCAGGTTTGCAGGTAGTAGTCGGCTGGTTTAGGATTTGAAGCAATTATTGCCTCTTATGCCTGCCTGGGTTGTTATACAATCGTATTTTATACGTTTTATGTTTTTAGTATAGTATTAAGGCTTTTTAGTAGTAGTACGGTTTGGAGTTTAACTCCACACATTTTTAGGGTTGATTCTTTGTATACCAATCTATTAGCCTTAATGCTACTTATTATGTTAGAGTGTCCTTTTGCCCAGCACAGTTTAATGTTATTTGCATAAGCGGTCAATGTGAGGGCTCTATAGCATTCTAGTATTTGTCTTGATGTAATTTTAGGCTTTTTATAGCTAAATTTACTGAAGGCTAGTCGTAAGTGTCTCTAGTGATAAAGATATTAAGAGGTCTATTTCTTAAGAGTAGTTTTATCTATCCACTGATTGTTGGATTAACACCATGCGTCAAAAGTGTCGTTTCCTGAATTAATTTTTTGCACAATTTCTCATGTGTTTTTAGAAGAAAAGACGTAAAATTAATCAGGCAATAGAATGTTGTCAGAGTGTCACTCACAGCGACCTGATTTTGAGATAAATACAATTTTTACTTTTCTTTGTGCTATAGAAATGTAGCAAAAAACAATACATGCTTATAGATTTACCAAGTGGACTATATTGATATCTTCATTGCAAAAAAAAGTGGAAAATTCCAGTCCTGGTGCCTTGCATGTTGAGAAATTTTTAATTGCTCAGGTTATATGTGTGTATTTTACAAGGTTGTGTGCAGCGTTCGAATCATCCCCTAATAGGGGCAGGGTTGTAGCGTCAAACCAATCTTGTGTCAAGGTGGTATGGCTTGAGAAGTGAATTTCCAAGTAGTATCTTGGTTGTTTTTGATAAGATGGCTGTGTATATACCGTTTGAGTATTTTTGGCAACCGAGTTGGTTGTTGGAGGTCTTTTGATAAAATCATTTTTAGCCTTGCGGTATGAGAGGTATTTTCAACATCCTTGCAAAAAGTTTTCCATGTATAATTTGAACGTTTTTATAGAACATCCACTCTAATTGTTGTTTTGAGTTTTTTTGTTTTATTGAAAAAATTTCTTATGTTTATACTTAGTAAATAGTTTTGGTCTTTTATTCTATGTATTGTGTTATTTGTAGGTATTCATTTTGGAGTATAATAAAATTCAATATTTTCCAAATTGCTTTAACTTATGTTATTTGGAATACTAAGTTTTAGTTTTGCATCAGCAGAAATATGATTTCCAAAATATTAATGGTTCTAATCGATCTAATGTATGAAACTTGTTTTTAGTGTATCAAACTGTGTTGTCTCTTTTCTAAACGTTTTGACTGACATATGAATTTTTATCAAGAAAGCTGAAACTCAGAAAACCAAGCCTTGTACTACGAGTAAATATTTGTTTAGATAGCAATATGTTTTCTACGTCGATTGAACAATGTCCAAAGAAATATATATATAGAACATGTAAAGATTTGCAACATTCCGCCGGTGTTTTAAAGTATCTCACTCATTAGTCCTGTTTGAGTCAGCAATGATCCAAATAGCTCAATTTTGAATAGAATTTAGAACTTTTGGATGCTCTTTCCTATACTTGAGAACAATATTCAATACAAGAACGAATGTTTTATATATATATGCAAAAGCTGAACAGAAGTAAAAAACTGTTTACATCTAAGAAACCCTAGTTTTCTAGATACTTTTAAAGCTATGTCAACAACATGAATATCCCAAAGAAGATTATGTGAGATTGTAACTCCTAGAAGACAAATATAAAAATATTTAGATATGGATTCGTTGTTTAGTATAATATTTGGTACTGATGATACATCGGATTTTTATTTTGAAACAATAAAAAGTTGAGTTTTTTTAGAGATAAAAATGACCATATTGGGAGCACTTAATTATATATAAATTTTAATTTTTTTATAAATATGTTATAAAGGGTGGGCCATCTTTTGATTGATTTTTGATTCACATGTTTTTACCGACGCTGACAATTTTTGCCTGACAATTACATGAGAAAAGTGTAGTTAGATACCTACACAGACTAAAAATGCATTGCTTAACTTTGGAGCAACGTTTTGAAATAATAAAAAAATATTTTAAAAATGGGTTTCATTTGTTTGCATCAGAGCAAAAATTCCGTAAGTTTTTTTGAAAGAAATGAAGCGCCATTGATTAAATGAATACATAAGTTTGTGATAGAAGTGCGTAAAACTGAAAGGCTAGTAGACAATGCGCGCATCAAGCATACTCATCTAAAGCGTTTTGCCAAAATTGTCGCTCCTGTGGCTTGATAGTGTACGCGAGAACCCAAGAACATCAACTTGGCACAGCAGTCAGCAACTCAATATTCGGTAAACTACTCTGAAGCGGATTCTTCACAAATATTTTGGTATGTTTGCTTACAAAGAGCAACTCATTCAAGAAATTAAAATGGCCAATCTTGGTGCCCGTTGAATTGAATGTTGACCCAAAAACAAAATAAATTTTGAGAACAAACAATCTACACGACATAGTCGAGAAACCAATGCATTCATTTCAAGTTACCATTTGGTGCAGATTTTGTAGTTGTAGCAATATTGGGCAATTTTTTTTCGAAAACGATGATGGAGCCTATGTTACTGTTACCGGAGGTCGTTTGTTTCAACAAGGTGGTCGCCACACTTTGTAGAAACAATCGACCACCCACCCACACTGCACATGCCACGATCAATCTTCTGCGCACCAAATTTAACAACCGCGTTACATGCCGTTTCAGCGATGTAAACTGACCACCTTGCAGCTGCAAGGAAAAGGTGTATGCTGACAATTCACAGACAATTGACCACTTTGCAAACGTTCTGCTTCAAAACATTTGCGAAGTTATCGCCAAAATACCGCTGAAAATACTGGCGCAAATACTCAATAATTGGTCCTCGATAATGGCCTGCCGCGGCGGCCATTTAAATGAAATCATATTCCATACTTAATCGGAATATACACTCTTTGAAATAAAATTAAAATAATCAAAAAACAAGCCGTTTATTTTTTATTCCATATGATTAAAATTTTAACTTAAAAATGGCCCATCCTTTAGAAGTATAGTTTAAATTTTGTATTTTTGTTACATTCAACCTCATCTAAAAAACAACTTTTTATAAAAAAAGATGTTTCTATTGTAATAAATAAAAACAGACAACAAGCTTAGAAGAACTAATTTTCTTAGCAAACGTATGTTTAAAATAATAAATAAGTGAAATAATATTAAAAGAAGGGGGAGTTAATTACCCTGTTTATCCCCTCTAATTTGCCATTCTTATGTACATAAATCATCACATATAAATAAGAAATAAATGTATCGGCATTTGTAAAACTTTTCTTTTATTTTTGTTTTGCGTTTAGACAGACATATTTGCAAATATATACTAGTAGCTAAAGGGTTATGAAAAGAATAAAGCAATATCCTATCTCTTGATAATCAACACTTGAGCGGGCGAGTTGGTCACTTCAGATCATGATTATAATTAAGTAATTTAAATTAATGTTAAATTTTGATAAATTGTTAACAAATTTTAATAATTTTTGACTAATTAAGTTGTAACGGTTTATAGTCACATTTGTGATGATTGTGGCCAAATTTTTAAATACATATTAGGATTTATTGGTTTATAGTCAAAACTAAGCTACAAACCAACAAAATACGATGTTTTGGAAACTGATAAAAAGAAGAACTATTTAGAGCCAAATTTTGAGTATTAAAATGCAATCTTATTAAATTTCTTTGTTTATTGCCAAATTTTGCATGCCATTGGCTGATTTTTTAATGATTTGTAGCCAATTTGTAGTCAAAATCAGGTCATTAGTCAACAAAATACGTTTATTTGTAACTTCATTTCAATTACTTATAGCCGAATTTTGATAATAATAATTTTCAACGTTTCTGATTGAGTTTTGATTAGTTATGAATGACCAAATTTTCATGTATTATGGCAGGATTTTTATAATTGATGGCCGGATTTTTGATTTATTCTGCCAATTTATCTGCTATTGGCTGTTTTTTGATGATTTGTGACCCAATATTTTTGACTTTGTGGCCTAATTTTGATTATTCATATTTATGATTTATAAAAACAACATTTTGATTATTTTTAACTAAATTTTCATAAGTTATAGCCGGATTTTTACAAATAACAGCCAATTTTTTTTTGTATTGCAAAATCTTGATTGCCCTTGGCTGATTTTTTGATAAATTTTAGCTTAACTTTTAGAATTCGTTATGTTTTGATTGTTTAAAGCTGGATTTTAATAATCCATATTATTTTAATAGTTGCTGGCTAAGTTCTTATTTGATTTATAAATTTTCAAACTTTCACAAATTATTAATTATTTTGGCAAACTTTATAAATAAATAATCCAAAATTTGAGTAAGCATAGCATAATGGTTAAGCAAGAACAGTAATTAAAAAAAATCATTGATTAATTTGCATACATTTAAATTTTACTTGAATTAATTTTTTTTATAATTTTTTGATTAATTTTGCAAAAAAACTCAAAATAATAAAACATCTAAACACTTTATATGAATTAATTATAGCAAACATTTTGACCTAACTATCCTAAAATTGCAACAACAATGCCTTAATCGTTAAACAAGTTATTTCTCGTTGATTTTTTTTTTCAATTTTTCTATTTTTGGTTGATTTTGGATAATTGCATATATATTTTTACATTAACAAAATATCTTTTATTCAAACTAAGTTTTACATAATTAATACAAAATTGCAAAAAACTGTTAATCAAGCAGATTTCCAATACATTGGTAACATTTTATACTAATGGCCCGATTTTTATATTCCATAAAATAAATATCAAAAATGTGCACAAAATTATAAATTATTTTAAAATTGGTCAATTTAAAAAAAAACTAGAAAAAAACATTCTTTTTAAATTGTATGTCCAAGTATATAATTTACTTAACTTGTGTAGAATATTTCAACCAAATATGAACTCAATTCCTGCCGAATCATACCAAATACGATTGTGATTTTTCAATAATAAATTGTATAAAGTTGGTACATCGAAGCAGTCGCAAACAAGCAAGCAAGCAACAGAGACGACCGTTGTGATGTTTAAATGTCTGCGTTTTGTGCTGTACGTTAAGCACAATCAAAACCGGTAGCCATTAAACAATCTCTTGAAGATCGTGCGTAAAAAATGGTCAGTTATATCCCGGTTAAATAAGGAGATAACAATGGGGGCCGCATATATATACACATATACGCTCACGTCCGATGCTCGACATCTTAAACAATATAATCTTGTTGTCCGTCCGTTCTCTATAAAACTGCCGAAAGCCGTGGCCCCTATGTTTATGTATTTGTCTACCAATATGATAATTTTACGAGCCGGCGCACCAATATATTTATGGTCCGCCAGACGTTTTTTACGCACCCGTACTTACTAACAACAAACAATCTCGCATGGAATTACTTTTTTAATATTTTAAATTATAAACCCACAGGACCGTATCACCCAATCCATTTTACAATTTACACACACTACCAGATAGAAACAATATGGGATTAAATGGCCCGCGACGGGAGGAAATGTCTTTCCATCAAATTTAAACGACGAGAAAATGTTGTTATTATTGCTTTAAGTCACCAGGTTGTCGCCCACGCATAATTAATATCATTCGGTTCAGTTGGTAAATGAAAAATTTACTTACCAACACAATATAGCCATGTAGAACTCACCTGGAACAAAAGGAATTTATTGTTAAAATTTAAATCATTAAATAATTTTAAGAAGCTTTCTACTTAACTACAATGTTGACAACCTTCATTAATACAGCAATTAAAGACGGGATTATTTAAATAAACATAATATATGTCTATACTTAATACATAATAAAATAAATAAAGTCCTAGCGTATAATAATTTAGAATCAAGTTAATACTATTAACATCACCATATAATAAATTAAATCCATCTAGCAGCGCAATAATCCAAAGGCGCCCACTTAATAATTATAAATTAATTAAGTTGGTGTATTGTAGGACAATGCATTCAATCGCAACGCACAATATAGGAACTAAATTTCATTTTCATTTTATGAACATTATTTGAAATTTTGTGAACATTATTTGACACTCCGAAAATATTATTTTTTTAATTTTAGAACATTATTTGGTGCTTAAAAACACTATTTGTCATTTGGAAACAATAATTGACTTTAAATAAACATGTTTTTGCATTTTAGAACACTTAATGACAAACTTCAATGCTGTGAGAACATTTTGTTATACTTAAAAATTGATTATTTAATTAAAACATTGTTTGACACTTTGGGAACATTATGACATTTTGGAAACATTAAGCTCTATTCTTAGAACATAATTTAAAGCTTGAAAAAATTATTTGTTATTTGAGAACATTATTTAAAACTATTGAAACATGTTCTTGCATTTTATGACAAATTATTATAAAGTCGGAATGTTTTGTTATTTAAAAAAAAATGTTTATTTAATTAGAACATTATATTTTGACAATTCAAAAAATTATTTTCTACGTTTAGAACAAAATTTAGATTTTGAAAATATTATTTGTAATTTGGGAACATTTATCACCAACTTGGTCTTATATTTAGGAACATTTTATGACAAACTATTATAAAGTAAAAACATTTTGTGAAAAAATTAAAAACATTATTTGGAACTCGGAAATATTTTTTGATACTCTGAAAATCTCTATTCTTGGAAAATTATTTATAGCATGAAAACATTATTTGACACTTTAGGAACATTATGACACTTTGGGAATATTATTTTTAACTTCTAAAATATTATTTGGAAATCAAAAACTTTATTTGACATTCTAGAAACATTTTGACACGTTAAAAAAATAATTTTTACTTTAAGAATATTAAATAGATCTTGAAAACATTAGTTGACACACTAGAAACATTATAACATTTTGAGAACATTATTGTCTACTTTTAGAGCTTCAAAATATTATTAAACATTTTAATAACTTTCTTACTTTTTGAGAACATTATTTTCTGCTTCTTGAACATTATGTAGAGCTCGAAACGTTGTTTGGCACTTTAGAAAAAATATTTTGAGATCATTATTTTAGTCTTAGAACATTATTTAAAACAATAAAACATTATTTGACAATTTAGAAATAGTATAGAAACATTATTCTTTATTCTTGGAACATTATTAATTTTAATACTCTATAAACATTATTTTCTAGTTTTCGAACATTATCTAGAACAAACATTTTTTGACAATTTGAGAAATTTATTATTTAAAGTTTGGGAGTATTTTTTGACACTCTACAAACATTATGACATTTCAGGAATATTAATTTCTATTCTTGAAAACATTATTTGATATTCTAGAAACATTATTTAATATTCTGAGAATATTATGACATTTTGGAAACATTATTTGAAATATGAAAACATTGTTTGATACTTTGGGAACTTTATAATATATTGGAAACATAATTTGTTTACTCCTAGAACATAACTTAAAAACATTGTTGACATTCTGATAACAATATGACACATTGGAAACAATATTTTCTATTTTTATAATTTTTAAACATTATTTTGACAATTTTAAAACAATATTTTGTATTTCTAGAACAAAATTTATAGCTAGTAAGAGGATACAAAATTTTGAAAACAATATTTTCTATTCTTAGAGCATTATTTAGAATTTAAAAAAAAACTTGACACTCTGAGAACATTATGACATTATTTTTTACTGCTAGAACATTATTTAAAGCTTGGTAACATTATTTGACACTTTAAAAACAATATGACACTGTGGAACATTATTTTCTACTCCAGGAACATTACGATAATTTAAAAACATTATTTTCTGCTAATAAAACATTATTTACAGCTGGAAAACATTATTTGACACTTTAGAATCATTATGACATTTTTGAACAATAATTTAGGCTGGAAAACATTATTTGATACTCTGGAAACATTATGACATTTGGAAAACATTATTTTTTTACTCCTGAAACATTATTTAAAATTAAAAAAAAATTAAAAAATTTTGGAAACATTATGATTCTTTGAAAACATTAATTATTACTTCTAGAACATAACTTAGAGCACAAAAACGATATTTGACATTATAAGAACAATATTTAATGCTTGAAAACATTATTTAATATTTTAGGAATATTATGACATTTTGGAAACATTATTTGAAATTTAGAAATATTTTTAAAAACTTCTTCATTCCTCATAATGTGTCCAAAATACTGCAACTTGCGCTCCTTAATACTATTAACTACCTCCAGTTCTTTTCCGAAACTTTTAAGGACCTTTAAGTTGATGATATGGTCCCTTCCACAAAATTCTTACAATTCTCCGGTATATCCACATTTCGAAGGCTGATAGTTTTTTGCAGGTATCTTCGAACATGGTCCATGCTTCCATTCCATATAAAAGAACCGGGTACACGCAACATCTGACAAGTCTCAATTTTTTTTCATATTTAAGTCATGACTACGAAACACATCTTCATCTTTATGTAAGCTCCCCTGGCTTTTTCAATACGGCATTTTATTTCTACCAAATGATCCCACTGATCGTTAATTGTAGTAATTAGATAAAAATACTTTGAAACCCGTTGTAATGCCTGACCTTCAGCTTTGAGCTGGATGTTTTGAATTGGCACTTTGCTGATGACCATATACTTTGTATTTTTAGGATTCAGGGTCAATTTATTGTTTTTACTTGCGTCCACGAAATTGTTCATAAGTTCTTGCAGTCCCTTTATGCTATCCGCACACATCACAGTATCATCAGCATATCTGATATTATTGATATATTCACCGTTTAACCAAATGCCAGTATTTACCTCATGGAGCGCCTCCTTAAATATTTCCTCAGAGTATAGATTGAAGAGTATTGACGATAGTATGCACCCCTAGCGTACTCCACGTTGTATGTTAATGTACTCGGTATCCTGTTCGTCGACATTTGCGGACGTCAGCTGGTTCCAGTATAGGTTACTAATCACTCTAATATCTTTCTCATCCAGTCCTATATTTTGTAAAATTTTAATAAGTTTTGGGTGTTGAACCTTATCAAACGCTTTCTGATAATCAATAAAGCATGCAAACACATCATAGTTTACGTCCAAAATAGAACCTGGACGCTAAACAAGACTTCTCTGGTACCGAGTGCATTTCTAATCACTCTAATATCTTTCTCTTCCAGTCCTATATTTTGTAAAATTTTAATAAGTTTTGGGTGTTGAACCTTATCAAACGCTTTCTGATAATCAATAAAGCATGCAAACACATCATAGTTTACGTCGAAAATAGAACCTGGACGCTAAACAAGACTTCTCTGGTACCGAGTGCATTTCTAAAACCAAGCTACGTTGGGCTAATATTATCTTCACATCGTCTATATATTCTGTTATGGATGATCTTTAGGAATACCTTCAAAATATGACTCATTAAGCTGATCGTTCTATAATCGCTGCATGCTTTTGCATTCTGTGTCTTTGAAATTGTCACAAACGTGGAGTGGAGCCAATCCTGTGGTATGGTACCACTGTCACATATGAGGTTCAGATATAATGTCATGATGTCTATACCTTCCTCGCTTAGTACTTTTATCACCTCTGAGTGAGTATTATTTGGGCCTACTGCTTTCCCGTCTTTGGTTTGCTAGATGGCTTTTCTTACCTCCTCCTTAGTGATAGTGGGACCCGATTCTGCATTATTTGTGTTAGGTATTTCCGGTCTTTCATCGCTGAATAGTTCTGTAATGTACTCTTGCCAAGTTTTTAGTTTATCTTCTATCTCAGTTATAAGCTGCCCTTGGTTGTTCATTAAGCGTCCCGTAGTTCTTCTCCTGCTGCACCCAGCAGCCTCCTTTATCTTCCTATGCATGTTGAAAGCGTCATGCTTAAGCTAAGGCTTCAATCTCTACACATTCATTAGATAGATGGATGTCTTTAGCGACTCTGATTTTGCGCCGTAACTCTGTCTGTATTTCCTTATACCCTATTTTGTTGTTCTTAAACTGCCTTCTCTGCTCCATTAGCTTCAAGATCTGTTCGTTCATTCAAGGTTTTCGTCCTATTCTTGTTTCATGTTTTAGATGTTTTTTAGCTGCTATAGGTTATTGCTACTTTTATTGTTTGCCATGTCGCTTGAACATCAGTATTAACAGTTCTTGTTATTATCAGCATTTTCTCGTCTAGACATCCTCGTACTTGCTCTTTTACCGACTCAATTTTTAACTTAGTCATGTCAAGCTTCTTTCTGCAGGTTGTTTTCAGGCTTTTTCTCAAGCAAACTTTGACAGTAGCAACAACAGAATTATGATCCAAATTAATGTCTGCCCCAGGATAGGTTTTGATCATATTAAAACTGTTAACTTTTGTTAACTAGGATATAATTAATTTGATTTCTTACTCTTTTCTGAGTTGTCGGCTGGAGATTTCCAGGTATAGAATCTTCAAGCTGGAAGTTTGAAAAATGTGTTCAGTATCACAAAATCCTCATTAGTACTAAACTCGCATAATCTGTCTCCTCTGTCATTTCTTTCACCCAGTCCAAATAATCCCACACATTCCGCACCCAGTTTTGGCATTAAAGTCGCCCATGATTATAGTAATTTCATGCTTTTTTGTGCTCTTCAGTACTTCCAAGATCTCGCTGTAAAAAGTCTCAATTTCGTCTCGTCTTTATCTGAAGTTGGTGCGAGTTGTATGAGATTTATATTGACTGAAATTGCTGTTAGTTGTACAAGCATCACTCTGTCGGATACGGGTATGAAGTTGTATACACATTTTGCGATATTCTTTGTGATAATCATTCCTACTCCATATTGATGTTTGGTATCATCACTTGAGTGAAATATTGCGTGTCCTTCTATTACGCATTTACCGGCTCCCCTCCATCTCATTTCACTAATGCCCATTAAACCTATATTCATACGATCCATTTCTTAGATTGCGTTGTTGATTTTTCCTGCTTGGAACATACTTCGTACGTACCAAGTGCCCATCTTGGTGGTTGAGCCATTTGTCTTTAGCCTCCTCTTCACTGTGTTTTTCCGTTGCACTATCTTTGCTTCCTTCAATATCTTCCCCCCGGAGATCCGATTGGAGAAATTACTCCGGAATTGTTATTTATATTAATTATTTGAAGCCATATTGATTGTACTAAGGATGTATAGTGGACCTTTAATACAGTGGTTTCCCGTTGCTATCTGTATTCGTATGCCGTTGACCATCGTCGTGACTAATTTCTTAGCCCCAGGACAAAGAACGCCCCTGCTGGCAAATCCACCCGCAGCTGTTAGCTGTGCAGGAAGAGTCTGCTTATACCGGCAGATACTCAGTCGCAAGAGCCTCGTTTGTTATCTAGCAGAGTGTACCACGTGCAGGTGAGGTTGACATTTGAGTTCCTAATGATCAAACTCCTGACACATTGGAAACAATATTTTCTATTTTTAGAACATTATTTAAAACTTTTAAACATTATTTTGAAAATTTGGAAACAATATTTTGTATTTATAGCTCGTAAGAGCACATAAAATTTTGAAAACATTATTTTCTATTTTTGGAGCATTATTTGAAGCTTGAAAACAATTTTTGACACTCTGAGAACATTACGACAGATTGAAAAAAATATTTGACACTTTAAAAATATTGAACATTGTTTTCTACTCCTGGAACATTATGATACTTTGTAAACAATTTTTCTACTCCTAGAACATTACTTAAAGTTTGAAAATATTATTTGTCATTCTGATAACACTTTAAACATTATTTTTTACTATTGGAACATTATTTAAAGCTGGAAAACATTACTCTGGAAACATTATGACATTTGAAAAACATAATTTTTTTACTCCTGAAACATTACTTGAAAATTAAAAAAAAAAAATTAAAATTTTGTAAACATTATGCTACTTTGAAAACATTAATTTATTACTTCTAGAACATAACTTAGAGCGCGGAATAATTATTTGACTTTCTGTTAACATTATGATACATTGAAAACATTATTTTTTTTATTTTTAGAACTTTTAAACATTATTTGATGATTTGGAAATAGTAACAGAACTTTATTTAGAACTCGGAATTTCTTTTTGGCATTCTATAAACATTATAAAACTTTGTAAACATTATTTTCTATTTTTGGAGCATTATTTGAAATAATGTTTGACATTTTTTTATTAATTCACACATGAGAATAATTTGTGGTGTTTCCCAAGAATAAATGATTTAAAAAAGTTGCTTGAAATATTTATAACAAATTCCGGTAACCTCTTCAAAACCAAATTGATATAATTTGTTATTAAAAGAATTTTACAATTTACATAAAATACATAAAAAAAAATAATTTAATAATGTCTTAACGATGCGTATTTTGTTAAACAACGCCTCTTGTTTGCGGGAACAATTGAATTGCGGCGGATTAGGTGAACGAGTTCTAACAGTTAAAATTTCTTAATTTCGGCAAAAATTGGACGCTAAAGTGGAAAATAATTGTAGAGAAGATATTAATTAATGTTGTTTTTATTACATTTTACCAAATTATAAAGTAATAATTTATTCATAGTCCATTCAATGTTACATTATAATAGATTTAGGAGTAGATTAAATATTCTATTAAAGTAATAACTATACTAATGTAACCTTGTAGGATACCATTAATTTTGCCCTTTTACATAAATATTTTTGCATGGGATATCATTAATTAAATTTATGACTAAAACAGACAAGCAAATAGATTCATTATTGTAATTAACCAGCGCAAAGAGTATTGCTTGCTTAATCTACGTCAATTTCCAAGATAGTTATTATCATATTAGCCGCAATAATTGTCATTCCATTCATAGAAAACCTCCATTATTCAAACCCCTCAAGTGTCTGTGTGTAAGAAACATCATTATATTTTTTCTCAGTTGTAAAGGTTACAAATGAAAATGTTTCAATTATTTTCTATATAATAATGTAATCAATCTTGCGCGGATCAAGTGCATGTATGTAATGTAATGAGACTATTATAATACACTATGCGACATGAAATTGCTATACGGGAAAGCACCGTTAAAGCGCGCACAATTATCCTCATAATGCCCATTTATATCTCTGAAAAAAATCAACAAGCGCATAACCCAAGTGGATGCCAATAAATAAATATTTTGCAACAATGCGTGTTGGAAAATGGATCGAAAATTGATTGTGTATCAGATATAATTTGTCACATTCTAGTTCACCTGGTTACTTTAAAGGGATAATGGATTGTTGCATTAGTCAAATGGGCACAATAAGGAGACGCACGGAACAGTGCTTAAACTGCAGAAAATGATTGGAAAGTTATATTCAATAAAAAAATATATAAAAAAGTTAAAAAAAACGTATCAATTTAGTTACACTTTATAATGCTAACATCAAACATTCTTTTAATTGCCGAAGAAAAATCACGTACTCCTTCACAAAAGTCGGTGGCCAACCGTTAGCGCAACCCATCTCTAGAAACTGATTTTTTTGCCATCATTTCTTAGAATGTTAAAAATTGAAGAATATACTGAATCAAAATCAGTAAACAATTTAACAATTTTACATCATACCAATTACAAAAAACTAACTTTTCAACCAGTTGCAATTTGAGTTTTCAAATAAGATATTTAACCACTGGATATTTTATACAGTAATAATGTCTGACTGCATTGTAACAAAAGTTTTATTAACATTCAAGAGTGCGGGTTACTAAATTAAACATTATTTAATAATCGCCTTAATGATTTTCATAAATTTTATAGAGTCAGTAATAAAAGTAATTGGGTACAATGTCGTCAAATTTCATCAAACCATTATGTCAAAATTGCCACAAAAATCTCAAGAAATCTCTGTCTGTTTCGTGTATCTCAATTTGCTTCTAGGCCTTTCTTATGTCGGTTGCAACACCAATCTTTCAAAGTTTAAACTTCAGAAGAATCCTAGGTGGGCATTTCCATTTCAAACGGACCAGAGCTGGGGGGGGGGGGTGCATTGAGAAACTTGCTCATATATTTTTTTTTTTAGTTTCTATAACTTATTAGTAGTCTTTTGATCAGTATTTGAAGGTATGAAACCCATTAAAAAAAAATCTACAAATTTTTTTAAGTTTTTTTGTCGTTTTTTAACTTAATCGCATTTTTTGATTAATAACCGCAATTTTAATTAAAAAAAATAAATTAACTAATGAAAACGATCAGAAATTTTCCGTAGAATCCAAATCTGGTGCCATTTCAAGTCTATACCCTGTCCATAAGCCGCAAAAGCCATAAAACCATGTTTTTGTTCTCAGTGAGCTGGGCAAAAAGGAGCATTAAAAAAAAAAAATTAAACGCCAAAGTTGACGTGTTTTGATGTAAGTTAATTAGAAAATATAAATTTGTTCTGTGTATTTGGGTTTTAAAGGTCTAAAACACAAAAAAAACTGCAAAAATAAGCCTATTTTTCAACATAAACTTTTACAAATGCACATTTAGCAGTTTTCAGAGAAACTATACACCAAATATTATTAAAAAACTAAATTTTGCAAACAATTCTACATAAAAAATAGGCAGTGTCGTGCTTATCTGGCGATGAAAAACACATCTAGAAAAAAAAAAATTTGTTCAATATTTACTTAATTTTTTATTTTTTTTATTTTTCTTAAAGATTATTTGGATTATATTTTTTTAAGCTTATTTCAGAAGTTTAACAAAATCATTTTTTGTTGTTTGAACCAATTTTGGGTCATTTTACTCTTTGTTTGATAAATTTTTTTATACATTTATTAAAATTATTTATACATACATATATATATTTACAAAATTGTTAAAAAATAGTTTTCATATAAATATAACATTCCTGCAGTACCGCCATCCATCCGTAAGGAATCCTGGGGCCTGGTATTGGAAATTTTTTTTTCTCATCGTGTGGTGTTATGATGTGTGTTAGTGCTTGAGGCACAAATTTAGATCTCGATCTATCGGCGCGAAAATTAGAAAATATTATTATTTTTGGCATTCAAACATAAATTTGTTAAAAAAAGTTTTAAACTACACCCTAGTGTGTTTATAATATTTTTTGTGAATATAAAAAATAATTAATTTTTAACGCATTTTTTGTCTGAAAATTTTGTAAACATTTCTTTCTAGATGGACTTTTCTATAGGATGTAAAATTGTCTCCAGAATTCAATTTTTTAATAATATTTGGTGTATTGTTCCTCTGAGCGCGGCTAAACGTGCATTTGTAAGAGTTTATGTTGAAGAATAGGCCTACTTTGCAGATGTGCAGAGTTTTAGACTCTTAAAACCCAAATTCACAGAACATATTTATATTTTTCAATTAATTTACTTCAAAATACGTCAACTTTAGCGGTTAAAAAAATTTAAAAAAAATTTCCTTTTTGCCCAACCCACTGAGAACAAAAACATGGTTTTATGGCTATTGCGGCTTATTGACAGGGTATAGACTTGAAATTACAACAGACTAGGATTCTACGGAAAATTTCTGATTGATTTCATTAATAAATTTTTTTAAACAAAAAATGCGATTAAGTTAAAAAACGACAAAAAAACTTTAAAAAATCGTAGAATTTTTTTTATGTGTTACATACTCTCATATACCGATCAAAGGACTACTAAAAGTTATAGAAACTAAAAAAAATACATGAGCAAGTTTCTCAATGCACCCCCCCCCCCCACCGCTCTGGTCCGTTTGAAATGGAATTGCCCAGGTATAAGTTCTATAAGATTTAGGCAATTTTCAAGACAATGATTGAAGATTAAAAGAAAGCTGATTTATCTTCCGCGGTGAAGCATAAAATACCGGCCAAATCTTTATAGTTTTCAATTCTTCTTTTACTACTGCCCTGTGATGTAAACAATGCTTCGGGAAATTCTGATTTAACTCGCTTATATCATCAATGATACCTTCTTCTTGCCAGTCAAAAAATATATTCTCATAATCGTTAAAAATACCATCGTTTTTAAGTTTCTTAGTAGTGCTTGGTAATCTTTTCATTGCAAGATAAAAATTATCCGGTAGGACAAGATGCTGTTCATGGAAAACTAACCTGCTACCTCCCATCTTCAACCACAGTTACAGTCTCTAAAAAACAATGCTGTGCTGCGCGGCATCTGCCATTTGTCATGCGTCTCTCGGGGGGATTGATTATCCCCAAAACATCGAGCTTCCATAGATCCTCCAGTGCAATATCTTTGCCAACAAAGCAGTACGTTGTGACAAGGAACCTATTCCATCACGGTCCATCTGAGAAATGTATGTAATGCAACTACCCCAGATTGTAATGCCAAATTATTACCTGTGAACAAGTTGTCAGCAATATCTGAGCCAATTAAAATTTTTATTGAGCCAGGTAACTTGTCAGCAATTTCTATGATTCTTTCCTTCAATCGTCATATGGAGCAGGGTGATATATACAGTATATCTGCTGACTCAAAGCCTCAAATCTGCATCGGAACTACCATCTGGATTGGCCAATCGTATCTCGTAACACAAATGTTAGCGCCGTGAGCTAGCTACACCGCCAAACAAAGCATGCATAATTTCATCTGTACTTTTCACACGGTCTCCAAGCTATTCCGTTTTTTCGCAAAAAATACAATCTTTGATCAACTGTCAATTATCGCGCGCAGTTCACATTCCAATAATAAATTTAATACACTCTTCAGTATAATATGTTTTATCACAAAATATAGAGCTTATTATATATACAGGGCTGTTTAATAATTGCATTGTCGTCGGAACGGAAGCTCCGATCGCTGATTTTCTTTTACTTCAGTTTGTGTTAACTGAGTCTGAAGAAATCAGTTCAAAACCTCCAGCTGCCACCAAGAGCCGTGTTCCATTTTCCAGTCAATTAATTTTTAAGATTGAGAGTCCAGCTGGAAAAAAAATCGCATAATCTTCGCCGAACTCTCAATATGTCCTCTGGTAGGCAGGATTCCACTAATGAGTAAATGGTTGCACACTGATCTGTGGTGACCAGAAAAGTGTCTAGAGCACACATTTTCGTCTCTATTCTGTCATCCAGAATATCCAATATGCGTTGTTAAAAACTATCTTCAACAAATCTCAACTCTCTCTCTCAACAAGCATGTCGACTTTACCAAAACGTAATTTGAGACTATCTACTGTCTTTTGGTAGCGATTATCAGTAGATATTAAAACATGTCTTCTTCAGCCATGTACGGATCTAAATGTATTTTCTTGAATTGTGCCCAGAAAGCAAACCATTCTTCTTTTTTTTCAAACCTTACGTTATAGGAATTATTTAATTTTTGCGTTAAATCTCCTTCTGTAAAATCGTGTGTAGTAAACGCTCTTGAACTGCGGCGTGATGCTTCTTAACAACTTCTCTTTATCCTGTAGCAACTTCTTGTAAATCAGGCTTCTCTTCGTTCATCAGTTGCTCCAATTGTTGTGCGTTTTTAGTAAATGTCAACACACGTCAACAATTTACAAGATCTCCATTAACTTGCTAACAGACAAAAATCTCCGCGTAAAAAACCTAAATAACAAAAAACCCTAACCAAAATGCAGTCAAAACTACTTTCCGGCACGCAAAGCACAAAAAGTTTGCAATTAAGTTTTGAATGTAGAAACAACAAAACAAGACCAAAAAATTATTCTTTTCCACTTTAATCCCGTATCAGACGTCTAGCCCAGCGCGTATCTCCGATGTAATCTACAAAAACTGCAAAAACGTTTAAAATATCAAAGTGGAATGAAAATCACAAAACGATTTTACCTAGACCGTAAAAAAACTGATCTCGGGTTGCTTTCAATCCTCAGTAATTTCCTAATCTTAATATTAAAAAGCCGGATTTCTACCCATATTCAATCCCTTGCTCCAAAATTTAGTTGCTTCATTGATAAGCTACGGCGTACTTCCATTTGGAGTAGCAAGACTATTCATACAGTAGCATTTACAGCCTTGGAATTGTGTGTTAATGCCAAATTTGAAATTGAAAAAACCTAATAGCCGTTGAGAGCATGCTGTGCACTGGCATTAAAGACTTTTAAGTTGCACAACAACTGCAAAACATTTTTAAGCTTACAGTGGTTGTATGCAGAACATAGTACAACAGTTTTTAAAAGTGCTTCCGGTTTCATCAGCGCGCAAGTGAGGCATCCTTGAATGTATTTTTTAAATCACACAGAACGCTTGATTTAAATAACGGCTTACCCAAAAAAGACAAGATACTTGTTCTTGATCCTAAATTCTCTTTCATTACCTTTATCTTCTTCATCAAGTTTCTGTTTATGTGCTTTGCATACACAATAACTGGTATCTTTTCACGAGTTTCCGCTCCAATTAAACAAACTTATAAATCTTTCAAGATTTAATTTTCTTGCTACTGTTAATAGTATTGCTTATTCAAGCCATTTGAGCGTGCTATGGCTTTGGGCCGTGTTAGCTGATCTTCTTCCTCGGCGTCTTTGTTCCTCTTTTCTATGCCGGGTATGCGGAATAACCGTCCAGTAATTTGTTTTCTTTTCCCGAGGTATGTTCTGCTACTGGAAATCTACTTTACATTGGCGTCCATATAGTTATAGATCTGTTAAAGAGTTATGTTGTACGTATGCAATAGAAAACGCGTATTTTTTTATCTACTAAAAATTGGTTAAGTATGCGGCAAGTTTGGCAAACTGTGGCACTTATTTTCATAACACATTTCAAAAAAACATAGTTGCTTCTTGATGGCTGGTCACGTAATGACTTGTAGTGGTGCGTTATTGTTTAGTTCCCGTCCAAAGTAAACTTGTGTTTCTAGTACTCAATCTCGCCAAAATTAATCTTTTCAAAACTGCAGCAGCAAAGTAAAAACTCTTAGATCAGCACAAACACTATTATAAAACGTGCAAGCTAACTTACTCACATTGTAGAGAACAATCTAAAAAAAAAAAACAATTAAGTTTTTTCAAAATGAAGAGTGTTATAACAAAGACTTAATTTTAAATTTTAAACTCAAGGATTTGATCCCCATATTTTGTAGTTGTCAATAAAGTAGCAAATCATATCGTTTTAATCAAACGTATTTCATACATTGTTGTTATTGCACATTTGCAAATTAGCTGTTTACATTCTCGTTAACATAATATATAATTATTTAGGAATGTCTATAACCATAACAGGTGTTTATATAAAATATATAGCATACGTTCCAGCAATTAAACATGTACATCGGATTTAAATTAAATTTAGGAAAATAAAACACGTTCTGGGAATAGCATTAAAAATGTTCACGCACTTTGACAATTTGTATCTGTCCGCTCCTCTCTTTCTCCGGATAGTAATTAAAGCCGAAACTAAAAGTTTCCGGTGCATATCAGACCAACCAACTAGTCAGCCCAGCGTAGGTACTATAATTAGTTTATAATAAGATATGACACTATGTGTGAGCCTTTTCCGGATCACAATGGGGCCTTAAATTTCATTAAGCAAAGGTAACTATTAAGTAGCAAGAAAACGAAATTGTAATTACCGGGTATGCATTACCACCAAGCAACCCAATTAAGAGAACCGTCCAATTAAGATATCTCTAGTTGAAACTAGACATGTTTATGTCTATCTGACATTATATTATTAATGCAAAATGACTGAGATTGGGATCTTTATGGCCTGTGTATTAGTATTAGTACCAGCAGAATGAAAGCTGTACGTTCTTTTTTATTTCTTTTCCAATTAGAATTATCCAGGTATTATTATCTATTTACATTATGCGAAAGTTTATTACATAGTATAATGACCTCTATAAACTCTAGTTTGAAATTTGCTTTAAAATTAATTAATTGAATCGATGATGTTATGATGGCATTTATCGGGTTGATGGCGTCGGGCAGCAGATGAAATATCTAGTGAAGGTGTTGTGATAATTTATTAAATAAAAGTGTGATCGAAAGTGGCTCCATTGGCAGGCGGAGATTAAGATATCTCTCTCGGACGAGCGTGATTTTAATATTCCAACTAGTTATGGAACTGTTCGCGCACCGCGGGGCGCTGCCCGTCATCCGCCTCAAAAAAATATAAACTGACGGCACGATTTTTTAATCAGACCGGAATTTTAATATTTACATATAAAATACCTGCTTGTAAAGTTGATAAAGACGGGCCTTTATAACTTGATATTTAATTACCGGACCGTAATATTTTACACTGTCACCGTTCGTCGCCCGACAAGAATAAACTCTATACAAATAAGCGATACAATGTAGCAAGAGATGCGCTATACTGAACACCATCACAAAAATCAAAAATCGAATCATTTTATCTACTGTTAATCGTCTTACTTATCATTACAGAATATAATTCTGTAATAAATTATTTGATAATTAGAATTGGAATCAGCTTGTTAAAACGTTTTTTTTTGTTTTGTAAAAAATGCGTCTTTTTTTGGATAGGAAGAAAAATATAAGAAAGCTTTTACGCTGTCTTGATGTTGAGTGTACGTTAAAGAATTTAATAAACTCATCAAAAGCATTGTCAAAAAAAAAACAGCATAAAATAAATATAAAAGTTTGGCTATCAATTATATAAATCTAAAATATAAACATTTTATCGTCAAATATAAAAATCCAGTTAAAAACATTTAGGTATAATTACATTTATTTTGGCAAAATTAAAAAAAAACATTATAATCCCGTAAAAATCTAAAGTCGGCAGTACGACAGAGAGGGTATGTACAAATGCAGCGCTAACGAAAGTTAAGCAACGGCCGCTCTTAACGGCTTATTAGGTTCTTCCAAATCAATAAAAAAGCAATTTTTTTCTTTATTCATAATTTAGGGATCGGAACACGGACTAATAGTGTGTTAGGCTAACGTTCAACAAAGATGATTTAAAAAGTTATTTTATGTTTATCAATTATAAAAATTTAAACTACAAATCTAAAAATTGAACTGTCAAATGTCCCATGTCTCTAGTATCAAAAACCCAACAATTTATTGGGTAACCACGTATGTGTTATACATAGTGTTCCTGGAAAAATAGTATATACTGTACTATGTTATAGTATCATTCATTTTGATAACTAAGGTTATAAAAATGGTAAATAAAAATATTGTTTTTTTTCAAAAATGGTTCAAAATTACCACCTCCAAGCTCAACAGAAGTTGCTGTTCTAGTAAAAATAATGTTGTCACATCAACGGTGGGCATATTATTATTGCCAATGAGGCCTTGATTGAAAAATGTCTTCTATTTCATTCAACTACAGGTTCAGAATTGAAAAGACTACTTAGTACAACACCAGTTTCTTGCAAATTGTTAAATGCCCGAGTAAATGTTCTTGAATCTGATACCACTTGGGTAAAACACCATCTCTCATATTCTTAAAACACTATACCAGCATGTAACAAACTGAATATAAATGTACTTAATATAGTACCAAAACTGATATACATTTAAGTATGTATATTAGGGTAAGTGTAATTATGTTCAATTACCAACATAAATAACATTCTCAACATTTTGTACCGCTTATAATGACCCTGTAATATATACATTAGGGTAAAGCTTAAATTTGTTTTTTGTCAAATTTTAATAAGCGCGCCGGGCGGAATTATGATTGAATACAAAACAAAAAACATTTAAATTGTCATCAGCAGCCAGTAACTCCAACATTTTTATTAATTTCAAACAAAAAGAAAAAAGAAAATTAAAAACAGAAAAGATACTCATAACAAATGTTGAAAATGGTCACCATTAGCCAATAAGCACATTTCCAGACTACGAGTTTCACAGAATCGCTGTCAAAACACAGTCCGGAATAGAATAAAACCATTCCCTATTATCAAACCGCCCATTCCTAAAGTGATATTCAATAATAAAAATATTCTCTTCATCTGTATACATCCTTATAACCTTGCTTGACAGTTGAAGTTGAACTGTCAAAACAAAGTAAATAGTTTGGTGCACTATGTTAAAAAGATTGCATATTTAAAGTGATTACATAATCACAGACATTTATAAAAAACGCTGAATATGGAATTAGTACCAAATTTTATATTCAAAAGTTAGTAACAATACAAAAAAATCATACATATAATTCACTTATATATAAAAAAAAAAATACAATTCTAATACAAAAAGTTGCATAATATTATATAACATAAGATGCCACTAAGTTTATTAGATTCAGCAATAGCCTCCTAGGTTCCACTACTCTCTGAACAAATTTGCATATTTTTTGATAAAATTTAGTTATTATGTATTAGCAATCAAGACCTGCTGTAATAAAAACATAATAACATAGTCCTACAGACAAACAATCAGATTATGCACTTTTTTCTCTTCTATAACAATATTTTGTCTTCAGCAGTTGTTCGATGTTTTGGCCGAGAACATCACAAATAAACTGACAGCCATCCGACCAAAAAAACTTCTCCTTTCTAGCATCACTGACAAAGACAAACTACAAAATTGTAGCGGTATACCTTTGCTGAAATTTCCACAACTTTAATATAAAAAAAAAACTGTCGTGTCGTAGAAACCTTAATCGAAGTACTAAAATGACATAAACTCTGTGAGCTAAACATTGCAAACAAAAATAAGAGAAACAATCATAAAACATTTTGATGCCAATAAAAAAAATACCTCGATTACAATTACATAGCGCAAAGATCATTACAGGCCAAAATGTCCACCCTAGAAGTATTAATAGACATTAAAAGTGCATTTGAGAAAACCAACTTCCATAAAATCTGCACTTTTAACACATGGTGTTAATTCAACAATCAGTGAATCGATAAAACAGATGTTAGAGAAAAAGTCGTAACAGTCACTGTAGGCGACACAATTGACAGAAAAATGCTTGACAGAGACTGTCTTCAGGGCGGAGTACTATCAACACTACTATGGAATATAGTAGCAGAAAGCCTAATTCAACGACTCAGTAACCGTGGTTTTTATACAATTAGATACGCAGATGATATAACTGCGAGTTAGTGGTAAATTTTAGGGCATACTCTGCAGCCGAATGCAAGAGAACATACAATTTTTAAAAAATGTTTACAGTTAACCCACAAAAAAAAAATTGGCCAGATAAATCTATGAAAACTCCTAAACACCATATTAACTCAGCCAACTAAGATAAAATACCTGGCTGTGAATTTGGACACCAAGTTCACATACAAACCACACCTAAACATGAGAGGTAAATAGGTGTATGTCGTTCTGGCATAATAGACGGCTGTTGGCAAAACATAGAAAGTGTCTCCAAAAATAGTACTCTATCTATACACAACGTTCATAAGGCCTATGCTCACCTATGAAGCACTAGTCTAGAAGTCAAAACCCAAGCAAAAAACGTCAGCAAATTAACTAACCCAATTGCAACAAATGCCATACCTAAATGCAACAGGCCGTATGCAAACAATGCCAACTGCAGCAATTAAAGCAATACTGTGTCTGCCTCCCCTCAACATATATGTCAAAGAAGTAGCAACATCAGCAGGACTACGCTTAAATACTACCAGACTTTGGTACACTGCGGAGAGGGCCGATAAACACTGTTCCCTCTTAAAAGAAGCTGTTAACACCTCTACTAGGAGCATAAACAAATATCATGCTACCCTACTTTGTATTTAAAAGACCGTACACTGTACACACACATAAACAACAAAAGCATAGGGTAATGGAACTAGTATATCAGGCAATAACGTGCCAATCCTAACGTGCCAATCCTAACGGACAGCAACTTAGCTATATAAGAAGCCCAAAATCACACCAAGGCTAATACTAGAATACCATGGAAAACTCACATATGTAGCTCGCTCAAATAACATTGAGTGCTAGGTAAAAACGCACTCCAACACAATAGGTAACGTGGGGGCTGATCAAATGGAGCGCAAAAAATCGATCATCAAGATGTGTAAACCCAAACCCTGAACTATACTAAAAGTAAATACACACAATACATTTAAAGCAAGATAGTATAATAACCCGGGTTGTAGACAGGCAAAAGAGGCAATAATTGACCCAAATCCATACTATGTACCTGCCTAGCGCTCTCCTTCGCAAAAATATCCATATTAAAAAATTGCTGCTTTCCAAACAATGTCTCAATATACCAACCACATAGGTTGGCTGTGTGTTAGGATGTTTACCACTGAGAAGGTACAAAGAGCCTCATGAAGCCTTAGTGCAGTGAAAATAGTTTCACCCTTCCATTCAAATCCAGAATCCAGAATCATATAGCGCAAATCACCACATATAAAAAAAAGTTTTTAAACATGCAAAGATGTACTAAGTATGTCTACTCCAAACGCACTCCAATGCGCACCGTTTTCTCATTAAGATAGCTTAGTTTTAAAGCAAAAAAAATATAGACAATCCACAGAACCTAATAAAAACAAAACCACATAAAAAAAATTGTTTGGAAAAACTCGGATTCTTACATTAAAAAGTTTAAACTTTTAACATTTTTTATCTTCTCAAACCCTAATAAAAATTTATAAAATAGATTAACAACTGACAAGAAAAAACCGTAACCCCACAATAGTCACGTCTCCAACCAATCCAATTTAACATCCTGAAAACCTGAAAGACTAGTTCTGCAAGCAAAATGCTCAAGACCCAATTAGAGCTTAGCATTTGAAAGGCAAAACCATAGACACTAAACGACTTCAAGTGCATCATCATTGACTAAACCACGTCTAGCAAAGAACTTACAATACTGCTAATATACCAAACTTTGATTTTAATGCCATTTCATTTTTTAAATGTCATTGCTGCACGAACATTGAAAGTCTGAAAAATATCCATCCAATCTCTTTATTACAGAAAACTTGGGTGGGTGATCAAAAAACACCTATTTAAGCTACCCGCCCAAAAATATAATATCAGTGTCCCGCTACCCAAAACCAGGTTGTTTACCCCCCGCAATAAAAACATCAAAAGTGTGTAAAATATCCATAAACCATTCGTTTTAAACAACTAACACAACAAACGCTGAACTGCAAAAGCAGAATTTTAATATTTAATTTTGTTTATTAAAAACTGAATTTTAATATTTGTTGAGCGGAATTTGATATTTGCAAAACTTATCTATAAAATACGTAATTTTGATATTATGTAATTAGATTATATGGTTGACGGTGAAATTTTATCGTTTTTACTTTTAAAGGCCGTATTTTAACATTTAATATCTGAATTTCAATATATTTGATTGCAAAGGATCCCCCCGGTTTAAGTGAAATGCCCCCATCACGAATATCCAAATTATCTCAAAAATTACTTTCCTAGCATCAAAAAAATATGTTTGGTAGAATTAAAAAAAATTGATATCTCTCCTATGGAGCAAAAAATAGCATTTTCTCGTTTTTATTTTTTTTTCTCCGCACCTATTGAATAAAAAAATCTAAAAAAAATCATAGAAGTAGAGTTTTAGGTGGTCTTCAAACACATTTTTTTCAACCCCTCAAACCCTGTATACAACCCCTTAAAAAATTCCAGAAAGGTTTAAATTTATTTTTGGTTATCTAAACCTTCGATTGCATGGAATTTTATATCTTAACTTCATAAATAATTAAAAAATCTACATCCCTATTTTTTTGAAATTTTTGCGAGTAGTGCGCCTCTATTAAAAATCGTTTTTTTCAGTTTTTTGCCATTTATACCGTTTTTTCTGCTTTTGTGACTCTGCAAACCATTTATAGCTTTCAAAATACCGAAATTTAGATTCTACAAAAAAATTTACATCGAGTAGGTATCCTGGGTACAATATTTTTATCAATTTGCAATGATTTGACTGCTCAAAACACTATTTATCATATTTTTTACCAAACAAAAAACAGATAAAGTTTTTTTTTTATTTTTAAATATCAGATTCGTATTATTGGCATCAAAATTAGTCAGTAAACTAATTTTTATCAAAATCGGTAAAGGTCAGGAAAACTACCCCTATCAAATTTTTTTACAGTTTTAAGACTTTTTGCACTAAAAAATCAAAACTCAAAAACGGTTAATAGAGACACTGGACAAACTCTATCATCTTCAGAAAGATGAAATCTATTAAATTAATCGGTTTAATTTTTTTTTAATTCAACCCTTCTTAAAAAAAAAACATGAAATTCACATTATTGGATGTCATTTTTAAATGGTTCAACTTTGTTAGTTTTTATTAATCATTTATTAAATGCCAAATACACACAAACCCAAAGCCTCAAATGTTATTCATATACCATAAATTACAAAAAATAACGCTTACAAGATGGTAACAAGCAAGCCATGCCCGCAAAACAGTACCTCAGAAGGAATCGTCCACTACCTAAAAGAACTCCCCACCAAAACTAAGTGACCTGTAGTCTTGGATTGATCATCGTGACTGAATTCTACTCAAAACACCGGTCAGTGCACAGTTGCACAAAATCTACATAGAAGCAGAGTCAAACAAATTAGTGCAAGCAAACCCAGTCGCGTCAATTGTAGACCTCGTCTTCAGTCTGTGTCGTCAAAGTAAGAAAAAGTTCAACAACTCCAATTACCAAGTACCGACAAAAAATCGGACTGGCAAAGTCACACTAAGTCAATCAACAAACAAGCTGCACAACTAAAGCAACACACCCAAAAATGGCATTACAACAAATCAAAAAATAATATACTGGATTAACGTCTGACAAATTCTCCAAAAGTCCGTACTGACATTAAATGTATAAATAGTTAAGACATCACAGAATCAAATGCACAAGATTTTGTAAAATTTAAACATTAATACTACTACTACTAATATGTTAATCATATTAATAAAACGAAAAGATTCACTAGTTTCTCACGACTTATTAGTAATTTTTATGAGGAGCCTAGTTTAAATAATTAAAATTAAATTCCATCCTTTAGAAAACGCTTAAAACAAACATAATTTAAAAGCAAGTGGACAATATAATTGAAGCCTATTATAGCAATGCTTATATACTACCTCTATATTTACATTTAAAAAGAATATACTTAATTGCTATTGTGATTTTTTTGTCGACTAGCTACCATATAATTTTCAGCGATACTTAACATGAATTCCATATAATTATTTATCATTTTCCTAAGAATCGGAAACAAATAATAATGACTGCTTTTACATTAATATTTTTCGACTCTGAACAGAAATAATCCATTTGTGCATTGCTGTCGACATCCGATGCAGCAACCGTTTGCGGCCTCTTCGCCGCTCGCAACTAGCAAATAAATAAATGAGTCCGCCATTTACAAAGAGCTACTCGTTCACTGTAATTAGTTGTTCAGCGGTTATAACGAACATCAAACAGGGCACGTTCAATGAAATAAAATGCAAAGGGAACACGGCACAAAAAGATCCCGCTTTCTGTATGTATGTTGTTGGCGGTAATTATCATATATTTAAACTCCTATTAGCGGCGCGGCGATAATGAAATATATCTCTGAATGTAGTGGCCGAATTTTAAAGAACTGACCCATTTATTTACTTATTATGCGTCCATTCAAACTAATTTCTTCAATTCACGCCGCCGCTATAGAAAAAAGTCTTGACAGTTCAAACAGATTATCATGCATTTTCATCATCCCTTTCATTTCAACATTGTTTCTGCGCGAAAAATAGTGTCGCTTGTACGCTTGAATAGCCACGCGCTTTTTCTTGACGAAATTTCTGTTATAGTCTAGTTCGGAAATTTCATGGGAACGTGTACCGTTGGTTGCACGTGTCAAAGAGATTCTTGTAAAATGTTCATGCACGATCGGCGATTTTATTGAAATTGTTTTTGGATTGATTAATAATGTAGGTGTGCTTTTACTGCTTTTACGCTTTACTTAGTCAGCACAAATTTTATCAATTTATTATATTGTCTTTTATTATCTGCCAAATATAGAAATGTCTTCGTTTGATAAAAGTGCATGTTCGTCCAACGTGCCGGAACAAGACGATTCAAATGGCAGGGCAGTCGCTATTTATATAGTCAATCAAATGGATTAATAGCAACATTATTTTACAAAATCGTATTAAATATTTACGCTCGATATTAGGCAAGAGTTTATTTTATAGTTCCTCAATAATATTTATCCAAATATAGGAAAACTATTCATTTGAACACCTTACTGGTTATTTGTTATTGTTTCCTATTCATTATTTGAGACTATCGGAGGTTGACGAGACTATTAATAAAATTTACTTCAATGGTTTAACATATTAAATCCATACAAGATGAATATTAATTACATTTTTGAGAAATATATTAATAAGATTTTAAAAAGGTTTCTGCTTAAACATGAACTATAATTATTCCTCCTTACAAGGGTGCAAAAAGTGACAAAATTTGCAAATATTATATCAATAATAATTCATTTACTTTGTTTTTATACAGAATATACTTTCACATTTTTTATAAAAATCAAGTATGCTAATTCTAAATTTTTATTCCTCAACTCAAAATTCCTACTAGTTTTACTAAATAATCAACTTTATCAATAACAAAATATAAAAAATCTAACAGCAAACAGCTTTTATTTCACAACTCAAAATTTATCAACAAAATAAAAAAAAAAAAAAACTAAGAGAACCGTTGCTTTGAACAAGTTGTATTTACTTTATTAGATATTTGTTTAAAACATAAAAATATTATTGAAAACAAAATATCGGACATTGAGCCTGTGTGATAAAATAAATGTCTTGCACAAGTTATTTTGATCAAATACATATTAATTTGGAGTCCAACATTTAAAAAAACTTAAAATATTTAAAAAAATAATAAAATTTTAGAAAAAAAGAATTGGAAGCAATAATTCATTTTTTTTTTAATTAAAAACAAAAAGTTGTGTCTGCCCGGTATCGAACCAATTTTTAAACCAATTTTTGATATATTATTTTAAAAGCTGGCCATAAGCTTATAACTAATCTAATCTAACTATCTACAAAACAAAACCTAACTATTTACTATATACAATTTACAAATTTCAACAATTTCATAAATGCTGGCAGAAGATGTCAAGAATGACTTGATCAGCTTGTGAGTTGAATTTACTTTAAACTTTGACATAACTTATTAAAGATTAAATTAAAATTTGCAACCCTACAACTTTCATTGGAAGTCACAAACTTTAATTCAATCCTCCACAAAAATAAGTAACAATTGATCTATCAATTTATTGAGATAAGTTTTTCCAACGCCAAACTGTATAAATAAAGCTTTGTGTCGTGTGATAGTAGAGTGTTTTTATGTATAATTGGATAAACGGTTTTGATTGCAATATTTGTTGTTTGAATGATGTTATCTAAATAGTTGTTTAAATTTTGTTAGTGTAAAGTTTTATGTTTTTGTAAAAATCATTGATTTGTCGGTATTAGTTTTAAGCTTCCATTTAAAAAAAAAATGTGTTAAATGATTAAATGTATTTAATTTTGCTATTGAGCAGCGATGGCATAGTAACAACTCGAATAGGTTGCAGTACCATCTGCATAAAAAGCTGTTTGTGTATTAGTTAGTGAATGTTCGAATGTCGTTGAGATATATGTATTCTAGTCTGAGGTTATCGAGTAATCAGGTAATACCTGACAAATTTAACATGTATGTATTAAATAAACTACGTAATACACATTAGGAGTTGTCAAGATAAAACCACTCGCAAGGCTTATGTTTGGTGGCCTACATATAATAACAATATTTGCAAAATTTGTCAAATGTGCAATATATTTGAAAAAAACCTAAAAAATCACGTCTGACAAGTTGGCATATTCCATAAACAATTTGGAAACGTATCTGTATTAATTTTTTTGGCCAGTATACATCTAAGTACTTTTTAGTAGTCACCGATGCTTTATCCAAATGGTTAGAAGTATTTTCTATGTCAAACATAACTGCTCAAACAACAATAATAAAGTTGCAAGAATTGTTTTCTAAGTTTGGCCTTCCAAAAGTTTTAGTTTAAGACAACAGCACGCAATTAAAGTGATAAATTTATAGATTTTTTGAATAAAAACAATGTTAAATTTATTGATTCCCCGCATCTTTTTAAATAAAAAAATGTCAAAACTCAAAAATAAATTTTGATCAAGCTATATGTCGTTTTCTTACTACATATAAAAATACATAACATTGCCCAACAAAGGATTCGCAAACTAGACTCATTTTAGGTAGATCACTAAAAACATGACTTGATAAGCTACAACCAGACAGTAAAACAAGAAATACTGTAGATCTAAACCTCAACAAAAAGACAGTCAATATTTTAAGAGAAAAAGAGAAATGCAATTTGCAGTAGGTGGCAAGGTGCTTGTAAGAGATTACCAATTCACAAAAACACATTGGACACCAGAGATAGTAACTAAAAAATTAGGTATTAAATTGTATAAGGTACAGTGCGGTAGTTTAGTATAGACCCGACAAATAAATAAAATGCTGCATCCAAAGACAGATAAAAGATCAAAAAGTATCGTAAAAAAGAGTCAGAACAACGTAATTGCAAATGACATGATAAATGTGCAGGATAGTAAACTTGAGCTAAGGTTATTACGTTAGATGCAACACCAGTACTGCCTGTTAGACCAATGCGCAGATTAAGAGGAGTGTAATATATAAAGTTACTTTTTATTTAATTTGCCCTTTTGTTTCTTATAGTACGTATTTTATTTTTATAGAATTTATTGTAATATTTTTTATATGTATAAAAAATATTAAATAGAGAGAAACTAAAAATGTATCGCCTGTTCTTAAATTTTGTAAAGTAAAGTTATTAAATATAAACCCAGACGTTTTATTTATTAAACGATGTGAAAGTGTATTGTTTATTACAACTTATAATTGTCTACCGTAGAGATTGTGTAAGTTTAATAATTATTAGTGGATATTGTTGTGTAATTAATTTGTGTGTGAGACCCATCGTCCAGACTCTGTCAAAAGCTTTTTTAATGTTTAACAGAACCATGTCTGTTATTTTGACCTTGTTGAAGATAATTAAAAAATCATTAATAATTTTAACAATTTGATAAACTGACCATGTCAGAGTCAAAATCAAAATTGTTGATTTATTGTCACTTTATGTCTTCTTTCATGTTTGTCGACCCTGTCTATGAATATTTTACAGAGAGTCGTCAATACCGATATGGGTATGTATGGCGATGAGAAAAAAAGATTTTGGTATGGAATTTTTAAAAGTATGATGTGGGCAGGTGTCCACTGTGTAAGAAAATGTGACAATTTTAGCATTGCATTAAGCCCAGAAGTCTTTAGAGAGTGTTTTAATATTTTTTTTATTTTCTTTAGGTGTGATTCTAAAAGCTGAATTTAATGTTTGAAGTTCTACGTGTTGTGCCAAACAATTTTTTCCTCCCCTGCTATCCTTTTTTGTTCGTCAGTCTCATCGTCTTTCGCTTCCACACTTCTTCTCTATGTACGAGTGTTTTAATGATTTATTTTGTTATATCGTCCATGATAATTTTGTCCGTACGCCTCTCGTGCTTTGCCAATTTTTTCTAGAATTTAATGTTTGAAATTATACTTGTTGTCTCATTGTTTAAAACAGTTCTTAACATTTTTAGCTAGCAACCCAAAGTACAAATATACTTAGAAAAAAAAAGGTTATTAAGACCGTTATTAACTCAAAACATAATACAAGAAATTAAAGGAAACGATGGAAAATTAAAAGAGAAATAAAATAACAAACCTGATTCGAAAATTCAAACAAGACTATTATTGCGGATTATTTCAAAAATATAGTATATAAATATTATTTCAAAAATATAGTAATAATATGAAAAATACATAAAAAATCAATGAAGCGTTAAGAAGAAAAAAAGAAACAAGTCAAGATTTCCCAATTATTTTTTAAGAAAATGACCCATACATGGCTACTAAATCTTCACTACAGGTACAAGACACGCAGTATGATTGCAATTGATTTAAAGTTATTTTTACTCTATACATTTAATTATACTACTTCCATACATTTTCAAACGGCAAAAAATACTGATATAAAAACAAAACATTGTAATGAGCATAAATAGTCACACGAAATTGATAAAATGCCCACTAAACTTTTAAAAGATGTAGTGTCTAGTTTTATCTAGGTTTTAATAACCCTCATCAGTACCTATATATCAAAGGAGTACCAGACGATTAAAAAGGGCATCTTCCCTGCATTGACAAAATTATGAAAAATATATCAAAACTATGATGTTAAACTTTTTTAAATTTAATAATATTATTGACCCAAACCAATCTGAAGTTGTAGAAAAAAAAAGCAAAGGCAACCTTCTAAAAAAAACTGCAAATAAAATCACGTATTTTGCGTTGTATTTATCGACTTTACAATATTAAACAGAACCAGTTAATTAATATATTGAGAGGGTACGGTATTCGAAGAATGAAGATTGTTTTATCAATTTTATTATCTAAACTCTTATAAAGTAATAGTAGAAAACTGCTTTAGTAGTGCACAAAAAATAAGTATTCTCTATATGTTATGTAAATGACATCAGAAATTGCTTTACAAATTGCAAATATCTGCTGTACGCAGACGATACTGTTATCATATCTACACATAACGACCCAAATATAGCTTTAACAAGACTAAATAAAAAATTCAAAAAATTTCAAATGTGGAAACATAACAAAAAAATAGTTAATAACTTCGACAAAACTAAGATCATGCACATCAAATCACCGCACAATAACGAAAATGCAATCACCAATCTTCAATTCCACTCACACAAATGTGTTAAAACCACAAAAATTACCTACAAATGCACTCAGAAAATTAAATGGGTAACTCAAACTAAATATTTGGGTAGTATAACTAATTACCATTTTTTATTTATTTATTTATTTATTTATTAAATTATTATCCCAACAGAACTAATAGTTCCAACATGGAGATAATATACAGACATAGGTAAATAGATACAAGGAAAGAAAATAATTATGATACAATAAAATTAAATAAAGAAGTTATTATATAACTAAACAAAAAAAAAAATATGTATGAACAAAAAATAAACAAAAGTTTTACAGAAATATACAAAAATTATATAAAATAAAATGGTTAAAAAATGCTTGATTGGGCGCTACGGAGTTTACAGCATTCATTACTCTGTTTATCGGTGCATTTAGTCCTAATTTAGTGTGCGTCCAAAACAAGTAAATGTTGGTTGGTTTCTAGCTGCTAGCCTTGGTACATGGAAGTTCAAACTGCTTAATAGGATGGGACAATCCAAATCTCCGCAAACCAGCTTAGTGGCCAGCGATATATCAGCACTTTTACGACGATCTTGAAGAGAGTCAAAATCAAAACGGCTTAATAGGGCGTTATAATCTGTACGACCACGAGGCGGGTAGTGGCCATCTACTCGGTAACACATATACTTTAAATAACGTCTTTGAACTTTTTCCAGAGCATAGGAATAAGTTGCGTAGTAAGGAGACCACACCGTACTACAATACTCTAATTTACTTCTGACAAAAGCAAAATAGAGTACGTGCAAAGATTCTTTATTAGAGAATGGTTTTGCTGACCTAATAATAAATCCTAGCGATTTTAATGCTGAGTTGACAATATTGTCTATGTGACTATTAAATGTTAATTGATTGTCGAACAGCACACCAAGGTCTTTGTAGGTTGTAATTGTTGATAAAGGTTGGTTGTCAATGGCATAATCAAAAACTATATTTGATTTTTTCGAGAGTATGTCATCGTACAGCATTTTGATATATTTAGTTGCAAGTAGTTCGTTTTACACCACATAGATAACATTTGAATGTCAGATTGAAGGGATATGCAATCTGCCATAGATAAAATTGTAGAAAATATTTTTAAATCGTCAGCATATAGTAGACATTGATTTTTTAAGGTTTTGCAAATATCATTAATAAAAATGATAAAAATTAATGGCCCTAAATTGAACCCTTGAAGAACACCACTAAGTGCTGGATAGTTAGCGGATTTGAAGTTTAAAACCTCAACATACTGCAATCTGTCATTAAGATATGACTGTAATAGATTACAAAGATTGTTATCGCATCCAACAACACGTAGTTTATCTATTATAATCCCGTGATCTAATGTGTCAAATGCTTTACTGAAATCAGTGTATATTACATCCACTTGTTGTCGCATATCAAGCGATGTAGAAACAAATTCTGTAAAACATAGCAAATTTGACGCAGTAGACCTCTTCTTAACAAAACCGTGCTGGTTATCTGATATTAGACTTTTTACTCCAAAATAAAGCCGTTCTGATATTATCCGTTCAAAAACTTTGGCAAAGTTGTTAATTAAAGCAATTGGACGATAGTTTGATATGTCTTCTTTGTTTCCCTTTTTGAAAATTGGGCTGATACAGGCAATTTTTAATAGTTTTGGAAAAGTTGAAGTTTTTAATATTAAGTTAAACAAATAATGCAGTGGATTTGCTAAGACAGTAGCGCAGTCTTTGACTAAGAAAGAAGGAATGCCATCAGGACCTGACGTGTATTTTGCTTTTAGACGTTTAGAAGCTTGCACAACTTCATCGGATGATATGGATTTAATTCCAAATGGAATAGTATTGTTGACGGAATTAGAATTTGATGGAAGATTTGAAGTTTTGTAAACACTACTAAAAAAATTTGCTAATGAGTTTACGATTTCTTGTTGGTGTGACGTCATAATTCCATTATGAATCATAAATGATGGAATTCTTGAACTGTTTTTCAAGCAATTAATGTATGACCAAAATTGGTTTGGATCGTTTTTCAATTTTGTTTCAGCTGCAGTAGTAAACATTTTTCAGTCCAATGAAATACGGCGTTTTGTTTCTGCTCGAAGGTTGAAATACTTTTGCCGATGATCATTGGTTTTATGTTGACTATATAACTTGTGGTAACGCTTTTTTTTTGCCAAGAAGTTTGCATAAATCAGTGCTGAACCACCAAGGATATCTAGACGACGATTTACGTGGAATTGACTTTGGAACATGTTTGTCCAATATTTTTTATATTGTTTGGTAAATCTTATCACAGCATACGTCAACATCTGTCTCAGCATACACTAATGACCAATCAGTGTCAAGAAAAGCAGTGTACAAGTTGGATAAGTTAGCTTTTTTAAAACAATATTTGTATGTCTGTTGTGGACAAAACGGCAAATTAGTAGTTGTAGAAACTTTAATGTCAAAAGCAAGAGCTGGATGGTGTGTATCCTCAATTACAAATGGGGAATAACAACGTGAAAGTGAACATTTAATATCAGAGGACGTTATCATTAGTATTTAGAATATTATTATGTTGCAAAAGATTGTTATAGTTTAAGAAATTTAAAAAGTTACTTCGATAAATTCATAAAATGCTTCATGTACAGTTGTTGATTGAGAGGGTGGTATATAACAAACAATTATTAAAAGAGTTAGCTTGTATTTATGAAAATGAATGGTAGCTGCGGAAAAATCTATTTCAACAATTGGACAGTGCGCATTAGTAATTGGAATGCATTGTGCAGTAGCATCATCAACAGCAATTAAAACACCACCAGCTTTACATCGTGTACGATCAACTCTATGCACAAAATAAGTTTCTGGAAATAGTTCCCTACTGATCGTTCCGTCTTTTAACCAGGTTTCACTTATTGCTATAATATTAAAATTAGAAGAACATACGCTATCAAAGAAAGTTTGTGTTTTTGTGTTTAATCCTTGTGTGTTTTGATAGTAAAAATGAGCTACTAATTCATTCTGTTGGGACAATGTTAGTTTTTTTGTACAAGTATTGTAGGAGTACCGTTTATATACTTAATATAAAGGTTTTTTTCGCCGTTATAAATGCAAGATTTTAAAGAAGCACGAATAATTTTTTCGTACTCTTGTTGTTGGGGAGTTTTGTCGGAATTAATAAAAATTTTGTTATATGTAGCAGAACTACTCAACTTTTTTGCTTCTTTTAATACTTTTACAGCGTCTGTCCTGCTAGTAAAAATTACTTTATTCGGGCGTGGTTTATTATTTAACGGTCTTCCAAGACGGACAGCTTGAGAAATTGTTGGCAGTGCAGGTACAATAGACTTTAATATCGGCAAAACTGAAGCTACAACATTGCCGTCAGATGTATTATTTTCTGGAGCATTAAATATGATAATATTTGTAGACCGCTTTTTTCGTTCGTGACATTCTACAATGACCTTTTCGTATGCTTCGCAACTTAGATTTCCGGTTGAAACGTTATTTGGAGCTGATAATTTTGATAGAGCAGCTGTTAGCTCTTTAACTTGTTGACTTAAGTCTGACACCATACCTTTTAACACAGATATTGTGTTTCCTGAGTCAGAGCAACTATTACACGTCCATTTATAGTTTGCTTTTGATCGTAGCACACGAGAGTCAGATAGGGGAAGACCAACACATAAACATGCATAATAATCTTCACAGACAAAACATCGAATGGCTTCCAAATCTATTGTTTGTTTATTACAACATTTACAAAGAGCCATTATATATATATATATATATAAATAAGAATAAATTAAAAAAAAAAAAAAAAAAAATAGCAGTAATTAAAAATGGAAAACTTATAAATGACAAACTTAGTTAACTGGACCGTGAAAATATTAAAATATGTGCAACAAAGGTAAAAATGGGAAGTACGGATAATTGTATAAATAAAAATTACATATTAAAAATATTTAAAATTAAACCTTAAGTATCTACTGCAAGTTACGCCACTGGCACACAACAAAGGCTGGGTAAGTGGGGTTAGAATACTTACACAAATAATCGAATCAGATGAATCAGATGAATCTCACAGATAATAACTATACAAGCCAATTTAGCGCACATAAAATCACAATAAAACAATGACACAAGTAATTTTAAACAGGTTAAAACTTAATTAAAATTGATTTGTTGTTAGCACAATGTTATTAACAACAGTGGCGTACATTAATGTAATATGAAAACTTCAAATAAAGGCCACTAACGGTACACTAAGACACTTTGCAAAAAAATTCTACCACCTTCGCCTTTTTCGTCCAGTGTCTATATTAAGAATGTTAGAAGTAGTTTTTGTTAGCATTACTTATAATCATTAACGTACTGTATAGAATTTTATTTACGTACATGTATTGTCTGAGAACCTGAGAGTTATTCACACATAGATTAAGTAGGTCTTTGAGGTACTTCACACATAGGCTGAGGTGTGTAAAACAAAGTACATTGGCCTTGAAATCATTGAGGTACTTGACAGTTGTAGCATGCCAGGTACGCTGCAAGAGTTGAGATGTTGTAAAAGATTGTTATTTATACACTGGCATGAGGCCTTGGGGTTGTATGTTGACACCGTATTTGGCTTTTGGGTCAGTTGAGGCCTTAGGGTTGCACAATAACTGCAAAAGATTGTTAAGCTTACACAGACCAGTTAGATCTTGAGGTTGTGTGAAGGGCACATTACACTAGTAAAGAGCTGTTATAAAAACATTGGTATTAGAGTATACCTTAGGGATGTGTTAATTATGTGATTGATGTAATTGTAGAGATTGCTGTATGACTACCTGGACCAATATTCTGGCACTCATAGCGATTTCGCGCCACGTCATAGATTTCCCCTACCGGAGGGGAAGTGTGACATTTTAATCATAAATTTGCAATTAATAACACATATTTAAAAATGCAATTAACTTGAAGCTTGGTATTGAATTTATATTACTAGATGGTCCTGTAGTACAAAAAGAGATCACCGGCAGATTTTTTAAATTAATGATGACGTCATTAATTGCGATCAGCGATATGTAATATATGCCAGAATAACCCTCCAGTCCTATGCTACAGAAAAATTATTTGTTTTTTAAGTGCGCGGAGCATATCAATAATTTTGTGCAGGTTTAATTTATAGAAACGATTGCGGGTCGTTACGATAACGCGCTGTAGATGAGATGGACTGAGCCGGCACAAATGGAGTGGAGTAAGTGTGGTGTCACACTATGCGTTAAAAACGCTGCGGTAAAAACGCATCCGGTGGGAAGGATGCCGACCGAGCATTGTTTTAAATGAATGGCGACACATATGTGCGTTTTCAACGCATCCACCGGACGCCACCGCATGTAGCTGGCGCAGCTCGGACAAAACAGCAAATACACAAAATATAAAAAAACATGAATGTGAAATAATTAAATTTTCTTATTTTGTATCACTGATGAAATATTCAACACTTTTATAATAATTTAATAATTAATAAAAATATTTACACATTTAAAATAACTTTATAAATAAAAATTATAATGCTAAATGTAAATTATGTTTATAAATATATACTTGTCTTATTATATATATATTTGTCTTATTATAAAATAATAATATTAACAAATAAATAATTGTAAATTTAAAACGCATCCACCGGACGCCACCGGACGCCACCGCATGTTTGCTGCGGCAGCGCCGGATAACCGGACAACCGCATGTATAGCAAAAACAAGGTTTAAAAAAAACGTTTTATTAATTTTAAATAAAAAAATTTTAATGTTTTATTTTGTTTAAAACAGTTTAAAACAAAATAAATAAAAAACCTGTTGTGTAATATTTTTTTATAATTGTTTGTCGGAGGAAGCCGCGAGCAGAAAATGTCTTGTTTTGCTATTGCCGCTTGAAGCATGTATATTGCTAAAATTGTCAAATCAAATCAAAACAAACCAAATTGCTATTCAACTGCTTGAAATAAATAATCTAAAAAATTGTAACGGGATATAAAACGTCAATTAATAAATTATTTAATAAAAATGAATAATTTTTTATTAAATAATTTATTAACTTTTTAGTTGTAAATTACTTTTGCATATAAGAGTTGTATATTTTAAAATTGTATATATTAAAAAAAAAAATTACTTCAATATGCTTTATTTTATTTTTATTTTATAAACTAGTTTTGTCTTTTAAGGCATCATCAGTATAAGTGTATAATAACATATAAAAAATATATTTGATATTAATTATTAATGTCAAAAATATTTAAGTATAAAATTTTATAATTTATACAATTTTAAAATATTAATTTTTTTACTCTAATTTGACTAATTTTTATTAATTTAATTATACTTGCGGTTGCGTTTTGACGGGATAGTGTGACTCGTTGAAATCATCCGGTGAAAACGCACCGGATACACCGGTGCGTTTTTAACGCATAGTGTGACACCGGACGACTCGTTGAAATCATCCGGTGAAAACGCACCGGTTTCACCGGTTTCACCGGTGCGTTTTTAACGCATAGTGTGACACCAGACTAAGGCATAGTCGTACAGTAGCCTGAGTAAAAGTGAAACAATGCGGTCAAATGATTTGACGACAGATAGATATTATTGCTGAATAGTGTTAAGTTAATTAATATACGTCGTTTAAACACAGAGTAGTGGTTGGGAAGATTTGCGTGCGTCGCATTAGATTTATAAAAAAAAATATATATAACTTTGTTTTACAAAAATCATATATACTACTAGAATTTTGACTAATGTATGGCATAACTGTATGCAAATATGCATTGCAAAATCTCACGGACATACTAGGCAGAACTAAAAAAAAAATTTAAAAAAAATATAGACACCAACATGAGTAATGTTATGTTTGTAGACAACTTTCAACCAAGTATAGATTATGTATCAAATACTACTTAAAAACTGATAAATTTACTAGACTATAAAATGCATATCATACAAAAAGTCATAGTCAACCCCATTTAAAAAAAAAATTCTTTCAATAATAAATACGAAAATAAATTAGAACCAAGAGCAATTCCAAAGCTATTTAACAACTTACCGAATACATCTGTAAAAGACTCTAATCTCTATTGTGATTGATTTATTATTTCAATTGTGTTTTAGTACAAAAATATTTTATTCATTTATTATTTTATTAATCATCAGCATTACAGTATCATTAATTAGTGACTACCATGGTGTATTTTTAAGCAAAGAAAACTTATACAAAATGTTGAGTTTATAGAAATATAGAAATTGTACTCCGCATGCCATACTGAGAATCCAGTCTATTCCTGTACTTATTTATCATGACAGCAAAGCTTTCCAGATAGTTTTGGTCTTTACTCTGTCTATAAGCCGCAAAAGCCATAAAATCGTTTTTTTTTTTCAGTGAGCTGGGCAAAAAAAATCATTTTAGAGATTTTTTTAACCGCCAAAGTTGACGTAGTTTGATGTAAATTAGTTGAAAAAATACAAATTTGTTTTGTGTATTTGGGTTTTAAGGACTTAAAACTCAAAGAAACTGCAAATATAGGCCTATTTTTCGACATAAACTCTTACAAGTACACATTTAGCAGCGGTCAGAGAAACTATACACCAAATATTATTAAAAATTTGAACTTTGCAAACAATTCTACATGAAAAATCAAGTCAGTGTCGTGATATCGAGCATAGAAAAATCCATCTAAAAAAATTAAAAAATTAAAAAAAAAATCATTTACTAAAAAAAATATAAAAATTTATTTTTTTAGATTATTTGGCTTATAGTCTTTTAAGCTTATTTTAGAAGTTTAACAAAACATCTTTTATCGCTTGAAACAATTTTACTGCTTGTTTCGATAGTTTTTGCGCTTGCTGTACAAAATTAGACTCAATCTATCGGCGCCAAAATTAAGAACTTTATTATTTTTGGCATACAAACATAAATCCCATAAGCCCAGTACTCATCAAAATTTGAAAACAAAATGTTATGCCTTACCCTAGTGTGTTTTTAATATTTTTTGTAAATATAAAAAAATAATTAATTTTTAACGCATTATTCGCCTAAATTTGTTTCCGAGATAAACTTATCTACCGCCACTGACTATTTTCCATGTAAAATTGTCTGCAAAATTCAAATTTTTAATAATATTTGGTTTATTGTTCCTCTGAACGCTGCTATACGCGTATATATCTTGAAAAATAAGCCTATTTTTGCAGTTTTTTTAAGTTTTAGACCAGTAAAATCCAAGCACACACACATACGTTGGTTAAAAAAAAACACAAAAATGCTCCTTTTTGCCCAGGCCACTGGAACTAAATATCGGTTTTTTGGGTTTTGCGGTGTATAAAAAGAGCATGGACTCAAACTGACGCCAGAATTGAATTCAACAAAAAAAAAATGATTGAATTCACTAGTAAAATTTTGGACTGGACACGACCTAAACCTAACACTACGATTGAGAATGCTGAGGTGCTATGTATTTTCTGTTCTTATGTATGGAGTCGAGGCATGGACGTTAACAGAAGCAACTCTTAAGAAGTTAGAAGCATTTGAAATGTGGTGCTATAGGCGCATGCTTCGTATCAGCTGGGTGGATAGAGTCCGCAACGATACAGTGATGAATAGGATGAACAAAGAGGTAGAACTTGTCAAGACCATCAAGACCAGAAAACTCTCCTACTTCGCCCATGTAATGCGACACCCCGAAAAATTCAATACCCTACATCTTATCATTCAAGGGAAGATAAATGGAAAGCGTAGCACAGGAAGGAGCAGAACATCGTGGCTGAAGAACCTGAGGCAATGGTTCGGCCAAACCACAGAATCACTGTTCCGATCAGCAGTGAATAAGATAATGATAGCCAACGTTCGCTAAGCGGATATGGCACGCAAAGAAGAAGAAGTAAAATTTTATTTTGCGTTAAAATTGCGACAAAAGCACCAAACTCGACCATAAAACTGAAAAGTGACATTCTAATCATAAAATGTCACAAGCAAATTAAGGCAATAAAATATATTAAAATATAGTTAAAAAAAATTAAAATTTGAGAATTAATTGTTTAAAAGTCAAAATTCGAATAGTAAAATCCGGTCAAAAATTTAAATATTGTCAGAAAACATCAAAATCGGAACTTAACTGTTAAAATATCAAAACAAAATGTAAAATTCTAGTCATAAAATGTCAAAAATCCGGTCTTAAAACCTAAAAATAGCAAAATCTAGCCATAATCTGTCCAAAAGTGCAAAATTCTATTTATATAATGTCAAAAATAGCAAAATCCGGCTATAAAGTATAAAAATATTGTAAAAAACATCAAAATTTGACCATGAACTGTTTAAATTCAACTTCAAAAAATCTTAAAAATAGTAAAATCCAGCTAAAATCCTTGCATTTTAAGAAATTTTCCTTGTATTCCATCTGAATCAATTTCACAATCCATAACATTTACTTCAAACTATATTTATCAATACAGACAGTTTGTGGAATAAATCTTACCATTTTATTTTCAAAGTTTTTCAAATATTCTAAAAAATAAACTTGGTCATCATAAGAACATTTTGTCATTAAAATCTTCCAAACACAAGTGCAATATTGAAAACGCTGCCAACTGATGTCTTTCTTATGTATACTACAGTACAGTTTTGACCTTGTATTTCTGTAAACAACTGATTTAAGTGGTTGAAAATATATCACTCAAATATGCCAATTCTGCCATCCAATTATTGTCATTGAAACAATCAACACATTTTTGTTTTTTATCCTCCGATTTTTTTTTTAAGTTATTTGGTGGTTTTGAGTAACCCACCCAAATACCTCCCGAGACCCAAACATGGGTCAAAATCAAAGTTTACTAACTGGTCTAAATCTAATTTATAAACGTCTTCAAAAGCTTTATCTTTGTCATTGATTGCAGTCACGTTTTCGTTTCAAAGAAATTAAATTTTTCTCTTCCAAACTTCGTCTCTATGTAATTTAATGTCATGTCTGATTTATTTTGTCGTCCATAATAAATCGACATGTCACCTTACAAAAAAAAATCAACTTTTCTAAAATTGTTTTATAGTCTACAATTTGTAGAGGTAGTTCCTCTTTTTAAATCATTTGAATGTCAAAATTTTGATTTCGTAAATTGAATTGCTTTTGTCATTCTGTCCACTTCAATTTCGATGTCGTCAACAGTCTCAATTTTATTATTTATAGTCATTTATCTGCCCAACAGTTGTCTGTTCAATCTGCCAACTTGTCGTCTAGTCTAGATAGCTCAAAATCATTAAAAAATCACTGTTAATAGAAATGTTGATCGGGCTATGATCTGAATTCAATTTGTCAACTGCCTATACGTCTGAGATATTCACCACATTTTCATTTAAAACGTTGAAACGTTAAGTGAATGATGTGTTCAAGTGATATGTTGTAACAAAGACAATTCCAAGTATGGTGTTTTGCGTTAAATATCATCATTTGATATTCGATTAGTTGGTGGATTGTATACTGCTATTAACACCAGTCCGTCCTCCAATCAAATATCAAAATGTTCGATATCGCTATCTACACTTATGTTCAATCTTTAATATCAAAAAAAGTTTTTGGTTAGAATGCTACTTCGCCAGTAGCGTTGGCTCTATCTGCTCTTTCGCAGAAGTATTCTTAAACTTTGAGTAAATTTTGTTTCCAAATTCATAAAAATGTCAGTTGTATTTCTATTCAAAAACTCTATTACCTCAGCTACTTAATTTATTCGTTAAACGTTCCATCCTTTTTTTTTATTCATCATTTTTTAATTATTCATTTATATTTTAATTTTTTTTTAGATTTCAAAATGTGATAATTAGTAATTATTTAAGATGTCACAACATTAAAATAACTTTAAATTTCAACAAGTAAAATCACACTCGCTAGAAGTCACTTATGTTATTGTCCTGCCTAGTAGGTATTCTTTGATTTTGCTGTTATGCTCTGGTCGTTGCAATTACTGCTGCTCTCGTTGCCTCTGCAATGACAACTGCTGTTGTTGTAATTTTTGGTTTTCGCTTCTGACCTCCCAAAAGTTTCTTGTTCGTAGTGGTGCTGGTTCGTATTTTCCTAAATTCTTAGTTTGTAGTTTGTTTCTAGATGAATTTAATTTTTTTATTCCTGTTGTAGACTAGATAGTTGATAAAACTGGCAAGGTGTGCTCCTCCACAATTGCAGCATTTAGCTGCTGTGCCTCTGGGTTTTGGATAGCTGTGTGTCAGGTGGAATTAAGCGGACTTCAAGTACTTTTCCTGACACCTGTAACATTGACTGAACATTTTCTTATTGATGTATTTCTCAAAGTACAAGATTGTATAGCAATTGCATTTAATTCACCAACTGTAATTTTATTTGAGCCGGTGAGGATGCATACAAGGTGCCTAGTTCTCTTCATCCGGGAACATTTAAAAATATTAATTTTGTAATTACCTAAAAATTCAAAGATGATTTCTACATTTTCTCACCCCTCTGCGTAAAAGTGTAAAACTCTAATTCTTTTTAAAATTTAAAATTAATCTATAATTAGACTGATTTTATTATCAAACAGATGTTTTAAAGTAAGTTTTTTATTAATTTTTGATTTAATAAATTTGATTAATTCTTTATTAAAATCCATTTGTCCTGTGGGGGATAACGCTAATTGTGGCGAGCGGATCAAATCGGTTCTGTTCTTTGTCAATATGTTGTATGGTTATTTATTCATAAAATTTTCTATACTAAAAATTTCCTTTTCAAAGTACTAGGACATTTAGACCTCACCGGCTCATCTTTATTTTCATTTAGTATTTTATACAAGTTAGCTTTGAAAACTGATGTCAAAATATTTCTCTTCAGATTAGTTCTCAAAGCTCCTATTATTCTTCTTTAATTTTCTATACACTTTGTCTATTTAAATTGGCTTTTATACCACACATTTTATTAAAAATTCACTCTTACGTTCCGTCTGACTAATATAATGGAGCATTTCCATACATAAAAAAACACAAAAAAAAAACAAAAGAAAACGTTTATTAATATCATCTAAATGCTCTAAAGATGATAAACTTAAACGTGATGAATCCATTACCAGAAATTAACAAAATTACTAATTAAAGGATAGAAACACACAGAGGTTTTCAACAGGTAGATGTTGTTGCAACAGAAAACGATCAATAACTAAAAAACGGTCAGTTCAAACCCGCCATTCCGACCAACGGTTGTTGGTGCAACTCATCAACTCAACATAAGAGTACTGTTGTATCTTTAAGCAAGTTTCTATACCAAAAACTTATATCTAAATTTGTTTAATTTTCATTTTCAAACTCCTACTAGATTTACAAAATAATCATTTTATCAACAACAATATCAAAAAATTATATATTTTTAAATTCAATAAAAAAAGTACTGTCGCTTTGAGTAAGCTCTTCAACCAAACATTTTGATCTAAACTTGCTTATAACGTTTCATCCATTTTTTTTTGCAAAATACTCAAAATTCCTATTGGTTTCACAAAATAATCAATTTTATTAAGAACAAAATTGAAAATTACTGATGCTTTGAGCAAATCTTCTATACCAAATATTTTTATCTAAATTTGTATTTGACATTTTTTAATCTAATCAAATATGCTAAATTTTTAAATAGTGACGTTATCCAATTTAAATTATCCACATACTAATCTGATTTTGATTACTACTAAATTAAGTACAAATATTCCTTCAAACAAGCTTCAGTAGTATGATGAGAAATCAATAAGAATCTTCTTTTTACAACATTTACATGAATATCATTAATTCAGAGACAAATTTATCAATTCAATATTTGTATTTCAGACATATTTTGAACACACAAGACCGTGTTTTAATGCAACAAAACCCAATTTTAATATAAAGACCAAATTTTCATGTACACATTAATGCCGTTTAGAGCCATATTTTATAGTAGTATATTCGAAGCCAAATTTTGACGTTACATTTGATTTTAAAACAACTTTTCACATTTCTTTTAAATCTTCGAAAACATTTGAAGTTTTTAAATTTTTAAATCTCTTGTAAGTCCCTAAATACCCATAGTAAAGTATCAAAATTTTTGACAATTCTCGCATTATACTTTTTTGCTCAAAATTATTTTAAATCTCTTCAATTTGTCAGAATAGAGTCTCATGGGCAAGTTAATTCTAAAGAAATGTCAATCAAAAATATATTAATTTTCGCGGAACATTGTTTATGAAACCCTGAGCTGAGGTCTGATCTCAGTGACAGCTCTCATGTTGCTTAGTACCCAATGTGGCTGAAAAAGTTTTATTTCTTGCACACAGATTGAATTTTCATATTGTCATTTATTTTTGTTTAATTATATTTATTTCATCTTTAAAGTTTTGATTATTTAGTGGAATTGAAATAGCTCTATGAATTAAACTATTGAAAACTGATAATTTATGATTAATTGGAAACGAATCTTTATGATTTCAAAATTGATAGAAAACCAACTTTTTCAGATACAATTATACCAAAAAATTCGTTATTAAATACATAATAAAATAAAATCTTTTATTTTAATAATATGAATAAAAAAGTAATGTTCAAGATATGTAATTCCAACATAACGCCTTAATAAACAACATAAATGTTTAAAATAACACAGATAACCAAAAAAGACCAAATCTGACTTGTTTTAGAATCTTCAAATTATTCATTAACATATGCTTATCGATGTAAACGTTGTAAATATTAAATGCACATTTAATATATTTTAACCAATCAACAATAAGCCCATACTTCTAGAATATACTTTGAACTAATTAATTATATTGAATGATTGCATTGTTTAAATTACAAAACGCAATGTCAATAACAAAACTGTTACAGCATATAACATACAGAAAAAAATGATGAAGAGACCCGATTACAATTAGCAACGCGACACACAACAATGCACGCATTATTATTAGCACCGAGATCACATTGTGGAGGATGCATTGAACATTAAATGAGCTTTTATGATTCGGCACGGTAATCCGCGATGAATCGCAGCCGCTGTATATAGATTGAACCATTAAAACGTCACGTGAGAATTATTCAGGATTAGAGAATCTCTTGTCCCATTCTCGGCAGCACAAAACATGATCATCATAACTTTGCAAGAATATAACGTGTTTACTAATTTTAATTGCAGATGAATTATGTAAAGGGTACTTATGTCACCATTGGCGACATTCTTTTGTCATTGCCGGAGAGATGAGATGGAATTAATCGGAAAGATTTCATTTTTTTATAATCTGCTCATTGAATTTTATGGACGGTTAATTGATCAATCGATTAGTTTATTATAATGTGTTTATTGGAATAGATCTAGACAAGTTGAATAAATCTGCAGGTTTGAAAAGGTTTTGAGGCTCGCCGAAGCAATTAATGTATGTATCTTCTACAACAACAAAAAATTAATTCGTACAAAATTTTTTTTATAATTTTAAAAATTTCAAAAATATTTCTGATTTGAAATTGGATGGTTTTTTATTATCATCACCATGATGTGCAATGTTTGAGTAAGTTTGAGTTTCTATTTACAAAATCTAAGTTTCAGCAATAATTAATGCAATACACTAGTGATAAAGTCTATTAAATTTTTTTTTTATTGAAAACTAAATTTCCTTTATTATAATTATAATCTGCGATTGTTTGAGCAATATTTTGAGTAACCAATTGTAAAATTTTATTGACAGTTACAATTAATGCAAACATGTTTATGATTTATTAAAATATATCTAACAAACACTATATTTTGCAAATTTCAAAAGTAATGGTTTTTGTACTCATAAAAGATGTAATATTTTGTCTTAAATAAGCCGTTGATATTCGCAAATGTCGTCTAATATGTAGTTATAAAATAAAAGTGGGCAGAGTAAGTAGCTTCTGCTCTATTATTTGCAGTGTATTAAGCAATTAAACGGTTGATACACCTGCATATATACGTATGTATGTCCTCTTGGTTTGGCCCCGCTGCGACGACCGCCCACCGCAATGCAAGCGTGGGTACTTTACGAGGCGCTCACTAAAAATCAAATTTATTCCATGTACCCGGCCGCAACGGCAAATACATAATAACTTGGATAAAATGTACGTGTAAAAATTATTACGTACGTATAAATATCGAAATGTGTGCGCGTACAACACCGGCCGGCCCCGCAGGAATATAAATGTACATTATTCAGATTTTCTCGGAAATTTCATATTCGATAAATATTGCAATACAATAATTCACTGCTTTTAATCTGTCCGTGTAGAATTGGAATCGAAGCCTCAAGGTTGTTAAATGTGTCGATGGGTGTTCTTGTTGATATGATAGAGGAAGTCATGCGTAATATTTATAACGTGTTGAATAGATTTGTGGCGATTATCTCAATCATATTTTATAATAGTTGTTGGAAATTCTGGTCAATGTCATCTAGTAAATTTAATTTAATATAATAAAATTATCATGATCATGACACCATTAAATTTAAAAATTGGGAAAGATTTTCAACAGTAATAATGTCTAGACCAGAGTTTTCAAACTATAAGTAATTTGCAAAAAAGCAAAATTTTAAGTATTAATAACACTTAAACTGCTGGATAAGGTACTCCAATTTATGTTGTACACACGCCCAAATGTTTGTAATCAAGAAATTGAATATTTTTCCTCTTGCAAACGCCAATAATCAATAAATTAATAGAAAGAATAGTAAGATTCAATCTCCAGTTTATGAGCAAATAGTTTAAATAGAAGTGCCAAGCTCACCCGCCCAAATGTATGTAATCAAAAGATTGGATTTTTCTTCTCCTTGCAAACACTTTGAATTGAAGTAGCCCGCCCACCCACCCAAGTATTAGTGTTCAAGAAGTTGGATCACAACCGCCTCTTGTGACCAAATGACTTCTGGCGTCCGCATATAGGTCAAACATTCAATCGCTTAATGACAAACACTTGGGTGGGTGGGTGGGACACTTCACAGCATAATACTAAGTCAATAGTTTAAATTAAAGTGGCCCACCCACCCAAGTCACAAAATAAATTTAAAAAAAATGATTTGAATGGTAGCGCCCCGAGTATAAATTTTTAAGGAGTATGATGTTTCTCCCCCTAACAAACGCTTTTAATTACTAAAATTTAAAAAAAAGTAACATCATTGTCGGTTTATATTGGCGTGATTGTTGCGCGTCCTAATTGATAACAATTCCCCAACTTCTTAGTCTAAGCTTCCTTTTTTCTATCCTGTATCCAGATGGTGTCCACCGTCAATTATTTCATAATGTCACATTGCAAAGGAAGTAGTCAATAACAACATAAAAATGTTCACTTAGGTTGCACTATAAGTTCGGGTATCGCGAGTTTGATATGTTTGTAACACTCTCGACATGGGCTAGTTTAAAACAGTTCTCGGTTCTTGAGTTTGATGGTAAATTCCGCGGTATCCTGCATTGTGATTTAATCCAATCGTGTTTTACTACGCAGTAACTTTATGTTGCATACCTAGAATGTTGATCCAAGTTTCTTCCAGCACTTTCGAAGTCCAATGCTTGTTTTAAGAACTTCTTTAGTTGTTTGTAACCTTGCAAAAAACTGCTGCACCAAAAATCATAGGTTTAATTTTCACAACTGAAATTATTTCAAAAGTATATATACACTCTTCGACTCCCTAATCTGCATCGTCAGCGTAGGGTTTAACAAGTAAGATCCTTCTCTAGTCCAAAATAGATGAATAATCTCTCCAGTAGTTCAAAATCCACTAAAAACCGTAGATCCACCCGTAATGTTATTTGTCAGCATTACAAGCCAAAAAAAAGCTGCGTCCGCAGTGGCGTGTATACGGCTGAAACGGTACCTTGCAAAGTATCTATGCATATCCATCTCAAACGGATAATCAAAATGTCTGATTATGTCAGAGAAATCTTCAAAATAATGCGTTATAGTAATACGCCCTACAACGTTGTAATGAGAGACGTATGCCGCTAGGAATCTACACTGGTAGCAGCGCGGTTTCTTCTGTCTTGCGTTACTTGTAAGTTTCGTGTGCAAGTAACTTCGTCAAACTTACTTGCATAGATTTTGGATTTGTCCGTTATATGTTTCTAGATAAATTCCATAAGAACGGTAGGTTCACCTATGTCGTCAACTTGGTATGGCTTAAACCGATGTTCAATAACAAATTAATGTCTGAGCGTGTGTAGGCCGTAATAGGCTCAGTTTTAAATTTCAACCTTGAGTTGAGATTATTTAATCAGGTCAGCTCAATATTGTTGACTTTGCTAAATAGCGCATGGCTGCATGTAAGTGGTTACTACGTTGATTCTTAGTGTAAAAGTAGAAATATAATCTCCTTCTAAACTTGTTGGATATTTATAAGTATCCGCGTAATTGTTGTTCATTCCCTGCACGGTAACATCATGATTGCGGACAACTAGTTTGAACTATATTGCCCCGCCCACCCTCTCAAGTGTTTGTAATTAAAAAAAAAGAAGTTTATGATTGCAGACAAGCTTAAACTGTAAAGTGCCTCTCTCACCCACCCAATAGTTTGTAATTGAGAGATTGTACGTTTCTTCTTTTTGAAAAAATCACAAAGTTAAAAGGGAAAAAGGTAACATCAAATCTACAGATTATAAACACTTAAGCGGTTGGTTGGGATACTACAATTTATTATTCTTTATTTATTTATTATCATAAACAAATAGTTTAAACCCCACCCACCTGCCCAATTTTTTGAAATCAATGAGATTGAAAATTTCTCCTTCTTACAAACGCTAATAGACAATAAATTAATAAAGAAGAAAGAGGCATCCAATCTACGGATCACTAACACTTGGGCGGGTAAGTGCAAGACTCCACATTATGTTTGCCTACAAATAGTGTTGATTGAAGAGCCAAGTGTATGTAATCTACTTATTGATCAATATCACTTGGGCGAGTGGCTGAGATACTTCAGTTTACAATAGAGGACAAATTCTGTGTTTGTAATCTAATCTACCGGTAACTTACACTTAGGCGGGTAGATGAACTTCAATTCACAATTAGGGACAAATAGTTTTAACTGGAATTGTTCTTGTAAATGCCTATCACTAGCTACTCTAAATAAACTTAGGTCAACTATGTGCATCTAAGCCCACTGTCGTTAACGCTGGAGAATTTCCTTGTTGGGCCATCACAAGCCGCTTAGATGGCGCTAGCAGTAACAAATAATATAATATAGAAGGAACACTTGATTGAGACAACGGAGACGAGCCAAACGTTGCCTCGGGTGGGCATTCGACAATATTCGTGAGATATTCTACAATGCGTACGTCTAAGATATTGCAACGCGTGCCTTACTTCGTTTTTATTAAAATTATTATTTTACATATTATAATTTTAACAAAAAATAAAACATGTTTCTGGTCAATGTTTAAACTTTAAAACAAAATAGGAATTGATTGAAAGTTAAAAATATGTTGTGTATTGCTACTACTACTTCATAGATAAGTTGTGCAATTAACTTATCTATGAAGTATTATAGACCTTTTAAAAGTTCATATGTTCTTACATTCGTAAGCACAACAGAACTTTGCCATTTTATACATAATAATAATTGCAAAAAACACTATAAATGTGCGCCTGACTACGTGCGCTAGACGTAACAAAAATATTCGGTCTACCACACCGTTAAAAAAAAAAAAAAAAAATAGAATCGTACCAAGACTCACTCACGGGTAAGAAAGTAAACAAAGTTTTATTTATAAATATATTTGATAATATATTTATATCATTTATATTATACTATTTAATAGTGCTTTTGTGTAAGCTGTGAGTTTTGTGGTAAAAAATAGTGGCAAGAAAAAGTCTGTCGGTTCTAGAAGTAATAAAACTAGACTGTATAAAATGACAATAAAGCAAAGCAAGAATCTTGTGTTAAATTACAAAGTAATTCTCAAGATGATGATATCAACAGGCAACACAATAATTCAGTTGAAGACTTTATTTTTGAAAGTTTGTGTTTACCAACAGAACATATAGTTGAGAGGTGATATAAAACTTATATGTAATAGGTTTGCTCATCAAGATGGTTGCGACGGTTACTATGTGGTACTTCATATTTAATAAGTAAATAAAACAACTACTATGTTTTTACCACTAATTTATTAAATTAGTGGTAAAAACATAGTAGTTGTTTTATTTACTTATTAATAGGTTTGCTTTTACAAGAATACCAAACTCGGTGCAAAATCGGTCAACTCATATATATAATATATAAATAAACAACTTTGATTACTGATTACTAAATAAATAAATTTCAAATTAAATATCGATAGCTGCAATTATGGCCTCGCTAGTTCACGTTCTTTCATGTTGATTATAATTTGTATTTTAATTTATTATACTGGGTCATTAGTCAAAATTACTGGAACACCTAATTAATTCTTCAACCGTAAAATATTTCAAAAAAGTTTTTAATCAAAAGTTGTTTAATTTTAACTAAAAATATTTTCAATATACAGGGTGTTCATTTTATCGGGGAAATTTGTTAATTTTTTCTTCAAATAGATCACCCCATATATTTATACATTTTTTGATTCTAATACCTGTATTTTTCGCAATTTTTTTTATATATAATACACCATTTTTTAGTTTACATCCTTACTTACTTAGAATTAATCTTAAAACTAATCTTAGAACTAAAAAATGTAAAAATATACATTGTTTATTTTGTTATAGAAATTTGGATTTTTTATTTATTTTTTAAATAGAACACCTTGTATACTTTTACTTTTATTAATGATTTAATTATTGGCTTGTTATTTCTTTTTGATGTTGTTTTTTTCTTATTTGTTAGGTTTAAATAAATGTGTATGTTTGTGGAAAAATGTTCTTTATTTGAAGTTTAGGAGTTTGCTTATACATAAATCAAAGATGGTGCATTATATGTATAAAAAAAAATATCTTAAAATCAATAAATGTAAAAATATACAAGGTGTTTTATTTGAAAAAAAAAAGTTTACCAAATTTCTACAAAAAAATGAATGTATATTAATAATATTTTTAATCAATAGTTTCTTTAAAACCAAACAACTTTTTTTTAAATTTTTTTACGGTTAGAAAATTATTTAGGTGATCCGGTAATTTTGACTGACTGTATAAATAGTATATGAATAAATAAATAAATTGTTTATTTTAAATTCTACATATTTATGGAGGTTATGATTATAATATTTATAATTTGCAATCCTGTTTTGGCAAGAGACAATTTTAAATTCGTCAACAGTTAATGCTGACGCATGCATCATACATAATATGAAACAATCATGTCTGAAAAGATGCCTTGATGCAAAATTACTTGCAATCGCATTGTCAATCTAGCTAAGCTAGCATTCCCAAATTTGTACAAATGGAAATTTGAAAATTGACTCAGAAATAAGACTTGGTCTTCATAGCGTTGTAATATTAAAATGTGCTGCTTGAGAAAACACATACAAAATTCAAACAGAAGAATGGTTCCCAGACCAACAAAATATCAATAAAGCAATTATTGACACTTCTGCTGTTTAGGCCACTATGTCAATTGGTAGTACATTTAAACATACAAAAGAATTTTTAAGTGTGATGAATGAATTATTGCCCTATCGTCCGCAAACTGAGCAAGAATGGTTCCATTAGTGATTGCCGATATATATCTCCAACATAGATATTATATAGAACAGGTGATAGTATCGAGTCTTGAGAAACACCGGCTGTCATAGGTTTAATTGAAGAAAAAGTGTTGAGATGAGGGTATTTTGCTCGATATAGTTTGGCTATCAGGCCATCGTGCCATACCTTGTCGAACGCTTTCTCTATGTTGAAGAAAACGGCTCAGGTTGACTTTTTGTTGTTAAATCTTTTGGAAATGTGATCTGCCACTCTTGCCAGTTGGTGAATGGTGAATTCCTAAAGCCGTGCTGATGGTTTGAAATTACTTGTTTAATTTCACTGTAGTTGTTTAAGTGAATAAGTATAATTTTGTCTGCTATTTTGCTCAGAGTTAGTAGCAAGCTTATTGGACGGTAATTCTGGGGAAACGATTTTGGCTAGTTTGGTTTTGAAAATACAACAATTATGGCATGTTTTTATTTTTGTGAAAAATATCCTTGTCTTAAAAAGCCATTTATGATGTTAGTGAAACCTACTATGGCTTTCCTTGGTAGGTTTTTCAGTGCCGCATTTGAGATATTATCATATTCGGGAGCTTTTTTAAAATTAGTGTATTTAATTGCTTTAACCACTTCCAAAGGGTTCGTAAAAGGTATTGTTTTGTCTTTGGTGTTGTTTTCATAATACTCTAGCTCTCTTTCCACATCTTCCATTCGGTCAACATCTAAGATGTTGTATGCCGGACTAAATTGGTCTTCTGGAGACAAAGCAATAGCTTCGGTTTTATCTAATATGGTGTGAGCTAAGCTATTTTGACCGTGGATAGTGGGAATGGTCTTGGGCTTTTTTCTTAGACATTTAGATATGTTTCAGGTTTTGAGCATTTTGTCTTCTGTTTGCTGAAAATAGGTTGTGCCACTGTTGGTTCTTGAATAATTTTATTTCCCCTTTTACTTTGTTTTCCAATCTGTTTTAAGTATGAGGGAAGTCCAAGTGGGTTGTTATTTTTTATGATGGTATTGCTAGTAGCTGTATCTTGAGCAGTTTGAATAGAAGAAGTTAGGTTTTTGACAATTGCGTTTATATCCAGTGTGAAAGAGATTTTTCTAAACGGGCCAAGATTATTTTCAACAAACAGATGAAACTGTTTCCAGTTTGTTTCCATTTTAGTTGTGTTGAGTTTTCTTACAAAAGTTTCAAGTATTGTTAATAGGACACAAAGGTGGACTGAATCCATTTTGTTGTATACTTCAGAAGTGGTGGCGTTGTGTATGCTTTTTGACAAGGCAATGTCAAGTATGTCGGGCGGGTGACTTACATGGCTATAATACGTTGGTGCAATTAGACTGTGCATAGATAGGTTGTTTTGTTCTATAAATTTAATTAGAATCTTGCCTTTCGTATTTGTGGCGCGGAAGTTCTATGCTAAGTGTTTGGAGTTGAGGTCACCTCCGATAAGAGTGGGAATATTATTTTCAAAAGTCATTTTTAAATCATTTACTACTAGTAGTTTTGTTGATGGTTGATACACCGAAAGAATTTTGATTTTTCCGATACGGGAAAGGTTGATGATTACCCTGGTCGCTTCCAAGTTGGTAAAGTTTGGAATTTCAATTTCTGAATGGTCTATTGTTCTCTTGATAATTATAGCTGTGCCACAGCCTTGGTTTATTCTGTCGTTTCTATATATATTGAAGTTGGAAAATTTTGGGTGGTCTCTGGGTTTTAACCCGGTTTCTGATAATTATATCAATGTCGTGTTCCGAAATGAATAATTTAAGTTGTTTGGGATATTTAGCATTGCAGTTGGTTTTCAGTGTTCTATTGATATAATATTATTTTGTGCTTCCATTATTGGAATTGATTTTTGAGAAAAACGACCAAGATCAGTTTTAGTAAATCTTTGTTGTTGCTGCTACTATTGATGGCATTTGTGAGTTCTAATTTGAGATTGAATTTCACTTTGATGGACGGTGCTGATTTTTGTTGCGAGCGTGGTTACATAATTAACTTTTTCAAAAAGTTGCCCTTTAGGTTTTGCTTTTATTTTTATTTTCTGGTAAACCGGACATCTTTTGTAGGTCGCGGGGCGGTTACCACTGCAGTTGGCACAGAGAGTTTTCTTCCTATCTGCAGAGGTAAGATGGCATTGTGCTGATGAATGGTTCTTGGCACACACACCCAATCGTTGGTGCACATTGATGCAGAGTGTCCACAGGCTTGACAGCGATGGCAATGAGCCGGTTTGCCAGACTTAAACTTAACCTTAACTTTGAGGCCAAAAATTTTGGTTAAATTCAAAATTTCGTTGCTTCTGTCGTTTTTATTTAATTGTATGTACAATTTATTGTAGGTTCTTGTTTGGTTATGCAACTTGGAGATTGCATTTACATCATATCCTTTTACCTCCAGCGCTTTGCTCATCTTCTCGCAGAAAACATCATCTGGTACGTAATGCACAAAAAGTGTAATATCTAGCTGTGCAGAAGTTAGTAGTCTTGTAACTGATTTGGAACAAGGGCTATACCAATCACCATGACAACTGTAAGGAACTATGTTGGAAATATCACTTTTGCTGATATCTCCAACATAAGAATTAAATCAAGCCAAAACAAGTGGCCTCTTCAGATTCATTCAAAGTGCTATAACAAATAATCAAGCATAATTGTTCATAAATATTGTGGCACAATTTAATATAGAAAAAACGATCAACATAACAAGTAGAGGATCATATTATACTAGAACTTATTTAGCAGCTCTACATTACAATAAAGGTTTTATGCACCTAGTCTAGAAAAATATTTTAAATTATATAAGGAAAGACAAACTAAATACAAAAAAAAATTGCCATAACCTCATGTTGGTAAAAAAACCAAAAACGCGTAAAGCAATAAATAAATAGACCAATGGCTGAACAACCATTAATAGCTCAAGCTAAAATAAACACAGAATGTTATCAAATATTGGATAGCTTGCAAATCACACCGGATGTTTAACATTTGATCAGCGTTGATACTGAAGGACAATTTGATAACCTTATATATAGGTCCCAAAGAATGTTTAGGTAAACGGCTTCAAATGTTGGTTTAGTCTGTAATAGCCGAGAATGGACGTCATGCCATACATTAATAAAACCAATTTTGAATCTTCAAAATTATTATTCCGATGCATTCCATTACTTTTCCACATTGCACACAATGTGGAAAAGTAATGGAATCCGTTGCTATTGCAAAATTTGCCAAAGAAACTGAGTTGAAAGTGTGTTCAAGGCATTCATAGGCATTAATTATGGGTTTCTTGAAGTTTTATGGCCATGAGTCAAGTGTACGGAATGAAAATTTGTTTTTGTTCAAACCACTAAAAATGCCTTTCTTTATCCTGATTATCTAAATTTTTTAAGGTTTTTTCGGTAAGAAAAAAGTTTCTTATAATTTTTTCCAAAAAATGAAATCCTTAAAAAGTTACAAACGATCAAAAAATGTAAAAACTTAAAAATTTCAATTTTTTTCAAATTTTATTATTACTCGGAATTGACTCACTGAAAAAAACTGAAAAAAATCACATAATCAGGATTCATGTAGTGGAAAGCATTTTCAGTGGTTTGAAGAATAGTAAAGTATGTAAGGCACGTGATCGTGTAAACACGTCTGGTCATTGTACTTAACTTATATAGTTATTAAATAAAGAAACTATATCTACAAAGAGTTAATATAATATCTAAGTGAGTGAGTAAGTGTTTTATTGTGATTCTCAATCAAACTAAAGTGTTAAACTAATAAATTCAAACAATTAATTTCTAACCTATAAGTTGTGTTTATATATTTATTTTTAATATGCGTGAAAATTATCATACTATCAAATAAGTTTCTACACGCATCCATTACATTACATAGGTACCTGTAGTTCCTAGTGGCTCATTGCTTAAGCCGTCGTTTTAAGCTGAACGCACAACAAATCACGGTGAGTTCAAATCCACATATTACTAAAACGTATATTTTTTAAAATATTTATTTATTAATTCAATCTCACTTGTTTTTTATGATAATACATTTGCTTGTAAATATTACTATTTTTAATTTTTAATTAATTTATTATCTTTTTAAAATTTATTATTATTATCCTTCTCAACCTTTGTCTCTCTAATGTTATCCTTTCCGTTGTCTACCTTTCCTTGTATGTTTTTGTAATTAGTCACCACGAAAGGCCCCGTTGGTGTGAAGCAGTGTCTTTGTTACTAAAAACCTATACTTATGATATTTTTTTTTTTTTTTATATAAAGTTTGTTCAAAAATAAAAATTAAATTATGTTACCTACTAGAAAAAATTTAACTCAAAGTTTATCGCAAAAATCACCAAAAACTAGAAAACAAAAACAAGATGCCGACAACACAAAAACAACAAAAAGTCGTACAAATAGTTTAAATACAAGTTATCTTTCTATTGTTTATGGAGATAAAGATAACAAAAAGACTACTGATATTAAAGACACCGACATTAAAAATAATAAACAAGATTTGTCAGAAATAAACAGTATGCTCCGAAATGAATTAGCTAAACTTAATAGTAATAATATAGACTTAATAGAACAAATTGAACAACTTAAAAATGATAATTATGCGTTAAAATCCGAAAATAAATTAAAAACTAACGTTATTAACTCGTTTCAAGAAACATTGAATTTAAGCTTAAATTTGAAACAAGAAAACATTGAATTAAAAAAGGAAATTGATGAATTTCAATTAAATATTAATAATGAGCAACAACTTCTGAATGGTGAAAATGTATCAGGAAAACCTAAAATTAACGTCACAACCGATGTATTATTTCACGTCGAAGAAGGTAAAATGTTAATATTAGCTGATGGTCATGGCAGAGATTTAGCCAACATATTAAAAAACAATATTAACAAAAAAATGACTAGCATCTATAAAACGGACGCCCGATTGCAAGATGTCACTCAAGATATAGAAGCCCTTACAAGCGGTTATACTAAAGATGATTATGTGATTGTCATAGGAGGACCTAATGATGGATTGCATGTCTTAGATACTGATACTGTCAGCAAAATAAGTAAAAGCACTTCACATACAAATTTAATTTTATCATTATTGCCCTTTAGATACGACAACATTACATCGGTATCATTTTATAACACTTATTTGTATAACAATAAACTAAAAAAAATTGTAGGATCTCACAGCCATGTTAGAATTTTAAACTTTCATGAAAATCTGAATAGAAGTGATTTTACTCAGCACGGCCACTATATAAATGGAAAGGGAAAACGCAAGCTCTGTTCAACAATAAGGACTACTATAAATCTCCAAACAAATACTATAGATAGTACAACGTGCATAACTGAAGCAAGTAACAATTACTCGGATAAAATTGCTGAGATACAGTTAATGCCTACAAACCATAATAATGTCTTTAACAAAATAAATCCAGTTGTAGAAAATGCTATAGCAAATTTAAATGAGTTATCTGATCTTACCGAGCAACCAATTTTAAAACAACTCAATATAAACGATAGTCTTTTTTTAGATCACACAACAATATAAAAAGTTCTCATTATAAGTCAAAAAAACTAACAACAAATATAAGAGTTGCAACTCTAAACGTACAATCTATTAGAAATAAATTAAATAACATTGTCTTATTTTTAAATCAAGAGCGTGTTGATGTATTGTGTATATGTGAACATTGGTGTCTAAATCAAGATATTCAAAATGTTAAAATATGTGGATATAAAATAGTAACTCATTTTAGTAGAATTAATCATATTCATGGAGGAGTATGTATTTTAATTAAGCATGATATAAATGCAACTAAAGTCGATTTTTCTAGCTATTGCGAGTTGAATTTTGAATTGTGTGGAACATTAGTAACACATGGTAATTTGACTGTATTAATAATGTCTGTGTATAGATCAACAGAGGGAGATTTGACAGTTTTTCTTAGAAGCTTAAACACGGTTCTAACACATATATCTAACAAATATAATTATATTATTCTTACCGGAGATATCAATATATGTTTTCTGAAACCTAGTTACAATAGAGATTTATTGTTTGACATTGTAAATTCATTTAACATTAAATTAATTAACTCCAAACCAACTAGAATATCAAGAAACATTCATGATAAAATATGTGAAAGTGGTATTGATTATATGCTTACTAATATTGAAGCAAATAATTTAATTTGTCAAACAACAAATCCAATAATAGCTGATCATTTTTCTGTAATATTAGATATTAAAACGGAGCCAATAGTTTAAGAAGAACAAACAAATATTGTTATTCGTAGAATTGATTACTCATTATTTTTAAACTATTTAAAGGCAATAAATTGGAAAGACATTTGTTACACAAACGACACTAATTATAATTTTGATCAGTTTATATCAACCCTTAAAAATATTCTAGATATAAGCTATTGTGTAAAAAATAGTAAACGAAATTTAGCTCTAAAAACTTGGCCAGACAGCCATGTTATTGAAGAACGGATAAATCTGCAAAATCTTTTTTGGTTAGCTTACACTCTAAATGATAGATCATTAATCGATAAATATAAATCATGTAAAGCAATTTACAATCAAAATTTATCAAACAAAAAAAAGGAATTTTACTCAAACAAAATACATAGATCTGAGAACATACAAAAAGAAACTTGGAAAATAGTTCAAGAACTTACAAATTTGCGTGTATCTACAAAAACTAAACAAATTATTGTAGAATTAAAAGGACAACGGGTTGAAGATAATAAAGAAATAGCCAACGAATTTGTTAAATACTTTTCAAACCTTGCAGAAATTAAAATAACAGAACATTTTAGTACATCTCTTCAATCATGTACTGCGTCACGTTTGAACATATGTAACACTTTCTATATGGGCACAATAACTAGCGCAGAAATATTTAATACAATTATGTCTCATTTAAAAACAAAAATTCGAGCGGGTTAGATTTAAGTATAAAATTAATTAAACATATCGCAACAGATATTATTAATATTTTAGCTTTTTTGTTTAATAATGCTATTCAAAGTGGAGATTACTCACAAATATTAAAAATTGCAGTAGTAACACCTTTACATAAAAAGGGAAATCATTTATTATTATCAAATTATAGAGGAATATCTGTAGTATCTACAATTTCTAAAATATTTGAAAAAAATTTATGTCAAAGAATAGTTGCATTTTTAGAAAAATATAATATATTGAATATCTCTCAACACGGTTATCGAAAAAATAAATCAGTTGAAACTGCAGCAATGTCTTTTACTGAATATTTATACAATAATTTGGACCAAAACTATCACATATATGGTTTCTTTTTTGATATGACGGCTGCTTTCGACATTTTGAATATTGAATTTATAATGCAAAAATTAGAAAAAAATGGATTTCGAGAAAATTTTCTGAAATTTATTAAATCATATTTAACAAAGAGAAAAATTAAAGTAAAAGTAAACAATCAATTATCAGAAGAAGAAGACATTAAATTCGGGGTACCTCAAGGGACAGTTTGCGGCCCTTTACTTTTTTTGATATTTGTCAATGATTTACCAGAATTTTTAAAAGATTGTAAAATTATAATGTACGCGTTGAATGTAAGAGTTGAAGATCAAAAATTTATTTATTTTTTGATATTTTTGGATACAAGGTCAACTGCACATTGCAAATAAGAAAATGTGTTATTTTGTAGTATTTATCAATGAATCAAAAAATGTATTAAAAGAACAACCAAGAAAAAAAAAAGAATAATAAATAGTGAATATACATATTAATATATAAAACATAATTTTTTGGTGTACATAATCTTATTATTTATACCTCTTTATTTTGCATTTAAACATCAAAAGAAATATAAACAAAAACGGTTTTCAAAGATGACCCGTCTCAAGACACTAAAATGCTGCGACAATTATTGTTTTTTTATTTGATCTGTGTTTGCAAAAACTGAATCTAAAATTCAATTAGCATAAAGCATAAAAATAATAAAACAATTTACTATGTATTTAATCATAAATTTATTCTTACTATTATAATTCGTAAGATTAAATTTGTGGTAAAAAAATATAGTAAATTGTTTTATTATTTTCATAAACATGAATTATCACGTAGAACACAACTATCAATTATATTAAAAAAATACTATATTGCAATACGGCGATCAGGTTTAGAGTAAAAGGAAAAATTTAAAAATTAAATACAGACGATTTTATTATCTTATAAATGCAATAACGTATTTAATACTAATTTAATCAACATTTTTTAATATAAATGTTTTTAAATTATAAAATAAAACAAAATAAAGATTTTGGCTTTTAAATTTCCTTTTGTTATTTATCTACCTTATTAAAAAATGTTGTTATCAACTTTGATAGATTATGTTTTTTAAATATTTAAAACATTTTTTATAACTTTTATAGTTTAGGCCCTCGATTATAGTTTGCCAAAGATTCCCCTCTTGAGAATTCCTATCACTTTCAGCGCCCCGACCCGCTGCGCGCCGCACGAAACAGCCAAACGTAAAAATCATTTTGATATATGTGCAGATACGGGATATTAAAATTAGACAGCACCTGTCCTTGTTGGAACGCTAGCTATCTTCTACAGGGGTCACTTCACCACCCGAATGAAATAATGTGTGCGTAATTGTATTAATGAATGTCTATCTATCATACCGTTTCTAGGGGTGCGACATCTACTACAATAACGTTGAACTTCTTAGTCAAGAAAAATAAACTACATCGCGGCGCCATTTTTAAACTAACATTGGTTCTTATGGGACAAAACGCCATCCAACTCAAAATCCAAACGATACGATTTCTGTCATCACATATTTTATATGTTGAAATACATACAATATTCTATGTCTTTATGCTTTGACATAAAGATTTGCAGTTATATTTAACGAGTATTAAAATAATGAAGCATTAAATAATAACTTCCCTTTTTAAAAATTAATTGAGAAGAAACAACTTATCGGATTATATTTTTAAAAGTTTGAGGACACAGGTTGGACTTTCTTCTATATTGTGTAAAAATTTTATTCAATTATATTTAGGCGTTTTCTTGCTGTGTTTTCTCCTGTAAACCCTTATAATAGCGTAACTATTATCCTGCCTTAATACATGTTAACTAGAGCGTAGTTGAAACGACAATCTAAAACCAAGTACATACAGGGCAACCTCTAACTCAAATCTTCCACCACTAAATGATTATGCTACACCTCAGCTCAAATATATTTCGGGTAAATCCGTGTCGTTTCCCTCACAAAATAATAGGTCACTCAACTAGTAACGCTTAAATATAATAATAAATTATTTTCCGTTTCATTTTGCCATCAGAATAATATAGAAATCTCATCAATCATGTCGAATAAAATTAACTCAAATATTGTAATTCCCAGTAGATTAGATATTAAATTTCTTACGGCCACCAATGATCGGCGTTTTTTCAATAAATAAATTTCATAGCTAATAGTAATTAATTGCGTCGATTATAGAACCGACATGCTCATGAAAATTAATACGTCTGCAACACACACACATACACAGACAGACGCACGGTCCCTTTCATATGGGGGCATTAAAAATTCCAGAATATCCGCGAGATTATTCCGCCGTGAAAGATTTATCGACTGTTTAACGCAACCAGGACAATATAGAATCCGAACACGCACATTCCTGTAAGGCAATAGATACAGTTTTTTTTCCGCTGTGTCCATTTCGTGGAGGCCTTTTGAAGCGCACAGACCGCGCCCGGATAAAAAACTATAACATACAATTGTGGAAGCAATGTTTCTTTGCTTGCAACGAAAAATAAAATATAAAAAGGTACGAGGCAGTTTTTATGCGCTCGTTACCAGCAAAGACTCGAGCAGACGGTGGATTTATATTTGTAAGAAAAAATGAAACGTAACTGGTGTCGTATGGCGAGCAATATTAATTTAAAACGCATTAGATGTCCTTAATATTCGCACGCAAGCGATGATATCTAATATGCATTAAGTAGGTTTATTATTGTAGAATTATTTTCATGAATTATGGCCGCGACTAGATGGATCTTATTACATCCAACACGGCAAATGGGTACATCGGTACTTAGCTTCATGTCCTTTTTTTATGTTTATTATTTACAGTCTTAAAAATAACTATTTTAATTTTATCTCTAACCATCAAGGTAAACTTTGGTTAGTACAATCGTCAATTCAATAGCAATTGGTGGTTGATGTTACGCATCCTAACCAGACAATACACTTTTTAGTAACATATACTCTTTTGGAAGTTAGAATACTCTTTACTCCAGCCAACCATTAAAACTGAAAATTTGGCTTTTGAATTAAAAATTCGTGTTTAGTCGAATTAGCCAAATTGTTAATCCGGCGTCGAAAAGTGTAAATGCAGTTTTCAAAAATAAAAACCCGGCCATCAATTTGTTAAATCCTACTGACAACAAATTGAAATCATAAATACTGCTAATTTGGCTATTAATGCTGTAAAAACTTTACTGTAAAACTGTTAATTTGGTCTTTGAATTATAAGTCCGGCCTTTAAACTGTCAGTCTGGTTTGTAAAATTGTAAATGCAACATTTAAACATGTAATGTAATTCCTGCTACAAACGTATTACATATTACTGACAAAGTGATAATCCGGCCACCAAATAATTTATTATTAAAGAAAAAGTATTTGTAGCTTTAAAAGTGTAAAGTTTCACCGCCAAAGTTTTATCCAGTTTCTAAATTAACAATCCGGTCTTTTAAAATTGTAAATTGGACTTTAAAAACTAAAACCCAGTAACTTAACGTGTTAAAATTTACTGCCAAACTAATAATCCCATCTTCAAATTATAAATCCGGCCGTTAAAACTGAAAATCCGTCTTTAAAAGTGTAAATTCGGTCTTTAAACTGTTAAATGTATTTGCTGAACAGTAAATTCTTCTTTTAAACTATAAATCCGCTAACTAATATGTTAAACTATTCTGATAAACTGTTAATCCGGCTTTTAAATTATAAATCTGGTTTTTAAACTATTCAGCTTTTAAAAGTATAATGAGCTCTACAATGCTATACCACTACTATAACTAAAAAATCAGTTTTTAAAATGTTTACTAATTAAAACAATTAATAAATAAACAATATTTTGAAAAATTTGTTTGGTTTTTTTAGAACATCCTGGAATTGAATATTTATTTTGAGTTCTGCACACACACATAAAATCTTCAAGAAATTAAAAAAATTATTAAAACATATTTTTGTTCGTTTTTTTTTTTTAATTATAAACTTTTGATAATTTTCAGTTTTGTCTTTAATTTCTGGATTCAGCAAACTTAATTTCAAATAAATATATATATATATATATTTTAAATGTCTAGCAATTAAAACCATCCTCTGAAGCTTAAGGAATAAATTTAAACATATTTTATAAATTTCGATAGAATAGAATAGCAAGAAAAGCAAACCATGTTGATTTTTAGCAAATTGATCGAATCAAATTTGATGCATTTTACATAGTTTATAGCAAATGTCATTTAAGCACATTGTTGCCAAATTATATCAAAATATAATGTTTGGTTTACAAGTTACGACTTGATTTTTTGCCTCAGTTAATTAAACCTTTTTTTTTAATTTAAGCAAGTAATGTTGATTGTTAACAAACTAATTAAATCAAATTAGATGCAATTTACACAGCTTATAGCAATACTATTCAAGCACATTGTTGCCAAATTACAACAAAAACCAATGTTTCGTTTACGAGTTACAACTTGAGTTTTTGACCCAATCGATTAAACTTCTTTCTAATCCAAGCAAGCCATGTTGATTTGTAGTAAACTGTTCGAATCAAACTAGATGCAATTTACACAGTTTATAGCAATACTATTTAAGAACATTGTTGCCAATTTACATCAAACTCCAATGTTCAGTTTACGAGTTACAACTTGATTTTTTGGCTCATTCGATTAAACCTTTTTTTAATCTAATCAAGCCATGTTAATTTTTAGCAAACTTATCAAATCAAATTGGGTGCAGTTTACACAGTTTATAGCAATGCTATTCAAGCACATTGTTGCCAAATTACATCAAACTAAAATGTTTCATTTACGAGTTACGACTTGATTTTTTGAGTCAGTTGATTAAACCTTTTTCCAATCTAAGCAAATCATGTTGATTTTTAGCAAACGGATCGAATCAAATTTGATGCAACTTACACAATTTATAACAATGCTATTCAATATAAAGGATGGTTGAGACCTTTACTACGTGGTAATCCATAATAATAATAAAATAAAACACTGTCTACGTTTTTTACCACAAATACTTTATTGATATAATCTATATTCTAAAGAATATATATTAATATTAACAAAAGTTCACGACTCGAGTTTCGACTTTTGAAGGCCATTATCAAGTGAAAACAAACTAACAAAGAAATACATTTATACAGAAAAATTATTATAAAAATTGAAGTGAGGGAAAAATAAATCGTATTACTAGTGGTCTAGAGGGATTTGAAAAGAGGTGATTTATATTGTGGTAAGTCCTTTTGCTCATTGAGAAGATTAACAAGAGGATTACATTGTTTTATGTGAATTTCGGCGGCTTCTAACAGATTAAGCTTAGTGCCTTTTGTACAGGTATGTAATATTTTGATTTGATTAATTTCAGGAAAAGTGTGATTCGAATTTATAATATGATTTGCAAATGAGCTTGTGTCATGATTAAGTCTAAACGCTTTAAAATGTTCTGTATATCGTGTTTCAAAACTTCTGCCAGTCTGCCCAACATAAACACTATTGCATTCGGAACATGAAATTTCATAAACACCCGATTTCCTTAAGGGATTAATTTTATCTTTAGCATTAAATAATATATTTGATAATTTACAACTTGGTCTAAAAGCAATTTGTTGATTTTGTTTTCGAAGGATGTGCGCTATGTTCTCTGTGGTTTTTCCAAAATAAGTTAATGTTGTAAATGACTCTTTGTTTAAATTTGAAACTTTTGGATAAATGTGAGAAATTGTATTTTGATACAATTTATTATTAATTAAATTTTGAATAATATTGACTGGAAAACCATTCATATTTCCTATAGATATAATTTTATTTAGTTCTAAATTACGATAATGATTTGATAATGGAATTGAAACTGCTCTTTGTGCCATAGAATGATAAGCTGCTAGCTTATGTGACATGGGATGATTGGATTTAAAAGGAATTGTAGTATTGACGCTGGTTGGTTTTCTAAATATATTGAATTCAATTTTACTATTCTTGTGAATTAAGGTTAAGTCTAAGAAATTAATTTGATTATTTTGCTCTGTTTCTATTGTAAATTTAATTTTAGGATGAATGTCATTAATTTTATTTAAGAATTGATCAAGTTGACGTGATGTTCCGCTAAAACATGCAATTATATCGTCCACGTATCGATACCAGAATGATATATGTTTTTTGGTAAAGTCTAAATTAAATATTTTATCTTCGACAATTGACATGAATAAATCTGCTAGCAAAGGGCTTAGCGGAGAACCCATTGCTAGGCCAGTAGATTGCTGATAAAATTGATTGTTAAATTGAAAATAATTTTGTGCTAAACAAGTTTTAAATGCATTATAAAGTTCTGAATGAGTAATAGGGTCTTTAACTGATTTATCTAATATATGCTGAATAATTTCAAGACATTACTCTGTTGGAATATTAGAAAACATACTTGTGACGTCAAAGGATACTAGTTTAGAATTCTTTGGAGTGGTTACTGATTTTAAGTGTTGGGATAGGAGAAGTGAGTTTTTTACAGCGTATTTTGAAGTAAAATTTGTATACTTTTTAAATAGAGTATTTAATTTAATTGCTAAAATTCGCGAAGGACTATTAATATATGAAACTACAGGTCTAATAGGAAGATCTGATTTATGAGTCTTTATTAAGCCGTAAAGTCTTGGCGCCTGAGGATTCATATTTTTGATTTGATATTTATCTGCTTTTGAAAAAATAACATGAGTGTTATCTAAAAGTTCTTTAATTTTTGATTGAAAGGCCGTTGTTGGGTCTTTCTTTAATAGACTTAAATTTTCGGTTGTAATAAAAGCATGTACTTTGTTATTATATTGGCTATTTTTTAAAATGACTATTGAATTAGATTTATCTGCTTTTGTGACAGTTAGTTCATCACTTAAAATTTTTCCCTTGATTGATTTAATAATTGAAGAATCTGTTGAAACATGCTGTGAGTGCGATTTTAAGGTTTTTGAAATTAATGCTTGTGAGACAAGAGGTTCCTGAATTTTTCGTAACGCGATTTCTGATTCTACTACTATTATTGTTTTGTCGGCTTTATTATTAATATACGGACTGTAATTAGGATTTTGGGATAAAAAGGTTTGTTCTAGTGCACTAAACGTTGTATCCGAAAGATTAATAAAAGTTGAAATTTGGTCTACTGAATTTGCTGGATTTACTGAGTTTACTGAGTTTACTTGATTTTTACGAAGATTTTCTAACTTTTTCTTTTGGATAGTATATTTTTTATGAATGACTTTACTGACATTTTCTCTAACAAAATCATCAAATATGCTAAATTCTACTGCATGAAGTTTAAATGATAGTTCCGAATGCAATACCTTTAGATAATGCTGAATGGCATCTCTCCTCCGATGTAGGTGTTGGATCCTCTTGTTAATCTTCTCAATGAGCAAAAGGACTTACCACAATATAAATCACCTCTTTTCAAATCCCTCTAGACCACTAGTAATACGATTTATTTTTCCCTCACTTCAATTTTTATAATAATTTTTCTGTATAAATGTATTTCTTTGTTAGTTTGTTTTCACTTGATAATGGCCTTCAAAAGTCGAAACTCGAGTCGTGAACTTTTGTTAATATTAATATATATTCTTTAGAATATAGATTATATCAATAAAGTATTTGTGGTAAAAAACGTAGACAGTGTTTTATTTTATTATTATTATGGATTACCACGTAGTAAAGGTCTCAACCATCCTTTATATTAAATCAGCCTGTACGGCAATACAGACCAAATTATACAACAAATTAAGAAAGAAGTACAGAATTACATCCCAAGATATCTGGTACAACTCAACGTGCTTACGAGAAAACATCGTCCCCAACTTTATCAAAATCAGAACGCGTTCGACTACACCAGCAGCAAAAGCAGCCGTCCATGCAGCCCAACGTACATGGTTAAAAACCGAAATCCAACACCTACATCGGAGGAGAGATGCCATTCAGCATTATCTAAAGGTATTGCATTCGGAACTATCATTTAAACTTCATGCAGTAGAATTTAGCATATTTGATGATTTTGTTAGAGAAAATGTCAGTAAAGTCATTCATAAAAAATATACTATCCAAAAGAAAAAGTTAGAAAATCTTCGTAAAAATCAAGTAAACTCAGTAAACTCAGTAAATCCAGCAAATTCAGTAGACCAAATTTCAACTTTTATTAATCTTTCGGATACAACGTTTAGTGCACTAGAACAAACCTTTTTATCCCAAAATCCTAATTACAGTCCGTATATTAATAATAAAGCCGACAAAACAATAATAGTAGTAGAATCAGAAATCGCGTTACGAAAAATTCAGGAACCTCTTGTCTCACAAGCATTAATTTCAAAAACCTTAAAATCGCACTCACAGCATGTTTCAACAGATTCTTCAATTATTAAATCAATCAAGGGAAAAATTTTAAGTGATGAACTAACTGTCACAAAAGCAGATAAATCTAATTCAATAGTCATTTTAAAAAATAGCCAATATAATAACAAAGTACATGCTTTTATTACAACCGAAAATTTAAGTCTATTAAAGAAAGACCCAACAACGGCCTTTCAATCAAAAATTAAAGAACTTTTAGATAACACTCATGTTATTTTTTCAAAAGCAGATAAATATCAAATCAAAAATATGAATCCTCAGGCGCCAAGACTTTACGGCTTAATAAAGACTCATAAATCAGATCTTCCTATTAGACCTGTAGTTTCATATATTAATAGTCCTTCGCGAATTTTAGCAATTAAATTAAATACTCTATTTAAAAAGTATACAAATTTTACTTCAAAATACGCTGTAAAAAACTCACTTCTCCTATCCCAACACTTAAAATCAGTAACCACTCCAAAGAATTCTAAACTAGTATCCTTTGACGTCACAAGTATGTTTTCTAATATTCCAACAGATGAATGTCTTGAAATTATTCAGCATATATTAGATAAATCAGTTAAAGACCCTATTACTCATTCAGAACTTTATAATGCATTTAAAACTTGTTTAGCACAAAATTATTTTCAATTTAACAATCAATTTTATCAGCAATCTACTGGCCTAGCAATGGGTTCTCCGCTAAGCCCTTTGCTAGCAGATTTATTCATGTCAATTGTCGAAGATAAAATATTTAATTTAGACTTTACCAAAAAACATATATCATTCTGGTATCGATACGTGGACGATATAATTGCATGTTTTAGCGGAACATCACGTCAACTTGATCAATTCTTAAATAAAATTAATGACATTCATCCTAAAATTAAATTTACAATAGAAACAGAGCAAAATAATCAAATTAATTTCTTAGACTTAACCTTAATTCACAAGAATAGTAAAATTGAATTCAATATATTTAGAAAACCAACCAGCGTCAATACTACAATTCCTTTTAAATCCAATCATCCCATGTCACATAAGCTAGCAGCTTATCATTCTATGGCACAAAGAGCAGTTTCAATTCCATTATCAAATCATTATCGTAATTTAGAACTAAATAAAATTATATCTATAGGAAATATGAATGGTTTTCCAGTCAATATTATTCAAAATTTAATTAATAATAAATTGTATCAAAATACAATTTCTCACATTTATCCAAAAGTTTCAAATTTAAACAAAGAGTCATTTACAACATTAACTTATTTTGGAAAAACCACAGAGAACATAGCGCACATCCTTCGAAAACAAAATCAACAAATTGCTTTTAGACCAAGTTGTAAATTATCAAATATATTATTTAATGCTAAAGATAAAATTAATCCCTTAAGGAAATCGGGTGTTTATGAAATTTCATGTTCCGAATGCAATAGTGTTTATGTTGGGCAGACTGGCAGAAGTTTTGAAACACGATATACAGAACATTTTAAAGCGTTTAGACTTAATCATGACACAAGCTCATTTGCAAATCATATTATAAATTCGAATCACACTTTTCCTGAAATTAATCAAATCAAAATATTACATACCTGTACAAAAGGCACTAAGCTTAATCTGTTAGAAGCCGCCGAAATTCACATAAAACAATGTAATCCTCTTGTTAATCTTCTCAATGAGCAAAAGGACTTACCACAATATAAATCACCTCTTTTCAAATCCCTCTAGACCACTAGTAATACGATTTATTTTTCCCTCACTTCAATTTTTATAATAATTTTTCTGTATAAATGTATTTCTTTGTTAGTTTGTTTTCACTTGATAATGGCCTTCAAAAGTCGAAACTCGAGTCGTGAACTTTTGTTAATATTAATATATATTCTTTAGAATATAGATTATATCAATAAAGTATTTGTGGTAAAAAACGTAGACAGTGTTTTATTTTATTATTAATGCTATTCAAGCTCATTGTAGCCAAATTAGATCAAAATTCAATGTTTGGTTTACAAGTTACGACTTGATTTTTATATTCAGTCGATTAATTTTTTTTCTAATCTAAGCAACCCATGTTGATTTGTAGCAAACTGATCAAATAAAATTGAATGTAGTTTACACAGTTTATAGCAATGTTATTTAAAAACATTGTTGCCAAATTCCATGAAAATCCAATGTTTGGTTTACAACCTACGATTTGGTTTTTAGACCTATTGATAACGTTTTTCTAATCTAAGCAATTCATGCTAATTTTTAGCAAACTAACCAAATAAAATTAGATGTAGTTTACACAGTTTATACCAATGCTATTTAAACACATTGTTGCCAAATTATATTAAAATCCAATGGTTGGTTTACGAGTTACAACAAAAAAAAATTTATTGTTGATTAAACTTTTTTCTAATCTAAGCAAGCCATGTTCGTATTTCGCAAAGTGATCAAATTAAATTAGATTTAATTTACACAGTTTACAGCAATACTATTTAAGAACATTGTTGCCAAATTACATAAAAATTCAATATTTGGTTTACGTCCAAATTTGCAATAAGTTAAAGATTGTGGGCAAGTGGTTTATGTTGGGATCTCCGCAAACTCATCCAAGCGTTTGTTATTAAAAAAAAATCTCACTTTACATAAGTAAGAATAAGGACTGACAAATGTCATTAAATTAAATCAACAATGTTAGACAATAATTCAGTGTTTCCGCCCACCCGCCCAAGTGTTAGTTATCAAGAAATTTGTTAATGTACCCACCTTGGACGTATTAGTGACAACTGTCATGCAATCTGTCACATTACAAACAGCAGAAACGCAACTAGTGCGAGAATAAACAAATTTCTTGATAAATAACTCTTAGGCGGGTGAGCGGAAACACTGTTTCAAACCACCGGCCACAGAAGTAAGAGAAGTCAAATTTAACGTAAGAACAAAAATAGCTGAAGAACAAAAAGTGTATCTGGAATACAGAAACAAAAATACACAAAAAAAACCTGCAAATAATTTGATCCAAACATTTACAACCTCAAAAGAAAAATTGCAAGATTTCTAAAATTATTTTCAACAACGATAAAAATCAATGGTCTAGAACAGGGGTCGGCAAACTACGGCCAGCAAGCCAAATCGGGCCCGCCATATGTTTTTAATTCGGTCCACAAAGTGCTTATTTCTAAAAAAAATTGTAACAAATATGATTTTTGATGTTAAACTACAATTACAACAACGTTTTTTGGATTTTGATGTAAGTACAAAAGAAATTTCCTTATTTAAAACTTAAAATTTTTACAATCTGGCTCGTTCCAAAATAAGTTTGCCGTTCTCTGGTCTGGAAAATAATGATAAAACAAAACTGGACATCAACAAAAACTACGTAGAGCAAACAATTCCAAAACTAAAAAAATAAGAAAGAACCTGAAATAGACCTTATTGGGGCACTGAGTTAACCAGGAAGATAACCATCCTTTATCGGAAAACACTTAAAGCTGAACACATACCAAACGAGAGGCGAACAAGTTAAAGAATTCTTGTAATTGAAAAAAAAAACAAAAAAAATTTAAAACCTATGTATGCTCTCTAATGTCCTCAAATTATTCTCCAAATCATATCCCAAAAATTATCAACACAAATAAAGAATGTTTTTTTAAAGGTTTGTTTTTCGACCTTGCAACACTGTTTCTACTGACAGTCAATTTGATAGGTAACAGCTGATTTCTGTTCAGTATGTTTTGCCATTTCATCATGAACAGACAAAAAAAATGCAAAAAAACTATCTATTATTCCAAAACCACTCTTTTTCACGCGAGCTCCAGGTGAAAATAGTCTTCAGACAGTACAAATACACCAACTATACAGGTCGCTAAGCTGTGGGTAAAATTTCTCTAAATCGTCAATTTTTTGTCTAATTTGGAGAGACTATATTGGTTCTCTAGAAAAAACAACTTAAAATTAACCACAATTAAATATTAAATTACTTGATTCTCGACACAATTTGCTTCATTATAACCAACACACATTGTGAGACGACACCCGGTATGTATGTATTGTATATATTTTTTTAATAAGGCTACAATACAAACACACTGAAAATTCAGCTCCTGGCGCGCATTTAATAATATACTTGTATAATAACGATGATTTATTATTAACTGTCCTCCTGTGAACTTATGCTTAAGATGTAAGGCGAGGGAAAGGAAACTTTACAATTACCAATGAGCATTTTTTATGTTCGCAATATGCAAATCATTGCCGGTAATAAGTTATACTACCGTCATGATATCTTAGCATGCACATTTTTTCCATCTACATGCATATTATTACTATCTTACTATAAAAGAAAAATCGAAATAATATAATATAAATAAATAAATTTACAGATGTTAGACACGATTGTTTATTGCTTTATTTGTCTGAAAATAAGTCAATTTTACGAGCGCCGTAAACGCCCACGCAACATCGTTATAAATAATTGAACTGTTAATAAAATATATTTTAATGTCGAACATTTCGTAGTAAAACGCTCTGCCGACTCTTATTAATTAGTCCAATTAATTATAATTGTTTTATCTCACCATATTGGTAAGTGTTAAGTGCGTGTACTTGTGTTACTAATTAATATTATCAACAATAACTGTTGAGCAATTGAGACACGTTGTAACTTGATTCGCAATCTATAACAACATTTCATTAATTTTTTGTTATGTACTTTAATATTAAAATTGGTATTCCCCAATAAGTTTATAATTAGAATATAAATGAAGAATAAAAAACTTATTTCAAACTAATCTATTGCATGTTAAAATTAAATTAATAAAAAAAATGTTGTTGCTGCTACCAATCAACTTGTTAAAACTTTTTAAATATTTCTTATATCCACTCCTCGCTTGATTATAAAGTAAATTCACCTCGTGGGCAAATCAATGTCAAAGGAGGTTAATGTAAGCGGCCCATAATGGATGTATTACACGAAACATGCAAAATTTGTGTAAAATATTCACACAACATTGTGAAGTGGGAGAGAGTTTTAGTTTAAAGCAGACATGCTTAACATATTTACCCAAGATAATGTTCTTATTTTACAGAATTCCGTCGGAATAACGGCATCAATGATGCTTACTATATCCTTTTATTTCGTCAATTTTATAAAAATCTAACTACACGATATATACGAGGTATCAAATTATTAACTCCTTTACCGTAATATTTATAGATATATATATATATTCTCACGTCCATAATAATGTATAAAGTCATTTCAAATAAATTTAAAAAATAATAAACCAACATGGTTAGGCTAGAAATTATTATTAAAGGGTCCACCGGAAGCCGCTTGTTCTTAAATTAATTGCTGTTTAATTATATGATGGAGCTCGTTAGTTATGTTCCTGCACACGACTATTGTTTCTTGTTACCTTTACAAGAATGGAATATGTATCATCATTTGGATGAAATTAAAATGCATTTTGTCTGTGAAATGATAACGGCCATGATTGATGTGCCTTTATTTTACTAATGGACAAAACGATTAACAATTATTATTCTATGCAGAGTGTAATATTAATTTAATTTTTTTAAGCCGGCAACAATATACATAATAGTATAAAATGTTGAAAATACACAGAATTCCAGGACCAACTTCTGTATAACTGCTTTCGAAGCAACCCCAAGTGACCTCTATGGGTTAAAGCTAAAAATCCTTATTTTCTTCTTTCAATCAAAATCAAAATTTTTGCTGAAGTTATATTAAAATTTATTCTGAAAGTACTTATCTTTAATTGGATCAACCATATTTGATGGAATCGGATCAACTCACCTGTAAAAAATAATAATATATTAAAATCAAGTTATATTTAATAAAAAAACTAACTTCACTCTAGTCTTGTTAGTACTATAAATATTTATAAAATAACATCATAAATCCTTGCAAATTTATTACAATTACTCATTATAATCTCGACTAAACAAACAAAAACAGAATAACCAAGTCCCTTAGGTGCCGGTGGTTCGTGCCCCACAACATAACCGATACGTACAATGTACGAATATATTCTTTTAATAGCATCGGCCATTCCAATTACCGCCGAGATAAATTTCATGAATTATGAATGTTATTAAAATTCGCCCATAAAATGGCCGACATGTTTAAGTACCATATTTATTAGGTTAATATAAAGTGCGACGTGTTAATCTGAATCTGCTGTATTATAAAACCCGATTCATATCTGATTATTTATTGTTGCTTATATTTGTTCTCGAACATGCTATAAATGTAACGTAATTTGATGAATTTTACACAAAAATATTTATTAATTATTGCTGGGAGTAATTTTACGCCAATTTCGTTTGTATTAATTTGCTATTGTTTGCTGTTGTGACTAGCGTTAATTAGTACGAGCAATCCAATTAAAGAAGTTTTTCAGCCAATAAGCATCGACTAATTATACAGAGTGAATAATACACAAAGGGTAGATTATTAAAAAACAATAACTTTATTAGAAATGGGTAAATCATTAGTCCAAATGTATAAGATTTATTTATTAATTAAATTAAGCGACTAGTTTCGGTCAAAGACCATCATCAAATCATAAAGTACAATAAACGTTAAAATATAATTATGTTTCAACAAACAGCTTCTCTCTGTCGACATTGCAACGTATGTAAAAGAGGTACCTCAAGTCAAGTGTACGGAATAATTTGCTCAAACTACAAAAAATGCCTTCCTCTGCAAGAGTCCTGATAATGTAAATTTTTCGAGTAATACGCAGTCAACATTCGAAAAAAAAAAAAGAATTGCATTTTTAGAAAAAAAATTTAAGAAACTTTTTTCTTCAAAATTGTTTAAGAAAAAAGAAACAAATTTCACAGCCAAAAAAAGTTTTACTTGAATTTTGAAAATTTCTTAGAACTTTAAAAAACAGTTTTCCTTAAAAAAATAAATGCTATTTTCATTTTTTCTCAAACAGGAATACACTACGCTCCCAAATATCTCACAATATATCTACAAAAATACTTAAAAATAGCAAAGAAGGCTTCAATTTCATCTTCAATAAACAACCTCTTCTCAAAGCATGCCGTATCCATCCTTTTTTTCTATGATTGTACCTGCTAACAGTTTTTGTTTTCGCTGCTCTTCTTAACACTTCTTCATTCTGGACCTTGTCTGACCTAATCTCTTCCAGAGCCACATTTTAAATACTTCTATGCGTTTTTCATTTTTTTTATCGTCCAAATATCCGTATAGGAACACTCTCAATAAAAAACATTTCACATTCAAATTTATAATCTAGCTTGCTACTCAAAACCTTGCCCTTCCTTCTAAAAACTTCTTTTGTTATTCTTATGCGTACCCTTATTTCTTTCTCCATTTTCCAAATTTCTGTAACTTTAGTACTTATAACTCGCCTCAATTTTTCCCATCTCCTTTGTCTTGATTTTATGTATACTCATTCCATAAATTGATTCCATTTCTTCAAGTTCTTTAACTAGTATCTTCAATTCTTCAGTGTACTCTGCAAACACAATCATGTCATCACTAAACCAAATAGATTCTATTCTTCTTCCTCCTATACTCACCACCTTGTCCTATTTCTATGCTACAACGTTGGTGATAAACAACAGCCCAGTCTCACTCCTTTTCCAATTTCAAACCACTCGGTCCTTTTGTCAATAAACCCATTCGTTCTTGTTGTCTCATATACAATTTTTTCCAATCTACTTCTTTTATCTCTTAATACCTTTTATCAATTATCCTCACTATACCAAATGCATCCCGTTTCTAAATGCAAATTGATTATCCCCAATATTTTCCTCCACAATTCTTTATTCAGGAAACCGCTCGGCCAATCTCCGCTTTCATATATATCATTACAAAATAATGTTTATTCAATTTACTGCAGACATTTCAACAGCTTTAACAGTATTCTACTCACCCCTAAAGAATCTTTCCGTTGACTTGTCCTCAATACATGTAATATAAGTTGGTGACTTCAACGTTCCTTCTTTTAGTGATAAGCCAGTTTTAAATGAGCCAAAGTTGTCTTCTATTTTAGTTTTATAGATTTATTAAATCAATCTCAATATAACACTACTTGAAACCATAATAACAGGCTACTGGGTTTAATTTTGTGCAATTTTTATCGTAATCTTGATGTGCAGCATGATTCTTCTCCTTTGGTTTGTGAAGACAAACATCATCCAGCTCTGTCTTGGTTATTACAGTTAAACACAGAACACAGTGTTAAATATACCAACTTTCCATCTAACGATAACGATACAACTTTCGGAAAACTAATTATCTTGATCTATACAATGACAAGGGTGCATACTATCTCCCTTACTATTTAACCTTTACTCTGAAGCAAGTTTCCAAGAGACACGTTGACAAAAGCATAAAAGTAATCGGAAAATGGATCAACAGCATTCGCTTTGCTGACGACGCAGAGATTATAGCTGACAACATTGAAGATCTGCAATACATGGTCAACAAAATAAACCACACAGATGGGACTATAGATAAATATCGATAAGACCAAATTCATGGTAATAACAAAGGACCCAGAAACATTCATAAATAGCAGAATAACAATCGACAACACTGCTATAGAACGGATTTTCTAAATTCAAATACCTAGAAGTATGGTTATGAAATACAAGCAGGTGCTGACCAACAGTGAATTTCACCTAAACTTGAGAATACGTTTTATACAATGTTACGTATAGTCAGTACAACTGTATGGCATGGAGGCGTGGACAGTAAAAGTTACAACCATAATCAAGCTAGAAGCATTTGAAATGTAGACCTTTCGCCGCTTACTAAAAATCTCGTATATAGATAGAATAACAAAGGAGGAGGTATTAGCTCGAATACATAAAGACCGTGAAAACTTTATCTCCTTTTTACCAAAGTAAATTTCAGAGAATGCAAGCTTTCACTAAGTCACAAATCAAAATAGCCTACAACACATACTTACAAAAAATCTAGACTAATGTTAAAAGCAACCCAAAAAATCTTTGAAACTATGTACGTCTTAAAAAATCTAGCCTCAAATTCCTCGAAAAATGAGTGATGGTGAGCCTAAATTTTGTTCTCCTCCAAAAACTGTTGATGCTTTTGCTGATACATTTTCTAAAGTTTATTTACCAAAAAGTTCTTCTACTATCCTAGATTTGCTTTCTAATCGACTACCGTTATACATTTCACCTATTAGTGAGTCTGATGTTATTGCTAGTGCTAAACGTTTAAGAAATGCTTTCTTTAATATTTAATTTGTCGCTTCAAACCGGTGTATTTCCTGACAAATGGAAACGTGCGAAAATATATTTCTCCTCAACAACATGGGTTCCTACCAGGGCGCTCTACAGTAACTAATTTAACAGTTTTAACACAGTTTTTGTGCAAAAATATGGATAATAATGCGCAAACTGATGTAAATTACACCAATTTTTCCCGTGCATTTAATATTATTGATCACAATATCTTGGTGAACAAGCTTAGTACTTTTAGAATTACATAAAAATGTTTGAGTTTTTTTTCCTCTTATCTTGATAGTAGAACAAATATGGTTTCTTACAATAGTTTTAAGTCGTGCAGTTTTATGTCCACTTCTTGTATACCTCAAGGTTCAAACCTAGGGTCTCTACTATTTGTTCTATTCATAGACGATTTGATTACTTCATTACCATGTCCTGTTCTGGCATATGCTGACGACTTAAAAATATATCAAACTATAAATTGTGTAAATGATACTAACTGTCCTTAATCTTATAGTTCAATAGTGCTCTGCAAACAAACTTTAAAAATAGGTAAATGTTGCGTTGTCAGTTATACTCGAAAACCTGTTCCTACTTTAACAAATTATAATATTGATACTAGTTCTTTAAAAAAACAAAAATAATAATTAGAAAAATATATAAATAAACTTTAATTGTCGTTCCTTTCACAAAGAAACATATTTTAGTCTAGTTTAATCGTAATTCGCATTCCAATATGTGGCATCGCCGAATGCCAAAAAACAAGTAATGTTGCCATAACCTCAATTACAACAGAGAATAACAAGGAATATGTGTTGCCACAAAAAAATAGGATTTGTAAGTGAACATGAAGAACTGATAAATACGGACGTTTATAAAAGAGTAAGAAAAAGTTTTACTCAAAGAGGTCAACACAAAACTGTGTGGATCACACTAACAAAGGAAATGGAGCAGAAATACTTTGATAAAAAAGATAATATAATGTTTAATGACTTATATTTAGAACAAATAAATAAAAATAGACTTAGTAGAATCTACTCAGAAGAACAAGTAAACAAAATTTAAATGTAAACACTCAAATGCATAACAATGGCTAGAGACATTTGAAAAAGGACGTAAAAGGTTCGAAATTAATAAAGATAATATAGTTTTCCAATAAAAGGTTTCATTTTGATATTTAAAAAAAAAACGGGTGATTTTTAAGAGAAATCAATAAATGTTTATTTCATTGTAAAGAGGAAGGTATTTAAAAACGATATCAGTCAAATGGCCGCCAGGGTTACTGTTGCAGTACCACATTCTTTTCATGAAATTTTCCATGACCAATTCGCACATTTGCGGCTCTATGTCCTCGATAACTTCACGAATTCCATCTTTAAGAATCGATTGAGAAGCATTGGCCTAGACCTTATCTTTCACGTGGCCTAAAAGAAAAAAGTCTAAAGATGTTAAATTGCAAGATCTCGGTGGCCAATTGTGATCACCTCTTCGAGAAATAACACGGTCAGGAAACTTTTCTTGCAAAATTGCGATTGTTTCGTTGCTTGTGTAGCACGTAGCGCCGTTTGCTGAAAATAAACGTCTTCCACATCAATATTTTCCAATTCCGCCCACAAAAAATCATTAACCATAGCTCGGTAGCGCCATCCATTCACCGTAACAGTTGCCTCATTTTTGAAAAAGTAGGGTTCAATCACACCGCCAGACCAAAAACCGCACCAAACAGTGACACGTTGAAGATGCAAAGACTTTTCAACAATCATTCTTGGATTTTCTGAGCCCCAAATGCGACAATTCTGCTTATTAACGTAGTCGGAAGCGGAGGCTTCATTACAGATTTTCTCATAGGATTAGAAATTATTAAAAAAATCAGATTAATTAAAATGAGAATCTAGAATTATTACAAAAAAAATGATAATAAAATTGAACAATACTCAGTAAATTTTAATGAACACGAGATGATTTTCAAGTTAGAATAACTAAATAACACAAAAAAATTAAATTCAAAAAAATAATTCAAAAACATAAAACTGTATTTGCAAAATTCTAATACGATATTGGCACGGTTAAAGATGATGAGGAAATAATTAAAAGTAGACAAATATTGTAGTAAAAGACCATAATATAGGTGTAAAATAAAATTTAAAAAAAAAAAAAAAAACACAAGTGGCAAAGCTATTAGAAAAGAATTTAATTAAAAAATCCTAGAGTCCATTTGCCGCACCTGTAACACTGACATAAAAAAGATGAAAAGATAAACTCCTTTTGGTCCGAATCAAAGACAAAAAAACTCGTTTCGTAACGCAGGAAGGACACAATCAATAGACGTATTTACCTTTTGGTCTAAAAACGGTACCAGCAATATTCCAAAGGATTCTGAATAGTATATTAAGAAAAAATAAATTTACAGAATTTACAGAATTATACATACAGAGTTCATTATGAAAATAATGCGCATTTTCTATAAAAAACATATTTATTGATCGCACTGGTACAAACGCTTAAAATTCTTTGAAATACTCTCCCCCTGCATCAATACACTTTCGGAGACGTGTCTGCTACGCCGGGAAAGCGCCCTGAACTAAAACTCCTCGACAAGATGCTTTCTTTCAGCTCTCTCTTTAGTCGAAAAACCAAAAAAAAATCGCACAAAGCCAAATCGGGAGCTGGGAGACCACCGAGGTTTTGCTTTAGGCCAGGAAGTTGGTAACAATTCCGGCCGTTTGACTAGGAGCATTGCCATGGTAGAGCTTGATCGTGTCTTCGATGTCAGTTCTCCCGTGCGCGATCCGGCGTTTCAATCTTTTGACCACCTTGATGTAAAATGTTGAGTTGACAGTTTCTCTTTGCGGTACAAACTCAAAATAGACGATTCCTCGGACGTCAAAGAAGATAATGAGCAACGTTTTGATGCAAAACTTGCTCATTTGCACTTTCTTGGGCAAGGGAGGGGGAGAGGGAGAGGAGAGTAATTTTGTGTGCCACGCGCTTGTCTGCCTTTTCGGTTCTGAGTTGTACTCAAACATACAAAATTCGTCTCTGGTTACAACAGAGTTAAGAAAATCCGGCTCATTTGAAATCAAATCCAAAAGTTCTTGACAGCGCAAAATCGCGCCGTGTTACAAAGTCAAAAAATACGCTTCTCGCGGAGACACGTCCTTTCGCTCAAAACGTTTTAAGAGCAGATCCTCCACCACATTTCCCGACCGGTTTTACCGGGCTGGGATGGATAGTCGCGTCACAATAAAATCATGCGCATTACTTTCATAATGGACCCATTGACGATATATTAATTTATTCACCAACTTTTAAAGAATACATAAAGAACAGGTATTAGCAGCTATTATAAAAGAAAAATTTAGAATAAAATGCAAAAAATGCAAAAATGCTCATTCGCTGCGAAAATACCTAGGCCATACCATAGAAAATAACATAGTAAGACCAATAAAAAACGATCTTATTTCATTTGTGACAAAGCTTTTACAGAAATTGAAAAATTATTATGTTCTCAACCGTTATTAAAAATATTTGATAAAGATTTGCCAATAAAAACGTACACAGATGCATCGCAAAAAGGAATTGTGGCAATACTGAAGCAATTACAAACAGATGGAATGAATGAAGCAGTAAAATATTAGCAAATTGGTTGATTGGAAGGTGGTTTGAGGTATACTCAGATCACAAACCGCTTGAAAACTTGGAACATAAATGCGACAACAGACAAAGAATTAAGTAAGTTAACCTATTATCTGTCACAATATAACGCTGAAGCGGACTGATTGAAAACACTGAAGAGGCTCTAACAATAGTAAACCTGACACATACAGAGAAATTGAGCATCAAATTAATAAATAAAAAACATACACAGCGAATGGTGCCATACTGGCATTAGACAAACTATGTACCTAATATGTCCTTATATACATCAAAGAATCTAATAAAAAACATTAAAAAAATATGTACAAATTGTAACATATGCATAAAAAATAAATCAAGAGGATAAAGCAAATTTGGATTAATGTCTCACTTAAGACTAGCGACTGAACCACATGAAATAATGTCTATAGATACCACTGGAGAATTTGGAAGATAAATATCAACAAATAATACCTCGACCACTACATGAGATAAGCATTTGTTTCAACCTCAAAGTCACAAAACACCATAAACTTCATCAAGCTAGCTCAAAACGTTTTAGAAAGATAAAATTAGGATAATTCTAACAGATCAATATCCAAGGAAAAACTCAAAAAAATTTAAAAAATTCCTAGAAAAATAAAAGTTAAATTAACATTTACAGCAGTTGATGAACCATTTTTAAATGACTTTAACGAGAGACTAAATCAAACTCTAGACAATAAAATAAGATAATAAATTTAAAAAAGGCTTAGACAATGGTTGCTAGAAAATGTGTTGATAGATATAATTAAATAGAACACTTAGTCACTAGTTTTGCACCAGAATACATATTAAATGGCACAGACACAAGTGTCATACTAGAAGAATTAAAAAGGAGAAAAACAAAGATGATAATAAGAATAATAAAAAAATAGCGTTCGAGAGATCAATACAATCACAAAATTACAATAAAAACCTCTATGACAAAAATAAATAACATCATGAGTACAATGCAAGAGAACGGCAACAGACTAAATAGGAAAAAGCTAGACCATCTGAGAGTTGGACCATTCAAAATTATAGAAAAAGTATCAAAAACTCTATACAAAGTCAGGACTAATAAAAAGAAGTCAGAAACAAGTTTATTCCATATATCAAAACTAATACCAACAGAAGAAGAAGATATAAATAAAGTTGAACAGAAAATATGTCCAACAAATCTTACTCTGAGGATGGAGATGTAAAGAAAGTATTATTATTTATATATAACTTATATTCGTCCTTGTGTTAAATATTGTTCCCAAGTATGGAAAAAAACATCGGAAACTACACTACCTCTTCTAAACTCTATTCAAGAACAAACTATTGGGATTATTGCCGATCCAAAATTGACTAATAATTTAGATACTTACTTAGATATAGATATTTCCATAAACATTGTTCAAACAAAATACAAAATATATTGTTATCCAAACAAATAAACAAAGCTTGCCAAGAATTCTAACAAATATTCACAGACAGTTCAGAGATGTAAGGCCAAAACTTTTAAGAAAGATTCTTTTAAACACATGTAGAATATAGTTATATAATTTATTTATTTATATAACTAACGCAACGCACGATATCCTCCCAACGACTACTCCGCGCTTAAACGACGTATATTAATTAACTTAACACTGTTTAGCAATAATATCTTTAATAATGAATTGTCGTCAAATCATCTGACCACATCGCTTCCCTGCGCAAAAGTTACCCCCACTCCAGTCCATTCGTGCCGGCTCGGTCCATCTCATCCTCAGCGTCATTGTAACAACCCGCAATTGTTCGCGCAATTGTTCCCGCAAAAGAGAGAGAGAGAAAAGCATTCTATAAATCAAACCTGCACATAATTATTGATATGTTCCGGACACTCAACAAACATGTAATTTCTCTGTAGCATAGAACTAGTAGTCATATCGCAATATCTACAATTACATCACATAATTAACACATCCCCAAGGTATACTCTAATACCAATGTATTTGTAACTGCTCCTTACTAATGTAATGTGCCCTGCATACAACCTCATAACCCAACTGGTCTGTGTAAGCTTGACAATCTTTTGCAGTTATAGTGCAACCCAAAGCCTCAACTGCCAGTGCACAAGCATACCCCAACGACTATTACGTATAAGATCTCAATGACAAATACGGTGTTAACATATAACCCCAAGGCCTCGTGCCAGTGTATGAATAACAATCTTTTACAAACTAGAACAACCCCAACTCTGGCAGCGTACTTGGTATGCTACAACTGTCAAGTACCTCAATGCCAATGTACTTTGTTTTACACACCTCCAAGACTCTTCTCAGCCTATGTGTGAAGTATTTCAATGACCTCTTGTCAAAGTACTTTTTCACACCTCAAAGACCCACTTGATCTATTTGTGAATAACCCTCAGGTTCTTAGGCAATACATGTACGTAAATAACATCATATACAGTATATTAATAATTATAAGCAATGCTAACAAAAACTACGTCTAATACACAGAATAAACTTTCAAATTCATTATTTTCCGAGACTTATAAATCATAAATATTCAAGATCAATGTTAAGAGGCCTCTATACCCCCGGCCAGTATAGAAAGTTACATGTTATACTGGCGCCAAGATAACTAATGCATCTGTTAATATAATTACAATTCAAGACCTGATTTAGAAAACCTAAACATTTATCCACGATTGGATCGAGGGGTTTTAAGAATAATTTTGTTATTAATTTATTATGATAGATAAAGCTTGCATACATTTTGAATTTTATTAAAACTCATGGTACATTAGAGTTTTACGTCATTTATTATAAATGTAGCTCAACACAACTGGTACTAATTCTAAATATTTACAAAAATTCATACGCTCAATTTGACACAATATTTTAATTAAAACAATTTAGCTAAATCCAGAAATTCCACAGAAAACTTAAAAACATCAAAAATGTTGCATTGGAATTTTACATAAAATGGCACGAATTAGAAAAGTATTTATAAAATCCATACCAACAATCTCACAACATAACATAATTCCAATCAATAAATGGTAAAATTTTATGTAATTTGGTACAAATATACTCTATACGCGCAATTTAACATTTTGATCAAAATTGCATACCTTAGACCAAAAATTAAAAAACAAACAAAAAAATACTCTAGTAAGCTTCTTTTCTAATTCACGTCTCGATTGGTAATTTATTTCAATCACAACTGAAATCGACTGTAATGAATTAAGTGATCAATCAGTTAATCGAACATAAAACGCAATTCGCGCGCACGTAATTAGCGCAATGGTATTTTCATTTAAGCATAATCTGAAACTTTTTCAATTGGCAATAAAACGTTAGTAAAAGCCATCTCATTAAGTTAAACACATAAACGATGCCACAAGCAAAGATGCTAACCGAAATAATGATCGCATTCCCTTAATAACTTCATGAGTCAATTTTATTTTTTATGCGATTGCATCTATGTAGCTTTGCATTTAAACCAACGGAGATTTTTTATTTTAATTTATGAAACCGCTTTCCATATTCTTCATGACTGGTGAGATTGTAAAATTCAAATTAAGAGAGAAATTAATTCTAATTAATTAGTTATTTATGTATGATAAAATGTGGTTTTTATGGCACCGTAAAATATCTACTCTTTCCTGAAAAAAATATTACTTTTATTACAGGCCGGAATGGCCGTATAAAATTAGGAAATGTTGATTAGAATATATAACATGTGTACGCGACATGTTATGTTATACGATGTTATTTATTGCATAACAGTGTCCGAGGAAGAACACAGCAATAAAAAATACGACACACAACCGTATGCTGTCGCGCATAATTTAGGAACGGTCGGTCCAACATTAATTAATATTGATTTAAGACAACGACTGGGATTTTTGGAGTTTACTGTGAAGAACATTGTTTATTAAAATATTCATCATAATAATAAAAGTATTTCCAGAAGAAATCAACATTAGAATTTTAAGTTAAAAATATAAAAAAACATTAATTGATACTTAACTTAATTTTAACATTGCAAGTGTCATGTTGAGATACGCATTATTACTACAAGAAGCTTGAATTAAATATTATCTTAAGTATGATAAAATTTCATGTTTCCAGCTACTGTGTGATAAACTCGAGCGTAAAAATATTAGCATATGCTGTCGAGGAGGGGTAATTGTTAAAATGCAAGAAGCCGACGAACGTGAGGCGATATAAATACGATACAATGACAATGAAAAGGATAATAATGATATGGGAGTCTCTCGACTAAATTAAAAAAAAGTGAGCCGCTAATTAATTCAGACGAGTTTTTCACGTCGGAATGACGAAAGGTGTCGGGCGCAGATGGTCGAATCATTAGATTTCAATCGCAAAATTGAGAGACAATCCGCAAATAAATCGGAAACTTTTCACAATGGCCGGTCGTTGTTGTTGATGCGTTATGTAAGCTGAATTAAATGATTCTTATCAAATAATTGTGTTTTCCTTATTTCGCCCGCCCGTCGACTGTACGGACGACGTCGACGGCACCTATCACTTTCTTTTACAAACGAGACACATTCACACTCTCGGCCTTTTCAAAACCGCCGGATCATATCACATCACGAGGATGAATTACAACCCGGTTTGTAATTAAATATATTTTTACGATTAACTGCTGGGATTTCATTTCATAAATGAATTTAATATTGTTAGTGCGTTCACACAACTACGGAAGATCATCTTAGCAATTTGTTATAAGATTGTTTTTCCAAGTTATACCCATCAAGTTAGCTCTTTACTAATAACAAGATAGACACTATATTTCGTCAAACTTCTAGACCCCTTCAGTTTATCATCCATAGGCATAGTCATAAAATTTTTCACTTCATCAATGATATTTAAAAAAAAACTGAAAAGCAAAAGTCCTTCCAAATATGAAGAATATTTCACAAGATAATATTATACTTCAACTACGATATATTTTTTAAGTTAATGCAATGACATCTATTTAATAGATGATAACATATACAACTCCACAAATCCATATCAACTGCAATTAGAATTTTATTTTTCATTAATTACCAATTAATATTGAAGAATTTTAATTAAAAAACTTTGTTTGAAAATGCGTACGAGCAGCTTATCTTTTATGATAATCCACGATCATAAATTAAAACGAACGTTAATCGATAGATCCCGGGGCAAAAATTGCACGATAATGAGTTGAGATATCCTTTAGACAAGTTGTAGATTATATAATTAATCTAATTCTATAAATGGTCGATTTGAATGGCGCTTTCGCCAAGTCCGAAATTGCCCAACAACAACCAACCAAACCAGCAAGCAGTACATATCCACAATATTATAAAGTAATACTAATGAATCCATTCATTAATTATAATATTCAGATCAAGGTTCATTATTTTTCATCAATCATTAAATTGTTTAATATATCCATTGCACTAATTAGTTTTTAGCGTAAATTGATGTTGAGGTACAATGCTAATTATTAATTAGTTTGTTTAAAAATAATCGATTATTCCTTTTTTGGTAATCAATAGCCATAGAGAATCGCTAGAAAGTGCAATTAGAAATGTCAAATTGGCTCAGATTCATATCGGCGAAGAGGGAATTTATGGAAATCCAAATGAAAATGTCGCGGCATGGAATTTCTCAATGAAAATGAAAACGTTGCCTGCGGAACGGCGGCGCAAGCGAAATGTTAGATTAATTGCAAAATTCCATGTAATACCAATTGTTTATAGATGGCATCTCCATTATTTATGCTCTACGTGTTTTATAATGGTGTAATTTTATGGAGGATTATATTGATTGGAAATTGTATCTCTTATTACACGCAATTATTATTGAACGTACATTCAAATTTAATCAACTATTCTAGGTTACCACTTTCTACAGCTTTGTTGTTAATACACAACTTTAAAATCAAGTCAAATTTTAGAGGAAACACATTTTCATGCAATATTTTATGACAAACAATAGAGACAAATTATAATACACAGTTCAACGTTTCTCGCAGTGGCGGAGCTAGGATTGGGATTGGGGCCCCACCGCAAAACATTGAAAAGAGCCCACTCATAGACAATTTTGAAAAAAAAGTAAGTTTTGTCATTTATTTAAATTTTTAACATTTATTTTGTAAATTTTGGGAGGCCCCAGGTTTTGAAATAATCGTCAGAAGGCTTCCTATGCTTGTGGCTTACACGTAGCTCCTCGTCTCTGGTTTCTCGTAATAGATATTGTGTTACCGCCTCTCACATATTTCTATACATAGAATGTATAATTGAGATTTTATGTAAATTGTTTCTCTAACTAGTGAGATGCTAAACATACAGATGAAGGATGCATACCCTGAAACACTAGTATACACAAAGGGTTTTTTTAAGACTGAGGACAAAAAAATGTAAAGAATCAGAATGTAATTTTTTTTAAATTTTTTATTTAATGTCCACCCCTCCCACATCAATACAGCGGCTGGGTGCAATCCGCTAATCGTTTTAAGGCTTTAGCAAAGACTACTTTCGGTACCGTGTTCACTCGTCACAGCTTTTAGAATAGTCAAATTATGTCTATTGTGAAGAGGTTTATATGATATATTATTTTATTTAAAAATTTAACATATAATATTTTAAATATTGTTGATATTTATAGATTTAAAGAATACTTACTCAAATATGTTTTTATTCTTCATATTTGATTTATTTTCAAATGCAATTTTAACAATTACCAACATCCATTTTACATTTCTGCAAATAATAGATCCTATGATGTTATCTAACCAAATCTAGTTGCATAGAGTTAACCATAATAACTTGATTTTCAAAGTAAAAGTAAACCATTCTTTTATAATTCACCTATCCATCATCGATTTAATAATACCTCCCCCTTTATATCAAAACAAAGATAACGAATGGAAATTAATTTGTAAACGTTTTGTGACGGCCTTTTAAATGCAACTTAATTTTTGAAAATAAGAAATAGTCGGACTAAGCGAGAGAGTGGTGCAACACGGATAAGAATTGTCTATCAACGATGACGTTATGGGCTGGCATTTTCGTGTACCAAATCAAATTGGATCAAATTTCTTATGGATTATTCCCAAGTAGTCAAAAAAGACAACCAACATAGTTTTGACATGCAATTTTTAAAGTTTTTTTCGGTTTTGAAGATCCCTTGCCCTTCCATTCGCACTCTGTCTTTTGGAATTAACACCAATTACAATTTTTTTCCAAAAATCTGTGTGATTCGAGCATATCTGCACACGAGGTCACACAATCGTCCTTCTGCTCAGCGGTCAACAAATACAGAACAAAGCGGGCACAATTTTTTTAGCTTCTAGTTCTTAGGTGATTATTATTATTCTTTATCCATATTTAAGTTGTCCGCTATCATTCTGATAGTTGATCGACAATCAGAATTCAGCGCAGAGCACACAGCTTCAATGTTTTCGTTCATTTAGCTTGTGCAAGGACTTTCACACCGTCACAAAACTTTCTAAACCACAGAAACGCAGTTGGACGTGATGTGCACTCACCGTTTGTTAAAAGATGATACGTTTCCGTGGCTGTTTTACCAATTTTAAATCAAAACTTAATTGCTGAACGCTGTTCAATGTGTTTCCGTGACAAGGATAAAAAACGCGCTTCACAAAAATCGTTATAATTACAAAATAGAGACACGTGTTCTGATGAAATTTACCAGTTTCTCAAAACGCTTCCCGCTACGTAGTACCGTTGACCGCATACAAATAAAGCTGCTCTTTAATCAAAATTCATCACATCGAATTAGAAGAAATTGTTATAGTTGTTAACAATAAATTTAAAATTATCTTGCAAAGTTTTATTAAAATCCAATATTTTGTTAAGAAGTGATTGGAAAAGTTAAATATAGACCACAACAACGTCTTCAAAACTTTCTGATGAGAGAAATAAACTGACAGATGGAATAAGTTACGCATACAGTCGCAAATTCAAACCGCGACCATCAGCAAAACCACCTTCAGTTATAGTTATCAAAAAAGTTGCAAAAGAAACAACAACCGTCACTATTTACGACCCGCAAGAAACCGCCAAACAAGCATTACACACCCAAGCTACCAAAACCCCAAACGTGACTAAAAAAGAACAACAACCATGTCAAGACACATCTGCCAAGGGAAGCACAAAATATAAAAAGAATAAAACCGTCTTTAGGCGCCTAAGAGACGCCGACCGTAAAGCTCAACCCCGATACAGCTATTGTAGCCCACACAAAAGCGTCCAACAAAGTCACAGTCAACTTAACGGATGAAGACAACGTCAAACCCGATAGCTATAGCAACTTCAACGCGACATGGCAAACCTAATGTACGAGGAGGACAAGAAACAAAGTCAGAAGCCAACCACCTCCATAAACGGATCTCGTGCTCCACCACGCTACATCACATGTGCGGAAGCAGTGCAGGTTAGTGCCTCCAATTAGCTAGAAAACCCCCTAAAACCGCCACCAAAACCAGAACCATCACCAGTTTTCAAACTCCCGTGCCGCAAGTGTTTAAACATTTCAAACCAAATCGACGTCACATGAACACAATTACCGTGCCAAGTTAGAAAGTTGGGAAGAATTGTTGCAGGTAGTTGACGGAGCATCAACAGCCATTCCTATCCCTCTTCCTATAAAGATCCAACGCGTTTTCGCATCAGTCGATCCCAAGCCACCAATATGAGCGGAACTCAGAACAGGACCATCATTAAGCAGGAATGTACGTCTCGGCAAACGGCTTCCAAACTAGTGCCGTCGACAACCACCAACAGCAGTTCACTCCCAAGAATTGTCCGAAGAACTGCCACCAAAATACACCCTGTGCTAGCTCGTTTCAGACAAAATCACTTCACAACAACCACCAACGCTCCACTCACTCCAACGACCTCGGACATAAACCAGCCGCCCCCGCCATCCCTTGCGGACACGCATCGATAACATCATGATTTGCTACTGGAGTAATAGGCAACCATATCTGAGGTGCCATGCCCCCTATCGCGTACCGGAATCGTCAGCGGAGACAAGCAAGGAAAATCAGCGACAGCGTTCCAAGAGGCGGGCGCGCCTCACACTGCCGGCTCCATCCGGGGTCGCACGCATACCATCCCGCTTGCATTTCATGTATAGTAACCAAAGCACTAATCTCAAGCGCGAGTTTGCTGAATACAAGCGGGTTCATTCTATTAGCTGTGAAACAGAGCACACTGTGAATTAGAAAGTGAATGAGCAGAACTGGAAAATAATTCAACCTGTGTCGTTGGAGTAATCTGTGTGATTACGTGTGAGTGATTGATTAATTATCATTAATAGGGGCTTGTGTAGCTCGTAAGTGGGTCAAGAGGATATTCAGTAGGGCCACTGATCTTGTTAGCTCCGGCGCAGGATCACGTCCTACACAACAAAAAACATCCTTTGGGCGGATATCAGATTGTAACAATTGGAGCCCAACGTGGGGCACATCGTAAGCGATTGTGCTACAGACCCTTACCAAACGTGACTGAAAGAGACGTGAGGTTGAGCATCACCTGGAAATCATTCCCAGAGTTTTTTCCAAAAATTTAAATATAATTATATATGAACTTGAATAGACCTAGCCTGGAGTCCATCATCACCTGGAAGTCATCCCCAAAAAGTTTTTTTGTTAGAAAGCAAAATGCCGAAGACACAGAGTCGTAAGTCGGCAAAAAAGTCGGGAAATCAATCTGACATTGAGTCAATTGAATAGGTAAGTAAAATCAAAGTTAAAAAGCCTGCAACACCCGCAGAGCCAAGTGTGGCAGACACAGAGACCAACACGGTAGTATCGATGATGGTAAAAATGTTGAATGTTTATATACCATCAACACCGGTACCCGACTTGAGCATGTTACCCAACTTCCATGAGCTACCACATAAAAACACACTTGTACATATAACCAGGTTAGAAAAATTACTGAGTGATAACAAAGTGCCAGAGCATAAATACAAAAGGTACCTGCAAAAAAGTTTAGTTGGCAAGGCTAAAACCTTTGTCAACAAGTTCGACGAGAGTCTAACGTCGTCGTACAATACCATCAAACAACGAGTTTTCAATGAATTCAACTCGCCTCTCCACACCGGAGAGCTGTCACAAAAGCTGTATAATGACCAACACAATCCAGCAGAATTAGTAGAAATTTTCCTATTGAAGAAAGCTGCGCTCTACAAAAGACAACACCCACATAATTATAATAATAATAATAATAATAAACTTTATTTCTATTTAATACAAATTACTCAAATAGAAAAAGGCAAAGTTCAGACTAGGTCTGTTCTCCCACTTAACCTTTATAATTTTCACATTAATAATTTTGATCTAAATTGTTTACAACTTCTTTTTCTTCTATTCCTGTTAAGTTCGAACAAAGTATGCTTTAGACCCTAAAAAGCTGATAGACGGAAGAATACAACAATCCTTAGATCCAATGCACTTCAACAAATTGAATAATCTAGTCAACACAGTCACTCAAGTAGAGAAAAAACTGGCGTACAGAAAGAAGTTTGTGTACTCGCAACAAAACCAAAAGCGGCACATTTACCAAAAATTCAAGAAACACTTAAAGACGGCCAAGATCTTTACTAAACTCAATTTAAAGTCAGGCTACTGGCAGATCGCAATGAACGAGGACTCAAAACATCTAACCGCGTTTGCCACCCCAGATAGAGCAACATATCAATTTAAAGTGATGCCCTTCGGGCTTAAGAACGCTCTGACAACTTTCCAAAAGTTGATGGCCAAAGTGCTAGCGGGACTATTGGGAAAGTGCGTGATAGTGCATCTGAGACTCATCCTAGAACGTTTAAAGGAACACGGGCTACGATGCGGTATGGAAAGTGCGCGTTTGCTCAGACAACAGGCCGTTAAATCACCACCGAAAGGTAATCAATGATCAACCAACGTCAACCAACCAGAAACAGCTCCAAAGCTTCTTGGGGCTCTGCACATAGCTAAGAGAATATGTGCCAAACTTCACGCAAATAGCAGCACCTCTTACCGACCTATTAAGTCCCAAGAAACCCTTCAAGTAGAATCCGGAAGCAGAACAAGCATTGGCAGATGTGAAAGCGGCATTCGATCGCCCGCTTGTGTTAAACCAAACATTCGTTCTACTAGCTGATGCTAGTGACCAAAGCACTGACGCAGTCTTATTCCAGAAAAAAGAAACTGGAGAAAAGCGTGTGATAAGCTACACCAGTAACAGGTTGAGTAAACGCCAAAAAAGGTTCCATAGCAACAAATTGGAATGTCTAGCTATCATCTTGGCGATTAAACGATACAGGCAGTATCTCGAAGACGTACAGACAATCGTGCATTAGTATTATGATTAAGAATGTGACCAAAACAAAATCAAAATTTACGAGATGGTCGCTGCAATTGCAAGAGTTCGATTAGGAAGTGGAGCACACCAAGGGTAAAACTAACTACTAACCATACTAAAAACAAAGCCAAGTGTAAGAAAGTTATACAGTAAGCTAGCCAAACGCCTAAACAAGAACATAGGTGTCCAAATTCACCAATTTTAGACGAAGAATAAGAATCGTAGCAAGGCTTCTCGAAACATAAAAAAAAATGGGGATTAAGCAGATCTAGGCTTCAATATAGGAAAAAACGGCGAATTGCTACGTACCGTTGACGGCTGGGAAAAAATTGTAGTCCCGCCAGCAATGCAGAAGGCTGTACTAAAGACCAATCATTGAGACGGACTGGCTGGACATCCCGGACGGGATGAAACGACTAGAACCATACTTACCAACCACCCGCGCTACAACGTTATAGCCACCTTTCAGCCCGGAGATTAAGTAATGGTCAGATGCCAAGCACAGAGCCTATCAGAAAAATGGATAGGCCCAAAGACCGTCATTATGCATGCCGAAGGCCATTGCTATTGGATAGAAAACCACTGGATGAGACCACCAGTAAAGACTCAAATCGACGACCTCCGACCAGCTCCACCACCAGAAGCGGTCGATGAATAAAATCAACGTTAAGACAAGAAAAAAGAAAACGCAGATAGCTACACTAGGGAATAAGTGATACCTACCTCTCCCTAGACTTCAAGATTAGAGACATTATTTATTCAATATGAAATAACATCAAAACATAACATCAAAAAATTGCACAAGCACGCCAGACGTGAGTGAGAAATCGAGTAAGTGGAGGTGATTGTTACCAGAGTGATAGGCAACCACATCCGGTGGTGCCACGCCAAGTCCCATCGCGTACTGGAATCGTCAGTGAGACAAGCAGGGAAAATCAGCGACAACGTTCGAAATTTCTAATATTTTTAAAATCTACCAAATTTGTGAATTATAAAGTTATCAAGTAATTTAATAGTTAAAACTAAAACTATTTTAAATCGTTTTGTTAGCTACAATTGAAAAAATCACTTATTGCGTAACAGAAAATAATAATGTAAAACCATTAATAAAATGTAATAATTATTTAACCATAGATGTTATGGTAAGTTAAATCTTTGTTTCCTTGCAATCGAAATAGGGTCATTCCAAGGTGGGCGATATGTTAAGCACACATTTATTTCAAGAAAGGATCAAATAGTGTAATTATTCCCAATCGGGTTGCAGTGAAGAAACGTTCAATCGACAATATAATGTTAGTTGCGAAAACAACAAAATTAAATCGCAGAGAAAACGGATTCCTTCGCGAACATTGACGGAATTGATACGCAAATCTCATCGCCGAGACAGACGTACCATTTAGATGTATTTCCTAACCATTGTTTGGAATGAAATGTGTTCGTTAGTAGCAGCCAACAAGCAAGCAGCTGCGGCATTTGAAAGTAGTGCAAAAGCGTGATTATGAAACACTGAAACGTATTAATCCGGTAGCATTATTTACATAAGCATTGTTACCACATAACTTCCTTAAAATTGGTTACTTTAATTTGTTCATTTATTAATAATCAGGTTTCTTTAGAAAATATGAGCCTGTTGTCGCTATAAATATGGTTTTATAAAATGTCCGTGTAGGAAATAATAATTGCAGTGTGCATAACCGGCGTTTTGCATAATGCAGTTTATGTTGCGGTCGGATTGAAAGAAAAATTGTTAACATATTTATTTAATAAACTAGATTGTTTATGGGATTTCGCTAATAATACCCTCGGCCGGATCACATAAAGTACTGATTAATTGCAATCCGGCCCACGCATTAGCCTCACGTATAATTACACTTTTTTCGCCCATAATTGAGAGATTCCAATTACAATAAAGCATACCATTTCCAATAAACAATCAAACGAATTAATTCTCTGCTTTTGATCGATAATAAAATTAAGCGGAAAAAAACGGCGCGTTTTATTAATTAAAGCCGGTGTAAATTAAAGTTTGATTTTAACAACTTAATTACATGTTAATGGGATATGTTAAGTGGGTGAGATTGTACGTTTGTGTCTGCGGGAACCACTACATATTAATAAACCCGTGTTTCTTACGTTTATAATTTATGCGACCCGTTGCTTTTTTTATGGCCCACCACTATCGTTTCGCGTTTCATCAATGTATTATTACTAAAAATATTAAATAATCACGAACGGTGATTTCTACAATCTTTAAATTGATAATCAATCATTCTGATTTTTACACTTGTCTGAATCGGTCGAGCACCGGTAATTATAAATCAACTATTACTATTTTTGTTTGTGTTGGTTTAACACTTGATTGGCAGCATTTTAATATAGACGTTTGGTGGCCTAATTTAAAGTAGTATTGTAGCATTAAAATATTAATATAAAAGAATCGATTTAATTAGGTGCATTTAGGTACAATTAATCGCTACAAACTGACAAAGTACGTCCTCATTATATGATTAGTCAAGGTCGGTCGCAAAAGATCAATTTTTAATATTTTAAACTGTAAAGCATAAAACGTTGCTTTAATGTTCCAGTACAACTAATGATGATGCAAGGTTATTAACCCCATACCCCTATGGGGTTAATAACCTTGCATCACGCAAGCCCCATAACCACGACAAGGTTACGTTCATCAAAGGAGGAAGAGCGTTGCGTTTGATTAGCTATTGCATTTGGGGAAATGCAATAGCTAATCAAACGCAACGCTCTTCCTCCTTTGATGATCGTAACCTTGCCGTGGTTATGGGGCTTGCGTGTTCCCCCTCGGACGTGGTCAGTGGGTCCGGTCGGGAAGGAAACTTCTTTGTATCGGACAACAAGCTGATAAGCGACCAAGGGCAAAGTTCCAGACTAATTACAATCACCCTGCAACGTAGTAGTCGCGCTGTGGGTCTGTGGTATGACTACCCACGTGTTTGTGCCGTGCGTGAAAACCCGTAAGGGAGGATGAAGGGGTCCTGGTGGCTGAGTCACCCTACAGATGCGTCTCTAGGGCTTGGCAACACTCCACTTTGGCCTGGATTTCTTCTTAAACGGGAGGTCGAGACTAACCCATCTCGATCAATTGGCTGCGTTGTCCAGTCAGATGGCCGACAGGGTGAGTCCTAGGAAGTGATGGGGTATGCAGCGGGCCGCACACTTATTGGTTTGGTGTGTGTCACTTGCTCGTATACAACCCACCATCGAGGCTATATTTCTCTGGTAACCCTGGCGATCTATTGTAGACGTCCCTAAATTTGCGGGCTCCATAGCGGGTGGGAAGCCAGAGAAATGAAGTTTAGTCTCTCAACTATGGAGAACCAAAATTTCAAAACCAATCTATCAGGTAAATCTTCGGATACCATGAAAACTATAGACTTGGTGGGTGCATCTACGGATACCCCATCGACGTCCAAAACTGTTCCGTCTTTGAACCACACCCCACAGACCGGTGTCAAAAAACACAGGATCTGCGGGGCTGAGGCAAAAAGACAAAGAAAGGCGCGTTTGACTGCTGAAAAGCAAACAAACCCCCTTTCCGGCGAGGCAGACACCACAAGTGCTGGGCGAGCAACTACTAACCCAAAACAGAGTGCGTCAAAGCCGAACCGAAAGCCCCTTCAAAAGTGGCAAGTTCCAAAGCCTTTGGGCAAAGGGACACTTCCTCCAAAACAGGGAGCACCAAAAAAGAGGATACGCTCCTCGACGTCTGAACCCTCACCTGGACAACCCAGGAAGAGGGTGAAAGATACGAAAGGGGAACCCAACATCCCCCCCACAAGAAAGAAGGGGGGCCTTAGCTACAAAGAGGTTGCCTCATCGCACCTTCGCGTGGCGGTTACCAGCCTGACTCATCCCCTGGGTAAAACCACTAGTGAGCAGGGTAATTTGATTAAAGATGCTCTTTTCCGGGAGCTGGATAATACCTTATCCACCCCAGGCAAAACACCTCCCACCTTTAGTGGGCTGACACACACAGGAGAGATCCTTAGGATCACCTGTGATAATGACGCCTCACTTGGGTGGCTTCAAAAAGTGATTTCAGGTCTACAACCTTTGTGGCCTGAATCACAACTAGGCGTTGTGCCACTGAGCCGGCTTCCTAAGCTGACAAAGGCTACTCTGTGGCTTCCGGAAAAACCGGATGTCGTAGAGCTGGTCATGAGTCGCCTGGGAAAGCAGAATCAGTGGCTCAAAGTAAACGATTGGTGCATCTTCCACACCGCCGAGTCCAAGGAACCGGAGGGCCAACTCCTTGTTCTAGGAATAGGTGAGGAAGATGTACGCACACTAAATGGTAAGGAAAATCTGCTAAGCTATATGTTTAGCAAACCCACCATCAAAATAACAAAAAATGTGCCGCCGCAGGAAGAAGCAATGGATACAGAGACGATTGATCCACCCGGTCAAAACCGGGATGGAGATACACCACTGTCCCCAAAGCCGACCGATGACGCGGCACATTAATGTTATACAATGCAACCTGCATCACTGTCGAGCAGCCGTAGCAACACTATGCCGCGAACTAGAGCTGATGCAGGACACAATAGCCCTAATACAAGAACCTTAGATCATACAAACCAGGGTTTGCGGATTGTGCAAACTAAGTGGGAAGATATTTTCAAACCCAACTAACGGTAAGCTACGGACGTGTATATACATACCTAAGCACATAACAGCGTTTCTTATGCCACAGCTTTCCGACGATGACATCACAACCGTCAGAATCAGCTCGGCAGACAAACGGAAGCCAGACATCATTGTGGCGTCCGCATGCTTCGCGCACGACCTACCACCTCCAACAACACAGCTGGAGGACTTGGTGCATTACTGTACGAGAGGAAATGTTAACCTCATAGTTGGATGTGACGCCAACTCCCATCATATTGTCTGGGGAAGTAAAGACACAAATGGCAGGGGTAAGCAACTTCACGATTTTATTATCAGTTCTAACCTAGAAATACTAAATCGAGACGTTGAACCAACGTTCGTTACGTCCCGCAGCCAGACTGTGATAGATATCACACTGTAAACTCTTAGCATTTCAAGCAAAATCCACGACTGGGAGGTATCTACATCGGTCTCAATGTCAGATCACAGGTGGATAAAATTTAATGTAGAGCATAAACAAAAAACAATAATCAGGCCCTACCGAAACCCGAGGCTGACCGATAAGGCTGCTTTTCGAAACAACCTATCACGGAGCTTAAGTACTTGTGCAGATTTAATTGAACCTATTAGTGTAGAAGAAATAGAAAACTATGTAAGTAAGTTGGAAACTTCTTTAACTCGAGCGTACAAGGACTCTTGCCCACTTAGCCTGGCTACCGAATCCGACAACACCATACCTTGGTGGTGTGAGGAACTCGAACGGCTTAAGGAGGCTGCACGGAGATCCTTCAACAGAGCAAAAAACTCAAAAAACCAATCAGACTGGATGTTATACAAAAATTCCCAGAAAGATTATAAAAGACGCATACGTCAACGTCAACGGGAAACTTGGAGATCTTTTTGTGAGGATGTTGAAAACACATCAACTGCTGCAAGGTTGAAAAAAATCTTGTCCAAAGACTCCCAACAGCAACTGGGTTGCCTGAAACGAATTGACGGCTCATACACAGCTAATCTATCGGAAGCAACGGAGATACTTCTAGAAACTCACTTCCCAGGTTGTACCGCCCCGGAATAAGTCTGGTCCGACGCTACAATTCCAGCTCCATCAGAAGAGGACTGGGTAGCTGCTCGCCAGCTTGTTGAAGAGGTGCGTATAGCGTGGGCAATTAAAAACTTCTCTCCGTATAAAGCGCCAGGATTAGATGGAGTCTTTCCTGCTTTTCTACAATGGGGCGAAGATATCATACTAACTCACCTGACAAGAATCTATAGTGCATGCATTGCTTTTCAATACATACCTATAGCATGGAGGGAAGTAAAAGTTGTATCTATACCAAAACCAGGGCGTAACACTCTTGCAAAACCCTATCGCCCCATCAGCCTCACGTCTTTTCTCCTGAAGACATTAGAACGATTGTGCGAAACATCAATTCGGGAAACGGCTCTTATTACTAAGCCAATACACCCGAACCAACATGCATACACTCAAGAAAGATCTACCGAATCGGCCCTACATCTCGTAACGGACCGAATCGAAAGATCATTAAGAGACAAAATGTCTACTTTGAGCGTATTTATAGATATTGAAGGCGCTTTCGATAAAACCACCTTCAACAAAATAGAAACTGCTCTTACAACACATGGTGTAAACCCCACAATTAGTGGATGGATAAAACACATGTTGGAAAGAGCCTTTACAGTTAATGTAGGGGATTCGACGGTCAGGAAAGTTGTTGCTAAAGGATGTCCCCAGAAAGGTGTATTATCTCCACTACTATGGAATATAGTAGTCGACAGTCTTATACGCCTACTCAATGATCATGGTTTCTACACAATTGGTTATGCAGATGACATAACAATCCTACTAAGCGGTAAATTCGAAAGCATACTCTGTAACTTGATGCAAGAGGCTTTAAAAATAATCGAAAATTGGTGCGAAGACCAGGCTCTTACGGTCAACCCTTTAAAAACCGAACTGGTTCTCTTCACAAAAAAAAGGAAAATTGGAAATCTAAACTTACCAAAAGCCAATTTGACAATAAGCTCACATGGGGACCACATCTAAATACGAGATGCAAAAAAGTCGTCATAAGACCTATGATCACATATGGGGCACTAATATGCATGCCTAAGTATAACAGGTGGCATGCGGACAACACCAACTGCAGCAATGGAGGCAATGTTGTGTCTGCCGCTCCTCGATATTTACGTCGAGGAGATGGCGACAATGGCATCTTTGCGTCTGAATGCAGCTGGACTTTCGCACACTGCAGGGAGGGCTGGCAAACACTGTACTCTCCTGGAAGAGGCTGTTAAGAAAACACCTCTGTTAGGAGCGCAAACAGATAACATGTCACCCTTCTTTGTATTTCAAAGACCTTACAACGTGCGCACACATGAACAAGAGAAGCAGAACGTGGTCAATGATTTGATTAAAATCTACACGGATGGTTCAAAAACTAATAAAGGTTCTGGAGCGGGAATCTTCTCGAAAGACCTGGACCTCAAAATATCATTACCACTAGGGGCTCATACGACTATCTTTCAAGCAGACGTAGTTGGGATAACCTATGGGGTTATGAAAATTGTGAACCGCAAAATATCTGGCAAGAATGTCCAGACTCTAACGGATAGTAGAACGGCCCTAATTGCTATATTATGATGCTAATTTATGAATGTCATTGTGCCCTTACTTTAGCAGCCTGTGGAAATAGCATTGAGCTGCTCTAGGTAAAAGGACACTCCTACAAAGTATGTAACATTGAGGCGGACGAGCTGGCGCGTAAAGGGTCAACCCTCATAGCGTGTGGTCCTGAACCATGGACCGTTTGAACACTCACTTAAATAATCTACTAAAAATTAACACACACAATGCACTGAGACGGCGTTGGGATAATACACCGGGCTGCAGACAGACAAAGAAAACAATGACTGCTCCTAACGCCAAGACAGCCGATTACTGCGACTTTCCAGGAAGAATTTGCAAATTATGACAGGAATCTTGACAGGACACTGCCAACTAAAGAAACACATGCACATGATTGGTATTGGAGACAATCCAACGTGTAGAGGATGTGAAATGGACGACGAGACAATCGAGCACGTGCTATGCACATGCCCGGCCCTCTCATACGATAGAGAATCCATGTTGGGGAGCTGCTAGCTTGACATGGCCAGCATAAGGGAGACCCCTCCAAGCGTTGTACTTGCATACATCAGCCACATAGGGTGGTTAAATGCAAAGACAACGGAGTGAGGTCACCACTGGAGGAGGTACAAAGGGCCTAATGAGGCCTACGTGCAGTAGACTTTGGTTTACCCTCCAACTTTCAATCCAGAATCCAGAAGGTTATTAAGTAATCCAAAATGGACGTCAAAGTTTACGAGAAATGTAAAGCAAACCACAAATTACGTCGCCGGTTTATGTTGTTCCTTCTGATTTCAGCAATAACTTCCGGCAAACAAATTGAAGTATACCAGCCAGCATTAACTGTCCTTCAATCCTCTAATGCAACAGTTGCTATATCCCGTTTTTCCGAAGAAACAAGCAATCATTCTTTTCGAAACGCTTCGTGAACGCACCACTTTTGTGGGTTTAGGTTTATTTTGAAACACCCATACAGTCGATTGCTGTTTAGTTTAGTATCCAAGATTCGTCACCTGTTAGGATGTTATATATCGAATTTGAACGACCCCTTCGAATTTCTTTAGCATTTCTTTGCATCACTTGACACGTGCCTGTTTTTTTTTTTCTTTCAAATTGAGTGGAATCCAACAACTGCACAGCTTACTGACATGCAAATGATCGTACAAAATCGTTTGTATTTATTTCGCTGCAATGCCTAAGGATGCTTCTATCTCACTATAGGTCACATGCCAATCTGACAAAATCATTTAACGCACAGCATCAATATTTTTCGCAACAACAGAGGTGCATGGAAGACTTTCGCAAAGATAGTCATCAAACGTTGGTCTTCCACGCTTGAATTCTGCAAACCATTTGTAAACCATAGTTTTGGATGGTGCTTCATCCCCAAATAACGAACTAAGTTTTTCCACACATTGCTGCGGTGTTAAACCGTATCAAAAATCATAAAAAATCATCACTAAGAAGTTACGATTCGAAATTTCTATTTTTCACACAATTAATTTTTGTTAAAACAAAACCGAGCAGTTTGAAATCAAACTGTCGACTGACAAACGCAGAACGCTGGCAATAGAGGCAGTACTTGATTCAGCAAACTTTAACAGTATTTGCGGACACAGAAGACAAACTACAATGGCTCTTACAGGTATTCAACAAAGAAGCTGCAAATGTTAATATGAAAATATCAACCACTAAAACAAAAAGCAAGGTAATTGCCAAGGAACCATGCAGATGCAAGCTAGAACTAAACAACAAAATAATAGAACAAGTCTTCAAGTTTAACTACCTGGGAACAACAATATTACCTTACGGTGACCTCAAAAATGTCGTACAAAACCAGATCAACTAGTCGACCAGAATAGCAAGAGCCTTGAAAACAACAATCTGAAAAAAATGTATGCATATCAACTACAACCAAAGTCAGAACATACAAAGCATGTGTAAGACCCGTAATGACATACACAGCAAAAACACGAGTCAACATAGCCGAGACCAAAAAGATGGCGCGCACCAATAAAATGAGAGTACTAAGAGCAATAACGGGAAACATTCTCAAAGACCAAAGAAGGAGTAAAAAAAATCGGAAAGAAGGCGCTTCTGGTATGAACGCATTTTTAATATGTCAATATATTGTGCATTAAAAAATTCCATTGGTATTCCATGTAGCAATCCTTAGATCTCGATAATCCATAACTTATTTTTTCTTTTAACAAACAAAAATTAATTTTTTGCCATCACTCTAAAAAAACAGTTATTTCGCCCATGTTTTGGATCGGAAAGTGATGCTTTGCAAATTTATTCTGTGTTGCTGTTAATCTTCTTCTCTTAATCACTAAAATATGACAGTTGGGTTTTCCAACTTTGTTGTTACTCAGAAATTTTGGACCAACAATTTTCCTTTTTTGTTAATTATTATTGAATAAATAATAACTAAGTTAACCTTTTATAATATTGATATTTGAATAAAATGTTAATCATAATTGATTATTTTAAAATTAAAAACTAACTTTTAACTCATTATTAAATAATATATCAAATAATATAGCTGCTCATTTTAATACGATTACCATTACTTATGTACAAGATCATTCGATTAATATTAAATATTTTTATTAGTTTCCATTTAACTACATAATGACGAACACTGTTTTATTCGAAACTAATATAAAGCTCTTGCAACAATTCGGTATGTGGAACACTGGTCCTGGATTTAGCATCAAGAAAATAATCGCATTCTCAATTTTATTCTCATTTACTATTGTATGCAGTTCATTGCATTTAATCTTCAGTCCTGGTAAATTTATTAAATGTTATTGATTGAATTATAATTAAAATATAATTTAGATATTACTAAAGAAGACATAATCCAGGATTTGATTACAATTATTTCGTTAAGTATTAGCACCTACATAAACATTTATAGTGCGCTTAGGCAAGACGCAATTATTAATACGGTAAATCAATTGGGTGATTTTCAAAATTTCCGTAAAATAAATAACGTTGGAAGAATATACTGGTTCATTAATTGGTTATCGAAAGCAGTCTATAATTACTTCACATTTCCGATTATTTTGGTTTTTATATTCTATTATACAATATTTATTATATTTGAATGTTCAACCAACTGCACATCACAATGCGGATTGATTTTTAACGCGGTATTAATTAAGATTTTTCTTCCAGAAATTTTATTAAAATTAATTTTATATTTTTTAGCTACTACCATGCAATGAAATTTTCCACTTAACGACGTTTATAATATTTTTAGTTCAAGTACTCAGTGCTGTGATTAATTTAAGTAATCTCTTGTTACTTATGATTTTTCGATGTGCCGGTACTATAATACTTTCTGTTAAATTCATTCACTTGAGACATTTTATTGGTGAGCTGTTAATTGTAGAAGATGCCAAACGGAAACCGCATTTGGTAAAATGCATTCAAATACATCAAGAATTATTAAGGTTTTAATTGCAGCTCAATAGTAAATTAATAATTAATTAAAATATTTTAGATTAGGTAAATGTATAAACTTTCATACAAAAAACGGAGTGTTCTTATGCATTCTTTGTTCTGGTTTATTAATAGGATTATTGTTGTACTCGCTAATTTTGGTAAGTCATATAATATTGTTAGTAATTACACTTAGTTTGAAATAAAAACATTGTGCAATAATTATGTTTAGTATAAATCGATCAATCACACAAAAAAGTCAATAACGCATCATTAGCATTCTTAATTTATAATAATCATTCCATACAACCTGAAGCTGGTGTCCTCCAAATTGTCCAGAGGCCTAGGCAAAATTCTAAATGTCCCAAACGTGTTCAAACATTAATAAGTCTAATAATCATGCAAGTCAAAACAATATTCGGAGTTGTAATTGCTCTAAGTACTTTCTGCTCTAATGTGTGTGGTCTTGCATTATCTTGCTGGAAAATGCCATTTAATCTGCATAAAAGGCACTAATAATGAACAATATGGATGCAATGATGTGCAATTTTCCACCAATACATATCACACCCTAGCCATAACACCAGCTTTTAATGCTGTGTAGTGTGTTAAATGTTTCGTCGTTGTCCTCAAAGCACTTCTATTTATTCACTAAAAACAATTTTATTCTATTGGCAACCCCAGCCTCAACGCTCTTAACACCATTCTAAGCAAGTAACTTCTCAGCGTAAATTGTTATACTGTCCTTGTCAATCCAGACTAGATTTGGGACAAGTTTAAGACTTCACGCAGCATCTGCAGCACGCATACTGTCCACAGCTACTCTTTCTATATACATTTGTTGGTCTCTTGTATCCCTTTATCTGCACTAACATCAACCTCTGCAATCCTTAAATTCCTAGTTTTCGTTCTTTCTTCGTTGTATTTCCTCTCCTTCATGAATAGTTTATGGAGTTCCATTAACTGTATTTCTTTTGGCAGTCCTAAACTTATAAATTTTACTTCCAGTGATCTTCGTGTCCTCTCTTTGCCAAAGTATATTAAGACCACAACAACCATTTATCTACCGTTTGGCATTTGCCTCATTATTTCTGTTATTCTGTTCAAATTAATCATGATCTGGACATTGGAATCATTGCCTCTTTTTATATAAAACTTCCGACGCTAGCAGAGAGAAGAACCTTATATTTATTCCAATTCAAAGTACTCGATGATAAATCATGTATTGGAGTGACCCAATCAGCTACCCAAGTGTTGGTCATCAAGATATTGAATCACCATCGCTTCCTCTGACACAGTGACTTCTGATGCTTGCAGAGAAAAGAAACTTCCAATTTCTGGTAACATTTAAGAAGGTGGGCACTACAGTTTAAACTAATCGATGGTAATCATGAATTAGAGAGTCCCACACATCAAGAGATTGAATTACTTCAATGACTTCTTACGCTTTCAAAGATGAGAAATTTCAATTTGTGAATAACTAACACTCGGGTCGGTGGGTGTACACTGTAGTACAAACTACACAATGATAATCATGATTTCTTGGTTGTTCTATACTTCCTTATTTCTTTCTTTTAAGGCGTTTCCCTTTTATTGTTTCCATGTTTCTTTTCTCTTTTGTGGTTTTTATTTTGTGTGTTTGTTTCCATTGGTTGTCTTTCTATACTTTGTTGTTATCAATTCCTCAATTCCTTACTACTATTGTTGCAAAGTTTCTTAGCGCTCTCCATTTAAATTCATCTCTCAGGAATTCTTTAATAAATATTGCTTTATCCACTTTGCTTTCCTCTTCCTCTAAAATGTGTCCTGCAATATCATGTTTCTTCCTGACAGAATATAAATCTTTTATTTTAATTTTTTGCAAAAATCCTGTTTTTTATATCCGGGACTAGTTCTCTCCTCCATTCCTATTTTCTTCTTTACGCTGTTTCTGCCATCTTTCCATCGTCTTCTCTCTATACTTATCTTTGCTTTTTTTTAATTTCTAGCTCTCTTCCAGGTTCATATTTCTCCCCATGTTTCTGCGGCTTATAACATTTTGCCGTTGCTAATTAGCCATCTAGCTTCTTCTTTTGGACCTCCCTTGTTTGGCGTACTACATCATTCCATCCCTTTGCTTCAAATGTCACTTTAAAGTATTTGATTTTCTTCCCTATAATTATCACTTAACCTCCTACTAGTATCTTATCTGTTCCTCTGTTAGTCCTCTTAAATGGCCATCGACTAAGACTCTATTTTTTGCGTTGCTAATTGTAAACCCTTACTTCTCATCCATATCTGTATCATATTTAGTACCAGCTCAAGTCTATCTTTTAATATTTCTATTTCTACGTCTCTGCCTACTTGTGCCACGTTGTCCGCAAATGTAGTTATTGTCACGCCTACCGGCAGCCTCATCTCTTTATAAAACTACGTTCCACAGTTTTGATCCTAAAATCCACTGCCAATGGTAAACAGTTTGTACTATCATACTTTCTTTTTCATCCAAAACACTATTTCCCTTTTTTGGTGCTCCTCATCTTTCCCTACACTTCCACCTACTTAAAATTAGTCTCTTATCCACATACCACTTAATAACTAACTAACTAACCAAATAGAGCACTTACTATCACTAGCTCTATTTCCTCCCTCTCCGCTATTGCTATCAATATATCGTGGGCATATCTTCCCCTGCCTATTTTGTTTGTATAATGCCATCGACATGTACAATACAAGTGTCCAGTCTACAACAATTGACCTTGTTGTTTAAAACCGACATCGTGTCGCATGCCTTCTTCAGTCCATGCAGACCAAATTCTAGCAACTGTAGTGTGGTTTCGATTTAGAATTTTACCAATTTCACAAAAAAAAATCGAATTTGCGCCCTGTCAAAATCTAAAATTTCTTCGATTTATTTCTGAAGACATTGTAAGGTGTCAATTTTGGTTTTTATTACTAATAATTTGATTGATTAATACTTAAAACATAAAACAATATTTTACCAAGTTTTCAAGTGTATTATAATTTAATATTTTAGAATTTAAATATGAGAGACATCATTCATATATTAGTATATGTTACTGGTATTACAATTGTAAGTCTAACATCAGAATATTTATTGACTCAGGTATGTAATACAGCAATCAATAAAATATTACTAATTGTGTTCAACTTAGAGTATAAAAATACCAGAGAAAATATTTTATTCAATTCCATGGGATTCCAATTTAGGATTCAAAAAAGATATGCTTTTTATGATGATGGTAAGCCAAAAGCCAGTGTACGTTGATGCTATATTTATGACCGTATCTTGTACCACAATGGTAAATGTAAGTACCACATTTGTATCTTCAAGTTGATGCTAATTTTGTTACATTTTAGGCATTCAAACTGGCTTACTCTATTATTAATATGTCCTACAATATGAGCAAAAAAATAAATGTATAACAATAACACAAATTATAGGTGTTTGTTCACATGGCAATATGAATGATTCACTTGCTGGAAAAATACTTCCGCAATAATGTCACACTTTATTTAATTGGTAGCAGTCGAATGATTTCGGGACTTATTTTATGCCCGAGTATTTGTATACAAACTAATTACTGGTAAATCCATATCGTATGTATGTAGTCTAATGATTGTGATTCATTTAACGGTTCTATGATTATGTCATTGCACGAATAATAAATTGAGCAAATATGTTTCATTGTATTTAATAAATTTTATTTATGTAAAATAAATATATTTTATTTAGAATCTCCAATAAAATTATTCATAAATTATTTACAAACTTTAATAGTACTTAAGGGGGGAGAATAGTTGCGCTATTATAAGGGTTTACAGCATCCAACTCAGCAAGAAAACACCTGAATATAATTGAATAAAATTTTCAGACATTGTAGAAGTCCAATCTGTGCCCTCAAACTTTTAGAAATTTGATGAAATAAATCGTTTCTTTGCAAATAATTTTTAAAAAGTGACGTTTTTAATCAGTTCTTTATTAATTTTTTACTCGTTAAATGTAACTTTAAATCTTTAACCAAAAACATGAAGACATAGAATATTGTATGTAGTTCAACATATTAAAAGAGTGATGGTTAATATCTTATCGTTTGGATATTGAGTTGGTTGGCGTTTTGTCCTATAAGAACCAATTTTAATTTAAAAACGGCGCTGTACGTTTTAATATTTTTCTATAGAGAAAGGTTCACCGATATTCTCGTAGATGTGATAGGATTTAATATTTTTCCATAACAATAATACTAGTGGCACTACAACAGGACGGGGCGACGAAACCCGGCAATTCTCTAGCGTTAAGATCTACTATGTGATTATTTGTGACAATTTTTTTTACGCCCCTTTTCTGTCCGCTAACAACTTACATTGCAGGTAGACCTACAGTTTTAAGTGGAATCCAAACCACTGAAGAAATTATTACTACTCCAGTCCAGAAAAGGATCTTAGTCATAAAACCCCACGCAGATAAAGCAGTTTGAGGAGTGAGAGAGCATATAAACATTCGAAATAGTTTCCGTTGTGAGATTCAAACCCACAATCTTCGGTGCAGCAGTCAGATACCTAGACTACTGCGCAAAGTTCAAAGTTATAAATATGGTTATAAAGTCCATCGTCCAAAAATAGTAATAGGTACTACCATAAAACTAAAAAAAACAAAGTTTTTTTTTTATTGTATTTTATGTTTTTGAAAGACTACTTTTTTGCCAGGCCTGTAACATTTTTTCCCACTAAGTTGACAGAAGGTTGGGCACTTTAAAGTGGCAATGACAAAGCTGTGTTGTGTTCTCCCCAACTCTTCTTAATACCAGGCAAAAAAAAAAACGTAAAAACTATTTTGATTGTGCTTTTCCTGAATCTGAAAGTTTAACTAAAGACGTTGGTTTGTTCAACGATAGAAACCTGTTTGCCTAGTTTAATAAAACTTTATCAAAAGTTGCGTCGACTGTGATAATGATGCTCTTGCCATAATGCAATCTTCTAAACAGTCACGGTTTTGCAGTTAGCGTATATTTATGATACAATTTTCTGCAGCCCAAAACTCCCCCCCCCCCCCCCCCCCCCCGTCAAGTCTGCAAGTCATTTTTTCCTTTTTCCGTTAAAAGGCTGTCAATTGTGACAATTTCTCATATAGATAACCTTTTTTCTTGTGCTCTAAAGAGTATTTACTAAAGTTTTGACTAAAACCGACGTAGGGTAACACCGCTTTTTCGTGACCTAAAAATTCCAAGTTTTGAAGATTGCAAAAACATGTGCAACTTCCTGCATCAAAATAGTGATGTATAAGTATTGATTCTATAAATCTCGTGTAATCACTTGACTGCCGCAACATTAAAAATACAAATATAGATTTTAAAGTACATGTAATAAAGAATAACTTGAGCCATCGTAAACTTTTTTATCATTTTTCAGAAGCCCAAAAATTGAGATACAAAATAAGCTAAACAAAACGTTTCATAGTCAAATTTGTGACCTTCATATGTGTGTCATTTTGAACATTATAAGGTCCAAAATTTTAAAAAACTAATTTTTTTCTTCCATATTTTAATCCCTCAAAATTTGAGTAAAATCCAAGAAATCGACTTTTTAAAATTAGTCGAAAAGTAATTAAAGAAATCAAGAAATGCAAAACCGCTTACCTCACATAATACGTAATAACAAATACAAATTGCTTCAAGTAGTAATAGAAAAAAAACGTGTAATTGGTAGAAGATCGATATCAAGAAACTTAAAAAAAAATTACAGATAAGAAGTCATTCAAAGAAGTGGTCGCAAACCTTCAGAGATGCACCAGGAAAAGAAGAAGGCTTGATCTAGCAGAAAACCATTAATGTTTTTCCACGGGTAGTCCTTGAAACTTTGAACCAAATGTTCTTAGGACTATTTTTTTAACGTCTTCCTAATAGACTTTGTTGACCCATGTTGTGTTTTAGTTTTGTATTTAATTTATTCTCCATATTTTTTATATCTGAAATATTTCAGACAAAAAATTTTGTTTTTTTGTATTCTGGACACAACTTTTAACAAAATCACAAAAAATTGTAATTTTAAACAAATTTTCAAAATTGTTTTAAGCCATCATCCATGTGCCGGTAAGATCATGGAGTTAAAGTTAACTTGATTCCAAAGACTCCATACGCAATTAGTGCAGGTCCACTTATTTGCAAAAATACATGCATGCAACTAATAAATGTACAAAAAGTATGACAAAATGTAAGCAGTAAAAAAATGAAAGATTCTGCTCTAAAATAACTGAATTTGCAAGCTGTCCACTTGCCATTAAACAAACGTTGTAATCTTAATAACACTATTCTTACACTAATTTTACACTTTACATTCATAAGCACCTCCCGTCCACAATTATTAACTAAGTGACCCTTACAACCAAAGTATTTTTTATCAAAAATCACATGCCTTTTCTTCTCAGCATCCTTCAAACGCAATTACAACAAAAATATAAAAAATAAATCAATCCCTTAATAACCAACACTTGGGTAGATAGACTTTGACATAAAAAAATACGTACGCCACTGTTGTTAATAACATTGTGCTAAAAACAAATCAATTTTAATTAATTGTTATACTCATATTATTTCATATGTTTTTATTATTTATTAATTAATATATTATTTTACACAACATTCAAGTAAGTATATAATATATTATATACTTACTGTTATTAAAATAACAAAACATGTTGTGTAAAATAATATATTAATTAATAAATAATAAAAACATATGAAATAATATGAGTATAACAATAAATATAAAAGAATTTCATAGAGTAAATAAAAAAAGCATTGAATTTTAATTAAGTTTTAACCTGTTTAAATTATTTGTGTCATTGTTTTATTGTGATTTTATGTGCGCCAAATTGGCTTGAATAGTTATTATCTGTGATATTCATCTGATTTGTTGTGTGCCAGTGGCGTAACTTGCAGTAGATATTTAAAGTTTAATTTTAAATATTTTTAATATGTAATTTTTATTTATACAATTATCCGTACTTCCCATTTTTACCTTTGTTGCACATATTTTGATATTTCCACGGTCCAGTTAACCAAGTTTGTCATTTATAAGTCTCCACGACGGACCTCGAAGGAGTGTGTACCCCTGTGTTGTTCCTATTAGTATTGTTTTTCATTTTTAATTACTGCTATTTTTTTTAAATTTATTCCTATTTATATACATAATGGCTCTTTGTAAATGTTGTAATAAACAAACAAAAGATTTGGAAGCCATTCGATGTTTTGTCTGTGAAGATTATTATGCATGTTTATGTGTTGGTCTTCCCCAATCTGACTCTCGTGTGCAACAATCAAAAGCAAACTATAAATGGACGTGTAATAGTTGCTCTGACTCAGAAAACACAATATCTGTGTTAAAAAGTATGGTTTCAGACTTGAGTGGACAAGTTAAAGAGCTAACTGCTACTCTATCAAAATTATCAGTTCCAAATAACGTTTCAACCGGAAATCTAAGTTGCAAAGCATACGAAAAGGTCATTGTAGAATGTCACGAACGAAAAAAGCGGTCTACAAATATTATCATATTTAATGCTCCAAAAAATAATACATCTGACGATATTAAAGTCTATTGTACCTGCACTGCCAACAATTTCTCAAGCTATCCGTCTTGGAAGACCACTAAATATAACAAGCCACGCCCAATTAAAGTAGTTTTTACTAGCAGGACAGACGCTATAAAAGTATTAAAAGAAGAAAAGAAGTTGCGTAGTTCTGCTACATATAACAATTTTTTTATTAATTCCGACAAAACTCCCTAACAACAAGAGTTGCATTGATAACGGCAAAAAAAACCTTTATATTAAGTATATAAACAGTACTCCTACAACACTTGTACAAAAAAACCTGTCCCAATAGAATGAATTAGTAACTCACTTTTACTATCAAAACACACAAGGATTAACACAAAAACACAAACTTTCTTTGATAGTGTATGTTCCTCTAAATTTAATATTATAGCAATAAGTGAAACCTGGTTAAAAGACGGAACGCTCAGTAGAGAACTATAGTTGATCGTACACGATGTAAAGCTAGTGGTGTTTTAATTGCTGTTGAAGATGCTACTGCACAATGCATTCCAATTACTAATGCGCACTGTCCAATTGTTGAAATAGATTTTTCCGCAGCTACCATTCATTTTCATAAATACAAGGCTAACTCTTTTAATAATCATTTGTTATATACCACCCTCTCAATCAACAACTGTACATGAAGCATTTTATGAATCTATTGAAGAAAACTTTTGATATCAGCACTAATACAATTATTGTAGGCAACTTTAATATTCGTAATCTTCAACAATCACTGTCTGGTCATCATCCTGATCAGTTAAACAGTAACTTTTTAAATTTCTTAAACTATAACAATCTTTTGCAACATAATAATATTCTAAATACTAATAATAGAACACTTGACCTTGTTTTAACGTGTTTTCACGTTGTTATTCCCCATTTGTAATTGAGGATACACACCATCCAGTTCTTGCTTTTGACATTAAAGTTTCTACAACTACTAATTTGCCGTTTTGTCCACAACAGAATATTGTTTTAAAAAAGTTAACTTATCCAACTTGTACACTGCTTTTCTTGACACTGATTGCTCATTAGTGTATGCTGAGACTGATGTTGACGTATGCTGTGATAAAATTTACCAAACAGTATCAAAAATATTAGGCAGACATGTTCCAAAGTCAATTCCACGTAAATCGTTGTCTAGATATCCTCGGTGGTTCAGCACTGAATTATGCAAACTTCTTGGCAAAAAAAAGTGTTACCGCAAGTTATATAGCCAACATAAAACCAATTATCATCGGCAAAAGCATTTCAACCTTCGAGCAGAAACAAAACGCCGTATTTCATTGAACAGAAAAATGTTTACTACTGCAGCTGAAGCAAAATTGAAAAACAATCCAAACCAGTTTTGGTCATACATTAATTGCTTGAAAAACAGTTCAAGAATTCCATAATTTATGATTCATAATGGAATTATGACGTCAAACCAACAAGAAATCGTAAACTCATTTGCAAATTTTTTTAGTAGTGTTTACAAAACTTCAAATCTTCCATCAAATTCTAATTCCGTCAATAACCCTACTCCATTTAGAATTAAATCCATATCATCCGATGAAGTTGTGCAAGCTTCTAAACGTCTAAAAGCAAAATACACGTCAGGTCTTGATAGCATTCCTTCATTCTTAGTCAAAGACTGCGCCACTGTTTTAGCCAATCCACTGCATTATTTGTTTAACTTAATATTAAAAGCTTCAACTTTTCCAAAACTATTAAAAATTGTCCGTATCAGCCCAATTTTCAAAAAGGGAAACAAAAAAGACATATCAAACTATCGTCCAATTGCTTTAATTAATAACTTTGCGAAAGTTTTTGAACGGATAATAGCAGAAAGTTTTTTTTTTAGTAAAAAGTCTAATATCAGATAACCAGCACGGTTTTGTTAAGAAGAGGTCAACTGCGTCAAATTTGCTATGTTTTACAGAATTTGTTTCCACATCGCTCGATATGCGACAAGTGAATGTAATATACACTGATTTTAGTAAAGCATTTGACACATTAGATCACGGGATTAAAATAGATAAACTACGTGTTGTTGGATGCGATAACAATCTTTGTAATCTATTACAGTCATATCTTAATGACAGATTGCAGTATGTTGAGGTTTTAAATTTCAAATCCGCTAACTATCCAGTACTTAGTGGTGTTCCCCAAGGGTCCAATTCATTTTTATTAATGATATTTGGAAAACCTTAAAAAATCAATGTCTACTATATGCTGACAATTTAAAAATATTTTCTACAATTTCATCTTTGGCATATCTCTTCAATCTGACATTCGAATGTTATCTATGTGGTGTAAAACAAACTACTTGCAACTAAATATATCAAAATGCTGTACGATGACATACTCTCGCAAAAACTCAAATATAGTTTTTAATTATACCATTGACAACCAACCTTTATCAACAATTACAACCTACAAAGACCTTGGTGTGCTGTTCGACAGTCAATTAACATTTAATAGTCATTAAAATCGCTAGGATTTATTACTAGGTCAGCAAAACCATTCTCTAATAAAGAATCTTTGCACGTACTCTATTTTGCTATTGTCAGAAGTAAATTAGAATATTGTAGTACGGTGTGGTCTCCTTACTACGCAACTTATTCCTATGCTCTGGAAAAAGTTCAAAAACGTTATTTAAAGTATATGTGTTACCGAGAAGATGGCCACTACCCGCCTCGTGGTCGAACAGATTATGACGTCCTATTAAGCCGTTTTGATTTTGACTCTCTTCAAGATCGTCGTAGAAGCGCTTATATATCGCTGGCCACTAAGCTGGTTTGCGGAGATGTGGATTGTCCAATTCTATTTAGCAGTTTGAACTTTCATGTACCCAGACTAGCAGCTAGAAACCAACCAACATTTACTTGTTTTAGGTCGCACAGTAATTTAGGAGTAAATGCACCGATGAACACAGTAATGAATGCTGTAAACTCCGTAGCGCCCAATCAAGCATTTTATATCATTTTTGTATATTTTTGTAAAACTTTTGTTTATTTTTTGTTCATTCATATTTTTTTTTATTCTTATCTCATAACTTCACTATTTAATTTTATTGTATCATAGTTATTTTCTTTCCTTGTATCTATCTACCTATGTCTGTATATTATCTCCATGTTGAAACTATTAGTTCTGTAGGAATAATAATTTAATAAATAAATAAATAAATAAAATAAATAGATAGACAACATACACCAATATAAACCTCCCGTCCACAAATAGAGTGGAGTGGGGCATAGCAGTTCGGGCGCGGAACTTACAAAAAAGCATTAGTAACTTTTGCGCAGTAAAGCGATGCGGTCGAATGACTTGACGACAATTCATGATTAAAGATATTATTACTGAATAGTGTTAAGTTAATTAATATACGTCGTTTAAGCACGGAGTGGTGGTTGTGAGGATTAGCGTGTGACGCGTTAGTTATATACAAAAAATTAATTTATATTACTATGTTTTACACAATAATTAAATTTATATCAAGCTTTGTGCCAAATTCCTAAATTATCATAAATTACATTTCAACTACATCAAAAGAATTCAATTCAATGATTAGCACTATTTTTATATTTTTCAGAACTTTCGAAATATTCATAAACTCGTCAATGCCGATGCTGCCAACAGTTGCTAAATGAGAATCAATACATTTAATTTATAGTAATCAACCAAACAACAATAAAAAAAACAAGATACGCATGTTTAAAGCAAATAAACCTTATTGCAATTTAATTTTCCTTCAAAAAGAAGTTTTTTATTTAAAATATGTTGTTTTCTTGAAATTATAAATATTGAATTTATTATTTTCAAATTTGAATCAATTGAGTTGCCTTGCGTAATTTCAAATGGAAATAATTAAAAATCATCCATGACATACATAAACAGTATCACAATATAATAACCATCAATCATTGTGCTTTCTTATGCCACACTGATTATACCCATCGAAAATGCTTCGACGCCCAAAACGTGTACCACAATTCTAATTTATATATAAGAATATGAATTTTTATAATAGATAATAGTTGCGAAATTAAATTGTTGCTTTAATATTATCTGAAATAAATACAAAAACAAATAATCCTATTTAATAAAAATTATGATTACAAATAATGTTGGAAAATAAATTCCATTTAATGTTAATTGTCTTTAATTTGATTTTAATGCAATTAATGTAAATCCATAACCGTAAAATATTAATTAATCAATCAACGATAAAATGATAAATCGAAATTATTTACGACCTCGAGATTAACATAATCGTAAAATCCTAAATTTTTTTCGGAATAAATTATATTTAAATAAACAATATGAATAAATTATGATTGATATATTTTCAATTATCAATAGAGAAATAATTAATCATTAGTAGCGATGATTTGAAGACTCGACCGACTGTGTAGATCTAATAAGAAAAACTGTTGCATAATCGCACGCTCCATTTTCGGAGGAGAGAAAGAAATGCAATTAAGTGACAGGGCACATTTAAACGCTTTTGCTTTAACAATGTTATAACTGTGAGTGAGAATTTTAACGACAAAATATGGGTTTGGTTTAATTTTTTTACATTTAAATTAGCAGCATTTGTCGAGCGGAATTGGATTAACTGTGTCGCGTTCTGTATTATTGTATTTATGAAGTGTTTCATCTGGATCAAGGTTTTGTTGTATACATCTTGCAAATTATTAGTATTTATCGATAATAGTCAATCAATCATAAATTTCACAAAGCAAATTTGATTTATTTTATTAACCCTCAGTAATCATTTTGATTGCAAAAAGTGCTTCGACAAATTTCAAAGAAGTAAACTAATCTTTTTTACTTCAAATTCAAATTTTCGTAACTACTTTTCAGGTATAGTTAGTAGTTTGATTGCAATATCAGATGTTAGATGATAATAATTACAATTTTCACAAGAAGAATGATTCTCTCGGTACCTCTTTCGTGTATTTTTTTTAATAAATACATGTCGGTCGTGACTTTCACCAACAATTAATTCAGTAAATCGTTCGTAAACGTTTATTAATGATGGAAATTATTTCTAAAGATGTTAAGTAATTTTTTTCAGGTGCGTGAATTCAAATACATCCATCTATTTATAAGAGGATTGGGCAACGCTTCGTATAAAGACCTTAAATTTATTATTCGCCTTAGATTAAACGTGTTGAAATAGCACTTAATAATTCTTTTCGTTTTCACGTTATTAATAACGTTTTTATTGGCACGTACCTACCTCTATGGAGGCATTAATCAGCGACTCGTTATTACAACTCGTATGTACATCCCTTAATAGTCTTTTGGGCACGGTGTTAATAATAATAAACGCCATCATCTCAGAGCATAATGGGTAGGTGTAACGAAAATGTAATTGCTTATTGTCATTTTGAAGATAAATCATAAATTTTAAGTGTTACAGAAGCGAACACACCTTGACAGAACTATATTATTCAAACAATGGAGATAATAAAATTCACATTTTAATAATTGCAATTTTAATTGCATATTGAGAGAACAATCGCGTTTATTAACCCTACGTCTGTTTGTGCATTTATTATTATTTCTTCTTCTCGTTTCAATATAATAATAATAAAAATAATTTCAACACATATGTAATAGATAAATTGTATAGACATTCCATTTCTGTTTTATTCGTCAATCACGATTTATTTGTTTTTCATGTTGGGATAAAGAAGGCCGCTAATATAACACCCGGCGAAGCCTCTTGTGAAATCATTTTAAACCAGTTCTCTCCAACTAGACAATAAGTTAAATTAATATACAAATTCAATCTATACATTTCGCCGCTGCGATTTGTCTGTTACTTACAAGTAGTGACAGATGTATGACAAATAAGCTCTTGTTGCAACACTGAAAAATCCAAACAATAGGAATTATTAAAGCGACGAGGGTGCGGTTAAATCATTCCTAGCTATATCGGTCACCTTAATTATACACCCATTGATTAAATGATTAATCAATTAAACTTTTTTGAAAGTACTCAAACTGTGTGTGTGTGCGCGCTTGCTGGCTCTGCATGTGTACTTTGCGATCGCAGATTGTGGCAATGTAAATAATTAGTAATGCCGATACTTATCGCTATTCCAATTGTGCAAGTCTACCAGCTGCTCTTGAACACAACTACACCCCCGTCTCACTTCCGTAATGCTGGAATTTTCACCTTGGACTTTTGCGCCTATTGCACATTTTATTAAATATCAATGCAATTATTATCATGATTAATCGCGATATTAAAATCTAATACAGTTTATTTAATATATATCATATTTTAATATACCTTTATTATGTTGACAAGCAATGCCAATGTTAAATGCAATAAAAATTACAACAATGCATAATTTCAATTAGTTATAAGCGGAAAGTTGCTACCATTATTAGATTGAAAAGTAATAAATAAGATTTATGTTCATATTTTGTATCTTGGTGCAAACTTTACGGTTTATTGATTGGCAAGTAACACAATTCGTTGATGAACCAGTTTTATTTTGATCTAAATTATGTATTTTATTCAATTCTTTTAAAAGATGCAAAGTAGAGCCTAGCGAATAGTGTACTGCGGGTAGATTTTTTTTTTTATATTTCTGATTGTATTTTGATTTAGCTTTTACCATATGGTAAGCCCAGGCATACACCTTTATTTTTTTATATAACTGACGCTAAACCTCCCAACCACCACACCGTTCTAATTAATTATCACTAATTCATCAAACAATCAATAAACGGCCATTGTCGTCAAACCATTCGACCGCATCTCTTCACTACGCACAAGTTACTAATCTTCCTTTCTTTGTCAACTCCGTCCCACTCTACTGCACTGCAATCCATTCGTGCCAAACCGGTTCATTTCGTCTTCTTGCAATAGATTGCTAATGTTATCATGTACTTTTCTATAAATTGAACCTCTTATAGGACAAAATCTCTATAATTATAAAGGGTTTTTTAGTTGGCGCGGGTAGATTTTGGCGGCCAATTTGTTTTGGTGACATCTATCTTTTATTTATTATTCAGTTACTTATGCCACATCACCATTGAAAGTTACAAGATTGAACAGCACGATCAAATGATAAAACTTTATTATCAAAATGAGTGTTCGTTAGTGCAAACGTTGCGCGCAACTCGGGCTTTCGCAGACTTCAATTTGGAGAATTTTGCGTCGGGACTTAGGCCTACACCCGTACAAGATTGAATTGACCCAGCAGCTCAAAGTTCATAACCATAGACAGCGCTGTTTTTTAGCTGACTGGGCTTCAAATGGTTTAGAAAAGAACCCCAATTTTGGCAAAAAAATCATCTTTAGCAACGAGGTGGATTTTTAGATGAATGGCTACGTTAACAAACAAAGTTGCCGTATATAAGACGACACCAACCAACACGAGGTTCACCAGGTAATAATGCGTTCTCAAAAAGTTACCGTTTTATGAATACTTTGGGCCGGCAGCTTCATTGGTCCGTACTTTTTCGAAAACTAAGTTGGTGAGGCGGTCATCGTCAACGGTGAGCGCTACAGAATCAATTTCTTATAGCCCAAATTGAACCACATGAACCTAGACGACATGTGGTTCCAGCAGGACGGCATCACGTGCCACACTGCAACATTCTGCATGAACGTTTTAAGAGTAAGGTTATATCTCGCAGGAGTGATGTTAATTTGTCCACCAAGGTCATGCAATTTGACCCCGCTAGACTTTTTCTTGTAGGATTTCTTGAAGTCGCAGGTCTATGCAAATAAACAACAATCGACCGATGACCTAAAGTGAACATAACACAGGCCATCGCTCAAATTCAACCGGATCTATGCAAAAAAGTCATTAAAAATTAGACCATTCAAATCCGTGCCACTATAAGAAGCCGAGCGGATAATTAAAGGATGTCATAAAAATTTGTTTAAAAAATCACAAATTCAATTTCTGGCTTAAATATTATTCAAATAGTAAAATTTTTCACCAAAACTAAATTTTTGGATTTTGTAAACAGTTTTCTATATTATAAGATCAGATTTTGATATTTCAAAGCCAGATTACAAATTTCAATAACAAATTTTATACTTCAAAGTCGGTTTTTAATACGCCAATCAATTTCTGAATTTTATGGCCGTATTTTATGTTTAGATGAAAAAAAAATTGTTGTATAAACAGCATTTTTTTAATGACTTGTTTAAATATAATAAAACTTCTAAAAAAAATTGATTTGGAGCAAATGCCGTTTGCATGTGAAAAATTATTAATAATGTAAATAAATTTTTATCCCAAAAAGATATTAAAAAATCAGCCGCAAAAACACAACTAAACTTTAGTATTTGTTTTCAAGTTCCACAAACTAATTGCACAAACAAACAAAAATTGACCCACAATAGAGGTCCTCCCGACGTTCATTTTAAAGTTTAGGCCAAATTTTGCTGTTTTTGGCAACTTTTCAACACTGTATGACAGATTTTGGTACTCTCTAACAATGTTTATTCATATTTTAGTAATTTCCATAAAATTGTGTACATTTTTTAAGAGTTTATGGCAAAATTTTACTATTTTTGACACTTCAAAAAAATAATTTTGCAAATTTTAACAAATTTTGGTTTAAATTTTTTTTTAATATTTTATTACAGAAAATGACAAACTAACTTCATAAATATAATCTTGCATTTTGAACAGTTTATGGCAAATATGGTACTTTCTGACAATACTTTTATACTTTTTGATCAAATTTTGAATTTTCTGACAATATTTTGATAATTCAAGGCCAAATATTGATTTTTAAAATGTTATAAAAAAAATTACAGTTTTTAGCAGTTTATGGCCGCATTCTGTTCCTTTTAAACAATATTTTAAAGTTTCAAAGCCGGCATTTGCTATTTTTGCCGTTTCATTAATACAATTTTGCACTTTTTAATAGTTATTGACTAAATTTTGAAGCTTTTTGACATTCCACAAAACAAAGTGTGCACTTTTCAACTGTGCATGGCCGGATTTTGATGCTATATGACAATATTTTCATGTTTCAAGATTGGATTCTAGTTTTTTTCAACAAAATGTTGATATTATGACCAGATTTTGGTATTGATGACATTTTTTTTTTAAGAATGTTGCATTTTTTAACCGTTTATATTGGATTTTGATGCTTCTGAAAATTGTTTGAAATTTCAAGGCCGGATTTTGCTAACATTTTACAAACAAAATATTAAACTTTTAGTTCGATTTTGGTTCTTTTTGAAATAAATTTAATATTTTATAACCATTTGCCATTTTTGACTTTTTAAAGGTAGAATGTTACAGTTTTTATCGGCTTAATGTCAGTTTCAGTAGCTTCTGATTATATTTTTATACTTTATAACCGGCTGTTGCTATTTTGCACTTTTTGATAGTTTATGACAGTTTTTATTTTAATTTTTTGACAATATTTTGTTATTTAATAGGATTTTGGTATTTTGAAATTTCATTTCAAGTTTTTTTATGACAAAAATCATTCATAGCTAAATTTTGTTGTCTTCAACTTTTTATTAGAAAAATTGCAACCGGTTTCTTCCTGCATTTTATATCTATCATTTATGAGACCAATTATTAATAAAATATCTTTTATTAATTACATCTTTTAGTCCATACTTTTATTACTAGACAATTCAGTGCAAATTTTATTAATATATAAAAAATCATTTATTAAATATTAAAGACTCCTATAAGCAATTTTGAGAATAAAATATTTAACTTTAGTATAAATTTACTAATAGTATTTGATTATATTTTTTTTTATTTTGTCCCATGCCCGCAAATAAAATAAAATAATCTACTTACAAAGTGAACCAATCAACACCAACAAGCAAAATAAACGCGATAATATTGTTCGTTCGATGGCATGCGCGAATAATAATTGTCCAACACAACAAGGACGCTTGTTGCAATTTATTTTATTATTAAATCCATCCCATTATGAAGCAGCATCAACAAATTAATATTATGTAATATTTTAAAGGATTTACGTTACAAACATTGCGTCAGGGGACACCGGAGACTGACTAAAAATTAAGCAATAAAATTAATAACAAATAAATCTAAATTAATTACATCCATAATATATTTAAAATGTTATTTAATATCAGGGTAATAAATTAAAAGCCTTCTTACGAAGAAGAAGAAGAAGTTATTTAACTCTCCCGCTTTATAATACACATACAGATTTAAGGGGCATATAAGTCAGATTAAGTAAGTAAGTTTATACTAGCGACAGGTACACTATAGTGATTTAACACGGTAATACTCTTGTGATATGTGCGCCTGATTGATGGTATCCTATTATGAGAGGAACGCACAAATAGATTTTCAATTGGGCCGGGGACAGGCATAAATTTTAATGAAACACACACAACCGTCGGGTTCTTAAAATGCGATAAAACAAGCAAACCGTTTAAATTTATTATTGCTGGAAAGTGTGTCTGTATGTGTGTGTGTGTGTGCATGTGTGAGAGTATCATGCTGCTGCTTAGCTCAAATAGGATTTAGTGGTTACTAAGTAGAATGAATTTATCCTCAATAAATTAGATTATGTTAACTAGGACAGACGCTTTGAAAATTAAGTAATAAATAAGTAAATATTTAACTTTAAAGAAATTTATTAAAATTAACTGTTTTTATTCTATAGAAAACTTTTTAATTAGACATGAATAGTGTACAGTGGTGCCCAAAATTCCTCTTGTTGGATCAAATTATTTTTTGAACACAATATATTTCCTATTCCATTTTACATATCTTGCAGTGACGTAGCTACCAGTAAAAAAATCCTAGTTACTCTACTGACCCCCGGTACCACAAGGCTCGACGCTTGGCTTATTAAAATTATAAAATTGCTATTTTTTCGTTAAAAAAGGCTACAATTATTAAAAATTCAATTTCCAATTATATATTATTCAAATAATATTAAAAAAGTCATTAGTGTCACGATGATTTTGTGCGCCTCTTAACCAATTCCATTCTTTATTGCTTGTTCACTACCGAGATTCCCGCTGATGATGAAACGATATAAATTCACCTGCTACACCGCATTTGTTTAAAACGTAATCACGCACCGAATGACATTAGCAATAAATCCGAAGATATTCGTGCTCAGATATACCAACAACAACCAACATGCTCATCTTTAATGCCATAAAAATATTATATATATATATATATATATATATATATATATATATATATATATAATGATAAAGCAATTAACATAGAAATTAGTGAACTCATAATATTTAAATATAGAAATTTCACGCGACGTCTTAATTTTACGTCCATTAATCAATCACATGTTGGAATTATATTATTTTTATTGATCACAATGGAAACGCTCAATGTTAATTTAATTATTAATTAACGGGCAATAATAAACATTAATGAAATTTTAAATTACTCGATAAATTAATTAATTATGTGCACCTAATTAATGGCATTAGAGACGACGAATTTCATTAAAGACATCGTTAAATTTGATAATCATAATTTGCCACAATTATGAATAAAATCAATGATTTATAATTAATACAAATATTCTCAATAACAATGTGTCGTTGCAGAAAACTGCCGTTGTATATTTAGCAAAACAATCGCACGAAAATTCTCATTACAGAACGAACGCAATAAAATTGCTCGTAAAATGTACCGTTCGCTTGCAGTAAAAGTTAAATTGCATTTTATATTTAAACATATTGATTGGCAATAATCACATATGATGATTAGTTTGTAAATAATTCATTACGTTTTTTCATGATCATTATACTAATTATTTAATCATTTAATAAGATTCAAACTTAGTGATAAAACTTAATTAATGTTAAAATTATTTCAATACTGCTGCAGACGTCAGCAAGTTATTATAAATTATTATGAATTATTTTATAAACTGTCATAGAACTATTAGAATCGTGTAGAAACCCGAATTTACAAAAATACTAAAACTTGACCTTCAATGCCAAATAATAAAAATCGCTAGGATTTATAAATACATTTTGAATTTAGCCTAGATCTTTTTAGATTCTGCATACTAAACTTTTAATAATAATTTATGCTTTTATAATACATTAAACAAAGCTTAAGAAATTAATTAAATTATATTATGTACATTTCTTTGGGAAAAAAAAATCAAATCCAAATTTGTATATAACAAAACAGATTAATTTTTATAAATGTTGTAGATTTGAACTAAAAACCGGATTTTAGATTTTTACTCCAAATAGCGTTTTACATAGTACATCCAATCATTTATATAAGAAAATCTATTTAAAATCCAGTTTTTAAACAATATTTTTTTGCTATAAGCCTAAGCATCAAATTTTAAGTAAAAAGTCAAATCTTATATTTAAACCTCGATTTATGATAAAAAAACAAATAACAACCAAATTTTGCATAAAGATTATATATTTACACCAAACAAAAACAATTTTTTGCCCAAGAAAAATCGTACTTTAATTGTAAAAGCCGGATTTGTGGTCTAAAAGCTAGATTAATGACTTTAAAACTAGAGTTACAATTTAAAAACCAAATGTTAACTTACAATGGCCAGATTTTAGATTGCTAATAGTCCAAACAACCAAATTCAGCTAAAATTTTCACTTAATAAGACCCACGTTTGCAAAACCAAAGCAGATTTTTTTATTTTTAAAGAAGAATTTTACGGAACCGGATTTTTACATAACAAAAACTGATTTTTCTCAAAACTTTAAAATTAAAAAAAGAAGAATTTTATCTAAAAAAACTCAGTTTTATGGTATAACTTTTGTACCACATGTCAAATTATTAACTAAACAAAATTCTACTCAAAATCCATATACAATATACAGAATTTATAAATCTAATAATAATAAGTAATAATAATATATTTAACGGCTATCACCAGTTTACAATAATTAATTACATAAATTAATAATTTCACAATAAAATAACAAAATAAAACATAAATTAGAATAGATAAACTGTAAGTATATCAATATTATGTATAACAATATGGTATAAAATAAAAAAAATTTAAATAATATATCAGCTAACTAATTACATAAGCTTAACTTATGTCTTAACAGACGCCTCTTTAAAGTGTATTTATTTAAGTTAAACAAATCAAACCATTCACTTTCATTTAGAAGATTTGATCTTCTAAACATGCGACTTAGCGAATTATTATTAGAAAAATTTGAACTGTGTGTCATAATTCTAAATAAATTGCAATTTCTTAAAGCTAACGAATTGAATAATTAGACACATGAAATCCAATTTCGGATAAAAGCAAGGGACAACATATATTGGCATTAAGCAAATCGTATAGAAAACAAATATCAGAAACAATCCTGCGACTATTGAGTTGGAATATGAAGCAAATCCATAATATCGTTGTAACAACCCAAAATATGCCTTACTCGCAAGTTTGTATTCAATACATCTTAAAAATTTCTTTTGAATTGATTCTATCTGGTTTACATCGACGTCTAAATAAGGTGACCATACCGGCGAAGCATACTCTAAATAGCAACGAACTAAAGAACAGTATAACGTTTTTAAGCAATTTGCATTTAATTCTTTAGCAATATTCCACACAAATCCCCAAAGTTTAGACGCTTTGTTACATATTGCATTAATATGTTCTTTAAATAACAGAGGATTATCAAGTAATACGCCAAGATCTATAAAAGATTTAATAAATGTCAACTTTGAAGATTGAATGGAATATGAAAACTCGACCTAAGACATTGTTCTGGAAAATGACATTGATACACATTTATCAATATTAACAAACAGTTTATTAAGATTGCACAACTGAGTTAAACGATTTAGGTCTGCCTGTAAAAGCATACTATCTTGCACATTATTTACTATCTGATATAATTTCATGTCGTCCGCGTATAGTAGACATTCTCCAAATTCAAACACATCTATTAAATCGTTAATAAATAATGTGAAAAGAATAGGACCAATATGGGACCCTTGCGGAACCCCAAAGCTAACAAATATTAAATTTGATACAAAATTACCAATTTTGACACTCTGGGTACGATCATTTAAGAAAGATGCAAACCATTGCATGGTATTGTTATTAAAACCTAACATAGATAGTTTGGTAAGCAAAACATGATGGTTAACTTTGTCAAATGCCTTTAAAAAGTTTATGTAAATAGTATCTACTTGACAGTTACGAAAATCTTTTGAAATGAATTGTTTAAATTGCAACAAATTACTTGAGGTCCATTTACCTTTTTGAAAACCATGCTGATTATCGGAAATTGTAGATCGAAACATCCAAGCTAACTCATCACTAATTATAGAATCAAGTAACTTAACTGGTATTGACGACTGTATACTTATACCACGATAGTTATATATATTGTCACGAGAACCACTTTTAAAAATAGGAGTAATATAACATTCCTTCCATTGTTTTGAAATGTATCCAGATAATAATAATATTGAAAAAAGAGTATGTGTTGGTTTACTTAATGGGTAAACACAGTTTATTAATAAGTTATAAGGAACACAATCAGGCCCAGCAAAAAAAATATTTTTTAAACTTATAATACGATTAAAAATAGTTTCAAGTGAAATATGTAAAATTTTATCTTGAATTTAATATTTACTATTATATTAAGGGTAGTTAACGTTGGATTGATCTGATTCATAAACAGTAGAGAAATACTCGGCAAATAAATTGACTATATCACAACCTTCATCAGCAGATTTGTTGTTTAGTTTCATTAAATTTGTTATTCCATTTTCAATGCGAGCATTTTTAGCAAATTTCCAAAAAAAAGTAGAGTCTTTGTTAACATTACTTTCAACAAGTTCTAAATAGTTTTTATGTAAGGTTCTAGATAATTTACTGCACGATGTTCTTAATTCGGAAAAAATGTTGTTATGTTCAACTGCGCCAGTTTTTTTATGAGTTGCATGTGCAATTTTCTTTTTTATAACTTTATCAATAAGTTCCTTATTAAACCAAACTGGGTAATTAAATTTACGACTTTTTATAGACTTAGTTGGAGTAAACATATCCATGCCTTGATGCAAATAATAATAAAAAGTTTTAAGGGCTAAATCTAAATTGCTATTAGTTAGAACAAGATCCCACTTAATACTGTGTTGGTAATGTACAGAAGTAAGCAGAATGGTGATGACCTGGAGCAAGTAAAATATCATCAGCAAGACATAATTGAACATCAATATCCGTAAAACACAAATCAAGAAAGATACCTCTTAAGTTAGCTACAAAAATTAATTGATTAAAGTTCATAAACAAGTAGGAGTTAATAACAATTTCAGCCTGAGGACTATAAGTCAACATTTCGCAACCAGCTGGAGTCCACTTAATATTATTCAAATTGTAATCACCCCATACCATAAACTTGTAGTTACTATATTTTGTTCTCAATTCCTCTACTATTGTACAATGTTCTTTATAAGTTGCAAAAGAACAAGAAGGAGGAATATAGATACCACCAATCACTTATTTCATCTGTCTCAATCTAATAGCAATAAAAATATGTTCAATTGTGCTTGAGTTAGAAGATAATAACTCCGATTTGAAGCATATAGCTATAAGTATACCACCACCCATAAGTTCATCGTGAATGATGCGTTCAATTCGAAAAAAAGCATAGTCTGGTGTTGAAAATTGACTGTCTAAAAAATCTGTATACATCCAGGTTTCTGTTAAAACAATAACATCATAAATACAATTATTAACATTAAACATAAAATCTACTAGTTTTGAACGCATGCCTCCAACATTCTGATAATAACAAATTAGTTTTTTGAATCATCTTCAAAATTGATGTTAGATTTAACTATTTGAGGAACGCCATTAATTACGTTATTTTCACCATTTGAAATTCGTTCATGCAAATTTAATTTAACCTTTTTAAAATACTCTCTTTCTTCTTGCGACCTATCACATCGAAACTTTTAAGGCAGAATTTTTGTCTCTGAAAATTAGTTTAAGAGGACGACACACAATACTAGATTTTTTCTTACCAAGCTTAATTAATTTAATAGGTTCAATATTAACTCCAAGCGGTTCCAAAATATTGACTACTTCTTTGAGGTCATCTTTAGATTTATCTTCCAATCATATAGATTGAGATTTCTTAAGGTTAAATAACAACAGATTAAATTTTCTGCTGTGACGATCTTCAATTTCACTAATAATTTAATTTACATCAACCAATGGACTAGCTTTTTCAGGTATTTGTTCCAGTTTATCTAATCTCTTCTCAATGTCGACAAACCGCAAGTTTAAAACGTTTAAATTTCATCGTTAAAATTGACAAGGTCATTCCGAAAACAGTCTAATTGGACACAAATCATATTGTTTAATTCATCACTGGAATTGATAGGCAAAAATTCAGCATGTGGCAGAGAAATGCATTTATGGCACACCCACTTTGATTTATCATTGACAACGAAGCAGATTTCATTATCATTTAAACGAGAACAACGATGCGTAATAAGACCTAATTTGTACATAACAAAAACAGATTGTAGTCTCAAACTGTTAGAATTAAGCAAAAAACCGGAATTATCATCAAGAAATTTTGTTAATTTAAAATTTTGAATGACAGCTCCAAATTTCCACATAACAAACACTAATTATGGCCTAAAAAGAACCAATTTACTTTTTTTCATATTGTTAACTCTTCGAATACATTTTGCGTAGCGAAATTCAAATATTAAAGACTTGTTACTGTCAAAATTGCAAAACTTATGGTACAAAGACAAACTTTCCAATTATTTTTTTACAGTCAAAGAATTGTAGATGTTTTGTTTTTACAATTATTTCACAAAACAATCTGCAAACATTATAAAGCTCAACAATTTTTTTATTTAGTTTTCAGCCAAAAACACAATTAACACACATGTTTATTCACGTTGGAAGAAAATCCAATAAGCTAAGTCCAATTAAAGGAGTGTATGAAGATTTAGCAATTCCTACTCAAAGTTTTAAAAATCTGAATTTGTAAAGGATTCTACTATAAAAATAAAAGCTGATAAGACATTAGTTCAACTAAGACACATTAAAAAAGTACAAGATAACTTAAATAAGAAAAAATCTAAAAACAAAACTGAAATTTATATAAAATTTGTTAACGATAACCCCGTAATTGTAAAAAATAAAAAAGCGCAAAAAACTAAATAAACTATCTATTTATTACCAGAATGTAGGAGCCATAAAAACAAAATTGTTTAATTTTAATTTAAATGTTCAATGTAATAACTATGATATTATATTTTTAACAGAAACCTGGCTTTCAGATCATATTACAAGTTCAGAAATTATATTACATCATTACACCATTTACAGAACTGATCGTACGTATTTAACAAGTCACAAAAAAGCGGGTAGTGGAGCATTAATAGCAATTAAGCACTGTTACCGTTCGTCGGTTATAAGTAATATATTATGCAATTCAGTTGAACAAGTGTATGTAAAATTACAATTTGGGCAAGAAACTTATATTATTGGTTGTGTTTACATTCCACCGTCTTCTGCTATTGACAAATATCTTGACTATTGCCGTTCTGTAGAAGATGTATTACAAAATACTACGTATACCAAAATTATGTTATGTAGAAATTACAATCTACCAGATGTCTCATGGTCCAATGATGACATTGGAGTTCAAATGGAATTTTTCAGTAATAGTTCAGCACAAGCAATTTTAGAATTATTTGCACTATACAATTAATATCAATGCAATTTTGTATTGAATTCAAAAGGAATGGTTTTGAATATTGTATTCTCAACAAAAAAAAAACTACAACTTTGGCAGCTGACAATTTACTTTACAATAACAGCAGTCACCATACCGCAATCATTTTCAAAACCTTAGCATCTAAAAGCTCTAAAAATTTAACATATAAAGAATATATTCCAGATTTCAGAAAAGCAAATTACATTGTTATAAATGATTATTTGTCATCTGTGAATTGGAACAATACATTTAATCATTATAATAATAATTCTGATGTTAATGCTATAGTAATACTATTTTATATATGTATGATGTAATCTCTTTGTTTGTACCGTTGAAATGTGTTCGTCAAAATACCTATCCAGTTTGGTTTAACTCTACTCTTATTAACCTAATTAGAAAGAAAGAGATTGCACATAGCTTATATAAACAATCCGGCTGCATTAAAAACTTTCAAAAACTTGCTGGTTTAAGAGATCACTAACTAACTCATTGCATACGTCGTACATATCAAGGATGGATAATAATATTTCAAGTGATCCTAAAAAATTCTGGCAATACATTAATGGAAAAAAATACAGCAATGGATTTCCCACCGAAATGACTTACGGTAATATCACGAGCCTCAATAGACAAAATTGCGCTGATTTATTTGCACATTTTTTTCTACTATATACGCTAAATTTAATAATTGCATGGTACCTGATTTTAATTGTTCCAATGTTGTGTCTTCGTATAATTTTACTGTTAATGTTAGAGATGTGTATAATAGAATTTCGGAATTAAATGATACTTGTAGCTATAGTCCGGATGGTATTCCTAATTTTGTTCTAAAGAACTGTGTGTGCACTTTGTCTATGCCAATAACTAAGCTGTTTCAAACGTCATCAAATTGTGAGACATTTCCTGATACTTGAAAACATTCGTACATAGCACCCATTTTTAAATCCGGTGTAAAATCCAAAATTAATAATTAGGCATTTGGATTCAATCGGTTATTCCAAAATTATTGGATATGATGCATAGAATTTTTGAAGGGCGCTTTACCAGTAATCTCTTGTTATATCAAGAACATATTATAAACGCTATAGAACATAACCAAAAGGTAGACGCTGTTAATACCAATTTTTCCAAAGCGTTTGACAAAGTTGACCACACTATTTTAGTTGTTAAACTAAATGCTGTAGGGTTGAATAATAAAAATGTTAATTGGATAAAAGGTACCTTCAAAATAAATCCCAGTGTGTCAAAATAAATAACAGTTTGTCAAAACCCATCCCAATAATCTCTAGTGTACCACAGGGTTCACACTGTATGCCTTTGTTATTTAACATATTTATTAATGATATAGCGTCAATAATTGTAAATTGCAAAGTTATTTTTAATGTAAGTAATTCAAACGATTGTGGTCTAATTCAAAATGATATAGATCAACAGTCCCAATGATGTACAAATAATAAGTTAGATTTAAATATTAACAAATGTAAATCAATTTCTTTTTGTAGAAATAAAAATGCTATTGTTCATACGTACATAATTTACAATAAAGCACTTGAGCAAGTTATAAAAATGCGTGATTTAGGTGTTATATTTGATAACAAAATGACTTTTAATAGTCACATACAAGAAATTTCTATAAAGGACGCAAAATGTTAGGATTTGTTACTCGATCTTCTGCAGAGCTACGAGCATCAACTATTGCAATACTATACAAATCACTAGTAAGATCTACTCTTGAGTATAGATCGGGTATCAAAATAATATAGAAACCATCCAAACAAAGTTTTTAAAATACTTAAGTTATAGAACAATTATCTTCAAAGTTCAATTTAAGTAAATTATTAGATCGTAGAATCATTAGCGACTTATGTTTAGTAAATAAAATTGTTAATGGATAGATTGTCCGGATCTGTTGGCAAAATTTGATATCAACTTTAACCACAATCAACTTCTCTAAAATACTAACTTGTTTAAAGTTAAGTTACATAAGACAAATTTTAGTAATTTTTCAACAAAATTACATTTCTTCATTCTTTACTTGAATTACAGCCAATAACACAATTTTGGGTATTTTTGCACAATTTTTTCACAAAACAATCTCCAAATATTTTTTTAAATTTTTTTAAATATTTTTATTTTATCAATTTTTTTTTTTTATTATTATTTAGTTTACATCCAAAGACACAAAACGTTAAGTAGTTTTTTTTTTACAAATTTGTTTACAAAATAATCTCCAGACCTATAAAAAAACCATTGTGAGGCTAAAAGTAATGTTTAAAAATTAAATTTTAATTTTTTTTTTCAAAATTACATTTTTTTGCCAATTTTGAAATAATTTTTTCAATTATTTTCTTTACGGCTGTATTTTTGTACAAAACTTTTGATAAAAAATTGTTATAGAACCATTGAACAAACCAAATAGAGAAAATATTAAATTTAATTTGTCGACAATAAAATATAAAATAAAATAATTATTATATTTTAAATGTTTGTGTTAATATTGTTGATATGTTTACTGTCTATTAAATCCACAATGGCAAACGTATAAATATATTATTACATACTTTTGTTAAATCATTTTAGGTAAGCTATAAAAATGTGGTGACACACATACAATTTAATTTCCAAAACCCATTAACTCTCAATTAAATTAAATGCAAACATGTTATCATTTTTTCATACCTAAATTGAAAAAAAATATATATAAATCCAACTTAATGATGTTTATGCTCCCATTGAAAATAGTCGATAAATTTTCCGAGAAATGAACGTCGTTGCTCAATTTTCCCACAATACTATTTCATATTGTGCAATCCGCATGCAAAAATGTCGGAGCTGTGATTGATGGTGATATGCTGAAATTCATGAGTCGTGCGTGAACTTTCAAGAGATATTTATCATACACACTCGACAAAATATTATATCAAATGGGCATATTTATATAATAATATTTAAAACGGCCTACTGCTGCAACTTGTTTATTCATACATGTATAAGAATTTATTGAACAAGAGCAATAAATTTAATTATAAATATAACCTAATATATTATATATAAAAGTTACTTACACTCAATTCAACAATTTCGGTTTAAAATCGTAATTTTAAAAAGGAATCTCACCTGCAAAGAAAAAAAGTTAGAGTCTAGAAATAGATTACATATTTTAAAACTTCATTAATTGCTTCGCGATTAACATTTAAGACACAGTAAGGAAATAATTCAAATATTTTGAAACTGCATTCAGTAGCTTCGCAATCAACACGTTAGTTGACCACCATACTTAAGCAGTAAATTTGGCCTTTAAATTGAAAATTCGTGTTCAGTCAAATTAGCCAAACTGTTAATCCGATGTTACAAAGTGTAAATGCAGAATCCAAAAATTAAAATCCGGCCATCAATTTGTTAAATTCTACTGCCAATAAATTCAAATCATAAATACTGCAAATTTGGCGTTTAAAACTGTAAATACGGCCTTCAAAGTGTTAAACTTTACTGTCAATCTATTATGCTGGACTTTGAGTTATAAATCCGGCCTTTAAACTGTCAATCTGAATTTTAAAAGTGTATGCGGCCTTTAAAAACGTAATTCCTTCTATAAACGATTTAAATATTACAGGTAAAGTGATATTTCGTCCTCCAATCTATAAATCCAGCATTTTCTAAATTTAGCTTTTAAGACTAAAAATTCAGAAAACTTTATTTGGTTTTATTAAAAAAAAAAAACTGACAGTACGCTAATTTATTATTAAAAAAAATATTTGTAGCATTAATAATGTAAAATTTCACTGACAAATTCTTTATCCGGCTTCTAAATTAACAATCCGGTCTTTAAAATTGTAAATCGGGCTGTTAGAATTAAAAACCCAGTAACTAATGTGTTAAAATTTACTGCCAAACTAATAATCCGACCTTCAAATTATAAATCCGGCCGTTAAAACTGTAAATCCGTCTTTGTAAGTGTAACTCCTGTTAAAGTGTTAAATGTATCATCTAAACAGTAAATTCGATTTTTAACCGTTAACTAATATGTTTTTTTTTTTTTTTTTTTTTTTTAGGACGTAGTGAGTTGTTTGGCTCTCAACAAGTGGCCCTTAAGAATAATTTACGCATGGTAATACCTTCCGGTTTTCTTCTCTGCGCAAATCCTGTTGTTTTAATGTCCCTGTCTAAACTAACCTACATTTGGTGCTAGTTTGAGGCGGGCTGGTTTTTGCTTCGCGGATTTTCACGCATCATCTGCGGCACGCATGCTGTCCCTGGCCCCTCTCTCCCTATAGCCCCCACCTTTGTCTGTCTCTTTATATTCTTCTATTGTCAAACTCTTCAATTTTTTTTTTTGTACACTTGTTGCAAAGTTTTTTAACGCCCTCCATTTATTTTCATCTTTTAAGCATTTGTTAATGATTGTTCTTTTATCCACTTTGCTTTCTAGTATATATTCTAGTTTTTTTCTATCTTCCTCCCACGCCTCGCATTCTACTAGAGTGTGTTCTGCGTTATCGTGTGTTTCTTCCTGACAAAATGTACACCTTTCTTCTTCATTTATTTTTTTAATTTTTTGGAAGAATTTTCCAAATGCTCCGTGCCCGGTCAGTATTTGTGTTGTATAATAACACGTCTCGGGTTTCTTCTCTACCCATTCTTTTATGTCTGGGATTAATTCTCTCGTCCATTTCCCCTTTTCTCCTGTATCCCATTTTCTCTGCCATCTTTCCATAGTCTTCTCTCTTGCTCTTATCTTTGCTTCTTTTTTACTCGTTTCTTCTTTTACAAGTTTTTTTATTTCTATTCTTTCCTCCACCATCATATCCGCGGGAGGTGTTGCCGCAATTACCTCTACTGCCTCTTGTGACACTGTTCTGTAAGCTCTACAAATCCTTAGCGAGCTTGCTCTTGTGGCTCCTCTTACTAATATGTTAAACTATACTAAAAAACTGTTAATCCGGCTTTTAAATTATAAATCTGATTTTTAAACTATCCGACTTTTAAAAGTATAGATAAGCTCTAAAAAAACATTGCCACCAACGTGTCTAATCTACTGCTAAACTGTTAATCCAGCTTCTAAATTATTGTGTCTAATTAATTATAGTGTCAATAGTTAAAACGATATTAGACAGTGTTTTTTGCCTCACTTTGAAAAGGCAAGTTTGTTCCAATTGACTAATTAGATGCATTTTTAATATTAAATAAGATTACCGCCACCTTTTCAGCTGTACTTTCAGGTACACAATTTGTCATTTTCTTTATCCTATTATAAAGTTTAACACTTCTCAAATTTTATTCATATAAAGTAAAAAATATTACAAAATCCAGTCATGAAATATTAAAATGTTTTTAAAAAGAATCTAGACAAAAACGATTGAAAAGTGTAAAACTCTATTTATAAAATGTTAAAAATAACAAAATTCTGTCTGTAAACATTAAAATATTATTAAAAAGCACCAAAATCCGGCCATAAACTATTGAAAAGTGTAAAAATCTATTCTTAAATTTCAAAAATTATAAAATTCAGCCTTTAAACATAAAAATATTGTTAGAAAGTAATATAATCAGGCTATAAACTTCTAATAGGCGCAAGATTCTATTAGTAAAAAGTGAAAAATAACAAAATATTTTCCTGAAAACGGCAATAAATTGTTGAAAAGAACAAGTACAAGATTTTATTCATAAAATGTTAAAAACAGCAAAAGCAGTTAAAAGATGCAAAATGTTATTCATAAAATTACAAAGTCCGAAAATATTGTATAAAAATATTGTCAAAAAGCATTAAAATCCGACACAAAATTGTTAAAAATACCAATATTCTATCATATTCTGTTAAAAAGTGCAAAATTCTATTCTTACTTGACCAAAAAATATCAAAATATTCTAGAAAAAACTTGATTCTGTTGAGAAGTGCAAATTTCTATTCATAAAATGTCAAAACTACCAACATAATCATAATTTGTTAAAATGAGCAAAAATCTATTCATAAAATGTAAAAATTTGCCCATAAAATATCAAAATATAATCAGAAAGCACCAAAAGTGTAAAATTCCATTTATAAAAAATCAAAAATAGCCAAGTTTATAAACAACTGTCTAAAAGTACAAGCTTCTATTTATAAAGTGTCAAAAACAGCAAACTCCAGCTACAAACTGTTGAAAGCTACAATTTTTTTAATGAAATGTCAGAGATAGCAAAATAACAGTCAAAAGATACAAAACTCTATTTATAAAATGTTAAAAATAGCCAAATCCGGCCATTAACTGTTAAAAAGTGCAAAATTCTAATCACAAGATGTTTAAAATTAAAAATTTCGGCAAAAGTATCAAAATATTGCAAAAAGAACCAAAAGTGTTATTACAAAATTTGAAGTTTCTTCTCTTTGCAAGCGTTGCAGTGCAGAATTTTGCGTTTACTTTTACCAGTAATTATTTCTGCAAAGGAAACAATTTTGCAAAAAGCGTCGGATGTTTTTTTACTATTCTTAATAGCAACACCATTTACCACTTCAACATTAGGCTTTACTTTTACTTTAGATCATAATAACCATCAAATAGTTCGAACTGGATTGTCCACCCACCCGCCCATAAGTTTTTTATTAAAATAATAATAAAAATTTCTTTTTTTTTGCAAGAGTTAGAACTTTCTTTGTCTTAGAAGATAAGATCCGATCTTTTAATAACCAATAGTTACTTCAGATTATAATTACCAGCAAATAATTTAAACTGGAGTGTCTACTCACCCTCCAAAATGTTTGTTTACAAGAAATTGGAAATTTCTTTTCCTTGCAAGCGTTAAAAATCATTCAGTCAGAAGAGGAAGTAGTAATATCCAATCATTTAATAACCAACACTTGAGCGGGTGGTTGGGTAACTCCAGATCAAAATTACTATTGAGTAGTTTAACTGGAAGTTCCACTTACCTGCCCAAAAGTTTTGTTATCAAAAAATGGAAAGTTTTACTTCTATACAAGCGTTAGAATACTTTTTGTCCAAGAAGGAATAACCACCAATTGGGTGGGCGGGTAATTCACTTCACTAGCATGATTATCATTAAGTAATTTAAACTAGAGTGCCCATCTTCACGCCCAAAAGTTTGTTATCAGGAAATTAGAAGTTTCTCTTCTTTGTAAGAGTTAGAAGCCTTTTTGTTCTAGAAGAAAAAAGTAATATCCAGTCTTGTCACTCCAGATTATGTCTATTAGAAATAGTTTAAACTACAAAGCCTACCCAAAAAAGTGGAAATTCTTCTTTCGGCAAGTGTTAGAAGTTCTTTAGTCAGAGGAGGTGAAAGAAATATTCAATCTCTTGACTGGCAAGTGGTTGGATCTTTCCAGATTATGATTACTATCAATTAGTTTAAACTGAAGTGCCAACCCACCCGCCTAAAAATTTGTTATCAAGAATTTAAAACTGGAACTGGAGCGGTGATATCTAATCTTTTGATAACTAACAAAAGTTTTAGAAGCTCTTAAGTCAGAGAAGGTGAAGGTGATATCCCACCAACACGCCCAAATTTAATTAAATTGCTGTTTCAAGCCTACCCCAATCTGGAACAGACGCTATAAGTTTAAGTTAGACATATCTAACCTTCTTTATTTATTTTGGTCTGCAAAGTTTGCCGTGATGTGGCTGCTGCTGTTATCAACTTTTTGGAGCCATAAGTAAGAATTGTAGACCAATGTCCTAAAACTATAAAAAAATATGAAACTGTACAATTTTTGTTTATTATTTCTAATGTCAAAGCTGCAGAAACATCAAGAGTTGTTAAAACATTCAACAAAAACTAAACTACCCACCCGGCTAAGTTTTTTTTACTCAAAAATTAAATGTTTTTTTTTTGTAATTTAAAGAAAACTTTTGTTTACTATTTCTAAAGCAAACTCTGCAGAAACAACAAAAACTGTTAAACATTAAACTACTGGAACAAACACTTAGAAGGGTACACCAACGCAAACCATTTGCTAATTTGATAAACTCAGTAATTTACTCACCTGCCCAAGTGTTTGTTATTTAGAAATTGCAAGTTTAAAAAAAAAAATACTTAATTCAAAATAATACAAAATTCGGCGCAAGAGAATTAAAACCCGTTTATAAACTAATTAAATCCGGCCAAAAAAAAGTATAGTAATCAGATTAAAACTGGTAAAATAAAAATATAATTTTTAAAAATTTCCCATGAAATATCAAAATCAAAAATTTTCAAATTAAATGCTGGTTTGACACTAAAAAGTATAACTTTTTGAACCATTCGCCAATATAGTTAGCAAGTTCTTGGGGTGCAGATTTTTCTGATTTAGAATGGAAGGGTAGAAGATTTAAGAGTAGAAAGGCTAAAAACATCTTATACTCTTTTTTACTTGTAAAAATCTGGTCACCCTGTATTTCAAGTAATCAGAAATAAAAATTAATCAAAATTTAATTTCTAAATGTTTGTCTAATATCTTGATTACAAAATTATTAAAATCCTACAATCAGCAATTGAAGCAATTGCATAATTTTATAATAATTTCCAAAGTTCGTTCATGTGAAACCGGATAAATACAAATAACTTGGAATGCTTTGATTGATAAACGTTGTCCCATTGCAACTAATGTAACTACAAATATATTAATGTTCTCAGATCATTATCCATATATTAATAAATACATAAAATTAATAATTCATTACATACTAAAGCCAGTTGTGTGTAGTGAGACGTGACAACAACTTGAAAAATAAAATCCCTAGAGTAAAACAATAAATCAAACCCAATACAATCCTAATTGGCCGTTAACATATTTGATCAATATTATTATGCAAGCCGTTCAACATAAAAATCCAAGATATATTTACGAGGTGTCTTATATAATTAGCTGCAACGATTTAATTCCAAAAATAATTTATGATCATAATCATTTTTATTATAACACAATTGTGTAATGTACATACATACATAATTTGTTTGCCTTGAAATAAAATAAATATATATTTGTCGATCAAATTATTATAAAAATTAATATAATAATATTGTAAGGTCGTTTGTTGATTTTTCTACAAACAAATATTACCCTTGTGTCTGCATGATTTCGCATGGATGCACCGCAATAAGCAAACGGAAAGGGTCAAACTAATTTTCTATTATCGCTGGGGAATACTCACTCACGAGTTCAATGTCAACTTATTTATTTTTTATACAATTGGTGGGATTTCTATGCTTTTCGATTTAGATAAATAACGAGTCTCATCTATTCGAAATCATCAGTCCACTCCATCATTTGTAGCAAAATGTTCTCATTTGTATTAACATTGTGCGTTGCAGTACACACAGCTCAGGCTGATTATGCCAAGTTGATGGAAGTCGATAAATCATTCTATGGCAAAGCACAGTTCCCGAATTATCCTGGATGGTTACCACCACCCAGAACAACTAGACAGACAGCCGGCACTGATTTTATTTGTGTGCCACCCGGAACATGCATCACAACTACAAACTCCACTAATACAATCGATCCTCGTATAGTTACTCCGGTGAGTAGTTTAAACACAAATTACAACTACAGACAACGCTCACAACACAGGATTAAACGACAGGTTGAACACAATATTTGCATTTTAATGTACGAATTTTTTTAATTCAATTTATTATAGGGACAAACGGTAACGCCGGCTCCGGCAGTTTGTACTGCACCTCAGGTTGCTTGCTTTGGTTTGGTTGGAGCCGCCGCTTGTGGACAAAGATATGTTACGACAGTCACTCAATTAGATGGACCTAATACTAATGGAGCCTATCCATGGCAGGCATTTTTAAGAAATCAAACTGGATACACAGGTAGTGGAGTTTTGGTCGACAGCAGGCATATCATCACTGCAGCCCATAAAGTCAATTTGAATGTGTAAGTAACTATTTTATTAAAAACTATAGATGCATTTAAAATTATTAAACGATATATTTTATATAAATTGCCTTTTCAACCAGTAAGACACATACACTCGTGTTTCAAGGATTGCACCCATCATCACTGGTCGAAAAGACAATTTACATAAAATCACAGTAACTATTAAACAATTTATGTTTACTAATGTGTCGAAGTTGTTAACGGAATGCTCCCTATTAGGAGAAACGTTGAAGTGTTTGTGTGTGAAGGAGAATGTAATAACAGTTCAACGTTTCTCCTAATAGGGAGCATTCCGTTAACACCTTCGACTATAGGTGCAATTTGCTTGAAAAAAATCAAGTAATCAAATCGTATGATCAGATCATCCAAAATAGCATTTGAATCAATAAATCATCAAAGTTAGGTCATTGGAAACTATTGTTGCCAGAAATTGTTATAGATTCCATGGTTTACCAAAATCCTAAATTTGCATATGTTTCTAAAAAATTGTCATTAAAAGTGTTAGCAGATCACAAAAATTTGCATTTGTTGCAAGAAAATTGGCAAAAATGTATTCAAAATACCTAAACTGCCCAAAAAACTTCATTAAAAAGTCAATGTTGCGTCATAGAAAGTTATTTTATTCAACGTAACAGATTATCAAAACATGTTAACAATCGTTAATTTGAAATTGTTTTTAAAAAAAATTACAAAAACATTTTCAAAATTGACCAAAAACCTTCATTAAAAAGTCAAATTTACATTTAAAGAATAAAATTGTCAAAAAAGTCTTTAAAATATCTAATTTGTCCAAAACTCTATTGAATGATCAAATAATGTCTACATAATTTGCTCAATAAACTCCATTAAAAAGCCTAACCTCTGCCATAAAAAATCATTAAACATTACAAATTGTCAGAAAAAATTAGTAAATTATCAACAAAATCTTTAAACTTGTTCAAGAAAATTGTCAAAAAATGTCTTTAAAATATCAAAATTGATCAAAAAACTCCATAAAATAAATATTTTCTAAATCTGTTAAGTGTTTCTTAAGTAACACTTAACTACGACTTATCAAAATGAAATTTTAAAATTTAGGAATTCAAAAAATTGACTTTTCATAGCAAGTTTTGTGAATTAAATTTTGTTCTTAGAAATTATAAATTTGCAAACAAAATAATTTCAGATTATTACTTTCAAAATATTTTCGAATCCTCTTTAAGTGTAACTTAAGCAACACTTAGTTAAGTAAACTGAGAAAAAATCACAAATATATTTTTCAAATAGAGTATTTATCGCAAAAATTTAAAAATAATAAATACTTTTAATCAAAAATTTTAAAATTTATAAATGCTGAAGTTTTACTAAAATCAAATATTAGAAAAAAAACATTTTCAATTTTAAATTATATATTCTTTATTAAAATTTGTAAAAAATAAACATTAGAGCATCTTAAGCAGCACTTAAATAACCTGAGAAAAAAAAATTCATTAAGTAAGTTATTTATCGAAATTTAATTGATTTCACTAATTTTAGTTACAAAAACAAGAAAATAATAAAATATTTTCAGTCAAAAAATTTAAAATCTAGTAAATGCACCATAAGTAGTATTAAATCACGTCTGTTCATAACAAATTTGTGAATAAAAATTTTTCATAAATATTTTCAAAAGTTTTAAGTGCATCTTAAGCAGCACTTAATAATAAATAGTTAATTCATAATAAGTTTCGTGAACTAAATATTCTTCATTAAAATAAAAAAATTGCATAAAATAATATTTTAAATCAAAATTAAGAGCATCTTAAACAGCACTTAATTAGTTATTCAAATAAAAAAAACACAAACTTATTTCATCATGTAAGCCATTTTCACAATTTATTTAAATATCAGAAAATTGAACTAATCATTACGGTTTTCATTACAGTAAAACAACTGAAAGACTCAAAAAGTAATCTAATTGTACAACATAAAGTCTATAAACTCAGTTTGAGTTAAAGTCAAATTTTCAAACGGTCTTAGAATATCTTCATTGAGTCGCTTTGTAAAGATACAACAGTCAACTGATGACTATTTGATCATTTGTTAGGTCTAAAAGCATTTATTAAAAGTGTTATATAATCTATATTTTCCTTTGCAGCCTTACACCAGGAAATATAATCATAAACATGGGCGTCCACGACCCGGCCACTACATTAGCCAACTCGCAACAAAGAACAGCCGCAAGAATCGTCCTCCATCCAAATTTTGATCCAGTCACCCTGAGAAACGACATAGCCGTGGTCCAATTGAGCGCCCCAATTGCATTAGGATACCAACTCAATATTGGCACTGCTTGCCTTCCAGCAGCCACTGCAACATTTGTTGGACAAAGGTGAGTAACTAATAAAAAGTCATTTTACAATTAATTATAAAAATGTAAAAAATACTTAACTTAAATAATTTAGTTAAAAATATTATAGTCACACAAAAAACATAGTTTTCAACTCGGAAAAGATGTAATTCTATGAAACTAATGTTTTAAATTTAATATAAAGTTTGGTTTTTCGAACCGGATCCAATATTTCATTATTCAATTCAATATTAAAATTTAAAAGTTAATTCAAACAAATTAAATTGCTTTATGATTAAAAAGAATTAAATCCATAGTTGTTGGGTATCCGGTTGGGGTAAAACCGCATTCAACACAAACGACGCACCGACCACGCAACAGAAACAAGTGAGAGTACCAATTGTCACCATGGCTGTGTGCAGGGCTTCAATGGCATTGCCAAATCTTTTGGGATCAAATGTTGATAGGTTTTTGGATGCCAATGGTGAATTATGCGCTGGAGGAGAAGCTAACAAAGACGCATGCACGGTAAGTGATCACAGATTAATTATTAGATTGAGCAAATTTTATACCATAGTCCAAACAAACTTTTATTATCCAGCTATTTAAAACCAATTTTGCTTCAAACTTTAGTGTAAAAAGTGTGTTTTTAATACATAATATTAACCACACAACAAAACAGCAAACTATTACATTACAACAATAACAGCTCCTAATAAAATTCTCCATATTAATCATTCATCTTTCTGTATTGCTCTCATCTGCAAATTAACATTCTCTTGTTTTATGAATGTAGCAAGATGGTGGTTCTCCTTTGGTCTGTCAAGATGCAACTACTGGAAGATACACTGTAGCAGGTTTGGTAATTTGGGGCAAGAACTGCGGTCAACCCAATGTATACGGTGTGTACGTAGATGTTCCCAAATACAGAGCATGGATCGATTCGACCATCGTCACTCTTGTTGCTGGATAATAATTTGCTCAATTGTATTATATTATAATGGATTCTATTTATTTGTATTTAATGTAAATTAATATTTATTGAAATTATTATATTATTTATCCAAAATATCAATATTTTTCGATCATTTGAGACCATACAGTTGAAAAGAAATCATTACCCATAGACTTCAGTTTTGCCAGAGCATCTAAAAAAGCAATTGAAGACCTTAGAATAATAAGTAGATAAAGCCTACTTTTAGCTATATCCACTTTATAATGAATTCTTATAATATACAAATTGTTCTATCGTTTAAAATGTTAACAAGCCAGAAACTGCAATTCAATATTCAAAATATCTCTCTTAAAAGTCTAATTAAAAAAAATATAAAAATTATAGGCAATCCATTTTTTTTAACAGAATATTTGGATCCATCTCTAACCGTACTCTTGTCATTAATCAAAAAAAAAAAAAAATTTTTGTTATTTTTGTTAAAAATCATGCTTAAAAGTTAAAACTTGAAGAAAAAAATGGAATTCAAAATGAAAGGCCATTCAATTGCGCATCTTTCACCTAATAACATGTTTCAATGTAGCTCCTACCGATTGGGTGCTATTAAAGAGGACGTCTGCGATCATCATTGTGATTTTTATGTTATTGGCAGCGGCACGGAACAAGCTTGTTAAACAGACCATACCACTCTCTCAGGTTTTTCAGCCAGGACGTGAGTCTTCTTCCTGAACCTCGTCTGCCTTGGATTCTGCCTTGCAAGATGTTCTGCAAGATACGATACTTTTCATCTTTCATAACATGTCCAAAGTATTCCAGCTTGCATTTCTTGATGGTAAACATGACCTCTGGTTGTTTCTGAAGACAGGCAAACATTTCGGTGTGTCTACCCATAATATTTTAAACAGGCGACGGTAGCACCACATTTGGAAAAACGTAGCACCGTAGTAAACAAATACGTAAGGGTATTGACAAGTCACGAGATGTAAGCACCTTCTTCATGTTGGTAAATGCTGCTCTAGCCTGCTCGATGCGGGACCTTAATTCCTGCATGCTATCCCACTTACTGCTCAATAAGCATCCCAGACATTTGAAGCTGGAGACTTGCTGAATCTGTTGTTTCCTTGTACTCAGGTTTGCTGGAGGTAACTAATAACCATAGCTTTGGTCTTTCTAATATTTAACTTGAGCCCCCTTATCTAAACTATCGAAAAACCCCCATTGGTACTTCCTCCAACAATTCTGGCAAAACTTCTTCTAAAAAGATCATGTAAATAGAAGCGGTGAGACAAGCTGAAAAAAGGTATGGCCCACACGTTGATTCCAAACTTGTGTTGGAATTTGGATTGTCGAATAGTATAAGGGTATTCGTCGGCCCAAATATGGTTGTTGCAAAAAGTTAAGAATGCCTTCTCTGTTAAATTTTGCTTCATCAGTAAAAAAAAACATACCGTGGAAATTCAGACTATAAGCAACAGCGATTTACGAACCAACAAGAAAAAAGGTAGAAAATCGATTAGACTTAAGGCAAGAGCTGATATTTTATCAAAACTTGCCAAACACTTACATGATTACCACCAATGTCATGTGCAATGCTCCGAGTGCTGCTGGATGGGTTCTGCTCTATCTTATAAAGCACATCTTCTTCAAATCGTAAATTTCGACGATGTTTTGCAACTCCGCAATTTACCTTGTTGACTGCAAATGTTCCTGTATCTCGCAATCGCTGATAAACTTTTGCAAACACTCTATTAGAAGGTATTGAACAATTTGGAAATAGGGCGGAATACAAGCGTGTCGCAAGTCTACCATTACAATGTGCTTCTCCGTAAACTAACATCATATCAGTATAATCTTAAAAAGTAAGCTGATTCATAACTTAAATAACAAGTAACACAAATTCAACTATTTCATACGTCAAAATCATAAGCAATTTAAGACATAAAACTTGGAAAAAAAGTTTTCGGCGAGCAGCTTCTAGAGTAAACATGGTTGCCTATTAGTTTATAAATAAAAAATGTCTTAAAAAAAACCCTACCCACCCTAGAAGTTTGTTACCCCTATTCATTAACACCCTGTATAATCTATGTCATTTTGACAAAATATAGCTAATTTTGACAGATTTTATATTCACATCACATACCTGCTTTTGCCAAATGACAAATTTACTTATGACAGATATAACTTTGACAAAACCAGATAACAAAAAAGTCTAATTTAAAAATTTGATTTTTCATTTCTCAAAATTAATATTTCTTAGATTTATCGATCTAACATATGTCAGTGCAAAAACTGTTCTAATGTAATCCAAAATAGTCCAAACTGATAAATTAAACCAAAATGATCCACAGTGATCCAAACAAATGTTAGCTATTAAAAACTAATCCAAAGTTACCCAATTCTTTAGCGCTTTTAACAGATAACAAAATGTTCTAATGTTATCAAAAATGTTTTGAACTGATACAATCTAATCAATAAAGTAAACCAAAGTGATCCAAACAGATCTGAACTGTTCAAAACTAATCCAAAAAAACCTAACTCACACAAAGTCGTAAGTGTAATGTCTGCTTTCTTCTTAGATCTAAGCTAATTTGACTCTGTTAAAGTAAAGAAGTTGATGCACCAACTAAATTACTATAGCATAAGATATAAATATTGTCAAAAGCTACTTAACTGGCATAGAGCAGATTGTATTTGCTGGTGATGCATTGCCAAAAAAAAATAAATTATGTACGACGGTATGCCGCAGGAGTCTATTTTATGTCCCCTTCTGTTTTTGTTGTACGTAAATAATCTTAAAGGCAATCAACCAACTTATAAGATCTCTAGAAGGAACCGAGAAACTTCCTTTAGTATTTTTTCCGTTTCTATAATTCATTAGTAGTCTTCTTATTGATTCATAAGAATATAAAACTCTCAAAAACTTTTTTTTGTCAAGTGACATGCCAAAGGTACACTGTATCAAATGAGACTAAGCAAATTTCTTGATAACAAACACTTCGGCAGGTAGGCGGAAATACTGTATCAAACCACCGGTCCAATGTTTATAAACTGTGATCCCACCCACCCGTTCAAATGTTAGTTACAAAAATATTTGTTATTGTGCCCACTTTTGACGTATAAGTGTTAACTGTCATTGAATCTGTCACATTAAAAACAGCAGAAACGCAACACGTGTGAGAATAAGCAAATTTCTTAAAAACAAACACTTCGGCAGGTAGGCGGGAACACTGTATCAAACCACCGGCCTAATATTTATAAACTGTGTTCCCGCCCACCCGCCCAAGTGTTACTTATCAAGAAATTTGTTATTGTACCCACTATTGACGTATTAGTGATAACTGTCATTCAATCTGTCATACTAAAAACAGCAGAAATGCAACAAGTGTGAGAATATGCAAAATTCTTGATAACAATGACTTGGGCGGGTGAGCAAAAACACTGTATCAAACCACCCGTCCAACATTTATAAACTATGTTTCCGCCCACCATACCAAGTGTTGGTTATTAAGAAATTTGTTATTGTTACCACCTCTGACGTATTAGTGACAACTGTCATTCAATCTGTCACATTAAAAACAGCAGAAACGCAACAAGTGTAAGAATAAGAAAAATTCTTGATAACAATAAGTTGGGCGAGTGAGCAAAAACACTGTATCAAACCACCGGTCCAATATTTATAAACTATGATCCCGCCCACCCGCCCAATTGTTAGTTACCAAAAAATGTTTTATTGTATCCACCTTTGGCGTATTAGTGACAACTGTCATTCAACCTGTCATACTAAAAACAGCAGAAACACAAAAGGCGTGAATAAGCAGTAGGCGGGTGGGCGGGAACACTGTATCAAATCACTTTTTTAACTTTGACTTTAAAAAATCGCAACTTTAATTAAAATAAAATTTTACTGGTGAAAACAATCAGAAATTTTCTGTAGAATCCAATTCTGGCGTCTTTTAGAGTCCAAGCCCTTTTATACAGTTAATATTTTTATAAGATAAAGTGATCTAAACTAATCCAAAGTGTTCTAAACTTATCCAAAATGGTTCGCAGTGACTGTTCAAAACTAAAAAAATAATAATTCCAAATAATCATCCGTAGTCAACAAATTGTTTCAAAGTAATGTAAAGTGATCTAAAGTAATTTGAATTAATGTAAAATTATCCAAAGCATTCCAAACAAATCTGAAACTGCATTTAACTGATGCGTAAACTAATCTAAAAAATCAAGAATAATCTGAACTAATCTAAAATAATTCAACTTGCTTCCAAACAAAATAAGAAACGATATTTCAATCTGATCCAAATTAACCTAAAAGCATTTTTCGACAAATAAAAGATGTGCCGTTAAGACTCATAACAGATGTCATTTTAACGTTAAATTTCATTATGACTCATAACAGATGTAATTTTGAAAAACAAAGCTGTTTTTGAAAGATGACAAATGTCATTACGGCTCATCACAGATAAAATTTTTATAAAATATAATTGATTTTGAAAGATTTCATTTTGACAGATAACAAATTTCATTAAGACTCATAACATATGTAACTTTGAGTTGATTTTGACAGATGACAGATGCTTTTGACTAATAACAAATGTCATTTTAACAGAGTATAGTTGATTTTAACACATTTCATAGATGTACTTAAAAAAAAAGCTGTTTCTGACAGTTGACAAATGTCATTATAGCCCATGACATAAAATTGTGATAAAATGTAATTGATTTTGACAGATTTCATTTTAACAAATAACAAATTTCGTTATGACTCATAACAGATGTAAGTTTGACAAACACAACCGTTTTTGACAGATAACAGATGCCTTTACAACTCACAACAAATGTCATTTTAACAGAGTATAGCTGTTTTTAACACTTTTCATTTTGACAGCACATAGCAGCTTTTGACAGATAATAAATTTCATTATGACTCATGACAGATGTAATTTTGACACTTGACAAACGTCATGAAAGATAAAATTTTGATAAAATGTAATTGATTTTGACAGATTTAATTTCAACAGATAACAAATTTCGTTATGACTCATAACAGATGTAACTTTGCTAATTTTGGCAAATGTTATTACAGCTGTTGACACAGCTGTTTTTGAAAGATAACAGATGACTTTATGCCTCATAATAGATGTCATTTAATCAGAATACAGCTGTTTTTAACACATTTCATTTTGAAAGCACATAGCAGCTTTTGACAGATAATAAATTTCATTATGACTCATGACAGACATAATTTTGAAAAAACAAAGATGTTTTTGACAGTTTGACAAATGTCATTATAGCTCATAACAGATATAATTTTGATAAAACATTACTGATTTTGTCAGAAAAACAAATTTCATTATGACATTATGACAGATAAAATTTTGACAGAATACAGCTGTTTTTGACAGATGACAGATATCTTTATGACTCATAACAGATGTCATTTAAACAATGACAATTTCTGCTATTGAAAAAAAGCATAACAGAGCTCCTTTTGAATGACTGATTATTTTTTTGTATTGTTTACTATTTGATAATTACCTTTAGATTTTTCGTGGTAGTTCCCCTTAGGGCCGCTTTTACAACCCCTAGTTAAAGCATAGGTAGGATTTGGAGAGGAATAACCCGGGGTTAACTTATCCGGTGCTCGAAGCAGTAGTTATACCTAGTTTAACGCACATAACCTCGTAAGCGCCGCACATATCATATTAGTAAAAATAAATAAGGAAAAAAGTAAGGTTTGTTGCTCCGATTTTTGTCTTTTTGTTGTCACTATCTGATTTAAACATATTTACGATATAGAGAAGACAATATAAATTTGCTTATAAATAACTTACGGCACAATTGACGTTTCAATAGGTTATCCTAGAGAATAAACTAACTTAGCATTTGTAAAATGCTTTGCGTGTTAAACTAGGTATAACTGTGGATTAGTTTATCCGACGGTTGTAAAAGCGGCCCTTAATTAATTATAAATAATAAACGGAGTAATTAATGTAAGCTTCTGATTGTCGTGTGTCATCACATCCTCACATATGCAAAAAAGTGACTAATATAGTTATTATTAAACGCAAAATAATAATGCATTCATTATCATTGTTGTCGCCGTATAATGATCACTTAATCATTTCAATTGTTCCAGTCACACATCTTCAAGTTGCACAACTATATTACCGACCGGAAGTTAGTCAGTTGGCATTTAATTTATTTATTAATATACTTCTATGAATTTTTTTTTTGCACATGCAAAAACCCTGTCACAACAGAGATTAACAACAGGAAATGCATAAAATAACTATTTAATAATATTCTCTTAATTAAAATAAGATTAATTGCATCATCTCAATCTTGATCTGCAGCAACGGAAACAAGCCATACAGTAATTACGCTATAAAATATTGCACACTAATGATAAAAATAATATTATTATTTACACATTCAATGTCATGTTTGTGTTTTTCATATTATTGATCGAACTGATAGGATATCCGAAACATATAAAACTCAACATTGTTTATAATCACATCATTTGAAAATGAAGGTGCTCATCATCATAGTTTTATTTAGCGTCGTCGTGGCGCAAAAATATAGAGTGCATAAGTTTGGTAAGCTAGATACTCATATGTATTCAAGAATTACAAGAACTGCTGGGAATGAACCTATGTGCGTGCCTAGAGGAACTTGCTTAGCTACAGGACCAAAAGGACCTATAATACATCCAAGAATCGTTACAGAGGTACATTTGTGTTCTTAGATCGAATATAGTCAATCAAAAAATAATAATTATTAATTAGGTAAAATTCAAGGGATCCGGAAAATCGGAAGAGCAGCAACAATTGATTTGTAAAACTGGAGAAGAGACTTGTTTAGGTGATAAAGATAAAGTGGCTTGTGGTGTGCGTCACGTTGAAAAATTCTCAGAAAAAGATGGTCCTTCCGATTTTGGTGCACATCCTTGGCAGGCTTATATAAAAAACGAAACTGATTATACAGGGAGTGGTGTCCTTATAGATAACTATCACGTGCTCACAGCAGCCCATAAAGTTGTAGAAAACCAGTAAGTTAATACATTTTGTACCTTACACAATAGATTTTTGTTAAGAATTAATAATTAATTGAATACTTATTTAGAGAAACTCCTGATCAAATTGAAGTCTACATAGGAGTACACAATGAGTTGGAATCTGCTCAAAAGCGGACAGTTCAGAGTATGGAAATCCACACAGAATTCAATCCTACAACGCTTATTAACGATATCGCTGTTTTAAGATTGGATAAACCAATTGCGTTAGGTTATCAGAGCAATATTGCCACTGCCTGTATGCCTGAAGCGGATAAATCATTTACTGGCAAACGGTAAGTTGCTTCAAAAATAGCTCAGACTAAATAAATTTAATGATATTTACTGCGTGATCTATCAACGTAATTCTAATTTATTTTAAATCAAAAATAAACAAAATTAATGAATAAGTATCATCCAAGATCATAGCATAATTAAATAAAATTAAGTACCAAGTCTAAAGATCACTTGAGATCATTCTAAATCTGTCAACTCAAGTTAATTTAAAATAATCTGAAAAAACTCTAAGTTAAATCAAAATAAAATAAAAAATGAATAATCGTCCAAGATCATAGCAGATTAAATAAAATCAAAACCCAAGCCCAAAAATCTTTTTTTCACTGCAACTTTTGGGATATATTCTAAAATCTCTATGATCACTCAAGATCTAACAAAATTAATCACTGAATCTCCAAAATGCACAAGTCCAAAAATCACTCATCAAAATATTATAAAAATTTACAACAAAATCATTTAAATTTATGGTAGATCAACTAAAAACCAATTATTTTCAGATGCATGGTTGCCGGATGGGGTGTAACCGCATTCGGTGCAGATGATGCCCCCACCACACCTCAGAAACAAGTCACAGTTCCTATTGTAGATTTCGAAACCTGTAAAAAGTCAATGGCGCAACCAGAAATTTTAGGTTCTGCCGTGGACGAGTATTTGGATGAAAAAGAGGTGTGCGCGGGAGGTGAAGAAAATAAAGATGCTTGCACGGTAAATATAAATTAATATTAAGTTGCCTCCACACTAAAAAAACAATACTTCTAAAGCAACCATTTTCTTCCAGAGAGATGGCGGAGCTCCTCTAATGTGCGAAGTCGATGGGAAATACACCGTCGCCGGATTGGTAATTTGGGGCAAAAAATGTGGGATGGCCAATGTCTACGGAGTATACGTAGATGTCACCAAATACACCGCATGGATCACCGAAGCCATAGATAAACTGCAAGCCTGAATTAGAAAGAATTACTTTTTGATAACATTTACTAATAAAATAGAATCTAATACGTGTAAATTGTATAGCTATCCTATTATTAAATCAAATTGAAATTGCAACGATTTATCATAAATGCATTTCTGAGATCAATCAGGATAATACTTTCATTGGCAAAATGAATGTTATTAATGCAAAAGTTACACAACGGATCCATTAGAAAGTAATAAATAATGATAATATTCAATAACGATTGGGAATCAATGAAATTGTAGGAAAGTAAAAGCGACTTCGGGGTCGTGATAGGTCGATGAAGCAGCTACCAACTTACCGTAAGTGGATTAGAATGTGTGGAAGTACAAAGAGCCTGCAGCGCAAGTACTAATTAATATCGCAGCCAATTAATATTAGTTTTAATATAGCTGCGATTGATTTGTGGCTATTGTGTTGCTGTTGCTGTAGCGGCAGCGATGTACTCTCTGACGACTCCCCGGGCGCTACAAAATATGATCAATTACTTCGAAAGATAAATCAGAAATCGTTTGCAGCATTTTAAATAATAATAAAAAAATGTATGCGTATCCCAATTAATAATTTCTAACCGATTAAAATTATATAACTTAATTTCATTGTGTATGTGTTGCGTGCGAAGACAAAAGGTCGCTCCACACGATCAGCTAAGGCCCGTGACAAATCGATTTAACGCGCTATATTGTGTTTTATCAATTTGATGCGGCCCGATTCCAAGAATGCCACCGCCGCCACTGATGCGCATCAATCAATTGGGTTTTTATTTCAACGCGTGTGATCACGGATCGGGACAAGGAAATACCACCATACCACCGGACAGGATGAGAAAGGCTCATTATGAAAATTATTCTCGAGAAAATAGGTTATAGACAGCAGAGCAGTTCAATAGTTTCAACGCAATAAAAGAGAAAGAATAAAATTAAGATGACTGTAAGCAACCCAAATTACACCAAAACAATAATATTGAGCTTTAATTATTGAACTTGTACTTATGCCAAATTATGACAACTGACATATGCTAAATGATTAATGTCTCATTATTTGACAACTTTCAAATATTTGACATTTGTTACCATGTTATTATTATAGCATCTAAGATGGACTTCTAATATTTAACACACAAAACGTATCAATTATGAAACACAATTGTATCTGTTGACAAAAATAAATAGACATTTAGCAATTATGTACTTGCCAACATATTACAAAAAAAACAAATGATGACTTAACATATGTCAAGTTGCAACATTTAAACATTTTCATACTAGCATTTTTCTGGTAGTATACAACATTTGTCCATTATGCTATTTGACATTTCGGCATATACTTGACATTCTTAATTTTTTGAACAATAGTATAGTTATTAATATCTAAAAAAAGTTTCTAACATTTGATGAAATATGATATTTGAGAAAATTATTTTGACATCTTTCAACTTCACTTGGAAGTCATATGACATGCAAAAAACTTGATCTGACAATTAGAGCATATATTTGACATTTCAAAAAATATTTTTAAAACTTGCAAGTCATAAAACATTTGTTTTAGAAATAAGTTTGTCACTCAGAAGTAAAAATTATAAAATTTAAAAAAATATCAAAATCCAGCTACAAAACATAAAACATATTGTAAAAAAAAAAACAAAATCTGGCCTCAAACAATAAAAATCCAAATTCTCATGACGGATTGTCAAAAATAATCAAATCCGGTCCGGTTTTGAAATAGACGTCAAGAAGACTCTGTATGCTTGTAGACTATTCCGCATTGCATACCCTTGCTTAGATATAGCCTCTGTTTGTGAAGCTCATTCTAGAAAATCTTTTATCTAATACTCCATCACCTTGCATTTTGGGCAATTTTTTTTGTAATCCATCTGAATTATTTTCAACACACATCACCTTCAAATGAGTTTCTAACCCAAGAGAGTAGCTCAGTTGGGCAAAGCGCCTAAATCAAACCTCTACGCATAATTTGTCGCAGATTCGAGTCTCAAAACAACACAAAAAGCAATAAGTAAAGGTATGTAGTTAAACAACACAATACAGAAATAAGAAAACAAAAGTAAAAAATGTCACTGAGCCTACAGCTGAACTCAAGTGGCCAATGCATTTTATAAATTGAAGACCACAATTGACAAAGCTGAGTTGAAATTCTTAAAAAAACTGGATGGCCATGAGGCTTCATTTCTTAGACTAATTGAACTTTGTAGGGCTTCAAACCGAGGACTGTATGCAAAATTCTCCTCAGAAAAGTGCGAAAAATGTTCAGTTCCTGAGAACGACGACAAATTAATGTTGATGCATGTTTACGCATACTCTGAGCAACAACATTAATTTTTTCGGCGGCGCGCACTTAACGGGAACGTGAACGTGTTGTTTTATCGACTAACAATCCAGTTTCGCAAACTGGCCCACCCCTTATATGGAAGCAATTAACATGGGTGTGCATGGTCCTGAAGAAAAAGATGCTAGAACAATGTATTTAACATTAAAAAGATCATTTTGACATTTAAAAAAATATTGATGCTTGGAAGTCATATAACATTTACAAAGCTTGTAATTCATGTTTACAAAATATTTTTGAGACTTGAAAGTACTTAGATACTTGATAAACATGATTTTAACATTTAGAAGATATTTTTGACATTTCAAAAAATATGATTGACACCACATGACATTTAGGAAACTTGTAATTGATATTTGTGGCTCTGGAGGAAATTAATGAGCATCTACCCACGACAAGAAAAATATTAAGAAAAATGAGCGCTAGTAAGTACATCCATAAAAAAAATGAATAGAACATTGAAAAAAGATTGATTATTAAAGGACGTGAGCAAAGAAATAGCTAATGCAAATATGAAGAGAGAAAGGAGAAGATGTATGACTGATGTTTAAATATAAAAGCACATGAAATGAAGAATAGAACAAAAGACCGCAAAAACTGGAGAAGAAACACGCAAGACCTGCAAAAACAAAACAGCAATTATGATAAATTGATGTTTAGAAAATATTTTTGGCATTTCAAAAAACATTTTTGACACTTTAATTTTAAAAAACTTAGTAAATTCTTATAACACTTGAAAATCATATAACATTTTAGTCGGAGAGCTCGCGTCAAAAAAATGCAAGAGTTTTTGGAAGCTTGATATTTTGAAATTGGGTTCCATTTCAATCATGAAAAGCCTGTCTAGAGTCAGCAGGTCTGCCGTCGGGACACCTAGCGCTGAGACGCTCGCAAAGATGAAAAATTAATTAGCACATCCAAATTGTTTTCGAAAAGTTCAAAATTTGTATATCATTAGTAAATCTAACAGACAGTCAACAAAATAACGGGTCGTGTGGAGTCAGCGCTACACTTTACATGTCAAAAAAATGATGCTAGCGCAAATGTTTTCTCAAGTCTTAAATAAAGCCAAATCATTAATTTCTGGCTTTTGGATTCGTGTTTTAGATTAGATTCACTAATGATATACAAATTTTAAGCTTTCCGAAAACAATTTGGAAGTGCTAATTAATTTTACATCTCTGCGAGCCTTTATTTTTATTTGAAAAAACTGGAATTCTAAAAACAAAGAAATCCGCCTTATACAATTTTTTTCCTGTACTACAAGAAAAAGCCATTTTTTTTTAAATTTTGACATCGTTTTGGATGCAGGATTACTGTTACACAAGGTGGTGTGGCCCAAAAATCCTCAATCTCAACAATTTGCCAATGTTATGTCGCCTATGTTCTTAAGCATTATGCCGGTAAGAACAGTACCGTTGCATTTGATGGCTATTCAGCGGCACCATCCAGTACGTAGACAACTGAATAGAATAAAAGTACAAGCTAAAGAGGTCAGTTGACATAAACTTTGAACACAAAACACAAATCAGTCAAACAAGATAGTTTTCTTTCTAATAAACACAATAAATCCAGACTTATTTCATTCCTACGACTTCCGCTGCATATCGAAAATGAAAACTTGTCTGTTTCAATTTGTTCAAGAAGCAAGCTACACTGCAAAGTATTACTGATGTAATAAAGCTGAAGCTGGAACCAAAATATTCCTGGCATAGTACAATGCACCTCACAAGCAAACTTCCCTTAACATGCATTGTTACAAAGCTTTTACCAAACCAGTTTTGAATGCTAAACCAGACTTCTCTGCGCTGTCGCCCACAGACGAAGCAGCAATGCATGCATCATTAGTGCTCTATAACTTTGTAACCGCTAAGAATACTAGAAAAATGTATAAGATCATTTTTATTGCAAATTTTATCAGCTTTCATTGTGTATATAGTTAACTTTTACCCCCGACCTCGAGATATGAACAAAAAACCAAGAAAAATGCCCTGTTTTTCGTAATTGCCGCTAGAGCTTAGGACTTTTAGTATATCCTTCACTAGGTACCTATAAATCAGTGTACTTTGACTGGACTAATATGTATCTAACATTTAAAAAAAAAATTTACACTAAATGTCAACATAACTAAATATACAGATAGATACAATAGACATATATGTTTGTCATTCAAAACCATATAAAAAATCGTAATTTTAAAACTTTTTCTGCAAATAGTCGTATTTCCAAAACCGACACGACAACTTCTTAAAAATTTGTCAGAAATGAATTGATTAACCTTGTACACAATTTTTAAACCGATCCGATTAGAACTTTGCAAATGAATCAAGTTTTTTTTTAATTGTAGATTAGCTCATAGTAGCAAAGTCGTAAATGCACAACCAAGTAAACTAATGTAGGTCTGAGACACTGCATTGATAATTGTACCAGGATAATTTCACAATAGTTTGAACAAACGTCCCCCCACACCGACATCTCCAATTTCACTCAAATTTTGTACACATGTTTGAGGTACCATTTTTAGCAATTATGTGTTATATTTACCCTAGAGCAAGCAAATCCAGATTTTTTTTAATTTTTGCGATCAAAAGTACTATGTTTCAGTAGTATCATATTCAAAATTTCAAGTCTCCAAGTATAGCGGAATCAAAGATATCTAAAAGCCTCATTTCCACAAGTTGCAACCGCAATAAACAAATCAAACACACACTCACGCTTGCAACCGCAATCACAGAATTTCTTATCCTCAAGCAGCAGATAATAAACCTGATAAAACTACCAATCGGTCAAATAGTACATCAACCAGTGACAACGCCAACATTCTCTTACTAAACTCAAATAAAAGTTTTATTGAAATCATATGACAAAATCCGAGTTAATCCAAATAGAACGTTACAGTTGCATTCTGGAATGCGGTTAAAGCTTTTCTTAATCAATACAATGCTCTTAAACAAAACTAATTTACAACATTAACGCGTTATCTTTAGTAACTATTTCGGGTTAAATCAAATAGAAGACGTAACAGCAACCACTTTAAAATCAACACAACTGATTTACATACATTCAGGCGGGTGAATGAACAAACTTCAGTTAAAGTTGCCTACCCACCTTCCCGAGTGTTTCAGTACAATTTTTTGATAACAAACACTTGGGTGGGCAACTCCAGAACATGATGACAGTCAATAGTTTTAACTAGAGTCTTTGCCCATCCACTTTATTAAAGGATTGAATACAATTATTTGGGTAAGTAACTCCAGAGCATTATAACAGTCAATAGTTTTAAAAAGTTTGTCACACACCCTCCCCAGTGTTTGACTACAATTTTTTAATAACACTTGAGCGGATGGACTCCAGCTAAAACTAATGACCGTCATGCCCTGAAGTTGTATTTGTATTAAATCTTTTGATAACAAACATTCGGGTAGGTGGACGGGAATTTCAGTTAAAATTATTGAACGTCACCATGCTCTAGATTTGCCCACAAACCATTCCAAGTGTTTGTTATTAAAAGATTGTATACAAAATGTGTTTGTAAACTAATCTTAAAAAATGTAAATACTGTGTATCTGGGCTTTACAGGTCTAAAATTCAAAAAAACTTCAAAAATAGGTTTATTTTTCAACATAAACTCTTACAAATACATGTTTAGCAGCGCTCAGAGGAACAATACACCAAATATTCTAAAAAAAATTAATTCTGCGGACAATTCTACATAAAAATAGTCAGTTTCGTGCTCATTAGCCGTAGATAAAAAAATGACAAATTTTGTAGGCAAAAAATGCGTTAAAAATTAATTATTTTTTCATGTTCACAAAAATTATTATAAACACACTAAGGTGGGACTTAACATTTTTTTGTCAAATTTTGATGAGCGCCGGGCGGATTTAAGTTTGAATTCCAAAAATAATAATATTCTCAAATTTTGGCGCCAATAGATCGAGTCTAAATTTGTGCCGCAAGCGCAAAAACTATAAAACAAACAGTAAAATTGCCCAAAATTGGTTCAAGCAACAAAAGATCTCTTCTAAAACAAGCTTAATAAAATTTAAACCAAATAATATTTTGAAAAATTTAAAAAAAAATATAAGTAAAGAAATTAAAAATGTAATTGTAATTATTTCGATGCCCAATAAGCACAACACAATTTTTTTTGTATTGTTCCTCTGGACGCTGCTAATTGTAGATTTGTAAGAGTTTATGTCAAAAATAAACCTATTTTTTACAGTTTTTTGAGTTTTAGACCTGTAAAATCCAAATACACAAAACAAATTCATATTTTCCAATTAATGTACATCAAAATACGTCAACTTTAGCGGTTAAAAAATCCAAAAAATGCTCCTTTTTGCAAAAATTTATTTTATGGTTTTTGCGGCTCATAGACAGGGTAGAGACTTAAAATGGCGCTTGAATTGGATTCTATTTCACTAGTAAATTTTATTTTTTAGGTAAAATTGCAATTTTTAAACATAAAATGCAATTTTTCAAAGTCAAAGTTAAAAAACGACAAAAAAAAATTGTAAAATTTCATACCGTTATGAACCGATCAAAAGACTGCTAATAAGTTAAAGAAACGGAAAACAATACTAAAGCAAATTTTTCGATGCACCCCCTGCTCTGGTCCCTTTGAAATGGAATTGCCCAATATTTAGACTTTCTATAACTGATGGTTAATAGTGTTTTACTATGTTTTTGATAAAAATAAGATTTCTAATCAAATTATTCATATTTACGTCCCAATTTCAAAAAGTTCAAAGCCGTCTTCAAATAAATGTAAACCAGATTTAATTTTCATTCTTTAATTTAAATTGTTGCAATTAAGCAATTCCTTTTCAATTAAATTTCGAATTAATAATTAATTGTTATTGCAACTGATGGTTGATGCGCTGTACACCACAACAAATGTGAAATGAAGAGTAAAGCGGTAATGTGGCGGGGCCGTTCGTTCAACTTGCATACATAATTAAAGATGGTCACGACGAACAACGACGACGAGGGGGCCGGCGAAGTCTAGATCTTGTCCAGAAATCGTATCGGCAATAAAAGATTATCAAACACCTCTCTAGTTGTACATAGTTAGTTAAGAGTTACCCGACCCAGACAAGGAAGTTTACGGATAACACTTCTTTCATTATTATTATTATTTTTTCTTCGACCCGCAGGCGATCTATCTTAAACGGATTTCACACACAAAGTGGATAATTTCTCGCTGAATGTACACAAAAAATTAACATAATACTTGGACGTTTGATATGAATGACACTAAGGTGGATGTGTTCAGCCGCTCTCTAACAAGCTTTATGGAAACCTGTACAGTGTGCTTTATCCACGTTATCTGCTCTTTTTGTCAATGATTGTTTCTAATTGTCCATTTAAAGTGAGGATCAAATAATAAAACCTAAAGTTTGGTCTGACTAAAACGTACAAATTTGTCTTTTTTACTAATAGCTACGCCAAGTCAAAGTTAAATAACGACAAAAAAGGGTTTCATAACGTCATGAACCGATCAAAAGACTACTAAAAGTTATAGAAACAGAAAAAAAAATACTAAAGCAAATTTCTCTTAACTCTTAAGTGAAACAGAGAGAGTTTTGCAATTGATTTAATTATCTATTTCTTACGCTTTGAAACGACATATCTTTGTAAGTAATTTTTAAAATTAGCCAGCATGCAGGGTGCAGATTCAAATTCCGATTAAATTCTTTTATTGCAAAATTGTATACAGCATCCCTCAGTAACGTTATATTTTAATAGAAGCATCGAGTATCAAACGATCGCCGACCGTTTACATTAGAAGGCGTGTATGTCTTTTGAGTGTGATTGTGGGGGTGTGCGTGCGACCAAATCTCTCCATTTTCAACCGACCGGATTCCGTCCGACAAACGAAACCGCGCTCCCTTTGCGAATCCGACACTTCTTCCGGTCCGCGATGCGCCCGTCGCGATTATCTTTTTCACGTGTTAATCAGACTGCCGAGTCGGCTTCACTTTTGTAAACGCGACCTCCATATTTTACGTCACGAGATATGCGCAATCTGATGTAAAACCACCTGTGTGATGTGTTCTTTATGCCGTTTTATGCACATTATTATATTCACCACCTACACCACAACGGATAAAATTCCTCGCAAGTTCATGGCTGGTGGAGAGGCACTCCACCTCCTGCAAAAGTAATTAACTCAACTGTTTGATTGCTCATAAAATACATTAATTTTTGTGTATTTTATGGCTGCCGCTTCATGATATTTATTAATATGTAATTAATGCCATTATAAAGCATATATCAATGTGTTGACAACGACGTGATTTATCGACATGTTTTTGTCCAAAACTATATAATTAGCACGTCTTTAAATCTCTCACCTCGTATTAATCACGTATTTGTTTGTAATACTAATAAGTGCCAATTAAATATCTCTCAAACTTTTACAATTCACATTCTATCATTATTAACAAAAGATCAGATTTAGATCGCTTATTAGAAAATAATTATAACTTCAATCAATTGGTTTCAGAATTCAATAATATTACATTGAGAAATCACATTTCTGAATGACGTAATAAACTGTTTGTTAAATATTTTTTTAGAAGCAATATTCTACTAAAAGTTAATTTGCTGTAGTAGGCACCTACTTCATGTACTTAAACAGTTTGCATCTATGTACTTCTAAAAAATCTATAACAAAAGCTGTAAAACAACTTATTCTTGGCATCAAAGAAGATTTAGAAAAAGAGTTTGATGTCTACTTTCTTCTTAAATGTAAGCTAATTTGATTCTGTTAAAGCAAAGAAGTTGATGCACAAATTATAATCTAAGAAGTCTACAAATATTGTCAAAAGCTACTTAACTGGCATAGACCACGGTATGCCACAGAAGTCTGTTTTTGTTGTACATAAATGATCTTGAAAGTGATGCAATCAGTCAACTTATTAGATCTGTAGAAAGTTCTAGTATTGTATTCGTAAAATTAAACTTGTGATATTAAAAGTTACAATTTCATTTCAATCGGACCAGCGCAGGGAGGGAGAGGGGCGCCAAGAAACTTGCTTTAGTATTTTTTCCGTTTATATAACTTATACATATTGGTTGAAAGAAATATAAAACTCTCAAAAAAGTTTTTTTTGTCAGGTGACATACCAAACATTGGGCGAGTGGGCGGGAACACTGTATCAAACCACCGGTCCAATATTTATAAACTATGTTCCCGCCCCGTCAAGAAATTTGTTATTGTACAAACAGCAGAAGCGGAACAAGTGTGAAATTAAGCAAATTTCTTGATAACAATCACTCTGGCGGGTGGGCGGGAACACTGTATCAAAACACCGGCCTAATATTTATAAACTGTGTTCACGCACACCCGCCCAAGTATTAAATACCAATTAAATTTGTTATTGTATCCAAATCTAACGTATTAGTGACAAAGGTCATTCAATCTGTCATACTAAAAACAGCAGAAACGCAACAAGTGTAAGAATAAGCAAATTTCTTAATAACAATCACTTGGGCGGCTGGCAAGAACACTGTATCAAACCATCGACCTAATATTTATAAACGCCCGCACGCCCAAGTATCAGTTATCAAAAAATATTTTTTATTGTACCTATGACGTATTAGTGACAACTATCATTCAATCTGTCACATTAAAAACTGCAAAAACGCAACAAATGTTAGAATAAGCAAATATCTTAATAACAATCACTTGGGCGGGTGAGCGGAAACATTGTATCAAACCACCGGTCCAATATTTATAAACTGTGTTCCCGCCCACCAGCCAAGTGTTAGTTACCACAAATTTGTTATTGTACCCACCTCTGACGTATTAGTAACAACTGTCATTTAATCTGTCATACTAAAACAGCAGAAACGCAATAAGTGTGAGAATAAGCAAATTTCTTAATAACAAACACTTAATCGGGTGTGCGGGAACACTGTATTAAACCACCGGCCAATATTTATAAACTCTGTTTTTGACTTTTTTTAACCTTGACTTTAAAAAATCGTATTTTTTATTTAAAAAAACGCAATTTTAACAAAAAATAAAATTTTGATATTAAAAACAATCAAAAATTCTCTGTAGAATCCAATTCTGGCGTCATTTAGAGTCCAGTAATTTTTTAACCGGCTATGTTGACGTATTTTGATATAAATTAGTTAGAAAATATAAATTTTTTCTGTGTATTTAAGTTTTGCGGGTCTATAACTCAAAAAAACTGCAAAAATAAGCTTATTTTTCAACAAAAACTCTTATAAATACACGCTTAGAAGCGCTCAGAAGAACGGTAACCAAATATTATTAAAAAATTGAATTCCGCGGACAATTCTACATAAAAAATAGTCGGTGGTTATTTGGTTCAAGCAACAAAAAATGTCTTTGTTACACTTTTGAAATGAGCTTATGTATAAGCCAAATAATCTTATAATTTATTTTTTTTATAATTTGTACGGCACTGACTAATTTCCATGGTTTGCAAAACTTAAATTTTTAAAAATATTTGGTATATAGTTCCTCTGAACGCTGCTAAATGTGTATTTGTAAAAGTTTATGTCAAAAAATAGGCCTAATTTTGAGTTTTTTTTTTAGTTTTATACTCTTAAAACCCAAATACACAAAACAAATTTATATTTTCAAACTAATTTACATTAAAATAGGGCCATATAAAATGTGAAGTTATATTGAATACAACTGTCAAATTTGATTCTACTTATAAGAATGGTAACACTTATGCCGGGAAATTTTGATACCAAATTTTATCAAAACCCAATGACTCGGTTGGAAGTTATTTGATAATTTCTACAACTTTGCTGTTGCTATGTTGTCAAACTCAAATAAGATTCAATTTTTGAGCAATATTTTGTTATTAATTTCTTGAATTTTAAGTACTCATAACCTGGCAAAGATTGTATTAAATAGTAAACCCACAACGCGCATCAATCATCCATCCATCGATAGTAAGTTGCGTGAAACTGTAAGCGATTCAATTAGAAAAGCGATTCCGTATGCAAATCCGTGGAATTGAAATTTCAATTAGTCCCGTATCTCGGTAATATTTATTGCCAAATATTAATTACAGACTTTAAAATTTATGGCAGGTGCGCTCGCTCGCATTACACGGGTAAGTTAATATACAGGAAGCGACTATTTAGCACACAGCGAAGTGGATTAATATTTCATTAATTATTTCGGCGCATAAATAAAGTCCGGAGTGATTTTATGCAAATGACGCGATAAATCAGGAGGTATAGGTGAACGCACCTCTTAAAAATCTGTTTACTTTTATCGATTGCTGCTGCGATTGGGAAAAGCATTTATTTTATTTAATTACAGACTGGGCGTTATTAATAAATTTTCTAATCTATTATTATTACAAATAGCAAATTGATTGCATAACAGTTAAATAAAGTTCAATTAAAATTATTGACAATAGATCTGATTCTAACGGCGAATAGAATTCGTAGAAATCTACAGTAGTCATTGTTTCCATCCATTTCTTCCTCATTGTTCAGGGACACCTACATACGCAGAAACACTAAAACGACAAGTTATTCGCAATCACACAAAGCGCATTTAAACGTTTAGCCACGGTGTGAAATACGGTCTATTATTATTATTATTTCATTTTTACTGCATTCTCATGCCTCTTTGCTGAGGGAAGGAATTGCAGGGTGCGCCTTTTATTCACCGTATCGGTTCTATGTGGATCATGGATAATTATGATTAACGGCTCAGTAATAATACAATGCGGCATAAATATTTGTTTAAATAAAATACAATCAGTTCGAATTAACGCCCACGGGATGGCTGCTTTGTTATCTTCTTGTTTATGCGATGAGTGACAGAAATATGGCTCGCAATTGTGATGTTAATTCGTGATAGTAATGTGAATATTTGCATTAATGCTTGAAAGATTTATTACGAGAAGTAAGAGAGGTGCGTGGAGGTGGCCGGGCAGAGTACAATCAACTATTACCTAAATTTGCAAAGAATAAAGAAAGAGCTAGTTAAGAATACACGTTTTAGAGAAGATGTAAAGATAATCATCATTTAATTGAACTGAACTTCAGATGTTTCATTCATTCATTCAGTCATTCTTATACTGCGAAAATTGTATAAATTACTTAAAACTATCGAATAAATTTAGGCCAACAACCTTCAAGATTACAAAAAACTAGATTCGCACTATTAAAATTTAATAACTCCAGCAATTAGCCAATAATTTTAAAAATGTTAAATTTTTGCCGCATGACTATCTAACACCCTGCATATTGGTGTTACGGTAAGGATTCTAGCATTACAATAAATCGGTTTTGTCAGAATATACTTAATATACAACATAAACGCTCGGTGTGGTAATTGGGTAGTTTAGCGTTTGTTGCGACAGATATTTAAAAAAAAAAACTAAATTAAAACAAAAGAAATATCAAATGTCTTAATAACAAACGCTCGAGCGTAACCATAAACTATTTTCGGAAACCAATTATAAATCCTCCTATTGCTATACAAACAATTTTAGACAACAAGTTGTAAAAAAATATCTTCTTAAATTAAATACCAGAAAGGCATCAAGTATAGACAAAATTCCACCTAGTATTCTTCAAACATTTGCAAATAAATTAGCTCCCATTTTGACTAAAATATTTGCTTTATCATACAAAAAAAAGTTGCAAATATTCAAACTATACCTAAAAAAGAAAACAAGTCTGATTCTTGAAATTATAGACCAATTGCATTAATGTCCAATTTGTAAAAAAAAAATTGAAAAATATATTAATTTCCACATTGTCAAGTTCTTAGAACAAAATAACTTCATCTCAGATACTCAAAATAAATTTCGATCAAAACGTTCGACAACAGATCTTCTGACTTATGTTAGCTACAAATAGAATTCTACTTTAAACATGGAAAAAATCTTGCAATAGCCTTAGACATTTCCAAAGCATTTGATCGTAACAACTATCTCCATTGTATAGGTCTTAATATAACATCTGTACATTATATCAATAGTTTTCTTGACAATAGAAAAATTATAGTTAAAATTGATGGTTTTAACACTGACACCAAAACCATAAATGCTGGTTTAGTAAATAAAAAACATGCCAATCATAATTAAAATTCTTCTTCTTCTTCTTCAGGTGCCTATTCGATTACCGAATGTTGGCAATCAATATAGCTATTTTTACTTTGTTCACAGCAGCGTGGAAGAATTCGGTAGTTGTACTCCCGAACCACTGTCTAAAGTTCTTGAGCCAGGATATACGCCTTCTCCCAGAACCTCTTCTTCCGAACACTTTTCCTTGTAGAATCAGTTGTAATAATCCATATCTTTCTTCATTCCTCATAATGTGTCCGAAATACTGCAACTTGCGCGGCTTAATAGTATTAACAACCTCCAGTTCTTTTCCGAAACGTTCAAGGACCCTTGCATTGGTGATATGGTCCTTCTACAAAATTCCTAGGATTCTCCGGTATATCCACATTTCGAAGACTGAAAGTTTTTTGCAGGTATCTTCGGACATGGTCCATGCTTCCATTCCATCTCTTATATGAACAGTAACATCTGACAAGTTTCATTTTTGTTTTTATATTTAAGTCATGACTACGGAACACATCTTTAATCTTTATGTAAGCTCCCCTGGCTTTTTCAATGCGGCATTTTATTTCTACCAAATGGTCCCACTGATCGTTAATTGTGGTACCTAGGTAAGTATACTTTAACACCCGTTGTATTGCCTGACTTTCTGCTTTGAACTGGATGTTTTTAATTGACACTTTGCTGATGACCATATATTTGTTTTTTTGAGATTCAGGGTCAATCTGTAGTTTTTACTTGCGTCCACGACATTGTTCATAAGTTCTGTCAGTCCCTCTATGCTATCCGCACACATCACAGTATCATCAGCATATCTGATATTATTGTTATATTCATCGTTTAACCAAATGCCAGTATTTACCTCATGGAGCGCCTCCTTAAATATTTCCTCAGAGTATAGATTGAAGAGCATTGGCAATAGTATGCACCCCTGGCGTACACCACGTTGTATGTTAATGTACTCGGTATCCTGTTCGTCGACTTTTACGGTGTGGCGGAACAATAATCTCAGGGTTTTGGACAGCGGTTCTACCAACTCCGGAAAATAAATTACAGCTGGTTTAGCAAATGTATATCCTTTATTAATTAACATTAATAAAATATGTATTGTATCAAGCGTTGTCACACTTGTCCATAAACAATAAATAACTACAAATAAAATAAACTCATGTTATTTTTAACCTTACCACCATGTAAATGTAAAAATGATTATATAAATATTTAAACAATTAATAAATTAAATCCAATTAGATAATGTAGTTTATATTTAACTCACCTACGCAGGTAATGACATAAATTGTGTTAATTTATGAAAAGGCCCAGAAAGCGGCAGAATTATTGTTGTAGGCACATGTGTTCTGGATGAAGATCAGCAGTAAAAGAACCAGGAAGGATAAATTCTTTATGATCTTATCAAAAGAATTTGACCTGACCTGATAGGTAAGTATAAATTTATTATATGAGAGTATTATTTTAAATAAAAACGTACATGGGGTGGCCTAACTTGTCACAACTGCCCCCATTCTGGGGAGTCCAGGAAGCTGTGGAGGCGACCTGCACTTCCCAGAACAAGGAATGAAGCGCTTAAGATGACAGCCGTGAAAAGTCCCACGCTCTGTCTTAGAATCCGGGTGTAGCAGCACATAGGTTTTGGTGGCAATACGTTTTCCAATCAAATATGGACCCTCAAAAAGATGAAAGAATTTTTTTGTTTCCCTACTCAACGCAGAGGAGACGGGATTAGCTCGTAATAACACCATATCGCCTTCTTCAAAAATTATCCCGGGAGAGTCGGAAGGACCTCCTAAGATACGTTTTCGAGAACGTTTTCTCATATTCTCTAAGGCTAGAACACAATTTGCATCTCGATCAATGATATGCTCAGGGAGCAAACCAAATTCCGAAAGCGGTGACGTAACCCTGCCACCAAATGGAAGCTCAACCGGAGCAAATCCGGTTGACTCATTAGTTACATTATTTAGAAACCCAATTAACTTAGGAATTTCTTTAGCCCAGGCACTGTGATTATCATGGCAGTAAGATCTAAAAAAACGACCAAGCTCTCGCATTACTCTTTCCACGGGGTTTCCCTGAGGGTGACGTACAGAGGAAAAAATACTCTGAATCGAGTTATCATTCAGAAAGCTTGACCAACGTTTAGATGTAAACTGCGTTCCCTGGTCACAGAGTATGCGCGCGGGTTTTCCAACGCGTTCAAAATAATGTTTTTGCAATCTATTGATGATGGCAGCAGTGGTTGCTTTCTTCACCGGGTATAACGTGACATACTTCGAAAAAACGTCTAGCACAACAAAAATATAAGTTACTCCACCAGTAGAGCGCGGCAAAGGCCCATAAAAATCGACAGAGATCAAGTCATTTGGCTCCCCCGCAAGCACTGACTCAAATGAATGCTTTGGTAGCGCCGAATGCTTTGACCTCTGGCAACTTTCACAACTTTTGAGTTCCCGTTTAATGCTGCGAAACATGCTGGGCCACCAAAGATCTCGACGCAACGCACACCAGGTTTTGTATATCCCAAAATGTTCATAGAACTCGTGATACAACCGAATAAAATCAGGTATCAATAATCTTGGAATACACAAATAGGCGGATGCATCAGCTTCGCGGCGCAAAAACAGCATATTTTTATGTAAGAAAAATTTAGGATGACCCGAAGAAGGAGAATTAATTATATCTGAAAGTTTGTCATCCGTTCGTTGAAATTCGGGTACTTTTTGCAAAAGTAACCTAATATCAGGACCTGCTTTCATCGCAAATATACGGAATTCTCGATCTTGTGGTGTTGGTAGTCGTCTGGGGGGATGGCGAGACAAGATATCGGCTATTAAATTATCACGTCCCGGGATGTGCTGAATATCAAATTCGTATTCTTGTATTGACAAAACCCAACGTGATAGACGAGGTGATAATAGTCTACAAGAATTGAGGTAAGTAAGCGCACGATGGTCAGTTAATACAACAAATTTTTTACCCAGCAGAAGAACACGCCATTTGCGCAAGGCAAACACCATGCTCAAGAGCTCCTTTTCGGACGTAAAATATCTAGTCTCTCGATCCAGCAGAAGGCGACTGCAATACGCTACCACATGCCGTTTTTTATCAACCACCTGATACAAGACACCACCAATTCCGACATCGCTCGCGTCACATTGCACGATAAAAGGAAGGTCATGCCGGGGATGATAAAGGAGAACATCACGTGATAACTCGTATTTAATCCGTTTGAAAGCCTCATCATGCTCAGCTTTCCAATTATATTTTACCGCTTTTCTTAATAATTGCGTTAATGGCGCCACCATATTTGAAAAATGGTTTACAAACGAGCGGTCAAAATTTACTAAGCCAAGAAAACCTTGTAATTGTTTTACCGATTTTGGAACAGGGAAATCGGTTAAAGCTTGTACCCGTTTTGGGTCAGGTCGACAACCCTGGGAGCTGAGAATATAGCCCAAGAAATTCACTTCTTGACAAAAAAATTTACATTTAGCCAGACGCAAAGTAAATCCGGCTTGTCTCAATCGAGATAACACTTGCTCTAAATGTTCGATGTGTTCTTCAAACGTCCGCGACGTTATAAGAAGATCGTCCACATAGGGATGCACAAACTTCTCGCACTCTACTCCCAACACCTGGTCAATGCATCTGGTAAAAGAACTGACTGCCGTTTTTAATCCAAAAGGTAAAACTGTAAAATGGTAGGCTCGAGTGCCGACCCTAAATCCGGTATACTGACGATGTTCAGGTTTAATGGGTATCTGCCAGTATGAAGCAGTCAAATCTAAACTGGAAATAAAGTTTACCTCAGATAGATTAACCTTCAGGTCCTCAATTGACCGCGGTAGTTCGGTTTCCGACTTAGTGAGTGAGTTCAGTCGTCTCGCATCAAGACAAACGCGAACAGTGCCATCTTTCTTAGAGATAGTGAGTAGCGGACTAGCATATGGGGTGTCGGATCGTTCAATGACCCCCCACGCCTCCATTCTGTCAATCTCAGCCTGAACAGCCGTTCTATATGCCACGGGAATAGGATACTGTTTAACTGTGAAAGGAGTGGGATCTATCAAATTAATTTGATGCTCGTATTCTACAGTTAAACCCGGGCGATCTGAAAATGTTGTTGAGTGTTTTTGGAGAAGAGAAGTAAATATTGTTTTTTGCTCCAATGATAAATTAATTTCTGGACTAACATCCATTACCTCAGCATTAGAATATTCAGATAACATGGCTTGGGGTTGTGATTGGTCGATTGCACAAATGCGCAGATGAGAAGTTACAGGCGGAATTAACTCATGTTCCACAATAGTTTCTGGAACTTCCAAAAGTTTATCACCAAGTAAAAACGTGACCAGTGCTTGCTTTTCCCGAAAACTGACATTTGCGTGAAAATATCTTAAAAAATCTACCCCTAGAATAACAGGGTAACATAAATTTGGAACGACTAAAAATTCAAAAGTGGAAATAAAATTATTTATTGCAAAAGGCATTAATAATTGATGGGTTACGCGGCTTAATTTGGTTTTAAAAGCCCCTTTGACTTTAATACCTTGAACAGGCAGAACAACAACATTCACCAACACGGCACTTATTTGTTGAAAGACTTCATAAGTGATGCACGAAATTTCACTTCCTGTATCTACCAGTGCGGGAAATTGAAACTTTTCAAAAGCAATGGTTAACACCGGAGAGTGAATTGGTGCTTCCCCGTGATCGAATTCACATTCTTCAACAAATAAGACCTCTCCTGGATTTTGATTGTCAAAATGGTTGACTCGTTTTATGACACCAACGTCCGAGTCTAAACGGTAGTGTCGTTGTAGTTTTCCTGATCCATCTGTTCAATGTATTTATTGTCGTCAAGAGTTAGATTAGCAATTGCGTTGGTATGAGGTGGTCTTACAATATTATTGGGATGGAAAAATCTTGGGCGTTGTTGAGTTTGATAGTTCGGGCTAGGCCGAACAGATGGAGAACTTGAAACGTTGCTAAAAGTTTGATTTTGTGAAATGAATTCCACACTACGCAATACCGACAACGCTTGCCGAATATTTGAAGTCCCAATTAAACAAGTTGCAATGTAAAGCGGAAAGTGCCGAGCAATAAGATGGATTAAATGTTCATCTTCGTAAGATGGTACCAAAAATTGAGCTTCGGGTATCAATTTTAACATATAATTGGAAAACGTGCCATCCACTGCGCGATAACGACCCGATTCTAAGCGACCGCGAACCTCATGTTGTTTAAACGAACCCCAATATTGTTCGTAAAAAAGGTGCTTGAAATCATCAAAATCTTGACTCATGTTTGAAATGGCTATAAACCAATCATAAGCGGTATTTTTAAATAATTGATGACCCCATAATTTTAATTGCGAAAATGAAACATTATAAAGTTCTACTACACTTTCTAATTGGTTGAAAAATAGAACTGGATGTAAATTAATCCCGTCAAATGTTGGTAAGGCTTTACATATCTTGTTAAGATTAATATTATTAATATAAGGTGTTGACGCTACATAGCGATCACCTAAATTATCATTTACGCCATCATCTGTTGATGATATAGCGTAATCATATCGGTTAACATTATTGTTTGCAACAGAAACAGCAGCCTGCGGTTGGGTATTTCCCATATAAAAAGGTTGATAAACCGCATTTACTACTTGTCCCATAGGTGGTTTGGGAGTAGTGGTCAACAGACTTGGGATACCGTGTGATGCTGTTGCTGTTACATTTTTTGTTAACATGTTACTGTGTACATAATACGGAGAATAAGAATTAGTATTTGTAATTCCAATATCCCCTGATTTGGAATATTGTCCGGTGTAATAAGGATTTAACCCTTTTGGTGCAGTGTAAATCGGGTTTAAACTTGCATTTGCATGCATTGCCAACTTCATGATTATTTGTTGACAACAATTTTGTGCTTGTGTTTGACAGTGAGAAAGAATTATTCATTTGTTCAAGTGAATATTGAACATTCTTCAAAGCTTTTGCTGGATATTGATCAGGTATTTTATTTTTATTCAATTGTGCATTATTATTCTTATTAACTACATTTAATGAAATAGGAACTGTACCTGTGGCATTATTAACAATGTTCCCCAATGTGCCACTAGAGTGACCCCTTACAAATGGTTGGGAAGTCACCTCAATTTGCCCAGGTAAGTTATTTTGTCCTAATTCCCATTGTGAATTAATTACATTAAATGATCTTTTAGGAATGGTACCCGTTGGTTTATTTAATTTAATGCTCTCTGATGTATAGCCCGAGTGGCTTGCTATATCAGATGATGGATTCCTATTAAATAGTACAGGTAAATTATTTAAGTTAGATTCCATTTGTGCATTATTAATTACATTTACTGGCATTGTAGACATGGTACCTATTGGGTCATTTAAGTTGCCCCCCGATGTATTAACCGAGTGCTGATATATCTGAGCATTTGGATTTAAATCTACAGGTAAATTATCTAAATTACACTCTGCTTGCACATTACTAATTACATTAAATGATTTAGCAGGTATGGTACCTGCAGGGTTATTTAAAAATATGCCCCCCGATGAAGTAACCGAGTGATCCGAGACAACATCGGAATTATTTATATTAACAGGTAACTTAATTATATTATTAGTATTAGTATATATCTTATCTGCTATTCCATTTGTGGATGTTGATGTAGTCATAATGAATGAGGCTCCACCAATATCTGATGTTGAAACGGTTTACTCCTGGTTCCTCCTTGCTCGAGTGAAATTTTGTGATCGGTGTTGTTTTGGTGTACGTTCCATTATTTTATAATAATTAATATCTTGTATTATTATTCCAGAGATGGCCCCACGTTGGGCGCCAAGTTGTGGCGGAACAATAATCTCAGGGTTTTGGACAGCGGTTCTACCAACTCCGGGAAATAAATTACAGCTGGTTTAGCAAATGTATATCCTTTATTAATTAACATTAATAAAATATGTATTGTATCAAGCGTTGTCACACTTGTCCATAAACAATAAATAACTACAAATAAAATAAACACATGTTATTTTTAACCTTACCACCATGTAAATGTAAAAATGATTATATAAATATTTAACAATTACATTACAATTAATAAATTAAATCCAATTAGATAATGTAGTTTATATTTAACTCACCTACGCAGGTAATGACATAAATTGTGTTAATTTATGAAAAGGCCCAGAAAGCGGCAGAATTATTGTTGTAGGCACATGTGTTCTGGATGAAGATCAGCAGTAAAAGAACCAGGAAGGATAAATTCTTTATGATCTTATCAAAAGAATTTGACCTGACCTGATAGGTAAGTATAAATTTATTATATGAGAGTATTATTTTAAATAAAAACGTACATGGGGTGGCCTAACTTGTCACAACGGACACCTGCTGGTTCCAGTATAGGTTACTAATCATTCTAATATCTTTCTCGTCCAGTCCTATATTTTGTAGAATTTTGATAAGTTTTGGGTGTTGAACCTTATCAAACCCTTTCTGATAATCAATAAAGCATGCAAACACATCACAGTTTACGTCTCTACATCTTTGAAATAGGACCTGGACGCTAAACAAGGCATCTCTGGTACCGAGTGCATTTCTAAAACCAAATTGCGTTAGGCTAATATTATCTTCACATTGTCTATATATTCTGTTATGGATGATCTTTAGGAATACCTTCAAAATATGACTCATTAAGTTAATCGTTCTATAATCGCTGCATGCTTTTGCTTTCTGTGTCTTTGGAATTGTCACAAACGTGGAGTGGAGCCAATCCTGTGGTATGGTACCACTGTCATATATGAGGTTCAGAAATGATGTCATGTTGTCTATACCTTCCTCGCTTAGTACTTTTAATACCTCTGAGTGAGTATTATCTAGGCCTACTGCTTTCCCGTCTTAGGTTTGCTGGATGGCTTTTCTTACCTCTTCCTTATTGATAGTAGGACCCGATTCTGCATTATTTGTGTTAGGTATTTCCGGTCTTTCATCGCTGAATAGTTCTGTAATGTACTCTTGCCAGGTTTTTAGTTTATTTTCTATCTCAATTATAAGCTGCCCTTGGTTGTTCATTAAGCGTCCCGTAGTTCTTCTCCTGCTGCACCCAGCTGCCTCCTTCATCTTTCTATGCATGTTGAAAGCGTCATGCTTAAGCTGTAAGACTTCAATCTCTTCACATTGATTAGTTAGATGGATGTCTTTGGCAACTCTGATTTTGCGCCGTAACTCTGTCTATATTTCCTTATACCTTCTATTGTTGTTCTTAAATTGCCTTCTCTGGTCCGTTAGCCTCAAAATCTCTTTGATCATCCAAGGTTTTCGTCCTATTCTTGTATCCTGTTTTAGATGTCTTTCGCTGCTATAGGTTATTGCTTCTTTTATTGTTTGCCATGTCGCTTAAACATCAGTATGATCAGTTCTTGTTATTATCTGCATTTTCTCGTCTAGACATCCTCGTACTTGCTCTTTTACCGACTCGATTTTTAACTTAGTCATGTCAAGCTTCTTTTTGCAGGTTGTTTTCAGGCTTTTTCTCAGGCAAACTTTGACAGTAGCAACAACAGGATTACGATCCGAATTAAAAATAAGCAATTGGAACTTTTCTGTAAATTTTAATACTCATAATCTGTAAGCCAAATTTTAACTACTGATATTAATACAACAAAAACGCAGTTTTCTGCAAATTCGTTGCATAAATCAATAAGTTTTATAACAAACTAACAAATATTTACTTAAAAATAGCTCAATAGTAAAATTCTAACCAAACATTTGCATAATTATGATAAAAATGCGGTGATAAACCATCAAAATACGGCTATATAAAATTGATACAAACCTTGAATGCATTATAAACATAAATGATCAAAATCCGCTAATAAAATATAAAAATCCAATAAACCTTCAAATGTTTAAAACTTAGACATAAAAATTATAAATCAGCACTTTACAATTTATATCAATGCAATTTTGTATTGAATTCAAAAGAAGTGCTTTTGGATCTTGTATTCTCAACAGAAAAAACTACAACTTTGGCAGCTGACAATTTACTTTGCAATAGCAGCATTCACCACACCTCAATCATTTTCAAAACCCTAGCAGATTTCAGAAAAGCAAATTACATTGCTATAAATGATTATTTGTCATCTGTGAATTAGAACAACACATTTAATAATAATTGTAAAGTTATTGCTATGGTAATACTATTTTAAAATATTATATATGATGTAATTTCTTTGTTTGTACCGTTGAAATGTGTTCGCCAAAGTACCTATCCAATTTAGTTTAACTCTACTCTTATTAACCTAATTAGAAAGAAAAAAATTGCTCATAGCTTATATAAACAATCCGGCTGCATTGAAAACTATCACAAATTTGCTGGTTTAAGAGATCAATGTAAATCGCTAGCTAACTCATGGCATACGTCATACATATCAAGGATGGATAATAATATTTCAAGTAATCCTAAAAAATTCTAACAATACATCAATAAAAAAAGAAACAGCAATGGATTTCCCACCAAAATGACTTACGGTAATACCACAAGCCTCAATGGGAAGGTTGCGCTAATTTATTTGCAAATTTCTTTTCTACTGTATACGCTAAATCTAATAATATCTGATTTCAATTGTTCCAATGTTGTGTCTTTTACTGTTAATGTTAGAGATATGTATAATGGAATTTCGGAATTAAATGATTCTTGTAGCTATGGTCCGGATGGTATTCCTAATTTTTTTCTAAAAAACTGTGTGTGCACTTTGTGTATGCCAATAACTATGCTGTTACAAACGTCATTAAATTGTGAGACATTTTCTGATACTTGAAAACATTCGTACATATTAAATCCGGGGTAAGATCCAAAATTAATAACTACAGAGGCATTTGTAAGCAATCGGTAATTCCAAATTTATTGGATATGATTGTTTCCAGACAATTAAAATAGTTGTCATCAAGTTTAATGATAAAAGAACAGGGTGGATTTTTTGAAGAACGCTCTACCATAAGTAATCTCTTGTTAAATCAAGAACATATTATAAGCGCTATAGAACATAAACCACAGGTAGACGCTGTTTATCCCGATTTTTCCAAAGCGTTTGACAGAGTTGACCACACTATTTTAGTTGCTAAACTAAATTCTGTAGAGTTAAGTAATAAAAATGTAAATTGGATAAAAGTTACCTTCAAAATAAATCCCAGTGTGTCAAAATAAATAACTGTTTGTTAAAACCCATCCTAGTAACCTCTGGTGTAGCACTGAGGGCCTTTGTTAATTAACATATATATTAATGATATAGCGTCAATAATTGTCAACTGCAAAAATATTTCTTAATGTAAGTAATTCAAGCAATTGTGTTCTTGTAATATAGATCAACTGTCCTTATGGTGTATAAAAAATAAGTTAGATTTAAATGTCAACAAACCTAAATCAATTTCTTTTTGTAGAAATCAAAATGCTATTGTTCATCCGTACATATTAAACGATAGAACAAGTTATAAAATGCGTGATTTAGGTGTTATATTTGATAACAAAATGACTTTTAATAGTCACATACAAAAAATTTGTAATAAAACACGCAAAATGTTGGGATTTGTTACTCGATCTTCTGCAGAGCTACGAGCATCAACTATTGCAATACTATACAAATCACTAATAAGATCTACTCTTGAGTATGGATCGGTTATTTGGAGTCCTTATCAAAAAGGACTTATAAATAATATAGTAACCATCCAAACAAAATTTTTAAAATACTTAAGACATAAAACTAATTATGTTTTGTCATTGTCACAGAACAGTTATCATCAAAGTTCAATTTAAGTAAATTATTAGATCGTAATATCATTTGCAACTTATGTTTGGTAAATAAAATTGTTAATGGTTTCATAGATTGTCCAGATCTGTTGGCAAAATTTGATTTCAACTTCAATATGAATTTTGTGGAATTCATTTTTCTATTTAATTTTCAAAGTTTCCCAAATTGTTTTAAATATTGTTATCGTTAAGATCTTCCAAAAACAAATTCAATATTGGAAACGTTGCCCCAATTGACGTCACAATTTTGTTTTGTTTTTGAAAATGGCAACAATTTTGTATGTCTACTACAGTACGATTTGGACCTTATATACCCAAATGTGTAAATTTGGTCATCAACTTGTTCTTATTGAAGCACATTTGTTATTTTTATCCGTCAAAACATTTTTATTTCTGTTTTGAGACAAACAACTGTTTCTGCAAGATATCCGAATTGTGTAACAAATTTTGGTAGTCTGAACCTATTTCTTTGCACATCGATCTAAATATCCGAGAGTTTAAAGCGTGCACTATTATGAAGTTAATAATTTGGATTACTTTCATTAACATCTAGTGTCGACTCTGCTGTTAAAAAGTAGTGTATAAACATCTAATTTTTCTTTTCTAGGCGTTGACACAAAACCCTATGCGACTCCTTACATCTGTACAGACTGCAACACAATTTTGCCGTAATAAGTGGTGTTCCATAAGAAACTTATCAATTAAAAGAAATATGCCACACTATCGCTTGCAAACTGTCTATAGATACTTGTAATAAGATATACTTATCAATTAAAATTATACACTAGCAAGCAAAAAATAGAAGTCACTTTAAAATTATGACTTATTTTTAAAACTTTTTGTTTTAACTTTATGTTTGCAAATTGTAAACCAAAGTAAGCGTTTAATAATTAATTTCCTGATAAATGTTATCTATCTGTCAGTTATTATCACCGTGTTACAGACTTTTATGAAACAGCATCCATTTCGCTCTAATTGAAAACCTACATTTCGTTGTGATTTTATTACTTAGTGTTGATTTTTCTCTGCAAAACTTGTCAATTACACTGTGTACTGTACTTAACAGGTCATAATGCCTTTTAGCCGTAGCGTCGATGGAAGATAGGCGAGGAAAACGTGAAACTGCAAACATTGTTGGTAAAAGCCTTTGTGCTGTACAAAAAGTGCATCAGCGTGACTTGAATACTGACCTGATAATCAAAAGGGGGGCAAAAAAAGTCTCCACAAACAGAGATGACCGTTTTTGGTATCCACAAGTTTGTGGAATAGAACAGCTTCTGCAGTTTATCTTCAAAATCAACTCCATGAAGTTAGAAAAGTAAATGTTAGTGAATGAACCGTCAAAAGAAGACTTCGGGCTGCTGAATTGTCTTGTAAAAAGATGGCTACAGGTTCACCTTTACAACGCCGACATCGTGTTGCAAGATTGGCTTTTGCCCAAAATCATCGGGCATAAAATAATGAGAACTGGAACAAGTACTGTTTTCAGATAAATCGTGTTTTTGCCTCAATGATTCAGACGTCGGAAAGTGTGGAGAAAACGCAGAAGAAAATACGCTTCAGTTTGTAATAATAAGCGACTTCCATTTGGCGGTGGGTCGGTTATAATTTGGGTAGAAATTTCTACCAAAGCACGCACAGAGTTGGTCTTTATAGAGAATGGCTCCCTGACAGCTCACATATATATTATGAAAGTACTCAAAGATCATGTTACGCCCTTCATAACAACTATGACCTCACATAGCCAGGATTGTCAGACATTATTTTTATGAAGTGGGAACTTTGCGGTTTGATTGGCCAGCTCTCAACCAAGACATAAATCCCATAGAACATGTCTGGGACGACGTATACACCAGCTACAAAAACTGCTCAGGAGCTAAGACAGTTGCTATTGCAGGAATGAAATAATATCGACCAAAATGTAATCCTAAATTTAATTCAAAGTGTTCCTCGTCAACTAGAAATAAGTTTTTTTTTCATATTTTTTGTTCCGTATTGGTCCTAATAACAAACATTCAAACTTTGAACTGTAAATTTGTGATATTTCCAAAATACCCAATAAAAACAATAAATATGCTTTACAATTCAACATTGAATTTTTAATTTAGTGTGCAAAATACAGTTCAATTTGTTAATATAATGTTAAAATATAAAAAATTAAAATTAAAAAATTCCAAAACTAAGTCATAATTTTAAAGTGACCTCTATTTTTTGCTCGCCAGTGTATCAACTATTTTAAAAATGCAACTTTATTTGTCAGCCAACTACAGCCCGTCGGCCTGCGAAGTCTCCTTTTCCAACAAAAAAATGCATCGGATGTATTTTTTGAATTTAAACTACAGCAACTTTTTTCGGATCTTGATGCAAGTGTGCAAAAGAAATTTCCCTGTTTAAAGCTTACAATTTAAAATTCTCCGCATTTAATAAATCTCTAAAGAAATTGTCTTATATTTCTACAAACTCCAAAATGAAAAAAAAAACCTTAATTCTAGTTAGATATTTTTCACCGTCGACCAAGTTAGTATCAAATACATGAAATATAAGAACATATTTTGACAATTATTTTATAAAAACAAGACTCACCATATGATTTTGAAATTGTTGTCTGAAGAAGTCTTACCTAAAACAAAACAATAAAATGTTAAATGTAGGTATAGTAAACAGTACCTCATCCCTATTACATTGATTAAAAAAAAGACAAAAGATTAATGTTAAAATAGGAGACAATTAAAGAGATGATAGATTTCTGGTAGTAGAATTCATTCATCCCATTAGTAATTTTAGGCCATACCTTGTAACATTTATAAAATAAACCCATTTTAAATCGAATTTTATTTACAACTGAATACAGATCTAGTTTTTTTTTTCTATTACTAGTGATAAGCCGAAAATACGGACGACCTCACCTCCAGGCGGTAGTTGAGGTCGGCGCGTTTGTAAGTGTACATGCATCGTCTCTTCGTTGCAGAATTATAACATCAATTTAATAGTATTGCAATTAAATGTAGTGATTAAGTGTAGTGCAACTGATTATGCAGAAGAAACTTTTAGCTAAAGGTATTTCTTAGTTGTTTTTGCCTATAATTTGTAATTTATATTATTACTAATTCTATTTATGATGTTTACACAATAAAACTCATCCATTTAATACTGAATCAATTGCTTTTAACTGATTTTTAGAATTACAATTAGTTTACCTGAACTATTTATATTTTATATTCAATTAAGCTCATTATTTTCTTATTATTAATTAGGGAATTTGTGTGCATTTTGTATTCTCTCTAATGCACTCATTGTCGTATTTGTAATAAAAATGTATTTACAGCTTGCATATTTCATATTTATAAAGACGTAAAAAGTCGAACTCGGCTTTCGAAGCATTGAGTGATAACGTACTGATGCATCCGTAACCTTGTGTCGATTTGTCATCAAAAATGTACCTATCTTAATCAAATGTGATTCATTATATTTGATTATTTATTTTGTATTGCAACAACTTAACATGTTTTATTACTTTAATAATTCTTTGATATTTTGAAAGTAAAATCTATACTTTTCATGTTGTATCAAGTATACTGAATCTAAATTTATTATATTAAAGTGAAGAAAATACATATTTAATGCGAAAAATTTTGTTTGTAAATTAAGTTTTTTTTTTAATTTCATTTCTAGATTTTTAACAATTTTGTAAATAATCCAATATAACTAGCTTGATTGGAGAATGTTGCAACTGATAATTCTATTGCAATTAATTATTTTAATTGGAATCAACTAATGTGTAAGTTTATTTTTGAGTTTGAGTGAGTTATCGGTATCAACAAGTTTAACATTGTGCATTCCTGGCAAAAGCAAATCATAAAATAGACATATTTGGTAATCCATTAAAGTAACAAAATCACAAGTTTCTGATTCCATATAATATTTTTTTCATAACAAATAGAACGCCGTGTAGTATTATATACCCTGCGAATGTTCTGTCCTCATTATCCTGCAAAGCGGTTTTCATAGCAAGGCCAGTTTGACCACACAATGATCATTGGAAATATGTTGCGAGTAGAAACACCGATTTGCCGGGGCCCTCGTTATGGGATAAATTACGATAATATGGTCCCATTTTGGTGCACGGGCAGTGCTTTACTGTTACACGGAATGGCGAACGCATCCCATTAAATTACACGACAACGACGAGGAAAAAACAAAAACCCGTCGCGTCTATAGCAAAAATAATTATAATTGGACAAAAATTATAATTTAAATTGCAGCACCCCAATTTGGATGACGCATTTGTCAATGGCGTGCAATAATTATTTTCAGCATGTGGTGTTGAAAGGTTTGATGGCTCGGACTACCTCATTATTCCATTAAATATCAACCCTGTTAACTTGCTAACCAGGTGTATATATAGATTAAATCCCTTTTTGTATAGTACAGATGGTAAACGCGAGTTATTTACTTTTTCAATCATTAAATTTTAAAACAGCGTGCGAAATTTACTCCAATTACAAATATAATTGGACTAAACAGTCCTTAAAACGAATGACTTTTCACTTATCGTTATCAATTCAAACGGCAACGACATCAACAATAACAACGGCCTTATGTTTCATTGTTAGTTAATAAATATAAAATCAGATTGTTATGCAAATCACGCGGCCGAGATATATGTAAAATATATTGACACCGTTCATTCATTACAACATAATTAATACACTCAATAACTGCTCATTATATTCTCTTCGGACAAATAAAATATTTATGCGCAATTTGCATATCTCAAATTAACATGGGTTTTGTTGTACGATGCCATTTAATTAATCGCCTCCGCTGCGGCAACATCGACATAAATCCAAACCAATTTGAATATAAATAAAACATAAATATTCAATACCCTCTTCATTCTGATTTTATTATATCGAACAAAAGTAATTATTGCTCTAAAATTATAAAAAGTAAAAATCATGCTTTTATTCAAGTTTCCAGTATAATGCATTGTTAATCTAACACACAAAATCCGTTATTGCTAAGCAAATGTATGTAACATAGACACTTATAAAAGTTAGAATACTCTTTTTAATTCAAAAATTATACTCGTTTTTCACCAACTTGTTAAATTTTACTGCAAAATTGTAAACATTTTAAAACAGTAAATTTGGCCTTTAAATTAAAAAATCGTGTTTAGTCAAATTATCCAAACTGTTAATCCGGCGTTGAAAAGTGTAAATGCAGCATTCAAAAATAAAAATCTGGCCATCAATTTGTTAAATTCTATTGCCAACAAATTCAAATCATAAATACTGCAAATTTTGCTTTTAAAACTGTAAATACGGCCTTTAAAGTGTCAAACTGTTAATTTGGTCTTTGAATTATAAATCCGGTCTTTTAACTGTCAATCTGGTTTTTAAGTGTAACTACAAACGTATTAAATATTACTGGCAAACTGATATTCCGTCCTCCAAGGTATAAATACTGCGTTTTCTAAATTTGGCTTTCAGGACTAAAAACTCGGATAACAATATTTGGTTTTAATAAAAAAAACTGACAGTACGCTAATTTATTATTAAAGAAAAAGTATTTGTAGTTTTAATAGGTTAAAATGTCAATGCCAACCTCTTTATTCGGCTTCTAAATTAACAAACCAATCTTTAAATTATAAATCCGGCCGTTAAACTGTAAATCCGTCTTGGAAAGTGTAAATCCGGTCTTTAAAGTGTTAAATGTATCTGCTAAACAGTAAATTTGGCTTTTAAATTTTAAATCCGTTAACTAAAATGTTAAACTATACTGAAAAACTGTTAATCCGCCTTTTAAATTATAAATCTGATTTTTAAACTATCCGGCTTTTAAAAGTATAAAGGAGCACTAAAAAAACCTTGCCACCAATTCATCTAATCTACTGCTAAATTGTTAATTCGGCTTCTAAACTGTTGTGTCTAGTTAATTATAGTGTCAATAGTTCAAACGGTATTGGGCAGTGTTCTTTGCCTGACCTTACAAGGCAACTTTGTTCCAATTGACTAATTAGATGCATGCACCAACATCTTTTCAGGTGTAGGCCGTTATAAAGACGACTTTATAAAAAAACGTACACAATTTTTTCATTTTCTTTATCCTATTATTCATATAAAGTCAAAAATAACAATATCAGGACATAAAATATTAAAAAAAAATCAAAAAAAATCTGTTCAAAAACGAATGAAAAGTGTAAAACTCTATTTATAAAACAATAAAAATAACAATTTTTTTTCTTAAAACATTAAAATATTGTCAGAAAGCTCCAAAATCCGGCCATCAACTGTTAAAAAGAGAAAAATTCTATTCTTAAATTTCAAAAATAGTAAAATTTAAACAAGAAAATATTGTTAGAAAGTAACATAATAAGGCTATAAATTGTTTAAAATTTTAATTTTTTATAAAATATCAAAATCCGGTCATAAACTTCTAATATGTGCAAGATTCTGTTATTACAAAGTAAAGAAAAACAAAATATATTCCTAAAAACGGCAATAAATTGTTGAAAAGAGCAAGTACAAGATTTTATTTTATTCATAAAATGTTAAAAACAGCAAAAACTATTAAAAGGTGCAAAATTTTATTCATAAAATTACAAAGTCCGGCCATATTGTACCAAAATATTGTCAGAAAGCATTAAAATCCTCCGAAAATTGTTAAAATGTTCAAAAATATATTCATAAAATGTCAAAAATAGCAAAATTAGGCCGTCGAAAAGTGCAAAATTCTTTTTTCAAAACGCAAAATCCGGCCAAGAAGTATAAACATATTGTTTAAACAATCAAAATTTGCCAGACAAATCTTTGTTTATAAAGTGTCAAAAATAGCATAGCTAAATCCGGTTATAAATTATCAATAAGTTCTAAATTCTATTCACAATAATAATAATAATAAATTGTTTATTTCTTTAAAATAATCATAGTTACTCGATGCGCATAGCTTAATAGCTTATTCCTTGAACAATTTTAAGTCGAAAATGCCTTATGCACTTTTATTCCAAACTCAACAGTTATAGAGTTATGGGCAATATTAAATTCAAGTGAGCATGAAGATAAAGTAAATTGAATAAAAAAATGTAAAGTTTATTATTTAACTTTTTTTTAACTCCTAGCAAGTATTTTATTAAAGTTTTTGTTCAAAATGTCCTCCCGCTGCCTCACAACACATTCTTGCCCTTCTAACAATTGAAGACGTAGCTCTTTGAATATTATCTGAGTTTTCTCGTATGAATGCAGCTGCAACCATAATATTTTGAATTAGCTCATCTCTGATTTGTGGTTTATTAGAATACACCAAACTTTTCATGTGACCCCACATATAATAGTCGAGAGGTCTGATGACCTAGGAGGCCAGGAAACTGAGCTCCTCTTCCAATCCATCAGTTAGCAAAGATGTTATTTAGATATGTTCTTACATTTATACCACAATGTAGAGGTGCGCCATCATGCTGAAACCACATACTAACTCTATTGTGACGTGGTACATTATCCAATAATTCTGGCATCTCGTTTTGTAAAAAATTTAAATAACGTGCAGATGTTAAATGTTCTTCAAATATGAATGGCCCAATAATACGGATATTAAGAACACCACACCAAACATTCACTGAAAAGCAATGTTGAAAATGCAATTCCGTAATTTCAAAAGAGTTTTCAATCGCCCATGAATGTGAATTCCTTGTATTCGTGATTCCATCTCTTGTAAACGTAGCTTCGTCCGTAAACAAAATTTGTCCGCATAATTGTTGGTGTTCAATCAACCAATGACAAAAGAAAATACGCGCTGCGTAGTCTACTGGTTGTAATTTTTAAACAGATTGTATGTGATAGGAGTACAAACCATTTTTTTTATGTTTTCCACACTTTCATTCGATTAACATGAAGACTGACTCTCTTGCATTTCCATTGCAGTATCCATAAATAAAGTGAATATCGCCATATTATTGATTTGAAAACGTAGCCATACTAAGTTAAATTTAAAATGACAATGTTAAATTGTCATCATCAAAACACTTGACAAAAGAGTATAAAACATTTATCACATCACGCTCACTTAAATTTAATATTGCCCATAACTCTATAACTATTGAGTTTTGAATAAAAGTGCATAAGGCATTTTGAACTTAAAATTGTCCAAGGAATAAGCTATTAAACTATGCGCATCGAGTCACGGGACACCCTGTATACAATTATCGTAATAATGACAAAAAAAAGAAAACGTCACAGTTAGTTGGTTAAACTACATCGCTTAAAAATATGTTAAAAATAGCAAAACTTGACCATGAAATATCAAAATAATCCAAGAAAGAATTTTAATCCGTAGAGAAGTGCAAATTTCTATTCATAAAATATCAAAAGTACCAACATCCGGTCATAATCTGTTGAAATATCAATATATAATATAAAAATATAATATAAAATGACAGAGATAGCAAATTAACAGTCAAAAGGCACATGGAAATTTCGGCAAAAGTATCAAAATATTGCCAGAAAGAACTAAAATTTGGCCATAAACTGTCGAAAGGTGCAAAATTCTGTTTATGAAATGTCAAAATAAGTAAAATCCGGTCTTAAACTGTCAAAAGGTGCAAGATTCTATTCATGAAGTTGTAAAATCCGGCTATGAAGTATAAAAATGTTGTTAGAAAAAAACAAAAATCCGGCAATTTTCAAAATTCTATTTGTGAAGTGTCAAAAATAGGCAATATCCGGCCATTAACCGTTGAAAATTGCGAAATACTGTTCGTACAAAGTCAAAATTAGCACAATTTGGCTATGAAATAAAAAAATATTGTAAAAAACTTTTAAAAAATTGTTAAAAAGAGCAAAATTCTATTCATAAAGTTTAAAAATATCAAAATCGGCCGTAAAATATCAAAATATTTTTCGAAAATTCGTCCATAAACTGTAAAATGCAGCGATAAAATATTTAAATATTGTCAGAAGTACAAGAACTAGGCCCAAATTGTTAAAGTTTAAATTTTTTTGAATGAAAAGTCAGGATATAATCTAGTTTATATTGATAAAATATGGACTTAATTTTAGTTCTGGCCATAAAATACAAATTTCCGCCCAAAAAATTAAAATCTGTTTAAAATTGGCAAATATTAGTCATACTTTTAAAAATCTAATCATAAAATACAAAATCCGGAGCAAAAATAACATTGATATAACATGCATTATTCCTGCAATATGCCATACAAGAAGGTGAACGTCAAAAACATAAGACAGAAAAATTTAATTGAGAATTCCTTGACGACAAACACTTGGGCGGTTGGGCGGGCAGCAAGTACATTGCTTTCGGACAAGTAGTTTGTATTAGTGTACCCCAAGCACCCCAAGGTTTTGTGATCAGGTAATTGGATATTTTTCGCTTCTGCAAGAATGGCATACAAAAGAATAAAAGTCAGTTGTAAAAAACTGAAATAAAAAAATTCAATTAAGAATTACTTGACAAAAAACACTTAAGAGCGTGGACAAGCACCAAGTACATTGCTTGCGGGCGAGTATTTTGTATTAGTGTACCCCAACCCCAACCACAAGCCCAAGTATTTGTAATCAAATAATTTAATATTTATCAATTATTCCTGCAACAATGGCATAGAAAGAGTGAACGCCAGTTTACAAGAATTAAGAATTAGGAATTCCTTCACGTCAAACCCTTGGGCGGGTGGGCGGACACATAGTATAGGGTTTTCCAATAAGAGGTTTCATTTTAATATTAAAAAAAGAAGAAAGAAATCAATAAATGTTTATTTCATTGTAAAGAGAAAGGTATTCCATTAACATTTGAAAACGATATCAGTCAAATGGCCGCCACGGTTACGGTTGCAGTACCACATTCTTTTCATTCAAAAATTCCATCTTTAAGGTCTTGAATCGATTGTGAAGCATTGGCATAAACCTTATCTTTCACGTGGCCCCAAAGAAAAAAGTCTAAAGATGTGAAATCACAACATCTCGGTGGCCAATTGTGATCACCTCTTCGTGAAATAACACGGTCAGGAAACTTTTCTTGCAAAATTGCGATTGTTTCGTTGCTTGTGTGGCACCTAGCGCCGTCTTGCTGAAAATAAACGTCGTCCACAACAATATCTTCCAATTCCGGCCATAAAAATCATTAATCATAGCTCGGTAGCACTATCCATTCATCGTAACAGTTGCACCAGCCTAATTTTCAAAAAAGTAGGGACCAATCACACCACCAGCCAAAAACCGCACCAAACAGTGACACGTTGAGGATGCAAAGACTTTTCAACAATCATTCTTGGATTTTCTGAGCCCCAAATGCGACAATTCTGCTTATTAACGTACCCTCCGAGGTAAAAATGAGCCTCATCACTGAAGATAATTTTTCTATAAAATTTCGGATCATTTTGATGCATATGAAGAACCCAATCAGAGAAGATACGACGTTTATGGTGATCGACCGGCTTGTTTCTTGTGTTAACTGAACTTTAAAAGCCTTAAGACTTAAGTCTTTATGCAAAATTAGGTGTAATGTCGTTTGTGGAATGTCTAATTTCAAAGATCGACGAGGAATCGACAAACCTGGGTTTTCTTCAATACTACTGGCTACATCAGCAATATTCAAATGTGTTCTTGAGCGATGCACACGGTTTCGATTCTTCACATCACAAACTTGTCCCAACAGCTCAAATTTTTCCACCAGGTTTAGTATTACCGGCCGAAAAGGTGCTTTACAACGACCAAAAAATGCTTTAGTTTCGCGAATTGTGATTTTCACCATTTTTGTAGTGAATTTTAATAATTTCAATGCGTTATTGAAGCGTGTATCGTTCCATTTTTAATAATGGCGTTGTTTTATTAATGTCAAAAGATAATAGCTTCAAAATTGACAGCTGCCCAAATAGCCTGCTATTCAAAATGAAACTTCTTAATGGAAAACCCTTTACTACTACTTCTTGAATTTAATTTGATATAAAACGAGTTTTGTCAGTAATAATTTAAGTCAAGTACATATTCTGCAGTTCCAGACAGAAAAATGAGCAATATATAAAAATGACAACCGATACAAGGCGCGCCTCCTTGGCCAGCTATGCCGCCACTATATTCTATTATTATTTTTCGTTTTGTAAATTGTATTTCATATAATAATAATAATAAACTGGAGGGTTTTTTTCACATGAAATTAAACACTTTGAAACGTGTCGTAAAATAGTGTTCACTATTTAATTTTTATGTCAAAACATATTTGCCGTGAAATTGATTTCATAGAAAAATTCTTCGTGTGAATTGAACGAGCGCGCGATCGTGTCCGGTTTAATCTCATTTTACAACACACAAATAATATTTGAATGAGCCAGACAGATAGACAATGCAGCAACTGCAATTATTTATAATACAAATTGCTGCATCTCTAATTTGTTCGACAGTCATTAAGTATTAAATCCTTGGCAAAAGATAAGAAATCTCTTTTAATTACAACTTTATGGGCAATTTAAGAGAGCGAGCTGAAATAATACTGTTATTAAAATGGATTAAATCATCATTTTCTTTCGCATTGTATGTGGAATTATATATTTACCATAAACGTTGACAGTTGCGTGTGTGTATGTAACAATGCGCGCATTATAATTACGGATTAAATAATGAAGATGTAACATATTTAAAATAATGTTGATGCTTATCTAAAGTAGGCGTCCCTAATTATGTCCTCAAAATACTTGACGATTTTGACACTGAAACCGTGTTATTATTATATCGTGGGGGCCTTTATAACTCGGTATCAATGGCATCTAAAAGGAAAACATGTACTTGATATTAATATCCGTAGTTAATTAGTTTGTGGCTGCAATATTAAGTTACTAATTTATATGGAGGCGAGATGTTAGCTTCAAATAGTCTGACCATCTAGGAATTGTATTTGCAATCAGGAACTAACTATTTAAGCATTAACTTTCTCATTGTTTATGTAATTCGATATCATTGTCGCTCGTGAATTCTTACTAGACAGTTAAAAGGTGATTAATGTTTAGAATGTCGCAATTTCAGTATTAATATAGATCACGTTCCCATTTTATGCAAATGTTGTTGTGCAGCGACATTGATTCCGTGGCATTTGATTAACATAAATTGAGACGCCTTACGTAAAACCCGACGATAATTATTGCAATTCAATTGTGGAATCTCGTGTTTGATTTTTCCAATCCATTATTCATTCAATTGCGCCCCCTCCAGGACATCCATAAACTTTTAATCGTGTGTTGTAAACAAATGTAAAGCCAACTTATTATCACGCTTTTATTTTTTTTTGCAATCTACCTCGTTCTCATGACTTCTCTTATCGTACACAATCAAGGAAAATTGTGCCATTTATTTTAACAATTTTCTTATTTATAGTCCACGGATTTACAAGGTATTTTACTTAAGTCTTGACCAATGGCATTGCTATAATAGGTGGTTGAGTTAAATTGCATTGATTTTTTTCTAATTGATTCTGTTTTACTTCAGGCAAATAGCATTTCTTGGTCCTAATCGGGAATATTTAATGATTGATATTTGTGAATAATGGGAGTGTTTCACGCTTTGAATAATCAATTCGGATATAATTGTTCAATTATTTAAGTCATAAAGCTTATTTCCATATTTATTACTATTGCTAACTAGGAATAATGCTATTTATGGAATAAATATAACAAAATTTAGTACTTAGCAAATATCAGATTAATTTAAATCTAAAAATCTGAAAAATGACTAATGTTAAAAGTAATCCAAAAAATCTTTGGAAGTGGTAGTAAGTCTGAATTTTGTTCTCCTCAAAGTTTATTTACCAAAAATTTCTACTACTATCCCAGATTGGCCTTCTAATCGCCTAACGTTATATATTTGACCTATTAGTGAGTCTCATGTTATTGTTAGTGACAAACATTTAAAAAATGCATTTAACTCTGTGTTGACCAAAAGTGTAAAAATCCATTTATAAAGTCAAAAATAGCAAAATATGATCATAAACTGTCTAAAAATACAAGGTTCTATTTATAAAGTGTCAAAAACAGCAAAATAAAAAGTACAATTTTTTGTACATGTAAATTTCGGCAAAAGTATCAAAATATTGCCAGAAAGATCCAAAATTTGGCCATAAATTGTCGAAAAGTGCAAAATTCTGTTTATGAAATGTCAAAATGAGCAAAATCCGATCTTAAACTGTCAAAAAGTTTAAGATTCTATTCATGAAGTTGTAAAATCCGGCTATAAAGTATAAAAATTTTGTAAAAAAAAACAAAAATCCGGCCATAAAAGATTGCAAAACTCTATTTATGAAGTGTCAAAAATAGGAAATATCCGGCCATTAACCGTTGAAAAATGAAAAATACTATTCATAGAAAGTTAAAATTAGCACAATTTGGCTATGAAATATAAAAATATTGTCAAAAACTTGAAAAAAAATTTAAAATCGATTATAAAATGTCAAAAATAACATAATCCGGTCGTAAAGTATCAAAATATTTTCCAAAAGACGGCCATAAATTGTTGAAAAGAACAAAATTCTATTCATAAAGTTCAAACTTAACAACAAAACAAACAAAATCCCGCCATAAAATATCAAAATATTTTTCGAAAATTCGTCCATAAACTATTAAATGCAGCGATAAAATATTTAAATATTGTCAGAAGTACAAAAACTGTGTACATTTTTTTAAATTAAAAGTCAGGATATAATTTGCTTTATGTTGGTAAAATATGGACATGCACATTTTCGTCAAAAAAAAAATCATCATCATCATTGAAATCATACTTTTAAAAATCTAATCATAAAATACAAAATCCGGGGCAAGAGAATTAAAATCCGTCCATAAAGTAACTAAATCCGGCCAAAACACTAGTAATCAGATGAAAACGGGTAAAATACGAACATAACTTAAAAAAATTTCTCATAAAAAATAAAAATCGTATATTTTCAATGCAAATTTTTAAATTAATTTTAACAAAAATCTATTGAGTCAGTTTTTATTTAGTTTAAACATTGAGTTTTAATAATTTTTTAAATGTGCTGGTTTGGGACCAAAAAGTACATATATAGTCAGCAAGTTGTTGGGGTGCAGGTTTTTCTGATTTAGAATAGACAGGTTTAATAAACATTTCTGATTTCTTTTCTTAAAGCATTTCTTTTAGTTTTTTAGTTGTCTCTTATCTGTTCTTTCTCTGCTTCCCTCTGTCGCTGCATTTAATGCTAGTTTTTTTTTTCTTTTTGCTGCTTAAGTCGTCTATTCTTTAGTTCTACCAGTACACGGGATCCCATTGTTCGCTCTTCTTTTCTTGCAGAATGTGTTATTGTTAATTACGTTCATGCCATTCTTGGCTTTGAACGATTGGATTTTTCCAAACTCCTTTCGTAGGTTGTCCGTGATATTGGCTTCATTGATGTGCTACTATTTATGGTCGTTCTTTGGTTCATCAAACTTGTAGTAGATCTTCTTCACCATCGGACACTCTCCAATCGGTAGCTTGGCTATTTTGCTGGAGCTCAGAGTAAAGTCAAAGTAATATTCATTTCCTCTTCTGTATTGCGCGTTTTGTAGCTATTTTACATCGTCCCAGAAGTCTTACGACTTGTTTGAAGAAGGTTGACAAGACCAACGGCTTATTAGGTGACTTCCGAATCACCCCGGTTCATAAAGAGCAAGTTATTATATTAGTCATATTTGGAGATCAAACCCCGTACTTAATTGGTACACCTTGGTCTCTAGTTCAAATCCCCTATCTAGAGAGTCAGTTTTTATGGTTAATAAAACATGTGTTGTGATGACTACGCCTTCTTTCGGATAAGAAGGAAAACTTTAGTAAGTCCTGCTAATGTTGCGTGTACGTTAAAAAACCCAATTTGTTACATCTGCCTTCGGTGATTAGCCCTGGCAGCAGAAATAGACACGACGTTAAATAAATAAACTAACTGACTTCTTATAAATCATATGTTCTGCACCTAGAGAGTGTTCTGCTGTCCATTCTAGTACAATTTTGTTATAGTTCGTTTTTTTTTAGCTTTCGCCAGGTTGTTGAGCTTTTCTTAATGCATAATAAAACTATATGACTTTTTTAACAAATTCTAGAATTTACTTTCGGATTTATTCTACAAATTACTGATACTCTAGAAATACCTAACATGTCTAAAATTGACTAACATAATAGATTTTTTCTGATAAATTATAACATTGATTCTATCATTCTCTAAGAAACTATTCGGACTTGTTCCAAAACTCACTGATATATTTTAGAATACATCCTAAAACTCCATAAACTATTCTAAAATCTTCCTAATGAATTCTAAAACGATCTGATCTATTCCAAAACTCCCTTAGAAACCTAGCTAACATATTTATTCCATAACTCACTAGAAATATCTAACATAGCTTAGAACTCACTAACAGAACTTTAGTGACATATTCTAGAAGCTATAAAACCGTCTATAACTCAACGATATTTTTTAATACATTCTGAAACGTTATAGATTCTAAATATTTTCCACATGATCTAAAATAGTTTGACTTAATCTAAAACTCACTAACACACAGTACAATTTTACAACTTCCTATTAGATACTGAGAATCCCTAATAGATTTTAAAATTAGATTCACCTATATATCCTAAACATTACACAACATTCCTGATCAGTTCTAAAACTCATTAAAAAGTTTTAGAAATCAATATTATATAATTTACTGACGTATTCTAGAACTAAAAACCATTAAAAAGTTCTAAAATTCTCTCAAAATATATTCTAATAGTCCAAAATATGCTCCTGGCATATTTTCTTTTTCAAAGAATGATGAAATAAAGTTTATTGCATGATTTGCGAATCAATTATTACTGAATGAAATATTCATTATTCACACGATAATCGCGGTGTGTCGTTGAGTTGAATCCATAAATCTGGCCGGATCGATAAATTTTCCAAATTACAGCCAATTAAGTACCAAATTGCATTAATTAAAAGTATCGGCGAGGCGAAAATAATGATTTCCGCGTCCAGTTATATTCACTTTATCGATCCGGCTGATCAATTTCCAAAACAGACGAAAGAAAAAAATTACACGCCGCATGTACAATATTTAATCAGTAACGGCATCCACAAAATGCGAACAAAAAATAATAATAATAAAATACGTTATATGTGAACGAGGAGGAGAAGAGCAGAGAATAAAACGAGAGCCGAAATCGTGAGGTGAGCTCTCTATCAGCAAAATTATATCTTCCAATCTGGAGAAAACAGGTACGTTCCGCTGGTCGCTCAGAATATTTCAACTCTTCAATAAAACAAGCTAATTATAATTTAATATTGTGATGGATTTCAGTAAATATATTCCATTATATGTATTTATGGCAGGATATTGTAATTTATATGTGGTAGCATTAGTATTCATATAGTTATGGCAGGTTAATATGTCTCATGACCATTAACTCCATATATCTATATGCGAGCTATTTGAATTTCATTTACAATTACAATGACTTATGCAGATTCATTACCATTGTGCTTAATGCGCTGCGAATGAGAACTGGAACGCAACGGACATAATTGACGGTGACACTCGCGACATAATCGCCCATTAAAAACCGTAAAATATTTATTCTGCATAACTAATAACGCTCGATTGGGTGAGCGTGAGCGGGCGTTCGTTCACGTTCGCGTTTTCCGCAGAATGCGAATTATTTGCATAATCTATCATGTGCAATTAATATCTGAATCTGAATAAAACGGCCATAAATCAGATGCTAAATAACAACATCAACTGTCTGCGTAAATATAATCAGAACCGCTGCAATTAATCGATCGAATTCATGATGAGGGAAAGGAAACGTATATTCTCTAACAAATTTGTCTTGAATTTGCATAGAAAATTAGATACAATAAGACTATAAATTTCATCAAAATCCGGACTAAAATTCTAAAATCTGTTTTTTAAATAAAAATTTATAGAAATTCGGTAATTGAATATAAAATTCCGGCCATTAAATATTGAAATCCGGCTGTTAAAAGTCAATACCTAACAAACAAATGTGAAAATAACACAATTGTCAAAAATCAATTTTAAAATATTGAAATTTTGTAATTAAATATCAATTTCCTGCCATTAAATATTCAAATGCAGCTATTAAAAGTCAAAATTTAACAAACATTTAAAATTCACAACAGTTTTGCATAAAACTCATTAATCTAATCATTAAAGATACCAAAAAAAAACATTAAAAAAAATATATTAAGCCAGTTGATTAATTGTAAAAAATCTAAATTTAAACACTGAAATCCGGCCGTTAAATATAGCAATCCAATCTTTAAATAAGGTCACCAGTTTTTTACAAGTAAAAAAGAGTATAAGATGTTTTTACCCTTTCTACTCTTAAATCTTTTACCTTTCTATTCTAAATCAAAAAAACCTGCACCCCAACAACTTGCTAACTATATTGGCGTGCATGGTTCAAAGTTGCACTTTTTGGTCCTAAACCAGCATATTTAATGTCATTATTTAATAAATTATTAAAACCCAATGTTTAAACTAAAGAAAAACACCAGATCTCGAATCTGACACAAAAAAAATTTGTGAAAATTAATTTAAAAATGTATGGCATTGTGTTCTTTCTTCTTCTTCTCTTCTACAGTTAATGGACAAATTTTCGAAAAATATTTTGACTTTTTATGGCGGGATTTAGGTATTTTTAAACTTTATAAATGAATTTTGCTCTTTCAACAACGGATTATCTAATTTTTGACATTTCATTAATAAAATTTTGCATTTTTCAACCTTTTATGGCCGGATTTTTTATACTTTCTGACAACATTTTTATACTTTTATAGCCGGATTTTACAACTTTATAAATAGAATCTTGCACCTTTTGACAGTTTAAGACCGAATTTTGCTTATTTTAACATTTCATAAACAGAATTTTGCACTATTCGACAGTTTATGGCCAAATTTTTGTTCTTTCTGGCAATATTTTGATACTTTTGCCAAAATTGTCATGTACATTATGACTGTTAAGTTGCTATCTCTGTCATTTCATTAAAAAAAATCAGTTTTTAACAGTTTATAACCGGATTTCGCTGTTTTTGACACTTTATAAATAGAACATTGTACTTTTAGACAGTTTATGACCGTATTTTGCTATTTTTGACTTTTTATAAATGGTATTTTACACTTTTGGTGCTTTCTGATCATATTTTGATATTTCATGGGCAAATTTTGAAATTTTATGAATAGATTTTTGCACATTTCAACAGATTATGACCGGATGGTAGTTTTGACATTTTATGAATAGACATTTGCACTTCTTAACAGATTAAAGTTCTTTCTTGGAATATTTTGATACTTCATAGCCAAGTTTTGCTATATTTAACATCTTGTGAATAAAATTTAGCACTTGTTGACAATTTATAACCGAATTTAGCTATTACTGACATTTAATGAATAGAATTTTGCACTTTTTAACAGAATATGATCAAATATTGGTATTTTTGTTATTTCATAAAAGAAATTTGCTTTTTTGAACAGTTTATGGCAAAATGTTGCTATTTTTGACACTTCATAAACAAAATTTTGCCTGGCAAATTTTAATTCTTTCTAACAAATTGTTGATACTTCTTGGCCAACTTTTGCGTTTTGAAAAAAAAAATTGAACTTATCGATAATTTATAGCAAAATTTTGCTATTTTTGACTTTTTATTAATATATTTTTAAACATTTCAACATTTTTGAGTCGGATTTTAATGTTTTCTGACAATATTTTGATACAATATGGCCGGACTTTGAAATTTTATAAATAAAATTGTGCACCTCTTAACAGCTTTTGCTGTTTTTAACATTTTATAAATAAAATCTTGTACTTGCTCTTTTCAACAATTTATTGACGTTTTAAAGAATATATTTTGTTATTTTTAACTTTTTAATAATAGATATAGATAATAGATAGTCATATCAGAAAGTAATAGAATCACTAAATTCTAAAACAATTAGTAAATAGAGTTCAGGAATATATCAGTAGTTTCAGTGTTCCATCATATAAAATTTGTCAACAAACTTGTATCAATAAATCAAAATATACATAAAAACATTTCATGTAAATTGAAAATAAAAACCATTGCCAATTTTAAAAGACTTCTTTGAATTAATTAATATCAACTTTACATTTAAGAAGTGTTTCTACTTGTTAACACCATTTCAACAACCTCACATACACTGACTGTAACTATCTGTTGCAGCATATTAAAAAAAGCTTAAATCGAACATGTGTTGTTATTGTCGGACGCCGTGGGCGTTACTAAATTCTTATTGTTTCCCAAAAAATTACCGAAATTAATAAGCCTTGTTTGGTGGCCAAGATGGAGAAAGAATTCCGACCCTTGTTACATTTTTATGTAAATCATCCTTGGTAATCATTTTCTCGTTTGTAAGAGCATCATGTCTATGACATATTAGACCGCAGAATAATAATTTCCTCATTAAAATATCGTCCGTTTTTTTCACCTTCTCTCTTACACTTGAAATTATCCGAAACATAATATGCGGCATATGTTGTCTGCGCGCAAAGCAAAAAAATAATCGAAGGGGTCTTTGTGTTGATGGAAATTACACGTCAGGCATTACAGAACTAATTGGACTGGATAATTTTCCAAACTGATACGTATTTCTTTGCATTTAGAAGATGTCGTTGTTTGTGTTGCTGAAGGGAAGGAGACGTAATCACTGTAATTCCACGCAATTATTATATTAAGTGTGTTTACAATTCCGTGCTCGTTTCAAGATGTTGTTTGAATTGCCTAAGTGAATTGTGATGATTATCCTAGGGAACAATTTTCGGCGCAGTTTTTTTTAAGTGACAGTCAATTATATAATTATCTACAGATTTAATCACTAATTATAATAATAATAATAATAATAATGGGTCAGTAATTGGTCAGAAATTCCATTGTGGTGTCAACGTATTGCTAAAATTTGTATTAGAATAGGTTTAATAATGATTTTTTCTTCAATCAGTTGCGGGCCCCAAGCGGTGCACATTTATTTGGTCGCTCGGACAAGTCGAGCCATCATTTATCATATTGTGACAAATAAGCGACAAATACAAATGGAATTAAAGTCATGGAGATTTATACGGGACGGGTAAACCGTTGCACAAGTATAATACGAAAAATAAAATGTATAGTGGGCATAATGGCCGAGGTGCTCGTACATTCTCTCAAGTGCGAGTCGACCATATTTAACGAGGGACAGCTGAAAAGTATCCACGTGCTTTACATACTACACACAAATTGGATAATGGATCAAGGATAAAATTTTATTTATTATTATTCTGTTCCCTGGACTAAACTAAATGCTTCTAATTCTGTTTGTTGCCATTAATGAGATATGTAAAAAACATCAGAGTTCACTAAGAATCTAATTACAATGAAATTACATTTGACTTTAACATTGTAGAACTAAATTTTAACATCATATTTATAGCCGGATTTTAAAATGTGCAGACCAAATTTTCATATTTATTTAAACCGGACAAATCGTAAAAAGTTATCAAAAGATTATTTGTTATATTTTGACAGCCGGATTTCAATAGTTAATGGTCGGAATTTTTCAATAATATAAAGTAGATTGTTGACAATTGTCAGTCCCATCCGTGATCAAAATACACACCGAATATAGTTTATTAAAATCTTCTTGCATTGTCACACAGTCTTCAAGACTATGAATTGTAAAATATACCTTCAGATCATCAGCAAATAATAGCACTAAATTTTAGAATACTTCACAAATAAAATATGACTGAAATGATAACTTGCTCTTTATCCACCAGCGTGGTTCGGAAATCACGTATTAAGCTGTTGGTCCCATCAAACCACTTTAAACAAGTCGTAGACTTACTGTGGCGATGTAAAATAGCCGTAAAAAACATAATAATAATAATAATAATAATAATAATAATAATAATAATAATAATAATAATATCATTTAAGAATATGTTGAACAGCATTGGACCAAGATTTGAACCTTGGGGGCACATAATAATAATAATAATAATAATAATAATAATAATAATAATAATAATATCATTTAAGAATATGTTGAACAGCATTGGACCAAGATTTGAACCTTGGGGGCACACCTAATGTTGTCTTCGATCTCTGTCCAAGATATTCAACATATTGTTTTCTATTAATTAAAAAAGATGAAATTAATAATTGCAAAAATCTCAAGAAACCAGCCTTATTGATGATGATTTGTTAATAATTATTTTATGCCAAATTTTGTCAAAGGCTTTAGAGAAATGTAAATCTAAAATTTTCGATATGAATTGAGTGATGTGAAATAAGATCTGGCACGTACAAAACCATGTTTGGTAGGTCAATCAATTAATCAAGTAAACTACAGTGTTAAATTGACATTTTTTAATAATTAGAATAAACAGTATCAATTTTTGTGTTAATACCACAAACATTTTGATAATATACACTAAGTTTATTATTTGATCTAAAAAGACTGGTTTAGCACTTCACCGCTATTAACCTGTATTGGGGCAGTAAAATTATTGTCTTTTGAACTTCTTTTGCGAGAAGGATTTTGGCTTGGCTGTTGTTCGGCATTTCCAAAAGATGTTGCAGCTGATATTTTGGTTATGATATCTGTATTATTTTCAAGTTCATCTAAAGAATATAATGCTTCACCTATAAAAAAAACTGTTCTTCACATTTCTGGCAGTATACCCTATCTGCCTTGCCATTTTTAGATATGTTCACCACATAAAAAAATACTTCCTTTTAAATAGGTTGCCCTTAATCTATTTTTTATCTCAATAACGGCACCCAAAACCCTAGTAAATAAAGGATCAAATTTATCATTATTTAATTCAATTCATTCAAAAAAAGGAACTTTTAATATTGGAACATATTACGAGACAGCTTCCTGAGCAACAAATTGACAAACAAATGCTCAAAGTGCCCAAGAATATGAAACTAGCAAACCCTCAATTCCATGAAATGAAAGAAACTAATTTATTAATTGGAGCAGAAGTGTATTTTGAATTAATGTGCACAGGACAAATCAAAATTGGCTCAACAATAATACAAAAAACAAGATTAATTTGGATTTTGGGTGGAACCATTCCACTACAAACCAAAAGACTATCATGCCACATCATGTTAGAAGAGTTAAATCAAACTATAGAAAAATTCTAGAAACTGAATTACGTAGAAAAAAGAGCCACGTATACAATAGAGGAACAGCACAACAAAAAGTTATTCAAGCAGACTACTAAAAGAGACCAAACGAGACGATTCATCGTAAATTTACCTTTTAAAAACAGCATAAAAGAATTCAGAGACTCCTGTGGGATGGCCTTGCAACGGTTTTATAATATCGAAAGAACCCAGCACTAAGAAAACAATATGACGAGTTCATGGTCAAATACGAAAAACTAAGGCATATGAAAAGACTTAAAGATTATAATACAAACGTAAAGAGTTGTTGTCCTATCCCACCATGCCATAAAAAAAAAAAAAGTAGCGTAACCACTAAATTACGAGTAGTCTTCGATGCATCAACAAGTAGCATGTCTCACAATGTTCTTTTGATGGTAGGCCCAATTGTTCAAGAAAACCTCTTTTACATTTAATTGAGATTCCGCACGCATCGATATGTAATATCGTCATAGATCCAAGTCAAACCAAGCTACAGTGTATATTGAGAAAAAACAACGTCAATGAAGATGTGCGATATTAAACACACTAACATACGGCACCGCCAGTGCATGACATATTCGGCGACTCTATGTATAAAGCAGTTAGCTGAAGAAGGCGTACAAAAATGGCCCATAGCAAGCAAAATAGTAGCTCATGATTTTTATGTAGATGATCTGCTAACGAGTACAGACACAATAGAAGAGACAATTACCATCAGAAAACAGATTGACAAATTATTACAAACAGGCGGATTCCAGTTGATAAAATAAAAATCAAACGACAAAATAACTTGGGACATGGCTCAATCCAATCAAGAACATAACATTTTGCCATTGAACAAAGATGAAACACAAAAAACTCTAGGAATATATTGGAATACTAAGGACTAAAGACACTACATGACATCAAAATTTCCCAAAAAAAAACAAACAACAAAGCAAAGTATGTTATCAGCCGTCGCAAATTATTTGATTCCTTAATGGCACCTGTAACAATAACTGCAAAAATTATCATTCCATAATTAACTGGGACAAATGGAACAAATCCATAGATCAACAAACGGACACCAAATGGCAATAGTATTGCAAAGAGTTAAAATTATCAGACGGCATACAGATCAACAAAAATGTTATAAAAATCTAAAAGAATCAATATAAATATAATTATAAATTTTCGGACGCCAGTGAATCCGCATATGGCGCTGTGTATACATAAAAACGTATAAAAAATTCCACACGTCCAACTAATTGCTGCCAGAACCAGAGTAGCGCCTATCAAGCAAGTATCACTGCCAAGACTGCTATAAATGTAAGGATAAACGACATACATCTGTTTTCCGATTCAACCATTACGTTAAACTGGATAAAGTTCGAGAGCAGAAAATGAAAAACGTTTGTGGCTAATAGAGTTGGAGAAATACATTCCGTATCTAATCCAACTCAATAATAGCATGTGCAAACACACAAAAACCCAGTAGATCTATGCTTCAAAAGATTTTCTCCTAGTTAATTGGTCAACAATGAGTTATGGTGGCATGATCCAAAATGGATACTTAATAAGCAACATCCGGAACAACCTGAAACCTTAGAATTAGAGAGGATACCAGACGTAAAGGCCGTGTCTACAATAAAGCTAACCAAGTGCAAACTATTCTCAAATAAACTATTTCAGCATTGATCATGCACTTCTTAAATAACGCTCACAAAAACGACTGTATCAGTGGCACATTAAAACTCAAAAAAATACGAAACGCCACAAAAGTGTTAACTAGCATTGGTACAAAATTCAGTTTTTAACGAAGAAATTGATTGCTTAAAGACAAAAAAAACTACCACGACAAAGCAAGCTCATCTGCCTAACCCCGTTTTTGAACGAACAAGAAATAATACAAGTTGGAGGTAGACTACAAAAATCAATATTGTCGGTAGATCAAAAACAGCAAATTATATTACCCATCCGACACACATTGCAAATGCATGCTGAAATGCAAACAACATTAGCATCTGTAAGAGGAAGATACTGGATTCTAGCAGGCAGAAACACAATAAAGAAAATAATAAGAAAGTGTATGCCTAAAAATAGAATGACACCATCACGCCCGTTTTTATCAACGGCGGTTGATTATTGTGGACCATTTTCGATGAAAGAAAGTCAGCAGAGGAGCAAAAGAAAAATAAAGGCGTATGTTGCAATATTTGTTTGTCTTTCAACAAAAGCTGTGCACATAAAATTGTTGACAGATCTCACTACGGAATCATTTATTGCAGCATTAAGAAAATTTGTAGTGCACAGAGGAACACTTCAAGAAATGTTGACAATGCTATTAATTTTGTAGGCACCAACAAGGAGCTGGGTACTTTTATCCTTTATGAATGAAGAACAAGAGCGTATGACAAATACCATGTCAAAGGAAGCCATCAAATACTTTTATACCACCTCAATTTCGATCTTAATCTCATGAGTGGCTTATGGGAAGCGAAAGTAAAAAGATTTATATCATTTTAAGAGAAAAGCCAGTAAAGCAAATCTAACCTACGCCAAAATTAGCACCCTGACTTGTCAAATCAAAGCCATATTAAATTCACTACCATTGGCACCAATGTCGGATGATCCAACTGATCTTCATTTCTAAACAGTAAAACATTTTCTCATTGGAAATGTTATGATAGGCATTTCAAAAACCGGACTATTATACTTGAAAGTGAATAGACTATCACGGTGGCAGCACATTCAACAAATGCAACATTTTTGGAAAAGGTGGTCTAAAAAGTACTTATCTAAATTACAAATTAGAACCAAATGGAAGAATCTACAAAAAATCTTGATAAGGCTATGCAACCAGGCAATATGGTTATTATACGCAACGATAACCTACCCCTCTTTCAATGGGTCCTAGCTTCCATTAAAAGAGGGGTAGGTTATGATTGCGTATAATAATGTATTGTGGAAATATTTCCAGGAGTTAATGGAGTAACTTACTTCATCTGTAGAAGGCTTTAGTAAAGCCGAAACTAGTAATGTATTCGTAAGAATAAATTTGTGATAAAAAACATAGTAAATTGTTTTATTATTTCATTAACATGAAAATAACTGTTAAAATGCCACTATATATAGAGCACATGTAAACACTTTTAAAAGCATATAGGTCTTTTTAAAATGTGTAATTATAACATAATAATAATAATAATAATAGCAGATTCAAACATGCAAAAGCTGGTTATATAAAAACATTGAATTGCAACAAAATCCATTGGAATGTTTTGAAAATGTTGTCAAAGTATTTTCCAAGACCTCTCTTCTCTTCACTGGCATTCTGGTTTCGAGTGAATAAGTCCAACTTTCAAGGTGTAGTGTCATTCAGTCCCCTTCTTGCCAGAATAAGTATAAAATGAAAAGAACTTATAAAATAATATAATAATAAAACGTTGTGCAGTGACCCCGTCCGACCTTCAACCAGCGACTGTCATAAAACTACATTAGATACTTGGTTAGAGTCTAATGTGTATAAAGCCTAGTCTAACATAGATTGTGGAGCAAGTAGCATTAATCCAAGAGGTAAACCGGCCAGAAGATCAAACATAGCTTATGTTACAATTATAAGACCTCTCCAGTTCCACTAATCAATTTAGTCAATCAAATATTGACTTAGTGTGTGGTTTAAAAATTAATTTCTCTAATATTTGTGATCTAAAAATGAATTTAAATTCTATTCATCAGCATCTTGAACATAAAAAACTTCAGATCCTCTTTTTGGCTGAAACTAAAGTAATCAATAAAAATCAAAATAGCTAATCTAGTAAATTCCAACTCAAACAAAATGTTTGTACCTACATCCACCTACAACAAGCATATTCTAGACTGACGACGTACGAAAGGGCATTAGTTATAATAGCAGATTTCTTAAACTAAATCAAGCTTCTTCAAGGTAATTATGGAAAAAAATTGTTAGGAGATTTTAATAAAAATATAATACTTAATGGTTAAGTCACTCATCTTCCACAACACTATCCCAACAACAAGATATGATTTTTGATGCTTCTTGGTCAACCAAGATTTTTAGATCAGTATCGGTATCAACTATACCAGATATTACAACAACTACTATTACTATTACTACTAAACCTAAAAATTAACATAGTATAAATGAAAAAATTTCTTAATATCTTTGATTTTTATCCTCATTGCTTATATTTTTATTTGTAAATTATAAATAACCAGTACTTCCTCATCATCTGAGACATCTATTGTGCTAATATTACATACAATGTTGGAATCAATCATGCTCAAAACATTCTAATCAACTAATTGATTGCAACTTTGGTTGCTACACTAACGTATTAAATAAATAAATGCTGTTAATTGATTATGTGTTATAATTGCAAAGGCGTGTTCATTAATAGATATAAGAAAAAATATGTAATTAAAATCTGATTGGATACGGTAGCAATTTCCACAATAATTACAATATCTCATGCATAAGGAAACTGCACGCACGCACACGATAAAAATTGACTCCGTCTCTATCTCTCATGCAAATGAATCAAATTATTTATTGTCGAAACGGTAGATATTTATTAATGTTGAATTAAGAGCACGCCTGACACCATTACAATGCACGTAGTGACCTTCGCTAAACTCATTATGGGAACAAGAAAAAATATACATGGGGATATGAGTTATTGGTACATTCCGTTGGTATGCGACTGTTATCAGTGCGCGATCGTTTATCATCACGTCCAGAAATGTCAACGTGACGTGTTCATTATGCCCGCGCGTTGTTGGATGATATATGCACATTGCGGGAGGTTGCAATTTTTGCTAATTTTAGTTCACAATTACAGACTCGTTCGTTTAAAATGTTAAGGCCGATGAAAGTGTTGAATGAATCAAGTGGCTACCAGTATATAATTACATTAATACGGGCGCTTATTTTAAAGCCGTTTATGCGTTTAGTTGTTGCTACACTGCGAAATGTAATTCATATAATAATAGCAAATTGCTTTTCACGGATGTTTGTCTTGGCGATGATTGCGCGATACGTTTATCTCCGTAATCGCTCGTTCGCAATACAAAAGAAGGATTAAATCTAGTTTGAGAAAACAAACTATTTCTTAATATCATTGATGAAAAAGTTTTCATTTACCTGTCAAATGGTTTCCGGTGAATTCGAAATCATCGTCCTGGTCCCAGTGCTTCAGCGACAGGTTGGAGAGAGGTGTAGCGTTGGCAAATTCCAAATTTGCAAAATGCCAGTCCAAAATTTGCCGGTCCTTTGATGATAAATACACGTCGCTGCAATTAAAAATCATTTTGTTAGCTAAATTTGTATCATTTTAAAGTTTTGTTTTGAAAAATTGCTTCACTTTTATCTCCCACAAAGGCCGGATTTTTTAATGCCAATCAAAGCCTGATTATTTTGCCTTACAATGCAAAACGACGTATTTTTGCCTGTGTTGTCTGCTAATAAAAGCCGGAATGTTGCTAAAAAGCCGGATTTTTGGCTTATAAAACTGGATTATTGCACCACGACGCCTTATTTGCTCGTTTTGTCTTGAATGCCAGGCCGGATTATTGAAAATGAAACTATAGAATTACATAAAACAGCATTTTTTGCAGAAGAAACAAATCGGATTTTTATCTAACAAAAGTTAATTCTTTCCATTATTCTTTTTGTCTTGCATACATATTACCAAATAAAGAATAGCGTTACATAAAACAACTTTTTCTGCATAAGAAAACCGGATTTTTGTCTAATAAGGCCGAATTCTTGCCTAAATTTTTGACTAACAAAAGTCAATTTTTATTAATATTCTTGCATGCCAGGCCAGATTATTGCCAAACAAATAATACCGTTACATGAACATAAGTTTTTGCACCAAAAAACTAAATTTATGCATAAAAAAACCTTATTATTGCATTATTAAGGCGGATGTTTGTCTAAAAAGCTTATTTTTGTCTAAAAAGACCAAAAAGTTTTTTTGCCCAAATAAACCGGTCTTTGTCTAACAAAAAAGGCCAAACTCGATTAATTTGGGGTTATGCAAAGTTGGACTATGGATATTTATAAATACTTTACACTTGGTACTGTTGGTACTAAAATATTTTGTTACCAGATTTCTTAAATTTTTAATCAATTATTTTTTAAGTATGTTCTAAGAGATTTGATTAAGTTTAATAAATTGAAGCAAAATTTGGCGTGTCTATTTTTATAATGTTTACACAGTTGATAGCAATGGTAGATTACATTGTTGCATAATTGTATGATAATCCAATAAAAAATTTAGAAATTTGGATTCAGTTCTTTGCCACCCATCACAGTAATATAATATAGTTAACCAACATTTCATTAATTTTACAGCTCGATAAATCCAATAAAATTAATTAATTGCAATAAGAGAGAATAGCTATCTTAATTACAATAACTTAACGACAATATAAATCTTGAGGCAGTAAACGACAAATTTCTTTATGTTATATTATTTTATCATCGCACTTTTACGATGGATCCCGCTTTTCCTAATTTTTCTCTCCTTATTATCCGTTTATGATAATAATGACTACAAATAAATTGTAAGTAAAATGTCAATTATAACTATAATTCCTTTTATTTCATAATATAAGAAGGAATGCGTGATTGATGGCGTTAATAACGGTTAATGTTATTAATACAAATCGACTCCCGATGCTAATCCGGTTCATAAATTTGAATGATAATGATGGGGTATTTGCGAATTTGTTATTAATTATTATTGTCGCGAAGACTGATTAATCAAACCACGCAGCAGTAATTGGAGTGTGAATATGTTCATAATGTTATTAATTAATTGATGGAGGCGATAATACGAATACAATATATCATTATTGGAACGCAACGATTAATATTAATTATATCATAGTACTTGGAATTTTGTTACTGTGTTACTTGAGTGAAATAGTCTGAAAAAAAATCAGAAATGTTTCACTACAAATTTGTTTTTGGTTATAAATCAGATTTTTTAAGACAAAAATTATTATAAAATTTTGTAATTTGTACTAAAAATCAGGCTAAATTGGGCTTCAAACCCATTATGATTTTAATATTCTATGACTGGATTTACACATTTAAAGCTAGATTTTGATCATTCAAAATTTTTTTATGTTTTATTACCAAAATTTGATTGATTAATACCCGATTTTTATGATTTGCGCTCCAAATTTTGATAAATCATCAAATTTTTATGTTTTATTACCCGATTTTGATCATGAATTGCAAAATTTAGACTTGCGATTTAAAAAATTAGATTCAGCATACTTAATTTGATTTAAAAAAATGTAAAAATCATTTTGGAAAATTTTATTTTTAATTTTTTTTTATAAAATTTAAAAAAAAATGGCATTTTTGTTGATTAAATTAAGTTTATGTATGAAGATTGACGGTTTAAAATTTTAGATTCAGCATCCTTGAATTAGTATTAAAAAAATGTAGAAACAACAAAAATAGTAAATTTTTTTTTTTTAATTGAAAAAATTTAAAAAAATGGTTTTTTAGTGATTAATTTGAATTTCTGCAATAACCAGCCAAAACTTTAAGTTGCAATTTAAAAACTTGGATTCAGCATACTTATTTTGATTAAAAAAATTGTAGAAATCATTTTGAAAAAATTTATTTTTAAAGATTATTATAAAATTTAAAAAAATGGCATTTTTGTTGATTAAATTAAATTTATGCATAAACCAACAGGAATTTTGAGATCAGGTTTAAAATTTTCGATTCAGAATACTTAAATTTGTTTAAAAAACGTAGAAACCGTTTTATTAAATTTAATTTTTATAGAAATTTTCAAAAAAAATAGAATAAAATGCGTTTTTTAGTGATTAAATTAAATTTATTCAATAACTAGCAGGAATTTAGAGATGCAGTTTAAAATTTTAAATTCGGCATACATGAATTTGTTTAAAAAAATGTAGAAATCATTTTGGTAAATTTTATTTTTATAAAAAAAAAATTGAAAAAAATAGCGTTTTTAGTAATTAAATTAAATTAATTCAATAACCAGCAGGAAGTTAGAGATGCAATTTAAAAACTTGAATTCAGCATACTTCATTTGATTAAAAAAGTTGTGGAAATAATTTTGAACATTTTTTTTATTATTATATTAAAATTACACACAAACCAGCAGGAATTTTGAAATGCAGTTTAAAATTTTAGATTCAGCATACTTGATTTTGTTTAAAAAAATGTAGAAACTATTTTGGAAAATTATTTTTTTTGGAAATTTCAAAAAGTTTAGAAAAAATGGCATTTTTAGTGATTAAATTGAATTTATGCAATAACCAGCAAACATTTTGAGTTGCAATTTAAAAATTTAGATTAGCATACTTGATTTGATTAAAAAATTGTAGAAATCATTTTAGAAAATGTTATTTTTATAGAAGTTTTCAAAAAAATTAGAAAAAAATGCGTTTTTAGTGATTAAATTGAATTTATGCAATAACCAGCCAAAATTTTGAGTTGCGATTTTAAAATTTAAATTCAGCATACTTGATATGATCAAAAAAATTGTGGAAATCATTAAAAAAAAATTGATTTTAAAAGAGATTTTTATAAAATTTAAAAAAAAATGACATTATTGGTGAATAAATTGAATCTATTCAATAACCAGCAGGAATTTAGAGATGCAGTTTACAATTTTAGATTCAGCATACTTGAATTTCTTTAAATAAATGTAGAAACCATTTTGATAAATTTTATTTATATAAAAATTTTCAAAAAAATTTTAAAAAATAGCGTTTTTATTGATTAAATTGAATTTTTTCAATAACCAGCAGGAATTCAGATATGCGGTTTGAAATTTTAGATTCAGCATACTTAAATATGTTTAAAAAAGTAAAGAAACTATTTTGGTAAATGTTATTTTTTTGAAAATTTCAAAAAATTTAGAAAAAATGGCATTAGTGATTAAACTTGATTTGATTAAAAAAATTGTACAAATCATTTTGAAAAACTTTATTTTTAAAGAAATTTTTTTGAAAACATGGCATTTTTGTTGATAAAATTAAATTTATGTATGAACCAGCAGGAATTTTGAGATGCGGTTTAAAATACTTAAATTTGATTAAATAAATGTGAAAGCTATTTTGGTAAATTATATATATTTTTTTTTAATTTAATATAATAGAAAAAATGTCGTTTTTAATTATTGAATTGAATTTATGCAATAACCAGCAAATATTTTGAGATACAATTTAAAATTTTGGATTCAGCATACTTGAATTTATTAAAAAAACTCTAGAAACCTTTTTGAAAAATTCATGGTCGGACTTTTGTGATTTTCTGTCAGGTTTTGGTATTTTATAGCCGAATACCTAACTCATTAAATTTAAAGTTTTATTGCCAAATTTTAAATAATTAATTTTTATGTGGGATTTTGATTATTTGTCAGAACTTAATAGTTAATTACCAAACTTTGATAACAAATTAACACATTTTTATGATTTACGGCCGGATTTTTATATTTTATGGCTAGATTTGAAATATAAAGCCGATTTTTGATGATTTTCAGACAAATATTGATATTTTACAGATAAATCGATAGCTTTTTATAATTTATAATCAAATTTTGATAATTTATTAGCATATTTGTTGGTTTATCGACCGGATTTTTGTATTCTATCTGCGGATTTTAAACATTTAGTTGAATTTTTATGATTCATTAGATTTTCAAGTTTTATTGTCAGATTTTAATAATGTATTACCGTATTTTAATTATTAAATGCCGGATTTTTATGATTTTCAGCCAGACTTAAGTATTTTATTATTATTATTATTATTATTATCTGCCGGGTTTTAGTATTTTACGGCCGGATAATTCATGATAATTCATTTAATTTTTGTTTTATTACCAATTTTGCTAATTTAATTTTGTGCATTTTTATAACTTACAGTTGGATTTATATATTTTATGGCCAAATTATAAATATATAATGCCGGATTTTGTTATTTCATGACCAGATTTAGATAATTCATTAAAATTTTATATTTTATTATCGGATATTAATCATTTAAAGCCGGATTTTGATAATTTTTTTTAATAAATCATTAGATTTTTATATTTTATTATCAAACTTTCATCATTTATATTCAAATTTTTATGATTTTACAGCCGGATTTTGATAATTCATTAAAATTTTATGTTTTATTGTCGGATTTGGATCATTTATATCAATAATTTTACGATTTACGGCCGGATTTATATATTTTATAACTGAATTTTAAATATTTAAGCCGGATTTTGGAATTTTACAGCCGGATTTTGATATTTAAATAAATTTTTATAATTTACGTAGAAATATATATATTTTATGGCCAGATTTCAAACAGTTTAAGTCGGATTTTAGTATTTATGGCCGGATGTTAATAATTCATATGATTCTTTAATTTTATTTTTGGATGTTGATCATTTGTAACCAAATTTTATAATTTATGCTAGATTTTAATCAGTATATAGCCGGATTTTTATGATTTATGAACCCATTTTTATAAAAGTTATGCAAAATCCAAATTAAAGTTCTAAAATCGACCTTTTATAGGTAAATATTTAGTTGATTTGTTATAAAACAGACCACACCTCTAGATTCAGACGACACCTCTAGATTAGAGACTATAAATTCGACTTTCTTACACAACAATCAGCTTTTGTTATGTACGCAAAATTATGCCCAGAAGTTAAATAAGGAGCTTTTACGTAAATTTACAAACATTAGGTCATAAATCCAGATGTTTAAGTCATACTATTTGACAACAAATTTGCCTTTCTTAGAGAATAATGCGCATATATATGTTAAAATTCAGCCTTTTTATGTAAAATCAAGCTATAAAGCCTAAAACCTGCAATTTTAAAGTAAAAACTTTACATTATATCATATAATCCGACTTTGTTAAGTTAAAAACTTGACTTTGTTACATCTAATTAATGCGCTTTTAAGTAAAAATTCAAAAATTAAGTTTAAATTGTTCCCACATTGTTCAAATCAATATATTCTGATATTTTGCACAATAAAACCGTCAAACAAAAACTAAAAGACAATGAATAGCAACATATTATACAATTCCGTTAAGGATCAAATTAATTAGGTTATGAAAAGAAATTAATTTATTTTAATACAAACTAAACCAGAAAAGTTATTGTCTAATAGAATTATACTAAATACTAATACAACCTTAATACAAATTGTACCACAAAGTTCTAAAATTGGGCAATTTGTAGAAATTGTGTTACAAGCAAGACCAAAAATATGAAAACAGAATTAATAATTCCAAGAGTCGGATTTTTTCGATATTTCAAACTATATTACTAATGTTTACTTGTAACAACTCATACAAAATGCAAATATATCACAAGGTTCCTTAATTGGTCCCAAATTTCATACATTTTCGATAGAACCCACAAGATAAACTGTTATACAAAATAAAAATTTCACAAGCTTCCATAATAAGTCCTAAATTACATTAAATCACAATTCATAATTTTAGGCACAACTCGAATTATTCTTACCTGGGTGGATTGGCTTCCAATATCTTCAACTTCTCCTCGATTTCTTTAGACTGATCCTGCAACTGATCCCATTCCTTAGCATACTCGCGTAAATCCTTAACAATACTCCGATAAGCAAACTCGACTTCAATATCGCGTTTCTCAACGACAGCCATTTCCTGCAACTTCTCATCCAAATCCTTCATACATTCCTTAACATCAACCAATTGTTTCTGATTGAATTTTAACTTATCTTGCAAATCGATTACCGATTGCAAATGTTCGATTTGTTTCTCTTTATTGTGCTTTTCCTGCAATTTGATGACCCATTCTAAAGCCTGTCCTAAACTTACAGGTTTATTGCCTGCGTAATTAAAGTCTAATTGATGAGATAGATATGATGTGGCTTCTAATAAGCGATTAAATTCGCGTTCTACCATTTCGTCCTTGTCTTTATCTACTGTTACTCCGGTGGATTGATAGAGAGGACATTTTTGACGAATTCGGTGCAGTTCCATGTCTATTTGTTTGCTCAAGACTGTTACTGGGTTGCCTCCTAAACCGGTTACGACCATTGCTCCTAAATCGGCTATGTAGTTGCCTAAAAAACAATAGAATGTTGTCAATAACTAAAAATAATCAATCAAAGATCATAAATGACAGTTCAAGATCATTGATGATACTAAAAAGTCATTGCTTAAACATAATAAAGTTGTATCTTGAAACCCAACACAAAACTGTTATAGATCATGTTTGATCATAGTAGATTAGTATCATAATTTACCGTTCATTAAATAATTTGCAATTTCGAAGCTGTAGATCGTGAATGATAGATTTGTATGGCCGGCAGCTCAAGATCATTTTCAAAGAGTATATGTTTGACAGCTACATATCGTATAATATAGATTAAAATCATTTTTTACTTCTGTTGATCATTAAAGCTTAGGATGACTTTTAAAATTTAAAATCGTGTTTAGAGTTTGGCAGCTGTATATTATAAATAATAGATTTGAATGGAAGATAGTTCAAGATCATCTTTTTTTCAAAAATTATATGTTTGACAGTTACAGGTCGTATAACAGATTAAAATCATTTTATACTTCTGTGGATCATTAAAGATCATTTTTAAAATTCTGGTTCATGTTTAAAGTTTGACAGCTGTAGATGATGAATGATAGATTTGTATAGATCAAAAATTATGTTTGACAGTTACAAGTTGTATAATAGTTAAAAATCATTTTTTAAATCATTTAAGCGTTGTAGGCAATTCAAGATCATTTTCAAAATTATATGTTTGACAGTTACAGATAGAATAATAGATCAAATCATTCAAATTCAATCAAAGATCACTTTTGCAATTCTAAATCATGTTTAGAGTTTGATAGATTTGTATAGCTAGCAGTTCAAGATTTGAAATTCTAGATCGTGTTTAGAGTTTGACAGCTGTAGACTTTAAATGAGAGATTTGTATGGCTTGCAATTCAAGATCATTTTCAAAAATTATATAATGTTTCACAGTTACTGATTGTTGTATAAAAGATTAAAATAACCTTTTACTTCTGTAGATCATTAAAAGTCAAGATCACTTTTGCTATTCTAAATTATGTTTGAAGTTGTAGCTGTAGATCATGAATAATAGATTTGTATGGCTGGCAATTCAAGATCATCTTAAAATATTGTATGTTTGACAGTTAAAGATCACAGATTACAATAATTTTTACAAAGATAGATCATTAAAGTTCAAAACTCTAGATCAGGTTTAGAGTTTGACAGCTGTAGATAATGAATGATAGATTTGTATGACTGGCAGTTCAAAATCATCTTCAAAGATTATATATTAGACAGTTACAGATCGTATAATTGATTAAGATCATTTTTTTAGATCTGTAGTCATGTTGAACTGTTACAGATCACATAATAAATTTAAAAAAAAATTCTACATTTGTAGATCATTAAAGCTCAAGATCACTTTTGCAATTCCAAATTATGTTTGATATTTTATAGCTGTAGATCATAAATGATAGATTTGATAAGATAATCTTCAAAAATTAAATGTTTGAGAGTTACAAAACCTATAATAGAATTTTTTTCAAGATCATATTTGAAATTCTAGATCGTGGTTAGAGTTTAGCAGCAGTAGATCACAAATGAGATTTGTATGGCTAGCAGTCATCATCTTTAACGATCATATGTTTGACAGTTACAAATTATATAAGTATACATATATAATAGATTACAATATTTTTTGACTTCTGTAGATCAGTAAAGTTTAAGATCAGTTTTACAATACTAAACCGTATGTAGAGTTTGACAGATAAATGATAAATTTGTATGGTTGGCAGTTTAATATAATTTTTAAAGGCTATATTAAGTTTGACAGTTGCAGATCAAATAATAGGTTAAAATAATTTTTTACTTCTGTAGATCATTTTTAGAATTCTTGGAAAACCAGGTTTGCTTGCTGACTATAAAACATTATAAGCTAGATCATCAGTGGTAAGTGTAGATATAATTAACAAACCAAAACAATGTTTTGGCAGTTGCAGATCATAAAAGATAATTTTTGAGTGTTATAGATCATTGATTACATCTCAAGTCCACAACTGATAGATGCCTTGACAACCGTTCTAGACTAAGATCTTTATTTATCAAATATAGATCATAACAAAAGCAACATAACATTCATTTTGACAGTTCCATATCATACATGACACATTAAAATCATTTTTTAATATTGTAGATTATTAATGATATCATTTCATTTCAATATTTCATCTCAAGATCATTTATGATTCATAACTGTTAATCATAAATGATTGCCTTGAATGACAGATTAGTATGTGTTGACAGTTGACAGATTGATCTCTAAACCATAAATAACAATTCTAGATTATTTTGATTTATAGGCCATTAATCACATTTCAAGAAAATATATTGTAAGACCATGAATCAATGTTATTAACAAATTAAAAGTTCAAAATCAGTTTTATTGTTCAAGATCATTTCTTATTCTATGGATAAAAGCATCTTTGACACAATTTTGATAAAAAAGTTAACAGCTGAAGATCATAAATAAGTTTATGATCATGACAGACAATTCTAGATAATGAATAAAAATTCTAGATCATCAACAAGTTCTAGATCATGAACAAAAGTTTAAGGTAATGACTGGCAGACCTAGATCATGACCGACACTTCAATATCATGAGTTCTAAATTATTTTTTATTATTGTAGCTAATGAGTCTAAGCTAAAGATTTGTTTTATAGTGTAGATCATGATCATAGATCATATTTTCTAATATATATTATAAATAGTAAAAAATATGTTCCAACAGGTACTGAAACTAATTTTTGATGTCATTTTGGCTGTCAAAACATTGTCAACATATTTAATCAGCCGTCATTCAAGTTTGACACACAAAGCACTCTTAATATTAAAATAAAGCTTTCTTACCGTCATACCATCAATAAAATAATTAAATTAGCTTCCTAAACCGTCAAAAAATACCTATTTTTATTAATATAACTATCACATATCAAATCAACTACAAAAGCCTTAACTAAAAATGTCTGCAACAATTTACCCTTTCGAAAAGTAGCAATACGTCCACCAACTCTATCCCTGGCTTCCAGTACAATAACTTCCAACCCAAACTGCTGCATTTGTTGAGCGGCAGCCAATCCAGCAATCCCAGCTCCAATAACAATAACCTTCCCAAACTTCTTAATAGGTAACGGCCTAACCCGTTTAAAAATCCCAAAATTAATAAAACCATTCCGTTCCAAAAATGTATGAACTCGATTTAACAGCGTCAAATCACTATTAAAAGGAGGCTCAATTTTCTCAATAGCTTCTTCGACAACCATTTGTTGTTTCGGATTATCCAACCATAACTGTAATATTCGATTACGTATATGTAAATATACTTTAACTGTCTGTAAAGCTGCTTGTGCTATATCAGGAAAACAAGCGGCTTCGGTTGAAGTCATTTTATCAAAAGGCATTCGACTCTGGAAAGCGGCACCTTCTAATCCTGAGAATAAATCCTTAATAACAGGATCGTCTAATTCGGAATCGGCATCTTCTTTCTTCCTCTCATCATCTTTTTTAATCTCATCTTTTTTTAATTCCTTTTTAATCGGTTTCGATGAAGTTGCTAATTTTTTATCAGATGCTAACACTTTAGTTTTTTCGGTTGAATCCATGATTTCATCCTCTAAATTTCCGAATTTTTGTTCCATATCTTTATATTCAACCTGAAATAAGGCATTGCTTAATAAATTCAATTTATTTAAGACATGTTTACAATCCTAACCTCAATTTATTTTAAAATATTTTCTTTTATTAATTCATTGGCATTTGTTTAGTAGTGGTTGTGAGTTACTTACTTTAACCTTCTTCCTACGGCTCATTATATTTACAATGCAATAATATTGAGAAAATAATTGCAATTTTTAAATAAAGCAAAATAAGTTGTTTATAAACAGCAGGTGGCTGGGTTTGCAACCAGCATTGCTTATTGAGTGTATGATTAGTTGCATAAGCTGTTGTTGCTATGTTAGTTGCATATATTAATTAATATGCTATGTAAGTTGCATATATAGTTTTTCCAAAAACCTACATGTAAAATTTAATTTAAAATTTTATGGCATTTCAAAATTTACGATTTTGATTTTTATTGCAAAAATTGTGTTTGAATTTTATCAGTTTTAATTTGATTACTATTGTTTTGTTCGGACATAGTTACTTTATGGACGGATTTTAATTCTGTTGCCCCAGATTTTGTATTTTATGATTAGATTTTTAAAAGTATGACCAATATTTGCCTATTTTAAACAGTTTTTTTGCCGGATTTTAATACTTTTTTTAGGCGAAAATTTGTATTTTATAGCCAAGGTTTAAAATTATGTTCATATTTTACCAATATAAAGCAGATTATATCCGAACTTTTCATTAAAAAATTATAACATTTTTTAACAATTTAGGCCAGGTTTTTGTACTGCATTTAACAGTTTATGAATAAGTTTTTGAAAAATATTTTAATATTTTATGGCAGAATTTTGATCATTTTAATTTTTCTGAATAAAATTTTGCTCTTTTCAACAATTTATGGCCGTCTTTCAGAAAATATTTTGATTATGTTATTTTTGACATTTTAAAAATAAAATTTTGCATTTTTTAAAAGTTTTTGACAATATTTTTATATTTTATAGCAAAATTGTGCTAATTTTAACTTTTATAAATAGTATTTTGCATTTTCAACAGTTAATGGCCGGATATTTCCTATTTTTGACACTTTATAAGTAGAATTTTGCAATTTTCAACCTTTTATGGCCGGATTTTTATACTTCATAGCTGGATTTTACAACTTCAAGAATACAGTTTATGGCCAAGTTTTGTTTTTTTCTGGCATTATTTTAAAACTTTTGCCAAAATTTCCATGAAGGTTTTCACTGCTAATTTGCTATCTCTGTCAATTTATTAAAAAAATTGAAATTTTTAACATTTTATAGCCGAATTTTGCTGTTTTTGACACTTTATAAATAAAACCTTGTACTTTAAGACAGTTTATAATCGTATTTTGCTGTTTTTTTACTTTTTATAAATAGTATTTTACACTTATGGTGCTTTCTGATTATATTTTGATATTTCATGGCCAAATTTTGACATTTTATAAATAGATTTTTGCACATTTCAACAGATTACGACCGAATGTTGGTAGTTTTGACATTTTATAAATAGAAATTTACACTTCTCAACCGTTCTTTCTTGAAATATTTTGATACTTCATGGTGAAGTCCGTCTTAATAACGGCGTACAGCTGAAAAGGTGGCGGTGCATGCATACAATTAGTCAATTGAAACAAAGTTGCTCTGCAAAGTAAGGCAAAAAATACTGTCCAATACCGTTTTAACTATTGACACTATAATTAACTAAACACAACAATTTAGAAGCTGGATTAACAGTTAAGCAGTAGATTAGACACGTCAGTGGCAAGGTTAGGTTAGGTTATAATTTATTATAATTTAAAAAGCGGATTAACAGGTTTTTAGTATAGTTTAACATATTAGTTAATGGATTTAAAATTTAAAAACCGAATTTACTGTTTAGAACATACATTTAACACTTTAAAGACCGGATTTACAGTTTGAACTGCCGGATTTATAATTTAAAGATTGGATTATTAGTTTGCAGTAAGTTTTAACATGTCAGTTACTGGGTTTTTATTTCTAAAAGTTTGATTTACAATTTTAAAGACCGGATTGTTAATTTTAAAGTCGGATAAAAAGGTTGGTAGTGATATTTTATACTAGTAAAGCTACAATTACTTTTTCTTTAATAATATATTAGCAAACTACAGCCAGACACGAACAGTGTGGCCTCTATAATAGGCAACTAAGTATACACAAAAATTATGTTGAATGTGGTTAAACTTATGCCTTTGCCCGTTTTAACATCTTTCAATTCCAGAACAACGTCGCCCATGGAATGTTTAAAATGTAAGCGCAAATGAAAAATGCTAAAACGAGCAAAGGCTTTAGTTTAACTACATTTAACATAATTTTTGTGTATACTAAGTTGCTTATTATAGAGGCCACAATATTCGTGTCTGGCTGTAGTTTTTTTTTTTTATTAAAACCAAATATTGTTATTTGAATGTTTAGTCTTAAAAGCTAAGTTTAGAAAATGCTGGATTTATATCTGTTTATATTTTGTAGCCGGAATTACATGTTTAAAGACCGCATTTAAAAACCAGATTAAAAGCCAAATTTATAATTCAAAAACCAAATTAACAGTTTGACACTTTGAAGGTCGTGTTTGCAGTTTTAAAAGCCAAGTTTGCAGTATTTATGATTTGAAAAATACTAACTTATTGAAAATTTGATATCTTTGATTTACTTACACATGGAGACTTAAAATTTGAATATGATTCTCCTGAAACATATTACTTTTGATCGCAACAATTAAAAAAACTAGAATTGCTTAACATAATTTCTAAAAATGGGTTACTTTTAAAGATTTTTTTTTTGGATTTTCCGTAATTTTACAAATTTTTCGGCTTTTTTCAGAAAAATTTCATAAATCAAACATATAGATTGCGTTCTACAAAATTTTTTTTTCGATTACACTATTTTAATGTTCATATTTTTTACTGCTTCTAGGTTTCTAGTTATTACCATATATTTAGTCTTGTCTATATTCATTCTAAATCCTTTCTCTTTACTATAAATATTCACTTTGTTAACTAAGGTTTCTAGGTCGTTGATGTAGTCAGTTATAATGATTGTGTTAATGTCTGCAAAACGGATATTGTTAATCTATTTTCCATTTACTTGAATATACATTTTTAAATTTCTTTTGTCACTTCTCCATCTACTCTTACTTTTGCAATCTGAATCCAATACAAACTTTTAATGCATCTTATGTTTTTTTGGTCTATTTTTTTTAAGATGTCAATTAGTTTATCGTGCTGTTTGGTCATGGGAGTTCTGGACAAGCACCTGAATTGCAGTTAGTCCTTTTCTGGTCCCTAAACCCTCTCAAATTGTATCTCCCCAATGACGCTTTTGCAATTCTTAAACAGTTTTTAGTGTAGCACCTTAAGACAGATTTTTAGGGTGTGGTTCATGAAGTTAATGAGTCTATATTCACTGCATCTTTTGACGTTGTTCTTCTTTGGTAGTAGTATATTAATTATTCCATCAAATTTTTTATTAATGTAGTAGCACTTCATTATTAGAGTTTCTGCTTCATGCAACACATTTGTTATGTCAAGTTTGTAGGTCCCAAGGTTTACAATGTGTTCATTTATTTGCAGTCTGTATAATGCTTGTCTTGTTTCCGCCATTACCAATAGGTAAAGTGGCGGTAACGATAATAGTACTTCCATACCTGCTGTGGGCGTTGTTCTCATTGCCCCCGTTATTAGCAAACATGCTAGCTTCTGAACTTTCTTTAGGTTTTTTGCCGTACGCTTGAAAGTGTTTTTTTTTCTTATACAAGCTACGTATGTGAAAATAATAGGTATTACCACCACCATACTTAACCATCTGATCATATTAAGTGCTAATCCCCATGTTTGTTCTACCATCATTTTAGTTGTAAAAAGCTTATTATATTTGTCAAGTATATGTTAAAGTTAAGCCTGGTATTAAGGGTTAGTCCTGGATATTTTACTCTTACATTGGGAGTTTGGCTCCATACATTCTCAAAATTTTGTCGTGTAGTGTTTTGCAGTCTTGTAAAAAGTACTATTGTTGTTTTGCTTAGGTTTGCTTTCTCGCTCTGTATCATGTTTTATACGGTTGCTTTATTTCCCGTATGCAAGGATAGTAAGATCATTTGCGTTACCTAAAGCAAAAATGCTCATGTCGTTGAGTATCTGTAGTAAGTCATCCGTAACTATGCATTACAGTTCGGGTAAAAGTACGCCCCTCTGTAGGCATCTACCGGCAAATTTGGCTCCTACAGCTTTTCCTTATAAAATTATGGTTACAATCCGGTTCTTGAGCATTGATTTGACCCATTATTGGACAAAGGGTCTCTTCTTCATATCTCCATTGTCTTGTCTTTGCAATGCATTTGAAGGTAGTATTGTTGAATGCCCCTTCAATATCCAGAAAAGCATTCAAAACTATTTTTTTTAGATTGGATAGTATTATTGCACTTGTTGGCTAGCTGGTGTATAGCTAGTTTGCAGGATTTACTTGTTTGGTAGGCATACTAATACTACTGCTTTTTTGGCGCTCTGTTCCTTATGTACTATCTATTATTTTTTTTCAATAGTTTTTGCATAATAAATATTAAGCTGATTGGTCTATTTATAATTTAGCCAGAGCATACGTGAGTTTAGTATAAATACCACCTTGACTGCTTTTTAGCTACATGATATTTGTAAAAGTGCTCTGAGAATCTTGCATAAAACCTCTTTCAACACTGCAAATCTTTTCTGTGCCTGATTGGATAAATTTGATCGGTTCCTGCACACCTTTTATGGTTTCACAATATGGATCCATTATTTCAGGTTGCTTTGATTAGTTATGGTTTTAGTTTTTCCTCAGTTTCTTTTGTTTTCTTACGGTCTTTGCCGTGTGAGATCGATTTTGAACGTCCTCACAGTATCTCCTTCACATTTTTTTTTGTTTCTTTATTGCTTTATTATATGCCGTAATACTGATTCAATATGTAGCCCTGTCACCGTTTTTTTGCTTTGTTGCTTTGCTCAGTCTGTTTTTAACCAAGTAATCTTGTTTGAGGTGTTCTTGACGGTGCTAAGGCAGCTTTCTTAAAAAACGGCTGACTAGTATTTTGTTGTATAGATCTTAATTAGTTTTCTCGAGTTTTTGAATTCCAAAAGAAACGTTCTTTTAGATTCAATTTTGAACTGGATGTATGCATGATTAGACAATGAGAGCTTGTCCGACATGTACTACTTTTTAATCATTTTAGTCGTTTTATAGTTAGCTAATGTTGTATCAATAACCTCGCTACGCAATGCATTGCAAAACATTGGCGCATTATTTTTGTTCTTACTATTTAGCTCGGACTACTACTAAGTTACCTACAAGAACTAATGGTACGTTATTCCCGTTCCTCGTCAGCTACAGTAGTTTTGCAGGTAGTGGAAGTTTCTGCTGAAGGTAGAGTAAGAAACTAGATCCAAAAACTATTTTTTTCTTGGTTACATTCCCTATTATTACTACCTTGGCTGTCACTAAATGTCTGAAGCATAAGTTCTATAATAGCATTATATTAAGTACATGCTTTGCTAAAATGCTTGCATATGTGTTGTGTTGTTTTAAAAGAGTTTGCTTCTAGGTTAGCCAACTTCTCCAAAGTGCCTTTATTTATAACCAGGATGTATTGGGTCTTTATGGGTTCTGATTTAAAGTTAACTACTTGCCAAGTTTTGGTATTTATGGTGCTTTAAACCGCTAACTTTTTTTAAGAAAGTTGCTGGTTCTAACTGGTCCCGGTACCTATGTCATTGCTTTTCTTAGTTCAGGTAAGTCTTTCAGATTTATAATCTAAAGTTCTTTGCACTCCAATAAGTTGTCTTTGGCTAATGTGCTGAAGAACCATTGGTTGACAACAAAGTAATGCCTGCGTATTTTCTAAGTTGATCAATCCTACACAAAATAGTTGACTTTAATTCTTTAGAGTTAAAGAAACATTCGGGAAACCTTTTCGGGATTATTGCAAAGCTTTTAAAAAGAATCCTTAAAACTCTCCTTTTTTTAGGTCTCTTATCATTAAAAAAAATCGATTTTTTAAAAATAGCAAAAAAAAGGATTAAATTTTAAGTATTTCTGTAGATACGTTATAAAATATCTCGCAGCACTACGCACAACACTTCCTAAAACTTTTAGAGTATCTTTGCACCTATAAAAGTACGTTTTTATTTATATTTGAGAAATAAAGAAATTACCCGTCATTAAAAAAAAAACTGTTTTAAAATTTTAGGAAGTTTTCAAAATTCAAGAAAAACCATTTTTGGCTGTGAAAGAGTTAATTTGTGATTAAGGTACTTTTTACTGTGACTCACCTACCCATCCAAACGTTATTTAATAAAAGATCTATTCTTTGTTGAACCATAAATCTCTTGGTAACAAACGCTTGGGTGGGTGGAAACAAAGTTTAATTTGTTTGCGAGTTACTTTTTCTACTGTGACCCAACCACCCACCCAAGTGTTATTCATCAAAGGATCCATTGTTTGTCCTGCTTTTTGTGTGCTTGGATTTAGAAATGAGAAAATTGTTTAACAATAAATCTTTTAATAACTAACGCTTGGATAGGTGGGCAAAAATTAAGTTTAATTTATGGGCGAGTTACTTCTTTTACTGTGACCTACTTACCTACCCCCAAGTGTTAGCCATCAAAGCATTTATTGTTTGTTCCACTTCTTGTGTGCTAAGATTTAGATATAAAAGAATTGTATAACAATTAATCTTTTGATAACTAACGCTTGGGTGGGTGGGCGGGAACAAAGTTTAAGTGTTATTCATCAAAACATTTATTGTTTGTCCCACTTCTTGTGTGCTTGGATTTAGATATGAGAAAATTGTTTAACAATAAACCTTTAAATAACTAACGTTGGGTGGGAGGGCGAAAACAAAATTTAATTTGTAGGCAATTTACTTCTTCTTCTGTGACTTACCCACCAACCCAATTATTATTTATAAAAAGATCTTTTGTTTGTCCCACTTTTAGTGTGCATAGATTTAGATATGAAAAAACTGTTTAACAATAAATTGCTTGATAACTAACGCTTAGGTGGGTGGACAAAAACAAAGTTTTATTTTTGGGCAAGTTATTTTTTTTATTGTAATCTACCTACCCACCCAAGTGTTATTTATCACAGGATTTATTGTTTGTCCCACTTTCTGTGTGCTTGGATTTAGATATGAAAGAATTGTTTCACAATAAATCTTTTGATAACTAACGTTTGGGTGGGTGGGCGGGAACAAAGTTTAATTAATTTTTGGGCAAGTTAATTCTTTTATTGTGACCTACCCACCCGCCTAAGTGTTAGTCATTACAGGGTTCATTGTTTGTCCCACTTTTTGTGTGCTTGGATTTAGATATAAAAGAATTGTTTAACAATAAATCTCTTGATAACTAACGCTTATGTGGGTGGGCAAAAACTAAGTTTATTTTGTGGTCGAGTTACTTATTCTACTGTAACCCACCCATCCGGCCAAGTGTTAGTTATCAAAAGATCCATTGTTTGTAACACTTCTTGTGTGCTTGGATTTAGACATAAAAATTGTTTAACAATAAATTGCTTGATAAGTAACGCTTGGGTGGGTGGGCGGGAACAAAGTTTAATTTAAAGGCAAGTTACTTTTTTACTCTGACTCATCTATCCATCCAAGTGTTATTTATCAAAGGATTCATTGTTTGCCCCACTTTTTGTGTGCTTGGATTTAGATTTGAAAGAATTGTAGAACCATAAATCTTTTGATAACTAACGCTTGGGCGGGTGGGCGGGAACAATGTTTAATTTAAAAGCAAGTTACTTTTTTTACTGTAACTCACCCATCCACCCAAGTGTTTTTTATCAAAGGATCCATTGTTTGTTCTACTTTTTGTGTGCTTGGATTAGATATAAAAAAATTGTTTAACAATAAATCGCTTGATAACTAACGCTTGGGTGGGTGGGCGGGAACAAAGTTTAATTTGTGGGCTAGTTACTTCTTATAGTGTGACCAAGCCACTTATCCAAGTGTAAGTAATAAAAAAAAAAAAAATAAACTAGAAAAAACAATTAGGTAAGCAATATAAAAAAAGATTAAAAAAAACTTAAAAAAAGGAAAGCGTCCGGTATGGGTAGGATACAAAATGAAGCGTGGTTGTATAGTACGGAAGAGTTGATTGAGAGATTGGGTGAGTTATAAAACTGAGTATGGAAGAAGGGTTTTTGAGTCAATGGAAAGAAAGTCATGTATGTTTGATACGCAACCCAAAATTTAATAAATAACTACAGAGGAATAACACTACTAGGTACGGCATACAAGATCTACGCCATGATATTAGAGATAATTAGATATGAATGACGGGCAAGTCGGCTTCAAGAAGTAAAGAGATTTTTTTTCCTAAAAATGCAATCTTCAGAAGTTACAAACAATCAAAAATTTTGATTGCTTATTACTCGAAAATGGCTTACTGAAAAAATCTAAAACAATTCACTTGATCAGGATTCATGTAGAAGAAGACATTTTTAGTGATTTGAGCAAACAAAATTTTATTCCGTAAACTTAACTCGTAAAACTTATATTTCCAGTAAAGATAAGCTATTACATTAATTAAATGGTATGTCCGCGCGAATTTATCTCATTTAAAAGCTATTAAATTTAACTTATAAAAATGTATAACTCAAAATTGAAATTAAATAACGTCTTTAACAGTTAACCTGTTAATATTTTATAATTTGATTCAACAAACAATCAAACATTAGGAATTTTGTTTATATTATTGTTTCAAGTACTAATAACATACATTTTCATAACAAATATTTTATGCAAAAAATAAACCTTGAGAAAAACCAATCAACAGTAATGTGTGCTATTTTATCAGTAGAATTGGAACATGCAGTGCCTCAACACATAATGTTCCATTTATTGCATCATTACCCAATAATAATCCAGTGGACTATTTCATTTTATTAAATTAGTTAATAACAATGACCCTTCAACATGTGGATGATATATTGTTTGAAATTGGGACATTCGGAAAGTTTCAGAAAAGGATTACGTTTTTAATTTTCCTATTTATCGTGATGGATTCCATTCATATTGGGTTTGTTTTTACTGCAAGGGACTTAAATTATAGGTAAATATTATTTATATTTTAAGAATTACGTTTAAGGCTACAATTTGTTATTTATAAAATTAATTGTTTTTACTATAATTGTTAGCTGTAATTATTTATATTATAATTAGAACATAATTATGATAAATCAGTGTTAGAAAATCCCATTGATTGGTAACAATTAGAAGCATGTTACCTAATCTTAAACTAATTAATAAAATTATGAATAATTATATTACATCACTGGCTTATTATATGAATACAAATATAGCCAAAACAATATGAGTATGGAAAATGATATTTTCAATTAATTGGTTTTGTAAACATGAAAAGAAAGTTGTGTTTATTTACTAGTTTTTTATATACGTTTTGAAATGTTATGAAATGTATTTTACTGATTGTTTTACTGGAACACATTTTTTTATTAATGTTTAGTTACATCATAAAATTTTACAATGTGTCTTAAAACACATAAATAGTTATGAAACATTATTATTTTTTTATATTAAAAACTTACTTATATGTTACTAACAACATAAGCCTCGGGAAATAATATTACTGGGGCTCAAAAATATAATAAAAATGTTTGATAAAAGCGGTTATTTCTACTATGATTTTGCATTTTATTGCACACGAGATCAATAGCACCTGGAATGACATCACTTTTCATCACTCAACATGCGTCGTTAGTGACGTATTTAGCATGTACAGTGCCCGAGGCCTCTTTTTTTGGGGGGCTAGGAGAAAAATAATAATAATAATTCTTTATTAACGGTATATAAAAAAAACATTTACTGCACATAAATAATGATAAATAATACAAATAATGTGTAATACTTAAAACTAAGAATATAAAACATACAAAATAAACACAGAAAATGTATACATATAAAGACAAAATATAAAATTATTCATTAACACATTTTAATCGATGTTATTAGAAAAGCTATTTGCAATTCTACACATTCTGCCAATTGGATTATTGAATCCATAGTGTATAAATTCTCTAAATAATGGAGACTGTCTAGTTTGGCGATTATTGTTGGATACCTGAAACGGAAGAGATACAAGTAGCTCTTGGCAATAATCTCAAACATCATAAGTCTACGTAAAAATGATAAGTCGGCTCTTTTACGCATAAGTTCCAGCGATGGAAAATTATATTGCAATGCAATGTGGTTGAAATCGTAGTTTTTAGAGAAAGAGCCCAATTTGTGAGACAATAAACACAAAAAATTGTTTTGAATGCGAATATGAATGCTGTATGTAGAATGGGCACCAAACTAACGGAGCGTACTCTAAATGAGAGCGTACTGAATCGCTATAAAGTTGCTTGAGTGTGCTTGTAGATAGGTCAGTAGATATTCTGTAAACAAATCCTAACATTTTCATAGCACTGTTACACATATAGTATATGCTCAACAAAAGTTAGTTTTGGTTTAAAAATTACGCCCAAATTCTTTATTTGTGTAACATGTTCTAATACTTTATTGTCAATAGTATAATCGTACGATACTTTACTTAAAGTTCTGTTGAAGCGTACAAAAAACATTTATTTGGATTAAACAACAAGTTATTAATAGAGAATTAATTAAGACACCATGAATGAACAGATTCCAAGTCATAATGCAATTATCGATTTATCAGCAAATAAAAGAAAAGACAAAGAATTAATAGAATAAAAGAGATCATAATAAACAGTAAAAACAGAATTGGTTTACAATGAGATCCCTGAGGAACACCAGATGGAACAATAATTGGTTGTGATAAAAAGTTATTAATTTTCACACACTCAGTACAATTTTCCAAAAAGCTCAACAACTAAGCTCTGAAGTCGTCTTGCGTTTAGGGATACAGGCGTATGCCTTCAACCACGTTTACTGTGCGGTCGATGGTTATATTTTATGGTTTGAAATTTGCCTTTAGCTTTAAATATTTATCCTTGTCGTATATGGGAGGGCGGCGTGCGCCAGCTCCTTCTGTGGGCGCTGGCTGTGTTGAGTAGCCTAAGAATCTATTAGCCAGACCAGAGTTATTCGGCTGCGTCTTAGGGGCGGGCTGGGTTAAAAACCCTTTAACCAAGTTTGTTAAAAGAGAGCGCACCTGATTCCTTCCTTAACTTCTTTGACTATACCTTTCTTTTCTTTTACCAGGACGGGTCTTCTTGTTAGAGGTCGGCTTTGCTGTTAGTGATTTTTATTTCTTTCTCTTCGGAGGAGATGGATTTGGGCAGTTTGAAGGAGACCTAGACCTTGTTGTTGTTTTGACTCGGAGAGACCCAGAGCGGCCTCAAATTTCACAGCCAATTCTTGGTTATCAAGAAATTGGTTTATTTTGTTTTTGTATTTAACTTAATGACATCTGTAGGTCATTCTATTATGTTTGTGTGGTGCAGAAACGCAACAGAGAAGAGTAATATTTAATCCAGCCTTTTCAACCATTCGATTGCGTTTCATAAATGCTTTGTTCGCTCACCCAGTAGGGTATCTAAAACATTTGGGTCTCACCGCAAAATATGGTTATAGAGCGTAAGCGTAGCACGCTAACAGTCCGGGGTTCGATCCTCGAGTATGACTATAATAATAACTTTGCTCTTTATCCACCGGGGTGATTCGGAAGTCACCTAATAAGCCGTTGGTCCCATCAACCCTTTTCATACAAGTCGTAAGACTTCTGGGGCGATGTAAAATAGCTGTAAAAAGCGAAATAAAGAAGAAATATTGAAAAAGCTCTTGCAGACGGTTTTAAAAAAATGCTTACACAATTTTGTTGTTTTTTATCCTGTTATTAGTTGTTAAAAAGATCAAAATTCTATTTATAAAAAATTGTAAGAATTATAGCAAATTATGGCTTCAGAAAAGCTCTTTTGTAAAACTTAATATTTTGATTATACCTTCTGTAAATATACTTGCAATGCTTAAGTATGTTAGAAAAAACATCTCATCTTATGCCATTCATCAAGATAAATTGAATGTTTATCCATGCTAATACCTGTAGATACAGAAATAGTGCAAATTGCTATTTTCTACAACTGTTTAACTTGCTATCAAAATTTTGTTAGAAATGTCAATTCCGGTTGGGAGTATGCTGCAAAGTTTGGGCTAGAGTTGGCGGCGAGTGGTGCGAGGCCATCGGCTCTTTGATGGATACCTTGAGTAGGATCCCTGCTGGTACGTCGTCCAATTCATTGTAAAGTCTTTATAAATTGATGGCAAATAGCGGGTCGTCGTTGAACCGGAAAGTGTTTATATTCTTCCCGATGCTGTTGTTGGTGTAGAAGTAAGCCATTGAAAATTGTCCGGGGTTGTTGCGTTGTCTTCTCGCTTGTGGTCTTGATTGGAGTGGGCAGCTTGCATGTTGAACGGTTTTTCTCCAGTTTGTTACTTTTCTTTTTCTTGGTGGTTAGGGCGGTAAAATCTTCAAATTACTGACTCAAAGTGTTGGATTCACTCTCACGAGGAAAGTGCCTACCGACTAAAAACCGCCTCATTTTGAGTACCGGAAAGTTCAAGACCTTAGCTCATAAACCTTCCATTAAGAGAAAATTAAAAGGATGATTAGAGATAGAAAGCCTTACAGCTATGGGGTGAGATTGTAAGGTTGTGCGGTAAACCTACTTGAGGTTAGTACTAGGTTGACCGGTCTTCTATAGAAGTGGCCCTGTTTGTCCGGCTCTAAGTTAGCAAAATATTTCTTGGCAAGCGCTTCGAAATGTTACCGTAACAAAGTGATACCTAGGTTATTGTAAATGTCTGCATTTCTAACGTACCAAAAAGCTCCTACAATCCAACAAAGTGTCAGATTTTGAATAACGTTAAGACACCTGTAATGAGAGTTTGCCGCTGTTTCCCAGATTAGGTAACCAAACTTCTTATGATAGACGTATACATCCGGAGTTTGTTCTGTAGAGATAGCCCGTTGTCCTTGCGGAGCATTGGGACTAGCAGGCTAAACCTGAACATGCAATTTGTACGTTAGACTTTTATCAAATGTGGTTATCAAATACTTTGCAGAATTTGACCACAAAATTGGTACGTTATCGATGAAGACTTTATCATGCGAATTGGTTTGTTGCCGTAAAAAATGAACCACTACGCTCTTTTCAGAATTTAACTTGAGTTGTCAATCATTACACCACTTAGTTGCTTTTTAAAGCTTTATGGTGACCACCATAAGCAACCTTGAACTGTAGAAAAAAGCCGTATTGTGCCATTTTAAACTCGTGTTTTCAACCCAATGGCCTTGAGGTACAACCCCTGCCGTGATCGGTAAGGTCGAGACATGGTTTTGGAGCTTTACTGATAAGGTTCTGCATTCTAAGTATAAATCAATCAGCTTTATAAAACGCAATTGCAATTTGAATCTATGCAGTTTAAATATTAAACCGTCGTGCCAGATCTTATAAAAGGCCTTTTTGATGTCAAAAAATAAATATTTTTTTTTAGTCTAAATCCCTTGGTCTAAACACATGCTGATGAAAAGGGAGAAAAAAATTTACTTTTGCGTATTCTTGGAAATTATTCAGACTTTGCTCAAGGTGCATAGAAGACTGATTGGCCGGTAGTTTTGAGGAAACATTTGGTTTTTTTCAGGTTTTGGGATATTATTTACGTGCGAACTTTTCCAAACTGATGGAAAGTGTCCTGTACGTAGGATTGCATTAGCAATATTGCTTTGTGCAAAAAAGATTTTAAAGCTTTATTCGTCAGAACTTGGCGCAAATCGAGCTTTGAGTTTTGATTTCTCTGATTCGTGACGGTCAAACGTGGTTTTCTTTTGACGTGCTCCGTATCATCTTCCTCTTTTAAGGGAGAACATTGAAGCTCAACGAATGCTTTAGCCTTTCACCTCACTATAGATGACTGGTATCGGGACATATCTGTTACGTAAGGCTTTAGAAAACTTTCACATCAGATTTGTATTCTCTGTGGTTGATTCCATAGTTTTCTGGTAGCACTGATTTTTGTGCAGTTTTATGGACAATCTAACTTTCTTCTTAAGGTCGTTAGAATTTCACAATCTAAGGAGCCGCGATGCCTTTATCATTGACTTCAAATCAATGTCTTTATTTAATAATCCAAGTGGGCTATTTGCCCGGACCTGATGTGTTTTAGATGCCATCTCCGTGGTCTTATAAATTAGTTTTGGGAACTTTTAGACGGCTCTTTTGATATCCGCTACCGTTTGTACTGGGACCAATTCGTGTGGGTAACGAATCGTCTTTTTTGCTCGCCAGATGTGGTTGGAGCTTAAGATGGACTGTCCTAATTTCAAGTTGCAAGTTTACGTCCTTCAGGATTGCTATATCCAGAACGTCCCCTTGATAACTTGTGTAGCTGAAGTGTGTGAGATCATCTGTTCCCAAGACTTGATACCCTTTAGTCTCGACGTAGCCTTGCAAAGCTCGGCATTTTTGCGTTGGTTGCCCGACTGTTTCAAGCCGGGTGTCTTAAGTTGAAGTTTGTCATTTCGATTTGGTTGATTGAGTTGACGTACCCAGATCCAATTTTGAGAGTGCCCAACCCTTGCACCTTTACCACTATCGCATTAGATCCCAGAGATAATTTGTCTGGAGTGACCACTTCGAAATGGTCTAGCGATCTTTTACCCCCGACGTTCCCAAATACGTGAAGGTATGTCGGTATCATGGTCGAAGAAGAATTCTTCCACATTGCCCATCATTTTGTAAATGCTATTTGCATTTCAAAAACATACTTTTAGCAATACTTTGGGTGTATTATTTGGCAGGCTAGTCAGACGTTCGACCATGGGCGTTATTCTTTGTTGAGATTTAATGAGTTCAGCTAATAATTAGGCCATTTTTTGTTTGCCACGACTGGGACTGGTGGGGCCACCATGTTTGCAAATGACCGGTTTAAGTTTAACTCAGCTGCAGGTTTGCAGGGACCTGAGTTTTGGGAAGCCTGAGATGGGACGGAGCGGACCCTGACGCCGTAGTGGCAATCTTTTTTTTTTGGCTTGGTTTTGGCTTGAATTTGGATTGGCAGGATAAGGGCCTGAACACAGGGCATACTCTGCAGGTGTGCCTTTTGGGCATGCCACCGACCTGTGGAAACCCGAATAATTACGGCACACTTGGAATGCTCTCTTGGCTGTGTAGCCGTAGATTTGGCAATTTTGACCCCCGCTTTTTTTTTGGCTTCGCTCTCACAATGACCTTAAGGTCCCTAATAGATTGGTATTTCTCCTCTTTTGGGAGTTAAACCGGAACAATGGAAAAACGATTAAACTTGTTTCCCATTCCATGCACGTTTGAGGGTTGGAAGCTCAACTTCTCTAGTGCTTGACCCACCTTTTTTTTAGTGAGAAAGAGCGGGAAGCCGCAAATAATCACTTCTAAGCAGCGTTCTTCAGAAAAAGCCCACGTAAAAAATTTAGAAGTGGTAGTCTTAAGATAGGCCGTGGCCTTTTGATAATTGTCGTTGGTGTCCGGTGTGACGCGGATGCCGTCGAAAGTGTTTCTGGCTGACGCAATTTTGATACCGTTATCTTTAAAGTGATGAGAATATGACAAAAAATTGTCTTTGTCAGCAATGTTAAAGGCCCCTGGACTCGTGGAAAAAGAAGTGGGTTGATTTTGCGGGGAAGTACCGTCGCTGTCAAGTTCTAAGTTCTTGCCTTGTGGCTTGAACCTGACATACGTGTATTTTTTCCCTTTCTTGGCAATGGCAGCGCCATTTTGGGTGTAAGTTTTGCCGATTAGTTTGAGGAGCCGGCAGGAATGGCCTCTGACGACTGTTTAGGCACATTTTTTGAAGAGCGTTGGTTTTGCAGAACTTTAAACGACAGTTTTTTTTTATATAATGTGTATTTTCTTATTTTTTTCAAATATAGATAAAAATATATAAAGCAAGTTTTACTCGGCTCACTAAAAAAAACTGAAAAAATTTACGTCCACGCTTCCATTCCATACAGCGGTACTGACCATAGCATTGTATAAACCGTTCTCAGGTCTAAGTCAAATTCACTATTTGTCAGTACTTTTTTGTACTTTGTAAACGCGCTTATCGCATTTTCAATTCTACACTTTATCTCTTTATTTGATTCCCATTCATTATGTAGCCATACTCTTAGATATTTGAATTTTGTTATTCTTACTATAAATAAATTATCGATTTTAAGGTTGATATTTTTTATTGCTTCTGGGTTTCTAGTTATTATCATTTATTTAGTCTTGTCTATATTCATCCTAAGTCACTTCTCTTTACTATGAATATTTATTTTGTTAACTAAGGTTTGTAGGTCGTTGATGTTGTCAGCTATATTGATTGTGTCGTCTAAAAAACGAATGATGTTAATCTATTTCCCGTTTACTTGAATACCCATTGCTAAATTTTCCAATGTAGTCTGGAAAGTTTCTTCTGAATACATTTTAAAATGTATTGTAAGTTGTACAATAAAAATGTTACTGCACACTTATTCTAATTTAGAATTTGAAAATATACTGTTTGTTTAAGGTTTTTGTAATGTGAATGCTACAGCTGCTGTTGAAGAATATTGTCAATGCTCCTAATAAAAATGTATTTATCCAACAAACTACTCAACAAAATTTAAAAGAAGTAGAAGATATTCTAGATGAAATAGCATATGATGCAACTACTAGCCCACAAAAAATTAGTATTCATTAGGCATTATACAAACAAAATTAATAAACACAATCCACGAACAAGGTTTATACCACAAATATTAAAAAAATTAATGCCACAAACCAAGTCAATGTTTAGTTGATTAAATTGGTTAACGGCGAGGCTTGGTTCCACCAATTTAATCGTATTATTCATAAATGCTTTTCCCTCCTACCAGTGTTAGATTAGAGTGATCAGAATTAATTAATCATTGTAATCATGTTTTCTAATATGTTGACCATAATTGGGACTTAATATATTCCATATTGCAAAAATTATGTCAACAATTTTAGATATTTGATGAAAATTGGTAAAATTAAAAGATGAGAATTGATTTATTTTCTAGTATTATGTTCTATAATATGTTGACCATAACTGAGACTAAATATATTATCATATTACAAAAATTTTGTTTTTAGTAGACATTTAAGCAATTTTTAGATTTTTTATCAAAATAAAAAATATTTTCAAAAATTTCTTTAACAAACTTTGAATGATCAAACTTAATTTATTTTCTGAAATCATGTTTTCTAACATGGAATTAGATATATTACCATATTGCAAAAATTATGTCTTTAGTAGACATTTAATTAAATTTTAGATTTTTGATCAAAGTATTTTCTAAAAAAATACTTTAAATGATCAGAATTTAATTATTTTTCAGAGTTATGTTCTCTAATATAAGAACTATATTTATGATTAAAGATATTAATATATTGCAAAAATTATATCTTATAGTAGACATTTAAGCAATTTTTAGATTTTTGATAATAGAAAGTTCAAAAATTTCTAAAAAAACTGTTTGAATCATCAGAATTCAAATATGTTCTATATTTGAGACTAAATATATTATGATATTACAAAAATTATGTCTTCAGTAGACAATTTTAAATTTTTGATTAAAATTTTTAAACAATCTTTGAATGTAATAATATTTTTTTAATCAACCATCATTTTCATTGCAAAAATTGTGCTTTTTTTAAAGCAACAACAAAAACACACACACAACAAAAAAAATCAAAATCATATTTTTTAATTAAAAGTTTATTCAATTTATAGAATCATGATCATTGTGACTTTAATTAGAATCATGTTAAAGTATTTAAAAAAATGTTTTAATAAACATTAAAGCAATTAGTTATTAAAATCGTTCCTTGGAAAATAATAAACTAAGCTTATTCTGTGCCCACTATAGGTGGTTACGTATTTATTCATTGTGATCATTAGTATATGTCAGGTAGCATGTTCGTTGCTGTGCTTGCATATTGGTAGAACTGAATTAGTTTTTTTAAATTTATTTTCTATTTAAATGGTTCAAAGCTTGGACAGACGTTGAAGCAGCTGTATAAAATACAAAAATCTGTTCAGAATAATCAAAATTAATTTTCTTACAACGGACAGACTGGTTTTTGTTACGTTGTTATCGTATTATATTACATTTCGTTCAATGATTCAATAAAAGATACATCTGGATCAACCCGTTGGCTCTCCCCACATCTTTCAGACAGATGTCTGCCAATGGATTCTTCCCGAAAAGGCGCCACATCTGTATATATTATTGGAATCGAAAACAGTTAAAATTTGTTGCATTGGTAGTGAACAATATTTTTAACCAAATAAATTTTACCTGTCTTCTCTACCTGCTAACAAAAAGAGCCGAGAGTCAAATGATTCATTCACAATTGTAATCTGAGATGCCTGCTTATTATTATCGGAGGTGCTGAGTTCGCCGCCGTTTGTGGAGAGTAGCAAAGGGACCGTGCAGCGTGCTCCCCACGTGATTCAACCTTGAAATTTTTATCATTGAAAGTGTTCGGCGGCCGCCGGTTCCCACATGAATTATTCAATTAACACTTTCTGCTGGAGTCAGTGTATGTTCCGCTGGCTCCGTTAGAGGATTGAAGCACAAGATGGTAAATAAACAATAAAAAGCGCGCGCCAGTATTTGTAAACACTCGCAACACGATGACCGCCAGTGACAGTTCCTTGGACGACATCCTCGTGCAATTGGGTGAATTCGGCAAATATCAAAAGTTCGGTTTCGGTTTAGTGCAGCTGGTGGTCATATTGTATTCGGCAATACATATTACTTTTGTATTCAGTGCTAGAGATTTAGATTACAGGTAAAATTGCTTATAATTATCATTGCGTTAGTTCACCGACTCACCTTGTGCTTACATTTTATGCACAAAATTGTTCAAGTCAATCAACTTTTTTTGTTTGCCCTTCAGATGTGCAGTACCAGAATGTGAATTGAGTAACTCCACTAGTTACCAACCGGAGTGGTTGGAATACGCAGTGCCTTATAGAAACAACAGACCGGCCAAATGTGAACGATTCACTGTACTCGAAACCGCCAATCAATCAAAATGCGAAATCCAGGATTTCGATCGAAGTTTTGCAGAGAGATGCGATGGATTCATTTACGAATCGGAGGAAGTAACCATCGTTAATGACGTAAGTTTCCTTTAGTTTGTACGTTTTAAACAAATTCTTATTTTATTATCTCCTCATTAAGCATGATAAACAGTTATTATTTAAACATTCATAGACTACTGATAACATGCGATAACCTTAATTATGTCTACCTTTACATTTTACTGCCTCAAGGGTTAATGAATATATTATTAACGAGTTGAAAAAAAGTAGTACCATCAACCTGTTCAAATGGCGTAACCGATTGCAACATAAACAAACAAGATTGTTAATTTTTTAACATAAACAAATTATGCATGCATCGGTTTTTAAAAGTCGTGCAGGTATATAAATTGGTTAATTATGTAGTTATGATGTTTTTACACCATAGAGCAAGGTTGATGGTCGGGCACGAATTTTTCGAATGGTTAATGTCATTAGCACAATTATATATATTTTGATAGGAATTGATGTAATAAGGTTATATTATTTTTTTAATATTTTTAATTTTGTAATTAATTAAGATTTCTACATTCTAAAATAATTTTTCTAAAACAAACAAAAGTAAATTTTGAGTTATGTATCTTAATCAACATTATTTATACTATATTTTAGCTTAATTTTAAATTAAAATTTGATTATAATTCTTTAATATTAGATTTAAAGAGATTTTAAAAGAAGTCAAATAATGTTAGCAGTTTTAATGTTTGGGTTCTTCTGAACCTTCAAGATATGTTTAAAGAGTGCAAAATAGTTTATTAGAACGCACAATGAGATTTAAAAATTACAAGAATTTTTTTTTAAAGCTAACGTGTTATCAGAAATGTCAGTTGTCAGTAGTGGAAAAAGTTTGAACTACTGTGGTCTGCTCAACTACTTCTAAAGTTCTTCCTTTGTCACTAATATGCATATGGGGGAAGTTACAAATTGATACTTTGATAATTGTGGCCTACTTACTTGTTTTAACCAGAAATTGGTTTATTAATCACTATTGATCTTCTTCTTGTCAAAATGTAATGTCTGTAGTTGCTAATGTGCACTGAGAGGAAAAAATTGCAATTTTTTTGATAATAACTTGCTCGCTCTCCTACCCAACTGTTTAGGAACCAAAAATTGGTTTATCAACTACAGTTGAAGTTCTTTCTGTCAAAAGGTTTTAAAGATCTAATGTGAGTTGTCACTAATTTGCTCGTTGAGGAAAGTTACAAATTCTTTGAGCGCTGCTAAACGTGTATTTGTAAGAGTTAATGCTAAAAATAGGCATTTTTGTCATATTTTTGCAGTTTTTTTTTTAGTTTTAGACACTTAAAAACCCAACACACAAAACAAATTTATGTTTCTTCAATAAAGTTGAAAATTTGGTGTTGAATGGCAGCCGAGTAAAACTTTTAGTTTTTGCTAGAGAAATAAGAATATCAGAAACGATTTTGTATATGAAAAGTGTCGGCACGATGCATTCCTAAGTTGCTCAGTTCCGAACTAAAACTGTATAGACGATCAATTTGTGAGGAGAATTTGACTGCTTTATTCTAAGATAGAATCTTTTTCTATAGAATTATAACTGGGGATGAGACGTGGATATACTAGTTGGATTTTCTTACTAAACAGAAAGAAGCCTTGGCAATGGGTTCATATGGACTCTCTACTACCCAAAAAGGCAAATACGATTTTTTTGCTCAAAAAGTGATTTTCTTAATTGAGTATATGCCAAATTTGTAGTCCCTATAAAGGGGAATGTTAACAAAGATGCAAATAAGAACCGGAAGGCTGTTATATAGAGTTTTCCAATAAGAGGTTTCATTTTGATATAAAAAAAAAACGGGTATTTTTTAAGAGAAATCTATAATTGTTTATTTCATTGTAAAGAGGAAGGTATGCCATTAACATTTGAAAACAATATCGGTCAAATGGCCGTCACGGTTACGTTTGAAATTTTCTATGACTAATTTGCACATTTGCGGTTGTATGTTCTTGATAACATCAATCAATTGTGGAGTATTGGCATAGACCTTATCTTTTACGTGGTAGAAAAAAGTCTAAAGGTGTTAAATCACAAGATCTCGGTGGCCAATTGTGATTACCTCTTTGAGAAATAACAAGGTCAGGATTTTTTTTTGCAAAATTGCGATTGTTTCGTTGCTTGTGTGGCACGTAGCGCCGTCTTGCTGAAAATAAACGTTGTTCACATCAATATCTTCCAATTCCGGCCATAAAAAATTATTAATTATAGCTCGGTAGCACCATCCATTCACCGTAACAGTTGCACCAGCCTCGTTTTCAAAAAAGTAGGGTCTAATCACACCGCCAGCGCAAAAACTGCACCAAACAGTGACACGTTGAGGATGCAAAGACTTTTCAACAATCATTCTTGGATTTTCTGCGACAATTCTGCTTATTAACGCAGCTTCTGGGGTGAAGATCATTTTTTGATGAAATTTCGGATAATTTTGATGCATTTGAAGGACCCCATCAGCGAAGATAAGACGTTTATGGTGATTGACCGGCTTGAGTTCTTGTGTTAACTGAATTTTAAAAGCCTTAAGACTTAACTCTTCATGCAAAATACGGTGTAATGTCGTTTGTAGAATGCCTAATTTTAAAGATCGACGAGGAATCGACAAACCAGGGTTTTCTTCAACACTACGGGCTACATCAGCAATATTCTCATGTGTTCTTGAGCGATGTGTAAGGTTTTGATTCTTCACATCACAAACTTGTCCCAACAGCTCAAATTTTTCCACCAGGTTTACTATTGCCGGCCGAGAAGGTGCTTTACGACGACCAAAAAGTGCTTTAGTTTTGCGAACTGTGACTGAAATTTTTTTACCATTTTTGTAGTGAATTTTAATAATTTTAATGCTTTGTTGAAGCGTGTATTGTTCCATTTTTAATAATGGCGTAGTTTTTATTTGTCAAATGTCAAAAGATAATAGCTTCAAAATTGATAGCTGCCCAAATAGCCTGCTATTCAAAATGAAATTTTTTATTGGAAAACTCTTTATATGAAAAAATACATTATTATTAAGAATCTGTTTCTGAACGACATCTGCTAAAGTAAATGAATGCGGCTTTAAGGATTACAACAACAATAGTCTCGACCTTGCTCTCTGTGATTGTTATCTTTTTTCAAAACTTAAAAACCTTTTGTGAGGTTTTTTATTGAATGACCAACTGGAAAACGCCGTCAAGTTTGCAGAATTATCAATTTTGAAGGCATAGAGTTACTAAAAAAAAGTTGGAATAAGTGTGTTAGAGTTAATAGTTCTTATTTTTAAAAACTTTTTATCTACCCATAACAAACTCCTATCGTATATATAGAATTTTTAATTAAATTCTAAATATCTTAATCTGATATCAACAATTGATATTGATGGATTGCTGTCATGATTTTTGCTATATTATATTCAATGACACACATAAATAATTTTTTTTTAAATATTTAAATTAACAAAGATAATATTAAATATGTTTTGCTTATTTTGCAAAACAAATAATTTAATAATAGATAAAAAATATAATTATTAACTAATTATATTCATGCCACAACTAACATTTTGTAATCTTATTATTCTATCAATAACTATTATGTAACTAATATTTAATTCATAGTTTGACCTCCATTGTGAAGAAAATACATGGAAATTAACATTGGTTGGCACCATCAATAATCTGGGTCTATTTATTGGTTTACCAATTGCTGGAATCATATCAGATAGGTAAATAAATAAAATAAACAATTTTGTATGTATGGATAATTTGCATAAGATTGTGTTTGTGTTTTTTAACAATAATAATTTATAGATATGGAAGGAGGACTCTTATCATCATGGGCATGGTATTATGTGCTTTTGCCGGTATTGGAAGATCGTTTACCACATCGTATATACCTTTTATTATATTAGAATTTATTGATGCTACATTAGGTGCTGGAACGTACGCATGTGGCTTCATTTTAGGTAAATATACTCAAAATTAGTTTTAGTACATTTTTATTGTGTATCAATTTACTTCTATTATTTCCCGTTTTTCCGCTATGATTTCATTTTTTTACACAAAACTATGCATTTTGGTGAAAAATTATAAGAGATCAAAGTTGTAGAGCCAAAAATTGATATTGGTCATTTGGATTTCTCGATAGTGAGCCCATTTTTCACTAAACAGCGTTGATAAATTTAGCAAATTGTGACCTTCTGCTGATTTTTTGGGGTTTTAGAGAAAACTATGCATTTTCTAAAAAATTATAAGATATCTAAGTTGTACAGCAGAAAATTTGCGATCGATTCAGATTTTTCGATTTTTCTAAATAATGCGTGCATTGCCCGCCAGGATAAAATGAAATCATATACATATATACTTTATTTTCCGTGCTCTCTAGCGGAAAAGCGGGAAATTATAGGTAAATTTAAATAATCTATATCGATTGGAAATTTTTCGCTCTACAACTTTTAATAGAAGTAATTTTTGCTTAAAATGCATAGTTTTTGCTAAAAATGCAAAAAACTATTAAAAAACGCAAAAATTGATATATACATATTATCTATTACTCCAAAACCACCCTTTTTTATGCGTGCGCTAGGTGAAAATAGTCTTCAGACAGTCTAAATACACCAAGTATACAGGTCGCTAAGCTGTGGGTAATTTTTTTCTAAAAAATGTCTAATTTGAAGGAACTAATTATTTTTTTTGGATTTGACTAAACAACTATGTTTGAAATGAGGTTATGTCAATTTACGTGTATGAACTTTAATGAATATTTTATATTTAATACTAATAGTATTAAGTAATCTTGTTGTAAATTTGCATAAACATCCAATGCACCATTTTTGAGTTATAGCTTTTTAAGCCCAATATTAATTCTTTGGATTTGAAAAAGTAGCTAAGATTGAAATGAGGTTATGTCAATTTTCAACTTTGGTGAATATTTTATATTTAATACTAACAGTATTAAGTAATCTTGTTGCAAATTTGCATAAACATTCAATGTTCCTTTTTTGAGTTCTAGCTTTTTAAGATCAATATTAATTCTTTGGATTTGAAAAAGTAACTAAGATTGAAATGAGGTTATGTTAAATTAAGCGTATGAACTTTAATTGATATTTTGTATTTAGTACTAATAGTATTAAGTAATTTTGTTGCAAATTTGCATAAACATCCAATGCATCATTTTTGAGTTATAGCTTTTTAAGCCCAACATTAATTCTTTGGATTTGAGTAAGCAACTATGATTGAAATGAGGTTATGTCAAATTAAGCGTATGAACTTTAATTGATATTTTGTATTTAGTACTAATAGTATTAACTAATCTTGTTGCAAATTTGCATAAACATCCAATGCACCATTTTTGAGTTATAGATTTTTAAGCTCAACATTAATTCTTTGGATTTGAAAAAGTAACTAAGATTGAAATGAGGTTATGTTAAATTAAGCGTATGAACTTTAATTGATATTTTGTATTTAGTACTAATAGTATTAACTAATCTTGTTGCAAATTTGCATAAACATCCAATGCACCATTTTTGAGTTATAGATTTTTAAGCTCAACATTAATTCTTTGGATTTGAGTAAGCAACTATGATTGAAATGAGGTTATGTCAAATTAAGCGTATGAACTTTGATGGATATTTTGTATTTAGTACTAATAGTATTAAGTAATCTTGTTGCAAATTTGCATAAACATCCAATGCACCATTTTTGAGTTATAGATTTTTAAGTTCAACATTAGTTCTTTGGGTTTGAGTAAGCAACTATGATTGAAATGAGGTTATGTCAAATTAAGCGTATGAACTTTAATGAATATTTTGTATTTAATACTAACAGTATTAAGTAATCTTGTTGCAAATTTGCATAAACATTCAATGTACCTTTTTTGAGTTATAGCATTTTAAGCTCAATATTAATTCTTTGGATTTAAAAAAGTAACTAAGATTGAAATGAGGTTATGTCAGATTAAGCGTATGAACTTTGATGGATATTTTGTATTTAGTACTAATAGTATTAAGTAATCTTGTTGCAAATTTGCATAATCATCTAATGTACCATTTTTGAGTTATAGGTTTTTAAGTTCAACATTAATTCTTTGGGTTTGAGTAAACAACTATGTTTGAAATGAGGTTATGTCACTTTACGCGTATGAACTTTGGTGAATATTTTATATTTAATACTAACAGTATTAAGTAATCTTGTTGCAAATTTGCATAATCATTCAATGTACCTTTTTTGAGTTATAGCATTTTAAGCTCAATATTAATTCTTTGGATTTGAAAAAGTAGCTAAGATTGAAATGAGGTTATGTCAGATTAAGCGTATGAACTTTGATGGATATTTTGTATTTAGTACTAATAGTATTAAGTAATCTTGTTGCAAATTTGCATAAACATCCAATGCACCATTTTTGAGTTATAGATTTTTAAGCTCAACATTAATTCTTTGGATTTGAGTAAGCAACTATGATTGAAATGAGGTTATGTCAAACTAAGCGTATGAACTTTAATGAATATTTTGTATTTAATACTAACAGTATTAAGTAATCTTGTTGCAAATTTGCATAATCATCCAATGCACCATTTTTGAGTTATAGCATTTTAAGCTCAATATTAATTCTTTGGATTTGAAAAAGTAGCTAAGATTGAAATGAGGTTATGTCAATTTACACGTATGAACTTTGGTGAATATTTTATATTTAATACTAACAGTATTAAGTAATCTTGTTGCAAATTTGCCATAATCATCCAATGTACCATTTCTAAGTTATAGATTTTTATGCTCAAAACTAATTCTTTGGATTTGAATAAGTAACTAAGATTGAAATGAGGTTATGTCAAATTACGTGTATGAGCTTTAATGAATATTTTATATTTAATACTAATAGTATTAAGTAATGTTGTTGCAAATTTGCATAAACATCCAATGCACCATTTTTGAGTTATAATTTTTAAGGTCAACAATAATTCTTTGGATTTGAGTAAGCAAATGAGATTGAAATGATGTCATGTCAATTTACGCGTATGAACTTTGATGAATATTTTATTTTTAATACTAATAGCATCAAGTAATCTTGTTGCAAATTTACATAAACATTCAATGTACCTTTTTTGAGTTATAGCATTTTAAGATCAATATTAATTCTTTGGATTTGAAAAAGTAGCTAAGATTGAAATGAGGTTATGTCAATTTACACGTATGAACTTTGGTGAATATTTTATATTTAATACTAACAGTATTAAGTAATCTTGTTGCAAATTTGGATAATCATCCAATGCACCATTTTTGAGTTATAGCATTTTAAGCTCAATATTAATTCTTTGGATTTGAAAAAGTAGCTAAGATTGAAATGAGGTTATATCAATTTACACGTATGAACTTTGGTGAATATTTTATATTTAATACTAACAGTATTAAGTAATCTTGTTGCAAATTTGCCATAATCATCCAATGTACCATTTCTGAGTTATAGATTTTTAAGCTCAAAACTAATTCTTTGGATTTGAATAAGTAACTAAGATTGAAATGAGGTTATGTCAAATTACGTGTATGAACTTTAAATAAATATTTTATATTTAATTCTAATAGTATTAAGTAATCTTGTTGCAAATTTGCATAAGCATTCAATGCACCATTTTTGAGTTATGATTTTTAAGCTCAACAATAATTCTTTGGATTTGAGTAAGCAACTAAGATTGAAATGAGGTTATGTCAATTTACGCGTATGAACTTTGATGAATATTTTATATTTAATTCTAATAGTATTAAGTAATCTTGTTGCAAATATGCACAAACATCCAATGCACCATTTTTGAGTTATGATTTTTAAGCTCAACATTAACTCTTTGGATTTGAGGAAGCATCTATGATTGAAATGAGGTTATGTCAAATTAAGTGTATGAACTTTGAATATTTTACATTTAATACTAACAGTATAAAGTTATATTGGTGCAAATATATATCCAATGTAGATTTTTGAGTTATAAATTTTAATGGATATATTTATTTTTTTAGGTGTAGAATTAGTTGGACCATCAAAACGCGTTCTCACTGGTACCATCATATCCTGTAGCAACGCAGTCGGAGAAGTGTTCCTTGCGTTAATTGCAATGTGGTTGCAAAACTGGAGGTAATTAGACTTTTTTATTTTTATTTATAATTTACACTATTTTCATTTTCAGGCATTTATTACTGGTGATTTACATACCACCACTATTCTTAATTTCATATTTCTGGTTAATACCAGAATCAATAAGATGGCTATTATCACAAGGCAGAGTAAAAGAGGCTCAAGATATTCTACGAAAAGCGGCGAAAGTTAACAACAAAACAATATCAGAAGACGCTTTAGCAAAATTAGAAACAGTTGATGACACCGCATCACAAATGATAAAATACACATTTTTCGACATATTCAAATCAACACCGTTACTATTAAGATTTATCAATTGCTGTTTTTGTTGGATTACATGCGCGTTTTTATTCTATGGATTAACACTGAATTCAGTAGCACTTGCTGGGAATCCATACGTTGATTTTATTTTAACTTCAATAGCTGAGTTACCGGCTTATTTTATTACATATTTAACAGTTGATAGATGGGGGAGGAGGACGTCACAGTGTATTTGGTTCCTTTTTACTGGTGCATGTTGTTTAGGATCTATGTTCACCAATCAAGGTAAGGATTGAATAATTATTTTTTTTTAGTTTTGATTTATTTTTTCAAAATTTGTTTTTTTTAATTTTAAATATTTTAAAATTTTGGGAATGTTTTTAATTTTGGATTTTTTTTTTATTTTGTTTTTTTTTTAATATTTTTTTTGTAATTGTATTCAAGTTTTTTACAAAATCTGTTTTTTTTTTCAATTTTAAAAACATTTTAAAGACATTTTTTTTTTAATTTTACAACACTTGATTGTATAATGTATTCAAATACTATGAAGCAAACAATAATGATTTCTAATTCCCCAACAACTATAATTAAAATATTTCAGACATATATTGGCTTCAATTAACCGTATACCTTCTTGGAAAATTTGGTGCAACCGCCGCTTTCACACTAATTTACATAATAACAAGTGAAATCTTCCCAACGCCTCTAAGACATTCAATGATGGGTTCGTGTTCTATGATAGGACGCATTGGTTCCATGACTGCACCACAAATGCCCTTACTGGTAATATTTAATACCACAATAATTGTTAACTATAACTAATAATCATTTCTGACTTTAGGGAAGGATTTGGAAACCTCTGCCTTTATTACTTTTCGGAATTTTGTCTACAATCGCTGGTTTCTTATCGTTTCTGTTTCCGGAAACACTTAATACGAAATTGCCTGATACTATAGAAGAAGCTGAGAATATAGGACAGAGTCTTAAAGCTGTTTGAATATATCTGTGATATATTTATTAATTTATTGTTATATGTAGAAAGCTCTTATAGAGTTTTGATTATATTTAATTTTAATTGACTGGCAAATAATAAGGGTAGTAGGATTTTTACAATTGAAAACTTGTGTTTTCTAAATAACGAATTTATTGATGCTAAAGTATTGTTACTTTAGTATTAAATTAGAATAAATAATTATTATGATAATTTTTCATATTTGGAGTAGAATGAAATGAATTTTTATTTTTATAGGTGAAAGCAAATATTTTTATTTGAAAATGATCACAATTTTACGAGAAGATTTATTGAAGGTTTGTAAGTCACTTAAAAATTATAATTAGGTTGGAAGCTGCAATCAATCTGGAAACTTAGCAGAAAGATTTTTTTCAATTTAGAAGTAAACACGTACCTTCTCACATAGCTTTGATTCTTGAACACTTCAGCTTCGATCCTAGCTTGGTCTTTATTATATATTTTTAGAGTTTTTGTTTGACAAATAGTAAGTCTAAAAATCATTTTTGGCAGTTGAAGATTATTATTTACAAAAAATAACGGTTTTTGATTTTTAATAATTCATCTCAATTTTGCATTTTTTTAAAGTTTTTGACATAATTTTTATATTTCATAGTCAAATTGTGCTAATTTCGACTTGTATGGATAGTATTTTGCATTTTTCAAAGGTTAATGGCCGGAAATTTCTCATTTTTGACACTATTTCAAACGCACCAGAGCTTAGGGGGTGCATTGGAAAACTTGCTTATGATTTTTTTTTAGTTTCTATAACTTATTAGTAGTCTTTTGAACGGTATACGAGGGTATGAAGTCTATAAAAAAAAAATCTACAAGTTTTTTTGACGTTTTTTAACTTAATCGCATTTTTTGTTTAAAAACTGCAATTTTAACTCAAAAAAATAAATTTACTAATGAATCTAAATCTGGCGCCATTTCAAGTCTATACCCTGTTTATAAGCCGCAAAAGCCAAACAGTTTTATACTTCATAACCAAATTTTACAACTTTATGAATAGAATCTTGCACCTTTTGATAGTTTAAGACCGGGTTTTGCTTATTTTGACATTTCATAAACAGAATTTTGCACCTTTTGACAGTTTATGGCCAAATTTTTTCTGACAATATTTTGATGCTTTTGCCGAAATTTCCAATTTTTAACATCTCGTGAATAGAATTTGCACTTTTCAACAGTTTATGGCCGGATTTTGCTATTTCTAACATTTTATTATTAGAATTTTGTACCTTTTGACTGTTATTTTGCTATATCTGTCATTTCATTAAAAAAATGTGTACAATTTATAGCCAGATTTTGCTGTTTTTGACACTTAAATAAATAGAGTCTTGTAATTTTAGGCAGTTTATGACAATATTTTGCTATTTTTGACTTTTTATAAATGGAAGTTTACAGTTTGGTGCTGATTTTTGCACATTTTAACAGATTATGACCGGATGTTAGTAGTTTTGACATTTTATGAATAGAGGTTTGCACATTTCAACAGATTAAAATATTTTCCACAATTTTTTTTAGTTTTTTTGTTAACTTAATTGAATTTTTGATTTAAAAATTGCATATTAACTAAAAAAAATTTTTTTTAGGGAAATCAATCAAAAATTTTCCGTAGAATTTATATCTAGCGCCATTTCAAGTCTATACCCTGTCTATAAGCCGCAAAAACCATAAAACTATGTTTTTGTTCTCTGTGGGCTAGGCAAAAAAAGTATTTTTTAAATTTTTCATTTCCATGATTTGAATATGAACGAATATTGGTATTTTTGTTATTTTATGAACAGATATTTGATTTTTTAACAGTTTATGGCAAATTTTGATTTGTTCTAACAATATGTTGATATTTCTTGGCCGGATTTTGTGCTTTGAAAAAAGAATTTTGCACTTTTCGACGGTTTATAGTCAAATTTTGCTATTTTTGAAATTTTATGAATATATTTTTGAACATTTTAACAGGTTTGATTCGGATTTTAATGCTTTTTGACAATATTTTGATACAATATGGCCGGACTTTGTAATTTTATGAATAAAATGTTGCATATTTTAACAGCTTTTGCTGTTTTTAACATTTTATGAATAAAATTTTGTATTTTGTTTGCTGTTTTTAGGAAAATATTTTGTTCTTTCTTGCACCTATTAGAAGCTTATGACCGGATTTTGATATTTCATAAAAAAATTAAAAAATAACTTTTTAAAAGTCTGATTATGTTACTTTCTAACAATATTTTTATGTTTCGAAGCTGAATTTTGCTATTTTTTAAATTTAAGAATAGAATTTTACACTTTTCAACAGTTTATGTCCGGATTTTGCTGCTTTTTGACAATATTTTAATGTTTTAAGAATAAAAATTGTTATTTTTAACATTTTATAAATAGAATTTAAACTTTAATAATAATGTAAAGAAAAAAAGCCGTCTTAATAACGGCGTGCAGCTGAAAAGATGGCGGTATTCCTATTTAATATTAAAAATGCATCCAATTGGTCAATTAGAACAAACTTTCCCCGCAAAGTCAAGCAAAAACATTACATTTTAACTACTGACACTATAATTAACTAGACACAACAATTTAGAAGCTGGATTAACAGTTTAGCAGTAGGTTAGACACGTTGGTGGCAAGGTTTTTTTAGATCTCATTTATGTTTTTAAAAGCCGTATAGTTTAAAAATTTGATTTAAAATTTAAACGCTGGATTAACAATTTTTCAGTACAATTTAACATATTAGTTAACAGATTTAAAATTTATAAGCCGAATTTACTGTTTATAACATACATTTAACACTTTAATGACCTGATTTACACTTTTAAAGACGGATTTACAGTTTTAACAGCCGGATTTATAATTTAACAATCGGATTATTAGTCAGTTACTGGGTTTTCAGTCCTAAAAGCCCAATCTACAATTTTAAAAACCGGATTGTTAATTAAAAAGAGTTTCTCAGTTAAAATTTACACTATTAAAGCTACAAATACGTTTTCATTAATAATAAATTAGCATACTGTCAGTTTTTTTAATTAAAACTAAATATTGCTATCTAAATTTTTAGTTCTAGAAGCCAAATTTAGAAAATGCTAGATTTATAACTTGGAGACCGGAATATCACTTTGCCAGTAATATTTAATTATATTTTTAAAAGCCGCATTTACACATTTATAATTCAGATTGACAGTTTAAAGGCCGGATTTATAATTCAAAGACCAAATTAACAGTTTGCCAGTAAAACTTAATACTTTGAAGACCGTATTTACAGTTTTAAAAGTTAAATTTGCAGTATTTATGATTTGAATTTGTTGGCAGTAGAATTTAACAAATTGATGGCCGGATTTTTATTTTTGGATGCTGCATTTACGCGTTTCAATGCCGGATTAACAGTTTGTCTAATTTGACTAAACACAATTTTTTAATTTAAAGGTCAAATTTACTGTTTTAAAATTTGAAAATCGGATTAACAATTTTGTATTAAAATTTAATAAGTTGTTACAAAAAAGCATGTTTTTTGTTATTTTGAATTAAAAAGAGTAATTTCCAAAAGAAGATTTATCTACATAATGTAAGGGATTCATTAAAATAGGGTTTTCAACAATTACAAATAAATTTTTTTAAAACAAACAAATTAGTTTTGGACTAGATAGATTAGGCTAAAGATCATATAATCAAGTAAATAGATTCCAGAATTAAGTAAAGACAAAAAAGTAAAACCTAATCAATTGCAAAATTGAAGCATTTTGTTCAAGGTTAATTGTTAAATTAAAATTATTATGTTGTAGTTTATTAATATTCATTTATTTTTCGTAGAACTATTTGCAATAAAATATCAATATCAATCAATAATATTGGTTGCAATATTATAGCTACATGTATAAATTAAAGTTAATTCAATGACGATGTTTTTGATTTATTTATAGAATATAAATAATGAGTAAAAAGCAGACTAAATGATTTTAAAAGGTAACAATTACCCAACTAAATATTTGCTTAAAATATAAAACTGTTGAGTTATTTTTTAATAACAATTTATGTGTACTCAAGTGGAAACTAAGTAAATAACAATATTTAGTTAAGTAAAATATATATAATCTGAGTATAAATGTAATTTTGAATACATTGTATTATTAGAGTAAATATTAAAAATATTCATTGTATGCAAAATTTATATATTTCAGCAAATTAATGCAAAATTGGTCGTAAAACGGAAGCTAATCGTGCAATTTTAATCAAATTTGATGTAGTATTTCAATATGTTAACAAATAAATAACAATCCCGTTGGGTCTTATTGGAAAACCCTAAAGTTTATTTTGATATTTAAAAAAAACGGGTATTTTTAAGAAAAATCAATAAATGTTTATTTCATTGTAACGAGGAAGGTGTGCCATTAACATTTGAAAACAATATCAGTCAAGTGGCCGCCACGGTTACGGTTGCAGTACCACATTCTTGAATCGATTGTGGAGCATTTGCATAGACCTTATCTTTCACGTAGCCCCAAAGAAAAAAGTCTAACGGTGTTAAATCATAAGATCTCGGTGGCCAATTGTGATCACCTCTTAGAAAAATAACACGGTTAGGAAACTTTTCTTGCAAAATTTGCAATTGTTTCGTTGCTTGTGTGGCACGTAGCGCTGTCTTGCTGAAAATGAACGTCGTCCACATCAATATCTTCTAATTCCGGCCAAAAAAAAATCATTAATCATAGCTCGGTAGCGCCATCCATTCACCGTAACAGTTGCACCAGTCTCATTTTCGGAAAAGTAGGATCTAATTACACCGCCAGCCCAAAAACCGCACCGAACAGTGACACGTTGAGGATGCAAAAACTTTTCAACAATCATTCTTGGATTTTCTGAGCAATAAATGCAATTAGTCTTTGAGGTGAAATGGGCCTCATCACTGAAGATGATTTTTTTATGAAATTCCGGATTATTTTGATGCATTTGAAGGACCCAATCAGCGAAGATACGACGTTTATGGTGATCGACCGGCTTGAGTTCTTGTGTTAACTGTCTAATTCCAAAGATTGACGAGGAATCAACAAACCTGGGTTTTCTTCAACACTATGGGCTACATCAACAATATTCTCATGTGTTCTTGAGCAATGTACACAGTTTTGATTCTTCACATCACAAACTTGTCCCAACAGCTCAAATTTGTCTACCAGGTTTACTGTTGCAGGCCGAGAAGGTGCTTTACGACGACCAAAAATTGCTTTAGTTTTGCCAACTGTGACTGAAAAGTTTTCACCATTTTTGTAGTGAGTTTTAATTATTTCAATGCGTTGTTGAAGCGTGTATCGTTCAATTTTTAATAATGGCTTAGTTTTTACTTGTCAAATGTTAAAAGATAATAGCTTCAAAATTGACAGCTGATCAAATAGTCTGCTATTCAAAATGAAACTTTTTATTGAAAACTCCTTTAGTAAATTTTTTTAACAAATTCAAATTTTTAAATTTTTTAATAGGAATTGATAAATCTTCATACACTACTTTAATTGGCGTTGGCTTAGATTTTCTTCCAACACAAATAACCATTTTTGGTTAAGGCAAATTTTAAATCGGCTCTAGTAATTTTAAAATTATAGCAACTTTATCAGTTTTGATTCCTTCATCTATAGATGCAGAAGTAGATTCTTCAATATTAAAAGCCATGATGTTTTTTTCTTTTGACGATCTTCTATTTCTCCAAACAGTTTTAGAAATTACGTTATTATCAGTACTAGAGGTTTTTAGTTTTAGCAATTCAAGTTCAACATTCTTTAGTCTTGCGTTAAATGAAGCTAAAATAGTTGAAATTCCATCTAAACAAGTTATTATTGTATTGAAGAATATTTTAAATTGAGTTTCAAATATAGCTTTATTAGTAGAGACTGTCACTTCTTCACCTACATCTAACGATGCATTATGCATAGACTGATTTTAAATTGTGTCAATACTGCCCTTGCAGTTATGACAATGAAATGGTTCCGTTTTATTAATATACATATGCAGTGAAAGATCATTATTTAAGGCAATTCAATTAGTATGAACCCATCCGGAACATGTAAAACATTTTAAACAAGATGTAAATTGTCTTGGATAAATACAACAATTGCAATAAGTACATGACATATTGATGTTAAAATAAGTAATAATTTAGATGTAAAAAAAGACAGCAAACACTTTCACACCGAATAGGCCAATTTAAACGATACACAAAGGAAGACCACGGAATGATATAGTTAAGAGACCTCTATACTCCAATAACAAACAAAGAAAGTTTTGTGTTAGTGATCCAATTTCTTGATCACAATCATTAGGGCGAGTAGGCGGGAACTAAGTTCAAATTATGCAGACGTGTGGTTTGGATTTGTGTGGCCCACTCACCCACCCAAGTGATTGTCATCAAATTTTTTAATCACAAACACTCGGGTGGGTGAACGGGAACTAAGTTCCAATTATGAGGGCGTGTGATTTGGATTTGTGTTTCCAACCCACCCGCCCAAGTCTTTGTGATTAAATTTTTTGATAACAAACACTTGGGCGGATGGGCAGAAACTAAGTTCAAATTTAGTGAGCGTGTGGTTTAGATTTATGTTTTCTAAATCCGGTCTCGGATTGTAATTATGTTAACCGATGCATTAGTTATCTTGGCGCCCTTATACATGTAATTTCCTATACTGGCCGGAGGTATAGAGTCCTCTTAATTTATAAGTAGTACCTCAAGATGTTAACAAATAAATAAGAATTTAAACCTAATTTTTACTATAGTTTATAATTAATTGGTTCTATGTTATACAAATAATCATATAAAACGTCGTAACTTACAAAAACATATTTTTTTCAAAGATTTATTATAGTAAAACGCAAAATTGATTACAGAATCGTTGGTAAAACAATATTCCAAATTTAAATAAATTTTAGTAAACCGGAAGTTGATAAACAAAACTAAGATTGATAAAATGTTTTAAATGGGAACAATTAATTTGTTGACTGGAACTGGATACGGCAGTTATTTAAAAATTTAAAAATTGTCATATGCTTTTAGGATATTAATATTAAAACTAAACCAATAATCGAATTTATTATTAAACAAATTCCATATTTAATAACAAAATCAATTCAACACAATGAGTATAAAACAGCCAAGAATACTTAATTAAATGGAATCTCCCACAACAAATTCTGCCATGCGCTTAATGATAAAATCAAAGCATCCTGTTGTTTTGCAACTTAAACGAATTTTCCTAATACAATAAAATAGTAAGAAAAAAAACAACAACCAAATTACCTACACTATAACATTATATCAATTGCTTACAATGACATGAATGACTAGTACTTTAACTCAATTCAATCCAATTCATCCTATTTGTTTGTTTACCGTGTTGGAAAGAAACCAGCGCATGTTGTAATAGTAATAATAATAATACTAATCTCAATCTCAATCGGTACTGATAAATATAATTATCATCAAATAGTGTTATTGTTTTTTTTATTTATATATGTTTATGGATGAGGTAAAATTGCGCAATATTGTAGAAATTCCATAAAACAAAGGTCAAGCATTGCGTGATTCTTTTAAGACAATAAATTTCAATCTGATGCTCTCAAGTGGTTAATAAACTTGTTCCTATTAGCATATTTTCAAAAAAAAAAAAATGAATTTAAACGCACATGCTGATAGTAATCTCAATGTAAATAATTTTTCTAAGGAAGCATTCATGACTGATTTACAAATTTGTTTTACTATACGATAAGAATTTAAAAAAGTATTAAATCTCAAAATACAACATTGAAATGTATTAAACAACTTTCTATTGAATTAATCAAATCGTAAAGCAATGTCAAGGTTTTGTTTAAAATGAGTCCACAAATTACTATATTTTCTAATTCATCGTAATCTTTTAATTTGTTGAAATTCAAACTTTTTTTTTTCAAAATATTACATTTTAACATTAAAAAAAATCATCAATCAATCAATTAACAAACTTTAAAATGCAAATACGAGAAAGGTATTTGTATGTGACATTGGCATTTAAAACTTTTATTAATTATTAGAGAAATTAATTGAATTTGAACCATAATTGAATTGTGTCTTATTAATATTCTATTGCGAATTTTTACGCGTAAAAAATATGGTAAAGGTTTTAAATCGACCGTGAAATTGAATCGCGACATAAATATTCATGATTTTTTTGTGTATTGTTATTAAGAAACAGGTTCCTTTTTTATAGTCTGTAAAATTTGAAGATGTTGCAATAATAAGTAGCACAATGACAAAATAAATGATTGGTTATAATTTAATTTTAATAATATGTTGTAAAAATACGTGTACAGATTTTATTTAACTAATTTTAATATCTTATCAAATGCATATCAATCAGCCATCAGAATAGTCGCCAAAGTGTTTTTGAGAAATAACCTTAATTGTTTTCAAAAGTATGTTTTACAATCGTTTTGTCACAACTGTCGTTAAGGGCTCCATTCATTCACTACTACACTTTGTTGCTGTGCCATGGCCAGTGGCGTACCTAAAAATTTTGCCGCCCGGGGCGGTCTCCAATTTGACGCTCTTTCTAAGTCAATCAAATGGTGGTTTTTATAAATTAATAAACATAAATAAATAATTGTAATTAAGATAAACTATAGATAGGAAATTTTTTAACCATTGGATAGCATATTTAAATTTAGCAGTATAAAGCAGGTCGCATAAGTTGATATATCTACAAATGCAACTTTTATAAAAATCATCTCTATAATAACGGTGGTACTAAGCATTTAATAAACATCGAGCATGGAGAAGTACATAGAATTTTTACTCAACGTCGGTACTATTGATGTCTGTATCCGAGTAAAAATTTTAGAGATAATATTTTCAACCCTACTTTGACTTAACGATGAGAAAAATATTTCATATCACATAGTAATTCATAATTTGTAGAAATCGAATAGGAAACTTATGCAGACTGCACCTACCGCCCCTCCCCCCCTTAGGTACGCCACTGGACATACCATACTCATATTTTTTGAAATTTAAAGCTTTTAAATTTAAAAAAAACTTTTAATATTTTTTTAATTATTTTAAGAATACTTAAAAGTTTTAAAGTCTTTTTAAATGCGTTTATTTACATTTTTCTATAATACTTGCAAAGAAGCTTTAATTCTGTGAAAATATTGTCTAAACTTTTTTAGTTTTTGCACTCATTTAAATTTTTTAAAAGCATTTATTTTCTTAAAGAAACTTAACTAAACGAAATGCTTAATAAACTAATTTACTTTATATTATTGGTTTTTGCATCTCCATTTTTTCCATTATTAGTGTCTATATTTTTTAATTTAATTTTATTTGTATTGAAATTATTCTCTACCATTATAACATCTTTATTTTTTGCTCTTTTTTTACTTCCACTTCTGGATATTATCCCTATTTTTTTGGCAAAATGAGTTTTTGTAAAACTTTCTTTCTCAGCGTTTTTGGCCCAAATACCAACATGCATGATTTATTTGAGTTTATTTGGATTTGGAAAAAAACCACTCAGCTGCAAACATACATTGGAATTGTCCAGCCATCTGCCCAAATGTTTGTAATCAAAAGATTAAATCTTTTTCCTCTTTAAGTGTTAGTAGAATCTGAGTTACAGAGAGTGTTACATCTAATCTTTTGATCACAGGCACTTGGGAAGGTGTGTAGATTATTCTTACAAATATACTCAATTTCTAGTAGTCCATTAGTAATAGTAATAGTAATAGTTTTATTGGTGCTATTGCTAATAAAAGCTTACACAAGTTAATACATATCATACAAATTAAAAATTTAAAAAATAAATTAGGGTAGAATAATTACAATAGTAGTATTCATGACAGCAGACGAAAAATTAAAATAACAGTAAAATATACAGCTTAAAAACAGTTTAAAAAAAAAATGTGTATTTTAAATAAAAAATAAAAATAAAAACAACTTGTAAATCAATTAAAATATAGTAAAAACTCATCCCAACTATAGAATGCATTTATTATAAGCAATTCTTTAATTTTTATAAAAAATGGGCAGTTCTGTTAGGTTTGTAGGGAGAGAGTTGTAGAATTTAACACAAAAATAGTTTTTAGAATTTCTACTTGTTTCAAATCGTAGCAATTTAGAGCAAATTTTGTCTTGGTTTCGAGTATTGTAACTATGAGCAGATTTTTGAGTTTCAAATAAATGTAAATTTTTCTTTATATATCTTAAACACTCAAAAATATATAAAGATGGAAGCGTCATAAGTTGATGTTTAACAAATTGTTGCTTACAATCTTCTCTGAAACCAAGTCCATTAATCGCTCTAATTGCTCGTCTCTGTATTGAGAAGACTCCATGACGTGCGGGGGAATGTCCCCATACTAAAATGCCATAGATAAGTTTACTTTGAAAGATGGCAAGGTAAGTCTGTCTTAAAAAGCCAAAGTTTATGGAGTCCTTTAGACTTCTTAAAACAAACACATCACTTGCCAACTTCTTCATAAACATGCCATCTCAAAGCGCTATCAATGTGTAAACCTAAGTATTTTGTGCAGACCACAGTGTCATTACTGGATCTTAGATTATAAGTTATGTTGACAGTTTTGGTGTCATTTAAGTTGAGCCGGTTGCTTATAAACCACTTAGAGACAGAAGATAGTGATGTTGTATGTTGTTCAGCGGCTTCTTCAACTGTATTAGCTACATCAGTAACTGTAGTATCATCAGCATATAAAATTACATTTCCTTCTGGTATTATGTCCGGAAGATCATTAATGTAGATTAGAAACAGCAAAGGTCCAAGTATGGACCCCTGTGCCACACCAGTATCTACATAAAGAAATTCCGATTTTTTATTATCAAGCTTTACCTGTTGCGTTTGGTTTAACAAATACGACATGATAATTCTACAGCCTTTTGGTGACACATTGTACATATACAGTTTTCTAAGTAAAATAATATGGTTTACACAGTCAAAGGCTTTGCTTAGGTCTAAGAAACTAGTTGTAACATTCTCTCCCTTTTCAAGTGAGTTTATAAGTTCTCGCAACAGATTTAGTAATGCATCTGTTGTTGAGCCATATTTCCTAAAGCCATATTTTATTAAATAAATTGCCATCTTCAAAAAAATTAAATAACTGCTCAGCTAGTAATTTTTCAAATATTTTTGAAAATGCTGGTAATAAGCTAATTGGTCTGTAGTTATCCGGTGAATTTTTATTTCCTTTTTTAAAACAGGTATAATAGTTGGTACTTCTCTGGCATACTTTTTTAACCAAACCAAAAACACCGACTTTTGATAGTTTATTTTTTACATTTTACTAAAAAAATTAGAACTAATTTAATAAAAACAATAAATATCTAATACATTTTTGGTACTATATTCTTACCTGGAACATATTTTTATAATAAACTTAATGGTTAGTACAAAATTACAAAATTTTCTTAGATTTTAGCATTTTACTCAAAAATTTGATACTATTCTCATAAAAACTAACAAACACATAAATTGAACAAGTTTTGGTACTATCTTGCTACTTTTCTGGCATATTTTTATAGCCAGACAATGACACCCACTTAAAACTTGTTATAAAAGTTTGATTTTATTGCAAATTTTTGCTTTTATTCAAATATTTAGTAGTTTCTAAAATATACAGTTACTTAGTACAAATTTTGGTACTACATTTGTATTTTTTTGCATAAATTTATAACCAACAAAAAGCCAAAAACATGAAAATTTGTAAAAAACTATACCTTTTTGTAAATTTTCTGCATTTTACACAAAAAATCTTTCTTTATTGTTCTTTTTTGCTTTAGGCTTTTGTAACGCAATTTTGCGGCGTATGAAAATGCCAGTTGCCACCTTTGCCTGGTGCTATTCTTTTCCACAACTGCTGGTTTAGATGCACAATGAGGTCCGGGGATTTTTGCTTGATTTTCTTATATAGCGGCTCAAGGTTGTTATCGGCCTGTTCTTGCCAGGTTTTTACCTTCCTTTTTAACGCTTTTACAATGCAATTATGGTAAATTAGCTTGCGCACCTGGAAGACCCAAAAATGTTTTTCAAGTTTGGTAAAGAACTGGTGGAGATATTTGAAACCAAGTTTTTAGAACGTAGGCAGATAATATTCAGAATAATATTTATTTGCCGTTTTTTAAATGTAAACTACACTAACATACAAATTGTTATAAAAGTTTAGTTTTTAGTATAAAACTTGGTACTAATCATATTTAATATATACGCACTCCATTCTATGAATCCGACCAAGTAGATTGAACTGAAGTGTTCTACCCGCCTACTCAAGCGCCAGAACACAACCAACATCAAAGACGTTATTATAATAACAGAAACCGGATTTATTATAAAATCAAATAATGATATATCAGCATCAAGAAATTAAATTAAAAAACTTTTAAAGAAACAAAACCTTTAGGCAGGTTGCCAACAAAATTCACCCATCATCATACTCGGCTGTAATTACTTCTGTTGATCAGGAAATTTCTGACAAAGAAATGAAAACTAAACAACATCACACAGTTTCTGTAAAAGACTAATATTGCAAATGACTTTAAACCCAACACTCAAAATAAGAGTAATAACCACAGATGTTAATGCCTACAAAACCCTCCTACAAAAAGGAATATTTTATAAAAGCAAACATTTTGCCGTTTATGAAAACCAAGCCCCGGCTTCAATACCCATTCCATGCAACATATGTAACTTATTTAAACACAAGTTAGACAACTAAATGTAGTAAGTGTGGTGAAACCACAGAACTGTAGATTGCACCATCACAGTGCACTGAGAAAGGTCACAAAACGTAGTTCTTGAAATCTAAAAGGAGACCAACCAAACTAATTGAAGGGATACAATAAAAGGTTTGCAGAAACTAACAGCAAAATCACAGTATCATCAAAGATTTACGCATCAATCACTGTGCATGATCAAATCATCGACAAGTATGTGAACCAAATTAAGTCCCCTAACAATACTGACCTAAAAAAAAAACTAAATTTATTATCACTTATAATATTGACACAATAGTAACCGCATGTTTATAGTAATGCTTGACCTCCTTAACCCTGAACAGGCTTCTCCCACTACCCTTGTAAGCGGTATACAAGTCATCATAACCCAATCCCATAATGTCTAGTTTAAGTGTCTTATATTCCAACAGAAACAGTTTTTTTTACAAATTATCAATCATTAATAACTTCATCCTATCTAATCATATTTTTTGGACCATGTTTGTCGGAACCAAATCCCTAAATTCCATAACATTCCAGAATTGGTCAATAATTCAAAATCAACCAAAACTACAGAGGTGGCTCTGTTTCCATGACACACCTATCTATTTCACTTAGAAAAAATAATCTTCCTAGTATCAATAACCCTTTAAATGATTGCATCCATTTTTCAATTGCAGTTTAAATTATGGGCGGGTAGCTTCTTATACTTATAACTTTAACCACTTTTTTTTACAAAATATACAAGTCCGGCCACCCACCCAAGTGATGGTGATTAATAACTCAAATTTCAACTACTTTTTTTTACAACATTTTTTTGATGATAAACCTTTGGGAACCAAGTTTAAATTGTGGGCGGATAGTTTTTTCAACTGTAGCCCACCCACTCATCCAAGTGTTTATAATTAAAAATTTATAACTTCAACCACCTCTTTTTACAAAAGTTTTTTGATGACAAACACTTGGGTCAGAGACCGGGAAATAAGTTTAAATTGTGGGCGAATAGCTTTTTTTTTGTAGCCCATCCACCCACCCAAGTGTTGGTGATTAATAACTCAAAACATCAACCACATTTTTTCTAAAAGTTTTTTGATGACAAACTCTTGGTTGGGAGGGTGGGAACTAAGTTTAAATTGTGGGCGGATAGCTTTTTTGTAGCTCTCCTTTCCACCCAAATGTTGGTGATTAATAACTTAAAACTTCAACCACTTCTTTTTACAAAAGTTTTCTGATGACAAATGCTTGGGTGGGTGGGCGGGAACCAAGTTTAAATTGTGGGCGAATAGCTTTTTTTACTGTAGTCCATCTACCCATCCAAGTGTTGGTGATTAATAACTTAAAACTTTAACCACTTTGTTTTTGGGTGATTAATAAGTCAAAACATCAACCATTTTTTTTCTAAAAGTTTTTTGATGACAAACTCTTGGTTAAGAGGGTGGGAACTAAGTTTAAATTGTGGGCGGATAGCTATTTTGTAGCTCTCCTTTCCACCCAAATGTTGGTGATTAATAACTTAAAACTTCAACCACTTCTTTTTACAAAAGTTTTTTGATGACAAATGCTTGGGTGGGTGGGCGGGAACCAAGTTTAAATTGTGGGCGAATAGCTTTTTTCACTGTAGCCTACCCACCCATCCAAGTATTTATGATTAAAAATTTATAACTACAACCACCTCTTCTTACAAAAGTTTCTTGATGACAAACGCTTGGGTGAGTGGACGAAAATACATAAACAAGAAGAAAATTGTTTCAAATTGGAATTTTCTGACAATTTTATAATTTCTTTTATTAAAAAATTAATAAAGCATTTTAGTACTACACTTGTAACTTTACTGAAAAAAAGTTTCTTTATAAAATAACAGAACAGTTGAACAAACATAGAGAAAAATATAAACAAACAATCAAACGTAAACTAACCCCAATAAAAAACCTAAAAGGTTTCAAACTGAATGACCTGACAATCAACATTGCATCAAGCATGCAAGTAGCAACGAAAAAAATTTGCATGCAAAACAGAAAAAAACCAGAAAGTTCAAAAGCAACAAAACTAACAGAACTTAAACAATATAAATGTCGACATACGAAACACGTTAGAAAACAACATAAACATAAAGGTATACTAATCATAGACAAAATGTTAAAAATGAGTGGAAAAGCTTTAATAAATGCAGTTCTAGTACTAATAAACAAGTATCTTAAAAAAAGCAAAGATTTTTGAGCAAAACAATCCAGTCATGTCTGTCAAAAAGTAATTTGTAGTTTATCACTTGCCTAATTTTAACATGAGAACTGTAATTTATTAAATTTATTACCAAAACTTTTAAATTTTGGTTTACAGTGTTTATTAGCATGCAGAGCTTCACATTTAAGTACTTTTTGCCATGCTTCTTCATTATTAGCATTATTTTAATAATATTAGTCATATATTTTTGTTGTTCTTGTCTTTTTATCTCTAATTTTTCTTCAACATAGCATTCCAAAAATTTTTGATGATTACGATTAGTATATTTCCAAAACGGACTTTCATTTTCTTTAAGAATAGCTTTTTTAATGGTAGATGTTTGGCTTTCAATTGGTAATGTACTTATCTACAAAGAGGTTTGTCAGGGTGACACGATACGGATGGGCCATTTTTAAGTTGAAATTTTAATCATATAGAATAAGGATTTAGATTATTTTTATTTTATTTTAGAGAGTGTGTATTTTGATCAAGTTTGAAATATGATTTTATTTAAATGGCCGCCAGTACAGGCTTGACAGTAGGCTATTCTCGAAGACCAATTATTGAGTATTTGCGCCACTGTTTCCAGCGGTAATTTGGCGATAGCTTTGTAAATGTTCTGTTTTAAGTGGTTAATTGCTTATGGAATGTCAGCATACACCTCTTCCTTCAATGCACCCCACAAAAAAATCCAGCGGTGTCAAATTGCAGCTACGAGGTGGTCAGCTCACATCACCGAAACGGCTAATAACGCGGTTAATAAATTTGTTGCGCAGAAGATTTATCGTAGCATGTGCAGTATGGGATGTTGCCCCATCTTGTTGAAACCAGAGCTGTTGTAAATCAAATTTCTCCAATTCGGGCAACAAAAAATCTCTGTAGCGATTTTTGGTAACAGTAATCTTGGCTCTATCATTGTTTTCAAAGAAAATTAGCCCAATAACGTCACCACTCCAAAACCTGCATCAAACGGTAACTCGCAATGGATGCATTGGTTTCTCAACTATGACGTGGATTTTTTGTTTCCCAAATACGGCAGTTTTGTTTCTTTAAACGAGGCCTATTTCTATTTTGGAGGTTACAAGATAGAAATAGGCCTCGTCCAAAAAGATAATTTTTTGGAAAAATTAGAGTCAATATTCAATTTGTTTAAAGCCCACTGAGCAAAGCAAAAACGGGCACTAAAGTCGGCTATTTTAATTTCTTGAACGAGTTGCACTTTGTACGCAAACATACTGAGGTCTTTGTGAAGAATCCGCCTCAAAGGGGTTTGCCGAATATCGAGATGATGTTCTTGGGTGTTCGCGCTTTTGTGGCTCAAAGTGTAGCCACAAAAGCAACAATTTTGGCAGAACTTTTTAGATGAGCATGCTTAATGCGCACATTGTCTAAAAGCATTTCACGCACTTATTTTTATTATTGAATCCTAAGATAGACAACTTTATTTACGCATTTTCACTAGAGCGGCACAAACGTACATTAGATGGTTACATAATCCCAAACATTTATAATCACTCTTTATTTCTAAACGTTGCTCCAAAGTCAAACAATGCATCTTCTGTCTACGGAGGTATCTAATCACACTTTTCTTATGTAATTGTAACGCAAAAATTGACAGCGTTGGTAGAAACATGTGATTCAAAATTCAACTAAAACATGGCCCACCCTTTATATACAGAGTTGGGTAAATGTATGGAAACACCCAATTTTTGACTAAATTTTTAATTTATTTTAAAAATGACCTTAATCAAAGTTTTTGTATAATTTTTAATCTATATACTGACGACGTACTTTGATTTTCAAAATCTACAAAAACTTTGTTTAAAGTGTTTAAAATTAACTAAAAATTCAATTCCACACATTTGCTTAACCCTGTATAACACAGTTATCAAGTAAATTGTACAACTGTTGGTATTAATATCGAAAAACTATGATGATTTGGAAGTCGGTTACAAAAAAGAATTTGTACAATTGAATTTCATGCAATTTTCTATTCTAAATTCAAGTTAATTAATTCAAATCAATTATAAAAGTATATAACGACTAAACAAAAAGTTGAGGAAACAATCAAACTTAATAGAATAAGAAAAGACCTTCAATTAAATTTATCTCAACCTATATTGCTTGTTGAAATATTGACATCATTGTGATTTTAAGTATGTACTCACATTAGTATTATTATAATTGCCTAGAGGGGACAGTAGCATAACGCATGATGCATAACATGCACAATTTTATTGAACAATAAATATCAATTTTAATTAATAATAATAATAATAATAATAATAAACAAGCAACCATTAATTTTAGTATAAATGTATTAATACCAAATTTTATTAAAACAAAGACTAGTATAGAACCTTGAGGGACATCAGCATTTATGGTTTTTAGGAAAATTAATAATAAAAGTTATAAATTTTAACATATATAATTAAATAGAAGATTTGTTCATCTTTTATATTCTGTTTTAAGTAATTAAAATTTAAAAAAATCTAATACCTTTTACACTTTGTTACTAATACAACCCAAAACATTTTAGAGTTTAGTTTATAACTTGCTACAACTCATTGTACCGAAATGAGATAAAATTATTATAATGACAAATCAATCATTATTAGATTCATATCAGATTATCCACATGCGAGATTATTATTTGATTTAAACTGTTTTTAGTACAAATCCTACACTGTATTTTAATATTGACATTGGAATATCATACACTGATAACAAAAATTTCTGTAATAGTACAAATTGCAATATACTATCGCCCAATACAAATTCGTATAGAATTGCATTGCTACTAGGTGAGGCAAGGTGTATGTATAACAATTTACACGTGACAATGACAACCTAGCTTAGTCCGTCTATAGTCACTCAATTGAACAAACCGAGCATCAGTTATCACAGAGAGTATTTTAACACTTAACGCTGGAGTGTGAAGTGCGCTAGTTCGCGGATTGCGATTAATATGATAGCGCACTGATTCGCGCGCAAATTAAATTAATATAAAAAAATGACTGCTAAAGACAATTCATTAGATGCTATTTTGGTGCAGTTAGGTGATTTTGGAAAGTATCAGATTATTGTGTTTTGTTTAATTTCGTTTTCGGTTGTGTTACATTCAGCTGTTCATATTGCTTTCGTCTTCAGTGCGAGGAATATTGAATACAGGTAATAAGTGTTTTAAAATAAAATGGAAAATTTCAAACATTTTTAATAATAATAAATCAATTTGTAACAATGGAAATACCACAATAAACTATCGTAATAAAAGTTTATCAATTCAATTTTTTTTTAAATTAATTTTAGCATTTATTTATTGAATTCTTGTTTAATTTAATGAAAAATTTTGAATAAAATATAAAAAATGATACTACTTTTCCTAAAAAAAATCATTTAATTTTATATACCGTAATAATAAAAAAATTAGAACGTTAAGAACTAGTTAAAAATCTGATTTAATTTTATAAACAATTTGTGTCTTTAAACAATTAATGTTTAAAACATCAAAATAAAATATTTTTTTTTTTTAATTTATTTTGCAAAAATATGAATTAAATCTCATCATTAGATTTAATTAATTTTTTGCTAAATTTTAATACTATTATTGTACTAATATTTTGAAATTAATTAATTTGGAAAAAAATAGTAAAAAAAATATGTTAATTAGCATATAATTGGTTTTTTATTGATAACGTTTCGATAACGTCTTTACTTTCATCTATGTTTTAAAAAAATATTATGTTTGTTAAATAGTTTTTTGAAAATATATAATAAATATAATATTTTTTTAAAGCTTTGATGAAGATAATCACTTTACAAAAACGTTAGCAATAAAGAAAACCAATTATACGCTAATTAACATTTTTTTTTCCTATCTTAGTTTCAGATTAATTAATCTCAAAACATATAATATAATGTTTTTTTTTTGTAATATTTTACTTTATAGGATTTTTTTTATTGAGATATTAGTACCATGTTGAATATTTTTAAAACTAAGTAATTTGAATTTTTGGTAAATACATTATAGTATTGTAGCAAATTAATAAATTTCAAACAATATTTTTTTTAGAAATTTATTTTTTAAAACATTAGTACTATTTTAAATATTTTTGAAACCATACATTGAATTAATTTAAATCTTTGGAAAAATTTAGTACTACAGTAGTTTTTGAGATATTTGTATGATGTTGAATATTTTTGAAACTATACATTGGGTTAAATTAAGTTTTTGTCAAAAGTTACTACTTCTATAGTACTAATATTGTATGCAATTTTGAATTTTTTATAAACATTTTCCAGAATGTTGCAAACTAAACTAATTCTATAAAAAAAAAATTATTTAAATATTTGTACCATCTAATTTGTTTTTGATACTATACAAGGTGTGGCTATTAAATAACGAAACTACTAACATGCGCTTAAGTTAATTTAATTTAAAACCTTCTCTTTCAATTGCCGCAACCCACATGCCGGTAGATATTTTTGTGTAATCGTAGTATTTGTTTTTGTAACTTATGTTTTTTTTTTCTTTTGCCGGAAAAAGTTAAGTATTTTAGTTGAACAAAGAGGTGTTGTGAAATTTCACGTAAAACTTTGAAAAATATCCACAGAAACTTACAAATTATTATATAAAATGTATGGTAATGAGTGTTTATCGGTTATTTAGCTAATATCAGCAAATTAAAATTTATGTATGTTTTTTTTGGATATTCATGGTATTTTGTATCTTTATTGGGTCCTGACGGTCAAACTATTAATTAATATTACTACCTTGATGTTCTTGCCCAGCTTTGCAAAAGAATAAGAAAAAAAGACCCGAATTATGGGAGAAAAAGTCAAGACAAGCCAAGCATAGCATCCGCCTTATTCACCAGACCTAAGTTCATGCGATTTTTATCTGTTACCGAAGATCAAATCTAAAAAAAAAGTAACGAAAACCTACAAGCATCTTAAAAGAGCTTACTAAAGAATATTTCCTGCACTGTTTTGATTTAAAATTTAAAAAAAAATAGTTTTGTTATATAATAGCCACAATTTGAATTTACTGCTATATTACTAAAGCTTTAGCAAATTTGAATAAATTTTATATAATATTATTTTTTCCAAAATGTTGTAACCTAGAGTTTTTTTATTGAGTTACTTTAGGTTAAATTAAATTTTTGTCAAAAGTTACTACTTCTATAGTACTAATATTGTAGCAATTTTGAATGAATTATATATTTCAGAATGTTAGAATTTTTTTATTGAACTATTAGTATCATGTTAAATATTTTTAAAACTATAAATTATATTGAATTTTTGACACAATTTAGTACCAATATTGAACCAAATTTGATTAAATTTTATACGAGTGTTCAAAATAATTTGTATATGGGTAATTCTATTACTTTTTGACTAATTTAAAAAAGTCGACTTCTTGGATTATGCTACAATTTTGAGGGATCAAAATATTGATAAAATAAATCAGATTTTCAAAATTTTGGATCTTAAAATATTGCTTGTTCAAAATGAAAGTCAGAAATTTCTCACGTTTTAAGTGCTTTTTAGTTAATTTTGTATTTTAATGTTTGGGTCTTTGGAAAAAAATAAGTAGGTTCACAATAGCTCAAATTATTCCTTATGTACTTTAAAATTTGTACAATCAATATTGAAGCAGTCATTTTGATATATCAAGCTTCAAACATTATTCCAAAAAAAATCGTAAATTTAGCAAAATTGCAGAATTATGCTTTTTTAAACCGTTTTAACTTTGTCAAATTTTAACGAAATTTGATCTACAAGGCCTAATCTTTCTTTAAAGTGATCACACAAGACTTATATAATCAATATGTATACACCACTATTTTGATGCAAGTTAAAAACCTCTTAATATTGCCTTGTACAGTGCCGTAGCTAAGGCCCGACATGTTTTGGGACCCCTAAGCCTCAAAAATTAAATAACCGAATTAATTAAATACATTGATCAGTGATCACAATTGTTATTTAATAAAAGTAATAATACAAAAATTTTATAAAACAAAAAAATATTGTTAAATTTAGTATATAGTATATAGTGTATCAAGGGCCAAAAATAGGCTTAGCAGCACGAACAAGCAAATCAAAATATTATAATTTTACTGTCAGATTTTTAGGTATGACGTCTACATATAAAATTTTAATTCACAGCCAATCAAATATCGGGAATAACCGAAAAGGCCAATAAGCATATGCGGGCCGAAAAAGATGCAGGCGGAAAAAGGTATTTCACCCGGATTGATTGTAGCCGTTGTCGTTGTTTATTCGGCTGCCTTTAGTGCTTCTGTTTTTACACGTAAGTTGTGTTGGTTTGATTGCATGCTTCAGCCAATGAAGAACTCGGTTGTCCCAGACACATGCTTTCAATTCTTTAATGAGCTGTTACCATACATATGAAGCGGTATTTAACCGGCAATAGTGACAGTGCAAGTGATGTTATAGCCCAGAATAACTTTAGTTTTGCATTTGTGTTGTTCTTCATACTGTCGCTCTCTCGCATTCTCCTGTTTTGTGTATTTTTTCTTGTCTAACATAATGTTGTTTAGTATATTTAAAGTAATCGTTAATTGTGCCAACTGATGATCAATCCAATCATGGTAGTACCTAAATTTTCAGTATTTATTTTATTTTATTTTATAAAAAAAGTTTTTTTATGTATACTTATTTGTTCGTTTCACACGTATGCGGTTTGTTTTTGATTGCAACCAAAAACGATTGAAACTTTTGCACACATACACAGTTTATGGCTTTTGCGTTTTTTTCCGTTCACAGGCTCAGTAGTATTCATAATGAAGAGAAGTCAAGTTGTTGCCATATTGTTCCTCTATAGAAGAATAAAAAACAAAGGCGGAATACTAGAATTCAATGGGAGCACCCTCTCATCACTTTACGTGGGAGTATTTGGTGCTATACTGTTTCTATTAGGTACCGAATACAAACCAAAAAAGAACCAAAAACGAACCGAATCAAATGGAATCCCATACGTGTGAAACGAGTGTAAGGCATTAAAACTTATTTTGATGTACAATACAAACACAATAGGGGCCCCAAGAAAATTCTTGTGGGGGGCCAGAATTTGATGCTACGCCACTGGTCTTGAATACTATTTCTCATATAGATAACCTTTTTTTTTGTGGTCTGAAGAATATTTTCTAAAACTTTGACTAAAATTGACATAGTGTGACAGCGCTTTTTTGGGACCTAAAAATTACAAGTTTTAAAGATTGCAAAAACATGTGCAACTTTCTGCATCAAAATAGTGCTGTAAACGTATTGATTCTATAATTCTTGAGTGATCATTTTAATAAAAGATTAAACACAAAAAATCTAGACCTTGTATCATATTTTGTTAAAATTTGACAAAGTTAGAATAGTTTGAAGAAAGCATCATTTTGCAGTTTAGCTAAATTTACGGTTTTCTTTTAGAACAATGTTCAATGCTTGATATATCAAAATGACTGCTCCAACATTAAATAGGTTTTAAAGTACGTGTATTAAGAACAAATTTAAGCCATAGATAGACCTTCTTATCTTTTTCTAGAAGCCCAAAAATTGAGATACAAAATAAGCTAAAAACTAAATTTCTGACCTTCAATGTGTGTTATTTTGAACAAGCGATATTCTAAAGTTTTGAAAACCTCATTTTTTATCCATATTTTGATCCCTCAACAATTGAAGTCGACTTTTTCACGTATGCCATACTTCTGCAATTTTTGTAACAAAATACCATGATCGTCTAAATCAAATGATTGCGTAAGTCAAGAAATACTCTTAAACAATGATTACCTAGTTCTAAGCTATTTAATACATAATAATACAAAAAAACGTTAATCTTTTTGCAACCAAAGTTTCAATAAACATTGCAAACATTTTTTTAGCAAAAATACAATTTTTTTTTGAACATATCTGAGAATATTTCTTGGCTAAGCAATTTGCGATTTATTTTCAATAAATGTAAGAAGTTTGTAATGTGATACTATGCATTGTTTGAATAAATTAAGAGCATACCGACCGCTACCTTGATTTGTAGTATTTAACAAAAACGGCAACTTTGGCTTCATTGCTGCTTTTACAAATAATTTGATAATCGATTTATTTTTTTACCAGTACATTTCGAAAGAATTCAACTATAATATGTCGAAAAAGTAGGGTCCAATCACACCGCCAGCCCAAACACCGCACTAAACAGTGACACGTTAAGGATGCAAAGAGTTTTCAACAATCATTCTTAGATTTTCTGAGCCCCAAATGCGACAATTCTGCTTATTAACATAGCCTCCGAAGTGAAAATAGGCCTCATCACTGAAGATAATTTTTTGATAAAATTCCGGATCATTTTGATGCATTTGAAGAACCCAATCAGCAAAGATACGACGTTTATGGTTATGGTGTTAACTGAACTTTAAAAGCCTTAAGACTTAAGTCTTTATGCAAAATACGGTGTAAAGTCGTTTGTGGAATAAATAATTCCAAAGATCGACGAGGAATTGACATACCTGGGTTTTCTTCAACACTACGGGCTACATCAGCAATATTCTCATGTGTTCTTGAGCGTTGCACACGATTTCGATTCTTCACATCACAAACTTGTCCCTACAGCTCAAATTTTTTTGCCTGGTTTACTATTGCCGGTCGAGAAGTTGCTTTACGACGACCAAAAAGTGCTTTAGTTTTGCGAACTGTGACTAAAAATTTTTCACTATTTTTGTAGTAAATTTTAATCATTTCAATGCGTTGTTGAAGCGTGTATCGTTCTAGCTTCAAAACTGATCAAATAGCCTGCTATTCAAATGAAACTTCTTATTGGAAAACCTTTTATAATTATGTTGTGGAATATAATTTTCGTTGTACCATTTCTTATTCTGAAATGCAACGTCTATTATTTGATATGTAATGTGTAAATTGATTGTCGTGGATTTTGGCGTTGTGAATCTTATTTGATTGATCATTGCATTTTTCCCATGTTGTAGCAGTGTTGCTCTATTGTTACTTAATATTATATTGTCGTGCAGTAAGACGTAAAAAATAAAAAAAATAAAATATTTTGTTGCAGTCGTGCAAACAGCTTCTTTTAACGTCCAAAATTTTTATTTTTAAGATATTAGTACAATCTTGAAAGTTTTTGAAACTATACATTGAATTAATTTGAATGATTAGCAACTTAAAAAAAAATTAAATTAAAATTAAATTTAACAAATTTAGCACTAGCAGTACGTAAAGTATGCATTAAAAAAACAAAAACTCAACAAATTAATTAATAATTAGTATTTTTTATAAATGTTTTAAAATTATTATTTTATTCTTGATAATTGCGGCGAGTTTTTTAAACTAAATTAACAAAATTAAATCAATCAATCAAAAATTATATAAAATTGCAATAAAATTGTCTAACAAAATTCAGTGACTAAACTACTTCTAAACAACCTTCATTTAATCGAATGCATACATTAAAAAAATACTAATTTTAATTTCGATCGTGTGTAGCAGTGTAGGAGCCTAAATTTGTAGCCAAGGAAAACCGTAGCATGTAGGAGTAGGATATAGTTTTGCAAAGAATAATGGCTTTGTTTTTTTAAATTGTAACCAAAAATCTAAACCGAAATTATTCAATAATAAAACAAATTGAATAATATGTTAATTTAAATTTTATTGCTCAATTATATGCGTAGTTTAGTAGTTTAGTTAATTTAAATCTATATTAGAAATATATTTAACTATTATTTCTAATCTTTGAATATTAAATTCAATTAAATATGCAGAAATTTTAATCAACAATTGAATTTTTTAATTTATACTAGATGATTAGTTTATTTAATAAGACAATCAAATTTATGCTAAAAAATAATGTTTTTGTATTAAGAATGCGGTACCAAAACAACCGCAATTTATTCCGATTTAAACTGGTTACAACTGCTAATAAAAAAAGTATGAAAAAACTCAGCTTAATTTGTTTTGAAATATTATCTTTAACGAGATGAAGTGAAGTGGCTTTATATAATAATATTTGTTTAAAAAAAAAACTTTCTTAGATGAAATCTATTCAAACTACGAAATAAATGTTTAAATGTTATTATGTAAGTTTTAAATATTGCGTAATAGCAGTAATTATTGTAATTATTAACTCATTGTTATTCATGATTGTCATTGGTAAAAAGATTAGCTGTTTTAATGATATTGCAAAAAAATTGTAATAAGTAATAATTTAAAATCAGACTATAATTAATTACTAGAAATAGATCCGGCAAAATGAATACAATTATTTTAATGTATATACTGATTTTAATACACAATGGGTTTTTCCAAATAAGAGTTTTTATTTTGATATAACAAAAAAAAACGGTGTTTTTTAAGAAAAATCAATAAATGTTTATTTCATTGTAAAGAGGAAGGAATGCCATTAACATTAGAAAACAATATCAGTCAAATGGCCGCCACGGTTACGGTTGCAGTACCACATTCTTTTTATGAAATTTTCCATGACCAATTTGCACATTTGCGACTGTATGTCCTCGATAACGTCACAAATTCCATCTTTAAAGTCTTAAATCCATTGTGGAGCATTGGCACAACTTATCTTTTACATGGCCTCAAAGAAAAAAGTTTATAGGTGTTAAATCACAAGATCTTGGTGGCCAATTGTGATCATCTCTTTAAGAAATAACACGGTCAGAAAACTTTTCTTGCAAAATTGCGATTGTTTCGTTGCTTGTGTGGCACGTAGCGCCGTCTTGCTGAATTAAACGTCGTCCACATCAATACCTTCCAATTCCGGCCATACAAAATCATTAATTATAGCTCGGTAGCGCCATCCAGTTGCACTAGCCTCATTTTCAAAAAAAAGTAAGGTTCAATCACACCGCCAGCCTAAAAACCGCACTAAACACGTTGAGAATGCAAAGACTTTTCAACAATTTGCACCAAATGTGACAATTCTGCTTATTAACGTAGACTCCGAGGTGAAAATGGGCCTCATCACTGAAGATGATTTTTCGATGAAATTCCGGATCATTTTGATGCATTTGAAGAACCCAATCAGCAAAGATACGACGTTTATGATGATTGACCGGCTTGAGTTTTTGTTTCAACTGAACTTTAATAGCCTTAAGACTGAAGTCTTTATGCAAAATACGGTGTAATGTCGCTTGTGGAATGTCTAATTCCAAAAATCGACGAAGAATCAACAAACCTGGGTTTTCTTCAACACTACGGGCTACATCAGCAATATTCTCATGTGTTCTTGAGCGATGCACACGGTTTAGATTCTTCACATCACAAACTTGTCTCAACTGCTCAAATTTTTCCACCAGGTTTAATAATAATAATAATAATAATATATTTATTTCAGAGTTTATACAAAATATAATACAACAATTATATAATACATTAAAAACTGAAAATTAGTCAAAATCACTAATGATTTAAGTACTCATAAACCGTGTATGGTTCTATGTTAAGTAAGTACATGAACACTTCGGTTTTAAATTTGTTTAACAATTTTATACGTTTTAACTTGTCTGGTAGTTTATTGTACAACTTTATACAAGAGTATGTGCATCCTTTTTCGTACATTGTTAGTCTATGTGCTGGTATATTATAGTTTATTGACCTAGTGTTTTTGTTATGAGATGATCTAAACATTTCAAACTTTTCAGAATTTCTATATAGAAATAGTATGGATTCATAAATGTACAAACCTGGTAAAGTTAAAATATTATTCTGTTTAAAAACACCTCTACATGATTGCTGATACTCTAATCCAATAGTTGTTTTCACTGCTTGTTTTTGTATAATAAATGTAGAGTTTGAATCAGAACTACTTCCCCAAAATGTTATGCCAAAACGTATCAATGATTGAAAATTTGCGTAATATACTGTCTTCAACACGTCATTGCTTACATATTTTTTTATAACTCTCAAAGAATGAAGCACTCCGTTTAGTTTTGCATTTAGAACCGTAATATGATTTGAATATTTTAAAGAGTCTTGAATGGTAATTCCCAAAAATTTAGTAGAATGTGTAAGACCATAATTAACGTTGTTTAAAGTAAAATATTCAGGAATATTTGGTGTCACATGAGTTCTAAACAACATCACATTGGTTTTTTCTTTGTTAATTATCATCTTATTCATACTAAACCAGTATTCAATACATGACAACATAAAACTGCATTTATCTTTACTATTGCCGGTCGAGAAGTTGCTTTACGACGACCAAAAAGTGCTTTAGGTTTGCGAACTGTGACCATTTTTGTAGTGAATTTCAAGCGTTGTTGAAGCGTGTATCGTTCCATTTTTAATAATGGCGTAGTTTTTACTTGTCAAATGTTAAAAGATAAAAACTTCAAAATTTACAGCTGCCCAAATTGCCTGGTATTCAAAATAAAACTTCTTATTGGAAAACCCTTTATTTAGTCATTCGCCCTTCTACTCTTTTGGATGTAGGGTATTGGCCTTAGTGGCCTCTAATAAATTTTTTCCATCTATTTTTATCTTTTGTCATTTCCTTAGCTTTTTTTCCATTTTGTTAGTATTTTTGTTAATAGGTTTTTTTTTAATCTATTTTTTCTTTTTTCTTGGGCCTTGGCTTTCCATATCTTTTTTGTTAGTGTTGAGTGTCTCATTCTGTGCATGTGTTCCCATCACCTATGCCAGATATTCTGTCAATGTATTCCTTTATTGATTTGATGCCAAGCTCCTTTCTTATCTGCTTGCTCTTTATTTTATCTCTTATTGTTACTTCTTTCACTTTTTTTAATTCTTTCATTTCTGCAGTCCAAATTCTGTTTTTTCTCTTCTTGATAGCACCCATGTTTTGCATCCGTATGTAAGTATAAGTCTGTAGACTGCTTTATATACTATCATCTTTGTCTCTTTAGTTTTTTTTTTATTTGCTAGCACCTTTTCCAAGAAGTAGTATGTGTTGATTGGGATTAAATAAAACACCGTATCTTTTTAGATTAGTTACGTTCGATAAAGTTCTACAAAACAACTGCAAGAACTTACAGCGTAAGTCAAATCTGGTCTGGTTTTAGTAGAGAGTTATAAGAAGCTTTCTATTGCTTCTCTAAACGGAAATGCACACTTTTGTATCATCTCTTGTTCAATACGTTTTGCTTTTATGGGGGTTGTTACTGTTATGGCTTCGGTCATTTGAAACTTTTCTAGTACTCTTTTTGTAAATTCAGTCTGTTTTAGCTTAAGTCTATCTCTATGAAGTTCAGTATACACTTTTACTTTGAATTTTTATGTCAGATTTAGGTCTCTGTAGAGGAATGCTGTGTTTATATCAAATTCTATGATTTTATGATTTTTAGCTGCAGCTAGTGCAAATAGTATTCTCAGTGAAGTGCTATTTACCCCGCGACTGAATATTTTGTTGTAGTCAATTCCATGTTTCTGTTTGCATCCTCTAATCACCAGTCTTGCCTTGTATCTTCCATTATTTTTTACTTTTAAGATCTATCTGTTACTGAGTATTTTCTTGCCTTTTGCTTTATTTTTGTCAACTTCTATCCAAACTTTGTTTTTCAAAGTGATTCTTTTTCCTCTTTGATAACTTTAATCCATTCATTTCTTTCGGAACCTTTGATTACCTCTTTAAAAAGTTGTAGTATTTTTTTGGTTTTTACCTCTTGTTGACCTTTGTGGTTTGTTATTGTTTTCTTGATTCTTTTTTTTTAGTTTTATCTTTTTTTCTATTTCCTCTTTTGCTGCTTTTTCTTCTTTTGTTTCTTCTGTCGGAATTTCTTCTTCAGTTTTTATTTTGTTTTCGGATTCATCTTTAACAGTTGTCCATTTTTCTTAAATATTTTCATTAAATATTACACCTCTATATGTTGTTATTTTCCTTTTGTCCGTATTCCACAGGCGATATCAATTTAAGCTATATCTTACTATTACTAATTTCTTACTTCGATCATTCAGTTTCTTTAATCTACCTAGCACTTTGTCAAAGGCGTCAAATACTCTTACTCTGGAAAGATCAGGTTTCCTACTTGTCCATTTTTTATGTGGAGTTGTATCAACAGTTGATGAAGGACTTATTTGTTAGATAAGCTGCTGTTCTTACAGCTTTTCCCCACAATTCTTTGTGTTGGTTTCTATCCAAAATTAATGTTCTGGCTTTTTCTAACAAAGTTCTGTTCTGCTTTACCATTGAGTTGAGGGGTATGTAGAACTGTGTAGTCCAAAATTATTTCTTTTTGTTTATGCCTTGATTTTTTGGAGATGTATTTGCTACCATTGTCACATATAAATTTGTGCACTCTTAGATTCCATTTTACTTTGACCATATTAATGTATTTTTTTATTGCATCTTTGACTTGATTACGATTTTCTAACAGGAATACCATGCAGTGATGAGTAAAATCATCAACGAAGGTGATAAAATATTTGTTTCCATCTTACGTTATAGGATTTATTGGGCCACACACGTCTAAGTGTATTATTTCCATTGGTCTACTAGCTCTTGTTCGCTCTGTTTTAAACGTAAAATGTATCTGTTTTGCTAGTACACAACATTTGCATATCTCATCCAAAAATCAATTTGTCTTTTGTCTAAAGTTAGACCAGTGGATAAGCTTCTTAATTTCAATAGGTTTTCTTTGCTTAAATGACCCATCCTTCAAAGCCAATCGTTGTTAAAGCTGTTTCTTGTTTTTCACTGTTGAGATTTATGCTGTAAAGACCATTTTCCTTTGTTCCTTTTAACACTTTTTTGTTATTTTTGTATACCTCAACATTTTCTTTAGTGAATTTAATTTCACCTCCATTTTTGGTTATTGCACTTACTAATAGAAGATTCTTACTTAATTCTGGAGCATACATTACATTTTTCAGGTTACATTGCCTTGTCACCACTTTTCCTATTACTTATGCGCACATGCTTTTCTTTTTTGCTAATTTTATTGTAGAACAGTAGCTTTATTTTTTACATAGAAGTTTTAAATTATTGGTAAAGTGTGACCTAGATCCGTCCACTATCTAATAATTTTTATTTGTTTCGACCAAAAACGATACCTCACTTTTGTTTGCTAACTTGTTTTCACTTTTCTTACGGTAGTAAAAACCTTTTTCTGCGTGGTTATTCTTCTTACAGATGTTGCATCTTGATGGAAGATTTTTAGTTCTGCATTTTCCTGCCAGATGTCTTTTTTTTACATTTAAAACATTTTCGCTGTTCTGTAACATTGAACGCCACTGTTTTATTGCCTTTTTCTTTATCTTTTGTTCTGAATTGTTTGCTGAGCAGTCTGGTCATTAGATTGTATACTTATCTTGAGGTGTTGACTACCATGCACTTACAAAATGTTTAAATTGATCGGGCAAGCTTGACAGAATTTTTGACATGAGCATTTCAGAACTTATTGCTGCGTTTAAACTTTGAAGTTTGAACGTCATATTATTTATTTCGCTTAGGAATGTTGCCATACCAGCTTCTTTCTTATATTTATGATTATAGAACTTTTGCATTAAAATACACTTACGTTGTTCTTCTTGTTCTTCATAAATATTTTTAATTTTCTTATATGTACATGTCATGTTTTGCTTCGATTTTATTACCATGTTTTTTACTTTTGTTTCATAATTTTTGGCTGTTTTCTTGTGTAGATACGTCTACTAGTTTTCCTTCTTAATTTTTATTTGCTGTTTTATTTGTTTTGTACACCAAGCCGTTTGTTTTTATAATTGTTTTGTCTTTGTACTCTACATATTTATTTTGCTGCTTCTGTGACGGTGTTTTTGAATACTTTCCACATTGCCTTGTCCTTTAGTTTGTATGTTCTTATTTGTAATTTTATTTCAGCTCTCTCTTCTCTTACTATAATTTCTACAATTGGCCGTAGGTGATTGCTATAAATTTTGTGTCTCCTTTTGACGCCACATCTCGTACAATTGATCTGTTTTTCCTTTCTACTATTATGTAGTCTATTGTTGAATGTTTGTCTCTACTTTGCTGAACTCGGGTATATTTTTGTATGTTTTTGTGTTCAAAGAATGTGTTTGCTATGATTAGGTCGTGTACTGTGCAGAAGTCCAGCAATCTGTTCCCGTTGTTGTTTCTTATGTCTTCTCCGTGTTTTTCTATAGTTCTTGTGTGCATGTGGTTTTTTGCCCACCCTAGCATTTAGATCTTCTACTTTATATGGGAAATTCCATTACTTTTCGACTAATTTGAAAAAGTCGACCTTTTTGATTTTGCTAAAATTTTCAGTGATCAAAATATGGATGAAAAAAATGAGATTTCCAAAATTTTGGACCTTAGAATATCGCCTGTTTAAAATGGCACACAAAATTGCAGAATTTTGCTTCCTTAAACCGTTCTAACTTTGTCAAATCTTAACAGAATTTGATCCAAGTCTAGATTTCTTTATGTTTCATCTCTTTTTAAAGTAATTACACAAGACTCATAGAATCAATACGTACACACCACTATTTTGATGCAGGAAGTTCATGTTTTAGCACCTACCACCTTTGACGATTTTTGAATATTAAAAAATTCTTGATAATGCTCGATATAAAATTTTTCATATAAATAATCTTTTTTCTTGTGGTCTGAAGAGTACTTACTGAAATTTTGAATAAAATCGACATAGAGTGACAGCGTTTTTTTGGGACCTAAAAATTACAAGTTTTAAAGATCGCGAAAACATGTGCAACTTCCTGCATGAAAATATTGGTAAATATGTATTGATTCTATAAGTCTTGTGTGATCACTTTAACGAAAGATTGAACACAAAGAAATTTAGACCTCGTGGATCAAATTACTTTAAAATTTTACAAAGTTAGAACTGTTTAAACAAAGCATAATTTTGCAATTTTGCTAAATTTACGGTTTTTTTTGGAATAATGATTGAAGCTTGATATATCATACTGCCCAGCATTAAATAAACGAATATGAGTTTTAAAGTACATGTAATAAAAAATATTTTGAGCTATCGTGGACCTTCTTATCTTTTTCTATAGGCCCAAAAATTGAGATACAAAAATGTGCGGTTTGCCGATATTGACAATTTTTGAATACTAAAAAATTCTTGATAATGCCCAATATACCATTTCTCATATAGATAACCTTTTTTCTTGTGATTTAAAGAGTATTTACTGAATTTTTGACTAAAATCGGCATAGGGTGACAGCGCTTTCTTGGGACCTCAAAAGTACAAGTTTTGGAGATCGCAAAAACATGAGCAACTTCCTGCATTAAAATAGTGGTGTATAAGTATTAATTCTGTAAGTCTTTTGTGATCACTTTAAAAAGAGATTAAACACGAAGAAATCTAGACTTCGTGGATAAAATTTTGTTAAGATTTGACAAAGTTAGAACGGTTTAAAGAAAGCAAAATTTTGCGATTTTGCTAAATTTACGGGATATTTTGGAATAATGTTTGAAGCTTAATATATCAAAATGACTGCCACAATATTAAACATAAATATATAGGTTTTAAAGTACATGTAATAAGGAATAATTTGAGCCATTGTGGACCTTTTTATCTTTTTCCAGAAGCCCAAAAATTGAGATACAAAATAAGCTAAAAAAGACGTTTTATTGTGAAATTTCTGACCTTTAAATGTGTGTCATTTTGAACAGGCAATATTCTAAGGTTTAAAATTTTGGAAATTTAATTTTTGTCATCCATATTTTGATCCCTGAAAGTTTGAGCAAAACCATTGAGGTCGACTTTTTCAAATTAGTCGAAACGTAATGGAATTACTTTTTTCAACTCTATCATTTTAATATTGAAGCTCAAAAATATATTTTTAAATTAAACTTGAATTTTTTAGTTTATTTTTATTAAATGAGTTAATTTGGTTGAGAAAAATATACACATTCATAAATTTTACAAAATTTTTGAATTTTTATATAGTGCATACTTTTTTTCACTTACTGCATACTTTAAAGTATAGCTAGTGCTAATTTTGAAGATAAATTAAAAAAAAAATCTGGTCGCAATTTATCAAAATTCTTGAATTAAGTACAAAAACAAATTTGAAACATTTATAAAAAATACTTGAAAATTAAATTATTGAGTTTAGTTTTACTTACTGTATACTTCAAAGTATGAGTAGTACTAATTTTGTTGAAATAAAAAAACAAATTTACTATGTACTGTGATAGAAACAAGGATGCATCATCGTTTGATGATGACTTAGTAAAGGTTGAAACAAGATTTTTTAAATATATTTATCATATAGTACACAGTAAATGTGTTTTATTTATTTTATAAAAAGCTATCACATAGTAACGGCCACTATTATACAATTTTTATTAATTTTATTGATTAAATTTAAAAAATCCGGCCACAATTGTCGAAAATCTTGATTTGTAAAAAATACTTTATATTTCATAAGAACATACTTTAAAGTATTGCTAAAACCATTTTTTTTTATAAAATTTAAATACAAATTTGAAAAAAATATAAAAAATACTTAAAAAATTTAAATAATTTTTTGAGTTTATTTTCTATACTTTAAAGTATGGCTAAATGATTATCTTATTGATTATCTAGTTAGACCATAACAAACAATAACAGCATTCCAAAAGTAATTGTTGAAATTGTTTTGATATTTTAGGAAGTAAAATCTAATAACCCAATTTGTAACACATCAAATTTATCTATATAATTATAAATACAGCCTTGGGTGGTTTAATTTTGCTTCTAATAACATAATAATATTTAAATATTTAAAAACTTTAACAGGTGAAATAAATTTGCGATAACCTTGTTTCATAGATACAAAATATTAATTCATTACGTAATAAATCAGCTTTCTCTTACCATCCACAATATGTTTCAGATGCGAGGTACCCGAATGTGAATTAAGCAACAGCACCAGTTTTGAACCGGAATGGCTATCGAATGCAGTACCATATAAAGATAACGTACCAGCAAAATGTGAACGATTTAGAGCTTTAGATACCACCAATCAATCCGAATGCTCCTTTACTGATTTTGATCATAATTTTTTGGAAAAATGCGATAAATTTGTATATCAATCACCAGAGGTCACCATAGTTAATGACGTACGTATATTATATACATAAATACATTTTTATCTATTAAATTAATTTAATTAGCACGAATGGATTATAATAAATTTAAAGGCTTTGATTACAATTATATTTTGTAGTAAACATCAATTAAATTGACACGCAAACAAAATTTCATCAATGGATTATTTATTATTGTCACAACAATATTTTTTGTAGTTTAAGGTCACTGCTACATAATAAAACAGGATTCTTCTAACAATTAATCCACACGAACGCGGACGTTGTTTATATTTGACCTCAAAGTATATCCAAGCTTATCAACAGCATTGAAATATTATTTATATAAGGAGGAAATATTTTTGTAACTTTTTGAGCATTTAAAATTCAATTTGCAACCAAGTAGAAAAAAAGAAAATGCAATTATGTTTGAACACGTAGCTCAGATAATATTTTTTCCAACAATTAAACTTAACGAGAAATTAATATGGGACGCAAACAATGTTTCAATCTTATATAATTATTATTTTTCTTTCAATATAATAACAGAGTGTAGATTTATATTTGAAATTTGAATAACAATTTAATCTTCATATAGTAATTTATTTATTGCGGTTTTGCAATATTTATTCTGCGCAAATAGTAGTTGTATTAAGACTGCGTATTTTACGTCGCAAATATTTTTGTTTTGTTTTTCTAATTCTGTAGTAACCTCCAAAAAACACGCAACTACAAGTTATTTAACAGTTATGTCTTTTATATTTTAGGGTTAGAGAACAAAGATAAATATTTATTATTGAAAATAACTTTATTGATTTTTAAAATAATCTTTATAAACCAATTTTTATTCCACTTTTTCAACTTCAATTAAGATACTCCCAAAACATGCATTTTGAATCGAAACGATCAAAACACGTTGAGCTCACAATTTATTTTTAATGTGAGGGAATAAAAAGAAGTCATTGGGTACCAAATTATGACTATAGAGTCAACCATATTTACTTTTTTTAGTGCTCAAATACTCCAAAGACTTTTAGAAAACAATTTTATTGGTTGTGACTTCACTATTGTTTGCTCGTCTTCCAGTAGCTTTTCAAAAAGTTTCTTCCATCTTTCAATTATCTTAGTTTCTTTACTTAAAATGTTCCTTTGCTTGTTTAAGATCTTTCTGTTTCTGTTTTTTTGCAACTTTTGGTTTTCCTTAAAAGCTTCAACCTTCTTTTTTTGCTGTTTTAATTTATTCTTTAACCATCTTTCTTTGCAACTGGTACTTCTGTAGTTCTTTTTCTTTTTAATAATGAAGTATTTTTTTAATTTTTGATTTTTGTTTGTTATTTCTTGAATTGTGTTTTTGTTCCACTAGTTGGTTTTGGCAGTTTTATGGCTTTAGTTGTTATGTATCTTTCTTACATTTTTCTTATTTTTGATTGTTTTTTTTAATATTTCTCTTATAGTACTTTAGTATTTGTTTTTTGTTTGTTTGTCCTTCAGTTTATCTACTTAGTTTTAAGCTTTCTGTGTTTCTTGTGTTTGCGTTTAGTGTTCTGGCTTTAATTGCATTTCTTTACAATTTATTTTTGTTGTTACAAAATAGTAGATTTTACTGCTTTTTTTTAATTTTTACATCTATTACTTCTCTTTTGTTTGATTTCTTTACTAGTATGTAATCTATTATGAATCTTTCCTCCCTATTTCTTATTTTTCTCGTATATTTGTGTATTATAACGTCATTTAAATTACAGAAGTCTATTAGCTTATTTCCGTTGTTGTATTTGGTTGGTTTTCCATGTGTACCCATTATATCTTTTAATCTCTTATTTTTATTCCCAACCGTTGCATTTAAATCCTTTAGTATATCGTCGGCTTACAACCAAAGTACAATTTTGTAGTTTTTGAAATAATTGCAGTTCTAGGCCTAAAACTTTAAAACTATAAAATTGTAACTTATCTGATTTTGGTTGTAAGCCGACGATATAGATGTTCTTCTATAGTATTCTATCTTGCCAAAAATTATCCTTGTTCATTTTGTTTTTGTCCTCGTTTGGTCCATATATTATTATTATGTTAGCTATCCATTCATTTTTTATTTTGTCCTATTTTTGTATGTTGTTCCATCTTTTTATTCATTATGCATCCAACTCCTGCTTTACCCCTTGCTACTCCGCTATACATTACCAGATTGTTTGTTTCTGTTCTTCTTCTTGTGTCTACTTCGGAACATAAGCTTCTTTCAATTTCTTGGGCTGTTCAAATACAATTTTTTGCTGCAAAAATTTGAATATCGTCTTCTTTTACTATTTCTCGGTTGCCATCGTGTCACTCTGTTGGTTCACTTTGAATAATCTTGCTATTTTCTTTTTAGTTGTGATGTTTGCGTCATCACATCCGTTATCCAAGTTCTTCTCTGGATTTCCTTGTTTCTGATTTGCTCCCTAATGTTAATCTCCAACATGGCTCTCTATACTGCTCGTTGTGTAGTTTGGAATCGTATTTCTTGTTATTGCTATGGTCTCGGTCTCGTAGGTGAGAACTGGTAGTACGCACGATTTGTATACTCTTTTTTTTTAATTTTTGGTGCCTTGAGTATGAAGCCTAATTTTTCAAATGGCGCCAAACAGAGTTTTATTTTTTTAGGTATTTTACAGAATTGGTTTTCTTTACCTTTTGTTTCCGAAATAGAGATAGTCGGTTACGTTTTCAAGTACTTTATTTCCGATGGTTATAGTTTTTGAAAATCATTACTTTGATTTTATTTAAGTTCATTTCTAAACCGATGTTTTTTATCTTTTTCTCCTAGTGCATCTCTATTACTGAAAGTTTGCGACCACTTCTTTGAATGACTTCTTATCTGCAGCTTTTTTTTTAAGTTCTTCTACTGTAAGTTCCGTTCAATTTTGAATGTTTTTTAGTCATGATAACTGTAAAATTGTGTAAGGTTATGGATACAAAATATACACGTAGCACTTAACTCTAGTCTATTTAATTTAATATGTAGTAATAATAGTAATAGTAATAGTAAAAGTAATATTTGTTTATTTCCAATGTTTGTTGTACAGCAATATACAACATAAAAACAGTATAGCAAAAAAAAACTTAATTATAACAAACGTCAATACAAGTTTAAATTAATTTACAAATCCAGCGTATAACTATAAAATTCCAACAGATTATAGGGCTTACATTCAATTAAAAATTCGATAAGACCTGATTTCTTATTGTTATAGGTTAGTTCTTGTTTTATCGATCTAGGAATGTGATTGTATAGTTTTATACAACTATAATGAGAACTTCTTTATAGTGACGTAGATTATGATTTGATATTCTGTATTCTTAGCCATGTCTTGTATCATAATGTCCAGTTAGTAGCTCGTTGGAAAATTTAGATTTATTTTTCCATACAAATTTAATAGATTCTAATACATACATAGCAGTAACTGTTAGTAATTTTTTTTTAAATGCTCCTCTGCAGCTATCTCGTCTTTTCATCTGTCTGATCGCTCTTTTTTGAATGATAAAAACTGTATTTATATTACAACTATTACCCCAAAATGTGTACATGTAGTTTGGTGATATTAAATTATAATTACACAAATAAAGACGGATAGTTGCTAGTCGACTGCGCATCGGTCCTTTTGCTAGCGCAAAAATGCTTTTGCCATGCGCAGAAAATTTCATACATTGGTAAGAACCAATACGTCACATCTCCCTTCTTAGCCTTGGACGTTGGCTAACTATATCTTGCCGGTAGTTTGATCGTTCTGGTAGGTCTGGAGTTTTGGACTGTTGTCCGTTTGTCAGGAATCGATGGAGTGTTAGTACTGGATGGTTCCTATCTAACTATGACTTCGGTTGTTTCACTTCTTGGGGTTGTTACTTCTACACTTGTCAGATTGGGTGTTTCCCGTGGTAATTTATTACCTGAGAAAATTTGAATTAACTGTTTTTTTTTGGTTTGGTTGTCTTGCAACATATTCTGTAAACTTAAAAACGTAGGTTTAATTTGTTTTACTGATTTGCTCTAATCTGTGATAGTATTTGGGACTTCGGAAAAAAAAGGATCAGGAATAAGTTTGGATGTTTTGTTAGTATCTGTTGCAATAATTTGGTCTATGTGCCTTGACCATATTCTGCCGTTTTCTAATTTACAACTGTAAGTTTTTTTTCATAGTTTCTCCTCGACCTTTGCCTTCAACCAAGTAGCATTGTTCGGACCCTTGTAACAACGTCCTTTTTATAATTCAATTGTTCTTTGTCCTGAGCTGTGTTCCATTTGTTTTTTCATGTTCTTCTTAAAATTTGCTTATGGGAGATGGATGGACCTTTTGTAGGGCGTTACTGTACGTAGTTACAAATTCTTCTGCCGAACAATTACCGTGGTCTCACAAATTACACTTGGAAACGGGAACACGTGCTTGCCGACTGTGAATTACTTATACTTTGTGCCCGGTAGGTACTACACGGTAACTCCGGATAGCGCAAAACCACTGGTATGGCGTGTGCAGGCAGAGCTGGAGGATCCATTCTGCTAAGATCATGCTGCGCGCGCCATACAGTCTTACCAATATAGTAACAATACATATAACTATACATTTAATCTTATTAACAATAATAATAACCGCATTGCTAAAATTTTTCCTGTAGTGCTCTGTGGAGCATTCCTCTGTGTCATCAGATATCTTTGTACCAGAACCTCAATATTTGTTTCGCTATTTGTATCTGCGATCATTTTCAGCCGCTCCATTAGTTTGTGGATTCCTGGTGTAGTTCTCTTATGCCTAATGCCGTTTTTCTTTAAAAACTCTTGAAACTCTTCAGATGTGAATAGTGATCCATTATCTGTAACCACCACAACCGGTATTCCAAATCTGGCAAAAACTCTGCATCTCATGATGGTGTTTACGGTAGTTATTTGGCTTAAAACAAATAATTCAATCCATTTGTAAAAGAATCTATAATGGTTAAATACATTTTTGACTTGATAGGTCGACAAAAATCTAAATGAAATCTTTCAGATGGTCTCTGGAGGATTATCTTTATTTGCTAAACAAACCTGGCAAGACTTAATCATGTTCTCTAAATCCAAGTAAATACTTGGCCACCAAACATATGATCTTGCAATTGCTCTAGTTTTTGCAATACCAAAATGTTTGCGATGTAACTGCTTTTTAACTTTGTTTCTTAATTCTATTGTCATGCGCAGAATATTTTATACATTGGTAAGAACCAATACGTCACAATAACAATCTTCTACCAATCCCACGTTTGCCATCTATGCACTCATTCATTATTTCTCAAAGCAGTTTTTGTGTTTGTCATTACGTATTATGTATTTGGTTTTGCGTTTTCTGATTTTGGTAAGTAGTTCTCTATTCCGGTTCATGATTTTGAATGCTTTAATTTTTTGCATATCTTTTAGTTTAAGAGTCCATGACTTCATGCCATATAGTAGAATAATGTAAATATAACATTTCACTGCACGATAACGTGATGTTAAGTTTAGATTTCTATTTTAAGAACGTGTTCCTGGCTTGTTTGATTCTGCTTATCGTTTAACATGATACCTATTTATTTAAATGATGTCACTTGTTCTATGTGATACTCATCTTCCGTCATTGTTTTAGTTTTTTTTTACATTGATTTTTAATCCCAATGAATTACATTTTTTTTGTATCATAGTAGCTCTTGTAGGTTTTATTTTCTGCTATTATTACCGTGTCATCGACAAAGTTCAGGTTGAAAATTATAGGAGAGATGATGCATCTTTGTCTGACTTCTCGTCTAATTGGTATTTTATTTGTTTCCCCGTTTGCTACTTTATGTGTGGCTTCTTGGTTCCAGTATAGGTTCTGTATTATTCGAAGATTTTCCTCGTCAAGTCCCTGCTTACTAGCATTATTTGTAGGTCATCTGAATTTGTGATAATGAGGACGATTTCGTCTGTAAATCTTGGGTGGTTAAGGTGTACTCCATCAATTGGGATTTCTAAATAATTCCAGTTTAGTTCTTTAAAGATTTTCTTCATTGCAGTTGTAAATAACTTTGGGAAGTTGGTGTCTCCTTGCCGTACTCCTCTTTTGATTAGTATCTTGTCTCCTTTGTCCTCGTCTATTTGAATTTGTATTGACGCATGAGATTTGAATATCTTGAGTCAATTCTAGCTTTATCAGTTATTATCAGTATATCTTAATTTGACTTCTCAAATTCTTTCAATAATTTTATTTCCTTTTCAATAATTTTTGTATTCTATGTTCCTATTTGCATTGCCCATCAAAATCATATTTTAAAGCTAATTTTTTTTTCCTTGTTTTAAAAAACTGGTCGTATGAATATTTATGTCTTTTCCTAATAAGGTACTACTTATATCTGAGTTATTTAATATTAAATTTGAGTAAAATCTAATGTATAGTTTTCAAGTTATATTTTTTACTATTTTTTTGGTTTCAAAATCTAAAATTCAAAAACCAGTAACTAAAAATTGTGCAAAATTAGTTGTACGGATATTTCTGTTTTTTGCTAATTTGGTACTACTGGTACATAAGTTTACTGATACTAGTAGTAGCCAAATTTATTTGGTTTGCGTTGAGATTTTTTTGCAGTGGCTTTTCTATCTTGCACTATTGACTTTAATATATTAAGTAAACAACAAGTTTTAATATTATTTTGTTACTGTTATTAATAACTGTAAAACAATTATCTTTTATTAATTATATTTATAAATTTTTGTTTTCAGTTTGGTCTACAGTGCGAAGAAAACACATGGAAACTAACATTAGTAGGAACCATAAACAACGTAGGCCAATTTGTCGGCTTACCAATAGCAGGAATCATATCGGACAAGTAATCTCCAAAAACTTAAACATTTCAAACCAATAAAATAAAATTCTATTACAGATATGGAAGAAGAACTGTCATTATTATGGGCATGGTACTATGCGCTTTTGCGGGAATTGGACGATCGTTTACAACCTCATATTTAGCTTTCTTAATATTAGAATTTGTTGACGCTACATTTGGAGCAGGAACATATGCATGCGGATTCATATTAGGTAATGAATAGATTAAAAAAGTTTTTATTAAGGCGCGAGAACCAAATAAAATAATCAGTAATGCAAAGTGATTGTCTGTATATTGAGGTTGGATTGGTTTTTAGTAGTTTGTCTATTATTATAAACTATTTATATCATTTACGATAAACCAAAGTATTTGATGCAAATAGAAACTTTCTACTTTTTAAACTATTTAGTTTTGTTATAATACCTAATGCATGTAACAGAAGTTGGACGTTTTAAGTTTATAAAATGTATATGCAATAGTTTAGTTCTGGTGTGGCTATGAGCATATACGAGGTTTGGCTATTAAATAACGTGACTGCGATCAAATGCAGTGTTCTCTAAAGAGTTACGTGTTTTTTTGTGCAGATAACAATGTGTGACAAAAAACACGAGCAAAGGTTCAATGTGAAATTTCTTGTTAAACTAAAAAAAACTCCGACTGAGTACTATAAGTTGTTGAAGGAGGCCTATAATAAAAATTCTCTATCTTTTTTTCAATGGTATAAACGGTTTTCTGAAGGCCGAGAAAGCACCAAAGATGACCAACGTCCAAATCGACCTGTCTCTGTTTCATCTCCAAAACAGTAACCAAAATTAGTCGTGATGACTGAATGGTTTCCAGAAGGTCAAACTGTAAACCAAACTTACTATTTGAAAGTTTGGCAAAACTGCAAGAGCAAATTTGGAAAAAACGGCCGGAATTGTGGAAAAACGCTATGTCTGTTAGGCACACCAGTGGTCAAACACGCGCCGTACTCGCCTGATTTAGCACTTTTTTCCGTTTCCAAAAATTAAGTTTGCCTTAAAAGAAACCCGGTTCGATGGAAGACGTGAAACAAAAATTAGCGGGGTTCCTAAATGCTCTTACAAAAAAACTTCCAGCATTGCTTTGACCAATAAAAAAAACGAATGATACGATGTGTGGCGATAGGAGGGAAGTACATTGAAGAGAGCATTTGATTATAGAATAATTTAAAAAAAAACTCTTTTTTATAAGCAGTTTCATTATTTAATAGCCACAACTCGTATAACCCTACAGGTTTAGTAGTTTCCAAACTACTAGAAAGATTTGTAATCTACTCCAAACTACAGAAAAAATTTAGCCCATTACACCCATCAACTTTTGGTGTATTGGCAATAAACAAGTTTTGGTTTAAATGTCAGTCATGTTAAATATAGATTTATTAACAATATATTTATTACAGGTGTGGAATTAGTTGGTCCTTCAAAACGAGTTCTTACAGGCACAATTATATCCTGCTGCTATGCTATTGGTGAAGTTTTGGTTGCATTATTAGCTTGGTGGTTTCAGGATTGGAGGTAATTACGTTTTATATAGTAACGTTTTAATTAAATGATTTATTTCAGGACTTTATTATTGGTTGTTTATATACCTCCACTACTGTTAATATCTTATTTTTGGATAATACCTGAATCTATACGATGGCTATTAAGTCAGGGTAGAGTAAAAGAAGCTCAAGCTATATTAAGGAAGGCAGCCAAAGTAAATGGAAAAGTAATATCGGAAGACGCATTGGAGAAACTATCAGTTGCAGAAGATACGCAAACAGTAAAGCATCCATTTATAGCAATATTTAAATCTGTGCCGTTAGTGTTAAGGTTTATTAATTGTTGTTTTTGTTGGATTACGTGCACGTTTTTGTTTTACGGTTTGACGTTGAATTCTGTTGCATTGGCTGGAAATCCGTATGTCGACTTTATTCTGACTTCCTTGGCGGAAGTTCCGGCGTACTTTATCACTTATTTAACAGTCGACAAATGGGGAAGAAGGACGTCACAGTGTACTTGGTTCCTTGTTACTGGCGTATGTTGTTTGGGATCTATATTTACCAATCAAGGTAAGAAAAGACGTGAAACAATTTTAACTGCTTATATTCTTCTGTTAATTATTGATAAATGTACGCAGGTATTTGCTCCAATGAGTTTAGAATGCTTTGCTTTAATTGTGTACTAACATTATTTTAGAAACCTTTGCATCTTGCATCAATCAACAAACATTAACAGTTAGTTAACTTTGCAGATTTGTATTGGTTACAATTAATAGTATATCTAAGTGGTAAATTTGGAGCAACAGCTGCGTTTACAGTGGTTTATATAATTACAAGCGAAATATTCCCAACACCTCTAAGACATTCAATGATGGGAGCCTGTTCAATGATTGGTCGTATTGGTTCCATGATTTCACCACAGATGCCTTTACTTGTAAGTTGTAAGCTATAGATCTGTTCCAACCTACAATTTGGACAGTTTGCAAACTATGCACACAAACAATTTACTGCGTATAAAGATGACAAATATTGGTACTGTCCAAATCGTAGTTTAGAACAAACCTTATATCATTTAATTAATTAAATTAATTAACTTTTATAATTTTAGGGCCAAATTTGGAAACCTCTTCCTTTACTTCTATTTGGAATCATGTCAACAATAGCAGGATTCCTCTCATTCCTCTTCCCAGAAACTCTCAATACTAAATTACCAGATACTATAGAAGAAGCTGAAAATATTGGGAAACAGGTTGATTAAATTACTGTGATTGTATATTAAAAGGAAACTAAGTATTAATTTATTAAATAAAAAGTATTTTTCATATCACAGCTTCATACTTTCTCAGATTGATTTAGAGTTTCCAGCTCATCTTTAGTTGGTTGCGCTATTTTAATTGGTTTAATAGTTAATCTATCAGCAATCAAATTCAACCATACAAAGGAACCCATTAACATAAGTGCTGTCAAACCAAAAGTCCATGTGGGACCATGTTGAGTATATATGTGCATCATAAGAATAGGACCAACAACTCTAGATAAACTTCCAGAACCAGTCATTATACCTTGCCAAGTACCCTAAAATTAAACAAACTTGTAAACTCTTACAAAAAAATTAAAAATAATTACCTGTGGTCTAGATCCAAGCAATTTTGAAAATAAAGTTTGCAGTAATGTCAAAGCAACTGGAAAACCTAGAGTTCCAAAAACACTCCCAACAACAAATTGAATAACAAGAATCTGATTATCAACGGCACACCAAGGTTGACTCAATGGACAACCAACGGGTTCACTCAAAGTACAATTTAATCCTGTAGAATTTCCCAATTTACACAATTCAATAGTTTGAATCACTTCCAATTTATAAGCATCATCTATAGTTAAGGGAGGCTCACTACCCCAAGGCAAATACAAAACTCTGCCAATAGTCATCATACCAAACCCGGCCCAAATCATAACATTAACTTCAGAAAACTTCTGACACAATACATTAACAAAAACAAAACAACTACAAGTCAACAGAGCTCCAACGGACATCAAAATTCCCATAAAAGATATCGCTTTTGCTTTAGTCCAACCAAATTCATCCATAGCCACTGAAGTACCCAATGTTTCCATAATCATAAAACTAAATACGAGAACAAAATGTAACAAAATTAAAGTTCCAGCACTGAATGAATCCACTTTTTGTGATTTCCAGGTTTCTTTTTCTGTTTTAGTTCCATGTAACATCATTGCTTCTTTTCCAGCTATTTTATGTTCGTGGAATACTGATGGCATAAATAGAAAAACATTTATTATTGTTAATATGACGTTAATCCATCCAGCAGCTGTATACATGTTGAGTCGCAACACGTTTTCTATTAGCCAGAATCCGTCGTTGCCTAATGGTACTACAATTGCTTGGAGTGCTGGTCCTACTATGAAACCTATTACTTGACATAAGGATAACATTGATATGGCTTTGCGTCTTTCGGATATTCGGGTTGCTCCTGAAATATAAGATCTGCAAGCTGCTGTATTTGCTGAAATAAAAAAATAAAAATTAGTTTAAACTTGGTATTATACCCATTAAATTCTAAGTTCTATAATAGTATATTTCTAAACTATTTTTGTTACTACACCCATATATGCATGTCAATATTTACAAAATTTCTTATTTCTTGGTACTAGAATAATACAATTTTGGCATTTTATGATACGCTTGGGTGGGTAGACAGGTAGTTAAATTGTGGGCGGATAGCTTTTTTTACTGTAACCCACCCAAGTGTTCAAATTTAATAACTTAAAACTTCAACCACAATTTTTTTGATAAAAAACGTTTGGGTGGGTGGGCGGAAACCAAATTTAAATTGTGGGCAAATAGTTTTTCCTACTGTAACTTAAAACTTTAACCATTTTTTTTTACAAAAGTACAAAGATAACAAACGCTTGAGTGGGTGGGCAGGAACTAAGTTCAAATTGTGGGCAGGTAGTTTCTTACTACTATGTATTTGCAGACGACGTATGCTATGAGGAAGAAAAGAGAATATTATTACAAGAAGAAATAGAAGAAAACAATAGCAACAAACAGTACAAACAATTCTATTATATATTCTATTCTACTCTAATAAAACTAGAAAGAAACTATACTTTACTATATTTTTTATCCCAAATTTATTCTTACGAATACATTACCAGTTTTGGCTTTACTAAAGCCTTCTACAGATGAAATAAGTTATGAGTTAAAAAATAAACAACAACATTATATTGAAGACTCGAATTTAATAAAATTAAAAAAATAAATAAATTCATAAGATTATCTGACTTATATTTTTTAAGCTCAATTCAGAAGACATCTTTTATCGTTTGAACCAATTTTGGGCAATTTTACTCTTTCTTTGATAGTTTTTGCGCAAGCAGCACAAATTTAAACTTGATCTACCAACGCCAAAATTTGAGAATATTATTATTTTTGGCATTCAAACATAAATCCGCCCGGCGCTTATCAAAATTTGTTAAAAAAAAGTTTTAAACCACAGCTTAGAGTATTTATAATATTTTCTATTTTGCATGTAAAATTATCCCAGAATTCAAATTTTTAATAATATTTGGTGTAATGTTTCTCTGAGCGCGGTTAAACGTGTATTTGTAAGAGTTTATGTTGAAGATTAAGCCTACCTTTGCAGATTTTTTTAGTTTTATTCCTATCAAACCCAAACACACAGAAGTTTCTCAACACCCCCCCCCCCCCCTACTCTGGTTTGTTTGAAATAGAATTGCTCGTACATATATGTAGACCGCAAAAAAGATGGCTAAAATGAAGATAGTCCAAGTCGCGCAGACCAAAAACATAATATAGAAAAATATGAAAAAAAACCTATATCAGTATAGATTAAGGCTTATAAGAAAGTACTTTTTGGCATTTCTTAATACAGGGAACTCAAAACTGTTTCACAATAGCAATTTTCTAAACTTTGTACAAAATTTAAAAAAACTAAAATTTCGCAAATTTTGCTACTATAATTGTAACTTTTTGGTATTTTTAATACTTAAAAAATGAATTCAAACACAAAAAACTGCAATTTTCTAACAGTTTCTAACAGTAATTTTTTCTTAAAAATTCAGTATAAAATTAAAAAAAACTACAACATTAATTGAAGAATTTTTTAGTATTACCCGTATTTTTTTACCAAAAGTCTAAATCTAATTGTGTATATGTTGGTACTAAAATTGTATTTTTTTAAAACCAAACACAAAAATAGTTTTAAAATTTGCTATTTTTTAACAATTTTATTCTTTCTTTCATAAAAAATTTAGTAAATCTTACAATAAATTGTGCTAATTTTGGTACTATTGTAATTTTTTTAGCATAAACTGCCGTAAATATCCGTGTTAAATTTTTTAATCCAAACAAAAAAGTCAAATATAAATTTTGTTAATAGTTGGGGTGTAAGGAGGGACGGCAACGAGACCAAAACCCAAAAGACAACCTCTCCTGCACGTGGTGCACCCTGCTAGAGAACCAACGAGGCTCTGTCGACTGAGTATCTGCCGGTATAAGCAGACACTTCCTGCTGATCAAAGGCTTCGGCCGGATGAATTAGCAAGAGTAAGGGCACCCTCTTGTCCTAGGAATGAGAAATCGCTCCTAAAGGCGGATGAGACGAATTCGACCAACGGCATGAGGATGCCTAAAGATATCCCCAGGACAATCATGACAATGGCTGAAGGATCAAACAATGGCCCCGAGTAGGGGCGTCTCTTAGCTGAGACAGGGGTGCGAAGAATCTCCCGGTCAGCCACTATCAAGACAAACAAGAAACTAAATAGGAAAATGGGAACCTGGAACGTGCGAAGTATGTATAAAGCAAGGAAGATCAACAATACTATCAAGGAAATGGAAAGATTAAATATAGCCATACTAGGCATATCGGAAATGAGATGGCCAAATAATGGAAAACGTGTACTTGATGAACATACCATATACTATGCAGGCAAAGACAGCACACATCACCGGAACGGTGTTGCAATCATAGTGAACAAAGAAATGAATAAAGCCGTTACAAACTTTTTGCCAATATCAGATAGAGTCATAATGTTACAAATACAGGCAACGCCGCTGAACATCAATATAATTCAAGTATACGCGCCAACATCAACAAGTGACAAAGACGACAACATAACAATCATAATGGGGGATTTAAACGCAAAAGTAGGAAATGGACCCGAAGGGAACGTCGTTGGCAAATTTGTGCTCGGAACAAGAAACGAACGAGGGGACAGATTCGTGGATTTCTGCACAGTAAACGACTTAATCGTCACAAACACGTTCTACAATGTGCCCAAACGCCGCCTGTATACGTGGATGGCTCTTGCTGACTCAGATACCAACATAATCCGAAACCAAATCGATTACATTACAATAACAAACAGGCACAAGAACGTAGTAAAATCAGTTAAAACGTTCCCCGGAGCGGACGTGAACTCAGATCACAACCTCCTAGTGGCCCAAATCCGTGTCCGACTAAAAATAACGTCGAAAACCACAAAGAAACAAAATATTGACCTGGAGCAGCTTAAAAACCCTGACACAAAACAAGATATAGGAGAGAGACTAGAGAAAGAATTAGAAGACAGACAGAACAGAGTAACTACTGCGATTAAAGAGGAGTGAGAAAATTTCAAAAGAAGAAGCGCAGAGCAAATACACCATCAAAAAAAGAAAGTGGATGAAGAACAAGATAATGAATCTCATGGAGGAAAGAAGACAACTTAAAACCGAAACCGGAACAAATACAAACAGATAAATAGTAAAATTAGAAGCAAAATAAGACTCGCCAAGGCAGAATGGTTCTCCCATGAATGTGCAGAAATAGATGATTACGACAAGAAGCACGACATGTTCCACCTACACAAAAAAGTCAAAGAAGCAGCAGGCTTCAAACAGAACAAAGGTCAGAACAAACTTAGAGATTGCAATGGAAAACTGATTATGGACATCGAAGGCAGACTGACCCGATGGAAAAAATACATAGAAGAACTGTTCGCGGACACACGCACAACACTGCCACCAGACATGCAAAATATTTTGACTGGCCCTCCAATAACTAAAGAGGAGGTGGAGAGAGCAATGAAGAACGCGAAGAACAGGAAAGCCACAGGCCAGATATACGATACAGGGGAAATTCCAAATGACTGGCTCAAATCTACTTTTGTAGTAATACCAAAAAAGAATAAGGCAGAGGAATGTAGCGACCACCGTACAATTAGTTTAATGAGCCACGTCTATATATACAGAAAAATAACACATAGGCAAAACACAGTTTGGGTTCCGCAAAGGACTGGGCACCAGGATAGCTTTATTTAGCCTACAAATCCTAACACAAAGATGTAGAGATGTAAACCGGAAAATATTCCTATGCTTCATTGATCTGGAAAAGGCGTTTGACAAGCACAACAAAATGCTAAAAATATTAAGAAACACTGGAATAGACGACAAAGACCTTTGTTTCATCTCAAAACTTTACATTCAACATCTATGCAGAGCAAATAATCAAAGAAACTCTTGAAGGGAGAAGTGAAGAAGACCTATCGATAAATGGAATTCCAATAAATAACCTGCGATATGCAGATGATACAGTACTCATTGCAGAGAGTATAGAAACAATGCAGAAAATGCTTAACCGGGTACATGTAGTATGCGGAAAGTACGGTATGAAACTGAATATAAAAAAGACAAAGTACATGATTGTAAGTAAGGATCCAGTAGGCAACCATAATATCCAGGTCGATGGCGTCCCTCTTGAATACACAAATAAGATAAAATACCTCGGATGCACCCTGAGTGATGACTGGGACTACTCAACGGAAATCCGATGGGGCATTGAACAAGCGAGGGCAGCATTTACAGGTATGAAGAAACACTACAAATAAGAATGCTTAGATGTTATGTGTTCTCAGTCCTTATGTATGGAGTGGAGGCATGGACACTAATTAAAGCAAATCTTAAAAGAATAGAGGCCTTCGAGATGTGATGCTACAGGAGGGTACTCCGCATAAGCTGAACGCAGCACGTTACAAGTACCACGGTTATGGAAACACTTTAGAAAGAAACCAAACTAGTACAAACCGTAAAGACCAGAAAGCTTGCATATTTCGCACACGTAATGAGACACCCAGAGACATACAATATCTTACATATAATCATGCATAGAAAGATCAAAAGAAAGCAAGGTGTGGGAAGACGGAGAACATTCTGGCTAAAGAACCTCCGACAGTGGTTTGGACTAACAACAGAGTCGCTGTTCAGAGCAGCGGTCAATAGAGTGATGATAGCCAACATGATAGCCAACGTTCGCTAAGCGGATAAGGCACTCGAAGAAGAATAGTTGGATGATTTTCTCAAAAACTTGGCACTATAACCATTAATTTTTTTTTGCAACTTTTGATACTGAAGTTTGTTATAGTTTTTTTTCAAAAATTAGTTTTGGTACTATATATTGTCAAACTGACATTAGGCAGATATGTAAAACACGTTTGACAGTTACTTTGTTACATTGGCGATACGTACGTTAGCAAGCTCTGATCGCTCTGTGTTTAAATCAAATATTAGTGATAATTAATTAAAATCAATATATATAGTTAAACATATATCAATTTTAAGTGTATTTGCATCGTTTTATAAAATATTTGTGGCAATCTATATCTCAACATTGATTGTGGAATGTGAAATGTGCAAAAAAGTTGATCTCAAAATATTAGGTTCGTCTTTCCTATATATCTAAATCAAATTCATTTTAAATACATATATAAATATTCATTATAACATATATTAATCTACTTTTATGATTATTTGTATTCGTATTTTATACATTTAATTTTAGTTAATATTTATTAATTAGTCTAATTATCTGTCATTTTATCTGTCAATTATTGGCCCATTTGGTGTGAAGAGTGTTCCCAGTCCCACCTAAATTATTCCTTATTTTAACATCATATGTCCTGTACTTATTGCAATTGTCGTATTTATTCAAGACAATTTACATCCTGTTTAAAATGTTTTACATGTTCTGGATGAGATCGTACTAATTGTATTGCTTTGGATAATAATCTTTCATTGCATATGTATATTAATAAAACGGAACCATTTCATTGTCGTAACTGCAAGGGCAGTATTGGCACTATTTTAAATGCATCCTTAGATGTTGCTGAACAAGTGACAGTCTCTACTATTAAAACTATATTTGAAAATCAATTTAAATTATTCTCCAATACAATAATAATTCGTTTAGATGGAATTTCAACTACTTTAGCTTTGTTTGACGCAAGACTAATGGATGTTGAATTAGATAATAATGAAATGAAAAAGGAACTTCAATCGCTGAAACTAAAAACCTCTTCTGAAACAGTTTGGAGAAATTGAAGATGTCAAAAAAGAGCTTTTAACATCATGACCTTTAATATTGAAGAATCTACTTTTGCATCTATAGATGAAAGAATTAAAACTGATAAAGTTGCTATAATTGTAAAATTACTAGAGCCGATTGGAAATTTGCCTCAACCAAAAATGGTTATTCGTGTGGGAAGAAAATTCCATAAGCCAAGGCCAATTAAAGTAGAGTATAAAGATTTAGTAATTCTTATCAAATTATTAAAAATCCGAGTTTGTTAAAAGATTCTATTATAAAATTAAAATCTGATAAAATAGTAGCTCCATTAAGACACATTAAAAATGTACAAGATAACTTAAATGAAAAAAAATCTAAAAGCAAAACTGATATTTATATAAAATTAATTAACGATTACGGGGGTTAATTGTAAATGCGCAAAAAACTAAATGAACTATCTGTTTATTACCAGAATGTAGATGTATAAAAACAAAATTGTTTAATTTTAATTTTAATGTTCAATGTAATAACTATGATATTAAATTTTTAACAGAAACCTGGCTTTCAGATCATATTACAAGTTCAGAAGTTATATTACATCATTACACCATTTACAGAACTGATCGGACGTAATTAATAAGTCACAAAAAGGCGGGTGGAGTATTAATAGCAATTAAGAACTGTTACCGTTCGTCGGTTCTTCTTCTTTTTCTTCTTCTTCAGCCTGTTGTTGTCCACTTCTGGACATAGGCCTCCCTTAAACTTTTCCACATGTTTCTGTTATGTGCTGTTTGTTGCCATTTTTGTCCAGCAACCTCGCAGATATCGTCCATCCATCTTTTCTGGGGTCTTCCTGCACTGCGAGTCGTTATTCTAGGTATAATTCTTATAGCCCATTTTGATGGATCCTGTCTGGTGACATGACCTGCCCAGCTCCACTTAAGGTTTGCAAATCGTACAATTACGTTCTTCTGCGGATTTCGTCGTTTCTGATGTGGTCCCTCAAGCTTATACCAAGCATCGCACGCTCCATGAATCTTTGACAGGTTCTGAGTTTATTTGCAGATCTTACTGTGAGGGTGGTTGTTTCGAGCCCATACGTTTTGACGAGAAGGATACACTTGTTATAAACTTCCCGCTTTAGACCGTATGGGATGGTCTTATTTTTTAAAATGTATCCTAGTTTACCGAACGCTGCCCAGCTCATTTTTACGCGACGTAATATTTCCTCTGTTTGGTTGTCCTTCCCCAGTTTAATAATATGGCCAAGATATACATACTTGGTCGCCTTTTCTACCATTTGTTCTTCTACGCTAATAGATGTCTCATTCTCGCTCATGATCTTAATCTTCTTAACGTTCATTTTTAGACGGTTATAAGTAATATATTATGCAATTCAGTTGAACAAGTGTTATATAGTGTGATACTTATATTATTGGTTTTGTTTACATTCCACCGTCTTCTGCTATTGACAAATGTTTAGAATATTGCCGTTCTGTAGAAGATATATTACAAAATACTACGTATAGCAAAATTATATTATGTGGAGATTACAATCTACCAGATGTCACATGGTTCAATGATGATATGAAGATTTAAATAGAATTGTCCAGTAATAGTTCAGCGCAAGCAATTTTAAAGTTATTTGCACTATACAATTTATGTATTGAATTCAAAGGGAGTGCTTTAGGCAATCATTTTCAAAATCTTAGCATCTAAAAGCTTTAAAAATTTCACATATAAAGAATATATTCCAGATTTTAAAAAAGCAAATTACATTGCCATAAATGATTATTTGTCATCTGTGAATTGGAACAATACTTTTAATAATAATTGTGATGTTAATGCTTTGGTAATAATATTTTATAATGTTATTGTTAAAGTACCTATACAGTTTAGTTTAACTCTGCTCTTATTAACCTAATTAGAGAGAAATAGATTGCTCATAGCTTATATAAACAATCCGGTTGCATTAAAAACTAACACAAATTTGCTGGTTTAAAAGATCAAATCATTGCATACTTCATACATATCAAGGATGGATAATAATATTTCAAGTGATCCTAAAATATCTGGCAATACATCAATGAAAAAAGAAATAGCAAATGATTTCTCACCAAAATGACTTATGGTAATACCACGAGCCTCAAAAGACAAGATTGCGCTGATTTATTTGCAAATTTCTTTTCTACTGTATACGCTAAATCTAATAATTGCATAATACCTGATTTTAATTGTTCCAATGTTAATTATTACAAAAATTGTAGATAATTAAATTATCTATCAAAAATATATAAATTACTTTCTTATAAAATGACACCAAAGCTGTCAAAATTTTAAAAATATGTATTTAGAAGATTATTGTTGATTATCACTAAAGTTTGAAAAGTTATCACAAATTATTTATCACAAAAATGGTAGATAATTAAATTATCTATCAAAAATTTATAAAGTACTTTGTTATAAAGTTACATCCAAACTGTCAAAATGACAAAAAGATGTATTTTGATGAATATTGTTGATTATCACTAAAGTTTACAAAATTATCACAAATGTTTAAGATTATAAAATGTAGAAAATTTAATTATCTATTAAAAATGTACAAGTTACTTTCTTGTAAACTGACATCCAAGTTGTCAAAATGACAAAACATATGTATTTTAATGAGTTTTGTTAATTATTTCCAAAGTTTGAAAAGTTATCACAAATTATTTATCACAAAAATTGCAGATAATTAAATTATCTATCAAAAATATATAAATTACTTTGTTATAAAATTACATCCAAGCTGTCAAAATGACAAAAAATATGTATTTTGATGAATATTGTTGATTATTTTCAAAATTTAAAAAGTTATCACAAATTATGTATTACAAAAATTGTAAATAATTGAATTATCTATCAAATTTATATAAATCATTTTGTTATCAAATATTATCCAAGCTGTCAAAATGACAAAAAAAATTGGTTTTTGATGAATATTCTTAGTGATCACTAAAATTTACAAAGTTATCGCAAAAATTTCTGATTATAAAATATAGATAATTTAATTATCTGTCAAAAATATATAAATTATTTTGTTATAAAATGGCATCCAAGCTGCCAAAACATCAGAAAGTATGTATTTTGGTGAATTTTGTTTGTTATCATTAAAGTTTACAAAGTTATCACAAATATTTCTGATTATAAAATGTAGATAATTTAATTATCTATCAAAAATTTATAAATTACTTTGTTATAAAGTGACATCCAAGCTGTCAAAATAACAAAAAGTATATATTTTGATGAATTTTGTTGATTAACACAAAAGTTTAGGAAATTATTACAAATGTTTTAGATTATAAAATGTAGATAATTAAATTATCTATCAAAAATATATAAATTACTTTGTTATAAATTGACATCCAAGCTGTCAAAATGACAAAAAGTATGTATTTTTATGAATTTTGTTGATTATTACAAAAGTTTAGGAAGTTATTACAAATGTTTTAGATTATAAAATGTAGATAATTAAATTATCTATCAAAAATATATGAATTATTTTGTTATAAAGTGACATCCAAGTTGTCAAAACATCAAAATTTGTGTATTTTGATTAATTTTGTTGATTATTTTTTAAATTTAAAAAGTTATCACAAACTATTTGTCACAAAAATTGTAGATTATTAAATTATCTATCAAAGTTATATAAATCATTTTGTTATAAAATGACATCCAAGCTGTCAAAATGACAAAATATGAATTTTGGTGAATTTTGTTGATTATCACTAAAGTTTACAAAGTTATCACAAATGTTTCTAATTATAAAATGTAGATAATTCAAATACCTATCAAAAATATATAATTTACTTTTTAATAAAATGACATCCAACCTGTTAAAATAACAAAAATGTGCATTTTGGGTGGTTGGGATACTTCAGGTCATGATAACGAGACAGTAGTTGAAACTGGAGTGTCACATTGACCCACCCAAGTGTTAGTCATCAAGAAATTTTTTTATTGTCTCACCTCTGACTTATTTCAGCAGCTGGATCATCATCAGTGTTTGATTATCTATCAATTTGATAACAAACATTTGGGCGGGTGGGTGGGACACTCCATAGCATGATTACCATCGAGTAGTTTGACATGAAGTTTCTGATACACTTATTGAAGATTTTTCATAAATAATTTGAACAATATTTATCGATTAGTTTTTGTTTTATTCAAAATTTACTAATTTAATTCCTGAAATATTAAATTTTATTTTCAAAATTTAGGAAAAAATGTTTTTAGTTAGAAATTTAATTTTCTGATTTTATCAACCTTTGAAGCACTTATTGAAAATTGTTCATAATTAATTTGAACAATATGCACCGATTAGTTTTTGTTTTATTCAAAGTTTAATGAAATAATTCCGAAAAAATCAAATTTTATTTTCAAAGTTTTGGACAAAATATTTTTAATTAGAAATTTAATATTTTAATACTGTCCACCTATGAAGCACTTATTGAAGATTGTTCATAATTAAATTGAATAAAATTCATCGATTAGTTTTTGTTTTATTCAAAATTTAATAAACTAGTTCCTAAATTATCAAATTTTATTTTCAAAATTTTGGAAAAAATATTTTTAATTAGAAATTTAATTTTTTAATACTGTCTACGTATGAAGCACTTATTAAAGATTTTTCAAAAATAATTTAAACAACTTTCATCGATTAATTTTTGTTTTAAAAAAATTTAATAAATAATTCTTAAAATATCAAATTTTATTTTTAAAACTTTGAAAAAAAAAATTTTAATAAGAAATTTAAATGTTTGATACTGTCAACTTATGAAGCACTTATTGAAGATTGTTCATAATAAATTTGAACACTATTCATGGTTTAGTTTTTATTTTATTCAAAATTTAATGAATTAAATCCTAACTTATAAAATTATATTTTCAAAAATTTGAAAAAAATTGTTTTAGTTTGAAATTAATATTTTGACACTGTCAGCTTTTGAAGCACTTATTGAAGGTTGTTCATATTCAAATTGAACAATATTTATTAATTAGTTTTTGTTTTATTCAAAGTCTAATGAATTAATAAAAACTTTATTTTCAAAATTTTGAAAAAAAAATTTTTAGTTAGAAATTTAACTTTCTGATCTTGTCAACCTTTGAAGTACTTATTGAAGATTGTTTATAAATAATTTGAACATTATTCATCGATTAGTTTTTGTTTTATTAAAAATTTATTGAATTAGCTCTTGTGTCTTCGGATAATTTTACTGTTAATGTTAGAGATGTGTATAATGGAATTTCGGAATTAAATGATTTTTGTAGCTATGGTCCGGATGGTAATCTTAATTTTTTTTTCTAAAGAACTGTGTGTGCACTTTGTCTATGCCAATAACTATGCTGTTTCAAACGTCATTTAATGTGAGACATTTCTTGATACTTGACAACATTTGTACATAGCACCCATTTTTAAATCCGGTGTAAGATCCAAAATTAATTATTACAGAGGCATTTGTAAGCAATCGGTAATACCAAAATTTTTGGATATGATTGTTTCTAGACAATTAAAATGGTTGTCATTAAGTATGATAATAAAGGAACAGCATGGATTTTTTGAAGAGTGCTCTACCATAAGTAATCTCTTGTTATATCAAGAACATATTATAAACGCTATAGAACTTAGCAACAGGTAGACGCTGTTTATACCGATTTTTTAAAAGCGTTTGACAGAGTTGACCACACTATTTTAGTTGCTAAACTAAATGCTGTAGGGTTAAGTAATAAAAATGTTAATTGGATAAAAAATTACCTTCAAAATTGATTCCAATGTGTTAGAATAAATAACTGTTTGTCAAAACCCATCCCAGTAACTTTTAGTGTACCACAGGGTTCACACTGTGGGCCTTTGTTATTTAACATATTTATTAATGATATAGCGTCAATAATTTTGTAAACTGCAAAGTTATTTCTTAATGTAAGTAATTCAAGCAATTGTGTTCTAACTCAAAATGATATAGCTCGACTGTCCTTATGGTGCACAAAAAATAAGTTAGATTTAAATGGCAACAAATGTAAATCAATTTTTTTTTGTAGAACATTTTAAACAATAGAGCACTTAAGCAAGTTATGAAAATGCGTGATTTAAGTATTATATTTAATAACAAAATGACTTTTAATAGTCGCATACAAGAAATTTGTAATAAAGCACGCAAAATGTTAGGATTTGTTCTCGATCTTCTGCAGAGCTACGAGCATCAACTATTGCAATACTATACAAATCACTAGTAAGATCTACTTTTGAGTATGGATTGGTTATTTGGAGTCCTTATCAAAAAGGATAATATAGAAACCATCCAAATAAAGTTTTTAAAGTACTTCAGATATAAAACTAATTATGTTTTCTTATTAGAACAATTATCATCAAAGTTCAATTTAAGTAAATTATTAGATCGTCGAATCATTAGAGACTATTGTATTTTATTAACGCATTTTAGTATCTAAACAGAAAGTTCAAAGATAATAATTAGTTTTTTGCAGATTTCTTAAAATTTAGCAATGTTACATTACGTGTAGGTTAGTGTACAATAAATTGCGCTTATTTAGTACTACTGTTGTACTTTATTGACGTATTTTAGTATCTAAACAAAAAAAGTAAAGATAATAATAGTAACAAAACTGTTAGTTTTTTTGCAATTTTTTTCAGTATTGTTTTCATAAATTAAGAGCACAGCAAATTGGGTATTATTTTAAAAATATATTAGTTGCACTTTAATTAAATATTAAATAATGAATCCATGTAAATAAATCTTGCTAATCTTCTAATATTATAATTATATTCAAGCATTTTATAATAACTTACAAAGTTACAAACTAAAAACTTTGATTAAGTTTTAGGAACTTTATTTAAACTTTTTACTTAATCTAATTTGCTTACCAGAGCTTACTCCAACTAAAAATCTAGATCCAAGCATCCAATACTTTCTATAGGTACTAAATAATTCCAATGAAGAATAAATAGAACTTGATAATGTGAACACAGTTAAAGTAGCAATCAGGGGTATCCTAATAGACCCCAATTTATTACACCAAAATCCAACCAATGGTGAGAACAACATTTGTCCAAAGGGATTAGCACCAACCACGTAACCCATAAAAGATTTACCAGCAGTGGGGTCTAACTAAAAAGTTTTTTGTCTTTAAATATATAAACTTATTTTAAATTTATATCATACTTTATCAAGGTAAGGCCAAACTCCAGTCAGGACTATACTAAAACCCAGCGACATCAGGAACATTGTAAAATAAATTATATAAATAGAGAACCATCTCCGCTTGTACTGATCATCTGTTTCCAAATTGTCTTTAAAGGGATTCTTATATGATTCAGCTATGACTAGCTTCTTCTTTTTAATAAAATCCATTTTAACTAAAATATAAATAAAAACTTACAATAGTTAAACAAATTTGTTAACTCTTAACTTACTCTCTTAAACTACTAAATCTACAACTAATATTCACACTCACGTTTTGTACAATGTACTAGTATTATGGTTGATTATATTATATTGGTTTAAAAGGTGAGTTATTTAAGATAAGGTGTGCAATAAACGAAAAGCCTGGTATTAGTTTTGTAGAAAATTTTATGATTTACATTACACGCGTTTCCTTTCTTGTCACTGATAATGCGAGATAATCTTATTAAATATTTATATAATTAATATATGTGAAAAAAACTGAATCTGGTGTTAATTGCGTAGAAGAAATGCTAAGTATTATTTGTTTATAGTATTGTGTTGACATTTTTTGAATTATAAATTTAATTTAATTAAATATTACGTTTATTTGTTTTGCAAATGTTTTTTCAATAATAATTTTTATTCTTTAATTGAAATAATAAATTATGCAGTTTGATGAACAATTTAACAATTTCTTCTATTGAGTTGTCAAATTTTTAATAAAATTTGGTCTATAGTTTTTTTGAGAGCTGCCAAACGTGTATTTGTAAGAATTAATGTTGAAAAATAGGCATTTTTACCTTAGACCCATAAAACCCAAATACACAAAACAAATTTATATTTTTTAATTAACTTACATTAAAATACTATGGCGGTTAAAAAAAATCCAAAAAATGCTCATTTTTGGAACCAAAAAATTAGTTTTATGGCTTTTGCGGCTTATAGACAGAGTAAAGATTTAGAATGGGGCCAGAATAGGATTCTACAGAAATTTTTTTGCGTTAAAATTGCAACTTTTAAACAGAACATGCAATTTTTTAAAGTCAAAATTAAAAACGACAAACTACTAACTTAGACAGAAAAAAATACTAAATCAAGTTTCTCGACTTACCCTCCCCCCCTTGATCTGGTCCGTTTGAAATGGAATTGCCCATGATAGAGATTCAAAAATATATTATTTAAACATTTTAACACAACTAGACTTTAACAATTAACATTTTTTAATAACTAAAACAAATACTTACTCTTAACAACACAGTCAATGTAACACTGTTTAATAAGGAATTCTACTATCTGATTAAACCTATTTAGAAATTGTTATTGATGACTGACTTAAACTATTAAGTAACAATAATGCAATAAATGATTACAAAATATGTAGAAAACTATTTATTATATATTGTAAAAAATGTAGGAGAGATAAACAATTATTTACAAAATCATAAATAACGATTAATGGCATCACAATTCAATTCACTTATTATATTATATAGCCCAATAAATATAGATTATTAAGAATTTATTTAATTCTATTAATACTTTTATTACCCAATTCATTATTAATATTTAATAAATTCGCACCCGTTTCATCTAACCTTTCCTGCACACATTCTTTCGTTAAAAAGTAATTGAATAGTTTTAATAATATTAAAACTACTATTAAGAATAGTAAGTCTGTTACTATTGTAACCAATCCGGGTCCGTAATGAGCGTAAAGGGTTGATATAAAAACAGGAGCTGTAATCCTTGCTAGACTTCCAAAAGATGTCAGGAATCCCATCCAAGTTCCCTATAAATAAAATATAATTTGATTGATGAAGATAGTCGTGTTTGTATTGAATCATTTATGTTCTAAGAATTGGAATACGTTTATGACAATTTGATTAGATTAGTTAATTGTTGCACAATTTAATACTAGCAATAATTTAACATTAATCAAAATCAAAAACCGGATTTTGATTTGTAGTATATAATTTTAATAGTTTTAGTTATAATTGGTAAAGAGTAGTATAGATTTTTAAATTAAATTAAATGTTAATTATAATTTGCTAATTATATTTTACAAACCTGTTGCTTTGATCCAAGAACTTTTGAAAATATAGCCATCACCAACGTAATAACTAATGAGTAGCCAATATTTTCCACAACATTAGCAATAATAAATTGATGAAACAAAATCTTCCTATCATTAGCACACCATAATTGACTAAGCGGACAACCAACTGGTTCACAATTTGCACATGTTGTTGTATTCCTATCATCATATACTTTAGGAGGTCCATCGCCCCAAGGATAAAAAAAAGCTCTTCCTACCACCAACAGAGTCAATCCAATCATCAATACTTTCATCTCACTAAAAATTTTACATAGTGGATGTATTGATAAGATAGTTATAAATGATACAATAGTGCTACCAATCATAACTATTGAATTTAAAGTAATGGCTTCAGATCTTGTCATTGCAAATTCATCCATGGCTATCGGATTACTCAACACTTTAGTAAACATAAAATTAAAAGTAACCATAAAATTCATCAAAATAAAAGCCCATGCTAATATTTTATAATTATTCGATTTGTATGATTCTTCAATTGATGTAGATTCTTCTTTTCCTAACATATTATGTTCCTTAAATATAGCAGGATGGAACAGGATTAAATTGATTAAACTCATCAATACTATAATCCATCCTACAGTTGTATACATATCCAATTTTATGGAGCAAAATGTTACACCAGTTTCGCCCAATGGAATAACAATGGTTTGAAGTGCAGCTCCTAAAGCTAAAGCAATAGTTGCTATTGATGATAATATTGAAACTGCTTTTCTTCTTTCACTCAATAATGTTGTTGTTGATATGTGAGATCTACAGATGGAAACGTTAGCTAAAATAAATAATTAATATGATGTTAACCAGTTGTAAGGTTTATTATTATTGTATTACCTGCTCCAACACCTGCAAGTAATCTGGAAAATAGCATCCAGAATTTGGTGTGGTTTTGAAATAAATGTAGATTTGAATGTATTGTGTATGCTACGATGCATATTGTTATTGATATTATAAATGGTATTCGAGTTGATTTCAGTCTGTTGCTCCACCATCCTATGATTGGTGAAAATATTGTTTGTCCTAAAGCGCTGAATGCTATCAGGTAACCCAAGAATGTTTTAGATGCAGACGGATCTAGCTGAAACAAATTTTGGTATTATTTTAAAAATAAATATTTTTTACAAAGCATTGATAGTAAATAAAATTTTGTTGATAAATAGTCAATACTTTAAATCGCATTTAATTTAAAAAAATTGTTAAAATCCATTTTAAGCTTGAAATTTGATGCTATTAGAGTCTCTTCCGCTTTAGCAGCGTTTAGCTTAATCTGCCACCTCTCAAAATATTAGACCAGCACATTGGCGTGTATCTGTACCTGCTTACTCGTCACAATAGCATTTTATTGTCGGCGTAAAGAGCTATTTTTGTCTTAAAATTTGTCGGCATGTCGTTGATGTATATGTTAAATAGCTTGGGTCCCAGAATAGAACCCTGGGGTATTTCCGCTGCAATTATTTGTAAACTTAATAGACTCTCATTCACCTTGATCTTAAACAAGCGTCCATCAAAGTATGATTTGATAAGTGTAATGATGTCCGGAAAATGGTAAGTAATAAGACCTTGTCAGAAGCTTTCTTAATGTCAAGTGGTAACATTGTTGTCACATAATTCTTACTAAAATTTGTAAGAATATCATATGCAATACGTACTACTTGCTGAGTGGTGTTATGTTTGGCTTTAAAGACTATGATCTTGTGTTTGCGATGATGCCTGTCTAATCAATCCAGTATGACTTTTTCGGACAGTTTACCCAAGACATTGAATGAGCTTATTGATCTGTAATTAACTGGAAAGATAATGATCCTATTTATGATATATATCAACTGTTCGGATCTTATATGCTCCGAGTAATAAACAGATTAGTGCTAATGACACCCTCGTCCTACTAAAAATTCAATTTATATTTATGATAGGAAATATATTTTATGTAATGAAATTTCTTATAATCCTTTCCAGGTATGTTTAATCTCCTACAATAATAATCCCTACAATATAATTTAATATGGTACTTTCCCAACAATTCTTTCTAGGAATCCCCAAATTACCTAATTAGCAACTAACCAATCACAACACATTTTACACAATTTGAATGAGTATATATATTTGTAAATTATTTGTTTTAAGTTAGTATTAAAGAGAGTCTTTGCGATACCAGAGTATAATTTCTACCTTATCATTAAAGCATAATTTGTGTAAGATATCATTCTTACTGGTCCTTCGACAATTTCATACAATCAGAGAAATAGTGCGTGTTGCAATCTAAGACACCACAAAACATTTGGTCCAATCGAACCGGATTTTAAATCAAGACCTGAGTCATCGAATAGTCAAAATGCATCAAGCAATCAACTCATCCATAGTTGAACTCAAGATGTCAAAAACCGAAATAGCAGCATTAACCCTGAAACGCAAGACATTTAAAACTCGCACAACACAATTAGAAACATATTTCAACAAGTTTCTCGACAATCCAGAACGGGATTATAGGGAGCTCAGAAGTCGTTTATTAACATTGGTGTATTCAGACTACAATGAAATTCAATCAAAAATAGAGGAGCTGGATGACACAGAAGATCAAGCAAAAAATCGACAAACGTTTGAAGACCAGTATTTCGAATTAACATCTCGAATAGAAGATGTCTTGAGTGGTGAACCAATAATTAGAACTGATACACCAGCATTATCAGTCAATTCAACTTCACAACAAGTGCAACTGCCAAAAATAACATTGCCCACATTCGCAGCGGTTCTAGAAGATTGGTTAACATTCTACAGTACATTCGATTCATTGATAAATGAAAACGGTTCTCTGAACAACGTGCAACGATTCCACTACTTGAGATCTTGCTTAACGGGTGAAGCATCAAATACAATTCAAGCATTATCAATCACCGATGCAAACTATGGCATAGCTTGGACAACACTACGCAGCCGATATGAAAATAAAAAACTAATCATAGAAAATCATATAAATAAAATATTTCAACTGCCTATGGTTAAAGAAGACTCCGCCAGCTCAATTAGATCTCACATCGACACATTCTTAAAGCACGTCAATGCTTTAGACGTATTAGGCGAACCAACAAGAGATACTTTATTGTTACATCTATCAACAATCAAATTAGATGCACTTTCAAAAGACAAATGGGAAGAATATCGTCTAAAATGCACGAATCCATCAGTTCAAGAACTAACCAACTTCTTACAAGAACGCTGCCAAGTCCTTGAGTCCCGAAACGCCAGTAAAAGTCAAAGGACACAACTACAACGAGTGCAAACTCCAAAAACGGATCGTCATCAAGGACACTCAGTCGTTTCATACACTAACACTCAAGCAAAATGCAAGTTGTGTCACCAGCATCAACATGAGCTATACCGATGCAATGCATTCCACAATTTAAATATAGCGGACCGAAGGGCAGAGGTCAAAAAACAAAAACTTTGCTTCAATTGCTTAAAACCAAATCATGGAGCAAATGAGTGCAGATCCAGGCAATGCACAAAATGTGATAAAAAACATAATACATTATTACATGACCAACAAGAATTGATAAATACACATTTATCAACATCAAGCGATTGCTATTCTGCCACCAATGACAGCTACAAAAGCCAAATGACCCTATTATCAACCACATTGGTAATCATAGTCGATAAACATGGAGAACATCGTCAGTGTAGGGCACTATTGGATAGTGCATCACAAACAAACTTCATCAGGGAGGACTTGGCCGCAAGTTTAAACATAAACACACAATCAGTCCGTCTCCCAATCAATGGTATCGAAAACGCAACGGCCACAACAATCACTAAAAGACTAGTGACAACAATCCGATCACGAATCAATGGATTTAAGGCTAAACTTGAGTTCTACGTATTACCCGAGATCACACAAGAACTACCAGCTAATTCATTTTCGAAAAATCAACTGAACATACCTCAAAACATTACGTTAGCCGATCCAGAATTTAACAAACGTGGAAGGATAGATTTATTGCTAGGAGCAGAAATATATCTCAGTTTACTAAGCATCGGACAGATAAAACTAACCACAGCCCAATTCGGTGTTACAGTGCAAAATACGCAATTTGGTTGGATAGCATCAGGAACAATTCCAACAACTAACAACTCAGAAGTGGTTACATGCAATTTGAATACATTGGAGACGCAAATAGAAAGGTTCTGGCAGTCAGAAGAAGTGAACACCCCATTACTTAAAACCACACATTGTAAAACGGAAGAACACTTTAACAAAACAGTATGTAAAACAGACGAAGGAGCATTTGTGGTACGGTTACCATTCAACATTGACCCTAACAACTTAGGCGACTCAAAAAATATGGCAATCCGCAGATTTTACAATTTGGAAAAGAGATTATTCAAAATGCCTGTACTCAAGAAGCAGTACGTGGAATTTATGCAACAATACGAGAAACTGGGACATATGGAACCAATTAATGATACCAATAACGGCTACTTTCTACCACACCATTGCGTTATTAAGGAAGATAGTACGACAACAAGGTTAAGAGTCGTATTCGATGGCTCCGCAAAAACTACAACAGGGTTATCATTAAATGACATTCTTCAAGTTGGCCCTACAGTACAAGAAGATTTATTATCAATCTTGCTCAGATTTCGCATTCATCGTTATGTGATTACCGCCGACATATCCAAAATGTACCGACAAATCTGGATACATAAGGATGATCGACAATATTTGCGAATTATATGAAGAGAAGATCCGTCACTACCATTGCAAATATATAATTTAAAAACGGTGACATATGGCACTGCGTCAGCACCATATCTTGCTACTCGAAGTCTCAAACAATTGGCAATAGAAGAACAAACTCATTATCCACATGCCTCCGCTGTTGTACAAAATGACTTTTATGTGGATGACTGTATAACAGGAACTGATTCACTTGAGGAAGCTAAGGAGCTTCAACGTCAATTAAGCCAGATGTTGTTAAAAGGGGGATTTCATTTGCATAAATGGAGATCAAATAACGACCAAATCTTAAACACTATTACCTCAATTAACCAGGAAACAACAATACCCATGGCAAAAACAACAGTGATAAAGACATTAGGATTACTGTGGAATTCAAGTAGTGATTCACTGCACTTTTCAGTGAAGCACAATATCCAACCTACACGTATCACTAAGCGAAATATCTTATCAGAAATAGCACAACTATTTGATCCAATGGGTTTGGTTGGACCAGTCATAATAAGAGCAAAAATACTAATGCAACGTGTTTGGCAGCTAAAAATTGATTGGGACGCAGCCGTTCCAATGGAGATACATACGTTTTGGCATCAATACAAGGACGATCTCACATCTATTGATACTATACAAATACCACGTCACATACACGAGCACCAAAAATATAGCAACCTAGAACTACACGGATTTTGCGATGCATCTGAGGCAGCATATGGTTGTTGCATATATATTAGATGTAAGACTACACTTGGCGCAATCAACACCAATCTATTATGTGCAAAGTCTAAGGTTGCACCATTGAAAACAATATCACTACCTAGACTGGAATTGAGTGGAGCAGTTATCCTTGCTCGTTTGGCAAAAAAGGTGAAGAGTGCACTCAAGCTGAACTTTGACAACGAATTCTACTGGTCAGATTCAACCATCGCACTTGGATGGATCCGCTCACCTTCCAACAAATGGAAAACATATGTGGCAAATCGTGTAACTGAAGTGCAAGAGCTGAGAAATACAAATTGGAGACATGTGCGATCACATAACAACCCAGCGGACATCATATCTAGAGGTGTAAATCCAACTCAACTCAAGGAGTCAAGCTTGTGGTGGCATGGTCCAAAATTTCTACAATTAAACCAAGAAGAATGGCCATCGTTAGAAGATATAGAACAAAGTCTTCCTGACGAAAAACCAGCAGTAGCACTTCCAGTAATTGAAGAAATTAGCAGTATTATTACCAAGTGGTCTTCACTCTCAAAATTAAAGAGGATAGTAGCTTTCTGCCTCAGGTACATTCACAACTCTCAAGGGCAACCTAAACTTACTGGCCCATTGACTGTACAAGAAATAAGCAAGGCTACAACAGCACTTCTTCGAATTGCACAGAAAGAAGAATTCAAAGGTGAAATATACAGATTGAAACAGAATCTGTTAATTGACAAGTCAAGTAGATTGCGGAAGTTAAGCCCCTTTATCGACGAAGACGGGCTACTCCGAGTAGGTGGAAGATTAATGCATGCAAAACTACCATTCAATCAACGTAATCCAATAATATTACCACGGAACCACCCTTTAACGGAACTCATTATCAACTATGAACACTTAAAACTGATTCATGGAGGTGCTCAAGCCGTGTTGTCAGCAGTACGATCAACATATTGGCCGATGGCGGGCAGAAATACAGTGAAGAAGATCCTACATAGATGTTTACGTTGCTGCAAAGTCAATCCAAAACGACTACAACCAGTAATGGGACAACTCCCACAACCAAGAGTGCAACCAAGTCGCGCATTTACCAACACAGGTGTGGATTTTTGTGGTCCATTTCAAATGAAGTTACAACATTCTCGGGGAAGTCGTACAACCAAAGGGTATGTCAGTGTCTTTGTATGTTTTGCAACAAAGGCAATACACCTGGAATTAGTGAGCAGCCTGACCACGGAAGCATTCATAAATGCACTAAAGCGTTTTATGTCACGTCGTGGAAAACCATCAAACCTTTATTCAGACAACGGAACAAATTTCACTGGAACTCATCACGAGCTTGCAAGGCTTCGAGAGTTACTGAATTCAAGAGAACACAAGGACAGGATAAACCATGCACTATTAGAAGATAACATCACCTGGCACTTTATCCCACCTAGATCTCCGCATTTTGGAGGTCTATGGGAAAGTGCGGTAAAATCAACCAAGACCCAATTAAAACGAATAGCTGGATTAACTGCCTTGACCTATGAAGAAATGAATACCTTATTGGCTCAAATAGAAGCATGTTTAAACTCTCGACCTTTAGTGCCATTAACCGAAGACCCGGAAGACCTTGCAGCCCTCACCCCTGGCCATTTCCTAATTGGAGAAGCTTTCAGCACGATAGAAGAACCAAACATTATTCACCTACTTTATCTCATTGGCAACGAATACAGAAAATGACACAACAGTTTTGGACACGGTGGTCCTCAGAATATCTTTGCCAATTACAGCAACGATCAAAATGGAATCAACCAGTGGCAGAGAATGCACAAATTGGGAATCTAGTAGCGATAAAAGGTGAAAACATCCCACCACTAAAGTGGCAGCTGGGACGAATCACGGAACTACACCCAGGAAAGGATGGCATCGCCAGAGTAGCCTCAGTTAAAACGGCAGCAGGCATCACTAAAATTGCAATAAGCAAACTAGGACTACTTCCCATCGAAAATTGAAAAGATTTCTTTTCAAGGCCGGCGGAATGTTCGGATCTTATATGCTCCGAGTAATAAACAGATTAGTGCTAATGACACCCTCGTCCTACTAAAAATTCAATTTATATTTATGATAGGAAATATATTTTATGTAATGAAATTTCTTATAATCCTTTCCAGGTATGTTTAATCTCCTACAATAATAATCCCTACAATATAATTTAATATGGTACTTTCCCAACAATTCTTTCTAGGAATCCCCAAATTACCTAATTAGCAACTAACCAATCACAACACATTTTACACAATTTGAATGAGTATATATATTTGTAAATTATTTGTTTTAAGTTAGTATTAAAGAGAGTCTTTGCGATACCAGAGTATAATTTCTACCTTATCATTAAAGCATAATTTGTGTAAGATATCATTCTTACTGGTCCTTCGACAATTTCATACAATCAGAGAAATAGTGCGTGTTGCAATCTAAGACACCACAAAACATCAACTGTACTATGGCCTTTTTTTGTAAGATTTTCTAGTACAGCGTTGGTGATTGTATCTGGTCCGGGTGCTTTACGTGAATTTTGTTTTGTAATGAATGAACGGATTTCCGTAAGACTTGTCAATTGTTTTTAATGAGCTGTTATAGGTATATCTTCATTATTTAGGTCTGTTTTCGTCGTTGTTAGTGGCGTCTAGTTAGTGTACCTCCCTGAACACTTCAACCAGAACTTCGGCTTTATCGTAATCTGGCATGACAATCTCGCCTTCGTGTTCATCGGATCATACTTAAATTTTAGTATTTTTTTCAATTTCCACAAAGAGTTGTCTCTTGTGGAAAGGTTCTGTAATTTATTGGTCTATCTGTCGTTGTTGAGTCTGTTAATTGTGACTTTAATGAGTTTGTTAAGTTCATAAACAATAATTGTGGCAACATTGAAAACAACCAAATGCTGTTTAAGCTATTTTTGTAAGCCTTTCAAATCTAAAATTTTCAGTGTTACATTAATTGCTCTTAAACTATAATAATTGTAAATTGTAGCAACATTGGAAATAAATAAGTTTTGTAAGTAACCAAGCACTACAAATTCCAATTATTCTTCCGTATATCAAAATTATTACTGGTTGCTACAGGAACATCAAATAGCTGTGTCAACATTAGAAACGGTTCAAGTTATTTTTATAAATCTTACAAACTGATTTTTTAAGCCTCATCATTATTATAAAAAAATTAAAAAACTTAATTAAATTGTATCAAAATTTTACAAACATTTGAAGATAATGTTGCAAATAAATTGTTGTTAAAAAGTTGAAACAAATTTAGTAAATTAAAGATTATTTCTAATAAATTAAAAAATGTCTTAATTACTCTCGATCTTTGTACCATAAACAAAATTACTTTGTTAATGCAAAATATTATATTTACAAACAAACTATTGAGATAAAGATTATCATACATTTACACAAATCAAAACCATTACCTTGTTTAAATAAGGCCACATGCTGGTCAGAACAGCACTGAACGATATAATCACAGTAAATTGGGTAAAATAAACGACGTAATGTGATAATACCCTTTCTCTATGCCCTTGCGCATCCTCATGTTCTGTTGCCACACACTTATTCCATAAGAAAGGCATATTAATTTAGTAGCACACTATTCTCATACACACGCGTAACTGATAAAAGATAATGCATGCACCGCCAGAGGAAACAACCAGACTGACTAAACCGATATTTTCTGTTGTATTTGTGGCGGCGCCTCTTAAAAATAGAACGTTGCGTTTTATTTACATATTATAAACTGACGATTAACGTTAACAATGAAAATTGTAAAGGTATTATAATCTGAAGGTTTTTATTCAATTCAATTTCTACCTGAGAAAAGTCCCAAAATTTTACCTGAGATATTTTAAAAAGTTCAATAACAAAGAAAGTGCAGCAAAGTTCATCTAAATATACATTTGCTTGTTTACGTTAATATTTGCAATGTTTTAATTATCTCAATGTTTATTTTAACACAGTCTGCTAAATTATAACTTACTTTATTGAATTGAAATGTTTTCGAAATGTTTTTACATACTAGGCAAAGTTGATGCCAATAATAAACTTTCCTTATCAACAAGTGATATTATTGGATTCACAATGCAAACACTATTCGCGTCTGATGTGAAATGCATGACTGCGCATTAAACAATTTATCTGTGCATAGTGTAGCCACAGATGAAATTGTAACAGATTATTTTTATTGTTAATAAATTAAGACAAAACGCAGTTGAAAAAATAGGAACAAATGGAATTTAAATCTAATAATTAATTAAGTATTAAAGTGCTTTAAATCATTTAATTGTAGGATTAATTATAATGACTAATACACAATTTAATTTGTTTAAGAATGATAAGAAACCTCTTTAATTGTGGAATTTAAAATTTTAGACAGCTGAAACTAGTCTCAAAAGATACGAAATTCAATGTAGTTTACATGCTTAATTTGTGTTATATAGCAAACCATAAGAAACCAGTCAGAAAGTGATGCAAAAATGTTTAATTAATTTTTTTAATGCAAAAAACTGTCAAAAAGTGTGCCACTTTTTGACAGTTTTTATGCAAATTCCGTGTTTTATCTGTCGTTAAACGCTCAAATACTACTTAGAGAATTAAAACTAGTCACAAAAGATGCGTTACTCTATGTAGATTTACATGCTTATATAAACCCAGTACAAAGTTTTTGAGTTAAATTTAAAAAACTGTCATAAAGTGACTCTTTAAAGCAAACTTCCTGTTTTCTTCGGTTAAATTATTAAATGACAACGTAGAGCTGAAACTAGTCTCAGAAGATGCGCAATTTAATGTAAATTTACGTAGTTATCTTAATTTGTATAAGCCCAATACAATTGTTTCTAGTAAAATGCAGAAAACTGTCAAAAAGTGACACTTTTTATGCAAATTTTGTGTTTTATATGTCGTTAAAAGTTCAAATAACTACTTAAAGAATTGAAACTGGTCTCAAAAAAAGCGTTATTCAATGTAAATTTGCGTGCTTATATAAACCCAGTACAAAGTTTTTGAGTAAAATTTAAAAAACTCTCAGAAAGTGACTCTTTAAAGCAAATTTCGTGTTTTATTTTTTGTTGAATAATTAAATGACTACGTAGATAGCTGAAACTAGTCTCAAAATATGCGCAATTCAATGTAGATTTACATGGTTAACTTAGCCTATATAAGCCCAATACATTTTTTTTTAGTAAAATGCAAAAAACTGTCAGAAAGTGACACTTTTGATGCAAATTTTCTCTTTTATCTGTCGTTAAACGCTCAAATAACTACTTAGAGAGTTGAAACTAGTCTCAAAAGATGAGTTATTCAATGTAAATTTATGTGTTTATATAGGCCCAGTACAAAGTTTTTAAGTAAAATTAAAAAACGGTCAGAAAAGAGTAATTTTAAAGCAAATTTCTTGTTTTATCTTTAGTTGAATTATTAAATGGCTACGTAGAAAGTTGAAACTAGTCTAAAAAAATACATAATTCAATGTACATTCACGTGGTTAACTCAACTTATATAAGCCCAATAAATTTTTTTTTAGTATAATGCAAAAAACTATAAGAAAGTGACACTTTTGATGCAAATTTTGTCTTTTACCAGACGTTAAAAGCTCAAATAACTACTTAGAGAGTTAAAACTAGTCTTAAAGAATGCGTTATTCAATGTAAATTTACGTTCTTACATAAGCCCAGTGCAAAGTTTTTGAGTTAAATTAAAAAATTGTCAGAAAATGACTCTTTAAAGCAAATTTTGTGTTTTATCTATTGTTGAATAAATAAATGACTACGTAGAGAGCTAAAACTGGTCTCAAAAATGCGCATTTTAATGTAGATTTACATAATAAACTTAACTTATATAAGCCCAATACAATTTTTTCTATTAAAATGCAAAATACTCTCAGAAAGTGACACCTATGGTGTAAATTTAGTCTTTTATCTCTCGTTAAACGCTCAAATAACTACTTAGAAAAGTGAAACAAACTAGTCTTAAAAGATGCACAATTCAATGTAGATTTACGTAGTTAGCTTAACTTATATAAGCCCAATACACATTTTTTTAGTAAAATGTAAAAAACTGTCAGAAAGTAACATTTTTGATGCAAATTTCGTGTTTTCTCTGTCGTTAAATGCGCATATAACTACTTAGAGAGTTGAAACTAGTCTCAAAAGATGCGTTATTCAATGTAGATTTGCGTGCTTATACAGGATCAGTACAAAGTTTTGAGTAAAATTTAAAAAACTGTCAGAAAATGACTCTTTAAAGCAAATATTGTGTTTTCTTTCATTGAATGATTAAATAACTACATAGACAGCCGAAACTAGTCTTAAAATATGCGCAATTCAATGTAGATTTACGTCGTTAACTTAACTTATATAAACCCAATACAATTTTTTCTAGTAAAATACAAAAAACTATCATAATCAGTGACACTTTTGATGCAAGTTTTGTGTTTTATCTGTCGTTAAATACTCAAATAACTACATAAAGAATTGAAACTAGTCTCAAAAGATGCGTTATTCAATGTAAATTTATGTGCTTATGTAAGCCCAGTGCAATGTTGTTGAGTTAAATTTAAAAAATTGTCAGAAAATGACTCTTTAAAGCAAATTTCATGTTTTATCTTTTGTTGAATTACTAAATTACTACGTAAAGCTGAAACTGGTCTCAAAAATGCGCATTTTAATGTAAATTTACATAATTAACTAAATTTATATATGCCCAATACACATGTTTCTAGTAAAATGCAAAAAACTGTCAAAAAGTGACACTTTTGATGTAAATTTCGTGTTTTATCTGTCGTTAAACGCTCAAATAACTACTTCGAAAAGTGAAACTAGTCTCAAAAGATGCGCAATTTAATGTAGATTTACGTAGTTAGCTTAACTTATATAAGCCCAATACACATTTTTTTAGTAAAATGTAAAAAACTTTCAAAAAGTAACACTTTTGATACAAATTTCGTGTTTTATCTGTCGTTAAACGCTCAAATAGCTACCTAGAGAATTGAAACTAATCTCAAAAGAAGCGTTATTCAATGTAGATTTACATGGTTAACTTAACTTATATAAGCTCAATACAATTTTTTTTAGTAAAATACATAAAACTATCATAAAGTGACACTTTTGATGCAAGTTTTGTGTTTTATCTGTCGTTAAACGCTCAAATAACTACTTAGAGAATTGAAACTAGTCTCAAAAGATGCGTTATTCAATGTAGATTTACGTGCTTATATAAGCCCAGTACTCAGTTTTTGAGTTAAATTTAAAAAAAAACTGTCAGAAAAGAGTAATTTTTAAGCAAATGTCATGTTTTATCTTTCGATGAACTATTAAATGATTACGTAGATAGCTGAAACTAGTCTCAAAAGATGCACTATTCAATATAGGTTTACATAGTTAACTTAACTTATATAAGCCCAATACATTTTTTTTAGTAAAATGCAAAAAACTGTTGGAAAGTTACACTTTTAATGCAAATTTCGTGTTTTATCTGTCGTTAAACGCTCAAATAACTACTTAGAGAATTGAAACTAGTCTCAAAAGATGCGTTATTTAATGTAGATTTATTGCTCATATAAGCCAAGCACGTTTAAAAAAAATTAAAAAACTGTTAGAAAATTACTCTTTAAAGCAAATTTAGTGTTTTCTTTCGTTGAATTTTTAAATGACTACATAGAGAGCTGAAACTAGTCTCAAAAATGCACATTCCAATGTAGATTCACGTGGTTAACTTAAATTATATAAGGCCAATACAATTTTTTTTTTTAATAAAATGCAAAAACTGTCGGATAGTTACACTTTTGATGCAAATTTCGTGTTTTATCTGTCGTTAAACGCCCAAATAACTACTTAGAGAGTTAAAACTAGTCTCAAAAGATGCCTTATTCAATGTAGATTTAGATGCTTATATAAGCCCAGTACTAAGTTTTAAGTAAAATTTAAAAAAACTGTCAGAAAGTGACTATCTAAAGCAAATTTCTTGATTTATCTTTCGTTGAATTATTAAATAACTATGTAGAAAGCTGAAAGTAGTCTCAAAACATGCGCAAATTAATGTAGATTTACGTAGTTAACTTAACTTATATAAGCCCGATACATTTCTTTTTGTAAAATGCAATAAACTGTTAGAAAGTTACACTTTTAATGCAAATTTTGTGTTTTATCTGTCGTTAAACGCTCAAATAACTACTTAGAGAGTTTAAACTAGTCTCAAAGGATGCATTATTCAATATAAATTTACGTGCTTATAAAAGCAAAGCGCAAAGTGTCAAAAATTGACACTTTAAAGCAAATTTTGTGTTTTATCTTTTGTTGAATTATTAAATGATTACGTAGAGAGCTGAAACTGGTCTCAAAAAATGCGCAATTCAATGTAGATTTACGTAGTTAGCTTAACTTATATAAGCCCAATACAATTTTTTCTAGTAAAATGCAAAAAATTGTCAAAAAGTGACACTTTTTTGCATCTTTTCGTATTTTATCTGTCGTTAAACGCTCAAATAACTACTTGGAGAATTGAATATAGTCTCAAAAGATACGTTATTCAATGTAGATTTACATGCTTATATAGGCCCAGCACAAAGTTTTTGAGTTTAATTTAAAAAAACGGAAAGTGACTCTTGAAAGCAAATTTCGTTGAATTATTAAATGACTACGTGCAAGTAAGTTGAAACTAGTCTCAAAAATATGCAATTCAATGTAAATTTAGGTAGTTAACTGAACTTATATAAGCCCAATACAATTTTTTATAGTAAAACGCAAAAAACTGTGAATAAAAGGACATTTTTTATGCAAATTTCGTGTTTTGTCTATAATTAAAAAAAAACCATAGTTGGTAGTATTAACCAGTTACTAAGCCGGATTTTCAACAATCAAAGCTAAAATTAACAATTAGTATATAATAGATTTTAATATTTTAAAAACATAATTGTTGTCTCAAGTTGTCTTCTTCTATTGTAGCTGGAGAATATAGCCCAAACGCGTAAATAAGAGCAGTGGGTGAAACTTCCAATCTTTTAATTGCAAAAAGGTTGTAACTCAAACCAGAATCTGCAAAATATGTTGAAGCTAATTTGTTCTATTAAAACCATATTTAAAATATTTCTTTATTTATATCAATTCGTAAAAATAATCTATTCATAACATCCCAACCAAACTACATTTAATGTCATACAAAAAAACTAAAAATATGAGCATAATATTCTTACGTCAATGAAGTATACATTAGAGATCACTTAATTACAATATAAATATATATATATATGATATGTCTCTATGTATGTTGTATATAAATATAATATGATATAAGTTACTATTAGATATATTGCCGTAATATCACATTTTAAAATAATATAGAATATGCATTAGGTATACACAATTTTAAGTAAACTATTACAAATAAAATCAGTTCCTACTTAAAACAACATTATGATAGAAATAATAAATCAGTTCTTTAGTGATTGAAATAATAATAAAAGCATAAATCTTTTATTAGTTTGGGCGAGTGGTCAGGTTACTTTAATCAAAACTCCTGACACAACTCATTTGATTAATATATCCAAATCACTCCTAAAATTCACTCAAAACAAATTATGTTCTAATGATTGCAGACTATAAAATATATACTTAACAATAAAACTAGCCTAATCAATTCTAACATAGAAAAAAATACAAATAAATGATTATGTACAATTGCACTAATGTTTAGTAATGAATAGACTAGTTTCAAAATTAATACTTTATAAAGAATAATCCTTCCTACCTTTAATACCTAATGCATTCATAAGTACGTCGCTGTAATATTTGGCACGTGTAGCATAATGATAATCAGATCTTAAAAACTATCCTTAATTATTGAGCATATAATCACAGTAATATCAATGATTGTAAATATCAGGTTTCGTTTAAATTATTTAAAGAAATTTGATAAAATTTATCTTGATTTAAATCAGCTCCTTCTTCTTTCACTTCTTCTTGTACAATTTCTTTGGGTGCTATACGATCGGTAAAGAAAACCAACCAAAACATTGATAGAAGCATCATAATTGTAGTAAATCCAAATGTCCAATTTGTTCCTAATTCTGTGTAAATGTAGGTTACAAAAACAGGACCCATTACTCTCGATAGACAACCGGAACCAGTCAGTAAACCCATCCAAACACCCTAAAAAATAAAATTGTTTATTGGTGAATTTAAAAAATGATCAAAACACAAAAGAATTTTAAACTAAACTTTCACAAATATTGTTTCTGGAATATATTTCAGTTTGCTGCATTTTCATAAAATAATAATTTAGTTTTTATTTTAACAAATTGTTAATTTTTTTCAAAAATGTTTTCAATAAATATTTCAATTTGGAGGCAGGAGAAGCCTCGTGCAATAAGTTAATAAATTCAATTAAAATGAAAATGTAATCCAGTTAAGGTAATGTTAATGTAAATATATCTATTGTTATAAATATGAATATCATTGATAAATCTAAAATAAATATAGTATTAAGAGTCCAAGGCTAACCATAAGTTGAATGTAATTAAACAAGACCTTGCTATTATCCAACAAGTATACATAAAAACATTTTTATTTCATTAAATAATTAAGTAGAAGCATGATTTTACCTGTAAATGTATTAAAGCAAAATATGTAATAATTACCTGAGGTCTAGGTCCCAAAATTTTGGAAAATATAGTCTGAATCAGCGTAACGCCAATAGGATATCCAAGCACTGTTAAAAAATACCCGAAAATAAATTGAAACAAAGTCATAGCTCTAGTATCATAACACCATTTCTGACTTGATGGACATCCAACCAACTCAGTAATATTGCAATTCAGAATATTATCACCAATCTCGGTTTTATTATTAATGCTTAAATCAATCAAACTCGATGTATTATCACAGAATGTTGCATTATTAATTAAAATCAGTCGTTGCGAATCATCATATATAACAGGCGGTCCATCACCCCATGGAATGAAAACGGCGCGTCCCAAAACCATAAATAGGAATCCTCCCCAAATCATGACTTTATTTTCAGGAAACCATCTACAAAGTGGATTAATCATTGCAAAACAAAATATAGCAACCACACCACCTATAGACATCAATATTCCCATATAATAAAGTGCTTCTGCTTTGGTCCATGCAAATTGATCCATTGTTAATGAAGTTCCAAGCGTTTCCAGCAACATAAAATTAAAAACCAATACAAAAAAGGCCACAATTAATGTCCATGCTGATAAATAATCTGGTTTATCATAAGTATCCTTTTCATTTTTAACACCCTGTTTAAGCATTGCTTCTTTGGCAGCAATTTTATGTTCTTTAAAAAAATATGGAAGAAAAAGAACGAAATTGAGTATGGAAAGAAAAACATTAATCCAACCAGATGCTGTATACATATCCAATTTTAATTTGTTTGGAATCAACCAGAATCCATCATTACCTAATGGTACTACCAAAGCTTGTAATGCAGGTCCTATTACAAAACCTAATACTTGTGCTAAGGATATCATTGAAACCGCTTTAGTTCTTTCTGAAAATCTCGTTGCTGCTGATACGTATGATCTGCAAGCTGCTATGTTGGCTACAAGTAAATTGTTATTAATTTCATTTTTACTTTTATGTTAATTTGTTACCTGAGCTAACCCCTACTAGAAAACGAGTACATAGCATCCAATATTTTCGGTAACTACTAAATAATTCTAAAGATGAATACATCGCGCTTGCTATTGTAAAAATTGCTAATGATGACAGTAGTGGCATTCGTATTGAACCTAATTTATTACTCCACCAACCTACAAGGGGTGAGAGCAACATTTGTGCGAATGGGTTGGCTGCTACTATATAACCCATAAATTCTTTTCCTGCAGTTGGGTCCAACTAAAAATATATTATATAATATATTGATTGAATATGTTAGTGTGATTTTTTTATTTTACATACTATGTGTTTACAATTACAATTGTATTTAAAATGAATAAAAAATGTATTCAAATCTGCTGCATTTTTATAAAATTTTATAATTAATAAAAAATATTAAAAAAAATTTCAGCCAATTGTATTTTACTGTTAACTTGTGTACTGAGCCCAATTTAAATTATTTTTTTCAGCCAGTTAATTTTTTTCTAGTAATTAAACAAAATTTGATTCAAATTTAAAACATTTTTTTAATTGATACTAATTAACAATTACAATTAACCAAATTTTAAAACAAAATTTTCAAAAATATTGCTTGTAAAACATATCTCATCTTTAAATAATTCAAATTTAAAAATTAATAAAAAACATTTATATATTTTTTTAAAATACTATAATTTTTTTCTAGTAATTGTATACTAACGTTGATTGATAAATTTACGAGATACGCAACCTTGGATAAAATACAGTTCATGAGATATAGATGGCACTAACACAAAAATTTATAAACGTTTATATTGCGTAAACTCTGTTCACAATCGCAATGATATAATAGCGAATAATGCAAATATGTATAAATATATGTTTATAACAATTGCAAAATAAATCTTATTGCAATTTTATTAACAATTTGATTATTATTTTGACGTGTATACGCCATCTACATGTCATGAACAATATATTCTCCAGGTTTGCGTATCTTAGTATATTTGTCAATCAACAATAGCCAAATTTCTATATTTTCAAAAATTTTGTTTACAGAACATATTTTAGTTTTCTGCAACTTTAATAAAATTTAATAAAAAACATTTATAATTTTTCAGTTTATTGTCAGCTTTCTCTAATAATTATCAACTAGTATACTAGATCTAAACCAAATTTAAAACAATTTTTTTTAAATATGTTGCTTGCAATAGTATTGAAGCGTATTGGTAATGATTGTATTAAAATGTATGCTAATTTCAATTTTCTCAATAATTTTCACAAAACCTTAAATGAGATCAACTAAATTGAGGTTATGTTTGGGCGTGTTAATATTCTGGAAATTATGAAGTTGGTAGCAATGGTATTGAAGCACATTTATAGCAAGTTTCAATAAAATCAAATAATTGGTTTGGAATTTATGTTAATTTCAATTTTCTCTATAGTTTCCAGCAAGTTTTAAGTGAGATCAATAAAATTGAAGTTATGTAAAAATGAGCGTGTTAATATTTTTCAAATTTACAGAGTTGGTAACAATAGTATTAAAGCTTATTGATAGCAAGTTTCATTAATATCCAATGATTGCTTTAGAATTAATACAATTTTTAATTTGCTCTATAGTTTTTAGCAGCTGGTACTTTAGATCAATCAAATTGAGGTTATGTAAAATTGAGCGTTTCCTTAAATTTAAAGAAGTAATAGTAATAATATTGAAGCTTTATGATTTCCAACAAATCTTAAATGAGATCAACTAAATTGAAGTTATGTAAAATTGAGCGTGTTAATATTCTTCAAATTTAAAAAAGTGACAGCAACAGTATTGAAACGCATTGACAGGAAGTTTCATTAATATTCAATGATTTGTTCAAATTTATGCTTATTTTAATTTTCTCTATGGTTTCAACAAATCTTAGATAAGATCAATTAAATTGAGGTTATTATATAAAATTTACGAAGTTGATAGCAATGGTATTGGAGCACATTTATAGCAAGTTTCAATAAAATCCAATAATAGATTTAGAATTGATGTTAATTTCAATTTTCTCTATGGTTTCCAGCAAGCCTTAAGTGAGATCAATAAAATTGATGTTATGTAAAAATGGTAGTGTTAATATTGTTCAAATTTACAGAGTTGATATCAATAGTATTAAGGCGTATTGATAGCAAGTTTCATTAATATCCAATGATTGCTTTAGAATTAATACAATTTAATTTGCTCCATAGTTTCTAGCAGCTATTAGGTTCTTCTTCTTGTTCTTCTTCATCAACCTTCTAATGTCCACTTCTGGACGTAGGTCTCCTTTTTACCCTTCAATTTTTCACTATCTCTTGCTAGGTGTTGCCATCTTTTCCCTGCTACCTCTTTGATGTCATCTAGCCACTTTTTTTCGGCCTTCCAACGCCTCGTTTTGCTTCCCTCGGTTTCCATGTTGTGATTCTACTTGTCCACTTAGAGTCATCTTGTCTTGCAACGTGCCCTACCCAGCTCCACTCGAGTTCGGAAACTCTTTTCATTACATCAGTGACGCCTGTTCTTTTTCGAATTTCAGCGTTGCAAATTTTATCCCTCAAGCTTACGCCGAGCATGGCACGTTCCATTGCTCTTTGTGTTGTTCTTAGCCTATTAGCATTTCTTACAGTGAGTGTCATGGTCTCCAATTCGTATGTTTTAACGGGTAGTATGCACTTGTCATACGCTTCTCGTTTAAGACTGTGTGGTATGTCTTTGTTTTTGAGAATGTGTCATAGCTTTCCGAAAGCCGCCCAACTGTGTTGTATTCTTCGTGCTATTTCAGCGGTTTGGTTTTCTGTGCCTAAATTTATTTTATCGCCTAAGTAGATGTATTCTTCTACGTATTCAATTTTTTGATCTTCGATAGTTACATCGGTTTCATTTTCCAGTGGACTCATTAATTTTGTTTTTGCTAAATTCATCTTCAAACCAACTTTCCTCGACTCGACGTTAAGTTGCTTTGTTTAGGTATTTTCCGTCAACCTTTATACCTTTAGATTCCCAGTATAGTTTTTTAAAAATATCTTCTAAAGCTAGAGTAAATAATTTGGGTGATATTGAGTCCCCTTGTCTCACTCCTTTCTCTATACGGATCTTATCAGTGGTAGTATCTTCGTCTATGTTGACTTGCATTGTTACGTTGCTGTAGATGAATTTCAATAAATTGGTGTATTCTATCGTTGTCCATTGCATTGAATATTGCCCATAGCTCTATTGAGTCGAATGCCTTTTCGTAGTCTATAAAGGTTATATGCAGAGGGACGTTATACTCTGCACTCTTTTCGATCAATAAGCGGATAGTTTGCAGGTGGTCTGTAGTGCTATATCCTTTACGGAAGCCGGCTTGCTTGGGAGGTTGGTAGAAATCCAGTTTTCTTGTAATTCTATTCGTTACAATTTTTGTTAATAGTTTATATAGGTGTGATAGCAAGCATATGGGGCGATAATTTTCGATTTTGTTTATATCGCCTTTTTTTGGTATAAGTATTACGTTAGCATTTTGCCAGTCCTCGGGAATTTTGCCTTCTGTAATACATTTGTTAAAAAGTATACTAATGGCTCTCGATAGCGTATAACCGCCAAGTTTTAGCATTTCACTTGTAATTTTGTCTTCCCCTGGTGATCGTCGTTTCTTCATTTGTTTTAGTGCTACCTCTACTTCTTACACTGTTATGTCTGGGATTTCTTCAGAATTCACGTTCATTATTGTGTTGGTTGGTCCTTGATGATATTTGATTTATAGAGTTTCTTGTAAAATGTTTCGATGACTATCTTAATGTCTTGCTTATCCCGTACTAACACACCTTCACACCTATTAGGTTAGATCAATCAAATTGAGGTTATGTAAAATTAGGCGGTTAATATTCTTCAAATTTAAGGTAGTGACAGCAATAGTATTAAAGCGCATTGATAGCAAGTTTCATTAATATCCAATAATTGCTTCAAAATTATTACATTTTAATTTGCTCTATAGTTTCCAGCAGCTATTAGGTTACATCAATCAAATTGAGGTTATGTAAAATTGAGCGTGTTAATTTTCTTCAAATTTAAGGAAGTAATAGTAATGGTATTGAAGCGTTTTGGTAGAAAGTTTTAATAAAATCCAATGATTGATTTAATATTTATGCAATTTTCAATTTTTCCTGTAGTTTCCAGTCAATCTTAAAAGAGATCAATTAAGTTGAGGTTATGTAAAATTGGGCGTGTTCATATTCTGGAAATTTACGAAGTTGGTAGCAATAGTATTCAAGCGCATTTATAGCAAGTTTCAATAAAATCCAATAATTGGTTTGGAATTTAAGCTAATTTCAATTTTCTCTATGGTTTCCAGCAAGTCTTAAGTGAGATCAATAAAATTGTGGTTATGTAAAAATGGGTGTTAATATTGTTCAAATTTACAGTGTTGATGTCAATAGTATTAAAGCGTATTGATAGCAAGTTTCATTAATATCCAATGATTGCTTTAAAATTAATACAATTTTTAATTTGTTCTATAGTTACCAACAGCTATTAGGTTATATCAATCAAATTGAGGTTATATAAAATTAGACGTGTTAATATTCTTCAAATTTAAGAAAGTAATAATATTGAAGCGTTTTGATAGCAAGTTGCAATAAAATCCAAAGATTGATTTGAAATTTATGCAATTTTTAATTTTTCTTATAATTTCCAGCCAATCTAAAACAAAATCAATTAAGTTGAGGTTGTGTAAAATTTACCGTGTTAATATTCTTCAAATTTAAAGAAGTAATAGTAATGGTATTGAAGCAAATGGTATTGAAGCGTTGTGATAGCAAGTTTCAATAAAATCTAATGATTGGTTTAGAATTTATGCAATTTTCAATTTTCTCTATGGTTTTCAACAAGTCTTAGATAAGATCAATTATATTAAAGTTTCGTAAAATTAGGCGTGTTAATACTCTTCAAATTTAAGAAAGTGACAGCAATAGTATTAAAGACAGCAAGTTTCATTAATATTCAATGATTGTTTCGAAATTTATGCTTATTTTAATTTTCTCTATAGTTTTAAGCAATTTTCAAAAATTTACGAAGCTGATAGCAATGGTATTGATGGAAACTCCAGTTAAAACTATTATCCCACAATCAGTAAACTGAGTACCTTACCCACTCGCCGAAGTGTTTGTGATCAAGAAATTAGATCACAAACACTTGGGTGGATGGGCTGGTACTTCAGTTGATAACACTGTCCCGCAATCAAAAAACTAAGTGCCTCACCCACCTTCCTAAGTGTTTGTCATCAATAAATTAGATCACAGATCCTTGGGTGAGTAGGCAAGAACTCCAATTAAAACTATTGTCCCGCAAAAAATAATCTGAGTGCCCCTGGTAAGCAAAAACTTCAGTTAAAACTACTAGCCCGCCCTCCCACTCAAGTGATTGTAATCTGTTAATTATATCACATACACTTGGGTAAATGGGAGGGAACTCCAGTTAAAACTACTATCTCGCAACCAATAAACTTAAAGCCCCGCCCTCCCACCCAAGTGTTGGTGATCTGTAAGTTGGATCACAAACACTTGGATGAGTGAGAAGAAACTCCAGTTAAAACTACTGTTCCGCAAACAATAAACTTTAAAACACCGCCTACCCACTCAAGTGATTGTGATCAATACATTGAATCAGAGACACTTGGTCGAGTGGACGAGAACTCGAGTTGAAACTACTGTCCCGCAATCAATAAAACTAAAATCACAGACACGTGGGCGGCAAAACTTGTTAAAACTACTGTTCGGAAATCAAAAAACTGAGTACCCCGCCCATCCACCCAAGTGTTTGTAATCAATAAATTGGATCATAGACATTTTGATAGATAGGCATAAATTTCAGTTAAAACTACTGTCCCGCAAACAATAAACTTACAACCCCGAACACCCACCCAAGTGTTTGTAATCAATAAATTAGATTTATTTTATTATTATTAGGGTGGGCGGGAACTCTTGTTACTTGGGTTGTCAAATTAATCGTGTTGAAGTTCTTCAAATTAAGGGTGTTTAATAGCAATAGTATTGGACTGTATTAGTACTAAATTTCATTAATATCCAAAAAATAGTTTAAAATTAATTTCATTTTTAATTTGTTTTATGGTTTTCAGTGAATAGTACATGAGGTCAATCAACTTGAGATTATGTAAAATTTACCGTGTTAAACCCTTCAAAATTTATGAAGTTGGTAGTAATAATATTGAAGCATATTGGTACCAAATCTTATCCACATCTAAAGTTTAGTTTAGTTTACATAAGTTTAAAAATTAATAAAAAATATTTAGAATACATTTCTGGTAATTGTCAACTTTAATTGGTATCCTAACCCTTGAAACTTACAAAACAAAATTGTTAAAAAATTTCAATTAAAATATTTAAATCCAAATTTTAAAAAATGTTTATAGAATATTTTAGATTACTGCGACATTTAATTAGTGCGTGCACACTTTAGTCACGTTTGGTCCCCGTGACCCCAAGATAACAATGACACAATTGAAACGCATGCCTGCGTGTAAAGTAAACTTTAACGCAGCTCCATAGAAATGAGTCAGAAATACGTTTTCAAAACAATGCTTCCTTAACTTTAAATTATTTTTTTTTTTTAATAACTTCACTTACCTTATCCAAGTAAGGCCAAACACCGGTTAATATAATACTAAATCCAAGTGAAATTAAAAACATTGTAAAATAAATAATATAAATAGACATCCATCTTTCTTTATAATCCTCTTCCGATTCCAATCCGTCTAACGATGGTTTATTTGTTGAATCCGGTTTCCGTTTCTCCCTATACCAGGAGCCAACTTTCTTGACATAATCCATTTCACTGAAACAATATTCAATACATTTTCACAAATCACTCAATAAACTCAGTTCAAGGATCATACAAGATAACAACTATATTTGTTATATAATGTCTGGAGCAATTTAGATTATCATTAAATAAATAATATAAAATACGTCTTATCAGATTTGTAAAAATAATGTTAAAATTGTAAACAGGAAATGAGGGAGGAAGTTGTTTGTTGAACACAAGTTGATAGTATGTATTGTCGAGAGTAGATTATTAATTAAGTAGACACAAAGTTGCATTAATTGCATTTTTTCAATATCTCTGTTCTATGTCTATACAAACTAATCTTGAATATTAACCAGTTAAATTACATTGAATTGTGCATATTTTCAAACTACTAAGCTGATCATTGTTTTCCTAACAAGACAGATGAACATAAACACAACATTTGCACTAAAAGTTCAGATTTCACTCAAAAACTTTGTACTCAGCTTATTAAAACTAGGCTTAGCATGTGAATTAACATTTACAGTTCAGTTGCTACAATGATATTTGATTTTTTAAAAAACAGAACACGGCATTTGCAATAATTGATTTTCCACACAACATTTGCGACTTATGTTTTTCTCATTTTACTCAAAAACTTGTACTAAGCCTATTTAAACCAACTTAACCTTGTAAAAACTCTCTACTACACAATTTAATTATCGAACGAGAGAGATAATCACGTTACTTCTCGATCATCTTTTGCATATTATTAAAAAAACTTTGTACCGAGTCTATAAATGAATCTAACCGCCTAAATCAATATTAAATTGCGCATCTTTTGAGGCTAATTTTAATTTATTCCATTAATATTTGATTTCTTAAAGAGATTTAAAATGCAACTTTCTGATAAATTGCGCATATTTTGAGACTAGTTTGAACTGGCTGTGATGTATATAATGCCAAATTGGTATAATGTTTCAAAAATAAAAATATAATAATTCACAAAATTTACAAATAAAACAAATCAAACGTAACTTATTGTAAAATAAAAAAGACCTTTGTCCTTTTGTTCAGTTTTCAAATACGACCCTAACTAAATGCTTTTCAGTGATAAGATTCTCAAAGTAGCAAATAATATATTTTTAAATTAAATTATCACTCAGTTTAATTGGTTTTAAAATAATTATAAATTAATTAAATTTATTGGCTAGAAAAACTGTATAAATATTATCACACAATTAAAAAAAAATACTTTTTATATAAATAGATCACCTTTTGTGTTTCAAGCCACCGCGTTGTTAGTTGGGATTCCTTTCACGACGAAAATAACATAATTGCTGTGCGATCAAAAATATTCTTTGTTCTCTCAGCAGCAGCAGCAGCAGCAGCAGCCACCGAACCACTCACTTTCACTCACAATCGACCCTTTTTAATTTAAAAATCAGTCCACATGACGCATTATTTAAAATTAATGAAGCCACCATATGATTCACATATGTTGAAACGTAAATAACAATATAAACAATGTGAAGCAACAGTTGGATGACTCCGTTGTGTGCTTGCTTATTCTCGTCTATCTCTGTTTGATACGAGTCTGATTTAATGTGTCTGGGACATCTATATGTTGAAGAATAAATTAGAATTAATTAAGCTTTGATATTACTTAAATTTATGCCATCTATGACTTGATAGTAAGTGATTAATAATTTTATTTGTTAATAAATTAAACCTTACTTAGTTATCTCTTAATTATAACTTAAGAAACAGTTTACGTCATTAAAATATTATGTTTATTATCTCTATAAACATAATAATTTAATGTAAGGAAATTTTACAACGACATCTCTTGGCGAATAGAAACTGGTAAGAAATTCTTTTATTCGATCAATAATTCGTATTGCAAGATGTGTTGCATATAACGCATATTTAAAGTAGCATCAGCTAATTATGACTACAAACAACTTATTCTGTATTGATTTTATATTTCTATAGTTTAAAATCAAGTTTTAAATTTGAATTTTATTATTAAGTGTAAAAGTTAGATCATAAAATATAGAAATTAATCAACGCATATTTTCAAAATACTTTTTGTGATAAATTTCAGTGCACGTCTATTAAGGGGCACAAGTGCAAAACATTTTTTAAAGCTCAATAAAATGTCAACTATACAAATGTGTAAAAGATAATTTGCTCAAGAAAAACGTACCGGCGATTAAACCGGAAAAAAAGTTATTTTAAAATTGACAGATAAATGCTAGGAATATCGGGGGCGGTTAATTTAGAATTGACGACAGGATGTCAGAAATATCGGGGTCGGACCTTTAAAATCGTAATCAGGGGTTGATTTTACGTAAAGGAGTGCAAAAAAACAGACCTTTTTTTCTCAAAAACTGAAAAAATCCCTCAGAAAAATGGAGAAAGACCCCCCTCTTTTACTATATTTCAACTCATTCGACCGCCGAAGGAAAACCCTTTGACCTACGGACTTCCGGTTTGCAGCATCATCTGCCTGGGTCCGGTGGCTTGCCACAGGAGCAACCGCGTCTCCCTCCGCCGGCTAAAAGTATGTTTGTTTCACGTTTTAGAGTTTTGAAAATGGTCCGAAAATAGCGCTTTTTAACGAATTGACTTAGAAGGTGAACGGTTGAGAATATCGAAACGGCGATTCCGGAATCGTGATCAGCGGTCCAAATTACCCCAGAAACCGAAAAAATTACAAACATTGGTCAACGTTTGCCGATTTTAGTCTGTCGGCACGAGCATTTGTACGTATCGGCACGAATCATATTTTAAAATAGACGCCAGGATGCTAGGAATATCGGTGTCGGACCCCCAAAATCGTAATTTGGGGTCAATTTTACGTCAGGGAGTGCAAAAAAACCGACCTTTTTTTCCAAAAATTGGAAAATATTGTTTCAAAAATGGAGAAAGACCCCCCCCTTTCCCCTATTTCAACTCTTTCGATCGCCGAAGGAAAACCCTTTGACCTACGGACTTCCGGTTTGCAGCAGCATCTGCCTGGGTCCGGTGGCTTGCCACAGGAGCAACCGCGTCTCCCTCCGCCGGCTAAAAGTATGTTTGTTTCACGTTTTAGAGTTTTGAAAATGGTCCGAAAATAGCGCTTTTTAACGAATTGACTTAGAAGGTGAACGGTTGAGAATATCAAAACGGCGATTCCGGAATCGTGATCAGCGGTCCAAATTACCCCAGAAACCGAAAAAATTACAAACATTGGTCAACGTTTGCCGATTTTAGTCTGTCGGCACGAGCATTTGTACGTATCGGCACGAATCGGCGATAAAACCGAACTTTTCGTCGATCGCCGAAGGAAAACCCTTTGAGCCACGGACTTCCGGTTTGGCGGGGATTCAGATCGGTCTGTTAGCTAGCCTCAGGAGCATTTGCGTCCCTCCCCTTCACCGTTTAGTGCCCCTTTTGCCCTTCTAAACGCAAAAAAAACGTGTTTTTGGCGGTTATTTTAAAATAGACGCCAGGATGCTAGGAATATCGGTGTCGGACCCCCAAAATCGTAATTTGGGGTCAATTTTACGTCAGGGAGTGCAAAAAAACCGACCTTTTTTTCCAAAAATTGGAAAATATTGTTTCAAAAATGGAGAAAGACCCCCCCTTTCCCCTATTTCAACTCTTTCGATCGCCGAAGGAAAACCCTTTGACCTATGGACTTCCGGTTTGCAGCAGCATCTGCCTGGGTCCGGTGGCTTGCCACAGGAGCAACCGCGTCTCCCTCCGCCGGCTAAAAGTATGTTTGTTTCACGTTTTAGAGTTTTGAAAATGGTCCGAAAATAGCGCTTTTTAACGAATTGACTTAGAAGGTGAACGGTTGAGAATATCAAAACGGCGATTCCGGAATCGTGATCAGCGGTCCAAATTACCCCAGAAACCGAAAAAATTACAAACATTGGTCAACGTTTGCCGATTTTAGTCTGTCGGCACGAGCATTTGTACGTATCGGCACGAATCGGCGATAAAACCGAACTTTTCGTCGATCGCCGAAGGAAAACCCTTTGAGCCCTTCTAAACGCAAAAAAAACGTGTTTTTGGCGGTTATTTTAAAATAGACGCCAGGATGATAGGAATATCGGTGTCGGACCCCCAAAATCGTAATTTGGGGTCAATTTTACGTCAGGGAGTGCAAAAAAACCGACCTTTTTTTCCAAAAATTGGAAAATATTGTTTCAAAAATGGAGAAAGACCCCCCCCTTTCCCCTATTTCAACTCTTTCGATCGCCGAAGGAAAACCCTTTGACCTACGGACTTCCGGTTTGCAGCAGCATCTGCCTGGGTCCGGTGGCTTGCCACAGGAGCAACCGCGTCTCCCTCCGCCGGCTAAAAGTATGTTTGTTTCACGTTTTAGAGTTTTGAAAATGGTCCGAAAATAGCGCTTTTTAACGAATTGACTTAGAAGGTGAACGGTTGAGAATATCGAAACGGCGATTCCGGAATCGTGATCAGCGGTCCAAATTACCCCAGAAACCGAAAAAATTACAAACATTGGTCAACGTTTGCCGATTTTAGTCTGTCGGCACGAGCATTTGTACGTATCGGCACGAATCGGCGATAAAACCGAACTTTTCGTCGATCGCCGAAGGAAAACCCTTTGAGCCACGGACTTCCGGTTTGGCGGGGATTCAGATCGGTCTGTTAGCTAGCCTCAGGAGCAATTGCGTCCTTCCCCTTCACCGTTTAGTGCCCCTTTTGCCCTTCTAAACGCAAAAAAAACGTGTTTTTGGCGGTTATTTTAAAATAGACGCCAGGATGCTAGGAATATCGGTGTCGGACCCCCAAAATCGTAATTTGGGGTCAATTTTACGTCAGGGAGTGCAAAAAAACCGACCTTTTTTTCCAAAAATTGGAAAATATTGTTTCAAAAATGGAGAAAGACCCCCCCCTTTCCCCTATTTCAACTCTTTCGATCGCCGAAGGAAAACCCTTTGACCTACGGACTTCCGGTTTGCAGCAGCATCTGCCTGGGTCCGGTGGCTTGCCACAGGAGCAACCGCGTCTCCCTCCGCCGGCTAAAAGTATGTTTGTTTCACGTTTTAGAGTTTTGAAAATGGTCCGAAAATAGCGCTTTTTAACGAATTGACTTAGAAGGTGAACGGTTGAGAATATCGAAACGGCGATTCCGGAATCGTGATCAGCGGTCCAAATTACCCCAGAAACCGAAAAAATTACAAACATTGGTCAACGTTTGCCGATTTTAGTCTGTCGGCACGAGCATTTGTACGTATCGGCACGAATCGGCGATAAAACCGAACTTTTCGTCGATCGCCCAAGGAAAACCCTTTGAGCTACCAACTTCGGACGCGTCCTTTTGGCTCAAACGCAAATGCACTAATTTAGAATAATTATGAACTATTTATTACAAGATTATAAAATTATTACGTAATTATTTGATTCTGTTATAATTTTTATTACTTTGTACACTGTTTACGCAAGTTGTTAACACCTGGCATATTATTTAAATTTGATAAACGGACAAGAACCAGTATGTTCAACGTGGTATGGACGTTGAAAGAAAGAGAAAAGAAATCGGTGAATAATTGAGCGGTGATCAGTTTTGGAGACGGGAAGTGGTGTGGAGGGGCAAGTCGGGGGGTGCGTGCCGCTTTTACCCGGGTTTTTTCATTGCACTAAGTCCAACTTCGAAAACAGAATTAATAATAATAAACAAAATTTGACTTTATTTTTGAGGGCAGCATGCGGATGATGAACTTGAATTTTATATTTTCAAACAATTTATTAAATCTTTTATTAATTAATTTAAATATCAAAGTTTTATACGTTTATTTGCAAACATTCATTTTATGATGACATTATTTTGAATGTACTATAAAAATAAAATACATAACGCTAGTGGTTTAATTTAAAATAAATAATTGAAGGTAAATCTAAAATATTATTTAGATTTAATTCGCATACACAAATATCATATTGGTTTTCCAGGATTTTGACGTTTTCATTAAATATTTTCTTAATCAATTATTAGAGGTTAAACAATATTGATGATTGATTATCTAAAATGCATAATTTACAGCTTTGTAACCAACAGAATCGTAATCAAGGGATTAAATAATGTAAGTTTGATATATTTTCAGACCATTTAATGATTTGATAAGATGGCAATAATTATCTAATTTAATGGTTGTTAATAATTAGATAATACCTAATTAATTGCAATTATACAATTAAAATTTTATTAAGAGTAATTATACAATCATCATGTATCAATTTTATAATTATAGGATAACGTTTACTATTACTTTAATGCGTTTAAAGTTTAAGGGTTGGTTAGGAAATAAACGCGACATCGTAGCCAATTCTGGTTTTAACCATGCGACAGGTGAGATTTTTCTGTATACATTTCTATAATGAGACGACTCTTTCTTAACAAAAATGCAGTTTGTAAATATTGTAATTATTTAAAATATTTTCAGTTAGCGAGTGGGGGAACAAAGACTATATAAAGGATGACCGCACAGCAATAGCTCAGTACGTAGTTTTCGGTCGCCCTGGCGTGATGTGTTGTTAAGTAAATTGATTGTGTTTTTGCTATTTTGTGAGTGGTTAGTGCCTCAGAATAAAAGATTAAGCTGTTTTCTTCCATCGATGGATATTATATTAAGGTAATTAAATTGATTTATTGCATTTTCCCAATATTTTTGTTATTAGCCATTTTATGTAATTAATAATTGACAAATTAATTATAAAATTAAATCAAAAACTTTTTTATAAAATTTAAATAATTTGTTACTTAGATATTTAATTGTTTTTAATAAACCTATTGATGTATAGTCTATAGAACTTGATTTAAATCTTTTAAAATGCATTTTATATAAAAATAAACTGATTGTTTTAATTTAGTTTGAGTTGCTCTTATGTGTTTTCAGCTGCATTTGAACTATTCCCAAATGCGTCTAAACTGTTTTCAAGTTTAATGTGTTTTGAATTAAATTTTAAGTGTTTAAAATTGTTCTTGAGTGTACTGGAAACTATTCCCAACTACACCTAAAGTGTTTTTAAGTTGTACTGTATCAGTTTGTATTAATCAACTTCTGGACATAAACTTCTTCCATTTTGACCTGTTTTATGCTGGAAGCATCCAGTTCTTTCTCAACATAGGTTTGTCTTTTTTTGTTCTTTGTGGTTTCCACTACATAATAATTTTTGTCCATTTCACATAATTTTGCGCTAGTCCGCCTATGCTCTCTCCAAGTATCTTGAGAAAAAAGTCTAATCCTTATGGGTAACAAATCTTTTTTTCTTGTTATTTCATCTTCTTTTGTATAATTCTAGTATAGTTGAAGTTTAGATCATTGATTGTCTTAATCTCAACATGCAAATGGACGCCCTTAAGTATTATTACGTCAAGAGCGTTTCCTTGACTTTTGGCATTGGTTGTGGCGCTGTTCTACGCTAAGTGCTTAGAATTGAAGGCCGCATCAATTATGATGGAGAAGGGGGTTGAGAAAAAAGTTTCAAAATTTGCCGTTTTGATGAGGTTAGTTTAAAGGTGCTCAACCCCAACAATTGCATTTGTTTCCATTGTGAGAGTATCAGAAGAATCCACTTCGGAATTGTCTAGCAATTTTCTAGTAGAGATTACTATCCTACGTTTTTGGCTTACCATTAAAACCTGAGCTTTGAGAAGAAAGCTGAACTGTGGCCAACACAAGCTCAGGTGCCAATGTGTAGTTTTTCTTGTTCTTGGCTTAAGCGATTATCATTTTGATGTAAGCTTTATATCTCTGGAAGTTAGAGGGATACGGGCTAAGCAGAAAACATATTTAGGAAGTGTGCTCTTGGGGCATGTCATTAATTCGTAAGAACCCAAACAGTTACGATAGACCAGAGTTGCTTTGAAGCATCTCTTGGCGGTGTGCCTGTATAGTTGGCATTTCAGACATTCATAACCATTAGATTTAGGAGCTCTGTGAGTTCCACAATTTCTGTGCTTTTCCCTTTTTTGGGAGTTGCATAGAAAACATTGAGAAAAGATTAAATTTGTTTCTTATACGGTGTACGTTGAAATCCAAATCTTGTCTTACGTCTTTCTCAGTTAGGTAAAACGGTATATGCTGGATTACCACTTTGAGGCAACGCTTTTTAGGAGTCAACCTTGTAAAGAAGTTTGCCGAATTGGAAGCCAAAATTATCCAAATATCATCTTGAGTATTGCGAGCCAAAATAATAGATAATTTGTTATCTTTGAAATATTGGGAAAAAAACAAATGCCGGACTTGAACTTTACCTTGGTGATTTTTTTTAATTTATTTATTAGCGGAGACGGGGTTGTTTTTGGGGGCGGATAATCCTTGTGCTCTTTAAACTAATTGGTCGGCAGAATTAAATTGACTGCCATGGGCTGACTCACAATCTGTTAATTATTAGTAAAAGTAGAAAGAAGATCTTTTGTTTATACTTCCAATAACGGTGGTGAATTCTTCCTTGTCTTTGTTTGCAGTGTCGAGGACCACGTTGCAGATAGATGGTTCCGCCTTTTCTGATGCAGAGAACTTCTGACAGGCACTTGGAAATGGAACATCTATCTTTTGTTTGTGGCTAGGCGCTTATAATTGAGAAACTGAGCCATTTTTTCAACCTCTTCTTTCATTTTTGCAAAAAATTGATGGATGCTACCAAAGAGTGGCGTTTAATTTTATTAGGTATGTGTTGTTGGGAAGCGCAATTAATAAAATATTAAAGTAACTAATTCAGAAATTGACGCACCAATTACAATATCATCAATAAAACAAAGCAATCAACACGTACAATTATTTGATTTTGAAGAAGTTTTGGTTCAAATTAAGGCTGTGGATAATTTTCCTAAACCTACAGTTTAGCATAAAGTTGTCACGCAACTTACAATCAAAGTTAATAATATAAACGACAAAACTCCAACTATACAATTGGTATTTGATTTACTATAATTTTTTTGATTGTATTTTTTTTGGTATCTTCGAACTGCACAAATGGATATGTTATTCCAGATTTTGATATTTCTGCTTCTGATTACGATGGCAACCTTGCTGAATTATCATTTTCTATTGATTGGGATAAATCATATGCTACTAAAAATGTTCACTTACTACTGAATTTAGTCAATATCATAAGTAAGATAAATGTGTTAAATTTTTTTTTAAGGTTTTAAAAGTTATTTACTATTGTCAGTTCAATTTTAAAATCATAAAAATAATAATATGCTCAAAATATTTAAGTAAAATAGGGCAGCTCTCAACATATGTGCTTTGGGCAACTATTAGACTCTGCGTAGTCAAAACGTACAGCTTATTACGTTTTAACGTTTCTATTTCCATAAGTTGTTATTGTTAACTTAGAATTGGATTATTAGCCATGTATGCCGTTGAAAGCGTTGTAGTATTGTTTGTTGAAAGAGGTTTTGGGGTTTAATATGGACTTATTTTTGCATATCGGTTCTTGTTTGTTATGATGGTACTATGGTGGGTGGTGCAAACGCAGAGTATAAAGTTGCAATAGTCTTGGACTATCCAGAAGATGTCTACTGCGTGGTGGTCGACAACACCGTGTTGGTGGTTATGAAGAAACTGCAGTTTAGTGTAACCACAATCTGGTGTTACTAGACGGAGTTCCAGTCTATATTAGTAGCCAGAATGTTATGTTGTCTAAGATGTAGCCGGCTAGACTAGACTTGGAGCATCAAAGGCAGTAGAGTTGCAAGTTTACATTTTGTATAGTAAGTAAGTAAGTAAGTAAGTAAGTAATTTATTTCTTGCTAGTACATGGAGGTAGAACAAATGTCAAAACACAGAATATAATTAAATTTAAAAAATGGCACATATGGTACATAAATTGGTAGACAGAATTACAACAGTTTAAAAGTTATATATCTAAAAAGCTATTTGATAAAATTTCTTGCAGACTATAAAAAGCCTTGATTAAAAAATATTTTTTAATTTTGGTTTTGTATTTCACTATTGAAAGATTTTTAATATGTTGTGGTAGAGCATTATAAAATTTGATTCCATAATAACTAATTCCGTTTTGTGAAATGCAAAGTCGCGGACATTTTGGATAAATATCAAGTTTAGTTCTGGTATGATGATTGTGTTTAGATTGGTGCATTGAATAATTCTGAATGTTTTCTCTAATATAGACCAGACACTCCAATGCGTACAAACATGGCAATGTCAGGAGTCCATTGTCAACAAAGGCTCTTCTACAATCATCTCTATATGCAACTGATGTGATTACTCTTACAGCTCGTCTTTGCAGACCAAAAAGTCTATGCATAATAGACGAGTGACCCCATACTAAAATGCCATATGTCACCTTAGACTGAAATAGTGCAAAATAAGCAGTCAATAACGATGTTTTCGGAAGAGTATGTGTTAAGTGTCTCAGTAAATATGTTGTGCGTGACAAAGCTAATGACACTTCCTCTCCATGCTTATGCCAGTTTAACCTAGAATCTAAATGAATTCCTAAGAATTTGGTACTTCCGTTAGTAATTTCAGCAGATCTCTTTAAAGAAAAGGTGACTTTTACTGACTTATTTTTATTTAAAGTTAGTTTATGCGATACTAGCCAATTCTCAACTTTATTTTCTAATAACTTGTTGTTAGATATTACTAAACCAATCTCTTTTCCTGTATTCACTAGACTGGTGTCATCAGCAAATAGTATTATACTATCTTTGGATCTGTGTAAGTTTGGCAAATCATTAATATATATAAAAAATAACAGGGGACCAAGTATAGACCCCTGCGGTACACCATATAATATATTAGAAGTTTTTGATACTTTTTTATCAACTTTTACTCGCTGTTGTCTGCAAGAAATATAAGAGTTTATCAGTCTGCATGCTGTAGGATGAAAATTATAAAAATATAATTTTTGAAGAAGAACATCATGAGGAACACAATCAAATGCTTTACTAAGATCTAAGTAAGTTCCAACCGAGTGTATACCTGATTCAAATCCTTCCAGGATCTCAGTGGTAAACGCAACTATTGCATCCCTCGTAGACCTTCCTCTACGAAAACCATATTGGCTATTAGATAATAGCAAATTGCTTTCTAAAAAGTCAATAATCTGATTAAAAAGAATTTTTTCAAAAACCTTAGATATAATGGGAAGAAGAGATATAGGTCTATAATTGTTAACTTCTTCTTTGTTACCAGTTTTATAGACAGGAATGACTAAAGCTTGTTTTAGCACTTTGGGAAAGATATTACCCATAATACAACCATTTATTAATTTAGTAAGTGGATTAACTAAAATGTTTACAACATGCGTATACATAAATTTAATGGGATCTACATTAGAAACTGGTAGCTTACTAACTAGGGACTTTGCAACATTACTAAAAAACACATTAAAATAATTAGGATCTATATTACAGGTTTTATCACAGACGTTAGATGGACTAGCTTTTATTTAAGACCACAATGCTTTAGGACTGTTTTTTTATTGTTTTATAAAAGTGCCGTATGCATTCAGTTTAGCTTCTTTAAGTTTGTTATTATAGAATAGCTTGTATGACAAGTAATTTTGTTTCAAATTGGGAAATTTGTTGCGTCAGCAGTTTTTTCTTGAAGGTTGATTTTAGAGTTAGATCTGTCTGTGTTCCTTCTGATGTCTCGAGGGTGCATAAAAGTAATATGTTCTTCTTGTCAATGTTGGCCGTGAAGCAACTATTTTTTTTAATTTGTTGTGTCCCGTGAAGTCACTGATGTTCTTCTTTACGTGTTTGTTTACCAGATGTAAGACGTTGTGTTTCCTGTTGGTAATCTGGTGTGTTGGTGCCAGAATATCCTGTTTTGTGTGAGATGTGTATAGGTTACATACTTTGCGTTGGGGGCTTTGCTGAGCTCAACTGTGAGTGATCCTGGTGGAATTTCTTTGGTTTTCTCAAAGAGATCGGTTTTAGAGTTAAACAAAGTGAGTGTCCGTGTTAATTTGTTACGTTTAGTAATAACACGGCTGTTTGTGACTGTATAGAGAGCAGAGCCAAAATTTCAACTTCTTTAAAGACGCAAATTGTCTGAGTGTTTGTGATTGTTCAACTTTGCTGATTATTATCTGATGTTTTTGAGAAATCTCTTAGGCAATACTGTTTTGCACTAGCAACCATTTTTATCTGTCTGTCAGTTAGTTCGAGTCTGCAATAACTCTTTGATTTGTTTGCCACTCGCAGACGTACTCCGGTGTTCCAAGTCTTTTCAGAATGTTTGTTGCTTTCTTTATGAGCATTTTTATTACATCGCACTCTGTGGTAATTTTGTGAACTGCCATTTGGGTCTGGAAGTCTTTTACAAAATAAAGATCGTCAGGGTGATGCGGTAATTATATGTTTGGGGTTTGTCCCAAAAGTGTGCCGGGACAAGTCCCATGACTATGTTGAGGTTGCTGACTTGAGTCGCAGCTGTTTCGTCAACGAGATTTCTGACCTGGTTGGGGACTTTGGTGTTGATTACTGAATGTCTTGTAATCATTAAAAATAATTGCTAAATGTTGTTCTTATTTTTCCATGCGTTTTTTGTAGCTGGGTTTTCTTTGTTTTTTTTGGGTTGTTTGCAAGATTGTGCTTTTCTTTGCTTTACTTTGATCGCCAATTATTACAGGCTTTGCTAATTGAAGACAAATGCAGCTGGTTTAGAACTTATTCTATGGATAATTTTTGGAGCGTCGGAAGCAGTGAAGTTACAAGTTTCCATTTATTATCAACAAATTAAAAGTCACTAAAGACACGTTTACTTAAAACGCTGAAAACTCACGCACACACACGCTTATTTTGGTTTTAAATTTTAAACACATTTTCAGAAAAAAAATCTAAGTTTTGTTATAAACTTCTATGGCGGATACTTATTAGTTATGTAGTAGCTGTTAACATTTTTATAGTCAGATGCGAGCAACCAGATTGTCTAATTATCGGAATTTTGTAACCAAAACTTTTTAGACTTTGGCAGATACTTAATTAATATCTATAAAACAAATAAGCAAGCCTTATTTAAATTCTTGTTATATAAACCAAATAATTTTTGTCATTAGGAACAAGCTGTAGGACAACAATTATTCACATACGATGGTAATAAATTAAGTGATATTGCAGCAACTGATCATCAAAATGGAAAATATAAATTTAAGTTTGAAGTGACAGGTAATGAATAAAAATAGCATTAAAGTAGTTTATTATTAATTTGCAATATTTATAAAACACGAATACGATAATAAAGGAACTTATCCAGTATGTAACTATTATAATAATAAAATAAACTTATTATTAATTAAAACCAATGAAGATTCAAATTAAAGCTACTGCAATAGATGAGGATGAAGTTGAAGTAAAAACAATCACTATCAATGTATCAATAACATTTTATGATATCAATCAAGAACCAGTTTATAAAGCAAATACTATGAAAGTGAAGGAAATGTTGATGTTGGAAAAACAGTAGAAACCTTGAAAGATGTATTAATAGCAGATAAAGAAGAGATAACTACATTTCCATTCTACTACAACATGGAAGAAAATATGTTTGATGATGCCATAGAGTGTGATAAATATAATGGTAATCTAACTCTTAAAAAACCAATAAGGTTAAAAAATATTGAAGGTGAATCTTACGTAATCATATCGGTGTCTTTGAAAGAGGGTGGTATAACCTCACCAGCTCCTGAATCACTATTAAAAGTCAACATAAATGTAAGTTTGAATTACAATTACTTCCTTCAATTAGTTATATTAATTATTTTAGTTCGAAGATATCAACGACCAAGGTCCTGAATTTTTAGAAAATTTATATTATGGTGCTGTAATGGCAACACATGAAATAAATAGAAACGTAGCTAAACTTGTGGTAAATAGAATTAATTACCAATAAACAATTTAAGTACAAATAATATTTATTTCAAGGCAATAGATGGAGATGTTAACGATAAATTGATATTCTCCATGAAAGAAGGAAGTTTTAAGCCACAGGGTGAAAACATAGATGAAAAAAATACATTTAAAGTGTATACAAATATTGATAGAACTGCAGATGTTAAGCTGCAATTTAAAGTAAAATCAAATATGAATGGATTCTTTACTTTTACAGCTGTAGTTGATGATGGAGGTAAATAGAATTCTTTAATAAATATGTTATGAATTTAGTGATGTTATAGCTGAAGACAAAAGAGTAAGTTTAATAAAAGTAATAACAAATTTAATAAAAAATAATATTTCTAGGTACAAATTGATTTGTCTGAGAATTTAAAATTTGAATTGTTGCTCATTTTATAGATACAGATACAAATACACTTAAAGAAAAAGAAGACATTGAGAAGTAAGTAAATATTTATAAAATATAAATTATTAAATTATAATTTTTTTATTATAGATTAATGGATGATGAGGATATTTATAATGAAATAAACTAACGAGAATGCTTAAGATATATTATTAGTTTATTGGTACCAGTGCAAAATATACTCTTTTTTTCACCAACTAGTTAAATTTTACTGCAAAATTGTTAATCCGATTTTCAAATTATACAGCCTTTAAAACAGTAAATTTGGCTTTTAAATTAAAAATTTATGTTTAATCAAATTACCGAAAAACTGTTAATCCGGCGTTGAAACGCGTAAATGCTAAACTGTTAATCCAGTTTCTAAATTGTTGTGTCTAGTTAATTATAGTGTCATTAGTTAAAACGGTATTGAACTAATTGGATGCATTTTTAATATTTAATAGGATTACCGCCACCTTTTCAGCTGCACTACGTTATTAAGACGGATTAAGTAAAAAGGTTGTCATTTTTTTAATCTTATTTTTAAAGTTTAAATTCTATTCACAGAATTTAAAAAATAGCAAAAAGTTTTCTTAAAACATTTTGTTAGGAAGTTTCAAAATCCGGCCAAAAACTGTTAAAAAGTGTAAAATTTTATTCTTAAATTTCAAAAATAGTAAAATTCAGTCTTTAAACATGTAAATATTGTTAGAAAGTAACATAATCAGGCTACAAATTGTTGAAAAATTATTTTTTTAATAAAATATCAAGATCCGATCATAAACTTCTAATAGGTGCAAGGTTCTATTATTAAAAAGTGAAAATAACAAAATATATTCCTAAAAACGGCAATAAACTGTTGAAAGAGCAAGTAAAAAATTTGATTTATAAAATGTTAAAACAGCAAAGGCTGTTAAAAAGTGCAAAATAATACATACAAAGTCCGGCCATATTGTATCAAAATATTGTCATAAAGCATTAAAATCTGTCTCAAAATTGTTAAAATGATCAAAAATATATTCATAAAATGAAAAGAGCAAAATTCTTTTTTTAAAACGCAAAATCCGGCCAAAAATTATCAACATATTGTTAAAAAAAATAAAAATTTGCCAGACAAAATTTTGTTCATGAAGTGTCAAAAATAACAAAAGACAAATCTTGTTTTATAAAATAACAAAAATACCAATATTTGATCATATTCTGTTAAAAAGTGCAAAATTTTATTCATTAAATGTCAATAATAGCCAAATTCGGTTATAAATTGTTAACAAGTGCTAAATTCTATTCACAAGATGTTAAAAATAGCAAAACTTGACCATGAAGTATCAATATATTCTAAGAATAACTTTAATCTGTTGAAAAGTTCAAATTTCTATTTATAAAATGTCAAAACTACCAACATCCGGTCATAATCTGTTAAAATGTACAAAACTTTATTCAAAAAATGTCAAAATTTGGCCATAACATATCAAAATATGATCAAAAAGTTTGGTGCTTTTTTCAAGCATTGTCATCTTTTTGTACCGTCCTAGTATAACATAACATTACTCTTTAGTTTAGTTTTTCACTTTAATAGAAACAAAATTCAGTAGTGGAAAATTATATTTGTATCCCTTTACATTAAAAAAAGCAACATAAACATCATATATATCTCAATACGGGTAATTGCATTTAATTCTAACTAAGATAAACAATAAGTTACAAAACGTCATTAAATATTATTATAGATATAAACACATGTTAATTAGTTTATTAAAATCTTAATCTAATTTTATTTTTAGGATTTAACAATAGTCTCCCCATTCGATACTTTGTTTTGTGCCGCTTGTCGATGAGTGGCTTTGAGAGAGGTTCTAACTACTGGTGGGCGAAGACTATCCTGACTAGGAATGTAATTTGCATTTTTGTTAGATTTACTTGATTTTTGTTCCTGTGGTGGAGGTGGTGGTAACGGAATTGGAGTTGAATTATCAGTTGCTGGTTTTATAAAAGATTTTTCTTTTTGTGCCGATAAGACTATAGCAAGTTGTTCCTTTAATATTAAAAAATAAATTATAGATATAATTTAATTTATTTAAATACTTACCAATAACATTAATAATAAAACACAAATAGTGTAAAAGTTCAAAAATAAGTTTATTGTATACAACAATTGTTTTGCCACACAGTGGCTTCATCAAGTATAATGAACAATTAATTGTGTTTTATTATTAATGTTAATGGAGTTCAAACATGTATCAGCCTCAACCATTCAATACTTACCAATAAGTCAGTAGTACGTACATTAAGTTGCTTTAAAAGTACAGTAACGTTACGTGCAAAGGTTTTGGCTTCGTTCCAAACAATTTGACTGACACCATCCAAATGTACAGCCTATGAATAACAATTATTCTAAAATTAATTACTATTATCTTGTTGAAAGCAGCCGAGCACTATCATATGAACGCGCAAAGCTTTCTGTAATGTTATATGAGATGTAGAAGCATTGATTCTAATTGCTTTCTTGTTACAAGACGTCTCGTTCTGGAACAATTTATGCAATTTTACCTCAAACCCAAGCACGCCGCTACATGTAACTCAAAGTCTTAATTAAAGCAAAAGCAGCTTACCTTAAATATGGAATCCACTAATTGTAAGCAACTTGATGTTATTAAATTCATGACTGCAATCATGTGTTTTGGTACTTTTCCAATACCCATTGCAGTAAAATTAACAAGGTGAACAACTCTTCTAGCCGTTTCTCTGCTTAATAAAACAATTAATTGTTCTAAATTTTCGGGTCTGGCTTGGTTTTCCGGCTCATCTTTGCTGAGTGTCAACCATAATTCTTTACCTTTTTGGAAAGCCAATTTTGGGTCAGTTGCAACCTATAGTTGATTTGTTAGAGTTAGAGTTAGAGATTACTGGTTGTTTTTTCTATACATACCAATTCAGCAACGTAGACAAGTACATGGATGGCTTCAGCGCTTTGTTCTTTTAATGCTTTGGCTTCAAGTAGAGTGCGTCTTGTTAATCTGCGTTGTAATTTTCTTGAGAAACGGAACACGTGTTGACTGGTTTGGATTGCTTTTCCTGCTGGACCATCAGTTTGTTTTCTTATAACAATATCTAAAAAAATAAAACGCAATGTCAATTAAATTAAAATTATATCAAATTGGGCATGTGGATATAAATCAATTTTATGCAGTAAATAAAGATCAAGAACTAGACAATGTTTATCGTCTAATACTAATAGCTCAAAATTAGCACTTTTATCGTCGTAAAACATGTGACATGCAATTTGAGCATACAAACAGTAAAGCTTTAAACCAAATAAGAACGGTATTGTTTTGGAAAGTACAAGTGACATACAAAACTGTGAGGTTTGTTGCAAAAGGAAACAAGCGCAACATCCTTTTCTAAGTCAGAGTTCTTGAGCAATTTGCAGACAATGCAAGATGTAACGAAGACATCACAATGCCAGCCAAGATCAAGATCGTTTGACGACTATGTTACGTACACGTGTGCAGGACAAAAAAGTATTAACACTTAAATTAAAACGTTTAGAAGTTATTATTGTTAGGCAAGACATTCCGAATAAAATCATTATTGTTGATTATTTAGGTTATCCTAAACACTTAGTGCATATAATAATAAATAATTTGAATTAAAACTTTGTTGTTTAAGTAAAGTAGTTTGTAAAAAAATCGAGGTATGTAACTATAAAACTTTTAATTGAAATTAAGTAAACCCATTAGTTTCAAGTTATTAATTTGATAACAGTTAAGTAAGAACTATAAAAAACAATATAATTAATGTAAACTGATTTGTTTTATTTATTAATAATTTTGATTTCTATTGTTTGAATCGATTTGAATCTTTTATCTATAATATAATAAATGATAAGTAATTAATTGCTCACCATCATTGCCAGGATTATCAAACACATCGGCAGGTAAATATTTGTCGACGTACTTATCAGCTACATCCAGAGCTCCATCGAGTTTATCAGCCGCAAATGCCGTGTACTTACTGGCAAGTACCGAATTTCCCATCTGTTTAACGGAATCCGCCCTCTTAAGCATCGGCTTAACAATTTTATTACCAACAGTACTAACATATTGTTTTGTATTGGAGTAAATCTAAATAAAATCTTAATTAGTATTAATTAATTAATTAAAAATAATAATAATAACCATTTGTGGAGGTAAATTAATTGATGGAACCTTTTGTTCAACAATATCCAAACTTTTACATATGATTTTATCAATAGCAGATATTGGTCCTTCAAATAAATAAACCGCCGGTGATGCAGTGTCAATAACATTATAAATTGAATGTTCCGCTTGATCCATAGTCCAGAAGATAAGATTATTTGAATTCTAAAATGAATTGCTTTAGTTTTAGATTAGAAAATTTTTTGAAACAAACCTTTATTCTGTTATAAATGTGACCTGCATAATTCCATCCTGTTTCTACGATCGGGATGTTTGTTATCCGGTTCACTGCTTCCAATTCTGGAAAGTTTATCGGCTTGGCCCTTTGTTTCTGCACCATTTGTACCACTAAAATAATAATAATAAAGTTTATTAACGAAATCACAGTAATTAGATGATTAGCAAATAATATTATATTAACACAATATTGAACTGTTTATTATTATTTTGTAATAGTGGAAACTTTAGATGTTTAGATTATAGTCCAAGAATAGTCTAGACATCTCAGGTCAAATGTTATAAATATATAAAAATTTTCTTCGTGATGTTTACATTAAACTTATTGATTTGTCATTGTGAACTATGAACTGGACAATTTGTATGTAATATTATTTCTTGCAATTTAATCAGTACTTTTTACATCATTAATTGATTTAATTCTATTAGTATTTTCCAAGAAATTAGTTGAAACAATAAACAATTTTTCACATATTTTAATAATCCGATTGTCGATGATTGATGAATTTGATTTTTTTTAATTATCATTATCTATAATTTAATTTAATTATGATTCATAACTTTGCAGTTAAATTAGATTTTATTCAATCTTAATGAGTCATGCTATAAGTTCAAGGATATATGTTCTAATTTAATCAAAGTTATCTCGAGTTTTTTTAATATAACCATTCCGTATGTTCATTAAATTCTAATGCATGTAAAACATATTTTCAAATTTATTGAATTATTTATTTTTTCTTTTAGTTTTCACAAGTGTTTCTAAATTACTTTATACATTTCTTATTTAATTGAGTTTGAAGACATAGCAAATATTTTTAAAATAAGAAATAACATTGTTTACTTAAAATTTAGACTTATTTTAGATAATAAGCTATATTTTTCCTTACTTTATACTAAATGATGACATTGGATTTTGAAATTAAAAAAAAAAAGTATTTTCAAATTAACTTTTGACAATTTCCTATGATTACCCCACTTAATAAATATGTCGAATTCAAATAATATACCTTAGCTAAGTAGAACACATTCAAAGTCCGCCTCATGCATTTTGAAAGAGGCAAAAATCGAACCAAAACGTCTATAAACAGAACCAAAAACAGACAAAACTAATGGAAAAACTTCATGATCGCAACATACAATATCAGAACAATGCGTCTAGGCAACTTTCTTCTTTTGTGTGATGTCGTCTCTTCACCGTTTTTGAGGTCTTCCTGTAGGTCTTTTACTTTTTCTTGATTGTCATTTTATTATTTTGTTGGTTCATCTGGCTGGGTCTTGTCAAGCCACGTGTCCTACCCAACGCCATTTGATTTGAGCAGTGCGTTGTATAATATCTGTGACCTTGGATCTTCTGCGTATTTCCTCGTTAAGCTAATACCTAACATTGTTCTTTCCAATGCTCTTTGTGTTCTAAGTTTATTTGCACTTTTTATAGTTAGTGCCATTGTCTCGAGGCTATATGTTGTTACTGGCAGAATACATGTTTCGTAGTCTTTACTTTTAAGGTTTCAAGGAATATCTGGTTTTTTCAGAATAAATCTTAGCTTTCCAAACGTAGCCCAGCTCAGTCCTACCCTTCTAGTTATTTCCGCGGTCTGATTTTGTTTCCCAAGTGTGATCTTGTGTTCGAGATATATACATTCTGACGTATTTTCGAAAGTATTGTTATTGATAGTAACTTGGATTTGGTTGTTGCTCATTATTTTGGTTTTGGCAAAGTTCATATTTAGGCCGACGGTTTTAGATGCTTGGTGGAGTTGTTCTATCATTGCTTTGATATATTTTGCCTTGTTGCTTATAAGGATAATGTCGTCCGCAAACCGCAGGTGGTTTAGGCGAGTTACGTCAATATTTATTACCTTTTCTTACCACGATAAAGTTTTAAAAATAATTTTGGGGATTTGTCGAACACCTCTCTTGACTGGTATTATGTCTGTAAACATTTCTTCTTTGATCTTATGTCAGTTGTTATTTCCCATTTACTGATTTTAGGAATATTTTCTGAACCTACATTTGTGATATTTTGCCTCTGTTATTGTAGATTTTGGGTGACAGTTTTATAAAGCGATTTGTAAAAAGCTTGTATAGCTGTGATAATTTTTTCCTTGTTGCTCAGTATTATTCCTTGTTAGTTCTGTATCTAGCTTTGCCTCTGGACATATTTGATCTTAGCAATTAGTTTGCATTATTAGAACACAAGTTCCAACATATCAAATAGAACATAATAGTAATATGCAAAACAAAACTAAAATTTTATCATATACTATGCCAAAACAACACCGATAAAAACTCTCACAGCGGAGGACTTATTATTATTCTTTTTCCTTCGATTTTTTATTTTGCAAAAACATGCATTTTCTTATCATAGTTGGCTGATGTTTTGTAAAATAAACATTCAGTATTTAACAGTTGTTGTTAGTGCACACGTTTTTATTGCTATGGCTAATTACTCTAATGCAGAACTAGCCGAAATGCATTTTATTTATGGTCGTGCTAATAGGATTGCTACTAAAACGAGACGTCTTTCTGTAGAAGCTTATCCAAATTGCCAGATTCCTTCACACCATATGTTTGGAAAAAGAATTCACCAGAGATTGAGAGATACCGGTTTACTTAAAAAAAAGTGCTATCTTTCCGACAGACCAAGGTCGGTATATACTTCTAAAGCAGAACAAGAAATTATAGCACGCATAGTGCATAATCTAGTGACGAGTGTGTAGAGAATATTAGCCAAAGTAGGAATTGGTGCTATTCTTGTTTGGAAAACCCTCCACAAGCAGCTGCTCTATTCATATCATGTACAACGTACAGTATCTTAAATTTAACTGATCATCAAGCACTTTTGGTTTTTTGTCGCTGGTTTCTACACAAGAACAATGAAGACCCGCATTTTCTTGCCAAAACTCATTTTACGGATGAAACCTGGTTTACACAAAATGGAGTTGTTAGTTTTCATAATGCACATTGTTGGGCCGACGAAAATTGAATGTAGACATCAGACACGTTTTTCATTAAACATTTGGATGGGTATTGTAGGCGACAGGTTTTTAGGTCTTATTGTTTTACCAAACCGATTAACAGACGCTGCTTATCTCAACTTTCTGCAGAACACAATGTATGATCTTTTGGATGACATTTCTTTAGCCCACAGGCAACAAATGTGGTTCCAGCATGATGGTGCTACAGATCATTTTTCGATTGTTGAACATTCAGACCAAACTTTTCTACATAGGTGGGTAGGAAGAGTTTTTTGGTCAGCAAGATCGCCTGATTTAAACCCTCTTCATTTTTTTCTTTGAAAATATTTGAAATCATTAGAGTATGCTACTTCTGTAAATAGCTGCAGTTAAAAATTACTGAAAAGTGCCAAGAAATCCGAGCCAATGAGGAGGTTTTAGAAAGAGTACAAATGTCCTTCAGACAAAAATATCGTGCTTGTTTGGAAATGGAAGGAAAGCACTTTAAACATCTTCTATAACTCTATTCTTTGTAAAAATATATAAAAATAAATAATGCTTCATATCTCCGAAACCGTTGCTATGACAACCCATGTTTATTAAAACTTTTGTTTGTTGTGGTTTGTACTACCACCCTCTTAAATATTTTACATTCTTTTTTAACACCCTGTATTGTACAGGGTGATTTTAAGCATAAATTGAAAAGAAAAAAAAAACAGAATATAACGACCATATAGGTAACTTCAGACTGGGGAATAGAAATTACAGAAGGAAGAAGCCAATAAACTACATACAACTATTGTATCAACACTTACCGATACAAAGAAAGTAGACCTAGAAAAGCTTCAATAAAAATTTCAATATCAAAATTGATTACATCTTCAATAACAAGCAAGAATTATGTACAAATGTGTACAAATGTACTAAACAAATTTAATTAACATTAACATTCCAAACAGAACGTAAGAAATTAGTAAAACAAAATTGAAAACAATAATTAAACCATTACAGAACATAGAAGCAAACGCTCTGGCGCAGAAAATAATAGAAAAACAACAATAACCAAAAAAATCAAACTAGGCACGATTAAGCTAATAAATAAACGGAAAAACATGAGCAGAAAATTGAACAAATATAACCAACTAAACTAAAAAAATTTCAAAGAAGTCTAAAAAGACGTAAGATCACACAATACCAAATTAATCCAAAACACCGTAGAAGATAATATAAACATAAGAGTACTACAATCCAAGCAGTTGCAGAGTAAAAACAAGATGAAAAATACACAAAAATTAATCGTTATCAATAAAAACTACATAAAAAGCGTGGTTCAGCTTTATTTATACCAAAAAACCAAGAAACCAACAACAAAAAGGTGTGCAAAATGTGGGACTCAAAAAAGTCACTTGTATTGATAAAAAGGAGCTAATGTCAACGCCCAGACAAAAAATAAATAGAAAATTGCTGGGTAAATAGAGAATAATAAAAAAATGTATAAAAATAAGAGGACGCAATCAGAATACTCTTTAGTAAATACCGTCAACAAGGCAAAATCTCAGACACATGGCAGAACGCAGAAGTTATTCTGTTTTTTTAAAAAAGGTGGTAAAGCAAATATAAAAAAAACTAACGGCAAAGTCTCCTGTTACAAACTTTTACCACAAACTAAATTTTTACCAGCGGAAGAGTTCAGAAAATAGTTCAATACTACCGACAGACAACTTACAAACAATCCATAACTTAATAGAAAAAAGTACTGAATATAACTTACTTTTCCATTTGGTATTCAACAATTATCACATTTGACTTAACAGAGACGTGGGCAAATACTCTGGGAATACTCTAATCTTATAAAATATATATTCCGCAACACTCCAGTTTATAAATGACAAGAATTTAAATTCCAATTAACAGAGATGTCCGTCAATCTCTCCAAAGTTATTTACTTTGGCTATGGAGGGTATATTTAAGGATATTGTCTTAGTACTCAACGATCACAACAAGTTAAAACGTGTAATAACTGCACAAAACATCCAAATTAGTAAGATTAAAAATAAATCAAGACAAAACGTTCTTGACACTGTAAAAGAATATGTCTACGTTGGCCAGACCATTAAACTAGGCAAAAAACAATTAAGTTGGGCGGCATATGAACAGTTAAAGATAGGAACATACCGACAAACCTTAAAAGAAGAGTTCATGATACATAAATCCTGCCTGTAACCACAATATGTACTAGAAACTGCGACCTTACCTTAGAAAAGTGCAAAACAAGCTGGGAATTAGCTTGAGAGACAAGATACGCAACATACAAAAAAATATTATGGAGATAAGAAATTAGTTTTTGACAATTTCCTATAATGTCCCCAAATATTTAAATGGTTTTTAAAAATTTAAAATTAATAATTGATGTATTTTATGTTAACTGTTTTTTCATCTTGTAAGAGACACTTGTGTTTCAAGGTATGCACCCATCATCAGTGCGCCTAGCATCTCACTGGTCGAAGAGACAATTTACATAAAATCACAGTAACTATTAAACAATTAATGTTTACTAATGTTTATTTAATATAAATTAAGTTTCAAAAAAGACAATATTTTTAAAATAAAAATTATTTTTTGACAATTTTCTATAATTTCCTTAAAGATTTAGATTGTTTTCTGAAAGTTTGGACTTATTTTACCTAATATACTATCCCCCACTTTACTTTATATATATAGTGTTTTATATCATTTAAATTTAAATAAGTTTTAAGAAATTAAAAAAAGTATTTACAAAATAGCAAATTAATTATTGACAATTTCTTAAAACTTTCTTGCATATTGAAATAGTTTCCTGAAAATTTGTACATATTTTGTTTAATATGCCATTCCCTACTTTACTTTATAAGAAAATTTAATCTAAATTTAAATAAGTTTCAAGAAATAAAAAATGTTTTTAAAATAGCAAATTAATTTTTGACAATTTCCCATGATTTTGCCATAAATTGTTTTCTAAAAGTTTGAACTTATTTTAGTTAGTATGACATCCCCTACTTTATTTTATACAAAGTGATTCATTTAATTTAAATTTAAATAAGTTTCAAGAAACAAAAAAATATTTTTAAAACAAATTATTTTTTAACAATTTCCTTCATATTGATATGGTTTCCTGAAAATTTGGATTTATTTTGTCTACTATACCATCCCCTACTTTATTTTTTTATTTAATATAAAATTTAAATAAATTTCAAAAAATAAAAAATATATTTTCAAAATAACTTTTGAGAAATTTCTATAATTTTCGCATAAACTTAGAATGTTTTGTGAAAGTTTCGATTTATTTTATCTAGTATATCATCCCATACTTCACTTTATACAAAATATTTCATTTAATAACAATTAAAAAAAAATATATATAAATTTCCTAGTTATTTAAATAATAATTTGGACTTAATTCGTTTGATATACATATTACAATATAAGGCAAAACATGCAACAAACTAACCAGTTTATTGAACACAAAAATCATTAACAACTACTAACAAATAAATATGTTAAAGAATTTAATTTAATATTTTATCTTATGTTAACAAAATATTATAAATACTTGATGACTAATTTATATCTAATCATAATGATATAAGATTGATAAATTTATCTTTATAAAATTAAATATATAGTATCTATCTCGGTATCTATGCAATAATACTTTTCTGGCTATTAAATTTATGCAAATTTTGCAATAATAATTTTTTAATGTTTTGATTGTGTAAAATTCTTACCAATACTTGTTATTATTTTCAAAAACTAAATTAATGATTGATGCAAATTCAAATCTTGAGTAATAATACTTCACAAAACTGAAATTAACCTTTAGTGGCCTCTAAAATGTATTCACTGCAATTGTTGCTGATTACAAAAATAATAACAAATTGGTATCATTGTAATTAAAAAATTGTTCAATATATGCATTTAGAAATGTTGATATACTTTTTGAAATATATTTTTGAAGATTTATCAGTTATAATATTAAACAAAAGAATAATTTTGTTATGAGGAACTCTGAACCCGGATCGGTGATAACGAAACAGTTTTCTTAATAACATGAGCAGTAGTTATGAACGTCAAATTTTTTAATCATAATTTGGTTACAAATTGATTTGAATACGAAAACGTTTAAATATTAGTATAAACGAATCAATTATATAAAACTATAAATATAAGTAAAACAACAATATAAAATGTTTTGATTAAAATATATTAAATTAAAACCAGAAAAATCCATAATTATTTTTTTATTATTATTTGTCTTTTACATTGTTTTTAATTTTTTATTTATAAGTAAATAATTAAATAATTTGATTATAAAATGAAGAACTTACTGTTTGCTGTTGCGTTCAGTACACCGCTTCTATGCACACTGACTGGGGAAGGTCTAATCGGTAAAAAGCAATTCACTGTTGCTCTTTGACACTAGACGTTATATACATATTACCACACATTCAATCCGTTCATGATAATAATAATATTAGTAAAAAATAAGAAATAAATGGAAGTTTGTTGTTAACATAATGATTACAATCAATAATGATTTTTTATAGAAAAATATGTTAATGCATAAATATCATCATCAGGTGATAGTGCAAGCATTGTTATTTAAATTTATTAATTAACTGATTATTTTTTAACTTTAAATCCGGATTTTGCAATGTGTTGCAATAATTTAAAAATTTGTTTAAAAATCAAAATCTGTATGATTACTGACATTCTAAAATATTTCATGCATAAACATTATACAGAAATTGTTCTTATATTAACAAACACAAAATCTATGTTCACTGGTGTCAGTTTCTTCATGAATCAAGGTGCCGCTTTGCGATTCATAAGAAAACGATTATATTATTGTTACTATGTACCATTACGTTTAAGTTTTCTGTGTATTATAATTGCAGAGCCATATAAATGTGGAAACACGTCGCTAAAATAAAATTAAAATAACATCATATTAGAGTATTTAATTATCCCAATACCACAACGGTAATTCCACCATAGTTCGGACAATTGTCCCCACATCGACATCTTCGATTTTGCTCAAATTTTGTACACATGTACTAGAATATAACGATTCTTAACGTTTTAGATCTCTAGATGCAATACAGTGGAAATGGCGGCCATTTTAATTTTTTAGAAATATTTTGTCTACATTTCTGTATTGCACCTAGTGATCTTCAGAATCTTCATATTTTGGTACCCCAAACATGCGTACAAAATTTAAGCAAAATCGGAGATATCAAAGTGGATTCTTTTTTTGATCTGTTACCTTGTGTATGTTTATTTAAAAATTTCTTTATTGAAAATGTTGAATATTTTTGAAACTATACATTGAATTAAATTGAATTATTGGCAAAATTTAGTATTACTATAGAAGTTTTGCTAGTCTGGCATATATTGCAGTTTTTGACCAATTGTTTAATTGCTCAAAACATTCTACTTCACCAAACATTTTGTTGCATTACACAACACACCTTGTAGACGTCGTTATGGCTAAGAAACTGATGATTAATTTCTACAAATTTAAGGACTGAAACTCAAGGTATGCAAAGAGTACCAGGAAAATTTTTATCAACACTTTTGAAAGAAAAACCGAGTGCCGACATTTGGTAGTTTGAAATTTTGAACATATTTTTTAGTAAAGCCTAATATAGGGTTCAACATTAGTAAGGAATATACGGAAAAGGAAAGGAAAAGAAATGATAGAAGAGAGAGGTTGGGACATTTTAAATGGAAACATCACAGGAGATGAAGAGGGAGAATTAACTTATATAGGGACAAACGGGCAATCAGTAATAGACTACGTAGTTGTAAATGAGGAAGCGTGGGAAGAGATAGACAACCTTAAAGTAGGAATAAGAGTTGAATCAGACCACCAGCGATTAGAACTTAACTTAACTGGAGAAACTGTAAGAAGACAGGAAAATGAAGAAAAAAGTGAAGAAAGGATAACATGGACAAAAGAAAGTGTGATAAAGTGCAAAAAAAATCTGAGGAAAATTAGAGAAAACGGAAGAAATGTCGAAGAGATAATGAGGGAATTAGAGAAAACAATTGGAGATACGGTAGTAAAAAAACCATATAGAAGAAAAGAAGAAAAAATGAAAAAGAGCAAATAGTGGAACAGCAAATGTACTAAGAAAAAACAAGAAGCCAGAAAGATGTTAAGGCACTGGAGAAACAACAAAAGCACAAAAGAAGAATATATGAAAAAACAAAAGGCTTACAAAAATCAATGTAAAAAAGCTAAAAGTGAATTTATAAAAAAAGAAGAAATAGAAATTAAAAAAATAAAGACAGAAGCAGAAGCATGGAAATACATAAACAAAGAAATAAGAAGAAAACAGGAAGGAAATACCAATGGAAGCGTGGAAGAAACATTTTTCAAGTGTGTTTGGAGCAGAAAAGAAAAATCTAGAGAGACAAGAGCCAATCCACCAAGCGGAAGAAATTTTAAAGGAGGCAATATGGAAGAAGATAAAAAAACTAAGGAAAAAGAAAGCGCTAGGTATGGATGGGATACAGAATGAAGCGTGGTTGTATGGTACGGAAGAACTGATTGAGAGATTGAGTGAGTTAATAAACAGAGTATGGAAGGGAGAAGGGTTATACTATACACAAAAGTGGATCCAAAAAGCTAGTAAATAACTACAGGGGAATAACACTACTGGGTACGGCATACAAGATCTACGCCATGATATTAGAAGAAAAGTTGAATGAGGAACTAAGTATGAATGAGATAATTCCAGATGGGCAAGCCGGCTTCAGGAAGGGAAGAGGTACCATGGATAACGTATATATTTTACATCATATTGTGGAAAAGGAAATAGCAAAGAAAGGGGGAAAGTATATGCGTTATTCCTAGATCTAAAGGCGGCATTTGATAGTGTGGATAGAGAGAAACTGTGGAAGTGTATGAGAGAGAAAGGAATTAGCGAGCACTTGGTAAGAAGAATAGAAGACGTGTATGAGGAAACAGCAAGTAGGGTATGTGTTAACGGATAAATGAGTGAAAGATTTTGGACAACAAAAGGAGTAAGACAGGGCTGTCTATTGAGTCCTACTTTATTTGCAACCTACATAGCCGATGTAGAAAAAAAATTGAGGTTGGCTCAAGCAAGAAGGGTAATATTTGGTAGAGAAAAAGTGTGATCGCTAGCATATGCAGACGACATTGTAATACTAGCAAAAGAAGCGAAGGAAATGAAAGAGATGATGAAAAGCTTAGAAAAATATTTTAGAAAAAAAAGTTTAGAAGTTAATGTAGAAAAAACAAAAAGTATGGTGTTCAGAAAGGGGGGTGGGAGAAAAAAAGGTGGAGGACTGGAAATGGAATGGGCAAGGTAATACGGAAGTGAAATCTTTTAAATATTTGGGATATGTTTTTTGTACGAGCACATCAAAGAGATGGCTCGAAAAGCAAATAAAGTAGTGGGACAAGTTTGGGGAATAAGTGAAAGAAAATTTGAATGTATGAGAATAAAAGGGCTTATGTTTGATAGTTTAATTAGGAGTATGATATTGTATGGGTCAGAAATATGGGGATGGAAGGAACAAGAAAAATTAGAAGCAATACATGTAAAATATTGGAGATGTGTGCTACGTTTAAATAGAAAAACTCCAGCATATATTGTGCTGGAGGAAGTCAAAAAAAATAAGTTAAGAGTAGAAGCAGGAAAAATAGCAATGAAGTATGAAGAAAGAATGAGACAGAGACACGAATGCAAAATACTACAAGAATGCATGAAAGAGAAAATGAGAGCAAGAAATGAAAAGCTAGTGAAGATCAAGGAAAATTATTACAATAGAAATGGATATGCGAGCTAAGAAATTGAAAGAATGAGAGAATCTGAGAGAGAGACATGGTACAAAATTATGGAAAGAGATAGAGATATACAAAGGCAAGAAAGGAGAATGCGAGTGAAAGAGTCTAGGTACAACGCAAATTATGTACATATTATAGAAAGTGAATTGCCAATGTACTTAGAGAGCGATAGATATAGTAAAGATGACAAAAAGATGATTGCAAGATTCAGATGTGGTAATGAAGAGCAAGTGACAAGATTTTGGATGGAAGAGGATTTGAAAATGTGCAGAATGTGCGGAGAGACTAAGGAAACTATAGAACATATGTTGAAAGAGTGTAACGAAATGAAAGAAGAACAGATGGGAAAAAATGAGATATTGAAAGGGGACGGAAGAGGGGTAGAATGGATGAGGGCAGTTAAAAAACGAAGAAAAGAAATAGACGAACAGAGAAGCAAATATTCTTAATTGTGTTAATTTTATAAGGATTAAGTTTTATTATTTTGGAAAGTTGTAATTGTATTTGTAAATGTAATTTTCAAAGCCGAAAGGCAAGAAATAAACGTATTATTATTAAATACGGAATAACCAATCTTAAGGTACCCTCGGGTAACGTGATAACACACCAGGTATGACATTTTTTGGGGCCAGGTACGTCGTTTTCCTGTAATGCTAACACCCATGTGTTTAAACACGACAAAAAAATCTACCAAGAAAACCCGCAATCAGCGAAAGGTTGAAGCCCAAAAAACGGCTTATGCAAAGCATGATCTCAAATCCCCCAAAAAAGACCTTCTGTTGCGACAAAATTTGGAATTTGTTCAATCGCAAGGTGTTAGTTATAATGATAAATGAAAACAAAATAACTTTTTTATGCAGCTAATAAACCTCTTATAGTCTTTTTTACTTCTGGCAAATATTGAATTGACAGTTAAATTCCTGTATGACAGTTGCATTGTAGAAGTGACAGTAGACTTGAGAATTATTTGTTTAAAATTGGTTAAATATTGTTTGAGAAACTTCAATTTGATTTAAACATTATTTTTGATATTAGATAAATATTTTTGACATTTTGTTTAATAAATTTGACATTTTTAAAAAAATGTTGGTGTAATTATTAATTAGCTTTGTCAATTATTACAAATCAAAAATAATAAACGAGTGTCGCACAACTTCATGATAATAATCATTAAAAATCATTATCAAAATTGTAATATAAAATATTATTGATAAAGATAAAAAGGTTTTGTTCATTTAATCTACCTCTAAATAGATATTGATTAAAGCAACACGGTATTAATCATATGAGAGAAACCATTTCATACGCCAGCAACATGAAATCGCGTAAAAAGATATTTTTACTATTTGCATTATGGATGCATGTTGTATCTGCAGGTAATTACAATATTAATTAATTTATGTTATTTGTTAATAATATGTGATTTCTTGTAGATTGGGATCAACCTTATATTAGAATCATACATGAAGCTGCTGAACTAGGTGATGTTAGTACAAATAAAGTTATAGTTAAATTTGAAGAAGGTGTACTAGCAAATGAAGAGTTTGCAGAACTTCTAATTGACAGTAAGAAATTCATGAAATTTAATAAGATTTTATTAAAATATTTTTATTTTAGATGTAGACGAACCAAGATTTGAATCCGAAAATTTTAAATTAGAAGGCAAAATAATAATGACAAAAAACCCGTTAGATTATGAAACCGGTAAAACCGATACGATAAAAATAAGTATATTAAATGATGGAATTGTTATAAATATTGAAGTAATTAATATCAATGATAATCCGACGACTGTCGAAGTCTTAAGTGAGAAATGTGAAGTAAAAGTAAGTAATTAATAAAATTTATGTTAAATTATGATTCAACATCTATTTAGAACACTGTAATTGTAATTTTATTTTATTTTTCCATTTGTAATCTATTAATCTTATCGCAGAATTCAATGTGTTCAAAATAAATCATTATTTTTAAAGATTGAACTGATAATTTTATTTTAATTATTTTGAATAGAATTATTTGAAAAACAACTTACATTTTGTAGTGTAAAGTTGTGTGACAGCTGAGTTGACAGTTTTTTGTTACACTAAACTGTTAATTTATTAAATTGTTCTACAAACTGTTACAATATTTCTCAAACCATAACAATATCAAATTATGTTCTAGCTACCACAATGTTCTTCTCTGGGCTGCCAAAATTTTTATAAACTCTAAACTGACTATTGCACAGTACATCAAATTTTTGTTTTCATCAAAAACATTATGTTCAAGTTGCCATAATGTCAACATTTTCTCTAAATAATTAAGCTATAATATGTTTGTAAAATTATTGCAAATCAAATAGTTCTCTTTAATTTACAAAATGCTTTCAAAAACACTTTTATACAATCTTTTATATAATATAGTTGCAAGAATATTGCAGTGTGACTTATATTCAATCAATTTAAACACTTGCACCATTAAAATTAAAATTTATAAACACCCAAGTGTTTGTTAAAAAACTTTTTATATAATTCTCCTATCTCATGGTTTGAACAAAAAACAATCAATTTCTCACATAATATAGTATAATCTTTATCTTCATCTTCTGCATCAGCATGTATTCTAACTTCTAAAACATAGATTGTTAATGCTTCTTTTTGGTTTCTACTGCATAATAATTTTTGTTCATTTTACATAATTTTGCGCAACATGTCCCGCCTAGCGCCACTACCTTTTTGCAGTTTATTCTACGACGTTGCTTATTTTGGTTTTTGATCTAATATTCTTACCTTGGGTCTGGGTGCTTTTGCTTAACCTGATTTGATTTAATTATTGTTATAAAAAAATAAGCCATGCCAAATTTTATCCCTTAAGATTCAAAAGAATACGTGTTGCACTATCTTTAAATTTTCAAAAGTAAGATATTTAATAAGTATCATAACTTTCAGATTTGAGTTAGGTGCATATCATGGGTCCTCAAGGAAGCAATTGAGTATTTGCTACTTAAATTTTACGTGAAACTTTACATCAATATACTTTCCAAGATTTTCTCTCCAGTTTTTAATATTTTTGTTGTTGCCTTCTGTGTTATTTTTAACTTTGCAGTATCAATTTCCGGAATTTCTTTGGAGCCCACATTCAAAACTACCTGATCTAAATGGTTTGGCTTAGGTACCAATTGGCTGTAAAGTCTCTGGTAGAAATTCTGAACAATTAATGTAATTTGATTTCTCTCGTGATGAGCAATTTTCTCTTTGTTCTTTTTGATCAAAGAACTTTCATTTACATATTGTATTTAATCTTTTTTTGTATCATCTATAGGTTATAAGGTCTTTTTTAATCGCTTTCTATACTTGTTTGTCTAGCTTTTGATATCTTACTAAGTCTATTTTTCTGCGTTTTGCTAAAACTTTGTTTGTATTCTGGTTGAGTTTTGTATTAGCTTTCACCCCCATTTTTTTGGTTGTTACTTAAATGTTGTTAACGATAGTACATTTATTCCCATATTCTTCAGACCTTTAGTTGGTTTAATTTTTTTGATGATTTTTGACAACGCTCATTTTTTAGCTGATTTATTTTTTCTTTCTAAGTGTGTGTTTATATTTATTGAGCCTTTTACAATTATGTGCTTACTTTTGGTATTAAAACGACTAAGAACTATCTGCAGTGTACTTCGTCTAATTCATTTTTCACTACGCCATTGGAACTTCTCCACGTTGTTTAATGCAGTTTAAAAAAATAACGTGTACGTACAGTTTATTTGTCTTTTGCTTCCACTATTTTATTTTTGGGCCGTTTGTTGCAGTTTAACATAGGTTTTAGCATTTAAGTCACCAATTATAATTTTAAACTTTGTACTTTTTTGGTTTTTAGCTATCATTAGATCTTCATACTTCATATTTTGTGTTGATGTATGCTTTTTATAAAACTTCGCCAATTCCTAATATGTCCCATTTGATGTTTTGGAGTTTATTTTCTAAACTTAGTAGGTGCTCTTCAAGTCTTATTGAATGTTATATGGTTTTTTTTATTAAATTTATATATTTAAAAGAAACCCTCAGAGAAACCACCCATTGCTGACATATGCATAAACTGAATACTTTTCAAGTTTGGTACAAAAGAATTTTAAATTGATTAATAATTTATAAATTCTAGGAAATACAACCATCAATTGCAGACACTGGTTGTAACTATAGAATTACAGACAAAGATGGTATGATAGATGTAATGGATATCAACACAATCAATCCAGATGAAAACATTTTTAAATTCAATTGGAAAAGCGGTTCAAAACCAAACCATGAAGACCAATCAGCTGATGTAATTTTGTCTACTATTAAAGCACTTGATTTTGATGAACGGCAAACTGTAGTGTTTGATTGGACTGTTAAGGTATGATTAAAAATTAAATAATAATAATAATATAGCAACAATAAAAAATTTCAGGATGAAAAATATAGTGCCACCACTAAAGTAATAGTCAATGTTATAGATATGCCCAATAAGCCACCAACCTGGCAAAAAATTACTCCAACTAAACAATTAATAGAACACACCACTGAAGTAATTATATTGTTTACAGTTTAACAAACTTTATTTCAAATTAATTTCAGATTATAGAAATTGCAGCAATTGATGGTGATCTTGGTGTAAATGATGATATTGAATACTACTGTGATGTAGAAGCATCATGTAAGCAAACAAATTTATTATAACAAACTATTAATATTTTAATTTTAGTGATAGAAAATATTGTATGCACAAATGAAGGTAATAATGAAGGAAAAATCTTAATCAAAGATATAGATAGAGATGTTGATAATAGAGATACTGTTAGATTTAATGTAGTAGCTAAAGAAATCCATTCGCCATTTGATGAAGCAATACAAGAAATAGTACTTATTATTACCGACATTAACGATAATAAGCCGTTAATTAGTGTAGAAAATGAATCGGTTGAAATTGATGAAAATAAAGTTTCACATATTGCAACATCAATTGAAATCAATGATATTGATTTGGTAAGTTTTTCTTAATTTAAATTAAAATCTTACTAACAAAATAAATTTAGGGTGATAATGCTAAATATACGGTGGAATTGTTTGATGTAAGCGGAAATAATATTGAAGTAAATGATGTGTTTCAAGTAGTACCAGATACTGGTTATCAAAAAAGTACTTTTTCGCTTACAATTATTGATCCCAGTAAGCTTGATTATGAAGATGAAAACATGCGGGTACTTAAACTTAAGGTAAGTGATGATTTTTTCAAATTGGCTGTATGGGTTTTGATCTAATTTTCTACAATCTGTTTTGTTGGTAATGAAAGTTATTAATAAAAAATATGATGTTGTTTTATTAAATAATTTAAAAATTGCATTAAACAAGCTTTAATTGCATCAAACTGATTTAATTTACAATTATTAAAATGGCTTGATAGTGATGATTGATTTGAAAATATATTATATTGAGTAAATAATAAATAGGATGTGACGTAAATTATAACTATGACGAGTGATTTGCTACTGAACAGTACAAGGTATGCAGCCATATACGCTTTTGCGGTTCATTGAGTTGCATAACTTGTATGATTACATTTGTATTATTACATTACTACAAAATTATATCACAACAGATAGAACCAGAATGATAAAGGTTATTTTTTACACACACACATATTCATACAAAGTTAGTAAAAAAGAACACAAGAACACATTACAGATACATATATGGTTATTCATTAGATGGCGCTGTATTATAGATATACAGAGTGTTGTATACTTAAGACTATGTCCCAACCACCCACTCAATTAGACACCATTTCCTCCTTTTTGGACAATGACTTTCAGCGCTTATAAAAAGAGAAATTTCCAATTTTTTGATAACAACCTTTGAGCGGGCGCCTAAGTGTTAGTCATGGTAAATATTACTTTATCTATTTTGGATAAAATAATATTAAACACTTACAAGTTGGAGAAACTATAAATTTCTTGTTAACACACTTTATATCATACTATTTGAAGGTAATTATAATCTGGAGTAACTCAACCATCCGCCCAAGTGTTGATTATCAAGAAATTAGATATCACCTCCTTTTCCTCTGACAAAAGGAAAAAAAGATGATATCAAATTTTTTGATAACAAATGGTCGGGCGAGTAGGTGCAACTTTCAGTTTAAACTACTTGCTGGTAATCATAATCTAGAGTGCAAAAAACCACCCGCCTAAGAGTTGGTCATCAAGAAATTACATCTTCTTTTCACCAAGGAACTAACATCTGCAAGAAATTTCTAATTATTTGATAACAAACACACTGACAAGTGGGTAACCCATCTAGTATACAATCATTTTAGTTGTTAAAAACAACTTTTAACAAATGCAAAACATTCAAAACAACATTTAACAATTTAGAAGCAAATTTGAATTTTTTGGACAGTTGAAAAATTTTTTTTTGCTTCAGAACAAGTTTTGTTAGCTTAAGAGTAAAATATCTACATATTTTTGTCAACTTAATTTAATTTTGGCAACTAAAAAAAATCTTTACTTCAACACTCATTTTGACTACTCAGTTTAAATGTTTTTGATAACTGCAAGATTTATTTTAAAAATGTTGGATATCTTTTTATAAGCCATTAAACAACATATTTTATATTTTATCCGATTATGATTAATTTATTTTAGATTCATTCCGATGATACTGAAAATACAGATGAATTTGAAACAATCACCATAACTCTAATAAATTGGAACGACGAGAGTCCAATTTGGAAACTAGAAGAATACGAAATAGAAATAGATGAAACTTTTGGAAGACTAGAAGAAGAAATTTTGGCGGTTGATGATTTATACGCTGAAGATAGAGATGTTGGTGATAGTGTAACGTATGTTTTTGTGTTAATGTCATAATCAGTATTAAATAATTAATTTTATTAGGTATGCGTTGTTGGGAAGCGCAATTAATAAAATATTAAAAATAACTAATTCAGAAACTGAGAAACCAATTACAATATCATCAATAAATCAAAACAATCAAAACGCACAATTATTTGATTTTGAAAAGCAGGAAGAAGTTTTGGTTCAAATTCAAGCTCTGGATAATTTTCCTGGATCTACGGTTCCGCATAAAGTTGTTACGCAACTTACAATCAAAGTTAATAATATAAACGACGAAACTCCAACTATACGATTGGTAAATTAATTAAACTATAATTTTTTTGATTGTATTTTTTTGTTATCTTCAGAATAGCCAAACGTTAACCATTGATGAAAACTGCGAGGATGGATATGTTATTCCAGATTTTGATATTTTTGCTTCTGATGACGATGGCAATCTTGCTGAATTATCATTTTCTATTGATTGGGATAAATCATATGCTACCAAAAATGGGCGATCACTTACTACTGAATTTACTCAATATCATAAGTAAGATATATATGTTAACTTGTGTAATTTATTTTTTTAAGATTTTAAAAAATATTTACTATTGGCAGTTCAATTTCAAAAACATAATATGCGCAAAGTAAAATAGAGTAGCACTCAGTGCTTTGGGCAACTATTAGACTCTGCGTAATCAAAACGTACAGCTTATTACTTTTTTGTAATCCCATAAGTTGTTATTGTTAATAATAATAATAATAATAATAATATAATTTATTTCATTAGACACGTGTACAATACAAATACAATACATATATACAAATATATACATATATATAAATACAACAACATGTGTGAAACAAGTCAAAGGTAGAAAATACAAAATTAATAATCAAAAAATTCATTTAAGGAATATGGTTCAATATTAAGTATATACAAAAATGTTTTCCGAATAAATAGTTTTTTGTGAACAAAAAGTAAATTTTTAATATCTTGAGGAAGCTTCTTAAAAAATTTAAGACAACTGTATTCACAGTTTGTTTCCGTTAGTGTTAATCGGTGTCTTGGATATTCAAAGTAACCCTCTTTTCTTGTGTTGTAAGAGTTGGCAATTTTATATTTATTAAATGTATTTGGTGAGTTGGCTAAGTATGCAATACATTTATAAATGTATAACCCAAAAATTGTTAAAAGATTGTTAGCTTTAAATACATTGCGACATGAATCTAAATATTTCATTTTAAAAATAATTCTAATACCTCTTTTTTGAATTTTAAATAAATCTTGCAAATCCGATGTACCTCCCCATATAATTATACCAAACTGCAAGCGAGAATACACATTAGCATAATAGACAGAAACTAGAGATTTTGTGTTTAAACATTTAGACAAAGTTCTTAGAGCATAGCAAATGTTGCTAATTTTTTTACAAAGGTATAATATGTGTTGGTTCCATTTTAAATTCTCATCTATATAGACACCTAAAAACTTTGTGCTTTGTATTACATTTAATGAGAGGTTGCCCAACTGTAATGTTTGTGGGCATGTAATACTAGATCTACTAGTTCTGAATAAAATGCAAGAAGATTTACTCTCATTTACAATAAGGTTATTGTTGGAAAACCACTCTATTGTAGGATTTATAATATTGGTGCTGACTTCTATTATCTCTTCTAAAGATTTACCACGAATATTAATGTTAGAATCATCAGCGTAGTTAACTATTCTAGCTATATTGTTGTAAGGTAACAGACAGTCTGCAATATCATTAATATAAATAATGAATAGTAGTGGCCCTAGTGTACTCCCTTGAGGCACTCCAATATTTAAAGATTGAATTGTTGATTCACAATTGTTAATTAAAACTTTTTGATCCCGATCTTTTAAAAAAGAAGCAACAAGTTTTAGCGCATTGCCTCTCACACCGCCATACTCAAGTTTCTGCAGCAAGATATCATGATCTAAACAGTCAAAAGCTTTTGACAAATCGAGAAATATTCCGCAAGTTACTTCACGTTTTTCCATGGCACTTATGATATCTTGTACATAACTTAAGATAGCGGAATCAGTGGATTTATTCGGAGTGAAACCATGTTGAAAATCATTAAAAAAATTCATTTTTTTAAGAAAATTAAATAAACGTCCCGCTATTAAATTTTCAAAAAGTTTAGAAAACGTTGAGAGAAGGCTAATGGGCCGATAGTTATTTATATCATTTTTATCACCCGTTTTGTATATAGGCTTTACTAACGATAGTTTAAGTGAAGAAGGAAATATTCCTTCTTTAATCGCTTCATTGAAAAGATGACATAGTGGTTTGTTAACTTACAGCTAGATAATTAGCAGATTTGTGTAAAATAATATTTAGTTTTTTTTATATTTTTTCTACCATAGTGTAGATAATATTGTGTAACAAATCTAGATCAAATAATATTTTAAAACTTTAAAGCAAAGCTTCTGAATCTGTTTACTATGCTAAAATATTATGTCAAACTTTATTTTGTGTAGTGCAACACTTCTGCTTTGATCAACTTCTTAGTTTAAACACAAATTTCTTGATGCACTACTGCCAACTCACTCAATTGTTTTTATCAAGTGGGTAGAATTGTCACCCAAGTTCACAAAGTTAAAGGAATATGACCTTTGTAAAGAAGACAAACATTCAATTTTTGAATCACTAACACTAGGGTGAGTAGGCGAGTAACAGCAGTTAAAACTACTGCTACTACCGCTCATGAACCCATCTGTTTGTTGTTTGTTAAATGGTTAGACCTCTGTCATTCTCTTAAACCAATTTAGAGACAAATGACGCTTGCAAAGAAAAGATACATTCAATTTTTGGATTAATAGCACTTAGGTGAGTAGTAGGATAAAACTAGTTAAAACTTGCTTCACCTACCTACTCAACTGTTTGTTATCAAAAGATTGAATGTGTCACTCTCTTAAACCAATTTAGAGACATGTGACAAAAAGGAGAAACATTCAATTAAAAGGACTAGCCATTGACTACTCGACGGTAACAACTAAGTGTAAAGTTTCGAAACTTTGTAGATAATCAGCAACTAAACCTTGCATATTAGCTGTTGATCACTACAGCTTGCAAACGTACTACTGGTAAAATAAAATGTACAAAGAAACGTTTAACAATGCTTGCAGTGCATTACTCACAAAATTGGCGCTGCATTCAAAAAATCTTTGTTAACATAAAAACTACAGTTGAATTAGTTTGACAGTTTCTATCACAATTTTGACAGTTTCATCAACAATTTTAAAAGTTGTTTTAATTCCGACAGTTTATATTATAATCTTGAAAATTTCTATTTATTATATTTTGACAGATGTTACATAAATTTGGCATCTGCAAAAAAAAATTGAAAATTCCTACTACAATTCTGATAGTTGCAACAATTTTTGTACTTTTTATAAAGTCCGTAGTTAAAGACTCTGACAGTTTCTATGACAATTTTGATAGATGTCACATACATTTTGTCAGCTATCACAAAGATTTTGACACTTTTTTTTACAATTCTGACAGTTTATATTATAATTTTGACAGTTTTTATAACAATTTTGACAACTGTCACAAACATTTTTAACACAATTCTGACAATTGTAACTATTCGTACAGTTCGTATTATAATTCTGACAACTTTTATAACAATTTTGACAAATATCTCAAGGGTTTTCACACTTTTTAATACAATTCTAATAGTTGCAGCTATTTTTACTATACATTTTATAACTCAGACATCTTTTATAATAATTTTAACATGTTACAAAGATGTTTACATTTTTTAATACAGTTTTAACTTTATATTATAACAATTATACTTAAATTACCTTAATAAAAAAACAATTTTGATTTTTAAGAAATTTTCAGCATATTTAAGTGCTATATCTGTACCAAGTTTAACTCAATTCTAACTAAAATCAATTGAATAATACTTAATTAATCTTAGTTTTGATTAAAACCAAATTTCTTGATGCACTTCAACCAAATTTTAACAAAACCCAATTGCAACTTACAGTAACCTAATTTAACAATTAAATAATTCTTAATTAATTTTGATTAATTATAATTAATTGATCTTGATTCAAAACCAATTTTTTTAATGCATAAATTATTAGATGTTTAGATTTAACTCCAATAAAAAATGACGATGGCAGTTGGAGTGCAACTTTAAAAATTAAAGATGTAGTACCTCAAAACACACCCAATTATGAATTATTTGATACAATGTACATATTCATAGTAGTTAAAGACGAAGCTCAAGATGTTGGAGTAACAACCGCAACTGGTAAATAATCAAAATTTATTTTTTTAGTATATATTAAACCAATTTTTACAGTTACGTTGGTTATTAATGTAAACAACGTCAACGACAATAAACCCGTTTTTGATGAACAGTCATTGGGTAAAACTAGAAGAGTAAATGATGCTTCTTTAAAAGATGTTTTAATAGTTGCTATACTAGCTACAGACGATGATGAATTAAATGAATTATTTTATTCCATAAAGTAAGAAAATTAAACAAAATATATAAAATAAAACAATAATAACCAATTCTTTTAAAGACCTAAAGATTCAAATGAAATTGAACCATTGATAGAAATAGATAGCGATTCGGGACAATTAAGAACAACTAGCACAATGATAGACGCAGATTTTCCAGATACAATTGATACATTGGTTTATATTGTAACTGTTAGTGATGGTGATGATACGCATGATGTTTCGACTGAGGTAACTTAAGATCATTCAACTTTATTTAATAAATTACACTAAAAATTGTAGATTACTATAATTGTCGATGATGTAAACACAAAAAAGCCTGAATTTGCGGAACCGCTTCCTACAGATCCTATACAAATTTTTGAAAAATCAGATATTGATACTGAAGTTCTTACTGTTAAAGGATATGATGCTGATAGAGATGGTAAATATAATTAATAAATTGTTACACAAATATAATTTTATTATTTTTAGAGGAAAACAGACGGCTAGTATATACAATAAGTGGTGATAATGTAACAAATTTTTTCAAAATTGATGGTAAAATAATAAAAGTTAATAATAAAGCTCTGGATAGAGATTTTGGTCAATCCGAATTTAGAGTAAAGGTTTCAATCTCAGATGGAGTATTTAATGCAGATGGTGAAAATGAATTTAAAATTATTTTAAAAGATGTAAATGATCAATGGCCTATAATAGAAGAAACAGAATTTTCAGTTGATGAAAATAAAAAAAATGTATTAATTTCACTAATTTGGATTAAAATCATAATTCTAATAACTTAATTACAGGGAGACATTCTTCACACAATATCAGCTACAGATGCCGATGAACCTGGTACTCCAAATAGTCAAATTAATTTCGAAATTGTAAATATAACACCAAATAGTGGTAAACTTCCACTTGAAAAGTTTGAAATAACAACAGATGATGGTAAAACAGGTCGCATTAAAACATTAATGGATTTGAGAGATTGTTATGGAGAATACGTGATGACAATTGAGGTAATTTTGTTGATTGTATTGAATTTAAATTTAATTTAATTTTTATTTATTTTTATTTCAGGCGTCTGATTTAGGTGAAGACCCTAACGTTAAACAATATCCAATCAAGTTTAATATAAAAAAATTTAATTTTGAGCAACACGAATTTATATTTCCAGCTGAACCAAGCATATATTTAAGACCGGTAAGTAAAATAATATTAGTGTTGAGATTAAATCAAATTGAAAGTAAAGATTTAGGTAAACTAAATTAAGATGGCTAAAATGTTACCGGCTGCGTTTCCATAGGTAATAAGGGTGTGGCCATGTATGCCGTAAAAGCGTTGTAGTGTTGTTTGTCGAAGGAGGTTTTGGAGTTTAGTATGGACTTGTTATCGGTTTTTGTTTCTTATGATTGTACCGAGGTGGGTGGTGCAAACGCAGAATTCTAGTCTAGATTAGTAGCCAGAATGCCATGGGATGTTAACGACCGAGTTCCGTGATTGAAGACGAGGGCAGCTTGTCTAGGTTTAAGGCCTGAGAATGATTTCCGGAGCGTCGAAGGAGGTAGAGTTGCAAGTTTACATTTGGTATCAACAAATTAAAAGTCACTATACACACTTTCACTCAGAACTCTCGCATACAGCTTGCTCTCACATGCACTCGCTCAGAGTGCCAATCTACTAAAGACTAAAGTGTTTTGTTTAGACATAGAAGTGCTGCAGCATCTGCCAGTAGTCGTATTAAAACCCTGGCTGGGTGTGCATGCACAGGTTGATGTGCAATTTCTCGTAATGAGAATTTTGCAAAGTGTTATTACTGCAATGGGGGTAGAGATACCAAAGGGTCTATTACTTAATAGTCACTAGGATGCAAAGTATGTTAGAATCAAGTCACCTAGAGGCTCTAGACAGAAGTTGCCATTCAGTGGTTAGGTGATGTTTTCTTCATTGTTGTCTGCTTAAACTTTTGGACTCGATTAATTATCAGCAGCAACCTTTTATTGAAAAGTGTTTGAAGTCCATGATCACTGGTCAATTAACTTCTTACCTCTATTATAATTAGTTTGAATTTGTTGCGTTTATTAACGCCAATCATACAAAACGAATTAAATTCAAAGTCAATACTTGCAGAAACAGAAAGTTAATTGACCAATGGCCACAGGCTTCAAACACGTTTAAATAGAGGCGTCTTGCATTGTGGTAGCACATGTTTAGTTTCTTCAACCTCTCGCGCACTAGGTCTTTGAGCACTATGCTTTTTTCTTTCTCTTTTTCTTTACGTGTTTATTTACCAAGTGCAAGATACCGTGTAATTCTTTTGCTAGTCTGGTTCTCTTGTGCCAGGTTATCCTGTCTACGAAAGTTGCCCTCTTTGTCGTGATAGACGGAAAAGACGGTGACGTTGCATTGAGGTTTTTGCCGGGTAGATTGCGTCAGCAGTTTCTCCTAAAAGGTCGACTTTAGAGTTAGATCTGTCTGTGTTTCTTCTGATGTCTTGAGGGTGCATAGAAGTACAATGCTCTTCTTGTCAATGTTGGCCGTAAAACAACTATTTTTTTTATTTGTTGTGTCCCGTGAAGTCACTGATGTTCTTCTTTATATGTTTGTTTACCAGGTGTAAATCGTCGTGTTTCCTGTTGCTAGTCTGGTGTGTTCGTGCCAAAGTGTCTTGTTTTCCAAAGTTGTCTTTCTTGTTGTGACAGACGGTAATGACCGTGTCGGTGAGGTGTGTATAGGCTACATACTTTGGGTTGAGGGTTTTTCTGAACTCAACTGTGGGTGGTTCCGGTGGAACTTCTGTGGTTTCCTCGAAGAGGTCGGCTTTAGAGTTAAATAGTGAATGTCCGTGTTAATTTGTTATGTTTGGTATTGGTTTGTGACTGTGTAGAGAGCAAAGCTAAAATTTAACATTTTTTTGTGGTATTCTTCCTCAACTTCTTTAAAGACGCAAGTTGTCTGAGTGTTTGTGATTGCATGTTGCAATGATTGTTCAACTTTGCTGATTATTATCTGAATCTCTTAGGCAATACTGTTTTGCACTAGCAACCATTTATATCTGTCTGTCAGTTAGTTCGAGGCTCACATTAAATCAGCAATAACTCTTTGATTTGTTTGCCATTCGCAGACGTACGTTGCTTTCTCCATGAGCTATTTTATTACGTCGCAATCTGTGGTAGTTTTGTGAACTGCCATTTAGGTGTGAAAGGTAAAAAAAAAATAGAGATCGTCAGGGTAATGCGGTAATTATATGTTTGGGGTTTGTCCCGAAAGTGTGCCGGAACAAGTTCCATGACTATGTTGAGGTTGCTGATTTGAGTCACATCTGTTTGGTCAACGGGATTCTTGACCTGGTTGGGGACTTTGGTGTTATAGTCATCCAGATGACTGAATGTCTTGTTATTATTAATTGCTAAATATTGTTCTTTTTCCGAGCGTTTTTGTTGCTGAGTTTTCTTTGTTTCTTTTTTTGGGTTGTTTTGCAAGATTGTGTTATTCTTTGTCTTACTTTGGACGCCATTTATTATAGACTGTGCTTTGTAGTTGAAGACGAATGCAGCTGGTCTAGAACTTATTCTATTATGGTGAAGTTACAAGTTTCCATTTTTAATCAACAAATTAAAAGTCATTGCATACACGTTCACTTAAAACGCTAAGAACTCACGCACACACACGCTTATTTTGGTTTTAAATTTTAAACACATTTTCAGAAAAAAAAAGTTTTGTTATAAACTTCTATGGCGGATACTTATTAGTTATGTAGTAGCTGTTAACATTTTTATAGTCAGATGCAAGCAACCAGATTGTCTAATAGTCGGAATTTTGTAACCAAAACTTTTTGGTTAAAAGTCTAAGACAATATTATAACAAATAAGCAAGTCTTATTTAAATTCTTGTTATATAAACCAAATCATTTTTGTCATTAGGAACAAGTTGTAGGACAACAATTATTCACATACGATGGTAATAAATTAAGTGATATTGCAGCAACCGATCATCAAAATGGAAAATATAAATTTAAGTTTGAAGTGACAGGTAATGAATAAAAATAGCATTAAAGTAGTTTATTATTAATTTGCAATATTTATAGATACCAATGACGGAAATAAATACTTTAAGATTCTTGATAATGCTGGAAACACTGGACTTCTTACATTAGTAGGCGAATACGATAATAAAGGAACTTATCCAGTATGTAACTATTATAATTATAAAATAAACTTATTATTAATTAAAACCATTGCAGATTGAAATTAAAGCTACTGCAATAGATGAGGATGAAGATGAAGTTGAAGTAGAAACAATCACTATCAATGTATCGATAACATTTTATGATATCAATCAAGAACCAATTTATAAAACAAATACTATGGAAGTGCAGTTTATTGAAGGAGAAGATGATGTTGGAGAAACAGTAGAAACTTTGAAAGGTGTATTATTAGTAGATGAAGAAGAGATAACTACATTTCCATTCTACTACAACCTGAAAGAAAATATGTTTGATGATGCTATAGAGTGTGATAAATATACTGGTGATCTAACTCTTAAAAAACCAATATGGTTAAAAAATATTGAAGGTGAATCTTACGTAATCATTTCGGTGTCTTTGAAAGAGGATGGTATAACCTCACCAGCTCCTGAATCACTATTAAAAGTCAACATAAATGTAAGTTTGAATTACAATTACTTCCTTCAATTAATTATATTAATTATTTCAGTTCGAAGATATCAACGACCAAGATCCTGAATTTTTAGAAAATTTATATCATGGTACTATAATGGCAACACATGAAATTAATAGAACCGTAGCTAAACTTGTGGTAAATAGAAATAATTACCAATAAACAATTTAAGTACTAATAATATTTATTTCAAGGCAATAGATGGAGATGTTAACGATAAATTGGTATTCTCCATGAAAGAAGGAAGTTTTAAGCCACAGGGTGAAAACATAGATGAAAAAAATACATTTAAAGTCTATACAAACATTGATAGAACTGCAGATGTTAAGCTGCAATTTGAAGTAAAATCAAATATGAATGGATTCTTTACTTTTACAGCTGTGGTTGATGATGGAGGTAAATAGAATTCTTTAATAAATATGTTACTCTAATCAAATTTATTTTAAGAACATACGGATGAAACTTTTGTACAAATATTTATAATATCTGATGTTCATTTGGTCACATTTATGTTCCAAAATGAATTAGATGATGTCATAGCTGAAGAAAAAGGAGTAAGTTATAATAAAAGTAATAACAAATTTAATAAAAAATATTAATTTCTAGATACAAATTGATTTGTCTGAGAATTTAAAATTTGAATGCGTAATAGATTCAATTAAACCTGCAGTTGATGATAATGGAGTTCCAGATTACACTACAACTGATGTTGTTGCTCATTTTATAGATACAGATACAAATGCACCCAAAGAAAAAGCAGACATTCAAAAGTAATTAGTTATTTTAAAAATATAAATTATACAACATTTTTTGTTATAGATTAATGGATGATAAAGATATTTATAACAAAATTAGAGCGGCATTATTAAAAAGAGGCCTTGCTTTGTTAAATATCTACAATCCAACAACTGAAGAAAATGCTGAAGAAGCATTATTAGCATGGCTTATTGGTACTGGTGTTATATTAGGTGTTTTAGTAATATTTTTAATAATAGCATTTATTATACAAACGAGAAGATTAACTAAAAGATTAAATAATTTAAACACTACTGTTTTTAAATCAGAAGAAAATATTAATATAGCACCACCTACAACTAATAGACGTGCTGTTGTAGCAAATCCTATTTATAATACAAGTGAAGATGCATTGCAGAAGGTTACTGAATATGATCGCAAAAGGTAACTTTTTTTTCAAATGTTAGTTGAAATCTAATAATTTTTTTTTTTTAGTATTGATAGTGGCGATTCGGATTTAATTGGTGTTGAAAATAATGAACACTTTAATATGGAATTGTGATTCAATAATTCGTTAATTATTTATTTTATTTTTGTTATAGTAAATATATTTTATCCATTTATTTTTATTTTTTTGAATGTTTTTGTTGTTTTGACATATCTTGAATGTATAACCCTGATGGAAGTCACAGTGTTATAATAATTGGAATATTTTTGCTAATAAATAAATAAAATAATGTTTGGTAGAACATGACTTGCAAAATGGAAAATAAATTGTTTAAAAAAAATTTAGCCGTTTTCTCATAGGCAAGTTGTTGACGCTGAAGATCTTATTTTTAAGAAGTCTGTAATACCGCAAAGGGATTGGTACCAACTTTTAGCAAGCAATCCAATACATGTACAGATGTCGGTGGTCCAAGGAGAGTGTGGGTGTCTCTCGGTGACAGCATGGTGAACGTTTGGTTAAGGACCCCATGCGTCCAGGGTCTAGCCCAAATAATGTAGGAATTGGTAATTGTTTTTAAGATGGGGAATCTACATGTTTGAAGAAGCATGTCCGCGACGAACAAGTTAAAAAGCATTGAAGAGAGAATAGAAATAGAAATATAATTTAAAATTTTAACTGCCAGAGTTCTGCGATTTAAATATGAGGCTATAAGCCTTATAAGACGCAGAGGAAAGTTCTGTTTGTGCAGTTTATTGAAAAAAACATTTGTGCCAGACCTAAAAAAGACTTTTCAGTCTAAAACCCTCAACAATAAGGTCAGTCACACGCTTTAGTTGTTGGACAGAGAAGATTAGCTTCCACGTGATCTTGGATTATGTCTATGACCTTGCTTAAGGTGCATAGCAGACTGATAGAACCGGTAGTTTTGTGGAAATCTCAGGTCTTTCCAAGGTTTTGAAATGTTGATTACAGTACGCCAATAACTGTGTAACCAATGGTAAGAGTTTCCACGCATTGAGAGAGAATGAATCCTATAACCAGATTAAGTCGCATAATGCAGAAAAAGAAAACCATACACTCGGAGACACAAACTGTTATACAATATAAATATATTTATTTCCATATTCGCATATACTTAAATAGATGTTATTATCCCCGCAGTTTACTAACAAACAATCTTTTAACCACTAGAGAATAGTGGCAAAATGGATGGAAACGATAAGAGATATTGACGCAATCTTCCTGGAAGACACTGATAATGCACTTCAGATAAGATCACTCAAATAAGAGCATTTAAACAACTATGGTGATCATATGAAGTAACGAGAGAAAACTAAAAAAATTGTTAAAAGCTGGTACGATAAAAGAGCGAGATACTCAAATAGCATTTTGGAAAAAATTAAGCTACAGAATGCAAAGTCACAGATAGATTCAAACTGAGCTATAAATACGAAGATAAAAGTCACACTACTATATTATTGCTATATAACAATAAATTTTAAAACACCCAAACCAAAATTATTTTATTCAGATTCACAAATTTCAATGCAAATTTTATTAAAATACACAAAACTGGTATGAAGTTCGTATTGTAGATAGGCAACCAAACTAGCGACTTAAACCAACTTCAATACACTCAAATAAAGTGGCAAATTTAATAATTATAATATATACATCATTTTTTATCTGCCGGATTCGCAACAAATCTTGCTTCAGTTAAAATAAATATTGATTTGAATTCAATATTTTTTACCCTTTAATCAGCAGCCATTTTGAACTAATGTAAGAACAAATTAAATTTCGATTGTTTTATATAGGTTTTATTAAATATATAGTATACAACATTATACAATTAATAAATTCGTTCAACAATGACCCAAATATTAGATCTTAAAACAACTTAACGTGACGTTTATAGTTAAGTCTTAAATTCTCTATTTATCAAAATTGCTTACGTTTATTACAAAGTTTAGTTTATTTTACTCCCAAAACTAAATCCATTTGATGGGAAATTATATTACAAAAGTAAAAAATAATCAACAAGTATAACAGGAATGTATATAATCACCGATTAAGAAGTTATATATATATATATTTTTTAAATCTAATTTCTGCACTGAAAAAACACCTGCATTGTTGGGAGTGTTATTAAACGCTGCATTTATGTATGGAGCTTTCCACTGTTTCCCTAAGGCTTGCAATCACTGATCTTTGATCGACTGCATTGATAATAGCAGTTCCTGACACAATCATATTAGCACCGGCCTATAATCAAAACAATTAATAACAAAAACTAAATAAAAAAATGATCAATTCACCTCTGCACAAGCTGTAATTGTATTTAATCCGACACCACCGTCCACTTCAATATCAAGTAACGGATAGTTGTGTCGTAACCATTGCACTTTAGGCATCATATCATTCATAAATTTCTGACCACCAAAACCAGGCTCAACAGTCATTACTAGTATCATATCGGCCTGTTCTATGTATTGTCGGACGGCATCAATACCCGTACCAGGTTTCAAAGCCAAACCTACTTTCATACCAGCTTCTCGAATCTTTCTACACGTTCGCATTATTTCAGTAACTGGTTCGATGTGGAATGTATATTGGTCCACACCGGCATCCGCCATCGGTTCAATCCACTAAAATGTCAAACAATAAGCAATAGTGACATTGATTAAATTTGTCAAAATATTTACTTGGTCTGGATCTGAGACCATCATGTGTGTTTCAAAAAAAGCATGTTTGATTTTACTGCGAAGACATTTAACAACGGGATGACCGAATGTGAGGTTAGGAACAAAGTGACCGTCCATTACATCTAGATGTAAATAATCGGCCCCATTGTCTAACAATCGTTGCGATTCCTTATACAATTGCGATAAATCCGCATTCAGGATGGACGGCCCAATTTTACACTTCAACGGTCCACTTGCCATCGTTACTTTCAACCGCCGACAAACAAGAAACTTTATGGGTGTTCCCTACAAAACAAAATCTAAAAAACGAGAACAACCTGTTGCCCGCATGGAATTAAATCTGCTATTGATGTCCTTCAAATGTCTTTGACATATTAATCTTATTTATGAGAGTGGAGTTGTATCGAATATATGGACTAATCGACTTAATTTGAAAAAAAAAAATTGAATAAATTTATTAAAAATATATATTTAAATTTCGGCGGGAATGGAATTAGAGCTGCGTGCGCATATTATAAAACGAAGAAAAACTGAGGTTTACTCATGGAAAATATATGTATAACTCTGGGTTTACCAGGCTGACCAGATATACTCTTTTGGAAGTTAGAATACTCTTTACTCTTTTTAATTCAAAATAACAAAAAATATGCTCTTTTTTCACCAACTAGTTAAATTTTACTGCAAAATTGTTAATCCAATTTTCAAATTATAGCCTTTGTGTTTAGTTAATTAGCGAAACTGTTAATCCGGCGTTGAAACGCGTAAATGCAGCATCCAAAATTAAAAATTCGGCCAACGAATTCAAATCATAAATACTGCAAAATTTAGCTTTTAAAAATGTAAATACGGCCTTCAAAGTGTTAACATTTACTGGCAAACTGTTAATTTGGTCTTTGAATTATAAACCCGGTCTTTAAACTGTGAATCTGGTTTTTAAAAGTGTAAATATGGCCTTTAAAAATGTAATTTTGGCTACAAACATATTAAATATTACTGGCAAAGTGATATTCCATCCTCAAAGTTATAAATCCAGAATTTTCTAAATTTGGCTTTTAGAACTAACATAAATTAACAAAAATATCAATATTCGATCATATTCTGTTAAAAAGTGCAAATTTCTATTAATTAAATGTCAATAATAACTAAATCCAGTTATAAATTGCCAACAAGTGCTAAATTCTATTCACAAGATGTTAAAAATAGCAAAACTAGACCATAAAGTATCAATATATTCCAAAAAAGAACTTTAATCTGTTGAAAAGTGCACATTTCTATTCATAAAATGTCAAAACTACCAACATCCGGTCATAATCTGTGCAACAATCTATTCAAAAAATGTCAAAATTTGGCCATAACATATCAAAAAACACCAAAAGTGCAAAACTCCATTTATAAAAAGTCAAAAATAGCAAAATAAACTGTCATAAACTGTCTAAAAGTACAAGGTTCTATTTATAAAGTGCCAAAAACATCAAAATCCGTTAAACTGTTGAAAAGTGCACATTTTTTTAAATTAAATGACAGAGATAGCAAAATAACAGTCAAAAGATACAAAATTTTAATCATAAAATGTTAAAAATAGCAAAATCCGACTATAAACTGTTGAAAAGTGCAAAATTCTGTTTATGAAATATCAAAATAAGCAAAATCCGCTCTTAAACTGTCAAAAGGTGCAAGATTATATTCATAAAGTTGTAAAATTAAATAAAATATTTAAATATTGTCAGAAGTACAAAAACCCGGCCCAAGTTATTAAAAAATGTAATTTTTTTCTGGCCATAAAATACAGATTTCCGCCTAAAAAAATTGAAATCCGGTAAACACAAAAATTTATTGTGATATGGTTTCTTTTAGTTTAAACATTGGGTTTTAATATTTTTTAATTAAATATGCTAGTTTAGGAACAAAAAGTACAACTTTTTGAACCATACACGTCAATATAGTTAGCCAGTTGTTGGAGTGCAGGTTTTTCTAATTTAGAATAGAAATGTAAAAGATTTAAGAGTAGAAAGGGTAAAAACATCTTTTACTCTTTTTTTACTTGTAAAAATCTGGTTTACTTTATGTAGACGAAGTTAACGCAATAAATTATCAAACCTAGTTCATACTCATCCGATTTGAAATTTTTTTAATGTAACAAAATATTTATAATTTTTTTATTGCGGTTTGTACTGAATTACAAGGATTACAATAATCATTTAATTATACTTAATAAAAAATCAATAAAATAAAGTTTATTATTATCGCAATTTATTGTTCTGGCAGGCAGTCTTTTAAGTGTATAGCGTAGAAACTAAGCTTTCTGTCAAATCTGACAAATTTTAATTAAATATTCAATTATGATTAAATGATCACATAATCTATTTCTTTAAATGCAGAGTACTGTTTTTTTTTCATAATTATTAAGTTTCATCAATCTTATATTTTCTCGCAGGATGGTTCAGAAAATTCTTCTTAGTCTACTTGGACGATATTGTAGTCTATTCATATAGTTACGTTGAACATCTACATCTCCAACTCGTCATGGAAAGGGTTCAGGAATACGACCTGTAATGTGAGTCCAGCAACAAATGTGACTTCGACAAGGAGAAATCGAATGCAGGGGCCATCAGATCAGTGGGCAAGTAAACGACCCGATAGAACACTACCTGCAAGTGGTACACACCCGAATCAAAGCTTTCTGGACAGTTACATGCAACGCAAGAATGAGCACTATACTCTATCAGGAAGAAGGAAAGGAAAACAAACAAGGATATGGAATTGGAGAAAACAGAATTTATCCGTACAAGCGCTGGATGGGACCACTTAGTAGAAGAAGCCACCAATCACCATCATGTCACCGACGCTGCAAGACATTCGTGCCGGGATTTCGACGCTCAGTCATGAACTACGTTTGACTTGTACCAGGATGAGCAAAAGCCTAAAAGGCCACCAAACTGCAGTCTCATCATTCGTTCATTACGTGCGCTGGAATTTGATATTTTGGCTCAGCTTGGCGTGCTGAATATATTTTTTTTTACAGCACCGTTTCTGGATGCAAGGTTAAAAATGAAACAACAACAAAACTTTGTATTGTAATTGAACATTAATCTAGATTTGATTTTTATTATAACCATATGCATAATTGAAACAATTAACAATTCAGCTTCCTTCTGTCAACAGAATAACAATTATAAAAAAAATATAATTTAAATTTAAGCAGGAATCATCATGCTGAACTGAAACAATGCAATTAAAAACCTTTGAAATATCACCATTCAAATTGAAAATCAATTTAGAAAAATATTCATTTAACATTAAATTATTGAGTACTTGAAGAACTGATGTAACCACTACTCTTATCGGACTCGTGAACTTGAGTTATAGACAGTTGTTTAGCAGACGAGACAATCTCGTCTTCATCATCTAAAATAGAAAAAAATTAATAGAATAAGAATATGTAAATTATTCAAGTTTTTTGTTATCAGTTTTTACACTAAATTAGTTTCTAGGTTGTAACTACTTAGTGCAAGTTGATCGACATATTTAAGTTAGATGCATGTGTTAGTGCAATCAAAATTGTTATAATTATTCATGAAATTTGCCTCTCAATCGTTAAATATAACTATGAGGGTAAATCCGTAAATAATGATTATTACATCGCTAGGTTAGCATAAGTCAAAAAACATAGTATTAAAATGGTTTGTATCGATTAATTATACAAAAGCATGACAAAATAACTGAATAAACTTACTCGTTTCATCATCAAAAATTTCAAACTTGTTGTCATATTCAAGCAGATCGATCTTGTTAAAGCTAGTAGTAGCTGTATTTGCTACACGTATTAAAAAATTAAAAATAAAATCAACTCTGCTTTTGACAGCACACTTACCGGTATCTTCTTCGTCATAATTGAATTTTTCTCTGGGCGACATCTTGCAACCTCTAAGTAGGTACGATCGGAGACGATCTTTGGAAGCGAGAATTAATCCTTTGAATGGCGGAGATGGATCTAGTGGGCGTGATAAATACTCCGGATGGAATTGAGTCGCGACGTAATAAGGATGCTTTTCCAATTCGAGTATTTCCATTCGTTCACCTTCAATGTCAACGCCGACGAATTTTAAGCCTCCTTCTTCTAATGCTTTTATATATTTTGGATTTACTTCAAATCTATGTCGGTGACGTTCTTCAATTTTATCCTTGTTTCCGTACAATTGTTCTTAAAAATAATAAAAATAATTTAAAAAAAGACGCGAAAAGTTCTTTAAAAATTAATTTTTCGTGGTTAAAAGTATGCCATTTTATTAAATAACCAATAAACGTAAAACAATTCCGCCATCTTGTTAACCAAGAGCGTAATCTGAATGGATTTTAAGAATAAAACAGAATAACTTAATTGGCCGTAAACCAGTATTTTAAACCATAACTTATAAATCATAGAATCTATTAGCATTACTTTTTAAGTTGTTAACGCCACAGTGGCTAGAATGATAAATATTTATGATGGTATTTTACGCCATTTTTTGTTTGCATTAGGTTATATTACTGTGCAGACATAACTTATGACATAGCAAAAGCTCGCAGTATTATAACAAATTATCTTTAAGGAAATTGCAATTTATAAAAAAAAAATGGCGGCCACTTTTATTCAACAAATTTAGTAGTATTTTTAACTTTGTCTTGAAAAGCTTAACAACAAAATGTCATCAAAAATAATTTCCGAAAACACATTGAAGAAAAATAAATAGTAAAAACTAATAAAAGTAAGTGCTAATTTCCGGAAACCTCGCCGCATGAAATTTCCATCATAGTTTGATGTAAAAAATTTATAAAATCTTTAGATATTTTTTTTGCAATAAAATTAAAAACAAACTTCAGCTTATTGATAAAAACATTGTTGCCATTTCTATTATTATACGTACTTATTATGCTATTCTCGATTGCCGATTTGAAAACAGTGGTTCGTTTTCCTAGTCTCATAGTACCCCCCATTTGTCCGGTATTATGTTCAGGCATATCAATAACAATAGGATGTTCCAAATCTTCCTCGCATTCCGCCGTATTAGCACCCGGCATTTTAAGTACATTCCGTGCAAATTCAACAACAGCAGTCTGAAATCCTAGACAAATTCCGAGGAACGGTTTATTATTTTCTCGACACCATCGTGACGCCGCTATTTTACCCTCGACACCACGTTTACCAAAACCACCCGGCACAATAACACCTCTGAAATTAAGAAATAGTTTACTAACTTAAAAAAATATAACCGTTTATTACTTACTCGCTTTTAACCAAATCATACCAAGCCTCGTGGTAAGCGGAAGGATCTTCTTTAAGCATTTCGGGTTCCAAATTCGAAGCCTCTATGAATTTAATCTTAACACAATAACCTAAACCATTCGAAGCATGTTGTAAAGCTTTAGTTAATGATGTATAGGAATCCTCAAGTCGAGTATACTTTCCAACTAAGGCAATGCTGACTTCATTACGTAAATTTTCAATTTTATCAGATAATTCAATCCATTGCTTCATAAATTTTCTAGCAGGTGGCATTGGATTAATACCTAATTGAAGACGCTCGTTAAGAAACTCAACTATACCGTGCGATTCCATAAATATTGGTACTTTATAAATGGAAGATAAATCGGGAATGCATATAACCTATAAATGTTATGGTCAGTATGTATGATGTAACTGCGTAATAAATTCTCGCAATACAAACCACAACGCGATCATATCTTTATGGTTTTAATTTACCTGTTCTGGTGCAACGTGGCAGAAATTGGATATTTTATTTCGAACACTTTGATCGATTGGTTTTTCCGATCGGCATACGATGATATCCGGAGATAATCCCAAACCGCGCAACTCTCTAACGGATGATTGCGTTGGTTTCGTTTTTTGTTCGCCTGTAGATCGTGGCTATAATTCATTAAATTTAATAAGTAAGTAGTGATTAGAAGCACGCTAAAGTGTCACAAATTGACTGAGCAGCGTCACTCAAACTTCTGCAAATACTACATATCAAGCCTAAAGCTCAAAACAGTGCAAATCCATTCAAGCAACAAAAAAAAACTATTTAGGCAACCTTATATAAATATTATTTGGTCTATTGGCAGTTGAAATAAACCTATAGTTTCCATTAATTAATTTAAAAGTCCAAGTTTTAATATTTTAAAGCTCCTTTTTGACAATACAACATCAAGTTTTGACATTTCAAATCCAAATTTTGATATTTTAGACATATCAACACAAAGCAGATTTTAACATTTTAATGTAAATTTAATATATCAGATCTTAATTCTAACATTATATTATAAATATTTACAATTCAAGGCCGGATTTTGATATTTTAAAACAAAGTTTTGCCAAATTTTGACCGAATTTTTACTATTTCAAACATATTTTAAAATCTCAAGACCAGTTTTTGACGCAACAAATCCAAATTTTGACAATAAAAACCGGATTTTTATGTTTGTTGCATATTACATTCAAATTTTAATGTTTATTGGCCGTATTTTTAATATTTTAGCATATTCAAGGCCGGATTTTCATATTTCAAACAAATCTTAAAATCTCTACACCAAGTTTTGATGTATAAATGCCAAATTTTGACGAAAAAACCCAAATTTGTAATAGTTTACAGTACTCAAAGTAAAATTTTGATTATTTAAAGCTGGATTTTTAAATTTCAGACATATTTTGATCAAGTTTTGATGCAACAAAGTCAAATTTTTCATGTTTGTTGCATATTCCAGCCGAATTTTAAAGTTTATTGGCCGAATTTGAATTCTAGATATATTTTAAAATCACAAGACCCAAAACTTGGTGCAACATATCAAAATTTTTCAATAAAGACCAGGTTTTCATGATTATTACATATTGCAGCCAAATTTTAATGTTTAGTGAATGGATTTTTAGGATTTTAGCGTATTTGATTCCAGATTTTGTTTATTTATAGCCGGATTTTTATATTTCAGACAAATTTGAGACAAGTTTGATGCAATAAAGCATGTTTTTTACATACTACAGCCGGATTTTGAACATTTTAGCATATTCCGGGCCAGATTATTATTATTATATTTCAGACATGTTTTAAAATTACAAGACAACACAAATTTTGAGTAGAAAAATCAAATTTGTAATAGTTTACAGCACTCAAGGTCAAATTTTGATTATTTAAAGCTAGATTTTTTTATGCAACAAAGTCAAATTTGGCAATAAAAGCCGGATTTTCATGTTTAATGATCGGATTTCATCTATTCAAGGCTGAATTTTGTTATTGCAAATTTTGCACCAAATTTTCACATTTCAGGTCAAGATTCTTATATTTAAAATACAATCAATTTTAATTTTAAACAAAGCAAGGCCAAGTTTTAATATTGCAAAGACAGATTTTAAAATATCAAGTTTATTTTTTAATATTTTTGCCAGATTTTGATATATTTTAATGTCATTTTGACATTTCTGAAGCAGAATTTCTTATTTAAAGTTTAGACTAAACTTATTAAAGCCAGATTTTGACACAATAATCGTAAATTTAGATATCTTAGAAATCTGGTTTTTATTAAAATTTTACAGATTTTGATGTTTAGAACCAGTTTTTGATACAATAACGTTAGACTTTGAGATTATTTTAATATTTTAAATATTTCAGCAGGATTTTCATACAAACAACAAATTAACGTGCCTCTATTTAGTATTATTAATCATACTTGATCCCGTTGTAGTTGCTCAAAACTTCTAATCTTTAAATAATCCAATCAATAACTAAATTTTCTAAAAAAATTTATAAATTTACCTGTGGCACTAAGGAAACATGTGCAGCACAAAAATTTTCCCGTTTCACACGGAATTGAAACTGTCGGAATGCTTCAACAAATGCCATACTTTCAATGTCGCCTATAGTACCTCCCAATTCAATTATACAAACTTCAGGCATTTTTCCACTACTTGAAACGGGTATTTTTGCAACTCTTTCCACCCATTCTTGTATGGCATCAGTTATATGTGGTACAACTAAAATTATTACTTATAAAACCACCGCTTAAATTATTTAAATAAATCAATTTACCTTGAACGGTTTTTCCTAAATAATCTCCATGTCGTTCACGATCGATAACCATTTGATAAATTTTACCAGTTGTTATATTATTATCTCTATGTAATGTGATGTCCAGAAAGCGTTCATAATTGCCTAAATCTAAATCAACTTCTCCACCATCATCCAAAACGTAAACTTCGCCTGAAACATTTAAATTTCCCGCGTGAAACAGTGTTACCAACATCTTTCATTAACACATGCTTGATGTGTGAGGTTAGCGCATTGTTTTTATTAAATTTTATATTAAAACTTACCGTGTTCATAGGGTGAGAATGTTCCTGCATCTAAATTGATGTAAGGGTCGATTTTTATTGATGTTACTTCGATGCCACAACATTTTAATATTGTGCCAAAAGAACTCGAGATAACGCCTTTACCGACCCCACTAATCACACCACCCGTTACTAGGATGTATTTCATAGTGTACTTATTATAATTAAGCACGTTATTAACTACACTACAGCTGTATTTGCTTAGTGACTTGCCATAAGTGTTGTACAAGTTGTACCCGCTCACGCTTAATAATTTTTTAATAACGAACATGAAGTCAGCTGCTAGGTAAATTTTATGACATGCGCACGCATCTCTAATCGAAAAAGGACGACAAATGCACGATGTTGTCAAATCGATAATAAATCAAGTTTTATTTAAACTCTTTTCAAATCAGTAGCTTATGCCCGTATTACACTGTCAATAATTATATCTTGAATTATATATATAAAAATATTTAAATCTTAAAAAGTCTGTAAAATGCACAAAATATCATTAATCTTAATTGTAGATTGAAATTTTAAGAATATTTTTAGGTTTTCTTTATAATTAACACATAAAATGTGAGAAATAGCATTTATAATATAACCTAACTATTTTTTTTAAACTGTTAATTCATACATTTTTTGCGTCAATTATAAAGAAAAACTAAAAATATTTTTAAAATTTTAATCTGCAATAAAATTGATGATCATTTGTGCGTTTTATAGACTTTTTAAAGTTTTATCCATAATTATATAAAGAATTATAGATAGTGTCATACGGGCATTACTGAGTTTGCTAAAGTAATTTGTCATAATGCATTATTTGTTTGGCAACAGCGTATATCGATCGACTATTTTCGTAGATAACGTTGCCAACTTCAGTATAATTATTACAATCCCGCCAAAATTTCACAATAATTAGGGAACTTCCGCATCCACAAATCAAACAAATTAATAAAATAAATTTTATTGTAAAATTAATCAAATTTGCTAAAATCATCCTTTGCAGCATTATTCACTGTATTTTTTTCAGAAACAATATTACTTTTATTCGATTCACTACTTTGTGCAATTTCCTCATTCTGCACAAATGCCATCGGTTTACAATTTGGATTCAAACGTGATCTCAATGCAGCCATAGTAATCAAAACAGCTTCTTCTGTTCGTATAGTTCTCGAACCTTGTTCAGGCAACGCATTCAAATAATGATCAAAAAGTAACTCAGGATCATCAACTTTTAAAATTTCATCATTCTCCAAAGCGGCTTCAATTCCCTGCAATCCGCCAAACATTATTAATAAATGATTATATTTCGGACTGGCAAACTCATCAATCGGATCTCCTTTATCTGACGTTCCAATTGTAACATCGTAACTGAAATTATTTTATAAATATTGATTCAATTGTGTAATTTAATACGTACCCATCTTTATATGGTGATTTTGAAAAAACTTGCGATAGTGACGTTGCAATTCGAACCGTATAACCCCAATAAACACCGGTTTCTTTTCTTGGTATCGTAGGTGATACAATTGTACCTTTTATTTTACGCACACCTTCAATCTGAGGTTCCAATTTAACCGTACATCTCAATCCGGGTGTTAATAACTTATCAACATGCACCGTTTGTAATAAACCAACGTTTACAATCGAACCCTGTCCGTTTTTAGTTGGTTTATTCGTAACAACTCCTTCTCTAAAATTAATTTGTAAATATATTGTTTTTAGTAATTAATTCTATTATTACCTAAATTTAAATTTATTGTGTGTTCGTAAATGATGCGGTGCATCCAATGGATTTAAAATCCCAGCAAATTTAAGATCATTATGAATAGGAAAAAAATCCTTTCGTAAATATTGCGGACATTCAAGATATTGCAATATTCTCCCCAATTGTACGCAACATCGTCGAGCATTTTTTACCCCCTCACTATCTTCAAGTGTCGATTTCTTAGCATTTGCAGCGTCAGCGTAATCATCAAATACAATAATTTCATCAATTTGGAAAACACATGCGGCTCTTGCAATTTGTCCAGCTAAATATGTTCGCAATTCTGGTGATTGGGCGTTTTCCATTATAGAACCCGGTACTGCCATACTTATAGTAGAAATGTTATCGTATTGACTGAAATCTTCAGTTTTTGGTTCTTCTTGAACGATTTCTTTCAGTTTTTGTTTGTCTAATTTTTTTATTGTGTTTTCGACTTTCCATTTCTTACGTTTTTCTTTTTCAGCTTTATTAATTTGATTCCAGTTTTTCTTGTCTTGTTTTGTTGGTGCCATTTTTGTAGGTTATGTACGCATTTTAGAAACAATGTTTATGTTATTAATAGAAAAATTATGTAAAAGGTTTTTAATAATGATTAATATTGAACGTAGAACCAAATTTTAATACAATAGCATGGATTATAATTAATATTATTCTAATTAGACCTAAAAAATTATATATTCAAATAGTATTAATCTAACTTCATTGCATTGAGTGAGTAGAGACCAATGAAGTAGAGTAGAGAGAGACCTCAAAAACTAATATGTAACACTAAAGTTTAAGCACGTGGGTCAAATGAAACGGCATATTTAAGTTAAAATCGTTAGTGGATAAATTACTTTCCACTACTATCGACTTTTTTATAGAATATTGCAAGAAAAACTTTTTAAAAGATTATTCTATAAAAGCCAAATTTAAAATATGTATATATTTATTAATTTGGGGGCCTGTTTAGCAATTTGGCGGCAAAATTCAACACTTGGGACTGAAAAGGATAACAGAGAAACAGAGGAATTGTCCAAAAAAAAAACATTTTTACTGGATCTTGTTATATAAATTTAAAAAAAATATATATTTTTGTTCAAAAACAGTTAGGATTATTAGACCTCAACTATATAGTATATTTATTTGTTATTTTAAACTAAAAAGAGTAAAGAGTATTTTAACTTCAAAAAGAGTATGTCTGGTCAGCCTGGTTAAAGGAGTTTAAATAAATACGATTTTTTTCTCAGGATATTAAATTTAAAAAAAAAATTAATTTTATCATAGTATTTCATTTCCATAAAAATATTTCTTTTTGATTTTCGGTTTTTCATTATACGCTCATAATTTTGACGCTTATAAATTTTAGTTTTTCAAAATTACATTTTTATATTTATTGGACTTTATAGTATTTATATAACAAGCAAGAGAAATGTTAATCAACACTATTACCCTATTATTCAAAAAAAGATGATAAATAAAGAAATTAATAAAAACGTTTACAAAGCAATTTAATATAATTCAACAACATATACATAACAATTATATAATAAAATAAAATGCAAATGTACAATTAAAATAAAATAAATTGTAAAAAAATAAAAATATGGCAAGTAATGGTAACTATTTTTGCTCAATTTTAAATTATTACTTAGAATATTCCTTATTCAAAGCTCTTCCTATAACTAATCGACGAACTTCTGAAGTTCCAGCACCAATTTCATACAATTTAGCATCCCTCATAAACCGTCCAGCTGAATAATCGTTAATATAACCATTACCACCCAATATTTGTATACAATCCAAACCAACCTGAGTTGCCTTCTCAGCTGCATACAAAATAATTCCAGCACAATCCTTAGCATTAGCACGCCCTTTATCGCAAGCCCTAGCGACACTATACAAATAAGACCTACAAGCACTTAAGGTAGTATACATATCAGCCATTTTCCCCTGTAATAATTGAAATTCACCAATTCGCGTATTAAATTGTTTGCGGTCATGTGCATAACTAAATGCCAAATCACAACAAGCTTGCATTAATCCGACTGGTCCGGCTGCTAAAATCAAGCGTTCCAAATCTAATCCTGACATTAAAACGTATACTCCTTTATTTACCTGCCCAAGTAAGTTTGCAACCGGGACTTTACAATCCTCAAAAATTAATTCGCACGTATTTGAGCCTCTCATTCCTAATTTATCTAATTTCTGAGCAGTTGTAAATCCAGGAAAATTCTTTTCTACTATAAACGTTGATATACCATGTTGATGCTTATCTGGTTGCGTTTTTGCATAAACAACCAAAACATCCGCATCGGGTCCATTTGTAATCCAAAATTTATTACCATTTAGAACATAATAATCTCCTTTCTTTTCTGCTTTACATTTCATTGATACTACATCCGATCCGGATCCTGGCTCCGACATTGCTAGAGCACCAATATGTTCACCTGATGCTAGTTTCGGTAAATATTTCAATTTTTGTTCTTCTGTTCCATTTTTATGGATTTGATTTACGCATAAATTAGAATGTGCTCCGTAACTTAAAGCAATAGCTGAGCATGCCCTTGATAGTTCCTCCATAATGATAACATGATCTAAATAAGAACCTTCAGTCCCACCGTACTCAGATTTAACTGTAACAGCGAGTCCACCCAGGGCTCCCAATTTTTTCCAAAAATCCCTAAGACCTTCAAAATTATTTTTTTTATCAATTTCATTGGCATATGGTGCTAGTTCTTTTTGAGCAAAATTAAATATTGTTTCTCTTAACTGTATTTGGTCTTCTGTTAGACCAAAGATGTTTTCATCGATTGGATAATATTGAGACATAGGACGAGCACATTGTAAGGAATTTATTTTATATAATGATTTAAATAGATTATTGCAAAAACGTAAAGCCATTTTAACAAACTGAACTAGTAGACTTAACAAATTCACAAACACTTTGCTTAAAACTAATCAATTTATCTGATTGGTTAACTCATTTCAATTGCTAACTTCAAAGCGTCTTAAGTCTTGTCACATTGTTGCCACGTGTTTATTTTTTGCCTTGTAGAACTGATATTAATAATCCATCATAATAATTTAAATCAGGGTATCTTATCTAGAGAGTAGAAAATATAACAAATATTAGGTTAACTAAGATTTATCTAAAATATGTATTACTCATGATTGGTGGCGGACTCATAACGCTTGACTACTTATACACAATAGTTATCCAAGGACAATATACAATGATAGTTTTAAATCAAAAATACCTTATAAGTTTTTGGGTAATTTCACGATAGTTTGGACAAACGTCTCCACATTGACATCTCCGATTTCACTCAAGTGTTTGGGGTACCAAAATATGACGATTCCTAAAATTTTAGATCTCATTTTTTGTGCTGTAAATAAGCAAAAAATAGTCAAAAGTCATATTCAAAAGAGTGTATCTTATAGGAAATTTTTTGTAGAACACGATCCCGCCCTTGGTTTTCAGAAATTTACCGCGGAAAATAGGAACAATACTATTTTATTGAAAATTTGATATCTTTGATTCCGCTACACCTAGATATTTAAAATTTTAATATGATACTTTTGAAATATAGTACTTTTGATCGCAAAAATTAAAAAACTGGATTTGCTTGCTCTAGCGTAAAATATACACATAATTGCTAAATATGGGTTACTTTTAAGGGATTTTCCTCGAATTTTCGGTAATTTTACTAATATTTTGGCTTTTTATAGGAAAATTTAAAAAAAAGGACATAAAGATCGCGTTCTACAAAAAATTTTTTTTTGATTACACTAATTTAATTTTTTTTTACCTTTTTTGCTAAAGTCATTTTTGCTCGATTCATCGTCGCTAGAGTTGTCTTTGTTTATGAATCAATTCTAAGCCCGACAGCAAATAAGCAGTGTTGATTTGGTGCTCGGTGTAACTAGTCGTATTTCTCAAACCCATAAATCGGGGTTTTCTTTTTTTAGGGTCAGGGTTGAAATTTTGACTAACCTTGTTTGCTAAGGTTTGCTCTGAGTTTCAGAGTATTGAATATCTAAAGTTTGTTATTGACCAGCAGAACTGTGTATGGATATATAGTTTTAGCGGATGAGCGGTAACTTTGTTTCCAATACAGAAAGTAGAATTAGGTTGCAACAGGCAATCATGCAAATTTGCGTTGCGTAATAGTTCCAGATAGCCAGCGAGTAAGAAAAATAAAAGCTCTAACTCTATAAAAGTATTCCTCTTTATTCTGTTTGTTGTGAGCCTTATGGGAAACTTTAAAAATGTTTACAATTTTTAAATGCACTTAAAGCTAGTTTAAAAAATCTTTTCAAAGCTACAAAAAATTTGTTAAATTTATTGAAATCATCAACAACATTCTTAAGACGTTCCTGCAATAATTAAGATTTGTTAAAATTTAAAAAAAAAGCTATAAAATCATTGGCTGCTTTCAGAACAACTCATTACTGCCAATCATACAAATAAACGTCGCTACTAGGTACTGCTGAATTCATAAAAAGTGAAAAATAACAAAGTCCGGTCATAAAATATTAAAATATTTTCAGAAAAAACAAAAATCTTTTAAAAACGGTTAAAAAAAGTTTACAATTCTATTTATAAAATATTAAAAATAACAACACCCGGCCTTGAAACATCAAAATATTGTTACAAAAGAACAATTTGGCTATAAACTGTTAAAAATTGTCAAAAAAATTAAAAAACTGCTAAAGAAATAGCAAAAATTGTTAAAAAGTGCAAAATAAAAACAAAATATCAAAATATTGTTAAAAAAAACAAAATCTGGCCATAGTTTTTTATTGAAACGTGTAAAATTCTATAACAAAATGTCAAGAATAGTAAAATCCGCTCATAAAATATCAAATGTTAAAAATACCAAAATCCGTCCACTTCCTAATAAAATTGAGCGCTAATTACGATTTAAAAGACCAGATGCTACGAGTGCATGTGCATTTTATATTAATATAGCAAATAATAAGTAATTTATTTAAATAAAAGTGTACTGGTGCAGAATAAATTATTATAATTAAAATCAACACTTTAACATAGGCCAAACAAATAACAGATGTGCAATTTTAGTTGCGTGTACACAAACACGCATGAAGTTATCGATTACTAAATTTGCTATAACGTAAATTCGGAACTTTAATAATGCAACTTAAATAACATTACTTCAATTTAAGTTGCATAACAAATAAATTCAACTAACGTAACTTTAACCTTGAATCCACGTGTTGTCAACTGTCAGTTCCAATTTAGGCAAATTCTTTCCATAATAAATTCGAAGTTTCACTTCAGTCAGATTCCATTACTAATCTAAATGATAAATGCCACTTATCTAATTCCAACAACAGATTGTATTGAAATATCAAAATGGCTTTTGCAAATTTAATAAGGAATAAAATATTAATGTGCCCCAAAAAATTAACAAGATACAATTTATTCCATACTAGTATCTCTGTCCTCAATAAAAAGGAGTAAGTAGAATAACTTAAATCAATTTTAATATAATGAATATATTTCAGAATTAATATAACGTTTATCAAACATGATGGTGAAAGGATAAAAACTAAAGGAAAAATCGGAGATAGTTTACTTGACGTTGTTGTTAATAATAATGTAGATTTAGATGGTTTTGGAGCATGCGAAGGTACACTAACTTGCTCGACGTGTCATTTAATTTTTAAGCAAGCCGATTTTGATCAATTACCGGATAAACCTACTGATGAAGAATTAGATATGTTGGATTTAGCATACGATTTAACAGACACATCTAGATTAGGTTGCCAAATAATTTTAAGTGAGGATTTGGAAGGATTGGAAGTGAAAGTGCCGGCCACTATCAATGATGTTAGGAGCAGTTGATGAACGTTCCAGTATTAGAATGAAGATTTTTATTTTAAATTAATTTCTGCTTTTATTTAAAATATACAAATGATTTTATTGTTAGATTAATATGATAGATGGCATTTGCAGCTAATGTATGTTATTAGTTGCAATTTGCATTGGAGATTAATTAATTTTAATTGTAATGGGCACATGAACAAAGGGGATACAAATAAATTTAAAAGTTATTGTTAGAAGTGTTGATTTGGTGCTAATTTGGTTGCCTAATAATTACGAACTTCAGGTTGAGTGTTCTAAATTCACTAATGATTTAAAATTGGTTACTCAATAATAATTTAGTTATGTAACAAAAAATCAAATTGTGCGGCAGTGTTGCCACATCTTTAAATCATTACGTTGTGTGAGCTTGGTTGTCTATATAAAGAAGTTTTTTGAAAACCTATTTTTGTGTTTTATTAAAAATTCATTTGCAAAATCAAAAACTAAGCAATTATTGTAAACCGAAACATGTTCCCATCTATCAGGGACGCATCAAAAACTACATTACTGGAATAAGGATGTAAAACGTAAACATTTTATACATACAAGTATCGTTGACGCGACTGATAAAAGAAATTTGTTTGAGAGTTTTTCGGTTGCATCAGAAATAGCAACATTGTTATTAAAGACAGGAAATCGATCTTGAACTAACCCTGATAAGCTACAACCATTAATGTTATTCGAGTTATATTTGTTATTTGTTTGGCCTATATTAAAGTATTGATTTTAGTTATAATAATTTATTCTGTACCAGTACAATTGTTTAACAATTGAAGGTCCTGGAATGATAAATAGATAAAGCCCACTTTCGGCCATATCTACTTTAAAATGAATTCGTATAATATACAAATTGTTCTATCGTTTAAAATGATAACGAAACATGTAGGTTACAGCAGGCTGACTAGACATACTCTTTTTAGCTTTACATATACTCTTTTGGAAGTTAGAATACTCTTTACTTTTTTTAATTCAAAATAACTAAAAATGAACTTTTTTTTTACCAAATAATAAATAATAAATTTTATTGCAAAATTGTTAATCCGATTTTCAAATTACAATCTTAAAGATTGTTTTAAAAACAGTAAATTTGGCCTTTAAATAAAAAAATTGAGTTTAGTCAAAGTAGCCAAACTGTTAATCTAGCGTTGAAACGCGTAAATGCAGCATCTAAAAATAAATATCCGGCCATCAATTTGTTAAAATCTACTGCCAACAAATTCAAATCATACATACTGTAAATTTAGCTTTTAAAACTGTAAATACGGTCTTCAAAGTGTTAAATTTTACTGGCAAACTGTAAATTTGGTCTATGAACTATAAATCCTATCTTCAAACTGCCAATCTGATTTATAAAAGTGTAAATGCGGCCTTTAAAAATGTAATTTTGGCTACAAACGTATTAAATATTACTGGCAAAGTGATATTCTGTTCTCCAAGTTATAAATCCAGCATTTTTTAAATTTGGTTTTTAGAATTAAAAATTTAGATAACAATATTTAGTTTAATAAAAAAAAAACGACAATACGCTAATTTATTATTGAAGAAAAAGTATTTGTAGCTTTAATTGTGTAAAATTTCATTGAGAAACTAAAGATCCGGCTTCTTAATTAACAATCCGGTCTTTAAAATTGTAGATCGGGATTTTAAAACTAAAAACTTAGTAGTTCTAAACAGTAAATTTGGCCTTTAAATTTTAAATTCGTTAACTATACTGATAAATTGTTAATCCGGCTTTTAAATTATAAATCTGATTTTTCAACTATTTGTCTTATACAAAGTCAAAATTAGCACAATTTGGCTATGAAATATAATAATTCTGTCAAAAACTTTTATAAAAATTTTATAATCCGGTCATAAAGTATTAAAATATTTTCCGAAAGATGGCCATAAATTATTGTAAGCTAAAATCTATACATAAAAATTAAAAATATCAAAACTCCGTTATAAAATATCAAAATATTTTTCGAAAATTCGTCCATTAACTGTTAAATGCAGCGATACAATATTTAAATATTGTCAGAAGTACAAAAACCCGGCCTAAATTGTTAAAAAGTCCGGATATAATCTGTTTTATATTGGTAAAATATGGACATAATTTTAAAAGTCTGGCCATAAAATACTGATTTCCGCCTAAAAATATTAAAATCCGGTAAACACAAAAATTGATTGTGTCAGATTTGAGATCTGGTGTTTCTTTTAGTTTAAGCATTAGGTTTTAATAATTTTTTTGAGACCAAAAAGTACAACTTTTTTAACAATACACGTCTATATAGTTAGCCATGTTGTGAAATTTGTGATATCTATTAACAACCACGCTATTGAATGTTCCACACAATACTAACTTTTATTTCATAGTTACACGTTGCATATAATACAGGTTATAATAAAACAAGTAACCATCACTAGATGAAGCCATATATACCTGTTTGGATATAATTTACAACACCCCCACTATATGCAAAAAAACTTACATTGATATTAATCATAAAGTTTTAACAAATTTTTCAGTACTCAAACCTTTTGTAAGTACATCATCAGTCATTTCGTTTGTAGAAAGATACTTAACATCTATATAATTGTTGGCGATAGCCTCACGAACAAAGTGATGCTTGATATCAATGTGTTTCGATCTCTTATGATGGACTGAGTTAATTGCCAGTTTTTGAGCACTTTGACTGTCACAATATATTTTAATACAATCAACATTACTAACAGTCAATTCTTTCATTAGATTAGTTAAGTATATCGCTTCTTTTGAAGCCTTCGTCAGAGCCATGTACTCTGCTTCCATGTTTGATAAAGCTACTGTTTTTTGTTTATTACTCTCCCAAGAAACCGCCCCGCTTGAAAGTTTAAACACAAAACTGGTGTATGATTTCCTATCATTATCTGATGCCCAATCCGCATCTACAAATCCCTCTAACTGCAAATTATCTTTCTTAAATCCTAATCCTAAATCTTTTGTCCCCTGCAAATATCTTAGTACCCTCTTAGCTTGTTGCCAATGTTGTTGACTGTAACATTTATTAAATTGACTCAAGTAACTCACTGTAAACGCTATGTCAGGGCGAGTCAGTACCGCCAAGTACATCAGACTCCCTATAAGTCTTTGATATGGAATACTTTCATCACAAATATTAACATTTTGATTAGCTACATTTGTATTGCGCTCTAAAGGAGTGGTCACACTTTTGCATTCCGACATATTAAATTTACTTAAGATCTGATTTATATATTTAGTTTGATCTAGAACTGCACCATATCCATTATAATTTCGCCTGATTCGCATACCAAGTATATTACTAGCTTCCCCAAGATTTCTTATCTTAAACATAGAATTCAATTTAGTTTCTAGTGACTTAGTACTTTCTGTATCATTCGAAAAAAACAAAGAAATCATCTACATATAATGCTATCATCGTTACTAAGATCTTGTTTCTCTTAATATATATACAATGTTCTACATCTGACCGCTTATAACCTATGCTTATTAACACTTCATCTATTGGCTTATTCCAGGTTCTCGATGCCTGCTTAAGACCTTAAATAGCCCTGTTCAATTTACAAACTTTATGTTCTGAACCTATCTTTACAAATCCTTCTGGCTGCCTCATATGAACAATTTCTTTTAGATGTCCATTTAGAAAAGCTGTAGTGACATCTAAGTGTGTAATATTTAAAACCAGTTCTACGGACAAACTTATTAGCAAGCGCAAAGTAGAATGTCTTACAACGTAATCTATCCCTTCCTTCTGCGTGAAACCTTTTGCCACCAGACGCGCTTTATACCGCACTTGTACTTCACTATTTATTTTCTATTTAAATACCCACTTGCACTTCACAACTGTTCCATCCTTTGGTGCATCTACCAAGTCCCATGCCTGGAAGCTGTCCATTTCTTCTGACATTGCTTGTCTCCACATGTCCCCATCAGGTCTGGACAATGCATCTTCAACTGATAGTGGATCTTCGAGTATTGAGTCTTCGTTAGAACACATGTACGTTATATGATCCTTAATAACCTTTGGCTTATGTATTCTATCCGTTCTTCTAACTGTTGCTGGAATTTCTAAAACTTCTTTTGGTTCATAATCGTCATCGGTGGTTTCATTTAGAGTTTCACTTGGAGTGTCTACCTGTACTTCTGGATCATCAGCCCCCACTGAATCAGATCCTTCCGGGTTTTCATCTGAGATCATTACCTCAACTACTTCAATGTTTTTCTCTAGTATTCTTACGTCTCGACTTGTTATGACATTGTTCCTATCCGGATTGTATACACGATAACCTTTTACATTGTCATCGATACCAACTAAGACCATTTTTTCTGCCTTCTTATCCCATTTGTTGCGTTTTTTTTTTGGTATGTGTACCATGACTTTCGAACCAAAAATTCTAATATTGCTTACGTCAGGTTTTTGATTCATCCACAACTCGTAAGGCGTCTTTCCATTTAATCCCGTTACAACAGATCTATTTCTCAAGTATGCAGCATAGTTAATAGCTTCTGCCCAGAAACGTTTTTCTAAACCAGCCTCAAACAGCAAACATCTGGTCTTTTCCACCAAAGTCCTATTCATTCTCTCCAGCATTCCATTTTGCTCCGGAGTGTAAGGATTCGTTCTTTGATGAACAATCCCTTTGCTTTTAAGAAAGTTTTCTAGCTGATTACTGCAAAACTCGCCCCCATTGTCTGTTCTAAGTGTTTTTATATTAATGTTTTTCTGTTTTTCAAGCAAATTTTTGAATTCCTTAAAGTAATCAATCACTTCATCCTAGATTTTCAAAAAATACACAAAACTCATTCTACTATAGTCATCTTCAAACACTAAGACATATTTCGACCCTCCAATTGAATTTATCTCCATGGGTCCACAAAGATCTGCATGGACAATTTCTAAAAGATTATTTGTCCTTTTTCTTCCAAGTTTGAATGGTAATCTAGATAGCTTCCCTTCACAACATATTTGACAAAAATTTTATTACTGAAATCGTTCTTGCTATTCATGCCTTCTACTGCACCATTTATCATGTGTTTCAGATCAGCATAATTTAAGTGACCGAATCTGCGATGCCACAGAGCATCTGATGCTGTTGGCACTGATAATAAACATGGATCTTGTTTCGTAATTTGTAATCTGTATACATTTTGATTTAGAAGACCGATTGCGATTAATTCATTTTGTTGGTTATAAATCCTATAACAATCATCCTCAAAACGAATACTATTGCCATTTTTGATAATTTGGCTAACACTTAATAGATTCGTTGTCAGTTCTGGTACGTATAACGCCTCTTGAATTTTTATATCATGTGTTTTCTTACCAACCGTTGTGGAAATGTTGATTTCCGCTGCAAGAAGTACTGGAATTGTCGCTCTGTTTGCCACCATTATTTCCGTGATTCCTGGTTTATCCTGCAAATTTCTTAGCCAATCCTTTCTTGCCGTTAAGTGTACACTAGCGCCCGAATCTATATACCAGTCTGTACTGTTAAATTCACTACTTAGAAACACTGCACTGAACGCATTACTTTTCTGTTCCTTATTTTTGTCACTCTGATCATTGGACATTTATTCTTGTAGTGTCCCGTTTGCTTGCACCTGTAGCACCTTATGTTTGATTTATCCGTTTTATCATGCCGCTGTTGATTGACATTCACTTTTCCATCGTTGCCATTCTTTTGTTTTGAACGCGAATTCCACTGCTTGCTGTAGAAAGCGCCACCTGTTGAGCTTTCACCTAACTGCATGTCCAATAACTTGTTTTTCACTTTGTCCGTTGTTAAGTCAGCCACCGAATACCGTTGTGGTAATCCCGCCAAAAGTAACGACCCGGTCCACGCATCGTCAACCTTGAATCTCGTTCGGTTTAACTTTTGAGATCAATCTAACATTTGATTCACATAGATTTCCATTGATTCACAGTTTTCCAGTCTCATGGATATAAGGCAACGCAACAAACCGATTTTTCTAGCGACGCCCGAATTGTCGTACAGGGTTTTTAATTTGTCCCACAATTCTTTCGCTGTAGTCGCTTCTTTTATATGTACATATAATGAAGCATCGTTAGTACTAGCTTTGCCTTTGCCTTCACTACCTTTTTTTCATCAACCTCCGTTCCCTTTATGCAATCCGTTAACCTTCCAACACGAGGAAACTCTCAACGGCAAATGCCCACTCTTCATAGTTATCCCGGTCTATTAATTTGGGTACACTAGACATATAGTTCACTGCCATATTGTGCTATTCACTGCGTTTTAATTCACAAATTAAGTAGAAACAAACTGGGTCTGGGCCCATAACCTGTTGTGAAATTTGTGATATCTATTAACAACCACGCTATTGAATGTTCCACACAATACTAACTTTAAGGTTATAATAAAACAAGTAACCATCACTAGATGGAGCCATATATACCTTTTTGGATATAATTTACAACAAGCCAGTTGTTTAGTGCAGGTTTTTCTAATTTAGAATAAAAGGGTAAAAGATTTAAGAGAAAAAGGTTAAAAACATTTTATACTCTTTTTACTTGTAAAAATCTAGTTACTGGGTTACATATATTTGTTGCTAGATGGTTGTCTAGTTGTATTTTGCATTGTGCGTTGAGTATGATAACTGGACGAACACTATTTTTTTTTATTTATTCTTAATACTTATTTTGAGCACTAGCTACTTATTATTCTAAAATCTTCAATTGTGGATTGATCGGTGTTGAAGTTTTTAGTTAAGATCTTGGTAGTGAAACTTATGTCTTTTTCCAGAAGAACCTGCTCATCAAAATCCTAAGATTGACTCTTTCCGGACTTGTTGTCTAAGCTGGTATCACCATTTTTGAAGCAAACAAACCATTTTTGACATATTTTTTTCTAATAATATCTTTGCCAAAAAAAAATCGTTGAGATTGAAAAATGACTCAGCGGTTTTTCATCCTTTCTAGAAATGGTAATTTGTTTTTTTAAAACTTTTTTAATATTTTGCTGTAAAACTCAAAAATCTTAGCTGCGACACTAATGTCAGCTGTTACTAAATTGAAAGAAGTTGACAGATCTATTCTCTTGATGTCAAACAGTTGTCAATGAACGAGAGCAAGTAGTTTTAACCAAAATTTGGCAAAATTGAATTTTTGTTTGATTGACGCAAGAAAAGTACGGACTTTCAGTTTAGCAGGCAACTTACCGGAGTCGGTGGTTAGCTACTAGAGCAACCGCATCTTTTGCCAAAAGAAAACAATTTAAAGCAAAGAAGGCTTATAACAGGAGCAACCGCATCCCCGTTTTTTGAGTAGAAGTGGTTTAGATGTGCATTTCGTAATCATAAAAAACGCAATTTTATTGTTTTTAAATTGAAGAAGAAATGTTAAGAATATTGAAATGGCAAATGAAATTGTAATTGGTCAATTTTACATTAGAAAATGCAAAAACAAAATTGTCAATGATTTTAGATTTGTGGTCGAAACCGTTCGTATCAGTTTTACCACAAGGCATTTTTGTTTTTTTTTGTTTTTTTTTTTAATTTTAATTTTAATTTTTTTATTTTAACAAGATTTACACATAAAATATACAATACATGTAAATAAAGTAAAACGCGTCACATAATTAATATAATAACAGGTAAAGTTATTGAATAGTGTTTTGGCAGATATTAAAGAACTCTTCCATGCTGTATGGTTCACTGTTTAACACAAATTGGTGTAGTTTGCGCTTGAAAGGTTTAAAACTAGTGATGTTTTTGATAGTGTCAGGTAATTGATTATATAATTTAATTGAGGTATATATAGTATTTTTTTCAGTAACATCAAGTCTGTGTTTGGGATAGAAATAAATATTTGACCTAGTTTGGTGACTATGCTTTTTTGAGTTGTCATTGAATTTAATTTTATTTTTTTGGTGGAACAAAAGTGTCTGATATATGTACAGTCCATACACGGTAAGCATATTGTTGGATTTAAACACTGTCCTGCAAGAATTTTGAGGCTGCATACTAAACATAACTCGAACTGCCCTTTTCTGTTGTACAAACAGTTTGTTTGTGTACATACTACTTCCCCAAACAATAATACCAAAAGACATAATAGATTGAAAACAAGAGTAGTAACCTGTTTTAAGATCTTGTTGATTAATTTGTTTTTTTTAGAATTCTCAAACCATATATTATTGATTGTAGTTTTGAAATGGTGTAGTTAATGTGTTCGCCCCAGTTTAGAGTTTCGTCTAATATTATACCAAGACACTTATTTGATTTAGCAGTTTTTATTGTATTGTTATTGAGTAAAATATGATCTGGTGTTATAATTTTTGATCGATTTGTTTTAAAAATAGTGCAGTTTGTTTTTTCAGAATTTAAGATTAATTTGTTTGTTTTTAACCATTGCTCTATTTTTGCCAAGTAAATGTTTCCGTCGGATATTATCTTGTGCATATCGCACCCATTCATTAGTAAGGTAGTATCGTCGTCATAATTCATACAAACATGATCACTATGGTTTAGCGTATCTGGTAGATCGTTAATGTAAATAACAAATAATAGCGACCCAAGAATAATATCAACATTTAAATTATTGTAATCAGCAATATAAATCTGTTGAGTATTTGAACATTTCATATTGGTTATCTATATTATCTTTTTTTGATTAACATGTTTCGCATCTATACTATATTTTTTTAATGAGTATATCTGAAAGTTTTATCTGATAACCAAATTAGTATTCAATTAGTTTTTGTTATAGTTGCCAGCAATTATTAAAATGGTATGTAATACATTCAAACCAATAAATTATGAACAATTTTCTACAAATAAAACATAGTAAATCCATAAAATATTTATAATTGCTATTATTTCAGTCTCTTGATTATGACGTATTCTATATATGTACGGGAGTACTAGGAGGTCTTTGTGCGTTGATATTAATAGGAATAATTATAGTAGCCTTTTTTATGTACCGTCTTAATAGTGACATAAAAGACTTGAAGGAAACGGCGTGTCTCCATGCTGCCAATGGTGCTCCAACAACAAGGTAATTTTATTTAATTTTATTATTATTTATAAAATGTTTGACTGCTTGTATTTTTATAACATATCAGTTATCAAGTGTACAAGTTGTGTGTTAACTGTCAAATATTATTGACAAAATGTAGTTCTAAAGTAACCTAACCCAAATCTAATAAATGCTTTATAAAATACTGCCAATTTTGCTTTCGAATTTACTACTAGTTCTAATCTATTTTAATAAAGGTACATGTTTAAAAAATACCTATATATTTTTTTTAAATTCTGGTTTTACATTTGCTGCCAAACAGTGTCAAGCTTTTCTCTTACACAAACAAGCTCAATTGTGCCATAGCAGCGTAATTAGATTGTTTTCAGTTCAAACTACTTATTTGTAATTATAAAATGGAGTTTCCGCTTTCTGCCAAAATTGGATATCATCCTCAACTAAGTTAATAATATCCAATCCTTTGCTATCAAACACTTGGACGGGAACTCAAGTTTAAATTACTCGTTCTTAATTATAAATTGAAGTTTCTTATTAAGACGTTGGATATCATCATCTTCTCTTCTACTACTGACGCTTTTAGAGACAAAAAATAATCAATCTTTTGGTAACAAATACCTAAGTATTTGAAGCATGTAAGCGGGAACTTTATCAAAAAGTTAGATATCATGATTTCTTCTACTAACTTAATGACTATTAATGCAAAAAATAAAATTTTAAGCCCACTTGCTCATGTATTTGTTATCAAGAGGTTAAATATCATTATCTCCTCTACTGATTTAGTTACTACTGACGCAAAAAATATTTATTTTGTTGGTAACAAATACTTTGACCGGTGGGCAAATTCCACGTTAGTTCGGACAATCGGCCCCACATAGATATCTTCGACTTTGCTCAAACTTTGTACACATGTTTGGGGTAACAAAATATGACAATTCCTAAAATTTTAGTTCTTTAGGTGCAATACAGTGTAAATGGCGGCCGTTTTAGTTTTTTAGGAATATTTGGTCTTCTGTGTGTTATAAATAAGCAAAAAATAATCAAAAACCATATTTAAAAAAGTGTATCTTATAAGAATTTTTTTGCGGAAAATGAGAAAATTATAATTTTATCGAAAATTTAATATCTTTGATTCCGTTTCACCTGGAGACTTGAAATTTGAATATGATACTTCTAAAACATAGTACATTTGATCCCAAAAATTAAAAAAAACTGGATTCGCTTACCTTAGGGTAAAATATAACACATAATTGCTAAAAATGAGTTACTTTAAAGGATTTTTTTTTTGGGTTTCTGTAGTGTTACTAATTTTCCGGATTTTTTTAGAAGAATTTTAAAAAACAAACATAAATATCGCGTGGGCTTAAGATTTGGTTAACGTGCATCGAGAAATTTGTGTGTTGCACTACACAAAATAAAATTTGACATAATATTTTAACATAGTAATCAAATTCAAAAGCATTGCTTTAATGTCTTTTGTCTACAGAGTCTAGTAGTTGCTCAAAGCATAGATGTTGAGTGTTACTCTATTTTGCGCATATTATTATTTTTACGTTTTTGAATTTAAATAAATTAAAAGTAAATATCTTTTAAAATCTTTAAAAAAATAAATTATTCAAGTTTTAACACATATGTCTTACTTATGATATTGAGTAAATTCAGTAGTAAGTGATCGCCCATTTTTAGTAGCATATGATTTATCCCAATCAATAGAAAATGATAATTCAGCAAGATTGCCATTGTCATCAGAAGCAGAAATATCAAAATCTGGTATAACATATCCATCCTCGCAGTTCTCATTAATTGTTAAGGTTTGCCTATTCTAAAGTTAACAAAAAATTACAATCAAAAAAATTATAGTTTAATCAAGTTGTAGTTAAAGTTTTGTCGTTTATATTATTAACTTTGATTGTAAGTTACGCGACAACTTTATGCTGAACTGTAGGCTCAGGAAAATTATCCACAGCTTGAATTTGAACCAAAACTTCTTCCTGCTTTTCAAAATCAAATAGTTGTACGTTTTGATTGCTATGTGCTTTGTTTTATTGATAATACTGTACCTGATGAGTAAATTTCTGAATTAGTTATTTCTAATATTTTATTAATTGCGCTTGCCAACAACGCATACCTAATAAAATTAGTTATTTAATACTGATTATGACATTAACACAAAAACATACGTTACACTATCACCAACATCTTTATGTACGGCGTATAAATCATCAACCGCCAAAGTTTCTTCTTCTTGTTTTCCAAAAGTTTCATTTACTTCTTCAAGTATTCAAATTAAACTCTCGTCATTCCAATTTTTTAGAGTTATGTGGATTGTTGCAAATTAATGTGTATTTTTAGTATCATTGGAATTAATCTAAAATAAATTAATTAGAATCAGATAAAGTAAAAAATATGTTGTTTAATGGCTTACAGTAAAAACATTCAAACTGAGTACTCAAAATGAGTGTTGAAGTAGAGATTTGTTTTCTATTTGATAAAATTATATTAAATTCACAAAAATATTTAAATATATTACTACCAAGTTAATAAAACTTGTTCTGAAGCAAAAAATATATTTTTCAACTGTCCAAAAAGTTCAAATTTGCTTCTAAATTGTTAAATGTTGTTTTAAATTTGTTAAAAAAAGTTATAACAATTAAAATGATTATATACTAGAGGGGCTTGTCCGTGTGTTTGTTATCAATTACTTAGAATTTTTTTGCAGGTGTTAGTTCCTTAGTGAGAAGAAGATGAAGTGATATGTAATTTTTTTAATGAGCAACACTTAGGCAAGTGGTTGGTGCGCTCTAGATTATGATTACCAACAAGCACTTTGAACTGAAAGTTGCACTTACTTGCCCGACTGTTTGTTATCAAAGAATTTGATATTACTTCCTTTTCTTCTGACAAGAAGTGATATCCAATTTCTTGATAACCAACACTTGGGCGGGTGGTTGAGTCACTCAGATCATAGTTACCTTCGAATAGTATGATATAAAGTACTCACCCACCCGCCCAAAAATGTGTTAACAAGAAATTTAAAGTTTTTGTAACTTGTAAGCGTTTAATATTTCTTTGTCTAAAATAGATAAAGTAATAACCACAATGACCAACACTTGGACGCCCACTCAAAGTTTGTTATCAAGAACATGGAAATTTCTTCTTTTTATAAGCGCTGAAAGTCTCATTGTCTAAGAAGTAGGGGGTGGTATCTAATTGCGTGGGTGGTTAGAACACTTCTGTTAAGTATTCAACACTCTGTATATCTATAATACAGCTTCATCTAATGAATAACCTTATATCTGTAATGTGTTCTTGTATTTTTCTTTATCGACTTTGTGTGAGTATGTGACTAAACTACGCATTAACTTATATAAAAAAAACCTTTATCATTCTATCTGTTATGATATAATTTTGTAGTATGTAATAATACAAATGTAATCATACAAGTTATGCAACTCAATGAACCCCAAAAGCATATATGATTGCATACATTGTACTGTTCAGTAGCAATTCACCCGTCATCGTATGCAGATAAAATAAAAAGTTATAGTTATAAATATAATATATTTTCACATCAATCATCACTATCAACCCATTTTAACAATTTAAATTATTGCTATTAAAACAAAATTGATTCAAATGTATGCGCCAATTGTGCTTAAATTAAATCAATTTGATGCAATTAAAGCTGGTTTAATGCATTTTTTAAAACATCTAATAAAACTACATCAAATTTTTTATTAATAATTTTTATTGCCAACAAAAAGATTGTAGAAAATTAGATGAAAACCCATAAATCCAATTTAAAAAAATCATAAGTTTAAGTACCCGCATGTGTTCTTCATAATCAAGCTTACTGGGATCAATAATTGTAAGCAAAAAAGTACTTTTTTGATAACCAGTATCTGGTACTACTTGAAACACATCATACCTTATTTTGTTAGTAAGATTTCAATTTAAATTAAGAAAAACTTACCAAATCAATATCATTGATTTCAATTGATGTTGCAATATGTGAAACTTTATTTTTATAAATTTCTACTGATTCATTTTCTATACTAATTAACGGCTGATTATTGTTAATGTTGGTAATAATAAGTACTATTTCTTGTATTGCATCTTCAAATAGCGAATGCATCTCTCTAGCTATTACATTAATTCTAACAGTATCTCTATTATCAACATCTCTGTCTATATCTTTGATTAAGATTTTTCTTCATTTGTGCTTACAATATTTTCTTTCACTAAAATTAGAATATTAATAGTTTGTTATAATAAATTTGTTTGCGTACATGATGCTTCTACATCACAGTAGTATTTAATATCATCATTTACACCAAGATCATCATCTGCTGCAGATTCTAAAATCTGAAATTAATTTGAAATAAAATTTGTTAAACTGTAAACAATATAGTTACGTCAGTGGAGTGTTCTGGTAATTGTTTATTTGAAGTACTTTTGGGGTGGCACTATATTTTTCATCTTATATTTTTTTATTGTAGCTGGGTAATTCTATTTCTTTTTGACTAATTTGAAAAAGTTGACCTTTTTGATTTTGCTCAAATTTTCAGGGATCAAAATATGGATGAAAAAAATGAGATTCCCAAATTTATGGATCTTAGAATATTGTCTGTACAAAATGACACACATTTGAAGGTCCAAAATTTTACAATAAAACGTCTTTTTTAGCTTATTTAGTATTTCAATTTTTGGGTTTCTGGAAAAAGATAAGAAGGTCCACGATGCCTCAAATTATTCTTTATTACATGTACTTTAAAACCCATATTTTTATGTTTAATATCGTGACAGTCATTTAGATATATTAAGCTTCAAACATTATTTAAAAAAAAAAAACGTAAATTTTGCAGAATCGCAAAACTTTGCTTTCTTTAAACTGTTCTAACTTTGTCAAATCCTAACAAAATTTAATCCACAAGGTCTAAATTTCTTTGTGTTTAATCTCTTCTTAAAGTGATCACATAAAACTTATAGAATCAATACGTATACATCACTATTTTGATGCAGGAAGTTGCACATATTTTCTCGATCTTCAAAACTTGTAATTTTCAGGTCCCAAAAAAGCGCTGTCACCCTATGTCGAATTTTTTAATATTCAAAAACTGTTAAAATTGGCAAACCGCACATTTTTGTATCTCAATTTTTGGGCCATTAGAAAAAGATAAGAAAGTCCACGATGGCTTAAAATATTCCTTATTATATGTACTTTAAAACCAATATTTGTTTATTTAATGTTAAGACAGTTATTTTGATATATCAAGCTTCAAACATTATTCAAAAAAACCCGTAAATTTAGCAGAACTGCAAAATTATGCTTTGTTTAAAATGTTCTAACTTTGTCAAATTTTAAAGAAATTTGATCCACGTAGTCTAGATTTCTTCGTGTTCAATCTTTCTTTAAAGTGATTACACAAAACTTATAGAATTAATACATATTTACTACTATTTTGATGCAGGAAGTTGCAAATGTTTTCGAGATTTTCAAAACATGTAATTTTGTCCCGAAAAAACGACCTTGTGTCGATTTCTGTCAAAATTTAAGTAAATACTTTTTAGTCTACAAGAAAAAAGGTTATTTATATGAAAAATGGTATATTGGGCATTGTTTTTCAGAAAATCTAAATCACTTTTTGTCTATCTTGCTTTGTTTTTGAGATAGTCAACAAATACAAAATAAAACACAAACAAAACAACATTACTTTAACAAGTGTGCATTGATGTAAGCTTTTGATTTTTGTTAAAACAGTTTTCATTGGTTCGGTTAGTAAAATTTGATAAAAATGCAACAACGGAGAATACGCAGATATCATTTTTGTTTACGGATTCTGTAATGGTAATGCCCTAGCAATTAAGATTTCCCGACAGTAAGCTATTTTTTTGACGCGTTTTTTAGTGAAAATGTTCACCCATATTATTATCAAAAGTACAACACCTACAACCAGGCGACGCAGCACAACGACTTGCATTTTCTTAATGGCTTCCTAATAATACCCGATATACCATTTTTCATATAAATAACCTTTTTTCTTGTGGTCTGAAGAGTATTTACTAAAATTTTGACTAAAATCGATATAGGGTGACAGCGTTTTTTCGAGACCTGAAAATTTGAAAAAGTTTTGAAGATCTCAAAAACATGTGCAATTTCCTGCATCAAAATAATGGTGTATACGTATTGATTCTATAAGTATTGTGTGGTCACTTTAAAAAAAGATTAAACACGAGGAAATCTAGACCTCGCGGATCAAATTTTGTTAAAATTTGACAAAGTTAGAACGGTTTAAAAAAAGCAAAATTTTGCGATTTTGCTAAATTTACAGGTTTTTTGGAATAATGTTTGAAACTTAATATATCAAATTGACTGCCACAATATTGACGTATACGTGTTATGTTGAAAATCCGTTTCTCTCAGACCACTCGGCTGTTTTTGCTACACTTGTATTGCCAAACATTTTTAAATGTAAAAATATTACTACTAAACTAGTGAGACCAATTACAGACATAGGTTTATTTAAACTGTATAATTTGATGGAGAAAGAAAATTTTGATCTAATTTATAGAAATAATATTGACTTAAACTCTAGAGTCACTATGTTAATCAATACATTAACTACGTCCATGTGTTCTGTATTTCCACTTAAAAAAATATTTAAAAAAAGATAACTCAAAAGTAAGTTGGTACAATCATAAATTATATACACTAAGAAATAATATTCAGTTAACTTGGTTAATGTATAAACGTTATCAAACTGACGAACTAAAAACAGCTCTAAATAGTAAAAAGCGTATATATAAGTCTGAAATAAATAAAGCAAAAAAGGAAGCAAATGATGCGTTTATTAAACGTGCCCAAAATAGTCCAAAAGCAATGTGGGATGTCATCAATGATGCGAGACAGGTAAATTTACAGAAACCAGAGACTTCGTTATCGTCCACTGATTGTAACAAATATTTTATAAATGTAGCACAATCAATTATTGATAGTCTTCCAGATATGAAGGGTGTTGAAAGTACAGATTATTTGAATAATAAGCAGCTACAACAAACATCGTATTCTATGCAGTTTAAAGAGATCACCTTTAATTAAATGCGTGACATAATCAATGACATGAAATCAAAACGTTCCATAGATTACTATAGACTAAGTCAAGTAATCAAGGTTTTAAAAGATATCAGTATCGTACCAATCACCAAACTTTTAAATGAATGCATTAAAATGAGATGTTTTCCAGATCCTCTAAAAATATCAAAAGTTTTACCGATTTTAAAAAAAGGGATCCTCAAAAAAAATGACTAACTATCGGCCAATATCGTTAATACCAATTTTCGGAAATTTTTTTGAAATGGCATTAAAAAATCAAATATGCGAGTATCTTGAATTAAATAAATTACTTAACAAGTGCCAGTTTGGTTTTAAAAAATGAAAAATACATCTATTGCTATTCAAGAATTAATTAACCATATCGTTGATGGTATTGAAAATGGAGCCTATGTGAGTTCATTTTTTTGTGATCTTTCTAAGACATTCGACTGCGTGTCCCACTCCATACTTATAAACAAACTAAAGTTTTACAACTTTTCCAACGACAGTTGCAATTTAATCAAGTGTTATCTTAGTAACCGGAAACTAATAGTTTCTTTTCAAAACACTAGTTCAGGAATTATGGATGTAAAGCATGGGGTCCCACAAGGATCGGAACTGGGGCCAATTTTATTTCGAATTTACATAAATGACCTTCCACCTTCTTTACCTGATGCGCATACGGTTTTGTTTGCTGACGACACTGCTTTGATAAATTCTAGTATAAAACATGAAGTAGCACTTGAAAGTATGGAAAATTCTCAGTCGAATGCTTTAAATTGGTTTTAGGTAAACAAACTACAAATGAATGAAGCAAAAACAGTTTTAGTTAGTTTACGTAACATATCATACGACAATCCTTTATATGTTAAATTCTTGGGAGTATGTTTAAGTCCATCACTGTCTTGGGAATGCCATATAAACTATGTTCTAAATAAGCTTGCTAAAATTGTATATCTCATTAGAAATCTTAAAAGATCGGTTAGTAGGGAAGTCATTTTAACGGCGTATTATAGCTTATTTCAATCTCAATTAAACTACGCTATTCTCAACTGGGGACATTCCTCACATTGCTCTCGACTATTTGGACTACAGCGCAAAGTCCTTCGCATAATTTCTGGTTTAGGTTTCAGAGATGATGTAAAATAAAAACTTATTGAGTTCCAGATATTAACTCTTCCCTCTTTATATATTTTTAACTGCTTTGTTCATATTAAGGAAAATTTACATTCTTACTGTCAACACCAGCACTATCATAGTCATGATACAAGACAAAATCTTAATATAAGAAACTCTTACCTTAGGCTAAACACTAGTAGAAATGCTACAAACTAACAAACTTTTTAAATTTTAAATTTAAATTTGTATGTATAGTTTTATCGATTTCTGTACTAATTTTATTGTGACCTGTGTAAAGTATTATATTATACTATTAACATTAATAAATGATTTGATTTAATTTGATTAAACATAAAAATATGGGTTTTAAAGTACATGTAATAAGGAATAATTTGAGCTATCGTGGACCTTTTTATCTTTTTCCAGAAGCCCAAAAATTAAGATACAAAATAAGCTAAAAAAGACGTTTTATTGTAATATTTTTGACCTTTAAATGTGTGTCATTTTGAACGGGCAATATTCTAGGGTCAAAATTTTGGAAATCTTATTTTTTTCATCCATATTTTAATCCCTGAAAATTTGAGCATAATCAAAGAGGTCGACTTTTTCAAATTAGTCGAAAAGTAATAGAATTACCCAGCTATATTATTATTATTTTTTAATCATACCTTTACTGTCCATCAAACACAACAGTTTGCCGTTCATCAAAATCAAGTGCTTTAATAATAGACAAAATTACATCAGCTGATTGGTCTTCATGATTTGGTTTCGAACCACTTTTCCAATTGAATTTAAAATCTTTTTATCTAGATTGATTATGCTGATATCCATTACATCTATCATACTATCTTTGTCCGTGATTCTATAGTCACAACCACTGTGAATTAAAAAAATTCAATTATCAATCAATCAATTTAAAACTCTTTTGTATCAAACTTGAAAAGTATGCATATGTCAGCAATAAGTGGTTTCTCTTTGGCGTTCAAAAAAAGTTTAGTTTTATAAAATATATAATATAAATTTAATAAAAAAACATAAAAATATTTGTACAATGAGACTTGAAAAGCACTTACTAAGTCTAGAAAATAATTTCCAAAACATCAAATGAGACATATTATAATTTCGCGAGATCTTATAAAAAGCATACATCAACATTAACAGACAATAGCTAAAAACCAAGTACAAAGTTTAAACTTATAATCGGTGATTTAAAGACCTATAATCGGTGATTTAAAGACCTATGTTAAACTGTAACAACGGCCCGAACACAAAATAGTAGACAAAATAATTCTTCATTTTCTAAGCTAAAAACAAATGAACTGAATGTACACTTTTTTTTTGAATTGCATTAAAAATAAACGTAAGGAAGTCTCAATGGCGTAGTAAAAAATGAAATAGACTATGTACTCACTGCAGATAAACAATTATATACTGATGTGTTAGTTCTTAGTCGTTTTAATACCAAAAGTAACTACATAATTGTAAGAGGCTTAACAAACATAAACGCACACTCAGCTAAAAAATGTGCGTTGTCCCATCACCAAAAAATTTGAACCAACTAAAAGTGTAAAGAATATGAGAATAAATAAACTATTGTTAACAACATTTAAGTAGCAACTATGAAATGAAGTTAAAAGCTAATACAAAACTAACAAACAAACTTTTAGCAAAACGCAAAAATACTCAGTAAGATATCAAAAGCTGGACAAACAAGTATAGAAACCTAAAATATCATAACCTATAGATGGTACAAGAAGAGGTTAAAGACAATATGAATATGAAAGTTTTCCGAGAAAAAAAAAAAATTAAAATTGCTCATCTACAAAATTAAGAACCAACAGAGACACGTAGTGACAGAGAAAAATCAAATTACATCAATTGTTCAGAATTTGACTTTACAGCCAATCGGTACCTAAACCAAACCATCTAGATCAAGTAGTTTTGAATGTGGGATACAAAGATATTCCGGAAGTTGATACTGCAAAGTTAAAAGTGGTACAAAAAGCATCACTAACAAAAATATTGAAAACTGGAGAGAAAATTAATGTAAAGTTTCACGTGGAATCTAAGTAGCAAGAACTCAATTGCTTCCTTTTAGACCCATGGTATGCACCTGACTCAAATCTGAAAGCTATGATATTTATTAAGTATCATACTTTTGAAATTTCAAAGATAGTGCAACAACTTTGAATCTTAAGAGATGAATAAGCAAAACAATAACTAGAAAATGTTATTTTAAACATAAATATTATCATAAAAACAAAAACTCATCAGAAAGTACAGTTTTGTAAAGATTCATCATTCAAAAATGTAAATTTGTGCATTAAATTTTAAATAAATAATCAAAAGTAAATAAGAAATAGTGGTAAGGTAATTTTGCTACAAGGTTTCTGGATTTAAACACAAAGTTTTGTGTGAAAATCGGTGTAGAACGAAAAGCAAGTAAAGAGAAATTTTTTATAAAATTATTAATTTAATGTAAATAATCACGGATTTAAACATGATTGTAATCAGTGTTATAAATACGTTGTATTTTTATATAAAGTATGCAAATCTCTATATGACTCATAAAATGTTTTTGTTATCTTTATTATCTTCCCTTGATTAAAGTGTGTGCGGATATTATATTCTTTTAATGAGTTTACAATTATCCGAGTACTTTATCTGATAAACAAGATACGAATAAAGTGTTAGTACTCATTCAGTTTTTGATATAGTTGCTAGCATATTATTAAAATGGTATGTAATCAATTTAACAGTTTTCTATATATTGTTGTGCTAGCTAAAGTATGACATTTTAAAAATGACATTTTCTTTCCAAAAAATAGTATAAAAAGTAGTTGTATTTTAGTATAGTATTTAAAACTGAAATTAATTTTTTAGTTTTACTTTAGAACTAGCAGAGCAATATAGTTAATTAAAACATATTTACAAACAAAACTTATAATTTGCTACCAAACAATAAATCAGTTTTATTCATATCTACATTTTTTTAAATTTTTGTTCTATAATATCTTGACTTGATAAACTTGTTTTTGTATAATGGCTCCCAATATCCATTAAAAACCAACATAAACATTTTCAAAATGGTTTATGAAGAACTCAAAATGTTTGATTATAAAAATCTGCATTCATTTACAAAAAATTTATTTAAACTCAAATATCTCATTTAATATTAAAAAATCCAAAGAAGTTGTTTCAAAAACAAAGATTCTTAAAAAACGAATAAATTTGTTGCAAAAATTACCAAAACCTAACCTGATAAATATTTCCTTCACAAAAACCCATGTGTAGCCTAAAATGATCAAAACAATTTGAGTTTATGCTTTTTCTACAATATAATCAAAGTTTTAAGAAATTGTGCTTTGTTGCTTGCCTGGTTAGGTGCAACATTTTTCATTTATGTCAAATAATCAAATTAAAAAACTAATTTGCTAATTTATTAATGTTTATTTTTATAATACTTATTGTTGCTATTAAATTAATTTCAGGATGATTGGAATGAATTCTACATAGCTGTTGGTGTACTAGGAGCTATTTGTTTTATTTTTCTGATAGCAATAATTGTAATCGGTTTTTTCGTAAAACATCTTAATGGTCAAATAAAAGATTTAAAACATACGATATATGTCAATTTATCCAAAGGTGCTCCAGGTGCAAGGTAATATAACATATAAAAATAAGTTAGATTGTTTTAATTTTATCATTTAAATAATTGAATTAGTAATTAATTAATTGATTACTTAATTAATTAAACTCAATGATATGACTAACATATTATTCTTAGAATGTTTTTGTATAATTGAAATTTCCCATGAATAAAATATAATTAGCTTCTTATCTTATCTAAAATAACATCATAAATATTTTTATTAATATGTTTGTAATAAACTAATACTTAATTAGTTCATAGATAAGATTTAGATTAAAACGACAACAAAATAATATATTTTATAGTAAAATAATTATTATAAAAACTGTATCGGAAAATCGATGTTGAAAATTTTTCAAAATAGGTACTGAAGAAAGAATGTAAAGCTTGTAATGCAACGTTCGACAACAAATCTTCTAACATATGTTAGTCACAAATGGAATTCTATTATAGACAAACAGTAGCAGTAGCTCTAGACATTTCTAACGCACTTGATAGAGCATGGTATTATAATTTTATTAACAAGCTCCATGCTCTGATCTTACAATCAAAAATGCTGGTGTTCCTCAGGTTTTGCTTTTATGCCAAATTTATTTTTAATTTACATTAATGAACTTCTTCAAATAACTAATATTCTTATTCATAATTTTGCAGATGATAGTCAAGTTTAAATTGTAGGTAGATAGTTTCTTTAACTATGACTCACCTACTCACCCAAGTGTTAGTCAACAAAGAATCTATTGTTTTGCTTATTGCTTGTGATCTATTATACACAAAAGAATAAACATAAAATGTCGCTTGATAACTAACGCTTAGGCGGGTGGGCGGCCACTAAGTTCAAATTGTGGAAAATAGTTTCTTTAACTATGACCCACTCACAATTATTCACAGATAAAAATCATTGTTTCTCTTACCGTTTGTGTTTCTGTAGCTAGTATACACAAAAAAATTAATGTCAAATGTTACTTAGACATTAGAAAGTTGTTCAACCATAAATCAGTGGGTAACTGCCACTTGGGTGGGCTCCAAGTTTAAATTGTGGGCGGGTAGCTTCTTCTACGTTGGTCTACCTACAAACCCAAGTATTAGTCTCAAATATGGTGTGATAGTTCAATGGTAGAGCACTTGCATATCATGCGAGCAGTCCGGGGTTCGATCCCCGAAATATGACTGAAATGATAACTTGCTCTTTATCCACCAGCGTGGTTCGGAAGTCACGTATTAAGCTGTTGGTCCCATCAAACCACTTTAAACAAGTCGTAGACTTACTGTGGCGATGTAAAATAGCCGTAAAAAGCATAAAATAATAATAATAATAATAAAAAGATTTATTGTTTCTCCTATCGCTTGTGTTCTTGTAACTGTTATACACAAAAGAATAAATGTCAAATGTCATTTAAACATCAGAGAGTTGTTTAACCATCTACAGAGTTTAAATTTTCCGCCCACCCACACAAGTGTTTGTGTTTAAGATATTGGATTACAAAAACTTAGGTGGTCAACGCTATTCCAAACTACACGTCTACAAAATTTGAACTTAGTTTCCGCCCACCCACAAACCCAAGTATTTGATATTGGATCACAAACACTTGGGTAGATGGGTGGGCTACGGTATTAGTACACGTCTACAGAATTTGAACTTAGTTTCCGCCCACCCACCCAAGTGTTTGTGAGCAAGAAATTAGATTACAAAAACTCGGGCGGGTTGGCGGGAAACACTCTTTCAAGCAAAGTTTAAACTTAGTTTTTGCCAACCCATTCAAGTGTTTGTAATTCAATTTCTTGATTGCAAACAGTGGAATGGGCGGGCTAAAACTTAGTTCAAACTTTTTAGACTTGTGGTTTAGAATAGCGTTGCCCGCCTACAATCTTTAAACTAAATGCTTTGTTCAAATGTTTGTTATAAAAAAAATGGTTGTTTAAGTTAATCTTTATGAGCGTCTGGTTTTGAATAGTGTTGCCCGTCCACCCGCCAAAAAGTTTGTGAACAAGAAATTAGATTATAAGCAGTTAGTTCCCGCTCATTCTCCCAAGGATTTGTAATTAAAACAACACGCTCAGAAAGTTTAAATTTAGTTTTTGCCCGCCCACTCAAGTGTTTGTAAACAAGAAATTGAATCACAAACACTTGGGCAAGTAGGCGAGCAACACTACTTTAAACAAAGTTTTAATTTACTTTCCATCCGCTCACCCAAGTGTTTGTGAGCAACAAAATGGATTACACACACAAAGGGTGTTGAACAGCCAACCAAAGTGTTTGTGAGCAAGAAATTGGATCACACACATTCGGTCCACAAAGTTTCAACTTGGTTTTCGCTTGTAATTTAATAATTTCATCCTGCACGCAAGTTTAAATTTACTTAGTAACTTAGGTAGTAAAAAATAAATTAAATTTTTAAGCTTTTACTTTTTATCTTTAGGAGATAACAGGCTTAATTTTTGTTTAAAATTAATAGCTAATCAAAATATATTGATAATGTTTAATCCAATTAATCCAGTTAATCATTTAAGCGCTAGTGTTAGTTTTATGATTTTACTATATTTGTTTCAAAACGCAATAACACAATATATAAATTAAATTTTTTTTTTTTAATTAAATTATATTCTAGTTCACAATATAATCAACCAAACGTAATACCTCGAGTCAATCATGATGGTGAAATTAGTGGAGGTTTATCACAACGCATGAACCAAGTCTATGGTAACAATCCAATGCAAAATGAAACTAATATGCGAGAACAGGAACCATGGCATAAGCAGCAACAACAACTGCCTCCACAACAAAAACAACAAAAACCCCAAGCTCCTAATAGAGATCCTTGGAAGAACTCACAACCACCCCGGAATCCATCAATAGATATGGAACCTCAATGGCCCGGACAAGTAAGATCCAATGGTAATCAAGACCCATGGCAAAATAAAAACCCAATGTCACAATCCGGTCATGGAATGCAGAATCCGTAAGTTACAAAATCAGAATGGTTTAATTCAATTTAATTATTTCATATTTTAGGTCATCTTCAAAGTTTGGAAACTATGACAATTATTAAATAATATTTATGTTATAAAGAAGATATTAATACCAATTAAGTTAAAATATTTATTGTAGTTTTAATAAAGTGTGTGATTAATTGAGCGATAAAAAGGTTTGTGTGTCAGCACCGGAATCAACCCCTCATTCATTGTATTTTTAATTTGAAAAAATGGGGCTGGTTTCGGCGGTGATTTAAATACATGTACTCTTTTGTTGTGAAGCGCCCTCAAGTTGAAAAGACTGTCGCGCTTTGGCAAACCTAAGTGTAATTGGTATAAAATCTTTATACAAACATATCAGATGGATGAAGCATGTAAAACTAAAGCGGGGGTGTGCCGTTGTCTTGGATACGAATGGGGGCGGCTGGCATCGGTGGCCACGTGGATGGATCGTTGAGCGGGTTGGGGAGGGATGACATTGCGAACCGTATAATAACAACTATGTAGTATGCACAATATAATCCATTATATTCTCATTATTGGTTATTCCGCACGTACAAATATGAGCAAATAAATTAAACCCATATTTGGATCAACATCAAATATTTTAAACGTGATGATTAGCGATGAATTGAAATCAAATTGGAATTAATTTGATTAAAAATAGTAGCCTTTTTCAAAGTTAAACTATCGATCTCTTCTTATTATACTTACTTTTAATAGACAGAGAAAATGTATCCCTCTCCAAGCCACTGAGCGTACAAGATCAAACTATTAAAGTGTGATTAATTAAGTGATAGCTTTTTGGAATGACAAAATGTAGATTGATTAAGTAATTTGTATCTACACTTGATCTTAATTGAATGAAGTACAGAATGGTTAATAAACATGCAATCATTTTGCGTTTGACCATGTATGATGGTAAAATTAATTATAAAGAGTGGGCCATCTTTAAGTTGATTTTAATCATATAGGATAAAGAACTTATTTTTAGATTATTTTAATTTTATTTCAAAGTGTATATTTCAATTAAGTATAAAATATGATTTCATTTAGATGGCCACCACGGCAGCCTTAGCAGTAGACCATTCTCAAGGACCTCAATTTCGGCGATAGCTTTGCGAATGTTCTGCTTTAAGTGATCAATTGTCTGTGAGTTTTTACATTACAACTTTTTCTTCAATGCGCTCCACAAAAAAAATCGCAAACGGCTAATATCGCGGTAGTTAAATTTGGTGCGCAGAAAATTGATCGTGGCATGTGCAGTATGGGATGTTGCTCTATTTTGTTGAAATCAGAGCTGCTGTAGATCAAGTTTCTATAATTTGGGCCACAAAAAATAAGTGATCATGCCTCTGTAAACTCTATTTTCATTTTCGAAAAAAAAAGTCTGATAATGCCACCACTCCAAAATCCGCATCAAACGGTAACTCGCAATAAATGCATTAGTTTCTCAACTATGGCATGTGAATTTTTTTGTTTCCCAAATACGGCAGTTTTGTTTGTTTACATAACCTCTAAGATAAAAATGGGCTTTGTTCAAAAAGATTTTTGGTTAAAATTTGAGTCAACAATTTGTTTAAAGCCCACTGAGCGAAGCAAAAAAAAACACCAAGGTTGGTTATTTTAATTTTTTGAACAAGTTGTACTTTGTACGCAAACATACCTAGGTCTTTGTAAAGAATCTGCCTCAATGTGGTTCGCCGAATATCAAGTTGCTGACTTCTGCGCCAAGTTGATGTTCTTAGGTCCTCGCGTACACTTCAAGTTACAGAAACGACAATTTTGGCAGAACGCTTACTAGCATTCCAGTTTTACGCACTTTTTTACAAACTTTTGTATTCCTATTAGATGGATTTTTCTGGCGGGCAATGCATGCATTAATGGAAATATTGAAAGACTTATATCGATCGGAAATTTTCCTTTTCCCACAACTTTGGTCTCTTATAATTTTTCCAGAAAGTTTATAGTTTTGGCTAAAAATCCAAAAAAATAGCAGAAAGTCACAATTTGCAAAATTCTTCAACGTTCTTTAGCGAAAAATGCGCTCTCTATTGGGAAATCCAAATAGCCAATATCAATCAAAATTTTTTTGTTCTATAACTTTGATCTTCTGTAATTTTTTACCAAACTGCATAGTATTGGCTCTAAACGCAAAGAAAAGAAATCATATATTATACTTTATTTTCCGCGCAAAAAAAAATATAAAAAAATTTAAATGACCTACATCAATTGGAAATTTTCTGCTCTACAATTATTAATAAAAGTAATTTATGCCCAAAATGCATAGTTTATGCTAAAAATGCAAAAAACCGTTTAAAAATGCAAACATTGATATGTATAAGTCAAGTGTACGGAATGAAAATTTGTTTTTGCTCAAACCACTAAAATTGCTTACTTCATTTTTTTTCCTTCAGTTTTGAAAATTTTGCAGAACTTTAAAAAACAGTTTTTCTTAAAAAAGTATAACGGGTAATTTTTTTTTTCTCAAATATGAATTAAAACGTGCTTTTATATGTGCAAAAGATACCCTAAAAATTTCAGGAAGTGCCGTTTGCTTTGTTCCGAGATATCTTACAATGTATCTACAGACATACTTAAGAATAGCGACAAAAAAATGCTTCAATTTTAAATTTCTATTTTTTGATCATTTGTAACTTCTCAAAATTGCATTTTTAGGAAAAAATTATAACAAATTTTTTTCTTCAAATTTGCCTAAAAAATAAGTTTTCACAATCAATTTTTTTTTTCTTTGAATTTTGAAAATTTTGCAAAACTTTAAAAGACAATTTAAAAAAAAGATGATAAATTTTCTTTTTTTCTCAAATATAGATAAAAACGTGCTTTACATATAAAAGCAAAATGATACTAGAATTGGATTCTGCAAAAAATTCTGATTGATTTCACCAGTAAAATTTTATACAAAAAACGCGATTTAAAGTTAAAGTTAAAGTTAAAAAACAACAAAAAAACTTTTTTTTTAATAAAAACGGAAAAAAAAACTAAAGCTAGTTTCTCGACGCACCTCTCTTCCTGCTCTGGTTTGTTTGAAATAGAATTGCCTACATTGTAAATGTGTTTTATTTAATTTAAAAAGAACTATCGCAAAATAACGGCCACCACCATTTAATAGTTTTATACTTTAGGCGGAATTTTGAAATTCCATAAAAAGAATTTTTCTTTTTTTACAGTTTGTTCCAAATTTTGGCTTATTTAACAATATTTTTGATATTTTAAAGCTGGATCTTTAAAATTTTGACACTTTGTTTAAAGTTTATGGTCAGATTTAAATGAATAAGATGCAAAATTAAAGGATCGTGACAGCTACAAATTATAAAAATTCGAGATAGGTATTATTCTGAGAGCTCATGACTTATCCCAAGTAGCAATTACACCTGACACTGCAACAAATGCACGTGACGAATGGAATAAAAAAGACGCAAAGGATCAATATATTACTATATCGACAATCTCGAATACTTGTCTGACACATGTATTAAATTTTGTAACAAGCAATAACACGTATAATAAAACTAAAAATATTTATGAAGGACAAAAAGAACAACGTAAGTGTATTTTAATGCAAGAGTTCTTTAATCATTAATATAAAAAAAAGCTGGTATGGTAACATTTCTAAGCAAAATAAATAATATGGCGTTCAAACTTCAAGGGTTAAAAAAGTTTTGAAACGCTTATGTCAAAAATTCTGTCAAGTTTGCCAGATCAATTTACACATTTTGTAAATGCATGGGAGTCAACACCTCAAGATAAGAATACAATCTAATGACCAGACTGCTCATTGAAGAATTCAAAACAAAAGATTAAAAAAAGGCGATGAAATAGTGGCGTTCAATGCTACAGAACAGCAAAAATGTTTTAAATGTAACAAAAAAAAGATCATCGGCAGCAAAATGCAGAACTAAAAATTTTCCATCAAGATGCAACATCTGTAAGAAGAACAACTATGCAGAAAAAGATTGTTACTATTGCAAGAAAAGTGAAAACAAGTTAGCAAACAAAAGTGAGGTATCGTTTCTGGTCGAAACAAATAAAAATGATTAGATAGTGGACTCCAGATCTATGTCACACTTCACCAATGATCTAAAACCTCTGTGTGAAACACAAAGCTATTGTTCTACAACAAAATTTGCAAAAAAGAAAAACATAATGTGCACAGAAACAATAGGAAAAGTAACCTGAAAAATATAATGTATGCTCCAGAATTAAGTAAAAGTCTTCTATCAGTAAGTGCAATAACCAAAAATAGAGGTGCAATTAAATTCCCTAAAGAAATGGTTGAGATATACAAAAATAACATAAAAGTGTTAAGAAAAAAAAAAGATAATGGAATAATAATGGAACAGCATAAATCTTAACAGTGAAAAACAAGAAACAGCTTTAACAACGACATCAGAAAAATCAGAAATACTGTAGCATTAAAAGATGGGTCATTTAAGCAAAGAAAACCTATTGACATTAAAAAACTTATCTACTGGTCTAACTTTAGACAAAAGATAAATCGATTTTTTTGATAAAATATGCAAATGTTGTGTACGAGCAAACCAGACACAACTTCCGTTTAAAACAGAGCAAACAAAAGCAACTAGACCAATAAAAATAAATACACTCAGATGTGTGTAGCCCAATAAATCTTATAACATGGGATGAAAACAAATATTTTATCACCTTCCTTGATGATTTTACTCATCAGTGCATGGTATTCCTGCTAGAAAGTCGTAATCAAGTCAAAAATGCAATAAAAGAATACATAAATATGGTCGAAGTAAAATGGAATCTGAATTCAGATGTGACAATGATGGCGAATACATCTCCAACAAAATCAAGGCATGGTCCAAACAAAAAGGAATAATTTTGGACTACACAGTTCCACATTCCACATACCCTTTAACTCAGTAGTAAAGTAGAACGATTGAACAGAACCTTGTTAGAAAAAACTATAACATTAATTTTGGATAAAAACTAACACAAAAAAATGTACAAAAGCCGTAAGAACAGCAGCCTATCTAACAAATAAAAGTCTATCATCAACTGTTGATACAACTCTACATAAAAAATGGACAAGTAAGAAACCCAATCTTTTCAGACTATTTGGAAGTGACGCCTTTGCCAAAGTACATTAAAGAAACTGGGTGATCAAAGTAAAAAATTAGTAATGATTGGATATAGCTTAATTGAGTATCGCCTGTGGAATATGGACAAAAGGAAAATGACAACCTATAGAAATGCAATATTTAACGAGAACATTTGAGAAAAATTGAACAACTGTAATAGAAAAATTAGAAAAGTCTAAAAACAAAATAAAAACTGAAAAAGAAATTTTGACAGAAGAAACAAAAGAAACAGAAGAAACAAAAAAGATAAACTAAGAAGAAAGAAAGAATCAAGAAAAGATGTATTAAGCATTGTAAAGAAATCCTGTTAATAAAATGAATAATTTGATTCAATGAATAACAAACCACGAAGGTCAACGAAAGGCAAAATACCAAAAAAATACTACGATTTTTTTTTTTAACTTTTGAAGAGGCAATCAAAAGTTCTGAAAGGAATGAATAGATTAAAGCTATTGAAGAAAAAAAATCACTTTGAGAAAACTTATTAATAATAATAGAGTATTACCTCTTCTTGCATTAATGACTATTTGAAGTCAACGAGAAACACTTTAAATTAAATTAAAGATCACATTTTAGTTGATATTATTCCATTCCTGCAATAACAACTGTCTTTGCTCCTGAGCAGTTTTTAGAGCATGTGTATGCTTTTAAGCGCGTTGTCCCAGATATGTTCTATAGGTTTTATGTTCCCACTTCATCCAGATAATCTCTGACAACTCTGGCTAAGTGAAGTGTAGCATTATCTTGTATGAAAATGAAGCGCTTGCCCATAGTTGTTATTAAGAGCATAACATGATCTTCGAGAACCTCAATAATGTATCTGTGAGCTGCCAAGGAGCTATTCTTTATAAAAATCAACTCTGTGCGTGCTTCGGTAAATTTTTTGCCCAAACCATAACCGACCCATCACCGTGATTTTGGACAAAAGCCAATCTTGCAACACAATGTCGGCGTTGTAGAGATAGACCTTAACCATCTTTCTTCAAAACAACCCAAAGCTTTCTCTTAATGGTCCATTCACTAACATTTACATCTCTAACTTGTAGACACCAAAAAACGGTAATCTCTGTTTGTAGTGATTTTTTTTGCCCTGATTTTTTTTTATTATCGGGCCAGTACCTAAGTAACGCTAATAGACCTTTTGTACAGCACAAAGGCGTTTACCAACATTTCTTGCAGTTTCACGTTTTCTTCGCCCATCTTCAATCGACGCTATAATTCTTGCCACAACAGTAGGATTTAAAGGCATTAAGACTTGGTAAGTACAGTACACCGTGTGAATGAGAAGTTTTGCAGTAAAAAAATCACAACAAAAAGTAGGTTTTCAATTAGAGCTGTTTCATAAAAGTCAGAAACACGGTGATAATAACTGACAGATAGATAACATTTGTCAGAAAATGAACTATTAAAAGCCTACTTTGGTTTACAATTTGCAAACATAAAATTAAAACAAAAAGTTCCAAAAATAAGTCATAATTTTAAAGTAACCTCTATTTTTTGCTCACTAGTGTGTATTGTTCTGCGGAAGAGATAAGCATTTGCTTAGGTGTTTTAGACTGTTAGTAGTATGTGTATTTTTATACTGCACCTTCTAAAAATACTTATTTTGATTGCTATTTATTAGTATTGTAGCATCAGTACTGACCCAGGCCATTAAGCCACTAAATCAACAATTTTATTATTATAAGTATTGTTTCCTGTTCATAAATATTTTAGCCTTTTTTTCTTTTTAGAATAAATACAAAATAATAATGTATTTTAAAGTATAAGTAGGTACAAGATGAAAAATGAAGCAAAATTTAAAAAAAATGTGTTTGCCTTATTCTCTGAGAAGAACTAATAAACTTGATAAACTTTGAGGATAGTATTGCTATTGCATTTCTCACCCTCACTATAGAAAATGATAAAGCTAATGTAATAATTTTTATGCTTTACTTAACAAATATACTTAGTAATAAAGTATCAATTTATAACAATTGATTACAGAAAACTACTATAACTACAAGTAATTTTATTTATTATTAAACTTTTTTATACCAATTTTTATCGTACCTGTTTTGAAGTAATTTCTGTGATAATCCAATCACTACAATTTTATACAATCACATTGTAGTCGACTCCTGTGGTGTAATCGATGCATATAATGACTGCACGTGCCATTTGACGCAATAATTGCAGGTTGTACGTAAAGACAGTCGCGTGTATATGATCGGCAGGGGGTGCCCTAATGGGGAACAAAAACTTGCATTGTTAGAACAACGACGACGACGACTCCTTGTTAACAGATCATCCATCCCCCAATGCTTCCAGTCAACTAAACTAAACCAATTATATCGGCGACCATTAAAAAACTTTTATTAAAAAATAACAGCAACTTTATTTAATCCGTATTATTTGGTAGAATATATTATTAATTCTAAATTTGTTTATAAATAGAACTTACAATTACAATTTATACATAATTTATTTACATATTACAAGTACAATACAAATATTTAAAGTTGATATTCACAGTCTCAAATTATTGTCGCAACTACTACGTTATATTAAAGGTGGGCGAAAATATAATATTTATATAAAATTGGATTTATCTTAAAAAATAAATATGGCACCAGCACTCGGGGTTTTTTAAAACACATTTGGATTATGTACAAAGTGATATGGTGGTTGAACCTAATGCTAGTGGACGTAACCGTTTGGTAAGTGATATTGCTGGGGTTCTACAATAACACTCGTATAACCGGCCGAGGTTTGCGCTATCTGTTTAAAGTCTGTGTGAGCATACAAGTGATTCTGTGTCGTTTGGTGATGTCCTTGATTATTATTGAAACAATTTATATTAAACTGATTGTTGTGTATTGTTGGCTCGGCACAATATGGATTACCCAGCAGTTGTTCTTGTAATTGTTCACTACTTTCCGGACTGCTGCAACTGTTAGATGAAGCGCTATACGGCCGTTGGTGATGGTGAATTGTATTAACCGTATGTTGAGATAATTCAGGATCTGAGTACGGGTAGAACATCTCTTGCGGTTGATGGTAGTACGATTCTTCTGTATAGTTTGATAGAAATGCGTATTCAGGAGGTGGATAAGAAACAGTTACCGAAGAAGCACCTCCATTAGAATCACTAAAATCATCATCAGGTATTGAAGAACTGGGCGGTGTTATTATAGCCTGATGTAATGTAGGCCTGTATTTTTGTGCTGGTCTTGCAGGAGTGTTATGTATCGGGGAATGACGCTCGTGGGGAGAATTAGGAAGATCGTCACGAGGAGTACCTTGAGCCTGATTTAGGATCATATCTTTAGCTTCCAAATCACTGTAAAAAAAAACAAATTAATTAACGTGTTAAATTTTTAAGTTATTCTTACATACCTTAAAACATAATTAACAGATACTATGCAATGTGGTCTGGATGATCTGGAATTATGAACGATTGTCGCATAGCTTTGCATCCAAACCCAACCACCGCCTTTGCAGAGAAATCGATAATACTTCGTGGTCACTTGTCCTTTACACAACACTGAAAACAAAATGTTTTGTAAATTATTTTTTCTCGTGTATTATACTCTATCGGTTCATTTTACATTTAGTGTTATCCCTGTTTGCGCAGCTATGTTTACTCCGAAACGCTCACCCACACCACCTATCATCACCGTCTCACTTTAATGCAAGCGTTGAAAGTGCTTTTATCCCTTATGTGCTTATATCCATCCAAGCCCAGGAGAGCTTTAATAACCAACTAGCAAAGCAGACACTTCGAGTTTGATGGATTTTTAATAAGGGACTATGTTAATATGTTTACAAAATAATTTAAATTGAGTTTGTTACATTAATTTATTGTATAAAGTATTGGATGCAATTTGTTTAGATAAATATAGAAATTAATTTTGCAAAAAGCATGCGTTTAAGTGCATTTGGTCCAAAATTTACCCAATAACCAATTAATTGCAACAATTTTATTAAAAATTTCAATTTCAATTTTTCATTGTAGTAAGAAATGAGTTCAAATAAATTTGGTAGAAATTTCATATAATTTTTTTTAAATTACCAAAAAAAAATTAGTGGGAAATCGATCGGAAATTTTCCGCCGTTTTAAGTCTATGCCCTGCCTATAAGCCGCAAAAGCCATAAAATCATTTCTTTTTTCTCAGTGGGTTTGCGATTTTTTTAAATATTTTTATTAAAAATTATTTTCAAATAAAAAAATGCTATGCAGTGTATTTGTTAAAAATTTAATATTTCAAAAATTGGCCTACTTATGACCTATTAATTGCTTTATTAAAAATTATTATTAAAAAAATATTCTAAATAAAAAAAAAAACTTTTGATTTTACTATTTTGTCTTAATAATATTACGGAATTTACAATTACAATATATTTAGCAACATTTTAGTGTACTACTCAAACAAATTTGAAACATTTGTCGAATTGGTTTTTGATTTAGAAGCAATTACGCTCAGAATTTACGGATTTTTGATTTCCAAAGCTCACAAAAACTATTTTGCTGAGATATTATTACGGTTTTTACAGTTTTAATATATTTGCTAACATTTTAGCCTACTTCCCAATAAATTTTTAAACATTTGACCGATTAGTTTTTGTTTTAGAAGCAATTACGCAGAAAATTTTGAAGTTTTTGATTTTCAAAGCTTAATAAAACCATTTGTCGTAATAATATTACGGTTTTACAATTTAAATAAAAATTTTAACATCTTGGCCTACTACATACAAAATTTTAAAACATTTGTCTGATTAGTTTTTGATTTAGAAGCAATTACGCACAAAATTTACAGATTTTTGATTTCCAAAGCGTACTAAAACTATTTTATCGTAATATTATTACGGTTTTTATAATTCCAATGTATTTGGCAACATCTTGGTCTACTATTCAACAAATTTTGACCGTTTGTCTGGTTGGATTTTAATTTTGGAATCAATTATGCACAAAATTTGCTGATTTTTGGTTTCCAAAGCTTGCTTAAGCTATTTTGTTGTAATAATATTAAAATTTTTACAAATTTAATATATTTAGCAACGTCTTACCTACTACTTAACAAATTTTGAAATATTTGTCCAATTGGTTTTTGTTTTAGAAGCAATTACGCAGAAAATTTACTGATTTTTGATTTCCAAAGCTAAATAAAACTATTTTGTCGTAACAATACTACGATTTTACAATTTTAGTATATTTTGCAACATCTTGGCCTACTACTCAACAAATTTTGAAACATTTGTCCAATTGGTTTTTGTTTTATATGCAGTTACAAACCAAATTTAGATTTTTGATTTTTAAAGCTTACTGAAACTATTTTATCGTAATATTATTACGGTTTCTATGATTCCAATGTGTTTGGCAACATCTTGGTCTACCACTCGACAAATTTTGAAACATTTGTCTGATTGGTTTTTGTTTTAGAAGCAATTACGCACAAAATTTACGGATTTTTATCTTTAAGGCTTACTAAAACTATTTAGTCGTAATACCAATACGGTTTTTAAAGTTTTTATATATTTGCCAATATTTTAGCCTACTTCCCAACAAATTTTGAAACATTTGTCTAATTGGTTTTTGTTTTGGAATCAATTATGCACAAAATTTGCTGATTTTTAGATTCCAAAGCTTACTAAAACTATTTTATTGTAATAATATTACGGTTTTTATAACTTTAATAAATTTAGCAATATCTTGGTCTACTACTCAACAAATTTTGAAACATTTGTTTGATTGGTTTTTGTTTTAGAAGCAATTACGCACAAAATTTACGGATATTTATTTTCAAGGTTTACTAAAACTATTTAGTCGTAATACCAATACGGTTTTTAAAGTTTTTATATATTTTCCAATATTTTAGCCTACTTCCCAACAAATTTTAAAACATTTGTGTAATTGGTTTTTGTTTTGGAATCAATTTTGCACAAAATTTGCTGATTTTTGGTTTCCAAAGCTTGCTAAAGCTATTTTGTCGTAATAATATTACGGTTTTTGCAATTTTAATATATTTAGCAACATTTTGGCTTACTACTCGACAAATTTTGTCTCATTTGTTTGATTGATTTTTGTTTTATAAGCAATTACGCAAAAAAATTACGGATTTTTGATTTCCATAGCTTACTATAGCTATTTTGTCGTAATAGTAAAACAATTTTTTTTTATTTAGCAACATCTTGGTCAACTACTCAACAAATTTTGAAACATTTGTCTGACTGGATTTGGTTTTAGAAGCAATTAAAGCCTGCCACACACCTAACTTATCAAAAAACTGTTAAAGTATGTCAAAATTTGTCAGAAATCTGTCTAAACTGTCAAATAAGTATCAAAAATATTTTTATTTTGTTAGAGAACTGTCAAAAGAGAAACGTTGAACTGTTATTAATTTTAAACTTTAAACTGTCAGAAATTTTTTAAGCTGTCAAATAAGATCAAAAGTACTTTTAGTTTGTTAATAAACTGTAAAATAAACTTAGAACTTTATTTTAGATGCTTGTTTGACAATTTAGAAATGTGTTTGACAGTTTAGGAACATTTCTGATAATTGGAAAACATTTTGGCAACGCATTTATCATTTCTAAATATATTTCATGACAAAGTAAGAACATTTTAGATAAATGTTTGACAATTCAGAAACGTTTTTGACAGTTCAGAAACATTTCTGATAATTTAAAAACAGTTTTGACAGTGTAAATACATCTTAGGTGCAGTTATCATTTTTAGATATTTTAATAACAAAAGTAAGAACATTTTGGATACATGTTTGACAGTTTAGAAACATTTCTGATAATTGAGGAACATTTTGACAGTTTTAAAATAAGCAACTGACAGTTTAATAGTTTCTAAATTTATGTAGGAGTTAAACAATATTAATTACGTCACTTGAGGAATATTTTTTGAAAGTTTATGATACTTCAAGAACAAAGTTGACAGTTGACATTTTAACAGTTTTTAGAGTTCAAAAATATTAATTACGTCAGTTTAGAAACGTTTCTGACTATTAAGAACATTGTTTTTAATTTATGACAGTTCAGAAACATTTGATAATTTAAAAATGTATCTGTTAGTTTCAAAACATTTTTGACAGTTTAATAACAAGCAAGTGACAGTTTAAAAGTTTCTAAATTTATGTAGCAGTTAAACAACATTAATTACGTCAGTTTAGAAACGTTTCTGACAGTTAAAAAACATTTATGACAGTTGAAGATTAATGTTGACTGTTTAGAAACATTTATGACAGTCCAAAAACATTTTAAAAATGTATCTGACAGTTTAGACACATTTTTGACAGTTTAAAATAAGCATCTGACAGTTTAACAGTTTCTAGACTTATGTGGCAGTTTAGAACTATTAATTACGACAGTTTAGGAAGATTTCTGACAGTTAAAAAGCATATTTTTTTTAAATTCAGAACAGAATAACAGTTCGAGAACAATGTTGAGAGTTTAGAAACATTTTTGACAATTTAAAAATCAGCAAGTGACAGTTTAACAGTTTTTAAATTTATGTGGCAGTTAAGAGTTATTGATTAGGACAGTTTAGAAACGTTACTGACAGTTAAGACACAGTTCAGAAATATTTCCGACAATTTAAAAATATATTTAATATTTCAGGGACGTGTTTGACAGTTAAGAAACTACTTTTAAGTTTAAAAACTTTCATGATAGTTCAGAAATTTTACTATTAAAAATATATCTGACAGTACACAAACATTTTTAACTGTTTAAAAACAAACAATACAATTTCTAAGTTAGATTAGAAGTAATTTTGATACTATTTGACTGTTTTTTGACAAAATAGAAGAATTTTGATTTGTATTTGACAGCTCGGACACATTATTTGACAGTTTTTTGACATATTAGAAGCATTTTCAATACGATACGATACGATATGATGTTTTACATTTTAAAGACAAATAATTGGGTGTTTAAACAAATAGATTCAATTATATTTCTTAAAAAAATATATCTAATTTTTCAAAAATAATTAATTTAAATAAAACATTTCACATTATTATAAATCACTAAATAAAATAATTTCTACTTACATTGGTGATGAGAGAACCGCATAGGAAGAATATCGCTACCATGGATGTAATGGTAGAGTGTTTTCTCTATCAAATCTTGCGGCTCGTACCCGGTTAATTGAGCCACCCTGCAAACAAACAATTGTTGTAATTTTAGATTTATTATGTGGGTTGGGAACAGCACTTTTGCTTTTTTAATGCTAGTATCATATGACGAAAACGACGCAGGTGGTATATTTCACAGAAATCACTTACAGGAGGAGATTTAATGAAATAGAAATTGTTTTAAAATAATTTAAATGTGTCTACATTTATTATCCGCAAAAAAACCTAACATCTGTAAAGCACATTTATCATTGCTGGCGGTGAAGGTGAGTGAGTCTTGTTATCACCGCAATGTACCGAAATACATTCGATATCAATCAGTAGTGCACGTCGATCGATCGAGAGCATACAGACCATATTTAATCGGGTTTAAATTCTTTGTTAATTGTTGTGTGTTGTGCAATGGGACTAAATGTGTGTTGATTAGCTGTGGATCAGCATTGAGGAGGGTTTACCAGTAAGTGAGTATGACCTTAGGCCATTTTATAATTGTTGGATTGTTAATTAAATTGTATTAATTTTGTTTACTCAGTTAACCTTCAAGTATTACTTTATGATTCAATGTAAATTGAAAGATTTATTTTTGTGATTTGTAGTCATAAATTTTCTGTTTGTAATTCGACAAACTACATTGTCAACTAAAATTAAAACAGCCAACTCATGCTATTAAGTGACTTGTAGCAACCAAACTAATTTGACAAATACATAAATGATATCTGAAAACTATAATGACAACTAAAAACTATGAAAACAGATACTTGGCTATCATATTACAGACATTACATTATGATACATCAAACTTCAAAATGACAGGTGACAATCTAAATTAGTTTTATAATGATTGCAATTACATCAGCTGATAATTTGTAAACCATATTTTATGCTGACATAGTTAACATGTCAACCTTATAGTGACTTTAAGCAACTCTATCTTGACTATAAATTTAGAATTACAACTATAGTGGACACTATTTGGTTATAGTGACAGACATGCTAATGGGTCTATTCTAAACATATTTTAACATCGATGTTAGCTAACATCGCAATTAACAAGTAACTTCTTCAAATCATAATAACTTTTGAAACTTTAATGACATTTGGGTATTAAAGTGACACAACACTTAATAAAAAATATTAAGATGATGTCACTTAACTTGTAAAAATTACTTTGACAGTTAGAAACTGTTTAACACTACAAACTAACAAATTAATATATTCTATAAAAACAGTAACAAGTAACTTACCTGGCATCTAAAAATATAAGTTTTAAATCCAAACTGGCTCTGAACATAAACATATTCGTATGCAGCTTGATTTCTGTGATGGCGCTTGGTGGTAACGAATGTCCGACGGCTACCAGTCCCATATTTTGATAACAATTTTCATATGGTGATGCGGATGCTGAGAACTGCTTCACTTTCAAATATCCCGAGCAATGTATAACCTTTAAAAAAATAGTAAAGTTTGATTTGCATACTACATGGTGATTTATGCACGTGCATATGCAGAGTTAATTAATTCCTTTGTGGGAAACAAAAGTGACTCTTATTTTAGTCAACGCATACACATTCATTACCTTATTTCAATGATTAACTAACTATATGGGCACTCACATGAAAATTCATTTTGTTGTTGCATATATGTAAATTTGAATGTGTGTATGCAAATTTGTTTCAGAGAAATTTTCAACAAAGGAAATCTGAAACTGTATTTATTTTTCCAAATATATTAACTTAGTTAAAAAGTATGTGCTTGTTGTGTACGTGACGATAAGATAATATTTTCTCGCGTAATAGATCATCATCCCTTCAGGTGTTACAATAATCTAACAAATTTATGCGCAGCGGTGCTTCCGCACGAGATAGAGAGGTTGCTATAGAAAAAATAACAAACATACAGGGGACGCGTGATGGGACAATAAAAATTCAGGGGCTCGAAAGACAATTTTGTTATTTATATCCATTTGTTTATTTTTATTTAAGTCAAGGGTTAGGAAAGATGGAATATCAAAACAAATATATATTTTTGGAGTTTAAGTTTATTGATTGCTTGAAGATTAATTAAAAAAAAACTGTTAATTGCTAATTGATCAAATGATAATATTTTTAGGTTATGTGTAGGGCGTGACACAAGTGTTAATTGCTAAGCAACAATTGTCAATATTTAAGTTAAGTGTATGTGTCAATATTTTTGTTAGGTTAGGTATCAAGTGACAATAAACCGAAAATTGTATTTTTCTGCTAATTGTGAAACATGTGTAAATATATGTAAGGTTAGATATGATATAATAATTGCGAATCGACAAATAGACAATTTTTTAACTCTCAATCGCAGTGTGACTGTCAATATTTTTTAGATTAGGTATGTGCGCACCGTGATATGATAATAGCAAAGCGACAGTTAGACGGTATCAAGAGATTAGGTTAGATGTGTGCGCACTGCGCTACATCAATCGTAAAACAACATATTTTGAATCATACCATGGGACAATTCTCACAAAAATGTACTTAAATAATTGCAAAACGAATTCCAACATATTCATATTTTAGGTTAGTTACGTATTTGCGTTATAAAAATGAATTACCTTATATCCACCATTGGTTAATCCAGCATTCCGTTTAGCCAAAACGCATTTCATTCGAAGAAAGAAAGCCCTTTCACTTTCATAATCGTGATGAGGTGGCGTACCATGTGGCGGCATCGTTGGACTTAAAACAGCAGTCATCTCATCATGATCGGCTGGATGAATGTATTCGTATATACTATTTCCTGTTAGTTCTACCTTTAACAAATTACAAAAAAAAGAATGTTTAGAATTAAATACATTTTTTAAAATAAAATATTCACCTGTGATAATCCTAAATGTACAGAGGCCGTTTCTGATATGTACATAATTTTTCCATCCGGGGCTACTACGAATATGAAACCGTCTAACGTTTGCAACAAATATGAACCTAATTCTTTTATCGGTGTTTCTCTTGGATTTGTTATTGTTGGCGAAGCTCCCCAGGCGTCTCCCAAGCCTGTAAAATAAATAATTTAGAATTAATAAAATTGCACAATCTCTTTTCCATTCACTAAAATCTACATTTCAAATGGGCATTAATAAATTCTTACATATTGTAATGTAGATTTGTTTCGCAATCGCTAATAAAATATAATGGAATGCTCCTCCAATCTGATTGACGGAGTACAATGGGTTCAACACACGTGTTCTCTCTATTGCGTTTCCTTTAATTTCAGGTATTTCCCTTTTTAAGTTGCGCAAAACTTTCTGGAATTACCAGGATAATCCGATTATGGGAATCTTTGAAGTTTTACAAGTAATGTTATTAATTATGATTATTGTAATTCTATTTAAAGCTTATTTTAATTTTGGAATAAAATTGATTTTTATTTAAAAGTCAGATTTCTTGTTTTAATTATTTTGAGTTTACTTTATATTTTGTTGATGACTAAATTATTGTGATTTGATCTAAATATTAAATCTACAACAATGTCACTGTCTGCTTCATTAAAAGAATTTACAAAATTTGATTAATTCATTTTTAATTGCTACTACTATTCAATTTTAAAATGCAATGAAATTTTAAAATCCGGCTATAAATGAACAACAATAATTAAATTCTACGACACTTTTTTTTGTTTAAATTTTTTTAAATTTTAAATTATATGGGTTTAAAATGATATAATTTACTTTAATAAATAAATGATTTACTTTAAATCATTAATATACAGCAAAAAATATAAAAAAATAACTAAAATTGTTGATATATTGTGTAAATTATGAAAAGTTCGGCCATGAATAACAAAATTTATCCGCTAGAGGACGTGTAAAATAAAACATAAGCCATTTTTAAGTAATAAAACAAAAACAAAAAAATTGATTTTTATGCATTTTTTTACATTTTTTCATCGTTTGTAACTTCTTAGGATTGCATTTTTAGGAAAAAACTGTAATGGAACTGTAAAATTTTTCAAAGAATCATTTTTTACAGCCAAATTTTGTTTTTCTTAAATTTCGAAAATTTGCAGAACTTTAAAAAACAGTTTTTCTTAAAAAAAGATGACGGGTATTTTCTTTTTTCTCAAATATGGATAAAAACGTCTTTTTATATGTGCAAAAGATACCCCGAATTTAAGGAAGTGTCGTGTGCTACGTTCTGAGATATCTTACAATGTATTCACAGGAATACTTAAAAATAGCGAAAAAAACTTAATTTTTTTTATATTTATTGATCGCTTGTAACTTCTCAGGATTGCATTTTTAGGAAAAAAATTAATAAATTTTTTTCTTAAAATTTGTCTAAAGAATAAGTTTTCACAAACAACATTTTTTTTTCATGAGTTTTGAAATTTTTGTAGAACTTAAAAAAAAATGATGGTTATTTTCCTTTTTTTTCAAATATGCATAAAAACGTGCTTTTATGTGTAAAGCAAATTTGAGAAAAAAGAAAATACCTATAATCTTTTTTTTAAGAAAAACTGTCACTTAAAGTTTTGCAAAACTTTCAAAATTCAAAGATAAAAAATGTTTGTGAAAACTTATTCTTTAGACAAATTTGAAGAAAAAAATTCGTTATCATTTCTTTCTAACAATGCAATCCTGAGAAGTTACAAACGATCAAAAAATGTAAATTTTAAATTTAAGCTTTTTTTCCTATTTTTAATTATTTTTGTGGATACATTGTAATATATCTTGGAGCGTAGCACACGGCACTTTCTGAAATTTTCAGGGTATCTTTTGCATATATAAAAGCACGTTTTTATCCATATTTGAAAAAAAAATTCTTGTCATCTTTTTTAAAATAAACTGTCTTTTAAAGTTAGCAAAATTTTCAAAACTTAAGGAAAAAAATATTTGGTTATGAAAACTTGTTCTTTTTATAATTTTGAAGAAGAAAGTTTCTTATAATTTTTTCCTAAAAATGCAATCCTGGAAAGTTACAAACGATCAAAAAATTTAAAAAAAATCAAATTTTTGATTGCTTATTACTAGGAAATGGCTCACTGAGAAAATCTGAAAAAATCACATAATCACGATTCATGTAGTGAAAGGCATTTTCAGTGGTTTAAGCCAAAAATCAGCCAAAATGATTCGAGAAGGAGTAGATGAATTACTAAGGAGGACTACAAATCTACTAGACCACTGTTGAAGGACAGGTAAAATACCAAAACAATGGAAAAACGCAGATGTGGTGCTAATTAAAAAAAAATGAGATGACAACAAGATGGAAAATTATCGAAAAATAAGTTTGATGTCACACTTATATAAATTGCTGACAAAAATAATTACCAACAGATTAGAAAGGAAACTGAATGAATACCAACCATGCAAGCAAGCGGGATTTAGGAAAAACTACGGCACCAACAATTGTGATTGAAAAATCTAATGAGTATGGCTACCCATTGTATATGGGGTTTGTAGACTACAAAAAAGCCTTTGATAGCATAGAAATATGGATGGTATATAAAGCAATGACCAACAGTAGAATAGACCACAGGTATAACGATTTAATAAGAGAATGCAATAAAGAGGCAACAGCAACTTACATCCTGCACGAGAAAACAAAACCAATTCAACTCAAAAGGGGAGTACGACAAGGAGACTTTTTATCACCAAAACTCTTCACTTTAGCGATGGAAGATATATTCAAGAAAATTGACCTAACCTAACCTAACCTAAGATACACTGATGATATCGTTATCCTCGCACATAGTAGAGAGGAGCTCATAGTGATGATCGATGACCTACAAAGAGAATCACTGAGAGCAGGGTCAAAAACACAAATTATGTACCATGGGATAGAAGAAGCAGTAATGATAGAAGGAAAGAAAATCCAAAAGGTTGAAGAGTTCATATGCCTGGAAATAACAAATGACCGGAATAATCAGAAAGAAGAAATAAGCTGAAGTAAGTAAGTAAGACTAGCTATGGTCTTCGAAAAACTCTCGCACAACCTGAGAAATAAGAAAATAGCTCAACACCTTAAAACAAGGATTTTCAACCAGTGTATATTGCCAGTGATAATATACGGCTCCAAAAACTGAACTATGACGAAACAAAACATAGAAAAACTGAAGGTCGCACAAAGAGCTATGGAAAGAGCAATGATAGGTAAATTAAGAAGAGACCGATACCGAAATTATAGAGTTAGAGCAATAACCAAATTCATCGACGTGGGAGACAGTCGCATCTCTCAAGTGGAAATTTGCGGGTCACGAAGCAATATATTGAGATGGGACAGAAAAATAATAGAGTTTAGGCCCTACGAACATAAAACAGGAAGAGAAAGACCACCTATGCGCTGGCACGACGATCTAAAAAAAAAAGCAGGGCTGACATGGATACGAGTAGCGCAGAACAGAGAACGATGGAAACAATTGGGAAAGGCCTATGTTCAAGAATGGACTTAATGGTTACTGATGATGATGGAGCAAAAACAAATTTTCATTCCGTATACTTGACTCATACATGGCCGTATATATATATACATATATGATTTTATTTTTTTGCCGAAATTATGCATTTTAGTGAAAAATTACAAGAGATCAAAGTTGTAGAGCAAACATTTTCTATTGATATTGGCTATTTAGATTTCGCGATAGTAAGCGCATTTTTTGCTAAGAAGCGTTGCAGAATTTTGAAAATTGTGAGCATCTGCTAATTTTTTTGGAATTTCAGCCAAAATTTTGCGTTTTCTAAAAAAAAATATAAGAGACCAAAGTTGTAGAACGCAAAATTTCCGATCGATTTAGGCCAGAAAAAAATGAAATTATATATATATATATATAAATACTTTATTTTCCGCGCCCTCTAGCGGAAAAACGGAAAATTATAAAACAATTTAAACAACCTATATCAATTGGAAATTTCTCTACACTCTACAACTTTTAAAATGCATAGTTTTTGCTAAAAATAAAAAAAAAACTATCTTTCTTATTTGTTTGTAACTTCTCAGGATTGCATTTTTAGGAAAAAATTATAACCAATTTTTTTCTTGAAATATGTCTAAAGAATAAGTTTTCACAGACAAAATTTTTTCTTTAAATTTGAAAATTTTGCAGATAAAAAGTTGATGGGTATTTTCTTTCAAATATTCAAATATGGATAAAAATGTGCTTTTATATGTGCAAAAGACACCTTGAAAACTTCAGGAAGTACCGTGCACTACGCTCAGAGATCTTACAATGTATCTACAGAAATACTTAAAAATAAAAAGCTGAAATTCAAGTATTTTGAAGTACGATGTATTTTATTGAATAATTTGGCTCTAAAATATTTAAATCCGGCTATATATTTTGAAAATCAAGTCTAGAAATTTTAAACCCGGTCATAAATGAACAAAAAATCCGGCCGTTACTTATGAATTCTGGTAATAAATTATTAAATCCTGCTATAAATAACTAAAATCTGGTTTAAAAAATTAAAATAGATTTAAACAATAAAAACTCGGTTTGTATCATTGCTTGCAAAAAATGTACTATATACGGTACGGTACTAGTTATAAATAAATGCGTTGAAGTGCATTAACAAAAATCCGGCCATGAACAATAGAATTCAATATTAAAACAATATCAGAAGTAAAATATAATGTGTTTTAGCAAGAAAATAACAAAATGTTGGATAAAATTTCAAAATCTGGCTATAAATAATAAAAATTTGGTCATAATACTAATAATAAAGTCTTATAAAATATTTAAATCTTACTATAAATGTTTGTCCACAAAGTTTCATCAACATCAAAGTTCTACCTAATATTATTATAATAACGTAAAATCTGGGCAATACTATAATTATTTTACTTAAAACATCAAAATAAGTCAAAAATCCGGCCAAAAGTTATGCAAATCCGGCCATAAATGATGTAAAACTGGCTGCGAATGATTAGAATCTGATAACTTTAATTTAAATTTGACCATAAATAATGAAGACAAGTGATGACAAACAATCAAAATTTGGGAAAAAGTTATAAAAATCTTCTAAAAATTAACAAAAATGAAGTATCAAAATGTTATTAAAATCCCGCCACATATAGCTCTTATACCGTTAGATGTTGAGGACACCGATCCACAGAAAAGATAAATGTATGTCTATATGAGTTAACAGATCCATTTGGAAAGAACGCTAAGCTCTGCATCACTTCGTTGGTCACCCATTCAAGTTGTGACCGCTCCGGCCGTTGTTAAACGAATGTTAGTGTTGTTATATAATTAAAATATGGCCAAAAAACATCAGTTTAAATACCATAGAATACCAAAACACCAAAATTTGTATAAAACTTTATAAATGGTGTGCAAAATACAAATAATCAAAATTTGATTGCAAATTATTAAAATGCAGCTGTAACATCAGAACCTGGTACTAAATTATGTAAATCTGGCCATGAGTAATCAAAACTCGGCCATAAACAATCAAAATCTGGAATATATTTAGTCCTAATATCTTAAAATTATCAAAATTGTGTAAAAATATTCGGCTCGTAATTAAAATTTGATAAAACATCAATTTTTAGTCTAATATTATAAAAACTTGACTTTGAAATTCTAAAATTTGTTAAAATAATCATCAAAGAAGAAGAACAATAATTAAAAACACAATATCAAGCTATCCAAATAAAAAAATTCAAATATAATTAAATTGATGTAAGTTATACATTGATATAGAATAGAAGTATTTGTGATTTAATTGTATTGAAAGGGAGTCTATTCTATTTACTTTTTTAATTATGTTCAAAAACAATATTTATTCAAAAAAATCTTTTAAATATTTATTAGTATAACTATTCTTGGGCATTCCCAATAGTAAAACCTGTGGGATATTTCTAAAAATAAATTTAACTCACCGTCGGGAAAAACCTGTCGCATCTTGAGGTATGAAGTGGTTAATCGTATAACGGAGGCCTTATCTAATTGTGAGGTAATCGCAGCAGGTAATGGTAGCAATTTGGCTAACTCGAGGAATTCAGCGTTTTCCTTTTCCCGCCTCGATCTTGCCGCATTCTTACTTTTCTCTTTCATTGCGTGCTGATGTTGAGCGCCCGAGAAACTGTGTACCACTGTAAAAAATAAAATAATTATTAATTAATAAATCATTAAAATTTGTCCGCATTTCATTCCACCCTCTCATTGTTAATTGCACCTCTTCTAACAAGTGAACGTTTTTTTTTTCTTGTTTCGTTTCGTTGAGATTCATTAAGAGAGCAAAAAAAATATAGTCAGCATTTTCTCTTTTGCTTTATTTGTTTTTAAAATATGCACAAGTCAAGGAGCGTACAAAATGGCGACCGGATATTACAAGTACCTCGTTTGCGGAACGGCGGAAATGCATTCATTTTATAAGCACACTCGATATTAATTATAAAATAATTAATTGCTTTATTATCATTAATTTTTTTTATATTTCTGTAAAAATATTTATAAGTATCAAAAACAAGTTTACCAACTTAAATTATGCAAATAATGATGAAATAAATTTGACAGTTTTACCAACAGTCAAAATATTTGATAAAAAGACAGATTTACCAACTGTGTTTTGAAGTTAATTAAACTTTTATAAATGACTAAACTAAAAATTAAGGTTACAAACTATATATCCATTACTTGATGAACACATCAACTGTTTTTTTTTAACAATCACTAATTAAGCTTTGACATATGAAATTCTGTTAGGTAAAACTATGAAATTGATTAATTTAGCAATTGTTACATTTGTCTATTAAATGTAAACATGACAACTGTCATTTTCAAAGATATCAACCAATCAGGCTTACCAATTATTAAAATGTGTCAAAAAATATATTACCAACTGTCAAATTACTGTTGTGTTATTGTTTAACAACTGTTAAATTGTATAAATGTATCTAAAAGGATTACTAGTTATCAATTGTTTACTTATTGGTGTTCAGTGTCATACCAACTGTCAAACTTGTATTCAGAACTGTCAAATAATGAGTCCACTTACAAAAAAATGTGAAATAATTTTGAGAAATATCTAATTACTGTCAAATAATTTAAGTTTTTGTAGAAAACTGTCAAATTATGTCGTTACAAATTGCCAATTAAGGTCGAAAGTTATTAAATTATTATTTTAAATGTAGATTAAGGCTTTCAAACAAACAACTTTTGCGGAAAATTTATTACCAAATTATTAAATTTCAAATTGTATTAGGAAATGTTAAATAAATTTTGCCAATTGTTTATTTAAGGTCAAAAACTGTCAAAAACTGTCAAATACTAAATGCAAATATCTATGAAGTTATGCTAACTGTTAATTTAGGTAAAAAATGACAAAGTATTACAAATTGTCACGCAGGTTTTACAACTGTCAAACGATTCTAATATGTAAAAATTGACAATTTGTAAACTCTAAAATTGTCACAAACTGTCAAAATATAATTTGTCAAATAATATTTTTGAATATTAATCATAAAATTTGTCAATTAAGATGTAAAAGTTAATTAAAATTGAGTTTATAATGTTTTACCAACTGTCAAACTAATTATTGTTAAATAATTCCAAGAAATGCAAACTATCAAAATAATGTAACTGTCAAATTATATTAAAAAATTTTGTAATGTCAGATTAGCAATTTCGAAATTTTCAAATTGTCAAGCAAATTTCTTCAAAATATATTTGGCAACTGTCAAATTGTGTTTTAGGATGTCATCAAAGATTTATTTTGTTTGTCAGATTATAACCATTAAATTCACAAACTATTCATTTATGTTTAGAACTGTCAAACAAATTTGGTAATTGTCAAAATATTGTTGGCTACCAAATTATGTTTTTGGATGTCAATCAGGAATTTATCAACTGTCAGATTATAACAATTATATTGACAAATTTTGCAACTGTCAAAATACTTTTAGCAGTTGTCAAATTGTGATTACGGATTTTAATTATATATCCAGAACTATCAAATAACAAATCTAAACGTCAATGAAAGCACATTGTCATTTTTGAGTGATTTGACATTTCTTAAGTTTCATAAGTAAAAATTAAATCAGAAAATGCTAAACATCATCAATTGTGTTTATAAATACAGACAAATTTATTCAAATTTGTTTTTTGTTCATGCGATGCTGTGGTCATACAAAATTAGTAACAAATGTATCAACTGTCTGTCAAATAAATTATCAAACCTTTCAAATGTATCTACAGAAGTGTCAATAAAATGTATTTAACGACAGATTTTGCAATCAATACTCAAATTATACTATAACTGTCAAGGTATTGCCTGAGAATGAAAGAAGAAATGTTATGAAATGTAAAGTAAACAATATTGATGTTAACTGACATTTACAACTATCAGATTATAACCTTAGATTTTAAACAAGTTCAACAAACTGTCAAACAATGTACAAAAACTGTAACATTGTGTAGCAAGTATCAAATTATGTCAAATAATTTATCAGGGTGTCTTTAATTAATTTAACGAGAAGCGAAAGACCGTTTGATGCACATACTAACCGGAGATTAGACAATTGTCAAAATGTCAGAAAGTACCAAATAAGTCTTGCAAATTCTCAGTTATAGTCTAAAATTGTCATACTGCTATATCAACTGTCAAATAATGAATCGGGCCAAGTCAGTTTACCAATACTAAGAGTTAAAACTATATCCCAAACAAGTTTTATAAACTGTCAATTAATCCAAAAAGTGTCAAATAATAGATATCGGTTGATTGGTATTATTAACCATCAAATTATTCCAAACTATCAATTAAAGTTTTGACACTTTTTGAGGTTATTTAAAAAAAAAAGAGAAATAATTAATAATTATTAAATCTAAATGTCAAAGAAGAAACTATCAAAATTTTACTAATTGACTTATCAAGTATGTCATAAGTTTGCTCATTGTTTGAAATGTCAAATTAAATTGAAAATGTCAAATATAAGTGACAAATGTTGAAAAATGTTAAATAATTAATTAGAAAATTAAAAAAAGTATTTTTTTACTGTCATTACTTTATTAGCTGTCATAAACTTAGCTGCTTACTGTGAAATTATGTATAAATGTTTATAAATGACACATTATTATATTGTTCGTAAATTTATTAATTCTTCTAATCTAAAAGACTTGTTTTATATTAAATTCAATCTCGCGCGATTATCATTTTATTAGTTAGTCTAACGAATTAAATTTTTAACATTATATTTCAAGTCTTTGAAAATAATTTTTAGCATTTTATTATTGTAATTTCAAACATATTTTTGCCGTATACTATTAAATTGCGTGCTACATCTGCCTTTGAATATAAATATAAATATAAAATCACTATATATAATACGCACTTTTAGCACTACTGAATTTAACCTCCTTATTCTGAACAAACTTCATTTTAGCACAAATCACTTTTAATCACTTATTAATAATATCAAAAATCACCACATGCTCTTCAATCAACATCCGACTAGCATCTGCCAAATATCACCTCCAAACACCTTATCTTATTTATTTTGTATCCTTCTTTAATTTAGGACCATCTAAGGTGTTTTTACAACAGCAACAAGCCATTAATGTTATTGTCATGAGATGACTGAAAGTTGTGCGATATGCATTTGGCCGACTGCATTCTGGTTTCCATAAAAATGGAAACTCAGGTGAATAATGCAAGGTGGGCAGTGTCTATTGTTGAATGCAAGGTGGAAAGTTGACTGGGTGATGCAGTACACGCCTACTAAAATGGGGAAGTTATAATGATGATTGAATAAGAATTAAATTTGATTTATTAAGTAAATTATAATTAATGATAGACAAATTATTAAAATCTTGGCAAAAATGATTTAAATCTATTTAGTTGCTTATGATGGAATAAGCAAGTCGCTTTTATTAATCAGACTAATTTGTTCGATCGCAAACTTTATAATTGATTTACTTTTATTTCAATGACACTAGAACAACAAAATTAATTTCTAAATTATAATATATTTTCTAATTTTTAAACATTACATTTTAAAGATGTCTTACTTTAGAACTGGTTCAGCAATATGTTCTGCATTTATTATAAAATATTGAAGTGCTGCAAATAATTGATTTTGATCAATCTCAAAGGCCAGATTTTTATAATTATCAACCAAATTTTGATAATTGAAACATTGATGTGTAGTATTTTAAAAATAAAATTTGCTGGCTAATGTTAACTTACTCGGGCCAGATTTTTAGAAATAATAATTTTTGATTTTTACGAAGATGTTTATTTACTACTAAATAACTCTGGATCTATAAAACTCAATTTTTGTTTAATAAATTCAGTCAAATTATAATATTTGTTTAATTATTATATTTTCATATAAAATTCGGATTTTTTGTATTTTAAGGACAAAACTTAATTTTAAGTCTGATTTTTTAATTGTGGAATTTTTTGCAGCTTTAAAATAATTGAATTTTTGTTAAATTAGCCGGATTTTTTTTCAAATTTTGGCCGGATTTTTATTTTAATTGCTGGATTTTGAGTTTTTTGTTATATTCTTTTAATAGCGGCCGGATTTTTATTATTTTTACTGTTTAAACAATTGAAAAGAGAAACATTTGCAATTTTATTGTAATAGTTTGATTTTTAAGTTTTTTTAAGTTCACTTTATGCATAAGATTTATTAGTTTAATTTTTTATGTATTTTTGGCAGAAGCCTATTGGTCTCTCATTCCATATGGTTCTTATGAATCATTAAATTATTGTTAATTATGATTACGGTTTAGAAAATGTTTTTATTGTAAAGAATTTTGTATATTCCTATAACTTGGTTAAGTAGAACACATTTGTTTGTCTTTGCTAAGTATAATTCAGCATTTTTTATATATTTATTTATTTATTTATTTGGCAGCTTTTAAAAGTGGACGGACAAATGAAACACCTCTCAAATTAGTGTAATTATTTAAACAAACACTACATCACAAATAAAATACAAAGTAAATGCTTCACTTCAGTGAAGTACAAAACGAGTGAACGAAAGTGGCTGATAAAAGAGTTTTAATAGATATAGTTCTAGCTTTAAACTTTTTTTTTTGTTGACTAATTAATTGAGATTTTTGAATACAGCAACAAATTTTGTTTTTGTTTTTTTGTGGATGTTTTTGTATTTTTTTTTTTTTAGTTTTAGAATCCTTAGATATAATTAGGTTTACTGCTGAAAATGACTTTAAAAGTATACCAAAGGATTCTATGGAAATGTGAAGAGTTTTATTTTATGATTGTGGAATTATATTGGTAAATCCTGCACATAAAAGAATTGGTCATCAAATAATTGGATGTTTTTTTAACTTTTAATGTTTCTGCTGCTATCACATTTTTAGGGATGAATGTCAATTGTCTTTTAAACTGTAGAAGAATTGTCATACAACTTAGTTTATGAAATTGTCTTCTTTTCACTTTAGATGCTTTTGTTGCTATCATATTTGAGCGATAAATAAAAAGATTTGTTGGAGAACCAATTTCTTGATAACAAATACTTGGGTGCGCGGCCGAATTACTTAGTTTATGCTTATAGATGAAAAGTTTGTATTGGTGTAATCCACTCACTCTGAAAAAGCTTTCAATCAATGAAAAGCAACTAATTAACTTTTGAGGACATCTATCCGGTTTCATATTATTCATATTAATCACAGAGAAAAATGCAATCAATCGCAAAGCAACAAATCAAGATACTTAACTGTTTTTTAGTCAATTGCACATTAGGCCAGAGAAATATAACCGCGCTCCAAGCGACTAATCATTTTGGATACTTAAATAATCTCTAATTAATTGCAAAGCGACATATTAAGTCTTTAGAGAAAATTAGTTACAAATCAACAAATCAAACAAATAATTTATTGATTCTTGAGAGAACTGCTACCAATCGCTATGCGATAAATCAGTTTCTGAGGACACCTATCTAGTTTCTATTCAATCGCGAAGTGACATATTGACTCCTAAAATAATTTCAATGCAACAAATTAACTTCTAAAGATATTTAACTGATTTCTAATCAATCTCAAAGCGATATATTGAGTTCTAAGAGAACCAACTGCAACCAATCAACTTCTGATGAGACTTAACTGAATTGCAATCAATATTGCAAAGCAACATATTGAGTCTCAAAAAGTTTGCAACTAATTGCAAAACAACAAATTAACTTCTAAGGACATTTAACTGATTTTTAATTAAACGTAAGTCGACCTGATTTGTAATCAAACGCAAAGCAACATAATGTGTCTTGAGGTGATTGCAACCAATAGAAAAGCGACAAATCAGTTTTTGAAGACATATAACTGGTTTCTACTCAATTTTGAAACGATATAATAAATCCTGAGATGATTGCAACTAATTGCAAAGCAAGAAATTAACTTTTGAGGACACAGGATCGCAATTTTTTTTCTAGTGAAATTGATCAGAAATTTTCTGTAGAATCTAATTCTGGCGCAATTTTAAGTCTATATCCTGTTTATAAGCTGCAAAAGCCATAAAACCATTTTTTTTCTCAGTTGATACTTAATACTTTGAGATTGATACTTTGGTTGATAATTAGTTTGTACTTGATACTTTGACAGTTGATACTTGATACTTTATACTTTGACCAAAAACGACATTGATAGTCGATACTTTGACAAGTCACGACTTTGATAGTTGATACTTTGATTGTTAGTAGTTGATACTTTGACAGATAATACTTAATACTTTGTCAAGTCACGACTTTGATAGTTGATACTTTGACAATCATAATTGATATTTTGACAGATTTGATACTTTAACAAAATGTTTTTACTTCTTTGGTGCTTAATACTAGAACAATTGACAATTTATACTTTGACAGTTTAAATTTTGACAGTTTTAACTTTGACAGTTATTTATACTTTATACTTTGATTGTTGACACTTTGACAGTAAATTTTTTAACATTTGGTACTTGACACTTTTGACAATTTATACTTTAAAAGTTTAAACTTTTTTGACGGTTGACACTTTGACAGTAAATACTTTGACATGTCATACTTGGTTTGTTTAAAAGTTTAAACTTGAAAGTTTATACTTTGACAGTTACCACTTTGACCGTTTATATTTTGACAATTTACACTTTGATTGTGGATAGTTAGTACTTTTGAAAGTTTATACTTTGACAGTTTATATTTTAATTATTGACACATTGACAATCAATACCGAAGCATGTGATAATTGACACTTTTGACAGTTTTTATTTTTGACAATTTATACTTTAACACTTGATACTTTGACAGTTTATATTTTGATTGTTGATACTTTGACAGTTTGTACATTAAACACTTGATAATTTGACATTTGATACTTTAATAGTTTATACTTTGATTGTTGATACTTTGACATAATTTTGTCAGATTACACTTTGATTGTGACAAACATTTAGTTGGGTGGGCGGGGCACTCCAGTTGAAACTACTTGCAATTAATGAACTGTGTACCTCGCTCACCCATTCAGGTGTTTGTGATTAAGAAATTGAATCACAAACACTTGGGCGAGTAGGCGGGAACTAAAGTTACAACTACTGTCCCTCAATCTATAAATTGCTTGCTCCGCCCACCCACCCAAGTGTTGGTGGTTAAGAAATTGGATCACTCATGTGTTTGTGATTTAATTTTTTAATTACCAACACTTGGGTAGAAGGGCGGGACATACAATTTATTGACTGCAAGACAGAAGTTTTAACTGTAGTTTACGCCCACCCGCTCAAGTGTTTGTGATCCAATTTCTTGACTACCAACACTTAGGTGGGAAAGCGGGAAATAAAGTTCATTTATTACGAGACAGTAGTTTTAGCTGGAGTTCCCGCCCACCCACCCAAGTATTTGAGATTTTTTTAATTGAAACTATTGTCTTGTAATCAATGAAATTAGATTACAAACACATGGACGGGTAGGTGGGATTTCCAGTTGAAACTACCTTTTTTTAATTAATGAACTTTTTTTTCAGTGGGCTGGACAATAAAGAGCATTTTTTAAGTTTTTGTTGAAGTTGACTTATTTTGATGTAAATTAGTTGGAATATATAAATTTGTTTGTGTATTTGAGTTTTAAGGGATTGAAACTTGAAAAAACTGAAAAATATGGTAAAAATGCCTGTTTTTCAGCATTAACTCTTACAAATACAGGTTTAATATCGCTCAGAGAAACTATATACTAACTATTAATAAAAATTTGAATTTTGCGAACAATTCTACATAGAAAAAATGTACAACATTTTTTCCTTCATTATTCACATTTTTTTTAGATGGACTTTTATACGTCTGATGTGCAGAACGCTGATTTTTTTTTATGTAAAATTTGTTGAAGAATTCAAATTTTTAATAATATTTGGTCTATAGTTTCTCCGAGCGCTGCTAAATCTGTATTTGTAAGAGTTAATGCTAAAAATAGGCATTTTTATCATATTTTTGCAATTTTTTTGAGTTTTAGATCTTTAAAAACTAAATACACAAAACACATTTATATTTCCAAACTAATTTACATCAAAATACGTTAAATTTGGCGGTTAAAAAACATTAAAAAATGCTTCTTTTTGCCCAGCCCACTGATTATAAAAAAATGGTTTTATTGCTTTTGCGGTTTATAGACAGGATATAGACTTAAAATAGATTTCTGATCAATTTCACTAGTAATTTTTTTTTTATAAAAAATGCGATTAATGCAACTAATTGCAAAGCGACCAATCAATTTCTGATGATTTTTTTTTTGTATAATTAAGAAGAAATAAACTTTATTATTATTGTAATCAATTGCAAAGCAACATAATGAGTCCTGAGATAATTGCACAACAACAAAATGAACATTTAACTAATGTATAATCAATCACCTTAAGTGCAATCAATTCCGAAACGATAAATCAACTTCTGAGGACTCATAAATGATTTGTAATCAATTACAAAGCAACATACTGAGTTTCAAGAGGGTTCTAAAGCGACAGATCAACTTTTGATTACACTTAATTGATTTTTATTCAATAGCAAAGCGACATGTTGAGTCTCAAGAGGATTGCAACCAACGGCAAAGCGGCAAATCAACTTCTGATGATACCTTACTAACTTGTAACCAATTGCGCATCTACATATTGAGACTCAAGAAGATTGCAACTAATTGCAAAGCAACAAATCGTTTTCTAAAAAATACTTTAATCAATTGCAAAGTGGCATTTGATGTTTTAAGAAAATTGCAACCAATTGCAACGCGACAAATCAACTTCTGAAGACACTTAACTGATTTTTAATCAATTGCAAAGCGACATATGAACTTTAGAGGACATTTACCTGATTTTGTATTAAAAACAAAGCGACATATTGAGTCTCAAGAAGATTGCAACTAATCGCAAAGCAACAAATCAAATTTTGAAGACACAACTGATTTGTAATCAATTGCAAAGCAACACTCAAGAAGATTGCAACCAATCTCGAAGCAACAAATCAACTTTTGAGGATGCTTAACTAATTTCTAATCAATTGCAAAGCGAAATATTGAGTCTCAAGAGGATTGCAATCAATTGCGAAGCGACAAATCAACTTTTGAGGATACTTAACTGATTTCTAATCAATCACGAAGCAACATAATGAGTACTAAGATTATTCTACTTCGGTTGCAATCAATTTTAAATCGACGTCTTAACTTAACTGGTTTCTAATTAGTTGCGAAGCAATACATAAAGTATTACATCGATTGCAATCAAGAGAAGCAACTTATGGATTTTTATTTATAGTACGTACATACTAGATTTAATTATGGTTTAAATGCTTTACTAATCTTAAAAAAATCTTTTGTTTAGGTTGGAAATAGATTTAAATCTTAAAAAAAGTTAAGTTTTTGCCTTTATTTATGTATACAAATCTGTTTTTAATCCATTCGGAAGATTGAATCGTTAAAAAATACGACATTGTTATGTATAAATTATATATACTTTTGATTGTGAAGAATTTAATAAACATAGAATTACAATTTTTAATAGAATTTGATAGATTTAATTAAATTGTTGTTTAACTATTATAAATTGCATGGTAACAAGTTGATTTATGTTTCTACTTGATTAGCACATGTTATTTTACAATTGCCAAATGTTCGGGATACCCCCAACAGTACACGTGAATTTCGAACAAACATCTGGAAACAATTACCCGTCCGACAATATTTATACAACCTGAAGAAATTTGAATTTTATCATTTGAGAGTAAGGTGGTGCACAGGTTCCCACACCTTGCTCCACCCCACCTGTACCTAACTAAAAACGCACTTTTACCTTTTACTTGCGATTGTAAAATCTTATTGTACTCACTAACTACCGTACTAACCATGGGAAAATTAACCATAATAAAATTTCCAAAAAAAAAAACAATTTGATTAACTTTATTTAAAAAAATATTTTTCCGAGTAAGAATAAATTTAAGTTATGTAATTCTTTCTGCTTAATAATAATTTTGAATATTCACACCATTTCAAATGTGAAATTCTCATGCTCGTTAGATGGGTATAATATACATTGTTCCTAACATTTATTGTTATTGCAGCACGTCACACATTCCTATGATTATTTTCGACACCTGTGCGAACATTATTCGCGCCCTTTGTCTTCTTTCGTCTCTTCGATGTTATTTATTTTACCGTTTTCTGTCGTCGCCGTTCGTTGCGTTAATATCGATGCGTTTCTTGGAATTGATATACAGTAAGAGGTTTGCAACTATACTTTTTTCATATGTAAACATTATTACTTAAGAAATTTAATAAAAAAAACAATGATACAGTTTTGTCAAATTATATATCATTATTTTAAACAATTTTATATAAAGACTCAAATAAAAATAATTTATTTCAATAAATTGGTAGCTTTATAATGATTTAAAATATACTAAGGTTGATATTAATTTAACCAAGTTATAGCAACATTGTACTTCTCGAGTAAATCAAAATTTCTCTTTTTTTAATCAATCTTATACCGAAGGTTAAATATAAATATTTTATATAAATAAATTAAAGCCTTTAATAGTAGTTTTATAATGAAATATTGCTATTAATTTAAGCTAGTTATAGCAATATTGCACTTTTTGATCAAATCAAAATGTATTATTTTTTTAATATGCATTTAAGTTTGTTATATAATATGTATATCATATCTATATGTTATGTTACCCCCACTGTTTTAAAATTGTAAATAGTTGAGTCTAAAGTTATCGTAACAAACAAAACATTGTTGAATTATAAAAACACGTCTCTGCAAATAATAAGTTGTCGGAGGTGTAACATGGTAGTTTTGTTTTACAGCAAATAATTACAAAATAAATCTTTGTACTAATCTTAGCTCAGCAGTTCGTGCCTCGAGCAAGCCGTCGCAGTACATACCTAAAATGCGATAACAAATTACATACATTGTATATACGCAGCAATCTATCCCGATACATTTTAGTCGACAAATTGACACGTTCCGTCGTCGCTTAATTACAACAGATTACAACATTGTTATAATTTTAAACAAATTTATTTACACCTACAATTAAGATTGTAATAACATCAGTACTGTTTATTATTCTGATTTTTTTCAAGTCGTTAAAAAGCGTCGACATGGTATATTGAACTATTATACCACAAATAAACACACGGTTTAATTAAGCTATTAAATATTTTAGATTGATATGTTTATGTGCGATAACAATAAAAATTGTTTTAGAAGTTTTAAAATCAAACAAAAAATATTTCAATAAATTTTATGCAATTAAAACAAATGCTATTTGGTAAATTATTAAAAATAATATAAACGTTTCAATTCGTATTGCTTTTAAAACCACATGACTAATAGCCTTACAAATTTGTTATAAACTCAGCATTTTTTCTTTCAATAATATCTATGATTGATAGAATCGTATCTTAACTATTTAAAGGATACGTGAAATTAACAATGTTTTTTTCTGTTATCACCTTGTCCCACATATAATATTACTTGGAAAATGAGATCATCATAGACTGAAACGTGTAATCACAAAGACAGTTTCGAATCTGATTTAATGATGATAATGTGTTTTGTAATATTAGTCATGATGGTTATATTAATAGTATTAATATGCATTTACATAAAGCTGCAACCAGAAATAAATTTTAGAAAAATACAGGGCAGGCATAAGTATAAATTATTGGCATATGGATTTTAATCAAATTTACACAATTCATAGTTATAATAATGAAGTGAATCATTGCAATATTTTATTAATTTCCAATGTAACGTCCAGATATTATGCAATGTTTTGTTTTTGTCTACTGCATTTAAGTCAAATTATGTTACAATAATTTAATTCTAACTATGCCAAGCTGAGCATATGGTTTTTAATTAAATTTACACAATTTGTACTTAATTATTATATAATATTGAATTAAATCATTACAAAATTTTATCAATTTCTAATATAATATTCAGAAATTATGCATTGTTTTGTTTTCTCTTATTGCATATTAATTAAGCAATGTCAAATTAGTTAATTTCAAATAAAGCCAATTTGACTGTATGGATTTTAATTAAAATTACACAATTCATACCTTTAATAATCAAGTAAATCTTTGGATAATTTTATCAATTTCCAATGTACTATTCAGAAATTATGCATTGTTTTGTTTTTGTCTTCTCTATACAAGTCAAGTTATGCTAGATTAATTTAATTCAAACTATGCCATTGGGCATATGAATTTTAATAAAATTTACACAATTTATATTTGTAATATAGAAGTAAATTTTTACAAAATTTCATTAATATCTAAAATAACGTTCAGAAATTATGCATTGTTTTGTTTTCTTCTATTGCGTAGTAGATAAGTTATGCCAGATTGATTTATTTTAAATTATGGCAAAATGGGCGTATAGATTTTAATCAAATTTACACAATTTACACTTATATTAATGAAGTAAATTTTAATAATTTCTAATGTAACGTTCATAACATGTATTGCTTTGTTTTTCTTTATTGCATATTAGTTTATTTTAAACTATACCAATTTGAGCTTATGAATTATCAAATTTACACAATTATAACTATATTTAGGGCCGTATCTAGACAAAATTTCTACAACATTTGCAATTTTAATTGCAATCAGTGGCACCACCAAATGATGGTTCTTGTATATCCCTACATAGTCGCTTGAAAATTAAACAATTCAACCGCAATGAAGCAATCATATCAGATACTTATAAATTGGAGTGAATTGGATTCATCATTCCCTCCTCTGACAAAGGGACTTTTTACGGAGAAGACACTTCCAATTTCTTGATAACAAAATTTTTGGTAGGAGGCTGAGCACTCACAGTTTAAACTACTCGATGGTAATAATAATATGGAGTGACCCACTCACCGGCCCAAGTGTTGGTCATTAAAAGATTATATTCATTATTCCCTTTTCTAAGATCTTGTAAACAGGAAAATCTCCAATCCTTGTTAACAAACTTTTGGGCGGCTGGCTGAGCATTACTCGATGGTAATTATAATATAGAGTAACACACCCACTCATCCAAGTGTTGTTTATAAAGAGATTGGATTTGTCATCTTCTCTAACATAGTGATTTTTAAAAACTTGCAATAAGGAGAAACTTTTTTCTTAACAAGCTCTTGGGCGGTTGACTCGCTCACTCACCTAAATGTTGATCATTAAGGGATTTATAAGCCCTTCTTCTAATATAGAGAGCTATAAATCTAAACTAATCTAATCTAACATAAAAACTTCTAATTTTTTTGTTAACAAACTCTTGGGCAGGTGGGTGGGTACACCAGTTCAGACTACTCAATGGTAATCATGATTTAGAGTGACTCAACCACCCGCCCGAGTATTAGTCTTCAAAATATTACATTCATCATGTTAGAACAGAGGAACATAGAAACTTTTAACGCTTACACTCCAATTCAAACTACTTGATGGTTATTATGGAGTAACCCACTCACTCGCCCAAGTGCTGATAATTAAAAAAATAGATTCATTAGCCTCTTCTTTAACATAGAGACTTCTAACGCTTCCAAAAAGAAAAACTTTCAATTTTTTGTTAACAAATTCTTGGGTAGGTGGACGAGCCTTTCAGTTCAAACTTCTTGCTGGTAATCTAGATCTGAAGTGACCCACCCATTCGCCCAAGTGTTGGTCATTAAAAGATTAGATTTAGTATTATTTTTCTAATATAGAGACTTATAACGTTTACACATAGGAGACAATTCCAATTTTTTGTTAACAAACTCTTGGGCGGCTGGGTACTCTAATTTAAACTACTTGATGGTAATCATAATCTAGAAAAACTCACTCAAGTACCGGTCTTTAAAAGATTAGATTCATGATTCCCTATTCTAATTTAGATACTTCTAATGTTTGAATAAAGTTAGAAGTTTCTTCTAGTTTTTGATAACAAACACTCAGGTAGGTGGCTTAGCACTCTAATTTAAACTACTTGATGGTAATCATAATCTGGAGTGACCCAGCCATCCATCAAAGTGTTGATTATCAAGAGATTGGATTTTTTATGTTCTCCTCTAACATAGAGATTTTTAAACACTTGCAATGGGAGAAACTTCTAATTTCTTCTTAACGCTAGAAAAATTTGTCGGATTTAGTCTTTGCAACCTGATGGGGTGCAGTTATATTTATCGAGTAAAAAGTTAATAAAGCACTAAATAAAAACTTCACTTAAAAATTAAATTAATTTAAAAATTAATTGCTGAGAAACGACTTATCGCATAATTTTTATAAAAGTTTCAGGACACAGATTGAACTTTTTTCTATAATGTGTGAAACTATTATTCTATTATATTCAGGCTGAGTTTGATTCTGTAAACCTTTATAATAACGCAACTGTTCTCTCCCCTTAACAAACTCTTGGGAAGGTGACTTGCTCACCCATCCAAGTGTTGATTATCAAGAGATTGGATTTATTCTAACATAGAGATTTCTAACGCTTGCAAAGAAGAGAAACTTTAAATTTTTTGATAAGAAACTCTTAGGCGCATGGGTGGGCACTTCAGTTCAAATTATTTGCTGGTAATTATGAGCTAGAGTGACCCAATCACCTACCCAAGTGTTGGTCATTAAGAGATTGGAATCACAATCTCCTCCTATAACATAGAGACTTTTAATGCTTGCAAAGTAGAAAATCTTTTAAATTTTTGATAAGAATCTTTTAGGTTGATGGGTGGACACTCCAGTTCAAACTTGATGGTAGTCATGATCTGATGTGACCCATCCACCCGTCCAAGTGTTGGCTATTAAAAAAATAGATTCTTCATACGCTCTTCTAACATAAAGATTTTTAACGTTTACATATAGGTACAATTTCTTGTTAACAAACTTTTGAACAAGTGAATGAGCACTTTAATTCAATTTAGTTGATGGTAATTATGATCTTGACTGACTCAGCTACCCACTCAAGTGTTGGTCATCAAGATATTGGATGTATCATCTTCTCTTCTGACTAAGACTTCTTACACTTGCGGAGAGGAGAAACTTTTAATTCTTTGATAACAAACACTCGAGCGGTTGAGAGCTTTCTTCAGTTCAAACTACTTGCTAGTAATCTTGACTCTATGCGAAATCCTTCTGGTAGTATTTATACCAAAGCCGGGGAGACCCACGTATGCCTTGGCTAAATTCTACAGTCCAATCAGCTTGACATCCTTTATGCAAAAACTATTAGAAAAAATAGTATAGATAGGCACATACGGGACGGGGTGCTAAAAGCCCGACCACTGCACAAGCATCAGTATACTTACCAAACACCAACTAATCAGCAAATGCAAAAATACCATCTAAAGCAAAGAAATAACTTTGGGTGCTTTTTTGGATATTGAGAGGGCATTTGACAATACTACTTTCAAATCCATTGCAAAGGCAATGGAAAGCCGAAGAATAGACCCTCTCGTTCAACAATAGGTCAACTCCATGCTCAAGAACCGGATTGTAATTATAGCATTATATGGAAAAACTGTATGAGCCAAAGTTGCCGGCGGGTGCCTACAGGGAGGCGTACTCTTACCTCTACTGTGGTGCTTAGTCATGGACAAATTACTACAGATACTCTACAACATGGGTATCTTTGCCTTAGGTAATGCAGATGATCTCACAATCCTTGCATGAGGAAAGTTTGGAGCAACCGTGTCAGACATGACACAGAGTGCGCTAAATACCGTAGAAAGGTGGGGCAAAAATGAGGGGTTATCAGTGAACCCAAGCAAAGACGGCAAAACACCACATACCTAAAAATATATGAAGCCAAGCTCCGGATGTCAAAGGAGGTAAAATATCTGGGACTAACGCTTGACACTAAGTTAAACTTCAATTCACATTTGACAAATATAACAACAAAAGCCATTCGGGTGTTTTTTGCTACAAAAATTATGGTTGGACGTACATGGGGACTAACATCTAGTAAGACCAAATGGTTATACACGGTGGTGGTAAAACCTATTATCACACACGGAGCGCTTGTATGGGGAGAAAAAACCACTCTCAAGTGCACAGACAAAAAAACTAGAAAAAATTCAGAGGCTAGCATATCTGCTAATAACAGGAGCAATGAGAACGACGCAGCTATGGAAGTACTATTATCATTTCCGCCACTTCACTTGATGGTAATGACGGAGGCAAGACAAGCAGCATACAGAGTGTGGATAAAGGAATACAATGTAAACCTCAGAACCCAGAGACCTAATATAACAAAGGTGTTGTTTGAGGAAGAAATTTTAACGATGAGATCGGACTATAAAGAGCCACTGCATCAGCAAAAAATTTGACGTGATAATACTACAGCAAAACGAATGGATAAAGAACAGATATCTGGGAACGGTCAAAGGAACTGTCTGGTACACAGATGAGACCAAAGACCAAAAAAGCACAGGGGCTGGAATTTACGAGGACAAACACCAAAGAAAGCAAACATGGTTGAGAAGAGACTTAAAACATGACAAACCAATAACCATCATGTCATACAGTCAAGCGGAATTGCAGGCCCTGCAATCGCCAGTAATAAAATCTAAATTGGTGATAACATGCATACATAGTCTGGAAACAGTAGCTACAACTTGCAAAGTTTACCTGGTATGGATACCCAAAGACCAGGAGATAAAAGGAAATCTCAGGGCAAATCAACTTACCAAACAAGAAGCACAGAAGACATTTACTGGACCAGAACCCTTTATTGGGATCCCGTACGAGACCGGAAAAGCAATAATCCGCAGCAAACTTGAGGTGGAGCTCAACAACTTGTAGAAAAACTGTAAGTGATTGACACATTCAAGAATATTCCTAGCAAGATCATAGTTTGATATCAAAACAATGGTAATACAAATGAGTCGTATTAGACTCCGAAGGCTCAGAGGACTGATAACCGGACACTGTAAACTTAACAAACAGGTGTTTGGAAGAAGATGAGACTTTGATACACTTGCTGAATGAACGCGAAGCTTACAAACAGCAACGTAGCCATTTCCAGTTGAAACTACTTGATGGTGATCATAATCTGAGAAGACCCACTTAAGTGTTGGTCATCAACTGATTGGATTTGATTCATTATTCTGACTTGGACACTGCTAAGTTTTTGACAAGAAACACTCAGGTGTGTAGGTGGAGATTTCAGTGTAAACTACTCGATGGTAATTATGATTTAGAGTAAAAGTGATCCTCACAAAAAAATAGATTATCTAACATAAATATTTTTAATGCTTGCAAAGAGGAAAAACTTCAAATTTCTTGTTAACCTTGGCGGGTAAGCGTTCAAACTACTCGATGGTAATCATGATTTTGAATGACCCACTCATTCATCATCCCCTCCTTTGACTAAGATACTTCTTACACTCGCAAAGAGGAGGAACTTCTAATTTCTTGGACGGGTGAGCAGGAACCTCAGCGCATGATTACAAGCAAGTAATTTAAACTGAAATACTCAATACTCCAAGTGTCAGTTACCAAGATATTGGATATCATCTCTTGTAACTACTGGCTTTTTTTCTTTGTGGTTTATTTGCAGATTATTTTTGTTAAATCTAAGAAGAGAGGGGGGGGGGGGAGTATGCCCACATTAATGAAATAAATGCAAAATTCATTTTATTTCTAATAAAATTATGCATTGTTTTGTTTCTCTTTATTGCATATTAGTTAAGCCATGCCAGATTAATTTAATTTAATGTATGCCAAACTGAACGTATGGGTTTTAATTAAATTTACTCAATTCATACTTATAATAATAAAGTAAATTTCTGCAAAATTTTATAAATTTCTAATATATCGTTTACAAATTATGCATTGTTTTGTTTTCTCTTTTTGGGTAATATTATTTTCAAATTTTGAAACTGCAATAAATGTCAATGTCATGGACAGATGACATTAAATTTCAGTTTTGATAGATTACGCAAAAGGTTTTTGAGTATCTGACTTAAATGTCAATGTTTTAGCATATTAAACTTCAACAATTGATGGTGAGAGATAATGATTTTAGAAAGATAAATATTGGTATTGGCAAACGTCATTGTCAATTTTAATACTAACTAGAATTGAAATTAATAAGTAACAAAATTTAATGTCAATATACAGAGAACAGAAAATAGTTGATTTTGACACAAATATTGGTTTTGATAAATATTTTTTCACACTATTAATAAACTTTCAAATATTCAAATATTTGATTTTAATTGTATCCTCACAACAATGATTTGTTTATTATTATAATCGTTGTTGTTATTATTATTGTTGTTGAGTTTAAAGTATCATGATGGATGATAAATAAATAAATGGTCAAAACGATAAATCCCAACAAACACAATTAGCATGTGTCGACGATATTTGTCCGCCTATTTAGAAAGGGTGTGTGAATCTGATTATCCACCAAATTTATGCGTTCGACTAAGCCAAAACGCACAAACCAATTGTTACATCCCTTCCTTCCGATAGCCATTCAGAGTCACACGTACCCACCATTTTTACCACCCTGCAAACATAATTACATCCGTGAAAAATTAGAATCAAATTTTCTCACGTTCTACATTTTAGTTTAGTTTTTTTTTCAACAAAAATAAGATCCAATTGTTGAAGCACGTAAGCGTTTAGCCTATTAAGACGTCATTAATAAATAATATCAGTCATTGAAAAATAATACAGGTCTTTCTGGTAAATAAACACGTCGTGGGCAAACGAACTCGGACCGAGAATGATGCTGTTGTAAGCGGTTTAGGTTTTATTATTGTTTCATATTAGAAATTAATATTCGGTGTAGAATTGTGTTTGCTTTGGAGATTTTAATTATCAGCTGAATTTGTGGGAATGTAGTTGACCTATATCTGAGGCTCGTATCGGAGGTATTTATTGGAACGCAATTTGTATTATATTAGTTTTATTTTTGAAACAATAAGTAATGAATTATAATAAAAGTTTATTAATGGGATCACTCATTCATAACATTAATTATGTATGTATGTATTAAGACACTTTATATAATTAAATTAAATTTATAATTCTTGTTGTTATTAAATAAAGGTTTCATTAGAAAATACTTAAACAAAACTGAACAGACAATAAACGTTTTGCGTTGTTTTATTCAGAATATGACGTAAGATCGAGTAATTTTTATTGTTTAGTTTCCAATAAGTGAAGATTTAAAAACGAAGTGAGGAAATTAAAAAAAATAAATATTGTGGAATGTGCAAAAAAGTTGACCTCGACGTATTTGGTTCGTTTTTCCTATATATCTATATCAAATTCATTTTAAATACATATTTAAATACTCATTATAACATATAATATTCTATTTTTTATTATTATTTGTATTCGTATTTTATACATTTAATTTTAGTTAATATTTATTAATTACTCTAATTATCTATCATTTTACATTTTTAATATTTTAACGAAATCTCATCAATTAACTATATCATTCCGTGGTCTTCCTTTGTGTATCGTTCTAATTAGTCACCAATTATTGGCTCATTTGGTGTGAAGAGTGGTCCCAGTCTTTTTTTACATCTAAATTATTACTTATTTTAACATCAATATGTCGTGTACTTATTGTAATTGTCGTATTTATCCAAGACAATTTACATCTTGTTTAAATGTTTTACATGCTCTGGATGGGTTCATACTAATTGCCTTAGGTAATGATCTTTCATTGCATATGTATATTAATAAAACGGAACCATTTCATTGTCGCAACTGCAAGGGTAGTATTGACACTATTTTAAATCAGTCTATGCATAATGCATCGTTAGATGTAGGTGCAGAAGTGACAGTATCTACTATTAAAACTATATTTGAAACTCAATTTAAATAATTCTCTAATACAATAATAACTCGTTTAGATGAAATTTCAACTACTTTAGCTTCGTTTGACGCAGGACTAAATTAGATAATAATGAAATGAAAAAGGAACTTCAATTGCTGAATCTAAAAACCTCTAGTATTGATAATAACGTAATTTTTGAAACAGTTTTTGGAGAAATGGAAGATCGTCGAAAGAGAGTTTTTAATATTGAAGAATCTACTTCTGTATCTATAGATGAAAGAATTAAAACTGATAAAGCTATAATTGTAAAATTACTAGAGCAGATTGAAAATTTAACACATTCCAAATGTACAAGATAACTTCTTCTTCTTCTTCTTTCCATGCCTTATCCGTTGCGAATATTGGCGATCATCATGGCTATCTTCACTTTATCCACGGCTCCTCGGAACAGTTGTATTGAGGTCACTCCAAACCACTGGCGCAGATTTTTAAGCCAGGATATTCTTCTCCTCCTCGGACCTCTCTTTCCCAGCACCTTTCCTTCCAGAATATGTTAGAGTATTCTGTACCTTTTCTTGTGCCTCATAACATGCCCAAGGTGTTCTAGTTTTCTAACTTTTACTGTAGTCATTATTTCTCGATCTTCCCCACTCGCCGAAGAATCTCCTCGTTAGTAACATGATCTATCCACGTTACCTTCAGTATACGTCTGTAGGTCCACAACTCAAACGCTTCTAGCCTGCTTTCAAAATCCTTGGTAAGAGTCCAGGATTCTGCGCCATACAGAAGAGTGGAAAATACGTAGCATCGTAGGATTCTGATTTTAAGTTGTAGAGTCAGGTCTGGACTGGTGAATATTTTTTTCATTTGTATGAATGCAGCTCTTGCTCTCTCAATTCTGCATTTTATTACCACAGAATGGTCCCATTGTTGGTTTATGCAGGTACCTAGGTATGGATATTTATCTACCTGTTTGATAGGCGTATTGTCAAGGAACAGGTTCACCGGTGGCGGGTTATTTTTGCTCACTACCATATGTTTGGTCTTTTTTATATTTAAACAGATTCCGTATTTCTCACTAGTGGATTTGATCTTTTTCATCATAATTTGGAGTCCTTCAGCACTGCTGCTCATTATGACGGAGTCGTCTGCATATTTGATGATATTGAGTAGTTCACCGTTGACTATAATTCCCTCCTCTACACTATCCAGTGCTTCTTTGAAGATTTGCTCTGAGTATATATAAAATAGCATAGGCGAGAGCACACACCCCTGCCGCACCCCTCTACATATTTTTATTTTCTTAGTTTTGTGCTCTCCTACTCGAACTTCTGCTGTTTGTTGCCAATATAGATTTGCTATGATACGGATATTTTTGTCGTCGGCTCCCGTCTTCCTAAGTATACTGATCAGCTCTTCATGTTTCACCCTATCAAATACTTTGCTAAGGTCTATAAAACATAGATATACATTGCAATTGATGTCTCTACATCGCTGAATTAGAACGTTTAATGCAAAAAGTGCTTCCCTGGTACCAACGGCATTGCAAAATCCGAACTGCGTTTCCTCGATGTTTGCTTCACATTATTGGTATATTCTAGCGTGTATGATTTTTAGAAATATCTTTAGTGTATGACTCATTATACTAATAGTCCGATATTCTTCACATTTTTTTGATGTTGGTTTTTTATGAATAGTGACAAATGTTGAGTGGAGCCAATCCGTGGGTATTTCTCCCGTATCATACACCATATTATACAGGCGGGTAAGAATGTTTATTCCTTCTTCACTAAATAATTTTAGGATCTCTGCTGGTATTTTATCTGAACCTACAGCCTTTCCATTTTTCGCTGTGTCTATTATATGTATTTGTCTGTTTAGTTCAGTATACCTGCCCTGGTCTTTCCCATTCATATTTCTTCTTTCTTCCATCATTTTAAAAATATCCGGTGTCATCCATTCTTTGTGTTTTTCTTTTTTCTTCAGTGGCACATATTTCTTAATTATTGTATCAAGTTCATTTTGTAAGCTACTCCAATCTTCTTCTACTCCTAAACTTTCACTGTTGTTCGTTTTGAAATATTTTGTCAGAGATTCAGATACTGTTTCTTTGAGAGTGTTGTCTTCTCTAATTTTTCTTATATCGTATACCGGAGGTTTAGCCCGATAAGGGGGTTATGATCAGAGCCTATATCAGCTCCAGGATAAGTTTTTGCAGATGTTATGCTATTACGAAAACGATGGTTAATTGTTATGTAATCGATTTGATTCCTGATTATTCTCCCCACAGTATCTGCCGGCGATGTCCAAGTGTATAGTCTTCGAGGCGGAAGTTTAAAAAAAGTGTTCATGATTACCCTTTCTTTTTCTCTGCAAAACTGGACAAGTCTATCTCCCCTTGTGTTCCCTGTCCCAAGACCATACTGCCCCACTATGTTTCCTTCCTTTCCTTGTCCAATTTTTGCATTGAAATTGCCCATTACTATTGTTACTTCATTGTTTTTAGCAGATTTTAAGATCTTTTCCAACTGACCATATACCTCTTCTATCTCTGTATCATCCTTATCTGCTGTTGGGTAGTATACCTGAACTATATTAATGTCAAACGGTGTTTCTTCTAGTTGTACCATTATAATTCTATCTGAGTGGTAGATTACATTTTTTATCGAGTTGTTAATTTCTTCTGTTACCAAAATGGCTACACCATTTCGATGATGTTTGTCGTCATTTCCGGAGTAGTATACAGAGTGATCTAGTATTTTGGTGTATCCTGAGCCCTTCCAACGCATCTCACTTATACCCATTATTTCTTTACTTACTTACTTACTTACTTACTTTCAGTCTGTTCATTTCTTGTACGATGTTATGGATTTTTCCGTCTTGAAACGCACTTCGAGCGTTCCATGTACATATTCGTATTGGTTTTGTATTCTTCATCATTTTAGACTCGATGATTCTTTGCACCCCTGTCCCATCTAAGGGACGCCGATACTCGGGGCCATTTTAGTTTGTCTTTCATGATGATTGTACTAGGGAGTTGTATGAGGTGGTTTCCCCTTGCCTTCCTCACGCAGTACCGGCACCGGGTGAACTAATATTTAGTATTCCCTGTCGATATTCTGGTGTTAAGCCGTACCAAAGCCTTTCTTCTTTGCCTTAACCCAGTACTTAGATGAGAAAAAATCTAAAGGCAAAACTGATATTTATAAAAAATTGTAACTGTAAAAAAAAGCGCAAAAAACCAAATAAACTATCTATTTATTACCAGAATGTATGGGGTATAAAAACAAAATTGTTTAATTTTAATTTAAATGTTTAATGTAATAACTATGATATTATATTTTTAACAGAAACCTGGCTTTCAGATTATATTACAAATTTAGAAGTTATATTACATCATTACACCATTTACAGAACTGATTGTACGTATCTAAAAAGTCATAAAAAGAGGGGCGGTGGAGCAATTAAGAACTGTTACCGTTCCGGTTATAAGTAATATACAGTGTTGCCAAGATAAAAGAGGCCCCGTGTACTGAAAGTAACATTGAGCGCTTGGGGCCAAGATAAAGGAGGCCCCGTGTACTAAAAATGATATTGATCTTGTTAACTGTGTATTGCTCAGTGTTGTGTTATCATATGTTAATAACGGTTGTCAATAAGTTCTGCAGAATGCCATTTTCAATTGAAAAAGAGTGTTTATTGTTGAAACTTATTTTGGATGTAAATCGTTTGTAACGTTAAATAAAAGGTTTACCACAAAATATCCACATACTGCTGCTCCTGCTAAAAGTGTCCAGAAAATGATTGCTAAATTTAGACCAAGGTTCTGTCGCATGATGGTGCTACAGCGCATACTTTACGGTTTTCAATGGCATACGTTCATGACGGTTTCGGAAAAGAGCGTACAGTTTCCGCAGGTTTATGGCCTTCCAGATTGCTTGATCTGTCTACTTGCGATTTTTATTTGTGGGGTAATTTAAAGGGTAAAGTGTACTGTAACAATCCGCATACAATTGAAAAGTTGAAAATGAACATTTGCAATACGATTGCAGAAATCACTCCAAATGAATTGGCAAAAGTTTTGAATCGTGCTGATATGTGTATCAAAGTTAATGGTGAATACTTTCAACACTTGCTGTGAACTATTGAATGTTTAGTATGTTGTTATTCGTAATATTTTGTATTTACTACTTAAATAAAAAATTATTTAGTTATTCACACGGAACCTCTTTTATCTTGGCCACTCTGTATTATGCAATTCAGTTGAACAAGTGTTTGTAAAACTACAGTTTAGCAAGATGCTTATATTCTTGGTTGTGTTTACATTCCATCGTCTTCTGCTATTGACAAATATATTGACTATTGCCGTTCTGTAGAAGATGTATTACAAAATAGAAGAATCAGAATCAGAATTATATTATGTGGAGATTACAATCTACCAAATGCCACATGGTTCAATGATAATATGGGGTTCAAATGGAATTACAAGCATCAACTGTTGCAATACTATACAAATCACTAGTTTATTTAACTTGTTTAAAGTTAAGTTAAAAAGTAATGTTTTGAAGGATCACAATTGCTTTGATTTATTTGTATTATCTACAATATCTTTTCGATATCGATTAATTTTAACATATATTTTGAATAATTTGATTTAGATTGTTTATTTTCTTTTATGGCTATCATGAATTTTATATTTGTTATATGTTTATTTTTAAGTACTAATGTTATTGTTTGATTCACTTATTTTTGTAATATTGTAACAAAAGGATTTTTCTGTAAATAAACTATTATTATTATTATTATTATATCTTTTAAGAAGATAAGAGCTTTTTGCAGTAGCTTTATGTAAGTTTTTTGATATAAACACCAAATAGTAGATGTATACTTTATCCTTGATTGTACCAAAAAACAATATAATAAGATTTTTGTTGAGGGATCTTTAGAAGGAAATATTTCACTCAGTTTTATTGCTAAATTAATTTGATTAGTCTTACTTTAAATGTGACTCTTAAATTCTTAATAATGTCTACTTTTGTTAGTAGATTATTGTATGTGTGGATGATAATTGGATTTGAATTGCAATGAAATGAACTTGTTGGATATTTAAAAGTAACTGGTTCCGTTTACTTCAATTATATACACGATTAATGTCGTTCTGGATTTTGGTTACATGATTTGAATTTGATATTGTTTAAAAAAGTTTTAAATTATCTGCAAAGCAAATAATTGTAATTCTTAATTTCAACTCCAATATCATTCACACAAATGGATTGGTTCTATATGCGATTCCTGAAGAACACCGAATGACACGGTATATTTTTTTTAAATACGCTGCTATCTCCTATTCTTAACATTTGTTATTGGTTATAAAACTCACTATCCAATTTATAATACTGTTGTTGAGTTTAATGCTTTTGCTTTTTTTGAAAATATTCTATAAATAAAATGTTGCATTTTTAATGGTAAATTTTGGTACTTTCTCACTATTTTTTTATACGTTATTACCGGGTTTTGCTATTTTTGACTTTCTATAAATAAAATTTTACACTTTTTGACAGTTTGCGACTGGATTTTGTATCTTTTTGACAACATTTTGATACTTAATGGCTAAATTTTGCTGCTTTCTAACAATATTTTGAGGATTTAAGACCGGAATTTGCTATTTTTACATTTATTAACAAAATTTTAGATTTTTTACCGTTTTTAGCCGGCGTTTAATTTTGTCTGAAAATGTTTTAATGTTCTATGGCCGAATTTTTGAGTTGATATTAATCAAATTTTACTTTTTTTATTTTATGACTAAATTTTGATGCTTTCTGACAATATTTTTCTTTTTTTATGTGCGAATTTTGCTGTCAATTCATAAAAAATATATTTGCATTTGAATTTTAGTGCTCTCTGACATTATTTTGATATTTTAAGGCCGAATTTTGGTTTTTTTCAACAATATGTTTATGACCGGATTTTGCGTTTTTCTACAGTTTATGCCGATCAGTTTTTGATATATCAAAGTTATTTTTAAAATTTCATGAAAATGAACAACTTTTTGAAAGTTTGGCCGGATTGTACTTTCTAACAATAGTTTGAAGTTTAAGAGTCGGATTTTGCTATTTTTGACAATTTATTTGTTGCATTTTTTAACCGTTTTTGGCCAGATTTTAGTGTTTTTTAGCTTTATTTTGATGTTTCAAGGCCAGATTTGGTTAATTTTGATTTTTTATTAATAGAATTTTGATCTTAAAACCGTTTCAGTATTTTGCGGCAAGTCTTAAAATTCAGTATTTAAGGATATTACAATAACTATTAAAAGTCACTAAAGACGACTAAGAAAATTGTAGTGACCGTCAATGCTTTTTTTGTTCTATTCTTTTCTTTTAAGAAATTTTAAGTTCTAATTGAGAGTTACACTTTAACTGCTCTTACGGGACTTCAGAATGTCTAAGAAAACTCTAGAAAAGTTTAAAGACAGAAATATATTTCTATTATTATAGAATATTTATAGACTTAGACTTAAAATCATTTTGCGTCTTAAAAGATCATAATAAGTATTAAACAATTTTGCAAAAAAAGCTTTAAATATTTAAACCTGATTTTGAGAAAATGGTTTAAAAACCTACATAAAGTCTACTTAATAATCATAAAATCATAAAAAATGTTGTAAGGTACTAGGCAATTTTTAGAGATAATTGAAGGTTTTTTGGAAACTTAAGTCTAAAAACTTTGGTTGAGTTTTTATTAGTTTTTACAGATAAAAACTTTAAGAATATGTTATATAAATAATCTGTTTACTGTATAATATGATATTAATTCATTAATTAAAATTAGACTGTGACAGACTTTAAAGGTTTTCTTGAGCAAATTTTTAAATTTTTTAAGAATTATTGAAAACTAGTATTAGAAATCTTAATAAACTTTAAATAACTAAAACTGATTTTGAGACAAAAGTAGCAAACTTTGATGGTTTTTCTACAATTTGTTTTGAGGTTTTTGTTTATAGGTGCTGCAGATTATAACCTAGAAATTTTAAGACGTTTTGCCATATTTGTTAAAATGGTTTTTGGAAAATTTGAAGTATGAAAGATGCTATCATCATCATCTAAAAAACTATGATTAGGACTTTTTAATGTAAATCAAAAATAAAGTTGGCGAAAGAGCAGAACCTTGAGGAACATCAACATCATTTGGGGTCAGAGTTAAAACCATCAATTCTAACTAACTAATTCTTATTGTTAAAAAACTATTGATAAGACTTACAAATTTGTGATCAAAACCTATACAATAAAGCTTGTTAATAAGATTAGGAAGCCATACCTTATTTTATTTATGTTTGTCTAAAATAGATAAGTATAGAAAATTTTGATCATAATCCATATTATCTGAGATAAAATGATTTTCTTCTAAAAACTTGTCAATGTGGATATTAATATAACTTTCAAATTTTTTTGACAAATTGGACAATAATGCCAATTGGTCTATAATATCAAGAAAAAAATCAATTTCTAGACTTGTTTTATACTAACAATGTCATACTTCTTAGTACTGCAGACAATTTCTTAGATAACTATCAAATCAAAATAGAATTCAAAACATTAAATCATTGTAGAATACATACATATAACTCAATCTGGCGGACGTTCAGAATTACTTACATTTTGTAAATTGAAATTTTTTTTTAATGTTTAAATCTTGAAGACTGCACACTATATATTTATATTGAGTTATTTGTTCTAAAAATGTGTTCTTTAGTTTTAATTTGGTGTTCCCAAAAGTTAAAGAAATTAACAAAAACAAAAAGTTGCACACAAAATTTATGAAGATTCCAGACAGTTCGAGGATTATTATATTTTACAGACAGTTGGAAAATGATTTATGTTATAAAGTATCAATGATCTAGAAAGAAAAGTTTATCCTAAATCAGAAGACTTTTTGAAGATCTAAAAGTTGTAATTATAGTATTCCAACATTATAGTAATGTAATCGTTCTACGACAGATGCATTATTAAACTTTGTCAATGAGACTACTGATTGTTTTGAAAAAGAATTATACTCGTTTGCTACTTTTATGGACGTTAATATAGTACTATTATTGTCCGTCTTTAAATAACAAAATTTAAAAATGTAAAGCCAGCAAAAAATAAATAAAATAACAAACAAATCCGTTGGAATCCAACTTATAATACTCACAATTTTTTTTTTTATTAACTAAAATGTTTTTAAATTGTTTCAGAAATTTGAATTGGACAATAACGCAGTTGTAGGATTGTACAAGAATTGCAAAGTTCCTAAGTTTATTTAAAATTATTAATAATTTTTTTGATTATTTCAGGTGGCATCAAACAACACAGTATACTCAGTAATTATAACAATTAATATTAAGTTTCATCCACATCTAATCTGAGTTCTGTGAATCACATATTATAATAAATCTCTTCTTACATCTTTAGTTTAATGTTGCAACATTATATGTTTCTATAAATATCATGCAGACGTTGTGGGTATAAGCTAGCATATTTCTTGTTAAAATTGCAAAAATTATAATAATTTGGAAGAATTTAAATTTTTGTAAAATAACTACCTGGTGATGTGGTTGTTGCCATTGTATGTGATGTTAATTAAATGTTGCACTATTTAATAACCACTCGCACTGATTTATAATAATAATAATAACACTGTCACCGCACCACCATGTGCGCCACATGAGTCGCGTTTCCAACAAACTGTCTGGACTGTAAAGAGTTTCCCATCATCGTAAGCTGCTGACGAAGCCAAAACATCCCAGCCTCTCCTGCTAGCTAGTTGACCGCTGCTCCCAACCACCACCACCAACAAGCGGCGGCAATAATAATTCCTGACCTTGTTATTAAAATATCGTTACATTATTTGTTAAACACTATAATCCTGCTGACCGGTGCTACCTTGAATTCTAGCACGTAGGGTAATAACATCTAGTAGTAGAAGACGATTACAATGACCCCAAGTTATGTATGAATATTGCTCCCTTGAATAAAAAATAGCACTTGATGTATATCCGGGTTTTAACAACCCCAATAGCACCACTTACATATATTGCTTGTATTAGACCAACGATTGAGCAACGCGCTTGCTACAATATGCAAACTCGAGTGCATAATCCCTTGGAATAACAAAAAAGAATCACTCCATTCAGGATATTTTCAAGTGGACATTTTTCCGGAGGGTGTCTCTTATACATTCAATTTATATTAATCCTTTTAATATTTGCATTAAAAAACAGATAATCTTTTCAAACAATTAATGTAACACATTTTAATTAATTCCAGACACTTAACTAGAATTATTTTAGTTGCAAATTAATTAATTTAAGCACTTAATTAGAATTTAATTCTATTTAAGTAAGTAAGAATTTATTGTAATTATTTTCAAAGTTAAGGGTTAATATAGGTCGTTAATATAATGAAGAAATCATTCATTACATCCATGATTCACCTAGTGATAACATTTTGCAACGAGTGTTAACATTCAAAAAGGTTTCTGACACCAACTCAGGTGCATCGAATCATATGTTTAGAGAAGTCATTGTTACTAACACACGCAATTGTAAACAGTTAAGCAACGTCTACTCGAAGATGGGCCCAATTTTACGCAATCGAAACAAATAAAAAAAATGTGTCGCAATCATTACTATTATTATTGTAATAATTCTCAATCGTGACTAATAATTGAATTTGCACTTTATCCTTATTCATCATTTTATATAATGATATAATCGATTTATTTTTAAACTTGCTTTGTTTGAAAAAGGATTTGGTAATAATAAATTCTAATTTTAAGTGATTTATTTATAAAATAATTAAGGGATGCGAAAAAATATTGTCAGGAATTAAACGGGTCTGTTTAGGGTCGCATTCCATCACGAATTTTATGTCTGCGCTCATCGTTAGCACCCTTTCTATATTTTACAACCCTCGTGTTAAAACAACATGGCCGCGCGTAGCTTATTTTTAGAGGCAATGCAAAATTTTTACAATGAATAAGATTTACAGCCGATTTGACTAACTATTCCTAAAAAAAGAATGTTGTAGGTATTATCAAGCATTACAAAATGCCTATAGCAATATATTTAGTTTCACCACGACTTAAATAAGCATAACTTCTAGAGTGCAGCAGTTATTACCAACAAAACTTAATCTGTTGACTCTAGAAATAAATAAAAATGAATCAATTTGATTCAAATAAATATAATTGCGTTTGATAGATCAGAATTTAAGGTTAAAAAGAAATATTTGTTTATTAGAATTTAATAAGTTTTTATCTTTAACTGTACTCTGCACACACCAAACCGTCAAATTATGTTTGAAGATGTCATTAATAATTTATCAACTGTCGTTTAGAAACCACAAAATTTAAATTGTCAATTTGTGTCGAAAATTGTGTCAAATAATGATTCCAGATATTAGTAAACAAACAAATTAAGTATTAAAAATATATCTACCAAATGTCAAACTATTTCTTAGAATCTCTCAAATTATGTGTCGTCTAAAGTGATTACATATATTTAATAATGTAATATCATGTAAATTACTTTTTTTTAAACCTACTTTGAACGTTTCAATATTTTGCGGTAGAATTCTACTAGTTTCTGTGGACCGCAGTTCATTTAATTCCGCGTTGTGGAAAAAGAATTTGGTATTAGATGAAGCCAGTGTTGCTTTGTTTTAGATAGCATTCTTCTTCTTGGCATTAATAATCTATTTATGTTGATATGTCAAAATTTTAAACTAATTAATTTGTCTTAATAGTATTTTGTTTGATATTAAAAGTCGTAGTAGATCATTAAGTGCACATTTGGTTAACCAAAGGTGGTATGCAAGTTAATAAAAATGTTACTCAATACTGTGATTAGTTGCTATACTATTTTCATTTTTGGAAGACCAAAATCAGTACGCACTCTCGAGAATACCGAGCGTGTAAGAATTGCTATCGAACAAATCCCGCTTCGTTCAGCTTGCTGATATAGCGCTGCGCTTATAATTTCAAACAGAACTGACGGATTTTGCACAAGGACCTACATCTCCATCCATACAAAATTCAATTAGTACACTCTCTTAAAGAAACCGATTATGTAACTCGACAACGATTTTGTGAACAGTTTTTATATTTAATTAATCAAGATGAGGACATTGTAAACCATTTATGGATGAATGGCAAAGCTCATTTCCGTTTGTCCCGTTATGTAAACAAGCAGAACTTTAGATATTGAAGTGCCTTGAATCCTAGACAAATTCATCAGGAACCCTTTCACTCCATAAAAGTTACTGTGTGGTGCGCTATGATTTTATCAGGGATTATAGGGCCCTACTTTTTTTAAGATGCCCGTGGCAATGCTGTAATCTTTTTGCACAAAAAGCTTGCACGGTACAGAGTTAACGAGGAAACATTTTTTCAACAGGACGGAGCAACCTCCCATTCAGCAAGAGTAAGCATGAATATTATCAATGGGTTATTTCCATATCATGTGATTTCTCGAAATGGGGACATTATCTGGTCTCCTTGTTCACCGGACCTTACAACGTGCGACTTTTTCTTGTGCGGTTACTTAAAGACTAAAATGTTTCAACATAACCCACCATAAACATACAGGAAGTGGACGAAATTAATCAAGCAATGCTGCGGAACGTAATCAATAATTTAAGATCACAATTAGAAGAATGTGTAAGCCTAAACGTACGTCATCTTTCCGGAGTTATTTTCAAAAAATAAAATTATTAATGCTTTTTTATGTTCTTTAACTAAATAAAAAATTTATTTGAAAAAAAAAATCTGCTTTTTAGCAGACTTTTAAAATCGCTCCTTATTCTGCTCCACTTTGTAGTTTGGTTAGGTGCTCACATTATGTTACCTGAAGACAATATTTATTGCGCAAAAGTTTTTTTTTTGTTAATTGAAGGAAATTATATAAGAGGCGCAGTCGGTAGATCAAATTAACTATAAAAATTATGGCTGGTGACATTCTTCAATTTGTTTGTTGAAGAAAATTGTGTTTTCTCTCAAAATGACGCAGTTGGTAGGTAAAATATTTTATTTTCCTGGTTTGTTTAGTTTTCTTAAAATTGTTTATTGAAAGGAATTGTGTTCGACATAGGAATTGAAACAGCGCAATCGTAAGTGGAATATCTTTGATGGATATCATGTTTGATGCAGTTTAGTCAAGCATCAAATTAATGTTGGCTGATGCAAGCGGTAGATAGACAGTTTTTGGAATTTGATTTAGATAACAAAAAGTACCCTGTAGTTAAGACCATGTCTCGAAAGCTGTAACAAAATCTAAATCTATTGACATACTCTATAAGCTTTTAATAACTCTGAAAACTTCTAAGTAGTTGCAAAAAGGTATTTTACAATTTTTAAAATCCACCAGTCAAGCCTTTGATCAGTACTAAAAACCTTTGACGTAGAAGTTTTTAAGTAGTTATTGAAATGTATTTTAAGACCATAACAAATTCTAAAAGTTTAAGATAAATCTATTACAAGTTCTAAAACTTGGTGAGCAAATTTTTAGAGAAATATCTGTAATTTACTATAAACCTTCAATTTTGGCCAACGTTTATGATGTACTGATGGAATTTAGGACATTCCGATTATAGATTCTGATTGAATAAATAAAATGACAATGTTATTTTAATTAAAATATTAATTGAACGTATAATTAAAAAGTAAAGGGTATGTAATTGCTTTATTTCAGTTAACATGTATCTAATTTAAGTGCATGTGAAGATTGAGCTTGATGGTCTTTTTTAATAGCATAGACTTTAACGACGCACGATAAATCACACATTTTATGTTTTTATATGAAAATACTATTAATTCCCCACATTTTATTAATGCCAGTTAATTACATTGTAATCCGATTGCGTTTTACCAACTAAACAAATCAAAATCATCAAAATATACTTCGGAAAATGCTAATCACAAACTGTACATTAGCTTTGTGTAGGTTTTTATTAACATCAATAAAAAATCATTAATACTAATTATTCCATTTATCCATTGTCGGTGTTTGTTGGATTATGTTTATGATTATTATTGTTGCTTGGAATTATATGTCGAATCTTTTGTTAACTTTTAATATCTATATAATGGCGGGTCGGTCGGTTGGTCTGTCGGTCGGTCGTTCGGTGGGGTCTTAAAACTGGAAATGCGAATGGGGCACAATAATATATAGAGAGACGGCGAAAACTAATTGCCGTAAAAGAATGTCAAGCGAAAAACACACAAGCCATGTGCGAAATCGATTACCGGCTCGGTAATAATGTATTTTTTTAAGAATGAAAGGTCGGCGGCGATGCTTTTTTGTCAAGTGAAGGGGGACCGGAACGCGCGCGGCTTTTGTAGACAATGTCGAATTTTCATTCCATTCATAAACATATTCACTCAAAATATATTCATTTTATTTAATATAGAAAATCAAATCAGCCATCTACATTTTTTATTATTTGGATACTTAAAATCTGATTTACTTTTAGTAATAAATCAGAGATGTGAATATTGTAAATTAGTCAAAAATTTCTAACTCGTTGCACAGTAATTTTAAGAAAATCTAAAAAAAAATTTGTTGTTATTTTCTTCAAAATGGCTCACTTAATACCAACTTTACAAACAAAATTCATAAAAACTATTTTATAGAAAACTAAATTTCTAAGTTTGATTAATCAAAATTGTGTTAATTCCTACTTGTTGTTGAGTTATTGTCAGAAAATTAGTTTCAACTTGATGACCAACATTTAGAGAAGTTGGCGGGTCATTCGAAATGATGATTACCAATGAGTAGATTATACTGAATTGCCCAAACACCCAAGTAAATGTTTGTTATCAAAAATTAAAAAAATCTCTTCTTTACCAGCATTAGAAGTCTCTTTGTCCAAAAAAGGAGAAGGCGATTTTCAATCTTTCAATAACAAACACTTGGGTGAGTGGGTGGGTGGGTGCGTCATTCCAACATATGATTATTATCAAGTAGTTTAAACTGTAGTGCCCACCAACTCGCCCAAGTATTTATTATCGAAGAACTAAAAGTTTCTCCACTTTGCAAGGGTTAGAAGTTTCTTTGTCCAAAGAAAAAGAAAGTAGTTTCCCAATCTTTTGATAACATGATAACAAACAGTTACGTGAGTAGATGGGTTACTCCAACTTATGATGATTAGTTTAAACTGAAGTACTCACTCACCCCTCCCTCTAAGTTTTTGTAATCAAATAATTAGATTTTTTTTCTGCATGCAATGTTTCAACTAGAGTGCTGACCCATCCTCTCAAGTGTTTGTTAATAAAACATACATTAGAAATTTTTCTTTTCTGCAATTGTTAGAAAAACATTAGTCAGAAAAAGAGAAGCTAATATTTAATTTCTTGATGACTAACACTTGAACGGATAGGTATGTTACTCCAGATTATGATTATCATTGATTAATTTAAATTCGAATGACCACACACTCGCCCGAGTGTTTGTTATCAAAGAATTGCAAGTTTTAAAAGTCTTTTAGTACGGAGACGAGGTGGTGATATTCAATCTTTTAATGACCAAAATTTTGGCGGGTTACTTCAGGTCATAATTACTATCAAATGATTTAAATTGGAGTGTCCATTCACCCGCCCAAGTGTTTGCTATCAAAGAATTGAAAGTTTTTTAGTACAAAAAGGAAAAGGTGATATTCGATGTTTTAATGACCCACACTTAGATGGGTGGTTGGATCATTCTAGTGCTGGCACTACAATGTGGATACCGCATTGCTTTCAATAGCGAATTGACGTCAGAGAAGTCACTCTATCATATCTATTCATACGGCTATAGAATCGAGTACTACGTCACGATGACGTCAAGCAATTTGATTCGATAGCGAAACGACACACGGAAGTTCCACCACTGAATATGATTACCATTAAGTAGTTTAAACTGAAGTGCTTACCCGGAAGTTTTTCCTTTCTGCAAGTTTTAGAAGTCTTCTAGTCCAGAGAGGAAAAAGTGATATTAAATTGTTCCAGAATATGGTAACAATTGATTACTTTAAACTGGAGTGCCGACTTACCTCCTCGAGTAGTTGTTATCAAATAATTGGATTTTTTTTCTACAAGTTTTGGAAGTCCCTTAGTCCAGAGAGGAAAAGATGATATCAAATCTATTAATAACCAACACTTGGTGGCAGGTGGGTGGGTTACCCCAAACTATGATTACTATCAAATACTTTAAACTGGAGCTCGAGTGTTTGTTATCAAAGAATTGAAAATCTTTTTTCTCTTAGAAGTTTCTTAGTCTGGAGAGGAGGGGGTGATTACCAGTCTTTTAATGACCAACATTTGGGTGGGTAGAGTTGACTAATTTTTATAAAATCAGCGAGATATTTACTTGAAAAAAAAAAGTTAATCAAAAATGTTTGAAACTTGTTGAAGTCTATAATGGCTTTCAGGTATTTGTATAATATGATTTCTAGAGCATTTTTAGAATACAATAAAAGGTTTGGAGGGTTTCAGAATTTAATAACAAAATTTAGATTGCCATAATCTCTACAAGTTTCTCAAAAATCCAAAATTTGCAATCAGAAAATAGCCAAAAAGGCTTAAATTTTAAGTATTTCTGTAGATACATTGTAAGATATCTTGGAACGTAGTGCACGGCTCTTCCTGAAATTTTTAGGGTATCTTTTGCACATTTTTATTCTTTTATCCATATTTGAGATAAAAAGAAAACACCCCTCATATTTTTTAAAGAAAAACTGTGTTCTTGGACATTTTCAAAATTTAAGAAAAAAATGTTTGCTCTGGAAGATTATTCTTTGAACAATTTAGAAGAAAAAAATCCTTTAAATTTTTTTCTTAAAAATGCAATTCTAAGAAGTTAAAACAATCAAAAAATGTAAAAAAAGCAAAAAAAATATTTTTCTAATTTTGGATTCATACAGAGGAAGACATTTTTAAAGGTTTGAGCAAAAAAATTTATTCCGTTTATTTGGCCCATACATAGCCATATAAACTCATGGACAAAATTGACGCAGAACCACATATATTTAGTGTTATTTCAAAATAATGATGATTTTTAGTTTTTTAGCTATATTACAAGTAGGTTGTGGACCTATTTGAACAGTTCTAGCAAATGCAGTCAACAAATGTTTTGTTTTAAAAGAATAATTGCAAACAAAAGCTTTTTAATCAAAAATTGATTTAAAGTCTGATCAAAAATTTTTGCTTATTAAGACTAATTGAGGAGCAGAAGTAACAAGCTAAGTACCAACATTTTTAAACAGAGAAATTGAAACAAAAAACCTTCACATACTAAAACAAAAGACTTTTTATTTTCAAATAATTACCTATCTGCCTGATTGTTTACCGAATTTGAAGTTCTGATACTTTACCGTCTGGTAGGATATAGTCGATGGCACATAGAACCTATCTTAGGAAAAATAGGAAATACTTCATGTTTTGGCAAATTGGCACTTAGCTCCTTTGTTACTTCTGCTCTTCAATTGTCTTTAACCACCAAGTTTTTTTTTTATTATTGTGTCAGTGCGTGTGTAATACATTTAAGTAATACATCGCAGAACAAATTTGTCAGTGGAGGAAGCAGTAAGAGCAAATGCCTGGAGAGAGATTTGCTAGTTGCAATATCTCCCTCCAAGAGTCCTGTTTGGTGGTAGCTCTGTAATGTTTTGGGAAGGCATCTGTTTCGATGGTCGCACAGAATTGGTTTCTATAAGATAATGCTTGTTCTTATGTGACTAGGTAAGTTATTCGCTACTTAAATGTTGTTGCTGCCAATAGTCCTGACATGATCCTAAAAGAGCATCTATGGGACGTTATTAAAGAAAGAGTTTGACGTCGTACACCTCCACCTGCCAACCACAATTAATAGCAATTCAAGAAAGGGAAAATACTCCTTAAGAAGTCATTTAAAATTTATCTCTAGTATGCCAAGACGCAGGGAAGCCGTAATTGGGAGTTTGTTTTGATAGAAAAATATTAGACTTAACGTCTTATTTTGCTGATTTCATTTACAAACTACTGCACAGTACCTAACAATAAGCTTTCATAAATATTTTATTGCAATATTAATTTCAGTATTGTAATTATAGAAGTTTAATTGAGTGGTGCGTTAATTTGTTCATAAGTTTATATATACATACAAAGGGCACAAGCATCATTGATTACTTATGGTTTATAACAAACTATTTAATTACTGGATGCTTGTAAGACTTCATTAGACTGGTTGCTCTTTTTGATTGGATGAATAATCAAAATGCGGACACAAATCTATTAAATTTTGATATTAACACAAGGTTTTACTCAAAGTCTCTTGAAAAAAATCAATAACTACATGAAAGTTTTGAAATTAAATTTTTTTGCTACTTTTTTTTAAGTTTCCCAAACCCAAAGTGTGCAAGCCGGAATGAGGGTTGCTTTGAAGAAGCAGAGACTTGAAAGTTAGGTTGAATTATTTTCATGTTTCTCTAGCGAGTTCTATCAGTTTGGCCATAAGATTTTAAGTCGTTGATCGACTTGACCAATTCTTCTGTTGAAATAAAAATTGAAAGTGGAAACATAAATATTTTATAGTGGACTTGGAACTGGTATTTAAATGCATATTTTACTGTATGCTTATGTTTATTTTGATTTAATAGTATGCTTGTTTAAAAACCAATAAAACTTTTTTATTGCCAAAGGAAAACTACGTGGAGCAGATGCTTTAACAAAACACTTACTGTGGTAGCAACAAGAATATTAAAACAGGAAAAGTTGAGCTTAATTTTACATAAGAAATCAATCAAATATTAAACTTTTTTTAATTATTTATTATCATCTATAGTCAGGATGTTGCTTCAGGAATCAAATAGTTGCAATCAAATGCAAGAACATCATCCAACCTAATCAAGTTCTACCCAAAACTTATAAAAATATGAAGAGAGTACGTTTGCATATCTTATTGCACCGTTTAACGGTACAGATTTGTGTTAACATTGACCTATGTATGTACGTATCTCTAACCTTTACCAACACCATTTTTTGTGTTTAAAATTAAATGTTTCTTTTTAATATTCCTGTAAAAAATTAATGAAAATGAAATTTTATAATAAAATTATTTTTGTTTATGTTTGATTGAAACTAATTTAACAAAATATTAAGTATGCTGATAACATTTTTACCAAATTTTTTTTAATTCAATCAATTGTATATTTACTGATTTAAACCTTTTTTACTATAACGAAACGTTTTAGAATATTAACTGATTTACGAGCCCCAATTTCATCGCCCAATTAAGTTTTATTATTTCTGTGTTGGCTCATTAGAAGTGGTAATAATTCCTAAAACTCCCCCAAAAATATTATTAATGTGACGAAGCTGTTAAAAGTAAAAAAAAAGTTCTTTGTCTGTTTAAACACACGAGAACTGGTTCTTTCTTTCTTTCTATATATATACAACACACTTTGAGGCGTTTGTAGGTTCTTATTATTGAATGTGGCTAGTTGTGTGTGTGTATGTATGTATAAAGTATATTACATTCGACATTCTTTATGGGCTTTGGTGTCGTATGGCAGAGAGTCGTGGAGAACTGATTTATTGGGAAGGCAGCAGCAGCAGCAAGCGAGTTATGTGTTTTGTCTGGCCAATATGCAGTTTCAGTGGAATTAATCTCTCTCTCCCCTCGATATTCAGCAACATTTATGAAAATTGATATTTTAAAAAGGGAATTTATTTATAGAAACCGATATGTTTATTTTAAAATCAAATTATGAATGAATTCATTTCAATTCTTTTATAAAGTTTAACATATTTTTAGATTAATGAGTTTGCTCTAAATATTATTATGGTTCGCGCATTTCAACAGCCAATTAGCATATGATTTATGAGTTTGTTTGATTTTCTTATTTATATTAATCACGTGAAATTAGAAATAACAATTTAATAAAGTAAAAGGGCTGCTGTTAATATGGATGAAAGAACAAAAGGTTTGCTTTCAGTCAAAACACCTGTATAATGGCCGTATCGCTTTTCAAGCGAATTCAGTACCTACCCGGCGGTGAGACGGTCTTTGTTCTTACTTTCTTTGTTCTCGACAGCCAAAAAGGGAATAAAACTAACGTATCTAATAGTATATAGTGACATCATTTATTTATGAGTTAAATTTACAGAAATACAAAATAAATTCTGTATTGAGCTCATAATAATGGAATAAATTGGTTTCAAATTGCATTAAATTTTAATTAAAGCTATTGAATATTTTGTTATTGCTTACTGATTAAATTATATCAATCAGATTTTTAACAAGTTTACACAATTAATACTATTGATTAAATTTTAATGCATATATTAGTTGAACTAGTATTGATTGATTAAGATAGCCAAAACCAGTTTTATCAGTTTTAAACAAATTATGCTAAACATAGATTTTAATTAATTTTACATAATTAAACTGATGGTGGTGGTGCATATTTTTGTCAAGTTTGATTAAAATTCAATATACAGATTAGAAGTTATTTTTGTTTTAACTATTATTATTGATATAGCCAAACTCAGGTTTAAAGAAATTTGTCCAAACAGAGGTTTAATTAAATATACATAATTTGCACGCACTGGATGAAAATATTCAATTAACACTTTTCTTTAATTATGTTTCTCCTGTTCTTTTGTACAAAAACTTGTCTACTTAACGGTTCAGCAAGTTTGTCAGAACTCTTTTCATCTCTCAGGTTTTTCCTTTAGTGGTTTTGCCATCATGAGTGTTCTTCAACATAAGAATAGCATATTGGTTGTCTATAGACAAAGTAGTTGGTTCCTTGACATCTAGAATATAATGTTTCTTGCTGGTATGCCTAATCCTGTCCGATACGCTGCTTCAGCTGGTGAAGTAGCTTCCAACCGTTGCTTCTGAGTATACCATACCATACATAGTCTAAGTCAGTATAGACATAAAGTTGATCATCTTCATCAAAGAAAACTTTAAATTTTGTACTTGTTCAATCATTTTCCAACAATTCTTTATTGGTTTTCATGTTGGACAAGAAATTGTTGTCAGATACAGTAGAGTACTAATTGTCTTACGATAGAAAATAGATTTGTCTAACGCCTCAGTTTTCAAAAGGTTCTCATTGTTGGTCACCATTTCTTTCTCAATAGAAGTTGATGTAGGTTAGTAACTATCAAAATTAAAACGTTGAATTGTCTTTTTGGTGTAATTAGATTCTTTTTTATTTTTTTTATTTAGTCATTTATCATTCAATGTTGGACATAGACCTCTTTTAAGTTTTTCCATGTTGTCCTATCCCTGACAGCCTTTATCCAGTTTTTTCCGGCAATATAGGTGATATCGTCTCTTCAACGCTTTTGTGGTCTCCCTATTTCTCTTTTGTTTTTCCTTGGTTTCTAGGCTGCTGTCCTCTGTGTCCACCTATCATCCAGCGTTCTTGCAATGTGATCCGCCTGTTGCCATTTGAGACTTGCGAATCTCCTTATGATATTCGTTACACTCGTTCTACTTTGGATTTCGTCGTTTTGCATCTTATTTCTTATTGGGTTGGTTGACAAAAACTCCTAATTTGCATTTCAAGATCATTCATGCAATTTTGCAATTTTGCAATTTTCTTTTGAAAATGGTATTAAAGTTGTTGATTTTATCCAAAACTCTGATCATTTCTACTTCAATTTTATCTAAAATAAATACATTATCCACAAAAAAAAGCGATAATTATGCTTTTGTTTTTGTCATAAAAAATGCATTGATTATCATCAGTATTAACAAGAACTTTGAAGTCTTGTTTTTCCAATTTTTCAAAGTTTGTTTTGAATCATAGAAACATTTTTTTTAGTTTGCACACTTGCTTTGAGCCATTATGGAAATCTTTAAGCTAATATATAAGTTAGTCTTTTTAACATTTGGATGCAATGCTAGTTATTAGTCGAATTGGCGTGCTATAGGAATAAAAGTGTTGGTATAGTCGATACTATTTTTCTGCTCAAAGTTTTCTTAATAATCCTTTAGTGCTTTGGAAACAGGGATATATTTTCTACATAATTTCCTCATGAAAGATAATCCATTACAAACGCGCAAGACAATTTAAGATTTGACCATCACATAAATTTGGCCTCTTTGGAGTTTTGGCTAATAGTTAGCTGTTAATTCTTGTCTATCTTCCGGTTCACGAGCAGAAGATGAAAATATTCCATTTCATCCAGTGTAGCGTAGGTTTTAGATTCATCTAGGTTGACATTTAAATTTTGGTTGTTCTTATGTTTGACCTACTCAATGAAAATTACGTTGTCCGAACACATAACAGCTGATTTCTGTTTGACAAAATAGTCGCACTTGGTGGCACTAATTCAGTAATTTTTGAATTTGATTGTTAAACGCGTCTTACATTTCTGATGTGTTTTTGAGGTAGAGAACGTCCAACAAACGCAAAATATTTTTTGGTTTGGTGTATTTGTCAAGTGCTTGCAAAATTTAAAAAATTTCTAACGCCTCTGGTGCATAAACTGTTCAAATGAAAAACACTTATAATCTGGTTGATTTATCTGATAAATTCAATAGTACGGTAAATCCACGTAGTAGTCAACTACCCTTTTCTGATTACCTGTCCGTCTTGCTTTGTTTGTGGTCAGACAATCAGACTCATAGTTTTTCAATTTGATCAGTTTCATTTGTTGCTGTGAACTCTTAGTTTCTCCAGTAGATCATGTGTCCTGACAATTTTTATTTTAGTTGCTGACATTGCTTTGTTTTTGGTATTTAAAAAATAGACATAGTACAAAAGTGTGAAAATCATTTTTGGACAGTAAAAAATATTTAATTTTTTCTAGAGACGTGACATTCATATTTTAGAGATTGACATGAGTCAAATCTAAAACTTTTCCAAATTCTTTTAAACTCATGAAACATCATTTCCGTTTCGCTTGGCTACTACTTTTTTTTATCAAAAATCTATTCTTTATCCAACATTTGTGTTAGAGAAAATAAGTTAAAAGTCAGTTTTCGTATATATAAAACATTTCTCAATGTTACTCGATCCCATACGGAAAGCTTTCAGGTGTACATCGCCCACATCAACTTTATTAAGCATGACAGTTGAGCACTTGTCGAGTTGGACAGCCATTTCATTTGAAACGTCATATGTGATTGGCTATACAGTCCTGATACCAAAACACCTCACTATTGTGCCCCACATCTCGACGGTTGATGTCCAATGTTGATAGTTCAATTTGTGGTTCTTTTGATGTTTTTGAACGTCAAATTGAATATTATTGGAAATTGTCATGAATTCAACTCATCACTATTATTAAGTTACGTTTAGTTTGGCATAATCTAAATCAATATAATCTACGCTAACTTAACCAACAAGCATGGAAGCGTAAATAATCTAGAATTAATCATAAATTGTGTAAATTTGATTAATTTCCATTTTATTGACATCATAATCTTAATGAATATGTTTTGGGCTAAATTAACCAAAAAGCAATGTGAAAAAGAAAATGATCTATAACTTCTGAACGGTACATTAAAAGATAATATAGTTTGTCATGAATTTAACTCACTGCCATTATTAGGAATTGTGTAAATTTGTTTAAATTTTGTACGTTGAGTTTGACATAATCTTAATCAATATAATCTGGGCTAACTTAAGCAAAAAGCAGTAAAAAAAAGAAAATAATTTATAACTTTTGAACGATGCATTGAAAACTGTTAGAATTTGCTATGAATTTAAATCATCATAATTGCTTTGATTTTTGTAAATTTGATTATGTATAGAATCATTAAATTTTGCAGAATCTTAATCAGTATAATCTGAACTATCTTAACCAAAAAGCAGCAAAGAAGTGAAAAGAATCCATAACTTCTGAACGGTACATTGAAAGTTGATTGAATTTGCTATACATTTACTAAACTTGATTAAATTACCTACGTTGAGTTTGGCATAATCATAATCAATATAATCTAAGCCAACTCAAGCAAAAACAGTAAGAAAGAGAAAATAACTTATAACTTCTAAACCGTACATTGAAAATTCATGAGTTTTACTATGAATTTAACTCATCACTATTGTCATAAATTGTGTAAATTTGATTAAATTCCATATGTTGAGCTTAGCATAATATAATCTGGCTTATAGTAACAAAAAGCAACAAGGAAGAGAAAATAATCCATAACTTCTAAACGATACATTGAAAATTGATAAAAGTTTATATTAATTTAGTTCATTATTGTTGTCATAAGTTTTGTTAGTTTAATTAATCTATGCGTTAAGAATAATTTTAATCTATATGATCTGTCCTAACTTAACTAAAGAGTAATGAGTAATGAACAAGCAAAAATAATCCATAACTTCTAAAATTGGAAAATGATGAAATTTTAGTTTATTTTATTATTATTAACATAAATTGTGTACGTTTGATTCAAATGTAAACGGCCAGTTTAGCATATTAACATCAACTACTTGAATTTAATCCAATAATAGAGTTTTGTGGAACCCCATGTATTTATATAAAAATTATAACAATAATTCTGTTTTGCAAAAAAAAAACATTATCTATAATAATCCTTACTGACTTTGATAAAATATTTCTACAAATTTATGTAGAAAAAAAAAATTATTAAGTTCATTATTGTTTTAAGCTAATAATTCTATAGTAGTCTTTATTTTTCTTGTATAAATCTGGTCCCCTTTACAGTTTGTTAATTTGAGAGACGAGCATTGACTATTGAGTCGGCGATGACCTGAAATAATGAGCGCACGCTCCCTATAGAACGTTGAAGTGTTTCACAGTTAACTCACCCCCTGTGCCTATGGCCCTTTATGCTTTACTACAGAATTGGGCTAATCCCCTTTTTGCTGCTCTAACGACAGAAGCAAGCAAGCGCTCGCCAATATTTTCTTTAAACGTTTGTAGTATTTTCAAGATACACATACCGTTTCCGTTTATATCGGTGTTTGCTTAACTAATCTTTCATCTATTAATTTTTCCCACTACTGTTTTTGTTTGTCTGTCGGGGATGATGTGTCTCCGATTCTGATAATGATCGCGATTGTTTTCTCACGTTCCTTCCGGTGCGTTGACATGCAGGCGGATGGCAATCGATAGATCGATTCATTTTTGATTTTTTTCTATTCGACCCTACATTTTTCTATCAGTAAATCAGTGAATAAATAATGTTGCTTGATTAATTTGCATCTTCTTTAACCGACAAATAAATTATATGAGCTTGTGGTTACTATTCTACCCCAATAAATCATCAACTTATTACAAGGTATCACATATCAGTATGCTTTAGACCACCGTAGTAACTAGCGGATATGGGGGATGTAAACACAACCCGTACTCGTTTAGAAAAAAAAAACCTGCAAAACTAATCAATTGTGTTTTCGCCAGATGTCATCAATTATCATATTACCTGTAAAATTTTTAGTTGTCTGGAAAACCCATAATATTTGGAAATTTTCTGTCCGGTTTTATTAATTTATTACGAGACGGATTAGCCCGAACATGACCATTGTGGCTTTTATTGCGCCCATTATCAATAAGCTCTTGAATGTTTACTATGTTTACACTACATATTACGGTAGGATTCAAACAATCGTGCACTTAATATTATTATAAAGTGACATGTGTTCAGATTGGATCATGTGTTTCAATCGATTCATTTATTGTGTAATCTGCTAAAGCGGGTACTTGTGATGTAGAAACAGAAAATTTGATACAATTTTATTAATTTTCGCGATAGTTTAAAAGTTATGAATTATTTAATTCTCAGATCATTATAATAAAGTAATTCCATATTTCATTAATATCTAATGCACCGTTCAGAATTTACAGATTGTTTTGTCAAATAGCTTCAAGGTTAACAACTTATGATTAATTTGCTAAATCGACCGTATGAATTTTAATCAAGTTTACACACTTTTGGAGATACTAATAAAGTAAATTAGACCAGTTTCCAAAATACCATTTATAAGTTAATTTATGTTTTACTATTGATATTTGCTTGTGTTAATTTATTTAAGATGTCAAACTGGGCTTAAGGATATTAATAAAATTTATACAATTTGTACTTAAAATTTTATCAATTTTCAATGTACCGCTTAGAGGTTATGCATTGTTATGTCTTTCTTTATTCTTTATAGGTTAGAACAGATATATTGATAAAGATTAAACTAAACTGAGCGTATGGATTTTAAACAAATTTACACCATTTATTCTTGCAATAGTAATTTAAAATGTATGGTTTAGAAATTATGCTTTGTTTTGTTTTCCATTTCAGCATATTAGTTCAGTAAGGTTAATTAGTTTCAAATTATGCAAAACTAAGCGTATAAGTTTTAATCAAATTTACACAATTTAAACTTATAACAATAAAGTACATTTTTGCAAAACTTGATCAATGTTTAATATACCGTTTACAAATTATGCATTGTTTATTTTTTCCCTATTCCATACTAGTAAAGTTATGCCAGTTAATTTAATTGAAGTTATGCCGAACTGAACGAAAAGATTTAAATCAAATTTATACAAGTTTTACAGATAATAATGAAATAAATTTCTGCCAAATTTTATTTATTTTCAATGGAGTGTTTAAAAATTATGAATTGTAAAACAATTTTTTGATGTTTAAGTACAAGCACACAAGAAGTAAGACAAACAGTAGATTCGTTGATGACTAACACTTGAGTGGGTCTTAGTAGAAGAATCTACTTGCCCACAAATTAAACTTAGTTCTTGCCAACCTACCCCAGCGTTAGTTATCAAGAGATTTATTGTTCAACAATTTTCTTATATCTAAATGCAAACACACAAAAGGGGGAAAACAATAAATTCTTTGATCACTAACACTTGGGCGGGTGGGTGGGGTACAGTAGAAGAAGCTACTTGCCCAAAAGTCAAAACTTTGTTTTTTATTTATTTTATGTTCAACAATTTTTTGATATCTAAGTGCAAGCACACAAGAGGTGGGAGAAAAGATCCTTTGATTAGTAACACTTGGAAGAGTTGGTGGGTCTTAGTAGTAGAAGTTACTTGCCCAAAAGTCAAACTTTGTTTCCACTCACCTACCCCGACAACAGTTATCAAGAGATTTATTGTTCGACAATTTTTTATATCTAAATTCAAGCACACAAGAGGGGGGAAAACAGTAAATTTGATAATAAATAACATTAGGGCGGGTGGGTGGGTTACAGTAGAAGAATCTACTTTCCCACAAATTGAAATTAGTTTCTACCCACCCACCCACACGTTAGTTATCAAGATTTATTTTTAAACAATTTTCTGATGTTTAAGTACAAGCACACAAGAAGTGGAACAAACAATAGATCCGTTAATGACTAACACTTGGGTAGGTGGGTGGTGGGTCTTAGTAGAAGAGTGTACTTGCTCACAAATTAAATTTAGTTCTTGCCCACCCACCTCAGCGTTAGTTATGAAAAGATTTATTGTTAAACAATTTTTTGATTTTAAGTAAAAGCACACAAGAAGTGGGACAAACAGTAAATCCTTTGATGATTATCATTTAGGTGGGTAGGTGGACCATAGTAGAATAAGCTACTCGCCCAACAGTTAAACTTTGTTCCTGCCCGCCTACCCCAGTGTTAGTTATCAAGAGATTTATTGTTCAACAATTTTTTGATTTTAAGTAAAAACACATAAGAAGAGGGACAAACAGTAAATCTTTTGATGATTATTATTTAGATGGGTAGGTGGACCATAGTAGTAAAAGCTACTTGCTCAACAGTTAAACTTTGTTCCTGCCCACCCACCCTAGCGTTAATTATCAAGAGATTCATTGTTCAACAATTTTTTGAATTTTGAGTAAAAGCACACAAGAGGAGGGACAAACAGTAAATCCTTTGATGACTAGCATTTGGGTAGGTCACAGTAGAAGGAGCTACTTGCCCAAAAGTTAAATTTTGTTCCAGCCTACCCACCCCAGAATTAGTTATCAAGAGATTTTATGTTCAACAATTCTGTCATATCTAAATCCAAGCACACAATAGGTGGGAGAAACAGTACATTTTTTGATGACTTACCCAAAAGTTAAACTTTCTTTCAGTCCACCCACCCAAGCGTTACTTATCAAGAGATTTTTTGTTAAACACTTTTTTTATGTTTAAGTACAAGCACACAAGAAGAGGTAGAAACAGTAGATTCGTTGATGACTAAAACTTAAGTGGGTGGGAGGGTCACAGTAGAAGAAACTACTCACTCAAAAGTTAAACTTTGTTCCCACTCACCCACCTCGGCGTTAGTTATCAAAAGATTTTATGTTCAAAAATTTGATTTGATATCTAAGTGCAAGCACACAAAAGGTGGGAGAAACAGCAGACCCTTTAATGGCTATTATTTGGAAGGATGCGTGGGTCTTAGTAGAAGAAGTTAATTGCTCAAAAATTTAACTTTGTTCCCGCCCACCTACCCCGGCGTTAGTTATCAGAGATTTATTGTTTAACAATTTTCTTATATCTAAATGCAAGCACTCAAAAAGGGGAAAAAACTGTACATTTTTTGATCATTAACAGTTGGGTGGGTTACAGTAGAAGTAGCTACTTGCCCACAAAGTACAATTAGTTTCTATCCACCCACTCAAGCGTTAGTTATCAAGATATTTATTCTTAAACAATTTTCTGATGTTTAAGAAAAAGCACACAAGAAGTGGGACAAACAGTAGATCCTTTGATGAATAACACTTGGGTGGATGGGTAGGTTACAGTAGAAGATGTTGCTATTCCACAAATTTAACTAGTCGTATGGATTTTAAACAAATTTATAGAGTTTAAATAATTAATAATAAAGTAAGTAAAATTTCAAAAAATTTCAATATATCGTTTAAAAGTTATGGATTATTTTATCTTATCATACTGTTTTACGGTTAGGTTATGCCACATTGATTTGTATCAATGTATACAAAACTAGTTGTATGGATTGTAAACAAATTTATAGAATTTGAATAAATAATATTAAAGTTAATTTCTGCTAAATTTCAAAAAAATTCAATATTCCATTCAAAAAGTATGGATTATTGTGTCTTGTTGTCTATGCCAGATAAATTTGATTAAAGTTGAGCGTATAGATTTAATTAATTATTTTTTTGCAAACTTTAAATGTACAAGTTATACTTGATCACTTAAAATGTTTAATATAATGTGCACAATTTATACCAATAAAATTAAAGTAAATCCGTTCCAAATTTTAACAGTTTCCAATGAACCGTTTAGAAGTTGTAGACTAGTTTGATGCTTTGTTGTTAGCTATGCCGGATCAACGCAGTTACCTAACCGGTGCATTTAAAACTAACATTTGACGTTAATTGACATAATGCAATATCTGATCCCATTTTATTCTTACAAGAGTTTCTCAATTTAAAGTTATTTAATGGCCGGATTAGTGGCATTTAACAATTTTAAATAAACAATATAGTTTTTATATTCAATTTAATTTTAAGAACCCAAAACATTAAAATTTGAAATTTATGTTTCAATTTTTCTATTTTTTTAATTAAAATATTTTGTATTTTAAGACGGATGTTATGGCAGATTTAAAAGAAAATATAATACGCTCAAAGCTCAAAAAATATTTGAAATGTAACAAATTAAGACTGATTTTTTATTTGTACTGTGAATTTTGTTTCTATAAGCCTAAAATATTTGTATTTTAGGCCGGATTTAGATCGGATTTTTGAATTTATTGCTGGTTATTATAAATTTCCAATTGGTTTTTTACTAAAGTTTGTTTAAATACTCAATTTTTAAATGTTACGCATAATTTTGTGAATTTACGGCCGGATTCGATTAAATGTGTCAAATCCGGTCGAAATTTATTTATGATAAAGTTTCTAGTTTTTCTTGCTGGATTTAATTGATTTAATTAATTGAATTAATACATTTATGGCCGGATTTTTGTACTTTATGCAACAAATTTGTAATTTTTTCATATATTTAGGCACATTTCTATGTTTAAATTTATAAAATTAATAGCAGGGCTTTTTATTACATATAACTTTTTATTATTGTAACTTTATTTGTATGTTTGAGTGAAAATTTATGCATTTAATGACAAAATCTGGCTAGATTTTAAAAGCAAGTTTAAGCAAAATTTATATATGCTATATAGCTATTATTTCAATAAATTTTTATATTTTAAAATTGTTTTTTAGGTTTTAAACTATCTATCTGATTGCACAATCAATACATTTTAATCTAAATTAATGAATGCTGCCGGATTTCTGTATTTTAGGCCAGATTTTTAAAACAAATTACCGGAATATTTTCATTTACATAATTTTATTAGGCCGTATTACCACAGACTTTATAATTGCATTGCTTCACTTAAATAAATTATTAGTGGTCGCAGCAAACTTTATTTTTAAAGCAAAATTTGATAATTGCTTCAGTTTGAAGTATATAAAATTTCAATAAATTGAATAACCTTTTCGGTCTTGATTTATAAGAAATATTTTCGAAATTTGTAATAATTGCTTAAAGATATTTTCAAAATTATTGAAATGTTTTTAAACTAATTTCAAAATTAACACTTTGATTTCAAAATAATGAGTAACTTACATTAAATTTACTTCAATTTAATGAAAAACTAGAGAAAACAGTTTTTTCTATTTACTATTTGTTTATTTGAATTCCAATAAGAATTCCAACTAAAACAAAAATTGCTAATTATTATAAATTTCCAATTAGCTTACGTGGAATGCAGTTTGTCTCTCCAAAATATTTACGTACAATAAACAATTTGCAGTTGATGTATCCATGTAATTGCTCAACCAAACACTTTATTGATTTAAGTGTAAACACTTGATCACTCACTGTTTTTAATTGAAAAATTAAATAGAACCTATCCGTCGCGAGCTGCTGAATGGAAGAGACCAAGAGGAAAACTAATGTAAAATCGCCGTCGCAGCGTTTCGTTGAGTTCGTGCCAAATCACTTATTTACCAAAGAAAACAGAACTTACCTTATTTCGTACGTGACCGTAGGGTAGTTTGTGGACGCGGCTGTGAATTAAACCAGTCCCAAATTAGAAGGGTGCTCTCTGTTTCTTTTTTTAAAATTAAATATTAATATGGGTGTGTCGTGCCGGTTATTCAGGCGGCGGCGCGAAAATTGCTTGAATGCAAAAAGAAAAAAAATCGTAAATATATTTCCCGCCGCTAATTATTTACTCGTGGAAAGTGTGCCGAGCGCGAGGAAATCTCTGTCCGCGACTGTTAAGCATGTACTAGTACTGCTGCCCACCATGCATGCAAGAGATAAACTCTCTTTCCTGCTCTATCCCTCGGATATCAAGCAGCTTTTGTTCTACTCGCTCGCTCCTGCTGCGGAGGCTTTGTCTGTCTCCTGAGGGCGGGACAAACACACACATAGACAGACTGCATATATATTATATCAACCGGCATGTACTACTACAAACGTGTATCCCCACATTTTTTTTTATTAAATATATTTTCAGCAAGGGAATGGAATGGTGGAAGAAGAGAAAGGCATCAATATCTATCTCACTCGCGTGTGTGTTTTCATCAAATTGTGCGTGTGATTCCTACCATCCTGTCGGATTTAAATACCGGACTATTAGTCCCCACACATGCAATAAATTCATCACCTACACAAAGCTACCAGCTGCACAATAAATATTTTAAATAAACAACGCTTTATTTACAATTATGCGGAAAAAACGAAACCGGTTTTTTGTTCTCAATTTTATTCATTTGCTCTTCAAATATTATGATAGACCCAAACAAATCAAATTATTTATTATTATTTTTTAATAAATCAAAATTTTTGCAATATTTGTTTTGTTTATTTAGATTTTAAGGGTTTAAAACTCAAAAAACTGCAAAAGTGCCTATTTTTTAGCATTTGACGCTCAGAGAAACTATATACCAAATATTAATAAAAAATTGAATTTTGCGGACAATTCTACATAGAAAATAGTTTGTGTTTTGCTCATCGGCTGTGGAATAGTCTTTTTAAGAAAAAAATATCAAACTAAGAATAAAATCGTCCAAAATTGCTTATAGCGTCATAAAATAATTAAAAAAAAATTTTTAAGTAAAGATGGACTTTATAATTTTTAATTTTGAGGCAGAAATGATTTTTGAGTAGTTTTACTAGGTTGTGATTGGGGATCATAAGTTTTAGTTGAATGAAAAATATATTTAGGCTGTTGTAAATTTTTCAATATTTCATTCAGGTTGTTTTATTTTTGTTTGAAATAATTTTTAATTTTGCTACGGCTGATGAGTAGAACACCGACTATTTTTCATGTAAAATTGTCCGCAAAATTCAAATTTTTAATCATATTTGGTCTGTAACTACTAATAAGTTATAGAAACAAAAAAAAAACTAACGCAAGATTCTCGATGCATCTTTCTTCTGCTCTGGTTTGTTTGAAATGGAATTTCCCAAATTTAAATTTGAGTTTATTAAAAAATATCTCATATTATTTTTTTAAATTATTATTTGTTATTATTTACAGTTCTGATTTTTTTAGTTCAATTGCTGCTAAATATTAATAAAAAATTCAAATTAAGTTTTATTATTATTCACAATTGTGATTAAATTGAGCTGTAGCTTGTGCATCTTTCTGCATTGTAGACCCTTACTTACAGGTAGCTACGTCATTGTTCCAAGTTGCTTATGATGTATTTTTGATTTACATTGCTGGTTAATATTGTTGATTTAATGGGATTTGAGTAGCTCTCAAAAGTTTATTAGTCTGTTGAAGTTGTTAATGTTCCACTAAGATATGAGTTTCATTCAAGAATTTCAAAGTGTATCTAAATTATTTTCAACTCTGCTTGAGCTGTTGAGAGTTGCACGTAAACTGTTCTAAGCTGTTCGAATTAACATTGAATTGATTTAAATAGAATTTGAGTTACCATCGTGTTCTTATCAGCACTGATTTGTTTATTTAAAATGTTTTCAAGTATAGTGAACTATTTTCAAAGCATTCGAAATTGCTCCAAAAATGTACCGGAGCTTTTTTTTAAGTTTTGCCAACTGTTCCTAAATTTTCTCTAAACTCTTACGTTTCTAATAAATTTTAAACTTTTTCAAAGTGTTTTTAACTGCTCCGAAATGTTTTAAGCTGTCCCTGAATGTATTTAATCAATTAGTATTGATTGTTTTAAATTAGTTTGAGTTGCTCTCAAGTGCTTTCAGCTGCACCTGAACTGTTTCCAAATGTATCTAAACTGCTTTCAAGTTTAATGAACTGTTTTGAATTAGTTTAAAAGTGTTTGAAATTTCTATAGTGTACTGGAAACTATTTCCAACTGCACCTTAAGTTGTCTAAACTGTTTTTAAATTGAACTGAGCTGTTAAAATGAACCTGTTTTGATGCAAGTTAAGTTTTTGTCAAGTGTTTTCGGCTGCAGATTTTTTGTTTTCAAGTATTTTCAGTTGCACCTTAGCTAGTGTTTCTAAACCAGGAGCAATAAGCACTTAAATTGAGTTATTGGGAAATTTGAGTTAAGAAACTTGAGTTCATTAAGAACTATTTTTATAATTTTTTGAAACAACTAGTTTAATTGTTGCTGCAATATTGTTATTATTTACAATTCTGATGTCACTAAAATTGAATTTATTAGAAAACTGTCAACTATTTTATGTTTTTGAAAGAAATTATTTAATATATGATTAGTGATGACTTATAAGGAAAGTGGTATTTGTACAATTGAGTATTCTAGTAATACATATTGCTTTATTTAAAGAAAAATCGATCAAAACAGATATACATATGTAGTTTGATCTCTCCAGCTCTACGCACACAGCAGCAGCACAAACAATAAATGCAATGCACATTAAAACAGCTGTTGTAGCTGTAGCCCCACTCGAATGTAACTACCAATTTACTGAACGAAAGCCAGGTCGCGTGCTGTTATTGGAGAGAGTGGGGCCATATTAAACGTTCTCCGCTATTCCATTGGTGCTCTTTATATACTGATCCGTCGAGAGGGAAGGCGGCTTCGTGCAGCTTTACCCCGGCACTTCTGCATATTTTTCTCTCACTCACTCCGGCCGGATCTCTATAATCTCTAAATCAAACTGTCGTTATCTCCGGGACGCAGCAGCCTCCGAACGTCACGGAGCTTTATGGCTCCATTACTGTTAATAAATCTGCTAATAAAATGTGTTATCTAATGCCGAGCGCTTTTATTCTGTGCTTTCAATATTAATATTAATATTGATATTAATACTTTCTAATTGTATTCAGTATATTCAATCTTTTGTTTTATTATTATTATTATATAAACGATAAAATATTTATGTTATTTACAAGTTTTATTGTGAATATCCTTAACGATTGAAACAAATGGAATGCATTTATAAAAACGTCATTGCATGTTTTTGTCTGAAATTATTTTTATATTTTACTTGCTTAATGAATACGCTTTTCTTTAAGTATTGTCATAAAAATAAACAAAATACATTAAATAAAAAACATAAAAAGTATTTGAAAAACTTCTCAAATGACAAAATATTGCATTTTTATCTACATTAAATTTATAATAGTAATAGCACTGCAATAATGTCAGTTGTCGGTAACATCAAAGAGATATTGCAAGACCATGGCATGGTTAGAAATTAATGTATTTTTTTTTTCTTTTTTTCTTTCTAAAGAATAAGTTTAAACCATTTTTTTTTTAAATTTTGAAATGTTTGACAATTTAAAAAAAAAGATTTTTTTTTCAAGTATGGATAAAAACGTGCTTTTATATGTAAAGCACGTTTTTATGCATATTTTAGAAAAAATGAAAATAATTATAATTCTTTTTTTTTAAGAAAAACTTACTTAAAGTTTTGCAAAATTTTCAAAATTTAAAGAAAAAAATGTTGTGTGTGAAAATTTATTCTTTAGATAATTTTGAAGAAAAAAAATCGTTATAAATTTTTCCTAAAATGCAATCTTCAGAAGTTACAAACGATAAAGAAATGTAAATTTAAAATTTAATCTTTTTTCGCTATTTTTAAGTATTTCTGTGAATACATTGTAAGATATCTCGCAGCGTAGAGCACGGCACTTCTTGAAATTTTCAGGGTATATTTTGCACATATAAAAACACGTTTTTATTCATTAAAAAAATTTATAATAAAAATACACGTCATCATTTTTTAGGAAAAAATGTTTTTTAAAGTTTTGCAAAATTTTCAAAAATTAAGGAAAAAAATTTTGGCTATAAAAAATTATTCTTTGATCAATTTTGAAAAAAAAGTCTATTATAGTTTTTTCCTAAAAATGCAACCCTCAGAAGTTACAAACGATCAAAAAATGGAAAAAAATGCAATAAACCGATTTTTTCAAATTTTGATTGCTTATTACTCAAAAATGGCTTATTGAAAAAATCTAAAAAAACTCACAAGATCAAGACTCATGTAGAGAAAGGCATTTTCAGTGGTTTAAGCAAAATCAAATTTTTGTTCCGTACACTTGACTCAGACATGGCCATATGCAAAAGTAGAACAGAAGTAAAAACCTGTTTGTATCTACATTCAGAAATCCTAGTTTTTTAGATAATTTTGAAGCTGCATTTTATTGTGACGCGACTATCCATCCCAGCCCGGTAAATCCGGTTGGGAAATGTGGTGGGAGATCTGCCCTTTCAACGCAGTCGGTCGCCAATTTACTCTGACTGTCTTGAGCGGAAAGACGTGTCTCCGCGTGAAGTGCAATTTTGCGCTGTCAAGAACTTTTGGATTTAATTCAAAACGAGCTGGACTTTCTTAACTCTGTTATAACCAAAGACAAATCCCGGATGTTCGAGTAGAACCTAGAACCGAAAAGCGCACAAAATCATTCACTCGCCCAAGAAAGCGCAAGTGAGCATTAAAACAATGCTCATTATCTTCTTTGACGTCGGAGGAATAGTATATTTTGAGTTTGTACCGCAAAGAGAAACTGTCAACTCAATCTTTTACTTCAAGGTGCTCAAAATATTGAAACAGATCGCGCGCGTGAGGACTGACATTAAAGATACGGTCAAGCTCCACCATGACAATGCTTCCCGTCAAACGGCCGTCATCGTTACCAACTTCCTGGCAAAAAGCAACACTTTGGTGGTCCCCCAGCTTTCTTGCAGTCCCGGCTTGGCTAAGTGCGACTTTTTTTTTGTTTTCCCTACTGAAGAGAGAGCTGAAAGAAAAGCATTGGGAGTCCGTGGAAAACATCCAAAAAGCATGATATAAGATTATTAAAAGACATTCCTGTAGAGGAATTTTAGAGTGCTTTCTAGGTGTAGCAGATACGTCTCCGAAATTGTATTGATAAAGAGTATTTAAAAGAATTTTAAGCGTTTGTACCAGTACGATCAATAAATCAATTTTTTTATAGAAAATGCGCATTACTTTCATAATGGACGCTGTATATAAACAATATTTCAGAGAAGATTATGTATAGTTTTTAATGTCATGAAACAAAAAAAGTTCCGGTCGGGAACAGTGGCGACATAGTAGGCTTTGCCTGAGTCGCCTGACCTTCATCAAGCGACTGCCATACAACAAGTAGCACTAATTCACAGGGCAAACTGCCCACAAGATCAAACATGGTTTATGATGCAATTAAATTAGCGGAACAAGGCCTCACCTGTTCCACTAACCAATTTAATCAACCAAACACTAACTTAGTTTGTGGTTTAAAAATATTTTTTTCTAATATTTGTGGTCTAAAAAAGAATTTATATTCTGTACATCAGAGATACATAGGATTGGGGAGTATATGTTGGCCAGGGCAGGAAAATTGGAATTTGTTACAAATTGTGCGATATTTGTTTATCTGTCATCAAGGAAGAACGAAATACATTACTTATTACTACAGGGTCATTATAAAAGTTTGGGATCTTTAGTGAAATAGTGAATTCACATTAGGTGTGCGTAAATACAGATGAAGTTGAACTGTCAAATCAAAGTAAATAGTTTGGTGCACATTTTAAAGTGATTACATAGTTTCAGACATTTATAGAGACCCTGTATTTGCCCGTCTAAGATAGAAAAAATTCGACATTTTACTGTCGTTGACAGTAATGGAATTCCCTACGTTGGGTTAATTAAGAATTATTTGTTGTTGCGTTCTCAAAATGTGATGTTTTGATTAAGAAAAGAGTAGTACAGAACAGGTAGTGGGCGGTAATACTTTTGGATTATGGCCATTTCAAATTGCACGTTTTCTGAACTTAGAAGAACTGATGCATTCCGACGTACGTCCGCAACCATTATGGTTAAGGGTGGGATGTCTATAGATCAAATCTTATTCAACTTATTTAGCAACTCACATATTTTTCTAAACCGTACTTCATCTATCATTATTCTGAGATCAACATAGTAAAAATGAAACAGATTCTTAATCATATTTTTCTAAAGATCTACATATTGCGGCAGAAAATCTAGTTCAAAGTCTTCAATACCTCCTCTACAAATCGATCAAAACAATTTAGTTACCAATTCAAAGAAAAAAGCAAATATTTTTACAATTTGAATCTAATTCTAAATGTTTCTACTGTTGTACTTACAATGCCGACTTGTTGTAAAATTATGGTTGTCAATAAATATCTTTTAAAATTAGACAACATAAAATCATTAGGTGTAGATAAAATTTGACCTATTATTCTTCAAATATTTGCAAATGAATTAACTCCCATTTTGACTAAAATATTTGCCTTATTATACAAAAAAGAAATTTCAATTGTCCAATCTATACTCAATATGGATTTTGATCAAAACGTTTGATAACGATCTTTTGATATACGTTAGTCACAAATAGAATTCTACTTTAAACAAACAGATAATTTTGCAGTAGCTCTAGACATTTCCAAAGCATTTGATAGGGTATGGCATCGTAATCTTATTAACAAGCTCTATTGTATAGGTTTTGATCACAAATCTGTGAGCCTTATCAATAGCTTTCTTGACGATAGAAAAATTATAGTTAAAATTAATGGTTTTAACTCTGACTCTAAAATGATAAATGCTGGTGTTCCTCAAGGGTCTGTTTTTTTGCCGACTTTAGTTTTGATTTACATTAATAAACTTCTTAAAATAACTAAAAGTTTTATTTATAATTTTGCAGATAATAGCACCCTTCATTCGTCTTGAAATTTTTAGGTTAGAATCTGTAGCATCTATAAACAAAGACCCCAAAATAATATCTGAATGGGGCACTCTCAACATGGTCAGTTTTAACTCTAAAAAACTCAACTTATCAGTTTTAAAATTAAAATCCGAGGTATCATCAGTACCAAATATTAAACTAAACATTAATCCCATATCTAAACTTTTTTCAATTTGTTTTTAGGGGTTACAACCTCACATAATCATGTTGTTGAAATAACTTGAAATATCTAGAAAACTAGTATTTTTTAATAGATTTAACAGTTTTTTACTTTTGTTCAACTTTTAAATATACATATACAATTTATATTTGTTCTTGTATTGAATATTGTTCATAATATCTTTTAAACTCTATTCAAAAACGAGCTATTTGAGTTATTGCCGATCCAAAATTGATTAATGGCTTAGACATTTACAACATCAGCGTAATGTAGCAGATATTTTTTTAGTTTATATGTGACCTTCTATTAGTTTTTGTTTTATTTATAATATTATATCTTTCAAAAGTTTGAACTTTAATATCTCCATAATAAAAGCCGATCGGGAAAAAAGTTATTTCGTATTTTTTGTTTAAAATCCAATTTCGAACACAATTTTTTTCCTTTTGGTGTAAATCATCTTGTATATAACAATCAATTTTACTGCAGGATTTTTTAAATTGTAATTTCTAAGATTCAATTAGTTACTTTTATACCAAACATTGGAACGTTATGCTTATTCATTTACAATAATTATTGTTACTGTACTATACTTGTACTACTTTCAGTTGTTTTTATACGATCAATTTTGCTGCATGGTTTTTTAAATTGTGAGTTCTAAAATTTAATTAATTTATTTACTACGTTATTAATTTATTAAAAATCAAATACATTAAATGTCGACTTTATCAGATAATGTTTTTTGATAAAAATGCATATCCATTATATAAATACTATAGAATTAAAATATGTTTATTAACAAGGTAATTTAGTACGTTTTGTTTCCTCTGTAGGTTCTTCGAATTTGTACCAGGTAATTAAAGAAGTAGCAACTGTTAACACTGTCATGAATACGTATGCTGCATTTGAAATAGGCAAAGTTGATCCAATTGGAGCAAATGAATATCCAAATGTTGAAGCCTCCCATGTACAATGTAACGAGCATGCTGTAAATAATAATAAACCATATTTTAAGAAATATGATCTCTTTTGTATTTATGAAGAGTTGGCTGAATAAAATAGCATAATCAGTGATATAATTAGAGGCAATAACGAATAATGCGGATGTTGATTTGACTTTATCTGCAACTGCAATATTAAGTATTAATATTAGCAAATGAAATTGCATCTAATTAACTTACTTTATTTAAATTTATATCCGTATCCATCCATAGTGATATTAGAATGCAGATAATTAATTCATAAAATGTTTGACGGTGAAATCTACGAACTATAAACCATGATACTGCACTCATTATATATATTATAAAAGAATCTGGCTAAATAATTTTTTTTTAATAGTTTATTTAATATAAAAATTTTAAACGTACCATCTTGTATGATTAATAAACCTGTAATGAATTAGAATAATATTTAATAGTTTTGTTCTTATCAAATATTAATCATATTAATCATTTCAGATTAATAAAGTTTCAAAGGTGTATTTTGGGAAGCTTGACATTTTTGCAAAGCGTTTAAGGTCAACGAGCACTTACGTTCAGTATGTATAGTGTGGTATAGTGCAGCCACAAACAAAAACATCGTCTTGGCAGTGAAAAAAAAAAACGTAAAAAATGTGTCAAATCATTACTTAAACAATTTCTTATTGATTAAAAAGCCTCGTACATACTTTTCATGAACATAGTCAAAAATATCAGAACACCTAAATAATTCTCTAGAGGTACAACATTTCTACAAACTTTTTAAACAAAAGATTTTAAATACGGTATCGTAGATTTTAAATAAGGTATATATGTGTTACAAGCAATTAAAATTTTGTTGTTTTATCCCTTTGGTTAAAATAAATGTATGTATGTATGTAAAGAAACTACATTATAGCATTGGCTGCGTTCAGTACAACTCATCAGTTGCCAGCGCTGACCTATTAAGCGCTGAGCCCGTCTGAACGGTATATTTTGCCACTGTTGCCAACCGTGTAAACTTTTATCAACTACATATACATAAAGCTCAAAGTTTTGAATTTAAATAAATTATTTAATTAGTTTATGAAGCCACTACTTAGCAAGATATAATATATTTTCAATAAGTAATGCCATCTAAGGTGAAGGTGTAGGATAAGATTACCCTGAAGTTGGCAACGAAGTACGGCAATTGATTATCTTTATCATTTTTTACTTCTCTCACTCAAGTTATTTCAGCGTTAATATTACGTTGTAATCTCATTTACCTATGTTGCTCTTTTTCCCGTTTAAAAACATATATAACTGCTATGTAGTTTGGTTTTGACATGGTGAATTTATTTTTTAAATAAAAGCGCGGAACAAGCGAACTTAGATGTATGATGAGTAAAATGACAAGCGCTGCCAGCAAACAGTAGTCATCAAGCGCGTTCAGTACGCATGATGAGTCGTCCTGAACGCGGCCATTGTCACACACTGGGGTTGGTAAGGTAGAGATTAATTTTGACATTCGTGTCAGCAAAATAGAATTGATACTGAGTAAATTCATTAATTAATTAATTACGTTTATAAATTGGGATAAACTCCAGATAATTGACTTTAATGTCGTTCCTTTATTTACAGAGAAACAATTAAATCTATTTATTTTGGTGTCACCTTCTCATATTGGATAGACGCATTATATGTATATGGGAAAATATTCTTAATTTGCAGTTCAGGAGTTTGGATTAATTGCTTAAAACTCAAAAAAATGAATACAAAACAAAGAAACTTCTAGGGTGGGTTCATTTGAAACACTTTAATTATAGTCAGGCAAAACTTCAAGGGGAACATTTTTTTCTTTAATAGCACAGAATCGGTAGCAGCTACATTGAAACAATGACCTTTAATTTCGAATTCCAACTTTTTTTCAAATTATTGACTTTTAACAAAAAAATTCATTCTTTAATTTATGACATGAGTATGGTTAGAGATAGATCCAGATATGCTGTTCAAAAAAGATGGATCTAATTGCCTATATTATTTTTTTTATTTAGACTTTTAAGAGAAGATATTTCAAATATTGTATAATCAAACAAAAAGATTTTTCTAGGGTGAACATGGTTGCCTTCGAGTTTATAAAAAAGTGTCTCAAATGAACCCCCTACCCACCCTAGAAGTTTGTTACCCCTATAATTTATTAACACCCTGTATAAGTACAATGCATTATCCAACATTAGGCAACTAAACTAACACCCAACATCTCTGATAATTTAATTACCTAACTCCAATTCCTGCATCAAATAATTTAATAAAAAATTAAAAAATCACATTAAAATTCAAATAAAAATATTACAATTAAACTTGTACAGATGTATATGTATAATACCTATTAATCGTAACAAATTTAAAAATAAAGCAAACTGTATATGGAATACAAATTGTTATTAAAATATAGCAATAATATGGAATAGGAGCAGTAGATCCAAATGGTGCAAACCAATAACCTCTTCGAGTTGCATCTCTTGTATGATGACTAGCAAAAGCTGTAAATGTCAATAAAGAAGCTCTTTGCATCATTTTCGATTGAACAAAATGAGAAATTCCAAACAATATCACAGATATAATTAAAGGCACTGTCGAGGAATGAAGAGGTGGTCTTGAAGATAAATTTGTTGCATCCTAAAATATAAAATTAATTATTATAACTAAAATTAAATTAAATTACCTTAAGATGTAAGGATCGAGCAGCAAAAAAATGATCCAGATCAATAAATGATGATAAAAGTGTACAAATAAATATTTCAATCAACGTATGCCATGGTTGATGGTTTCGATAATTTATACAAACAATAACCCATGATAAACAACCAATTATGGCATGTGTAGCATTATCACATATGGCTTTAACTAAGTGTAATTTTCTGTGTGCAACCATATAATCTCCAAATAATGCTGCTATTATTAATAATATGACTAGAAAACATTGTGTATTTGTTATTAAATTTATATACATTGTATCATTTTGTATTATTGTTTGAGGTTATGTTATGTGTCATGGTGACGTTTACGCAAGTCAGAAAGTTCACAAGTCCGAAAGGAAGTTAGGTAGGAAAATTCTTGACAATGCTGTTTACAATGAAGTTAGCTTATTATAAAGCTAGTTAATCAGTGTTTCCAACTGTAGCAAAATAAAAAATTAAATAAATTACATTTTAATAGTTTCTGATGCATATTATTGCAATATTTATTATTTAAAATGTCTAAATTAAAGCCGGCACTTACATTAAAACAGGTTTATTAAAAACTTTTACTAATCGAACATAACCTAAAATTATATATTTCAGTTTATGCTAAGACAAGAAGTATTAAGTTTATATCGAAAGATATTTAGAACAATAAAGGAAGTACCTGATGAACACACACGATCTGAATTGAAGCAGTGGGCTCGCAGTGATTTCCGAGCAAATTCAAATCAAACTGAAGAAATGGCAATTAAAATGTTAATTAATTATGGAAAAAGGAGTTTAAATGAATTACAAACTAGTTTAAATTTATCTAAATAATTTATTATATCACTTTCAACCAAACAGTGTAAATACAATGGCAGACTAGTAGTATTGTAAATAATAAAGAAATAAACATTGAAATCATTCGTGAATTGACAAAATCCTTTGTTACTATTTGTACTAATGAATTTGTAATATGTTGACCATCCATAAACAAACAAGGAATTACATTTAATATAGCGAGTCCTGTTGAGATTACAATAATGTATTCTAAAAACTTTAATATAACATCCGGTACAAATATTGATGAATAATTATATTTCGGAATATACGATGAAGTTGTAATTGTTTGTATAACATCACCGGGATGTCCAATATAAATAACATCAGGTTCGTTTAAACGTGTTATTTTAAGTAATGTCGTCGTATTATCAAGTAACGGTTTAATACAATGCAATTTAAGGGGACAATCGATATGATTACCGCATGAAAATTTTGACGATTCAATTATAACTCTAGCCGGCAAACAAACATGCGGTGGAATTTCCAATACACCATCATTCTTTTCAATATATTCGAAACAAATACTATCAGATTTAATTGCATCACAACAATCCATTCCATTATTCGTATAACGTAAAGGAACACTTTCATCTAAATTATGTACAATATCGGTATCAACACAATAACCTATTTTATCAATATAAGCATTTTGCAAGCACTCGTATAAATTTTCCTCATTTTTGACATCACAAACGTTAATTTTCATAATAATATTGCCATTTGATAAACCCCTAACTCCACCTAGTGGTGAATTAGGTGACACTTCACTGACATAGACTCCATCATTGATTTTAAATATGAGGGAATAAAGTACTGGTAGAAACCAATAAAGCAAGCAGGCTCCTAAACTGAGCATTAAATTATGCCAAATTCCAGCGCATAATATTTTTAAAGCACGCCATGGGGATAATGTGTTTAATTCATCTGAGCTTAAACTAACATATGCAATCGGTAATATAAAAACAACATTAATTCCCAAATTAATAATATGGACATCTTCTTTAACTGAAGCTAATGCATGTCCTAATTCATGTACAATACTACAAACAATCAAACTTAAGCTATAATATGTAATTTCCGATCCGGGTAAATTGATACCCGGTATCAAGGGTTCTAATACTAAATTTGTCAGTTTTTGATTGCTCCATGAATGAGATAAATTTTGAAATATTGCTATAAGGAGTAATATTATCGATATTGGCAACAAAGCGATTGTTATATACATTCCGCATGTGTACCAAACGTTTAAGAATCGTGAATGGTTGCCCCATCGTAGGAAAACACGATTGAAAGCTGTCGTGGTCCATCTGATTTGGAATAATTTTATGTTGACACCAGTTCCATTTAAAAATTGTATATAAGGGTAGTGGGCACAACTCTAAAAACAATTAATAAATAATAAATTAAATCAATTGAATTCTATTAATACCTTAAAGAATTGGTCGAAAAATAATAAGATTCCATAGATTCCACCGATTATTATTAAGCTTGTTGTTATATCCATTGTAATTTAGTAAATTTATTTCAAATTATTTGTCAATTTAGGTTATGTTTATTTTATATGCTATAGTTGGCAACACTGCTTGATTGGTGTGAAGTTAGTTAGGTAGTTTGTTTTGGAAAAACACTCTAACAGTGTTGCCAAACTTTTAACAAAATTAAGTTTTTATTTTCCCTGTGTTTGGGTGACTTAAATTTTATTTAAATGGTCAACTTGAGCTTTGTTGTAAACAATCAGCTGTTGGCAGCGTAGTTTTGCGATAAATTATAACTTAACTTGTCTTCCAACGTCAAATAAAGACAGAATGCTTGAATAGTCCATGTTCTTTAAAGCCATTGGCTGCAACGACTCATCATGCGAACTGAACGCGCTTGATGACTACCGCTGAGTCATCGTTTGCTGGCAGCGCTTGTCATTTTACTCATCATACATTTAGGTTCGCTTGCTTGCTGACAAATCAACTCAGCAGTTAATCAGTGCATATAAATTTACATATTATTAAAAAAATCGAGAAAGAAGGCAATATAAGTAATTAAAAAATAGTACAACACTTGGGTGAAGGAATGAATAAATATAAAAAAATGATAAAAATAATCAAACCTAAAGACATTAGAACATTACATATTGTTAAGTAGCGGCTTCATATACTAATTAAATCATTTATTTAAATTCAAAACTTATGAGCTTTATGTTTATGTCGTTGATAAAAGTTTACATGGTTGGCAACTGTCTAAAATATACTGTTCAGACGGGCCCCTTAATGGCTGCGTTCAGTACAACTCATCAGTTGCCAGCGCTGACCTATTAAGCGCTGAGCCCGTCTGAACGGTATATTTTGCCACTGTTGCCAACCGTGTAAACTTTTATCAACTACATATACATAAAGCTCAAAGTTTTGAATTTAAATAAATTATTTAATTAGTTTATGAAGCCACTACTTAGCAAGATATAATATATTTTCAATAAGTAATGCCATCTAAGGTGAAGGTGTAGGATAAGATTACCCTGAAGTTGGCAACGAAGTACGGCAATTGATTATCTTTATCATTTTTTACTTCTCTCACTCAAGTTATTACAGCGTTAATATTACGTTGTAATCTCATTTACCTATGTTGCTCTTTTTCCCGTTTAAAAACATATATAACTGCTATGTAGTTTGGTTTTGACATGGTGAATTTATTTTTTAAATAAAAGCGCGGAACAAGCGAACTTAGATGTATGATGAGTAAAATGACAAGCGCTGCCAGCAAACAGTAGTCATCAAGCGCGTTCAGTACGCATGATGAGTCGTCCTGAACGCGGCCATTGATTGGCCGCTTATTGATTGCGTACTGAACGCGCTTGATGACGATCGTTTGCTGGCAGCGCTTGTCATTTTACTCATCATACATCTAGGTTCGGTTGGTCGGCGCTTTTATTTTAAAAGTAAATTCATCATGTCTAAACCAAACTACATAAAAGTTATATATGTTTTTAAACGGGAAAAGGAGCAACATGGGTAACTATGAGATTACAACGTAATATTAACGCTGTAATAACTTATGTAGTTGATAAAAGTTTACACGGTTGGCAACAGTCTAAAATATATCGTTCAGACGGGCTCAGCGGTGATTGATTGGCTGCGTTCAGTACAACTCATCAGTTGCCAGCGCTGACCCAATAAGCGCTGAGCCCGTCTGAACGGTATATTTTGCCACTGTTCCCAACCGTGTAAACTTTTATCAACTACATAAACATAAAGCTCAGAGTTTTGAACTTAAATAAATGATATAATTAGTTTATGAAGCCGCTACTTAACGAGATATAATATATTCTCAATAAGTAATGCCATCTAAGGTAAAGGTGTAGGATAAGATTACCCTGAAGTTGGCAACGAAGTACGGCAATTGATTATCTTTATCATGTTTTACTTCTCTCACTCAAGTTATTACAGCGTTAATATTACGTTGTAATCTCATTTACCTATCTTGCTCCTTTTCCCGTTTAAAAACATATATAACTGCTATGTAGTTTGGTTTTGACATGATGAATTTATTTTTCAAATAAAAGAACGGACCAAGCGAACCTAGATGTATGATGAGTAAAATGACAAGCGCTGCCAGCAAACGATAGTCATCAAGCGCGTTCAGTACGCATGATGAGTCGTCCTGAACGCGGCCTATGACCTAGATGATTTGTCAAAAATAATTATAAAAATAATTAGTTAAAATTGCTATTAAGTATAAATATTTGCAATTAATTTAATATTTATATTTATCTTTGTTATGTTTCATAAGTTTTAAAACACATTTATGCCCGTATTACACTGTCAATAATTATATCTTGAATTATATATATAAAAATATTTAAATCTTAAAAAGTTTGTAAAATGCACAAAATATCATCAATCTTATTGTAGATTGAAATTTTATGAATATTTTTAGGTTTTCTTTATAATTAACACATAACATGTGAGTAATAGCATTTATAATATAACCTAACTATTTTTTAAAAACTGTTAATTCGTACATTTTTTGTGTTAATTTTAAAGAAAAACTAAATATATTCTTAAAATTTCAATCTACAATAAGATTGATGATTATTTGTGCATTTTACAGACTTTTTAAGATTTAAATATTTTTATATACAGGGTGTAGATTAATTAGCGGATAAACGCCAGGTAACTTTATAGATCGAGCCAAAAGAAAACGAAAATCTTAATTCTAAAATGCTGAAAAACTCTTCGTTTGGCCTCACGAGGCCCTCAAAGTTTTGTTACGCTTGGCAACGTTGCAAACTTTCTAAATTCAAACCTATAATGTAGGCAACTTAATACACATAAAATAGGCAATTTAATACACACATCAAATTTTATTTTTTATTATAAACTACAAATGTTCAAATTGGCCACCGTTTACTTCTAAACACTTTACAGCACGTATCGATATCGAATTTATGACGTTATCGCCGGCGTTAAGCCTCGTTCATACTCATCCGATTTTTTCATTTTTTTTGCGATTAAAAATGGCCGCCTGTCGAAAACAAAAATTGCGATTATTTTAACTTTTTGCGATTTTTTTAAGAATGTACCTAACTTCATGCCATTGAATTTTTATTAATAATGTAATTAAATGAATTGTAATTAAATATTATTGTTAAAATAACTGTAATTGAAAGTTTTGCTAAATTTAAATCAGATTTTACAGTTATTAAATCAAACGCCAGTTCTGTAATGAAACAGATCAGATTGTGGTTATGTTTGTATTTGTAACTTCACTTCATTATACTTTTTGTTGAACCGACGTTTCGCGCGCTGTTGCCAAACTTACGTACAATAATTTAACGCTAAAAACAATTTATTTATTAAATACTAACAATCTCCAATGTTAATTATTAATTAAAACATCAAATAAAGTAAAATAATTCAACTCCAACAATATAACAAAAATATTTTTAAAAAATGACGCGTTTTGTAACATATCTACATTTGTTTATGTGTTCTCGAGGTTAACTTTGATAAAATTTATTTTTTTAAATTGTATTTTTGAAAGTCATTTTTGATGATATTTTGTATTTTTATCAATCGGACAAAGTTGAATCAGTTTGAACATTGTGCGATTTTATTTTTAATAAAAATGCCTAACTTCATTTCATTTAAAGGTTGATATGTCATATAGGTTATGTATTTAAAAAAATAATAATTTTACTGATTATTACAAATTACATAAAACTATGTTTACAAAAATAATTAGTTTTAAATATGTGGTGAAAATTGGTTCATATAAATACTAAAAATAAATAATTTTACTTTTAAACTTTTAAATAATGTTTAAATACAATAAAATAATTATTGTTTAAAACAAGTATAATTAAATTAAAACATATTTTTAAGTTTTGAAAGGTATTATAGATCTAATTTTTAAATAAAATATTAGTATAAATATAAAAGTTACTAAAATAAAAACAAAATGTCACTAGAAAAAATCGCAATAAAAAAATCGGATCAGTATGAACGAGATTTTGCGAGAAATATTTTGTTACAATAAAAAAAATCGCATATCGCAAATCGGATGAGTATGAACGAGGCTTTAAATGTTAAATCTGTCAGAGTTGCTATATTCATGTCAATTATTTTAAATATATTTTCAAACAATCAATTGTGCATTGAAATAATTAATATTTTTATTTATGACAGAATCTAATAATTTATAATAGTTGTATCAGCTGCAATGTATAAATTGTTCTATAATTCAATAATAATTATAGTACCTATTTGCTGGATTCACACATTTATTTTGAAAACGCATTTTAGCCGCATGGTGAAACGACAAAAGTCACCGATGGTTTTTGTCAAGGGTGGTCACGGGATTGACATGGCAACGTAGTAATTGTTATCCGAGACAGACATAAGGCAGACTGCCGCATACTAGACGTACGCAACATAATATATTTCGCAAATGCATCAAAACACCATTCATAATTTAATAATGCGGTATGTGTCGTCAATGTGCAACCTCACACAATTTTAAATTAATGATTATCAAAAGAATAAAGTATATCATAATATTTAAATTGAATTTTATTTGAATTTAAATGTCACTGATGATAAAAGTCACCGGAAATCAGAATTGACTCCCTGACATTTATTGCATTGCCTACTTTATAATTTGAATTTTATTAAAAATTTTGCTACGTTGCCAAGCGTATTTTTAATTTAAATTTGATTTATTTTTCAAAAGTAATTTGCACATTTTTCAATGTTTTTTATTATTAAGTTTCAATAAACCTCATAATTTATATTATACTAAAAAAGAAAGCAAATTGGTACATAATATACGCAATTAAAACAATATTTGTATTGACAAAATTGAAACTTTGAGGACCTCGTGAGGCCAAATGAAGAGTTTTTCAGCATTTTGGAATTAAGATTTTCGTTTTCTTTTGGCACGATCTATAAAGTTACCTGGCGTTTATCCGCCAATTAATCTACACCCTGTATATAATTCAAGAAAGAATTATAGATCAGTGTCATACAGGCATTAACTTGCAACTATCTTCACAGTATTGTAACTAGTATTGGCAACACTGATTAATGAATTAAATCAATAATCTAAAAAAAAATAATAGAATCTAAATTTATTATAATCTAACAACAAACAAATAACAGCAGTTGTGTTTATACATTAAGTTTGTTTTAAATTATAACATATCTAGTTATATAACAATTTATTTTTCTAATGTTGGTGTATTGTGCGGCGTCGGTCATTGCGTCATTGGAAAATGCTAAGATGGCAGATAACAAAATGGCGTGCGTAGTGCTAAAAACCGTTTGAGAATATTCGTAAAATATAATAATGTTGGTTAGCTGATTTCTACATTTCAACAATAATCGAGTGCATTAAAGTGATTCGAAATGGATGCTGTCAAATCGTTCAACGCGGAGGTAAATATTTATACAATTTTATTGCCCTCGGCATGACATTCAAGATCACCCAAGCCCCCATACATGAATGTTAGGATTTTATATTTATTATATCCAACATTAGAAAAATTACTAACATTAGATGTTTGTTTACATTTTTTTTATGTTTATGCATTTAAATCAATTACAAATTAATAAATGTATTAATTATATTTATTTATAATTGGGTCAAAAGCTATATTAATTCTTATCTTAATTAGCAGAATTGGGTTTTGATAGAAATTCATAATATTGAAGATTGAATTTACGATAATTATTTTCTTGGTTGTCATGGAATCGATGCATTTTATTTATAATTTACTTTATTGTATTGTTATCAATTGGTTCTATTGGAGGTTATATTGCATTTACTGTCGCTTGTTTGGTATGAAAATTTACCCAATTAGTCTTAATTTATTCTACGTGCATTAATAATTTACATATAATTAGTTTCCATTACAGAAGGCATTAGTGTTGTATACTGCATTCACTATCACATAAATAAATGTTGTATAATCCATTCGTCAGCAGTACGGCAGAGAGGGCATGTACAAATACCAGCGCTAACGAAAGTTAAGCAACGATTGCTCTGTTTACAATTTGGATGGGTAACCCCAAAGTGATGCCGAGCGTAGGGTTTTTCTCAATATGGGTCCATTATCTCATATAATCATCCAAGCATACATATGTCTTCTCTGTGGTTTGGTGTGTACGACACCTCGACATCTAACGGTATTAAGAGGTTATAGATTATATATATATATATATATAATCCATTCAATATAATTTGTTTTTGAGATTATATACTTCATTTTATGTAATTTTTTTAAGATCATTAAAATGTTTAGTTAAAGAGAGTAAAACGGAGAAGATAAATAAGAAAATGGTATGTATGCACTGTCAAGTGAAAAGATAAAATTGGTAAAACTGCAGGAACATATTTTATAAAATTTTACTGTAAAACTAATGGTTAAGAGGTAGATCAATAATTATTATATTAATAGGAAATAAAGACAAATAAATAAATGTTGTTATGAGGTTATGTATGGAGGAGCGGAGTCAACAACCCCGCAAAGTTATTTAAAATTGCTGTTTTCAATTATGTTTTTATATAAAAATAGGCGACAAACATTCTCAAAGGGAATAAATAAATATATTTTATCTCCCTCACCCCCTCGATGTTTGTCTTTAGATGCTTCTCATATTTTTTCTAGTTTAAAAAAATTCAATTGTATCATTATAGTTTTTTCATGCTGCAGAAGTAATATACCTATTTAAGTTTAGGAAGAATCTAAATTTGAATTGTTTTCTAAAATGGCTTGTCCTCTTATGTGGCATTCTTGTATTATATTTAATTTAAAGTCGTCGTAGTTTTGGCGACGAAAAACGGAGTGCGGCTGACGTGTATGGGAACATCGATGTTTTGTGACCTATATGATAGAATGCATTTGTTTAGGGCACGCGTAGAGTGGTGGGATATAATGCGTTGACGTTCAACATCACTGCGCACGGGATGGTGGCTCTAAAGCTCCGTGCAGACATGCGTGTTTTTTTAAACGTGCGGTCTGGCATCAGAATGTTTTTTTATGAAAGTCACACACACGCAGTTTTGGTTTCTCAATAAAGTACGCTGAAAATAAATTTGATAGTTTGTTGGTAGACATTTAACGCAAGCGCGGCCAAGTTCGTACTAACGCCATAAACGTTTGTGTAGGCAGAGTTGGGTTGTCGTCACAAAGTAGAAACTTCGTCGCAATAAATGCAAAGCAAGACTATTAATTAGCATTTATTTCAAGTTTGTATCCACATTTAGTGTCGATCGTGCGCTCAATTTGCCTAGCTTATAGTCTGTTTTGGAGTAAGTTTTGATAGTTTTTTTTGTGATAATACCGTTGAATAGACACAAAAATTCCCGAGAGCAATTGGTATATAGATGTGGCTTAAGATTACAATGGCACCAAAGTCTGGCGACGTCAATTACGTGATTCAAGCGGAGATAGCTGCCATTGAAGAAAGTTGACCGAATCGAGACAACACTTCAACAGGCCTATAACCAATCCAGTAATAAAATCCAAACATCTGGGTACTCCAGGATCAGGGTATAGAAGGAGCTAACTTTAAGGCGGACCAGCTTGCCAAAAAGGGAACCACAGGGACGTTTATTGAACTTGAACCGGCTTTTGGGATTTTATACGAAACCGGTAAACAAATAATACCTAGTAAACTTGACACGGAACACAACAACTACTGGAAAAACTGCCAGGGGATGAAGCACGAGGTTATCTCTACAAAACCCTAACTATTGTAGAATTACTGCAGATGCTAAATGATAAATGTTTGGTTGCCGTATCTGAGCGCGTAGATCAATTCTGGATAGATTCACCGAGCACTGTTGAGTAGGATGGTTTTTTAGTTATGCCACGCCTTCTTGGTTATATCACATACGGTCAACACTTTTGGGGATTGTTCACGTCGCGATTGGATCATTTGAGTCCGGGACGATGGTTATTTGTGACAGGTTATAGGCCATTTGCCATACAACGTCTTAATTTATGATCCGAAAATTTTCCGTATGGAATCAACCGGACGGATTGAAGTGGCGACGATAAACACGATTGCGTGCCTGCCATTTAAGTAATTATTTGTCTTCTAAATACGTACGTTGTGTTTTCCGACATTCACTATCTTTATTAGATCTAAACGTCCGTTATCTGTGGTTAAATCAAACCTAGTACAATCGTACTTACTGAACCGAGCTAATTTTAATAGATTTTGCATAGATTTCAATCAAATGATTTTTATTTGTATTTCAACAGTTATTTAAACGAACCCAAAGTATCAACGTCACATAAATATACGGGGAGATTGCTCAGTTATAGAGCGCTATCGTAGTACGCTAATAGTTCGATCTCCGAAGTATGACTAAAATAATAACTTGCTTTTTATCAATCGGCAAAGCAAAGGTTTTGAATGTTACATTTGCCGAGTCAGTGGTTCATAACTTAGGAAGATCTAATAATATGGAGTTTTGAGAGTTTTACATTTGTTGACGACACGCTGCTAATCGAACAAAGTGAGGCAGAAGTAAACACGTCAACGCAGAAGCTAATGTAAGGGAAAGGTTTTGTATCTTAGATTTGCGACGAGATACTGCAAAACGAGAAAGAACAACCACCTGGCTGGTTGATGTTTAGGGTGGAAATGTTTTGATTGCACCTCCTACTCCCAAACATAACCACATCTGAAGAAATTTATAAAATTTAACAATGACGGATCTTGTGAAGTTCTTGTGGACGTTTTAGACAACGTTGACACAATAGCGTTATTTTTAATGAAATGAACGGTATGTGGGGGGTGGTACGCTTTGTGAGCAGTTACACCTTGCATAGTGGATCATTATTTACTTTTTAATGTGTTACAATTTTGTTATTTTTATTGAGTGTCAGACTTTGTTATTTATTTTATTTTCAACCTTATACTAAGTGAGCGAAAATGATCGAGAACGATTCAAATAACGTTCAAAAAAAGTTTTTGGGATTGTTTCCAAAAATAAATTGTCATTTTTGGTTATATCTATGGCTATGAAATAGTCTCTAATTTTAAGGTCTCTAGTTTTGCTACTAGAGGTTTGTTTTGTTTCGAATTTGTTATGAACAAATACTTTTAAGGGAATTATGTTTTTAGTTAATACTAACATGTTTCACTACCTATCTTAGCAATGATGATTATTTTAGTAATTAACGATGTGGTTTTTTTTGTAGCTCTCTTCGCTCTACGAAGTGAAGCCGCCGATTTCGAAAGCAAAAATGACGGCGCTAACACGCGGCGCCATTAAAGGCATAAAATTCTACAAACATGTAGTACAAAGCGTGGAGAAGTTTATATTGAAATGTAAACCTGAATACAAAGTGCCTGGTCTTTATGTAATAGATTCTATAGTCCGACAATCGCGTCATCAATTCGGAGCAGACAAAGACGTTTTTGCGCCACGATTTGCTAAAAACATGCAACAAACATTTGTTAATCTATTCAAATGCCCACCTGAAGATAAGGTGAGTTGTACAAGTTTGAATTAATTATAAATAGATATACTAACTGTTTTTATTTCAGAGTAAAGTGATTAGAGTATTAAATCTCTGGCAGAAGAATCAAGTGTTTGGGGCCGAAGTTGTGCAGCCTTTATTTGATCTCGCCGATCCGAATCATCCGATACATAAAGAAATTAGTGCGCAACAGATGCAACAACAAAATGGACTACCGGGACAAATGCTTGTCAAAGGTTTGTAAGATTTCTATCAACGTTCTTATTATTAATACCGTATGCAGTATGTCAACATTAAAAAAAAAATTCAATGACACCAGAAGAAAAAAAATTGGACCAACTTGTTTTTATCATTCAGTCAAAGTCATTAGAATGTGGACAAATGCTGATTTGATCATCTTGGATTTATTTACTTAAACCATATTTTCGTATATTTTGAACAATTTTAGGCGTAAAATTAGAGTACTTTTATTAAAAAAGCGCGATTCAGTTTGCTTGTATTTTGAAAATTTGATTGTATTTGAGCAAAATAAATCGCTTCAATTCGCGCTAACTAAATTATTTTTATTTACGCGAAGTTTGTGGATATTTGATCGCGCCTATTAAACTTTGCGTCTTTATATCTTTGTACATGTTTTTGCAAATAAAACTTCTATTTGCGCGAATTAAATGTTGCGTCTTTCTTGGCGCCAATAAAAGTTATTCCTTGGTGCAAACTAAAGTGCGTTTGTTTGTGCGAACTAAATTCTGATTACTTTGACTGAATTCATTCATAAATTATTTATAAATGTCGTAATTTATCAACAAGTGCAACAGTTTCCAGTAATCAAGCCAAACTTCATTCAAAGATCAATGAACCCATATTTTAAATAAAAATCAATTTTTTTAATGAAATGTGGCAATTTTGATAAATTAATTAAAAAAGTAGTAAACCCAATCACATGTCTGTGGAGTTACATTAAGTTGGATCATCAAAAGGTAGGTGTTATTATTTTCTCTTCTCCTAATTTATTTCTGTAGACAAACAAAAACAAGTTGGTTGCGATTTTCTATATGATTGGCATACTGTATGGATGTAGGCATCTGTCTAAATAAGTTGTTCATAATTAGGTTCGCCAGCGCTACAGAAGACACCCACCAAGACGGCGTCTACGTCAGATCCGGCCACGTTGGCCCAACTTGGAAGCATTGCTAATAATCCGGTACAAAAAATTAGCAAACGAATTATAATAAGCCCAAAAAGTAAATTGTTGATGGAAAATAATAAAAATGAAAGACGATGGATTAATAATGGACGAAATAAAGGGGAAAACGAGATGTGCTGCTATACAGAATGCAAAGAGAGATGATATAAATTCAAACAATTTAAAAATTGGCTAAAGATAATTAAACTATTAACTATAGAGCATACAATGTTCAACAAAAAAACTTTAATGAAGTTGAAAGTAACTTAAATTAGAAATCACTGATTTTGTTAGGATCATTCGGTTTAAAAGACTCTTTTATCTTCTTTATTGCTGTTAGCCCGAGGGTTTATACTCTATTGGTCTTAACCGAATTGGTCTTTAGCAAGTTTTTGGAAAATTGCTGATAATAATTGATGGGAAATATACCTTGCAAAAGTTTAGCAACTCCCAATTCAATGGCGGTATTTCTGGATTGAAAATGAGTAGATTTGATGTAGTTTAAAATCTAATACATACTTCCATGCTCTTCCCGTGTGCTCAATGATTGATATGTAAAGCTTAGACAGATTTAAAACGTGGTGCTATCTATTTTGAGGAGTTAATTTCAGTTCATTGCGCATCCTCACAAGGGAACCGTTTAAGCAAAAATTGCCGCAAACATATAACTAAGAAATTAAAGCAATCGGTTTTCTTGAAATTAAAATTGAGATGGGATTCAAAGTTTGGATTTGGAAGGGACCAGCATTGTTTAATTGATGGGCTAAATGGAGTTATAGCTTCAATTTTCCAAAGAAAACAACAAGGTTGTGTTGCTGGGTTTCCTGATGAGAGTTGTATAACTTTAAATTAAACAATTACATCAATATCACAATATTCATGCATGCTGTTGATATATTTCACATCGTAATGTCTATAAAGATTTGCTTAAATGTTTAAATGGAATATAGAAATAGTCTTACATTATTGTTTAGTCATGTATCTATATTTATGTGTTTTTATTTTATTTTTTTTATGTTGAGCACATGCATATTATTAATTTTTATGATATTTCCTGTATAAGGCTTTGTACCTGTTGGAAAAATAAATCTAATCTAATCAATGTCACACCCTAGAGGGGATGTAATGAGGCTATTTATGTTTTAGAAACCGTAAGGTGGTTACGGCGAAAATTGAAACTGAAACCTCCAGAGTGGAAGCTTTTGAGCAACAAGCCATTCGGACGCAGATAGGCGGAAGTTTATTTTTTGGAAATTGCTTTTTCCACGTTTTACATATTATTTTTCTCCTTGTAATACTTTTTCTGATTAGTAGTGGCTCAAACTAATTGTGGGTTAAACACATACCTTCCTATTTTGATTAATTTAATCTGATCTGCACGGCCATTTTGCAGCAGCGCGATCTGCTACATGAAAACCAGTTTACGTCACTTGGTAGGAAGGAAATGTTGTCATTTCTACTTGTTGTTTGGCAGTTTTTTGAGGCGTTGGCTTGTAAGGATTATTTCAGTAATGTATGAGTTGTGCACTTTATGTGGAGTTGTTTGCTTAAGTACACGTTACTTTATTGTAGCAATGTAGGACGTTCATAAAAGGTTGTAGATAGTTACGGGCTATCAAAGTGAGGGCAGCGGTAATAAGGAAATGAATGTTTTGTTCGAATTCTGCGATAGAGATGGACGGGTACTTTGCTGGTCGTCTCGCTTCTGCTTTTGGAAAGGTAGTGTCGTTGTCGAGCAACGACGGGCACGAAGGTTGGCAAAAGCGACAGACGACTGAGGCTGGCGACAGCATCTGTACAATGGAAATTAATACATTTTAGTTGGTAGTGTGCGACAAACGCAACAGCTCCGAGTTACTAGTGAACTATGAACGGCTACTTTTACTCGCCCAAGGTAATTCCAACTTTGGGTCGGGTTTGAGTTGAACAAGTCAGCGTACGTATGAATACTCTCGTATGCGGACACAATGGGGACCTACGCTCCGATCATAGCAGCGTACTTTCGCTCATCGCTTAGCGAAGTCAAATTGAAATGACTCAACTCAATATTTACGATCGGCACCTGGAACATTAGAGTTTCTATATAACTTGGTACTCTTGTTCGAAGATGAGCAATGCACAAATGTACCAAGGGATCAAAACTCTAGTGTTTCAGGTTAGAAGAGCTAAGCAATGAGCGAAGGTACGATGCTATGGTCAGAGCGAAGATCCTCGTCGCTAATAACAACCGAACATTGAAGTGCGTGTGTTTGTCCTTCTTGCAAAGAATACGAGCTGGATGTATTTAGTGTAATCAATCAGTCTGTACGGCTATAATGCTCTAAGTTGGTTGTACAGATTTATCTACTGCAATACTATCGCTTTCTTTATCTATTTGGTGCAATTTTAAACAAGGTTGCATAAGCCTAACTCGTGGCAAAAAAATAATCTTGATGACTGGCTGGTCGAACATAATTTCATCTCTTAGTGGCAAACCTTGATCCTTTCTTAATTGTTGAGAGTTGGTTACATCTGCAAGGGGCTACTTTGCATTTGTTGATAGCCCATGTTTGTTGCAGCAGTGAGTACACCCGCCTGGTCTAGGATCCTGATAATAGTCTTCAGCTAGAGCACCGTCGCATTTTTTGAGTTGGTTGATACTCAATGTAGCCACTGTCTCAATCTCTAGTTTTTGTAATAATTGTTCATAGAGGCTATCCTCGTTATGGCGTCGTAAGTTTGTCGCGGCAACTTTTATCATTCAAAACACGTTTTGCTCTTGTGGAAATGTCTCGCGGCTATCGTTTCTAAAAATCCAGCAATCGTTAACTGCTTGGAGCAATATACGACTATACTATGGGTCACTCAGTTTCTTGTTTAATTGGTTTGTTAGCGGCGTAGACCACGTCTCCCATTTTAGAGGTTTAGTTTGTGATGGTATCAGTCGATAAACCTTCTTGGTCACTTTATTGTCAGTATCTAGCGTGAAAGCTTTATTTTGCAGCTAATAGCTGATACGACTGACAAACATTGTGCAGAGGTGGAGTCGTTAAGTACGCGGACAAGAGCGAACAGACAAGCTACCTTTGTTTTCCCTTGTTTGCGTGTATGTGGACAATCAGCAGTTCTATATCAGAATATGGAGGATTTGGTTAAAATATGGCAATATATGGTATTCCAATTCCGTTATAAGGCTGTGGTTACAGTAGCTTCTTACTTTTTGAACAACAATTGTTTCTTCTTTTTCAAATTATTTGAGTGTAAGACATAGCAAATATATTTGCTGTAGGTTGTAAGGCTGTGGTTACATGAGTTCGTATTGTAAATATATTCCATCTGCTTTCTGCCTTTTTTGTTGAATATCAATCTCTGGATCTGAATTATGTGTTGTCGCCAGCTGGGGGTTTTTTGCTAAAAAATGTTGGTTATTGGGTGGTCAGTAGGTTGCATTTGGTGACCCTGAGTGGGAGTTCCAATTGATCCCTATATATCTGGCATAAGACTGCTACACAAAAGATTGTGGATTTGAACTTCACAACTGAAATCATATATATATATATATATATATATATTCTTGAAGTTTAACGACTTTTTTTTAATATTTGTTAAAAAGGTTAACGGGTTGAAAGTCTTTTAAAATTTTAAATATAATAAAATACAAAAAATAATTATATATTTTATATATTTAAATAAGTGGCGACGTTTCGTTATTATATATATATATATATATATATATACAGGGAGTTTATAAATGAATGGGATTATGTAATCACTTTAAATATGCCGCTTTTTTAAAATCGTCCACTATACTACATATGTTTTTATATGTTTGCTTGACAGCTGTCAAAGTTGATCTGTCAAAACAAATAGTTTAGTGAACAATTTAAAAAAAGCGGCACATTTAAAGTGATTACATAATCCCATTCATTTATAAACTCCCTGTATATATATATATATATATATATATATACGCTCTCCCACTCCCCCCAACCTGTCTTGTTAGTGTGGGGTTTCACGATTAAGTTCCTTCTCTGGTCCGGAGTAGATAAATCTCTCCAGTTGCCAGGTTTACCGGCAGGGAAGAGGCGAGCACTGGCGTGAATATGGCGGAAACTATGACCCCAGCCATATATTTGGCCATACATTTGATATTCAACTTTCACACTCGAGGTCACGAGTTTAATACCTATTTACCTCGTTTATCTCGGGTTTGGCTTGCTTTCTTTTCTTTTTTTAATTCTAATTTATCCGAGTAATTGATAATTTGTCTACGCTGGTAAGCATCATATAAACCATTTAATTAATTTACACTTGTTATTCAAACTTGCTTTCTTCTTAAGTGTTCTCATTCATCTACAGTTTGTCAACTGCGGTCAGTGCATAATTTAGGTCAAGTCTAGTTTGATATTTACCAGTGTTTTATTGATTATCAATTATTAAAGCTCAAGTCACGTTCTATATAGTTCGTGAACTGTTTTACTCTCTAAGCCCAGCGTGACATCAACCTGGCGTCTCACTTTAATTGGCCATACGGTTAGCGTGTCAATTTCAGTGAAATCTAAGTAGCATTTTGTTTCATTATAATGACGTTACGTCATTTCTATGAGAAAAGTCACAGCAATTAGAAATGAATCCTTGGATTCACGTTTTAATGCTAAATATGTGGCATATGATACATAGCTAATCCAGGAACTATTTGATGCTTTTTAGCATTTAGGACCCGGGACCCAACATTTAGCCGGACGTGTTTAAAGTAACACAATTATTTTTTTCTTTTGGCTTTGAGTGGCTGACAAGGTTTTCCAAATTCCACTCCGATTCCGTCTGATAGGTTTTCTCGGTCAACTCTCTTCCTTCCTTCTACCATTTGTGGTCATTTGCGTCACTTTATTAGTTTTCAATTTATTTCATATATTAGCCTGTTTTTGAGAAAATTATGACCAATCAAAATGATAGCATCCAGGTATGGAGGGGGAAGCTGCGATCAATTGTGATTGGTTAAAATTTTCTCGAAGGCGGGGCTAAATATTGTATTTTTTTAATTTGGCTTTACTCTGAGTTTTGGAGAAGAGTGGTTTATTTTTTGTTTTGGCGAAGAGTAGTTTTGCTAAAAAAGTATGTGGGGGGGGGGGGGGGGGGCTTTAGGATCTTCAATCTCAGAAATAACTATATTATACGGTTTCCAGTACTAAATACTAATTTGTTCATGCGAAATGCAAGCTCACATTTCAAAATATCTTTAGCAAAGTACACAGTCAATCTCTACAACATGCGAGCAATTGATAATAGTTTAGCAAATTGTAATAAAATCCATCGTCAACAGACATTTTTTGGGCTTATTAATAATTAATTAAACTGAATTATGAACAACTTATTTTTACGATAAACACAAGAAGTCGTCGGCTTTTAGTTTACATTATCCATTCCCTTTCAGGGCTCACTAGATCCAAACACATTAGCTCAATTGCAACAGCTGCATAGATTGTTGCTAAGACAAAACAACGATGGATCGTCGAAACCGGAAGGCAACTCTTCGGTGCATTTTGATAAGAAACTTTTGGATTTCGATTACGGCAGCGATGATGATGACGATCCTAATAACCCTTCGCCGAGAGTGAATACCACTGCTGCAGTCGAAAGTTTCGGAAGGTAAATCTAATAGTTTTTATGAAAATAATAATTTAACTAAAATAGATCTTATATTAGTACAGTTAGAGTTGAACTGTTTTTAGTAAATGCTGAATCTTCTATTTTTTTTTTAATTAATTCTTCAAATGTTAAAAACAAATGTTCTGTTCTGAAGTTGTGGTGTTAGGGCTTGGCTACTGTTTTGACGGTAGCACATAGCGGCACTAACAGAAACTTTATGATCTTCATAAAAAGTCTAATAATAAACAATGATGTGATAGAACCAAACAACGGATTCTAAATGTTTATGTAGCTAGACCATTAACCTGAAGGAATTAGAATTAATGTAATTGACTGGGATGCTTTAATTGAGTGTCAGTTGTATAATGAACGAATTTTGCATATTTTGTCGCATGCGCAGTAATGTAAACTACCGGCGTATGAGAAAGTTTTTAGCATTGTTATTGATGGACAGGTCAATTAACTTTTGTTTTGATTAGACTACGGAGCTTGGCAGATGTGTTGTTTAAGATCTGTCTGTGGAGTCTACTTATTTACTCATCTCGTGGAGGACAATCGTAATTTATTGTAATAGTTTGAAGCGTCGGATGATCTTTTTTGTTTTGGGGCAGTTGTTTTCACAACGGTCACGGCGTCAGTCAGGTGAAGGATGCCAGATTTTGGTTGCGATAGAATCTTATTGACGCCAGTTTTATGACTCGATTAGCCTGTCCAAATGCACATTGTTCTACACTGATTTTGAGGTCGTGTTTCTGCAGTTTCTCTAAGGTTGCGGACACAATGCAGATCCTCGCTCCGATCATAGCTACTACTCTCGCTCAGCGCTCCGACTCTCGCTCAGCGCTCCGACTCTTTGAACACTGGAGCTTCAACCCTAGAAATATAAATACGAGGATAGGAGCAATGAGTGAGTGCAACAAGCTAGGATTGAAGCTCTAGTGTTAGGTTTAAAGGTTATGGTTGGAGCAAGGGCTAGCACACTTAAACCTACCTTGGGCGGCGGAAATATTCAACTCGAACAGGAACTTTATCACTAGTTTTTGGGAGGTAGTTGGATGGCGCATTTTTATCCCAAATGTCATCATGCGTAATTGAAACATGGCTCTGTTGGGTGCCCCAAAAAACGTGTTTGTTTTTCTAAACTATGAGGACTTGCAAGTAGCATGCTAGATGACCAAGCTACGTTGGATTATTATTAAAGCCACGTTTGACAATACTCTCTGCGAAGTGAAGTTGAGCGATGAAAGAATTTTATCGATGTGCTTTAACTAGCTTTATTATCGAGTGCAGAGAAATGTTAAACGGTGACTACACCGCCATTGAATCCACGAAAATAGCAGCAGATGAAGTGTGCAAAGCCACACGCTTACAATCAAGGAACTAGACCCTAGATTGTTTGTCATCAAGAAATTGGGTCTGTGAAGACACTCATAGTGAAGAGCAATTTCTAACAAACACTTGGGCGGGTGGATGGGCACTCCAATATAAGCCACAATCTTACAGCCGCCAACTCGCCCGATTTTTTGTCATTCTCCACCAATGTAATGACAAACGACACTCACAGTGAAAAGCAACTTCTAACTTCTGCTTAACAAACGCTACCTAGATGTTTATTGGGGGATGGTGGACATGTCAGCTTGTCAATTATAGGTGCTACACTTCACAGTTCAAGAGTGAATGAATTTGTTATTGTTGGTTTTACATTCCAGTCGGCATGGTAACATGACTTGTTACAACGGAACACTTTAGTTCAATATACGACCGGCACTTATGTACAGTAGACACTAGACATCCTTATTTAAGAAAATTAATTGAATTGTTATAAATACAAACTTTGTTAATGCTTTCAGTATCCTATCAAATCCGGAAGTATTGCGTCAATTACAAACTCTCCAACAATCGATGATGAACAACCAACATATGCATCCGGAAATCGATTTAGAAAAGCTGCGCAAACTACAAGAAATGAAACAACAGGAAGATGAATTTGATAAACATTTAGCACAAACAGTACCCGTAAGCAATGAAATTAATAAAGCAAACAAAAACTGATGTAGTTAAATTTTAGAACCTGCCATTCGCAGCCGAATGTGAATTCAAACCGGGCAGCACGAACTCGCCGGCTGTTATGTCCAACTTTTTCCTTCCACCTGGTGCCGATTTGTCACAACCACCACCCGGTTACAAAGCAAATATGTATGACATGCAAACAGATGAGAATGCTATGGAATCAGAAGTTGAATTTCTTGGTGCTACTGATAATGATATTGAAGTAATTACATTTATTATTATTATTATTGGTTTGATTTTAATTGTGTAAATAGGTTATAGATATAGATCATGATGACTCCAGAAGTCCTTCAAGGGATAGATATAGTAGACGCAGGAGGAGTCGCTCTAAGGATAGATCGCGTGATAGGAATCGCAGACGGAGATCGCGTAGTAGATCCAGGTCTAGAGGTAGACGCCACAATAGATCCCGATCTAGATCCAGGGAGCGTGAAAGGGATCGTGATAAGGATAAGGATAAAGAGAAGGATAGGGAAAAAGAAAAGGAACGCAAGAAGAGAGGGTTGCCTCCTGTAAAGAAGGACAACTTGAGCGGTAATATTATTTAAGTTGTATTATAATATTAAACTAATTTTGATTAATAGTTTGTAGTACAACGTTATGGGTTGGCCATCTTTCTAAATTAGTACATCAAGAGGATCTATCGGACACTTTTGGTGAATTTGGGGAAATAGTCAGCATTGATTTAATTATACCTCGAGGATGTGCCTTTATAGTTATGAATAGACGACAAGATGCTGCCAGATGTTTGACTAAATTGAAAAATCATAAAATGCAAGGAAAAGCAATCACAGTAAGTAATCGATTAAAAAAAAAAAATTATAAATGATTTTATGTAAATTGTTGCATCTTTTATCAGTGTGCCTAGCATCTCAGTGGTCAATTTACATAAAATTACAATAACTGTTATACATTTTTTAATTTACGCGTTATTTTTAACAGTTGGCCTGGGCTCCTGGCAAAGGTGTTAAGGGGAAGGAATTGAAAGATTATTGGGAAGGTGATTTGGGTGTATCATACATACCATTTCCAAAATTAAAACCAGATATTGACATAGAGATGTTAGAGGATGGGGGGATGTTAGATGAGGATACATTGCCTCAATGGATGAAAGATAAAATGAATCAAGATAATGGAAAGGTTGAGAAGCCAGAAATACAAGTTGCCGCCAGTTTTGTGCAGTTACCTGAAGGAACACCAGCTATAGATACTAGCCAACCACCTCCACTGCCAACACCTGGTTTATTACAACCACCACCGATGTCGCTACCACTAGTGTCTCCATTCCAAATGAACAATAGGTTGTTAGGTATGCCTCCAGGAATGATGCCCAATGTTCCTCTAGGTGTACCTCCACCAAATCTACAAGGAGCTTTAATGAATAACCAATTAATGGGCATGAATAATCCATTCGGACAAGGCTTACTGCAGCATCCACCAATGCAACAAATGCCACCGCCCATTGAAAAGAAACCCGATTTACCACCAGTTGATCACAGTATGTTACCATTCAATATTCTACCACCACAACCACCTCCTGCAATAACAACAACAACAACACACGACGACATGGATGTTGAAATGGAGGACGATGATAAAATGGAGTCGTCCAAATCAAATGACAACTACAATAACGAAAAGTCATCCAGACACCTCAGACATGATGATGACAGGCGCGATGATAGAAATAGAAGTCGCGATAGAGATCGTGATCGCAATAGGAGTCGAAGGGGCGGCAGTCGTGAACGTAGAGATGACAGAGATAACAGAGATAACAGAGATGGAAGAGATAGTAGGGATGGTAGAGATGTAAGGGATGGTAGAGATAGCCGAGATGGCAGTCGTGGTGATCGAAGAGAACGCAGCAATCGTTGGGGTGATAATCGAGATAGGCGTGATAGTCGAGATAGTCGTGATAGTCATAGTCGAGATAACAGCCATGGTCGCGATGATAGACGTGATCGGGAGAAGGCACTTAATGATCGTTTGCGTGAAATGGCTGGTGACAATTCGTTTAGAGATGAAAAGCCACCTCTCCTTGAAAGGCCTCCAATGTTCCAACCACCTCCGTTTAATAATGGTGAACCATTAATCGATATTAAGCCACCGGAACGCTTTAATCCTAGAAGGAGACGCGATGATTTCGATGAACCTGTTGTTGAATTTGAGCCACCACCACCAAGAGATTTCAATAATGGACCACCTCGTCTTGATTTTAAACAAAGGAATTTTGATGGTCCTCCTTTAAATTTCGATGGTCCTCCTTTGAATTTTGAAGGGCCACCAATTGATTTTGAAAGACCACCAATTGATTTCGAAGGTCCTCCTATTGATTTTGAAGAGCCGCCTGATTTCGAAGGGCCCCCCATTGATTTTGAGCCTCCTCTGAGAGATTTTGATGGACCTCCTATGGATTTTGAACCTCCACCAAGACCTATGATGCATCCTAGAGATCGTTTTGATGATCGGAGGAGAGGTCCGCCGCCGCCTGAGTTCTTTGGACCTAGAGAGCCGTTTGGACCCAGAGGGCCTAGATTTAGGGGGCCGGGACCCGATGGTTTCCTTCCTAGAGGTCCACCCGATGGTTTTATGCCACCTAGAGGTCCTCCCATGATGAGACCTCCACACATGTTCCATCCACGAGGACCACCGCATATGAGAGGACCACGACCAGGTAAATAATTTCGAGAACATTAATTGATAAAAAAAAAATTAAGGCAACACCGAAATTTAAAGTTATTATCACGCAAAAGATGCTATTCTATTTTACTTCATTGCACACTCCTATCACTTGATAGTAACAGTGGCCTAAGTGAACGCAAACGCCTCTTATGGCGATTCTTTTTATTGATTGTGTAATGAAACAATGCTTCATTATATTGCTTAACTTTGTGAAATTACAACACTTATTGTATTTATTTAGGTCCTCCTTGGATGGACGGTCCGCCGATGCGTCCAAACTTCCCGCCAAGATTTGACGGCCCACCAGACTTCTTCCGTGGTGGCCCACCAGGACCACCAGGTTTCGACGACCCGCATCATCCCCGACACAGACGCTTCAATGACAACAGACGTGGCCCACCATTCAGACCCGATTTTGAACCACCAGAACATCTTCAACAACATGAAGAGCCACCACAAGAAACATTTGAAAAACCAGAAAAGCGTAGCAGATGGGGAAACAACGATGTATCGGCAATAACGGAAAAGGATGAAGTAAACGAAGATCATAATGAAAGCATTGGACCGCCAGGTGAATATGATGTTGTTGAACCACCATCGCCATCACCGTCGCCACCGGTAAGACACGAAATAGAGGAAGTTGAATGTAAAGGTAATACGACGCCTTTGCATGATGAACAGGAAGAACAACTTCAAGGTAATAAAAGTGAAGATATGATTGCGGAACCAGAGATGGTTGATGATTGTAATGATAATGATGGTGGTGAAACTATGATCGAACAAGAACAATCGGATGTATAGAATTTCGTTTGGCCAATCAATTATTCGAATTTAATTCAAATACTATAATTGAATTGGCCAAGCGATTTGCATTTTTATTAATTTTAAGTATTTTATGAAGCAAATATGGACGACCTTTTTAATTAAAAATAAAAAAGGAATAATTAGGGCTGTGATTAGTTTAATGAACACAGGTGACACTTACAATTGAGAAAAACAAAAAGATTTTATATAAATTTTATTTAAATAAATATTGACTGGAATAATGTGTTTTTACATAAGATTTTAATATGTAGTGATAATATTTCTGAATAATAATAAATAAATAATAAGACTTCAAAAGGTAGGTCCATCCTGTGTTCATTCGGAGTCACCTTGGAGGAACCAGCGCCCGCACTCAAACTGAGCGACGGGTGCAAGGTACAGTCTTAATATTACATAATTTGCAGGTTGAACATATTTGTTAATTAAATCATTTTGTAAGCAATTTAATTAATAAAATTATAATTAATCTCAAAGCTGATTGTGTAAATAATAAAACTATTGCAATATGTATTCAGTTAATTTTGTTTTGTTTTGATTTATTTAGAATTATGTTTTTAAGTTATTGATAATGCTTACGAGATTAGTTATAATATATATATATATATATATATATTTTTATTCTACGTAATTGTACATAATAGTTATGTACAAACCATTTTAGTTAGTCATTTTATAGTCATTAAGTACCTAAATGTTTCTTAGTGAAGGGAGATTTAGAATTTGTCAGTAATCATATTTTTTCTATTTGAAAATTGTATACTAATCGTTTTGTCTATAATAATAATATTAATGTATTCCAAACTAAAACAAAATATTAAAGTATTTCATGCATTGGTTTTATTCTATTTTACAGGTTATTACTGATTTATTATATTACAGCAAATATTTCATGAACATTTTGTATTGTATTTTAGGCATGGCTAAACAAATCAGTGCAGTAAGCGCATCAATGATCTACTCAACGTCCTTATTAAAATCGGTATCACCTAATAAAGGTGCACCGAGTCCGGATACTGCAATACTCTACAAACAAACTATGTATAGTTTTTTGCATTTTACTCAAAAATTAAACTGGGTCTACATAAGCCAGCTCAATCTACATTGATTTGCTCGTATTTTAAGACCAGTTTGCAATAAAAGTGTTATAGTAACCCAATAACAGTTTGGCCGGTATAATAGGCAACTTAATATACACAAAAAATATGTTTGCTCTCGTACCTTTGCCCGTTTTAGCATCGTTCATTCGCACTTACATTTCACGGACCACGCTGTTCTGGGATTATTGTACTTTCTGATAGTTTTTTTGCATTTGCTCAAAAACTTTAAACAAGGCCACCTGGACGTCTTTTGGAACTTGTTTGAGTCTATATTGAATTGCGCATCTTTTGGGACAGTTTCAACTCGGTACGATGATATTTGAATTCTCAACGACATTCGCATCGAAAGTGTTAATTTCCTACATTGAATTGCACATCTTTTGAGATTAGTTCCAACTACATTGATATTTGATTTGATTGGTCAGTGTCTGCGCGACTTGACTTTGTTTCCCAGATTTGCTATGTCACTCATTGGGGTTGCGAACATCTTGGACTTTACTTTTGAAGTTTTTGTTAACTTTGCGGGACACCTCATATAATTTCTAAGATAATAGCTAATAATGAATTTTTAATATTATATCATTTTTATTGTATACAATAATAAGTACAGAGTAATAAATTCTATATTAAATTGATTTTACATCAAAGGATGACTGAAAATAAACGATGGGTATCATGCTTCTCTTGTTAGCTGTAAGCATACCTTACAAAGAAATGTTTAAAAATTTCTACGTTTCATCGAAAAATCTCTATCCCAAAAATTGACCTAAAAAATTAACGATATTATCACAGCTATTGGCACGCTTTGTACTAACAAGAGGGATGGTAATAAACAAAATCACTAATGACAAAAGCAATACAGTCGGTGCTACTGATTCAAACAAACTGGATGGACCGACACTATAATATGATTATATAATAATAATATGGGTTTGTGCTTTTTGAATATGTTTTAGTGACCCAAAAGTTGGTGTTTTATTTATTTACTTTGTGTGGCTGTGCTTTCAATATTAATTCTTGAGCAATCATTCAGTCTTATTCAAGTATGTTTCATTGTTTTGATGTTCAAGAGTTTCCTTTTCGTGATAGAGTTTTAATAATTCCATTGCATCTTGAGCTTGACGTTTTTCAATCAGGTAACGACCGGATGCCTCTTTGAGCTGCTCCAAAAAGATTTTATCCGGGAACGTAATATCGGCCAGGGAATCGGGATCCATGTCGCTTAGTAATTCCAATTCAGGTCCTCCTAATAATGAGACATGGCACAGGTTGTGTTTTAGTTTGTCCACTAAACCGACCAATTCGGGCCCACCTTTACTATCATCTAATTCATCGATGGAGAGTCGACATGGAGGAGCTGGCGGCATCCATTTTTGCTCTGTCATTAATACCATGAGATTCGTGTTAGGCTCCAATGTTGCGAAATATTCGTCGTCGTCGATTTCAGTCCCATCTGCTTCCAAAACCTTAAAGAAAATAATCGATTATACATACTTGTCAGTTTACAGACGCCAGTTTCGATTGTCAATCTTGGCTATTATCATAAAATTTTAATGGATAGTTATCGATCTATAAATTGCAGATAAATGTCAGTAATTGACAGTTGACATTAGAAGTCAATCTTGACAAATAGCAGTTGATGTTAAATGGCACTAAAGGTCAATATTGACAGATAGATGTCAATTTCGGCATTTGGCTCAAAAATATTAATGCGCGTTTAGGGAACGCCGTGGAAAATTCACTGAACACGAGCAAACATTTATGAGCATACAGTACCTCTTGATCTAGTTTAGTATAAATAATTTAAACAAATTTTAACTTTTAATTAGTACATTGAAAATTAATACATATATGTATACATTGACAGATAACAATAAACACATATTTTTACGTTTGACAGATCCAACTATAGTTTTCATATATTATAAAATTTGATAGATAACAATAGGTATGTTCCATTTGACCGTTTCATGCACCTGGTGCGTTAGAGGTTAAGTGCGACTATTTTCGATGTGGAATATTCGAGCTGGAACATTGCGCCCCGGCATTCCCGCTTAAAACGTCAGTTTTGTTTTGTGCATGGCCGCCGCGCTTAAATTATGCATTTTGAAATGTACTTATCTATGATTTGTACATAGCGGTCGTATAAAACCATGGCGGATATGTATAATATAGAATTTGAAATTAATTCATCAAATCTATACTGCCTTTTTTAAATTTCGCGGGCAACAATGAAATATATCGTTTTCTACCTCGAAAAATCACATCGAATATCTAAAACGCTTTTGACAAATGGAACAACTTATTAGTCACACCCATAAAATTAGTGCCACCAAGTGCGACTATTTGGTCAAATGGAAAACAGCTAATAATGAGCAAAATCAGTTTCAGAATTTTGTATTACGTCATATTCTATATTTTGAAATATGAGGTTTGTGACGTTTTAGTTAAATTCAATATATAAAGTTCGCCAATTCATTGAAATTCTGCACCAAAAAAGTAATTTTAAAAAGGTGTGAGTACTATGAGTTTTTTTATGAAATATGTTTTATATCAAGTTATATACATTTTATCTCTTCCATTCGAGCAGAAGCTATAAATTCGAACAGCGTAATGTTAGTTCAATGGGCCATAAATTATTTATAGCTATGACTCTAGGGATTTTCGGTAATGCACCTTGTAATATCACCTTAATAAATGAAATTAATATGTTCAACATAGCGCGTAAATTGGATCGATTCAATACACTTTGGAATTGAATCACACTGTATATTCAAACAATTATTATTATCTAATTATTATACGAAAAACATGCTACGCTATGAATCGCGACATGTAGCTGGGCTTTATAATTATCTGCCAGTGACGGCACAATCAGACCCGTATTGTGTTACTTCCTGCAAATAAGCTGGAATTATATATGGCTAGTGTAGTACAAGAGAAGTATGCATTCATTGAATTCAGTCCGTGCTAGTATAATTATAGTGTTGGATGGTTTATCATTAGTGGTAGTTAACAAATAATTTGCATGTTTTTGGGATAATGTGCTGCGTTTATTTAAGTGGGATAGATACTGTTATATCGTGGTCGTTATAAGGTACAAATTACATATTTATTGTCTGTAGTAAAATTAAAGGTAACATAAATGATAAAAATACCGTTTAAGCTGTTTCATACAATAATTTAATGCTTTTCATGCAATCAATGTTTCGAACCTCATTAATCTTGATTCTGAAAGATGAATAAATTTTCCTAACCTGATTTTAACATAAAATTTTACAATTATTTCATTTCTTTATCACAGATTCAGTAGTTAATGTCCGTATTATTATAATAGTTTTTTACCGTTGCCCGTCACTACCACACAGGCGATTCATCAAAACACCAGGACACAAATGGTGCCACTGTCAACCCCAAGATCAGTGGATAGATAAAATATGCTGGAGAAAAAAGCTGTCACAGTTACTGTGGGAGACACAGTGGTCAGGAAGGTTGTCACCAAAGGCTGCCTTCAAGAAAGTGTACTATTATCGCTACTATTACCCTGCTAAATGGAAAATTTAAAGGGATACTCTGTAATTTGATGCAAAAAGCTCTTGTTATAATTGAAAATTGGTGCATAGACCTCTTCAAAGACCCAAACTGGTTCTTTTTACAAAGAAAACGAAAATTGGTCAAATAAACCTAATAAAGCTTCTAAACATCACATTAACTTTCAAAATATTTGGGTGTAATTTTTGATAACGAGCTCATATCTAAACATGAGAGCAAAAAAGTATGTCATTCTAGCAATGTAGACGAGCTGTTGGTACATTGCAGGGAGTCAAAAAAACACCTATGCTGGGAGTGCAAACAAACACAATTCCACCCTATTTTGTATTTGAAAGACGCAGAAACAACTAGAAAACCATAGATAAAGTTATAAACTCCTACAACTCTACACCTATGGCTGTAAAACACCTCAAGGCTCTGGAGCAATAATCTACTCGCAAGATAAACATGTCTCAATATCGTTACTCCTGGAAACGCACACGACTACTCTCCTGAGGTAGCAGGAATCATCTTTGGGGCAACTCGAAAAATATTTGGCAAAAGTGTGCAAACCCTAACACACAGCAAAGCAGCGATCCTAACTATAAATAAGCCCAAGATTAAAGTTAATATTAATTAAGCACTCTTCTAACATCGAGCAGTGCTGTATGAAAGAATACTTCAATACAGTAGGAAATACTAATGTTAATAGACTGGCGTGCAAAAAATCAATTACCATGTGTGGACCTAAACCATGGGCTGCACCACCTCTCGTAGCCATGCAAAGGAAGCAATGAAGATAGCCGACTCTCTAGAAAAAAAACCTGCAAATATTAACAGGGGTCTTTACAGGGCATTTTCAGCTTACGAAACACACGCTGGAAATTGAAAATAGCCCAACAAGCATGTATTATGCACACGCCAGGCCCTCTCCTACGTATTCTCATACGTACTCCCGTCCATGTTAGGGGAGAGCTTGCTTGACATGGCAAAAAACATGAAAACTAGCAATGAAAACTCCTCCAAGCATTGTCATACATCAACCATTTAAGTTGTTTGTGGGTCAGGGCAACAGAGAGTTACTATTGGAAGAGGTACAAAAGTGCAGTAAAATTCATTTCACCCTTCTCACAAAATTCAGATGTTTCTAAGAAATGTTGGCTGAAGAAAACATTCCCAAATAAACATTTGAGTTAAATTATAGAAACTTGTGATACACTTTTGTATTGTTAACAACCTACGCTATTGCAAGAGGAGCAATTCAATTAATTTTTATTACAAAGCTTGTTTGTTTTCCTTTTTATATTTTATTATAACGCCATCAAATATTGAATGTGAACTTTTTCTTATTGAATTTTATTGAATATATTTCATGATATTACAATTGTTGAATGTCGTATTCGCATGACATAATTCTGTTTTAATAATTCACCCTTTGAGAATACACGCCATCTTATTTGTTTATGTGTGCGTTATTTTATATTCACATTGTGTACAGAATGCATCACGTAGAATATAAAAATAATGAAATTTTCATAATACGTTGTGTTTTTTTTTTCATCTGAATAATGAATGAATCTTTACAAAGAGACTTCCAGCATAGAGTTTTATTACAGCAACTTACAAATAAATATTTACTTGATTGCTTCTATTTTCTACCGGTGTAGAGTTACATACTTTTAAATAATAAATGTCGTGTGAATCAATTTGCAAAACAACAAACAGCTTGACGTACACTATGGCTTTTCTATTACAATTTATAATTCATGCAAACGTTTGCCTGTTTGCAACTTTTACATGCCATTTAAGTAAAGTGCTCGGCATTAATATAAAAGGGCAAAATCGTATATAAAAAGCAGTCAGTGGAACTAACCACTAAATGAAATGATAAAAAGAAATTGATTTTCTGTCGCTATGGTTGGCTGACTTGTTATAGAATCATAGTTTGTAAGTTTAATAATTTATAGAATAGTTATAAATTGTCACAAATTTATTAATGTTGATTGAGAGAAATAACAATTTAAAACTATATTTTTAATAAACGTAAATTGGCCAAAACAATTATTTCTTTTAAAAACAAATTAAAATGCTTCCTTATAGACGGCTGGGAGAATTTAATAATTGGACGATGTCTACGAGCATGCATTAATGATTCTTATTTATTCTTTTAATTTGTGTGTATTGAATGTTTTTATTATATAGTTGTTGCTAATAAGCATTGTCAACAATAAATATTCTATTCTATTTTCTAGTTCATTCTTTACATCAAAACCGGATTTCATGTATTTTATGAAGCCATACTTTTATGATAAATCCGGATTTTGTAGTTTAAAAGCCAATATACATATTTTCAAAGCTGTCTTTATATATATTTTCATAGAAATGTGACATTAAAGCCGGATTATTTTAAGGACTATTAATTTTATTGATTTCTTTCCAAACAACAGTAATCCGCTTCTACTTTTTCAAACCCCATCAAGTTTCTAGATTGCGACCCTGAAATTGCTCTATTATGAAAATTCAAAACAACTATAATTACTTCTAAAATCTGATGAATAATCAAGTTGCTAAAGGGATTAACTAACTCATAGTATAGCTGGCACTATACATTAATAATTTTATTTACAAGCAGAAATTCCAATTAAAACACGAATTTCATTAACGCTTCTGAATAATAAAGCGAGAGTGTTCTCTCTACATTTACATACAACTTTTCCTATTATATATTATGAAATATCGTTACTCAATTAATCAGAAAATCTGTATTTGACAGATTATATTGATTAATTGCAATTACTTTCTTTCATCAATAAAGTTATACGAATTACATGTATGTAATTCGTATTTGAATAATTCTATTTCAATCCTTTGAGTGGTAGTAATAATTATTTGTAGGGGTTGAGGGCACGCCCCAACGAACTCAAAGGTTGAAAGCACACAGGAAAAACTTTACTCATTCTTCCGAATATTTATCACTTTCACTATCAGATGTGTCATAGTTATAAAATAAATTCATTCATTTTTATTTACCCAAAAGTTTTTCATTGTATAAACCACTATTTATACTAAAATTTATGATACATTGAAACGAACAAACAATAAAATTTTATTTTAATATATTCTTAATAAAAAGAAAAGTTTTTTTTCCTATTTTTTTAACGTAACGGAATGCTCTGCTTTCCAACCTTCCCACCAAGCATCTACGTTGTATATTAGTTAGTTAAACAGTATCAACCGTCGTCTAAAATTGCCATATTATTATAAAATCAACCTTTTTAAACCCAAATTTTCATACTAGAACTCAAAATTCAAAGTTTAGCTTGAAATGTTATTTTATGAACTCATGGGGCAGATTGACTAAAATTACATTTTTATTGTGGCAATTCTTGTAAATCCATTTTTTTTTTCAAATTAGAGTTAATAAATAGAACTTTAATTTTTTTAATAGTAAATTTATGTGTGGATTTACTCCGTTCGACTCGGTCCGGTTAATCTCGTTTTCTCGCATCAGTGCTAGCATTGTTTTCACGCGCAATTAATATACATTTAGACACGTTATAATATAAATATTAATCTGTAGTTAACAATAACAGAAGCCTTATCACCAATTCACTATATAATTAACATAAACCCACTTTCGAGACAAAAATTATATTCCAAACTTGAATTGCTCATTTCAAGACCAAATTTTTTACTTTTTATATTAAATTTATATTCCAAAAACTAAATTTCTTACTTTCGAGACCGGATTTTTCACTTTTGAGGCCAAAGTTTTAACTGAAAAGTTTGAGGCAGAAATTACATTCCAAAAACTGATTTTCACTTTTGTGACAAAATTATTATATCAAATACAGAATTGCTCACTTTGGAGATTTTATTTTTAGTTTCAAGGCTTAGTAACTAATGTTCTTACTTTAAAAGCCCAATTTCTCAATTTATTAATTTTTTTTTCAGTCAAAACTATCATTTCATAAACTGAATTGCTCATTTTAGATGCCGGATTTATAGTTTTAAGTAGAAAACCAATTTTTCAACATTAGAGACCGGATTGTTCACTTCTAAATGAAAACTTGTATTTTATAAGCCCATTTTTTTACTTTTAAAACTAAATTTATATTTAATAAAACTTTTCAGACAAAATTATTATTTCAAAAAACTAAATTGCTCACTTAAAAGAATTAATTTTCTTACTTCTCACTTTTTTAGATCAAATTATTAAATTATTTTTTCAAAAATTAAATTGCTCATTTTAGTAGAAAGATTTAAAGTTCTAAAGCCTATTTTATCACTTATATATTTCAAAGACTAAATTTCTTACTTTAAATGTCAAATTAGTATTGCAAAAGGTCAAAACCTCAATGTTTTAACTAATTTTATACTCTAAGACCGGATTTCTCACTTTTTAGACAAAACTATTGTTTCAAAAACTAAATTCCTCACTTTAAAGACCAAATTTTGAGTTCCAAAACCTAATTTCTCACTAAATTTATATTCCAAAAACTAATTTTCGTGTTTTAGAAACCGGATTTCTTTTAAAATATTCCACAAACTGATTTATTTTATTTCAAAGCCAAATTGTCCATTTTAAAAGACAAATTTGTACTTTAAAAGCCCAGTTCTCACAGTTGGAAGTACGTTTATAATCTAAAAACTAATTTTCTCATTAAAAATCTAAATTTGTATTAGAAAAGCTCAATTTCTTACTTATAAGACAGATTTCATTTAAAATGTTCCAAAACTGATCTTTTCATACTTCAGAAGCTAAATTGGTCATTTTAAAAGCCAAATTGTTCATACACTAATGGGAGTGTGGTTATTACTAGTGCAATGTGCCTTGCATATAACGTCAAACCGTAACCGACCTAAGTAAGCTCGACAATCTTTTGCACTTATTGCGCAACTTCATTCCTAGTGCACAGTTTCTACGTATAAGGCCTCAATATCAAATACGGTGTTTCACTAAATCCTAATGCTTCAAATGCTTGTGTATGAGTAACAGTTTGAACACAGTACAATTCTCCCAATTTAATATTATAAGAATCTATTGTTAATCTACCCTTAGCATAATTTAGCATAAATAACTATGTAAAGGGTAATAAAATAATTTTTGCCGTAGTGTTAGATTAATGTCAAATATTTTTTGTCAAAATATGCAGTTTTGTTTGCAGTTTCATCAAGCAGTGTTTCTACTTTCCCAAATGTTTGGGAATGGTTAGAAAATACCACCAAAGCTTAAGCTCAAGTGTGGGTATAAATTTGTTTATTATTTAGATAATTGGGTCACCATCAACGTTACGCAAAGCAGGTTATACGCCGCGCTGTGAATAATTTTGAGCGTGAGTTTACTCTACACGTGCAAAATCCATCAACATGACAACGAAGATAAAATTTGACAGTTTCATGCAGTTCTCTATAATTTGAGCAACTTAAAAAAAAATTGCAAAAGAATTTGAGCCTACATTCTTGCAACGTCGTTTTGATTCAAGAACTGAATCTAAACGATCAAGCGTCATAAGTTTGCTGATTGCCCGTAGAGCAGTTTGAAAATGACAAAAGAATCTTTTTCTCAGACGCATTTTTAGCTGTAAATAAATTGGGTCAATGAAAAAATTGAAAACAGATTAAATATCATTCAAAAAAGCAATATTCATAAAAAAATAAGCACGAACTCGATATTAAAAAATAATGTAACTAACTGAAATACTTTTAGGCATTAGGAAAATATGTTTTTTTTAGTGTAAATGAAACATATTTCAATAATGTTTGCATTTTTCTGTAATTTGTTTTAAATCGATAAGAATATTGGCAACAAACCACCTTTGTATACAAATTCAATAAATTTACATTCAATATATATACATAACTTACCTGTGAAATGCTTCTTTAATATCTAGTAGCTGTGTATAATGTAAAAAAAACTTAATCAATATCCAGTCGAGTCAGAATTCAGAGATAAATTTTGTGAGAACTTAAACGCCCACCCACCCACGCCGATTCTTAATTATTGGAAAAAATTACTTAGAAACCACTCAAGCAAATCAAATATATATTTTATAGATTACCTTTCAACATGATTATTATTTCATTATATAGCATCGTTGCCGCTTATATGATTCCTTTCACGGCGAGCAAATTTAATAAAATTTAATATTTATTGCACCGTTTCAACATATTTGGCTTACAAGATTTCTTTATTTATACGATTAATAGCTTGATTCGATTCATTGCTGAAGAATCCTAGAAATCTTTAATTTGACCCACTGAAACTTTTAATTGAATTCGTATTTTTAAGGTTTTAATTCATTTTTCATCAATCCATCTATCATTATTATTACTAACTATACTAAGACCATTTCAATAGATCCATACTGCGTCAGCTGACTGAACATAACGATCTTTTTCATGCTGTTTATGCACGTAGTAGAAGCTGTACTTCTTCGCCCTAAACAAAAAATAGGTGATGTCATCTAAATTTATTTTTATTTTTCATATAGGCGGCCAACTTTTTCTCTTTGATGTCTTCCAGAATATAAAACAAAACTTTGCTGTAATTACCAGCAAAAAGATCTAAACAATTTGTGCGCCTATAAAATGTAATTTGTTAATAAAAATTCTATTTGATTCATGAACATGAATTACAGCATCAAATAAAAAAAACTGTCCGGCTGTAAATGGGATCACATAAATAATATAAATTGTAACAATAATCTTTGTGTGCTTTTTCATAAATGATAATACTTCCATAGTGCTTTTCATTTTATTCATTTTATATGTATTAAACACGCACAAGGGGTTAAGCATGCAATCGTAGTAAGTAATGTAGGTCAGCAACTCTTTTATTTAAGATATGTCTGTTTCAAGTTATTCATTCATTCAAAGGATGAATTCGAGCATAATTTCAAGTACAATGTATCTTTTGTTAAACAGAATTGAAGACTGTTAGATAAAATCTTGCATGAGAATAGCCATCTGGGAAAAGCACAATAAATTAATTAAAATGCAAATGATGTTATCTTAAGTATGCAACTTATCAATAAATGTTTAATTAACAATTATTAAACTGCAGCTCTTCTTAAAATCTAATTGACAAAATTTTTATTATTAATAATCAATTTATTTACAAATTAATTTAATGCGCCTAAAGATGATATACGTTTATTTTCTAACAATTTGTGGCCGGATTTTTGAAATAAATTACAATTAATTAACAATTCTATACAGATTTTATTAATTATAGTTGGAACTTGATTTTGATAATTAATGGCCGGATTTTAATTATTAATAGCCGGATTTTAATTATTAATAGCCGATTTTTTTTAAATTCACTTATTTTTATTCATAAATGGCAAAAAAAAATAATTAGCGGTCGGATTCTCATGACAAAAAATTGCTCCTATAATTATTATTATATATAACATAAATTTTACTATATTTTTTTCTATAATTATTATATTTTGTATATTAATTAGTGGAATTATTGGGGTTAACCAAATCAGACTACGAAAAATTTTAGCATACTCCTCAATTAATCGACAGTTGATGACCATATTTTAATTAATAGTTGAATTTTTAAAACTAATCAAAATTATTAACATATTGCCGGATTCTTTTAATTCACGGCCGGATCTTAATTATTATAATTTATTCTGACAATTGACAATTGTTTGAATGTAAATTATTCATAGCCAAATTCTTAATTTCATTAAATTATTATTGACAAATAGAAAGATTTTCTTAATTAAACGACGGATTATGGCGCTTAATGACAATTAAAACCATTTGTCTACATTTGGAAACACGTTGGTCTGGTCAGTTAATTTAATATAAAAATTATCATATTGGTTTTTGTTTTAAAACTGATAACGTCAGAATTTTACCGCTTATTGCACTTTTATATTTATGAAAACTATTTTACATTATTTACATTTGAAATCTTGTTGGACTTTTAAGCAGCCGATGACGAGACGCTGAGATAGCTCAGATATAAAGCGTTAGCGTAGCACGCTGACAATCCGGGATTCGATCCCCGAATATGGCTAAAATAATAACTTACTCTTTATCCACCGAGGTGATACGGAAGTCACCTAATAAGCCGTTGGTCCCATCAACCCCCTTCAAACAAGTTGTAAGACTTCTGGGGCAATGTAAAATAGCTACAAAACGCGCAATACAAAAGAGGAAATGAATATTACTTTGACTTTACTCTGAGCTCCAGCAAAATAGCCAAGTTACCGATTGGAGAGTGTCCGACGGTGAAAACCGTAGCTTTCACCAGAAGATCTACTACAAGTTTGATGAACCAAAAAACGACCATAAATAGTGGCACATCAATGAAGCCAATACCACCGACAACCTACGAAAGGAGTTTGGAAAAATGGCATAAACGTAATTTACAATAACACATTTCCAGAGAAAAGAAGAGCGAGCAAAGAGACCCCGTATACTGGTAAAACCAAAGAATAGACGACCTAAGCAGCAAAAAGAGACAACTATAAAACTAAACAAAACGCTTTGAGGAAAGAAATGTTTATTAAAAACATGCTACAAAATAGTCAATATGGGTTTTAGAAGATACGATCGATTATAGACGCTATAAAACTGCGCATAATACCAAAGAAAAGTTCGGGGGATCTTGCAAGAGCAAGGTGGCCACTCTTAAATCTTTTACCCTTCTATTCTAAATCAGAAAAACCTGCACCCCAACAACTTGCTAACGATATTGGCGCGTATGGTAAAAATTATAAAAACCCAATGTTTAAACTAAAAAAACATCAGATCTCAACTCTGACTCAATAAATTTTTGTGAAATTTAATTTAAAAATTTATGGCATTTGAAAACTTACGATTTTGATTTTTCATGCAAAAATTATTAAAATTATGTCTCTGATCTGATTACTATTGTTAGCCGGATTTAGATACTTTGTGTACGGATTTTAATTCTTTTGCCCCGGATTGTGTATTTTATGATTAGATTTGTAAAAGTATGACTTATATTTGCTAATTTTAAACAGATTTTTATGTTTTTTTGCCGGATTTCAATACTTTATGACCAGATTTTATTTTTTTTTAGACAAAAATCTGTATTAGAAGGTCAGGCTTTTAAAATTATGTCCATATTTTACCAATATAAAGCAGATTATATCCGGACTTTTCATTTAAAAAAACTGTGTACAAGTTTTTGAACTTCTAACAATATTTGATCGCTGCATTTAATAGTTTATGGACGAATATTCGACAAATTTACTTTATGGCAGATTTTGATATTTTTAAACTTTATGAATAGAATTTTGCTCTTTTCAACAATTTATGGCCGTTTTTCGGAAAATATTTTGATACTTTATGACCGGATTATGTTATTTTTGACATTTCATAAATAAAATCTTGCATTTTTTAAAAGTTTTTGACAATATTTTTATATTTCATAGCCAAATTATGCTTTTATTTATTTTTAGACAGTTTATGGCTGTATTTTGCTATTTTTGCCTTTTTATAAAGGGTATTTTACACTTTTGGTTTTTTCTGATAATATTTTGATATTTTATGGCCAAATTTTGACATTTTATGAATAGAATTTTGCACTTCTCAACAGATTAATGTTTTTCTTAGAATATTTTGATACTTCATGGTCAAGTTTTGCTATTTTTAACATCTTGTGAATAGAATTTAGAACTTATATCTAATTTATAACCGGATTTAGCTATTATTGACATTTAATGAATAGAATTTTGCATTTATTAACAGAATATGATAGAGTATTGGTATTTTTAATATTTAATGAAAAAAAATTGCTTATTTCAACAGTTTATAGCAAATTTTTATTGTTTTTAACAATATGTTGATACTTCTTGACCGGATTTTGCAGAATTTTGCACTTTTCGACGGCTAAATTTAGCTAATTTTGATATTTTATGAATATATTCTTTAACATTTTAGCAATTTTGGGGTCGGATTTTAAGGCTTTCTGACAATATTTTTATACAATATACAGGGTGTCCGGAAAATACGTGTACAACGTTTGACGACAGACTCCTGACGTCAAAATAGGTCGATCTAAGCCGACTTAGTTATATCCAAAATTGTCTCGTTTAGCCGGTAGAGGGCGTCAAAAAAAACAAAAGTATAACAAAGTTGAAAGTATCTATTGTAAGAAACTAAGTAAAACAAAAACATTACTTAAGCAAATGTGTAAAATGACCGCCATCTTGCTGAATACACTTATTAACACTCTTTAAAAAATGATATTGGACCCTATCTAATGTCTCGGGATTATTAAAATGGTTGCCTGCATTTAAAATCCGCTGCAATAAATCATCGCGTGTGTTTACCGGAGTCTTGTAAACTTCTGTTTTAATAGCGCCCCACAAAAAGAAGTCACACATATTTAACTCAGGAGAACGTGGTGGCCATTTTACTGGTGCATCATTGCCTCTTCCAATCCATCGGTTGGGATATTGATGATGTAAGTATTGCCGAACGGCAACGGAAAAATGGGGCGGGGCACCATCATGCATATACCACATTTCCCTCCGAAGTAAAAGGGGCAAATTCTCCAGAAGAATTGGTAATGTGTCTTGCAAAAATTTAAATAAATATTTCCATCTAACCTGTCTGGAATAACAATGGGACCAATAAGGTAGTGATCAATAATACCAGCCCAAATATAAATTTTAAATTGATGCTGATGATGAGCAACTTTAATGGCATGTGGATTTTCATCGGAATAAATATGTTCGTTGTGCAGATTGGTTACCCCAGATCTTGTAAAGCATGCCTCGTCAGTAAACATAATTTTTCTACAAAAATTTAGAACAAGGATTCTTTTGTTTCTAATAAATTGACAAAATGTAAGCCGCATGGGGGGATCAGTCGGTAAAAGTTCCTGGACTTTTTGTATGTGGTAAGGATGTAACAACTGTTCTCTTAAAACCTCATTGACAATCGTTTTAGGAACATTTAACTCACGTTCTAAGAGACGGGTACTGGTACTTGGTTCTTCTTCAACTCTTTCCAGAATCATCTCTTCTGTTTCCACAGTTCGAGTTGTTCGCATACGACCCCTGCCTTCAAACTTTTTCTCAAAACTGCCCGTTTCCCGAAGATGACGCTCAATATTGGCAAATGTTTGGTGGTTTGGTATTCGACGGTTAGGAAACCTCTCCATGTAAACCCTAACACTCTGACGCCCATTTCCTTGACAAAACCCGTATACCAGGAGCATGTCAACTTTCTGAGAGTTTGTATAATTTTCCATTTTTAATAGTAAAATGAACTTGTAATTCAAGAATGTTGATCGTATACTTGAGTAAATTTCATAGACTGGTGACAATTTGTCAATAATTGTCAAATTATTAAACGCCATAGCAACAAGGTCACTTAAAAAATTATTGTTACAGGTAATTTCTTTTTAATATTTACAAATTTTTGACGCCCTCTACCGGCTAAACGAGACAATTTTGGATATAACTAAGTCGGCTTAGATCGACCTATTTTGACGTCAGGAGTCTGTCGTCAAACGTTGTACACGTATTTTCCGGACACCCTGTATATATATATATAAATAACATTTTGCAACTTTTAACAGCTTTTGCTGTTTTTAACATTTTATACATCAAATCTTGTACTGGCTCTTTTCAACAATTTATTGCCGTTTTTAGGAATATATTTTGTTATTTTTCATTTATTAAAAATTGAATCTATTAGAAGTTTATGACCGGATTTTGATATTTTATAAAAAAATAACTTTTTAACAGTTTATAGCCTGATTATGTTACTTTCTAACAATATTTTCATGTTTAAAAGCTGAATTTTACTATTTTTGAAATTTAAGAATAGAATTTTACACTTTTTAACAGTTTATGGCCGGATTTTGGAGCTTTTTGACAATATTTTAATGTTATAAATAGAATTTTACAACCTTAACCCAATCCAAATTCTTTTTGAAAACATTTTAAACTTTAATAATATAATAAAGAATATTAAAAAAATGTGTACGTTTTTATCTAAAACCGTCTTAATAATCCAATTACTTTGGTGGCAAGGTTTTTTTTTAGAGTTTAAAAAGTCGGATAGTTTAAAAATCAAATTGATAATTTTAAAAGCGGATTAACAGTTTTTCAGTATAGTTTAACATATTAGTTAGCGGATTTATAATTAACAAGCCAAATTTACTGTTTAGCCGATACATTTAATATCCGGATTTACACTTTCAATTTTATTTTTTAACGGCTGGATTTATAATTTGAAGATCGGATTATTAGTTTGGCAGTAAATTTTAACATGCTAGTTACAGGGTTTTTAGTTCTAAAAGCCAGATTTACATTTTTAAAGACTGGATTGTTAATTTAGAACCCGTATAAAAAGTTTGGCAGTGAAATTTTACACTTTTAAAGCTACAAATACTTTTTCTTTAATAATAAATTAGCGTACCTGTCAGTTTTTTTAAATTAAAACCAAATATTGTTATCTAAATTTTTAGTTCTAAAAAAAACAAAATTAGAAACTGCTGAATTTATAACTTGGAGGCCGGATTATCACTTAGTAATATTTACTACATTTATAGCCGGAATTACATTTTTAATTGTCTTTTAAAAACCAGATTAACAGTTTGAAGGCCGGATTTATAATTTAAAAACCAAATTAACAGTTTGACAGTCAAATTTAACATTTTAAAGGCCGTATTTACCGTTTTAAAAGCCAAATTTGCAGAACTTATGATTTGAATTTGTTGGCAGTAGAATTTAACAAATTGATGGCCAGTTTTTTTTTTTGAATGCTTCATTTACACTTTTCAACGCCGGATTAACAGTTTGGCTAATTTGACTAAACACAAACTTTTAATTTAAAAGCCAAATTTACTGTTTTAAAGGCTGTACAAATTTACTGTTTTAAAGATTGGCTTTATAATTTGAAAGTCGGATTAACAATTTTGTAGTTAAAATTGGTAAAAATGTATATTTTTTGTTATTTTGAATTAAAAAGAGTAAATAGTATTGTAACCTCCAAAAGAGCCCGTTTTATCATAACAATGTTACGTTTATTTTTTTAAATTTCTTATACTTTTTTTTCAGTTACAATGGCCAATACTTTTGGGCTTACGCTTATGCTACTACCACACAAGTTACCTGAAAACAAATATATACTATCGCACTCGTTAATTAAGAGAGTGGAGACGCTGTAGATACTGATGAGGCCTAGTATGTGGTTCACCCACGCTCTCATATTAAATGTAAGTTTTTGTTTTACGACAATTTTATTGCTTTGAGAACTATTTTATCATAACAATAATACGTTTATTTTAATTTATCCACATATAGGAACATGTTGGCTTTTTAACCAGAAAAATGTTGTATATAAATTGCAGATTGGTTTTTGTTTTACGATTGATTTTTGGAATTATGTTTTACCAAAACAGAGTTACGTTTATTATAAAATATCTACATTTCGGAACATTGATTTTAATTTTATGTAAATATTTTATTATTTTTTTGCAATTTAATGTTTATGCCGTAATATAACGGTTTTTAACATTTTTTTTTTCGTAGAATTTTTGAGTTTTGTTCTGAAATGTTCACAACTTTTTTTCAATCATTATCTAACATATTCAAAACTATTTTGAATTTTTTTTAATCTCAAAAAACCGAATAAATAAATTTTGAAATTATATTTATTATTATAGTTTTACAATTAATAGCCACATTTTGACAATTATTTTTGAAAATCTTAGAAATAGCCGATTTATAATAATTGATAGCCGGATTTTTACAGATAATAATCTGATTAGTAATGTTTAATGACCGGATTCTGATATTTATTGGCCGAATCTTAATTATTTTGAAAGTCAACTATTTATTTGAATCTTTAGTAAAACTTAGTACTACTATAGTACTATCATTGAGGCAAATTTGAATAAATTTCATACATTTTTTTTTTAAACTAAACAATATTTTAGGATTTTTATTAAGATATTAGCACCAAGTTGAATATTTTTGAAACTATACATTAAATTAATATTTAATTATGTTTTTAAAACCATAAACCCCTTTTTGAAGAGTGTAAAATAGTGCTTTGAAAACTAGAAATTCATTTGTTAATCCAGTCCCCTAATTGGAAATGCGGCATCTAAAAGTCTAAATCCGGATTCTCACCTAATTGAATTAAACTTTCAAAAAGAGTATAGTTGGTTTTAATGAGATAAAGAATAATCTAATTAAACCAAACAACTCCACGCAAAATAAGTTTCAATTTTGATTAATTTCAATTTAATCCATAACAAATAATTTATTGTTTTTTTAGGTTTAACAAAATTAGATAATTCCTACAACCCCTGCTTTTATCTTTCTACCTGGCTATAAATTATTCACAATTGTCATTCAATGTTTCAGTTAAACAAATTTGCTGACATTAATCATTTGTTTATTCAAGCGAATTAAACAAGCTGTTTCCAATTGAGATATAAATTCTACTCTTGCTATAATATAATAAAAATATTTACTTAAAATATAATATAATATTAGAAACATCAGATGCTTAACAGTACTGACATACATCAAGTAATAAATGGAAATTCAAGGTCATATTATGAATAAGTGTGTAGATTATTTTCTGTTTATTTAGCTTTAATGAAATAAACATACAAATTCTTATTAGAGAAATGGTATAGTATAGCAATTTTATTTGTATATTTAAGTTAATTGGTAAATTCTTGTATTGTTTTTTGTTTGAATATTAATGCATGTTGTACCGACTTAATTTAAGCCATTCTATAATTTTATTCGTAGTGATTGGTTAAGTGTGTTTATAAATAAAAGCAGGCAACCTTAGTAACAAAAGGAAAAGTTGAATGAAATTCAATAAGGTTGTCAATTGTGTGTGCGAGGGGTTAATAAACTGAAGTTGCATAACTTACCACAGTAATGTCACCCTGTAAATCTAACTTTTCGGTAACTTTCGAGGTTAATTCTTGTAGTGATGCTGCAACCACACCTTTTCTTACTTGGCGTGCGGCGTCTGTAATTTTAAATGGGTTGCCTGCAATCGGTTCTTTGCCATCTTCCATTATGAGAAAGTTGTTGACTGATTTGTTTGTTCGTTTACATTGACGTGTTCATGGGCTGGACGTTGCTACTGAACTGAATTGGTTGCCGCCTAACGAAAGACGGTTACTAGACTAAAACACGCGGGTTATGGTGATGGTTCGATACGCGCAGGACTCGCAGACTTGGTCCCCCTGCCACATAAAACGTACTTCGCTCGCTCGTTCTCTTGCTACATGCAGACCAGACGATATCGACCGGATTTCGCACACAAACACACATTTAATGGCACTATTTCGGTACACCTTTCTGTCAGACATTCATATTAATGCAATTATTTCTGGCAACATTTCAATTATACAATTTTATAACAATAATAAAACGATTCGGTTCAGTAATATTATATATTATCAAACTTTAAAATTTTATAGAACCCCTGAGGATACTTCACTTATCATATATGACATCACTTTGTGCTTTAAGATACTATTATAAAGGATGCTTTTAGTAAAAAGGTTGGCATATATTAATAATATTAATTTTAAAAACATGTTTTGAATGATTGACAGATCATTTATTTCAATGAGTGAAACTAATTAAACATAATTAATATTTATATTTAAACAAATGACAAATACGTATAACTTTAAGAATATATAACTTTAAATTTAAGAAGCGTACAACTTCATAACATATAATTTATCAACTTTATTTTTGAGAAATATGAACTCAACTTTTAATTCAACAAAACAATTGGCAGACATTTCATATCTGCTAACTATCAGTTCTACAATACAACTGTCAACTGTTTCTCAGAACATCTGTCAGATAAGTTGTCAAATGTCAATTCCACAAAGCACCTAAAAACTGTTTCAAAAATCTGTTTGACAAGCTGTCAAATGTAAATTTAGGCCAGATATACTCTTTTTTTAGTAACATATACTCTTCTTAAAGTCAGAATACTTTACTCTTTTTTTGTTAATATCATGACCACGCCCACAAAATGCTACTGATACTGACAGTAATACTGATAGTATAAGGTCATTTCACATTACTTTTGTACAGAATATGGTGCCGAGTGGGTTACTGCAGCTGTTGTGTTTGTTTATATTATTATTATTAGTGCGTTCCGTATATCAACCGAAGCGACCGAAATCCCGTTTATCCTGAAACAGGTTTATATACGGAACGCGGTTACCTGAAAAAGGTTACAAAGGTTGCGACCGCACTCACCCTAAACTAACGTCGGTGAATTTCTATTAATCGTGGTTATACATGGCGGTAAATTTGAAATACAATCAAAAGTGAACAAAAGCGTCAAATGTTGCTCGTGTATTTTATTAAATTATTAATTATAGGTTATAATGTATATGTATGTTCCTGTCAATGCTAAAACGGGCAAAAGCATGAGTGCAACAGAGCAAACATTATTATTGTGTATAGTTGCCTGTTATACCTGCCAACCTCTACTGGGATTACTGTATTAGCAGGTAGATAAATATATACAATCATCTAAGATTAAGCACTGAAATTTAAAAAAATATAACACTAAAGCTAATAATAAATAAATTCATGAAGTTTGAACCTGTATTTTGACGTTTCTATAACCGCTGTCGTTCCGTAAATTAACCAAGATTTTCAGCAACCGATCAAAGGCGTAACCTAACCGCCGGTTACTTCGGTTGATATACGGAACGCACTATATGTTTTGCGAGCTAAATAGTTTTAATTTTTACTAGTTTTAATAATTTTTTTTTTTTTTTTGGGAGACGAGTCACCAGGTTTGAATGAAGAAGATGTTGAGGTTAATACGGATAACTGTAAGAACAAATTTTTAAAGAAGATTGCATAAATGAATTCCAACAAAAAAGCGGTGAATCATTTTCTCAGTAAGAAGGTATATATTCACGCTCATCAATTGATAACGCACCGATGTTAGTATCAATAAAATGAAAACAAACAATTGGGCCAGTAGCTCGCCAGAATAAGCATTTACAAACAAAATATATAAGTAAAATTTTTTTGTTCTAAATAGTTTTGTTTTTAATAATTTTTATAAAATTATTTATTGCAATAATTCATTAATTACTAAAATGATTGTATAATTATGTAGAACATAGTTATATAAATTAATTTTTTTATATAAATAACGCGACTCACGCTAATCTTCTCAACCACCACTCCGTGCTTAAACGACGTATATTAATTAATTTAACACTATTTTACAATAATATCTATATCAATGAAGGAGCGGCCGTTGTCGTCAAATTATTTGTCCGCATCGCTTCACTGCGCAAAAGTTACTAAAGCTCCCTTGTACTTTGTACGTCCCGCACCCAACATTTGCTCTAAGCTGCTCCGCTCCATTCGTGCCGGCTCGGACCATTGTTCTGCGCTGCTTTTCTATAAATTAAACCTGCACATAATTATTGGTATGTTCTACGTACATATAATTTCTCTGTAGCATAGAACTAGTAGTCATACCGCAATCTCTACAATTACATCAATCACCTTATTAACACATCTTCAAGGTATACTCTAATACTAGTGTGTTTATAACTGCTCCTTACTAATGTAATGTGCCCTGCATACAACCTCATGACCCAACTGGCCTGTGTAAGCTTGACAATCTTTTGCAGTTATTGTGCAACCTCAAGGCCTCAACTGCCAGTGCACAAGCATACCCCAACGACTGTTATTTAGAAGACCTCAATGCCAAGTACGGTGTTAACATACAATCCCAAGGCCTTGTGCCAGTGTATGAATAACTATCTTTTACAGCCTAGTACAACCCCAAATCTGGCAGCGTACCTGGTATGCTACAACTGTCAAGTACCTCAATGACTTCAATCCCAATGCACTTTGTTTTACACACCTCCAAGATTCTTCTTAGCTTATGTGTGAACATCAGACAGTTGTGAAGTACCTCAATGACTTCTTGTCAATGTACTTTTTCATACCTCAAAGACCCACTTAATCTATGTGTAAATAACCTTCAGGTTCTCAGACAATACATGTACGTAAATAACATGTAAAACAGTACATTAATAATAATTATAAACAACGCTAACAAAAACTACGTCTAACAATTATATTGTGCTGTGTTATAGATTTGAGTGAGGGAGAATAAAAAAGAAGAGTAAGACGTGCTCATGTATGTATGCAAAGTATCTGTATCTGTCCTGTTCAAACAAGACACGCTATCCAAAACTATCAAATCTTTGTGAACACAATAGATATATTATGACGCTATGGTCAAAGTATATATAACTATCTTGACTGTTGTAATTTACAGTAATATTCCAAATGTAATTACTTTTATAATATTTAATATAGGAACAAATTGTATGTACTAAAATCATTTCTGGTTACTACACTACCCATAACTATATGCAAAAAAAAACATTTTTTATATAGACACAATGTAATGTCGTTTTTGTATTAATATAAAATAAAAATTATTACTACAACTTCTAATAATAAGTTATTTAAAACTTAAAATGTAAATTAGAAGTATGTTAAATATACGTTATTTTGTATGTTATTAAAATCAAATATAAAATTTTCTTAAATATATTTGAACATTAATGTGTTGTGTTGTATTTATTAAATCGGAATACGACCTGAAATATGTTGAATTGAATGCACATGCAACACATTTTAAACCAGTTTCCTTCAATCTGAAAAATCTATTCCTTGCAGTGAACTTTACTACATATGGCGGAAATTAATATTTGTCATTTGAAATGTCAAATCTACTTGGGCAAATCGTAATTTGTACTGTAACAAAATAATAAAAATAAATTTTGTTAAAATAGGTATATATAACTTCTACAAGAATTTATCGTAGACTTTGTGTTTATTTCAATAATATGTATAATTATTTACTTGGCAAATTTAAATAGAATATATAGGGTGGTTTACATCTCGACGAATTGAATGTGAACCGAAAAAACTGAAATAAACCAGAAGAACAAACGCACTTATTTTTGATTTCTAAAATAAATGTTTGATTTGTGGAGAATTGTGATCAATTTAATTGCTGATAAGCAGATAAAAAATAATTTATTTAATATTGAAAAAATTAAGTAAAGTATTGCATTGATAGAATAGAATAGAATTTATTAATGTTTTTCACACAAAAATGTGTTAGCTCAATGGTAGAGCACTTGCATATCATGCGAGCAGTCCGTGGTTCGATCCCCGAAATATTACTGAAATGATAACTTGCTCTATATCCACCAGCGTGGTTCGGAAGTCACGTATTAAGCTGTTGGTCCCATCAAACCACTTTAAACAAGTCGTAGACTTACTGTGGCGATGTAAAATAGCCGTAAAAAGCATAATAATAAAAATAATAATAACAAGTCATACAAATATAAATAATGTACAATAAAAACAGTATTTTATATCTACGGGCAATCTGTTGAAGAGATTAGGAGCTTAGAAGTTAGCAGCGATTCTACATTTATTTATGCGGTCAAAACAATAACAATCATAATAGTGATAACTCCCATGTGTGACAAATGAATCCGAGTGTATTTTAACGTAGATAATTATGGAAAAAGTTATTGTGAGGAGAATTGAACTGGAAAAAGAAGAAAAAAAAGAATGGGAACAGGAACAATATGGATTTACAAAGGGAAGAACGACTTTAGGAGTGATTGAAAAAGTAAAAGCCATAGCAAAAGAAGAAACAGAAAAAGACAAGACTGTGTCATAATAGCGTTAGATAAACAAAATGCGTTCAACAGCATACTATGGGAAGCAATTACAAAAGCAACAAAAAGAAAACTAACAAATAAAACTACCAAGATAATTTACTTTCCGGAGAAAAATTTACTGACCAAAAATGAAAAATTTAGGCTGACTAGAGTAGTACCACAGAGTTTTGCACTAGGAACGGAAGGAGTGACGATAACGGCATTTGCGGATGACGTGGCTCTGATAAGTAAGGATATAGACATAGAAATACTAAATAAAAGGTTAGAGTTGGTAATAGAGATGATTGGTTTAGCCACGTGGAAATAATTGAATTTACGTCCTTACGCGGTCTAAGTAGATTGGGTAGGTTTTTATAATAAACGCTGTATTCTTACTCTATGTATTTATTGCTGCTCGATTGCAAGTTCAATAATAACTAACTCTATTTTACATAAAATACAATATACATATATACAATTTATTAATGAGTAAAAGTGTACAGGAGAAAAAAAGGGTGCAATGATTCGTTTTTAACAACGAGTAATAAAATTCATATTTCTGGGAATTTAAGGGTTAATCAGGTATAAAGGCTTAAAAATAAATACATCTGTACAAATAAAACAAATAATTACAAACGGATGTCACCATAACCATAAATACAAAATAATTAGATATAATAAAACGTATTAAATAATAATACAATTTGGCGGCGCCAACATGCTCTCACCTTAAAAGGATTAATTTCTTTTAAAATAATGGTTTAATTGTCACCTTGATTTGATAACAATCATATTTTTGAGACCGCACGTTTATAAACACCACTTGCAGTTTTCAGTGATACTACACGCACATGTCCATCGCTTCCTTTGAATAGTTCTAAAATTCTGCCCATTTTCCACGTTGCAGGAGGATCATTTCGTTCGATAAGTAGAACCATCAGACCTTCTTTCAGCTGGTGTGGATTTTCTTTACGCCACTTAGTAGGTGTTTGCAAGTGATTTACGTATTCTCGTATCCATTTTTGCCAAAACTGCTGCGTTAATTGCTGCATACGTTGAAATGTCACTAAACGATTGGTTGGTACATCGCTGAGGTCTTTATCAAATGTAGTTGTTAGTGGTCTTCCAATTAGAAACTGTGCCGGGGTAAGAGGGTTCAAATCATGTGGATCGCTACTAAAAGGATATAAAGGACGCGAGTTAAGTACAGCTTCGATCTGTGTTAGAACCGTTTCAAATTCTTCATGAGTTAAAATTAATTCCCCTACTACGCGAGTGAGATGCCGTTTCATCATTTTTATATTAGCTTCCCAAATTCCACCAAAGTGTGGAGATTTAGGCGGTATAAATTTCCAAGTTATATCAATACCTTCATTCGACATGGCGCTATCAAGTTCCAAATTTCAAGTGATAAATTCTTTTTTGAGGCGTTTTAATTCTGGATTAGTTCCAACAAAATTGGTTCCATTGTCCAATAATATTTTATTAGGTTTACCTCGTCGCGCTATAAATCTGCGAAATGCTGCTAAGAACGCTTGAGCTGATAGATCCGATACTACTTCTAAGTGAATTGCTTTAGTGCATAAGCAGATAAACAAACAAGCATATATTTTAAACGTTTTACTTCCACGAGAACGTCGTTCGTGTCCTTTAAATGGGCCAGCAAAATCCACGCCTGTGGTTAAAAATGAAGGTGATGGATTGACTCGATGTTCGGGCAAATTTCCCATCATTTGGATGTATGGTTTAGGGTTAGATTTAAAACAAGTTACACATGTTCTTACAATTTGCTTAGTTAAATTTCGCCCCCTAACAGGCCAATAGTTTTGTCTCAACATAAAAAGAAGCAGTTGGGGACCACAATGCAAGTTTATTCTACGATAGAATAAAGCCAACAACGTAGTTAAATAATGATGTGGCAATATAATTTGATGCCTTTGATCAAAATTTTGATTACAATTTTTTAATCTTCCTCCTACTTAACAAACCGTCATTGTCAATAAATGGAGAAAGTAAAAGAATTGCGGAATTTGAATGTAAATTTTTTCCATTTTTTAATTGTTCAAGTTCAATTCTATAAGATTGTATTTGAATTAGTTTTATTAACAATTTTAATGTTTCGCGGCGTTCTTGTGCTCCAATGTTGTCTGAATAATTTTGTTTCTGTCTAATTTTATTAATGAACCGTAAACAATAAGAGAAAACACGAATTAATTTTGGCAAATTTGAAAATTGTGATATAATATTTAGATTAGTTGTTACAGTATATGAAACTACTAATCTTTCATCAGGTGTTTCAACATTAAGATGGCTTTCTACAGGATAATCGTTTCCTTGGAGCTATGAGGGCCCCTGCCACCATAAATTATGAGCGTCGGTCACTTCTAGAAATGAACCTCGTGAGATTAAATCAGCTGGGTTGTCAGCTGATTTAACGTGATGCCAATTTTCTGACAAAGTTAACTGCTGAATTTCTGAGACCCTATTAGCCACAAAAGTTTTCCAGCGACTTGGACAAAATTTTATCCAAGATAATGTAACCTTTGAATCAGACCACAGAAATTTTTTATTAAACTTAACTTTTAGTATTGTAAGAATACGTTGGGTCAATTTTGCAAGTAGTACACTCGCGCAAAGTTCTAACCTGGGTATAATAATTTATTTGATTGGAGCAACTCGACCTTTGGCCGTCAATAATTCAATTTTGTGTACGTTGCAGTCATTTATACTTTTAATATATATGCACGCGCCATATGCCTTTTCCGAGGCATCTGCAAATCCGTGCAGTTCAATATATGTGTAGTTTGTGCTGATTGCTTGCCGTTTTATTTTGATTGAGTCTATTTTATTTATATGTGATAAATATCGTTTCCATTCATAATCAATTTGTGATGGCACTGGGTCATCCCAACTGCTTTTTATTTGCCATAAGTCTTGAATAATTAATTTTGGAATAATAGTTAGTGGACTTAGTAACCCAAGTGGATCAAATAGTTGAGCTGTTTGACTTAGAATTTTATTGATCGTTTTGTATAAGAAATTTTATCTGGGCATTTTTTACTATTATACTGGAACTGGAATTTATCTGTTATTGCATTGAAAACAATACCAAGAGTTTTTGTTTCATTCGTAAATATATTTGAAAACTGTGAACTGTTTTCATTACTGGACTGAATGTGATTGATCAATTGTTTACTGTTTGAATTCCATTTACAAAGTGAAAATCCCGCAGAAATTAAAATGTTTGAAACTTAACTTAAGTTATTGGACCCTGTTAGTAAATCGTCGACGTACATATCTTCTTTGATAATACTTGAAGCTTCTGGATAATTGTCTTTATTCTGATTTGCCAATTTAAATAAACATCGTATAGCAAAATATGGAGCTGAAGCCGTTCCGTATGTGACGGTATTTAACTCATAAAAATTAAGTTTTAAATCTGGATCACGCCACACTATTTTTTGTAAACATCTTTGATCAGGATTGATTAATACCTGCCTATACATTTTCTCTATATCCGCTATAGCTACGAAACAGTATTTTCTAAATTTTATTGAGAGAGTAAAAAGATCTGACTGAATGGTTGGACCTACATGTTGAATTTTATTTAAAGATATATTTGTCGAGGTTTTTGCGGAACCGTCGAAAACTACTCTTAATTTGGTTGTAATGCTATCTTCGCGAGTAACGCAATGATGCGGAAGAAAATATTCGTGCTTTTTGTTTTTAGAAGAAATGGGAGACATATGTTTCAGATCTATATATTTAGTTATAAAATCTGAATACATTTGTTTTTGAGTAAGATTTTTATTTAAACGATTTTCCAAACTGTAAAAACTTCGCAGGGCTTGTGCGCGTGAATCACCTAATTTATAATAAACTTGTTTTAATGGAATTGAGACTATAAATCGACCCGATTGGTCACGACGAGTGGTGGTTTTAAAATGTGATTCGCAGAACTCTTCATCTGGTTTTTCTCGTAATTATCAAGTTTTCAGAATTTTTCTAATTGTGAATTCAGTGACAAACAAGAAACAACTTTGTTTTGATAATAATTAACTGGTATGATGCCTGAAATGATCCAACCGAGTTGTGTATTTTGCATCTTTAAATCAGAATTTTCAATGATAATTTGACCATCTAAAATAATGTTCCAAAAAAGAGTGGAACCAACGAATATGTCGATCGGTTTTGAATGATGAAATTCTTCATCAGCAAGTGAAACATTGAATGGGATATTAAAATTAAATCTTTCAAACGATATTGAGGTATGTTATCTGTGAGTTTGTCAAGAATCAAACACGACATTTCAGTTGCAAATGATGAAGTTTTAGATGTTACCTTTAATGTAACACAATGATTAATATGTGACATTTTTTGATTTATTCTCGATACTGTATGATTAAGTGAGTGTTTGTTTAATTTTAATTTATTTACTAATGAATTTGTTATGAAATTGGATTGTGACCCGGAATCTAATAAAACACGAGCTTGGTGTGCCTTTCCAGATTGATCAAACACATTGACTTGAGCAGTACACAATAAAGATACATTATTTTTAATCGTCGAACAATTGACTACTGCGGAAGGTTCTGTTGATTTTTCGGTTGATTGATTGTTTACAGATTTTTCAAAATGAAGTAAAGTATTATGTGATAAATTACATTTGCGACATGCAGACGACTTGCATTCTTTTACATTGTGACCCTTTCGAAGGCAATTTAAACATAATTTCAACATTTTAGCTAAATTGAAACGATTTTGAATAGATTTTTCAAGAAATTCGGAACATTGATTTATATAATGTGTATTGTTACACACTGAACAAGAATGTGAGCTTTTTGATGTTATTGTGAGTGAGTTTATGTGTGATTTATTTTTTGATACATTTTGAGGCTGATATCTACCTGTTTCAAAAATATACGATTTTTCTAAGAGAATATTGATTAAATGTTGACAATTAGGCAATTCATCGGATTTAAAATTATTATTCATATAAAATCCCATTCAGTATTAGTTCTTTTGTCTAGTTTTGATAGAATGTGAGGAATAAGGAACACTTCAAAATTTTCAGGAGATATTTTTAATGATTCGATAGTACGAATATATTGCTCAAGCGAATTAGCGGCAGATTTTAGTGAAGTAAAATCGAAGTTTAAAATATTTTTTGAATGTGCGTAAATAATTCTTTGACGTTGATTAAATCGATCTTTTAAAATATTGTACGCGACCATATAATTTGATGCAGTAGTTTCTAATGATTTAATAGTGTTTAATGCTTCACCGCTTAAGGCAGATCGCAAATAGCACAATTTCTAAACTTCCGGTATAGAACCATTTTCATGAATAACCGCGTTAAATGCGTCCTCAAATGAACGCCACTTAGTAAAATCACCATCGAATGAAAGTAATTGTATTGTGGGTAATTTAATGTTTTTAGATGAGTCCGTATTAATAGATTCTACTTTTCTAATGTCTTTTGGTTTAATAAGAGCAGTCGCGGCACCCAAAAACATATCAATTAATGATTCTAATTCAATTCGAATTTTGAATTCAGTTTCAATATCTTTAGACACTGACTCAATTGAAGATTGAGTTGTCTCAAACTGATCTGCATTTTTTTGCAACCTTTTGAGTCGGCGCGATATTGTTTCGACGTCAACATCACTTAAGGGTTTATTGACAAAACTATTTATAAATTGTTCGAATGACGTTAGCTGCATTAAAAACGCGTTTCGTTTTTTAATTAGTTGCGGTTCTGTTAAACGAGGCACTGTTTTAAGATCAAAGCTTTACTAACACGAGAAACGAGGAAATGGGAACACAAAGGAAACTTACTTGTTTGTAAATATATTTGTGTTGTTTTGACAAATGATGAAGTTGAGGTGCTGCGAATGACCTGGTTCAAACTTCTTAAAGACGGTTTTTCTTTATTATAAAAATTTGGTTCGAAGGACCATTGGTTTAGCCACGTGGAAATAATTGAATTTACGTCCTTACTTACGCGGTCTAAGTAGATTGGGTAGGTTTTTATAATAAACGCTGTCTTCTTACTCTATGTATTTATTGCTGCTCGATTGCAAGTTCAATAATAACTAACTCTATTTTACATAAAATACAATATATATACAATTTATTAATGGGTAAAAGTGTACAGGGGAAAAAAAGGGTGCAATGATTAGTTTTTAACAACGAGTAATAAAATTCATATTTCTGGGAATTTAAGGGTTAATCAGGTATAAAGGCTTAAAAATAAATACATCTGTACAAATAAAACAAATAATTACAAACGGATGTCACAATAACCATAAATATAAAATAATTAGATATAATACAACGTATTAAATAATAATACAATTTGGCGGCGCCAACAATGATAAAGAGATGGATGAGAAATAAAAGACTAGATCTGGCTCCTCAAAAAACCGAGGCGGCATGACTATCGACAAAAAGAACAAACAGGGAAAATTCAGGTAGGTGAACAAATAATAACCATAGAAAAAAAAAATTAAATACTTTGAAGTTACACTTAATGCAAAGGGATGGAATGAACAGGTTAAAAATGCGGTAAGAAGAACACAAAAAGTGAAAGGAATAGGCTAATGCTGAACAAGGGAGTACCAGGAGAAAGAGCAAGAAGGCTAATAGCAACTGCGGCTAGAAGTAAACTGTTGTATGCTGCAGAAACATGGGGAGAAGCTTTGAAGACAAAAAAAAAACAGATAAGAAGTAAGAGGAGCTATGAGGGCAAGTTTGTTAAGGATCTGTAGGGCCTACAGGACGGTGTCGCAAGAGGCACTAGAAGTAATTGTGGCGACACTACTTGCAGATTTGATGGTGGAAGAAAGATTAGGTATAAAGAAAATGGTAAATGAAAAAACTAGTAAGCAAGAAGCAAAGAGACAAGCAAAAGAGAATATGATAGAAAGATGGCAAAGGCAGTGGAAAAAAAAAAGTGAGAATGGACAAGGAAACTAATACCAGAAATAAAAGAATGGCTAGAGAAAAAACCGGAGACGTGTTACTATGCAACACAACTACTTACCGGACATGAAGCTTTTGGAAAGTACTTACAAAAAATAAATAAGATGTAGAAAAAGGATAAATGTTGTCAAGAAGACACGCATGACGACGCAAAACATACGCTAGTAGAGTGCAAAGCGTGGGAGGAAAATAAGAAAGCGCTAGAAAAGGTATTAGAAAACAAAGTAGACAAATCTACAACCATTAAAATATGCCTGAGTGTAAAAAACAAATGGAGAGCACTAAGAAACTATGCAACGACAGTACTAAAGGAACGGAGGATACGTCATCTCGAGGTTGACAAAAAATGCAATTTTTAAAATTATCAGAGTATATCTGGCAACCAGGGGACACAAAGAATTAATTGCAAATGGAAATTCAAAAATTTCACTAGAAGTTAAACTGGCAAATGTAGGACTACCAAAGGAGATGCACTTAATGGAGCTGCACAAAATATTTATAAAAGAAAAAGGATACGACGAAGAAAAAGTTAATAAAGATATAGAAAAACTAAGAAGATACCTAAGAACAATGCAAATATCTAAGCTGAATAACACATTAATGGGAGAAAGGAGAAGAGAATGCCAGTGTAGGAAGTAGGGCAAACAAATAAGATATATGGAGAGATGGGCCGGGGACAGCATGTGTTGCCGCAGCAGACTGCGTGAGTTCCGCAAGGCCAAAACCAGCCCACCTCAAACTACTACCACATTTGAAACAATGACTAAGACAAATTAACAGCAGGACTTACGCAGAGAAGAATACCGAAAGGTATTGCCCTGCGTTAATTATTTTCAAGGGCCTTAAAAGAAACTTGATAAGTCATACACATATTTAGAAGGTACGATTAGGATACATAGGTTTTTGAACTTACTGACATAGTTTATTCCACAAATTATCGCTCTCTTTGGATACAAAATATTTTACTGGCATAAAGTCTATGTACCCAAGCTAGTAAGCCATAAGAAAAAATTGACTGAAATAGTGCAAAATATGCGGTCTTATATATGCGGAAAATGTTTTTTGAAAGTTTGCTAGACATATGATTCACTTGACAATCCTATTTAAGTGAAATCTTAAAATCATCACTTTTTTCATCATGCAACTCATGTGCCCTAAGCAAAAAAATCATTTTTTTTAATGTTTGATTTATTTAGACATAGACAATTTGCTTGAAACCATAATAATTGGATTATTTCTTGTTATGGCAATACACTGTAGTATCATCCGCGTATAAAATAAAGTTTGGAATTGCAATATTAGAATTGTTTATATATAACAAAAATAATGCTAATCTAAAACAAAATTTTGTGGCACACCATAAAGAATACTGCCTTTTGTTGCCTTTTTCCTTGAAGATAGGATTTTAACAAATTGGTGAAGTTGCTGCAAAAACTTATAATTTTAGTTTTTGCGGTAGTGCATTATAAGACACGCAGTCGAAGCCTTTAGAAAGATCTCTAAAAATCGATTCTACATAATTTTTATTATCCAGAGCTATGTGATCCACAAAGCATGTTAGAGCCATAACGGTAGATTTATTTTTTCTTAACCCAAACTGATTTTTATTCATTAAATTGTTGCTTTCTATCTAATTATGCAACAAATTATTTCAAATACTTTAGAAATAATTAAAATTAAATTTATTGGTCTGAAATTATTGCATTGTCATCTGCAGAGCATTTTTTTAAATATACGTGCTACCTTAATGTTTTTAAATGAATCTGATAGATTAATTTATTAGCAAAATAATTAATAAACCGTTAACGGGTTCCACGATAATTCGGACAATCGTTCCCATATTGACATCTACGATTTTGCTCAAAATTTGTACACATGTTTAGAGTACCAAAATATGACGATTCTTAAAATTTTAATTTTTTAGGAATATTTTGTTTTCTTTCAGTTTTTGAGCTATAAATAAGCAAAAAGTAGTCAAAAACTATACTCAAAATATATGTGTATCTTATAGAAATATTTTGTAGAACACAATCCTGCTTTTGGTTTTCAAATATGGATAAAAACGTAATTTTATATGTGCAAAAAATATTCTAAAAATTTCAGGAAGTTTTGTGCACTACGCTTCAAAGTATCTTAGAATGTATCCACAAAAAAAAATTAGGGGTCCTAGTTACCATACAAAATATAAGTACTGCTCCAAGCACCGGATAAGTTATCCCCGGTTTATTTCCTTCTAAATCCTATCTATAATTTAACTAGAGATTGTAAAAGCGCAATTTAGTATTAGTTGCAATCTGCGTTGATGTTCGCTTTTTGTTTTGCGCTGTTGTCTATGTGTTGTATACGTTGGTGTCCGCATGTTTTGTTTTGATTAATACATTGAAGCCCGTTTTCTGTTTTGCATTGTTGTGCTCGTTTTGGTTTGCTTTGGTGTTTGCATTAAATCCGTTTTCTTTTGCGTTGATGTTTGCTTTCTGTTTTGCGTTATTGTATATAATTTATATGAATTTGTGAACGTGTTGTGAGTGCCCAAACTGTTAATTATATGTTGAAGAATATATCTAATATAAGCAAGGTGAATAGTTTTTAACAATTGAATATCATAAAAATTGAGCAACAAGTACTGCATTTTTTTAATTAGTTTTATGTATAAAATGTATTGAATATGGAATTGGATAAGCGACGCAGATAAAATTAATGAGTAATGGTTTCTAAAAATAAAGTAAATTAAATCAACTCATATATTTCAACGCATTGTGCCTGATATATAACTTGAAAATAAACATGAGTTAGCACACAACACAACACAACAGTATCTATCATTAATAATGATTTAACAAGCTAAACAGGTCTCGAATGAAATGGAGCTTATATGAAATAATTCGTATATATGTTTGAACTTTATTATATATTATAAACTTTCCCTATATATTGCATTTCAAGTGTCTCTTGTAGAACTTCCATTCAGAACTAATTAAGAAACTTTAGTTAATGACTAAGTAAAAGACAACTTACAACCTTTACCTTTAAATGCCTTAACTAAATTGAATACAGCCACATTTTAATGGTTTATATCGTGTTAGGAATTATTCGCTTGAATAATTTCTATTGACTGAAAACAAGCTTGTCTTACAATGATGTCAAAATGAAATATTAATTTGTTTTGTATGCAACATGATTTAAGTAAGTTTCTTGTTTGTAATTACAAGCCAAATGAAAAATCGTTTCAAGTTTTATAATTAAATTGTGAATCAATATAAAATCTGCAATTATGTAAAATTTAACTTTTTGCTTTAATTTAATGACATTTCTATTAATTTAAAAGTTTGGCAGATATATTTTCTCGTTTTTAATTAGACTATGTTGCTATGGAAATATAACTTTTATTTCCATGCGAGTTACACTAGTAATAATGCGGACAGGTGACATATGTGTTTTTAAATATACAAGTTAGTTTAATTGGCACTGCAGCACAGTAATTAATATTATTCCGGTAACTCAGTGTGTATATACTACCTAGAACCTACATTTAATTAAACAGATTTCCATTAAATTTAATGTCAGCAATAATTGGACTTGTTTTTCATATGAAACTACTCGATTCCTGCTAGCGATTATTGTCTTGTGGAGCGTATTGTTCCTGCAATATCAGATAAAATACTATTTCTGTGCATTTAATTTTAATTGGTTTATGTTCGTTATCATAATAATGAATCTATAATAATGCTTTATTATATTTTTTTATGGAATCTCGAATAATTTCTCATATTAATTAAAATCCATTTAATCAATAACTTATAATTATTGTTTTTATTAAATATTTAATATTGCAACGTTACAGTAAACTATTACAAAAATCTGTCATATACAGGGTGTTCAAAAATAACGTAAAATATTTAACGGGTGGTAGTACAAACTACAACAAACAAAAAAGTCTGAATAAACATAACAACGATTTTGGAGATATGAAACATTATTTATTTTTATATATTTTTACAAAGAACAGAGTTATAGAAGATGTTTGAAGTTTTTTCCTTCCATTTTCAAACAGGTACGACATCTTTGTCTGAAGAACATTCGTACTCTTTTTAAAACCCCCTCATTGACTTGGATTTTTTGGCACTTTTAATTAATTTTTAACTGAAGCTCCTCGAGGCTATTTACAGGAGTAACATACACTAATGATTTCAAATATTTTCAAAGAAAAAAATCAAGAAAGTTTTAAATCAGGCAATCTTGCTGGCCATATAACTGGTCTGCCTCTTCCTACTTACCTATGTGGAAAGGTTTGGTCTAACTGCTCTCTAACAGTAATAAAAAAATGAGCTAAAGCACCATCATGTTGGAACCACATTTGTTGCTTGTGGGCTAAAAGAATGTCATCCAAAAGATCATACATTGTGTTCTGCAAAAAGTTGAGGTAAGCAGCTCCTGTTAATCGGTTTGGTAAAACAACAGGACCTAGAAACCTGTTGCCTACAATACTCATCCAAATGTTTATTGAAAAACGTGTCTGATTTCCACATTCAATTACAACATGGGGATTTTTGTTGGCCCAACGATGTGCATTATAAAAATTAACAACTCCATTTTGAGTAAACCCGGCTTCAACCGTAAAAAAAATTTTGGCAAGAAATTGCGGGTCTTCAGCATCCTTGCGTAGAAACTAGGGACAAAAAACCAAACGTGCCTGATAATCAGTTAAATTTAAGGCCTGTACTCGTTGTACATGTATGTATAGAGCAGCTACTCGTGGAAGGTTCTCTAAACAAGAGTAGAACCAATTTCTACTTTGGCTAATATTCTCCGCACACTGTCTGCCGGAAAATAGCACTGTTTTTGAAGTAAACTGGTATCTCTCAATCTCAGGTAAATTCTTCCAAACATAAGATGTAAAGAAATCTGGCAATTTGGCTTCTACATAAAGACTTTGTGCTTTGGTTGCAATCCCATTAACACGACCATACATGAAATGCATGTTGGCTAGTTCTGCATTAAAGTAATCAGCCATAGCAATGAAAACTTGTGCTCTAACAACAACTGTCAAATACTGAATGTTTATTTCACAAAACATCAGCCAAATGTGATAAAAAAATGCACGTTTTTGCAAAATAAAAAATGGAGGAAAAAAGAATAATAAAAACAAATAATGTTCTAAAGGGTTTTCCAATAAAAAGTTTTATTTTGAATAGCAGGCTATTTGGACAGCTGTCAATTTTGAAGCTATTATGTTTTGACATTTGACAAGTAAAAACTACGCCATTATTAAAAATGAGACAATACGCGCTAGTAGTGCACCAAAGAGAGTTCTGCGCCAAAATCCCATAAGGTTTACATGGGGGGTCTAAAATCACTTTTCTCACCTGCCCATCACTGAGTCCACACCTGGGTTTTTCCAGGGGGCCGGCTTAATTGGATTTGCACACCTGTGCTCATCCTTCTATCTTGTCATTGCTCATCCTTGTCATATGTAGGCACTCTCACCTGTGCTCCAGTCAATTAGCTGCGAGGTTGTGCCCACCCTATCTTGTCACCCCCAAAAGACCAGGGTGGGTGCCCAAAACGGCACTATGACTTAAGGGTGGAAGAGTTGGGTAGAAAAATCAAATCCAGGGTCAGATCGGCTCTAGCATGCACCCTAAGGGAGTTACCGCTCGGCCGCCGCCCTCACAGTAGGTGACGTCATCCAGCGCTCGCGTCTCTGCGTTCAAGGTTGCGCCCGCTTATATGTAAAGATGATGTATGAGGGGGTCACGTCGCTATTCGCTTATCGTATAGCCCGCATAATTTGATAATGAATATGGATAAAAACTGTATGTTGTATAAATTATTGAAAATACGAATTCAGTACTCTATAATTATTTTCATGGTTAACGTGAAGTGATAAGCAAACGGATTGGAAACTTTGTTGATCTTATGCGAGTAAAATATTAAAATCCTAAAATTATTAAAATAATAATCAAAACCTTTGAGAGGCTGATTCAAAATCGACATGTGGTAGTAAATGAGACGGGCTAGAAATTTTCCGCGTTGATTTTTGTAAATTATCGCTATCGCACAACAACCCACTCATCAAAATCGCTATCGCACAACATCCTTATTAAAATCGACTTGTAAGGTGTAACAGTAATGCTTAAGGTTGTGTCTCGATTTACATGTATTCTTATGGGAAAGTGTGATTTAATTGTAGATTCATGCAAATTAACATTGTTTCTTATGTAAAACGAGCACAAATTGACTATTTTATCGGGTATTTGAGGGCCCTCCGACATCAATTTAATTATCTCGACGCTGATTGGTTGATTAATTTTTATGAAAAGCTATAAATACGGGAAACGATTGATTATAAATCATTCAGTGTCAGTGTCTTGTGCCTACACCATCTAAAGTTTTAGTTAGTGACTTCTACTATCTTGTGTTTTGTGAATTCATCAAAATCAAAGGTAAGTTGAATTTTGCTTCGGATGGTAGCCTTACCATTCTTTAGCACATTTATTTACTGCGGATGAACACGTTACCATTCTTCATTCGAATCGTGCCGACAATAACCAGAAGCTTTTTATCATTTGAAATCATATGCGAGTGTGCTACTACCTACAAGGTCACGCAAACTCATCTTTTAAACGGGAAGAGATAACTTAAAAATTAAATTTTTTGAGGGTGGGGTCCCCCATAAGCTCATTACGTGTGTTTGATTTTCGGTAGTGTCCATTATCTAAATTGAAAATTGCAATTATAATATTGAAAATCACAATTATAATATTGATCATACTATTACTCTACAACGGAAGTTGCGGTACGATAACGAGCTCGTAAAATAAAAATTATTTAGACGCTTAGATAATAAAATAAATGTATGATTTTACTTGTGAATATATTAATATAAAGTGAGTTATAATAGGGGCCTAATACACTTAACACAATTCAATATAATTAGGTAAAACTCACGTGTATTGACACCACCGTTCATGTCGGTGTATGGGCACTAACGCTGCGCGCCGAGTCCGAAAAATAACGTGACTACCACCCAGCAAAAGACCTAACTCATTCTATCATAACACATTACCACCCCGGGCTCATGTAATGGTAACCCGCGTGTCAATCATCCTCTATAACCGAGACTCACGTCTTACCGTTCGAGCGAGCATAGTATTCTTGTTGCTATCGTATTAAACTTTAGTTAACTGAATCACTGCACAAACAAATCAGAACAGTATTCTTGTTGTTTCTTGTATGGTCCAGAGTACAATTGACAATTGAATCCATCTGAAAGTTCTGTGTGAACTGATGCTATTAGAGTGATATTTCACATACACACAAATTAATTTGTAGTATACACCTTAAGAGCTATCTCTATTGTTACAGAATGGAGCCAATAAAGAAAAATCACTCATTTTCAAGTCTAGTAGACGATATGAAAACCCGCTTGCTAATGATAAAAAGTGATCCGTCATTGGTTGAGCCGTCAGTGAAGGAGTGCGGACGTCACATTCGCGCGATGAATGTAGCGCTGAAAAAGGCCAAATCAACAGGCCAACGACAACATCTAGCATCATCCATTGTTCTTATGATGGGCTTCCGAACAAAGATGAAGGCAATGCGTGGGATCAGCGGTACGGGATACAAAACACCAAACCCAAACCGTGAAAACTACGCAAGTCTCCGCGTTAAATAGGTGGAAATGGAGTCAGCTTTTGCCAGTCGAATTAAAACCGCAGCTGTAATCAACCTGCGACATAAAGACACCGCCGAATTCCTCCGCGACGCTGGTAATCTTTTTCAACGGCACATATCAAACCTTCTGAAAAAGAACATGGCAGTAAAAGTTGGTGCTACATTCTGCGGAGAGTTTGGTGTGATTAAGAACGATGAAGAAATTCTCGAATTTAAGTACCTGAGGGCGAAAATTGCCCCAATCTACCGAGACACCGATATCAACGAATGGATAAACAATTTTCGCTCCCAGATACTTACGCAGTTGGAGGAGTTCCAGGAGAAAGATAGCGGTTGGGCTCTCAAAGCAATTATTAATGTGAGCTTCAACATCAATAAGTTCACTCCGCAACTGGGCTTCTCATATATCGAGCTGCCTAAACATCTAAAATTTAAACACGCCTGCCTCAAAGTTGCAGAATAATGATGATGCGTGCTTTGCTTGGGCGGTGACCTCAGCACTCCATCCAGTCAACAGTCGTAGCCATCCAGACCGCACATCATCATACCCCCACTACTCAACAGTTCTCAATTTTAAAAACATAACGCTACCAATGACAATTAAACAGGTACCCCGATTCGAAACTCAAAACGCGGTATCTGTAAATATTTATATATTGGAAAAGACGAGCAGGAAAAAGTTTAATGTGGTACCAACATACCTGACGAAATTGAAGCAGCCAAGACATGTCAACCTTCTTCTGCTGCAGGATGAGTATGTTGATGAAGATGATGAAGATGATGGAACCAAACCACGATATCACTACGTGTGGATAAAAAATTTAAGCCGCCTTGTCTCATCACAACTTAGCCAACGCCATGGACAAAAGTACTTTTGCGATCGATGCCTCCATTACTTCAATACAGCCGCTAAATTAGAGGCACATATAGAGGATTGCATTACTATGAACGATTGCAAAGTGCGGTTACCAAAACAGGGGCAAACAGTACATTTTAAAAATTTTAAAAATAAAGAAAAGGTCCCGTTTATAGTATATGCCGATCTAGAGTGTATGCTTGAGCCTAATCAGAATAAAAACGGCGTCAATACACAAACCCATGTCCCACATAGCGCTGGATATTATGTAAAATGTGCTTACGATGACTCTCTTAGCTTTTATAGGGCATATCGTGGTGAGGACTGTCAGCGCTGGTTTGCGGCTGAAATGAAACAGTTCGCCGAGGATGTTGAAACGGTGTTCCTTTGTCCGTTACCAATGGAGTCTCTTACACCTTTGCAGAAACTCGAATTTCAATCCATCTCGCACTGCCACATCTGCGATCAAATATTTGATATCCGCGATATCAAGGTCAGAGACCATTGTCATCTTACCGGTAAGTATCGAGGTGCTGTTCATGAAAAATGTAATCTTGAATATCAGGATAGTCATGTCATCCCGGTAGTTTTCCACAATTTAAGTGGCTACGATAGTCACTTTATTATCAAAAATCTTGCTACAGATTTTGAGGGTCGCGTCGACTTACTACCGATAAATAAAGAACGGTATATCTCCTTTACCAAACGTATCGATCAAAATTTAATAAAATTCAGATTTATTGACTCATATAGATTTTTAGCAAGCGGACTAGCCAAATTAGCAACAAATTTAACTGAATATCCAAATTTAAAATTACAATTTTCCGATTTAGATTACATTAAATTCAATTTGCTTACACGTAAGGGTGTGTTTCCTTATGATTATATAGATTTGCGGATAAAACTTGAGGAGCCACAATTACCTGATAAATCAAAATTTTTCAACTCGATGACTGACACAGATGATGATTATACACATGCCAACAATGTATGGAATTCTTTTGGATGTCGAAATTTAGGCGATTATTCAGACTTGTATTTGAAAACAGACGTATTGTTGTTAGCTGACGTGTTCGAACAGTTTCGTGCAAGCTGTTTGAAAACCTATGGCCTAGATCCAGCTCATTATTATACCTTGCCCGGGTACACTTGGGACTGTATGCTTAAACATACACAAATTAAACTCGATTTACTGACAGACATCGATATGATCCTATTTGTTGAGCGTGGTATCCGCGGTGGGTTGAGTCAATGCTCTAAACGGTATGCGGCAGCCAACAACAAGTATATGCCAAATTATAACTTGGAAGAAAAATCAAAATTTTTAATGTTTAATGATTTAAATAATCAGTATGGGGATGCAATGTCTCAATATCTACCATATGGAGGTTTTGAATGGGTTGAAGGTGATTTAAGTCACTTTGATTTTAATGTACCGATAGATCATTCTGAAGGATATATTCTAGAAGTTGACTTAGAGTATCCTGAATCAATTCATCATACTCATAACGACCTCCCATTTTGCCCAGAACATCGTGCACCACCAAAATCAAAAGAAACAAAATTAATGGCAACTCTTTTTAATAAGGAGAAATATATAATACACTATCGCGCCTTACAACAAGCTTTGAAAAACGGATTAAAATTATTAAAAATTCACCGTGTTTTAAAATTTCAACAGTCACCTTGGTTGAAGTCGTATATCGATTTGAACACTCAATTGAGGACGGCTGCCACAAATGATTTTGAAAAAAATTTGTTTAAATTAATGAACAACGCGGTTTTCGGCAAGACAATGGAAAATATCCGAAAGCATTCCATTGTTAAGCTTGTTACAAAATCAAATCCTAACTTTAAATCTTCAACAATTTTCGATACAAATTTAGTGGCTGTTGAACTTAACAAGGCTGAGGTTTATTTCAACAAACCTATATATGTTGGTATGTGTATATTAGATATTTCAAAAGTTAAATTATATGACTTTCACTACACATATATGAGAAGTAGGTTCGGTAATAATGCCCAAATCTGTTATACCGATACAGATTCGCTCATATATGAAGTTGAATGTGATGATTTATATGATGTAATTCGGTGCGACGCCTCAGAATATTTCGATACAAGTGGCAGGCACATTGTGAATAATTGTATCACTTTTGCAGATTATGTAGAGTGTTTGCATACGAGCAAAGAAACATTCATCCAACAAAAATTATTTAAATCTACCAAGCATCAAGTTTCAACAATCACCCAAACGAAGATTGCTCTCAGTCCTCACGATGATAAACGCTACATTTGCCCTGATGGCATAAATACATTAGCATGGGGTCATTGTAAAATTATAAATGCACAATAAATTATAATTATTTATACTAACCATTATTTATAGTTATATATGTATATTATACTAACCATTATTTATAGTTATATATGTATATTATACTAACCATTATTTATAGTTATATATGTATATTAGTTCTATTAATATATGTATTAAACTTAAATGTGTTTTTATTACACCTCACCTTATTTACAAGTCTATAAATCGAGTAATTGAATAAAATTAGCAATCAGCTGATGCACACAACATGGTAAGTAGATAAAACAATTCATATATTTTTATTTATAAATATTTTACATATGTAGATTTTCACCGTGTATGTTTATCACAACAACATCCGGAATTCCTTGATAGCGCAGTACTAACTATATGTCTTCCATTGAAACGAATTAGCAAGCGCAAACTCTTATCGTGTATCACTCCAAACTCTTATCAACACAATTTCATTTAATTTAAAAAATCAAACGAAGCGTTTTAATAACTTTTCGAGGTCATTTTTATTTGATTATTTTTTTCCTTCATTTGATACCAAACAACTCTCTAACCAAAATACATTAAATTATTTACAAAAACGATCAGCCGGAAATCCTATATTATTCTTAAAAGGAAATAAGATAAATAAACATATAATAATACTCATTCAATGCAATTATTTTATTAAAGCATAGATACATTTTAATAATAAATAAATGATAGCAAATTAGTTTATTATAACTTATATAATTTATGGTAAAGTATAGATGAATTTTAACTTGCGGTTCCAGATCACCAAGCTGTCAACACTACCACTTATTTATTGCAGGGATTATTTAGATTTTAGGGTATGCAACTCTGAGATGGTTATCAGAGTATTAAAACAAAAAATATAAACAATAAAATATATTTCCTATTAAATACAATTTTAATAATGTTATATATTATCAGCAGTACAATATATTATACGATAATGTCCCCAAGCTAATGAATTCTCATTGTTTATCCAGTAGCGTGAGTCATCCCAGTACACAGCTGATTTCGTGATTTCTTCAACAGATAAGCATCCTCGCCACAATTTATAATTTTGAATGTTCAATTTTACGTTTTTCATGATATCTTCTGCGGAAATTCTTGCAAGAAACAGGTTGCGTAAATTCTTGTTATACCACTCTTCTAAATTTTCGAGTTGTGTTAGTTGAACAAAATTGTTTATATAGTAATAATTTCCATCATTCGGGCGTCGAGTTAACAATTCTGTAGATATCCACAGAGGCGATTGGACTAGTTGCAGCATTCGACGTGTTTCAGCTTCAAACGGAATAAAGCAATTGTCAAAAAACGTGCTGTTATCTTCACTGAACGGTGTAATGGATGCCGATGTCAAAGAAGCATTAGGCCATACAATAAAATCCCAATATATGTTTTCAATATTTTTGCAGTTGGCACTCTCATCAACACAACCATCCTCGGTGAAACACATCTTAACACTGAGCACTAATCTTCAATTACAATTGACGTAGTTGATTTTATGCGATGTGTAAGTAGAGCAACACATTTATTAATATTCTTGACGGCACCATTAAAAGTACATTTATATCAATCTATACTGACAATATTTCTTTGATCAATATGCTTCCTCTTTAAATGTCTACCATAAGCATCGCTACGTGAAAATGTGGATGTGCAATGAACACACGCAATTTGAATGTCATTATAATTTTTCTGATGCCTTTTTAATATTTGAAAACTTGAGAGTTCTTTTTTACAAACTGAACAAACATACATTACGCTTTTATGTTTTCTGTTGTACGACACATCACCATCCTTTGTCAGATACTTAAGAGATGTTTCGGGTAATGTTAAATTTGCAGTATTATTTCTTATCAAATTTGGCGTTTTATAGAACCGAATATTTAAGTCACTAGCTTTGTTTACGTTGTACAGTATCACCATCTTAACTGTAACACGTTTATCTCAATACTGAAATGTTGATGCTATTATTATTTCTATTTATACTTTTAAGAAAGTCAATTGTTCTATCAGCGTCAGCTAACGGTGGCTAACGGTGACTAATCGGTGGCTAACGGTGGCTAATCGGTGGCTAATCGGGGGCTAACGGTGGCTAACGGTGGCTAATTGCTGGCTTCATCTACTTTCCATCCACTTCCATCCTCGTACAATCCACTTTCCATTCACTTTTAATTCACTTACATCTACTTGCATTCATTTACAAGCCATTTCCATCCACTTTCCATCAACGCATCGCCAAGAGCTGCTACATAACCTCAAAATATATAACATTTGGTTAACATGGGAGAAGAGGTAGCGCTTGGTGATGAAGGGGTAGCACATCGAAGTGAAGAGGTAGCGCATCGAAGTGAAGAGGTAGCGCATCGAAGTGAAGAGGTAGCGCATCGAAGTGAAGTGGTAGCGCATCGAAGTGAAGAGGTAGCGCATCGAAGTGAAGAGGTATCGCATCGAAGTGAAGAGGTATCGCATCGAAGTGAAGAGGTAGCGCTTGGTGTTATGTATTTTAGGTTAAATGTTATATATTTTGATTTATAAATCATTCAAAAAATTTATTATATTATATTAATACTTGAAAATGTTATTAAAAAATAACGAAACATGTTGTAAATAATACATTAATAAATAAATTATAATATTATATGAAATAATATGAATATAATAACAAATAAAAACTTTAGATGGTGTAGGCACAAGACACTGACACTGAATGATTTATAATCAATCGTTTCTCGTATTTATAGCTTTTCATAAAAATTAATCAACCAATCAGCGTCGAGATAATTAAATTGATGTCGGAGGGCCCTCAAATACCCGATAAAATAGTCAATTTGTGCTCGTTTTACATAAGAAACAATGTTAATTTGCATGAATCTACAATTAAATCACACTTTCCCATAAGAATACATGTAAATCGAGACACAACCTTAAGCATTACTGTTACACCTTACAAGTCGATTTTAATAAGGATGTTGTGCGATAGCGATTTTGATGAGTGGGTTGTTGTGCGATAGCGATAATTTACAAAAATCAACGCGGAAAATTTCTAGCCCGTCTCATTTACTACCACATGTCGATTTTGAATCAGCCTCTCAAAGGTTTTGATTATTATTTTAATAATTTTAGGATTTTAATATTTTACTCGCATAAGATCAACAAAGTTTCCAATCCGTTTGTTTATCACTTCACGTTAACCATGAAAATAATTATAGAGTACTGAATTCGTATTTTCAATAATTTATACAACATACAGTTTTTATTCATATTCATTATCAAATTATGCGGGCTATACGATAAGCGAATAGCGACGTGACCCCCTCATACATCATCTTTACATATAAGCGGGCGCAACCTTGAACGCAGAGACGCGAGCGCTGGATGACGTCACCTACTGTGAGGGCGGCGGCCGAGCGGTAACTCCCTTAGGGTGCATGCTAGAGCCGATCTGACCCTGGATTTGATTTTTCTACCCAACTCTTCCACCCTTAAGTCATAGTGCCGTTTTGGGCACCCACCCTGGTCTTTTGGGGGTGACAAGATAGGGTGGGCACAGCCTCGCAGCTAATTGACTGGAGCACAGGTGAGAGTGCCTACATATGACAAGGATGAGCAATGACAAGATAGAAGGATGAGCACAGGTGTGCAAATCCAATTAAGCCGGCCCCCTGGAAAAACCCAGGTGTGGACTCAGTGATGGGCAGGTGAGAAAAGTGATTTTAGACCCCCCATGTAAACCTTATGGGATTTTGGCGCAGAACTCTCTTTGGTGCACTACTCGCGCTTCATCAACGCATTGAAATTATTAAAATTTACTATACAAATGGAGAACATTTTTCAGTCACAGTTCGCAAAATTAAAGCACTTTTTGGTCGTTGTAAAGCACCTTCTCGGCCGGCAATAGTAAACCTGGTGAAATTTTTTTTGATTTTTTATGGCCGGAATTGGAAGATATTGATGTGGATGACGTTTATTTTCAGCAAGACGGCGCTACGTGCCACACAAGCAACAAAACAATCGCAATTTTGCAAGAAAAGTTTTTTGACCGTGTTATTTTTTGAAGAAGTGATTACAATTGGCCACCGAGATCTTGTGATTTAACACCTTTAGACTTTTTTCTTTGGGGCCACGTGAAAGAAAATGCAAATGCTCCACAATCGATTCAAGACCTTAAACATGGAATTCGTGAAGTTATCGAGGACATACAGCCGCAAATGTGCAAATTGGTCATGGAAAATTTTATGAAAAGAATGTGGTACTGCAACCGTAACCGTGGCGGCCATTTGACTGATATCGTTTTTAAATGTTAATGGCATACCTTCCTCTTTACAATGAAATAAACATTTATTGATTTCTCTTAAAAAATACCCGTTTTTTTTTTAATACCAAAATAAAACCTCTTATTGAAAAACTCTATATATCTCCAAAACCGTTGCTATGACAATCCATGTTTATTAAAACTTTTTTGTTTGTTGTGGTTTGTACTACCATTTAACCCTTAAATATTTTGCGTTCTTAATGCACTCTGTTTATAATAATTTTATAAATTATAATTTTATACTATACAATGTATGCCCTAAAACCGAAAGTACAATTTAACGATTCCCAATAGTACCGATCCCAATTTTGTTTTGTTACATCAGCTTCACTCTTTGGTACGCCAGTTTGAACAACAGACACTTCCGTATGGTCATCTTTTTTATTGATCTCCATAGTAACAGTAGAAAAGTGTCCTGCAGGCCATGGGATATACCTTCACTGTTGAACAATCTTTTTCCCCGGCACCAACTCTTCAAAAGTACCCGTAATATTTCCCCCAAACAACTCAAACCTCCCTTCTTTAAAAGGATCCAACTTAACCGCTCCTCTAGTAAACGCGGTAATCATTTCAATCCGCGTCATCGCATCATTAAACTCTTGACCTTTGCACTGGAATTTCTGTTTAATTTTTAAAGTGCTAGTTTCGATTTTCAAACCGGTTGATTTCGTTTCAAAGACGATGGGTTCCATGTTATTTTTTTTATAATGATAATTCAGCAGTTGAGTCATATGAGAGGCGAAGAATAAACTAATATCTTGATGACTTACACTTTGGTGGGTTTTTGCTCCAAACTAAATAAAAAAATACTTTAACTGATTTAAAACTGTGTCTCAACCACCTATCAAAGTGTTTGTGATAAGTTGTTGGATTATTAAAAGATTGAAAAAAAAAATTATCTTTTACTGTAGTTTCAAAAGGTACAATCTCTACTTTTTAAAATTATAGAGTTTGTGATGCCATTTTGCAGCAAAAACGCACTCTACTTGTTAATAATTTTTTTATACAATACAATAAAATTGAGTTTTGTTTATTTATTTTTCTAATTTAGTTTTTACTTAAGAATTGATTGAGGGCAAGATTCAGTTTAAAAAGACATTATGCAACCTGTAATTTATTTTGATAATTTATTGAACTATGTTAACAAATGTATTGTAAATAACTCAAAACGCACAGAAATCAGTTTTAAGAATTACTTTAGTTGTGATTGTTTTTTGAACCCCTTCATATGCAATAAAGTCAAAAATCTTTTGCAATGCATCTGTTGTTATGTTAAATGTTAAAAATATTAGTGTTAGAACTTTTGAGTTGTCAATTTTACATTAGTAAACTACTTTTTTGTTTCAAACATTTAAAAATATTTTTTTAAATAAAGTAGAAATTTTTTATTAACGTATTTTAAGTGCACAAGCAATAAAATCAAACTTGTAAATTGTGATCCTACCTTAATGTATAGTTGAGGTGGGTTGTATATTTCAACCTGTATCAAAAATATCGATTTGCAGCATCCAGCATGCAGAAATTTAAAACAGTCGGCATTCCACAATACAAAATCGGTATGGAAATGCAATCATGTTTTAATCGGATTTCGATGAATGTGTTTTTAATGGAATTGCCAAATAGACAATTGTTTATTGAATAGATTGAAAAATATAATTAAACCTGCTACATATGTGTACACAAAACTTACAAAACTTAAAAATTCATTTCATTTAACTAGAAAACAATAGTCAGTAAGTGCAACAAACAAAAGTATTGATTAGTTTACACATTTGTACACAACATTTGTAACTTATAAATCAATAACAATTGGGTAAACACAAATATATTTCTAAGACAAAATACAAACTTAAACTAAGAGCTATTAAAGCAAAGATAAATGCATGTCAAGCAGTTGATAATCTAATGATACTAAATTGTATAAAAAATTAATTCGTTCGTTTATTTTTCGGTATAAATGATATCGTAAAAAGCTCTTGGAAAATGATCGGCGACGAAAGCTTGAAGTTTCTCTTGACGTGTGACTGGCGTATATCTGGGCAACGGGAAAGTCCTGACCACCGCATTAGAGAGGGCGCGAAGTACAGGAGACGTATCTGCGTCCTATGGGAACATAAATTAATTATAAAAGTACACATAAACCTTTTTAAGCCGCTACATTAATTATGAGTTATCTGACTGCATGCGCTCGTAAATCTCGTATTATGTCGAAGTTTAATACGCGAAAGGTGTTATTATATTACATGATGTAACATACCTGTAGGAATTTATGGTTTTTAATATTGGTGGTCGCATTTTAAAAATATTGCTGCCGTTTTAATTCACATGAAATATTACACCAATTCATCAAATAAAACAGTTATTTACTCCAAACATAATTTTTATTGTAAAGACGAGATGCTTTTTCCGATCACTATCCGTAACGAGAGTATGTTGTGTGGCATCGTTTCCGTTAAGTTCCAGAAAGTTTTCATCGTAATCGACGTGATTCCCAACACGCTACTATGCTATATAGTGTTGAGTGCATTCTTGGTAAATCTGCATCTTAGAATCTCGAATGAACGAACAAAATATTATGAATCCATAGAAAACAACTGAAGCTTTATTTCGTTCAGTATTAAAGCTAAAATCAATAGATTTGCATGGCAGCAGTTATAAAGTTATGATAGGAGAAACTATTGGAATAAAGCTTACTGAATTGATTCCATTTTAATTGGTATACAAATGGTATTATTAGAGGCTTTATGTAAAACTACGATACCAAATTGATTTTAATAAATTTTAACTAATAGTTTTTGTATTAAATAATTAATTTTGAATACATTTACGTAATATTTAATTATTTTTTGGAATGGAAACTTTATAAGAAACTTTAAAAATCATCAAAATCTTCAGTTTTTGGATTAAAAGTAAATTTGGGCAATAGAAATTAGATTATTTTAGGCTTCAATTTATGTAATATTCAATAAGTTTTTGTTCTTAAAAACTTTGTATACTACATATATACAACCAAAACACATAACTTTGTTTCAAACAATATTTTTTTTATATATTTTAGGTTTAAACTTATATTAAATTTATAGTTTACGTATACTTTATAAGTTTTTGTTAATACAAATTTACAATTTTATGTAGCAAACATAAATCGAGTATTCTTCTGCTAGTTTCTATTAAGTGAAAGACTTAAAAACAAATTGAAGAAATCAATTTTTTTTTTCACAAGATACTCAATTTATATTCAATCATTTTCATAAATTTGTGTTGAACTTTTTGCTGTAAGTTTTTAAATAGTAAATGCATACTTCATTCTTAATCGTACTAAAAAACAATATAAAATTATTAAGGTTCTATTGAGAGATTCTATTAATTAGATTTATTGCTCGATTATAAATTAATTTGTTATGGAGACAATCAAATGTGACTCCTAAATCCTTAATGGCATTTACTCTGGTTAGTAGATTATTGTATGTGTATATGATAATCAGCTATAATTGGATTTGAATTGCAATGAAATGGAATTGTTTGATATTTAAAAGTTAATTGTTCCGTTTACTCCAATTATATTTGGGTTAAATCATTTGAATTTTTTAAATCATCTGAAAATAATTGCAATTTTTAATTTCAACTCCAATATCATTCACACAAATGGAGATTAAAATTGGTTCTATATGCGACTCCCGAGGAACACCCGATGATACAATATTTTTTCAATTTTTTATTTTTCATAAATATGTTGCATATTAAGAAAATAGTTTATGGTAAATTTTGGTACTTTCTGACTATATTTTTATACGTTATGACTTGATTTTGCCATTTTTGACTTTCTATTATACTTTTTGAGACTTCGTGACTGGATTTTGTATATTTTTGACATTATTTTGATACTTAATGGCTAAATTTTGATGCTTTCTAACAATGCTTTAAAGATTTAATGCCGGAATTTGCTATTTTTAGATTTATTAATAAAATTTTGGATTTTTCTACCGTTTTTAACCGGAATTTGATTTTGTCTGAAAATATTTTAATGTTCTATGACCGATTTTTTGAGGTTTTATTAATCAATTTTTACATTTTTTTTTTACTTTATGACTAAATTTTGGTGCTTTCTGACAATATTTTTCTTTTTTGTGGGCGGATTTTGCTATTGACAATCAAAATACATTTGCATTTGGATTTTAGTGCTCTCTGACATTATTTTGATATTTTAAGGCCGGATTTTGCTTCTTTTCAACAACATGTTGGTACAATATGACCGGATTTTGCATTTTTTACTACTACTACAGTTATTTTTGAAATTTTATAAAAATGTAAACAACTTTTTAAAAGTTTAGCCGGATTGTACTTTCTAACAGTAGTTAAACTATTAGTTTTAAGGTCGGATTTTGCTGTTTTTGATGTTATATAAATAGAACGTTGCACTTTTCAACCGTTTTTGGCCAAATTTTAGTGTTTTTAACTATATTTTAATGTTTCAAGACCAGATTTGGTTATTTATGATTTTTTATTAATAGAATTTTGCTCTTTTTTAACAGTTATTGACAAGATTAAAAATATACAACATTTTTGTTACGCCACTGTCTTTAGTCAGTATTTAAAAATATTACAATAACTATTGAGAGTTACTAAAGACAACTAAAAAAATTGTAGTGACCGTCAATGTTTTTTTAATTCTATTTTATTCTTTAAAAAAAATTTAAGTTCTAATTGAGAGCTACACTTTAACTGCTCTTACGGAACTGTCTAAAAAAACTCTAGAAAAGTTTAAAGACTGAGAAATATATTATTATAAAATATTTATAGAATAATTAATGGCTCAAAAAACTATAATAAGTATTAAACAATTTTGCAAAGAACATTAAATATTTAAGCCTGAACTTTTGATAATTTTGAGAAAATGCTAGAAGGTACAAGTCTATTGCAAAAATCATAAAATCATAGAAAATGTTGTAAGGTACTAGGCAATTTTTAGAGATAATTAAAGGTTTTTTAGATACTTTACTTGAGTTTTTACTAGTTTTTTTACGGGTAAAAACTTTAAGAATATGTTATATAAATAATCTGTTTACTGTATTATATGATTTAATCAATGTAATTAAAATTAGAATTATAGTTGACTGTGACAGACTTTAAAAGTTACCTTAAACAAACTCTTATTTTTTAAGAATTATAAAAAACTAGTATTACCTAATAAGAAATCTTAATAAACTTTAAAGCTTAACATTAAAAAACTAAAACTGCTTTTGAGACAAAAGTAGGAGACTTTGATAGTTATTCTACAATTTGTTTTGAGATTTTTGTTAATAGATGCTGCAGATTCTAACCTAGAAGTTATAAAACCATATTTGCCTATCATCATCATCTGAAAAACTATGATGAGGACTTTTTGATGTAAATGAAAAATAAAGTTGGCAAAAAAGCAGAACCTTGAGGAACACCAACATTTATGATTTTAGGGCCAGCGTTAAAACCATCAATTTTAACTAACTAATTTTTTTATTGTTAAAAAAACTATTACCAAAGACTTACAGATTTATGATCAAGATATAAAGCTTAGTAATAAGTTAAGCCATACCCTATTAAATGCTTTGGAAATGTTTGCAACTGCGAGATTTTTTTCATGTGTGTCTAAAATAGATAAATGTAAAACGTTTTTATCTAAATCCATATTATCTGAGATAATATGATGTTCTAAAAACTTAAAAATGTGGATATTAATATACTTATTTGACAAATTGGACAATAATGCAATTGGTCTATAATTTGAAGAAAAAATAAAAATTTGTTTCAATTTCTAGACTTGGCGTTTTTTACTTTATAGTACTGCAGACAATTGCTTAGATAAGTATAAAATCAAAATCAAATTCAAAGCATTAAATAATTGTAGAGCACATACGTATAACTTAAAAAAAAATCAATCTGGTGGACGTTCAGAATCACTTTTTGTCGGGTTTTGACTAAATTTTAATAATTCTTTTGTTGTGTTTATGCATTTATAGTCGTATTTTATTTCTTGATTTCTTTAAAACCTTTACAGCTTATTGTTAAAATAATTTTCGAAGATTTTGCATTTGACTTTTTTACTAACTTTTATTATTTTTATATTATTTGCTTTTTTTTAAATGTTGCAGTTTAGCATTATCAATTTAATAGCAACAATTCTAGAATTTCTTATTTTTATATTTCTGCAACAATAATATAATCTAATCTAACTAAAGAATTAAATTTGTTTAACCATTTGTAGATCAGTAATTAATTTGATTTTATATATCAGTTTTTAATGAATTCAAACGTGGCTGTACTTCCTTAGCAGAAAAAATTATAGAACGTTGTCTAAAAGCGGTCGTTGTGTCAGAAAACATTGATACTGTGTACAAACTGCAACTGCAAGATTGTTGTGTAACGTATCGTGAGATTGAGGCGTTCCTGGGCATTAGTATAACAAGCATACATAAGATATTGCATAAACATTTAGCCGTCAAAAATATTTGTTCGTGTTGAATAAAAAAAAATCTTGTGTAAATTGGCGCAACAAAAAGGATTACAAAATACAAGCGCGGTGCATCAAATGCAGTGTATAACATCTACACAGGTGACAAATCTTGGATATATTATTATGAGACCAAAACTAAACAGCAGTCGACTTGTATGTCTTTCAAAATTAGCCAAATTCAACAAATATTATTATTGTTTGCAACACTTTAAAGCAAATAAAAGGTCATGTGACAACCGTGCCTTTAGAGTAACGTAGAACGGTTAACTGAATTACAACTATTTGCTAGAAGTCAGTGAAATAAGAAAAACTGTCAACAAAAGATCATTCTCTACCATCACAAAGCGAGCTCACTCACATCGGCTCAAACAACGGTTATTTAATCACTAAAAATGGTATAAAGTATAATAACCTCTAGTACGTGATAATGATAATGTTTATGAAACAATAAAACAATTTGCTATGTTCCTTATAAAAATATTTATTTTACAAATACATTAGTGTTGGCTTTACTAGAGCTTTCTACAGATGTAATAAGTAAATTGTTTTATTATTTTATAAGATTAATTGATTACTTTTGTTCGCTTTTTAAAACTATAAACCCAACTATTAAAAATAAATGTTGTTATATTTTATTATTGAAAATTGTGTTATTTGTTTCAGGAATTCAATACTATACTGGCACGATCAACAAAACCACAAAATGAAGAACAGAACGGTCTGTTCAATTTCTGTTAGCACTTAATTAACAATACGAACATTTTGTAAATTCTATCCAGGTGTTGCATGTTGTGCAAAAATATGCATCAAACGCGATTAATTCTGTAATTGTACTTAATGCGGTATGTTGAATACCGTTATCAATTAATAATTTAATTTTAAACTAAAAGTGCAAAAAACTAATAAAAAAAAAGTTAAATTGCGCAAGTTGTGTTCGAAGTTTTATTATACTAAAAAAACTGCACTGTAACTGACTGTAACAGAGCAAACAAGCTTTTTGTGTATATTAAGCTGCCTATTATACCGGCCAAACTGTATTGGGATTACTATAATATTGTAAATATTGTTCTGAAATTAGTAGTTAGTGCTATTGTTTTGATTTGATTCACTAGACGCAATTGAATACTTTTTTTATTAATTATCTATTAAAATTAGTCATGACAAGGATACATTATATATTATATAATGTAAATTTAGCTGATTATTTATTTATAAATTGTTATTAATTTTGAAGACTAGATAGATATTGAATGATATAATAACATTATTCGATTTGTAACTATGCCATAACAAGATTACGCATCATAACTCCCAATTAGCAATTAAATCCGACTCTGATTCAATCACAAAACATTTGTTTTTGGAAACTGTTTTAAAATTGATTAATTAACATCCGCTTGCAAATTTGTAACAATTAACGCAACGTGGGCAAATTTAATTAATAAATATGGACATAGAACAATAACGTCCCGCAGGTAAATGTTAACTTTTGTTTATATTTGTGTTGCGTCGGCATCTCTCCCGCAGGGGTTGATTTTAGGTCAAGGATATTATCATATGCACGAGGCAACATATTGTGCCATTATTGCATGTAGATATTGCAATAAAGCTAACTTTTTTAACTTCAATAAAGAAATGAGAATTTATTTAATACAAAAAATGTAATCAACTTTTTATTACAAAAGTAAGATAATTTAATTTAGTTATTTTGATGCAAAAGTTTTAATAATTTTATTGATAGCTTAATTATAATAAATTTTTAATAAATAATGTTTCAAGCCCCCCAATGGAGTAAGAACAAAGCATAATTTATATGTTTACTCCGAGGGGTATTTCAGGCCAAGGCAAGCTCGCATATTTATAAACCTTCTAGCGTAAAGTAATTTTGCTAGACGCATTTAGTTTGAGGCAGAAGTAACTATTTTCTGTCCACATTAATTAAACTAGATAAATAAATTTAACAAAAAAGTTACATTACGTTAGAGTTAATTTATTTAGTTTAGACATTAGAAGAAAATGTATTAAGTGATTAAGAATGATAGAGGAATTTTTTTAAATGTATTAAAATTATTAATATGTTTAATATATCATTTCCTATCTTGGTTTTGTAAGAGATTTGTCTTTTTTGATTTTTTTTTTTGAAAATTGTAAATTTTTGTTTTGTTCTTTACAGCAACCAATGTTTATTATATAAATATTAATCAACAACAAGTTTGGTCTTTTGTCATATTGTATAAACTTCGACTTAAAACTTTATGATTTATATTATCAATAACTATATTTACCTGTCCTTTCGTGTACTTCTCCAAACTCCGGACCGCAGTTTCAAAATAATCCTCGCCATATGTGCCTCTCTGTTCCTGACTGAGTTGTTCCCACATCTCTTTGGCTTGTTCATGCATATTTTCGTCGGATAACCAGGTGCTACCGGATGTAAACTCGCCAGGAGCGACGACCACAACGTCGACTCCACGAGATCGCAATTCCTGACGGAGACAGGTTGCCTGCGCTTCAATTGCGGCCAAAAGGGCGCAGTGTACCCCCCTTACAGGGGACGAAACACGACATAAACCGGATGTCATAAAAATGATACGACCTCTTGCTCTTCTTAATAAAGGCAGTAACAATTGGTTCACTCTTGTCACGCCGAGAAGGGTTACATCGGTTGCTTTTTTAATAACCTAAAACAAAATATAATTAATATTGATTGAATTTATTCCAATTATTACAGTCTTATCTGATTGTACTAAGGTAGTTAATTATTTGCGGAAATATTGAGCCGGAAATTATTATTTCCTGAAATTCCATTAGGGAATTTGTGTTGGCTTCGATGCTAATTGAAAGGCTTATTAAAAATGAAAGCCCTCATGGAATGAAATGGAAACGTAGTATTACTTAACTAATGAAAAGTGATGCAGCAAAAATTTATGAAAGTTGAATGTTTTTTTTGTAGTTGCTAATAGCATAGTAATTAGCAAATTATCCATTGATATTACTTACTAATAGTGTACATCTCAATGCGGATACATGTAATTATTCCCTAATGTGATAGACAATTATGATGCAACCTGCAGTGTGTATTAATTTGAACACGTCTGTTATAGATTTATTACATATCTCTAAAACCAGATTTGATAGGTAATTGTCATGCTATTATTATTAGCTTATATTTTATGTCACAAAACATTGTAACTGTAATTGATTCAATTGTCTATACGTTTTTGTTGAATTAACTGATCAAATGGTTAACTGTCAAAAAATATTTTGTCAAAATATTGAAGCTATCAAAATGATTTAGCTATCAATATGATCAATTATAAAAACCTGATAAAAAAATAAAAACTTGACCAAAAACTTGTATATATAAAAATCTGGTTTAATATACATGCGGCAAAAATTTATGGGGTTATTCCTTGGCTTATTCTAAGAATATTTTGTTCTATAATGATTTCTGAAAACCCTCTTTGTTTTGAAAATACACGATAAATAAAATTTGCGACAACTTTTTGTGTGTTTTGTTTAGATTGAGTGACGTGTCTTTAATAATTAATGAATTCCTTTAGCATGAATCACTATACAAACCCCGTGATGACATACATGCATTTCATGTATGAACTTGCTAATGGCAATTTATTACAAGCTAGACGATTGTACATTGAACGGTTTCCTGGCCGTAATATTCTCGACCAAAAAATCTTTAAAAACAAAATGGGAAGCCAGGAAGATCAATGACAGTAAAAACGATACAACTAGAACAAAATTTGTGGACATGGTGTTTGAGTTGAAATTGTAGATGACTGTGTAATTGAACCAGTATTTCTACCAGGAGTAGGTTCTGAATGGTGTACTATTGGCATGAGCTGCAATGTGGTTTATGCACAATGGTGCATTTCAGTTTGTTTGTTTGTGATTATTTAACAGCAACATACGGAGATTGTTAGATTGGTCAATGTGGGTCACACGCATGGTCTGCTTGATCCCGAGACTTAAACCCACGGGATTATTTTTTATGGGGCTATCTGAAGTCCTTAGTTTACGCTACTCCGGTAGAAAATTTGTTCAACTTGCAAAATTGGATAATTGCTGGGTAACTCAATTGAAAACTCTTGGGTGTTTGAAAGAGTTCGGCACTTAATGACAAGAAGATTCAATGGTTGTATCTAGGCTGGAGGAAGTCATTTGAACTTTGTTCATTTTGTATCTTCAAAACAAAGAAACATTTCAGAAATTATCATAAGACAAAATATTTTTAGAATAAGCCAAAGAATAACTCTTTGAATTTTTGCCGCATGTTTACCTAACACCCTGTATACAGGGTGTTAAAAAAAATGTAAATTTTTTAAGAGAGTAGTAGTACAAACCACAACAAACAAAAAATTCTAATAAACATGGGTTGTCATAGCAACGGTTTTGGAGATATAGAACATTATTTATTATTATATATTTTTACAAAGAACAGAGTTATAGAAGATGTTCAAAGTGCCTTTCTTCCATTTCTAAACAGGCACAACATCGTTGTCTAAAAGACATTTGGAATTTTTTTAAAGCTCTCTCATTGGCTCGGATTTCTTGGTACTTTTCATTAATTTTTAACTGCAGCTTCTCAAAGCTATTTACAGAAGTAGCATACACTAATGATTTTAAATATCCTTAAAAAAATCAAGAGTTCATATCAGGCGATTTTGCTGACCATAAAACTGGTCCGCCTTTTTCTACTCACCTATGTGGAAAAATTTGGTCTAAATGCTTTCTAACGGCAATTAAAAAGTGAGCTGGAGCACCATTATGATGGAACCACATTTGTTGAGGTAAGCAGCGCCTGTTAATCGGTTTGGTAAAACAACAGGATCTAGAAACCTGTCGCCTACATTACCTATCCAAATGTTATCGAAAAACGTGTTTGATGTCCACATTCAATTACAGCATGAGATTTTTGTCAGCCCAACAATGTGCATTATAAAAATTAACAACTTCATTTTGTGTAAACCAGGTTTCATACGTAAAATTTTTTTTGGCAAGAAACTGAAGGTCTTTAGCATCCTTACGTAGAAACCAGCAACAAAAAACCAAACGTGCCTGATGATCAGTTAATCTTAAAGCTTGTACTCGTTGTACATGGTATGGATAAAGCAGCTGCTTGTGGAGGGTTCTTCTAACAAGAGTAGCACCAATTCCTACTTTGGCTGTTATTCTGCTCACATTTGTCCCTGGATTATGCTCTTGCAATTTGGATAAGCTTCTACATAAAGACGTACCGCTTTGATGGCAATCCCATTAGCACGACCATACATGAAATGCATGTCGGCTAGTTCTGCATTAGAGTAATTAGCCATAGCAATATAAACTTGTGCACTAACAACTGTCAAATACTGAATGTTTATTTCAGAAAACATTAGCTAACTATGATAAGAAAACGCACGTTTTTGCAAAATAAAAAATGGAGAAAAAGAAAATAATAAAAATAAATAATGTTCCATATTTCCGAAACCATTGCTATGACTACCCATGTTTATTAAGACTTTTTTGTTTGTTGTGTTTGTACTACCACCCCCTTAAATATTTTACATTATTTTTTTAAACACCCTGTATAAAAAAATACAATCTAGCAAATTAATTTAAAAACTGATATCCGGCTTTGAAATCGTTGAACTAAAATTGAATGTTGTCGTCATCGGTTTGTGAAATGCCTGATTGTATATTAAATAATTACATAAAAAACATATTTTGCTATAGGACTAAAATATATACATTCTTATTTATGTGAACCATTTATAGTCGGACAAAGATAAATTAAGTTAGGAAAAATAAAAAATAGTTTTTGTAATTGAGTTCTGCAAATGATTGATAGTTTCGTAAAGATTGATTTGTTTTCAAGCATCAGTGCAAATTGATTCAAATTAATTGTAGTTAATATTTAATATAATTAAATTACCTGATGAGGAATCCATTCAATTTCACCTAATGCAACCCATTGAGCGCAATGAATAACAGCCCATAGACCGGGAGCTCCATCTGGTAAATGTTCAACAATATCCAACGAAGATGTTAAAATTTGCGTTTCATTAGAGACATCTAATTGTAAAATGTGTAATCTTCCAGAACACTCCTCTTTCAAATCTTCTGCATAAAAATTATCGGTTCCTGTCTGGAATCCTGCAAATACTGTAAATCCTTGTTCGTCTAGATGCCGCGCGAGGGAGTAACCAATACGCGAATCGCATCCTGTTATTAGGACAGCTTTTCCTGCTGCAGTCACCTGAAAAAACAATTACCATTAGCAGGAAGGATTATCAAATTAATTAAATTTGAAACAAAAAAAAATGTTATGCATTAAATAAATTGCATTTACAAAAATATAAACATTCCTTGACTGTGACTTGCAGGATGCGAATATTCTTACTATAATTAGACGGCATTCTAGGTGAATGTGTTATAAATATAAATGTGAAACCGTTTACGTATATAAATAGAATTTTATAAATTTTATTTATATCATTTGAGAATATTTAGAGTCGCGAAGCAAAATTATAATTGGGACATACATCTTACCGACTTTTTGGATGAATTAAAATTAGTAACCTAATTTACTTTGATATATAAGCAAAGCTAAAGAAATTTTGATAAAATTTTATTATTTACATATCAAACCGGAAATTATTATTTTATGAATTTTTATGTTGACTTTGATGCTAATTAAAAGGCTTATTAAAAGTTAAAACTCTTATGGAATGAAAAGTTGTATTATTTAACTAATCAAAAGTGATGCATTTTTTGAACGACTTACCTATTTGCACTATTTTGTAATGCACCGTTTTTGAGTTATGAGATTTAAATTGGTTTCTAGTAACTCTTAAGTCAATAAAGCCAAGATGATTAAATTAAGGTTATGTAAAATTAGTCGAGTAAATTTAAATAAATTTTATACATGGTACTTTTTATGGTATACAGGGTATTAGGTAAACATACGGCAAATTTTTTTTCTTATAATGATTTCTGAAAAACCTTTTTGTTTTGAAGATACAGGGTGAACAAAATTTGCGACAACCATATTCAAAATTTGTTGAAATCATTAGTGTAAATAAAAGTATGGCGTACGCCAATGAGTATATCAAGTACAAAAAATTGTTAACAATAACTTGGAACGGCTGTTTTATCTACTAATGTACAAGTCAATTTTACTTGAATACGTTTTGTCATTGATTATTACATGTATTGGTTGCAGTTGTTTATATTGAGTAACGTTTGGTGTTTGACATGTATTTAATAGTTAGTAAATTCTTTTTCCATAAATCACTATACGAACGCCAAGATGACTAACATGCATTCCATGTATGGACTTGCTGGAGGCAATTCATTACAAGCTAGACGTACATTGAACGGTTTTATGGCCGTAATATCCCGACCAAATAATCTTCGAAAACATTTATCGACGTCTTTGTAAAACAAGCACATTGAAACAAAATAGAGAGCTAGGAAGATCAATTACAGTAAGATCGATACAACTGGAACAGAATGTGCTGAACATGATAGAAAAAGATTCAAGTAGTTCTCCGCAAAAAATGTAAATACTTTGAATGTAAGTCATTGGACAGTTTGGAAAAATTTTAAGAGCATTTTGTTATACTTATACCACATTCAGCGTGTTCAGGCACTATTACCTGCTAATTTTGCTTTACGTATTGCGTTATGTTAATAGCTTTTGCAAACATTAGTTCTAATCCCTTAATTCCTGACCCATACTCATTAAAAAAGCCCGTTTTTCAAGAAAAGGACTGTTCATAACAACTATGTGTGGTTAGATAAAAATTCTCAGCAGGCATGTGAAGATCGTTTTTAACATCAGTTGTCTTTGAATGTTTGGGTTAGAATTGTGAGCGACTGTCTAATTGGACCAGTGTTTCTACCATCAATTTTTGGAACACTTCAGTTTTTGAATGATGTACTATTGGCAACAAGAATTGCAATGTAGTTTATGCACAATTGTGCATCACCACATTTTAGTTTAGTTGCTTGTGATTATTTAACAGCAACATACGGAGATTGCTGGATTGGTCGAGGTGAGCCACACGCATGGCCTGCTTGATCCCCAGACTTAAATCCATGGGATTATTTCTTATGGTGCTATTCGAAGCCATTAGTTTACTCTACTCCAGTGGAGAATTTGAACGACTTGCAAAATTGGATAATTGCTGGGTGTAACTCAATTAGAAAAAAACTTTGGTGTGTTTAAAAGAGTTTGACACTCAATGATAAGAAGATTGAATGCTTGTATCCAGGCTGAAGGAAGTCATTTTGAACATTTATTGTAGATTCAGCAATTTTACATATATTTTTTGATAATAAAATGTTGTAACTGTTGCAAATTTTATTTATCTTGTATCTTTGAAACAATGAGGTTTTTCAGAAATCTTCATAGGACAAAATATTCTTAGAATAGGCATAAATTTGCCGCATGTTTACCCTCTATAAACACCTTCTATAAATTTTAAATTAAGTTTAAAAATAGTTGGTATTTGCAATTTTTAGAAATTATTTGTGACAGTTAGCATTACTAAATGCGATAATCTGTCAGCTACAAATAATTTATTATAATAATAAAATCAATGCAAAATGTACTAGGTATGTGAGAGAGAATATTACAATATTAGTTGGTAAGTCATAATTAATTATAACGTAAGTGATATTTCACTATTAATTATATTACAGACCTTTACGAATATTATAAATAGAATCAGAAAGTAGTTTTGTTGGCTTTAGATAAACATTTGTTATAATTATTACAACATAAATGTAATTACTAGCGATGTAAACTTTATATTATAATCTAAGGTATTATACCCTGCGCGTATGTAATAAGGAAATAATTTACTCGTCTACATTATATTCCGCTTGAAATTTGCTTTGTTGTATATTTAATTTCTTTTCTAATTTGACATTATAATAATTTTTGTTAAACACTGAATAAAATTCAATAAATATTATACTAACTCATCTACTACATATATAGAAACTGATTTAAAACCCCAAACACTGTTTGTAAAAACAGAATAAATCTAAAATCATACTTTTACATAACAAATCTATAAAAAATCTTGGCGCGTTGCGGCTTTTAAATTGCATGTCACCGGTCATACATACATATCTAATAGAGAAAGAAAAAAATAATATGTTCGGCACATATTCTACAAGTCGTTCTAAATAACGTATTTATAGTCTCGAGGCGCTGACACACTATATTATAATTTTATTACTCTCTACATACTATTACATTAAATAAAACAATGGTGTATAAATTTTTATTATGTTTCGTTATAAAATAAACAAATGTGCCCGGATAGCATGAAATGTAATTAGAATAAAATACGGCTCGAAATAATTAAATCTGTATACTAAATATAACACAATTTTTTTAATTTAATAATTTATTACTGAATCATAATTTAATGTAATATTAAAATACATAAAATGATAGACATTATTAATTAGAAATAATTATTGACAAAGATCAGACTTTATTAAACAATTTTTTTTACAATTTTATAAAATCATAGTTCTATCCAGGGTCGGCTTTGTTTATATGGTTCATAAATGTTGCTGATGAACAATTTCCGTCTATCCGTCTATCCGTCTATCCGTCTATCCGTCTATCCGTCTATCCGTCTATCCGTCTATCCGTCTATCCGTCTATCCGTCTATCCGTCTATCCGTCTATCCGTCTATCCGTCTATCCGTCTATCCGTCTATCCGTCTATCCGTCTATCCGTCTATCCGTCTATCCGTCTATCCGTCTATCCGTCTATCCGTCTATCCGTCTATCCGTCTATCCGTCTATCCGTCTATCCGTCTATCCGTCTATCCGTCTATCCGTCTATCCGTCTATCCGTCTATCCGTCTATCCGTCTATCCGTCTATCCGTCTATCCGTCTATCCGTCTATCCGTCTATCCGTCTATCCGTCTATCCGTCTATCCGTCTATCCGTCTATCCGTCTATCCGTCTATCCGTCTATCCGTCTATCCGTCTATCCGTCTATCCGTCTATCCGTCTATCCGTCTATCCGTCTATCCGTCTATCCGTCTATCCGTCTATCCGTCTATCCGTCTATCCGTCTATCCGTCTATCCGTCTATCCGTCTATCCGTCTATCCGTCTATCCGTCTATCCGTCTATCCGTCTATCCGTCTATCCGTCTATCCGTCTATCCGTCTATCCGTCTATCCGTCTATCCGTCTATCCGTCTATCCGTCTATCCGTCTATCCGTCTATCCGTCTATCCGTCTATCCGTCTATCCGTCTATCCGTCTATCCGTCTAACCGTCTATCCGTCTATCCGTCTAACCGTCTATCCGTCTATCCAACCAATCCAACCATCCAACCATCCAACCATCCAACCATCCAACCATCCAACCATCCAACCATCCAACCATCCAACCATCCAACCATCCAACCATCCAACCATCCAACCATCCAACCATCCAACCATCCAACCATCCAACCATCCAACCATCCAACCATCCAACCATCCAACCATCCAACCATCCAACCATCCAACCATCCAACCATCCAACCATCCAACCATCCAACCATCCAACCATCCAACCATCCAACCATCCAACCATCCAACCATCCAACCATCCAACCATCCAACCATCCAACCATCCAACCATCCAACCATCCAACCATCCAACCATCCAACCATCCAACCATCCAACCATCCAACCATCCAACCATCCAACCATCCAACCATCCAACCATCCAACCATCCAACCATCCAACCATCCAACCATCCAACCATCCAACCATCCAACCATCCAACCATCCAACCATCCAACCATCCAACCATCCAACCATCCAACCATCCAACCATCCAACCATCCAACCATCCAACCATCCAACCATCCAACCATCCAACCATCCAACCATCCAACCATCCAACCATCCAACCATCCAACCATCCAACCATCCAACCATCCAACCATCCAACCATCCAACCATCCAACCATCCAACCATCCAACCATCCAACCATCCAACCATTTCAAATTATCAAAAATTTAATTCAACAAAAATTGATTTATATAAATTCTTTATACTTTCAAAATACGATAAAAGCAATTGGTTTATTTACTCTAGACATTATTCCGTGAACAAACACATTAATAATAATTTTCTCAATGCGATAAATATATTTGTTTGAAATTAGCTAAATATAAAATGTTGCGATTAGAAATATGCAACAAACATACTGGCCGAATGCCAATAATCAAATTGAAAATAAAATTGCAGATTTGTTTACTTACTTATTTTAGCAAATGATTTATTTTAAGACATTTATTTATGTTAAAAACAATTTTATTTATTTAATATTTTAAATAAAATTTGTTCCAAATTAAGAAGGATTTATTTATGAATTTAAAATAATTTTGTTTGCGCATTCCTAACAAACTCGATTTGGTTGAATTCAGCGTTAATGAACCTGTATTTAGTTTAATTAATATTTATTCAAGTCGTGATACATAATTTTAGGTCGGTCGGACATAATTATTCCATTAGGAGGAATAACTTATAGAGAGGTGAACTTTGAAAACTTGTCGGCGTTAATTCTCAAAATACCAATAACTCAATGAATAATTGCAATGGAGTCGGTAGATAAGAGGGTTCTAAATTATTCAGTAAAAAAGTATTAATGCTGAGAGAGGAGATTATTAAGAAATAATATACATTTCATGTAGATTATATTTATAATGCAAATAAATTAAAACTAATTTTAAGTAATTAGTATTTTTGTTTGTTATGTGATTATGCCTAACGTTACTCAAGAGATGTTCATGGTCTGGACATTGTTTTCATATTCATTTTTACGTTACTTTAAATGTTTTTCTTTTAGTTTTTATTAATATATAAAATATTTATTTACTACTATAAATATATATTAATTTTTGAAATACTATTGACGCAAATCTTGTAAAACATAATGTGTTTTTAATTACATCAAATCGGTACGTATAGAATTCAACACCCACACTTAGTAATTTTAAACTGTAACTTTTCAAATGTTAATTAATAAAAGTAACTTGCTGAATTAATATTACAACATAGTAGTTAATTTTATCCCACACATCTAAATTATTTTGCATCTCGTCATCCGTATTAAATGGGAACGGTGTTTTTTCTGTAGAAAATGAGCATCGAGACAACACCTACGGCAAGCAAGTTGACTGGTAATTAAGACGAACTTGCAACATTATCCGTTGTTTAGACTTTACACGACACTGAACAAATAGTATCATCACGTACATTAATTTAATTTTATATGTTTTATCAAATTTAATTGTTTTATATTATATGATATTATGGAGATTATAGACAAAAAGTGAATTTAACAGTGTAACAATTTATAATTAAAACAACAAACTTTAAATTATAGACAAATTCAGGTAATTGTGAAAATTATATAGAATATTTATACACTGCTCAACATTCGAATTGATACACTTACAAGAACATATAAAAAACAAATTAGTATATGGTTCCGGAAACACTTTTATGGCAGAGAATTAAAAGAATAAAACTTAAATAACAAATTTTAAATGTTTTAATAGAAAAATAACAAAATCTTCATTTTAGTACTATAGAAAAAGCTCTGAAAAGAAATGATAACCAAACACTAAAAGATTAATAATGCGTAGGACTTCCTCTGCTCTTGGCAACGTCTTGGCATACTGGAAATCAAATCTTAAATGTAATGCTAAGGAGTATTTAGCCATTCTTTCAAAACGGCAGTTTGGAGCTGATGGTGATTGTTTGGATCCACTGACATTATCAACCTCTTCAGGTAATTCTATTCGTTGTCTATGGAATTAAGATCTAGAGAGTTTGCAGGACAATCCATGTGCTAATATTGTTTTCTTCAAAAAAGGCATTGATTTGCCTTGTTCTATGAGAACGCGCATTATCATCAACAAATACGAAACCATTGCCTATTTCATTGGCAAATGGCAACACTACAAGTTTTAATACCTCATTAAGATACCTCACACTATTTATTGTAGCATTTCCAACCAATTCAGTACGACAAGTCGCAAAAATACCTCCCTAAACGGTAATTGAACCGTCTTCATAACCTTGATGATAAGGCATGTGGTTTTCAATATAACGTTCTGCTTCTCCAAAGTTTTACTCTTTCGTTGGAGCTATGGAGACGCACTCTGGTCTTGTCACTGAATAAACAACGACACCAGTCTTTAACATTTTAATGTTATGTTGTATGTTGGTGTGCCCACACTAGTTTTCTTCTTTTCTGGACTTTGGTCAACAATGGACATTTTTTAGAAAATCTGGATTTTAAATTTACCGCATAGAACCTTTTTCTTACTGTTTGAGTGGATACTTAAGTACCTGTTACATTCAATAAATGAACTTGGAGTGTTCTTGCAGTAGAAAATCTCACTGAATCGTAATAAACCGGTCCTCCTTGGCTGTTGGATTGCAATTTTGCCCTCCGCCGTGTCTATGTTGAACAGTTCCAGTATCATTAAAACGCATTTGAGCTCTTCTGATTACATTGTGACTCACATTAAAATAGGCCAATGGACCAGTAATAAGCATTCCCAACGTTTGGTTCATCTCTTAAACTTAAACGCTTTAATGGCGTCTTTAAAATGCAGTCAACCACTTTGAATTAAAACTTACTTGAGATATTTGCAAAAATTCTTTTAAAATTGATAAGTATTAGCGTCTGCAAGCTCAGTAACTGATGACAGATAAACAACAATTGTTTCAAAAATGTTATTCGATAAGCATTTGTTTGCATTCCAAAACACAGCTTTTATTATTATTTTATTATTATTATTACTTTTGCTGCATGTTATATAAGTGTACCAGTTCAAATGTTGAGCAGTGTATATATTTACAGAATTATTATTTATTATTATATTGGCTAAAAATTTGGTTTAATTTTAGTTTAATAGTTATTAAAATACTGATAGATAAAAACTTTAGTTATAATTTATTGTATTTGTGTAAAATTTGTTTTAATTTAATACCAACCATAATTTCTAAGTCACATATCATATCAATTTTACGATGACAGTTTTTGTTATAATGTGGTTTACTGTTATTTATTATATTAACTTAAAACTTGCTTTAATTTTATATCATACTCATTTTTTTACAAATTTGGTCATTATTTTAGTATCAGTTTTGACATTTTTAACATTTATTTGTTTTATCGGTATTAGTTTGGTACCAAACATGTTTTTTATAACAAATTGTGCAAAAATGTCAGGTTAACAGTGTTATACATAGTTTTGATAGTTTTTTATTATACAAACAAGCAAAAATAAAGATCACTTTAAAATTATGACTTATTTTTGGATTTTTTTTTGTTTTAACTTTGTTTTTGCAAATTGTAAGCCAAAGTAGGCGTTTATAATGCCTTTAGATACTATTGTTGTGGCAAGAGTTAAAGCGTCGGTTAAAGATGGGCGAGGAAAACGTGAAACTGAAAGGCATAGAATATTGAGAACTGGAGCAGGGTACTGTTTTTAAATGAGTTGCCTTTTTGCTCCAATAGATCAGATACGCTTTAGTTTGTATTGATGAGCGACTTCCATTTGGCAGTAGGTCGGTTATGATTTAGGCAGGAATTTCTACCAAAGCATGCACATAGTTGGTTTTTATAGAGGATGGTTCACTGAATATGATCTTTAATTTAATTCAAAGTGTTCCTTATTGACTTTAAGCTGTCATTAATGCAAGTGTTTTGGCATATTTTGGATTAATAGTTTGATAATGGTTAAACATAAATTATTCACAGCGTTGAATCGAATAAAGATAGCCAGATCCATTAGATAAAGTATATAAAACGCCAGTTAATACAATTAATTGTAAAAATTAAAGAAGCATGTAATCAAATGTATTGATGTTGGCGTATTTTTTACTATAATGATGATAATGAAATAATACTATGTATTTTGTTAGTTCGACTTTCAGTATTAAAATGTTAGCAACAACAATCTAAACCACCTTATGTATGTATACAGGGTATTAAGAAAAGATTGTAAAATATTTAAAAAAATAGTAGTATGAAGCAAAAAAAAGTCTTAATAAACAAGTGTTTACAAAATAACAATTTTAAAGATATGGAATGTTATTCTTTTTTAACTCTTTTTTTATTTTTCAAAAACTTGCAGTATATTATCATAATTAATTGATGGTTTGTGAAACAAACATTAAGCATTTAACTGTTATTGTTAATGCACAAGTTTTTGTTTGCTAAGTTTACTCTAACGCAAAATTAGGTTACATGCATTTTATATATGGTTGTGCTCATAGGATTCAAATCTACAAATTTTTGCGCAACGTATGTTTGGAGAAATTTGTCAAAGATTGCGTGATACTGGTTTATTCTATGTACTATGTACAACAAGTGCAAGCCTTAAATCCACTTGATGAAGCACGTATGGTTTTTTTGTTGCTGGTTTCTACGCAATGATGCCAAAGAATATTTTTACGGATAAACCCGGGTTCACACAAAATGGAGTTGTTATATTTTATAATGTGCATGTTTGGGCCGACAAAAATCCCAATGTTATAATCAAATGGAATCTAAACATCAGACACGCTTTTTATTAAAAAAAATTGGATGGGCATTGTAAGCGACAAACTGATTACTTAAACTTTCTGCAAAACATATTGTATGATTTTTTTGACAACATTACCTTTGACCAAAGGTAGTGGTGTGGTGCGCCAGAAACATGATCAAAAAGGGATTAGAACCTGACAGATCAGTAACCATCATGTTAAACAGTCAAGCGGCGTTGCAAGCCCTGTAATTCCCAGTAATAAAATCCAAATTGATTATAACGTGCATACATAGCCTGGAAACAGTAGCCACAAGTTGCAAAGTTTACCTGGGTACTCAAAGACTAGGAGATAAAAGAAAATCTCAGGGCAAATCAACTTGCCAAACAAAGAGCACAGTGAACATTTACTGGATCAGAACCCGCTATTGGGATCTCATACGAGACCGGATAAGCAATAATCCGCAGCAAACTTGAGACGGAGCACAACAATCTGTAGAAAAACTGTAAAGAATTGACACATTCAAGAATATTTCTAGCAGGACCATCGTATGATACCAAAAGAATGGTAATACAAATGAATTGTATTAGACTCCGAGTGGTTAACAAGACTGATAACTAAACACTGTAAACTCAACAAACACTTGTATAGAATGGGAATAGGAAGACTTTCTAAAAGCAACCAACTGGGTAAACTGTACTAGACTTTGTCAAAAAGACGGAGCTGCTTGAGGAGTAAAACACCAGAGGTGTACAACAGGTTCAATAGGAGCAAAGTGCAAGAGTCGCCAAGCAAACCACCTTAAAGTAAAGAAGACCAAAGACAACAAATGTGGTTCCAGTATAAAAATGCTTCAGTTTTTTTTTTTAGATTCTTGTTAGAAAGCATTTACGTCAAACTTTTCTACTTAGATAAAGCAGACCTAATTTAAACTTAAATTTCTTTATTTATGAATTGTTGAAAACATTGGACTATGGTACTTTTGTAAATAGATTTGAGGAACTGCCAACAAATTTGAGCCAATAAAAATTTGAATATTTTTTAGACTAAGATGTTGTGCTTGCTTGGAAATGGAAGGAAGACACTTCGAACAACTTATGTAACTTTGTTTTTGCCATAATTTTTTTTTTAATTTTTAAAACCGTTACTTTGCAGACTCAAGTTTGACTTTTTTGTTTATTTTGGTTCAAACTACTATTTTTTTAATTATATATTTTTTAAACACTTTGTGTATCTATTTAAATTTGTTAGTTTATATAGTTACATTTTTGTTATTTTATAGGTAACTTATTGAAACGTCAATGGTGACTTTAAAATTGAATTATAAGTTGTTTAAGCTGCTATTACTAGAAATAACTACTGCTACAAGCACCGTATGAGCTATCCTCGGTTTATTTCTAAACTCAAATCTGTTTCTTGTTTTAACTAATATATTGGAGATAACGTTAGTTCTGGTGTAACTAACAATTGTAAAAGCTGTCTTAAGAATAATTAAAATTTGCTTATATGATAAAAATCAAACTAAAAACATTATAACTTAGGATTAATAATAAAAACTTGGTCTTTAATTGTTATACTTTGGATATACATACATACAAATTTTTGCTTGTTGTTTGGAAGTGTTATCTACACCCACACACACTACTCCAAGTGACTTTTTTCTGCAATGTTTAATTACTACCTTAACTGACTTTTTACAATTAAAAATCACCATTATTGGGTAAAGTAATGACCATAAAATTTCATTGCCCATAAATTTTATAATACAGGATGCAGCAAAATTAAGAACTATAGTATGTAATGCTTTTTTTGATGGTCTTGGTTTTGCTCAAACCACTGAAAATGCCTTCCTCTACATGAATCCTGATTATGTGAATTGTTTCAGATTTTTTTAGTGAACTGTTTTTGAGTAATATAACTCATTTTTGATATGTTTTAGTTTTATATTAAGCAAGACTTGATCCCCAAATGCTATTCCAAAATTCAAAAAAATTGTGTTTATACCTCTTGTTACATCTATTCTGGGACACACGGTAAATAAAGAGTATTCCAATAAAATGTTTTATTTTGAATAGCAGGCTATTTGGAAAGCTGTCAATTTTGATGCTATTATCTTTTAACATTTGACAAGTAAAAACTATGCTAATATTAAAAATGGAACGATATACGCTTCAACAACGCATTGAAATTATTAAAATTTACTACAAAAATGGTGAAAATTAGACACAGTTTGCAAAACTAAAGCACTTTTTGGTCGTCCATCTTCTCGGCTGGCAATAGTAAACCTGGTCAAAAAATTTAAGCTGTTAGGACAAGTTTGTCATGTAAAAAATCAAAACCGTGTGCACCGCTCAAAAACACATGAGAATATTGTTGATGTAGCCCGTAGTGTTGAAGAAAACCCAGGTTTGTCGATTTCTTGTCGATCTTTGGAATTAGACATTCCACAAACGAAATTACACCGTATTTTGCAAAAAATACTTAAGTTTTAAGGTTTTTAAAGTTCAGTTAACACAAGAACTTAAGCCGGTCGATCACCATAAACGTCGTATCTTTGCTGATTGGGTTTTTCAAATGCATCAAAATGATCTATTTTTACCTCAGAGGCTACGTTAATAGAAAAGGCTCAGAAAATCCAAGAATGATTGTCTTTGCATCCTCAACGTGTCACTGTTTGGTGCGGTTTTTGGGCTGGCGGTGTTCTTAGCCCCTACTTTTTTTGAAAATGAAGCTGGTGCAACTGTTACGGTGAATGGATGGAGCTACTGAGCTATGATTAATGATTTTTTATGGTCGAAATTGGAAGATATTAATGTGGACAACTTTTATTTTCAGCAAGACGGCGCTACATGCCACACAAGCAACGAAATAATCGCAATTTTGCAAGAAAAGTTTCTTGACCGTGTTATTTCTCGAAGAGGTGATCACAATTGGACACCGAGATCTTGTGATTTAACATCTTTACACATTTTTTTGGAGCCACGTGAAAGATAAGGTCTATGCCAATGCTCCGCAATCGATTCAAAACCTTAAAGATGAAATTCGTAAAGTTATCGAGCACATACAGCGGCAAATGTGCAAATTGGTCATGAAAAATTTTATAAAAAGAATGTGGTACTGCAATCGTAACCTTAGATGCCATTTGACTGATATTGTTTTTAAATGTTAATGGCATCTTCTTATTTATAATGAAATAAACATTTATTGATGTCTCTTAAATTTTTTTTTAAATATCAAAATGGAACCTCTTTTGGGAAAACCCCTAGAAGAAGGCATTTGAGCAAAAACAAATCCTGGGACACTCGGTATATATTATATATACAGTGTTTGCACGGATAGAGTTAATTGTATCTGTAAATATTTTTCGAAAAAAAAATACAGAGTGTCCAAAAAATATAAAAAAGTAATTTTGCAAAACAAAAATTTTATAACCTAAAAATTTGTTAAGCGTCAAAATTATGAGCGTATAATGCAAATTCAAAAGCTTAAAAAAATATTATGAGAGTTATAAATACTATAATTAAATTAAAAAAGTTTTTTTTTAATTGAATGTTTAAGAAAAAAATGGTATTTATTTAATTTAAATAATGATGTAGGCTAAATAACAATAAACTTTTATTCAACATGAAACTCTCCTCCATTCTTTTTTGAAATTTATTATAAACATTGTGAATAATCTCTGATGTCACTGTAGCAATAGCATCAGTAATTTTGTTTTTGGATTTATATTTTTATATTTGAAATAAAAATATAATTCTAAATACAGAGAACACAATAATTCAATGAGACAATAAAAAATGTATAATATCTACGTCTAATTTTCTGATGCGTATCATGACTAAACAAATTTATTTTCTGGATGCTTTATAGGGAATTTCAATATCCAAAAAATAACATGTTTGTGCTTTAAGCCATTTTTAATTTTGAATTAATTAAATTCTATTATAATCCTGGAATCAAATTAAATTAATTATGTAATATTATAAAATTATTACCTTAAGATTATGATAACACAGAACGGCAGCTACGGTACTTATACTAAACAATATAAAAAGAGTGAGGGTGGAAACTTGCGAAATATGTAAGGTATTAAGTACGGTGCTGAGAATGACCGCAGCGGCATGGCAGAACACAACAGGAAGTAAACATCTATCCACCAAATCCCATGGGACTTCCTTTTCACCAGTGGTGTGCACTACGCCAACCGAAGATCTCCTTCTTCTTAAATCAGTTGGAGCAAGAGCGGGCAACGATTTAAGTGAAGCCCGACGTTTGAAAGGACCACTCATTATTACTATATTAAAAATCGACTTAACGCTAAACTTAATTCTAGTAGACTGACTGAACCGGCTCAAACTCCGCCAGTCGCATTTCTATTTTTATAATGTTTGTCTCTTTATAATATAAATATAGAATACGACTATACACGATTGAAATTATTGCCAAGAAGATGCAGTTACACTTTCGGTTTTTATTTTGATATAAATATTTGATGCAAGTCTAATATTAAATGTAATGAATATTAATTGGTAATTAAAATTGTGTAATATAGCTAATGCATTAATTACGTTGTAGAATTATTGATCCGTTTTTAACTTGTTGCTTAGCATATCGCAGGTAGCTGAAAGGTTCTAATAGCATAATTTGATCTATTACCTTGTTTAAGCATCCTAAATAAATAGAGGCTAGATTTTAATTAAACTTGGCTATTTATAGCTTTTATAACGTTCCAATCATGACTGCTTAATAAGTGTTAGCAGGTGCTATTATGTCTATTTTATAAGTCTGCTGAGAAGTTGACTTTTGATATGTTATAAAATTTGCTGTAAATTATTGCATTACATTTCTACAATAAATAAATTTGTTTAATGATATTAAGAACATAAAGTAATAAAGTTTTGAAAAATGAAATTTATACGGATTTGTAATTTTGAAAATAATGGGGAAGACCAGAGGAATACCAAATCCAGCTGATCATATACCTTATTGTTAATTGTAATGTATGACAATAAAAATCACTTATTATTATCATTATTTTATAGTTTGCAAAATGTACACATAAATTTTATCAAAAAATTGTCAAATATATAAAGAATGTCTAAAATTGTCTTAAAACGTTCAAAAACTTGTCATAAAACTGTGAAAAGTGTCAAAAAATCTCAAAACAAAAATACATAAAAAAATCTAAAACTGTTAAATAAAGTTAAAAATTAAAAATTCGATTTTAGAAAACTTTAAAATAGTAGAACAAAATTTTTGGCTTTGTGTTATATTTGTTTAAAGACAAGGAGCTAACTAAAATTGCTTAGTTTAGTTTTAATATAGCCTTTATGTTGGGTTAAAATATATTGGTTTAAATTTTAAACTATTTCAAAATAATTTGAAACTTGAGCCGGAGTCAAAAGATTCTCATAAAGCTGTGAAATGCGTAAAAGATGTAAAAATTATTCAAAAATCAAACTATGTTAATCTTAAACTATTCAAAAGTTGTCTTCAAACTGTCTAAAATTGTAAAATATCAGAAGCTGACAAATGTTTAGGTGCAATCAAAATGTCTATCAAAGTGTATTTTTTTTTTCTAAAACTTTTTTGAAGCAAAATTATGTTTAAAAGTGCATTCCAGTTTAAAATTTTTAACAAAATTTGTCTACAAATTGTCTTTAAACAGTTAACTGCACATAAGATTTCCAATAAAAAGTTTCATTTTGAATTGCAGGCTATTTGGGCAGTCAATTTTGAAGCTATTATCTTTTGACATTTGACAAGTAAAAACTATTCCATTATTAAAAACGGAACTATACACGCTTCAACAACGCATTGAAATAATTAAAATTTACTACAAAAATAGTGAAAAAATTTTAGTCACAGTTTGCAAAGCTAAAGCACTTTTTGGTTGTCGTAAAGCACCTTCTCAGCCGGTAGAAAAAGTTGAGCTGTTAGGACAAGTTTGTGATGTGATGAAGTGAAACCGTTTGCACTGCTCAAGAACACATGAGAATATTGCTAATGTAGCCCGTAGTGTTGAAGAAAACCCAGGTTTATTGATTCCTTGTCGATCTTTGAAATTAGACATTCCACAAACGACATTACACCGTATTACGGCGCTACGTGCTACACAAGCAACAAAACAATCGCAATGTTGCAAGAAAAGTTTCCTGACCGTGTTATTTCTCGAAGAGGTGATCACAATTGGCCACCAAGTTTTTGTGATTTAACACCTTTAGAGTTTTGGGAGCCACGTAAAAGATAAGGTCTATGCTAATGCTCCACAATCGGTTCAAGATCTTAAAGATAGAGTTCGTAAAGTTATCAAGAACATACAGCAGCAAATTGGTCATAGAAAATTTTATGAAAAGAATGTGGTACTGAAATCGTAATCGTGGCGGCCATTTAACTGATATTGTTTTCAAATGTTAAAGGCATACCTTTCTCTTTACAATAAAATAAACATTTATTGATTTCAATTAAAAAATACCCATTTATTTTTAAACATCAAAATGGAACCTCTTATTGGAAAACCCTAAGTGTCAAAAAGTCAATAAAATCTCTTAAACTATTAAAAATTGTTTACAAATAGCCAAAAAAATCTCTAAAACAGTAAAAAGAGAGCTAAATTTTGTCTGACGAACGTCTAAAAGTAGTCTCAAGTGTTCAAATGTCAGCAAAATCTGTCAAAAACTGTCTTAAAATACATAAAAAATGTCGAAAACTATCAAAAACCATTTTTGAGTAATTTAAAGGTTGTTATACAGCTATTAAATGCGTAATTGTCTTAAAACTGTCAGAAATTTTTTATAAAAAAATTGTCAAAATTGTATAAAAATTAATTTGAAAATTGTCTAAAAAAACCTATGAAATAAAATTGCCAAAATGAACTTAAAACTATCAAACAATTGACATCAAACTGTTTACAGATGTAACAAACAAGTGTTTAAGTGCAATCAGAATGTTTATAAAATGTCTAAAAATGCCTTACAAGTTTCTAAATAACAACAAAACTTGTCAAAAAGATTACTGTTTCACTAAACAAGATGTTATCAAATTATTAAAAAATGTCTTATATGTGTTAAAATGTCAAAAAACTATTGTGAGTTATCAAAAGATTGTCTTCAAACTGTCAAAAAGTTTTAAAGCAAAAACTGGATTAGAGCTAAATTATGTCTTATAAGTTTTAAAATGTAAACAAAATCTGTAAAAATTGTCTTAAAACTGTCAAATACATAAAAAATATCTAAAATTATTGATAACCTAATCTACAACTGTTAAACAATTGTTATAAAACTGATTTTCTTTTAAATTTAAAAATGTGATATTTAGAATATAATTAATACGCCACAACAATATAGAAATACTTTTAAATTTCAACGAGTAAAATTATCACAGTATAAACTAGGTTTAAGCAGTCCATAAACATTGACCTTGAAGGTTTGTGGCTTATAAGTCTTAGAAAACACTGAATTTAGAAGTGTCGATAGTACGGTTAAAAAAATTATCTTAAATGTTCTGGCCCTACTGAACTGTTAATAAATATTTATTAGATTTTTTAACAAACCTTGTACTACTAGTAAATTGAGGCTATTCTTTTGCTAGAAATAAGCAAAATATATATTGCTAGCTAACAATATAAACTATTATTTTAACAAATCTTTTTCTGTTAAAGAAAAAACTATTTATAAGTTTTACAAATTTATGATCAAAACTTATACAATGGAGTTTGTTGATAAAATTAGAATGCCATATCCTATCAAATGCTTTAGAAATGTGTAAAACTGCTGCAAGATTTTTTCTATGTTTGTCTAAAGTAGAATTCCATTTGTGACTAAAAAAAAAAGAAAATCTATTGTCAAATGTTTTGATCGAGATCCATATTGAGTATCTGAGATAAATTTATTTTGTTCTAACAACTTGACAATGTCAAAAAGATTTCACTAATAGGTTAAAGCAGTTTTAACAGCCTAATTTAAACCCTCTTAATTTTTTTTCTCTCTTCTTTTGTATATTGCCTTAAGGAGCTGCAGTTAAAAATTAATAAAAAATGCCAAGAAATTTGCGGTAATGAAGGGTTTTTAGAAAGAATACAAATGTTCTTCAGACAAAAATGTCGTGCTTGTTTGGAAATAGAAAAAGAGCTCTTCGAACATCTTCTATAACTTTGTTATTTGTAAAAATATATATAAATAAATAATGTTTCATATCTTCAACCAAAACCGTAGCTATGACAACCCATGTTTATTAAGATTTTTTTGTTTGTTGTTGTTAATATTTCCACCTTCTTTAGTATTTTGTATAACAAGAGTGGATAGTATGCCTATATCGCACGAAGACGAATTTGGAGCACGACGCTGCAGGCGGAGTGCTCCAAACGTCTAAGTGCCATATGGGCATTCCACTCGAGTTGTTCAGGTTACTTTTTCTACGACTGATAAAAATCTTAAAATTATTTTAAAACTTTTCAATTAATCATTTAACATTATTTTATATTGAAATAAATTCAGGTTATGTTTGACATCTGATGTTAATTCAATCAAATTCAGAACTACCCTCGGAACTACCTATAATTTTGGTTAAATTATGTTGTTAAAATATTTAATTAAAAATGTTTTTAAGCTTTATTGTATAATAACAGTTAATAAATAAGACGTTCTTAATCTATTTTTGACATTTTACAAATAAAAAAACTATTTGTATTTAGCGACGTAATCAAATAAACATTGTGATTTGTATTTTTTGTTTTTATGGTTGGTACGGAATATCATATCCACACTAGAGTGGATATATGATACATATCCATTCAGTTAGGCGTGAATAAAAGTGACAATATATAGAAGGGAGTAGAAAAAAGTATTTTACATTTTTTACACTCTGTATGTATACTAAGATAGAGCTTAAACATTTTATGAGCGCCGAGTGGAATTATGCAGGTATACAAAAAAATTACATTGGTAAATTTTGGTATCAAAATCCACGTCAAACTTTTGAAATGAGCTTTTTTGTTGTACAATGTTGTTTTCTACTACGTTTTATGTTTTCAAATCAATTATCATTAACTAGAAGATTATTCAATGCAGAAAAAAAAAATAGAAGTCAAATAATCTCACTTTTTCAAGTGATAAAAAGTAACAAGACTGAATTATTTTTGTTATAAAGTTTGTGCAAAAAAACATTTTTTCTAAAATATTAATGATTATTTACCATATCTTTTTTTTTACACATTGTATGACCTTCTAGTTAGTAACATTTAATTTGAAAACATAAAATCTAATAGAAAAACATATCGTATACTAAAAGAAAACTTATTTTAAAAGTTCTCTATTGCTTGAACCAATGTCACTTCTTGTTTCCTAGTTTTTGCGCTTGCGGCACTATTTTAAAAATTTTAATTTTTTTTTGTATTTGAGCATAATTCCCTTGTAGCTTATAAAAATTTAACAAAAAAAAAAATTAAGCCACACTCTAATGTATACTTTTTAAATAATGCAAATTTAAATAAATTTCTTCAAAATAAAATTGATTAATTTTATTAATATAAAACTACTACAAAATAATGGCAAAGTTGAGCACATGAAATGAAATATAAAATATATTATTTTTATAAAAGCAAAACATATTATTATGAAAATAATCTGTGAGCTTATTACAAAATACATGATGACGTATGTACGTAAAGTAAATAACGGAAGGAAAGCAACACGTGTGCGGGGGCCGTTCATTCATTCAGAAACACCAAATATAATGAGCACGATAGAACAGACAGTGGCTACCACTACACAAATGTGTCAGCAAACAAAAAAAAACGTGGAAGTAATTCACTTAAAACTAACATAATCTTATCACAGGTGATGAATTAGTAATGCCAATGCAGGGATACGGGTTAACCACTACAAGGCTGCGTAAAACAGGGAGAGAGGGGAGTGCCGGCCTTGACCCATGCGTGACCTTACTCCCTGGGCCGACCTAGTTTTACAGCATCATCTCATCAGTTTCCGGTTTGCCATTTCGTTGTGTTTATTTTTCAAAGGTAATTCGATACACGATGTTACAAATGTAATTAGTTTCTACAACTAAATAATGAAACTGTTATCTTTTATACTAATGAATTTGTTGAAAATTAATTCGGGTTACAATTACTAAATTTCACTCGAATTTATCTCCGGATAAAGTGGAAATAGTAATACGAGTCTGTGTACATGCTGCGCCTACACATGACACCTAAATGCTGTAATGCAAGATTTTCTTAGATTTAATGCTTTGGTTGTGAGCACAAACAACTCAATAATTCAGACTCCCTACTAGTATCGTTCCGACAAACATCGTTTACTTATTTAAATTATATTCATCTTAAAAAAGTTAGCGCAATACTAACTACTTTCAAAGTTTTTCATTGTTGAATCATGAGGAATCTACTTTTATTTGAATCAAACATTTTTACTAAGCTTGAAATGTTTTATATATTATAAATTGTTTATTTTTGATTATATTTATTTTTTAAAATACAAAAAGTTTCTTATAACAGTTATAACCAACTGTAGATAATTAATTGCTTTGATTTTTACAAGTAATGAGAGCAATAAAACCCAGTATGACTTCTCATGTATATATTTTTAAAAGTTTTTACTTACATTTATATTTACTGCTTAATTGACATAAAATTTTGTATCAATTTCATCCTGTTTGTTATATAAAAACTCTAATTTTGTTGTAGAGGATGTTTAAAAAATATAAAAACGTAATATGGGCAATTTCATTTCAAACGGACCAGAGCTAGGGGGAGGGTGCGTTGAGAAACTTGCTTATGTATTTTTTTTTTGTTTCTATAACTTATTAGTAGTCTTTTGATAGATATATGAGAGTATAAAACCTATAAAAAAAAACTCTACGATTTTTTTAAGTTTTTTTGACGTTTTTTAACTTAATCACATTTTTTGTTTAAAAACCGCAATTTTAACTCAAAAAAATAAATTTACTAATGAAATCAATCAGAAATTTTTCGTAGAATCCAAATCTGGCGTCATTTCAAGTTTATACCCTGTCTATAAGCCGCAAAAGCCATAAAACCATGTTTTTGTTCTTAGTGGGCTGTGAAAAAAGGAGCATTTTTTAATTTTTTTTAACCGCCATAGTTGACGTATTTTGATGTAAATTAATTGAAAAATATAAATTTGTTCTGTGTATTTGGGTTTTAAGCGTCTAAAACTCAAAAAATCTGCAAAGTAGGCCTATTCTTCAACATAAACTCATACTCATATGCACGTTTAGCCGCGCTCAGAGGAACAATACACCAAATATTATTAAAAATTTGAATTCTGGGGACAACTTTACATAGAAATTTGTCAGTGATGTACTCATCGTCTATAGAAAAGTCCATCTAGAAAAAAATGTTTACAACATTTTTATGCAAAAAATGCGTTAAAAATTATTTTTTTTTATTTACAAAAAATATTATAAACACACTAGGGTGTGGTTTAAAACTTTTTTTTAACAAATTTTAACAAGCGACAGGCAGATATATGTTTGAATGCCAAAAATAATAATATTTTTAAATTTTTGCGCCGATAGATTGAGTTTAAATTTGTGCCGCAGGCGCAAAAACTATCAAACAAAGAGTAAAATGGCCAAAAATTGGTTCAAGCGACAAAAAATGTCTTTGTTAAACTTCTGAAATTAACTTAAAAAAATATAATCCAAATAATCTTTAAAAAAAATTTAAAAAAATAAAAATTTTAAATAAATTTTGAACAAATTTTTTTTTCTAGACGGATTTTTTGTTGCCAGATAAGCACGACACTGACTATTTTCTATGTAGAAACTAAAAACTAAATTTTTTAATAATATTTGGTGTATAGTTTCTCTGAAAACTGTTAAATGTGCATTTGTAAAAGTTTATGTTGAAAAATAGGCTTGTTTTTGCAGTTTTTTTGAGTTTTAGACGCTTAAAACCCAAATGCACAGAACAAATTTATATTTTCTAATTAATTTACATCAAAACACGTCAACTTTAGCGGTTAAATTTTTTTTTAAAATGCTCCTTTTTGCCCAGCCAATGAGAACAAAAACATGGCTTTATGGCTTTTGCGGCTTATAGACAGGGTATAAACTTAAAATGGCGCCAGATTTGGATTCTACGGAAAATTTTTGATTGATTTCATTAGTAAATTTATTTTTTTGAGTTAAAATTGCGTCAAAAAACGTCAAAAATACTTAAAAAAATCGTAGAATTTTTTTTTATTGGTTCTATACCCTCATATACCTATCAAAGGACTACTAATAAGTTATAGAAACTAAAAAAAAATACATTAGCAAGTTTCTCAACGCACCCCCCCTCCCCTAGCTCTGGTCCGTTTTGAAATGGAATTGCCCATATTGCAAAACAAAATTTTAAAAATAAAAAATTTAAAAGAAATATTTTTATGGGAGTTATAAATACTATGATTAATAATAAATTTATAAGTCATTTAGGCAAAAAAAACCTATTGAAATTAAGAAACTTATTCACTGGTCTAACTTTAGACATAAGACTCGATTTTGAGGATGAGATATGCAAATGTTGTGTACGAGCAAAACAGACACGACTTCCGTTTAAAACAGAGCAAACAAGAGCAACTAGACCAATATAAATAATACACTTTGATGTGTGTGGCCTAATATATCCTATAACGAGGGATGAAAACAAATATTTTATAACCTTTCTTGTTGATTTTACTCATCACTGCATGGTATACCTGTTAGAAAGTCGTAACCAAGTCAAAGATGCAATAAAAGAATACATAAATATGGTCGATGTAAACTGGAATCTGAAAGTGCACAAATTCAAAAGTGACAATAGTGGCGAATACATCTTCAACAAAATCATGACATGGTCCAAACAAAGAAGAGAATGATTTTGGATTACACAGTTCTACATACCCCTCAATTCAATGGTAATGCAAAAAGATTGAACAAAACCTTGTTAGAAAAAGCCAGAACATTAATTTTAGATAGAAACCAATACAAAGAAATGTGGGAAAAAGCTGTAAGAACAGCAGCCTATCTAACAAATACAAGTTTTTTATCAATTGTTGATACAACTCCTCATAAAAATGGACAACTAAGAAACGCAATCTTTCTAGAGTAAGAATATTTGGAAAGGACGCCTTTGCCAAAATGCTAGGTACATTAAAGAAATTGAATGATCGAAGTAAGAAATTAGTAATGATTGGATACAGCTTAAATAAGTATTGCCTGTAAAATATGGACAAAAGAAAAATAACAACCCATAGAGATGTAATATTTAATGGAAACATTTGAAAAGAATGGACAACCGTAATAAAAGAGTTGAAAGAGTCCGAAAGCAAAATAAAAACCAAAGAAGAAATTCCGACCGAGAAGAAACAAAAGAAGAAAATAAAGCAGAAGAGAAAATTGAAACAAAAAATATAAACCAAGAAAAAAAGAAACAATAACAAACTACGAAAGTCAACAAAAGGGAAAATACCAAAAAAATACGACAACTTCTCTCTTTTAACTTTTGAAGAGGCAAACAAAAGTTCTTAAAAAAATGAATGGATTAAAGCTAGTAAAGAGAAGAAAGAATTACTTTAAGAAAACAAAGTTTGGATAGAAATTGACAAAAATAAAGCAAAAAGCAAGAAAATACTCAGTAACAGATGGATCTTAAATGTAATAAATAATGGAAGATACAAGTGTCTATAAAAGTAAAAACTATAAAATAATATTGGCTATATATGTGGATGATGGAGTCATAATCATAATCGAAAGTGATCAAAACAAAATTAATGAACTACTAATAAATCTGACACGAAAATTTAAAATAACAGTGTATACTAAACTTCAAACCTTTATAGGAATAAAGATTAAAAAATGTGCAGATGGACTCAAGTCAAACAGACTGAATTTGCAAAAAATGTGTTAAAAAAGTTTCAAATGTCCAACCAAACCCAAAATAGTAACAACCCCCACAGAAGCAAAACTGAATAAGAGATAAAAATACAAAAATGTGCATTTCCGTATAGAAAAGCAATATATCAACTTTAGAATAAATAAAATTCAATTTTTATAACATTATCTATAATAATATAATATATGCACATCTCTGAAAACAACAAAAAATTATCTTTTGATGGTTTTGGTTTGATATTTTTTTAACATTTTGACATACATATGGCACTTTTAGACATTTTTCAGAAATAATTTTGTTTTTTAAACAAATAAATTTGACAGCTTTATGATAATTTTTTGACAGTTTTAAGATAATTTATGTATTTGAATTTTAAAACAATTTTGATTGTTTTAGATACTTTTTGACATTTTTAACAGTTTTATGACAAGTTTTAGATAGTTTTAGACATACTTTACGTATTTGACAGTTTTTAAAAAGTGTTAATGACATTTTGACACTTGAGCAGTTTTAGACATTCTTTAAGTATAATTTTGTTTTATTTTGACCATTTTTAATTTTTTAACATAAGTGTTAACTACTTTATGACAATCTTTTAACAGTTTAAAATAAATTTTTGACAGTTTCAGATATTCTTTTGGCATTTAGATAATTTTCTTATATTTTTGATTATGTTTCTGACAATTTAATATTAATAGTGTAACATAATTAGTTTTAGACAACCTTTTGACAGTTTTAGACAATCTTTACACTTTAAACAGTTTTGGACATTTTTTGATATGTTTGGCAGTCTCAAACATTTCTAGGTACAGTTTTAACAATCTTTAAAAACATTTAGAAAACTATTAAATAGTTTTCGTAAATTTTAACGTTTTTAGTTATTGTTTGAAAATTTATACATTTATTAATAAATGAAACATTTAATTGACAGTATTAGACAAAAAGTGGTGTCTTTGCGTACCTGAACTTTTGTGCTTTAGGTCTAAAATACCTTATTCCTTCTTATTCTAACCGCAACTTAACCTAACCGCAAAGGGAAGTTAAATTTAGCTTTTTAGGATTGATATATATATATATTTAGGTCTAATAATTACTTAAATTAGCTTTTCATTTGGATGTCAACACTATTGTTTACATCATTTTATTTAAGTTTTTGAAATAATACCTTAATATAAAATTGTATATAATTTTTAACCAATTTTATACATTTAAATTAATAAAAACTTTTGCGTAAAATATATATTTATAATTAAAAATATTATAAATTATTAAAATTCTATTTAACATTTTATTGTGGTTGATTAAAAAATGTTTGTTTATAATTCCGCAATAAAAAAATACTCTTGAATAACAAATAAATATAAAATCCTATTAGAGACGCACATAGATCTGGACTACTTCAAACGGAACATACAAAACGCATTTAAAATAATTCATAGATAATTATCAACATCCCAGAAACGCTATTTCTAAATTGGCACAGTCCCCAATACATTATGCTCTCATTAAAACAAACCGAATGCGCTAAATACTGAAATATTATAATTTTTATTAAACTGTGTAATTACTTTACTTTGTTTTATATAAGATTTAATTCATTTGTCAGTGTACATACATGTGAGCTAGCCATATTGACAAGGATAAATCTAAGCGTTTTTTTTTTGTTTTAAAGATTTAATTACTTGGTTATTTGATTGAGATAAACTCATTTTAATTAACTTAATTTTGTATGTAAGAAGTCACGTTTTTTTGGTCATTATGTTACACATGTGACTCAATTAAACTAATAAAAATAATCATTTAAAATATTAAGAGTTTTTTATACAAGATGCGGAGAAGTCACGTTATTTATAAAAAGTCGTTAAACAATTCTAAGCGGAGCCTAATTACCTCTGCAGACAATTATTTCTACAAATAACTGTTTTGTTAACAAATTAATTATTGTATTTTGCAAAACATTTTTCTATTTATTATTATTGAATTAATATTCAAGTTAGTCTTATACTTTTTTACGTTGTGAATTAAATATTTGAATAATGAAACGAATAATTATGAACGTTGAATATTTTATAACAAAATTTTGTTTTATGCCTGTATGACACTAACGATAATTTTCTTTTAAATTATATATATATGTATATATATATAAGTTTGGATAAAACTTTAAGTTTGTAAAATGCACACAATTTCTATTGTAGATTGAAATTTTAAGAACACTTTTAATTAATACATAAAATATGAGAAATAGCATTTATAATATAACCCAACTATTTTTTTTTTAACTGTTGATGCGTACATTTTTTGCGAAATTATAAGAATAAAAATTTCAATAATTTTGTGCATTTTACAGACTTTTAAAGTTTCATCTGTAATTATAATTAATAGAGAATTATAGACAGTGTTACAAAGATATCATAAATAGATTGTAACTCAGTTTTTAAATAAAAATCATGGATTACTTGATTATTTATACAAATCATTTACAAATATTTTTGAACGCTCAATAATCAATATCAATGAGTTGCGAATGACATGTTACTATAGCGATTAGACTGGTAGAGATTGTGAAATAAATCACGATCTGTGACGGTCTCAATATAAATAATTTGAAGCAGCAAACAAAGCGACAAGTGATTCCTAATATTTGGGCCGTAAACAAATAATGATAGATATAGTAAAGTACCTACGTAAAACGCCAACGCAACTAAAATCCGCCCCAGATATGGATAACACATTAATCTACAATTCGCTGACAGTTCTGTTGTTACAAGAAAATATACTGCAGATATACATTCCGGATGGATTGCAAATATATGGAATCGATTGCATTGAAATTGAGAAAAATCAATAAATTATTATTTCTCGTCTCCCTGTATTGTTTTTGCAATAATAGAATCGTTAAAAGTTGCTTCAAAATTGTCTCGAATAAATATCTAGTTAGTATTAGATAGAGTTGGGGGCGCTTGATTTAGTATTTTAGTTTCTCTGCAGTTGCCAAACGCGCGCGGTACGTGGGATGCTACGGACAGCGTGGGTGGAATATAAGAAGAATCTTTTTCCATATAATCATAGTTTTATAGATGTCAGGGGGCTATTAGTTTATGACGATCGGCTTACGCATCCCTGAGATTTATTTACAATCGTATTTTATTCATTATTTAAATTAATTAAATCACATAATTAAATTTTATTTATTTTTCTATTAAATATAATACTTTTATTGACTAAATTGCTAATGTTATATACAGGGTGTTAGGTAAACATGCGGTAAAAATTTAAAGGGTTAGTCCATGGCCCATTCTAAAAATATTTTGTCTTACAATAATTTCTGAAAAACTTTTTTATTGAAAATACAGGCTAAGCAAAATTTGCGACAACCATATTCAATATTTGTTGAAATCATTAATGTAAATAAAAGTATGGCGTACGACAGTGAGTATATCAAGTAAAAAAAATTGTTAACGATAACTTGGAACTGCTGTTTTATCTACTAATGTACAAGTGGATTTCAATTGATTACGTCTCATCATTGATCATCACATGTATTGGACGCAGTTGTTTAGATTGAGTGACGTTTGGCTGTTTGACGTGTTTTTAATAGTTAGTAAATTCCTCTACTATCAATCACTATACATTTTATGTATGGACTTGCTGATGGCAATTCATTACAAGCTAGACGATTGTACATTGAACGGTTTCCTGGCCGTGATATTGCCGACCAAAAAATTTTCAAAAACATTTATCTACGTCTTCATGAAACGGGCACACTAAAACAAAATAGAAGGCCAACAAGATCAAGACAGTATGAACAGTACAACTGGAACAGAATGTGATAGACATGATAGAGAAAAATTTAAGTAATTTTGAGCAAAAAATTGCCAATACTTTGAATTTAAGTTATTGGTCAGTTTGAAAATATTTTAAGGGCAGTTTGTTGTACCCATACCACATTCAGTGTGTTCAGGCACTACTACCTGCTAATATTTTTTTACGTATTATTATGTCAATGGCTTTTGCAAACATTAGTTCTAATTCCTCAATTCTTGACTAATATTCTTTTCACCAATGAAGCCAGTTTCTGAAGAAACGCAATAAGGAATTTTTATAACAACCATGCGTGGATAGATAAAAATTCCCATCAGGTATATGAAGATTTCAACATCAGTTGTCCTTGAATGTTTGGGTTTGAATTGTGGGCGACTGTCTAATTAGACCAGTATTTCTACTAGAAAGACTTACCGGCAAAGTGTATAACTACTTTTTGAAAAACATGCTATCTCAGTTTCTGGATGATGTACTATTGGCAATAAGAATTACAATGTAGTTTATGCACAATAGTGCATCACCACTTTTTAGTTTGGTTACACGCAGGGCCTGCTTGATCCTCAGACTTAAACCCCCTGGATTATTTTTAATAGGACTATCTAAAGTCATTAGTTTACGCCACTCCAGTAAACATTTGGACAACTTGCAAAGTTGGATAATTGTGTAACTCAATTAGAAACAACCCTGGTGTGTTTGAAAGAGTTTAACACACAATGACAAAAAGATTGAATGCTTATGTCCAGGCTAAAAGAAATCAATTTGAACATTTGTAGTAGATTTAGCAATTTTACATTGTACTTTTTGATAATAAAATGTAGTAATCGTCGCAAATTTTGTTAACCTGTATCTTCGAAACAAAAGGGTTTTTCAAAATTTAGTTTGATTGAATAAATTTTACAAAAACGGAAATAATTTTTAAATTAATTATTAACTTGTATAAATTCTTAAATTGTAATGTAATTAAATTATAAATTAAAATTAATTTTTATTAATACAATGACAAATAAATAACTCAACATAAATATTTTATTAAATAAATTGTACTTTCAATTATATTAGAAACTCTTGGCAGCTTTAATTCTTATGAAATCAATTATATAAATTTTTCTAATATGTTTACAAAACGTGAATTAATTAAAATTATTTGTAAAAAAATTCCATATGGTTTATATAATACATTGCACGTTAATTAACCATGTGAATAATAACTTGGTTACCAAAAACCTATTAATTGCATTATATAAATTTAATTACTTTTGCAAGTAAACACCCGGCGAATTCACCAAAAACTATTTACATAAAATGCGTTTTAATCAACAACCTGTGCGTGTGACATATTGATGTAATTAGAATATAGATGAAATGCCAGTAAACTAAATACTGAAAAGGTTAATATTGATGAAATATAAATTAAAGCAAACTGATTTTCTTTTAAATAATTAACCATCCGACAGTAGTTATGAGGCGTATTTATAATTCACTTACACTCTTCCCATTGTACTTGACCGCTATTTTAAGAGAATCTTGGCCTTTATTTGAGTAACTAGTTCAAGCGCCGCCGACCCACGTTTAAATATAAAAAGAAGAATTTATTACATAATTTCAATGCTTTTTGGGTCATATCTTCAATTTAATTTATTGCTTATAATGTAGATATTAATCCGGCAATTAGCCTTATATCATAATATAGGAGCAGGAATTACCATATAAATGGATAATCCTACTATTAAGTTTCTCAGAATTATTGATATTGCCAGCAATAATTTATAAATTAATAATATTATTATATACGGAAGGATTGAGTTAGGTCAAGCAATGTTTCCGACAAGTAACAAGAAGGTCAGATTAATATTAAAATTAATATTGTAATTTTGTATGCAAACTACAAAATTGTTTGAAATTTTAATAAATTTAAGAAAACCAAGAATTTTATTTGTAAAGTTATATTGAGTTAACTTTTTAATGTGTATAGAATTTTATTAAAATAACTTGGGATGCAAATTGCAAATATATATAAACTTATAATAAGATTTTATTAAGTACTTATAATATTTTTTAATATAAATTATTTGGGTATTATATACAAGATGCTAGTTAAACATGCAAAAAAATTTTAGGGGTTATTTCTTGGTCAGGGTGAACAAAATTTGCAACAAACATATTCAATATGTGTTGAAATCATTAATGTAAATAAAATATGGCGTACGCTAATGAGTTTATCAAGTACAAAAAATTGTTAACAATAACTTGGAACGGCTGTTTTATCTACTAATCTACAAGAAGATTTTATTTAAATACGTCTTGTAATTGATCATCACATGTATCGGTTGCAATTGTTTAGATTAAGTGATGTTTAACTGTTTGACGTGTCTTTAATAGTTAGTGAATTCATTTACTATGAATAATTAACTTGCATTTTATGTATGGACTTGCTGATAACAATTCATTACAAGCTAGACGATTGTACGTTGAACAGTTTTTTAGCCGTAATAACCCCGATCAAAAAATCTTTAAAAACATTTATCAAAGTCTTTGTGAAATAGGCACATTAAAACAAAATAGAAAGCTAGAACAATCAATGACAGTATGAACGGTACAACTGGAACAGAATGTGCAAACATGATAAAAGAAAATGCAAGTAGTTCTACGCAAAAAAACTGTCAATACTTTGAATGTAAGTCATTTTTATTTGTACTATGGGCAATAAATGTATTTATTATTATTATTATTATTATTGGACAGTTTTGAACATTTGTTGTATCCATGCCACATTCAGCGTGATCAAACACTATTACTTTCTGATATTCTTTTACGAATTGTGTTATGTCAATAACTTTTGCAAACATTAGTTCTAGTCCTTCAATTCCTAACACATATACTTTTTACCAATGAAACGACTGTTTAATACTACTGTCTAATTAGACCAGTATTTCTACCAGCAAGTATTTAGAACACATGCCACCGTTTTTAGATGTTTACTATTTGCAACAAAGATTGCAATATAATTTATGTACAATGATGCACTACCACATTTCAGTTTAGTAGTTTGTAATTATTTAACTGCAACATACGGAGATTGCTGAATTAGTCGAGGTGGGCTACACGCATGGCCTGTTTGATCCCTAGACTTAAACTTCCCGGACTATTTTTTATGAAGCTATTTGAAGTTATTAGTTTACGTTACTCCAGTGAAAAATTTGGACAACTTGCAAAATTGGATAATTGCTGGGTGTAACTCAATAAAAATCACCTCTGGTGTGTTTGAAAGAGTTTGGCACACATGAGAAGATTAATTGCTTATATTCAAGAAATTATTTTGAACATTTATTGTAGATATACTTTTTGATAATAAAATGTTGTAACTGTTTGATAACTTTTTTGTCCAAAGGACATTTGTACTTTTTCTTAAACTTTTTTATTGGCTTAGATTTCTTGGCACTTTTTATTAATTTTTAACTGCAGTTTTTTTAAGTTATTTACAGGAATAACATACACGAATGATTTCAAATATCTCCAAAGAAAAAAAATCAAAAGAGTTTAAACCAGGCGATCTGGTTGGCCATAAAACTGGTCTGTCTTTTTCTACCCACCTATAAGGAACAGTTTGGTCTAAATGCTCTTTAACGGCGATCGAAAAATAAGCTGGAGCACCATCATGTTGGAACCACATTTGTTGTTGTGAGCCAAAAGAATGTCATAAAAAAAATCTTACATTGTGTTCTGCTAAAAGTTGAGATAAGCAGCACCTGTTAAAGTAAAACAACAAGACCTAGAAATCTGTCGCCTACAATACTCATCTAAATGTTTAATGAAAAACTCCGTTTTGTGTGAACCCGGTTTCATCCGTAAAATTTTTTTTGGCAATAAACTGCAGATCTTCAGCATCCTTTTGTAGAATCTTGTGACAAAAAACCAAACATGCTTGATGATTCGTTAAATTCAAGGTCTGTACTTGTTGTACATAGTATGGATTAAGCAGCTGCTAGTGGAGGATTCTCCAAACAAGAGTAGCATCAATTCCTACCTTGGCTGATATTCTCCGCACAGTTGTCTTTGGATTATACTCTATTCGTGCAATAACTTTCTGTTTATCTTTAGATATAGATATCGATCTTGGTGTGCCAGAAAGATAGCACTGTTTTTGAAGTGAACCAATATTACTCAATCTCTGGTGAATTTTTCCAAATATACGATGTGAAGGAATCTGGCGATTTGGATAAGCTTCTACATAAAGACGTCGCGTTTTGGTGCAATCTTATTAGCCCGACCATACATGAAATGCATGTCGGCTAATTCTGCATTAGATTAATCAGTCACCGCAATGAAAACTTGTCCACTAACAACAACTGTCAAATACTGAATGTTTATTTCACATTAGATCAGCCGATTATAATAAGAAAAAGCAAGTTTTTGCAAAAAGGAAAAAAGAATAATAAAATTAAATAATGTGTATGTCTCTACAACCTTACATTAAAAATATTGTACGCAAAACAATACATTTTTTTGTCCTCAGTTTTAAATAAACAAAATTGATTAAAATTTATTGGAAATAACAACAATAAAAGACTTATTAAATTATTAAAATAAATTGAAACAAATATATTTTATTTTATTTAAATAAATAAGTCAATATTAGTTTTGAATATTTTTTTAAGTACACACGATTATTCTTTGTTTTTAATTAAATAAATGGTGAAGTCGCCGGGATTAATTTAATTATTATTTTTTGATAATAGATTGAACAAAATAATAGAATATATTTACAATACCATTTCATCAATTATAAATATGTATACAATAAACAAATATCTGGCTAGAGAAAACAACCGCGATGTGAAATCGATAATAAAATACACGTCCTACATACGAAACCAATAATTGATGACGAATATATTTTCTTCCCACTCCCCTAGCCAAAAAAAAACTATCTTTAATGAAATCCCATTGTGATGCTAAATACGATTGTCCAAGTATGATGTAATACTGAATAATATTATCTCAACATAAGAATCGATAATAATTTTCAAGTCAGGTATCATCTATCAAGACATGTATTGAATTCAAATTAATTAACACAATTTTATGATATTAAAAAAAATAATTTCAACATTATGATGATATATGAAAACAGCTCACAATACAACATTTGGTAACTGAAATGCATATTTATAGCTTTACCTTATTAATTTTAATGAGTTTATTTGCAATATAAAACAGTACAATTAAATGTAACTTTAACATCACATTGTAAGAGCAAGAAAGAGAAAAAAAAGCAAGCAAGTTCGGCAATGTACGGAAATATAAACCCCGAATCTATTTTTAGACATAAAGCTTTCTCTCACCGTTGGGGGGAAAAACACGAGTCCCGCACCGAGCTCCTACGAAATAGCCGCCGAGATGTGTGATTACGTCACACACTCTAATATTTTCTCTTGGCTGCAGTAAATCCTGCAAATCCCGCCACGTCCTGCGCTTTCAACTCATCCCTTTGGTGGAAAGGAGTGAAGACCTTAAACACATGAATTATTTAGCTTTATTTTACCTCTCTTTACTGATAAGCTAGAATATTCATCACTATAATATTGCCTCAACTAAATTTACCTAATTAATGCATTTTTCATCATCTAATCAAATAGGATGATTTATTTGCACTCTCATACAGTATTCACGTTTTAATAAATGAAAAATTGATGTGCCACATCTAATTAGATGAAATATTTTATTAAAAGATATTTGCTTCATTTTTAACTAATACAAAATCTGAATATGTCAATGGAATTTAAGGCTGATATGTTGTGTAGCGTAGATATGGATTCTAACTTTATGCAAATTAATTTTAAATTTAAATTGAGTATTATAAAAAATATTTTAGTTAATTTTTATTGTTAAGAAATTTGATTTAATACATTTTGGTTAAATTTGCTTAAAAAATACTGAGAAAAATGGAAGCAACATTTTATACAGTTAATGTGCGTTTTTACCTATTTTGTCTTATTGGTTAAGCTATATATGGAAAACTTTTTTTTTTTTAGAATAAGCAGGCATAAGGTATTTTTAACCCGGAGAACACGGGAGTTTGAGTACGCAAGGACACTACTTCTTAAAAACTGGATCTGTATACTCGGTTTCAAATGCCAGAGTTCCGATCTCAAATAACAATTCCCTATTCTTTGCGCAAAAAAATCTGTACAAAAAATGATTTACCACAAAAATTCTTTAGTTGCATAAAATTACTTATCATAAATTGCAAAGAAAATTAATTTATTGCAAAAAATTAGTTTAGTTTCTTTTTCAATCATTTCGATACTTCACACTGTTTACAATATTTTTAATATTTTCTTATAAATCTTATAATTTGTTAATTTTAAGTCTATGCTTCCGAACTATATAGTATTCAATACAGTAGTAATAAAAACACGCAGCAGCTTACCATTCTTATTTAAAGAACTAGTGATAGGTTTTAATTGCTAAATAGTGTTTGCCATGCCAATCGCAAATAAATCAAAATAACTTCAATGTAACGTTGCGTTTATATCAATAGAATAGCTACGCAATGTTATTTTGATAACAATGCAATCAGCATAGTCCAGAGTAAAAAATTCTTGTGTTATTGCCGCAAAAGCAATCATTTAAAAGGCAAACGGCCAAAATACAAACCATACCATCAAAAACCCCAACAAACAGATTTTGCTTTTTTTTGTTAGCAACTTTGTTGTCTCCTGGTAACAGTGACAAGCGACAAAAACTGACAACAACGATAGCACCAATAATCTAAAAATTATCAGGTTTGCTTAAAGTTTGTTGTAAAGACAGACTGATCTTTGATTGTCCTATATTGTATTTTATAGCTTGTCTGGCGTCTGTTTTAAAAGTAGTGTCATTGTTAAGCAGCATGTAATTGTGACTTAATTTTTTATGTTAAATATTTGGAAAAGTAAGCTTCTTTTTCTTAAGGTGCTGTTTCCAAACAGAGGTTAACTATTATTATGGCAATTTTCATGTTTGATGCAATAGTTCTAAATAGTTTTGTAGATGTACGTACATACCACTCTTGTAGCTTTTTGAGTCAGGAAGTTTTTTGTTGCTTATTTGATTTTTTACCGTTTATTTTTCCTTACATGATTAATGTAGAATAGAATATCTTCGTCGTTTCTTGATGATAAAAACAAGCTCTTTTTTTTTAGACTCATTGCATAACTTCTTCATTTGTTAAATGGTCTGTCTATGATATTTTTAACATGCGCCGGTAGACCCATAATTTAAATGCTTTTATTTTTTAATTTTATTTTTCTTACGCGTCCATTCTTTTATACTATATAACAAAACTGAAAAAACATAGCATTTCACCATGCGTGTTTTTAGCTTTAGATTTAGGTTACGATTTGCAAGGAGTTATATTTTTACAAAAGCAGTTCTTGCAATCTTAATTCTTTTAGTTATTTCAATAGTTTGATCGTTGTTGTTTTCAAACCAAGTGCTCAGATACTGGTTTCTCCTTACTCTATCGATTCTGTTTGTGTCTATAGCCAGGTCAGGATATTATTGTTATGCGTCTTGGTCACAATCATATATGTATATATATATTTTTAAATTAGGTTTAATCCGTAGTTGTTTGATATAGTATCTTAACTGCTTGGAGCATGTTTTGAAGATCCATAATACTGGTTGCTATTAGCACAGTATTGTCTGCACCAAAAATTGTTAATCATTCTTTCATTGATTATTACGCCACCAGAACTTTCAACCATAATTTTTTTTTTAAATACATTTTGCGTGATAAAATGCAACCTTGCCTAACACCTTTTCGAATTTTGATCTCTTTAGATTACTGTCTATCGACGTTTATTACAATTTTCTGGTTCTAATGTAAATGTTCATCATTTTGTTATGTTGTAATTTATTAAATGTCTTTTTGAAGTTAATAAAACATAGATATAAATCTACATTTATATCAAGGCAACGTTGCACCAAGACATTTACTTCTAAAAGAACTTCTCGCGTGCCAAGATTGTTGCGGAATCCAAATTGTGTCTCGTTAATATTGACATCTAATTTTTTATATAAGGTTTTCCATTAAGAAGTTTTATTTTGATAATTAAAAAAAACGGGTATTTTTTAAGAGAAACCAATAAATGTTTATTTCTATGTAAAGAGGAAAGTATGCCATTAACATTTAAAAACGATATCAGTCAAATGGCCGCCACGGTTACGGTTGCAGTCCTACAATCTTTTCATAAAATTTTCCATGACTAGTTTGCACATTTTTTTCTTTATTTCGTGTTTTACAGCTATTTTACATCGCCCCAGAAGTCTTACGACTTCTTTGAAGAGGGTTGATGGGACCAACGGTTTATTAAGTGACTTCCAAATCACCCCGGTGGATAAAGAGCAAAGTTATTATTTTAATCATATTTGGGAATCAAACCCGGGACTGTTAGCGTAGTACACTAACGCTCTATAACTGAGCTATTTCACCGTATTTGCGGCTGTATGTTCTCAAAAACTTCACAAATTCTATTTTTAAAGTCTTGAATCGATTGTGGAGCATTGGGATAGACCTTATCTTTCACGTGGCCCCAAAGAAAAATGTCTAAACTTGTTAAATCACAAAATCTTGGTGGCCAATTGTGATCACCTTTTTGAGAAATAACATGGTCAGGAAACTTTTCTTGCAGAATTGCGATTGTTTTGTTGTCTGTGTGGCACGTAGCGCCGTCTTGCTGAAAATAAACGTCGTCCACATCAACATCTTCCAATTTCGGCCATAAAAAATCATTAATCATAGTTTGGTAGCGCCATCCATTCACCGTAACAGTTGCACCAGCCTAATTTTTAAAAAAAGTAGAGTCCAATTACACCGCCAGTTTAAAAACCGCAACAGTGATACGTTGAGGATGCAAACACAACAATTTTGCTTATTAACGTAGCCTCCGAGGTGAAAATGGGCCTTATCACTGAAGATGATTTTTTGATAAAATTCCGGATCATTTTGATGCACCCAATCAGCAAAGATACGACGTAATTTTAAAAATATTAAGACTTAAGTTTTTATGCAAAATACTGTGTACATCAGCAATATTATCATGTGTTCTTAAGCGATGCACACGGTTTTGATTCTTTACATTACAAACTTGTCCCAACAGCTCAAATTTTTCCACCAGGTTTACTACTGCCGGTCGAGAAGGTGCTTTACGACGTTCAAAAAGTGCTTTAGTTTTTCGAACTGTGATTGAAAAATTGTCACCATTTTAGTAGTGAATTTTAATAATTTCAATGCGTTGTTGAAGCGTGTATTGTTCCATTTTTAATAATGACGTAGTTTTTACTTGTCAAATGTCAAAAGATAATAGCTTAAAAATTGACAGCTGCCCAAATAGCCTGCTATTCAAAATGAAACCTTTTATTGGAAAATTATTTATAAGTAATAAATATTATAACTAAAAAAAAACCAATTACAATTTATTTTATATATTTTGACAAGCAAAATCTTTCAGTTACTATTTATTGACATTCTTATTTTATATTTGAAATAGTATGATGATGATCCTAATCGTATTTTATTTTTTAAACATTCAACCGTCTTGACAAGGCAGAAACTGAAACATTTGTGAGTTGAGCGTGGAACATATGCTGGCTGCAGTGATGTTATATTTGATGCATACTCAGAGGAATAGTAAAAGTATCAAGTAGTAAAAAGTGAAAGCTTTTTTATATGTTCTTACTCAATAATAATAAAAAAATGTAACATTTTAACATAAAATGAAGATGGCAATCCAACCGCAAGAGTTAAATAACTCGATTTGTTCCTTTTTCATTTTTATTAAGTGGGTTTAGCTTTGAAATAAATCGCATCAAGTTTCTTTTTTAAATCGGCATTACGCAGTAGGTAGAACATTTTTTTATCTTATTTTAGTAGATCAAAAGATTTATACGTCGAATCAAGTTATGCGGCGACAAATGTAATATATTAATATTTCTTATTAAACTTGATAAATTATATAAGCAAAGCAATATTTCCATCTACGCCTGGAATATATGAAACATGCAAATCCATTATATATTGAAGGGGAAATCTCTCAGGAGCGAGAAAATGAGATAGTAAAGACTTCACCGTAAACAATTTATACATTTTTTTTTTAAATTGCATAGATTAAAGCTTTTTTTTACTGTTTCACTTTTGATTTTTAATTAATTTTTCATTGCTGATAAATCGAAAAAAAAAATGTTATTTGTAAAAGAGCAACAGTGTGAGAGCCGGTTAGCATGTCAAAGGCATGCCAGACCGTCACAGAGCCACAGGTAGTAGTTTGTAGTGGGGACGGTGGGAGCGGTCGATCGATGGCGCTTTTCGCCCACACAATGCGGCCGATGGTAGCGGTCTCTGACGGTTGTGCAACACTATTAGAAAGTTTGTCTTAATTGATGCCCCATGATATAACTATTGTAACTAAATTATTCACACCTTTGTACAGCTAGATTAGTGGCCACAATAACAAGCGTCGATTCTATTTAATATAAAATATATTGCAATTATAATTATTTTATCATGGATTAACATAATACGGGTTAATTTAAACTATTTTTTTTAAGCGCATAATAGGTCAAAAACATAGCAAAGAATTAATTTAATTAGAGTTTTAATATTTAATATTATATACAATATCCAAATTGTTGAATAATAAAACTTAGTATACATTCACCACTACAAAAACAAAGTCTGTAGTTATAGCCTAGTTTAATTTAATTTATTACATACTTATTATTCGCTGTATGGTTAAATAATTTGTTTTAATAACAAATACAAAGACAGAAATACAATAACATTTTATATATGGCCATGTATAAGTTAAAGGTACAAAATTTTTTTTTTCTCAAACTACTGAAAATGCCTTTCTCTACATGAATTCTAATTATGTGTTTTTTTGAACATTTTTTAGTAAACCATTTCCGAGTAATATGCAATCAAAATTTGAAATTTGTTACTTCTCAGGATTGCAATCTTAAAAAAGTCATAAAAACTTTCTTTTTTAAAATTGTCCAAAGAATAAGTTTCCATAACCAACATTTTTTTTCTTGAATTTTTAAAAAAATTTAAAATTTTAATTGACAGTTTTTCTTAAAAAAAAAGACGGATACTTTTTTATCAAACATGGATATATGTGCAAAAGATACCTTGAAAGTTTTAGGAAGTGTCGTATGCAAAGCTTCAAGATATTTTACAATGAATCCACAGAAATACTTAAAAATAGCAAAAAAAAAGTTTAAATTTTAAATTTACATTTTTTGATTGTTTGTGACTTCACAATTGCATTTTTAAGAAAAAAATCTTTAATATAATGCAAAAATGCAAATCTGTGATAGTCAGCTAAATTTGTTGTACTTAATAAAAGATAGTTTGTAGTTCTAAAGGTTTTTTATATTAATATATTTAAACCTTCTTTTTATATTTAATGTTTAAAACGTATAATTAAAGCATTTTTCTGATTTGATTGCTAATAAAAAAAAAATTAAAATCTATAAACAATAGAATTATTGCAATACCTAAAAATTATTGTTTCATTAAGATATGATGTATAACACTAACGTGTGTCTAGTATCACAGTAAACTTAAAGCTTGGCTGATTTTAATAGATATTTTCATCTCAAGTTATATCATTAACACACGTTTGAGTAGTTTGCCCGAGCCAAGCCGATAAGGCAAATGAATATTTATGGTATTGGATCATATTTTTGTAGTAATTTTTGCAAGTTTTGGTAATAAAAAACTGTGTAGAAGAAAGAAGTTCTTACCGTAGATAAAACAATAAAAATAAACAACCCTCACTACGCAAGAATTTTTTTCTTCAAAAGAATAAGTTTTAACATACAATTTTTTTTTTTTCATAAAGTTTTGAAAACTTTGCAATACTTTAAGCAAAGTTTTTTTTTTAAATAATAAAAACGTGCTTTACATATAAAAGCACGTTTTTATTTATATTAAAAAAAAGAAAATACCCATCATCTTTAAAAAAAAAACTGTCATTTAAAGTTCTGCAAAATTTTCAAAATTTTGCCTGGTAGCTTAGTGGAACATTTTAGTTTTATTCACTTTTTGTTTTTAACGTTCACAGCCTCGGTCTAATTAGGTTTACAGGTCTGTTGTAAGTGGTGTAGATTGAGTAATGATGCGTAATTGATTGAATGTTATCATGAGTTTTAGTTTTTCTGAAAAAACTTTCAGCGTTTTTCATAATGAATTCATAAAGAGTAGAGATTTGTAAATCTTTTCTATGGTTCTATATATACCAATGAGCTCTGGTAATCATTCTCAAAGTTTTAGATTAGCAAGCTTTTAAAGTTTTGGCCACCGAGATTTTGTGATTCAACACTTTTAGACTTTTTTTTTTGAGCCACGTAAAAGATAAGGTCTATGCCAATGATTCACAATCGATTCAAGACCTTATGGATGAAATTTGTGAAGTTGTTGAGGACATACAGCCGCATATGTGCAAATTGATCATAGAAAATTTCATAAAAAAACGTGGTACTGCAACCGTAACCGTGGCGGCCATTTGACTGATATTGTTTTCAAATGTATAATGTAATGGCATACCTTTCTCTTTACAATGAAATAAACATTTATTGATTTCTCTTAAAAAATACCCGTTTTTTTTAAATATCAAAATAAAACCTCTTATTGGAAAACCCTATATATGGGAGTCAACATCTCAAAATAAGAACACATTGGAAAATCTAATGACAAGACTGCTCAACAAAGAATCCAATGCTACAATACAGCAAAAATGTTTAAATGTAACAAAAAAGGACATTTGGCAGCAAAATGGGGAACTAAAAACTTTCCACCGAGATGCAACATTTGTAAGAAGAACAACTACGCAGAAAAAGATTGTTACTATCGTAAGAAAAGTGAAAACAATTCAGCAAACAAAAGTGAGGTATTGTTTCTGGTTGAATCAAATAAAAATAAATGAATAGTGGGTTTCGGATCTACGTCACACTTTACCAATGATCTAAAATTTCTGTGTGAAACACAAAGCTATTATTCCACTATAAAAGTAGAAAAAATGTGCACAGAAGCAATAGAAAAAGTGGTGACAAAACATTGTAACCGGAAAAATGTGATGTATGCTCCAAAACTAAGTAAGAGTCTTGTATTAGTAAATGCAATAACTGAAAATGGAGGTAAAATTAAATTTACTAAAGAAAAGGTTGAGATATACAAAAATAACATAAAAGTGTTAGAAGGAAAAAAGAAACTGGCCTTTACAGCATAAATTTTAACAGTAAAAAGCAAGAAACAACCTTAACAACAACATCAAAAAACATCAAAAGATGAGTCATTTAAGCAATGAAATTTATTAAAATTAAAAATCTTATCCATTGGTCTAACTCTAGACAAAAAACAAATCGAGTTATTGGATAAAATATGCGAATGTTGTGTACGAGCAAAACAGACACAACTTCTGTTTAAAACAGAGCAAACAAGAGCAACTAGACCAATAGAAATAATACACTCAGACATGTGTGGCCCAATAAATCCTATAACGTGGAATAGAAACAAATATTTTATCACCTTCCTTGATGACTTTACTTATTACTGCATGGTATTCCTAAAAAGTAGTAATCAGGTCAAAAATGCAATAAATGAATACATAAACATGGTGGAAAAAAAATAGAATCTGAAAATGCACAAATTTAGATGTGACAATGGTGGCAAATACATGTCCAAAAAAATCAAAGCATGGTAAAAAAAGAATAACTTTAGACTACACAACTCTACACACCCCTCAACTCAATGGTAAAGCAAAACGATTAAACAGACCTTTGATAAAAAAAGCCAGCACAATAATTTTAGATAGAAACCAAACCAACACAAAAAAATGTGGGAAAAAGCTGTAAGAACAGCAGCCTAAGTAAAAAACCCGATCTTTCTAGACTAAGAATATTTTGAAGTGACGCCTTTGCCAAAGTGCTAAGTACATTAAAAAAACTAGATAATTTAATTAAAAAGTTAGTAATAATTGGGTATGGCTGAAATAGATATTAACTGTGGAACATGTACAAAAGAATAATAACAACTCTAGAGATATAATTTTTATTAAAAACATATTAGAAAAAAGAAAAACTGTAATAGAAGAGTTTGAAAACAAAATAAAAACCAAAAAATCACAAACAGAAAGAAAAAAAAAAGAAGCAGAAGAGAAAATTGAAACAAAAAAGATAAACCAAGAAAGAATCAAGAATTCAATAACAACCCACAAAAGTCAACAAGAAGTAAAATACCAAAAAAATACGACAACTTCTCTCTTTTAACTTTTGAAGAAGCAGTCAAAGGTTCTAAAAGAAATGAATGGATTAAAGCTATCAAAGAGGAAAAAGAATCATTTCAAATAAACAAAGTTTGTATACAAGTTGACAAAAATAAAGCAAACTAAGCAAAATGTTTAGTGGAAGATACAAAGCAAAACTGGTAGTTAGAAGATGCAAACAGGAACATGGAATTGACTACAACAAAATATTCAGTCTCGTGGTAAATAGTACTTTACTGAAAATACTACTAGCACTAGCAGCACTTAAAAATTATAAAATTATAGGATTTGATATAAAGATAGCATTTCCCTACGGAGACCTACATAATGTAACCTACATGCAAATGCCAAAAGAATTTAATAATCATGACTGCAAAAATCATTATATGGACTTAAACAAGTTCCAATTCTATGGAATAAAACCTTCAACAATTTTCTAAAACGCAACGGACTACAACAGATCTCATGCAAACAGTGTGTCTATAAAAACAAAAACGATGAAATAATATTAGCCATATATGTGGATGATGGAATCATAATTGGAAGTGATTAAAACAAAATCGATAAATTATTAATAAATTTGAAACAAAAATTTAAAGTAACAGTAACTGAACTTAAATCTTTATAGGGATTGAGATTAAAAAAGGTGCAGATGGACTTAAACTAAAACAGACTGAATTTACAAAAAAATACTAGAAAAGTTTTGAATGACCAAAGCCAAAACAGTAACAACCCGCAATAAAAGCAAAACGTTCCGAACAAAGATGGAAATACAAAAATGTGTTTTTCCGTAAGCTAGGAAGCCTCCTATATCTCTCCACTATAACCAGACCAGATTTGATTTATTTATCGAACGTAACTAACCTAAAAAGATGCTTAAAACATTTAAAAAAAACAATAAACATTTACATTGAGTACAAGATTAAAAATGACATAAATATCCTAAACGCATACTGCGACTTGGACTATGCAAGTAATATAAGGACAAGACAAAGCACAACAGGCTACTTAATATTTATGAAAAACGCTTTGATCAGCTGGTGCTCAATTTTGAACCTATTGTGGCGTTATCAAGCACAGAAGCAAAATTCATTGCAACAGCAGAGTGCACAAAGGAACTTTTATACTTAAAAGAATTAGTGACCAAATTGTTAATGTACTGTACAAGTGAAACTAAATTTTTGAATTAACAACCAAACTGCAATGTCTCTAATTAAAAATGGAATTATGAACAAACGCAGCAAACACATAGATGTGGTTTATAAGTTTATCTGTAAAAAAGTATCTGAAGTTTACTAAACCTTTTGGACGTCTAAAATTTGAATTGTTTAGAGATGCAATATGTAGTTTGAAAAATGTTTAGTTTCAAAATATTTAACTTTAGTTTGTAAAAATTAATTTTTTGTTACCAAAAGTTGACATTAAGAGGAAGTGTTAAATAATGTCAACAAATATAGTTACTTTAATAGGTTAACATATTTGTATTGACAACAAAATGTAACTAAATGTTTAAAAATAAAACAAGTCAGTCAGGTTACATTTCTAACCAAAAAGTGTGTCTACTAAAATACTGATATTTTTTCAGTTTAAGAACTGTTTTTACACGCAAAATACCCACAAAGAGAAATGATTAAATTAGACGGTTTGAAAATACATATTTAACAGAGCATAATAATAATATTACTAACGGTGTTTATATAGCCTGAAGCATCATAATTACATGTTCATTAAAGAATACTTTATACCATTAATAAAAAAGTATAATGAATGTATTTAATCGGTTTAATCAAAGGTAAACTCAGCAACATAGTAACGTAATATTAATATATTAAATGCATAGTTTTTATTTCCTTACGGAGACATAAAATATAATATATATAACTTTTAATTACAGATATGGTTGTTTTTTATTACAACGCAAATAGAAAGTTTTACCACAAAGCCTGCCTTCTTGCCATTTTATTGTTTTATGGGAAAAAAATAATATGATAAATTCTTTTCTATTTTATTTGTCGTTGAGTTGAAACCACGTACTACTATAATCTTTTTAGAAAACTTAGATCGGAAAAGAAAAATCCTTGGGATTACACAAGCCGATCAAACGTGACTTGTTATATAAAATGTAAATTAAGTTCAATGATATACTAATGAACACAAAGGTTTTAAATTTAATTTAAGCCAGAGGGGCTAAACAAGACATGATGCTAATTATTTTCAACAAAAAAAATTATTTGAATACACTTTATATTAAAAGCTAATTGGATAATTTAGTATTTATTTTATAAAACTATTTGTTTGATAAACAAACAGAAGAAAATAATTGGATTAAATATATTTGCGCAGCATATTTTAATGCAAAGCATCGTATTTAACAAACAAAAGTTTTTTCTTTAGAAGTTGTGCGTTAAGTTTTTTTTTTCCGATACAAACGACTTTCGTAAACGTTGACAAATTTCAAATTCAGATTTCCTGCATTTACAACTTTGCTTCAAAGCAAAAAGTAAATGCGGGAGAAATGAGGATAAATTCACTTCTGAGAGATTCAAGCAACTCGACATTATAATTAACAACAACATAATATTAATTCATTAATTAGTTGTAACAAATTTGTGAATAAGTTTTAAAACTGTTATCAAATTTAGTTTATGCATCAATATTGTTAAGGTAATGGTTTTTATTACTATTAATTGCTAGTAGAATAGTTGTTTTTTTTTAGCTAATTTTTTTTAATAATAATAACCTCAGGTTATAGACCTAACATTACAAAAACTAAACTTAAATCTATTATCACAGAATTTACCTAACCTAATATCACAAATGACACCAAAACTGTAAAATGCTTTAATGCCAGACCTTAAAAACTAATTAAACCTAATATCACAGATTGCACCAAAGTTGTAAAAAAACTATGTTGCTTTAAACAACTCAAAAACACAAACATATCAATAAAACCAAATAAATAACTTTAAAATCATTAAAAGTCAACACAAAAATTTTGTTACTCTGTTTTTTTGTTTGATAGACTCTACGTCCACCAGTTACGGTAGAAAAATGTGCTTTACCATTAGAAGGTTGTGACATGTTTGGCATGCGTGTCTAGAGTGTTTTTTTTTATTAAAATGTACCATTGCAGAGCATGGATGTTGCTTTAATAAGTTTTCTATTCTTGATAGATTAATTTAATCTTGGTTTTTATTGAAACATAGTTTTTTATTACTATAATAGACAAAACGTTGGTTAATTTGTTAGATAACTTGGAATAATTTAGACAAAACCATTTATATAGTTAAGGTATACATATTGCTGATTGTGCTTTGAAAATATTAATGCAGAAAATGCTGCGGTACCAAAAACAGTAAATTGAAAGCATTGAACCTTTCTACAAAACTATGAAAATTATGCTTGTGGGTTTTTACTTACAAAAAACCATTTTGTTTGTACATATATCACATTTTTTTGTATATTTTATTTTTAGTAACATCTCATGCTACTAATTAGCAAATTTTATTAAAGTTTTTGTTTTGTAACCAATTAGATACAAATTTTTCCGTTTTTTATGAATGAACAATGAGCAATTTGCAATTTTATAATATTTTCTTACGCTTGTGCTTTATTATTTTATTACGATAATTGTTAAAACAACAAACTCTCTTTGCTAACACAAATAAATGAAATGTTTGCATTGAAATTGTTTTAAATTATGAAATTAAAAGTAAACCCTATTATGATTTAAACAAATACAATCATTTCAATGTCCGCATTGCTTATTCAAATTCAATTTTGTGTGCGATTGGTTTGCGTTGGAGGCTATTAAATTACATTTAATCCAAAAGAGTTCATGGATATGTTAATGATGAATGTTTATCCTTTCCGATGATGTTAATCTACGCCCACAATCTTTTTTCTCTTCCCGATTTTATCCCGACTGAATACAAAGTGGTTATTTACATTTCTGATAAAATTAAGTGAAATTTACTAAGTGGTCTTAATAATATTTTCATTTAAAATTTAGAGCTCGCTGCGTCCTGTGCATTTCTGGTGGCAGCTCTACTTACAGCACTTAAAAATAAAGTGAGGCTTTGTTAGCACGTATGGCTCTTCTGCATTATCTCCAACAATATATAATAATTAGCACGTCTAGTGGTGTGAATTATGTGGCAGGGAGATTGGTGAAGAAGCGCTGCTCCAACGCAACTCGCTCCCCTACAGGTAGATAGTATCATTTTCTGTACTTGGAGATTATTAATATTAATAAGCACTTGTTGCCTTCTTTTTTATTTTTCATTGAAACTAAAATACATTTATTTTAAAATATTTTGTTGTTCTATAGGGAATACAGTAGTAATGCGACCTAATTAGATTTGCAAAACAGGTGGACTGATAAACACTGCGGTTTTATGTTACCATTCGGGACTAAGCTCGGCTAAGCATATACGTGCATAACGTTCATGCATGTAGCTTTGTTATTATGTTCTGAATACACTTTTATTGCGTAATAGATACTCATTTGGTGTGGGTTTGTGTGTGCTTGTGACTAGTTTATGTACCTGTATGCTGTATGGTATGCGGTCACAGTTTCGTAGAAGCGGTGATAAAATGTGCCTGCCTACACAGTTATATCTTCGGTATAATCTACATCCACCGTCTTACACCTACACTATGTAACGACTTCTTACGGAAGAAATCTACAACCGCAAGAGGTATTTATCAGCAGGATAATAGCATAGAAATACTATGGAAATATTCAAACATATAAACATGAATTTATTTTAATATTGAGAGATATATTTCCATTGTTTAGACTAGTAAATAAACTAAACAAAGCAACGAGAATACAACATTCAATATTAAGGACATCTGAAATTTAAATTAATTGACTATGTAGTCACAAATTTTTCAAAAAAGTATTAGTTGTTGGAACGACAACTTAAATTAAATCGATTTTTCCAAATTAAAACGTTTAAAAGTTAAAGTTAAAAAAAAACATAAAATCTGAAATTTCTTTAAATTTTTTTAAGGATTTTATATCTTTATGAACCGATTAAATAAGTTATAGAAACGGAAAAAATACTATTTTGGTACTTTTGAAGTTGTCACCATTTGTTAATAGTTATAACTTATATTGATGAAGGTCTACGCCACTGTGCATGTGTAATGTTATTAATTTTAACTTGTGCAGTTTTGTGAAGAATTTAGTGTCTATAATTTTAAAGATTTTGTCATTCCGGTTGGTATTATATTAGCAACCAGATATCTTTACAATTTTAAAAACTTTACTGGTTTAATTATTTTTATTATTGTAAATGTGTTTTAACCTAGAATTACAGTTTCCCGCTTACTGTTTTGTTGCGCTTTCCGTGGCTGTGTTTTTAACTATTTGTACCAGTAGCGTAACTTCTATTTTATAACCTGTGATTTTATTATTAGTTTTTATAATTCTGCTGTCCGCACCGGTGTGAATTGTGCCCTTGTATCAACTTTATCCTGTTATTTTATTTATTGATTTAGTCATTGTTGTAACTGCATCTGTTACTATGTCCGGCCTAAACTGTAAATGCAAAACTGTTACACAATCCGGTATAACCTGTAGCAATTGTGACGTTATCATTCATAACAGTTGCGATGGTTATAAGCAATAAATTACTCTTGAATAAAATTACCTATCTTGAAAAGAAGATTGCCAAAAAAGAAAAAACTATTCTTTAGTATAAAGTTTGCAGTAAACAACTAACTCCTACACTGCGCCGCGCACTAATAATACGGATCAATTGATTTAGCTTGCAGTTTTTTTCTTTTTTGGCAAGTTCTGTTGTTAAAAAAAAAACTAATCAAAAAACTTAGCCAAGAACTCAAACTATCTTTGGTTGTGGCTCAACCAATGACAAACTTTAGCCTTATGTGCTTATTTCCTACGTACATGTTTTTAAACTTAGACGTGGAACTAAAAAAAACTAATAATAATAAATTATATTAAATTTTCTTTTCTTTTATATCAGTTGTTGCTGTTGATTTACCTGTAAAATCTGGAAGTTACTGCAGTTTTAAAATTTCTATTTCAGCTAATCATGCTGGATTCATCTTTTATAAGAATTTTTAACCTGCAAACATAGCAGTCAAGAAATTTATTAATTATAAGCGAGTCCATAATGTTACTGCTTAATTTTTGGTGTATTTTTGGAATCTAGTTTCCAGTCCAAACTCGTCACCAGAAACTCCAGCGGAATCTCAATCTATTACCGAAACGTCAGTGGTATAAAAACTAAGCTCATCTTTGTGTTGAAATGTGCTACAAGTATAAATCAATTACAAATACAAAACAAATAAATAACATAGTGAGACCCATTACTCCTCAAGGTAAATTTCTATTTTATAATTATATCTCTGATGTTGACTGGTCATTTATACAGAACCCGCAAACCGGAACTAATTATAAAATAAATATATTTCACAATATTTTTGTAAATTGCAAAATTTTGCATTTCCGACAAAAACCTTAAAATCTTTGGGAAACTCAAACAAAATAAAATAGTTTTCTGATAAATTAAAATATATGCGACAAAATCTAGTACTAATTAATGAAATCTGCTTAAACTCAAATGATGTTCAATTAAAAACTGAACGTAATCTTTATCGGAAAAAATACAAAAATGCTATCACTGCAGCAAAAGTTGCTGCAAACGATAAATATATTCATTCTAGTCAAAATCCACACAAAGCTGTCTGGAGAATTATAAATTCTAAACGCAAGTCAAATATATGTGATAAAAACTGTGATATATCTGTAAACGATTTTAATTTGTTTTTTGTTAGTATTGCTAGCAAGCTTGTACAAGCGTTACCTGTACCAAATACTGACCCTTTGTTTTTAATGTGTAATTCTTGTAATGTCTTAATTTATTTTAATTTTAGACATGTAACTTTTAATAAGGTTAGAGCTGTTATTGATAAAATAAAAAATAGCAAAAGTTGCGATATTTATGGAGTATCGACAGAACTTATAAAAACTGTTAAAAACGTCATAATCGAACCACTTACTAAACTATTCAATCTGTGTATAGATTCTGAATGTTTTCCTGAACTACTTAAAGTAGCTACTGTTATACCTGTTTTTAAAAAAGGAAATAAAAATTCACCGGATAACTACAGACCAATTAGCTTATTACCAGCATTTTCAAAAATATTTGAAAAATTATTAGCTGAGCAGTTACTTAATTTGTTTGAAGATGAAAATTTAATTAATAAAAGTCAATATGGCTTTAGAAAATATTGCTCAACTACAGATGCATTACTAAAAACTCACTTGAAAAGGAAGAGAAGGTTACCACTAGTTTCTTAGACCTAAGCAAAGCCTTTGATTGTGTAAACTATAGCATTTTACTTAGAAAACTGTATATGTACAATGTGTCACCAAAAAGCTGTAGAATTATTATGTTGTATTTGTTAAACCGAACGCAACAGGTAAAGCTTGATAATAAAAAATCGGAATTTTTTCATGTAGATACTGGTATGCCACAAGGGTCCATACTTGGACCTTTGCTGTTCCTAATCTACATTAATGATCTTCCGGACATAATACCAGAAGGAAATGTAATTTTATATGCTGATGATACTACAGTTACTGATGTAGCTAATACAGTTGAAGAAGCCGCTGAACAACATACAACATCGCTATCCTCTGTCTCTAAGTGGTTTATAAGCAACCGGCTTAACTTAAATGACACCAAAACTGTCAACATAACTTATAATCTAAGATCCAGTAATGACACTGTGGTCTGCACAAAATACTTAGGTTTACACATTGATAGCGCCTTGAAATGGCATGTTCATGGAGAAGCTACCATAAAGAAGTTGGCAAGTGATGTGTTTGTTTTAAGAAGTCTAAAGGACTCCATAAACTTTGGCCTCTTAAGACAGACTTACCTTGCCATCTTTCAAAGTAGACTTATCTATGGCATTTTAGTATGGGGACATTCCCCCGCACGTCATGGACTCTTCTCAATACAGACACGAGCAGTTAGAGCAATTAGTGGACAACAATTTGTTAAACATAAACTCATGACGCTTCCATCTTTATATATTTTTGAGTGTTTAAGATATATAAAGAAAAATTTACATTTATTTGAAACTTAAAAATCTGTTCATAGTTACAATACTCGAAACCAAGACAAAATTTGCTCTAAATTGCTACGATTGGAAACAAGTAGAGATTCTAAAAACTATTTTTGTGTTAAATTTTACAACTCTTTTCCTACAAACCTAACAGAACTGCCTATCAAACCATTTTTGATTAAAATTAAAGAATTGCTTATAATAAATGCATTCTATAGTTGGGATGAGTTTTTACTATATTTTAATTGATTTTACAAGTTGTTTTTATTTTTATTTTTTATTTAAATTACACATTTTTTTAAACTGTTTTTAAGCTGTCATGAATACTACTATTGTAATTATTTTACCCTACTTTTTTTTAATTTTTAATTTGTATATGTATTGATTTTTTTCATTTTATTAGCAATAGCACCAATAAAAAAAAAATAAAATAAAATAAAATAAACTCAAAGAACTTATGCTAGCTGTAACTGTATCTAACTATAATATTATTGTTCTGACCAAAACCTGGCATAATCATGACATCAGCAATGCAAAACTACAATTAACTGGTTAAAGTTTGTGTAAATGTGTTCTACGTTAACAAGTCCTAAGCTAGACGGAGGTGGTGTCTTAATTGCTAATAAAACTTATTTTAAAAGTATATTATTACAACCTGCTTTTCTAAGTGTTGAACATTTGTTTGTCACTATTATGTTTGTTCTTATGTTTGACTTACCACCTAACTCGGCATGTAATAAATATTTAAATCATTGTTATTCCGTTGAAACTATCGTTGACAAATATTCGAACAGTAAACTAATTTCACTGAACGATTATAATCTACCCGTAGCGGCATGACTAAACGATGAGTTAGGCATAAATGTTATTTATAATGATAGTTCACTTTGTTGCCAACAATTTTGGATTCTTAAACTGTGCACAATGTATTTCTATACCTAATGATGTTGGTGTGTTTTTAGATTTCTGCTTTTCTAATATCTGTGATATTTCTGTAATTAATGCTGTGGATGTTAAAACTAAGCTAACATCATAATGCTTATGTGATAGACATAAAATGTAATATTAGCCGTAATATTTTAATGTGTAATTAATAATCTTTTGTTGAATGTTGATCGGTTTGCTCTTTTTTATAGTTTTGATGTTGATAATTGCAATAATTTATTTATATTTTATACTCTGTGTTGCATTTTGCTATTGACTGTTTTGTTATCAAAAAAATGTGGCGTAAAAACAATTTTCCAAGAATTGATTTCACTTATCAGACTTAAAAAAACTGCATAAACGTTATAAGTCTTTAAGACTTTTGTCTGATTATAATGAGTTTCAATTAATTTGTACATTGTGTATAAGTTTCAATACAGTCTATACAAGCAATATATTATTCGAACAGAAATGAACATTCAAACTAACCCAAAACACTTTTGGAAATTTGTTAGTGACACTAAAAAAACTAATAATTTCCCATCTACAATGTATTATAAGCATCGAACTTACAGTAATGGAGATGACTAGAGAGCGGATTTAAAAGCATTAAAAATACAAAAAAAAGTGCTTAAAAGGGCATAAAAATGTTACTAAAAAGCCTAAAAATGTTACTAAAAAAGCATAAAGAAGCACCAAACATATAAAAAAGCATTAAAAAAGCATAAAACAATTGAAAAAAAAAAGAAAATTTAAAAAATCTAAAACTATAAAATATTTTAATAAAGGTTTTATAACATTTATATTTACAATAGATGATTTTTTTCACACATATTTTAAATAATATAAAAAAAACTTTTAAATAACTAAAAAAACTATCTACAAAAACAGTTAATAATTAAATGTTGCTCTAAGTGTTCAACTGTAAAATTCTGCGTTTGATCACTTAAAATGTTTTTGAAGGCAAAAAGACTTCTTTCGACATGCACACTTGTTATTGGTACATGTTTAAATTTTGCTTTAAAAGCTTGATTCATATCAAAATCTGGAACATTCTCTCCACTCAAAATACAGTTTATTTTATTTAATGTAGATAAACCTCCATTTTTCAAAAACACATCTTCGGATTTTGATTTCACTGTTTGCCTAATACAGCCTAGTACTTTTAAAATTGCTTCTTTGAAATCTCTAATTATACTTAGACTTCCATTTAACGTATTTTTTTGTTTTTCTACCAATTTTATGGCATGACTCACAAAACCGAAAGCTAAATTATTTTGAAGTTTCTTATTTTTTAGAACTGCCAAGCAGTTTTTCACTACATTATGTATGTAACAATATCGCGGTCAATGTCCGACGGAGAACGGACGCGCTCGCGAATGTGCATAAAGGCGATTTAAATAATGGTGAATAATCTACGTTATTTAAAAAATTAAAAATTCTGTGAATTAGAACAAACAGAGGAAAGGTGAAAAGTTTATTGTGAAAGTTCAAAAAAGTGTAAAACTGGACACACTAAAAAATACAGGTGCGGTCGTGTTTTAAAACACACTCGTGTCGTGACGCGCGACACGTCTAGTGTTACATAATAAAACATAAACGCGGAAACAGCAATTTGATATTAATTAAAAGTGAAACTAGACCAAGGGTCAAAAAACGTAATAAGATGGATGCATTTTTAAAAAGCGGGATGTTGCAAAGAACACCGCCGGATAAAAAAAAGATAAAGAATTAGGTCAAACGAATCAAAAAAGAGGGAGAGAAATAGATTCGCCAGGAGGTAACAACGAGGCGAAGAGAGCAAATAACCCCACAACAATCCAAATAATGGGGAAATTAATTAGAGAGTTAAAAAACTTAACCAGTGAGTGTACAACCACTAAACTGGAAATTAAAAAGGTGGCGAATCAACTAGAAACAAATATGGAGAGAATGGAAATTGAAGAAATCCAAAAAAAAAACAGGAGAATGAAAATAAAACAAAAATAGGTATAGAAATGTCGACACAGACAATGGAAACTGGAGATAATAGGGAAGAAAACCGTAAAAACCATTTCATCTCGGACGAGGAGATATTAAAAGTGGCTAATGAAGAGGATATAAAAAATATTATAAATAAAGAATAGAGAGATACAGACTATAAATATGTAAACGTGGAAAAAAAAACCAATAATGGAAAAGGAAATGGATACAGGACTTTTAATAAATAAAGATGAAATAGGCAATGAAGGTGGTATCTTACAACAAGCAAAAATAAAATACCCTGAACTAATGGAGGAAGAAGGAGAAGATGAAACGCCATATATAGAAATAGTTAAAAATCTAAGCGGAAAAAATGTGGGAAAAGTACACATCATTAAGCAGAAAATCGAAACGGCAGGGAATAAGGAGATACTAATAGCTATCGAAAAAATGCTTATCAAAACAAAAACATTAAGTATTGAAGAAATAAATATACCAATACCAACGGGAATTACGGCAAGAGATGCAAAAAAAATTATGGAAATAGCAGGAAGAAGAACTAACACAAAAATAAGACTATGCGTGCCAACACAGGGACAGGTAGCGGAGACAAATAGAGAAAAAAAAAAACAGGTACGGAAACAGGTGCTATAGTAGTGAGCAAGCAAGGTGTCACATATGCCGATTTGCTGAGACAGGCAAAAACCCAGATAAAAGGATCTACGTTCAAGGAGGTAAGAGAAACAAAAAAAAGGGAGTTGTTACTAATTACAAAGGGTAATGAGACGGAGAAAGAGATAGAAAAAAATAAAAATGGAATGGAAGGCTGCAATGTACGAAAAGCCAGCAACAAAACTACAGAACTGGTGATAATAAACGATATTAGCCCGGAAATTAAAAGAGAAGAAATACTGGAAGAAATTATGAACAAAGTGAACACAGAAGGAAGTACAATAATTTTCATAAAGAAAGGTTATAGAGAAAAACAAACCGCTATAGTCAAAATGGACTAAAAAATAGCAGAACAGATAATAGGAGAAGGAAGAATAAACATAGGACTCATAAGATGCAGAGTAGAGAAAGTTAAAGCAAATGAAAGAAAATGTTATAAATGCTGGAGGAAAGGACATGTAGCGGCAGAATGCAATGGGGAAGACAGGTCTTCGCTATGTATAAAATGCGGAAAGGAGGGACATCAGGTTGCCGAATGCAGAAACAAAGAATACTGCATTGAATGCAAAGTATTAGAACACAGAACGGGAGAGAAAAGATGTCCAGCTACAAAGAAAAAAGAAATGAGGAAAACAAAGAAGAATATGGAGGACAACAACCCAGATAACTGGAGAAAGCAGGAGGAAAAAAATAGTATCACATAATGTATAAGTTTATGCAAATAAACATAGAGATGGGAAGAGAGGCTCACGATTTACTAATAGCAACAGCGGAGAGAGAGGAAATAGACCTAGTGCTAGTGAGTGAACCTAATAAAAACAAACTAAATGGTAAGTGGATAAGAGACAAAGGAACAGATGCAGCAATTTTAGCTAGGGGGAAGTGTAGGGACAAGGTGGAAAGATGGGGAACACCAAAAGAAGGAATAGTGTGGGCAGAAGTACAAAACATGATAGTATACAGCTGTTATATCAGCCCAAACTGCGATCTGGAATACTATTTAGAGTGGATAGAAGAATTAGAAAGAAGTTTAAGAAAACAGAAAAACAAAAAAAATATTGTAGGAGGAGATTTCAACGCAAAATCACCGAGATGGGGAGGCTACAAGAACGATTTAAGAGGAAAAATCTTAGAGAAGATGATAGCAGGGTTAAATCTTACAATCTGCAACAAAGGAGACAAACCGACGTTTGTAAGAGGAAGCTCAAAATCACATATTGACATCACCATAGCAACGTGGGAAATGGCAAAAATAATAAATGAATCGTGACTGAAGATGAATCACTGAGTCTACACAAACATATACAATACAATACAAAGGAGAAAGGAAAACAGGAGCACACGAGAGAAGGTAAATGGAACGTAAGAAGAATGGACAAAGAAAAGATAAAGAGAGGCATGGAAACAGAAGAAGTGACAGAAAACGAAAATATTGAGAAAAGATGCGAGAGGTACTCAGAAAAACTGAGAAAAGCGGTGGAGGAAGCAATTCCTAGGTACAGGGAAGGCGGACGAAAAGGACCATACTGGTGGTGTGAGGAAATAAAAGAATGCAGGAAAAACACAATACAAACAGCGAGGAAAATCAAAAGGCTGAGAAGAAGAGAAGAGAACACAGAGGAAATAGAAGAGAAACTAAAAAACGACAGAAATTTTTTAAAAAAGGCAATTAGGGATAGCAGAAAAAGATGCTGGAAAGAAATGATAGAATCTATAGATGGGGATCCTTGAAGAAAACCGTACAAAATAGTGATGGACAAATTGGGTGGAAGAACAAAAGGAATCTGCTTAAAAGAAGACGAAGAAGAAGAAGTCAAAATTAAAAAACTATTTCCCAAGGAAGAACCAGTAGAAGAACCAGAAACAAAAGAAGAAGAAGCAACAGTTATGGCAACAGCGGAAGAGATCAAAGAGATCATAAAAGAATTGCCTAACAACAAAGCACCAGGTCCGGACGAAATAACAACAGAGATTGTTAAAGCAGCTTTAGACGGAAACGAGATAGAAATAACTCAAATAATCAACAGGTGCCTAAAAGAAGGAACTTTCCCAGGATGTTGGAAAGAAGTCACTCTGGTACTGATTGAGAAAAAAAAAGAAGCAGGAAAAGCAACATCATACAGACCAATATGCTTAATCAACACACTGGCTAAAATAATGGAGAAAGTTATTGTACGGAGAATAGAACAAGAAATAGAAGAAAAAGGAGGATGGGAAAAAGAACAATACGGATTTACCAAAGGAAAAACAACCTTAGGAGCTATTGAAAAAGTGAAAGCAATAGCAAAAGAAGCAAACAGCGGAACGCAGAGGAAAAGGCAACACTGTGTAATGATAGCGTTGGACATACAGAACGCGTTTAATAGCGTATCATGGGCAGCAATCATAGAGGCGGCAAAGAAGAAAGAACTGAACAGAAAAACAATCAAGATTATATGGAGCTACTTACAGGACAGAAACCTAGTGACCAAAAATGGAAGATTCAAACTTACTAGAGGGGTACCGCAGGGCTCAGCACTGGGACCAAAACTGTGGAACCTTGTCTATAACGAGTTACTTCGAATGAAGATGCCGGAAGGCGTGTCAATAACAGCATTTGCGGACGACATAGCAGTAGTAGGTAGAGACGTAGAAATAGAAGTACTAAAAGGAAGATTAGAGCTGGCAATTGATATGATACAAATATGGATGAGAAGTAAGGACTTAAAACTAGCAACACAAAAAACTGAGGCGGCATGGCTATCGACTAAGAGGAATAATAGAGGAACAGGTAAGATACAGGTGGGAGATCAAGAGATAACCATAGGAAAAAAATCAAATACCTTGGAGTGACACTCGAAGCAAAGGGATGGCATGAACAGGTTAAGGAAGCGGTCATTGGAACAAAGGAAATTGAGAGAAAGCTTGGTAGACTTATGCCAAACAACGGAGGTCCAGGAGAAGAAAGCAGAAGGCTAATAGCAACGGCAGCAAGAAGCAAATTGCTGTACGCCGCAGAAACATGGGGAGAAGCCATGAAAACAAAAAAAAACAGAAAGGAAATAAGAGGAGCCACAAGAGCAAGCTCGCTAAGGATTTGTAGAGCTTACAGAACAGTGTCACAAAAGGCAGTAGAGGTAATTGCGGCAACACCTCCCGCGGATATGATGGTGGAGGAAAGAATAGAAATGAAAAAACTTGTAAAAGAAGGAACGAGTAAAAAAGAAGCAAAGATAAGAGCAAGAGAGAAGACTATGGAAAGATGGCAGAGAAAATGGGATACAGGAGAAAAGGGGAAATAGACGAGAGAATTAATCCCAGACATAAAAGAATGGGTAGAGAAAAAACCCGAGACGTGCTATTATACAACACAAATACTGACCGGGCACGGAGCATTTGGAAAATTCTTGCAAAAAATTAAAAAAAAAAATTAAGAAGAAAAGTGTACATTTTGTCAGGAAGAAACACACGATAACGCAGAACATACTCTAGTAGAATGCGAGGCGTGGGAGGAAGATAGAAAAAAACTAGAATATATACTAGGAAGCAAAGTGGATAAAAGAACAATCATTAACAAATGCTTAAAAGATGAAAATAAATGGAGGGCGTTAAAAAACTTTGCAACAAGTGTACTAAAAAAAAAAATTGAAGAGTTTGACAATAGAAGAATATAGAAAAACAAACAATAGAAACAAACACACAAACTAAAAGCCATAGAAGAGAAAGAAAAGAGATGAGAGAAGCTAAATGAAAACAAGAAAACAGAGAAAAAGATCAAAAAGAAAAAAATAAGAAAGGACATGACAATTGTGCATACCAAGAAACAGAAGAAAAAAGAAGAACATTTACAGAGACTACGATACCAAATGAAATTGCAGAGATAAGGAGAAGGAGAAAAGAAATATTGAAGGAAAGCAGAATAACAGAAATAACAAGGCAAATACCAAATGGTTGATATGCTATCTCGAGGATGACTGAGAACGCAACCTTTCAGATAGTCAGAATATACCTGGCAACGAGAGGACATTTTTATTTATTTTTATGCTTTTTACGGCTATTTTACATCGCCACAGTAAGTCTACGACTTGTTTAAAGTGGTTTGATGGGACCAACAGCTTAATACGTGACTTCCGAACCACGCTGGTGGATAAAGTTATCATTTCAGTTATAATTCGGGGATCGAACCCCGGACTGCTCGCATGATATGCAAGTGCTCTACCATTGAGCTATGACACCATGAAGAAGTAATTCCTGATGGAGATACAAGGATATCACTGGAGGTAAAACTTACAAATCTAGGACTGCCAAAAAGAATACAACTGATGGAACAGCATAAATTATTCATGAAGGAGAGGGGATACAATAAAGAAGAAGTGAACGAAGACCTTAGTAAGCTAAGAGCACATCTGAGAACAAATTATATAATTAGAGTAAATAACACAAAGATGGGAGAAAGAAGAGAATGCAGAGGTAGATGCCAGTGCAGATAAGAAAAGGCAAAATGACAAAAGAGACAGACAAAGGTAGGGGCTATAGGGAGAGAGGGGCCGGGGACAGCATGCGTGCCGCAGATGATGCGTGAAAATCCGCAAAGCAAAAACCAGCCCGCCTCAAACTAGCACCAAATGTAGGTTAGTTTAGACAGGGACATTAAAACAACAGGATTTCCGCAGAGAAGAAAACCGGAAGGTTATATCATGCGTAAGTTATTTTTAAGGGTCACTTGTTGAGAGCCAACAACTCACTACGTCCTAAAAAAAAAAAAAAAAAAAAAAGCAGTTTTTCACTGATTTACTTGCAGGATCCGAAAATTGTATTACAACGTTTTTAATTTGTTTAAATTGAGAGAATCTCCGACCTACCTACTATTTTGGGAATTATAAAATACAGTTATTAGACTTGCTTGAAGAGGTGGCACTAAAATATGCTATGAGCTCAGTCGGGATTTACAGAATTATATTAAACTTGTCTAAATAATAGTATAAAAAATATGCAAGATCTCGATACGTAAATTTTGCTTTATGTTTTCTAAATAATAAAATAATATACGCTTTTTTTATTTACATTTCAATCCACTAAATTTCACAGAAAAACTGGTTTATCAAAAAAAAGTACCAAAACTGAAAAAAAAGCTTAAAAAAAAGCACAAAATCTTAAAATAAGCACCAAATTCAAAAAAAGTACTAAAAAAGCAATAAAAGCGCAAAAAACTTAGTGCCAAATGATTACATTCTTCACAATTCGTGCATATATTTAGCCATATTTTCAATGCTTTAACTATTTAGAGTAAGTATAATAGCTCTCTAGAGATGACTATGTTAATAGATTTAATAAATTCCTTTCTTCTGTTTACGATAAACAAATTTATCTAATATAGTTGGTTTTAATAATAACTAAATAATACTCTAGTATGCTTTGTGGTGTTATAATATTAATAATGCAACATGTTTCGACAATTTCAAATTGTCATCTTTAGGCTATTAATACATTATTTATTTTGTTGCAATGCAGCGTAACGTATGTACGTACATAACAAAGGGTTTGGGAGTAATTTATGACCCAAAACTAATTGTTGTTGAGCATAATCTATATCTGTAACCGTGCTATGAAAATGTTAAGATTTGTTTACAAAATGTCTACTGACCTATCTCCAAGCACACTCAAACTACTTTAACACCTCTAACACTAGTAAAAATGGTTAAAAAAAAAATGTGTATTAATATTATTTAGGTCGATATATCTATGTGCATTTTCCACATCAACTTTTATCCAGATTTTGACTGACGTACGTTTCTAGTTGTTTTATGTTACCAAGCATTATAAGGAAACTATCTGTGTTGGTGCATCTAATTAAAACGTGATCTTTTAGATCGATTTTACATGCATGATATATAATCTTTGTAATAGCTTTTTCATGTTTGTCGCACACAAAAAAACAATTGTATCACTTTATTATTGCTTTTCTCATACGCATGTACCTCGGATTTCAATATTAAATCACTTCGCATTTTTCTTATAAATAAAATAAAAATTAAAAATATGAAAAATAATAATAATATAAAATAATGTAAGTAATTTAAAAAGAAAGTGCTTAAGAAAAACAAAAAATACAGTTCCCCAATCTTTCCAGGGAGAGGAGTAGTATAAGAAAAAAGCAATTATATTTTGATTAAAATAATTTAAGTGTGTGTGTGTAAAATAACAGCAAACTATTAGAAAAATTATTACCTACCTACAACTAAAAATAATGTATTATTATTTGTCTCTTCTAAATTAATTTTAAAAGTAGAGTTTTCAATTGTAGAAAAAAAAATTGTAAAGATTTTATCAATATACATATTTTAATAATTCTCTAGTATAGAAATTATCGAAGCATAAATGGAAAACACAAAAGTTTGCAGTTTTTCCCATCCACCTTAACTAAATAACATTATTTTTCAGAATACTGAACGCTCCAACAAATATGTTTCAAATTAATTTCCATTTCCATTTACTCTTGGTTTTATTATTGACCTTTAAACAACAATACTTTCTGCTTTTGTAAATACAATTGTTCTCATATAAAATTCAAGAAGCAAAATTCCATTGTCGTTAAGATTAAAATTTATATCACTGACGCGGCGGAAATTGAAATAATAATCTAATTGCATAGATTAGAATGCAGCGTTAAAAATATGAAAACACGTGAGGCGGTTACAAAAGTTAATTAATTTGCAGTATGAATATGGTTGGACATTTTCAAATTAAAAACTCAAAAGGTGACAAAACATGAATTAAATTTTATTTTAACCAAACAAGAAGGATGTATGTATGTACCCTACGTGCTATGTATTTTGTATTTAATAATTCTATTTAATGTGTTTACACTGGTAATTATTTTTAACTCAAAATTATAAAATAATTTCCTACGCAATTTTGTTCAATTCATGTAAGCATATATTCTTATATTATACGTAAATATTGATAAAATAATATAACGATTTATCTTTTTGCAGTGGCACGATATTATATTTAAAAAACAAACAAGCCCACAAAAATAAATTGAAATGTTAACTCTTTGCGGAAAATAAATTTGCTAAAGTTATTATTTTTTTGTTGCTTCTATTTTAGCAGCAGCAAACTTTTCATGGCCAATACACACTTTATATTATATTTTAAGAATGCTTTCTAGTCATGACAGAACTCTGAAAGTGAATTGAGATTAAGACATTTTATATTATTTAGTTATTTGATTGCTTTAGTTGCGTTTTTACATTTTATTTTGCCTGACTTCTTTAGGGTGAGCAATCATTTTATTATTATGCTTCAATAACTCGTAATAATGTTATAAATAAATTGGGAACAATATTCTATTTTTAGCAATTGATTTTAGTTCAACCTCAAATTGTATTGAATCTGCAACGTTCCTGGTTATTTATTTGAAACACAATATCACGTAGCATTGCAGGATTTCATCGTAATGTAAAGCACGTAGTTGAGAGTTCTGTGATTAATCCAGGTAAAAATTACGTTGGTCTAGTAATATCAACTTTAGAATTGCCAAATGGATATTATATGTAATAATTTAAATAACAAGTTGTAAATAAATGCTAACACATATTATTATCAATATTTTAGTCCCGGAAAAAATTTAAAGTTTTCAATGATTTAAATAAATTAAAAGTTGTAAATTTGTTTTATTATAGTATTAAAGAATTTTCTACAAATTATAGATTAGTATACATAAATATATGGTTGGAAAAAATTAAAATTAGAAATGAAATTTCTGACAAATTAAGAAACATGTTTTGAAATAAAATCACATGGCCTTTCAGGTTGAGGGTTAAGGCATAGTTCCGTAGCACTTATAAAAAAACATACACACAACAGCCTGTAAAACAAGAATAGATTTAAATGGAAACGACAAAAGCAACAAAAGAGGACTTTGAATTTTTTCACTTGAAAAGTACAAGGAATTCCAGGGAATTGAAACGGCGATTAGTGCAAAGAACCTGGTAGAAAGACAGTGGGATAATAAAGGGTGCATCTCCAAACTGGCTGAAAATTAAATATGCGATAGACTACTAAATATAATTTATTAAACTATTATTTCATGAAATTATTCTGACTCATATAATTAAAGCAATTGAGTAATTTTTCTCACTATAACTAATTAGTAATGTGTGGAATACTACGAGACAAAATTTGTATCATATCCTGCATAAATTAAATTACATTTGCCTATAATAGCATTAACCAATAGATTTGGTGTTATCACATAAATTGCAATCAATCTGTAATTTAGTTATAAATCAATTTTGATTACAAAATTACTACTCTCTATATCAAATTTATTAAATAAACGTAATTGATCTATTTATATTAATAAATACGCCATAGTTTTTGTGTTATGGAATTTAATCGGTTTAATTAAAGTTGGGAAAATGTATGAGATTGTAGTAGATATAATTGTTGATAAAGAAATGCTGCGAGCAATGTTAGAATTAATCATGATATTGAAAAGCAATTTTATAAAATTCAATTAAAAAGTTTCTGTGAGTTAATGTAGAAAAAACGTTTGATGTATTTATATTTTTTATAAAAATAAATTTCTTGTATTGATACTATTTACAGTTCTATTTTTATGAAATTAATGAAAATCATTTCCCAGATCTAACAAATAAATAAAATGATTCATATCAATGATTGTACTCGGTCAGTCGTTAACCCAATTAACAAATAAAGTTAAGTCAATTTTAAGCAATTTTATTTAGTCGGTATCAGTAATAATTGGATGTATCGGTACAGAATTAGATACAATTAATTTTGTAATGCATTGGTTGTCAGGTTGTTAGTCTAGTTTGCTTAAGCTAATTATTTTAAGATTTTAATCAATTTATTGTAATGGGTACCTAGCATGATGAAATATATTGGTACTCAATTGTATTAATTTTCAATGTTTTAATAATGCGGTGAGGGATTTAGATGAATTAACTCAATTTAATTAGTAAAATCGTATGTCTAATTGAGCGTATTGATTTTGATTAATTTTTTTTAAATTTTAATGTACAGTTTCCTAGTTATAATATTCTGGTACTGCAGTAAGTGTATTGGCTCATATCAGTTAATTTAATGTATAGTTTGCAAGTCATACTTGTTTTAGTAACGCAGTGACAGTATTGGCTAAATTAGCTTATGTCAGTTATTTTCAGGTTATACAGGGTGTTAAAGAAAATGTAAAATATTTAAGAAAGTAGTAGTACAAACCATAACAAACAAAAAGTCTTAATGAACATTAATTGTTATAGCAACGGTTTTGGAGATAGGAAACATTATTTATTTTTATTATTCTTTTTCCATCCTTTTTTTATTTTGCAAAAACGTACATTTTCTTATTATAGTTGGCTGATGTTTTGTAAAATAAACATTTAATATTTGAATTGTTGTTAGTGCACAAGTTTTTATGGCTAAGGCTGATTACTTAAATGCAAAACTAACCGACATGTATTTCATGTATGTTTGGAAAAATTTACCAGAGATTAAGAGATACCGGTTCACTTCAAAAACAATGTTATCTTTCCGGCAAACCAAAGTCGGTATCTACTCCTAGAGCAGATCAAGAAATTATAGCACAGATAGAGCATAATTCTGATTACAATGAATTTGATTCTCTTCGGACTTCATGTAAAAATCTGAACGCACGTCTTTACAAGCAGTACATTTTACGCACCGAGAATAACATTTGGTCTAATCCAAAACATTTTTGAAGATTTGTAAAAGAAGCTAAAAAAACTAATGCTTTCCCAGCTACAATGTATTATGGTGATCAAACCTGTATTAATGGTGACGTTCTTGTAAACAAATTTTCAGATTATTTCTCTTCCGTTTATAATTCTCAAATTCATCCAACTCCATTGTTTAAGTTTGATAAAAATGTATTTCATACAAATTTCTCAGTCAGTTTACTAGATATTTTTAATGGAATTACAAGCCTTAAATCTAATCTTAGCACTGGACCTGACGGTATTCCTTCTATGCTCTTAAAGAATTGTATTTATTCAATTTCAAAACCATTACATTTACTTTTCAACGCTTCATTGAATGAAACTAACTTTCCTGATGTATGGAAACAAACTTACATTATGCTATTGCATAAATCTGGTGTTAAAGAAAATATTACAAATTATAGAGGCATTTGCATTTAATCTGCTATACCAAAATTATTTGATCAAATTATAACTGGTCAAATACGTTGGATGTGCAAAAGTATTTTTGTAGAAGAACAGCATGGGTTTTGTGAGGGTCGATCTACACTTACCAATCTACTTTCTTACAAAAATTACATTTTAAACGCTTTTGAATGCAAAACTCAAGTTGACTCTATTTACACTGACTTTTCAAAGGCCTTTGATCGTGTGAGCCACAATATTTTGATTGCTAAGCTTCGTGTTTTGGGTTTTCATAATGCAGTGGTTGCTTGGTTATCTTGCTTTTTGAAAAACCGAACGCAGTGTGTAAAAATCAATAACTTTCTTTCACAACCTATTTTAGTTCCATCAGGTGTTCCTCAGGGATCTCACTGCGGACCAATTTTATTTTTACTTTTTATCAATGATTTTTCTGACTGTATTATTTCATCATCATTTTTATTATTTGCAGATGATTTAAAAATTTATAGAAGTATTTTATCAATCGATGATTGTAATCATTTACAACAAGATTTAGACTCTGTTAATGATTGGTGTCTTATTAATAACCTTTTGTTTAATGTTAATAAATGTTTTGCAATCAGTTTTAATAGAACGCTAAGCAAAATTCTACAACAAGTGACACAAATTAAAGACTTGGTGTAATTTTCGATTTTAAACTTACGTTTGTTGAGCATATCAGCTACATGTGTAATCGTGCTATAAAAATGCTGGGGTTTGTATACAGGATGTCTGCTGATCTTTCTCCAAGTAATCTTAAATTACAATACTGTGCCTTGGTGCGTTCTCATTTAGAGTACGTTCCGTCAGTCTGATGCCCTTTCTATGAAATCCATAGTCAGAATATTGAACGTATTCAAAACAAATTTTTTCGCCTGTTGTCTTATAGATTTGGTATATTGTCGGTTAATTTTGATCGCAATTACATTTCTTCATTATACAATATACCGTCACTAAAAGTTCGGCGCAAAAGATCAGATCTCTCATTTTTGCGTGGTCTAGTGATGTCTGAAGTAGACTGTCCTGAGTTACTTGTATCTCTTCCATTCTACATTCCTATTAGTGAACGACGTACCAGGCAGACTTCATTATTTAGAGAGTTTACACATTCTACTAATTATGGATTTCACAATCCTATTGGTAGAATTTGTAGATTTGCAAACAGTTTAACTAACAATTTTAATTTTTTTTGTTCTAAATCTATGTTTAAAATTTAATTGAGTCATATTGATTAAATTTTATGTATTTTATATTATATTATGTTTTTTATGTCGATCTTTTGCTTCTGTTTTTTATATTGATTATTTTATATATGTATTATATTGTTTATATTCATTGTATTTTTATGTTGATGTAAATGGTTTTACTTATACCGTAAATAAAGAATAAAGAATTCAGGAACGAGTGTGCGGAGAATATCAGCCAAAGTAAAAATTAGTACTACTCTTGTTTAGAGAATCCTTTACGAGCAGCTGCTCTATCCTTACTATGTACAACAAGTACAGACCTTAAATTTAACTGATCATCAGACACGTTGTTTTTTGTTCCTGGTTTCTACACAAAAATGCTAAGACCCGCTGTTTCTTGACAAATTTCTTTTTACCAATAAAGCCGGGTTCACAAGAAATAAAGTTTTTATAATGCATATTGTTGGGCCAACAAAAATCTCCATGCTGTAATTGAATGTGAATATCAGACACGTTTTTCATTAAACATTTAGATGGGTATTGTAGGCAACAGGTTTTTAGGTCTTGTTGTTTTACCAAACCGATTAACAAGCGCTGCTTATCTCAACTTTCTGCAGAACACAATGTATGATCTTTCTTATGACATTCCTTTGGCGCACACCCAATAAATGTGGTTACAGCATGATGGTGTTCTAGCTCATTTTTTGATTGCCATTAGAAAGCATTTAGACCAAACTTTTCCACATAGGTGGGTAGGAAAAAGCGGACCAGTTTTATTGCAAAATTGCAATGTTGTGCCTGCTTGAAAATAGAAGGAAGGCAGTTCAAACATCTTTTATAATTCTGTTCTTTGTAAAAATATATGAAAATAAATAATGTTTTATGTTTCGGAAACCATTGCTATGACAATCCATATTTATTAAGACTTTTTTGTTTGCTGTGGTTTGTACTACCACCTTCTTAAATATTTTACATTTTTTTTTACATCTTGTATATATTTAGTAGTACGAGGGACACTGCCAAAGTTTTCGGAAAATGTAAAGCAAAACACAAATTACGTTATGTAAATCGCTTTGATTCTCAAAATATTCTCCTTTCAAATCTATACACTTTTGCATCCAATAAAACAAATTTGCCACCCTGAGCGAGGTACCTCAAAAACAAGTGATTTAAATGCTTCTTCAGGCAATGAAAAACGCTCGCCACGCGTTTTATTTTTGATATGTCGAAATAGGAAGAAGTCATTGAGCGATAAATCAGGCAAATATGGGCAATGAGTCATTTATTGGATGTTGTTACTGGTCATAAACAAAAACAGTTTGTCGTGTTGTGTGAGAGCTTGCATTTCATGATGAACAATAATTTGCCGGTTTATGTTGTTCTTTCTGATTTCAACGATAACTTCTGACAAACAAATTGAAGTATACCAGTCAGCATTAACTGTTCTTTAATTCTCTAATGCAACAGTTGCAACATGACTCATTTTTCCGAAGAAACGCTTTGTGAACGCACCACATTTATGGGTTTAGGTTTATTTTGAAACACCCATACAGTCGATTGCTGTTTAGTTTTAGGCTTATATGAACATACCCAAGATTTGTCACCTGTTACGATGTTATATACCAAATTTGAACGACCCCCTTCGAATTTCTTTAGCATTTCCTTGACACGTGCCTGTTTTTGTTCTTTTTTCAAATTGTGTGGGATCTAACGACTGCAAAGTTTTCTGACATGCAAATGATCGTGCAAAATTGTATGTATTTGTTTTGCTGCAATGCCTAAGGATGCCTCTATCATGCCGATCTGACAAAATTATTTCACGCACAGCATCAATATTTTTTGCGACAACAGAAGTGCATGAATGACTTTTGCGACTTTAGCAGTGCTCCTCGTAGTAGTAGATAATTTTTTTCATATACACACATACAATGTTTTATAAAGAAAATAAACATATTTAAAAGTAATGTAAAAATGAGAATAAATATAAAAAAAAGGCTATCGACCATAGTCTTTCTGCTCAAATATGTTTAATAAAATTGATCTTACAATAGTTTTTCACATGTCTTGAGATTGTTTTGTTAAATTTTGTGTCATTAATTGTAGCAGATAATACCTAATGAGCAATAATGTTGATCAATTCTAAATATTTACAAATGCATTAAAAATGTAATCTCTTAAGATCAGTTTGAGTAAGGTCCGATAATAGTCTCATTACTCTTCCTTATTTTTTTGAAATTTAGAATTGAATATAAAATAAATTAATGTTAGTTAATTGCAATATTGCAATGCGCGGGTAGTTGAGTTTTGCTGGATGAATGAGGAGCGGCTGTACGGGCCATATGGGGGTGGGGGTTAGAGGGGGGTGCGTCGCGTAGGCGGACCCGGTCGAGACGACGACGGCGGGCGCCGGTGCTGGCAGTTGCGAGCCGTCTCCAGTGGTATACAGACGGCACAGCACCCTAGAGGCACAACACGCGTGTTCTCCTACAAGAGATTAAAGTTTTCAATAAAAAATCAATTAATCAGTAAATTAAATTCGTCCGCATTTTAAAACACAAGTGGGTTTAATATAAATTAATACTTTACGAGGTTTTTTGGAATCCAATTGACCTCTGAGGCAACAAGTGGAAAATCTATAGCACGCTATTTTTGGAACGTGAGTAAACCCTGATGGTTAGGAGCAATGATAACCTGAAGGCGTAAAGGAATGTGGGCCGTGTTAGCGGCCGCGGTCTGGGTGTGTGCGCTGGCCACCCCTCAGCCACTGCACCTGGAGCGGGACTCTTTTCGTAGACCGTTACCATCTACCCATCAACAACAGGGGCTTTTAGGCTGGCAGAAACGCGACCAGCCACCACCGCAACTAATGCTGAGATCATCCCGTTCGAGTAGGCAATACGACGTCCCCCAAATAGGTAAGATATTAACAATTCTATCAAAATATTAACTAAATTAGATTGTCAGAATTGAGTTATTTATGTGTCTGCTAATAGAACAAAATGAATTTTTTGAAGTAATTAATCAAAAAATTAGTCGTGTCAACGGTTGATTCATACAGGTGTTATTAGTGCAATTTATTCAAGTAGTGTGTGTAATTAGTAAATTAATATTGAAATAGTAATAAAGTTAATTTTACTTTAATTTATATTGTATTAAAACTATTTTGACTGTGATTTATTTATAGTATTATAACGAAAACAGCAACTTTGGTGTTATTTTTATTTCTATATATAATTTAATAATTGATTTATTTTTACCAGTTCATTCAGAAAAAACCAAATTGTGTTATGTCAAAGTATTTTTGTCAAATTTTATTTGCAATTAGCATTAAAATGCATTCAAAAGTACCTATAAACGCTTTTATTTAGCTTTTTTCAATTTGCCTAAATTTTGTTGACAAAATATAGTTTGATTTAAAAAAAAAGTAAATCAAGGTAACGGTCGGGATGCTATTAAAACAGTGACATAATAACGTTTATTTTGATTTGCAAAATAGCTTACTTTTTACGTATAGAGCACGAGTGTGCGGAAAATATCAGCAGAGGTAGGGATTAGCGTTACTCTTGTTTAGAGAATTAAATCCAGATATTAAATTCACTTGATCATCAAGCACGTATAGTTTTTTGTTGCTGGTTTCTACGCAATAATGCTGAAGACCCAATTGCTAATATTTATTTGACAAAACACCTATGCTTGAATGGAATCTAGATACGTTTTTTATTAAACATTTGGATGGGTATTGTAGCCAACATGTTTCTAGGTCTTGTTGTTTTACTAAACTGCTGTTGGCTAAACTTTTTGCAGAAAACAGTTTATGATCTTTTTGACGACATTATTATTAACTAAAGACAACAAATATAGTTTCAGCAAGATAGTGCTTTAACTTATTTTTTTGATTTATAGTAAATTTTTCTACATAGATAAGAAGGAGCGGACCTGTTTTCTGACTTGCAAAATCGTCTGATTTAAATCTTTTAAGTTTTATTCTTTGAAGATATTTTAAAACATTGGTCTATTGTATTTTTGTAAATAGCCTGCAGAAGCTACAATTCCAATCCAGTAAAGCGGCTTTAGAAAGAGTTTAAATATCCTTCAGACTACGATGTGGTACCTGCTTGGATATAAAAGAATGGCACTGTAAACATTTTATGTAACTTTGTTTTTTGATTTTGCTAAAAAATAAAAATAACGCTTTTCTATATGTTTTGTAAGTACAAGCACTAGAATCAAACTTTTCTTTGACTGCCAAAAGAAAACTCTTGATCTACGGACGATTTGGCAAATTGACCTTTTAATATTAACTTCAAGAATGTAATTATTAAAACTCGTATTAATTAATAAAATATATAAAAATTAGAAATTAGAAATTATTATCAAATAATAAATAAATAAAATTGTGGATTGATTTTCTGTCAGATTCAACGTGTGGTTACATCAGTGGTTAAAAAATATTTTTTTTTTAATTATAAAAAAATAATAAAACTTAATTAACAAAAAAATAACTTTAATGAGTTGTGGCAGAACACAATTTTATTATTAAAGGCTTACCATTATAATTAATGAAAAATTAATTACGGTTAGATAATGAATAATTAATTTGAAAATTCTAATAACATTATTTTTGAAAAGTATAAAAAATTAAAATAAATCTTATTAAGCTATATATATATATATATATATATATATATATATAACTTTAAGACGCATTAATTGTTTAAAATAGATAATTTAACTGCAACAAATAAAAAAAAATTAAAATCAATAAAATGTGTCAACATTAAATTACAATAATTACAATGTATTGCATGCTGCCGTAATTATAAAATGAATGTACGGTAATTTTTATTACGTAATTTAGCAATCCAGAGGGGAAAAAGTCATGGCAAGAGAAAACAGCCGGTGGGAGGACGTTTAGTGTGTCTCTTCATCACGGCACGACGCCACAATCAAAAATAAATTGTGTTAACCGTGGGTTTTGTTAATTATTATTTATAATAATTAACAAACTATAAACATTTTTGCGTACAGGTAAAACGTTTGAGGTTGTATTAAGGGTAGATAAGTAATGGATTAGTTGTAGATTTATATGTTAATTGATAGAAATTATTGGTTACAAGTTCTAAGAGAAAGAAATTTAATCAAACAATGCCTAGCAGAGTTTTAAGGAGTGTAATTTAGATTATTTACACATAGGAAAGTTATTAAGATATTAATATAGCATGCTTAAAAAGCCCCAAAAGATTGTTATTTACACACTGATAACCAAGGATTTAAAGTTGTGCAATAACACTGTAGCTGGTAGTAAGGCCTAGACTAGTATTGTGATGTATTATGTATTGAGTTATGATGTGGATTCTTGCATTACGATTTATTGCGTTTTATGTTAATTTTACAGAATTTATTAATAATTGTGTGCAGGTTCTATTTGTAGAGAAGCTTGCGGAAACGATAACAAGTTGTATGGCTGATGCGAGATGACGATATAGACAGGATTAAGCCGAGCGCAGCGTAGTGGGACAAGAGCGAAAAAAAAAAAGAATCACTAATTTTTGCGCAGTGAAGTGATACGGTTAAATAATTTGACGGCTATAGCCGTTCTTAAATTGTTTGAAGAATTAGTGTTAATTAATTAATATACGACGTTAAAGCACGGTGTGGTGATTGGAAAGTTTAGCGTGCATTGCGTCAGTTAAGTATCAAATATTTGATAAAAATATAATTCTAAATAAATCAAATCTTATAAGATCATTTAATATAAAGTTTATATTTCTTGCGCATATAGTTTATTTTAAAAGTTCAATTTTTTTGCTTATACTGCCAGTAAAAGAACGCACTAAATAATAAAAAGTTACATACTAAAACACATAAATGCAGGTAAACTGTGACTGGAGCAATGACAAATGGAATAAAATTTATTGTCATATTTTTATACAAATAATAGCATTTAAACTAAAAAAATATATTTACTGATTATTGAAAAAAACACTAGAGTAATATTGCAGATAAGTAACTAATATATTAAATTTATTCATTTGTTGCACTTAAGTTGTAACTTCTATGCCATTAGTACAATTGGCCAAGTCTTAAATAGTTACTAGAAATCAAATATTGTGCAATCTAACCAACTGTCTGTTGCAACATATTATACTTTTAAGTGCAAATAGTTTTTATTTTTATTTGTATTAAAACAAAATTTATCTTTTTGGTGTAATATAACCTAAAGTTTACGTGCAGCATAACTTTTTGGAAGACAATCTAACTTTTAATTACAATTGAATGAAACATAACTTAAATTTTATTTGGAACTAATTAAACTTTTCTAATAAATATGTCACCAGATTTGCCACTAAACGCATAAAACGCCTAGTAGACTAATTTTAACTTTTTAGTTACAACTGCTTTAATTTAGGTGTAAGAGTCAATCTAATTTTTAAGTGCAACACAAAACTACCTTTTGGTTGCAAGTAAGTTTATCTATTTGATCACATATTAGCCTAAAATTGATGTGTTTGTTTAATCTAATTTTGAAATGCTCAACTTTTAAAACTAACTACTTTTGGTTGCAAAAAAATTAAGTATAACATTTTGGTGCAACATAATTTTTGCATTTAAGAAAGTTTAAAATTGGTTCGCAATTTAGGTTACACTTGATTTAAATTTAAATTAGATTTTCAGGTGTAACTTTAAATACTAACGAAACCCAATTTACTGATGACATGCAACATAACCTAATCTTTTGTTATAAATAACCTAAAATTAATATGCAACATAATCTAATTTTTGATTATACATAGCCTAAAATTGATGTGCAACATACCTTAATTCTACACCTAGTTTGCAACTGAGTCTAACATTTAAAATTTGATTAGTTCAATTTATATCAATCCAACTTTATGTTATCATCAGACTAACTTTTAGATTAGATTAGTAAACAAGCATAATCCAATTTTAAGTTGTTATATTTAGATGCAATATGGCTTGTTTTTAACGGACCCTTGCGATTACAAGATGTTTTACGATGTATGTCTGTTGTTTTTCAAAGCAATTGAACAATGCTGCTTTGATTAGTTTCAAATTTAATTGTCAAAATAAATCAAAACAAGTTTATTATATTAATATATATAACCTACAACTTCTTATATCGTTAGGTGTCAAGGTGTCGGGCACACCAAACCACAAAAAAGACATGTATGTTTGGATGCCTATATAAAGTAATGGAACGATTTGAAAGAACGCTACGCTCTGCATTACTTTGTTGGTCACTTATCTAAGTTTTGCTTAGAAAAATGTAACGTTTTTTAATCTTAACTTAATTAATTTGGAGTCAAAAACTTCTCCCTACAATTAAATTTAAAAAAATGTAAGTTTTAGGTGAAAGTTTGCTAAATACCACACTAAAAAAATAAACTTTTTAGATTAAAATCAGAACTTATTATTTAAACTTCTACTTATGAATCAGTCTGTTAGTTCATGTCATTGACAATTCTAACTATTTAGTTTTACTGATTTTTTTCTGTTAAGTAAAGACGTGCGTTGTAAGTAAGGATATTGGTCGATATAAGTCAGGTGATGCAACAATTTGTCCAAATTTAAATAGGCATTACGCAAGTTACTTTTCAAAATTTTAGAAAGTAACCAACCTTATAACTCTATTTATAATTTAATCCAGCTGCACTATTGTCTTTCATGTTATTTGTTGTTTTGTCATGTCTTGCTGGTTTATCTTGTTTTTTATGCCGTTAGTAGTTTACCGTCTACGGACTTGCAGCAAGACTAAAAATTGCTGGTCTAAAGTCTTCCAATCGGAATGTAAGACCGCATGCAACGTTATACATGTTGCACAACATTTTGACAAAGTGGACGTCACTCGGCGTTTAGTGGCAAGACACGTCTCAGTCTGTTTCCACCTACCGAGTGTGGTTTGGCTGTTTACAGTTATTTTTTAAAGTTTTTTGAAAACATGTGGTTTAACAAGAAAATTTTAAAACTAATTGAAGACTAACATGCGTCTTAATGTTGGCGTCTTCTAGTCTTAATTTATTTAATAATATATTACTAAACTCTTGTAATTAGCATTAAGCAGAAACTTATTACACACAAAACAATATCTTCCATGGTAGACTACAAAGATGAGACTGAGAAATTTACATCATAGTGTGAACGGTAGACAAGACAAAGAACGGTGTCTTTAGACGATCTGTAACCCGTGTCTCTAGACACTATAAACAAATTGCGCAACATGATCTACTAGTGTGTATTAAACATGTATTGTTTCTAATGTCAACCCTCTGCATTTCTGCTTTGTCAATAACAGTAAAGGCAGTATTAATACCGTCTTTACTTGTCAACGTTGGCATTGTTATAGTTTTCCGTTTGATTAATTTTATCAGGGCCTAAACTAAATTGTCTCTGCGTAAAAGTTTTTCAATCCGGTTATTTCATGATTTGTTCTTGTGTTCACTAATGTCAAATATATTTTGGCTATGTTGTCTTTTTTATTTCTGTTTTGAGTTTGTTTCTAAAATTTTCTAATCTTATTTTTGGATTGAATTTTGTCTACTATGGCCAGAGGAAACTTGTCAGCCAAAAAGTCAATCGTTTTTACGTTGTAAATAATTTTGGTTATTATCTTTGGAGCTATTAATATTTCTTTCAATAATAATGTTTTTATCTAAGACTCTTTAAAAGAGTGGCCAAATGTCACTTTTATAGTTGAATCTCTGTAATTATCCAATAACTATTAACACTTGGGTGAGTGGACAGGGATTATAGTTTAAACTACCAACCTTTAATACATAAATTACTTTAGATGTCAACTTCTGCAACATTTCTGCTATTATAACAATTGACAAAAATAACATTGATGATTACTGATAGGCAAATGAAAAAGAATATGTAATAATTAATTTACTCACTTTGGTGAGTGGGCGGAAATTGTAGTTTAAATTATCAGCTTTTATTACATAAACTACTTTTGTTTGCCCACCCGCTCAACTGTTAGTGAATCAATTATTAGATGTTAACTTTTTTTGTATCATTTTACAAATACGGTTTTGGAGATTGACAGACATCCAATAATTGAATTATAAATAGTTAGGCTGAAGTTAAAGCCACCGACATCAATACATTAATTACTTTTGCCCGCTCAACTATTTCTTATTTAACTATTAGATGAAAACTATTTCTGCAACATTCTTACTATTGTATTTATTGACAAAAACAACACTGGTGATCAGAAACAGACAAAACAAAAATAATATTTAATAATTGAATCACCAATACTTGGGTGAAGACTGTAGTTTAAACTACCAACATTAAACCATAAATATTATTGCCATCATACTCGCTCAAGTGTTTATTATCCAATAATTGAATCACCGACACTATAGTTGGTGGGCAGGAACCGCAGTTTAAACGACCAACATCAATATATAAATTACTTTTGCACGCCCTTCCGCTCAAGTGTCTAATAATTGAATCATCAGCAAGTGAGTGAACGTAAACCGTAGTTTAAAACATTAATACATAATTACTGATGCCCAACCATCCGCCCAAGTATTTGTTATTCAATAATTAAACCTTAGTTTAAACTGCCAACATTAAAACATAAATAACTTTTCTCTGCCCGACCAACTGTATCTTATACAATAATTGGATCACCCACACTTATTTGTTTGTTAGCAAATTATTGAATGTTAACTATTATAACATTTGACAAAATAATATAATAATTTAAACGGCTAACTTCTAACCAATTTTATTGAATAAACATAACTTATAATGTACGCATGATTATACTAAGTTAATTGAATTTAATTTGGTCGTAGCGGAGTTATGTTAATTTGTTTGCCATAAAGATAATACGATGCGGTTTACCTCTACTACGGCAGTGATTGATTCTGCGGTAACGTCTCTATGTAAATTTTTACGTACATATAGATCGGATGCATGCATAAATCAACCCCTTCTTCTTGGTGGCAGGAAGCGTGTAAAAAAAGTCTTAAAATGGAATATATATCGAATCTGGTTTTGTAAAAAAATCGCACACACCCAACTTGGAGTGCAGCAAACAAACAAATCGGATATTCTATTCGTTGGTTATTTATTTTTCGTCCTCAACATATAAATAGAAGAACTGTCCGGTAGACAAACGGTGAGTACTTACGTGCAGAGGAGGAAAAATCGATCGTGCGATCATTTGTTTCGTTAAGCTACCGCGACCGGTCTGCGATCGTGGCATAAATTTTCCCAACGATAAAGTTCATTGGCCATTACGGAAGAATCGATCCTATCTCTATGTTTGTGTCAAAAACAAGGTATGACTCACTCACGGATGGAACTTTTGCGCAACTTTGCCTCGAAAACATAACCCCGTTTTTAAATTTAGAATTAGATATGATAAGTAACTTTTACCCATAAAAATTCACGATTTTCTACTATGGTAGTAGTAACACAATATGGCCAACTTGCCACCTTCATTATTTGTAAACAATATTAGAATTATTATATCTAACTTAATCCTAAACTAACATTCTTTAATTACTTGTTATTGCTAAAATAAGCTCGGATCTATCTTCGTAATTCATCTCACCTGTCCGTATAATAGCGCGTTCGTTACAATATGCAATCATTCAACTTAAATGTAAGCAATAAATAGGTTCTACTAGGACAGCTATGCTTGTAATTGATGCAAAAAACAGAGAGAATCAAGTAGAATGTATGGGAGTAGCGTGTGAGGTAATGAATTCCCGTGTAATGAAACCATTTCCGGGAATTAGTCGCGATTCCCATATGACACAGACGGTCACTTTAATAATGCTTTATAACCTTTTATATTTAATGAAGATTTTGTTCTATTGATTTCATTAATAGGATTGAACAATTGGAAATAATTAATAAAAATTGAAGAGAAATGAGTGTAATGAAGGTTTTGTTAAAAGCTCTCTTAAAAATACATATTTAATTACGCTCAATGAGGAAAGTTGTTATTTTAGCATCGAGTGGTAGTGAGTGGGGGAATAAAATATGGATTAAATCCCCCCTTAGAGAATTCTTAACGATTCGCGATAGGAATGGTATAGGCGCCGGGACAACCTTCAGGTCACAATATATAAAAAAATAATATTGATAATTATTATTCATTTTTTTGTTATAGAACATAAATTTAAGAATAAATGTAACTATTTTTGTAGTTTAAATTAAATTATTAATTAATTTGTTTTTTTTTAATTTTATATTATTACGAGCATTAGTTATAATAAATATAATTTGCCATATAAACTATTAATTTAACCAAGCAATTGTTACTTATTTTATAAACTGTTACAATTGTACAAAATATCTATTTCACTTAAGGGTAATTCCACAATAGTTCGGACAAACGTCCTCACATTGACATCTCTGACTTAGTTAGGAATATTTTGCCTTTTTTCAGTTTTTGTACTGTAAATAAGCAAAAAATAGTTTAAAAAAAATTATATCTTCGATTTTGCTATAATTAGGGTCGCTTTTACAATTGTCGGTTAAACAAGGAATAGCGCTATCTAAGGAATATATAAAAATGCGCTTTTACAATCTCTTATAACTTATATCTGGTATAGTAACTAGGTAACGCGCACAACAAATTAGTTTATAAACAACGTATACGTCAATTTATAAGTCAGTTCCAGAAACGGCCATCTTCGTGATAAATGATTTTTTAGAAAATGCATAAACGTGTTACAGTTAAAGTAGGATTTGTTGCAAAAATTATTGCGCAGAAGAAAATTGATAATCGTCGAGCAATATTTCTTTGATTGGCCTAATCATTGGGACCTTCAAGTGGTTCGTCTTTATTTCTAGTTCTAATTTGGGATTCATTGAACAGAGATTCTACTCGAGTGTGCGGGTGATTGAAATTTTACAATGGCCCCGAGTCCTAGCAATTTCAAAAAACTTTATTTGTATGTTTCGAAGAAATAAACCAGGGATAACTTATCCGGTGCGTGAAGCAGTAGTTTTCTCAAGTATAGTAACCAAGTAACGCGCACAACAAATTTGCGTATAAATAATTTATACGTCAGTTTATAAGTCATTATTGACGTTTCAATAGGTTCTGTAGACTGTAACAAGGGCAAAACTAATGCTATACCAGGTTTATACATTTAGATAAATTTATTCCTGGTTTAAGTTATCTGACAAATTGTAAAAGCGGCCCTAAGAGACTTAAAATTTGAATAAGATACTTCTGAAACATAGTACTTTTGATTGCAAAAATTAAAAAACTGGATTTGCTTGCCATAGGGTGAAACATAACAAATAATTATAATAATTCTTTATTCACGGTAAAAGTTTAACCCCTTTACATCTACAATATAATATATAAATAAACATATTACATAAACTAAAATAATATACATAAAATACAAAAAGTACATAAAAAGAAGTTTAATCTAAAATACAATTTAGGTATACAATTCAATCAATACGATTTAATTGCGACCTATCCTGCGATTTGGTACAAAACCAATTAAAATTACTTGGCAAACAGTTTGCCAGTTTACACATCTTAATAATAGCATAATGGGACTTCAACTTCTCCTGGATCGAGTTGGGCTAAGTTGCGAGAGATTTGTTATTAAGATCAACCTCAAGAAGACGAAACTCATGACTGTGAGTAAGCAACCAATCGGAGATGCAGAATTATGGGTTGGGCAGAATAGGCTGGAAAGAGTCAGCAAAATTAAATACCTGGGACAAATACTGAGCGGGGACTGGGACCCCTCGGTAGAGATAAAAGCGAGGATCGAACAAGCGAGAGCCACATTTATACGCATGAAGAAAGTTCTCTGTGGACACAACCTGAATATAGAACTGAGAATGAGAATGACCCGAGCTATATTTTCTCTGTCTTCATGTATGGGGTCGAATCATGGACCCTTACTGAGGCTACCCTGAAAAAACTCGAGGCGTTCGAGATGTGGGTTTACCGACGCATGCTAAAGATAAGTTGGATAGATCGAGTCACTAATCTAGAAGTACTGAACAGATTGAAGAAAGAGAAGGAAATTGTTAACACCTTGAAGATCAGAAAACTAGCTTATTTCGGCCATGAAATGAGACAACCAGATAAGTACAATATCTTACACCTAGTGATGCAGGGAAAAATCGAAGGAGGGCGTGGCCCAGGAAGAAGAAGAACATCATGGCTTAAGAATCTTCGGCAGTGGTTCGGACAAACAACAACTGGACTCTTCAGGGCAGCTGTCGATAAAGTAATAGTAGCCAACATGATCGCCAACATTCGTCAAACGGATAGGGCACTTTAAGAAGAAGAACAAGTAAATTGTTGAAAATAAAAAATAAAAGTATTTCGAGTTTACGTGAAGGTTTTTAAAATAATAAAATAAAACAATTTTGTATTCCTTACTTCACAGATTTATTTTTAATGCTATATATATATTTCGTTTACAATGTAAACATTATCAATAGCTACTGATTGTTGCACCCGTAATTTGTAGAATGTGTAAATTTTCTAAACAATAGCATCTGCCTGGTAAGTCGATTGTTAATAAGAATACTGAATAGTAGTAGTGAATAGTCCACTTAAAAACGAATGATCAGCCCTTTTGCGACAAAGTTTTAGTAGTGGCAAATTGTACAAAAATGTAATGTAATTGCGATTAAAATCAACCTCTAAAATTTACGATTTATAAAATTATAATCTAGCAAACTTATTTTGAATTTGTTTAATACTTTGAATATGAGTTTTGTAAGACGGACATCAGACTGACGGAGCATATTCTAAATGAGAGCGCACCAAAGAACAATAAAGTAATTTGAGCGTACTTGGGGATAATTCTGCTGACGTTCTGTAAACAAAACCCAGCATTTTTATAGCCCGGTTACACATATAGTTAATATGTTTGACAAATATAAGTTTGTAATCAAAGATTACCCCCAAATCTTTATTTGAGAAAGTTGTTTCAACGGTTTATGATTAATATCATAACCGTAAGGTATTTTATTCTGTGTTTTATTCAAACTAATTAAAAAACATTTGTTAACGTTAAGAAAAAGATAATTATTATGACACCAAGCATTTACGGAATCTAAATCTCGTTGTAACAGATGACAATCATTAACAGATGATATTTTACTGTAAAGCTTTAGATAATCAGCAAATAAAAGAAAAGACGATAAATGAATACTCTGAGAAATATCATTGATAAAAAGCAGGAACAGAATAGGACCGCAGTGTGATCCATGGGGAACACCTTAAGATACAAGAATTGGCTGTGAAAGAAAATTTTAAATTTTTACACATTGAGTACGATTTTCTAAAAAACTAGATAACCATGAAACCACAGCATGATGAAAACCTAAAGCATAAAACTTAACTAACAAAATACTGTGGCTCACACGATCAAAAGCCTTTGAAAAATTGGTGTAAATAGAATCAATTTGTACTTTTGATTCAAAAACCTTCAAAATATAATTTTCGTAGCACAATAAGTTAGTAAGTGTGGAACGACTCTTACGAAAACCTTGCTGTTTATCAATTATAATACTTTTGCACATCCATTGCATTTGTTCAGTTACAAGTTGATCAAATTATTTAGGAATGGCAGATTGAATGCATATTCTTCTATAGTTAGTTATGTCTTTCTTAACCCCAGATTTAATTAAAGGCATAATGTAGCTTTGTTTCCACATATCAGGAAATTTAGATTTGCTAAAGGAAGCATTAAAAAGTAGATGAAACGGCGTAGAAATAGAATAAATGCATACTTTCAACATCATAGAAGGGATGTTGTCTGGCCCAGTGCGAAGATTACTTTGAAGGTATTCAATACATTTAAAAACATCAAACAAACTAATTGAACAATTTGAATGTATTACGTTGTTATGAAACCCAAACGTTGGAGCTATATGAACTTCAGAATCGTAAATAGATAAAAAAAAATCTGCAAATTTGTTGACATAATCATCCTCATTAGTGCAGATTTGGTCTCCATAGTACATTGTAGACAAAAAGCTATTAGATTTTCTGGTTTTGTTGACAAATTTCCAAAAATGCTTTGGATTTGTTTGAATATTATTCTTGGTACGTGCAATATACTGCTTGTAAAGGCGGGCGTTAAGATTTTTACACGAAGTGCAAATAGATTCAAACTCATTATAATCAGATAGAAGTTCTGAAGATTTAAAACGTTTATGAAAAACTTTTTTCAATTTAGTAAGTGAAATCAGTTTCTTGCTAAACCAAATAGGAAAGTTGTTTTCACGCCACAGTTTTTTAGGTACGTAACAATCAATTGCATAATAGAAAACAAAATAAAATAAATCAACACATGCATCAATAATCACAGTTATAAAAAAGTAAAGTCTGCAAATTTAAAATCACAGTTACACTTTAAAATATCACAGTTGGTATCACATTTAACATCTATCACATAAGCATAGTGGTGTTGGCTTGTGTTTAACAGAACATCAACAGCCATTGTCACTTTTACATCATAATCATTTGTAAAACAAAAGTCCAAAAACACACCCCTACTATTGGGTATTGTTATGCAGTTTAAAAATTTAAAAGAATTGGCTGCTAAATATGCAGGATAAGTTTCATTGCAAACTACTCCAATTCCTAACTCATCATTTATCCACAACGCTGCAGGTAGATTATAATCTCCCAGTAGAATAAGTTTACTACTAGGATATATATATATATCAGCTAATGATTCAACAGAGTAGCAATGATCGGCGTATTTATCAATAGCTGAATTTAGTGGTAAATATACCGCACTAATTAAATATGACACAGATTTAAAGTTAACAAAAACAAACAAATATTCCACGGTTGAATACGTGAGGTGCAGTAATATACCTTTTAGATGAGATCTAATTGCAATTAAAACACCCCCACAATCCAGTTTAGCACTAGTTAATGCGGAACGATTGCACCTAAATAAATTGTAACCACGTAGTTTAAGCTCAGAATCTTCAATATCCTGGGAGAACCATGTTTTGCTAAACACTATCAAGTCGTAACTGGAAACCGCTACGGCCAGCATTAGTTCTTTAAGTTTAGGTTTTATGCCCCCGACGTTTTGGTAGTAGATTTTGAGGCCGTTGGTAATTCTACAGTAGGGTCTAGGTTGCTGGCTGGATTCAGGCTTCAAAAATCCTCAGCAGAAGAAGCAGGAACGTTTTGCGCACGACCATAATTTGTAAATCTTCTGACTGCAATATTAGCAGGCCAGAGTTCCTTATATAAAATGGACCGCGCATGATCAGCAGAAATAGCAACTTTAAAGCCGCAGTAACTTCCAGATTTGACAGTTAAATCAACAACATCAACCAATATTGCCGGAAACTGCGATTTTATCTAATTAACTATATCACATTTTTTTGTCCCACGTTTTAGTTTAGATACGTGAATGTATGCAGTAGGTACATATGCCTGTAGCTTGCCAAAAATAACTTTTGCTTTTGGTTGAACTATCTGGTTGGATTTAGTTTTAGTTTTACAACTGAACTTGCTAAAGCAGTCGGTTCAAGCAACTGAGTCGTTACATTAGTGGGCAACGCAATATTTTCTCTTTAAGATAGATAATTTTTTTAATTATTAATTTATTAGATTAGATTGCACTTCCTCTAACAATATTTGATGTAATACAATGTTTTTGTGGTAAAGCTTAGATAATTATGAATCGTCCTTATTAAATATAGTACCAAAATTAGTGCAAGTTATGCCAAATTGTGCAACGCTTTTGCATTTGCAAGTAGGCATGATATCAATGCAGTAATAAAATAAAACAATATTAAGTAATAAATATATTAACAAAAATGGATAACACAGGTGACTTACTAAAAACAAACACAGGTAGACCACGGTAAGGTATTTTTTTAATTACACAAATTCAGTATTTTTTTGACTTTTTTTGCAAAACTATGAATAACCAAGAAATAATTATTTTTTATCATAATTTTTTTTGAAAAACTTGTTACAAAAGTACATATTTTTTTGAAAAAAAAAAAAATGATAAAAAATAATTATTTTTTTTGTCATAATTTTGCAAAAAAAATAAAAAAAAATTGAATTAGTGTTTAAATTTTTCCAGAAGAAGCCGAATAATTAGTAAAATTACAAAAAATTCGAGAAAAATTGCTTAACAGGAACCCATTTTTAGCAATTAAGTGTTATATACCCCAAGGCAAACAAATCCAATTTTTTTAATTTTTGCAATCAAAAGTACTGTGTTATGTTTTGAGAGTATTATTCAATTTTTAAGTTTGTAGGTATATCAGAATAAAAGATATAAAATTTTTAATAAAATGGTATTTTTCTCATTTTTTGGCAAAAATTTTGGAAAACCAAGTGCGTGATTGTGTTCTACTAAAAATTTCTTATAAAATAAACAACTTTGAATATGATTTTTGACTATTTTTTGCTTAAAAAACAAAAACTGAAGAGACAAAATACTCTTAAAAAATTAAAATAGCCGCCATTTACACTAGAAATTTGAAGTTTTAGAAATTGTTATATTTTGGTACCCCAAATATGTGTATAAAATTTGAGCAAAATTGGAGATGTTGGTGGGGACGTTTGTCCAAACTATCGTAGAATTACTCTTATAACTTATATAAACTACGGCTGTAACAAAAATACAAAATTACCTACCAAAAAACTCAAAAAAATCAGTTTATCATGCAATATTTGCATCATATAACAAGTACCTAAACCATAACTGAGGAAACACAACCAAAAAAAACAAACAAACTACAAAGACAACAAAATAAATTTATCTAAATTGTATACACACTGGACAGAAAAACACCTTCAACTGAACTATACAAAGAAGAATTAAATATAAATAAGATGCCTTGAACAATATACTATTGCTATATAAAATAAATAACAAAATGATAAAAACTAATATAACAATACAGTCAAACAAAGAAATATACAACTGTTGCAGACAGACACTAACAACAGAAACTATAAAGCAATACAATAATCTGCCAACATATATAAAAAGTCTTAACTACGTACAATTTAAACTAAAAATAAAACACATGCTATCACATGACAAAATATAAATTAAATAAATAAAGAAAATAACTCAAACAAGCCCTCAATACCGACAGCCTGAAATGGGAATGATTACCCAGAAACCTCAGGACGATGAGAGAGGGACGAAACAATTTTTTTATTTTGTTTTATATATTAAAAATACATATTTATTTTATTTAAATTTTAGTTTTTGCTACAGATAGTTTTAATATTAATTTTTAGTTTAATGTATGTATGTAATAATATCAACAATAAATTTTTTACTACTTAAAATAACTGCAATACGCACAATAAAAAACTATTTTGTGAGACTAATGTACATAAATTTGCTAAAAACGTTTGTTCGAAGAGGATTGACGCAACTTTTAATTTGTCCCTGTGGGTAAAGAGCAAATTTTTATTCAGTTAAATTTAGAAGACCAAATTCCGGACTGCTAACGTGCAAATCTTGACAGAGTCATTAAACTATCTCACAGTTTTAACATTTAAACGGTTTTATCAACACACGTGAATGATAAAATATAGTATCAATGTTAACATACTTTTACAGGATTAATTTTATTGTATTATTTGTATCATTTTCAGTTTTTTACTATTTATATGTATTACTTTCTATTTATCCAATATAATTTTAACAAATACTAATATTTTCAACCATTTTCTTCCTTACAATACAACTTGATGAGGTCAATAAATTATAATTCTATTATTGAATGAAATTTAATTTGTTGATTATTATTATTACTGTAAAATCTAAATACAAAATCAATTTAATTAAAATGTATTTTGTTAGTCTTAGCACGACATTAAATGTTAAGCTTGTCATTCTATTCTAAACATTTAACGACCAGCAGGGGTTGCAGCTTATTACCATCTGACCTTTCTCCAAGATCCAGATCTTGTCATTCACTATTGCTTTCACATCCATTCAACCCGTTAAATCTTGAGGCTTGTCTACTTTCCTATCGCTTCAGAAGACGTTCCTATTCAACATTTAATCAGATTAAATATTGATGGAGAAAATAGTTTTCATTCGTAATTGAATAAGGATTTCAAAGTAAATACGAAATAATTAATGACATTGAACTTCAAACGTATAAACGAATGTCAATTATTTATTAATAATGTTGTTCAAAATAATGCTAAATTGATGACACATGAAGTATTTTTTCTAATATTTATCAGAATGATGGAAGCAGTTTGATTTATTATGTAAATAAAAAAAACAACTGATATTGCTGCAAGTGTGTCTATAGATATAAATGCAATATGTAACATATCAATGTATAATGTATTGTAACACTGAGCTTTTATGCTTCTGGGACTCTGACAGATACAATTTAAGATATATTTATTGTAGATTCTACCACAAAGATAAATCTTTTTAAAATAACTTGCATCACATTTATTGAGTTAATAATAAATTCAACATTGGTTAGTTTTTTTAAATACTTTAATTGTAAAAACATCTGATAATAAACGTAATGACAAATATACTTTTCAACTGTTAAAAGATAAATTGAATCAAATGTAGAATCTAATATCAAATATATTCTAATAAATAAATGCTTCTGGCATACATGTACTGCCAACTGTCAAAAAAATTGAACCAACAAATACTAAAAATTAATTTTAGTTTGTAAGTTAGTGATGGGAACTTTTGTTTGTGGTTTTGATCCGGTTTTGACCCGTTCGAAATAATAGTAATAATTGCTCAAGTATAATTAATAAAAAGGTAATATATTATACGTAAAATAGATCTTCAATGCAAGTTTGTATTTGTGGCAACCATATTGTTATTCAATGTACTTTGCAATCCAATCAGTTTTGGGACAAGATTATAAAACTGAGCTAACAAGAATCAAAGTCGATGCGAGCTGAAAAAACCCGTTTGCAAACAATATACTGATTCAGATCAATCAGTGTAAAAGTATATATGTGCAAGTTTGTTTGTAGTTTTAAATGACAATTTTAGCAATTATTTTAAAAGTAAATTGTAATGATACAACTATAATGTTTAGATATACAGCGTGTCCCAAATTAACTAGTCATAAAATGAATGCCAAAAAACTACAAGCAAATTAATAATAATATACTACTTTATTAGGTCAACATTACTCAATTTGTTTGTAGTTTCTGGTATTCATTTTATGACTAGTTAATTCGGGACACACTGTATAACATTATCATCACAAGGCAGCAACGTTGCTGAAACGTTAGCTTTTAAAACCCTAATAATATTGTAAAATGGTTTTCTAACAGTAGTCGCACTAGTAATTGTCATCAATAGTTCATGCATCTATGATAATTGTATTAATAAAGTTTTTTATATTTTATATAATAATAAATAATGAATTAAGCCAAGCATATAAATAATGGTAGACAAATTGAAATAAATCTTTTTAAAAAAATATGTTGTTTAGTAAATGATGTTATAAAAATAAGTAAACATTTTTTCATTTTGTCGAAATTTAATCTGGCCAGATACAACGTGTGTACGTATTTGATTTCCCAAATGTGATTACTCAAAAATTAAATAATTTAACAGCCAGACAGTACTTAAAAACAATAAAACTTTCTCTTTTTTAGTAATACAAAATTAATTTATAAAAGACCCAATGGCGGTATTTATGCGACTAGAATCTAATATAAAAATCATAAACTAACATGTGGTCGCATTAACTATTCCTTGGAATGAAAGGATGTAAACATTTATGAATCATCACTTTATTCTATGAAATATTTGAAGCCTTATTGAGTCATCATATCATAATCATTGATTAAATTAATTAATATTTGGTAAACACTAACAATATTATAAAAAATATAAATTTTGTATTGATTAAATTATTTTATCGGAAATTATTAAATTAATTTAATTAAATCAAATTTCGGGTATAATCAAATTCAGTTGAATAATGTAATAGGGATGATGTCTAAATAGAAGGGATTTACTATATCTTAGGATTAGTGTAACTAGGATCTAGCTGTTTCCCGTCAACAAACTAATTAGACAAAAATTAATTTCAAACGTGATGCGATTGAAATATTATACGTGTATCGTGTTGTGACGATAATATATGCAAATGGGATTGTATTGGAAAATGTAACATATTTTTCGTAAAAATAAACCTGTTGCTGCCTGCGGTGCTTTTATTATTATAATAATTGTAAAAATCGATTAATCTTTTTATCTATACTGGTTACTGATTAAGTTTTTTCTGTTCTGTTTTGTTTTAATTAATTTATCTATGTGGGCAATTGGCGTTATGTCGCGCTGTCTTCACAACGGGGGCGTCAAGTTTATCGATTCTGTTTTAGTTTTGGCAGTCGCGTTCTCGGTAGTGACAATCTGTTGATTGGTATGTTGCGCAAAAGCAATTTGCATTGTTGTTGCAAAATTCAATTTGTTCTACTTGTAATTGGATTTAATTAATATGGCAAGGTTATTCTAACTAGTTTGCATTTTTATAATCAATTTATTACTAAACAACTTTTGTTCAATAAATAATTTAACTAACAAATCAGAATAAATTTGGAAGATGTAAAACAAACAGTTAGATTTATACCCGATAGTTTAGAGTGAGATTATTTAACATCTATAAAATGATTTATCGTGACTATTGCTCCATTTTTATAAATTATGTTTGAAGCTTCATCAATAATCGATAATATTAGAAAGTTACATCCAAACATTTTTATTTTTTTAATGTTATATCCGAATTTCAGTGTTTTTTTTATTAAATCAAAACCGATTTTACACCTATCAATTTTTATTATTTTTGACTTCAGATTATGTTATAACATTTATCTTATTATAATATTACATAAAAGTTAATATTTTAATCACATTATAATAATTTACAGTATAAAGTTTTGTTAAAAAAGTTACAAAATGACATTTAAATTTAAACTACTTTTATTATTTATGTTTTTGCATCTACTACATTTGACAAAATTAATATCAGTTGTCATTGAACTTGAAAGAATGATCAGATAAACAATTTTCGGATAGGAAACATTTGGGTGAGTCACTTATGCCTCTGCAGTTATTACGTTTGACAAAATAAGACAACTGATGTTGTAAAAATAGAGGAAATATTTAATTCAAATAATTTTGAGTGACTTAGTTCATAATGGCGAGTGGTTTGTGTTGTTGTAATCTGCTCAGCTACCCAAGCGTCTTTTATCAAGAAATTTATTATTTTTCTTTACTTTTGATGTTCCTGCAGCTATTACGTTTGATAAAATGAACATTGTCATTAAGTTCTAGAAAAATTGTCAGATAACAAATTTATAAAAAAACATTTAGTTTATGATTGTGGGTGGACAGTTTATGTTTTCCTGCAGCTATTACATTTGACAAAATAAATGTCAATTGTAATATAAATATTGGGTAAACATGCGGCAAAAATGCAAGAGTTTATTCCTTGGCTTATTTTAAAAATATTTTGTTCTATGTAGATTTGTAAAAATCTTTTTGTTTTCAAGATACAGGGTGAACAAAATTTGCGACATTAAAAAATCAAATTTATGAAAAAATTATCCTAAACTAAAAACATCCATAGACGCGTTTTGAGGTTTACCTCTCATCAGTATGGCTTTATTTATTTAAACTTAATAATTGATTTGTAACTTACTTTGTCAACATTTTAAAGGGTGTATTGACTATTTATACTAACTGACTTAATGACTTTATTTAATGGCTATGGTTAATAGCATTCTGAGAATGAAAAAATAAACTAATTGTTTTGGGATATTTAGCTGATGGTAATGACATGAAAAATAATTAAAAAAGAAATTTGAAAATTACAAGTAGAATAAATTTTTTGCATAAATTATAATTACTATTATACAATTTCGTGTATATCAGAACATATATAAAATATATAAAGAAGAGACGCAATGTTCTCTAATGAGGCAGTTGTAAAACAATAATTTCGAATAAAGTCTAGTTAAATAGGTAAATTTATGAGATTTGATTTTTTAATGTTATTATTGGGTTGTCCGATTGAACAAATAGTAACGAGCGCTTCATATGTGGTTGTGGCATTCGTATAAATGTACCTATTTATCTAGGTTTTATTCGAAATTATTGCTTTACAACTGACGGCAACACATGCTTTCCCCGGCCCATCTCTCCTTATACCTTATTTTTCTGCCCTACTTTCTACACTGACATTCTCAACTCTTTTTTCTCATACTTGAGTTATTTAGCCTAGATATTTGCAATGTCATTGGGTATTTTCTTGGTTTTTTTATATCTTCATTAACTTCTTCCTTGTTGTATACTTTTTCTTTCAAAAATATTTTGTGCAGCTCTATTAAGTGCATCTCTTTTGGTAGTTTAACTTCTAAAAAGATTCTTGAATCTCTATTTAGAATTAGTTCTTTGTGTCCTCTGGTTGCCAGATATACTCTGACCATTTTAAAAATTGCATTTTTTGTCAACCTTGAGATGGCGTATTTTCCGTTTGAAAATTGTTTAGTCAATTATGTCAACTTATTTTCGTTGAGTAGTTTTCTTCTTTTACTCCTTATTTGTGCAATTTCTGTTGGTATTAGGGTTTTAGTATATGTTTTTCTCTTGTCTCTCTGTTCATCTTCCATTATATAAATAATAATAATAATAATAATAATAATAATAATAATAATAATAATAATAATAATAATAATAATAATAATAATAATAATAATAATAATAATAATAATAATAATAATAATAATAATAATAATAATAATAATAATAATAATAATAATAATAATAATAATAATAATAATAATAATAATAATAATAATAATAATAATAATAATAATAATAATAATAATAATAATAATAATAATAATAATAATAATAATAATAATAATAATAATAATAATAATAATAATAATAATAATAATAATAATAATAATAATAATAATAATAATAATAATAATAATAATAATAATAATAATAATAATAATAATAATAATAATAATAATAATAATAATAATAATAATAATAATAATAATAATAATAATAATAATAATAATAATAATAATAATAATAATAATAATAATAATAATAATAATAATAATAATAATAATAATAATAATAATAATAATAATAATAATAATAATAATAATAATAATAATAATAATAATAATAATAATAATAATAATAATAATAATAATAATAATAATAATAATAATAATAATAATAATAATAATAATAATAATAATAATAATAATAATAATAATAATAATAATAATAATAATAATAATAATAATAATAATAATAATAATAATAATAATAATAATAATAATAATGCGAAGTTCAGATTGGGGCTGTTCTTTCACTTAATTTTTTTTTAATTTTTACTTTACTGATTTTGATCTACGCAAAAAAATTCCCATATTTTGAATGTTAGTCATTGAACAGTTTGGAAAATTCTTAAAGGCTTTTTGTTGTATCTATACTACATTCAACGTATTCAGCCATTATTACCTGCTAATTTTTCTTTACGTATTGCGTTATGTCAATGGCTTTTGCAAACATTAGTTTTAATCCCTCAATTCCTGATACATATTCTTTTCACCGATGAAGCCAGTTTTTCAAAAAATGCCATAAGGAATTTTTATAACAACCATGTGTGAGCAAATTGAAATCCGCATCAGGTATTTAAAGATTGTTTTTAACATTAGTACTCCTTGAATGTTTGGGTTGGAATTGTGGTCGACTGTCTAATTGGACCAGTATTTCTACCAAGAATTACCGTGTATTGCAACTTTTTGAAACACATACTACCTTAGTTTCTAGGTGATGTACTATTTGCAACAAAAATTTCAATGTAGTTTATGCACCATGGTGCACCACCACATTGTAGTTTAGTTGTTTGTGATTATTTAACAGCTACATACAAAGATTGTTAGATTGGTGAAGTTTGGCCACACGCATGCCTGCTCGATCTACAGACCTAAAACCACCGGATTATTTCTTAAAAGGCTATCAGAAGTCATTAATTTACGCTACTTTAGTAGAAAATTTGGACAGTTTGCAAAATTGGATAATTCAATTAGAAACAACCCTGGTGTGTTTGAAAGAGTTTGGCACCAAATGACGAAAAGATTGAATGCTTGAATTTAGGCTGAAAGAAGTTATTTTAAACATTTATTGTAGATTTAGCAACTTTACTTTTTGATAATAAAATGTTGTAACTGTTGCAAGTTTTTTGAAACTATAGAGTTTTTCAAAAATTATCATAGGACAAAATATTCTTAGAATAAGCCTCGGAATAACTTTTTCAATTTTTGCCGCATGTTTACCTAACACCTTGTATATTATTTTTAATTAAGTTTTGATATTTGAGAAGCAGACTTGTTTAACTGTGTTTTTATAATTCAATGCCAGACTTTGCTATTTGTACAAATTTACCCGGTTTAGTTAATTTAAATAAGAAAACAATAAATAAGTTAACAAAATTAAAATCTGATGTCAATGTCAAGTATAAATTTTATATTCAACTTAAAAAAACGTTTTTAAAAACGTTGTTTAGAATTTTGACAAGCCTTTTTACAAGTTTTTTTTTTTTAATTTAGTAATTCTGCAAAAAACTTTTATAATCATTTTAATTTTAAAAATATGTAAAGTAATATAAAATATGTACTACATTTTTAAGCCATAATGTATTTCTTATAAAAATCAACTAAAAAAATTGATATTTTAATTAGGTTTCAGCTATTATTCTTGAAATATCCTAGCACCGATAAGAATAAATGTTAAATAGAATGAAATAATTAAAACTTATTTTTCTTTTTATTTTTTTTATCAGGCGGAATAAATTATTTCAGTCCGACCCATATAAACAATTTTATTTAATTAAGTACCTTATAATATAATAATGAGATACTTATCACAACGACTTTACATTTATTATACTTGTACATAAAATATTACCACTTATATCTATGGACATAAATCACTTAATATATTTGATAGGTTTTTCGATATCAAAGCAATTTAATTGTTTTAATTTAAATTTTATTGCTGTTTTATCTATAGTCAATATAATTACACGAGTCATCATTAGTTTATTTGTAATGATTTATAATATAATTGGTTGCATTGCAAATAAACACGATGGAATAAAAAGCTGACAACTAATAAATAGTCTTGTTGATCAAAATTGCAGCAATCGTCCATCACGATGTTTACTTTAATTCAATATAGCTACATAAACTTTTCAATCTGCTAGTAGTGGACTTTTTTTTAATTATTTGAAATAAAATGATATATTTGTGTTAAATTTAATAAAACTTTTCATATTGAAATGAGTCAATAAATAATCTTTTGATTTATGCATCGCTATATTTTCTATGGCATACAACTTTATTTTTTTCGCATAGTAGTAAAACTTCATCAGTGCTGTAGCATATATAAAAGTTTTCCCTCTCTAGCTTTAGTGTATGTATACTTGAATTCTATATTAAGGAGACCACATTTTCTTCTTCTTCTTTGAATGCGATAGTGGCTGCCCATAAAAAATGAAGCGTCGCGGAAAAGCTTGCCAAAATCATTTTTCTTGCTGAATGTTTAACACTCGTACATTACACAATTATCGTATTATAGTGGCCGCTTGTTTCACTTAAAATAATTTTTTAAATTGTCTAGAAATAATTTTTATATTTATGGTGAGAACTTTTATAAATTTTCTAACTGCATTCAATATTTTGCTTTTAAATTAATATTTAAGTTTTATTGCAAGAAATATTTCAACTTGTTAAATTTAATAAATCTTGTTAGTTGTATATGAGCAAATCTATATATTTCAAACGGACCAGAGCAGAGCGGTAGGGATGGAGGTGCGTCTAGAAACTTGCTATAGTATTTTTTTCTTATTAGTAATCTATTTGGTAGTTTATGAGAATATAAAACTCTCAAAAAAAAATTACAGTTTTTTAATTTTTTTTTAATAGCAGGCTATCGCAAAATAAAATTTTACTAGTGAAATTGAAATCAAACAGAAATTTTATTTTAAGTCTTTACTCTGTCTAAAAATTTTTATTTCAAAAAAGATTTTTTTTAAGGATTTTATACCCTCATGAACTAAATAAATAAGTTATAGAAACAACAAAAAATACTATATTGATAAGGTCTACGCCACTGTGTATGTGTAATGTTATTAATTTTAACTTGTGCAGTTTTGTGTAAAATTTAGTGCCTAACATTTTAAAGATCTTGTCATTTTGGTAATTATATTAGCAATCAGTTATCTTTACAATTTTAAAAACATTACTGGTTTAATTATTTTTATTTTTGTAACAACAACAACATGAATGAATGAATTCATTGTATTTAAAGGAATTGAGAACTTTAAATGTAATTTTAACACTGGACCGTACGGCGTTCTAGTTATGCTTTTAAAACAATGTATTTTTTTTTAATTTCTAAGTCATTCATTGCATTTATTGTTTAAAGCTTCTTTTAATGACCCTAATTTTCTTCAAATTTGGAAACAAAGCTACATTATGTCTTTGCATAAATCTGGCGCTAAAAAGGATATTACTAATTACAGAGGTATATGCATCCAGTCTGCCATACTTAAGTTGCTTGATCAAATTGTTACTAACAAAATCCAATGGATGTGTAAAATCATTATAGTAGAACAGCAACATGGGTTTTGTGAGGGTCGTTCTACTCTTAAAAACCTTTTTTGTTACAAAAATAATCTTTTAAATGTTTTTAAATCAAGAGCTGATTCTATTTACACAGATTTTTCAAAAGCTTTTGATTGCGTTAACCTTAAAATTTTGATTGCAAAGCTTTGGGCTTTAGGTTTTCATGATTCTGTTATCGAGCTTTTTGAAAAATTTTACTCAGTGTGTGAAAATTAAAACCATTTTATCACAATTATTGTTCTATTTGGTTCTTCAGATATCTTATTGTGAATCAATTCTGTTTTTACTCTTTATTAATGATCTTTCTTATTCTATTAATTCTTTGTCTTTTTTTCGTTTGGTGATAATCTAAAAATTTATTGAAGAATATCATCTATCGATGATTGCATTAATTTGCAAAATAACTTGAATTCTGTTCATTTATGGTGTCTTATTAATAACTTGTTGTTTAATCTAAATAACTGTTTTTTACTAAGCTTTAACAGAACTTTAAGTAAAGTTTTTGAGGATAGGGTATTTTAATAAAATTTATATATACTTTATTGTGCTGATTTTAATTTTAATTTTTATTAAGACCAGTTTCGGCTGTTAGGCCATCATCAGTTCTAAAAATATTACATAAATTAAAAATATATATGTGTTACATAGATGATTTTATTAACAAAACTTACTTTTCTTTTCACAGGTGTTGTTGTGTGTTGCGGGTGGTGTGAATTGGTTGTGGTTACTGTTACATTGATTGGTTATTGTGTAGTGTGGTTATTGTTGTTGAGTGATTAACTGTAGTGTGGTTATTGTTTTTTTAAAAATGTATAGATATGTTGGTATGGGTTATTAATTTGTTCGATCAAGCATCTGTAGTTTTTATTGTTTTTTAATTTGTCTATTTCATATGATTCTAGTATTGTTATTTTTAAGCCTTTTTACATTGGTGTAAAAGTTTTATATTATTTTTTGTTTTTGATATTGAAAGTGTGTTTGTGTATTTGTAAGTGTTTTGAAAAAATGAAGTTGTGATTTTTGTGTGTGTGTTTTTTGAGTCTGTATTTAAGTGCTCTACCAGTTTGTCCTATATATGAAGCTGTGCAATCTTGACAGTTGATTTGATATATTCCTGATTTAGTCAGTTTGTCTGATGTATGTTTTTTTGCAGATGTTATTTTTGATGGTGTTAGGGTTAGATAGTGAAGCTTTAAGATCGTATTTGTACAATAGTTTTTGTATTTTGTTACTGGTGTTGTTGTAATATGTTAACTTTCTGTATTGGGTGTTTGTGTTTTTGGTGTTGTAAGGTGTAAGTAGTGTTATGTTGTCAAGTAGTGTTTTTGTGTATGTTTTTTAATTATTTTGTCTATTGTGCTGAGGGGAAATTGATTATTTATAGCTAGCTGTTTTATTGTATTATATTCAAGCTGTAAATGTGTAGATGATAGTAGAAGTGATAGTGCTCTATGTATTAGGGACTGAAAAGCTGCAAATTTGTTGTTGAAACTGTTATTTGAGTTGAAAGGGATTATTATGCCTGAATTGGTTGGTTTTCTGTAAATTTTGAAGTCTAGTTTGTTTGAATTGTTTTTGATTATTGTCAGATCAAGAAAATTTATTTGATTGTTACTTTCTATTTCTATTGTAAATTGTATGTTTTTAGTTAAGCTATTAATATATGAATGTAAATTATTTATGTCATTTGGTTGCCCTCTAAATATACAAAATATGTCATCTATATATCTACGCCATAAAATTATGTTATTGTGTGGTGGGTTGTTGTTAGTTAGTATTTTTTCTTCGATTGTATTGAGAATAATGTTTGCTAGGATAGTTGAGCTTAATGCTCCCATTGGTAGTCCATCGGTTAACCTATATGTTTTTTCATTTTTTGTTTCTGAAGTGAAAAATTTTGCAATTTTTATTATGTTCATTATTTCTTCAATGTCTATGTGTAGTGTTGATCATGTATTTTGTAATGCAGAAATGGTTTCAGGTATAGGTATGTTTGTGTACAAGTTGGTGATGTCGAAGGAGATTATCGTATTGTTAGGTTCTATTTTAATGTTTTTTAGAGTGTTTGCTAGTTCTATAGAGTTGATAGTTGTGTGTTTAGGTGTAATATGTAAGTTTTTTGTTAATATGTTAGTAAATAATTTATCCAGTTTATATGTTGGTGAATCGGTTGTAGATACTATGGGGATGTTTGGTTTGTGTAGTTTGGGAAGGCCATATAATTTAGGTAACTGAGGGTTCATTAGAATTAAAATGTTGTATTTGGGATTATATTTGTTAATTGTTATTATAGTGTTTCCTATTGTGTTTTTATTGCGTTTTATTATTTTGTTGAGGGTTGTATTGGTGTTAATGTCAATTTCTGTAAAATTATTGGCCTTTATGTAATCTTCTACTTTGTTGTTATATTCTTCTTTTTGTAGAAATACTAAACCTGCTCTTTTATCTGCTGTTGTTACTGCAATGTTGTTATTTTTTATTTTATTTTTCAGTTCTCTTATTATTTTTTCCTCGGTTGTTAGGTTGTGTGGAGATTTTCTTTTTCTTTATGTTCTTCTTGTTTAAGAATTTTAATTGCTTCTCCTTTTATTGCAGTGTCAATTTCTATTGCTTGTAGATGTTTGTTGCATATTTGTAGCCTTTGTTTAGAAGGTTTATTTCACTAGGGGTTAGTATAATGTTGCTAAGGTTTGTGAATTTGTTATGAAACTTGTGTATGTTGTTGAATTTGTCTGATGATTGTACTTTTTCTTGTGTTTCTTTTTGTTTGATTTTAATTAACTTTTTAATTTTCAGTTTTTTCTTTGCTTTGTTTTTTGTTCTTATCGGTGCAATGGTTTTATTAATCTTTAATCTTTTAGTAAAGTATTGTATGATTATACTATTGACAATAAAGTACTGGAACATGTTACACAAATATAGGATTCGGGCGTAATTTTTCACCCAAAATTAACTTTTATTGAGCATATAAACTATGTGTAACCGTGCTATGAAAATATTAGGATTTGTTTACAAAATGTCTACGTACCTATCTCCAAGCCCACTCAAACTCATTTAGAGTATGCTATTGGGCATTTATTCTAAAAACTACGATTTCAACCACATTGCATTGCAATATAAACTTCAAATAACTTTTAACATTGATTTGTTTTGCGTTTCTAAATGTACATTTAAAAATATGTTAATAAATAATTTTATATTTTGTCTTTATATGTTATATATACATTTTCTGTGTTTATTTTGTATTTTTTATATTCTTTGTCTAGTTTTAAGTATTACACATTGTTTGTATTATTTATCATTATTTATGTGCAGAATAATGTAGATATAAATGGTTTTTGTTTTTTAGTTAATTGTTCTTTTACCAAAAAGACTGCTGAGATCGCCAAATGACTTAGTTTAAAAAACATCTAATAAATACTAAGAATCTATCAATTTTAATTAATTTCTAATTTAATTTATAAATTTTTATGAATCAATAATTTATTAAATTATCCAAAAGATCTTTACATTTGTTCAAATTTAATGATTGGTTTAATTTGCTTAATTAGCGTCAATTTTACGGCAATTTATCACACAGCAGTTTATTGTTTAATTGCAAACGTTGTTGTTTACGTTATTGTAACATCATTTTTTTTATTATTTTTAAGATGCATCATAAATAATCAATACTTTAAATTAGGTTTTTAAATAGTAAATGGTGTTTTTTTTAGAGGTATGGAACGTCGTTGGTTTATTGGCGTACACTAGCGACTTCACATGTTCCCACAGAAAGTAGTCCATAGGTGTGATATTACACGACCGTGGAGGCCAATTCACGAGTTTGTTACGCAAGATTATGCGATCAGTAAATGTTTCCTGCAAAAAATTGATTGTGTCGCGCGCCGTGTGTCATGTTACGCCGTCTTGTTGAAACTAAACTCTTCCACATTAACGTCATTAAACTCGGTAACAAAAAAATCAGTAATCAGTAATTGTCTTTAAAAAAATATGGGCCAATGACCAGCTTATAAAGCATACCAAACAGTGTATTTTTGTGGATTTAACGGCGTCTCAATAATGATTTCAGATTTTTTTTGCTTCAAATCCTGCAATTCTGTTTGTTTACGTAGCCATTGAGCCAAAAATGACCTTTATTGCTGAACAAAAATTTTTGGTGAAAATTGAGATCAAGAACTATATTGTTTTTGATCCTATCTCCAAACGTACGGCACATATAATAGTCACGCGGCTTCAACTCTTGCACAAGCTGTATCTTGTAAGTTTGTAAACCGAGATCTTTTTGCAAAATCTTTTGTAAGATAAATGGACACAGCTGCAATTGCTGTGAACAATGGCAAATCAACTCATTCTGGTCCTCCTCAACACTACGCTCCACAGCTGCAACAACTTTTTTGGTGCGCATTGTACAACGTCTCTGCAAATGCACATTATCAATCAGACTATTTGTAATGCAAAAACTATCCATGGTTTTCCAATCAACTTGTTTCGATGGACAATTATGTCGACCGTAGTGCACGGTAAGTTTTGCAAACTGAACCACGACTTTCAAAGTAAATTTGCACAATTTGCAAGCGTTGTTCTGGCGTATGTCTATTCATGATGAAATAGTAAAACATATTAAGCAGCTATTACCTATCAAACTGTCACTAGAAACAGTGTTGCCAGGTCAAAAAACAAACCTCTAAAAAACACCATTTATAATACTATCAATGTTCAAAATTATTTTTTAATGTGTGATATGGAAACACAAATATCTCTAATAAACTAAACTTTGTCAATAAATTGCCGTATTATGCAAATGTAATATTTTGAACGTTGTTAAATATTATCATATTTGAGAAACTTGGTAATTAATTGACAAATAATTAATTTAGAATTAGATCTAGTAAAGTGGCAATTTAATCCAAAAATAAAAGACAACTTAACGTAATCATATATAAAAATTCATGATCGATATCAATTAATTTGCAATGATTGAAATTTTGCATTAATTTTAAATCATAGGTTATTAATTATCCTAGTTTAGTTGTAATCAATTTGCATAAAAAAAATGAAAAATAATGCTTCGAATGCAGCAGCGATTTCAATTTATAATAGGGGCCTCAAGAATTTGTCATTGTGAGTTATGATGGATCGTCATACAAGTTCTATTTATATACGTTCGTTGTACCTGTGCTCGGAATGAGTAGAAGGGAAGAAACCTGCTTGCTTGCTTGCTTGCTTGCTTGCTTTTTCGGTATTCCGAACGACGCGGCCTGGATTAATGTTTGTTCTCGCTGCTGCTGCTGCTAACCCCCTGCGACTCATCCCACCACGTTGCCATTCTTTTATTGCATTAATCCCGTGCCGTCGTACCAAATTTACTGACAGCGTCGACGGTTTAATCAGAAAAATTTTGCGAGATTTATTGTCCATTTTCTTCCTAATTTACACGAAATAATAATTAATATAACTTTTATATTAATAATAAATTGAATCGTGTGATAGTTTTCCATTCCATAAAACATTTTTCATTAAATATTCATCTGGCTAGCATTTGCATTTCAATATAAGAAATGGTAAAATCCGCACCGTATCTAAAATTGCTGTATTTATTGCGCTGTGCGCGCGACAGTAAAATATTGCGATATTTTTATGTTCTGTTTGTATTTGAATTTTTATCTACACGGTGGATGATATGATATGACGCATTCACATGCATCATGACAAAACATTTACTAATTATTCAATATCATAAATTATAGCAAATGTTGTTTGCATAATCTAATTTAATTTCATTAGTTTAGTTTTATAACAATATTAAACAGTTGCATATTACCTAACTAACTTTATTGCTAATTAATTAATTAATTAACATTGAAACCCTTCGAGGGTTAATCTCATCTCTTCATGTTTAATTCACGTTAGCTTTAAGTTTATAGTTTCAACAAAACTGTTTAATTTTTATTTATTTAATTTGTTTCAGGTGAGTTTTTTATTGTTCAATACTTTCATTGTAAGTATACACAAAAATATAAATCCAAATCCAAATCCGTCTAGATATAATTTATTCAGTTGACAAAACAATAACATTATTGTTGTATAAAAATTCCTTTTATATAGATTATAGTATATCCAAGCCAAACACATTATTATTTTCACATAATGAATTATTTAAACTAATCGTCCGGCTATATATCAGTTTTTTTAGGGTCCACTTTATTAATGGACATGTTACTATATATAGGCAACGAACGCACCGAAATAGCTTATATATATATATAAAAAAAAACGTTTGACATTTGCATAATTATTAATACTTTATTAAATAAGGTTAACTTTCCCTTCCATACACGTAAATGAAATTATATTTGTTTTTAATGGTTATAGTTTTCAAGTTTTAAATCTCTATGTGGTTGAATACTGTGTTGGATTGTCTGCTCGGGGCAACGTTCGTTATATTGTGTCCATATTCTTATATCAAGTACTTGCATATATTGAAAACATTGGCATTGGTTTCATATATGTCTGTACACCATCATATGTGTACATAATTACTTTATCGATTGTTGTCTATCAAAATTTGTTTTATTTTTAAATGGTGAATGCGCCGGGTTAATTAGCAATTATTTTATTATTAAATTTATTAAATGAATTAATAATTTACTTAAATCAGTCAATCGAATCACAGCGGCCAAGGGTCAAGCATATACAATTGTTTCGGTTCTACAAACCTCGTCAGTATGCCTTGTACGACCACGGCATCGCATGATAGCGAAGACAATTTTGAATAAATATTTCTGTTCTTATGAACACAATTGATATTATAAATAATCAAACGAAAGACTGGTTTGCCATCTAGTTGCAATTTTTAATACTAAAATGTCCGCATTAATCGGTATCATTTTAGCAACTATATGGCAAACCAGTCTTTCATTAAATTTATTGTTATGTTCAATCAAATTAATTCATTAAAATAAATGCACAATTATAGTGTAATATTTTTTAACTGTCAAACACTTCATAAGCAATCATAAAGTGTCAACAATACTATTATTGATTATGAGTCAAAGTACATATTGATAATATTGTGTAACTGTCAAACATTTCATAAAAATACTGATTCGTAACAATTGGAAATTGTTTGATCAGTAAACATCATGACTTGATTAACAATTGTTATCAATTTCATTTGAAAAAATTACGATTGACAGCTGCTAAATGTGTCAAAATACTGATTGTCAATCAAATGTAATGAACAAAACTATTTTGGTTGACATCTGTCAAACATATTATTTAAAATTTGAATAAATGTAAATCAGTTTTGACACTAATTATGTTGTGGCACTGTTTTAAGTTAATTTAAAAACTTTCAAACATTTTACAATCTAATTTAAATCAAATTAAAATGTCAAAAAAAGGATTGACTTTTGTTGTAAACAGTTGAATTGAGTTTAAGTTGAGAGTGAAATAAAGCCCCAGGCCTTCTAAACTATAAACAAGGCTTTCGAATTTATCACCACACGACACAAAGAACGTCATTAACCTGTATAAAATTTCTGAGTATAAAAAGCACAGAAGTGCATAGGAGATTTCGCTATTTTTGCTTGGGTTTGGCAATATCTTGATCGTCTAAATTCCAAAAACAGCAAAAAAGTTCTAAGATTACCGAAGCAGAAAGAAAAAAAAGATATATGAAAAGTAAGCACTAACAAGCTCGAAAAACTTTGTCCCGGCAAAGAAAAAGAAATGAATGAAATAAAACAAATGTTGCATCAGATCATAGTGAAATTTAAAAAAAAATACAGAAAAATTAAAAATGGAAGTAAAAAAATTAAATGATAAAAAAAGCAAAACAAAACAAATGCAATAGAAGAAAAAAGAAGACAGAAAAAGAAAATGATACAAAAAACTTAATTTATAGGTGAGTTACTTTTTATACTGTGACCTACTCACCCACCCAATTGTTATTTATCAAAAGATCCATTGTTTGTCCCACTTCTGGTGTGCTTGTATTTAAATATGAAAGAATTGTTTTACAATAATTCTCTTGATAACTAACGCTTGGGTGGGTGGCCGGAAACAAAGATTAATTTGTGGGCAAGTTACTTTTTCTACTATGATACACCCACCCGCTCAATTGTTAGTCATCAAAAAATTTATTGGGTTTAGATATAAGAAAATTGTTTAACAATACATCTCTTGATAACTAACGTTTAGGTGGGTGGGCGGGAACAAAGTTTAATTTAATTTTTACTGTAATTCACCCACCGGCCTAAGTGTAAGTTATCAAAAAAAAAAAATGAAAAAATTTAAAAGAACAATCAGAGAGGCAATTGTAAAGACATATAGAGACATAAAAAAAATAAAAAAAGCAAATGGAGGAACAGCAAAAGAAAAGTATCGAAAAACGAATAATTAGATATTAAAAAAATAAAGACAAAAGCTGAAGCATGGAAAGACATAAACAATGAAATAAGACAAAAACAAAAAGATATTGAGGCAATACTAATAGAGGCGTGGAAGGAACACTTTTTGAGTTTGTTTGAAGAAAAAAAAAATAAGAAAATCTAGACAGACAAGCGCCAATCTATCAAGCGGAAAAAAACTTAAAGGTAAACAATATGGAAAAAGATAAAAAAAAATAAAAAAAGGAAAACGCCAAATATAGGTAAGGTACAAAATGAAGCGTGGTTGTATGGTACGGAAGAGTTGATTGAGAGATTGAGTGAGGTAATAAATAGAGTATGAAAGAGAGAAGAGTTTTTGAGTCAATGGAGAAAAGGTTTTGTATGCTCAATACACAAGAATGGAACCAAAAATTTAGTAAATAACTACTGTAAAATAACACTACCAAGTACGGCATACAAAATCTATGCCATGATATTAGAAAAAAAGTTAAATGAAGAACTGGATATGAATGAGATAGTTTTAGACGGACAAACCGGCTTTATAAAGAGAAGAGGTATCATGGATAACATATATATCTTACACCATATTGTTGAAAAAGATCTAAAAGCAGCATTAGATAGTGTGGATAGAGAGAAACTGTAAAAGTGTATGAGAGAGAAAGGAATTATCAAGCATCTAGTAAAAATAATGGAAGAAGTGTATGAGAAGACAGCAAACAAGGTGTGGGTTAACGAAAAAAAATATTTGGACAACAAAAAGAAGTTTAGCTCAAGCAGAAAGGTAGTAGTTAGTAGAGAAAAAGTATGGTTGCTAGCATATGCCGACAACATGGTAATATTGTCAAAAGACGCAAAGGAAATGAAAAAAATGATAAAAAGTTTAAAAGTATTATATAGTATTTGTCAGAAATATGGGTATAGAAGGAACAAGAAAAATTTGAAGCAAACATGTAAAATATTAGAGATGGTTGCTAGGTTTAAACAGAAAAAGTCAAAAAAAGATAAATAAAAAGCAGAAGCAGGAAACAGAACAATAAACTATGAAGAAAGAATGAGACAGAGACACAAATGTAAAATCTTACAAAAATGCATGAAAAAAAAATTGTGAGTAAGAAATGAAAAGCAAAAGAAAATTAAAGAAAATTAATACAACAGAAGATAGAGATATACAAAAGCAAAAAAAAGAGAATACGAGTGAAAGAGTCTTGATACGAAGCAAATTATGAACATATTTAAAAAAGTAAACTGATAATGTACCTAGAGAGCGATAAATAGATAGATAGATAGATAGATAGATTTTAGATGGAAGAAGATATGAAAATGTGCATAATGTGTGGAGAAACTATTGGAACATATGTTAAAAAAACTAAATGAGAAAAAAACAAATAAAAAAATATGAGATATTGAAAAGAGACGGAAAAGATATAAAATAGATGAGAGCATTTAAAAACGAATAAAAAAATAGACAACAGGGAAAAAATTAAGTTAATTTTATGAAGATTATGATTTATTATTTTGGAAAGTTATAAATATATTGGTAAATGTAATTTTCAAAGCCGAAAGTCAAAAAATAAACGTATTATTATTATTATTAATACTATTTTTACAGATATTATCTTGGTTTTGTATATTATATAGCAGATTAATTTTAATTTTTATATTGAATTTTAATTATTTAAGAACGTAATTTGAATATAATATATTTCAAAAAAATACAGCATGGCATTGTAAGCTTTTGTAATAAATTAGTTTTTACGTAAATCTTTTATAAATATTATGATTAAATCAACAACAAATGAACAATAAAGAGAAGCTTAAAGACAACTTGAGTCAGTCAATAAATATAAAAGTAAAGATTCGTATAAACTTCAAGTGCTTTTGTGTTCAGACGGCATGATATGAAATGCAATGAAATTGTTTTAATTACCAACTGCAGTTGCGGTTGTTATTATGGTTCGTTAAGCAGAATCACATAGTAAATATGAATCTCCCATCCACCTCTAACTGATTTTTATATTTTTTCAATTATTATTGTCCACCACAAGCAACAGGCGTAATTAAGTCGTAATCCGTTTCTTTATTTATTTGATCTCAGCTTGATAACGTTTTTTTTGTTAGTTGCTGCTCTGTTCTCTAGGGAAACATTTATTGCGCTTAATCAATATACACAGCAACAAATGTTAACATACCATGTCCCAACTCTCTCTCTGGAAGTCCCCGGCAACGACTTCGACGCGAAAAAGCACTCAATTCGTTACTGGGAAGAACACGCGGTGACGTAATACTCTATGACGTCACATAACGTTTTTGGGTTTCCGGCCCTTCACGGTGTGTCTTTGCCTCATTGCAAATTCATGGCCGATCCCGCAGGCTTAGCAGGAATACTAAGAGAAACGATGTTTCTATATATAGAACGGGTTATATTTCTGCCTGCTTGCTTAAAGAGTGAGGGGGAATATTTTGTTTGTTTGTTAATATTGTTGCACCTACGCAAATGATAATTAAATCATTTTATTATAAAAAGCCACATCATTACGGATGCAAAACCAGTATTACATATAAATTAATTTGAGTAAAATACATTTGAAATCCCAGCAAGCTTTACATTATGCATAATTGTGCTTGCGGGGGCTCAGTCGCTATCAACTAGTAATCTTCAATAAATAATAATCCCAATTTTAACACTTCCCTAGATCAAAGGAATTGTTGACAACATTAATAAAGCAATTATACGATTATCAACTACTATGAAATACAATTAATTAAGACTAAACAAATTTAATGAATTGTTTGATAATTGTTATTTTTAAGGCGTACATCAAGTTCTTAATCTAAAGGCATTTAGTATCCGATTGTAAGGATTCAACGAAAAGTTGAGACGATATTATCTACATCTAAAGTGCGCTATAAAGCACTTGAGTTCAGTAGCAAAGCGAGCACTTAGTTATTTACTATCACAATCACCTCTCCAGACTTCAGAATTTACTACAACAAACATAGAAATTACCCGCCTTCATTACGCCGCTAGTCAATGCAATGCGATGGAAAAAGGTATTTTCGTGCTACCAATTGCAGTGGAAAATTTGTATTTGCAAATATATCAGGAAATTATAACTTAGCAATCGAATTGTTTGTTATTACCATGGAATGGAATAGCACTTACAGCGTGTGTGCTATTATTTAATTTAAATTAAACTTCTAAAATCAAAATATTTTTATTATTATAATGTAAGTAATGCAACCACAACTTAAATTAGTAAAGTTGTCGTCGCGTCGTTTGTTCAAAGGCGAGTTTCTAATCAAATTTGAAATCGAATATAAGTTGGTCGATGTAAGGAAAATCTAATTAATGACTACACCGTGGAATTTGTTTTAAAAGTAATGTCAACTTGTATGTATTAATATAAACTCAGACTGCACAACTAACAAACTTATGATTGAACAGAAGTTTTATTATATGCTAATATGATTAAATTCATGCAAAGAAGAATACAAATTAAATTTATTAATTGATGATTTGCAAATATGTTTTAATTAATCAAATTGTTAACATTTTTTGTTGCTGATATTTTACATTACCCCAAACAAAGAAATGATATCTACAACTTTTCAACATGTTTACACAAAACAGTATTTTAACAACTTTAGTGAATTTGTTTATTGTTAATTTATTGTTGTTCTAAGAAACAATTACTATTTTGTTAACAACAAAAAGTATTTGAAGATGTTATTGTAAAATAATTTCATTTTATTATTTCCATTGCTCATAACCAATATTTAACTTGTGACACAAAATAAATATAGAAACGTGTTATCTTTGATGTAAACATAAATTTATTCAGTTTGATTAATTTAAAAATGTAATCTCTTTGAAACTGCATATGTCATGTAAACACATATTTACATACAAATATCTAACATAAAGCCAATTTTATTAAATAGTATTGAAATAGAAGAAATAATAAACATGCATTTTTATGAATTAATTACTAATTACATATTTAATGACATTACTGATAAGATTTGATATTAATTATCTTTATTAAAAAAATTAAATAGTATCATTAGGATGATTATTAAGCTATTTATAGAATACCATTACCATTAATGTCATATTTTCATCAGAAAATGGAAAAGTTTATATCTAATTTTATATTATAATTGCATTATAGTTTCATTAACATTAATTATATAGTAAATAATACATGGAAAAATATATAAAAGCTTCATGTCATATTTATAATTTAAAAGCTTTATTTTTTTTCATTAACCGTTTGCATAATTTTTTTTTATTTCCGCATAATACACCAGAGGAATATATTATTTTATATAATCATATGGCCATAATATGTTGGTTGGTTGGTCGGAAAAAACAAATATGTTTGTGTTTGTTCTTTTAATTTAACGTACCGCAATCTCGTTTATACATTTTTAATAATTTTTTTGTTTAAAACATGAAACGAATGGAACATGTTTTTATTTAAATGTAATCAAAAGAATTATTTTAAACGAAAAATGTTTTGGATATGTTACGAATAACGTAACTCAAATATGGTGACAAATGTTGATTATATTATGTTTTAATTATTTAAAATAAAATCATTAGTTGATATTAATTGATGTGACAAGTAATATAGCACTATTTTAATTAATAATATTTATCACTTTAAGTAATATGAAGTAATAATATTGACAAATTAAATATGACGATAAACTGACTTTTGGTTTTAACAGTATAGTTTAATATCTAATATTTTTGACACGTGCCACTTATTTAAAGTCTTTTCAATACTAATAGCATTGTTTTTCTTAAGCTGTCGATATATTTTGATTTATATGCAATTTTTGTTTAGATTTATGACTATTAATGCCCGGAATTTGATATAAATACACTTTACAATTTTCTGGCTAGTATTATAATTATCTGTCTTGGTGTTCCGATGAAGTGTCCTGGTGTTTTGGTAAATCCTTTTACCTCCTAGTAGCTATGACACGGGTAACGGTATGCTGGCCTACAAGACAAAACGTATTAATATTATTAGTAATACTGGCTTGTTTAGAGTAGTCCAAGTTTTATCGACGCAATAAGACTGAGCAATGGTTGCATTTGTGGTATAATGGCTAAATTGTGCCGACATTAGATGGTATTGCACTTTTACTGTTAGCAAATAATACTGTATGGGAGCGGGTAAAATCAGGCTAGTACCACAGTCTACTATATTAATTGGGTACTGCAAAAAATGCATATGCGTTGAGGTCAAAAAGACAAGCTTACCTATAGACGACTTGGCAAAAACATGGACTATACCGGTAAGAAAGACTACTTTTGGTATTTGCATCCAGTGCAAAATATACGACGACACAACATTACAAAGCTTTGTCACTTTTACTAACAAATTTAATGAATTAATCATTGACTTAGCTTGTGGCTTAAAAGTTAATGTCTTTAACATATTGTGTTTCTTACTATCTCAAACATAGAAATCTTCATATTCTTTTTTTGATTGAAACCAAAGTAAACAATAAAGATCCAAAATAATCAAACTAATTGCTATGGCTCCAACTAGTGTAATTTAATACTGAACTTTTGCATTAACTGGTAAGTGTATGAGTTAACTTGTCTCACATGTAATGCACAATATATAAGGCAAACAAGAAAACATTTTAAAACTAAATTTAAAGAACATTTCAGATTACGCCATACATATAGTACTTTTGCAAATAATATTATAGAAAATGATCACATATTTTTAGATATTAATAAACTTAAAATCATGTTCTAAAAGCTGAAAATTAAATTTGAGAGAAGCTCTTGAAATTACTTATTTAAAAAATAATCTTTATGTATACTTGCTTAATGATCAAATCTCCTTTGTTTAAAATCTTTTAATTCTTTTTTTTTACGGAATGTTCTTTGTCTTAATTACTTTTAAGTAAAAACCGCCATTTATTAATATTTATTTTATCTGTTTTTTTCCTTTTTGTAGGGTTTTCCAATAAAAGGTTTCATTTTAATATTTAAAAAAAAACGAGTATTTTTTAAGAGAAATCAATAAGTGTTTATTTCATTGTAAAGAGGAAGGTATGCCAATAACATTTGAAAACAATATCAGTCAAATGACCGCCACAGTTACGGTTGCAGTACCACATTCTTTTCATGAAATTTTCCATAACCAATTTGCACATTTGCGGTTGTATGTCCTCGATAACTTCACGAATTCTATCTTTAAGGTCTTGAATTAATTGTGGAGCATTGGCATAAACTTTATCTTTTACGTGGCCTCAAAGGAAAAAGTCTGAAGGTGTTAAATCACAAGATCTCGGTGGCCAATTGTGATTACCTCTTCAAGAAATAAACGGTCAGGAAGTTTTTCTTGCAAAATTTTGATTGTTTTGTTGGTTGTGTGGCACGTAACGCCTTTTTGCTGAAAATAAACGTTGTCCACATCAATATCTTCCAATTCCGGCCATAAAAAATCATTAATCATAGCTCGGTAGCGCCATTTATTCACCGTAATAGTTGCACCAGTCTTGTTTTTGAAAAAGTACACACCGCCAGCCCAAAAACCGCACCAAACAGTGACACGTTGAGAGTGCAAAGACTTTTCAACAATCATTCTTGAATTTTTTGAGCTCCAAATGAAACATTTCTGTTTATTAACGTAGCCTCCAAGATGAAAATTGGCCTCATCACTAAAGATGATTTTTTGATGAAATTCCGGATCATTTTGATGCATTTGAAAAACGAAGATACGACGTTTATGGTGACCGACCAGCTTGAGTTCTTGTGTTAACTGAACTTTAAAAGCGTTAAGACTTAAGTTTTTATGCAAAATAAGGTATAATGTTGTTTGTGGAATATGTAATTTCAAAGATCAACGAGGAACCGACAAACCTGGGTTTACATCAGCAATATTCTCATGTATTCTTGAAGGATGCACACGGTTTCAATTCTTTACATCACAAACTTGTTCCAACAGCTCAAATTTTTCCACCAGGTTTACTATTGCTGGCCGAGAATGTGCTTTACGACAACCAAAAAATGCTTTAGTTTTGCGAACTGTGACTGAAAATTTTTCACCATTTTTGTAGTGAATTTTAATAATTTCAATGCGTTGTATCGTTCCATTTTTAATAATGGCGTAGTTTTTGCTTGTCAAATGTCAAAAGATAATAGCTTCAAAATTGACAGCTGCTCAAATAGCCTCCTATTCAAAATGTAACTTCTTATTTTAAAACCTTTTATTATTGTATGTAATTCATAATCATTTTAATCATAATAATTTCAATGTAATTTTTTATTTCTCGGTACGTTTTATGTTTTATTGTAGTATATTTTTTGTAATTTTTTTTTATTTATACTTGTTTGGTTCACCGTCTGATGATGGCTTTGTAAAAGGTTGAAACATGTTACGGTTTTTAAATATATTTGTAATGTAGTACATAGTAAATGTTTTATTTATTATAAAATAAACTATCACATAGTAACGGCCACCACTATTCGATTACTTTTTTATTACTTTTTATTATATGGAATTTGATTGAGAAAACATATTGAGCTATAACAATATTAATTCATTTAGTCGAAATTATTTAAAAATCAGTTATTAAAAGAAATGATTCTTCAATTAAATAATTAAATGATAATTTAAGAACAAATGCGGAGTAAGTTGATAAACGTAAAAAATATTTGTAAACGCAAAAGCAAAAACCATTTTATTATTGAATAAAAAAAACAAACAAAAGCTATTTCAAAACAATTGGTATTCTTTGTTTCAATTTATTTCACTTCAAATACGTTAATTGGCCATCAGCAACTATTTTGCATGTCGCGTAATTTAGTTTGTCGTTTTATTTAAACGTTGAAGTACTCTTGTGATGCGAGACGATGAGGATGGGGTTGTAGAAAATATATCTCGTAACGAGGATTCGATAGAGCTCGCCCGGAATATGTCACGTACTGTCGCTGTTGTATTTGTGCCTTCCTCCAATAAAGTCGTTTCCAATTTCGCTGATCGAACCAATGAAATTTTATTACTTCACAACTGGGAAATAAAACATCGTTAACATTACTTGTCAAATAAACAAATTTATTTATTATTACAACAATACTAGATTCTAATTATATACATAAATGATATTTATGCTGACATATACATTTAAATTTGTTTTTGTGGAAAATGAAATGTTAAAGGTGAGATGTTAATTAATATTTGCATTCATTTAACTTATATGTGTTAGAATGAGAAAGAAATAAAGAAAAAATGTTTATTTATTCGGGCTTAATCTGTAATATTAATTAATATTCCTATTATACACACGCGCCTCGAATATAATTTTGTTAATTAATTAATTCTCGCCAGGTTGACATTAAATTGACCTCTGGGCGGTCTCCTATTTGATTTCTACTACAAAGTGCTTTTGACAATTCAATTTAATTCATTTTTATCACAATCATAGGTTATTGAATTAATTAATTAATATTTTAATATAAAAAATGAGGTTAGTCATAAATATCATCACAATTTATTTAAACATTAATAATAATAATTAATATATCCAGCACTAATTTAAAATCCATAAATCAATTTATTAAACATAATTTTACTATTAATTTAATTGGCTTAAGTAATCTATTGATTGCTTATATTATTTGTTTATATTAAAATAGTATAGGCTGCTGCATTGCTTGTAATAATTTAACACAAATAATTTGTAATCTTTTGCCAGCCACACACGTAATTGCGTACTTGACAAGTGTACATGAGTTTGAAGATTGATTAAGTAAACTTGAACCTGTGTGTGTGCTAAATTGCGCAAATACTTGTCGAAGTTGACCAACACACGGTCAAGTTCACTTGATCCATCTCAATTTTGTGTATACTCGACAAGTACGCAGTTACGTGTGTGACAATAATTATACAGTGTTGTTTGCTATTTACATTTACTTAATACAGTATCAAATAGTAGCAAATTTGAATTAGCAAACATTCTTTTTTCTCATCAACACATTGTTTATAATTAAAAATATTACCAATGTTTTTTTTTATTTAATTTAAAAAATATACAGGGTGTTAGGTAAACATGCTGCAAAAATTTAAAAGATTATTCTTTGGCCTATTTAAAAAAAATTTTGTTTAATAATGATTTCTGAAAAACCCTATTGTTATGAAGATACAGTGTGAACAAAATTTGCAACAGTTACAACTGAATCTACAATAAATGTTCAAAATGACTTCTTTCAGCCTGGATAAAAGCATTGAATCTTCTTGTCATTAAGTGCCAAACTCTTTCTAATTGAGTTACACCCTGCAATTATCCAATTTTGCAAGTCGTCCAAATTCTTCACTAATGACTTCAAAAAGTTTTTTAAAAAATAATCTTGGGGGTTTAAGTCTGGGAATCGAGCAGGCCATGCGTGAGGCCCACCTCGACCAATCCAGCAATCTTTTAAATAATCACAAGCAACCAAACTGAAAGTGGTGGTGCACCATCGTGCATAAATCACATTGCAATTCTTGTTGCCAATAGTACATCATCCAGAAACTAAGGTAGCGTGTGTTTTAAGAAGTTGCGATACACTTTGCCAGTACGACTTTTTGGTAGAAATACTAGTCTCTATTAGACAGTCGCTCACAATCCAAACCCAAACATTTTAAGAAAACTGATGTTGAAAACGATCTTCACATACCTGATGCAAATTTTATCTGCTTACGCATAGTTGTTATGAAAATTTCTTATTGCATTTCTTAAGAAACTGGTTTTATCGGTGAAAAAAATATGTGTCAGAAATTGAGAGATTAGAACTAATGTTTGCAAAAGCCATAGACATAACGCAATACCGGAAAGAAAATCAGCAAGTAGTTATGCCTGAATACGCTGAATGTGGTATGGATACAACAATTTGCTCTTAAGAATTTTTCAAATTGTTCAATGACTTACATTCAAAGTATTGGCAATTTTTTGAGTAAAACTTCTTAAATCTAGTTTCAGTTCTAGTTGTACCGTTATTACTGTCATTGATCTTCTTAGTTTTTCATTTCGTTTCAATGTGCTTGTTTCACAAAGACGATGATGAATGTTTTTGAAGGTTTTTTGGTTGGGGATATTATGGCCAGGAAACCGTTCAATGTGCCGTCTAGTTTGTAATAAATTGCCATCAGCAAGTCCATACATGAAATGCATGTTAGTCATCTCGGCGTTCGTATAGTGATTCATGGTAGAGGAATTTAGTAACTAATAAAAACACGTCAAACAGCCAAACGTCACTTAATCTAAACAACTGCAACCGATACATGTAATGACTAATGACGAGACGTATTCAAACAAAACCCACCAAGTTTTGTTTACCCTGTATTTTCAAAATAAAAGGGTTTTTCAGAAATCATTATAAGACAAAATATTCTTATAATAAGCCAAAGAATAACCCTGTATAATAGCAAAAGATACACAATACAAAAAGACAATAAACTTAAAAATGTATTTATTTCAACTATTAATTGTTAAACATGTCAGTATTTTTTAGGTTATGTATGTACTGTGTCACAATAATTGCAAATCAACAGAGAGACAATAATCAATAATTTAATATATTATATTATAGAGCGCAAATATTATAGATTGCAATAAAGTTTTCTTTGCTTAAAAGAACTAATAGTTTTTAAGAAAAAAGATTTTAGTAAGACTATCAATCAAAATTTATGTATCTTTAAATGTTGGGTATCTACAAATTTAATTGTTCTAGAAGATACTTATTTAAGACACTTATTATTTGCAGTTTTTATTAAAACTTTTACTTGCAATTAATTTAAATTTAAAAATGTAAATACAATGTGCAATGAATGTATTCAAACTTTATAAAGTATTACTTAGCATAGTTGAGAAAAACTGTAATAAAATACCAATCAATTAAATATAAAATTTCCTTCAATATTGTGATGGCACGAGCTAAATGTATACGGTTGGTTGTAACAGTAGTGGTAAAACGATACTACGGGGCGGTAATGTAATATTTATAAATGATCGCAATTCGATATTAATGAACCGATCACGGTGCTGAAGTTGCTATTTCAATTTTATATTAATAACATTGTGCATGTTAAAGATGTAAAATGTTTGGCCCCATTATGGGGTCATCGTAGACATGCAGGTGCAGCTAGAGGGTGGATCAATATTTCGTGGGGTGGCGGGTCAGCCTGGCGACATATCTCACTAACAAAAACCGACGTCTTAATACATAGCACCGCGCAATTTATTTCATTTATTCAATTTATCATTTTCAATAAGTAATTTTGTTTTAATAAAATAATAATTAATAATTATGATTTGCATTTTTATATATAATTTACTCTACTGATGAGAGTTCCAAATTTGAAACACATTAAAAATAATAAGAAACAGTTTTAATATTTTTATTTTTATTTAATAAAGGTTAAAAAAATTATTATGATATATTTGTTTCAACTTTCTTAAATTATATACTTCTGGTTTAATAAATAGCCTTCTATTACTAGTTGGAATGTTTTGATCACGAATATAAATAGTTTGCGATTAGCTGGTATTGCTTGCAACAGCGAGGGTGAGAAACCCAGAACACGCGAAAATGGGGGAGTTGCCCGTAAAAAAAAGTGAACTGACCATATCAAAAAATAAAATAAAACTTGTGCTAAAAATAACTTAAGCAATGCGATTACCATCCTTCATTCCGTGCCAGATCAAAAATGTGTACAATGCAATATTATATTATTTTAGTGATAAAAATAAAAGCAATGATTAGTTTCGTTAATTTATTTTTAAATTTATCAACGTTCAATCAATATCGTTACAAAAGCAACAGTTCATGTTATTTTTATGGCGCGTAGTTGAAGCAATATAAGAGGCGTATTTGATTTACAATCCGAAGAAAAAATATAATAAGGGGCTCGATTGAAAGTGTGCAAACTATTGATTGCGTTCAGTATATAACGGTCGAGTAATATAATTCATAAACGGGTTCGAGTTAAAAATAGAGCTTAATGGGAAAGTGATTTCCAATCTTGATCGATTATTTTGTAATATTTACTTTGTAATTATCACCCATTTTGAAATAATTAAACTTTTTTTGTCTATTAATAAATTATTATTTTTTTTTACTTTTTACTTCTTGTGTGCCAAATATACTCAAGTACTCAGAATGTTATCTAAATCTAAATTATTATAGGGGTAGTTTTCTTACTTATATTATCTATTTTTTATTGTTATTAACTGTTTTAATATTTTTTTGGTTTTATCTAAAAGACATAAAAGTTATATTGCACAAGTTTGATAACATTTTAATCTTGCTGGAATGATTAACATCAACACATAATATTTATTTAAAAAACTGCTTGTGTAAATCAATTTTAAACATCAAACACTTCATTAATATTTAAATACTTTTTTTAAAGCAACTCAAGAAGCCGAATTCAATTACAATCCCTCGGTAACAACTTTACCATACTGTCTCTTAAAGGCGATGTCTCACTGTTCCAATACTTATATATATAATACTTTTCTCTTGCTCCCGCATCAACATAAACAAAGGGCTTCACTCCCAACAGAAAGGTTCAAAGTAATATTACAAAAGTAATTTATCCGTTCTCTATTCAATAATACTAATAATCACAAAGTATTGTTTACGATAAAAAGATAATTTTACCGATAGATAAAACACTAAATTTTTTTTAATATTAGTACATTAAAACTAATCTAAAAGTTTGTTGAAAATTATACGCAAAAATATATTAAATAAAGTTTTGCAGCTTGCATCAAACTCCGACTTGGGAATAAGTAGGCAACAACAAGATGAAACCCTATGTGCAATCCTAATGAACTTTTTATATTTACGGCGTAAATATCGCGCAATACAGGCAGTCGCGCTCTTAAAACTTTTATGAAATATGATAATTATCTGAGGCGCTTCTGTTGTAAACTCTTTTTTTTTTACTTTGTGTTGCAATTTTCTATGGAGGCGTTAAAGTATATCCAGGTAAATCATTTAATTTTAAATAATGATACTTTGCAAAAATAAAGGCGTTTGGTAATAAATAATTATTTGTATAAGATCTATTTAATACAATTTGTGATGCAATTGTATTATTTTTGTTAACTTTAATACATGGAGATCTAAATATTTCATTTTGTCTTATTTCGACTCAATTAATTGCGGATTTGCTTTGACGACAAAATAGATCTTTAATATTTTATATTAAGTTTACATAATTTTAAAAAAAATTACATTTTGATAAATAAGGTATTTGTTTTTATTGATCATATTTTTAATAATCATAAATAAATTTAAGTTTTTTTAATATTTAAGAAAATTTGTGACGTTTTCAAAGAGTTTAATCATCCAATCTCTTGATAACTAATACTTGGGGAGAGGGGGAGTAAGCTACTCTAATCTAAACTATTGTTTGGTTATCATGGTATGGAGTGACGCATCCACTCACTCAAGTGTTTGTTGTCAAGAGGGAGAATGATTAAACTCTTTGCAAAGGTCACAAGTTATTTTATCACAAAAAAAGGTTGTGATCCAACTTAATCTAAAGTATTGCTTGTTTATCATAATATGGAGTGTTCTACCTACCCACCCAAGTGCTTGTCATTGGATGATTAATTTTTTTGCAAACGTCAAAAGTCAATTTACCATAAGAGAAGGTTGTGATCTAATCTCTTGACAACTAACACTTAGGTGGATGAGTGGGCCACTCCAATCTAAAGTATTGCTTGGTTATCATAGTATGGAGTGGGATCCACCCACTCAAGTGTTTGTTGGAAAGAGATTGGATGATTAAAACTTTTTGCAAACGTCACAAGTCATTTTACCATTAAAAAAAAGTTAAGATCTAACCTTTTGATAACTAACACTTAGGTGGGTAGATGGGCTACTCCAATCTAAATTATTGTTTGATTATTATGGTATAGAGTGTCCCACTCATCCACCCAAGTGTTTGTCGTCAAGAGATTGGATGATTAATCTCTTGATGACAAACATTTGCGTAAATGGTTAAACCATACTATGAGAACTAGTCAATAGTTAAGAATCAAAAAGTTAGAGCACGACCTTTTCTTGTGACTTAATGTTTATATCTAGTTAAAATTGACCAAGGTCTATTCAGATATTAGTTTGAGATTTTTGTTTATGTACCGTTCAAGATCTATTCTTAAAATTTCATAACGCTTTGTCATATTTGTGAATATAGTCTTTGGAAAGTATGAAATATGAAAAGTGCTATAATGTGCAAAATTATGAATAAGAAGGACTTTTGGTTGTTTGAAGAAGTTTAATGTAAATCAAAAACAAAGTGGATGAAAAAGCAGAACCTTAAAGAACACTAAAACTATCAATTTAAGTAAATAACTCACATTGCAAGCATTATTAATATTAAAAATGCTAAATAATAATCAAAATGATTTAACGCGCTACAATATAATGCTTATAAACATGTATCTGTATGTTTCCTAACAAAGATGTTGCATGGTAAAGTTTTAATACTGAAAGTCTAACTAACAGAATTTATTGTTTTATTTTATTATTATTATTATTATTTTTTTTTTAATTGTATTTTAGCGTCGACTACTAAGGTCATTGGCTATTTATTTTGTTTTAATAATAATATCCTCAGGTTATAGACCTGAGGAAAACAAAACAACACATTAAAATGGTTAAATAAATAAATAAATAAATAAATTAAAAAAATAAATAGTAAATCTAATATCACAGTTGCTAAAATTAAAAACTAAACTTAAAACTAATATCACAGAGCCAACTATCACAAATGACAACAAAGTTGTAAAAGACTTTGATGCCAGTACCTATCTATTAACCTAACCTAATATCACAGCTAACACCAAAGCTGTAAAAGGCTTCGATGCCAAACCCTAAAAACTAAAGTAACTAAACTTAATATCACAACTTAACCTAATATCACAACCTAACTTAATATCACAGATGACATCGAAGCTGTAAAATGCTTCGATGCCAGACCCTAAAAACTAACTAAACCTAATATCACAGATTGCACCGAAGTTGTAAAAGACTACGATGCTTTAAACAACTCAACAACACAAACTGATCAATAAAAATAAATAAATAAGTTAACACCAAAATCATTATAAGACAACACAAAAACTTGGTTACACCTGTTTGAGGAGTCCTGCGTCTTTCAAGAACTGGACGCACCTTCCCATAGACTCTTCTCTATTTGATAAAATAGACGCCACATTGTTAGGGAGCTCGAGCCGATTACGGTGGGAAAGGTAGGCTCGGCATTCCTCCAAAATGTGCTTCACCGTTAGAGGGTCGTGACATGTTTGGCATGCTGGTTGTTCGTCGCCGGTCAAGAGATACAAAGAGGTCAAGTTGGTATGACCTATGCGCAAGCGACATAGGGCGACCTCCTCTCTCCTGTTGAGATCTACCGGCGACTTCCTTGCCGTCACGTAGAGCTTGATTTCCTTTAATTTGCTCTCGAAGCCGTTCCACACTCTTTGCCAATCCTCGATGACATTCGATATGACGTAACCTTTGAGATCATTGGGTCTTACGGGAATGTTGTCCGTAGGATACGCGTCAGCCGCCTGACGAGCGGCTTTATCGGCCAGCTCGTTGATCTCGATATCCACATGACCCCGTGTCCAGACAAAGATAGCTCACTGTCCAAACACGGCCAGGCGGAATATCGAAGTTTGTACGAGCTGGACCAGCGGATCGAACGAGTACATACATTGTATACTCAGGATGGCACTCAGCGAGTCGGAACAAAGGAGGAACGAACTGTGAGATGACGTCTCACAGTTTAGCAGGGCTTTATGCAAAGCATGTAATTCTGCGGTGTACATGGAAGCCTCTTTAGGGAGAGACCATGAATGGGCCGTACCGTCTAAAACGAAGGCACTTCCCACCCCCCGATCCGTTTTCGAACCGTCCGTATACAACCGCGGAGAGTCTGGGTATTCGGCAACGATTTCAAGAAACTTGCTCCTCAAGACGTCGGGGCAAGTTTCTCGTTTGCTCTTGGAGGTCAGATCAAGACGAGTTATAACTCTCGGCATCAGCCAGAGTGGAAACTCGCCAGAGCCGACCTCGAATACCATCGGTTAATTAACGTTGAGACTCTCCTCTAGCTCCTGCGCTCGGACGCACACCGGCCTACTGACGGTAGGCCTGAGTCTGTATTTACGTTGCTTGCTGCGTTTTGTTGGCGGTAAATATAAGTCGGTTGTTGTGACCCCTCTTTGCTAGCATCGCCGCGGCGTATTTTATTATTATTACTAGAATTAGCAAATTATTTATAAATTAAATTACTGATCCTGCATGACCAATCCAGTAATTTATATTTAACCATTCTTATACTATCAATCCAAGTTGTGATGCCGGAGCACTATTGAATTAAAAAGTTTTTACTTGCAATAAAGCACGTCCGATAGTAAATTCCAAATTAATAAAAAAAAAAATGAAATAAAACCGCGTTAAATCTTAAAGATTGTAATATATAAACAAATTTTTATTCTGTACATTTGACTCATACATGGCCATATATAGGGTTTTCCAATAAGAGGTTCTTCATTTTGATATTTAAAAAACGGGTATTTTTTAAGAGAAATTAATAAATGTTTATTTTATTGTAAAGAGGAAGGTATGCCATTAACATTTGAAAACGATATCAGTCAAATAATCGCTACGGTTACGGTTGCAGTACCACATTCTTTTCATGAAATTTTCCATGACTAATTTGCACATTTGCGGTTGTATGTCCTCGATAACTTCACGAATTTTATCTTTAAAGTCTTGAATTGATTGTGAAGCATTGGCATAGACCTTATTTTCCATGTGGCCCCAAAGAAAAAAGTCTATTGGTGCTAAATCACAAGATCTCGGTGGCTAATTGTGATCACTTCTTTGAGAAATAACAAGGTCAGGAAACTTTTCTTGTAAAATTGCTATTGGTTTGTTGCTTGTGTGGCACGTAGCGCGTCTTGCTAAAAATAAACGTTGTCCGCATCAATATCTTCCAATTCCGGCCATAAAAAATCATTAATCATAGCTCGGTACCGCCATCCATTTACCTTAACAGTTGCACCAGCCTTATTATTGAAAACATAGGGTCTAATCACACCTCGACACGTTGAGGATGCAAAGACTTTTCAACAATCATTTTTTGATTTTTCCAAATGCGACAATTCTGCTTATTAACGTAGCCTCCGAGGTGAAAATGAACCTCATCACTGAAGATCATTTTTCGATGAAATATCGGATCATTTTGATGCATTTGAAGAACTCAATCAGCAGATTAGATTACGACGTTTATGGTGATCGACCGGCTTGTGTTTTTGTGTTAACTGAACTTTAAAAACCTTAAAACTTAAGTCTTTATGCAAAATACGGTGTAATGTCGTTTGTGGAATGTCTAATTCCAAAGATCGAAGAGGTATTGACAAACCTGGGTTTTCTTCAACACTATGAGCTACATCAAGAATATTCGCATGTGTTCTTGAGCGATGCACACGGTTACGATTCTTCACATCACAAATTTTTTTACCAAGTTTACTATTGCCGGCTGAGAAGGTGCTTTACGACGACCAAAAAGTGCTTTAGTGTTTCGAACTGTAACTGAAAAATGTTCACCATTAAATTTTAATAATTTTAATGCGTTGTTGAAGCGTGTATTGTTCCATTTTTAATAATAGCGTAGTTTTTACTTGTCAAATGTCAAAAGATAATAGCTTTAAAATTGACAGATGCCCAAATAGCCTGTTATTCAAAATAAATTTTCTTTTTGGAAAACCTATTATAAATGATCAACAGACTTTTTAGAAGAAGTTTATAATTTAATATAAAGACTTTAATATCCCGTTATATAATAACATATATATTTATATAAAGCCATGTATGAGTCAAGTGTACGGAATAAAAATTTGTTTTTGCTTAAACCGCTGAAAATGTCTTCTTCTACATAAATCCTAATTATGTAAAATTTTGTAGATTTTTTTAGTGAGCCATTTCTAAGTAATTAGCAATAAAAATTTGAAAAAATCGAGGATTTTGAGTTTTTTTACATTTTTTGATCATTTTACAAGATTGCATTTAAAAAAATATATATAAGAAACTTTTTTCTTCAAAATTGTCCAAAAAAAATAAGTTTTTATAGCTAAACATTTTTTTCCTTGAATTTTGAAAATTTTGCAGAACTTTAAAAGAATTTTTTTTTTGTTTTTTTTTAAATATAGATAAAAAACGTGTTTTTATCCATATTTGAGAAAAAATGAAAATACCCGTAATCTGTCTTTTAAAGTTCTGCAAAATTTTTAAAGTTTAAAGAAAAAATGGTTGACTATGAAAACTTATTCTTTAGATAATTTGAAAGAAAAAAGTTTTTAATGTTTTTTTTCCTAAAAATGTAATTTTCAGAAGTTACAAATGATGAAAAAATGTAAAAATACTCAACAACCTCAGGTTTTTTAAATCTGAAAATATCGCATAATCAGGAGTCATGTAGAGGAAGGCATTTTCAGTGGTTTAAGCAAAAACAACTGCAAATGTAAAATATTTTGTTAATGGATTAGTTTCATTGCAACAAAACAAAAAAAAATGTCATAAGTGTTTTTTTTTTTGGAAAATAATTAATTATTTGAAAATATACACCAATAGATGCAACTGGTCCAGTTTATTTGTTTTTTACATTTTGTTTTAATTCTTCAGAATTTTTTTTTTTTTTTACAATAAAGAATATATGTTATTATAGATTCCGCAACTATTAAATGTAATATAACGTAACTAAATGTGAGCTTTTAGTAGGCAATACTTGTAAACTATTGTTACAGAATATTCTTACTTTGTTAGTCAGTTTTCTTCCAAACTTCCTGTCGCACACCGTTTAGTTGATAATAAGTTTTAAAATTTAGAAACAAATTTATAAAAGAAATAGAGTTGGTTGCAAAGTACACGTTTCACATTAATATATTAAATCTACTAAAAGCGTTAATAAAAATTGCGTCCCAATCAATAAAATATGAAATAATTGTATAAAATTTAACTACCAAACGGATTTTTCAATTGAATAATTTATGATTATACACTCAATAGACTTGCTATTAATAATCAAGTATTAAGTACACATATCCCAAATTAAAGAATAAATAATAGAATTTGATTGGTGTAATTTAATCCAGAATATACCGCATATCGATCAAATGTAATTCACGGCGTTTCCAAATTAAATGTTTATAAACAACTATCGATTGTCCACCGATTTGCGTCATAACATCGATTTCACTTTCTGACAACAATTTTCTACTTATTTAATACATTTGGTAATAAATAATGTAATTATATCTATCCACTGATTGCAACAAATCGATCACATTTTATTGGTTGAAATTTAGATGGAAAATCAAATGCAATTTACAAGCTTCTGCTTCCCGAATATTTGCTATAAAAATCAAATCTTTTTTTATATTTATTTTGCACACAATTGATTGATCGATCCCACGCACCCAATCAATTCACATTTGAATTGTTCATAAATTACTTTATTTACACAGGTTTTATTTAGTTCATGTAGGTTGCTGTAAAATGAAAAATCATTTACTAAATTTTATATTGATAATAATATTTGTTTGTTTTTTATTATCCACATTATTTAACAGTCAAATATAGCAGATTGTAATCGATATTGTACGTTATTAAATATTGTTGCGCTCTTGGTGGTATTTTATCTTTCCTAATAACAAACCACAGCACGCCAAAGCTGTATCAAATATAATATCTGACAACCCAGCAGTTCGTTACTTAAAATTTGTTAATAAGTAAACTTAATTTTATACCTAACATATTAATAATAATAAAAATATCTTTATTGACGGCAAACACTTTGATAAAAATCATGTACATACATATTTCAATACATTTCTATAAAATTACAATAGTGTATCTCTATCATGGATATACTGGATACCCGACTTGCGTTTATAAAGTGGCGCAAACTATAATATGGTGGACATTTTGTTTGTGATTTGATAATACAGGGTCTCTATAAATTTCTGGGATTATGTAATCACTTTAAATGTGTCGCCTTTTTAAAATGTTCACCAAACTATTTACTTTGTTTTGACAATCCAACTTCAACTGTGTACAACCACCAAACTATTTCACTAGAGCGGCACAAACGTACATTAAATGGTTACATAATCCCAAACTTTTATAATGACTCTGTACTAAACATATATTAAAAGCAGCTTACATTTTATCATTTTTTTATTTTAATTTTAAACATTTAAAACATACATTGTATGCTATTAACATTGCAAAGTAACTTTTAAAACGTTTCGGACAACAATTGGATCCGAAGCTAAAACCATAAATGCGTTTGTGGTAAATAATTAATATTCTACACAGACCTATCAATTTAAACCAAATTTTGAGTTATTAAAACTTTAAGTCACACTCAAAATGGCCGCCATAAAATAATTTGCTTTATTATAGAAACGCATCAATATAGGGAGTCAGGTATCCAGTTGTATATATCTATGGTCTTTATAAAACTAAATAAATAAATTAATACAATTGAAGACGCAAGTGGATAAAGGTTTCATGTCGCATAGACTTTATTCAGAGATATTGCCGTTTAAAGTTTTTTTATCCGCAGTGTTTTAGGGTTAGATTTACTAAAACAAGTTTGGTGGAGTTAAATAAACATTTATTGTAGAATTATATCTAAATATTTAAAATAGGAAACTTATGCATTTAAAAAAACAATTATTTTATCTTATGCATTAAGAGAAATAGTTGTCTATACACCTTTTAGCAACTAATAACTTCTATATTTCTTACAATAGACGAACGAGACAAATCCCAACAAAATTCCAGTGACTTAAAACCTTTATCTATTGAACAATCTCATTTTTTAAGAAATTGTTACATGAACCTTGCATCCACTTGCGTCTTCGATTACAAAAACATTTAATTATTTTTGGATACAATTTTTTTTCTCTAAAATTAATTTTTTTATCAATAAAATTGAGTTTTAAGTTGAATTTAATAAATATTTTTGTAAATTATAACAGGATTTTTTATTTTTTTTTACATAACTTTTTTAATTTATAAAAAAACATTTTTAATCATATAGCATGAATTGTAAAATGACCATTCCTTATAAATATAATGAAAGCCAACATCACTCTATTTTATTCTTTGTTTCAATTGAACTGAAACAATTGGCAATCCCAATCACGTACCTCTGTTCTCTCAGTTTTATATTTTTTTGCTTCTCTTTCCTTACGAAGCTTCTTACTACATTGAGATTCACTTAGGAACGCCAGGCGAACAAACTCAGAACTTGAAACAAAATTACTAATTACCACTGCTATTTTAAGAATCGACAAAGGCCTTCGTCTGCGTCATAGGAAAATTAGGAGCGCACACTTTTATTAATTGACTCTATGCTCGATAGCGTAAAAAAGTATAACAACAGAAGTTCCTTGAATGGAAAGATAATTAACGAAAAGGGGAGCCCATTAATGTTCCAATATTTTAATTTATGAAGTAGCCATTAATGCTGTGCGTGAGAAGTACGAAGAAGAAAATAAGTAATTTAACTTAATAATATAGCAGAGTAAAGTTGGTAATGGAATTTTCACTAATAATAGATTAATCGATAAACTATCATAAATAATTTAAAAAACCTAATTTTAGAATATTTTATTATAAAATCTTTTTTTGCGAGCTTGTGACGTACATCCGGGCCGTGGTTTAATTTCCCTTGAGAAGGAAGTAAATAGCTGATCACGAATGGCCCCGAAAAAGTTTTTCTCTTAAACAAAAATAACGTTAATTATAGTGGCGTGGAAATTATACTGTTGGTGTGTGTGTGTGTGTGTTTACTAAGCAAGTAGGTAGGTGAGGGAAATGTCTCACATTTTCTTTCACTTGTCTCTTATATATATAAAAGATAACGCGCGTACAGGAAAGTTTATATTTGTGCTCTCTAAGGACATTAAATGTCTAGAGGAAATTACCCTTTTTTTCAGCAACACTATATAAGTTAACCTACGACTGGGATTCCGTTATTTTTTTTTATTCGCTTATTCCTCTCTCTTTCTTCGATACTTTTATAACGACCACCAGATGAATGTAATTTTATTTCTATTGATTGTCGTACCACAACGTTATTAGTGCACTCAACTATATAATAATTATTAATTTTACCGAAAACTAATTCAGTATTAGATAATTTTATCTTTAGTTGCAAATTAAATTGACATAATTGATTTTCTATCGGCCTTAGAAGGATTTATAATGGGACAGTCTAAAACATATTAAAACAAATTGTAAGACTTTAATATTAAAATTTTAAATAAAGATAAAAACGTATAAGAAACTAAAAAATGAAAGTTTAAGATATTGTTTTCAATTTGAATTTCCACTTTTTAATCTACTAATTATTAATCAAGTTTTTCTTATTCTTAAACCAATTTAATTTTGATTAAATTAATTAAATGCTGTGTTGACTGATATAACAAGAACCCAACATTATAGCTTAATGCATTTAATTACCCTACAAAATAATAATTAATCTTTTATATAAATTTTATTTGAAATATTTTACTCAACAAACTTTAATTGCTTAAGGAAATATTGAGACATTAATTGGATACCTGATACCGCAAAATAAGACGATGAAAAGAAATCGTAAAGTTACTTCTTAATAAGAGTAAACTTGAAAGTAATTAAAGTATTGACAACAAAAATAATATTTTACGTTGTAGCTATTTGGTGTTGCGATTTGACGACGAAATACTGTAACAATAGATGGTTTTGCAAAATTGCCAGTTTGAATAAAATGCCACCGGCAATTTTAGATTACGATTATTGGTGAATTTCATGTCCCATAGAAAGCGCTCGTCTTATCAATGATTTGAAGTACTTATTTGATTGTCCTTGCTTCTATTTCAATAGATAAACTTGAACACATATATTATTACTGAGTTGTAATCATTAAACATACATTACTAAATCAAATTAGAAATTACAATCTTATTCGCTATGCAAATTCTAACAGTTCTTTAATAGTTCAATCAAATTTAGATTCAAACCTCTAAACTCGGTCTGTAAACATTAGTATTACATTTATAATATCAAAACTCAGTTTTAAATTATAAAAATCTTTTGTCTCTCAAAACTTGTATTGTTAATATCTAATTTTGAATTTTTAAAGTTTGGTTTCTACATTTGTTTTTTTTTTTTTAATTTTTCTACAATTGAAAACACTGATTAATTAACAACTAACTTTAGTTAATTTTATTACAATTGCTAATTCAGTAAAATCTAGTTTCAAAACTAAATTTTAATTTGGAAATTATATTATTTAAAAAAAAAATGCTATTTATATATTTGTCAAATAAATGATAATAAATATATTTGATTATACAAACTTTATTGAAAAGAACAGAAATAATCTCCTCAGTAGCACTTGACAAATTTGCTTTATTTTGATAAATTTAAAGGCAGCTCCCCAGTGTTGTAATTAAATTTAGATTACTTGGAATCATAAATTATACATTTTTAAAAATTTCACCGGCCTTAGGATAAAGAATAAAAAAGTCTCATCTTATATTAAATTTTTTTATTAAAATTTGTTTTAATTAAATTGAAAAATCTTTTTTTAATCAGTGTAATATTATTTGTTTGCATTTTCAATTATATTTTTAATACTTTCCGGTGTAAGACTATAAAAATTCATTTTAAAATTAACACTGCGGCAATTTCTTCATTGCATTTTCTTTATTAAAATGAGAAAGTTAAGGGTAATTTTACAAAAACAATTTCAATCTAATAACCCTTTTAATAAATATAAATGTGTCAAATAAAAATATGTTATTATTAAATAACAACGCTAATTTTACTTAATAATAGGCTATAAATTCACTTGCATGTACGCTATCCAATAGTCCACTTACACAATAATGATTCAATTGCTTTTTCAATATTAACATGTAATTTAAAAATTTAAAACATTAGAATTACCTTAATTTATAGTTTCTTTACCGCTATTATTTAAGAAATTATTAAACTCCAAAGTTTGAACTAATAAAATAAAATAATTTTAAAATTTATTTATTTCATATGTAAAACATAGTTATATAATATATATACGCTAATTGTCCCAACCACCACTCCGTGCTTAAACGACGTATATTAATTAACTTAACACTATTTAGCTATATATATAATAATGAAAAAGCGGCTTTTGTCGTCAAATTATTTGACCGCATCGCTTCACTATTGTGCTATGAAGTGTCCCAACCACCTACCCAAGTGTTTGTCATTATCAAAAGCTTGCATGTTTAAACTTGTTGCAAACGTCAGAAGTCAATTTATCACTAAAAAAAGTCGTGATCCAATCTTTTGATAACTAACACTTGAGTGAGTAGGTGGGTTACTTCAGTCTAAACTACTGACTGATTATCATGTTATAGAGTGTTCCACCCACCTACCAAGAGATTGTATGTTTGAACTCTCTGCAAACGTCAATTGTCAATTGATCACCAATGAAAGTTGTGATCTAATTTTTTGATAATTAACACTTGGGTGGATGGTTGGGATACATTAATCTAAACTATTGACTAGATATTATGGTATCTAATGGCCTACCCAAGTGTTTGTCATCAAGAATTAGCATATTTGAACTCTCTGCAAGCGTCAGAAGTCAATTTGTCACTAATAAAGCTTACAATCCAACTTTTTGATAACTAACATTTGGGTGGGTGAGTGCGCCAATCTAAATTATTGATTAGTTATTATTAGAGTGCAGATTTATAGCATTTGCTTATTTGTTAATAATAAATAGAGAACAAAATCCTTTTGGAAATATACGTTTCATAAAAAATGCAACAGTTAGACGCGACTTTTATTTTGTTTATTTTGCTTTATTTTGACATAAAAATGTTGGTGATCAAGTAGTTGAAAAACTAAGAGTTGGTTGGGTGGGTTAAAACTAAAGTCAAAACTACTGTGAAGCAATCAATGAATTGAGTGCTACTAAAATGAAAATTACTGTCTCGCAATCAATGAATTGAGTGCTCCACCCACTCACCTAAGTGTTGATGATTAAAAAGTTAGATAACTAACAATTAGGAGAGTGGGCGGGAACTGTAGTCAAAAATACTGTATTACATTCTATTAGTTAAGTACCTTACTTATTTGCCCACCTAAGTGTTGTAGATTAGTAACTTGGATAACTAACACTTGGGTGAGTGGGCGGAAATTTAAGTCAAAATTACTGTCCGGCAAATATTAATTATAATAAATTAACAATCTTACCCACCTACCCAAGTGTAGGTGATCAAGAAATTAGATAGCCAACAGTGGGTGGGCGGGAATTAAAGCCAAAACTACTGTTCAATGAATTGAGTGGGGCACCCACTCTTCCGAGAGTTGGTGATTCAGCAGTTGGATAATTAACACTTTGGTGGGTAGTCGGGAACTAAAGTTAAAACTACTGTCCCGCAATCAATGAATTGAGTGCCTCACCCACCCACCCAAGTGTTGGCAATTAAAAGATTGGATAACTAACAATTGGGTGAGTGGGCGGGAACTACAGTCCAAACTACTATCCCACAATCTATGAATAAAGTATTTTACCCACTTACCCAAGTGTTGATGATCAGGAAGTTAGAACTAACAGTTGGGTGGGTAAGCAGAAAAGCCAAAAAAAACAACAAAAAAGCAAAAAAAGCACAAAAACGCGTTTATCCGTGCTTTTTTGCTTTTTTTTGTTTTTTTTTTTCTTTTTGTTCTTTTTTATTAATTTGTTTAAATTGATTTAATTATTAATCTCTGTCTTATACATTATGTTTTGCACCATGTTTTGTTTTTGACGATTGTGTAAACATATTTTAATTACATTTGAATTAACTGGGCGCGTTCAATAACTTTCAAAACATTGATTTAGCCGGGGTAGTCTATAAAAGCTTAATCAGAGTTTTTATTGAAAATTTAGTTGAGAAAAGTTGCCACTAAATATTTTTAAATTATTTTTTTAGTAGATGTTGAGAGAAGCGTATCATCTATTTATAAAAACATTTTGTTAGACTAAAAACAATACTTTATAACTACAAATTTGGAAAAAATATACTATAGTTTATTGCTTTAGCAACTTATATTAAAATTTAGTTTTTTTACCTTATAATTTGTAATATTTTTATATTCATACAACTTATTATTTTCTTACTTTTTTGTAAAGTTTAAAACTTGCAATGTTGTTTAATTTATAATATAACTTATTAAATATGCATTTTTGCATCTTTTTTTGCATTTTTGCAGCTTTTTTTAACATTTTTAATGCTTATTATAAGCGCTTATGTCACAAAAATAAATGCTTTTCTATCCGCACTCTAGATATCATGATATGAAATGGTCCACTAACATACTCAAGTATTTGTCATCAAGAGATTGCATGTTTAAAGTCAATTTGTCATTAAAAAAGATTGTGATCCAACTTCTTGATAATTAACATTTGAGCGGGTGGGTGGGCTAATTCTATACTATTGACTAGATATTGTAGTTTGAAATAGCCCACCCAAGTGTTTGTTATCAAGAATTTGCATGTTTTAACTTCCTGCAAACGTCAAAAATCAATTTGTTACAAAAAAAATCGTGATGCGACTTCTTGTAAACAAACATTTGGGAAGGGTTGGTAAACCACTCTAATCCAAACCTACCCACCCAAGTGTTGTTTATCAAAAGCTTGCATGTTTGAACTCCTTGCAAACGTCAAAAGTTAGTTTGTCACAAAAGAAAGATGTGATCCAATTTCTTGATAACTAACACATAGGCGGGTGAGTGAGACAATCCAATATAAATTATTGATTGGTTTTTAGGGTATGGAGTGGCACACCTAAACACCCATATTTCAATCCAAATTATTGATTGGTTATGATAGTATGGAATGACCCACCTGCCTACTCAAGTGTTCTTCCTCAAGAGTTTACATGTTTGAACTTTCAGCAAACGTCAAAAGTCAATTTGTCATTAAAAAATATCGAATTTTTTGATAACTCACACTTGGGTGGATGGATAGTCCATTCTAATTTAAACCATTAACCGGTTATTATAGTATGGAGTGGCCTATCTATCCAACTAACTGTTGGTTATCGAAGCTTGCATGTTTCAACTCTCTGCAAGCGTCAGAAGTCATTTTAAACACTTGGGTAGGTGAATGGGCTATTTTAATCCTAACTATTGACTGGTCATTGTGGTATTGAGTATCCCACCCACAAACAACAATCAAGCCAAAACAAATAATTTATCTCCAATCATTTATGTCAGAAATGAAACTATCATATATAAAACAAAATAATGTATAAAACAAAAATATAACCGAGTACAATTGCTTTCCACATTACCCAAAAGCTTGTTTTTGACAGGGGGAAAAGTGTCAACAACTGTAAATTATCTTTTTCAACCTATTTAAAAAAAATCAGGAAAAACCTTCAAACTTTTTTTGTTAGATACAGTTGAATATTGTTATATTTTGTCAAGTTTAGTGTACAATTTGTTTAAATATTAATGTAAATTGTGCATGTTTATTATAGTTCATGAAAATAACTGTACATCTATTAATAAACTCAATTTTAAAATAGTTTTACCTTTACCTGTTGATATGATTTGTATTGAGCCGATTGAGCAACGAGCAACATTTATATTGGTGTAATAATAAATATAATTTTAATAATACTTTTGGTATAAAAAAATCACCACAATAGAATTATGATTGCAAATGGTGTCAAAGCGACCACATCAACGAGGTCGTTTCTTTTTATTTGATTATTTGATGAGAATAAAGGGATGGGAAGAGAAACATTCCCATCAATCCGGCCAGCCATAACTTATTTATATACATTCGCTGAATCTACAAGAAAACTAATTCCTCTACAATGGACACTTAATGTTTATGCGTTATTTATCGACTGACCACATTTACGACTCTTCGCCAAACACAATAAAGAAACAAACAAGAAAAAGGAATATGATTTTAAATGTGTGCGTTCTTTTGAAATTCGCGTGTGTAAAAGGGATAACAATGTGTTTTAGACGTCTTTGTGCTTCGTGTGTTAATAAATAAAATCAGCAGAATGTCTACATCCAAAAAAGGTTGAAATGAGCGAGATAACGTGAGTTAATAAAATAAGCTTTAATATTTTCGGAGACTGCTTTGTAATTTATCATGTGTAACGTTGTTGCATGCTGATGTAGATGGGATTTTCGGGTTTATGCATACTTACCTATGCAAACTTTAATAGAGGGACATATCCTATCTTAATAGGTTTCATTTTTAACTGAGTCATGTGAACAAAATAATACAAAGCTTATAACTTAGATATAAATTGAGCCAAAACGCATTACAATTAAACAAAATGAATTTATTTAAAGCAATTTGATCAGTTCAAATAGAATTGCAAAAAAGTATTGTTTTTTTTAATTAATTTTGTTTCTATTTTTTGAGATTTGGTAGATGGCGGGAATGCGTTTGCTCGAGGATGACGCGAAGAGATATGTTTTGGGGTGTCATGATGTTTGGCGAAGGACTGGTCTTACGTCAGAGGCGCCGCGACGTGAGGAGTGAGGTATGAGGTGGACGCCCACGCAAGATCAATACCACATCAATGCGCATCCACAATAACCACACTCTGCACATTTACATTCCCATTCACAAGTTAGAGGCGCGCTCGAGGAACTTTGAAACTATGGAAAATACTACACTCGAGGCGTATAAAAAATATATTGTATATCTATATACATATTGTTGCTTACTTTCTCTTTTCATATCTTTGAGTAAATATGAAAAGTATTACAGGAAGTTTAAAAATAATATTATAAGTAATAATATCAATTTTAAATTTGTTTGCATAATTAAGTTTCCACTTAAAGATTTTAAACTTAATTTAACCTTAGCCTTGTTCACCACTTATCCATATTTTTAGAACTTGTTAATTTAACTATATATGTTTACTAATTTTTTTTTTTAATTTCAAAATATAATAGTATTGAGAATACTTAACATGTTACAACAACATAAAAATACTTTTGAATTTCAACGGGTAAAACCAGACTCGTTGAAACTATCCCATCAAAAACTATATTTAAACAGTCTGTGAATATTGATATTTGTGGCTTATAAGTTTTAATCTTAATATATTTGACATTGTTTTATAAATTGAGTTTGTTTGACAGTTAACAATTTTGACATGTTTGATTTTATATGTTTTGGCAAGTGATTTTTTATGCTAATATTAATTTACATTTTTTACAAATGTAACTTTTTCTAAAAATTTTACAATTATCAATTGTTACAAATATGACTTTTGTCATAATTTTGCCAATATTAATTTTTTAATTGTTAAATGGTTTATAAACTTTGACAGTTAATGAGAATATATTTAATTTGATGATGATAATTTTTTATTAAAAGTTAGATGGAATCGAATACATTTTTTTCTAATATTATTAACGAATACAGACTATAATATAAAATTTTAATAATTAAATTTATGTGTTTTGTTCGTTTCGGGGCCTTGTGTCTCACTGGTAGGACAGCCTCGGAGTTAAAAGTGGAGGTGGATGGATTAGTAGAAGAGGTCCAGTGAACTGACATGCAAGATCTTCTGATCTGAATCTATTGAACGTTTAGGTGACACATAAAACAATTGGTTTATGGAAAGTCAATAATCAACGTGAAAGAATTGCAAATGCTGCATTGCACATTCAAAACATAACAGGTTTTAAAACAGTTTATCATTCTTTTTTAGTGTGTTGTCAAGCTTGAATCAACGCTCATGGCAGTCATTTTAAGAACTTATTAAAATATGTAATATTGTTCTGTTTGTTGTTATAAATGTTCTTTTTGTTACTTAAATTTTTCTAAATAAAAAGTTTTCTAAATAATGTGTATTTTTAAATTATTTTGAAAACAAACATTTATACAAAAATGATATTTAGATTTTCTAGTTGAAATTAGAAAAAAAACCTAAAGTTTAATTTTTGCCTCCAATTAGGAAACGCCCTGTGTATTTTTTGGCGTGCTTTGTCATAAAGTTTAGAATTAGAGCGTTCATGATATGATTTTAGCAAAAATTATGTATTTGTCTTACAGGTACAATAAAAATAAAAATAAAAATATATCTATACTTATAAAAATATACGTTTTCTATTAAAAACACTATTTTAATCTATGATATGATCAATCCAATGCAATAATATGTAGTTTTTTTGCAAAAATAAAAGCGTAAGTAAAAACTATTACCAGGTTATTAACGTATAATACGTTGTTTTTTACAAATTTTGAAAGTTCTGTAGCTTTGGCCCATTTTCATTCCCAAAAACTAAACTTTAAGAGATGCTTTAGGTATATATGAGGGAGGTTTACTAAAAATTTCATCAAAAAAAAATTTGTTAGAAAAAAGTTACAACGGTATCAATGTATACAAAAATGAGCATTATTGACCAAATTACTAATCTTTGTAAAGTGTTATCTCACGATTTACTGGTTCGATCGGAAAAAACTTTGATTAAAATTTGACTTTGTTACGGCATTTTCAATGTGGGGCTGGTTTTGTAATTTTAGGCTATTTTCACAACGGCCTACGCTAAAAGAAATAGAGAATGGCTACATTGAAAAAAAAAAGAAATTAAATTACAAGAAATTATAAAAAGAATCAGACCTTGCAGAGTTTTCTCCAATGTTTCTACGCTGAGAAAAAAAATATTGAAAATTACCGAAAAAATGTGATTTTTAAGCGTTTTTCTGAACTTTGAGAGACTCCCAAAAACCAAGATCATGACTTAAAAAGTTGAAAACTTGGAAAATATGTTTTGTTGGTACCTACTATCACATATTTAATTTTGAGCCAGTTTGGAGATACTCAGTTTTTAAGTTTGGTCGAGAAGTAATGGAATTACCCATATATATATATATATATATATATATATATATATATATATATATTAATTTTAGGAATTTCCAGGTAGGAAATAAAATAACATTTTCCTAGAATTAAAAACCATCTCGTATACAAGATTAGGGCTAATGACATGTACAATAATGAGATTACGATTGTATGTCACTAAATATACCTACTTACTAATTATAAACATTGTGAAACAAATTATCGGTTTTAATGGGATTTTTTGTTGGCACGTTTAAACAAGCGAAAAAGTTATTAAATTACTTACTAGAAATATGATAGGTAAGGTGAAAAGTTTAATAGTATTGTTATTGAGTTATAACTTGAATCATTACTGAGATTTAATAAATACAATTTTGTAAAAATATTCGTTTCGATACACAATTAAATATGATTTGAAAATAATAAAAATAACTATGTAGTTTCGTCGAATCGAATTATAATTGGATTGGAAAATACGAAAATACAGCTTTGTTGTTTATCGATTTTGTTCGATACAACAATGCGCGTTGCCTAAATTAATTGATGGAAGGCCAGTAGCAACAAGTGCAGTGTAAAATTAATTGAGACTACTGCAATAACGGCACGTGCAAAGGCTACCTACGCAAATAAAAGATAGACAGAGTGAGAGATTGTAGGCGAAATTATTATTCTGTTGTCAATTTGCATTAATTAACGCTTTGCTCATAATAACGGTCATCGTCGTCCAGCAACCAATTAATTAAACCAATACTTAGTTGCGTATCTATATATTATTGTCGTAAAATATACATTACATATGTCAATTGATTACAGTAGTAATTGTTACTTGCACTTAGAGGTGGGAATTTAGATTTTAATTTTTAAACATAATAAAATGAAATTAATATTTATTATAGTTTCAAACTTATTCTTAATTTTAGTTAACAAAACATTTTGTTTTAAAGAAGTTAATTTTATCTAAACCCAGTTTAATAGTGTTGTTGTTAATTTGAGTTGAGTTGGCCATTATGATGTAAAGTCCATTTAAATTATATATGTTATTTCCAAATTAATTAAAGTTTAATAGTTTTGTAGTTAATTTTAGTTTACTAAATTCCATTTCAAACTAAACAGAGTTTGGGGGGGGGGGGGGGTGCATGCATCAAGAAATATGCTTTAGTATTTTTTTTTCTATAACTTATTAGTCTTTTGATCGGTCTATAAGAGTAAAAAAATTTAAAAAAAAAATTTGTCGGCAGTACGGCAGAGAGGGCATGTACGAATACCAGCGCTAAGCAACGGCCGCTCTGGTCACAACTTGGATGGGTAACCCCAAAGTGATGCCGAGCGTAACGTTCTTCGCAATATGAGTCCGTTACCTCATATAGGCATCCAAACATACACATGTCTTCTCTGTGGCTCGATGTGTCCGACACCTCGACACCTAACGGTATTAAGAGGTTATAGATTAATAATAATAAGAGTATAAAACCCTAAAAAAAAAATGCAAATTTAGAGAAAAAAGAATTTACTATCGATTACATTACATTTTATTTTTAATTTCTTGTTCTAAGTAGGCTGAACAAAAAAGAAGCAGTTTTTAATTTTTTTTTAAGCGCAAGTTAACGTATTTTGATATAAATTAGTCTGAAAATATTAATTTGGTTTGTTTATTTTGGTTTTAGGGGTCTAACTCAAAAAACTGCCAAAATAGGTCTATTTTTTGACATAAACTCTTACAAATACACAATTAACAGCGTTTAGAAAAACTATACTCCAAATATTATTAAAAATTTGAGTTAAAAAAATCTATCAAAGACTTTTTTTATACATATTGCTTTAAAAAAATTATTTGGCTTTTTTTAGATCATTTTAGAAGTTTATCAAAGACATCTTTTGTCGTTTAAATCAATTTTGGTCGATTTTATTCTTTGTTTGATAGTGTTTGCGCTTGCGGCATAAATTTAGACTCAATCTATCGGTGCCAAAAGTTGAAAATGTTATTATTTTGGCATTCAAACTTAAATCCGCAATAAGCACGACAATGACTATTTTCTATGTAGAAGTGTCCGCAAAATCTATTTTTTTAATAACATTTGAAGTATTGTTTCTCTGAGCGCTGCTAAATGTGTATTTGTAAGAGTTTATGTTAAAATTAAGTTTATTTTTGCAGTTTTTTTGAGCTTTGGACCCCTAAAACCCAAATACACAAAACAAAAAAGTCAAGCAGCTATTAACCTGTCTTACTTTCCACGGCTCCTCTGTTGCCAGGACCATCAATCTGACCTTGAACTTGACCAATATCCAAACACACCACATCTGAGCTAAAAAAACTTTTTCATCAAATCATAAAAAAGTTTTGAAAAACTTATAATACTTAGCACAATATTTTGATTATGTACTTATTCTTTAAATCTAAGTAGTTCTTCCACGTAGATTCATCCATTGCATGTATTGTTGCCTCTTTTTGTACATTTTTTCAGTGTCATATCTATAAAGATTCCTGAAGAGTTGCCTTTCGACAATATCCGATACAATATAGAATATTTTTTTATGGATTTCAAATGTTGTAAATAAATAAAATTTCAGTTACGGGAAACTTTTAGATAATATTTAAATATAAAATTATTTTTGTAAGCTCAAGATAACACCTTCATACAAGATTAAAAACTGAGCTTCTAACTTTTTTTCGGTTACTAGAGCTAATATTTTAGAGCTTGTCTTACCAGTTCCTTAAAATATGTCTCTGCTAACACCAATATATAGTTATCAAGAAATTTGTTTTGTGCTCACCTCTGACGTAGTAGTGACAATTGTCATATTAAAAACAGCAGAAACGGAACGTGTGAAGTGTGAGAATAAGCAAATTTTTTAATAACAAACACTTGGGCGGGTGGGCGGGAACACTGTATCAAACCACCAGTTTAATATTTATAAACTTTGTCATATTAAAAACAGCATAAACGCAACACGTGTAAAAATAAGCAAATTTTTTTTATAAGAAACACTGTATCAAACCACCGGTCCAATACTTATAAACTGTGTTCCCGCCCACTTGCCCAAGTGTTACTTATTAAAAAAATTGTTATTGTGCCCACCTTTGACGTAATAATGACAACTGTCATTCAATCTGTCATATTAAAAACAGCAAAAACGCAACAAGTGTGAGAATATGCAATTTTCTTGTTAATAAACATTTGGGCAAGTGCGCGGAAATACTTTATCAAACTACCGGTCCAATATATATAAACTGTGTTCCCGCCTACCCGCCCAAGTGTTAGTTGCTAAAAAAATTGTTATTGTGCTCACCTTTGACGTAATAGTGACAACTGTCATTTAATCTGTCATATTAAAAACAGCAAAAACGAAACAAGTGTTAGAATAAGCAAATTTCTTGATAACAAACACTTGGGCGAGTGGGTGGAGACACTGTATCAAACTACCGGTTTAATAAACTGTGTTTTTAGGTTTTGCCGCGTACAAAAAGGGTGTGGACTCAAAAGGACGCTAGAATTGGATTCTACAAAAAAATTCTGATCGGTTTCACTAGTAACACTTTTTGTTGCGTAAAATTGCGATTTTTAAACAAAAAATACGACAAAAAATTTTGTTTGAGTTTTATATTTTTATGAACTAATAAATAAACTACTAATAAGTTATAGAAACAAACAAAAAATACTAAAGCAAGTTTCTCAACGCCCCCTTCTTGCTCTGGTCCGTTTGAAATGGAATTACCCATATAAGAAATTAAAAACTAATCACAAAAGCATACATTTTGCACACAATTAGTGTTATTGAGTGTTGGCCGTTTAATGCGTTTTTAATGCTATTGAGGAAATTTTTAAGTGCCAATCGGCGACCGTCCAACGAGCAACGACGTTCATTATGTAATTTTTTTCATCATATTTTTCGCGCCAACCACCAATTTGCATAATCGCAGTGGAAACCATGCATACTAATTACAATAACCGGGCTGTAATTATATATATAAAGAGAGAGAAAGAGAGTGAGATTGTCGATAACAAAAATATCAGGTTATTTTAAGGGTTATTACAGCCCCCTTATCACGATCAAGCTCAAAACAAACGTGCAAGATAAATCATTCAAATTCGGGCTAGTTTAAAAATAAAGCATGTAGGTAATTATTATTATTATTAACTTTTTAAGCTTTTAATTTTATCGTGATTTATATGAATGCACTTTATAAATAGATTAATGTTAAATAAACATTTTTAGTTAAAATCATTTACATAAGTTAATTGAATTCTATTGTCGTTTGTTCGATGTTATAATATATTCCAACGTCTTAATATATCCCAGGCTGGCAGGCAGGCAGAAGCAAAAGAAAGGAGAAGGGCGTGCACACCTATGGGAATTGATATGAATTGCGATCGATTACTTGCTTCTAAAATTAAAATAATGATAAACCATGCAAATTGGCAACAGGTGCGATGAGGGGAGTAAGTAATTAATTTGGTAAAGCGCTAAAAATGTTTAAACGGAAAAATATAGTTTATAAAAAAAATGTTATATTTGAAAATGTTTAGAAATTTATAAATGTTTGATAATTTGTTATTAATTGCTTTTTTTTTCTTTCAGGTGAGTTGCATTTTTTTCAACCTTGATTACATCTATAAATTAAAGATAAGTAAACAAAACGTTATTAATTGTTAACAATTTGATAGTTGTTAAACGTGGTCATTTTCATATTCACTACAACATTTGACAACTAACAAATTGTTTAACTTTGTATTATGTATGTTGTATGATTCTCGGATTTTTGTTAGCTGCAGAAACCTATCAGGCGGTATATAATAAAGACTTTAATTGGCATAATCATACATACATCAATAGTAATAACACTCCAATAATAAATAAACACTTAAACACAAACCCCTTTCTCATTCAAACATTCTTTCTATTTTTTTGTCTGCATTTGCTCATTATTAGCCCACTTTAGTCCATTACACTTATTCAGTCAATGATTTTAAGTCTTTACTCTATTTTTACAAATCTCACACTTTTTATAGTCTTCAGTTATCCAACATTTATTACCATTCTCTTCACTGCTACTCCTAAACCTTGCAATCAATGGTTGAACATTCTCTAATTGGTTTTCTTGCAAATAGGCTAATAGTTTATTATATTCTTAAATACATTTGTATTTTGCATTGAATCTGCTACCATCAATTCTTCCTTGTTTGTCTTGCTGTTCTACCTCTTCTAGTCTGTTCAATAATTCTCCGTCTACGTTTTTACCTATTCTTCTACTTATGATTACTTTTTTCACTGACATTCAACCATTTTCATACAATTTTTTTTTTTTATACCAAAATTTGTCGCACGAACACTTTTATTCTTTTCCATTCCTACTAACTTTATTATTTTCTTTACAAAATTTTTATAGCTCCTTAAAAAAACTTTTGATTGAAATTTTAGCAGTTTTGCTACTGTTCACCAGCTAACTTTTACAGTTGAATTCCTGCAAAACTATATAACCAACTATTGAAGGCTGTACTTCTAATACTTGCTTTAAAAATTTAAGTTGTACCGTTTCTATCAATTGCTTTTCTTTCACACCCCAGATTTTTTCTTTTGTTCAAAAAGCTTTCAATTGTTTCTTTCATGCTATTATTTGTTGGTGCTAGAATTACAATATCGTCAGCGTATGCTAGCAACCACACTTTTTTTTTGCTCAATCACTACTCCGTCATCCTGGCTAATTTCTAATACACTTTCTAGACTTGCCATATATATACTAGGTGGCGCAAAAGTTGTCACCCTATCGAAAAATGTTATAATTTTTGCAAATGGCGGTAAACGTCAGTTTTGTTTCAATTTTTTTTTCAATTTTTTTGCGTAATAATTCGTCGGTGACGTTGGCGCAGCGTGAATTTAGACGTAGATTTCCCGGTCGTCCGACATTAAGTGGGCAAACACTAAGGCAAGAGTATGGGTCAACACAAGATGCTGTCACGTATGGGCGGCCTTGGAGCAGCCGTTTTGCTGAGAATATCGCGGCTGTGGCTAAAGATGTCACAGAGAACCGCAGATTATTGACTAGACAACGTGCCACGCAATTAGGCATCAATTGGACTTAAAAAAGTTCTTTTACAAAGTGCAGACAGTGCATCAGTTGCTAGCCGTTGACCGCCAAGCGCGTGTAACCTACGCTTAAGTCATTCTGAATCTCGACCACAAAAAAGACAACATTTTATCGAAAATCATTATGAGCAACGAGGCTCATTTCTATCTCTGTGGATACGTAATTAAGCAGAATTATCGCTTCTGAGGTACCAAAAACCTGCGTATAATACACAAAAAGCCATTACGTCATTGAGCCTTATTTTTTTGAAAGCGCCGCGGGCCAAACAACTACAGTAAACGGCGAGCGCTACAGAGCCATGCTAAACAACTTTCTTCTACCTTAATTGGACAAATTGGTACTGAAAATCATGTGGTTCCAACAGAATGGAGAAACTGCAGATACTGCACGACCCACAACCGAAATTTTGAGAGCTGCATTTCCGGGTTGCCTAATCTCTCGTTTTGGTGATTTGCATTGGACGGTAAGATTGCCCGATTTAACCGATTTAGACTATTTTTTGTGGTGTTATTGAAATCACGAGTCTATGTCAACAAGCCTCAAACTCTTGAAGCCCTCAAAGAAAATATCCGTTAGGAATGCGGAAACTTATTGCCGGAAGTTCTGGCAAGAGTGATGGAAAATGCCAAAAATCGAGCCCGTATGATCATCAATTCTGGTGGCCGCCACTTGGCCGATATCATTTTTTCTACTTAATGAAAAAAAAAATGTCATTAAATAAACACAATCCAAAAGCTAAACTTAATTTTTTTATTTATTAAAAAAACTACAGTCAAACAACATCGGGTGACAACTTTTGCGCCATTTAGTATATATATATATATATATTAAATAGAAAATGGCGCAACGGACATCCTTGTCGTAACTCTTTAGTCACTCTAGATCTTTCACTTTTACATTCACCCACTTTAAGGCTGCAGTCGCACTGCACCACCCATCGCCACTAACTAAAATTCGAACACGATGGCGACGGTCCGACTGATTCACTATTCTCGCCGGCATCTGTCATCTGGTAACCACCGTTTCATAATTTCAAATCGGTTGGTGGTAGCGCGGCAAAAGTTGATCGTCATTTGAAACATACTAACTTGATATTTCACAAATCAAAACATAATCTGTCATTTTTGCTTTGATATTTGAGAATTTTAAAAACGGTAACATGGAAGTAACATGGATATCACTTGACATTGATAAACTAATTACATTAGTAAATAAAATATAAATATATAAATATATCACTCTTCTACTGACATAGAAATGAGTGGAAAATTTAAATTTTGGTGGTCACCAGTAGCTGCAGTAAGACCGTAGTACATTTTGGTGGTTAGTGGCAAACGGTGATAGTTGGTGGCGGTGGTGCAGTGAGACTGCAGCCTTACTCAACACATACCCATACGGTGCCTTTAAGATTCTTCCTCCTTTTTGTTGTAGTTCTTTATTCACTACATATTTTTTGGCTCCATCAGGTAATCGGCTGTTCCTCTTCCTTTTCTAAATACAGCCTGTACTTCTGGGCTTATCTTCTTTTTGTCTACTTCTAATTGGAACATTTTCTCTGTCATTTTTGTAACTATTTTATAGAAACCATCTATTAACGTGATGCCCCTATAGTTAACCGGTTTTTTTTTTGGTATACCGTCTGGTCCTTCCGTTATTTCATTTTTGATTTTTTCTAGTATTTTATTTTTTTATTTCTATCTTTCTAAGAGTCGCCTGTTGTTGCTGTCATTGTTACTTCTTTTATTTTTACTCACTTTATTTAACTTTTCTATTTTCCACTCTTTTCTTACATTCTTTTGTAAGTTTTTTTTTTAATTTGATTAAATTCTGTAATGTTACCTTTTCTCTCACTCAGTATTTTTAAGCTTATTTTCAATTCATTTTCTTGATCTCTGCAATCTTTATTTAACCAACTTTTAGTTTTGTTTCGATTTAAGCTAATAATTTTCTTTTTCATTGCTTCCTTCATTCTGTTACTTAATTAATATTCAATTGTAACGGCATGTGATCAGATTTCACTCTCTGTCCTACCTTCATAATTTGTGCTAATGCTCTTCTTACTCCAATATAGGTAACTTTCTTTCTTATCCAATCTTTTTTTTGTATTTTCATTTTATTGTCAATTTTCTCTATATTTTCATTAAGTATTTTAAATCTTTCCGTGTCAATTGCTATTCTAGCTTCTATAATAGCTTCTACTTCTTTGGTTTCACCGTTAAGCTCACTCAAATTTTCTTTAATTCTCATTACTATGCCCCCTTTGGCTCTTCCTTTTTTGCTTATTCTCTTTGCTGATTGCATTTTCAAGTTAAATTCTGTGGAAAAACAACTTTTGCAATCATTCCAGTCTTCTTTTTCAATCCATGTTTCTACAAAGCACACTACATCAAATTCTTTTACATATTTTGCAAAATCTAGTACATCTCTGGTTCATATTTTTTTCTTAAGTCCTACTACATTCCAAAACACAATTTTTATATCTTTTGTTTTTTTTTAACCGTTATCCTTAAACCAACAATTTTTTTATCAACCGCTTTCTTATATCCCCCCGCAATTGTCCCATTTTTTTCAATTAGTTTTTTTATAAATATCTTTTGTAATACTTAATCATATATTTGTACCTCTTCATTTATTTGAATAAATTTTACATCTGCGAAAATGGCAACATAGTCTATTGACAGTAATAATTTAGTTTATTTATAAAACTGTTTTAAGTTAATAAAATATTGACACGTTTTGCTAATAATTTGACAGGATTTTATAGTTAATTTATTTGTACAACAAGATTTTTTTTTTATAAAATCTAACTAATTACATAATACACCCGTGAAATGTTTATTAAAATAACAAATTAAAAATTAGTTTAATTGTATTTTGCAAATTAGATGCCTATTTTTTTTATATTGAGGCCGCATTTTGTAATAAACTTTATTAAACAGTAGAAATTTGTTGTAATTTTGTTTTAATTTGTTATCAATAAATTTAACAGCTGTCAACTGATAACTGAGTGACAAACAAATTCCATCAAATTTTATATTGAAATAAATTATTTAATTTTTTTTTTTAACGTGAGATTAAGTTCATTGTTTGTGTTTTAAAATATGATTTTGGCATGCGCTTATAAATCCTGGTATAAAGAACTTTATCTGAATGAAACTGTTTTGAGATTTTTTTTAGAACAAAATGCTTGAGGCAATCATTTAACAACTTTTAAATTGTGACCTGTCGCTTTTTATTTCTGTTGACTTTAATTACTTTACATTATAATTATATTTTATTATATTAAAATAATTTTAATCAATTATTGTAAAAATTTAATTTAATAATTCTGTATCATTCTCTAGGCGACAACTTTATACATTACTATACAACCGGCTATAATTTCAGTGAAAACGCTTTTGTACAAAAGAAGTTTGCGATATTTCCCAGGTCGTGTTCAGTTTCTCTACTTGAGTATGGTGGTTTCTTTTTTCAATCGTTTTGCTTTGAAGCAGGCAACAGCGAAGGAACACTGAGAGAGCACCTCTACTGTGTGCTTTTGCTACCTACGTAACTACACGCCAGGCAACATTAATATTAAATAAAAACTATTCCACCTGGAAGAGCATAAGATGTTTATACTCACAGACTAGACTCATATGAAGCAAACAAACATTAATCTTTGATATTATTTACAATTTTATTAAATTTGATTATCAAGTTATAAGTGGTTGTTCAACTAGAAAAAATAATTATAAATAACATAGATTAACTTATATATAGCCAACTCTATTTTAAACGGATCAGAGCAGAGAGGAGGGAAGGGGGTGCATCAAGAAATTTGCTTTAGTATTTTTACAGTTTTTATAACTTACTAGTAATCTTAATTTTAACTAAAAAAAAATTACTAGTGAAATTGATTAGAAATTTTCCGTAAAATTTATTTTATTTTAAATCTTTACTCTGTCTATAAGCCGCAATAGCCATAAAACGAATTTTTGTTTTTAGAAGGCTGGACAAAAAAAAGCATTTTTAATTTTTTTGAACCGCCAAAATTGACGTATATTGATTTAAATTTGTTAAAAAAAAATAATTTGTTTTGTGTATTTAGGATTTAAGGGTCTAAAACTGCAAAAATAAGCTTATTTTCCGACATAAACTCTTACAAATACACATTTAGCAGCGTTCAAAAGAACTATACACTAAATATTATTAAAAAATTTAAGTTTTGCAAACAATTCTACGTGAAAAACAGTTCGTGGCGGGCTTATCGGACGTAGATAAGTCCATAAAAAAATTACAAATTAAAAAAAAAATTTATAAGATTATTGGGTTTATATTTTTTTAAGCTTATTTTAGAAATTTAACAGACATCTTTTGTTGAACAAGTTTTGAACAATTTTACTGTTTAATAGTTCTTGCGCTTGCGGCACAAATTTAGACTCAATCTATCGGCGCCAAAATTTGAGAATACACAAAACATTTATAATTTATATTTTCTAACTAATTTACATCAAAATGCGTTAACTTTGGCGTTTAAAAAAAACTACAAAAATGCTCTTTTTTTGCTCAGACCACTAGGACCAAAATATTGTTTTTTTGGGTTTTGCGGCGTATAAAAAGGAATTTGATTCTACAAATAATTTCTGATTAATTTCACTAGTAAAGTTTTATTTTGCGTTTAAATTGCAATTTTTAAACAAAAAAAAAATTTTCCAGTAAGAAACAGATACACTTGTGTTTCAGGGTGTGCACCCATTATCAGTGTGCCTAGCATCTCACTAGTCGAAGAGACAATTTACATAAAATTACAGTAACTTTTAGCAAAGTGTTGAAGCCTGTGTTAACACCTTTGAAAGTTAATTCAATTTATACTTTAAATAATCATTATGAGGTGGTTACAATGTCAAACAATATCAAAATTTATTGTTGTATTGCGTAAATGTCAAATTTATGAAATGAAACAATTGCTTTCAAAAACAAATCTGCGTACTTTGGAGTTGAAGTTTTTATTTGTTTTTTGAATCAGTTTATCAATTTGTTATAGGTTTTTTCATATAATTATATATATCATTTATATTTTATGTAGATATGCTTTTCACTTGCTGTTAGTATTTATTGTTTTATTATTTGGTTAATTAAACCACTAAAAATTCACTATATGTAATACGCTAGCTGTAAAGTCAAAGCTAACTACAACAATGCATTTAATTTGGCACAAGCATCATTTTCCAAGCTTCTTCGGAAATGATTCGATCATACTCGGAATGATAAGTAAAGTGGGGATGCTGGCCCGCATTCACTTGATCCACTACCAGTTTTCAATAAGCAAATGATGGGTGTGTTTGGTGTCCGTTCAAAGTGTGCAATTAATTTGTATATTTGTAAAAAGCAAATACTGTAATTTAGTGTTTTTGTGTATAACAGTTCTAGATTATTTAATGTATTCAAATTCAGTTGGTGAGTTATATTTTTGCGTCTTATCGATCAAATTAAGTATTTAGTATTGTAATAATTTTGTTTTAATGTTATTGTCATATTATTAATTATAATCTTTATTTGTTTAATGGTGACCTTCAATAATTTTGATCTTAATACAGCAACGCAAATTTATTCTATTTTAACTTTGTAAATCTTTATTTCATGGTCAACTGGCAAAGCTCCATGAAAAATATGAATCCACTTACATATCTTAATTTATTATGTTTCAATATGGATATAATTTATACTAAAACTGAATCAGCTTGATGAATGTATGTTTGCTCTTTTATTATTTTATCTGGTTATCTGGTTATTCACATAGCTGCTTAATTAAGTCCCCATAGAATACATAAACAACGTAACAATGCAATATTGTCTAGTTAAATAACTGGCCACGTAATCAGAGATGGAATTACGGTTTTTTTTATTCAAAAAAGTTTGGTTTATAAATATTAAATAATCTACAGATTAGTCATTATATACATAATATTTAATATAATTTTTGCAGTTTATATACATAATTTAACAGAAATATTTTACAAAATTCTTTGTACATAATTAATAAACTTTTTCTTTATCATTTATATCAAATCAAAAATTATTACTTGTGATAAATCAAATAACGCATTTTAATATTTATTAAAGCAATAAATTAACAGCAACATATTTTTCTTAAAGTTTGTTCAATAGTTTGTAAAACTGTAATTGTAAGTCTATATACAAAATTTATAGATTGAGTAACAATTTGACGATTTATAATATAACAAACAAGAAGTTAAAGTGTTTCAAGCGAGAAAAGAACTTCTGAAATGAGGTTTTTTTATTATACGATGAGCTTTTCTACTAGATTTTATGTTTCTAAATTGAAAAGTTATACAACGCGTAATAAAAATATGTCAAATAATCAAATGATTACAAATTAAAAAAAAATTGGAATAATTTTATAGTGCAAAAAAAATTATGTCAAATATTATGCTTAAATATTTGATTTTCTTAAATTTATTTTATAGTTACATCATTAATTCTAATGTTTTAAAGGTGTTAACGCTATTAGGAGAAACGTTGAACTGTTTTCTCCTAATAGGAAGCGTTGCGTTAACACCTTCACCACATTAGTAAACATAAGTTGTTTAATAGTTACTGTTATTTTATGTAAACTGTCTCTTCGACCATTGAGATGCTTGGCACTCTGATGATGAAACACGAGTGTATGTTTCTTTTACTAGATGGAAAGACAATTTACATAAAATAATCATCGCTTTTGTTTTGGACGTGTTTAAAAATAATTGATTATAACTAAATTTATTTTAAAAATTATATCAATAAGATTTGGTTCTCTTAAATAAATAACATGTCATCTGCAAACTACTTTACTTGACAATTGTTTAGGTAGTTATAAATATCATTAACATAGATTATTACAAATAATAAAGGCCTCAGTACGCTTCCTTGAGGTACACCGTGCTTAACTTCTAACTAGATGTTTGGTCGTTGAAGTGGGTTGATTGATATCTGTCAGTCAAATAGTTGGCAAACCAAAGAAGTACATCACTAGTAATACCATACATTTTAGTTTTTGCAATAAAACGTGCATATTTATAGTTTCAAATGTCCTCCGGAAATCATTAAAAATGGAAACAGTATAATAACATTTATCTAATGCAGCTAACTATTTAGTCAAAAACTTGATTTTTTTTAGAGACAAAATTTTGTTATTTTTAATGTATTAAACTATTTGGTTGTATACTGAAACTTTTAGTAATTTACTAATAATTGATGGCTCTGTATTTCTCAGGTTTGCAGTGTTTAGAAATTGGATATCCTATGATAACCCTACAGAAAATAATCTATTGCGGTTAGGTTTGGAGACCGAGCTGGCCAGTTTATTGGTTTATTGCGACTCATATAATTTGAAAAATGTTCATTAAGCCAATTTGTAACAATCAACAGCCATCCTGCTGGAATATTATACTATTTCTAAATTCTAAATTTTCTCCATCTAATTAAGGCCAAAAGTATTTACTAAGAGTTCCAGATAATAATTTCCGTTTAGCTTTTTAAAAAATGGACCAATGTGCGTTAAACTACAATAAAGCATTGTAGTTTAACGTGGATTTTTGTTTGCCCAAAAGCAATTTTCATTAGAGGATATTCTATTTGTTGTGATTATTGCTTTCTTAAAGTTTATGAATAACGGTTGGTAAAATTTATTTGTAAACAGAAAATTACATACGTGATTTCTAAATATACTACCCAACTAATTCATTCTTGCTCTCAAAGGAAGTCTGTGATTATTGTAAACTGATTCTTGTTAAGAATAGCTGCAAGAACACAAACGGTGATTGAAGTTATAAACCTTTTGATCAATAACACTTAGGTGTGTGGATAGGCCACAAATGAAAAACTACCCTCTCACAATTTAAAATTGGTTCCCGCACACCCACCCAAGCGTTTGTGGTTAAGAAACTTTTTGTAAACTAGTTGTATAATGTATTGCTAACAACTTAACATTAATTCTCTTGTTAAAAATAGCTGCTAGAACGCAAACGGTGGTTGAAATAATAAATCATAATAGAAAAAGCTACCCGCTTACAATTTAAATTAGGTTAGGTTAGGTTAAGTTAGTTTTTTTTTTTGAAAATATTTAAAAAATTTATGACAAAATTTTTCTATTTTTAAACTTTTTATGGTAAATTTTGGTACTTTCTGACAATAACTTTACAACTTAATTTTGCTATTTTTTACATTTTGTAAATTGAATCTCGCACTTTTTGACAGTTTATAACCAGATTTTGCTGTTTTTAACGTTTTATGACTAGAATTTTGGACAATTTATGACCGGGCATTGCTATTTTGTCATTCTATCTATCTATTCTAAAGTCGTGTTCTTTTCAATAGTTTATGGCCGGATTTTGCTATTTTTGATATTTCATAAATAAAATTTTGGACGTTTTAACAGTTTATGGTTTATGGTTCGGTGCTTTCTGACACTTCATGAATAGAATTTTGCACTTTTTAACTTTTTATGGCCAGGTTTTAATGTTTTTAAACAATATTTTAATATTTTATACCTGGATTTAGATTTTTTTTTAATAAATACAATTTTGCACTTTAACTATTTATGGGTCAATTTAGACATTTCATAAATAGAATTTTGCACTTTTCGACTTTTGATGGCTAAATTTTAAAGTTTTTTATAATATTTTGATCATTTGTGACCGGATTTTAAAAGTTTTCAGCTTTTTATGAAAAGAACATTTTACTTTTTAACCGGTTTTTGCTATTTTTAACAATTCAAGAATCTTGCACTTATTAAGAATTTATGACAAAATTTTACCAATTTTAACATTTTATCAGTATAATTTTACACTTTTTAATTCTTAATTTTAATTTAATTAATTCTTTTAGTATTTTCAGGCAATATTTTAATATTTTATAGCCGGATTTTAATGTTTTATATTTTTCTTCAACAGTTCATAGCCGAATTTTGCTATTTTTAACAATTTATGAGTAGAATTTTGAACTTTTCAATCTTTAATGGCCAAATTTTAGGGTTTTCTTACAATATATTGATAATTGATGTCTGGATTTTAATAGTTTTTATCTTTTATGAAAAGAACATTTTCTTTTTTAACTACTTATAGCCGGTTTTTGCTATTTTAAGAATAGAATCTTGCACTTTTTAGTAATCTCAGGCATAATTTTGCCAATTTTGTCATTTTATGAGTAGAATTTTGCATTTTTCAATTCTTAATGTCCTATTTTTAGTATTTTATGGCCGGATTTAATGTTTTTTACTTTGTATAAAGAAAATATTTTACTTTCCAACAATTCATAGCCAAATTTTGCTATTTTTAAAATTTTATGAGTAGAATTTTGCACTTTTTTGTGTTTTTTGAGAATATTTGAATTATATGTAGACGGGTTTTAATTTTATTCATCTTTTATAAAAAATCTTTTACTTTTCAACAACTTATAGCCAGATTATGTTATTTTTGACACTTCATGAATAGAATTTTTCACATTATCACTAGATTTTAGTGTTTTCTGATAATTTTATGGCTGAAAACCCGACTATAAACTGTTAAAATATGTAAAAAATTTCTTTACAAAATGCCAAAAATATCAACACAATAAACAATTGTCAAAAAGCACCATACAATTTTAAAAATAACAAAATCCAGTTATATTGTTGAAAAAACCAAAATCCGGCTATAAAACATCAAAATATTGTTACCAAAAACTGACCTTATACTATTAAAAAGTACAAAACTCTTTTAATGAAATGTTAAAAACGGCAAAAACCAGCCAAAAATAATGCCAAAAGCAGTAAAATTTAGTCAGTAACTGCTAAAAAGTGCAAAATTCTATTCATAAAGAGTCAAAAATAACTAAATTTGGTCATTAAAACATTTTCAGGTAAAATCCGGTCAAAACCGATTAAAAAGTCCAAAGTTTTATTTATAAAATGTCAGAAACTGCATATTCTGACTTTGAAACATCAAAATTTTGTTGGAAAGCACTGAAATTTGGTCATAAAATGTAAAAAAAACCTTAAATTTTGTCAGAAAAATTTAAATCCGAAAAAATTGGTCATAAAGTATAAAAAAAAATCAGAAAGTACAAAAATTTACCATAAACTGTTAAAACTGCAACAAATTGCAAATAAAATATTAAAGTGTTTTTAAAAATAACTAAAAAGTGCAAAATTGTTTGTCAAAAATAGTAAACTATATTCTAAACAAAGCATAACTGTCAAATTGTTTAAAATTATTTATCACTCAATCATATTATGTCACAAACTGTTGCAGCATTATTTTCATTATAAGTCTCTTTGGTTTTTTTTGCGTTTTTAACATTTTTAACACCATAAGCATTATATTCATGTACTAAATTTTTTGAAGCTACTTACACACTGGGAAATTTCCGTCAGAAAACTTTAATTGCTTATTTATAAGATACCTCAACAATACCGTAACATTTGATCAAGTAAAGGTTGGTCTTTTTATGGAAATATTAGTTTAAATATTAACAAATAATTGTAGTAATCATAATTTCCAATTACAAAATGAAAGTTTGTTCTTAATTTTAAATAAAACTCCCATAAAAAAAATATTTTAGCTTGTCGATATCTCTTTTTAAGCTCATTTTTGCATTACTTTAAATTTAGATTTACAAAATTTTAGTTTTTCAGTATTGCATTTTTATATTTTTATGCATCCTGTACAACAAAATCGAAATTTTTCAACATGGTTTGTATTATTATGACAAACAGAAAACATTATGAAAAATAACTTTTTTTCAAATGTTCAATAAAAATATTTACACGTATAGTTAAGTCCATCCGTGGACACGCTGTATAATCTAAATTATTCACTTTTTTAAAAGTGTTTTCTACAAAACTTGAAATTAATTAGTTGGACTCAATGAACATAATATAGAGATATCCAATAAGAAATCCTATTTTAGTTATAAAGGAAACACTTTTTTTTAAATAGAACAATTTTTATCATTTAAAGTACAAACTGCGATTATTTAAAGAAAATGATATATAGTAAATGCTCACTTCGACTCTGTCTACAACAGATAATTCCTTTAAAATAATGTTGCAATATACAACTCAAGCGCTATCTGACAAATCACAGGCCAAATATTGTCTTTAATTGTTTACGGGGCATTAGCGTAGACATTTTTCTTTACGTAGCCCCAATCATAAATCTAACGGAGTAAAATTGCATGGATCTGAAGACTAATTTATGTGTTTATATGCCAAAAATTTTTACTTTTTGACAGTTAGTTTGTTATAATAACACAAAAGCTATTTATTATGTTAGTAATTTTTTTATTTTTTAACAAACTAACCTATGTAATGTAGATTTTAATGATATTTTGAAACTTTTATTAATTGCCAGTTTTGATGTATTGGGTATGAATTAAAACTAAATTTTATTATTTATATACATATGTCGCTAAACTTCAATATAGTATTTGTTTTAGCTTAATAAGCGTTTAGTTGTATTTTTCCTTATCCATTAATTGGTAAAAATTTGTCTACTTAAAGTTGAGACAATTAAGCAGATACTTACTTTATTTTTCTAATAACATTTTTCATTTGTTCCAAGCATGTTTCACACCATGTTTTGTGTGGTTGTTCCGGGGCTATTTATAAAACATAACTTGTAGGATCTAAGTTGCTGCTTGTTAGGTCGGACCATTCCATTCTTTACCTATCCCCTTGCGTTCAATTATTATTATAAAGGTTCGTGTTTAATTTTGGTATAAATAGAGTGTGACTTCATGCTACCTGCCTGCCACTAACTGTTTGTCAAAACTTTTAATTGAAATTAATTAGAACCTATTGAATAGTTGATATGTATGTTTTATAATTTAATGATAGAAATGTTGTTTTTGCATTGATCGATTCAATGTTATCGTCGTAATGCGTGCCCGAAAATATCTGCGAAGACTTTTACGTTGAGAAAAACTTCAATAATATTAGCAATTATGTTAAAGTTGTCTGTAAGTAATGTGTTAAGTTTAACAGCATTCCGTAAACACTATAAAAACATCCACGCTTGCTTTAGGTCTTCTGCTTCTACCGTAGTAAACAGAAATAAAAGAATCAAAAAAGATTACTCATCAAAATCGATTATTATTTTTTTGGCTTTTAAAAAATAATAAATCTAATTGGAATGAAGCTTTCACACTAACTAAAAGTATGTCAACAACAAAGAAGTAAATCTATTTATCCGAGTTTAAAGTGTGAGTGTTATCATTTCTTAAAAGCAAGCTTTTATTTTCCAACCGCGCTAAAAATGCAATCAAATTTTGTTCAATATTATTTTTTTATTTTTATTTGAAATGATTTTAAGTAGAGTAAGAACTTATTATTTTTATTATTAATTAAATGTCACTTTAATTTGAAGCACACCTTTATGCTCTTTACCCAGTACGCAAATGTAAATATTTACAGGAGAAATCACAGTTGGTGGAGAACGTAATTAGTGTTAATGTTTGTTTATTAAAAAAGTTATGTGCGGACAGATTAAAATTGCAATACTATTATTAGACACTATTTTTGATAGTTTTAGTTTATTTTACTTACAACAGTTTTATAGTGTTTAATTGTTTAATTAATATTACAACTATTGCTGCTATAGAAAATAAATCTACTTACTACATAGCAATACTATAGTATTTTATTTAATTCAATGCCATGTTTAATACATTATTTACAAGACAGCATTGTCTACAATTCACTTTGCACTATACGTAACAATTTAACTAAAGAGTGTACTTTGTAGTAATTTCTGCCACAAATTCGCGTACGTGTTTACATTATTCACGGATCCTCTTTGCTCTCAACATTCTTATTTTTTCTTCTTGCTCTTTTCTCAACAACGTAAATTTTCGAATACTCTCCAAACTGTACAATAGCCGGAGATTATACAGTTTCGGGGGTAGAATGGAGTAGACCGTGTATAACAAGAAAACTTGGCTCGTTCCCCTTACATTTTCACTTCTTATAAACGTCTCGTTGCCGTCCGGCCAACTATTACCAGATAATAAAACCACACGGCCGAATATAATTTCAGGAAAGAAAGGAAAGAAACGGCAGCATCGTTCAGTTTGCAATAATAATACACAAAAAAAAAGATAGAATTGCAAAAAAGCTTTTTTTTGTATATTTTAATCAACTAGCATTTGTAATAAAAAGGAATGAAAGCTACCTGTTTAATTAAAATTGGTCATTGACAAATATATGTTTTTTCAACAAAAAATATAAAGCTAAAGTAATTGATTTGAGTGAGGTAAATTAGAATTAATTTAAAGCAAATTGACATAGTTGCTAGTTATTAGTTACATATCTAGCTATTGATATCTTTAAAACTATAATAATTTTAATTAGAGGGCCAATAACAAAGCAATTATTAGTTTAAATTGTTAAAATCGAAGATTATTTATAAGTATGTTATTATGTTGAATTTCTATTTTAACAAATCAAGTTTGTATATAGTTGTTTTTAATCTCAATAGGTTATGAAAAAACAAAACAAGGGGTGGGCAGTCAGATAAAATAAATAGTTCAATATACAGAGGTGGTTTTCTTCTCGCAGAAAAACTCAATAGGTTATGGGTCCAGTTCATGCGAATTGCTACTAGAGTTATTAGCTTAAAAGAGATTAGTTCTTGCGAGAGAAAAAAGTGATTAGTAAATCAAGAATCAAGAAAGTGATTTTTTTTTGATTTTTTTTCACGTCAAGTTGACATTGAAGTTTTGTGTGGAGTCTCGTCAAGCAGCATTTTTTTTTTTGAAGATGGATTTGGCAAAACACATAAAACCCCTAGCTGGAGAAGGAGATTGGCCAATTTGGAAAAGAAAATTGCGAGATATGTTGGATTATCACGAAGGTGCCGTGGATGTTATTGAAGGGAGGTTAAAGAAACCTGAGCCCCTAGCAGCTACCGCTACGGAAGAGCAAATCAAGGAGCACAAAAAGGCTAGTGATTTTTTCCGTAAGGCGAACAGCTATGCAAAATCAATGATTTCGAGCTCAGTAACGGACACAGTTTATCAAAAGATAATGGATAAAGAGACAGCGATTGAAGCTTGGGAGGCATTAAAGTCGAATTTTGAAGCATCGTCCAAAGATCAACTGTTCAAGATATGTACTGAATTTTTCGCATTTTGTTGGATTAACGGAGAGGATGTTTCGACTCATGTTGCAAAATTGAGAAATCTATGGAATGAGCTAAATAATGGATTAAAGTCTAAGAATTTGCATGCATTACCGGATTTGATACTAGTTTGCAAAATTTTACACATTCTACCAAGTGAATTTGAAAATTTCAAATCAAGTTGGATGCTATTGTCAAAAGATGATGATAAAACTGTTGAAGAATTAATCACCCAACTTTGCATGTACGAAAGAAATTTCAAAAAGATTACAGAGGGCACCACCGGTGAAGCTTTATTCGCAAAGAGTGGAAAATCAAAGCCAATTAAGAAGTCTAAGGAAAATTACAGTTGTAATTACTGCAAGAAAAAGGGACATTGGATAAAAGAGTGCAGAAAGTGGATTTCTGATGGACGACCGAAGAAAATCGTTCCTCAGAGCAACGCTGTGGATGCCAATGTAGCCCTGTGTGTCATCAGTGAAGATATTCTTCAAATGGAGACTAGTTCATCGGCAGATACAAGATGGTGGATCGACAATGGAGCGACGAAGCACGTGGTCAGTTGTTCAGATCAGTTCGTTGATTTCCAAGAGTTTCAAGGTCCTCGTATTATCAAGGCTGCTGGAAAAGAAGCCCTCAAGGCCATTGGCAAAGGGACAATTGAAATTTTATCTTTCACTGAATATGCCACACTGAGGATGACCTTGACTGACGTTTGGTACGTTCCAGGAATTTCTAAAAACTTATTTTCTGTTCTTGCTGCCCAAGATAAGAATGAAAATAGCAGATTTCATTCAACAGCAACTGAGTGCTGGCTAGAAGTGAATGGTAAGGTAGTGCTGTGCGGAAATCGTGAGAAAGGCGGAACTTTATACAAGGCAGCTATTGAACCAGTTGTTTCTGAAAGAAAAGAGAGGGCTAATGTAGCAGAGGCAGAAAGTTCTATATTGCAGTTATATCACAAAAGATGGGGTCATCAAGACAAGCGACACGTGAGAGAAATACTTAAAAGAGAGTTGGGTATCAATGTGAAACTGGTAAAAGAGATTTGTGAACCCTGCATTTTTGGCAAAGCACATTGTTTACCTTTTGGCACCAGAGTAAAGGCAACGAAACCAGGAGAACTTGTATCAACTGATGTTGTAGGTCCTTTTTGCGAATCCTTTAGCAAAAAACGTTTTTTAGTAGTGTTTAAAGACAGCTTCACAAAATTTCGTTATGGATATGTAATTAAACACAAATCAGATGTTAAGATAGTGTTAAAACAATTTTTAGCACATTCAAAGACACTTGGACACAACATTAAAGAGTTACTCAGTGACAATGGAGGGGAATTTGACTGTGAAGAAGTAAAAATAATTCTAGCAGAGAGTGGAATTGTGCAGAGACTGACTGCGCCATACACCCCAGAGCAGAATGGTGGAAGTGAACGCGAAAATCAAACAATTATTGAGATGGCAAGGACACTCAAGTATTCGAGCTGCGAAGTTGAATTTCCAAATACGATGTGGGCAGAGCTAGTGACTACAGCAATTTACATTCTTAATAGGACAGGGAAATCGTCCAAAGAAGGAGTAAGTCCTTACGAGTTGTGGATTGGGAAGAAACCTAGAATTAAACATCTGCGAATCATTGGATCTTTCTGCTACGTCCATGTACCGGCTGAGAAGAGGAAGAAAATGGACAAGAAGGCAATGAAAGGAGTCCTAGTCGGATATGATGGTGATGAACGTTATAGAAACTACATTCCAAACAACCATCAAGTCATCGTATCAAGAGATGTTCAATTCGAAGAGAGATTAAAAGAATGTGAAAAAGAATGTGAATGTGAAGTTAAGCTACCGTTAAGAGACACCGAGCGTGAAAGAGAAGATGTGATCGAAGAAGATGACGACGGTGATCAGGCAGAGATCGAAGAAAATGCCGACGGTGATGAGGCAGAGATCGAAGAAGAAGATGATGAGCCAACAGTCGAAAGTGAAGAAAATATTCAACAAGAAAAGTCCAGAAAAAGAGTACTAAGAGATCGATCAACCCTAAAAAAGCCCCAGCATCTTGAAGATTACGCCTTGTTAGTAGATGAGTTCGTAAATCAGGTGACTGAAGATCCAGTGACGTTTGAAGATGCCCTGAGGAGTGAGGATTCTGTGGAGTGGGAGAAAGCCATGAATCGTGAAATCGCCTCCTTGAAAGAAAATCAAACATGGACTTTGACAGATCTTCCACCAGGTGCAAAGGCAATACCATGTATGTGGGTCTTCCGGCTGAAGAAAAATCTTGATGGCAGCATTGACAAGTTCAAAGCAAGACTTGTCATCAAGGGATTTAGTCAACGTTATGGAATTGATTACAGTGAGACTTTTAGTCCAGTGGCAAAGATGGGAACCATTCGTTCGATTCTCAGCATTGCAGCAAGTAAGAAGATGCATCTGACACAATTTGATGTATCGACAGCCTTCTTATATGGAGACCTTGAAGAAACTGTATACATGAGGCAACCACAAGGATATGAGGACGGTACCAGCAAGGTTTGCCTACTGAAGAAGAGTCTATACGGACTTAAGCAAGCACCTAGATGTTGGAACAAGCGTCTTGAAGTTTTTCTACAACAACATGGATTCAAGGCCAGCGAAGCTGATCCATGCTTGTATATTAGAGAAAGAAATGGAAAGAAGCTCCTACTTGTGATCTACGTGGATGATGGACTTCTGGCAGCAACTGATCAGCAAGATTCGGACAATTTTATTGAGGAGTTGAAGTCAGAGTTCAAAATCGTTTCAAAAAGAGCAGAATACTTTTTGGGACTTGAAATTGTTCAAGATGATAAGTGCATAAAGCTTTGTCAGAAGTCCTATGCAAAGAAAATTTTACAAAGGTTCAATTTTTCGGATTGCAAGTCAGTGTCTACTCCAATGTTCAAAGGAACAGAGACTTCCGTACCAGGGAAAGTTGATGAGCCAACCAAATTTCCCTATAGACAGGCAGTTGGAGCACTGATGTATCTGATGCTTGGAACAAGACCAGACTTGGCTTACAGTGTAGGATTCATTTCGAGAACACTCGAAAATCCAACTCAAGAAGATGTTGTAAGAGTCAAGAGGGTATTTAGGTACATAGCGGGTACTCTAGACTTTGGAATAGTTTATCGAAGCAATGTAGAAGTGGGACTCCTACAAGTTTACAGCGACGCAGACTTTGGCGGTTGCATTAAGACAGGACGTTCAACTTCTGGAGTTGTCGTGAAGTATGCAGGAGGTGCAATTTCCTGGATGAGTCAGAGACAAGCAATTGTTGCAACTTCAACAACCGAAGCAGAGATTATCGCAGCAAACGAGGGAGCCAAAGAAGCAATTTGGTTAAGCAGACTTTTTAGAGGGATTGTCAAACTCAAGGACATTCCCATCATTCAAGTTGACAACTCTGCAGCGGTGAGGTTAGCTCAAAATCCGGAGTTTCATCGCAGAACCAAACACATTTCCATCAAACATTTTTTTTATAAGAGAAAAAGTGACAGAAGGAAAACTTTGCGTTCAACAAATCTCCACTGAAGATCAATTGGCGGACATTATGACTAAGCCTTTGCAGAGAACACGCCTGAAGATTCTTTCGGTGAAGATGGGACTTATGTAAAATAAAAGAATATAGAGATTTATTTGTTTTCGGAAATTCAACAAGATAAACAAGGGAAAGTGTTAAAATCGAAGATTATTTATAAGTATGTTATTATGTTGAATTTCTATTTTAACAAATCAAGTTTGTATATAGTTGTTTTTAATCTCAATAGGTTATGAAAAAACAAAACAAGGGGTGGGCAGTCAGATAAAATAAATAGTTCAATATACAGAGGTGGTTTTCTTCTCGCAGAAAAACTCAATATAAATTGCAAAATTATAATCGTTTACTCTCAATGGTTGACAGTTTTTTATATTAAATTGGCATTGTGTTTGACACACTTTTACAATGTAATTATATCATTTGTTCATCAATTTGAAACAAAAAGTGTAATTGTAAATTCTGTTTGGAAATACTTTTTAATTATAATTTACATTGACATTGACATTTACTTTTATTCGTAGAATAATAGATGTCAAGTACTCTATTATTATTTAGATCAAACAAAACCTTTAATATATACAGAACAAATAAAATGAATGAAGTTAAAATTGTTTTGAGTATTTGAATAGTAATTACCATCGCGGATGATTAATTTATGTCTAAAATTTGCTATAAAATGTAATAAAATGTAATTTTTATATGCAGCTAACAATAAATGTTTAACATAATACATGAACATTTATATTTTATGGCTATTACAATATAATTTATCAGCATCATATATGAACCTTGAAGAAAATCATTGTGGTTTGTCAACAAATGCAAATTTATTTGTAAATTATATAAATAAAAATAATAAATATTTCTCTTTAAATTAATTACAATTTCAATTTATATGCCTTTTCAGTATTGACATCTCTTAAAATTAAAACTTCATACATGTGCAGTCGGTGAAAGAAAATTAAATTTGTTTGGTAAATATACGAGGGCTCTCTGTTCAAACAAGAAAAAATAAATATATAAGAAGAAAGCTCTTGTCGCAAACGAAAAGCAATAAAGGTATTTCGTCTTGATAAATCGGTTTGTATATAGAAAATAAAGCTATATATTTATTTGAATGAGACCAGAAATTTTCGAAGAGAGACGATAAGTGCGAGGGAGCGAACGCAATGCAAAAAATAATAATAATAATGTATGTGAAACTTGTGCTGAAACTTTGATCATAAAATCTTTCAACTTATTTACATATTGGAAACTTTAATATTAATAACATTAACAGTTTGATTTTGTAAGGGAAAATTGCCATTATTTTACTCTATAGAAGCGATTTTCTTCCCAATTAAGTCGGTGTAACGCGTAAAAGCCTTAACGACCGACCATTAATTTACACACACACACACACACACACACCCTCACACACACACACACACACACACACACACACACACACACACACACACAAACACACACAAACACACACAAACACACACACACTCACACACACAAACACACACACACTCACACACACATCCTTCCTGACACAGAAGGCGATCTACCGCGCCGTCGCTTAATTATTGAAGTAAATTGTTTGTTGTGTGTTGCAATTACATTAATCTGATCAGATATCAAGCAAATGCAACATATGAACCAGACATACGTGTATGTTTGTAACCAATTATTGGAGTTAAGCAAACCCACACACCCAATCGGAATTATGTGCACTTTACTGTGGTATTAATTACTGTTCAATTATAATTCAAATCGGTAATTAGTTCCAATTCCGTCTATTCCAATAGTGAATAATGTTATTACTAACTATAATACATATAAGAAGAGAAGATAGATTGATTGATAATTTTTCTACAAAATAGCTGTCAAATTATTTTGAAAATTGTCAAAATCATAATAAAATGATAAAAAAAAATTAAATTTTTTATTGAAACTAAATGTAACACTACTTTTTATCTTACTATGTTAGATAATTTTTTTTTAAGTTAAAGGCATGTTGTGACCAAATTGTCAGATTAAATTATATTAAAAATAAATCAGTTTAAGTATTTCTTAACACAATTATTGTAGTATCAAAAAATAGGTTAAATACTTATCAATAGCATTGGCTAGAGGTTTGCTAGATAAATAGATAAAATATTAAAACTACTACTTGACGTTATTTTATAAATGTTGACGTCAATTGTAATTATATTCAACCAAATATAAAAGCTATAATTACGTGAATATAATTTACATCAATCAATAAAGCAATTCAATGTTGGTCTTAAAATAGTATAATCCTAATTGAGGTTGCTTATATATTATTTTATATTCTTATTATTGATACGTACTGGTGGTGGTATCGCTTTGATTTATGACGTACTTCCTGCGCGAGCCCTAATTTGACACGAACTTTCATTCATACCGTCAAGCTAATGTTTATTTAACGTTACTCGTTTACATATTTTTATGCGATTTACTCAACAAGTTTCTCTCTTGCTATAATATGGATTTTTTTTGTTTGTTTCCTTTAAAAGGAGAAACTGTAAGAATACGTTTGTGTATTTATGGAACAGTGTTCTAATAATATCGCCAAATTTAATACTATTTTTGGTGCAAAATATAACCAATTATTTGCAATTTGATGTAAATTGCTTTCACAGCTACACTTCGATTATTTTATGAAGAATTGTGCATGTTATAAATAAGAATTGTTTAATATTAACCAAATTAAATTGAAAATTTAAATTTCTAATAATATAGAAGCTATTAAGTTTGAAACATACTAAGTTAACAATTTACAAAATAATTTAATAAAACGCATTACAATTGAGAATTGATCAAATGCAAAAAGATTAAAAACTATTTAAACTGACTATTAGATTTAAACAGTTATCTATACAGATTACTGCGTAAATTGAAAAAATCAATAACGTTCAAAACTACCTTCGAGAATCTAGAGAAGTATCAGATAACTCAACAAACACAGTTACTTCCTATAACAACACACTAAAGATAGTTATTAAAAACAAAAATACAATCATTTAAAACTCAAACAACTAAAACAGATCAAACTCGTGGTTCAATCTCCAAAAATCTAAGTGGACTCTAGAAGTATGCAAATTCAGTATAAATCAGCACCTGGAACTTTTTATCTTATAAATGACAACAACGACTGAAAACTATTTTCAGAAAAAGCAAAAAAAAAGAGAGCGCATATTCCAAACAGTAGTTTTTTCTCTAACAACTTTAAACAACAAAAAAAGTTAGGAGAAAAGTTCAAAATGATCTGGAAAAGCAGTTAAAATCGAAATAAAATGCTTTAATAAATCAGTTAAAATAATGCCACAAACGCCCTCAGATCACCGAAGAGCTAAAACTTGAAAAGGCTACAAGACGCATACGTATCAACTAGAGGTAGATAAAACATTTAAAATAGTTATGCAATATGTGCTAGAAGACGTTACCTGCAAGGAAATGTTGGAAGCGTTTGAACAAAAAAAATTTAGCGTTAATGCAATATCCAGATTTAAAGATAAAAATAACAAAAACTAAAAAACTTTATTATTCATTTAAAGATTATTTCTTTTAAATGTTCTCCGTAACTGCAGCTAACATGGTCCATTCTAAAACTCTAGTTTTTGATCACTCATTTGAGCATTTTGAATAGTATTTGGTAAACAACGCAATTAATGTTGGCTTATAATTCCTTAATTGTAGCCGGCTTATTTGTGTAGATTTTGGACGTAGTTTTTGCAATAAAGTTATGATTTCACGAGCTGTGTGACAAATAACTCCGTCTTGTTAGAACCAAGTGTCGTCGAGGTTACAGATTTTAATTTCAAGCAGCAAATAGTTTGTTATTATTGCACGTATACCAAAGCTGTACAGCCCCAACAACAGTCAACTCTCTCTACCAAAGAAAAATCAATTCTCTAAACTGAATTAACCAACGTCATCAATTTTAATGACTAAAATTTCTTAAAATTTATCTTGGCCAAATTTTGTGTTGCACAACCTTAGTTTCTTTGTAAAGTTTTGCCATTTGCTATATTAAAGTTTTATTTTTGGTCAAAATACCTTTAGAGAATAAATTCTTGTAAACGAAGTACGTGATATGTCATCATATTATTAGCTATCAATTTATTTTTGAGTCCTTAAATTTTCAATTCGTTTTCCAGAAAATGTTTATGATTGTTTAGTTTTACGTTTAATCAATGATTTTTTTGTAATTTTTTTCGTTAGTGTGCATGTGATAAGTGGCACTATTGTCTATAAACTAATTTGATTTTTATTTACTGCCAGAGTTTGAATATTTTTGTTAACTTTAGTGTTAAATGCATTATTACCTTTTTTTGAAATTGTCGGCATTATATTTACACCATATGCACTTATAGACGCGCCGTGTGCTATATATATATATATATATATATATATATACCCACAGCTGACGTCACGCGTTAATTGTGGACATATGCCTTATGAATAAAGTTATATTTTACAGTTTTTGATAAACAATAATGAACACAATAAAATATATAGTATCTGAATACACTAAATAAAAGATTTATTACATATTCGTCAAGTATTTTGCTTCGTACGCGTTTTTGTCCACAGCTGACGTCACACGCAGTCATTATGTTGACTTCACCATGTTGGCAAAAGGCGTGTCTATAAGTGTGTATGTTCTAAAGCATTATCTTCAGTTTTTTTGTTCATATTTTTTTAAACTCAATATTATTTTTATTGCTATTGTGGCATTGTTTTGAAACTAAGATGTTTTTTAACAATTGATCTTGTTGGCATTAATGCAGTTTATATTATAGAATTACTATTTAAATTAGTCGTTTTGTCAACGAGTCTAGCAATTAAGTTAAGCAGCCAATATTTAGATGGCAATGTGGCGGTTTTCAATTTTTTACGCTTTGAACTTAATGGGTTTATTTTGTATTGGTAAAAACTAGTGAAATCTAGTTTGAAATCTGAGACAGTTCTATAGCCAAAGTTTATTTTTTAATGTTTGCAGTTGTTTTGTTGATTTACCATTTGCTCTCAGTGCACATTTTATTTAAATTGATGAAAATATCAATAAATGGTTATACAGGGAGTTTATAAATGAATGGGATTATGTAATCACTTTAAATATGCCGTTTTTTTTAAATGGTCAAGCAAACAAGGTTATAAGAATGTATACAAATAAAAAGAGTATTTTTGTATTGAATCCTATGTTAGGAATGGGCGGTTTGATAATGGGGAATAGATCTATTCTATTCCGGATTGTGTTCTGTTGTGTTATTACTTTGTTTACAACTGATAATTATAAACATGTAGGCAACTTTATTTACGCACTTTTACTAAAGCGGCACAAACGTACATTAGATGGTTACATAATCCCAAACATTTATAATCTTTGCAGATTAAATTGCACAACTTTTTCTGTAACCGGTTAATTGTTAGTACATTTAAATAATATATATATTTATAAATATATATATTTTTGTCGAAAACAATTGTTTTCAAAAATGTCATAAATAGAAAATATTAAAATGTAAAATAATATATTTAAATATTTAATTACATGTGCCAGCCCGGCGCATTCACCATTTTAAACAAAACAGGTACGCGAAACAGAACAAAAGTGACGCCACATTTATCACCCTTGAGAACCAAAATCAACAGCACAGATTCATACTCATATTTATCATTGTTTAAGTCTCTTTTGTTGTGTAATTGTATGCAATTTAAACTTTGATATGTTTACGTATTTTTGTTTCTTATTTTAATTAAGTTAATTGAAATTTGATAGTAATTAATTATTGAAGAAAATCGATAGATTATAATAACGCAAAGAAAGCGTATTTTTAAATTGATCTAGTTTGTATAGTACACTCAAACCGAATATTCTGAATTTGTTAATGGACTTTTAATTAATCAATAAAGATAAATTATTCACGCCAGTCGGCTTATTACATAAACGAACACGTTTATATATAGAGTACATAGATAAAAGCAATTAATATCTATTTTTACTTTTTGTATAATTATCCATTAATTACTACATAATTTAACTTATTGATAAAAAATAAATGTTTCTTTCTCTTTTTTTCGATTTCTATCATTTGGCAAGATTGAAGAGTGGGTGGGTGCGATAAAAAGATAAAATCTATAAAAATGTGGAAAAGCAGTCAAGTTTGAACGTGCATTTGCACTGACAGCACAACTAAGCGCCTACCTCGCACTCCCCTGCTGACACAGCAGGATTACGTGTAACTAGCGGTCGTTATCGCATACACAACAATAATGGAGTATACCTTCTGCATGACATTACTTAACCCATGTTTTTTTTTACTGGACATGCTTTCCTTAATGATCAACAAGAATACAACGTAAAATATTTTATCAATTCAACAATCCCATCATCTTCACTTTTAAATATTATTTCATTCAAAATAGCAATTTTTCTACTTTAATTTAATTCATTGCTATAGATATCATAATTTATATAAAGAATGAAAATTAAAACAATGTGTATATAAATAAATTTCACAAAACAAAAAAAAAACAAGAAACATAGATCTAATTTGTGTAAACATTGAAAACACGAAGTATAAAAATAACGATGGCCTTCCACATATACAACATTTTAAAAATATATTTATTGTCACCGTAAATAAAAGCGCTTGTGATTAATATTTAGTTTGCGTGGTTTTATTAATACGAATTGGATATAAATTGTACATACGTATTCACTGTAATTGCTCTTTAATCATATTTCATTGTCGTAGATTATTTAATGTTTCTATTACGACACATTGCCTATATTAATTTTAAGTTTATAAATAAATTCATATTAAAATAACTAAACGTTTAGTTTAACACATGTTTTACATTTTTTTTTAAAATTGCTTTAATTGTATGAAACATTTATGGTTAATTATAAAGCAGTTTTAATTTTAAAATGTTTTTTTTATTAATTAATAAATTAATTAAACACATACAACAAAAATTGTATATTAAATATTAAGGGCGAGAAAGCAATGTTTGCAGCACAGACATTAAAAATAGCTTTTTTTATCACAGGTGATCAAATAAATTTGTTTTCAAAAATATGAATCACTTTAAATGATTGAAACATTAGTTAAACAACTGCATCTGCTGATGCAACGTAATTGAAGTGATTGATGTGATCCATGTGACAAGTAATATAGCACAATTTTAATCATATTTATCACTTTAAGTAATATGAAGTAGTAATATTGACGGTAAACTGACAGGTTTCATTTGATTGAGTTTTGGTTTTGACAGTATAGATTAATATTTAATATTTTTGACACGTGCCGCAAGTGTTTAATATTAATAGCATTGTTTTTCCTAAAATAAATGTTATCTCTCAGCTGTCAATTATTTGAAACAATTGAAAATATTGTAATCGATATATTTTGATTTTTATGCTGTTTTTGTTTAGATTTATGAATATTAATGACCAGATTTTGAAATTTAATAGCAGATTAAAGTGATGAAAATTTTTATTTTTATATACGTCTGAATTTTGAGATTTTAAATCAAAGTTTGTTGACAGTTGTTGATAAAATTTTGTACTCAAACGCGGAATTTAACATTTTGAGATGGATTATTTATAAATAAATATTAGTTTTGGGAGGTATTACAAAAATACACGTTACAATTTTCTGGCTAATATTATAATTATGTGACTTGGTGTTTCGGTGAAGTGTCCTAGTATTTTGGTAAATCACCTTACCTCCTAGTAGCTGTAACACGGGTAACAATATACTGGCCTACAAAACAGAACCTATTAATATTATTAGTAATACTGGCTTGTTTGGAATAATCCAAGTTTTTTCGACGCGATAAGACTAAGCAATAGTTGCATTTGTGGTATATTGGCTAAAATGTGCAGACATTAGATGGTATTGCACCCTTGCCGTTAGCAAAGAATACTGTATGGGAGCGGGCACAATCAGGCTAGTACCCAGTTTACTTTATTAATTTAATACTGCAAAAAATGCATATGCAATAACCTCGGGTGACGATAGCAATGGTAGGTTGAGGTCAAAAAGACATAGTTTACCTGTAGACAACTTGGCAAAGACATGGACTATACCGGTAAGAAAGACTGCTTTTGTTAAAGGCACCTAGAACCAAATATACGACTAATCAACATTATTTTATTAACAATGCTTTGCCTTTGATTTAGCTAAAATTATTAATTTTTGCTCTGATACAACAGCAGAGCAAAAATTTATATTTTTTTTAATGTATGAGATGTTAGGAAAGAATGCTTAAAACAAAAATGCCATCTTTGTTGGCATTTTCCATATTTTGGTCAGTAGCATTCACAATTAACAAACATTTTTGGGTTTTTTAAAATCACCCAAGTTTGCAAAATGGTACATTGGAAATTGGTGCAACTTATTACCAACTTAGCTTAATATATTAAACACAATTTGAACAAAATTAATAAAATTCTATACGGTCAATTTATTGTAATCTCAATCAATTGCATGGCATACCAAAATCAGAAACTATTGAAGTTAACTTAGTTTGTTATATATCAGAAACTGTACATTGAAAATTAATGCAATGGTACTAACATTTGTTAGTATCAGTACTAAGTGTGCCAATTAATTGAAACTTATAGGCTTCAGCCGTACGTTTTTTGCCTAACTTTTTGTACGAGTATATGACGTTTGTTGCATAGTTTGACAGTTTGATATTATACAAATCAATATTTTAATTTTTTTTTTCACGGTGGTAGTTACAAAAAGGTAAAACGTTTTCAGTTTGCTATTAATAGACATGCTGCTTTTACTTAAAGAACCATAGTTTGGAAACGATAGTCGATTTTCTATTTTTTGTAGAAGCAAGTTTAAACGTAAATTGGTATGTAGAGAACATTTTGCAGCCATTGTATATGTAAATGGCATAAAAATCCCTATTTTGTAACAAGATAAATGTTTTTACTCATACGTCTACTATTACAAAACATTTTTTTTTATTAAAAAAGTTTATAACATGAGTTAACAAAATGTTACCTATCAACTTTTAAAGCATTTATTAAAAATACTGTAAAACAAATTGCGATTAGTAAAGAAGTAGTAACTAGAGGCATAATAAAATTATTAAAACAATTAGTAGTAGTATTATTTTTATTGCATAAAAAAACAAAGCCAAAAACAAGTTTTTTAAAGGACAAATGGATTTTTATTACGATTCGCATGAAATAATGAAACCCCGTTTTTAATAAACTTTATTACAATCCTCAATACCGTTTTAAATAAGATTATTATGAATGCAAAATATGTAATAATATAATACAACATTAATAAACTGGAACAAATATTTGGACAATGAAATTAAAACAATGTTGTCAGTATTGCTCTTCTGGAATATTTAAATGAGCAACGTTATTGCAAATATTTATTCAGCCTGTATAAATAATAATTCTATGCAAATTCAGCATCGTTTATTATTAATAGTTTAAGATTTCTTTTACAATATGATAACCTTCGAGGCCTTTTAAAGGTTATCAACCTTGAATGAATTAAAAATTAAAAAAAAGAAAAACAGCACTCACAATCAAGTGGAAAATCACCGTATAATTTTCAAACCCTAATTATCAGACACGCTCGCCAATTAAATCCATTTTATAATTTAGGGGAAAAGTACTGAACTTATATTTTTTTACGTGTCACGGTTTGTGAATAAAATGAGTCGTAAAGTGCGCATTTAAACGACGACCCCTCCGTGTGTGTGTCACTTGTTGTCTCTGCGAATATATAACATAATCCTGAAAATATGCGCAATGATGGATATCTTTATTTTAGGGTATGGTTTTCCTTTTATTTTAACTCGTTGTTATGTAATGTTATGTTTTTTTTTATTACACGCATGGTTTAGTGGTGTAATTTCAAAGCAGATAGTATCATTTTATGTTACAATATTTACATAAAGAAGATTTCAGCGTAAAATACAATTTTATAGAAAATTGATTGAAATTAATGTTGGCCGCTTGTAATCTAAATCAACAGTTGTTCTACTTCGTAGTATTAATTGCAGTAGCGTGACCAATGCAAAGTTAAATCGAGGAATTCATCATTTTGAGATGGGAGCGTCTTAATGTTTTAAATGTTCCATAAATCAAATTTCTATTAGTTAGTAAGTATGACCTTAGATTTTTGTCGTAGGTCAAGAATAATTTATTGCTCTCATGAGCGATAAAATTTAATCTGCAAAAGAAACCGAGAAAAAATAAATAAAAGAATAAGAAGAACCAACATGCCGCGATTGCCACGACATAATATATCTTAATCCTCTTTGGCAATGAAAAAGAAACGTCCCGGTCCTAAATTAAAAGTCAACCGACATGCGGACACGAAAGGACATTATAATAAAACACAATTTCATGCCGGCATCATATGCTCCTCACTTTGTGTAATAAAATAATAATAAATTCTCTTTAGCAAACAAATCTGATGGCATTGTAAATAAAAAATATTAAACGAAAGAAAAATAGAAGCCCGGAGTGGTGTAAAGATTAACTCGATTCGGGCGTTGAGTGACAAATATATTAGAGCGGTTCATGGTGTGGAGGATCGGCGCTAAGAAAGCACTACGTCTAACCCGAAGGACATGTTTACGTAAGAGCTTTTTGATTGCTGGACTTTCACTGGACGTCGCGCTCTTATTTATAGATCGTTTGTCATTTTCTCTATTATCAAGATTAAATTACTATAGAAACACATTTATTTTATCAATTTCTCTCTTCTATTCAAAAGAACAAATCAATTTATGAAAATATCAATAACTATTGTTAAAATATTTTATAAACAAATTAATATTTGCAAAAATTGTTTCATAAACAAACTTAATGGTAGCTGTTAAGTTTGTATAAATTCAAATTGATTACAAACTTTATTTTATTAATATCAAAATTGATTATACGTTAAATATGTCATAATATAGATTGGAAATAATTATAAAACTATACTATCCAGTTCTTACATACCACAATAACTGTAATTTTTAAGAATTTATCTAATTTAATTTATAATTCTTATGCTTAGGTTTAGTAACAAAGCAGTATAAAAAACTGTTAATTATTTTGAATTAGAAATAGTTTTGTCAAGTTTAATTAATCAACATTAATATTAATCAGTTTTCAACTAGTAGCTACTTACACCATACAAATGTGTCATATGCATAGTTAATTTTTCGTATAATCTAGTTCATGGGTGCTTAAACAGACGATAGCCTTACATATTATATTTTTTAAATTTCTTACATTTGATATATAAAAGTACACTAAATATTTATTTTTTAAAGTTCTACTAAGTCTACGTACTACTAAGTCTACTAGGACCTAGTGACTTAGTCGATTGCTTGCGACCTAATACTTTTATGGCATATTTCCGATGCTTTAAGTCTGAGCGCCCCTGATCTAGTTAGTACTTCTAAGCATAATTAACAAAATTGATTGAAAAAAAAAATGCAAATGTATAAAAACATTTTTATTCTGTTTTAAAATGTAACTTATTATTACATAAAATAGATGATTGATTAATTGCAATTAAAACGCTTGAAAAAATAAAGATATAAACCACAATTTACTATTTTTAAGATCTAATCATTTTATTGTGTTTAAAATTAATAAATAATCATTAGGTTTAATCGGAATAAGATTTAAAATAAATGCACAGCATTAGATGTATTTGCTGCTGCCATATTAATTTTATATAACTCAATTTTGATTGTGCTGCTATCTTATAAAAACTTTATATTTTAGTGATATTATTTAAATATTATTATCTATTACAAAAAAAGTATTTTCTAATTGTAAAAATATCGCAACTTTCAGTTTTTTTTTAATACACGAGTAGTATTATGAATATTGTAATGGCAACCATAAAATTTTACAAACGTTAAAAAAATGTTTTCTACAAGTGTTTGCTTTTGGGCATGGTAGTTTCTTTACAAGAGACCTTTACAAATAGCACCATCAGATTAGCTTATAAAATATAATGATATAAAATTTAAAAAAAAAAAACACATTTTAGCATGCATGGATCCAACTTCTGTACTTTTAGTAAATAGTCCATCCGACTGGATTAACATTCACTTTTCAACCTAGCCGTCTGCGAATAAAATAGCAATCGTGATGTACTATTTGTATTAATAAATGAATATCAAAAACCTAAAAATAATTAATATATTATATAATAATTATTAAATAAATCAATAAAATTTCAGGTTCTGAAAAAAGCAAAAAATAATGCAGCTTTACAAATGCAAAATTAATTGTTACAGATTGAATGATTTTTAAAATAAACATAAACAATAATGTTTTAAAAACTAAATGTTATGATTGGTTGTAGATATTTATATAAAAAAATAAAATCCAATTAATGCAACATTTCCGTATTTATTTTTAAGATTCAATTATTTTACAATCTAAAAAATCTGTTTCTAATAACCTTGCTTCAAAATATTATGAAGTTGATAAAATAAATACATTTTCATCATTATTTTCTCAAGCAAACACATTTAATTGAATATCGGTTACATGAACATACAATTAACTTAATTTTAAAATCAAATACAACTTTGAAAAAAGAAACATATAATCACGCATTAAAAATTTAATAATTCACAATTTATTTTAATTGCTGTAATTGCCCAAATTGATTTATTAATAAATTTCAATCAAAGTATTTTTTATATTATTTAAATATTGTATAATGCTTAAAATATTTAAATAATATAAAAGAGCATCTTGATCGTTACTTTAATTTTTAGTATTGTAACAAAATCAGCAGTTTTGGCAATATTCTTGTTATTACATATAAACTGATAATATCATTATTTTTTACCAGTGTATGCAAAAAAATACCAAGAATCTGTAGCTCGATTTTTATAAAAATTTCAGATAATATGTAAATTATTTACACTAAAAAATGATTAAAATTTTAACAAAAAAGTTTTTTTCTTTATTTTAATAATAAATTGCAATTTTTTTAGCACTCCGCAACTTGCCTAGGCATGCTAAATATTAAATTGCCAATCTTAGCCCGAATGAATAAATTCCAAGCTTTCTGAATACGCATCCAAATATTAGGTAAAGTGAGTGAAGGTGGCTGAAGATAGCCCAGTCATTTACCGATTGTATTCCACACGTGTTTAATAGGTCTGAAGAACAAGAAGACCATAGAAGTAAATCAGCATTCGCTTGTTTTTAGATTTTTATAGTAACACTAGTTATATGCGGTACAACTTGAAACTAAAGTCCCCATCTTTACGTCATCAGTTACACTATTTATTTTTAAATTAATTAGTCAATTTATTTACGATTACAGATTGATCATTTAGTCGTTTATTAATAGTTAGTCAAAACTACTTTGTATTCGAGTATTTGTCAATTAGCAGCTACGTTACATTTATTAGACTAATTATTTTTTTTAACTCTTTGTTGCATTTAGAATTATAACTTAAACTACCAAATTTAAGAAAGTTGTGACACATTGGTCTATAAAAAAAACTACTTACAAATTTGTATGTACGAAGCTGATCAACAACGAAAATTATGAACTATCTATCCTCACTTTATTTTTATACCTTATAGTTCTTTAAAATGTATTAAATCTCGTGCAGCAAAGAGTTAATATTTATTTATTAAAAATAAATTAAAACTTTAAAAAGTACACACCAATAAAGAAATATTTTAGTTACATTTCAGTTGTTTAAATTAAGAATATAAAAAAAAATTAAATTTAAAAAAACAATTTAAAAATTAAAAAAACTTTAAATATTATAATTTTTTTAAATTAAAAAAAATACAATAAACGCGACTCCACCCATTCACCACACCGTACGTTTACGTTGTATATTAATTAACACTAATACATTTTAAGAACGGTCATTGCTGTCAAATCATTTTACCGCAGACGAGTTAACAAGACTTCTATCTTTGTCCCGTTTTAAGTTACTTTTGGCTCACTGCGTTGCGCTTGAGTTAGTCAGAAATAGTTTTGAAAAAATGCATATAATTTTGCAGTTTATATATAATTCTAAAAATTTTATAGATTTGTAAATCTGTACCAAATCAGTCAAATTGTATACTAAACTGTCAACAACTTACTACGTCTATAAAAAATTACTAAAACTGTGAAGCAAACTACAGTAATACTTAAGTTAAATATAGCAGATCTGTTCAATTGTATTCTAAACTGTCAACAAAAAACTACTACTCAAAAATGTATTGTGTAAATATGTCAAGTAGGCCAAAAATACTACATCTTTCAAAAGTAGACCAAAGGTACTACATCTGTCAAAATTGTATTCTATACTGTCAAAAAATGTAAGTATGTTTGTCTAAAAATTACTAAAACTGTCATATAGTTTTTTGTAAGTAAATCAGTCAAATTGGTTTTTAAACTGTCAAAAATTTTACTACGTCTGTTAAAAAGTTATTGAAAATGTCAAAACATTTAACAGCAATGCAATAAAATGCGTATCGTGTATCTGTAATATAAAATTTTGGTTTGAATTGTCAAAATTATTACTATATCTGTCAAACAATTTACAGTTATAATTTATGTTGGCAGAAATATAGCAGACCTGTCAAATAGTTAGTTCTAAACTGCCAAAAATACTGTCAAAAAGCTTACCTTATTTCTTTATAAGAATGTTGAACAGAACAGTTTTTTATCGGATTTTTGGTCCCTGACAATTGTTTAAAATTGTTCAAAGCCGGATTTTGCTATTTCTAACATTTGAAACAAAATATTGCACTTTTTGGCTAAATTTTGAAAATAATTTAATATTTTATAACCAAATTTTGCTATTTTTAACTTTATAAAAGTAGAACGTTGCAATTTTAATTAGTTTATGGTAAATTTTAGTAGTTTTAGACAATATTTTTATATTATAAATAATCAAACGAAAGACTGGTTTGCCATCTAGTTGCAATTTTTCATACTAGTATGAAAAATTGCAACTAAATAATCAAACGAAAGACTGGTTTGCCATCTAGTTGCAATTTTTCATACTAGTATGAAAAATTGCAACTAGATGGCAAACCAGTCTTTCGTTTGATTATTTATAATATCAATTGTGTTCATAAGAACAAAAATATTTATTCAAAATTGTCTTCGCTATCATGCGATGCCGTGGTCGTACAAGGCATACTGACGAGGTTTGTAGAACCGAAACAATTGTCTTGACCCTTGGCCGCTGTGATTCGATTGACTGATTTTGAATAAATTATTAATTCATTTCATAATATTTTTATACTTTATGACATTCTATAAATAAAGTTTTGCACTTTTTGAAAGTTTATGATTGAATTTTGACAATATTTTGATATTTTATAGCCAAATTTTGTTATTTTTTAAAAATGTTTTGATGTTTCCAAGCCGGTTTTTGCTGTTTTTGACATTTTATAACATTTTTTAACAGTTTGCACACAAATGTTGACGCTCTTTAACAATATTTTGATGTTTTAAGACAGAATTTTTAAGAATATATAAATAGAATTTTACATTTTTGAACCGTTTTTGGCCGGATTTTGGTTTTTTCTTGAAAGTATTTTAATATTTTATTACCCAATTTTGTTATTGTTTATATTTTATGAATAAAATTTTGCACAAAATTGTTTAAGCGTTTTTGCACACTGCCTGAGAAGAAAATTTTCTAATTTTGCCACTGTTCTAAAGTAATTTGAAAATAACATTACCAAAAGTATTTATATTTTTGTATTGTTGCATGTGTTTTACTGGACTGGCTAATAAAAACTAAAACAAAGAATCCAATCAATGAAATTAAAAAAAAAAAAGATTTTATCTTAATGTTTTTTTCATTTTCTTTATTGCGAATTTTACAGCTATTTTGATCAAATTAAATTAAAAAGTAATTTAGATTACAAAGTTTTTTACAATTTGTTAAAAATGCATTTTAATTTGCAATATAATTGGAAGATGCTGTTTGTTAATTATTTTTTAAGTGAACTAGCAAACGGTGCTACTCTTGCTGATTCATAAATGCTGTTAAACAATTTGATTAAGATTGGTTTATAAACCAAAAATTTTAATATTAAAAAAAAATGAATAACAACCCAGTTGTATTAGCAATGATGACATTTCCATTATTTTTATTTACATCACCTTCTAAAGTCTTTAAAGAAAAGTTTTTAAATCACAAATTTAAAAAACTGAGCAATGCTTAAAGTAACTGAACAGCATTTGCATCCAAACCAGTTTCACAAAACGCAAGTAAAGTTTGCTGCACAAATTTTTACTCATGACAGCACTAAATATCAACAAGAAGCTTTGCGGCAATGAATTATCAAATTTTATAAATGATGGAAACAATATTTTTGATTGTATAAACTCGAGTTGTGTAAAAAAATTAAATCTTTACAAATCTGTCTTGTCTGTTTATAAATGTTTATCAGAAAGAATAATCATTAGAATTGGTCATTGAGTATTTCCAAAACGCAATCTTTTTTACAGTTAACCCTAGATCCTACACTGCTGCACCAATAATATTTTCGATAAAAATATGAAAAAATGCAAAAAAAAATATTATTGATGTCCTGCTTAAAATTGATAAATATTTTATTTTTGATCAAGATGTAATTAAACAGTTTTAATAACCACTTTGAAATTGAAAAATATAACAAGTCAGTTTTGTTGAATAGTGTTTTAGCACGATAATTGCTGTCTGTAGAATAACACAATTTGTATTCCCATAAAAACCAATTCGATGCTGTTATTGCAACATCGTTATTTTTTTCATGTATTGCTCATCAATTTTAACATCAAAGATTGTTGAATATAAACTAAAGGTCACATGCTCTTTGAAATAATTGCATTCCATTCGATTGCTCTCCATCGATACGATACTATTACAGATTACTGTGTATCACACTAACAACGTTAATTGTCGTACATTAAAGCATACACACATTGTGAACGACAATGTGAAATGCATACATCACACGGGTTAATGGAGTGTTGGCCATTAAATTGATCATTGTTGCAGAGTGTCCCCCGGCCGTCGACGGAATGGAGAGGTTTGCCTGTCCGACCCCCGATCGTCAAGGTCGATATCATTGTATAGATGATCACGTCCTTTGCGACGGATTTGTAGACTGTCCGTCTGGTGAAGATGAGGATCGTCAGGCGTGTATGTTCTACAAGACGGTTAGTATGATCATGTTTTCTAATTAGGCTTAGCTTTCAATTCTTTTGTTGTAAATTCAAAAAGAAATATAAAAATAAATTCTTCTTGAGACCACTCGATTGACGAACCCACTTATGTCGTCGAGTTGAAATAAAAAAAATACCAACTTGAATTTGACCAAAAAAAAAGACATAATGCAACAATAAAATACGATATAAATGTAGCATGTGCTCCCACGGGACGTATATTAATATATAAATAATATTATATTGCATCATTTTCTTTTATTGGATAGATAGAAGATATAAAGTCCTACGATATATATTTTTTGTGGAAGTGAAGCGCGCGCGCGACTCCCCATCTCGAGGAAAACATTTTCGGCCCATAAAATATATATCGATGTAATTTGACATCTGATAAATTGATATATCCTCGTCGGGCATACGAAATTGTGCATCCCCGCATAAATTTTCCACCCCATAAGTATCCATCGCGATCCATACTGAAATTTCTAGTTGTAAAATTCAATATAATTAAAATGTACACAACTTTATCGATTTCAATGCATAAATTATTTCCTTAAATTTCTATTTTGTGGATATTAACCTATATTTCGGTACAAAATTACGGGGTGAACTTGTTGGGCATTATGCAGGGTGTGCTTTTCGCCCACGTAGCCCTACAACATTGGCCCTAAGCGGGAGGTTGGATCATTGGCGGCAACTCGTCTGTTGCGTGGGCGATCCATTCATTACAACCCCATGTGACTGGGATAAAGACGTCACTGTACACTTGGCCCACTTACAAATTCAACTTATTTTCGGGGTTGTGTACATATTTTTAACCGTTTTCATGCGTCGTCCGGCGCCATACTTACAGCCAATTATTATTCAAGAAATTCAAAGGAAACTGAAACCATGAATGAGCGAGTCTCTAATAATTAATTAATTAATGCGGTTTGGTGGTTAGCATTATGGACGGAGAGTGTGGCGGGCGCCGCCGTTGCCACCCGCGGGAACAATTATCAAGTAATGAGTCATTGTAATTGCAGTCTGATCGCAAACGTTAATTGTGCGGATAAAGGAGTCGATTGTGAAGTTATTCCTGTCAACTCGGCATAGTCACATCATAGCCAAGAGTTTGATTAAAACGGCAGATGGATTACAACAACCTGTTTACTTTGTATCCGAAACTTTGGCGTTATTAATAATTTCATTGAGAGGTATTTAAGACTTAATTAAGTCTGTAATAAGTGGTCTGTTTATATTATACGCAGGCTAATTTATGAAGCAATCTTTCAATTTTCTTTAATTGTTAACAAAACTTAACATGAAAAAACATGATTAATACATCGGAAATAAATTAAACTCCTTTAATTTCGATTCAAAATTTTATTTTTTGCAACTAGTTTTAAAGTATTAATACATTGTCAAGCTTGACTTATTAAAAGTATTAAGTAGAAATAAAATTTTGAATTGATTAATACAACTTTATTCATAACAGAAATTATATTAAATAATATTCTGTATTAAATCAAACTACATTTTGAGTTTTTACTTGTTGATCTTGTAGGTTAACAAAAACAAAGTCATCTCAATCTAATTCCTAAAAATGGTTTTGGTTTTTTTTTTTTTCTCTTTAAGGTAGTTTATTTATGTCACAAGATACTTTTGGTTTAAGGGGTTTACTAAGGAGATGGCCCAGATTTTTTTATTTTAATTTCTGCTCCTCCGCGGCAACTTGCCCCGGTGACAATCAACACTACTTTTACAACTAAGCATTGGAAATGACCGTCAGTTTGTACTCTAAGTATTGTTTACAGGAAATCTTAATAAGTATTTCTGAGAAATTTGTTCAATCCACAGTTGATAAGTAATCAATTTTGAGAAATGTGCATTACAATCTACTCAAGTTCTAGTTAGACTGCGGCATACGCATTAAGTCAATTTTGGTATTGTCATGTCTAGGTTGCCTCCTGTGCAGAAAAATTTATCTAAAATAGCACCAGGTAACTGCATTACATAGCAGGCATTTTTTGTTGTTTGTTATCAGTTTTTTGGAATTTATTCATTTTAGAACTATCTTTTGACCTTGCTTCTGTTTAGTTTTGGTATTGTTTCAAAACATTTTACAAGATTATGAGTTATGAGTATGTTTTTATTAAGGTTTTACTGAGTGAAAGATTAGTGGTTACGTTTGTTTTTTGTCTATGTAGGAAAGCGACTAGCATCAATTAATCATCCTAACACTCTTAATAATTTTTCAATTGATGAATGTATTTGTGGCAATGCTTTCCGTTTTTTTTTTGTGCATGTCTGTTTCTAATCGGAACTGTTTCTATGGGACCTACATAGTTAGACGTTTTCACGGTTGTTCTGTATGTTTCGAGTGAAATTGCTTTTCGGCTCTTTGTAGACGAGGTCACAATCAACTAACCACATCTTTAAAAATAAAGGTGTATTAACATACCTACAGGTGTATTGGTATAGTTGACATGGTATAGGAGTAACTGACACGTGTATTGGTACGCAGCTACAACGTACCCGGAGTAAATACTACTAGCTCACTCAAAGCTGATCGCAAGGTAAAAACTTGCATTGACAAATTTTGATAGCAAGTAAAAAAAAAGTGAGCATTAGTAAATAAATTAGTTTAACTTGCTGTTGGTATAAATTTCTATAGCAAAAAGCTCTACCAAAACTAGAGCCAATTAACCTAGTCTCCGGTTGACTCAACAAGACAACTCCGACCAAAACAAGTGAAAGAGTAAGAGTAAGATAGAAAAAATGTCCGTGTGGCAACACAAACCTTCACTACAAGAAGACTTGAGCAAGTACTTCAAGATAAGGGGGAGATCTACTTAGAAATACTTTTTTTCAAAAATTAAAAAAAAACTTATTTTTATTTGATATACTTTATTATCATACAAAAGAACTATCTTTAACATTTATCTTTTAAAGATTATTTCTTTCAAATGTTGGCCGTAACTGCGTCCATTCCAAAGCTCCAGCGTTTGAGCATTTTGAGTTGTATTTGGCGAATAATGTTGGCTTCTAATTTCTCAATTGTAACTGGTTTATTTATGTAAACTTTGGGATTTACGTAGCCCCAAAGGAAAAAGTGTAGAGGTGTAATATCAGATGATCTAGGCGACCAATTCACTGGTCCGAAACGTGAAATTAACTTTTAACCTAATCGTTCTCGCAATAAAGCTATGGTTTTATGTACTATGTGGTAAGTTGTAACCAAATGTTGTAAAGATTACAGGTTTCAATTTTAGACAGCAAATAGTTTGTTATTATTACGCATTAACGGACGCCATTTACAGTTACGTACCGACCGGCCTCATTTTTGAAGAAATATGAACGGTTGATTCCACCAGCCCATAAACCACATCAAACCGTTGTTTTGTCAGATGTAATGGCAGCTCTTGAACTTCTTCCGGTTGTTCTTTAGCCCAAATACGGCATTTTTGCCTATTGACGTTGCCATTAAGCAAATAATGAGTTTCATCGCTAAACAAAATTTTAGTCAAAAACAGTAAATCTTCTTTAAACTTTTTAAGAAACGGTGACGATTTGGAGGGTTGGCTAGCTTTAAGAACTAAAGCACTAGTTAAATTTTGTATGTTTTTAAATTAAGATCTTCACGTATAATACGCTAAATTGTTCCATACGATAAGCCAAGCTGTTGAGAACGGCACCGAATCGATTCATCACGGTCATTTTGTACACTCTCAGCTATTGCCGCTATATTTTCTTTACTACGTGCTGCATAGACCACTATTTGGTCACGTATTATCCAATAATAAAAACAAAAATTGGGTTTCAAATTTTTTGGTACAGCAAATTGTGCGATCGGTAGGCCGATTAAGTAAACCATTGCGTAAACACATTTTTCGCAGAATAAAAACTGATTTTCGTAATATAGCTGAATAATTTGATCTGTCATAATGTTCTTATTGGAAAAAGTACCTTTAAATGAATTAGCCTTTAGTTATACACGCTGTACCCTCCCACGACTTCATCTTCGTGTAAGATTAGTAAAAAAAAGTTTAAACTATAATGTTCTCATTTTCTCTAAAGCGACTATAATGAAGTTGTGGCTTATTTTAGTTAAATATTCTTTTAAATTTTATGGCAAGCAGTAAAGCAGATTGAAGTTTTTTGTCTGTTTGTGCTTATTATACTAATCGTTACTTTTACAAAACAAACTAATTTACAACAAGAGGTTTTAAAGAAATTTTATAAAATGTTTATTAATTTTGTATACATTATTTGCTTTTGCTATTTATTGTTTTCTTGTTTCCATATACGTTAAATGACTAATGAATGTTTTGTGTATTTTTTTCAGACGAAAGCACATCTGGACGTGCTGGCAGATGCGCTGCTGCGGTGGGCAAGGGGGCGTTAATAACCTCATCACATTTTAGATATACCTATATAAATATAGTATAAATATATAAAATGTCAACCCTGTTTCGCCCGGAAGTCAGGTCCATGCGTTTCAGGGATGAGTCAATGCCCCCCACCCCGCCCACCTTAGCCCGGCCACTGTCTAGTATACTTCTGAGAGTAATAAGACTTCATGTAAACAAGCGCAGCCAGGCTCCATGGGATCACTGTAGATGGTTACAAGCGCTATCTCTTTTCTCCAATAGTAAAATAACCCCCATCAGCAACAACAACAACAATTGGAAATGAAGAAGAGTTTAATTTTAATTTTAATTTTATCATTATATTTGTTTACATTAAGAGAAGAGAAGAGAAGAGAAGAGAAGCGAGGAAATACATCATCGCAGCGTTCCCATACTGAGCCGACGCGTCGGTAATCATTCCAAAATTGTAGTGCATTGAAAGAGGATAGATCGCCACATGTATAATAAACTATTCATTTAGCAACAAACAAATTAATAATAATTAAAAGAAACTAACAGAAAAGAAGGAGGACCGTTTACGTTTGATTTGATTTAGAAGATAAAACGGTTCGCAAGAACAGTCGCGTTGGTGCAACATAAATAACTAAACTAAAATCAAATGATGATGTTATTAAGTATATTATGTTTATGATATGTTAAAGCCTGTTTGTTACATATTTATCACTGTTGAGAGGTATTGTTGTTGGTGCGATTGAGCGAGTGAGAACGGGGGTAGTAGCGTAAGGTGGTTTAATGCTCCACGCTGCTTGTTTGTTCCTTATTTTAGCTGAGTTTACACTTACACGATTACGGATTGTTTCCAAGCATTCGCCTTGACATGACTTGTGTATGTTCTGTTTATTTATTGCGAACTGAAACGTTTAAGCCGGATACGCCGCTGCACCTTTTTAGATCAAAATATACCATAATAATATATATGTAGTGTGTAGTAATTAATTAATTAATTATGTGTGCTATATATTAATATAATAATGCTTTAAATGTCTTGATGAAAGCACTTAGATTATTGGGCGATAATACGGCTTAACCGTTTCTAAATTATTGTGTCGTGCTGATGATGGGGTCCAAGAGGCTGGACCTTTGTCTGAAAACGTACTCGACGCTAATATTATGTCTTTTAATGGTATCGGGTGATGATTGTCAAAGGTCATCCTGAGCCACCGAGATCCATCATCAGACTAATTGTGTAATGGACAACGTTCCATACAGGGGTTTTTTATGGATCTCGCAATGCACGAAAATATCATTTTAAAAATGGGATCGTATACGTGGAGCATTAATTTATTGATTGTGAACAAACCCCCAAAAACACGCTGCAGGTTGAATTATTAATAATTTATTTTATTTATAATAATAAGTTTAGTATAGAAGTTACAAGTCTGATTATTAAGTTGTACTGATGTCTGATGAAAACACTGGAGTGTGGTAATTTTGATTAATAATCGAACGCATCGGCCTACAAAAATGAACAAAAGTTTAGCTAGTTGCTAGCTAATTTAGTTTGAAGAGAATACAAATAATATACGTGTGGGCACAGCAGCATAATATTTTACTTACTAATGTGAAAAAAATGAGAGACGAATATAAATATATTATATTGTAGAAGAGCGAGCGAGCTACAGTTGTTATCTCCTGCATCGATTCAGCGGCGTCTTCCAAAACAACCCGACGAAATCGGTCAGAGTCAATAACCTGCAATCCAGGATCTATATTAATCACCCCCTACTTCAAACGGCATAACCGGATATGGGGAGCTATTTGCACCAGAATCCATTTCCGGATCTATAACTGCTGGCATTTAACTATTAAACCCGCTGTAATGGTGTGTTTTTCGGATCAACTGTAGCTCGACCAAAAGCACCGCTATTGACCCTCTTAAATAAAACTCTTGCTCCCCACCCCCAGTTGAACAAAAATGTATCTCCCTTCTCTCTCTCTCTTATGAGTATAATTATTTATTTAAGAGGGTTGATGCTAATCGCGCAGGGCATTTTCATTACTTTTAAGTCAGGGTCAACAAAGCGGCACATTCCATTCCAACTATGAATAAAAAAAAAATATTTTGGGCAAAAGTTTTGATCCCTTATTCCCGAAGTATACTGCACTGCACCAAGCACGACTGCACGCACTATTTTATTGATATATTTGTCATAAATGTATTAGTAGTATTTTATTATTAACAAATTTAAAAAACAAATTAATTTCTTAAAAAATTCGGCGGGTGGATTCGGTTCGGTCCACCACCCCCCAAAAAATTAATGTGATACATTGTTGTTATAATCAATTCCTGCCACACTGTGTGAAAGTAACAGTGCGAGCTAAATAGATGTTACTCTGTGTGACCTACTTATGTATTTATTAATTAAATTAAACGGCGGGCTCCTTAAATTAAGAAGAGTCCTGATTGATGATGGATGTTGAAATAAAATAATAATAATAAAAATAAAATAAAGCGCATTGTTGGGAAAAATGCGCTATTTTAGTTTCAAAATTTACATAAAGCTCTGTATCCTAATAGATATTTCGGCAGAACTTAAGCCTTATCATATCCTAATGTGCAAAATAATGAAAGAACTCAATAATTCTCAATAGAAGTCAATAACGAGATGTAATAATGCCTTTAATATAACTATTTTTGTAAGGCTCTTTATACATAAATGATGATAAATGATTTAAATTCTAGCTATTTTCATGAATATAATAAAATTTAAATGATGCGGATACAAGGAGCTATATGTAATCAATGTGATCTTCATTATTTTCACTGTACATAGTTTATTTATTTACACAGAAGAAGAAGAATTAGGTTTTATACACCTTATTTATAAAACTAGTCACGTATGAATCTAGTCAGAATTAATATATAAGAGTATAGCAAAAACGTAAAGTAATAAATGATGACAAATTATATATCAGATGAAATATTTGCAATAATTTCGTACAAAATAATATTGTATAAGAATTTATTTAATAAAAACCAAAAAAAAAATCAAAAGAGGCACAATCACTTCTTCAAAATTATAGTTTATTTAAGGAGATCCGACCTGATTATAATATAATAATATTATACAGCACCCAGCACCACCACAACTATTATATTTTTATGTGTTTCCGTTGTCTATGATAAATGATTAAAAAAAAGTAGTTAGTTACTGAATGTTTATAAAACACACAAACACACTGAAAAGCACTGATATTTTTGTTTCCGTATGTGTGTTATATTTATATAAATGTCACTTATACATGCACAACGCACAATGATCCCAATCCGCATCGATGCGTTCCATAGTTAACAAAAAATATTTTATTAAATCCTGGCAAAAATGTAAATATATTAAAATTCAGTCAGCATCGGTGCGGATTAATTGGATTTCACGCACTATGTAGTGGATAGAGTAGTTAGTCTGTCCTAACCACCCACCCACCTCCCCAGAATAATATATCCGCTGACCCTTATGAAGAATAATTATTAATTACTAATATTATAATAATAAAGAAAACAAGTGGCCGGTACATGCCCGACATCCGCCTCGACAATTAAATTAGCAAACTGACGGCCTAAACTATTTTTATAACTAAAAATTTGTTGACTGAATATATGCCTGTTATAGTTTCCCATGAGATGATGATAAATAAATAAATAAATATATAGCACTGGCCGGTGGCTGGATGGACACACCACGGCGTTTAATCGTCGCATGTACTGTCCGACTTTTTTTTACTTTCTTTCTTTCTTTCTTTCTATCTCTCTACCCTCCATTCGATCCTCCCTAACTAACCCACTCCACCCTCCCTCTGATTCATAAGTGTAAATGAGTATATTTTACTATAGCTATTATATAAATATAAATATATTATGTATTATAAGATATGGAGCGTGACGGAGTCTGTCAAGAACTGACAGCTCTTAAGAGTATGGGGTTACTATTCTATCCAAAGAAAACCTAAAACTATATTATTATAAACAGTAAATGATAATAAATGTACAATTTATGCCTCAGCCAATAAAATGGTCGAAAAATTGTATATTTTCTTTATGCCCAAACAACATCCTCCTAACCTCCATTTCAATTATTCAATTGGGGTAAGTAACATTTTCTAAAATTTGTTTTTGTATGTTTAGTGCTCCACAAGAAATTTGGGTATAACACTTATCTTACTACTACATATTTATTTATTCAACAGACAGCAGGTGCGGTGGAATGATTTTTTTCAGAAATCTACAAACAAAATTAAAAAAACAACTTTTGTATTCAATTTTAATTGTATAGATTAGTATTTCAACGTAAACTGTAGTTTTTAAATTTTTTGAAGCCTAATATGTAATTGTCAGTTAAAGATGGTTTTACTATTGCCTGCTCACTTGAAAGTTTTTTTTTATTTTTTGTTTTATTTGATTTTCGAGAGGCAAGAAAAAATAGTTTTAAGCATTTGCTGCTTTGCTTGTGCGATTAAACATTGTCGTGCAAACAATGCTTCCCTGTCTTTTATATTTAATAATCAATTAATTAAGGTCTTCACTTTTTAAAATATTTTAGTTATTGGGGATAACTTAAAGGACACTTATTTTTAATTAATACATCTATCATTTCAATTCTAATTTCAAATCTTTACCAGAGCCTAAAAATTATATTTATTATTAAGTATAGTATACTTTTGACAGCTAAGAGCATTTTTTGAGATAATAAAACAACGTTTCCACTAGTTTTAATGTAAATTTTTGATAAATAAACAAAGCGTTTGCCTACAGTTATTTTTGACAACTAAACAACATTTTCTAGAAGGACAAAACTTTTTTATTGTTTATTATTATAAGTCACTTTGACTATAAAAACATTGACAAAAGTTACATTTTGAAGACTAAACACATAGTTAACCAATTTATAATTATTTTTTTTTTTTTTTAATTTTTAAATACACTAAATACATTTATAATAATAATACAAATTGTCTCTTACACACCAAAAAGATTTTACAGCTTGTTTAAAAGCTTATTGCATTTACATACATTATATATATTATAACTAATTTTTAACTAAAGTTATTACATAATTTTCAAAAACAAACAAACATCATTTAAGTTCTAATTAGAAAGTCTTTTAATGCTTTAGTATAAGTAACAAAATTAGGTTTTCTAATTATTTGTTCTGGAAGAGTATTAAATGCAGTAACAGAATCATGAGCTATATTGTATTTTCCTTTGTTATTATTTATTGTGTGGAAATGTATATGTTCTTTTATTCTTGTTGAATAATTATAAATCTGATTATTAACAATGATGTTGATATTGGTCTTGATTAGCTTATGTTTTATTTTAAAGATTAACTTACATTTCTCAAGTTTTATAATTTTTGGTTGACAATTACTTTTAACAGTTAACCTACAAATAATCAAAGTTGATAGCTAAATAACGTATTTTGGAAAAATAACAATGTTATTTTTGACAGATAGAAATGTTGTCAAAATTAATAAAATGTCACTTATGACTATTAACCCGTTTGATGCCACTGTTGTCAAATCACAACATCGTAATTTTTCAACAATTAACAACGTTTCCAACCAGTTCTTACAACATCATCAAAGTTTTTAATAGATTATTATCAAAATGTATTTTTATTTTGTTGTCAAGCTTGCATCTACGTTCATGGTAGCCATTTTAAAAACTTATTAAAGTAATATTGTTTTGTTTGCTGTTACTATTGTTACAAATGTTTTTTTTTTACTTAAATTTTCCTAAATAAAAAGTTTTCTGAATAATGTGTATTTTTCGATTATCTCAAAAATAAAGCAAGATAAACAAAAAATGTACCTAAAGTTTTATTTTTTGCCTTCTGTTAAGAAACACTCTGTATAATTATTATCATAAATAAACTAAAAAACTATATTTAAAAAGTAAAAAATCAATAACAATAAATTTGTTTTTCAAATTATAAATTGAGACTAAATGCTAAGAAATCCGATCTTATAAATGATAAATTGGCAGTTTAGCTTGTAGCATAGAAATATTGCCAGAAAACTAACAAATCTTTTTGAAACGTAATAAAATCGGCTTAAAAGTTTAAAATCCAAAACTATAAATGATCAAAAAAATAAATAAATAATTGTTACAGCATAAATCTAGCATTAACAGTAAAAAGTTGTAAAGTAATAAATTCATCTTTCTATGTAAGAATATGGTAAAAAAACTAAAAAAATTTCTTTTAATAGTGATAAAACCAGTGTTTAAATACAGTAATGTAGTTTGAAGACCAACAAATCCGATCATGAAGTACAGAATTTAGTCAAAATAACAAATTATGCATTTAAATTATAAACTGAGACTGAGAAAAATTAATAAATTTGGTTTAATGATAACAAATCTTGTCAAAAAAATGTATTACAAAATAATTTTAGCTTTGAAATATGACCAGTAAACTAAAAAAATCTTGTTTTGAAAAAGTGATAAAATAGGTGTTTAAGTACAAAAAACTGCTTTAATTATAATAAATTAGTAATATAGAAGACACTCTAGTTTTTTACGTCAAGCTTCTTGTGCTGCTTCTCCAGACAACTCAAAACTATTTTAATGGCATCCTAAAGTATCTAAAATTAAAAAGTTGCTTTTGACTGCCTGAAATGGTAATCAGTCTGCACGGTCACAGTTGTTCTACGCTAAATATTGTCGTTTTTAACTACTCTAAAAATGTATCATCATTATAGGTGATTTTTTAAGATCTCTTTTTAAAAAAAATGTTATTTATATTTAATGGGGTGATAGGACAAACCACAACAAACAAAAAAGCCTTAATAAACATGGGTTGTCATAGCTACGGTTTTAGAGATATAGAACATTATTTATAGTGCGTTCCGTATATCAACCGAAGTAACCGGTGGTTAGGTTACGCCTTTGATCGGTTGCTGAAAATCTTAGTTGATTTACGGAACGACAGCGGTTATAGAAACGTCAAAATACAAAACTGAAATATTATAGGCTCAAACTTCATTAATATTAGATGATTGTATGTATTTATCTACCTGCTAATAAAGTAATCCCAGTAGAGGTTGGCAGGTATAACAGGCAACTATACACAATAATAATGTTTGCTCTGTTGCACACGTGCCTTTGCCCGTTTTAGCATTGACAGGAACATACATATACATTATAACCTATAATTAATAATTTAATAAAATACACTAGCAACATTTGACGCTTTTGTTCACTTTTGATTGTATTTCAAATTTACCGCTATGTATAACCACGATTAATAGAAATTCACCGACGTTAGTTCATGGTGAGTGCGGTCGCAACCTTAGTAACCTTTTTCAGGTAACCGCGTTCCGTATATAAACCTGTTTCAGGATAACCGAGATTTCGGTCGCTTCGGTTGATATACGGAACGCACTATTATTTTTATATATTTTTACAAAGAACCAAGTTATAGAAAATGTTTAAAGTGCTCTTCTTTTATTTCTAAACAGGAACGACATCTTTGTCTGAAGGATATTTGTATTCTTTCTAAAACCCCTTTATTGGCTCGAATTTCTTGACACTTTTTATTAATTTTTAACTGCAACTCTTTGAGGCTATTTACAGGAGTAGCAAAAACTAATAATTTCAAATATTTCCAAAATAAATCAAAAAGGTTTAAATCAGGCAATCTTGCTGGCTATAAATCTGATTTGCCTCTTCCTACCCACCTGTTTAGAAAAGTTTGAACTAAATGTTCTCTAACAGCAATCAAAAAATGAGCTGGAGCACTATTATGCTGGAACCACATTTGTTGCTTGTGGGCCAAAGGAATGTCATCCAAAAGATCATACATTGTGTTCTGCAGAAAGTTGAGGTAAGCATCGCCTGTTTGTGTAAACCCGGCTTCATCCGTAAAAAGAATTTTGGCAAGTTAAATTTAAGCCTGTGTGTGGGGCTCTCACCCACTAAAACCCTACTTCCACTTGGCGCTATAATTGCTTAGCCTGGAATTAGCTCATGCCTTTCATCAGGCTAAGTACGCCCGGACACGCATTTTGCGCACCCTAGATATATCCGTCTTCCCTTATTTTTCATTTATTGGATCGTGATCCTTTATCACTCCTCTCTTCGGTTTCCATATACTGAATTATTCTTTTAATGTATCCGTAGATCATACTCCATCCATTTCTTTTCCGTCCCCATCATAATATCCACTATATTTTCTTGTGTTATTTTTTCTTCTATTTCCTTCTCTAGGTTATTCTTGTCTTCTACCCATCTTCTGCATTCAAAGAATACATGTTTTGGTGTTTCTATTTCATCACACATGATGCACTTGTTGTTGTCTTCTTTCTTGATTCTCATTAGATATTCCTTGAAACATCCATGTCCACTCAGAAATTGTGTGAGAAAGTAGTCCACTTTCCCATATTTTCTTTTGACCCATGGTCCTACTTTCCTTATTATTGTCTTGGTCCATTTTGATTTTCCTGTTACCTTTGACCAATTTGCCTGCCATTTATCCATTATCTCGTCCATAATTTCTTTTTTCTTTGCTTCCTTCTTTCCTTGTGCAAGTTTCCGGTATTCCACCATGTACTGTATCGGCATAATAGATGCTATTACTAGAATTGCATCCGTCGAAATTGTTCTATATCCGCTTGCTATCTTTATTGACAATCTTCTTTGTTGGGATACAATCATCCCCTTATACTTTTTTTTGCGTACAGAATAATTGAATGTGCCACCGATCCGAGAATTCTTCTCTTATTGGAAGCTGGTCCTTTAATGTTTGGCATTAGTCTACCCTATGCCTTTATTGTCTTTTCCGCTTTGGCTGTTATTTTCTTAACATGTTCTTTCATTTCTGCATTGTAGTCAAACCATACTCCAAGGTACATTTAACGCCTCTTTTGTTGCAAACTCTGTGCCACCTATTTCCAGATTCATTTCTTTGACTTTTCTTCCTCCGTACAGGATTACAGCTTCTGTTTTATTTTCCGCTATTTTTAATCCTTTCTCTTCTATTTTCTTTTTTGCCATTTCTATCATCTTGTTTGCTTTCGATGCATAATCTTTTTTTGATTTTGACGTTACCACCACAGGTATGTCATCTGCAAAGCAGATCATATGTACTCCATCTGATCTTTCCAGTTCCAATAATTCATTGAAGTATATGTTCCACAAGAGCGGTCCTAAGATGGATCCCTGCGGAACACCACACGTCATCAACATTTGTCCTTTTTTCCCTTATGTTTAGCATCCTATTAGTTAGGTAGCTATCTAGGATCTTCCTTGTTTCATCTTTAACCTCCATTCTCCGGAGTGTTGACATGATGCCCTCCCATGGCACAGTGTTGAATGCATTTTGGATGTCTATTGTTATTAGTAGACAAAACTTTCTGTTTCTAATGGCCGTATTTTTTGTCTCTTTGACTATACTCATGAGCCTTTCCATGGTTTCTATTGTTGATTTACCTTTCCTAAATCCGTATTGATCATTGGAAAGCTTCTTTTCCACTTCATCTTTTAACCTGTTATTGATTAAATGTTCAAATAATTTACCAAAAGTATTTGTCAGACATAGCGGTCTGTATCCTTGTGGCTCTTTTGCTTTTATTGGTTTTTCTATTAATACCAATCTGAATTCCTTCCATCTATCAGGAAAAGTCCCTGCCCTGAGTTGCTGGTTACATATTTCCAGTATTGCCTCTAGCACTTTTTTTACTGCCTCCTTTACCAATTCTGGTGGTATCTCGTCCGGACCTGCCGTTTTTTTAAGCTTGATCTTTTTAACAGCTCTTTTCAATTCCTCTCTGGTATACATGTCTACCTCTCCTACCTCTATTTCTTCTCTGTTTTGTATTGGATACGTAGGAAACAATTTCTTAGCCCACACCATTTGCTGCTCGTCAGTTTGGGTCATTCTATGTCCACATCTTAGTTTATTTGATACAATTTTGTATCCCAAACCCCATATGTCGTCATCTGTTTCCTTGCAGAGCACCTGTCATAATTTTCTTTTTGCATCCGAGATTGCAAATTTATACTTGTTACATTCTATTTTGTAAGTTGCCAGCATACAAGCAGAGAAGAGGCTTATGTCCTGCAGTGGACTCAAACGGCTGAAAAGACATTCTATTTTATACCTTTTCCTTATTTCCTCCTTTTGTTCTACGCTTGTATCTGGATTCCTATTATTCCTATTATACTCTCTTCTTACTTTATTACATTCTTTCTTAGTTGTCTCTAAGGTATCGTTCCACCAGTATATCCTTTGATTTCTCACCATACCTTTTTTTCTTTTAAATGATATACTAACAGCCTTATTTATACTTTCCATGAAAGTATCTAGATTCATATTTGTTTTGTTATTGACCTCTTCTTTGAGTAGTTTTCTGAAGTTTATTATTCCTTTCTCATTTATTTTCCATCCTTTATTCGTACATTCACTTTCTCTTTTATGTTTCGTTCCAATCTCGTAATAGATATTTTTATGTAGACTTAGATTTTCTTCGTCCACAATTCTCCAGTTTTTTATTTCATTTATACTATTCTCGCTGCATATTGTAACATCAATGCACGAGCTTGATTTTCCTCTGACGAAAGTCGGGGTTTTTCCTTCATTTGCAACCGTCAGATTAATACTACTCATCCACTCCACTAATATTGCTCCTTTTTTATCATCCTGGTCATTTCCGCATAGCCTTGCCTTAGAGTTGAGGTCTCCCGCTATAACTACTTTCTTCTTTTGCTTTTTTACATTATCTCCTAATTTTAGCAGATATTCCTCAAAATCCTCCACTGTTTTGCTTGGTGACCAATAGCAGAAGTATATGATTACCTCCTCCAATTCTACCAATACAAATCCTCGGTTACTATTATCACATCCATATGCTTTGATGTTTCTATTATATATGCGGATAGCCGCATCTCTATCTTTATCCACCATCCAGTGTCCACTTTCAGTCATTCTTTTGTTTGGCTCAGCTATTATGCCAATATCCACTTCATTTACGTTACTATTTTTATTGAAGAGGTCCATAACTGCTTTCCCTCTTCCTACATTATTTTGTAATATCTTTATTGTTATTTTTTGTAGAGTTGCGCCCCTTTTTTTCTCATGTCCTCTTTGGCTTTCCTAAATCCTGGACATGCCATTTCATCTGCTTTGTGTCCTTCTTTATCGCAGAAGTAACAATGCGCGTTGTTCTTGCAGCTTTTAGCCACGTGTCCTATGATACCGCATTTATAGCAGATATTTTCTTTCTTATTCTCTTTGCATGTTTTAGCATCATGCCCAAAATTGAGACAGTTATAACACCTTATTGGTGTTTGGAATTCTTTAATTCTCCCTTTCAACCAGCCTACCTTTAAGCTGCCTTTTTTTAATTAATGCATTGGTATGCTCGATCGGAAGATTTAGGACAGCATATCTTAAATTTTGTTTGTTAATCCTTTCAGAAACCTTGATCTCATATTCATCTTCTTCCATTGTGGTGCTACATTCTTTTTGTATTGCATGTTTGACATCTTTTTCTATTGTAGTTTCATGCAGATCTAGCAGTATACATGCCTTTTTTCCGCTAAACATATGTGTAGCTACCTTATCCCCTAACTTATTTGTCACTTCTCTCGTGAATTTCTCACTGTCTTCCTCTCTCCCTATTATGTTGATTTTAACATAGCTCTCTTTTGTCTTTGTTATATTTTTAACTGTAACTCTCTCATTTACTTCCACCTTGCTTTTCATTTCATTCACCATATCAGTGTAGGTTCTTTCTTGCCCACTACCTGGTTTGACAATAATTGTCTTGATCCTTCTTTTATTTTTAGCTTCCTGCCATTCTTGCTCCATGTTTTCGTTTGAATTTCGTTGTTTGTTTATTCTGACCTGAATTTCATTTTTCATGACATAGTCTAAGACTATTCTAGTTTCTTTATTATGCTCCTTGACCTGCGAGATACATCTTACCCTTTTACAGTTTTTGTTCTGTAATTTTTCCTTAATTTTTGTCATCACCTTGTGCAAATTTTTGATGATTTCATTCCTCTCACCTACTTTTGCTCCAATTATGAATACATCCTTTTGCTCCTGCTTCTCCAGGTTCATGTCCTCTATTTCCATAGTGGTACAATTTTTGATGGTGGCCAACCCACCACTTTTAATCCATCTGTTTTTGATTGCTTCCTTAATTTGTGGGTATCTTTCTTCTATTTTCTTTATAACTCCACTCTCTGTTGTTACGCCTGTGTCTACTATCAGAATTAGGTCTTCCTCTTCCTTTTCTAATAGGCTTTTCATGGATTCGATCTTACTATTGTAATCCTCTTCTGTCCACTTAAGGTTTATTCCTTCTTTAAGTCTTTCTAAGTCACCTGTAGTTATCTCCTTTATTTTAAGCTTATTTTTCTTTCTCTCTTGTTCCTGTTCTTGTTCTAGGCTTATTATTTGATCTGTCTCTACTTTTCTCTCAATATCCTCCTTTTTAACTCTACTTATCTGTGAGCCAATTTTATTTATTGCCTCCTTTATTTCCGTCTTTGTGCTTGCGTGCTTCTTTATAAGCGAAGTCAGAGTTTTGCTTTCTTTTCTTATATTTACTAATACCTCTTTTATTTTGTTAATAATTTTGGTGTCCCACTCTATTTCAGTGGTTTCTACTTCCATCTTTTTTCTCTTCCTATTCCCTTCTATCTCTAAGCCAGGTACCGTTTTCATGATCTAGTCGCTTAGGTCTGAAATACTACTACTCACGGAGCTTGCTCTGCTTCTTGTTTCTCCTCCTTTGGCATTGTTTATATTCTTCGGCATTTCCAGTTTTTCCTCTTCCTTAGCCTTTTCCCTTTTACCTACTTCTTGACTCACTTTGGCTTTTTCTGTTTTAAAACTAACAGGGCTTCTTTTTGTTTTCTTTCTAACTTTTCTTAGTAGCTCCTTTTCGAATTCTGTTAACTTCGCACTTTGTGATTTTTTACTGTCATTTTCTGACTTCTCTTCTTCCTCACTACTTTGTACTTTCATCTCGTTACTTTTTCCTCCTTCTTTGTTACCTCACTCGTAAACTTGCCCTCCCCAGAATCCGTAGGGCAGCCCGACTTGTCGGGGGAGAATTCTGCACTTTCAGTGCGGTAGGGGTTACAGGTGCCCCCACCGAGTAAATTTAAGGCCTGTACTCGTTGTAAGTGATATGGATAAAGCAACAACTCGTAGAGGGTTCGTCAAACAAGAATAGCACCAATTTTTACTTTGGCTGATATTCTCCGCGCACTGGTCCCTGGATTATGCTCTATTTGTGCTATAATTTTTTGTTTTACTCTAGGAGTAGATACCGACTTTGGTCTGCCGGAAAAATAACACTGTTTTCGTAGTGAACCGGTATTTTTCAATCACTGGTGAATTCTTCTAAACATACAATGTAAAGGAATCTGGCAATTTCAATATGCTTCTACATAAAAACGTCGCGTTTTTATGGCAATTCCATTAGCACGACCATACATGAAATGCATGTCGGCTAGTTCTGCATTAGAGTAATTAGCCATAGCAATAAAAACTTGTGCACTAACAACAACTCTCAAATAATAAATGTTTATTTTACAAAACATTAGCCAACTATGATAAAAAATGCACGTTTTTGCAAAATAAAAAATTAAGAGAAAAAGAATAATAAAAATAGATACTAGTTGCGTTCAGAACGACTCATCATTTGCCAGCGCTGACTCATCAATCAATCACTGATTGATAAGTTACTTGGTCAGCAACCAATGTATAATGAGTAAAATGACAAGCGCTGCCAGCAAACGATGCTCAGCAGTAGTCAACGAGCGCGTTCAGTTCGCATGATGAGTCCTTCTGAACGCGGCCATTGTTTTATATCTCCAAAACTGACAACTCATGTTTATTAAGATTTTTTTGTTTGTTGTGATTTGTACCACCACCCCCTTAAATATTTTACATATTTTTTAACATCCTGTATATTGTATATTTTGAGTTGCAACAATTTAGATCCATTTGTAGTTTAATACACATTATGGATAATTAACTAGTCATGCAGTTAGTAAATTCTCGACATATCGTAAAAAGAAACTTCAAGATTTAAAATCTGATTATGCACAGTTACATATGGCCTTGTATGAGTAAAAATGTATTTCTTTACGTAAATCCTGATAATGTATTTTTTTTAATATTTTTAGTTAGCCATTTCCGAATAATAAGCAATCAAAATTTAAAAAATAATTTTTTGCGTTTTTTATACTTTTTTCTTCAAAATTATTCAAAGAATAATATTTTTCAGCCAAACATTTTTTTAATTATTTTTTTAATAATATACTACTTAATTTCTGTACACAATATAGATTTTTAGAATAATAAAAGTTCCGCACTTTGTAAGTGAATTATGGTTTCCCTTAAATAAATTTCAATTTGATTGCTTCTCGCACAAATTTATATTGTCTTTCAGATAAATCAATTTGTTCTTAAACGTTCTCCAGGGCGCAATTATATATAGCCGCAAGGTTATTTATTGAGTATCTGCCTGCACATTACATCGGCCATCGTTTCAGCTATTAACGACAAACTTTTCTAAGAAAAGATTCTTTCTCAACATAATCTACTGCAAATGGATATCAAATTATTATTAGTCTAAAAATAACGTAAATACATAAAATTTGAATTCTATCTAAGATTTTTACATGTAATTTTCCGATAGTCTGCACCCTAATATGACAAGACATTTATGATATAAGACAGAATGCGTTTCTTTTCTACATCAAATATTTTATATTTCATTAGTTTATGTCAAAAATAGAAAATGTAGAAACGTATTTTAATGTGATGTTCTGATTTAATTCTAAAAAACAAAATTTGAAATTACAAAATAAATTGTTCTAATGTAGTCGTTTAATAGCCAACTTTCAAATAATGTAAGTATGTAGTTATAATAAACTGAAAATAGAAAACTAACTTTGCTGAGCATTGCTAAGCATTCCAACATCTGTTTATAAAACATAGGTTACATTAGAATGCAAAGCCAATAGATTTCCTAAATATAAATACAAAAATTCAAAAGGTTATTTCTTGGTCTATTCTAAGAATATTTTGTGCTATGATGATTTCTGAAGATACAGGGTAAACAAAATTTGCAACAACCATATTCAATGTTTGTTGAAATTATTAATGTAAATAAAAGTATGGCGTACGCCAAAAAGTATATCAAGTACAAAAAATTGTTTACAACAACTTGAAACGACTGTTTTATCTACTAATGTACAAGTAAATTTTATTTGATTACGTTTTGTCATTGGTCATCACATGTATTGGTTGCAGTTGTTTAGATTAAATGCCGTTTGACGTGTCTTTAATAGTTAGTGAATTCCTCTACCATGAATTACTATACGAACGCCGAGATGACGCCGGTTTCCTGGCCGTAATATCCCCAACTAAAAAATCTTTGAAAACATTTATCAACGTCTTTGTGAAACAGACACATTAAATCAAAATGGAGGGCCAAGAAGATCAATGATAGTAAGAACGGTACATCTAGAACAGAATGTGCTGGACATAATAAAAGAAAATTCAAGTAGTTCTACGCAAAAAGTTGCCAATGTAACTCATTGGATAGTTTGGAAAATGTTTAACGGCAATTTTTTGTATCTATACCACATTCAGGGTGTTGAAGCACTACTACTTGCTAATTTTCTTTTACGTATTGCGTTATGTCATTGGTTTTTGCAAACATTAGTTCTAAACCCTCAATTCCTGACACATATTCTTTTTACCGATAAAGCCAGTTTCTCAAAAAATGCAATAAGGAATTTTTATAACAACCGTGTGTGGGCAGATAAAAACTCGCATCAGGTATGTAAAGATCGTTTTTAACATCAGTTCTCCTTGAATGTTTGAGTTGGAGTTGTGGGCGACTGTCTAATTAGACCAGTATTTCTACCAGAAAGACTTACAGGCGAGATGTATTGCAACTTTTTGAAACACATGCTACCTCAGTTTTTGGATGATGTACCATTGGCAACAAAAATTGCAATGTGGTTTATGCACAATGGTGCACCACCACATTTTAGTTTGGTTGCTCGTGATTATTTAACAGCAACATACGGAAATTGCTAGATTGATTAAAGTTAGCCACACGCATGGTCTGTTCCATCCCCAGACTTAAACCTCCAAGATTATTTCTTATAGGGCTATTTGAAGTCATTAGTTTACGCTACTTCAGTGGAGAACTTGGACGACTTGCAAAATTGAATAACTGCTGGGTGTAACTCAATTAGAAACAACGTTGGTATATTTAAAAGAGATTAGCACTCAATGATGAGAAGATTAAATGCTTGTATCCAGACTAGAGGAAGTCATTTTGAACATTTATTGTAGATTCAGCAACTTTGCATGTACTTTTTGATAATAAAATGTTGTAAATCTTGCAAATTTTGTTCACCCTGTATCTTTGAAACAAAGAGGTTTTTTAGAAAAGGCAAAGTATTCTTAGAATAGGCCAAGCAATAACTCCTTAAATTTTTGCTGCATGTTTAACTAACACTCTGTATAGCAAAAAATCACTTTGATAAATAAATATAAATAAAACATATAAATTATTCTCAATATATTACAGTATTCAAAAAATTCAAAAAATTCAAGTTTATGTTTAAAACAGCATTTGTGGGTTAAATTATCGTCTTCAGTTATAATTGCATTTTTCTGACGCTTCACACAGCCAGAGTGGAATACACGGTCACAAGTCACACTGTATTGTTTTCAATGGCATTCTTTTTACATTTACATAGAGTTTCACTACTTAAAGGACTTTTAATATGTAACTTTTTCAATTCAATAAACAAAAAACAAGATCGATCAAACACAATTATTATTCCTAATGAAATAGATCAGATCAGATTCTAAAGAGAAATAAACATATTTTTTTTATAAATAATATCTTTAATATCTCGTTTTGTAATTTGAAAATAAAATAGTAATATTCAAGATTTTTTTAAATTAATATAAAACTGTCCAATTGAAATTAAAACAGGCAACAAAGTTATTAAACTAAAGTTTGTTTGTAATGTAAGCACATGTTTGAAATATATTAAATCTATCTTGTTGTTAAGTAGCGGTTTTATTAACTATTTGTTTGCTTGATAAGTTTGTTGAATATTTTTACACAGAGCTGCGGTTTTTGTGTTGCTATTGCTCTGATCACCTTAGGTAGGATTATGTCTTCTATTTAATTTTGCCACTTGCCGTCTGTATTTTTCCTTTTGTACATTTTGGTAATATAGACACGTCTACTTTTAGCTCTTTCCAAGTTGTTTTAGAAATAGTTTTATTGTTTTGGAATTTTTTTTATTCTCTGTTACCAAAGATCTTTGGTTTATTTTATTAGTGACAATTTTGTACCCATTGCCCCACATATCTGAGTTTAGTTTTTTGCATATTTTTTTCTATGCTATCCCTTTGAAGCCCATTATTGTGTTTTTCACTTTTGCATATGCCTCTTGTAGTAACTTAACGTCTCTTGTTTTTTTTTTATTTATTTTTGTCACAGTTGTTTTGGATTTTATACCAATACATAGGTTTGTAATTTGCTCTTCCTCCTTTACTGTTTAAAGTCATTTTGTAGATTTGAATTATGTTTTTCTTTAGATTGTCAGCGGTGTGAATTGCTTCTTTTGTGTTTTGCTATAAGTTTTTCAAGAATTTTTTTGGCCATTGCGGAAGACCCAATTTCTTAATTCCTTTTTTTTTTTTTTTTCTTGTTTTTCTCTTTTTGAACTTGATTTCTATGTGTATGTTCATGCTGTCATTTAGATTCTCCTCTCCCATTTAAGATGCAGTTTTTATTTTTGTTTGCTCATTCCGCTAGCATGTCTCCTCGCCAACTGGTTTGGTAACAGTTTAGGTAGTAATTAATAAAATAAAATAATTAAGCAACAGCTTAGGTAACAGTTACTATTCCATATGATGATAACCAAACAATAGTTTGGATTGAAGTGGATTACGACCTTTTCTGTGACAAATTGACTTCTTACGTTCGCAGAGAATTCAAACATGCAATCACTTAATGAAGAACACTTGGGTTGGTTGGTTGGGACTCTCCAAATTATGATAATTAGCTTGCAGTTTGAATTGCAGTGGGCCACCCACCCATCCAAGTGTTAGTTGTCAAGAAATTGCATCACGACCTTTTCTTGTGACAAAATGACTTCTGACGTTAGCAGAGAGTTCAAACATGCAATCTCGTGATGACAAAAATTTGGGTGGGTAAGTGGGACACTCCAATACATGATAATCAGTCCGTAATTTGAATTGGAGTGGCTCACCAACCCACCCAAGTGTTACTTATTAAGAGGTTTTATTACGATTTTCTCCTGTGACAAATTAACTTCTGACGTTCGCAGAGAGTTTATACATGCAATCACTTGATGACAAACACTTAGGTTGGTGGGACACTTCAAATTATGATAACCAGAACGTAGTTTGGATTGGAATGGCCCACCTACCAATCCAAGTAGTATTAGTCGTCAAGAAGTTGGATTACGACTTTCTCTTGTGACAAATTGATTTTTGAAGTTAGCGGAATGTTCAAACATGCAATTTCTTCATGACAAACACTTGGGTGGGTTTGTGGGACATTTCAAATCATGATAACCAGTTTGTAGTTTGAATTGGAGTGGCCTACCTACTCACTTAAGTGTTAATCGTCAAGAAATTGGATCACGACTTTCTCTTGTGACAAAATAATTTCTGACGTTTGCAAAAAGTTTAAACAAGCAATCTTTTGATGATGAACACTTGGGTGGGTAGGGGGGGGGACACTTTAAATTATGATAACTATTTTGATTTATTTTTTTTTTAATTTGCTAATACTTCTGGTAACAATTTAGTTATTCAAACCTGTCAAAAATGCTAAAAACTGCTATACATTTTTCAAATCATGTCAAACATGTTATTTTGGTTTTGGCAACAGTCACCGGTAACAAGTTATTTATGCAAAAAATATTAACTGTTAAAAATGGTTCATTATTAAATTTACATAATTGCCAAAAAATTATTAATTCAGCTGCTAAACATGTCAATTTTGATCATATTTATTGACAACAGTTTAAATAACGATTATTGGATGTAACCAGTAGCAGTTAGCAATAACAAGGTTAACTGTCTAAAAATGTTAACTGCCAAAATTGTCATAGATTGGTGATAGTTAAATATGTCAAAAAAGTTTTGGAACAGTTACCGGTAGTAGTTTAAGTAACAATTATTGAAATATTTTGGTAACAGTAACCTAAGATTTGCAAACGATATTGTTCTCATCAACTCAAATTTGGATGACCTATAGACAATTCTAGTACAATTACATCAGGCATCAAAAAACACTGTTTTGGAAATAAACTTAAATAAAACAAAAATAATGACTTTTGAAAACTATCACATAACCATCAGAAATGAGGTACTTGAAAACGTAACCGACTATGTCTATCTCCGACACAAAATAGAATTAAGTAAAAAGAACTAATTTTGTGAAATACTCAGAAGAATTGTTGGGCGGCCTTTAGAAAATTAGGCTTCATACTTACGGCACCAAAAATTGCTATAAACTTAAAAAGAAGAGTATACAAATCCTGCGTACTATCAGTTTTTACCTACGGGACAATGATCATGAGCTGAGGATTAGCATTAGGAGAATCCTGAAAAAATTTCAGATAACGGATGTGATGACGTAAATAGCACAACTTGGCACAAAGGTGAACCAAATGGGTGACACGATGGCGACTGAGAAACAGTAAAAGAAGCGCTGGTAGACTAAAAAGAAGATGGAGAGACGATATCCAAAACATTGCAGAGAAAAATTGGATTCGAACTAACCAAGACAGAAACTGATAGAGGAAATTAAAAGATGCTTACGTTTAAAAGTGGACACATACAGACTGAAGATGAAGAAGAGATGGTAAAATACAGAGAGTTGCAAACTTCGAATACTTGTGGAGTGTCATCAATAACAATTGGAAGCTTGACATTAAAACTAAACCTAGAATAGAACAAGCAAAATTAGTATTTGTTAAACTCAAAGATTTGACAGTCAAACTCGCTTTGCAAACGCACGTGTTTTGTTACGGCCAAAAAACAACTCGAAAATCGAGACTTATCGTCGAAGCAAAACGGGAATTAAAAAAATAAAAAAAAGTGATATTAATAATAATAATAATAATAATAATTTATTGCCCAACAGGTAAAACCTCATTACAGAACAACATATTAAAAACTACAGTAAATACAGGTACAATAAAATTACAAATAAATAATTAAAAGTTAAAAAAAACATACTTTTCAATAAAAAAGTTCACGAATACACTTTAAAAAAACACTTGAATTAGCATTAAAAAAATCACACTTATTTGATACACTATTGAACGTTGAACACATTAAAAAAGATGGAGATTTCACCATTGCCAACGTCTTTGCAGGTGGATTATAAAAACAGTTTGAAGTCCTGGAATTGACTCGTGGTACTAAAAAATTTAAATTATATAGCAGATCAGGAGAATCAACTGAGTTGTGTATAATTTTGTGCAAAAAAGAAAGTATTGAAACCGATCTTCTTGCTGCCAATGGAACTGCATCAAATTCCTTAAGGAGCTCACCATGGTCAAATCCTTGAGGCGGATAATAGTTGAAAGATTTAAACCATAAATTTAAGTAAATTGTATAGTCAGTGAAGGAGAAATTAAAGAAAACTGAACAAGTGTGAAAACAATAAATAACATTAAATAACAGCGAATAAATTGCCAGTAAGTGTGGGAGGGACACCGACCCATAGCAAGCGGCGCGCGCTAGAAAGAGACAGACGTGACTCGGGAACAGCTGCGGCTCAACCAGAACGACACATTGTAGATAACAAATATTAACGTAGAAAACAAAAAAGTGCACTCCTAGATTAATGAAATATAAAATAAACAAACAAATAAAATAAATCATATTAATAAATATTAAATTTAATAAAATGGAATAAGGAAACTAAAAATACAAATAATAACAGCGAATAAAGACAAAATGAATGCAAAACGAGAAAGAGGGTACGAGAGAGAAGAAGTCGATATAGAAAGCCCTAAACAAGAACTAAAAGAATTTCAAAAAAGCAAAAAAATATTAAGATCCCCAGAACAAAGGAAAATAGAGAAAGAAAGGAAAACGACAGTAGAAAAGCAATCCAACAGTGATACAACCAGAAATATAGAAAATAAAGAGAAGGTAGAAGTATACGAGGATAAAACACACAGAGAAGAATACAAAGGCATTACAAATACAGACAAGAAAATGGAAGAATTAAAGAACATGTTTAAAGAATTAATGAATAAGATGGCAAAAAACACAATGGAATTAAAAGGAGAGATTAGAGAGCTAAAGAAGGAACTAAAGGATAAAGAAGTGAAGTGGGAACAGGAAAAAAGACAAATGATTCAAAAGATCGAAAACAAAGCAGAAAAAGAAGAAAGACAGAACAAAAGAAATAACATTATAATAAAAGGCATAAAAACAAATGAGAATAAAGAACAAAAGGGAGTGGAGAACTTATTGAAAGAAAAACTTCAGATTATAGCCAAAATAGGAAAAGCTCAACTAATACATAAAGATAAGCAAATAATAAGAGTAGATGTCAAAACATGGGAAACAAAGCAGCAAATAATGAAAGCCAAAAGAAATCTGAAAGGTACCAGGATTTACATTGACAATGACCTAACACACGAAGAAAGATGCGTACAAAAAGAAATTAAAGACTTAGCAAAAGAAGAAAAAGCGAATAGAAAGAGGGTTAGAATAGGTTACCAAAAGTTAATAGTTAACGGAGAGGAATATAGATGAAATAGAGAGTTAATAGGTTTAGAAAAAGTGGAAGTTCCAAAAAACTAACAAGAATACAGAAAAAAAAATAAAAAAAAAAATAAATAACTAAATGAATAAAAAATAAAAGAAAAAGACATGACGAGAAAATGATACAAGAAATAAGATAAACAATACAGGGACAAATGCAAATAAAAAAAAAAAAATTAAAATTAAAAAAAAAAACATCTAAAAAAATACAGATAAAAAAAGGCAGATAGTAACAATACATAGAGAATACTGGTTAATGTAGACATGAGTCGAGGAAAAGAAAAGAGAAAAAGTAAGGGAGATAAAAGACAAGAAAAAAATAAAATCATGGACAAAATTTGGAAAAGAAATGAATGAGAACTTCAACCGGAACATAAACTATACTACAAAACGTCAAAACATTTAAAACAAAAGAAAGAACACACTATGATAAACATAAAAGATATAAATGGAAAAATAATAACGGAAGAAGGCGAGATAATGGAAAGAAGAAGGAAATACTTCAAAGAACTAACAAGACAAGAAGTAAAAAAAAACAACATAAGATCCTTTCTTGTTTTTTTGAAACAATGATACAGGACAGACAAACGGAAGAAATAGATAAAATTAAAAAAGACGTAGAAGTAATAAAAGCAATTATCAAACTAAAGAAACACTGGAAATATTGAAATAAGAAAGAGTATTAGATTTATTAATAAGATTTATTAAATTAATAAAATGTACGCCTTACACCGAAAGGTAGAAAGGAAATTGAATAAATAAATAAATAAAATAAACTCAAAGAATTTTTAACTAACAACAACCTTAACTTAGTTTTTAGTTCCCAAAAGTGTTTAGAGTTAGTTTGAATGTTGAGTAATATATTGCTTGTATAATCATGTACTGAGACTCTTACACAACGAATTGATTGAAACTTATTATAATCGGATAAAAGTCTTGAAGATTTATATTGTTTATGAACAGATTTTTTGAGTTTAGTAAGTAAAATCAATTTTTGTTGAACCAGCTGGAAAATTGTTGTTACCCCACAGTTTTTTGGGAACAAAACAATGAATAGCAAAATGCAACACAGAGTAAAATTAATTAACTAGTTATAAAAAAGAGTGGACAAATCAACATTCGGCAAAAAATTATTGATTGCGTTAAAGTCGGCAAATTTAAAATCACTAAAAACATAATTACACATTAAAATATCACTACTAGTATCACATTTTACATTCACATAAGCATTATGATGTTGGTTTAGATTTAACAAAACATCCACAACATTAATCACAAAAATATTACAGATATTGAAAAAGCATAAATCTAAGAATGAGCACAGTTAAGGAATCTAGTGCAGTTAAAAAAATTAAATAATATTAGACAAACAGAATGTTTATAACACAGTGTCTAATAAATGTCTAAAAATGTTAAGCAAAAATAAATTGTTTAAAAAAGTTACACAAATATTTTAGAACTTTCAATCCAATTTTGAATAGCTTCTACTGAATCTAAAAGTATATTTAAAACAATAAAATGCAAACATATGTCTAAAAGTGCCAGACAAACGTTTACAAGTTTCAAAGAGTTATACTTAGTTTAAAAAAAATTTATTTGCATTTTTAAATTGTTGCTAATTGTATAAATTTTTATTAAAAAAGTGCAGTTGTTTGTCATACATCAAGTTTGTGAAACACTTGCATTTTTAAATTGATACGTCAGATAGCTTTTATGAGACATTTGACATATGTAACACAATAATGTGATCATTGACAGAGTATTTTACGCGGTAGTCGCGGTTTTTTTAACAAAAATTAAAATGCACTGCTATTGAAAATATAATATTTATTAACAATAACAATGCTAATATACAGATATATGTATTTCCGGTAACGATTGGTTTAATAATGAATTGAAATAGGTAAGGGCAAGAGTATTTAAAGGACGAGACTATTTTATGATAGGAAGGATTAGCAGGTAGGTATAGATGGTGTTAATGAAAATAAATTGGGTTATTGGGATAAGTAATCTGGATGTTGTAAACAAAACATTAGTACAATAATAATCATAAACAATACTAAATTATAAAATAAAATAATAAATGTAAATCTATGCAGCTGTTGTCTAAGAATTCCTATAATCTAAAACAGATGACAAGAAATAACATACCGCCACCTAATGGGTTGTTCATTATAATTGCTGTTGGGAAGAGAGCATAATTTCACGACGAGACGTTGAAGGTTTCCGAAAGTCGTACGAATGGTGGCGCTTCTGATAATACCATCGGAACCTGGATGTATTGCTTTAAAATGGCCAGTGAAGAGGTACGATGTTATCTTTTTTGATGATGACGAGCTGTCTTGTTTGTAGAGCAGTACTATTGGATTGCCACTTTGTCTTCTTATGCAGCTCCAATATATATATTCCCTAGACCATCTTTTTCATATCAGTTTTTTCAATTTTTCCACGAGTTGCCAACGAGATAATCGGTTATCAGAAATTTCGTGGAGTATGTGATTGACAGGTGCTGTGAGAGACTCATTTATTAAAAAATGTCCTGGAATTAGTGCGCTGGAGCCATTTGGGTCTTCTGACATTGGACATAAAGGTTGTGAGTTCAGAACTGATTTGATCTGAGTTAGCAATGTATATAGTTTTTCATAAGAGAGTAAAGCATTACCTGCGACACGATGTAAATGAGTTTTTATGCTTTTTACGGCTGCTTCTCATAGTCGGCGAAGTGAAGAGCACGAGGTGGAATTAAATGCCATTTTATCTTCTTGATGCTTAATGAATCCTGAAGTGTGGTTGCATTATTAAAATTGTTGAGAAAAAGATAAAGTTTATCAGTTGCCTCTTAGCTCCAATAAAGTTTGTGGCGTTATCACTGTAGATTTCTGCGACAAAGCCACGTTGGGCTATAAACCGGGAGAATGCGGCAAGAAAAGCTACAGTTTTAATTGTGATACCAAATCAATGTGTGTAGCTTTTGTAGAAAAGCATACAAATCGTGGTTTGGCGCGTAAACACTGTATGCAGTTGCGTGTAACCTTACTTCAATCTCATGGCGGCAATAGTTCCTTGTGCACCGGCGTGCAGCTGAGATTGGTGTATGCTGACAATTAAAAGTCTTGTTAATTGGTGACAAGGTAATACAATCGGACAGCGTCTATCAAATTAAAGATCTGAATGAATCAAACGGCCTTCTACACGTATCAAACCATCTGAGTCGACAAATGGATTTGAACTTACCCCTTTGAAGCAGATTATATTTGAGAGAAAAATGTAAACATTGAAAGTTTTTGAGTAAAGTCAATGTTGCTAGATGAACTTCATTCAAAGTTAATTGTCCAGTTACTTTCTTCTCTTGGCTGCGTATGTTTGCGATAAACCGTAAAAAATAGGCAATAACACGAATTGTTTTCTCAAAAGATGAACACTTTGTTAAAATTAAAATGTCTATTTTTGTGGAGATCAGCACATGTTTACTTTCCGGCAAGTCCATGATCGGTTCAAAATTTACTGCTGTAGAATCTTTTAATAAGAAATCGGGTCCGTGCCACCATAATAAATTGTCTTTCAGCTCAGTTGCTTTAAGTTTGCGACTTATTATGTCAGCGGGGTTTTCCTTTGTAGAAACGTGGTACCAATCACTGAAAGTAGTTGTTTTATGTATATCACTTACACGATTTGCGACAAATGTTTTAAAGTTTCTGGATTCTGACTTAATACATGACAGCGTAATAGTCGAGTTGGTGTAATAGAAGCGTCGTTCGACTTTATTATAAACTAAAAAATTGCATACTCGTTTGGTTAATTCCGCTAACAGAAGTGCGGCACAAAGCCGGGATATTGTTGTTGCCTTCACAGAAGACACTTTAGATTTTGCACATAATAAATGGCTGGTAGTTTTTTTTACTTTCTTTGGCGTTGACAATATATATACACGCACCATATGGGCGTTTACTTGCATCAGCAAAACCGTGAATTTCTATGTTGTGTCCAAGTTTAAAAATTACATTGCGAGGAGTCTCAATTCTTGTCACATCGGATAGAGTTGCTGCATATTTAAGCCAGCAGCTAATGACACAGTCGGGTAATGAGTCGTCCCATTCACATTTTAATTTCCACAATTCTTGTATCATTATTTTTGCTGTAACTGTTAAAGGTCCAATCAGTCCTAATAGATTATAGATTTTTGGCACAGAGAATATTACGTTTAGATAATGAGTTTACAGGTAAATCTTTGTATCGGTAACTGATCGTATCTGTGATTGTGTTCCACACTGTTCCAAGAGTTGTAGTTGTGTCGCTTTCGTTTGTTGTGGAGTCGTTGTTATCGGGATTTAAATCTTTGAAAACAGTTTTGCAGTTACTGGTCCATTGTCTCAGTTTGAAACCACCCTTTTGTAAAAATGTTGTCACATGATATTGTATCAAAATTAACTCTTTAATGGTATCTGCTCCTGAGATAAAATTGTCTACGACACCTTCGACTTCCGATTGGGAGATTCTTTGATTTGGTTTCTGCTAATTCTTTTAGGAATTGAATTGCTAAGTATGCTGCACTTGCCATGCCATAAGTAACGGTGGTGAGCTCATATAATGTCAACGCGTCTTCAGGTGAATTTCTCCAAAATATTCTTTGATATTTTTGGTCTTCTTTGCGCACATTAACTTGCCGATACATTTTAGCAATATCAGCCGTGATGACAAATTGCTTGGTCCTCATCCTCAACATAATTGCAAATAAATCATCCTGAAGAGTGGGTCCTACCATGAGTATGTCATTCAATGATACACCATTATGCGTGGGGGCAGAGCCGTTGAATACCACACGTAGTTTTGTAATCAAACTTGCTTCTTTGATTACGCAATGATGAGGTAAATAATATCCGGAATGTACATCACCATTTGTTTGTTTCATATGTCCCAAGTTTACATATTCTTGCATAAAGTCTCTATATTGCTTATAGACTTTCTGATTTTTAGCAAGGCGGCGTTCCAAAGCAAAGAATTTGTGCCGAGCGGATACACTGGAGTTCGATAGTTTATTCGGACTTTCCTTAAATGGCAACGCGACTTGGAAGCGACCAGTAGCATCACGAGTTGTGTTCAATTTGAAATGTTTTTTTTGGTCGATAGGTGCAAGTACTCTATCCTGACTGTACTTTTTCATTTCCCAAAATTGAGACACTAATTCATTTAGTCCTACGTAGCCAACAATTGAATTAAAATCTTGCGGTCTTTCTATTTTAGTTGGTAGTTGACCAGAGATTATCCACCCAAATTTGCTTTCTTGAAGAGTTAATGGTTTTATCAATATTCTTTTTTTACATAGAATGTCATAGAAAAAACCTTCGCCAATTAATAGATCGATTTCTTGTGGTTTGTGAAAGTCAAAGTTGGCTAGCGTTATTCCTTCAGGTATTTTCAATGCGTATTTGTCTATCACACGAGAGGGCAGTTTGTCAGTTATCATAGGTATTACTAGAGCACTTAGCATACAGATATACAAAGCAACGCGTGATGAGATGTGGGTTGAGACAGTGCTAAAAATGTCTGTCTTAGCTCCGCCAACTCCGACGATTGGAGCTGATAAAGGACGTTGCTTGAGGCCCAACCTTTTGTCACAAGTCGCGGTGATCAGATTTGCTTTAGAACCTGAGTCCAATAACGCTCGCACTGGATGTGATGTTCCTTTTCGGTCTCTTGCTAGTACCACTCAAGTAGATAGTAACACATTAGATAGAGTGTAAGTAACATTTGTTGAAGAGATATTAGTTTCAATCTCATTACTTTGTCTTGAAGTACCAGGCCTTGGATTGTGTGCAATAACGAGTGATGTCGTTTGTTGCATTTGCGGCAGTTTGTCAATCGGCATTTATTTACGCCATAAACTTGTCCTAGACAATTGTAGCAGAGCTTTTTACGTTTTACAAAGTTTATTCGTTTTTGTGTAGTAGTACTTATAAACTTGTTGCATTTGAAAATTATGTGATCTCTTTCACATATAACACATTTACGTGGAACATTATTTACAATTAATGTTCTGCTTCTGTGCGGTCTTACGTCACTTTGTTATTTGTAGTGTTTTTATAGCTTCCAATTGTTTAGATTTTGAAGTAAGAAATTTTTCTAAATCGGCGTATTTCGGTATGGCATCGCAAGTTTTACCTTCCCATTCTGTCTGCATGTTTATATCTAATTTTTTGACACAAGTTCGATAAGAATGAAGTTTGCGGTTAATTGCTTCTAGTGATGCAATAGTTAGAGCAACTGTGTCGATTAAATTTTGCAAACTGGCGAGGTTGTCTTTCTTGGCGTGCGGCAGCTTTAATAGATTTTGCCCAAGTTTTTCCACAATAAAACGCTTGTTTTGATATCTGCCATGGAGACGTTTTCAGGCAAGTTCATATCCAGCGTCTGAGAGTTTCAATGACTTTAAGACCATAGCCGCTTCATGTTTAAGCGCGGATTGTAAATAATGAAACTTTTGGATATTGCTCGGGTTAAGATTGTTGTGAATTAGTGCAGTAAATGAATCACAGAAGCCGAGCCACTTGTCGTATTCTCCTTCAAATGATGGAATCTTGATAGTCGATAATTTAACTTGAATACTTGTTGAAGTTTCAGCGATTGGTGGTATTGGCGAGCCTTGTGGGAAAGATACACAAGCGATCTTTGCTTGTGCTGCGGCAATAATGTTTAAATGTTATTGACATCTTAACTTGCGTTGTTCTTCGGAGATATCAACTTATCGAATAGTTCGTTGGAATTTTGACGAAACTCTTCGTATACGGGGCGAAAAGCGTTCAGGTGTACTGAGATGTTTTCTATTTATGTGAATGACGGAGAGTCGGAGCTGGATTTCAATCAATCTTCAAAGTCAGATGTAGCGGAAAGAAGTTGATTTTTGTTCCATTGTAGTTTCTTCACTATAGTAGCACTAGCCATTGTAGATGTTGTTTTTACGGATGCGGTTCGAAGGACCATGTATTCGCGTTTTTTTTAACAAAAATTAAAATGCACGGTTATTGTAAAATATAATATTTATTCACAATATAAATGCTAATAGAAAGATATATGTATTTACAGAACAATTGGTTTAATTATGAGTTGAAATAGGTAAGGGCAAAAGTACTTAAAGGAAGAGACTATTTTATCATAGGAAGGATTAACAGGTAGGTACAAATGGTGTTAATGAAAATAAATTGGGTTATTGGGATAAGTAATCCGGATGTTGTAAAAGAGACATTTGTACAATAATAATCATAGACACTAATAATACTAAATAATAAAATAAAATAATAAATGTAAATCCATGCAGCTGTTTAAGAATTTAAATGAAATGAGACAATTTTTATTTCACTCAAACTACGTCATTTTTATAACAATGGAATGTTCAGAAAATATTTACAATTTTATAACATTTTTGTTCAAGAGTTAATATTGTTTAAAACTTTTTTATGATACTAGTTTTATAATAAACAAAATACTATCAATATGATTTGAAGAAAAGAGAATGTGTGCTTCCCTAGAAGTTTATTTAATGTTAACAAATTTAATAACTATAATCAAATTTTAAAGTTTTTAAACGTATGTTTTCAATGTAAACTTTTAATTAATTAATTATAAAATAAATTTATTTAATTTTAAAGTAAAAGATCACCATATGCAACTCTGTAAACATAGTCTATTATGAAGTAGCCTATCTTAAAATCATATAAATCAATAATAAACAAATGTATTAACAAATGTTAATGTAATTAATTATTTTTGCATAATAGTTAAAATATTTATATTTAAGTTTATTAATTCAATTATATTAATCATCAATAAAATAACAATGTAGGAATCTGTAAAATTTTCTTTCTATGATTTAGGTTGGCAACTAAACTAGCATGTTTGGCCTAGCAACATTTTTTTAAATGTAAAAAAATTTATTATTTCAATAATTTCAATTAAAAATAAATAGTCTAAATGTAATTTCAGTTACTGTCTTGTGTACAAAATGTTTATTTAAAGCCGTTATTAAAATCTATATTAACTAATCTTTAAACTATTGCACTAACCGCAAACAGTAAAATTTATTACATATTATTGATAAGAATATAATGTGTATATACTTGAAATTTATATTCGAATAAATTTACAATTCGGCACTATTTATGAATTTTATTGAAGTTTAGTAAATTATTTTATAAATGTATATTTTTTTAATGTATTCATTATTTTATATGAACACTTGCTAACACGTAAATTGAAGTGCGGCAAAAGTGTACAACAAGCGCAGCTGCGGATCCGCGTTATGCGCTGTTTTTGTTTTAAACGTGGCGGGAAGAATATCCCCACCAACCGATACGTTACCAAAATAATCACATTGTTGCAAAGCTTCAGCAGAAGTAGAACGCGCTTTCAGCCAGATAGATAATTCGTGTCGTGTGCAGTGAGTTACAATATAATTATATATTTTTACAAAAAAATAAATAACAATTTCCGGTCGATTGCAATGCAAACGGTTTGATGGATAATAGTGCCGGCAGGATTTCAAAGAAAAATCTGGTTTCAGTAAAGCAGGAGCGCATCGATGAGGATATAAAAGTGAGTGCTGCTACCTGTTTTTAACTTATTTAATTTTAATTAGTTTTGATTGTGTTTATGTGTGCGAGGAAACGGTGAGATTAGAAGAGCGAGTTGAGCACGGGCCTAACATGGTGCGTAAGCCGATCCCGTCATCTGATCCCTGGTATCAGGTCGCAGATGGTGTGGAACTGATATCCATCAGACATCGTAAATACGTGTTACTCTATACTTAAAACTTCTCTCGTTGTGTACTGTTCTCTTTGCTGAGATGACTACAAATCACATTAACATTACTTATGTATGCCGTATCCTTTCATAAGTTGTAAGTTTATCTCTCAAGCGCGCGACTTTTATTTGTCTTTGTTGATTTTCCTCAAACAAACTTTTTAACTTTATTTATTTCATATTTAATGCTAAAGTTATTCCGATTTTCAAATATCCACACACAGTCTCGATCAGTGTAGTAATAAATCCAACACGTTAATCCAAACCAAGGACGCACGATTTGCATCTCAACAATATTTTGGGAGTTGTAAATTTTGCTTGCTCAATGAATCCAGTTATTTTAACGACATAAACAAAACAACTAATAAATATACACATTATTATAGTGCCAGCATTATTTTTACATATATTTATAAACGTTAAATTCAATACTTCTTATTATAATTGGAGGCTATACCTATTACAGTTTTGAATGCAACAATTATTTCAAAGCAGTACCTAGTTTTGGTTACATTAATCTTTTTAACCAATCTGGAATTTTCTAGATTAGTGCAATATGTTTGTAATAATAACAAATTATAATAAGTCAAAGTAGCAAATGTTTTACTAAAATTATATGTTTTGTAAGAAACAATACATTCTGGTTTTGATTTTGTAGAAAACATTTTAATTTTAAATATATTAAAAAAAAACTGTTATTATTAATGAAAAATTATTTAAAATATGTTCAGCTGCTCTGCATCTAACGTAATAAATGTACCGCTTTTAGGACTTTTTGACAATTTTTGTTGTAAATTAATAATTAATGATAGCTGCAAAATTATCAATTTATAATTAAAACCAACTATGACAAATCAAAGAATGACAGTTTTTGAAAAAAAATATGACATATTTTTTTGCAATAAATGAATAAAAAAAATTCATTATTTAAAATTGACAGTTTACAAAATTTGGCAGTTTGTAAAATTTAGGAAAAGCTTTAATAATTTATTGTCTTAGAGTTTATAAACATTTGGGGAATAATTTGACAGTTTTGTAGTTAAAAGAAAACATTTTTATTATTTAACAATTATTGTTGAATTAATTGGGCAATTCCATTTCAAACGGACTAGAGATAGAGAGAGGGGTTTTTTGTCGTTTTTTTGTTTAAAAATCGCAATTTTAACGCAAAAAAAATTTTGCTAGTGAAATCAATCAGACATTTTCCGTAGAATCCAATTCTTTGTCGTCATTTTGAGTCCACGTCATTTTTATATGCAACAAAACCCAAAAAACTAATATTTTGGTCCTAGTGGTCTGGACAAAAAGGAGCATTTTTGTAATTTTGTTTAACCGCTAAAGTTGACGTCAAATCTTAAATCAATAATTAAACTAAGTTTACGTCTAAGGGATGGTATTTTAATCATAGCTTAATCCTTTTTTAACCAAGTTTATTTCACATTGTGATTTTGGATTAAAATAATAAAGGTCGGTAGTAAAAATCTTTGAATTTTTTTAAATTTCTAATTTCATTTTATTTATGACATTTTATTTTGTAAAGTGCTGCTGCGAAATGACAACATAAACATATTTAAACTAAAAATATGTAACATTTTTAAGCAACAAATTCTATATATAATTTATTATATGATATATAACCTATTTAGAATAATAATGCATTATGATAGATTACATTGACAAAGTTAGTCAAAAAATTACTTCAAAATGATTTGTTACGCACAGCAAGTATGTATTAATGTATTATGTTATTATAATGTAATTCAATCAATCTATATCTAATAAAAATTATAAATTTGTAGTAAATTTAGTGTAATAAAACCACATTTTTGATGAATTTAATGAGTTAAATAAGTTTTGGATAATATTTTTAATAAAGTTTACGTAATTCTGTACAATTTTTGATGAATAACTGCAAGCAATGGCTTGGTTTTGATGAATTTATGCAATAAATGAGTTTTCAAATTTCAAACAATAAATTGGTTTACTTAAATCAATTTTCTATATAACAATTAAATTTGATTTGATATTACCACTGAAAATGCCTTTCTTTACATGAATCTTGATTATGAACATTTTTTCAGATTTTAGTTAGCCTTTTCTGAGTAATTTGAGCTTTAATATGTGCAAAAGATCCCTAAAAAATTCAGGAACTGCCGTGAACTACGTTCTGAGATATCTTACAATGTATTCACAGAAATACTTGAAATTTAAACCTTTTTTTTTAAATAAGATAAATAAAATACTTGTTTGTATCAACGTCTGATGATGACATAATAAATGTGTTTTATTTATCTTAAAATGAACTATCAGATTGTAACGGCCACCACCATACAACCTTTTTCAAAGTTCTGGGAAAAACAGTTTTTCTTAAAAAAATGTGACGGGTATTTTCCTTTTTTTTTCTCAAATATGGATAAAAACGTGCTTTTATATGTGGGAAAGATCCCCTGAATATTTCAGGCCAACTACACTCCGAGATATTTTACAATTTATTCACAGAAATACTTAAAAGTAGCAAAAAAGTTTTAAATTTTGAAAAAATCTGAAAAAATGTACATGATCAGAATTCATGTAAGGGAAGCATTTTTAGTGGTTTGAGCAAAAAGTACATTTTACTAATACATCGCCATATACACTGGCGAGCAAAAAATAGAGGTCACTTTAATTATGACTTATTTTTAGATTTTTTTGTTTTAATTTTATGTTAGCAAATTGTAAACAATTGTACTGTATTTTGCACACTAAATTAAAAATTCATTGTTGAATTGTACAGCATATTTATTGTTTTTATTGCGTATTTTGGAAATATCACAAATTCACAGTTCAGACGAAGTTTAAATTTTTGTTCCTAGGACTAATATTGAACAAAAAATATAATAAAAAACTTAGCACTAATAACGAGTATTACCCCCTCTTGCATTAATGACTGCTTGAAGTCGACGAAGAATACTTTGAATTAAATTAAAGATCATATTTTGGTCAATATTATTCCATTCCTGCAATAGCAACTGTCTTAACTTTTAATCAGTTCTTGGAGTAGGTGTATGCTTTTGGATACGTTGTCCTAACTCATCCCAGACATGTTCTATAAAATTTATGTTCGGGCTAAGAGCTGGCCAATCGAACCGCGAAATTACCATTTCATCTAGGTAATCAGAGATCTGGCTACCTGAGGTCTAGCATTATCCTGCATGAAAATGCCGCCCTTGCTCATAGTTGTCATGAAGAGCATAACATTATTTTCGAGAACTTTTATAATATATCTGTGAGCTGTCAGGGAGCTATTCTCCATAAAGACCAACTCTGTGTGTGCTTTGGTATAAATTTCTGCACAAACCATAACCGACTCACCGAAAAATGGAAGTCGCTCATCAATACAAACTGAAGCGTCTCTACGTCTTCTCCACACTTTCCGACGTCTGTCTGATTAAGGCAAAAGCGCCACTCATCTAAAAACAGTACCATGCTCCAGTTCTTATTATTCCATGCCCAGTGGTTTCGGGCAAAAGCTAATTTTGCAACACGGTATCGGCGTTGTAAAAGTGGGGCTGTGGCCATTTTTCTACAAAATAATCCAGTAGCCTGAAGCCTTTTGATAACCGTCCATTTACTAACTTTTACATCTCATTTTGTAGATAAACTTCAGAAGCTGTTTTATTTTGCAAACACCAAAATACGGTCATCTCTGTTTGTGGTCACCCGGATCTTAATCTTTTAGTTATCAGGGTAGTATCCAAGTAACTCTAATACGCCTTTTGGACAGCACAAAGACTTTTACCAACAATCCTTGCAGTTTCACATTTTCCTCGCCCATCTTCAATTGACGCTATAATTTTTGCCACAACAATAAGGCTGTTTCATAAAAGCCTGTAACACGGTGATAATAACTGGCAGATAGATAACATTTGTCATGAAATAAATTGTTAAACGCCTACTTTGGTTTTAAAACAAAAAATTTCAAAAATTAATCATTATTTTAAACTGACCTCTATTTTTTGCTCGCCAGTGTATTAATACACAGTTTTAATTTTTTAACGCATTTTTTTGACATTTTTTTCTTACGTAAGCCGATGAGCAAGACGCAGAGTTATTTTTTTAATAATATTTGGTGTATAGTTTTTCTGAACCGTGCTAAAAGTGTATTTGTAAGATTTCTGTAGAAAAATAGACAATTTTGCCTCATATTTGCAATTTTTTCGAGTTTGAGACTTTTAAAACCTAAATGCACAATAAAATCATATTTACCAACTAATGTACATCAAAATACGTAAAAAAATTACAACCAAATATTCGTTTATTTTTTTATTTTCCGGCTTATAGACGCCGATAAGTTTCTTCCATATTGAATCTGATTTTTTCAAATACATTTTGTTATATTCTATTGCTATATAATTGGGTTTACCTTATATAGAATCGTCTTGTTTCTTCATATTAAAATCAAAATCTTTTAGTATTTATCTTGTTGGTCATTTTATGTTTTCTCAGGTTTCTAACTTATGGTTATTATTATTTTTATTTAGCTAATAAATGAAAAAAAAAATATTGATCATTATGTGTGTTTAAAATTGTCAAACTGACAAATTATATAAAATAAAATAATTATTATGTTAAAATAGCAAAAATGTTATGTGTCGAAATGTTTAAAAATTATTACTTCATCATCTGTGTTGAATAATTTTATCTTGCCAATTTCACAAAGCAATCAATCCTAAAATATCTTGGAAAATTATGAAATGATAATTTATTATTATTTTAACAATAAATGTATCATACTATGTTTATTAGAAACGAATAACTAGTACTCATTTGATTAATCATTATTATCAATATGTTTAATAAAATTACCAACATTAGACTACTAATGTTGGTAATTTTATTAAACATATTGATAATATTCAACAGATTGTTATTGCATTCGAATACTCATCTAGTGAATTACTCATCACAAATGGATAAATTATTGTAACAGGTGTAATTTTATTTACTAACACATAGTTTAGTAATGACTATTGTAATTTTGGAATTAATGAGGATTTAAAACTTTAGTTAAAAAAATGGAGAAAAATAAATAAAGTATATTTATAAAAATTTTGATAATTATTAATATAATCAATGTGATAACAAAACAATTTACTATGTTATTTATCACAAATTTATTCTTACAAATACATTACTAGATTTCTATCTACTAGAGCCTTCTACAGATGTAATAAGTTAACTAAATTAAAGAATGAATAATAATTTAATAAACAGGGTTTTAAAAAAAGAATGTAAAATATTTAAGGGGGTGGTAGTACAAACCACAACAAACAAAAAAGTTTAGTATTTGAAAGTTATTGTTAGTGCGCACGTTTTTATATGGCTGAGTACTCTAATGCAGAACTAGCCGACATGCATTTCATGTATGGTCGTGCTAATGGGATTGTCACCAAAGCGCGACGTCTTTATGTAGAAACTTATCCAAATTGCTAGATTCCTTTGCATTGTATGTCTGGAAGAATTCGCCAGAGATTAAACAGTTCTATTTTTTTGGCAGACCAAGGTTGGTATCTATTTCGAGGACGAGTGAGCGGAGAATATCAGCCGAGGTAGGAATTGGAGCTACTCTTGTTTGGAAAATCCTCCACGAGCAACTGCTTTATCCATACCATGTATAACGAGTACAGGCCTTAAATTTAAGTGATCATCAGGCACGTTTGGTTTAATTTTCATAATGCACATCGTTGGGCCAACAAAAATCCCCATGCTGTAATTGAATGTGGACATCAGACACGTTTTTTATTAAACATTTTTATGGGTATTGTAGGCAACAAGTTTCTAGGTCCTGTTGTTTTATCAAACCGATTAACAGGCGCTGCTTACCTCAACTTTCTGCAGAACACAATGTATTGTTTCAGCATGATGGTGCTCCAGTTCATTTTTTGATTACCGTTAGAGAGCATTTAGACTAAGCTTTTCCACATAGTGGGTAGGAAGAAGCTGATAAATTTTATGGCCAGCAAGATTGCCTGATTGACCTTCTTGATTTTTTTTCTTTGGGGATATTTGAAATCATTAGCGTATTCTACTCCTGTAAATTGTCTCGAGGAGCTTCAGTTAAAAATTAATGAAAAGTGCCAAGAAATCTGAGCCAATGAGTAGGTTTCAGAAAGAGTACGAATGTCCTTCAGACAAAGATGTCGTGCCTGTTTGGAAATGGAAGGAGGGCACTTTGAACATCTTCTATAACTCTGTTTTTTGTAAAAATATATAAAAATAAATAATGTTCTATATCTCCGAAACCGTTGTTAACCCATGTTTATTAAGACTTTTTGTTTGTTGTGGTTTATACTACCACTTTCTTAAATATTTTACATCTTTTTTTAACACTATAGCTAAACTACAGAATTAAGAGAGTGCAGTTACAAAAGTGATTAAGAAAATTATTTTTAAAGACTACAGTAATGCGCATACGGTGTTAATGGTAAAAAGATTATATTACAGAACAGATTAAAACGTGGTGATTATTTAAAAAAGAAAGATTAACAAGTAAGTGGTTTTAAATTTTGGGAAATTTATTAAATTTATTTGGTCAATTTGTTTCAAAATTTTCAATATTTTTAGTAAATTTAATATAAATCTATTTTGAGTATTATATAAAGTTTTTGGAGTAAGTCTTCTAGTTTTGGGAAAGTACGAGTATGTTGAAGTTTCCGGACCTGATTGGCAAAAGTTGAATCTGTTTTATTGTTTTGAAATGACCTTTTATGTTCTAATAAAATTCCGGCTTGTTTCATTTTTAAATTTTTAGGTTAGAATCTGTACCAATTATAAACAACGATCTTAAAACATTATCTGAAACTCAACTTTATACTGTTTTTAAATCAAAACCTGAGGTATCATCAGTACCAAATATACAGGGTGTAAACATGCAGCAAAAATTCACGGGGTTCTATTCTTTGGCCTATTCTAAGAATATTTTGTTTTATGATGATTTCTAAAAAACTATTTTTTTAAGATACAGGGTGAACGAAATATGCGACAGTTACAACATTTTATTATCAAAAAGTACATGTAAAGTTGCTGAATCTACAATAAATGTTTGAAATGATTTTCTCCAGCCTGGATACAAGCATTCAATCTTTTCATCATTGAGTGCCAAACTCTTTCAAACACACCAGGATTTTTTCTAATTGAGTTACACCCAGCAATTATCCGATTTTGCAAATCGTTCAAATTCTTTACTGGAGTAGAGTAAACTAATGACTTCAGATAGCCTTATAAGAAATAATCCAGGGGGTTTCAGTCTGGGGATCGAGCAGGCCATGCATGTAGCTTACCTCGACTAATCCAGAAATCTCCGTATGTTGTTGTTAAATAATCACGAACAACCAAACTGAAATGTGGTGGTGCACCATCGTGCATAAACCACATTGCAATTCTTGTTGCCAATGGTACATCATTTAGAAACTGAGGTAGCATGTTTTTCAAAAAGTTGCGATACACCTTGCCGGTAAGTCTTCCTGGTAGAAATACTGGTCTAATTAGACATTTGCCTATAATTCCAACCTAAACATTCAAGGAGAACTGTGTTGAAAACTATCTTCAGATACCTGTTGCGGATTATTATTTGCTCACATATTTTTTGAGAAATTGGCTTCGTCGGTGAAAAAAATATGTGTCAGGAATTGCGGGATTAGAACTAATGTTTGCAAAACGCAATACGTGAAGAAATATTAGCAGGTAGTAATGCTTGAACACGGATGGATACAACAAATTGCTCTTAAGATTTTTCTAAATTGTCCAATGACTTACATTCAAAGTATTGGCATCTTACTCTATTATGTTCAGCACATTCTGTTTCAGTTGTACCGTTGTTACTGTCATTGATCTTCTTGGCCCTCCATTTCGTTTTAATGTGCCTGTTTTACGAAGGCGTCGATGAATGTTTTTGAAGATTTTTTGGTATGTACAATCGTCTAGCTTGGAATGAATGAAAGTCCATACATGAAATGTATGTCAGTCATTTTGGCGTTTATGTAGTGATTAATGGTATAGGAATTTACTAACTATTAAAGACACGTCAAACAGCCAAACGTCACTTAACCTAAACAACTGCGACCGATACATATGATAATCAATAACGAAACGTATTCAAATGAAATCCACTTGTACATTAGTAGATAAAACAGCCGCTCTAAGTTATTGTTAACAATTTTTTGTATTTGATAAACTCATTAATTTTTGTACTTAAACTTATTGGTGTATGCCATACTTTAATTTACATTAATGATTTCAACAAATATCGAATATGGTTGTCGCAAATTTTTTTCAGAAATCATCATAGGACAAAATGTTCTTAGAATAGGCCAATTAATAATCCTTTCAATTTTGGCGCATGTTTACCTAACACCATGTATAATAAAATGAACGACAAATTTATATCTACATTTTCTTTAATTTGTCTTCTAAGGTTACAATCTCACATAATCTTTTCTGGAACGACCATGCTGTTAATATAGCTATGAAAAGATCTAGAAAACTAAGATAGATGAAAGCAGTTAACTTATATTTGTCCTTGCATTAAATATTGTTTCTAAATACGGGAAGGAGTATCTGATTTTCTATAGATATTTTAATGGACACTGTTAAAAAAAATAACAAGACATTGCTTTCTAAACAAATATTTACTTGTAGTTTGCAAGGAATGATAATAAATACTCTTTGACAGTTCAGAGATGCAATGTAATAGTTTCAGCAAGTGTGATTTTACTCATTGTTGTTGTTTTTACTTATGTTGTGACATATTAAGTAATTCCTAAATATCTATCATATTCTGAAATTAAAACAAAAAATCAATTAAATAAAGCTAAGCATACAACATAAATAATAAGGCAAATATATACGATTTGACTATAATAATAAACTAATGAAATGTTTGACCAATTGTTGCCACCTTAATATTTGTGCTAGTTATTTAATTTGAAGTTACAAATTGCTTCAAATTTCTTTATAACAAATGAAAAAATTTAGTTTTTTTTTTTAAATTTCGATAATTATAAAACTACATTCGTTTAAAATTTTTGACACATGCTATCTACTTTCTCAATTTTGATTATTGACGTTTGACAGTTACCAATTTTTAACAATTTGTACACCGGCAGCAATAGTGGCACAACTCATTTTTTGCAAAATATTGTAATACAGTATACAAATTCAAATTTTATATTTAAGTAGTTTATGTTGAACTATTATTAAATAAATTTTATTTTTAAACTGTAATAGAAAATTTTCAAATTTTGTGTTGTGTTCAAACTAATTAAAGATAAAATTTATATTTGCAAAATTTGAGTTGTGCCACTATTGCCGCCGGTGAGCGAGTTGTCTTATCGTGCTTTATTACATTAGTTTATTATTTAAGTTTTGATAGTTAACTTTTAAAAGAAAAATTTTGTCAACTAAAACATTATTTAACAATAGTTTTGAAAATCTTTACAAAATCTTTTAGCTTTTAATATTTAATTTAACAATATCTTTTTTGTAAACTTGTTAAATTAATTAAAATTTTGCAAAGTAAATGTAGCATGGCATCGGTGCTGTGCCCCGTTATTGAATATGAAATACAAACGTGCCCAAGCTTTACAACAGCTATCGGTTACAGAAACTGCAACGCCGTTGCAGCTTGATATTAAAATATATATACGATACAAGATCTCGGCTATCGGGTTACTCGCTGTAAGAGGGGCTCACGTATCACTTGCTATTAATAACTCCTTTAATTAAAACACACATTATATTAGTGCGATGCAGCCAGCACCGGCATCATCACAGCCCAAACAGCTAAAATATTGCGGCCGGCTTTGTCAACAAAATATTATGCGAATATTATCTTACAATCAGCGAGCCAACCCAACCCATTTCGCAATAATTATCGATTACTTATAACTAACAGTATTTAATATGAAAACGCATTCTGGCTGCATGTAAACCAAACCCGACATTTGTATCACATTTTATTTATTATTATTTTTTTCATGCGTGTAATATGATGCTTTGGATTTGCGTAGAGTTCAACATATAAGAGCCATTTGCTTGATTGTTATTGTTATGTGGAAATACAATAGTCATCGATATTATTAAACAATATTTTTCAAAACAAAAATTTTTCTAATCAAATCGATGAAAAGCTTTTAAAAAAAATGCAAAAATGACATTTAGTTAAAATTAAGTTATTAAATAAATCAATTTAAAACTAATTTGACTGTTTTTTTTTTATTATATAATTTTTAGAAATAAATAGAAAAAATAATTTTTATTGATAATTAAAAAAAACTTGTTTTGTTTGAATTTGTTTAGACTTAAAAATATGAAAAGTTTTAGAGCTTTTTTTTTTCAATGTGTAACAGTTTTAGTTTTTTGAAAATGGATGTAATTTAAAAAATATAGTTTCTATCAAAAATTAAAAAAAAAAAACTACTACTACTTGCACCGTCTCAACTGCCAAGTTTTTTTTTCAGGGTTGCCAACAATTTACACACAAATTTTATTAATTTTAGGACACCTTTTATCTTTATATGGAATTACTTTTTTGTGTTCTCTTGTTGCTAGTTATTTTCTGACCATTTCAAGTTGCGTTATCCATCAACTTCGAGATAGCCATTTTATATTTTCTTCGTTATTTTTGTTATTCTGCATTCCTTCAACATTTTTTTTTTTAATTTCTGCAATTTTGTTTGGTATTGTAGTCTTTGTAAATGCTTTTCTGTTTTTTGGTATGTATAATTGTCCTGTTCTTCCCTATTTTTTTCTGGTGTTGTGTTTCCATTGTCAAACTCCTTTTTTTTTTTCTTATTACTTTTGTTGCAAAGTTTCTTAGCGTTTTTTATTTATTTTTATCTTTTAGGCGTTTCTTAATAATTCTTGTATTTTTTTCTATCTTCCTCACACGCTTTGCGTTTCACTAGAGTGTCTTCTGCATTATTGTGTGATTCTTCCTGACAGAATATACATTTTCTTTGATTTTATTTTATTTTTTGCAAAAATTTTTCAAAGACTACGTGTCAGTATTTGTGTTGTATAATAGCACGTCTTGGGTTTGTTCTCTACTCATTCTATTACCTCCGAGATTAATTTTCTTGTTCATTCTCCTTTTTCTTCTCTATTCTACTGTCTTTGCCATCTTCCCATCGTCTTTTCTCTTGCTCTTAACTTTGCTTCCTTTTTACTGGTTTCTTCTTTTATTAGTTTCTTTATTTCTATCTTTTTTTCCACCATTATATCTGCGGGAAGTGTTGCCGCAGTTACCTCTAATGTCTCCTGTGACATCGTTCTGTAAGCCCAGCTGATACTTTTCTTTTGTTTTTATGGCTTTTTTCCATGTTTCTATGGCGTATAACAATTTGCTTCTTGTTGATGTTGTTATTAGCCTTCTGGTTATCACTTGGTCTTCTACCTGTATCTTACCTGTTCTTCTACCTACCTCGTATGCCATAAGAAGACAAATATTTAAACACTCCAGTACCTTTGCTGCTACGGTTTATTATTAATAAAAATTTGCCGGTTCATATAGTACAAAGCGTTTGCAACAAATGTTCGAGGTAGGAACACTCGACTCGCAACAAAGACTTGGTGGCATCCAGCATCCACAACTTTTATCAAAGAGTTTAGTGCGGATGAGTAAATTGTGCAACCGTGGTTAATTCAGGATAGACCCAGAGCTTTGTACGGCAGCAAAAGTAACTCTCTCGTTCAAAACTTTCTTAGAACACTTAACTAGCTTTTCTATATATATATATATATATATATATATATATATATATATATATATATATATATATATATATATATATATGTTTGACTGGGCACGAGTTTGGCGAGATTTTACCACGAGTTTGGAGATATTTCAAGTTTGAGCATATCCCCAAACTTGAAATCAGTTTATTGCAATTTAACAACAAATGTATAAGCTAATCATTGCATTTTTGGAGATCCAGTCGACGTAAATACATCACATTACACTTGGATTACAATAAATTGTAAATATTTTTGAATTTGTTTAAATTATTTCAATTTATACGTGTTTGAGGATATTTATCGCCAAAATCGTGTAACGGATATTTGTATAAAATATATACGATTTCCGTATATTAGTATAAATTCAGTTTTTAGTTTAAACCAAAGGTGGAGCTAGGGAATAGATAATATAATAATAAAGTTTCTAAAATATTCTTGATTTTGTTTTCGTACGGAATAACAGTTTGTAAGAATGACGTCATAAGATTTCTTTGTTGAATTTATATTTGATATATCAGTCGGAAATTCATTACAATAACAGTATATATTTTTTATACATGTATTATCTTAATTGCAAGTATTAAGAAACAAAATTATAAATTTAAATGTAATTCAGTAACCACAGGTTTTTAAAAATGTCTTGTACACTAGTAATGTAAATAATACTGAATTTCATATTGGAGGCGGTACAATGACATTAATATATAATGCTGTATAAATAAAATAAAATTCAGTAAACAGGAATTCTTCAGTATATAGGTTATAATAATAATACATAATGAGATTCATAATGGAGGCAACACACTTATAACATTAATGTTCACAATATTCAATAATTTTAATTAAATTTCGTAAATGGGTCATTTACATTGATAAAGTCAGAATAACAAAATTCTTTTGGAGGCGGCAATAATAAAATAAATATACACAATATTTAATGATTTTATTGAAATTTGGTATACAGAGATGTTTCAGTATACCAATTACAATGAAAATATTAGTATACTAAAAAAAAAATCTTGTTGGAGGCGGCAATAAGAACATATATGTACACTTATTCAATGATTTTATTGAAAGTTGGTATATAAGGATGGTTAAGTATGCTAATTACAATGATAAAATCATAATAACAACATTTTTGTTGGAGGCGGCAATAATAAAATAAATAAAAACAACATTCAACGATATTAATAAAATTTGATATACAGGGATGTTTAAGTATGCCAATTACAATGATAAAATCAGTACATAAAAATTCTTATCGGAGGCGGCAATAATAACATGAATGTACACAACATTCGATGATTTCAATAAAATTTTGTAAACAGAGATGTCATAGTATTTCAATTTCAGTGATGAAGTCAATATACTAAAATTCTTGTTGGATGCAGCAATAATAACATAAATATTCACAACATTCAATAATTTCAATTAAAGTTGGTACACAAGGATGTTAAAGTATGAAAATTAGAACGATAAAGTCAAAGTAACAAAATTATTGTTAAAGGCGGCAATAATAAAATAAATATACCCAATACTAAATGATTTTATTGAAATTTGGTATACAAAGATGCTTCAGTATGACAATTTCAATGATAAAATCAGTGTGTGTGTCTTGTGGGAGGCAGCAATAATAACATGAATGTGTTCAACATTCTAGGATTTTAATAAAATTTGATATACAGGGATGTTTAAGTAAGCCAGTTACAATGATAAAGTCAAAATAACAAAATTCTTGATGGAGGCGGCAATAATAAAATAATTATACACAACATTCAATGATTTTAATGAAATTTGGTATACCGGAGTGTTTAAGTATGCCAATTACAATTAAATAATCAGTATACCATAATTCTTGTTGGAGGCGGCAATAATAACATAAATGTACACACATTCAATGATTTTAATTAAAGTTAGTATATAAGGATGCTTAAGTATGCCTATTACAATGATAAACTCAAAATAACAAAATTCTTGTTGGAGGCGGCAATAATAAAATAAAAAACACAACATTCAACGACATTAATAAAATTTGGTATACAAGGATGTTTAAATGTGCCAATTACAATGATACAATCAGTATATAAAAATTCTTATCGGAGGCGGCAATAATAACATAAATGTACACAACATTCTATGATTTTAATAAAATTTAGTAAACAGGCATATTTAAGTAAGCCAATTACAATGAAAAAGTCAGTATACCAACATTCTTGTTGGAGGCGGAAATAATAACATGAATGAACACAACATTCAATGATTTCAAAAAAGTTAGTATACAAGGACGTTAAAGTATGCCAGTTACAACGATAAAGTCAGAATAACAAAATTCTTGCTGGAGGCAGCAATAACAAAATAAATAAACACAACATTCATTGATTTTAATAAAATTTGGTATGCAGGGATGTTTAACTACAATGATAAAATCAGTAGATAAAAATTCTTATTGTAGGTGGCTATAATAACATGAATGTACACAGCAATCTAGGATTTTATTGAAATTTGGTTTACAGGGATATTTAAGTAAGCCAGTTACAATAATAAATTCAAAATAACAAAATTCTTATTGTGGGCGGCAATAATAAAATAATTATACACAACATTCAATAATTTTAATGAAATTTGATATACCGGCATGTTAAAGTATGCCAATTACAATAAAAAAATCATTATAGCAACATTCTTGTTGGAGGCGGCAATAATAACTTAAATGTACACAACATTCAATGATTTTAATGAAATTTGGTATACCGGTCTGTTTAGGTATGCCAACTACAATGAACAAATCAGTATACCAAAATTCTTGTTGGAGGCGGCAAGAATAACATAAATGGACACACATTCAATGATTTTAATGAAAGTTAGTTTACAAGGATGTTAAAGTATGCCAGTTACAGCAATAAAGTCAGAATAACAAAATTCTTGTTAGTGGCGGCAATAATAAAATAAATATACACAGTAGTCAATGATTTTATTGAAGTTTGGTATACAAATTTGCTTTAATTTGCCAAATACAATAATAAAATCAGTGTACAAAATTTGTTGTTGAAAGCGGCAATAATAACATAAATGTACACAACATTCTAAGAAATAATTGAAATTTGGTATACAGAGATGTTTAAGTAAGCCAGTTACAATGATAAAGTCAAATTAACATAATTTTAGTTAGAGGCGGCAAAATAAAATGATTATACACAACATCCAAAAATGTAAATGAAATTTGATATACCGGCATGCTTAAGTATGTCAATTACAATGAAAAAGTCAGTATACAAAAAAATTTCTTGGAGGCCGCAATAATAACATAAAACTACACAAAATTTAATGATTTTAATGAAAGTTGGTATACAAGGATGTTTAAGTATGCCAATTATAATGATAAAGTCAAAATATCAAAATTCTTGTTGGATGCGGCGCAATTATAACATTAACGTACACAACATTCTTTAAATTTAATGAATGCCAATTACAATAATAAGGTCAGAATAACAAAATTTTTATTGGAGGCTGCAATAATTCACATTTAATGACTTTAATGAAGTTTGGTAGACGGGAATATTTAAGTATTCCAATTATAATGGAAAAGTCAGTATACCAAAATTCTTGTTAGAGGTGGCAATAATATTATAAATGTATATAACATTCCATTATTTTAATGAGAGTTGATAGACAAAGTATTTATTAAGTAGACCAATTACAATTATAATTTTAAAATACAAAAACCTTGTCAGAGGCGGCACTATTATAACATTAATGTACAAAGTATTTTGATAAAAGTTGTTGTGTTTTAAACTAAACAGCCATTTTAAACTATTCCAATTATACTTTGTACAGAATATAGACTTTAATATAAAGTTTTATGTTATTCCTAAAATTTTACTGATACTGTTTTGCTAATTTCTAAGTTTGTAGGTAATAATGAAACTAGAAGACAAATGTATTCAAATTTTAAATTTAATTGAATTTAAAATGAATGTAATTATCTAATTTGATGACGTATGTTATTGAAGTTTATCCATGCTTTAATCCAATATGTCTGTAAATTAAGTTAATTTGTGGTATCGATTATGATTTGTTTTGTAGGAGTATAATAATATTGTAAAAATTCATTCATTTCAAAACAATAATGAGTACTGAGTAATATTATTTATCCGATGATATACTTTAAGTTTATAATTGTAACTAAAGCACCAGAAAATATATTTTAAATTTCTTAGTCTTAATGCATATCTATTTATAATGTTATAAGCCTGCAAACTTGACCTTGCTCTACTATTGAAAAGGGTTCAACGATATTCATTCATAGAATACAAAAACATTTTTTTATGGCTTTCCGTTCTCACATTCCTGTTAAGATAATACATTTTGAATGTTATAGTTGGTAAGAAATATTCCCAATAATAATCGATGGTAATATAACACCGATTTTAAATATATTTACTACATAAAACTTGATTTATATAATTATTATTGTTAAATTTTGTTGTGTCATTGTACTAGTACCACTAGTGTTTGAATAGGAGTATATGATAAATAATCAATTCAATTACATTTTATTGTCTATAATTATCAAATAAATCACTGATACACTGGCTGACATAGAATTTCAAAAATGATTATAACTTGTAAGATATTTTTATAAATAAATAAATAATAGAATGTTCTATACTACATGAAGGGAAATAACATTAAGTAAATAAGAACAAAAATGTTATTATTTTGAAAAAATATATAAAAGCAAGTTATAAAATATCATAAAATAATGTAATAATATAAAAGCCATTCAGAGATATATTGTTAAAGAAATGCTATTAAAACTAATCAAACATTAGTTTGAAGATATCGCCAAAGATGTGTGATAATATAAACAGTAGTTAGGGAATATCGTCAAACAAGTGCTACTATTAAAAGCATTAGTTTGGAGATATCGTCAAAGAAGTGCGAATATATAAGCGGTAGTTTGGGGATATCGTCAAACAAGTGCTAATATAAAAAGCATTAGTTTGGGGATATCGTCAAACAAGTCTCACTATAAAAACATTAGTTTGGAGATATGTATTTATATTAACACAAGTTTGAAGATATCCCCAAAGAAGTATAACTACATTAACACAAGTTTAGGCATAGCGCTGTACTCGTGTTGTTGTATATATCTTGTTTATAACAAATAAAAGTACATTAATAATAAAAAATAAAGAATATATATATAGAAAAACACGAACATGGCGCTATACCTAAACTAATTTAACCGTTTGTTTTTTATAACAAACATAATTAAATTAAGATATTTATAAAAAATAAAAACATTTTATATTAATAAACAAATTATTTCACTCAATTTGTTTATTAATTTCAATTGTTACATTTAATTTTTTATTTTTTTAACAAATATAACTATACTAGTTATAAATTGTTAAGATCAATTTATAACACGGTAATTACTAATATTTATAACAATTCATTATATTTTTTTAATATTATTAGTAATACCATTTACTATGATTTTAAATATTAAATATGTCTGCAACAAAAAGAAATAACCAAATAACTGTTTTATATCATGTTGTGCCATCTATTGTAGATTTGTTAAAGTTATATATCCTCAAACTTGTCACAAGTTTGGAGATATTTTCTAATTTTACAAAAACCTAATTTAAAAACAAATTAGAAGCAAACAGAAGAAACCAAAGGTAACATATGTTACAATTATTGTTAATTTAAGTAATGTTTCTGTTGTATAGGCTATTTCATGGTTATTTGGCTATATACAATGTATATTCTCAAACTTGTGCAGTCTCGAACTCGTGCTCTTCCGTATATATATATATATATATATATATATATATATATATATATATATATATTCATATTTGATAGAAGAGAGTCTTATCAAACACGAGACCTAAGAAACAGATGGCTTTGACGCACGCAATAAAGCAATTAAAGGGAAGCAGGAAGTTTTTGCCGATGAAAAGCAAAAACCTCTTGACTCAGAATCTGGATTCACTTTATCTATAGTAACTACTACAGCTTCAATATTGTTAACCGGATAATAGCTTCCTAGTTCCCATATCAGTTTATATATTTCTAGTAGCCGCTTCCTCATAGAAAAAGGCAGCTGCGGGATAAACTAATACAGAACATTATCCGGCTCAGATGCAGTAGATGCACTAACGCAACTAATTGCTGCTTTGAACTTATCCAAGGCAAAGGTAGAGAAAAGGCGTTATTTACAGATTCATATTAACGCGTTACTTTTAACTCTAGGATGCTAATTTATTTGGTTAAAAACGTAATCATAATATATAATTTTTTTAAATTAAAATTAACATTTGTTATTAATTCAATTGAAATTAAATATCTATAATTTAGCTCTAAAATTAAACAAGGATGATATTTATAATCATTATTCCAAATATTATAAATGTATATAGTACGCGTACATACACACACACATATTTTGTAATACGATAGAGCATCAAGCATTATTAATATATAATCACGTAAATTAATTATGTACTCTCTATCATTACGTACGCATTAGTTTTAACATGAACATAGTTTCAATCAAACATACACATTGAAATTGTATATCAAAATCATTGTAAATTCTATTTATTATCGATTTTTAGTTGATTAAAATTCCAGGAACCGTATCAAACTGAAGAAATTGCAAGTAACTATTCCACGAAACAGAATTTAATCATAACATAACAGGTGCCGGTGGCTTGTTTAGCTAGTTACAACACAAACTGATTTTTTTAAACATTTTTTGTTCATATATATATATATATTATTTTTCCTGTGCGCTCACCCTTGTAATGGGAGATGATCATATAAGTTTACATGTGCTAGATGAACGCGAGTGTCGGAGGGATGGGAGGTGAAGGGTGCACCGTTGAAGTAAATAGACACCGTGTATCCATTTTCCGAACGTCTCTAATTATACATAATGTTGTACAACCTTTTGCATTATATTCGCGCAACATTATCAATTTGATGCATTATAATTAATTTTTAATTTTAGGAATTTGCCGAGACAGCAATGAACGAGCTTCTTGGATGGTACGGTTATGGTACCAGCAGTAGAGAACAACCGAAAGACGGATCTTATAAATCGCATTCGAATACAAACAGTTCTGGTCCGGATTCTCCAAAATTTACAGGTATTTTTTTTTATATTACAGTTTGTGGAAAAATGACGATATCAAGAATTTATGTTATGTAGTATATGTGAGGTAATGTTGTATTGGTTCTAGAGGCTAAAATGTCTATGTTGTGTGTCAGTATCTGCCACGCGTTGGCTAATATTACACGTGCCAGAAATAGTTTCATCTTCTGGATTAACTTACACCTTCAAATGAACTCAACCAGACATTATATCAATAATCAATACATTTTTTAGTATTAATGTTTAACAATCATATTTTAAATAATTTATTCAATTTTGAAATCTTAAACTACTAAGAAGTTTAAATAAAATAAACGTACATTGGATATTTATCAAAACTTGCACCACAACACGAGTTATTATTAGTACTATTTGTGTGAAATCAGTCAATATCCATTTGGTCAGTTTGGTATTACCTCAATCAATACTATTCCAATTTAGTACAAATGAATTTAATAAAGTTTTAATTTTGAATTAATGCATTAGAAATTTATTTAATTTGGTACTAATATACTTAATTATTTTTAATTTTATCTTTGCAAATTTGTTTCAAATCCAGACGCTCAATTTAACAGGACCTGAATCAATGCAATTTAGTACAATTGAATAGAATTTAAATAAATTTTAACTTTTAATTAGTATATTGGAAATTGATGTAATCTGGTATTAATATACTTAATTATTATTAGTACTACTTCTGCAAATTTGGTTCAAATTTGAAGGCTTAATTTGGCATAAACTCAAGCAACGTAATACTAGTTCTTGATCCAATTTAGTAAACCTTCAACTTTTAATTAATACATTGAAAATTTGCATAGTTTGGCATTAATATACACTGGCGAGCAAAAAGTAGAGGTCACTTTAAAATGATGACTTAGTTTTGGAATTTTTTGTTTTAACTTTATGTTTGCAAATTGTAAACAATTGTACTGTATTTTGCACACTAAATTAAAAATTCAATGTTGAATCGTAAAGCATATTTATTGTTTATATTGCTTATTTTGGAAATGTCACAAATTTACAGTTCAGACAAAGTTCAAGTTTTTGTTCATAGGATAAATATGGAACAAAAATAATGAAAAAAAACTTATCACTAATAACGAGTATTACCTCTTCTTGCATTAATGACTGCTTGAAGTTGACTAGGAACACTTTGAATTAAATTAAGGATTACATTTTGGTCGATATTATTCTATTCCTGCAATAGCAACTGTCTTAGCTCCTGAGCAGGTGTATGCTTTTGGATACGATGTCCCAACTCATCCCAGACATGTTTTATGGGTTTCATGTGCGGGCTGAGAGCTGGCCAATCGAACTGCAAAATTTCCATTTCATCCAAATAATTTCTGACAACTCTGGCTACGTGAGGTATAGCATTACCTTGTATGAAAATGCCGCGCTTGCTCATAGTTGTCATGAAGGGCATAACATGATCTTCGAGAACTTCTATAATGTATCTGTGAGTTGTCTGGGAGCCATTCTCTATAAAGACCAACTTTGTGCCTGCTTCTTTAAAAATTCCTGTTCGAACCACAACCGACCCACCGCCAAATGGAAGTCGCTCATTAATCAATCATCTCTGAAGCGTAATTTTCTCCGCGTCTTCTCCACACTTTTTGACGTCCGTCTGATCCATTGAGGCAAAAGCGCAATTCATCCGAAATCAGTACCTTGATTCAGTCCTCATTTACTGCTTGACGCACAGAACCGTTCGGAACTGTTCTGAAAGGAACATTATTTACTGGCATATATTATAATAATTATATTATAAACTTAACATTTTGTTAATTAATTGTATAATTAAAAAACGTTTTATTGCATTATTTTTATAATGCACAATATAGATTCTAAATTAAAAATTATTTCTATATTTTAAGTTTTAAAATTAAATTTATCACTGACGACAAAAGAAAATACTAGTAACTTTGTTAATAAGTTGGTAGTAAATGTTAGATACATTTAGTTATTTGGTGTTGGCACTTGAAATGAGCTTGATGCACCGTTGTCAAAGGTGGTGCATGAGGGGAGAGGAGAAGGGCATTCAGAACAAGTTGGGGCGTCGCGTTCTCTGTGAAAGGTACATGGGGCGTCACGCACAGAATTGTTCGGAACCATCTAGAACAGTGAAAGGAAAGCATTTATTATTTTATGCCCGGTGATTTCGGGCAAAACCAATCTTGCAAAGGTGGACATGGAGCCATTTTTCTACAAGACAATCCAGCAGCCCGAAGCCTTCTCCTAACGGTCCATTCACGAACATTATATCTCTAATTTTATGGAGTTGATTTTGTAGATAAATTGCAGAAGCTGTTCTATTTCGCAAGTTTGTGGACACCAAAAAACGGCCATCTCTGTTTGTGGTGACTTTTTTTTGCTTGAATTCTGATCTTCTGGTTAACAGGCCAGTATTCAAGTAATACCTTGTGTACAGCACAAAGGCTTTTACCAACAATCCTTGCAGTTTTACGTTTTCTTTGCCCATTTTCAGTTGACGCTATAATTTTTGCCATAATAATAGTACAGTACACCGTGTGAATGACAAGTTTTGCAAAGAAAAATCAACACTAAGTAAAAAACCAACACGAAATGTAGGTTTTTAATTAGAGCGAAATGGATGATGTTTCATAAAAGTCTGTAACTCGGTGATAATAACTGACAGATTGCATTTGTCAGGAAATTATTAAACGCCTACATTGGTTACAATTTGCAAACATAAAGTTAAAACAAAATATTCCAAAAATAAGTCATAATTTTAAAGTGACCTCTATTTTTTGCACTTAACTATTAAAAGTACTATTTCTACAAATTGGTTAATATCTATACACTTAATTTGACATAACCTTAATCAATCTAGTACTACCTCCTGCTCTCAAAATCAAGTAAAAAAATTGTACGCTTTTCTCTAAAACCGTCTTCTCAACAATTTGCGGTGGAATTAAAAAATACTAGATAGTCACTGTTCACAAATATTGACAGACAACTAATGGTTGTTTACATCAAAAAGTTTAAAAAATATTATGAAATAAATAATTTATTCAAACTCACTCCAACTACAGCATTGCATGATAGCAAATGACAAATTTGAATAAATAATTCTGTGCTTATAAACACAATTCATGATGTAAATAATCAAACGATCGACTATGTTCTTGTTATTTGTTTTTTAAAGGAAGGACGACCACGATAACAAAGTGGTTTGAGCTATTTTAAGACATGGTGTGTGTCGTCTTGATAAAATAACTGCTACTAGATGTCGAGGAATGAGGGTATATTCTATTTATTAATTAAATATTAAAATAACTGGCTAGAGAGAATTTTCACGTGCACACTACAGCAATACGTGTTTTAGCATGGCTTTAGTTGTTTTCTAAAATTGATCGTTCGATTCTCTTCTTAGAAACTTAGTTTACTTGCACGTTGTTTTAATTAACAAAATCGCGTTTTGAAAGTTGGTCGGAAATGTCTATATTCGAATAATTGTTGCAAACTTTTTTTAGTGCATATTGTTTTCTTAGCAATCCAGCATTGATTTAATTGGTTACTGTTTTGTTACGATATTTACATATTTTTTACAAAGTTTTGTTGAATTATGTGTTGTTGAAGTAAGTGGTTTTGGTGGACTTCATCTGTAGCAACAAAACCCATTTGTTGTTATTCTTATAGAAAAATATTTCTATACTTGGCTATTATTCCCCACGCGTTTGACTTAGATATTTTTCTTATTTCCGTATTCAGATGTGATTCCGGTACACTATTTTAACGCATCATGGTTACGCCCACGAACGGTAACAGGTTGACCTATTGCATGGATTCTTGTTTTGTGGGATTTTCTCATCTTCATCTCTAGTTACAATTCTATAGAAGAAATTTTTATTTTGGGAAAGCAGTAATTTTTTTTGCAATCTGTCTTCTTTATTAGCTTAGGAGTCCATTGTGCTCTTACCTCTTTTTTTAAATATTTATGCTGAATATTAAAAACATTATCGTAGATTTTTTTATCACGTAGCTCCAAAGAAAAAAGTCTAACGGAGTTAAATCGTTCTATATGAGGGGCTAATTATGTCTGAGGTTTGCGAAATACTGGATTTTTTTGTGCAGCACTGCAATTATTTTACGGTCTAATATAAGCCAAAGAAAGTTAGTTAGCATTCTACGGTAGCGATCTGCATTGACTGTAATCGCAGCAAAAAGATTTCTCGACTAGGCTTAGATGCTGCAGTTTTCTATTGACGAACCCACAGAGATGGAAATGGGTTTTGTTGCTACAGAACAAAATTTGAAACTCTATGCTTCTTAGGGCACACGTGAGCGGTAGCAATTATTTAATGTAAAATTAATAGTACTTTTTACAGCTTTCTTAGGTGTTGTGGTTGAGAAAGAGATGTAAGTGTTTTTTGGCTGTGCAATGTGGTGCTTTAAAGTTTGGTTGGTTGCACTTGTTACGGCCTTTCTAGGTGTGGTGGTTGATGAAGAGATGAAGTTGTTTTTTGGCTCTGCAAGAGTTGATGGAATGACTTTTGTGGTAGCGGGGTATGCAATGTAGTGCTTACGTTTTGGTTGGTAACATCTGTTACAGCTTTCTTAGGTGTGGTTGTTGAAGAAGAGAGGTATTTTTTGGTTCTGCACTTTGCAATTTATTATTAAATTGACCTAAACATATTTTTAATAAACTTTAACCAAAACAAGAATGATTATACAGGGTGTTCAAAAAATAATGTAAAATATTTAAGGGGGTGGTAGTACAAACCACAACAAACAAAAAAGTTTTAATAAACATGGATTGTCAAATCATAGTTAGTTTTCCAAATTTGACTAATTTTTTTTTTCTTTTTATTTGTATAGAGTGCGCACTATATGTATGTTATATATCTCTTAATTTGTCATTTATTATTTAATCTTTAATATATTATTATACATTTTCCCTGTTATTAATATGTATGTACTGTTGGGAAATAAACTTATTATTATTATTATTATCATATCACTACGATTTAACAAAATAAACATTAAAAAAGTAATAAATTGAAAATATCTAGGATTAACTGTAAACAACCATTTCTAATCATGAAAAATACGAAGGCACTATATAAACTAACAAATATAATTAATATAAATACAAAAAAAATATTATGCATTATTTAATTCACAAACAAATTATCTATATGGGCTAACTCTAAATAAGAAAAGCTAAATAAAGCTATAGAAACTATTTATCAACTGAAATTAACACCTTCCAAAGACATACATAAAATATTTTAACAACTAACAATAAAAAACAAAATATAATCTTTATTCAAAAGATTAAACTTGGCCAGATAAGTTAAAACAGAATTTAAAATAAAACAAAAATAAAGAAATTCACATCTACAACACTAGAAGGAAAAATAATCTTAACAGAATTAAACAGAACAACTACAAAAGGAAATACAAGGCTACAATAAAATACTCAAAGAAATAATAAATATTGAAAGAACACTTAATGAACAATTAAACATAAAAGAAATTTAAAATACCTGCCCTCGAATCTTTTTTACAGATGGATGGCGGCATTGCTGAAATAATTAATTTATAATGAAATAAAATAAATTGTAAATATGTATATAATATAAATTTAAAAAAAAAGTTTATTCCCATCATGGAAAAACACTGAAATACTATCAACTGACCAATTAGTGCTTCTGAAAATACAATTGATAGAATAGAAAACGCGTGGATAAAATGCCGTCTGCAAGCAAAAATAAAATAAATAGTTACCGACTGTAAATTGCTCATGTATTTGTTCCCTCATTATTATAACTATGATGATAAAAAACACAAATTAATCAAATCAAATCAAATGAGAATAAAGATTGGGATTTTACTTCATTACTATTTTTTATGAGCTCAAGTCATTAATTCTTGGATATCAATTAGTTAGCAAAACCATTCGGTCCATTGCAGCTCTATTATAATGAGCATTTGTTCGCAATTATTGTAAAAATATTAATTAGTATTGTGTTTCTCGGCGGATATAAACATAGTAGATTTGAGTTACGTTGGGGGTTTCAATCCCCAAATTAATAGCAAATAACGAAGAGGATTTAATTATGTGACTGTGCTCATTAAAATTTTATTATATAATTTACATTTTATTAATTTCTGATAATAGAATTTAGAAGTGTTGTAATCTCTATTAATACTAAAAGAATTCTTTTTCTAAACGGTCGCTGTTGACATAAGTAATAATATTGTGCAAGTGGGATATTTTGCACGGATGGGTCGGATTCAAATTTTGTATGTATTTTAACATGCAAGTGCCGACTGCCGAGACGCCAAGTTTCTAATTTCGTTTCATCTAGTCATAGAACACCAGGCGCAAAACCTAATACGTTGTAACATTTCGCGGCGTCTTTGCCACTACACTTCGATTATGTTTATTTTTAAAAGCTGCATCACTATAGAACTTTTCCAAGTTATTTTAATGGAATTAAATTAATTTAAATTGTTTATTTTCCTTTTTTTTCAGAAGGATGCGGTTGGTGCGGAAAACCAGTGGATGAAAGCTGTGGACTTTCATCAGGAACTGCAGTATTTTGCACAGAACTTTGCTTCTCCCAATCGAGGAGAGCAAACTTTAAGAAAAACAAGACTTGTGATTGGTGCAGACATGTTCGACATACCGTTTCATATGTCGACTTTCAGGTAAAACATAAACCTTGAGGTATTTAAACTTTCAACAAAATTGGACCAGATTCAACACAAACAATACAAATAATGAAACACGTGTAGTGATCACCTTACAATTGCATTAAACGCCCGTGTAAATTTATTTAATGTTATCGATTATAAACCAGGGGCTCCCCTATTGATTTAAAATTGAAATATTATGAAAATTATTTTAGTAATATTTTAAAATGAAATGAAACACTTGTACTACTTCTAAAAACTATCAATCACATGTTTCATTCATATCAAAACATTGAAAGTTGTCAACAACATATTCGCGTTTGATGTAGCGCTTAATGGTTTTACATAATCTCTAACAAATCAATTAATTAAGACGTGTCGTGGAAACTTGCTTAAAAATAAACCAATTTTTCTTAATTGATTTGGAAACGCACCAAATATACAATTTGGCTTTGCAACTTGAAATAATTGTTATCTCTGTTACAGGATGGTGCGTCTCAGTTGCAATTTTGTTCTGATAAATGCTTGAATCAGTATAAAATGCATATATTCTGTCGTGAAACGAGGGCTCATCTAGAAATGCATCCACATTTAACACCCGAGGATTCTGCTTCAGGTTTAATCACTCCTGATTTATGGATGAAGAATTGTAAATCTCCTGATTCGCGGACTCCTTCACCGAGGCATCTTGATGAACCGCAAACCTCGCCCTTGCCATTAATAACAGTAGCGCATCCTTCAAAATTACTGGCATCACCACCGAATTTAAAATTAAGGGGTAAACCTACAAAAAGACTAAGAAAAAGACTTCCGTCTACAGTGACGAATTTTAATAAGATCTCTGAGACACCACAAGACTTACGAGTGAGACACTCTCCCATACCACCATTGGAAACGCGAGATCCATCTCCGGAAAAATTACCTGATGATTATTACCTCAATCAATTCCCACCACCTCCAGATGCGCGCTTTATCCCTCCACCTTTATTTAACTTCCCTTTACCACAAATTCGACCACCCACTAATATTCTTACCAATAATAATTACCTACCGCCAGTCACTGTTATGGTGCCATATCCAGTAATGATACCAGTCCCAATACCCATTCCCATACCTTTACCGCTAGCCAGTTTCTTGAAAGCGGCAGAACTGAACAGTAAACCAGAATCTAGTCAGAACGGTGTGGTGGTGCCCGAAGAAGAACAATCTAGTCAGGATAACGAAGAGAGAGAAGAAACAGAAATTGTTGTGGATGATGAGAATGAGGCACCGATATCTCCTATTCCTTCTAGACCATTAAGGAAAAAGAAGAGAGTTGTAGAACCAAAAAGTAAAATTGTAATTAAATCAAAAAAACCATTGTCCGTTTGAACGATTCTAGAATGTTATTATTATTATTTTTTATTTATTTTTTTACACTCATAGCAGATTGTTTTTTATTTTGTTATATATATATATACATATATATATATATATATATATATTGAGTATACATATCATAGACTGTGTTTATATAATTTTTATCTATCTATTCATATTAAATGACTAGTTTAGAAACCTCTTTATTTTTATATCAAAAAATATTATCAACTAATTTGTATAAACTGCCCACCAACCCGAGTAATTGTTATCAAGTATGTTTAATTAGATGCAGGAACAGAGCAGGTGGGAGTGGCATCTAATTCTTTATCCATGTTAAACTACAAGCACACAATTTATAAATTGAGTGCACACCCACCCACTCAAATGTTTGTTATCAATTATCAAGAAATTATGCATTACATCTTCTAATTTGGTAACATGTGTCAGTCTTTCTGTCATGTTCTTTAACTGCAGGAACACGGCAGGTGGTAGTAATTTCAAATTCTTTAACAACAAACAGTCCGACATACGGGCGGGCCTATAATTCATAAGCTGAGTGACCCGCTCATCTGCTCAAGTGTTGGTTATTAAGAAATTTGTCATCACATTTTCTTCTAACTTAATGATATATTCAAGAGTTACCTAAAATCAAAAAAGAAAATATTGAATTAATGATAAATGTCACTCATTCTGTCTTGTTTGTTAGCTGCCGAAACATAGCAGGTGAGAATAACATCTAATTCTTTTATGACACTCGGGCGGGCAGGAATACTGTGTTAATCTACCAGCTCCCAATTCATGAAATGACTGCACATCCGCCCACCCGATATCCATCTTTCTCTTTTCACTTAACAACATTGGCCAGTCATTTTATGAAGTTTGTTAGCTGCAGGAACATATAAAGTAGAAGTGACATCTAATTCTTTTATGACAAACACTTGAGTGGGTGGGCGGGAACACTATGTTAAACTAGCTGGCCATAATTTAAAAACTGGGGTTCTCGAGTAGTTGTTATCAATAAATTGGCCATTTTTTTTGTTAGCTGCAGAAACACATCAGGTAAAAGTGACTTCTAATTTTTTTATAATAATAGTTGGTTTACGAAAATACTATATTATTTCCTACTGTTAGTGCTGTTTTTCTTGAATGTCTAATACGTCTAACATTATAAACTTGTTAGACTAAAATAGTTGACATTTTGGCTGTTTTGCTCCGCAAACAAAACACAATTCCGATCCTTATTGTAATACTTTGCATTACAAAACATTGAATCTCCTTTTTGTGGAATTTCATTGTGTGCACCTTCAGAAAGTGATCTTTATGCAAAAATAGTAAGTCATGCCAAATTTCAGCTTTTAAGAATTAAAAGAACACACAATTTCTCAAAAAAATTTGACGCGTTGTTTTATAATGTACTATTTGCTATTATCAAACGACATATATCACAGAATCAGTATAGATTTGTCATCGGCAAATCTACATCAACGCTACACAGTTAATTACCAATAACATTCACCAACACATTCAAACTGATGTTTTAAAATGCTTAATTTAATGAAATTTCAAAGTTTGATACATTTACGTGCTCATTAAAATTTATTTTAGAACTTTTTTCTGAAGGATCTTTTTCTGATAAAACAGGTATTTTCTGATTAATTTTTAATTCTTCATTTTGAATTAATTTAAATTGTTTTATCAAATTCATACTTAAATTTTTTTTTATTAATACTTCACAAGTCACATACATATTTTAACATCGATGTTAGCTAACATCGCTGTAGAAATTGATTTTTAACCAATCAGGTATCGAGTTTTTTAAATATTGCTTAGCAACGTTCAAAATGTTAATTAACACCGCTGTAAAAAATGTTCAGAATACGGCTAATAATATAGTAAATTAACCTTTACATTTTTAATAAACATTAACCTTACTTGAAAAGTGACAAACGTCTATGAAAATTGACGTTTATTCTGGTGACTTTTAGGATTATTTTGTTCAAAAGAAACAAGTTAAGAAACTGATAAACACTAAAATCACTAAAAATTTTCCCAGAAATATTTGAAAAACGTCATTCATTGTTGATCACACTATGTACAGGGTGTAGATTAATTGGCGGATAAACAAATGGTAACTTTGAAGATCGTGCCAAAAGAAAACTAAAATCTTAATTCCAAAATGCTGAGAAACTCTTAGTTTGGCCTCACGAGGTCCTCAAAGTTTCAATTTTGTCAATACAAATATTGTTTTAATTGCGTATTTTATGTACCAAGTTGCTTTCTTTTTTAGTATAATAAAAGTTACGAGGTTTATTAAAAATTAATAATAAAAAAATATTGAAAAATTTGCAAATTACTTTCCAAAAATAAATCAAATTTAAATTATAAATACACTTGGCAACGTAGCAATTTTTTTAATAAAATTTAAATTATAACGTAGGCTATTGTTACGGTCGGATTTGAGCATTGGGTTTGGTGATACAATTAAAGCAATAATAATTTAAAATAAACAACTTTGGTTGCATACAATAAAATACAATAACTTAAATATTAATAAATATAGTTATTTTATTTTAAATCGGAAAGGAAAATAAAAAATAAATAAAATATACTGTGTCATTGACTTGCGATAATCCTTTAATCTCGTTCATTTTTCTTCGTGGTTTAGTGACGACCGGTAGTAGTGCGTAGCACTTTTCATAATTGGATAAATTCGGTTGTTTAACTAAAATAATTACTGGGTGCATAGTGTGACAAATATAATGTTAATTGCCCCATAATTGAATCGATTAATTCGGATAAAGCCACGAAGTGAATTTTGCAAAAACGGCGGAACGCAAAAAAATCCACCACGAGGTATGTCGCAGTTTATTTATTTAATTAAATTCATTTAAATTAAATAATACATATCAAATTATTGTCATATCAGTATAATTTATTTTCCTTTCCTTTAATTAATTAGAGACTATTTATTGCCAAATCCTCTGCCACGTGCCGCCAATCTCGGAAGGTTTTCCCGGATCCAATATTAGACGAAGTCCGCCTGGGTGTAAAGTGGAATTATTCATGCCGTGCGGTAATTTCCAGTCTGAGGAATCTCGTATATGCCAGGAGGCTTAAGATAAGCTATACATATCCCAATTACCTTCAGTGTACCTCTTTATTTATTTTATTATTATTTTTGGTTGTTTCTAATATCTCCCGTTAGTTTATATTCTTATATATATATGTATATTAATGCAAATCATAAATTGTTTGTGTAAACTCGTCGTTGTACGAACGGTTGTTACTCGACTCGCGGTGGCGCTACCGGGTTCGGGACAATCGGTCAGTACATATTTATTTACGCATTTATTATCCATATTAATTTTTGTTAATCTTTTTTTTTTAAATTATCTTATGTTACTTTGAACAATATATGTTTGATTACTTGTTTTGGGAATTGGTGTATGATTTTGATTTGTCCCCTTTGTTTTCGTGTTTTTAATGAAATTATTAGTTTATTAACAACGTCGTTATTCTATGTTCATTAAAGTATAACAAAAACACGTGGCGCAAAAGAAAAGATTCGAACCCACTGAATCTTGTCGGGCTGAGCATAGAATAAACGGGGGAGCATCACCAATAATCAGGTAAGCGTCTCACTATGCAATAAATGTCAGTTGATATTTCTATTTTATTATGACTTATACTTTGAATACATATGCAAATTACGCCGGTGATGCTTGAGAATGTCATGAATTCGCTACCTTATAGTGTTTAGAAGTAAACGGTGGCCAATATGAACATTTGTTGTTTATAATAAATAATAACATTTGATATGTGTATTAAGTTGCCTACATTATTGGTTTGAATATAGTAATTGAAATAAATTCAAACTATAACGTAGGCTATGCAATGAATGTCAGTTGATATTTTTATTTTATTATGACTTTTACTTTGAATGAATATGCAAATTACGCCAGTGATGCTTGAGAATGTCATGAATTCGATAACGTATAGTGTTTAGAAGTAAAAGGTGGCTAATATGAACATTTGTAGTTTATAATAAATAATAACATTTAATGTGTGTATTAAGTTGCCTAAATTATAGGTTTAAATATTAAAATAGAAATTTTGCCGCGTTGCCAAGCGTAACAAAACTTTGAAGATCTCGTGAGGCCAAACGAAGAGTTTCTCAGCATTTTGGAATTAAGATTTTTGTTTTCTTTTGGCACGGTCTACAAAGTTACCTGGCGTTTGTCCGCCAATTAATCTACACCCTGTATAGCATTTGAGTTAGGCAACCAAACTAGCACAAGATGTTTTAAAGTTGCCTAAAGACAAGCGCAAATTAATTAAATAGAATTTTTAATAAAAATGCAATTTTTGATAGCATATTCTAAATAAAATAATTGGCTTAATTGCGTCTGGATGATATTTACAATTTGTTTTAAAAATTGCATCATTTATAATAATAAACTTAAAATTAGTTATGAGTCACCAACCTTTTTCAATTGCACCTATAATTGAACTAAATGGGGGACTAAATTTTATTAAGTTATCATAACTGATAAATTAAAAAGTTATGGCTGTCCGTAGGTTTTAATGGACAGCCAAATACATATATGCTTAACATATACATTTATAACAAATAAAAACATTAAAGCATATAATTTATTAACCGCTTAGAGGTGTAACAAAAATAAATCAATTTAAAATTTTAATAAAGTTAGGTTATTCAGCTAATAGTTTATTAGGTGCTTTATTAGGAGTTGGATATTACAACCCAATAATAAATATAATAAAATTGACAAAACTACATAATTTATATTTTATTGTACATTTAATTTACATTGTTTAATTTATGAGAACAGAACAAGTTACAAAAGATAAATAGCATATTAAAAATAATTTTTTAGAGTTTACAAGTGAGGATATACATATATATATAGAAAACCCTGCTTATTAGATGATTTCACCCTGACAGTTTTATAAAATATATCGTTAAATAAGAAACATGAATAAACATTATAGAATACAAATATATATAGTCGATCGATTTAGAATAAAACAAATGATACACTATCGATGAAGTTACACCTAACCTACATGACATTGATCGAGAATGAATGATTCATTTTTTTTTCTTCTTTTTAAAGCACATTGAACATTTATTAGTCATGTTAAAATCTTAGATTAGAGTGCAAGAACTCTTCTCACGGAATGGATTAATCCGTTGGCTTGAAAAACCCACCAGCAGACAATCATCTTGTTCGTGATCGGTGATGAACTTCACGATATCTGCAACTGCTTGAGACACTGGGACACGCTTAATAGCAGCCTCCCTGCGCAGCTGTTCCGTCACAGCGCGCTGTTGCTGTAAATTAGAAATCACCATGTCCATCAACGCCGTATCTGAGAGGCCTATGATGCTGATCTATCACTGCACTTTAAATTAATATGGGCGCGGCACAGAGGCACCGCGAAATACACTGGTTGTGTGAATAGTGGAGACGATTGATAAGACGCGATGCTTTCGGCGGTGATTAATCACTGTTTCTGATTAATTTCCTGGTTTCGACAGAGATATTGGGCTGCTTGTTGTTTGCGCACTTTTTGATGGGGAAAACGTCGTTAAACTTCTGTCATTTTTCCAGCAACGACCTTGATTGGAAGCGTGTTTTTAGTGGGAATCTGTTGCTTCTCTAGGGGAATTTTATGTTTTAATTAATATAATCAATTTATCATACAACAATAAAATAACATCAACTTACTAAATACAAGATTTAACACCCACTTATCACCATACCTTATTTACAGAAAGCTGATTACTTTGTTTATACAATCATTAAAAATAAACAGCCATCTAATGAATATAATTCTAACTAACGGGTTACAACGATAACTCAAAAAATAAAATGTAGACAACCAACTACGCAATCATTTTATGTATATTTATAAGGTAGGCAACTAAGTATACATATGCAAAACTTATACAGTTGGTAGTACTTATATTGAAAAACGTTCTTGTCAATTTCTATCAAATTATAAAATAGTAGTATATAATTTTAAAGTTATTTAATTTCTTCGATTTTCAAAACATAATCACAGATCAAATCACTTTCTAAATTTTGAAATTAAGCGCAATCTATCGCATAAATTTTGATCTGTTTTTAACATTTGGAAGTGATAATATTTGAGCACATAGTAGTACATTTTCATTTAATTGTAATAGATTTAAAGTTATTTCTTCAATTACCGCCAGAGAACATACTTACCACACTTTAATCTCCAAACAAAGTAACTTTCTAAATTTTGAGTTTAAGTACGGGATGTATTTTGTTCTATATTTCACAGCTGGTAATACTGATATAGAAGCGCATTTTGTTAAATTTCATTAAATTGTATTTTTTGAGACATTTTAAACCAAATTATACCAAAACTAAAAAAATCAAAGGTAAACTTGAAAGTTTCTTTAATTTTCAAAATATTTTTAAAATTTGTAAAAGTATCAATTTATTGCAGTTTAAGCCAAAGTTGGTGGTGGTGGTGCTTAGTTCAAATGTTGATAATGATTAAACGTTATGCGTACCTTTAAATCAAAAAATATTTTTTTATGTCATTTAGAACCAACTTGCTTTATTTTATTCCACATGTTGACTACAGAAATGTCAGTAACTAACAAAAAGTTTGCGCAATTATATTGCAACGTCTAGGTGGTCCTAGGAGATTGATATTAAAATCACCAACGCACACTACCTCGTCTGATGTTGGAATGACGGTAGAAAGCGTTTTCTCAAAACTATCTAAAAAATTCTGAACAAACAAGACTTTGGTGGATAAATTACGTTTTTTTACCAATAAATAGCTCTAACCACATCTCTCCAAAGAACTTTGCAACCTAACCTGCATATATGCTTAAACTATCCACATCTGTATCAGTGTTTAGCCAACTTTCTGTAATAGCTATCATAATTTTTTATCTTCAACTTATGACATTTTCAAAAAAAATATTACAAGCAAATGGAAAGATATGCAAATAAGAAACATAGTAAATATTTTTCAATAGACTCTTTGAGAGAATTAAATCTTCATGTATGATTATTATTGCATGGTTGTAATTTGAGCAACTTCTTTTTGTAAAATATGTTGTTTTTGTAATTATTGCAAGTAAATTTTACAATCGGCAATCTACATTTGCAATCTTCTCTATTGTCAGTCAAATGTACACCTTCAACATTATTTGCATCCATCTTCATATTTAATTTATTTGCAAATAAACCAAGAATTAATTTTTGTGGGTCTCCATTTTCTAACACACTTACTCCAAATATTCTTAAGTTATTTCTTCGTGTATATTGTTCTAGTTTATCAATGTCAAAAGACGGAAGCCGTATTGCTAGTAGGCAGAAAGAAGATCATAGTCGAGATTAATCTAGGAGACACCACAATCAAATCTCAAGATAATATTAAATACCTAGAGATGAGAATAGGAAAAAACTGGAATATAGGACCCCACATAACTGAGATCAAACAAAAAGCAGAGAAACTAGTAATGGCAGTGACACGAATCATGCCAAATGTGGGAGGTCCGAGAGCGGAAAAAGGCAAAGTAATGGGAACAACTGTGAACTCTATACTGCTGTACCCTGCGCCTATACGGAAAGAAAGCTGCAACATTAAAAAACAAAGGGACAAAAGGAAAATAGCAATCAGAATAGCAAGTGCCTACAGAACAGTCTCGACTAAGACTATACAGGCAATAACAGACACAATAAAGAAAATGTGTCTTGCGGTGCATGACGGCTGCCCCTACTGTGGGAAAACGGATAATCCAGAGAATACACTCGTGAAGTGTCCTCGCTGGAAGAACATCAGAATGAAGGTACAGAATAAAGTCGGAAAGAAGATAACCATTAGCAACTGGAGGGCTATTGATGAAGGAATAAGGAAAAATAATGGCAACAAAAGAAGAAAAAGAAGCCAAAAATTGAAAGTGTCTTGGACTTGTGAAGTAATATCACAACGGTGATTTCGCAAGCTCAGAAGGATAAACAGGTTAAAGGTTTTAGTGAGTATACAGGAAACCAGAAGACCCACACTATGTTCCCCCTCATCTTCGGCTATTCCATTTTATCAATCGCTTGAGCATTTAGTTCAATTATTTTAGTTTTATATTTACTAATTATAGTTCCTATTTTACTTTCAATAATATTTCCTATTATTAATGAAAGCAATTCTATCACAACCACTTTTTTAAAAGCGTCTTTCAGCACATTTTTAATGTCTTTTAATTGACTTTGAGTGAAAACCATAATAAAGCAATTACTTTACACCGTTTAGCCAGTATAGTCTACCTTACCCCTCCAAGCGTTATACTGGCATACATCACCCACATAGGGTGGTTAAATGCCACAACAACAGAGTAAGGTCACCACTGGAGGAGATAGAAAAAGCCTAACAAGGGTATTTGCAGTAAACTTCGATTCATTCGAATCGGCTCACTAAAATGAATCATTTTGTTCATATATATTGTTTTTGATTTAAAAACTGTTACATCTGCTAGATAAAACATTGCTCAAGTATACTTAATAAAAAGGTCATACATTATATGTCAAATATACCCACATACATTAACATCTATCGAAGGTATCTTGCAATTCAATCTGTTTTAGATCACAAATGACATATCTCTAATGCAGATATCTACTTGTTATGCAAATTGAAAATTATCCTTATTTACACATTATTAATTAACCTATTTCTATTTTAAACATAGATAAAATTCCTAAAAAAAACGACCTCTACGTAGTTTAAAATTACTATGACGCAATCAATATTTAAATATTCAAATATATTTTATTTATAATCATTTGACGCAAACATTTTTCAAAGATTTTGCAACTACGTTACCCTTGCCGGGTACAGAAAAAGGTACACCTTTATAACACGCCTGTAATAAATCATTAGTATGTAAATCAGGAGCAACTGTTTCAAATATCTTCTTCTTAGGATTCATAACTGGATCCGGTTGGCGAACAAATCCATCACAATGAACTAATTCACCTGGTGAACAACCATTTGGTGGTGATAAAACTTCAACATTCTCAGGTGTACTTGCACACATTACCATAGCTTCAGATGTAATACCACGCATCTAAATTTAATTACAATTAGGTATTATGTTATACTAAACAAGAATAATAATTACCTTGACAGGTTTTAAATTGCAAAGCAATACAACATCACGATCTATTAATTCTTCAATAGGAACAAATTTTACTAATCCGGAACAAACAGTCCTAGGCTTTTCTTCGCCACAATTTATCTTTAATAAATATAAAGAATCAGCATCTGGATGTCTTTGAACATCTACAACTTTAGCAATGCGTAAATCCAATCTTCCAACATCAACAGGGGCTTCCGGAACTGGTGGAGCTTTTTCTTTAGGTTCTTTGACTTTCTTATCTTTTTTCACTTTAGTCTCTTTTATTTCTGTTACAGGAGCATCAACGAAAGGTGCAGAACATAAAACCACTTCTGCATTAGGCAGAGGTATTTGTTTAGTTCCATTTTTAACTTCCAATTGTACTAATCGTTTCTTAGCAAACTCTACTGCTTCCATAAGCTTTGCATTTTCTTCTCGCAATTGTTGTGCTTTAATTACATTATAATCATTGTTTAAAGTGGCCAACTGTAATTCCAATCAATGTTAATTTGTAATTAATTATATTAATGTTAATCACTAACCTCACTTTTCAATGCTGTTATTGTCTGTTTGGTTAATTGAGCATTTTCTTTGACTCTTTCCATGGACGCTTTGGTTGCCATTTTTAATCGAAATCGCAATATTCTACTGAAATTAATAATATTGCATGAGATATTCATTTAACTTAATTTTAACCTTGGTACCTTTGCTGAAGTGAAGATTTATATGCAGGGTAGGACTCAGAACAGAACAGTCACTCAGAACAACACTGAACAGTGACAACACAGTCTGGTATATAAACTTAAAAAATACAATAAATCATTCCAATTTTGAATATGCATGTAGGTAGGTATTATATAGCCGCAAATTTGCAAATTAATTTTTATTAGGTTAAATACATTTTGACAATTTGTGGTTGTTGTCATTCATACATTTTTAACTATATCATAGCGTTTGTTTGACAGTTTTGGGTAAAGTAAAGTTATCACAATTTTAAATTAGACTTTATACATTTTAGGTTTTTGCATATTGTAATGTCATTTTTAAAAATACATGATCATTTTTGGAAAGTATTTTTATTCTCATCTTGCACTCTAAATTATGATTATCAGCCAGTACTTGAATAAGAGTTTTATTATGCAAAGAATAGTGTAAGGTTTTTTGCAGTGGAACTAAAAACCCTAACTACGCCACTTCAGTTCATTGTTTTTATGTTCTGTTTTATCTCTGCCTTAGTGTTTACTTTTTAATAATTTTAATTCATCCAATCTTTGTGTCAACTTTCATCTTTTTTTACACTTTTTGTGTTCTGAAGCTTTCTATTTTTAATTTCATCTGTTTTTGTAGAATGAAATGTTTTGGCTTTTGGTAAAGATTCCTTTCACACTCTTTTTTGTTGCTATTTGGCGGGCTCATCTTTTTCCAATCTTACTCTCAACTTTGAGCCTAAGCTTCTAGTCGAGTCAAAATCTATCTCTTGTACAACTTTTTTCTTTTACTTGATTTGGTCACGCAATCGCAATTGACAGTTTGAGCACCCTTGGTCTACTTGGTAAAGTTCCTTTTTTGAATCGAGTTCAACTTTCTTCTTCTTTGTAAGTTTTCCTTTGTTGTTTATCAGAATATGTTCTGTTTTTGTTGCCAGTGTCTTCATTCTGTAACATTGCAATAACGTTTACTACTTTTAATAACGCCACTATTAATTTGAAAAAAATCTGAAAGCAATCTCTTTTTAACAGAGTGGGTGCACCACTAATAAATACTCAAATAAAAACATATTTAAACATCATGTGTTATTAATTATAAATTTATAAATAAAATGTCACATTTCCTCTGCAGTAAGAAAAAACGATGACTATTAGCTGCGTCGTCATAGTAGTATTTGGTCGATTGATCGCTTACCACAGAATGTAAGTTTGGAACCAAAGCATGCAAGTTGTATGCAATTCAATAACGTTCACCACCCCGTTGTCTACGCCACTGAGCATATTTCAAATTAGCTGTCAACGTGACAGATTAGCGGTCAATCTATTGTAAGTTATTTGTACAACATTTATGTACTTTAACATTTTCCTCAATGTTGAAAATAATGACAGTACACCTCTTTGAAATACATTAAATAAAAGAAATAATGGGCTCCTCCTAAACCCAATCCTGTGTTTCTTTACGTTGGTTGGTAACAATTTTGTGCTGGCTTGCACTATACGCCTAATTAAGAGAGATAAACTTATACACGTTGCACAGGTGTGACGGCAAGCGACACATGCTTGAAGTCAATTTAACACACGTCACGAGAATTAACAGATCAGTCACAAGGAATCGAGCCGGTGGTGAACATTCGTGTCCATCGTGGTCCCACCAATCAACAATGCTCCATTATATTAGTTTTAACTAATTCCTAATCAATTAAGTAATAAATATGTTCCTGAACTATACACTTAAAGTGGTGTGGTATTGTGTTCATTATCTTTACACAATATTTTATTATATCTGGGAGAATTATAATGGAATAAAGAATAAATTATATGGAACTAATTTTATAGAACCATTGGAGTATATTGAAAAGCACACGAAATCATTAGAGAAAATACCCAAACACATCAGTATATTGATCGGAGATGAGGATCCATCTATTCAAGATTTATCAAAGTTAATAGTATGGTCGATTGCATCAGGAATTTCATTCATCACCTTCTATGATATGGAAGGTAAAACTTTAAATAATTGTGTTTATAAGCACAGAATTAATTATTCTTTTGCTATTAAGCAAAGTAAATTATCTATGCTTGATCGTTAGTCACTATGATCATTGGATTGAGTTTGAATAAATTAATCATTTATTTCATAATTGATAACTAAAACTATTTTAGGTAAACTTAAATCGGACGAGGAAAAACTTCAATTACAAATTGAAAATCATCTAAAAGGTTATCACATAGTTTGGCACAAAGGTAACAAAAACGGTTATCGAAATGGTTACACAGGAAAGAAAATACACGTTAAATTGTTATCAGCATCTGATGGACGCGAGAGTGTACGTGATGTGTGTAAACAGTTGGAACACACAGATTCCATTGATATCGATACTGTGGATCTGGAATTAAGGAAGCAATTTGAGTTCCCTGATCCAAATTTGGGTTTATATTGTGGCGATTATTTTAATTTGCGCGGATATCCTCCGTGGCAGATACGTCTGACTGAATTTTTAAAGCTGCAAACGCATCACAATATCAATGTTGTTACATTTGTCAATGCCTTAAGAAGGTATAACAAATGTGAAGAAAGATTCGGAACATGAGTAGATATTGTAAATATATTTTAAGCCCTATTATTAATTGTATAAATAAATATTTATAAGGTGATGTTTGTTATTAAAATAACCTTGAGGTGTTTTCATTTTATTTAAATTATTATTTCTGTATTCGTTATTAATTTTATTATGTCGAAACTAAATTAGCATTCAAGACTGACTTTTTTTATGAAAATTAATATAAAATATATATATAATTTAATCATTATAAGTATTTTTTAATTTTCATAATTTTTATTTGAGGATTTGCAACCAAGTATGGGTATTATTATAGGCCTGTTTGTGTACTGAACACAAAGACTGCGAATATGACGTCAAAAGTTTAAAAAGAACTAACGACATACGAACAGAATCCGGGAAAGTTGCAAATACCTAATCGAGGCTATTCTCTATGTACATTGCTAGAATGTAAGCAAGATATATGTATATTGCTAGTTAACAATATGAACTATTATTTTAACAAATCTTGCTTGCTAACAGAATGACTCGTCATTTAACAAATCTTGATTACTAACAATATGAACTGTCACTTTAACAAAATTAATTTTTATATATATTATTATTTTATCTAGAGATTGTGATGACCGTTTATATTGTTAGCAATCATAATTTGTTAACATGACAGTTCATATTGTTAGCTAGCAATGTTTGTTAAAATGACAGCTCATATTGTTAGCTAGCAATATCTATCTTGTTTACATGCTAGCAATATGCTATTATTACATTTTTAAAATAAAGATTTTTTTTTTTACATTGAATGTGTTATTGTAACAAATAGCAACAACCATCCCATAAATAGTCTTTTGTTCTCTCTGACCCGCATTATCGAGGGAATGCCGCCTTTGCATTCCTCAGTAACAGATAACAAATTATTAATTACAGTTTAAAAAAAAAATCAAAAAATTTGTCTTTAAAATTTCAATAAACAACGCTTTTGGATGATAGCACTAACTGCTGCTTACCTTATTCACATAGATTTCCTGATACTCTATATACCAATTCATGATAATTTGAACATAAATAAAAAAAATGCACATTGAAATTGCAAATCAAAATTAATTAATTTGAAGAATTTGTACTGAGTCCTGTCATTGATTGATAATCATGTACAAAAAATTACAATAAAATTCATCGAATAGATTTTGTTTTATTTTACAATTAGCGTCTAAAATTTGCACAAACGATTTTGAAAATATCAAAAAACTACAGCTAAATAAAAATTTGACTTTTATAATTGTTATCATTGAATAATAAAGAGTTTTGCCATGAGAAAACGTACATACCAGCGAGCAAACAGTGGTTATATATCAGTATCAATCTCTCTATTTTGGTTGATAGCTGATATCCCACGAAAACGTACCGGTGATTAATTTCTTATGATTACTATTAATTTAGTAAAGTATATGTTATGTAAACATTTACATTACATAGAACATTAACTTAATAGCAATTTTTATTAATTACTTTCATAATCATTCTTGATCATTCATCTCATAGGTTATGATATTTAAATTTGACATACTTAGGGTGTCCATACTAGAGGTTTTTCTATTTCGGGCTGGGCTTTTGCATTTCGGGCCGGACCGAGTTGGGCTTTTGCATTTTGGGCCGAGCCAGACCAGATGTTAATCGTATTTTATGTAATTATTTAGTTTATACGTTTTTAATACTCAATTTTCACACTATAAATTATTATTTAAAAATAAGATAAAATTTAATTTAATGCTTACAATCCGGCAGCTTTTTAGTATAAAAACAATTACATTCTGTTAATTTATTTATATGTGAACGTTATATATTTTTTTTAATAGTTAATTGTTTTTATGTTTTGTTATGAATAATTGATACTCCATAATTTTCACATTTATATTTCATACAGTACGTAAAAATGTAACTAAAAAACAATTTATTTAAAGCCGAGTAAAATAAGTTTAGACAATTGTTGCTAACAACAAACAAGATCACGTTTAAAACGGGGTTAGGCTTTGGGCCGGGCCGGGCCGAGTTGTACCAGGCTGGGCTTTGGGCCGGGCCGGGTCTACTTGGGTCGGGCCGGGTTTTGAGGTTAGATTTTGGGCCGGGCCGGGCTTTAGCAAAATTTAAAACGCCGACCTCTAGTCCATACATCTCAGATTTGTCCTGGTTTTAACTTTTATGGTCCCGACGGGTGACGTAGCTATCTGTAAGAAAGGGTCTGCAATGCGGAAGTGCCGTTTTGACGTCTGTTTCAAAACCTGAGAGGGGATGATTTTGATTATTTTTAACAAAAACAGACCTATTTTGGTGATTTATCACATTTTTTTAAGATTTCATGGTCAGGTATTGCACATTTTAATAGTTTATGCTTGATTTTGATTTTTCTAACAAAAATTTTGATATTTTAAAGCTGAATTTTGCTATTTTTAAAACTAAAAAAAAAACACTTTAACTGTTTATGGCCAGATTTTGGTTGTTTCTAACAATATTTTGATATTTTATTGCTGAATTTTGCTTAAAAAATACAGTTTCTATGAGTTTGTGACTAAATTTTGATGTTTTTTAACAATATTTTGATGTTTAAAGACATTTTATGAATCAAATTATACACTTTTGGACAGTCTTTGGCCAGATTTTTATTCTATCTAAAAATGTTTTAATGATTTATGACCGGATTTTATTTAAAAAGTAGAAATGTCCTTTCTATCAATATTTTAATATTTTATAGCCGGATTTTGGTGTTTTTTGACACTGCTATTTTTTAAATTATTTTATAAATAGAATTTTGCACTTTATAATAGTTTATGAACGGATTTTTGCTATTACTAACAATATTTTATTACTTTATAGCCAGATTTTGTTGGTTTTAAAATTTTATATATTTTTTTCACATTATTCAACAGTTGATAGCCGTATTTTCTTACATTATTTTGGTATTGAATGGTGGTGGCCGTTACTACGTGATTCGTTCATTATAGAAAATAAATAAACCAACTATATCACAAATATAAAAAGGTTGAAACTACAATAGTAGTCACGGTTTAAATATATTTGTGATATAGTACATAATTGTGATTTATTTATTTTTATATTTTGATATTTTATAGCCGGATTTTGCCGTTTTTAAGATTTTATTATTTTTTACACTTTTAAACAGTTTATGACCGAATTTTGGTGCTTTATGACAATATATTGATGTTTTAAGAATAGATTTTGATACTTTTGACATTTTATTAAAAAAAAAATGTTTTATGCAGCACTTCTTGACTTGGTTTTAGTGCTTTCTAACAATGTTTAAATTTAATGTCTAATTTTACCATACTTGACTTTTTATAAATAGAATTTTACAGTTTTATAAAAATATTTTGGAGTTTCTACGCCGGAATTTGTTATTTTTGACATTTTATATATAGAATGTTGCACTTTTCAATAGTTTATGACTACATTTTAATTTTTTCTAACATTATTTTGATATTGTATGACTAAATTTTGCTACTTTATGAAAAGAATTTAGCATTTTTCAACACTTTATGACCCGATTTTATTATTTTCCTTTTCTTTCTCTAGTGTCTTCTTCTCACAAGAGGTTAGCGACTATATGTTTCTGAATTCGTTTCGGTTTCTGAACCATTGTCGCAGGTTCAGCAGCCAGGAGAACCTCTTCTTTCCGATTCCCCATGTTCAAAATATCCTGCCGTTCTACGTTTCACTATCGTGAGTAGTTCTGTATCTTTGTTCATTTGCTTGAGTACATTGTTGTTTGTTACTTTGTCTGTCATATTATTTTTCACATTTTATAAATAGAATTTTTACATATTTCAACGGTTTATGATCAAATATTTTGATATTTTATGGCTATTTTTCATATTTATAAATAATTATTACATTTTTCAACAGTTTTATGGCTGAATTTTGTGTTATTTAATAATATTTTGATAACTTTTTAATAGTTATAACTGGATTTTCAAGGTCGGATTAATTTTTTTTTTATATTTTATAAAAAAAAATTTAAACTGTTTTTAGCCAAATTTTGATTCTTTTTAAAAATATTTTTGTGACTCCACTGCAAAAGACAAACGCTAAACTTCGCATTTTACTGAAAAATTCTATTGAACTGTGCATCTTTTAAACCTAGTTTCAACTCTCTATTGCAATGTATGTTGATCAAACTGGAAATAATAAATTTATTTAAAAAAATTTGTAGCAGTTTATTTAGAGTAAAAATTATAAAATTTTTTAATTTTTTTAACTTTTTCTTTAATGTTTAAAAAATTTAAAATGCATATAATACATTGAAATACATAATTCTAGCCGGTATTTAATCTTTAAAAATGAGTGTAATGTGTGCTAAATATATTGACAGACATAGTTTGAGAACCAAAATTCTTAAAAAACATAGTTTTGACAAAAAAATTGAAAAGAAATCCGGCCATTAAACATAAAGTTCTAGCTTTTAAATGCAATAAATTACCATAAAATGTTGAATCCGTACTATATAAGCAAAAATTAAAAACACAAAACCAAACAAAATTGTTAAAAATCCAACATTCAGTAGCTAACATAATAAAATCTTGTTTAAAAACATAAAATCCAGCTATTAAACATAAAACTATAGCTTTTATCCGGCTTTTAGATTGATATTAAAAAAAAATAGTAATCAATCACAATTTGAATGAAATCAAATTTACAAGATAAATAAAGAAAACATAAAATTACGATATTTTTATACATTACCGTAACTCTTTTATGGGTTTTATTATTGTTTTGACAGATTTATAGTAATTTCTTGACAGATGTAGTAACATTTTTGATATTTTAGAATTTTACACATCTCGCAGATTGTATGCGTTTTATTACATTGCAACTTTTTGAGAGTTTTAGTAGCAGTTTAGAATACAGTTTGTCAGATTTGGCAAGTTGCTTCTAACTTATGGTACACATTTTTTTGATAGATTGGAATACAATTTGACATACCCGACAAATTATATGCATGCAATAAAATTGCTGTATATTGTTTGACAGTTTTAGTAATCTTTTGAAGTTTTCAGTCACTTTTTTACAGTTATAGTGACATTTTGAACAGTTTTAAATCATTTTGATAAATTTAGCAAGTTTATGCCAACTTATTACATTGTTGAAAACTACTTGACAGTTTTAGCAACTTTTAACAAATGTAATTATTTTTTTACAATATTTTTGGCAGTTTAGAATAATATTTGACCTCCTATGTACAAAAAAAATGAAAAACATTTAATACTTTCTAAACAACCAAATTGTCCGTATGCAAACCATGTTGCAATAAAATCTTGTATAAACTAGAAGTTACTCTTATTATGGCAACCCAAGAACAGATTGGATGGTATAACAGGCAACTTGATATACACAAAAGTTATGTTTTCTCTGTTGCACTCGTAACTTTAGGCGTTTTAGCATACTTCATACTGTACCATTATTAGTTCCTTGTTATCTATTATTCAAGCAATGAGTTTTTTATTGCAGCATTGTTGAATTAGGAAGTCTCTGAACACTTTTATAATAGTGAACACTTTTCAATATTCATTTGCGTGCTGGTATTCATAAAATGTATGAAAACATTATTGGAGTTGGAGAATAGAAAATGCTGATTGTGACATTTTTAAGTATTTAATTATAATGAGACTTTTCCTCTTGTTTAAAAGTGGCCTTACCCGCTAAACTACCTCCCAGATGTAATTAAATTAGGTCATGTGTATTAATGTGAACTATTTAATAATTATGGGCAAGATACATATCTTTTAAGTTGCATAAAATTGCAAACAAACAAGTTTGAAGTCACCAATATAAATACCAAGCTTTGAAATTTGCAATAGAAGTACATATTATTTTTCTGCGGATGACATTGAAAGAAATATGTGCCAAAAATTACAGTTAAGTAAACTTCATTTTGATGCTTTCCAACAATATTTTTCTATTTTATTATGTATAGAGTTTTGCATATTTCAACAGTTTATGCCAAAATTTTGTTCTATTTGATATTTTATAGCAATATTTTACAATTTTTGAGACTTTATACAAAATTTTACAATTTTTAACAGTTTATGGCCGGGTTTTGATTTATTATATGTAGCAATTTTTGACATTTTGTTTGAAAATAATTTTTATATTTTATAACAGAATTTTGCCATTTTTGGCTTATAACTAGAATTTTGCAGTTTTTGACAGTTTATGACTAGATCAGATTTCGGTGCTTTCTAACAATATTTTTATGTTTCAAGACCGGATTTTGTAATTTTGAAATTCAATAGTTTATAGCTGGATTTTAGTGATTCTGACAATATTTTATAGATATTTTAGACATTATGAATAGATTTTCGTATTTTCAAGTTTTTATACAAAAATTTCAAAAGTTTTAAGATAGCATTTTGTTATTTTTAACATTTTATAATAATTCTAACGCTTGTAGAGAATAGTAACTTCCAATTTCTTGATAAACTTTTGGGAGGAATGTGGGTGGACACTCCAATTCAAACTACTTAATGGTAATCATGAATTAAATTAAATTAAAGACATTTTCTAGCCGGATTTGACAAATTTGTCATTTTGTTATTAAAAAATTTTATAATTCATTTTTATTATTATTATAGCAGGATTTTAGGATTGTTTGCTATTTTATAGCCGGATTTTACATTGTTGACAGGAATAAACGGATTTTGGAACTTTAAATTAAAATTTTATAGTTTTGTTATTTACTGCTCATTTTTTTTATCACTAATATTTTCAGCATTTAATGGCCAGATTTTAGTACTGTTGCCATATAATGACCGGATTTTTGCACTGTTGACATTTAATAAACAGATAAATTGGAATGTTAACATTTTTGTTATTTATTGGCCGGATTTTTTGGTTTTATATTATTTTATAATTAGATTTTGATATTTTTGACTTTTTATGGTAGGATTCTGGTATTTTTTAACATAAGTTTTAAGTTTTGTGGCCGGATTGTAATATTTTTAACATTTAATTACCGGGTTTTAGTATATATATAGTATACATTTTATGGCCAGAATTTACATTGTTAACTGTTGTTAATGAACAGGTTTACTACTTTAAAGCAAGATTTGATTGTTCTGTTATTTACTGGCTAGGTTTTAATTGTTTTGAGCAAAATGTTGACATTTTTATACAGGATTTTTGTAATGTGCAGTTGTGTATAGCTAGTTTCATATATTAAATACACTTGTACAGGGAGTTTATAAATAAATGGGATTATGTAATCACTTTAAATGTGCCGCTTTTTTTAAATCCACCATACTGTTTGTTGTTTTGACAAATCAACTTTGACAGCTGTCAAGCAAACATATGAAAACATATGTAGTAAAGTGGACAATTTTAAAAAGGCGGCATATTTAAAGTGATTGCATAATCCCATTCATTTATAAACTCCCTGTATGTATTTATTGTAAAAATTGTTTTTGTTAATGTTTTTTTTTGTATTATGAATTTCTTTTACTTTTGTGAAGAGAATATATATTTTATTTGAAAATAAACCGTTGATTCAAACACATCATATTACATATTTAATAACCCCAATTAGAGACCTCAACACCGGCAGAACACTACAATTTTAATATTTTAAATTTCTTTATGACCAAATTTTAATGTTTTTTGCCATATTTTGGCCATCATTTTCAAATATACGCACAGCACTGACGTGGCTGAACTTAGCTACGGCTACGGATTCGTTTAAGAAGCACATTTGTGAATCCGCGCTCTCACTCAAGCATCGCCCAGCTAAATCATTAACATGCGTACCAGTATTGGAATTTAGAGGCGCTCTTATATTTGTTTTAGATCAATATAAAACTTAATAGATTAAACAAATTGCTCTGTTGTTTAACTAAATAGTATTATTTAGCAATAATTAAATAAATAATAAATTTAAAACAACTGCGTTGTCAACAAAATATGTAGATATAAATGGATGTTATTAAATTATAAATATGTATAACATTAAAACAGCGTTCAATATTTTTACATAAAAAATAATTTGTAGCTTATAAACGTTTTTACATATATTTGCTTCTTATTATTTAACAAATAGAAATAAACTTATTTATGAAACAAAAATCTAAATAATTTGACTAATAATTTAATTTAAGGTTGGATGGCCATTGCTTAAGCTAATAAATATTTAATTAACCAATAATAATAAAACTTTAAACTTCCGGATATCCGAAAAAGATTTGTTTAAAAACGGAAAATGTAAAATATAGGAAAAATAGATGATTCAGTTTTTTTTGGCTGACACAACCTTATTTATAAACGGATCCGCAATGTTTTTGCTAATAATTGTTTTTATTTAACTAATAAATGGGAATACATATTCAATTTTTTGATATCTCAGGGGAAATTGGTTCAAAAACGGATAATGTAAAATATAGCAAAAATAAATGATTCAGTTTTTTGGCTGACACAACCTTATTTATGAACGGATCCGCAATGATTTTACTAATAATTGTTTCTATTTGACTAATAAATAAAAATATAATTTCAGTTTTCCGAATATCTCAGGGGAAATTGCTTTAAAACCGAAAAATGTAAAATATAGCTAAAATAAGTGATTCAGTTTTTTGGCTGACACAACCTTATTTATGAACGGATCCGCATTGTTTTTGCTAATAATTGTTTCTATTTAACTAATAAATGGGAATACATATTCAATTTTTTAGATATCTCGGGGGAGATTGGTTTAAAAACGGAAAATGTAAAATATAGCAAAAATAAATTATTCAGTTTTTTGGCTGACACAACCTTATTTATAAACAGATCCGCAATGTTTTTGCTAAAAAGGGTTTCTATTTAACTAATAAATAAGAATACATATTCAATTTTTCGGATATCTCGAGGGAGATTGGATTAAAAACGGAAAATGTAAAATATAGCAAAAATAAATAATTCAGTTTTTTGGCTGACACAACCTTATTTACGAACGGATCCGCAATGTTTTTGCTAATAATTGTTTCTATTTAACTAACAAATGGGAATACAATTTTAATTTTCCGGATATCTCGGGGGAAATTAGTTTAAAAACGGAAAATGTAAAATATAGCAAAAATAAATTTCAGTTTTTTTGTCTGACACAACCTTATTTATGAACGGATCCGCAATGTTTTTGCTAATAATTGTTTCTATTTGACTAATAAATAAAAATATAATTTCAGTTTTCCGGATATCTCAGGGGAAATTGCTTTAAAACCGAAAAATGTAAAATATAGCTAAAATAAATGATTCAGTTTTTTGGCTGACACAACCTTATTTATGAACGGATCCGCAATGTTTTTGCTAATAAATGTTTCTATTTAACTATTAAATGGGAATACATATTCAATTTTTCGGATATCTCAGGGGAATTTGGTTCAAAAACGGATAATGTAAAATATAGCAAAAATAAATGATTCAGTTTTTTTTGGCTGACACAACCTTATTTATAAACGGATCCGCAATGTTTTTGCTAATAATTGTTTTTATTTAACTAATAAATGGGAATACATATTCAATTTTTTTGATATCTCAGGGGAAATTGGTTCAAAAACGGATAATGTAAAATATAGCAAAAATAAATGATTCAGTTTTTTTGGCTGACACAACCTTTTTTATGAACGGATCCGCAATGTTTTTGCTAATAATTGTTACTATTTAACTATTAAATAAAAATATAATTTCAATTTTCTGGATATCTCAGGTGAGATTGGTTCAAAAACGGATAATGTAAAATATAGCTAAAAAAATTGATTCAGTTTTTCGGCTAACAAAACCTTATTTGAGAAAGGATTTGCAATTTTTTTGCTAATTATTGTTTCTATTTAACTATAAAAAATAGATATCTGAAGGGAGATTGGTTCAACAATGGAAAATGTGAAGTTCAACTAAACTAGTTAATTGAATTTCTCGGCTAACACAACCTTAATTAAAAAAAAAACCGCATTGTGTTAAGCAATAATTGTTTCTATTTAACTAACATATGGAACTCAAGTTTCAAATTTCCTGAAGAAGAATTTTTTTGAACAAAAAATTGTCAAACACCTACAAGTTTAATAAGAAAAGATAATTTTAAAACTATAAATATTTTTATATCAAAATAAATTCAGTATTGTCAAGTAACAGCTTGTAATTAATTATTATGCATTAGTGCATTTTTATATTATACTTATAGCTACATATTTATAAAATTAAAAAAAACTTTTTTATTATTTACTATTTAAAAAGTGAGCTTTGCATAATAATATCTAGACGTTTTAAAGTACCAGATAAATTAATTAAAATTTTAAAATCATTTGAAGAATGATTAAATAAGTAATCATCACAAGTTCCATGATAATACAGCATAATATTAAAGAATGGAATTTATAAGCATTATAACAAAACAAGTACAACAGAAATAAACTTTAAAAGGAGCACTAAGAAAAAAACTTTTTTTTTTAACAGCCATATAATAAATCAGGACAGTGTGTATTTGAATAAACTTTTATTTTTAACACGTGTTAGTAATAGAAGTGATTATCATAGCAAATTATTCAAAAATGTATTATAAAACAGTACATTTAAGAAGCCGATAAATTAATTACTTTAATTAATAATTGCTTTTTAAAATATTGTGAGGATTTTTTTACGCTATTATGACCGATGTATAAATAAAATTCCGAGGTCATGATAATATATTTTACGACTGCAAAAAAATAAAACCTTTTTAGAATAAAAGAGACCGAACTTATAATCTTGTTCTAAATAAAATAAAATTATAATTCACAAATCAAATTATAAAACTGATCAATTTAAATGACAAATAAGTACACTTAACATAATTTTGGTTTTTTGTTATTTAAATTAGTTAATTATGCTTTTCTGGATTTAATAAAGTGATTAGGTTTTAATTTTAATTATAAATTAAGAGTAAAATATTATGTTTTAGCAATAAAAGCTGGTATAAGAATTTACAAATTTAATAATAAACATAAAAATGTATTTTAGATACTACTTATTTTACTTATGAATGCCCTTTTTTGTAACAAAATAAATTTCATGATATCAGACAACATATTGATATTTTATCTTGACAAAGTTATGTTTATGTCTTTAAATTGTAAAGATTTTTTTATTGCAGCTGAGATAATAGTTTTACTTATGGTCAGTTATTAGTGAACTCTTTAATTACCTATATATATTCACAAATAAATAAGTAATCCATTTATAAACTGCTAAAAGTTTTTTTTATAATCTTGAGTTTGCATATTTACAAAAAAAATGAAAACGTTACACTGGTTGGCACAATTCATACAAAAAACTATTTAAAAAATTTCAAGGTAAAGTATAGATAAAAAACTAGTAATGCCGCCGAAACCGGATCCAAACCCGGTATCCGGCGAATTCGGCCAATATTAGAAAGATTCGGTTCCGGCCGGACCTTGACAACTATCCTATTTTTAATAAAAAAAACAGGTGAAATATATTAATAAAATGTAAACAAACAAATAATAAAACATAAAAATAATAATAATAATATAATATTAATAAATAATGATTAAAATATTATATTAATCAGTATTATCAATAATATTTATATTATAATGTAAGAAAATTAATTTTCTTCCATGATTTGCTTGAGAAAACAGTTTTTTGCTGAAAACGCTAGATAACGGCTCTGATAAATATTGTTTTATTTATTTTATTTTTATGGATCCTGTTTTTTTTAGGTTCCGGTATCCGGTTCCGGCCTAAAAGTGGATCCGGCGGTATCACTAATAAAAACATGTACTTTTTACAATTATCAATATTCTAAAACTACTAGTACTAACCTATCAGTAAACTATCCAAACAGAAATACAAATTACTAATGTAATTATTTAAACCATCCAAACAGAAATATTACTAATGTAATTATTTTAAAAAAATTGTTCCTATTTATTATAATTTTACACATCACTGGAAAAACTCTTAAATTCAGGGTATTCCAAAGTTTTATTACAAAATTGAATTAACCGTTTTAAAGCTAAAACATCAAGTATTTTCTAAAAATTAAATTTATGCCTACAAATTGATGACATTTTAATTTGTTATAAAAATTATCTTGTGTGAAACTAAAAAATAGTTAACGTTAGGAATCCGACAATAAAAAAGGATGTGTTAGTTAAAAAACTCAATAAACTAATTTGGCATTATTTAACATTTTCCGTTTTGAACCAATTTCCCCTAAGATATCTGAAAAATTGAAATTATATTTTTATTTAATAGTTAAATTATTATTAGCAAAAACATTGCAGATCCGTTCATAAATAAGGTTGTGTCAGCCAAAAAACTGAATCATTTATTTTTGCTATATTTTACATTTTACGTTTTTAATCCAATCTCCCTCGAGATATCCGAAAAATTGAATATGTATTCCCATTTATAAGTTAAATAGAAACACTTTTAGCAAAAACATTGCGGATCCGTTCATAAATAAGGTTGTGTCAGCCAAAAAACTAAATCATTTATTTTAGCCATACTTTACATTTTCCGGTTTTAAAGCAATTTCCCCTGAGATATCCGGAAAACTGAAATTATATTTTCATTTATTAGTTAAATAGAATCAATTATTAGCAAAAACATTGCGGATCCGTTCATAAATAAGGTTGTGTCAGACAAAAAAACTGAAATTAATTTTTGCTATATTTTACATTTTCCGTTTTTAAACTAATTTCCCCCGAGATATCCGAAAAATTAAAATTGTATTCCCATTTGTTAGTTAAATAGAAACATTTATTAGCAAAAACATTGCGGATCCCTTCATAAATAAGGTTGTGTCAGCCAAAAAACTGAATCATTTATTTTTGCTATATTTTACATTTTCCGTTTTTAATCCAATCTCCCTCGAGATATCCGAAAAATTGAATATGTATTCCCATTTATTAGTTAAATAGAAACACTTTTTAGCAAAAACATTGCGGATCCGTTCATAATTAAGGTTGTGTCAGCCAAAAAACTGAATCATTTATTTTTGCAATATTTTACATTTTCCGTTTTTGAACCAGTTTCCCCTGAGATATCCAAAAAATTGAATATGTATTCCCATTTAATAGTTAAATAGAAATAATTATTAGCAAAAACATTGCGGATCCGTTCATAAATAAGGTTGTGTCAGACAAAAAAACTGAAATTTATTTTTGCTATATTTTACATTTTCCGTTTTTAAACTAATTTCCCCCGAGATATCCGGAAAATTAAAATTGTATTCCCATTTGTTAGTTAAATAGAAACAATTATTAGCAAAAACATTGCGGATCCCTTCATAAATAAGGTTGTGTCAGCCAAAAAACTGAATCATTTATTTTTGCTATAATTTACATTTTCCGTTTTTAATCCAATCTCCCTCGAGATATCCGAAAAATTGAATATGTATTCCCATTTATTAGTTAAATAGAAACACTTTTTAGCAAAAACATTGCGGATCCGTTCATAATTAAGGTTGTGTCAGCCAAAAAACTGAATCATTTATTTTTGCTATATTTTACATTTTCCGTTTTTAATCTAATCTCCCTCGAGATATCCGAAAAATTGAATATGTATTCCTATTTATTAGTTAAATAGAAACCCTTTTTAGCAAAAACATTGCGGATCCGTTTATAAATAAGGTTGTGTCAGCCAAAAAAACTGAATAATTTATTTTTGCTATATATTACATTTTCCGTTTTTAAACCAATCTCCCCCGAGATATCCAAAAAATTGAATATGTATTTCCATTTATTAGTTAAATAGAAACAATTATTAGCAAAAACATTGCGGCTCCGTTCATAAATAAGGTTGTGTCAGCCAAAAAACTGAATCATTTATTTTAGCTATATTTTACATTTTTCGGTTTTAAAGCAATTTTCCCTGAGATATTCGGAAAACTGAAATTATATTTTTATTTATTAGTCAAATAGAAACAATTATTAGTAAAATCATTGCGAATCCGTTCATAAATAAGGTTGTGTCAGCCAAAAAACTGAATAATTTATTTTTGCTATATTTTACATTATCCGTTTTTGAACCAATTTCCCCTGAGATATCCAAGAAATTGAATATGCATTCCCATTTATTAGTTAAATAGAAACAATTATTAGCAAAAACATTGCGGATCCGTTTATAAATAAGGTTGTGTCAGCCAAAAAAAACTGAATCATTTATTTTTGCTATATTTTACATTATCCGTTTTTGAACCAATTTCCCCTGAGATATCCGGAAAATTAAAATTGTATTCCCATTTGTTAGTTAAATAGAAACAATTATTAGCAAAAACATAGCGGATCCGTTCATAAATAAGGTTGTGTCAGCCAAAAAACTGAATCATTTATTTTTCCTATATTTTACATTTTCCGTTTTTAAACAAATCTTTTTCGGATATCTGGAAGTTTAAAGTTTTATTATTATTGGTTAATTAAATATTTATTAGCTTAAGCAATGGCCATCCAACCTTAAATTAAATTATTAGTCAAATTATTTAGATTTTTGTTTCATAAATAAGTTTATTTCTATTTGTTATATAATAAGAAGCAAAAATATGTAAAAACGTTTAAAAGCTACAAATTATTTTTTATGTAAAAATATTGAACGCTGTTTTAATTTTATATTTATAATTTAATAACACCCATTTATATCTACATATTTTGTTGAGAACGCAGTTGTTTTAAATTTATTATTTATTTAATTTTTGCTAAATAATACTATTTAGTTAAACAACAGAGCAATTTGTTTAAATTATTAAGTTTTATATTGATCTAAAACAAATATAAGAGCGCCGCTAAATTCCAATACTGGTACGCATGTTAATGATTTAGCTGAGCGATTCTTGAGTGAGAGCGCGGATTCACAAATGTGCTTCTTTAACGAATCCGTAGCCGTAGCTAAGTTCAGCCACGTACAGCACTGACGGTCAAAACAATATTATTAAGCATAAGCGAGTGTAAGTGCAACCAAGTTGTTATATTGTCAATTATTAATGTTTCTTTTAGAATATAATAGCACATAGTTGGGGCATGTAGCATTTAGAGCCGGATTAACAGTTTAGCAGTAAATTGGGCACATTATTAATTAACAGATTATCAGTTTGACAGTAGAAACAAATGTAAACACCGAATTTACTGTTTTAAAAACTGCATTAACAATTTAGCAGTAGAATTTGGCACATTTTATTATTTCAAAACCAAGAGAACGGTTCGATATAATAGAATTACCGGATTTTCAGTTTTAAATACCCGATTTATAGTTTGCGTCAATTGTGTGGGCAAAGAACTTGCAAAATTGTCAAGGTGGGATTGACTCGTGGCTTTTTTTTTCCGAATCGGCTAATTTGGTGCTTTTATGTTAATATTTTATTATCTAAATAAAAAATTTTTTTGTTTAAACTATTGAGATTAATAAAATACATTGAAAAAAAGTATGTATATTTTTATTTTGACTTCAAAATTACTAAAAAAAAGAGTATCTGGTCAGCCTGAAACTGACTGAAACCATAGAAAACACACTCGTATAGAAAGGCAACTCCGCCCATTTTCTGTCACCTTGATAAGCGCCATCTTACGAAACTCACTACCGAATTTTGTCGGTAAATTAGAAAACTTTAATTACTAAATTTGCCCGCTAAATTTGAAATACTAAATTATTTATTTTGCGTACTAAAATTGAAAAATAAATGTAGTAGTATTTATTTTGGACGTTATTTTTTAGTAATGCACATACTTACCATTTAAAACCTGAAATACATGTTTTTAAAATGAAAATCATTTACATACTTACCATTTAAAACCTGAAATATACGTTTTAAAATTAAAAAACAAGTTATTTTTTATGAATTTTATTTATGTATAGGTTATGTATTGTAATCTGACTATAATACATATATTATAATATATTACATATATAATACCTTTATAAATATAAATATTTTAATAGTTGTTATAAATAAATATAATAATTTACAAACTTATACATTATGTACTAACCTTTTTAAGCAATATACAATTGTAAATTAAACTATACACAAAAAGATTTCACAAAAAACACAGTGATAATTTAGAGCAGACAGGATGAAGCACAAGATAAACGAAACGAACGAAACGAACAAAAAATAACACTGACCAACTGACAATCAACAAAACAAGTGTCATAACTGACTTGACTCATCATATGATCGTAGATTTTACGCTCTCAGCGCCCTCATTGGAAGTTGCTACCACTAATTGACAAATTTGACCAATTACATATCAGTGAACACGAACACACCATGACTGAAACTGACAGCAATGACAGCATGCTTGAATACTATATTTATTTAGTTTGTACTTTGTAATGAAAATTATAGGATTTCTAATGAGCCCCAATAATTACAATTACAAAATACTAAACTTCATAAAAATAAATATAATAAAAAATTAAAAAATGGCATTGGTGGCACTTAGAACAAGAATTTTCACTTATCATTGATTGTTAATTTTTTGCAATTAATTACAATAAAATTATAAATAACTCCTGTACAAAGTCCTATTTGTAATCATAACCAATACATGTGGCGTAATATTATGTCATTGAACTTGATTACCTGCTGACTCCTCCACATTCTGTATTGTAGTGTTGAAGATGGTGGCATTCTAGGTTAAGGTCATAGAAATTTGAAGATTTCTATTGGAAACAATGAGCATCCAATATCCAATATTAACATAAACCATGCTACCTAGAAAAGTTGGTCATATATTGAAATACGGAGCTCTTGCTGTGACAATTGGGGGTTCTGCATATACAATAAGTACAAGTAATAATAATATAGATTCAATAGGAATAGTAAGATTAAGTCGTGCTGCTTTAACTGTTTTTAAAATTGGTGCAATATATAAAAAGAACCTTTACAATCATGGTTTGGATAAAACGTCTGAGGAATATATTGAATTAAAAAATTTCTGCCATCTGCAAGGGGCTGAAAGGTTGCTCAATTTATGTTGTAAAAATAAAGGAGTTTATATTAAAGTTGGGCAACACATTGCTGCATTAGAATACTTATTACCAAAGGAATATGTACAAACTATGAAGATATTACACAGTCATGCACCCGCCAATAGTATTGAAGATGTTTATAAAGTTATAAAAGAAGATTTGAAGAAGGAACCCAACGAATTGTTTGCTAGTTTTGATGAAAATCCATTGGGAGCTGCTTCGTTGGCACAAGTACACAAAGCTACTTTAAAAGATGGTTCGGTTGTTGCTGTTAAGGTGCAGCATCCTTATGTACAAGGCAATTCGAAAGTTGATATGAAAACGATGGAAATATTAGTTAAATTAGTCAGTTTGGTGTTTCCAGAATTTAAATTTCAATGGCTTGTCGATGAAACCAAGAAGAATATACCTAAAGAACTTAATTTTAAAATGGAAGGTGAAAATGCTGAGAAAATTGCCGAAATGTTTAAAGACGTTGAATGGTTGAAGATACCGAACATTAAGTAATTTTATTGTACTATTTTGTTATGTAAGTTACTAATTAAATTTTTTAGATGGGATTATACAACTTCTCGAGTACTTGTAATGGAATTTTTAGAAGGTGGTCAAGTTAATGATATTGATTATATTAAGAAGGAAAAAATAAATCCATTTGAAATATCGGAAAAATTAGGAAAATTATATTCACGTATGATATTTATTAATGGATTTGTTCATAGTGATCCTCATCCGGGTAATATATTAGTTAAAAAAAATTCAAGCGGACATTGTGACGTTATTTTATTGGATCATGGATTATATGCGGTAATATTTGATTACAATAACATTTATGTTTTATTATTTTATTTATTTATTAGAATTTATCTCACGAAACGCAAGTCAATTATGCAAATTTATGGCTTAGTATATTGGGAAGGGATCGTAATGCTATGAGACAATATTGCAAAAACTTGGGAGTTGAGGGTCATTTGTATGGATTATTTACTTGCATGATTACAGGAAGAACATGGGATTCTATTATGGAGGGAATTGATAAGTAAGTAACTAATTTATGCAACTAATAATCAATTATTAAATCATTTTTATAGAAAAAAACCAAATAGTGGTGAAAAGGACCTGTTTCAAAGAGAATTTACAAATCTGCTTCCGGATATATCAGGTGTCCTTGAACGTGTCAATCGGCAGCTTCTCTTAATTCTGAAAACAAATGATTTGATGCGTGGTATTGAATATACATTGAAAACAAGCGCACGTATGGGTTCTTTTCAAGTTATGTCTTCTTGCTGTATTAAATCTGTTTATGCCCAGCAAATTGATGAATCCAATACTAGAATGAAGAAGTGGGCTAAAATGTTGGCACAATATTGGTTGTTATTTAAAATGAATATTTATTATACTTATATTAATTTAAAAGCTATTGCCAATTGTTAGGAAATTATTCTATTTTTCTATTAAATTTGTAATTTGTTAAAGATTTCTATGAATTATTGAGATTTGTTATTATAAAATACCGAAAATTATATTGTTTTTTTTTTTTATTGTGTCAATGCATAAATTTGGGTGTAATTAATTATCTTTACATTAACACCTAATGTAAATAATGAAGTAAAACCAAAACATAATGAAAGTTTATGCTCTCAATCAGGCATGCTCCTATTAGCTTTATATTTCTGAAACAACTCGTCAAGATCACCACCAGCAAAGATGCGATTTAGCATAGAGAGCATAAAGATGGAAGCAGTGGCGGAACTAGGATTTTTGGGCCCCACCGAAAATCTTAAGCATACAAATTTGTATTTTTTTAACTTCATTGCTTGATCCTGTACTTGTGGGCTCTTCTGCATTGCTTTAAGATGGGTTGCTATTACCACTTCTATGGAATATAGTGGCAGACAGTCTAATTTAGCAACTCAATATCCGAGGTATCTACACAATTGGTTACACAGAGATTGCTTGTTTTTTTGCTAGGAGGTGCGTTGGTTACACCGGACAGTACCTGTATTTTAACAGCAGTTTTTCTCTGTGGTTTTGTCACCATATATTTATATCTTTTGTAGCATGTGTAGTCATACTGGCACGCCATAAAGCTTTCCTCAAGTTTGGCATAACACTTTGGTTGTCGCCCACAAGCACCGAGCGTATTTATTGCCTCAACTTAAACTTGCTTTGCTGGTTGTTAATGCACAATTGACTCTTTTTATGTTCAAGTTGGAAATTCTTCAAATCCAATCAGTAGTTTTTGAGATTGCAAACTCAGCATCTTGCACTATGTACTCTAATTTGCCACTAGCAACGAGTGCCAGGTTGTCCGCATAACTAATTAACTGGACATCTTTCGGGAGCTTGATTTTTAGCTCACTATTATAGTAGATGTTCTACAGGGTTGGTTCTAGAACCGAGCTTTCTGGGACACCGCAAGTCATGTCTATTTTAAAGTCTACAAACACATCTTTTTCTTCTGGATAAAAACATATTAACTTTATTAAGTATTCCAGTATAATTCACGTCCAGGGTCACCAAAATAGCATACAACTTTTACAGTTTTGCATCTCCGACAATTGTCTTGACTTTCTAAGATCAAGCTTGCTTCTGAAGCCGTACTGATGATCAAATAGCCTGCCTTAAGGCTGCAGTCTCACTGCACCACCGCCACCAACTATCACCGTTTGCCACTAACCACCAAAATGTACTACGGTCTCACTGCAGCTACTGGTGACCACCAAAATTTAAATTTCCCACTTATTTCTATGTCAAAGTGCTATATTTATATATTTATATTTTATTTACTAATGTAATTAGTTTATCAATGTCGGGTGGTGTCAATGTTTCTTCCATGTTACCGCGTTTTACAAATTCTCAAATATCAAAGCGAAAATGACAGATTATGTTTTGATTTGTGAAATATCAAGTTAGTATGTTTCAAATGACGATCAACTGTTGCCGCGCTACCACCAACCAATTTGAAATTATGAAACGGTGGTTACCAAATGACAGATGCCGGCGAGAATAGTGAATCAGTCGGACCGTCGCCATATGATTTAACGTGTTCGAATTTTAGTTGGTGGCGGTGGGTGGTGCAGTGAGACTGCAGCATCTGTCATTTGGTAACCACCGTTTCATAATTTCAAATTGGTTGGTGGTAGCGCGGCAACAGTTGATTGTCATTTGAAACATACTAACTTGATATTTTACAAATCAAAACATAATCTGTCATTTTCGCTTTGATATTTGAGAATTTTAAAAACGGTAACATGGAAGAAACATGGACACCATCCGACATTGATAAACTAATTATATTAGTAAATGAAAGGCCCAAAATATAAATATATAATAATAATAATAATAATAGCGTCTTTATTTCTAATATAATTTATACAGAAAAAGGCGAAGTTTAGTTTTAGCCATGGTTATAGCACTGGTCTTCCACTTAACCTTTATAATTTTCACATTAATAATTTTGATCTAAATTGTTTACAAACTTCTTTTTCTTCTATTCCTGTTTCTTTGCTTCATTTAATACATGGTTTAATCTTACATTTACTACTGTAGGTGTTGCAGGCACTCCAATTACTATATAATTTAAACAGCATTCTTCTACTGACATAGAAAAGAGTGGGAAATTTAAATATTTGGTGGTCACCAGTGGCTGCAGTAAGACCGTAGTACATTTTGGTGGTTAGTGGCAAACGGTGATAGTTGGTGGCGGTGGTGCAGTGAGACAGCAGCCTAACTCTCGATCTTGTTAATTAGCCTACTGTTCAGTATCTGTTTGTATAGTTTGCCTATCAAGTTTATAAAGCACAACGGTCTATACGTAACAAAAAACTATTTTATATTATGGCTACTTATTATTTCTTGGAAGAAGTTCCATCGCTGATCAATTGGCTAAAAACAGTTGCCAAAAGGTTAGTGTTTTCTTACGCGGTGGCTTTAATGACTTCTGACTTATTAACTTACCGATGTGGTTGGATTCAGGTCTAATAGCATTAGAGTTTGTTTCTCCTGTTTGGTAACTATGTACTTTGGTCATGCCCAGAAAACACAGTTAAGTTACATATAACGTAATTTAACGTAAAAAACGCGTTATTGCACAATCGGTAAGAGCTATATTGAAGCATGTTATTAGGTTAAAGAAGCGCAAATAAATGGTCTTTAATTTGAAATTCCAATTTTTTTTTAAATTCATGACTTTTAAGCATGATTTTTAACAAAAGTAATAAAAAAAAACAAACAATAAATTCATTCTTTGAGTTATGACACAAGTACGGCTAGAGCTAGATCAAGATATGCTGTTAAAAAAAATGGACAATTTAATTGCTTGTAATTTTTATATCTTATTTTTTTTAATTAAAACTTAAGAGAGATATTTCAAATATTGTATAAAAAAACAAAAAAGTTTTTGACGTGCAGCTTCTAGGGTGAACAAAAACCCCTTTACCCACCCTAGAAGTTTGTTACCCCTATTCATTAACACCCTATTTAATAAAAATATTTGTTTCAATTAAAATCCGGCGATTAACGTGTATTTCTCGTATCATATACAAACAATTTTTTTAACAATAAATAAATTATTATAATCTTTTACTAAAATACAACATTAGATAGTTACATGATTACAATAGAATTGTAATGAAATACATGTAATTTGTATATATTTTAATTGTTTGTAATTACATTAATTACGCCTATGGTGATAGTCAAGGACAGTCTAGAGATATGTTTTTTTAATTTTTACAATAAGTGTATATTTGGTTACCTACATCGAATCCTCGGTCATTCTCGCCCACCCTGTATGTAGTTGTTACTGCGAGATTTGTGAAGATAGCTACAAAATTATATGTATATTAGGTTGCCTATGGTTGCACAATAATATAATAATTTAATTCATTATTATGCCCGTATGACACTGATCTATAATTCTTTATTGAATTATCATCAATCTTATTGTAGATTGAAATTTTAAGAATATTTTTAGTTTTTCTTTAGAATTAACACAAAAAATGTACGAATTAACAGTTTTTTAAAAATAGTTAGGTTATAATAGAGATTTTCCATTTGACAAAACAGTCGCACTTGGTGGCACTAATTTATTGATTTTTGAATTTATTTGTCAAACGCTTTTTACATTTTCTATGTGTTTTTCAAGATAGAGAACGTCCCACAAACGCCAAATATTTTCTTTGCGTTTGTCAAGTATGAGACGCTGTTGCTCGCAATATTGAAAAATGTAAAAATGCACCGGGTGCATAAAGTGCGCAAATGGAACACACCTATAATAAATGCTATTACTCACATGTTATGTGTTAATTATTAAGAAAACCTAAAAATATTCTTAAAATTTCAATCTACAATAAGATTGATGATGTTTTGTGCATTTTACAAACTTTTTAAGATTTAAATATTTTTATATATATAATTCAAGATATAATTATTGACAGTGTAATACGGGCATTAGTAATAATTTTTTTTTTTAATTAATAAAAAGCATTTTGCCGTGAGATACCGTTGACGTTGTGGTATGAAATGGTTTTAAACCGTTGCGTTGTCGCGAGTTACCGGTTATATACTTTTGACTCCGAATGTACCAACCAGCGAGGTGAATTTAAAACCCTTGTTGGAAGCAGTTTAATAAGTCCGATATGTCAAATTTAAATATGATAACCTATAATGAGATGAATTGTCAAGAATGATTATGAAAATAATTAGTAAAAATTGCTATTAAGTATAAATAAAATGAATATTCTTTGTAAGTAAATGTATATGTAGCAAATATTTTACTAAATTAATAATAATCGTAAAAAAATTAATGACAGGTGTAACCGTTTACAACCAGTACGTTTTCGTGAGATTTCCGCGATCACCCAAAAATAGAAAGAGATGGAAATAAAACCGCTGTCCGATCGCTGGTATGTACGGTTTCTCACGGCAAAACGCTTAAAATATCAGATTTAATTAAAAAAAAAAACACAATTTTTTTAATTTTTGCATTTGATGTTTACTCAATTGTTATTCTATGATTTTTTAATAAGTTGGCAACATTGCATTTAACTAGCCAACTTCTCGCGTGTCAACATCAAGCCCTCTTTTCGTGTAAAAGTTCCATCAAACCGCCAGGTATGTAAAACTTCCTCAAATATCTTCAATTTTCTAACACCATCGATCTTACTTAATGCGATTAATTGATCAGGATGGAATCCCGGCCATGTATTTTACGATATTTTTGAAATATTTTTATATAAAATGTAGTTGATGAAAAACTTGTGACATATTTGATATCATAACCTATATTTCATGTAAGGTCCCTTGTAAATAAGATACAACAAACACATTGATTTAATATTGTATTAAATACCTTTGATACTGCATATTGCAAGTAAATTAAATATTGCTAATATAAATTTTTTATTAGTATAATTTATTATACTTATTTTGTTTTAGGATGTTGATGCCAAAAAAGAATAGAGTAGCCATCTACGAATACCTCTTCAAAGAGGGAGTTTTGGTTGCTAAAAAGGACTACCACGCACCCAAACATCCCGAATTAGAAACCATTCCTAATTTGGAAGTAATTAAAGCACTTCAATCGTTAAAATCAAGAGGATATGTTAAAGAACAATTTGCATGGAGGCATTTCTACTGGTGAGTCGTATATTTTGATAATAATTTTTGGTTGTGTAAAATTGCTAGATGGCCTCATTAATAATTAGTCTTAGGTTTATCATTTATCAAGTTTTGCTATTTGGTTGGCTATTGAAAAACATAATTTACTTTTTAATACTTGTGTCACACTATAATTCTCTATTGAATTAGAGAGTCGTAGAGACACGAGACTGAGTTTTTTCTGTGTAATTTACGCATTAGCAGTTTTAAAATTACACATTATTTTATAAATGCTATTTCTCACATTTTATGCATTAATTAGAAAGGAAAACTAAAAATGTACTTTAAATTTCAATCTACAATAAAATTGATCATTTGTACATTTGTTAAAAATATAATGAATTATTAAATTTCGTTTGGACTTGAAAATGTCTAATTATCTGTATTTGAGGTTATATAGTAGGTGTTTTCTTTTTGCATAGTGAGGTTAGCCAAAATACTTGCTTATATTTGTTTTTTTTTAATTAAAATTTTCTTGTTACAATTTTATACATTTTTAAATGATTTTAAAATAATTAATTTTTATCTTGTGATAGGCCGCCATGGGCAGGGGGGAGGTAAAATTCTTACTTTGGCTTACTTGCTATTCGCAAAATACAGGTATATTAAGTAAGAATAAGTAAGGTGATGCAAGAATAACTGAGAATAGTGGCAAATGACAACATATTTTATTTATTTATTTATTCCATTGCCTTTTTACCTTTCGGTGTCAGGCTGGGTTAACATATTAATAACTTAAAAAACAAAAGTTACTAAATAATTAACAAAAAACAATTTGTTTATGAATACAGGCTTTAACCTGAAAAAATTTAAGTGCTCAAAAATTGCATAAAAAACTTTTTGAAATTAATTCCTGATTATAGTAATAAAATTGATTGTTTCTAAAAAAAAAAGTTTTATTATTAATAATTGGAAGATATAATTTTACTGAAATGTAGTTTGTGTAGCACTGTAAGAAAACTATTTTATATTATGTTTTTTTCTTAGGTATTTGACAAATGAAGGAATTGAATATTTGAGGACATACCTTCATTTGCCTCCAGAAATTGTACCCGCTACACTTAAACGTCAAATCCGTACAGAGACAGCACGTCCAAGAGCTGCCGCTGTTCGTTCAGAAACATCCAAACCATCAGAAGATCGTGCTGGATACAGAAGGACCCCTGGTGGTCCACCCGGTGGTGATAAGAAGGCTGATGTTGGTGCAGGTACAGCTGATTTGGAATTCAGAGGTGGATTTGGAAGGGGTAGAGGTGCACCTCAATAGTGAATTATTTTATATTATGTTCAAACAAATAAAAAAATAAAATCTCTCTTGAGTGTGATTTGCAGAATTTGTATGTAAGGAGCTTTTATTTTTTCCTAGTGCTGGTTTTATATTTGACATAGTAAGTATTTTATAGATATTTTATTTGAGATTACATGCCTGAGAAGTAATTATTCAAACGATTAAAGACAATTGAAGGGGCAAGTGGATGAATATGTTATGTTACAATTTGCAAAATGAGATTTAAGTAAATTACTTTGTGAATTTTTCATACATGCAGTACCAAAAAAACATAGCATATTCATCCATTCGATAACTCTTGAAATAATGAATGAACTACTTTGAAAGATCTAGTCATGATAAAGTGGCATAAAACATGTTCTTCCATTAAAAAGCTCACTTTTCGAAAAATGTAACATAACATTTTCATCCACTTGCCCCTTCAATTGTTTTGATTTTTGAAATATATAAATATTTACATTATAATTTAAAATTTCTATTTAACTAAAATTTATTTTTATTAACATACAAAAATTTAGTTAAATAGAAATTTTAATAGATTATCTAACCTTAAAAATTTTTGTAATGTCTAATAAATGACGATATGAAAATTCAAGTTAGCGGGAAAATATTTTAAAAAACGGTTATGGTAGCGGGAAAAAACAATTTTTTTAAATATTAATAACTAATATGAATATTAATTTTTTGTTAAGTGTTTTTTTTTAAATTAATTTTTGAGACTTATTAACATAAACCTATTGCTAAATATATAATAAATAATAGCTTGTAATGTTTCTGAAATCAATGGCGAAGGTCTCGATTAATGTTTGAAATTTTCAACTATGGAACAGCTAGGATTAAACTATTGAGAAGGGAATGTATTGAAAAAAAAAGTGGGCAATTTTTTTAACTTTATTTTGTAACCCACCTTTCCACTGGGATTTATTCAAAAAGAGGGGGTGGCTTGGGGGTTCTTCCATGTTGCAGACTCTTGCTTACACAGGTTAATATTGTTATTTTAATGTGATATAAGCTCTCAAAAGTTATAGTTGCACCTGTGAACTGTGAGTGGCATGCAAACTGTTCGATTAACATTGATTTGTTTTTAATAGAATTTGAGAAACGGTATTCTCAGTTGCACTTGAACTTTTTCCATGTTTGTCAAAGATGTTTTCAAGCAGTGTTTAAAGATGTACCAGAGCTTTTTTAAACTGCAATTAGGAAGTTTTAAACTGTTCCTGGCTGTACTAAAGTATTTCTGTTCAAATTTATCTGTTTTTATGTAATTTCTCTCTAAACAGCTTACGTTTCTAATTAACTTAAACTTTTTCAAAATGTAAGGAGTTGTTCAAAAGCGTACTGATGAAAGTGTTCCGAGCTGTCCTTAATTGTATTTAGTCATTTCCAATTAATATTAATTGTTTTAATTCGATTTTGAATTGCTACCAAGAGATCTCAGTTGCAACTGAATTGTTCCTTGTATCTAAGCTGTTTCAAATTAATTTTATGCTTTTAGAAATGCTCTAAAGTGTACTGGATCTATTTCAATGTAATTTAAATTCATCTCAAGTGTTCTCAGTTTGGATGCAACAAATTTTTTGGGGTTTCTAATAAAAGGTGATATTTATTTTCAAAATTTCACAAAATGCCAAAACATATTTATAAATCAATTTTTTTTCCATGATGAGTTAATTAGATAGTTAGAAGATTTTAGCTTAAAAACTAAGCTAACTTTGTCAGTTTTAGTGCATAAAGAAAATTGCAAATTTCAAACCAAACTATTTTATAATTGGGAAAAAGTTTTCCACTAGGGATGGATTATATAGACAGTTTATTTTTTTTTAAATGATTTATTTTATCATTTGGTCAACAAAAATCACGTAGCTATGTGAAATCATTAAAAAAAAAAATGATTATATAATCCATCCCTAGTGGAAAACTTTTTCCCAATTATTAAATAAAAGACAATCAAATTAACTGCATTATCAAACTATTTTAATTTTTTTATAAAATATCAACAAAAAAAATACAAATGTGTTAATAATGTTTTCTGAATAAGATGTTCTAGTTAATTAGAGAGTTTAAATAATAAACTTAAAAATTAAATCAACTCCGCCAGTTTTATGCTGGAATTCATGAAAGCCAGTTAAATTAACGGTTGATTAAATTTGACAACCGCAAAACTATTTATAGTAATGCTACCACAAAGGCAAGTTTTACACAATATGTAGCTACCAGAACTAAAAGGAAAATAATATTTGATACTAACGCAAAGTAAATATCAAGTATTTATATTGAATTAATAAAAACAATTTTGACAGTTTATAGTATGTTGAGGTTATGTCGTCACATTTAACTCTGATTAACTGTAATCAGCTTTCATGAATTCCACCATTATAGTAAGTTAAAAAAATAATTTGTAAATTAAAAACAATTTTCAAAATATCCCAATCCATTTTTCTTGAATTATTCAAATCGGGTTTCAACAAGTCCGGCTATAAATACAGAAAGTTGACCGATGATCTAAAATTTGGCTTAAATGTCAAAATCCGGTCTCAAATTGGTAAAATCTTTATTTAAATTAATAAAATCCGGCCAGAAAGAATTATAAAATAGAAAAAATTAATTAAATTCAGAAAATATTCAATCCGGCTTTGAATTAATAAAATCCGGTCTCATATCAATAAAGTTCGGTCACGAAATACAAAAAGTTGATTTAAAAACTGGCTTAAATGTTAAAATCCGGTCTAAGACAGATAATATATGTCTTCAAATTATCCAGCCATAAAATACAAAAAATTAATTAAATTTAGAAATATTTTGACGTGAGTAAAATCCGGCTTTAGTTTGTTGAAATGTCGCATTTTATTGTTAAAAGTCGGCTATGAAATATAAAATCTTGATTTAAAACTTATTTGGCCGAATTTTTGCAAATTCAATTAATATATAAACCTAAACTTTTTAATATTTATTTTTAATTACTCTGAAGAATAAGAGTATTCTGTTTTAAGAATTCTGATACATTTTCTCATTTTGTTTTATTGCATTATTTATAATTTAAGGTTACATTTTGTTATTTTATTATGATAAAAATCAAATGATTTTTCTTAATTTTTGAATTTTATTGCTGGACTTCTGTGATTCAGTTCAGTTCAGCGAGCAGTTTCAATTACATTGCTCTGCCCGCCCACCAAATTGCGAACGTAATTTGTCATTAAATTTGGGAAAAAGATTGATCAATCCAACTTCTTGATATCAAACAGTTGGGTAGGTGGGCGAGGCACTCAGTTCATTGATAGTCGGCCAGTAATTTCAATTAAAGTGCCCTGCCCACCCATCCAAGTGTTGGTCATCCAGATATTGGAAGTTGCTTTTCACCGTGAATGTCGTTTGTGATTAAATTGGTGGAGGAGGTGATAAATCTAACTTCTACTGAAGAGTCTGGTTTTATTAAAATATTGTATTGCAAAGTTTAAACATAGATTTGAATAAACTCATTTATTTTCAGTCTGTGTTTTTAGCTTTGTGGGGTTCTGGAAATAGTTATAATGGGGTTTCAAATTGGCCAAGATATTTCAATAGAAAAAAATATTTACAATTGTATTAACATTTTGCATAATCTTTTGCTGAATCTTGTTTTGGCCCCTATCTCCTACAGCTGGGGGGCCGGATGCCACCTGCATCCTCTTTGTGACCTCTTTCTAATTAATTTTAAAATGATCCAATAAAATACAAATTGTTCTAAAGTGTTCCAAGATGTACAGGAACTGTTTCCACATAAAGTATCGCAAGCTCTTTCTGAGTGTACTTTACTTTTTACTGTATTTTAGGTTAAAATTAATCTGTTTTATTGTTTCCAAATTAAATGAGCTATTTCTAATTTATTCTTTTGATGCGTTAAGAATGGTTCTAAAGTTTTACAAGGTGAACTGAAACTATTTTCAACTAAAGGGTTTTTCAGTTGGCGCGGGTAGATTTTGGCGGCCCGTGGCGGCCATTTTGTTTTGTTTAAATGATAAAACTTTATTATCAATTAGTGCAAACGTTGCGCGCATTGCGCCTATTTTACGGTAGACGTGGTGGCTTTTCACAGTCGACTTTTCAACTTTGGTGGTAAAATTTGAGACGACGGGTTTGGAAATAATCAGCCAACACCTGTACGTTCAAGGAACGCAAGATTGGTGGAGAGCATTGCTGCGGTCTGTGAAAGTGTACAGCAGAACTCGAGGCAGTCGATTTCTTGCCGTGCACAAGAACTCGGGTTTTTACAGTTTTCAATTTCGCCAATTTTGCGTTGACTTAGGCTTACACTCGTACAAGATCGAATTGACCCAGGAACTTTTATGTTCATGACTATAGACAACGCTGTTTGTTTGCTGACCGGGCTTTGAATTGTTTGGAAAAAGACTCCGATTTTGGCGGAAAAATCATGTTTAGCAACGAGGCGCATTTTTGGATTAATGGTTATGTTGACGAGCAAAATTGCGACGACACCAATCCACACGAGGTTCACGAGGTGATAATGCATCCTCAAAAAGTTACAGTTTGGTGTGGATTTTGGGCCGGCGGCGTCATTGGTCTGTAATTTTTCGAAAACTAGAAAACTTATTATAGCCCAAATTGACATTTTGCATAAACGTGATTTGGTCACAAAGGTCTTACGATTTGACCCCGCTAGACTTTTTCTTATGGAGTTTCTTGAAGTTGCAGGTCTATGCAAATAAACCATAATCGACCAATGCCTTAAAGGTGAACATAACCCAGGCCATCGCTCAAATTCAGCCGGATCTATGCAGAAGAGTAATTGAAAATACGATCACTCGGATCCGTGCTATCATAAGAAGCCGAGGCGAGTATTTAAACGATGTCATATTCCACACTTAATTGCTTACATGGTCCTTTCAAATAAAAAAATAATGTTGTTAATACCTCACACACAGCTTGTTTTATTCCATTTCAACATCTACCCGCTCTTATTGAAAAAAACCTTTATCCCGTTGCTATCTTGATTTCCAGTATTGTAGAGAAAGCAACTACTTTGGCGTCATTAGGTTTGTCCATTCGATATAGTGTTTTTATTGCTATATTTTGTTGTTGTAACTTGTTTATGTTTTTTATGTTGGTTTGTGACCATATGTAGGAAGTTTGTGAACTAAAGATTGTATTATAAATAATGTATCCTATTTTAGATTATTGGTAATTGTAATTCCAAGATAATTTGTATGTGAAACTTTACTTAATTGTTTTCTATTTATATAGCGTAATGTTTGTGATGATTGTGTTTATTAATTGTTAGTAGATTGTTATTGTACCAGTCATTAATTTGATTTAAGTCTTCTGTGTTGCAGTTTTGTTTTGTTTATTACTGCATGTATATGTATAGCTTTCCGTTTAGTTTTAATTCAAATATGTCATTAATATAGAAGTGGTGCAAGCACTAAGTAAATATAGTTTAAATCTGCAATAAATCACTTTAAACTATCAAAAATATTCTGAATCTGCTAAAATAGTTTTTAAGATAACAAAATAATGTTATATATGTAAAAAGTGATCAAAAACTGTCAATTGTACTTTTTATATTATATTTGCAAGGAAACTGAGATGAGAATAGGTTAAATTGTGGTGTAATACGGGTGGGAGATTAATCACGATTTAACATTTATAATCATGAATATTCCCATCACAGACAATGAGTTATTTTATTTTATAAATAGATTGATTTTTTTGTAATTTTGTTGTTTTAAAATGTTAATGATAATAGTTTTGGATAAATATTCCTTTAAGTTCATTGAAAATTACACTCGTATTTCTAAAATTACAAACCGCAACTCAATATTTTACAATGATTGGTTTAACTTTTAAGCTATGACATATTTTTGTTTTAGTTTTTTTAAGGATTAATCAATGTTAAAATTTATTATTTTAATAATTACTACAAGGTGTAAATGGTCTTTAATACTTGTAGTGTTGTGCTCGCACCGCCACCATCCAATTCACCGGACCGTAACTCCTTCAACGATGCCGCGCGCTATAGCAGAGTCAGTTGGTTGTTTGTGCTGGGAACGGAACGTACTCGCGTGTCTTTAATTGTTGCGCCAAAGACGTTGTTTTCATGTGATTTATTTAATTATGATAAGTGTTAATACTGGAGGAGCATTTCGTTAAACGTAAGTTTTCTATTATATCAACTTGTTAACATATTAGGATAGAAACAAACAAAAATATATTTATTGGGAATTGAAAATTATTTTAAATTCATCAATTATTGCATTAATTTCCAACAATTTTGTTATTATTTTTTTCGTTAATTGTATCTATTGACAAGAAATGGTATTACTTTTATTAGAATTAGCTACACTCGACAAACAACAAATGTAGTTTGTTAGAGTTTAAGATGAAATTTTAGTACATATAATAGATGCATTTTAGGCTTTTTTATCTTCCCGATTAGGTCTAATTAAGCTAGTAGTACAAACAGTACAGAATTATTTTCTCATTAACAATTACTTTATGTATAATATAGTATAATGCTAACTTGTTCTTTTAAAATTTTTTAAGTTTGAATTATTTAAAAAAATTATATTATTTATTTTACAATTAACTTATTCATTTTAATAACTAATTAAATAATTTTGCAATTCAAAGATGCTTACACTGCATTACTTTACTTTGTTGTTAATTAAAATTTATATATAATTAATACATGTATAATAACAACAACCGTGGTAAGTGGGTCTATTATTCCTTTCATATTTTGTTGACGCCATCATCTATATTGCGACATCAAAAAATGATGCTGCTAATTAGAACAAGATTTGACAAGATCTTATTATATAATAAACTTAATAAAATGGTTTTTTTTATTATTCGAAATATTTTTTATTATTCCTTAGTGAGGACAAGAACTCTGCAAGTAATGAAACTATTTATAATATAACAAATTTTATAAGTAATTAATTAGACTAACAATATAAATGTAAAATTACTATATGTGTATGAACTCATTCGACGATGGATACGTTTCATGGTTTTATGACATCACTTCCCCTCTGCCCACCTGTCCATATCCGGTCCATCACCCTCCAATTGCCAACGACCTCCATTCTGCTGGTACCCCAATAATTATTTCTAGATTACCTATTAATAAAATATAAACATTTGCTTCATGAAACTCAAATTTCACGCGAATCAAGCAAATTTATCCTCGAAAATCAAATCATTGCCAGTCAGTTGATAATTTACAGCATTTACGTCTTGTTAAATTGAGGGTAAATATATTGATCTTGTATGTAAATCACCATCGATCTATATATCTTGATTTATTATTTTGCCATCAAAGGGTCAGTAAATTTGATTGAGTTTAACATTATTTCAAAGAAACATTAATAATATCAAAAGTAGGGGGGGGGGGAGGGGGGGGGGACTGCTTGATGTCGGAAACCAAATGAAAATATTAAGTTTTTGTTTTGGTCAAATTTAGTTTGCATGTAGTTAACATGTAAAAAGTTGCTAAATTTGATTGAATATTATAGCAACTAAATAATCATAATTGTTAATGAAAGCAAAGTGAAATTTTGCGCATGCCAATTTCCCTAGCAATTTTCCTTTCATATCTTAATAACAAAAATAAAATCGCATTAGCTTTAGAAATTGTTATAGGTTTAAACTGTACACTTATATGAATTAATTCTCCGTTCGTCTTGCAAATTGTTACTTACTAGAAAACGCGACACGCTCTAAAGGTTTTTTGCGTTACACTTCTTTTTTTTGTATTATATTGTCTTTGAAATTATAATCATTTTACAGAGAATATGATTTATATTGGGTTGAAATGTAAACAGTTTATCAACATTTATAAACGGATTTTTCATTGTTATGATTGCTTGCTAATTGTTTTTTCTTGTTGGATTTATAAACAAAGATAAACATTAATTAAATGCAATGTAATGCAATGCAATCGACTTTCTATTGAAATATATTTAATTAAACAAGTGTTGTATTGCTTCATAATCAGGACCGACTTTGTATAATAAAATGGGGTAGACCTAAAAAATGTTAACTACAAATTGACAGACTATATTATCAAATATATGCAGTTACGTTTTTTAAGAAAGATGACAGTTGATTTGACAAAAAAATGTTAAAAAATGTCAACAACTGTACAAAAAACAATATTTTAACATAAAGAGCTATCTTTTAAAATGTATATATACTGACGAGGTCATAAGCAAATTTGTAAAATAGTTGATAGTGGTTTTGTCAAACTGAAAGTGTACAATTTAAGTAACAGATTTTTCAAAATTAATAATCATATGACATTTTATATAACAGATAATCTTAAAGAATGATGTTAACTAGAAGTGGACCAAGAAAGAAAGGAGCCCAAAAATATTTATAAACTATTTTTTATCATAAAATAAAGTATCATCAAGTTACTTTTACAAACTCTGAGTGCACAATAATACTAAAATGTACACTTTGGCTTGTATCCTAAATCTTAAATGTTTTCTTGTTTTTTTAGTTGCTTGTTAACAATTGACAATTGGAAAATGTTTACTCTTATTTTTTTCAATTTGTTTTGACTAAGTCGCATTTTAATGCATGTTAATTTTAGATAAACTATGTTTTTGTATCTTTTATAAAAAAGGTTTTTGTAAATAAATACTACTACTATAGTTGTGTATTATCCAATATTATAAACCTCCAATAGTTTAATAAAAATCAGATAAATTACTGGCAATTTGCAAGTAGGCGCAGGAGAAGGGGTCAAAGAAGGATTCATAGTGGGTTGTGCTCTGCGGTGTCGTCTCCAGTTTAAATTAAAGTTGAATTTTCAATAAAACTCGACTTGAAAATTCAACTTTAATTAAACGTCTTCTCGGCACCGCAAAGCACAACCCGCTATAACTTTTTCTTTGACTCTTTCTCTCGCACTTACTTACAGATTAACAGCAAAAAAAAAACAGTTCACGTCGTCTTTGCTATGTGTATTGTGAACAACCGGACTTGTGCACTCTTAGAAACTTTTCTGAAAAAGTTCAATTCTTTGATATCAATCAAGTAGAACGATTATCATATTTATTTAATTTTCATTTAGTATTCCAGGTATGTACCATGTCGTAGTAGTAGTAGTAGTAGTAATACATATCGGACAGGATGAGAAACTCGTTCCGCATATTCCCCGCGCTGGCAACACTACCGGACTGCAGTAATTGCAGGCAGGCAGGATTTCCTGTCCGGCATTTTCGTATTATAAAAATTCAATCAGTCTCATTAAGAGACACGAGACGGCTTGTGCTTCTTTACATTTCGCCACACACTCGTGCGAGATCTAACGGTATCATAACTCTAGTGTATTAATTACCTCGCATAAATAAATATTCTAGATTGTATCGGCTTTCTTTATAATCGACGAATAATATTCATTTAGAAATTGTATCTACTTACTTTGCAAGTAGTGTCACCTTATTATGAATTTCTGTTTGCGCTCTGTGAACATATTTTACATTAATTTGCAATTTTCCGTGAGGTAATTTAGAAATCACAACATTATCCATTGATGCGAAATTTTCTACGCTAGAAAAAATGGTCGTGTCAGATCAAGTGGAAATTATCAATAATTTTTCAGTTAAAAAATGTGTTTGCCTTTCTCTATAAAATTTAAAACTGGTCCTGTAATGGATGTTGCAAATCTAATTATTAACTACTCGTTTGATATTTACTCCCGATTAATTGAAAACCATCATCCTACATACCAATGAGCAACATTCTAAGCGCAATTTGATTTGTACGTTTTTCTTTCCATTGCTGATGTGAAAAAACCTAAGATTTCTAATATTCATATAATCAACCTAATTATGCAAGTTGCATAAATAGCAATGCATAAAACGAAAAGTTTTATTAATCAATAAACTATATCTATTTGTAACATTCACTCAATTTACATGCATCTCCAGAGGCAAAGAAAATGATAAATAAATTTTCAATTTGCATTGCTCGTCCATAACTGATTTTTGGTAATTACCATGTGGCGGAATTGCATAATTTAACCTCGGTAATAGAAAATGATACACTGATCGGATTCATCTGCAATAATTTTAGAGGCCAGTTCTTCATCCGATCATTGTCTGTGAAATTAGCGTGACAGCAGTAACCCAGATTTGCCGCATATTTTTCGCGACGCACCTGACAATTTTATGCATAACTATCTTGTTCATGCTCTATCTTAATAAATTATAATCATTGTTCTTTCCTGTTGTTTGAAACGATTTATATCAGGAGAGAGATTAAGATCGTACTAGATGTAAACACGCAATTCTAATATTGAGTTTTTATATTTTAAATTAGTTTATCATTTAACGATTAATATATTTGTGACCCAACAAAAACTTAAAAGCCGGTTCAATTTTCCAAAAATTGCAATCGATTTTTTTGTAAATTTGTGTAAAAGTGGTTCAGATATAAACAGTTCCCTAACAACAAACAAGACTAAGAAAATTAACAAAAAAATACTAACACTGAATCCATAATCAATTAAACAGAGAGCATTATTTTAAATTATACGTTATACATGTGTAGCAGCTCTTATTTAACGTATAATTTATTTAATTGAGATTGCAAAAATACAAGACGTTTATATAAGATGAAGAGTTAACGAGAGACGTGAACAAAATATAATATAATAATTTTCCATTGTCGTAAGTGAAACCGAAATGTGCTGTGCGGAAATGAATCAAATCTCATCACACATAGAGATGGCCCACATCGCTTACGCAAGATGAAAAGTTATTTGTTGTAATTGTTAGTATTATCGTTGTCCAGTGTTGTGTGAACGTGTAAAATTGAATGAATAGTTGCACAAATTAGTGGATGGATTATTGTATTATACTACCGTTGACTGTAATAACATTTATATTGATTTGATTAGTTTTAATTAATTTATTTGATGCATCTTAATGGTGCTTGTGTATGTACCTACGTGTGTGCTAATGATGGTTGTGGTCAGTGTCCCATATCTGGTCAACGGCCCAAGAGTTCTGACGGTGCCGTCTCGTTGCACACCGGAGCACAGACCACACCATGACGAAGGCATCGGTTGCCCAGCAGACGTAGATTGTATCTATATATTCAATTCTGAACTTAAATGCTATTAAAGAAAATAGTATGGGAATTTGTTAAAATAAATTTGTATTGTTTTATGTAAAGAAACAAACAAACTTAATGTACTTTTCAAGAAAGAAGAAGTTGAGACGTAGGTGTTATTAACATTAAAGAGCAATAATGGTAAAGTTGATAAGAAAATTTTTTAATTTTATGATCACATCCAGCGGAGTAAATTGAAAAAGTTGGGTTCGCGTGCATGATAGATTTGCAGGCCTCTATGTCAAAGCTTTTTTTTAAGAATGAAAAAATAAATAAATAAAAATTAATTACATTTTAAAACTGCGGGACCCCTTCAATAACACAGTCTCTAATAAGTGTCAAACTGATTTTTAAATTATTAAACAATAAATGTGTCAGTTTTTGGCTTAAACTTGATTGATGTTGTCAAATTATTGCCACAATCTTGTAACTTTTAAACTATTCTACCATTTTCAGATTCAACTGAATTGATTAATAAATTTGATGAAATTATTTACAATAAAGTTTTAATTACACTTATCAGAGGCTACTTGTCAATCAAATTTATGTTAAAATGATGTCAATATTTTATTTTTTTCTTCCTGTTAGTATAATGTCAATTAAAAAAAAAGTTTTTACTGTAACATTTTCTTTGTACTGTCAAAAAGACGGCAGTATTTGTTTTTCTTTTCTTAACATTGTCACTTATTTGAAAATGGTTATTGAGTGTTAAATTAATATTCCTGCTATCAAAACTGTCAAACTCATTTAATAACTTTCAAATTGATTTTAGATTAGATTAGTAGTTAAATATATTCAAAACTTATTTATTAGTTGACAAATTTATATTTTTTTAACATTTTTGTTTTTGTCAATATGTTTTTTATGTATTGGTGGTCTCAACAAATGGCTCTTAAAAATAACTTATGCAAGGCTTTTCGGGTTTCTTCTTTTTGTTAGAATGTCTTTGTCATACTATTCTAGATTTGACAGTAGTTCGAAGTGAGCTGGTTATTGCCTCGCGGATTTTCACACAGAGTTTGCGGCACAAATGTCCCCGGTCTCTTTTTCCTTATAGCTATTACCTTTGCTTGTTTATTTTTGTCTTTTTGTATCTTTTGTATCTGAACTGACATCGAGCTCTGCGTTCTCTTCTTTTACCAATCCGTGTGTTATTTATTCTAGTTATTTGGTTTGTTCTCAGATACGTTTTTAGTTTTTTGGGTTTTTGTTTACTTCTTCTTTATTGTATTCACTCTCTTTCATGAATAGTTTATGCAGTTCCATTAGTTGTATTCCTTTTGGCAGTCCTAGATTTGTTAGTTTTACCTTATATTTCTATCTGGGATTACTTCTTCGTGTCTTCTTATTGCGTTATCCGTCAACCTCGAGATAGCGTGTCTACTGTTTAGTATTTGCCTCATTATTTTTGTTATTCTGCATTCCTTTAACATTTTTTTTTCTTCTTCTTATTTCTGCAATTTTGTTTGGTATCGTAGTCTCTGTAAATGTTCTTCTGTTTTCTTCTATTTCTTGGTATGCATAATTGTCTTGTCCTTCCTTATTATTTCTTTTGATATTTTTTCTTGTAGCTCTTTTTATTTAATTTCTGTTTTTTTGTCTTTACGGCTTCTCGCTATAACAATTTGCTTCTTGTTGCTGTTGCTATTAGCTTTCTAGCTTTTTCTCCTTGACCTCCGTTGTTTGGCATGAATCAACCAGGTTTTTTTCCATTTCTTTTGTTTCTATGACCGTTTTTTTAACCTGTTTATATCATCCTTTTTGGTATAAATGTCACTCCAAAGATTTGATTTTTTTATTACTACTACCTGTATCTTACCTGTTTGTCTATTAGTCCTTTTAGTCAATAGCCATGCCGCTTCTGTTTTCTGTGTTGCTAATTTTAAAACTCTTATTTTTCATCCATAATTGTATCATATCTATTGCTAGCTTTAGTCTTTTTTTTTAGTACTTCTATTTCTACGTCTCTACCTACTAGTGCTACGTCGTCCGCAAATGCCGTTATTGTCACGACTTCCGGCAACCTCGTTTGAAGTAACTCATTATAAACAAGGTCCCATAGTTTTGGTCCTAGTGCTGAGTCTTGTGGTACCTCTCTGATAAGTTTGATTTTTTTTTATCATTAAGTTTTTACCCTGTAAGTAGCTCCATATGATCTTGATTGTTTTCCTGTCCAGTTCTTTTTTTATTGCCGCTTCTAAATTGCTTTTCATAACACGCTGTTAAACGCGTTCTGTATGTTCAACGCTATCATTACACAGCGTTGTCTTTTTCTTTGCGTTCTGCTGTTTGCTTGTTTTGCTAATGCTTTCACTTTTTCTTTTGAGGTTGTTTTTTTTCCTTGGTATATCCGTATTATTCCTTTTTCCATCTTCTTTTTACTTCTATTTCTTGATATATTCTCCGTACAATGATTTTTCCATTATTTTAGCTAGTGTGTTTATTAAACATAATGGCCTGAATAACTTTGCTTTTCCTATTTTTTTCTTATTTTCAATCAGTACTAGAGTAGCCTCTTTCCAACATTTTGGAAAAAATTCTTTTTACGCCTCTGTTGATTATTTGAGTTAGTTCTACCTCGTTCTCGTCTAGAGCTGCTTTAACAATCTCTGTTGTTATTTTGTCTGGACCTGGTGTTTTGTTGTTAGGAAATTCTTTTATGATCTTTTTTATCTCTTTCACTGCTATAACTGTTTTCTTTTCTTCTTCTTTTTCTTTGTCTGGTTCTTCTTAATTATGTCTTTTTCTCTTTTGTATTCTTTTAGGTAGACTTCTTTTGTTTTTTTCCCTAATTTGTTCATCACTATTTTGCACGGACTTTTCCAAGGATCCCCCCGTCTATAGATTCAATTATTTCTTTTCAAAATCTTCTTCTGCTATTCCTAATTGCCTTTTTAAAGGTTTTTCTTTTGTTTTTTAGTTCCTCCTTTGTTTCTTCTGTAGTTTTTCCTATTTTACTTTTGACTTTTCTCCCTGTTTGTATTGTTTTTTTTTTCTGCGTTTTTTTATTTTTTTGCACCAACAGTGTTGTCCTTTTTGTCTTTATTTTTCTTCTTCTTTCATCTCGGTGATTTTGCATTGAAATTTTTTCCTACTATGATTTTTTTACTTTTCTGTTTTCTTAAACTGCTTTCTAATTCTTCTATCCTACACTATTCCCTTTTTTGGTGTTCCCCATATTTCCACTTAGCCCATACACTTTTCCTTAGCTAAAATAGCCGCATTTGTTTTATTGTTTCTTATCTACTTATCATTTAGTTTGTTTTTATTTGGTTCACTCACTATCACTAGGTCTATTTCCTCTCTCTCTGCTGTTGCTATCAGTATATCGTGCGCCTCTCTTCCCCTTCTTATATTTGTTTGTATAAACTTATACATTTTGGTTTGTTATCTGCCTCGTGTTGTTTCCAATAATTGGGGTTGTTGTCCTCTATATTCTTTTTCGTTTTCTTTGTTTTTTCTCCCGTTTTGTATCTTATCGTTTTGCATTCTATGCAGTATTCTCTGTTCTTGCATTCGGCAACTTGGTGTTTCTCTTTTCCGCATTTTATGCATAATAATAACCTATCCTATTTTTTGCATTCCGCCGCTACATGTCCTTTCATCTAGCATTTGTAACGTTTTCTCTCGTTTGCAGTTAGTTTCTCTACTCTGCATCTTATGAGTCCTATGTTCATTCTTCTTTCTCTTATTATCTCATCCGCTGTTTTTTTGTCGAATCAGGACCAATTCAAGTTTAGCCAAATATTATTATTAAGATTAAGATTTTTTAGTATAGGGCATTCTTATTGAGCGGCCGCGAGTATCAACTTTGAGAGCAAGAAGTTGCTTTGCGAATTTGTTGTTTGTAGAGGCTGAAGATCTTAATTTAAGTACGTCATGTTAGTGGTAATCAGTAAACAATTTAATTAGTTTAATATTGTTTGAAGTATAAAATAATAATTTTAACTGTTGCTTTATAGATGAGTGAAGAAAGTGGCCGACTGAAGAAACGTGAAAATATTAGAGTATCTTACATACTGTTCTACAAATATAGTTATAAAAACATTACTACGTACATAAATAAAAGTATACCAAAAAATTACACACATTGCGTTAGTTCGTGATTTGTTTGAACCAAATCTTAATTGTTATTATGTAGCTCGTTTAACTTTCGGATGTGTGTTAAAAAAAAAAACAAAAAAATGTGTAACGGATTTAAAAGTAGTGTATGTTTGTGGTGGCAATGAAGTCGATAATTGGGAAAAAACTGCGGAAATAAAAAGCTACGTCCGGCTGTTCTTTTAGATTTCAGCAGGGAAAAAAATGGAACACGCGTGTGAGTGATATAAAACTTCCATTCAACTAATTAGCAAACGTTGTAGAGTTTACAGTTATCTCATTTTAAAATTCAAAATTATTATTATTATTATATTTATGAAAGTATTATAAAACATAATAATGTCTAATTAAGAAATGGAAACATATCGGAATTTATATCAATTAAAATTGATTGTATTTTTAGGATACCAAGCACATGTTAGGCCGAAACTATTCAATCTATTTGAGATTATTACTAGTAAATTTATGCTAATTCAATACATGACAACATTTTTATGTCTTTGTTATTTCCATTTTAATTGCATACCTAGCGAAGTAGCTTATTGGTATTTTTTTCATTGTTGAGAAAGTCGGGCGCATTTGAATAATTTCACTCACACGCGTAATTATCGCGATGTTTTTCATTTATTGCTCGTTTTATTGAAAGTTATTTATTATTGGAAAATTGTAATTAATGTGGAGAAAGAAATGAATTACAAGTAATCAGTCTTTGAGGAAAAAGTGCAATAAATATCAAAATTATACATGCATTCCGGATATATTTTTATGATTGTTAATGATCGATTCGGGAAAAGCAATCATGGGCACATATGAAAGTAACATTGTTAATTGCTTCTTTGCAAATTAATATCGGTATACATTAAATCATGTACACACGTTAACAATGTGATTTTTTTTTAAATTGTGCACAAACTTTCTAGATCGACTCAATCTGTATCAATTTCATTTTAAATTAATTCCATGTGAATAATGTTAAAAATATTTCATATAATAAGAAAAGATAATATCTATTTTAATTAATAAGGTATATTTCAAAACATATTTTAATTAATTTTGTACGCTATTCAAGTTCAAATGACCGTTGCTATGTTAGTTTTCCCGGTGGTAACTTGGCTAAGCACAACTACAGCCAAACACTAATATTGTGGCCGGTGACTCCGTAGACAAAAGTGGGTTGAAACCATTAAGCGAGACCAATAATAATTTAGGTACATTAACATGCAAAATCAATTTTAAATCGCGTCAGTCTAGCATGAACTGCGAGGAAAATAACATCGATGCTGCGAAACATTTATTTGTTATTTTGCGAAGCCGGCGCTACCCGGGCATAAATTCAGTTTGTGTCTCTGAGTGTATTGTTTCCCTTTCTCGCATTATGCATCCTTCATTCTGGCTATAGTTTTCTTTCTCTCAAGATGCGCGGAAACGCCTGTCATGGGCCACAGTATTTGTGTTTGGCTGTAAGTACTATGTGTAATTGCTTCAAAAAATTGTTGCTTTTTTATAATGTCTAGTGTCCGTAGACTACGAAATGTAATGACAGTTTTATTAGTTTTTTATTTTAACAGTGGTTTGACAGAATATTGTAAAACAGTTTCATAATGTTTGACAACTTAATTAAATGTTTAGAACGATTGAGTTTTACAGTTCCATAATAAATTTAACAGTTTATTGTTTATTAATTGCATTTTGGATTATTTTTTTGGCGGATATGTATAATAATCAATTTGACAATTATTGTAACAAAACAGCTTTTTATTAAATTAATTTGAAAAATATTGCTTCTTCTTATTTAATAATGTATTAGTTCATATCATTTTAACCAATTTAAATATTTTATTTATTTAAACATTCTTCTGTAAAGTATTAAGTAGTTGCCGGTGCCATGCACATGAATAATTGTCCTAGAAACCAAAGAATTCGAGCAACACTAAATGTGTCGGATTACAAATTACTAAAGTTTTACTGCGGCACCATCACGTCCGACAAGTCTTCAAAGAAGACAGATAAAAAACACGTTACTAGTGCACTTTAATTAAACTGTTACACGAAATCACGTGCAGTCATTTGATACAAGACTAGTATACGTGCTATTATATGTTTTATTTATTAACATTATTCAATTCATAATAACATTAAATTATAAACAAATGCCATTATAATAAGTTCAAGGAAGCGCACACATTTCTATACAAAAACACAAATGAATCATATTTAACATTAATCTATCAAACATGAAATTTTTATAATCTGTGAAAGTGCAAGATGGTTATTATATTAAATTCTTATATAAACACAATTAATTCCGTGTGAATTATATTTTATACATATATTAGTCTATGAGAATAAAAAGTGAAATTTTCAGTAATCCTATTAATTCATTGAATTTGCGAGATTTTTCTCATAATATGTATAGTAAAAGTTTGAAAACTGTTAATTAGGGATCAACAAATTCAATAGCAATAACGGACACTTTGCAAATAACGGTTCATCGAAACAATATAAAATTTAAATTTTGCACCAACTAACTGCTTAAATTGTATTGAATTTCATGGTCAGCACACATTTTAGATATTACCATATTATAATAAAGTTAATTGCTTCCTCATTTGAATTAGTTTATTCAATTAAACAAACATCAATCTTCTTCTTTGGAAATGATTTGTCATTATCAAATAATATGCAATTAATAAACTAGGCCTCCATTCCACTCCGAAAACAACAGCAAAAAATAAAACATAATGACGTGTGCGTAACTAATGTTCCTTTTGTTGCAGGGAAAGTAACTAACGGAGAAGAAAAAGAATCCTGGAAATGTATGTCTTCGTGACCGGACTATCCGGTGCGGAACCGCGCGACCGATACGCGTTACATAATTCGATTGATTGAATTAAATTGCTGATTATTATAATGGAGGATTCTGATGTTGAAGATATACGAGGACGTAGGACTCCTAGTGGACATGTAGTTAAAGTGCGCTTCAAGGAGTGGATAGTCGTTGCCAGCTTAATATTTTCAATGTGTTTACACACAGCACACTGCAATAGACCACCTCGATTTTTAATCGATGGTCAAACTGAAATTGTTTTAAGACTGAAAGAAGGGGACGAGACACCGGTTGGTATGTATTGCATAATTCTTATTTATAATTTATCTAATGATATATGGGCAATTCCATTTCAAACGGACCAGTATTTACTATTTTTTTTCAGTTTTTATAACTTATTAGTAGTCTTTTGATAGGTTTATGAGGGTATGAAACCCTTAAAACTAAATGCTACGATTTTTTTAAGTTTTTTTGTCGTTTTTTAACTTAATTGCACTTTTTGTTTAAAAATCGCAAATTTAACTAAAAAAAAAAAAAAAAATTACTAGTAAAATCAATCAGAAATGTTCCGTAGATTCTAAATCTGGTGCCATTTCAAGTCTATACCCTATCTATAAGCCACTAAAGCCATAAAACCATGTTTTTGTTCTCAGTGGGCTGGGCAAAAAAGAGCATTTTTTAAATTGTTTTTAAAGTTGTTTCTTTTTGTTAACATCTAATTTTAGAAACACCTTTTTGATATTTTTGACTATTGTATTCAGTTTATCTAGTTTTGTGCCCGAATCCTCAGGCCCGATTCTCAGTTCTTCGTTTAGATGTTCCTCAACTTGAATTTTTATTAGGGGATCTTTTATTCTCTGTAGGTCATACCTGTTGTTATTTTTTTTACACTTTTTTTTATTCTTTCTTCATGCATACTACACTTATGGTCAAATTGTATGTCAGCTCCTGGGTAAGTCTTTGCTGATATGCAGCTATTTCTATATCTTTTGCTTACAAGAATAAAATCAATCTGGTTTCTTATTCTATTTTCAGGTGAGTTTTTTTGTGATACCCACGTATATAGCCTTCTTGGTGGAAGTGTAAAAAATAGAAAATGTATTTGTTACTATATATCTTTGTTCTTCTTCAAACCTGCTCAGCATATCTTCTCTCTCATTCTTTTTTCCGATCCCGAAGGCACCTATAGATTCGCGCTGTGTTCCTTTTCCCACTTTTGCGTTTAAATCTTCCATTGTTATTGTTATTTCTTGTTTTGGGATTTTTCTTAGTATATGTATAATCTGAGAGTAGAATTCTTTTACTTCTTCATCGTTGTGTTCTGTTGTTGGGGCATATACTTAAATAATGTTTATTTGTTCTGAGCTGGCATTTATTGGTAATATCATAATTCTTTTCAACATTGGTACGAAATTTTTAACATGTTTCGCGACTTGTGGGTTCTGAACAACATTGAACAAATTGGAAAGCCTTCCTTTTGACACCGGCTTTGAAATATTGATCTCATAGAATGAAACGTTATCTTGCAAAGTTTCTTTATGTAATATTTTCTATTTGACTTATTTTTGTAATTTCTTAACCATTTTATGTACAACCGGTTAATTTAATTTTTTATTGCAACAAATGTTTTTCTAGAAAAAAACTATGTTCTGCTTCATTTCTGTTGAAATAGATGTTTTAGCAGTTGCAACTAAATTGATCAAATCACTATATAAATAAATTTTTTGTTTGTTTTTGAATAATACTAAAGTCGTCGTCGTTTGGCAAATAACCGTGACCAGATACAAGAAACTTTTAATCAATACTATATTACTGCAAAGATAAACTTAACTTGATATTTTTTATTCTGGCCGGTAAAACAAACACACAATATGACTATGACTATAACTTCTTGGAATCCCCGAGACTCCTTTGTTTCATCCCACATTAAAATGTATTGTTTATTATCGTATTATGAGTTTCCAAGTAATAAACATACATGTTTTTGTCTCTAGTAAACGACCAGAGTGCTCTTTTGAAAACGCTAGAGCTTTTTTTAAACGGAATGTAAAAACATAGATATTGTCAACTAACATCTTGGCTTTATTTAATGCACACTTGTTTTGTCCTATGAAAATGAATTTCCCTATCAACCCTGGCTGTTTTCTTTATCATTGTTCCCAAAACTAAAAATATTCTGCTTAATTGTATAATTAACAACATTCTTTGATGGTGGTTTAAAATGCTGATTAAAGTGATTAGAAAATATGATTTTTTCTTTGACGGGCTCTGTAGTTTTTTGTTCACATTTTTCCACATAAAGTGTGTAAATTTTTAAATAAGACGGCAAATATCTTCTATTTAGTGCATCAGAACGAATATAATGACTTTTATACGACTAAAACGACTGAATATCTTTCACATTATTTATATCAAATTTATTGGTTGGGGCTCTATGATCTCTTCTATCAATACACTCTGAACGACACGATATTTTATTACAAGCATTACTAATTTGAAACGTATTTAAAAAAAACTTTTTGCACACACAAATTGGCATGTCTGTAGTGTAAGTAATTAATCAATTTTGGTGATCTTTATGAGTTCCTCGCAACGCCGTGTTGACTGTTGTATTATAGACAATATTTTATTTGGTATTAACTTCTAATTTACAAAAAAAATAATCAATAACAATTTGTTGTTTATCAGGAAGACAAAAATTTACTGTCTACATTTTTAAATGTTTTTTCAGGCACAAGTTTTTTATTTATTTATATCTACAAAAGCTATTTCAAAGCTTTTAACAGCATTAACTACTCTTTTTTATTTAATTCTGTTTTTTGTTTGTTTTCTTCTTTTCACTTGCTTTCTCCGTTATGGAAGGACTAATAACAATTTTTGTTTTGTTTTGGTTTAATAACAGAGAATAAAATAAATTTTTTAATAACGTTCTGAATAGTTTTTGTAAAATTTTCTGCTGCAATAAGTTGATAAAAATAATAATTTTTATAGAAACACAAATAACAACGTGCTTAGGATCAATCAAAATGTGGCCTTTCTTAAGCCCGTTGCTATGAGTGTTTAAATTAGAAACACTATGCAACAAAAAAATTACCAAATGTAGAGGTTCAACCAACCCTCCTCAAAAGTTGCATAATATAAGTAAACCTTCATATAAAATTTCCCGAAGAGAAAAATATATTTGAAAATGCTGAACCCGCCCGCATCTACTTTTTTTGGGTTATTTATTTTCTGTTTTTTTGAAGCATCAGATAATCTTTTTAATTTGTTGGCAGTTATTATAACTGCGGTTACAAGAGTCTTTACTGAGAAACTGTTGAGGTAGTTGTCGTTGCTTTTGTTGCCTCATTTTGTTGTCTTTGTCTTTAGGACGCTCCAAAAAATCTAATAAATTAAAATATGTAAGAGATCAATTAGTGTAAGTCAATACGCTTTGAAAATTTGATATTTACAGCAAATTCAAAAGTGGAATTTTAAAGAATATACTTATAATATACACCTTTTATATTTTATATTTTCTAAAGACCAATTGACAAATACGATAGAGCATTTTTAAATTAAAATCAGTAGCATTAATGAACAATATCTTACTCTTAATTTGGTCAATATTAACTCTAAAAAAACTTAACAAATTGCTGTGCCAAAATCAAAATTTGAAGTATCATCAGTACCAAATATTAAACTAAACAACGAATCTAATTTTGTTTTCTATTTATTTTTTTGGAACAGCTATGTTATACGCAAAACACAGAAGTTGTTGATCAATTTTAATAAAAAAATTACAAAATAGTCATTGTGATAAAACAAACAAATGATTAAAATTTGAAAACAATTGTTTTTTTCAATAATGAGGGATATACTGTCAATCAAGTGATCAATTTTTTTTCTTGCGGTACACCATTGCAAGCTTCCTGAATCTACAGTTAAAGATGCTGGAAGTCGTTTGGAGACTGTGGTAAAGTTAGTCAGCTCAATGGGTGGACAAATCTGGCAACTGAGCAGGCCATAGGAGGACAACAGTGTCAGCTTTTTGCAAAGATTGTGTTGTTGTCGTATAAAATCGTGGGTTATCTTGTTGAAAAATGAAGAAATGCAAATGCAACAGGCTTCAGCACATTGGCAATGTAACTGGCTGCGTTTAAGTTAGCATCGATAAAGACCAATGGTGATCTGCTACCATAACATAATGCACCCCATATTATCAGTTCTTGTGTGAGAACTGTGTTGCGTTTCACAAAACATCTTGAATTTATGCGTTCTCTGCGCATACGTTTCAACAAACAAAATTAACATTTGTTACTAAACACAATTGAATGCCATGCTTAAGCCAAATTTGCATTGTTTTTGTTGCTTTATTCTAGTCTGCGGGTACGGTGAAGTGGAGTAAGAAGAAAGACAAAAAAATTCCGGGACAAATGCAGTCTATAAGATTTTATGTCTCTTGTAGCCAAATGTCTTCAACGACGTTCTTCATGATCTGTAGTTACACGGGGACGTGCAGTTTCAAGGCGGCGTTGTTGAACCCTATTTATGTAACCATCTAAACCAACCGTTGCAACATCACGATTTACACAGCCAGCAATATCTCTAAACAAAATTCTGGTCTCTCTTACACCAATAATACGTTCAAAATTATTTAATTGTAAATAACTTACTATACTAGCATTTATGGTTTTGTGGTTAGAGTTAAAACCATCAATACTAACTATATTTTTTTAATTGTCAAGAATGCTATTAATAAGACTTGAAGATTTGTGTCTTTTTGCAACCCGTTGCTTAAAATAAATTTGACCTATTATTTTACCACTAGCCAGCATTATAAGTACAACAGAGGATTTAGAATTGTAAAATTAAATGCAAATTGGTTTGCAAAAACATTTGCTTTTTCTTATGGACTAAATTGCTTTGATCATTTTGTATTAAAGACTTTAAACTACCTTGCAATGAATTTATTGTTTTAAAGAAATGTTTGTTATTTATGAAAACCTGAGAAATTTGAAGTTTTGTTTTTGTCAATTCTCTCTTTTTCAGATTGTATTAGATTGTCACAATGTTTACGAGCTTTCTTATAATCCTGTTTAGTTTCTTCGGAACGATTACTGATGTATTTGTTAAATGCTTTTTGCTTATCTGTTTTGACTGAGTTGAGTACTTTTGTTTTATAACAGAGAATAGAACAAATTATTTGTTGATCGTTTTAGTAAGATTTTCTGCTGCAATATGTAGATCCTCAGAATTTAAGCATTGAGTCTTGAAATTGAAATTAATTTTTACGATGTTTATCTTAGAATAATGTTATATGAGGCGCTCTTTACATTTGGTAGTAATAGGAAAAATAAATTAACAACAAAAGTAATAAGTAAATAATCAGAATTTCTTAAAGCAGTCTTAACAGTAATTGTTGTTATTTCTGAAATAATTAAAATGATAATCGGAATCTACTAGATTAAAGCAATCTGGATCTATACTTTGTTTTCAGTGGTTTTCTATGTTTAAGATGCTGATGAACAGAATTTAAATTATTTTATATTTTCTATATTTATTTTATATATCGTTTTATTTTATTCATATTATTTATAGATATAAGAAGAAGAATTTAAATTCTTTTTTAGACTACAAATATTATGAAAATAAATGTTTAAACCACAAACTAAGTTAAGGTTTGGTTGATTAAAGTGGTTAGTGGAATAGTCGAAGCTTTCTTCTGCAATTAAAATAAAAATAATTAATTTAACCTCCAAGTTAAAGAACTAGATATTTTTTATTTTTGCAAACGTCAGTAGTCACTATGTTACAAAAAAGGAAGAAGTAAAATCTAATCTCTTGATGATTGACATTTAAATTGTAAATTTCTCTTTTTTTGTCTAAAAAAACAACGCTTGGGTAAGTGGGTGGGTTACTCCAGATTATAATTAATAGTGAGAAGTTTAAACTGGAGTGATAACCCACACGCCCAAATGTTATAAAAAAATTGAAAGTTTTTTGGTTGTCAAACCTATGTTATTATATAGATATTTCCATATTTACTTGCTAGAAACTCTAAAAAATGTTCACTGGCAGTTTAGAGATGTAGGATCAAAACTTTTAAGAAAGATTGTTTGACTATCAACATGTAGAATAAGCTTCTAAATTTATTATTTTCTAAGATTAGTATTTGGCAAATATTCAAGATCAATGTTCACAGATTGCTTAAATCTTGTCTTCAATGTGATAGTTTTGGTAAGTGTGAATTCACTTGTTGAAATTCCTAAATATCACATATTAAGATTATATTACCTACTCATATTTTGTATTTTCTTTTATTTTTTTTTATAGTTGTGTTGTATGTTTCTTTAGAAGGCATTTCTTGTTATTTTATTTCTATTTTGTTTTTATTTTTACTTTTTTATTTTTTCCAAGTTTCACTTTTTGATTATTGGTGTTTTCTTTACTCTTTTTATACTAATTTTTATCTTAGTTTGGACATGGTCTTATCAATTAATTTTTGTTTTTGCAAATTCTGAAAAAAAACTAATTAAATAAGATATAACAAATTATACATTTTTGAAATCAGAAAAAAAAATAAGCTTTTCAATGAACTCATAGCCAACTTTAGTCACCATTTAAAAAAAGGGCAAGTTTAGTTTATATCTCAAAAATAAAAAATGCCATGACATTTTGTTAATTTATTTGAATTCTACACAAAAATATCTACAGAATACATTTTTTATTTTTGCTCTAAAGTAAATAGACAAAAAGTTATTTAAGTTAAAAAAAAAACAACCGTTTTTTTTTTAATATTTAAAAAAGTTGAAGACTTATGACAAATTTAAAAATGGCATTACGTTTTTCTGGAAATTCTGCCCAACTTTTGCTAATTTAACCAACTCTGTAACATTTAAAATAACGAAGTTACCTATATAATACACTTAGATTATTGACACCCTGATATATATCTGTTCCTGATAGGTCACACACTTTCTACTTCATTCTTACACCTTTTTTCTATCATTATAAAGTCTATTAGCTTTTTGTTTGTGTCTCCAAGTACCTTCTAAGCATACAATCTCTTTTTGTGGTTTTTGAACCAGATGCTATTAATTATTATCTTTCTATCTCTACAAAACTGTTTATCAGTACTTGTCTTAAATTAAGTACTTAGTGAAAAAATTATAAACTTACTTGAATAAGCAAATATAATAAATTGTTGTTAGATAGATTAACAATTGTGACAACTGTCAACATTTGTTAGTTTGCTCGTTTACATTTTTTGTGCCAAACCATATGTTCAAAATTTGAAATTAAATACTATTGCTTTGAAACTTCAACTCTCCTATTCAAGTCCACATAGAAAAATCAATAGTAAATAAAAGCTATCCATCGTGTTTGTGAATATTAGTCATATTTGCGATAAAAGTGTCTATAGTGTTTGTAATGTTATAGTTATAAAAAGTTGTGCTATATTTTACTTCAACAATTGTAGAGTTTAAAATCTGTTTAACAGTTTGATATTAGTTGAGACGTTGAAATAAGTTTCGTTAAAAACATAATCAAGTATAAAAACCTAATAATAATAATAATAATAATAATAATAATAATAATAATAATAATAATAATAATAATAATAATAATAATAATAATAATAATAATAATAATAATAATAATAATAATAATAATAATAATAATAATAATAATAATAATAATAATAATAATAATAATAATAATAATAATAATAATAATAATAATAATAATAATAATAATAATAATAATAATAATAATAATAATAATAATAATAATAATAATAATAATAATAATAATAATAATAATAATAATAATAATAATAATAATAATAATAATAATAATAATAATAATAATAATAATAATAATAATAATAATAATAATAATAATAATAATAATAATAATAATAATAATAATAATAATAATAATAATAATAATAATAATAATAATAATAATAATAATAATAATAATAATAATAATAATAATAATAATAATAATAATAATAATAATAATAATAATAATAATAATAATAATAATAATAATAATAATAATAATAATAATAATAATAATAATAATAATAATAATAATAATAATAATAATAATAATAATAATAATAATAATAATAATAATAATAATAATAATAATAATAATAATAATAATAATAATAATAATAATAATAATAATAATAATAATAATAATAATAATAATAATAATAATAATAATAATAATAATAATAATAATAATAATAATAATAATAATAATAATAATAATAATAATAATAATAATAATAATAATAATAATAATAATAATAATAATAATAATAATAATAATAATAATAATAATAATAATAATAATAATAATAATAATAATAATAATAATAATAATAATAATAATAATAATAATAATAATAATAATAATAATAATAATAATAATAATAATAATAATAATAATAATAATAATAATAATAATAATAATAATAATAATAATAATAATAATAATAATAATAATAATAATAATAATAATAATAATAATAATAATAATAATAATAATAATAATAATAATAATAATAATAATAATAATAATAATAATAATAATAATAATAATAATAATAATAATAATAATAATAATAATAATAATAATAATAATAATAATAATAATAATAATAATAATAATAATAATAATAATAATAATAATAATAATAATAATAATAATAATAATAATAATAATAATAATAATAATAATAATAATAATAATAATAATAATAATAATAATAATAATAATAATAATAATAATAATAATAATAATAATAATAATAATAATAATAATAATAATAATAATAATAATAATAATAATAATAATAATAATAATAATAATAATAATAATAATAATAATAATAATAATAATAATAATAATAATAATAATAATAATAATAATAATAATAATAATAATAATAATAATAATAATAATAATAATAATAATAATAATAATAATAATAATAATAATAATAATAATAATAATAATAATAATAATAATAATAATAATAATAATAATAATAATAATAATAATAATAATAATAATAATAATAATAATAATAATAATAATAATAATAATAATAATAATAATAATAATAATAATAATAATAATAATAATAATAATAATAATAATAATAATAATAATAATAATAATAATAATAATAATAATAATAATAATAATAATAATAATAATAATAATAATAATAATAATAATAATAATAATAATAATAATAATAATAATAATAATAATAATAATAATAATAATAATAATAATAATAATAATAATAATAATAATAATAATAATAATAATAATAATAATAATAATAATAATAATAATAATAATAATAATAATAATAATAATAATAATAATAATAATAATAATAATAATAATAATAATAATAATAATAATAATAATAATAATAATAATAATAATAATAATAATAATAATAATAATAATAATAATAATAATAATAATAATAATAATAATAATAATAATAATAATAATAATAATAATAATAATAATAATAATAATAATAATAATAATAATAATAATAATAATAATAATAATAATAATAATAATAATAATAATAATAATAATAATAATAATAATAATAATAATAATAATAATAATAATAATAATAATAATAATAATAATAATAATAATAATAATAATAATAATAATAATAATAATAATAATAATAATAATAATAATAATAATAATAATAATAATAATAATAATAATAATAATAATAATAATAATAATAATAATAATAATAATAATAATAATAATAATAATAATAATAATAATAATAATAATAATAATAATAATAATAATAATAATAATAATAATAATAATAATAATAATAATAATAATAATAATAATAATAATAATAATAATAATAATAATAATAATAATAATAATAATAATAATAATAATAATAATAATAATAATAATAATAATAATAATAATAATAATAATAATAATAATAATAATAATAATAATAATAATAATAATAATAATAATAATAATAATAATAATAATAATAATAATAATAATAATAATAATAATAATAATAATAATAATAATAATAATAATAATAATAATAATAATAATAATAATAATAATAATAATAATAATAATAATAATAATAATAATAATAATAATAATAATAATAATAATAATAATAATAATAATAATAATAATAATAATAATAATAATAATAATAATAATAATAATAATAATAATAATAATAATAATAATAATAATAATAATAATAATAATAATAATAATAATAATAATAATAATAATAATAATAATAATAATAATAATAATAATAATAATAATAATAATAATAATAATAATAATAATAATAATAATAATAATAATAATAATAATAATAATAATAATAATAATAATAATAATAATAATAATAATAATAATAATAATAATAATAATAATAATAATAATAATAATAATAATAATAATAATAATAATAATAATAATAATAATAATAATAATAATAATAATAATAATAATAATAATAATAATAATAATAATAATAATAATAATAATAATAATAATAATAATAATAATAATAATAATAATAATAATAATAATAATAATAATAATAATAATAATAATAATAATAATAATAATAATAATAATAATAATAATAATAATAATAATAATAATAATAATAATAATAATAATAATAATAATAATAATAATAATAATAATAATAATAATAATAATAATAATAATAATAATAATAATAATAATAATAATAATAATAATAATAATAATAATAATAATAATAATAATAATAATAATAATAATAATAATAATAATAATAATAATAATAATAATAATAATAATAATAATAATAATAATAATAATAATAATAATAATAATAATAATAATAATAATAATAATAATAATAATAATAATAATAATAATAATAATAATAATAATAATAATAATAATAATAATAATAATAATAATAATAATAATAATAATAATAATAATAATAATAATAATAATAATAATAATAATAATAATAATAATAATAATAATAATAATAATAATAATAATAATAATAATAATAATAATAATAATAATAATAATAATAATAATAATAATAATAATAATAATAATAATAATAATAATAATAATAATAATAATAATAATAATAATAATAATAATAATAATAATAATAATAATAATAATAATAATAATAATAATAATAATAATAATAATAATAATAATAATAATAATAATAATAATAATAATAATAATAATAATAATAATAATAATAATAATAATAATAATAATAATAATAATAATAATAATAATAATAATAATAATAATAATAATAATAATAATAATAATAATAATAATAATAATAATAATAATAATAATAATAATAATAATAATAATAATAATAATAATAATAATAATAATAATAATAATAATAATAATAATAATAATAATAATAATAATAATAATAATAATAATAATAATAATAATAATAATAATAATAATAATAATAATAATAATAATAATAATAATAATAATAATAATAATAATAATAATAATAATAATAATAATAATAATAATAATAATAATAATAATAATAATAATAATAATAATAATAATAATACTCTTTATTTTATACATATGTACAACATCAAAACAAAAACAGATTACAATGGGTACCTAGTGTATAAAATAGTGTCAGAAAAGCATTAATAAACAAAAATAGACTTTAAAATTTGTTATTGAGAAAATCTTGTATACAATAAGGTTCTAAATTAATTAATATGAGTGACAGTTTTCTTTTGCACTCCATAATGTTACCTTCAGATTTTAATTCAGGTGGTAGATGATTAAAAAACCGAATGCTGGTATAGTAAACGCTTTTTTCAGTACTGGTTAGCCTATGAATCTCAAACATTAGATCGGTTTTGTGCCTTGTGTTATAGGAATGAGAAATTTGATTTTCCGTATACTTATGTTTATTTTTGAGCAGAAAAAGGACGCAGTCTAAAATATATATTGCAGGAGCAGTAAGTAAATTATTTTACTCTTAATTGGTAGCATATTTTGCAAAGTTTGGTTGACATATACTTTACATGCTCGGTCCACTTTAGCTTGTCATCTATTTGTACACCTAAAAATTTTGTACACTTCTGAAATTTTACCTCATTTCCATCCAGTTTAATACTAAATGGGGTATCAGTATTTTCATTGGTTTTAAAAAGAATGCAGTTAGTTTTGTTAACATTTAATACCAATTGGTTGTTAAAAAACCATTTCTTTATTAGTACTATAAGCCTTGAGCTACTATCGGCTAGATCAACAAAATTTGGCTCGGAGATTAAGAGATTTGTGTCATCAGCGTAACTTATGATATTATGATTAGACTCTTGTGTTATTTTGAAAATGTCATTTATATAGATATTAAAAAGTAATGGGCCTAGAACACTTCCTTGTGGCACCCCCAGATAAACTTCTAATGGTTCCGACAACACTTTACCATTAATTCCGTTAAGAACTACCATCTGACTTCTATTGTGAAGATATGAGGCAAACCATTTGTACGCCGTTCCGCGAATTCCATATTTATGCATTTTTGACAGTAATATTTTATGATTAATGCTGTCGAATGCCTTAGAGAGATCTAAGAATACGCCACAAAGAAGTACTCATTTTTCCAAAGCTTTTAACACTAGCTGATTAAATTCAAAAAGAGCTGTATCAGTACTTTTCCTTTTGATAAAACCATGCTGTGATGTTGACAATAAGTTAAATTTAGTGAAAAAATCTGTTAATCTAACAGCCATAATTGTCTCAATGATTTTGGAGAAACATGACATTAGACTAACCGGTCTATAGTTGTTAAAATCTAGAGTATATCCAGATTTGTAGATTGGCTTTACAATGGCTGATTTTACACAAGAAGGAAATATTCCTTTTTGCAATGACTCGTTTATTAAATATTCAACAGGTCCAATAATACTATATATACATTTTTTTAGAATAAACATAGGTATATTATCTAAGCCAGTACTTCGTTTGCCATCCATTTGGTTAACTGTGTTTAAAATTTCCTGTTGAGTGGCAGGGGATATAAACATGGTATATGGGTTGGTCTCTATATTATTGATGCAGTTGTTTATATTAATGTCACAACTTGAAGTATTCGAATACGTGTCTTTTAATAAGTTAGCTGCTGCGTTTATAAAAAAGTTATTTAAATTGTTAGACTCATTTATTGGATTCTCACTGATAGATTTATTCTTATTTTTTACACTCGTTAATTCTTTAACCATCTGCCACGCTGTTTTAGTTTTATTATGGGAATTACTTATTCTATTATTATAATATAGTTTTCTACTTGATTCTAGAAGACGGTGATATTTTTGTTTTAGGTACTTTAATACTGGTCCATATTCAGGATTATAAGTACAAATTGTGCAATATAACTGTATTTTTTGTTTACAATCGATTAATTCAGGAGTTGGTATTATCTTAAGTCGTTTACTAGAATTAAGTAATTTTTTCTCAGGAAAAGCTTGATTGTAATAGAAACAAAACTTTGAAATAAATAAGTTAAATTTATTGTGTCTGCAGATCGAATATAATTCCAATCTTCTTCTTCTTCTAAAAGAGTAGTATTGAATGCATTAAGATTTTGTTCAGAAAAGTTGCGATATAGACAAGGTTCAGTTGAAGATCTGCCTGCATGTTTAAATTTAACGAGTTGTCAGTAGTGATCAGAAATATATGTATCTATCACAGTGGCCTCTGATACCAATTTAGAATTGCTTATAACATTATCAATGCATGTTTTAGATTTGAATGTAACTCTTGTGTAGTCATTAATTAATAAGTTACTACCATAAGATTCGACAAGATTTTTAAATATAAATGTCAAATTAGAATCAAGTCGAACGTCTATGTTGAAATCGCCCGTTACAAAGTATGTATTGTTATCGATATATAATTTATTTAACAGTATTGTTAATTTAAGGTTTACAATAGTTATCTTTTTGTTACAACCTGTATTGATATCAACGCCGCAGCACTCAAAGTCGGCTAGCACAGATAGACGGTTGATGTATATTATTCTTTCCCTACAGTAAATAGCCACCCCTCCGTGGGTGTTAGGCTGACGGCAGTAGTATGATGCTAAATTGAAATTTGTAATATTGAGGGTATGTATCTGATCCTCAGACTTCCAGTGCTCCGATAGACAGAGAAAATCAATTTCGCATTCGTCTGTAATTATTGATAATTCCCCCGTACAATTTCCAAGTGATCTAATGTTGTTGTGAAGAAGATAGAAATTCCTTTCAGGTCCCGTTATGTTTGAGCTTTGGGTGTTCATGTTATTGTTAATATTGAATGATGTTAAGTTGTTTCTTGTGAGATTTCCTTTGATCGAAAATTTTTATCAGCTGGATTACTGGGAAAATTATATCTGCGTATTGCAATATTTTGTGGCCATGTGTCCGGATTCATTAACTTGTCTAGGTATGTATAATCAGCTCCCAGCTTAAATGCTTTATTTCTTCCTTTAGTAGATAACTCATCAATTTCTTTAATTTTAATTTCAGGATGTTTAGTTACCATAAATGTTTTAATAGTTTCCACTGATACCGAGTTTGCACATTTTCCAATATATATCCACGCATATTTTTCGGACGCCTTTAATTCATTATTCATATCTTTACAGGAACCAACTACTGTTTTTAATTGTTTAGGTTTCTTTCGTACTACCTTTGTCCATTTTTCGTTAATTTGTTTTAAATCCTTATTTATATAAATAATATCGGTTAGTTTTTCTTCAGATTGATTCTCTAATAATGTAATATTGTTTTTGATATCTCTTCACATTTATTTGTTCCCATATTTTTATTTATTTGAGGGTCATCTTTCAGAAAACTTATTATCTTAGAGGTTTTTGAACTCTGAATTGGCGGTTTTTGTAAAACTCTATCATTTTGAATACTTTTAAATGAATTAATTTTTTCCACTAAGAGAGCTATTTTGTCGTTTAACCCTTCAATTAATGCATTTTTTGACTCGATAATTATGTCTTTATTTTTAATAATTTCATTTAGATACGTAATTTTCACTTTAAAAACACGCGGGTTTTCACTATCTTCGGTTACGCAGCACTTTATCTCCGATTCATTAAGAAATTGAACTTCTTTTAACTTCTTAAGGCAACTTTGATGATAAATAGTGTTACATGTGATACATTTGAGTCCACTTACTGCAAATACACCACATTTACACTTCTTTACTTCAGGAGCGTTCTCTTTTACGTCTGACCCGACCATCTTGCCGGACATTTTTTTTTTAATAAACCATAAGAAAGGTATTGAAAAGTGGCAAAATATGCCTATAATAGCTTCTAATTTCTTAAAAAATGTACACAAGTTGTTAAGCCTTAACAAGTTAGTCTAATCTAGCAGAGTTTAACTCAGTCTAGAAAAGCTTAGAAACCTTAGCAAGAACATACTGAAACAGTCATTGCCAACAGTTTTAGTTTCCCTCCATCTAGATCTATACTATATCAGATCCAGATCTCTTATACAAACTACGTACTACTACTACTATTGCTTTGCAACTAGTTTTTGTTTAAATTTTGATATTTGATGAATGGGTTTATAAAAAAACGTTTTTTTTACGGCTATTTTCATTGCCACAGTAAGTCTACGACTTGTTTAAAGAGGTTTGATGGCACCAATAGCTTATTAGGTGACTGCTGAACCACTCTGGTGGATAAAGAGCAAGAGCAAGCGATTTTGTAAATCAATTTGTGTTTTGTCAGTAAAGTTCTAATTACATCGCTATATTGAATAAACAAATTTTAATTATTGAAAAATCATTTTTGTCAAAACCGTTTGTATGTCAAATTAATAAAAAATGTAGATTTTTAAAAGAATTGGTTAAAGCAAGATAATAAAAATAAAACACTTCTTGCATCATATGTAAATCTACGCATTGGGCAGTCGTCCATCATGAGCAACATTACTTTTGTGTAATTCAATTTACATAGTAAATTGTTTATTTATAAACGAAATTGGCTCACTTCCTGCAATCCTCATTAATTCTTTAAGCTATTTATTCGCATAATTATAAAAGAAACGTTAGTCTACCCATTAAACCAGTGCGGTGTAACAAGTGCCATCAGAATCAAAACCGCTCGTTATGAATTTACATAACTGCATACGAGTCAACAATTATATGTTACTGTTTTATTTAGATTGCATTCAAATTATTTCATAATAATCTATGTATATCACATTTCTTTGACCAACATTTTAAATTATATTCATTTCCTCATCCTCTTTAAATTGTTACGCGTTTATTGTTGCGTAATTATTGCCTAATGGTCGTCTTAATTGAGATCACACTTTACCGCAGGCACTTTAATATACAAGCTTCGTGGAGTGGACCCCGACGGCGACGGATTGCAGTTTGGAATCCGACAGCAGCCAGGAAGCAACGTAATCCGAGTGGAAAGCACGTCCGGTACAGAAGCCAATGTTTACCTCAACCAGGAACTTGACAGAGAGGTGATAAGAACATGAAAATTATTTAAATGAAATGAATAGAAAATTAATTTAAATATTTTAGAGTCGCGATGAATATGCTCTAGTCTTAACATTAACCGATGGTCATCTCGGACAAGGAAATTACGTCACACAAAGCCTACTGCTTTTAGTGGAAGATGTAAACGATAACGTGCCAATGTTTAAGCCGTATCAACCGTCTGTTACTGTAAGGGAGGATGCTGCGCCTGGTATTATTGCAACTTTGGAAGCTACGGATGCCGACGAAGGTGCTTATGGACAGGTTGTTTACCATCTCTTGGAAGTGGATGATGATGTTCCTAAATTTGCCATCAGTACAGTTAGTGGAAAAGGAGTCGTTCGATTAATAGGTATTAATTTAATGAAACATTGAAGTTAATATTTTAATTAATATTTATTTTAGGGGATTTGGATTATGAAAGACAAACGTTGCATCAATTGAAAATTCTTGCTGTGGACAGGGCAAAACAGGGAAGGGTTAATACGGGGACTGCAGCTTTACTAGTAAAGGTTGACGACGTGGAAGATCAACCGCCCGAGTTTGTGAAGGTCCAACCTGTTGCAAGAGTAGCAGAAAATGCTCCAATTGGTACACCCATATTGCAAGGTATGAAACAACCAACAATAGCATTAATAAAGTTTACTTATTACTTAATTATTTTGTAGTAACTGCCGTTGATGGAGACAGAGGTGTTAACAACCCTATAGCATATAGCCTAACATCAAACGTAATTGAAAAAGATGGTGATTTATTTCGCATAGAACGTCACACAGGTGTTGTGTTTAGCAGCAGTTTACTTGACAGAGAGTCTTCAACATCTGGAGCATACATTCTACAAATTGTGGTAAGCCAATGGTTTGTAATAAAATTAAAATAAAGCAAATAATTGCAGGCTACTGAAGTTGGAAGCAAAATACGTCCGCCCCCCTCATCAGTCACAGAAGTAACAGTAATGATTATTGATATAAATGATGAAACTCCAACATTTAAAAGCAATGAGTATCATTGCGAAATACCAGAGAATGCTCCTACAAATACACCTTTAGCTTTTTTAGGAAATTCTCTCAATGAAGTTTTTGATTATGATCAGGTAAATTTAATCAACAAATATCGACAAGATTAATTATCAAAACATTTATAGGGAAATAATGGTACTTTTCAATTATTCATCCGCGATGGTAACATGCATAATGTTTTTGAAGTAACTCCTTCAAAAGCAATAAATGAAGCCTCGTTTTTGATAAGAGTAAAAAATTCAACAGCATTAGATTATGAACGCGTGCGATTTTTTAATTTTACTCTTGTTGCAAAGGAAATTGTTAAAAATGAACCAAAATACAGCGAAGTGCCTGTCATTGTTAATGTTTTGGATAGGAACGACAATTATCCCGAATTTTCTAGAACCATGTATGAGGTTTCAGTGGCTGAAAATTGTGCTGTTGGTACTACCGTTGCCTGGGTGCAAGCTTTAGATGAAGATTCTGGAAATTTTGGAACTGACGGTATTAGATATACTAATATAGCGGGAAGCATTGCAGATTTGTAAGTTATATAATAAACTAATTACAATTTATTGATGATTAATTGACTTTTAGATTGATTTTGAATCCAAAAACTGGAGTTATAACGGTAAGAACTGCTGGAGGACCGCAATGGGACAGAGAACAAGTATCCAGACATTATCTCACTGTCGAAGCACGCGACGATTTAGCAAATGGCAACCGCAATACAGTACAGCTGATAATCAATATTGAGGACGTTAACGATAACGCACCTATATTATCACAAAACAAGTACGAAGCCAGACTTATTGAAAATGAAGAAAATTTTGAAGTTCCTCTTAAAATAGAAGCAAGAGATGCAGATTTAAATGGCACTAAAAATAGTGAAATTGAATATTCTTTGCATGGAGATGCTGCATATAATTTTACTATTGAACCTAATACAGGTTACATAAAACCAAGAATACCTTTAGATTTTGAAAGGCTTAAAGGACCTACTAGCGAAAATGTAAGAATTCTTCATTTGATTGTAAGGGCCAGCGATTGGGGTACTCCTAATCTATACAGTGAAGCACCATTGGTTGTGTATGTTATTGATGCAAATGATCATGTGCCGGTTTTTGAACGACACATTTATAATAAGACTATACCGGAAAATGTACCTGGTGGCACTTCAATTTTTCAAGTAAGTTTGATATTAAAACTAGTTTTAATTGTTTTGTGCAGTGTTATTAAAAATAAACATGTCTCACGACCGATCGGACAATTGCGCTATAAATAATTAAAATAAATCTGCCACTAATGTTTGTTTGCCTGCCTTACCTAATGTGATAATAATCTTTTTATACAAACAAGCACTTAGCTCTTAACTTAGCTCTTAGGGAAGTTGTAGTTAATTTAGCAAGATGGCAAATATTCCAAGATGCAGATAAAGCAACAAAACAAAATTTAATGATGATTTTTTTGTTATTTGCAATTTTAATTCATTTCAGGTAAAAGCATACGATTTGGATGGTTCTACTCCAAATAACCATATAGTTTATAGAATACAAAGCGGTGCCTTAGATAAATTTACAATTGGAGCTGAAACCGGTGTAATTTCGGTAGCTAGAGGAGCATCCCTCGACCCTGATTTAACTCAACCAAGAACAAGTCTTTACATATTAAATGTAATTGCTTTAGATGGTGCCGCTGGAGATACTCAAAAGAAATCCAACGTCACAGTTTACATTAACGTATTGGATGTCAACAACAAATCTCCTACGTTTGTCAATCCTGAAATAGTTTCAATAACAGAAAATACTCCGGTGAGATCACGCCATCAATCATAAATAAATGATTAGAAATTAATTTAATAATTTATTTAGGTTGGTACTACAATTACAAGGATAAGAGCCAAAGATCTTGATTCTACAGCTAATTTGCGGTATAAATTAGATTCTGAGGCTTGCGAAGCAAAATCGGAACGAGGTATTTTATTAAAATCTCCTGAATTTGATTGCGCTTCTATGTTCCATTTAGAAGAAGTCAACGGAATTCTTACAGTTGCTAAATTAATTGACAGAGAATCAGTAGAAACCATCAGTCTTGGTCTTGTAGTAGAAGATGAAGCTTCAGAAACTGGAAGACAATTTGATACAGGTACGTAATTTCTTAATAAATATTTCAAAACTAATTAAATTATTATTTATAGCTCAATTGATTGTAAAAATCCAAGATGTAAATGACAATAATCCTCGCTTCAGAAAGCCGTATTATCGTTTTGCTATAGCGGAAAATAGTAAGAACGGGGTGGCTATTGGTAGCGTTATTGCCGACGATGCTGATAAAAACAAAACCATTACTTATCAATTGGAAGGTCGTCTAGATATAACTAAATTGGTGCATATGGATAAAGACACTGGGGATTTAGTGGTGGCTAATAAGATTGATCATGAAGTTTACGATTGGCTAAATTTAACTGTAAAAGCTATTGATTCCGGTATACCATCCAGATCTACTAGAATCGAATTGTTTATTCAAGTATTAGATGAGAATGATAACAATCCGTTTTTCTTGCCCGATCCGAGAACATTGATGGTGCCCGAAAATACACCAATTGGTCAAAAAATAGCAGTATTAGAAGCCAGAGATTCGGATTCTGGAGAGTTTGGAAAGATTACTTACTTACTAGATCGCATTTCTTCACAAGTAATTAATAATATTTTAACAAAGTTGTTTAAATAATGATTTTTATATATTAAAGGGAAAGTTTAGCTTGGATCCCGATACGGGCATTCTTAAAGTTGCAGAGGAATTAGATAGAGAAACAAAACATTCATATCTGCTTGTTGTGGAAGCTTGGGATAATTATCAATATGGTTACAACAACGGCGAGAGCAGAAATGCCTTCAAGCACATCAAGTATTTAATTTGTTTAAATTTTATAATCAAATATTATTATTAATTATTACAGTGTAACGATATTGGATGTGAACGATAATCCACCTCAACTGGTTTTACCAACAGCCTGTGTGACCATTACCGAATTTCACGAAACTGGCCAAGCAGTAGCTACAATTCATGCAAATGATGCAGATGATCCGGAAACTCAAAACGGGCAAATTATTATGGATATTGCTGGAGGAAATAACTTGGATCTTTTTGCATTGCAGCAAATTAATGAATGGTCAGCCGAAATACGAACGCTGAAATCGCTACAAGGCAGACATGGAAATTATTCATTAATGTTAAGAGCACAGGATTTAGGAACTCCTAGTCATAAAATAGAGGGACGTTTAAATTTATGCGTTACGGATTACAATGATCACGCACCAGTTTTTGTTAGTCCTCCGCATAATTCAACGCTAAAAGTGCCAGAGGTATAAAATTAAATATTTAAAGTGTAACATTTGTATTCTTCATTTTTATTTTAGAATGCTACTATAGGAAGTGCGTTAGTTCAAGTAGTAGCTACTGATGATGATGTTGGTCCAAATGGTGCAGTGCGATACAGATTAAAAGCAGATCCTGCTGGACACTGGAAAACTTTTAACCTACAACCGGTTTCCGGTATTTTGGAACTTCGATTACCGCTGGATCGCAACAAACAAAAAATATTTGATGTCAGTTTATTACAACCGTTGCTTATTATGTTTAACTGTTAATTTTGTAGATTCGAATAGAAGCTTATGATTTGGGAGTACCAACACCTTTGAGTTCAGATCTAGATTTAACAGTTTATGTTAGCAACATCAACGATTATCAGCCACAGTTTATGATTGATGAATATATCGTTAACTTTACAGGTAATTTTTTTTAAGGTAATTATTGATCAATTACGTTGTTTTTATTTATTTTTAGAAAATACATCACCGGGCATAGAAAAACGCCGTCTTCCCGATACTGTTGATAGAGATGAGTTAGAATTTGAAGGCCCAGTAACGCCAATTTGTTATTACATAGTTGGAGGAAATGAAAAAGGACTTTTTAGGCTTGATCCACTCACGCATGAATTAACAGTAAGATGGATGAATATTTTTAATAAAAAATGTTAATAACATATATAATACGACATATCTACGTGACAATGCAATGCGGTTGCCACAAGCACGGGGGAGGGGCGCAATGTTTGTTTTAGGTGGTACATTTCAATATTTTGCGGTGGGGCTCAAAAATTCTAGCTACCCTACTTTGTGATTTTGCAACGTAGGTAGACAGTACCACGCTAAAAATGCATTTAAATAAATGGGAACAACCAAATTTGTTCAGTTAATTCAAACAAGTTTGTTTATTTTTGTTTGCGAGTTCTGCAATTTTATTTTTAGACTACATCTACGCCTAAAAGGCTGAGTACTCTTTGTAAACCGCAATTTTATAACAAATTGAGGTGGGTTTCTTTTCTCAAAATTGGTCAACTATAAAATTTGGACAGAATTATAGATAGTGTCACAGGGGTATAAGTTACGACTTCTTTAAAAGGAGTTGATGGGTCTAACAGCTTATTAAATGACTTTCAAATCACCTCTGTAGATAAAGGGCAAGTTTTTATTTAATCATGTGGGGAATTAAAACCCAAACTGCTCACATCATTTTGATTTAAGTTTTAAAAAATTACCTACACATTTAATCTTAAAATATAAACACAATTCTTTTAAATTAAAATAATTTAAAGGTGAACGTTGAATTGGATAGAGAATATTGCGACAGCCACTTAATACTCGTTAAAGCTACAGAAGATTCAATCTATCCACCAAAAAATCAAAGTTTTTTTGATTCATCAGATGACACATTACTAAAAGTTATTGTCAAAGTTGAAGATGTTAATGATAATGCGCCCAAATTTATTCATCGTGTTTTCACTGGTGGAGTCAGCACTGCAACTAGTTTTGGAACTAAATTTATGGAAGTTAAGGTGATTGCATGAAGCAAAATAAATAATAAATAAAAATAATATTAACCAAATTTATTAATAGGCCATTGATTCGGATGATGGAATGAATGCTGAAATATCTTATTTTTTAATTGGAAGAATCCAAATGACTTTGACTGAAGGATTGGAAAATTTACAAAGAGCACCATTTCTAGTCGATAGAGAGAGTGGTGCGGTGCAGCTTAATTTTGATCCTCAACAAGGGATGAAAGGGTATTTTGATTTTATGGTATTGGCCAATGATACAGGTGGACTGCAGGATATGGCCAGAGTTTTTATTTATCTTTTAAGAGAAGACCAGCGAGTACGATTTGTGTTAAGACAACAACCAGTAGAATTGCGTAATCGAATCGAAGATTTTAGAGAGTACATAAATATAATTAGGTACATTAAATTTCTGATTAACATTAATTAATTTTAGGGTTCTTGGTAATGTGACGGGTGCTATAGTAAACGTTGATGAATTCAGGGTTCACGCGAATCACGATGGAACAGTTGATAAAACCCGCACCGATTTATATTTACATTTGGTTGATAGGAAAGATCATTCTATTTTGGAAGTAGCAGAAGTGCTTAGATTGGTCGATCAAAATACCGAGAGATTAGATAATTTATTTAAGGTAACTCCTTTTGTTTTAAATTAGTTTGATTTAATATTTTTGATATTGCAGGATTTTAATGTATTAGATACACAACCAGGAGGCACCTTGGCGCTAACTTCAGTACAAAAAGCTGGTACAACTTTTTGGTTAACAGCTAGCTCACTCTTTCTATTACTATTGCTTCTTTTGTGCTTGGCATTATGTGTTAATCAAAGACATACCTACCAGAGGAAATTAAAAGCCGCTACTGCCACTGCCTATGGTGAGTAAAATATTATAATTTAATGTCATTTTAGTAAAATCTGGAAAAAAAATCCTTTTCTTTGTCTTATATTATTGAAATTACGTAATTTTTAGTGCAATCTCACATTATTCTTATATAAACTGTCAAACTCTTAAATTTTATGGTTTTATTACTCGGGAAATTTGACAACGACGATAGAGTCATTTATAATCTAAAATTTATAAAGGTGTCTAGTATTAAATAATTAAAATTATTATTTTAGTTAGCTACAAACGACTAAAATATTAATATTGATATTTATTAGTTTTGTACTCAATGTGGCTTCTACAAATACATAATGTTTTTTTTTTAATTTTGCCAAATCTGTTCCAAAAAACAGATTTGTTGGACACTTTGCTTTCTGTGGCAAAAACAATGCAATTTTAAATAATACAGTTTTGTGTAGACTTAAATTATTATTTTACATTGACAAATAATTTGAAAAATTTATGTTAATCATTTTGCTAAGAAACCAAATATCTAAAAATCAAAGTACCTAATTTATTTATTTTTTAATTAATATTATCTAAAATTAATCAACGTTGCAAAGAAAAGCAATTATTACTGTTAACTTTTATAGGTGGAATAGATTCCGACATTGATGGTCGTGGTTTGAGTGCAATTAGTGGTAGAGTACCAAATACTAACAAACACAGTATGGAAGGTAGCAATCCCATGTGGCTGAAAGCGTATGAAAATGAATGGTACAAAAATGCGGATGATTTAAGGTAATTATTTCTTAATTTAAACTATAGTTATATTAATTGTTTTAATTTTTAGTCAAGGATCCGAGCATGATTCTTTGGATGAAAACGTTTTGAGTTCAGGTGATGATGGTCGAGACGGAGAGCCCCATTTAATAAGAGCTCAAAATGTTTACCAAACATTGCCGCCGATTCTTCCTCCCAGAAAAATGGAGACTACCGAATTATGATTGTCGGTTTGTCACTGGGTTGATGGAGATATACAATCACAATAATTAACAACGAAATTATAAAGATCGTCAACTCAGTGGCATTATATTATGTATCCAAATTTTGTTTTGTGTGTTTGTGTCTGCGTGTGTGTATATCGTGCAAGCAATATTGCATTTTAATTCCAAGCAACGAGTATTTATTATTTAATATTATAAGTTTTATATATAAAAATATGATACTCATTGGAGGTGACTAATTCCTACCAATGACTGCATTTGATTATCAAAAGCGGCAAAAAGTTAAAAAAAATTGTACGTGTGTGTTCTAGTTATTCTTTTTTTGTATATAATGTGTGCGTGTTTTGTATTTTATAGCTTTAATAAGAATTGTATGCAATAATATTATTTACTCTTAACCCAAGCAAGCACGTTAGAATGAGTTCTACTTTATCAAGTTTTAAAGACTAGCTTTATGATTTTCTATCTACTGTTACAACTATTATATTATTATGTTGTAACAAAATGCTCTTTCCAACCACCACACCGAGCATCTACATCGTTTACTACAACTAATTATATCTAACTGCAGAAAGTGAACTGTTTGCTCTGCTGCCGTTCAACTTTTATTTTTGGTTTGGCCCGGAGCATCTTATTCTCCTGTTTCAGGGTGCAATTATAAAACCAGTCGTATATAGCTAATTGAGCTAATTAGCTATACTCGACCTGATGATATGTTATTCATATTTACAAAGATCTCAACTCGTAAACTTGCTTTTACTGTTTAGAAACACTTATAACAAAGCTTTACTTCACTTAACTGACTGTTAAAATTGCGTTCGGGATATAGTTGGTCCAGTGTTGATATATCTGTCTGGGCTTGCGCGGTTTGACTGAATCGTGCAAAAACATTTTGAGCGTCCTTTTAAACTCAGAGTAATGTCAGTAGGATTAAAGTATAGCTTCAGTTCTGCCCCGCATTGGGTATTATTTGGTTTTGGCTTTGCTCATTGGAAGAGTATCCGATAGACAACGACGTCAACTGCAGTTCACCAGTAGCAAATTCATTCTGTTTCTTCCCTATGATATTTGTTAAACGTTTTAAGTTCAAGCATGTGTACGCACAAGTTGTGACTTATTTGACATTGAACATAAGTTTGGTCTAGCTAGCGCACGTTTGATGGAGTCGTGACTATGATAACTTATTGTGCGGTATGTGCTGTTGGCTGAAAGAGCAATGCTGTAGGTAGGTATTGTTTTGCAGTTTATTTCAATACGATGCAATGTTATGACGTTGAAAGCATTCCAAACCCTATCTGGATTTCTAGTATTGTAACAAAATTGGAAACTTTAGCGTCATTTTTGTTTCTACATATAATTTGATAAACAATTTATTTCTTCATTTATTATAGTCAAATTATTATTGGAAATAGCCAAAAAAAAAAGTTCAAATATAGAAACAAATGAGTTTTTAGGTACTTTTGAATGCAATAGATATTAACACTTGTATACCTAGTCACGCCGTTCTCTTTGGGAGTAGGTAATTAATGTGTCGAGCACACCGAGCCACAGAAAAGACAAGTGTATGTTTGGATACCAAGATTTTAATGCGAATTGCAAATATAATTTGACTAAAATAATTTAACAAAATAGTTTTTTTTAGTCTTTTGTCGTAGGTTTTGCTCAATACTGCAGATACCAAAGCCAGCCACAAAGAAGGTGCTGTAGATGCAAAGCACCTGGCCTTTGTCCACAAGGAATCAAAGTGTACATTTTAGTATTAATTGTGCAATTGAATATTTTTTTTTTAATATTTAAATCCTCAATTGTGTTTATAAGCACTGAAATATTTATTCAAATTTGTTTTTTGCTATCATGCGATACCATACAAGGCATACTGACGTGGTTTGTAGAACCGAAAATAGTTTGACTCTTGGCCGCTGTGATCGTTAGATTGAGTTTGAATAAATTATTAATTTGTTTCATAATTTATTGACGATTTAAAATCGTTTAATCTGCGAAATGACTTCCAATTGCATAAAAGCTAAATGATACCGATTAATGCGGACGTTTAGTATTAAATTGCACTAGCTGGCGCCACAAGTCGTTTGTTTGATTATTTTGAATATTTGGTGTTACGAAATGATTTAATCAAGAAATTAGTACATTTCTATTTTGTTGGATCAAAAACCTACTGCCTCGGCGAGCGCATTTAATATTAAATAATAAATCAGTCTTGTTTGAGACTGCTCTAACATGTTAAATGCAAAAACACAATATTAAAAAGTCTTACTAAATTTTCAAAAAATTATTTAATGTTGTAAAAAGAATGATAAAATTTAACATTACCACAAACGTGTTTAAAAGTAGAGAAAAGAAGCAAAGCGCAAACAAAAGATTTTAAATATTGTCTTAAAATATATAAAAAAGTGAATTAAACCACTAAATAATATCTAATATGTACAAAGTAGACTAAATGTTTAAAAATAACAAAAAAAAAAAATGTTTAAAATTGTTCAAACAAAAATAAGTTTCGAAAAGTTTCGCAAATATTTAAAATGTAAAACAAATTTTTTAAAATGTCAATCAAATATTGAATAGTTCTGAATCTAAAGTACATTTTGAGTAACTAACAAAATATTCAAAATTCTCAAACAAATATCATTTGCATTTCTAAACAATTACCAATTGTGTAAATTATAATTGAGTGCGTATTTAAGCACTTATGCAAGAAGAAAATAAGTTTATTTTACCTTGCGTACTGAATATATCTGAAATGTTATATCTAAGTGTGAATGAATTTTCAGTATTTAATTGCACTAAAAATATGATGTAATTATCAGCTCACTATTTATGATAATAATAAAAACGGTCATCGAGTAGGCTATAAAATCCATATTTAAAAATAATCATTAATTCATCACGAAACACTTCAATCAATGTATGGGGGACGAACGAAGGAAAGAAAGTCAAGAGCAGACTCAAATATTATGAAATGACGTAACCTCCGCGTTTAGATATGGAGTCATCCGGATCGAACAGCGGCTTATTTACGAGTGCGGCACATTCTAAGCGACACATCGAAATAGAAAAGCGTGAAGCGGGCTATATTTATGGTCCGCTGATGCATTTTCGAGGACGAAACTAACAAACTCGCTTGTAGAGAAAGGGAATTTCTGATGTTTCAAACAATTTCAAATCAGTCGATAGTTGGGACCGTTCTTGAGAGTGTTCAGTTGTGTTTATCGCCGGATTTAATATAAAATAGACGGTAAGTTGATTTTGTATATAATTCAGATATATTTGCTATCAATAGTTAAAAAAAATAAATAAATATAAAAATATATTTAATATGTTCTGCTTAGTAAGTCTTCTAAAAGATTACATTGAAGCTATATTAAATTAACATATCATTGCTAATATTAGCAATGACAAGCTTGATTAAATATTAGAAAGAAAACAAACGTGTTATGCATAATTAGTTTACTATAAAAAATAATTAATTTATTAAATTTAAGTAAAATTTATGTAAGTATTACGACGACGTTATAACTCATCATTTGAGGAATTTCACATAATATTAAGTAAGATTTCATTAACATAAAACTGACGTCATGTGGGCCATGAACGTTTATTATTTCGAAATCGATTCAAAAGTTTATAATAATGCGAATTTCAATTGTTATTTTATTATTATTATTATTATTTTATAATTATTTTAGATTAAGATGTCTGAAGGAAAACCCGATACTGTTCCCGGTTTGGGATTCAAGGATAAAGATAAGGCATTAGAAACTATTAAAAATTTAGAAGGAAGAGATCCCGATTACCAAAAGTTAGCGATCAAGGGATTAATAGGTCGTGCCAAGCGTGTGCTCACATGTGAGTTCTGTTTATATTTTGTAGCCGGCTTTTGTCGGTGACTACATCAAACTAAAAATAGAATCTCGGCATATTTATATGATTTGTATCATTATTAAATCAATTTTATTCTAGTGACTAAGGATAAAGAAAAGTTGCAAAATATCAACGATGCCATGAAAACATTTGATGATTGGTTAAAAGACTATGAAAAGTCAAACAAGGCTAAAGAAAACCGCCCTTACCTCCCTCTACCCACAATTAAAATCTTATTACCACTCAAAAAGAAATACAAATTGGAAGATGAGCATCGTGATGCTTTCATTGAAGCCTATAAAAAAGTAAAAGGCGAATACAAAAATCTGCGAACGGCGAGTAGTGGCGATGATAAACCTTCATGGGATATTGCAAGAAATGCGGCATTAAAGCATATTGTAGACAGAATCAATGATGAAGACCCTGAATTATGGGATGACGATGATCTTCCCACAAAAGATCACATGGAAATGATTCTTTGGGCATACAGCAGTGATGCCACTAAAATTAAGAAAAGTTTAAGTAAACTTGAAGATAAACTTGGAAAAGCTGAAAGTGACGCGGATGAAAAGAACGGTAGCGACAAAAAGAGGAAATCCGATAGTAGTTCATCTTCTTCATCAGATGATGAAAGTCCTAAAAAAAAGACCAAACGTTAATTGTATAGATTTTTACATATAAATTGTTGCATTTAGTAATTTTTTTGTTTGGAATTTGGTACATTACATGTTATGGGTTATTTTTTGTCAATTAAAAATTATAAATTGTTTTTTATATTAACATTTATTTAGTTTCTATCATAACCAATTCTGTTTTAATTTGTAGGAATATATAGTTGGTTTGCGTTAAGACTGCAGTGATGGGAGTGGTCTATAAAGTCAGTATCGCACAACTGTAATTGCACTTATCTTTGTTAGTATTATAATACAGCTAACTTCACTTTGTTTATTATATTATAATAAAATTAATTTAAATTGTTTAAAAACTTTAAAGCAGAAACAATATAGTTTATTGCTTCTTAATTAAATATTAATATGTTTAATAGAAATGTATGCATGACGTTTACTCATATTTAAGTTTTTGAGGTTATACTGTACGTCAGTAACAAAAAATTGTAATTTAATGTTGAAATACATATTTACAAATGCGTTAACCTAGTTACAATAACGCAAAAAATTGATAAATATTAAATAATAAAAATTGTTAACTAAATTTATTCAATTACAAGTAGCTTTGTTTTAATCTAGTAGATATTCTATTGTAAATTGGGTAGGCCTCTAAGCCAACCAGAGCATTGTTTTCCAGTTGCCATAACAACTACTACTGCAGTCTTAACGCGAACAAACTATAGTAAATATAAGAATGCAATAAGCAACGATTTAATTTTTTTAAATCAAAGCATTGATCAAAGTAGGTAAAGAGTATGTTTGTTTCTATAACAACAAAAAATGTATGATATTATTATTATTATACTTAAATATGAGTATAATAATATAAAAGTTACGCATAAAAAAATATGTACTTTTATAGCGTTTTTGGCTGAGACAGTTGACAGCGCCCCGAGTGTTGTTCTAAAAACTTAAATTTAATTTTAATAATAAATAATTAATCAATGTTTTTTATTAATTAGTTTATTTATTTGTGACATTTATCGATAAATTTATTTAATTACATCCTAGTTTTAGCTTATAGTTCATTAAGTTTATAAATATTAATTGTAATGCAAAACTAATTCAACTTTGCGCGCCACGAAAATTTGCAGGAGGGCGCGCAAATAATTACGGCGGGTTTACAAGGGAATCCCAAGAAGGACAATGTGTACATTTTTGTACTAATTTTTGTTTTTGTAAATATTTTTAAGGCCCACACAATAAAATAAATCTGTATTTTGTAGACGATTATTTGTTCAAGTCTTTTGACCTCTTAGAATTCTATAGTTTATTTAAAATCATAAAGCAATATTTATCACAAAAAAATAATAATTATGGTAATAGTTTTTATACGTATGTAAAAAAAAGTTAAAACGCACCGAGCGCAGGTAGTAGGTATTTCAATTGTTTGGTAAAACAATGGTAAAACTGTGGACTATATTTATTATATTTTAAAAATTAAACTTGTTACATTATAATATTTTCTTCAATGTAGTAATGATCCTTTTACATTAAAATTTTTGTTAAAATTCTTCTAGTCTGTTCCGTTTCTTTATATAAAATGTCTAATTCTTAACAGCAAAGTGATTCCAAGATATCCACGGACGAAAAGATTTCTATATTATATTATTGTTGTTACTGGAACCATCATTGGGCAGGATATATGTATGCATGAAAATACATTACAATACATTTCACTTTGTATATTTTAAAATAAGATAAGATTGAGAAAATTGATGTGTGTATAATGAAGTAAAATTGAATATATAATAATACTTTATTCACGGTATATAAAAAAACCATTTACATCTACATCATTCTGTACATAAATCATGATGAAATACAAGCAATATTACAATTACACAAAAATATATAAACAAATATTGAATAATAAAAACATGGAAAAAAATATACATATATAAAATTATTCATCAACACATTTTAATTGACTCTTAAAGCTACATTTTGAAACACAAAATAAATCAATATTATTGGAAAAACTATTCGCAATTCTACACATTCTACCAATTGAATTATTAAATCCATAATTGTAAGAATGAATTCTCTAAAGACTGTCTAATTCGGCGATTGCTGTTAGGAACTAAAAATGGAAAAGTTACTAGTAGCTCGGACATCATTAGTTCACGTAAAAATGATAAATCAGCTCTTTTGCGTCAAATTTTCAGCGGCGGAAGATTATATTTCAATGCAAATCGTAATTTTTGGATAAAATGCCCAATTTGTACGATAATAAACGGAAAAATTTGTTTTGAATATATTGCATGTATGAATGCTGTAGAATGGACACCAAACTGACGGAGCGTACTCTAAATGAGAACGAACCAAGGCGGAATAAAGTAATTTGAGTGTGCTAGGAGATAGTTCAGTTGACATTCTGTACACAAACCTTAACATTTTCATAGCACGGTTGCACATATTAAAAAATTACGCCCAAATCTTTTATTTGAGTAACATGTTCTAAGACATTATTATCGATAATATAGTCAGACGATACGTTACTTAAAGTTCTGTTGAAGCTCATCGAAAAACATTAATTTGCGTTAAACAACAAGTTATTAATAAGACACCATGAATGAACAGAATCCAAATCGTTTTGCAAACTAATAATCGATAGATGAAATTCTTCTATAAATTTTAAGATTGTCAGCAAATAAAAGATAAGACGAAGAATAAATAGAATAAACGAAATCATTAATAAAGAGTAAAAACAGAATTGGTCTACAATGAGATCCTTAAGGAACCCCAGATGGAACAACAATAGGTTGTGATAAAAAATTATTAATTTTCACACACTGAGTACGATTTTCCAAAAAGCTCAACAACCACGCAACAACAGAAACATGAAAAACCAAAGTCCGAAGTTTAGCAATCAAAATTCTATGATTAACGCAATCAAACCCTTTGAAAAATCTGTGAAAATAGAATCTACTTGAACTTTTGATTGAAAGGCATTCAAAATATCATTTTTGTAACAAAGAAGATTTGTAAGAGTAGAACGACCCTCACGAAACCCATGTTGCTGTTCCACTAAAATGCTTTTGCACATCCATTGTATTTGACCAGTTACAATTTGATCAAACAACTCAGGAATAGCAGACTAGATGCATATACCTCTATAATTAGTAATATCCTCCTTAGCTCCATTTATGTAAAAACATAATGTAGCTTTGTTTCCAAACTAGAAGAAACTTGACTTCATTAAGAGAAGCCTCAAAAATTATATGCAATAGCGTAGAAATTGAATAAATACATTGTTTTAACAGCATAGATAGAACACCGTCAGGTCCAGTGCTAAAGTTACATTTAAGGTTCTCAATCCCTTTAAATATACCCAACAGACTAATTGAAATTGCTCAATGTAATACGTTTTTTTTAAAGTCAAACAATGGAGTTGGATGAGTTTGTGTATCGTAAACAGAGGAAAAGAATTCAGCAAAACTATTAACATAGTCATTTCCATTACTGCAAGTTTTTTGTTTAGAATACATTGTAGCTTGAAAATCATTAGTTTTTCTAGTGTCACTAACAAATTTCCAAAAGTGTTTAGAGTTACTTTGAATGTTGATTTCTGTTCGAGTAATATATTGCTTGTATAGACATGTACTGAAACTTTTACACAAAGTACAAATTGATTGAAACTCGTTATAATTGGACAAAAGTCTTGAAGATTTATAACGTTTATGGACAGTTTTTTTTAGTCTAGTAAGTGAAATTAATTCTTTATTAAACCAAACTGAAAAATTGTTTTCACGCCATAGTTTTTTGGGGACAAAACAGTTAATAGCAAAAAGCAACACAGAGTAAAATAAATTAACGCAATTATCAACATCACAATTATAAAAAAGGCAGACCAATCAACATTCAGCAAAAAATAATTGATTGCGTTAAAATTCGGTAAATTTAAAATCATTAAAAACATAATTACACATTAAAATATCACGGCAAGTATCACATTTTACATCAATCACATAAGCATTATGATGTTGGCTAAGTTTTAACAAAACATCCACAGCAGTAATATCACAGATACTGTAAAATCATAAATCTAAGAACACACCACCATCATTAGGTATAGAAATACATTGAACGCAGTTTAGAAATCCATAACAGTTGGCAACAAAATGAGCAGAATAACTATCATTACAAATAACACTTTTGCCTAACTCATCATTTACCCATGCCGCTGCGGGTAGATTATAATCGCCTAGTGAAATTAGTTTACTGTCTGGATGTTTGTCAGCGATAGATTCAACGGAATAACAATGATCTAAATATTTATCACATGCCGAGTTAGGTGGTAAGTAGACTGGACTGATAATATATGATACAAACTTAAACTTAACAATTACAAACAAATGTTAAACACTTAAAAATGTAGATTGTAATAAAGTACAATTAAAACAAGTTTTAGTAACAATTAAGACACCTCCTCCGTCAAGCTTAGGGCTTGTTAATGAAGAGCGGTCACATCTAAACAAACTGTAATCAATTAATTGTAGCTCCTCATCGCTGATGTCCTGATTAAGCCAGGTTTCGGTCAGTACAATAATATCGTAGTTAGATACAGCTACAGCGACCATAAGTTCTTTGAGCTTAGTGTTTATACCCCGACATTCTAGTAATAGATGGAGATACCGCTGATGTTCCTGATAACGGGTTTAGTTTGTTAGCTGGATCCAAATTTCAAAAATTTACCGAAGATGAAGCAGGAACATTATTAACTCGCCCATAATTAATAAATTTCTTGACCGCTATATTTGCAGGCCAAAAATCTTCACAAAGAATGGATTAAACATGATTAACTGGAACAGAAACTTTAAAACTTAGATTTAATATGATTTACTATATCAGTTTTTTTAGTTCCACGTCTAAATTTAGAAACATGTACGTAGAAAGTAGGCACATAAGCTTGCAGTTTGTCATTAGTTGGGCCACAACCAAAGATAGTTTGACTTTTTGGCTGAGTTTTTTGATTAGTTTTTCCCTTAACAACAGAGCTTGCCAAAGAAGGAAAAACTGCAGGCTGAATCAATTGCACCGTTTCATTAGTGAGAGGCGCAGTAGTCGGAACAGTTAGTTGATCACTGCGAGCTTCGTACTGAAAAATAGTTTTATCTTTTTTGGCAATCTACTCTTCAAGATTGGCAATTTTATCTAAGAGTAATTTATTGCTCGACCACAATTGATCACATAAAACTTGGTAAAGAGTAATATTTTCTTTATAAAGTTTTGGAAGTTTGGAATCATCCAAATAGAGTACCGCAATTGCATTTCTTATAGCGTATAGCGCAACTGTTATGAAAGATAACACCACAATTGCTACAGATTGTGCAACAGTTTTGCATGTACAGTTTAGGCCAATCATAGTAACAGAAGCAGTTACAAAAATGACTAGAGCAGTGAATAAATAAAAACAGGATAAGGTTGAAACAAGGACACAATTCACACCGGTGCGGTCGATCACTGGTGACTGACTATAAACAAATACAGGTAGACCATGGTTAGGTTACACAAGAGACAGTAGGATTATAAAAATTAATAATAAAATCACACGTTAAAAAACAGAAGTTACGCCACTGGTATGAATAGTTAATAATATGGCCACTGGAAGCGCGACAATAAGCGGGAGACTATAATTCTAGGTTAAAATACGTATACAATAATAATAATTATAATAAAAGCAGTAAAATTGTTAAAATTGTAAAGCCATCTGGTTGCTAATATAATTACCAGCAGTAAAGACAATATCTTTTAAATTGTATGCACTAAGTTTCACACAAAACTGCACAAGTTAAAATTAAAAACATAACACATACACAGTGGCGTTACGTGATCGTATATTTTCATTACGACGCGCGACGTACCAAATAAATACTTTTTGTCACACTTCTCTTTTTAAAATACAAAATTGGCCTGCTTACCGTTTTGAAGACCAAACACCAATAATGTCCCATTTCTCACACAAAATCACTGAGATTTATTTATATGTTTGTTTGCAAAATTTTGCAGGAATCTATAATATTTTTATAAATTATTCATAAAATTAATAATGGAAATTACTCTTAATCTAGCTAAAGTTTACAAAAAATAATAATCAAGTGTACTCGTATAGCATATTTACAATGCCTGAATATGTAGAGAATCTTATTTATCAAATCATTTAAATGAAAATTAAATTAATATTAAAAGGATTAAAATTGTCTAAGAAAAAGTATTTGAAGCAATTTGTGCTTCATTTAACTTTAAATCTTTTTGGGATTCTATGGCCCGATTTTATAAACAAACTTAATGCTACATTAAAATTGAATGAAAACCTATTTTAGGGCTTACGCTTGTGTTACTACCGCAGTAGCTGCCTTTGATATATGTACTTGAAAACACAAATATGTACTATCGCACCCGTTAATTGAAAGAATGAAGACGCTGTAGATACTGACGAGGCCTAGTATCTGGTCCACTCACACTCCATATTAAATGTAATTATAGTTAAATGGACACTAATTATATATTAGACTAATGTTATGAATTAATAAATGCTATCATTTTTTAAATTTTTTTGATTATTGATAGATTCATTTTTGAAATTTTTAACTTTCAAGCTTCAGTTTTGATATTTCAAGGAAAGAATGATTTAATTATAGTGACAACCTAATGTTTTTTAAAATAGTATTATGAAATCGAATTCTTTACAGACTGCAACTGCAACTTATAAAGGCTTATATGGTTCTTTATTTAAAGTTACTTTGTTCTACTTCAATTTACAAGTTAAACAATTTTGGGTATATAAAATTTTAAACGGTTTTTAACAGCTATAATAGTTTTTGTTCAATTTTAATCATTAAACGCGTTTTATTTAAAATGTAACAGTTTTCTTGTGTATTGCATTTTTAAAAGATTTTAAGTAATTTTTAAGCGTTTTAAACAATTTTATTTATTTTTGTTGAATTTCACGCATAAAATGTGTAATATTTTATTTACATTTAATAAATGATGTATTTTTAGTTGCTTAGATGATTGTTTCTAATGCAGTGGCTACTGAGTTTAAATCCTACTCTGCCGTATATAATTTGTGATTTGTTCAACGCTTTAACCGCTTCGGCATTTATGGTTTCAGCGACAAAATTACAAATATTAATCATGTTGCCTTCAACCTGCTAGAACCAGGTTGCTGAGGTTGATAGAGTATAAAAAACGCCAATTTTATTTTATTTTTAAATGAAACTTTATTTATGTAAATTGCATTTCCACTCAGTGTGAGACACATACACTAGTGTATCAGGATGTGCACCCTTCGTCAGTGTGTCTAGTATCTTAGTGGTCGGAGAGACACAGTTTACATAAAATCACAATTACTATTAAGTATACATTTTATGTATAGAAATATGTAAAGTGGTATCGCAATGCCTCTTATTAGGAGAAACGCCCGCTTGCAATATTTTAATTGTAAATGCGTTTTCAAAGCATTTTTGTGCAAAAAACTGCACTGAAATTATGAATTGTTGGCGGATAATTGAAATAATGTAACCGCCCACCCACTTAAGTGTTTATTATCAACTGGATATCTACGTTCTTGCAACTATATTATATGAGAGATTGAATGTTAGTTGTTAAATACATGTAACAGGATGGACTTAGGTGTATACAGATGGTTTAAATACACAATTTAAATTACTTGAACACAATTTATAAACCTAGTGCTCCTCCTACTTGCCCAAGTGTTTGTCAATAACAAATTGTATATATGTCACAAACTGTATATATATGTTCCTACAGCTATATTATATAATCCCAAGTGTTTGTCATCTACTGATTGGACTTCTGAAGCATTGAATCAAAAACCCAAGATAGGAAAATTTTATAAACATTTTTTTGATTACGAACACTTGAATTGTGGGCAAATGGCTTAAATGGTGCCTAAACACCCAAGTATTTGACATTAACTGATTAGATGTCTATCATACTGTAACGTTTAGAGAACAATTTAATATTATGTTCAATAATTTCACAAACATTTGACAGCTTGAGAGTTTAGAATTTTTTTACATTTTATAGAGAAACATTATAACAACTTGATGTTTTTATAAACATTTTTATAATTTAAGAAATGTTTGACAGTTTAAGCATATTTTCATATTTTTAGAAACATTTTAATAGTTTGGAAATTAATTGTGCAATATTTTCACAAAGATTTGACAGCTTAAAAAAACATAATAATAATAAAAATAATGTAAAACATAATTATATCAATTAAGTTTTTATATAACTAATGCAACGCACGCTAATCTTTTTAACCACCACTCCGTGCTTAAACGACGTATATTAATTAACTTAACACTATTTAGCTATATTTAGCATCGCTTCACTACAAAAAGTTACTGAGGCTCTTTTGTATGTTTTGCGCCCGACCCTCGCTCCTAGCTGCTATGCCCGCAATTATTCCCATGCTGCTTTTCTATAAATTAAACTTGAACATAATTATTGATATGTTTTGCGCACTCATCAAACATACAATTTCTCTGTTGCATAGGACATGTAGTTATACCGCAATATCTACAACTACATCAATCACCTAATTAACATCCCCAAGATATACTCTAACACCAGTGTGCTTATAACTGCTCCTTACTAATGTAATGTGCACTGCGTACAAACTCATGACCCAACTGGCCTGTGTAAACTTGACAATCTTTTGCAGTTATTGTGCAACCCTAAGGTCTCAACTGCCAGTGCACAAGCATACCCCAACGACTGTTACGTATAAGACCTCAATGCTAAATACGGTGCCAACATACAACCCCAAAGCTTCGTGCCAGTGTATGAATGACCATCTTTTACAGCCTAGTACAACTTCAACTCTGCTAGCGTACCTGGTATGCTACAACTGTCAAGTACCTTAATGACCTCAATGCCAATGTATTTTGTTTTACACACTTCTAAGATTTTTTTTAGCCTATGTGTAAATAACCTCAGGTAGTTGTAAAAAAACCAAAGAAATAAAAAAAACACAGGGAGATATTGAGGCAATACCAATGTAGTCAAAGGAACATTTTTTGAGTTTGATAGAAAGAGAAAAAAAAAAGAAAAAAAACCAAACGAGCAAAACAAAAATTTTAAAGCAAGCAATATGGGAGAAAATACAAAAATTATAAAAATACAAGCGCTAGGTATGGATGAGATACAGAATAAAACGTGGTTATATGGTACGGAAGAGTTGATTGGGAGATTGAGTGTGTTATTATTGAAAAGAGAAAAGTTTCCGAGTCAATAGAAAAAAGCAAAAATTAAGTTAATACTGGGTATAGGAAGAAAAGAAGTATCATGGATATCGTATATATTCTACGTCATATAGTAAAAAAAGCGTGGCGCAGTGATCTAGGCATTTCCATATACCGTGATATATTTTTCATATGTTTATACGCTCTCTCACTCCCTAACCCGCCTTGCCAGCGTAGGGTTTTACGACTTAAAACCTTCTCTGATAGAGTGACAAAATCTTTTCAGTGATTTGGAATCCACTTAAAACTGTAAGTCCTTTGTAATGTAAGTTGCCAGCATTACGTGCAGAGATAGAAGCTTATATAAAAAAAAGGATATATAAAACAAAAAAGAGATAGTAAAAAAATAGCAGAAAATGAAGGAAAAGTAAATGGTTTGTTCTTAGACTGTGCAAGTGATGAGAGAGAAAAGAATCAACAAGCATATGCTAAGAAAAATGAAAGAAGCGTATGAAAAGACAGCAAGCAGGGTGTGCGTTAATAGAAAAAATGAGTAAAAGGTTTTAGACAACAAAAGAAGTGAGATAGAGCTGCTCATAGAGTCTCACTTTGTTTGCGATTTGCATAGTAGAAGAAATACTAAGTTTGGTTCAAGCAAAGAGAAAGTAGTAAATAGAAAAAAATGCGGTTGCTAGACTATGCTTTTAACATGAGAATAGTTGCAAAAAAAGTAAGGAAAATAAAAAATATAATCAAAGTTTGGAAATCAATGTACAAAAAACAAAAATGATGATGTTTGAAAAAAGAAGCGGAAGAAAAAAAAAGACTGGAAATAGAATAGACCAAGTATTGCGGAAGTAAACTTTTTTAAAATTTTAGGATATGTATTTTGTACTAACATCACCAAGAGCAAGCACAAAAAGACAAATAAAGTAGTGGGACAAGTAGGAGGAATAAGTGAAAGAATTTGATTGTATTAGAATAAATACGCGTATTTTTGATAGTTTAGTTAAGAGTATGATATTGTATGGATCAGAAATATAAGGATAGAAGAAACAAGAAAAATTAAAAGCAATATATGTAAAATATTAGAGATAGGTGCTGGGTTTAAACTAAGAAACACTAGCATATATTGTGTTGAAGGAATTTAAAAAGATAAGTTAAAAGTAAAAGCACAAAAATTAAACTGTTAATGTACCTATAAAGCGATAGATATAGTAAAAACAATTGCAAGATTCAGATGTAGCAATAAAAAGCGAGTAACAAAATTTTGAATTAAATAGTATTTGAAAGTGTGCAAAATGTGTGCGGGAAACTATGGAATATATGTTACAAAAGTGTAACGAGATAAAAAAGAGCAGATAGAAAAAAATGAGATATTAAAAGAAGACGAAAAAAGAAATTAATTGTGATATTTTAAAGGAATATAATTTATTATTTTGGGAAATTATAGATATATTTGTAAATGTGATGTAACTTTTAAGGCCAAACGGCACAAAATAAATGTTTTATATAAATAGCACGTCGTGAAAATTATCAAAAAACGTATCTATCAACTTGTTATTAAATACTGTAGACTAATCAGTGTTTTTGTTGTGTTTGTTGCTTTTAAATTTAACAATATTTTTTTGAGTAAACAACCTTGATTCTTTTTGGTCACATATATGGTCTTTTTTTATTATATGTAAACTACCTATTAGTCCGTAATGATCTGTCAAGAAAGCTTCGACTATGTTAACTTCAAACAAGACTAAGGTGTTGGTAAAAACATTATCAACACATGTTGCCAATGTTGCAGTTACTCTGTTTTTCTAATGGTGTTCTTTGTTTTTAATCAATCACACGTTGATATGAAAAGTGGATGTAATATGTTTCCGGTTCGTTTCATTGACAATATCAGATGATTGCTATGCGGACGAAACGTTACAATCATTGTTTTTTAACAATGATATAATTTTTGTATAATAGCTACAGTTGATATCAAAAGCTGTATGCTTAGTACCTACTTGTATATTGTAATTTTTGTTTATCATAAAACAGTTGTTACATATAGAACCACTTGCTGTACACTTTTTGTTTTATGCAATTTACTACGTACTGACATAATAATGTACCATGTTTGCAGTCACCAGCTTTGGTTAAACTGGAAGCAACAAAATCATTGTAATACGCTTAGATCCAATTTGCTACATTACCTTTCTTTATCAAATCTTTAAATGTTTTAGGATTTACTTGTATTATTAATTAAAATTATTTCTTACGCAATGAGGTTTTTTTTTTTAATTTTATTTCAAATTTATTAAATCTCAAATTAAAGTTTTTTCTTGTACATTAAAAAGCAGTTTGATATTTACGGCTAGTTTTTGAATTTAATTTAACGTGTTCTTTCTTTTTCTTTTTATGTCGCTAAGTTTATCTTTGATGTTTTATTTTTTATATTTTTGGATTTTATAGATATGTACATACAAAAATAATGATTACCATTCTGTGTGCAGTTAAGGTTGACATTGACTTTTAAATTTGCTGAATCTGTTATGATGTTCTTTTTCTTTGTTTTTATAAAAATATTGCTTGCTTAAGCTTAGTAATAAACAAAAGCATGACAACTGTTCAATAAAAAATGATATTCTTAAATTGCAGTCGGCGTATTTTTGTCGTTAGTATTAAAATTATTTTATTTATTTTTTTTATTATTATTTTCTTGCGGTCACGTTTAGAAGAATTAAGTGTGCTATGTTTGAGCTGTAAATTTATTTTTGCTAGCTTACTCTAAAAAACTTTCCGTACTTTGAATCAGAAAGTGATGTTTTGACGCACTAGGGTAGAATCCTTTGAGACCTCGCTGAGGGTTAAGCTTTTAAAACATAGATGGGGTTAGTTTAAAAATTAACATGTTTATTGAATATAACACTTGATTTTAATTATAATAAAGTAACAGTTAGTGTTATTAAAAAAAAAAAAAAAAATTATTATAGTCTTGATATTTTTAAATATTTGCTTGATTTGATATTTGTGTCGGCGGATGGGGATACCCATTAATAATAATAATATTAATAATAATAATAATAATAATAATAATAATAATAATAATAATAATAATAATAATAATAATAATAATAATAATAATAATAATAATAATAATAATAATAATAATAATAATAAATCATTTATTTACCACATCAACAAAACATATTTACATAATTAAAGTAAAAATAGATTATTTTACATATGTTCTTGGTGGCAAATAGGAGAGAATTCAGTTAGGCACATATGTACCTCGCTGTTCTGCCATTCTACCCTTAAACTATATACTAAAACAAAAATTATAATTAAACTATATACTAAAACAAAAAATGTTTAAATCGTATACTATATATATATTTAAACATTCATCCTTATACATCTTTACACACTTACATATAAACATAACATAACATAACAAAAAAAAAAAAGAAAATATATAACTAAAAATATAAAAAATGTATAATATATATTACAAACAATGTACTTTTTATATATATATATATATATACACTTTTCATTGCACATCTAATCATCTTTTTTGAATAGCCAGTTAAGCAAAGCATCTCTAAACTTATAGGGTTTTACTGATTGTATATCAAATGGTATACTATTTAAAGTTTTACATATATCATACGAAAAACATTTTTGAAAGTGGCTCAAACGGTGTTTGGGTGGGGAAAGAGTGCCTTTAAACCTTAAATTAATAGTATGCACATCAGATCTAAATGTTATTTTATTATAGAGGTATGCCGGCTTTTTAGAGACAATTATGTTTTTATAGAAACATGATTTGTGCAGCGCAGCGTTCGTCGCTGTTTCATATTAAACCATTTGGAGTCTTTAAGTTTATATGATATTCTTTCTCTTTTTCTTATACCAAATATAAACCTAAGGCAAGATTTTTGCACCCGTTCTATTCTTTTGCGAGTTACTGAATCAATACAAGCATCATATAAACTATCACAGTAGTTAAAGGGCGATAATACAAGAGAATCGCATAACATAATCTTAAACCCGTTTGACACTGTCTATAATTATGTCTTGAATTATATATATAATTTTTATTAGAATTTGTGCAATAATTCCATATATAAAGTTTATATCCTGTATGACACTGTATATAATTCTTTATATAATTATAATAATATAATAATACTAATACTATATTTTGCAGGTTATGTCATTTGTTTTGAATTGATTAATGCTATAGTTATTTATAGAATTAATGAAAATAATAAAAAATGGAAGCAGAACAAATTAAAAAAGTGTTAGCAATTTATATATGTGGAGCTGCAGTGGTAAAATTGAAAAAATATAAGAAAATACAAAATGATATGCGCACATCACGTTCGCGTCGATTATAGATGGGAAAATAAAACATGTTCTAATTTTTCAAGATATAATTGTGACCTTGATAGTTTGTGCGTTTTACACACGTGCATGGTCTGATCTATAATTATATATATATATAATTTAAGACATAATTATGGACAGTGTCATACGGGTTTTACTTTGCTGGTTAAGACAGTCGCGTGACGCATATAATACTTTAAGGTTACCATGTGCTCTGCTAATACATTTATTTATATGCAAATTAAACTTTAGGTTATTATCTATTATAATACCTAGACTTTTTACCGAGTCACTAAGCTGCACACTATCATTACCAACGGATATTGTTAAGTTATTAGAGTTCATTTTGTCAATGACACGTGTTTGATTGATTTTTGTTCCAAAGAGTATAGCTTCCGTTTTGGAGGAGTTAATCAACAATGCGTGTTCACGAGATGCTTGAACTATTGTTTCAATGTCTTTGTTAATATGGTTTATTGCAGTATGAACTTTGTTTTCTGAAAAAGATAGATACATCTGAGTGTCATCAGCGTATAAATGATAGTGACAGTGTTTGATACTTTTAATCATTTGACTTGTATAAATAGAATATAAAGTGGGCGATAAAATGGATCCTTGTGGTACCCCAGAAGTTATTGTTTTAGGATCAGATACTTTGTTTCCACTACTTACTGTTTGTTGTCTAATTGATAAAAAACTTTCAATTAGATTAACAGCATTATTTGTAAAACCTGTGTGTTTTAAAATAGTTAACAGAATTTGATGATTTACTGTATCAAATGCTCAAGAATTATCTAAAAGAGCACTAACAATGAAACATTTCCTTTGTCTGTTGCTGATATAACATCATCAATTACTGTTGTTAAAGCTGTGTTACAACTAAAACCAAACCGAAAACCAGATTAGTAGTCTGGTAGTATCTTTTTAGATTCAAGATATTTGACGAGTTGCGCGTTAAGAATTTTTTCAAATATCTTTGACATTGTTGGCAATATACTTATAGGTCTAAGATGTTTATATTCTGTAGGGTTGTTAGTTTTTGCTATTGGAGTTATTTTTGCTTGTTTCCAAGTTAATGGATACGTGTGCATACTAATACAAAAATTAATTAAATGACATATATATGGTAAGATATGTGGACAGCACAGATCAATTATTTTTATGCTTATACCGTCAATGCCTATTGCTTGCGACTTAATTTGGTTAATTACTTTAATGATAACTGGTTCTTCAGTATGTTTAAAATTAAAACAGTTGGTGGAATTACTTTGTGTGTTTAAATAATGAAGCTTAGTCTTGTTGCAATTTCCTATCTCTATTTTAGAGTTGTCCAGAAAAAAGTTATTTATTGAATTTGGATCAGATAGGTTAGATGGTATAGCAACGTTTTTATATTTAAGTAACCCCAGTTTTCTATAAGTATTCCACTTAGCATTGGGTTTCGAGTTCCTTAATTCAAATTTATAATAAGCTTTCTTTTCAGTTTTTATAGTTTTTGTTGTTAAATTACGTAATTCTTTATAATAGTCCCAGTGTGCAGGTAGTTTAGATTTTTAAAACGGGTATATGCGTATACTGTTTTTTATTGTAAGTGTATGACTTGACAGGAGCGTGTTGATCAAACAACGTTAAAATAAGTGAATTTAGAATATTAATTTTTTTATTGACGTCGTTAGTATAAAGCATATAATTAAATTAAATAGTTTGTAGATCTTCAAGAAATGTGGCATAGTTAAAATTGCAAAAACATTGAAATGACTTTGGAGCATAGGTTTTAGGTGCAATATTAGATTTAAAAACACAGTATACGAGATCATGATCTGCAATACCTTCAGAGTTTTTATTTCCATATTGTATAATTTTATTTCTATCATTTTTAGAATAAGCAATAATATCAATTAATGTAGAGCTTTTGTCAGTAACTCGAGTAGGGTTATCAATTATTTCATGCATGTTAAAAGAGTCAAGTATGTCTAAAAAACAGTTAAGTTTTCTGGAGTTGAGGTTTAAGAAATCAATATTAATATCTCCTGTTAGTATAATATCTGAAACAATGGGATAGATTTCCGATAGTGTATCTTCAAGATCTGACAAAAATTGTAGACTATTTAATTTTGGTGTTTTATATGCAACTCCTATTGCTGTAGTATTAGATTTATTTTTTCAAGCCATAATTGCTCTACTCTATTATGTGTTTTGATTGTAGATAATATTTTAATTGAATTTTTAACATAAATAGCTACTCCTCCGGCTCTAGTGGGTCGATCTTGCCTATAAATAGTGTAGTTAGGAATATTAATAAGATTGCTACTTACAGTTACATTAAGCCAAGTTTCAGATAAGGTAATTATATCAAAATAATAAGTTTTAAGAATGTCTTTAAGGATGCTTAGGTGTGGTATAAGTGATCTTATATTTAGATGTGCAATGGAAAGCGTTCTTTCATCTGGAATCATTAAATGTTGTGTTAATAGTACTTAAAAACATACAATTATAATATTTATTTTAGTTCTTCAATATCTTGTGAAGTTCTTATACGGATTACTGGAGATCCTTCTTTTTTTCTCAAATATATATTTCCGTCTTTGGACCATGCAAATTTATAGTTGTTTTCTATCTTCATTTTCCTGGCCTCATAAAACAGCTCCTCATTGTATTTTGTTAACTGTTCACTAAAAAAGATTGTGTTATTATCTCCAATAAGTGAGCAGTCTTTGGTAGTTAAATCTTTTGCGTCTTTCTTTTTTTTGCAAAAACACTTCTTTGTTTTTCTCGGTTTTCATTTTAACGATAATTGACGGACATTTTGATTTAATTCCTTTTCTATAGCATTCCAATATGCTATCTCTACTTATTTTATAATTTATTGTTTTGGCAATTTTTGTAATAATTTCTTTTGTATCTTTATCTTCATTTTGAGCGGATACTCTTCTTACTATTATATTAGTAGTTAATAAGCCCTGTTCTAACATATTACATTTTTGTTCAAGCACAGATACCTTTTTGCTTAGTTTTTAATTGCTGTAGTAATTTTTTAAATTCATCATTTAGTTTAGTAAAGTCATCGAATTTATTTGACATATAATCAACCGACGATTTTAATTCCGTTTTCCGTTACAATTGCAAATAGTGCTTTGATTTCAGCCATTGTAATGTTTACATATTTTTATTTTATTTTCTTATCGGCCACGGAATATGTGTATTTTTTCGCTAATTGAAAAAGTGGGGGCTCTATCCCAATTGCGAGTACTGCACGTCGGTTTATTGAGCCGCTTGTAGCGTATTGTAAAATTTATAAAAATGTTTTCTTATTTTGTTAATTACTGCTTTGTTATTTAACAGTTGTAATTTTTTTTTTTATTTAATCGATGCACTACACGATCACAACATCACTGTTCGTTTGTTAAAAATTAATAGAACTTAAAACAACTATATTCTTTAATTTGCAAAGCACATGTATGAAAGTAATAATAATATGTATATAATGAGAAAACACCAACATTCAGTCATTAACTGATGAAAAGTGTAAAACAAAAAACCAAAATCCTGCATAAACTGTCAAAATTAAACAATAAAATAGAAATATCAACTGGGAGTCGATTCTGATCTTTGTGAGAATTAGAGAAAAAAATTATTTATTTTACGACCAAAGTCATTCTTTATAAAAAGTTCTGCTTGTTGAGAAAATGAATTGACAATAAGAAAATTTTAGATCACATGTACAGGGTGTTAATAAATTATGAAAGTATAAAAATGCTTCAAGAGATAAATTTTTATAAAACAAAGTAGTTTATAAACTAATGTAAAGTCTGAATAGAAATTTTAAAATAACAATTTAATTTTTTTTAAATTATTTTACAAAGCTACCTTCTAACTCGACACGCTTTTCCGCTAACTTAATAAATCTACCGTACACTTTATCATCTGAACACTGAACACTACAAAATAAAAAGTTTTTTAAATAATGTGTATTGTTTTTATTATCTCGAAAACGAAGCAAAAAAAAGTTATTTAGATTTTTTGTTTAAAATTAAAAAATGTAGTTTGTATTTTTTGTCTCTAGTTAGAAAACACCCTATATATATATATATATATATATATATATATATATATATATATATATATATATATATATATAAATATAATTTATGTATATATAAGATTTTGTGTACATGAAGAAATATATTATTTTTTCTATTCAGTTGCTATTAAGTTTACCTAAAATTTCAAATATATCCAATGAGAATAATTTTTTTTAAACTATTTTTACAAATTTATACACATATACATATGTACATGCTAAGTATGACTTATAGATATGAAAAGTAATATACTCACACATATAGAAACATTTTTATAACTCAGTGTTTGTTTAAAACCATAAGGTTTTTTTTTAAGAAGACGCCGGTTTTGACAATTTTTTAATATTAAAAAGCTATTAATAATGCCCGACATACCATTTCTCATATAGATAATCTTCTTTCTTGTAGTCTGAAGAGTATTTACTGAAATTTTGCCTAAAATCGATAAAGGGTGACAGCGCTTTTTTGGTACCCGAAAACTTTAAGTTTTAAAGATCGCAAAAACCTGTGCAACTTCTTGGATCAAAATTGTGGTGTAGTATACATATTGATTCTATAAGTCTTGTATGATCACTTGAAAGAAAAATTGAACACGAAGACCTAAACCTTGTAGATCAAATTTTATTAAGATTTAACCAAAATTGTCTAACTTTAAAGATAGCAAAAATTTTTGATTTTGCTAAATTTGCGTTTTTTTTTTGGAATAATGTTTGAAGCTTAAAATATCAAAATGACTGCCGCAACAATGAACATACAAATATGGGTTTTAAATTAAAGTACATGTAATAAGGAAAAATAAGACATCGTGGATTTTCTTATCTTTTTCCAAAGGCCCAAAAATTGAGATACAAAATAAGCTAAAAAAGACGTTTTTTTTTGTGAAATTTCAAAAGTTCAAAACTTGAGCAACATCAAAGAGATTGACTTTTTAAATTAGTCGAAAAGTAATGGCATTACCCATTTAATAGTTTTCTTCTTCTACATATTCAAAAGCAGTTTGTGTGGTAGTAGCATAAGCGTAAGCCCTAAAATATCGGCTCTTGTAAATAATAAAAAAAAAATTGATAGAAAAACAAGCGGTAACATTGAGTTGTAGTAGTAAAGCGCCGATGCAAGAAGAGATCAACTGGACTGAGTTGAACGGAGAACAGTGGATCAAGTGTAAAGCAGTGCGAAGAATTAAAAAAGACAGTTCTTTTTTGTAGTAAATCGATGCAATTATATAAATTAAAAAACTTGACAAAAAGCAGCAATGGCCGTATTTTATATTGCTTACGACTTGTTTGAATGAGGTTGATGGGAGCAATGGTTTGTTATGTGACTTCTGAATCACTCCGACGGACAAAGAACAAGTTTTAATTAGTTATATTTTGGGGACCAAAAGGTGCAATTAAAAAAAAAATTGTCTTGTATGCTTGGTGGGTGGTTGAGATGCAGAGCATTTTGTCGCGTTAGTTATAAAGAAAGTAGAGAGTGAGCTAACTCACCATAATAACTCTCTCTTATGAGAGTTATTATATGTCAATAATGCATTATCACACATGAATTTAACTATATTTTATCTGCGCCAATTAAATAAATAAACTATAAAACTTAATGTTTTATTAATAATGTTATGAAATACCGCTGCTCAACAATATTACGAAAAACATTTTTGTGCTTGGTTATAAAATAAATGAGTGGAAAAAAGCTTTTTCCGAAATAAAGTGTGCGGTAAAGATCCGTTAACGCATAGGCATAGATAAACTCAAAACAATTTTATTCTGAAATTGATGTATTAATTGATTATAACAAATAAGTGATGAAAATTAATAAAATTAAAAAAATAATATTTTCAATTAAACAATAATGGATAACATATCAAAATTTCGCTCAATTGACAGTCAAATTATTCAACGCTTTTATGAACTTTTTTGTATTACTGAATAAAAAACACGCATCTCATAGACTTCCACTGTAGCAAAGCATCTAAATGTTTGCTGAACTGTGTTAAATATTCTTGTAGATGATTTTATTTTAGCTACATCTTATTAGAGACACTAATAATAACAATAATTTAATACTATTATAAGCATGTTACAGCTATGTACAGAATAGAATCTTGCATATTTTGAGATAATATATTATGACAATATATTTGTCTATCTAAATTTCAGCATACCAAAGAATGTTTAAGTTTAAATAATCAGTAAAGACGTTTATTTTTATTAATATTATTATTATATTGCTGATAGCTTGTCAATTTTGTTTAATATCTTATTATGTATAACAATATCATTTACAAATATTTGTTTACATATTTTATTGAATTAAATCTATACACTAAAAACATTTATAGTTGGTATAATATGTATACAGGGCAAATGAATAGAAGTTTATTTAATACAGGGTGATTATAAATGTTTAAGATTATGTAACCAACTAATGTACGTTTGTGCTGCTCTAGTCTACTTGTATACATTCTTATAACCTTGCTTGCTTGACAGCTGTCAAAGTTGAGCTGTCAAAACAAATAGTATAGTAATCAATTTTAAAAAGGCGGCATATTTAAAGTGATTACATAATCTCATTCATTTATAAACTCCCTGTAGATTGCTACCCACTTTAAAAATTGAACATAAAAAAAATTCTTATCGTAACAAAAAAAACAGTGTACTTTAAAATTTGATATCAAAAGCAAAAATAATAAGCAGGATAAAGTGGTGACAATTGTTTTGTTTAAGGATATCGCGTGTGTTTAGGATCTTGTAGGTACGGGTGCAAATGTTGATAAGGGTGCGCTATGCTACAGTTGTACAAATTGAGCATGTCCGTGTACGCCATGTGATGAGGATCAGTTTTGGAAATATTTTCATTTCTTGCTGTCAATTGATGAGTGCGTGTTGTGTCGTTGTGGTGCGCACCACCGTAGGCCATATTGAAGAGAGCTTCTGGGTCGCACACAAATTTGTAAACATATCTTTCTCCTGAAATGTTAATTGTTAGAGTTAAATGTTTTTTTTTCAAAGTTACAGACAATTTATTGATAATAATATGCATTAATAAAAATACTTTCTGTAACGATGTTGATTAAGGTTTGCGTATTACCTGCTACTTTCTGCATTATTCCTTTTTCGTAATAATATCTTAAAGATCTGCTTAACTTATCGTAATTCATGGCCGGTCTATTTTTCTGTGCGCCCCAACGTCTAGCAACCTACAAATCAAAAGTAATATTGTTTACCAGTACTCTTAAGCTGCGTTCGGCTATTAGCCGAACGCATTAAGGAGTTTGTCAGTGTCACCTAACAAATAACCAACCAAACAACAAACAATTTATATAATACTAAATACAGCAAAAAAGTTAAATTATGTTTTTCTTCATTGTTGTTTGGAGAAATGTTTAATATATTTCTTAATTATTCATCTATAAATACAAAACCAATTTCTTTTGCTAAATATTAAAAATAATAATAATTTGATTTTTCTAGTATTTATATTAATATTAGATATTTAATGTATTTTTTTACAAGAGAGATGAGTACAACTTTAAAATGTACATACAATTAAAACTTTAAATTACACAAAATTATCTAATTTTATCTGAGTTCTTTATTGTTGCCTAATTATTGTTTTCCCATATTGATAGCAATTAGAATTTTATAAAAATATTATTTTAGAATTACTGTCATCTTCAAATATTAAATTTCCGTTTTCCCATGTCAATCACGATTCAATGATTTTAAACTACGCGCCTACTTCTGCTGCCGACTCCTATATCCACGTAGTCGAGGTAGGGTAAATAGAGTTGCTCTTTAACGGCCAAAAAATGATTCCGTACACTGCAAAAACAATACCCGAACGGTCGTAGAACAAAAAGCGTAAAAAGAATTTCTCGAGTAAGATAGCCAAACGCAGCTATAGATAATTAATTATACAATATGTTTTAGAAGGAATTTGCCAAAATATAGAATCATATCTCAAACAAAATTATTGTGTCATTTGATTGAATGAATTTGGTACATTTTATTTGTCATGTCATTAGAATACACGTTTTAAATTTTGTGCTTTAAAAATAAAAATGATTTTTTGTACAATCTTCAAAATTCAAAAAAATATTTAAAATTCTCTCTTGAATATATTATTACACTTTAGCAAACATACACATTAAAGGCTGGTCTTTTATTTTGCGTTTAAGCTAAGATTGGAGTTTAAGCTCTTTTCAAATAAGTTTGAGTAATCTGTCATAATGCATAATGTGTAAATAGGTTATGTATAGTAATCGATTTTTTGGCCGGAACCTACAAGAAAAACCGAAACCGGACCGGAACCGAATCCAAGACCGGATCCAACCGGCCGGATCTATAGAAATATAAAAAAACAATCAATATTTATCAGCATCCGGCATCCAGCGTCTTCAGCAAAAGACTATTTTCTCAAACTATGAAAAAAAAAAGAAATTGTCTGATCGCAAATCATAGAGAAAAATTAATATTCCTACATTATAATTGAAGAGTTCGTGATAATAAGGCTATTTACCACAATTTGTTAGTTTTCGACTATTTATTACAAATCTTGGTTAAATAACGGTATTTATTTTAGGTATATTAATCTACACATTTTCCTGGATAGTTTAGGAATTTTTATATTAAAAAAAATAATAATTTATTTTAGAAATTGCATAACTAAAATAATAAAGAAATAATATTGATTATAATATTTTAATTATTATTATATTATATTTATTTTTATTATTATTACTTTTATATATTATTATTTTTTTGTTTACTTTTTATTAATAAATTTCACGTTATTTAATTTTTATTCTACTTCATTAGTTGCATTTATTTAAAAAAAAATTGGAACCGGATAGTTATCAAGATCCGGCCGGAACTGAATCTTTTAAATATTGGCCGGATTGGCATCACTAGTTATGTATCATGCTTTAAGTTAGGAAAAGCGGGACATTTAAATTTAAAATCAATTTTGATAAAATTGTGATAATAGGATTGTTGTTTAAAAATTTTGTGAATTACATGTTTTTAATTAACAATATTCTTAAAAACGTAGTAGTAATGCAATTTAAATAAGTTTGTTTTATTTTGCTGCAAACATTTTACAAAATAAAATGTTATAAATAAAATGAAGTAAGAAATAAAAGATATTTCAGAGATTTTACTACTTAAAACACATTTATTATATTAATTTCAGATCACGTAACTAGGGCGGTGCCTACGGTGCCCCCGCGCCGGGCGCAGGTCGGTGAGGGGCGCAGATAAACCTCAAAAACATGATTTTAGACATTTTAAACATTAAAGAAAAAAATTAAAAATTTGCTAGCAATAAAATTAAAGGAAAGCGCAACTCCCTCTGAATAGAGACCAGTGGAAAAAATCTAAGTTTTTTTTAGTGTGACAAATTAAATAATAAAAAAAAATTACCAGAAAATTAACTAACGGGCTAACGGGACCAAACATGGTTAATTTATAGTCAAAAACAGAAAACAATATTTTGCTTTCCTTGACTTCTTTTTAATAAAAATCAAGCATTGAATAACATGATATAGCTCATCTTTAGTTAATCTAAAAAAGAGGTTTAGTGATGGCAACATTTAAGTCCGCGGGTACCCTGTCACAAAACATCAGCAACCTTAGAAAACGTCATAAAGTAAAAAAAATCAAAATAAGTGTTTAATGGACTCATCTATCCAAAATGCAATAGACCATGAAAAAGAAGAGTGACATATTTTGAAAGTTTATATTATTGTGATGTTGTTGTTAAAAGAAGTTGCAAAAAAATAGGTTAGTCTCATTCCGGCATGTTTTCAGGGACAATTGATATAATCCAGAATTAAGGTCGCACATAAAATCTCATAAAAGAAGACAAGTTTCGTATTTTTTCCACTTATACAAAATGAAATATTTGAGTTATTGGGAATTGCACATATTGTTAAAATAGTGAAGACAGCTACTACTTTTCTAGTTAGTTTGACTGCACCCTAAATGTATCACATTATGAGCAAATGTTTTACATTGCATTCACTTTATTCACTCACACAAAAATTATTATGATAGATTACAACTGTCAATTTTTTAATAGAAAAACACAAAATTGATTTGAGCTTAAACTACAATCTTAGTTTTAGCGGAAACTGAAAGATCAGCCGTTAATGTAATGGTTTCCAGATATAGATATTATTTGTTTTTTTAAAGAATTAATTTAATTTATAAATAAGATGACTATACCTCTTCTGGTTCGATTAATTTAAATTCCATCCCCCTTCCAGTCCACGCAATACAACCAGCGGACGCATCGGGTGCATCTAAAAGAGCGACTAGAAATTGCCACAATTGCAACGATCCTCTTCTTCCATTAGCTTGAATGCAGTTACGATTTTCGGGACTCTCTCGAGATTTTTCTTCTGGACTTTTTTCCGGTATATTGACGGCTTAAATCAATTCTATTAATTATCAATCAATAATGAATAAAATAACTTACCTGTGTGTTGTGATTGGTTTCTCCAAGCGGGTTTAGTAATAATCGGACTAGGAGTTGCTTTGTTTCTATCATAACTATATCTATTATAACTTGCTGAAAACAATAATAATTTTATTAGATACGAGTATTATCATAACGATTAAGCAAGATTAGTTTGCTTTTCTTGTATTACTGTTAATATACAAATTTGTTTAGGCAACCGAAGCGAGCTAAAAAGTCAAACAAAGACGTATTATATATTATGTATGTGTGTACGCAATAATCTCTCTCCCTTTCGTCAGTAGGGGGTTAATATTAAATGCTTGTTTGATTATACCTTTTAGCGGCTGCTCGGGGCCAAAGGGTGCCTCGTACTTTTTAATTGAACCCAATCAATATTAATCAGTATACAGTAGAATATAAATACATTTTTGGAAATGTATTCAATCAACTTCGAAGTCGCGACACGTCTCAATTTGCATGCGGCCTCATCTAATATGTTTATCCCTTGGTGAGCCCCGCGGCGGCACACTCAAATTTTAATCGGAGAAGAATCAATTTCTGATTTTCTATATGAACATTGCGGTTAAAAATTGCGTCACGTACCCTCTCAGTTGACACTTGGGGTGGTGTAAATTTCTCATTCTTCCATATAAAGATTTCTTTACTGTATGTATGTAGTAGCATTCAATAAATTTTAATTATTTTTCTCTTAATTTTCCCTTCATCCAACAAACTATGTTTCAACGTATAATCGCTCAGATTAAATCTGTATTAATGAGCATTAATGATGGACAGGGAGAGATTTTCGGTGCGTCGCAATGCATTAAAATTCATTTATATTAATTAGCCATCAATTATTTCGGGTCGACTGGATAGCCGATGATAACATTGTTCTATTAATCACAATATTTCGATTTAAATTATTAAATAGATGCAAATTGATATTAATTCTCTCGTTTAATTATATCTTATATTTGAATTAAATTACAATAAATTGAATAATACATATTTCAGATATGAAAATAGCTGCAAAATGGGTCATGAATCAATTGGAAGAGACTTTTGACGATTCTGGTATGGATTACGGAAAATTCTTACTTACTTGCTATTTTATAAATAGAACGTTCTAGTAAGACCAATCCGACCGCAACTTTGTTTTGTAATATTATACCGAAAACAAACAAATAATTTAATAATCAATTTATTATTTATTACTGATAAAAAAATGAATTGATTATATCAAATTATATGTAGGAATAGGAATGGCTTTCAAGTTGCTGTTGTCGTTAGAATACTGAAAATCAAGGTAGCGACCAACATCCCGTTCTTAAGTGAATTACATAAGTAAGGTAAGAATAACTGAGAAAAGTATTATATATTAGATGTAAATAGTTGTGTTTATATTTTTAAAAACAATTTTTGTCATTGTAAAAAGTGTTCGTGTTCTTTAATGTCTGTTATCTACTATCACTTCGATTAGAAAATAATTTGTCATTAGTTTAAATGAAGACGTTCAGTATTAAACGATTTTATTCTAAAATCTCGTTGCAAAAATGAGAAGTGATATGCAGATACGGTTGACAAAACGCCCTTAATGCAACAACATCTATGACGTTAGTACATTTTTTTTTAAGAATCTAGATCAGGTAGAAGCAATAGAAAGTCCGGTAAAAACTGCAATGTTTGAACGCAACAAAGTATCGTTCACAACAGCTTGGTATGTTAAATGCATTCATTTATACAAAAGTAATTGACAAAACCAACAGAGACGTTTGCAAAAAAATAATCAATAATATCATATGAGTACCTGCAGAAAAAGATGGAGATGAACACATGCTGGATATAATTACTTATCATCGGAATACATCTTGAATATAATTCAATACACATTTTAAAACTTGCTTCAATATTGGCAAGTTTATTGCAATTTAAAAAACTGATTTTTTTTGTTCTAAAACATGTTTTATATAAAATATATTCATAAAAACCAAAGCCGTATCTACAGTAACATTTTGAAAAGAGTTGAAAATTAAGTAAGTTTTGGTTCAATTTGGTAAATTCACACTCACTTTCATTACCGTATTAAAGCTTAAATTTTTTCTAGATTTGGGTGTTTATTTGAAAGATATTACAGTTAAACCTTAGAAAAACAAACAAAACTTCTGCAGCTACCTCACTATTTTTTATTGTAACATTTTTGTACAAACTGGAAATAAACTTCCAGAAAGAACTTGATAGGCTTGAAGTAATTTTTACAAATTGAAATTGAAAATATAAATGTATAATTGATGCAGTGTAGTACCTTGAAAATCCCTATCAGTAGGTTCTTCCTTAATAGGTACTTGAGTCATCAAATGAGAATGTCCATTAATTTGATGTACTTGTTGGTGATTTGTAGTTTCTACCCTGTGACTTGGAGAATTTACTGCAGTTGTTCTGCAACAGATCCAAGTAGTTATAAAATTAATCAAATTACAACAGTATTTTATTTTAATTACCTATTGTACAAAGGATTTGTATAAAAACATCCTCCTGAAGGTTGATAGCTACTTCCATATACTCCATCAAAATTATCACCCATGTAAGTAGGTGGCGGTGGAGGAGGATAATTTTGATTTTTACTAATGTTGTGCAAAATTTCTGACATCGATGATCCAATTTCCGGTTTCAAAGCTAAAAAATAGAATGTGTACAATAAAACAACTTTTGTTTAGCAATCTCTTGCGTGTAATTCATTCTTTTTACAAAAACGATATTACGTCAAGTTCAATAAAGTAAACTAAACTGGTTTTATTATACATTCATACATATAATTTAGTTGTTTTTTAAATAGATAAAAGGTGTACCTAATAAAGAAAAAAATAAAGAATAGCGGTTTCTGTGGTTTAGCCACACAGAAGAAACAACTAGAAATTAGCAGCAAATTAAGTTATTAAAGTTAAAATTCTAGAAGAAATTAATTACTAGCAACAAAAATACTTGCACTTGTAAATGCACAAGAATGTCTTCAAAAACTTTGAGATGCCCTGGTACGTTACGATTTGTAGTTAAACACTGGCAAAAACGCAAAAGTATGCTTCTATTTTAAATGCTGAAGGTTAGTATATGCACCAAAAACAGTTTGAAACAGTTGACAGTTGTATTTACAGCTTAAATATTGCACATCTAAACAGTTGCTTTGCCAAATAGCAGAATATGGGCTATCTCAAGGTGGAGTACTAGCGTCAATATTGTATATATTATACTTAAATGATATATATAATATAAACTTGATTGGTGAAATATATATATATATATATATATGCTGATGTCACATGTATTATATATCACGGAAAAAATAAAGAAGAAATAGAGAGAAACATAAATGAAGACGTTAAGAAATTAACTAAGTAGTACGACAAAAACATACAAACAATAAATGGAAAAAAAACAACTTATATAATAATAAGACAAAAAAACACAAAAGATATTAACATAAAAATTTGAATAAATAACATACCAATTACTAGAACAAAGCAGACAAAATACTTAAGAATAATATTAACTGAGAAACTCACCTAGGATACACATATTAACAAATTATTAAAAGAAAGCGCAGCAACAATAGGAGCAGCTGTGTATAGAGCCAGGGAATGCATAACAAAAGAAACCTCATTAAGTATCATGAGCCATACACTCAAAATCTTCTTAAAAATTATACATAAGCGTATAAGCGGGAAAGCAGAGACTGAAATTAGCAACACGCAATTCGGGTTTACGAACGGTCTAGGAACTAGAGACGCGTTATTCGGAATAAATGTCCTATTACAAAGATGCTTGGACATGAACAAAGACGTATTCATGTGCCTAGTTGACTACGAAAAATCGTTCGATACAGTCAAACATGAACGGCTAATGCAAAGTAAAGGAATCGACGATTACGACATTCGAATAATAGAAAACTTATATTGGAACCAAAACGCGGTAATTAAGGTGGAAAATGAAACAACAGAAGATATCGAGATAAAAAAAGGAGTGAGACAGGGGTGCGTACTATCACCCTTGTTATTCAACTTATACTCCGAAGCCATCTTTAAAGAAACCTTAGAGGAAGAAACAGCCGGCATAACAGTCAACGGCAAACCTATAAACAATATTCGATATGCGGACGATACTATAATGATGGCTGATAACATCACGGACCTACAGCGAATCATGGAACGTTTAAACACCACTAGCCAAAAATACGACCTAAAAATAAACTTCAAAAAAACGAGATTCATGATTATTTCCAAAAGACCAACCATAGCGAATCTAACAATAAACAACATCAATATTGAAAGAGTCAGCTCTTATAAATACCTAGGAACAATGATAAATGAAAAGAACAACCAAACACAAGAGATACGGTCCCGAATAGAAATGGCGAGGACTCTCAAAAAACAAGATACAGATAAAATTCAAGCGTTTGAACTATAGGTGTACAGACGTATGCTAAGAATAGCATGGACAGAGAGGAAAACAAATGAAGCAGTTTTAATCCAGATGAACAAAGAAAGAGAACTCATTAAGACAATAAAAACAAGAAAACTGCAATATCTGGACCATGTCATGCGAGGAGATCGATACGAACTGCTAAAACTGATTATGCAGGGTAAAATATCAGGAAAGAGGAGCCAGGGAAGACATCCTGGCTTAAGAATTTGAGGGAGTGGTTTAACTGCTCCTCTATGGACTTATTTAGATCAGCAGTATCTAGGATAAGAATTGCCATTACGGTAACCAACCTCCGCTAGGAGAAGGTACCCTTAGAAGAAGATTCATTATTTTTAGCAAAAATTAACTATTTAATAAACATATGGGGAGAAACAACAAAAACTAACATACAAAAAATACAAACACAACAAAATAAAATTCTAAAAATAATACACATTTACCAAAACTAACACCAACAGAAGAACTATACAAAATAATTAACGAAACAAATATAAACAAAAAAATCAAAATAGAAAAATGCAAACTAATATACAAAATTTAAAATAAAGAAATTAAAACTAACCTCCAAATAAAAAGCAACAAAGAAATTAACGGACATAACAGTAGAAGAAGAAGCAATATACATGTACACACAACAAGGACAGAAAAAGCAAAACAAACAATACTAGGCAATGGACTAGTCACGTACAATCAACTGCCTGAAAGCATTAAGAAAACAAAGACTTATAAAGAAATAAAAATAAAAGAATACTATATATTAACAAGATCAAAACAAACAAATAAATAACAATAGATAATACACACAACATTAATATCAAATAAGATGAATGGAAACATAAAATGGTGCACCAAATACGAAGATCTGCAGCCATCCATATGGAGACGGAGTAAAGCAGCCAGTGGGGAGAAAACAAAATAAAAAATAAATTGTAAATATGTAAATATATTATAATAAAAAAATTAAAAAAAAAAAGCAAATTTGTGAAACAGTTCATTTGTTAAATTAACAGTTAACAGGTGGTTTATATAACAGACGGCTTTTATGATTAATTTGAACACAGTTTTTATCAAATTGCCTGTTCAGGTGATAATTGTAAAATAGTTGAACGATTGACAGTTGTTTTTGACAATTTATCTTAGCAGAATAGAATTGACTGCTTTGTAAAGTAGTTGGCAATTGCTTTGTTGAATTGACAATTTTCAGTTTATAAACAAACTTGTTAACAATAAGGTTAATAGACATATCAGATATATACTTGAAATTTACGAAAATAACCAATTGAAAATAATGCTAAATGTCATAAAAAAATTTTAAACTCTTATTATCTAGGGTGACCAGATTTTTACAAGTAAAAAAGAGTATAAAATGTTTCTAATTTAAAGAATTTTAAAATTTATGGCATTTGAAAATTGATTTTTCATGGCAAAATTTTTAAAATTATGTTTGTATTTTACCAGTTTTAATCTGATTACTATTGTTTTGTTTCGGATTTTATGACTAGATTTTTAAAAGTATGACCATATTTTGCCAATTTTAAGCATATTTTTATGTTTTTTGTTATGGCGGAATTTTGATATTTTTAAACTTTATAAATAAAATTTTGCTCATTTTAACAATTTTTGGCCGTCTTTTGTAAAATATTTTATTTTATGACCGAATTTGTTTAAAAGTTTTTTACAATATTTCTATATTTCATAGCCAAATTGTGCTAATTTTGACTTTTTATGTATAATATTTTGCATTTTTCAACAATTAATAGCCAAATATATCCCATTTTTGACACATCATAAATAAAATTTTGCACTTTTCAATCTTTTATGGCCGGATTTTTGGTTCTTTCTGACTTCATAGCCGGGTTTTACAATTTCATGAATAAAATCTTACACCTTTTGACAGTTTATAACCAAATTTTGTTTTTTTTTTTTGACAATACATATTTTGATACTTTTGCCAAAATTTCCTATTTTTAAACATTTTGTGAATAGATTTTTGCACTTGTCAACAGTTTATAGCCGGATTTTGCTATTTTTAATATTTTATAAATGGTATTTTGTATCTTTTGACTGTTATTTTGATATATTGGCAGTTTCATTAAAAAAAAACGCACTTTTTAACAGTTTATAGCCAGATTTTGCTGTTTTTGACACTTTATAAATAGAATCTTATACTTTTAGACCGTATTTTGGTATTTTTGACATTTTATAAATATAATTATACAATTTTAGTGCTTTTTGATCATATTTTAATATTTCATGGTCAATTTTTTACATTTTATTATATTTATTAATAGATTTTTACACATTTCAACAGATTATGACCGGATGTTGTTAGTTTTAACATTTTATAAATAGAAATTTGCACTTTTCAACAGATTAAAGTTCTTTCTTAAAATATTTTGATACTTCATGGCAAAATTTTGCTATTTTTGACATTTTATGAATATATTTTTGAACATTTTAACAACTTTGGGCCGGATTTTAATGCTTTCTGACAATATTTTGATACAACTGGATTTTATATTTTATGAATAAAATTTTGCATCTTTAATCAGTTTTTGCTGTTTTTAATATTTTATAACAGTTTATTGCCGTTTTTATCAAAAGATTTTGGATTTTGATTTTTCATAAAAAATAATTTTTTATGTCATGTTTAAAGGCTGAATATTGCTATTTTTAAATTTTAAGTATAAAATTTTACACTTTTCAACAGTTTATTTTGCTTTTTTGACAATATTTTAATGTTTTAAATAGAATTTTACACTTTTCAACATTTTGTCCACATTCTTTTTAAAAACCTTTTAATATTTTATGACCGGATTTTGTTATTTTTGACTTTATATAAATAAAATTTAAGAAATGCTTAAACTTTAATAATAAGATAAAGATAAGACAAAATTGTGTTCGTTTTTTTTTAAACCGTCTTAATAACGGCGTACAGTTGAAATAGGTGACGGTAATCTTATTTAATATTAAAAATTGAAACAAATTTGCCCGGCAAAGTCATACAAAAACACTGTTTTAACTATTGACACTATAATTAACTAGACTCAACAATTTATAAGCCGGATTAACAGTTTAGCAGTAGATTAGACACGTTGGTGACAAGGTTTTTTAACTTTCTATACTTTTAAAATCCAAATAGTTTAAAAATCAGATTTATAATTTAAAAGCCGGGTTAACAGTTTTTCAGTATAGCGTAACATATTATTTAGCGGATTTATAATTTAAAAGCCAAATTTTTTGTTAGCAGATACATTTAACACTTTAAAGACCGGATTTACACTTTCAAATACGGATTTACAGTTTTAACGGCCGGATTTATAATTTGAAGATGAAATCATTAGTTTGGCAGTAAATTTTAACACGTTAGTTACTGGGTTTTTAGTTCTAAAAGCCAAATTTACAGTTTTAAAGACCGGATTGTTAATTTAGAAGTAGGATAAAGAGTTTGGCAGTGAAATTTTACACTATTAAAGCTACAAATACTTTTTCTATTATTAAACAAAAAATTAGCGTACTGTCAGTTTTTTTAAATTAAAACTAAACATTATTATCTGATTCTAGTTCTAATAGTCAAATTTAGAAAATGCTGGATTTATAATTTGAAAGCCGGAATACTACTTTGCCAGTAATATTTAATACGTTTGTAGCCGGAATAAAAAAATTTAAAGGTTGCATTTACATTTTCAAAAATCTGATTGACAGTAATTTGCAGTATTTATGATTTGAATTTATTGGCAGTAGAATTTAACAAATTGATGGCCGGATTTTTATTTTTGGATGCATTTACACTTTTTAACGCCGTATTAACGGCTAATTTGACTAAACACAATTTTTTTAGTTAAAAGCCAAATTTACTGTTTTGAAGGTTGGCTATCTATTTTATAAAATACCTAAAATTGTTTAACTTGTAAATTGAAGTAGCTAAAGTAAACTTAAAAAAAAAATTGGAGTAACTCTAGCTTTAATTTCAGAAGTATATTGTAATGATGGGTTGCACCAACAACAGTTGAAACCAACTCTTTTTTTAATTATTGGTTGTTTTCTGTTGCACTAACATCAGTCTCCGACTAAACCAACCAATTTCTGCTGGTTATTTGAATTACGCTGTTTCTTTACCCTCAAAATAATAGTTTTGTTTATTTGTGATAATGTATAGCATTTTAATTTTAAAACCCACAAAAACACACGAAAAGACTTCGAAACCGAAGCAGACACAACTTTTTTAAATTACTTATTTGTTTCTTTTAATTTATGAGTTTCAATTTTAGTCTAAATAAGTAGTTTGTTTCCGTTGTGTAGTGGTATCACTGTTACATAAAATGTTACTTTTTCAACTGTTTGGGGAAGCCTTGGACTCCAAATTAATTGAATTAAATTAAGATTTTTCCAAGCTTTTATTTTGTGTTTGTTATTTACAAGATTTTTTTCAATAATATTTTTATATTTAAAAAAAATATTGTTTTTTTATTCTATTATAATAAACTTGACAACTGTGTTTATTTATTTTGACAATTAAATTTAAAACTAATTAAGCCGGCATTATTCAACCGCTTTGAAAAACACCGGGCACACGTTATAAAACGTTGGTTACAACTGAAAAAAAACACACGATCGCAACCGTCGGATTGATGCAACCCAGCATAAGTCTACAGTATAATTAGTAGAGAGCAGATTAAAAAGCATTAAAAATACGAAAAAAAGCGCTTAAAAGGCATAAAAATGTTACTAAAAAAGCATTAAAAAAGCACCAAACATGTAAAAAGCATTAAAAAAGCATGAAACAATTGAAAAAAAAAGAAAACTAAAAAAATCCAGAACTATAAAATATTTTAATTTTATATCATTATACAATATTTTAAAGTTGATAATGGAAGGCCGCATTAAAGGTAAAAGATCGATTGGCTGAAGAGTACTTTTCTGGTCACGCAATATCCGCAACTGGACCGGCATGGAGGTGGGGCAATTGTTCCACGCGGCTGCCGATAGGAAGAATTTTAGTGAAGTGGTCGCAAACCTTCAGTAATGAAGATGCATCAAAAGAAGAAGAACATTTATAATTACAACAGTTTGAGTGATGATACTTTTTACACACATTTTAAATAATATAAAAAAACTTTTAAATAACTAAAAGAAACTATCCACAAAAACAGTTAATAATTAAGTGTTCAACTGTAAAATTCTGCTTTCGATCACTTAAAATGTTTTTGAAGAGGAAAAAACTTCTTTTGATATGCACACTTGTTACTAGTGCATGTTTAAATTTTGCTTTAAAAGCTGGATTCATATCGAAATCTGAAACATTCTCTTCACTCAAAATACAGTTTATTTTATTTAATGTAGATAAACTTTAATTTTTCAAAAATACATCTTCGGATTTTAATTTCACTTTTTGCCCAATATAACTTAGTACTTTTAAAATTGCATCTTTAAAATCTCATAAAAGCTTAAAAATAAGCACAAAATCTTGAAATAAGCACCAAATTAAAAAATATACAAAAAAGCAAAAAAAGCGTAAAAAACTTAGTGCCAAATGATTACATTCTTCACAATTCGTGCATATATTTAGACATATTTTCGATGCTTTAACTATTTAGCATAAGCATAACAGCTAGGAATCCGCTCTCTAAATTAATTAGAGTTCTAAAAAGATGCTAATAAAAGCGTGATTTACTTAAAAAAAACAAAGTTGTATAACTTTAAATTAACTATAGAAGAACGCAATAAATTGAGTTCAGAAAATAACAAATAACAACAACAATATAAAGCTTCAAAATACAGATGTAAATTTTTTCTCTTGTAAACCAAGGCCTGGATGCCTTCAATCCACAGCACCCCCCGGCCCTACCCCGCTCCAGCTACTCTAGTCGAGTTGTTGACTATTCTTTAGAAAGAATGGAAGTCGATGCCAGGACATACAAAGGCTGTAATACGAATGCGTGGAGGCAATGCGAGCTATTAATTCAGTAAAACTGCTTAAGTTTGTATCTTAACAATTGTCGTTTTCTTGCTCCCATTATCTGTTATTTTGTAATTGTCAATGTTTTATGACTATTTATTGAAAAAGTTAAAAAATGAGGATAGTCGCCTACGATTGAACAATATATAGTAGTAGTAAACAAATTTATTTTATATACACACATACAAAATTTTTTTTTTAAAGAAAATAAACATATATAAATGTAAGATAGAAATGAGTATGAGTATGAATATGAAAAAGGCTATCGACCAAAGTCTTTCTGCCCTAACAATATATATTTATATGATTTATTATGTCGTAGGCTCCAAATGTTTATTAATGTAAATTACAAGAAATAAAATGTAAAAATGATGTATCAATTATTGAATAAAAATATACACAGTGTATCAGTGATGAATGAATGTTGTTTGGTTCCTTTATCTATTTTTCTAAAACCCTGCCGTTTAATTTTAATGGCATTTTCAATGGAGCGTTTGCAGCACGCTGCGCTCAGAGATCACCTGTCAAATTTTCTTTCAGACTACGCTGACATCAATTTAGTATTTTGTATATTCTCAAGTTAGGTAACGACAGGAGGTCCGTGCTCTTTCATATCGGTTTTGTAGCACACCGCGAAACTTCACCAGTTGTCATCGCGGTATGTACAGGAGGACAAGCAAACAGTCCCTACATGCATCATGCACCCCAAATTGAATCGATAAGTTATTAAAACGTCTTGTGGCAACATTACATGTATGGAAGTGATTTTATCGCATGTTCCGTTGAGATTTTAATTCATTTCAATAAAAAATCTATAAACATAATAAGTAAAGTTATATACGCATTACGCGTGCAGTGAAATCAAATGTAAATAAAAATACATCTCCGTAGGCTATAATTTTTAATCAACGTAACAGAGCGCACAAGCACACCCCTCTGTCAATATATAAGTGTTTGCTTAAGATTTTAAAAAATTATCGGATTTAATATACACGAGCAACATTGAGCATCGATAAGCCAGCCGCAGGGTATAAATAAAAAAGTTGAAAAGTGTTTGCTTTATGCGATTCTTAAAATTTCGATTACATAAAATAAATTCTTACCATTTGTCGTTACATTATATTCAGAATCCGGTACATACTGCTCACTATCGTCGGTTTCACAACTATTCCCTGCAATGAAAAATACATTTATTACATGGTTTCAGTTGCTCGCATCAAGCACGAAATTAAATAATCTGCTTCGCAATTGTGGTGGTGTTTAAAATATAAAAGAGGGCAGCAAGCAGAAAAGGGTAATGAATTGGGGTTATGGCGTATCCACCCCTCGCGAGGGTTGAATTCATCATTTATCTCTCAACAGCAACAACAACAACAGGTAAAAGCCGAATAATAGCTTTGCTGTAGGTTGGTGTTTCGAAACGTGGGGCGGTTGGATGGATGGATGGATGGGTGGAAAGGTTAAACGATCCTGCATTTAGGCCGTTTAATTATTAAACAAGTCGGCATTATTACTTACCTTCTTGATGCCAGGGCTCTCTCCAATCCGCAGGGAATGGACCTGCAACAGTGGATTCGTGTAGTTTATTCAGTGCTCACCTGCTATCTTTACACTAATGCGCCCTTTTCAATATTTAATTTAGTTTTTTTTTTTTCATTTCGAGTCTGATATACATCCCCAAGAGAGGTTCATTTTACTCGCTAAAGCGATTTTATACTACAATATATCAATAATTACCCGTGGTTGTAATTGTTGCCTTGTAATGATCCGGTTGCTGGTAACAAGGAGCAGCAGCTAACGCAGTTCCAAATATCGTTCCCTGCAAAGTATAATTTTATTAAATAAAAAATAAATGTAATCAACAAGTGTTGATTGTAATATGTAATCCACTAACACAAATTCAATCAAAAAAAGTTTTCAAAAAAATACATAAAAGCCACCAAACTATAACAATTAGGTGTCGGGCCAATTAAGGTAATGATAAAATGACTTGTGCAAACAAACCGGGTCGGCCTATTGTCCCCGCGTTAGTTACACAACCCCTGTCTTTGATGGGGTGTCGAACCCCTACACTAGACATTCTCTTCATGTCAATCGCCTTGATCAAACAATGTTTTCACAATAAATAATGTTTCACGCAACGTTATTTATCAAAAAATATAAAATTCCATTGTAAAAGTATATTCCCCGTACTGGCACTTGTTTAAAATTAAAAAGACGTCGTCGTATTTGAAATTGTTCAATTTCCTTATTACGAGCAAGACGCACCTTCCTTAATTGATAACCGTTGCGGAGTTGATTTTTCATTTTGCCGATTAGAGATGAGAAAATCAATAAAATTACGTGACCTATTAATTAATATTTAAATTTACTTCTTCTTAAATGAATAACATATTTGAACAATTTTGCGGTTCAAGTTTAATGGATAAAATAATCAAGTATATTAACCCTTATATCAGTGTTAATATGTGTAACTGAATCCTATAACCCCAACAACGGACTAGCCCCTGTTGACATAGATAATTAAATTGTGGCCACTCCACTCCACTCCATGTGCATTAAGGGTTGAGAGCATGTTTACAGCATGTTAATAATCTTGACGAAGTAGCCTATTTATTTAACTCATATAACATAGCGGTCTAAGATAACAAAAAAACATATTTATTTGCAGTTATATATCATTCTTATATCGCACTCTATAATTGCAAGAATGGATGCGCTGTAGATACTGACGAGGCCCAGTATCTGGTCCACCCACACTCTCATATTAAATGTATTTATGGTTAAACAGACACTAATCATATATTAGACTAACATCCTAAATTCAAAACTGCCATAATTTCTTAAGAAAAATTTACCGGAGCATAACTATAACAATGAGAAAAGAGAAATAGAATATTAAAATAATTGGCGAAACACTAAATAAAATTGTTGTATTTTCTTTTTAAGTATTTAACAAACATAGAATATTAAAAAATTGTCTTTAAATTGGTTAATACTATAGAAGATGTAAACAAGTTCTACAACAGACAAATAAGTGTTTAGGTGCAACCAAAATATTTATCAAAATGTCAAAAAATGTCTGCAACAGTAAAAGTTGTCTTAGCACTGAATTATATCTAAATAATGTCTACAAGTATGAGTGTATCTTAATACAGTCAAACGATTGTCTTAAACTGTTAAAAAATTGTAATAAAACTAACAATAAATAAAGAATGGGATAGGTTGGCTAATTATAAAAAAAAGTTCTCATTAACATGGTTCCGCAAACGCACCGTTTTCAAGATACAAAGTGTAAAAAAAATATTTTTTTTAATTTTTTGACGATATCTCAGGAACCGTTTGAGATACAAAACTGAGCTTTTGTACACATCTTAGCATTAATATTTGCTACTTTTTAAGCGCTTATTCAATTTTTTTCATGTGCCATTGTCGGAGATTTTACGGTTGCGTGAGGTTTTTATGGCTCTAATTTCTATGACACTTGAAAAATTGGCATTCTGAAAGCACATTGTGAACCACCAATATTTTCTACACAAAAAAGATACTTCTAGTCAAAAGCTCTAACGTAAACCGTTTTAGAGAAATACGGTATTTTATGATGGAAAACATGAAAATAAAGTAGCAACATGTTTTGTTGTTGATAAAAACATTTGTTTTTGATCTAGTCGTCAGCGTTCATGCATTTGAGTTATTGACAATTGTTGTTTAGTTGTTAAATAACCTTTTTTCAAAAAAAGTCAATATCTTTATTACCCAATTAATTTGCCCATTCTTAGTATTTTGCTTGCGTGGTAATAGCAAAATGAATAATTACAGTTATAGCGAGATGTGCGATATGCATTTTGTTTATGGCGTTGCTGATGGAAATGTAGCAAAAGCTCGTCAAATTTATCAAGAAAAGTTTCCAAACCGACAGGTACTAAATGAAAGAACATTCATTCGTATTCACGAACGTCTACATCAAACTGGAAGTGTACATAAAAGAGCTGCAGGAAATAAAAGTCCTCGCCTGCTACCTCCGCAAATTGAAGAAGATGTTCTTCAAGAAATCGAAGACAATAATTCAACTAGCACTAGCAGAATAGTTTCAAACCTAAACTTAAGTCACATTACAGTGTGGAGGATAATAAAAAGCCAGATGTTATATTCTTATCACATACAGCGAGTACAAGCCCTTTTACCAGCGGATTTTCCGCAAAGATTGCCTATGTGTAATTTTTTTCTAGAAAGAATTGAGCAAAATCTTTGATTCTTAGAACAAGTTTTATTTACGGACAAAGCAAATTTTATCGCAATGCGATTATAAACTTCCATAATAATCATGTATGGGCTGACAAAAATCCACATGCCATAATAGACGGCCATTATCAGCAAAAATTTTCCGTTAATGTTTGGGCAGGTGTGGTAAGAGACTATTTAATAAGCCCATATTTTTTGCCGTTTAGGCCAAATGGTCAATCATATCGTAATTTTCTTGAAAAAGAGCTGCCAAGACTTTTAGAGGACGTTCCGGTTCAATTAAGAAACAAAATGTGGTTTATGCACAATAGTGCTCCTGCACATTTTAGTTTAGTTGCACGTCAATTCTTAAATGAACGGTATAGGAACCGTTGGATAGGTCGAGGAAGCTCAGAGGTTTGGTTTCCTCGGTCTCCAGATCTAAATGTTTTAGATTTTTTTTTGTAGAGTCACTTAAAAAGTTTAGTTTACACTACATCAGTTAATACTGATGAAGAACTAAGAAATCGCATTATTGCATCCTGCAATACGATACGAAACACTCCAGGCATTTTTGAACGGGTACGTCAGTCACTAAGACGTAGGTTGGAAGCTTGCGTTAGCGTAGGTTAAGAGGTTATTTTCAACAATTTTTGTGATTTTTCTTGTTTTTTTATGTTATTGCCTAGTTTTGTAAAATAAAGATTTTGTGATCATGTTGCTACTTTTTCTTTCCGTTCTTGAGATCGTCAAAAAATTTAAAAAAAAATATTTTTTTACACCCTGTATCTCGAAAACGATGCGTTTGAGGAACTATGTTAATAGAAACTTTTTTTAATAAATAGCTCTAACGTAAACCGTTTTAGAGAAATGAGGTATTTTATGATGGAAAACATGAAAAGAAAGCATTGCGGGGCTTTAGCTACGGCGCTGATAATGTAGATGTGTGGTGGTGACTTCTGTGGCACCACAGATGTCACCACCACACATCTACATTATAACAAACAAATTATAAGAATCCTGATTATGACTAAAAATTTTAATCGAAACTAGTTAAAAATAAAGAACTATAAAGCATACAAGTATATTATATTATTACTTTCCCAACTTATCTTAAAATTGTCAAAATGTAGTCATTAAGTTGACAAATGTTTAAAATATATTTAAAACTGTCTTAAAATTATTAAAAAATAGTTATAAAGCTTGAATAAATGCTTGAAAGATGTTTAAAACTACCAAAAAAATTGTCATAAACTGTCAAATGTGTAAAAATGTAAAACTCAGGTTTGGAGCTACCTGTAAGCAAAGGTCTACAATGAAGAAGGGCTCACTATTAAAGAAGACCCCTTACGTTTATTTTAAAACCTGGGAAAAGAACAAAGTGTGGTTTTTTTTCAATATTTTGCAATGGGGCTCAAAAAGGTATTGAAGCAATTATTACTGAAAACCAAGTTTTAATTTACTGTTTTATTGTAGACATTTGTGTCAGTTAAATTATTATCTGTCACTGTTTTAACAGTTAAATAATAATTTGATGAACAGTTGCGTTTTTGTTTCAGTTAAGAAACATGTTAGTATTTGATTTATGTTTGTCATTATTTAACAGTTTTGTTCAGTTCTGACAGCATTGTTTGACAACGTTTTGTCGGTTTTATTTTTATTAAAGTTTTTGTAATTTTGTTAGTTGCGTCAACTTTTGAGAGTTCAACTACGTTATTATTTCTCTTCAGAATAATCCGAAGTCTGGTCTACCACCATAAGTATAATTGAAATGAACTAACTAATTAAAATAATAAAAAAATTAAAATGCAAACATAATACTACACAATAGTACATACACAATATTACTCTATTAACATACTTTTAAATTTAATTCTAAATTGCGCCAACGAATATGATTTTAAACCGGAAGAGATGCCATTCTATACATTGCTGACTATATAAGAAAATCCCCTTTTAAAATCAGTACGAAACTTTATTTTATGATACAAATATTGTGGTGTTTTAAATAATATGAATTTAAAAACAAAAGTTGCCATGTGAATTTTCTTCTATTTTTTATATTAAGCCAATCAGCTTCTCGAAGTTTATGAGATATTCTATCATATTTCCTGATTCTATATATTAGTCTCAGACATGAATTTTGTATTTTCTGGATTCTTTGAATTGATACAGAAGTAATGTGTACATCATGTATAATTAAAATGTGATAGTACTAGCGAATCACACAATACTAGTTTTAACTTTGTTGGTAAAATATGCCTACTAGAATAAAGTCGCTTTAAATTAGAGTATGCTCTTCGAGTTGCTAAGTTAATATGAGACACAAAATTAAGTTCTGTATCAACAATCAATCCCAAACTTTTGGTCTTATTTACTGGCTGCAATGGTAAGTCATTAATTAAGAACTGCAAATTATTTACCCGATTTTATTAATCTTTCTTCCAAATATCAATAATTTTGATTTTAATCCATTAATTATCAAGTTATGTTTAGTTAATACTTCAACTAAATTGCAAATATCTTTTTGAATCTTGTAAATATCTTCTACATTGTCAGCAAAGAAAGAATGATAAATCTGAGTATCATCGGCATAAAAGTGCAGTTTGTTATAATTATTTTAGTTTTATTGTTAGTTTTAGATATAGATTTGACAGTTGCATATTAACTTTAGTTTGTTATGGTCTGACATTAAAGCGATTAATACTGAAAACTAAGTTTCAAGATAAATTATTTTACTGTTTTATTGTTGACAGTTATATCAGTTAAGTCACCGTTTGTGACAGTTAAATATTAATTTGATAGTTGAATTTAAGTTTCACAAATGTTTATTATTACAGTTGCAATTTAGGTTCAGTTCAGATATATGTTGGTATTTGACAGTTGTGTCATCAATAAGTGTTGGAGCAATTACGACTATAACCTGTATTTTAATTTATTGTTTCATTAAAAACAGTTGTGTCAGTTATGTCATTATCTTTCACTGTTTGGCAACTAAATAATCATTTGACAGTTGAGTTTAAAATTAATAAACTTTGCATTTTGGGTTTAATTTAAATACATAAGATTTGACTATTTTATGTCATTATTTGAGAGATGTGTTTTATTATTAATTATTGATAGTTTTGTATGTTTATATTTGTTGACAGTTTAATTATATTTAATATTAGTATTTTACAGGTATGTCATTCAATGCAAACTGAGTCATTATCTGACAGTTGTGCTCATGTTTGCTCCAAAATTTTTCAAAAATGTTCCACAATTGTCATAAACCGTTCCATAATTGTCAAAAATGTTTTACAATTGTCAGAAACGTTCTACAATTATCAAAAACGTTCCACATTGTCAAAAAATGTTCTATAATGTTTTTTTAATTTTCAAAAATCTTTTATAAACAATAAGCAAATAAAAATGTTCTAATTTTTATAAAATGTTCTACAATAACAAAACTGTTTTTGAATTGTTAAAAAATGTTCTACAAAAACTGTTTTGGTGTTTTTTTCAAATGTTGAAATGTTCCACAATTGTCAAAAATATTCTGCAATTGTAAATAATATTCCTTACTTGACAAAATTAATCCACGACTAAGCAAATTAGATCAGCAAAGGGTACAATATTCCAAAAATGTTCTTCAAATTGTAAACAACGTTTCTTAATTGTCCAAGCCCGTAAAGTAATAAATAACAGTCAAAAATGCTATAAATGTTCCGCAGATGTCAAAAATGTAAGTATGTCATAAACGTTCTAAAATATCAAAAATATTTCTCAAATCTGCTGATAAACGTTCTAAAACTGTCAAAAAGTACTGAAACTTTCAAAAGCTTTTCATGATTATTAAACATGTTTCTCAAATCTGTTGCGTTGTTCAAAACTTGTAAAAATGTTCTTAAATTGTCAAAAATGTTCTAAAATTGCCAAAAAAGTTTTAAAATGTTTCTCATTGTTTGTATTATAATTTAAAATTGTTAAAAATATAACAAAATCTAAAAAAAAAATTCAAAATTGTTAAAATTGTTTTTTTTTCAAAACTGTTACAAAATTGACAAAAATGTTACAAAAGTAAAAAAAAAATGTTTTTGGCAATTTTGTCAAAAATGTCTCTTATGTTCTAAAATTGTACTAACTTGTCAAAAATGTTTCAGAAGTGTCCAAAATGTTCCAAAATTGTCAAAAATGTTTCTCAAATTGTCATAAAATTACAAAACTCTAAAGTTATCAAAAAAGTTCTTTAAATGCGGTTATGCCAATTTAAGCTCTTTTGCGGTTTATGTTACGTTTCTGACAGATTTGTTATCTTTTTGACAAATTATTATGTTCAAATATCTAAAAAAGAAATTAATTTCACTTACTAAATTGAAAAAAGTAGCTCATATACGTTTTAAATTTTTAAATCTTTTTTCTGATTACAATGAGTTTAATTCTATTAGGACTTTTTGTAAAAATCTTAACGCAAGTCTTCACAAGCAATATATTGCACGTACCAAAAACAACATTCGGTCTAATCCAAAACATTTTTGAAGATTTATCCACAAATCTAAAAAAACTACTGCATTTCCAGCTACAACGTGTTATGGTGACCAAACTTGTAGTAATGATGACAAACTTGTAAATAAATTTGCAGATTTTTAGCTAAGTTTTGTGCCTTAGGTTTTCATAATGCTGTGGTTTTTAAGTTATTTTGCTTTTGAAAAAATCGAACACAGTGTGTAAAAATTAATCATTTTCTCTTACAACCTATTATAGTTTCGTCAGGTGTTCCTCAAAGATCTCACTGCAGACCAAATTTATTTTTGATTTTTATTAATGATCTATCTGACTGTATTAGTTCATCATCATTTCTTTTATTTGCAAATGATCTAAAAATGTATAGAACAATTGTATCTACCAATGATGATGATAATCTTTTACATCAAGATTTAGACTCTGTAAATGATTGGTGTTTTATTAACAACCTTCTGTTTACTGTTAATAAATGTTTTGCAATCAGCTTTAGTTGAAGGCTAAGCAAAATATCGTACAACTATGCTATCAATAACAAAGTTTTGAAACAAGTTTCTTAAATTAAAGACTTGTGTGTAATTTTTGATTTGAAACTTACGTTTGTTGAGCATATTAGCTACATGTGTAATCGTGCTATAAAAATGTTGGGGTTTATATATAGGATGTCAGCTGATCTATTTCCAAATACGCTTAAACTTCTTTACTGTGCCATGGTGCGCTCTCAGTGCCGTATCCAAAACAAATTTTTTTGTCTGTTGTCTTTTAGATCAAGTATCTTGTCGGTAAATTTTAATTGCAATTATATTGCTTTATTATACAATTTACCATCACTAAAACTTCGGCGCAATTTCATCTGATTTCATTTTTGCGTGGACTAGTGATTATACTTAGATTACTTCCATTCTACTACCTTATTAGTGAACGACGTATTAGACAGACGTCGTTATTTAGAGAATTTACACATTCTACTAATTGTGAATTTCACAATCCGATTGGTAGAATTTGTAGGTTAGTAAATTTTTTACCAAATAATTTTAATTTGTTTTGTTCTAAATCTATGTTTAAGTCTCAATTAAATTATATTGATTGAATGTTGTGCATTTTCTATTATATTATGATTTTTATATACTTTGTTGTCATTTTTTTATACAGTTTTTTTTACTACTCTTTATATTAATTATTTCATTATTATGTCATCATTAATATTGTATTTTGATGTAGATGTAAACAGTTTTACGCACACCGTCAATAAAAATAAAGAATGATTATTAAACTTTTGACAATCTAAAATACAATTTGACAAATTTTGTACAGATCTGCAAACATTGTTTTTATATTACTATTACTGTATAGAAAGTATGGAAACAATCATATTTGACTATTTACAATACAATACGTAAATACGCCATTAGATTCAGGTAACTTGGCATGTGGTATCCTCATAGATTTATTTAAGGTTTTTGATACCATTGATTATAAGATGTTATTAATAAAACAGCAGCATTACAATACAAAATATAGCACTCAAATGGATATTAGCATACTTAAGTTTTAGAACTCGTTCCGCAAAAATTAGAAATCTAGTTAGCAGAAAAGATGTGACATAATAATAATAATACTTTATTCACGGTATAAATCCTATCATTTACATCTACATCAAATATACATAAACAATGATGTTTTCCAATACAAAAATAAACATCTTAAAGAAAGCATATTAGGTTCTGTTTTGTTTGTAATTTACGCCAACGACTTACAAATAAGTATTCCTAATAATGCGCGCATAGTAAATTACGCCGACGACACAATTCTTTTGTTGAGAAGATATATGAAATTAATAACCGTAGAAAATAATATAATGAAAAGTTTGGATAAATGGTTTACAATTAATAACCTGATACTAAATTCTGAAAAAAAACAATATGCATTTTATTCAAAACTGGTAATTATGACTAACTGCCACAAAATATCACCATGAATAATATAACATATAATTTTAATGACAATGCAAAATTTTAAGGTGTCATAATAGATTCTAATCTGAATTTCAAAAAACATATTGACTACACTTTTAAAAAATTAAATAGCGTCTGTACGGTCTAAGAATTTGATCTAAAAATGCAAACCTATTCTGTCTTAAAATTTGGTGATGTGTTTTGGGATAATAGTTGTAATATAAATATAGTTTTTATTATTAAAAATAGAGCGATCAGAATTATGTTTCAGATAAAAAAACAATTTAATATATTATATTGTTGTAAACTGTTCAGTTTTTGTAATAATTTGACAGTTTAGAATACAATTTGTCAGATCTGGCTTCCAACTTACGGTATTACACAATTGTTTAGCAGTTTTAGTACCTTTTTAAAAAAATTTGAAACTTGTTGACAAATGTAGTAAAAATTTTAAAATTTTAAAATATGATAGTAATTTGATATATCTGCTAGATTGTATACATTGCTAAAAACTATTTGATAGTTTTAGTAATTTTTGATAGATGTAGTAATATTTCTGACAGTTTAGTAGATTTTTGAGAAATATACTTACTTTTTGACAGTATTTTTGGCAGTTTATAATTTTATTTGACAAATCTGATATATTTCCGTCAGCTTAAATTATTTCTATAGTATTTTTTTGAAGTTTTTACTTACTTTTTGACAAATGATTTCATTCCTAAATAATATTAAATGTTTTTTTTTCACATATATAGAATCAATATTTGACTAATTCTATATTATGTAAAAAAAATCATTATTACGTTTGATATTATTTAGAAATGCAATTTTTTTTGCTTTGCTCAAAATAATAAAATGGCGTTCGTCCGATTTGGAACTAGACCCTTCAAATGTAATAATATTTTTGACAATTTAGGATTTAGTATTTTTTACCAGATGTACCTAAATTATTAGACAGTACAGAATACAATTTTTGGCAGATACATTTGGCCTTTTATCTTATGACATTTTTACACATTACTGTATACAGAGTCTTAGTAACTAACCAAAAATGTTGTATTTTTTGTTGACTATTTAGAATACTTTTTGACAGATGCCAGCTATATTTCTGTCAACATATATTATTACTCTAACTTGTTTGACCGTTTTAGTAACTTTTTGATTTTTAAATGTTTTGATAGTTAATAATACGTTTATTTCTTGCCTTTCGGCCTTGAAAATTACATTTACAAATACAATTACAACTTCCCAAAATAATAAAACTTAATCCTTATAAAATTAACACAATTAAGAAAATTTGCTTCTCTGTTCGTATATTTCTTTTCTTCGTTTTTTAACTGCCCTCATCCATTCTACCCCTCTTCCGTCCCCTTTCAATATCTCATTTTTTCCCATCTGTTCTTCTCTCATTTCGTTACACTCTTTCAACATATGTTCTATAGTTTCCTTAGTCTCTCCGCACATTCTGCACATTTTCAAATCCTCTTCCATCCAAAATCTTGTCACTTGCTCTTCATTACCACATCTGAATCTTGCAATCATCTTTTTGTCATCTTTACTATATCTATCGCTCTCTAAGTACATTGGCAATTCACTTTCTATAATATGTTCATAATTTGCGTTGTACCTAGACTCTTTCACTCGCATTCTCCTTTCTTGCCTTTGTATATCTCTATCTCTTTCCATAATTTCGTACCATGTCTCTCTCCCAGATTCTCTCATTCTTTCAATTTCTTGGCTCGCATATCCATTTCTATTGTAATAATTTTCCCTGATCTCCCCTAGCTTTTCATTCCTTGCTCTCATTTTCTCTTTCATGCATTCTTGTAATATTTTGCATTCGTGTCTCTGTCTCATTCTTTCTTCATACTTCATTGTTCTTTTTCCTGCTTCTACTCTTAACTTATCTTTTTTGACTTCCTCCAGCACAATATATGCTGGAGTTTCTCTATTTAAACCTAACACCCATCTCCAATATTTTACATGTATTGCTTCTAATTTTTCTTGTTCCTTCCATCCTCATATTTCTGACCCATACAATATCATACTCCTAACTAAACTATCAAACATAAGCCCTTTTATTCTCATACATTCAAATTTTCTTTCACTTATTCCCCAAACTTGTCCCACTACTTTATTTGCTTTTCGAGCCATTTCTTTAATGTGCTCGCTCTCAGTGTTACTCGTACAAAAAACATATCCCAAATATTTAAAAGATTTTACTTCCGTAATACCTTGCCCATTCCATTTCCAGTCCTCCACCTTTTTTCTCCCACCCCCCTTTCTGAACACCATAATTTTTGTTTTTTCTACATTAACTTCTAAACATTTTTTTCTAAAATATTTTTCTAAGCTTTTCATCATCTCTTTCATTTCCTTCGCTTCTTTTGCTAGAATTACCATGTCGTCTGCATATGCTAGCGACCACACTTTTTCTCTACCAACTATTACCCCTCCTGCTTGAGCCAACCTCAATTTTTTTTCTACATCTGCTATGTAGATTGCAAATAAAGTAGGACTCAATGGACAACCCTGTCTTACTCCTTTTGTTGTCCAAAATCTTTCACTCATTTTTCCGTTAACACATACCCTACTTGCTGTCTCCTCATACACGTCTTCCATTCTTCTTACCAGGTGCTCGCTAATTCCTTTCTCTCTCATACACTTCCACAGTTTCTCTCTATCCACACTATCAAATGCCGCCTTTAGATCCAGGAATAACGCATATACATTCCCCCCTTTCTCTGCTATAAATGTTTTGATAGTTCAATTTGACTTATTTGGTACAGATTTGCCAATCTATAAAAATTTTACACATGTTTGTAAACTGCAAAATTATATGATTCTTTAAAAATTGTTTCTGAGGAAGGCCTTTTTAATATTTTGCGGTAGGACAAAAAATCTTAGCTTTGCCACTGGGTAACACTGTCAAAAGATTGTCATAAAACTGACAGATTCGTAAAGAATGTTTTAAATTATCAAAGACCTGTTTTAAAATTGTTAAAAAATAGTCATAAAGCTGTCAATTGCGGAAAGGATGTTTAAATCTTTTAAGACTATCTTAAAACGGTCAAAAAATTGTCATAAAGTTATCAAATGCGTAAGTCGTATATTTCTAACAAAAAGCAGCAAGTTAATAACAAAATATCAAAAACTTTTTTAGTATGGGGTCACTCGACTATTATGCATAGGTGTTTTTAGACTCTGTGAATTGACATTTGTTATTATACTAGCAAGAAATAAATTACTTATTTACTCACTTACTTACTTAAAGAATGTCTAAAACTGTAAAAAAAAATGTTTATCAAATTGTCAAAAAAATTTAAAATTGCCAAAATTGTCTAAAACCCAAATTTTGTTTAAAAATGTCTAACAGTGCCATAAGTGTTAAAATGTCAAAATAATATCTTAAATTATCAACAAATTTTCTTCTGCTATAAAGTATGTAAATAAATTCTAAAACAACAAAAAAGTTATGGTAAAATTTCTTTTATTTTTGAATACCTGATGCTTTTTTGGTATTTAATTTAAGAAGATATTTTTTGACAACTTCTTGTCTAAAATACATTGGACTTATTATTTTATTACTAAACGGCATTATTGGTACAGCAATAGGAAGATTTAAAATAGTAGAGTTAGTTGCAAATTGGTTTGCAAAAATATCTGCTTTTTCTTTTGATTTAGTAACTAGATTGTTTTGATCATTTTAAAAAAAGGGTAATAAAGATTTTGTACTAGCTTGCAATAAATTTATTGTTTTATAGACATATTTATTGTTTATGGAAAGTTGAAAAATTTGATTAACTTTGTTTTTTGTCAATCCTATTTTTTTCAGATTGTATTAGATTGTCACAATGTTTACGAGCTACTTTATAAACCTGTTTAGTCTGTTTGGAACAATTACTAATGTGTTTCTTAAATCCTTTGTTTTATTAACTGTTTGTTTTGTCTAAACTAGAAACAAATACTTTTGTTTTGGTTTAATAACAAAGAATTGAGCACATTTTTCAATGACATTTTGAATAGTTTTTGTGAGATTCTTAAAATATAAGCAATGAGTATTGAAATTACTAAGAAATTATTTTATTTTTACTATGTTTATCTTAAAATAATGATAGATGAGACACGGTTTAGGTTTTGTTAGTAACGGGAAGAAAAGTTTTAACAGTAATAGTGTATGATTAGGATTTCCAAAAGCAGCCTCACAAAGAAAACATGTGGGTTCTTGAATAAATTGGGTAAGATTATGAAAAACTGCACAAATTATACAGGGTGATAAATGTTTGGGGCTATCTAATGTACGTTTGTGCCGTTCTAGTCTATTTGTTTACATTCTTATAACCTTGCTTGCTTGACAGCCGTCAAAACAAATAGTAGATTAGACAATTTAAAAAAATCGGCATATTTAAAGTGATTACATAATCCCATTCATTTATAAACTCCTTGTAGCTTGTTGTCCGGATAGTGTTGTAGAACATGAGTGTATTTAGTATTATGTATACTAAGATATAAATTTTAAAAAAATATTTCAACTTTTTTATGATTACCTTAAAGAAGTTTGTCATAAAAAAAACTTGGAGTTGCTTTATTTGGAAAACAATATATGCCAATTACAAAAATAGTAATCAGGAAGATTTAGTTTAAAAAATATGCTACTATAACCAATGCCTTGAATTTTGTACGTCGTTAGTCTAAAATATGTTTTTTGTTGTTGTTGGTCAGCAAATAAATATTTAAGATAATAATTAAAGTCTACTATATTAAAGCAATCTGGATCTTTATTATTTACTTTGGTTTCAGTCAAAAAAAAAATGAGGTTTTCTATGTTTAAGATGCTGATGAACAAAAGTGTGTAGAAGTGGCGAGGTTTTGTTCCGCCAATTTAATTGTATTATAAAGCATGTTTAACCTTCAGGGTGGTTTACTACGTATATTGGTGTCACTTGCAGTTTTATGGCAGTTGCTTGATGATGGTTGGGCGGGGTCTACCATGTTGCCACTGTTCCCGACCAAAACTAGGGTATCCCTCCCGTGTTCTGTAAACGTTTTTTTTTTGTTTGTTTGTTTATCATAATATATAATGATTTTTTCCCTTATGTAAAAGGAAGAAAGATGTGGGGTGTGGAAGCAAAATGTATCTCTTAGCAAGTACTTTGAAAAAATATAAGGGTTGGATGTATGACTATTTTGTATCAGCCCGAAAGTGGTATTAAAAAAACAAGTTTATCCGCGTTAGCATACTTTTGTTAGTCTATCTTGAGTTTGAGACATTACTCTACAAATGTCATCTTAAAAACCAAACTATGCCTGAACAATGTCTAAAAATGCTCTACAAGTGTTGAAATGTAAATTAAACCTATCAACAAGTTGTTAAAATTGCCAAATACATAAAAACTGCCCGAATAATGCCTTTCAAGTTATCAAAAAAGTTTTAATACTATCGAAATTGTTTAAAAATCAAACGATGGGTGCGTTTTTAAACACAAACAACGGTTCAAGTACTCAAATAATAAAAATACCATTTTTAAATACAATTCAACCAAAAACCGCGTTTTAATATTATTAACTCTCTCAATTATTTTGTTTGAACAACAATGTTATGCACCAAATTGTACGATAGTGCATGACATGGACATTTAACATTTAAAAGTTTAAAAATAATTACAGTTTTAACAACGGTAGTTGAAAGTTATTATTAAGATAAATACAAATAAAATGTCTAAAAGTATTAAAATGTCAAAAAATATATCAAACTACCAACAAAATGTCTTAAAAAAAGTTAAAGATATTTAAAACTGACAAAGTTGTTTAAAAACCAAAATATTTAAAAGTTTAAAAACAATTACAGCTTTGACGACGGAAGTTGAAAATTATAATTAAGATAGATACAAATGAAATGTTTAAAGAATGTCTAAAAGTGCTAATATGTCAAAAAATGTCTTAAACCGCCAAAAGATTGTCTTCAAACTGTCTATTAGTGTTGTATCTAAAGTTTGAAATTGCTAATTTTGGTTAACTTGTTGTGATGGTTGTCTTCAAGTTTGTGTTCGTATAGGTAAACGTCATCGTGAAGGACTGGTTGAGAAAGTTGACTAGTTTAGAATAAGATCTGACAAAAAAAAGCTGACGTTTCTTTAAATATTGAAATAAATCTTGTCTCTATTCCATGAATCCGTTGCACAATCAATATATTAGTTTCAACTTATAATTTTTAAAATTATGTTGTTTAAACAAAGCGAAAAACACATACACAATCGCAATCGTTAATTTGAACCACTATCAAATCTTTTACCCATAAAAGCAAAGCTAAAATTATAGCTGGTAATAAATTAAATTACTTGTAACTTGTAATAATATAATTATGCAAAAAAATTTTGGACAAATAAACGCTGCTTGATACATAAAAAAAGCTCTTACAAAACATACACGTAATAAAGTTTTTTAAACCTCGGATTTCTGTTTCAATGTAGCAAAACGTAGCAAACAAAATAAGACATTTCTTAGAAAAACGCCAAAATCTAGTTATGGATTAGGCAGCACTTAATCCAGATCTGAATCCTGAGCACTTATACGATTAGCTAGATAGAAAAATCAAAACCAGTTTTGTGGTAATTTAAAATCTAATAGATAATTAAACTTAGACCCGTTTGTTTTAAAGTCAAACTCATTTTTTGTGGGTAAATTGACATTTTGCAAACTCAACAGAAAATGTGTAAAATTGCAATATTAATCTTAAAAACTTGTTAAATTGAGTCGGAGTCATTTTGTGGCTTTAGAAAAATATTATATTGACATCTAATCACTAACTATAAATATAAATAATCAAACGAACGACTGATGCAGAAATATTTATTCAAATTTATCTGACGTGATCACACAAGGCATACTGACAAAGTTTGTCTATGCTTGACCTTTTGCCGCTGTGAAGTTTAAATAAATTATTAGTTCATTTTATAACTATAAATAAGTTTATCTCTCATTAGTTTAAATAAAATCACTAATATAAATCAAAACACACTTGGAGAGGTGAGCGGAAAACTAGGTTTAAGTTTGTGAGCAAGTGGTTTGTATTGATGTAAGTTGGTTATTTCTTTTGTTTTTGATGTTCTTGCACTTATGACATATGAAAAAAATGATTGTCAACTGTCACTAATCTAGAAAATAAGTGCCTTTAGCTTGATTAAATTGATAGTTGAGGGTTGGCTTAAAAGTTTATAGTCTACGACGGCTGTCAAGTTTAGCTGTTGTATTATCAGTAGTTGTATTATATGTAAAGACAATCACGTCTTATTGCTAGATGTTGTTTGCTTTGGGAAGTTTTTGCTTTCTCCAATACATCTTATGCAAAAATAACTAATATTTTTTAATTTTTTTATACACAGAATGAGTATAATTTGTTTTTATGTCTAACTCTTTTGCCCAAAAATATACGTCAGTGTAGCTTAGCGTAGCAACAGTAGAACATAAGTAAAGCTCGTTTTGAGCCAAATGCGACTGGACATAAATGCCGTACTAGTTTTTGACAAATTTTGGCGATGTAGAACGCAATGAAAAGCTTTTGTCATTGTTAGCAACAAGAACAGAGTTTGGTTTTGAGTCAAATGCGGATATTGCGGCTCTAAGTTTGGCTACTCTTTTAATAAAAGTAGCATTATAACAGTAAGATAACACAGTGATAGAGCACTAGACTGTCACGCTAGCAGTTCTGGGTTTAATCCCCAAATTATAACAAAACAAAAACTTTTTAAAAGTCATCTAATTAGCCGTTGGTCTTTTTAAACTAGTCGTAAGACTTCTGGTGCAATGTAAAATAGTTGTATGACAGTTTGTTATGATATCTCTAGGTTGTATCTTGTTTGGTTGCAGTAATGATACAGTTGAATAGTTTTTTTAAAAACTATGACTAAAAAGTAGACATTCTTTAAACATCTAGTAGAATTGGTTATTATTGAGTAGTAGGATTAATAGATACGTCAAATTTTATTCATTATGTAAAAATTACTAAGTGTAAATTAGTAAATAAGTTTGTATACAAACTAAGTTGTTAAAAATGTTGTTAAAATTAGTTTTAATTGATAAAACATATGAAAGAAATGAACTATTTGATCAATATTTCAGATTTGTTTAATCAAATCAAGAAGACACTTGCTATGTATGCTTAGGATGCACCAAAAAAACGTTTTTTATGATAGTTAGTTATATTTTTGTGTAATTTTTTTTTTTATTTTAATAAATTTTGATTTTATCAATTAATATGTTTGATAAATTAAAAAGCTTAATATAGCATAATTAACTTACGATTCGTGTGAGATCATTGGCGACCGCTGGAACTTCCTGGTCTTGGTTCATCCCTCCGCACCTTGATTTCTTTAAATGTTGCACGACATGATCCACCACATTTAATTAATTATTTTAGCAAGCAATCAATTACCGAAATTATAGCTTAAAGAGCAACTAACGCGTGCACATTAGTCAACCGCCGGCGGAATAGAAACTACGGTGCCCGTGAGATTCCTGAAAAGCACCTGAAATTTTCATGTGGAGGGGATGGTTGGAAAATATCATCCCCATTTTCACCAAGACACGCCTATTATTTCTCCCATATACATAGAGCAGCAGTCTCATTAAATGATTAAACAGATTTTACTTGGAAAATCGAATTATTTTAACATAAATGCATGTCTTGTTTTTACAACAGAATTTGATTCAACCTCGAAATAAAATAATAAAATTTTAGAAAATAGTTTAATTTTAATTAGTAAATTCTGTAAGAAAACAATTTAATTAATGCACTATATTATGTATAGATGTTTAAATATTAAAATGGGAGTATTTTAACAATGTATCCGCATCAAGGGTTAAGCGCAAGAGCGTCGAGACGCGAGATATGAAAGGTAACCGGAAGTCCGATTGGACCGCGGGGGGTCCGACGCCACCAATGACACGTCCCTACCACGCCTTCCGGTCCGTTCGATAAACAAGAGTAATAAGAAAATTGCATCTGGAATGAGAGCAAATTGAATAAAGGTTAAATATAATTTACATCATAATCAATTAAAAAAAATCTAGTTTTGGATAACTAACTTTAGGTTGCGTTATGTTGTAAACAGTGTTACCATTTAACTAAATATAAACAATAATGACATCATTAATTGCTTGTTAAAAACAACAATATTTTATTTTTTATTGAGTACTGAGCATTTAAATCAAAGAGAATGTTGTCAGAAAAGCATTGACACTTAAAGAACCAGAGATAATAGGTTTTTGCGATTTTTAAACAAAAAAAGAGATTAAGTTAAAAAACTAGAAAAAAAATTAAAAAATTGCCCCCCCCCCTCCCCCCTGCTCTGCTCTGTTTGAAAAGGAAATTGTTCATATAAAGAAACAATAAATTACGACGTGAGACAAGATGCTGTTGGCATATTTTTAGAGACACTGAGATACTGAATAATTTAAACTATCTTTAAAAAATATATATTATACAGCTACATAGCTTATAAAGTAATTTTTACTTGTTTTTGAGAATACAATCACAGCATACATTTAGACACGTTTTAGCATTTATACTCTTTTTGAAATAATGACAAATGGTCTAAAAAAGTAATTCTACAATTTTGTACATAGTAAATTAAATAGCTTATTTTTATTTCAATTAACACTCAAATAGTTAGGAATTAATTTAAAACAAATATGTTTATATTATTGCCAATTAATTTATTAGATAAACAATTAAATATACAGGGTGTCCGGAAAATACGTGTACAACGTTTGACGACAGACTCCTGACGTCAAAATAGGTCGATCTAAGCCGACTTAGTTATATCCAAAATTGTCTCGTTTAGCCGGTAGAGGGCGTCAAAAAAAAACAAAAGTATAACAAAGTTGAAAGTATCTATTGTAAGAAACTAAGTAAAACAAAAACATTACTTAAGCAAATGTGTAAAATGACCGCCATCTTGCTGAATACACTTATTAACACTCTTTAAAAAATGATATTGGACCCTATCTAATGTCTCGGGATTATTAAAATGGTTGCCTGCATTTAAAATCCGCTGCAATAAATCATCGCGTGTGTTTACCGGAGTCTTGTAAATTTCTGTTTTAATAGCGCCCCACAAAAAGAAGTCACACATATTTAACTCAGGAGAACGTGGTGGCCATTTTACTGGTGCATCATTGCCTCTTCCAATCCATCGGTTGGGATATTGATGATGTAAGTATTGCCAAACGGCAACGGAAAAATGGGGCGGGGCACCATCATGCATATACCACATTTCCCTCCGAAGTAAAAGGGGCAAATTCTCCAGAAGAATTGGTAATGTGTCTTGCAAAAAATGTAAATAAATATTTCCATCTAACCTGTCTGGAATAACAATGGGACCAATAAGGTAGTGATCAATAATACCTGCCCAAATATTAATTTTAAATTGATGCTGATGATGTGCAACTTTAATGGCATGTGGATTTTCATCGGAATAAATATGTTCGTTGTGCAGATTGGTTACCCCAGATCTTGTAAAGCATGCCTCGTCAGTAAACATAATTTTTCTACAAAAATTTGGAACAAGGATTCTTTTGTTTCTAATAAATTGATAAAATGTAAGCCGCATGGGGGGATCAGTCGGTAAAACGCCATAGCAACAAGGTCACTTAAAACATTATTGTTACAGGTAATTTCTTTTTAATATTTACAAATTTTTGACGCCCTCTACCGGCTAAACGAGACAATTTTGGATATAACTAAGTCGGCTTAGATCGACCTATTTTGACGTCAGGAGTCTGTCGTCAAACGTTGTACACGTATTTTCCGGACACCCTGTATAAATTAAATAAACCGTACAGAGTTGGTTTACTTTTGGTATGTTTGGTGCGCCTAACCAATATACATGTGTTGCAGATAATCGTTAAATGAATTACCAGTAAAAGTTAATACTAATACAAAGACTCTCAGGTAAATACTTTGGTTGTAGTAAATATTTGTACTAAGTACTAAACAAAATAACATTTTTAGGGAAAACTTGACCGATTTTGACAAACAAGAAAATAATTTAGAAAATAAAAATAGTTCTCCAGATAAAATGGAAACCTTATCTTTTTTTGATAATATAGAAAATTATATTGAAAATGTTGCAAGTACAAGCGGGTTCATTAAAAATGATCATTATAGTCAATTTGATGAAATAATTAACACTGAAACAAAGAAAGAAATTAAAATAACCGGTCGCAGAATAGTTGATTTTGACTATTTCTTTAAATCATTACAAGAAATTGCTAATCACAGTAAAAAATTTGCTTGCTATTTGAATAACATGCAAATTTTCTGTTAAAGTGTAATATGTGTGGGATAACCATAAAACTTTCATCTTTAAATGCTAATAATAAAAAAAAACGCAATGGGTGTAAATGAAGCTGCCTTGGGACTAATAAATATTGGAGGAGGATATACTATGCTAGAAGAATTTACAGCTTCACTTGAAATCCCATGCATGAGCTTTAAAAAATACATCAAGACGCATAAAATTGTTTGTGATAATCTTGACTGTTGCAATGAGTAAGATGAAACAAGCCGGCGAAAAAGAAAAGCGGTTCGCGCTAGAAGTGGGTGATACAAATAATATTGGTGTACCATTTATAACAGTTGTATGTGATGGATCATGGTCCAAACGTTCATATCGTACGAATTACAATGCGTTATCAGGATTAGGAACCATTATAGGTTTTAAGCCAAAAAAAGTTTTAAATGTCTACATTAAAAATAAATATGGTTTAGTTTGCCAAAGAGCGCAAAATTGTGGTATTTCACCATCAACATCGCTGTTACAAAAACTGGGAAGGAAGTTTGCCAGCAATGAAAGCTGCTGCTATTGTGGATGGTTTTAACAAAAGTCAAGAAATGCATGGTTTAATATATAAACAAATGATAGCAGGCGACAATTCATGTTACAAAAAAATGTTGGAATCAAACCCATATCAAAATGTTGCTGTAAAAAAAATTGAATGTCGCAACCATCTTTTACAAAATTTTTGTCACAAGTTGAAGGATTTAAGTAACCAAATAAATGCTGGCCTATTAAATTTAAGAAAATTGCTGAACTTTAATATTTTGAAATTTAAAGGATCAGTCACCAAGGCAATACTATATCGAAAACTTGAAAAACACGATTTGGAAACGAAAATAAAACTTCTTAGAAAAAAATATTTTAAATAGTGCAAGTCACATTTTTGGTGAGCATAAATTTTGTATAGATTATTTTTGCCAAAAAACTGAACCCGATGAAAAAAACTACACGAAGCAATGTATTCAATCTGGACTTTATGATAAAATAATTCAACCCATTATCAGATTATCGAATCATGCTATATAGCACATAATACCAAAAGACCTTTCTTTGAGTTATATAAATTTTGCAACAAAAAATCACCTAAAACTATCGCAAAAAAAATTGAAAATAAAAAATTTACAGTTAAAAGACGTACAAAAAGAAAAATTGTTTTTAAATCTTTAAAACCGAACTCATCGTCAGATCCTGACTATGGAGAATCATGTCAAAAACCTGACATGCTAATTAAAGAATTTGAAACCCAAAAAAATGTTTTCTTACAAACCCTAAAAAAATGAGTGGATGAATGCTCGTAAGAATTTATTTAACATTAATCAAATAATCAAAAATATTTGTTATAAAAGTATATTTTTATTTTACATGGTTATATTAAGAATATTATATATATTTAAAAAATAAAATAAAAAATTTATGTTGCCATTTAAAAAATAAAAGTTGGTTGCCAAAGCAACTATTCTAAAAATAAATACACATATGTGTGTACCTGCCTTTATAATACTCAAAAAACTATTTAAAATGGTTTTTGAATCATTAATTAAAAAATAACGGAGATATTCAGCCGTACGTTTTTTGTCTTACACCCTGTATATATTCATATTTCTTATATATATTCATATCTCTAATAATTATGGCGTATAATAAATAATATTATTGTACACAGCCTGTTTATATGTACGAAATATAGTTATATATCAGCGATCGCAGCGATCAAACAAAACAAAATAATTGAACAATTTATTTGCAATCGCTTTCAATCATAGTCGAGACATGCATTCAATTTTAACTAAATATTTAATTATTGGAAGTTGCAGAGTTAAATTTATTATAATCATTGTTTTCTTTACTGCTTAATAGCAGTCAATCATTCGCTAGTAAAGATGCGTGAGTCGTGCGTTCTTTTTTTGTATAAGATTGATGTTTTTAGGACGACTAACATTCTTTCGATTCCCGGCGGCGCACAGTGGGGCAGAACAACCATTTTTTTGGCAAAAAATCTGAAACATTTTATTATTATTATTATGCTTTTTACGGCTATTTTACATCGCCACAGTAAGTCTACGACTTGTTTAAAGTGGTTTGATGGGACCAACAGCTTAATACGTGACTTCCGAACCACGCTGGTGGATAAAGAGCAAGTTATCATTTCAGTAATATTTCGGGGATCGAACCCCGGACTGCTCGCATGATATGCAAGTGCTCTACCATTGAGCTATCACATATAAAACTAGTCCAAATTAAGCTTGTGATTACGAAAAAATTCTTTAGTTAATAAATTGGGGTAGTTTTTAAGGGATGGAAGTAAGAATGGCTTAATAAAATTCTGAAACTTTGGATTCGTATAGACTTTAACCTACAATTTAACAAAAAAATAGTGAAACAAATCTCTTAGATAGGGTCGTTTTTAGGATGGCAAAAACTAAAAAAACATGATAAAAATCCTACAATATTTTGTTTTTATGAGCTTTATAAGCGCACTTTATTACCTTTTTGATAAGCACCGTTTGATTCTTCATGTTTTTAGCTAATTACTATATTTCATTACAAATCTAGCTTTTGATCTTCTTACATTCATCCATTCTGACTTGAATTTAAACTAGAGGTATATTTTGGTATTTAGATTGTTCTTCAGAACACATTGACATTTCTTAAATTTGGTTTTTTAAGAAATGAACTGATATTTAATTTAATTTTGTCTAGAACTTCTCAAAAACATTCATAAATTCTTTTTAAGTTATGAACTTATTACCAGAAGTCGTTGAAAACAAGAAAAATAATAATTTGTCAAATTTCTTAAAATAAAAATAAAACAGCCATATAGTTAAGACAATTTCAACCGCTACCTTGATTTATAGTATTTTAACAAAAACGGCAACTTTGGCGTCATTGCAGTTTCTGCATATTATTAGATAATCAATTTACTTTTTCACTTGTACATTCAGAAAGGATCAAACAGTGACATGGCGAAGTATTTTAGTCAACTAATATTTAGGAAATAGCCGAAAAAGTCATCAAATATAGAAATAAATATGTTTTTATGTACTTTTGAATGCATTTTATTGCTATTTGCAAATATAATTTAACAAAAAATACTCCGGCATATCATAGTTTGATCTTTTCTAAATGTACTGGCAAAAAAAATCGATTACCTAATAATATGTAGAAACAGCAATGACGCCAAAGTTGCCGTTTTTGTTAAAATACTACTAATCAAGGCAGCGGTTAAAGCTAAAATCGCAAAAAATCGCAAAATTTTAAAATGTACCCTAATTCTACTATGACTACACATTTTAACCATGTAAACAAAAGTGCTCGATCTAGCTCGATACACAACTAAAAGTTTACCTATCTCTGCAAACTCACTATTTTGCAGAACGATATATAATGATAACTTTTAAACGTTTTTATTTAAGTGTTACTACTTTTCACAAAACAAAAATTACTGAAAATATAACACATATCTGAGGTTGACAGCTCCATAACAAAAAATTTAAATTTAGAGCAATTTAAGAATAAAAAACACAGTTTTCAAAATTCATTCGACAAATTGTTTTGAATACAACGCTAAACGCAATCTTTAAAAATTATTTTTCTCAACTGCAGCAAAGGCCAAGAAAAGCGTTATCGGTTCTGAAACACGCACATTTTTACAGGCCCAAGTGTTATTGCACTTTAATTTTTGAATTAATACCAGCTTTTAGAGCAACTGGCCCCACAGTGCGGCGTTGGTAAATTTACAGAGCGGTTTGAAACTAAACTTTATAAATTTTCTCTTATGGTTGCCCCATAAATTTGTTTGGCAACTTTCTACGCCACTATCACTATTTTTTTGTGGTTTTGGCGTTTGACGTGTTTTTAAAATAATCAATTCAATTAGAAAGTGGCATATGTCAAGCTTTTGTAGGTTAGGTATGCTCTTACGGTGACAATAATAATAGTCCCTTCAAATTAGACAAAAAATTGACGTTTTAGAGAAATTTTACCCACAGCTTAGATACTTAGGTACTGTCTGAAGACGAATGACGCACGCATGAAAATGAGTGGTTTTGGAGTAATAGAGTAATATACACCCTATATATTACTCTATTACTCCAAAACAAACAGGTAAACATGCGGCAAAAACTCAAGGGGTTATTCCTTGGCCTATTCTAATACCCCGACAATAATTATATCTTATATAAAAATATTTAAATCTTAAAAAGTGTGTAAAATGCAGAAGTAATCATCAATTTTATTGTAGATTGAAATATTAAGTACATTTTTAGGGTTTTTTTATAATTAACACATAAAATGTGAGAAATAGCATTTATAATATAACTCAACTATTTTCTTAAAACTGTTAATGCGTACATTTTTGTGTTAATTCTAAAGAAAAACTAAAAACAAGATTGATAATTATTTGTGCATTTTACAGACTTTTTAAGATTTAAATATTTTTATAAATATAATTCAATAAAAATTATAGATAAGTATTGTAAGAATATTTTGTTCTATGATGATTTCTAAAAATACAGGGTGAACAAAATTTGCAAAAACTATATTTGATATTTGTTGAAATCATTAATGTAAATAAAAGTACGGCGTACGCCAATAAGTATATCAAGTACAACAAATTTATGAGTTTATCAAGTACAAAAAATAGTTAACAATAATTTGGAACGGCTGTTTTATCTACTAATGTACAAGTGGATTTCATTTGAATACGTCTCGTCAATGATTATCACATGTATCGGTTGCAGTTGTTTAGATTGAGTGACGTTTCTTTAATAGTTAGTAAATTTCTCTACCATGAATCACTATACAAACGCCGATATGACTGACATGAATTTTATTTATAGACTTGCTGATGACAATTTATTACAAGCTAGACGATTGTACATTGAATGGTTTCCTGGCCGTAATATCATCGACCAAAAATTTTTTTAATACATTTATTGACGTCTTTGTGAAACAGGCACATTGAAGGCCAGGAAGATTAATGACAGTAAGAACGGTACAACTGGAACAAAATGTGCTGGACATGATAGAGAAAAGTCCAAGTAGTTTTACGCAAAAAATTGCCAATACTTTAAATGTAAGTCATTGGACAGAAAAATTCTTAAGAGCAATTTGTTGTATCCATACCGCGTTCAGCGTGTTCAGGCACTACTATATCTGCTAATTTTCCTTCACGTATTGTGTTATGTTAATGGCTTTTGCTTTTGCCACATTAGTTCTAGTCCCTTAATTCCTGACACATATTCTTTTCACGAATAAAGACAGTTTCTCAAGAAATGCAATAAGAAATGTTTATAACAACCATGTGTGGGCAGATAAAAATTTGCATCAGGTATGCAAAGATTGTTTTCAACATTAGTTTTCTTTGAATGTTTGGGTTGGAATTGTGGGCGAATGTCTAATTGGACCAGTATTTCTAACATGAAGACTTACCGGCAAGATGTATTGCAACTTTTTGGAACACATGCTACCTTAGTTTTTGAATGATGTACTATTGACTACTAGAATTGCAATGTGGTTTATGCAGGATGGTGCACCACCACATATTAGTTTGGTTGCTCGAGATTATTCAACATGCGGAGATTGCTGGGTTGGTCGAGGTGGGCCACACGCATGGCTTGCCCCCCCCCCTACATCGTGAATATTCTAGCCAATTCCAGCGATGATAATTACGATGAAAATTTTTGAAATTTTAGAATTAACATAGAGAAAAACGTTCTGTCATTTGTCTCTAATGAAGATAAATTATATAACGCACCGTTTAGTGTTTGGGAATTTGACTCGACATTATCTGAAACGCACAATACTGCTGTAGGTGTCGATTTGATACACAATGCTATGCTTAAGCATTTAAGTCGCTTTGCCAAACTTTAACTGTTGACACTCTATAACCTGATATGGTCAGCAGTGTATTGCCCTGAGTCGTGGAAACTTGCTAAAAGCTTTCGACTAACTATAGACCTATAGCTTTCATATATTGAATAGCCATAATAATTTTAATAAAAATGTTTATTGTATATAATAAAATACAATACCAGATTGCATTAATTTAATTTACAACATTAAAAAATTAATAAAATGATTTATCACATCATTTCTCGTATACATATGTAATATACTTAACCATATTAAAAATATAATACAATGTATATAATAAAAACACGCTACACTACTCCCCCCGAAGTGTAAAAACAAAAAACTAAAATAGGTATTAAACACTAAAATACACGCAATGGTTAAATGAAACTGTCTTTTTAGTTTTGTCAAATTTAGTAACGGGCGCAGCAGTAGTGGGTTTTAATATAGAACTCAAAGATGAAATTGTTGACAATTCTAAATAAGCTGGTTTCAATCGATCAATTGAAACCGAGTCTTGCTTGTCATTAAATTGAACTATAAAAAATTTCGATTTCTAGAAATCACCAAAAAAGATCCGGAAAAAGTAGGTTCCAAAGACTTTTTAACATGGTCATTTTGAATAAAAACATGCAAACATCTTGTCAAATCAAGGTTAATGAAAAAATTTCGCTTAGTAATTCTCGTTTGACAAGGTAACAGTACGTTCATGGTTTCTCTTAGTTTCGTTAAAAACAACGGTAAATTTGGATCCGTCGGTACAATGTGATCATTATACTTCAGATAATGACCAGGCAAGTTTAAAGTAGTACCATAAACAAATTCTGCAAGCGTGGCATTTAATAGATCTTTAACAATTGATCTAAGGCTTAAGAGAATTAAAGGTAACAAATCAACCCAATTAGGTGTTAATTTTGACATTTTAATAGATAATTTAATTTGTTTATTAAGTCTTTCAGTTAATCCATTACATTGTGGATGATATGAAGTAGTAGATTTATGATCAAAACCCATTAATTTTCTAAAATCATTCCAAAAATTCGAGTAAAATTGTTTCCCACGATCTGTTACTACAGCTTTTGGAACTCCAAAACGGGAAACCCAAATATTCAAAAATGCTTTAGCAGCACTGAAAGCAGTAATATCTTGTAAAGGAATGGCTTCAGGCCATCTCGTAAAACGATCAACACAGATCATGAGGTAACAATATCCGTTACAATTAGGTAAAAGTCCTACAAAATCGATATGAATAATCTCAAAACGAAATTTAGGTAAATCAAAATTTTGAATTGGACTTCTAGTGTGTCTATGAGTTTTGTTTTTTTGGCAATCAATACAAGATTTTACGACATTTGCAATGTCAGTCTTCATATTTAGCCAAACATAGTTCATAAGTACAAGTTTTTGTGTTGAATTAATTCCAGGATGTGATAAATAATGGAACTTGTCAATAATTGGTTTACGTAATGATTTTGGAATAAAAGGACGTACCATGTTATGAGAAACATCGCAAATAATAGACTGCAAAAAATTCGGTAGTTGTCGTGATTCTAGAATCAAATTTGTATTGTTAGAAATCAGTAGGTTTTGTAACTCTTCATCAATGAGCTGTAAGTCGCTCAATTGACTCAAAGAATCTACTATTTCATTTATCTCAACTCTCGATAAAGCATCTGCCACTTTATTCTAGGATCCTTTAATATGACGGATGTCTGAAGTGAATTGAGATATAAAAGCTAAGTTTATCATTTCTCGTAACGAGTAATGAGTAGAATTTTGTTTGAAAGCTGAGATCAATGGTTTATGATCTGTTACAATAAAAAATTCTCGTCTTTCTATCAGGTAACGAAATTTCTTGACGGCTAAAAAAATTGCCAATAATTTTCTACCAAAAGTACTATATTTTCTTTCTGTTTTCGAGAAAGTTTTTGAAAAATATGAAATTGGTTGTTGAATACCATCAGCAGATACTTGTTGTAAAACTGCTCCTGCTGAAAAATCTGAAGCATTGACCATTATGCTAATCTCAGATTTATCATTAAGAAAAACCAAAATTGAACGTTGACCTAACACTTCTTTAATTTTAACAAACGCATCAGTGGTTGACTGCGTCCAAGGAAGATCTTTAGAGTCTCTGTTAATTGTTGCAAAATCATTCAGCGGTGTTAGAATACTCGCACTTGATTTTAAAAAACGATGATAAAAGTTGACCATTTCAAGAAAACGTAATAAGGAACGATGTGTTGTTGGTTGAGGATAATTTAGAATTGCCTTAATTTTATCTTGTGCAGGTATAATACCTGATAATGAAATTGTATGGCCTAAAAAAGTAATTTCCTCAACACCAAATTTACACTTATCAGGATTAATTTTAATACCATTACTATCTAAACGTTCAAAGATTTGTTTTAAACGCATGAGGTGTTCCTCCTAATTATTGCTAAAGATTAAAATGTCATCTATGTATGCAAAACAGAACTTTAGACCTCTAAGAGTGTTATCAATAAATCTTTGAAATGTTTGAGCAGCATTTCTTAAACCAAAACCCATCCTTAAATATTCAAATAGACCAAAAGGGGTCGTTATTGCTGTCTTTGAAATATCTTTCGGATCTATTGGGATTTGTAGATATGCTTTAATAAGGTCAATTTAAGAACAAAATTTATAATTAAAACAATTGTTTGTAAAATCCTGAATATGTGGAATTGGATAACGATCAGGTTTAGTAATTTTATTCAAAGCTCTATAATCTCCACAAGGACGCCAAAAACCATCTGACTTGGGCGAAGACCAATTGCTGTTAGATGGTCTCACAAAACCAAGGTCTAATAATTTCTGAAATTCCAATTTTGCTGTTTTAATTTTCTCTTGAGAAAGGCGTCTAGGTCTAAATAATATAGGTGATCCTTCAGTTGTAATACAGTGAGTTACATTGTGTTTAACTTTAACATTCAATTGTAATGGTAAGAATTAGGAAAAAGGAATTTGGAAAAAAATTTAATAATTTGTTGTAAGAGTCTAAATTTCTGTTTAATAAAATTGGAGAAATTTTAGAAATATTTGATGAAACTCCACTGCAAGAGCTGAAAGATTTAGAATCTATTAACCTATTATTATTTAGATCAACTATCAAATGATAGTGTCTTAAGAAATCCGCACCAATAATTGAATTTCCTATTTTTGCTAAGATAAAATGCCAAGACAAGATTTTATTTAACCCTAAATTGATTTTAACAGTTTGATATCTATAAGTTTGGATATGTGTACCTTTTGCTGCTAAAAGAGTCATTGGATTAAATTTGAATTTTGACAAATTTTTGATAGATAAAATACTAATTGCTGCACCTGTGTCGATTAAAAACTTATGTCTAGTATCTATATCAAAAATATAAAATATAAAAGTAAAACCTCCAATGAAGCAGTCGCAACTTCTATTGGAATTATGGGTTTTTTGATTTATAAGTACATGGTTGAACATATTTTTTAGCTTTATCAGCAAAATTATAATGGTACCAACACAAATCTGAATTTTAGTTGTTACTCTTATTTGAAGTTGATCTTGTTCTCGAAGGAGAACGGGACCTAAGAGTAGTTGAAATAATTTTAGTTAATTCCTTAACTTGCTGTTCTAAATTCGAAATTTGTGATTGTAAAGAATTTTGATCATTTTCTTTCGAAATTGAATTAACTGAATTGATTGTTGAAATTTCAACAATTTTATCAGCCAATTTTGCCAAATCAGCAATTGAAAGATTATCTGAAGTCATAAGAACTTTTCTTACATCAGTTGGTAACCTTTGCAAAAAAGTTCTTTTAAAATGTTATCGTCTAATTTCTTAGCACCCAGAAGCTGCATCAACTTACGAAGAAACTGTGATAATGTTTTATCACCAATTTCTTCGTCAGTCAAGAGTTGTTTCAACGTCCGTTGCTCTGAAATCAAAATTTTTAAAATTAATTCTGACTTGAGTTTTTCAAAGGGAAACTCTAAAGGTGGTTTAATAACTAAATCGCGTATTTCTACAGCCACTTCTGAAGCTAAGGTAGATACGAATAATTCAAATTTTGTCATTTCAGACAAAACTCGATTCCGTGAAAAAATTGTCTCTAATTGCGCAAACCATAATTCTGGGTCAGCGGCCCAAAATTGTGGTATCTTACAGTTCACTGTCTGAATGGCCAAAGGTACTGTCTGGTCTGGATCATTAACCATTGCGTTTGGTTAGGTAATTTAATAGGGAAAGTACGGGAAAATAAGGGAGTAGTGAGGTACAATTGCGAAAAATATTAAATGTATAAATATGTCAAGTGACATATGTCAATAAAAATCTACCTTAATAGTCCAATATTTAATTTATTGTTTTTTTTTTCTTTTTTAAAATAAGATCTGCATCTCCTTGTAAATTGCTCCGTTAGGGTTTACTCTGGGAGTATCAAGATCATAGATTGGGGTATCGGGATATCGGGATGTCCGTCGGGGGCCAACTCCAGGATTCCAATACAATTTTTGATCATGTCGGGGTCACCAACTTATAGCTTTCATATATTGAATAGCCATAATAATTTTAATAAAAATGTTTATTCTATATAATAAAATACAATACCAGATTGCATTAATTTAATTTACAACATTAAAAAATTAATAAAATGATTTATCACATCATTTCTCGTATATATAATATACTTAACTGACAACTCTATTTACGTTGCTAATCACATCAAAAATATATTCATGGCTTACTTACTAAAAACCATATTAAAAATATAATACAATGTATATAATAAAAACACGCTACAGACCTATCTCCCTAACTAGCTGCTTATGTAAGTTACTAGAAAGAATAATTATAAGCGTTTTACTTGGTTATTAGATTTAAGAGGTTTAATTGCTGACATACAATGTGGTTTAAGGCGTCATCGTTCTACGACTGACCACCTTTTTGTTTGGATACAGCAATTAAAAATGCTTTTGTACAAAATCAAAATTGCTGTATTCTTTGACATTGCAAAAGCATATGACATGACGTGGAAGTACAATGTTCTTCATTTGTGGGGTATTTGCGTAAGCATGGCATTGTTTATACAAAGTTTTTTAGGTTCCCGTTTATTTAAGGTACGTGTAGGTAACAGCATCTCGAGCATACGTCAGCAGCTGAATGGTATTCCTCAAGGGTTCAATTTAAACGTGACACTATTTATGATATCAATTAACAACATAAGTCAGTTCATCAAGCATCCTGTAAGCGGATGTATGTATGTTGATGACGTAACTATCTATTGTGTCTCGAGAAACATGCCAACATTACAACGTTAATTTCAGTTAACAATCAATCAAAATCATTTTGAACTGGACTAATAACAATGGATTCACTTTTTCTACTAGTAAAACGTTGTTTATTTAATTTTGTAGAAAGCGAACCTCACACGGTGACCCTTCATTATATCTTGGGGGAAAACCTATTTTTGTACAGGAATGTGTTTGATTTTTTGGTGTCACATTTGACCGTGCGTTGACTTGGCGTCCTCAATTAATAAATCTGAGATCAAGATGTGTTCCGGCACTAAACTTGATCAGGTCGTTAAGTGGAAAGTCATGGGGAGCGGATTGGAAAACAATGCTACTTTTGCATCGCGCTTTGGTGCGTTCAAAACTAGATTATGGTTCCATAATCTATGCTTCCGCAGCTCTATCCATATTACATATTGTTGATCCTGTTTACTATACAGGAATTTGTTTAGCAACTGGCGCATTTTGCACTAACCTTATTGCTAGTGTTTTGTGTGAGGCACTCTGTCTTTGGCGTAAAATCTTGACTATTAAGTACGCCGCAAAATTAAAAGCTAAACGCTTGCATCCGACGTTTTCTGTACATACAATAATGGTTTCGACAAACTATACAACATCAGGATACGGTCCCAAAAACCGATTGCTGTAAGAAATGGCAGTATACTTTGGGAACTAGATTTCCAACTCCCTGATGTATATCAACTGTCTTACTGTTGCAATCCTCCTTGTACTTTTCAACGTCCAAGGTTAAATACTGCATTATTGAGAATGAACAAAGCTTCAACTTTACCAGTTGAATATTGAACTGAATTTGCAAAAATTCAAGCAAGGCACATAAATGCTACTTGGATTTATACCGATGGCTCAAAAAGTAACGACGGTGTGGGTTGTGCTTTTCTGGTAGATGAGCTGCAGTTTACATTTGGCTTGCCATGTGTTAGCAGCGTTTATACTGCAGAACTGTATGCTATCTATTAAGCTCTTTTCTACATCCAACTAAACGCAGGTACAAATTATGCTATATGTACAGACTCGTTAAGTGCACTAAACGCTATAGATGATTATTATCCCGATCATTAGTTGCTGAGGCAAATTCATTTAATTTTGCTTCAAGTGTCTCAGATAAATGTCATTGTTTAATTTGTTTGAATTCTTAGTCACGTAGGTATCAGTGGCAACGAAAAAGCTGATGCGTTTGCCAAGCTGGCAAAAACTAGCGCTAAATATGTTTCATTTAAAGTTTGTTTTAAACCTGTATGACACTGTCTATAATTATGTCTTGAATTATATATATAATTATAGATCGACCATTTCCGTGTGTAAAACACACAAATTATCAAGGTCACAATACTCACAATTATATCTTGAAAAATTTAGAACATGTTCTATTTTCCCATCTATAATCGACGCGAACGTGATGTGCGCATATTATTTTGTATTTTGTAATTTTTTTCAATTTTACCACTTCAGCTCTACATATAGCAATTGCTACCACTTTTTTAATTTGTTCTGCTTCCATTTTTTATTATTTTCATTAATTGTATAACTAACTGTAGCAATAATCAATTCAAAACAAATGACATAACCTGAAAAGTATAGTAAACATTGAAACTTGATTTGACAGATCATAGATAAGGCGCAGGCGTGGTTTTATAATTATATAAAGAATTATTTACAGTGTCATACAGGATATAAATTTTATATATGGAATTATGGCACAAATTCTAATAAAAATTATATATATAATTCAAGACATAATTATAGACAGTGTCAAACGGGTTTTAGGGATGTTTGTAATTTTCTACATCAAAAGCTATTGTCTAGCTGGCAAACTGAGTGGTTTGCTGTTCAAGACAACAAACTGCAAAGTAACAAAAGAGTTACTACAGCGTGGAGTTCGTCATGCAGGCCGAAACGTAGGGATGAGGTTATTCTCACGCGGCTTTGCATCGGTCACTGTCGATGGACCCACAGGCATTTGTTGGCATCTGAGGTGCCCCAGTTTGTGATGTTTGTAAAATCCCATTAATTGTTTGTCATATCTTATTGGATTGTTGTCAGTTTTTGGAACAAATAATTTTGTCTGAATTATCACCCAGTTAGTCGATTGTCTTGAGCAATCAAATTGCTGATGTCGATTGTTTGCTCGAATTTGTTCAAAGGAACAGACTGGGTATATGGATATGATTATTTATTTATTATGATTGATGTTTGTGTATCGTAAAATCCAGCAGTGTTTAGGACCCTTTACATCTTAGACAGTGTTGGAATTATCTACCCATTTTTTGCTATTGTTTTAATAGTTTGTGAAAGTTTATTTTATCTTTGTTATTTATTTATTTATTTTTATTTTTTAATATGCCCTTTTACAGCATATTATTTTACACTTTTTTATAGTTAGAAAAAAGAATCGGCATTAACAGTCTTTTTAGGCTGATATGCCATAAATCTAAACTAACTAACTAACTAACTAAGGCATTGCTTGCTTGATCCCCAAACTTAAACCCCCGGGATTATTTCTAATAGGGCTATGAAAGTCATTAGTTTACGCTACTCCAGTGGAGAACTTGGACAACTTGCAAAATTGAATAATTGCTGGGTATAACTTAATTAGAAACAACCCTAGTGTATTTGAAAGAGTTTAGCACTCAATTACTATTGAATGCTTGTATTCAGGCTAGAAGAAGTCATTTCAAACATTTTTTTGTAGATTCAGCACCTTTACATGTACTTTTTGATAATAAAATGTTGTAATTGTCGCAAATTTTGTTTACCCTGTATATTCATAACGAGCGCGTTCAGTACGCATGATGAGTTCTGAACGCGGCCTTTGGATTCTTAAATAATACCAAATGTAATAATGATTTTTTTTAACATATATAGAATGAGTCAAATATTAATTCTATATATGTTAAAAAAAATCATTATTACATTTAATATTATTTAGGAATGAAATGTTTTTTTTTGCTTTACTCGAAATAGTAAAATGGCATTGTGCGGTTTTGCAACTAGACCCCTCAAATTATAATAAATAAATTTATGAGGTTTGAGCTTATAATACTCATATGTTTAACATTTCAGTTTTGAATTTTGTCGTTTTTATAACCGCTGCCGTTCCATAAATCTACCAAGATTTTCAGTGGGCCCTTCTGCATTGCAGACCGCCTCTGACTGCAAAGATGATACGCGACTTTGTTGTAAGTGTGTACGCACCATAACAAGTTAAAATTAATATGTCGAATTTATTTTAATAACTGCAGGTATTTATTAAATCATAAAATTTAATCGTTTTAATAAAAACTTATATTTAAGATATTATGGGCGGACCAATAGATAAAGCTCTTTGGAAATCTGGTAAGTGATTCGGAAATAGTAACTAAATGTACGATTTAAGCGGAAATAACTAAGCGGATGTTTCAATTCAAACGTAAATCAAGAATAGTCGCACTCGACTTCTCTAACACACCGGGTGCATGAAGCACTCAAATTGAATGAGACTATTCGGTCAAATGGAAAATAGCCGTTTCCTAAACAACGATTGGCCGACATTTTCATAATTCAGATAAAACATTTTTAGGTACTTAAAATTTCAATCTTCAATAAAATTGATGATTGTGCATTTTACAGACTTTTTAAAATTTAAATATTTTTATATATATAATTCAAGATATAATTATTGTCAGTGTAATAAGAGCATTAGTTAATAATTTAAATTGTAAAAATATATTTTGTTATTGTGACTAGCTGTGGAACCATTTACATACTCAATTTTATAGCCGAAAGGCAAAAAATAAAATTTTATTATACTCAATTTTATGCAAAAAAATAATAACTTTATTAAATTAATATAACAATCAATCATCTTCATCATCAAACATTGCAGTAACATAATATTCAACAAATATTTTTCTCTCTCCAGAAGCAATATTTAATTGAATACCAAGAAGCCCTGTTTCACTAGTTGAAACATTTACATGTTTGGCATAATGCATCACCTTCATTATGTGTCGAATAGTGCTGAATGAATATTTAGCTTTGCAATCGGCCTTCACTTTATATTGAATAACCATATCAGAACCTTGTGGTATATCTAGCAATGAATGGCCCTAAAAAAATGTAATTAATAAACATCAAATCACTACAATACATTAGACAACCAATATCCCAGTGGCTGCAATCTGAAAAGTGGGCGGATCAACAGCAAATTTCAAATGAAATTCATCTGACATCATATCCAAATCAGATAGTACATCGACAAACTGATCCCCTTTTAGAACAACATTGTTAACATTACATTCTTCAGCAAGATCAATGTCTTGATAATCATCAACGGCTAATGTATTTAATTGACAATCGACTGTTATATTCTCCTCGCTGTGTTTTATTCTAAAATTATTCATATTATTTATATTATTATAACGGATACTAACATTTATTACAATAAACTAAAAGGATGTCCCAATGCTTTATAATTCAATTTTAAACTAGGATTTCCTTCTTCCCCATAAATATGCAGAGATTCAGTCAGCACTTTTAAATTTATTTTAAAATTTATATCGTGACCAGGTGCTAAATAATATGAGTTGAATACACTTTCTGCTATATACACGGATGATTCACAACTCTTCATATCTTCCACTGTTATTTTTAAGCCTTCCTCTAATGGTTTTATAACTGCAAACTATTACAAATCTTAAAGTAATTTCAAATTTTAGTAATGATAAGTTACCTCTTGAAATGATATTGCTTTTAAAATGTTATAGAGTATTTTAATGTCTTCCATTTCAGCAGTAAATAGAGAAGAGGACGACATTGTTATGTTATTACTTATTATATAAATTTTTAAATTTCTTAGGTTATAGTTTAACAACAAACTGTTTGGTTTGATCACAGGTTATTGGGTAGATGCACGGTAGATGGCAGTAGATGGCATGCTCGTTTGGCAGTAGGAATAGATTTTCATACATTATAACAATTTTCAGATTTTAGAAACATTTTTAACAGTATAAGTACGTTTTTTGGACATTAGAACATGTTTAACAATTTGGAAATATTTTGTTGCACATCTATAATAATTTGTTGTACATTAAAAAAATTCAGTAACACATGTAATATTACAATATTATATATACAATACATAGCGATTTTTCGCGAGATACTACTATGTTACTAGTGGTGAGTAGTGGGAGTAGTGGGAGTAACATCAATTTTGATACAACTTCATTGCTCTAGTAACAAGAATAGTCGCTAAAATGGCGGGGTTACATATATTAAAATTATAGACCAATCATTCTTTTTAAATTCTCTGATTCTAAGAAATCTCAAACAAATAAAATAAATAATTTTAAATTAAACAACTTTGTTGACAAATGTTATTTTTTTTCTATAAAATTTATTTTTATTTTTATATTTTCTATCTAATAATAAAATGTAATTAACAAATTATATTTTGTACCTACTAAACATCAATTTAGAAATGTATATTGTAATTAAAGTAATTTATTGACATCCATCAAGTTTAAATATAACCTAAATCGTCTGTCAACGGCATACTATAAGCAGTTACTATTATCTATGTAACCTACGTCGAAGCTAGGTAAGGCGGTAAGGCGTAGTATGTCGTAGTATGAAACGATGACGTTTTAACATACGTCATTGATTTCCCCTCCGTTACTAAATGCTCGCGAAAATGCAGTGGTATGTCTGTCAACACTAACCACCTTACTATAGTAAGCAATTGTATCTCGCAAAAAATTGCTAATAGTTTTGCACATTGGAACATGTTTGACAGTTTAGGAATTGTTTTTATTGTAAATCAGATCATTTTGACAGTCCAAATCGTAGGTTGAAACAGACATTATGTCACAGTAAACTTGTTTGATAGTCCAGGAATAGTTTTTCATACATTATAACATTTTTGAGAGTTTAGGAAATTTTTTAACAGTATAGGTACATTTGTTTGCACATTAGAACATGTTTGTTTTAAATTTTTATTGTTGTAAATCAGAACATTTTGTTAGTTTAGGAACATTTTCTGGCACAGTAAAACTTGTTTGGCAGTTCAGAAATAGTTTTTTTTATAAATTAAAATATTTTTCAGAGTTTAGGAATATTTTAAAAAGTATAGGTACTTTTTTCGGACATTAGAACATGTTTGACAGTTTAGGAATTGTTTTTGATGTACATTAGAACATTATTGACAGTTTGGAAACATTTTGTTGCATATCTAAACATATTCAGGAATTTAAAACATTTTTGACAGTTCAGTAACACATGCAATATCACATTATTATAGTACATATATATATATATATATATATATATATAGTTATTTGCTCTTCTAGCCTTTATTGTGTTGGCCTTAGTGGCTTCTAATAAATTTGTTCCATATATTTCTGTATTTTGTCATTTCCTTAGCTTCTTTCCATGTTTTTCCCTTCTTTGTTAGTATTTTTGTTAATATGTTATTCCATGTTTCTTTTGGTCTGCCTCTTTTCCTTTTTCCTTGTGCCTTGGCTTCCCATATTCTTTTTGTTGGAGTTGAGTCTTCTATTCTGTGCATGTGTCCCCACCACCTATGCTGTCTTCTTTCAATAAATTCCTCTATTGATTCGATTCCAAGCTCTTTCCTTATCTGCTCGCTCTTTATTTTGTCTCTTATTGTTACTTCTTTTACTTTTCTTAATACTTTCATTTCTGCTGCCCTAATCCTGCTTCTGTCCCTTCTTGATACCACCCATGTTTTGCATCCATATGTAAGTATAGGTCTGTAGACTGCTTTATATATTTTCATCTTTGTCTGTTTAGTTATTTTTTTAAATTTATCAGCACCTTTTCCAGAAAGTAGTATGCCCTGTTAGCTTTCTCAAGCCTCTTGTTAATTTCTACTTCTTGCCTCCCTTATTTATCAATCATTGTTCCTAGGTATTGGTAACTGTCGAGGTAACTGTCTACTTGTTCAATTGTTTTTCTATCTATCTCAATTTGTATCCTTTCATTCTCAGCTGCCAGTACTATGGTTTTTGTTTTTTTTTCTTGGTTAAAATTCCCATGTCGTCTGCAAAAGCGCACTCTGCTATGCCTATCTTTTCCATTTTTTGATATCCTATATATAACGGTCTTGTTTTTTGTTTAACAAGTTTAATTAATTTGTCCATAAAAATTATTAATAGGAGCGGACTCAGGCTGCCTCCCTGTTTTAATCCTTTTGTGGTGCTAAATGTTTGCAATCTTAGGTTTTTGATTATAACGCAGTTTCTTGTTTTTTTGTAGATTCACTTAATTACACTAATCAACTTTTTGTCAACATTTCGATTGTTCAAACTCTCCCATATTTTTGCTTTTGGTACTAGGTCAAAGGCATTTTCCATGTCTATGAAAGCTATATATGTAGATTCTGATTTTGATAAGGATTTGTTTATGATTTCTTTAATTGTGAATACATGATCCTGCGTGCATCTGCCTTTTCTAAAACCACTCTGTTCTACCGATAGTGTGCCCTCAACTTGTCTTTTCTCTAAGATCTGCTCCATTATTTTCATTGATGTATTTAGCAGCGTTATACCTCTGTAGTTATTACAATGCATCTTGTCGCTTTTTTTTAAATATTGGTAAAATTAATCCCATTTCCCATTGCTTGGGAATTACTTTGTTGGTCCATACTTTATTGCTTACTTTTAGCAACAGTTCTCTACCACATTCTTCCATGTTTTCCAACATTTTGGTTGTTATTTTATGATGTCTTGCAGCTTTACCGTACTTTAGTCTGTTTATAACTTTTGATAGTTCTTCCATCGTTATATTGTCTTGTGTATTTTTGTCTTTTATTTTCAATTCTGTTTGAGAATTTTATCTCTATGTTCTGTCGTTGAGTTTTTTTACCTCTCTATTATTTCTTTTTTGTTGGTTAGCATTTCACCTTTCTCATCTTTTATTGCCAATCTGTCTGTTTTCCTCCCATTTCCTCTAATATTTTTCAAAACTCTATGAAACAGTTTCTGGTTTCCTTTGCTGTCTCTTTTCATTTTTTCTCCGAATTCTATCTATGTTTTTTGCTTTGAATCTATTACCATGTTTTTTACCTTTTTTTGTTGATTTTTGTATGTTTTATAACTTTTTGCTGTCTTTTTGTGTAGATACATCTGCCAGTTTTTTTTTCTTAATTTGTACTTGCTCTTTTATTTGTTTTGTCCACCAAGCCGTTTATTTTTTATGATTGTTTTGTCTTTGTACTCTACATATATCTTTGTACATTTCTTGTTGCCTCTGTGACGGTGTTTCTAAATACTTCCCACATTTTTTCCATATCCATGTGTTCTGTTTTTATACTATGCAGCTTTTCCAGTATTCTTTTTTTGTATTTTTTGCTATTACCTTGTTCTTTAGCTTGTATGTTCTTATTAGTTCAGTGTGTTCTTTTGTTTTATTGTCTGATTTTATTTCAGCTCTCTCTACTCTTTCTTTCTCTACGCTTTAATTTCTGCAACTAACAGCAGGTAATTTTATGTCCCCTTTTGACTGCCACATATTGTACCATTGATCTGTTTTTTTTTTCTTCTATTATTTTGCTGAACTCGAGTATATTTGTGTATGTTTTTGTGTTCAAAGAATCTGTTTGATATGATTAGGTCGTGTACTGTGCACAATTCTAGCAATCTGTTCCCGTTGTTGTTTTTTATGTCTTCTCCATGTTTTCCTATAGTTTTTGTGTGCATGTGGTCTTTTTTACCCACCCTAGCATTTAGATCTCCTACTATGTATATAATCCTTTTTGCATTTTCTACAACAACTTCTACTTTCTCTCAGAATTTGTCTTTGTTTTCCGCTTTTTGCTTTTGTCTGGCCTATATACAGCAATTATTGTTTTCACTTTTCTATTGCTATTCAACTCGATCATTAGAATTCTCTCAGATACTGCTTTCCATTTGTTCAATGTGTTTTTTATACCTCTATGTAGTATACATCTAAGGTCTGCTCTTGCTCATTTCTTCTTGTCTACTCTACTGTATAGTAATAGGTGTTCTTTGTCTAATTCCTCTTCTCCGTTCCCTTTTTCTTAGTTTCAGTTATTACTAAAATTTCCAAATTTGCTCTCTCAAATTTATTGCTTAGTTCTACTTCCTTTCCGTTCAGTCCTCTAATGTTCTATGTTCCCAGTTTTGTATATTCTCTATTATTTATCCTTTTGTCACCATCTTCAGTTTCAGTTTCTATTTACATTAACTGTTTCTTATGCCTGGTCATCTTTTGTTTTTCCGTCCCAGTTTTGTGTAATAATCGTTTTTTGGAATTTCTCTTTCAACCTAACTCCATTTTGCTGTACATTCCATATATATAATTCATTCTCTATTATTATTTTTTGATATCCTATTTTAGTCCTTTTTCTTTACGTGGCTGAACTTAGCTACGGATACGGATTCGTTTAAGAAGCGTATTTGTGAATCCGCGCTCTCACCCAAGCATCGCCCAGCTAAATCATCAGCATGCGTACCAGCATTGAAATTTAGCACCGCTTTTATATTTGTTCTAGATCAATAACTTGATAATTTAAACAAATTGTTCTGTTATTTAACTCAATGGTATTATTTAGCAATAATTAAATAAATAATAAATTTAATACATATGCGATGTAAACAAAATATTTAGATATAAATAGGTGTTATTAAATTATAAATATAATATTAAAACGGCGTTCAATATTTTTACATGAATAATAATTAATAGATTTCAAATGTTTTTACAAAGAATTGTTTCTTATTATTTAACAAATAGAAATGAACTTTTAAATTTCTGGAAATCAATAAAAAAAACTTTTTATTGCGCTAATTTATGAGAGATCTAAATAATGTGGCTAATAATTTAATTTTAGGTTGAATAGTCAATGTTTAAGCTAAGAAATATTTAACTAAACAATAATAGAAAAATTTTAAACTTCTATTTATTAAAAAAAAATTGTTCAAAAACGGAAAATGTAAATTACAGCTAAAATAATTGGTTATATTTCTTGGCTAACACAATCTTGTTTAAGAAATTGATCCACAATGTCTCAGCTGATAAATGTTTCTATGTAACTAGCAAATAAAAATAAAATTTCAAACTTTTGGATATCTTACAGGAAAATGACTCAAAAACGAAAAATGTGAAAACAGCTAAATTGATTGATTGAATGTCTCGGCTAACACAATCTTCTTTAAGAACTTGATCCCTAACATCTTAGCTAACAAATGTTTCTATTTTATTAGCAAATAGAAATAAAAAGTCAAATTTTTGGTTATCTTACCGGAAAATGGCCCAAAATCAAAAAAATCTAAAAACAGCTATACTGCCTGATTGAGTTTCTCAAGTAACACAATCTTATTTAAAAACTTGATCCGCAATGTCTTAGCTGATAAAGGTTTCTAATTAACAAGCAAAAATAAATAAAAATTCAAACTTCAGGATATCTTACCGGAAAAAGGCTCAAAAACGGAAAACTTAAAAACTTCTAAATTGGTTCATTGAATGTCTCGGCTAACACAATCTTATTTGAGAACTTGATCCCCAATATCTTAGCTGATAAATTTTTTTATTTAACTAGCAAATGAAAATAAAATTTCAAACTTTTGGATATCTTACCGGAAAATGACTCAAAAACGAAAAATGTGAAAATAGCTATATTGGTTGATTGAGTTTCTTAGCTAACACAATTTTATTTAAAAACTTGATCCCCAATATCTTAGCTCATAAATGTTTCTATTTAACTAACAATTGAAAATAAAATTTTAAACTTCCGTATATCTTACCGGAAAATGGCTCAAAAACGGAAATTATAAAAACAGCTCCACTGGTTGATTGAGTTTCTCGGCTACACAATCTTATTTAAGAACTTGATCCCCAATATCTTAGCTAATAAATATTTCTTATAAACTAGCAACTAAAAATAAAAATTCAAACTTCCGGATATCTTACCGGAAAATGGCCCAAAATCAAAAACTGTAAAAACAACTAAACTGCCTTATTGAATTTTTCGGGTAACACGATCTTATTTAAAAACTTGATCCGCAATGTCTTAGCTGATCAATGTTTCTATTTAACCAGCAATTGAAAATAAAAATTCAAACTTTCGGATATCTTACCGGAAAATGGCTCAAAAACGGAAAATGTAAAATTAGCTCTATTGGTTGATTGAATGTCTCGGCTAACACAATCTTATTTTAGAACTTGATCCCCAATATCTTAGCAGATAAATGTTTCTATTTAACTAGCAAATGAAAATACAAAATCAAACTTCAGGATATCTTACCGGAAAATGGCTCAATAACTGAAAATGTAAGAAAAACTAAACTGCCACATTGAGTTTCTTGGGTAACACAATCTTAATTAAGAATTTGATCCGCAATGTCTTAGCTGATAAATGTTTTCATTTAACTAGCAAATAAAAATAAAAATTGAAACTTCCGGATATCTTACCGGAAAATGGTTCAAAAACGAAAAATGTAAAATTAGCCATATTGGTTGATTGAATGTCTCGGCTAACACAATCTTATTTGAGAACTTGATCCTTAATATCTTAGCTGATAAATGTTTCTATTTAACTAGCAAATGAATATACAAATTCAAACTTCAGGATATCTTACCGAAAAATGGCTTAAAAACAGAAAATGTAAAAAGAGCAAAACAGTCAGATTGAGTTTCTCGGTAACACAATCTTAATTAAGAACTTGATCCGCAATGTCTCAGCTGATAAATGTTTTCATTTAACTAGCAAATGAAAATAAAAATTCAAACTTCCGGATATCTTACCGGAAAATGGATCAAAAACGGAAAATGTAAAATTAGCTATATTGGTTGATTGGATGTCTCGGCTATCACAATCTTATTTGAGAATTTGATCCCCAATATCTAATAGCTGATGTTTCTATTTAACTAGCAAAAAAAAATAAAAATTCAAACTTCCGGATATCTTACCGGAAAATGACTCAAAAACGAAAAATGTAAAAACAGCTAAATTGATTGATTGAATGTCTCGGCTAACACAATCTTCTTTAAGAACTTGATCCCTAACATCTTAGCTTACAAATGTTTCTATTTTATTAGCAAATAGAAATAAAAAGTCAAATTTCCGGTTATCTTACCGGAAAATGGCCCAAAATAAAAAAAATCTAAAAACAGCTATACTGCCTGATTGAGTATCTCAGGTAACACACTCTTATTTAAAAACTCGATCCGCAATGTCTTAGCTGATAAAGGTTTCTATTTAACTAGCAAAAGTAAATAAAAATTCAAACTTCAGGATATCTTACCGGAAAATGGCTCAAAAACGGAAAACTTAAAAACTTCTAAATTGGTTCATTGAATGTCTCGGCTAACACAATCTTATTTGAGAACTTGATCCCCAATATCTTAGCTGATAAATTTTTCTATTTAACTAGCAAATGAAAATAAAATTTCAAACTTTTGGATATCTTACCGGAAAATGACTCAGAAACGAAAAATGTGAAAAAAGCTAAATTGGCTGATTGAGTTTCTTAGCTAACACAATTTTATTTAAAAACTTGATCCCCAATATCTTAGCTAATAAATGTTTCTATTTAACTAACAATTAAAAATAAAATTTTAAACTTCCGTATATCTTACCGGAAAATGGCTCAAAAACGGAAATTATAAAAACAACTCCACTGGTTGATTGAGTTTCTCGGCTAACACAATCTTATTTAAGAACTTGATCCCTAATATCTTAGCTAATAAATATTTCTTATAAACTAGCAACTAAAAATAAAAATTCAAGCTTCCGGATATCTTACCGGAAAATGGCCCAAAATCAAAAAATGTAAAACAACTTTACTGCCTTATTGAATTTTTCGGGTAACACGATCTTATTTAAAAACTTGATCCGCAATGTCTTAGCTGATCAATGTTTCTATTTAACCAGCAATTGAAAATAAAAATTCAAACTTCCGGATATCTTACCGAAAAATGGCTTAAAAACAGAAAATGTAAAAAGAGCAAAACTGTCAGATTGAGTTTCTCGGTAACACAATCTTAATTAAGAACTTGATCCGCAATGTCTCAGCTGATAAATGTTTTCATTTAACTAGCAAATGAAAATAAAAATTCAAACTTCCGGATATCTTACCGGAAAATGGTTCAAAAACGGAAAATGTAAAATTAGCTATATTGGTTGATTGAATGTCTCGGCTAACACAATCTTATTTGAGAACTTGATCCCCAATATCTTAGCTGATAAATGTTTCTATTTAGCCGAGACATTGAATCAACCAATATGGCTAATTTTACATTTTCCGTTTTTAAGCCATTTTCCGGTAAAATATCCGGAAGTTTCAATTTTTATTTTTATTTGCTAGTTAAATGAAAACATTTATTAGCTGAGACATTGCGGATCAAATTCTTAATTAAGATTGTGTTACCCGAGAAACTCAATCTGGCAGTTTAGTTTTTTTTACATTTTCAGTTTTTGAGCCATTTTCCGGTAAGATATCCTGAAGTTTGAATTTGTATTTTCATTTGCTAGTTAAATAGAAACATTTATCAGCTAAGATATTGGGGATCAAGTTCTCAAATAAGATTGTGTTAGCCGAGACATTCAATGAACCAATTTAGCTGTTTTTAAGTTTTCCGTTTTTGAGCCATTTTCCGGTAAGATGTCCTGAAGTTTGAATTTTTATTTACTTTTGCTAGTTAATTAGAAACCTTTATCAGCTAAGACATTGCGGATCAAGTTTTTAAATAAAATTGTGTTACCTGAGAAACTCAATCAGGTAGTATAGCTGTTTTTAGATTTTTTTTGATTTTAGGCCATTTTCCGGTAAGATATCCGGAAATTTAACTTTTTATTTCTATTTGCCAATAAAATAGAAACATTTGTTAGCTAAGATGTTAGGGATCAAGTTCTTAAAGAAGATTGTGTTAGCCGAGACATTCAATCAACCAATTTTGCTGTTTTTACATTTTCTGTTTTTGAGCTATTTTCCGGTAAGATATCCTGAAGTTTGAATTTCTATTTTCATTTGCTAGTTAAATAGAAACATTTATTAGCTAAGATATTGAGGATCAAGTTTGTAAATAAGATTGTGTTAGCCGAGAAACTCTAGTTTAGTTGTTTATACATTTTTCGTTTTTGAGCCATTTTCCGGTAAGATATCCGGAAATTTGACTATTTATTTCCATTTGCTAGTTAAAAAGAAACATATGTCAACTATGATATTGGGGATCAAGTTCGTAAATAAGATTGTCTTAGCCGAGAAACTCTAGTTTAGCTGTTTGTACATTTTTCGTTTTTGAGTCATTTTCCGGTAAGATATCCGGAAGTTTGACTTTTTATTTTTATTTGCTAGTTAAATTAAAACATTTATCAGCTAAGATGTTAGGGATCAAGTTCTTAAAGAAGATTGTGTTAGCCGAGACATTCAATCAATCAATTTAGCTGTTTTCACATTTTTCGTTTTTGAGTCATTTTCCGGTAAGATATCCAAAAGTTTGAAATTTTATTTTCATTTGCTAGTTAAATAGAAACATTTATCAACTGAGACATTGCGGATCAATTTCTTAAACATGATTGTGTTAGCCAAGAAATATAACCAATTATTTTAGCTGTAATTTACATTTTCCGTTTTTGAACAATTTTTTTTTAATAAATAAAAGTTTAAAATTTTTCTATTATTGTTTAATTAAATATTTCTTAGCTTAAACATTGACTATTTAACCTAAAATTAAATTATTAGCCAAATTATTTAGATCTCTCATAAATTAGCGCAATAAAAAGTTTTTTTTATTGATTTCCAGAAATTTAAAAGTTTATTTCTATTTGTTAAATAATAAAAAACAATTTTTTGTAAAAACATTTGAAATCTACCAATTATTATTCATGTAAAAATATTGAACGCCGTTTTAATATTATATTTATAATTTAATAACACCTATTTATATCTAAATATTTTGTTGACATCGCAGATGTATTAAATTTATTATTTATTTAATTATTGCTAAATAATACCATTGAGTTAAATAACAAAACAATTTGTTTAAATTATCAAGTTATTGATCTAGAACAAATATAAAAGCGGCGCTAAATTTCAATGCTGGTACGCATGTTGATGATTTAGCTGGGCGATGCTTGGGTGAGAGCGCGGATTCACAAATACGCTTCTTAAACGAATCCGTAGCCGTAGCTAAGTTCAGCCACGTTTTTCTTTTTGTTTTCTCTTCTTTAGCAATGCTTCTAATTTCTCTCTGAATATTTCTTTTTTTTTGCATTAGGTCGTTGTCTGTTAAGGATTACAGAACGTGGTTTATATAGAGGTGATTAAAAGAATTAGAAGACACAAAAATGATTTATATTGAAATAATACTGGAACGCTTTTACTACTACCACGTCTATCTCAGACGGCCATTACAAAAACTGTGTATATACTACGTTATAGTAGAACTCTACTTTTTACATCTAAAATGACAGATAGTTATATACGCATGCTTCGATGCGCTGTAAGTTAAGTTGCATACAACAAATGTACAAACATGTATTATTGTTTTCATTGCATATCTCCAACATCCCCCTTCAATAAAAACATCTTACGCTAAGTATTTTTTTTTTCATACAAAGATAACTTACAAACTACATTTTATAAACTCAGTTACATTCATACAAAAAGTTTACAAACTACATATTATAAACAACAAGAAAGATTAGTTACATTCATACAAATCGAGATTTTTTACATGTCTGGTAAACGCATTTACACCCAGAGTTTTGGTCAACACGTCGGCAATTTGATCGTGCGACTTTAAGTAGTTCACTTCAATCTCTTTCTTATCTACTAGATCCCTCACAAAGTGGTATTTAATATCTACATGCTTTAATCTTCTATGACCTTCGGGATTCTTTGCTACTTTAATAGCGCTTTGATTGTCTTCATGTATGACAATTGGTTTTGTGAATTTAAATAATTTAAAGTCAATAAGCAGTTGTTTTATCCAGCACGCTTCGCTGCATGCCACGCTTAGTGCTACGTACTCCGCTTCGGCGGATGACATAGCTACACATTGCTGCTTACGAGAACACCAAGTTACAGTGCATCCAAACATTTTGAACGCATATCCAGAAGTTGACTTTTGATCAGTCTTGTCACCCGCCAAATCGGCGTCAGTGTAACCTGTAAGCAACACGTCATTTACATTTCTTTTATAAATTAACTTCAATTCCAAAGTTCCCTTTAAATATCTTAAAACTCTCATTAACATTACTTTTAGATTTTTGCTTGCGCAATTTTGGTATCTGCTTAAAATAACTACTATTGCACATATATCGGGGCGAGTGTCTAAAACGGCGTACATTAAGCTCCCGATGATTTGTCTACATTCACTCTCTAGCTCTTCACTTTCAGACTTTTCAAATTTAAGAACGCTGTGATCCAGCAATGGATCGGCAGGTGTGGACGTACTCTTACAAACAAGCATGTTATAACGTTTTAAAATCTTTTTTAAATATTTTTCTTGACTGAGTGTCGTTACTCCACTCTTAATATCGTGATTTACTTCAATACCCAAATAATTTGAAATTTCGCCCATATCTTTCATTTTAAAAGTACGTTTCAGCAACTTTATTAATTTTTCCACTTCTTGTTCGTTATTTCCAAAAATGAGAACATCATCGACATATATTAATAAGTATAATTTGACATTGTTGATACACTTTATAAACAAGCAATAATCGTTTTTCGATCTCACAAATTTTTCGCGAAACATGACTGAGATAAACTTACTATACCAATTCTTTGGCGACATTTTCAGTCCGTAAAGTGATTTCTTTAACTTACATATTTTGTCATTTTTATTTTTGATACCTTCCGGTAAATACATATAAACTTTCTCGTCAATATCCCCATTCAAGAAAGCACTCACAACATCAAGTTGATGCAAGCGCAGACCCAGTTTGCATGCAAACATACAAAGATTCTAAATGTCTCTAGTCGCGCGACTGGCGTATAAACATCACTTAAATTTTCGCACTTTTGTTGAAATCCGCGAGCTACTAGTCTCGCTTTGTATTTCTTTTCGCCACTGTTGTCTGGTTTGAGTTTAAACACCCACTTGCAGTCAATCACTTTTTCGTTACCGCATTCACTTGGATTAACAACCGACCACGTTTCGTTTTCATTTAGCACTTTTATTTCTTCTTTAATCGCGTTCTGCCAATTTGGTGCATCGACGCTCGACATTGCTTGTTCATAGGTGAGTGGTTCATCTTCAATGGCCATGAAGCTTGTAGAATAGTTGTGCATCCAATCCGGTGGCCTTCTCTCCCTTGTTGACCTTCTCGGCTGTTCTTCTTGTTGTGGCTCGGCGTCACTATGGTCATTGTTGATGGACTCCTCCGCATCTTGTTCATCGTCGGATTCTTCGCTGCTTGAAGTGATAGATGATTCGCTTCTTTCTTCGGTATCTTGGTTAGTTACAGCGGGCGCTTCCACAACTGTAACTACCTCAACATGTGATTCGGTGTTGTTTATTTCTGTAGTGAACCTGACGTCTCGTTTGATTTCTATTTGTCTTGTTTCCGGGTAATAAATTCTGTACCCTTTTGTGTTCTTCGCGAACCCTACGAAAATTCCTTTCTTCGCTTTAGAATCCCACTTACGGCGCTTTTCTTTGGGAATGTGTGCATATGCGATGCTGCCAAACTCTTTAAGATCATTTAGGTCGAAAAATTTACCTTTCCACACATTAAATGGCGTTTTACCTTTCACGCTGCTTTTGCCAGTTCGATTTAGAATGTACGTCATATAATTAACAGCTTCGGCCCACAAGTTTTGGTTCAGTTTCTTGGCAATGAGCATTGTTCGAGCTCCTTTAGCAAGTGTTCGATTTTCCCTCTCGGATGCGCCGTTCTGTTCGGGGGTATACGCAACGGTAAGTTGGTGAGTTACACCGTGATATCTCATCATATTTCTCATTTGTGCATTATCGAACTCTTTACCGTTATCAGACCTGAACATTTTTATATTTCTTCCCCGCTGTGTTTGAAACTTTTTGATAAACTCTTGAACGCATTGAAATGTCTGCGATTTTTCTGCCAGGAAGTATACCGTTCTAAATTTAGAGAAATCGTCTTTAAGAACCAGAAAATATTTCGAATTTCCCAACGATGGAACTCCCAATGAAATGCCCAAGTCCGCATGTATAAGCTCTCCAATTTCTTTAGTTTCCGATGTGCTGTTTGGAAATGGAAGTCTATGCATTTTCCCTTCGATGCATGCGGGACAATCATGGCATTGCAACTTATCTTCGTCGTTGACTTCAATTTCATTTTGCTTTAGTATTTCACATACTCTACTTTGGTGACCCAAACGTTCGTGCCAAGTAGCCAGCGCCTGCGATTGTTTGTTGGCTGTGAAGTCGAAAATGTACAACTTACCAAATCGTTTTGCTTCTGCGTATAGTCGCCCATCCTTATAAAAACTGCACTTTGTATCGTCTGCCACCATTTTGAATTTCTTGTCGGTAGCCTGGCTTACGGAGAAAAGATTTACTTTTAGATTTGGTACATGGAGCACTTCTTTAAAACTCATTGTTTCCTTCCGTCCGGCCATTTTAATTGTACCTTTAACTTCACCGACGGCGATCGCTTTAACAATGTCCCCGTTCCCGATTATCACGTTTTTCGGTTCGGCCAAGAGAGTGTACTTTAAGAAAGCTTCTCGCTTGTTGAACATGTGATCTGTCGCACCGCTATCGACCACTAACTTATCTTGCACTTCTTCTTTATTTATTTCCGTGCTAAAACCACAACACATAAAAGCAATTCCATCACCGTTATGTTTGTTCTTGTTACTGATTTCTTTCTTTCTCTTAAGGGTGCGGCATTCACTAATATGATGACCCGGCCGTTTGCAATACGCACATGTTACATTCTTTTGTTCGCGTTTTCGGTAGCATTCGCGCGCGTAGTGACCCATTCCACATTTCCATCGCGGATTTGCAAGTCATGATGTGTACCATCGCCTCTTCTTTTATTCTTGAAACTATTTTGCCTTGAGCTTTTGCATCTCGCTTAGCCCAATGTGTGGCATCGCCTCCTTCAGGCATCGCGTTCTCAACAACTTCGAGTAACGAGTTGGCATTGAGATGTACTCTAAGTTGGAACTTCCAGAGCTGCCAGTTGCTCTTTCCCTCGAGTTTTATTAAACGCACTACTTGGGTACACGGTTCCATTGTCGACACTTTTAACACTTCGAAAGTCAGAAAAAACGAATGAAACGCGGATAACTGTACCAGCAAAAATGAGCACGTGTTCTTCCGTATAAATCTTCAATTACTCTTATAATCACTCTATAAAAACGGGTGTCTGGGCCCATAACCTGTTAAGGATTACAGAACGTGGTTTATATAGAGGTGATTAAAAGAATTAGAAGACACAAAAATGATTTATATTGAAATAATACTGGAACGCTTTTACTACTACCACGTCTATCTCAGACGGCCATTACAAAAACTGTGTATACTACGTTATACAGGGAGTTTATAAATGAATGGGATTATGTAATCACTTTAAATATGCCGCATTTCTAAAATTGTCTACTATACTATTTGTTTTGACAGTTCAACTTTGACAGCTGTCAAGCAAGCAAGAATGTATACAAATGAAGAGAATATTTTTATTATTGAATACTACTTTAGGAATGGGCGGTTTGATAATGGGAAATGGCTCTATTCTATTCCGGATTGTGTTCGAGAGTTTACTACTGATAATTATAAACATGTAAACATATGAAAATATTTTTATTATTGAATTCTAAGATAGGCAACTTTATTCACGCATTTTTGTGTATATTAAGTTGCCTATTATACCAGCTCCACAATTTGTGTCTAGCTGTAGAGCGGCACAAACGTACATTAGATAGTTACATAATCCCAAACATTTATAATCACCCTGTAGTAGAACTCTACTTTTTACATCTAAAATGACAGATAGTTATATACGCATGCTTCGATGCGCTGTAAGTTAAGTTGCATACAACAAATGTACAAACATGTATTATTGTTTTCATTGCATATCTCCAACATTGTCTATGTAGATTCTTTAACTTATTTTTAGCTGACATGATCATTTGTTTTTGTTCCCAGTCTAGTAGTTCTGCTCCTAGTAATTTGTTGTTTGTTCCTTTATTCAAGGTTACCATTTTCTAGTTATTTACTGTAACTTCCAATTTTTCTTCAATCCATTTATTAACTGCTACTACTGTTTTCTGGGGCATCTGAAGTCCTTTTATTACAATATTGTTCTTCTTTTTTAATCTTTCTTTTCTTTTTGGTTTCTATTCTAGTTTCTCCAGTCTATCTGTAAGCATTTTCTTTTCTTTTTTCTAGGTTTTCTATTTCCTTTTTATTTCTGCTGACAATTCCTTTATCTCTTGTTTTATTTTTTTGTGGTTTCCTTTAACTTTATCATCATTTTAAACATTTCTTTTACCTCCTCTATCTCTATTTTTTAATTGTTCAGGGGATCATATCACTTTTTTTTACTCTTGTTAAATGCTTGTTGATATTCTTGTTCTTCCACCTTTCGTTGTCTTTTATGCATTACCGGTATGTCCTTATTTTAATATTTTAAATTCACAATTACAATATTATTACAATTAAATAAATTCAAGCAACGTGCAGGTACTAATGATGGTGTGGATAAACTTGTTATGGCCTTTTGAGCGGTTTTTTCTTTATATTGGCACATATCAAACACTTTTGTACGTAGTTCTTAACTGTTCGTCAAACTATTGGCCAATGGTATCTTCTTAATATGGTTCGGATAGTTTGTTTTAGCTTAGATGTCCTAAAGCGTCGGTGTCATGGTCGGTCAGGATTGATAACTTTTTTTTGCAGTGTTGGAAAGACTACTAACTGGTTCTTTCCAGCGTTTGTACGTATTAATTCTTCAATTTGATATCCTTGTTCTGCATCTTTGGAGGTTGCGTTTTCCGGCAACGAAGTCAGTTTTGTGGTTTTCTTTTTCAGTGTTTTCTTTTTTATTTGGTTTGGCCTGGTGTTTGGTATTTTGCTGCGTAATCTTGCTTTTATTTTTTGTCGCAGATTTAGTAAGTTTTAGGTTTTTAAACTCAGTGACCCCAGTTATCCGTTGAATCTGAAGTTTATCAATTTATTTGCCGTAATCTGTTCTGACGCCTTCAGGGCAATTTGTTGGTAGAGCGCTATCTTGCAAGAAATGATCTTCAGTCTAGAACTGTTGGCTGAGATCAATAATTAGGTTGGCACCATCAAATTTTTGGAGCAGTGTCCTTTTTGTGTCTTTATAAGTTGTTGTCAGATCTCCGTCTGTTTGCTTATGCCAACTTTTTGTTTTGTCTTGCAATACTCTGAAGATTCAATGGTTTTTCTAGAGTAAAAAAAATAAAAAAAAAAACTTTGAGTTTTTATGTTCCACTTTCTAGACTTTGGAAGGTTGGTGAAGATTATTGAGCTTGAAAACCAGGGGCGCAACCTTAGGTTGTGGTTGGCTGGTTTGCAGCTACAATTTTGGTAATAATGATCTTTGCTAGAAACAATCTAGTTAGATCATTATCCGGCTTGACAACCAACACTCGGGTGTGCGGGCAGGACAATTCTTGGTTTATAAAATGCGGCGGTTAGTTTAATAAAAGTGTTCCCTCTCCAGTTTTAGTTATCAAGAAATTGAATGTTACTCTCTCCTGCTGCGTTCTGTAGCTAGCAAACATAAGAAGATGACTGACAGACCGTAGCAAATATGCACAAACGGTTAATGCGGCCGCCTCGGGCCTCCATCAAACCGGCGAAAATAGTATTATAGTAGTATTAAGATTATGGGGTGCTAACTAAACGTCGTTGTAATATTACAGACAAAGGTAGCTCAGGTGGTTAACATCTTAAAAATGTAAGCCAGACAAAAACTGAGAAAACAAAAAGCAGACGTCATTTATTCGGAAATGAAATTGAGCAATAAATTGTAAATTTATTTATGAATATAAAAATAAAGCACAATAGGGGCGTAAAAGCAAAACTTAACTTAAACTTTATTTTTCAAGAATACAATTAAAAATACTTGTTGTTTTCTGATTGGTAAACCTGTTTACGCTATAATAGCATAGCGTCATCTATACACGTTTTGATAAAGTTTAGGTTGGTTATCAATTTCACTAAAAAATGCAATCGTGTGGCCGATTGACATTGTGGCATAGATTGTGTTTTTTGGCAAGCCGGTTATCGTGTAATTATGCTATAATGGCTCTATAAAAAGTTTTGAAGCTGTACATAAACAAAACACAAAATGTATTCGGGAAGCGATTCCACGGAATCGCAAAATTATACGCAATGGGCGCTGAACCCGTCAACATACCAGAACATGTCCAATGAACAAGTGGACTGGGCAGCTCTTGCACAACAATGGATTATCATGAAAGAAGCCGGGCCCCCATTGCCTAATCAAATAACCAATGCACCACCACCTCCTATCATAAGTAAACCGAAAAAGGACACTGCTGAAGGTGGTGAGGCACCTATGGATGTGGAAAACGATGATGAATCGGGTAATCAATGGAATGATGGATCTAGTGATTCGTTTTCTTGGAATCAACCGGTTGCACCTCCCCCGCCACATCAACCGTGGGGTTGGAATAATTCATGGCCTGCTACGTCTCCGACAGCACCATCTCCTTCAACAAATTCATTAAAGGCACCTTTATTGCCAACTCCTGGTTACACGTTTGGTAATAATAAAGATATTGCGGTTGATAACAGTTTTGGGTATGTATTATATGCTACAGATTTTATTTATTTATTTAAACTGTAGCTATTCTAGTGTATCTCCTCCAATTGGAGGTTATTGGACAACAGCAGGAGCATCAAAAGTAATAAAGCCACATAATAAACGTTTCAGTAAAGTAAACGTGCCGGTTCCATCTGTTAAAATACCCCCAATGACGTTGGATGCTGCTAAGAGAAAGCAATTGCCAGCTTGGATACGTGAAGGTCTTGAAAAAATGGAACGTGATAAAATGAAACAAATGGATAAACATCGTGAACAATCGGATAAGGATGAATTTGTTGATACGACAAAAATGCGTGAAAATGCAATGGAAATATTAAAATCCACTGTTAAGGAAGTGGAACAGAAGAGATTGGTTAGTTGATTAAAATTATTGTTAAGAATTGAGTAAATTGTTTCTTGTTTTTTAGAGTGTTTATGATGATGATGATTCGGATGATAGTGTGGCATCTCCAGAGAGAAAATCGCTTTCTCCACCTCCGTTGACATATGAGGAAATGGTTAGAATTCTGATTGGTTTTTAAAGCAAATGGAATTAATTAATTTGTTTGTAGATGTTAAAAGTAAGACGAACAATGACCGAAATTCTATTAAAGGTAACAAATCGTGAAATTCAAAACATATGTAGAGAAGAACTTCAACGACACGTTAGAAAATTGAAAGGTATTGTAGAAAATATATTGCCCCAATGTATAAAAAATTACAATAAGGAACAAAAACAATGTACTGTTAGTTAGTTAATTTCAAATTTATATTAATTTTAATAATATTTTGTCAAAGTTGTGTGAGATTGTTAGCAGGATGGATCTAATGTGTATGTTTATGTAAACTTCAGCCACAGACCAACGTGTTTCTGCACCCAGCGGTGCGAACCTTATTGCCAAACTTGGTAAGTCATCTTGTGCATCTTAACTTTTCTACTCTTCAAAAATATTGATAATCATTTGTATTTTTGATGAGTGAGTTACTATGAAAACTAATTCACTTATGTAATGGAATTGTGGGACTTTTCACTATTGTGCAATGTGAATTGGGTATAATTTATTCAAAATGTAACAGGTCTCGGAGCATATGAGGGTTCAGATGAAAGCAGCTCCGAAAGTGAAGATGAGGAAAATCATGGCGATTCAGATTCAGAATTGAAGGTAAAATTTATTTATTTTAATCAGAACTAAAGATGTTATGTTATGTGATTTAATTTTATGATTTATTTACAAACTATAATTTTATTATTATAAAAAGGATAAGCAGAATTGATAACTTAATTTGTCAATTGTAAGATAATCTTTCAATTGCCATTGATAATTTTGTTATTAAATAAGGGTTGATTTCATAAATTATATGTTAATGTGACAATTAATTTATTAGGAGATTTAAAAGCCTTTTTAAAGTAAGCGATTACATAATAATACTTTAATGTTTTTAACTTGTTAAATAATAAAAGAGTGGGTTGATACTATCATTAATTTTTTTTGCGAGGCTTTGCATTGAATTATATATTATAGTAACTCGAAGGGAGCCAACACACACCAATTAAGAATAGTTTTTAATAATTTTTTTAGCACGGCAGATACTATTCTTCTACTATGGCGCCTTTTAGCAAATTTAAACAGGTAGTCCTGTCTTCTCAAACAAAAAATAAACATAATGCAAATGTAGATCATAGCGGGCCTCGGCACCAAAGAGTTATATAACTAGAGATACCAAGCCAGTGTTTTGCTGTACAATTCAGTATCATTGTTCTTGTTGCACATTCTACCCTCTCCCTCGTATAATTTTTAGTTGGCAGGAGAAAGAATAGCAATAATTAAACAAGCGTTTACTGTAACCAAGTAATTATATTGTTTGATTGTGGAGACCACATTACTTAAACAACAGCTTGGAATTTCTACTTATAGAACTCTTTGCTCAGCACCTATGTAGTATTACCCTTGAATCAATAATCAATAAAACATGTAATTAATTAAGATATTGATTTTTTTTTATTGCACCGCTGGGCCACGAAACAAACGCGCCGCTTGTAGCTTCAAGGACGCTGGGAGCGTATTTTAGCAGCGTCAAAAACAAGGCCACGAGCCTGTCAATTTTTGTTGGAGCGTTTATTTTGACATTTCAATTTAGGGTTATGATACATTTATATTTATTTATATAAACTTTTTAACACTTTTTTTTAAATTTAAATATTCATTCTGCCAATATATTTATTAAAGATAAATTATATTAATGTTACTTTTTAATATATACATAATTTTAAAAATGTAAATTATTTACATAAACAAAAAATCATAGAATGCGGAAAAAAAACAAAAATAATCCTGCCGCTTATAGCGTCTAAACACGAGTAGCTCAATTCCGTATTATATTTGACATTTCTATTTAAGGTTATGATACATGTATATTTGTTTATATAAACATTTTATTATTTTTTTGATTCAAATTTTATTTATTCTACCAATAAACCATTTAAAAGTAAATTATATTAATCTTACTTTTCATTATAATAAGTATATACAAAATTTTAAATATATAAAAAGTATATATACAAAAAACTACAAACAGCGGGAAACCAAAATTTATTTTAAAAACCAAATTAATTAATTTTTAAAATAATTTTATTTACGTATTTGTCATTTGATTTATTGAAATATGACATGTAAAACTATGTAATTTTTGTTACTATCTAGCTTTGTTCTCCCATCATTTTACGTTAATGATAAAAAATAATAAAATTTTAATTTAAATTTCATTTCTTCAAATTTAATAATTAAAAACCCAAAATCTTGGCAGAATTGGTTTTGGCAAATTAAACTTGATAATAGAATATAATCTATCAAACAATGTAGGTATCATCTATTTAAAAATTATGCCAGTTTAAATTCTTTATCTGCCAGTACTATTAATATAAAATTTTGAAAACTGATAAAATGTGTTTTATGTAGTGCAAAACTTATACAAACATCATCAAATTATACATTATTCTTCTTACTTAACTAATAATTTTACAAAAAGAAATTAATAATAATTTATTTAATTCAATATAGTTAAATATGTTAAATCATAATATTGATAAATTACAAATTTCATTTTTTTATAATTACAATTTAGACAAAATAATTAATTAAAAAAAAAAAACGTTCTGGCGTCCATATTTAGGAGCGTTTGGAACAAACCGATTTGTTTCAGACGCTGATGCTCAAATAATACGCTCCAACTGTATAAACAGTCAAATATTTTTGTGTACGTACTTGATTATTTGCTTTTAAGAGGCATATAAGATGAGCGTCAAGCGTAACGAACGCTCGTGTTTGTTTCGCTAGAAGCAAACGACGCTGCATCTTGCAGCGCTATTTCGTGGCCTGGCACGTATAAACTAATGTATTTGAATTGGACGCTTGACGCTACTTTTTGCAGCGCCGAGCGTTTACGCTCATAGCGTCATGGCTCGTGGCCCAGCGGTTATAGCGTGTATTAATTAATTATTATAGTACTTCAATAATAATGACATAAGGAGTATAACCATAAATTGCAATTTTATATTTAAGCATTTTGATTAATATAGTTTGGATACTAACATAAAAAAACTAGATTGTGCTAATAATTTAATGTGTCAACGTTTCGATAACATCGTTATCTTCCTTCAGGGCTTTAAAAATCAGCTACAGTTATTTGGGTTATTAAAATTAAAACTATTCATTACGTTTTACAACACTTTAAAAGTACACATTCACAATGACTACACTTAATTTCATTCAATTCAATCAAACCAATTAAAATGAAAATAACAAAAAAGTAAAAAAAAATATTTAAGCATTTCTAGCGGAATTCTACGATTTTTTAATAAAAATATCTAATTAATATGAAAAATAAGGCTATCTTTACACTCAATAGTGTCATTAATAAAATTATTTCTTCATTAGTTGCTAATGTTATATTAATTAGTAGTAGTTACATCAATTTGATTTAATGGAGCATTAAGTTTGATTATGAAATCCACCCTTAGCATTATATTGTTATGGTAAATGGATGTCTGCTCTGATTGGCGTTCTCTTGGCTTATTCAATCTAGGGAACTATCGCGGGTGTTTAAACAAATCAGTGTTTTTATACACTTGGCTTTTGCAATTTTTTTTCGACTATACTTTACATCAATGGTTGCTTCAGCAGGCGACGACTCCTTGATTTGTAGGTAATGGTTGCCCCAGGTGATACTTTTTCTGTTTGCTTTAGGGGACCCTGGGCAGTACGTCCAGGTATATGTCATCTCCAAGTGGTTTATTATTGACTTCAGGTCCGCAGTGTCCAATATTACGTTATTGGGTAGCTGCGGGAGAGGATTATTCTTCTTGAAGGGTCTTTGCTGCTTGGATTTTGGTATTGAAACAATGCTGAACGCTTTTGTGATCGGTGGAGACTCAGTGACGAGTTGAGTTGTGTTACCAAACGGGGTTTTATGGAGGAAGATCCCGACCGTCACAAGTCCAGGATTTGGTGCCATTGCTTTCTGGATGGTTGACCTCGGTGATAGAGATCAGGGTTTGCTATTATATACAGCTTAATGTGATCATATCCAGCCCTATGTGCTATGAGGTGGTATTAAGAGTGTTGCACCAGGTACGTTACTTCTAGGGAGCAGAATGAGAGATGACGTGATAGCTAACGTTGAAGTTTTTGTTATGACTTGTCTGTGGCGTGACCTTGGACCGGTATGACTCGGTGCCAGGATGCCGTCGAAGTGGTTTGTCGTATTAGCAATGTCTTTCCTGATGAGAACTTGCTGGAAGCGGGTGCAGGGTTGGTTGAGACGAATTTCCAGTCTCTAACAACGATGTGACTGCATTCTTTGCGCCGATAATGTTTGTCGCGTGTTTGTCGGTTACTGGATAAAGCGTACTTGTATACTGTTCAGCATTATTCAGGGTCATTATAAAAGTTTGGGGTTATGTAATCATCTAATGTACGTTTGTGCCACTTTAGTGAAATAGTGAATTCGATGTGCGTAAATAAAGTTGCTTATCTTAGGATTCAATAATAAAAATATTTTTATCTATATACATTATTATAACCTAGCTTGACAGTTGAAGTTGAACAAAGTAAATAGTTTAGTACACAATTTTAAAAAGGCGGCATATTTAAAGTGATTACATAATCCCAGACATTTATAAAGACGCTGTATGTTGTCTTGTGCCACTTCTTCTTTCCATACCAGTCTAACTGACATTCAGCACTTATGGTTTGTCCATCGACAAGTGTCCAATCTGGGTGTCGCTCGTTGCGCCTCGGTTGTGATTAATCTGCTTCTGTCACGTTTGTTATGGTGACTTCAGCTGTGAAGCAGCTACCGTCTTTGACAATGCAAATCTCATTCTCCGTCGTCTTCGTCGCCTTGCGAATCATAAATGTCTATGACACTATCCGCCGGGTAGGTGGTCTGATGATGCATATTCTCTTGTGTCGTTTTGCCAATAGGTTAGCTTGCTTTTGTGTGGCAGATTGAACCGAAATCTCTAGGATGTTTCTGTTTGCTGCTTCCATTTCTTTGAACAGGAGAATCATAGACCACGAGTTGACGTGCAGACGGCTGTGAACCAAGTCACTCCTGCACCACTTCGTACTGACATACCAAGTCTAGGTTATCTTGAGTCGTATATTATTAAGTCTCTCAGTGAATGTATCGTATGTGAACATCTCTTCTTGTTGCGTGCTATGATATTCTTCTTTTCAGGGTATACATGGTTGGGCGCATTTGTTACCGGATCGGGGTTTTGTGGAGGAAGATCTTTACCGTCACAAGTTAAGAAGTCGGTGTGATTGCTTTCTGGATGGTTGACTTTGGTAGTAGAGATTAGGGTTGTTACTGTATGTAACTTAATGTGATGATATTCAGCTATGAGGTGGTATTAAGACGTTGTTATTTCTGGGGAGCATCAGGTGTAATGTGAGATAACGTGGTAGACGTTATACTTGTTGCGGCTTGTCTTTAGCGTGACCTTGTGCTGGTGTGACCCTCGGTGCTAGGTTGCCGTGAAAGTAAAACGGTTAGTTGTAGTCATTCTTATTGAGGTTTTGCGGTGAGCGGTTGCAGAAGTGCAGGGTTGGCTCAGACGGATTTCCAGTCTCTAACTGACCGCAGAATTCTGGATCTTGGTCGAGCTCGTGCGGAGTGGGAGTGAGCTATGGATGTCGGCGTAACAACAATCCTTTCTCAACATTGTTATGTTCCGAACGCGAGTATCTTGTGGATTACACTCTAGTCTAATCTTACTACGGCGGTTTTCAAGGGTCGAGGTTTGTCTATTTTGGGTGGTCTGCTGGGTTCAAATAGTTCATATGGATTTTTACAAGAGGGCGATGTAAGTGGTATTTTACCCACTGGGAATGTCTTCCGGCGGAGGTGATTAACCGTTTTAGACCCATCCGCTTTGTAGCTAGTCTACGCTCTTGTCTTCGCACCATGACCTGGTTGCCGGGTCGGTGTTTGAAGGCGGCGTCGCGTCGCTTGGGGTAACGTCGTTGGAGGTACATAGCCTGTCGTTGTCTGGCTCTTTGAAGCATTCAATCTTAGGCTTCGGTGTCGTTGTGTACTTTTGCTCCGGGTGCGCCGATATTTGCCCCCAGTAGGGCTTTACTCAGGCTAAGGTTGGTGGCCGCAACTGTGCGGCGGCATAGCTGAAAGGTGGTCAAGGGTAATAGTTTGTCTCAAAATAAGTGCCCTTCAGGCACCTAGTGATTTTTTTAATTCTTTGTATTGCCGTTCTACGTAGTTAGCCTGCGGGATGGTACGAGGCAGTTGTGTGGTGATGGCACTTTTATTTGGATGTGGCTTTTTAAAATATGCACAATCTTCGGATAACGGAATCGACAAAATAGTTGCTGCTCCAAGGTCTTGATGGTCACGTCACTGGTGATGTGATTGGTAGCGAAGGCCTCTACCCAGCGGGTGCACATGTTCTTGTGGGTTAAGATAAACCGATTTCTTGTTAGGGTAGTGTCCAACCGGCCCACGTAATCAATGGAAATGCTTTTCTAGCATGTGAGTGTAAGGCGGCTGCACCCAAGAACAATATACTTATGCCCGTACTAATAGTCGGAGATTAAATCTTGGATTGATTCTGGATTTATGAATTCGAGATTAATTTTGCTAATATTTGATTGGTTCTAAGCCAATTCACGGGTATCGTGATGGTGATTATAGTCCCGATCGGTCAATGTATTCTATTACTAAACGTCAGAATTAATAAATGACACACTAATAAACAATCCAAGATTGGTCCTAAGGTTATTTGAATCTAGGATTATATTGAGGTTGCATAGTTTTCAGCTCGATCCGAGAATTACGCGAGGAATACATTGGCTGACTGCGACTTAAGTCACCATCACGACATCTTTGAATTGGCATTGAGCCAATCAACGATTTGCAAAATAAATCTTGAATTTATGAATCCAGGATCAATCCGAGCTTTAATCTCTGACTATTAGTAAGTGTATTAGAGGACTGCTGGATGTGTATTGTGTCCTGCCTGTCTCTCAAAAAGTTATAGGGATCTCATTGGTTAGTCACAATATTTCAAACCAGCAGACCCAAAAAAACGGAACTATGATTGGTTGAGATGTTGCGTACCTCGGCTACGTCACAATATATCAAAAGGTAAATCATAGGAATCCGGCAGTCCTCTGTAGTAGGGTGTCCTTTGTCTGCACCAGCCTTTGTCCGCGCGCAGGAGATGCACCCTCGGCTTTGGCGTCCCTTCTGACGCTTGGCCAGTATTAGCTCCTCAGGATATTACGGCAAGTCTCATGTTGCCTTGAATTGGCTTTGGTTCTTCCGTCATATGCCATGGTATAGCCATGACTTTAGGGTGCTCCAGTTCTTGGCTTTGGTGTCCGTTCCTTCGTCACTGTGAGCTCAGGAATGTGGAATGCAAATTCCGCCAGCACTACCGACCACTTCCGTTCTTTTGTCACTGTGAGTACAGGTGTAATGTGATCAATGTGGAATGCAAATTCCGCCAGCAGTATCGACCACCGCATGAACTTGGTCTTTGTGTCTTGTATATCGGTCTTTAATAGAAACCGACTGTTATACTTCTTCATCGCCTACAATATAGCGTGACACTCCTGTTTGTTGCTGTGGTACTTCTGCTCGGTGGCCGTAAACCGTGAGTCAGCATAGCTAATTATGTGTTTCTGGTCGGCTTCTTCTAGGTACAACACAGACAAACCGCAGATCTTCGGCGGTCTAAAGTGAAGTCGTTTTAGTGTAACGGACGTTTTGTCTCTTGTAGGTCAGTGAGGGGGCGGCAGTTTTTGCAAGGTTGTCCACATATTCTCTTAACCACGTGCATATACCCAGGAAACTGTGTAGCTGTTTGTGTGTTGTTGGACTGTAGTGGTTGCGGATGACTTGGTGCTCTAAAAGTTGATTTCCTTGAGCCGTGACTTTGTGTCCTATTATTTATTTATTTCGGTTGGAGTGTTCTATTACCGTTACCAGGTGTCTGGCTCTTGGCAACGACGCATCTGTTTTGTTTGGTCACCTGGACCGACGAAGGTGACGTCAGAGAGGAATTCCAATTTCACTGAGATGAACACTGATTAAATTATACGACTTCAGCAATCATTTTACGGGTTTCGTGTCGGCGGGAATACGGTAACCTATCTTTTGTCGCAAGCATTGCATTTTCTTAAATTATTTTATTGAATGTATTCTATGCCGTGTGCTGGCTAAAGTTGCTTTCCCAAAATTTTGGTAGATTTACGAAATGTTATCGTGTTGATGTCGGTAACTGAAACTAATACTGTGCGAGTTTTGAATACATCGAATTCATAGAAGGATCTCATAGCCGGGAAAGGTGATAAATTGCGAATTTGTTAGCAACGGTGTGGTCTCTAGCTTTTAATAATGATACATGTCGATAAGAGGTAAATGCGTACACGCCTTCATTTATTTTACGAACGTCAATCAGAGGAGTTATTTAATTTCTCATCACTTTTATGATAATGCTTAAGTAGAGAACTATTTACAAAGTTTAAACATTGATATTAATAATTTGTTTCAATAAATATAGGATATAATCAGAAGGCGAAAAGAAGAGTTTACAAAGACTGAGCGTGACATCGAGCACCGTTTGGCAGAAGCTGAGAAAAATGCCGATGAAATAAGAGCGGTAACACCGGATAGCGATTCACAGGTAGACGCAAAAGTGCAAGGTCAGTATTGTACATTTAAGTTGAAAAACGTAAATTTATTTTGGCTGGTTAATGATTAAATATTAAAGCAATAATCAAAGAGTGAAATCGCAACTTCTTAAAACATCAAACAAATTTAAAACAAACAAAAAAACACAATTTTCTTTCAGACATATAGTAGAAAAATAAGATGACTTCAACTGAGATCACTTTGTATTGGAGAATAGACATCACCATTTAGTTTATTCAACGTCATGTACATTTAAAACGTTAAATTTACAGATATTCGTAGATCAAGAAAGTCCGAGGAAGGTACCCCACCACTCAAGACAAATTCATATAATTCTAAGTCGTCACGTAAAAGGCAGCAATCTTCTCCATCTACCATAAGCGATTCGGACACAGAAAGAAGTTCAAAAACAAAGGAAAAACAACGCTCGAGTTCAAGCGATCGTTACAGGCGTTCTCGATCGCGTACTCCGCGTAAGAAGCATAATTCCCGAAACAAACGTTCCAGATCGAGCTCAAAAAGAAAGGATTCTAGAAAGGATAGCAGACGTAAATCCAGATACTCACGTTCCAGATCGAGGTCGCGATCGTATAGAAGTCGACGCAATCGATCTCGATCTAGACGACGTTCAGATTCGCGCAGTCCTTACAGACGTTCTAGATCTAGAAGCAGGTCCCGCAGCTCCAGAAGATATAGGCGATCCAGATCAAGGTCATACAGTAATGGAAGGGGTAAGAAGTCACATAGATATTGAACGTGCACGCACCCCAAAGGATTTTTCAGGTTGTATAAATTATTAACATCTTATTCTTATCTGTGATACTTGTCGATCAAACGATAACTAATTTTAATTTCCTCTTAGGATTGTAATATTCTACAAGTATCAACCCTCCCCAACCCCTCTCAATCTGTTTTTAATAATAATTATATAGGAAAAGTTTTGTAAATATAGTAAAACGAAGGTAACCAAATCATTGTCGTGTTTCACTCAAATCTGCATTACCAGGCAGTGTTGCCACATTAACTTGCAACACTGCTTTGTTTATTGTACCTTAAACTGAGCAAATCTCGACAATCGTTTTGTTGCAATCTTTATTACAAGTACAAGTTAGGTAAGCAATCGTTTTAAATAATAATAATAATAAATACTTGTTGATTATTTATTTGCCAACAACTTTTAAGTTACAATTTATAGCTCAATTTTTACATTGTGTATTTAATGAAAGATCAAGCTGAAAAAGAAAGAAGTAAATAAGGAGATACAGAAACGCTTTGAATTTATGATTATTTTGGTTGTGCACAAATTAATAAATCGCAAATTAAAAAACAATTGCATCACCTGAATTTGTCTTCCCGTTGAAAAAGTTGATTGTAAAATAAGATGATAAATTATTGGTTGTGCAATATTTATTATTTGTTTGATCATTGTACTTTATATACAGTAATTAAAAAGGAATTACATAATTGAAGTCTTATTTTCCTATTTATTTTGTAAAAGTAATATTTTATATATTTTCTATTTAAAAGGTAATTATGAACGGTTTAGCTGATTGTAGTAGGAACGCGTTGGCGATAAGACAAAAAAACAGTGGGAGTTATCGCGGCGTGCGGTGAAATAGTAAGAGTGCACACTGTTTTAAAGACGTGTAGGTCAGTGTTCTTATTTAACACACGCATTCTTATGGATTAATTTCGATGGGAAATTGCATTTATATAGGTGTCCTGTGTATTTAATAATAATACGTTTGTTTCTTGCCTTTTGGCCTTGAATATTACATTTACAACTTCCCAAAATAATAAAGCTTAATTCTTATAAAATTAACACAATTAAAAATATTTTTTTCTCTGTTCGTCTACTTTTTTCTTCGTTTTTTAACTGCTCTCATTCATTCTACCCCTCTTCCGTCCCCTTTCAATATCTCATTTTTTCCTATCTGTTCTTTTCTCATTTCTTTACACTTTTTCAACATATGTTCCATAGTTTTCAAATCCTCTTCTATCCAAAATCTTGTCACTCGCTCTTCATTACTACATCTGAATCTTGCAATCATCTTTTTATCATCTTTACTATACTATTGCTCTCTAAGTACATTGGCAATTCACTTTCTATAATATGTTCATAATTTGAGTTGTAAGACAGACTTTTTCACTCGCATTCTCTTTTCTTGTCTTTCTATATCTCTATCTCTTTCCATAATTTCGTACCATGTCTCTCTCCCAGATTCTCTCATTCTTTTAATTTCTTGGCTTGCATACTCATTTCTATTGTAATAATTTTCCCTGATCTCTCCTAGCTTTTCATTTGTTGCTCTCATTTTCTCTTTTATGCATTCTTGTAAGATTTTACATTCGTGTCTCTGTCTCATTCTTTCTTCATACTTCATTGCTCTTTTTCCTGCATCAACTCTTAACTTAACTTTTTTGACTTCCTCCAGCACAATATCTGCTGGAGTTTCTCTATTTAAACCTAGCACCCATCTCCAATATTTTACATGTATTGCTTCTAATTTTTATTGTTTCTTCAATCCCCATATTTCTGACCCATACAATATCATTCTCCTATCTAAACTATCAAACATAAGTCGTTTTATTCTCATACATTCAAATTTTCTTTCACTTATTCCCCAAAGTCGTCCTACTACTTTTTTTGCTTTTCGAGCCATCTCTTTAATGTGCTTGCTTTCGGTGTTACTCGTACAAAAAACATATTCTAAATATTTAAAAGATTTTACCTCCGTATTACCTTGCCCATTCCATTTCCAGTCCTCTGCCTTTTTTCTCCCACCCCCCTTTCTGAACACCATAATTTTTGTTTTTTCTACATTAACTTCTAAACTTTTTTTTCTAAAATATTTTTCTGAACTTTTCATCATCTCTTTCATTTCCTTCGCTTCTTTTGCAAGTATTACCATATGCAGACATGTTAGGGACCTCACTTTTTCTCTACCAACTACTACCTCTCCTGCTTGAGCCAACCTCATTTTTTTTTCTACATCTGCTATGTAGGTTGCAAATAAAGTAGGATTCAATGGACAGCCCTGTCTTACTCCTTTTGTTGTACAAAATATTTCACTCATTTTCCCGTTAACTACTTGCTGTCATACCCTACTTGCTGTCTCCTCATATACGTTTTCTCTCTCATACACTTCCACAGTTTCTCTGTATCTACACTATCAAATGCCGCCTTTAGATCCAGGAATAACGCATATACTTTCCCCCCTTTCTCTGCTATTTCTTTTTCTACAATATGGTGTAAAATATATACGTTATCCATGGTACCTCTTCGCTTCGTAGATCTTGTCTGTCGTATCCAGTAGTGTTATTCCCTTGTAGTTATTTACTAGCTTTTTGGTTCCACTTTTGTGTATAGGACATACAAGACTTTCTCTCCATTGACTCGGAAACCCTTTTCCCTTCTGTTTATTAACTCACTCAATCTCTCAATCAGCTTTTCCGTACCATACAATCACGCTTCATTCTGTATCCCGTCCATACCCGGCGCTTTCATTTTCTTTAATTTTTTTATCTTCTCCTATATTGCTTTCTTTGAAATTTCTTCCGCTTAGTGGATTGGCTCTTGTCTGTCTTGTTTTTATTCTTTTCTCCTCTAAACAAACTTGAAAGTGTTCTTTCTATGCCTCTGTTGGCGTTGCCTCAATATCTCCCTGTTTTCTTATTATTTCTTTGTTTATGTATTTCCATGCTTCTATTTTTATTTTCTTAATTTCTATTTCTTCTGTTTTTATAAATTCACTTTTAGCTTTTTTACACTGATTTTTGTATGCCTGTTTTTTCATATATTCTTCTTTTGTACTTTTGTTGTTTCTCCAGTGTCTTAACATCTTTCTGGTTTCTAGTTTTTTCTTAGTACATTCGCTGTTCCACCATTTGCTCTTTTTCATTTTTTGTTCTGTTTTTTTTTACTACCGCTACTCCGATTGTTTTCTCACAGTTTCCCCAGTTAAGTTGAGTTTTAATGGCTTCTGATTCAACTCTTATTCTTACTTTAAAATTGTCTACCTCTTCCCACGCCTTCTTATTTACAACTACGTAGTCTATTACTGATTGCCCGTTTGTCTCTATGTAAGTAAATTCTCCCTCTTCATCTCCTGTGATGTTTCCATTTAAAATGTCCCAACCTCTCTCTTCTATCATTTCTTTTTCTTCTCTATTTTCTGTTGTATTTTTTGATTCTTTGTTTCTTGTGTCCTGTGTATTTAATAAGATATTTAAGAGGAGAGTTGTGCAATTGATAGCAACTAATACATTTAAGGATTGAAAATATACTGTATTATTTTCATAAATTCATAAAATAACTACATTTTAAAGTAATGCATCTCTCCGAGAGACATGTAAACTATTTCTACTCGGGCGTCTTTTTCTTACATTTAGGAATGGCTTGTATGTACCCTGCACATACAAGCCATTCTATAAATGTCTGGGATTATGTAAACACTTTAAATGTGCCGCCTTTTTAAAATTCACCAAACTATTTACTTTCTACATAATCCCAAACTTTTATAATGACCCTGTATTTATTTAGGCGAACGTCTTGCATTTATGAATACAATACGGCGAGGACATCCTGATTCATCTAGCAAGAATCTATGGAGCATCTATCACGTTTCGCTATATTCTTATAGCTTCATACCAATATCAGGGTGTAGTGACTATACCTAGGCAACATCTTATCGCCTAATAAGCGTCTGTTCTCTTGAAAACTCTTGAGAGACTGTGCGAAACGGTACTAATAACCACGCCTATACACTCGAACTAACATACATACACTCAGGGAAAATGCACCGAATAGGGTCTACACCTTGTGGCAAATCGAATCAAGAGGTCGCTACGGACAAAATGTTTATTCTGCGAGTATTTATAGACATAGAAAGAGCGTTTGACAAAATGAATGGATAAAACACATGCTGGAGAAAAGTGCTGTACAGTTATTGTAGCAGACACGGTCAGGAAAGTGGTTTTTACACAATTAGCTACTGAGATGATGTAACGATCCTGCAAAGTTGCAAATAAGTTGATTTAAGGAGCCCTCATTATAATTCAAAATTTCAGCAAAGCCTCTTACGGTTAATCTTAAAAAAACAATCTGATTCTTTTTGCAAAGAACTAAAACTTCTAAACATTCTATTAAACGCTGTCAACCGAGGTAAAATACTTGGGTGCCACAAGCTCACAGTATCACTTCTAAATATAGGATGCAAAATGGTATATATGTCGTTCTGGCAATGTAGCTGTTGGCGAAACATCGACACTGTCTCTAAAGATAGTACTATGACTGCACAAAGCTGTCTTAAGACCTATGCTCATCTACGGAACATTAGTGTGGTGGCCAACAACTGCAATCATGAATGCAATGCTGTGCTTGACATCTGCGTTGGGGAGGTAGCGGCAGCATTGCGCCTGAATGCAAGACGTTGTTAAAAAACACCTCTGCTAGGAGTGCAGACACAATAGCTGCTTTTCCATTACTATTGTAACTAACCCAGGGCATCATACTCCAGCGCGCGCCAGTGCAAGTTACACTGGAGCGTCTTGCACTTTTATGGGAACATACATAGCGTTCGCGTAAGTGTCACGTGTAAGATTTATTAAATTAGTAATGATTTACATTTATGTGATTATTATTTGATTTGTATTTATTTTGATTTGTAATTTCTTTCGTTGGCCGTTTCTGATATATATTTTAATTAATTAACGTCTTTATTTATAATTGTCAGATGTAATTTTTAAACCAGCCAATCAAATGAGCAAGTGCAACTCGGCTGCTTGAAAGGTTGGAGGAAGGGGAAAGACGACTTGTGCAAGTTACCCCACTTTATAAAATGTAACGGGAACGCAGTGCATCTTGCCCTGGCGTGCACCAGGGTCTGTCAGAACGTATCGGGAAAGCAGCTAATGTCACCTTATTTTGTATTTTAAAGACCCCACAATGTACAAATGCAAGAACAAGAAGAGCAAATCACATATTTAAGGGAGTTTGTGGCTTTAAGGGACCCTTAACTTAAGCGGTCAATATTGTCGACTTAGTAAAAACTTGACCTAAAAATATAATTTAACGTCAAGATTTATTTTTTTTGCAGTAGTATTCTGGTTTTATTTCCGTTACTAAGCAACAATCTTAATTACAACGTACAAATTTACTATGATCTGGATTGACACACTCTAATAAAGGTTAGGTTTTATGTTATTTTTGCGTTTTTATTAAATAAATAGACTCAAATGCCAACAGTTTCTGTAAAATTACTAGAAATGTGCAATGTTGCCATGTGTAATCTGTTTTAAACTTCTGTTTGCTAAACTAAGCTTAAAATATGTTGGTACAATGCAATAAAAATTAAAATTACTCTTATGCCCGTACTAATAGTTGGAGATTATCTCGTATTGATCCTATATCTATGAATCCAAAATTTATTTTGCTAATTGTTGATTGGCTCTAAACCAATTTACGGATATCATTAGTCGCGATCGACCAATGAATTGCTTGCTTAATTCTCTGGTCGAGTTGAAAACTATGCAACCGTCAATATAATCTTAGATTCAAATAATCTTGGGTCCACCCACAGATCACCCAAGATTGTTATTAGTGTCATATATTAATCTGACGATTGGTAATAAAATACATTGACCGATCGCAACTATATTTACCATCACGATATCCGTGAATTGGCTTAGAGCCAATGAACGATTAGCAAAATGAATCTCGGATTCATAAATTCCGGATCAATCCGAGATTTAATCTCCGACTATTAGTACGGGCATTAAAGTTAACTATGGTTTAATAAAGCGTACATTTAAGCCACTATGGTGCAAACGGGCCTAAGATAGTAACCTGAGAGAAAATGCCGTTGACGAGATATAGATGACACCGACGTAAAAAATTATAAATGTTTATATTACATAAATTCATTTTACAATCGCAATGATATTATAGTGAATAATTTATAATAATTGCAAAATAAATGCTATTACAGTTTAATTAATAATTTGATTAATATTTTGACGTGTATACGCCATCTACATGTCATGAACATAATATTATCCCAGGCTGCGTATCGTATATTTGTCAATCAAAGCCGCTACCCTCAAATCAGATGTAGTTGAAATCATCTGTGGGGCAATGGAAATAGTAAAATATCTGGCAAAAATTTGCAAAACCTAACTGAGTAAAGCAACAATCCTAGCTATAAATAAGCCCATGGTTACATCAAAGATAATAAGCATTTTGCCGTGAGATACCGTTGACGTGGTATGAAATGGTTTTAAATCGTTGCGTTGTCGCGAGTTACCGGTTATTTACTTTGGCTCCGAATGTACCAACCAGCGAGGTGAATTTAAAACTTGTGTTGGAAGCAGTTTAATATTATGTTTGGTATGTCAAATTTAAATATGATAACCTATAATGAGATGAAATGTCAGTAGGTAAAAAATAGCGGTGCCTGTGACGTTGCTTATGGCGATTAGCATGGACATCCGGTCGATCTATTTTATGCATATATTTGCGACTGCGCATGCGTCGCCTGCGTCACCCAAGCGCGCTCGGCTGGCGGTACCTCCTTATCAGTTGCTTATCGCTTCTTATCAGTTCTTATCAGCTGTATGGACATCTGTAACGGGGACTCCGTGAGTGTGACTGCATGAAAGAGTGGGATGCAAAATAAGAATAAAATTTGCTGACACAAATTATGAAACGAATCGAGAGAGATGCGTCTCTGTGCGAGGAAACATCGGAATGCGATGCGCGTGCAAAATTACACACTATCGGTGCTCTTATCTATTACATTTGAAACATTATGTATTACATCTGTAACGGATAATGATTTTAATTAATAAGCATATGAATAGATAATAAAATGATGGAAATTAATTATATGTAATAATTTAATTATTAATAAAGAAGTTGTTTGTTTATTAATTTTATTATTAATAAAGATTTAAAATTGGACATATGAACGCGCAGATGGGATTAATATTAATATCCGTCCCGTCAACGCATTAGTAAACTATTAGATAGATGCTATTCCCATCTTGGAGCAAGGAAGGATGGATAAAGAAAAGGAATATATTAAAATAAAAAAAATAATTTACATAGATTATTTATTCTCACCATTCAAATACATACATATTTTTTTAACATTTTCAAATGAACAGTAACTGAAATTATTTTTGTGATTAACGCAATCATGGACGCATTTTTTAAATTTAGGTGATCTTGCTTCATTTTCCAAATCAAGTATTTTAAAACTTGGAAAATTATCTTGTAAAAATTTGGTTTTCTGGTGTCCTTTTACCACGCATGTTACATCGCAGTTGTCCCCCCCAAACGTATAAAAAATATTTTGAACATCGCCGGAATCGACAAAGCCGCCCCAATATGGAATTGAATGATAATTATTTTCCAACCATTTAGTCTGGATTTTCTCTTTTTCCGTCAAAAATGCATACTCCACAGATGGTTTCACCAGATACGAGTAAATATGTTGATCGTTTTTTGCAATACTTATCTCCTTTGGTACAAAGTTTCCCCCAATTACAAAACCCTGCATATCTACGGCCAATACAATTGCCATGGCTTAGATAATTTTTCTAACTGATCCGGTCAATGGTCTGTACTCCACTAAATTGTCCGACAGAATGAGGCAATACGCTCGTGTGTTGGCACTGAAGGCTAACGCTGTTTCCATTTCAATTTTTAAATCGACTGTAGATGACTTCACACTTTCGTTTTGACGAGAAACATCAAACACGTAAATCTTTCTATTTTTGAACAAGTCATAATCAAACAGAGGGTTTGATTTATCCTGGTCATAATAACTTTTAAAAAAATCGCAGTACATTTTGTATACAAGTGTCCAATCTCCAATACCGATATCCATATTCATATTATCGTAAGGGTAGCTTTCAGAGTTTAGGAAAACTTTTATGTTCCGAATGTGGCAGTGATCAAAAAAGAAAATGTTTTTTCTGAAATCATCTTTTCGAGCGATTTGAAATGCGACAATGACATAGCGTGGTCTTTCCAAACTGCTCGATGTTTTTACCATCCAGACGTCCTTTGTGGATTCTCGTACGGTAGGAAGTTCATGCAATTCGGCTTTCCGAAAGGCAATGCGAATGGATGAGTCGTTTTTTAGTTGATTCAAAAACCATAATCTGGCGGAATCGTTTATTTGTATGTGCGGAACTCTCCATTCTACCTTGTTTAATTTAATTTTCACATTTTCCGCACCCATGTAACAATTGTTATCGGATCGAGCGCGTAACAAAATTAATTCCTGTTTAGCATTAATAATAACTTTTTGGTAGTCTTCGGCAAAACCTAGCAGTAGTTTCAAAGGAAGTATACAAAAAAAATTTGTTGTTTTTGTGGAGATAGTTTTGCTGTCAAACCATCCCGCAGAACAATAATCCTTTAAATTTTCACTTTGTATTGATGCGTATCCTTTTAGGGTACTGGTAATACCGGGATCCCTTATTTTATCTACTTCAAAGCCATTCAGTTCATAGCGTATTTCTTCGAATAGAAATGCCCACGGATTCCAGCCTATTGAACAGCCTGATGCAGCCTCCGGTTTTATTATTTCGCCTTCTATATGTAAATAACTTTTGTATGTAGCGGTGTATATGTCTTGATGTTGAATTAAAATTCTAATTTCATCAGAGTTTGAAAGCCCCGGGGCACGAGGTTGATAAGTATGGTATTCTTCTTTGGTGATAGAATCATCATATTTTTCTTTGTCGAATATTTGCAACATTACTTAATTTGTAACCCCACAACAACAATTGGTTTTGGTTGTGCGATGTTACCTCTTTAAGGGATCTTTGACTACTAGATATTCGTGTAGGTGTCAACTTTCTATTATACTGAATACCCATTTTTTTTCAATTCTAATCTGACAAGAATGCGTTCTTTCCGAAAATTCACTGGATCCCCGTTTTGGTCAATAATTGTTATAGTGATATTATCAATGGTTGACTTTACATTTACAGGTAAATACAGTATATTTCGGGGTTCTATGTTAAGAGAAAAACCCGGATCAACGTTTATTGAAAACTCGTATAGTGTATGGCCTAACTTGTTGCCGTAGTAAGCCCCTGTAACGATGTTACACTCCAAGCGAATTGTCGACACTTTTATAATATCTACGGGTAAGTCCGATTCATGCAATTCGCCGGCCTTTAATTGCAACGGGGAAAAGCCCAACAGTCGTCCAACTGTGTTTGGAGTTGAGAAATCAATATCGTACTTGCATTTTATTTCACATTTTAAAGTATTATTATTTGGTTTAATACTTAAAACCGTCTCTCCCGATTCTTCTTCCAAATGTTTACATAACACTTTTTCTATGTCTCCTATTTCATAAGACCCCGTTTGAATTGTAATTTCTTTATTTCCACAAAGAAATTTATTATTACTTTCATCTATATTTGGTATACTGTTATATGACCGAAATCCTATTAACCCCAAACAATATGTTGCATTCTCGTCTAATTCAATTGGTGGAAACAAATTGATTGATAACACATTTGTGGTACCCTGCAACGTAAAGGTGTGGGACATGACTAATCATAATTTACTTGATTTCTTTGATTTTATTGCAGAAATTTAAATACATTTATATGTTTTATTCTATCAGTCAAACCTTTTGTTTGCAAAACTAATCATTTAAAAACTTTAAACATAAATGCCCGCAATTAAATGTATTATAATTTTGATACCGATTATGGTTGTACATGATTTTACTACCCCGAAAGTAGCGACAGAGTTCTTGAGGGGGTTTTAGATTCCCAAAACTGTCAAAGTATTGGACAATGTTTCCGCGTTTTTTATACGCTACCCAGTGCGTTCCAGGTCCATCGTTTGAATCTAAATTAATAATTGCACATTCAACATGATGTGGTTTGTGAGGAAGGTCATCTCGCATAAACACCCCTCGAAAATGTTCAATATGACTAGAAAATTTTCGAATGTCCTTGTCTGTCAGCGGTCTTCGTGGTAGTTTCCCTAGTTTTTTTGTTTTTGTAAAAAAACTCCCAATCCTTTGCGGTACGGTTTCAAATAAAGTCCGGATCCTTTTTCTGTCCGCGTTCCCAATGCGATTGCTTCCATTATTTTATTGTGTCTTTCTAATTCCTTGCTTTTCCTCATTGCCTCTCTGGATTCCTTTACCGCTTTGGCAATACCCGCTGCTCCTCCAGCTAATGATCCTATGGCACTTAGTCCCGCAAAAAAGGGAATTAACGGTAAAAATCCTCCCGACTTGGGAATGGGTAAAACTCGAGGATGCCGAATTTTTTGCTTTCCCCCCAATTCTCTGACAGCGGCTTTTGCGGCACTTAGAGCTATTTGGGCTCCGTCCTTTATGCCGTTGCGTTTAGAAATTTTAGATTTAAACTTTTTAAGTGCTTTTTTTGCGTTCATTATCACATTTTTTTTCAAATCATGTTTCTTGCTTTCATTGCCAAATCCCATTTTTCTTTTTCCCTTAATCATATTGGTAACTGTCCAAGCGGCCGCTTTTTCACCCAAAGTGGAATCGTTTGCTTTTACTCTTTGCCAAGCGGCTTCCTCTAATATTTTGTCGGCCCTATGTCTTTCGACCAAATCGTTTGATTTACTGTACGCAATATCGTGTCGTTTGCAGGCCGCGTCTAGCGGATTAATACCGGGATCACCTCTGGCTAGACGTTTATGTAATTTGGTTCCGGGTCCGCAATACTGATAACCGGGTAAATGCACTTCAAAGGGTAGTTTGTTGATTAAACTGTTAATCATACCTGTACCGTGTCTTATCGACATTTAATTAATACAGCAATACTCATAAATATTTATACCATACTTATAAGTAGGTCAGTTGGGTAAAAAGAGGAAGACGACATGCATACAGTAAAACAAAGGCAGACTTTAGAAGTCGTTAATATGGACTCTGTGTGTGGCGATGGGTTAAAAAAAAATAAAATACGACATAGTAAATTATTGCCAAATTCTATCCGGGCACTTATTTGCGGTCCATCAAACTGCGGAAAATCAAACGTTATGCTTAGTTTACTGTTTGGGGAAAACGGTGTAAAATTTAAGAATGTGTATATATATTCTAAGTCTTTGTATCAACCTAAATACCAAATGTTAGGTAACATTTTAAAGTCGATGCCGGAAATTGGTTATTTTTCCTTTAGAGAAAACTGCGAAATACTTCATCCAAGTGAGGCAAAAAGTAACTCAATTTTTATTTTTGATGATGTAGCTTGCGACGGACAAGATAAAATCCGAAATTTTTTTAGTATGGGTAGACATAAGAATGTAGATTCATTTTATCTCTGTCAAACATACACTCGAATTCCAAAACATTTAATTCGCGATAATGCTAATTTTATTATCCTTTTCAGACAAGACGAAACAAATTTGAAACATGTTTACCAAGACCATGTAGGTAGTGACATGACTTTCGGGACGTTTAAAGACTTCTGTTCTAAGTGTTGGAAAGATAAGTACGGATTTATAACCATTGATAAAGATAAAGATCTTAACAAAGGCAGATATCGAATGATGTTGGATAGATTTATAGTTGTTACAAATAAATAATTTATTCAGTTATAGTTTGATTTTCCTTTGGGTAGGTCAGATTGTGCATCTGTTAAAAAAACTGATTTGCTAATTTACCTGATTATAACGGTGATTTTGCTGTTTCAAAGCCGATTTACCCTATTTAAAAGATGATTTAATTGATTCAACAGCTGATCAAAGTTGATCTTAATGCTGATTTAATCCATTCTAATGTCGGCTAAAACTAAACAAATACTTGATATCAAAAAAGCCATTCGTAAAAAAGTATTGGCTCTTAAACTCGGTAGGGTAGATGAGAATGAAAAACTGACTAAGGTGTACGCACCGCTTTTAAATCCCCTACAAAAAATTGTAGACCACGAAACCAACATTAAAGTAGAGAAAAATGTTGGGGTCAAAAAGCAACGAAAGGAAAGCGTACCAAGTGTAGAATTAGCGGCACATAATGAAAATGTAGGATCAAGTGATATTAATATAGATGATGAGTTAGATAATTCAAATTTGTATACAAGTTTTGAAGAGCCACAAGAATACGTAGATCTCGATAGTGAAAGTTTCAGTGGAGATAATGATGATGCATTTGAAATGAGTAACCCAAATTTCTATGCAAGTATTGCAGAAGATTTTGAGCAGAGTAAATACGATCCATTGCCGGCATCCTATTTTAAGGGGTTAATAAACGATTCACCCGTAAAACCGGTATTTGATACATCAAAAACTACAGGTATATATCATAATCCGAGCACCTTGAAATGGTCAGTTGGTGATTCAGATGTTGAAATTGACGGTAAAGACTTGGTAATAAAAGGAGAAAGATTTGAAGGAACCACAGGTATTTACGAATTGCTTTTTAAAAGAAAGCCCAATTCAGGATTTAGTACAAATGATTTGGAAAACTATCAAAAACTTTTGGACTTAACAAATGCGCTGAGACGTAATCATCAACCCGGTGCACAAATTCAAGGACTTAAAACGTATAAATATACCCAGATTATCAAACCGTTTCGGATCAAACAAAAGAAATCTGTAGGAAGTGGAATGTTTGATAATACTATGATAGTAAATTCTAATCCAATTCAACTTGTTTACTGGGACGATCCCAATGAATTAATAGAAAGATTGGTACTGCTGTTAGCTTCGCAAAAAGCGGGAAACACATCTCTCAACAACGAAATTGTCTCTATCGAAGAAGAATTGCGCGAAGCCAATATAATTGTATAATAAAATCTAATGCATTTCAGTGTTAATAAAAACATTGCGGAATGAGTGTCGATAAGTTTGGACGACACTCGCAAACAACTGATTTAAAACGACATTTGGCTGGGCGACGGGGACCAGCTGGTGTCGGGTTTCTTAAAACACCCGATGGAAATTTTGATATTTTACATAAACGCTTAGAGAATGTTGACGTACCGGTCGAAGACAATGACGCCGTAAATAAAAAGTACGTTAATCAAATTTATAAAGAACTCAATGAACAAATTCAGTTGAATAAATTTAATGTAGCAAAATTTACGGAGGCAATGAATCAGCTCAATTCAGAGATAGAAACTTTTAAAATAAATACCGAAGAGCGTATATTTAATATATTGTTTTCATCTTCGTCGTCATTCCCAATACCGGAAGCAAAGCAAATTTAAATGATTAAAAACCGACAGTAAATGAACAAATCAAGCCGTTAAGGAATGGACAAACTAAAGTACGATGTTGTGACCGAATTACATAAGCCCGCCCGTAAAAATTTTGCAAGACGACGGACAATATTGAAAGGCATTGACGATTTATGGCAGGCGGATTTAGCAGAATTTCAATTATACGCTCGTGAAAATAAAGGATTTAGATATATTTTTGTAGTGATTGATTGTTTTTCAAAATACGTGTGGACGGAACCGTTGAAAGATAAAACTGCAAAATCCGTGCGAGATGCTATGATAAAAATACTTAATAATGGACGAACTCCGAAAAATTTACAAACAGACCATGGCACAGAATTTTACAACGAAAAATTCAAACTGCTCATGGTAGAACGGTCTATAAACCATTATTCGACATACACCATTAAAAAAGCGGCCATAGTTGAACGTGTAATACGCACACTGAAAGATAAATTATACCGTAATTTTAGCATGCAAGGTCGTTACTTATGGTTTAATGTACTGGCAGATATTACTGACTCGTATAATAATACTAAACATAGTACTATTGGAATGAGACCTTGCGACGTAAGCAAAGATAAAGAGAACAATCTGTTACAAACTGTTTATTCACACATTAAAATAGCCGGCAAAGGAAAGTTCAAGGTTGGAGATTTTGTTCGAATCAGCAAAGAAAAAACCATGTTTGCCAAGGGGTATACGCCAAATTGGTCGACAGAAATTTTCAAGATTGTCAAAGAGAACATAACTAATCCGATCACCTATGAACTTGAAGATAATAGAAAACGTCCTATTATAGGATCATTCTATAGTCTAGAATTACAAAAAGTGAAACATTCAGATGTTTATTTGGTGGAAAAAGTGTTGCGTCGTAAAAATGGGAAGCAGTATGTGAAATGGTTGGGTCTTGATCATTCGCACAATTCCTGGACTAGAATGTGATTTTATAGAGCAAACGCTACGAAGAAATGTATTGTTACTCACAGGAAGATAATTTGTCATTTAATTAATTTTATTAAAGCAATAATAGATGATATATAAATATAATTATTTCAAATTAATCCGTAAAGTTAAGATTTTAATAAAAATAGTTAAGAATATGTTAACGAGAAATAAAATGTTTAAATAAAGTAAAATGTATTTATAATTATGTTTTAAAATAAAAAAATTACTGTTTATATGTTTTTTTATTTAACTAAATGTAATAAAAACACTAATATGGAAATAAAATAGACTTAAAATTATTAAATAATATATATTATATACACATACATTAATAGAAATAAACATAAAATTATTGTTTCATATAAAGTTTTAACATATTATTATTGGTTATACATAAATAAAATAATAAGGCAATATAATTTGTTAGTAGGTATAAATGATGCGTTCAGCAAATAAACAAATTTTTATTGTTTGAGAGAATAATGACCCCAAGGGACCGAATTTATTTGATCATCCAAGAGATGTCTTTTATCATCAAAATTATTAAGAGAAATTTTATTTATCTGAAGAGAATATAAGTTATGATTATTAGATCGTATAGTATTAAAAGAGCATATTTTTGATACATTTTTAAATATAGCATTTTTATAGTCTTCAAACTTTAATTTTTTTACACTTGATTTGCCAATACCTTTATGTTTTTTAATTTCACTTCCATTTTCTACGGAAATAGCATACACTTTTGCTCGTATTCCAACATATTCGCGTATTATTGTTCCGCATAATTCATCTTTAAATTTTCCCATGACTTTTTTATTTACCAATGGTATGTTAAATTGATTATTATTTTTGTAGTCTGATGTGTCGTATATTAATAAAGCGTCGCGACGAATAATCTCGTAAATACTTTGGAACTTACTGCCATCCTTTGGTGAGAATTTAGCTATGATACTATCGGTGTCGGAATAACAAATAATCGTATCAAAATACGGATGAACATGGCTGGGTAAATAATCGTACAGAAAACTGTACATAACTGTTTTTGATATGTCTAATATACAAGTACCAACGTATAGGGCCTTATCGTATTTAACTTGTATTTTGTACATTTCAATCGCTACAAGATTTTCATTAAATATTTTGAAATTTTTGAAATTTGGTTTTGCTATTAATTTTTTTGCTGTTTTCCAATTATTCACTAAATGTATATCACGGTACTTTCTTACCGATTCCATCATTTTTCCAAACCCCATATTAGAAAAATCTTTGTATTGTTGTTTCTCAAAATCATTTGTTGCATTTGCACGAAGGCCCGCGTTTAAATCAATAAAAGGCTTTAAAAATTTACTTTGTAAAAATTCAATTCCTCTGTGAATTTTTTTCAAAATTATACCGTTTTTTAAACACTGCATGAGAACATTAAAATGTAAAATGTAATTGTTTTTATTATTCAATGTTAGCATTAGTTTTTTATCGGCTGCCTTATTGGAGTGAGATATATGTTCAGGACAGAACGGAAAATAAATATGCTTGTCGTGCAGTTCTACGGGATAGTCCAAGTCGCATTCCAGCACACATGATTGGCTCAAATCCTCACCGTAACTTTCTTTTATTGATCCATCTATAATTTTATTTTTTAAATTTTCCAAATCATCTAACCATCTAAAATTACCATACGGTAAACTAGATGTCATGGCAAATGAGTACAAACCATTTGCATCTATGTACAAAATTTCTGATGTTTTACTGTGTTGATCGTACGTGTCACTGTACGGAGAATTTGAGACTGCGTGCTTGGAGCTAACCTGGCAAATTCCACCACGAAGACCTTTTTCAAAAAACAGGACCATATCTATGTCAGTCAATAGTTGTAATTTTACTTTAGAAATAATTAAAGCTGCCGAAAATGCTAGACCCGGACCTGTATAAAACGCACATGCGTCTAAATAATACGTGTTTAGTATTAATTGTCTATAATTTTCAAAGACATCCGCAAGCAAGTAAATATCAGATTTTAGATACAGATCTGCGTAGTCTCCCAATGTCCGACATTTAAAGTTATACCAAACTTGGGTTGCATGCAAATAGTCTTCTGTTGTAATATTTTGATCTTGCAGTCTGCTATAAAACTGTTCGAGGTCGGGTAATTTTGTTTCATCTAATCTACTGAAAGACTCTATGTAATCGTAAGGAAATATTCCCTTTTTTCTAACCAAATTAAAATCGACATTATTTGGAAATGCTGACTTAGTATATGTCATTTGTTTATCGGTTAAATTGTCAACTAATTTCTCCAGAGAGCAAGGCATAAACCGAAGTGAATCTAAAAACCTTAAATGAATGTCTTTGTATTTTTTTGTAAACGCAATATACGTTTCATCGGTTGTTGGTATTATGTGTATTGGTTGATTGTCGATGTTGGCAAGTTCCTCGATAAGAAAATGTGCGTCATATCGCGATAAATTATGAAATAATATTGGTAAAATTTTTTTGGAATATTTACACTGTAAGTTACAATTGTTGCATAAAGTTTGAATAAAATTACCAGTAAAATGACAGTGGTGGGCAACTTTAACATTGTTATCATCAAACTCACAATTACATATTGTGCACTTAACACATGAGTTGTGCTTAATTTGTTGAAGTGCAGTTAATGGAGTCATTGGAGTTTTAGAATGTATACTAAAATAGTTTGATATAATGCAAGCTTCTTTTAATAATTCATTAATAAACCATTTTTGAGGATTTTCTCCACGGTATATATTAAAATAATTCAATGTTGAATCGTACGAACAGACGCGTAGATAGGCTACACTAAATGGAATGTGCTTTTGATAGGCGTTGCTAAATGATATATTAGGATTATTTTTGCAACTAGATATTGGGCTTGTCAAACACTCAAAGTCAGCGTATATTACAAATGGTAATTTTAACGTGGCATTGAAACGATTAAATTCTACAACTGACCCATTTGAGGGCATTACCACTTTAACCGCCTCAAAACTTGAGCAATCTGAAGAATGTTGATTTAACTTTTCACTTGAATTAAAATGATTTAAGCATCGATTACATATGTATTTCCGATGTTCAAATTTAGAAATTTGTTTAAAGCATAGTTTATTTAAGTCTTTTATTAGGAAAAAATGACCATTGGATTTATGATATTTGTTAATAAACAATAAGTTAATTATATTCCCATTATTACCTTGATTTTTTGACATATAAAGTGGGTAAATGCACTTAGAAATTTTATCAAAAGAATATATATTTATTGATAATTTTTTATTTTGTTGTTCAAATTTATAAATATATGATATTTGCATCGGGAATTCTAAACCGACTAAATTTAATAGCTCATATAAATTTTGGGGATAAGACTGGGTTAGTGTGGGGTCAGTACCGTCTTCTTCTTTACAGGGGAATAACGCGGCAACAATACACCAGACAAAACATCGTTTATCCATATTTCGAATGTTTAATATGGATTGTTTTTTTCCCTGTAATTCCGTTGGCAGCTCCAGATATGACGAAGACGAACCATTCAAAGGGCAATATTTGACGAAAGAGACTGAGAGGCTGATGATGGATGACAACGCCCAACCACTTTTTCTTTCTTGAAATTCTTCTAACTGAAAAAACATACATATTAAACATTGATCATAGTCCCATAAAAATTAAATACCTTTGTTTGAATTTCCCTGATAAGATCATCAAGGAGATCGTCATCGTTGGACCCTCTCAAAAATATTACATTCCGAGTAGAAATGTATTTATATTCACCTTCTTCTGACGAAGGTTGTATAAATTCACCGCAGAATGTAAAATTTAATTTAAAACAATTTACAAATTTTCTTAAATTTTTTAAACGACGCATTACCAATACTTTAACATCTTTTAAAAAATTTAGAGGATCAATGTGCTTTACATTTACTGCAAGCCCCGTTCTAATCCTTGATTGGAACGCTGACGTCATCTACAATTTTATTTATTTATTAAATAAACAAAAATTAAATAAAAATATCGTACTCACCTCTTGCCATTTTACTCGAGCTGTTAAAGTGTCTTTTTGCTTTCTGTTTATAGATCCGTAATTAATTTGTCGTCGAGGTCTCAGTCCTGCCTTCACTTGATTATCTCCCAATACTTGTAACTTTTTTTTTAATTTAATTTTTAATGCGGTGATTGCGTTCAAATAACCCATTAGTTTTTTTCTATTGCTCACACCGGGAGAGGATTTTAGTAAACTATTAATGATTTTAATCTGTTTATTAATTGTTTTTCCACATGCATTTAGTAAAGCCGGGGTGTCCGATGTTGGTGATGCACTTAATATTTTTTTAATTTCTTTTATTTTATAGTTAATGTTAATATATTCCATTATTATTAGTATTGAGTTATTTGCTATTATTATAGCTAGATTTAAGCTTCCCACTTAATAAACTTTATGTCGTGGCAACTCTTGCCTCCACCCAATTTTTTTAATCCGTTATATACAATTGCGGATTGGGAATAGTTTAGGGCATCTATGTCGTCAGAAGTAAAATGAGTATTAAATCGCTCTGGCATAAATACAATAACATTTTCAGCTATTTCTGCAATTAATTTCTTGCCATTTTGAGTATTTAATATTCTAAATTCCGTTATCGGATAGGGTTTCTTCAGTGACAAATCTCTTAACGGCTTAATTTTTAACTGGGTTTCTGCTCCAGCATAATTTAATTTATTTATAATATCGTCGCGCTCGTCTTCGCTCTTCTTTGTGATTTTATTTGACGGCTCGAGCAAATGTTTTTCTTCTCCTTCCTCGCTATCTAATTGCACTTGTCGCTTCTTCTTCTGCTTTTCCGGAGCACTCTCAGTTAAGGATTGAGTTGGTTGTGGTAGATCTACGACAATCCCATCAGCAGATTTATCACTTATTGAGGACATTTTTTGGTTATTGTTGACGCATACGTACGTACAATTATAACTGATTTACTAAAATCTGTAGTCACTGGTTTATAAGCAGGATGAAAACGCAAAGTTGCAAAACTACAGTAGCAAAAAAGCAACTAATTTTTTTTTTTATGAATAAACAATCAATTTAATTAATAATTAATAAATTAATAATGAAACAATGGACATTCATATTAATTATTGCACAATTATAAAGATTAGTAGTTGTGCTATCTTTGCGTTTTTTTCAATTATTACTATTTGATAAAATAGAGGATTTACTAAAGAAAATAATACACTTGATTGCAATTTATTTATTATCAATTATTTTCAATGTTTACATGTTTATAATACAATACTACAAATGATATTAATAACAATAAATAGAATATATATAGAATTCAAATGCGTTTTTTTTTTTATATTTATTTATTTTCCATGTCAATTGTAATAAAGCACCTGCTATTAATTTTCGGTTGCAAAAGTGGCGTGGCGCTTGTCGAGACAACGTTTGCAATTTTTTATGGGGGGTGGTGGACCATCTATATGGGTTCGATCAGTAAGCAGATTATAATGTTTGTGACATGGAAGTCTTCTACGAAAATTCTCACTAGTTTTATGCTTGTCAGGTAGAAAATTCCAAATTGCTTCCAGTTCTTGTCCCTCAATGGAATGCAGGAACCTGCTGGGAAGATATGTTATTATATCTTTGCTTAATTTTCCGTCATGGTATGATATTATAGCCTTGTTTACTTTTTCCATCATAATTTCAAAGTCATTCATTATCACTAAATTTAATTTTGTCAAATTTTGGGCATAAGTAATTTTTGACTTCGTATTCCCAAATAAGTCGTTTAATTTGTTTTATACGATATATTTGTTTCTCTATATTAAGTTGTAAACGTCTTTTCATCGTTTAAGTTATCAACACCGTCGCACTCTTGCACTAGTTGTAAGTCTTTCTTTAATTTGTCCTTATTATATAGCAATGCTTCGTAAAAGCATTCCATATTTTCATAATAAAGTGGTGGGTTTGATTGGATCGCGCTTAAGACTGCCTTTTTCAAATCATTATCGGTGTACTGTTGCCGTACAATTTTATTTAGACATGCATTATAATATTCAAAAAAATGTAATTTACTCAATCGATCAATTCTGAAATTAATTAATTCTTGCATTTCACACAAAGACCCGAAACTGAATTGATCGAATGGTATTTTAATTCCACATCTTTCCAGAGACACCACCTTCTGTATTTTACTTTTTCCGCTTTCCTCAAAATGTAAATTAAACTTATTAAATAAATTCTTAATGTTCGAATCACATTGCAAATCTTCTTCAGCAAGCACATTTTGACGACACGTTTCACAGACAAGACTGCCCCTTTTCCTTTTCACCGCTTTCCTTTTGATTGACAAATACTTGATTATTTGCTCTTTTTGCTGCATAAGTGCATTCCATTCTGAATAGATCATAGATAATTTTTTATTCGAAAAAGTAAATAAAATACATGGGTAGAATCCACGAGCGGCACTCAATCCGACGGAAACGTTGAAACGCTTGTTTAAACAATATCTAACTTCATTTATTAGAGTTTCTTCATTTATTATTGAAGTTTCAAAATCATTTAAAAAATTATCCAACGCATGCGAGGTCGACCACGACAAATCACTTTCATCACCACTTATACTGATTACGTTTTCCATTTTTGCCAGGAGACAGAGTTCTAGATCTCCACAATATCAGTTTTTTAATTAAATTGTAACTATTGTCTAAGTTTAGCTTTATATAATGCTCCCCCACCACTATTAACCCTTTTATTAATAAATAAGTTAATACATACAATTAATCTCAATCGTTTTGTTGCATTATGCGTTGACGGGACGGATATTAATATTAATCCCATCTGCGCGTTCATGTGTCCAATTTTAAATCTTTATTAATAATAAAATTAATAAACAAACAACTTCTTTATTAATAATTAAATTATTACATATAATTAATTTCCATCATTTTATTATCTATTCATATGCTTATTAATTAAAATCATTATCCGTTACAGATGTAATACATAATGTTTCAAATGTAATAGATAAGAGCACCGATAGTGTGTAATTTTGCACGCGCATCGCATTCCGATGTTTCCTCGCACAGAGACCCATCTCTCTCGATTCGTTTCATAATTTGTGTCAGCAAATTTTATTCTTATTTTGCATCCCACTCTTTCATGCAGTCACACTCACGGAGTCCCCGTTACAGATGTCCATACAGCTGATAAGAACTGATAAGAAGCGATAAGCAACTGATAAGGAGGTACCGCCAGCCGAGCGCGCTTGGGTGAGGCAGGCGACGCATGCGCAGTCGCAAATATATGCATAAAATAGATCGACCGGATGTCCATGCTAATCGCCATAAGCAACGTCACAGGCACCGCTATTTTTTACCTACTAATGTCAAGAATGATTATGAAAATAATTATTAAAAATTGCTATTAAGTATAATAAATTAATATTCTATGTAATAAAATGTTTATACAGCAAACATTTTACTAAATTATTAACAATTTATAAGAAAATTAATGACAGTTCTAACCGTTTACGACCGGTAAATTTTTGTGAGATTCCCGCGATCACCTAAAAATAGAGAGAGATGGAAATATAACCGCTGTTAGATCGCTGGTATGTACGGTTTCTCACGGCAGAAACGCCTAAAATTAGAATATCTTTAGCAGTACGAAAATAACATCGAACTGCGCTGACAATAAAGTAGGAAATACTAAGGTTGATAGGCTGGCGCGCAATATGTGTAGCACTGAATCATGGATCACACCACCTCTCAAAAGCTTTATCACTCTACTAAACACGCACAACGCACTGAACGTACGGTGGTACTATAACCCAGGCGAAGGCATTAAGCGTTTTGCTGTGAGAAACCGTACATACCAGCGATCAAACAGCGGTTTTATTTCCATCTCTCTCTATTTTTGAGTGATCGCGGAAATCTCACGAAAACGTACTGGTTGTAAACGGTTACACCTGTCATAAATTTTCTTATGATTGTTATTAATTTTGTAAAATATTTGCTATATATACATTTCCTTGCAAAGAATATTCATTTTATTTATACTTAATAGCAATTTTTACTAATTATTTTCATAATCATTCTTGACAATTCATCTCATTTATAGGTTATCATATTTAAATTTGACATACCGGACTTATTAAACTGCTTCCAACAACGGTTTTAAATTTACCTCGCTGGTTGGTACATTCGGAGTCAAAAGTAAATAACCGGTAACTCGCGACAACGCAACGGTTTAAAAACATTTCATACAACAACGTCAACGGTATCTCACGGCAAAATCCTTAATGAATATCACAAAGCAACTATTACCTACGACACATTAACAGTGGTCTTGACCACTACATTTGTAGAGCGAGCGCTACGGATCTAGCGGGAAGAAAACCGCTTTCTTCTACGCATCTTTTGCTAACTTAGTAAACACATGCTTACGTTGAGAATTGAAATTAGCTCAACATGTCGAGTATGCGAAATTAATGAATTGGCGATTGAGCTGGCTTGACACGGCTAGCCTAAAGTAAACTCTTCCAAGCATTATCCTAGCATACATCAACCATATTAAACAAAATTATTAATCTATTCTATTATTTGTAACTAACAAAAAATAGTATATAGTGTAGTTTTTGGCCCTTGTGCCACTAAATTGTCGTTTTGTTCTTTATTTTAGGGCCTTTCTCATCCAAGTTACTTATGATATATTTTTGATTAATATTGTTGTTTTAATGTGAGCTGCTCCTGAGCTCAATAGCTTCAATAAGTGTTCTAAGCTTAAGTTTGTTAGTCTAATGAGTTTAACGTTTCAATAAGATATGAGTTGCATTCAATGATTCCAAAGTGCATCTGAACTGTTTTCAACTGTTCCGATCAATATTAAATAGAATTTGAGTTACATACAAGTGTTCTCAGTTATACTTGAACTGTTTCCAAATAAATCTAAGATGTAAGTATAATGAGCTATTTTTAAACTCTTTTAATTTATTAGAAATTGCTCTAAAGTGTTTTTCCAAATTGCTCCCAAAGTATTTCAAACTGGGTGTACTGAGCTATTTTTGTTCAAATTAATTTGTTTTAATGTAATTTAAGTTTTTCTCTACGCAGTTTACGTTTCTAATTTGTTAAAAACTTTTACAAAATTAGAAAGTTGCTCCAAAGTGTACTGAAACTGTTCCCATCTGCACCAAGGTGTCACTAGATATATATCTAAGCTGTTTTCAACTTTAGTGATCTATTTCAAATTAATTTTAAACTTTTCAAAGTGCTAAAAATTGCTTTAAAGTGTATTGAAACTGTTTCCAACTGCACCTAAAGTGTTCCAAGCTGTTTCTAGCGCCTCGACTACACTCTAAATTAAAACGCGAGTTACTATATAATATTGAGCTTTTTAATATATTAGGAGTACTTGTTGCACTTAATTGTTTCTTAACTACAGCTAAAGTTAATGTTGATCTGTTGTAAGTTGAGTTGCTTTAAAATGTTTTCAGTTGCACCCTTTGAGTGAGTGAGTGAATACGGTGGTTTTTTTCTTCTTGGTTAATGAAGACGACCGTAGGTTGCGTTGGCGATGTAAATAATTGGATTGTAGTCTTAACAATTTTTAGCATCCAATAGGTGTGTTCCATCCCATCACACTTGACAAAAACGCACCCGAAACTATTTGGCGTTTGTAAGATGTTCTCAACTTTGAAAACACATGGAAAATGTAAAACGCATTTGACAATCAAATTTAAAATTTACTGAATTAGTGCCACCAACTGCGACTATTTTGTCAAATGAAAAACAGCTAATTACTGTCAAAAACATATAGCATGAAATAAACAATCACATGAAACGTGTTTATTATATCGAAAATCTGTATATCAAGTTAGACACAAGTGTAGCTAAGTACAAGAGTAGAAACGGAACTGATTATAAGGTGCACAAAATGTAAAAAAGGTAAATTCATATCTAACATAATAATAATACTTTATTTCATTTAAGTCACATGTGTGGATATGAATAGTCAATATTATTGTATTTCTTTTATATGTGCTGGTTGTTTCATATAAAGTTTAATAGACGCATATTTAGGAAATTTTTTTGATTTTTTAACTTTTATGAACAGCAGTTCTAAGATGATGCATATTTCTTGTTCCGTATACGTGAAAAGACTTGTACTGAGCTATTTCCAAATACATATCTTGTTCAATACAGATCATTAATTAAACCAATTTTAGAGTACAATTCAACGGTTTGGTCACCTTACCAAATAGGCAGCATAAATAAGATCGAAAATATTCAATCAAAATTTATTAAATCATTTTGTTTTAAATTAAATACTACTGGCATTTATTTACATTGCTCGAGAAAATGTTGCTCAAAATATAATTTATTAGATCTAAAAGACCGGCGATCTGTAAACGATTTGAGTTTTATATATAAATTAATTCACGGCTACACTTACTGCCCTTTTATGTTAGGTAAGATAAGTTTTAACCTTTGCCAACAAAGATATACAAGACAGTCTAATGTATTTAAATGTAAACTGTATAAATCAAATTATAGTTTGTATGCACCTAGGGTGCGTTAAAGTACTTGGGCGAGGGTGAGAGTGACCCAAATGATCACCTTTGCCGTTCCTAAAGTAGGGGTGAATGGAAAATATTTCACTCCCGCCGGCGTTTATACCGTACCCTTGTTACCGTCCTCTATGAGCGGGGGAAATATCACACATGACCGAAGTTAGTCTGTTTTTTTATGTTATGTATGGTTTGTTTATGTCGTTATTATAATTTACATTTTGAAAATGGATATTGCAAACATTTCCATTTGTTCACATGAAATAATAAAAACAGAAACAGGTTTGGGACGCCCTATAACACCATCTTTTTTTATAATGTTGTGAATTAATGGATTTAAAGTTTCAAATGTATTTCTGTTAATACGGAAAACTGTGGAATTATTTTTTCCAAATATCCAGTAATTCTAATTACTTTTGCCTTTCTATTTCTCGCAGTTCCTCTAAATCATCTTCATCAAAATAAACCATTAACGGAAATGATGAAATGCATATTGTTCTGACTGCATTTGCTAATGGAACAACAACAGCTAAAATTTATCTTCTTTTATTAGCTTGTGCCATATTAACTAATAAATGTTGTTTATATTTGACGCATTGACGTTTTTTTTGACAGCCTTACCCAATGAAGTTGGCTTTACCATAATACCCTACTCTAAACACGTCACTCGCCGAGGTGTCACTCTCCCCTCACTCAGTGTTTAGGAACTTACCGCGAAACATTAAAATATTTAACTTTGAATAAACATCGCAGGGCCCCTTACTAAGTCTTAGCTTAAAAATAGCTACTAAGGGCCGCTTGCACCACCTCGCTTAACTGCTTAAGTGCCACTTTATTTCCAAGTGGAGCTTATATTCGTTGCACCATCTGCTAAGTAGAACATAAAAACCCCTAAGTGGAACTTATCGTAAGCCGAACCTTGAGTTCGGTTTACGCATATAAGGTGCAGAATAACCTAAAATTTGCTTTACAAAATTGCATTGTCTTTGTCATTTTTATAAAAATTCTGTGTATTACATACTACTCAAGTCACAAATGGATAGATTTTTAGATGTTCCTATTGACTAGATTTTATTCAACATACAAGTGTAGGGAGCTTTGCAGAAGTGCACATATCTACAGCATCTCGCATTATAGACAAATGCAATACTTGAATAAAATTATTTTATGTTCTTTTTGAGCATTAGCAGTATGTAAAAGGTTAGGTAGCAATAAGGACTCAGTTAATAATAATTAAAAAAATTAAAAATGCAGAGGTTTCGGAGATTTATCAGTGCAATTATGTAAAACTTAGTTATATTGAAAAGTAATATTTAATAAACCACGTAAGACCCCATTTAATTAATAATTCTATTAAGAATAAACGTGTAATAAATACTTCAAATAAAATGAACCGATCGTTTTTACGTATGTATGTCGGGCGAATGAATCACCCATATGAGTAATTAAAAGTTTTTATTACCATTAACTAGGTCTTTTTTGCTACCTAACCTAACCTAACCTAACCTTCTATATACTGCAAATGCAATAATATTAGTTGTTAAGACGCTGTCTGCCTTCTCTGCTGTCAAAAAATTAGGACAGAATAAAGCAAACTTTGCTGTGTTGCCACATATATCTGTATCTTACGTGAGTGGACTTTAAAATACAGTGGTGCAACAAAATATATTTTTAAGCTTCACTTGGACATAAGTGGTACTTGACTAAGGTCTAGTTTTAAGCGAGGTGGTGCAAGCGGCCCTAAATGATTGTGATAAGTGTATCTAATTAATAAGATGATTATTTAGAGACCCCAAAACTTTTCAAGCCTCTCGCACTGCAGGACATTAGCTACGGCGCTGATTATATATGTATTTGATTTTGTCTCAATATAAAGGGTAGTTCATAGTTGAACTTTTGAACTTTTAGGGCGGTTTTTCATCAATAAATTTTTATCCAAAATTGAACTCTAAAGTGAAAAGGGAAAATGCGTCTTGTTGACTACAATTTTGCATGAAATGCATGTTTTTTGTTTGTGTAGCAAACTTTGATATTTGATTAATTGAAGTTGTAGTGCATTTTAAGTGTATATTTGCACTGCAGTACTTGAGTACGCGTGTAGATTCCCGATAAGGAAATGATTTGAGAGATTTCCATTGCTTTTTAACGTCTAAGAGATACAGGATCAACTTCATTGCGGTCGTGAGAAAATAGAACCGCTTTAGAATGAAATAAGAAATGAACAAATCTTGAAACACTGTAAACAAGACTTTAAAAAGCAAACAGTCATTATCCATATCTGCAAAAAGTTCACAATTTTTTACCTGATGACCTGTCGTGAAGAAGAAAACTCTCCACATGGTTCTTGTAGCAAAAAATAAATGAATAGGTGCCTCGAATAAGATTGTAACCACGAAAAACTTAATTTTACATGATACGTTATTTATTACTTTTTAACAATTAAAACCATAATTTGTTTTTTGTTATATACTAGAACATATTAGTAGCTATGTAGTACTTTTTTTTTAATATATTACATAATTCTAGGAAATATATTTTGTTACAGTGGAAAAAGGTTGCATCATCACAGAAATCAACTGTTTTGTTTTTAAAAACGAGTCAAAACATTATTTTGTAATATATTTGTTTATAATTATGACTACAAAATAACAACTATTTGTACTCCTCTGTACAGTGATTTTCTTTTAGTTATCTGTTGTAGGTAAGTTTTTATTAAATTTCTTGTAGTTTGAATTTTGAAGGTAAGCACACATATTGAGTTGTTTTTTTTTTTTACTTTTTACCGGTAAAGCATACATTGGCCTTTATGCTTCTATAGTAACTGGTGGTAACAAACGATTTTGAACAACTTTTGATTTCTTAATTAATGAGTGACATATCCAAGGTTGTAAGATGTGACTTATTCTAGAAAGTAATATTGTAGGATCATCATTGGTAATTTTGTACCACACGGCTTTCGTTGTTTTAGTACTTGCACGAGGCAGATTTGACCAAACTTAAATCTTTAAAAAATCGTTTATGTAACAAACATGGAATGGTTTAGATGGTCTTGCGATAACTTTTACTTGGGTAATAAACTATTGCGTTTTTTTTTAACGTTCAATATCGCAGGACAGATGTAACATGGTGATAATCGTATTTTCAAGAGGTCTTAAAATCGTAGTAATTATGTTATATTGAACAAGGCGTTGTTTCAGCAGAGCCTTTTTTGTAACAGTTTTGCGCCACATACGCATACATGCTACATTGGTACCCATGTTATTTACTGCTTGATTGTAACATGAATATTGGCGTTGATAAAATATATTGGAATACTTTAGCGTCGGGTAAAAAGTACCTTCTGAAGATCTGTACATAAGACGACATTGTTTGCGTTACTTTTGGCAAGAGCTGTATAATCCTCTAAACTAGAGTATGCTTTAGCGTGGTGCATTTTGCTTTTAAATTATATATTTGTCGCATATGTCAGATGTAGGTGATAAGTTGAAGTCTACATAAAAAATATTCATGTAGTATTTTTTTAAATTTTATTAATGGATAAGTCAGAATTCAGAATGTCTCTGGGTGTTATTTCTAAAGTAGGGACTTAGTTGAAATTGCACAACTCCTGGCAAAGCAGGACTATAATCCTCATGTGGATAGAACGGAACACTGTTTGCAGGTCTAGTATTATGTACACAAAAATCGAAACCAAATATTTTTCAAGCCCCCTGCTGATTAATTATTATACTCTTGGGTGATATATTTTGATGCAGTAATTTAACATTATTATGCAGAAACGCAAGTCTGTTCTGGGTGTTATTTCTAAAGTAGTGACTCATTTCTGTTAGAAAAGAATGGATGTGCTCTTGAATAATAGTTTTTTTTTCACGTCACTAGAAGTTGCTCGTGGTCTATTTTTGTTTCCCTCTTTGATTTTCTACTGCGCTATTAAATTTTACTTTTTCCTTAGCTTTAGCTTTTGGATTCGCCTTGGTGTAATTTTTAATATATTGTACAGAGCTTTCTGTCATACTCTCTTTTTTACACTTGATAAAGTTAAACTCTTCTTCATTTTTTGAAAAATGATTTTTAATTTATCTTAGACATGCCTTCAAGTGAATCGGTCGCAGTCGAGACTACCACCGCGCTCTTCTGACGTGATTCCTTTGGACTTCTTTTTTTTATAATGGGGTATGATGAAAGTCTGAGAAATCGCACCATCAGTGCAGTGCAATTGCTCAGTCAGTCGTCCGCGAGTGTGTATTGAAAATATCGGTAGAAATTTCGAGCAGCTTTTGTGAATTATCCGTTTTATTAATAGAATTACTGTCTCAGAGAGTACCAACAATAGCTGAATAATGTTGCTCGGAGCAATATTAAACTCTTCTGTTGATAGTAGATAGACTGTCAAATAATGGTTAAGTTTGATAGTAACTGATTTATATTAGAATATCTAGGGATACAAAAATAACAGGAAAAAACATTTTAAATGTAATGTTGGGAATAACAAAATGTAGATTCCGGATAGCTACATCTACAATAATGATGTAATTTTTCTTACATTTTTATTCTTTTCACTGCGGAGGGGGAGCATTTTTGGAAATAAATGTTGAAAAACAAAAAGTCTCATTTTAAACTGAAAAATCAGCCCTGAAGATTTGGCAGTTTAACTAGATTACTCTCTGCATAGTTGTTGGGCTCGTAAATCCGAACTTCATAAACAAACAGAAATAAAATCCTAGTTATTGAAAATAAAATTGTCTTTTGTTTTCTAATACTGTTTATATTACAATTTGGGATAATTTTGTATATTTATTATTAATATAATATAATTATATAAAAGATTTTCAATAAATAAAAATTAAGTAACATATTTTGGATTAGGAACAAAATATTATTAAAATACATACATTTCAATAAAATATTAGAGCTCGTCAGTTCATCATTACAACAGATTTAACTTAATAAATCCATTATATCATCATTGGACAGTGCATTATTACTAGAATTATTACCACCGATTGCCGAAGATTGCAGCATAGGAGTCGTAACATTCATCATTTGATTCATGGGCATTTTAGAACCACCCGAACTTGGTAATAAATTATCCAATACGTTCCAATTCTGATATTGGTTACTGGATTGATTCTGCCAAGATGTATTATGCCATTGTTTGGAATTCTGATTCCACGCATTATTACCATTCATATTACCTTGCAAATTCATCACTGGTGGTTTATAACTATTCGAAACTAAATTTATATTAGAAGATGTTACTGGCTGACTGTTATTAGTTGGGAATGTTAATTGAGGAAACGATGACGAGTTATTCATTGGAGGCGATGGAATCTGTGGAAAAGCATTCAATGAAGTAGACATATCTTTCGTTGTTTTATTCACTGGCTTCAATGGAGTTTGATTTTGTAATATCTTCATTGTATCCTGGTGTTTGGATATTTTTTGTTTATCTTGTAAACTCATTGAATTTGGAATGAATTTATCCAATCCCAATCCAGTAAATGCTTGATCTAATTCAGGACCTTTAGAATTTGTCGTTGGAATTGAAGGCATTGTCGATTCTAAAACTTTGCGTTCTTGTTGAACCGAATTCAACTGTTCTAATTTAGTTCTGTGTTCATTTTCAACTAGTTGAAACATTTGTTTGACTAAAGCAACCAATGCATTAAATTGCGCTAAACTCAACCCGTTTTCAATACATAGAGGAGTTAAAAATGGAAGAATACGTGTTGCTATGACTTCTTTGCTTATTCCCAATTTTTTATGATTCAGTGCTAATTTATAAATACCTAAAATTCCCATCAAAACCGCCGGCTCCCGTGATGGAATTTGCGGAAGAAACGGTAATATTTCATCAAGAACTAACCATTTATCTAAATTTTCTAATATGCGCCCAACGCAAAGCAAACAATTAACACGCACCGATAGATTTGTAGTAGACAGACATAATTTTTTAATCCTCGGTAACAAACTGTTTTTAACATTTGAATGATCCAATAACCCGGCAAAAGTCGGCAATACGGATAAACACAATTCGTGTATTTGCGGAGTATCTGAATCCAATCCTCGATATAACATTGGCAAAACGTGTTGCTGTATATCTTCAGCCGGTGTTAATTTCAGTAACAATTCCATTTTTTGTAGAAATATTAATAGAATCTGTACCGGCTCTGTGAGTTTCATCACTGGTTTAAGATAAGGCAATACGTATTTAACAAATTCTTTTTGTGAACAGTGCTGCGATATATCCAAAATGCTCGGCAAAACAAAAGGAACCATTGTGGGTTGCTGCAGATCACGTACTAAACACGGCAAAACCCTCTGCAATCGAACACGCTGTGGTAATTTAGCTAAAGACTCCGGCAAACCCTTATAAAATTGAGATTTTTGTAAATTATCCCATTGAAGTAAGGAATCCAAATATGTTAATGTTTTCACCCCAACATCCTCAAAATATGGAATCTGAAAATATTTGTTAAATTTACTTAATTATAATAATAAAAATATTGCAATGTTACTTTAATAAATTGATGAGCATCCGGTCGTAATTCAGGTGTAATATTCAGCATCATCTTAACATACTCTTTCAAATCATCTGGAATACATTGCAATTTACTTGCTGGCAACTGTTTAAGTTGTTGAGCCCTGGCACGGAACTGTTGCACATCTTTAACTTTTGAAATGGGTTGATTACCAGGCGAATGCAGCACATATGCCAATGCACCCAATGAGAACATATCACTCCCTGTTGTGTTACATTGTGTAAGGATACATTCAGGAGCCATATAATCCAATTGAGATTGCACTACTCCTGGCAAAGCAGGACTATAATCCTCATGTGGATAGAACGGAACACTGTTTGCAGGACTAGTATTATGTACACAAAAATCGAAACCAAATATTTTCCAAGCCCCCTGCTGATTAATTATTATACTCTCAGGTGATATATTTTTATGCAGTAATTTAACATCATTATGCAGAAACGCAAGTCCCTCACCAATTTGTAACAATCCGTATTTCATTTCAATATCATAAAATTTAAAATCACTTAATGGTTGAGGCATATTAAAACTATCACCTAATACGTTCGCAAGGCTACTGAAAACAGGTTCTGTTGCAAAAGCTAAACTTTCTCGACTCTCTTCTAATGGATGCTGCACTGTTAATATTCTTGGATGCCGTATTTTAGTCAATTGCATTACACCTCTACGCAATGAATCTAATATAATATCACGATCACCTTTCCCCCATTTTTCCAACTGTCGTTTTTCAAAAACAAATATTGCAGCTTCTTGTTTCGTCGACCTTTTTGTTCCTTTGTATATTTTCCATAGTAATCCTAAAATTGATTAGTATAAGTGATGATTTTATTTATAAGAAAGAAAACACTTACCAGGTCCCCCAGATGCTATGTGGGATGAGGCATCAAATTCTCTTGTTACTGGATTTCCAGGCAAGACACCTGATAATTGTGAAACTGTACTACTTACTGAGCTACTAACTTGTGAATATATTTTATTAAACACCTCCATTATACCACTAAATATAAAATTAACAAATTAAAAATCTTAAGAATGAGTCATCCTTGCAGCTGTCAATGTCAGAACTTATACCCAAAAGTCAATATACCTAAATATCAAAGATTAGTGTGAAGCAGCGTTGCCAGATGACTCAGTTGAAATTACTGAATACCGCTGTCAAAATTACGGTAGAATACGGTAGATTGTATTATTGCATTAAACATCGGCCTGCGCACGCGCTTTGTCTATTTTTGAACACCCTTACACGTGTCTGCCGAGTTTGTTTAAATCATTATGAATTAATAATTTTTAGATTTTGAAATATTTGTATTCAATATTTCATCAAATATCATAATATTAAGTTGAAACATGTTAATTAAATACTGTTACTATATTAAAACTTGTCAATAGGGAGAAAAATCCCCAATTTTAAATTATTTAGAAATTACGGTAGAATACGGTCGTTTTTAGCAAATAAAATTTTAGAGGTAGGAGCAGTCAAATTACGGTAGATCTACTGTAATTACGGTGAATCTGGTAACGCTGGTGTGAAGTGAGCAGAGATATAAATTTAGGAGGAGTGACAACTCGCTTCATCTTGCGCCATTTTGACCATTTGCTGTAAACTGTGAAGCGAGTATTTCATGAAAGACATGTTTACGTTGCTATTGTTGAGTTGAGTTGTTATCAATGAAGTAGAGTAGGGTAGAAGGGGCAACGACGACTGCGCATCCTAAACCTCGATCCGCGTTTGGTTACTGCCATTTTAGTTCATAAAAACTCGTTTGTTTACATTTGGTATCACGAATTAGGCAACTAACAATACTTGGTACACAGGTACAACTTTTATCTTTGCATGTAATTTAAGAGGGTTACCTAACTATAAAAATAAAAGCGCGGCATATTTAAGTAAAATTTTTATTTACGAAACGTTTACGTATATTACTCATAGACTAACTAGAGATAAATGATAATTATTTACAATAAACTTGCTTATATACATTTCAAAGAGATTATAAAATAATTAAGGGCGTAGAAATAAAAGAACGGCATATTTAAGTAAAATTTTTATTGGTGGTTAAATAATATAAGTTTATGTAGTTTTTGGCGAATATTTCCATTTATAGAAGTTTCTATATTTGGCAAGTTTATGGTTGGAATAGAGCCTTCCATGAGTTTGGCATAACGACCGGATCGATTAAAACATAATTCTTCAAAATGTTGTGAACACACTCTAGTAGTTTGACCCCAATTTCGAGTTATTTTTAATATATTCTTCCATTTTGCATATGATGTTTCTGGTATCCTAAAGATTTAATTGTTATTTATCTCTATTAATTGTTATGTTTGATTGCTACTATTATTTACAATTGACCGGTAACAATAATTAACAACATCCATCCAATGTTTCTAAACTAGTAGCAGATGCCACAAAAAATACTATTTTATATTATTATAATATAATGTATAAATACTTACGTATGCAAAGATATTCCCGCTATTCTGTTTGATATGTTGTTACAACCTAATGCTGCACATGTAATCGGCATATTGAACAAATTAAACCATTCACTACCACAACCACAAATTTATAATAATATATTTACGAAACGTTTACGTATATTACTCACAGACTAACTAGAGATAAATGATAATTATTTACAACAAACTTGCTTATATATTAGTCTGCGAGTAGAAAATAATTATGCAGGTACATTTCAAAAAGATTATAACATAATTAAGGGCGTAAATCTTTGGAATTTCCAAGTAATCCAATTAAGTAGATAGAATAAGCGGGTTCTGGGCCCTCCGCTCCTCCGCTTCCGGTGCTGTGTTATAATGTGTATAAGAAATTGTAAAACGTGCCCCTCCACTTTGATGACGTGCAATAATATCATATCTATATTAATATGTAAACAGTCCAATAGATGAGTCATCCGCGCCTCTGCGTCGAGCAGTAGGTGACGTCATCCATAAGAGCTTCTTGTGTGTGAGTGAGAACCAGAAATCGGAAATGGAAGGATGGAAAATATGAGAGACAGCAGCAGCCACCTAGCGGCAGCAAGCAAACTAGCATATACAGGGTGATCGAAAGACTTTGTATATACAGGGTGTGTAAAAAATAAATCCAAGATGGCGACCGGAAGTGGTTATCATTATCTTAGAATCAAAAATGGCGACCGGATGTTCGACTTCCGGTGCTGCAAATAAGGTCGTTATGGTACTCAAATGAAAGGTCTCATTGCGTAGGTTACGAATCTGAAATAAAAATGTTTACTTGACCTGCTCCTAAGCCTTTTTGACCATACGGTACTGATTAGCAGCAGCAGGTTGCCGACAGCAGGGTTCCAAGTGTGCGAGTGCAATGCAGCAGCAGCAGCAGCAGCCACCTAGCGGCAGCAAGCGAACGAGCATATATACAGGGTGGTCGAAAGACTTTGTATATACAGGGTGGGTCAAAAATAAATCCAAAATGGCGACCGGAAGTGGTAATCTTTATCCCAAAATAAAAAATGGCGGCCGGAAGTGCGACTTCCGGTGTCGCAAAAAGGGCCTTCATGGTACTCAAATGAAAGCGCCCGTCGCGTACGTCACGAATCTAAAATAAAAACTTGTACTTGACCCGCTCCTAAGCGATAAAAATACAAAATAACCTTCTGGATGTTTTAAAATAAAGAAACAATTGTTAAATGTGTAATTATAATTTCATATGTATTTTATAAATTATATAAATGATATATTACCAATCATTAAATAAAAAAATCAAATATATGTTATAACTGTGTTTTATTTCATCATTTCATAACAACATGCATGATAACATATCATCAATTTTCAACAGGAAATTATAACATAATCAGAAGTAACAAGATGTAATTGACTTTCTGTTAAAAATGTATATTGTTTATTATAAAGGTAGTTAAATTAAACACAACATCTAAATAACACATTTATTATTATTTAAAAAAATTACAAGAAAAATTTGCACGTTTATCAATAAAAATGTCAATCTAACATTACCAATTACACAATAAGTTACATTTAATAATATTTAATATTATTATTATCATTTAAATAAGTACAAATTTTTTTTACATTTTGAAATGAACAATTACTAAACTCATCCGTGTGATTTGCACAGAAATGAGTACATTTTTCAAACTTCGGTGAATTAATTTCACCTTCTAAATTTAAAATGATGAAATTCGGAAAATGTCTTTTTAAAAAATCTTCTTTTTGAACACCCTTGACCACGCACGTCACATCGGATAAATTCTGAGTAAATCTGTAAAAGATGTTGTCAATCTCGGCCATATCAACAATTCCTCCGGAATATGGAATTGAGTGGTAGTTATTTTCCAACCATCTGGCTTGGATTTTTTCTTTAGATGTTAAAAACGAATAGTCGATTGTCGGTTTCATCAAGTAAGTGTGAATATTTTTGTAATTTGTCGCAATACTTATTTCCTTCGGTATAAACTGATTTGCAATTACAAATCCTTGCATATCGATGGCTAATATAATCATCATGTTATATGAAGTGTACACATCAACGGTCTGTACTCGACTAAAATAAGAGCTCAATTGATGGGTATTTGACGCATTTTTCTACGTTCAGGATTCACTACTGCTTCCAATGTTATTGCAATCTTTTTAATTCTACGTTGAAATCGTAGTCTATTTTGTGCTTCAATCATCCATTCAGCACCGCTTCTATAATCACCACATTCTTCAGGCAAATAAATGACCGTTGACTCGGGCTCACTGAATCTCACTCTTTTTCCCATCACACGAGTTTTCGAACCAACCCTGATAGCGGTGTGTATTCAACTATGGTATCGCTCAAAATGAGACAATAACACCTAGTATTGTCTTTAAAAATCTGAGAAGCTTCCATTTCAAGGCGCAAGTCTACCGTCGAGGACTTGATGCTTTCATTTTGTTTTGAAACGTCAAATACAAACATTGTGTGATTCTTAAATTCAGTAAATGAAAAGTACGGTTGATTTTTTGCATTATCATAGTAACTACTTTGAAACTGACAGTACATCTCGTAGGCGGTTAAATATTCGCCATTGTCAAAATCCAAATTTAAATTTTCGTATGGATATGTTTCAGAATTTAGATAGATTCTTATGTTTCTAATGTTACAATGATCGAATGTGGAAACGTCTTCACTTGACACACCCTTTTTGTTGACGTGAAAAGCTATAATTACATATCGTGATTTCTCTAGACTGTTTGAGGTTTTTACGGACCAAACACTATCTTTAGATTTATTCATAGAGGGTAGTTCGTGTAGTTCCCATTTGCGAAATGGGATTAAGATTCTAGGATCGGTTTTAACTTGTTCCAACATTTGTAATTTAATCTCAGCATTTAATTGTATATGTGGTACTCTCCACTCGATTTTGTTTATTTTAAATTTAATCTGGCTAATTGCTTTTTTATCAGTATCATCGCTTATGAAACAATTTACATCAGTAGACGCACGTAGTAGAATTAGTTCGTGTTTAGCAAATCCCATTATTTTTTGATAGTCTTCGGCAAATCCTAACCAACACTTTAGCGGAATAAGAGCGAAAAACTTTTTATTCACAAAATATGTTTTTATTTGACCGGTTTTGCCCCACCCGGCAGTTCCCAAAACTTTAATTTCTTCGGCGTCTCCGTAGGAAAGAAACCCCTTCATAGTGCTCGAGATACCCAAATCTCTCGTTCTATCAATCTCGACACCGTTTAACTCATATCGGATTTCTTCGAACAAGAATGAGAAAACGTTGTTGGTTATGCTAAATGTTTTTCCATCTGATGGCTGTCCCTCGACCTCTCCAACCAAGTATATACTGCTTTCGCTTGGACATGTAAAAATATCTTGGTTCTGAATTGTGATTCTGATTTCATCGTTATTATCAAAGTTTGTAGTCCTTGGTCGGTAAGAATGATACTGTTCTTTAACGATGCTCTCATCAAATTGCACTTCATCAAAAATGTTAATTTTTCCCATAATGTTTCACTCTGTAACTTAGAGCCAATAGTCGGGATAAATTAAGACGTGTCACCTCTTTCGTAGGCAAAGGGGAACTGATGGTGAACGCATTGTTCTTCTTCTTTTTATTACCGAAAACAATTCCCATCTTACAGAGGTTTTAATTCCAATCTTATTAAAATATTTTCTCTCCTAAAATTAATGGGATCCCCCGCTTGATCTAATATTCTGAGATTGATATTGTCGATGCTATTGCGAACGTTTACCGGTAAATATAAAATATTTCGAGGTTCAATATTAATTGCGTAACCGGGATCCACTGCGGGACTAAATTCGAACAACGTGTGCGACAGACGATCGTCGTAATATGCTCCAGTAACGATGTTGCACTCTATTCTTATACTTTCCACTTTAATTATTTGCACGGGTAAATCGGACCTATGAATAATTCCGGCTTTTAAAATTTCTTTTCCGGAAAATCCCAAGAGACGCCCGATGGTGTTTTTATCAGGTGTAAAATCAATGTCGTACTTGCTCTTGATTTCGCACTGAAGAGTGTTGTGATTGGGTTTCAAAGACAAAATTTCTTCTGCTTCCGACTCGGGCAAATTTAACCCCCCTATTATCATGCGTTGCAAATACAATTCAATGTCTCGAATTTCGTATGCGCCTGTAGAAAGTGTGATCAATTTATTATCGTTGAAAATGAATTTATTGTTGGTTCCTTCCTCAATGTTCGGTATGGAATTATATGTGTGAAAACCAATGAGTCCTAAACAATATTCGTGTTGCGGATCTAATTCGATCGGGGGATAATAGTTGACCGATAGTTTGCTGCTATCACCTTGCAGGGTGAACGTTCGAGACATGACTAGCATAAAATTAATTTTAACATCTTTATTTATATAAAAACTCTAAACATAAATGTCCGCAGTTGTGAGAGTTAAATTTCTGATATTGATTGTGATTATATTTTATCTCGCATGCTTTGAAATATTTTACAACTTCTAGCGGCGGGCTTAAATTTCCAAAACTGTCAAAATATTGCACGCGTCTGCCGTTCTTCTTGTACGCTACCCAATGAGTGCCGGCTCCTGCCGTCCTATCCAGATTTATTATGCCCGACTCTCTATAATGAGGGTGATGCGGTAACTGATCTCGCATAAATACTCCTCTAAATGTTTTAATATGTTTCGTATATTTTTTCAAGTCTAAATCTGTGAGCGGTCTATCGGGCAGCGAACTTAACAGTTTTTTGATTTTTTCAGGTACAGTCCCAAACCTTTCTTATATGGTTTTAAATATAAACCGCTTCCCTTCTTTCCGAGAGCGATGGCTTCCATCGTTTTGTTGTGACGCTCGGACTCTTGCAGTTTCTTTTGTGCCTCCTTAGTTGATTTTACTGCTCGTACGATAGCGCTAGTACCCCCTGCGATCGAACCTAAGGCGCTTAATCCAGCAAAGAGGGGTATGAGTGGCAGAAAGCCACCTTGTTTTGGAATAGGTAGAACTCTTGGTTTGCGGACTTTATTACGTCCACCCGTTTTTTTAACAGCATCCTTAGCAGCAATCAAAGCAATTTTAGCACTTTCTCGTATAACGTCTGCACTTTTAATTTTTTTTGCTAACGGTTTTAACGCCGTTCGTACTTTATTTACTACACCTGCGCGAAGAGCTACAGTTTTAACGCCCATTCCTAATTTCCTTTTGGCTTTCATGATTCCAGTTACCGCTAGAGCGCTTGCTTTTTCGCTTAACGAAGAGTTCTTAGACTTAACTCTCCCCCAAGCAGATTTTTCCAAACTTTTATCTGCCTTATGTCGATCCTCTAACTTGGATGAATTCGAATAGGCAATGTCGTGCTGCATACAAGCTTTATCCAATTCGTTTATACCGATATCTCCTCTGATCAAACGCTTCTTCAACTTGGTGCCGGGACCGCAATATTTATATCCGGGTAAGTGGAGCTCAACAGGTAACTTATCTATAGCGCTGTTGATGATACCTCTACCGTGGTACATTGCTTAATAATTTTATCAGATCAATGATGTGTATATATAGCCATATTAATTAGAGTTTTAGTTAGTATAATGAAAACCGTTAAGCAGAAAGTTACTTTACCAATTATAAATATAGACTCAGTTGTGGGGGATACGACTGGACAATCTGAAAAACATGGCCCGTTAATCCCAAATTCTGTAAGAGCTTTAATATGCGGACCATCGAATTGTGGCAAAACTAACGTTTTATTTTCAATGCTTTTCCATGAAAACGGTTTAAAATTTGAAAACTTGTACATTTACTCAAAGTCGTTGTATCAACCAAAATATCAAATGTTAAGTGACGTTTTAAGCTCGATGTCGGAAGTTAGATATTTTCCATTTTCTGAAAACTGCGAAATCCTCGATCCGAGTGAAGCAAATAATAATTCAATTTTCATATTTGACGATGTTGCATGTGACAAACAAGATAAAATTAGAAATTTCTTCAGTATGGGTAGACATAAAAATGTTGATTCATTTTACCTATGTCAAACATATACACGTATTCCTAAGCATTTGATTCGCGATAATGGAAATTTTATAATGCTCTTCAAACAAGATGATTTAAATTTGAAACATGTATACCAAGACCATGTGAGCAGCGATATGAGTTTCGAAAAGTTTAAAACTCTATGTGCAGAATGTTGGAAAGAAAAGTATGGTTTCATTGTGATAGACAAGGATTCTGATGCCGGCAGATACCGCAAAGGACTCGACGAGTATATAATAATAAACTGATAATTACCTCAATCAGTATAGCGCATGCGTTAGAGGGGTGTGGTTATTATTTCTTTCTCTATTGAAGTGAAGCAGTATAAAGAGATTAAGCAGTTATATAGCAATTGATATAGCAGTATAAAAGCGGTAGCTATTGAACAGCGCCTGATATAGCGCGCAGTATAGCGGAATAGCAAGCGGTATAGCGGAATAGCGAGCGGTATAGCGGAATAGGGAGCGGTATAGCGGAATAGCGAGCGGTATAGCGGAATAGCGAGCGGTATAGCGCTACAAAAGCGCTCGCTATTTTTAGAGATGCGGTATAAGAAGCGCTCTCTATTACGGAACCCTTTCAATACGGAGAAACACAATGTTGATAAGGAACTCATAACTGTAAAGCATGCAATTCGCAAGAAAGTAATGGCTCTCAAATTGAAGCAATCCGATGATAATGAAATCTTGAATAAAACTTACAAGCCTTTAATTGAACCAATTAAGGAGTTAATAAAGAGTTCTACATTGCCTCCGGGTCCTGCAAATGTACTTCATATAACGCCTCAAATTAAACAATCTCCTACGCAACCACCGCAACAGCAAGTGACTCCGATTAGACCTAAGAGAAAATATGGTAGAACTTCTACACCTACGAAACCAGAGGAAATGGTCAGTTTTGGTCAATATGAACCCAGTATGATACAATTTGATAAAACACAAGGTGGTTTAGAAAGAAACTCTTACGAGGGTATGTCAAATGCAACCACACTTAGGGAGGAAAATTATAAACCCGAAGAAGAGACTTACGAAAGTAGGTTAGAGTCTTCAGATGATACAGTTGATAATACAGTTGATAATACAATTGATAATACAGTTGTTGAAAATAATGAAAACCCAGACCCTATTACTGAACGTGGTTTGAGAGAATATCTCGAACAGTATCCTAATGTTTTAGTGCCTTTACTTATTGGATACGTCAAAGATGCTGATAAAATTGTTTATGATCGCTCTTCGGTAACGGGAGTTAATTATGACATTGATACCAGCAAGATAATCGTTGGAAACACAGAGCTAATGATTGATGGGATTGGAGATTTTTATGTAAGAGGGAAAAAATTTATAGGTACTGATGGATTGTATGAATTATTATTCAAGAAAACTCCTCAAAATTATACTGAACAAGACAAAAGAGACTATTTTGAAGTTTTAGTGGCTACTAATGCTTTATTTAAAAATCATAATCCTGCAGAGCAACATCAAGGAATTGGTACAACAAAATATAAAATGTTAGTTAAACCTATGTTAGATGAACGTAAAAAAGCGAGAGCAATGAGAGTGAACGAGAAAACTGTGGATGAAGAGATAATGGAAGCCTTTGCTAATACTACTACTACTACACACCGTCCAAATCGCAGCAGGAGTGTGTCAGATGCCAATTCGTACACAGGTAAAGGATTCGATTCAACATTAGAAGTCGAAGATAAGCCTTTTCGATACACATACTGGGATAATCCTAACGAGTTAATAGAACGTTTGTGGTTGCTACACGCTTCACGTAGAGCCGGAAATTCATCTCACGCTAACGAGATTGCCTCCATCGAAGAAGAGCTGAGAGAAGCAAATATAATCTATTAAATTTTTATTTTAATCTCAATATCACTATGAGTGTAGACAAGTTCGGACGTCATTCGTCGCAAAATAAATCATTTGCTGGTGCAAGAGGCCCGCCAGGCAACGGTTTTAAGCGCGATGCTGATGGGAATTTCGACATTTCTCACAAGCGTTTGAAAAATGTTAATGCTCCTATCGATGATACTGATGTCACGACTAAGCTGTACGTTCACAACATTTCCGACTACCTCGACTCTAAAATTACAAATCTTCTCAAGAAATCTGATGATGATAAGAACGCTATCAATACTCTCTTGGAAAATTTAAACGCCGAAAATAAATCTGATTTTGATCATATTAATATCAAATATGAGGATCTTGATAAGAAAATTCAATTATGCATTAAAGACATTCCTGAAATGATTGAATCAAAGTTACTGACATTTAAGGGTGAATTGCATAAAATTGAGCAGAATATGAACTTGGTCAGCAATGCACATACAAACTTCAATCTGAATGTTTATGATCGTATTGAAGCCATACGTGATAACTTAACAACAACATACAACAGTGTAAAGGTTCAAATTAACAGCATTAATGATCGAATTCACGATATTAGCGAGCGAATAGACAAATGAACTAATTCAAAGCGACATTCAAATAAAATGGGGGGAGTTTGTTATTAAAAATGAATTTGTTATTGGGAGCTCAAGCGGAGAGCATCAAAAATTGATTTCTTCGAACAAGAATGAGTAAAGTAAAACAAGATATCGTTACTGAAATCCACAAGCCCGCGCGAATAAATTTCTCTAGAAGACGAACCATTTTGAAAGGTTTAGATGATTTGTGGCAGGCTGATTTGGCTGATTTTATACTGTATTCTCGCGAAAATAAGGGATATAAACACATTCTTATTGTAATCGATTGCTTCTCCAAATACTTGTGGGCGGAACCTCTAAAAGATAAAAGCGGACCGTCAGTGAAGAGTGCATTTGACAAAATATTTAATGGTGGTAGGATCCCGAAAAACTTGCAGACCGATCTGGGTAAAGAGTTTTACAACAAGCATGTTGAAAATTTGCTTAAAAAGCATTCGATTAATCATTACTCTACGTTTACTATTAAAAAGGCTGCAATGGCCGAGCGAGTGATACGTACTATTAAAGAAATATTATATAGAGAGTTTAGTTTACGAGGCAAATATAAATGGATCGATGTATTACCTGATATCACAAAAGATTACAACAATCGTAAGCATAGTACCATCGGTATGAAACCAAATGAAGTCACTAAAGATAAAGAATCGATGTTGTTGAAAACCGTTTATTCACACATCAAGATTGCTGGACCGCGAAAATTTAAAATTGGAGACTTTGTGCGAATCAGCAAGGAGAAAACCGTTTTTGCGAAGGGATACACACCTAATTGGTCCACCGAAATATTTAAAGTGATTTCAATTAAAATCACAAATCCTACTGTGTACCTGTTGGAAGATTCAAGGGGGAGTCCAATCAAAGGAGGATTTTACGCTGAGGAAATTCAACTTGTTAAGCATAATGATGCATATCTAGTGGAAAAAATTATAAAGAAAAAAGGAACTAAAGTTTTCGTGAAGTGGCTGGGACTTGATAAGACTCATAATAGTTGGATTGATAAAAATAATGTTTTATAATAATTTAATCGTATACTAGTTTAGTTTTAATAATAATAATAATAATAATAAATTTATATTGTAACCCACACACATTGTTTTATTTATGTGAAGGAGTAAATAATAAGATTGATTTTTTTTTTAAACATTTAATTCATCAGGAGTTTATATTCATACATTCATAGTCATAATACATTTTACCGTAAAACATGTTCAGTGTTTCCATCATAAGATACTCGAGCTCTCCTTTTGTATCGTTCTCACTCAATAAGCGGATAACTTTACCATACAAATCGTTATCTTCGTGAGCTAATTTTAAACATTTAGCCATAATTACATTATAATATAAATCAAATTCATAGGATTTTAATAATGTTAATTTAAAGTTTATAAGATTCTTAAAATTAATCAAGTTGTTGAATGTCATTAAAGAAATTAATATTTTAAAATTCCGGCACTCAAGTAATATAACATCCAGTTGTTTGTATGAGGTATATGAAATGCGGTGATCGCAGTACTTCCATGCGCCCCCATCTCTAATTTCGGTTATATTCATTTTGGAGAATTCACTCCATTCTTCTGCGGTAAAGAAAATTTCGTTGCGTCTAAAAGTACCATTATGTCCACAGTGGATTTTGATAATTGGTATAAATCCCAGTGCTGGACTTAGACCAATGGACACAAACTTTGTTCTAGAGTTATTGATTGTATAAGAGCTCTCTCCAATCAGCTGCATCTCCCGCTTGACGTCATCATCGTATCTGCAAATGCCTTCCTCCACAGGATCTTCGAACTTTAGAGGATCTGAAAAGAATGATTAGATGTAGAAATAAATTTCACTTGAGAAAAATATATTTAAAACTTACGTTCAATAATATCTTGTGACTCCAGACTTTTTAGGTTAATCTGTTGCATGCACACATCATCTAAATCGTACCCCACGTTGTAGAATTTTTCTGCATCTTTGCGTGTTAAACCGTAAGTACCTTTGGGGTTGATGTACTCGTATAATAATTCAGGTTGTAGATCTCTTGGTCGACTCTCCATATCCTCAACGAACGGTTTTATAGAATGTTTTGGGGTCTCGATTGGATTTACATGTGGTTTTTTAACATCGTACTCTCGTTTTAATGGTGTAAAATAACACTTTTTGAGATTGGACATTATGAACTCTATTGCAAATGGGGCTAAACTATTGTGAACTGAACTGCGCAAACACTGAATCAACTGTGAAGTTTTTGCATCATGATCACCATGTTATTACTAATTTAAGAATTAGATTTTTATTTTATTTTAACCAATCACAGGGCTGATAAAGATTTAATGATTTATATTTATTGTCAATCAGAAGGTCGGTATGATGGTGATAAGAATTTTCTTGTTGATTCTTGTATTACGATGCAATTTTTCTGTTAAAAGCGGATGTTACATCCTGTTACTTCTGATTATGTGATAATTTCCTGTTGAAAACTGGTGATATGTTATCATGCATGTTGTTATGAAATGATGAAATAAAACGCAGTTATAACATATATTTGATTTTCTTTTATTTAATGTTTGTTAATATATCTTTTATATAATTTATAAAATACATATGAAATTATAATTACACATTTAACAGTCAAAATTATTTCTAGACTCAATATTAAATTTGCGTTATTACTTTCAACATTCGAAATTATTAAATGATTTGATACATTCATTACGTATCGATTTTTATCGAGGAACATAAAAGTTGCATTCATCACATTTGACACTCCCGGAATTGTGCTGGCGTTGATTTTGAACGTTCTTGGATGAGTGGTATTGTCGAGGTGCATCATTTTCCATTCCAAAGGCCAACTATCATTGATTCCTCTATCGATGGCGGTTATGAAGCATTGTCTGGCATCTTTGGGTTTCGTGATGAACAAAGTTCCATTAAGCAAAGTTGATAATAGTATGAATGCGGTGCTATTCATTTTCGGTGCTCTTGACACTTTTTCTAGTTGATCGGTAATCTTGACACTTTTTGCAGATACACCTTTCTGCGATGCATCTAAAACAGTTTTTTATGGGTGGAGGCGGTCCGTCTATGTGATTCTCATCAGTTGGAAGGTTGTAATGCTTATGACAGGGGAGTCTTATTTGGAAATATAAATCATTTTTACATTTTTCAGGCAGGAAGTCCCACAATCTTTCCAAATTTAGTCCATATAGCGATCGCAAATATTTGTCAGGCAGATATTTTACATATTCATCAGTTAACTTGTATTCATCCTACAATTCAATGGCTTTATTTATATTTTTAAATAAACTTCTCTCGACTTCGCTAATTTCATCGGAGCTGTATCCCGCCGAGTTTTGCACACAGTTGCTTTTGTAATTCATAATCACAAATAATTTTTTTAACATTTTTAATTTGCCTTAATAGACTTTCCAATTGATAGTCTAATTGCTGTTTTTGTTTTTGCAATCGATTTTTTAAAAGGTGTCGTTTAATGAGTGACGTTCTTGACATCACCATTATCTTTAACTTTTATTATGTTTAACTGATTTTTAAATTTAGTGTCTCCACTTAAACAACGGATTGTTATCATTTATTTCTTTATTTTAAAACATCCAGAAGGTTATTTTGTATTTTTATCGCTTAGGAGCGGGTCAAGTACAAGTTTTTATTTTAGATTCGTGACGTACGCGACGGGCGCTTTCATTTGAGTACCATGAAGGCCCTTTTTGCGACACCGGAAGTCGCACTTCCGGCCGCCATTTTTTATTTTGGGATAAAGATTACCACTTCCGGTCGCCATTTTGGATTTATTTTTGACCCACCCTGTATATACAAAGTCTTTCGACCACCCTGTATATATGCTCGTTCGCTTGCTGCCGCTAGGTGGCTGCTGCTGCTGCTGCTGCATTGCACTCGCACACTTGGAACCCTGCTGTCGGCAACCTGCTGCTGCTAATCAGTACCGTATGGTCAAAAAGGCTTAGGAGCAGGTCAAGTAAACATTTTTATTTCAGATTCGTAACCTACGCAATGAGACCTTTCATTTGAGTACCATAACGACCTTATTTGCAGCACCGGAAGTCGAACATCCGGTCGCCATTTTTGATTCTAAGATAATGATAACCACTTCCGGTCGCCATCTTGGATTTATTTTTTACACACCCTGTATATACAAAGTCTTTCGATCACCCTGTATATGCTAGTTTGCTTGCTGCCGCTAGGTGGCTGCTGCTGTCTCTCATATTTTCCATCCTTCCATTTCCGATTTCTGGTTCTCACTCACACACAAGAAGCTCTTATGGATGACGTCACCTACTGCTCGACGCAGAGGCGCGGATGACTCATCTATTGGACTGTTTACATATTAATATAGATATGATATTATTGCACGTCATCAAAGTGGAGGGGCACGTTTTACAATTTCTTATACACATTATAACACAGCACCGGAAGCGGAGGAGCGGAGGGCCCAGAACCCGCTTATTCTATCTACTCAATTAGTAGAATATTATCTGTAATTATGTGTAATGCGATTACTATGTAATTAATAAAATATACCTGTGTTGTTTAAGTAATCTACAATCTACAATAAAATTATTATAGATTGTTTCTTAAATTAGAAAACTATAATAAAGCAGGAACACTGTCAAATGTGTTTTTTTATATAAAAATACTGTGATTTATATTGCAAAATTATAATTGTAAACTTATATAAACGTAAATTAAATTTTACTAAAAAATAGCGAATATAAACTAGACAAAAATTGCATAAACTTATATCATTCAATCACTTTTAAAGTTTTAATTTAAATATAGCGCTCCTTTATTTTTAAATTAAATGCAATGATAGATGTCGTGCTATGAACCGAGTATTGTTAGTTGCCTAATTCGCGATACCAAATGTAAACAAAGCGTTTTTATGAGCTAAAATGGCAGCGTTCATGTGTGAATGGTTCGCGCAGCTGAATGCCCCTTCTACCCTACTCTACTTCATTGGTTGTTATATACAAATATTTGTCATCCTTAGGCAATCTTTTATACACAGTAATTTATTTGTCTGCATAGTTGCATAGTTCCTGACGGTCCCAAACCGCGTTTGGTGTCGGTTGGAACAAACCTATTATTTTTAAGAATATGGATATTACTAGCTTCTCTGCTTTTTGTTGACTTTATTTATGTGGGGTCATGTTCCAGTTTTTTTCCTATCTTCATCCCTAAGTATTTAATACTTTTTGGGATTTGATTGTAGTCTCTTCTAGATGCTCTGTCTGTTGCCGGCTGTAAGCTATTTTTATGATCCGGAGGTATACACTATAGTTCTATCTTGTACATAGTGGCATATTATCTTCCTGATATAATGACAATAAGCTTTAGCTGCTTTCCCGTTACGTTCTGACAAACCCTGGTGCACGCCAGGGCAAGATGCACTGCGTTCCCGTTACATTTTACAAAGTGGAGTAACTTGCACAAGTCGTCTTTCTCCCTCCTCTTCTAGCCCCAACCTTTCAAGCGGGGCGAGTTGTACTTGCTCATTTGATTGGCTTGTTTAAAAATTACATCTGACAGTTATAAATACAGACGTTAATTAATTAAAATATATAAGAAACGGCCAACGAAAGAAATTACAAATCAAAATGAATACAAATCAAATAATAATCACATAAATATAAATGATTACTAATTTAAAAAAAATCTTACACGTGACACTTACGCGAACACTATAGAGACATGTTCTCATAAAAGTGCAAGACGCTTCAGTGTAACTTGCACTGGCGCGCGCTGGGGTAAGATGCTCTGGGTTAGTTACACTAGTAATGGGAAAGCAGCTGTAAAATATAATATTTATTCACAATAAAAATGCTAATAGAAAGATATGTATTTACGGTAACGATTGGTTTAATAATGAAATGAAATAGGTAAGGGTAAGAGTATTTAAAAGAAGAGACTATTTTATGATAGAAAGGATTAGCAGGTACAGATGGTGTTAATGGAAATAAATTGGGTTATTGGGAATATTGGGATAAGTAATCCGGATGTTGTAAAAAAGACATTAGGTCTGTTCCAACATACGATTTGGACAGTTTGCAAACCGTTCAAACTATGCACACAAACAAATTACTGTGTATAAAACGGACGGTTTTCAAACTGTCCAAATCGTATGTTGGAACAGACCTATTAGTACAATAATAATCATAGACGATACTAAATAATAAAATAAAATAATAAATGCAAAGCATTTAATTACAAATTAATTAAAGTATTTATTTGTTATAATTGCTGTTGGGAAGAGGGCATAATTTCACGACGGGACGCTGAAGGGTTCCGAAAGTTGAACGAATGATGGCGCTTCTGATAATACCATCGGAACCTGGATGTACTGCTTCGATCCGTCAGTGAAGAGGTGCGATGTTATCCTTTTTGATGATAACGAGCTGTTCTGTTTGTAGAGCAGTACTATTACAGTACTCCGATGTATATTCCCTGGACCATCTTTTCTATATCTGTTGTTTCAATTTTTCCACGAGTTGCCAACGAGATAATCGGTTATCAGGAATTTTGTAAAGTATGTGATTGACAGGTGCTGTGCGAGGCTCACCTATTAAAAAATGTCCTGGAGTTAGTGCGCTGGAGTCATTTGGGTCTTCTGACAATGGACATAACGGTCGTGAGTTCAGAACTGATTCGATCTGAGTTAGCAATGTATATAGTTCTTCATAGGTGAGTAAAGCATTACCTGCGAGAAGATGCAAATGAGTTTTTATGCTTTTTACGGCTGCTTTCTATAGTCTGACGAAGTGAGGAGTACGAGGTGGAATTAAATGCCATTTTATCTTCTTGGTGCTTAATGAATTCTGAAGTATGGTTGCATTATTAGGATTGTTGAAAAAGAGATAAAATTCATCAAGTTGCCTCTTAGCTTCAATAAAGTTTGTGGCATTATCACTGTAAATTTCTGTGACAAAACCACGTCGGCTATGAACCGGGAGAATGCGGCAAGAAAAGCTTCAGTCGTTAAGACTTTACCGACCACTACCTTGATTTGTAGTATTTTAACAAAAACGGCAACTTTGGCTTCATCGCTGCTTCTACAAATAATTTGATAATTGATTTATTTTTTTACCAATACATTTAGAAAGGATTAAACTATGATATGCCGAAGTCTTTTTTGTGAAATTATTTTTGCAAATAGCAACAAAATGCATTCTAAAATACAGAAAAACGCATTTATTTCTATATTTGATGAGTTTTTTCGGCTATTTCCTAACTATTATTTGACTTAAAGACTTTAGACATATCATAGTTTAATTTTTTCTAAATGTACTAATAAAAAATAAATCGATTATCAAATTATTTGTAGCAGCAACGATGAAACCAAAGTTGCCGTTTTTGTCAAAATACTACAAATAATTTTGTAGAAAAGCATACACATACACAAATATATGCCTTTGTTGTCTTCTTCAATCTTCGAACTCCTTTCTTAATCATAAAGGGTTTGGCGTAATCAACTTCTGCTTTCAAAAAGGGTCGGAATTGCTGAGTACGATAATTGGGCAAAGCGCCCATAAGTGGAGCTTCAAATCGTGGTTTGGCGGGTAAACACTGTATGCAGTTGCGTGTAACCTTGCGCGTCTGACTACGCCCTTTTAATGGCCAATATTTCAATTTCATGGCGGCTATAGTTCCTTGTGCACCGGAGTGCAGCTGAAATTGGTGTATGCTGACAATTAGAAGTATTGTTAGTTGGTAACACGGTAATACAATCGGACAGAGTCTATCAAATTGAAGATCTGAATAGATCAAACGGCCTCCTACACGTATCAAACCATCTGAGTCGATAAATAGATTTATAGTTAACAATTTGCTGCCTTTTGATACAGAAGCACCCCTTTGAAGCAGATCATATTTGCGGGAAAAATGTAAACGTTGAAGGTTTTGGAGTAGTCAATGTTGCTAGATGAACTTCATTCAAAGTTAATTGTCCAGTTACTTTCTTCACTTGGCTGCGTATGTTTGAGATAAACCGTAAAACATAGACTATAACTCGAATTGTTTTTTCAAAAGATAAACACTTTGGTAAAACTGAAATGTCTATTTTTGTGGAGATCAGCACATGTTTATTTTCCGGCTACTCCAGGATTGGCTCAAAATTTACAGAATCTTTTAATAAGAAATCGGGTCCGTGCCACCATAATAAATTGTCTTTCAGCTCAGTTGCTTTAAGTCTGCGGCTTATTATGTCAGCGGGGTTTTTCTTTGTAGAAACGTGGTACCAATCACTGGGAGTGTTTTTTTTATGTATATCACCTACACGATTTGCGACAAATGTTTTGAATAGTCGAGTCGGTGTAATAAAAGCGTAGTGCGACTTTATTATTCACTAAAAAGTTGCATACTCGTTTGGTTAATTTCACTAACAAAAGTGCGGCGCAAAGCTCGAGCCGGGGTATTGTTCTTTTGCACATAATAAATGGCTGGTAGTCCTTTTAACTTCTTTGGCGTTGACAATATATATACACGCACCATATGCTTGTTTACTTGCATCAGCAAAACCGTGTATTTCTATGTCGTGTCCAGGTTTGGGAACTACATTGCGAGGAGTCTCAATTCTTATCACATCGGATAAAGTTGCTGCATATTTGAGCCAGCGTCTAATAACACAGTTAGGTAATGGGTCGTCCCATCCACATTTTAACGTTTTTGTATCATTATTTTTGCTGTAACTGTTATCGGTCCAATCAGTCTTAATGGATCATAGATTTTTGATATGACACTGAGAATATTCCGTTCAGTTAATGAGTTTACAGGTGAACCTTTGTATTGGTAACTGATCGTATCTGTGATTGTCTTCCACACTGTTCTAAGAGTCGTAATTGTGTCGCTTTCGTTGTCGTTGTTATCGGGTTTAAAATCTTTGGAAACAGTTTTGCAGTTACTGACTCATTGTTTCAGTTTGAAACCACCCTTTTGTAAAAGTGTTGTTACCTGATCTCGTATCAAAATTAACTCTTTAATGGTATCTGCTCTCGAGATAAGATCGTCTACGTAAATGTCCTGTAAACACTTTCGACTTCCGATTGGGAGATTCTTTGATTCGGTTCCTGCTAATTCTCTTAGGGATTGCACTTGCCATGCCATAGGTAACGGTGGTGAGCTCATATGATGTTAACTCGTCTTCAGGTGAATTTCTCCACTATATCCTTTGATATTTCTGGCGGTCTTTTAGGTATTTTTAGTGCGTACTTGTCTATCACACGAGAAGGCAGTTTTTCAGTGATCATAGGTATTACTAGAGCATTTAGCACACAGGTATACGAAGCAACGCGTGTTGATGTGTGAGTTGAGACAGAGCTAAAATTATTTGTCTTAGCTCCGCCAACTTCGACGATTGGAACTGATAAAGGACGTTGCTTGAGGCCCAACCTTTTGGCACAAGTTGTGGTGTTCAGATTTGCTTGAGAACCTGAGCCCAATAACGCTAGCACTGATTGTGATGTTTCTTTTCCGTCTCTTGCTAGTACCACACAAGTAGATAGTAACGCAGTAGATGGAGTGTAAGTAACATATGTTGAAGAGATATTAGTTTCAATCTCATTATTTTGTCTTGAAGTACCAGGATTGTTGTAGTTGAGATTCAATAACGAGTGATGTTGTTTGTTGCATTCGCGGCAGTTTGCCGATCGGCATTCATTTACGCCCTAGACAGAGCTTTTCACGTTTTACAAAGTTTATTCGTTTTTGTGTAGTTAAAAATTTGTCGCATTTGAAAATGATGTGATCTCCTTCACATGTAACACATTTACGTGGAACGTTTACAGTTAATGTTTTGCTTCTGTGCGGTCTTACTTCATTTGGTGTTACGTTATTTGTATTGTTTTTTATAGCTTCAAGTTGTTTACATTTTAAAGTAAACATTTTTTCTAAATCGGCGTATTTTGGTATGGCATCGCAAGTTTTACCTTCCCATTCTTTCTGCATGTTTATATCTAATTTTTTGGCCACAAGTTCGATAAGAATGTCACCCCACGCATGAGGTTTGCGGTTCATTGCTTCTAGTGAGTAGTTAGAGCAACTGTGTTGATTAAATTTTGCAAACTGGCGTGGTTGTATTTTTTCGCGTGCGGCAGCTTTAATAGATTTTGCATTTTTTTTCACAATGAAACTCTCGTTCTGATATCTGTCGTGGAGACGTTTCCAAGCAAGTTCATATCCAGCGTCTGAGAGTTTCAATGACTTTAGAACCATAGCAGCTTCATGTTTAAGCGCAGATTGAAAATAATGAAACTTTTGGATATTGCTCAGGGTAAGATTGTTGTGAATTAGTGCAACAATTGAATCACGAAGCCAACTTGTCATATTCTTCTCCAAATGATGGAATCTCGATAGTTGGTAATTTAACTTAAATACTCGTTGAAGTTTCAGCGATCGGTGGTGTTGGCGAGCCTTGTGGGAAAGATACACAAGCGATCTTTAATTGTGCTGCGGAAATAATGTTTTAAATTTGACGAAACTCTTCGTATCCTTGACGAAAAGCGTTCAGGTGTACTGAGATGTTTTCTACTTCTGTGAATGACGGAGAGTCGGAGCTGGATTTCAATAAATCTTCAAAGTCAGATGTAGCGGAAAGAAGTTGATCTTTGTTTCATTGTAGTTTCTTCACTATAGTAGCACTAGCCATTGTAGATGTTGTTTTTACAGATGCGGTTTGAAGGACAATGTATTTGTACGCGGTTTTTAAACAAAAATTAAAATGCACGGTTATTGTAAAATATATATATTTATTCACAATAAAAATGCTAATAGAATGATATATGTATTTACGGTAACGATTGGGTTAATAATGAATTGAAATAGGTAAGAGCAAGAGTATTTAAAAGAAAGAGACTATTTTATGATAAGAAAGATTAGCAAGTAGATACAGATGGTGTTAATGGAAATAAATTGGGTTATTGGGATAAGTAATCCGGATGTTGAAAAAAAGACATTAGTACAAATCTATGCAGCTGTTCTCTAAGAATTCCTATAATCTAAACCAGATGATAAGAAATAACAGTTAGAAACAAGACACACATCTGTAGAATAAAGAAAAAAACATACATATAAACAATATTCACTAAGATACAAAGTTTAAAATATACATAAACAGTTTTTAAAACAGAATTTAAAATTCAATTTCATTAAAATTGTAAAACGCTTTATCTTTTAAAGAATTTTAACGGACAATTTAAAATGTTTAAAATTTGACAAATTTTGAATTGATTTTGGCATTTTATTAAAACAAGAAGACCCGCTACCAATAATACCATTATCAAAATGTCGTGAATAGTGTTTTGGTGTAACTAAAAAATGCATTTTCCGCGTATTATAGTCATGACTTAGATTATTTTTTTCGAATATATTTTTATTTTTATACACAAAGCAAACAACTTCATAAAAATACAAACTTGGAAAGGTTAATAATCCTTCTAATTTTCATGCGATTTTACAAAAGTTTTGCCATTTGAGACCATCTACTGTTCTTACTGAACCTTTTTGAAAAACAAATACTCGTTTCCAGTTTTTGTTTTGACCCCAGTAAATAATACCAAATTTCATAATGTTTTCAAAATTGGCATAGTACAAAGTTTTAACAGCGTTCTCAGTTAATATCTTACTCAAAGTTCTTAATGCATAACATACTTTTGAAAGTTCACAGCACACTATGTCTATATGTTGCAAAAATGTAAGTGGCGCATCTATTGTGATTTCTAAAACTGTTGTGCTTGCTACTAGATCAATACTAGGCACCATTTAAATTTATTTCACCAAAAAATTCTTGGTTTAATCAACTTGTTCTAAATAATATACACCTTGTTATCGTTTATTGTAAGTTTACTTTTATAAATCCATTTATTTATAACTGAAAAGGTCAAGCAAGCTCGATCTTCAATATCCTTAATATTGCTACCGTTTACTAAAAATGTCGTATCATCTGCAAATGTCATAAGTTTACATATATATCATTTCAAAAAATATATGTTGATATTTTTTTTCCCTCTAGTTTTCCTATTAGCCCAATCCATAGCACCGAGTTGAAAGCGTTCTTTATATCATAGGTGATTAGTACGGCGTATTTTTATACTTGACCGGCGGCTTTTTTGGCATGCTTATGGGCATCAAGTGTAGTAATCTTCTTTGGACCCATGTTGGCTTTTTTTCCTAGCGTGTTTAGTAGGCAAATGAGTCGATATGTCTTGCCTTTATCCTATTTAATAGGTTTCTCGATTAATACTAATTTTGCCTTTTTCTAGTTCGTGGGAAAGATGCCTCGCTTGATAAGTTTGTCAAATATTTTCACACAGAGCTGCTGCGGTTTTTATGTCGCTGTCACCTTCGGCGTGATCATGTCTGTGCCAAGTGAATTTCTTCTTCTGTACATTCCGGTATCATAGACACGTCTACTCTTAGCTTTTTTCATGTTGTTTTGCCTTAGTTTAAAAATAGTTTTATTACTTTAGCCTCCCTCAGTGTCAGCGGGGATCTTTGGTTTATTTTATTAGTGACAATTTTATACCCTTTGTCCCTCATATCCGAGTTTAGTTTTTTGCATACATAATTTCTTCTATGCCACCACTTTTGGAGTCCATTTTTGCATTTTTAGAGTTTTCTCTCTCTTGCATATCCTCTTGTGCCTGTTGCACTTCCACCAATGCATTGGTTTGTAATGTATCTTTTTTTCTTTATTCTTTTGTGTTTTTTACAAGTTTTAATTATAATGTTTTTCAGATTGTTGCTTTTTTGTGGTTTTGTCTAAGTTTTCCAAGAATTCCTTCTCTTGGCCACTGTGGAAAACCTAGCCTTTGTTTTTCCCCTTTTTGGACTCAATTTCTATGTATATGTGCATGTGGTCACTCAAATTTTCTTCTTTAGTCACGTGAAAGTTTTTAGTTTTTGCTACCATCTTAAAAGAGCACTTAATGACGTCTATGTGTGATTCCATCCAACCCTATTTAAGATGCACAACTTGTTTTTGTTTGCCCATTCCGCTAGCATACCTCCTTTCCGATCGCTCTTGGATGAGCCCCATTATGCCAGACTTGACATTAAAATCCGCGCCAATTTTTTTTCTGCCAACAATTTTTTGAATTGTTTGGTGTTTTCATTTGAAGAGAAGTAACAGCAGTACATAATTGCATCCCATGACTTCACCTAGGCGAATCTCTCACCGCTTCCTGATTTTGTTGCTTGAAATTTTGTATTGTTTGGGATGTATATTGCTGAAGCTTTCTGTTTGTCTATGATTCATCTTTTCCTGCTAACTGTCATTTTTATTTGATTCCAAGACAAAGTCTGCTCCTGTTTTTTGGAAATTCTATTTTAGTAGGTCCATTGCCGTTTTACATTTGTTTAGGTTTAGGATTCTCTTCATTGTCTGGCGCTGGCAGTCTTTTCTTTTTGCTAAAAAGCAGAGCATTTTATGTTTTCCGTTTTGTAACTCTCTACCTTGCACAAAAAGCACTCCTGTTTGCTGGTGTACTTTTTCAATTTATGCCCACAATTTCTGCAGGGTTTGCCATATGTTTCTTTGCACTCCGTTGTCCTGTGACTTATTCTATGGCATCTGTAACATTTTGGCAAAAAAATACCTCTATTACTTTCTAGCCTAAGCCTAATTTTTTTTTTGCAACAAAGTGGTTTCTCCCTTTTTCTTGTGTGCTCACAAAAGCATATCTTACTCCATTTTGGTTAGTCTATTCTGCTAATTCCACCTGACACTAAGGTTGTCTTTCAGGAGTACCTTGTTGACAACTTTCCTTACTTGGTTTTTGTTGAGGTTTTCCTCTGCGTCTAGAAGCCGCATTGTCTTCTTTCTTTTGTGACAGCTACTTTACCGATTTTTTTATCCAGTGTTTTTTTTTAAATTCTTTGTCGTTTATTCTTTCTTGCTTTTGATCACTAGTTTAACGTTGCCATGCTTTGTTTTGTATATTCCTGCGATGATGATTTCTCTTGTGTCCTTTTTGTTTTTCATGCATTTTATTACATCTGCATAGCTGTAGCCATCATTTGTTTGTTCCTTTGCTTCTTAAGCGTATTATTTTTTTACCTGTGTTGTTTTATTTTTTTCAGTGTATTGTCATTTTAAGACTCTCCTTGTTGAGGTAGTATTACATCGCTTTCCTGCCCGTTCCTGCTTCTGCATCCGTAACACAGGCTAGTCTTGATTTTTCTATCCTATCTTTTTTATTTTTTGCGTAACTCTAGTTATTTTCTTTAGCCATTCTAGTGTTTCTATTCTCACTGTGGTTTTTACTACATAACTGTTGTTCCTCCGTCATCACTAATTTTGTGTGATTCTCTGTTATTATTCTTGTTATTGTTAGGTTAGATTAGGTTAGGTTGTCCCTACTGCTTACTATTACGACGACGTCTTCTTTACTGTCTACCCTGAACTAGGCGTTTGTCTGTTTGTATTTTGTCAATAGATCTTCTGGTCAGTCTATGTATACCAGCGTTTGTATTTCTTTGGCACTTTTTGTGTGTGCTAGGCATTTTTTGATCCTATCCTTGAGTTTTCTTTCTTCCTTGCCTCAGTTGGCTCCGTTTGCTCCGCTTTATTTGCCAAACTACGTTTGAGGTGCTGGTCTATGTTGGAACTTTGCTACTCCTGTCTTTCTATTCATTTTTCTACAAAGTTTACATTTCCATCGATCCGCAGCTTTGATGTGTAGCTAAACAAACTGTGAGCTATCTCTATATGCTTTCCTCGTTATTCTCGTTAGCAGCTATTTCATGAGCCAGTAGTCTTGCTCAGTTTTCTCAAATCTTGCATCTTCTTTTTTCTTTTCATTTGTCTCTGTCTTCGCATATTCTGGCCCTCCGGTCTTCTATCTTCTTTACTTAGGAGGGAATCTTTTTGTGATCCCTGTTGTTTTTTATTTAATATTGTTGTCTGGTTGTCATATGACCTTCCTCTAGTTGTCAGATCTACAATCTGAATATCATCAAGTCTAAGTTCAAGTGCAGGGATAAAGACAAAACAAGCTTTATAACTTCTTTTGGTATATACTGATTTACACGGATGCTGTTTGGTCTACGAACGCACCACCAACATTTCAAAGATATAAAAAAAAAATAATTTGTCACATAATACATTTTAAACTAAGAATGAACAGAAAAAAATGTTTCATTTAGGTGTACTACAGTAAAATATTCACGTTACATCGACTAAAGGAATAAAAACTAACCCCGAAAAGGTTTTCGCCATACAGCAGCTATTTTCACCAAAAAATATTAAGCAACTACAGAGTTTTTTCCAAACCTACTACTGGTTTTGCCAATTTATACCAAATTTTGCTGGCATAACATGTATATTAGTCAGTTAACACGAAAAGATGTCCAATGAAGGTAGTTAGCAGCTCCACAAACTGCCTTTAAACAATTAAAAGCTGCTTTGATAACCACTCCAATACTTAGTCAAGCAGAGCATAATGAACCATATACCGTACGGATGGATGCTAGTGCTTATGCCTTACTGCAGGAGAAGGGTCCCGACGATCAACCAATTGAGTATGCTAGTCTACAGCACTAAAACAGAAGCTCTTGCAGTTGTTTGAGCTACACAAAAATTTAGAAGATACATCGAAGACATTAAAGCCATTGTTCCTGCCGGCTATCGACCTTTGCAGTGGCTCATGACACATTGTTCTCTAAGTAAATGTTTTGCCAGATGATCACTTTAACTTCAGCCATTCAGTTTAGTAATAAATTATACTACAGGTAAAACCAACATCTTAGCTTACTTATTATCTCGTCAATGTATCAAAAAGATGAACTATTTGTTAATTTAATCAGCATTGATCTACCAAGTAAGAGTTATCAGGAAATTAGAGACGAGCAAATTTTAAACTTTTTAAAGATTATTTAAGTTTTTGAACGATATAACCAAAAAGAAACATCTCAATAGACGAGCCGTGGATATATTTTAAATCAAGGGGTTCTATATCGATATTCAATATAATAACAAAGAACCACAACTAGTTGAACCACTCAATATACGGTCAAATTTTATTAAAAGATTTCACAAGGATCCAAAGCTGGCCAGTCTAGAGCTGAACATACAACCCAATACAATACAAAAATTACTTGCTAATATTATTAGTATTATGAAATATGTTAAAAAATGCAAATCATGTCAAAAATATAAGGCATTTAATTATAAGCCTTCGGGATTACTGTAGACCCCCGTTATGAACAAACGATTTGGAGTCAAGGCGTTGGACTTCTTTTGTCCACTTCTTGCAGATCTATTAAATGAAAAATAAAATTTCATCATAGAAGATACTGCATTGTGTTGGTTGAACTATGGCATACTCCGTCGTATAATAAGTGACAATGGTACACAATTTGTTAGTACAGTTATACATCAAATTACTTACTTACACCCCAGGTGTGCGTTCCAATTTAGAGAGTGTAGTTTGGGCGAACGTCCTGACGTCAAAAGTACGTCCTTTTTCCTTTAAAAAAGAACGCGTTTGGGAGTTTCTACCTGCCAACTGACACAACCTAACCTCCTAATCAAACATATATTTGACTTTATAAAATTGAATTTAAAATAACTATTAAAATAAATTTATTTTTTATTTTAGTTAATATAGAAAACATAATTTTAGATAATAATATTACTACATAATACACGTTAAGAAAAACACATTTTAAATCTCCCGCCGCATAGAACTTTACCACCTCCGAGAGACGGGTAAACTATTTTTACACGGGCGTCTTTCTCCTATATTTACGAACGACTTGAGCGTACATTCTGGGACGAACGTCCTGCATTTATGAACGCGTTAGAGTAAAAAAATAACGCCCGGACGTGTTTCTCTTCTAAATTGGAACGCACCCATGCTGGTTCAACATTGATCACCATTTTACACCGGTAACAATACTGCTAGCAGATATATCCATGTCAATTACCGAAAATAAAATATTTAGATTAGATTTTACCAAAAAACATACATCATTTATTAATTGCGTTGTTTAGCGGCACATCACGTCAACTGGATCAATTCTTAATAAAATTAATAACAAATATTTATACGGCACAACGGCGGGTTGCATATTTGGAAATTTTGCCTCACTTTACATATACTATACCAAATTCAAATCCACGCTGGACTAGTAGTAAACAAATACACGCGTTGTTCACGTGCACCGCAAAATAAATAAAATCTCACTTAATGGGGTCTGGATTGAGCAGCCAAGCCCCATGCTGACGACCAATCGCATGCAGGCTTGCGTGTGTTCACGTGCTTATCACGCGGTTTTGTTTACATACTTTTAGTCCAGCGTGGATTTGAATTTGGTATAGGAGCTTTCCTTTGCCACTAGCCGGAGCTATCCTTACCTCACCTTACTTAATAGACTCCCATTTATAAAATAGCAAGTATTGCCCGTGTGATACTGACAATAATTAAATCTTGAATATATAAAACTTTAAATGTCTGTAAAATGCACAATCAATTTTATTGTAGATGAAATTTTAAGAACATGTTTAAGTTTTTCTGTATAATAGTTTAATTAAACTATTATACAAAATACTATTAAACATGTTAAATATTTTCACAGTAAGTTTTCAGTTCAAAAAACGAGTGTGCGTTGAAACAAGATTGAAGACAAGATTTACCGGTCCAGGCTGAACCTAAAATAAAATCGAGTTGAAATGGCGTAGGAAAAAGTACGATGCAGTCACATGAAAAAGCAGCGAACAACAGTTAAAACAAATTAGCAATGACCGTTATAGTCAAATAAAAGTACATGTCATTAAGATAAGCGGTAGCTGAATTAATTAATTGAAAAAATGAAATAATGGGACGTGAAAAGTTTAATGTTTATATTTAGCTATAAATCACTCAATTTGTTATCAGCGATTGTTACTGGTAAGTGTTAAACTAAACTATTAACAGCTAAAATGTGACCACAAGTCGCCGTTTTTGAGAACAGATAAATAAAAATTAGTTTTAACAATACATCCCTTAACAGTTGAACCTTCGAGCAGCATATTGAACGAATAGTTGTATCGGGTTTTTCAATAAGGACATAACAATTTTGTTGTAAATACGGAACGCATCTTTAAACTTTTTTCTGTCAATGTTAAAACGTCAGTCAAAACTTACATTTTTATCATGGTGAAGTTCACGAGCAAATTTTGAAAATTATTAAAAATTACTACAGCAATTCCGAGTCTGTTGTCGCAACTTTAATAGCACTTACTCCAATTTTCGGTCGTAATAATCGTCCCACCAGACAGTGCTTCAGTTTAAAATAAGCCACGCCGTTCACAGAAATTGGGAAACATTAAGACGAATTTTGCGTAAAGATCTTTGTCTACACAAGATTAAATTAACTCAAGAACCAAAACCTCTTAATCGATTGAAGTACCGAAACTTCTCCGATTGGGCTCTGCAAAAGTTTGAAGAATTTTGATCAAAAAACTGTCTTTAGCAATGACGCTCAGTTTTTGCTTAATATAATATGCATTATTGGACAGCAACAAACCCACATGTGCTTCAAGAAACTCCATTGCATCTACAAAAAGTGACCGAGTAATGTGGATTTCATGACGGAGATGTGATTGGACTGTATTTGTTCGTGGATGAAAATAATCACCATGTTATGGTCAATGGAGTTTGCTATCGTGCCATGTTGCAAGACTATTTTCGACCAGAATTGGGAGGGATTTGACATCAGTGATATGTGGTTCCAACAAGATTGGTAATCGTGTAATCTCGAGAAATGGTTCGGTCGAATGGCCACCTGCGATTTAACGCCGTTGAATTTCTTTTTATGGTGTCAAGTTAATTTTAAGTTAATTGACAACGTTCCGAGGGGTGGAAAATTGGCTACAAAGAATCCATCGCTGCCATCGTGCTCGCGGTGGCCATATGATCGTTCATATGGCCACCGCATGGAATTCGATCTCGTGATCGAATTCCATGCTTAAATGTAACATGTATATTACACCTGGAATAAATTTCAGTCATATCTCAATTATTCTGTGTTTTATTTAAATATAAAATTGTTATGTCCTTATTGAAAAATCCTTTAATAGAAGATATTTATTTCAGATAAATAAATTTAAATATAATGTAACATTTACAATTCTATTTTAAGCTTAAAATGATTAATAAATAGATTATGTGCAAGTATTGGAATTATATATCAGTTGAAACATGATCAGATCTTGTTTCTGTTATTTCTTCACATGGCTCTAAAGCTATATCTCCGCTATTCTCGTCATCATCACCACCAATAATAATGTCTTCGGGATCTGGTGCTCTTGGCAACAACTCCTCACCAGGATATATACTTTCAAAAATTATTCTTGCCTAAAATAGAAGTAATTATGAAAGGCACTAAGTACAAAGAAAAGAAAAAAAAAAGAGATAACACAGGAGATAATTTATTGTGTTGATAATAGAAAGAAGTTTAAAAACATAAAAGACATAAAAAAACTGCAATAATTAGAATTAAAGAAAAGAGGAAAAAGCAAGGGTAGGAAAGAAAGTTATGTGTACGCTACTACTTAATCTATAGAACAAGCAATAAATAGATTAAAACAAAAGCATGGTAAAGGTGTAAAAAATTTGAAGAGAACAAATATGCTTAGGATCGTAGAAAATAAATAAAAATGAAAGCAGTCGAAGAAAAACACATGAAAATTATTATAAGAATAGAGGTACAAAATGAATGGAATTATGTAACCACTTTAAATATGCCGCCTTTTTAAAATTCTCCACTATACTATTTGTTTTGACAGTTCAACTTTGACAGCGGTCAAGCAAGCAAGGTTATAAGAATGTATACAAATCGGATTGTGTTCGAGAGTTTACAACTGATAATTATAAACATATGAAAATATTTTTATTATTGAAATTCTAAGATAGGCAACTTTATTTACGCATTTTTACTACAGCTAGACATGAATAGTGTGTGTGTATAATAGGCAACTTAGTATACACAAAAAATATGTTCACTGTGGTTGCACTCATGCCTTTGACTGTTTTAGCATTTTTCATTTGCGCTTACATTTTACATATTCTATTGACGACGTTGCTCCGAGATTGAAAAATACTAAAACGGGCAAAGGCATGAGTTTAACAACAGCCAACATAATTTTTGTGTATATGAAGTTGCCTATTATACCGGCCACACAATTCGTGTCTAGCTGTAGAGCTGCACAAACGTAATTAGATAGCTACATAATCCCAAACATTTATAATCACCCTGTAGAATGAACAATAATATTAACCCAGAACAGGATAGCATTTCCAACCAATATATGTGATTGATGACTCAAGAAAAAGAATAACAAAAGAGAAATCCTTTAATTGTAATTAACGATATTCATTTTAATAATATTACCTTTTTAATAGACTCATCATAATCCAAATCTAAATCTGGTCCAGAACAGAAATATACATTTGAATCATCATCATTGCTTAAATTAATATTGGGCACAGAATAATAAAATGACCACAAGATTTTTGGTTTGCTTGAATCATTATCACTTAACAATTTATCAACAAAATACTTCAAATCTGATTCTGCATCATTTTTTTGTTTCATGTACATGTAAAGCAAACCTGAAATTAATAAATCATTTAAAAATAATAATATCACAGAAATAAATGCTTACAAACTCCCTTTGGGCATGTGCCTGTAGATGATCCTGCTTCAAGTATATAACAAATTTCTTGCCCATCTTCAGTAGGAAATAGAAGCAGTGTTAAATTTTCTTGATTTGCTTCCAATATTGATCTACAATAAAATTATCATTTATAATTATATTAAAATCAGAGAATAAATCTATCATTACTTATCAATAATAAATATTCCTCTTGAAATGTAACTCATTTCAACAGTTTTTATATAATCCGCTGGAGCATTTTCAATACTTGTAACAAAATGCTTTGCGTATATTTTTTGGTTGCCTGCTACAATTCCCTTGAATTTATTCTCATCGTCAATTATAAATCCGCCCAGAGGTTGATTTAGTGCATAGATTCCACCAAAAACTGCACTCATCCTTAAAAATAATTGAACAAATTTGAATTTATTCATGATTATATTATACCAATCTTCTGACAAAGCAATTACTTAGTACGTACCGACAAAAAGCTTGAGGTATTTCTCCGCTGCCATACATGGAATACAAAAAAGGAGTCTTTCCAAATCGACCTAAACTGTTCAAAAATCGTTTTGTTTTTTTTACACCATCCAAACACAAAGTGTTATCATTGCACATAGCAATTGCATATAAAATATAATGAATTAAATCAGAATTTAATTTATGATCCTTCAAATAACTCTTAAACGTTTTGTTTTCATATGCTACAAAATAATAAATTAAAAAACTACTAAAATTAAAAAAAATATGTTGTTACCTTGGAAATCTTTCTCATCACTATCCATACAACTCGTCAATAACTTCATCAACATCCGTTTATCAATAACACTGACTTTAGAATTGGCAAATATATCAGATCTTGATGAAGGTACAGATTGTAATTCACCATTTATGTATGTTAAGATTCGACTGATACTTCTAAATTCTGAATATCTTGCTATGTTTGACGATATTAAAAGCTCAACAAAATCACCTCTGGAGAAATTAATCTAAAATGTTGTATTGTATTGTATTGAGAATAAAAGTAAATTAAATGACTCATTATCATATTAAAATATTTACAAAATACCTTTGGTGCTAAATCTATATTAAATTTCCTGGAATTTTCTAATAACCTCTTTTGTGTCCAAACAATTTCCTCATCAGCAATAGTTACAGAATCATCAATTAATACTTCTTCAGCTACATTAGCCTCTTCACTTGATACTGATTCTTTTTCTACTTCTAAATCTCTGTAATTACAATATATTTTAATAAATCACTAGTTAGCAATGTACAGACTGAAAACTTACAAAGGTACATGCCATGTCTGCTTAAAATTTATAATTGCAAATAGATTATTACCAATAGGAAGTTTCTTTTCCCCATCGATTAAATCCACTTCACTGTTTATTTTATTCACACCAGATTCATCATCATTAAATTTTTGTATTGATTCTAAATTAAATGAAGCCCAAACGCCACCGTAAAAACAATTGTTGTCTATATGTAAGACTTGTTTGCCAATTCTACTAGCTGCAGCTGATACTGTTGATTCTATTAAACCTAAAAAATATAAAACAATATTCAATACAGATGTTACATATTATTATGCATATTTTACCTGTACCAACTACAATTAAATCAAACTGTGTTGGAAGTGAATATTCCATTTTGCCTTAATTGATTATACTTTTATAATCGATTGATATCACTTTTAACCATAATATTATTTAAATTAACTTATTTAAGAATGAATTGTAAAGAAAGTGTCAAATATATTTTGACATTTATGTATTTGTCAGCAACTAAATATACAAATCTGCAGTTCTCAACATTTTCTTGATTTTTGTCTGCTTCATTTGAAAAGTTTGTTGTTTTATTTTTTTCAAAATGTTAATATATACAGTGTTTATTTATTGTATTATAAAAATTTAATTTTCAATTTTTTTTAAATAATAGCATTTTAAAAAAGAATATTTTACAAAAAGTACTTAAATTAATCTTAAATAAAAAACTGTAAAAGTTTTGACAAACAATGCAATGCAATATTGTTTGTTTTTCACAAAAAAAAGAAATTATAAAATTTATGTTTTGAATTAGTTTTTTATTATTTCACAAAACTAGTGCTAACGGCTAAAGATTATTATGTTTTTCAACATATTCATCATTGTTGTCAACACTTGCTGCCCGTTTGACCTGGTTTATTGTATTGCATAATCAAATAAACTTGCACATAATTGTTAAAGACTGTTAGTATTTATAGATCTTTTGTATTATACTACTCGTAGGTTGTAATGCCAGAATATTTTTTATAACATAAATACACTATACCGTAATACCAATGTATTCATACCAACTACTTTGACAGTAATCTTATTAATTAAGAAGTTTTCTGTTATATACATTGCTTAAGATCTTCACGGCATATGTCTAATTAACCTCAGACAGTTGTGAAGTACCTCAATGCCAAAACACTTTGTTATATACACACCTTCAAGATCTACTCACCTATGTGTGAATAATCTGAAACAGTTGTAAGATATTTAAATGTGCTCAATGCCAATGCTTTTTGTTATACACACTTCTAAGACTTTATTGGTGTGCATAACCTCAAACATCTGTAAAATACTGCAATGACTTCAATGTCAATGTAATGCATTCTACACATTTCAAAAGCATTTATGAACTTTTAATTGTTTCAAAAGAACTTTGCCGCAAAATTCTTAAAAGCAAGCAACGATTGTGGGAGCTACGTGTCGACAATCACGCCAACTATTTCGGCAAAGTGTGGAAAAAAGTGGGAGTCGTATCGTAAAAGAATTTTCTTTTTGCGGCTCTCATTCTAATTGTCGACGGGCGAGAAGTCACCAAAACGGTCAAAATTGCAAACGCATTGGCAACTCAATTTGCGTCTGCCAGTAGCTCTCAAAATTATATTGAAGAATTTTTGCGTAAAAAAAAACAATTAGAAACTCAGCTAAATTTCTCTTACCCGGATTCTTTGTCCTAAAACTTATTAAAAGTATGGGTACTTCTTCCGCACCGGGACCAGACGACGTGCTTTATCAGGTTATCCAGCAGCTTTCCTCCCGCATGACGGAGCGGTTGCTAGTAATCTACAACCTGATATGGGAAAGCGCCGTCTACCCGGAATGTTGGAGAGAGGTCATTATCTTGCCTTTGCTAAAACCGGGCAAAGATTCAAACAACGTTAATAGTTACAGACCAATATCACCTGCTGTTTCAGTAAAATTTTAGAAAAAACCGTTTGATGTGGATGCTAGAAAGTTGTGATCCTTTAGCTTTAGAAAAAAACCACAGTACAATTGATTATCTAATCTATCTAAAAAATTCCAATTAAGACGCCTTCTTAACAAGAAAACAGTTCGTAGCGATATTTTTTGACCTTGAGAAGGCGTATGACTTGGCAATATGGAATTTTGCAGAAACTGCACGCATGGGAATTTAGAGACCGTTTGCCTCTTTTTTTTTAATCTTTTATGGCAATCTCACATTTAAAGTAAGGGTGAGAACAACTAACTCAAAAACAGTTTGTTTAAAGAACTCTGAACTAAGGGTCGATAATTAGCTTTACCCTTTTTGCAATCGCGGTAAACAATATTGCAGCGTCTGTCGTTCCACTTGTAGAAAAATGCCTGTACGTCGACGATTTGGTGATTTACATGGCGGGAGATACCATCCCTGCCATAACAAGTCAACTTCAGATCACCAAGTGGTCAGAGAGGCAGAGACAAGAGTTTTTTGCTTCTCTACAAAAAAAACCTTGTGCGTGCATTTTTGCCGTCTCAGAAAACCTCACCCGGACCCCGCGCGGGGTTTCAGAATCACTTGCGTCAAAACAATCCGTTTCTTAGAGCTCGTGCTCGATAAGACCTTTTTCTTTTGGGCACATATTGATGAATTGGTCACAAAGTTAAAAAAAGCCTTGAACGTTATCAAGTGCTTGGCCAACATGAACTGGGGTGCGCAGAGGTAGATTTTGTTGCGGCTGTTGCCCTGGTTTTGTCCTGGATCAACTACGGCTGTGCGGTATACTCATCCGCCAAAAAATCCCGGTTGAAAACCTTAGACGCAGTCTACAACGTAGGCATCAGATACGCCACTGGAGCATTTCGGACAAGTTCTGCACCAAGTCTTTGCTGCGTCGCAGTTGCTTTGTACTCACATACAGCAGTGCAAGCAAAAAGGGGTCACAACAACCGACTCATATTTACTACCAACAAAACGCAGCAACGCAAATACAGACTCAGGCCTATTGTCAGTAGACCGGTGTGCATCCGAGCGCAGGAGCTGAAGGAAAGTTTTTATATAAATTATCTAATAGTATTTGAGGTTGATTGTAGCAAGTATCTACCCTGGCTGATACCGGGGGTTAGAGTTTGTCTCGATTTGACCTCCTAGAGCAAACAAGAAGCTTGTCCCGACATCTTGAGAAGCAAGTTGCTTGAAATCGTTACCGAATACCCAGACTCTTTGAGGTTGTATATGGACGGTTCAAAAACGGGTCGGGGAGTGGAAAGTGCCTTTGTTTTAGATAGTACGGCTCATTCATGGTCTCTCCCTAAAGAAGCCACCGTATACACCGCAAAATTACATGCATTATATAAAGCCCTGCTAAACTGTGAGACGTCATTCCTCCTTTATTCCAACTTGCTGAGTGCCATCCTGAGTATAGTCCAGCTCGTACAAGTTTTGATATTTTGCCAGGCCGAGTTTGAACAGAGAGTAATTTTTGTCTGGACACCGGGTCATGTGGGTGTCGAAGCCAACAAACTGGCCAATAAAAACCGTCAGAAACGGCCTTGGGAGCAAATTAACAGTTTTTTTGTGACGGCATGAAAGTTGCCGGTAGATATCAACAGGAGAGAGAAGGTCGCTCTATGTCGCTTGCGCATAGGTCATACCAACTTGACCTCTTCGTATCTCCTGACCGGCAACAAACAACTAGCATGCCAAACATGTCACGACCTTTCAATTAAAAAAAAAGATAAATATATATTTTATTTTGTAAGTACAACAAACAAACAACAGAAAAAAGGACTTTTCTAATGTTTTAACGTTTTGGAAAAATTGACCGGTTATGTTATTTGTTTAGAATATAAAATATCGGCAATTTTTAACAATAAAAATTGATAAGCAAAACATTCTTAGGGGGTAATTACCCAATTACCCAATTAAGATTGCCATGAATAAATGTTTATTCATCTGTCAATAGTGACAACCTGTCATCAAATTAAATTTACAAGACAGATAAATTATATAGATCACTTTGGCCCGTTAGTAAAAAAAATACTAAAAGAACATAACCTTATGCGTTTTCTTTCACATGAATGTAACCACAAACAAATAACAACAAGCAGTAGTACCACAATCGTTTTCTTTTTAGTAAGTCTATCTTTGTCTTTCTTACAGATATGTATATAGATATCTTTTTCTATTAAGTTGTACTAACCGTATAAAAACATAATAAGCGTTCAGTAATTACTTGTCATATAAAATGGGATGAATACACCCAAATTTTATATAAGTGACCTATAAGTTTATTGAACACGTAACTAATCAATAACGTACAAAACAGATGAATAAACCGGTCCTTAGTTAGTTTTTAGGGTCTGGCATTGATACATTTTGCAGCTTCGATGTCATCTGTGATAGTAGATTAGGTTGTGATATTAAGTTTAATTAATTTTTAGGGTCTGGCATCAAAGCATTTTACAGCTTCGAAGTTTTAACGTCTGCAGACGCACGTGGTGTAATCGACCGCGCACAGGAAATAACAATAAGTAATACATTCTATTTTTTAATTTTGTTTTAAGATTCAGGAAGATAATAAGGATTATTACTTTTTTGAAAAAATCATTTTTTTTGTTTTCCGACATAAATTTTCACTTTTTCTACGTAGTAGTGGCCTTTAGAAATTTGTTGATGTTTGCTCATTTCACTTTTACTGTCAGTAATTTTGTTTGTATCACTAAATTCTAAAATACCAGAGTACGCATTTTTTGTCATAATTTTATTTTCACAATTATTCTTATCATTTGAATCATCAGCATACCTCTTGATAAAGCTATAATTAAAACACTACACCAGTACACGCGCTATGGTCGAATCGACATATCTCGTACTATGCTTGATTTGTTACTGCCTATACAATACATAAGATTGCAACTATGATTCTGATGGTTTGCTACGATCAGTAGTGAGGCATATCTTAATACGCAAGCCGCTAACTTAAAGATTACAAATTCTAAAGAAGATTTGTTAAAAGTGCGGCGCTTTCGACTGCGTGTGCGTGTTCTGGAGTAGGTTCTGTGATATTAGTTTTAAATTTAGATTTTAATTTTAGCAACTGTGATATTAAGGTCGGTTTTCACGTTCAAATAATTTGCGCAAATCGATTTTTGTAAGCCATTTGCACAAGTAAATTATTGGGTGAAAACAAAAATCGTTTATTTGCACAAGCCAAAAAATTTGGTTTAAATAAAATCTAGCTTGTCTGATAATTTGCTTGTGGCTTGCAAAAATGCATGAACGTGTAAACATTACTCCAACTCGACGAAAGCGTAATAGTAAACAGCAACTTCTGATCTGCACGTCGCACGTGTTTTCAATTATAATTTGTGCCAAAACTTGTTTATATAACGTCGGTGAAAGTGCAAAACCTCGTATGTACATTTTCAAAAATTTTACAGGAGACAATAAAAACTTTATACTTCAAGTATAGATAAAAAAGTTTCATGTTCTATCTTTCTGAATTATTATGAATCCTAATATGATAATTAGAATAAACTGAAAGACTCTAGGTTTTGCACACGTAGAACAACCTCGGTTTGAATAAGATACAACCATTTTTTACAAAAATGCAAATACGAAATCTTGAACTTTCATCGACAATAATTAGTTTGTGTTTTGTTGTTTTGTTTGTAATAATCTCAATGAAGAAAAAAAATTATGATTGAGTTTATTGAACTACATGCATATCTTTCTTGTCTTTGGAAAATCAAATCCAAACAATACACTAGCTCTAAATCTCTGGCGTATTATACGTTCACAAATCAATTTGCGCAAATTACTTGAGCGTAAAAACCGACCATTAGGTTTAGTACGTATTCATTTATTTATTTAATCATTTTAATGTGTTGTTTTGTTTCATCAGGTCTATAACCTGAGTTATTATTATTAAAATGAGTACTTAATGACCTTAGTAGTCAACGCTATAAATAAATAATTTAAAAAAATATCACGTTATTTTTCCAGTGTATTCAAGCAAGAAGGATACGTCATTATGCGACAAGGAACAATATATGTACATATCTAGAATGGCAATAAACTAAATAACAAAATAAAATAAAAATCTATCAAAGTTTAAACAATAATTTATGATTGCAATAATCACGCTAACATAACTTAATTCTAGCTGCCAAACAAAAAAAATACAGATACAAGTAATTTAATAGCAATAAATAAATAAATAAATAATTTAAAATTGACCCTTTGACCTTATGCAACCCTACTCACTCTGACAAGAAATAATATTCAATTGAAACTATTCTATTAAAACATTAGAATTTTCTTTTTTCTTCCTTGCTCTTTTTATCAACGTGTGCAATCTATTTTTAAACCGTAACAAGTTTTAGTCTTAAATGGTTTTATTATATGGTTTTAGCCTCGGTTTTAGCACTTTCTATGCCATCTGTGATATTACTTTTAAACTTTATTTTAGTTTTAGCAATACAGTACTTTATAACGCGGATGTCATCTGGGATAACACCTTGATAAAATATAAAGCTATTAATTTTTTAAAGAAATTTTATCAAATTCTGAATAATAAAAAAAGAAAAACTTTTTTTTGAATGTTGCTTTGTTTCTAAGTAAATTGATGGAAAAATTAAAAAAAAAAATGAAATAATTAATTAAGAAAATAAAAATATATATTTATCTACTTGTATATAACACTGCTGCTGGTAGATACATTATCTTTCAAACATGCTATGCTTGTTATGTTTTTTTTTTCAATTAATTTTGATATAATTTTGGTAAAGATGTAACAATCTTCACTTAGTGGTTTTAAATTTTATAGAGATGTAATAAAAAGTTGATATATTTTAGTGTAGTGCTCTTTTATTAACAATATTTTATTTTAGTAAAAGCATATGCCCTCTATTGTTTTGCAACTCCTCACTATTAGTAGAAATTATAACTAACAATATTGATTTATAGTTTACAGCGCCAAAGTGAATCCAAGTAGACTTCTACTGCATTAAATACGTTCTGCCATCTATAGAATTTAATACATCTGTTATTTAATTTTTTATATAACTTACTTCTGAATTATGACTGCATTAATTTAAAATTGTTTATCATCAACAATAACATTGAAATAATTAAGATTAAATGCATTTCAAATATTTCATACTGTTATGTGATATACCGAACTCAAATAAGTATACAAAAAGAATAGTTTTCTAGCCAATAACTCGGAAATTATTAAAATTCTTTTTGTTTGACGGCATTGTTTGCCTGGATACTAATATTAATTTTTTTTTATAGAATTATAGATTCCTATTATACTTATCTTAAATTGCAAATAATTGTTTTTTTTATTCTCAGAAGTCACCGCTGTGGAATTCTTATTTAGCATTTACACTTAGTATTAATAATATTGTTATTAACATAAAGTTTGTACGTAATCAGCGCAGGAACTCTCCACCAAATTTAAAATTTGAATTTGGCGGACTAATAATAATAATAATTTAATTAATCCAGTTTTCCAATGTGCGGATAAAGTCTTGCAGTTTCATAATAAAACCAGAAACATAGATAAACATAATTAAATAATAAAAAAAATGTATACATTAAGACAAAATATGGTCATTAACAAATTCTTAAACTGAATAATGTGCCTTTTATATGAGCAATTTCTTAATTTGACGTTTATATTCAGTTCTTTTATATTTTGTAGAAGTTTATTATAAAACTTTATTGCTTAGTATTTAGGATTTTGCTCATATTTTTTAGTACTATGGAAAGGTATTGTGAGTAGCTTACCATGTCTTAGTACATGATGACAATTGTTTAACGTTTTAAATCTTGAATGTAAGGTTTTGCATACATAATTATATTAAATATAAAAAATTGATGGCAGCGTTAAAACTTTTAAAATTCTAAACAAATAACAATGATAAATTTAGTTTTTTAGAATCCGCGTCAGCCGCCAGACGGACAGCTTTATCGGCTAGCTCGTTGCTTTCGATACCCACATGACCCGGTGTCCAGACAAAAATAGCTCTCTGTCCAAACCCGGTCAGGCGGAATATCGAAGTTTGTATGAGCTGGACCAGCAGATTGACCGAGTACATAGACTGTATACTCAGGATGGCACTCAACGAGTCGGAAAAAAAAAGGAACCAACTATGAGATGAAGTCTCATGCGGTGTATACGGAGGCCTCTTAAGGGAGAGACCATGAATGGGCTGTACCATCTTAAAGGAAAGCACTTCCCACTCCCCGATCCGTTTTCAAACCGTCCGTATACAACCGCAAAGAGTCTGGATATTCGGCAACAATTTCAAGAAACTTGCTCCTCAAGACGTTGAAGTTAGTTTCTCGTTTGTTCTGGGAAGTCAGATTAAGACGAGCTATAACCCTCGGCTTCATCCAGGGTGGAAACTCGCCAAAACCGACTTTGATTACCATCGGAAAATTAACATTAAGATGTACGGTAGGCCTGAGTCTATATTTGCGTTGCTGCGTTTTGTTGGCGGTAAATATGATTCGGTTATTGTGACCCCTCGTTGCTCGCATCGCCGCGGCGTAAGTGAGTTGTGGACCACGTCTAGGGCTTTCAACCGGGATTTTCTAGCAGATGAGTTTACCGCGCAGCCGTAGTCCACCCTGGATAAAACCAGGGCCTTGTACAGCCGTAACAATATCTCTCTCCGCGCACCCCAGTTGATGTTGGCCAAGCACTTGATCACGTTCAAGGCTTTTTTGCACTTTGTGACCAATTCATCAATATGTGCTCGAAAGAAAAGGGTCCTATCGAGCACAAACCTTAAAAAACGGACTGTTTAGACGCACGTGATTCTGGAACCCCGCAAGACAAGCGTGGGGTCTTGGTGAGGTCTTCTGATGCGGCAAAAATACACGCACGAGATTTTCGTCGTAGAAAAGCGAAATCCTCTCGCCTCTGCCTTTCTGTCCACTTTGTCTATGGTGATCTGGAGTTGACGTGTTATGGCGGGGATGGATACTCCCGACATGTAGATCACCAAATCGTTGACGTACAGGCATTTTTTCACAGGTGTAACGACAGAAGCTGCAATATCGTTTACCGCAATTGCAAAAAGAGTAACGCTAATAGTTGACCCTTGCGGAACACCGTTCCCACCCTTACTTTAAATTTGCGATCGCGCATGAAAGATTCAAGAAAAAGAGGCATCGGCCCCTGAATCCTCATGCGTGCAGCTTCTGCAAAATTCCATATTGCCAAGTTATGTCATACGACTTCTCCAGGTCGAAAAACACCGCTACGAGGTGTTTTCTTGCTAGGAAGGCGTCTTGGATGGAATTTTCTAGACAGATTAAATGATCAACGGTACTGTGATTTTGTCTGAAACCCGCCTGGTATTTAGCTAGAAGACCCGGAAGGGAAGCTGTCGGATAACCTGATAAGGCACGTCGTCTGGTCCCGGTGCGGAGGAGGTACCCATACCGTTAACTGCCGTATCCAACTCTTTTAAGGAAAAGACAGAGTTGTAGGGCAAATCAGGGGAAGAGAAATTTAGCTGAGTTTCTAATTGATCTTTTTGACGCAGGAATTGCTCACTTTAATTTTGAAAGCTACTGGCAGACGCAAATTGAGTTGCCAATGCGTCTGCAATGTTGGCCACTTCGGTGACTTTGCGTCCGTCGACAATTAGGATGGGAGCTACAAAGAGAAATTTCTTTCCCGACACGGCTCCCACCTTTTTTTACACTTTGCCGACCAAAGTGGTCGGCGTGATCATCGATACGTAGCTCTCCCATGATCGTTGCTTGCTTTCAAGAATTTTGCGGCGTGCAACGGCGCGTTTTTTCTTGAAAGCAATCAGGTTTTCCTGCGTCGGAGTTTTTTTTAAACAATTAAAAGTTTTCTTTTTCTCTTCCACAGCTACTCGGATATTGTCGTTTCACCAAGAAACCAACGCTGACCGCTGGACTTTGGGACAAACACATCTGCTGCTCGGAGAATACAATTAGTGAAAACCTTCACGGCGGTCTCGACATCCTCACCATTTGACTCTGGTGGGACCAAACTGGCTTAAAAACCTTGCCAGTCTGCGCAGTCGAGACACCATCTACGGGGGACGGACTGTCTGACCCGTTTGACGATGGTTTTAATTGCGATGGGAAAATGGTCGCTGCCGTGAAGGTCCTCTAATACATGCCACAATAAACGTGTGGCTAAACGTGGGGACGATAGAGACAAATCAATTGCCAAAAAGTTTGTATCCCTACCTTCAAAGTGTGTGGCGGAACCCGTGTGAGGAGGACAGCGTCGCTTTGATCGAAAAAATCCTCTATCAAACGACCTTGCGTGTTTTTCCTCAAGGAACCCCATAGCGGATTGTGGGCGTTAAAATCGCCCACCAGGAGATAGGGCTGTGGAAGCTGCGAAGTAAGTTCTTGTATATCTTCCAGAGTCCAGTCAAACTCCGGAAGATACAAGCTGCATATTGTGGCTTTTATCGGGATGGTAAGCCGGATGGCGATAGCCTGGAATCTAGTTCTAAGGGTTATTTCCGTAAACGGTAATATTTTTCTCTTTCTGTAAGCACACGCAAAAAGGCATGTGCTTTACCAGGATCATGTTCAGCTTACAATAGATGGGTTTGCAACCGTTGCAGTTCCACTGTACTATCGACTCTATACTTTTAGATAACTATTAAATAATTAAAATAAATTAAGAAATAAATAACACGTAATAGACGGACAGCTATTAAAATAAGTTAACACAAAACAAATAAAACACCAAAGCTGTAAAGAGACTTTGATGTTGTAAAGTATTCTAATGCCAGAACCATAAAATACATAAAACTTAAAACTAATATCACAGATGACATCGGAGTTGTAAAAGACTCCTATGCCAAAACCATAAAACAAATAAAACTTAAAACTGATATCACAGATGACATCAACAACAAAAAATCTTTAATGCCAGAATCTTAAAATAGAAAAGACAATACAAGTACACAAATGACACCGCAGTTGTAAAAGATTGCAGTGCCAATACAAAACAACACTTAATTAAAAAACATAATAGAAAGCTTACAGCTGGGAGCGTGATCTGCCCTTTTTCCAGCCAGGTTTCCTTCTTCTTCTACCTCGGTTACTTCCACTGTCGACAACAGAAATTTTCGATGCCAAACTGGATTTGTCGTTACCGTTGCTAGAAGAAGGTCCATCCCTCTTCCGTTTACACAGATCAGACTGATCCTTATCTTTTTGTTTTGGCGTATCTGCCAAAACAAGTTTGGGGTCAGGTCGGTTTTAAGACCAACCTGAGAATGTGTGGGGGGTGCTTCCCCCACATTTTTGGTTTAGGAGACTACATTTCTTTTCAACCGTTGTTGCCCCGGAGGATTTGGAGAGGGCATGTTGGTTTTAATGACCGGTATCGGAAGGTTTTTTGCTGCAGGAAGCTGAATGTGTCCGCTTAGTGCAGAAATAACAAGCGGCAAAAGTTTACTTATAAGCTCGTTCACGTCCACTAAGCTTTATGATGCAGTCGCCGCTTTTGCGTACGATATTCCGGCGATTGGATTGGAGTCAAGGGCGTTTCCAGCCAACTACTCTAGGGGGGGTAATTAAACAAAAAGATGAATATATATATTTTATTTTGTAAGTACAACAAACAAACAACATAGAAAAAGACCTTTTCTACCGTTTTAAAGCGATGGAAAAATTTACCGTTTATGTTATTTGTTTGGAATATAGAATATCGATAATTTTTAACATTAAAAATTGATAAGCAAAAAATTTTTAGAGGGGGTAATTACCCCACTACCCCCCTGAAACCGCCACTGGCATGAGTAGCCCTGCCAGGAGTTTAAACTCCCGCCGGCATGGCTCGAGCAGAAGTTACTCAGCCCCCTTACCACGACAAGGTAGTACCCACGAGGGGGTTTAGATGATATTATTATCCTATTAGTGATCCAACCATTTGTTGTTGATTTGGGTGGATTTTTGAAAAGATGAATACGTTTTAATTTAAATAAATTATGTAGATAAAAATAGATTATATTGTTAAACAAACGTACGCGTCGTAATATTTGGATTCAAAATTATATACAGTATGCAAGCTTTATTCATCATAACAAATTAATAACAACATTATTCTTAAAACCCCTTGATTCAATCGTAGTTAAATGTTTTCTAAATCCGGCCTCGTAATTACGTTAATTGGTGCATTAGTTATCTTGGCGCCCGTATACATGTAATTCACTATACTGACCAGAGGTATAAAGGTCCCTTTTTTTTTTTTTTTTTTTTTTTTTTTGGTGTTGATCTCAACAAGTGGCCCTTGAGGATAACTAACGCATGGCAATACTTTTCGGTTTTTTTCTCTGCGTAAGCCCTGCTGTTACTGTTAATTTGTTTTAGTCATTGTCTCTAATGTGGTACTAGTGAGGCTAGTTTTGGCTTTGCGGAATTCACGCAGTCTGCTGCGGCAACACATGCTGTACCCGGCTCATCTCTCTCTATACTCTATTTTTTTTTGCCTTAGTTCCTATTCAGCATAGATATTTGCATTATCCTTAAGTATCTTCTTAGTTTTTCTATATCTTTATTAACTTTTTTTTTGTTGTATTCTCTTTCTTTCATAAATATTTTGTGCAGCTCCATTAAATGCATCCCTTTTGGTAGTCCTACATTTGCCAGTTTAACTTCTAGTGAGATTCTTGAATCTCTATTTGGGATTAGTTCTTTGTGTCCCCTGGTTGCCATATATACTCTGGCCATTTTGAAAGTTGCATTTTTTGTCAACCTCAAGATGGCGTATCTTCCGTTTAGAAATTGTTTAGTCAATTCTGTCAATTTATTTTTTTTGAGCAGTTCTCTCCTTTCCTTTTTTATTTTTGCAATTTCTGTTGGTACTAGGGTTTTAGTATAGGTTTTTTTCTTGTCTTTCTGTTTATCTTCCATTGCTTGGCAGGCATAGTTGTTTTCACCTTTACTTTCCTCTTTGTTACGTTTTTTTCATTTTCTTTTGCTTCCATTTAGCTTCTGTAGCTTTTAATTTGAGCGTTTTCTTCCATTTTGGTTTACCTAAATCTCAAAGCTTCAAACTCTTCTATCTTTTTTTTTCAGTACTGTCGTTGCATAGTTTTTTAGTGCTCTTCATTTGTTTTCGTCACTCAGGCATATTTTAATAATTATAGAATTGTCTACTTTGTTTTCTAATATTTTTTCTAGAGTTTTCCTATCTTCCTCTCACGCTTCGCACTCTACTAGCGTATGTTCTGCGTCGTCATGCGTATCTTCTACACAAAATATACATTTTTCCTCTTTCTCCATCTTATTTATTTTTTGTAAGTACTTTCCAAACGCTCCATGTCCGGTAAGTAGTTGTGTTGTATAGTAACACGTCTCCGGTTTTTTCTCTACCCATTCTTTTATTTCTGGTATTAGTTTCCTTGTCTATTTTCTCTTTTCTCATTCTTTCCACTGTCTTTGCCATCTTTCCATCATATTCTCTCTTGCTTGTCTCTTTGCTTCTTGCTTACTATTCTTTCATTTACCATTTTCTTTATACCTAATCTTTTTTCCACCATCAAATCTGCGGGTAGTGTCGCCGCAATTACTTTGTCTTTTGCTATTTATACCAATTCTTATCAGTAACGTAAGAATGAGCAATATGCACTTTTTTGGTATTGCACTTGTTGAAGGTGCTGTTCTTGAAACTGCACGTATTGAAGGTTCTAAATGTGCTGACAATTAACTTATATAATATAATGTTGCGCTGAATTGATTTAAGGTCATTTTATTTCAAATCGTTGTGAAGAATAAGTCTAATTAAATTACTTATCTTTAATTTTTAAGCATATGGATAATATTTATTTGCACTTTGAGCCTGTTTGTTTCTAGGTAATAAATCTATTTTGTATTAATTATAATTGTATTATTAGTTTTTTATTGTTATGCATGTTACTTTATTTAAAATTATATTTATTTCTTTTTAAATTGGTGAAATAATTAATTATGGTTTTAGTTGACCCATTTCCCAATCAACAAAACCTACATGCATATATAGTGTCGTTCGTGTCTAGTTTTAATATGTTAAATTGTGTCAATAGTTGCCTTAAATAAATTTAATGATGATGCATATGTGTTGCTAATACTGGTGAATCTATCTGTGTTGCTAGATATATAGTTAAATTGGGATATATACTTTTAATTTGTAAGTTAATTGTTGTTCAGTTAAATAACCTAAAAAGTAAAATTCCTTTGTTTACTCTTCTCGCGGTAATTTTATTTGTTATTGTATTTCTGTATACAAATTGTAATTTCCAAGCATCTGCCGTGCTAGCCCATAATTTTAAGCGCTTGGCTTATAATCCAACAATTCATGGTTCGAATTTCGGGTTGTTATAATTGATTTAAAAAAAAAAAACTTTTTTTATAATAAATTAATCCATTTTTTATTTCATATACATTTATTATTCCATTAATTTTTATTCAACTAATTTATTGCAATTTTGTTTTCTATTATTAATTATTATACAATATTATTTTTAGTACCTATATCACGTATTTCATAGTATTTTAACTTTTTCTTTGTTTTATATTAAATTATTTCCTTACCGTGGTTTTCTTGTTTGTTTATTTGTTAGCCACCATAATAGACCCTATGGTGTGAAGTGTGTGTCCCTGTCTATTATTTCTTTGTTTTTATTCTTTATATTAGTATATTTATTAATTACAATTATATTAATTTAATTTTAAACCATGGTTAATGCGTGCAAAGTTTGCAAAAACAATATCAGCCCTAGATCTGTTGCACTTAAGTGCCATGGAGTCTGCAAAGGTTGGCATCATACTGACTGTCTGGATTATAGTATCGATAAAAAAGCTTACTATGTTGATGAAGCTAAACGAGTCAATGGTGTAAAATGGTTATGTGAAGTATGTATGCCATCTGATTCTGTGGAGTTAATTACTAACTCAAACGCTGAACCGTCATTAACAATATTAATAAAATCCATGGCTTCGGAGTTAACTAGCTTTCGTACTGAATTTAAAGTTGCAATGCAGTCATTCAATAAAGAGATTTCTGATATTAAATGTAGATTGGACAAACTTGAATCTGGAAACACTGACAACCTACCAATAGTTCAAGCTAATATTATAGCCGAAATCGAAGATCGTGCACGTCGATCAAACAACGTAATGGTTTTTAATCTTCCGGAGTTAACTACTGGAACTGTTCAGGCTAAGATTGCTCATGACATAGCTGCGATTAAAACAGCTATTGAACCTACAGGATTGGAATTGGTATACTCAAAAATTGTAAGGGTTGGAAAAGCAACATCTAAAACTCGCCCGGCTAAATTAATATTTCCATCTAGTGATCTCGCTGTTAATTTTCTAAAAGCTACTAAAAGTCTTAGCAGTAATATTAAGTTTAAATCAGATTTGACAGCTAGTCAAAGGGATCATTTAAATTTACTGCGGGAGGATTTAAATGTTCGAAGAGAGAATGGCGATAAAAATGCTACATTAAGTATGTTAACAACAAACCTACTATAGTTAACTCAAAAAACTAAAGATATTTTATCAAAACGTTGGCGGTATGCGAACTAAACTTAAACATTTTATGATTAATATTAATTGCTCTATTTTTGATATTATTGTGTTAGTAGAAACTGGGCTTGGTGATGATATTTTTGATGGAGAATTGGGCTTTGATGATTTTAATGTTTTTCGTAAAGATAGGTCTTGTCTGACTAGTACGTTTACCAGAGGTGGTGGTGTTTTAATAGCTGTTAGAAAAAAATTTCATTCTTTGCGTCTTGTAACAAATGATACAATTGAGCAATTGTTTATTAAAGTAAATGAAAACACTATTATAGGATCAACCTATATTCCTCCTAGATCAGACATTTCTTTTTACGAACAACATTGTATGTCCTTTGATAATATTTGTGAAATGCACCCCAACTGTGAATATTTATTTTGCGGTGACTATAATATTCCAGATGCACTCTGGGATTTTACTTTTGTAAATGTATTATCAGTCACTAATAAATCTTATATTGCTCAATTTTTAGCTGACTATTTAGAATTTCATAATCTGCGGCAATGTATGAATATTCCAAATGATCGTGGTACTTATCTAGATTTAGTTTTTTCTAATATAAAAGAAATCGATGTAAATCGCGACAATGATACTTTTGAAAATAATACTTGTCACCACATTGGCTATTCGATTTTAGCACATATTATGGATAACGATGTGGAACTTCAGATGGTCAGTTGGGTAGCTGATTTTCAAAATGCTGATTATAATGTTCTGAACCAACAACTTTTAAACGTACCTTGGAATGAGTTACTATTTTGCTCGGATGTCAATGTTACTGTTGATTGTTTTAGTAGTGTTATATCCAATGTTATAGATTTATTTGTTCCTAAGAAATGTATTAAAGTTTCAAGTTATCCGAAATGGTACAATGGCACATTAATAAAATTGATAAATCAGAAAAAAATAGCTCATGCCAAATATAAATCCAGTGGTGAAATGACTGATTACGACGCATTCCGGCAACTTAGATCACAGTGTAAACTACTAAGTAACAACTTATATGATGCATATATATTACGAGTTGATCATGATTTAAGCAACAATCACAAGAATTTTTGGTCATATGTAAAAAAAGTTCGTAATGTTGATGGTTATCCCAAACAAATGTTTTTCAATGATATGATTAGCACAAACGGCCACGATCACGTTAATTTGTTTGCTGATTATTTCTCAACTGTGTATGCCAGTCACGCCGCTCCTTCGCCCAATTTTATAGCAGATGAATTGGTTCATTTTAACAAATTTCATATTGGAATTACTGAAGTATTTGAAGCAATAACTAATTTATCTGATCAGTGTAGTTCAGGTCCGGATGGCATTCCCCCTTATTTTTTAAAACAGTGCGTCTATTCTTTATGTAAACCTGTGCATGTACTATTTTCTTTGTCTCTTAAGCAAGGTATTTTTCCATCCGTTTGGAAACAATGTTTTGTTACACCAATTTTTAAAGATGGCAACAGACATGATATTGGGAACTATCGTGGTATCTCTATACAATCAACAATACCTAAAATTTTTGATAAACTCATTGCTGATCAACTTATATGGAGTTGTAAAAATGTTATTGTTAAAGAACAGCATGGTTTTTGCATGGGAAAATCAACAGTTACCAACTTGATGGAATACCAAACATTTATATTGGAAAGCATGGAGAAAGGATTTCAAATTGATGCTGTTTACACGGACTTCTCCAAAGCGTTTGATAGAGTGCATCATTCTACACTAATAAATAAATTAAAAGCGCTAGGATTTGGAGATATTGTACTAAAGTGGCTGCTTAGTTATCTTTCAAATAGAGTTCAATATGTTAAATTATGTGATTTTATATCTAAGCCTATTAGTGTATTGTCTGGGGTACCTCAGGGGTCCCATTGCGGTCCCATATTGTTCTTACTGTTCTTTAATGACATTGGGAAGAATTTTAAACATACTAAATTTCTTTTGTTTGCAGACGACTTAAAATTATTTAATGTGGTTCGTAATCATGCTGACTATAATTGTTTTCAATCCGATTTAAATGTTTTGGGAGACTGGTGTCTACATAATCAACTTTTTCTTAATTTAAAAAAATGTTTTTCAATTTCATTTGGTAGAAGTGCATTAGTTAGTAGAGACTATTATCTTGCTACTAATAAATTAAAAATACTACCTGAAGTAAAAGATCTTGGTGTCATTTTTGATAGTAGACTAACATTTACTACCCATATTAATACTACATGCACACGAGCTATGAGAACTTTGGGATTTATTAATCGTTTTAGCAAAGAATTTTCAATTAACACTACCAAATTACTTTACATGTCACTTGTACGTTCTCAATTAGAATATGGTAGCTCTATATGGTCACCTTACTATAACAACAAAGTTCTGCAATTGGAAAAAGTTCAAAATAAATTTTTACTAATAGCTAATTATCGTTTGGGTATTAGTCGCGAGCAATACAGTCGAAGACATGTAATTTTGTTACTTAATATTGATACTCTAAGCAGTCGAAGAACAGAAATTGATTTATGTTTTTTACATAAATTGGTTAACGGCAACATAAATTCTATATACTTAGTCAATAAACTCAAGTTTGCAATACCATATAATCGGGCTACCAGATGTCCCACAACATTTAGATTAGGAGTTCATAACAATAATTATAGCAGGCACTCACCAATTTACAGAATGATGCAGTTTTATAATTTAATATGTTCTAAAACTTATTTGAACATTTTTAGTTCATGTTTGATTACGTTTCGCAAACATTTACGTAGCATTGATTTGTAATTATAATATTGTATATTGTCCATTTTTATATTACCTTTTGTTGTAATTAATTTATTAAATTTCTAATTTTATTAATATCTGTTATTAAGTTTGTATTGTTAGTCAATTGTTATGTAAATTATATATGTATAAATATGTAAATACTATGTATAAAGGCAAATGTATGTTAAAGGAGTTTTCCGTTAAATAAACATTATTATTATTATTATTATTATTTTTTCCACAATAAATTGTATTATTTAGCATAAAAAACTGTGCCATTTTTTTATTGTCCACAAAGTATAGTCATTGATTATAAGAAATTAAGCTTTAAAACAATTGACAACCAACATTCGATCCTAAATATAACGAACTTATTATTACTTTGTAGTTGACCCATAAATCGCACATAACGATAACACGTTGGGGATTATTTTTTTTTTACTAGTGGTTTAGGATTTTTAAAACCCTAAATGTGACAGCTTTGTCTATTGACAAGCCCATTGAAATGAAAATGAGCTTTGTTGCTAAAGATGATTTTTCTAAAAAAGCCAAAATTTTCTAGCAAACAAGAAACAAAAGTTTGGCGTTGTATATGATCAGTCGGCTTCAATTCCTGCATTTTATAAGAATGTGATTATGCAATATGCAATGCAGGCTGTTTTAGAATACGGGGCATTAGTGTGACATCACACGACAGTGGCGCTATTGGCGCCAACGTGGATTATCCAAACATCTATTTTATACATAGGTGGAAATACTTGTTGGATTTAATTGTGTCGTTATAAGATATTTTTTTGCAATCTAATGCACCAAAATGGATTAATATTATATTAAGACATATTTTGATGTACAATTTGTATATATTAGATGATACTATTTTAAATAAACACATATTGAAACTCGAAAATACAACATAACCTCACAAACATTGTAAATATTTAATAAATACTTTTTGAATTCAATGTTAATTATACTGTAAAATTGATCAACTGCAACAAATTATTATTTAAAGTTTAAGTCTAAATATTTATTTAGCAAATTTTAATATTTCATAAATTTAAAAAAATTATTAACTAAGTAACTAAATATGTAAATATGTAAATATGTTAATATTAAACATAATATTAAATAATGAACCATCAAACAATTTTTATAATTTTATAATAACATATATTGTTTTTAAATTTAATCATTTGTTAAAATCAATAAGTAAGCGATTTGAAAAAGCTTATCGGCAGAGATTTTTTTGCTATTTAAAATATTTAATATATATATATGTATATAATATATATACAATTATATTATTTTACATAATGAAAACAAACATAACAATTAATTAAATTGTTTTAAGAATTTAATCGAGTAATAATTAATTTTGATTATCTATGTTCCGATTATGTGTAACGAAACTATGCATATATTGTTTTTGCAATTATATTTTATTTGATAATGCTTTTGTTTGTGTATTAACAATGAGTTTTATAAAATATGTTTTATTTTACAAATTTAATATAGATAATTGCTTTTGATCTGCCAATAATACAATCCGAAACTTAAATAATGAAAATTTACTCTACTAAAATCTTATTTGATTTGATAAAAAGTTTAGCTGTTTATTATAATTTCATTAATAAAGTCAATAACTAAAAAAATATAAACTGTTACATATACAATATTTTTTTTTTTTTTTTTTTTTATTTATTATAATTATTTACATATTTACAATTTGTATTTAAATATATAATATTCCAGCAGTGCCGCCATCCATCTGTTAAAGACTCGAGGGGCCTGGTATTGGAAATAAATTTCTGCTGTCTTCTTTTTCTTTTTTTGTTTGTGTCTTAGTTTTGTGTTTGTTCTGTCATTAGGTGTTGTTTTAATTTTGTTTTAAATTGTTGAATGCTGGTAAGGTTTTTTATTTCATTAGGCATTTTATTGTATTCTTGGATTCCTTTAACAGCCAAGCTTTGATTTTTTGTAGTTGTTCTATTAAGTTCAATATTAAAGTCAGTTTTTTTTCTAGTGTTGTAGGTGTGAAATTCTTTTCTGCTTTTTAATTTAAATTCCGTTTTTATTTGTCCGAGTTTGATCTTGTGAATTAATACTATATTTAGTTGTTTTATCTTGTTTTTAATAGTTAGTTGTTTAGATAATTCATGTATCTCTTTAGTAGGTGTTAGTTTTTCCAGTTGATAAATTGTTTTTATAGCTTTGTTTTGTTGTTTTTGCAATTTGTTTATGTTTCCTTGTTTGGTATTTGCCCATATGTTCATTAGGTAATTTGTTTGTGAGCTGAATAGTGCATTATAAATCATATTTCTTGTAGTTAGATTGATTATATTTTTTAGTTTATATAATGCGCCTATAGCCTTTGTATTTTTCTTAATTAGAGTTTGAATGTGATTGTCCCATTTTAAATTAATATTTATTGTTAGTCCTAGATATTTTGAGTTAGCTACCTCTCCTATGTTTATGTTATTAATCTTTAATGTAAAATTTATATTTCTTTTCTTATTATTATCAATTAATTAATAAACAAATAACAAAAATATCATCTTGGATAATCGAGGCAATTCTTTGAGTCAATTCTTGAGTAAAATACTACCTATTATCATAAATTAGTTTTACTGAATATACAATACTATAGATATAATAAAAAATATATTAATTAACTTAAATTTAACAAATGTATTTTAAAATTTAATTAAAACATTTTGTGAGGTTATATTGTAGTGAATGTTTTAATATGTGTTAATTTAAAATTGTGTTATTAATTATCTACTTATTATACATAACATATTACCTTGTTGAACAAATAATCACTGCACAAACACTGAATTGCTGAAAAATATCTTATAAGGCCACAATTAAATCCAACAAGTATTTCTACCTAAGTATAAATTAGTTTTTTGATAATCCACATTGGCGCCAATGGAGCCACTGTTGTGTAACGTCACTACTAATGCCCCGTATTTAGAGGTATAACGAGAGAGTGCGTATACCGGATGCACCCGCACCCGGATCACCGGAACCCCTCAACCGGATGTCCGACAGCAGTATTCTCTTATCATCACATGTCGAGTTGAGCATAGCGGGCCGGGCCACGCGACCGAAGTGAAGGAGGAGTAGGGATATAATATATTTCGAGACCACCCATGTACACCTTATGGGATTTTGGCCCCGAACCCTCATAGCTTATCTACTAAGGCAAAGTTCACTGGGTCTGTTCTCCCATTTAATCTTAAAAAATTTTACAATAAAAATTTTAATCTAAATTGACTACAAAGTTCTTTTTTGTCTATCTCTTTTTATGTACTCTATTCCAATAACTAGTTTAATCTTTCATTTATTACTCTAATTACTTTATAATTTAAGCAGCAAACAATTGTCACTTTGACACTATTTCTGACATTTTTTTTTAGTTAATTGATTTTGTAAAAATTATTATTTGTGGAATACATATACACATTATAGGATTGTTATTAATAAGAAAGCTTTACATAAACCAGATAAAATAGATAAAAATATAATGTCACAAAAATTGTTCAAGGCCCAGTTCTCTAAAACCGCTGATAAACAATACAAAGATAAATTAGTAAAAACTTTTTTAATAAACATGCGACGTTAGCTTTCAAGCGTCAAAAATATGAAAAGGCTATTTGTTGTTACAAGAAAGCAATTGAACAAATTAAAGACAATCTTTTATTATACAACAACAGTTATTTAACCGTTGCTAAGCTGTTCTGTTTCTAGCAAAAGCACATTATTTAAAGAGAAATATTTCTGTTCACTTAAGTTCTTTAAAGGAAATCTGAACAAAACACTCAAACCAACTTAAATTTGTTAAGCTGAACTGAAGCAGCAGTGTGAAGATTCTAAAAATATATAACACAAACGTAAACAACTCTTTTACAATTAAATGTACGTGTTTATATAATAAAACTTTATATTATATATTATCAAATTCTGATGAGCGCCGGTTGGAATTATGTTTGAAACCTAAAAATTAAAAAGTTCCAGAAGGTTAAACATCTAAAGAATCTTAAAAAACTATCTTTCTAAAGACTTTTTTTAATCAAACTTTAACAGTTTGTGTAAATAAGAAATAAACAAATGTAAACAAAAAATTGTTACAAAGTGTTAAAAATTCTGTTAACTTTAAAAAGCTATAACTTCAAATTTATTAAAAATAATATACTACTTTTATTAAGTCAATATTACTCAATTTGCTTGTAGTTAAACAAAATAACTTTTCAATAATAAAATACACCAATTGCTAGGGTACGAATGCGTAGAAAGCATACAAGCATTTGCTTTTGTAATAAACCTTATAATCAAAGTTGCTTATTATAATTACAAACGTGGGAACGATCATGTAGAAAGCTGAAAACAAGCTCTAGTTAGAGTATATTGCATGTTTTTATGGACCATGACCAGTTGTAAATATGACTAGTTTTAGTCAGAAAATGTTTTTGCTAAAAATTATTCAATTAAGTGCAAATTAGTTGTGGTCGAAATGAATTAGGGAAATAGCATTGCCTTTTCCGTTGAGCTAAAACATAATACTTGCATTTTTTTAGGTAGATTCTGAAAATGATAATAGATATATATTATTATATATAGAATAAAACTCAAATGACTATAAACAATATAAAGTAAAATAAAAGTCAAAATAATTAGCGAGCACTCAGTAGATATAGTAAACAAAAATAAAGTTTTTAATATACTTGCTGCTTATTGGGTCTATTCTCTATCAACTTGGTTAATTTTAACTGCTTCCAAAAAAGTGTGATTTTAGCAGCCCGTTAAATATTTTAGCGTTGTTGCTTATTCTGTAACACATTTTTTTAGCAACCCGTTAATTTAAGAAAATTTAGCGACCCCGTTCATTTCCACACAATAATAAAGAAGTATGTATAATTTGGCATCAAATAAGTATTGCATTTATCACGTGAGTTTCTACGTTGTATTCGTAAATTCAATAAAATATGTGAAATTATTATGTTTTTAGGTTAATAAAATACAGTAATATGCACTCGTAATCATATATTTTCTTGAAATTGCTAATGTTTATTAATTAAAAGTAAACTTATAAAATAATAAACTTCCGTTTAAAAATTAACGGCAGCTATTTTTATCCGCTAAAAATAATCAAACTAACGGGTGATTTTAACTCTTGTCGCTAAAAATTTTACGGAAATTACCGTACGGAATACGAATTGAATTTTAGCGGTTGCTAAAAAAAATAACGGCCGCTATTTTTTAACTGATTCGTAGGGAATACACCCATATAAGCGCTATTAGTTTTGACAAGTTGCAACCAGATTGCTACTTGTTTGAGTTTATTTGAATATACGGTAACATTTACTCTAGCAATTATTACAGCTTGCTAGTCAGTCTTCTACGTGTTTGCATATTTAGAGTGTTGATACAATTATAGGACAAAATAAAATCTAAATAAAAGTCCACTTGAACAATATTAAAATTCAGATCAAAAAGTAGCAAACGTGCATACTGCTTGATAATGTATATATGTAGTTGGCGTCAAGACCAGTAGCGCGCCACCCTATCTCTTTGAAGTGATATTTTGCCGAACCACTGACAGAAATATCGATCAAAATCGGAAATTTGTTTCACGTTTTTTTAATAGCAAATGTAAAACTGAAAAATAAAACTACTAATTACTTACCTACTCACAAATTTAATCTAAAACCAAGCACAATTTTAAATCTCAGTACAATCTATAGTCGCGATCGTTGTCAACACAATCCAGCAAATATAGTTCTATATAATAATGTGTATATAACACATTATACTTTAGTTTTAATAGGTTGATAATCAAACTTTAAAAAACACACTCCAAAATAAAAAAAATATTTGATTTAATACTTTTACGAAAGATATAAATAATAGAAAGCGTTATTTAATAAAGCATAAGCTTCTGAAGCAAACAATTAAATGTTGATTCAATTTTATTTATAAATTTACCATCTATAGTTTGCACAAATTCAAATTCTAACGGCAACCTGTAAATAATAAAACTTAACCAACACTAATTAAATATTGGTTTATTGTATATAGTGTTACTGTTAATAATAAAAAGATGTTGTGCATGTAATCTTAAAAAAATGTAGTTTTTGTATGAAAGGGTCGTGTGCGTTTATATGGCTTTGTGTGAGAGTAATAGCGATGAAAGCGACTCCCGCCGTTTTAGTCGTAGACGGATACCTATTGAGAAAAAAGCCACACACTTCAAGACAAAGGAAGCGTCATTAAAAAAAAGTGACTCAATGCTCAAGTTTAAAAAAATATATGCAAGAACAGATATGCACATTTGATATGAAACAAATTACACATTCAACAACATATATAAATTTAAATAACATTATAAATTAACAAACAAATGTTTTACAAGCTATTAACACAAACAATAAAGTAAAAAAGAATTAAACTTTAAACATGTTTATTATGTAGAGACAACCCAAAAACTTACACGGATACAACTATTAGAAATAATGATGTTACAGTAGCACAAACATGAACGACATAATATTAACAACCAAAAATAGATATATGTTAATAATAATAATAATAATAATATTTAATTAGTGTTACTGCCATATTACATATGGATATAAACGTCAATAAATAGAACATTACAAATAACGGAGAAATACAAATATATAAAATAAAAACAAACAAAAAATAACACACATACAACCACAGTTTACAACAAGTTTTCATTAAAAAACATATTAATATTATAATAACCTTTACGACATAGTTGGAATTTAGGTTGTTTTTTTAACATGTTATTAATTGTTTTTTTAACATGTAGTTAATAATAATCATTAAACTAATGATTTTAAACATGCTGGCTGATGATTAAACATTTTAACTCCTGCATAATTAATTGATTTTTCATATTTTGCTCTGCGATGTTTTTCAAGCACATATAAACTACTATGTCTTGTATTGTGATTATGGATATCACTATTTTTAATATAAAATACTTTATTTTTTTTAATAATTAGTATAGTTTTAAGTATATATATATACATAAAGAATATTAAAAACTAATCTTAAATTTCTTTTTTGAATGCAAATATACGGTTAGCGCTTGAAGCATTGCCCCAAAGAGAAACATGGTACGATAAATGGTTATACACAAGACTATAATACATGGATAGCAGACCATTTTAATTAATTGTTTTTTTGAGTTTAGAAATGGCATAATATGCTCTATTTAGCAATTTTGCAATATAATCAATACGCATATTCCATTTTAAAAAGTTGTCTATATGTAGACTAAGAAATTTAACTTTGTTTTGTTTAATCGAGTCCTCCACAAATTCCTAAACTATACCAAATACAAATAGATTTATTTTCATTGAGAATTAAATTATTGCTGGTGTTGTTTTTAACATCATTCAATGTTTTATTAATTTTTATTTTAATCTCATCTAAAGTTTTTGCATATGGAATTACCAAAATATCATCAACATAAAGAGTTAAAAAATCACATATAACACTATTAGCTATATCATTAATATAGAGAATAAAAAGCAATGAAACACCAAACAAAATGTCATAAGAAGAAGAGACCGTGTTGTCAATCTTAACACACATTTACCTGTAGCTCATATAACCTTGATATTAGTTTTAGAACATTACCACTGAAACCCATTCTTTCAAATTTTTCTAAAAAAAATTTCACATCAAAACAATCAAATGCACGTGACAGGTCAAAGTATAAACCTGCTGTTAACATTTGAGAATCAAAACCTTTAAAGATTTTTTTAGAATATTTGTACAGCTGTCTCTGTAGATCTGCCTGCTCAATAACCATGTTAAGCAACATTTAACAAATTAAATTTGTCAATAAAGTTAATCATTCGTTGAGAAATTAGTTTTTTAATAAGTTTAGACAGAGAATAGAAATTGGTCTATAGCTATTATCTTTTTTATCATCTTTTTTGTGAATAGAAATAACGAGAGCAGTTTTTAGTATAGAAAGGTAATCACCTGATGCAAAACATTTGTTAATTAGATATACTAATGGTTTTATTAAAACTTCTTTTTTGTGGTATCTGCAAAGTAGCAAAAATTGACACAAATTGCAGGTTTTGAACAATTTGTGGAACAAATTTGTCCAAAAGCTTGATTTTAATGTATTTCAGTAACATCAGCAAAATGTGTTACAAATTTGTCAACTTCTGTCTGTATATTTTATTATTGTTAATGTTTAATAAAATACTATTATGTTGTGTTGTTTTTCCAGTTTTATTATTAATTATTTGCCATTTTTTTTGTTTCAGAAATGAGTTTATTTTAATTTTTTTTTTAAATCTTTATACAAATTGGTTAGGTTAATGTCTACACAATTTTTAGTAATCCAGAAAAATTGTTTTAATTCTTCTTATTTTTTTTATATTTTGAAGAATTAACCATTTTTTATCTTTAGTTACATTTCAAATTTACAATGAAGAGGACAATTTAAATCTATAGCTTGAAATAAAAGCAAGATAAAATCATTAAATATGTCATTTATTGCATTTGAAGATGAATAAACAGTAACAAAATTATTTTTTTCTAATGATACGCACAATTGCATAATATTCGTATCCGTAATTTGACAAAATTTTAAACTGAAAGGTTTTGTAGTCAAATAATGGTTGAACTACTGTAGTTTTATAAAATGTTTCATTTTGATTCACAGCAATATAATCTATTTTAGATTTACTAATTGTTCCATTTGCATTTATAACAATTCTTGTAGGTTCTATACTAGTACATAGTAAATTAAAACTTTGTAGCATATCTTCCAACAAATATTTTTCAATAGTGTTATCTAAAAAAAAATATGTTACAATCACCACACAAATAAATGTTTTCAGTTATATTCCTACAATGTCGTAAAACTACAAAAAAATTGGAAAAAAAATATTGAAGTTTCCATTCGGTTTTAGAGAGTGATTAATACATATTAATATATACCACTCCCTCGCGGTGTTAAGGGCAATTGAAAAATAACTCATTAGTGTCTAGAATAATCCCTAAAGGAAGTACTCTGCTGGGTCAACGAATAATATTACGAAAAGATTAAAACTAATAAATTATTTATATCCCCTATATTCTCCTGAATAACCGGATTTCATCATAAACACATTTCTAAAAAGTATTGTGACACACCTGGAATCATCTAACAATCACCCTACTAAGAAATGGAAGGGATATCTCAAAACATATATATATATATATATATATATATATATATATATATATATATATATATATATATATATATATATATATATATGTATATATATATATATATATTTAATTATTTTGTTTTAACAAGTAGTTATAAACACGATCGATAAAGAGTCTATGCTCTCGATACACCCTACATCTTTTATATATCAAATTAATTGTTATTTAGTTTTAATAATAAATTAGTTTGAACCATTTGTGAATTTTATTAAACGGACTTACACAACTGTGAAGTCAGCAACATATAAATTGGTCTTTCAAACCGGATTACAAACATTAATCCAATCATCATCAGTGCAAAAACAGTCTGACACATGACTCCTACCTCAGATGAACTACGAACGCGTCGCGCTAATATTAAAGCAATGTTAACGCAATTTCAAACGTTTTTAAACAAACCTGAATGCAGCAAGGAAGAGCTGATTGTAAAATTGAAAAAAGCTGAGTTCATATTGAGAGAATTCAACAAAATTCAAAGCCAAATAGATGTTCTCAACAAATCAATCGATGAGAAACAAAGCGAAGATTTTGAAGAAAGCTACTACTCTACCATAGTAAAAGCACACTCTATGATTAAGAAGACACAATCTATGCAAAGCAACGAAACACCTGCTAACGTATCCACAACAGAAGCAAAAATTTGCTTACCTCCGATAAATATTCCAAAGTTTTCTAGAAACTATGAAGAATGGCTGCATTTTTATGACACGTTCAATTCTCTAATCAACAATAATGAATCTTTGTCAGACATTCAGAGGTTTTACTATCTCCGCACTAGTTTAACGGGTGATGCCATACACGTGTTGAATTCATTGGAAACGTCAGCCGCAAATTACATCATTGCATGGGATCTTCTGCGCTCCAGGTTCGAAAATAAAAGATTGTTAGTTACTAATCATATACGAGCAATCTTTGAACAATCGACAATCTATAAAGAAACGCACCATTCGTTACGACTACTCATTGATAACACAACAAAACCTCTACGTGCATTAAAATCAATGGGAGAAGATACGGACCATTGGGATCGACTTCTTAACTACCTGTTAACAACAAATCTAGATTTTGCGACTAAAAAGGAATGGGAACATCACACGCAAAACTCATTGCCATCATTCCAACAATTGATTGAATTTTTAACTCGTAAGTGCAACACACTGGAAGCAATGTCTTTATCAAAAGCTACGTCGTACGCATCATTATCAAGTAGACCACCTAGACCAGAAACAAAGGTGCACATATCTACTCAACAAGCTACATGTGTATTTTGCAAGTGCAATCACTACATCAATTAATGCAAACAGTTCACCAAACTATCAACAACCGAGAGAAATAGTGAAGCAAAAAGGCTGAAATTATGCAATAACTGTTTGCGTGCAAACCATAACGCCAGTCAATGCAAATTGGCTTTTACATGCAAAACGCGCAACCGCCGTCATCATACGTTGTTACACATCGATTATGCACCACCTAACCTTTGTGACATTGATACTGTGCCTTCATCCAGTCAAACGCAGTCGCATCACTCAACACAATCAAGCGAAGAACTCAGCTATACTTTTCTGTCAACAGCTTTAGTAAAGATCAGTGATTAACAAAGAAGATTACATCTATGCCGAGCTTTACTGGACTCTGGTTCACAAAGCAATTTCAAAAGTGAAGAATTAGTAAATCGTCTAAACTTACCAAAAAAAGCTACTCGTATTCAAGTCATTGGAATCAATTCTGTCATTAAAGGTACGCCGGCATTGTATAAAGCAAACGTAAGCATTCAATCAAGAATCAACGCTTATAAAACTGATATGAACTGTCTGATACTGAAGCAAATAACAAAACTTCCAAATGAACCATTAAACAAGAAGGCATTCAAAATTCCAAATAACATTCATCTGGCTGACCCAGAATTGTACATACTATCATCAATTGATCTATTAATTGGCGCACAACTCTTTTATTCACTGATGTGCATAGGTCAAATCAATCCTACAACCCATCATCCGCAGTTGCAGAAAACTCATTTTGGCTGGATACTATCCGGAAACGTTTACAATCTACAGACAAAATTAAAAACTACGTCGTGCAACCTAACAACAGACGAATTACTTTATAAGTCTTTAGCAAATCTTTGGAAGTTAGAAAACGTTTCAAATAAGACATACTTTACACCTGACGAGAAAAAGTGTGAAGAACATTTTCAACGTACACATCAACGCACATTAGAAGGTCGCTATGTAGTAGAACTACCATATCAACAAACTACGGCATCTCTAGGCAATTCAAAGGCAATGGCTACCAAACGCCTTTGCTCAGTCTAACGACGGCTAAACAAAGATACTTCATTAAATGACAAATACGAAGCATTTATGAATGAATACATCAAACAGGGTAATATGAAACCAATCCCAACAACAGATAATATAGACAATTACTACTTTCCTCATCATGCTGTTTTAAAGAAAGATAATATCACTACAAAAACAAAAACTTCGAGTAGTATTTGATGGATCGGCAAAAACCTCAACAGGTACATTGCTAAATCAATGTCTAATGGTAGGCCCTACAATACAAGACAACTTAGTGGCCATTGTCGTGAGATTTAGGCTACACCGCATAGTAATTTCAGCAGATATCAAACAAATGTATCAACAGATCCTTGTATCAAAGGATCATCATAAATATCAACGCATATTATGGCGCAATGAAATCACAGAGCCTATCACAACATATGAACTTTAGACCGTGACATATGAAACATCATCAGCTCCATACTTAGCCACTAAATGTTTACAACAACTGTCTAAGGATGGAAGCAACATATATCCTACAGGAGCTCACATTACAGCCAGAGACTTTTATGTGGATGATCTATTAACAGGAGCAGATTCTATTGCTATTACCATTAGAGATGAAGTGACAAAATTATGTGCTTCTGCAGGATTTGACTTACACAAATGGGCAAGCAATAGCACTGAGTTACTAGATGACATCACATCAGAAACAATAACAAATCTACTGCTTCACAAGAATTTAAAACATTAGGAATACAATGGAATACTACAAACGATATCTTCTTATATGCTTTGCAAACCATAGATAAACTAAATTCTATAACCAAACGAAATATATTATCATATACAGCCCAAATCTTTAATTTGCTCGGGCTTATAAGCCCCTTTGTTGTACGAGCTAAAATAATTCTACAAACATTGTGGAAACTGGGGATCGGTTGGGATGAATCTATACCAATCAGCATTTATACCTCCTGGACCAAATATTTGACAGATCTCAAAGAGTTACAGAATTTAACAATACCCCGAAGAGTTCTGGAAACACCCTGCTATCAATTGCACGGTTTCTGCGATGCCAGCAAAGAAGCTTACGGCGCATGTCTGTATTTACAATCTTGGAACGGCAGTCAATATTCATCACACTTTACTATTAGCAAAACTGGTTGCATCTGTACTTCTAGCCTTACACATCAAACCAACCCACATAAATTATTGGAGCAATTTCACTATTGTGCTGTCTTGGATTAAAGCAACCAACAAACAATTAAAACCATTTGTTGGTAATCGCGTAAATGAAATACGCAAATGAAATGAGCCAAATCAATGGTTTCATGTAGTATTTGAAGACAATCCAGCTGACATTGTTTCACGAGGCAAGTCATGCAAAGAATTTATGCAGACAACACTATGGTGGAATGGACCCTCATGGTTATCAAAATCCTTATCACACTGGCCAAGTCAACAACCATTGCTAAATGACAGTTTTCCAGAACAAAAAAACAACAACAATGTTAGCCACAATTACAAATACAACCGATCAAAACTTATTTGAAAAATATTCCAAATTAAGAAAACTAATCAACGTTGTAGCATACCTGCACAGGTTTAAAGAAAACTGCCAAGCAGCAGATCAAACAAGTGGTGTTCTAACAACAAAGGAATTGTCTAAAGCAACAACGTCACTTGTTAAATTGGTTCAAAAGGCGGCATTTCAAGAAGAACTTGCGACCCTACCTGATTCAATTAACAAACACAGCAAACTGTATTCTTTAGATCCTTTCTTAGACGAAGACGGCATTATTTGAGTAGGCGGACGTTTACGTAACTCCTCAGTACCATATGCACAAAAGTTTCCTATAGTTTTACCTGCAAATCATGCGTTGGTAATTGAACACAATCACCAAATCAACTTTCATTGCGGGGTACAAGCAACACAAGCTGCAATGAGATGCACATATTGGGTTCTAGGCGAAATTGTATAAAAAGATGTGTAATATGCTACAAAACTGCACCGAAAGCATTAAATCCAAAAATGGGAAATCTTCCAGAATACAGAACAAAACCAGCTAGGCCATTTCTCAACACTGGAGTCGATTTGTGTGGTCCTATTCTCATAAAGGAAGGTTCTAAAAAAACAAGAAAAAGGTAAAAGCATACATTGCTATTTTTGTGTGGCAGTGCATATAGAACCAGTTTCAGACATGTCGACTGAAACTTTTATAGCGGCAATAAAGCGATTTGTCTCACGTTGAGGCAACATACTAAACATGTATTCCGATAATGCAAAGAATTTTGTGGGAGCAAACGCAGAGTTAAAGGAGCTTAAAGCAATATTTGAGTCGACAGCTACACAAAAAATCATTCATTCCAAATTAGAACAAGCTGGAATAAATTGGCATTTTATCCCACCAAGAGCACCAACGTTTGGAGGGTTGTGCAAAGCGGCTGTAAAATCTACCAAACTACTACTAAAACGAACATTGGGCAACGCGTCAGTCACTAACAACTATTTTAACACAAATTGATTTGATGCCACTGTTAGAAGATTCAAATGATTAGGAAATTCTAACTCCTGGACATTTCCTAATTGGGGATACCCTTACTGCACCAGTATATCCAAATCTACAAGACATCAACCTAAATAGACTTTCTCGATAGCAAAGGATGGAACAACTCAGACAATATTTTTGGGCCCGTTGGAGCAAGGAGTATTTAGGATGCCTTCAAATAAGAAGCAAATGGAGAAACAACCCAACAAACATCGTAGTGGGTGAACTTGTCATGATCAAAGAAAATAACCTACCACCACTAAAATAGAATAGAGGGCAAATCACTAAAGTCCACTCTGGTTTAGATGGAGTTATTCGAGCAGCAACCGTACAGTCTAGAGATAGGTCTTATAAAAGACCAGTTACAAAACTTTGTCCACTTCCTATTTATTGAAAGAGAATCTTTCAAGACCGCCGGAATGTCAATGTCTCAACAACAACCACTCTCCCGTGGTGTTAAGGGCAATTGAAAAATAATTTATTAGTGTCTAGAATAATCCCTAAAAAAAGTACCCTGCTGGGTCAACGAATAATATTACGAAGGGAAGGGATTTCTTAAAACATATATATATATTTAATTATTTTGTTTTAACAAGTAGTTAAAAACACGATCGATAAAGAGTCTATGCTCTCGATACACTCTACATCTTTTATATATCAAATTAATTGTTTTAGTTTTTATGTTTTAATAATAAATCAGTTTGAATTATTTGTGAATTTTATTAAACGGACTTACACAACTGTGAAGTCAGCAACAACATATAATACGAAACATTTTAGTGGGAAATTTGACCTTGATGCCCACACACTCATAGTGGAATTGTTCAGTTATTTCATTGCAAAATTTAATTAATTTAATTTGGTAATTTATTAATTTTTTAAAAATATATATGAACCACCATGTTCATAATTTGTTCTGCAAAAACTAGCAGCAATAGTCTAATGATTCAGAGTTATTAGTTCAATATTTTCTTCTTTACACCAGTGCTTAGTTAAACATATAAAGTCTGGTTCTTGTGAATTAACAAAGATTTTAAGGTTATCTAACTTATTAGTCAAACATTGCATATTTACACAAATTATACGTACTGTTAAATAATTATTTAAAGGTTTATGGTTCTGTGTAATAAAAAAAAAAAAGTTTAATTAAAATATCTTTATGCCAGAAATTAGTGTCGTATAATGCAGATTTTAAACTAATACTGGCTCCAACTTTGAAATTTGGGATAGCACTTTTACTATCCAACTTTTCAACAATAAAATGTTCTCCTGGACATTTGCGTTGCAAATAGTTCATAACTGTATCGCAAGTCGTTCTCGATGCAGAAAGTCCCACGAATATTCATATCTTTATCTGTGCAGCCATAAATGTATAATCTTCAACAGTTCCTTTTATAATAGTGCTGTTTGTTCTTAATGGTGACTTAGGAGACTTTGAGGAAGCACCTGGAGTGCTTAAAACATTAAATACAGGACCGCTAACAGACACATTAGGTTATTTTTTGCTGAAGATGGTATTTTACTAATTATTGTAACAGTTTCTGTTTCAATTAGTTTATTATTGATAAAATTGTGCAACGTTTTTGTCGATTTTATGGTATTGTTTTTGTTTACATTTTTTATGTTTATCTTTTGATTTTCAATACGATGTCTTTGATTCTGTTTAAAAAATATGTGTTTTTGTGAATTTAACAATTGATTTGCGTTTCTCTCCAACACATTAATTTTAAAATGAAGCAGTTTATTTTTCTCTTCCATTTCACTAACTAATTTATATAAAAGTTTATTTTTTGATATTAATCGATCGTTTTCTTTGATCAGATCTGTGACAATTAATTCACCTGAATTTTCTGATTGATTTATCACGGTTTTGTTAGAATTATTTAAGATGTCGTCGTTGTCGGTATTTTCCATAGAGACAGCAGGTTCACAGCACTTTATATGTTTATTGTCTATCTGTAGCATATTTTTGTAATTGTTTAAGCATTCTGTATGCATTAACACACCACATATAACACATTTGAGTCCATTAGCTGGCATAATGTGGCACTTTTTGCACTTTTTTGACGGGGGAGATCTACAATAATACAACTTTTGTTTGCCATCTTAAATAATGCTTATCAGCATATTGGCATTTGAGAGTGTTTTGATATAACGTTCACCCACGCAATTCTACAACGTGCAGCTGCTTGAACTATAAGTCAGCACTAAAATGACAAACAATGCATTGTGCTAAAAAATATCAAAGTTTTTGATCAAACTAAAAAAATAGGATATTCTATAAATATTCAAATTTTGTCAAAATTTGTGAATTTAAAAAGTGAGTTTAAAAAATAAATAAATTGAATTTGTGTCCTAACACTTTATTACAGGACCAACGCACAACAATTTGCTGGATTTATTTAGTTATCATACTGATAATTTCAACACTGCAACAGAGCAGTTCCATCAAGCATCAACCGGACCGGACAGCGGCGACCTTTAGTTGAAATAACTCATCACATCAGCGGCTTTTTTCCTAATTGTAAATCGAGACGCAAAATGCGATTTTTTATTTTTATTGTAACATAAAGTATGTTATTTTAATCGTATTACGGCATACTCATGTCTTAAATTATTAATTATTGCATTAAAACAGTTGAGTTTTATCTGACACATTAATTAATAATTACATTGTTTGCGTTTTTATATTATTTATTAAAATGTGTGAATTTAATTTTAAAACCTGAATTCGATAGAGAGCAAGCCATATTAAATGATTTGATCAAAGCATTTAATTTTGTTGTACACGAAATCGATAACGTTCAGGCAAACGCTTTAATTTTGATTATTAAAACTAAACTCCAAAGCAAGACGAGAAATTTTATTTTGTTGCGCAATTTGAAAACTTAGAAAGTAAAGATTTATTAAAAATGCACTTTAGGAATTGTTAAAATACAGAAGGTCTATTAAGAAAACTGACTAGTACATAGTTTTCATTACGATTATTCGTTCAGAGAATTGAAGATTTATTAAGAAAATTAAGACAAATTATTAAACGCAAATAAAAAAAATGAATAAATACTTTACTTGCATTGAAAACATTTTTATCTGGTTTGAATAATCCGCTAGGTTTTGTAATGAGAGCACAAAGCCCTACAGGCTTAAATCAAGCACACATATTGTTTAAGGAAAATTACGTTAAATTTAAAGATAATAAATTTTGTAACTACACCAAGAAAAATGGTCACATAATAAATGATTGTTATAAGCTCAAAGATAATAATAAATTTTAAAAATCTAGCAACAAGTTTTAATACAGGATTCGATCTTAATAATAACGGTAATTTAATTAGAATTAGCTAGATATAATAATACTCTGAGAATAATAATTTTAGTTCAAACATCAATAACAAAGAAGAAGAGTGAATAAATTAAAATTTTGTTTTTTATCACAAATTTATTCTTACGAATACATTACTAGTTTTGGCTTTACTAAAGCTTTCTACAGATAAAATAAATTAAAAAACATAGTAAATTGCTTTATTATTTTATAAACATGTCACCTTTTTATAACTAATATATATTTTTTGATTGATTTTATAGATAGAACAAAACAAGTAATTATTTATCATAAGAATGTTGGCATTTAGTGGGCTAAACAATGATGTACTCGCACGACTACTCTGAGCAGATATAAAGTCAGTTTGTATTTTTTTTGCAATTAGTATAAATAAATTTTAGCAGGTTTATTTTATTAAAAACGGCTTTAGCCTTTGCTAAAATCTTAATAATGTGCTTATTATTAAAAATGAAATCAGTAATAAACACAGCATAACTACATAATTTCTATCTGATGTGCTTGGTCAATTAGAAATAAAACTTCAATCACATGAAAATGACAATGTACTGTTGTCGGTAATAAAAAATTAAATGCGAATAAAATGTGTAGATTTTCAACAAAAAATTGAAAATATCGGGCATGAAATAAACAATAAATAAATTTCAAAATTTTAAAATGGCTTATACTTTTCGGTTTTAAATGCAGTGTGTTTGCGGATGGGGGTACCCATTAAGGAAAAATTCTTTATTATTTATTTTACGACCAAAAGTCATTCTTTATAAAATGTTCTGTTTGCTGAGAAAATGAATTGACAATAAGAAACTTTTAAATCACATGTACAGGGTTGTTATCAAATTAGGAAAGTATGAAAATGCTTCAAGAGATAGTACCATTATTTATTATTTTTTACGAAAGTTTTATAAAACAAAGTTGTTTATAAACTAACGTAAAGTCTGAATACAAATTTTGAAATAAAAATTTAATTTTTAAAAAATTATTCTGCATAGCTACTTCCAAACGCGACACACTTTTCCGCTAACTGAATAAATCTACCGTACACTTTACGAATGGTTTGAGGCACATTCAGATCATAGATTGCTTCTTCTATGCGTTGTTTTAATATATTTCTATTATTTATTTCTATTCGTAAAGTGTACGGTTATTAAGTTAGCGGAAAAGTGTGTCGAGTTGGGAGGTAGATATGTAGAATAATAAAAAAAATCAAATTCTTATTTCAAAATTTGTAATCAGACTTTTTTCTGCCACTCTTTCAAACGTAGTTCATTTTTTATAGGAAAGTTAATTTAAATCAACTGCTTATGCATAAAAGTTCTGTGCGGTTAATATCAGGGTTGCAGCAAGCTGTAGACGAGAACGTTACTCACATAGCGTCTGTGAACTCAACGTGTTAAAAAAAATCTACACATCTCTCAATTTTACTTGATGAGGTAAAAAAACAATAATCTTTCAAATGAAATAAAATCTGCGAAAACTAGGTAAAAGAAATAAAATTATTATATCTTTCGAACCTAAAAATAATTTTAAATTTATTTCAAATTATTTTATTATTTTTATGACTCCAACTGTTTTGTAATTTTGTAATTTTGTAATTTTGTTTCTGTTTTTATTTTTATATTTTAAGTGTTTCTTATGTATATTGTGTAATATGTGTGTTTTCTGTATATCTAGCAAAATTGCTAAATACGGGGCATTAGTAGTGACGTCACACGACAGTGGCTCCATTGGCGTCAATGTGGATTATCAAAAAACTATTTTATACATAGGTGGAAATACTTGTTGGATTTAATTGTGGCTTTCTAAGATATTTTTCAGCAATTCGGTGTTTGTGCAGTGATTATTTGTTTAACAAGGTAATATTTTATGTATAATATGTAGATAATTAATAACACAATTTTAAATTAACACATATTAAAACATTCACTACAATATAACCTCACAAAATGTTTTAATTAAATTTTAAAATACATTTGTTAAATTTAAGTTAATTAATATATTTTTTATTATATTATAATAGGCAGTATTTTACTCAAGAATTGACTCAAAGAATTGCCTCGATTATCCAAGATGATATTTTTGTTATTTGTTTATTAATTAATTGTATATGTAACAGTTTATATTTTTTTAGTTATTGACTTTATTAATGAAATTATAATGAACAGCTAAACTTTTTATCAAATCAAATAAGATTTTAGTCGAGTAAATTTTGATTATTTAAGTTTCGGATTGTATTATTGGCAGATCAAAAGCAATTATCTATAATATATTTGTAAAATAAAACATATTTTATAAAATTCATTGTTAATACACAAACAAAAGCATTATCAAATAAAATATAATTGATGCATAGTTTCGTTACACATAATCGGAACATAGACAATCAAAATTAATTATTACTCGATTAAATTCTTAAGACAATTTAATTAATTGATTGATGATGTTTGTTTTCATTATGTAAAATAATATAATTGTATATATATTATATACATATATATATATATATATATATATATATATATATATATATATATATTAAATATTTTAAATAGCAAAAAAATCTCTGCCAATAAGCTTTTTCAAATTGATTACTTATTGATTTTAACAAATGTAACGTATAATGATTAAATTTAAAAACATAAATATATGTTATTATAACATTATAAAAACTGTTTTATGGTTCAGTATTTAATATTATGTTTAATATTAACATATTTACATATTTACATATTTAGTTACTTAAATTTATGAAATATTAAAATTTGCTAAATAAATATTTAAACTTAGACTTTAATAATAATTTGTTGCAGTTGATCAAATTTACAGTATAATTAACATTGAATTCAAAAAGTATTTATTAAATATTTACAATGTTTGTGAGGTTATGTTGTATTTTCGAATTTCAATATGTGTTTATTTAAAATTGTATCATCTAATATATACAAATTGTACATCAAAATATGTCTTAGTATAATATTAATCTATTTTGGTGCATTAGATTGTTAAAAAATATTTTATAACGACACAATTAAATCCAACAAGTTTTTCTACCTATGTATAAAATTGATGTTTTGATAATCCACGTTGGCCCCAATAGCGCCACTGTCGTGTGACGTCACACTAATGCCCCGTATAAATATTATATATATATATATATATATATATATATATATATATGGGTAATTCTATTACTTTTCGACCAATTTGAAAAAGTCGACCTCTTTGATTTTGCTCAAATTTTCAGGGATCAAAATATAGATTAAAAAAATGAGATTTCCAAAATTTTGGACCTTAGAAAATTGCCTGATCAAAATGACACACATTTGAAATTTTACAACAAAACGTCATTTTTAGCTTAATTTGTATCTCAATTTTTGGGCTTCTGGAAAGTGATAAAAAGGTCTACGATAGCTCAAATTATTCCTCATTACATGTACTTTAAAACCCATATAATTATGTTTAATATCGTGGCAGTCATTTTGATATATTAAGCTTTAAACATTATTTCAAAAAAAACCGTAAAATTAGCAAAATCGCAAAACTTTGCTTTCTTTAAACCGTTCTAACTTTGTCAAATCTTTTGCGCCGAATTTTCAGCGGCGGAAGATTATATTGCAATGCAATGAGGTTAAAATCGTAATTTTCGGATGAAATGCCTAATTTGTACGATAATAAACGAAAATATTTGTTTTGAATACGTTCTATATTGCATATATGAACGCTGTAGTATGGACACCAAACTGACGGAGCGTACTCTAAATGAGAACGTACTAAAGCGCAATAAAGTAATTTGAGTGTGCTAGGAGATAGGTCAGTAGACATTCTGTAAACAAATCCTAACATTTTCATAGCACGGTTGCACATATAGTTTATATGCTCAACAAAAGTTAGTTTTGAATCAAAAATTACGCCCAAATCTTTTATTTGTGTAACATGCTCCAAAACATTATTATCGATAGTATAGTCAAACGATACTTTACTTAAAGTTCTGTTGAAGCTTATCGAAAAACATTTATTTGCGTTAAACAACAAGTTATTAATAAGACACCATGAATGAACAGAATCTAAATCATTTTGCAAACTAATGCAGTCCTCGATAGATGATATTCTTTTATAAATTTTAAGATCGTCAGCAAATAAAAGATAAGACGAAGAATTAATAGAATAAACAAGATCATTAATAAAGAGTAAAAACAGAATTGGTCCACAATGAGATCCTTGAGGAACCCCAGAAGGAACAACAATTGGTTGTGATAAAAAGTTATTAATTTTCACACACTGTGTACGATTTTCCAAAAAGCTCGACAACCACGCAACAACAGATTCATGAAAACCCAAAGCCCGAAGCTTAGCAATCAAAATACTATGATTAACGCGATCAAAAGCCTTAGAAAAATCTGTGTAAATAGAATCTACTTGAACTCTTAATTGAAAGGCATTCAAAAGATCATTTTCGTAACAAAGAAGATTTGTAAGAGTAGAACGACCCTCGCGAAACCCATGTTGCTGTTCCACTAAAATGCTTTTGCACATCCATTGTATTTGACCAGTTACAATTTGATCAAACAACTTAGGAATAACAGACTGGATGCATATACCTCTATAATTAGTAATATCCTCCTTAGCTCCAGATTTATGTAAAGGCATAATGTAGCTTTGTTTCCAAACTGAAGGAAACTTGGCTTCATTAAGAGAAGCCTCAAAAAGTAAGTGCAATGGCATAGAAATTGAATAAATACATTGTTTTATCAGCATAGATGGAACACCGTCCGGTCAAGTGCTAAAGTTACATTTAAGGTTCTCAATCCTTTTAAATACATCCAACAAACTAATTGAAAATGATCGATGTAATACGTTTTTCTTAAAGTCAAACAAAGGAGTTGGATGAGTTTGTGTATCGTAAACAGAGGAAAAGAATTCAGCAAAACTATTAACATAGTCATCTCCATTACTGCAAGTTTTTTGTTTATAATACATTGTGGCTGGAAAATCATTAGTTTTTCTAGAGTCGCTAACAAATTTCCAAAAATGTTTAGGGTTACTTTGAATGTTGTTTTCTGTTCGAGTAATATATTGCTTGTATAGACATGTACTGAGATTTTTACACGAAGTACGAATTGATTGAAACTCGTTATAATCAGACAATAGTCTTGAAGATTTATAACGTTTATGAACAGTTTTTTTGAGTCTAGTAAGTGAAATCAATTCTTTATTAAACCAAACAGGAAAATTGTTTTCTCGCCATTGTTTTTTGGGAACAAAATAGTCAATAGCAAAATGCAACACAGAGTAAAATAAATTAACGCAATTATTAACATCACAATTATAAAAAAGGGCGGACCAATCAACATTCAACAAAAAATTATTGATTGCGTTAAAGTCGGCATATTTAAAATCATTAAAAACATAATTACACATTAAAATATCACGGCTAGTATCACATTTTACATCAATCACATAAGCAATATGATGTTGGCTAAGTTTTAACAAAACATCCACAGCTTTAATCACAGAAATATCACAGATGTTAGAAAAACATAAATCTAAGAACACACCACCATCATTAGGTATAGAAATACATTGAGCGCAGTTTAGAAATCAATAACAGTTGGAAACAAAATGAGCAGAATAAGTATCATTACAAATAACACTTATGCCTAACTCATCATTAACCCATACCGCTGCGGGTAGATTATAATCGCCTAGTGAAATTAGTTTACTGTCTGGATATTTGTCAGCGATAGATTCAACGGAATAACAGTGATCTAAATATTTATCACATGCCGAGTTAGGTGGTAAGTAGACTGCACTGATAATATATGATACAAACTTAAACTTAACAATTACAAACAAATGTTCAACACTTAAAAATGTAGGTTGTAATAAAGTACAATTAAAACAAGTTTTAGTAGCAATTAAGACACCTCCTCCGTCAAGCTTAGGGCTTGTTAATGAAGAGCGATCACATCTAAACAAACTGTAACCAATTAATTGTAGCTCCGCATCGCTGATGTCCTGATTTAGCCAGGTTTCGGTCAGTACAATAATATCGTAGTTGGGTACAGCTACAGCCAGCATAAGTTCGTTAAGTTTAGTTTTTATACCCCCGACATTCTGGTAATAGATGGAGATACCGCTGGTGTTTCTGGTGACGGGTTTAGATTGTTTGCTGGATCCAGATTTCGAAAATCCACCGAAGATGAAGCAGGAACATTATTAACTCGCTAAAATTTGCAGGCCAGAAATCTTTGCAGAGAATAGATCGAGCATGATTAGCTGGAACAGAAACTTTAAAGCTGCTGTAGTTTCCAGATTTTACTTTTAACTCAACAACATCAACTGATATCGTAGAAATTTTAGATTTAATATGATTTACTATATCAGTTTTATTAGTTCCACGTCTAAGTTTAGAAACATGTACGTAAGAAGTAGGCACATAAGCCTGCAGTTTGTCATTGGTTGGGCCACAACCAAAGATAGTTTGAGTTCTTGGCTGAGTTTTTTGATTAGTTTTTCCCTTAACAACAGAGCTTGCTAAAGAAGGAAAAACTGCAGGTTGAATCAATTGCACCATATCATTAGTGAGCGGCGCAGTAGTGGGAGCAGTTAGTTGTTTACTGCGAGCTTCGTATTGAAGAATAGTTTTATCTTTTTCGGTGATCTTCTCTTCAAGATAAGTAATTTTATCTAAGAGTAATTTATTGCTCGACCTCAACTCATCACATAAAACTTGGTAAAGAGTAATATTTTCTTTATAAAGTTTAGGAAGTTCGGAATCATCCAATTCAAATAAATTACCGCAATTACATTTCTTGTAACGAATAGCGCAACTGTTATGGAAGATAACGCCACAATTGCTACAGGTTACACCTGATTGTGCAACAGTTTTGTTTTGCATTTACACTGCATAATAACAGATACAGTTACAAAAACAAAAATGACTAGAGCAATAAATAAATAAAAACAGGATAAGGTTGATACAAGGACACAATTCACACCGGTGCGGTCGATCACTGGTGACTGACTAAAAACAAATACAGGTAGACCACGGTAAGGTTACACAAGAGACAGCAGGATTATAAAAATTAATAATAAAATTTTAAAATTACACGTTAAAAAATGGAAGTTACGCCACTGGTACGAATAGTTAAAATCACCGCCACGGGAAGCGCGACAAAACAGTAAGCGGGAAACTATAATTCTAGGTTAAATACATTTACAATAATAAAAATAATTAAACCAGTGAATTTTCTTAAAATTGTAAAGATGACTGGTTGCTAATATAATTACCAGCCGGAATGACACAAACTTTAGAATTATAGGCACTAAATTTCACACAAACTGCACAAGTTAAAAATTAATAACATTAAGTAAAGTATTTGTGAACAGCATTTTTATCAAATTTCACTAACCGAACCAAAGAAAACTGTTTTAACAAGTATCAAAAGCTTGCATCAATGCACTTGTTAAAGTAATGTTGTTTTGTTTGTGTTTTTTGCTAAATAAAAAGTTTTTTAAATATTTTGTATTTGTTGACTATCTCAAAAACAAAGCAAGATAGACAAATGTGATTTAGATTTTCTAAATTTTGACGATGTTTGAATATAAAAAAATTCTTGATAATGCCCAATATACCATTTTTCAAATAAATAACCTTTTATTTGTGGTCTGAAGAGTATTTACTAAAATTTTGACTAAAATCGACAAGTTTTGAAGATCGCAAAAACATGTGCAACTTCCTGCATCAAATTAGTGGTGAATATGTATAGATTTTAAAAGTTTTATGTAATCATTTTAAAGAAAGATTTAACACAAAAAAATATAGACCTCGTGGATCAAATTTCTTTAAAATTTAACAAAGTTAGAACGGTTTAAACAAAGCATAATTTTGCAGATTTGCTTAATTTACGGTTTTTTTTAGAATAATGTTTGAAGCTTGATGAATCAAAATGACTGCCTTAACATTAAATAGACAAGTATGGGTTTTAAAGTACATGTAATAAGGAATATTTTGAGCCATTGTGGACTTTCTTATCCTTTTCTAAAGGCCTAAAAACTGAGATACAAAAATGTGCGGTTTGCCGATTTTGACAATTTTTTGAATGAAATGAATTAATAATTTATTCAAAATCAGTCAATCGAATCACAGCGGCCAAGGGTCAAGCATAGACAATTGTTTCGGTTCTACAAACCTCGTCAGTATGCCTTGTACGACCACGGCATCGCATGATAGCGAAGACAATTTTGAATAAATATTTCTGTGCTTATGAACACAATTGATATTATAAATAATCAAACGAAAGACTGGTTTGCCATCTAGTTGCAATTTTTAATACTAAAATGTCCGCATTAATCGGTATCATTTTTGCATTTATGCAATTGGCAGTCATTTCGCGGCTATAATTGTCTATGCTTGACCCTTGGCCGCTGTGATTCGATTGACTGATTTTGAATAAATTATTAATTCATTTCATAATTTATTGGCGATTCAAAATCGTTATAGCCGCGAAATGACTGCCAATTGCATAAATGCAAAAATGATACCGATTAATGCGGACATTTTAGTATTAAAAATTGCAACTAGATGGCAAACCAGTCTTTCGTTTGATTATTTATAATTTTTTGAATATTAAAAAATTCTTGATAATGCCCGATATACCATTTCTCATATAGATACCCTTTTTTCTTGTGCTCCAAAGAGTATTTACTGAAATTTTGACTAAAATCGACATAGGGTGACAGCGCTTTTTTGGGTCCTGAAAATGACAAGTTTTGAAGATCGCAAAAATATGTGCAACTTCCTGCATCAAAATAGTGGTGTATACGTATTGGTTCTATAAATCTTGTGTGATCACTTTAAAAAGAGATTAAACACGAAGAAATCTAGACCTTGTGGATTAAATTTTGTAAAGATTTGACAAAGTTAGAACAAAAAAAAAAAAATAGAAAATATAAAAAGTTAGAACGGTTTAATGAAAGCAAAGTTTTGCGATTGTGCTAAATTTACGGGTTTTTTTGGAATAATGTTTGAAGCTTAATATATCAAAACAACTGCCACGATATTAAACATAAAAATATGAGTTTTAAAGTACATGTAATAAGAAATAATTTGAGACATCGTAGACCTATTTATCTTTTTCCAAAAGCCCAAAAATTGAGATACAAAATGAGCTAAAAAAGACGTTTTATTGTAACATTTTTGACCTTCAAATATGTGTCATTTTGAACAGGCGTTATTCTAAGGTCCAAAATTTTGGGAATCTCATTTTTTTCATCTATATTTTGATCCCTGAAAATTTGAGCAAAATCAAAGAGGTCGACTTTTTCAAATTGGTCGAAAAGTAATGGAATTACCCATATATATAATAAGAAACTCATAAAAACCAAAAAGAGGGAATGAACAAAAAATAAAACAGCTTAACAAAAACAAATACTTAACTGGCAACAATTGAACCTAAAAATATAAATAATATGACCTCTAACATAAAGCAAACAATTACAACATCAATTAGAATTAAACAAATTTTACAAATGCGTTTTTGTAGAAATCACGCAACATGTTGATCTATGGGATAGCAACATAAATAACAAAAAATATATCATAATAGTGACAAGACCTGGGTTTATTAAAAAACAACACTTATAAAAAGCAAATGTTATCAAAACAGTTTAAAACAACGATGATTAATAAAGTAATTAATAATAATACTTTTGCACATTCTTACTCAGCGGTTATCACCTTGGTAGATTATGAATTCACTGATGATAAAATAGAGAAAATTCTACAAAATATCTAAATTATTATACTTATTGCAAAAGAAAGAAGAATTTCTAGAGCAACACTTAAAATTAGATTTATAACGAGTAACGTTAATTCCTACTACACTAAAGATTTTTTTATAAAATCAAACATTTTCCGATCTGCATAAATCTGCACCTATCTAATGCATGTGGTATATGTAATAGCTTTACTCACACAACCAACAACTTTAGCGCAACAACTTGCACATGCACTACAACAAATAAATGCAATTTTTAAAACAAACAAAATTATGAAGAATGGCTTTTAATATGTAAAAACCGCTCTTATAGAAGAAATTTTAAATATAAAAAGTTGACCAACCAACAATCTGCAGATATTCAGAATGTCAATAAACTACGTGTGTTTTATAGGTAACTTTGTTATTTAAAATTTTATAGAGTTGGTTAAATTAGCAAAGTTGGGCAGAACTTCCAGAAAAACATAATACCATTAAATTGAACTTTTTTAAATATTTTAAAAAACTAAAATAGTTTTTTTTTCCAATCATAAATAATTTTTTGTCTATTTACTCTAAAGCAAATAAAACTGTATTTTGTATAAATTTTTGTGTAGAGTTTAAATAAATTAACAAAAAAGTCATGGCATTTTTTACTTTTAAAATATAAACCAAACTTGTTTTTTTTTTTAAATAGTAACCTTAGTTGGCTATGAGTTTGAAAAGCTTGAATTTAATTTCAAAAATGTATAGTTAAAATAATAATAAAACATCTCATTATTTAATTAGTTTTTTTAGAATTTACAAAAATAAATTGATAGAACAATTATTACGACATATTATAAGAGTGCCTTGGAATTAAAAACAAAATAAATTATCAAAATATTATTTTATATTTTATATATTCACAGAACTCGTAAAATGCACTGGTCAAATACCCGTGCTATGTTTTTGTTTAAAAGAATATAAACCAAATTTTTAAATGTTATCAATCTTAGCCGTATTTTTTTCTTTTTCTTTTTCAATTCAATTATAACGACAATTATTACAATTTTTAGTATCCAAATAAAAATTTAATGTTTAAATAAATAAATACATAAATCAATACTAAACCTATTATCACGGTTGTTAAAATTAAAAACTTACATCACAGAAACTAAACTCTAAAATGCCAAAAAATGACAGATTGCACCAAAGTTGTAAAAAAATACGTTGTTTTAAACGACTCAACAACACCGATTAATAAAAACAAATAAATTATTTAATATCTAAATCAATACAAGACAACACAAAAACTTGATTAAACTTGACTGAAAAGTTTTGAGTTTTTAAAACATTGAACTTACTTTTGTATGGACTCTTCTTTGTTTTATTAAAATAGACATTATGTTACAATGGAAAAGGTAGGCTTGGCATTCCTCTAAAATGTGCTTTATCGTTAAAGAGTTGTGACACGATTGGCATGTAGGTTTGATGACGGTTAAAAGATACAAAGAATTTAAGTTGGTATGTTCTATTCTCTCCTGCTTAGATCTACTGGCATTTTCTAGGCCGTCATAAAAAGCTTGATTTTTTTTAATCTTGTTTGTTACCAATCATCAATGACTTTTAAAATTACGTATTCTTTGAAGTTGTTGGGCTTTACCAGAATGTTATTTGTAGAATCAGCGTCTGCCGCGTGTCGGATGGTTTTATCGATCGGAAACTTTATTGCCTTTGTTACGAACATGACCAGGCGTCTAAACAAAAATAACACTTTGTCAAAACCCGGCTAGACAAAATACCAAAACTTGTATAAGCAACTTTCTTTAAACACAAGCCTGTAATTGCTCCCAAACTGGGTTAACAAGATGCGTTACTGCAAAGCCAGCCAAGGTAGCCACATGAATGAAATCGTGTTTCATAAATAATAGGAATGTTTGCTATTGAACCAATAATATACCAAAAAAAATTGATTTTTGTTCATTTTTTTTAATTTTTAAAAAAGGACCACTAAATGGACCACCCTTTACATGATTCTGTTGGATATAGACATGTATTTGTTTAATATATGTTTGATCTTCTAGTTGATAAGGACCCTCTCTACACCCTAGATGATGGTTGGTGTTGAAGTTTTTTTGATATAATATGTCCTGTGTTTAGTTGCCGCTTATTAAATATGCAATAATAGAAAGATTAAATACCCACGGTTCTAATTACAAATTTAAATTAAATCTTATCAAATATAAAATCAAAAATAAACGTAAATTAAAATATAAAATTAACAAAATAATAAAACCAAAACCATACATATAAAAGAACTTAAAATACCTTTAATTATAGCAGATTTGTCTTCTATATCTCATAAGTGCATACAGAATAACGTCAATGATAATTCTGATCTCTTTCTTTTAAAATTTAAAATTTATATTCACGATACTTAAAATTCCAAATATGGAAGAAAATATTATAATTTGTATTATCTCTTCAACAGGTTAAAACAAAAAATTACAAACCAACCCATTAAAAAAAATCAAGTTAAAGTACAAGAAATTACAAAAAGAATCAGACCTTGCAGAGCTTTTTCCAATGTTTCTTCGCTGAGAAAAAAAAATTGAAAATTACCGAAAAAATGTGATTTAAGACTCTCATAAATTAAGATCATGACTTAAAAAGTTGAAAATTTAAGAAATATGTTTTTTTGGTATCTACTATCACATATTTAATTTTGAGCCAGTTTGGAAATACTCAGTTTTTAAGTTTGGTCGAAAAGTAATGGAATTACCCATCCATATATATATATATATATATATATATATTTTAATGTTTTATTTATGAACTGACGATGGCCTAAAAGCCAAAACCGGTATTAAATAAATAAAAAAATAATAAATCAGCACAATAAAAAGTATATAAAATTTGCCATTAGAATTCGACTAAACAGATTTAAACGGAATAACAAATATGCAAAATAATCTATACATCCAAACAAATTGTGAATTTAAATTACAATGTTCTTAATCGTAGTAATTGCATTAGTTTTGATTAATTTATATACAAACTTTCAGGAAAGGTTATATAATTCATAACAAGCTAATCAACAGACAACACGTACAAATTTATTTAAGTATGTCGCTGGTTAGCATTTAATATAAAGCAATTACTCTTTACGCCGCTTATAAATTAAGACCATCATAGTATTCATGTGTATTTTTTTCTAAACATAAATGTGATAATTTTAAATAAAGTTAAGCTTATGCTTTTTACGGCTATTTTACATCGCCACAGTAAGTCTACGACTTGTTTAAAGTTTTTTTTTTAAACTAGATCATGTTAACTTGCACCGGTCATTGGTCACACAAAGCAGCCGTATGAGTGTAGTATGATAGAAAAATTGAAACAGACGCGTCGTTTACATCGTTTATTTTTGATTGATGCCGTACCGCATAGCTTTGTTAATAATATTTTATTTAATAAACCTTTGATAAATTTAATAATAGTGAAGGGCCGTCGCGAAGAGTTCAGCAGCCGCCTCTTTATAGCATATAATGTAAAGCTTATGCATGTTGCTAAGACAATTCAAATTACACGGCAATACCTTAAAACCGAGATATGTTTACTGGTAAACATTTATGAGTTCTGTTTTCTTATGTCCTGTATCTATTTCGTATATTGATGTTGATAGTTTTTTCACAATTTTGTAAGGACCAATTCTCAATTCATCTAATTTATTTCTATTTAATTTATTTCCATTTTCTACAAATACCAAGTCTCCAACGTCAAATTCAATTTTTTTTTGGTTTTTATCAAATTGTTTTTTGTTGTAATTATGTGATTTTATTGTATTTTTCAAAGCAAGTTTCCTATCTTTTAGTAAGTTACTCCCAGTTTTTTTTATGTAATTCTTTTGGTAAAATTGTACTATTTTTACCTTCTAGTAAGTATTCTGGTGTAAAACTCGTAATTGTATGTTCAGTTTTGTTATATTTTTTTGTGCATTCTTGTGCTATCGTTGTCTATGCCAATTTGCTGTTTTTTTTCATTAAGTTTACACCTTATTTTATTTACTAATGTTTGGTTTAGCCTTTCATTTAGACCATTGGAATATAGTGTATTTAGGGTACTGGTCGGCTAAAATCATTTCAATTTTGTTATTTTCAATTACATTCTTAATCAGTTTTATAAAATCATTTGCACTTTGTGTTTTTGACGTTAAGACGTACACAAACCTTGTGAAATGGTCGACTGGCTGCCAATTCCGTCAATTGTATTGATTGACATTATTTCAAACGGATTTTGGGCATGTCCTAAATGTGACAATAATCCAATTATTTTTGTCCTCTTGATTTGTTTCTTTTGCATGTCTCACAGCTTTTGCAAATATTTCTAATATTTTCTGTCAGGTTTTTTGCTGTATAAAACTTTCTAATTTTGTTCTGCATTTGTTTAATTCCTATGTAGCAATAGTCTTCATGTATATTTTTAATTAATTTTATGCTAAAGTTTTCTGATATAATAATGTTCTCTTTATTTCTAACTTTTATAGTATATATTGTATTTTGATGTTAGTTTTTTATTTTGTAAATTTTTTAAAATTTTTTTTTGTCATTTTGAATGTTCTTTAGTTTTATTAAGTTTACAATTTTTAATTGTTTGTCTACATTCTCATGTGCTTCAAATACCGGGTGTTTGCTTAGGCAATCTGCTTCCAAATTATTTTTACCTAAAGAATATTTTATTTCAAAGTCGTTTTGTGATAGGTAATATGTTAAATTACCTAACTCTTCATCTGTTCTAGCTTTTATGATCTTTTACTGCTCTTTTTATGACTAAACATTCCAAATAAATAGCTTTTTTCTTTTTTTGTGCTTCATTTAACTTTTTTGAAAAATATGCTACTAATTTTTCTTCATCAGTTATGCCTTGCAGACTTGCATCTGTGTAAATGTGTATTGGCAAGTTTGGATCAAATATTTCTAAGAAAGGTTTTGAACAAAGTAAATTTTTCGTTTTCTCAAATGATTCCTGACATTTCTCTGTCTAAACAAATTTTCTGTGATTTTTTTTTTTTTAGTTTTGTGATTTTTATACATTAAACTAATGATTTGGCAATATTTGAGCCTTAAAAAATATTTCCATAAACATCATTTTTTTGACATGTTAAGTGTAGTGCAGACTTTACACGTCTCGTTATTTTGCTGTCTGACTGTTGGATTTGTGTTTTAGATTAGATTTACTAATGATATACAAATTTTGAGCTTTCCAAAAACAATTTGGAGGTGTTAATTAATTTTACATCTTTGCGAGCGTCACAGCGCCAGGTGTCCCGACGGCAGACCTGTTGACTCTAGGCTGGCTTTTTATGACTGAAACAGAACCCAACCTCACAATATCAAGCTTCCAAAAACTCTTGCATTTTTTTGACGCAAGCTCTCCGACTATTACAATTCTTCAATTAAATTTCCTTTTAATAGCTTTGAAATTTGTTTTTCAATTTCTTTTTTATCTTTAATGTTACATCTGTACGGTCTCTTGCTACAATATGTATCAATCATTAGGTCTATACGCGCTTCATAATCTTTTACTGTTTCTATATCGTATTTATTTTTAGCAAACGTCTTATATTTTTTAATAGTTTTATCTATTTCAGCTCTTTCCCGATAATCTAAATGATTTAATAAAATTTTAAAGTTTGATACATTTACGTAATCTGAGACCACTTTTTGTTTCCATACGTTTCACAAAAATTTCTCTTCCATCTTTTTCACTCTGAATTCACTGTGTATTTTATTAACATTCTGCTATACCAATCAGTACATGATTTTTTAAGTAAATTAAAAAAAAAAATATTTTTTTAAACTCATTTATCTACTGTTTAGCGTTAGAATTTCTACTTGTAAATCTTTCAATTGTAAATCGTTCTGATAGCTTCCATAAATTTTGGTATTCTACATTATTATTACAAGCAATATTAAGATTTTCATTTACAATGGTTTTCTCTAGATATTTTTCACCAAATTGTATATTTTTATCTTCATCTAAATAAATCTCTCTTAAATCTTTTGTTAAAGAAATCCATACTTTGCGTATTTGATGTCTCTTTTTCAGAGACTTTTTTATTTTATCATATGCTTGTGTATTTTTTATCTGTGCGTGTTGACTTATTTCCTTAAGTTTATTTGGAACGTTAAATTTTCGACCATCAGGAGTTTCTATTGATGTAAAAATATAAATTATGAAATAATATTAGAAACCCACAATCTAAAATCTTTGGCAGAGCAGAGAGACGATTTATAGGTGATCAGCGGCAATAATCGGGCGGGTTGATCGTCTTCGCGCCGTTCACTTCTTCTTTGGGGCCGGCTTCTAAATTGGGTTCATAAATTGATAAACAATTACTTAGATTGCCCAGATCTTCTAAGCAATCTAAATTTTAATTTTAATCTACGAAGAATTACGCGCAACATAAATATAGTTAGATGCAACATCCATGCAACAAACTACGGACATTCTAATCCAGTGTCACGCATGATGAGAACATGCAACCTGCTTAAATTAGACAAGCATTTTAATTTATTTGAAGCATCACATGCATCGTTTAAAAATCAATGCCGTAAAATTAATTTAAAAAGATATATGTAAACGTGTTTTTGTTAATTATGTAAATTATGTACTTATTTATTGTATTAAGCGATATGCACAAATGTAAAAATAATTATGTAACTTTAAAGGCGCTGCCGTAAATAAATTTATTATTATTATTATTACAAACAATGTTTGACTTTCTGTCTTCATTTGCTACTAAAGTAAACTCAAATTTTAACTCTCAATTTATGTCAATTTTAATTGATCTGTCGTTTTATAATGCGTCTATCTAATATGAGAAGGTGACACCAAAATAAATAGATTTAATTCTTTTATGCCCGAACTAATAGTCAAATTCATGAATTCAAAATTCATTTCGCTAATCGTAGATAAGCTCTAAGCCAATTCACGGATATTGTGATAGTGATTATTGTTGCAATCGGCCAATGTATTTTATTACCAAACGTCAAAATTAATATATGACACACTAATAAACAACCTCGTGCCCGTACTAATAGTCAGAGATTAAATCTCGGATTCATGAATCCAAGATTCATTTTGCTAATCGTTGATTGGTTCTAATGCAAGTATTACACTGTCAATAATTATATCTTGAATTATATACAGGGTGTCCAGAAAATACGTGTACAACGTTTGACGACAGACTCCTGACGTCAAAATAGGTCGATCTAAGCCGACTTAGTTATATCCAAAATTGTCTCGTTTAGCCGGTAGAGGGCGTCAAAAATTTGTAAATATTAAAAAGAAATTACCTGTAACAATAATTTTTTAAGTAACCTTGTTGCTATGGCGTTTAATAATTTGACAATTATTGACAAATTGTCACCAGTCTATGAAATTTACTCAAGTATACGATCAACATTGAATTACAAGTTCATTTTACCATTAAAAATGGAAAATTATACAAACTCTCAGAAAGTTGACATGCTCTTGGTATACGGGTTTTGTCAAGGAAATGGGCGTCAGAGTGTTAGGGTTTACATGGAGAGGTTTCCTAACCGTCGAATACCAAACCACCAAACATTTGCCAATATTGAGCGTCATCTTCGGGAAACGGGCAGTTTTGAGAAAAAGTTTGAAGGCAGGGGTCGTATGCGAACAACTCGAACTGTGGAAACAGAAGAGATGATTCTGGAAAGAGTTGAAGAAGAACCAAATACCAGTAACCGTCTCTTAGAACGTGAGTTAAATGTTCCTAAAACGATTGTCAATGAGGTTTTAAGAGAACAGTTGTTACATCCTTACCACATACAAAAAGTCCAGGAACTTTTACCGACTGATCCCCCCATGCGGCTTACATTTTGTCAATTTATTAGAAACAAAAGAATCCTTGTTCCAAATTTTTGTAGAAAAATTATGTTTACTGACGAGGCATGCTTTACAAGATCTGGGGTAACCAATCTGCACAACGAACATATTTATTCCGATGAAAATCCACATGCCATTAAAGTTGCACATCATCAGCATCAATTTAAAATTAATATTTGGGCAGGTATTATTGATCACTACCTTATTGGTCCCATTATTATTCCAGACAGGTTAGATGGAAATATTTATTTAAATTTTTTGCAAGACACATTACCAATTCTTCTGGAGAATTTGCCCCTTTTACTTCGGAGGGAAATGTGGTATATGCATGATGGTGCCCCGCCCCATTTTTTCGTTGCCGTTCGGCAATACTTACATCATCAATATCCCAACCGATGGATTGGAAGAGGCAATGATGCACCAGTAAAATGGCCACCACGTTCTCCTGAGTTAAATATGTGTGACTTCTTTTTGTGGGGCGCTATTAAAACAGAAGTTTACAAGACTCCAGTAAACACACGCGATGATTTATTGCAGCGGATTTTAAATGCAGGTAACCATTTTAATAATCCCGAGACATTAGATAGGGTCCAATATTATTTTTTAAAGAGTGTTAATAAGTGTATTCAGCAAGATGGCGGTCATTTTACACATTTGCTTAAGTAATGTTTTTGTTTTACTTAGTTTCTTACAATAGATACTTTCAACTTTGTTATACTTTTGTTTTTTTTGACGCCCTCTACCGGCTAAACGAGACAATTTTGGATATAACTAAGTCGGCTTAGATCGACCTATTTTGACGTCAGGAGTCTGTCGTCAAACGTTGTACACGTATTTTCCGGACACCCTGTATATAAAAATATTTAAATCTTAAAAAGTTTGTAAAATGCACAAAATATCATCAATCTTATTGTAGATTGAAATTTTAAGAATATTTTTAGGTTTTCTTTATAATTAACACATAACATGTGAGTAATAGCATTTATAATATAACCTAACTATTTTTTAAAAACTGTTAATTCGTACATTTTTTGTGTTAATTGTAAAGAAAAACTAAAAATATTCTTAAAATTTCAATCTACAATAAGATTGATGATTATTTGTGCATTTTACAGACTTTTTAAGATTTAAATATTATTATATATATAATTCAATAAAGAATTATAGATCAGTGTCATACGGGCATTAGTCAATTCACGGATATTGTGATGGTGAACATAGTTGCGATCGGCCAATATATTTTATTACCAAACGTCAGAATTAATATATATATCACATTAATAAATAATCTTGGGTGAACCCAAGATTATTTGAATCTAGGATTATATCACAGCCTCCTCTACTTACAAGCCGTGCTCATGAAACTTGGCAACGTAGCCTAGTAGTCTTACCAGTCCTATTAAAATACATGCAAGTCAATGTAAGTTACAGGTGCACAGTGGAATAAAAGTGATTTTAATACAAATTTAAAGGTAAGTTCTTGAAATTTTTATTATCTGTGCTTAGCAAAGAAGTTATACTACACATTTTCTTGTTTCAAAAGTTAATATCAATATTAATAGTTACAATAACGCCGGTGTTCTTGGTTTTATTTATTTTTAGGTTATGTAAACAACATCCCGTAAAGTTAATATTAATTAATAAATGCAGTTAAATATCTTATTTTAGTAGTACTTAAATAAAGTAATTGAATTCTTTAATCTGTTGTGTAAATAATAACATGTATATTTTTTATTTTAGATGCAACAAAGATGTTACTTCAGTGCAAATCAATGTTCGATTCTACATTGAAGACAAATGGATCCCGCAGTGTTTAATTTCTACATAAAGAAGCCCAGGCATTGTGTATAAATACACAAGTGGATCCCTTTATAATACAGTGTTTATGTGAAATATTTAAAAAAAGTGATATCTAATTATGTTGTGTTGTATAAACTTTGTGAACCCGAAAGAACAGAACTTGCGAAGAGGTAAATTTGATGTAAGATTAATGCATACAAGCAATTAAAAGCAAGCAACGTTTAAATATTAGTCAGTAGCAATCGAATAGCACTGAATATCATACACGTAGAACAATATTTATTACTTTTATTTCCGGTCTTTATCAAAAATAAATTTGTTAACGTCAGCGTCATATAATTAGTTTTATGCATTAATCTTATTAATATCATTCAAACTATTTGTAATATTAATTAAATTTGCAATATTGGTCTTTAAGCATGATCATTGGGAAATATTGTTAGCGCAAACACCTCATTTTTCCGTTATTATCCAAATCTTTAAATTTAATTGATAATATAAATAGTTATTATGGTATTATATATGATTTGTATTTGAAATGTTATTGCCACGATTGTCTCATGTCTTTTATAAAATTATTATTAATATATATTTTAAGAAGTTTTCTCTTTTGATTTAAAAATAATTAATATTTTACTAATTTAAAGCTTTGCACGCTATAGTTTTTATTATAAAAATGTGTATTATTTAAATTTTGCTAAATGTTTTTGAACAAAAAAAGATTTTGAATATACGGTGAATTTTCAATTTCAATATTGTGCGATAACAATGCTATTAGTAGTACATGAGAAAATCAAAAGAGGAGAAGTCTTAGAAATTAGTGCTTACTATATTCGCATGTTTATTTTTTCTATTTATTAAATATTTTAATATAAATATTGTAATTATATAACAAATATTTTTCTGATTTTGTATTTATATATAATATGAAATTGTGTTCTATATGTATGTAATATATCTTCATTTATTAAATTAAATTAAATTAATTTATTATTAAAGTTTAAATTTATTTATTTCAACTTATTATTCCTAAAACTTTAATTTTTATATAGCAATATGAAGCGAACGAGTAGCGGCAATAAGACCACCACCGACGACAAAAGCGACGTTGCCAAGCGTCTCAGCACGGCTTGTAGTAGAGAAGGCTGTGATTATATTGATGGTTGCATAGTTTTCATTTCAATCCGAGAATTAGCAAGCAATGCATTGGTCAATCGCGACTAATGATATCTGTGTATTGGCTTAGAGCCAATCAACGATTAACAAAATGAATCTCGGATTCATGAATCCAGGATTAATCCGAGATTTATTCTCTGACTATTAGTACGGGCATTAAAGGTAATATTTTATATACAAAGCTTGTTACCTGTAAATAAAAAAACAACATTAAAGTCAATTATCTGAAGTTTATCCCAATTTAATAACGTAATTAATCAATGAATGACTTTACTCAGCATCAATATTATTTTACTGACACAAATGTCAATTTCAATCTCTATGACAATGTTCTAATGTAGTTTCTTTACATATATATATATATTTATATATATATATATATATATATATATATATATATATATATATATATATAGATATATATATATATATATATATATATATATATATATATATATATATATATATATATATATATATATATGTATGTATATATATATATATATATAAATCCAACCGTCGTTTTTAGACCCGCTATGTTTAACAGGCAACCACAGACCCACTAGAAACCTTGTTGTAAGTGTGTGTATATTAAGTAATTTTGATTTATTAATTAAGAACTCTAAGAGCAGTGAAAGAGAGGTAAACAATTAGTAAGAAAACAAAAAGTTGATGTCTGGCAATCTCTGTTAGTCCCAGACAGTAGAACCGACGGTTTTAGACCCAGCAGTGTTGCCATGTTTTGTGGCCTAGATAGGTATGTAGCACATATTCTTTGTGTATGTCAATTTTTTATGTGTCTATTGCATGTGATAAATACGTGCCGTGAACGTAATAAAAACCTGAACAACCTATAGACAAATTTAAGTAATATTGAAACGTATATGCAAGTTTATTTCAGTTTTGTGTTTATTTATTCTCTGATTAAATTTTTTTTCTTTTTTACTAGCATACTTTAATATTTAAGTACTGCTAGTCAACAAACCAAAAAAATTATGCAAAATATTAAAACATTTACATAATATATGTTATGTCATTTAATAGAGTCAAACATTGATAAAATTAAAAAAATTATATAAATGAAAAATTAATAAATTTAATAAACATTTCATTGTCAGATCAGACAGATTTAAATAAATTGCCGTTAATTAATATTTAATAATTTATTGACTAATTTTTTTTATAATACTTTAAACACGCTAAATGGTTTATTTTAACTTATTAGTTGTTGAGCTTTTTTTTATTGGTTATCTGCTGCCTAATGCTGACACTGTACAGTAAAACATGTTGCAATTTGTCAAATACAACTTTTAAATTTAAACTACATGTTTTTTTTATTTACTAAAAAGTTATTGGCGTTTTAACGAGTATATTATTAATAAAATATATAATATCAGTTTCTAATAAGCATATAAATAAAAATTAAAACTAAACAAATGTTTTAAAAGTTTTAAATAATAATAATATTAATATTTATTAGTGTTCTATGTACAAATTATTTACACACGTCAAATATATATATATATTCTTATATTTGTTAAACGGGATAATGAGTCTTTATTGTAAATAATATTTTAATAAATTAAAATTTATTTATAACGTTTCATATGTTATGTACATATATCGTCAGATAAATAAATATATAAATAAAATACAAAATAAAATAATATTATGTAAAATTGTCACATTTGAAGTTAATAATAATAATATTAATAAAACAATTTTTTATAAAATAAATAAATAGATGAATTAAACTAACATGATAAAATAAAAATAAAAAGAAGAATATCTATTGACATTAGATATTAAATATTAGTATTATATATATATATATATATATATAAGTTTGTAATGAAAAAGATATTACATATAATTCTATTATTTATAAAATAAATTATATTTTATACTTTTTCAAAATTAAATTTGAATTATTGATATATTAAAAATATAAATTCTAAATATTAATTTATAAATTTGTTAATTAATACTTTCTTGTCTGGATAATAAATAGCTATAAATATTACTTAATCTCAATATATCTTTTTTATTAGCATTGATATAGCACATTTCAAGAAAACAACGTTTAAAAACATTTTGTTCAGAACATAATATTTTTGTATTATTATAATCAGGCATGTGGCCAGTATTATTACAATGTACACTTAAAGCACTAGATTTAGGTTTAAGTTTTACATCACTTTTATGTTGAGAGAATCGTTTATTAATTTTTGGTGAGGTTTGTCCAATATAAATTTGTTCACAATGTTTGCAATTGATAGAATATACTAAATCATATCTATAATTAAAAGGAAGTGGATCTTTAAGACGAGTAAAAAATGAATTTAATGTATTTATTTTACTAAAAACTATAGTTAAGTCAGGATTAGATCCTTTAAGAAGGTTAGCTAATTTTTGTGAAAGATTATTAATAAATGGAATTTTTATATATGTTTTTTTGGGTGTAATATCATTTGTTTGACTAGTATTTAAGTTATCAGTATGACTTATATTAGATTGTTGAAATAATATTTTTTTTAATATTTCTGATGGGTATAGATTATTTTTTAATATTTTAAAAAGTTTATTAAGATTATTATTATGAAAATCAGGATGAGAAATTTTTAAAATACGATTTTTTAATGTTAATATAGTGTTGATTTTATATTTAAAAGATTGATGAGAATTAAATGGAATATATCTTCCTGAACTAGTAGGTTTAATATACCAATCAAGTTTAATTTTATTATTAGGTGTTCTGATAACTAAGGTATCTAAAAAAGGTACACACATATTTTTTTCTTCTTCTTCTACTGTAAAGATAAGATTAGAATTAAATGTATTAAATATATTAAGTGTATTTTGTATTTCTTGACTAGGCATAGCACAGATAATATCATCAACATATTGGTAAATAAAAGGAAAATCAAAAGAAACTTGACTAAATTATTATTTCTGCAATAGAAGGGCTTATTGGACCACCCATAGGACAACCTTTAATTTGTTGGTAATATGTATTATTGTATGTAAAATATGTAGAATTATATAACAAATTTATAAGCAAAATAAATTTTGATAATGGAATATTTGTATATTCTTCAATTAGATTGAAATTATTAGTTATGATATCTATAACTAAATCTAAAGGTATGTTAGTAAATAATAATACTACATCAAAAGATACAAGTTTAAAATCTTTTGGAAGTTGAAAATTATTTATTTGTTTAGCAAATTCAAAGGAATCTTTAATTCTAAATTTGTTATATGAACTAAAAGACTGGTCAATTATTTTAGCTAAATAAGAAGCTAATTTTTTTGTTGGACAGTTAATACAAGATATAATAGGTCGTAATGGAATATTGTCTTTATGAATTTTTGGTAGGTAATATTTAGGACAAGAACCTTTATAACTTTTTAGTTGTTTAGCTATGTTAGTATCAATCAATTTATTATTGGTAAGATTATCAATTACATTGTTAATTTTACGTTATAAATTAGGAATAGGGTCTTTTTTTATAATTTTGTAGGTTGTTTGATCAAGAAGTAATTCTAATGACTTGTTTTCATAATCAGATTTATTAATAATAACAGTTGTGTTACTATTGTCCGAGTTAGTAATAATAATTGAAGGATTGTTTTTTAAAAAAATTATAGTCTTTTTTAAAATGTTATTGTATTCTGAGTGATATTCTTTTGAATTAATGAAATTAGTAATGATATGTGTAGCTTTAAGTGTACATTGTAATAATACTGGCCACATGCCTGATTATAATAATACAAAAATATTATGTTTTGAACAAAATGTTTTTAAACGTTGTTTTCTTGAAATGTGCTATATGAATGCTAATAAAAAAGCTATGAATTTTAAAAAAGATATATTGGGATTAAGTAATATTTATAGCTATTTATTATCAAGACAAGAAATAATACTAATATTTAATATCTAATGTCAATAGATATTCTTCTTTTTATTTTTATTTTATCATGTTAGTTTAATTCATCTATTTATTTATTTTATAAAAAAATGTTTTATTATTATTATTATTATTAACTTCAAATGTGACAATTTTACAAAATATTATTTTATTTTGTATTTTATTTATATATTTATTTATCTGACGATATATGTACATAACATATGAAACGTTATAAATAAATTTTAATTTATTAAAAAATTATTTACAAAAAAGACTCATCATCTCGTTTAACAAATATAAGAATATTCAAGGAAGTCTGTTAACCAATTATATATATATATATATATATATATATATATATATATATATATATATATATATATATATAATTGAAGTTTTAACGACTTTTTTAATATTTATTAAAAATGTTCACGGGTTAAAGTCTTTAAAATTTAAATTTAATAAAATTCAAAAATCATATACTTTATATATTTAAAAATGAAGCATCGTCTTGTTATTGATTAATAAAAAGTTATAACGAAACGTTGCTTCATATTTAAATATATAAAATATATGATTATTGTATTTTATTAAATTTAAATTTTAAAGACTTTAACCCGTGAACATTTTAAATATTGGTGTTTTTATGTTGAGATACATCGATTTTTATTTAGTTCAGAGAGCCCTCAAGGCGGGAACTAAATTAATCTTGTTTTCTGTTGCACAACACTTATATTCAAAACTGCTGTGGGAACAAACAGCGTATGTAGCGTGCTGTCGTTTGCACTATGTATTTCTTATTTTTTATGTGTTATATTTTTTTTTATTTGCTTTGTATTGGCATTCTTACAAAACAACTTAAAAAAATGAAATAAAGTTATTATTATTGTCATATGTACAAATTAGTCCATTAGTCAAGCACACCCACACCAGCCTAAAAGGAATATTAATAAAAATACACATTTAACTTATAAATATTCTAAATAATATTTATATATTAATATTCTTAATAATGATTTATGTATTATTATTTAGAGTATGTACGATGATTTAATTTAAATCATATATTAAAATTTCCAGTAATTTTATGAAATGTGAATTTGTAAGGGATTCCTATCAAATTCCTACTAAATGAAAATTATTATTGGAATGTTGGTAATTATAGTTCAAATCTGAACAATAGTAGAAGATTTTCCGGTTCACTTGTTTTAGTGCACATATTACTAGACTTTATTACGTGATAATTTAGCACAATATGAAGTTTTAAATATATCAGGAATACTCGGTAGAACAAGTCATCTCAGACCTATAATATTTTAATGGAACTACAACTGCTTAGCGAGTAAAAATAATTAATTTAGATATATAAATCTTTAAGAGCTAAAGATATTTGAAATTATTAACTCAAAGACAATTTTAACGCGCCCGCTGAATATTTTGATTGTTAAATTCAAGATTTGTGGTTATAAATCATCTTTAAGTTAAGAATTACACTTATTTTAATACTTTCTACTATTGTCAGTAAAACAATATTACGCAATAAATTCAATATCTATTAAAATTTACGTTTATATTAGTTTTTTATATGTGTTATTAATTTAATAATTTTATTACAATAATTTTAATCAGCGTTTATAACTTTTTATTGTAAATTGATTTTAAATAAAACTATGGGTTTTTTTTATTTAATTTGTATATGAATTTTGCATTGCAACAATTTTGATTTACTAGAATTTATTATTATATATTCTAATGTTTTTCAATAACTTAACTAACTTTATATGTGGTTTTCCATTCAATTTCTATATAATTTTTGAGTTTAGCTAATGTTTTATAAGAACAATAAATTTCTAAATAATAAAAAAAACCTTGTGTTTACATATCAAATGTCTTTGCTTGCAGACCAGATATGGCTCTGATGGTAATTATTTCTGTTACTTGTAAGCATCACTTTGTTTTTTTTGGTGTCTGTACTTGACTTGACTGCATAAGTCATAATAGGTTTGACGCAGGTATTATATATCCGTACTTTGCTATCTTTTTGTATAAATGTGTTTCTTTATATTACATTCTTTAGACATCCGGCATTTTTTGTTGTTTTGTTTATTTGTTATTGAGCATCATTTTATAGGTCCTTTTTACTAAAGAGTTATTTGAAGTATAATAATTAAAACGCATTACTTGCTCTACTGAACTGTCTTTGCATCTGATTAGCTCTTCTAAAAGAACAAAAGATTTAGTTTTTTTTATAAAGTATTGCATATTAAATTGTTTTAATATTATGTTGAACGTATAGGGCAGGTGTTGTAAGGTATCCTTGTTTTCTGCCAAGGTTATTGCGTTGATCGCTTAACTTACTGAATTTGTTTTTCCTTAATGTATATCCGATATTTATAGTTTTTATAGTTTCAATGATGTTGCCTGTGGCTGTTAAAAGTGTTGAGCATAGACTATCTTTTTGTCTAATACTTTCACCAACCGGTATTTCTTAGGTTAGTTTTTGATTTATTATAAACTTTGTTTTGTATTCAAATCGTTAATTATTTTGATAGTTTTTACATTCAAGTGTCTAACGGGAAGCTTCTAACACTTTTGTTAATATTTTCTGCCACGTTTTCTTTCTATTTTGCTTGCCAGTCGTTTGCCAAATCCAGATAATATCTCATCTAAGCTTCTCAAGTTATTAGATAAAGAAAACTTAGATGTCTTGACAAAATTGTTCAACAAAATCTATTGTAATTTTTAAATACCAGTAATTATATTAGAATTACTAATTATAGCACGAAAAAAAAGCCAAAGTCAGTAGATGCAATGTCTTTAGACTAATTAGTTTATTTTATTCAACAAGTGGCCCTTAAGAATAATTTACGTATGGTAATACCTTCCGTTTTTTTTTGCTGTGCAAATCCTGTTGTTATAATGTCCCTGTCTAAACTAACCTACATTTGGCGCTAGTTTGAGGTGAGCTGGTTTTTGCCTTGCGGGTTTTCACGCATCATCTGCGGCACGCATGCTGTTCCCGGCCCCTGTCTCCTTATAGCCACTACCGTTGTCTGTATCTTTTGTCATTTTGCCTTTTCTTATCTGCACTGGCATCTACCTCTGCATTCTCGTCTTTCTCCCATTCTGGTGTTATTTACTCTAATTATATAATTTGTTCTCAGATGTGCTATTAGCTTACTAAAGTATTCGTTTACTTCTTCTTCATCGTATCCCCTCTCCTCCATGAATAATTTATACAGTTCCATTAGTTGTATTCCTTTTGGCAGTCCTAGATTTGTAAGTTTTACCTCCAGTGATATCCTTGTATCTCCATCAAGAATTACTTCTTCATGTCCTTTCGTTGCCAGGTATATTCTGACTATATGAAAAGTTGCGTTCTTAGTCAGCCTTGAGATAGCATATCTACTATTTGGTATTTGTCTTGTTATTTCTGTTATTCTGCTTTCTTTCAATATTTTTTTCTCCTTCTCCTTATTTCTGCAATTTTGTTTGGTATCGTAGTCTCTGTAAATGTTCTTCTTTTTTCTTCTGTTTCTTGTTATGCACAATTGTCATGTCCTTTCTTATTTTTTTTTTATCATTTTCTCTGTTTTCTTGTTTCCATTTAGCATCTCTCATCTCTTTCCTTTCTCTTCTATAGCTTTTAGTTTGTGTGTTTTTTCCATTGTTTGTTTTTCTATATTCTTCTATTGTCAAATTTTTCAATTTTTTTTTTAGTACACTTGTTGCAAAGTTTCTTAGCGATCTCCATTTATTTTCATCTTTTCACGCCTTGCGTTCTACTAGAGTGTGTTCTGCGTTATCGTGTGTTTCTTCCTGGCAAAATGTACACCTTTCTTCTTCTTTTTTTTTTAATTTTTTGCATGAATTTTTTAAAAGCTCCGTGTCCGGTCATTATTTGTGTTATATAATAGCACGTCACGGGTTTCTTCTCTACCCATTCTTTTATTTCTGGGATTAGTTCTCTCGTCCATTTCCCCTTTTTTCCTGTATCCCATTTTCGCTGCCATCTTTCCATAGTCTTTTCTCTTGCTTTTATCTTTGCTTCTTTTTTACTTCTTCCTTCTTTTACAAGTTTTTTTATTTTTATTCTTTCCTCCACCATCATATCCGCGGAAGGTGTTGCCGCAATTACCTCTACTGCCTCTTGTGACACTGTTCTGTAAGCTCTACAAATCCTTAGCAAGCTTGCTCTTGTGGCTCCTTTTACATTACTTCTGTTTTTTTTTTTGTTTTCATGGCTTCCCCCCATGTCTCTGCGGCATACAGCAATTTGCTTCTTGATGCTGTTGCTATTAGCCTTCTGCTTTTTTTTCATGGACTTCCGTTGTTTGGCAAAAGCCTACCAAGTTTTCTCTCCATTTCCTTTGTTCCAATGACCGCTTCCTTAACCTGTTCATTCCATCCCTTTGCTTCGAGTTTTACTCCGAGGTATTTAATTTTTTTTCTATGGTTATCTATTGATCTCCCACCTGTATCTTACCTGTTTCTTTATTATTCCTCTTAGTTGATAGCCATGCCGCCTCAGTTTTTTGTGTTGCTAGTTTTAAACCTTTACTTCTCATCCATATTTGTATCATATCAGTTGCCAGCTATAATCTTCCTTTCAGTACTTCTATTTCTACGTCTCTACCTACTACTGCTATGTCGTCCGCAAATGCTGTTATTGACACGCCTTCCGGCATCTTCATTCGAAGTAACTCGTTATAGACAAAGTTCCACAGTTTTGGTCACAGTGCTGAGCCCTGCAGTACCCTTCTGGTAAGTTTGAATCTTCCTTTTTGGGTCACTAGGTTTCTGTCCTGTAAGTAGCTCCATATAATCTTGATTGTTTTTCTGTTCAGTTCTTTCTTCTTTGCCGCCTCTATGATTGCTGCCCATAATACGCTATTAAACGCGTTCTGTATGTCCAACGCTATCATTACACAGTGTTGCCTTTTCCTCTGCGTTCCGCTGTTTGTTTCTTTTGCTATTGCTTTTACTTTTTCTATAGCTCTTAAAGTTGTTTTTCCTTTGGTAAATCTGAATTGTTCTTTTTCCCATACTCCTTTTTCTTCTATTTCTTGTTTCTATTCACCGTACAATAACTTTCTCTATTATTTTAGCCAGTGTGTTGATTAAGCATATTGGTCTGTTTAAAGTTGTTTTTTCTACTTCTTTTTTTTTTCTCAATCAGTACCAGAGTGGCTTCTTTCCAACATTCTGGGAAAGTTCCTTTTTTTAGGCACCTGTTGATTATTTGCTGCTTTAACAATTTCTGTTGTTATTTCGTCCGGATCTGGTGCTTTGTTGTTAGGCAATTCTTTTATTATCTCTTTTATCTTTTCCACTGTTGCCATAACTGTTTCTTCTTTTGTTTCTGGTTCTTTTACTGGTTCTCCTTTGGGAAATAGTTTTTGAATTATGACTTCTTCTTCTTCGTCTTCTTTTAAACAGATTCCTTTTGTTCTTCCACCCAATTTGTCCATCACTATTTTGTACGGCTTTCCTCAAGGATCCCCATCTATAGATTCTATCATTTTTTTCCATCATCTTTTTTTGCTATCTCTAATTGCCTTTTTTAAGATTTTTCTGTCGTTTTTTAGATTCTTTTCTTGCCTGTCTCAGCAAAACTGCATATGTGACACCTTGTTTGCTCACTACTATAGCACCTGTTTCCGTTCCTGGTCTTCTTTCTCTATTTGTCTCCGATACCTGTCCCTGTGTTGGCACGCACAGTCATATTTTTGTGTTAGTTCTTTTTTCTGTCATTTCCATAATTTTTTTGCATCTCTTGCCGTAATTCCCGTTGGTATTGGTATATTTCTTTCTTTAATACTTAAATGGCCGTTTTCACCAACGATTCCTAAAATATAAGCATTACCTAAGCAACTATAGGAACTTCCTAACACTAATTTGGTTTTCACCAGGCGTTAGGTATTACCTAAAGGCGTTAGGAGTTCCTATCTTTAGGTATCCGATTTACGGCATCCCAAACGCTAGGTACTAGTTTCTAACCTAAATTGTTATGTCAACACTAACAAACATGAATGCAATAAATTTAATTGAGCGATTAGATAGATTTGATTCTTCTGATGAAGAAAATTACAGGCGTCCGCGAATTATCAGGGTTAGAGAAAATTATTTTGATATATATGACAACATCGAATTCTTTCGGAGGTTTCGAATGAAAAAACAAACGGTGCTATTAATTTTAGAGCAAATTGAAGTTGATTTGGAATTCAACGATGATAGGTAAGTAAATTAATATATAATAATTATGATTATTTATATTTATTAATATTATAATTTACAGAAACAATTCTATCGCACCGATTAATCAATTATTGCTAACTTTAAGATTTTATGCAACAGGAAGCCACTTAATTCAAGTAAGTGATTTCAGTGGTGTTAGCGTGAGCACAGGTTGCAGGATTGTAAAGCGAGTAACAAATGCAATTATAAAGTTACGAAAAAAATATATTAAATTTCCAACGGATGCAGAAAAAGATCATATAAAAGAGGGATTTTACAAAATTGCAAGATTTCCCAATGTAGTTGGCACGATGGATTGCACCCATGTAAAAATACAATCACCAGGTTCGTATATATATATATATACACTATACTAATTTAACAATTAAACATTGCGACAAAAAAGTATATTTTTATTTTTTGAACATGTCTGACGCATTATTTTATTCTCATCATAATGTTCGATCAATCAATATAACATTACCATTTTATTGCTGCAAATGTACTTGCTCTTATTAACTAATCGTACTACAGTATACTCCAATTGTAACGTACAATCGGTTATAAGGTACGCCAGTTATTATGTACTGACGTATCCATTTGCAGTTCCGTTATAACCAGAGTATACTGACATTAGTTTTATATATAATAGCAATAAACATTTAAAAAAAATTTTTAAGGAGGAGATGTCGCAGAATTGTTTAGAAACCGTAAAGGTTATTTTTTAATCAATGTGCAAACGGTATCCGATGCAAATTTAAAAATATTGGACATTGTTGCACGTTGGCCTGGATCAACTCACGATTCTGCAATCTTCCAAAATAGTCGCCTCTACTATGGATTTGAAATGGGAGAACACAACAACTCGATATTATTGGGTGATAGCGGCTATCCTTTAAAGGTAATTTAATCATTAAAATAGCTAATAATATTTTAAAAACGTTTTATTATAAATCATTTTAATACATTGATCCAGGTTGGGTCGATGGCTTCGTTATCTGAAAATAAAATTGTTTAATTATCATTCTAGAGATATCTGATGACATCATTTTTAAAAATTACAACCGTGCTCAAATTGTTACAAGGAATACGGTGGAGAGGCAGTACGGTGTCCTAAAACGTAGGTTTCCAGTTTTGGCTATAGGCATAAAGCTGAAATTGGAGACTGCTGCATCAGTAATCGTAGCTTGTGCTATACTTCACAATATATGTGTCAATGAAAAAGAGCAAGAACCACCAGACGAACTTGAGAACATTCAACAACTGATTGATAATGGACAAATTAATCAGGAGAATAATTTGAACCAAAATGGCATTGAACGGGATGTATTAGTGAATACATATTTTAATATGTAGAATGCAAAATAAAAGATATAACTTACTTCTCAGTTTCAATAAAATTAATTCTTTTATGGCCACGTTTTGCTCCAAATCCTTTTTTTTTAATTGATGCAGCTCCTGCGCATTTTTTATTTCGCAATCCAGTAATTCTTGCTTTTTCTTCTCCGTACCCAGCTTTAGATCCTGTAGATCGGAGAAGCTGGCTCTTGAAGACGGTCTTCGTCGAGATTCTCTAGAACGCTAGGGAAAAATAAATAATTCTATAATTTAATAATCATGTTGTTTATATTTTATTCATAAAAATGAGAAAAAGTTAATACTTACAGGTGCTGTATCTACAGATATTTGTGCGGATGTTGTAGGAGTTATCTGTGCGGAAGTTGTTGGGGTTTGCATTTCATGTCCATATGTTGTAAACGAAGCCATTTGGACCTGAGCGTCCTCCACATTAATAAATATGGGTAAAATGGAATCTCCTAGTGATGAACAAGCCATATCATCACCTGATACAGGTGATAATATATCACCTGTAGGTGATAATATATCACCTGTATCAGCTTCTAGAAAAAAAGTTTGTTTATTTTAAATTAAATTGCTCGATAATTCTTACCCTGCGAGTTCACATCCATGCTACAATCGGAATCTTCGACACCCATAACTCCACTTCCACCTCGTCTCATCATGGATAAAACTCTTTCTAATATAGGGTCATCTTGAAGTTCGTGGGCACCACCACCTGTCTTCATAACAGAAATCCTCTGCTTCGACTTATATATTTTGGCCTCACTTTTTAATTTATTGAAATTTTTTTTCAAACTTTCAGGCATACTGCAATATATTAAATAGATTAAGCATGTAGTTTTTGTAGCTGGTGTGGCCAGTACACAGACATGTAGGTGTAGGATAAGTAGTAGTTGCATATTATGACTATCATGAATGCAAATTCAACCGAAACTTACAAAGCAGTGACTGTTTGTTTTGCATTTATAATATTAATTATACTTACCGATGAGATGAAGTTGTCGCATTAAACGACATGCACACTTTACCCCATGCCGTTTCTTTGCACCGGTTGGTAAATCCATCCGTTTTTTTATTTAATATAACATTATTTTTGTTTATTAATTCTAATAATTTTAATTTTTCCTCCTTTGAAAAATTTTGGCTCCGTTTTCTTTTCTCACTATCGGACATTATCTTACTTTCTTACACAATTTACTTATCAATTACAAAATAATAATAGTAAACAAACACAAATGTGTGGTTATGTTGCTATTAATTATTAAGATGAAGTACACGCACGCAATTGTACCAACATGTAAAATAAAAATATCCCTAAAAATCCATTACCTTACTAGGAACTGCCTAGCTAAGTACTGGATGTTATGGTGAAATCGAATTTAGGTAAGTATTCATTTAGGCATTGCCTATCGCTAGGCATTACCTAACTAGGTTCCTGTTTAGGAATTGTTGGTGAAATCGGGCATTAGCATTGCAAAAATAATCTATCCTTTTATGAACTTGTATTTAAGCCACGATTTGATCTATCTCTTAAAGTTGGAGTAGTAGTCTTAATTGCCTTTTTTTGCTAACTTTCCACGTGTTGGCGGAAACTTGTATTTTTTTTGGGTGTTTTTGTAACGGCGGGGTCATTTGAAGAGGCTTCCCAACGTGGGACCGTCTTCATCATTTATTATTTATATTTTAATTTTGTTAATTTTTTATTAATTATTAATTTACCCAATTTTCTTTGTGACTGGAATTTCAGTCAACTTATGTTAAATTCTTTTTATATGTTAAAGTGTGAATGATGTGTGGGTGATATATTTTTAATTTTAATCTATAGTGAATATTTTGCTCAGTTGCTTATTAAATGTCTTATTGGAGAATGTATTAACTTTGCATTTGAAACCATTTTATTCCTAATAGCATCTGGTTTATTGTTTTATCCCAAAAGGAATTACTATCAGTGCGAGACTATAAAAAACATTTTAAAACCACAAATAATATCAAAAAGAGAATTGGAGCCCTGGAAGTCCCTGTAATACATTTGGTAAGTGCTTGCCTTTTACTTTTTTTTACTTCTCATTGTGTGCATCCTGTTTGTATTATTTTGCAAGTGTCGGTACGTTACATATAACTCCCGTCTCCACTCAGCAAGCCTGGCAGATCTTAAACCATTTTTAAGGCAAAAAGAGGTGTAGCACACCATAAGGTACTTTTAGACAAAATATAACTAGCTTCATAATTTTTTTTTAAATTTTTTGTATAGAAGAGCAATGCGTTTTCTAAAAAAGATATTACTTACTAAACTTACATTTTTCCTGCTCACTGGCCTGAATGGTATCACTTTTGCATACTTAGTATTTTAAGTATTTTAAGTATAGTTTTGTTAATGATCTTATTTTTTTAAATTGTTATTATTTCTTTATTTCTAGTCATCACTTGGTATTTATAATTTTTCAGTTTTTTTTGTTTTTAAACATCAAGTCTACCTTACTATTGCTGTCAGTTTTATCTGCAGAGATTTTTCTATCTTTCTTATTTTTTTCAGGTAGCTCTGGAAGTTAGTAAGGTAATATTTTTTCCCTTTTGTGCTACTCTTCTTCTCAGTTAGCAGAGTAACAGAAACACGCATGGTGCCAAGACTATTACACTCATTGTTGGGATTGTTTTAAATGCCATACTGATTCTGATGGCCAAATTTTTTTGCAAACTGTTTTTACGTTTTTATTATATTTAAATATTTGATTCTATATTAGAGAAGCGTATAGCCCGATTGACGCGGTTACTGCCGCCAAAAGCCTTTTCTTGCTTTTGCTAATTTCTCTTATTCTAGGCATCATCTTTTCAATAAAAATAGCTTTTTTGTTTTGTTTTGGTTATTACCAATTTAACGAGTTTCCCAAACGTTATGCTTTTTTGTTTTGCTCCAGTACAAAACGTATGTCTCTGTGTTTTTTTTTTAATCAACATTGCCGTTTTTGTTTTTAAGTTGCCAATTCTAATCTGTGTTTTTTTATTTTTTTTAATCTTGCCATTATAATCAACCATGATTTAAGACTATTAAAACAGCTGTAATATAGTTAAATAGCCAGAATCAAAGTCGACGATATACTGACACAGAAAATCCTAATTAAATGAGAAAAAAACTTTCAAAAGGTTTTAAACAATAGAACAAAAGGTGTGAAGATTGGAAAGAAAATTATTAACATCAAATTTGCAGATGATACTGCTTAAATAGCCAATAGTTTGGATCTGCAAAGTCTACTTAACGCAGTTGCAAGACAAACTTCACCAAAAGATTAAATATCAACAATATAAAAACTGAATAGATAGCAGTCAAAAAATAATCGTTGAAAACAGCAGGCTATTAATTGAAAAGCAACTTATTGAACGCGCAAATATTTTGGCAATATGTGGCAAATAATTCCAATAAAAAAATCCTTGTGACTATCAAAATGTCTCAACTTGCATTCAAATCCTGGAAAACTATTTTAACTGATCAAAACCAACCTAATATTTTTTGTAAAAGAGTTTTTAAGAGCTAGGTGTAGTCAATTCTGTTGTATGAATGCAAAACTTGGACTTTATAATCAACAATCATAAATTGTCTAAAAATATTTGAGCTAAAAATATTCTTGGCACCGCACACATCTACCAAAAATGTTTTAAATCTAATAAAAACCGAAAGAAAACTATTAAATACAATTAAAAAAAATATATTTTGGGCATTATGTCAGAGGACCAAAATACCATCAATTACGCCTAATTATAAACAGAAAAATATTTTCTTAAACAATTGCGTAAACAATTTTGAAATGTTTGAATGTTCTGGTATTCGATAATAATCAGATAACGTTATCAATGATTTTATTTCTTTTTTGTTTAGTTAGAGTTGAAAAATTAACAACGATTACTGACTAAACAACCCGCTTGTATTTTAAAATTAATTTGTTTCAATTTTTCAAATACTAAATTTAAGCTTTTAATATTATCCTCAAATATAGGAGAATAATATTGTCATTATAGACTAAACATACAAATCCTTGTAACACTGTTAATATAAAATCTATGACTTTTAAAAATGAATAAAAAATTAAAGGTGCATTTTTTAAGACAAACGGCATGCGCATAAGTTTATAATGAACATTTTTAACTGTGAAAACGGTTTTTGTAACATATTTTTTATTTACTTCAGTCTAGTGAAACCCTAAGGCTAAATCTAAATTTATAAGTAGTACCATTGCTCTAGTTTATCTAAAAGATATTTATTGTTGGGAAAAAAATATTTATCTTAAATAGTGACATCATTGAATTAAGTTAGTTTGAAAACAATGACTACACGCCACTTTTGTTTCCTACTAGAGTCTAGCGTTTAGAACGACTCATCATGCGAACTGAACGCACTTGATGACTACCGCTGAGTCATCGTTTGCTGGCAGCGCTTGTCATTTTACTGATTATACATTTAGGTTTGCTTGCTTGCTGACAAATCAACTCGGTGCATATAAATTTACATTTCATTAAAAAATCGAGAATGAAGGCAATATAGATAATTAATAAATGTATGAGATTACAACATACAACACTTGGGTAAAGAAATGAATAAAAATTTAAAAAAATGATAAAAATTATCAAACCTAAAAACATTACAAATAGTGAAGGAGCTTGGATTTTTGGGGCCCCACTACAAAACATTGATAGACATAGACAATTTTGAAAAAAAAGTACAGTTTTGTTATTTTGTAAATTCTGAATATTGAGAATATGTTATATCTTGTTAAGTAGCGGCTTCTTATACTAATTTAATTATTTATTTAAATTCAAAACGTAGGAGCCTTTAATTGAATTAATTTTAGTTTCTTAATTAGTACTATAAATACTTTAAATTGTAGTAGTTATAAAATTATATTCAATTATACAAGCAGAATTTTGAATCTTTCTTATTGTCGTTTCCTGCCTAAGGTAAAAAGTAGCTCAAGTTTACAGAACCAACAACGCACATCAAAACAGGACTGATTTAACCACTCATGTTTGAATAAGGAACACGACTTAATACAACACGTAGATAAAAAAATAAACAGAAATAGAGGCAACACGTGCTCAGATGCGCATACTGGAATGTTTTATTCTGGAGTGGCAGAGATCAAAAAATCTTCTTAGAAATAAAGCAACTTATAATGATTTTTGTGAATTTTCTATGATTCTATGACTACTTAAAATTAAATAAAAATGTACACCTATCCCAAATATTTAGTTTTGTTCTGGAAAAAAAGACTTTTTGTGTAGCAAAAATAGAAAGTACAAGACATTTATGTGGATAAATTTAACTAATTTGGAATTAAAGTATTAGAAATTTATACACCAGGAGCATAAAGCAGAATATTAACAAAAACAACATTATACCAAGAGATAACATTGAAACATCTTTTTTTTTTTTTATTTAATTATTTAACGTCGGTCTATTTCTGATGCCAAGTCTAATCACCGATGCCAGAGGTTAAGACTACTACATCTGGGAATTTTGCCGCAAATACAGGAATTCCAACCTAAATTATTGGGTTCTTTATCGTGCACGCAACATCAAGGCAGTACACGAGACCTACTAAATTTTCTCTTCTTATCCAAAAAAAGGCGTACTCATCACAACACATTTTTTCTTAACCAGATAAACTGACCTTCCAGATAGGGGGCTTGATGCTCAAACTCAAGATCCCTGGTATAGCAGTCGAGTACGCTAACCACTACACCACCGGGGCGGTTTTAAACATCTTAGAACAAAGTAAAACATAAAATTAAAAAAAACATCTAACAAAGCCGTAGGAAAGAAGAAGGTAAACAAGATTGTCAAAATTACAAAAACATCATAGTTTTTAACTAAAATTAAAAAAATAACAACAAGAAAAAGGCAGCATACTTACCCTAAACAACAAAACATTGCAAGATATAAAACAATCAGAATTAGGGTGTGTAGGAAATTAAAAAACAAAAACTGAGTACTGTGCCAATTTTACCGTAGAAATAGAAAGAGGTGGGTTTCAGAAAAAAAATAAGGTATCTTTTAAGGCGCAGAAAACAAGAAACCAACAAATGCTGTTAGTAAAGACATTTGGCTAGCATAATTTAAGAACTTGTATCAAAAACCAAAAAAGTAAATCATACTCTACTCCCAAAAAAATGAAAATCTAAAATTAACACAGCACTTGTAAAAGAGATCATCAAAAAGCTTAAACACAGAAAAACGCTAAGTCTAAATGAGATATCAAATAAACTGTAAGTATAATGGTCAAAAACTAAGCACACAATTAGCAGTCTACAAAAAAATCCTTGACACGAAAATTGTTCTAGGAAAATAAAAAAAAAAACATAACTATCTTAATTTTCTAAAAAGGAAAAATGAAACAATCCAAAATCTACAGAGAATTAATAATACTAATGAATACATTGGCCAATTGCTGCCGTCACAATATCAGTGAATTAGCTTAGAATCAATCAAGAATTAGCAAAATAGATCTTAGATTCATCAATCTGAGATTTAATCTCTGATTATTAGTACGGCATTAGTAGTATCAAAAAAATATTTACCAGTATCATTGTATCCATCTTGCTTGAATATATATAGCAATAAGTGAAGAAAAATAAGGCTTTAAGAAAAACAGATAAACTACTAATGATATAATTGCAATAAAATAGCTAGTAAAACATTCAATAACATAATAAATCAGCATTTATGTGTTACATTGACCTAACTAAGCGTACGACTAAGTCATACTAAATGACGTAAACAAAGTAGTTGAAAATAATAACCTGCAGAATTAATTTTAATTAAATTCATTAAAGTAGAAATTGTCAAAAATATTTTATGTAATTTTAACACAATGCTTTTATTAATTACATTATTTGTAAACATGCAAGATAATTGCCATAAATGCCCGGCCTAACTAAGAAACTATGCATATAATCCTTCTTAACCTCAAAACATTTGTTACATCGCATAATTAGTAATTATGTATATTTGTTGTAAAAATGCTCCACAACAGCAAATTGTCTTTTCCATCAGTTTTTTTTTCAAAAATTTTGAATACAGGAAGTAGTTGCTAAGAGCCAAGTCTAGACTGTAAAAAGATGATCAATTTTTTTAAAACCGTGTTTTTTAATGGCAAGTTTAGCACTACTGGGTGTGCACAGCTGCATTGTTGTGCTACAACCTGACTCCATTTGTTTTTTTTTTTACGTTTTTCACAAATATTTTCCCTCAACTTGTCTGTTTTTTTTTAATTAATCATGCCTTTACAGTCCTAAAAGATTGTGGTCATAATCTTTTTGGTTTACGTGCATACTCTGTTTTTTTTTGGCTGTGGATTATAAAAAAAACCTTAATTTTATCTCCCATAACAATAGATTGCAGAACTTTTTCTTGTCACCTTCACATAGTTAAAAAAAATCCAAATTGTTATAAAGTATTTGGCAAATCAATTTATCTGACAACTAATTATTTCTTCATTTTCAGTCGACAATCATTTTGAACCAGTTCTTCAATAAAAGCGATTGACTTTTTGGTGATCATTTTAACTGGTTGACCAGAACATGAATCATCTTCTAAAGACTTATAATCTATATTAAACCTTTTGACTTAGTATTTCACGGTGGAATAAGAAGGTAAATTTTTAAGGCTATTTAATTTTTGTTTAATTTGATGGATTTTTCAATGTAAAGAACTTGATGATCGCTCGGTACTCATTTTTTTGCAAATCTTGCGTAGTTGAAATTTGACGATGTCTGTCTGGATTTCATTACAAGACTAATTAAAATAGAAGATTAAAATTATACATAAACGTTAATAAAATATCACACTTGACTGACAATATTTGACATTTGATCTAAACTTCGTACTTTGGTTTACTGTAATAAAAATTAATTACCGAATAATTAAATTTTTCTTTACGTAAAACTCTTGGTTTTATCAAATTTATAAGGAAACCTGTATCTACTAAATATTTTCTTTTATTAAGTTTATTTCAAACTTATAAAGTGGAAGATAGTGCGGAAAAGAGAAATAAATAGAAGAAGCAAGTGTGCCAGAAGAAGATGGGTGTATCCCGCGTCAAGATCAACGTGGCCCGGCTAAACAAAAAGAGTAGAAGAGTGACGGATACATATCAAGCGTCGGGTGCTAGGAGAAAACAGGTGTAACAATGAAACATCTAATCTACTATGGTGCAGCAGTAGTAGCAATTAGTGAAAAAGAAAATATCATACATTATACAAATATATAAAAATAAAACAATATAAAATAAATAACAAGCTAAAAACATATAGATCAAAGATTATAAAAACATAACAAAATAAATAAAATAAGAAAGTAAAAATATTAAGAAGTAAAAGAAGTGAAACCACAAAAAAGAAAAGAACAGAATACACAATCACCGAACATAAAACAAACAAAATAAATAATAAAACAACAAAATAAATTAAAATAATAAATAGAAATTAATAAAAATAATAACTGAAGGAGAAGGAATATAAAAATATACACAACAAAATGAATGCAAAACGAGAAAGAGGGTCCGAAAGAGAAGAAATCGATATAGAAAGCCCTAAAAAAGAATTAAAAGAATTTCAAAAAAGCAAAAAAATATTAAGATCTCCAGAACAAAGGAAAATAGAGAATGAAAGGAAAACGACAGTAGAAAAGCAATCCAACAGTGATACAATCAGAAATATAGAAAATAAAGAGAAAGTAGAAGTAAACAATGATAAAAGCCACAGAGAAGAATACAAAGAAACTACAAATACAGAAAAGAAAATGGTGGAATTAAAGAGCATGATTAAAGAATTAATAAATGAGATGGCAAAAAACACAAAGGAATTAAAAGAAGAGATTAGAGAGATAAAGAAGGAATTAAAGGATAAAACAATGAAATGGGAACAGGAAAAAATACAGATGATCCAAAAAATCGAAAGCTTAGAAAAGAAAGCAGAAAAAGAAGAAAGACAAAAAAAGGAATAATATTATAATAACAGGAATAAAAACAAATGAAAATGAAGAACAAAAAGGAGTAGAGAACTTTTTGAAAGAAAAACTTCAGATAATAGCAAAAATAGGAAAAGCTCATCTAATAGATAAAGATAAACAAATAATAAGAGTAGATGTCAAAACATGGGAAACAAAGTAACAAATAATGAAAGCCAAAAGAATTCTGAAAAGGACCAGGATTTACATTGACAATGACCTAACACACGAAGAAAAATGCGTACAAAAAAAATTAGAGACTTAGCAAAAGAAATAAAATAAACAATACAGAGACTAATGCAAATAAAAGGAACATAACTAGAAAAATACAGAAAAAAAAAATAAAGGAAAAGAAAGGAAAAGAAAAAGAAGAAAAATAAGGAAGAAAGAATAAGGACATGGAATATAAGAGGATACATGGGAAAAAAACAAAAAACTATACTACGGAACGATAAAATATTTAAAACAAAAGAAGGAACACACTATGATGAACATAAAAGATATAAATGAGAGATAATGGAAAGATGGAGGGAATTCTTACAAGAACTAACGTAACAAGAAGTAAAAAAAAAAAACAAAACAAAAAAGGATGAAACAATAATACAGGGCAGACAAACAGAAGAAATAAGTGAAATAAAAAAAAACAAAGTATTAGAAGCAATTATCAAAGTAAAGCAACGCCGGAAATAATAAAATTAGGAAGATTATTAGACTTTTTAATAATAAGATATATTACACAAATTATTAAAATGTACGCCTTACACCAAAAGGTAGAAAGGTAAATTGAATAAATAAATTGAATAAAAAAAATTAAATTTATCGTAAACATAAAATAATTTATTATTAGATTTAAAACTTTGGTAAAGATTGAATTAATCTTTTATCTCCAAGTTCTTGGTTAAATTGAGAATTTGATTTAAATAGTTTTGATTTTGATCCAAACTGTTATGTATTTGACCCATATTTAAGTTTAAATAATTTACTTTTCTTATAATTGATGGTTGCGACTTGGTGCGTATAAATATGCAAGCCGAGCGGCTCGCAAGCCGCTCGTGAGTTTTCCTTAACAAAAAGCGTCCTAATATGCGAACCGAGCGGCTTGCGAACCGCTCGGCTTGCATATTGAGACGGTTTTTGAAGCGCGACACGACACACGAGCTGCTTGCGAGCCGCTTTTGACAAGCCAAATGTCGGTTTTTCTGCAAACACAAAGGCCTTTTCAGTTCATATTGGACGGAGTCTTGTGTGCTCGCAAGTTTTTTAATTTTTATTATTTCAATTATGGAGTGGCGCACTGAAACACATATTAAACTCATTGATGCTCAATGCGTCACAAAAGAAAAAACTAGAAGTTTTACAAAATAGAGCCACGCGATCTATTTTAAAGTGTAGCAAGTATAGCCCAATTTATATTATGCTTAACACTCTGTATTGGCTAACAATAAGTGAAACTATTGAATTATATAGTATAATATTAATTTTTAAAATCAAATTGGAAATGTTTTCTGAATACTTTAAATTATATCAAAGCAATAATAACCCTTCATATCTAACAAGAAATAGGAACAATTTTAGAATAGATAGAGCAAAAAAAAATTTAACAGCAAATAGTTTAATGATTAATGGTGTAAAACAATTTAATGAGTTATTTATATAAAAAATGCAACCAATATTATGGAATTTAAAAAAGGATTTTGTAAGTTTTTATTTGATACTAGGCATTGAACTTAATATAATAATATAACTATTTTCTCTCTCATGTACAATCATTTTAGTTATTATAGCTTTCTGCTGCTTCTTATATGTTTTTATATGTTTTTATATGTTTTTATATGTTTTTATATGTTTTTATATGTTTTTATATGCTTTTAAATGTTTTTATATGTTTTTATTTGTTTTTATATAATTTTATATGTTTTTAATATGTCCTATAATATGTTTTAAATCTGTCGACTAAATTAGTATGTAATTGTAAATTTTTTATTTGATTTTGTATATGTAGCTATATTTGCTATATAAACTAAACGACTACTAAATAAAATTGATATTAACTAATAGCTATTTATGTTACCAGTTAGGAAATGCCTTGTTTTGTGTAAACGGGGCTGGACTTCTGCGGGACTAGCGAAGCGAGCTCCCTCAACATTACGCGAGTTACACAAAATTGCATTTCTTAACATGTTAAATACAAGATTTTTTTAATTTTGACAAAATATGTTCTTTAGTCTGACCAATAAATAGAATAATAATTAACTGCTGTTTATTTGGATTTAAAGTTTTAAAGCAAAAAAACTAGTTATGAAAAAATGAACGTTTTCAAACTTATGTCAATTAAGAAAAGCATGTCAAACATGTCAAAATAAAAAAAAAATCATTTTTATAAGATTCAAAACATAATAATTTTTATCTTACACATATCGGTAAGTTTATTCATGAGATCACTTATTTTTTTCCACGCATCTTCTTTTATATATATTTTTTAAATGATCCTTATGTTTTAGATCTTATAATAAGAATTTAATTTTATAGATATCAATAATTTTAATATCAGTTTTATTGCACCACTCCATAATTGAAATAATAAAAATCAAAGGAGCTCACAAAACCCCGTCTTAATATGAATTGAGCCTTTGTGTTCGCAGAAAAACCGACAATATTTGGCACGTCAAGAGCGGTTTGCAAGCGGCTCGCAAACAGCCACAAAAGCCGTTTCAATATGCAAGCCGAGCGGTTCGCAAGCCGCTCGACTCGCATATTGGGACGGCTTTTGTGGAGTGACACGAGCTGCTTGCAAGCCGTTTCTGTCAAGCCATACTATTTTTGGTTTTTCTTTTTATTTTAAAATAATAATTTTACAATGATAATTTAGCCAACTATTTTCGGTTTTTCTGCGAACACAAAAAGTATATAAATATGTGAGCCAAGCGGTTTGCGAGCCGCTCGGCTCAAATATTGAGACGGCTTTTGAAGCGCAACACGAGCTGCTTGCAAACCGTTTCTGTCAAGCCATACTATTTTCGGTTTTTCTTTTTATTTTAAAATAATAATTTTACAATGATAATTTAAGTTTTGCTTTACCAAAATAAATCTATTTTATACAACGTAATTTTAATTAAAAGTTAAACTATTATTTTTTCCCACGCATCTTCTTGTATAAATTTTTTTAAATGTTTTGGATCCCATAAAAATGATTTAGATAATATCAATGAGTTTAATAACACACATTGTATTGTATATATTCTCAGTTTATATTGGGACGGGGTTTTGTGTACTCGCGAGTTTTTTCAATATTTATTATTTTAATTATGGAGTGGCCCAATATTAGTGTAACTATGCGGGTTCTGGACCTCTTTCTTATGGAGATTTACAAAGGGGTCAAAAACAACCGAAATCCGCCATCTTGGATTTTCGGCCTCACCTCGACATGTAATTGGTAATGGTCAGATGGTCAATTGAGAATATACAGGGTGTTTGAAGTATAGTATATATATATACAAGGTGAGTCAAAAATAAATCTAAAATGGCGACCGGAAGTGGTTATCATAATCATAGAATCAAAAATGGCGACCGAATGTTTGACGTCTGTTGCTGTAAATGAAAGGTCTCATTGTGTAGGTTACGAATCTGAAATAAAAATGAATACTTGACCTGCTCCCAAGTCTTTTTGACCATACGGTACTGATGACGGTCAATAGCAGCAATAGCAATAGCATCAGCAGGTTGCCGGCTGCAAGCCGCCAAAAAGAATTAGAGAAATTATGTATAAACTTGCGGCACTTGCTCTCGCGACGAACGCGAGTAGAGGAACTAAGCTGGTTCGGGCTCAATTTCTTATGGACATTTACAAGGAGTCCAAAATCCAACTACGGCGGCCATTTTGGATTTCTGACATCCGGTTGGGCACGGCCATCTGGGCGTGTCAAAGGAAGTGGGCGCTGGGTTGACCTTGGGATTTGGGTATCCGGTCGGGGCCGGCCATCTGGGCATGTGAAAGTGGGCGCCGCCTGTGGCGCCCTTCTGTGTGCAAAGTGTGCAGTACCGCCATAAGAGTGTGTGAGTGCGAGGGGTGTGCGAAAACTTGGAAAGAGTGGGATGGAGAATGAGTGCACGTCAGCGCCGCGGTGGCAGAAAAAGTAAGTTGGGATGGATGACGTAATAGAAATTTTGCGTGTCGAGACATGTCAAAAATTTTAATTGTGGTGAGTCATCGATTTTTGCAATCGGTCTCCCTACTTTACTGACATTATTTTTGGCGGGAAATTCAAATATTTTTACCAAAACGGCCATAAGGACGGAAGTAGGGTAAAATCAAAGCCAAAAGGGCATAACGGGTGACGGTGGGTGCCCAAAACGGTACTATGATGTAAAGGGTGGAAGATCTCGGACGGGGTACTTGTAAACTACTATGTGATCGGAAAGCCAAAAGGGCCTAAGGGTGGAAGAGCCCGGGGATAGAAAAATCAAATCCATGGTCAGAACGGCTCTATCATGCACCCTAAGAGAGTTACCGCTCGGCCGCCGCCCTCACAGTAGGTGACGTCATCGCTCGACGTAAAATGAGTTGCGCAAAATCTGATGCGCGTTCGGTAGCAAAACGGCAGCAGCAGGCAACTCAAACACCGGGACCCAGCAGCATATTTAAAAGATTGCGAAATTTTGTATGAAAAACGGATAAAAAAAGGACTCGTTTTTTTTTAAATAAATGCAGTGTTTTGTGGTAAATTTGTGAAAAACAGTCAAGACGGAAACGTGGAAGATTTCAAGTACATAAACACAAAAAATGCAACCACAGCATTTGAGACTTGTCTAAAATTTTAATTTTGCTGACGTAATTAAAAGATAAGTGCATCCTGTTGAGAAGTGTGGGATAATGGCTAATTAAAAATTTTAATTTGTATAAAAAGAGATAAGTGTTGTGTAGCGGAAGTGGATTTTGGAAAAGTTGAGCTTGTTGAGACTCGTCTAAAATTTTAATTGGAATGACGTAATTAAAAGATTTTACACAGGGGTCTCGAGGTACTTTACTTCCGGTCACGTGGTCTTAAAAATGTATATTGTTTATTATAAAGGTAGTTAAATTAAACACATCATCTTAATAATACATTTATTATTTTAAAAAATTACAAGATAAATTTGTACGTTTATCAATTAAAAAAAAACCACATAACAATCTAACATTACCAATTACATAATACGTTACATTAAATAATAATTTTTATAATTATCTTATCTTAATATTATTTACTATTTAAATAACTACAAATTTTTTTAACATTCTGAAATGCACAATTACTAAACTCATCCGTGTGATTTGCACAGAAATGTGTACATTTTTCAAACTTTGGCGCGTTAGTTTTACATTCTAAATTTAAAACGGTAAAATTCGGAAAATGTCTTTTTAAAAATCTTCTTTTTGAACACTCTTGACCACGCGCGTCACATCGGATAATATGTTTAGGATTCACTACTGCTTCCAATGAATGTTATTGTAATATTTTTAATTCTATGTTGTAATTGTAGTCTATTTTGTGCTTTAATTATCCATTCAGCACTGCTTCTATAAGTTACAACATTCTTCAAGTAAATAAATGACCGTTGACTTGGGATCACTGAATCTCACTCTTTTTCCCATCACACTAGTTTTCGAACCAACCCCGATAGCGGTGTGTATTCAACTATGGTATCGCTCAAAATAAGGCAATAACACCTTGTATTGTCTTTAAAAATCTGAGAAGCTTCCATTTCAAGACGCAGGTCTACCGTCGAGGACTTGATGCTTTCATTTTGTTTTGAAACGTCAAATACAAACATTGTGTGATTCTTAAAATCAGTAAACGAAAAGTATGGTTGATTTTTTGCATTATCATAATAACTACTTTGAAACTGGCAGTACATCTCGTAGGCGGTTAAATATTCGCCATTGTCAAAATCCAAATTTAAATTTTCGTATGGATATGTTTCAGAATTTAGATAGATTCTTATGTTTTTAATGTTACAATGATCGAATGTGGAAACGTCCTCACTCGACACACCCTTTTTGTTGACGTGAAAAGCTATAATTACATATCGTGATTTCTCTAGACTGTTTGAGGTTTTTACGGACCAAACACTATCTTAAGATTTATTCATAGAGGGTAGTTCGTGTAGTTCCCATTTGCGAAATGGGATTAAAATTCTAGGATCGGTTTTAACTTGTTCCAACATTTGTAGTTTAATTTCATCATTTAATTGTATATGTGGTACTCTCCACTCGACTTTGTTTATTTTAAATTTAATCAGGCTGGTTACTTTTTTATCAGTATCATCGCTTATGAAACAATTTACATCAGTAGACGCACGTAGTAGAATTAGTTCGTGTTTAGCAAATCCCATTATTTTTTGATAGTCTTCGGCAAATCCTAACCAGCACTTTAGCGGTATAAGAGCAAAAAACTTTTTATTCACAAAATATGTTTTTATTTGACCGGTTTTGCCCCACCCGGCAGTTCCCAGAACTTTCATTTCTTCGGCGTCTCCGTAGGAAAGGAACCCCTTTATAGTGCTCGAGATACCCAAATCTCTCGTTCTATCAATCTCGACACCGTTTAACTCATATCGGATTTCTTCGAACAAGAATGAGAAAACGTTGTTGGTTATGCTAAATGTTTTTCCTTCTGATGGCTGCCCTTCGACCTCTCCAACCAAGTATATACTGCTTTCGCTTGGATATGTAAAAATATCTTGGTTCTGAATTGTGATTCTGATTTCATCGTTATTATCAAAGTTTGTAGTCCTTGGTCGGTAAGAATGATACTGTTCTTTAACGATGCTCTCGTCAAATTGCACTTCATCAAAAATGTTAATTTTTTCCATAATGTTTCACTCTGTAACCTAGAGCCAATAATCGGGATAAATTAAGACGTGTCACCTCTTTCGTAGATAAAGGGGAACTGATGGCGAACGCATTGTTCTTCTTCTTTTTATTTGCGAAAACAATTCCCATCTTACAGAGGTTTTAATTCCAATCTTACTAAAATATTTTCTCTTCTAAAATTAATGGGATCCCCCGCTTGGTCCAATATTCTGAGATTGATATTGTCGATGCAATTGCGAACGTTTACCCGTAAATATAAAATATTTCGAGGTTCAATATAAATTGCGTAACCGGGATCCACTGCGGGACTAAATTCGAACAACGTGTGCGACAGACGATCGTCGTAATATGCTCCAGTAACGATGTTGCACTCTATTCTTATACTTTCCACTTTAATTATTTGCACGGAATCGAAATCGGATCTATGAATAATTCCGGCTTTTAAAATTTTTTTCCCGGAAAATCCTAAGAGACGCCCTATGGTGTTTTTATCGGGTGTAAAATCAATGTCGTACTTGCTCTTGATTTCGCACTGAAGAGTGTTGTGATTGGAGTAGTGCACCAAAGCTGGTTCTGCGCCAAAATCCCATAAGGTTTACATGGGGGGTCTAAAATTACTTTTTTCCAACTTCACTTCGGTCGCGTGACCGAGCTAGACCAGGACTACCAACCAAAAGTGTATCAAAAAATAAACTCAAGATGGCGACCGGTCTCTCACCTGTGCTCCAATCAATTAGCTGTGGGGTTTGTGTCCACCCTATCTTGTCACCCTCAAAAGACCAGGGTGGGTGCCCAAAACGGTACTATGTAAAGGGTGGAAGATCTCAGACGGGGTACTTGTAAACTACTATGTGATCGGAAAGCCAAAAGGGCCTAGGGGTGGAAGAGTTGGGTAGAAAAATCAAATCCATGGTCAGATCGGCTCTAGCATGCACCCTAAGGGAGTTACCGCTCGGCCGCCGCCCTCACAGTAGGTGACGTCATCCAGCGCTCGCGTCTCTGCGTTCAAGGTTGCGCCCGCTTATATGTAAAGATGATGTATGAGGGGGTCACGTCGCTATTCGCTTATCGTATAGCCCGCATAATTTGATAATGAATATGGATTAATAAAAACTGTATGTTGTATAAATTATTGAAAATACGAATTCAGTACTCTATAATTATTTTCATGGTTAACGTGAAGTGATAAGCAAACGGATTGGAAACTTTGTTGATCTTATGCGAGTAAAATATTAAAATCCTAAAATTATTAAAATAGTAACAATGTGAATGGAAAATCTTATAAATTTAATTACAAAATAATAAACAAAACCTTTGAATAAATGGTCTAAAAATTACTGCTTCAATTAAAATCATCGAAAATGATTATGTGTATGGAAAAATCATTAGCAATTATCTCAGCGGGATGATTCAGCGTTCCTTTTTGTTTCTCTGTGTTCAAGGTGGCGGCGCTGCGTCTTATCAATCTCATTAAAATGTATGTTAACATTATCAATAAAATGAATATAATATAAAATTTCTAATATGTAACAATTATATCTAAATAATTTGAAAAAATGTACTCTTATAGATTAGTCAAATTAGTCATGCGCTAAAAGAATTCGACTATATGTTGAAAACAAAAGACTTTTATCAACTGGATAGAATAAAAGCATATTTTATTAAGAGAACGTTAGGTGTTCACAAAACAACATCAAACACACTATCTCATAACATAATAGGGTGGAGTACCCTGACAAATGATTTAAAAAAGAACATACCATTTAAAAGAACAGGAATACAATAAGTACAACGAAACAGTACAACAGAAAAACGGGGATTTTGTTACAGAAAATTATACAGAAGGGCCGGCGTTCAGGAATAGTGAATGGAGGAAGCCAAATCAAAAATACAGAAGCAGAATATGCAGAATAACCGTTCATGGGATGCATCATATACTATGCAGCTCTACACAATATCATCGATGTTCCAGTGAATGTGTGTGTGTAAATTCTGTGGAGACCCAGCAGAGGACAGATATCATTTATATCGATGCAGTATGAAGGAGCAGTTTAATCATTTAGTGATTTAAAACAGATTTACAATGTAACTATTTTTATAATTGTGTAAATAAATATATATATATATATATATATATATATATATATATAGATTAGTCAAAGTAATTAATTTGTTATTACATAAATACGCTTGCAAAAAACAATAAACAGGTGGTGATAAGAAATTCCGGATGTCTAACGAGATAACGTAGTTTGAATATTTACTAGAGAAAAGATTGAACAAATGAGAAAATAAAATTATGCAAAATAGATATAATAGAAAATGAATAGGTGACGTCATCACCGCTCATCATGAATGATAGATTCAACAAGATTTAATAATTTAATAATGATATTAAAAATGATTATGTATTTATAAACAGGATTTATAAAATGATAGGATAGTAAGATAATGAAGTAGAAAATTGTTGATTTTTCACCATCGGCAGAGTCAGCAGGAATTATAAAAATCGCTATCGCAGAACATCCTGTTTATTAAAAATCGGCCTGCAAATATAGGAAGCAGCTCGAAATTATTTTATTGTAAATTATAAATCGCTATCGCACAACATCCCGTTCATCAAAATCGTTATAGCAGAACACCCCGTTCATCAAAATCGACTCGTAAGGTACTACAGGAAATGTTCAAGGCTGTGTCTCTATTTACATGTAATCTTATGGGAAAGTGTGATTTAGTTGTAGATTCATACAAATTAACATGGGTTCTTATGTAGCCATTTGCGTTTTCTACAACTGATAACGACTTTACTATACAATTTTTATTAATATGATAATAACTGTTAAAACAATGCGATTATAACCCTTAATATATTGAATTTCTATTTACAATAAACTATACATATACAAAATTAAAAAACATTCATGAAACGTATGATTTAAATGGGTGTAAGTAGGAATGATAATTACATCATCGGCTTTCGCGTCTAGTGTGTAATCTCCATATGTGGTCATCAAAATGACTTTACTATTGTTAAATATTTTATCTGTCAAACTGGTTGTTGGGGATAAATTCAAATATTTCAAGATAATTGTTTGTACGTGCGTGGTGTGATAACGTTGATAAAGAAATTACACACCTATAAAAACTTTAAGTATTTATAAAATGGAATGTTTATTATTAAACAATGAATGAATAAACGTAATCAACAGTTAAAATTTATTCAAACAGAGAGATTATTGCTTCATATATCAATGTGCCCCATGCTGACAACCCTACAGTAATGACGATAATTAGGATTTCAATAAATGTATTAATCATAAAATTAAAATTTTTGTAATATTTTTAAATTTAATTAAATTACATTAAATAAATATATATGTGTGTTCCGTTTAACATGTAATCTTATGAAAAAGTGTGACTTGTCACTAGATTTATGTTAAATTACATTGTTTCTTATGGACAACGAGCACAAAATTGCATATTTTAATCTGACACCAACTAATTATCTCGATTCTGATTGGTTGTTTGAGTTTCACATTAAACTGTAAATTTGTCGGTATGCAATAATTTAAATTAGTTAGCAAGATGCATGATATTGACATACCGTATATTTAGGAATTATTTTTTTTAATAAGGTTGATAAGATGTGCAACAACAGCGAAAATATTGAAACACCATGCATTTCAATTGAAGGCAGTAACAGCAGTAGTGACTACGTAGATGATTACTTAGAAAAAATGTTAAAAGAACGTGAATGTGAATTAAGAGGTGGAGATAAATTGGTTAATGAAATTCATTACCCGTTGGACAATAATGTGAAAGTGTCTGTTTGTTAAAAACGAGCAATTTGAAATTACGTTAAAGAGTATATCCACTGAAAGACCCATATGCAACGTTACTACCACATGCACTTGTAAATTATCATTACTCATTACAAATAATATAAAACAATTAAAATAAAAAAACAGTGTAGTGCCTGTATTATAAGTTAAAATGTAAACAATTATAATTTAGAGCGTCTGCACGTTTAATAATTTATATAAAACAATAGAATTATATATACAAATATTATAACTTGAAGTGTAGAAGATCTCTTATCAGAAAAATCCGGTTGTAAACCAACGAATCTGCTATGTGCGCATAAATATCTCAAAGAGTTCGGTCAACAGACCAGTTAAAAAGGCATTACTACGTCACTGAGCTCGGGTCTGATAATCTCCCGGATGTTATTGAGATAAAGTCGAACTCATATATACTCATATGTTAATTATCTTTTATGTTTCTAAAATTAAAAGAATAAGTTTTTGATTGTTTGGTATAAAATGATCATTGGGTGTTGGGTGTTGAGTGAGAGAGAAAGTGATAAATGAATAACCGGAGTTAATCAGTGTGAGAATGTTAGACACTGTGGTTTGTTGCATAGGTTTAACTAACATTTTATATTTTGTTGTACCAATTCCCTGATGTTGCTCTGCAGGATTATGATTTTTAAATAAAGCATTAGTAGCCACGAAAACTTCAAAATAGTCTCTTTTGTCTTGTTCGGTATAATTTTGAGGAGTTTTCTTGAATAATAATTCATACAATCCATCAGTACCTATAAATTTTTTCCCGTTACCGAAGAGCGATCATAAACAATTTTATCAGCATCTTTGACGTATCCAATAAGTAAAGGCACTAAAACATTAGGATACTGTTCGAGATATTCTCTCAAACCACGTTCAGTAATAGGTTCTGGGTTTTCATTATTTTAAATATATTTGACGATGTTGCATGTGACAAACAAGATAAAATTAGAAATTTCTTCAGTATGGGTAGACATAAAAATGTTGATTCATTTTACCTATGTCAAACATATACACGTATCCCTAAGCATTTGATCCGCGATAATGGAAATTTTATAATGCTCTTCAAACAAGATGATTTAAATTTGAAGCATGTATACCAAGACCATGTGAGCAGCGATATGAGTTTCGAGAAGTTTAAAACTCTATGTGCAGAATGTTGGAAAGAAAAGTATGGTTTCATTGTGATAGACAAGGATTCTGATGCCGGCAGATACCGCAAAGGACTCGACGAGTATATAATAATAAACTGATAATTACCTCAATCAGTATAGCGCATGCGTTAGCGGGGTGTGGTTATTATTTCTATCTCTATTGAAGTGGAGCAGTATAAAAAGATTAAGCAGTTATATAGCAATTGATATAGCAGTATAAAAGCGGTAGCTATTGAAGAGCGCCTGATATAGCGCGCAGTAAGCGGAATAGCGAGCGGTATAGCGGAATAGGGAGCGGTATAGTGGAATAGCGAGCGGTATAGCGGGATAGGGAGCGGTATAGCGAAATAGCGAGCGGTATAGCGAAATAGCGAGCGGTATAGCGGGATAGGGAGCGGTATAGCGAAATAGCGAGCGGTATAGCGGGATAGGGAGCGGTATAGCGAAATAGCGAGCGGTATAGCGGAATAGCGAGCGGTACAGCGCTACAAAAGCGCTCGCTATTTTTAGAGATGCGGTATAAGAAGCGCTCTCTATTACGGAACCCTTTCAATACGGAGAAACACAATGTTGATAAGGAACTTATAAATGTAAAGCATGCAATTCGCAAGAAAGTAATGGCTCTCAAATTGAAGCAATCCGATGATAATGAAATCTTAAATAAAACTTACAAGCCTTTAATTGAACCAATTAAGGAGTTAATAAAGAGTTCTACATTGACACCGGGTCCTGCAAATGTTCTTAATATAACGCCTCAAATTAAACAATCTCCTACGCAACCACCGCAACAGCAAGTGACTCCGATTAGACCTAAGAGAAGATATGGTAGAACTTCTACACCTACGAAACCAGAGGAAATGGTCAGCTTTGGTCAATATGAACCCAGTATGATTCAATTTGATAAAACACAAGGAGGTTTAGAAAGAAACTCTTACGATGGTATGTCAGATGCAACCACACTTAGGAGGGAAAATTATAAACCCGAAGAAGAGACTTACGAAAGTAGGTTAGAGTCTTCAGATGATACAGTTGATAATACAGTTGATAATACAATTGATAATACAGTTGTTTAAAATAATGAAAACCCAGAACCTATTACTGAACGTGGTTTGAGAGAATATTTCGAACAGTATCCTAATGTTTTAGTGCCTTTACTTATTGGATACGTCAAAGATGCTGATAAAATTGTTTATGATCGCTCTTCGGTAACGGGAGTTAATTATGACATTGATACCAGCAAGATAATCGTTGGAAACACAGAGCTAATGATTGATGCGATTGGAGATTTTTATGTAAAAGGGAAAAAATTTATAGGTACTGATGGATTGTATGAATTATTATTCAAGAAAACTCCTCAAAATTATACCGAACAAGACAAAAGAGACTATTTTGAAGTTTTAGTGGCTACTAATGCTTTATTTAAAAATCATAATCCTGCAGAGCAACAACAGGGAATTGGTACAACAAAATATAAAATGTTAGTTAAACCTATGCAACAAACCACAGTGTCTAACATTCTCACACTGATTAACTCCGGTTATTCATTTATCACTTTCTCTCTCACTCAACACCCAACACCCAATGATCATTTTATACCAAACAATCAAAAACTTATTCTTTTAATTTTAGAAACATAAAAGATAATTAACATATGAGTATATATGAGTTCGACTTTATCTCAATAACATCCGGGAGATTATCAGACCCGAGCTCAGTGACGTAGTAATGCCTTTTTAACTGGTCTGTTGACCGAACTCTTTGAGATATTTATGCGCTCATAGCAGATTCGTTGGTTTACAACCGGATTTTTCTGATAAGAGATCTTCTACACTTCAAGTTATAATATTTGTATATATAATTCTATTGTTTTATATAAATTATTAAACGTGCAGACGCTCTAAATTATAATTGTTTACATTTTAACTTATAATACAGGCGCTACACTGTTTTTTTATTTTAATTGTTTATATTATTTGTAATGAGTAATGATAATTTACAAGTGCATGTGGTAGTAACGTTGCATATGGGTCTTTCAGTGGATATACTCTTTAACGTAATTTCAAATTGCTCGTTTTTAACAAACAGACACTTTCACATTATTGTCCAACGGGTAATGAATTTCATTAACCAATTTATCTCCACCTCTTAATTCACATTCACGTTCTTTTAACATTTTTTCTAAGTAATCATCTACGTAGTCACTACTGCTGTTACTGCCTTCAATTGAAATGCATGGTGTTTCAATATTTTCGCTGTTGTTGCACATCTTATCAACCTTATTAAAAAAATAATTCCTAAATATACGGTATGTCAATATCATGCATCTTGCTAACTAATTTAAATTATTGCATACCGACAAATTTACAGTTTAATGTGAAACTCAAACAACCAATCAGAATCGAGATAATTAGTTGGTGTCAGATTAAAATATGCAATTTTGTGCTCGTTGTCCATAAGAAACAATGTAATTTAACATAAATCTAGTGACAAGTCACACTTTTTCATAAGATTACATGTTAAACGGAACACACATATATATTTATTTAATGTAATTTAATTAAATTTAAAAATATTACAAAAATTTTAATTTTATGATTAATACATTTATTGAAATCCTAATTATCGTCATTACTGTAGGGTTGTCAGCATGGGGCACATTGATATATGAAGCAATAATCTCTCTGTTTGAATAAATTTTAACTGTTGATTACGTTTATTCATTCATTGTTTAATAATAAACATTCCATTTTATAAATACTTAAAGTTTTTATAGGTGTGTAATTTCTTTATCAACGTTATCACACCACGCACGTACAAACAATTATCTTGAAATATTTGAATTTATCCCCAACAACCAGTTTGACAGATAAAATATTTAACAATAGTAAAGTCATTTTGATGACCACATATGGAGATTACACACTAGACGCGAAAGCTGATGATGTAATTATCATTCCTACTTACACCCATTTAAATCATACGTTTCATGAATGTTTTTTAATTTTGTATATGTATAGTTTATTGTAAATAGAAATTCAATATATTAAGGGTTATAATCGCATTGTTTTAACAGTTATTATCATATTAATAAAAATTGTATAGTAAAGTCGTTATCAGTTGTAGAAAACGCAAATGGCTACATAAGAACCCATGTTAATTTGTATGAATCTACAATTAAATCACACTTTCCCATAAGATTACATGTAAATAGAGACACAGCCTTGAACATTTCCTGTAGTACCTTACGAGTCGATTTTGATGAACGGGGTGTTCTGCTATAACGATTTTGATGAACGGGATGTTGTGCGATAGCGATTTATAATTTACAATAAAATAATTTCGAGCTGCTTCCTATATTTGCAGGCCGATTTTTAATAAACAGGATGTTCTGCGATAGCGATTTTTATAATTCCTGCTGACTCTGCCGATGGTGAAAAATCAACAATTTTCTACTTCATTATCTTACTATCCTATCATTTTATAAATCCTGTTTATAAATACATAATCATTTTTAATATCATTATTAAATTATTAAATCTTGTTGAATCTATCATTCATGATGAGCGGTGATGACGTCACCTATTCATTTTCTATTATATCTATTTTGCGTAATTTTATTTTCTCATTTGTTCAATCTTTTCTCTAGTAAATATTCAAACTACGTTATCTCGTTAGACATCCGGAATTTCTTATCACCACCTGTTTATTGTTTTTCGCAAGCGTATTTATGTAATAACAAATTAATTACTTTGACTAATCTATATATATATATATATATATATATATATATATTTATTTACACAATTATAAAAATAGTTACATTGTAAATCTGTTTTAAATCACTAAATGATTAAACTGCTCCTTCATACTGCATCGATATAAATGATATCTGTCCTCTGCTGGGTCTCCACAGAATTTACACACACACATTCACTGGAACATCGATGATATTGTGTAGAGCTGCATAGTATATGATGCATCCCATGAACGGTTATTCTGCATATTCTGCTTCTGTATTTTTGATTTGGCTTCCTCCATTCACTATTCCTGAACGCCGGCCCTTCTGTATAATTTTCTGTAACAAAATCCCCGTTTTTCTGTTGTACTGTTTCGTTGTACTTATTGTATTCCTGTTCTTTTAAATGGTATGTTCTTTTTTAAATCATTTGTCAGGGTACTCCACCCTATTATGTTATGAGATAGTGTGTTTGATGTTGTTTTGTGAACACCTAACGTTCTCTTAATAAAATATGCTTTTATTCTATCCAGTTGATAAAAGTCTTTTGTTTTCAACATATAGTCGAATTCTTTTAGCGCATGACTAATTTGACTAATCTATAAGAGTACATTTTTTCAAATTATTTAGATATAATTGTTACATATTAGAAACTTTATATTATATTCATTTTATTGATAATGTTAACATACATTTTAATGAGATTGATAAGACGCAGCGCCGCCACCTTGAACACAGAGAAACAAAAAGGAACGCAGAATCATCCCGCTGAGATAATTGCTAATGATTTTTCCATACACATAATCATTTTCGATGATTTTAATTGAAGCAGTAATTTTTAGGCCATTTATTCAAAGGTTTTGTTTATTATTTTGTAATTAAATTTATAAGGTTTTCCATTCACATTGTTACTATTTTAATAATTTTAGGATTTTAATATTTTACTCGCATAAGATCAACAAAGTTTCCAATCCGTTTGCTTATCACTTCACGTTAACCATGAAAATAATTATAGAGTACTGAATTCGTATTTTCAATAATTTATACAACATACAGTTTTTATTAATCCATATTCATTATCAAATTATGCGGGCTATACGATAAGCCAATAGCGACGTGACCCCCTCATACATCATCTTTACATATAAGCGGGCGCAACCTTGAACGCAGAGACGCGAGCGCTGGATGACGTCACCTACTGTGAGGGCGGCGGCCAAGCGGTAACTCCCTTAGGGTGCATGCTAGAGCCGATCTGACCCTGGATTTGATTTTTCTACCCAACTCTTCCACCCCTAGGCCCTTTTGGCTTTCCGATCACATAGTAGTTTACAAGTACCCCGTCTGAGATCTTCCACCCATTACATAGTACCGTTTTGGGCACCCACCCTGGTCTTTTGAGGGTGACAAGATAGGGTGGACACAAACCCCACAGCTAATTGATTGGAGCACAGGTGAGAGACCGGTCGCCATCTTGAGTTTATTTTTTGATACACTTTTGGTTGGTAGTCCTGGTCTAGCTCGGTCACGCGACCGAAGTGAAGTTGGAAAAAAGTAATTTTAGACCCCCCATGTAAACCTTATGGGATTTTGGCGCAGAACCAGCTTTGGTGCACTACTGATTGGGTTTCAAAGACAAAATTTCTTCTGCTTCCGACTCGGGTAAATTTAACCCCCCTATTATCATGCGTTGTAAATACAATTCAATGTCTCGAATTTCATATGCGCCAGTAGAAAGTGTGATCAATTTATTATCGTTGAAAATGAATTTATTGTTGATTCCTTCTTCAATGTTCGGTATGGAATTATATGTGTGAAAACCAATGAGTCCTAAACAATATTCGTGTTGCGGATCTAACTCGATCGGAGGATAATAGTTGACCGATAGTTCGCTAGCATCACCTTGCAGGGTGAACGTTCGAGACATGACTAACATAAAATTAATTTTAACATCTTTATTTATATAAAAACTCTAAACATAAATGTCCGCAGTTGTGAGAGTTAAATTTCTGATATTGATTGTGATTATATTTTATCTTGCATGCTTTGAAATATTTTACAACTTCTAGCGGCGGGCTTAAATTTCCAAAACTGTCAAAGTATTGCACGCGTCTGCCGTTCTTCTTGTACGCTACCCAATGAGTGCCGGGTCCTGCCGCCCTATCCAGATTTATTATGCCTGACTCTCTATAACGAGGGTGATGCGGTAACTGATCTCGCATAAATACTCCTCTAAATGTTTTAATATGTTTCGTATATTTCTTCAAATCTAAATCTGTGAGCGGTCTATCGGGCAGCGAACTTAACAGTTTTTTTATTTTTTCAGGTACAGACCTAAATCTTTCCTATATGGTTCTAAATATAAACCGCTTCCCTTCTTTCCGAGAGCGATGGCTTCCATCGTTTTGTTGTGACGCTCGGACTCTGCAGTTTCTTTTGGGCCTCCTTAGTAGATTTTACTGCTCGTACGATAGCGCTAGTACCCCCCGCAATCGAACCTAAGGCGCTTAATCCAGCAAAGAGGGGTATGAGTGGCAGAAAGCCACCTTGTTTTGGAATAGGTAGAACTCTTGGTTTGCGGACTTTATTACGTCCACCCGTTTTCTTAACAGCGTCCTTGGCAGCAATCAAAGCAATTTTAGCACTTTCTCGTATAACGTCTGCACTTTTAATTTTTTTTGCTAACGGTTTTAACGCCGTTCGTGCTTTATTTACTACACCTGCGCGAAGAGTTACAGTTTTCACGTCCATTCCTAATTTTCTTTTGGCTTTCATGATTCCAGTTACCGCTAGAGCGCTTGCTTTTTCGCTTAACGAAGAGTTCTTAGACTTAACTCTCCCCCAAGCAGATTTTTCCAAACTTTTATCTGCCTTATGTCGATCCTCTAACTTGGATGAATTCGAATAGGCAATGTCGTGCTGCATACAAGCTTTATCCAATTTGTTTATACCGATATCTCCTCTGATCAAACGCTTCTTCAACTTGGTGCCGGGACCGCAATATTTATATCCTGCTAAGTGGAGCTCAACAGGTAACTTATCTATAGCGCTGTTGATGATACCTCTACCGTGGAACATTGTTTAATAATTTTTTCAGATCAATGATGTGTATATATAGCCATATTAATTAGAGTTTTAGTTAGTACAATGAGAACCGTCAAGCAGAAAGTTACTTTACCAGTTATAAATATAGACTCAGTTGTGGGGGATAGGACTGGACAATCTAAAAAACATGGCCCATTAATTCCAAATTCTGTAAGAGCTTTGATATGCGGACCCTCGAATTGTGGCAAGACTAACGTTTTATTTTCAATGCTTTTCCATGAAAACGGTCTAAAATTTGAAAACGTGTACATTTACTCAAAGTCGTTGTATCAGCCAAAATATCAAATGTTAAGTGACGTTTTAAGCTCGATGTCGGAAGTTGGATATTTTCCATTTTCTGAAAACTGCGAAATTCTTGATCCGAGTAAAGCAAATAATAATTCAATTTTTATATTTGACAATGTTGCATGTGACAAACAAGATAAAATTAGAAATTTCTTCAGTATGGGTAGACATAAAAATGTTGATTTATTTTACCTATGTCAAACATATACACGTATCCCTAAGCATTTGATTCGCGATAATGGAAATTTTATAATGCTCTTCAAACAAGATGCTTTAAATTTGAAACATGTGTACCAAGACCATGTGAGCAGCGATATGAGTTTCGAAAAGTTTAAAACTCTATGTGCAGAATGTTGGAAAGAAAAGTATGGTTTCATTGTGATAGACAAAGATTCTGATGCCGGCAGGTACCGCAAAGGACTCGACAAATATATAATACTGAACTGATAATTACCTCAATCAGTAAAGCGAATGCGTTAGAGGTGGGTGGTTATTATTCCTATCTCTATTGACGTGGAGCAGTATAAAGAGATTAAGCAGTTATATAGCGATTGATATAGCAGTAAAAACGGTTGCTATTGAAGAGCGCCTGATATAGCGAGCAGTATAGCGGAATAGCGAGCGGTATAGCGGAATAGCGAGCGGTATAGCAAAATAGCGAGCGGTATAGCGGAATAACGAGCGGTATACCGCTACAAAAGCGCTCGCTATTTTTAGACATGCGGTATAAGAAGCGCTCTCTATTACGGGACCCTTTCAATACGGAGAAACACAATGTTAATAAGGAACTCATAACTGTAAAGCATGCAATTCGCAAGAAAGTAATGGCTCTCAAATTGAAGCAATTCGATGATAATGAAATCTTAAATAAAACTTACAAGCCTTTAATTGAACCAATTAAGGAGTTAATAAAGAGTTCTACATTGCCACCGGGTCCTGCAAATGTTCTTAATATAGCGCCTCAAATTAAACAATCTCCTACGCAACCACCGCAACAGCAAGTGACTCCGATTAGACCTAAGAGAAAATAAGGTAGAACTTCTACACCTACAAAACCAGAGGAAATGGTCAGCTTTGGTCAATATGAACCCAGTATGATACAATTTGATAAAACACAAGGAGGTTTAGAAAGAAACTCTTACGAGGGTATGTCAGATGCAACCACACTTAGGGAAGAAAATTATAAACCCGAAGAAGAGACTTACGAAAGTAGGTTAGAGTCTTCAGATGATACAGTTGATAATACAGTTGATAATGCAGTTGATAATACAATTAATAATACAGTTGTTGAAAATAATGAAAACCCAGAACCTATTACTGAACGTGGTTTGAGAGAGTATCTCGAACAGTATCCTAATGTTTTAGTGCCTTTACTTATTGGATACGTCAAAGATGCTGATAAAATTGTTTATGATCGCTCTTCGGTAACAGGAGTTAATTATGATATTGATACCAGCAAGATAATTGTTGGAAACACAGAGTTAATGATTGATGGGATTGGAGATTTTTATGTGAGAGGGAAAAAATTTATTGGTACCGATGGATTGTATGAATTATTATTCAAGAAAACTCCACTAAAATATACTGAACAAGACAAAAAAAACTATTTTGAAGTTTTAGTGGCTACTAATGCTTTATTTAAAAATCATAATCCTGCAGAGCAACATCAGGGAATTGGTACAACAAAATATAAAATGTTAGTTAAACCTATGTTAGATGAACGTAAAAAAGCGAGAGCAATGAGAGTAAACGAGAAAACTGTGGATGAAGAGATAATGGAAGCCTTTGCTAATACTACTACTACACACCGTCCAAATCGCAGCAGGAGTGTGTCAGATGCCAATTCGTACGCAGGTAAAGGATTTGATTCAACATTAGAAGTCGAAGATAAGCCCTTTCGATACACATACTGGGATAATCCTAACGAGTTAATAGAGCGTTTGTGGTTGCTATACGCTTCACGTAAAGTCGGAAATTCATCTCACGCTAACGAGATTGCCTCCATCGAAGAAGAGCTGAGAGAAGCAAATATAATCTATTAATGTTTATTTTAAGTCTCAATATCACTATGAGTGTAGACAAGTTCGGACGTCATTCGTCGCAAAATAAATCATTTGCTGGTGTAAGAGGTCCGCCAGGCAACGGTTTTAAGCGCGATGCCGATGGGAATTTTGACATTTCTCACAAGCGTTTGAAAAATGTAAATGCTCCTATCGATGATACTGATGTCACGACTAAGCTGTACGTTCACAACATTTCCGACTACCTCGACTCTAAAATTACAAATCTTTTCAAAAAATCTGATGATGATAAGAACGCTATCAATACTCTCTTGGAAAATTTAAACGCTAAAAATAAATCTGATTTTGATCATATTAATATCAAATATGAGGATTTCGATAGGAAAATTCAATTATGCATTAATAACATTCCTGAAATGATTGAATCAAAGTTACTGACATTTAAGAGTGAATTGCATAAAATTGAACAGAATATGAACTTGGTCAGCAATGCACATACAAACTTTAAACTAAATGTTTATGATCGCATTGAAGCCATTAATGATAACTTAACAACAACATACAACAGTGTAAAGGTTCAAATTAACAGCATTAATGATCGAATTCACGGATGAGTTTAGTAATTGTGCATTTCAGAATGTTAAAAAAATTTGTAGTTATTTAAATAGTAAATAATATTAAGATAAGATAATTATAAAAATTATTATTTAAAGTAACTTATTATGTAATTGGTAATGTTAGATTGTTATGTGGTTTTTTTTTAATTGATAAACGTACAAATTTATCTTGTAATTTTTTAAAATAATAAATGTATTATTAAGATGATGTGTTTAATTTAACTACCTTTATAATAAACAATATACATTTTTAAGACCACGTGACCGGAAGTAAAGTACCTCGAGACCCCTGTGTAAAATCTTTTAATTACGTCATTCCAATTAAAATTTTAGACGAGTCTCAACAAGCTCAACTTTTCCAAAATCCACTTCCGCTACACAACACTTATCTCTTTTTATACAAATTAAAATTTTTAATTAGCCATTATCCCACACTTCTCAACAGGATGCACTTATCTTTTAATTACGTCAGCAAAATTAAAATTTTAGACAAGTCTCAAATGCTGTGGTTGCATTTTTTGTGTTTATGTACTTGAAATCTTCCACGTTTCCGTCTTGACTGTTTTTCACAAATTTACCACAAAACACTGCATTTATTTAAAAAAAAACGAGTCCTTTTTTTATCCGTTTTTCATACAAAATTTTGCAATCTTTTAAATATGCTGCTGGGTCCCGGTGTTTGAGTTGCCTGCTGCTGCCGTTTTGCTACCGAACGCGCATCAGATTTTGCGCAACTCATTTTACGTCGAGCGATGACGTCACCTACTGAGAGGGCGGCGGCCGAGCGGTAACTCTCTTAGGGTGCATGATAGAGCCGTTCTGACCATGGATTTGATTTTTCTATTCCCTGGCTCTTCCACCCTTAGGCCCTTTTGGCTTTCCGATCACATAGTAGTTTACAAGTACCCCGTCCGAGATCTTCCACCCTTTACATCATAGTACCGTTTTGGGCACCCACCGTCACCCGTTATGCCCTTTTGGCTTTGATTTTACCCTACTTCCGTCCTTATGGCCGTTTTGGTAAAAATATTTGAATTTCCCGCCAAAAATAATGTCAGTAAAGTAGGGAGACCGATTGCAAAAATCGATGACTCACCACAATTAAAATTTTTGACATGTCTCGACACGCAAAATTTCTATTACGTCATCCATCCCAACTTACTTTTTCTGCCACTGCGGCGCTGACGTGCACTCATTCTCCATCCCACTCTTTCCGAGTTTTCGCACACCCCTCGCACTCACACACTCTTATGGAGGTACTGCACACTTTGCACACAGAAGGGCGCCGCAGGCGGCGCCCACTTTCACATGCCCAGATGGCCGGCCCCGACCGGATACCCAAATCCCAAGGTCAACCCAGCGCCCACTTCCTTTGACACGCCCAGATGGCCGTGCCCAACCGGATGTCAGAAATCCAAAATGGCCGCCGTAGTTGGATTTTGGACTCCTTGTAAATGTCCATAAGAAATTGAGCCCGAACCAGCTTAGTTCCTCTACTAGCGCGTAATCACCATTTGCGGTTACTACTACTGATAACAACTTTACTATTAAATGTTATCAAATAAAATAATTAATTTAATAAATATTATAGAATGTTATAATTATAAACATTGATATGTTATAATAAAAAGATTTAAATTTACTTTAAAATTAAACAAATTGTTACAATAGGCTTAGATAAATTAAATCATCAGTTCTCGCGACGACGAACACCTCATCTTCATTTGCGGTTACTACTACTGACAAGAACTTAACTTTTACTATTAAATGTAATTAAATTATATTAAATAAATATATGTGTGTTTCGTTTTACATGTAATCTTATGGAAACGTGTGACTTAACCTTAGATTTATTATGAAACGTAAGATTTAAATGGTTGTAGGTAGGAAGAATAAATTAAGTCGCGCAGACTGTGTAAAAAAATTTTTAAGATAAACGCAAAAAAATTAAGATAGGTCAGAAGTTATGAATTTTGACCTTTTGTTAAAAATGTATATTGTTTATAAAGGTAGTTAAATTAAACACAATATCTTAATAACACATTTATTATTTAAAAAAATTACAAGATTTATTTGTACATTTTTCAATTAAAAATTAAAAATTCACTTAACTACCATTACCAATTACACAATAAGTTACATTAATTAATAATTTTTATAATTATCTTATCTTAATATTATTTACCAGCGTGGTTCGGAAGTCACGTATTAAGCTGTTGGTCCCATCAAACCACTTTAAACAAGTCGTAGACTTACTGTGGCGATGTAAAAAATAGCCGTAAAAAGCGTAAAAAGCACTATTTAAATAACTACACATTTTTTTAACATTTTAAAATGAACAATTACTAAACTAATCAGTGTGATTTGCGCAGAAATTAGTACATTTTTCAAACTTTGGCGCGTTAGTTTCACCTTCTAAATATAATAAGGTAAAACTCGGGTAATGTCTTTTTAAAAAATCATCTTTTTGAACACCTTTGACCACGCACGTCACATCGGATAAATTTTGAGTAAATCCGTAAAAGATGTCATGTCGGTCATATCAACAATTCCTCCGGAATATGGAATTGAGTGGTAGTTATTTTCCAACAATCTGGCTTGGATTTTTTCCTTCGATGTTAAAAACAAGTAGTTAATTGTCGGTTTCATCAAGTAAGTGTGAATATTTTTGTAATTTGTCGCAATACTTATTTTCTTTGGTATAAACTGATTTGCAATTACAAATCCTTGCATATCGATGGCTAATATAATCATCATGTTATATGAAGTGTTCACATCTACGACCTGTACTCGACTAAAATAAGAGCTCAATTGATGGGTATTTGATGCATTTTTCTATGTTCAGGATTCACTACTGCTTCCAATGTTATTGCCATCTTTTTAATTCTACGTTGAAATCGTAGTCTATTTTGTGCTTCAATCATCCATTCAGCACCGCTTCTATTGCTACTACATTTTTCAGGCAAATAAATGACTGTTGACTCGGGTTTACTGAATCTTACTCTTTTTCCCATCACACGAGTTTTTGAACCAAGTCTGATAGCGGTGTGTATTTAACTATGGTGTCGCTCAAAATGAGGCAATAACACCTGGTATTGTCTTTAAAAATCTGAGAAGCTTTCAATTCAAGGCGCAAGTCTACCGTCAAAGACTTGATGCTTTCATTTTGTTTTGAAACGTCAATTACAAACATTGTGTGATTCTTAAAATTAGTAAATGAAAAGTACGGCTGATTTTTTGCATTTTTATAGTAACTACTTTGAAACTGACAGTACATCTCGTAGATGGTCAAATATTTGATATTGTCAAAGTTCAAATTTAAATTTTTGTACGAGAGTGTTTCAGAATTTAGATAGTTTCTTATGTTTTTAATGTCACAATAATTAAATGTGGAAACGTCCTCACTCAACAAACCCTTTTTGTTGACGTAAAAAGCTATGATTACATATCGTGATTTCTACAGACTGTTTGTGGTTTATACAGACCAAACACTATTTTTAGATTTATTCATAGAGAGTAGTTTGTGTAGTTCCCATTTGCAAAATGGGATATGATTCTAGGATCGGTTTTAACTTGTTTCAACATTTGTAATTTAATCTCATCATTTAGATGTATATTTGGTACTTTCCTCTCGATTTTGTTTATTTTAAACTTAATCTGACTAATTGCTTTTTTATCAGTATTATCGCTTATGAAACAATTCACATCAGTAGACGCACGCAGCAGAATTAATTTGTGTTTAGCAAAACCCATTGTTTTTTTATAGTCTTTGGCAAATCCTAACCAACACTTTAGCGGAATAAGAGCAAAGAACTTTTTATTCACAAAATATGTTTTTATTTGAACGCTTTTGCTCCTCCCGGCAGTTCCCAGAACTTTCATTTCTTTGGCGTCTTTGTAGGAAAGGAACCCCTCCATAGTGCTCGATATACCCAAATCTCTCGTTCTACCAATCTCGACACCGTTTAACTCATATCGGATTTCTTCGAACAAGAATGAGAAAGCGTTGTTGGTTATGCTAAATGTTTTCCCGGGTGATGGCTGTTCCTTGACTTCTCCAACCAAGTATATACTGCTTTCGCCTGGACATAAAATATCTTGGTTCTGAATTGTGACTCTGATTTCATCGTTATTATCAAAGTTTGTAGTCCTCGGTCAGTAAGAATGAAACTGTTCTTTAACGACGCTTTAGTCAAATTGCACTTGATTGAAAATGTTAATTTTTCCCGTAATGTTTTACTCTGTAACCTAGAGCCAATAATCGGGATAAGTTTAGACGTGTCACCTCTTTGGTAGACGAAGGGGAACTGATGGTGAACGCATTGTTTTTCTTCTTTTTATTACCAAAAACGATTCCCATCTTACAGAGGTTTTAATTTCAATCTTACTAAAATATTTTTTCTTCTAAAATTAATGAGATCCCCCATTTGATATAATATTCTGAGATTGATATTGTCGATGCTATTGCAAACGTTTACCGGTAAATATAAAATATTTTGAAGTTTAATATTAATTGCGTAACGGGGTCCACTACGGACTAAATTCGAACAACGTGTGCAACAGACGTACGTCGTAATATGCGCCAGTTACGATGTTGCACTCTATTCTTCTACTTTATACTTTAATTATTTGCACGGGTAAATCGGATCTATAAATAATTCCGGTTTTTTAAATTTCTTTTCCGAAAAATCCCAAGAGACGCCCGATGGTGCTTTTATCGGGTGTAAAATTAATGTCGTACTTGCTCTTGATTTTGCACTAAAGAGTGTTGTGATTGGGTTTCAAAAACAAAATTTCTTCTGTTTTGCAAATACAACTCAGTGTCTCAAATTTCGTAGGCGCCTGTAGAAAGTGTGATCAATTTATTATTGTTGAAAACGAATTCAGTGTTGATTCTTTCTTCAATGTTTGGTATGGAATTATATGTGTGAAAACCAATAAATTCTAAACAATATTCGAGTTGTTAACCTAACTCAATTAGAGGATAATAGTTGACCGGTAGTTTGCTGCCATTACCTTGCAGGGTGAACGTTTGAGACACAACTAACATAAAATTAATTTGAACATCTTTATTTATATAAAAACTCTAAACATAAATGTCCGCAGTTGTGTGAGTTAAATTTCTGATATCGATTGTGATTATAATTTCTCTCGCATGCTTTGAAATATTTTACAACTTTTAGCGGCGGGCTTAAATTTCCATAACTATCAAATTATTGCACGCGTCTGCCGTTTTTCTTGTACGTTACCCAATGAGTGCCGGGTCCTGTCGCCCTGTCCAAATTTATTGTGCTTGACTATCAGTAATGAGGGTGATGCGGTAACTGATCTCGCATAAATACTCCTCTAAATGTTTTAATATGTTTTGTATATTTTTTCAAGTCTAAATCTGTGAGCGGTCTATCGGGCAGCAAACTTAACAGTCTTTTTATTTTTTTAGTATAGACCCAGACCTTTCCTATATGGTTTTAAATATAAACCGCTTCCCTTCTTTCCGAGAGCGATGGCTTCCATTGTTTTGTTGTGACGCTCGGACTGTTGCAGTTTTTTTTTGGGTCTCCTTAGTAGATTTTACTGCTTGTACGATCGCGCTAGTACCTCATGCAATCGAACCTTAGGCGTTTAATCTAGCAAAGATGGGTATGAGTGGCAGAAAGCTACCTTGTTTTGGAATAAGTAAAACTCTTGATTTACGGACTTTATTACGTCTACCTGTTTTTTTAACAGCGTCTTTGGCAGCAATCATAGCAATTTTAGCAATTTTAGCAATTTTTCGTATAACGTTTGCACTTTTATTTTTTTTGCTAACGGTTTTAACGCCGTTCGTGTTTCATTTACTACACCTGCGCTAAAAGCTACAGTTTTAACGCCCATTCCTAATTTCCTTTTGACTCTCATAATTCCAGTTACTGCTAGAGCGCTTGCTTTTTTGCTTAACGAAGAGTTCTTAGACTTAACTTTTCCCAAGCAGATTTTTCCAAACTTTTATCTGCCTTATGTCGATTTTCTAACTTCGATGAATTCAAATAATAATAATAATAAAAATAATTATAATATTATTCCAAGCAATTCAATGGGACATAGAAAAAGTCACAGAAAAATACATTAATAGTATGTTTTACAGTAAAAAACTAAAACTAAAATGATTTAAACAATTATATATAAAAATAAAAATATAAAATATAACAAGTATACAAGACAACACATTAAAAATATTGTAAATTATCACAGATAATTTGAGATAAAAATCAAATAAAATCAAATGTTAGATAGTGTCATTTAAAAAATCTGTAAAGCTGTAATAAGCTTTTTGTAGCAGTATTTCTTTAACGTTTTTTTTTTAAATGTGTAAGTGGCAGTGATTTTATTCTACCATCATTTAAATACTTAAATTTATGTGTATTTTTTTTACATAAACTAAAATTTTATATTTAAAATTGCTAGGCAAAGTTAATATTAAGCTATATAAAATGGTCAGCACAATGGGATCTATTAGGTGCATTTGACATTTTATAATGTTTTTTTTGTAATATGAACAGTATCTTAAATTTGGTAGCTGTTCCCCAAGCTGTAATTGCATATGACAAAACAGATTGTATTCGTCCAAAATAAAATAACTTTAATGATGCCATGTTGATTATAGGTTTAAGTCGATTCACCATATAGCACAAGGAGCTAACCTTATTACACAAACAGTCAATATGATGTTCCAATTAAGACATTTATTTAGATATACCCTTAAAAATTTGGTTGCTATTTGTTTAGCAATGGTAATACCATTACACCTAATAAGTGGGCTTATATTTTCACAATAGCTTTTTGTAAGCTTAAACTGGAGATATGCGGATTTTTTTTTTGAGTTTTTGATTAAACAATTGTTTTTAATTCCTGTACGTTTTGATTAGCCTGATCAATTGCTTTATTTAACGTATGTCCTGCTATTAAAATAGAGGTATTATTGGCAAAAAGCACGGTTTTGGAGGTATTGACATCATTTAGATAGATAATAAAAAGAAGAGGCCCAAGTACAGATCCTTGAGGCACCCCTCATCGCATTTTTAAAAAAATTGATTGTACATCTTGTACCTCTACATAATGGTATCTGCCGTTTAAATAACTCGAAAACCAGTCTAAAGCAGTACCTCTATCTCCGTATCTCTATAGCCATGTTAATTAGAGTTTTAGTTAGTATAATGAGAACCGTCAAGCAGAAAGTTACTTTACCAATTATTAATATAGACTCAGTTATGGGGGATACGACTGGACAATTTGATGATTCCAAATTTTGTAAGAGCTTTGATATGCGGACTCTCGAATTGTGGCAAAACTAACGTTTTATTTTCAATGCTTTTCCATGAATACGGTTTATAATTTGAAAACGTGTACATTTACTCAAAGTTGTTGTATCAACCAAAATATTAAATGTTAAGTGACGTTTTAAGCTTGATATCAAAAGTTGGATATTTTCCATTTTCTGAAGACTGCAAAATCCTTGATTCGAGTGAAGCAAATAATAATTTAATTTTTATATTTAACGATGTTGCATGTGACAAACAAGATAAAATTAGAAATTTCTTCAGTATGGGTAGAGTAGAGGAGCTATGAGAGATCTCCCGCAATTTCTTATGGAGATTTACATGGGGTCCAAAATCGCCCGTTTGACGCCATCTTGGATTTCGGACATCCGGTTGGGCACGTCCATCTGAGCGTGTCAAAGGAAGTGGGCGCTGGGGGTGACCTTGGGATTTGGGAATCCGCTCGGGGACGGCCATCTGGGCATGTGAAAGTCGGCGCCGCCTGTGGCGCCCTTCTGTGTGCAAAGTGTGCAGTACCTCCATAAGAGTGGGTGAGTGCGAGGGGTGTGCGAAAACTCGGAAAGAGTGGGATGGAGAATGAGTGCACGTCAGCGCCGCGGTGGCAGAAAAAGTGAGTTGAGATGGATGACGTAATAGAAATTTTGCGTGTCGAGACATGTCAAAAATTTTAATTGTGGTGAGTCATCGATTTTTGCAATCGGTCTCCGTACTTTACTGACATTATTTTTGGCGGGAAATTCAAATATTTTTTACCAAAACGGCCATAAGAACGGAAGTAGTGTAAAATCAAAGCCAAAAAGGCATAACGGATGACGGTGGGTGCCCAAAACGGTACTATGATGTAAAGAGTGGAAGATCTCGGACGGGGTACTTGTAAACTACTATGTGATCGGAAAGCCAAAAGGGCCTAGGGGTGGAAGTGCCCGGGGATAGAAAAATCAAATCCATGGTCAGGACGGCTCTATCATGCACCCTAACCGCTGGGCCACGAAACAAACGCGCCGCTTGTAGCGTCAGGACGCTGAGAGCGTATTTTAACAGCGTCAAAAACAAGGCCACGAGCCTGTCAATTTTTGTTGGAGCGTTTATTTTGACATTTCTATTTAGGGTTATGATACATTTATATTTATTTATATAAAGCTTTTAACACTTTTTTAAATTTAAATATTCATTCTGCCAATATATTCATTAAAAATAAATTATTTTAATGTTACTTTTCAATATATACAAAATTTTAAAAATGTAAAATTATTTACATAAACAAAAAATCATAGAATGCGGAAAAAAAAACAAAAATAATCTTGCCGCTTATAGCGTCTAAACACGAGTAGCTCAATTCCGTATTATATTTGACATTTCTATTTAAGGTTATGATACAGTTATATTTGTTTAAATAAACAATTTATTATTATTTTAATTCAAATTTTATTTATTCTACCAATAAATCATTTAAAGGTAAATTATATTAATCTTACTTTTCAATATAATAAGTATATACAAAATTTTAAATATATAAAAAGTATATTATTTACAAACAGAAAACTACGAAACGCGGGAAAACTAAATTTATTTTAAAAACTAAATTTATTAACTTTTAAAATAATTAAATTTACGTATTTGTCATCAAATGACATTATTGAAATATGGCATGTAAAACTATGTAATTTTTGTTACTATCTAGCTTTGTTCTCCCATCATTTCAAGTTAATGATAAAAAATAATAAAATTTTAATTTAAATTTCATTTTTCAAATTTAATGATTAAAAACCCAAAATCTTGGCAGAATTGGTTTTGGCAAATTAAACTTAATAATAGAATATAATCTATCAAACAATGTTGGTTTCATCTATTTAAAAATTATGCCAGTATAAATTCTTCATCTGCCAGTACTATTATTATAAAATTTTAAAAACTGACAAAATGTGTTTTATGTAGTGCAAAACTTATACAAACATATTATCAAATTATACATTATTCTTCTTACTAAACTAATAATTTTACAAAAAAAAATAATAATAATTTATTTAATTCAATATAGTTAAATAAGTTAAATCATAATATTGATAAAATACAAATTTTATTTTTTTATAATTACAATTTAGATAAAATAATCAATTAAAAAAAAAAAAAACGTTCTGGCGTCCGTATTTAGGAGCGTTTGGAACAAACCGATTTGTTTCAGACGCTGATGCTCAAATAATACGCTCCAACTGTATAAACAGTCAAATATTTTTGTGTACGTACTTGATTATTTGTATTAATTTGTTTTTAAGAGGCATATAAGATGAGCGTCAAGCGTAACAAACGCTCGTGTTTGTTTCGCTAGAAGCAAACGACGCTGCATCTTGCAGCGCTATTTCGTGGCCTGGCACGTATAAACTAATGCATTTGAATCGGACGCTTGACGCTCCTTTTTGCAGCGCCGAGCGTTTACGCTCATAGCATCATGGCTCGTGGCCCAGCGGTAAGAGAGTTACCGCTCGGCCGCCGCCCTCACAGTAGGTGACGTCATCGCTCGACGTAAAATGAGTTGCGCAAAATCTGATGCGCGTTCGGTAGCAAAACGGCAGCAGCAGGCAACTCAAACACCGGGACCCAGCAGCATATTTAAAAGATTGTAAAATTTTGTTTGAAAAACGGATAAGACTAGCGTTGAAATTTTTTTTAAAATTAATGCAGTGTTTTGTAGTAAATTTATGAAAAACAGTCAAGACGGAAACGTGGAAGATTTCAAGTACATAAACACAAAAAATGCAACCACAGCATTTGAGACTTGTCTAAAATTTTAATTTTGCTGACGTAATTAAAAGATAAGTGCATCCTGTTGAGAAGTGTGGGAAAATGGCTAATTAAAATTTTTAATTTGTATAAAAAGAGATAAGTGGTTTTTGTAAAAGTTGAGCATGTTGAGACTTGTCGAAAAATTTAATTATGCTGAAGTAATTAGAAAGTAAGGTTTTAGAAGCATTTTGATTGGAGGAAACAAGTCACGTGGCGTTTTGCGGTTTATGATCTAGTATAAATACGAGAATCGGAGGGTTCAAAATCAGTCTAGTACAACCCTCGAGAGTACACAACTACTTTATCATCATGGCTACAATTTCAAGCGTTGCTGACGGTATGGTCCAAATAATGGAGCAATTTATGGCGCGAAAGGAGACTGATATGGATGTGATAGAAGAATGGATCAAGCACTGCTCTAAACAAATTCGTATTTTAAATACGGCGTTAAAGGCGGAGACGTCTATGGGAGTACAGCAAAAGATATTGTCGACAATCAGTAAAATGATGACATACCGGACTTTGTTAAGAGTACCTGCAAGAGCCGGAGGCAGCATCTCTATTAACGCTCGGACTCACGCTAATCGGGCTAGTGAGGCGGTAAAGTGGGAAGATTCAAAATCTGCGTTTGACGGAAGAATTAGAACAGGAGTTTTAACCAATATAAAACACAGGGAGCCAACAAAAAGTATGTAGTCAGTCCGAGCAGAATAGCAAAACAAAAGAGAGACAGACACGTGAACTTATTACTTGTGCAAGATAAATATTGTACAGAGGAGGAGGAAGACGATACCAGTTTATAATTTTGTCGGTTAATCCCGCACCACAGTACAAATGCATTTGAACGAATCACTTTGCCCCTCGGCTATTTATAGAGGATTCACTATCAATTTTCACACATTGTAATGCGGGTGGTTAAACACAAAAAGTCGCTACCGTTAGTGAACATGGATGTGTACGTGTCCGGAATGGGTTTGACGGAGGAGAGACGTCACGGTGAATTATTACCGAATTCGATACAAGCCCTCATTTGCGGACCATCCAATTGTGGAAAATCGAATGCGATGTTGAGTTTATTGTTCAGTGAATATGGACTACGATTTGAAAACATTTACGTTTATTCGAAATCGTTATATCAACCGAAGTACCGTCTATTAGAGAGCGTTATCAACTCACTACCAGAAATTAAATATTTGCCATTTAAGGAAAATGATGAAATTATGAGTCCCGATAATGCTAAATAATGATGTGGCGTGCGATGGTCAAGAGAAAATTAGAGAGTATTTCAGCATGGGAAGACACAACAATATCGATTCGTTCTATCTATGTCAAACCTACACACGAATACCCAAACATCTGATACGCGACAACGCCAACTTTATCGTTCTGTTTAAACAAGACAAAATGAATTTAAAACATGCATTCTCAGATCACGTCAACAGTGACATGAATTTCAAAAAATTTAAAAAAAACTGCCGGTAGTGTCGGAAGGACAAGTACGGTTTCATAGTGATAAATAAAGATTGCGATTCTAATAAGGGGAGATACCGCAAAGGTTTTGATCGCTATATAATAGTGGATAACTGATATCATCCTTCAAATTGTTACAAGTGTTGGAAGCGTAATGTCGAACACAATTCTGACGCGACGTCTGATCGACATTAAAAAGGCCATCAGGAAAAAACTCTTTGTAATGAAAATAGATTGTTCCGAAGAGGATGAAATCTTAAATAAAACCTACAAACCTTTATTGGAACCAATCAAGGAGTTTATAAAAAGTTCCACATTGACGGTAGCAGGCCCTGCAAATGTTTTTAACATAACACCTACAATTAAACAGCAGCAACAACAAGTGACTCCGATTAAACCTAAGAAAAAATATGGTAGAACTTCTACACCTATGAAACCTGAGCAACTAGAGAACCTCACACAATATGAACCCAGTATAATACAATTTGATAAAACGAGTTTAGAAAACTCTTACGAGGGTATGCCGGGTGCAAGCACAATCGCATCAGAAAATTATGAACGTCCATACAAAGAGACTTACGAAAGTAGGTTAGAGCCCGATGAAAATACGGTAATTGAAAATCTGCAACCACAGGAAGCACTTACTGAACGTGTCTTAATAGAATATCTCGAACTAGTGTTTTAGTGCCTTTACTTATTGAATACATGATAGACGTTGATAAAAATGTTTATGATCGCTTTTCGGCAACGGGAGTTAATTATGATATTGATGCCAGCAAAATAATCGTTGGAAACACCGAACTAATGATTGATAGAAATGGAGATTTTTATGTAAGAGGGAAAAAATTTATAGGTACCGATGGATTGTATGAATTATTATTCAAGAAAACTGCCTCAAAATTATACCAAACAAGACAAAAGAGACTTTTTTAAAGTTTTAGTGGCTACTAATGCTATATTTAAAAATCATAATCCTGCAGAGCAACATCAGGGAATTGGTACAACAAAATATAAAATGATCGTTAAACCTATGTTAGATGAACGTAAAAAAGCAAAAGCAATGAGAGTAAACGAGAAAACTGTTGATCAAGAGTTAATGGAGGCCTTCGCTAATACTACACACCGTCCAAATCGCAGCAGGAGTGTGTCAGATGCCAATTCTTACACCGGTACAGGATTTGATTCAAAATTGCGAGTGCAACGTGCCCCTACGCAATACAAGTATTGGAACAATTTAAGCGAACTTGTGGATAGATTGTGTTTATTGCACGCATCGAGGAATGCGGGGAATAATTTGCATGATAATGAGATTGCAGCAATCGAAGAGGAATTGCGTGAAGAAGACGTAATTTATTAGCGGTATACCGACCGATACAGCGGTATAGCGGTATAGCGGTATAGCGGTATAGCGGTATAGCGGTATAGCGGTATAGCGGTATAGCGGTATAGCGGTATAGCGGTATAGCGGTATAGCGGTATAGCGGTATAGCGGTATAGCGGTATAGCGGTATAGCGCTATAGCGGTATAGCGGTATAGCGAGCGGTACAGCGTTCGGTATAGTGGTATAGACCTGTTGCTGTTAGAATGCTCTCTATTAATAGTAAACGAGGAAATTTAGCATATAAATGACGTTCCCTCTACAATCATTTTCATATGCCAGATGAGCATCGATAAGTTCGGACGCCATTCGTTGCAAAATAAAATAAATAAATGTGCAGGAGTAAGAGGACCACCGGGCAATGGTTTTAACCATTCTCCCAGCGGGATTCAAATAACTAATCAACAATTGTATGCTGCTGTGACAAACGCTCAGACAACAGCAAAACTAAACGAGGTTATTAATCTGGAAGAAGAAAACTCGAAAAATGAATGGGAAGATATTCCATTTAAGCATAACAGAAGAAAAATTGAAGTTACAACAGGTACAATTGCCGATGTCGATGATCGCTCACAAGGAGTTTTAAAAGGAGCCGGAAAAATGGCTTGGTTGTATATAGGCCGCATTCAGAACGCGAATGCTACACCAGAAGACATCATTAAATATGTGTCCCATGGACGCAAACAAAGAAGAATGCGTATGCGAAAAAATAGAAAATAAAAGAAAGTTTGTTGCATTTAAATTAGGAATTCCTTTTAGATGTAAAGATAAAATTAATATGTCAAATTATTGGCCTGCTGGTGTCACTATAAGAAGATTTAATTTTTTTCGAGATTAATAATAATAACGTGATGTTGATGGACATTTCAACCTTGATGGTAATAGAATAAAATATTTGGAATTACCAGTTAATGAGAGCGATGCCGTCAACAAGAAACTTGTTTTTAATTTAATAAAAAATGTGCATGAAAATCGGCTAATTAAGTTATCCAAGGATTAGCAAGAGTATAAAACTACTACGAATCACAAAATAGAATCAGTTGAAAACAATATAGGGTCTGCGAATATGAAAATAGAAACAATTGAAAACCATAATGCAAGAGAATGGGAGCAGTTTAAGATTGAATTAAATAGGCTATTATTAAATCAAACAACTAGCATCAAACAGCTGATTGCCCTATTAAACCGTTCAAGTCAAAATGAGTAAAGAGGATGTAGTGCGAGAGTTACACAAACCGGCGAGAAAGAATTTTGCTCGAAGACGAACGATACTTAAAGGTGTTGACGATGTGTGGCAAATAGATCTTGCCGAGTTTCAATTATTCTCTCGTGAAAATAAAGGATATAAATATATACTGGTAGTAATTGATTGTTTCTCAAAATACGCCTGGACTGCACCAATAAAAAATAAAACCGGTGTGATTGTTGCAGAAACCATGGGAAAAATATTGAAAAATGCCGGTCGGACACCGAAAAATATTCAAAGTGATCATGGCAAGGAATTTTATAACAAGCAATTTTCTACATTATTGAAAAAATATAATATTAATCATTATTCAACATATACAATAATGAAAGCTGCTATTGTCGAGCGTTTAATTCGCACGCTAAAAGATAAACTTTATAAACAATTCAGTTTGCGTGGGCGCTACAGCTGGCATGATATTCTCGACAAGGTTACGCTGGAATACAACAAACAGCGTCATCGTACGATCGGAAATATCGGAATGCGCCCAGCTGATGTAATTCCGGGCGGTGATAAGGAGGCTATGTTATTGAAAACTGTCTACTCGCACATTAAAATTGCAGGAAAAGGGAATTTCCGAGTGGGTGATATGGTTCGATTAAGTAAACAAAAAGCTCTTTTTGCAAAAGGATATACACTCAATTGGACAACTGAATTATTTAAAATTGTTAAAATTAAAATTACCAACCCTGTAACGTATTTATTGGAAGATGAAAGAGGGGATCCTATACAAGGAGCTTTTTACGCTGAGGAATTGCAGAAAACATCAAATCCTAAGATATATTTAGTGGAAAAAATATTGCGAAAGAAGGGAAATCAAGTATTCGTAAAATGACTCGAAGCATGGTTAAATCGCATAATAGTTGGATTAATAAACAAAATGTATTATAATTGCATAAATAATAATAATTTTATAATTATACTTTAGTTTTAATAAGACCTCTATACAATGATGATCTTCACACTCCTTATATCATTTATTATATTAACCTCAACTGACTCATCGTTCGATGGTAATAAGTATCTAGAATTCTATGGATATTTAAATGCTAGTGACACATCGCTGACCGATTCCAGAGATGCTATAATATTGTTTCAAGAAACTTATGGTCTACCTGCAGATGGAACATTCAATAATGCTACGTTAAATTTAATGCAAACTCCAAGATGTGGAAATTCAGATCATTTGGAAAATTATGTAATTTATTCCGAAAAATGGCCAAACAAAACTTTAAAAATGGCATTTTTATAAAGGGAATTATTTAATGAAAAAATCAGCCAAAGAAGCTTTTGATTTATGGTCAAGTTATACTAATCTAAATTTCATTCATGATCCTTTAAAGTATGATATTTTAATTTCATTTCAAAGAAATGCACATACATGGATAAAGCGTAACTACACTTGCAATTCCTTTGACGGTTCTGGGAATACTTTGGGGCATGCCTATCTACCTCACGGCACCGGAAGTTTGTCAGAAATTCATCTTGATGCTGATGAAGATTGGTGGACTTTGACAAAATCACCTTCCAATAACAAAATAAGTATTTTTTCTGTATTACTTCATGAAATCGGACACGTCTTAGGAATTCAGCACTCAAGCGATCAACAATCATTGATGTTTGCATACTACTACGCTTATCCAAATTTATCTGAAGATGACATCAATGCAATTCAAGAATTGTATGGTGTAAAGATTACGTCGACGACAACAACGATGATGGAGACGGAGGCGACGACGTCGACGACGACAACAACGACGATGATGGAGACGGAGGCGACGACGTCGACGTCGACAAAGCCTACAACTATTCCTGCGATAAATTCCACAATAGAGTCTACAACTGTGGCAAATATATCAACTGTAAATTCTACAGTCAATTCTAGAACGGTTGACCCACCTGTTATTTACCCCGATTTGTGTAAAGTATCAAAGGACATCGATGCATTTCTAATAGTACTCGGAAAAATATACATATTTTATAACGAATGGGTTTGGGTGAAAGGATTAAATAAAAATTCATACGGAAAACCGCAGTTAATAACCAATTGGTTACACTTTCTACCATCAACGTTTAAAAAAATAAATGCAATTTACCAACGCCCCAATGGACAGATAGCACTATTCGATGATATGTATATACATGTTTTTGATTTCCCATCGTTAAAATTTCATAATTTAATTGTACAATCAAATTTACATGTTGGCGGGGTTGTGACTGCAGCTGTAAATACGTACAGTGGGCAAACATATGTGTTCTACAATAATAGCGTTTACGTTAAAGTGGATGAATGCAGTTATTATCAAAAAATAAATATGCTTGGATATACACAAGATTTCATAGGATTACCCAGGGACATTAATGGTGCATGCATACAAATGGACTGCTATATTTCTTCAGTGAAAATATGTATTATGAATATAACGAATTTACATCTTCGATGGTGAGAGCAAATCAGAAAGATCTATCGTTATTTTCGATTAATTGTCCAACGCTTGGGATTCTACAACAACTCAAATCACTTCTGATAAAGCTAACAAATTTGGAATGACTTACCTTTATGATGTAATTCAATTATAACCTGTAAAATGCATGTAAGAAATAATGAAATAAAATGCTGTTTATTATTATATTGTTTTTTATTTAGTTTTTGTAAACATACCTTTTATATAATTTATAAAGCACATAAGAAAATATAATAACATTGGTAAGCATTAGTATAATTTCTAAAATCAAAATTACATTTTTATCATTATTTACAACATTGTCCATTATTAATTGATTTGAAACATTTATTACACTGCGTTTTTTATCGAGGAACATAAAAGTTGCATTCATCGCATTTGACACTCCCGGGATTATACTGGTGTTTATTTTAAATGTTCTTGGGTTAGTGTTATTATCGAGGTACATTATTTTCCATTCCGAAGGCCACCTATCATTGATTCCTTTATTGCTGGCGGTTATGTAGCATTGTCTGGCATCTTTGGGTTTGGTGATGAACAAAGTTCCATTAAGCAGAGTTGATAATAGTATGAATGCGGTGTTATTCATTTCGGCGCTCTTGACACTCTTTGCAGTTACACTCTTCTATGTTGCATTTAAAACAGTTCTCTATGGGCGGAGGTGGTCCGTCTATGTGGCACCTATCGGTTGGAAGGTTGTGGTGCATATGACAGGGAAGTCTTCTTTGAATCACTCTTACATTTTTCAGGCAGGAAGTCCCACAATCGCTCCAATTCTAGTCCATATAGCGATCGCAAATATTTTTGTGGTAAATATTTAACACATTCTCCAGTTAACTTGTTGTCGTGATTCAAATCTACAGCCTTGTTAATTTTTTAAACAATTTTATCTCAACTTCGCTATTTTCATCGGAGCTGCATACCGTCGAGTTTTGCACACAGTTGCTTTTGCAATTCATAATTACAAATAATTTTTTTAACATTTATAATTTGCTGCAGTAGACTTTCCAATCGATAGTTTAGTTGTTGGCGATTTCTTAAATGGAGTCGTTTAATGGGGGACGATCTTGACATCACCATTATCAGTGTATAACTGACTTTTAAATTCATTGTCTCCACTTAAACACCGTATTGTTTGTAAATCATGCATCAATTTCTTGCGGTTATACAATATAATTTCCCACATGCATTCGATATTTTCATAATAGCAGTTATTTACCGTAGGTAAGATGTTAATAAATGCATCATCTGTGTCGGCTTGTAATCTATTGAATTCCAATAGACAGTTGTTGTAATATTCAAAAAATTGCATATTATTCAAGCGTTGCAAACGATATTCGATCATATCAATTACACGCCACAATTGATCCAACGCACTTTTATTTAGCATTATGACCGCACCTCGCCAACCGATGCTCACAATTTTTGATTTTCGGCACTTTGTCAGGTCAATATAGCAAGTATCGAACACATTAATCCTGGGTTTGAAGTCTTCGTCATCGGATAAACGAGGTCTCTTCTGTTGGTAACTACATGTACGCATGCGTTCCGACCGTAAAACACTCTTCTCCATGACGTTTTTGTACTGCATCAAAGTATTCCATTCAGGCTGAATGAAAGATATACTTTTTTTCGGTGAACTCAGACGCACACACTGGTAAAATCCTCGTACGGAGCTCAAACCAACAGACACTTTAACTTGATTGTTCAGTGGATAATAGACTTCGTTAATTAATCTATCTTCACTGCATAATTCGGTTTCGTGATCTTTCAACATATTCTCTAGAAAGTCACCGGCGATATCACTACTACAACCGCTGTTGCTGTCTTCGATTGATATACACGGCACGTCAATATCGTCACACATGTTTGTGATGTTTGCTAATACTATTTGATTTTATTTAAACAATAATATTTGTCCTAATAACTTTTAATCTGATTGGTTGTTATAACAATCAATATGATTGGTTGATTGAAAATTAAGGAATAATTTGCAAATATCTTCTAGTTTGTGTCTCGATTTACAAGCATTCTTATGCAAATGTGTGCATTTATCATACATTTTTACAATTTAACATTGTTTTGTTATGAAAAATAGGGACACATAATAATTATTTTTATAGGTAATAAAATATATGCATAATAGAATATTTATCAGTTAATTTTAATATATATTTTGATGTAATAATTTAAAATAGTTTTTATTTATTATTACTCATCATAACTTGTTCAATTTTTTTAGGATTGTGATTTTATTTAATAGTAGTAAGTTCTTATCAGTAGTAACCGCAAACATGGAGATTACGCGCTCCGTCTTGCGTCGATGACGTAAACTCGTTCACGTTATCGCTTAGGTGTGACACTCTGATTAATGCCCTTCTGACCGTTGCGCAGATGAAGCGAAATGTGTTTTTTGGAAGAACGATAAGAGATAATTATGCGCAGATAGCAGAAAAATTGGTTGTTTACAACAACCATCCCCGCTGATAAAGATCTCTCATTGCATTACATTGTTTTATTTATTATTATATATTATAGTAGTCATAAATATTTTTTTATCAAAGACCATGCACATTTTTTTTATATAGACCATTATTGTTATTAATAATGAAAATATTTTAAGGATCATAAGTGAATATTTTTCAGTTTGTATAGTGATAGTTGTTCTTATCGCCGCGGGAATTATTTACAAGTGTTGTGATGACGTCATCCCTATACCCAACGTATATAATTCCATACTTGTATTATTAATATTAAAAGTAATTCGATATATTAAGGGTTATAATCGCTTATTTTTAACAGTTATATTATAAATTGCAAGCCTCAAAGCGTGCGTGACGTAGAGCCTTGGCTGCGTGCGCCACCCCGCCATGTTTACATAATTCATAATACAGCCGGCAGATACCAGCACAATCATCCCAAATATGTGTAATGACGTAACGAAAAAAATAAAATTCTCCATCCCACTCTTTCATTATATATTCGCACTCATGAGCTCTTATAGAAACATTGCCATATACCGGAAGTTGCTGATAACAACTGATAAGCAACTAGCGGGGCCGCCCCGCCGTTCCCTCGTCACAACACCTCGTCTCGTTCGCTTGCTGCCGCTAGGTGGCTGTTTTGGTATCGCGCGTTGCACTCGCACACTTGAGACAAAACATTGGAATTTCCCCCTCTCATATTTTCCATCCTTCCATTTCCGATTTCTGGTTCTCACTCTCACACAAGCGGTTCTTATGGAGGTATAAAAAGAGAGTGCGTATACCGGAAGTTGCTGATAACAACTGATAAGCAACTGATAAGCTCCGCCGTCCCCTCGTCCCGACACCTCGTCGGACCACACCCTGTTATCTACCCCTGGCGCCTACCCAACCTGGCGCCTACCCCACCTGCCTGACCACACCCCACCTGGCGCCTGGCGTCTGACCACACCCCCGGCGCCGGATGTTTGGGCGCATTCCATCTGGCGCCGGATGTCTGGGCGCATCCCGTTATCTGTCTGGTTCCCATGCTCAAGTGCCCGAATTTCTACTCATATAAAATCTTGGGAAAATCTGAACGAAAAAGTGCTGCCTACGTATAACCAATTTTATTCAAAGCTGACAGAGTCCAATATAAGTTTTGAAGACTACGAACACGCGCAAAAAGTATGGAATAAATTTCGAATACAAACGTTGGGAGAGTATAGCGATCTGTACTTAAAAACGGACGTGTTGTTGCTGGCAGACGTTTTTGAGAGTTTTAGAGACGTATGTCTGAAACTCTATCGGTTGGATCCCGCTCATTATTTCACCGCTCCGGGTCTTAGTTAGGACGCCATGTTAAAATGCACCAAACAGGAGCTCGATTACATCAACGACATCGATATTTTAATGTTTATTGAGAAAGGGGTACGTGGCGGTATAGCGCTATAGCGGTATAGCGCTACAAAAGCGCTCGCTATTCCACTATACTGCGCCGTAAATTTTGCGGTTTATTACATCTGTATTGCGGCTCTTTTGCGGCTTGTCGTAAATTTTTCCATTAATTAGACTATACCGTCAGCAACGATTGAAATTGTAGTAATGATGATAAAGTAGTAGTGTATTCCCGAGGGTTGTACTAGACTGATTTTGAACCCTCTGATCCTTGTTTTTATACTAGGTTATAAATTGCAAAACGTCAGTAGTTTCCTCCAATCAAATGCTCCTAAATCCTTATTTTCTAATTACTTCAGTATAATTAAAATTTTCTTGTACCGTCATCGCTCTAATCTTTTATATGTCCCAACTAAATACTGCTAAAGTGGTGGGGGAAACAAACACAAGATTATACTAATAACATATTTATTAAAATTAATATTGTTTTTTATATACATTTTTTCTTATCCCCACCATATTTTTCTGTTACTTTAACTTTCCATTATTGCGTAATGTCCCCAAGACAAAGTCTCGGGGCTTCCCGGAATCAAATATCTTTTGTTATCGTGAGGACTTAGAGATATTTTTTTTTTGATTTATAGTATATATAGTATGGTTCATCGACCTGATGGAATGCTGTTGATGAGCCATTTCTATACCTCCGTTCCAACACTTCATGTAATCGTCAAACGTAATGTGAGATTTCACCACGTATGATTTTATACCTTTAGCCTTCTTTGTGACGGGGTTGTCGGCCGATGGAACCATACATGCGTACATTTTAGCTCTAAGACCTACAAACTTTGTCATGATTTGACCGTGGTTTTCATCCTTCATTAGCCCCGGAATCTTCTTGTTCAATAAAGGAATCCCATAAGCGATCTTCCGTACGTATTCAGAAGTATCAAAGCGATGGATATCCTGCTTGATGTCGCTGTATACATCATCCGTTTCAAGCTCGTAAATAAGGGAGTTGGTGTCGGTGTAACAGAGTCGAACATTGTCTCCGTACTTGTTTTTTATGTACTTGTTGTGGAACTCGTACAACAAAGTCTTTGAAATGTCCAAGATAGCCATACCCACGTAAATCGGTTTAGTAAACAATACGTCGTTTTTCAGTAATTCTATCAACACCATATTTTCTTCCATTATTTTACAGCTGTGGAAACACGGACTTGCAATTCGAGCTTCTGCGCCGTATCTTCCATCCCATCTGGATATTTATTTAATCGCTCGTCTGTTCCTCACATTCTCCATGGTTTTTCCAAACACAGCGTTACTCATCAGTTTGAAAAAATCTTTCTCAAAGTCATTTGACGATTTTCTGCGCAGCTCGGCATTTAGATCTATATATTTTTTTAGCCATGTAGACTGCCGAAACTGAAGCACTCTATGGATTTTCCTCACAACCAGACCCTCCGACACATACTGTTTTAAATTACGATAATGAACGACATAGTTTTTCTTATCGCAAACAGTCGCCAACATTTTTGGTTGCTTCGAGTCTGGAGAGCATCCTTTCTCTGGGGCTATTGGTAAATCTTTTTGTCTATTGTGGATGCTCTCGGGATACTCCAAGTCTACCTCCAGTATATACCCTATAGATGCTTCATCGGATACCTGGTAATTAAATGCGGACACGTCTCCTTCCACCCACTTGAGATTGCCTTGAGGCAAATATTGCGACATTGCCCAGGCATACATCGCGTTAATATCATAATACATTAGATATTTTTGAGGTATGCCCGGGTTGTAGTCGGGCATGTATTTATTATTTGCTTTCGAATGCCTTTTTGAGCACTGGGTGAGACCTCCACGTACCCCTTTCTCAATAAACATTAAAATATCGATGTCGTTGATGTAATCGAGCTCCTGTTTGGTGCATTTTAACATGGCGTCCCGACTAAGACCCGGAACGGTGAAATAATGAGCGGGATCCAACCGATAGTGTTTCAGACATACGTCTCTAAAACTCTCAAAAACGTCTGCCAGCAACAACACATCCGTTTTTAAGTACAGATCGCTATACTCTCCCAACGTTTGTATTCGGAATTCATTCCATACTTTTTGCGCGTGTTCGTAGTCTTCAAAACTTATATTGGTCTCTGTCAGCTTTGAATAAAATTGGTTATACGTAGGCAGCACTTTTTCGTTCAGATTTTCCCAAGATTTTATATGATCGTATGGGAAAACCCCCTTGCGCGTCAGCAGTTTAAACAGCCCATCGTCAATATGACCAAACTGAGATTTTAAAATTGGTTTATCGTCCAAGTTTGAGCTTAATTTATCCAGGGAAGATGCCATGAATCGGAACGAATCTATAGTAGAGAGGCTAGGCGGGTTCTGGCTCAAAATCCCATAAGGTTTACATGGGGGGTCTAAACACACATTTTGCAACCGGCCTCCCTACTTTACCGACATATTTTTGGCGGGAAATTTATCCCAAACAACAGCAGCAGCAGCAGGCAACCCAAACAGCAGCAGCAGCAGCCACCTAGCGGCAGCAAGCGAACGAGCATATATACAGGGTGGTCGAAAGATTTTGTATATACAGGGTGTGTCAAAAATAAATCCAAGATGGCGACCGGAAGTGGTAATCTTTATCCCAGAATCAAAAATGGCGACCGGAAGTGCGACTTCCGGTGTTGCAAAAAGGGCCTTCATGGTACTCAAATGAAAGCGCCCGGCGCGTACGTCACGAATCTAAAATAAAAACTTGTACTTGACCCGCTCCTAAGCGATAAAAATACAAAAAACCTTCTGGATGGTTTAAAATAAAGAAACAAATGATAGCAGCAGCAACAGCAATAGCAGCAGCAGCAGCAGCAATAGCAGCAGCAACAGCAGCAGCAACAGCAATAGCAGCAGCACCAGCAATAGCAGTAGCAACAGAAATAGCAGCAGCAACAGCAATAGCAGTAGCAACAGCAATAGCAGTAGCAACAGCAATAGCAGCAGCAATAGCAACAGCAATAGCAGCAGCAACAGCAATAGCAGCAGCAAAAGCAATAGCAGCAGCAACAGCAATAGCAGCAGCAACAGCAATAGCAGCAGCAACAGCAATAGCATCAACAGAAATAGCAGCAGCAACAGCAATAGCAGCAGCAACAGCAATAGCAGTAGCAACAGCAATAGCAGCAGCAATAGCAACAGCAATAGCAGCAGCAACAGCAATAGCAGCAGCAACAGCAATAGAAGCAGCAACAGAAATAGCAGCAGCAACAGCAATAGCAGCAGCAACAGCAATAGCAGTAGCAACAGCAATAGCAGCAGCAATAGCAACAGCAATAGCAGCAGCAACAGCAATAGCAGCAGCAACAGCAATAGAAGCAGCAACAGAAATAGCAGCAGCAACAGCAATAGGTTGCCGGCAACAGGAGAGATACCGTGCGACCCCCACCCTCGCAGTAAGTGACGTCATCCGCGCCCAGTAGTGTTCCATAACATGAGCGGATACGATTCACACTTACTAATAAAAGATGTTGCATTAAAAATTGAAGGGGACATACATCTGATTCCAAACAACAACGAAAATTTTATAGCCATCACCAAATACATCTCTGAAAACTTGGTTAAATTTAAATTTATAGACTCAATGCGTTTTATGGCTTCGTCTCTTGACAAACTAAGCTCAAACTTGAATGAGAAGCCCATATTAAAATCTCAGTTTACACACATTAATGACGAGCAGTTTAAATTATTAACTAGAAAAGGAATATTCCCATATGATCACATACAATCGTGGGAGAATTTAAACGAGAAACACTTACCAACTCAAAAACAATTTTACTCGAAACTAGCAGAGAGTAATATCAGCAGTTCAGATTACGAGCATGCGCAAGACGTATGGCGCAAATTTCAAATTCAAACTCTTGGAGAGTATAGCGACCTTTACTTAAAAACAGATGTTTTGCTGCTGGCCGATGTGTTTGAGAGCTTTAGAGACGTCTGCTTAAAACACTATAAGTTAGATCCAGCTCATTATTATACAGCTCCAGGACTAAGTTGGGATGCCATGCTAAAATGTACAAAGCATGAGCTGGATTATATTAACGATATAGATATTCTCATGTTTATCGAAAAAGGAATACGCGGAGGGCTTACTCAATGTTCAAAGAGACATGCAAAAGCAAACAACAAATACATGCACAATTATGATAAAAACGCACCTCAAAAATATCTGATGTATTACGACATTAATGCTATGTACGCATGGGCAATGTCGCAATACCTCCCTCATGGCGATCTGAAATGGGTTGAGGGCGACGTTAGCAACTTTAATTATCACATAGCAAATGAAGCGTCAATAGGATATATTCTCGAAGTAGATTTGGCGTATCCTGATACCATACACGATAAGCACAAAGACTTACCGATGGCGCCAGAAAAAAGATGTCCACCCAAATCCAAAGAGTCAAAGATGCTTGCTACTCTCTATAATAAAGAAAAATACGTCATTCATTATCGAAACTTACAGCAGTATGTGTCAGAAGGGGTAATTGTAACTAAAATCCATCGAGTCCTCCAGTTCAGTCAGTCTCCCTGGCTTAAAAAATACATAGATTTAAACTCTGAGCTCCGCAAAAAAGCTCAGAATGTTTTTGAAAAAGACTTTTTTAAGCTTATGAGCAATGCGGTGTTCGGGAAAACTATGGAGAATGTGAGAAATAGACGTAACATCAAACTAATTACAAAGTGGGAGGGACGCTATGGAGCGGAAGCCCGCATATCCAGCCCTACTTTTCACAATTGCAAAATAATAGAAGAAAACCTAGTAATGATTGAGTTATTGAAATCTGAAGCGTTGTTTGACAAGCCCGTATATGTCGGCATGGCCATCCTCGATATTTCCAAAACACTGCTGTACGAGTTCCACTACAGCTACATTAAAAACAAGTATGGAGACAATGCTCGACTCTGTTACACCGATACCGACTCCCTTATTTATGAAATTGAAGTGGATGATGTATACGCCGACATTAAGCAGGACATTCACCGCTTTGATACATCGGAATACTCGTCAAACAATGCGTATAAGATCCCATTGGAAAATAAAAAAGTGTCTGGGTTAATGAAAGACGAAAACAAAGGAGAAATCATGGTAGAGTTTGTAGGGTTACGAGCAAAAATGTATGCGTTTAGGGTACCTACATTAAGTACTCCCGTAACGAAGAAGGCAAAGGGAGTCAAGTCATACGTTGTAAAATCCACCATCAAGTTTGAAGATTACCTACAATGTTTGAATGATCAAATAGAAATGAGCCATAGTCAAAACAGCATAAGATCATTTAATCATACAGTGTACTCGGTAGCACAACAAAAGATATCTCTCAGCCCCCATGACAACAAGAGGTATCTGATTCCGAAATCACACGAGACCCTACCCTGGGGACACTACTCAATAATGGAATGAAAAATTATATTAACATTGTATCATAAATATTGCATTTTTACAGTTTTGTAACAATAGGAAATATATATATAATATTTGAAAAATACAATCTTTTATTTTCCCTTCTAGTATAGTATATAAAACAGGTAAGTGATAATTTTACCATATGTTGCTATCAAGAAAAAGGAAATAAGATAAACATGTAATAAAAATATTTATTAAATGTAATTAATTTATTAACACATAGATGCTTTTAGTAATAAATAAAATTTAACAAATTAATTTCGCTAATTATTAGCTTTTAAGTAGTAAAAATGAAACAGAATCAAATAATAATGGAGTTATTGAGGAAAAAATATTAATACAAACAATTATAATAGTAATTTACTTTTCGCCGTGTTTGTTTATCACAACAACATCCGGAATTCCTTGATAGAGCAGTACTAACTATGTCTTCCATTGAAACGAATTAGCACGCGCAAACTCTTATCGTGTATCACTCCAAACTCTTATCAACACAATTTCATTTAATTTAAAAAATCAAACGAAGCGTTTTAATAACTTTTCGAGGCCATTTTTATTTGATTATTTTTTTCCTTCATTTGATACCAAACAACTCTCTAACCAAAATACATTAAATTATTTACAAAAACGATCAGCCGGAAATCCTATATTATTCTTTAAAGGAAATAAGATAAATAAACATATAATAATACTCATTCAATACAATTAATTTATTAAAGCATAGATACATTTTAATAATAAATAAATGATAGCAAATTAGTTTATTATAACTTATATAATTTATGGCAAAGTATAGATGAATTTTAACTTGCGCTTCCAGATCACCAAGCTATCAACACTGCCACTTATTTATCGCAGCGATTATTTAGATTTTAGGGTATGCAACTCTGAGATAGTTACCAGAGTATTAAAACAAAAATATAAACAATAAAATATATTTTCTATTAAATACAATTTTAATAATGTTATATATTATCAGCAGTACAATTTATACGATAATGCCCCCAAGCTAATGAATTCTCATTGTTTATCCAGTAGCGTGAGTCATCCCAGTACACAGCTGATTTCGTGATTTCTTCAACAGATAAGCATCCTCGCCACAATTTATAATTTTGAATGTTCAATTTTACGTTTTTCATGATATCTTCTGCGGAAATTCTTGCAAGAAACAGGTTGCGTAAATTCTTGTTATACCACTCTTCTAAATTTTCGAGTTGTGTTAGTTGAACAAAATTGTTTATATAGTAATAATTTCCATCATTCGGGCGTCGAGTTAACAATTCTGTAGATATCCACAGAGGCGATTGGACTAGTTGCAGCATTCGACGTGTTTCAGCTTTAAACGGAATAAAGCAATTGTCAAAAAACGTGCTGTTATCTTCACTGAACGGTGTAATGGATGCCGATGTCATAGAAGCATTAGGCCATACAATAAAATCCCAATATATGTTTTCAATATTTTTGCAGTTGGCACTCTCATCAACACAACCATCCTCGGTGAAACACATCTTAACACTGAGCACTAATCTTCAATTACAATTGGCGTAGTTGATTTTATGCGATGTGTAAGTAAAAATGAGCAACACATTTATTAATATTCTTGACGGCACCATTAAAAGAACATTTATATCAATCTATACTGACAATATTTCTTTGATCAATATGCTTCCTCTTTAAATGTCTACCATAAGCATCGCTACGTGAAAAAGTGGATGTGCAATGAACACACGCAATTTGAATGTCATTATGATTTTTCTGATGCCTTTTTAATATTTGAAAACTTGAGAGTTCTTTTTTACAAACTGAACAAACATACATTACGCTTTTATGTTTTCTGTTGTACGACACATCACCATCCTTTGTCAGATACTTAAGAGATGTTTCGGGTAATGTTAAATTTGCAGTATTATTTCTTATCAAATTTGGCGTTTCATAGAACCGAATATTTAAGTCAGTAGCTTTGTTTACGTTGTACAGTATCACCATCTTAACTGTAACACGTTTGTCTCAATACTGAAATGTTGATGCTATTATTTCTATTTATACTTTTAAGAAAGTCAATTGCCCTATCAGCGTCAGCTAACGGTGGCTAATCGGTGACTAACGGTGGCTAATCGGTGGCTAACGGTGGCTAACGGTGGCTAATCGGTGGCTAACGGTGGCTAATAGGTGGCTAACGGTGGCTAATCGGTGGCTAACGGTGGCTAATCGGTGGCTAATTGCTGGCTTCATCTACTTTCCATCCACTTCCATCCTCGTACAATCCACTTTCTATTCACTTTTAATTCACTTACATCTACTTGCATTCATTTACAAGGTGGCTAACGGTGACTAATTGCTAGCTCCATCTACTTTCCATCCACTTCCATCCTCGTACAATCCACTTTCCATTCACTTTTTATTCACTTACATCTACTTGCATTCATTTACAAGCCATTTCCATCCACTTACATCCACACATCGCCAAGAGCTGCTACATAACCTCAAAATATGTGATATTTGGTTAACATGAGAGAAGAGGTAGCGCTTGGTGATGAAGAGGTAGCGCTTGATGATGAAGAGGTACCGCTTGGTGATGAAGAAGTAGCGCTTGGTGATGAAGAGGTAGCGCTTGGTGACGAAGAGGTAGCGCTTGGTGATGAAGAGGTAGCGCTTGGTGTTATGTATTTTTTAGGTTAGGTAAGGGGGTATGTATTTTTAGGTTAGGTAAGGTAAAGTAAACGCGCGCGTTTACTTTACCTTACCTAACCTAAAAATACATACCCCCTTACCTAACCTAAAAAATACATAACACCAAGCGCTACCTCTTCATCACCAAGCGCTACCTCTTCGTCACCAAGCGCTACCTCTTCATCACCAAGCGCTACTTCTTCATCACCAAGCGGTACCTCTTCATCATCAAGCGCTACCTCTTCATCACCAAGCGCTACCTCTTCTCTCATGTTAACCAAATATCACATATTTTGAGGTTATGTAGCAGCTCTTGGCGATGTGTGGATGTAAGTGGATGGAAATGGCTTGTAAATGAATGCAAGTAGATGTAAGTGAATAAAAAGTGAATGGAAAGTGGATTGTACGAGGATGGAAGTGGATGGAAAGTAGATGGAGCTAGCAATTAGTCACCGTTAGCCACCTTGTAAATGAATGCAAGTAGATGTAAGTGAATTAAAAGTGAATAGAAAGTGGATTGTACGAGGATGGAAGTGGATGGAAAGTAGATGAAGCCAGCAATTAGCCACCGATTAGCCACCGTTAGCCACCGATTAGCCACCGTTAGCCACCTATTAGCCACCGTTAGCCACCGATTAGCCACCGTTAGCCACCGTTAGCCACCGATTAGCCACCGTTAGTCACCGATTAGCCACCGTTAGCTGACGCTGATAGGGCAATTGACTTTCTTAAAAGTATAAATAGAAATAATAGCATCAACATTTCAGTATTGAGACAAACGTGTTACAGTTAAGATGGTGATACTGTACAACGTAAACAAAGCTACTGACTTAAATATTCGGTTCTATGAAACGCCAAATTTGATAAGAAATAATACTGCAAATTTAACATTACCCGAAACATCTCTTAAGTATCTGACAAAGGATGGTGATGTGTCGTACAACAGAAAACATAAAAGCGTAATGTATGTTTGTTCAGTTTGTAAAAAAGAACTCTCAAGTTTTCAAATATTAAAAAGGCATCAGAAAAATCATAATGACATTCAAATTGCGTGTGTTCATTGCACATCCACTTTTTCACGTAGCGATGCTTATGGTAGACATTTAAAGAGGAAGCATATTGATCAAAGAAATATTGTCAGTATAGATTGATATAAATGTTCTTTTAATGGTGCCGTCAAGAATATTAATAAATGTGTTGCTCATTTTTACTTACACATCGCATAAAATCAACTACGCCAATTGTAATTGAAGATTAGTGCTCAGTGTTAAGATGTGTTTCACCGAGGATGGTTGTGTTGATGAGAGTGCCAACTGCAAAAATATTGAAAACATATATTGGGATTTTATTGTATGGCCTAATGCTTCTATGACATCGGCATCCATTACACCGTTCAGTGAAGATAACAGCACGTTTTTTGACAATTGCTTTATTCCGTTTAAAGCTGAAACACGTCGAATGCTGCAACTAGTCCAATCGCCTCTGTGGATATCTACAGAATTGTTAACTCGACGCCCGAATGATGGAAATTATTACTATATAAACAATTTTGTTCAACTAACACAACTCGAAAATTTAGAAGAGTGGTATAACAAGAATTTACGCAACCTGTTTCTTGCAAGAATTTCCGCAGAAGATATCATGAAAAACGTAAAATTGAACATTCAAAATTATAAATTGTGGCGAGGATGCTTATCTGTTGAAGAAATCACGAAATCAGCTGTGTACTGGGATGACTCACGCTACTGGATAAACAATGAGAATTCATTAGCTTGGGGGCATTATCGTATAAATTGTACTGCTGATAATATATAACATTATTAAAATTGTATTTAATAGAAAATATATTTTATTGTTTATATTTTTGTTTTAATACTCTGGTAACTATCTCAGAGTTGCATACCCTAAAATCTAAATAATCGCTGCGATAAATAAGTGGCAGTGTTGATAGCTTGGTGATCTGGAAGCGCAAGTTAAAATTCATCTATACTTTGCCATAAATTATATAAGTTATAATAAACTAATTTGCTATCATTTATTTATTATTAAAATGTATCTATGCTTTAATAAATTAATTGTATTGAATGAGTATTATTATATGTTTATTTATCTTATTTCCTTTAAAGAATAATATAGGATTTCCGGCTGATCGTTTTTGTAAATAATTTAATGTATTTTGGTTAGAGAGTTGTTTGGTATCAAATGAAGGAAAAAAATAATCAAATAAAAATGGCCTCGAAAAGTTATTAAAACGCTTCGTTTGATTTTTTAAATTAAATGAAATTGTGTTGATAAGAGTTTGGAGTGATACACGATAAGAGTTTGCGCGTGCTAATTCGTTTCAATGGAAGACATAGTTAGTACTGCTCTATCAAGGAATTCCGGATGTTGTTGTGATAAACAAACACGGCGAAAAGTAAATTACTATTATAATTGTTTGTATTAATATTTTTTCCTCAATAACTCCATTATTATTTGATTCTGTTTCATTTTTACTACTTAAAAGCTAATAATTAGCGAAATTAATTTGTTAAATTTTATTTATTACTAAAAGCATCTATGTGTTAATAAATTAATTACATTTAATAAATATTTTTATTACATGTTTATCTTATTTCCTTTTTCTTGATAGCAACATATGGTAAAATTATCACTTACCTGTTTTATATACTATACTAGAAGGGAAAATAAAAGATTGTATTTTTCAAATATTATATATATATTTCCTATTGTTACAAAACTGTAAAAATGCAATATTTATGATACAATGTTAATATAATTTTTCATTCCATTATTGAGTAGTGTCCCCAGGGTAGGGTCTCGTGTGATTTCGGAATCAGATACCTCTTGTTGTCATGGGGGCTGAGAGATATCTTTTGTTGTGCTACCGAGTACACTGTATGATTAAATGATCTTATGCTGTTTTGACTATGGCTCATTTCTATTTGATCATTCAAACATTGTAGGTAATCTTCAAACTTGATGGTGGATTTTACAACGTATGACTTGACTCCCTTTGCCTTCTTCGTTACGGGAGTACTTAATGTAGGTACCCTAAACGCATACATTTTTGCTCGTAACCCTACAAACTCTACCATGATTTCTCCTTTGTTTTCGTCTTTCATTAACCCAGACACTTTTTTATTTTCCAATGGGATCTTATACGCATTGTTTGACGAGTATTCCGATGTATCAAAGCGGTGAATGTCCTGCTTAATGTCGGCGTATACATCATCCACTTCAATTTCATAAATAAGGGAGTCGGTATCGGTGTAACAGAGTCGAGCATTGTCTCCATACTTGTTTTTAATGTAGCTGTAGTGGAACTCGTACAGCAGTGTTTTGGAAATATCGAGGATGGCCATGCCGACATATACGGGCTTGTCAAACAACGCTTCAGATTTCAATAACTCAATCATTACTAGGTTTTCTTCTATTATTTTGCAATTGTGAAAAGTAGGGCTGGATATGCGGGCTTCCGCTCCATAGCGTCCCTCCCACTTTGTAATTAGTTTGATGTTACGTCTATTTCTCACATTCTCCATAGTTTTCCCGAACACCGCATTGCTCATAAGCTTAAAAAAGTCTTTTTCAAAAACATTCTGAGCTTTTTTGCGGAGCTCAGAGTTTAAATCTATGTATTTTTTAAGCCAGGGAGACTGACTGAACTGGAGGACTCGATGGATTTTAGTTACAATTACCCCTTCTGACACATACTGCTGTAAGTTTCGATAATGAATGACGTATTTTTCTTTATTATAGAGAGTAGCAAGCATCTTTGACTCTTTGGATTTGGGTGGACATCTTTTTTCTGGCGCCATCGGTAAGTCTTTGTGCTTATCGTGTATGGTATCAGGATACGCCAAATCTACTTCGAGAATATATCCTATTGACGCTTCATTTGCTATGTGATAATTAAAGTTGCTAACGTCGCCCTCAACCCATTTCAGATCGCCATGAGGGAGGTATTGCGACATTGCCCATGCGTACATAGCATTAATGTCGTAATACATCAGATATTTTTGAGGTGCGTTTTTATCATAATTGTGCATGTATTTGTTGTTTGCTTTTGCATGTCTCTTTGAACATTGAGTAAGCCCTCCGCGTATTCCTTTTTCGATAAACATGAGAATATCTATATCGTTAATATAATCCAGCTCATGCTTTGTACATTTTAGCATGGCATCCCAACTTAGTCCTGGAGCTGTATAATAATGAGCTGGATCTAACTTATAGTGTTTTAAGCAGACGTCTCTAAAGCTCTCAAACACATCGGCCAGCAGCAAAACATCTGTTTTTAAGTAAAGGTCGCTATACTCTCCAAGAGTTTGAATTTGAAATTTGCGCCATACGTCTTGCGCATGCTCGTAATCTGAACTGCTGATATTACTCTCTGCTAGTTTCGAGTAAAATTGTTTTTGAGTTGGTAAGTGTTTCTCGTTTAAATTCTCCCACGATTGTATGTGATCATATGGGAATATTCCTTTTCTAGTTAATAATTTAAACTGCTCGTCATTAATGTGTGTAAACTGAGATTTTAATATGGGCTTCTCATTCAAGTTTGAGCTTAGTTTGTCAAGAGACGAAGCCATAAAACGCATTGAGTCTATAAATTTAAATTTAACCAAGTTTTCAGAGATGTATTTGGTGATGGCTATAAAATTTTCGTTGTTGTTTGGAATCAGATGTATGTCCCCTTCAATTTTTAATGCAACATCTTTTATTAGTAAGTGTGAATCGTATCCGCTCATGTTATGGAACACTACTGGGCGCGGATGACGTCACTTACTGCGAGGGTGGGGGTCGCACGGTATCTCTCCTGTTGCCGGCAACCTATTGCTGTTGCTGCTGCTATTTCTGTTGCTGCTTCTATTGCTGTTGCTGCTGCTATTGCTGTTGCTGCTGCTATTGCTGTTGCTATTGCTGCTGCTATTGCTGTTGCTACTGCTATTGCTGTTGCTGCTGCTATTGCTGTTGCTGCTGCTATTTCTGTTGCTGCTTCTATTGCTGTTGCTGCTGCTATTGCTGTTGCTGCTGCTATTGCTGTTGCTATTGCTGCTGCTATTGCTGTTGCTACTGCTATTGCTGTTGCTGCTGCTATTGCTGTTGCTGCTGCTATTTCTGTTGATGCTATTGCTGTTGCTGCTGCTATTGCTGTTGCTGCTGCTATTGCTGTTGCTGCTGCTATTGCTTTTGCTGCTGCTATTGCTGTTGCTGCTGCTATTGCTGTTGCTATTGCTGCTGCTATTGCTGTTGCTACTGCTATTGCTGTTGCTACTGCTATTGCTGTTGCTGCTGCTATTTCTGTTGCTACTGCTATTGCTGGTGCTGCTGCTATTGCTGTTGCTGCTGCTGTTGCTGCTGCTATTGCTGCTGCTGCTGCTGCTATTGCTGTTGCTGCTGCTATCATTTGTTTCTTTATTTTAAACCATCCAGAAGGTTTTTTGTATTTTTATCGCTTAGGAGCGGGTCAAGTACAAGTTTTTATTTTAGATTCGTGACGTACGCGCCGGGCGCTTTCATTTGAGTACCATGAAGGCCCTTTTTGCAACACCGGAAGTCGCACTTCCGGTCGCCATTTTTGATTCTGGGATAAAGATTACCACTTCCGGTCGCCATCTTGGATTTATTTTTGACACACCCTGTATATACAAAATCTTTCGACCACCCTGTATATATGCTCGTTCGCTTGCTGCCGCTAGGTGGCTGCTGCTGCTGCTGTTTGGGTTGCCTGCTGCTGCTGCTGTTGTTTGGGATAAATTTCCCGCCAAAAATATGTCGGTAAAGTAGGGAGGCCGGTTGCAAAATGTGTGTTTAGACCCCCCATGTAAACCTTATGGGATTTTGAGCCAGAACCCGCCTAGCCTCTCTACTATCTATAAATTTAAATTTCACTTCGCTTTCTGAATTATTTTTTATCATGGCGATAAAATTTTCGGTGTTGCTTGGAATCAGATTTACGGTCCCATTTATTTTTAATGCAACATCTTTCAACATAATATGCGAATCGTATCCGCTCCAATTATGAAAAACAACCGGGATGGTGCGGCTGTCTTGGTATTCAATATTACAACTTGTATGTGCGGCTCCTCGATATTTCCCCGTCAAATGGCAGTGGTCTCTCACGCAATCAGACTCCAGAGGTTTTTCGCATATATGACACAATGATGCCCGTCTAAACTGACGTTCTTTATTAGGACTAATTTCCATTGGCTTTTCGCATAAATATACTGTTTCGACGTCTTCGGCAAGCTGCTTAAATTGCTCCGCAAACCATTCGGCGCAATTAGAACCTCGGTAACTGCGGTAGAAGGATAGGGTAGCGTCATAAGCACACTTAAAATAATATCCTCCGCTATAAGCCTCGTGCTGGTGGTACTTGACGCTTTTGTCGCCCATGCGGATATTCACCCGATTTAATATACATTCAAAGTCCGCATACACAATAAACAGACATCGCTCTTTGTTTTTATAGTTGTTAAATTTAATTTTGCCATCTTTTACAAAACTCACCTTATATTCATTCTTCTGCTCGCAGTCCTCAATATGCGTTTTCAGTTTACTCTCGGTATGAAAGTAATGCAAGCACCGATCGCAAATAAATGTTTTTCCCTTGTGCTTAGTCAATTGTGAGGCAACCAGCCTTGACAAATTTTTTATCCATACGTAATGGTATTTCGGTTCGGATAAATCTGTATCGTCTTCCTCCTCCTCCGTACAATATTTATCTTGCACAAGTAATAAGTTCACGTGTCTGTCTCTCTTTTGTTTTGCTATTCTGCTCGGACTGACTACATACTTTTTGCCTTTTTTATTAATAACATACACATTCACAGAAATGTTATTTAATTGATCGAATTTTAATATATCCTCACGCTTTATAGAAAAACTAATGCCGTCCAACTTTAAAACTTGCGAATAATGCGGGTAAGAAGACGTTCGATCTGAATTAATTACGTCCGGGTGTAATGCCGATGTTACTGCTCACGCGAAGCATGCGTCATCATTATTTTTTACATTAACGCACGCCTGTTTCAATTTAATTTGCGGGGGTAAATCCAAGTATGATGAACCTCGCAGCGGATTATATTTATTAATATTGATGCACAAATTATTAATCGCCGACAATGCCCACCCGCTGTCTCGCTCTTGAAATTCTTCCAACTTACGCAACATCACGGCAGATATATTCTCTTCAAACCATCCATTTAATTCACAGTCTCGATCAACCACCGCATTTTTAGTGTTTATGTACTTGAAATCTTCCACGATTCCGTCTTGACTGTTATTCACAAATTTACCACAAAATACTGTATTTATTTTATAAAACGGCTCCTTCTTCAACGCTAGTCTTATCCTTCTTACAAACAAAATTTCACAATCTTTAAAATATGTTGTTGGCTCCCTGTGTTTTATATTGGTTAAAACTCCTGTTCTAATTCTTCCGTCAAACGCAGATTTTGAATCTTCCCACTTTACCGCCTCACTAGCCCGATTAGCGTGAGTCCGAGCGTTAATAGAGATGCTGCCTCCGGCTCTTGCAGGTACTCTCAACAAAGTCCGGTATGTCATCATTTTACTGATTGTCGACAATATCTTTTGCTGTAGACGTCTCCGCCTTTATTGCCGTATCTAATATACGAATTTGTTTAGAACAGTGCTTGATCCATTCTTCTATCACACCCATATCAGTCTCCTTTCGCGCTATCAATTGCTCCATTATTCGGACCATACCATCAGCAACGCTTGAAATTGTAGCCATGATGATAAAGTAGTAGTGTACTCTCGAGGGTTGCACTAGACTGATTTTGAACCCTCCGATTCTCGTATTTATACTAGATCATAAACCACAAAACGCCAGTGTTTTCAACCAATCAAATACTCCTAAATCCTTACTTTCTAATTATTTCGACACGATTAAAATTTTCGGTAATAATTTTAAATTACGTCACCCCAATTAGCATTTTAGACAAGTCTCAACATGCTGTGGTTGCATTTTTTGTGTTTATGTACTTGAAATCTTCCACGTTTCCGTCTTGACTGTTTTTCATAAATTTACCACAAAACACTGCATTTATTTAAAAAAACGGGTCCTTTTTCAACGCTAGTCTTATCCGTTTTTCAAACAAAATTTTACAATCTTTTAAATATGCTGCTGGGTCCCGGTGTTTGAGTTGCCTGCTGCTGCCGTTTTGGTACCGAACGCGCATCAGATTTTGCGCAACTCATTTTACGTCAAGCGATGACGTCACCTACTGTGAGGGCGGCGGCCGAGCGGTAACTTTCTTAGGGTGCATGATAGAGCTGTTCTGACCATGGATTTGATTTTTCTATCCCCGGGCTCTTCCACCCCTAGGCCCTTTTGGCTTTCCGATCACATAGTAGTTTACAAGTACCCCGTCCGAGATCTTCCACCCTTTACATCATAGTACCGTTTTGGGCACCCACCCTCACCCGTTATGCCCTTTTGGCTTTGATTTTACACTACTTCCGTCCTTATGGCCGTTTTGGTAAAAATATTTGAATTTCCCGCCAAAAATAATGTCAGTAAAGTAGGGAGACCGATTGCAAAAATCGATGACTCACCACAATTAAAATTTTTGACATGTCTCGACAAGCAAAATTTCTATTACGTCATCCATCCCAACTTACTTTTTCTGCCACCGCGGCACTGACGTGCACTCATTCTCCAACACACTCTTTCCGAGTTTTCGCACACCCCTCGCACTCACACACTCTTATGGCGGTATTGCACACTTTGCGCACAGAAGGGCGCCACAGGCGGCGCCCACTTCCTTTCACATGCCCAGATGGCCGGCCCCGACCGGATCCCCCAAATCCCAAGGTCACCCCCAGCGCCCACTTCCTCTGACACGCCCAGATGGCCGTGCCCCACCGGATGTCAGAAATCCAAAATAGCGGCCACACGCGGATTTTGGACTCCTTGTAAATGCCCATAAGAAATTGAGTTCGTTCCCGCATAGTTCCTCTACTAATACAGATGAAGAAACTACAAGTGAAATTGATTATTTAGACACTATCAATTTGTCCGTGAATAATAATACGGGCAAACAAACTTGAAAAAACTTAAAAACACAGTTAATCAATATGCACAACATATTCCACAATTTCAACTACTAAATCCAAGCCCTGCAATTAAGCATTAAAGACTGGTAGAAACCATCCCAATAATAACCCCTACTGCCACCGCCTCCGCACCACCACCACCACCACCACCACCACCACCACCACCACCACCACCACCACCACCACCACCACCACCACCACCACCACCACCACCACCACCACCACCAAGGTCATAAACCTAGTTAAAGGAAGTGAACAACTCTTTCAACCACAAAAACGAGCTTCGAGAAGAAATTCCCTTAGAGAATAAAAGAAAATCTGCATCCTACTTCGAGGTGCTTGAAGAGAACAGAGTCGAGCAAACAACGCTATCATAGATAACATATACCACGGTCCAACAGAAACAGAAGTGGAAAAAAATCTCGTTTTTACGTCATCTTTTTATTAAAAACGCTCTATCAACCACACCCAAGCAATCGTCTTCAGCAACTGTACACCAATCATTAACGGTTATCTCCTTCAGACCAAAAAACACAAAAACCATCCAGCCCTACTAAAAGCACCGCCATCGTTAAGAAAAAAGAAATGCCAAAAAGATATTCACCAAATTTAGGTTCTAACCTAACCTAACCTACAGTTATGGACCTAGACCTTTCCAGTAACAACACCACCATCGATAACCCCACCCAACCTCTCATAATCTCTTCATTTAACTTCCGCATTTGTGTTATCCAAAGTACACAGATTCTCTCTTCTAAATATTTTAGCAATAATGACATTGCTATTTTTGTTGCCAGCCCATAATATTCGCGTCATCCTGACTACAAACGCCAACCACCTGTTTGACCCCAGACAAGCATTTGCTGCTTTGAAGCAGTAATTCGGAACGCTCCTGAATACTTAATAGAAAACGTAAAAATTTGTCTACATTCACTAAATGTTAAAAACAAATATATGCAATTCCCACTTGTTTCTATATAACTCTTAAAAGCATGAAAATTAGCACACCGCTAAGAGATGCTTTGTAGCAAGTCTGGTCTGACGTACCTGTTTGAGCCCCACCAATCGGTAAGTACACCTCAGTGCTATATTTTCTCCGGCTCTCATCCCGCTAGCTTTTGCGGATGTATGGCATATCAAAATGATCGTCTCATAAAACAAAACAAAAAACGCTAGGTCTGCGACCAATCTCGAGACGTCCCCGGTACTGTCTTCCTCTCAAAGGAATATAAATATTTTATCCGTGCGTTTTTGAGCTTCGTTGTGTTAATTTTTGTAAGGTTTTTATAGTAGTTTGTTGTTTGAATGTTGTTTCTTTGCAGTATTAAAGTTTTAAAAGTAAAGTTTGTGTTATAAATAGGATTTGTGCGCAAGTTTTGACAAGTTTTATGCAAAAAATTAATTTTGTTAGCAATTTAATGCAAAAAATATGATATTTGCTTGTTTCTAAGCATTTTTTCCAGGCAGTTTTTGATACATTTTATATGATATACGTAATTCACAAGCAAATTTCAAGCAGAAAATGTTTTTTGCACGATTTTTAAGGTTTTTACAGTAAATTTTATAGTAAACATAAGTTTTTTTGACGATTTTGTTGTCACTGATTTTAATATTTCATAAAATTAGTATTTTATGTCAAAATTTTTGCAATTTTTGATTTTTTATATAAAGAATGTTGAAGGTTTTAACAGTTCATGATGAGTTTTGTTATTTTTGACAATATTTTTATACTTTATAGCTATATTTTGCTATTTTTAACATTCTATGAATAGATTTTTGCACTTTTTGAATCTTTCTGACAATATTATGATATTTCATAGCAGGATTTTGCTATTTTTGAGATATCATAATTTTTTTTCAACAGTTTATGGCCGGATTTTTTTTAACAATATTTTGATGATTTATAGCTAGAATTTGCCAATTTCTATAAAAAAATATATTTTGGATTTTTTGACCGTTTTTGACCGGATTTTCATTTTATCTAATCATATTTTAATATTTTATGACCGGATTTAGTTATTTTAAACTTTTTATAAAAAAATGTTGCACTTATTAACAGTTAATGACCGAGTTTTTGACGTTTAATGAAAAAAAATGCATTTTTCATTAGTTTATAGCCTAATTTCGTTAGTTTCTAACCATCTTTTTATGTTTGAAGAAAGCACTTTGTTAATTTTCATATTTATTAAATAGAATTTATCATTTTTCAACAGTTTATGGCTAGAGTCTGGTGCTTTCTGACAATATTTTGTTATATATCTTTATACCAAATTTTGTTATTATTAACATTTTATAAATAGAATTTTTAGTTCTTTCTGAAAATATTTTATAACCGGATTATCAGTTTGATAGTCAAATTTAACATTTTAAAAACCGGATTTATAGTTTCAAAATAATTTGACACTTTTAAAGTCGGATTTACAGTATACTCAATTCGTAATCGTGAAATGAATATCATTACGTGCTAGATGTACATGTACTATTAACATAGTTTGTTGTAATGTTTACAATTAATATTATATTTAATTTCAAGTTTAATAACTTTTACAATCAAAAATAAATGTAACGCAGCTCATAATACATTAATTCAAAAAAATTACGTGGGCCTATAGTGTAATAGTATGTTTCAAATCTAACAAAACTCGTTTTCTAGACACAGAATACATCTAAATAAACAAATCTTCAATCATCAATGTGATTACAAAATATTAATATATTCGTTTAATCTGAAACTTGTTCCGATGTGTCTAAATTTCTATTAAATTGTAATTTATTAACGTTTCTAAATAGTTATGTAAAATTACAATCAAAATAAATGTAAATATTATAATATTTAATTTTATTAATGCAAAATAATAAATTATAGGAAAGTTGTATGTCAAGAATAAAGTAATTTTATACAATAAAACAATTGATAAACATCGCGTTATAATTGCCGATATACATCACTTATCGCATAGGGTGAAATACACATAAACATAATTGTGCAATACTTTCTAAGAATTGTGGTGGTGGTGGTGGATTTGTTGGTGAGTGAGGTCGTAGTGTCGGAAGGAGTTAATAAAATTGGGTTGGCTCGACTAGAGGACGTTAATTAGTGATACTGTGTTAGAACTGCGAGTGTCTAGAAAGAAACGAACGATGCGTCTCTTGGTTGTGATTGTTGGGTTGATCGCTTTGGCCCTGCACGATTGCCATGCAGCTTACAAGTTGCAGGAGTTATTTAGATGGAAAGAAGTCGATTTCGCATATCCGACTACGGAAGCTAGACAATAGGCACTATTAACCGGACGTTTTGTGCCTGCTAATAATCTTCCTGTTGGTATTGAAATTTGGAATAATAAGATGTTTATATCTGTCCCAAGATGGAAAGCTGGTAATTATGATTTAAAGATTTTTTTTAATTAATAATGTCAATTAACCCTTTACTAGTATGTATAATATAATAATACAAAAATAATATAATGAAATAAAACAAAAATCTGAGAATATTTTTAATTAAAATAAAATAAATATTTAAATCAATAAATAATTAAATTAAATTAAAAATATATGTTTTTTAAAAGCATAATCAAATTCACAATAGCATCGTTGTCGGGTGCAAAATAATCATTTTACAAAACAGCAAAAACCGTAATTTTAATAAAATCTAAAACTGTTAATATTTTTAAGTCATTTAAAAAACTTTTAAGTCAATATAGTAAATTCTTCTAGGTACATATTAAGCATTTTCAGTATATTTTAACGTGTAAAACAAAATTCTACAAAATTACTTAAAACTTATTTGAGCTTTTCTTAAAATTTTTAGATTTTTTTCCAAATAAATCAAGAATTAAATTTTGAAAATAAAATTTGTGAACAACAAAATTTTCTACAAAGTTACGAAAGTAAAATTTATCAAAATTTTGTAAAATTACCAAGTTATTGAGTTTTTAGGCAATTAGCACTAAATTAAGTTAAAAGCTACTGACAGTTTTTTCCATTATAATTTAGAACAATGAAGTTAGCAACAAATTACTTGAAAGCGCCATCTACTAACAGTTTTTTTAATTATAATTTAGAATAATGGAAGTTTGCAACAAATTACTGCCATCTTATAAAATTTTGTTTAATTTAAATCTAACACAGTAAAGTTAGCAACAAATTAGTTAGGCCCGGTTGCACCATATATAGTTAACTGCCAGTTCAACTAACTGGTGAGTCAACTTTGACCTTGGTTCAACGGCGCGTGGGTTGTACCATACGTCAGTTAACTAAACTAGGTTATTTTTTTTTCAAGTTTACCGCAGGGAATCTAGGGATATCTAGTGAATTCCCTAGATTTAAATTTCGCGGTCAGTTATTTCGCGGTCAATTCAATTGTCGATTGTTGTTGCTATAAAAACAATTGTGCTTTATTGTAATAACATACAATTTTATTATATTTCATTTTGTAATTATTGATACAAATAATAGTAAAATGAATACAGCAAAACGTTCATTGAACTTCAGTGCAGCTGAAGAGGCAATTTTATTAGCATTGGTGAAAAAATAAAATAACAAAATTGAATGTAAAAAAACTGACACCAATGCTAATAAAATGAAAAATATTGGATGGGCTCAGATTGAAAAAGAATTCAATGCTGTGAGTGGCACATGCCACAGAGAAGCCAAGTGCCTTCGAAATAAGTATGAAAATATAAAAAAAAGAACAAAACAGAAGTTTTCAAATGAAAAACAATATTTGTCGGGAACTGGAGGTGGTCCGTTTCAACCATATAATTGGGAACCAAATGATATTGCCATACATGACATTATCGGTCAACAATTGACCGGTAATGTTGCACAGTATGATGATGATGAAGAATGTACATAACGATATATTATTATCTATACATAGTCATACTATTTTTTTAGATATAGAAATAATTGTTGAACCGGCGGAGGAATCAGAATCTACAATTTTTGGTAATTTTCTAAATTATACTTAAATATAATTTTATGATACATTACATAATAAATGTTTATATTACACATTTGTATTTATAATTTTTTTTTTAGAATCATCGGTAGTTGGTCCAATTGAAATTAACAACAGCTATAACGGTAATTATAACTTTTAAATTATACTAAATTATAATTTTATGATTTGTTACATATTTTACTATTTGTTAATTCAATTTCATATTCGATACATCAAAGTTTATATTTATATTATATCAATGTAAATGATATATGTACATATAAACGTTAGTATTGTTATAATTTAATTTTTTAAATAGATCGATCATCTCGTAATCTATATAATTACATTGAATTAAGTTAGTATTTTTGGGAAACAGCAATATATATCAATATTTTATCATTAACGTACTCATATATGTATAATCTTTTTTTTTTAGAATCTCCTGTACTCCATCCAATGCACAATACATCAAACAACCAAGCAGGTAAAGTTTATAATGTTACAGTTATTACATCATTCATTTTACAATTCTATATTTCCCACTAAAATATTTTAAACAAATGTACTTACCTACTTTTTCTTAAGACTTCTGCTTGAAGAATTTTCATATTATTGAAAACAACTGTTTGTCTAATAATAAATTTATTTATAATTTTTAGATATTGAAGATGCTGATAATTGGGTTGAAACTTTAAGAACCCCAAAATCGACACAATTAAGATCGGTTCATCCAAAACCCAAAAATCATTTAGAAAAAAAAATGGGTTCTTGGGTAGAATCGAAAAACAACATATGTGAGTTACAAAAGGCTCATATAACTGAGCTGCACAACCTCAAGATGGAACAGCTTAAAGAGCTACATAAAGGAGAGCTAAAAAAACAGCAACAAGAATATCAGCATGCCGAAGAAGATAACCGGCGTGCTGAAGAAATACATTTGCTAAAAATGGCAAAAATAAGATACAATAAATAATTATTTATTGTAAATATAAAATTTAAAATAAATATTTTTTACATATTAATAAAATATTCATTTATTAGAGAATGTCTTATTATTTGATCAGTTCTTCTATTTTCTCTTGCAGGAAAATTTAAATTTACATTTTGTGTAAATTCAATTGCCGATTCCAGTTCTGCGTTTACAAAAGGCTGCTGATCTTTAATTTTTCATGCGATGTTGTGTAGTACAACACAAGCTGTTATTATAGCAGGCACTCGATCAAGCTTCAATTTGATGCCTAATGCTAGAACTGGAAATCTGCGTTTAAGCACACCAAAATATCTTTCGATGGGACTGCGGGTTCTAATTTGTGCCTCGTTAAATAATTTTTCATGGTCAGCTTGTGGATTATTTAAAGGAGTAATTAAATAATTTTTAATAGGGTACCCACTATCCCCTACCAATAAACAATTGGGAAAATCATTGTTTTCAAATCGTCTTCGCAGACGACTGTTTCTAAATATTGATGAATCGTGAGCAGAACCTTGCCAACGACAAACAATATTTTGTATCACCAAATCTGCATCACAAACCGCTTGTACATTAATAGAAAAAAATCCTTTTCTATTTCTGTAAAGTTCAGCATCATTTCCACCAGGCGATTGGATTTTGACATAAGTACAGTCTATAGCACCTATACATTTAGATAATTTGCTAATATTAAAAAAGCCCTGTTTTATTGAATTTATTTCCTCAAGAGTACCAGGCATTTTTATAAACTCGGGACGAAGTCGAGCTATGGCTTCTACAACTTTTCTAATACAACGGCTTGCAGTAGATTTATGTATTCCATTAAAGTCTCCCACTACTAAAAGAATGGATCCCGTTGCCAAGTACCTTAAGCACACTAACACCATTTCAACCGGTGTTAAGGTATGATTTCTTATGCTGTTTCTAAAAATACATTTAAATAAACATATGTGTAGCTAAATGGTTAATATCATTTTTATTAAAAGCTATATTTATATATATATATATATATATATATATATATATATTGTTTATATAAATATTGTATATAACTTACCTTTCTAATTGATTTTTAATTTTATCAAAAATTTTATTACTAATAAAATGTACAATGGGTTTAGGAAGTCTAAACCTGTCCTTAAATTCTTCATCATTCCATTTTACAAAATGGTTTGGCCTTTCCCGATATACTTGAGGTTTCCTTTGATTTTCATTTATAATCAAATTTATTCCTTCAATAAAATCCTCATCATCGGTGAGTTCACCAAAATAGTTTTCAGCCATCGTACACAATTATGTTTTATTAATATGTATTACTGATGGTACTAATTACGGACACTTACACTTACACTTATAAATAACAATTAATTAATTAATAAAATAACTCGTAACATATTACACCGACATGGCCTAATAGCCGAAACAGGTCTGTAAGAACAATAAAACATATTAGCATATAAAAGTATATTTAAAAAAACATAACCTAACCTATATATTTACATATATGCAAAAGATCAATACAATTATTATACAATTATTAATAATATAAAATAAAATAAAATATCAATGTCAACAAAGAAGTAGGGTTATGTTTGACCGCAAAATTTGTAGTTAACTGCCCGATGGCGTCCGTTCAACTTAACCTCGAGATGAACGAGTTCATCAAGTTGGTACAACGTAAATTTAACGTTGAACTCGTTCAAGCAATGAACTAGAGATGAACTTTGTTGGTACAACCGGCCCTTAAACGCGCCATCTACTGACAGTTTTTTATTTTTCCAGCAATTAAAAATGGCCGCCAGTAAAAACAAAAAATTGCAATAATTTTAACATTTTGAATTTTTTTAAATGTATGTACTTAACTTCATGTTATTGAATTTTTATTAAGCGTACTTAAACTAATTGTAAATCAGTATTATTATTAAAATAACTGTTTTAAACAAAATAAAACATCAATAATAATAGAAAACCATTTTTGTTTTTCTTTTAAACTAATTTAAATCGCTATAAATCTAAAACTAATAAAGTTTGTGAAAAATTAATTAAAAACGCCATCTACTGACAGTTTCTTCTTATATAATCATTAAGAATAATAAAGTTTGGAACGAACTACTATCTTATAAAAATTTGTTTAACAATAAAGTTAGTAACAATTTATATAAAAGCGCCAAACATTGACAGTTTTTTCTATTATAATTTAAAACAACAAAGTTGGCAACAAATTACTACCATCTATTGAAAATGTTTAAACCTCGTTCATGCTCATCCGATTTGCGATTTTTTTTATTGTAACAAAATATTTCTCGCAAAATCTCGTTCATACTGATCCGATATTTTTATTGCGATTTTTTCGAGTAACATTTTGTTTTTATTTTGGTATCTTTTATGTTTATACTAATATTTTATTTAAAAATTAGATCTGTAACACCTTTTAAAACTTAAAAATATGTTTTAATTTAATTATACTTGTTTTAAACAATAATTATTTTATTGTATTTAAACATTATTTAAAGCTTAAAAGTAATTTTTTTTTTTTAGTATTTATATGGACCAATTTTCACCACATATTTAAAACTAATTATTTGTGTAAACATAGTTTTATGTAATTTGTAATAATCCGTAAAATGATTATTTTTTAAATACATAACCTATATGACATATCAATCTTTAAATGAAATGAAGTTAGGTTCTTTTATTAAAAATAAAATCGCACAATGTTCAAATTGATTGACTTTGTCCGATTGATAAAAATACAAAATATCATCAAATATGACTTCCGAAAATTTGTTTAAATTGAACCTAAAACATTGAAGTTAGCAACAATTTATATAAAAGCGCCAGTTTTTTCTATTATAATTTAAAACAATAAAGTTGGCAACAAATCACTGCCATCTTTTGGAAATGTTTAATATTGTTGAATCAGCGCTATCTACTGACAGTTTCTTCTTTAGAACAATAAAGTTGGCAACAAATAATAGTCATCTATTAAAAAAATGTAAGTCCCGCCTACTCAATTTATTAAAATAACAGAAAAATAAAAAAATAATAATGATAAATGAACAGTTTTGCTGGTTATTTTAGTATTGTCTATGCTAGCTATTTGAGTTTTATATCACAAGCTTATTCTTTCAAATAAATTACTATTTTCGGCTCAACTAGAACCTTCTACAGATGCAAACTTAAAAACCAAGCCCACTATGTTAGTTTTAGGAAATTAAAAAAAAAATAATTTGCAAACTTATTTTCAAAATTTTACAATCTAACTAATCCCAAAATTAAAAATTACATAATGCAGCAATATCCAAAAGTAAATTGTATGATCAATCAATAAAAAGTGTAATTTATCGTATTGGTTGTCCAAAAATTGAATTTTGTGCTATTTGAATTTGTCAAATTAAATAAAGAAGGTGACGGATCTAATCTTCTGAAAACAATCAGTTGGGCGGGTGGGCGGGACACTCAGATCTTTGATTACGGGTCAGTAGTAATGATTAGAGTACCCCGCCCATCCACCCAAGTGTTGGTTATCCAGAAATTAGATTTTGTACTAATGTTATTTGTGTCTAAATTGAAAAAAAGGGTGGCAGATTTAATCCTTATTGACAAATAGTTGTGAAGGAAAACTCAGACAATTGATTTCGAGTCAGTAATATCAATTGGAGTGCCCCGTCCACTCACCCAAGTGTTAGTTGTCTAAAAATTAGATTTGTTTCTATCTGCATATGTTATTAAACTCTAAATTGAAAAAAAAGGGTAACAGATCTAATCTTTTAATGACAAATTGTTGGGTGGGTGGGCAAAGCTATCAAATTATTGATTACGGGTCAGTAGTTTTAAGGAGTGACCGCCCACTTACCAATGTGTCAGTTATCCAAAAACTGGATTTTTTACTATCTCAAAATGTTATTTGTCTCTAAATTAGAAAAAGGGAGTGACATATCTAATTTTTTATTGACAAACATTTGAGTGAATAGGCGGGGCACTCAGATTATCGATAACAAGTTAGTAGTTTCAATTGAAGTACCCCGCTCACCCACCCAAGTGTTGGTTATACAAAAACTGGGTTTTTGCTAACTGTAAATATCATTTATCTTTAAATTGAAGAAAGAAGGTATCGATCTAATCTTTTAATTTATTAATTACGGGTCAGTAATACTTATTGGAATGTCCCGCCCACCCACGTATTGGCAAAAAGATTATTTTGCTATCTGAAAATGTAATTTAAAAAAAAAAGCCGGCAGATCCAATCCTCTGATAATAACAATTGGGTGGGTGAGCGGAGCACTCAGATAATTGATTACGGGCCAGCAGTTTTAATAAGACTGCCCCGCCCATCCGCCCAAGTGTTGGTTGATCAAAAATTAAATTTGTTGCGATCTACAAACGTCATTTTTCTCTTAATTAAAGAAAGAAGGTGATCTTCTGATGACTAACAGTTGGGTATGTGAGCAAAGATAAGCAGATTTATCTACATAACCTAAAAACGGTGTCGAATCTGTTGCTTGAAGTAAAAAAATATCGATATATTTTGATTATCAGCATTTACTCCGTAGCTCTCCTATTGGCGGATTTATATACATAACCTAAAATTGTTGACACTTGTTTTTTTGCTTTGTAATTTCTACATCAAGTTGTTTTGCATTTGATAGTTGATCATTTTTTGAGAATAACCGACACCTACATAACCTTAAAATGTTGACATTTAATCGGTCGTTAATAACCTCAAAGTGATTTGTGATTAAAAAAAATAAAAACAGAAAAAGTAGAAAAACTTATTTAACAATTTTTATTATTTATTGCTGTGTAATGAAGTAAAAACTCTTAAAGTTTAAGCAAATATTTCGACAAAAAATTTAATTTCAAAATTTAATAAATATGTAATTAAAGATTTTGAGTTCTCGTATATTTCATGAACGTTGCAAAAACCAATTTTAAAAAGAATTAAAATTGCTCTCAAAGTTTTATGACACTCAAAAAACCGCCCCCTTAAAAAAATATAGACAAATAGGACAAATAAAATTAGCTTCTTCAAAACCTACGCACATATTTATGTTAATAAAATTGAATAAATTACTTTTATATTCAAAATTGTTGCATAAGAGCCATAACAGCAAAATTTATTATATTAATTAATATTGAAAGATTCTAATCGAATTAAAAATGTAAATAGTTCAAAAGTATTATGAAATGTATACCATTTGCACAAAATGATTTTTTTAATTAAATCTACTTATTATAGACATAATTTAAAATAGTAGAAATATTTTATTTAATTAAATTAATTTTTGCCAAGAAGATTTTATTATTCCAGTAATTAAATCAATTATTAAAAATAATATTTCAGTAACATGCAAAGGTTGTGGGTAATTCCAACAAACAACAAATAGTGTTATTTCCAGATAAATATTGTTATGCATTGACTAAATTAAAGAGCGGCATATATATTTATACAAAGTCGAAAACATGTTTGTTATAAATTTATTACATTTTTTTAACATAAATTTTAAAAAGTTTATTTATAATTTAAATTAGAAAACCATTTAATTATTATAGAAGTATAAATCATTGAACATTTGTCAATAATTTTCCATATATTATTTATATCGCAATCTTCGAACGTTTAAAATTATGCCATACATAACTAACTGGGCGGCCAAATTATGGCAATTCGGCCTATATAACATTGTCTAATTAAAATTAATGTGTTTGTCGGCGGAAAATAAAACAATAAATATCTAAAGCATTGCTGCATTAAATCGATTTTAGATAATTGTTTAATGATGAAATAGCGTGTTTAACAAATTTAATGTTTAATCTATTGTATAATCATTATAATATATAGATTAATATAATAAATTAAAACCAAATAACAACAGGTCATAGATGATTGTCAAGGCTTTGGCTTAAAAAGATGCCGGACCAACTAGAAATTTCATGCAGGGTAGGAATAAAGTTATTAGGAATTGAGAATTTTTTATTTATATTTAATAAATGATGTATTTTGCCTCTTCACCTAGTACGAGACACATGAATTAGTGTTTCAGGATATGCGCCCATCATCAGTGTGCCTAATATCTCAATGATCAAAGATTAAACAGTACTATAGCTCTCCTTCCCACCACCATAATAATTTCTCAAATTTATCTACGCGCTGACATTCAATAGATTTTTCGGCATGTTAAATCCAGTTTGCGTCGAATACGACTTTGCAAAAGTGTCTCTTTCAGACAGTTTTTTCATTTTCTTAAATACTTTGAACTGGACTTATAAAAGCTAAGCCAAACACGCAAATTTACATTAAATTACTCATCTTTTTAGACTAGTTTCAGTTTGCTGATTTGAGTTTTAGTTTAGTTCAGTTTGCGTCAAACACGACTTTGTCCCTTTCGGACTTTTTTCGCATTTTCTCAAAAATTTTGAACTAAGCTTATGGAAGCCAAGTAAAACACGTGAATCTACATTAAATGGTGCACCTTTTGGGACTGGTTTCAGTGTTCTGAGTTAAGTTTGAGATTATTTCAGTTTACGTCAAAAACGACTTTGCACCAAAAATGTTCCTTTCGGACAGTTTTTCGTATTTTCTCAAAAACTTTGAACTGGGCCTATAAAAGACAAGTCAAATATGTAATTCTACATTAAATTGCGCATCTTTTAAAACTAATTTCACTTTGCTGCGTTTAGTTTTAGTTTAGTTGAGTTTGCTTCAAACACGTGTCACTTTTGGGCATTTTTTCACATTTTGTTGTAAACTTTGAACTGAGTCTATATACACGTGAATCTACATTAAATTGCGCACTTTTTGAGACTACTTTTAGTTTGTTACGTTGAGTTTGCGCTAAACATGGCTTAGCACCAAAAGTATCTTTTTCAAACAGTTTTTTGCATTTTCCTAAATCTGTGTTTGAGAAGCTTCTTCTTCTGTTTAAATTTTGGGAGTATAGCTTTTTCTACTGTAATAACATTAAGATCAATAACTTAACATTCATTAAGAGACAGACAAACAAGTAAAGAAATCAGGAAGAAATGTAACACCGAAGACATAGACAGATGATCGATCGAGAAACCAAACACAAGACCTATTGAAAGATCCCCCCCCAAACAATGGCACAAGAGCTGGACATCACAAAATTAGAATTGAAACAGTGAATTTGCGGTACATAAAAAGTTTCAGTTTCTTAACTATAGATACAATTGCAACATAAGTGCCATTTACTGGCCGATTTTCGTATTACAAAAAATTCAAAATTACAATCAGCAGAATAAAATAAACCAAAAGAATAATTGGCCATTCCAAGCATGCGTCACAAACTAATAGTATCCATGTAAACACAGTTTAACAGAGAGAAAACCATTTATACCTTTTGAGACATTTTTTTAGAAATTTTACATTACGCATATATGTAAGTACATAATTGAACTTGATCATACCATATACAATCCAACTACTTTGTTTGTTGTCATAATCGCAACACTTTGCGAACGATTATTTTATTTATTTGAATATAGTATTAAGACATTTTTATCATTTCTAAGTACTTTCCTATTTTAAAGTTGTTTATTGCTACAATAATTGCATAATTAAATCATTATATTGTCAATAGCTTATCTTACTTATATTTTACGTAAATATGTAGCCGGGAAGTGAATATAATATGCAATCTACGCAATTAAGGCTAAAAAATATTATTTCTGCTAGTAATGATATATATAGAAGATTTTGCGAAAGGAAAGTATGCACTATTCGTGTAAAGTGGACAGGTATTGATTATTTGCCGTCTATAATGTAAATTAATTTTGCAACCTCTTCGAAAACAGTATTACATAATTGTTTAGAATAAATTCATTAATAAATTTTTTTAACTTTCAATTAATTTAAAATATGAGATAAACATTTAACTTCCTTAACCCACCAGAGGTTAATTGCAATTTATTTGTAAACATCTGGCAACAATTTCAAGTTTTGTAGTAGGAAAATTTCAGTTAATTATGACAAGACCGGATTTAGGTGTTTTCTGATAATTGAAAACGAACTTAATATTGAAATAGAAAGTTCCGATCTAGATAAAAGCTTGAATTAAAATGAAACGCCTCTACAAAGTGCAACTTTGAATTAATTGGTATAATAATACAAGCTCAAACAATTAAACAAAAAAAATTTCAAACTAGTTTTTAGTGCAGCAAAGAAAAGATTTAAATCTTTTATAACCAACAAAATGTATACAATAATTTTAAGAGAAATTAATTGGGATTGAATATCACTCCTTCGACGTATAAACTTTTAACGCTTGCAGAGAAAGAAAACTTTAAATTTCTTGATAAGTAACAATTGGGCGGGTGGGCGGGTACCACAGATTTAAGTATTTTTCCATACTCATCTTATAAAGTGAAAAAACTACTTCAAATTCTTTTAATAAGTAAAACTTGAGAAGGTGAGCGGGAACTGAAGTTTAAACTATCTGTTTGTATTCAAGTTCTGGAGTAATCACCATCACCTTCTTTGACATAAAGACCTTTAACGATTGCAGAGAACAAAAACTTTTAACTTCTTGATATCTAACACCCCACGTGTTGGTTTCTTTGTTTGTCTCTAAGCTTAGAAATATTATAAAATGTTTCTAAACTGTCATAAACATAATAAATTGTTTCTGTCATAATATATTTGTAAGCTGTCATAAACGTTATAATAAATTGTTTCAAAACTGCTATAAACGTCAAAATATGTTTATGAGCTGTCATAAAAATTTTCTGAGCTGTCATAGTCGTTATAATATTATTTGGAAACTATTATAAACGTCATAAATTATTTGAGATGTCACTAATTGTTTATGAACTGTCATAAACGCCATAAAACGTTCCTGAGCGGTCATAAAATGTTTGTGAGCTATCAGAAACGTTATCAAATGTTTGTGAACTGCCAGTAGTTGTTTCTGAACTATCTAAACGCCATTAAATATTTGTAAATTGTCATGAATGTTATAAAATAGTTGTGAGTAGTCAATAACTGTTTCTGAGCTGTCATAAATGTTATAAAAATGTTCCCGAACTGTCATAAAATGTTTGTAAATTGCCAATAATTATTTCTAAACTATCATAAACGCCATAAAATGATTGTGAAGTGTCATAAACGTTATCAAATGTTTGTGAACAGTCAATATATGTTTAGAGATGTCTACATGTGATAAAATGTTCGTAAGCTGTCATAAAACGTTTGTGAGATATTATAAATGTCATACAATGTTCCTAAACTGTTACAAACATTATAAAATATTTGTGTATGTCGTAATTCTGTCCTGTCATAAATGTTATAAAATATATCTTATCTGTCATAAGCGTCATAAAATGTTCCAAAACTAACATGAAATATTTATGAGCTGTCATGAACGTTATAATAGTTTATTGGATATCATAGACGTCATAAAATGTTTGGGCTATTAATTATTTCAGAGCTGTCATACAATGTTTCTGAACTCTCATAAAATGTTTCCAAACTGTCATAAAACGTTTGTGAGATATCATAAACGTCTTAGAACGTCCGTGAAATGTCACAAATGTTTGTGAGCTGTTATAAATGTTCTGGAACTGTAATAAAACTCATAAAATGTTTGTAAGTTTGTTTTTGAAAATCTGCTTCTTTTGAAACATTTTTTATTATAATTGCATCAGAAGCTATCTCAGATATGCACCAAAAAATATCTGAAATAGCTTCTTAAGTAAGTAAAAAAATTATATTAAAACCTGCCACGCCGCTAATGTTATGTAAATTAATTCAATTTGCAAATATTTATAAACCATTTACAGCATCCCATTTTCCTTAATTTCGTAATAACTTACGATTAGATTGATTGAATAATCATCATAATCAAATTCAATATACATATATTTATCGCAATTATTCAAAACAAATATCAATAAATAACTTGTGATTTAAATAACGACAACATCAAATAATTGGGCTATCTAAAACTAGATTTAGTCATGGCCAAAAGACCTTATAAAATCTGCAGATGTGTTGGCACAATTATAGAAAGTATTAATGCACTATAGATAGACATATGAGTGACTTCTACACATGTGCTTTTCCGCGTAGCGATTAGAATATAGGTGGACGTAATCATTAATTGAATATATACGTGAAAATAAATTACCGTGTCACTAATGTAAGTTTCAATTTTTTTCATTTATTTGCAACATGCAATAATACTATCTTATATGCGTCAATGTTCGGCATAATTCTATAATATGAATTTAATTTTAATGTTTTGTATTAAATTTCTTGGGTTTCTTAATGAGATTCGTTCATGCAGGATATGTATACAATTCATAATTATTAAAAGTATCAGACTAACAATACTTTAGAGATATTTAGACCTTATCGTTTGTATTTTAACTGACTATTTACAAATTGTATTATGTACATAAATATTTTAATATTCATTTCAAAAGTGATTATTACGTGCAAGCAGCAAATGTTTTATTAATAAGTTAGTATTGGGATATACATGCATAGAATAAAAGACAACAATAATTAATATAATTGTACGTTATTGTATGCCGTGATGGTCGATTTCATGTTCGACTAATTACTTTTTACTCTCAACATACATTTGTCGAACATTCTTTCCTGTCATATTATATAACTAATTTTCTTACATAGATCAATGAAAATTATTGCTACAAATAAAAATCCATATAAGGCTCAATTAATTTAATTCCATAATGCTGTAAGCAGTTAATTGAGTTCATATAAATTCGTATGAGTAAAGTCTAACGGCAATATATTTTGTTTAAAAAACTTATTCAAAGTATATTTTCACTTTAATGGCCAATACAGCTCCTCGCCAAACTTTTTTCAACCGTTGTTATCTGACATTTTATGCAACCGCATCACTTCACTGCGGAAGAAGAACTAATTTTCCCCACCACTCCCCATCGCATCATTCCGGTTTATCTCGTCTGGTCGCATCAGCTGTAGTAGTAACAGCTCAATTAGTAACTATAAGATCTTTCTCTAGCATAGAACCGACCTAACTATTAACTAACAATAATTAATTTGAATTGTTTATCGTATAATCCAACACATTAAATATACTACCACTAATTACATTAATCGTCATTTAATTACACTTTCATTTTGGCTGATTGTCAATGTACATTCCTAACAATTTAATTGTGCAAAATTTGTAATTAAATTATTTTTCTTTTAATTAGGTATTCCTGCAACATTGAACTATGTGCCCTTGTACGAAGGTGTTCCCGAATCTCCAGCATTTATCCCATATCCAAGTTGGAAAGGAAACGAAGTAGGAAATTGCGAGAGTGGTCTAACAACTGTTTACCGTATCAAAGCTGACGAATGTAACAGACTTTGGGTTTTGGATACTGGCACTTTTGGAATTGGGAATACCACCACCAATCCTTGCCCATATGCACTCAATGTATTCGATTTGCGTACAGATAGACGTATAAGAAGGTAATTATTTATAAACTTGTTTTTCAGAATAGCTGACAGATGTCATTAAGTTAAAAGACAATGGTGACGTAATCAATTTCTTGATAACAAACACTTAAGAGAGCGGGCAGTAAAAAAAGTTTATGAATATTTGACCGGTGGTTTTAAAATGTTATCCCGCCCACAGGCCCAAGTGTTTGTCATAAAGAAATTAGAAGTTACCACTACCTACAGTGTTCTTGTAGCTAAGAAACATGACTGAATGACTGACAGATGTCATTAAATTAAGAGACAGCTTGATACAGTATTCCTGCCTACCCGCCCAAGTGTTTGTCATAATGAAACTAAAAGTTACTACCACCTACTGTGTTCCTGCAGCTAAGAAACATGACAAAATGACTAACAAATGTCATTAAGCTAAAAAACAGAGGTAACGTAATCAATTTCTCAATAACAAACATTTGGGTGGGCGGGCGGGAACAAAATTTATGAATATTGAGCCAATGATTTAAAAATGTGTTCCCGCCCACCCGCCCAAATGTTTGTTATCCAAGGATTGAATGTTACTACAATGTCTCTGCAGCTCAAAAACATGACACAATGACTGACAGATGTCATTAAGTTAAGAGACAGAGGTGACTTAACCAATTTTTTAATAACAAACACTCTGGCGGGTGGGCGAGAACACAGTTTACAAATATTGGGCTGTGGTTTAAAAATGTGTTCCCGCCCACCCACCCAAGTGATTGTCATATAAAAATTAAAAGTTACCACCACCTACAGTGTTCCTGCAGCTAAGAAACATGACAGAATGACTGACAGATGTCATAAAGTTAAGAGACAGAGGTGATGTAACCAATTTCATCATAACACACACTCTGGCGAGTGGGTAGGAACTCAGTTTATAAACATTGGGCCGATAGTTTCAAAATGTGTTCTCGCCCACCCGCCCAAGTGTTAGTCATAAAGAAGTTACTATCCCCTGCCTTGTTCCTACAGTTAAAAAAAACTGGCAGAATGGTTGATAGATGTCATTAAATTAGAAGAAGTTGGCGTAATCATTTTCTTGATGACAAACACTCAAGAGTGGATCATGGATGGTTCACTGAGATTATAAATTCTAGGCCGGTAATGTGAAAAGAATTCCAAATGCGATTAAAAGTAAAGTTATAAATTTACCGCAATTTTTTTAATAAATTACCAACACAATTAAAATATTTCTAAGAACAAGAATTATGCAATAAATATGTGTTTCAATAAATAATCGCAAATTGAATAAAGCTTCGTTCATACTCATCCGATTTGCGTTTTGCGATTTTTTTTATTGTAACAAAATATTTCTCGTAAAATCTCGTTCATACTGATCCGATTTTTTTATTGCAATTTTTTCTAGTGACATTTTGTTTTTATTCTAGTAACTTTTATATTTATACTAATATTTGATTTAAAAATTAGATCTATAATATCTTTCAAAACTTAAAAATATTTTTCAATTTAATTATACTAGTTTTAAACAATAATTATTTTATTGTATTTAAACATTATTTAAAAGTTTAAAAGTAAAATTTTTTTTTTTTAGTATTTATTTGAACCAATTTTTACCATATATTTAAAACTAGTTATTTGTGTAAACATAGTTTTATGTAATTTGTAATAATAATGCCCGTATGACACTGATCTATAATTCTTTATTGAATTATATATATAAAAATATTTAAATCTTAAAAAGTCTCTAAAATGCACAAATAATCATCAATCTTATTGTATATTGAAATTTTAAGAATATTTTTAGTTTTTCTTTAGAATTAACACAAAAAATGTACGCATTAACAGTTTTAAGAAAATAGTTGGGTTATATTATAAATGCTATTTTTTATATTTTATGTGTTAATTATAAAGAAACTCTAAAAATGTACTTAAAATTTCAATCTATAATAAAATTGATGATCATTTGTGCATTTTACAGACATTTTAAGATTTAAATTTTTTTATATAAATATATATAATTATTGACAGTGTAATACGGGCATTAGTAAAATTATATTTTTTTTAAACATAACCTTTTAATAAAATGAAGTTAGGCACTTTTATTAAAAATAAAATCGCACAATGTTCAAATTGATTCAACTTTTCCGTTTGATAAAAATACAAAATATCATCAAATATGACTTCTAAAAGAGCAATTAAAAAAAATAAATTTGATTAAAATTAACCTCGAGAACACATAAACAAATGTAAATATGTTACAAAACGCGTAAAAAAATGTTTATATTTTTGTAATGTTGTTAGAGTTGAATTATTTTATTTTATTTGATGTTTTAATTAATAATTAACATTGGATATTGTCAGCTTTAAACTATTGTACTTAAGTTTGGCAACAGCGCGCGTAACATCGGTTAAACAAAGAGTATAATGAAGTGAAGTTGCAAATACAAACCTAACCACAATCTGACTGTTTCAGTACAGAACTGGCATTTGATTTAATAACTGTAAAAACTCATTTAAATTTAGCAAAACTTTTAATTTACAGTTACTTTAATAATAATACTTAATTACAATTCATTTAATTCCATTATTAATAAAAATTCAATGACATGAAGTTAGATACATTCTTAAAAAAATTGCAAAATGTTAAAATAATCGCAATTTTTTGGTTTGACAGGCGGCCATTCTTAATCGCAGAAAAAATGAAGTATAATTAATATTAAAACATATATTTAAGTTTTGAAAGCTATTATAGATCTAATTTTTAAATCAAATATTAGTATAAATATAAAAGTTACTAAAATAAAAACAAAATGTCACTAGAAATAATAGCAATAAAAAAATCGGATCAGTATGAACGAGATTTTGCGAGAAATATTTTGTTACAATAAAAAAAATCGCATTACGCAAATCGGATAAGTATGAACGAGGCTTAATTCTATCTTCAAGTTATAAGTGAAGCTAGTCAAATAATCATAAATTGCCATCTTCAAGTTATAAGTGAAGTTTGTTAAATAATAATATAATACTATCTTCAAGTTATAAGTGAAATTAGTTGATGTATCATAAAATGCTATATTCAGTATGAGGAATGAAAGCATAATGTCATTTTTGACGTTTAAGCTAATTTAGTAAGCACATTAAGTTAGGTTATCTAACCACACTAATTTATTAAAAAAAAGTTAGTAGCCCGGTGAAGTTTAATTATGTAATTTCTATATTTTAACAAAAATACAAACAATTAAACATGTTTAAGAAATAAAACTTTTTATTATAAGAGTGATGCGTTCGATTTTCATTATAATGTTTTATATTTTCAGGTATGAATTGCGTAAAGAAGATACAAATGCAAATACGTTTATTGCAAACATTGCTATAGACATTGGAAAAACCTGCGATGATACATTTGCGTACATGAGTAATGAATTAGGTTACGGACTCATTGCTTATTCATCGGAACAAAACAAATCCTGGCGTTTCGCTCACAGCTTTTTCATGCCCGATCCTTTAGCAGGAGATTTTAACATCGGCGGTCTAAACTTCTAATGGGGTGAAGAAGGTATTTTCGGCATGTCCCTATCTCCAATTCAAGCGGATGGTTACCGTATGATGTTCTTCAGTCCTTTGGCCAGCAACCGGGAATTTGCAGTCTCAACAAAAACACTTCGGGATAGCGAAAAAGTTGAAAGTGCTTACTTTGATTTCACACCTTTAGAAGATCGTGGCTCATTATCGCATATTACATCTCGTGTAATGGATAATGATGATGTACAATTCTTTAATTTAATCGATCGCAATGCTGTAGGTTGCTGGAATTCCGCCAACCCCTACCACCCAGCTAATCTTGGCATAGTAGATAAAGATAATGAAGGTTTAATATTCCCATCCGACGTCAAAGTAGATCGCGATAGAAATTTATGGGTTATGTCCGATAAAATGCCGAATTTCCTACTATCAAACCTTGACTACAATGATTATAATTTCCGTGTATTTTTTGCACCCATAGATGTACTAATTAAAGATACTGTATGCGAACTAAAGACTCACAAACCCATAAACGTATTGGATGGTAATTCATTTGATTATCCTATTATACCACACAGCAAAGGATTGTTCTACTAAGTCATTATTAGCTTTAAATTAAAGATCATCTAGATTGGTAACTAACTACGTAAAGAAATCTAGCACCCAGAAATTCTAAAAGAGTACTCCTTAAGAATATCCATTTTGTATAAAATTGTAGTTATATTATCATTTCGTTTAAATATTTATGTATTTTGTGTAAATAAATTATATTAAAATTTATATTTTCTACCTAACGTAACCCGTTTTATGTATGTTTATTATTATCAAAATTATTACCGGGAACTGTTACCTAAATTGTTACTGTTACAAATAACTAATAATTCGTGCAAATTGTGATTTCAGCATAAACAGATCATACTTCCACAATTTACAAAATTCATAAAAAAAGTTAAATTAATTTTGAGTTTAGTACATGATTGGAGTATAATTAGTGCAAATTTTGAAAAATTATTTGCAAAACTGTGACCTCAGCATAAACATACTCTCTAATAGCATTTTAAAATAATTTGCAAAAAAGGTATTTTAAAAAATTACAATTTTTTTAATTTATTTTTGAGTTTAGTACATTGTTTGAAAATGTTTGAACTATGATTAGTGCAAATTTTGTAAAAGCATTTGCAAATTTGTGTAAAATTATAGTTTACAAAAAAAATTAAATTTAAGCTTATTTTTTTGTTGGGCAATCTTTAGACTATGAGTAGTGCAAATTTTAAAAAATTACTTGCAATAGTGTAAGCACGGCATAAACATGCCCTTTAAAGTGATTTTGAAAAAAAATCAAATTTACTACAATGTTTGGTGCAAATTTTAAAGAATTATTTGCAAAACTGTAACCTCAGCATAAACATACTTTTTGATATAATTTAAAAAAACTATAAAATTTACAAAAATCATAAAAACTATTTACAATTTTTTAAATTTAATTTTTTAAATAAAAAAAAAAATTTGCAATATTGTCACTTTAGCATACACATACGCTCTAAAATAATTTTAAAAAAATCTAAAAATTTACAAAAAAAAACATAAATAACATTTTTTTAATATAATTTTGAGGTTGGTACATTGTTGGACAATATTTGGACTATGATTAGAGCAAATACAATGTTCATACTTGTGGAAAATACTCATTTTGTGTTTTATGTACAATGTACATATTATAAAACAATATATTCTTCAATTTATTTAAAGAAAAGTAAAGTTTGATATCAATAGTTTTAAAATATTATAATTATAAAAAAATTCTAATATCTTCATAAATAATTTGCATACTCAACTCATAATATGCAACAATTTAATAACTTTCTGTCCAAATTTATAAATTATATACTACTTCTATACCAATTTGAAATTTGTAAATAAATATAACGTGGCAAATTATTAAGCTGAATTCCTATTCGCTTAATTATATAGAAATAAATGATTTAATTTAATGTTCTTACAACCGGTTAGAGGTCTATGGCATTTGAAGATAAACTTGTCCAACACAGATGAAACTAATTACCTGATAAACAGCATCTGAAAAATCCCTATTTCCTCTAGCAAATTCCTGCAATAGTTCCGTAGTACTTAACCCCAATGTAAACACCGCACACAAAACAATAGTCCTTGTAATTAACGACCAACACAAACAAAAAATTATAATATATAGTTGGTTCGCGTTAAGACTGCAGTGATGGGAGTGGTTTATAAAGTCAGTATCACACAACTGTAATTGCAACTTATCTTTGTTAGTATTATAATACAGCTAACTTTCACTAACTCAAATAAATCAATATTAATTAAAAATAACTAAATACATTCAGGAACAGTTTCTTCTTCTAGCAATTTCTAACATTTTGCGAAAGTTTATAATTAATTAGAAACATGAGCTATTTAGAGAGAACTTAAATTACATTGAAAAATAGATTAATTTCTCAGTACACCTAGGAACAGTTCGGAAAAGCTCTGGTACATCTTGGAACACTTTTTCTAATACATTGAAAAAGTTTTAAAAAGCTAACTTTGAATACATTTTGACACAGTTCTAGTGCAACTAAGAACACTTGAGTGTAACTCAAATACTATTTAAACAGTTTACGTACAACTCTTAACAGCTCAAACCCATTTGAAAACAGTTCAGATGCACTTTGGAACCCTTAAATGAAATCTTATTGGAACATTAATAAACTAATAAAAATCTTAGAACACTTCAGTTACAGTCTGAAACAGTTCAAGTGCAACTGATAACTTTTGAAAGCTATTCACATCATTTAAAATAACAATATTAACCAAAAGTATACCATATGCAATTTGAACCAGTGGCGTTTATTTCAAAACCTGGAGGGAAGGGGGCTACAAAATACAATAAAAAAATTTACGCATTTTCCAAAACCGTCTCCGAAGGGGTTCTTTTCAATATTTGCCGTGGGACCCAAAAATCCTAGCTTCGCCTTTACGTATCTAGCATCTATCTTCACAAATAAACAAAATTACATTTACTAACAAAATGGAAAATAAAAAACTAATACATAATAAGTAATAACCCAAACATTAAGGCCCTTACGTAAATACAGACATCCACATCGTAGAAAGAACCGGATAAATGTAATTCTGATTTATTATTCTATTTTAATTAATTGCATATAAAAAAACCTCAGGACGACATCGAGAAACTCAAAAATCAATTAATCCGCAGTGGATCCAGCAAGGCAATAGACACAACAATTCAAATAATTAATTAATGCTTCATCTCTTCCACAGGAACCGATAGATGCATACTCAATCCCGCGCCGCTTCGCTGTCTTCTCAATTCAACGTGAACTCGAGCCACCTCAAAGTCGCAATCCCTTTCAGATAATTCCGAGGATGCAACCACAATGAAGGGTTCATAACCATATGTCAAAGAAAGAAAAAGCAGACCAGTTAAAAAAAAAGAAAACGGAGACAGTAAGATAATTTTATCTAATAACTTAATATGTACTTCCATTATTGCTGATAGAGAATCCGTCTCACAGCTCAATAACATCGCTTCTGGCACACAGAGTAGCCAGAGTAATCCTGTAAACCCCGGTCCAGTATCAACTTCGACAATGGCATCCCCCCGGTAAACGAAAAAGAAAAACCTCCTCCAATTTATATCATAAAAGATAGCTATCCAAAAGCGTCTTTCGCATTCTGCGTATCATGCATCAATTGACGCAAATCAGGAAGCAGCGATAATAGAGCTATTGATTACATCACTTCTCGTATCACACTAAAACCAAAAAACCCTCACGGTGGTTCTGAAGAGCATGTCCGACTGTTTTAAGGTCAATAGAGCTACGGTCTAACTTATCATTTAGGGTTTTAAAACTATATCGATAACTAGAATAAGCAGAAAAGAAAAGGTATTTTCTATGCTATACGGTAAAAAATCATAAAATGTTTGGGTTAAAATATCTATGCAAGCTCAAAATTAAAATAGAGATTACAGCCAATGCCATCGATATCAAAAGTTGAGACATTCGGCAAACAAATGCTCTTACGTTTGTGTAAAATGCGCAGAACCAATGCTCAAGAAAAAGAGGTAAAAATGAACCCACTTCTCCCAAGTGTGTTCTATGTCATCCCTTACACTGCCAGCTTTAAAGAGTGCCCAGTGCATAAACAAGCATCGGCTAAAATTGCTAATAGCAAACAAACCTTCAGCTTAGCAAAAACCAACCGTCATCTTCTGGTGGTAAAAAAGCTGGTAAATTTACAGCCGACGCCCGCAAAAATTTCCTAGAGAGATTGACGAGATGGCAGCCAATCAAGATCGAGAAGCCGGAGGATAATTCATAATTTTGCCATAACCATCCCTGTACCCCTACAATTGTTCCCTGCGTATTCTTCTACTGGGAGTATACATTCACGCGACAAATCCAGTCCCGTCCAAAAGCGATCTTAACCGGCTCAAGGTCACGCCAACGACGAATCACAGCTTAGACTAATATGTATATCTGATGCACACCACCAATACCACCTCCTAGCACACCAAAGACTAGATATCATTAATTACGTTTAAGCTGCAGAACATAGAAAACCGATCTCAATTAACGAGGTCACCCGTCCAGCAATCAATACACCGACTCCTGTACGGTTCTCTTAGGAACTCCCGGCCCTGCAACAGTTTCGGCAAGCGGTACATTGTGACTCAAATATATTATAATATAAATAGAACGACAGACGATTTGCCTAGTTATTAATTAGATAAATATATCAGTTTGCTACCAATATACAGTCTGATATAAATAAGAAAAATAGATCAGGCTCAAATTTCAATTTAAAAAACTGCACAATTTTTATTTATACATTAGATTTTAGATTAAGTATAAAAATTATTTCATACCTAATGTTTTGTAAAAGGTGTTCCAATAAGAAGTAACCAATTTAGAATCGTTTTTCAAGTGTGTCAAAATTACATTTCTGACCAAAGATCTCAATATCCATTAATTTAAATCAGAATTAAGCACACCATCAAGTCATTATAGAGCGCTTATAGGAGTTGGAAAGTTATTTGAAAATAAAATTGTTTATGACTTGAATCATTAACATCCAAGTAGGTATTACAAAAATTATTTACTCTGTAAAAATCCCTTATTATTTATTTATTTCTATAACTATACAAACAAATCGTTATTTCTTATTGGACCACCCTTTATTAAAAATATATTTAAAACAATTTAATTTAATATTTATAAAATAACCAATTACCATAAATAAACATGCACATAAATACTGACATCTAACAGTAATAAAACATTGGAGATCAAAAACAAGAAGCAATAAAATTTAAAAACTGAAAACATATAAAACTAAGTATGAACACAACTAGGTGTCTTGAGCTCATGGTTTGTACTGGACGTATTTTGTACTTTACGTTGTGAGTGTTGCAGTCTTAATTATTAACCAGTTGATATATTAAAACATATTTTCCAGTACGAGAGTCCTCATGCTGTATCATCATATGATAAAACCTTTGTACTGGTTTATATCTGAAATCAGAACATTTATTATGTGATCGTTACTAGAATTATATTAATTTTACCTGCTAAGAATATCGCTAAGAAATGGTGTTAAAACATCAAAAAATATTAGATGTGATGGTAAAGGTTTTGTTGGTGGATAATTATTTCTCAGCCAAGCTGAGGGAGAATTGTAAAAATGGTCTGCCTCAACAATATATCCATCTACTTTGGCTAAATTAGGATTACATGTTAAAAATCTAGCCGAGACATTGACATGAAGGTGACTATAAAATGGGGTTGAATGGCAAGGCATTAAAAACAAAAGATTTGTATGTACAGGATCTTTTGTGGCTATCTCCTTAAGTGGTGTCATTACATCAATAGTTCCTCGTTGATGGAATTGGCCAAGATATAATGCAGGTACTGCATTGCCTAAGAATATAACAGCAACAACAACCCAAATAATAACGCTAAAAATTAATTAATTTAAATTATTATAATATGGTAAAATTAATCATACTCACTCATTTGCTTTGCGACTCCACATAGTGAGATATTGCGATGTAATGTACAACATGATTGGTAATAGAGAGAGTAAAAATCGAAATTCTTTATGTGCCAAAGTACTAGAATAGAAATTTATATTAGTCAATAACATTTATATTAGTCAATAACATTTATATTAGTCAATAACATTTATATTAGTCAATAACATTTATATTAGTCAATAACATTTAACAGAATTAGAACAATTATAATGTATATACATGGTGTTTACTGATAAGTTTAACAAAAAAATAAATTTTGAAAAAATTTGTACCTGCACTCTAATTAAGAATGTAATTTATGTACTTCCCTAACTAATTCATTCAAGATAATGTCTACTCCGACACTGAGGTGAAGGTCCTTAGTAATGAAATCCTGTGCATAAAGTACCGGCTGCTGAACCTTAATGAAAAGCTCATGAAGGACCAGACGAAGAAGACCGACCTCCAGAATGAAACCCTCAACAAAATCAAAAAAGAAGTGGAAGTCACCGTCAACGCCACTAACAGCAAGCCGCCACACCACCTCCAAAGTCGACGAGAAGATGGACGTGCACCAGGACAGGAGGGATTCATTGTGGCGATGAGCAAGAAGAAGATCACGGGTAAGTACCTTTTAGCATCTAGTACTAATAAGCCTTCAGCGCCTTCAGCGCCATCAGCCAACAAGGCTAAAGGGTCCACGACACGACCAGCTACTAAGGCGACCAACTATGGTCAAGCCAGTAGCTCCCTCCAACAAGCAGCCACACAAGGCGTCGTGTGTCGCCACCCTTTGTAATACGGAACAAATCCGTATTCCAAAAGCTAGCGGCTACACGTGCGTCTGTGTCAAATGTACCAAAGCCCATCCTAGCTCCACGTGGAAACAAACACAAGTGCACACCGCAAGCTTATCTCAAAATAATCTTCCACAAAAAATCAACCCAAGGCACCTGCTCAAAGGCATACTTCTCCGGAGTTTTCCCAACGCCCGAAACTATGCACAGGCAACGGGAAACCATGCACAAAGCGCACAGACTAATTCAATCAATAATCAGCTTCTCCTCCGCTTGGCTCAAGCAAAGCGAAACTGATTTCAAGGAGATTTTTTTATCTTCAATCAATCTTTTATATCAGACTACTTGTCCGTTAGTCTAAGTCGTAGTCGTGGTACAACCCATATGTAACGCCTATATGGTTGGCACACCACGTGCATTCTTAACAATTTCAGTGGCAAGAAGGTCTATGCGTTGAATTAATAGTGTTCCAACCTCTTGCACTAACAACATCTACCTGCAAGCCTACCTAAGATGGCAGACTCACGCCGATCCGTAAACCATATTGAACAGCGACAGGTCAGTGACAAATCCATCAAAGAAGCGACTAACGATGGGAAATTCCCAAAATACATCAACGACGATAACGACTTTAGTAATTATCGTCATCAAAAATCCCACCTGCCGGCGGCGGTACAATTAAATACAGCAGAGTCGTTTCTCTGACCCTGTCTCGAGGGCTAGCATACCGCCCGTAAAAAGGCACGTGTAACTCCAATATACGTGCAAAACTAAATTACTTGTAGGGGTCTTAATTACAATTTGTTACCAAGATTCTTAAAGATTGTGTCAGATTTCGGTTTGACACAATAGATGGATACCGTAAATCTATTGCGTACTTTAGAACAGCTTGAAGAGTCCAAACTCTAAACCTTTCTTGCAATAGAAGAACGAGAGCATACGCTCATGATCCGAGGTTTACATCTTAAAACAAAACCAGCAGCAATAAATCGAGAACTGATAAAGATTAGAACAAACCCTAAGCATGTCCCGCATGCCAAGGAGAACCTCAAACAAGTCGAGCGCACTGGGTTCGCACTGCCAACGATGTGGACTATCATCGAATGCAAGCAAATCAAAGTTAGATTGCGTCAGGTGTGTAGGGTAACACGATGCAAACAGTGTGTACCGTTAGCACGGACGCAGTTGCTAACTGAGCCAATTGTGGTACCTGGCAAACTTTCGGCTGCAAAGTCTTTCTCGCTTTTCGCAGGCAAGAGATGCAACGCAAAAACGATAGCAGGCAATCACGTGCAAGCAAAAGTCAAACGCACGGTGTTACTAACTACTAATGCAACCTCTGTGCAAGGCGTAGTTATAAAAAGCGATGCTGCTTCTGTGGAAAGCTTGTGCGAGTCCCCGTAAGAGATGTTGCTTTACAAAGTGAAGCTGCTTCTAAGTGAAACGTGTATCAGTTCCCCCGTGGGAATGTAGCTAACGAGAGTAAAGCTGCTTCTGAGCAAAGCGTATGTGGATCCCCAAGTGGAAACAAATAATGCTGTGTGTAGAGAGACGTTCGACTTGTCGCGGGTGGGTAGATTTCGGAATAAGACCGATGCGTTAGTAGCGAAATCGGTGATTGGGCCTTCTAAAAAAAACACCGCAAAGACTCAAAATTCTGTTAAAGGGAGACGGTAATAGTAGCGACGGTAAGTAGCTCTTATCCAAAAAACCACCACAAGAACGTCCACGTCTACACAAAGTGAATGCGACGGCTGAACAAAAAGATAGAGGAAACCCAAAAAAACACGGCACGGTAAAACATAGAAAACATAGACTTAGATTAAAAACAATTTTATTGTTTTAAGAACTGATCAAAAACTGAAGAATGCAAATAAATGTTCATTTAAGTAAATTTTTGTGATTATTAATAAAAAGAACTCACCTGTATACTGCTACAGTAAATGTAACAGTTAAGAGTAATGCTAATTCGTCAACATAGGCTTCACGGTTCTTCAAAATATGGGTAGTCGCTAGCATAAATGGAATCAATTGGACTCCTAATATAGCAGGCAACCCTTGCGACAGATACCAGTGCCATGGGTGTGTTCCATAAAATGCTCCTATCCCGTTGACTACATTCATCTTCAGGAACTCGTACCATGTTACGACAAAAGAGCCATGACACAGGCTGTCAATTGTTGTCGACAAAATTAGAATGATAACTCTGTAATATATTATTATTAGAATTAATAGGACAAAAATACAATTTTAATAAACATTGGTTTTTTAAGTAGCTTAATGGCTGGACATTTTTTACAACAATGAGTGCATACCAGAAGGCTGGAGCAAAAACCGCTTAGTTTCCGCTACGTTCGTAGCGCACGCTTCTGATTTCGCTTTTCAAATCGGTAGCGAAAATCACTACTAAGGCAGCGGAAACAGTTCCAAATGAAACAGCCTTCCTGTACGTACCCAATGGGTGCAGTAGGTGATAATAACTTAAAAAACCAATTTGCTTGGCTAAAAAAGCCCAAAAACTTAAATTAGAAAACTTACAGGGAAGGTATATATTCGCTGATAATAGTTCGCAACTTGTTTGGTGAATTGTGTAGATGATACAAGCACAATGGCGTCCATACAATCGCAGCGGTTGGTCTCATAGCACACATAAGTCCAAGAATAGGAACAAAGTTAATTGATGTTTGTTTTTCAGACACTAAAAACAAAAATACATATTTTTTTTTAAAGTTATGAACAATTTATTTGATTGCTTAAATAGGAAACGTAAATATGCTTCTATTTGCTTGGGCACTGTTATATGAAAAACCTCGCATAAAAAAAAATTTAAAGAAAAAAATAAATTATTTATTAGTTTAAGTAAAGTAGATCGTAGCACAATGGTCTAGTGTGTGAACTGCTGAGCAGGCAGCCCGAGTTCGAAGCAATATCTAATTTATCAAATATTTTTTGATGCGGTCGTCTTCTTCGCATGACAATGGCAAACCAGCAAAGTATTTGATTCAGATTCCACTTTAAAATGTAGGTCCTGCATTTATGTGTAGAACTATTATCGCACACCACAAACATACAAGAGGGGTGCGAGCACACTACAAAAAGAAAAACTAAAGCAGATAGTAAAGGCTCAGCGGGAAAAGTGTAACACTCCTCCGACACCAATGCTTGATCTGAACTTTGAGAAACACGTCCAGATAGTCGTCACCAGCTGTTGCTTAACTTTTGTTAGCGCTGTTAACTATAATTGAACGGCTTATTATCAGTAATGCCCGTATTACACTGTCAATAATTATATCTTGAATTATCAATAATATCATCAATCTTATTGTCGATTGATATTTTAAGAATATTTTTAGGTTTTCTTTATAATTAACACATATAATGTGAGAAATAGCATTTATAATATAACCTAACTATTTTTTAAAAACTGTTAATTCGTACATTTTTTGTGTTCATTCTAAAGAAAAATTAAAAATATTCTTAAAATTTCAATCTACAATAAGATTGATGATTATTTGTGTATTTTATAGACTTTTTATGATTTAAATATTTTTATATATATATAATTCAATAAAGAATTATAGACATTTTAAATTTCATTATTTATCTTCTAAATATATTGTAATTAGTTTATGTCTACCAGATAACAGTTATTGTTTACCATTTAACTTTTTATTATGTTTATTTCATAATGCTTTGGGATGTCACACTAATAATATACAGGGTGATATAAAGTTAAATCGCCAAACGTTTAGGGTTGATTTCTTAAGTTAAATAGGACTTTTGTCTATAAATTCATTTCCAAAAATGCACCCCTCAGATCAAAAAATGAATAAATTTATCGTTTCTAGAACTTGTCAATTAAGTGTTAATCTTAAACACATTTTGACATTTAAGAGAAGTTGACAGTTGTTTTATCAAATTGACAGTTTTTGTTTTCTCATTTTTTCTGTCAATCAAGCTCAGTATTTTTGGAAATATCTTTTTTTAACCCGGTGGTTTTACATTGGATCACCCGGTATATGAATATACCTTCATAGTAATGCTTCTAATATTTTTACTCTTTATAATTTGAAAAATATATATTGCCTAATGTCTCAAAACTCAGAATGTTATGCAATAACAAATACCAAAATAATGCAACCAAATATCCTATAAAGTATGGTTTTATAAAGTGTAAAAACAACTCTACACGCACGCATCTTACCTGCACTTTTTCTAAATGGATATCTTGATAATGCTATTGTTGTCAGGCAAGTCTCTATAGTGTTTATCAAAGTTCTTGATCCAGTGTAGAACCAAAACCATGATGTTGAAATACAGAAAATGGACCACTTCGTTTTTCCACATAATTTCCAGAAGCAGAAATCGGAATATGCACTTAATAAAGCTTGTAATACTCTCGGAGCAAACGTCTAAAAACAAAACAAAATATTAGTCTTTAATAAGTTAACACGTTAAGCTCACTGCAAAAAATCCTGTAAATTTGTATTGGCGATGAAGGGTTCATATCAATAATCAATTCACTCTGCAATAAAAAAATTACAGAATGCTCTAGTGAAATTGTCATATAATAACTGTCAACACTTTCAATGATTCCTATAATACATCATAAGCAAAGCCTTCTATATCACAAACATTATATTTCTGCCAACTCTCTCTGTGTAATATTTTAAAATCATGTTCCAATTAATTAAGATTCGTAAATTTTATTTTGCAAATTGTGCAACATATAATATAGCAGTCGTGCGTAAGTTGCCATCTAATTACATTTACAACAATTCAGTAACACCTTTAGATATTATTAAGAGACTGCACACGTTACTACTGTATACATTCAATTTAAAATCACATTTATGCTTGCTACTAGTTATAGTTTAGCATTTAACTAAACTATAACTAGTGATATTTACAATCCAATTAGAAATAAACATACCAATAAGAAAGCAGAATCCAATCCAATATAATTTAATATTTTATACAAAATTCCAAATATTAGAGGATGTATATAGCTTCGAATCCCACTGGTCCATTCCCATGTTAGATATCCATAACCATACACTAATTTATGAGCAACTTCTAGACTTTGCCAGTATTCATCAGGAACAAACCATGTTTCTACCAGAAATACTGAAGCCAACCTCACCAAGAGAAAAATTCCGAACACCTTAAGGGCATTCATCGTCGCACTGTTCGCTTATTTTACCGCATACACATTAAATCTAATTTACTGAATGCTATTTGTAAATAGCATGCGGCTCCCACTCAGATTTTATTTACCGGAACGTAGCACAGCAGCACTAGTAAAAAATTAAGCAATAAGCTCCTCGACCCTCCCTCCGACAGTCCATAGAAAATACACACGTATAGAAAGGCAACTCCGCCCATTTTCTGTCACCTTTGATAAGCACCATCTTACAAAACTTACTACAGAATTTTGTCAGTAAATTAGAAAACTTTAATTACTAAACTTGCCCGCTAAATTTGAAATACTAAATTATTTATTTTGCGCACTAAATTTGAAAAATAAATGTATTTATTTTGCGCGTTATTTTTTAGTAATTCATATACTTACCATTTAAAACCTGAAATACATGTAAAATAAAAATCTCTGTATTTCAAGAAATTGTAAAAATAAAACATTAAATTATGTATAGGTTATGTATTGTAATCTGACTATAATACATATATTATAATATATTACATATATAATAACTATATAATTACATTACAAATATTTTATTATTTGATATAAATAAATATAATAGTTTACAACCTTATACATTATGTACTAACCTTAAAAGCAATATACATTAATTGTAAATTAAATTATACACTAAAAGATTTCACACAAAACACAGTGATAATACAAAACAGGCAGGATGAAGCACAAGATGAACGAAACGAACAAAACGAACAAAACGAACAAAAAATGTAAACCATAAATGTAAACTGAACACTAACCAACTGACAATATAAACAAAATAAGTTTCAAAAAAATGTCATGGCTGACTCTCATATGATCGTAGATTTTACGCTTTTGGCGCCCTCATTGGAAGTTGCTACCACTAATTGACAAATTTGACCAATTACACATAAGTGAACACACCATGCGACAGTCTGACAGACATCAAATCTAAACTAACATGAAGTTAGAAACAAGCCAATGCTAAAGCGTTTTGCGATTTTTTTTATTGTAACAAAATATTTCTCGCAAAATCTCGTTCATACTGATCCGATTTTTTTATTGCGATTTTTTCTAGTGACATTTTGTTTTATTTTGGTAACTTTTATATTTATACTAAAATTTTATTTAATAATTAGATCTATAATACCTATCAAAACTTAAAAATATGTTTTAATTTAATTATACTTGTTTTAAACAATAATTATTGTAATGTATTTTTAATCATTAATTAAAATTTATAAATAAATTTTTTTTTAGTATTTATATGAACCAATTTTCACTACATATTCAAAATTAATTATTTGTGTAAACATAGTTTTATGTAATTTGTAATAATCAGTAAAATTATTATTTTTTAAATACATAACCTATGTGACATATCAACCTAACTTTCAAAAATACAATAAAAAAAAGTAAATTTTATCAATGTTAACCGCAAGAATACATAAACAAATGTAGACATGTTACAAAACGCGTAAAAAAATGTTTATATTTTTGTAATATTGTTAGAGTTGAATTATTTTACTTTATTTGATGTTTTAATTAATAATTAGCATTGGAGATCGTCAGTACTTAATAAATAAATTTAATTCTTAATTACAATTCATTTAATTACATTTTTAATAAAAATTGAATGGCATGAAGTTAGAACATTCTTAAAAAAATCGCATAATATTAAAATAATTGCAATTTTTGTTTTGACAAGCGGCTATTTTTAATCGCAGAAAAAATTAAAAAATTGGATGAGTATGAATGAGACCGTTAATGTCAGAATTAATTATACACCGAAGTTAGCACCCATTAGCACCCATGCCGTTTTTACTGATGATTAGTGCTGTTATAAATTGCTTAAATTTGAGATAGATTGAAAGGGGTGATCACATAAAAAATCAAAGTTTATGTCAGCACCTAAAAAGTATAATACTTAGATAAGAGAAAATGCCATTTTCCGATGTTTGTGCCACATGCCGTTTTCACTGATGATTAATAGTGTTATAAATTGCTTAAATATTAAATTTGAGGGGTGATCACATAAAAAATTTGCAAAAAGTACATACATATATTAATAGAGTGAAATACAAATTATACAAAAACTTGTGCCAACTGTTTAGCATTTAAATAAAAAAATGAAAGATATGTTATTCTGGCATGTATCGCATATCGTTTATCGCAATTAATGACGTCATCATTAATTAAAAAAATCAGCCGGTGATCTCTTTTCGTACTACAGGACCATTTAGTAATATAAACTCAATACCAAGCTTTATGTTAATTGTATTTTTTAACGTCAATATGTATTATTAATTACAAATTTATGATTTAAATGTCACACTTCCCCTCCGGTAGGGGAAATCTATGACGTAGTGCAATATATTGCCCTTGCTATTTTATATGACAAGGGCATGTGTTGACAAATATTTTCATGACGTAACATATTGATACGCCTTATTCTAAGGTATTGCTAAAGAGAGGCAGGCGCCATCTATTAAACTAAACGTAAGATAGTTTGTAATTATTTTTGAGCGCGAAAATATGAAAAAATAATATAAAATTATTATTTATATGGAGTGCAATCTATATTATTAAAACTACTAATCTAATAATTTATATTTTTAAATAATTATGTGTCAATATAAAAAAAAAATAAAATAAAAGTAATAAATTATATCATAAAAATTATCTAATAAATATTTCTAGTTATACGAGTTAATGGATTAATAAATTTGATGATTGATGAATGAAAAAATATCATTGTATATTTTGAATTAGTTTTATTAGTTTAAATTTTAACAGCTAATAGTTGTTATGCTAATTAATAATAAAATATATGTTTATGGTATAGTACGCCTATAGATATAGTGTCTTGAATTATCTCAGCGGATTACTTTATTACTAATCGCCTTGAAGAGACAATTATGTTTGTATTATATACCATAAATAGCTTATAACACCTCGATGTTAAAGGGTGAAATTATTATATAAATATACAATATTTTCACCCATGAATACTGCCTCGGGTTTGAGGTATATAATACAATCATAATTGGTTGCTAATGAAATAATCCGTTAAGATAATTTAAGGCCATGTTGTAAAGACACTATATCTATGGGCATACTATATATTAGATGTTGAATATGAAAATAAATTTAAAAACTGGATTGACGATATAATAATATCGTCAAACACATTATGTTTAATATAAACAAAATGTAATAAACATATTAATGTGTTCATTACATTTATAACTAATTCAGTTCCACTTAAGGTAAATAAATTAAGTTTATTATTAAATCATTCAGTTTATTTTACAAAAAATACATATATAATATCGGAGCAAAACTCAGTCCTAGATATTTCTTCTACGCTCTTCTCTTTTGAATGTCCCAACTACCACAAACTAGCTATAACGTAAAAAAAATATATTAATTTTAATTATGTATAAATAAATTTAAAAAATATATTATATTCAATTAATATAACTCTACATATAAAATGTTTGGTAATTGCACGATACATTAAAAATTGTAGTTGCAGGATATTATATTAAACGCTTGATAAAATATTTAATTTAAATAATTTATTATGTTGGAAGAAAAATTTAAATATCAAACATTTTATTTGTACTTTTAGGGCCGCTTTTACAATTGTCAGATAACTTAAACCAAGAATAAATTTATCTACAGTATAAACCTGGTGTAGCATTAGTTATGCCTTTGTTGCAGTTTAGATAACCTATTGAAACGTCAATGATGACTTATAAACTGACGTATAAATCATTTATACGCAAATTTGTTGAACGCGTTACTTGGTTACTACACTAAAGATAACTACTGCTTCAAGCACCGAATAAGTTATCACTAGTTTATTTTCGTCAAAACATACAATTAAAATTTTATAAAATTGCCAGGACTTCTAAAGTGATCGGAGCCATTGTAAAATTTCAATCACCCACATACTCAAGTAGAATCTCTATTTAATGAATACCAAATTAGAACTAAAAATAAAGACGAACCCCTTGAAGATCCCAATGATTAGGTCAATCAAGGAAATAATGCTCGACGATTATCAATTTTCTTCTGTGCAAAAATTTTAGCATCAAATCCTACTTTAGTTGTAACGCGTTTTTGCATTTTCTAAAAAAATCATTTATTACAAAGATGGCCGTTTTTGGAACTGACTTATAAATTGACGTATACGTTGTTCATACGCTAATTTGTTGTGCGCGTTACTTAGTTACTGTACTAGAGATAAGTTATAAGGGATTGTAAAAGCGTATTTTTCTATTTTGCGTCTCTTACAAGTCTATAAAAGCACCCAAATGACTGCTTTTATAGCATAAAAGAGTGCTTTAATAGCCTAGTGCAATTTAGTTTTTCAATGGTGGTAACCATGATCTGTCATCTGTCAGACAGTTGTAAGAAAATAATGTATAATATCAAAACAAACGTTTTTATTAATAAATTATGTGCTTGTAGCTACTAATAAATGAAAACTTTTTTTATATTATATTATAACACATTTTAACAAAATTGGCAAATGAAAAAGTTCGTTAATTGTCATTTAAATTATGTCCGTAAAGAGTACAATTTGTAAATATGTTCACTGTAACTTTTGATGTATCTTGCGGGTTTATTGTAACACCAGGTAAATTTTGTGTAGTTACAATTTTTTGTTGAAAACTAGTCGCATCATTAATAGTTATGTTTTTGTCAGAGTTGGACGTAAATGGTACATGTGGATGTGGTGCGCTAGAAGATGACGGTAAATTTATATCTATTTCCGATCTGTCGTTATCCTCGTTGATAGTGCTTTTATTTGGCTGTGATGCGAGCAATTGAGATACTTCAATTTTATGCTTTTCAGAAGCTTCCACATAGCCCTCGGCAACTGCCGACGACCTCCACCCGCCATGACGTTTGATAGTTAGCAAATCACCACCACGATTTGCCAAATGAGTGGCACTAGATCGCCTAAAGCAATGCCCAGTATATAGTTCAGAATTTAGCAACTTTAGAAAAGCTGCAATACTTTTAGGTACTTTTCCCATAATATTAATACCTATTGGACTATTAATGCAGTAACCGTTTCAATATGTTAAAAAAAATCGCTTATGAGTCACATTACTTGGTCTTAACTTAATGTATTTTTTGATCAAAGTAATCCATTGTTTATTAGTGATAGCAAATTTTCGTGGTATATTATTTTTTGTTTTATTTATCGACACAAATATGGAATCACCTTTATATTCGATGTCATCGATTGTCAAATTTGTCAGCTCTTCCCTCCTGCACGCACCGTTAAATACAATTATCAAAATTATTTTCATTGCTAAATACATTTTATCATCTGCTTCTTGGATAAATTTATTAATTTCGTCTTCTTCCAATATTTTAGACTTTTTTGCCACATAGCCTTCAGATGAACGTTTCAAAAATGCTTGCAATTTGTTGTACTTTGATATGTCCTCGTTGTTGTGTATGTTTAGACACGTTCTCAACATAGAGTACGTTGTCCATAAAGTTGACGATTTATATTTTTGCTTCAATACTTGAAAATACGCAAGTAAAACGTTCTCCGATATTCCATTTATGTCATTTTCACTGCGCCATTGTAGAAATTTTGTGTACTGTTTTTCGTACTGTTCGCCAGATTTAGTAGGCAGTAAGTTACCAACCGCTTCTTCTGCAATTGCTCTTATTTCTGGAGGTGTACAAGAGACTTCTTCGTTACTCATCTTACACTGATGAATTGAAAGACACAAAATCAAATTTCAAAACAATCTGTCAATGTCACAATTAGTTCTGCCAATTACAATAAAATTTCCTAGATTTTGAAATTTCTATATTTTTAACTAAAATAGACTACAACACTAGCAAAATAGAAAAAATAGTATAAAAAACTTGTTTCATAAGTCATTTGTAGCACTCGTCCTTTAGAACGCTCGTCGCTACGCGACTCGCGTTCTAAATTTGGACTCGTGCACCAAAACTTGACTTATAAAACACGTTCTATAATATACTATTTTATATATTCCTTAGATAGCGTTACTCCTTGTTTAACCGACGATTGTAAAAGCGGCCCTTAATATAATAAATTATACTACTATAAAATAACCTTAAAAAATATTTTTATAATGTACATATAATATACGCAAATAACATAAATTAATATAAAATAATATAATAATAAATATAGCTGCTTTCCCGTTAATAGGGTTACTAACCCAGGGCATCTTACCCCAGCGCGCGCCAGTGCAAGTTACACTCGAGCGTCTTGCACCTTTACGGGAACATGTTTCTGTAGCGTTTGCGCATATGTCAGTGTAAGATTTCTTTTAATATTTTGTAATCACTTACATTTATGTGATTATTATTTAATTTGTTTATATCTCTTTAATTTTTAATTTTTGTTAGTAATTTCTTCCGTTGACTGTTCCTGATATATATTTTAATTAATTAATTGCTTCTGTCAGATGTAATTTTTTATGAACCAATCAAATGAGGAAGTGCAACTCGCCCCGCTTGAAAAGTTGGGGCTAGAAGAAGAGGGGAAGGACGACTTTGTGCAAGTTACCCCACTTATGTATACGTAACGGGAACGCAGTGCATCTTGCCCTGGCGTGCACCAGGGTCTGTCAGAAAGTAACGGGAAAGCAGCTAATATCTTACCTTAATATAAATCTTTTATATAAAATATAAACAAACTGTAGAGTGAAGGCTACTATAAACACTGAAAACACTCAGGCGCTATTGACAAACGACTGGGCAACACCTCCCGAGGTGGTGAAAGGAATAGCAATACCTTGAACGATCTATGACGTCGACTGCCCTTGCTATACATCGCCAGAATACCGCTATCAATACCTACTCCGTTTTTAGCAACAGCTGTGACGTATATCCACGTGGATATGAGCGCCAGAATACCGCTCCAGGGGTGCTATTTTCGAGTTTACACGAAACACTTTCGTATGGGAAAGTGACGTATTTTCACATGAGATTCAATATTCGGTATTTTTGAACGGTGTAATCTCGATCGTATACACATTTGTTCTCATGAAATACATCGAGTGGGTATAACCCATGAGAACAGCCGTTTCGTATGGGAAAATTTGACATTTATGCATCTCTATGTTTAGGTTATAAATATCAAATATTAATTTGTTTACAATGGCATTAAACCAACAAATTCATTTAGCAGCAATAGCTGTATTGGAGGATGCTGAAAATCAAGCACAAGTTGTTCTAAGCTGTCATCATCGCGATGATCTTTTTGTAAATTTGTTGCAGCTCTAATGTTGATTGTTGTTGGTTTGATGTTATTTAATTAAAACACTTACTACTTTAATATTATTTATTAATAATTATTTCTTCACTTGAGCCTTGCGGCCCAAGCTCAGAGCTACCGCTCTTTTCAATACTTAAAATATAACTTACTTAAAACTATTCCTCTCGCATATTTATATTAGTAGATAGGGATGAAACCGACCCTTGACCATAAACAGATGGTTTATAATCTTAATGGGTTTTTACAGTCATAAAATCGGGTTGGGACACAACAAATTTAAGTAAGCATTTTGTTAGATGATTGTATTGTCTGAACAAGGTGGCGGTGAGCCATTTAATTGATATTTTGGAACCATTTCTACCTATACAAAGTAGGCAATCAGCGTTGGATGTTCAAAGCGCAACTCGATCTTTATTAGAAATTTTAAATCTCGTAGGTTTTCTACCTTAAAATGTGATGGTATGCCCACTTCAGGTGACATTTTACAGTGATGCCACATACTTTCATACGAACAACATAATTTTAATTCGTACAACGTTCAAAAATACGCGTATTCGTTTTCATGTGATTTTTTTCGTGAGAATTGATTCCCATTCGAAACTATTCCCATGAGTTCGAAAATAGCACCCCTGGGGTGCTATTTTCTAGTTTACACGAAACACTTTCGTATAGGAAAGTGACGTATTTTCACATGAGATTCAATATTCGGTATTTTTGAACGGTGTAATCTCGATCGTATACACATTTGTTCTCATGAAATACATCGAGTGGGTATAACCCATGAGAACAGCCGTTTCGTATGGGAAAATTTGACATTTATGCATCTCTATGTTTAGGTTATAAATATCAAATATTAATTTGTTTACAATGGCATTAAACCAACAAATTCATTTAGCAGCAATAGCTGTATTGGAGGATGCTGAAAATCAAGCTCAAGTTGTTCTAAGCTGTCATCATCGCGATGATCTTTTTGTAAATTTAAGTAAGCATTTTGTTAGATTGTATTGTCTGAAAAAGGTGGCGGTGAGCCATTTAATTGATATTTTGGAACAATTTCTACCTATACAAAGTAGGCAATCAGCATTGGATGTTCAAAGCGCAACTCGATCTTTATTAGAAATTTTAAATCTTGTAGGTTTTCCACCTTAAAATGTGATGGTATGCCCACTTCAGGTGACATTTTACAGTGATGCCACATACTTTCATACGAACAACATAATTTTAATTCATACAACGTTCAAAAATACGCGTATTCGTTTTCATGTGATTTTTTTCGTGAGAATTGATTCCCATTCGAAACTATTCCCATGAGTTCAAAAACAGCACCCGGCGCGCATTGCGATCTCGCAACACGTCATAGACTTCCTCTACTGGAGGGGAGTGGTGTCGTTACCGGTATTATGGCACTTTTCTGCGATGTCGATTGACGTCATCATTTGCGAGAATTTTATTTTTAAATGCGACACCTCTCAAGCTGTCGCATTTGCAACTGCATATCGCATATGTTATATGAAGTTGCAGTTATTGTAGTGAATACACAAATAGTTTTCTATAATTTTGAAATAATTATTTAAAGGTAGGTAATAATATTTTGCTATGTAATAAATTACCTATAATAACTGAATTGAATCACTATCACAATATCCAACTCCTTATAAATCACCTAATAAACTATTAGCAGAATAAACGCTTACTGCAAACCGCGGTGCCATGATTTCTATGAAAACAGCTACTTTGGCGCCATTCCTATTTTCACATACAATTTGATATTTAATTTATTTCAGTTAACTTATTATATTTGCAAATACCATTAAAATGCATTTAAAAGTACCTAAAAACACATTTATTTTAATATTTGGATTCATTTTTCGGCTATCAAAGAAGAGGTCAGTATGTTCTTAGTTATTATTGTTAATTTTAAATAATTGTAATAATTGAAATATAATAAAAATTGAAACATTGGCCGCGTTCAGGACGACTCATCATGCCTACTGAACGCGCTTGATGACTATTGTTTGCTGGCAGCGCTTGTCATTTTACTCATCATACATCTAGGTTCGCTTGTTCCGCGCTTTTATTTAAAAAATAAATTCATCATGTCAAAACCAAACTACATAGCAGTTATATATGTTTTTAAACGGGAAAAGGAGCAACATAGGTAAATGAGATTACAACGTAATATTAACGCTGTAATAACTTGAGTGAGAGAAGTAAAAAATGATAAAGATAATCAATTGCCGTACTTCGTTGCCAACTTCAGGGTAATCTTATCCTACACTTTCGCCTTAGATGGCATTACTTATTGAAAATATATTATATCTTGCTAAGTAGCGGCTTCATAAACTAATTAAATCATTTATTTACATTCAAAACTTTGAGCTTTATGTTTATGTAGTTGATAAAAGTTTACACGGTTGGCAACAGTGGCAAAATATACCGTTCAGACGAGCTCAGCGCTTAATAGGTCAGCGCTGGCAACTGATGAGTTGTACTGAACGCAGCCAATAAATCATAATAATTTATTTAAAAAGAAAATGTTTTAATGCATGATATTATTATATAACAAATAAATATTTAACACGTTCACTGCGGCTACTGTCACTGGTCACATATGCCCCTTGTTTGTCTTTCAAATTTAGCGGTACGGCTCTCATGCATGCGTCACCGCGTTAGCATGTCGCAGTAAAAACCGTCGCACGCCGGAAAGTTTATTGAAATTATGGTCCGCCAAATACAAAAATGCTGCCCCTTAACGCAGTGAACGTGTTAAAAAAATTACATACTTCATAGTACATTTTTAGGATATTTGCGAGTATATATTATTTTAATTATTAAATAAAAATACATTATAATTGGATTAAAAAAATAATATAAATATCAATATCATTGAGTCAACTTCAATTCATTCTAAATTACTTCATACACAATTAAAAAGATGGCGCTCAAATGGCGATTGCAATAGCCTCAAAATACCGTCGAGTCGATCGTGCAATTAGAATACGTCATTAAATGCGACACGATACGTTGTGTCGCATATGATGCAATATGCGACAAGCGATAGGAGATAGTCGCAACATGCCAGAATAACCCCCCAGGTGTGGGTGGAATACAAAATGAAGCATGGATCTGATTGAGATACAGTGAGATAATAAATGAAGTATGGAAGAAAAAAGGGTTTCCTAGTCAGTGGAGAGTAGGTCTTGTATGTCCGATACGAAGGAAATAATGAACTTTCAAAAAATTACAGAGGTATAACATTACTAAGTGCAGCTTACTAGATCTACGCCATGGTACTAGAAAAAAAAACTGAGTGAAAAATTAGAGATGAATGAGATATTGCAAGACGGAAAAACCGGGTTTAGAAAAGGAAAAGGGACCATGGAAAAATGTATACGTACTACACCATATAGTAGAAAAGGAAATTGCAGAAAAGGGAGAAAAGTTGTATGCATTATTTTTAGACCTAAAAGCAGAATTTAACAGTGTGAGTAGAGAAAAATTGTGGGTGTAATTGAGAAAAAGAGGAATAAATGAGCATCTAGTAACAAGAATGGAAAGAGTCTACGTGGAAACAGTTAGCAGGGTCTGTAGAAATGGCAAAATGAGTGATAAATTTTGCACTACGAAAGATGTGAGACAGGGATGCCCATTCAGCTCTAGTTTGTTTGCAGCATACGTTGCAGACGTAGAACAGATGTTATGTAGGGCGCAGACTGGTAGGGTGGTGGTGGGCAGAGAGAAAGTGTGGTCGCTGGCTTATGCAGACGACATGGTGATTGTAGCAAAACAAGCAAATGAAATGAACGAAATAATTAAATGTCTGAATAAATATTTTAGAAAAAAAAAGTTGGAAGTAAATGTAATTAAAACAAAAATTATGGTTTTTAGAAAGGGGGGAGGAAGACGTAGAGTAGAAAATTGAAAATGGGATGGGAAAGAAATTGAAGAAGTAAAAACATTTAAATACCTAGGATATGTTTTTTGTACAACCAATAGTGAAAATGAACACATAAAAAATATGACAAGAAAAGCAAATAAAGCGGTAGGACAAGTATGGGGAATTGGTGAAAGAAAATTTAAATGTATGAGAATAAAAGGAATGATGTTTGATAGTTTAGTAAAAAGTATGTTATTGTATGGAGCGGAAATTTGGGGATGAAAAAAGCAAGATAAGTTAGAGGCTATTCAAACAAAATACTGGAGATGGTTATTAGAGGAAAATAAAGAGACCCCAGCATACATTGTAATGGAAGAAGTTAATATAGATAAATTAAGCGTAGAAGCAGAAAATGTGCAATGAGGTATAAAGAAAGAAATAAATGTAAAATACTACAAGAGTGCCTGAAGGAGAAGATGAAAGGAAAATGCGGAAAAATGGGAACATGCTAGTAAGGAAGTAGATCGATTGAGAATTGAATGAAGTATGTAGAATGAAATTATTATGAGAGATAGAGATAAGCAAGTGCAAAAGCGTAGAACACGGACGGATAAAGGGATCTACAATTCAAATTATGTACGCATCATAACGGATGTACTACCAAAGTACCTAGAAAGTGTAAAGTATGAACAAATGGAAAAAAGAATGATTGAATGAGGTGAAAGTATGCAAATTTTGGATGGACGAGGAAGAGAAAATGTGTAGGATGTGTGGAGAAGCTAGGGAAAACATAGAACACATGCTAAAATGCAATGAGATGAGAGAAGAGCAAATGGGGAGAAATGAGGTTCTGAAAGAACCTCCATCTTAATAAAATGAATGTAACAAAAAGAAGAAAAAATAAAAAAACGGAACTAATAAATAATGTATTAAAAACAGGGTTTAGGGTAATTAAGATTATACGTTATATTAGGAGTGAAATAAGTTTATATGGTAAATGGTAAGTTGCCGAAAGGCAAGAAATAAACTTTTATTATTATTAAGGAGATGAAAGATGTGGATGTAGAACCAAAAATAATTTCTTAGCAAGAGTCTTTAAAATATATAAATAGGGGTTGGTTATATGCATGACTCTTTTGTATCAGCCAGAAAATGGTAATAGAAAACTATGATTATCTGTACCCGTATTTTTTTTTAAACCGCCTTGAATCTGAGACTGAGATTTGTCTAAGTAAACCGCCATTAGTGAAGTGAACATAAAATTTACATCAACCCGTTTGATTTTTATCTAGAATTATATCTTGAATTAAATATAATTATAGATAAAATTTTATTTTTAAAAGTTTGTAAAATGCACAAATAGTCAACAAATTTTATTTCAGATTAAAAAATTAAGAAAGTTTCATCACTATAATTGCAATAAATGTACGCATTAGCAGTTTTAACAAATCATTTAGATTATGTTACAAGTGCTATTGCTCACATGTATGCCTTAGTTATAAAGAAAAACTGCATTTGATGATCATTTGTACATTTTGTATGTAATAATTCAAGATCAAATTATAGATAGTGCCACACGAGCATTATTTAAAAAAGGTTGAGTGGACTTTTGCTTATTAGGTGACTACAGAATTAATATTTGAAAAAAAATAATTGTTTTAAATTACCATTGGCATATATTATATTTGTTTAAAATGTTGATAATAAGAAAAATTCATGTTTATATTTAGATAAATATATACATAATTATTGCAAACTACGTCAATGTAAATTTAAATCATATAATTTATTACGTAACTTTCAAAAAGGATATTTTGAAATATTTTATCAATTTGCATTTTGATACTAGGAAATTTGTTTTTTTACTAAATTTTCTATTATTTTATTTTGGCATAATTGATTTTTTTAAATTTTAATAGTAAGTAATTACCTACTACGTGGGTTTGACTTCTGTCATCTGAGTTAATTTTGATATTTATAAATTTTATATTTTGTCCAATAAACAAATTAGCCCAACGTGTAGATTTTGCTTATCCTCAAATCTTGAAATGTTTACTTACAAAATCTACAATTTTTGTGTTCTGCACTTTGAGTTTTAGCTAAACTGTTTTAATTACACAAAGTTAATATAATAAAACATTTATTATAACTATTTGCTGTCATACTAGGTAGATAATTCTTTTTCACTATATTTGAAATAATTTCTTCTTGCAAATTACATGATACTTTACTAAAGTTGTTAACAAAGTATGTACCAAATTTTACATAAAAAAATTCTTGCTTATAAAGTATTAATTATCATTTTACATAAAGAACATGTTAATTTTCCGTATTATATATATATATATATATATTTAAATAATTATTAATGTCGTTTATTATTTTTATTTATTATAAAATTATTATCGGGTTATATACGACAAATTCACATAAACAAACGTTTATTTACAGATTGTTATTATTATTTCGCCAAAATTTGTTGGCTTCATCAGAACAATGTAATTCCGTTTTGTTAAAATCTCATTTCATTAAAAAAACATTTAATAAATAAATAAATCATAAATTGTGAAGATAAAATTGTATACTAGTATATGTAAATGTTAATATTTACATTAAATGATTAAATATATAAAATATATTTGTATTAATTTAAAAGATATGTGAAATAATCTGAAAATATATTATACATTTCGGATTACTAATTAGTGTATTGATTGAAAATTAGCATAACCCAAATGCGTAGGAAATTGATATTTTAATTTGATAATATTATGTAACATCTATAATTATTTCTATCTATGTAAATAAAGAATATTTAAAAACGAAGGTTATTGATTTTGCTTCACTAATGAATAAAATATGAAAAATTCTTTATCTATACAAAGTGCCATTGTCGAACCGGGCTAGATATAAATAGCTCGGCTTCTTCACGGGATGAGACATTAATCTAGTCAGCCCGTCAGTTCATACTGACGGGTTTGTTTACGGTTTTAACCACCTTTGTGGTTTTAGCTTAAAACAAATTGATAATTTTTGCTTATATTAGTTAATTTATCACCACAAATAATTTTTTTTTATTAATTATGTACAAATATGGTTTAAAAAAATAATATCATTTGTGCAGTTTTAGTGCTTTGTGGCATACTTAACATTGTTTTATCAGATTATAATGTTATTTAATTTATTTACAATAACTAGGTTTTATTTATTAATTGAAATAGTTGCTAAGCTTTTAAATAATTGGACAAAGAATATTTAAATTGTTGTTTGCTGTAAACTACTAAAGTCTATTCAATTCTACGATAAAGTGCGGAAACCAAAATGTACACAATTAACACATGATTAGCTACGATAAAAATTATTTAATTGTGCAATAATATTGTGCAATGGTAGATATATGTTTGAGTCAATATGTTTTTCACAAATTGTTGCACTCTACCATAAAATTGAATGAGTACAAAGTACAAATTTATACTTTATTCAATTTTACGGTAGAGTGCGGGTAGCAAACATTAGTGCAACCTATGAAATATGTTTGTAAAGTATGTTCATAGTCATAGTGTCTTTATGACATGAACTTGAATTATCTCGGATTACTTCATTACTAATTGCTTTTGGGAAGACAATTATGTTTTTATTATATACATAAATAGCTTATAACACTTCGATGTTTAAGAGCTAAAATATTATTGGGTTCCAGGTATATAATACAATCATAATTGGTTGCTAGTGAAATAATCCTTTAAGGTAATTTAAGCCGTATATTTATGTCGTAAAGACGCTATATCTATGGGCATACTATACTAACATCACAAGCTAAATTATTTAAATTGGCTTATTTGGCTATTACATCAAACTTTATTACTGATAAGAAGATAATCCAAATATCTTCGATTAGTTATTCAGCACTATCAATCTAAATTAAATTATGCGTGCAGCACTATATCTCTTAGTGAATAAAGTTAAGTATTCTTTACTTGTATGTATTCTTAAATAACACATTTTAAAATAAATAAAAAAATGTCTCCCGATTTGATCACTCATAGCAGCGCAAATTATGGGAGTAAAATAAAGTAAAATTAAATTGGTTGTTGTAGATAATTAATATATAAGATATTCTGAGAATGAACAAATAAACCCCGATTGAACAAATAGTAACGAGCGCTACATATGTCGTTGTTGCATTCGTATAAATTTACCTATTTAACTAGGCTTTATTCGAAATTATTGCTTTACAACTGTCTCATTAGAGGACATTTCGTCTCTTCTTTATATATTTTATATATGTTCTGATATACACGAAATTGTATAATAGTAATTATAATTTATGCTAAAAATTTTTTTTTTTTTTTTAATTTTCAAATTTCCTTTTTAATTCTTTTTCATGTCATTACCATCAGCTAAATATCCCGAAATAATTAGTTTATTTGTTCAGTCTCAGAATGCTATTAACCATAGCCATTAAATAAAGTCATTAAAGGCCGCTTTTACAATCGTCGGTTAAACAAGGAGTAGCGCTATCTAAGGAGTATATAAAAATACGCTTTTACAATCCCTTATAACTTATCTCTAGTGTAGTAACTAAGTAACGCGCACAACAAATTAGCGTATGAACAACGTATACGTCAATTTATAAGTCAGTTCCAGAAACGGCCCTCTTTGTAATAAATAATTTTTTAGAAAATGCAAAAACGCGTTACAACTAAAGTAGGATTTGTTGCTAAAATTTTTGCACCGAAGAAAATTGATAATTGTCGCATTATTTCCTTGATTGACCTAATCATTGGGATCTTCAAGGGGTTTGTCTTTATTTTTAGTTTTAATTTGGGATTCATTGAGTAGAGATTCTACTTGAGTATGTGGGTGATTGAAATTTTACAATGGCTCCGATTACTTTAGGAGTCCTGGCAATTTTATAAAATTTTAATTGTATGTTTTAAGGAAAATAAACCAGAGATAACTTATCCGGTGCTTGGAGCAGTAGTTATCTTTAGTGTAGTAACCAAGTAACGCGCACAACAAATTTGTGTATAAATAATTTATACGTCAGTTTATAAGTCATCATTGACGTTTTAATAAGTTATCTAGACTGCAACAAAGGCATAACTAATGCTACACCAGGTTTAAACTGAAGATAAATTTATTCTTGGTTTAAGTTATCTGACAATTGTAAAAGCGGCCCTAAGTCAGTTAGTATAAACAGTCAATACACCCTTTAAAATATTCACTTTGAATTGTGGTGGTGAACGATGTTGACGAATTAAGTTACAAATCAATTATTAAGTATAAATAAATAAAGCCATACTGATGAGAGGTAAACCTCGAAACGCGTCAATGGATGTTTTTAATTAGGATATTTTTTTCATAAATTTGATTTTTTAATGTTATTATTGGGTTGTCCGATTGAACAAATAGTAACGAGCGCTACATATGTCGTTGTGGCATTCGTATAAATTTACCTATTTAACTAGGCTTTATTCAAAATTATTGCTTTACAACTGTCTCATTAGAGGACATTGCGTCTCTTCTTTATATATTTTATATATGTTCTTTTTACATAAACGATTGTTCTAAATTAAGTTAAGCTTAATCCATCTCAGGCTTCCCAAAGCTCAGGTCCCCGCAAACCTGCAGTTGAGGTAAGCCCTAACAGGTCATTCGCTAACATGGTGGCGCCTCCAGCCCCATCCACGGCGAACAACGAAATGGCCCAGTTATTGGTTGAGCTCATTAAGTCTCAACAGAGAATAACGGCCATGGTCGAACGTCTTACTGGTCTTCCTAACAATGGATAATACACCCGAAGTATTACTAAGGGTATGTTTTTAGAATGCAAATAGCATTCACAAAAAGAAGGGCGATGTGGAAGAATTCTTCTTCGACCACGATATCGACATCATGCTGGTTGGTGAGTCAAATCACAAACCTTAGCAGGCGTTAAGGCTCCCAAATACCTTCACGTATTTGGGAACGTCGGGGGTGGACAGGAGGCGTGGAACAGTGATCTTCGCAAGGAGATCGCTGGACCATTCCGAAGTGAAGACCCCAGATATTGTATCGTTAGAATCTAATGCGATAGTGGTGAAGGTGCAGGGGTTGGGCACTCTCAAAATCGCATCTGGGTACGTCAACCCAACTAACCAAATCAAAATGGCGGATTTTGACGCGGTTCTAACTTCTCCGTTCCCTACTATCTTAGCAGGGGACTTTAACTCGAAACACCCGGCTTGGAACAGTCGGGTAACCAACGCGAAAGGCCGAGTATTGCAAGGTCATGTTGAATCTAAAGGGTATCGAGTACTGAGTACAGACGATCCCACACACTATAGCTTTGCAGGATACCGAGGGGACGTCTTGGATATAGCAATCCTGAAGGACGTCAACTCGCAAATTGAAGTTAGGACAATCAATGCCTTAAACTCCGACCACATTCCGGTAGTTCTGGAACTCTATGGACAGGGATCTGGCGAGGAAGGAAGACAATTTGTTACCCATACGAATTGGCCTCTCTTTTCGAGATATCTGGAAGATAGCATAGAAAGGATTGTTCCAATAAGAACAATTGCTGACATCGAAGGAGCCGTCAAATAGTTCACCGAATTCATTTATAAGGCCAAAGAACTGGCATCTAAAACCCATCAGGTTCGGGCAAATAATCTACTTGGATTATCCCGCAAAATAAAGGCATTGATTCGCAGAAGAAATGCCGCCAGACATCAATGGCAAAGGCATCGCGACCCTTTAGATCGTGAAATTCTAAACGACCTTCATAAGGAAGTTAGATTGTCAATTAGGCTGCACAAAAACCAGTGCTGGCAGGAAAAGATGGAATCAACCACAGAAGATACTAATCGGATGTGGAAGATTGCCAAAGCCTTACGAAACAGAAAAGTCCCAATACCAGTCATCCATGGTGAGACCGGGCTCCAATATTCTATAGAGGGAAAGGCCGAAGCGTTTGCTGACAGCCTGGAACTCCAATGCTCCCCCTCGAGAGAGGAAGATGATTCGGAGCACGTCGAAAAGGGTTGAAAGAGCGGTGGAACGCCTTTTGGATAGCCCTGACGACGACACCCCGTTGAACCACGTTCGACCGTCACGGATCAGAAAAATCTTATCTAAACTTAAAGCTCGATCAGCGCCAGGTCCTGACGGTATTCCGAACAAAGCTCTTAAAGCATTTTTGCACAAAGCAATAATGGTTCTAACCAATATTGCCAATGCAATCTTACGTACAGGGCACTTTCCTTCAGCTTGGAAAGGCTTTCACGTAATTAATATCCCAAAACCTGGGAAGGACCGACTGTTTCCTCAAAACTATTGGCCAATCAGTCTTCTATGCACCTTGAGTAAGGTCATAGAAAGAGTAATCTTGGATAACCTCCAAGAACACGCAGAAGAAAATTCTCTTCTACCATCTCATCAGCATGGGTTTTAGGCGTGAATACTCTGTAGTACACCAATTAAACCGCGTGACAGATCACATTACCGAGGGCTTTAGACTTAGAAAAACCACAGGGGTGGTATTTTTCGACGTCGAAAAGGCCTTTGATAAGATATGGCACAAAGGTTTAATTCTAAAGCTACATAGACTTAAATTTCAACTGCGGCTCATAAAGCTGATAGCTTCGTATCTTGACAGCAAAACTTTAGCAGTAAAGCTTCAAAATCATGTTTCGACCTCTCGGCCGATTACGGCAGGGGTACCTCAAGGCTCTCTTCTCTCGCCTTTGCTATTTAACCTTTTCGTTGCCGACATGCCATCGGGCTGGATGCACGGGGTAAAAATGGCACAATACGCCGACGATACGGCACTTCTCTACAGCTGGTGGTCACCACAAGGCTTCAAAAAGCAACCGACAATCTCCAAGAATGGTGCAATGATTGGCAGCTCAAGGTCAATCCTGAAAAGAGCGTTGCTGTTCTCTTTTCGCGGCGACGAACTAAACCACACGATCACGTCTTCATCGATTCCATGGTCAAATGCTGCAAAGTATTTGGGAATCACTTTCGATAAAGGTCTAACTAACGTACGAATTGCACGTTCAGGCCGTTCTTGACAAAGCCAAATTGGCAAAAAACCTGCTAGTCCCAATGCTCCGCAGGGACAGCGGGCTATCGATTCGGAACAAACTCCGAATGTATACGTGTATCATTAGACCGCAATTGACGTTTGGTTACCAAAATTTGGGGAACGGCGGCAAACAGTCATATAAGGCGTCTCGACGCATTTCAAAATCTAACTCTTCGTTGGATTATAGGAGCACCATGGTACGTTAGGAATGCAGATATTCACAACGACCTAGGCATCTCTCCGTTACGACAACATTTCGAGGCGCTCTAACCAGGTGGGTTCACCCCACATCCTACAACCTCACCCCACAGCCTATACGGCTTCCTATCTCTAATCATCCCCTTAATTTTCTCCCAATGGAAGGTTTATGAGCACAGGTCTCGAACTTCCCGGTACTCAAAATGGGGCGGCTTTTAGTCGGTAGGCGCTTTCCTCTTGAGAGTGAATCCGACACTTTGAGTCAGTCTTTAAAAGATTTTACCGCCCTGAAAAAAAAAAGTTAAGCTTAATAAAGCAAGCAAAATCTTTATTTTTTTTTGTAGTTATAGAAGTACACCACTGCCCGCTAATATCCGCTAACTTAATTTTATAAATTATGTGTAAAAAATAATTAATTAATTTAATTACATTTTTATATTTAAAGAACACATCTAATATTTAATAGCAAAGTTTGTTTACTGTAACCAAGTAACATATTGTTCGATTGTGTAAATAAGAGACCCGTGCAAACGACTCCGCCCCTTTGCTAAAACCAGGCAACCTTCTAAATACAAATTTTCTACCTTGGGTACAACCGGCCCTAAGTTAGCACCCCATTCTGCCGACCCTATTCAAAATCCATACGCGCGCTGTTTCACAATCCATACAATTGTATAATGCTAAAATAACAATAAATAGAGGTAATTTAAACAATATTAACAAGTTATAATGTTAATAATTAAGTAAAAATATTAAATAAAATAAAACACAGAAGATTAACGGTTTTTTAGTTTTATAATATATCAACATTTTTCAATGTGTTCCCGACGGTAGATTTTCTTGAAAATTTGGATTGAAGCTTTTCAATGCAAAATCAACCTATCGTGAAAATTTTATGAGGGAAGCAATCCGGAAATTGCCATTTTTCTTTTATTATTAATATTTATTTATTTTCATTTAAAACTTATTTATAAATTTTAATTTTACACAGATCTAGTTAAAATAAAGACACACTTATTTTGCTAACGTTTGCGTAAAATTATAAAATAAGCTGACAAAAAATACTCTAAAACGTTTGAAGTTGTTTGGTGTAATTCGGGTTTTTTCGTATTGCTATTTAGTGTTCGCCGCGCCATCTTTTGATAACATTAGACGTTTTATTAAATGTTGGCGCCCCTACTGACAATCCAATATCACACCCGCCCGAACGTAACAAAATATAGAAGAATTCTGTAAAAAGAGGCGCTGTCCATCAATATAACTTTAAAAGTTCTTCAGAGATGACGCTATATAATTACAAAATTTTAATGAGAATGTTCCATTTAAATTATTAAATTCTAAATAATAAAAATAACATAATAAAATAAATAAAACGATTTTATTTTAAATAATATTTACTGAAACAATAAAATTTATATATATATATATATATATATATATATATATATATCACAATTAAATATGATAAATACATATTCACTTCGTAGTTGTAGGTTGAATTAGTGACCAATAACATGAAACAAAAAATAAAACAACAATAAAATATTTTTTTTTTAAGTCGACCAGCAACCTGCTCTAAAGACTTTAACCATAACCTGGATCAACGTTCTTAACCTAACCTAGAAATACTAGAAATAAATTCTGTGTTACTGTTGTGAAAAAGTAAGTACACTGTTAATTACTATAAACAGCTATTATTTATATAATAACTAATTAATAATTAAATTAAAGTTACAAAATTAAAACGGTGCTTTATCAAGAGTTATGTTCTTCATCTTTATCATTATTAATATAACATATTAGTGCCCGTAAGGGGTGGTCTGTGGAGAGGAAGGGGTCGTGGTGGTGGAGGAGAAGAACATGGAAACAATAATTTATATTTTCATAAATTTTAATTTTTTTTTTTTTTTATTTGTAACTAACTTGTTTTTGTATGCAGTTAATCCATCCCTAGTGGAAAACTTTTCTCAATTATTAACTTTATTATTCAGTTTAAAAATAAGTAAATTACAAAGGTAAGTATAAACATAATAATAATAATAATTTTTATTTTGTATAGTTACAAAATACTAGTGATGGGCAAACTCGAATAATTAATTGATTCTAAATTGATTATTAAAAAATGTTGAGTCATTAGCGACTCAGGTCATTGACGACTTGGGTTATCAATTATTGAAATACTCGATTATTTTTATCTACCATATTTTTATGCTCTTAAGTGAAATAACTGTCGCAAAATATCACTTCAAACCTTATCTTGGAATTTTCAATAACAAAGGAAGTTTAAAGTTGTTTATATCAAAACGATAAAAATATCACTTAAACCGTTTTATTGCTAAGCCTTTCAATTGTTCGTACAAACATAGCATTGCTCTAAAGTACAAATAAATTATTTATATTATTTTATAACGAGATATATGTGTGACAATATAGTGACAAATATAAAATAAAATGATATTTGTAAAAAATATATTTATACTTAGTTTATTAATTGATTTACTCTGAAGATGTATGTAATAAAACAGACAAAATGTCAGGAAAATAAATCTATTTATTATAAATAAATTATAACAAGTTTATAATTTAAAGAAGATTATAATCTCCCGTTATAAAATAATATAAATATTATAGACTGTTAATCAATTACAATATATATAAATATTTTAACAAACAATTTTATATAAATCAGTATTAAATTTCATTTTATAAATTTCTAGCACATACAAAGTTTAAAAAATTTACCTACAATATTGTCGCCCTTTATGTGTATTTCCAAGTCAGTTTCTTATAACTTGTTTTGTGTTATAAACATATTAATAAACAAATTAATAAGTAGTAAAAAGTTCTTACCTTAAAATAATAATGCACTAAGCAATTGTTTTTTTTTATGGTAGGAGGGGAATCTTTAAAAGCCACATTGGTCTTGCATGGTGCGTGCAAAAAGACAATTTAAAGAAGTAGCACTGAAAAATTGGAACTGTGTATATCCATCAAAGTCTAAGCAATCTGCTTACTCTTTCTTACCCTGTATTGATAAAACAAAACAGATATAATAAAAAACAAAAAAAAAAAATAACTACATGTGGTATTTTTTACTGACCTTTAGTATTATTAAAACATCTGGAATTAAACAGTATATTAATTTATTTCAGATGGCTATACAAAATTTGTAAACAGGTTTCCAGATCACCTTAGAGTAGTTTAACATGAAAAAAATATATTATCATCACAAAGTGTATCAATAGGTTAAGATAAGGAATTTTTTAAAATATCTTATCTGAACCTATTGATACATGTTAGGACAACAAAATGCTTCATATATCAACAAGCCAGTTACCTTACTCATGAGGTACTGTTCCAATCCGTTGCCTTTTGTATGGAGGCTCGCTATAATTAAAATTTGAACGTTGATTGTTATCAAAGCTATATAATTCAAATTCCGAAGCCATATCTTATCACAATGCTGACTTATAACTTGGTCCAAGAAAAGCGAGTAATTTGGATTTTAATATAATACACTAATCGTCCTTAACCAAAAAATAATCAGCATTTTATATACACTGTAGTTTGCAGTTGTTGTAGAATAGTTAAAAAATGTCTCTAAACTAAGAACTATTCTATTCTGTACTGCTTAAATACCACAGTGTTTACCAAATCGCTTACATCCCCTGGGTTATTTATCGCATATACCCAGAGAAAAGTTACGAGACAATTTAGTTTTTAAATTATCAGATACAACTACTGATTTTGTATATTATAAAACACAGATAATAATAATTAGTTTTTCTATTTAAACTTGTTACATGTTTGTGTACACTTAACATTGACACTGTGGTAAATCACATTATTATAGTTTTAATTAACCAGTTATGTTTGCTTGCACAGCCGACAATATTCATTCATTTCTGTATAACATTTGTAGAGCAAAAATCTGGTACATCCTAAACATATGTTTATGTTAGAATCATTTGAAGTATTTTTATTACTTTGAGGTTAGGGTATTTTAATAAAATTTATATATACTTTATTGCGCTGATTTTAATTTTTATTTGTATTAAGACCGGTTTCGGCTGTTAGGCCATCATCAGTTTCTTCTTTTCACAGGTGTTGTTGTGTGTTGCGCAACACACAACAACACCTGTAACCGAACAGCTTAAGACAAACAAATAGATCTAATATAAATACGTATAGGTTTTTTATGTTTTCCTGTGCATGATAGTCAGTTCTACATATTTTGTTATTAACTATTTTAATTTAAAATAAAATTCGTTTTAGAACTTACAACAATTACATGTTAACCCGACGCTATAATAAAATATATAAGGGCTGGTATTATAAACCATAAAAATCTGTAGATTATATTTACTATTCAAGTAAATTATTTTACTTGGGTGATTTCGATATGTTTGATTAATTAAAACATAAAATCAACTGAGTAAACTAATTAACAATGATAATAAGCAACAGGATTGTTTCAATTGTGCAACATTGAATTTTGTATTACGTAAAAGAATGTGTACCAATGCTTGAAATAAAATCATATTTTGTCTTTGCTTTTAAAATTTAATTGACGTTTATATGCATCATATTTTAAGGTTATCGGTCTATTTAACTGACAAATAAATTTATTTCTCGTTTAGTTAATTGATGATTAAATTAAGGTTTATAATACCGGCGGTAAGAATAATTAAAAATAAATACTTACTTTTGTTTCAGTAACCGCCTTAAAAACAAACAATCGAACGCACCCACACCTAATCAGAGTAGTTACGTGAACACGTCATAAATTAGATCATGTGATTTACCGTACCGACGTGTGTCTACATCTACAACGGACGACGAAATTAAACGTCAGTTGTAAATAGTGTCAAATGTTGTCGAGAGATGACGCGGCGAACACTAAATAGCAATACAAAAAAACCCGAATTACACCAAACAAGTTCAAAGGTTTTAATATATTTTTGATATTTTTCGTCAGCTTATTTAATAATTTTACGCAAACGTAAGCAACATAAATGTGTTTTATTTTAAATAGATCTGTGTAAAATTAGAATTTTTAAATAAGTTTTAAATAAAAATAAATAAATAATAATAATAAAAGAAAAATAACATTTTTTGCAAAACTTTTACCATGAAATTTTCACGGTAGGTTGGCATTGCATTAAAAACTTAAATCTAAATTTTCATCAAGAGTGGCCGCGTTCAGTACAACTCATCAGTTGCCAGCGCTGACTCATAAATTGGAGATAAACAATAATTTATTTTTTTTAAATATATTTGCCGATTAAACGCTGTTGGTTAATAAGTTGCTTTGTCAGCATAAAAGCGTACCTAAAAGTATGATGAGTCAAATGACAAGCGCTGCCAGCAAACGATGATTCCCGCCTCCCGTTCAGTTTGAATGATTGACAGCGATGAGTCGTCCTGAACGCAGCCATTGGCCAACAGGAACACGTTAAAAAAAATCAAAAATTATGCCTGCACCCTAAAATGTATAACATGAGAAAATTGGCATTTTTCGGTTTGCGGTCACGATGACATTATCACGGTACGTTGACTTTGCCATAACAAGCTTAAGTCCAAATTTTCATCAAAATTTTCCATATGGAACACATTGAAAATTGTTAATACATTATAAAATTAAAAAACCGTTAATCTTCTGTAATATTGTTAGTTATCTTATTTGTTTTTTACGCGTTTCGCATGCAATCTGACCGTTTCGAAAAAAATAGATTTTTTGAAAAATCATGTCAAGGTCCAAAAAAATTCATGTTTTAACGCGATTTTCACAGGATTTTCACTTCTGAAACAAAGGGAAATTTACAAAAAAAAAAAAAATTTGTTTTTTACGCGTGCAGTCTGAAACTTTCGAAAAAATTTGATTTTTTGAAAATGCTTGCGATGTCACTTCTGAAATAAAGAGAAATTTCCCTTTGACATGATTTTTCCAAAAAATCAACTTTTTTTGAAAGTGTCAGATTTTATGCAAAACGCGTATAAACCAAATTTTTTTTTTTTGGAAATTTCCTTTTGTTTCAGAAGTGAAAATCGGGTTAAAATAAGATTTTTTTTGGACTTTGACATGATTTTTCAAAAAATCAATTTTTTTCGAAAGTGTCAGATTTCATGCGAAACGCGTAAAAAACAATTTTTTTTTTTGGAAATTTTCCTTTGACATGATTTTTCAAAAAATCATTTTTTTTCGAAAGTGTCAGATTTCATGCGAAACGCGTAAAAACAATTTTTTTTTTTGGAAATTTTCCTCTGACATGATTTTTCAAAAAATCAATTTTTTTCGTAAGTGTCAGATTTCATGCGAAACGCGTAAAAAACATTTTTTTTTACATTACTCTTTGTTTTTAATTTAGAAAGCCGCGTACTGTGTTCGGTGGCTACCATAAGCTATTGCACAATGTACGGTCATGCCAGTAACGACTTTTATAATGCCTATAATATGAATTGCATTAATTAATGAAATTGAATGGTCGAGTATGGTTTTACCTAATGCTGTAAAAGGGCCCCAATTTTTGTTTTAATTTAAATTGGAATTTATTTATACTGCTTCATCATAACATAACCTTTGAGGATTCGTTTGAAGCATCAATAATTATTGTTGATGTAGGCAACTTTGTTTGCGTCAATATTGACTATACAACTTTGTTTGCACTATTAGGAATTATTATTGCGATTTTTTTAATTTTTGCACAAACAAGTTTGTTCAATTAATTACATAAGTATTAAAACTTTTAAAAATGTTTTTAATCTAACAACAAATTTACAACATTTAGTTTTAATTAATTTAAGTTGGTACTAAATTTTACTTCAAATTGACAGCTATGGCGCTTCTAATTTGTGTGCAGAAATTTGTTGAAAATTAGTCAATATTTTAATCGTGTAAAGTGTTAAATATATTTAAAACAGTTAGTAATAGTGTTGGGATTAATGTTGGTTAAAGCGATGCGAATGGAATTGTGCCGCTGCTGAAATATCAACGAAAATTTGAGTGATCAAAATGAGGTAATTTTGCGATTGAATTTGCTTATAATTGATACAAGTTTTAATTATATTGTTATATAATTTGGATGAAAAGCTTATTGTTGGTGATATTATTATTAATAATTAATAATAAAAATGCGTATTATTATGATTGATTACTGGAATGGAAATTGTTGATTTGTTGCATTAATCCGTTAATATTGTTTTTGTGCAATCTACAAATATATGAAAACAGTCATATTAGTGATATGAGTAGATTTGGTGCGGCTGCAAAAGTATTTGCAAAAATGCCCGAAGAGAAAGTAATCAAAAGTTTTATTATATTTTATAAAATACGTTTAATACTGAGTTATGCATTTGGTGCTATAGCCGGCATATTTTGGAAACATGATCAGTATTTAAAGGCAAATAATACACAATCGAAAACATTGTTTGATAAATAATGAACATTTTGACAGTATTGAAACATAATAGCTTAATTAAAAATGACAAATAAAGAAGATGTTAGCCTGGAACATGTTTGACATTTCTTTATTAACAAATAAAGACTTTATGAACATTTTTTGCATCTTAAGAACATATTTGACAACTCTAAAAGATGTTCTTGAGAAATTAAGCACATTTTTGACAATTTGCAAACTAATTAAGTAACATTTTGTTTTTTTTTTGTTTTGGCTTGATAAAAATATTTTTGACATCTCTGAACATGTTCTTGACAACCTTGACTTATTTTTGAAGACTTGAGAACATGTTTTGTCAACTGTTTAACATTCTTGATCTTTGTTTGTAAGTTCGAATATTGTGACTTGAGAAACACTTTGACATTTTTGATTTTTTGTTTGTGAACATTTTTGACATCTTGAACATGTTTTTGAAAACCTTGATATATTTTTGACAACTTGGGAACATATTTTAGTCAACGAACAAACATTGAAGTAAAATTCTTGATTTTTGTAAGTTTTTGAGCGCTTTTGATACCTTGGTACAAATTCTTGCAAACTTTGTTCCATTTTGGACAATTTAGGTGGGCGGTAACACAGTTTTAGAATACTGTGCCGGTAGTTTGATATTATGTTTTCGTCCACCCGTCCAAGTATTTGTCATACAGAAACTAGAAGTTCTATCACCTTCTGCGTTCCTGCAGCTAACAAACATGACAGTGTGTCTAACAGCTCGTATTGAGTTACAAGAGAGAGGGATGACGTAATAAAGTTCTTGATATTTGTTATAACTTGGGTGGGTGGGCGGAAACACAATTTTAAAATATTGAGCCGGTAGTTTAATATTATGTTCTCGCTCACCCGCCCAAGTATTTGTCATACAGAAACTAGAAATTATAACCACCTACCGCGTTCCTGCTGCTAACAAACATGACAGAGTTTCTGATAGATGCCATTAAGTTACAAGAAAGAGATGACGTAATAAAGTTTTTGATAACAAACGCTTGGGCGGGTGGGCGGGAACACAATTTTAGAATACTGGGCTGGTAGTGTGATAAAGTGTTCCCGCTTACCCTTGATTTTTTATTTATTTTAATATTAGGCAAAGAAAATACTGTTACTTCTTTGCCTAATTGTTTAGTGTAGCCTGTTTTTTTCTGCGGATTTTTGCTTCTATACGCTTTTTCTTTATTTGTTTGATCTTTCTCATTGAGCCCTTTTTGCCTTAACAGTTTTTTTCCGCAAGTAGCCCAGTCTGCATTAATCTATCTAGCACAAAGTGGTTACTGACGGGAATATGGGTTCATCCACCCCCCTCGGGCAAAGCTGAAATCCTCTTCAAATGGATTTGTAGTGGTTTGTCTTTATTTCTGCGTTGTTTGTGTGTTGGTAATAATTGCTCTTCCCAGAATTCTTGGAACAGTCTGCCGTTTTTTTAAAGGTGGATGTTGTTGCTTTATATTAGTCGCAAAAGGTAGACGTTTACACCATTGAAAAAGTGAGATTTTTCTGTATAGGGATCATATTTGTTTTTAATTATTAATGTATTATTTAAATAGATGCGGGATGATACGTAAAACATTTTAATCCGGCCTGTAAAGTAGAGTAGTGGGGTGACCCCATCTTGCTGTGCACGGCGACGCAGTAGATTCCGTGCAGTCCGTTTTAGTACATCGTGCGCGTATGTTGTGGTCCGGCTTAAACTAAACTAATTAATAAAAGTGACTTAAATTGTGAACAGTAGTGAATTAAACCATTTAATAATCAATATAAGTGTGTTCATGGAGTAATTACCGCATTAATTACACGGGAAAATAGTAAGAAATTATTTTTATATTCATATTATTTGTGTTAAATTGAGAATTTAACGACGCACATTGCATTGGAAGGTCATTCAAGAACGTTTCAATACAAAGAAAGCAAATCGGCTTATCATCTTTTACTTGCTCGGCCGGATTTTTTTAATGTGCATTGTTTTAATCTAAAATTAACTGTAACAATTTTTTTCTTATAGAAGCTAATATATTCTAATTGTTTATTGTGTTAACAGTAGTTTTTGTTAGCATTATTTATAATAGTTAATGTTTTATAAATATTATTATTTACGTACAGATAGAGCACCTGAGGTACAGTTAAGAGTAAATAAATAATGGACTAGTTATAGATTGCTATATTTGTTAATGATTAGGTTTGGTAACTCTTTACCTTAGAGAAAAGAGTCTTAGTTACACAATGGCTAGGTGAGCTTTTAGAGGTGTAATAGAGATTTAATTACACAATGGCTAGGGGAGCTTTAAGGGGTGTAATTTAGCTATCAGAGGTCTTAGAGGTGTGTAATTCAAAGTACATTGGCAGGAAGGTCATTGAGGTACTGATAGCTATAGCATGCTTGGAGGGCTGAAAAGATTGTTATATCAAACTCTGGCAGCCGAGGCCTTGGGGTTGTGTGAACAACACTGTATACGGCAGTAAGGCCTCATACGTGACAGCCAAAAGTATGTTGTGCACTGGCAGTTGAGGCCTTGGGGTTGCACAATAACTGCAAAAGATTATCAAGCTTACATAGGACAGTTAAGTCTAGAGATTGTATGCAGGGCACATTACAGCGGTAAAAAGCAGTTATAAACACACTGGCATTAGAGTATACCTTGGGAATGTGTTAATTAGATAATTGGTAGTATACCATGTATTAATATAATTATAGGGATTCTGGCATAAAAATTGGTCTTGTGCTAGAGACATATATATTTATTAATTAGACAAAATGAATTAATAATAGTGTGCAGGTTCAATTTATAGAATAGTACGCGGGAACATTAGCGAGGTATTGCAAAAAGACGAGATGGACCGGTTCAGCACGAATGGATTGCAATGCGGCAGAGTGAGAGTCGATTGCGGGACGAAGGAAGGAGGATCAGTAACGTCGGCGCAGCCAAGAGATGCGGTCGCATGGTTTGGCAGCAATGAATTAATTGATAAGTTGGTGATAATTAATTAAAATACAACGTTCAAGCACGGTGTGGTGGTTGGGAGGTTCAACGTGCGTTGCGTCAGTTATTAAAAAATTAAATTTGTATAACTGGGCGTAACATATCAGAAGTGGGATCTGAACAAAAAAAAAACGGTTCAAATCAAATATAAAATTATGTGAGTCATCGCAATGGAATCATGCACGGATACATATGGACAACAAACAAACAATTTGGAACGAGATTGTGGATCTGAATAATTCTAACGGGGACCCGGCTTACGCCTACTTAGATCTGTGCAAGTAGATGTGGACTCAATAAAATAACTGCCCATGAATTAATTTGAATTAAACGCAGATCGTTGCAAACGTACTGTGAAATTAGTAAATCAATCTGAATTAAACGTAGCGGATCTTAACAAATTAATAGATCGTTGCAAGGATTGTGTGTGGAATAAATTACTGCATCGATCAGAAGGATATGATGATTGGCTGGAATAAAATCAATTTGGCTAGGATGCGTTGACTCCAATGAATAAATTGACTATGATTTAACTATGAATATTATATATTTAAAGAAAATGGATTACCATCTTATCACTGACTGTAACTGAAATAACATAAAAACTGCAAAACTCTTAATTTAAACTATCCAAGAAGTGGTGTAATTGATGTGATAATAACAAAAAAACTTATTATGTAAGAATTTCCTGTTTGTGCAAATTTAATGACGATAATCTCTGAGAAAGATGCATTTCACTAAATTATGGAATTTCAATTATTATGGCCGATCAAGACTATGCTTGCAGCGACAAGTTTGTACCGTGGGCTTATGAACTAGCTTGATGGGCAGTGGTTGTAACCCAACGCAACAAGAGTTTGAGAGGGAATAGACAATTATGTTTTACGCATGGGTTTAGATAAATATGCTTATGCATGGGTTTCGCTAAGTTTCTTAAACGGGGTGAGTTACAAGCAAATATGTTTATGCATAGGGAGATTTTTAATGTTTTTTGGCAATAGTCTTTTGAGACTAATATGTCAAAAACTAAACTTGTTGTCTTCTGGTTCTCTATGAGTTGAGAAAATTTGGAAATGTTAATGCAGTTGAAAATTATACATTTCAAGCGGCTTATCAGCAATTTAGTTGCTGCAAGTATATTTTGTTGTTACGGTGTCTGTAATCAGTTAATTACATTCAGCTAATGATTTGATTATTACTGATTGTCTATTAACTCTACAACTTTGTGCATTATGGGGTTTGGTGAATGATGCGCTATGTGTATAATGCTTTTACATTTGTGTTGAAAAAGTTATTGCCGGTTCATATACGATCTTAGGTTAGTAATAAATTTACTGGCATCGTTAACAATACTGTTGATCTATAATTAAAACGGGCTTCTCTGTTTGTTCAGTTTAGTTGTATTAAAAAATTGGATACGGACGTGAGACTGTAGGATATTACAGTAATTAATAATTTAATAACTTAATTATTTAATTATACTTGAATGTTTTTTATAATGTTTTGCATTTGTACAATAGGGTGGGTTCTTTAGCTGTTTTAAATTAAAAAGATTTTCAATTGTTTGATTATATAGTCAGTTATTGATTCTTGGTTGCAATGCAAATTTTTAGAAGCAAGTTGTGCATTTCTAAAGTTGTAATACAAGCTTTGGTTATTTTTATCTTGTAGGGTTTCAAGCTATTTTGAAGGCTGTAAGTAGCATTTAAAAATTGTAGAAGTTATGTTGTCATCAATGAAAGTTAATAAAAGAATTCATGGAGTTAAATAAGTTCTTATGAATGCAGAAGGGTGTTGTGAAGACACCTAGCTGCAGTTTGTTTGTTTGAGAGAGATTTATGTTGTAACTTGGGAAACATATTTGAGGATAATCATTTCTTTTTAAACAAAAAGTTTGTTCTTTTGTTGATCATTTGTATGTAGTGAAATTTAGTAGTGTGTTGATAAGATTTAATGCCATGCACATAGTTTGCAATTTTTTTGATTTATTTATTTGTTGGGGATTCAACGATGTATTTAGGATTTGTGTTGGATTGATCTAACAGTAGAAAAGTCCAAATAAAATTAATACGCGTTAAAGAAACATATTTGAAGGGTGTCTAAGTGTGTAGAAGTTGTGTTGGCAAAAAGCCCTTTATTGGTTGAAACGTTGACACTAAAAATGTGGTTATGCATTTTATTTATAAATGTTTTGGATTATATGACTATTACGGCTATAGATGTCGGAGTTTTTGAGGCAAACTGGGTTGAGTTTGCAAACCTATCACAGTTGTCATTGTCAAAACGTTGAAAGGTTTTTAGTCTTTTCTTAATTGAGTGGCATTGTGTTCTAGACCGAAGCAAGTGTTGTTAGGTTTTAGGGGCCATTGTTGACATTGTGTGTCAATATTGCAACTAATTATTTGTGCTGTAGATATAGTTTGATATAGCAAGCAAAACTATTTCTTGTATTTAAGGTTAAGCTAAGTGTAGGTGATATTATTAATAATAAAAATGCGTTTTATTATGTTTGATTGATATTATAGCTTTATTCTAAATTTCTTGTATTAGTTTTTGGTTGGTAATGAAGGTCACTGTAATTGAAATTACTTGTTGTATTGTTGCATTAATCGGTTAATATTTTGTTTATACAAAGTAAAAATATATAAAAACAGTGATGGATTCAATACTAATCACATCTATACGAGTAGAATTGGTGCGGCTGCAAAAATATTTGCAAAAAATTTATAATCATTTCATTCCAACTTCACGCCACTTCCCGTTATAAATAAGCGTGAAGCCATTTGTTTTTAACTTCACGTTTCTAAACATAAACTACTTCACATCACTTCTTTTTACAATAAACGTGAAGCTACTTGTTTTCAACTTTACTTTTCTAAATATAAACTACTTCACGTCACTTCCCCTTACAATAAGCGTGAAGTCATTTTTGTTTCCAATTTCAGATTACTAGCATATGCACATAGCATATTTTGACATTAAATTATTACTATTATGCCCGTACTAATAGTTGGAGAATAAATCTAAATCTCTGATTGATCCTAGATTCATGAATTCGAGATTCATTTTGCTAATTATTGATTAGCTGTAAGCCAATTCACGGATAATTATTACTCGCAATTGACCAATGCATTGCTTGCTTAATTCTCGGATCGAGTTGAAAACTATGCAACCGTCAATAAAATCCTAGATTCAAATAATCTGGGGTCCACCCAAGATTGTTTATTAGTGTGTCATATATTAATTCTGACGTTTAGTATTAAAATACATTGGCCGATCGCAACTATATTCACCATTACCATATCCGTGAATTGGCTTAGAGCCAATCAACGATTAGCGAAATAAATCTTGGATTCATGAATCCGAGATTTAAGCTGCTTTCCCGTTATTAGGGTTACTAACCCAGGGCATCTTACCCCAGCGCGCGCCAGTGCAAGTTACACTCGAGCGTCTTACACCTTTATGGGAACATTTTTTTAAATATTTAGTAATCACTTACATTTATGTGATTATTATTTAATTTGTTTCTTTTTCTTTAATTTTTAATTTTTGTTTCTAATTTCTTCCGTTGACTGTTCCTGATATATATTTTAATTAATTAATGGCTGCTGTCAGATGTAATTTATAAATCAACCAATCAAATAAGGAAGTGCAACTTGCCCCGCTTGAAAGGTTGTGGCTAGAAGAGGAAGGGGAAAGACGACTTGTGCAAGTTACTCCACTTTATAAAATGTAACGGGAACGCAGTGCATCTTGCCCTGGCGTGCACCAGGGTCTGTCAGAACGTAACGGGAAAGCAGCTTTAATCTCTGACTATTAGTACGGGCATTAGTAAAATTTATGATAGAGACATTTTTAGATATGAATAATTAGTTGCACCTTAAAGAGCAATTTATAACTAATTTTAAACTTATCTATTGGATAATTGCTAATTATTCTAAACTTTAAGACATTTTTCGTTGTTTATGACAAATAATGAACAGCATGAAAACATTTTTGATAGCTCCGGAAATTTTTATTATTTTTGACAACTTTTCAAAAGCTTGAGAATGTTTGAAACATTATAAGTCTTATTTCAAGAACATTATGAATTGTTGATTGTAAAAATGCATATTAAATACATTTTTAAAACATGTTTGACAACTTTTTGACAGTTTCAGAACAATTTTTAGAAATTGGAAACATTTTTAACAATTTAAAACATGTTTTACAAATAGAGAATTTGTTTAAAAAGTCCAGAGTATTGTTAACTTACATTTCTGGAACATTTAAAACTTTAAATGTACACTCGAAAACTGAACATTTTGACTGTACAAAAACATTTGGGAACATTATTAATCATGAACGACAATGTTTAGACAGTTTTAAGATGTTTAGTATCTCCGGAACATTATCAGACTATGTTCTATCATTCATAACAAATAAAGAAGAAGCTTGTTTGGGACATTTCTAAAACATGTTACTGTCTGAAGTTTTTTATATACAATGGAAAGTTTTGACACATTTTGAAAGCTCAGGAACATTTTTGACAACTTAATTAACAAATAAAGACTTTTTTGCAAGATGTTCTTGAGAATTTGGGAACATTTTTGACAATTTGCGACATTTTTGAACATGTTTTTGAATTTGACAATTTGGGAACATCAACTAAGAAACACTGTTCACACATTCTTGATTTTTGTGTGTAAGTTTGAACATTTTGGCTTTTTGAGAAACATTGTTTGATTTTTTGTAAGTTTGTGAACATTTTTGACATGTTCTTGAAAACCTTGATACATTCAAGTGACATTCTTGATTTTTTGACATCTTGGTACATGTTCTGGGCAAACTTTGTCCCATTTTTGACAATTAGGAACATATTTATGTCAACATTTGATTTTTTGTAAATTTGTATTTGTTTGAAACAACTTTATAATTATAATAACAATTAAACATTATTTTAGTTTTTTAAGGGTGGTTTTTGTTACAGGGTTGCTTTATATTGGTCGCAGAGGGTAGACATTAACACCATTGGAAAGGTGAGATTTTTCTGTATAGGGATCATATTTGTTTTTATTTATCAATGTATTATTTAAACAGATGCGGGATGATATATAAAATAATTGCTGTGCACGGCGGCGCAGTAGATTCCGTACAGTCCGTCTTAGTACACCGTGACATAAATTATAAACAGTAGTGAATTAAATTATTTAATAATCAATATAAATGTGTTCATGAAGTAATAGCTGCATTGGTTAGACGAGAAAATAGTAAGAAATGATTTTTATTATTATTATTTGTGTTAAATTCAGAATAAAACGACGCAAATTGTATTGCAAGGTCAAAAGGACGTTGCGATACAACGAAATCGAACCGGCTTATCAGATCTTCTTGCTAGCTCGGCCGGATTTTTTTTATGTGCATCGTAATAATCTAAAATTAGAACAAATAATATTATTTCTTACCACAATAGAATTTTATATTTTCAAAATTTAAATATATTATCGATTCTATTATAAATGAAATGAAATTTTATACCTATGTTCCATATTATAAAACGCGATGGTAGGGAATTGAGCCCAAAAGTGCGCGTTTGAATGCCTTTTCTTTAAATTAAAATATAAATTAAAAGTGTAAGAAGAACGCGTTAATAGTCTTATTAGGCTGATACGCCAAAAAATCTAAAAACCTGTAAGAAAAACGAAAAATTAAAAAAAAAAATTATAAAAAAAGTGATCGACCATCAACGGAGTATTTGCATTCATTTCTGTAACAAAAGTTGCCAATTATTTAATAAATTTAAATTGATAATAATATTTCCTTTGAAATAAATCAATTTCTTACGCTTGCATTTGTCATATAGGTTTGAAGTATGACCCAACCTCATCACTTAGTGATAATCTGTAGCCTGACCAGGCTTCTCAAATTGGATCTAATGTAAGAGCTGATTCCGGCATACTAAGTCACCATCATTTTAAACGACGCATTACATTTTAAAGATTAGGTCAATCTTTTGAAAATGCAATGCTATTAGCGTTTAATCTAAAAAAGGGTAAACCCCTCATGCACAGGGACACCTTCCACTGTTCTATAGGTGGTTCGACCTTGATGGCACAGGTTAGATTAAACAAATGGAAGTGCAAGCAATTTATAAAACTCCGTGGTCATTAATATAAAGTGTCATTCAATTGAGGGGTAAGCAGGAAACCAGTGAACTTCTACCCTCAGCTTTAAGCAAGTTTAAGGTAGGTAGGCATTGAAGGGTGCTCAGAAGACGGGTGCCTTGTACACTTCATCTTTAAGCAAGCTTAAAGTAAGTCCAACTTTGTTTGGTTTATTTATGCGCTAAAGTGGGTTGGGTTGGCCGGTTCCCTTTATATTAAAGTGACCACGGTCCGATATCGTGCTCCATCCCCAAATGCGTCGTGATAGGGTTGAACGGCAAATCCTTTTGTGTTTCCAACCTTACAATCCTTTGTTTCCAATCCTTCCCCTGCTCAGGATTGGTACCTCGGTATGGTGAGCAGGCGTATTTACATAAAATTTAATTTAAGGTAGAAACAAAGTTATATTTTATATTAGTGAATTAATTTGAATTGAATATTTATACATAATGTTTAGACTCATTTTCAAATATTTTATGTAAAACGAAACCAATCTATCGCTATTTTTTTGTGACGATCGCATGCAAAACACGTTAAAAACAGTTTTTTTTTTTTTTAATTTACTTTTGTTTCAGAAGTGACAATTGCATGCAAAACTCGTTAAAACGCGTTAAAATAAAAAAAAATGGACTTTAACATGATTTTTCAAAAAATCAAATTTTTTCGAAAGTGTCAGATTTCATGCGAAACGCGTAAAAAACAAAAAGTTTTTTTTTTGGAAGTTTCCTTTTGTTTCAGAAGTGAAAATAGCGTTAAAATAAGATTTTTTTTGGACTTGACATGATTTTTCAAAAAATCAACTTTTTTCAAAAATGTCAGATTTCATGCGAAACGCGTAAAAAACAAATATATATATTTTTTTTCAAATTTTCCTTTGTTTTAGAAGTAAAAATTGCGTTAAAATAAAAATTTTCTTTGACTTTGACATGATTTTTCAAAAAATCATTTTTTTTTAAAGTGTCAGATTTCATGCGAAACACGTAAAAACATTTTATTTTTTGTACTTATTTCAAAGTCAAAGGGTTTTCCTTCGGCAATCGATTGTATCGCTTAGTACATACGCATGCTCGTGTTTGTCAGAGTAAAATCCACAAATGTGGATGAAAGTTTGTAATTTTGCCACAGACCCCATTAGTTTGTCGGTCAAAACGGAAGTCCGTGCTTCAATGGGTTCTCCTTCGGCGATGGAAATAGTCGAAACATACCAAGAGGTGGGGGGCTTTTTCCTTTTTTGACTAGCTAGCACCCTAGCAGCAGTGTTAAAATAACCTCCAAAAACACGTTTTTTTTGCGTTTTAAAAGGCAGAAAAGAGACTAAACGGTAAAGGGCAGAGACGCAATTGCTCCTGAGGGTAGTCAACAGACCCATCTGAATCCCCACCAAACCGGGAGTCCGTAGGTCAAAGGATTTTCCTTCGGCGACCGACAAAAGTTTCGGTTTTAACCTAAGCTTTTTTTTTTTTTCTGAGGAGGTGGAAATCTTTCATTTTCCACCTCCTCAGAAAAAAACCACCTACCTCTCTTCTTGTGGGAATGACGATCTTTCTCCAGCTCGGGATTGCATTTAAGTATTTCATCAAGGTGGAGAGTCCCGCGCGACTGACTTCAGGTGCGAACACAGTTCAATAACAACACAACAATTTTTATGTAACACCACTTTTTTTTTTATTTGTATGATTTGCATGTTTACTCAGTTTTGTTTACATTTTTATGACAATAACAGTCTACAAAACATACATAAGAAAACAAAAATTTACATAAATCCACAAAACATTTATGAGCAGCTACGGCCCCACCTCCCTCCCTACTTCATTCACACCACACCATGGAGCAAGCTCCCTCTCTTCTTCTTTTTTCATACGTAGCATGGACCCTATCAAGTTATCTGGGTTCAAGATCTCTCCCATCAGTTTTATTCTTTCTCTTTCACGCGTCTCCAACCATCTCTCGCAATGGAACACGGTGTGCTCAACCGTATTTCTTTGCCCACAGTAGAGACATTCATCACTTTCAATCACTTTCATCCAATGTAGGTACGCCCGGAAGCAACCAAGTCCCGTTAGTACCTGCGTGAGGTAGTAGTTTACCTCACCATGGCCCCGACCCACCCAACGCCTCACGTTTGCGATGAGCCGTCTGGACCATGCCGGTTCGCTACCACCCCCACTCGACACGCATTCCTCCCAACTCATCTGCCATTCCCCCCACATCCATTCTTCCGCTTCACACTTAGTAAGGCGACCCTCCCAGACCGCCGTCTTCACTTGCACCACAAGATCTAACGGCTTCGTGCTTGCCATAACCAAAAGGCCCGTCGTCGGCGCTGTCCTGTATTCGCTGCAGACCCTTTGGCAACTCCTCTTCTGAGTCCGCAGAACTAATTCCCTATGCCTTCCGTTGTTGCATACGGCATCCCCCCATATTTCGGCCCCATAGAGCACTATGGAGGAGACTACCGAACACATCAGGCGCCTGTTGGAAGATCTCGCTCCCCCAGGTTTGGCATTAGCCCTGCTAAGGACCGAGACGCATGCTTTCCGATGTGTGTAGCTGTATTTTATAGCAGCTACCACAGCTGCTTTCACCTCAGCAAGCGCGCTCAGGGTTAACCGGCCTTGGTGGTGTTTACCTAATTTTTCCCATTACTATTTTGTACCCCCTACTCTATTTGTCCCCGTCTACCTCCTCCACCAAGAGGTTCCACTTACTCCTCTTGGCGGATTTGATTAGACTCCCTAACTTTTTTCGCAACCCCTTGTATTCTAATACTGTTTCTATATTTTCCCTCCCCGTGGTGTTGCCTCTGGTAACCGCCCTTCGAGCCCGGTTGCACCGCGCCCGCGTCTCTGCAATTTTGTCATTCCACCAGTACTTTGAGCGTTTGCTTTGCAAACGCCCTTTCCTGGTAAGATGTACGTCGCAGAGACGGCCTATGCCTTTACATAGTGCTGTCGGGCTGTCTCCCGCCCCTATTGCCATAACCTCAAAACCTAATTATGCTTTCTAACCCTTCCCTTGAGACTACCCACCCTTTCTTATCAACTGCTGGCGCTGCCGAAGTCGTAACCCCAACTTGAAATTTAATAATTCGGTGGTCGCTAAGATTTTCTTCCTCCAGCACTTGCCACCCTGCTACCAGACCCAACACCTTTGCACCACATAAGGTCACATCAATATATGATTGCGCTCCCCGCCTCCAAAACGTGAGTGTCACCCCATCATTTAGTGGAGAAAGATCTTTGCAGGCGGCCCATTCGGCAAGCAGGTAGCCCCCCCCAGCTGTTGCTCAAGGCCTTCTAACACAGCTTCCAGGTCCCGCAGCGTCCTGTTTGGTGAAGCGTAACAGGAAGCGTAGAACCTCCCGCCCAGTTGCAACCACACAAAACCCTCACCCTTTCCTCGCTTCCCTATCCCTAAATTACTGTTTAATACTACCACCGCGGCGTCTTGCCTGTCATCCAGTGCCCAGGCGCTACCCCTTGCCGCTCGCAGGTTGGGCTCGGAGGTCAAGGCAATGTCCGCCCCAATCTCCGCACCCAGTTGCATCGCTAGGTCAGTAGCCGCGGAAAACCTGTTGAGGTTTACCTGGATGACACTTATCATGCGGTGGTGTGTGGAGCCACCCTATTCCCGTTTTTTAAATTTTTGACCATTTTCCTGTATACAGGGCACGCCATGAACTCGATTCTGTGTCCTGTTTCTTTGCAGGTGCTACAGTAGGCTTCAGTTTTTCAGTCCTTGACCAAGTGTCCTGGTTGCCCACACTTAAAGCAGCGTGAATCTACTTTTTCTTTGGATCACTTGGCCGCAATGTGTCCAAGTTCCTGACACCTGTAACACCGGTGTATGTCCGTATAGGCCTCTATCTAACAACGCGCCCAGCTTATCGTCACTCTGCCCATATCGAGCAATTGGGCACGGGAACCTTTCTCTAGAGAAACTACGGCAAACTGGTCCTGCCAATCCTGCCTGCCTCCCTGCTTTTTTAAGCTGTCTGTCTTTGCAGCCATTTTCCCCTTGAGTCCCGACCAGTTTGTCTATAGCTTCCCTCAGTTCCTCTTCCGTGGTTGCCATATCTATTCCCCACAGCAAGATTTTTTTAGGTCTTGACAAAGCCTTTACAGTAACCTTAGTGGTTTGGTTTTTATTTACAGCTCCCCTAAAAGCATTTAGGGATTTTTCCCACCCGCCTTGTACTTTGAGCCTAATGCCCCCTCCTTAGTTTCTCTGGCGTCTAGGACTTTCACCCCCGTTTCCGCTCCTACTCTAATTTTTAGCGTTTTTAGCCTCTCAGAGTAGCTACCCTCCAGACCTTGTCCCTCAACTAAGAGATCAACTGTCTTCCTCTGTGCCCTTCCCCTTTTGGAGACTTTATCCCAACTATTTTCCCCCTGCGGCGCAGATACTACGACAGTTCCCTTGGGCCTTGGAGTGTGGACCGTCAGCTGAAGACTCGAGTTCTCCGAGGCCCATTCCACTATTTTCCTCACCCCTTCAGTGTTTCTACCAGAGGCCAACATTACAGATAGGTTTGCCACTTCCCTCACTTGCACTACGGCAAACGCCTTTTTGACCATTTCCAAGAACTTCCCCGTCCTGACGTCCTGGCCTTCGTCGGCACCTAGCAGGAAGGTGAAGTTCTTATTGCTGGCCAACTCCTCGCCTTCCAGCATAGAGCTGGCTTTCTGAGCTATACAGGCCACATTGCCGGTGCCTAGTTTTCCCCCCAGGAAAATGTCCTTTATAGCACCCCCCTTTTCCCCATACAGCTTTGTGATAGGGTTCTCATTGTCCCCCACGTCGGCAATAACTAGTACGTTGTCCCCTTGTTTTTTTTGGCCACTCACCCTGCATGAATTTCTGAAAGGCATCCCCTGACTTCCCTTCCTGCTCTCCCATACCCTCCCATATAGCGGCAATCAAAACTGCCTCCTCCGCTTCTTTCTGCACCCTTTTTTCATTTGCTCTATCATTCGCACTGCGTTCACACATACCCACGCATCCACACCCCTCGCAACGTGCTCTCACCTGCCGTAGCTCCTCCATACATACTTCCGTACTTTTCTGCCCACTCGACGCTTCATTTTTGTCGTCTTTGTCCACATTTTTCTTTGTTGTTTTGGGGTCCATTTCCTTAGCATCAGGGAGTTCCCATTTGTGCTTTTCAAACCAGGTTTTGATGGCTTCGTTTCCACTAACTTTGGTACACCTGCCCAATTTCCCGATGAGTTCTTTAAGGTCCGTCTTGGTGTTGGTAGTAACTTTCTCATTCAGTTCTCGCGATATCTTGTTGATAGCGTCTACCGCTTCACTAAGTGTCTTTGCGACCCCATTTATCTTTCTTTCTTCTTTCTCCTCCTTAAAGGAGGTATCTTGCACCTTCCTTTTTTTTGTTGTTCTCTGAGGTGGTGACCTCATTACCTTTCCTCCTCGTTGGAAAACTTCACTGCTCATTTTTTCTTCGCCAGTTTCCTCTGAGTCCGCCAATTTTTAAAAATAAAAAAAAATTGTGGAATCGCCGGGTTTTAAAATTTTTGTTATGTCCAAAAAAGTTGATTTTGAACAAAATGTCTATACAGTTCTATTCTATTTGCCGACTTTGCAGTGAATCACAAATAAAAATCCAAACTTTTCGTCCGTCCGAGTTCTCCCACTCCCGAAAAATTCGCGCGCACTGCGGCTCTCCCACTTTCAGCAAACTATTCGCGCGCATGGGGGTTCTCCCTCTTTACACACACGTAAAACGTCACAACAGTACGTCACTAAGTGGAAAATTTCCACACGACTAAAACTTAAATTGCTAATAACAAGAGCAATTAACAATTTAACGTTACAGATCTAACGCTAAAGTAAGACAGAACACTTTCCGAAGGTGTCTGCCTACTTTACACAATTATAACACTTGAAACAACACCAATTTTGCAAGTATATACAGGAGCTTCGTCTGAACACATGTGTCTACAACGAAGGTCTTGCAGCAACTCGGTTTTAACCTTAGCTAACCTAACCTAACCTAACCTAAGCTCACATCGCCACACTAAAACTCGCAAATGTGGATCAATGTTGATAATTTTTTGGTTACTGGGTAATTTGGACCCCTGATTACGATTCCGGAATCGCCGTTTTGATATTTTTAACATTTCACCTTCTAATCTAAAACGGTTTTAGGGTATATTTTGATTTCGAAAACTTGTGAAACAAATATAGTTTTAATGGGCCAAGGAAGACGCAATTGCTCCTGTGGCAAGCCAACAGACCCCGGCAGATGCTCTTGCAATTCGGAAGCCCGTAGGTCAAAGGGTTTTCCTTCGGCGATCGATTGTATCGCTTAGTACGTACGCGAGATTGTGTTTGTCAGAGTAAAATCCACAAATGTGGATGAAAGTTTAAAATTTTGCCACAGACCCCATTAGGTTGTCGGTCAAAGCGGAAGTCCGTACTTCAATGGGTTCTCCTTCGGCAATCGAAAGAGTCGAAACATACCAAGGGGTGGGGGGCTTTCTTCTTTTTCGACAAGAATTGTTTCAATTTTGAGAAGAAAAGGTCGTTTCTTGCATTTTCTGACGTAATATGAACCCCTGATTACGATTTTGAGGTCCGACCCCAATGTTCCTAGCACTCTAGCAGCAGTTTTAAAATATCCGCCAAAAACACGGTTTTTTTGCGTTTTAAAAGGCAGAAAAGAGACTAAACGATAACCGGCAGAGACGGAATTGCTCCTGAGGGTAGTCAACAGACCCATCTGAATCCTCACCGGGAGTCCGTAGGTCAAAGGGTTTTCCTTCGGCGACCGACAAAAGTTTCGGTTTTAACCTATGCTTGCTTTGAAGAAGGAGGTCCATTAGGCTGTCGATGGTCAAAGCTTTTCCTACAGCTACCTCTGCCTTGTGTCTACCGACGTGCCATCGCGTGCAATAGAAGATGGTGTGCTCCTGGGAGTCGGTTTCGCCGCAGTAGTAGCATTTGTCGCATTGGGTCTTACCAATCCTCTTGATGTAGGTGCCAAAGCTCCCGTGGCCTGTCAGGAATTGTGTCAGGAAGTAGTCGGTGTTTCTGTGCTGGCATCTCACCCATCTTTCTATTGAGGGGGGATAAGCTTCTTTGTCCATTGTGCCGTGTCATGGGTGTCGTCCCATCTACGCTGCCACTGCTCTACAATGTTATACATGGCTTTGCGCCTTTCCTTTCTGGCTTGATGCTTCTCTGCCAGCTCTTCCACTTTTAGGTCGATCGGCGGGATCGCTGCAATGACGCAGGCACCCTTGCCACTTGTCGTTCGATAAGCGCTGATGACTCTCAGTACGACTTTTCTTTGTATGGATAAAAGCGCTGTCAGGTGTCTGTTTACGCCGAGATACCTCTTCCAGACCGGCGCCGCGTAGGTCAATATGGATTGGATCACAGAGTGGTAAATCGCCCTTCTTTTAGAGGTTTGTCTGCTTACGTTTGGCATTATCTTTATTAGGGCAGTCATGGTCTTTTCTGCTTTGACGATGGTGTTTTAAACGTGCGGGCCAAAGATCCAGTTCGAGTCTAACCATACTCCCAGGTACTTGACGAATTTTTTTGGGGTAATGGTTACACCTCTTAGGACAAAGGCGGCTTCGGTCTTTTTCCTCGTTCCTTTCACGACCAGTGCCTCCGTTTTCTCGGGAGCCAGTTCCAGGCCGCTTCTATTCGTCTGCTGCCTTTAGGGCGTTGTTTGCAGCCTCCTGCATCTCCTGCATGCTGTTTGCTCTGACTACCACCGCTAGATCATCGGCGTAGGCAACCGTTCTGCATTCCTTTGGAAGTTGTAGTCTCAACACGGGGTCGTAGACGACGTTCCACAGAGTAGGTCCTAGAAAGGAACCCTGCGGCGATTAGGGTGGTTGGTTCCCCCAGGTAGCTTGCTATGAGGTCTAGGAGATATCGGCTCTGTCAGCCTTTTTCTGATTTGTTCCCAGCTGGCGTGTTAAACGCGTTTCTAACGTCCAGCTGGATGATAGCGGTCCACGCGCTTGACCTATCCTCGCAAAGTTCTCTTGCCTTCATTATGGCGTCGATTGTTGAGCGGCCCTTTCTGAACCGTATTGAGCGCTGGATATAGCTTCTTTTTCTTCCAGTTCCTCCTCAAGCCTCCTCTTTATCAGGTGTTCGTACAGCTTGCCGGGTGCGCTTAGCAAACTTCTAGCCCTAAATTTGTCCTCTCCTTTGGGGATCAGCGCTTTCTTCGCTTTCTTCCAGGGTTTTGGGAAGATTCTTTCGTCCAGGTGCTTGTTGTACGCTTCCAGCAGCGCCTAGGGGATTACTTTGTGCGCGAGCTTTATAATTTGGCAGTGGATTCCGTTGGGTCCCGAGGCTTTTTTAGGCTTCAGTTTTCTAATGGCCTCATTCAGCTCGTCGGCGGTAAAAGGAGTTGGGCTTCTGCGTCTCCGGTTGTCAGCGGAGCTGCTTGCTCAATTACGTCCGGGAAAAGCTCCTCGATGATCTCCTTCCTCCTGCTGTCCTCAAGCGCTATGTGGTTTGGCTTTATTGCTAGCCTTTTCACCAGTACCTGGTAGCCCTGTTCAAAAGCATCGCTCTCCAGGTCGTCAACCAGATTTCTCCATTTATCTAACTTGCTCCTGCGGATAGCTGTTTGATAATCTTTCCTGGGGGTTTTGAGCTGGGCTTCAAGGTCTTTAACCCTTTCGGGTTCTCCTTTTACCCTGGATCTTGTCAGAAACCTTCGTGTTGCGGTGCATTCCTTTCTTAGTGCGTCGATGGTATTGCTCCACCAGTAAGGCAAGTTGTTCGTAGCTGGCCCAGTCCTGAACTTCTTTTAATTTCTGGAAGAGATGTTTGTGGCAATCGTTAGATCAATGAACGATAGGCTTTCCTTCCTTGCAAAAGTTGGCGTATGTCCGTCGTTTATTAGGACTAGGTATTATGCCGCCATCCAGCGTGTGAAGTAATCGCCCCTTTTGTCCTCCTTTGCTAAGCCCCACGCTGGTGATTTTGAGTTGAAATCGCCTGCCAAGATTACTCCCTTCTTTCTGTACCTGAGGACCTCCATGATGCTGTCCACTCTAGACTTATAGGCGGGCAGTGTTATGTTAGGCGAGATGTATGCGTTTATGACCTCATAGTCTATCAGGCTGATTATTTGGAAGCCATCTTCTGGTTGGTGGCTAATAATATTGGTTCTTTTCTTGTTCATTATCTGAACCGCCACATCCGCTCGGTTGTCCGTCAGCAGACCCTGCTTTTTTACTATGGATTTATTGGGTTCCTGGAACAAGATGACGTCTGCTTCTATTTGTCTCGCCTGGACTACTGCTACGTCGTGGGCAGCCCTACCGGTCCCGACGTTTATTTGTAGGTACTTATTCATTCTGGCCCGACTGCTCCCGCCTACAGCGGTCTAGTGGTCTTCTGAAGTTCGGACACGCTGTGGAGTCTGGCCTGTGCACCTTGTCGCAAAGCTTCCAGTAAACTGCGCTTTTTGCAGTCCTTTGCCTGATGCCCAGTCTTGCAGCAATTCAAGTACCCCTTTGCTTCTGCTTTCTTGTCAGGGCAGTACGCCCGCGTGTGGCCGACTCCTAAGCAGTTGATGCATCGAGGGATGCGGAACCTCTCCTTAATGGTGCATTTGAGCCATCCTATTTTGATTTTTGCTCTCTTTGTCAGCAGGCCGGCAGGTTTTTCGCCAATGACCAGTGTCGCGTTCTGGTTTCCGCTTTTGGTCGGTCTTAGGTTCTTCAGCTTAAGAGGGGTTTCTTCCATCCCCAGATCTGACAGCTGGCTCCTTATCGCATTCTCTATTTGTTCTTGGGTGGCATCTCCGTCGATGTTCGAGACGCGCAGCGTCTATCTCTCTCCAGAGTTCCCGCTGCCGCTCCGGACTTGCTGATTCCCCAATTCCTTTTGAAGGACGTTTCTCAGTCCCTCCTATCTTCCCTTTTTGGTCACGATAAGCAGGTCCCCTTTCTTCGTCTGCCTCATAGATTTGACTCCTTTCCCTTCTTGGAGTGGGTTTGCCTTTCCTTTCACCTTCTTCACCAAGTCGGCGTAGGTGCAGCCGCTTCTTTTCTGGGTTTTCCACTCCTGGTTAGGGTCGTCCTTTGCTGTTTTCTCTTCTCCTTTTAACTCCGACTTCTTTTTGCTTTTGTCCTCCTTTAGTTTTGGGGAGACTAACTGAACCGTAATGCCCTCTCCGCCCATTACGTATTCCATTAGTTTTCTAGCGGTAGCAGTATTTTTTCCGGGTAGCTCTGCCACGATGTGGTTTCTCAGGTCTGCTATCATCTTTTCTTTTATTGCCGTCAGCCCTTTGAACGCCTGTTGTAGTTGCGTGTTGTCGCTCTCCTCAAGGTCGACCATCAGGTAGTAGCTGTATCTTTCCTTAGTTATCCATTCGCCCTCGCTTGTTGCGGTTTGCGCTGTATACTTAATATAAGCCATCTCTCCTGGTATTACCTTTTGGGTCTTTACTTCTTCAATTTGCCTGCTGCCGTTTCGTTCCGGGTTCCAGTAGATAAACTTGCTTTCCTTATCTACTACCCTTACTGTGTCCTGGTCCTTCTGGAGTTCACCCATTGTTCCTTCTACTTGTTTTGTGTTTGGCAAGTTTTCTTCTTCCCAATCCAAAGCAAGTAGCTCCAATGCGTTTACTAGAGATTTCTTCTCCGAGACTCTTTCCCTTATTGGAATTTTTTGTAGAGGTCTTCAGTAGATTTCTGCTGGCTTTTCGGAGCTTTTTCTTTTTTATCAGGCTTTGCTTCTAGGTCGTTCTTTAGCGCTTTTATGTTATGTTATGAAGCTAGAATTCTGATATGGCCCTTCACGTTGACATTGACGTTGTTTCTTTTTGCGCTGTCGATAAAAACCATAGCAATAGCTGCTGTGTGTGTCAGCATTTTCAACGTTTTTTTCCGCTTTTGGTGTTTTTGGGTCATTTTTCGCAAATTTTCTGCGGATCTCCTGCTTTACGTCATCTTCCTGTGAAATCCAGGCTATCGAATCATCCGACTCTGAGCCTCCATCCTCGCTTGGTTCCTTCTGAGTAGACCCTCCAGGAGAAGACTATTTTGAGTGGGATGTTTGGTCCCGCTCTTCTTCTCCATTATCATTTTTCGTAGCGTTGTCGTCGTAGTTTTGGGGCTTGGGAGATTCACCGGCGGGAGCCCCTCTTCCGGTGATTTTGTTTTCGAGGCTGTTTTATTCTTGTCTTCCATTCTATCTTTTTCCATTTTTTTAAGGCTGCTGGAAGCCTATAGGGTAGTTACTCCTCCAGCGGCAGAGCCCAATCGGGTCACTACTTGCTTCGTGACCTACCGCTGGAGGGTTAAGTTCTTCCGGCTTTGGCTACCGGCGGCCGCGCACTCTTCTTTAATATTCTTAACATTTCACCAAGCCAACAGACCCCGGCAGATGCTCTTGCAAACCGGAAGTCCGTAGGTCAAAGGGTTTTCCTTCGGCGATCGATTGTATCGCTTAGTACGTACGCATGCTCGTGTTTGCCAGAGTAAAATCCACATATGTGGATGAAAGTTGTAAATGTAAAGATGTAATTTTGCCACAGACCCCATTAGGTTGTTGGTCAAAGCGGAAGTCCGTGCTTCAATGGGTTCTCCTTCGGCGATCGAAAGAGTCGAAACATACCAAGAGGTGGGGGGCTTTTTCCTTTTTTGACAAGAATTGTTTCAATTTTGAAAAAAAAAGGTCGTTTTTTTTTGCATTTCCTGACGTAAAATGAACCCCTGATTACGATGTTGAGGTCCGACCCCGATATTCCTAGCACCCTAGCAGCAGTGTTAAAATAACCACCAAAAACACGTTTTTTTTTGCGTTTTAAAAGGTAGAAAAAAGACTAAACGGTAAAGGGCAGGGACGCAATTGTTCCTGAGGGTAGTCAACAGACCCATCTGAATCCCCACCAAACCGAGAGTCCGTAGGTCAAAGGATTTTCCTTCGGCGACCGACAAAAGTTTCGGTTTTTACCTAAGCTAACCTAAGCTAACCTAACCTAAGCTCACGTCGCCACACTAAAACGGATCAATGTTGGTAATTTTTTGGTTACTGGGGTAATGTGGACCTCTGATTATGATTCCGGATTCGCCGTTTTGATATTCTTAACATTTCTCCTTCTAATCCAAAACGGTTTTAAGGTATATTTTTATTACAAAAACGTGTGAAACAAATATAGTTTTAACGGGCCGAGGAGGACGCAATTGCTCCTGTGGCAAGCCAACAGACCCCGGCAGATGCTCTTGCAAATTTATTAAAAAATATGATCACTTTCAAAAACGACAAAACGTGAAATTTGATAAAAGAAAAGTGGCATTTTTCGATAAGAGGCCCACATTAAATTTTCACAGTGGTTTTATAATTTAGTAATAAGTTAAAATATAAATTTTCAACAAAATTTAAATATATGATCGTATGATTCCTTATTATTTTATTGTAAGGTTTTTTTCCGGTTGTAGTATAACATAACAACATAATACAGAAAAATAAATTTTATATTAATTTATTATAGTATAGTTTACATAAATAATTAAAATATGTCATTAAAAGTATATAATAGTCAACTATTATATAGTTTTAATATTATATAACGTTTTTTAGAAATGTTTTTTGGTCAAGTGGTGGGGGAACCTTTCCATTTCATGGTGTGCTAGCTTGGCGTGCTACGTTCACGCCGGTGCCAACAGACCCATCTAAATCCCCGCCAAAGCAGAAGTCCGTAGGTCAATGGGTTTTCTTTCGGCAATCGACGAATAGTTCGGTTTTATTGTCGATACGTAAATATGCTCGTGCCGACAGACCAAAACTTACAATTACAATGTAGACCAAAGTTTGTGATTTTTGTAGTTTAGTGGGTAATTTGTAAAGTTTACAAATAAATATCATTTCTCAGTTTTGTTTTGTTTTCGAAAGTTACAGAAAAGAAAAACCTGCAATTCGGGTAATTATGTGCATAACGGCAACTACGCATTCGGATCGGTATGCAGATTAGAGAAAACTGTAAAATTAACCATGATTATGTGTTAACCTAACTAAAGAAATCGAGTCTGACAAAATATTGGGAAACATTGATATTTTGATATTTTAATAATAATTAAACACCATGAAGGTTAAAGTGATCAGTAGAAATCCAGACGAATATCTAAGAGAAACTAAAAAAGATATTTATAAAGGTAATTGTATTGAAATTATAATAATCAACAATTTATAACATAACATTACAGTTCAAAGGAATTTTGGGTAAAGGTTTACTATAATCCCGGTTCACCAAATTCAACCAAATTTTTTTTTCGGGTTCTAAATGTGTAGATTTTACTAAAATTACAAAAAAATTGCGTCGCTCTCTTTGTTAAACAATTTAAAACAACAATTAAAAATCCGTTTTTTCACACATTATTAGGCAATTTTTGTTACAAACTGCTTAAAGTGCAGTGTGTATTTGTACATAAACGCCTATACTCATTCTATTTAGCAAGTATGGTTCACATAATAGAAATATTGTGCAAATCTGTATGAATAAAATTACGTGATTTTTGACAAAATAATGCCAAAATTTTATTTTTAATTTTTTTACGATCCAGGGTGAGGTTTGCCCAGTCGCGCGCGCGACTGGGCAAACCTCACTAAAAAAAATAAAAAGTGATGGAGCTACAATCAAATTAAGTATTTAATGAAAATTTGATTTTTTATAAGTAGTAAATCATTCCGATTTGCACAATTATATTTTTATTATGTGAACCATACTTGCTAAATAGAATGAGTATAGGCGTTTATGTACAAATACACACTGCACTTTAAGCAGAGTTGTAACAAAAGTTGCCTAATAATGTGTCAAAATCGTATTTTTAATTGTTGTTTAAAATTGTTTAACGACGAAAGCGAGGCATTTTTTTTGTAATTTTAGTTAAATATACACATATAGAACATAAAAAAATATTTCGTTAAAATCGGTGAACCGGGACTATAGTAAACTTTTTCCCCGGGACTATAGTAAACTTTTTCCAAAAGTACTAAGTAAACAATCCAAAAATAGAAAAGTATTTTATTTGTCATTCTTTTTGCATGTACTATGCTTTCAATATGCTTGTTTGTCTCAACTGAACTGTTCTAAATAAACCTATGGCATCACTAAAGTCTTTTCAAAACTATGCTACAGTGACAGCATGAACAAAAACCACTTGAACACATTCATCCCTGCATGCAATTGGTCGTTTGCTGCTTGATCCAAATCCCTAAAGTGTATTGGAGCTGTGCATGTGAACAATGCATGTATTTGTGTATTTTGACTCCAGCATAGACTATAGTGCAAATAAGTTCATATTAGCTTGAAGATGACCGAACGAACAAATTCGGTGCATGTTAATTAAATTTTAAAATAACAAAAAATAAATTATTTTTATTTTTATGGTTGCTGGAGTAAATATTATCAGTTTCTATTTGTATGATTGTTTGTGTTTACATATGAGGATTTCAATATTTAAATATGTTTAAAAGTTGATCGGTTCTGTACTGTTCACACATACAAACTTCGAACTGTTAAGTTCAAACACACAAACAGGCCTAATATTTATAGCATGATGCTGGTACTATTATTAATAAGGGTATTGCCATTACAGATTTCAAGAGAAACATTTACCTAAAATGGATGAAAAGGTTTCAAGAGACGGAACACTGTTAAGAATAATACAGATCAATCTACACCAGGTTAAGGTGATACTGTAATAATTATATGATTAATCTAATCAATATTATAATATTGTTGTAAAACAAGAAGTATGAAATTGCTTTATGTTTCAGAACGTGATTTAAAATGGATTATAGCAATTGGCTCACGACAATGGTGTTGAATTGAAAGAATTGCAGAAGATTTATGAGTTTATATTTAAAATGGAAATCGGCAACTTATGCTTTGAATGACATCTGTGAATTTACCTGCGAAACATTCTTCAGAACAAATTGAATGTCCCAGTTGCATTGAATATTTTAAAATGTCAAGTTTTTTGTTTACAATGGAATGCAATGAAAAGGCTATTATTCACAGACATGTAAGTAATTGTGATAATTCTGATTGCAGTGGAGTAATTTGTTTTTATTTAAAATTCATAATCTTGAAACTGATGTTAAAATGGTAAAAATTATAATTTCATCAACTTAAATTAAAATGGATGTTATTGACTAGCTTATGTAATAAATAATAGCACACTCTATAGACTGTAAGGACTGAAACAGTATTGCGATCTGGATCATATTTGTAAAACACAGATCTTTTAGGAATTGGTTTTTGCATAATGTGGATACTGCAATATTCCTCCAATTATTAATTCTATAACAATATCAGAGCTTCAATCGAAGTAAACATGTTATAACAATAAATCTCAAAAATCTATAACAAGAATTAACAACACTATTAATTTAGTGTACAAAAGGCAATTTACAATAAAATATTACACTTAAATCACACACTTATTTAGAACAGTATTAAAAGTTAAAAAAAGTCTACAAACTTGTTAATTGCTAAAATCCAAGCAAATGTATTTTAAATAAAGATTTTATTTTATAACCAAATTTTAACAAAAAAATGATAGATTTAAATAAACTAAAGCCAGATTTTACTCACTAAAGATCAGATTTTGACATTTAAGATTAAGATTTTGGCAGTACCAGTATTTTATGGCCAAACTTTATTGATTTAAAACCGGATAGTGTTGGATAATAAAAACATTTTATTATTACATAAAACTTGACCAATTTTAGTCATAGAATCAGTGTATACTATTTTAGCAAATTATTAGACTGATAACAACACAATGTAGTGCTGAACAAACTTGGCTTTCATGATAATCCCATAACACTGTTGCGGTCTTATTTATTTGAAATAACACAGTTTGTGAAATATAAAATTGCAAAATCAAATACTTATATGGCTTCCAGTTTTGGGTTAAAATGTTGATCCATTAATATTTTCTGTGTCGTAACTTAAACAAACTTTATTTAAATATTGGCAAATGTCATACAATGTGTTATAGCCGTAAAATCTTTGACTTTTGACTACACTAACTAGTCTGAAGAATAACAATTTAACCTATAATTCTTGTGACACTTTAAGAATTTACTACTGATTCATTTTGGTGTTTTATTGCAGTATTTTACATATAAGGTTAGATTTTGTTTTTTTTTATTATGCTCAGAATTAGTTCTATTTTTCTTTTGTTTATTGAGTTTTATGGCCGGAATTATTGCAAGTAGACGGCACACTCAGTTCATTCATTGTGCGCCAGTTGTTTTAATTGGAGTGCCGCACTCACCCACCTAAAAGTTAGTGATTTAGAAAATGAACATTTCTCTTTGCAAATGCAAATTATCATAAAATTGGGGGAGAGGTCCGAGAGGTTGACAACAAACCGTTCCAGAAATTTGTTTTTTTTTCTGCGAATGTAATTTGTCATTAAATTTGGGAAGGAGAGTGATAAATTCTATTGTTTGATAACAAACAGTTGAGTGAGTAGAGGGTGCACTCAGTTCGTTGATTGTAAGCTAGTAGTTTCAATTTGAGTGCCCTGCCTACTCACCTAAGTGTTAGTGATCCTGAAATTTTTATTTCTCTTTTCTACAAATGTAATTTGTTATAAAATGGGGGGAAAAAATTGATACATTCAACTACTTGATACAAACAGTTGGGTACTTCCAAAATCTTCGTAAATACGTTGTTTATTCATATCCTTGATGTTCTATGACAATCAGATTAAACTATATCCAACTTTAGTTACATATCTTTGAATTAAAACTATATTTATAAAACTGTTCCACGTAATTTTTAAATAAACCCTTTCAAAAACTTTCAATATTTTGTAACGTTGAAATATTAAATTACTAGGCAACTTTTTGTGCAAAGTTAAGTCGTTTAGTTCCGCTAATATCTCGTATGTGGCGCTAATATTGCATTGACTGCTCGTGTTTTTGATTATCTTCGAATGTTATGGGCGAACTGCAAAAGAAATAGTCAGGGACGTAGAAAATGTATACAAATGCAATTTAAGTTAAATTTGAACATTTTTAAATAATATCCCTAAAAGGTTTTGTACGACAGAAAAATATATTACACTACAAAAACATATTTCACACGGAAAAAAAGTATATTATAAGACAGTAAAATATATTTGACTACAATACTTTCCACGACATAAATAGAGATTGCACTCGGTAAGAATATGAAAGCCACGATAACATATGAACAGTTGAATAGAACATATCAACAGCAAAAAAAAGTTTTTAGAACGATAACTAACAAGACAAAATAAAACAAATGCCGACATAATAGTATGTTTGAACGACAGCAAATTATTAATTAGAATAATTTAAACTATTATCTTAATTAGTAATTAAAACAATAGTCTACATTATTATAATTATTAATTTGCTGTAGATTAATTTGGAAAAACCAGTTATTTTTTATATTTCTGCATATGATTTTGCATAATAATATAACATTGATATGTTTTACTTTTGTTTATAGAGATTTGTTACTAGCAAAGCGTTTATAGCCAAGCTGGTATCTGCTGGTATCTATATAGCAAGGTTTTAAATTCATCTACAAGCCGTGCCTCGTAATTTTTGTTTTTATGTTAAATATTTAATTATTTTGAAAGAGTTATTTATTTTGATATCATTTATTTAATATTGAATGTGATAGTGAAGAAAGTTATTGATTGAATGCGGGATGCATATTCAGTTTATCTATTCGGTTAATATAGACGATACAGAATTATTTTGTCGTGATTATATAATTCTGTCGTGAAATATATTTTTTGCCGTGCTATGTATTATTTGTTGAGTAATGTTTTATTTTGTCGTGGATTGCATTATTTTGGCGTTGTAAAATTTATTTGATAGGGCATTGCATTTTTTCAGACCTCGGCCCTCGTTTTACGATTGTATGAATACTGTGGCAAAGCAATATCTGCAGGGTGGATGATCGGAGAAACACAAGTCCTTCAGCTCCAGAATAAATACACCGATGCAAATAATATTTTATTCCAAACATCAAATCAATCCATAGGTAAGTTAACATTAATTAAGAATATAAATCATAAATCTGTAAAGAAAACAATAAGCAATAAGCCAAACAAGCATGCAGGCCATGCGGCATACAGGTTAGAAAGCAAAGCAATGCATATTCATTAATATAGATGTTAAACAAATACATTACATTGCATTAATTACATAAATATTAATTACTAACCTGTGCGGGTCTAAATCCACCCTTGAGTAAAGAGTATTTTAAGGTACCTGTAGGCTTTAGAACTATAAAGTTATATAACTAATTCTTGCTTTTAGATGTTGCCAGTAGCAGAAGATGAAGCAGAAAGAACAAGCCAGCAGGAAAAGGATCCAGGGAAAGAGCAGGAGGAAAACCAGGTATTGCCACCTATAATAATAGTTGACAATGCCTGAAACAGATGTCACCACTAATTTGTATTTTATGTTTAGTTTATTAAAATAAAGTATTTTAATAAATATAATTGTTTCATTACATCTGCCCCCCTCTCGCGGGCGACAGTGGGTTAATTGGAACTTGCGGAATCTTGAACAAATGGTTTGAGGTGACAAACATGGAAAACTCCACGTTCGACGATGGAACCAGGTTTTGCCAGGACATATGTCTTGGTAGCCACACATGACTTGATGGCATATGGCCCTTCATAAAGAGGTAGAAATTTTTTCGTTTCTTTCAAAATAGCAGACGAAGGATTTGCACGTAACCAGACTAGCTCACCAATGGAGAACGTCCTAACATTACCGGAAGGCCCGTTAGCCAGACGGCGTTGTGCCCGGCGATTCAACGTTTCGCGGGCGAGCATTAAAGTAGCACCAGTGTCCGTAAGTGGAGGATTAGGAAAAAAAGTTGGATCCTTAATAGGAGACATAGGCAAACGACCGAAATGAAGCTCAACCGCAGAGTAACCTGTAGATTCATGCGTAATATTGTTTAAAAACTGGACAAAGTTAGGCACTAATTTCGCCCACAAACTGTGTTTGCTGTGGCAATAGGTCCTAAACAAACGACCCAATTCTCTCATCACGCGCTCTACTGGGTTGCCCTGAGGATGTCTAACAGAGGAGTAGATGCACTGAATCGACTCATCAATTAAGAAGTTTTTCCAAGCATTAGAAGTAAACTGGGTACCCTGGTCACACAGCATTCGCTCTGGCTTACCCACCTTTACAAAATAATCTTTAACCATGCAATTGATGATGGCTTTAGAGGTAGCACGCTTAACGGGGTAAAGGGTAACCAGTTTAGAAAAAACGTCCAATAAAACAAATATGTAAGTTACACCACCCGTAGAAGTAAGTAGGGGACCATAGAAATCAACGGAGACAAGTTTGTTGGGGCTTTCAGAGATTATAGCTTCAAATGGGGGTCTAGGGAGAGGAGAATGTTTGCTCTGCTGACACAATTCGCAACACTTGACAATACGCTTTACGGAACGGAACAGATGTGCACCATAATTCACGGCAAACTGCACACCACGTTTTATACACCCCAAAATAGCCAAAAAACTTATGATAGGCGGTTATAAAATTATCAATGAGACTAGACGGGATACATAAGTACGCTTGGGTGTCAGCTTCTCGTCGGAGGAATAATAAATCTCTGTGAAGAAAGAATTTATTATTTATACCGCCCCCTTGAATTTGAGCTATAATTTTACTAAATTTTTCGTCGGAGCGCTGCGCTTGAGGCAAACTTTTTAATAGAGTAGAAATATGGGAACCACTGGTTAAAGTTGCGATTCGGAATTCCTTGTCTTGTGGAACCGGAAGTCGAATTGGTGGATGGCGTGAGAGTATATCAGCTATCAAATTATTTTTCCCGGACACATGCTGAACTTGGAAATCATATTCCTGCAGAGATAGTACCCATCATCCAAGTCGAGAAGACAACAATCTACAGGAATTGAGATAGGTCAATGCACTGTGGTCGGTTAGAATAGGAAACCGTTTACCTAACAATAACACCCTCCATTTACGCAAAGCGTGCACCACACTCAATAGCTCTTTCTCGCATACACCGTAGCGGGTTTCCCGGTCTAATAAAAGGCGGCTGCAATACGCGATAACTTGCTTATGACCATCCACCAGTTGAAATAACACACCACCAAGGCCAACATTACTGGCATCACACTGCATAATAAACGGACATTGGTGCTGTGGGTGACACAAAAGTATTTCTTGGCTAAGCTGTGATTTCGAACTAAAGGCGCAACCAAGGAAGCAAAATGCTCAACAAAACCCCTGTCAAAGTTAACAAGGCCAAGGAATGCTTGAAGCTGGCGTAAATTTTTCGGAGTTGAGAAATCCCGAACGGCTAGTACCCTCTCAGGGTCAGGAGTACACCCTACTGAGTTTAAAACATAACCCAAAAACGAAACCTCTTTACAAAAGAATTTGCATTTCTTAATGCGCAATGTGAGGCCGGCTCTGTGTAATCTTGAAAAGACAAGGTCCAGATGGTGAATATGCTCTTGGAAGGTACTGGAAGTGACGAGCAAATTATCTATATACGGGTGCACAATCCCTTCAAAGTCTGGTCCTAAGATTTGGTCAACACAACGTGTAAACGAACTTACCGCTTTTTAAACCAAATGGTAGAACTCGAAACTGGTATGCACGTGTGCCAACTCTAAATCCAGTGTAATGATAGTGTTCGGGATTAATGGGGATCTGCCAATAAGATGAAGTCAAGTCTAGACTGGATAGGTACTTCACGTTAGCCAAATTCAATTTGAGATCTTCAATCGAACGAGGAAGTTTGGTCTCGAATCTAGTTACTGAATTTAATCGACGTGCATCAAGGCAAATCCGCACTGACCCATCCTTTTTAGAGGTAACTAGTAGTAGACTTGCAAATGATGTAGTAGATCTCTCAATAACTCCCCACTGCTCCATTCTATCAATCTCATTCTGCACGGCAGTCCTGTATGCCACAGGTATGGGATACTGTTTGACAAAGAATGGTGTAGCGTCTACTACATTATTGTCATGATGATAGCGCTGTGTCAATCCTGGCTTATTCGAAAAAAGACCGCGATAACGTCCAAGCAGTTCCTTAAAGCTATCCTGTTCAGCTACTGACAAAGCACTTCCCGGCACAATATCAGTGATAAGTATTTTTTCTTCTTCGTATGGTTTGATAGGTAATTGTGAGCCTCTAATTGATGCCATAAATAACCTCTAAGAAAACGGCACATAGTCATGACATACTGGAGTTTCCGGTATGTTATATTGTTTCGAATCTTGATAAACCATTAAGGTAACTGGCTCATTAATAAAACAAATATTTGCTTTAAAATATCTAAAGAAATCTACCCCTAAAATGACTGGGTATGAAAGATTAGGGATGACCAAAAACTCATAAGTTAAGAAGAAGTCGCTTATTTTAAAGGCCAGCATCAATTGGTGTGTGACACGATTAAGCTTGGGCTTAAATGCCCCCCTGACTTTAATTCCCTGAACTGGAATTGAAACTAACTTATCTTCAGTAATTAAAATTTGTTGATAAACTTCAAATGATAAGCAGGTGATTTCGCTTCCTGTATCAAGTAAAGCGGGGAACTCAAACCCGCTGATGGAAATGGTAATAATAGGGCAATGAATTGGCGAATTCACATGATCAAATTCACAATCATCAAGAAATAAGTCGTCCTTTGGATTTTGGTTGTGAAATGGGTTGACTCGCTTAAGCACACACACCCCCGAGTCTACTGAGGTGTGGCTTGACACATCTCTTCCGGTTCTAAAGTAATGTGTGCAATCTTGTTGACCTTATTAGAACTGCTGTTTGTCTGAACGCGGTTTTCCGAAAATCTAGGACGCGGATTGTTATTTGGCGCATTATAATTGACCCCTTGTCGGTAATTGTCGTCAAACAATCGATTTCGTGTTACAAATTCAACGCTGCGAAGCTTCGATAATGCTTCTCTCAAGTTGGTAGTGCCAATCAAGCATGTTGAAATATGTATAGGAAAATGACGGGCAATTAAATGTACTAGATGGCCAGGGTCATATGGTGGCTCAAGAAACTGTGATTCAGTCATTAACCGCAACATATAATTTGATGGTGAACCATCTGTGGATCGGAAACGACCTGATTCCAACCGCCCGCGGACTTCATGTTGTTTTACCGGCCCCCAAAACTGTTCATAAAACAGGCCTTTAAAGTCATTAAAATTCTGGCTTATAATAGAAATGGCTATAAACCAATCATTTGCTATTCCTGTAAATAAATTATGCCCCCAGAGTTTTAATTGCGGGAATGGGATTTGATATAGGAATATGCAACTTTCTAACTGCTTAAAAAATATAACGGGATGTGTACTAACCCCATCAAAAGTGGATATAGACTTACAAATGTTATTAAAATTAATATTATTATTTACTGGCGTAGAAGCTAAATTGTAATTATTTCCGCGCAATCCGTTAGTTGAGTGATCATATTGTAATGGTTTAGTATAAAAATCATCATCATCAGACTCTACGTTAAATTGCGACAAATTATAATTTGGATTACTATATAATAGGGTTTGCATTTGCGGGAGTAATTACATTAGCTGAAATAAATTGCTCCCCATATGGTTTATAAATGGAATCAACTACTTTTCCTCTACATGGAATTTCATATATAATATTTGAATTATTTCTAACGCCCATTGAATTCTTATTTAAATTTTCATTCCAACTTTCCGCTTTAATTGGTGCATTGTAAATCGGGTTTGCCGTTTGAGCTGTGTAAACCGGGCGTACACCTGCACCTGCACTTGATGGTCTGTTCACTGCGTTTGTGGCTGTATTAGCATCTGTCAGTGTCAATTGATCTGTCATGCTATTTAGCTTATTGATGACATTGATTTTTGACTTCTGTGCTGTGATAACCGGTAAGTGATTTTTAAATTCGCTTTGCCCTTTATTAATTTTATTAAACATTTTAGGCATTGCCCCTGTGGAATTATTTGGCATGGTTCCGGATTTACAAACAGGCACTGAACTGGTAGCAGCATTCAAATGGGTTACATAATTATAATTAGGTAAATTTGAATTTAAATTACTAATATTTGACAAAAATGTAGTGTCAGTTGATGATAAATTTACATTGGTACCAGTTATGTTATCGGTTGTTGTTACATTAAATAATGTTGGGGCTCGTGTGCTTGACACGATACCACTGGTAACTGAAGATGTCAATATACCATCAACTGATGATACTAAACTATTATTATATATAAATAATGTTCTAGTTGATGGTAAGTTAACATCGGTTAGTGTTATGTTATCGATCTGAGTCTTATTAATGTTTACCAAAGCTTGTGCACCTGACACAATGCCACCGGTAAAACCAGATGTTAATATACCATCAGGCATTGAACTTGAATTATAATTAATTAAACTAGGCTTATCTGCATGTAACGTAGACTGTCCAGCATGATCGGTCCCAGTTGCCATCTCTGTTGATGTTAGGTCTACGTTTCCCTTTGCTCGGGTAAAATATTGTGTACGATGATGTTTAGTACGTTTCATTCCCATTAATGTAATTATTCTAGATAAGGACCCTCGGATGGGATCCAAGTTGTGGCAAAGCAATATCTGCAGGGTGGATGATCGGGGAAACACAAGTTCTTTAGCTCCAGAATAAATACTACAGAGGTCACCACTAATTTGTATTTTATGTTCAGTTTATTAAAATAAAGTATTTTAATAAATATAATTGTTTCATTACAATACTATACTACTATACGAAATAAATATTACAAAAAATAGTATACGAATTATTTACTTTTTAAAATTAGGAAAAATATTATGCATTTTCTGACTGTATTTAAACATACTATTTTAGCATTCTAGATGTAAAAATAACAATAAGGATTTTTTGCCGTATGTTGCCGAATATGTTCTACATATACAGGGTTAGTCAAAATTACCGGAACATAAATAATTCTCGAACCGTAAAAAAATCAAAAAAAGTTTTAAACAAATGTTTATTTGGTTTAAATATATTTTTAGGATATTCGTTTTATTGTGAAAGTTTTGTAAACTTTTTTTTGAATGAACAAAAAAAAAATGTATAATATGCAAAATATTATACATTTTTTAATTTTAAATTTAATTTTGAGTATATTTTAGTAAAAATATTTGTTTATAAACTGCACCTTTTTGAGTTAATTCAAACTGCTGAACTTCAAATAAAGAACGTTTTCTCATATACACATTTATTTAAACCAAATAGATAAAAAGAACAATAACATAAAAAACAAATAGCAAAATAATCAGTAAAAATGTAAAAACATATAAAGTGTTGTATTTAAAAAATTAAAGAGCTTCAAACCTCCATAATAAAATAATCATCTCGTATATTTTTACATTTTTGTTTTTGATGTTATTATTATTTTTAAACGTTTGAATAAAATCATTGTTTGTAGAAAATGTTCAAGAGTTTGAGTTAATTGCTTGTAACTTAAAAATGGTGAGTAGGTAGTGGGATACCCTGGCCTGGGAATTTTTTCCATACCGTGGGAACTTTTTCAAGACCGTGGGAACTTTTTTCAATCCTTTGATAAATGCCGCCAATCCATATCGCACACAAACCGGAAGTAAACCACGTGAGAAACGGGAAGTATACTAGTGTAAATTTTTTGATATAATATTTAATTTTTTTCTTTTATGTTTTTTATTTACTTTTTGACAAGTGTCACTCATTTTGATTAACAACTGTCAATCATCTCATTTAATCAACTGTTAATAAACACTAAATTTGACTAGGCTGAAGTTAGTTATTTAAATTACATATTTATTGATACAATTATAATTATTTATTTCATTTATACTTAGTTACTAATTAACTTTCGTTATTCAATCTACTCGGCACTCGGCTGCTGCAACTAGTGTTTTTTATTTTATTTAACTGAAATTTATTTATTAGAAAATATTTTCCGGAGCTGGGAATCGATCCCGGGTTGCTCAGTTATGATGCAAAGACCGTACCGATGAGCTATCAAGCACATCCCATTCGACGCAAATTTTGTATAATACATAGAGAAAGTGAATGTGTGGTACCGAAACCCGTTATTCTATCTTAATAACTGCATTATACTGCGGAACCGTAAAAATACCTGTTTTTATTTACCTCTTGAACGTATATATGTTCTACATTTGGATAATAAGACACTGCAATTAAGATTTATGTCCTAACTACATTACATTTTAATATTTAACTAATTAATTATTTGTATGTTATGTACAATTTTAAGAATGAATTAAATAAATATTATAAATTACTATTTACTTTTACAATAAATATATAAATATCATTTTTGTCTTTGAAGGACTATTCAATCAACAACATAATGAACTATCAAAAGATATAATTAAATCATACATATACATTAAAATTATATTACCTAATATAAACAATATTGTTTCTCTTACATTAATTGACACACACATACAAGTTTTTTTTTTTTTTACTTTAATACTATACACAAGAAGGAAAGGGAGAGAGACATATTATTGATTAAGGAAAGTCAACACCTAATTATTGAAATATTATTTAATAGTTATATAAAACATTACATGTTAGAAAATTATGTAAATACATACAAATGTTTAAACATTTTTAAATGAACAATAACTAAAATCATTTACGTGATTTACACAATAAAGCTACATTTATTATGAATACTTTGAATGTTTGTAGCCGAAGGGCACAGAGTCAAAATTGTCTATGCGTCGGCGTTTACCAAACACTACTCTAAAAACTTTATTCTCATTTTTGCTCACTACATCGTGTTCCGCTGTACGTCGTATATTTCGTGAAGTTATATATACAGAAGGTTTATCTTCTAAAACCATGTCACGCAAACTCTTAAAATTGACCAGTTTTTCAGTGTCAAAGTTTATTCGAATACCTTTAACCTTACAAATTACAAACGATTTTTGTGAAGTAGGATCAAATACTTTATAAGAGTAATTTTTGGGTCCCCCAGATACAAACTCTGTAATATAGCTGCCTACACCATATCCTTCCAACTCATCTGTCATTTCTCCAAGCGAGGAGCCTATGATTGGTTCCTCTCCACCCTCTCTGCTCACGTAGATAACAGAATCCGTGTCGTAATATAATACACGCTCACCGAGAAGCTCAAGATATTCGTACAGTTTCAGTCTTGCCAAAGTAGTTGTATATGCGGCTATACATACATTAACCGTACTTAGTATATTTGCAGCCTCTTCCTTTTGCTCCCAGTTAACAATAATGGCATTTTCATCGATTTCCTGTATGTGGTTAACAATCAAAGAGGGATCAATAAGTAAGTTGTACAAGTCTTTGGGTTTTCGAACTATGCTGGATTTCGACTGATTTTCTCTTTGACCAAATTTCCCCCAGAATGAATTTAACATTAACTTAGCAAGTGATCTAAGTCCAGGGTTATTTAAAATATGATTGTAGTCAAGTTGTATTCCTTCGGAATTTAAAAATTTTTCAATGTATTCAATTTTGTGTTTCTCAGTTTGACAACTTGAAGGCCAACCGGATGCCTGTTGTTTAGTCTTAATAAATTTGTTCATAAAATCTGCAAACAGTCCACCCAGTTTTGTAATACAATTGTATTGTTCAATGTTATATTGCCACACTTCGTAAATCTCCACCACACGATAACCTCGTTTTACAGCCGCGTTTATTTCATCAATTACCCAAGTACCAATTAGAGCCCTGTCATCATCCCCGTGTTCACACTCTTGCTGATTTTGTATTTCGCTGCACATACAACACAAAGAAAACATAAGTTTATTGTTTTGTTTTACGGGTAGTACAGGGTGATATAAGTTTTGTGGTGGAAGCACTTTGCATTTTATTATTCCGTCTAGCTTGGAGATATCCAGTTTTGAACACGTTTCCGGACCTACATGTACAATCGGGTGACCAACGGGGAATTTACCATATTTGCATACCCAAGGATACAGAGAACATACATCGATGTATCTGATTTTTTCGCCGGGTTTCACATTATAGTAGAGTTTTGTAGCACCGGTTCGACCACCATAAAATGCGTTTCGAGGGTTTAAAATAGCGTGGTTTAAAAGTGGATGTGACTTTAAGGCGCGTATATCTTGATTATTTAATTGAATTTTTCTAAATTCACACTCCCACATTTCCACAACTTCGTATCCTTTAGACCGCAATCGTTCTGTTTTTGACATGGTAAACTCATAACGATGAGAGAGTGTGTCCGACGTGTCGTCAAAAAGTGGTATATCACGATTTGTGGGCATACATAATGGATGACCATGGTAGTAGCACCCATGAAATTCAAAAACCTGTTGTGTTTCTTCACAGAATCCATCAACTCGTACACCTTCAACAAGAGCCTCTCGACTCTTGGCTGCATGGTAAATTGAAATTCCGCGCTGTTGCTCTTCCCAAATAAGCCATTGAATTGCTATGTTTGACTGATTATCACGCCATCTGTAGCCACCACGCGGAATAATACCTATGGTGTTTGGTTTTAAGTAACCACGTCTATACACTAAGTTGCAAGCTGATGCTATGGTCACTGCTTCCATGTACGGGCAAACATTACACTCAGTCAGAAACATATCGCGGAATTTAATGCATGCATTTTTTAAAATATTGACATCATTCACGCAATAATCAACCAGATCGCGCTGCATATTAAATTCGTCGTCTTTATGTGTGTCGTACCACTCAATAAACTTGGTGTGATCTTCGGGACGCATTGTATTGGGCGAGTAATATTTGATGTCGGGTAGCTTTCCCACATATGACACGTTCTCAAGAGTGTTAAACAAATAAGGAAAATAACCTTTTATATATGGAGTTTTCAAATCGAACGCTTTCGGTAATTTAGCCAGGGCCATTGGAAAATAATTTAAAGAATCAATAAACCGTATACTGTCTATTTCCATCATTAAAATTTTAGTACCGCGCATTATGAGATCTGGGGTTATCACTGTTTTTTCTAACACATGTTTCAATAAAAACTGTGCATCAAATGACTGGGCATTGTGAGCAATACACACTATATTTTTGAACTTATTTCGTGCGTCTATTAAATATTTTAGAAAGGTACCAATAACGTTTGATTGAATTACTTTTTGTCGAAATCCACACTTTTGACAAAAGTATATGTTCTTTTCCCCGTAGCACATATAGCAGCACTGCTGATAAACGCATAGGTTAGGTTCATGAATTGTAGTGTCTGTTTCATTACCTAGCCTAGTTTCTTGCCGTGTCTCCAAATCGTAAAATACAAATAGAAACTTGTCTTTTGGCGGTTTTCGTGTGTCCACTGGCATAAAACACAAGTGAGTGGCAGGAAAATGTCCATTACAAACTTTGCAGTATATTTCCCCACACACGTGATTACGGTCGGCTTTAATAGTCTTTAAACATTTTGTACACTTTCGGATGTTTTTACACATTTTATCCTGATGATTTTTGAAACACTCATCGCTTCTAAATGATCGATTGCAGTATTCGCAAGTAATGTTTATAATTGATTTACATGGTGGAGACTGTTGGCAGCACGGACATGATGCTGCACACCGATGTCCATTTTTGTTGTTGTGAGGAATATGGCATATTTCACAAAAATAACCGCATGCAAACGCCGCAGTTAGAGATGTAATTACATTAAAGTGATCTTGATGATATAACAAATTTAAATTATGTTGTGCATTTACATCACCTTCATAAATTACATTACGGCCTCCAGATCCATATTTGTAGACCACTATTTTAAACATAGGCATCAGGTGCTGTTGAAATATACACAGCTCAGGTATTCCGCATCCACCATTTTCGGAGATTGTAACACCTGATTCCCGCATCAGTAATGTTGCTGCCTTGTCCTGAACCTTACCAATGTTGCGTCGCATCTCTCTGTAGTTGTTTGATTTTGTAGCATGAGCCATTGCCACAACTAACGCGCGAGGAAGACACATATTATCTTTGTTATTGACGACAATTATGCCTTGTTTTTTTCCGCACTCTTCTTCAAACGTTGAATATGCCCCAGCTCGTTGTTTTCCCCGTCCTTGAGGCATTCTTACTGTAGTGACACTCAGACAAAATGAATCGGTATTCATACCTTCTGAATTGCTTTGAAAAATACCACTTAAAACCTTCCATATATCATCCACTGTAACTTTACCGGCCTCCCGAAATGCCAGCCATCCAGGTATCTTTTCTTTAAACTCTTTTGAGCAGAAAGTAAATCCTATTTGGTCAGTAGGTTCTACTCCAGCTGTTGCGTATAGCACAATTTGCTCCACAGCATCTTTCACCCATTTCACAGGATTCTCTATGTTTTCGGAGATCGGCCTAATTTTAAACTCAATTTTGCGGCCCCTCAAACCGAAGCGGCGCACCACAGTTGAGAAATCTTTGACAATTTCGTATTTATCCATCTGTAAATAATGATCAATTTTTATTATATAAATATTTTGGTGTTTATAAACACATTATATGATATAATTAATGGAACGAATGATTGTAGCTCCATCTATTGTAATTTAATAAATTATTTAATTGTTTTATCATTAATTTTTATTAGCTTTATATATAATTTTATATACTCAAACACACTTCTTGCGTTTGTTATAATTTGTCGCTTAATATGAAGAAATGTGTAAATTACAAATAATAAAGTTACACATGCGCATAACAATAATAAAATTATATAAATATTTTTAGTCAACTATTAATAATTCTTATATTACATTGTGACATTTAAATGGTTTACTTGCAGTTCTTTTGATAGCTATTAATGGCAACAATTTCCCCTGATCATGTTTACATTTTAAACATATAAAAACACTATTATATACCTAACTCTTTAAAGATGACAACCTCCGTTTCAGAGAGGAATTAAGACCATCAGGAGTTTATACTCACCCCTCGTAAGAGGACTTTGCGTGTTTTCATGAGGGAAAGAGTGGACCACTTGTTAACCTCTTACAAATATTATCTACATATTTAAAATTATTATTAATTACAATAGTGATTTTATGAAATGTAGGCACACTCAAGCAGTTCTTTAATAGCCTTTAGGCGACAAATTCCCCAGATCATGTTTACATTTTAAACATACGGGAACACTATATATACCCAACTCTTTAAAGGTAACAACTAGCTTTGTACACATAGGATTACAATTACCAGGAGTTGATACTCGCCCCTCGTGAGAGGTCTTGTCGTGTTCTCGTGCGGAAAAAAGTCGACCGCGAGTTATGCTTTTTATTAAAACACCCGGTTTTTTAAATTTTTAACTACATTATTTGGATTTTTTTTTTTTTTTTTTTTTTTTTTTTTAGAATATTAGTTTACATGTATAGCTTTCGTTAGTTAAAAGATTAGTACATGGTGACCATGTACTTGTACCCCGACATTGGTGAAAAGAAAAATATTATTATAAATCAATATGTATATTACAAATTAAAAATGTAATTATTGTTGCATAATATGCAAATTTGAGTTTTTAAATAATCGTGCTATTGATAATTTAATTATGAAACTGAATTACACGATTACGCCAGTACTGAGAGACCGAAGAATTGTTGTGCAGCGTCATGTTAGTACCTAACTCAACCACCGAGAAATTATAGGTACGCCATCGGCGCATGCAATGAATATGAATACGAGTTAATTCAACAAGAAATAAATAAATAAATTTAAAAATGATAAAATGTGTAAATGGACACTCAAGAAATTTTGTTAAAATACCCCAAAATTATCAGGGGGGCCAAATACCGCTGCAACTAGGCGTCCCGTTTGATACATAACGCGGCCACCAAGCATTGTAGATGTCACCGCGCGAGATCTCCCACTCCCACATACAGAAAGGGGGCTCGGGGGCCCCACTGGAAACTTACTTACCTTTTGTTTATAGCGATGATTTTGCAAAATAATTAATTGGAACACAAATAAAATAACACTCAATTACAACACTGAAGAGTTGTTGATCCAAGGAACTAGCGAAGATAACTGAAGCATATTATAAATTTTCTTTGTTTATATACCTATCCTATGCGTAAAAAAAATCTAGTCAACCAATAAAATTCATTGTTATTCCGTCCAATCATCATCAAGATAAATAAAACCTTTCTAAGGGCCTTTTCGAACGAGTAAATTTGTGCGTGTTTTACATAAGAAACGATGTAGTTTTGAATAAATATAGGGTGAAGACACATTATCACATAAGATTACATGTATTTTTAGACACAAACCCGCACTCACTTTTACATTAGTTAACAATAATTTATTACATTAGGTTCAATACCTAATCCTTACCCCCTCCCTAAACAATAGCTAATAAGGATAAGTTTGATAATATTTTAGTTTTTTTTTTTTTTTGAAAGTGTTGCATTGTTTTAAAATCAAAATATTTCAAGAACGGCTTTATACTTCACAAAAATAAATCCAAAAATTACCCCCCTAGAACAACCGTCGTGGAAGATATGGAGTAATAATATTTTATAACTTTCAATTCTGCGCCCCCCCCCCCCCCCACCCTAAACAATACTTTATAGGTACGAGTTTTATAAAAATTTCCTAAGTTTCAAAACCCCATAAAAATCGATATATCTCGAGAACAGCTCAAAATTTTAAAAAAATAAATCCAAAATTCTCCCCTCGTCATACACCCCAGTCGATTTTCACATAGAGCAAATATATTTTATAACTTTTAGTTCCATACCCACACTCTAAACAATACTTTATATGTACTATTTTAATAAAAAACTTCTAAGTGTTAAAATCTTATAAAAATCAATATATCTCGAGAACGGCTCAAAATTTCGCAAAAATAAATCCAAAATTCCCCCTCGCCATACACCCCAGTCGATTTTCACATCGAGTAACAATATTTTAAAACTTTCAGTTTCGTACCCCCACCCTAAACAATACTTTATATGTACTATTTTGATAAAAAATTTCTAAGTGTTAAAATCCCATAAAAATCGATATATCTCGAGAACGGCTCAAAATTTCGCAAAAATAAATCCAAAATTCCCCCTCGCCATACACCCCAGTCGATTTTCACATCGAGTAACAATATTTTATAACTTTCAGTTCCGTACCCTCACCCTAAACAATACTTTATATGTACTATTTTGATAAAAAAATTCTAAGTGTTAAAATCTCATAAAAATCAATATATCTCGAGAACGGCTCAAAATTTCAAAAAAATTAATTGAGAATTACCCCCTGGCACCCCGCAACTCTTACTCTAATATTAGTTTATAGATATAACTTCAATTATAAATGACAAACCAGTAGCTCGATTTTTTTTTTTTTTTTTTTTTTAGGAGGGTGTTAAAATTATTTAAATACGGTGAACATCATCATCATGAACATGGTGAACATCATAAACATGGTGAACATCATGAACAACATCATCAACATGGTGAACATCATGAACAACATCATCATCATGATGATGTTGTTCATGATGTTCACCATGTTTATGATGTTCACCATGTTCATGATGATGATGTTCACCGTATTTAAATAATTTTAACCCCCTCCTAAAAAAAAAAAAAAAAAAAATCGAGCTACTGGTTTGTCATTTATAATTGAAGTTATATCTATAAACTAATATTAGAGTAAGAGTTGCGGGGTGCCAGGGGGTAATTCTCAATTAATTTTTTTGAAATTTTGAGCCGTTCTCGAGATATATTGATTTTTATGAGATTTTAACACTTAGAATTTTTTTATCAAAATAGTACATATAAAGTATTGTTTAGGGTGAGGGTACGGAACTGAAAGTTATAAAATATTGTTACTCGATGTGAAAATCGACTGGGGTGTATGGCGAGGGGGAATTTTGGATTTATTTTTGCGAAATTTTGAGCCGTTCTCGAGATATATCGATTTTTATGGGATTTTAACACTTAGAAATTTTTTATCAAAATAGTACATATAAAGTATTGTTTAGGGTGGGGGTACGAAACTGAAAGTTTTAAAATATTGTTACTCGATGTGAAAATCGACTGGGGTGTATGGCGAGGGGGAATTTTGGATTTATTTTTGCGAAATTTTGAGCCGTTCTCGAGATATATTGATTTTTATAAGATTTTAACACTTAGAAGTTTTTTATTAAAATAGTACATATAAAGTATTGTTTAGAGTGTGAGTATGGAACTAAAAGTTATAAAATATATTTGCTCTATGTGAAAATCGACTGGGGTGTATGACGAGGGGAGAATTTTGGATTTATTTTTTTAAAATTTTGAGCTGTTCTCGAGATATATCGATTTTTATGGGGTTTTGAAACTTAGGAAATTTTTATAAAACTCGTACCTATAAAGTATTGTTTAGGGTGGGGGGGGGGGGGGGGCGCAGAATTGAAAGTTATAAAATATTATTACTCCATATCTTCCACGACGGTTGTTCTAGGGGGGTAATTTTTGGATTTATTTTTGTGAAGTATAAAGCCGTTCTTGAAATATTTTGATTTTAAAACAATGCAACACTTTCAAAAAAAAAAAAAAACTAAAATATTATCAAACTTATCCTTATTAGCTATTGTTTAGGGAGGGGGTAAGGATTAGGTATTGAACCTAATGTAATAAATTATTGTTAACTAATGTAAAAGTGAGTGCGGGTTTGTGTCTAAAAATACATGTAATCTTATGTGATAATGTGTCTTCACCCTATATTTATTCAAAACTACATTGTTTCTTATGTAAAACACGCACAAATTTACTCGTTCGAAAAGGCCCTTAGAAAGGTTTTATTTATCTTGATGATGATTGGACGGAATAACAATGAATTTTATTGGTTGACTAGATTTTTTTTACGCATAGGATAGGTATATAAACAAAGAAAATTTATAATATGCTTCAGTTATCTTCGCTAGTTCCTTGGATCAACAACTCTTCAGTGTTGTAATTGAGTGTTATTTTATTTGTGTTCCAATTAATTATTTTGCAAAATCATCGCTATAAACAAAAGGTAAGTAAGTTTCCAGTGGGGCCCCCGAGCCCCCTTTCTGTATGTGGGAGTGGGAGATCTCGCGCGGTGACATCTACAATGCTTGGTGGCCGCGTTATGTATCAAACGGGACGCCTAGTTGCAGCGGTATTTGGCCCCCCTGATAATTTTGGGGTATTTTAACAAAATTTCTTGAGTGTCCATTTACACATTTTATCATTTTTAAATTTATTTATTTATTTCTTGTTGAATTAACTCGTATTCATATTCATTGCATGCGCCGATGGCGCACCTATAATTTCTCGGTGGTTGAGTTAGGTACTAACATGACGCTGCACAACAATTCTTCGGTCTCTCAGTACTGGCGTAATCGTGTAATTCAGTTTCATAATTAAATTATCAATAGCACGATTATTTAAAAACTCAAATTTGCATATTATGCAACAATAATTACATTTTTAATTTGTAATATACATATTGATTTATAATAATATTTTTCTTTTCACCAATGTCGGGGTACAAGTACATGGTCACCATGTACTAATCTTTTAACTAACGAAAGCTATACATGTAAACTAATATTCTAAAAAAAAAAAAAAAAAAAAAAAAAAATCCAAATAATGTAGTTAAAAATTTAAAAAACCGGGTGTTTTAATAAAAAGCATAACTCGCGGTCGACTTTTTTCCGCACGAGAACACGACAAGACCTCTCACGAGGGGCGAGTATCAACTCCTGGTAATTGTAATCCTATGTGTACAAAGCTAGTTGTTACCTTTAAAGAGTTGGGTATATATAGTGTTCCCGTATGTTTAAAATGTAAACATGATCTGGGGAATTTGTCGCCTAAAGGCTATTAAAGAACTGCTTGAGTGTGCCTACATTTCATAAAATCACTATTGTAATTAATAATAATTTTAAATATGTAGATAATATTTGTAAGAGGTTAACAAGTGGTCCACTCTTTCCCTCATGAAAACACGCAAAGTCCTCTTACGAGGGGTGAGTATAAACTCCTGATGGTCTTAATTCCTCTCTGAAACGGAGGTTGTCATCTTTAAAGAGTTAGGTATATAATAGTGTTTTTATATGTTTAAAATGTAAACATGATCAGGGGAAATTGTTGCCATTAATAGCTATCAAAAGAACTGCAAGTAAACCATTTAAATGTCACAATGTAATATAAGAATTATTAATAGTTGACTAAAAATATTTATATAATTTTATTATTGTTATGCGCATGTGTAACTTTATTATTTGTAATTTACACATTTCTTCATATTAAGCGACAAATTATAACAAACGCAAGAAGTGTGTTTGAGTATATAAAATTATATATAAAGCTAATAAAAATTAATGATAAAACAATTAAATAATTTATTAAATTACAATAGATGGAGCTACAATCATTCGTTCCATTAATTATATCATATAATGTGTTTATAAACACCAAAATATTTATATAATAAAAATTGATCATTATTTACAGATGGATAAATACGAAATTGTCAAAGATTTCTCAACTGTGGTGCGCCGCTTCGGTTTGAGGGGCCGCAAAATTGAGTTTAAAATTAGGCCGATCTCCGAAAACATAGAGAATCCTGTGAAATGGGTGAAAGATGCTGTGGAGCAAATTGTGCTATACGCAACAGCTGGAGTAGAACCTACTGACCAAATAGGATTTACTTTCTGCTCAAAAGAGTTTAAAGAAAAGATACCTGGATGGCTGGCATTTCGGGAGGCCGGTAAAGTTACAGTGGATGATATATGGAAGGTTTTAAGTGGTATTTTTCAAAGCAATTCAGAAGGTATGAATACCGATTCATTTTGTCTGAGTGTCACTACAGTAAGAATGCCTCAAGGACGGGGAAAACAACGAGCTGGGGCATATTCAACGTTTGAAGAAGAGTGCGGAAAAAAACAAGGCATAATTGTCGTCAATAACAAAGATAATATGTGTCTTCCTCGCGCGTTAGTTGTGGCAATGGCTCATGCTACAAAATCAAACAACTACAGAGAGATGCGACGCAACATTGGTAAGGTTCAGGACAAGGCAGCAACATTACTGATGCGGGAATCAGGTGTTACAATCTCCGAAAATGGTGGATGCGGAATACCTGAGCTGTGTATATTTCAACAGCACCTGATGCCTATGTTTAAAATAGTGGTCTACAAATATGGATCTGGAGGCCGTAATGTAATTTATGAAGGTGATGTAAATGCACAACATAATTTAAATTTGTTATATCATCAAGATCACTTTAATGTAATTACATCTCTAACTGCGGCGTTTGCATGCGGTTATTTTTGTGAAATATGCCATATTCCTCACAACAACAAAAATGGACATCGGTGTGCAGCATCATGTCCGTGCTGCCAACAGTCTCCACCATGTAAATCAATTATAAACATTACTTGCGAATACTGCAATCGATCATTTAGAAGCGATGAGTGTTTCAAAAATCATCAGGATAAAATGTGTAAAAACATCCGAAAGTGTACAAAATGTTTAAAGACTATTAAAGCCGACCGTAATCACGTGTGTGGGGAAATATACTGCAAAGTTTGTAATGGACATTTTCCTGCCACTCACTTGTGTTTTATGCCAGTGGACACACGAAAACCGCCAAAAGACAAGTTTCTATTTGTATTTTACGATTTGGAGACACGGCAAGAAACTAGGCTAGGTAATGAAACAGACACTACAATTCATGAACCTAACCTATGCGTTTATCAGCAGTGCTGCTATATGTGCTACGGGGAAAAGAACTTATACTTTTGTCAAAAGTGTGGATTTCGACAAAAAGTAATTCAATCAAACGTTATTGGTACCTTTCTAAAATATTTAATAGACGCACGAAATAAGTTCAAAAATATAGTGTGTATTGCTCACAATGCCCAGTCATTTGATGCACAGTTTTTATTGAAACATGTGTTAGAAAAAACAGTGATAACCCCAGATCTCATAATGCGCGGTACTAAAATTTTAATGATGGAAATAGACAGTATACGGTTTATTGATTCTTTAAATTATTTTCCAATGGCCCTGGCTAAATTACCGAAAGCGTTCGATTTGAAAACTCCATATATAAAAGGTTATTTTCCTTATTTGTTTAACACTCTTGAGAACGTGTCATATGTGGGAAAGCTACCCGACATCAAATATTACTCGCCCAATACAATGCGTCCCGAAGATCACACCAAGTTTATTGAGTGGTACGACACACATAAAGACGACGAATTTAATATGCAGCGCGATCTGGTTGATTATTGCGTGAATGATGTCAATATTTTAAAAAATGCATGCATTAAATTCCGCGATATGTTTCTGACTGAGTGTAATGTTTGCCCGTACATGGAAGCAGTGACCATAGCATCAGCTTGCAACTTAGTGTATAGACGTGGTTACTTAAAACCAAACACCATAGGTATTATTCCGCGTGGTGGCTACAGATGGCGTGATAATCAGTCAAACATAGCAATTCAATGGCTTATTTGGGAAGAGCAACAGCGCGGAATTTCAATTTACCATGCAGCCAAGAGTCGAGAGGCTCTTGTTGAAGGTGTACGAGTTGATGGATTCTGTGAAGAAACACAACAGGTTTTTGAATTTCATGGGTGCTACTACCATGGTCATCCATTATGTATGCCCACAAATCGTGATATACCACTTTTTGACGACACGTCGGACACACTCTCTCGTCGTTATGAGTTTACCATGTCAAAAACAGAACGATTGCGGTCTAAAGGATACGAAGTTGTGGAAATGTGGGAGTGTGAATTTAGAAAAATTCAATTAAATAATCAAGATATACGCGCCTTAAAGTCACATCCACTTTTAAACCACGCTATTTTAAACCCTCGAAACGCATTTTATGGTGGTCGAACCGGTGCTACAAAACTCTACTATAATGTGAAACCCGGCGAAAAAATCAGATACATCGATGTATGTTCTCTGTATCCTTGGGTATGCAAATATGGTAAATTCCCCGTTTGTCACCCGATTGTACATGTAGGTCCGGAAACGTGTTCAAAACTGGATATCTCCAAGCTAGACGGAATAATAAAATGCAAAGTGCTTCCACCACAAAACTTATATCACCCTGTACTACCCGTAAAACAAAACAATAAACTTATGTTTTCTTTGTGTTGTATGTGCAGCGAAATACAAAATCAGCAAGAGTGTGAACACGGGGATGATGACAGGGCTCTAATTGGTACTTGGGTAATTGATGAAATAAACGCGGCTGTAAAACGAGGTTATCGTGTGGTGGAGATTTACGAAGTGTGGCAATATAACATTGAACAATACAATTGTATTACAAAACTGGGTGGACTGTTTGCAGATTTTATGAACAAATTTATTAAGACTAAACAACAGGCATCCGGTTGGCCTTCAAGTTGTCAAACTGAGAAACACAAAATTGAATACATTGAAAAATTTTTAAATTCCGAAGGAATACAACTTGACTACAATCATATTTTAAATAACCCTGGACTTAGATCACTTGCTAAGTTAATGTTAAATTCATTCTGGGGGAAATTTGGTCAAAGAGAAAATCAGTCGAAATCCAGCATAGTTCGAAAACCCAAAGACTTGTACAACTTACTTATTGATCCCTCTTTGATTGTTAACCACATACAGGAAATCGATGAAAATGCCATTATTGTTAACTGGGAGCAAAAGGAAGAGGCTGCAAATATACTAAGTACGGTTAATGTATGTATAGCCGCATATACAACTACTTTGGCAAGACTGAAACTGTACGAATATCTTGAGCTTCTCGGTGAGCGTGTATTATATTACGACACGGATTCTGTTATCTACGTGAGCAGAGAGGGTGGAGAGGAACCAATCATAGGCTCCTCGCTTGGAGAAATGACAGATGAGTTGGAAGGATATGGTGTAGGCAGCTATATTACAGAGTTTGTATCTGGGGGACCCAAAAATTACTCTTATAAAGTATTTGATCCTACTTCACAAAAATCGTTTGTAATTTGTAAGGTTAAAGGTATTCGAATAAACTTTGACACTGAAAAACTGGTCAATTTTAAGAGTTTGCGTGACATGGTTTTAGAAGATAAACCTTCTGTATATATAACTTCACGAAATATACGACGTACAGCGGAACACGATGTAGTGAGCAAAAATGAGAATAAAGTTTTTAGAGTAGTGTTTGGTAAACGCCGACGCATAGACAATTTTGACTCTGTGCCCTTCGGCTACAAACATTCAAAGTATTCATAATAAATGTAGCTTTATTGTGTAAATCACGTAAATGATTTTAGTTATTGTTCATTTAAAAATGTTTAAACATTTGTATGTATTTACATAATTTTCTAACATGTAATGTTTTATATAACTATTAAATAATATTTCAATAATTAGGTGTTGACTTTCCTTAATCAATAATATGTCTCTCTCCCTTTCCTTCTTGTGTATAGTATTAAAGTAAAAAAAAAAAAACTTGTATGTGTGTGTCAATTAATGTAAGAGAAACAATATTGTTTATATTAGGTAATATAATTTTAATGTATATGTATGATTTAATTATATCTTTTGATAGTTCATTATGTTGTTGATTGAATAGTCCTTCAAAGACAAAAATGATATTTATATATTTATTGTAAAAGTAAATAGTAATTTATAATATTTATTTAATTCATTCTTAAAATTGTACATAACATACAAATAATTAATTAGTTAAATATTAAAATGTAATGTAGTTAGGACATAAATCTTAATTGCAGTGTCTTATTATCCAAATGTAGAACATATATACGTTCAAGAGGTAAATAAAAACAGGTATTTTTACGGTTCCGCAGTATAATGCAGTTATTAAGATAGAATAACGGGTTTCGGTACCACACATTCACTTTCTCTATGTATTATACAAAATTTGCGTCGAATAGGATGTGCTTGATAGCTCATCGGTACGGTCTTTGCATCATAACTGAGCAACCCGGGATCGATTCCCAGCTCCGGAAAATATTTTCTAATAAATAAATTTCAGTTAAATAAAATAAAAAACACTAGTTGCAGCAGCCGAGTGCCGAGTAGATTGAATAACGAAAGTTAATTAGTAACTAAGTATAAATGAAATAAATAATTATAATTGTATCAATAAATATGTAATTTAAATAACTAACTTCAGCCTAGTCAAATTTAGTGTTTATTAACAGTTGATTAAATGAGATGATTGACAGTTGTTAATCAAAATGAGTGACACTTGTCAAAAAGTAAATAAAAAACATAAAAGAAAAAAATTAAATATTATATCAAAAAATTTACACTAGTATACTTCCCGTTTCTCACGTGGTTTACTTCCGGTTTGTGTGCGATATGGATTGGCGGCATTTATCAAAGGATTGAAAAAAGTTCCCACGGTCTTGAAAAAGTTCCCACGGTATGGAAAAAATTCCCAGGCCAGGGTATCCCACTACCTACTATGGTGCATTTTTACAAACAAAAAAAATCTAAATTAATTTTAGAATAAAAAAATATAAAAATATCCATTTAAAAAAAAGTTGGCTAAATATCAACATTAAAATAAACATCCTGTATGTTATAAATATTTTTAAACAAGAGTTTGTTTAAAACCAAAAAAATAATATTTGATTGAAACTTTTTTTAAGGATAGAGAATTATTTAAGTGTTCCAGTAATTTTGACTAACCTTGTTAAGTCAAATTTTGATGTACGGGAAATAATTTAAAAAAAATTGGTAAGAATTATAAGCAAGTATACGTTAATTTTTTAATACATAAAATTTAAAAAGGAACCCGATGCTACAGTAAGTAAAGAGTAAGAAGTCCACATCTCTCTTAGTAGCTCTGAAAAAAGTTTAGATGAAAATTTCTTCATTTGATAAACAAAAGAACGTAAACACATTTTTTTCATACAAATTGACACGAGATATTGCAAAACAACACCAATACTAAATGACATAAACAAGTTGAAAGATAAGATTAAACATTTAGAAAAAAATTGAAATCAACACTGCAAATTAAAATATTTTTAATTGTAAATGTAAAATAAGATTTTGGTTTTTAACATGCAATACATTTACCACAATTTATCATGTATAAATAAAATTGTGTTTACGCTGCTTTATTTATCAAATATTTTAATGTGTAGGACAGAAATAAAAACGTTTGTCTATACAAGTTTTCATACCACCCACAGAGGTACTGTCCCAATTTGTTGTCTTTTGAATGGAGACTCACAGTTCATTAAATCATCATCCACTAAATACATTACGTGTAATCTAGTGGGCAAATGATGTTTTATGATGTTTTACATGAACTGTCATAATATGCGTTTATTCAATTACAATATGGGCAATTCCATTTCAAACGGACCAGAGCGGGGGGCATTGAGAAACTTGCTTATGTATTTTTTTTTTCAGTTTCTATAACTTATTAGTAGTCCTTTGATCGGTATATGAGGGTATGAAACCCTTAAAAAAAATTCTACAATTTGAGTTAATTTTGCGATTTTTAAACAAAAAATGCGATTAACAATTAATTGAGAATTAACAAGAAAATAGATTAAACTTCTAATATTCCCAATATTATTTTTTAATTCATAAAATATCATATTATGTTACAATAAGCTTTAGTATAATTTTATCTTAGCTTAAAAACACAATAGATACCCACAAATATTAAAAATAAATGCATATTCTAGAGTTTTTTGTTCAATACTTATTGTTTATGTAGTAATCAAACATAACTTAATTGTAAAACTGCAATTTTTATTCGACACTGTTTCAATACAAACTGCACACATAAATTAATTTAATAAAATATTTTAAAAGAAATATACATAATATATTTAATTATAAAAACAATAATAAAAGTTTAATATTAATAAATATTTTATGCGCGCCCCTGATGCAAATCTATATAAATACGTAATTTCATAAATTATTTTCTAAACATACGAATTGTTTTTGTACCAGGGTGGGGTACGGGGTGATAAGTCTATAAATAAGTATGTGATCGGCGACGATGCGTGCTGTACCCGGAATGATGATGTCATATGTGCGTACAATCTTATTTCAGCTATTTACCATCAGGAGCCAGCACATGTCAAGCAAATATGATTTTGATTGATTTTTGCGCGTCAATCGTGCCCTTAAAATATTCATTTATTTAGGGTTTTCCAATAAGAGGTTTCTTTTTGATATTTAAAAAAACGGGTGTTTTTTTTAAGAGAAATCAATAAATGTCAAATGGCAGCCACGGTTACGGTTGCAATACCACATTCTTTTCATGAAAATTTCCATGACCAATTTGCACATTTGCGGCTGTATGTCCTCGATAACTACGAATTCTATCATTAAGGTCTTGAATCGATTGTGGAGCATTGGCATAAACTTTATCTTTCACGTGGCCCCAAAGAAAAAAGTCTAAAAGTATTAAATCACAAGATCTCGGTGGCCAATTGTGATCACCTCTTCGAGAAATAACACGGTCAGGAAACTTTTCTTGCAAAATTGCGATTGTTTTGTTGCTTGTGTGGCACGTAGCGCCGTCTTGCTGAAAATAAACGTCGGCCACATCAATATCTTCTAATTCCGACCATAAAAAATCATTAACCCGGCGTTGCATAGGTGGGGTATAATAAACCCCACTAACAATACACAACAATATTAATAGAAAATTATCTCGCACAAAGGCGTTGGCTTCAGTACCTTCCTAAAATTTATTGCTCTTTACATTTCCGGTGTTACTTTAATTATATTTAGACATGCAGTAAGGTAGCATATGCGTAAAGTGTTTGTGACAGTGCTCAAACCCCACCTTAGTACTTATGTATTTTATTTTTACAGCTAAAACCCCACTTTAGTATCTTTGTATTTTATAGTTATACCTCAAAGTTCCATCTTATTATTAGACAATGTTTTTTTTCTTTTTTAAATAATTTAGAAATAAATTTTTAAATTATATTCAAAATATAACAACAAAATTTTTCAATAGAAAGAAGAAAATTTCTCAAAAAACTAGGATTGGGAATTAGTTATGCTTTTCATAATTGTTAGAAAAGAAAATCAACTAATAAATCGAGTACTAGTTAAAAATATGGATAATTTTGCGGCTTCTTTAACTTTTTTTTTTTTTAACCAAAGAAAATGTCTCGAAAGATGTATGTAGTATCCAAGAATTAAAGATAAAAAACTAAATTGTAGCAAATTTGCAAATTAATTTTTTTTATACTTTTCTTATAAACATTTTTTGTTTATTTAAATTACATTATTGTTATATTAAGAAAAAAATGTGATATTTTTTTTTAATTATAGAATTATTTATTTATTTATATTTTAGTTTTTTAGAAAACTTAATTTTTTAGACATTTTTTCCAATTTTTTTATACAAATTTAAATATAACCTCACCAAAATATTTTTTAATTTAAGAATCTACCTGCAGATTTATTTAAAAACAATAAATAAATTGATTACACATTTTTTGTTTGTTTTTTTTTTAAATTTATTGATTCTTAAGTTTACTAAAGTTGAGAACCTAAGGTTTTTTTCAAATTTGTTTATAAAAATTTGTTGTTGATTTTATTCAATTTTTGATATGTCTATAAGAAAATGTGATACTTTGTTTTTGTTATTAGTATTATTTGTTTATTTATATTTTAGTTTGAAAGAAAAGTTTTTTTTTTGGTAAGTTTTTTATACTTTAGCAATTTTTGAAATAAATTATGAATAAATATTTACAAAAATATTTTTTTTATGTGAGTACATAACTATAGCTTGATTTAAAAATAATTTGATTTTTTTTTATCAAAATATAATAAAAAAGTTAATGAAATAAGAGTGGGGTTTATTAAACCCCACCTTATCATACATGTCTCAAAAAACCACCTAGGCAACGCCGGGTTAAACATAGCTTGGTAGCGCCATCCATTCACCGTAACAGTTGCACCAGCCTTATTTAAAAAAAAAAATAGGGTCCATTCACACCGCCAGCCCAAAAACCGCTCCAAACAGTGACACGTTGAGGAGGCAAAGAACCCCAAATGTGACAATTCTGCTTATTAACGTAGCTTTTGAGGTAAAAATGGGCCTCATCACTAAAGATGATTTTTTGATGAAATTCCAGATCATTTTAATGCATTTGATGGACCTAATCAGCAAAGATACGGCGTTTATGGTGATCGACCGGCTCGAGTTCTTGTGTTAACTGAACTTTAAAAGCCTTAAGACTTAAATCTTTATGCAAAATGTTGTGTGTAATGTTGTTTGTGGAATGTCTAATTCCAAAGATTGACGAGGAATCGACAAACCTGGGTTTTCTTCAACACTACGGGCTACATCAGCAATATTTTCATGTGTTCTTGAGCGATGCACACGGTTTCGATTCTTCACATCACAAACTTGTCCCTACAGCTCAAATTATTCCACCAGGTTTACTATTGCCGGTCGAGATGGTGCTTTACGACGACCAAAAAGTGCTTTAGTTTTGCCAACTGTGACTGAAATTTTTTCACAATTTTGAAGTGAATTTTAATCATTTCAATGCGTTGTTGAAGCGTGTATCGTTTCATTTTTAATAATGGCGTAGTTTTTACTTGTCAAATGTCAAAAGATAGTAGCTTCAAAATTGACAGCTGCCCAAATTTAAAATCAAATTTCTTATTGGAAAACCCTTTACTATAATAAGCTTTAGACACCAGTATTTCTTTTACTACATGTTTAAAATCTTTCCGGTTCTGGTAGTTTTATACAGTTTGGCAATTTGTTATATAACTTGATGCCCATATAGCTGGAACTCTTTTCAAATATTTGCAGATTATGATTTGTATGATTTGGTGGATACTCAGCAGTGAATGTTTATGCCTGGTATCATGGGCGCCGAGTACATGGGGGCACTGGAATGTTTGCTTTTATGCATAAGAAATTGAAATTTTGATTTAAAAATTTTGCAAATTTGCATAAATAGACTGACTATCCATTCATAAATATGACCATGCCTGAGTCAAGTGTACGGAACAAAAATTTGTTTTTGCTGAAACCACTGAAAATGCCTTTCTCTACATAAATCCTAATTTTGTAAGTTTTTTTAGATTTTTTCAGTAAGCCATTTTTGAGTTATAAGCAATAAAATTTGAAAAAATCAAGGTTTTTGAGTTTTTGAGTTTTTTACATTTTTTATCATTTGTACACTTGATTCAAACATATGGTCATACACATACTAAAAACCATTTTACTGGTCTGCCCCCATTGACATTTTCAAAAGTCGGCGCCCATGCCTGGTATTATAAACTATTTTGTTATGATTTACCTTATTATTTATGTTTATTGCAGGATTAAGTACTTCTCAATAATGCTGATGATTCTATTGATTGTTGTTTGGAGCCATCTCTTAATGTTTAACTAAACGAATGGATGGATTATACGTATAGTTGCATTCTGAACTTGTGTACGGTAATCAAACTTTGATAGTAGTTTTTGGAACTCTTAATCTGCTTTTTGCCAAAGACGCATTAGATGCGTTGATAAAACACAAAAATGTTTATTTAAATACTGATGATTTTTGTGAACCCGTGTTTTAATTAGTTGAATCTAAATTTTTACTTTTGAAACCTATCTATTTTCTTTAATTCATTGTACAATAATTGCAGGTGAACTAGCAGTTTTGCATTTTAGTTCAATTGGTGATCTCTGCGATACTGTTGATTGTTATGTAAAGCCAGTGTCCGCCAGTGTCCGCCACCTGAAAAAGATAATGCGATCTTGCTGGTCGGCTAGAAACGGGTGACAGTTTTATCAATGAGACATCTAATGCGTCTTTGGCGAAGAGCGGATTGAGGGTTCCAGAAACTGCTATTAAAGTTTGTTCAGAATGCAACTTTATGTAAATGTTAGCGAATCTATGGACAATATTGGTAAGCAATTTGTTATTAATTTAATTATTGAGATATTTAAAATATCTGCATCATGATTACCAAAGAAATTGGAAGTTTCTCCATTTTGTAAGCGTTAGAAATCTTTATGTTAGAGTAGGCATCCCCTATCCAATCTCTGGATGACCATCATTTAGGAGGATCACTACAGATTATAATTACCAGCGAATTGTTTAAACTGGAGTGACTACCTACCCACCCAAGTGTTAACAAAGAATTTGAAGTTTGTCTACTCTGCAAGGGTTATAAGTCTCTTAGTCAGATAAGGAGGTTATATTAAATTTCTTAATAACCAACACTTGAGCGGGTTGGTGGGTCACATCAGATCATGATTACTATTGAGTAGTTTGAACTAGAGTATTTAAGAAGGAAGTAATATATAACTCGAGGTCATGATTACCATCGAATAAATTAATCTGAAGTACCCGTCCATCTTCGCACGAGTTTGTTAACAAGAAATTGGTTGTTTGGTGCATCATTCTAGATCATGATTACCGTCTAGTATATTTGTTTCAAACATCTTACTAGTTTTAACTAAAATAACTTGACTTAAACTGAATTTATTTAATAAGTGTGAAACAAATATAATATGAAATGAATAATATAACAAAATTTCACAGAATAAACAAAGAAAATATAATATATGTTATTATTTTGTTTCAGGCAAATAAAAAAATCTATAGCACATAAAAAGCGGACCCAAAAGACATTAGCTGAGAATGCTAGTCATAGTAGTCAAGGAAGTTGCCGCACAAATAAATGTAAAAATAAATGAAGAAGACATTAAAAACTGTGCCAAGTTCAAAGCTGTAAAACAAACTGTAAATCAAAATGAAACAATATTAAAAGTTGAGTTTGTCAATATTGATATTAAAACTAAAATTATGAATGCTAAAAAACAAGTAAGTTTGCTTACAACAAACAACAGTAAACCTATTTATATCAACCACGACTTGACTAAAGAAAATCAAGAATTATTTAAAAAAATACGCGAATATAAAAAAATTAATGGTTTCAAATTTGCTTGGTACAACCATGGAAAGTTATATATCCGAAAAACTGAATCAAGTATACCAATAACTTTTAAAAATAGTGAAGAGTTTGACAGCTATTTATCAAAAAACCATTAACTACTCCAAGAAACGTTCCAACTTCTAAACAAGTAAATAATTTATCTAGCACACTAAAAATACTGCAGTTTAATGCACAGTCTCTAAGTAACAAAATACACAGAATGCATGTATTTTTGAAAACATAAAATCCTGATATTATCTGTGTCTCTGAACATTGGTGTTATAAAAACAATGTGGAATTAATGGTTCTTCAAGGAATTAAAATATCAACTACCTATTGTCGTCAACGTCATATTCATGGTGGAACTATTATATATACAAAATGTGAAGATCGACTTGCATTATCAACAAACGTACCAAGAGTTCAAGAATTATCTGAAGAACTACATTGTGAGTGCTGTGCTATTATATTAACAATCGATAGAAATAAATATTGTATTCTAAGTGTGTATAGGTCTACAAATGGTGATTTAAACATTTTCTTATCAAAACTGGCAGTAATATTAAATTATACCAACACCCTATGCAAAAACTTAATAATTTGCGGAGATTTTAATATTAATTTTTTAGTAAACACAAATGAAAAAAAAACTTTTATGTGATTTTATGTTGAATTATAGTTGAAGCTGTACTTCTGAAGGCCCAACTCGAGTTTTTACAAATAAAAATAATGTTACTTCATCTACAAAAATTGACTATATTATAACAAATATAGAAAATAACTTGTATAAATCCAACATTGTCCAACCAAATATGGGAGATCATTTAGCCATTATCTGTAATTTAAAAGTAGAGGGAAATAAACTTTGTAATAACGATGTTCAAACTGCTAGCAGAAATTTCAGTAGTTATAACTTGAATAAATTAAATACATTCTTAAGTAGCTTCAGCTTTGAACATTTATACCAAATTACAGATATCAATATTGTATTTAATAAACTTATGTCTAGTATTTTGTGGGCAATTGAGGTAACTTGTCTAATGAAATATAATAAAAACAAGGGTTTAATTAATGACAATGAATGGGTTGATGATGAATTAATTAATAATGGTAAACAACTGAAAAATTTGTTTTGGGTTATGAAAAATGCAAACGACATAAACATTCAAAATCTATACAAAACTAAGAAAAAAGAATATAAATTGATGATATTTAACAAAAAACAAATACACTATTCTAATCTAATTACACAAGCTGTAAATAAGCCAAAACAAATTTGGAATATTGTTAATTCAAAGCTGGGTCGCAAACTAGTACACAATAATTTAACAATTTTTAGAGATGATAGAGAAATTGATGATTTCAAAGAACTTGCTGAAACGTTTGGAACATATTTTGCAAATATAACGGAAAAATCATTATTAAAACATTTTAGGCAAAATCGTTCACAGTATTGTACAAAGTCTGAACCAAATAAAAAAACATTCAGTTTTAATTCAGTTAATAGCACCGAAGTAAGAAAAGTAATCTGCAATTTGAAAAACAAAAAAAGTACAGGTTTGGATGGTATATCAACAAAAGTTTTTAAAACAATTTGCGATTGCATTAGTGAGCCAATATGCTACTTAATTAATTTATGTGTCAACTCTGGATCATTTCCTGTTGATCTTAAAACAGCCCTTGTTATACCAATATACAAAAAAAACAATTCCTACAACATTGATAATTATAGACCCATAGCTCTGTTAAATGTACTCTCAAAAGTTATAGAAAAAGTTATTTCCAACCAAATGGTAGAGTTTCTAAATAAAAATAACTTAGTATCTAGTGTTCAACATGGCTTTAGAGAGTGTAGGTCAACTGAAACTGCAGCCTATGAATTTATCGAAGAAATCTATAAAGAAGTAGATAAAGGCAATTTGGTAGCAGGACTTTTCTTTGATCAGTCAAGAGCGTTCGATGTACTAAACATTAAATTTATTATTGAAAAACTTCATGCGCTTGGGTTTAGAGATAATTTTTTTACAGTTTATCAATTCTTACCTAACAAACAGAAAACTCTGCGTTAAAGTTGGACATTATACTTCAAATTTGCACGACATAAAAACAGGTGTTCCACAAGGATCTATCCTGGGATCATTACTTTTTTTGTTATTTGTGAATGATTTGGCTAATAATGTATCATGTGGAAAAATCGTTATGTTTGCGGATGACACATCTATAATGATCTCGGCAGAAATTTCAGATGCACCGAAATCATCAATTTCAATTGTCATTAAAGAATTTACAAGTTGGTGCAAACAAAACTGTCTCATTGTAAATATAGAAAAAACAGCATGTTTGTATTTCCGCAACCGTAAAGTCAATGAAATAGTACAACTCCATCTTAATAGTCTCAATATGAATACGGTTAGTTATACAAAATTTTTAGGTGTTTATCTTGATGTAAACATGAATTGGAAAAAACAAGTAGATAATGTGAGCACTAAAATAAATAAGTCATACTATGCTATATTACAACTGAAATCAACTTTAGATACTAAAGGACTTTTAAACGTATACTATTCTTTAGTATACTCACATATGTCTTATAATATAGTATTGTGGGGAAACTCAACAGACAAACAAAGAATTTTTATTGCTCAGAAGAAAATAATCAGAACAATTTTTAATTTAGAGTATAGACAATCTTGTAAAAGTACTATTATTCTACATAAAATACTTATGTTTCCCAGTTTATACATTTATAAATGTTTACTATTAATCAAACGTAATATAAATACTTATACTACCAACGCAAACAATCATAACTGGAATACTGGAATCAAAAACAGTGTAAAAGACTTGCTTGCAGGCAAAGCTTACTATACACTAAATGAATATCTCTGTGATACATTTTAATCAGTTGATGTATGTCAATACATGTATATTGTTAATGTATTTTCCTGTATAGCTTTTTTAACTTTGTGTATTTTATTATTTTTATTGTAATTATTATTTTGTATTGTAATTATGACTTGTACATCCGTTTTATATGGCTTACGTACCAATAAAATATTCTATTCTATTCTATTCTATTCTATTCTATTAGTTTTAAGAATTAGATTTAGCTGTAATGTTATTATTTACTATTAAGGCACTCAGTCATGAGGACGGAACATATGTTTTATAAAATTTTATATTTAATGAGATTTTATAATAAAATTGAAATGTATTACTTAAATAACTTTCAACAGATTGTTATGTCACTTTTTACAGTTTGATTTTAATTTACTGTCAATTTGTTTGACAGTTTAATGTCATGTCAATTGTATGTCACTTTTGTGAGCTTTTACTAAACTTGGCTCCAACGCTCGCTTTACGCTTTCTACATTATTGATAACGGTTCTTACTAAAATAAACTGAAAAATTCAGATCAGTGGTTACTGCCACATATACAATTATGTGCAAATGCCAGTAATTACACTAATAGGGGGAGACGAACAATATAAGACAAGTAGTCTTCTCGAGTCGGAGCTCCGGTGAGCATCGGTCGGGATGAGTTAAAAATTAAATTTTGGATGAGTGAGAAGCTGAAGTGGACAATATACTTAATCATATCTGTGGGCAGTTAGATATTCAGTGAGATATTGTTTTGCCATGGTTGGTGTCAATTACACTGATATCACTAGACCGTCTTCCATGTCCCAGCCTGGCAAAATACTCTGCCTCTCATTGCCACGTATGCCTTTATGGCTTGACACTCAACAAAATTGGGTTACTAGACTTTTGCTTTGCAAGCCTAAGATAATATGTTTAATGTATGTGACTCAAATGTTTGCTTTAATGCTCGATGCATAAGAACATATAGCATTAAGGAAACTTTGGAAGTTAGAAAATAATATAGTTTTTGTCCAATTGTTAGCAGAAATTAAGATCAAAATCCTATAAAAAACATATGGTTCCGCGGTAAACACAGATGGAAACGTGGGCAGCTGTCTTGTTTCTTCCAACTCTAATAAGTGGATCCATAGACCAAACGCGTCTGATGTGGATTCAGTTCAGGTCTAATGTTGAGAAGTAAAATTTTTGAACTCGACATTAATTACTGATGGAGAGAGGTATTTTTTGAAGAATATTGTTAACAATAGGATAAACTTTATTAGGTATGACATTAATGCTAGATGAGTAGGTTGCAAAATTGTCTGCGTCATTTTTACCGAAAGAATGGAGGAGTGTTTAGGTCATGTTAAAAAAAGGGGGGCTGAGATGGATTACTTGTGGGGATACGATTAATTCAATTTTTCCGCAGATGTTCCTGACCAGTACAACCGTTTTTCAGACACCAGCTTAATAATAATGTTAATAAAAATTTTTTAGGAGGTTAATGCGAAAATAGCATCACAGTATAGAGTGGTGACGTTCATATATACACTGTGGCCCTTTCTGAATCCTACAAATATGAAGTTTATCTCACAATTCAGGAGAAAATGACAGTAGGTCTGAAACTAGGTGCATGTCCAACGAAGGTGTAAATATAATCTTGATATTTTTCCAACTAATTGTTCTATATTGGAAGAAGGTATTCAAGATGTTGACAAGATATTATTTGGAGATTTTTGCAACATAGAATAAGAAATGCTATCATTCCCCATGTCTAAATCTTTTCTACTTGCAAGGACAAGGTTGAGTTTGTTAGTTCGTATAGGCGCTGTGAGAATATGTAGAAGTGCATTGGCAACATCTTTGATGGGTGTAATAGGTCTACACATTTTTGTAGGGTATACGTAGGTAGTTAGGTGCAAAGCAATAGCTTTTTTTTAACCGCTTCCAGGTGGGATAGTTTTTCTGTACGACAGGATATAGTAAAGAAACGTTTTTTTTGTTGTTGTTACTCTTACAAATTTTTTTGTTCCACTGTTGGTGAGGACGTGTTGGCAGTATCTAAAAACCAGGTACTACTTGTTGATACTCTGGAGACGGATTGTTTTCAAATTTGGTAGAGAAAACTTCTCTATATGAAACCCAATTTTTTTTTTTACAAATTTGTTTGTAGTTATTATAAAGAGCAGATTGAGGTAAATTTTGATAAAAAGAGGATAGTAAATATTTCCATACGTGCTTTTGAATAATTATTTAAGGCAAAATTGAAAAAAGCTATGACTAAATTAATTACTTTTATGTGGATTTTTGTTGAAGATGCAAAGAATCTATAGCGTCTAGTAGAGTGCGAGGCGTGAAAGAAAGATAAGAAAAAGTTAAAAAAGGTAAAATCAACAATTCCAGAATTATTAATATTTGCTTGAGTGACAAAAACAAATAGAGAGCATTAAGAAACTATGCAACGACAGTACTGAGAAAAAAAATAGAGAAGTTTGAAACTTTAAGATTTAGATAAACACAGAAGACAAAAAAAAAGAAAAGCGAGAAGCTAAATGAAAGCAAAAAACAAAGAAAGCCCTGACAATTATGCTTAACAAAAAATGGACTGTGTAAGGATAGACAAGAGAAAAACATTTATTGAAACATTAGTACCAACTGAAATTGCAGAAATAAGGAGAAGAAGAAAAGATTTGTTCAAGGAAAGCAAACTGAAAGAATTAACTAACCAATTTTTATACGGCAGATACGCCATCTTAAGGTTGATAGACAATGCAACTTTTAAAATGGTCAAAGTATATCTGGCAACTGGAAAATACAAAGAATGAATTCCAAACAGAGATTCTAGAATCTTACTAGAAGTAAAACTAGCAAATCTACCAAAGGGGATACATTTAATGGAACTACACAAAATATTTATAAATGAAAGAAGATACAGCAAACTGTGTGAATTCCGCGTTGCCAAAACTATGACAAGAACAAATTAGCAGCAGGACTAACGCAGAGAAGAAAACCGAAAGGTATCGCCATGGGCTAGTCATTTTCAAGGGCTTTGTTAAGACTAACACTACTCACTACGTCTTAAAAAAACAATTAAAAAGCAAATCCATTACATGAGGTTAGTCACAACTTTGAGAAATTTATATCTGTCCTGGGCATTGTGGAATAATTGGAAAGCTGATAATCCCGTCTTGTTTTGTACACCTTTTTTTTTATTCTGTATATGTTGTTTTTGTACTTTTTATACTTTTTCTTTCAGTTTCTATGCATCTGAGCACTTTGTTGTTTGTCATGTGCTATGACTACGATATGCGCAGCATGTGTCAATTTATTGATTGTGTATACTTAGAGTCTATGCTACAGTGCTATAGAGTAGTGTTGAGTATATTAATACGTTTATTTCTTGCCTTTCGGCCTTGAAAATTACATTTACAAATACATTTTTAACTTCCCAAAATTATAAAACCTAATCCTTATAAAATTAATACAACTAAAAGTATTTTCTTCTCTGTTCATCTACTTCTTTTTTTTGTTTTTTAATTGCCCTCATCCATTTTATCCCTCTTCCGTCCCCTTTCAATATCTCATTTTTCCCATCTGTTCTTCTCTCATTTCGTTACACTCTTTGAACATATGTTCCATAGTTTCTTTAGTCTCTCCGCACATTCTACACATTTTCAAATCTTCTTCCATCCAAAATTTTGTCACTCGCTCTTCATTACCACATCTGAATCTTGCAATAATCTTTTTATCATTTTTACTATATCTATCGCTCTCTAGAAACATTGGCAGTTTGCTTTCTATAATATGTTCATAATTTGCGTTGTACCTAGACTCTGTCACTCGTATTCTCCTTTCTTGCCTTTGTATATCTCTTTCCATAATTTTGTACCATGTCTCCCTCCCAGATTCTCTCATTTTTTCAATTTCTTGGCTAGCATACCCATTCCTATTGTAATAATTTTCCCTAATCTCTCCTATCTTTCCATTTCTTGCTTTCACTTTCTCTTTTATGCATTCTTGTAAGATTTTACATTCGTGTCTCTGTCTCATTCTTTCTTCATACTTCATTGCTCTTTTTCCTGCTTCTACTCTTAACTTATCTTTTTTTGACTTCCTCCAGCACAATATATGCTGGAGTTTCCTTATTTAAACCTAGCACCCATCTCCAATATTTCACATGTATTGCTTCTAGTTTTTCTTGTTCCTTCCATCGCCATATTTCTAACCCATACAAGAAGTTCTTTTATTCTCATACATTCAAATTTTCTTTCACTTATCCCCCAAACTTGTCCCACTACTTTATTTGCTTTTCGAGCCATCTTTTTAATGTGTTCGCTCTTAGTGTTGTTCGTGCAAAAATATCTCCCAAATATTTAAAAGATTTTACTTCCGTAATAACTTGCCCATTCCATTTCCAGTCCTCAACTTTTTTTCTGCCACCCCCCTTTCTGAACACCATAATTTTTGTTTCAGCTACATTAACTTCTAAACTTATTTTTCTAAATGACTTTTCTAAACTTTTAATCATTTCTTTCATTTCTTTCATTTCCTTTGCTTCTTTTGCTATAATTACCATATCGTCTGCATATGCTAGCGACCACACTTTTTCTCCGCCGACTACTACCCCTCCTGCTTGAGCTAACCTCATTTTTTTGTCTACATCTGCTATGTAGGTTGCAAACAAAGTGGACATCCCTGTCTTACTGATTTAGTTGTCCAAAATCTTTCACTTATTTTCCCGTTCACCCACACTCTGCTTGCTGTCTCCTCATACACTTCTTCCATTCTTCTTACCAGGTGCTCGCTAATTTCTTTCTCTCTCATACACTTCCACAGTTTCTTTCTATCCACACTATCAAATGCCGCCTTTAGATCCAAGAATAACGCATATACTTTTCCGCCTTTTTCTGCAATTTCTTTTTCTACAATATGGTGTAAAATATATACGTTATCCATGGTACCTCTTCCCATCCTAATACCGGCCTACCCGTCTGGAAATATCTCTTTCATACCCAGTTCCTCATTCAACTTTTCTTCCAATATCATGGCGTAGATCTTGTATGCCGTATCCAGTAGTGTAATGCCCCTGTAGTTATTTGCTAGCTTTTTGGTTCCACTTTTGTGTATAGGGCATATAAGACTGTCTTTCCATTGATTTGGAAACGCTTCTTCCATCCATACTCTATTTATTAACTCACTCAATCTCTCAATCAGCTTTTCCGTACCATACAACCACGCTTCATTCTGTATCCCATCCATACCTGGCAATTTTATTTTCATTATTTTTGTTATTTTCTCCCGTGTTGCTTCATTTGAAATTTCTTCTGCTTGTAGAATTGGCTCTTGTCTATCTAGTTTTTCTTCTTTTTCCTTTTGTCCTCCAAACAAACTCGAAAAGTGTTCTTTCCACGCTTCCATTGGTATTGCCTTAATATCTCCCTGTTTTTTTCTTAGTTTTTTGTTTATGTATTTCCATGCTTCTGCTTCTGACTTTATTTTTTAATTTCTATTTCTTCTTTTTTTATAAATCGTTTTTAGCTTTTTTACACTGATTTTTGTATGCCTTCTGATCGTTTAGATATTCTTCTTTTGTGCATTTGTTGTTTCTCCAGTGCCTTAACATTTTTCTGGTTTCTAGTTTTTTCTTAGTACATTTGCTGTTCCACCATTTGCTCTTTTTCATTTTTTCTTCTTTTCTTCTACATGTTTTCTTTACTACCGCTTTCCTAATTGTTTTCTTTAAATCCCTCATTATCTCTTTGACATTGCTTCCGTTTTTTTCTAATTTCTTTCAGATTTTGTTTGTACATTATAACACTTTCTTACGTTCATATTATCCTCTCTTCACTTTTCCTATCATTTTCCTGTCTCCTCAGAGTTTCTCCATTTAAGCCGAGTTCTAAAGGCTGGTGGTCTGATTCAACTCTTATTCCTACTTTAAAATTGTCAATTTCTTCCCACGCCTCCTCATTTACAACTACGTAGTCTATTACCGATTGTCCGTTTGTCCCTATATAAGTAAATTCTCATCTCCAGTGATGTTTCCATTTAAAATGTCCCAACTCCTCTCTTCTATCATTTCTATCATTTCGAATCTCTATTTTCTGTGGTATCCTTTGATTCTCTGTTTCTTGTGTCATCTTGTTTGATTTTTTCTCCTTTCTTTCCAATTCTTGCGTTGAAGTCCCCTCCTATAATCAATTTTTTTCTTTCAGTTTCTGGTATTAGCGTTTCTAACTTTTGTCTAGTGCTTTTCATGTCTCTGTTATATACTGTTATTGCTTTATATTTTTCTCCTCCCCTTAAAAAGTTTTGTTCTTGTATACCTTCATTTTCAATAACCTCATCTTCTTCTTCACTTATTTCTTTTTTTATTCCGGTAATTATGCCTCCTTTAGCTCTTCCTTTTTTTTATCTTTGATAGCCGGTTGGCATTTCCAGATGTATTCGGCTGGCATGTTAGGCTTTAACTTTTCCCATTTCTTGTCATCTATCCACGTCTCTACCATTCCAATTATGCCAAAGGTTTTTATGTACTCCCAGAACTCGTTATCTTTGTTGTCGATCCCAGCTACGTTCCAAAACAAAATTCTGCTTGTCTGTTTTTTTTCACTGTCTTTGTTTTTTACTATTTTTTGTTATTTTTCTATCTCGTGTAACTAAGTCATGTCCTTTGTCCTTGCATGCGTTGTCTACTTTTTTTGTGTTTATGCTACTAATTACTTTTTTGCTTTGCGTTCGCTCTCTTTTGAAACTCCTTGATCTAGATCCCTCCAGTTGTATACCTCTCCATCTATTTCCATTTTTCTGTACCGTACCCATACTTTTCTGCCCTTTGATTTTTCGTCTCTCGCTATATCTCTTAATTCCTTCTGAACTCTTTTTTCTTCCAATGTCAAGTCATTTTCAATGTATACGTTTGTGCCCCTCAGTTTGTTTTTGTTTCTCATAATATCCTGTTTTTGTACCCATAACTCTGTTTCTGCTATTATTGTTTGTTTTTTTTTCATTTCCCATTGAATATGCGGAAATTATTTTAGTCTCTATTTTTAAGTTTTTTTGTATCATTTCTTCTATACTTTCTTTTTCTTTTCCTATCTGTACCTCTATTCCTCTTATTACAAACTTGTTTCTTCTTTCTTCTCTTTCTTTGCGTTCTAGCTTGTCTTCAATTGCTCTTATTTTGCTTTTTAGTTCTTTTTTCTCTACTTCCCAATTTTCTTCTCTTTTTATCATCTCCTCCTTCATATTTTTCATTTCCATTTTTATTTCTTCTGTGTTATTTTTTATTTCCGCCATCATCTGTTTCATCATTTCTTTAATTTCCTCCATTTCTTCATCTTCTCCTGAACAACGTTTTTCTGGCTCGTTTCTTGTCACCTCTATTTTTCTTTGCTCCGGTGATCTGAGTACTTTCTTGCTTCTTTGAAATATTTCTGGTTTATCAGCACTATCTCTATTTCTTTTTCCTACTCTATCCATTTATTTTTGATGTTTTAAATTATTTAATTAAATTATTCAATTAAATTAAATAATAAAATAAAATAATTATATTAAATTATTAAATCAAATAACTAAATTATAAATTGGCGTATATCACAAAATTTTAAATTTAAAACACAAAAAAAGTCTGATGGGATTCTCGGGGCTCGAACCTACGGCTCGACTTGCCTAATAAGACGGGCTTACGCACCCTGCCCACTACACCACGGAGTACTGTTTATATTATGTCTTATGTTTGTATCTTATTTACTATTGTTTCACTTATTGTTGTCCTCGTGTTGGTCGTGTTAGGTTAATGTTTGTTTGTGCACTTTAATGTTACTTCTTGTTTTTGCTACTACACTTTTTCCGCGACTAAGCTGCAACTTTCGCACACACACCGCACTGTTTCCACCTCTTTCAACTAAAACTTTTCTATTAATAACATCTGTTTTCACCCGTAAATTAAGTATAAATTATCCACTCTCACTCTCTCGTACACTTCCGCAAAAAGATCGTGTTGAGTATATGTAACTTTTGAACATTTGGAGTCTGACATGTTTTGGAAGCAGACATTTTTTTAGTTTTTATAAATGTAAATGTTGGTATCTCTATTCTGATGTTAATTTCTGTGTCTTCTTTAAGATTTTGTATTGGACAAGTTCTTCATGTTGGTACACAACTTAAAACCAACTTGGTGTCAAAAAAGTGCAGTCTGACTTGTCTAGTTTTTTATTCAAAATTTCAATTGTTGAAAGCAAGAAAAGTACAACAAAAATAAAACTAGACTGTAAAAATAAACAGAGAAATAATATAATATACAAAAAAATGCTATGAATAGTAAAATAATAAAACAAACAAAGAAAACATTAAATAAAATAATGAAACAAACAAAAAAATAATTCAAAAAATAAATAAATAATGTAATAATCAGAAAAATGAAATAAACAATAAATTAATAAAATGGATAGAAATATAATAAAATAAACAAAAAAAATATAAAATGAAAAGAGAAATAGTGAAATTAACTAAGAAATAATTAAACAGAGAAATAATTTAAAAAAAGACAGAGAATGGTAGATCACGCTTTTAGAAGTAGGCAAATATATAGTATTGTCGTGATTAAACAATTTAAAAAAAATCAATATTCAATGTCATTTTTGATAATAGTTTTAGTCTTTAAATAGTTTATTTATTATACGGTTTTAGCACTTTTTATGCTATCTGTTATATTAGTTTTAAATTTTATTTTAGTTTTAGCAATAGAGTAAGTACTTTCTAACCGTGTGCATCGCTCAAAAACACATGAGAATATTGTTGATGTAGCCCGTAGTGTTAAAGAAAATTCATGTTTTCCGATTCCTTGTCGATATTTGAAATTAGACATTCCACAAACGACATTACACCGTATTTTGCATAAAGACTTAAGTCTTAAGGTTTTTAAAGTTCAGTTAACAAAAGAACTCTCGCCGGTCGATTACTATAATCGTTGTATCTTCGCTGATTGGGTTCTTCAAATGCATCAAAATGATCCGGAATTTTATCGAAAAATCATCTTCAGTGATTAGGCCCATTTTCACATCGGAGGCTAAGTTAATAAGCAGAATTGTCGCGTTTGGGGCTCAGAAAATCCAAGAATGATTGTTGCAAAGTCTTTGCATTCTCAACATGTCACTGTTTGGTGCGGTTTTTGGGCAGGCGGTGCGATTGGACCCTACTTTTTTGAAAATATGGCTGGTGCAACTGTTACGGTGAATGAATGCCGCTACCGAGCTATGATTAATGATTTTTTCTGGCCGGAATTGGAAGATATTGATGTGGCCGACGTTTATTTTCAGCAAGACAATTGCAATTTTGCAAGAAAAGTTTCCTGACCGTGTTATTTCTCGAAGAGGTGATCACAGTTGGCCACCGAGGTTTTGTGATTTAACACCTTTAGACTTTTTTCTTAGGGGCCACGTGGAAGATAAGGTATATGACAATGCTCCACAATCGATCCAAGACCTTAAAGGTGGAATTCGTTATCAAGGACATACAGCCGCAAATGTGCGAATTGGTCATGGAAAATCATGAAAAGAATGTAGTACTGCAACCGTAACCGTGGCGGCCATTTGACTGATATCGTTTTCAAATGTTGATGTCATACCTTCCTCTTTACAATGAAATAAACATTTATTAATTTCTCTTAAAAACTACCCGTTTTTTTTTAATATCAAAATTAAAATATTTTAATAAAATAAAATGTATAAATCTATGTATATTATGTATAAATAAATGTATTAGATTAAAAAAAAAAAAAAAATTTATCATTTTTTGAACAATAAAAAAAAATAACTGTTTTTTTAATGTTGATTTGTTTCTAAATAAATTGAGTGTAGAAATTAATAAAATGAAATAATTAATTCTTCTTTTTCTTTCGATTAATTTTGAATAACTGTAAAGATGTCAACAATATTTACTAAGTGGCTTTGAAATGGCGCCAGATTTGGATTCTTCAAAAAATTTCTGATTGATTTCATTAGTAAATTTATTTTTTTAAGTTAAATTTGCGGTTTTTAAACAAAAAATGCGATTAAGTTAAAAAACGTCAAAAAAACTTTAAAAAATCGTAGAATTTTTTTTATGGGTTTTATACCCTCATATACCGATCAAAGGACTATTAATAAGTTATAGATACTAAAAAAAAATACATAAGCAAGTTTCTCAATGCACCCCCCCCCTCCTCAGCTCTGGTCCGTTTGAAATGGAATTGCCCTAGCTCAGAAAATGCTGATTCTAAAAATGCCAAGAAAGTACCTAATTTATAATTTCTGGAGCTAATTAGCAATTAATTAAAATAGCAAATAATCAACTAATTAACAACAACATTTTAAAAACAATTTTTTTTTTGATAGATCTTTATGAGTACATCACAAATCTGCAATCAAAAGTTTTACTGGAGTTGAAATAAGTTAATTAAAAATTTTAAAAAAATATTACTAATTACACAATAATTCGATATTGCTAGTTAAATAAGACCAATTAAAAAAATCGTTAATTTGTCTTCTACAAAAAACTAATTACACCATAAATCGTTATTGCTAGCTTTACGATTTAAGTTTGAACAAACTTGTGTGGTATCATTGGAAAGCTGACAATGAGAGGATTCTAAAAAACTCATTGCATAAGTTAGCGTTAGTTATTTATTTTATAATAATCTATCACATAGTAACGTTATATTACTATGTACTATGCCACCACCATTCAATTTGTTTAAAATTAGCAATGCGGCATGATTATCGATCAAATTAACTAATAAAGCAACAGATAAAATACAGGTAGGAGATCAAGTAAAACGAACAGGCTAAACCATAAAACAGAGAACTTATTGACAAAAAACATTGCACGCCAATTAGAATAAAAGATACGCAGACAAATTACAATTCTTAGTTTGAAATTAACAGACATTTGGTATGTACATTAGTCCTAAATATTCATGTTATGGTTAATGTAGTTTATTAAATATTTTTTTCATTTATTTATCCTGTATATAGTAATATCTGGCAGCTGCAGAGCTTATTTGATGACGCTAATAATTTATTGCATAATCTGTGTTCAAATATATATGCAAGATTACTGAATAATATGTAAAAATAATTCTAATAATCCGCTTTGTGTGTAAAATATTCTATGCATTGGGCATATGTAATAAAAAAAGCTTTAAATTTTTAAACAAGTGGCATTTTCAACAATGAAGGGTATATCAAAAATCAACTACCAAAATCAGCCATAAATGTAAACAACAGAACAAACATTTTATTATAAGCTCGGTCTAGAACGTTGAATTATATATTTTTTATGGATTAAAGTTGTTTATAATATATTATTAAGCCATGAATAATATAGATAGTTATTACTATATACTCAAAGTATAAAATATCTTATAATACATACATTATTTATCAGATTTAATAAAACCTGCAAATGTTTTAAATTACAACAACAACCATTCAAAATATAATTTTGCAGCACGACTAAAAGCCCCCAATTGAATTAATCGTTTCATAAATTATATTATAGATTTATTAGAAACGCTTTGAAATAAATCTATAATTATGATACAGCTTCGACTAGTTATTTAATTTAATTAATCTTGTTAAATGGAAACCATTTCTTAACAAAAGAACCACTGGTCTTCTAAATCTATCTAAACCAGTTTGATGCATGCACCACCCAATTCCAGTCAAATATTCTAGTTTTGATCAACTTAATAATTGTTTTGGAAAAATTGGTCATTGTTAATAAATGAATAAAGATGTAAAACATTTGACATTTTTTAGATATCGAACAGAAAGTATTTATTCAAAATTATTAAAATGAATTTTTATTACTGAAAGTTTCTACTTAATTACTTAGAGGTTAGCAAAACACTAAACGGCACATTTTGGCGCCCGACGTGGGGCCAGCCTTTAGAATTTAAAAGCCCTTTTGAAAAAAAGTACTGCAAAGGAAATTTCCCTAAAGAGGTCACAGATAATGGCTAATATTCTCAAATTATAATTTTTTTTAAACAAAAACGAAAAACCAAGTCGGTGTCAATTTTACCAATTTAATTGACGATACATCCATCTAGCTCTTCTTTAGTATAAACTAATCATGAAAGTAGTTTTAGCAATGAATTAAAAGACTTTACTTAAAACATAACTCAGCTTTCTTTATATGCTTTCTTGAAATGTGTAAAACTTTCTATTATTAGGCACGTAGATAAAAATGAAGTTTTGGTATCTGCATTAGATTTATTTTTGGGTAAAGCTTTAGTATGGTACATAGCTTTACGTCGTATTTTCAAGACAAATAATAATATCGCTAAAAAGAAAATTCCACCCTTACTACGACAAAAAATTGCTAGATGCAATAATGACTTCATTATTTGCTAGATTATTCTGCCTTGTTTTCAAAGAGGTTAGATTAAAGATGATTTTCAAAAAAAAATTATCTCCGTTTCTACAACACGGTTTTATAATAGTAGATAAGTATCCTCTAATTTGTATATTTTCTTACCTCAATTGAAATACTGCCTTAAACCGACTTTGGCCTATATTGGCATCAGCCGGGCTAATACTTTTTATGTTTACAAAATGATTGCGGGTCTAAAACCTCAAGAATCAAGAATTTGCCATAAATGTAAGAAACCAGAGCACATTCCACAAAATTGCAAACCCTTAAAATGTTATAAGTGCAAACAAGACGGATTTAAAGTTACCAACTGTCTTAAATACAAGTCAGGAAACGGACCAGAGACGTTAGAATGCTGTCTAACAATTTTTAATCAAAGTATATTGACAAGTTTTGATAATTGATTTTATTTTGTCTTAGAAATGGCGACAAGAAACCATTTTTAGAAATGTTTATCTTAAAAAAAATAGGTTTTTTTGTATTCTGGAGCCACGCATTACTCATAATTTAATTACAAATTTGTTGCTAATGGTATTCACTGTAAGTTGTTAGTGTGCCAGCATATTTACTGAATAAATATAAAATTATTGATATGCTTGTGCTCAAAGTTGCATACCATAAGATTTTGGAAGTAGTTTTAGATTTGAAGAAAGATATTTGGAGTAGTTTTAGTAGTTTAAACGTATTATAGACTTCTCTTACCTTTTCTGACAAAGAAAAAAATGTATTAAATAATATACTTGCAAAAAACTTTGAACTAATGAGCAATCAAATAGGGTGCACGACATTGGCAAAACACAAAATTTAAAAAAATTGCCATCTAGCAAATAAAAGTATTATTCCGTGACTCTTCATGTACAAAAATGCATTGGTTTAGAATTAGATAAAATGATTGAAGCAGGTGTAGTAAAAAGATCATTTTCAGGTTGGTCTTCATTTGTATTGTTAGTTCCAAAAAGCAATGGCTTAGTTAGATTTTGTGTCGACTTTAGAAAGTTAAACGCAGTAACAATCAGAGATGCATATCCTTTGCCTTATTTCTCAGCCATTTTAGATAAGTTACGGAATGCTACCTACATTTTATTGTTTAATATCAAGTCTGCTTATTGGTAGGTGCCTGTGACAGACAAATTACGTGATTATTTAAGTCGCGGACTATTTTAATTTGTGCGCATGCTCTTTGTGTTACTTAATAGATTATAAAAGCTAATATATAAAGTACTGAAACCGGAACTTGAACCAAATGTTTTTGTATATTTGGATGACGTTTTCTTCATTTCTGAGAAAAACTAATCACATTTTTAGTAAAAAAAAAGTGCAAAAATTGTTAAAAAATTTGAAGTATTTGGTATATATGGTTAACCAACATGGTTTTCAGGTTGATCCAGATTAAGTTAGTGCTATTTTGAATTTCAAGAAACCTACAACGGTAAAAAAAAAATAAAAAGCATTTAGTATGGTATCTTGGTACAGCAAATTTATACTAAAATTTTCTACTTTAATATTACCCCTTACTTAATTAAGGAAAAACCAAGTCAAATTTGATTAGTCCTTTAATTGAAAAGTTTTTCCAAAATATTAAAACCGCTTTGGCCACTCTCCAAAGTTGAGGTGATCTAATTTTGAATAATTGTTTGTTCTTCTGACGGATGCAAGTGAATATGGTTTAGGAAAAAATATTTTACTACGGAACCAGAATGTTTTGGAGTAAGTTAGTCTATCAAAAAACTAAGACCATATCTAGAAGGCTCTAAATTTACTGTCATCACATACCACCATTTGTTGATTTGCCTAAATAACCTGCAAGATCCACATGGAACATTACCGAGGTAAGACTACAACAATTTAAATTTTTTATTTAAGATTTTATACTGCCGGATGCATTATTTAGAAATGTGCATGCTTTAGCAAATTTATCAGAAAATACGACAAAAGATAAATGGTACCTTAAAATGACTGGAAGAAGTAATCTATTGCAATTTCTTTAATAGCGGATTTTAAGATCTATTTTACATAAATATGTAAATATTAAAGGTCTAATGTTACAGGATGACAAAGATTTAAAAAAAATAGATATTAAAAAAAAAAAAAAGGTTGCGCAGCTTTAATGCTAGACACGCTGGCGTATACAAAACATACAATCGCATTTCAGCAAAGTATTTTTGGCCAAAGATAAAGTTTGATATAGCCTCGTATATGATAAACTGCAAAACCTGCCAACAATTTAAACCAAAGCAAAAAAAACCTGCCGGATTAATGCTTTTCCAACCAGCTGTCTACAGACCTTGGTAAATGATGTGCTGAAGTCGTCGGACCGTTCCTTAAATCAACTGCAGAAAATATTTTTATTTTGGTCATAACAAATTATTTTAGTAAATTTTCATCCTATTCTTACTTATACAAACTCAAATCTCAACAGCGTCGATAATAGCTAAGAAATTAGAAGATAAAGTTTTTCTTATATACGGAATTCTACATCTTCTACTGGTATACAATTTTTTTGAAGCTTAGTTAATGATTTATGTAATAAGTACAACGTGCGTTGTTGATTTAATGCTTCTTATCACCCGCAAACAAATCTAACAGAGCGAGTGAACCGAGTTCTAAAAACAATGCTAGTATCGCATATTAGAGACAATCAACGTCTATGGGATAGAGATCTGGCTAAGATTGGTAGTGCCATATATACTGCCAGGCTCAAAGTGACATATAAAAATGTTGGAAGATATCAAGTAATAAGCAGTAAAGAATTTAAGACAGCCACTTGAGTAGAGAATGTAAAATTTGATGAAAGCAGAGTTGATAATAGAACCAAATTGTTACAAGATTAAATAAATACAATATAAAATTATAATTAAAGTAGTCAATGATTCTAATCCTATAAGGTTATAATCAAAAATCAAAAAGAATATAAAAAACCATCTTTACTAATTGAACATCTACAGCGTTAGAAAATTTACAATTACCACACTATCTTAAAAATGTAACCTAAAGAATTAGTTGAGATATTTTAAATCTGTCAAAAAATTTATTGTAAATGTATTCCATTTGTCAAAAATCTTTTATAAACGTTTCATAACTGTAAAATTGTTTTATAACCGTCAATGTTGTTCAATAACTGTTAAAAATGTTTCAAATTTGTCAAAAATTTGTAAGTAATGTCTTATAACGGTCAAAAATGTTCCAAAAACGTTAAACATGTTTTGCGTTTCTTAAAAAGATTTTATGCTTGTTTTATATATGTCAACAAATACAATATTTGCCAAATATTTTCTATACATGTTTTCTATGTTTTTAAATCTTTGAAAGTTTTATATGATTTGTTGTTTTAGATTATTTTCTGGTTTTTTATAAGATCTGTTTAATTATGTCTGAGATTGATTGTCCGGAGCTACTTGGTACTCTTCCATTCCATGTAGCACCTGATAATAGACATAGCAGACATTCTTCTTTATGTCGCAAGTCTACCTATTCTACTAATTATGGTTTCAACAATCCACTCGGTAGAATGTGTAGATTTGCAAATAATTTACCAACTGATATTAATGTATTTTGTGTCTCTAAATCTACGTTCAAAAGTCAGCTAAGTCATGCTGACTAATGTTTAATATGTGCGCTTTTATGTATGATATTTTTTGTATTCTTAATTTTTGTATTGTAAAACATCATTGTTTATGTATATTTGATGTAGATGTAACTGGTAAGATTATACCGTGAATAAAGTATTATTATTATTATTAATGGGAGCCATCAATGTAGAACCGGATATTTTACCTTACTTTTTACTTTTTCCTTGGTCTGTTAGCCATATTAATCTACCAAAATATTTTAAAGATGGTTTAGAAAACTCACATTTATCTGCATTTATCGTCAAGGTTGCAGCTTTTAATCGACAAAAAACTTTTTTTAAGTGTTTCCATGTGGTCATCAAAAGTACCATTGACTACCACTATATCGTCCAAGTAAACAAAAACTTTTGGTTCTAGTTCCCGACCAAATATTGAGTCTATTAATTTTTGTTGTGCTTGAGCAGCGTTAATTAAGGTATGACTTCAAATTAGAATAATCCTCTCCTTAACACCGCAAATGCCGTTTATTAAAGTTTTTTTAGAATCAATATTTGACAGATTGCGTAAACTGTTAAGAATTGTTTCCAAGTAAAGTAGCGGATAATCCAATGGATTAATAACTGAATCAAGCTTTTGGCAATTGAAACCAAATAGGAAATCTTTGTTACCTTTTTTGACTAACAAATGATGATGCCTTAATCACTTCTAATTCCAACTTATTATCTAGTTTGTTGTTAGGTGAGTAGACATATATGGCGGTCGTGTGCGCTGTTTAATTGGCAATGAATTACTAGTGTCAATAACATGGGTATAAACATGCAAAACATAAATACGTTTAAATGACATTTGCTCAACTGTTAAAGCATTCTCGCTTAATATGTGAGCTTGCTTTCAATGATGTTCACCAACCATGTAGAAAGAGGAATGATTAAAGTCAAAATATATTTTATTTTGCCAAAAAAAAACCGAGCCTAGTATTAAACCTAGTAGAAAAAATGGTATTACTAATATGCAGGCAATTGTCATCGCATTATTTACTTAATAGACAAATCTAAATAACCTTCAATATTGCGTTTAGAACTATCTGCCGTAGTTACTATTCAATTCTGATTTAGAAAGATAAAATTTATTTTGTGCAAAGCTTCATAAGCTTCTTTGCCCATTACTGACATATTGGATCCCGTATCAAGCAACGCTAAAAAATAATTTTCCAAAGTTTTTAATTTTATGTATGTGCAGTTGCCACCTTTCATACCAAAAAATAACAAGAAAAACATTGATTCAAACTAAAATTTTTGATAATACTTACCCATTTCTAACCAAACTGATTCTTTGTGGCCAACTGCAATATTATTAGGAGTGCAAGTGTCCACATTGTGCACGCTTACTTTAGGTTTTTTAAACAGTTACTCAATACACTAACTTTGGACCCACACTCATAACAAAATCCGTTTGATTTTACAGAACCGATACCCATGTTTTATAGTATCACAATTCCATCATTTGCCGTTCAAACCAAAATTTTTATTAAAAAACTTTACTGAAGAATCTAGTGTCATTACCTTATTTGACTTCACAACTTTGGGAAGTTCAATTATAAAGATTTCAAGAACATCGTTTTTGACATTAGTTCTTGTATACTTTCTATAGTGATTAAACTAAGATAATTCTAGTATTTATTTAAATTTTTACATATAACGCAAAACTGTTCTAGTTTTTTTTGCATCAATAATGCCGACACCTTTCGAGAACATTTAGTTTAACGGTTTGTAAATAAAACGTACAATTTGACGAAGACAAGTGCCCCTTCTATCCTTCCTCAAACAGTTGGAAAACTTAATCCGGTTATACCAAGTCAATAAATTTGCTAATCGGCTTGCCAAAACTTCTAAAGGAACCCGTTTTCGCGTAGTATCAAAACAATCTGAGCAGCTATGGCACGTGGAAAGATTTACAGATTTCTGCAGCTTTTTTTCAATTGATTCAGAACCTGGAAGACGACATCTAGAACAAAATGCTGATACGCCAACACAACAAGTTTAGTAACGCGGAAGCACTTCGCCGTATGTACTTTAGGTCAAAATATAGGACATACAATTGGCATTATTGCTTTTTATAGTCATATTAAACAACTGAGAAAATTTGATGCGTGCCTCTTATCGGAAAATGCCACTTTCTTCTTATCAAATTTCACGTTTTGTCGTTTTTGAAAGTGATCATATTTTTTAATAAATTTGAAATGTAATATTATTGCTTTTTATAGTCATAATAAACAACTGTAAAAATTTGATGCGTGATTCTTACTGAAAAATGCCACTTTCCTCTTATAAAATTTCACGTTTTGTCGTTTTTGAAAGTGATAATATAATTTACTAATTTTGAAATTTCATATTATTGTTTTTATAGACATATTGAACAACTATAGAAATTTGATGCGTGCCTCTTATTGAAAAATGCTACTTTCCTCTTATCAAATTGCACGTTTTGTATATTTTGAAAGTGATCATATTTTTTAATAACCTTGAAATTTCATATTATTGTTTTTTATAGTCATAATGAACTACTGAAAAAATTGATGCGTAACTTTTATCGGAAAATTCCACTTTCCTCTTATCAAATTGCATGTTTTGTCGTTTTTAAAAGTGATAATATTATTTAATAAATTTGAAATTTTATATTATTGCTTTTTATAGTCATATTGAACAACTGTGAAAATTTGAAGCACGCATCAAATTTATTTTTTATTGAAAAATGCTACTTTTTTCTTATCAAATTTCACGTTTTGTCGTTTTTGAAAATGAACATATTTTTTAATAAATTTGAAATTTTATATTATTGCTTTTCAAAGTCATATTAAACAAATGTGAAAATTTAATGCGTGCTTCTTATCGGAAAATGCCACTTTCCTCTTATCAAATTTTACGTTTTGTCGTTTTTGAAAGTGATAATATTTTTTAATAAATTTGAAATTTCATATTATTGCTTTTTGTAGTCATACTGAACAACTGTGAAAAATTGATGCGTGCTTCTTATCAAAAAATGCCATTTTCCTCTTATAATATTTTACGTTTTGTCGTTTTTGAAAGTGATAATATTCTTTAATAAATTTGAAATATTATATTATATTATTGCTTTTTATAGTCATATTGAACAACTGTAAAAATTTAATGCGTGCCTCTTATTGGAAAATGCCACTTTCCTCTTATCAAATTTCACGTTTTGTTGTTTATGAAAGTGATAATAATTTTTAATAACGTTGAAATTTTATATTATTGCTTTTGATCGGAAAATACCCTGTCAAGCAGCAGATGATAGCCCTCCATACTGTATCTTTTAGATTAGAATTTGTAGCATATATAAATATATACCTCAAAACAATATTTGAATGAGTTATTTCTAACTGTCAGTTTTAACTCTAAAAAACTTAATTTTTTACTGTTTCTAAATTAAAATCCGACTCATGATATTAGTACCAAATATTAAACTGAACAACGAAACCATATCTTAATCTTTTTAAGTTTGACTTTTTATGTTGTAGATTTTTTAGTTTTTTATAGATATGTATTTCCATAAACATTGTTTAAACAAAAGATAAAATATATTGCTATCTTACTAATAATTTACTTGTAGTATAAGGTTTACTACAAATTCTAACAAATATTCACTTACAGTTCAGAGATGTAGGACCAAAACTTTTAAGAGAGATTTTTTTTTAACCGTACTATTGAATAAACTTTCAAGTTTAGTATTTCCCGAGACTTCTAAGCCGCAAATATTTAAGGTCAATGTCACAGACTGCTTAAATCTAGTCTTCAATGTATTAGTTTTAGCAAGTGTAGTTTTACTCGTTAAAATTTAATCCTATTTTTATGTTTTGACATAAATTAATTCCTAAATATAAGATTTTAAAATAATTTTTTTATTAGACAGTATTTTCAATTAGGACATCTTGATGTTGTTTACTCAAGCTGCTAAAGTGAGGACATAATGTCATTCTAAGAGTAGCAGTCTAGATGTACAAACGGTATTAATATACAGTTGGCATAAGCAACGTCCTTGAACAAAAGCAAGTTGCGTTACTATAGCAACAAACAATTATATGTGTTAGAAATGTAAAACCGATTATTGCAACTTCTAACTAATCTTAAATTTATAAAAAAACTATAAAAAATATTTGAAAAATCATATTTATCATAATGTAAGAAAGATCTGCTGTATCACAATGAACAGTTAAAACTTAAAAATGTTGATTGCGTATGAGCCATCTAAATTAAAATCTCCTCCTATGTTTTGGTATAAGAACTTTTTAAGCTATCTAGCAAATAAATCCATATTAACCGTCAGGCGATTTTTTGCGTTATTTATTTCAATTTATTTTTTACAAACATATGCAGCTACAACTTAAGATAAATAATATCTCTTATTATTTGCACATTTTAATGAAATAATTGTTTTTTTCTCATGTAACCCTCAATTATTGATTTTTATATAATTGAAAATTAAAATTCTTTTAACTTTTAACTCAACCCTCGTGACCAGATTATTCAATTTGCGATGCATCACCAGATCGTCGCCTGCATTAATACAATTGACCGGTCTCCCCTTACAGACAACAATAATTCTCGACTAAAAGGTAACAGTTAACAACTGTTCAAAAATCACCCCTCCAATATTGTAAATGTATAAAATAGGAAATATTATAGATGATGACACAATTTTCTGTAATGTTAAATTATTATTTTTTTCAATACTTAATTTATTATCAGAATTAATTATGAACAATGTAATGCAGTAACAATATAAAAACTTATATTGAAATTTTATATACACTGATTATTAATAATAAATGTATTCATTCTACTTACATAAGTATTACCTTCATCAAAATACATTTATTTCTAACATAAATGAAACATAATACATAACATTTAGAAATTTTCAAATCTTGTTTTTTTTAATACATCTCTGCAGTTATCTTGATACGCAATTTGAATAACCTATTTGATGCAGGAGTATTGCCTCATATTGCTACATTATATGACATTTTGCTGTAAATAATATCAAAATATGTGCTCACATCTAAATCGGATTTAACATTTCAAATATGTACTATTTTTTGTTTTTTAGTTAAATTACAGGAAGGATCAAATTAGTTTAAAAAAATGATTTACCACGGTAACTCTTGTAATATAATCAACAATTAAAAAAATAAAAATTAAACACCTGAAATCAAGTATAGTGGCCCAATTAATTTATTTAATCCATTGATAATTAGTTTAAAGTTCCATTAGGTGTGTTCGTTTGTGTGCGCGTGTGAACATTTCATAGAATAAATATTGGTACGGCAAAGTAGAAAAATTTCACCTGCACTGACACTCGATATTAATGGAAAAAGAGTTCTCTTTGTATGTGTAATTTCGTTCACGGTGCAAGCTGTACAAAAAGCTAAAATATCACATCAAAATATAAAACTAATTTTTTTTTATGAAATACATAACTTGACAGTAGCATTTATGTTGCAGAAAAAAATTTATATGTGCATTATACTAAGAAAACAGTAATTTTAATTAAAGAAATAATTAATTTAAGCAACCATTTAAATTGGATGTAAATGGTGTAAGTATTTATGTGTATATTTTTATTAGATGCGCAAAGTTGGTGGTAATCAATTTATTTTAAGAGTCATAAGAATATTATATTAATTATATAATTACTGCTGCGTAGGAAACAAAGTAAACCATTCAAACCTTATTTTATCTAAAACTGCTCCTAAATTATTAAACTATTTACGTATATTATTTGTTTTATAAAGTATTATTAAAACTAAAATTACTTAATGTTTTATTATTGGTTTGTCTCAATTTAAAATCTTGTGGTAAGATTATTTAAACTGATTAGTTAGTATTAAATGTCTCCAAACAAAATAGTAGAATGTACATCATTTTTTTTTTAATTTCAACATGTGAAGCTACCCTTGCTGAAACTATACAAATTGAAGACTAGATTTAAGCAATCTGTGAACGTTGAATACTTGTGGTTTATACGTCTCAGGAGACACTGAATTTAAAAGTTTATTCCGTGTGACAATTGTACGGTTAAAAAAAAACGCGGTTTAAGGAGTCGCATAAAACTACAAACAGAACTCACGCAATTTAACTGTTTTTGCAACGTGTGAAGAATGAAATTTCCCGTCTAATAAAATAAATAAAAATCAAAACTTTCAATTATCTATTAAATTTTAAGACTAAATTATTAAATATTTGCTTAAACTTTAAGAGTCATACTTCATTGAACATAAAATTTTGTAGATATTTTATTGTGCTATAAGTTATTTTTCTAAAATAAAATGTGTTATAGTACTTATAGTTTCCGTGTGTATTAATTTTTTTTATAGTATTGACAAGATTCTCCAAGGTAGTCATAGAAAAGCTGAAACCGGGTCATACAGTTTTATATGCTGATAATACCAGCATGTTAATATGGGATCATGATAAACAAACTCTTAATACAAAAGCTAATGAAGTTGAAGGGTATGCTTCTGAAAGGTTTTGTGCAAACAAACTTATTCTTAATGAATCAAAAACAGCCAAAGTTAAATTTGCAACCAAAAACATAAAAGAATCGGATTGTGCAAAGTTTCTTGGAATATTTGTGGATTCAAACATGCATTGGAATAGATCAAGTGTGCTCAAAACTTAGTAGTGTTATATACGCAAACTTAATAAACTCACATTTCTAAGTTCATTCATACGAAACAAGAAATAAGCACAAACTGATTGAGCCATTATATAAATTTAGTAAGAGTAAGAAAAATGATCAAAAAATTAAATTTTACAATTGAGTTCTAGATGATTTTAAAGGTCTAAACATGAAAATGTTTAAACGTAAAGCAAAAAAGTTCTTAGTAGATCACGTATTTTATTCGATTGCAGTTAGTACTAGTAATTTTTAACTGTATATTTTAAACTGTATATTTTAGACTGTATGTATGTTTTATTTATTTTAATTTGACTAATTACCTGTTGTATCTACTACTATGTAAATGCCACTACATGTAATAAATTAATTATCTATCTAATTATCTATCTATACAACTTTTTCAGCTGATATTTTTGGGATTTATATGTTTTTTTAAGTTGTTAATCTTTTCCTGGGGTAGCTTTTTCTTTCTCTTTCTTGTAATTTTCCTTTTGGTACTTATACATTTTTTTCTTTGTTCAGAAACTTTGTTTGTCCACCAGTACTTTGGATGTCTCAATGTCTTTTTAAAGCATTGTTTTGTCGCATGCGTGTTCTATTTTTTGTATTAGTTTGTTAAATTTTATATTGTAGCTGTCTTTCCTCAGTACTTTACCCATTTCTTTCTTAAATTTATTCCTGTTCTATTTGATAGTGTTCCATCATCTGTGTGTTGTGTTGTTATAGTTAGCCCCGTTGTTTTTGTCAGTAATTTTTTAGTAAATGTACTGATGCAGGCCGAGAGATTCTTGCTCCAATACCTTCCAGCCATCAATCTTGACTTTTTGAGCCAAGAAATTGACATCTATTATAGATTGTTAGTTATTTTTTTATGAAAGTAGGTTTTGTTTTCTTGTTTTGCATTACTAAGTTATTGGTTGTTACCCAGTTTGTTAGTAACTCTCCTCTTTGTCTTTTTTGATTCTACCCCGTTCTGGGGCTTCAGCATTAAAGTCTCTTGCAATAATTATTTCTTTATTTGTGTTTTTTATTTCCTGTGTTAGTGATTTCAGATACTCTTAGAAGTTTTGTGAGGAGCAGTTTGCTTGTCATTAACATCCATGCATACAAATTCTTTCTCTACCTTCTTGTTTCCAAGTTTTGTTTTTTTCACCATCTTGATGGCCACATCTTTGTTTGTATCCGTGATCCAGAGTCCTTTTTTACTTATAATTGATTTGTTTGGTTCACTAATCATGATTAAGTTAACTTTGTTATTTATAGTTGTTTGATCCATGAGATCATAACATATCGTTTTCCTGTCTGCATTTATTTGTAATATTCTTAGCATAGTTGATCGTCGTTGTATCTTATTTTTTCTTGTGGGTCTTGTGTGTCGGATCCTGTCCAACTATTTTTTTTTTCTGAGTGAACAGATCTTTGTTTTGTTTGTTCTGTTCCTTTCTTTTCCCTTTCTTTTCTGATCTCTTTGACCATACTTTGGTATTTTGGGCACCTCATGGAATCCATTTTGTGGTCATCCGTTTTGCATTCAGGGCAGTATAGTGTTTTCGAGCATTCACTTGCTAAGTGACCGTTTTCTAGGCATATCATGCATTTTTTTCTTTTCGTTTTTGTTTATGTGCAATCCCCTTTAGTGTATCCGTATCTAAGGTACACATGACATCTTATTCTATTCTATTTTGTCCGATATTTTTCCATTTGACCATCCTATTTGCATGTTTTTTAGCATTTTTTTTGGCTTTCTTTAACTCTACTCGTATGGTTGTGCTGTATTTACCTTTCCTATTTTTTTGACAATTATTAGTTTGGTTTCCTGTTATGTCTACTCCCTTTTTCTGTATAGCTTTTTGAATGTCTTCTTTTGAGACAGTTTTGTTCAAATCTGTGATAATTAACTGTTTTTTTTTTCTTGGATTAATTATTTTCACATCTATTTTTTGTTTCATTAAATTTTCTATTTTGTTTTAAATTCTTGTACGCTATTTTACTGTGCACTATGAGTTTAGTTTTTTTTATCTGTCTTTATTGTTTTCCTATCTCTCACCCCATCTTCTATTTCTTTTTGGAGTTGTTCCGTTTTTCTTTCTAATACTGTGTGTGCAAAATTACATTTCACTATTTTCCGATGGGTTTTGGTGTTATGTGTTTTGGGTACATGTATGGATACTTTATTTAGGTTGCCTTTTGTAACTTTTTTTTGGCTTTGTTGATGAGGTTGAAAGTTTCTTCACTAAAGTAAGCAACTTTTAATCTAATAGTTTTTTTGACAATTTTTTTTTATTTTCCTTTTCATCAACGCGGGTTGTTACTGTGGTGGAGCTTATTTTATCCGTCGTGTTTGTCATCCCTGGTTTTGATCATTTTTTGGATTCCTTTATTCATGTTTTCGTCTTACTTTTCTATCCATATTACCATGCTCGCGTCTGGTTTCATCCCATATGTGTTCATATATTCTATTTTTGTTCTCTCGAATGTTTCTTTTGTTCATTTGCCATCTTCGATCTTCAGGAAGTTTTAATATGTTTTTACGTTTCTTGTGATAACTTTGTTGTATTTCTGTACCTACAATGCCGGCAAGTGCTAAAATAATAAGTCCAATTCATTTTAAGCTTAGCGTTGTCAAAAAATATCTTCTTAAATCAAATATCAGAAGAACATCAGGTATAGATAAAATTCCACCTATTAGTCTTAAAACATTTGCAATTAAATAAGCTTCCATTTTGACTAAAATATTTGCCTATTTATACAAAAATGAAACATTTCCAAATTGTTGGAAAATTGCAAATGTTTAACCTATACCTAAAAAAAAGGACAAGTCTGATTCTTCAAATTCTGGACCAATTGCATTATTGTCCAATCTGCTAAAAAATTTCAAAAAATATATTAATTTTCACATTGTCAAGTTTTTAGAACAAAATAACTTTATCTCAGATACTCAACTTTGACAAAACGTTCAATAACAAATCTTCTGATTTATGTTAGTCACAAATAAAATTATATTTTAGACAAACAAGGAGAATATTTTGCAGTAGCTCTATATATTTTTAAAACGGTTGATAGGGTATTGCATCTTAATCTTGTCAACAAGCTCCATTGTATAGATCTTGATAAAAAAAACTGTAAATTTTATCAATAGTTTTCTTGACAATAGAAAAATTTATTGTTTTAACTTTGACTTCAAAATTTTAATTGCTGGTGTTTCTCAAGGTTCTGCTTTTATGCTAACTTTATTTTTAATTTACATTAATGAACTTTTACAAATAGCTAAAAGTCTTATTCATAGTTTTGAAGATAATAACACCCTTCATACTTCATACTTTCAAAAGACCATATCGATAAATAAAGCAGAGCGTCTTGAAACTACTATGTTAGATTTTGTAGTATCTATAATAATAATAATACGTTCATTTCTTGCTTTTTAGCCTTGAAAATTACATTTATAACTTGCCAAAATTATAAAACCTAATTCTTATAAAATTAACACAATTATAAATATTTTTTTCTCTGTTTGTTTACTTCTTTCCTTCGTTTTTTAACTGCCCTCATCCATTCTATCTCTCTTCCGTCCCCTATCAATATCTTATTTTTTCCCATTTGTTCTTCTTTTATTTCGTTACAGTTTTACATATGTTCCATAGTTTCTTTAGTCTCTCCGCACATTCTGCACATTTTCAAATCCTCTTTTTTTCCAAAATCTTGTCACTCTTCATTACCACATTTGAATTTTTCAATCATCTTTTTATAGTCTTACCATATCTTTCTCTAGGTACATTGGCAGTTCACTTTCTATAATGTGTTCATAATTTGCATTAGACCTAGACTCTTTCACTTGTATTTTTTTTTTTGTCTTTGTATATCACTATCTCTTTCCATAATTTTGTACCATGTCTCCCTCCCAGATTATCATTCCTTTAACTTCTTGACTAGCATACCCATTTCTATTGTAATAGTTTTTCCTAATCTCCTCTAGCTTTTCATTTCTTGCTCTCCTTTTCTCTTTCATGCATTCTTGTAAGATTTTACATTTGTGTCTCTTTTTCTCTTTTTCCTGCTCCTACTTTTAACTTATCTTTTTTGACTTCTTCTAGCACAGTATATGCTGGGGTTTCTCTATTTAAACCTAGCACCCATCTTCAATATTTTACATGTATTGCTTCTAATTTTGTTTGTTTCTTCCATCCTCATATTTCTGACCTATACAATATTATACTCCTAACTAAACTATCAAACATAAGTTCTTTTATTCTTATACATTCAAATTTTTTTCACTTATTCCCCAAACTTGGCCCACAACTTTATTTGGTTTTTAAGCAATTTTTTAATGTGCTCGCTCTCAGTGTTGTTTGTGCAAAAAAAATATCCCAAATATTTAAAAGACTTTACTTCCGTAATACCTTGCTCATTCCATTTCCAGTTCTCTACTTTTTTCTCCCACCCTCCTGTCTGAACACCATAATTTTAGTTTTATCTACTATTAACTTTTTTTTATAAAATATTTTTCTAAATTTTTTATCATTTCTTTTATTTCCTTTGCTTCTTTTGCTAGAATTACCATGTTGTCAGCATATGCTAGCAACCACACTTTTTTTCTACCGATAACTACTTCCCCTCCTTGAGCTAACCTCATTTTTTTTTCTACATCTGTTAAGTAGGTTGCAAACAAAGTGGAACTGAATAAACAGCCTTGTTTTACTCTTTTTGTTGTCCAAAATCCTTCACACATTTTTTCGTTAACCTACACCCTGCTTGCTGTATCCTCATACACTTCTTTTTTTCTTCTTACCAGGTGCTTACTAATTTCATTCTCTTTCATACACTTTTACAGCTTCTCTCTATCAACAATATTAAATGCCGCTTTTAGATCCAGGAAAAATGCATATGCTTTTTCCCTTTTTTCTGGTAGTTTTTTTTTCTACAGTATGGTGTAAAATATATACGTTATCCATGGTACCTCTTCCTTTCCTAAAGCCGGCCTGCCCTTCTGGAGTTATCTCATTTCTATCTAGTTTCTCATTCAACTTTTCTTCTAATATTATGACGTACATCTTGTATGCTGTATCCAGTAGTGTTATACCCCTGTAGTTATTCACTAGCTTTTTGGTTCCACTTTTGTGTATAGGGCATACAAAACCTTTTCTTTATTGACTTGAAAACCATTCTCCCTTCCTTACTCTATTTATTAACTCACTTAATCTCTCAATCAGCTCGTCCGTACCATACAACCACGCTTCATTTTGTATCCCATCCATACCTGGCGCTCTTCTTTTCTTTAATTTTTTTAATCTTTTCCCATATTTCTTTCTTTAAAATTTCTTCCGATTGTAGAATTGGCTCTAGTTTTTATCTTTTTGGATCTAGTTTCTTTTTTCTTTTCTCCTCCAAACACACTTGAAAAGTGTTCCTTACACGCATCCATTGGTATTGCCTCAATATCTCCTTGTTTTATCTTAGTTCTTTGTTTTTGTATTTCTATGCTTGTATTCTTTTTTACACTGATTTTTGTTTACCTTCTGTTGTTTTAGTTATTCTTCTTTTGTGCTTTTGCTGTTTCTCCAGTGCTTTAACATCTTTCTGGCTTCTAGTTTTTTCTTAGTACATTTGCTGTTCCACCATTTGCTCTTTTTCATTTTTTCTTCTTTTCTTCTATATGTTTTTTTTACTACCGCTTCCCTGATAGTTTCCTCTAATTTCCTCATTATCTCTTCGATATTTCTTTCGTTTTTTTTAATTTTTCTTAGATTTTTTTTATGTTATTACACTTTCTTCCGTCCATATTATCCTATCTTCACTTTTCTTTTCATTTTCCTGTCTTCTCACAGTTTCCTCAGCAAAGCTGAGTTCTAATGGCTGGTGGTCCGATTCAACTCATTTTCCTACTTTAAAATTGTCTATCTCTTCCTACGCCTCCTCGATTACAACTACGTATTCTATTACTGAGTCTATTTGCCTCTATATAAGTAAATTCTACCTCTTCATCTCCTGTAATGTTTTCATTTAAAATGTTCCAACCCCTTTCTTCTATCATTTCTATCATTTTCTTTCCTTCTCTATTTTCTGTGGTATCCTTTGACTCTCTGTCTCTTGTGTCATCTTGTTTGATTTTTTTTTTCCAATTCTTGCGTTGAAGTCCCTTCCTATAATCAATTTTCTTTTTTTAGTTTTTTATGCCTCTGCTATATACTGTTATTGCTTTATATTTTTCTTGATAAATCATGTCTTTGGTTCTTGCATGCGTTGTCTACTTTTTTTGTGTTTATGCTACTAATCATTTTTTTGCTTTGCGTTTGCTCTCTTTTCAAACTCCTTAATCTAGATCATTCTAGTTGTATATCTCTCCATCTTTTTCCAATTCTGCCCTTTGACTTTTCCTCCCTCGCTATATTCTTTAATTCTTTCTGAACTCTTCTTTCTTTTAACGTCAAGTAATTTTCAATGTATCTGTTTGTGCCCCTCAGTTTGATTTTGTCTCTCATACTATCCTGTTTATGTTCCTATCAGTCTCTATTTTTAGTTTTTTAAAATTATTTCCTTTATATTTTTTATTTTTTTGTTTCCTGTCTGTACTTCTATTCCTCTTATTACAAACTTGTTTCTTCTTTCTTCTCTTTCTTTTTGTTCCAGCTTGTCTTCAATTGCTCTTATTTTCATCATCTCCTTCATATTTCTCATTTTCATTTTTATTTCTTTTGTGTGTTTTTTTCATTTTTGCTATCATCTGTTGCATCTTTTCTTTAATTTTCTTCATTTCTTTATCTTCTCTGGAGCAACGTTTTTTTGACTCGTTAGTGCTTATTTTTCTTGTCACTTCTATTTTTCTTTGCTACGGTAATCTGAGATTTTTTTTGCTTTTTTGAAATATTTCTGGTTTTTCACTATCTCTATTTCTTTTCTTTTCTAATTTTTGAATTTAAAAACACAGAAAAAAACAATTTGATGGTTCTCGGGGCTTGAACCTACAACGCACGTTTGTCTCCCATGTACTATTGTTTTATTTATTGTTATCCTCGTGTTAGTCGTGTTAAGTTTGTGCAGATTGATGTTACTGCTTGTTTTTGATATAACACTTTCCACGAAAGTTGCAGTTTAAACTTTTGCACAAACTATTTTATTAATAACGACTGTTTCCACACGTAAGTCTAAATTATTCAATGTTTTTATCTCTCTCTTTCTTGTACTACTCGCTGGCTAGTATATATATACAAAGACCTCAAAACAATATCTAAATAGAGCACTCTCAACATGGTAAATTTTAACTCTAAAAAACTCAACTTATTACTGTTTCAAAATCTAAATCCAATGTATCATCAATACTAAATATTAAACTAAACAACAAACTTATATCAAAATTTTCTTCAATTTGTCTTCTAAGTGTTGCAATCTTACATATTTTTTTCTGGAACAACTATGTTGTTGACATAGCTTCAAACGTATCTATAAAACTAGGATTTCTTAATAGATAAAAAAAGTTTTTTGCTTTTGATCAACTTCTGGAAAGTTTAGAGATCTTTTATTTAAAGAACAATATATGCCAATTACAAAAATTGTTTTTTCGGGAAGATTTTGTTTAAAAAATATGTTATTATAACTAATGCCTTAAATTTTTTACGTTGTTAGTCTAGAATATGCATGCTGTTTATCGATGTAGGCACAAACCCTTGTTGGTTGGCAAATAAGTGTTTAAGATGTTATTAGAATCATAATATTCCATAATCTTTTCTATTTTAAACTTATTTTGGTAAGTTGTTGTCAACAAACATTTATACCAAAGGATAAGATAAGGGAAAAAATAGCATGGGTAGGAAAATATGAAAGGAAACAAGATAATTTGGACTCGGGTCAAGGAGTTTGGGTACTTGAAGACACTACACCTTGAAAGTTATACGTTTCCAACAGAATCTCGCTGTTCTTTTTAGATTGTTGCCCCATCTTATTATAGGCTGTCCGCCTCCTTGTTTGCCTAGCCAGGGTCTCCACTGTTGTAGCACGCAATTCCATCTATTGTCGGTGTGTCTTGCATTGTGGCCAGCGTAGCTCCACTTGTGCTTTGCTACCTGTTCTGCAACATCTATAACCTCGGTTAAGTGTTTCTCTTTCGGTCTCTAAGAGTGATGTTTAATATTGAGCGTTCTATTGCTCTTTGAATTTTTATTAATTTGTCTATGTTATATTTTGTTAGAGTCCATGTTTGATCGCCATATGTCATTATTGGCAGTACGCATTAGTTGAAAACTCTGGTCTTAAGAATTGGGCTATCTTCTTGTTTTCTAAATGCCACTCATAAAAATCTTTTTGATTTTCTTTGCTCATTTTTATTAATTGGCCTAGGTAGATGTAATGGGGAACTTGTTCATGCGTCTCATTCTTGACTGTTATATTTCTGTCGTTATCAGTGTTGTTAATCGTTTCTGTTTTGGACATATTCATCTTTAGACTTATTTTTTCAGAGATTTTTGCAAGTTTATTTATCATTACTTCAAGGTTTTCATGGTTATCTGTCACTAGGAAAATGTCGTCAGCAAATCTTAAGTTGTTGAGTCTTTTTTTCAAACTTAGATAAAAACGTATTTTTATATGTAAAGCACGTTTTGATCCATATTTGAAAAAAAAAATACCAATCATTTTTTTGTCTGTAAAAACTTAATCTTTATACAATTTTGAAAAAAAATTGTTATAATTTTTTTAAAAAACGCAATCCTAAGAAAATACAAACGATCAAAAAATGTAAATTTAAAATTAAAAAGCTTTTTTTGCTATTTTTAAATATTTCTGTGGATACTTTGTAAGATATCATATTTTTTTAAGATTTTTTTTTTAAGTTATGCAAAATTTAAGGAAAAAATAATTTGCTGTAACAAATTGGTTTTTAAACAATTTAAAAATTTTAGATGTTGTTATAATTTACATTGAACGAATGAACATAAATTATAACAACAACATCTAAAATTTCTTGATGATGAGGCTATAAAAAATTCCAAAACCGGTAGAAAAATTAAAATAAATAAAAAGCAATTAGGAATTAAAGAAAAATTTAATTTTCAACTACATAATCTATAATGTATGTATGTCAACCTTATTTTAAACAGCATTTTTAATTACATTACCATGAAGATGAGCTAAGCTCATATAATATAGTAATGGACAAAAAATGAGTGATTTATTTACATTGCAAATAATTAAACATAAATAAAGTCAAATGAAATCATATTTAATAATATGATAAAACTTATAAAATCAAGCATTTATGTTAAAATAGGTGCTTTTATTACAGTTCAAGAAACACGTAGTTGTATCAAATATTTTATGTATCTTGTATGCAACCATAGAAATACAAATTTTTATCGTGTATGGAATGTTTACTATATTTCTATACTTTGATTTTTTTATAAAACTATTGAAATATGTATCGCTATTCTCAGAATTATTTTCAAATGCAATATAAATTTTAATCTTATATACAGCAAGAAACTGCATCTTTAGTATTTTTCTTTTACTAATTGAAAGTTGAAAAGATAGTAGATTATTTAATTTTCTTCAGCTTATAGTTTGATCGAAAAAAACATATTTTAGTTGTTTCGTTTATTGATAGTATCAAACCGATATAACTTAATATCTAAATAATATTTTTTACAAAGTATACAGTAAATGTCATATAATGTTATATTAATAAACCACACAATCTATATAATTTTTTGCCGAAAGCTTAACGTTTTATGCTACAAACTTTTGCGTGTAACTGTTGAATGAACTATCATCCGGCATTAGGAAAGAGGGAGAACCCTACAACCAGTTGCTGTTCACGCTTGATAGCAACAAGTGAGAGAGATTCACAAATAATTAAAAACTCACCAGTCACTGTCTGCAATTCTTAGATCGTTTCTTAGAAAAAGTTAGTAAAAACCAAATAATTGTTTTTAACATACATTATTTTATTGTCAATATTTGATATTTGATATTTTTAATATAAAACAAATCAATTTTTCTTATCAAAATAAATATTTAGTAAAAATAATTTATATTTAATTTTATGTTTGATTTTTTTGTTATATTTAATAAATATGTTTGAATTTACAGTCAATTAACAAAAAATAAGAAGTTTTAATGTATTTATAGATGTGCGGAGGCGCAAAAATTACGTCGTTGGTTTGTTTTTTTTTTTTTGGCGAATGAACGCCATTGCTTTATTCACACATCCATAATGTGACACATTGAACTACAAAATGTTTACACTTTCAGACAAATATAATTAATTTTTACAATCAAATACGCAAACTTTTTAAATTATTTTTTTACAAAAAAGTTGGTATTTAAAAAAAGTAACTTTTAACAATGTGTGTAACGTCCAGTTATTTTTAATTATTTGAATTAACAAAAGCCAAACCACCACACCAAGCATATGCGTTATATATTAATTAGTCTAAAATATATTTGTACTTTAACTGCTAATGCGGTTATTTTTTTTAATTGTTATAGTTGGTATTTTATGCAACCGTATCAGTTTGATGTAGAAGAAGTGCTTTTTTATCAGCTGATCCTACTTAATTGTTAAATTATTAAATATAACTTAATTAATAATTATAAAATACTCTTCTAAAATTAAACCTAAGGGCCTGAATCGTTAATGGATTGTTTGCATAACATCAGTCCTTTACGGCACTTTACAAAAAAAGTCTAACGGCGTCAAATCGCAGCTCCGAGGTAGCTAATTGACATCGCCGAGACGGCTGATAACATAATTACCAGACTTGGCGCGCAATAGATCGATTGTGGCATGAGTTGTGTGGCATGGCGCTGCTGAAACCAAAGATTGTCTAAGTTCATGTCTTCAATTTTCAACCACAAAAAATTGTTTATCATGTCTTTGTAGCGCTCACCGTTGACCGAACATAGCCGCCAAGAGGAAAATGCGTTTTGTCAGGAAAGATGATTTTTTGAGCAAAATCGTTTTTCTCTAAGGCCCAAACTAAAAAACGAAAACAAACCGAATGGTCGTGTGCCTTCAATTGCTGAGTCAATTGGACCTTATAAACAAATAATCCAAGGTTTTTGTGCAAAGTTTGCATCAGGCTGCTGCGTAAAATATTGAGTTGTTGAGATTGATGGCGAGTTGATGTTGTACGACGGCAAGGACCGTGTATGTTGGCCACTAGCATGCCAGTTTCACAAACTTTTTGCACAAACTTTTGCAGTGGGGGCCTCATTTTAGCCAAAACTTCTTTTAAATAAACGCACTGTTTTGGCTACACAACATTGTCTTTGGAAATAAGTTTGAAATATTTTTCAACGTTGTTTAAGCGTAAAGCAATTTATTTTGTTCTTCGGAGATATGCGATTGACTTTCTGTCAAGATTTTCTACGGGAAAGACCTGTCACTGTCAAAATAACAAATGATTAAAAAGATACCACTAGATAGACCACCTTTTACATGTACGCTATCTATATGTAAACTAATGTAATAGTGTCAATTAATAAAAGACAGTTGGTAGGTTTAATAGGTTATGGGACTAAAGTTTGTCGCGTGAATAAAATATGTACAATTAAGTGTTTTAATAGTTGTTATCAAAGAATATAACAAACATTGCAGTGAGTTTTTTAAAAAGCGTGCCAAAAACTAATCGGCAAAGAAATTTATGGCGATTAGTTGTTTGCCGTTAAGAACGGTGTTCATTTTGGAAAGCCTGGCAAAATGCCTAGAAACGAACAAAAACCTACTGGTAAAAGCAAAAACAAAGTTGATTTTAACCTTTAATCTATCACTGTTTATGCATATAAGAGACACGCAAAGACAGTTGGACAAGTTTGGACAAAGCTAAACAAATCAATTTGATGACAGTGAATTTCCAAGAAAAATTGGACTACTACGCATCAAGTTGTCAAAACATTGCAAAAATTACGCAAGATTGGTTTTAAAATTGACGAGGAATGGGTTGGTTCACTACTCCACCATCAATTGCACCAATAATAATAGCGGTGGAACACTCGGGCACCAAAGTTACAACTCTATTAAATAAAATTATTAGATATGCAAGTAGATATGGCTGGTGAATCGGGTAGAGCATTAATTGCAAAAGGAAAATCAAGGTTTGCAAAGAAGCCAAGAGATGGCAATAATAACCACAAAATCAAAGACAGAAGTAACGTCATTTATTTTAAGTGTAAAAAAGCCGGACATTTCATGTCAAAGTGCCCGAACAAGACAACGTATGCATTAAGTGCAGTGTTTGCAAGTGGAAATTCTAAGACACGAACTGGTACGTAGACAGTGGGACTAGTTTTCATTTGACTGCGAGACAAGACTAGCCAATAAATGAACAAAAAGCTTGGACAAATCTTTCTGGGTTAAAGCCAGTAACACAGCATGTTATTTGTTAAATTGCTCTGTGGTTGCAAGTATTGAAAGTACTTGTTTGAAATTTGGTTTGGTAGAAAACCTGTCACTTAAAGATTTTTGAGAGTACATCAATGATGCATGCCTCCAAGCAATTAAGCATGTTCTAGTAGGATATGATAAAACATCAAAAAATTCCAAAATGTACAATTCAAAGACAAAAAAAGTAATCACCAGCCGTGATGTGATTATAATGAAGAATGCTAAAGAAGATCATTGATCAGATTCAGTAGGGGAACAATTAATAATTGAAAATCAATTTTTTAGAAAAAAAGTCGTTGCTAAATAATCAAAAAAAAGATGTTCTTAAAGAAGATAAAGATGTATCCGGAGAAGCAGTAAGAAGATCCCAGAAGCCACCAAAACCAAAAGTCGGTGCTTCGAAAGCTTTTTCAGGTCCTAAAGAAATGTTTTGGAGAAGCCATAGAGAAAGAGCTAATTTCATTTGAACAAAACAACGCCAGGAAACTAGTTAATCTTGAAAAAAATTCCAACATTGTGGACAGTAAATTGATTAAAAAAAATTACTAATAAAGGTGAAGTTGAGTATCGTGCACGGCTAGTGGCAAGAGGATTTACCCAAAAACAAGACATTGACTATAGTAAAACGTTTTTTCCTGTAGTCAGACATACTACATTAAAACTGTTATTTGCTTTGTCGTTCAAAAGTGGATAATAAAGTATTGCAACTTAACAGGGCAATATATGGCCTTAAACAGTTTTCCAAATGTTGGAACAATAGAATTAATGAAGTTCTGTTAAAACTAGGTTATTTAAGATCAAAATATGAACATTGTGTAATTCACAAAAAGAGAAAAAGATTTACATACTGTGACCACTTTAACTTCCTATAAAGGGGGAAAGGTGAGGTGGAGACAAATAATGCAACATGATTGCAATAATAATACGTTTATTCAAATAAACTAAACTAACCTAACTAATAACTAAACTAATAATATAAAACTGTTTAATTTCGAACGAAGTGGAGGTTGGAAAGCGGGAGTACGATCCAATGTTAGAAGGAGACTCGGATGAGCCATCTAAGCATCCAACATTGAATAAATCAATAAACATTGCCAGGAAACACGTATGTGCTATCTAGGCAAGCAATGCTTAGTGATGAAAGGATAGTAGAGGTTTAATGTTAAAGGGAGACTCGAATGAGCCATCTAAGCGTTTAACATTAAACAGATTTTTCAAACATTACCAGGAAACACGTATGTGCTATCTAAGCAAGTAATGTTTGATAGTAGGGTATGGGTAAGGTGGTGGTTCGCGCTGCTCGGCTCACCGTAATTATACTTCTATTGAAGCTGGTCTGACTCTGAGGAAAGACTGCCGCTCTTGTGATGGGTTCGCAGTTATATACCCAGTTCTGGAGCGGTGGGGTCTGCTGTTGTCATCTTCCGCCAATCCCTGCTCTTTGTCCTACGTCACTGGAGTGGGAGATGAAGTGGGAAACCTTGTGCGCGCTTCGTCCGTTTGGAGTAGGGGAACGTCACGCGCCGGCTTCATTTGTTGCAGTGGGGGAAGATCGCGCGCAGCTCATCCGGTAGAATATGAGGTAGCGCGGGGGTTTTAAGTTGTAGTAATAATATGTTATTACAATACTATTGAAACTTTGTACGTAGACAATTTCTTTATTTTTTTTCAATAACAATCGTGAAACTGATTATTTAGAAAACAAATTAAGCAATAGATTCAAAATTAAAGACTTTGGAAATACTAAACAAACAAAATTTAATATGTTTGTTTGTAATAAAGTATTTGTCAGATTTGAATGATAAGAGTGTAAGTAATAATAGACCGTAGCACAATGGTCTAGTGCGAAGACTGTTGTGCAGGCAGCCCGGGTTCAATTCCCGGCAGCGGCAATATCTAATTTGTCGAATATATTTCGATGCGGTCGTCTCCTTTGCAAGGCAATGGCAAACCAGCAAAGTATTTGCCTAGTAAACTCCTCTAGTGGTGTGGTTCGGATTTCACTTTAAACTGTAGGTCCCGTATGTTTGTGTGGAACTATTATCGCGCACCTCAAACATACGTGAGGGGTGCCGACGCTCGTAGCGAGTATGGCACTATAAGAAGAAGAATCAGAATCTAATAGGAGGCTTAATGTACTTAGCAGTATTCATTAGACTTGATATAACATTTAGTGTAATTTGAGCCAATTTAATAAATCATATGAGAAGCAGCATTGGAAAAGTGCTACACGGTTGTTATGATATCTAAAAAGAACTAAGAATTACTGTTTGAAGTTCTCAAATGATAGTGCAGCATTAGTAGGTTACGTAGATGCCGATTGGGGCAACAGTTTAATAGACAGAAAATCGTATACAAAATACGCTTTCAATTTTTGTGAATCTGTAGTGTCATGGAAAAGTAGCAAACAAAAAACTGTTGCACTATTGAGCACTGAGACTAAATACATGACAATATTAAGGGCAACCAAAAAAGTCATTTACTTAACAAAATTGTTAAACATGTTGACTGAAGTTAACAAATGTGTTGAGATTTTTAATAATATGCATGGTGCAATAAATTTGTTTGCAAATTATACTTATCAGAAAAGATCTAAACACATTGATATGAGACACTGTTTTGTGTGAGAGACTGTAACTAATGAACATACTGTTATAAAATTTTAGCCAACAAATAGTGTTATGACAAAAAATTAATCTTCCAAAAAGTTTCTTGGTTTTCTTAAACGTTTAGATGTTTGTAATAATGAAATATAAATCATGTTTAGTTTTTAGTAAGTAAGGGTGTTGAAAACATATTGTAAACTTTGTACATGTACGCCATCTATATGTAAACCATTGTAACAGTATCGATTAATAAAAGACAGTTTGTAAACTAAACTTGTACAAACACCTACAAGTTATAATAAGATTTTGGTTTTGAAACATTAAAAAATTGAAATTTCTTTAAGTTAAATATGTCCAAGCTGAGCGTATTCTATTTGTTTATAGATGCTACAGATTTTTTTTATTAATATAATATATTTACATAATTATATTTATATTTACTTTTTTCTTCCTACTCTCCACCGCTTCCATATGGATGGCTGCAGAGCTTCGTATTTGGGGCACCATTTTATGTTTTCATTTATCTTACTTGTTATTTATGTTGTGAGTATTATCTATTTTTATTCATTTGTTTGTTTCGATCTATTTAATATATTATTATAGTGTATTTTTATTTTGAATTCTTTATACGTCTTTGTTTTCTTAATTCATCTAACCTAAAAATGTCTAGACGCTTTATCATATTTGTCAATATGATTTTTGGAATGTATGAAGTATAATGGGTACTATTATCTGCAACATCTTTAATAAAATTAAAAATAAAATCGGCAAAAGAGCAAAACTACACCAGCATTTATAATTTTGTACTGTCAGAGAAGCTTTACAGATTTTAGATCTACTTATTTCAGTGTTTTACTTTTTTTATGTTGTTTTGCCGTTTTTAAGGTAGAATCTGTGTTTCTTTTTTTCCATAAATTAGATTGCTATCTATTTTTATTGACATGTACTTCTCTATATAGAGAAAGAAAGACGTACGAGAAAGTGAGATAGAAACAGTGGATAATTTATACTTAATTTACGGGTGAAAACAGATGTTATTAATAGAAAAGTTTTAGTTGAAAGAGGTGGAAACAGTGTGGTGTGTGTGTGCGAAAGTTGCAGCTTAGTCGCGGAAAAAGTGTAGTAGCAAAAACAAGAAGTAACATTAAAGTGCACAAACAAACATTAACCTAACACGACCAACACGAGGATAACAATAAATGAAACAATAGTACATAAGATACAAACATAAGACTTATTATATAAACAGTACTTTGTGGTGTAGTGGGCAGTGTGCGTAAACCCGTCTTACTAGGCAAATCGAGCCGTAGATTCGAGCCTCGAGAAACCCTATCAAACTTTTTTTTGTGTTTAAAAATTTAAATTTTGTGATATACGACACTATAATTTCTAATTTAATTATTTGATTTAATAATTTAATATAATTATTTTATTTTATTATTTAATTTAATTGATTAATTTAATTAATTAATATTAAACAAAAATAAATGGATAGAGACGGAAAAAGAAATCGATATAGTGCTGATAAACCAGAAATATTTCAAAGAAGGAAAAAAGTACTCAGATCACCGAAGCAATAAAATAGAGCTGCCAAGAAACGAGCCAGAAAAACGTTGTTCAGGAGAAGATAAAGAAATGGAGAAAATTAAAGAAATGATGAAACAGATGATAGCGGAAATGAAAAAAAAAAACACAGAAGAAATAAAAATATAAATGAGAAATATGAAGGAAGAGATGATAAAAAGAGAAGAAAAATGGGAAGTAGATAAAAAAGAACTAAAAAGCAAAATAAGAGCAATTGAAGACAAGCTAGAACGAAAAGAAAGAGAAGAAAGAAGAAACAAGTTTGTAATAAGAGGAATAGAGGTACAGACAGGAAAAGAAAAAAAAACAAACTGAGGGGCACAAACGTATACATTAAAAATGACTTGACATTGGAAGAAAGAAGAGTTCAGAAGGAATTACGGGATATAGCGAGAGACAAAAAGTCAAAGAGCAGAAAAGCAAAATAGTAATTAGTAGCGTAAACACAAAAAAAGTAGACAACACATGCAAGGACAGAGGACATGACTTAGTTACACGAGATAGAAAAAAACAAAAAATACTAAAAAACAAAGACAGTAAAAAAAAAACAGACAAGCAGAATTTTGTTTTGGAACGTAGCTGGGATCGACAACAAAGATCACAAGTTCTGGGAGTACATAAAAACCTTTGACATAATTGGAATGGTAGAGTCGTGGATAGTGACAAGAAATGGGAAAAGTTAAAGCTTAATATGCCAGCCAAATACATCTGGAAATGCCAACCAGCTATCAAAGATAAAATAAAGGAAAAGCCAAAGGAGGCATAATTACCGGCATAAAAAAGAAATAAGTGAAGAAGAAGATGAGGTTATTGAAAAAGGTATACAAGAACAAAACTTTTTAAGGGGAGGAGTAAAATATAAAGTATATAGCAAAGACATGAAAAGCACTAGGTAAAAGTTAGAAACGCTAATACCAGAAACTGAAAGAAGAAAATTGATTATAGGAGAAGACTTCAACGCAAAAACTGGAAAGAAGAGAAAAAATCAAACAAGATGACACAAGAAACACAGAATCAAAGGATACCGCAAAAAATAGAAAAGGAAAGGAAATTATAAAAATGATAGAAGAGAGGGGTTGGGACATTTTAAATGGAAACATCACTGGAGATGAAAAAGCAAGAATTTACATATATAGGGACAAATGGACAATCGGTAATAGACTACGTAAATGTAAATGAAGAGGCGTGAAATAAGATAGACAATTTTAAAGTAGGAATAAGAGTTGAATCTGACCACCAACCTTTAGAACTCAGCTTAAATGGGGAAACTGTAAGGAGACAGAAAAATAAAAAGAAAAGTGAAGAGAGGGTAATATGGACGGAAGAAAGTGTGATGATGTACAAACAAAATCTGAGAGAAATTAGAAAAAACGGAAGCAATGTCGAATAGATAATGAGGGATTTAGAGGAAACAATCAGAAAAGCGGTAGTAAAAAAAACATGTAGAAAAAAAGAAGAAGAAATGAAAAAGAGCAAATGGTAGAATAGCGAATGTACCAAGAAAAAACTAGAAGCCAGAAAGAGGTTAAGGCACTGGAGAAACAACAAATGCACAAAAGAAAAATATCTAAACAAACAGAAGGCATACAAAAATCAGTGTAAAAAAGTTAAAAAAAATAAGAAATAGAATTAAAAAGAAAATAAAGTCAGAAGCAGAAGCATGGAAATACATAAACAAAGAACTAAAAAAAAACACGGAGATATTGAGGCAATACCAATGGAAGTGTGGAACACTTTTCGGGTTTGTTTGGAGGACAAAAGGAAAAAGAAGAAAAACTAGACAGACAAGAGCCAATCCTACAAGCGGAAGAAATTTTAAAAGAAGCAATATGAAAAAAAATAAAAAAAAATAAAGAAAAGAAAAGCGCCAGGTATGGATGGTATACAGAAGGAAGCGTGGTTGTATAGTACGGAAGAGCTGATTAAAAGATTGAGTGAGTTAATAAATAGAGTATGGAAGGGAGAATGGTTTTCAAGTCAATAAAGAGAAGGTTTTGTATGCCTTTTACACAAAAGTGGAACCAAAAAGCTAGTAAATAACTACAGGGGCATAACACTACTGGATACGGCATACACGATTTACGCCATGATATTAGAAGAAAAGTTGAATGAGGAAATGAGTATTAATGAGATATTTCCAGACGGGCAGGCCGGTTTTAGGAAGGGAAGAGGTACCATGGACAACGCATATATTTTACACCATACTGTAAAAAAAAAAACTACCAGAAAAAAGGGAAAAAGTATATGCGTTATTCCTGGATCTAAATGCGGCATTTGCTAGTGTGGATAGAGAGAAACTGTAGAAGTGTATAAGAGAGAAAGAAATTAGCAAGCACCTAGTGAGCAGAATGGAAGAAGTGTATGAGGAGACAGCAAGCAGAGTGTGGGTGAACGAAAAAATGAGTGAAAGATTTTAAACAACAAAAGGAGTAAGACAGGGATGTCCATTGAGTCTCACTTTGTTTGCAACCTACATAGCAGATGTAGAAAAAAAATAAGGTTAGCTCAAGCAGGAGGGGTAGTAGTCGGTAGAGAAAAAGTGTGATTTCTACCATATGCAGACGATATGATAATTATAACAAAAGAAGCAAAGGAAATGAAAGATATGAAAAAAAGTTGATGATTGAATATGGAATGGGCAAGGTATTGCGGAAGTAAAATCTTTTAAATATTTGGGATATGTTTTTTGCACAAACAACATTGAGAGCAAACACATTAAAAAGATGGCACAAAATTCAAATAAAGTAGTGGGACAAGTTTGGGGAGTAAGTGAGAGAAAATTTGAATGTATGAAAATAAAAGGACTTATGTTTGATAATTTAGTTAAGAGTATGATATTGTATGGGTCAGAAGTATGGGGATGGAAGGAACAAGAAAAATTAGAAGCAATACATGTAAAATATTGGAGATGGGTGCTAGGTTTAAATAGGGAAATTCCAGCATATATTGTGCTGGAGGAAGTCAAAAAAGATAAGTTAAGAGTAGAAGCAAAAAAATAGAGCAATGAAGTATAAAGAAAGAATGAGACAGACACGAATGTAAAATTTTACAAGAATGCATAAAAAAGAAAATGAAAGCAAGAAATGGAAAACTTGGAGAGATAAGAGAAAATTACTACAATAGGAATGGGTATGCCTAGCCAAGAAATTGAAAGAATGAAAGAATCTGGGAGGGAGACATGGTACAAAATTATGGAAAGAGATTAAGATATACAAAGGCAAGAAAGAAGAATACGAGTGAAAGAGTCTAGGTACAACGCAAATTATGAACATATTATAGAAAGCGAACTGGCAATGTACCTAAAGAGCGATAGATATAGTAAAAATGATAAAAAGATGATTGCAAAAGATTTGAAAATGTGCAGAATGTGCGGAGAGACTAAAAAAACTATAGATCATATGTTGAAAGAGTGTAACGAAATGAGAGAAGTACAGATGGGAAAAAATGAGATATTGAAAGGGGACGGAAGAGGTATAGAATGGATGAAGGCAATTAAAAAACGAAGAAAAAAAGTAAATAAACAGAGAAGAAAATACTTTTACTTGTGTTAATTTTATACGGAATAGGTTTTATAGTTTAAAAGAAGTTAAAAATGTATTTGCAAATATAATTTTTAAGGCTAAAAAGCAAGAAATAAACGTATTATATGTATATATAGTTCTCTATATGAAAGCCGTTTTTAAGATGATAAAATTAACTGAGCTGCCAATATATTGTTTTTTGCTAGACTTGAGCTTATTTATTTTTTATGATGGTGTATTTTTCCTTTTAAAGCTACATGTTCATGACTTTTGGTGCATCAAAAGATTGCCTTAACTTTTAAAAAAACCGTGCTAACATTTAAACTCTGTGGAACACCATATAACATTTCAAGTGTGCTTTTTTTGTTAATTATTTTGTTTGTTGAAAAAACTGTGATTTAAGTTTACTAGGTATTTAATATCTGTTTGTCTAGTTAGCTTCTTCTCTATCAAAATATTTGCCAATAATACTTTTTAAACGGTTTCTATAACGGTTTGCAAGTCATATATAGTTTTGTTTTCGGTGGTCTGACCTAGATTTTTATCTATAATTTTAGTCCGGTTTTCATTTTGGTTATGCACATTGTTATATCTTGCCTATCAACGATGTGTCTTTTCTATACTTTTTGTTGCCTTTACGGAAATAGCTTTATTGCCACCTCAAATTGCAGCTGCTTGGTTAGCTTTATGGAGGGATGGGGGCTTTGCTGCTTATTTTCTTGACACTCAGCAGCAAAAAAATAATCCAACTACTAACTGGCTGCACTCTACCAGCGCCGCCAAATGTGAAAAAATCAGAACAATATATAACTTTTAAAATTCACCGCTATTTTTAAACATTATTACTCTCATGTATTTTTGTACAAGATTCTATGGAAAACCTAACTTGCCTCCAACGCTCCTATTCAGGTCTGCATACAAACACGGGTGAGTGGAGAGGCAACAGGTAAATCTGCTTAAGGAAACAACAATCAAATTTGCTCGAGTTTACTTTTTTTATTTCACACAAACACACATCTTTACATCCTCACATACATCATCACCTACATTTCCAACACTATCAAACATCACATCTACACATCACTCTACCACCAAAACTCTAAACCTATCCAGAAGCCAAACAACTACTTATTGTGGTTGACATTTAGCCACAATATCACACCCCAGCTTATATAACAATATTCTCCTTTTTAACCTACAAAAAATATTTTTTTGGTAACGATTAGTACTGGTATATGTAATAGTATCTACAAATAACAAAAATAAACTACCTTATTGGTGTTTTTATTGTTATTAACTATAATATTATGTACAAATTAACCAGTTTAAATTGTTGGCATATGAGCGTAAAAAGTCTATTTATACATTTATTTACAATATGTATAATTAAGCGGTGGCCGCATACGATTCATACAATGTTCTTTTTAATTATCAAATACTTTGTTTTAATAAGATGCTACTTTTTAAATTTAATTTTAAATAATTAATTGAGAAGCTGCCCCCTGTGAAATGTTAAACTTTAAAGAGTGAGTTTTTTTGTACTTATAAAACCCCCCCAGACATTTTGTTCTAGATACGAATTTGTGCATAATGATTTAATTCAGATCATATATGAAAATATCTGGCAGATTCAGTTGCTTGTGAAATGTGAATTTGTAGGGAATTCCTATCAACTTGCTATTCAAGGAAAATTACTATTAAAATGTTGGTATTTACACCTCGAAGTTGACCGATTGTGAAACATTTTCCGCTTCACTTATTTCAGCGTACATATTACTGGACTCCGATTTATGAATATACACTATATATGAGAGAAGGTATATTAATTTTATGCATATTCAATTACTCATATTCAATTAAACACAAAATCTACTCGAGAAAATATAAAAAACACTCTTCCCGATCCACGAAGAAATGAGAGCATCCCCAGATCTAGGTTAGTATGAAAACACAAATATAAAATAAAAACTAAAAAAATTGAAACTTGGCATATCTGGACCAGGTTAAACAGGATCAGAACGGGCCATGGAAGATGCAAAAGCATGCTTTATAAGTGGGGCTTCTCAGAGAATCCAAGCAACGACTGCGGCGCAGAGAACCAAGCATAGAACATATAATTTCCAACTACCCCTTCATCGGTACAATGAAAATCCAAACCACAACAACTATCACCTCAAATGCAATCCAATGGCTAATCAACCTAAAAGTAGATTTATAATTTGAAATGTATTTACTTATTTATATTATAACTTTACTGTACTCCAATGTCTCTTACGAAATATATATATTAGTATAAATTGTTGCTAAGACGTTACGTTTGATATTTAAAGAAAATTTGCAATATTTTAATATCTGCATTATTAGATAATAATGTAGTGTCTAAATATCTATTTATTTCATTATTATATTTAGTCAAATTTTTCATAATCAAACAAAAATATATACATTGTTATAAAATAAAATTTATCTAAAGTGCACCTTAATTGTTTAATTTATTGTCAGATATTGTTGGTTAGTTTACTTTATAGCAATTAATAGGTAAACGTATTAAGATAAAAAACTTAACCAATCTTAGTGACTAAATATTTGTAATATAACAGTTGTAAGTATTTGATTTTAGATGCCCAGTTTCAAATAAAATACACCAGCCAGTAAACATGGTGCTATAATTTTGAAAAAATGGTAAAATAATGTATTAAGTATTAAATAACAAAAGTCAAGTTGTATTGTTTTTCAGCAAATTGTTGTTTAAAACAGTGACAACTTTTTACTTAAAGATTTAAAAAAAATTGTTAATTAACGCTTTTCAACCAAAATTAATGCTTTACAATGTCTCTAAAAAGAAATAAAATTAAATCTACTATATTTTGGATTTTGAGGTCAAACTATTTGTGACATTGGTAGAAAACTAAATCAAAACCACATTACAGTTTCTAAAATATGGTTTGCATAAACTGAGAAAGATATACATCTACATCGTTCAGCTGAAAGACGTCCTAAAAGCAGTAATATTCATAAAGATTGACTTTTTAGATGGATAGCCTCACAGTATCGGTTTTAAACAACATTGCTGTATACTAGACAAGAGCTCTTAATTGCCATGTGTCAACTTATTTATACCAATCAAATCAAAAGCCTGAAACGGACTGGATACTAAAATTATAGCGGAGGTCTGATAATATCAAAAATAGCTTACCAATTAAATAGATACACCATTTCAGGAGCGTTAAAACAACTATGAGTAACTTTTTTTGGGTGTTTAATATTGTCGTTTGTAAGCAAGCATTTGTTTTTCACTTGAAGTAATATTGCAACACCAACTTTCTTAGTACATACTTGCGTCACATTTTACAGTTAATTAACGATCTATTTGTGGATAACGTAATAAGATATTGATAGAAACTGTATGTTTTTTTTTAAATAACTAAAAAAGTAATTGCGTTATTGTAGAAAATTGCTCCATAAAACTTTGATCAAAGCTTACCAGTTCCAAAAACGCTTGCAGTTGGCAAACGTTAGTGCAGGAAAATTAGAAATAGCTTGAATCTGATCCGGATCCGATTGTAAATCTTTAGAATTAAGTTGGTACCTCAAAAACTCTAGAACTAATGAAAAGACGAAGAAAAAACGTAGAAGACAAGAATCCAGATAATTGGAGACAACACGTGAATGAGGACACAAACAAAAATGTATAACATCATCTAAACAAATATAGGTTGAGGAAGAGAGGCGCAAAACTTATTGATGTCAACCATCGGTAAGAGAAAAAATAGACATAGAAATCGTGAGTGAACCAAATAAAAACAAACCAAGTGGAGAGTGGATAAAAGATAAGGATTCAAACGCAGCTACCCTAACAAGGGGTACGTGTAGAGATAAAGTAGAAAAATAAAACACACCCAAGGAAGGAACAGTGTAGGCCGATATAGGAGGTCTGATAGTATACAGTTGTTACATCAGTCCAAACTGCAATATGAAATATTATTAAGAGTAGATAGAAGAACTAGAACACAGTTTAAAAAAACAAAAGAACAAAAAAATTTTGATAAGAGGCGATTTTAACGCAAAATCGCCAAGATGGGGAAAGACCAAGTGCGACAGGAGAAGCCAAATTCTTAAGGAGATAATAGCAGCAGTAAATCTTACAATATGCAACCAAGGAGATAAACTAACGTTTGTAAGAAGAAGATCTAAATCATACATTGACATTACCATAGCAACATGGGAAACGGCTAGAGTAGTAAGGGGCTGGGCAGTGACATAAGAAAAATCGCTGAGTTTTCATAAGTACATAAAAGGTAATATATTTAGAGGTACTTTTTTAAAATTAAAAAAAATATTGGGTAATCTTTATGATCATACAAAAGAACCATTTTAGATATTTATTTTTTAAAGGTTATATTTTTCAAATGTTGGTTGTAACTACGGGAAACATGGTCTATTCAAAAGTTCCAATTTTTGTTCAAGCATTTTTTGTAGTATTTGGCAAATGACGGAAGTAATGTTAGTCTCTAATTTTCTAATTGTAGTCGGCTTATTCATCTAAACTTTAGGCCGGCCTCATTTAAAAAAAAAATGTTGCACCAGCCCATAAACCACAGCAAACCGTTGTTTTGATTGAATGTAATTGTAGCTCTTGAATATTTTTTAGTTGCTTTTTAGCTTAAATACGGCATTTTGCCTGTTAACGTAGCCATTAAGCCAAAAATGAGCCTCATCGCTAAACATAATTTTGGTCAAAATCTTTTTGAAACTTTTTAAGAGCCTAAAGCCTGAAACGGTGACGATTTGAAAAGTCTGCCGGCTTCAATTCTTACATAAGTTACATTTGGTATGCTTTTAAATCAAGTTTCTTTTGTAAAATACGCTCAGATGTTCCAAACGTCAAGCCACTGTTGAGAATAGCGCCAAATCAATTCACCACGGTCATTGCGTACGTTCTCAGCTACCGTTGTTATATTTTTTTCACTACGTGCTGGATGTGGTCTATTTGGTCGCGTATTGTCTAATAATAAATATTGAGTACCAATTTTTTTAATAGTTTAGCAAATCGTGCGTTCGATAGGCCGATTATGTAAACTATAAGTTGCTCTAAGCGTACAAAACACTTTTCTCAGAAAGCGCTAGTTTTCTTAATACAGCTGAATAAATTGTAGACGCTGTGCCGGGCTAATTCTTTGCATGATAAAATGTCAAACATTACTGAACAAAAATAACATATCAGTTTCACTCAGCGCACGCTTTATCTAACATAAAACCCCTACTAAATAAAAATACCTCTAAATGAATCACTCATTACAATACAGCACAAACGGAAAAGAGAAGGAAAATGAAACATAAGAAGGATGGGCAGAGAAAAAATAAATAGAGTTATAGAAACTGAAGAAGTGATTGAAAACAAAAACATAGAAGAAAGATGAAAAGGTACTCGGAAAAGTTGAGGAAGGCAGCAGAACAATCAATTCCCAGATACAGAAAAGAAGGAAAAAAAGGACCGAACTGGTGAAACGATCAAAGACAGTAATAAAAGATACTACAAAGAAATTTTAGAATCCATAGACAGCGATCCCTGGGACAAATCATACAAAATAGTAATAAATAAATTAGAAGGAATGAAGGCAGTGTGCTTAAAGGAAGAAGAAAATGAAGTAGTAATTATTGAAAAACTGTTTCCCGCTGAAGAAATGGTAGAAGAAAAAGCAGGAATAGTTGACAATACAGAAACCACAGCAAATCTAGTGCTAATTAAAAAAAAAGAAGGAAGCAGGCAAAACAACGACGTATAGACCGATATGCCTAATCAACACATTAGCGAAAATTATAGAAAAAGTTATTGTGAGGAGAATTAAACAGGAAATAAAAGAAAAATGAGAATGGAAACAGAACAAGACAACTTTGTGTCATAATAGCGCTAGATATACAAAATACGTTCAACAGCATACTATGCAAAGCAATTATAGAAGCAGCAAAAAAAACTAACAAATAAAACTATCAACATGATATGGAGCTACCTTTAGGAGAGACATCTACTGACCAAAAATGAAAAGTTTAAGATGACTAGAGAAGTACTACAGGGTTCTGCACTAGGTCCTAAACTATGAAATTTATTTTATAATCAGCTACTTAGAATGCGGATGCCGGAAGGAGTGACAATAACGGCATTTGCGGATGACAAGACTCTGGTAGGTAAGGGTATAGACATAGAAGTACTAAATGAAAGGTTAAAGTTAGCAACAGAGATAATAAAGAGCTGGATAAAAATAAAGGGTTAGAACTGACTCTGCAAAAAACCAAGGCAGCATGGCTATCGACAAAGAGGACAAACAGGTAAAATGGAAAAATACAGGTAGGTAAACAAATAATAACTATAGAAAAAAAATAAAATTAAATACTTTGAAGTTGCAATTGAAGCAAAGGGATGGAATGGACAGGTTAAAGAAACGGTAAGACAAACAAACAAAAAAATAGAAGGAATGCTTAGGAGACTTATGCCAAACAAGAATGGACCAAGAAAAGGGGCAAGAAAGGTAATAGCAGCTGCGGCTAGAAGTAAACTATTGTATGCCGCTGAAACATGGGAAGAAGCTTTGAAGACAAAAAAAAAACAGAAAAGAAGTAAAAGGAGCTATGAAAGCAAATTTGTTAAGGATCTGCAGTGCATACAGAACAGTGTCGCAGAAGGCACTAGAAATAATTGCGGCAACACTACTCGCAGATTTGAAGGTAAAAGAAAGATTAGGTGTAAAGAAAATATAGCAAATATAAGAACTAGTAAGCAAAAAGCAAAGAAACAAGCAAGAAAGAATACAATAAAAAGATGGCAAAGACAATGGAAAGAAGGAGAAAAGAGAGAATGGACAAAGGAACTAATACCAGAAATAAAAGAAGGGGCAGAGAAAAAACCGGAGACGTGTTGCTATGCAACACAACTACTTACCGGACATGAAGCCTTTAGAAAATACTTACAAAAAATAAATAAGATAGAAAAAGAGGAAAAATGTATAATTTGTCAAGAAAACACGCATGACAACGCAGAACATATGCTAGAAAAGGTATTAGAAAACAAAGTAGACAAATCTACAATCATTAAAATATGCTTGAGAATCGAAAAGAAATAAAAAGCAGAGAAACTATGCAACGACAGTACTGAAGAAAAATATAGAAGAGATTGAAGTTTATAGATTTAGGTAAACCAAAATTGAAAAAAAACACACAAATTAAATGCCACAAAAGACAAAGAAAAGTGGAGCAAAAAGCTAAATGGAAGCAAACAAATATGAAAAAAGTAATAAAGATGAAAGAAACAAAGAAGGTCAAAACAATTACGCCTGCCAAGCAATGAAAGGTTTACAAGAAAAAAAGATATACTAAAACATTAGTACCAACAGAAATTGCAAAAATAAGAAGAAAAAGGAAAGATCTGCTCAAGGAAAACAAGTTGACGGAATTGACTAAACAATTTTTAAGCGGAAGATACTTTTGAAATAGTTAGAGTATATCTGGCAACCAGGGTACACAAAAAACTAATCCCAAATAAAAATTCAAGAATTTCATTAGAAGTTAAACTGGCAAATTTAAGATTGCCAGAGAGGATGTATTTAATAAAGCTGCACAAAATATTTATGAAAAAAAGAGGATACGACGAGAAAGAAGATATAAAAAAACTAAGAAGATATCTAAGAACAATGCAAATAACTAGGCAAAATAACACAAGAATGTGAGAAAAAAAGAAAAATTCCAGTATAGGAAATAAGACAAACAAAAATAAGGCATATGAAGAGATAGGCCAGTGATAGCATGTGTTGCCGCATCAGACAGCGTGAATTCCGCAAGGCCAGAATCAGCCAACCTTACACTAGTACCACATTAGAGACAATGATTTAGACAAATTTACAGCAGGACTTACGCAGAAAAGAAAACCGAAAGATATTGGCATGCGTTAGTTATTCTCAAGGGCCACTTGTTAAGACCAACACCTTACTACGTCCTTAAAAAAAAAAACAGAACTAACAAGACAAGATAAAACTAAATGAACAATGTGTTTAGCAAAAAAATCCAACGTAATTAACCGTTTGTTGACATAAGTGTGAACAAAATGTTTATAAGATCGCCCCAGTATTTGATTCATACACCTAGTAAAAAAACTAACGATTTAGTTTCTTCTTCTTTAAACCTGTATGACACTGTCTATAATTATGTCTTGAATTATATATATATAATTATAGATCGACTATTTCCGTGTTTTTAAACACACAAATTATCAAGGTCACAATTATATCTTGAAAAATTTAGAACATGTTCTATTTTTCCATCTATAATCGACGCGAACGTGATGTGCGCATATTATTTTGTATTTTGTATTTTTTTTTCAATTTTACCACTGCAGCTCTACATATAGCAATTGCTACCACTTTTTTAATTTGTTCTGCTTCCATTTTCTATTATTTTCATTAATTGTTTAACTAACTGTAGCAATAATCAATTCAAAACAAATGACATAACCTGCAAAGTGTAGTAAATATTGAAACTTGATTTGACAGATCATAGATTACAGTGTCATACAGGATATAAATTTTATAGATGAAATTATGGCACAAATTCTAATAAAAATTAAATATATAATTCAAGACATAATCATAGACAGTGTCAAACGGGTTTTAGGTGCAAATAATTTACTGAACAGTCACGTAAGAAACAGTTAGCTATAAACGGTGCGCATTTTTAAGTTAACAAAGAATTATCTTTTTAAACTTTTAGAGTAGAAGTTCCTTCTTTGCTCTTATAGCTTTTATCATATCTATTCTCAATATTACGGAGTAACATAAATTGATACTTCCCAAAAACTAAAATTTAAATTAAAAACTGTTTAAAAGAAACGGATGTAATATTTGGAGCGTATTGATCTTGATTTAAAACCTCCCGTTATTTGAATTCCTTGCATACAAAAAACAGACAAAGTTAAATTAATTGCCAATTTTTTTTGTAAAAACTCTACTTTTAGGTCTAACGTTCTTGTTTTTCAAATAAATTACGAGTGTAAACGCTACTGTCTAAAACAGTGATTTTAAAAGTGGTCCAGGTGACCGGGAGACTCGACGGGGTCTACGTTGGCGTCAAAAAAAGGAGTTTACAAGTTGTAAGTGGGAATCTACAAAAATGTGTCTGGTTTTGATAGTAAAGAACAAAAATGTTGGTTTGGCAGATAATATATATCAGGTAGCCTTATTTAGCATTAATTTTTTTTTTAAACTTTGCAAGGCGCCGCCGCCCGCGGTTTGTTTAGACGTGTAAAGAGATAAAATGCAACTTGTGCTGTGCTTGCAATCTTTCATGAACTTCTTTGATTCTTTACCAATATAAATACAAATGCCAAAGACAAACGTTACTTATTTGTTTCCAGAACTTTAAAAAGAAAAATGTGAGTGAATCAATGTTGGTGTTTTCCAGTGCCAGAAAAAGTAAGTACTAAATACTAAACAGAGTCATTATTTGATACTTTTATAAAAGAACAGAAAGCCGAAAAAATTGAACTTTTATGCAACAAAGTTTTGAGTAATGACTCTATGAAGCCATTAAAGCTTAAAAATCATCTAAGAAAGTGATAAAATACGTAAAGGTTTAAAATATTTTTAAACATTAAAGAAAAAATATGAAAAGAGACCAACCGTGCACAGTATGTTTTCTTCAACGTCTCAAAGTAACGATGATGGCTTGCGGGCATTTTACAATATCTCATTGCTTATAACAAAATCTTAAAAACCACACACTATCGGAGAATAGTTAAAAAGCTTTTAAAAACTGTTCTGCACAAACCTCTATTTGACGTACTCAAAAGAATTTCTTTGAGTAACAAGACTGTACAAAGACGTATTGATGAAATGAGCTCTGATATTAAAAGCTTCTTGTGTAATTATCTGCAAACAACTCATTTTTTCATTCAACTTTACCTGGTAATAAAGCATTATTATTGGCATATGTTTGATTTATTATGGACAAAGAAATCTATAAAGAGCTGCTACCATCAAAAACTTTGAAGAGGAACACTAAAGACAAATCAATATTTAATGTACAGAGCGATTTTTTTAAAGAAAAATCAATTTCATTTACAAACATTATTTTGGTGGCAGCAGATGGAGTTCCTGCCATGTTCAGGCAATATCGTAGGTTATAAGCCGTCTTAAAAAAATCAGACCAGGAGTAACTGCAATTTCTGTGTCATCTACTGACAACACCTGGTAGCAAAAAAATTGAGTAATAGATAGCACCAATCGCTTTAATTTGTGAGCAGTTAATCAAATAAGAAGGTTCAACGCGTATACCAGTTTATTTGCAACAAAAATGATGAAAATTTTCAATAATTGCTCTTACATACTGAAGTACGCTGGTTGTCAAAAGGTGCATGTTTAACAAGATTTTACTCATTTTTTGAATTAATTTTAGAGTTTCTAAAAAGTAAAGATACAAATTTATAAGAAAACCTGATCAAATTGAAAGCAGACATCTCGTATTTGACAGATGTGTTCAAAAAACTTAATGACACAAACTTGCTGTCACAAGAAGACATCCTAAATATAATAAAAACAAAAGAAGTAGTATTGGCTTTTCTCCCAGTTTTCAAACTTGTCACAGGCAGAATGTTTTGATGAAGATATACAGACACACGTATACATATGTGGTATTACAAGAGAAGTTACTCGAGCTTAGCACAAATGAAGAGCAAAAGGTGCAATTTAAAAAAGGTTATCAAACATTTTGGATGCCAGCAGAAATACCCAAAAATTATCCTAGGCTGTGGGAAATTGCAAGAAAACTTTTGATAGCGTTTCTCTCGTCAGACCTTGTCATAAAAGTTTTAGTGTCGTTACAAACCTATTAACACAACATAGGAGCAAATTGAACATCACAGAACGGAGACATTTGCGGTTATTCCTTACAAAACTGAAACCAAATATTGATAATTTGCTGTCAATTCATCAAGCACCTATTAAAACTATGACTATTTTTTTAATTGTTGATTTGCATTGTTGAAGTTATGGTACGTTATTTATGTTTAATTTTAATTCTATTAAGTCTGTAATCATATTATTTTAATAAATTAAGTTAATTATTGGGTAAAACTTAAGCTGCACAAACAAATTTACTGGGCAAGCAATAAACTAGTCACACGCGGTTTTGAAAAGTTCTTTGCGGAAAGTAATTTGCATTCACAAAGAGTAAAACATGCGCAAAGAATAAAGTAAATAAAGTTGCATAGAATGTAGAAATACTTTTTTAAAGTATAATATTTTGTGTCAAAAGACTAGAAATTTATTGCTAATATAGAATAAAGGCAATTTAGATAAAAATTATAACCTGATCTAATTTGTTCTTGACTAAAGCTATTTTTATCTCTATTTGTGTATTTTTTTATTATAACTAAAAATTGTCAATAATGGTTTATGTTTTGTAAAAAAGATTTTAGAACACCCAATAAGTATTCATAATACTATTTAATTCTATATATTAGTAAAAATGCCTTTGTATCAATTTCAGCAGTCTTTGATGCACAAGCTAATAGTTTTTGGTTTTATTGCTGCTTTTGTTTTTTTCGTTATAGACTTTTTGATGAAACAATGTAATTAAATCTATATTTATCAACTACTTTTGAAGTTGTTTTAAGAAATTTCAATCATTCACTTATTATTTTTTTAAACATTTTTTTTGCTTTATCTATCATTTTTCTTAAACCAACAGTAAAAATTGCTTATATTTTAAAGATCCACATATTGCAGCAGATAATCTCACAAAAACCATTGAAAAAATGTTTTTTTTTGTTATTAATCGAAAACAAAAGTACTTGTACCCAATTCAGACAAAACAAGCAGGTAACAAGAAGCAAAAAAGAAAAACAAATATTTTTGCAAACTGATCTAAGTATAACTCTCCAATCTAATCAAAATGTTTGAAGAAAATATAAATTTCAAATTTGTAGAAGAAAATAACTTTATTTTAGATAAATTTTTTTTCTACTTTAGACAAACATGGAAATTTTTTTGCAGTAGTTTTAGACATTTTTAAAACATTTGATAGAATAAGGCATTTTAATCTTATTAGCAAGTTTAATTGTATAGTATTTGATCACAAATCTGTAAGTTTTATTAATCAACTATGATCTCAAATTTAGAGTTTCTGGCTTTTTTTAATGTTTTGCTTTTATGCCAACTTGATTTATGATTTACATTAATAAACTTTTTCAAATAATCAAGTCCTATTTATAGTGTTCACACTTCATACTTTTTAAATGCCATATTGATACTTAAAAAAAATAGGGGTAGTTCAGAAAAGTATAGGTACATAATAATATTTATTAAGAGCATTCAACTCAAGGGAAGTTCCTCGCTCCAGATCATACGCATTGTGTTTGCTTTTTGGTTAACTACCGAGAGTTTATAAATAAATAGATTTATGTAATCCCATTAAATATGCCACCTTTTTAAAATTGTCCACTATACTATTTGTTTTGACTATTCAACTTTGACAGCTGTCAAACAAACAAGGTTATAAAAATGTTTACAAATGAAGAAAATGGCTATATTCTATTCCTGACTGTGTTCGAGAGTTTACAACTTATAATTATAAACATGTAAACAATGTAAACATATAAAATGCACAAATGTACATTAGATGGTTACATAGTCCCAAACATTTATAATCACCCTGTACAATAGTGCTTCGTACAAATTCGTATTCTGTTGCGCTTGATAAGCACCAAATATTGTCGACGCATACTTTTACCTTTTTGATTTCTATATATCTGTTGGCAATGAAAGAATAGAAGTAAAACAAAAAACAAAATGTATAACATATTATTAATTTATTTATAGCATTTTAGGTAATTGAAAATTCATAAGTATGTAATTTAACTACTTTTTTAAAAATGTATTTTATTATTTAGATATTATATTTTGATACTGATGTAAAGTCAATTTCAGTAAAATTTTGATTTATTTTGTATGTTGATATTTGTCTAATAATATAATAAACTTGTATTATAATTAATTTTAAATTTTATACAACGACTGATTTAAAGTCCTGTTGTGGGTCGGACTGTATTTTGTCGCGCGCACACACTTGTGTGATCATATATAGCGCAGAAATCGATAAATGGAAAATAGAAGGAATTAAAATACTTTAAATAAAGATACTTTGTTTTATTTTTTTTTTAAAAATAGTTCCCAACTCACCTATAATTACAATTATTTTTACATATATATTGGTGGCTTTCTTCCTTAATAACAATTTTATAGAATTGTTTAATTATTTGAATATAATTTAATGTGTATGAAATCTAATATAGTTAAACCTTTTTTCCATAACAATTTATTTTTTTATCTAACATGCATTTTTTCTTATCGAAAGGAATAACATTGCATTGACACAATCATTAAGGTGCTAGATGAGCATCTACGTGACCGATAGAGAATGCAATTTATCTATTGACGTCTGTATGACATCCCAATTCCGAGTATATGCGCGTTTGTACACTTTGTATACTACAAAATTATTTATGTGTTACCTTATGGATAATTCCTCGATAGTTTGGACAATCGTCCTCACATCAATATCTCCGATTTTGCTCAAATTCAAAATTTGTATACATGTTTGAGGTACTAAAATATGACGTTTTATTGATAATTCGATATCTTCAATTTCGCTACACCTGGAGATTTGAAATTTAAATTTGATACTCTTAAAACATAGTACTTTTTTGATCGCAAAAATTAAAAAAAAAAACTGGATTTGCTTGCTGTAGGGCAAAATAATATAAGAAATAATTGCTAAAAATGGGTAATTTTTAAGGATTTTTTTTCAGATTTTTTGTAATTTTATTAATTTTCAAGTTTTTTTCAAGAAATTTCAATTTTTTTTGCAAAATTATAAAAAACCAAGTAATAATTATTTTTTTTCACATTTTTTTTCAAAAAAGTATGATATATATATATATATATATATATATATATATATTTATATATATGGGTAATTCCATTACTTTTCGACCAATTTGAAAAAGTCGACCTCTTTGATTTTGCTCAAATTTTCAGGGATCAAAATATAGATAAAAAAAATGAGATTCCCAAAATTTTGGACCTTAGAATAATGCCTGTTCAAAATGACACACATTTGAAGGTCAGAAATTTTACAATAAAACGTCTTTTTTAGCTTATTTTGTATCTCAATTTTTGGGCTTCTGGAAAAAGATAAATAGGTCCACGATGTATCAAATTATTTCTTATTAAATGTACTTCAAAACCCATATTTTTATGTTTAATATCGTGGCAGTCATTTTGATATATTAAGCTTCAAACGATATTCCAAAAAAACCCGTAAATTTAGCAGAATCGCAAAACTTTGATATCTTTAAACCGTTCTAACTTTGTCAAATCTTTACAAAATTTAATCCACAAGGTCTAGATTTCTTCGTGTTTAATCTCTTTTTAACGTGATCACACAGTACATATAGAATCAATACGTATACACCATTATTTTGATGCAGGAAGTTGCACATGTTTTCGCGATCTTCAAAACTTGTAGTTTTCAGGTCCCGAAAAAGCGTTGTCACCCTATGTCGATTTTAATCAAAATTTCAGTAAATACTCTTTGGAGCAAAAGAAAAAAGGGTATCTATATGAGAAATGGTATATCGGGCATTATCAAGAATTTTTTAATATTCAAAAATTGTCAAAACTGGCAAACCGCATATTTTTGTATCTCAGTTTTTGGGCCATTAGAAAAAGATAAGTAAGTCCACGATGGCTCAAAATATTCCTTATTACATGTACTTTAAAACCCATATTTGTCTATTTAATTATAGGGCAGTCATTTTGATACATCAAGCTTCAAACATTATTCCAAAAAAAACCGTAAATTCAGCAAAACTGCAAAATTATGCTTTGTTTAAACCGTTCTTACTTTGTTAAATTTTAAAGAAATTTGATCCACCAGGTCTATATTTCTTTGTATTCAATCTATCTTTAAAATGATTACATAAGACTTATAAAATCTATACATATTCACCACTAATTTGATGCAGGAAGTTGCACATGTTTTTGCGATCTTCAAAACTTGTAATTTTTAGGTATCGAAAAACCGCTGTCACCTTATGTCGATTTCAGTCAAAATTTCAGTAAATACTTTTAAGACCACAAATAAAAGGTTATTTATATGAAAAATGGTATATTGGGCATTATCAAGAGTTTTTTTATATTCAAAAACCGTCAAAATTCAGAAATTCTAAATCACTTTTTGTCTATCTTGCTTTGTTTTTGAGATAGTCAACAAATACAAAATATATAAAAAACTTTTTATTTAGCAAAAAAACACAAACAAAACAACATTACTTTAACAAGTGTGCATTGATGCAAGCATTTGATACTTGATAAAACAGTTTTTTTGGTTCGGTTAGTGAAATTTGATAAAAATGCTGTTCAACATAGAGAATACGCAAATATCATTTTTGTTTACGGACTCTGTAATGGTAATGCTCTAGTAATTAAGATTTCCTGACAGAAAACAACTTTTTTGACGCGTTTTTTAGTGAAAATGTTCACCCATATTATTATCAAAAGTAAAACACCTACAACTAGGCGACGTAGCACAACGACTTGCATTTTCTCAATGGCTTCTTGATAATTCCCAATATACCTTTTTTCATATATATAACCTTTTTTCTTGTAGACTGAAGAGTATTTACTGAAATTTTGACTAAAATCGACATATGGTGACAGCGTTTTTTCGGGACCTGAAAATTACAAGTTTTGAAAATAGCAAAAACATGTGCAACTTCCTGCATCAAAATAGTGGTGAATATAAATTGATTCTATAAGTCTAGTGTAATTACTTTAAAGAAAGATTGAACACAAAGAAATCTAGACCTCGCGGATCAATTTTCTTCAAGATTTGACAAAGTTAGAACGGTTTAAACAAAGCATAATTTAGCAATTTTTCAAAGTTTACGTTTTTTTTTAATTAATAGTTAAAGCTTGATATATCAAAATGACTGCCCCAACATTAAATATACGAATATGGGTTTTAAAGTACATGCAATAAGGAATATTTTAAGCCAACGTAGACCTTCTTATCTTTTTCCAGAGGCCCAAAAATTGAGATATAAAAATGTGCGGTTTGCCGATTTTGACAATTTTTGAATATTAAAAATTTCTTGATAATGCCCGATATACCATTTCTCATATGAATAACCTTTTTTATTGTGTTCTAAATAGTATTTACTAAAATTTTGACTAAAATCGACATAGGGTGACAGCGCTTTTTCGGGACCTGAAAATTACAAGTTTTGAAGATCGCGAAAACATGAGAAACTTTCTGCATCAAAATAATGGTGTATACGTATTGATTCTATAAGTATTGTGTGATCACTTCAAAAAGAGACTAAACACGAGGAAATCTAGACCTTGCAAATCAAATTTTGTTAAGATTTGACAAAGTTAGAACGGTTTAAAGGAAGCAAAGTTTTGCGATTTTGCTAAATTTACGGGTTTTTTTGGAATAATGTTTAAAGCTTAATATAACAAAATGACTGCCACGATATTAAACATAATAATATGGGTTTTAAAATACATGTAATAAGGAATAATTTGAGCTATCGTAGTCCTTTTTATCATTTTCCAGAAGCCCCAAAATTGATATACAAATTAAGCTAAAAATTACGTTTTATTGTAAAATTTCTGACCTTCAAATGTGTGTCATTTTAAACAGGCAATATTCTAAGGTCCAAAATTTTGGAAATCTCATTTTTTTCATCTATATTTTGATCCCTGAAAATTTGAGCAAAATCAAAGAGGTCGACTTTTTCAAATTGGTCGAAAAGTAATGGAATTACCCATATACATATATGAAACATTAAAAAAAAATTAAATTTATGAAAAAAATATTCTAAACTAAAAACATCCATAGACGCGTTTCGAAGTTTACCTCTCATCAGTATGGCTTTATTTATTTAAACTTAATAATTGATTTTAAACTCACTTTGTCAACATTGTTCACCACCACAATTTAAAGTGAATATTTTATAGGGTGTATTGACTATTTATTCTAACTGACTTAATGACTTTATTTATTGGCTATGGTTAATAGCATTCTGAGAAACTAATTATTTTGGGATATTTAGCTGATGGTAATGACATGAAATAATTAAATAGAAAATTTGAAAATTAAAAATAGAATAAATTTTTTGCATAAATTATAATTACTATTATACAATTTCGTGTTTATCAGAACATATATAAAATATATATATATAAAATATATTGAGGACATTGCGTATCTTCTTTATATATTTTATACATATATGAAAGTAAAATATTGACTAATAAATGTATATTTATTAAAAAAATCTTTTAAGTCAAAATTTCGGATCGTTTTTGATCCTTCCTCAGAGCTATTTATACGATGTTAATGAATAATATATAATTCATGTTTTTGATTAAGAATAATGAAATATTATAAAATGTCAATAAAACAAAACAAAACAAAATTAAAAAAATTTGACCACTCTCCCAATATTATTTTAATATATATATATATATACATATATATATTTCTTTGTCTTTCGTAATTTTGCACAAAAGTTAAAAAAATATTGAATTAGTGTAATTAAAAGAAATTTTTTTGTAGAACGCGATTTTTAAAAATTCTTCTGAAAAAAAAACATACAAAAAACCCAAAAAAATCGCTTAAAAGTAACCCATTTTCAGTAATTATATGTTACAAAAATATTGGTCACAGTTTTTATGCTTTCCAAAAACATGATACAAACTGTTATCAATATCTTTTTTTATTAAAAAAGTAGCAGTTAAAACATCCTGATTTTTAGATGCAATGACACATTTAAAATATTTTTTAACACAATTTTTTTATAACTAATTGGAAGTATTGTGTCTGTTGAAATAGTTTTTAATTTATTGCAGTAATTGCAAAGAAGGTGGTTTTGGCATTCAATTTTTTTCAACTGTAAGTAACTTGTATGGTCTTGTTTCTAAATTTGTTTTATATGTACTGCTGTCACCGTCAGCAATCATTGTTGCGCATCGTAAACTATACATAGTTTCACTTTGTTTATAGCCTTCAGCAAAACTTTCGGTTTATATTCCGGTAAAGCTACAGTTGAAATTTTTAAAACAAACATAAGAAGGTTGTGGCTGCATATAAAGGGTTTTCCAATAAAAAGTTTTATTTTGAATAGCACGCTATTTGGGCAGCTGTCAATTTTAAGGCTATTATCTTTTGACATTTGACAAGTAAAAACTACGCCATTATTAAAAATAAAACAATACACGCTTCAACAACGCATTGAAATGATTAAAATTGACTATAAAAATGGTGAAAATTTTTCAGTTACAGCTCGCAAAACTAAAGCACTTTTTGGTCGTCGAAAAGCACCTTCTCGGCCGGCAATAGTAAACCTGGTGGAAAAATTTGAGTCCAAGTTTGTCGATTCCTTGTCGATCTTTGGAATTAGACATTCCACAAACGACATTACACCGTATTTTGCATAAAAACTTAAGTCTTAAGGTTTTTAAAGTTCAGTTAACACAAGAACTCAAGCCGGACGATTACCATAAACGTCGTATCTTCGCTGGTTGGGTCCTTCAAATGCATCAAAATAATCCAGAATTTTATTGAAAAATCATTTTCAGTGATGAAGCCCATTATCACCTCAAAGTCTACGTTAATAAGCAGAATTGTCGCGTTTGGGGCTCAGAAAATCTAAGAATGATTGTTGAAAAGTCTTTGCATCCTCAACGTGTCACTGTTTGGTTCGGTTTTTAGGCTGGCGGTATGATTAGATCCTACTTTTTTGAAAATAAGACTGGTGCAACTGTTACTTTAAATAGATGGCGCTACCGAGCTATCATAAATAATTTTTTATAGCCGGAATTGAAAGCTATTGATGTGTTTGACGTTTATTTTCAGCAAAATGGCGCTATGTGCCACACAAGCAACGAAACAATCGCAATTTTGCAAGAAAAGTTTTCTGACCGTTTATTTTTCGAAGTGGTGATCACAATTGGCCACCAAAATTTAACACTTTTAGACATTTTTTTTTTGGGGCCACGTGAAAGATAAGGTCTATGCTAATGCTCCACAATTAATTCAAAATCTTAAAGATGGAATTCGTAAAGTTATCGAGGACATACAAAATGCAAATGTGCAAATTGGTCATGAAAAAATTTATGAAAAGAATGTACCACATGCAATCGTAACCGTGGCGGCTAATTGACTAATATTTTTAATTGTTAATGGCATATCTTCATTTTTACAATGAAATAAACATTTATTGATTTTTTTTTTAAAATACCCTTTTTTTATAAATATCAAAATGAAACTTCTTATTGGAAAATCCTTAAGAACAACATTTGATCTTTACTGCCAAAAATAATACTTTCTCAAATGTATATTTTATTATAGCAGCCGCTCCAGAATAGGCACAATAGTTACTTCTGTAAAAGATCTTTTAGACCAGCATCCATCAGCAACTACCTTAATTAATAGAATGACATGAAATGAAATAGATATTGCATTCTTTTATATATATATATATATATATATATATATATCTTCCCGTGCTTGCTATACCCGCCACAGCATTTATATTAACATCTTCATTGAAGCTTTAAAAAAAAAAAAATGGAATTGCACATATTGCAATGAATCAAAAACTTTGAAATGAGACCTCCTTTTAGTTCATTAAAAATAATTAAATAATTAATTGAAAATCCAAACTGCGGCGCATGCTTGTTTAACTCTTGAACTTGTTCTATAAAAAAAAACATCCACAATTCGGTTGTTTTCAATGTTTAGGGGAGCGTAGTTTAGCTTAACACGTTTTCTTTTGTTAGATTGATTAATAGCCTTAAAAACGTTTATTTCTAAAATTTTATATAATTTTTGGTGTACAAATTATAATTTTTATTTTTTAAACAATATGTTTCAGTAATAAAATTATATATGCATGCTTGCACATTGATACAGAAAGAAAGTTTAGATTTAAAATGTTATTTGCTATGCTGTAGGAGCAAAGTTTTAGTCGTTTATCTACAACATAATAATAAGTAATTTTTATTGTCATTACACAAAAAAATGTCAATAAGATATATGATCAGCTGAGCTCGGTGCAACCTATCTTCTAGTCTTCCCCATAAACCATGAACCATAAACCATTAATTTCAATATTACAAATTCTACCAAAAAATATTGTGCTTATGTCAGAATACAATTACATTATTGATGTAAATAATTTTATTAAAATTTTTCCCATTACTTGATATGATGTTAAAAATATGTATTAAAAAATCGCTTTCAGTAAAATTCAAACATTTCGAATAAAATTGAAAATAATTTGTAATTACATTATTATAACTTTCTTACATTTATTTGTTTTTATACTTGTTGCAGGCAATATATAGTGTAATGGGCCATAAATCAGCTTTAGCAACCCGCGGCTTTTTATTTTTAAGCTCGACCCAAATAAAAATATTGTCAGATTTTAAGGCATGACGAAATGTAAAATTATTATTTATAACCAATCAAATACCGCGAACGTTTTTTAGGCCCAAGGGTTTTAAACTGTCGTTTTGACCCTCATTTTAGAGCCGCAACAGATAGTTTTGATAAAAACAAGCACAAAAAAAAATTATAAATCGTTTTTTATGTAAATACATTGTGTGCATTTGCGTATATTGTATACCGGTATAATTTGAGCATTCCGAGCAACGTCACACAGAAGTAAGGTCCGGTGTTCAAACTGTCATGCCAATCATCTTCACTTTGAATGACCAATTATTATTATAAGTGTTTTTAGTAAATTGATTAAATTTATTATTTTGTTTATGCATAATATAGGTAACCAAAAAGTCCTGTCAAATTATATAACTTTTGGATGTTTTGTAGATTTGTTTAGAATATATCAATGTAAATACATATGTATTTGGAATCATTGAAAATGTGCAAGACTTACGTTGAATTAATTTGTGTGTTTAAAAATGTCTATCTGTTTTATTTAATATAGTAAATAATACAAAATCTACAAATCACCTAACTTCAAATAATTGGCAATCTTTTAATAGTCTATTATAATTCTAATTAATCATTATTTGTAGAAACCATAATAACTTTTATTTATGTTTGAATTAAAGTTGATAATTATAATAAATATATCATAACGCTTTTCCGATAACATAGAATCTATTATTTCACAATCTAATAGTTCTTTCTGTACATATTTTAACAGCAATGTTATCTGCAATGTTAAAATCACTTAATCTAAATGAATTTTGTTTTGTCGTTTATTTGCCGAAACTTTAATTACATATTGGAGTTGTAATTTAAGACTAAACTAAACTAGGTTTTACAATCTGTTTTATAGTAATAAAATGCTTAGTGAGCTGTTTATTACAACAATGACGATTGACCTTGCAGGTGTGCTTCGAGGAAGACCACCTGCAGAATTGCAGAGTTATCAAATCGGAGATTGAGTTTCTGCTGACGGATGTTATATAATATATAACACCTCCCTTTATAAATGTGAACTTCCACGTTCACATAAGTTTACTTTTTACAAATTTTTGCAACACTATTACTAATGTTAAGCTTCTTAAGTAAAAAGTACGTTAATAATAAAATTAAAATAATTGCTATTACAACATATAAAGAAATGTCGTGGTTGCTAACTGTCACTAATTCTAGATTGGTAGTTGAAAACTGCTTAATAGTTGCAGTGTTATGAACCTCACTTAAATCTAATTCAATGTTAATATTAGGTGTGGCTGTTAGTTCACTGATCAAATTAAATAAAAGTGCCACCTTGATTTTGTTGAGAGGTTGAATGAAACTTATATTATCAAGTTTTAATGAACAATAATAATTATTCCTATGTAAAATTAAAGGAACATCAATCATAGTTTGACTGAGTGAACAATTACTTTGAATAAATAGCTTACTCTTTGGTACAATAATTATTTGTGATTATTTAGAATTTCTTGAATACATGGTGTTAAAGGTTGTATATTCTTTTGATTACAAAAATATAAACTTTCTATTTTAAATAATGTTTTTGAGTGATCCATTGATTTGTTTGCCCTAATAACAAAAAGGAAAGAGTATCCAAAAGTGTTTTGTTCAATATTGGAATTGATAACAAATTGTAGTATGAGAATGTTAGAAATGAAATAATAAAAATGATTAAAATCTGTTCAATTTGGACATCACAGATTATTAGTTGATAGATTTCATATAAATTAAGAGAAAGTTCAATGTCCATATTTTTAATGAGATCTTGTTGAGTTGCAACGTTTAAAATCGTAGGATGTAACATGTGCAATCTTGCAAAATTCATTGCTGTAATCAGCTGTTCTATAAAATTTTCTATTTTAATGAATTCGTATTAATTTGAACATTAATTGGACTTTAGAAGAATTAGAATTTTTTTCTAATTGCTAGACAATTTTAGCTTGATTTTGAATAATATTGTTAATTTTTTGATTGTACGTTTGAGTAATATTTTGCAGTAAAATTTTATCTTTAGTAAATGAATTTTGTATATTTTTTTTATTAGATTGGATTTTCTGAACATACTCTTTTATCTCAATTATCAAAAGTTCCAAATAAAAAGTTAAAAACTTCACCAACAAAATTGAGTAAACCACGTTTACTTTTTAGTGAAATTATTGCCAATATATTATCTGAGAGAGTATATAAATGTTTGGTTTTGTCAAAAATAATAGAAGAATTCGAATTTTTTATTAACAGTTTTAAGGGTAAGTTTCTAATAGCAATATGAAATTTTAAAAGTTGATTTATGATGTCAAAAAGATTGATGTAATAGAAATAATAAACATTTTCTAAACTTATATAAGCTTTACTAAAATATACTGGTAATAGAGGGTTGTTGATTGGTTCAGTGTAGAGTTGAAGATGTACCGAGGTTAAGACCAGGATCGCAATTATCAAATTTTTTTTTCTTACTTTAAGTTGTTGTTCATGGTATTTTTCAGAAAATACAATTTTTTTTTATTTATTCACATTTATTGGTTGATACTGGGATTTTGTTTTTTTCGTGGTTTTTTTAATATAGATAGATTTTTTGTTAACCAGAATTGGTACACATTCTTTGTTAGGAATAGTATTTTTTAAGACTTCACCTTGAATATCTAATATCTATTGATTTTAAGTCTGGCAATCTTGATATTATGTCACTTTCATATCCATAAGTGATAGATGAAAAGGTTTTTGTTTTACACTGGAATGGTATGTGTTATTATAATAAATTAAACTTTTAAGAACTAGTTTTTTTGTTTTTAAATTTGAATTTTTTGCTTTAAGAATTCTGATGTTTTCTAGTAAAGTAGAGTAAAATCTCTCAATGAGCGCAATGTTAAAATGCCAATTAATGTTTAATTTGTTACTAGAATCTCAAATTAATTTGTTATTAAATTCTGAACCGTTGTCGCTTGTAATAAGTTCAGGTATATTATGTTGAGCAAAAAAGTTTAATAAGCTATGTTTAATGTGAATTGGGTTTTTACTTTCCATTGTCATGGCTTGTTTATAACGTGAAAATGAATCAATTATTGTAAGATAAATAATACTGTAAAGAGTAATTGTGTCTATATAAATATGATCAAAAGGGTATTGCCCTACAGGATTGTAAAGTACTGGAGGTTTGAAAATTGGATTTCTTTAATTTTTTGTTTCCAAACAAATTCTACATTCATTAAAACATTTGTTTAAATGTTTTTCAATATTAGACTAGCAATATTGTTTTTGAATTTCTATTAGATTTTCTAGAATGCCTTTGTGATTTGAACTTTTGTGATATTTCCTTAATATTTTTTTCTGCTTGAGTTACATTCATTAATTTTTCTTTGCAAAAAACAAAATCTATTGGTTTTGTTAAATTTGTTTGTGAAAAGGCTATAAATTTTTTTTGAAGTATCTCATCTAAGAAATAAATTGCATATTTTAGTTTTTGTTTTATGAATTCTTTTGTTAGTGTCATAAGCTGATTGGTCAAATCTTCGTGTTGATTAAGTTTCTATGAAAGTATTTGTTTATTAAATCTTTTTTGTACACAAGATACCAATTTTGACAAATTTTTATAAAAATGCATGGAATTTTTACAAAAAATTGTCAAGAAAATGAGTTAATAGCCTTACCTAAAATAGGCAGTTTTAAAAATGCTTCAGAATTTGAGTGAATTTGAGTAACTGATAAAATACTTGAATTTATTGTAGCTGCATTTGATTTTGTTTTATTTAACGTTTTATTTATGTGGCATTCTTGGTTTTTAATTTGGCTTAAAGCGTCAGCCACTTGATTACTTTTACCTTTAATATATTCAATTTCATAATCAAATTCTTCTAGCTTCAAGCGCCATCGAACAAGTTTTGATTGTAGATCTATTAAATTAAATAACCATAATAAAGGTTTATGGTAGGTTTTTAATAAGAATTTATTTCTATATAGGTAAGGTCAGAATATGTCCAAACAATGCCTAATAACTTTTTTTCAATCGTTTTTAATTTCTGAATAATTTAAAGGTACGGGATATAAAACTAATTGGTAAATCGTGTCTTTTGTCATTTATCTAACTTAAAACTGCTCTTATAGCAAATGCATCAGTAGTAAGAATAAATTTTTGAAAGGTCTAGATACTGGAGTGTTGGCTTATGAGTAAGGATTTTTTAAATTTTACGGCTTGAATAAATTCTTTTGTATGTTCAGTTTTTAATTTTTTTTTAAACAATTTGTAAGAGGTTTTGTAATTTTGGTAAAATTTTGTATAAATTTTCTATAGTATCCCGTCAAACCAAGAAAGGATTAAATGCCTTTTGTTGTTTTTGGAAGTACAAAATTTTGGATAGCTCGAATTTTATTTGGGTTAATCTCAATACCTTTAGTTGTTACTTTATGTCTTAAAAATAAAATTTCTTTGTGTAAAAAATCACTTTTGTCTAGTTGTATTTTTAACTTTTTTTCAGAAATTGCTTTAATATTAGTTCTAAATTTACCATATATTCTTAGAGATTAGTTGAAAAAGTGATTACATTGTTCATATAGACTAAACAAATTTTATTAATGTAATCTCTCAAAACATGATTTATCATACGTTGAAACGTAGCGGGTGCGTTTTTAAGTCCGAATGACATTCTTAAGAATTCGTAGTGTCCATCCTCAGTACTTAACGCGGTTTTTTTATTAAAGCTAGGATTTATTCGGATTTGATGAAATCCGCTTGCGAAATCTAATGTCGAAAAATAGTTACTTTTGCCCAGCTTATTTAATAAGTCCGATATGTTTGTGAGAGGATGTTGGTTGTCAATTGTTTTACTATTTAAATTTCAATTACCATACGCCATTTAGGCATGCCAAAGATGTCTGTTTTATGGGGACTATCTATATAGAAGAGGACTAAGGAGAAAATAATTCACGTATATTTTTTTTATCTAAAAGATCATTAATTTGTTGCCTTATTTCTTCCTTGCGTTTAAAAGGAAATTTATAAGTTTAGCATGAACAGGTCTTTTGTCTGAAGTTCTAATTTCGTGTTGAACGTCGTTCATAAAATTTAACGGTCCATCTGGGTTAAATAAAGCATTTCTATTTTTGTCTAAAATTTTGAATAGTTCTTGTTTTTCTTCTAAATTTAAATGACTAATTCTTAATTTTGTCAGGTCAACTTTGAAATTATTATTTTCATTGTGAAAGTGAATTTCTTCAGTTTTTTATATTCGTTCAAACTTTTTACTTTTTTATTCATTAATTCATCTGGATTAATTTTTACATGAAATGGTTCAACGGTAGGGTTTGTTAATTGAATTTCAATAATATTATCACAGAGGTTACAATTTCATCAATATTACATAATCCAGATAGTTTGCCTTGATTAACTAAATAATCACCGTTAGGCAATTTAGTAGATATTTTAAATGTTTTTGTAGTATTTTCTAGAATAATTGTTTCAAAAATAATGTTTTTATTAATTGGGGTATATTTTAAAAGTGGAATTTGATAACATTGATTATATAAAATCATGCTGTTAGGGTCTAATATAAGTTATAAACGTTTTATCAAGGTAAATCCTAAAATTCCGTCAAAATATGAGTGAAAATTATGAAGTAAACAAGGAATATTTTCTGAGATACCAAAATCATATAGTAATTGAATATTAGTTTGTTTATTAAGGGGTGTTGATTTATTAAAGGATACAACGTTAGTTTTACAATTAAATATTTTATCGGGAAAGTAATTTTGAGCTATAGAATATAGAAGGTTTTATTATATTTATCGTACTTCCTGTGTCAATAAGAATATTTGCATTTAGTGAAGGAATATAAACATAAGGAAGTTCGGTACTTTTGTTATCTATGTTATAGGATTGAAGAATGTACTTTCATGAAAATTTATGTCAGGTTCATTTTCATCATTCTCATTACCATTTTCAAAATTCAAACAATAATTGTGTTCTTCAAAATTTTTATTAGTTTCAAACATATCATGATAATAATCTTCCGCATTAAAATTTTGAAAGTTTCCAAAATTATTCTCTTCACAAACTAATGTTGTTTGAGTCGACATCGGTTCTGGCTTATATTGCGGTTTAGGTGGTTGAAAAGTTGGCTTTTGAGACTGATTTCGTTGAAAATTAAAATTTGTCTTCATTTGCGATTTATTTTGTGGATTGAACTGGTTGTTTGGTTGAGGTTTATAAGTATAAGTAGGTTGTTGGTTTGATTGATTTTGATTAAAACTTTGAAAAGGTGGATTTATTCGTTGGTTTGTTGTTTGTTTTGAAGAAAAGCTTCTGTTCATAAAATTAATTTCGTCGTTAGCAAAAGTTATTGCTTGATCTAGATTGTCAGGTTTTCTTAGGCGAATTTGACAGGATATATTATACGGAATTGATACGAGAAAGCGATCAAGAGCATTAGACGTGTAAAGCTCCTGCCTAAGTTGTTTATTTGTCTCATTTGATAAATTTATTTTTGCAATGAGTTTAGCAAGACTCGGACGTATTCTACTGCCAAAGGAAATTATATTTTCGTTTCGTTCTATTTTAATGTTATTAAATTCGACTAACAGTTGTTCGATCAACCTGCTGTCGGAAAAATGTTGTAGTATTGCGGTTTTGATGTCATTCCAAGTGTTAAGATCGTCTCGGGGACATAAAATTTCACTAGCTTTTCCTCTAAATTTTGAAAAAAATGCGGCTCTTAAAGTAGCCGATGCTTCAGCAAAAAGCACAGCACGTATCTGTTTATAATGCTTTCAACTGTTACAATAAAAATATTTATTTGTGTTTCTTTCCCCTCAAACAATGGGATTGTATCGATATCGATCTTAAAAAGTTGATAATTCATTTTGATTACTATCGGTTGTGCTGGATCAGACATTCAAATTACAAATTCCTTATTTGTGGAATAGAATAAGGTTTGAACATAAATTAATTAATACAATTTGCATCTACAACTTGTTTTCTAATTTGAATTTGTTTATTTAAAAATATTTGAGCTTTGTTCGAATTCAACAAAAAGGGCAATCAATGAATCGACTCACCGGTTGATTTATTTAAACTGGTTTGTTGACCGCCAATGATTTGTGGAGAAGGCTTGATTCACAGGAGGCGACGTTGAATGATCGGCCCGCAGTTCCTGGACTGTCTCGATACTCAGGGAAGCGATGCTGGATGATTCTGTCCACGATTCCTGGAGTCGTTTGATTATCAGAGAAGCGATGCTGAATGATTTGAATCGGCCCGCAATTTCTGAGATCGGCTGCTTTGCTCCGTGTAATGCGTAAGGGGTCTTGTCGGTTCACGATTTCCTCTTGTTGCGTGGAATTATTTCATAATTTAAAGTAATTTAGAATAATTTCACTATCGCGACGACTGCGCCAATTTTGATTTGTCGTTTATTACCGAAACTTTTAATTACATGATGGATAATTTAAGACTAAACTAAACTAGGTTTTTACAATCTGTTTTATAGTAATAAAATGCTTATAGAGCTGTTTATTACAACAATGACGATTGACCTTGCAGGTGTGCTTCGAGGAAGGCCACCTGCAGAGTTGCAGTGTTATCAAATCGGAGATTGAGTGTGGGCTGACGGATGTTATAATATATAACATTATTTACTTAATATGTATATATTAATCTACCAAAGGCCTTTCAGCAAAAATCCCACCTTCAATTCAATCGCTGTATAGCAATATAATGTACATACATATTATCCGATTTCTCGCCTATAAATTGCTAGATATACGCACGCATTGCATGAAATGTACGCTTCGAGAAGAATATGAAAAATGTAATTCCAACCACAAGGGGAACACGATTTGTAATGTGATGGGAATCGACGACTAAAATATTTGTATTATTTTTACGCAAAATAACAACTCTTAGATTTATTATATCTCTAAATATCTATACTATACGAAGCGGTTAGTATGCTCTTTTTCTGTGATAGTAAATGAACCAAAATGACATGGTTGAAGTTTATTACTTTTCTGACTTGTTACTAGCGTGTAGATTGTGTAGATCAACCTATGTGTGTGTGTGTGAGTGTGTGTGTGTAAAATAGGGGCTACATCCGGTGTTTCTTATGGAGAAATACATGGACTTCCGCCGGATGTACTTTTTAGCGATTTAGTTCAACAAATGGCCACCAGTCTGCAATGTGTCGCCACCGTCGCTGGTGTTGGCGGGAAGAATGGCGTCTAAGATGGCGTCGTTGTTGGCGGGAAGAATTTGGGCGTTGTCCAAGATGGCGTCTTGTCGGGTAGTCGAGTTGTCCACTAGATGGAGCGTTGTTCGTCTTGTCGGTTTGTCAAGTTGTCCACTAGATGGTTGAAAGTAAGCAACCCAAGTTACAGTGTATGCTTGGTAGCATCGTATTTTTTTAGTGAGTCTTGCCTGCTAGGATTTGAACACCGGCCGGCTGGTTGAGAGCCCGACGCGCTACCCATTGCGCCAAACAGTGTTACTGATAAGGAATGGAAAAAGTGCTATAATAATGGGACCTCCATGTGGACTTGTAAAAAAAAATAGAAAAATATATGTGACGTCAGCCCTAAGCGCTTATAATATAACTAAAAATAAGCGATTATAACCCTTAATATATCGAATTACTTTTAATACAAGTATGGAATTAGACGGGTATAGGGATGACGTCATCACAACACTTGTAAATAATTCCGCGGCGGAACAACTATCACTATACAAACTGAAAAATATTCACTTATCCTTAAAATATTTTCATTATTAATTACAATATCTATATAAAAAATGTGCATGGTCTTTGATAAAAAAATATTTATGACTACTATAATATATAATAATAAATAAAACAATGTAATTCAATGAGAGATCTTTATCAGCGAGGATGGTTGTTGTAAACAACCACTTTTCCTGCAATCTGCGCATAATTATCTCTTACCGTTCTTCCAAAAAACACATTGCGCTTCATCTGCGCAACGGTCAGAAGGGCATTAGAATGTCACACCTAAGCACGTCATCGACGCGAGACGGAGCGCGTAATCTCCATGTTTGCGGTTACTGATAAGAACTACTATTAAATAAAATCACAATCCTGATAAAAATTGAACAAGTTATGATGAGTAATAAATAAAAACTATTTTAAATTACATCAAAATATATATTAAAATTAACTGATAAATATTCTATTATGAATATATTTTCCTATAAAAAATAATTATAACGTGTGCCTATTTTTCATAACAAAACAATGTTAAATTGTAAAAATGTATGATAAATGCACACATTTGCATAAGAATGCGTGTAAATCGAGACACAAACTAGAAGATATTTGCAAATTATTTCTTAATTTTCATTCAACCAATCATATTGATTGTTATAACAACCAATCAGATTAAAAGTGACTATGACAAATATTATTGTTTAAATAAATCAATTAGTATTAGCAAACATGTGTGACGATATTGACGTGCCGTGTATATCAATCGAAGACAGCAAGATGAAGATAGATTAATTAACGAAGTCTATTATCCACTGAACAATCAAGTTAAAGTGACTGTTGGTTTGAGCCCCGTACGAGGATTTTACCAGTGTGTGCGTCTGAGTTCACCGAAAAAAAGAATATCTTTCATTCAGCCTGAATGGAATACTTTGATGCAGTACAAAAACGTCATGGAGAAGAGTGTTTTACGGGCGGAACGCAAGTGTACATGTAGTTACCAACAGAAGAGACCTCGTTTATCCGATGACGAAGACTTCAAACCCAGGATTAATGTGTTCGATACTTGCTATATTGACCTGACAAAGTGTCGAAAATCAAAGATTGTGAGCATCGGTTGGCGGGGTGCGGTCATAATGCTAAATAAAAGTGCGTTGGATCAATTGTGGCGTGTAATTGATATGATCGAATATCGTTTGCAACGCTTGAATAATATGCAATTTTTTGAATATTACAACAACTGTCTATTGGAATTCAATAGATTACAAGCCGACACAGATGATGCATTCATTAACATCTTACCTATGGTAAATAACTGCTATTATGAAAATATCGAATGCATGCGGGAAATTATATTGTATAACCGCAAGAAATTGATGCATGATTTACAAACAATACGGTGTTTAAGTGGAGACAATGAAATTAAAAGTCAGTTATACACTGATAATGGTGATGTCAAGAACGTCCCCCATTAAACGACTCCATTTAAGAAATCGCCAACAACTAAACTATCGATTAGAAAGTCTACTACAGCAAATTATTAATGTTAAAAAAATTATTTGTGATTATGAATTGCAAAAGCAACTGTGTGCAAAACTCGACGGGATGCAGCTCAGAGGAAATTAGCGAAGTCGAAATAAAATTATTTGAAAATATAAATAAAGCCATTGAATTGTATGATGAATGCAAGTTAACTGGTGAATATGTAAAATATCTGCCTGAAAAATATTTGCGATCGTTATATGGTCTAAATTTGGAAAGATTGTGGGATTTCCTGCCTGAAAAATGTAAGAGTGATTTATATTTCCAAATAAGACTTCCTTGTCATAAGCATTACAACCTTCCAACCGATGAGGACCACATAGACGGACCACCTCCACCCATAAAAAACTGTTTTAGATGCATCGCAGAAAAGTGTATCTGTCAAAAGTGTCAAGATTACCGATCAACTAGAAAAAGTGCCAAAAGTATCGAAAAATGAATAGCACCGCATTCATACTATTATCAACTCTGCTTAATGGAACTTTGTTCATCACCAAACCCAAAGATGCCAGACAATGCTACATAACCGCTAGCAATAAAGGAATCAATGATTGGCCTTCGGAATGGAAAATGATGTACCTCGATAATAACACTAACCCAAGAACATTTAAAATAAACACCAGTATAATCCCGGGAGTGTCAAATGCGATGAATGCAACTTTTATGTTCCTCGATAAAAAACGCAGTGTAATAAATGTTTCAAATCAATTAATAATGGACAATGTTGTAAATAATGATAAAAATGTAATTTTGATTTTAGAAATTATACTGATGCTTACTAATGTTATTATATTTTCTTATGTGCTTTATAAATTATATAAAAGGTATGTTTACAAAAACTAAATAAAAAACAATATTATAATAAACAGCATTTTATTTCATTATTTATGCATTTTACAGGTTATTGAATTACATCATTAAAGTAAGTCATTCCAAATTTGTTAGCTTTATCAGAAGTGATTTGAGTTGTTGTAGAATCCCAAGCGTTGGGCAATTAATCGAAAATAACGATAGATCTTTCTGATTTGCTCTCACCATCGAAGATGTAAATTCGTTATATTCATAATACATATTTTCACTGAAGAAATATAGCAGTCCATTTGTGTATCGGAATGCACCATTAATGTCCCTGGGTAATCCTATGTATATCCAAGCATATTTATTTTTTGATAATAACTGCATTCATCCACTTCAACGTAAACGCTATTATTGTAGAACACATATGTTTGCCCACTGTACGTATTTACAGCTGCAGTCACAACCCCGCCAACATGTAAATTTGATTGTACAATTGAATTATGAAATTTTAACGATGGGAAATCAAAAACATGTATATACATATCATCGAATAGTGCTATCTGACCATTGGGGCGTTGGTAAATTGCATTTATTTTTTTAAACGTTGATGGTAGAAAATGTAACCAATTGGTTATTAACTGCGGTTTTCCGTATGAATTTATATTTAATCCTTTCTCCCAAACCCACTCGTTATAAAATATGTATATTTTTCCGAGTACTATTAGAAATGCTACGATGTCCTTTGATACTTTACACAAATCGGGGTAAATAACAGGTGGGTCAACCGTTCTAGAATTGACTGTAGAATTTACAGTTATATTTGCCACAGTTGTAGACTCTATTGTGGAATTTATCGCAGGAATAGTTGTAGGCTTTGTCGTCGTCGACGTCGTCGCCTCCGTCTCCATCGTTGTCGTCGACGTAACCTTTACACCATACAATTCTTGAATTGTATTGATGTCATCTTCAGTTAAATTTGGATAAGCGTAGTAGTATGCATACATCAATGAATGTTGATCGCTTGAGTGCCGAATTCCTAAGACGTGTCCGATTTCATGAAGTAATACAGAAAAAATACTTATTTTGTTATTGGGAGGTGATTTTGTCAAAGTCCACCAATCTTCATCTGCATCAAGATGAATTTCTGTCAAACTTCCGTTGTCGTGAGGTAGATAGGCATGCCCCAAAGTATTCCCAGGACCGTCAAAGGAATTGCAAGTGTAGTTACGCTTTATCCATGTATGTGCTATTCTTTGAAATTAAATTAAAATATCATACTTTAAAGGATCATGAATGAAATTTAGATTAGTATAACTTGACCATAAATCAAAAGCCTCTTTGGCTGATTGTTTCATTAAATAACTCCCTTTATAAAAATGCCATTTTAAAGTTTTGTTTGGCCATTTTTCGGAATGAATTACATAATTTTCCAAATGATCTGGATTTCCACATCTTGGAGTTTGCATTAAATTTAACGTAGCATTATTGAATGTTCCATCTGCGGGTAGACCATAAGTTTCTTGAAACAATATTATAGCATCTCTGGAATCGGTCAGCGATGTGTCACTAGCATTTAAATATCCATAGAATTCTAGATACTTATTACCATCGAACGATGAGTCAGTTGAGGTTAATATAATAAATGATATAAGGAGTGTGAAGATCATCATTGTATAGAGGTCTTATTAAAACTAAAGTATAATTATAAAATTATTATTATTTATGCAATTATAATACATTTTGTTTATTAATCCAACTATTATGCGATTTATCCATGCCAAGCCATTTTACGAATACTTGATTTCCCTTCTTTCGCAATATTTTTTCCACTAAATATATCTTAGGATTTGATGTTTTCTGCAATTCCTCAGCGTAAAAGGCTCCTTGTATAGGATCTCCTCTTTCATCTTCCAATAAATACGTCACCGGGTTGGTAATTTTAATTTTAACAATTTTAAATAATTCAGTTGTCCAATTTGGTGTGTATCCTTTTGCAAATAAAGCTTTTTGTTTACTCAATCGCACCATATCGCCCACTCGGAAATTCCCTTTTCCTGCAATTTTAATGTGCGAGTAGACAGTTTTTAATAACATCTCTTCCTTATCGCCGCGTGGAAGTACATCAGCTGGTCGCATTCCTATCGTACGGTGACGTTGATTGTTGTATTCTAACGTAACCTTGTTCAAAATATCATACCAGCTGTAGCGCCCACGCAAACTAAATTGTTTATAAAGTTTATCTTTTAGCGTGCGAATTAGACGCTCGACAATGGCAGCTTTCATTATTGTATATGTCGAATAATGATTAATATTATATTTTTTCATTAATGTAGAAAATTGCTTGTTATAAAATTCCTTGCCATGATTATTTTGAATATTTTTCGGTGTCCGACCGGCGTTTAATATTTTTCCCATGGTTTCACACCGGTTTTATTTTTTATTGGTGCAGTCCAGGCGTATTTTGAGAAACAATCAATTACTACCAGTATATATTTATATCCTTTATTTTCACGAGAGAATAATTGAAACTCGGCAAGATCTATTTGCCACAGATCGTCAACACCTTTAAGTATCGTTCGTCTTCGGGCAAAATTCTTTCTTGCCGGTTTGTGTAACTCTCGCACTACATCCTCTTTACTCATTTTGACTTGAACGGTTTAATGGGGCAATCAGCTGTTTGATGCTAGTTGTTTGATTTAATAATAGCGTATTTAATTCAATCTTAAACTGCTCCCATTCTCTTGCATTATCGTTTTCAATTGTTTCTATTTTGGTATTCGCAGACCCTATATTGTTTTCAACTGATTCTATTTTGTGATTCGTAGTAGTTTTATACTCCTGCAAATCCGCGGATAACTTAATTAACCGATCCAGAGAATCCATTTTTACAGGTGTAATTTTGGAATCTACCATACCGGGGACACTGTTGATAATCCCATTTACTTTTTCATGTACATTCTTTATTAAATTTTTAACATATCTCTTCTCTTCAACATGCAAATTGTCGACATATTTCTTGTTGGCGGCATCGCTCTCATTAACCGGTAATTCCAAATATTTTATTCTTTTACTTTCAAGGTTGAAATGTCCATCAACATCGCGTTTAAAACCATTGCCCGGTGGTTCTCTCACTCCCACGCATTTATTTAATTTATTTTGTAACGAATGGCGTCCGAACTTATCGATGCTCATCTTGTAAATGAAATCAATGTAGATCGTTATACTAATAAATAACATCTTCTTTGCATTATTCCCTGCATTCCTCGATGCGTGCAATAAACACAATCTATCCACAAGTTCGCTTAAATTGTTCCAATACTTGTATTGCGTAGGGACACGTTGCACTCGCAACTTTGAATCAAATCCTCTTCCTTGGGTGGAATTTGAATCGGAATCCAACAAAGGTTTAATAATCTTTGTATACTTTTTAGATTTTGATCCCTGTATTTGATTATTTGGATCAAAATTACGGTATATTGCATGTGACTTTAATAATATTTTTTTATAATGCTGTAAATCATCGTTTGTATAACTTGCAGGATCTTTCATAAAAAGCAGTTCGTATAAATCCGTTGTTCCATCGTATGTAGAGTCACCAATTTTAAAATCTTTTTTATTGACCAGTTTAACTTCATGATTTCCAATCATCCATTTATGCGAGTGTAAATTAATTTTTATACCTGTGGTCTCATCTAAACTGTGATGAGCACCAAATCTCTTTGCAATGTACTCTCGAGGCTTTTCATGAAACGAATCCAAAAACTTTTTAATTTTCATGGACCGTTCGCTTTGCGGTGTTAAAGATTTACGAAGTGTCTCTTCGCTTCGATGCGGTACCTCTTCGCTTTGATGCGGTACCTCTTCGCTTTGATGCGATACCTCTTCATCATCCTCATCGTTCAAATTACGTTTTGTAAAACCACTCCATTTTGTCATCTGCTTTCTCTTTCGCGGCCGCACCACCTTGACCGTATATTTAGTGTGTTTGGGTGTAACTTCTATCAACGGTTCGGTTTTATAATTTTGATTAGCATCATTATCGTTTTCATTCTTGAAATTTACTTTTGTACGTTTGAGAGAAATTATTTCCTTCAACGGTTCCAATAACGGTTTATATGCTTTGTTCAAATATTCGTCATTTTCCGATCGGTTTATTTTCATGGCAAACAGCTTTTTTCTTATAGCCTTTTTAATGTTGATCAGACGATGTTTTATTGCACGGTCCGACATGTTCATTTGCCTGCGTAAATTTGATTGATGAAATCAATTGTCAATCATTATATAGCGATCGAAACCTTTGCGGTATCTTCCCTTATTCGGATCACAATCTTTATTTATTACTATGAATCCGTATTTATCTGCCCAACACAGTCAACAGATTTTTTTAAATTTTTCGAAATCCATGTCACTGCTCACATGATCCGCAAACGCATGTTTCAAATTCATTTCATCTTGCTTGAATAATACGATAAAATTGGCATTATCACGTATCAAGTGTTTGGGTATTCGCCTATAAGTCTGACATAAATAAAACGAATCAATGTTATTGTGTCTTCCATGTTGAAATATTCTCTGATTTTCTCTAGACCGTCGCACGCAACATCATCAAAAATAAAAATTGAGTTTGGTTTGGCATTCTCGGGGCTTAAGATTTCTTCATTTTCTTTAAACTGAAAGTATTTTATTTTTTGCATAGACTTCATAACGCTCTCCAATAGGCGATACTTTGGTTGATACAACGATTTCGAGTAGATATAAATGTTCTCAAAATGTAATCCGTTTTCACTGAACAATAAACTTAACATCGCGTTTGATTTTCCACAATTGGACGGTCCACAAATGAGGGCTCGTATTGAATTTGGTAATAATTCACCGTGACGTCTCTCCGTCGTCAAACCCATTCCCGACACGTACTCATCCATGTTCACGATCGACAGCGACTTTTTTTGCTTGACCACTTTCATTGTAATGGCATAAAATGGGGTTTGGACCTGTGTTATAAATAGAAGCGCTTCATAGTGAATCTTTTAAATGCATTTGTATCACGGTGCAGGTATTATCAATTCTTTTATAAATAAGTTACCGGTTGAATTACATTTACCAGGGTATCAGTACTGTGGGCCGGGTACAAAATTAAAGAAGCGTTTGCAAAGAGGCGATCCGGGCATAAACAAGTTAGACGCCGCATGCAAACTACACGACATTGCATATTCACAAAACAAAAAATTGAGTGATAGACACGTTGCGGATAAACAGTTAGCGGAAGTCGCTTGGCAAATAGTCAAATCCTCAGCATCGTTGGGTAAAAAAGCGAGCGCTTTTGCTGTGACGACAGCAATGAAAGTGAAAAGAAGATTAGGTATGGGCATGTCAAGAAAAAAAAGTGGCAAGAAAAAAGTTACGTTGCAAAGTGTAATTGTGATGAAGGCAAAAAATGCGTTAAAACAGTTTAAAAATAAAATTAAACATAAGAATGATATAACTGAAGGATCACACATAGCCCTTAATGCGGCAAAACTTGCCGTGCGCAAAGTTGGTGGAAGGAAAAAAAATCGAACACCTCGTATAATTCCAGTACCTAAAGTCGGTGGCATCCTACCATTGATTCCTATTTTTGCGGGTCTTAGTGCATTGGGAGCACTTGCGGGTGGTGCATCTGGTATTGCCAAAGCGGTGAACGACGCTTCGGACGCTCGTTGGAAATTTGGTGAATCACAACGACACAATAAGATGATGGAAGCCATTGCAATCGGCGGAAAATTGGGAAATGGACTCTATCTTAATCCGCACAAAAAAGGCTTAGGGCTATATTTGCAGAAGCCAAAAAACTACTAACGCTACCTCGAAGAGCGCTAACCGATAGGGATCTAGAGATGTTTGCGATAAAAGCAAAAGTACCATATTTTAGAGCTGTTTTTATGCGCGATGTCATGCCGATTAAACCCCATAAAAACAAATCCGGCATTGTTAATCTAGATTGTTCGAGAGGAAACGGTACACATTGGGTGGCATACAAAAAACGCGGAAATCACGTAAAATACTTTGACAGTTTCGGTGACCTCCCACCGCCCAAAGAACTTTTAAATTATTTTCAAGGTAGCGAAATTACTTACAACCACGATAGATATCAAAATTTTAATACGTATAACTGCGGGCATTTGTGTTTGAAATTTTTGTTATAAATACAATGACAGACTAGGGAATTGCACGCAGTCATGTCTTATACGTTTACTCTGCAGAGTGACAGCAGCATACTCTCCGCAAACTATTATCCTCCCATCGAGTTAGACCCTAACAAAAATTATTATTTAGGCCTGATCGGGTTGCAAACGTACAACACTATTCCAAATATAGAAGACGGGTGTAACAAATTTTATTACGAGCATAACGGTAGCAAAGTAATCGACGTACCTACCGGTTCGTATGAAATCACCGACATTGAATCTTACTTGGAATCTGTTTTGAAATTGAGATCGAAAAAATCGGAAAAGTTAATTGTCTTAAAACCAAATAATAATACATTAAAGTGTGAAGTTTTGTGCAAATACAACATTGATTTTTCAAATAAATTGCATTTGTCCGATTTACCTGTTAAAATTATAAAAGTGACCAGCATCAGACTCGAGTGTAACATAGTGTCGGGTGCTTTTTACGGTGATAAACTATCGCACACGCTTTTCGAATTTTCACCTTCCGTCGATCCGGGTTTTGCCATTAACATAGAACCTCGAAATATATTATATTTACCGGTTAACGTACGCAGCATCAACAACATTACAATCAGAATTATCGATCAAGACGGAGCACCCGTAAATTTTAGAGGTGAAAATATTTTAGCAAGACTCGAATTAAAAACGTGGTAACGACATGCCGATTCAATTTAATTCTAATCCAAATGTTAATAAATGGGGGACAACCATTGGAAACATCACTCCTCAATTATTCTTCAAAGGACTAACAAGTCACAACCTACAGAGACTCTCCTCATTGGGCTACAGGCTAAGAAAAAAAAACAATGGATAAATTAGACATTTTTGTTAAATTCAGTGTGGACGAGAGCATTGTGAAAGAGGAATTTCACAGTTATCAGCCGAGAACACAAATCTTTAACAATAACGATGAAATTCGCATTTTAATACAACAGCAGGATATTTGTACTTTGCCGTGCAACAGTTATTTGTACATCGCTGGTACAACGGAAAATCCCGTCGATGCTAATTTTAAATGGGAGACAAATGGATTTGCATTCTTATTTGAAAAAAATTGTTACAAAATTAACGGAGTTGTAATCGATCAAAATCGAGGCGTTGGAATCACGTCCACAATGAAGGGATACATCTCCTATGATAAAGAAGAGCTAAGAAGTTTGGAAATGAGCGGGTGGAGCGAAACGTTTGACGCGGGAGTTAAAACATACTTTGATACAAACCAAAAGTTTTATGCAATTTTGCCCTTGAAATGTCTTCTAGGATTTGCAGAAGATTACAAGAAGGTGATGGTGAATGTGAAACAGGAGTTGATTATGAAGCGTGCCACCACGGATTTAAATTGTTACACGAGTACCAAAGACTGCATGATTCGCATAGATAAAATTGAATGGCGCATACAACATGTTCAACCGTGCGATGAAGCAAAATTACGAATATTGACCGGCATACAATCTGATCCTCCCATTTTAATGCCATATAGGACATGGCGTTTATTTGAATATCCTCTCAGAAAAACCGATAAGGATACTTGGCTAGTTAAAACTTCTACCCATCTGGAAAAACCTCGATACGTAATTGTAGGTTTTCAACAGAATAAAGTAGGAAAAATAGATAAAAATGCAAGCCATTTTGATCATTGCTTTATGAGAAATTTGAATGTGTATTTAAATTCGGAGTGTTATCCCTATGATAAGTTAAATCAAGATGTGACAAATGGTGAATACACAACTTGTTATTACATGTACACACAGTTCCAAAACAGTTATTACGGTCGATTCAACCGACCCATATTGAGCTACGCAGAATTTAAAAATCGAATGTTATACGTATTCGATGTATCAAGACAAAACGAAAGTGTAAAATCGTCAACGATCGATTTGAAAATTGAAATGGAGGGACACCAGGCTTTCCCAGACAACACAAGAGCATATTGTCTCATATTGTTTGACCAAGTTGCCGAATACAGACCGCTCTCTGGAACAGTGAGAAAACTTGTTTAATGGAAAGTAGTACAACCCAAAAGTTAACATTGCAGTAGTGAATCCTGAACATAGAAAATTAAAATACCCATTGAGCTCTTATTTTAGTCGAGTACAGGTCGTTGATGTGTACACTTCATATAACATGATGATTATATTGGCCATCGATATGCAAGGATTTGTAATTGCAAATCAGTTTATGCCGAAGGAAATAAGTATTGCAACAAATTACAAAAATATTCACACTTACTTGATGAAACCGACAATCGACTACTCGTTTTTAACATCGAAGGAAAAAATCCAAGCCCGATGGTTGGAAAATAATTACCACTCAATTCCATACTCCGGAGGAATTGTTGATATGGCCGAGATTGACAACATCTTTTACGGATTTACTCAGAATTTATCCGATGTGACGTGCGTGGTCAAGGGTGCTCAAAAAGAAGATTTTTTAAAAAGACATTTCCCGAATTTTACCATATTAAACCTTGAAGGTGAAATTAATTCACCAAAATTTGAAAAGTGTACTCATTTCTGTGCAAATCACACGGATGAGTTTGCTAATTGTTCATTTTAGAATGTTAAAAAAATTTGTACATATTTAAATGGTAATTACAGTAAATAGTTTTTTGTAATTATATTTTATATGAGCATAATAATCATAAATTTATAAATATGTGGTGCTCTTGAAAATGTTAAATGTATGATTATTTTGTAATTTAAATGTGTGTGACTTATTTACAAGAAAATAAATGTATTATTAATATTATGTTGTTTTAATTTAACCTAAAATAGGAAAATGCGAAAGTAAAATAAATTTAAATCGAACTTAAAAATTAAGTAATTAAATAATTAATAAATTTTCAATTTCATTTTAAAGTAGTATGATGTAATTTCTTTCAATTTAACCAAATCACATCCGTTTTCACACTTTACATGCGATAAGCTATATGATGTAATTTCGTTTCTTTCGCGCTTAATTAAAACCACATCTTCCGTTTTTTTAATTATAAAATTGGTGCAATCGGTAGAGAGAGAGTTAGTTTGTAAAGAACATTCGAATCATTATGTTAAACGACGTCTCAGGTGATGAACTGATGTCACAGTACGTGTCACCAGACCGTGCTACAATAAAAAATAATAAACCGCCAAAATTAGGTGCGAAACCTAAAAGACGTCGCATATTTATCGACAGTGACAGTGATAGTGATTTAGATGCGTGCGGAGAAGAACGTGTGTTTAAAAAAAAATCTGTTAAGAAGCAACTTTTTAAGGATGTTTTAGATAATGGTTTTAACGAGGAGAAAGAAGTTAAAAAGAAGTGCGCAATTAAACGTCGCACCATTGTCGAAGATAAGCCAATTATTGAAAAAGAAGATTCGGAGGAAGAGAGTGGTGTAGAAGAAGAAGAAGAAGGAAAACATTTTCATGAAAAAGGTTTAGATTTATTAAACCAAGTTGGTAGCAGTGGCGAAGTTAAACAATTAACAGTCATTCCGTTACGTCAACTAAAAATTGGCAAACCGTACAACATTTCCGAGTTCAAATTCATGCAATCTGTCAATGGAAAAAAATTGGTTTGCGTATTGAGAGGAAAGAAAATTGTATATCTTCCAGAGCGGTTCAGTCAACGATTCACTACAGAAGACGATCTGAGTATCATAAATGCCTCACAAAAGGCGCTCTTGTACAAAGGCAAGAAAAGCATTGGTTCTGGGCGTACTTGCCATAGTATAGAATTTATTTCACCTTTTTAAATTAAAAAAAAAAAAAATGGAAAGTAATAATAAATGGATAAAGGACATTAAACAATATTCTGCTATAATTAAAAGTGCAATTGCAAATCCTGAAATTTTAACAAAGTGTTTAAAAGAACTTAAAATTAAAATAAAATTATTAAAGAAATGTATGAATAATACGCAAACATCAAACACCCAAAAACAATCAACTTCAAATTTGGCTTCGTTATTATCATTAAAAACATTATGTGTATCTAAATTAAAAGCAAATACCGAGAGACGTGCTGGTGCAGGTTTAAGAACAATTACAAGAAAAAGTTATAATGAAACATCAAATCGCAAGGAAACTAATGTCATATGGGATGAGGTATGAATAGATTTTTTTTTAATTATAGCTTTTTTAATTAATAATCATTTTCAGTTAAAAACGGCTTTTAAGAGTCGCATCAGGACTGGTGTAGTTGCAAATATTAATCATATCGATCCTAAATTATTTCTTGGCGATGCAAAATCAATAATATTGAAGCGTCTTAAAAATATACGAAAATCTTTTAATTGCTTTAAAGTTAATTTAGCGTTCTGTGGAGAATTTATTATCCCTTCAACAGAACAAATAGAAGTTATGAGATTTTTAACCAAAAATATGACATTTCTTGAGTCCACAAACGATGAAGAAGCCATCAATGAATTACTTGAGGACATATTAATAAAGGTAATAATAATTATTTTTTTAAATTGTGTATTAAAAAATATATAATTTTAGATGGAAACATTTCAAGAGCGTAAGAGCGGATGGGCCTTACATTCCATCCAGAATCTAGTCGTCTCGTTTATTAAATATTGTCCCCTAAATATTGGTAGCTCTACATATGCACCTCTTCCAGAATCCTTTAAAAATTCCAGTTCTATTTTAAATATTAAAAATGAGGACCGTCGATGCTTTCTCTGGTGTTTGTTAGCCGCTCTTTATCCATGTAAAAAAGGTAATGATCCCACATCAGTCTTATCTTACCCACAAAGTTTTTACGATGTTTTCAACTTATCCGGAATGAATTTTCCAATTAAAATCACGGATATTTTTAAGTTTGAAATACAAAACAATATTTCCATAAACGTTTATACTTTTGATGATGAAAATGATTAACATGTTGTTTATCCTTTATACATTTCAAAACAATTTAATCAAATAGTAGTTAATTTATTTTATATTTATGCCTATCACGGTACAATGAGCGGACATTTTTGCCTAATAACAGATTTGAGTAAGTTATGTTCAAAACAAATATCTAAACATAAAACTTTTATTTGCTGTAGATGTTTAAATTATTTCTATTCGGATGATGTATTAAATAAACATATTTGCGATTGTTCCAAATTTGATTTTGTAAAAATTGACATGCCAAAAGAAGGTTCGGTGGTAAAATTTGATAGATTTTGTGCGACTATGAAATTACCTTTCGTTATCTATGCCGATTTTGAGGCAATTACATCACCCGTAGCTACATGCAATAATAACCCGGACCGGTCTTATACAATTCCTAAGCAATGCCATAAACCTTTCAGTGTGTCGTATTTACGTGTTTGTGCTTACAATAAAGATTTAAATTATTTTAATTTATATCGCGGTACCGATCCTCAAAAATGGTTTATTGAACAATTAGTCAAAGAATGCGATATTGTTGCCAAGTACATCAAACAGGACGGTTCCAAGCCTATTAAACCTCTATCGGCAATTGAAAGATTCAAACATGAGAGTTGTACTGTTTGCAATATTTGTGCGTACAAGTTCGATGCATATAATATAAAAGTTCTTCACCATTGCCATTTTACTGGTAATTTTATTTATACAATCTGTAATAATTGTAATTTACAGCGTAAAATTTCAAATATTTTACCCGTTGTTTTACATAATATGTCCCGATATGACGCACATTTTTTTATCGAAGGACTGTCAAATTGTAATAATAATCCAACATTTATAATTCCAACTACAAATGAGATATATATTACAATTTCTAAAAAAATTAATACGATCCAGTTACGATTCATAGATTCTTTTCGGTTTATGCACTCGTCCTTAGAAAAATTAGCCAAAAACTTAACAACTGAGCAGATGACTCATACAAAATTTGCTTTTGAGAAAGAAGACGAGTTCAAATTAGTAACACGCAAGGGCGTATTCCCCTACGATTATGTAAGTTCTGTTGAGATATTAAACGAAACTAATTTACCGCCTAAACATTGTTTTTATAATCAATTAAACGATTGCAACGTGAGCGATATGGATTATGAACATGCAATTAATGTATGGAACCATTTCAATTGTAATACATTGGGTGATTACGCGAATTTGTACTTAAAGACGGACGTTTATCTTTTGGCTGATATTTTTGAAAACTATAGAAAATTGACATTGAAAGCTTATAAATTAGATGCGTGCAGTTTTGTAACCGCACCCGGATTAGCATTTTCAGCCGCTTTAATCACTTCAAAAGTTCAGTTGCAATTATTAACAGACATTGACATGATTTTATTCTTTGAAAAGGGATTACGTGGGGGAATATGTCAGGTTAGCTGTAAGTACGCAAAGTCAAATTCACCATATAGCCCTACTTATGACAAAACAAAACAAACATCAGAAATTTTAAATATAGACGCAAACGGTTTATATGCATGCAATGGCATCTAGTTTACCATTTGGAAATTTTCGATGGCTCGACAATTTAAAAGAATTAGAACTTAAAATAAAAAACAATTCAATTTCCAAAATTTACGGTGACAATTTAGATAAATCTTTAATGCTTGAATGCGACATTGACTATCCGGCGGAACTTCATGATAAACATATATATGTAGGAAATAATAATATTCAGCGGCAAATAAAACAGTCCCACTCTATTTAATTCACCTGTAGGTTTATTGTGATCAGGGTTTTTTCATATGACAGACAGATTAATTAATCACATATTACATCTGCACTCTTGATACATTTTTATAAATTAACTAATATAAACGTACGAAACAATTAATAGCGCGATCCTTACTTCTTAACTCTTGTACGTGACGTTCGTCTTGTCGGTTCAGTTTCGACTCTCCCGGGTCGGGCGGTTCCAAGCGTCTTGTATCGTACAGGGGCGTCCGGTCCTACAACTCGGCCATCCGTACTTTCGATCTCGTCCTCGTGGTCGACGCCGGTTACCTCATCCTCGGATTCGTCATCTTCTCCACGGTCGCCTTCGGAACAGAGTGCCCACGGTTTCACGAAGTCGGCTGCAGTGGATGTCTTCTTGGGACCCTCTTCTGGACCAACTCGTTCCACGTCGTATCGGTCGTGTCTTTTGACTCTGGTTACTCTGTATGGACCTAGAAATTTACGTTTTAATTTGCCCAAATTGGTGAACTGGGTTCGCTTTATGGCGATGAGGTCACCAATCTGGTAAGTTCTGGCCAGCTTCCGTCGTTTGTTGTAGGTTCTTCGGTTCTCTTCCTGCAATTTCAAAATTTGCTCTTTAGCAGCCTTTCGGACTTCTTCTCGATCTTCCAGGAACGTTCGACGATACTCCTTTTGTATTAACTCTTCCAAACCAGGATCACTGGGATGACGCATCTGCACTCCAAACAACAGTTTGAATGGGGTCGTGTCGATGCTCCTTTGGTGAGTCCTGTTCAGTGCCCTTTGTACGTCTTCTACATTTCGGTACCATTTCGCTTCGTCTTCCAGTGAAAGTTTCGTAAGGATGGGAATTATGGTTTTGTTCATTCGTTCTACCTGACCGTTCGCACGAGCAACTCCCGTGGTGATGTGGGTCAGATCGATTCTTTCAGTTCTGCAGTAATCTTCAAAGGCTGTAGACGTGAAGGCGGTCCCTCTGTCTGCGATAATGCGCTTTGGATTCCCAAAGGTGTGCTTTTGGACCTCAAGCTTTGCAATGGCTTCTTGACTTGTCACCGTTTTCGTAGGGTACAACCAGACAAATTTGCTAAATCCATCAATGATTACAAACAGGTACTTGTATCCCTTGCCTGTGGCTGCCATAGGACCAAGGTGATCGATATGGTAGGTAGTAAGTGGTAGCTCATCTTTGCTAATAGGATTCAGGAACCCTTCGGCCTTTCCCGTCTTCTTTTCGGATAGGATGCATGGGATGCAGTTCCTCACGCATTCCTCAATCCTCTCTTGCATCCTTGGAAACCAAAATTCTCTTAGAACCAGGTCCTTGGTCTTCTTGATAGCAAAGTGACCATTGTTCTCATGGAAACTCTTTACGATGCCAGCTTGCATCAGCTCTGGGACGACCAGCAATGTCCTACCCTCGTGTTCTCGGTAGAGCAAGTCGTTCTTCAACACGTACTCTTTGTATGGTCGACCAGTGGATAGAAGTTGCCTAATGACGCATAGATGCTCATCTCGTGATTGAGCAGACTCCACGGACGCAATCAGTTCATTCTTGACGACTAACATCACACTGTTTCGGGATAGAGCGTCAGCATGTTTCATCCTGGTGCCAGGTCGGTGCTCGATGGAATAATTGAACTCGCTTAACAGCATGGCCCATCGTGCGACTCTAGTACATAAGTCTTGTTTCTTCATTGTTAACGTAAAGGCTGAGCAATCAGTTGCGATTTTGAATGTCAACCCGAGTAGGTATACTCTGAATTTTCGTAAAGCGTATATGACGGCGAGAACCTCCAGTTCGTAGCTGCTGTACTTTCGTTCGGCCTCTGAGGTTTTTCTGCTCATATAGAAGATTGGGTGAAGTTCACCGGAGTCGTTCTTTTGTAACAAGATTGCTCCGAATCCGTCTATACAGGCGTCTGTATGCAGTTCGGTGACCGCGTTTACATCGTACATCCCCAGGACTGGTTCTGTCGACAGTATTCGCTTCAACTTCTCAAAGGCTAGATTTTCTTCGTCGCCAAAGGTAAAAGGAACATTCTGTCTTGTTAAGTTGCTAAGGGGTCTTGCGATTATCAAATAATCCTTAACAAACTTCCTGAAGTACCCCGTCAAGCCTAGAAAGCTTTGTACCTGCTTCACCGTAACGGGTTTGGGAAATTTCATCACGGCATTCACTTTCGCTGACGATGGCCTTATCTTTCCGTCTTCGATCCGATGTCCCAAATAATCGATGGTATTCGTTAGGAACTGACACTTCTTCCATTGAATTTGAAGACCATACTCTTCAGCCGTCTTTAAAACTATGGCCAATCTCCTCACTGCTTCTTCTTCGTTTTTGGCGAGCACTACCAAGTCGTCCATGTAGGTTAGTAAGATTCCATCTTTGATGTGTTCTTTGAATACTTTGTTGATGAATCTCTGGAACATGGCCGGCGAGTTGCACAAACCAAATGGCGTCTTTATGAACTCGTACTGGGCTGTTGGCGTGACAAAAGATGTATATTTTCGACTTTCTTCATCAATTGACACGTGGAAGAATCCGTTTTTCAAATCCAATGTACTAAAGATACGGTATCCTAGCAGACGATCTAATTGGTCCTCGATCAAGGGCAGAGGGTATCTGTCCTTAACGACTTGTTCATTCAGTCGTCTGTAGTCTTGGCAAATTCGTACTGCTCCGTCCTTCTTCTTTACCAAAACGATCGGACTCGCGAATTCTGACTGGCTAGGTCTGATTATGCCTTCTTGTAGCCATTCTTCCATCTGTCTGTCCACTTCGATTTTTTCCGCATGAGCCAACCTTCTGGGTCTGTGATAAATGGGAACTTCGCTCTTCAAAATGATCTTCATCTTCAACGAACTCTCCTTCGTCTTTTTAGTTGGATCGTAAGTCTTGTGTAACTGGTTGATCTCGTCTCTCAGGTCAGCGTTGATGATGTGACCTAGATCTAGTACAGGTGCTTCACATACAATGTTTAACATCTGTGCTTCGTCATCGGAAAGGTCGTCGCACACTTTCTTCGACACCATTATCCCATTTGCATCCATCTTGATGACAGCGTTCTTCAAAAATTCTTGGCCGATGACCATTGGGATCTTCAAAGCGTCGCTTGGTACCACGTACATCTTTGTGCTTACCACGACATCGTCGACTCCAATGTCGATTTGGAAGTTGCCTAAAGTGTCAACTCTGCTGCCTCCAATGCCTGTTAACGTTATTGTATCGTTTTGTAGACGTATTGGACCCAACGTCATAAAGGCATCGCGTTTGATTAGGTTGATGTCGCTTCCGGTGTCAAACAATGCAGGTATAGACTTTCCTCGTATGTTGACATCTTTGACAGCATGGTTCTTCTCGTGGTTGATCAACATGGTGCTCTTGGTATTGGTATCTTTTGGTTTGGTAGGACACACCCCCGCCTTGTGTCCAAATTCGTTACAGTTGAAACATTTTACTCCTCGTTCCTTGAACGGACAATCCTTAGATACGTGGCCTTTGCTTCCGCATCCATAACAACGCATGCGCGTGCCCTCGTCTTTCGTGGTTGGAGGTTTTCCACCACTTGGCGTTTTCACTTTGGTGTTAGGAGGTTTATCTTTTGAGTTTGATTCCGTCGTAGTTCTTCTGTGCATCGCTTCGTAGAGTTTGATCTTTGCTTTAAACTCTCGGAAGTCGTTGGCTCCGTACAAAATCATTTTGTTTGCAGGATCACCTGGAATTCCATCAAGGATGTATTGAATGGTGGTTTCTGGTTCGATGTATGCGCGGCTAGCTATTTCGCGCATGACCAGAGTGTATTCTTGCATCGTTTCCTCTTTCTTCTTAGCTCTGCCCATCAATGTTCTATGCACTTCCGCGCTGCTAACTTTCTCTTCAAATTCCCTCTTCAGTAAAGCCTTTAATCGATGCCAGGTAGTTATACCTTTTTCGGACTGAACTAAAAGCTTTGCAAGTTCATCTAGAAGTTTTTTGGCATAGATCACTTTCTGGAAATCGTTCCAGTTTGCAAGTTTAGCTAATTCTTCGAATTCGTCAATCCATTTCAATATAGGATATCCATCCTTGCCATTGAATCGTCTTATCGAATCTTCCATATCCCTAAAAGCGATCGAACAGGCTGCAAAACGGTTCCTCATAACGTCATAATTTCGAGCTACAGCACCTTCATCGTCGTCGTTGGTGTCTCCAGCTCTACTGTTCTTCTTTGATTTCGTCTTATTTGCATCTTTCGTCTTATCACTGTCTTCTAACCCATCTGATCCGTCTTTTCCGTCTTCTTCGTCATGTTCGTCGTATTCGTCGTCTTCACTTTCTACTTCGGCTTCGTCTTGGTTAATTCTTTCATCACTTTTATCTACGATATTGCATAGAAATGTCAATATCCTTTGCCGAACATCGTCTTCGGACCCGTCGTATTCGATATTGAGTACATGACACACTGACACTAAATCTGCATACGACAGTTTTGCTTTCATGTCGTCTAATTTTAATGAGTACTCATCTGAACCCGTTTTGTACTTAAATCCTTGGAATTCTCTTAACATCGTTCTGTTGAGTCGTCGGTTCGGATCATCGCATATTATTTTGAATAATACCCGCAACGTTTTACACTGGAGATGCGTAATATTGTGGTCAATATCGGCAATGTCTCCTAAAGCGAACATCTTAGCGCGCGCCACTATAATACCAGCTGTACTCAAGATTTTACTCACTGCGTGTTCTGTATCCCGGACGAGCCCCCAAGTTGTAGGAAATAATAATATTCAGCGGCAAATAAAACAGTCCCACTCTATTTAATTCACCTGTAGGTTTATTGTGATCAGGGTTTTTCTTTATATGACAGATTAATTAATCACATATTACATCTGCACTCTTGATACATTTTTATAAATTAACTAATATAAACGTACGAAACAATTAATAGCGCGATCCTTACTTCTTAACTCTTGTACGTGACGTTCGTCTTGTCGGTTCAGTTTTGACTCTCCCGGGTCGGGCGGTTCCAAGCGTCTTGTATCGTACAGGGGCGTCCGGTCCTACATATATTTTCCTTTTTGTTGCGAACATATGTCTCATTCCGGTAAAAAATCAGACATAAAATTAATGCTGACTTTATACAATAAAAAGAATTATGTTCTTCATTTAAATGTATTATTACAATGTCTTCAAAATGGTCTAATTTTAAATAAAATTCATCGTGTCGTTGAATTCTCTCACTCTAAATGGTTGAAACAGTTTATCGATTTGAATGCGAATTTTCGTGCCAAATCTACTAATGAATTCGATAAACAACAGTATAAAGATATGTCAAATATGTCTTTCGGTAAGATGATGGAGAACGTCCGTAAATACAGGCAAATCAAATTGGTTAATTCTTGGGAAAGTGCCAAAAAACAAATTGCAAAACCAAATTTTAAATCGTTTCAAATATTTAACGAAAATCTTGTAGCAATTGAATTAAATAAAACCAATGTATTGTACAATAAAGCTCTATATGTCGGAACGTGTATTTTAGATCTGTCCAAGACAGTAATGTACAATTTTGTTTATAATTATTTAAAAAACCACGTTGAACCGGATTTCACCGTAAAAATTTGCTATAGCGATACCGACAGCTTTATCGCCGTGTTTACGCCTCGCGACTCGTCATCTTTTCGAAGTATATATGACGTAATACGTAGAGATGTACATATGATTTTTGATACGTCTAATTATGATAAAAATAATTCCTTCAACATACCTCTTGCAAATAAAAAAGTTTTGGGTATGTTCAAAGACGAATTGGGCGGTAAAATTATTGACGAGTATTATGGCATTCGAGCAAAAGTGTACGCTATTAAAAGTATCGATTGTCACAATTATAATATAAAGAAACACAAAGGCATAGCAAAGCAAACGGTAACAAAATTAACGTTTAATGATTATAAAAATTCAATTTTTAATAACGATTCCAAAATGGTAACATTCAATACTATAAGATCTGAAAATCATGAAATTAGTACTTTAACAATAAATAAAATCTGCTTAAATAATTTTGATGATAAGAGAAAACAATTGGAGGATAAGATAAGTTCTATTCTGTGGGGTCATTACACAATTAATTAATTATTACTTTCCATTATTTTATTTTTATATGTTTATATTTTAATACTGTTCTTGCTTATTTGCTGACATTTATTTATATTCATGATGTTTAAAATGTGTTAAAAAAATGCTTACAACTTGATTTTTTTTTTGTTAAATCTTTATTTCAAATAATATTTACCATTTTATACCTACATATATATTTTTTGTTACCTTTCACCAACTTTTTTTTCAGCAACGACTGTTTGGTAAGTAATTCAAAAAAATCAATATTTCTTTACCTTTACTTTTTGATAAAGCAACGGAATAAAATAAACATTTGATTAAGTCCTTATCGACTGTAGTAGTAGTACACTTCTCGCTTATCACAATAACATCCGGTCACGTTTATATTGGAATTTGAATATTACGGTTCATAATTAAATATTTATCAAGTTTCTATATGTATAGTTGTCTTATTGTTAATAGAGATTTATTTATTATTACTTGTTCAATTTTTCACCGCGGAATTATTTACAAGTGTTGTGATGACGTCCTATACCCGTCTAATTCCATACTTGTATTAAAAGTAATTCGATATATTAAGGGTTATAATCGCTTATTTTTAGTTATATTATAAGCGCTTAGGGCTGACGTCACATATATTTTTCTATTTTTTTACAAGTCCACATTGAGGTCCCATTATTATAGCACTTTTCCCATTACTTATCAGTAACACTGTTTGGCGCAATGGGTAGCGCGTCGGGCTCTCAACCAGCCGACCGGTGTTCAAATCCTAGCAGGCAAGACTCACTAAAAAAATACGATGCTACTAAGCATACACTGTAACTTGGGTTGCATACTTTCAACCATCTAGTGGACAACTTGACAAACAAATTTTGAACAACGCTCCATCTAGTGGACAACTCCACTACCCGACAAGACGCCATCTTGGACAACGCCTAAATTCTTCCCGCCAACAACGACGCCATCTTGGACGCCATCTTGGACGCCATTCTTCCCGCCAAGTCGACGCCCTAATTCTTCCCGCCAACACCAGCGACGGTGGCGCCACCACGCAAACACGTGGTCATTTCTTGAACTAAAACGCTAAAAATACATCCGGCGGAAGTCCATGTATTTCTCCATAAGAAACACCGGATGTAGCCCCCATTTTACACTACTTGTGTGTGAGTGTGTGTGAGTGTGTGAGTGTGTGTGTGTGTGTGTGTGAGTGTGTGCGGAAATTTGTTTCCACGTTTTTGGTTAAGAAAGCTAAAACTTTCCTCAACCGTTGTTGCTTCTGAGGATTTGACGGTAGCATATTAGGTTTATTTAAAGGTTTTGGTGTTTTTTTTTATACAACGGTCTGATTGAATCTATTTAGTGCAACAACAAATCTCAGCAAATCTGCTCTTATAGCAGCCGGGTGACAAAAAGTTTCTACAATAGACAAATATTGTTACATTAGACTTTTACATTTATATCTACAAACCTTGTACATTTTAAAAATTTTAAACTCAAAATGTTATTATATTTTTAGTATGTCTTGGTCTTGTAACAGTTTTGTTTGGGGTTCCGAGTAAAATAGATTTTTAACAATAATTATTTATTTTTGTAAAAAACACTAAAGAAAATAGAAATTTAATTATAAAATAAAACAAATAATTACCTTATGAACAAAAATCAAAAATTACACACAAAATTTAACATAATAAGAATGAATGGTTTTTTCAAACTGCGAACAGCACGGCAATCAAGCTTTTTGGACAAATTTTTACCCGCCAATACTAGTTTTTGTTTCCATTGAAATTTGTTTTGGGGTAGCAAAGATTTTTTATGGTTAAATTGTAATTTGTTTGGCGTAATCCTTATAGATTCATGGACTACGTTGTTAAGGAGGTTTTTAAACTGACTCACTTTGTTAGCTTATTTTGTTTGAGTATTGTTACAATACGCTCTAAACAATCTGCCCAGTTTTCGCATAACCCATAAAAATTTGATTGAAGATGGCGTACAGAGCTATAGGTGGGCTTAATATGCAATTCTTGCATTGTTTTTTTTCATAACGCAAACGTAAATTAAGTGCCTAAATATAATAAATTTGGATTTAATCCGCTTTTCTTAATGGTAATAACGTTACATATTTGAGAAAGAAGTCTATTAAAACGCATAAGTACATTACACCCCCACAACTTCCAGATAAGGGATCATATAAGTCTAAAGCTACAATTGATTTAACTATTTTTATTGAGATTTGGTTTGGCTTTGGGAGTTGAGCACACTGACTCTTTTGAAACAAAATACAAACTTTTAACACCGATCTGCTGCAATAGCTTTCTAAGTTTTATATGTTCCAAAATGACATCTCTTGATAAGCGCGTGTCATCATGACAACAAACTTTTGAGAAATTCAAACTCAAAGCAGTTTATCGACTAAATTATTTAAGTATAAAACATCTTCACATCTTCACAGATTTCAAATTGCTTTTGTAACTTTGGATCATTATTTAACAATCCTTTTATAAGTTTTCCTAACTTTGGATATTTTTGCCGATGACTACCAATAATGTCAAAAAACGTGCGCGTTTCTAAAGGCTGTTTAAAAAAATTCATCACTTTAATTTTTTTTTTTTTGAGTATAAGGGCGCAACCTTTTAAGACAGTACATCTACTACAGTATACTTCAAATTCTTGCCGTGCTAAAGCCCAACGGGTTATTCTGGGTGACAAAAGCTTACAGGAATTGATGTATGCCATTGCCCTATTATCCGTATAAACCATGAAATGCCGGCTTAACAAATGCCTCCAGTATTTTTGGAGAGCCCAAACAAGAGCCAGGACTTTTTTCTCGGTGGCTCCGTAATTTTTTTTCTGATCTAAAAACGTTCAACTAGCCTACCCAACAATATGTTTTTCTCCGTTTTTAATTTGATAAAGTTGATAACAAGACCAACGTCACTTGCATCGGTCTGCATGTAGTAGTCTTGAGCTGGATCTAAGGATGATAAAACATCGTGGTCTGCAACAATGTGGCTTTAAAATCATTAAAAGCGTTTATTTCCGGCTGTTCCAAAACTTAACGTTGCTTCTTTTTCAATAAACAAGTAAGCAGTTTAATTTTTTTTACAGAGCGCTATCAAAATTGCACATTCGTAAAAACCGCTAAAGTTCTTTTTAATTTTTGGGCGCAGTATATTTTAAAACTGTCTAAATGCGACCGGGTCTTAATACCACTTGAGTTCAAGAGGTATCCTAAAAAGGTAATTTCTTTACAAAAAAAAACACTTTTTTAATCTCAACGTTTAATCTGCTTTTGAAAGTTTAGTTAAGACTTGGTTGGTATGGCTTAGATGAGCTTCAAAAATATCCAAAATTATTAATATATCGTCGATGTACGCAGTCATAAACAATAAAAACTTTGTATCTCGGACAAACTGCTACTTTCGATTAATTGTGACATATAGAGTACCTTGTCGGTCTTTTTAGTTTTGATAGATATCCGCATAACTTTTTCGCGTAAGCTTGTTTTTAATTTTCTATTTCTGGGTAGCAAAAAAAATGCGTAAATTCGGTTTTAAGAATGTTTACCCAGTTTATTTTATTGCTTTATGGTTAAAATCAACTTTTAATAACATATATAGTATGCCCATAGATATTATGTCTTTGCGACATGGGCTTGAATTATTTCAGCGGATTACTTTATTACTAATTATTTTGAGGAAACAATTATGTTTAAATTATATACCATAAATAACTTATAACACCTCGTTCCAGGTACATAATACAATCATAATTGCCTGCTAATAAAATAATCCGTTAAGATCATTTAAGTTCATGTTGTAAAAACACTATGAGCATACCATAGAAAACTTTCAACATGTAAAAATTCGTGAGTGAACAAACTTACTTAAATTTTGAACGTTAGTAAAGCTTGGTTTATAATTCGTTGACATTTTTGTATTTTAAATTCCCTCGTAATATAAACTCCCGTGCAAGAAAAATATCCTATCTTGTTAGTATCATCATTTATTTGACCCCATACTTTGCTACCAATACAGCTGACCTTGGCGCCATTGTCTACTAAAACTGGGTTTAGACTGGGCTCAGTATATTACTGCGTTCTTTGTCATTATTGTTCTCATTTTGCTAAATTTGCAAAACGTTATTTTGCTTAGAATCTTTTTGTCAAAATGTCATTTTGTTTAGTACCGTGCTTTGTTTATTACCTACAAATTTTGGTAAAGTACGGTAATTATTACGTCGAAAATATGGATGTACATTTGAAAACTCGTCCAGTTCTTGGTAACAATCTGCATACCAAAGTAAAAAAAGTTGTAAAACTTCTAATCAAGTATTTGCAGCTACTAAAGAAGAAGATATAACAGGTGGAAAATGAAGAGCAATAATAATTGTTCCTATCAATAACGGTTCACTGTAAAGTGCTTGCAAATGTTCCGCTACACAACACAATAATTAAAATGTTCTACTACTGACTCATTGCCTTCGCGAAATCGATATTTGCAATGTTAAACGCACATTACTTTGTCTACTTTCCGCTCAAAACGGCTCTAAAAAACCCGTTTTAAATTCATTATATTTTTTAAAAACTGGCAAAAAAGCATCAGCCTATAATTTTGCAGTATCTTTAAAACAAGAAAATATTAAATTCTTAAATTGTACTAACAAATTCAATTAATATAATAAATTATTCTTTATTTCTAATAATTCCTTAGAACTAATTTCCTTGTTTGAAGAATTATTTAATCTTGATTAATTGCCTGCACAATATTATTTATTAGGCCGACTATTTCATCATTTTGCCGTAAGTACGGCCCTGTTCCATTTGCCGGATTTGACCCATATTCATAATTGCGACGCAAGGGTTGAATTGAAATGCGTTTTTATTTTGAAAATCAGCATATGATCTCTTATTTTCAAACACTTGCATATTTTGTACAGACGTTGGTTGAAATGCATGATTTATATTATGGAACAAATTATTTATATGCGGTAATGTAGGATTATTTATAATATCATTGCTCAATACCTCGTGTTGCCCGAAAAAAAAATTGAGGCCGCGTTTTCTTTCGCGCTTCCATCAATTGGCGAGGCCGAGGCCGCGTGAAATGGAAAATTCCTACCTCGAATTAATCTTGGCGCCGGTGTCTTTTGTTCCACGGTGGTGCTGGTTTTTCCGCTTGCCTGCGATACATTTGAATGAATGTTGCCCTCATGATCCTGATATTCTTGCGGCAATGATTATTCCTTCCGCTCCGTACACCTGCCGCATAAGAGTTTCTGCATTCTTATTTTTGTCCATCTTCTGTCATAATTATCACTGTTTTAATCAATATACTCACCTTTAAGTTGGACGTCAGATGTAATAGTTTTGTTCAGGGTTGCAAGTAAAATAGATTATTTATTTCTATAAGAAAACACTAAAAGAAATACAAATTCAATTATAAAATAAAACAAATAATTATCGGGTTACTTATCGACCAATCATAGTTTCGATTACTTACAAGTAATTTAAAGCGCCAGACGTACGACTCGCGTATAAACAGAAATTGAAATAAACAAAAATCAAAAATTACACACAAAAATAAACATAAAAATAAATATTGTTTTCAATACAAAAACAAATAGAAGAACAATATAAATAATATAAATCCTCAATAATAATAAAACATACGCAAATATTCCATTTGCTATCTTACAATATTTTCTTCTATCACAAAGTGTTAAATATCTCCTTTTTTAAATTACAAACATTTAAGAAATTATAAATAATCAAACGAAAGACTGGTTTGCCGATTATTTATAATATCAATTGTGTTCATAAGAACAGAAATATTTATTCAAAATTGTCTTCGCCATCATGCGATGCCGTGGTCGTACAAGGCATACTGACGAGGTTTGTAGAACCGAAACAATTGTCTATGCTTGACCCTTGGCCGCTGTGATTCGATTGACTGATTTTGAATAAATTATTAATTCATTTAAGAAATTTGTTCTGAACTTTTTTAATTTGATCAATGATTTGTATGACGTTTGATAAATTTTAATTTTTTTAAAGCTGGGTTAGTTACATGATGAAATTGTTTAACAAACGTTGAACTATCTAAAAATACACCAAGATTAAAAAAAATCGACTCTTTCTAATATCTGAAAGTTTTTATTTATTACTATTATACGTAATGTTAGAAATGCTATAATCAGAATTTTAGATTTGACTTATTTCAAAAACTCTTTGAGTTAGTGTAAACTTCTTTTTTTAGATTATTGATGTACTTTTTATAACTAAATTATTTTCTTACTTGCATTTATTTCGAATGTCTGTAAACAGTAAATAGTCGGTTTGAGGACTTTTTATAGGTACATACTTATACACGCCTTTCCCTTTTAAGGTAGGTACTGTACAATATATAACTTTGGTTCTCAAACAATTTATCTCTATGTTTTTCTGTCATTATTTACTTCCTTTGCTTCATCAATATTTATACATCTAGTTATGCATGCTCTCTCTTCCCACTATTATTATTTTTTTGCACGCATTGATCTACAACATTCAAACAACTTTACGTGGTCTCTCTTTGCATTTGGTCCAACTACATTTCAATCATAGATTTTTTTTTTTTTTTTTTTTTTTAGGACGTAGTGAGTTGTTTGGCTCTCAACAAGTGGCCCTTAAGAATAACTTACGCATGGTAATACCTTCCGGTTTTCTTCTCTGCGCAAATCCTGTTGTTTTAATGTCCCTGTCTAAACTAACTTACATTTGGTGCTAGTTTGAGGCGGGCTGGTTTTTGCTTCGCGGATTTTCACGCATCATCTGCGGCACGCATGCTGTCCCCGGCCCCTCTCTCCCTATAGCCCCTACCTTTGTCTGTCTCTTTTGTCATTTTGCCTTTTCTTATCTGCACTGGCATCTACCTCTGCATTCTCTTCTTTCTCCCATCTTTGTGTTATTTACTCTAATTATATAATTTGTTCTCAGATGTGCTCTTAGCTTACTAAGGTCTTCGTTCACTTCTTCTTTATCATATCCCCTCTCCTTCATGAATAATTTATGCAGTTCCATCAGTTGTATTCCTTTTGGCAGTCCTAGATTTGTAAGTTTTACCTCCAGTGATATCCTTGTATCTCCATCAGGAATTACTTCTTCATGTCCTCTCGTTGCCAGGTATATTCTGACTATCTGAAAGGTTGCGTTCTCAGTCATCCTCGAGATAGCATATCTACCATTTGGTATATGCCTTGTTATTTCTGTTATTCTGCTTTCCTTCAATGTTTCTTTTCTCCTTCTCCTTATCTCTGCAATTTCGTTTGGTATTGTAGTCTCTGTAAATGTTCTTCTTTTTTCTTCTGTTTCTTGGTATGCACAATTGTCATATCCTTTCTTATTTTTTTCTTTTTGATCTTTTTCTCTGTTTTCTTGTTTCCATTTAGCTTCTCTCATCTCTTTCCTTTCTCTTCTATGGCTTTTAGTTTGTGTGTTTGTTTCCATTGTTTGTTTTTCTATATTCTTCTATTGTCAAACTCTTCAATTTTTTTTTTTTGTACACTTGTTGCAAAGTTTTTTAACGCCCTCCATTTATTTTTATCTTTCAAGCATTTGTTAATGATTGTTCTTTTATCCACTTTGCTTTCTAGTATATATTCTAGTTTTTTTCTATCTTCCTCCCACGCCTCGCATTCTACTAGAGTGTGTTCTGCGTTATCGTGTGTTTCTTCCTGACAAAATGTACACCTTTCTTCTTCATTTATTTTTTTAATTTTTTGCAAGAATTTTTCAAATGCTCCGTGCCCGGTCAGTATTTGTGTTGTATAATAACACGTCTCGGGTTTCTTCTCTACCCATTCTTTTATGTCTGGGATTAATTCTCTCGTCCATTTCCCCTTTTCTTCTGTATCCCATTTTCTCTGCCATCTTTCCATAGTCTTCTCTCTTGCTCTTATATTTGCTTCTTTTTTACTCGTTCCTTCTTTTACAAGTTTTTTTATTTCTATTCTTTCCTCCACCATCATATCCGCGGGAGGTGTTGCCGCAATTATCTCTACTGCCTCTTGTGACACTGTTCTGTAAGCTCTACAAATCCTTAGCGAGCTTGCTCTTGTGGCTCCTCTTACTTCCTTTCTGTTTTTCTTTGTTTTCATGGCTTCTCCCCATGTTTCTGCGGCGTACAGCAATTTGCTTCTTGCTGCCGTTGCTATTAGCCTTCTGCTTTCTTCTCCTGGACCTCCGTTGTTTGGCATAAGTCTACCAAGCTTTCTCTCAATTTCCTTTGTTCCAATGACCGCTTCCTTAACCTGTTCATTCCATCCCTTTGCTTCGAGTGTCACTCCAAGGTATTTGATTTTTTTTCCTATGGTTATCTCTTGATCTCCCACCTGTATCTTACCTGTTCCTCTATTATTCCTCTTAGTCGATAGCCACGCTGCCTCAGTTTTTTGTGTTACTAGTTTTAAGCCCTTACTTCTCATCCATATTTGTATCATATCAATTGCCAGCTCTAATCTTCCTTTTAGTACTTCTATTTCTACGTCTCTACCTACTACTGCTATGTCGTCCGCAAATGCTGTTATTGACACGCCTTCCGGCATCTTCATTCGAAGTAACTCGTTATAGACAAGGTTCCACAGTTTTGGTCCCAGTGCTGAGCCCTGCGGTACTCCTCTAGTAAGTTTGAATCTTCCATTTTTGGTCACTAGATTTCTGTCCTGTAAGTAGCTCCATATAATCTTGATTGTTTTTCTGTTCAAATCTTTCTTCTTTGCCGCCTTTATGATTGCTGCCCATGATACGCTATTAAACGCGTTCTGTATGTCCAACGCTATCATTACACAGTGTTGCCTTTTCCTCTGCGTTCCGCTGTTTGCTTCTTTTGCTATTGCTTTCACTTTTTCAATAGCTCCTAAGGTTGTTTTTCTTTTGGTAAATCCGTATTGTTCTTTTTCCCATCCTCCTTTTTCTTCTATTTCTTGTTCTATTCTCCGTACAATAACTTTTTCCATTATTTTAGCCATTGTGTTGATTAAACATATTGGTCTGTATGATGTTGCTTTTCCTGCTTCTTTTTTTTTTTCAATCAGTACCAGAGTGGCTTCTTTCCAACATCCTGGGAAAGTTCCTTCTTTTAGGCACCTGTTGATTATTTGAGTTATTTCTATCTCGTTTCCGTCTAATGCTGCTTTAACAATCTCTGTTGTTATTTCGTCCGGACCTGGTGCTTTGTTGTTAGGCAATTCTTTTATGATCTCTTTGATCTCTTCCACTGTTGCCATAACTGTTGCTTCTTCTTTTTTTGTTTCTAATTCTTCTACTGGTTCTCCCTTGGGAAATAGTTTTTTAATTATGACTTCTTCTTCTTCGTCTTCTTTTAAGCAGATTCCTTTTGTTCTTCCACCCAAATTGTCCATCACTATTTTGTACGGTTTTCCCCAAGGATCCCCATCTATAGATTCTATCATTTCTTTCCAGCAATCTTTTTCTGCTATCCCTAATTGCCTTTTTTAAAATTTTTCTGTCGTTTTTTAGTTTCTCTTCTATTTCCTCTGTGTTCTCTCCTCTTCTTCTCAGCCTTTTGATTTTCCTCGCTGTTTGTATTGTGTTTTTCCTGCATTCTTTTATTTCCTCACACCACCAGTATGGTCCTTTTCGTCCGCCTTCCCTGTACCTAGGAATTGCTTCCTCCGCCGCTTTTCTCAGTTTTTCTGAGTACCTCTCGCATCTTTTCTCAATATTTTCGTTTTCTGTCACTTCTTCTGTTTCCATGCCTCTCTTTATCTTTTCTTTGTCCATTCTTCTTACGTTCCATTTACCTTCTCTCGTGTGCTCCTGTTTTCCTTTCTCCTTTGTATTGTATTGTATATGTTTGTGTAGACTCAGTGATTCTTCTTCAGTCACGGTCCATTCATTTATTATTTTTGCCATTTCCCACGTTGCTATGGTGATGTCAATATGTGATTTTGAGCTTTCTCTTACAAACGTCGGTTTGTCTCCATTGTTGCAGATTGTAAGATTTAACCCTGCTATCATCTCCTCTAAGATTTTTCCTCTTAAATCGTTCTTGTAGCCTCCCCATCTCGGTGATTTTGCGTTGAAATCTCCTCCTACAATAATTTTTTTGTTTTTCTGTTTTCTTAAACTTCTTTCTAATTCTTCTATCCACTCTCGATAGTATTCCAGACCGCAGTTTGGGCTGATATAACAGCTGTATACTATCATGTTTTGTACTTCTGCCCACACTATTCCTTCTTTTGGTGTTCCCCATCTTTCCACCTTGTCCCTACACTTTCCCTTAGCTAAAATTGCTGCATCTGTTCCTTTGTCTCTTATCCACTTACCATTTAGTTTGTTTTTATTAGGTTCACTCACTAGCACTAGGTCTATTTCCTCTCTCTCCGCTGTTGCTATTAGTAAATCGTGAGCCTCTTTTCCCCTCCCTATGTTTATTTGTATAAACTTATACTTTATGTGATACTATTTTTTCCTCCTGTTCTCTCCAGTTATCTGGGTTGTTGTCCTCCATATTCTTCTTTGTTTTTCTCATTTCTTTTTTCTTTGTAGCTGGACATCTTTTCTCTCCCGTTCTGTGTCCTAATACTTTGCATTCAATGCAGTATTCTTTGTTTCTGCATTCGGCAACCTGATGTCCCTCCTTTCCGCATTTTATACATAGCGAAGACCTGTCTTCCCTATTGCATTCTACCGCTACATGTCTTTTCCTCCAGCTTTTATAACATTTTCTTTCATTTGCTTTAACTTTCTCTACTCTGCATCTTATGAGTCCTATGTTTATTCTTCCTTCTCCTATTATCTGTTCTGCTATTTTTTTGTCCATTTTGACTATAGCGGTTTGTATTTCTCTATAACCTTTCTTTATGGAAATTATTGTACTTCCTTCTGTGTTCACTTTGTTCATAATTTCTTCCAGTATTTCTTCTTTCTTAATTTCCGGGCTAATATCTTTGATTATCAGCAGTTCTGTAGTTTTGTTGCTGGCTTTTTGTACATTGCAGCCTTCCATTCCATTTTTAATTTTTTCTATCTCTTTCCCCGTCTCATTACCCTTTGTAATTAGTAACAACTCCCCTTTTTTGCTTCTCTTACCTCCTTGAACGTAGATCCTTTTATCTGGATTTTTGCCTGTCTCAGCAAATCTGCATATGTGACACCTTGTTTGCTCACTACTATAGCACCTGTTTCCGTACTTGTTTTTTTTTCTCTATGTGTTTCCGCTACCTGTCCCTGTGTTGGCACGCACAGTCTTATTTTTGTGTTAGTTCTTCTTCCTGCTATTTCCATAATTTTTTTTGCATCTCTTGCCGTAATTCCCGTTGGTATTGGTATATTTATTTCTTCAATACTTAATGTTTTTGTTTTGATAAGCATTTTTTCGATAGCTATTAGTATCTCCTTATTCCCTGCCGTTTCGATTTTCTGCTTAATGATGTGTACCTTTCCCACATTTTTTCCGCTTAGATTTTTAACTATTTCTATATATGGCGTTTCATCTTCTCCTTCTTCCTCCATTAGGTTACGGTTTTCTTCCCTATTATCTCCAGTTTCCATTGTCTGTGTCGACATTTCTATACCTATTTTTGTTTTATTTTCATTCCCCTGTTCTTTTTTTTGGATTTCTTCAAATTCCATTCTCTCCATATTTGTTTCTAGTTGATTCGCCACCTTTTTAATTTCCAGTTTAGTGGTTGTACACTCACTGGTTAAGTTTTTTAACTCTCTAATTAATTTCCCCATTATTTGGATTGTTGTGGGGTTATTTGCTCTCTTCGCCTCGTTGTTACCTCCTGGCGAATCTATTTCTCTCCCTCTTTTTTGATTCGTTTGACCTAATTCTTTATCTTTATTTTTATCCGGCGGTGTTCTTTGCAACATCCCGCTTTTTAAAAATGCATCCATCTTATTACGTTTTTTGACCCTTGGCCTAGTTTCACTTTTAATTAATATCAAATTGCTGTTTCCGCGTTTATGTTTTATTATGTAACACTAGACGTGTCGCGCGTCACGACACGAGTGTGTTTTAAAACACGACCGCACCTTTATTTTTTTGTGTGTCCAGTTTTACACTTTTTTGAACTTTCACAATAAACTTTTCACCTTTCCACTGTTTGTTCTAATTCACAGAATTTTAAATTTTTTAAATAACGTAGATTATTCACCATTATTTAAATCGCCTTTATGCACATTCGCGAGCGCGTCCGTTCTCCGTCGGACATTGACCGCGACTCTCAATCATAGATTAGTTTTGTTATTCTATCCTCACTTATTCTTTCAACATGGCCAAACCAAAGTTGAATACTACGTTTGTACTGGTATATCAGTGTTACTTTCAAACCACATTTGTTCATTACTCACTCATTTTTAATTTTGTCTATAAAAGTTTTTCCACACACGCTTTTTAAATACCCCATTCCAACCGCATTTATTTTTCTTTTGTGTTTTTCTTAAAATACCCATGCTTCAGAGCCACACAACAGAGTTGGTGTTGACACACTTTTATAACCTGCCGTTTTTGCCTCCTTGTATAATACTTTATTCTTTGCAATCATACACATACTTTCTACTACTTTTTGCAATGCATTTACTTCTCTTTCGATTTCTCCATCAAAATTACTATTCTTATTAAACATTCTTCCCAGATACACACAAACATCCACCTGCTCCAAGCGATTACTATTTAACCCAATTCTACAATCACTGCCTAATTTGTCTTTATTGCAGATCATAATTTTGATTTGATTTAGTCAGTTTAGCGCGTTTTGTAAATCAATTTTGTTTTCACACATTACCACAGCATTGTCAGCATACAACAGCACTCCTACATTTACATTATCCATCCGTATACGGTTAATGTCTTTCCAGGCATTTCTTATCATTAACTATATCTCAGTGCATTGTGTGTGTTAATTTTTATTACATTATTTAAGCTTTTGGATGTTAACTCTGGCTTAGGACCACACACCATGAGGGTTGACCATTTACAAACCAGCTTGTCTGCCTTACTTACTTTGTTTGAGTGTCCTCTTAACCCAGAGCTGCTCAATGCTGTTTCCACGGGCTGCTAAAATGAAAAACACAATGACATTCAAAAATTAGCTTTGATGTGATTCTAGGCTTGTTTATAGCAATTGGAAACGTTCTACCATCCGTTTTAATTTGGACATTCTTGGCAGATATTTTGCGGTTCACAATTTTCATAACCCAATGGGTTATCCCGACTACTTCTGCCTAAAAAATAGTTGTGTGAGCTTTTAGTGGTAATGATATTTTAAGGTCCAGGTCTTGCGAGAAGATTCCTGCTCCAGAACTTTTATTGGTTTTTGAGCCATCCGTGTAGATTCTAATCAAACTATTGACCACGTTCTGCTCTTTTTGTTTGTGTGTGCGCACGTTGCAGGGTCTTTGAAACACAAAAAAGGATGACATGTTATCTGTTTGCGCTCCTAACAGAGGTGTTTTCTTAATAGTCTCTTCCAGGAGAGTACAGTGTTTGCTAACCCTCCCTGCAGTGTGCCAAAATCTAGCTGCATTCAGACGCAAAACTGCAATTGTTGCCATCTGCTCGACGTAAATGTCGAGGGGTGGCAGACACAACATTGCCTCTATAGCTGCAGTAGGTATTGTCCGCATGCCACCTGTTATACTTAGGCATGCCGTTTGTTGCAACTGATTCAGTTTGCTTGCTGACGTTTTTTGTTTAGCTTTTGGCTACCATATTAGTGCCCGTATGTGATCATAGGTCTTATGACGGCTGTGTACAGCCATAGCATTATCATTGAAGACAGTCTCCATGTTTTCCTCACAGCTCGTCTGCATTGCCAAAAAAACATATAAACTTTTTTGCATCTCGTATTTAGATGTAAGATTATTGTCAAAAACCATACCAAAATATTTTACCTTTTAAGTTTTGGTAAGTTTAGATTTCCATTTTTCCTTTTTTTTTGTGAAAAGAACCAGTTTGGTTTTCAGAGGGTTGACCGTAAGAGCCTGATCTTTGCACTAATTTTAGATTATTTTTATAGCCTCTTGCATCAAGTTGCAGAGTATGCTTTCAAATTTACCGATTAGTAGGATTGTTATGTCATCTGTATAACCAGTTGTATGAAGCTATGATCATTGACTAGCCGTATAAAGCTGTCGACTACTATACTATATAGTAGTGGAGATTATATACCTCCTTGGGGACATCCTTTAACAACAACTTTCCTGACCGTCGAATCTCCTATATTAACAGTAATTCCTTCTTTTTCCAACATGTGTTTTATCCATCTACTGATTGTGGAGTTTACAATATGTGGTTTTATTAAAAGCGCTTTTAATATCTATAAACACGTCTAAAGTAAATATTTTGTCTCTTAATGATCTTTTAGTTTGGACCGTTTCAAGATGTAGGGCCGGGGTGTATTGGCTTAGTAATAAGAGCCGTTTTTCAAATTAATCATTCGCACAATTGTTCTAATGTCTTCAGGAGAAAAGACGTAAGGCTGATTGGGCAATAAGATTTTGCAAGAGTGTAATTGTTACGCCCTGGTATTAGTATAAATACAACTATACATTCTTGCCAGGTGAGTTAGTATGATATTTTTGCCCCATTGTAAAAGGACAGGAAAGACTCCATCTAATCTTGGCGCTTTATATAAAAGAAGTTTTTAATTGCCCATGTTATACGCACCTCTTCAACAAGTTGGTGAGCAGTTACGCAATCTTCCTCTGATACAGCCGGAATCGTAACGTCGGACTTGTTCCGGCACGGTACAGCTTGGTAAATGGATTTCTAAAAGTATCTCCGTTGCTTCCGATATATTAGCTGTGTTTAAGCCGTCAATTTGTTTCAGGCAACCCAGTTGCTGTTGGGAATTTTTGGATAAGATTTTTATCAGCCTTGCAGCATTTGAGGTGTTTTTGACATCCTCACAAAAACATCTCCAAATTTCCCGTTGACGTTGACGTATGCGTCTTTTATAATCTTTCTGGGCATTTTTGAATAACATCCGGTCTGATTGGTTTTTTGAGTTTTTTGCTCTGTTGAAAGATCTCCGTGCAGCCTTCTTAAGCCGGTCAAGTTTCTCACATTACCAAGATATGTTGTTGTTTAGTTTAGTAGCCAGCCTAAGTGAGCACGAGTTCTTGTACGCTTGTGTTACAGAATTTTCCAACTTACTTACATAGTTTTCTATTTTTTCTACACTAATAGGTTTACTTAAATTAGCACAAGTACTTAAACTCCGCAATAAGTTGTTTTGAAAAACAGCTTTATAGTTTTGGTATAGCTTGATTATTGTTTTTTGTTTATGTTTTACAATAAATTTTATCTTCCTGTGATTTTTTTGATTGAAACCCACTTAGATACGTGCCAGTCGTGGATTTTGTTTAAAATGCTAAGAGTTGCCAGTGTAATATCTATCACAGTCTGGCTGCGGGACGTAACGAATGTTGGTTTAACGCTTTGGTTTAGTATTTCTAAATTTGTACTGATAATAAAATTGTAAAGTTGCTTACTCCTGCCATTTGTGTCTTCACTTCCCCAGACAGTATAATGGGAGTTGGCGTCACATCCAACTATGAGGTCAACATTTCCTTTTGTACAGTAGTGCACCAAATCCTCCAGCTGTGTTGTTGGAGATGGTATGTCGTGCGCGAGAGGTGCCGACGCCACAATGGTGTCTGGCTTCCGTTTGTCTGCCAAGTTGATTCTGACGGTTGTAAGGTCACCGTCAAAAAGCTGTGGCATAAGAAACGATGTTATGTGCTTAGGTATGTATATACACGTCCGTAGCTTACCGTTAGTTGGGTTTGAAAATACTTTCCTACTTAGTTTGCTCAATCTGCAAACTTTCTGCTTCACTGCCGTACACTTTTTTCAAGTTATTCTTTCTAGCACTTTTTAATACCGTTCTCATTCTTCACAATTATTCTGAATGCCACAACTTGTCTTTTGCACTCTTTGTTTTGCTTTCTTTATTCACTTCCAAAATATTTTTTTATTTTTTTCATAATCATTTTTTTTTATATCTTTTGTTCTTTACTTTCAATTACTACTTTCTTTGCATTTAGTTTTTTCTTTTTGTACACATTATGTAACTTATTTTTTTTTACCTCATTTTTCTTTTCAATCCACTATTTATATGCTTCTTTCCTTTCATTCCCTGCTAGTATCACATGTTTTTTTACAAAGCATCTCTCTTTACATTTCCAACCACTATCACTCCAAATACATCTTTTGCACATTCAACTATTGTCATTTTTAATCTATTTCCTACATTTTTAATGTCCGCATTTAACATTTCTTTATTCAGTTTTTGTTCTTCTTGTACTAATTTCTTTTTTAAAAGATTTTTCATATTTTTCACTTTTACTCTGTTTATTTTATGTTTGCTTATTCTTAATAAATTTACGACCACGGTCTACTTTTAATAAAAAAAGATAATGATCAGTTCAACATTTAGCTTTACGTACTATCGAGTATCTCTAATTAAACTTTTCAATCTATCATCATGCACCACAAAGTCAATCGACTCACCCATATGCCATGTTTACATGTAAATAAGTTTGTGCTTAAACAAGTGTTTGATATGAATAAACTCTTTTCAATGCACAAACTCATTAATTCTATGCCATTTTTGTTCACTATATTGTCACCATACTTTCCTACATTCAAATCTTTCAATAAAATAATTTGTATGCCAAGTTCACTGGCACTTAAGATTACATTCAGATGCAGTCAAAACTCTACATTCTCATCCTTACCATTGATAAGCGCATACAAAGCCCATAGAAAAATTCTACAGATGCCAATTTTCATACATATCCATAAAATTCTAGACAAAATCAACTCATACTTTCTTACATGTTGCTTGGTAGAGAAGTTTAGAATTATGCCTATATCTTGACAACCATCCAATCATGTACACTAGACCACAAAGTTAGACTACCGTCACTCATAGTACCCACATATTTTTCTATTCTTTTTGTTTCACCCATACATAAAATATCATTAATTTATTTTAACAATTTAAGTTTTTTGACATATACTTTTCTTACATTCCACTTTATTTATACTTTTGACCACCGCTGCTTACCATTGCTTTGGCCACCCAAGGCTATTGCACATGTGTTTTTTGTAGTACTCAACTCAACAAGAGTACTAAGCTAATTGTCTCCACACAGTATTTGCTATTGACGATAAGAGTTTAAATACCGTCCGATGTTGGCCAATTTAGCCAATATAAAACAAATGCAACCTTGCTGTGCCCTATAGTGTCGAGCAAGTTTGCACTATTCCAAACAAGCCAGTATCACTAATAATATTAAAGACTTTTGCCTTGTAGGTTAGCATACTGTTGCTTGTGTTGTTACTACTAGGAGGAAAAGCAATTCACCGGAAAACTAGATCAGTTTTATAGGTTTTATGCAATTTTTTTTAAATTATTATATTAATTTTTTGGAAAATCAATTTGAATAACTAGAAGACAAATTTGTGCCAAATTTAAAAACACATAACTCAATACAAGAATACTGTGTATTATAAAATACTTGCGTGCAGTATATTTGTGTGGAACTATTATCGCGCACCACAAACATACGTGAGGGGTGCCGACGCTCGTAGCGAGTATGGCACTATAAGAAGAAGATATGCATGTGAGCGTCTACGTGATTGTAAAAAATATGTAAAAGTTTGTTGAATGTTTAATTCTAACAAAAACATGTTTAATTGTGTTGGAAACTTAAAATTAAATCTAAACAAACAGCAATTGAAACACCACTCCCGCTCTTTTTAACACTACTTTCAGTATTTCTATCTTTCTTATAAATACAAAATAATGATAATGCAAGTTTAGAAGATAAAATAGCTTCATAAAGATTAATTTTATTAAATAAATCCACTAATTCAAATATCAAAATCACGAAGTCTTACATTATTTGACAAATTTTCTAGCTTGGTTCTTAACCCATTCATATTCTTGTAATAAATAGCTAATGTCCGTTTTTTAACATATTTGAAACTTTATTTTCCACTATTCTTGGAACTAGTTAATGATCTGCCGATCTTCTAATTTTTGACAATTTAATTTATTGCAAACTTTCTTAATTTCTGCCTGTCGTTTGGGAGTATTATCTACACCCACACAAATTTTTCCAAATTCTTTTCCTCTACAATGTTTATTATGGCCTTAGTTGATTCTTTGCTATTACAAATTACTTTTATTGAACGAGGTATTAATTTATAAAAGCCAAAACGCACCACTTTTTTAATTGTTAGATTGAATATAATTTTATTGCTCATTAATTTTGTTACATTTGTTTGATATTGTTTGTTACTTTTTGTTGACGGTCCGGAATCTCAAGTATAGCTTTATCTAAACTTTGTGGTTAGTTTTCTTTGAGGATTACTATATCAGCTTTGAGTTTTATGTTTTCTTCTTCAAGACTTTTAACTCTTTTACCAAAATCATTAATAATTGCGGTGTACATCTGTTAAGTTGTAATAACAGAATTAAACTATTCTATAAAAAACGTCTTCAAAAACGAATCTTTGTCTAAGAGCCGCTTTTACAAGTGTCGGATAAACTAATCCGCAGTTATACCTGGTATAACACGCAATGCATTTTACAAATGCTAAGTTAGTTAATTCTCTAGGATAACCTTTTGAAACGTCAATTGTTCCGTAAGTTGTTTATAAGCAAATTTAGATTGTCTCCTCTATAACGTAATAGTGTTTAAATCAGATAGTGTCAACAAAAATACAAAAATTGGAGCAACAAACCCTACTTTTTTTACAAATATGATATGTGCGGTGCTTACTAGGATATGTGCGTTATACTAGGTATAACTACTGCTCTGAGCACCGGATAAGTTAACCCCGGTTATTCCTCTGCAAATCCTAACTATGCTTTAATTGAGAATTGTAAAAGCGGCCCTAAATGAATTAGATTTTTAGACAAGCTGCTAGTAGAACTACAACTATCTACTTTATGTGATTTTATAGATTTTGTGCAAGTAGGACATAACCAATTTATATCATTTATCTTAGTAGAGTTTGCAAAATAATACTGGTAGGATAGTTTACAAAATGTCTTATTAAAACAAACAATATATTGCAAACCACGGAATTGATTACAAAAATAAAAACAAAAAAAAGGTATAAAATGTGTCAAATAACAAATAAATAATAACAGAATAAAACCCCGCTGTAATGGTAAAAATAACATGAAGCAAGTACGGCAAGTTAATTACTTACAAACTCCAATTACTTCACTAAACAAAGATAAAATTACAACCGTAGTATACTATATTGAAAACTAGACTATACACATTATCACTACACTCTTTAATAATTTAATAATTAAATACAACTAAACTACTAAAATTTTAATCTTGCAAATGAAAACAATAAATCACGTCTCATTGGCGTACAGGTGATATTGTTATTAGTATCTGGAAAAATAGTTTTGCCTGACTTCTATCTTTTTACCGAAGAAAAAGTTAGCAGGTCTGATTTGTTGTCGGACGGCGACCTAACCAAATGTATTGGCACAACCTGATCAGTTACCGCTACTGGAGCATCGTTTTAGAACTCCGGTAATTGACTTATAGTTGCAGATTGTGAAGCCTCTCTCAGAATTAATTAACCTGACAGACTCAGAGCTTAAATGCAGATGTAACACTTTTAAGAAAAACTGCTGTTTACCTACCTCTTGGTTAAAAACTAGTTATACTCTCCAATAAAACAAAATTATTAAAAGACGTAAACATACAATTGTCATAGAAGAAAGAATTAATTGTATTATAGTTCAATAGATTGAAAATTATATTTAAATTATTATTCAATCAAACAAAATGTTATTAAACCTTTATTCTATCAATATATATATGTAAGTAAAGCTAGTTGGGAAATAAATATAAACATTGAGAAGACATATCTTTTGCGGTTTTTAAATATTTTTTATATAAAAAAAAGTAATTATAGTATACAACAACAATAATATAATAAACCACAAAATAAAAAAATAAAACAAGTGTGTGTGATGGTTAAAAAATAAAATTTGACCTAGAATACAATTTTAGTAAAAGTTTTTTTACCTATTATTTTGTCTTATCTTATCTTATTTTTTATTTTTTTACCCCATTAGAAAGATATACTAGTATAAATATACTAGTTTTAGTTTTAACCTTTTATTGCATTTAACATTTAATTTACTATAGTAAGATTAAGTATAGAAAGTTTGGTTTAAAAAAAACGGTAAGCAGGTCATTTCTTTCTAAAAAGAGAAGTGTGACAAAAGTATTTATTTTGATCTATTACCCTAGTAATGTGAATCGATCAATTTTTTAAAAAGATTTATTTGGACACACACCAATTTTATCAATATTATTTAATTTCAAATATATAAATGGAAAGCCTTTTGTAATGAATCTTCTGGATTATTATTGCTGTTCGAAGAATGGAATATTTTATATACACATAGAGAGCCTTTTTGTGATGGATATTTTGGATTATTATTGCTGTTAGAAAAATAGAATATTATATATGGGAAATTCCATTACTTTTCGACTAATTTGAAAAAGTCGACCTCTTTGATTTTGCTCAAATTTTCAGGGATGAAAATATAGATGAAAAAAATAAGATTCCCAAAATTTTGGACCTTAGAATATTGCCTGATCAAAATGACACACATTTGAAGGTCAGAAATTTTACAATAAAACGTCTTTTTTAGCTTATTTTGTATCTCAATTTTTGGGCTTCTGAAAAAAGATAAAAAAGTCCACAGTGGCTCAAGTTATTCCTTTTTACATGTACTTTAAAACTTATGTTTTAATGTTTAATATCGTGGCAGACATTTTGATATATTAAACTTCAAACATTATATAAAAAAAAACCGTAAATTCAGCAAAATCGCAACATTTTGCTTTCTTTAAACCGTTGTAACTTTGTCAAATCTTAACAAAATGTGATTTGCGAGGTCTAGATTTCCTCGTGTTTAATCTCTTTTTAAAGTAATCACACAATATTTATAGAATCAATACGTATACATCATTATTTTGATGCAGGAAGTTGCACATGTTTTCGCGATCTTCAAAACTTGTAATTTTCAGGTCCCGAAAAAGCGCTGTCACCCTATGTCGATTTTAGCAAAAATTTCAGTAAATACTTTTTAGAACACAAGATAAAAGGTTATCTATATGAGAAATGGTATATTTGGCGTTATCAAGATTTTTTTAATATTCAAAAATTGTCAAAATCAGCAAACGGCACATTTTTGAATTTTAATTTTTGGGCCTCTGAAAAAAGATAAGAAGGTCTACGGTGGCTCAAAATATTCCTTATTGCATGTACTTTAAAACCCATATTCGTATATTTAATGTTGAGGCAGTCATTTTGATATATCAAGCTTTGAAGGTTATTTAAAAAAAAAACGTAAATTTGAAAAATTGCAAAATTATGATTTGTTTAAGTAATCACACTAGACTTATAGAATCAATTCATATTCACCACTATTTTGATGGAGGAAGTTGCACATGTTTTTGCAATCATCAAAACTTGTAATTTTTAGGTCCTGAAAAAACGCTGTCACCCTATGCCGATTTTAGTCAAAATTTCAGTAAATACTCTTCAGACCACAAGAAAAATTATTTATATGAAAAATAATATATCAGGTATTATCAAGAAGCCATTGAGAAAATGCAACTCGTTGTGCTGCGTCGCATGGTTGTATAAAAAATGCGTCAAAAAAGTTGCTTTCTGATGAGAAATCTCAATTGCTAAGACATTACCATTACAGAATACGTAAAAAAAATGATATCTGCGTATTCTCCGTTGTTGATCAGCATTTTTATCAAACTTTACTAACCAAACCAATGAAAACTGTTTTAACAAGTATCAAAGCTTGCATCAATGCACACTTGTTAAAGTAATGTTGTTTTGTTTGTGTTTTTTTGCTAAATAAATAAAAAGTTTTTTAAATATTTTGTATTTGTTGACTATCTCAAAAACAAAACAAGATAGACAAAAAATGATTTAGATTTTCTAAAGAACAATGCCAATTTTGACGATTTTTGAATATAAAAAAATTCTTGATAATGCCCTATATACCATTTTTTCATATAAATAACCTTTTTTCTTGTGGTCTAAAGAGTATTTACTGAAATTTTGACTGAAATCGACTTAAGGTGACAGCGTTTTTTCAGGACCTAAAAAGTACAAGTTTTGAAGATCGCAAAAACATGTGCAACTTCCTGCATCAAAATAGTGGTGAATATGTATTAATTCTATAAGTCTTGTGTAATCACTTTAATGAAAGATTGAACACGAAGAAATATAGACCTTGTGAATCAAATTTCTTTAGAATTTGACAAAGTTAGAACTGTTTAAACAAAGCATTATTTTGAAGTTTTGCTAAATTTACGGTTTTTTTTGGAATAATGTTTGAAATTTGATATATCAAAATGACTGCCCCAGCATTAAATAAACGAATGTAAGTTTTAAAGTACATGTAATAAAAAATATTTTAAGGCATCGTGAACCTTCTTTTCTTTTTTAAAGGCCCAAAAATTGAGATACAAAAATGTGCAGTTTGCCGATTTTGACAATTTTTAAATACTAAAAAATTCTCGATAATGCTCGATATACCATTTCTCATATAGATAACCTTTTTTCTTGTGCTTTAAAGAGTTTTTACTATGACTAAAATCGTCAAGTTTTGTAGATCGCGAAAACATGTGCAACTTCCTGCATCAAAATAGTGGTGTATACGTATTGATTATGTAAGTCTTGTGTGATTACTTTAAAAAGGGAACAAACACGAAGAAATCTAGACCTCGTGGATCAAATTTTGTTAAGATTTGATAAAGTTAGAACGGTTTAAAGATAGCAAAATTTTGCGATTTTGCTAAATTTACGGGTTATTTTGGAATAATGTTTGAAGCTTAGTATATCAAAATGACTGCCACAATATTTAATATAAAAATATGGGTTTAAAAGTACATGTAATAAGGAATAATTTGAGCCATCGTGGACCTTTTTATCTTTTTCCAGAAGCCCAAAAATTGAGATACAAAATAAGCTAAAAAAGACGTTTTATTGTGAAATTTCTGACCTTCAAATGTGTGTCATTTTGAACAGGCATTATTCTAAGGTCCAAAATTTTGGGAATTTAATTTTTTTTCATCCATATTTTGATCCCTGAAAATTTGAGCAAAATCAAAGAGATCGACTTTTTCAAATTAGTCGAAAAGTAATGGAATTACCCATATACATATATATATATATATATATATATATATATATCTATCTGTTGGGGAGCATATCGCGGCCGGGCTTGTATGGGAGCTTGTGGCGCATGCACACGGCAGACCGCCCGCCGGGTTTTACGGTCTGTAAATAAGAAAAGGTCTCCATTGTATTGCTTTAATGGCACAAGCTAGACATAATTATTTATTTTTATTATTATTTCGTTTTACAAAATATTATTTCTTCCTTAATCAAATTTGTTTGTGATTGCAGTTAAATTTAAATGTCAAAATATTAATTATCATTTTATAAAGATGAATTTTAAAGATTCTCGTTATTAACTTACGGATATAATTAAAATTAGTAACATCTTTATTTAAAAAAAGTAAAATAACAATACTGTTTCCAACTTGATTAAATAAATAGATTAATTAAATCAATCAACAACAACTTTATTTGTGTGTTAAATCATTTTTGTATTTAGTGTATTTTTCATTGCATTTTACAGTTTGGTCTATAAATAAGAAAAGGTCTCTATTGTATGCTTTAATAGCACAAGCTAGACAGTGTAGTTATTCTACAGAATATTATTGCTTGCCTACATTTTTTTTTTGTAGTTACACTTAAATTTAGATGCAACATATCATAACAGATTTCTTAAAAACAAATGGATTTTAGAAGCTTGTTTAAAGACTAACAGATGTAATTATTATTTAGTAAAATATTTATTTCAAAATCTGAGATATTAATGGGTTTTACAACTTGATTGAATAAATAATCTAATTAATAGACATTAGCAATAACTTCAATTGTGTTTTAATATTATAAGTAATTACGTGAGAATACAATAGTTGTTTAGTAGTTTAGTAGTTGTTTACATGTTTAATTGTTTAATGCACGTACTAATAGTCAGAGTGGATTCATAAATCCGAGATTCATTTTGCTGTTCTTTGATTAGCTCTAAGCCAATACACGGATATTGTGACGGCAACTTTAGTTGCATTGAGCCAATGTATTCCTCGCTTAATTCTCGGATCGAGTTGAAAACTATACAACCATCAATATGCAAATAATCTTGGGTGGTCCCAAGATTATTTAAGTCTAGAATTATATTGACGGTTGCATAGTTTTCAACTCGTTCTGCACCGTCACAATATCCGTGAATTACCTTAGAGCCAATCAACGACTATCAAAATAAATTTCGGATTCATAAATCCAGGATCAATCCGAGATTTTTAATCTCTGACTATTAATATGGGCATAAATGTTTAGTTATTTAGTAGTTGTTTATTTGTTGTTTTGTTGTTGTTCAGTAGTAGTTTAATAGTTGTTTAGAAATTGTTTAGTAGTTTTTCAAAAGTTGTTCAGTAGTCGTTTAGTAGTTGTTGAGTAGTTGTTGAGTAATTCTTAACTAGTTGTTTGATAGTTGTTCAGTTGTTGTTTAATAGTTGTTTAGTGGTTGTTGTTCAGTTGTTGTTCAGTAGTTGTTTAGTAGTTGTATAATAGTTGTTTAGTAGTTGCTCAGTAGTTGCTTAGTAATTGTTTAGTTAATATGTAGGAGTTGTTTAGTTGATGTGTAGCAGTTGTTTAGTTTATGTGTAGTAGTTGTTCAGTAGTTGCTCAGTAGTTGTTCAATAGTTATATAGTAGTTGTTTAGTAATTGTGCAAGAGTTTTTTAGTAGTTGTTCAGTAGTTGTTTAGTAGTTGCTCAATAGTTGTTTAGTAGTTGTTTAGTAAAAGTTTAGTAGTTTTTCAGTAATTGTTTATGAGTTGTTCAATAGCTGTTCTGTAGTTGCTTAGTAGTTGTTGTTCAGTAGCAGTTCAGTAATTGTTTAGTAGTTGTTTAGTACTTGTTATTTAGTAGTTGTTGCTCAATAGTTGTACTGTAATTGCTTAATAGTTGTTTAGTAGATATTTAGAAATTGTTCAGTAGTTGTTTAGTAGTTGTTTGGTAGTTGTTTAGTAGTTGTTCACTAATTCTTCAGTAGTTGTTCAGAAGTTGTTCAGTAGTTGTTTAGTAGTTGTTTAGTAGTTGTTTAGTTGTTGTTTGGTAGTTGTTCAGTAGTTGTTTAATAGTTGTTTAGTAGTTGTTGTTTAGTTGTTGTAAAGTTGTTGTTCAGTAGTTGTTTAGTAGTTGTATTGTAGTTGTTTAGTAGTTGCTCAGTAGATGTTCAGTAGTTGTACAGTAGTTGTTTAGTAGTTGTTGAGTAGTTGTTCAGTATTTGTTTGGTAGTTGTTTAGTGGTTGTTCAGTAGTTGTTCAGTAGTTGCTCAGTAATTGTTAAGTAGTTGTTTAACAGTTGTGTAGTAGTTTTTCAGTAGATGTTCAGTAGTTGTTGTACTCAACAATTGTTGTTTAATAGATGTTTAGTAGTTGTTTAATAGTTGTTCAGTAGTTGTTCAGTAGTTGTTTAGTAGTTTTTAGTAGTTGTTTAGTTAATGTGTAGTAGTTGTTTAGTTTATGTGTTTAATAATTGTTTAGTGTTTGTTTAGTAGTTGTTTAGTAGTTGTTTAATAGTTATTTAGTAGTTGTTTAGTAGTTGTTTAGTAGTTGTTTAGTAGTTGTTTAGTAGTTGTTTAGTAGTTGTTTAGTAGTTGTTTAGTAGCTGTTTAGTAGTTGTTTAGTAGTTGTTTAGTAGTTGTTTAGTAGTTGTTTAGTAGTTGTTTAGTAGTTGTTTAGTAGTTGTTTAGTAGTTGTTTAGTAGTTGTTTAGTAGTTGTTTAGTAGTTGTTTAGTAGTTGTTTAGTAGTTGTTTAGTAGTTGATTAGTAGTTGTTTAGTAGTTGTTTAGTAGTTGTTTAGTAGTTGTTTAGTAGTTGTTTAGTAGCTGTTTAGTAGTTGTTTAGAAGTTGTTTAGTAGTTGTTTAGTAGTTGTTAAGTAGTTGTTTAGTAGTTGTTCATAGTTGTTTAGTAGTTGTTCAGTAATTGTTTTTCAGTAGTTGTTTAGTTATTGTTTAGTAGTTGATCAGTTGATTTATTAAAATTGTTAATTCAGTTGTTTTTTTTTCATATATAATTAAAAGAAATGTTACGGTTATTTATAAAGCCTGTTTTATTTATCTAACTTTAGAATTTATAGCAATAAATAGTTTTAAAAACATGATATAAAAAATATCGTTTTTGAGTTCTCAAAAACCAAGTACTAAGTAACTAAGATATTAGATTCTGAAAGAAAACCATTTGAACAGGTTTTTGGGGAAATATAATTATTATTTGATAATTTGTATTCTATGTTGAATGTTCAGCCAACCTAATTATTTACATTATAGTAAATGTTTAATAAATATGCAATGTTTTATATTAACTATTGATAAAATATTTGAGAAAAAAGTTGTCATTTGATAAAGTATAAAACAAACTAAAAAATGACAAGCCATATGATTGAAGACAAATTATAATTTATAGCTCTACAATAATCTTTTTTTTTTAATAACATTTTATTTTAATCTGATTATGTTTTCCCCACATTTTTTCAACTTCCTTAAGTCGGCTTTTGTTAGTCTAGCCAAATACTTATCGATTACCGTATTAGTAGCGGTTCCAATATTAATACTCAGTAAGGTTTAATAAAATTAATCTTTTTGTATTATATTATTCGGCACCAGCAAAGTAAAACTAGATTATTCAGAAACGTCAGTCGTGTTGCACGTATTTTAGCGTTGAATGCACATTTTGAATTTTTGAGTTCAGATTTTGGTTATTCTTATTGTTATTGTTGTTATTATTGTTATTTTTTTTGTGATAAGTGATATTGTTATTATTGTTTCATGTTTTGCTTTTAAAGTGACATTGTTAAGTGTTATAAAAGTTTTGGACAATGTCATCGAGAACGAAACACCTGTAAAACTGGCACATGCCGTGCAGAGGTAAGTTATTTTAATATTATTTATTTTGATATATTTTCAATTTGTTTTTAATATCATGTTTTTGGATCTGTTTGGGTTAAAATAAATCACTTCATTATGATTTAAAAGTACTTGATTTGCATTTTTGTCATATTATTAATAATGGTTCAATTTATATTTATTATTATGGATAATATTACAATTTCTGTATAACCAAGTATAATCATTCATTTATAACTTTTTTGACATTGTTTTTAGAAATCACAGATATTTTAATTTGCTACAATAATATTGCCAATACAAATGTTTTGATTTAGGGTTTTTGTGTAGTTCAAGTTATATAAATTGCTCTAAAAATAGCATTAAACCTTAAATATTGTTAATTTATATATTAAAACTGAATTATTTGTATCAATATACATTTGCCATTATAACCTAACATGTTTATAATATAATTAGGTACTTGATTTATTTATAAATAGTTATAGTTAGGTTTGTTTATTAAAAAATATACAGACCGGTCTGTACATTAAATCAACAATTAGCAGATTACAGTATATTTTTAAAAAACATAATTATTATACTTGTACATCAAATATATGCAGATCATATCAAGCTTATTTTAATTCAGTTTTAATATGTAAAATAAAAATATTGAAGGTTTAAAGCTATTATTCGAGAAATTTATATAACTGAACTACACAAAAACTCTAAATTAAATCATTTGTGATGGCAATATTATTGTAGCAAATTAAAATATCTGTAATTTCTAAAAAAAGTTATAATAAAATGGTTATATTTGGTTATACAGAAGTTGTAGTATTATTCATAATAATAAATTGAATCATTATTAATTACATGACAAAAATGCAAAAGAAGTACTTATAAATCATATTGAAGTGATTTATTTTAACATAAACTGATCCAAAACTATGATATTAAAAACAAATACATATATCAAATAATATTAAAGTAACTTACCTCTGCACAGCATGTGCCAGTTTGAACAGGTGTTTCGTTCTCGACGACATTGAATTCCAAAACTTTGCTAACTCTTAACAATATTACTTTAAAAACAAAAAATGTAACAACAATAACAATACCACTTAAAAAAAATGTAACAATAATAATCATAAGAATAACCAAAAACTAAACTCAAAAAGTACATACAGCGCTAAAATACGTACAACACGACTGAAGTTTCTGAATAATCGAGTTTTAATTTACTGGTGCCCAATAATATAATACAAAAGAATTAATTTTATTAAACATTACTGAGAATACCGCACTAATCCGGTAATCGATAACTATTTGGCTAGACTAACAAAAGCCGACTTAAGAAAGTAGAAAAAATGTGGGAAAAACATAATCAGATTAAAATAAAATGTCTTTTTAATAAGATCAAGTAAAAAAGATTATTGTAGTGCTATAAAATATAATTTGTGTTCAATCTTCAATCATATGGCTTGTCATTTTTCAGTTTGTTTTTATACTTTATCAAATGACAACATTTTTTCTCGAATCATTATCAATAATTAATATAAACCATTGCATAATTATTAAACATTTACTATACTCTAAATAATTAGGTTGGCTGAACATTCACCTTGGAATACAAATTATCAAATAATAATTATATTTTCCCAGAAACGTATTCAAATTCTTCTCTTTTAAAATCTATTATCTTAATTTACTTAATTTTTGAGAATTTAAAAAAAGTTATTTTTTATAACATGTTTTTAGAACTAATTAATTCTATAAATTCTATAGTTAGTTAAATAAAACAGGCTTTATAAATAATAGTATCATTTTTTTTTTAATCTGTATAAAAAAACAACTAAATAAACAATTAATAAAACAACTGAACAACTACTAAACAACTATTAAACAACTACTAAACAATTACTAAATAACTGTTAAACAACTACTAAACAACTACTGAACAACTACTAAACAACTACTTAACAACTTTTGAACAACAACAACTAAACATCTACTAAACAGCTACTAAACAACTACTAAGCAACTATTAAACAACTACAAAACAACTACTAAACAACTACTAATTACCTACTAAACAACAACTAAACAACTACTAATTACCAACTAAACAACAACTAAACAACTACTAATCAACTACTAATCAAATACAAAACAACTACTAAACAACTACTAATTAACTACTACACAACTACTGAACATCTACTAAACAACTACTAATTAACTACTACACAACTACTAAACATCTACTAAACAACTACTAAACAACTACTAAACAACTACAAATTAACTACTAAACTACTACTAAACAACTACAAAACAACTATTCAACAACTACTAAACAACTACTAAACAACCACTAAACAACTACTAAACAACAACTAAACAACTACTAAACAACTACTGAACAACAATAAACAACTACTTAATAACAACTAAACAACTACTAAACAACTACTTAACAACTACTAAACAACTACTAAACAACTACTAAACAACTACTAAACAACTACTAAACAGCTACTAAACAACTACTAAACAACTACTAATTAACTATTACACAACTACTAAACATCTACTAAACAACTACTAAACAACTACTAATTAACTACTACACAACTACTAAACATCTACTAAACAACTACTAAACAACTACTAAACAACTACTAATTAACTACTAAACTACTACTAAACAACTGCAAAACAACTATTAAACAACTAATAAACAACTACTAAACAACTACTAAATAACTATTAAACAACTACTAAACAAATACTAAACAACTACTAAACAAACACTAAACAACTACTAATTAACTACTAAACTACTACTAAACAACTACAAAACAACTACTGATTAACTACTAAACTACTACTAAACAACTACAAAACAACTATTAAACAACTACTAAACAACTACTAAACAACTACTTAACAACTACTGAACATCTACTAAACAACTACTAATTAACTACTACACAACTACTAAACAACTACTAAACAACTACTAAACAACAACTAAACAACAACTAAACAACTACTAAACAACTACTAAACAACTACTAAACAACTACTAAACAACTACTAAACAACTACTAAACAATTACTAAACAACTACTAAACAACTGTTGAACAACTTCGAAACAACTACTAAACAAGTAGTAAACAACTACTGATAAGCTATTGAACAACTATTAAAAAACTACTAAACACTTACTAAACAACTACTAAAAAACTACTAAACAGCTATTAAACAACTACTAAATAACTACTGAACAAGAACTACTAAACAACTACTAAACATCTAATTAACAATTTCTAAACAACTACTAAAAAACTACTGCTTAATTACTAAACAACTACTAAACAACTACTAAACAATAACTAAACAATTATTCAACTACTACTAAAAAACTATTAAACAATTACGAAAACAACTATTAAGCAACTACTAAACAACTATTCAACGACTACTAGACATCTACTGAACAAGAACTACTTAACAACTACTAAAAAACTACTGCACAATTACTAAACAACTACTAAACAACTACTAAACAACTACTAAACAACTACTAAACAACAACTAAACAACTACTAAACAACTATTAAACAACTACTGAAAAACTACTGAACAATTACTAAACAAATATTAAACAACTACTAAACATTTATTGAACAACTCTTGAACAAGAACTACTAAACAAGAACTACTAAATAACTACTGAACAACTACTGAACAACTACTGAAAAACTACTGCACAGTAACTAAACAACTACTAAACAACTATTGAAAAACTACTGAAAAACTACTGAACAATTACTAAACAATTAATAAACAGCTACTTATCAACTATTTAACAACTTTTGGACAACTACTAACCAACTAATAAACAACATTTACTAAACTACTGAACTACTAAACTACTAAACTAATAAACTACTAAACTACTAAACTACTAAACTACTAAACTACTAAACTACTAAACTACTAAACTACTAAACTACTAAACTACTAAACTACTAAACTACTAAACTACTAAACTACTAAACTACTAAACTACTAAACTACTAAACTACTAAACTACTAAACTACTAAACTACTAAACTACTAAACTACTAAACTACTAAACTACTAAACTACTAAACTACTAAACTACTAAACTAAACTACTAAACTACTAAACTACTAAACTACTAAACTACTAAACTACTAAACTACTAAACTACTAAACTACTAAACTACTAAACTACTAAACTACTAAACTACTAAACTACTAAACTACTAAACTACTAAACTACTAAACTAAACTACTAAACTACTAAACTACTAAACTACTAAACTACTAAACTACTAAACTACTAAACTACTAAACTACTAAACTACTAAACTACTAAACTACTAAACTACTAAACTACTAAACTACTAAACTACTAAACTACTAAACTACTAAACTACTAAACTACTAAACTACTAAACTACTAAACTACTAAACTACTAAACTACTAAACTACTAAACTACTAAACTACTAAACTACTAAACTACTAAACTACTAAACTACTAAACTACTAAACTACTAAACTACTAAACTACTAAACTACTAAACTACTAAACTACTAAACTACTAAACTACTAAACTACTAAACTACTAAACTACTAAACTACTAAACTACTAAACTACTAAACTACTAAACTACTAAACTACTAAACTACTAAACTACTAAACTACTAAACTACTAAACTACTAAACTACTAAACTACTAAACTACTAAACTACTAAACTACTAAACTACTAAACTACTAAACTACTAAACTACTAAACTACTAAACTACTAAACTACTAAACTACTAAACTACTAAACTACTAAACTACTAAACTACTAAACTACTAAACTACAAAACTACAAAACTACAAAACTACAAAACTACAAAACTACAAAACTACTAAACTACTAAACTACTAAACTACTAAACTACTAAACTACTAAACTACTAAACTACAAAACTACTAAACTACTAAACTACCTAGTTATGTTATTAAAATTTTAGGTTATAATGGCAAATGTATATTGATACAAGTTGTTTGAAATGTTTAAGCCTACAACATTTAAAATTTTACGTAAATAAATGGTTATTTTTTTATTATTGTACATTTAAATGCACTTTGTAATACAATGTTTAAACAATAAAAGTATACAAAATTCTTTACGTTATAAATTAATTTTTGAGCAACTTTTACTTATTTATTAATTATTATTTAAAACTTAATTATAAATTAAACAAAAATAAAATTGTCATGCATGGAGTCAAGTGTATGAAATAAAAATTTTGTTTTGCACAAACTACTGAAAATGGCTTTGTTTACATGAATCCTGATCATGTGAATTTTTTCAAATTTTTTGAGTTAGTTATTTACGAATAATGATAAATTTTATGTGCAAAAGATACTCTAAAAATTTTAGGATGTGCCGTGCACTACGCTCCGAGATATCTTGCAATGTATCCACAGAAATACTTAATATTTAAGCATTTTTGGCAATTTTTAAACGTATTTGGCAATTTTGTTGATTGCTGATGTTTTCCAAACTTGACGAATCATAAATTTTATTTTCCTTTTCTAAGTTATAATTTTATTAAGTGCTGATAATTTTTAAACTTAACAAACTACATCTGTTCTATTAAATTTACTTGCAATTGTATTATGAATAGTACGACTACAATTGTTACTAAATTTTCTATGAGTAAAAATATAAACAAAACTTATTTTTATTATTATTACATTTATTTAATTATGTACCGCAAAGTTTTTAAATTAATCAAAATTATTCTACTATAAAAATGGCTTAAGGTCGCATTTATTATAACAAAACATTTGTGGACAAAGAATTCGAATTGAAAAGGCTTTCAACTGAAATAGCAAACACATTTATTATATTACAATAGAGCACGATGACAGATATACTGCAGCGAAACTCAACAAAAAATAATATAGGCAACGCAAACGTGGCTGCGAGATGCTCACTTAGAAGGAGAGTCATATGACGCCGGCCGCGACGTTACCTTTTGGCCGCTATATATATATATATATATATATATATATATATATATATATATATATATACATGAAAAGCTTTAGAATTGAATTTTATACATAAAGAAACAAATAGATACAGAGAACTTATACTAAAATATAATCGACTGATTGTTGAACAAGAATTTATATTGTAAAAGGTTTATATAATAATAATAAATACAGTCCACTTTTATACCCTACATAATTTAGTCCAGCAAACCGGATCTTTTAGGTAAATTAAAATTTATTTTTTTAGATAGAATATTTAAATAAATGTAATTGTTTGACATTTATTATAATTTTATTAAAATTTTACTAAATCGCGAGGGGTTAACAACTAGCGTAATCAGTGTACAAAATAAAAATAATCATTACAGAATCAAATAATAATTACGTAATATTCGTAATCATTACATAATCAAGTAATCATTATATAATCACGTAATAATTAAATAATCACGTAATCATTACATAATCTTGTAATAAATAGTGTAATCAAATATTAAAACACGCGTATTCAAATAATCAAATATTGATTACGCGTGTTCAAATAATCAAATGTTGATTACGCGTATTCAAATAATCAAATGTTGAGTACGCATATTCACATAATCAAATATTGGTTTTATAGAATCATTTATATTTGCATGGTAAATTCAGTCGTGTCCAACCTGTATCTAATTGTGCCGCTAGAAATTTATTCCCAGACAATTTCACAGGTGTTTTTATACAACCCTTGGCATGTGTGTGTGTGCAGTTATTTATTTATTATATTAAAATAAAAACCTACTTCAGTCGAATATAATTATTCAGTGGTACAAATTTTATTATGTATTTTTATTATTTTTGTTGAAAAGATTTTTATATGTTTATTTTTTAATGTAATAAATCACATTTATATTCTTGGTGGTGGGTTTTTTCTAATCTACATAAAACATTAATAAACATCGAGATAGGTATATTTTTAGTTTATGTTTCTTATTATCTATAAGAAATTGTAGTAAGTACTTTATTGAAGATTATTATAAAACATAAATATTATAATAATATATTAATATTAAACATTATCAAAATAATTTTATGATCGGTTTAATAATTAAAACATGCAGATTTAATACAGATTTATTAAATCTTAAAAAAATGTGTACTTATTGATTAATCATGTAATCATTACTTAATCACATAATCATTTTCATAATCACGTATTCATTGAATAATCATGTATTCATTACATAATCAAATAATCATTACGCTTTCATTAAATAATCACGTAATCATTGTGTATTCATTAAATATTCACGTAATCAATGCATAATCATAATCATAATCATGTAATCATTACATAATCACGTAATTATTACATAATCACGTAATTATTACATAATCACGTAATCATTACATAATCACGTAATAATTACGCGTATTCATAATCAGGTGTACATTTTTTTACTTAGTTGTTAACCCCTCGCTAAATCGTTATTTTTCTTTAATCATTATTGTATCGCGTGTGGCGGGGGTTCGGCTTTTTTTATTTCTTTTGATTTAAATCTAGCATATTCTGATGCCAAAACCGACAATATAAAAAAAAAAAAAGTTTTTGGCTTTTATTGGTAAAAGAGACCGATTGGAGGCAAAACTCTAATCATGTATAAACATGATGTGAGAGTCAGCCGGTTGGTATATCTTTAAAGTGAAAGCCAAAAATATATTGTCCAGTTTAGAGGTCCATGAGAATTTGTTGGATCAATTATCCTTATTGACATTTAGTCATGAAGAGTTTCATGTTGATATTGTCAAACTGGCAATTAAATTTGAGTCTGGCTATTATTTGATCAAGTCAGAATTAATGGCTTCTCTGTCAATTCAGAATTTTTCAAATACAAATGTGATAGTTCAGAAAAAATCACGTTTACCGGAAATTAAGTTGGCCAAGTTTGATGGTTTTTATGAAAAGTTTTCTTCCTTTATAGCTTTATACATTAACATGATTCATAGTGCGGACCTTACTGACATTGAAAAGTTTTTTTACCTGTTAGGGTATTAGGAAGGTAATGCTTTACAACTAATTAAAACTGTTGCTTTTATGCCAGATAATTATCATTTGGCATATGATTTGTTGATAAAACGTTATACAAATAAAATATCCTGTAAAATTTGATAATCTTAAAGTCCTGCATCTTTTGGATGTAATACAAGTTAATGTACATTCTTTAAAAAATTTAGGTTTGAATGATCTTTTAGATTACATTTTGTTAGAACTTTCTAAAATGAGAAAAGATTTTGAATCTCAACATTTAGATTCTAAAATTGGTTCTATTAAAATTTTATTAGATTTTTTAACCAAACAGACAACTGTTGCTGACTTGGTTTTAAAAATTTCTCTAGTTCTAACAAAATCGAATATACCTTTTTCTTATTCAAAAGAGTTTTCAAAAAGAGTTCACATGGGGTTCAAAAAGATCAAACTCAAAACATTTTTCTTTGAGTATTCTTTGTGTAAGACTGACCATCGATTAATAAACTGTCCTGTGTTCTTAGCAAGTACCTAAAGTTCTAAATATGAAATAGCCAAAGCTCATAAACCTTGTTTTGCTTGTTTGAGTCCTCATCATTCTTTAAGATGTATTTCAGAGTTTTTGTGCAAACACTTTGTTGCGTTTTGACCGGACATCTAACAAAATTTCTCATGCAATAATTAATAAGAAAAAAAAAACCTGTCAAGACAATTAATGGGCCTCTTGTAAACTCTGAGCAACATTGATAGATTTTGGGTAAACTGTCGTTTGATAATTGATTCAAAAAGTCAAGTCAATTTCATAACTTAAGAATTAGCTGGCAGATTGCATTTTTCAAGAAAAAAATGTCTTTTTTCTATAAATGGAGTGGGTCAGTCTTAGGTAAGTTTACCCAAAAAAATGGTGACTAAAAGACTAAAGATTACTTTTTAAAAACTGTTTTTAGAGATAAAAATGAACGCTACATTACTCGGTTACCTTTTAAAGCAACTGTCCGTCCTGTTTTAGGTAATAATAAAAACATGTTTTAAAAAGTTTTTATCAATTGGAAGCTCGTTTTAAACAAGATGAATCTATAAAGAAATTATATTCTAAAAACATACAAAATTACATTTAATGCCTACAAAACGACCAGTTTCGTATATTTTAACACATCACAAAGTCAAAAAAGAAATGCCGTCTGGTGTGGCTGTCAGAGTAGTTTTTAATCCGGCAGAAAAAGATTCTAACGGTATCTCTTTAAATGATACCTTTTTCTCTGGTAGAAAACTGCAGACAAACATTGCTCAAATATTGACATGTTTCAGGTTTCATCAAGTAGGTTTAATTTGTGATATTTGTCAAATGTTTTGTGAGGTAGGTTTACATGAAGAAGATCGTGTTTTCCAACATATTTTTTAGCGCTTTAATTCTAGCAATTCTATTAAAGAATTTGAAAATACTAGAGTAATTTTTGGAGTTCTATCTACTTTTTATTTAGCTCAAAGATCCATTTTTCAGTTAGTTGAAGATGAAAGAAATCTTTTTCCTTTAGCAGCGGAAGCTTTGAAGAATGGAATTTATGTTGATGACATTGTATGGGGAGCTCCTGATGAGGATAAAGCTTTAGAATTAAAAGCTCAATTATTAAGTCTTCTGCGTTGCGGAGGGTTTGAATTGGCAAATTGAGCCAGTTCACATCGGTCTGTTATAGAAGCTGAAAAGCAAGTAATTTTTAAATCTGAAAATGTTTCTGATTATACGAATTATTGGGAATTTCTTGAGATTATTCTGTTGAGATTAATATAGTTGTGGCTAAATCTCGTAGAGTTTTTCTAAAAACTTGGACGGTACCCGTTTAAAATAAAAAACTGCATGTTTGTTGTCTAAATTGTTTCTTTTGATTTCTACCACTTTTGAGCGTTATCCAATAGAAAATCCTTTCTGTTTTGTAGATTCAATGACGGTTTTAGCATAGATTCACACTCCTCCTTATTTGTTAAAAACTTGTGTAGCAAATCGCGTTGCACAGATCCACAAGTTGAATCCGAAAGCAATTTGGAAACATGTTCCAAGAGCTAAAAGTTTTGCAGATCCAGCTAGTCGAAGTTTTTTTGTTTCTAAACTTATTATATGTTCGCTTTGGTGGAAAGGTCCAGATTTTATTCGGGAACCAATGGTCTCTGGAAAACCCAAACTTGATAATACTGGATTTACCTGAATTGAAAGAAAATTATTTTTTCTCTAATGTAGTGAATCAAGATTATTCTAAATTTATAAATTTGTTTAACAAAATATCTTCCTTATTTTTTCTTTCTTTGTAGTGTCCTTGGTATTTAATTTTTAATATTATAAAAATTAACTGGTTTTCCGTTCCTAAACTGGCCACCTTTAACCCACATTGAAAAATAAAATATCTTCCTTATTGAAATTGCAACAAATTATTGCATTTATGTTGCGTTTTATTGATATTTCAGAAAAAAAAAGATTGCAAAGAATAAAATTGTTCGATCAATAACTCATCACAAATATAAAAATGCAATGAAATTAATAGTAAAATTAATTCAAAAGACAATGTTAATATATAATTATTATTTAATTGGTTAAAAATGTAGAGATTTCAAAATATTATAGTGGTTTGACTCCGTTCTTCAATTCTGAGGGTTTTGTCATGGTGGAGGGTGGAATCGACCGATCTCAATTAGCAGTTAGTAGTTCATTTTTTTTACAATAAAAAGGAGGACAAAATATTTAAGAAAAAAGTACGATGTAAATAAATAAATTTTGAATAAATTTAAAATATAAAATATAACAAAAATACACTTATTTTGCTTACTGGCTTACATCCTTTTTAATTATTTAATTAAATGGCTATTTTTCCATTTTTCCATTAAGTGGGTTTCATAATTCATAATCGCGTCGTCCGCGTCTTTCCAGATTCCGAACTGTATCGTCACATGACGCGTAACAGTTCGGCGCGGCATCTCTTAATACAAAGATTAACAGATTAGTTTTAAAATATCAATAAGGAGGACAGACAGGAGGACATTTTTTGAGGAAGGACCAAACCCACAAAAGAAGGACTGTCCTCGCTAAAAGAGGACGATTGATCACCTTACTTTTAATTACCTATTTTAGATTCTGTTTTTATTTGTAATTTTACTATTATTAATTATTAATTAATTACCAATTATTTAGTTTATTTTATTTACTTTATACTATTATTTATTTTGTAATAGTTTGTTTTGTTTACATAGATTAATAAAAGTTTTTCTCCCTCACTGATAGAGAGCGATGTAGTGGGTTGAATGTGACGCAGCTGGTTGTTTCAATGTCACCTATCTTCCTCTAACGCACGTAGTTTTTCGCTGTAAACCAGGCTCCCTTCCACACGGACAGTCGCTTGTATACGTTGGAATTTATTTTCGTTATCTTTGTCACATACACTTTTCTTAGTTTTCTTATAACTTTATTTATATATCTCACTGCACTATGTCAATTTATAATTATTGATCACTTTTTAATTCTCGTTGTTGATCCTGACGATAATTCTCGTATGTAACGGGATTTTTATCGGCCTCGCATTCAAAGTCGGTATCCAATATCATGTAGATTATATATTTATATTTATAAAAAGCTAAATATTTAACACTTACTTACTTACAACCTGGAAAATTGCTTCTAGTTATAGAATTGTTATAACACTTTCAATTTAAGAAATCTGCTTTTAACTGTCCGGCCCTGAATGAGATCCACAGCTGTAACCATTTAAAACGGGGTTGATTCGATTTTAAAATGTTAATAAGTGAACCGGACAACATTACATATTGATTGATTTCAGGTGATGAAATACTAATATAACGCCGGGTGTAATAAAATTACATTTAACAGTCAAAAATGCAATTGGAGTTTCAATTTCATGGACGATCAGTTTAATTTAGTTAAAAATATAGGCAAATCGTTTAAATTTGCGAGGATGATTCATATCAATTCTACGTACCAAAATAAATATTACTCCTATATTTCATCGAGTATTTTATATATTTTTTTGGTAAACAAAATTTAAAAAATCTTGTTTTCCTTGATAAATTTGATTTACTTTACCATTTTAATAAAGAAAATAAAGTTTTCAATATACAGGATGTTACGTAAACATGTGGTAAAAATTGAAGGAGTTATTCTTTGGCCTATTTTAAGAATATTTTGTCCTATGATGATTTCTGAAAACCCTTTTTGTTTTGAAGATTCAGGATGAACAAAATTTGCGACAACCGTATTTAATATTTGTTGAAATCGTTAATGTTAATAAAAGTATGGCGAACGTCTATGAGTATATCAAGTACAAAAAATTAATGAGTTTATCAAGTACAAAAAATTGTTATCGATAACTTGGAATGGCTGTTTTATCTACTAATGTACAAGTGGATTTAATTTAAATACGTCTCGTCATTGATCATCACATGTATCGGTCGCAGTTGTTTAGATTGAGTGACATTTGATTGTTTGATGTGTCTTTAACAGTTAGTGAATTCCTCTACCATAAATTACTATACAAAGGCCGAGATGACTGACATACATTTTATGTCTAAACTTGCTGACGGCAATTCATTACAAGCTAAACGGTTGAACGGTTTCCTGGCCGTAATATCTCCGACCAAAAGTCTTCAAAAACATTCATCGACGTCTTTGTGAAATGATTCTGGAATTTCTAGGTAGTTCTAAGCAGAAAATTGCCAATACTTTGACTTTATTTACTTATGTAAGTCATTGGACAACTGGGCGAAGATTGAAAGGAGCAAGAAACAAGGCATAGCTGCATTTATAAACAGCGGAAAGGTGCAAAGAACACCACCAGAGACAAAAAAAATTAGAAACAGTCAAAAAGAGAAAAAGAAATAAACTCACAAAGCATCAACAACAATGCAATAACAACAAATATAGTTACAACAATAAAAACAATAAGGAACTTAATTAGGGAGTTAAATTAACAAATGAATGTGTAAACTCTAAAGTAAAAATAAAAAACGTGGCAAACTTCTAAAAGTAACTATAATAAAACTAGAGTTTAAAGAAATAGAGAAAAACAAACAAGGAACAAAAAAAATAAAAATAAAAACGACGACTTAGACAATACAGACGGGAAATAATAGGTAGCAAAAAATAAGAATTTTAATCAAACCGTTTGGCAACAAATCTTTTGACATATATTAGTTACAAATGGAATTCTACATTAGACAAACATAGGGAAAATGTGGCGGTAGCATTAGATATTTTCAAAGCATTTGATAACTATGGAAACCTAATCTTAACAAGCTTTATTGCATAGGTCACAAATCTGCAAGTTTTTTAATAGCTTTTTTGACAATTGACAAATTATAGTTAGAATTGATAGTTTTAATTAATTTTGACAATAAAATTATAAATACTGGTGTTCTTCAAGGTTTGTTTTTTTTGCAAATTTTGCTTTTAATTAACATTAAAAAACTTTATTAAATAACTAAACGTCTTATTCATAGTTTTACCGATGATGGCATTTTTATTGTTGGCAAAAGTGCAGAACCTTAAGGAACACCGCAAATTATGATTTTAGGACCCGAGTTAAAAATACTATAATTTTTCTATTGCCAAAAAAATTATTTATAAGATTTACAGATTTATGATGAAAATCTACACAATAAAGCTTGTTGATAAGATTAGGATGTAAACAGCTTTTTACTTCTGTTTTTGCTTTTGCGTATATGTAAAAGTTATATTTGTCCTTGTTATATTATTCTAAAGTATGCAAAGAAACATCCAAAACTACACTATCTATTTTAAATTCTATTCAAAAACAAACAATTCAGATCATTGCTAATCCAAAATTGACTAATTACTTAAATACTTTACAACAATAGGTTAATTAAATTATATTTACTGACAGTTTAAAGATGCAGGAATAAAACTTTCCTCAAATGTAATATCGACACATAAAATAAACTTCCAAAATCAGTGTTTCTAAAAACTTATAAACCGCAAATATTTATGGTCAACCTCCACAGACTGCTTGAACCTAGTCTATAGTGTGATAATTTTAGCAAATGTGGTTTCATTTGTTAAAATCATTATTCTAAGATAAACATAGTAAAAACGATTATTAATTTTTATTTTGACATTCATTGCTTAAATTTTGAGATAGCAGAAAGTTTTACAAAAAATGTTTAGAACGTCATAAAAAATGTATTTTATTTTCTGTTATTAAAACAAAACTAAAATACTTGTACTCAATTTAGACAAAACATACAGTTAATAAGATGCAAAAAGCATTAAACAACTACATCAGTAACTATTCCGATCAGATTTATTAAGATTATAAAAAAACTCGTAAACGTTGTGACAAGCTAATACAATTTAAAGAAGATAGAATTGACAGAAACAAAGCTAATTGAGTTTTTTAGTTTTGAATAAACAAAAAAAAAACATAAAATTTATTGCAAAGTAGTTTAAAATTTTCAATACCTCTTCTTTGAAATAATCATAACAATTTTGTTTAGTAGTACTAATCTAAAAGAAACAGCAAATATTTTTGCAAACCAATTGGCTTTAAAAAAATAATGAGTAAAATTTATTTTAAGCAACAGGTTGTTAAAAGATATCTTTTTAAACTAAATATTAGAAAAACTTTTTGGTAAAAGCAACTTAAAACTACCCATACTGAGTAAAAAAAAAAAAAAGATGAACAATCTGCTGTTATATAAGCTGCGTCCAAGACACGTCTAGAGCTGATGCTCGACGTGACAGCTTACAAATCATCAGTGGTAGTGTGCTGAACAGGCGGGCACCTACCGGGCAACCCAAACTATTTACAGCCAAACACAAATACAACAGCAGCACTTACCAACAATAAGCTGCAGCCACCGAAAAGCAAATCAGCCAGCAACCATTAAAGCAAGCTTACGTAGGCAACGTATGACATAGACTAAAAAAATGAACATTGAGGTAACGTAAAATATTTAAGCGGTTGGTAGTACAAACCACAACAAACAAAAAGTCTTAATAAACATGGGTTGTCATAGCAACGGTTTTGGAGATATGAAACGTTATTTATTTTTATTAATCTTATCCTCTCTATTTTTATTTTGCAAAAATGTGCATTTTCTTATCATAGTTGGCTGATGTTTTGTGAAATAAGCTCAAGCTTATCCAAATAGCCAGATTCTTTCACATTGTATGATTGGAATACTTCAACTTTTTGCAAAACTCAATGTATGATCTTTTGGATGACATTGCTTTGGCTCACAAGAAACAAATGTGGTTTCTTTTCTACATAGGTGGGTAGGAAAAGACGGACCTGATTTAAATTCTCTTGATTTTTTTTTTGGGGTTATTTAAAATTATTAGTGTATGCTACTCCTGTAAATAGCCTTAAAGAACTGCAGTTAAAAGTTATTAAAAAGTGCTAAGAAATCCGAGCCAATGAGAAGGTTTTAGAAAGAGTACAAATGTCTTTCAGACAAAGATGTTGTGCCTGTTTAGAAATAAAAGAAGGACAATTCAAACATCTTCTATGACTCTGTTCTTTGTAAAAAAATATAAAAATAAATGTTTCATTTTTCAAAATCGTTGCTATGACATCTCATGTTTAGTAAGATTTTTTTGTTTGTTGTTGTTTGTACTACCACTCCTTTAAATATTTTACATTTTTTTTGAACACCCAGTGTACTTCGCTGCGTATACGGTTTTAAAACTGAACAAACAAGAACCAAATGCGCAACAAAACGTTTAAAGACAAAATGAAAAATTAAGATGGCAACTACGCATAGAACAAAAAGTAAATAAATTAAGGCAAAATGTCGGATGCTTAACTCAACTAGCGAAGACATATTTAAAACAAATTTATACAAACACATAAAACATGAAATGCCAAACCAAAATTGTATTACAATTAAATATACTATAGTGACTCAAAACACCTAGAAACAAAAACTATCTGTTTATGCAAAAAAATATAAGATTAAATTTGTTTTTGTTTTTTAATTTAACAAACAAAGCTTTTATCAAAATTTAACCAACTTTAAAAGCCAAACATAATCTTGTTTTCTAGAAAAGAAATTACGGACTTTTGGAAAAATACATGGTTTTATGATGTAAAACACATCACCAACCAAAATAGATAAAAACGCTAAAAAAGAAACACATAAACATATTGACACCAACACAATTAGAATCATACAGAAAGTAGATCTGACAACTGTACTTAAGAAGACTTATAACTGGAAATTCTCAAGCATAGACAAAATTTAAAACTTTTGGAAAAAACATCTAACATTAACTTATATGCTGATATACCATAAATTTAGACCAACTAACTGATTGCACTCTTTATACTTTATATTTTCTAAAAACCATATTGAATTTTTTAGATTAGAATTTATAGTATTTATAAATAAAGACCTCAAAACAATATTTAAATAGAGTAATCCACTTACTGTTTTAAAAGCAAAATCCAAAATATCTTCAATACCAAATATTAAACTATAAAACAAATCTATATAAATTTTTTTTTCAATTTGTTTTTAGGGGTTAGAATATTACCTAATCTTTTATGAAACAACTATGTTGTTAATATAACTTTAAAAGTATCTAGAAACTAAGATTTACTAAAAACTTATATTTGTTTTTGTATTGTTTAATGTTTTTAAGTATGGAAAGAAAAATCCAAAACCACATTATTTTTTTTTTAATTTTATTTAAAAATAAACTATTTAGATTATTGCCGATCCAAAATTGACTAATGATACTTTACAATACTGGCGCAATGTTGCAGATCTTTGCATTTTCTGTAAATATTTTCATAAATATCAAACAAAATACAAGACATATTGTTATCTTAACAAATATTTACTTGAATTACAAGGTTTGCTAAAAATTCTAAGTAATATTTACTGACAGTTCGAAGATGTAAGGCCAAAACTTTTAAGAATTTTTTTTTTTATTGTTTTTTTGATACATAAAATAAAGTTTCAAACTCAAGATTTTCTAAGACTTATAAGCCGCAATTACTCACTGTCAATGTTCATAGATTACTTTCATCTAGTGTTTAATGTGATAGTTTTAGCAAGTGTGGTTTTACTAGTTGAAATTGAAAGGTATTTCTATGTTGTTATTATATGTATGTATATTAGATTAATTTTTACTTTTTTTGTAGAATTTTTTTGTGTGCACTCTCAGAAAGTAATCTTTATACAAAAAAAACCCATGTCAAATTTCAGCCATTAAAATTCAACTGAACACGTGTAGCCATATCTTTGATTTTTTTAAAGCAATAGTTTTTTAATTTATAGTTAAAAAATGTTCATGGTTTAGTTTTTATCAGGGCTTCTTAAATTTTTTTCATTTACAATCCGATTTACGATTGTGAGTTTTTGGGCAACCCCATATGAATATAATAACAATATACAAACATATAAATAAATATACACTGGCGAGCAAAAATAGAAGTAAATTTAAAATTTTGACTTAGTTTTGAATTTTTTTGTTTTAATCTTATGTTAGCAAATTGTAAACAATTGTACTGTATTTTGCAACCTAAATTAAAAATTTAATGTTAAAGCATTATTGTTTTTATTGCGTATTTTGGAAATATCACAAATTTACAGTTTAGACAAGGTTAGAATTTTTGTTTCTACAACTAATATCAAACAACAAATATGACAAAAAACTTGACACTAACAACGAGTAGTACCTCTTCTTGCATTAATAACTGCTTGAAGTTGACGAGGAACACTTTAAACTAAACTAAGGATCACATTTTGGTTAATATTATTCCATTTCTGCAATAGCAACTGCCTTAGCTCCTGAGCAGTTCTTGGAGCAAGTGTATGCTTTTGGATACGTTGTCCCAACTCATCCCAGACATGTTCTATAGAATTCATGCCCGGGTTGAAAGCTGGTCAATCAAACCGCAAAATGTCCACATCATCCAGATAATTTCTGACAACTCTGACTACATAAGATCTAGCATAATCATGCATGAAAATGGCGCGTTTGTCCATAGTTGTCATAAAAAGCATAAAATAATTGTCGAGAACTTTCATAATGTATCTGTGAGCTGTCAGGAAGCCATTCTATATAAAAACCAACTCTGTGCGTGTTTTGGTAGAAATTCTTGCCCAAACCATAACCGACCCACCGCCAAATGGAAGTCGCTCATCAATACAAACTGAAACGTATCATTCTCCGCGTCTTTTCCATACTTTCCAACATCCGTCTGATCTATTAAGGCACAAGCGCAAAAAACAGTACCCTGCTTCAGTCTTCATTATTCTATGCCTGGTGATTTCGGGAAAAAATTCAATCTTGCAACACAATGTCGGCGTTGTAAAGATGGACCTGTAACCATCCTTTTTCAAGATAATTCAGCAGCCCAAAGCCTTTTTCTAATGGTCCATCACTAACATTTACATCTCTAACTTCATGGAGTTAACTTTGTAAATAAACTGCAGAAGCTGTTTTATTCCGCAAACTTGTAGACCCCAAAAAAACAATCATCTTTGTTAATAGTGACTTTTTTTCGCCCGGATTGTGATCTTCAAATATAATGATTGTGCAATAATTTTAAGTAACTGAAAGTGCCTGAAATAAATATTCTAGCATATAGTGCAAAAATATCCATAAAATAAAGTCTGGTTCTAGTAATATGTGTGCTAAAATAAGTGAACTGGAAAATATTTTACTAATAGTTCAGTTTTGAGGTACTATTTACACCACATTCCAATGGTAATTTTCATTTATTAGCAATTTCATGGAAATCTCTTAATATGAATAAAACGTCAAATTCACATTTTAAAACTGCACTAGAAATTTTCAAATATGAACTGATTTGAATTATCAATTATCATACATATTTTAAATAAATTAAAATTAAATACATTGTCTAGAGTAACATTACTTGAAGAGCTTTTTCAAACCGCAACAAGTTTTAAGTATTCAATAAAAAATCGTAAAATGTAGCTGTTGAGTGATATTATGAAACAAATATATATTTATTCAAATTTGTAATAAAAACGCAGGAAACACGTTTTGTTAGAAACTTATGAAGTTTATGACAAAATAAATTATTTGTAAAATTCTTTATATTTTAAAGTAGTTGCCATTTTCAGTTAATTTTAAATCAAATATGGACTTGTTGCAGTTTGAAAAAAAATATTTATTTGTTAAATATGTGCTAAGTATTTAAATTAACTAACTAATCTTTATTTATTACTGTTTGTAAAATAATTTAAAAACATAGTGTAATAAATAAACTTAACTTATTTAATTTTATAAAAATTCTAAAATAATTAACATAAAGTAATACAAAATAAATAATTAACTTATTCAAACTCAATACAACTGTCAGAGCAGCTATAATTTTCGAGGTAGTTAACTACATAAAATATTAGGTCAACGTTCCGCCCTTGATCTGGCAAAATGTAAATACAAATAGGTCATTGGACTGCATCAACAACTGATTGTCGATATTGAAAGCCTTGCGTAAATTTTAATATCTCACAGCAAACTTAATAAAAAATAACCATAAATGACAAATTTATACTTATAAAATATAATGTTTAAGATTTATATTTAGATTTATTTTCTAACAGGTACAACACTTTATACAGAAAATATTAAAATAAAAATAATATATAAATGCATGTGCTTAACATGTACACTCTTGAAATCCGGTTCGGTAAGAATACTAAGGACTAAGAAAACAAGAAACAAAACAAAATAATATAATAAAAGCTATTGACTTAAAAAATGTAGTTTACTTATTTTTCTTTTATTTTTGTGTTTAAAATGGAACGATTTTACAGTAATCAACATTATGTTGATATGCTAAAAATATTATATTCATGAACAATAATGATTGAAAACTGGTGATTTAAATTTGTGTTTTAATGTTAAATTATGTCAATGCTAGACTTCAAGTAAAAAACAATTTTTTTTTTTTAAATGTATAGATAATATTGTTACATTTTTATAAAAGAAATAAAAGTTCTAAAGTTAAATGATTTTTTGAATTCTTCTTAAATATTTGTTAACAAGTAACAATTCAAAAAATGTTTACTTTTAATTTTCACTTTGTTTTGGTTTACTGAATTGGATTGTTTAAAAAAAGTACATACGTATATATGGCCATATTTGAGTCAAGTGTACGGAACAAAAATTTAATTTTGCTCTAACCACTGAAAATGTCTTTCTCTACATGAGTCCTGACCTTGTAAATTTGTTGAGAGATTTTTGCAATAAGCCATTTTCAAGTAATAAGCAATCAAAATTTGATAAAAATCAATTTATTTTGCATTTTTTACATTTTTTGATTGTTTGTAACTTCTCAGAGTTGCATTTAAAAAAAAACTGTAATAAACCTTTTTTTTAAATAGTTTATAGAATCGTTTTTTACAGCCAAACTTTTTTTCTCTTAAATTTTTACAATTTTGCACAACATGCATGACGGCACGGCACTTTCTGAAATTTTCAAGGTATCTTTTTGCATATATAAAAGCACGTTTTAATCCATATTAAAAAAAAATACCCGTTATCTTAAAAAAATCTGCTTTTTAAAGTTCCGCAAAACTTATTTTTTTGACAATTTTGAAAAAAAGTGCTTAACAAGTTTTTTCTAAAAATGCAATCTTGATAAGTTACAAGCGATAAAAAAAGTAAAAAAACGCAAAAACTTGGTTTTTTAAATTTTGATTGCATATTACTCGGATATGACACACTGAAAAAATCTACAAAAATGCAAATAATCAAGATTTATTTAGAGAAAAGCATTTTCAGTGGTTTGAGCAAAAACAAATTTTGATTTTGTACACTTGACTTATACATGGCCATATACATAACTTAACAATAAAAATTGTAATTTAGTACATTTTAATGTATACAAAAAAGTTATTTTGAGCTATTACCAAATGTTGATAATGCTTTTTAATAAATGTACAATCATATTTTTTTAACAAGTTGTTATATGGATAATCTATTTTAAAATAAATTCATGTAGATTTTTAACTTAAAAGCTTTAAATCTTTTGTTTGAAGCTTTCAAGTTCTTTATTTCAATTTTGTGCTAATGCAACTAATAAGTGCATAATAGTGTAACCTACATATAATTAAAAATGTATACATTGATAGAATTAAATTCCTTGGTTGCTTTCATGATGAAAAAATCAAAATTTGATGTTTTTTTTTGTGTTTATTTGGGTGTTGTAAACCAAACATTTTGGCTGTCCCCAAAAAAAGAAATCAAGAATGTTTAGGGCAGGGGACCTAGCAAACCACGGTTGAGGTCCACCTCAATCTATCCATCGATCGTTGAATGTTCTGTTTAAAAACCGACAAAAAACTTCAATACTGAAATGTGCAAGTGCACCGTTGTGCATACAATTGTTCGTTGAGTTGAGTCGTGGCATAAAAATGACCTTATTAAAACATATTTTATTATGCTAGCCTACACATTCACAAAAAATTGTGTTTGGAAATTATAATAATAATAATAAAAAGATAAAAGATAAACATCTACAATATAATATATAAATAAACATATTACATAAACTAAAATAATATACATAAAATACAAAAAATACATAAAAAACAAGTTAAATCTAAATACAATTTAAGTACAAAATTCAATCAATACAATTTAATTGCGACCTAAACTGCGATTTGGTACAAAACCAATTAAAGATACATGGCAAAGAATTTGCCAGTTTACACATTCTAACAAGTGGAATTGTTGCACTCGTAATTTGTAGAATGTGTAAATTCTCTAAACAATAGCATCTGCCTGGTACGTCGATTGCTAATAGGAATACTGAATGGTAGAGATGCAAGAAGCCCAAGACAGTCTACTTCAGACATCACTAGTTTACTCAGATCAGCCCTTTTGCGACGAAGTTTTAGTGGTAGTAAATTGTACAAAGATGTAATGTAATTGCGATCAATATCAACCGCTAAAATCTCCAATTTATAAGATAATAATCTAGCAAATTTATTTTGAATTTGTTTAATACTTTAAATATGAATTTCGTAAGACGGGCACCAGACTGACGGAGCATATTCTAAATAAGAGCGCACCAAATAACAATAAAGTAATTTGAACGTACTTGGGAATAAATCTGCTGACATTCTGTAAACAAAACCCAGCTATTTTATAGCCCAGTTACACATATAGTTAATATGCTCGACAAATGTAAGTTTGTAATTAAAGATTACGCCCAAGTCTTTTATTTGAGAAACTTGTTTCAACGGTTTATGATTAATATCATAAACGTAAAGTATTTTATTTAGTGTTCTATTAAAACTAATTGAAAAACCATTGTTAACGTTAAGAAAAAGATAATTATGATGCCACCAGGCATTTACGGAATCTAAATCTTGCTGTAACAGATGACAATCAATAACAGATGATATTTTACTGTAAAGCTTTAGATTATCAGCAAATAAAAAAAAAGACAATGAATGAATACACTGAGAAATATCATTGATAAAAAGCAGGAACAGAATTGGACCAAGTGTGATTTTTGGGGAACACCTGTAGATAAAAGAATTGGGTTGTGAAAGAAAATTATTAATTTTTACACATTGAGTACGATTTTTTGCAAAACTAGATAACCATAAAACCACAGTATGATGAAAACCTAAAGCATGAAGCTTAGCTATCAAAATACTGTGGCTTGCACGATTAAAAGTCTTTGAAAAATTGGTGTAAATAGAATCAATTTGTACTTTTGATTCAAAAGCCTTCAAAATATAAATTTCGTAGCACAATATGTTAGTAAGTGTGGAACGACTTTTACAAAAACCATGCTGTTTATCAATTATAATACTTTAGCATGTTCACTTATTGCGTGTGAATTTTCTTTAGCTCACAAAAGAATGTTATGGAAATTCCGGATAAGATATTTTGAATAATTTGCTTTGTTAGAAAAGAATACTTGTTAATCAAATAAGCAACATTAGAAAAACCACTGACAAAAATTCAGACGTAATTGAAAATTAAAAGGAAAAACAGCAAAGATACATGCTAAATATAGTACAAATATAATAAATAGTCTTTTAAGGTTTTTTATACCAGAACATGTGAAGTTGCCAATACTAACGCTGTTTTTCTTGTACTTCAACTAGGATCATTTTTAACAACGTTCAAAATTGCTTCTTTAGTTCTCTGAGTCCTGACATCTTTAAGTGTTTCTGCTAGATGATTCTCTTAGTAAAAAATTCCAGTTTAACATAGACGATGGTAGACTATTGAAAATGTTTTACTATTAGGTGTTACACAATTGGAATAATGTTGTTTTGATACAACTTCTTGGTTTTGTAAGAATTGCCATTTGCAAGTTTGTACATAAAATGTTGGTCTACATATTCTTCATTTGTAAAACTGACCATAATAACTCTAACTGAAAACCAATTCAAACCAAAAGTCAGCACAATATGTCAAACATTATTCAAACATACATTCAAAACCATTTTTATCTTGTAAGTTTAAAATTGTGGGAAAAATCCTGTATTTTAAAAAGGAAGCATTTTTTTTTGTGATAGAATCAGACAAAGAATGCCCTGTAAAATATTTCTCTAACATTAATTAACACCCTATACATAGTTTTGATAAGTAACCGATTTTTTAATGCATACAATATTACACAGCATTTGCTGACGTTAAGTTTTAAACAGTTGTTACTGCACCACACACTAAAGTTACTTAAATTACGTTGTAATATATCACAGTCGTTTTGATTTTTTATTTCTGAATATAACTTTAAATCATTAGCGTAAATTAAAATATCACAGTCTAAAACATAGTTCTTATTACGTTTTTAAATTACAATAAACTATAATTACCACAAAAAATGCTTACATAAATTAAAAATAAAGTAGGTTTTTTCCAACCATGTATTATTTAGGATGCTGTTGCAATAGTAGCACAAACTTTAAAATTTAAGTAAACCTATTGTACAAATAAAAAAGAATTCTGGTTTAGGTAGTTTGTAAATATGAAAACAAATAAAAATAAAAAATTGAAAACATATAGTAGTATTATATATAAATCATCAGCAGACTTTTAAACTTTTACAACGTCATTATGTTTCCAAGAGTACTTTTTCATGCATTCATAGACACCTACAAGAATTGTTATTTAATAAATGTACTGTTGACCATGGCGTTCATGAAGTGTACAAATTGAACTACTAGAAAATTTAGATCTTAACAGATGCAAACGATTTAAACTTTTTTGTATAGTTATAAATTTTATTCAAAGTTAAGGAATTTAAATCTAACAATATTAATAGATTTAGATACACTCTGCACCAATGGCATATTGTTATTCTTTGCATTTCATATTAATATTTCTATAAATATTGTTCAAAGTAAATACAAGATATATTGCTATCTCAACAAATATTTATTAGTAGCACAAAATTTGTTAGAAATTTTAACAATTAGTCACTGACAATGCAGAGAAGACCAACAATTTTAGAATAAGCTTTTAAATTTATTATTTCCCAAGAATATAACTCTCTCCGCAAAAATTTAATATCAATGTTTACAGATAAGCAAGTGTGGTTTTACATGTTGAGCTTAAAAATATTTTATGTTGTTACAAAATATTACATTTAAAAAAAAATCTTACAATCAGATCTTCCAATAAAAATCGTCGTCGTTTAGCACAATAAGTCCTAACAAAATATTTAAAACTTTCTGTTTTGATAGAATTATATATTGACGGATTATTTACAACATTCATGATCTACAAAATACAAACCATTAATTGAAAAATAATATATGTGTAAGCCATGGATATACTGGATACCCGACTCGCGTTTATAAAGTGACGCAATACGGCGGCTATTTTGAGTGTGACTTGATAATACTAAACATATATTAAAAACAGCTTACATTTTATAATTTTTGATTTTAAACATTTAAAACATGCATTGTATGCTATTAACATTGTGAAGTTACTATTAAAATGTTCCGAACAACTGGTTAATTGGATCCGAAATTAAAACCAAAAATGCGTTTGTAGTAAATAATTAATAACTTCTACACGTACCTATCAACTTAAACCAAATTTTGAGTCTACATTATTACACGTATTGTTAACGTTTTACTATTATAGTTAAACTTTATGTGCGTGCCATCTACATTGCAAGTGATTTTTTATATATGCAATAAACTGAATTAATTTTTCCAATGTAATTACTAACTACAATAAGTTTTAACAATGTATTTATTATATGCATTATGTATAGATGATAACGTTGAAGTTTTGTAAAAGTTTCAAGAAAAACGGGTTGTAAATAAATCAGCGGCGTACAAAAAAAACTAAATAATATTAAATTTCAGAATAACAGTTTTTTTTTCTTTTGCACGCTACTGTTTTACTTACAAAACAATTTTCTTTAAATTTTCACAGAATTTTAACATTGTTACCATATACGTAATGCATATAATGTAAACAATGTTAAAACTTATTTTAGTTGATAATTCTACTGGAAGATTTAATTTAGAATGCTGCGCATATAAAAAATTACTTCCATTGCAGATGGCACGCACAGAACGTTTACAAATAAAAAATTAATTGCATCATGTAAATGGCATTTATTATTTTGTGCCGATTATTGTACTATTGCTTATAAAAAAGTTGTGCAGGTTTACCTTTTATTAGAAAGTCTTTTTTTTAATTACTGTACTGCAAAAATTACTGCATATGCAAAGTTTTACTAAGATCAATTGATTATTAAAAACACATTTTTGGTCTTAACTTTAGTCCCAATAAACCAATTTTTGTCCGAATTGTTTAAATGGTTTTTTTTTTTTTACTAAGTCACACTCAAAATGGCTCTCAAATAATTTGCTTTATTATAGAACTTAAAATAATCTACTACTCAATTGAGTAATAGTTAGCACAGATTCATAAAGAAAAAATCTTTGTTAAAAAAAAAGAGAAAAGAAAATTCTAACATAGATCAACAAATGTTATATACTTAAAAAAAATAAAAAATTCTCAACAATATATTAGCGTTCTACTTACAATACAAGAAACAATCTGTGAGCTACAAAGAATACAACTCAAAGGTATATGTCAGTGTGTAACAGGGTTCCAATCTAGTTCCATTCGCTCGGCGCTGACAAAAAAATGTTACTCATAAATAAGAAAAATAATTAATTTTAACGCATTATTTGTTTAATTTTTTTTTTCTGGATGGATTTTTCTAGGGCTGTTAAGCACGATACTAACTACTTTTTATGTAAAATTGTCTACAGAATTTAAATTTTTAATAATGTTTGGTCTATAGTTTTTCTGAGCGTTGCTAAACGTGTATTTGTAAGAAATAATGTTTAAATATAGGCATTTTAATCATATTTTCAGTGTTTTTAACTTTTAAACCCTTAAAACTCAAATACACAAAATATATTTATATTTTCCAACTAACTTACATCAAAATGCGTTAACTTAGGCTTAGCCCACTAAGAACAAAAACATGATTGTATGGTTTTTGGAGATTATAGACAGGGTATAGATTTAAAATAGTGCCAGAATTGGATTCTACAAACAATTTCTGATTGATTTCTCTAGTAAAAATTTTTTGCGACAAAAAAAAATTTAATATTGTTGATTTTTTTTATAGAAACAGACAAAAATACTAAAACTTGTTTCTTGAAAAAAAAACTATTTGTTTTTTCTTCAGCACTAACAAACAAGATAAAAAAAATGAAATCATTATTAGCAATTAATTACAGTTGTAAGTAGAACCATTTTAATATGTATGTTAAATTATTTATTGAAAGGTTACAGAGTATGTTTTACAAATCTTCAACGCTAACAATAAAATAAAACAAGCAAAAATTACACAATAATTTAATTGAGACGTAATTATTTAAATATTAAAAAAAAAAAACTATTTAATAGAAATATCTTTTTACTAGTAAAAAACAATTTATTGAAAAATGTTTAAATTTCTTTAATAAAATTGTTTTTAGTTAAATTATATTATTACAAAAAACTCTTTATCTAGTTTTTTGACCAACACTAATCTAAATAATAAAAATCTAAATCTAGTAGATTTCAATTATTATCTCCTACATGCATTTGCTAATCAATGAAATGTTTCTGCTTACATCCACAGTCAACAAACATATTTAAAATTAACAATTTATATAATTTTAGGCATTAGTATAATAGTACATTTTTAAAGTAACTTCTCCTGTTATTGCAATTCCAAACTTTATCAATAGAATTTAAAAAAAAAACAGAAAAACTAAAAATATTTTGAAAAATATTTTGAAAAATATTTTCTACAACACAATTTAATACAAACTATGTTTTTTGCTGCTTTTCAAAATATTTTGCAACTAACCTATTTTTCTTGTTAAAATTGTTTTAATAAATCAAAACTGTTTTACAGATATTACTAGTAATTTTTTACTCAGTTTGCAAATAATGCGTTTGAGTTTAACTTAAATAATGTAAACACTTTATTGTAATGTTGCATACAATTAATTGTTTAACACTGTATAAAACTCATTTTTTTTTAAATGCATGTTACATACTAGCTTTGGTAAGTGAAACAATTCGTGCAAGTCAATTACAATATATAAAAATTTCAAGGACCAATTATGAGTACATAGTATGGTATAAAAAATAAAATTTTACTTTTTAATTAAATCTGCGTGTTTTAAAAACCTAATAACTATAAACATTTAAGATTTCTTAAAATTAAATAAATGTTTTACGTTCTAATTTAAACAAAAATATATTTTTTTTACATAAACTAAAATAATTATCTAAAAGATTAGTTCTATAAAACTTAAATAAAAGCAAGTTGATGCAAATAAACTTTTTTTACACATGATTATAGAACTGAAACTATACAAAACTGCTAATCTTATATAAAATAAACCAGCAATTCCAAATTTCAACTAATTATCCTAACAAAAAAAAACACAAAAATTAAAAAAAAAACTGCGAACATAAAATAAAACAAAATTAATTTGTGGATTATGCATTATAGATCTTGTAATAAAATATAAGTTGCTTCACTGTGAGATTTTTTTCAATTTGTTGTAGCCTCTCAAACAAAAGTGAAAACCTTATAGTTTTTTTCAACAACTTGTAATAAACATCACTTAAATCTTAAACTGCCGTTAAAAGAATAAGGGTAGCTTGTTCCATTGCACCACATAGTTAAGAAAAGTTTAAAGCTTAAGTTAAGCAGACAATATTGCCGCCTTAGTTAAAACTAAAAGATAATATCATTAAACGTACATATTCTGAACAATGATGTCAAAGTTTTGAAAATTTTGAAAGTTGGTTTACTACGCCAAATTCATGATAGAGCTGATTATTTTAATAGTTTAATAAAAATGCTTTTTTTGTATAAGAATAGCTTTTAGTTTTTTTCAGATACATAAGTACATACTCTGTTGTTATAAAAAAATAGATTTGTATGTTTTAAATTGATAGTATATTTTTTCATATTATTTTTAGAAATAATAGTGTTGCACCAATCAACCACTTTGTTTTTATGCAACTGGTGATTATTTATTAAGTATTGCCTATTTTTTTGATGTACAAAGATATGCATATATTTTAAAAAAACATACTCAATTTTATTATAATGTGTATAAAAAAATGCAGTGACTGATAAAATAAAAATTATATGTATTAAATTTATTAGATCGTGACAATGCAGAGATAATTTTAGAATAGAAAACAATATTTTTTTATTAATGTGCAAGCAGTTACAAAAGCAAATTTAAAATTCTAAAAAATTTAGTTATCTGGATTAGCACATAATGCCACAATAGTTAATAACTCAAACCTTCAAGCACAATTTAAGAATAAAAATTATCAAAATTGTGTTTTATTAAGTTTGTAAAAAATATATTTTGTAAACTTTTAAATTATAATTCTAATTTTTACTCAATTAGTATTTTGCTCAGCTGTAGTTAATTTGTCCTTCTTTTTTTATTAGCTATTTTCTATTCTTTTGGAAATAGGCTTCTATCTCTGCACGTAATGCTACTTACATTACAAGAGACAGTTTTAAGTAGATTCCAAACTACTGAAAAGATTTTATCAATTTATCAAAAAAAGTTTTTAACTGTAAACAATTTTTGCTGGCAAGGTGGTTTGAGGAGTAAGAGAGCGTACAAACAAGTAAAAAGTATATCACGGTATATGAAAATTGACCACTGCGCTACGCTTTCTTCACTAATTTGTTACTACATATTATAATAAGTTGTTTTGTAATAAAAAAAGAAAAAAGAAATTTATTACACAAAAATAAAATTTTCAAGTTTTGAAGTTTTTTTAGTAGTTTAATTTGATATTTTACTTTGTATAAATTTTTATTTCTTTCATTTTCTTCTTACATTATTTTAATATTTAAAAAAACCTTATTTTGTCTTAGTTTCCTTTTTTTGTATACATCAATTTGGCGTTTTAATATTTAAATTTTTAATTTTGCCAACTTGATATATTGTTTGTTTAAATTATTTAAATTTTTGACTGCTACAACTGATCTACGGGGCGTTGTTTTTTTGATTCTAATTGCGGTTAAGGTTATAGATAAGTATAAATAAGTATAGGTGAGGTTTTTGTAAATGTTAAAATTTTTGTAAAGTTATTACATTGTATGATACGTTACATTCTATACGTTTACTGTTATTATTACATATATTGATAACAATGAGACCTAAAAACTAGGCAACAATAAACAAATATTAAAAAAAGCACATACAATGTTTGGTTCAGTTTGCAAAATAGAAGTTATATATGACCCAACAAACTATTGTTAGCGTAATCGTTTTAATATTTGTGTCCTGAGGTTTTAGTGAATTGCCTTACCTTTTACTGAAGTGACATGAGCAGCGGTATCAAATACTGTATGAGAGCGAGTACAATTAAGTTAGTACCCTGGTCTATTAGTTGAAGACTACAAAAAATACATGTGCAATAGCCTTGGGTGGCCAAAGTAATAGTGAGCAGCTAAGGTAAAAAAAAAACAGAGACTATCTGTAGACAACTCAGCATAATTTTTGGACACGAATGCTGCAATTAAGTTAGAAAAATAAGGCTTTGCCACTTTTTCACTAACAAATTTAATCAACTAACTATTGACTTAGTTTGTTGTTCAAAAGTTATTTATTTAATATTTGTGGTGTAAAAAAGTAAAAACCCAGATTGCTTTAATCTAGTAGAATTTGGGCGTTTATTTGCTTACCAACAAAGTATTTGTGCCTACATCTACAAACAACAAGCATGTTATAGTCTGACAATGTACAAATTTCTAGGCATTTTTTAAACTAAATCATTTCAATAATATTATTTTTGTAATACGCAAATACCGTTTTCTAAATTTAATAAGGCAACTCTAAACTATTTTGATGACGTTCCTAAAAGTTTTTTTTGAGTTATCATAAAAAAAAACAAAAATAATTTTAATGTACGTAATACTGAATGGTTAAGTCACTCATCAACACTATCCGGTCAACTAGCTACGATTTCTATTGCTTCATACAATTTTTCTCAACTTATTCAGCAAACCTACATATTTTTCTTGTGTTAGATTTCTTAATGAGCCAAAATTATTAGATCTGTATTTTTTAACTATTTTATAAATTACAAAAAGTGCTGTAAAGGTTGTTTCTGATCATTCACATGTTTTTGTTGTTAAAGCTTCTCTTTTTAATACTATCAAACTTAAACCGCGGCTTATTTATTATTATTCTAAAATGCAAGTGTGGTTTCACTTGTTGAAATTTAAAGGTATTTTTATGTTGTCGTGTAAAATAAATAAAAATCAGACAAAACAACCATTTAAAAAAAACCATTTAACAAATACAGAGCTTTTTATAAACAACAAATTTTTTTATAAAACAATAAATTTATGCAAAATAGTTTAAAATTTTTAATACCTGTTAACAGTAGTTTTTGTTAGCATTATTTATAATAGTTAATGTTTTATAAATATTGTTATTTACGTACAGATTGAGCGTCTGAGGTACTGTTAAGGGTAAATAAATAATGAACAAGTATAGATTGCTATATTTGTTAATGAATAGGTTTGGTAACTCTTTACCTTAGAGAAAAGAGACTTAATTACACAATGGCTAAGTGAGCTTTTAGGGGTGTAATAGAGATTTAATTACACAATGGCTAGGGGAGCTTTAAGGGGTGTAATTTAGCTATCAGAGGTTATTCACACATAGACCGGTCTTAGAGGTGTGTAATACAAATTACATTGGCAGGAAGGTCATCGAGGTACTGATAGCTATAGCATGCTTGGAAGGCTGAAAAGATTGTTATTTCACACACTGGCAGCCGAGGCCTTGGGGTTGTGTGAATAACACTGTATCTGGCAGTAAGGCCTCATACGTAACAGCCAAAAGTATGTTGTGCACTGGCAGTTGAGGCCTTGGGGTTGCACAATAACTGCAAAAGATTGTCAAGCTTACATAGGATAGTTAGGTCTAGAGATTGTATGCAGAGCACATTACAGCGGTAAGGAGCAGTTATAAACACACTGGTATTAGAGTATACCTTGGGGATGTGTTAATTAGGTAATTGGTAGTATACCATGTATTGATATAATTATAGGGATTCTGGCATTACAATTGGTCTTGTGCTAGAGACATATATATTTATTAGTTAGACAAAATGTATTAATAATAGTGTGCAGGTTCAATTTATAGAATAGTACGCGGAAGCATTTGCGAGGTAATGCAAGAAGACGAAATGGACCGGTTCAGCACGAATGGATTGCAATGCGGCGGAGTGGGAGTCTATTGCAGGACGAAGGAAGGAGGATCAGTAACATCGACGCAGTGAAGAGATGCGCTGGCATGGTTTGGCGGCAATAAATTAATGGATAAATAAGTGATAATTAATTAAGTTACAACGTTCAAGCACGGTGTGGTGGTTGGGAGGTTCAACGTGCGTTGAACAGTTATTAAAAAAATAAATAGGTATAACTGGGCGTAACATACCTATCTTTAAAATAATCAAAACATTCTAGATACTGATCTAAAAAGACAATCATTTTTGAAAAACCATTTTGCTTCAAATTTTACTATTCTAAATCTTTTTTCGGTTGTACTTGATGGATCAAATTAAATTTATCTTCTTGAATTAATTATTGAAAAAGCATCAAATTTCACTTATTTTTCTTAAAAAATAAATTAGTTCTTATTTTGACTAAATTATTTGCCTTATCATACAAACAAAAAATCATTTCTAAATTGTTGGAAGATTGCAAATGTTCAATTTATACATAAAAAATAGATAAATTTGATTTTTAAATTATTTACTGTTACGGTTTAGAAAACAATAAAAATTAATTTAAATAAAGGGGTCATGGTCTGTAGGCAACTATATAAACATTCGTACCAGTAAAAATCATGTTGCCGCGATTTCGGAAATTTCGGAATTTAACAACAATTATTTATTTTGCGAATTGGATAGGAGAATTTTATTACAATATAAAAGCGGTACTGGCAACAATGGAACAGCGCCTCCGCTAGTACATTTTTCAAAATAGTCATTTTTTTTTGTCCTTATTTTGAATAAAACTCATTGCTCACTCCGCGGTTACCTTCTTTTCGGTTTGGGGTCCATTTGTAACAAGTATGGTATAATTCGTCGTTTTTCACAGTAACATTTATTAAATGTTGTGGATCAAACCATATACAAAGTTACGTAATTAATTGGGATTGTTCGTATTCAATTTCCAATTGCATCGTTTTGATGGATAAAATATTTTGGAACCCCAAACCAAATTACTTTGAGGCCGACTAATATCTCAGGTGAGCACGTGTGTTTTAATTACAATTAATGGTTCAATAATTCGATATTTATTCTGGTGTTAGCATCGATTACAATTACTAATTGTTTTTAGGCCTTTTTTTTAATACTTGATATTTCAATTCAACATTAAAGTATTCCACTCCATATCCTATATGCAATAATATTAATTTGGCGAGGATATTACTTATTATACCGCGGACGAAGTAGACCGATTGTCGTAGTCCTGGGTGAGATCTATGCTGGCCGACAAATTGCAAAGCCGCGGAACTCTAACCATCGCCACGCGACGAATTACCGCATGGACCTCCAGGAGGATCATCATCGCTACTTCATCGGAGCATCGGATAAATAAGATAAGCTATATAGTGCTATTTCATTTTATTTGTATCAAAACATTTTATACGTGCAATGTATGCATGTTTAATTCCTTTTAATTGCCATTATTACTAATTTAAGTTGATTCGCACATTTATGCCCAATTTATTGTCCTTTTGTAATTGATATTGAACTTATCTTTTTTTATATATATATATATATGAATTTCTTTCGTTAATCCTAATCGTAAGAATAATTTCAAATCACGACCTCGCGGTCAAAGTTATTATCATTTATTGAATATTTCTAGCAATCTTTTTTTTGTGTATTCTTTATTTACTTTAGAAATTATATATATTTTATGTTTCTTTTTGCACGTCGGATATTAAATAATTTTATGGGAAAATTCCAAGTGTTATTTATCGTTGTGCCCACTACTTCCAGTACCACACTTTATATTTATTTTTTGTTAACATTTAAAATCCTTTCTTTTTTTTGCTTAATAATTACCGTTGTCTAGTTTCGTAATTATGGGTATCGGTACCTAAGAAATATCTGGCTTTAAATAAATTACGTGGAGCCCTCAATTTTAGTCGTCAAACCCCCCCTTTCCCACTGTCAGCTACCGGCAAGCCAGATACTTCTTATATAACACCTCGAACTTTTTTTAAAGAAATCAAACACGTAACAATGGAGCCCAACGTGATTTAAATCGTTTTTTTGTGAGTAATTTACAGAATTAAAATCGTATAGTTTCATGATTAGTATACGAGGTTTGGTATTGGAATAGTGTGATACATTTGAAATTGGATATTTTTGTATAATTATACAAAAAAAATTGTATGTTAATCGTTGCCTATTTATTGTTTAATAGGAAATTAATTATTGTGTGTTATTGTAAAATTAGTGTACTAATAATGGCAATGAATTATAAATTAAGTCCACATAAGTTGTCACAAGACGAACTCATTTATGAATTAGCACTTCGAGGCTTTACCGATGAGAAAACTAACAAAGAAAGAATCAATTCACTTAGTAGTTTATTGAAATTGGAAAAATCAAGTCAAGTCTTAGCATACACTAAATACCCTTTTTCATTCGATCAAGATTCGACGGCCGTGAAAAGTAAAATTAAGGAAATTTCAAAACTTTTGTCAGAATTTAATGGTGATTCAAACTCGTCGGTTTGTTTTCGGTTGAAATCGAAACTCAGCCATGCCTATAGTCGTATATTTCGAAGCATACCTGATGATTTCGAAGCGTCTACGGAACCTAAAACTAAAACCAACTTATCAGTTGAAATTTTAAATTTAGCATCCCAGTTAGAATCACGAATTAAGAAAGAAAAAAAATTGTCACTTTGACATACTTCTACTTTACTTGACATAACTGCTCATGGAAAGGTTAACAGTGGCTCGGAGTCGGACACTAGCTCGTCATCTTCGGATGAATCGGTTATCACTCCCAATTGTTCGACAAAGAATTATAGCGGTGATAGTCAAATTTCAAAATGGAACATAAAATTTTCGGGTTCTAAAGATAGTTCGATTAACGATTTTATACAAAAGGTAGAAGAACTGCGAATAGCTCGAAATGTTTCGGAAGATCGTTTATTTAACTCGGCTACGGATTTATTTTCCGACAAAGCGGTTATCTGGTTTCGCGCAAATAAAGCAGAAATTCCCGACTGGACAACACTAATAGCTGCACTAAAGGACGAATTTCAGCCACCAGATTATGATGAGCTTCTTTTTGAGGAAATAAAAAGACTGACTCAAGGAAAAGATGAAAGCATAGGTATTTATCTGGCTTACGTAGCCAACATGTTTTCATATCTTAGAGTTAAAGTGTCAGAGACGACAAAACTAAAAATTATATTAAGAAACATACTGCCATTTTATCAATCACAGTTAAGCATGACTGATATTACGAGTATTAGTCAACTTAAAATTGTATGTCGTAAGTTAGAAAATAGCAGAATTGCTCTAGAGAAATTTAAACCCCCGCCCCATAAATCGTTGAGCTTAGAACCACATTTAGCATATGTGTCCGCTACCAGTAGTTCAAATTATGATTGCAATTTAGTAAATACAAATTCTAGTAGATTTGCAACAAATCCAGATTCGGGTATTGTTAATCGTAATCATAGTTATAATCAGGTACAAAATTTTACAAAAATACCAAACCAAACAAACAGAAAAGTTTCCAACAACGATCGATGTTGGAAATGCAACAAAACAGGTCATTTTGCCAGGGAGTGCTCAGACAAACAAATTAAGTGTTACAAATGTGGTAAAATAAACTTTACACTTAGGAATTGCCCAACTTGTTCAGATCAGGGAAACCTAAAACAGAGTCGATAGACGGTCGTATATCGGACTCCCCAAATAAAAATTCGACTAATAAAATTTCGTTTTTAATAGATTACATCATATCCCATGCGGGTAATGATCAAAGGCCGTATTTAAAAATTTGAATTTTTGGTAAACAATTTTTGGGTTTATTGGATTCGGGAGCCAGTCATACAATTATCGGAGAACCTGGCTGGGAGGTACTAAAACAATTGAATTTAAAACTAAATACTTCGTTGAACTCTGTAACCATTGCAAATGGCACAAATTGCAAGTGCATTGGGTATGTAAGTGTACCAATCTCACTTATGGATAAATCAAGGGTATTAAACGTATTAATTGTCCCATCACTACCACATAACATTATTTTGGGAATTGATTTTTGGAAGTCGATGGATATTATTCCTAATCTAAAGGCAGACATTTGGTCTTTTGGTCTCACAAATAATGTAGACGTAATACAAGCGCATTATGAACTAGATCATATGCAAACTGAGAAATTAAATAAAATCATAGATAGTTATTTTTCAAAAATTGGGGATAAACTCGGCTGTACAACGCTGGTGGAGCATGACATTATAACATCCGCCAAACCAATCAAGCAGAGATACTACCCAGTGTCACCTTTTGTCCAAAATCATATTAATTTAGAACTCGATAAGATGCTAAAGGATGACGTAATCGAAAAGTCAAATAGCCCTTGGTCGTCACCCATCTTATTAATACCAAAGAAAGATAAATCTTATAGGTTTGTTGTAGACTTTCGCAAGGTAAACGCAGTTACGCAAAAAGACGCGTATCCGCTACCTTATATTTCGTCGATACTGGATAAGCTTCGAGACGCTCGCTTTTTATCATCTCTAGACATCAGATCTGCTTATTGGCAGGTTCCTCTATCAGAGAATTCAAAACAATATACCGCTTTTTGTATTCCTAATCGCGGGCTATTCCAATTTAAACGGATGCCATTTGGATTGCACAATAGTGGGGCAACGTTTCAACGTTTAATCGACAGAGTGTTAGGCCCCGAATTGGAGCCATTTGTTTTTAAATATCTCGATGATATTGTGATCGTAACAAATACTTTTGAAAAACATTGCAAAATTGTCGAAAATATTTTCAATCATTTAATTAAAGCCGGACTTACTCTTAGCAAAGAAAAATGTAACTTCTGTAAACCAGAACTTAAATTTTTAGGTTTTGTTGTGAACAGATTTGGATTACATGTAGATCCAGATAAAATAGAGGCTATACTAAAAATTCCATCGCCCAGCAAAGTAAAAGAAGTCAAGCGCATCTTAGGAATGGCCTCATGGTATAGGCGTTTCATTCCAAACTTTTCCTCAATCATAGCACCTATGAGTAACTTGACTCGAAAATCTCAAAAATTTATATGGTCGGAAGAATGTGAAGCATCTTTCATTAAAATTAAAACCGCTCTTACCACGACACCAATCTTATCTTGCCCTGACTTTAATAAACCATTTATAGTCCAAACGGATGCATCGGCATATGGCATCGGTGCGGTGTTGTCGCAAAATTTTGAAGATGGAGAAAGAGTCATTTGTTATTTAAGTAGATCTTTGTCTGGAGCTGAGCGCAAATACAACACGACAGAAAGGGAGTGTCTTGCAGTCATATGGAGCATTGAAAAGCTTCGTTGTTATTTAGAAGGTAGTAAATTTTCGGTGATTACTGACCACCATACTTTGGTATGGCTTAATAACCTGAAAGATCCTACAGGTCGGTTAAGCAGGTGGGCGCTGAGGCTTCAGCAATTTGACTTTTCAGTTATACACCGTAAAGGTAAAGATCTTGTAATTCCGGATGCCTTATCGAGAGCCGTCCCATATATTGATTGTTTGAATGTGGATTTTTCGTTAAACCCAGAAATCAGGGATATTTGGTATCGAAACTTGTTTAAAGCGATCGTAAATAACCCGTTGTATTTTAAGAATTATAGAATCGTAGACAATAAAATTTATAAATACGTAGAGTCTAGTTTTACATTAGACGAAAACACTAAATGGAAAGAACTAGTTCCAAAAGAGCGCAGAATCAGTATTATTCGCCAATTTCATTGTCCTCCAACGGCAGGCCACACCGGAATATTTAAAACATATAATCGTTTGTTGAATAAATACTATTGGCCAAAAATGAAATTTGACGTGTCCAAATTTGTTAGGAATTGTACAATTTGTCAAAAGCACAAACCTGAACAAAAACGACCTTCAGGATTAATGGGACCTCATCCCATAATATCATTACCTTGGCAAATGATTTGTGCCGACTTTGTGGGACCACTACCTAGGTCGTCAAAAGGTTATCGATTTATATTAGTAGTCGCAGATACTTTTTCAAAATTTGCTCTATTCTTCCCTTTGCGAGAAGCAACGGCGGCAGCACTCAGTAGATGTGTTGAAGAGAATGTATTTCTAATGATTGGTGTCCCCCAATATCTTATATGCGACAACGGTGTGCAATTTAAAAGCAAACTGTTCCAAAATTTATGTGCATCTTATAACACGAAGATATTATTTAATGCTAATTATCATCCTCAAGCAAATCCTGCTGAAAGGATTAACAGAGTGTTAAAAACAATGATTTCATGTTATATTTCGGATGATCACAGAACTTGGGATAAGGAACTTGCCAAAATCGGTGCAGCAATTAGAACATCCAGACATAAAGTGACGGGATATTCGCCTTATTTCATTAACCATGGTCGCGAACAAATACTATCGGGAGACGAATACAAAGAATTTGAAATCGCAAATAATATAACATTTTCAGATAGAACTAGTAGTATCGTGAAGTCTAAATCGTTAATCGAACTATTTCAAAACATAAAAAATAGATTAGTATCTTCATATGAACAAAGCGCAACGAAATACAATTCTAAACGTAGAGAAATGCATTTTAATGAAGGTGATCAAGTTTGGCGTCGAAACTTCGTTTTATCGGACGCTTCGAAATATTACACTAAAAAGCTAGCTCCAGCATACATCGGACCTTTTACAATATCGAAAAAACATTCCTTGTGGACGTACGAGTTAGTAGATAATTTAAATCGAGTTCGGGGAATCTGGCACATAAAAGACCTCAAACAATATACACCTGAAGAAGGTGATTCCGAATAATTTTTATTTATTTGACATATTATAGTTTCGTTGGTTGAATATAATTTTTTTTTTTTTTTTTTTTTTTAAAGAAAATTTTTGGAAAATTTTCTTTTGCGGGGAAAGGGAGATGTGTTACGGTTTAGAAAACAATAAAAATTAATTTAAATAAAGGGGTCATGGTCTGTAGGCAACTATATAAACATTCGTACCAGTAAAAATCATGTTGCCGCGATTTCGGAAATTTCGGAATTTAACAACAATTATTTATTTTGCGTATTGGATAGGAGAATTTTATTACAATATAAAAGCGGTACTGGCAACAATGGAACAGCGCCTCCGCTAGTACATTTTTCAAAATAGTCATTTTTTTTGTCCTTATTTTGAATAAAACTCATTGCTCACTCCGCGGTTACCTTCTTTTCGGTTTGGGGTCCATTTGTAACAAGTATGGTATAATTCGTCGTTTTTCACAGTAACATTTATTAAATGTTGTGGATCAAACCATATACAAAGTTACGTAATTAATTGGGATTGTTCGTATTCAATTTCCAATTGCATCGTTTTGATGGATAAAATATTTTGGAACCCCAAACCAAATTACTTTGAGGCCGACTAATATCTCAGGTGAGCACGTGTGTTTTAATTACAATTAATGGTTCAATAATTCGATATTTATTCTGGTGTTAGCATCGATTACAATTACTAATTGTTTTTAGGCCTTTTTTTTTAATACTTGATATTTCAATTCAACATTAAAGTATTCCACTCCATATCCAATATGCAATAATATTAATTTGGCGAGGATATTACTTATTAATACTTATTATACCGCGGACGAAGTAGACCGATTGTCGTAGTCCTGGGTGAGATCTATGCTGGCCGACAAATTGCAAAGCCGCGGAACTCTAACCATCGCCACGCGACGAATTACCGCATGGACCTCCAGGAGGATCATCATCGCTACTTCATCGGAGCATCGGATAAATAAGATAAGCTATATAGTGCTATTTCATTTTATTTGTATCAAAACATTTTATACGTGCAATGTATGCATGTTTAATTCCTTTTAATTGCCATTATTACTAATTTAAGTTGATTCGCACATTTGTGCCCAATTTATTGTCCTTTTGTAATTGATATTGAACTTATCTTTTTTTATATATATGGGTAATTCCATTACTTTTCGACCAATTTGAAAAAGTTGACCTCTTTGATTTTGCTCAAATTTTCAGCGATCAAAATATAGATGAAAAAAATGAGATTTCCAAAATGTTGGACCTAAGAATAATGCCTGTTCAAAATGACACACATTTGAAGGTCAGAAATTTTACAATAAAACGTCTTTTTTAGCTTATTTTGTATCTCAATTTTTGGGCTTCTGGAAAAAGATAAAATGGTCCACGTAGTCTCAAATTATTTCTTATTACATGTACTTTAAAACCCATATTTATATGTTTAATATTGTGGCAGTCATTTTGATATATTTAGCTTCAAACATTATTCCAAAAAAACCCGTAAATTTAGCAGAATCGCAAAACTTTGCTTTCTTTAAACCGTTCTAACTTTGTCAAATCTTTACAAAATTTAACCTACAAGGTCTAGATTTCTTCGTGTTTAATCTCTTTTTAAAGTGATCACACAAAACTTATAGAATCAATACGTATACACCACTATTTTGATGCAGGAAGTTGCACATATTTTCGCGATCTTCAAAACTTGTAATTTTCAGGTCCCAAAAAAACGCTGTCACCCTATGTCGATTTTAGTCAAAATTTCAGTAAATACTCTTTGGAGCACAAGAAAAAAGGGTATCTATATGAGAAATGGTATATCGGGCATTATCAAGAATTTTTTAATATTCAAAAATTGGCAAAATTGGCAAACCGCACATTTTTGTATCTCAGTTTTTGGGTCTTTAGAAAAAGATAAGAATGTCCACGATGGCTCAAAATATTCCTTATTACATGTACTTTAAAACCCATATTTGTCTATTTAATGTTAGGGCAGTCATTTTGATACATCAAGTTTCAAACATTATTCCAAAAAAAACCGAAAATTAAGCAAAACTGCAAAATTATGCTTTGTTTAAACCGTTCTAACATTGTTAAATTTGAAAGAAATTTGATCCACGAGGTCTATATTTCTTTGTGTTCAATCTCTCTTTAAAATAATTGCATAATGCCCGGTTTCACCAACGTCTAATAAAATTTATTCGTCGAATAAATGCCTTATTCGCCCAATAAACGTTTCACCAACGTTATATAGCGTTATTCGTCGAATAAATCTCCTAATAAACTAACCGGCCAAAATGCATCGAATATCTCGACAAATAACCTCAAAACATCTAGGTGACATTTATATATTGTAAATAATGAATGTCATGTTCAATTCATTTGATAATGTTGATTTCAAAAATCGTTTTTGATTAAACAAAGAATCTACGCAATCACTATTGGAAATAATTACAATTTGGATTCTCAAAATCAGCGGAACAATCTCATTTAAAAGTATGTAAAATTCACAGTAGATCATTAATTTTATTGTAGATTGTAATTAAACATATTTAAGTTTTTCTGTATAATTACGCAAAAAATGTACTCATTAGCAGTTTAACAAAATAGTTGGGTTTATATTATAAATTCTTTTCTCACATGCGTGATTATAAAGAAAAACAAAAAAATGTACTTAAAATTTCAATCTACAATAAAATTGATGACAATTTGTGCATTGACTTTTGAAGCTTTATCTGTAATTATATACCGACAGTGTAATACGATCATAGCAACAAAAGATTTTAATTTTGTGTTGATATATTCTTACTTCATTAATAATTCGAGGTTATGCATGCATAAATACAGAGTTGGGATTCCGATAGCTGTCAACCGGCCGCCGATTCGAAAAATGTTTGCTTTTTAATGGTGGCGTTCACACATCATTCTATTATAGTAGTAACCAATCACATCGTATTTATGCGTAGGCGTCCACAAACTGTAAACGCGGTAATTTTGAATTTGAGCAAAACTTAATGTAAAAAAGAACAAAACAAAAATTAAAATATTAATATTAATTAAAAATTAACTCTATAAATAATTACTCCATATTAACACAGCTTCTTTGTTATTATAAATATGATGATTTTGAAATAATTATGTGTGATATATTTGATGTTTATTTTAACCTACAAATTAAATGTATGGTAGATAGCAAGATAACAATTTAAAAAGGTTGATAAAAATATAACTTGCACAAAAAAGATAAATGCTAATAATCATAAATAGACATAACTTATTTCAAATGCTGGATAAATATAGTTTTAAAAATAAGAAACGCTTGATAAAATTTATAAACGTTTGCTAAAAAAAGTAATTGTTCGATAAAAAGTAAAAATTCAACAAAAAGTGCAAATGCTTATTAAAAATATGAATCGTTTAATAAAACTAGTAAATGCAAGGTCTAAAATAATAGATTCTTGCTATAAAATGATGCATAAAACAAAAACAGTATAAATATACTGGATGAACGATTAAAAAATATAAATTCATATTTTCTAACTAATAAATGCCTAGAACATATCGGTAACAGTAATAATAATTATAATAAATATATTAAAGAAGTATGTTAAACTAAGCAATAATAATAAGAATGCTATGCTATGTACGGTAAACAGCATCGATAAAGTAATTGGTGTTTCTAAGGCTTCTAGTGCAAATTTATCTAGCTGCTATGTTTCTACTATATTATTAAAATAATAACTTGCCATTTAAATAACAAACATTTGAATTCTTAGATTTCATGTTGTTTTTAAGCTACAAAATGTTTATCAATTTGTACGATACATTATTTCGATTAAAAATTGTAATTGCAGATTATTAAATGGTTATTAAAATTAAATTTTAGTTAAAAATGTTTGCCTGCAAAAAAGAAACTAATAGTCTTAAATGGTTCATAAATGATTTTAAATGCTAAGTAACTGTTAATGCGTTTTAAAAATAAGGAACGCTTGATAAAATTTATAAACATTTGATACATATTATACTTTATATGTTTCATAGAAAGAGTAAATGTAAATAAATAAATAAAATAAAAAATGCAAAAACTAAATGAAAACATAAAACGTATATACAAAATAAATATATTTAATAAACTATTAAAAAAAATCATTTTTTTTCTCACTAATAAAAACCTAGAATATAATAACAATATTTATAATAAATATATTAAAGAATGTACTATGATAAACTAAACAATAAGAATAACCACAAGATTGCTATGAACGGTAGACAGCATCAATGAATATATTGGTGTTTCTTTGAAACTGCTTTGGCTTCTATTACAAATTTATGAAGCTTTTCCTCTCTTTACTCTGCAAAACTGACTCAAATTTATCTGGCAGATATTTTTCCAACATGCTAATATTATTACATTAACAAGCGTTAATTGCGTTTGAAATATGTAGTTTGTCGAGCATCACAAAATTTTAATTTTTCCAAATTGAGCTTCATTAAAATTGTAATATTATACAATAAGAACAAACCTTTTCTACTTATCTTAATTTTTCTTTTAATAAATTATAAACCTAAATAAATAGTAATAAAAAATAAACTATAGATTACTTATTAATAATAAATATATTCAAATAAGCAAAATATACAATTAATATAAAATATTTATGTATTACAAACACAATTCACATTTAACACTAGCATTACATTTAACACAATAGATACAACACAACATCCACAACACTTTAATTGGTACACAACACAAAAGTCACTTTGACAAGTAGATAACCTAAAAATAATTAATGTCATCCAAAAGTAAATCACGATTTAGATGAATTGACGACTAAATTTTCGCTTCCCCCACCACCAATTTTTACGGCATTTAAAGTGATTTAAAGCATCTCTCTCGCACTTCCTAAATCGTCGTATATATTCTTACACATTGGTTTAACATTTTTTGTCGCTTTTTTCTATGAATTTAAGCTTATTTGAACAAACTTGCTACAATTTTAGCACCGTTCTATCGGAATCGCACCTCTGGTTCATTTGAACTTATTTGGCTAATTTTCTGTCTACTATATTACCAACTTAATAAAAATCACGGAATAGTTATTTAATCTCTGAGATACCTTGATGAAACGTAAAATGATTTATTTAATGAATAAATTTTATTCGACGAATAGTTATTTGACAATTTATTAGGCGTTGGTGAAACCGGGCATAAGACTTATAAAATCTATTCATTATCACCACTAATTTAATGCAGAAAGTTGCACATGTTTTTGCGATCTTCAAAACTAGTAATTTTTAGGTCTCGAAAAACCGCTGTTACCTTATGTCGATTTCAGTCAAAACTTCAGCAAATACTCTTCAGACCACAAATAAAAGGTTATTTATATGAAAAATGGTATATTGGGCATTATCAAGCATTTTTTTATATTCAAAAATCGTCAAGATTCAGAAAATGTAAATCACTTTTTGTCTATCTTGCTTTGTTTTTGAGATAGTCAACAAATATATCAAAATTACTGCCCCAACATTAAATATACGAATATGGGTTTTAAAGTACATGCAATAAGGAATATTTTAAGCCAACGTAGACCTTCTTATCTTTTTCCAGAGGCCCAAAAATTGAGATACAAAAATGTGCAGTTTGCCGAATTGACAATTTTTGAATATTAAAAATTTCTTGATAATGCCCGATATACCAGTTCTCATATAAATAACCTTTTTTCTTGTGTTCTAAAGAGTATTTACTGAAATTTTGACTAAAATCGACATAGGGTGACAGCGCTTTTTCGGGACCTGAAAATTACAAGTTTTGAAGATCTCGAAAACATGTGCAACTTCCTGCATCAAAATATTGGTGTATACGTATTGATTCTATAAGTATTGTGTGATCACTTCAAAAAGAGATTAAACACGAGGAAATCTAGACCTTGCGAATCAAATTTTGTTAAGATTTGAAAAAGTTAGAACGGTTTAAAGAAAGCAAAGTTTTGCGATTTTGCAAATTTTACGTGTTTTTTTGGAATAATGTTTGAAGCTTAATATATCAAAATAACTGCCACGATATTAAACATAATAATATGGGTTTTAAAGTACATGTAATAAAAAATAATTTGAGCTATCGTAGACCTTTTTATCATTTTCCAGAAGCCCAAAAATTGAGATACAAATTAAGCTAAAAATGACCTTTTATTGTAAAATTTCTGACCTTCAAATGTGTGTCATTTTGAACAGGTAATTTTCTAAGGTCCAAAATTTTGGAAATTTCATTTTTTTTATCTATATTTTGATCCCTGAAAATTTGAGCAAAATCAAAGATGTCGACTTTTTCAAATTGGTCGAAAAGTAATGGAATTACCCATATATATATATGAATTTCTTTTGTTAATCCTAATCGTAAGAATAATTTCAAATCACGACCTCGCGGTCAAAGTTATTATCATTTATTGAATATTTCTAGCAATCTTTTTTTTGTGTATTCTTTATTTACTTTAGAAATTATATATATTTTATGTTTCTTTTTGCACGTCGGATATTAAATAATTTTATGGGAAAATTCCAAGTGTTATTTATCGTTGTGCCCACTACTTCCAGTACCACACTTTATATTTATTTTTTGTTAACATTTAAAATCCTTTCTTTTTTTTGCTTAATAATTACCGTTGTCTAGTTTCGTAATTATGGGTATCGGTACCTAAGAAATATCTGGCTTTAAATAAATTACGTGGAGCCCTCAATTTTAGTCGTCAAACCCCCCCTTTCCCACTGTCAGCTACCGGCAAGCCAGATACTTCTTATATAACACCTCGAACTTTTTTTAAAGAAATCAAACACGTAACATCACATTGTCAATTGTTTAGAATAAAGTTATTTTATTTCAGATTCTCAATATGGATTATGATCAAAACGTTCAACAACAGATCGTCTGACTTATGTTAGTCACAAATGAAGTTTTACTTTAGACAGCTATGAAAAAATGTTTGCCGTAGCTTTAGATATTTTCAAAGGATTTAATAAAACATAGCTTCTAAAACTTATCAAGAAGCTTCTTTGTTGTTTTAACTTTGACTCCAAAATCATAAACGCTGGTGTTTTGCTCTTTTAACAGGTTTATATTTATAAACATTAATAAAAAAATTAAATAACTAAAAGATTTATTCATAGTTTTGCAAATGATACAAATATGGCAAAACTTCTTAAAATTTCTAGGTTAGAATTTGTATAATTTATAAACAATATATGAATAGGGTACTTTAATTTGTTTTCTAGAGGTTACAATCTCTTATAATCTTTTATAGAATGATCATGTTGTTGACATAGCTTTAAAAGTATCTAGAAAAGAAAAAAATTGTTAATAGATGTAAACAGTTTTTTACATCTGCTCAGTATGATTGTTTAAATAAAATAAAAGACATATTGTCATCTAAACAAATATTTACTTGTAGAAGATATTTTAACAAATATTTATTGACAGTTTAGAAATGAACGACTAAAACTTTTAAGAGAGATTTTATTAACCATAATATCAACACATGGAATATGCTTTTAAATTTAGTATTTCTTAAGACTTATAAGCCAGAAACATTTAAAGTTAATGTTTACAGACTGCTTAAATCTAATAGTTTCTACAAAATATACTATGTTCAAATAAACAATAAAAACAATTACAACATTGCTATAAACGATAGACAGCACCAATGAAGAAATTAAAGTGTAAAAATATGATTAATATGCGCAAATATGACAAACATTATAATCTACTGATAAAAATAATTGGTTGAGCATTATAAAGTTTTAATTTTGTAAACCAAATTTAAATTAACATTTTAAGCAAATTTGTTATACAAGGTGCTTTAAAGTTGACACCCATGTTTTTGGGATTTGATTTATTTATGAATTGTTCTGTCATATTGATAAGTTTTTTGGGTTATGTTAAAAGTATTAGAGGCATGTAATGACAATGCCACTACTGCGGCTAGGACTTATGCAGAGAGGTTTTCAAATTGTTAGCACCCCGATGTAAAATCTATAAGACGGATAGAACAAAGATTACTGAATTAAATCTTTGCAAAAATTAGGCAGGACGTTAATTTACACTAAGCGTTTATCAAAAAAAACAAATTTTTAAATTTGTTGATTTGGAACTAACTACAAGCGTTCAAATTGTATTGTCTCAAACTCATATCCAAAAAAACACTATTTACAGATTATTAAAAAAAAATGGTTTGCATCTATTTAGGCCTCAAAAAGTTAAAGTTTTGCATGATGGAAATAGGGAGTTTTGAGTTAATTTTTGTAAAAAGTTGTTGTATAGCGTTAACAATAATTCACATTTTATTGAAAAGATTCTGTAGAGTGAGTCCACATTTACTGAAAGTGGTATTATAAATACTCATAATCTGCATCAATGTCTAAATAAAAACCTTTATTTAATACGCCAAGGATTTTATGAAAGACGATGGTCAATTAACATTTGAGCTGGGTTATTGAATAATAATGTAATTAATCCACTCATTCTACCAAACCAACTTAATTCAGCCTTGTATCTACAACTTTTACATGAAAATTTACCACTTTCATTACTTGATAAAGTTCTATTAGCTGGTAGATAAAATTGTTGGTTTCAACATAGTGGTGAGACATACTCAAAATAAAAAACTCGTAGGAAGGAGGATTGAAAAAAGTGAGCCAATATGGCTTTTTAGATCCCCAGATCTAAACCCGTTAGATTGCTTTTTTAGAGTATATTTGAAAAAACAAGTTTACCGCAGATCTGTTCTAAGTTCTAAAGCTGTAGTAGTTTGTATTTACGTTGCTGTGGCGTTAATAGACAATAATATGCTACAGAGAGTTTGTGTTTTTATAATAAATTTTGTAAATGTTTGCTTTGAAATAGGAAGCGGCTTATTTGAACACATTATTTAGCGTAAACAGCTGTGGATAATATCTTGTTTTTTTTAATCAAATTTAAATTATTTTTTTTAGATGTTTAGTATTGTTGCAAAAGCAAATAAAAGTTGTTTTCTATTTAAAAAAAAAAAAAAAAATAATTAGTACATTGAGACCAGAAGTACATGATCATATATATATATATATATATATATATATATATATATATATATATTTGAGCCTTAGCAACTTACTTAAATGCAAAAACAATTTTTTTATTAATTATATTTAATTTAGGTCTGAAGAGGCTAAAGCATGTAAATTGGTGGTCTATGTTTTAAGGTTATTACACACATTTGTTACAATTTTTTTTTAAATTATATTGTAATTTTTTAATTTTCTATATATAGCGTTTATATGATCTATTTTTAAGCAAGACAAGATACTCTCCAGATTCTCCAGAGTTTAGATTTTTTGTTTTTTTTTTTAATATTTATAAATTGTTAAATAATGTTTAAAACAATATTTTAATGACATTTAAGATCAATTTAAAACGAGTTATTAAGGCCGCTCACCAGCACGTTAGGATGCTTAGATTTTAAATAAAATTAAAATTACTCTAATTGACTTACGAAAACATCAAATAGAAGTTTTGAAAGTACTGATATGTTACAAACAATGTAAGATTGTCTGGTCAACTGTATTTTATTTAATTAGTCACTTATAACCAACTTAATTAAAAAAATAATGTTAATATGCAATTTATATAAAATAAAAAGTATCAATCAGTTAATAACAAGACATTTTAAACCTTTTTTATTCTTATCATAATCTTGATTCAGTGCGAAATAAAAACACTGTTTCTTAATTTTTTTATTTTATATTTATTGTTGCGCATCCATGCGCTCGTATCGGTCGCCAGTAGTTTTACTCGGCAATTCTTTATGGCAACACCGTCGTCTGGCAATAAGCGGAGAACTTTGTGGGTACCCATCCAAGTCGTGACTGAAAGGGCCATTGCTTAACTTTTGTTAGCGCTGGTAATCATTTTTCAATAAATAGTATCAAATCACTTTAAAATTATATACTTTAGTTTTAGCAATTGCATTTTTAAAGTTTATCATGTAACATAAAAACAATTTTATATTCAGACTATTTTATGATTGTCAATTTTACTGTCACAATTTTTTTTACACATTATTTATATCAAAAATTGTTTAACAACCGAAACCGGCCTCTTTAAAATAAAAACACAATAAAGCATATAAAAGTATATTTTATTATAATTAAGGGCCGATTTATTCATCTGTTCTATAAGTTATTGATTAGTTATGTGTTCAATAAACTTATAGATCTCTTATATGAAATTTTTTGTGTATTCATCCCAGTTTATATGTCACGTAATTACTGAACGCTTACAATGTTTTTATAGGGGTAGTACAGTTTGGAGAAAAGGATAGCTATATATATTTCTGTGAGAAAGAAAGAGATATAATTTTTAGTTGAAGGTTGTGGTATTACTGTTTTTTTATAACTTCAAAAAAATAATTGTATAAAACATGTGAATAGTTTATTCTGTGAAATAATGTCAGGTAAGTTAATACATAATTAATAAAAAGCAAACAAATTGCCATAATAAATCAATTTTAAAAAGGGTACTAGACCTTTTTGCTCTATTTATATCTAGAAAATTAATTAATTAATTTTGAGTAGATTAACTGCTGGTCAGAAAGTTCAGCACCTGTTTACTTGTTTTATGGCCCATAAGGCACACTATTGCTTGCAGTATATTTGCTATTGAAACTAGGAATGATCTCAGTCATTCTTTTTCATGTGTTCAAAAGTACTTAAATATGAATAATATCAATATCAAACAAGTGGTTCTAATGTTTTCAAATTTAAGGAATTAAAAGATAGCGTTCAACCAACTTTTCTGTTGCCGAGACAGAATGCTTAGTGGAAGAAGTACTAAAAAGAGTAGATGTCATTGAAAATAAAAGAACGGATGCAGTTACTTGGAGGCAAAAAGAAAAAGCATGGGATGATTTAATGAAATGTTTTAACGTACTAACTGCAGGAAACAGAACAGTTAAAATGCTGAAAGTTAAATACGATGGGATAAAAAGAACTATAAAACAAAAAAACAACAAATCAAAAAGTGATATGTATAAGACGGGAGGTGGTGCTGCTGAAATAGTTATTTATACACCCCTCGAGGAAAAACTAATGAGAATAATAGCGCTAAGTGTGGAGGGTCTTCCTAGCATTAATGATTCCGATGAAGGTAGGGTTTTATTTATTTATCTTATAGGTTTTTATAATTTATGTTTTTTTTAGTAGCACAAATTAATGAAGCCACATTATTATTTGTCGAAGAAGGAATCCAAGCTGAAATTATTCCAGACGCTCCAGAGGCAAGTTCATCAACACCACCTTCAAATGTGTTTCAAGAAATTACCAATAATGAAAATGGTATTTATATATAATATTAAATTTTAACTGTTTTTTAATCACACGTATGTATTACATTTTATTAGCTTTATTCTTAACGATTAGATAATATTCTAAAACCCAGGCACAACACAAGTTTTAACTTTAACCTTATATTCAAAATAAAATTTCTATTTACTTATGTGTAAAAGTTATAATATAATTTGATTTCAGTTAGTAATTGGGATTCTTGGACTCCTGCCACGCTGAGAACGCCAAGAAACAAAAAACTAAAAACTTTCAAACACCGGGATGAAGTAAACAAATTTACAAACATTACAAAAGGTCGTGAAGAAGTAATTGAACTTCAAAAAAAAGTTGCCGAGCAGGAGTTAGCTAAAATAAATCTGAAAATGGAACTTCTACGCAGAGATGATGATAGGAAGGAAGAGCTGCACCAATTCAAAATGAAATATAATAATAAATTAATAAACCAAAATGTAAATTTATTATAATAAACTTTAAAAAATATATACACTTTTGTTTTATTTTACAAATTTCTAAAGTAATTTAAAAACTCTGCACGATAAAAATTATTATTATCGGCATTAATAATATCATCCAATTCTTCTACATTATTTTCAAACTCCTCAATATTTTCATTGCTATTTCTTGCAATATTGTGCAAGACTGCTGTTGCGACTATTATATTTTGAACCATTGGTATTTTGCACCTCATCCCAATAGAAAGACAAGGAAAACGCCGCTTCCAAATTCCAAATGTTCTTTCGACTGTACCTCTAGTCCTAATTTGAGCTTCATTAAAAAGATTTTCAATATTGTTTTGCGGGTTTAAAATTGGTGTTATCATGTAACGTCTTAAAGGATATGCACTGTCACCTAATAAAACACCATTTTCAAACTCGTTTCCTTCTAGTCTTTGTTTAATACAAGAATTATCAAAAATATTGGCATCGTTTGAAGATCCTGACCATCGAGCTACAATATCTCTAATTTTATAGTTGGCATCGCAGATGCACTGAACATTTAATGAAAAAAATCCTTTACGGTTTCTATAAAGTTCTGCATTTGCTCCTCCTAAAAATGTGTTATTTTTTATATTATAACTTTGTTATATGTATGTATTATAAACATACCTGGGCTTTGAATTTTTATGTGCGTACAGTCTACAGCACCTATTACTCTTGGAAATCGACTAATTTGCATAAATTTTATTTGTTCGCTGATTCTTTCTTCTTGTGTTGAAGGCATACAAATAAATTGTTGCCTCAAACCAGCTAATGCCAAAGTTACTTTATGAATTATCTTAGCTGCAGTTGATTTGTGAATGTTTCCAAAGTCTCCTATTGATACATAAAAACCACCGGTGGCATAAAATCTTAGTGTCAACAATAACTGTTGCAAAGGTGGAATGGGCTTGTTTCTAAAAAAAAAAATGGTATTGTTAGAACATATTAATGAAAATTAATTTATGCCTGTTTGATTGATGTAAAAGTTCATTTTGGAATTAGATTTATTAATGAAATTTAATTTATACCTGTTTGATTGATGTAAAAGTTCTTCTTCTATTAGGGGTAATATTTCTAACACTGAATTTTTATTTAAACGAAACCGCTGGAAAAAGTCTATATCATCCCAACAATTTAAATTGTCCCATTGTTAAAGACGATTCTGACTATTATATGGACGGCGATTTAAATTATTATCATTCACATCAATTTCGTCAAGCAAAATATATAGATCATTTATAATATCCATGACTAGATTGAACACAAGAAATCACAATGCACAAATAAAAATTGAGGTTATGTTCTTCCCTTTACGTCGTTACTAACGGGTGAATGTGATCTATAAGATATCTGTTCCGTAAATTCGATTTACTTAAAGATTGTCACTACTGACAGATGAACAGACGTTTATGCATGGCAATCTTATCGGTAATGCTACAGAGCACTTTATAGAAAGGTGAATAAATCGGCCCTAAATCTAACTAAAAGTAGTAACTACTTTTTAAACCGCTCGAGAACCACATCAATGCGATGCAAGACCTGTAATGGATTACAAAAATAGTAACTACTTTCTCGAGAACATTGCGCTTCTCGGTGCTCGCCTATGCAATGCCATGCGAGTTCTGTAATCGATTAAAAAAAATAGCTTGCACTTTTTGGTGCTCGCTTATGAATGCGTTGCGAGTCCTGTAATCGATAACTACTTTCTCGAGACATTCTTGTATTACATATAAAAACAAAATATGTATTTAATATTTATAATATATAATTATTAATATGCCTTGTTAATAAATTCAACTACTAATACTACTTGTTTCGTATGATTGTGGACAATATTTTTTCTTTTATTATTAATTACAATTTATATACTTTAATTAATTATTTTTGTAAATGCGGTATTTAGTTGATGTTTCTATCCAAAAATTATTATTGATGTTGACCGCTTCTTAAAGTCATTTCAATTAGTCTTTCTATTATTCTATCTTTGTATGGAGATTCTTTAACTTTTCTTCGTATCTTTTAGATTTTATTCATTTAAAATGTTTAATTCTGTCTTTTATCTTCTATTATACTCCGTTGATAATACTTAACTTAACTTAACTTAACAAATGTATAAATTAAAAATAAAATGTTTATAAAATTCCAAAAAAGAATAAAATGAACTCTTCAGGGTCAACCCAGTAACGGAGTTATATTTTTTTGTCACACAAAACAAACTGGCCTGCTAACCTTTTTCTAATACCAAACATACTTCCCACCAAAATGAACTATTTTGAAATTATTGTATCCCGTCTGGCGAAGGTAACGTATAAATTTTGTTAACCGGTCTAATGAGTTCACAAGTAGTAGATTTGATTTTAACCACTCGTGTTACACCGTCCGCGCACAAAAACAAATTAATATTCCGTCCTTTTTGCCATTCTAAAGGTGCCAGACTAGGACTAAACCAAAACACCAAATCACCCTTTTCAAGTGAAGAATGATTGATTTTAACATTAGTACGCAAAATCTGAGTATAAATATATTCACGATTCCAACGTTAAATAATTAGACAATTCAAATCATTTGAGAGTTCACACAATGGTTGCAAATTCAAGATAGCTTTAACATGAATAATTATAATGTTAAACTTTTTATAAGATAAAAGTTGTTGTTCAATTACTTTTCGAAAATTATATTTGTAACAATTTTACTTCAGCCTCCCAAATTTTCCCAAAATTAGGAGCATGAGGAGGTTCAATTTTCCAAACTGCAATATAAGCAGACACAATTTTATTACTAACAAATATAATTTTAAAGATCTCTTTGAGTTCTTTTGCAACCCCACAAAAATTACTCCCTTAATCTGAAAAAACTTTCAATGGAAAACCTTTTTGACTTAAAAATCTATCTAAAGCTCTCAAACATGTTTTAGATGAAAAATTGCTCACACATTCTAAATGTATTGCTTTAGTCATCATACAAACAAACAACACCAAATAACATTTTACTACCTTAGTACATCTAAGAAGTGATGCTCTAATAGAAAAAGGACTCGCATAATATATACTAACATGACTAAAAGTCCTTGTCAGTTTTAATCAATATGCTAGTAATTCTGCCATGATTGGCTGTATAGGTTTTGCCTTTAAACGATAACAAATTAAACATTGGAAGATGCAATGACAAATTAAACTTTGTGCTTCCGGAATCCAAAAACTACAATAAAGTAAAGATTGAATCAATTTTAGATTACCATGTTTTGAAAAAATATAAAAATGATCTACTAACAAAATCGCTAATCAACCTTTATTTGGAATCAAATAAAGATGTTTACTTAAATGGGTTAAGTAAAATCGATCAATTTCCTTCCCACCATGACAAAACCTTTAGAGTTGAAGAAGTCAAACCTCTATAATATTTTTAAATCTCTACACCCTTTTTCAATTGATCATTTCCTTATTTAACATTGTCTTTTGAGTTAATTTTACTATTAATTTTATTGCATTTTCATATTCATAATGATCAAAAAATCTCATTTTTTGCATCTTCTTTTGTAAAATATTAATAAAACGCAGCATAAACGCAATAATTCTTTGCAATTTCATTAAGGAAGACATTTTGTTAAACAAATTTATAAATTCAGAGTAGTCTCGATTCACTTGTTTAGAGAACAAATGATTTTCTTGCAATTCAGGTAAATCCTGTATTATTAAATTTGGTTCTTCCAAAGTCCAAGTCACCATTGGGTCCCAAATAAAATCTGAACCTTTCCACCAAAGTGAACATTTAATAAGGTTAGAAGCAAACAGACAAATTCAGTGCAAATCTATGCCAAAACCGTCAATGAATCCACAAAACAGAAAGGATTTTTTTATTAAATAACGCTCAAAAGTATGGCAAAAACAAAAAAAAAAAACAAAATTTAAACAACAAAATATTAAGCAGAAAAGAAATACTGGTCAATACATAATAATCATATAAATAAATACTACATACTTTACTTTGCAATACAGTTTTAATGTAACAATTGAACACATACATCCAGTAAGAGAATACTTTTATAGTCAATTTAACCTTAGTTTTGAAAGGTACAACGTATTATTAAAAAATAGATGTGGTTTTTAATAGTAGTCAAATATTTTATATTATGTTTAACTGTCAGTAACATCCTCTTCTTTATCTTTTTTATTGCGCTTTTTACAGCTATTTTACATCGCCTCAGAAGTCTTTCGACTTGTTTGAAGAAGGTTAATGGGACCAACGGCTTTTTAGGTGACTTCCGAATCACCCCGGTGGATAAAGAGCAAGTTATTATTTTAGTCATATTCGGGGATCAAACTCCGGACTGTTAGCGTGCTATGCTAACGCTCTATAACTGAGCCATCTCACTGATCCCAGTTTATTTAATGGTATTATGAAGGGTTAATCTTACACAACAAACAAACAACAAATTTAAATGACTTTTAGACGTTAAATATCTGCTAACTTTTAATGTACAAAAAATAATTTATATATTGCGTCAGGCATAAAGCTATAATATTAATCATTAATATTATAGATTCAAATTCTTATATAATTTTAACAGTAAATCTTCTAATAAAAAATCTTAAATTTTGTGCATAATAACCAAAAATATAAGGTGATTGGAGTTCTGAGGAGTTGTGTCATCTGTAAACGTCGATTTCTTAAATATATTAAATCATATTTTGTTATTTTCTCTTGTAAAAGTAAGGTCTACAAAGTTAATTTGGTTGTTAGTTTCCGATTTTACTGTAAACTGAATACGCGGATGAATGGTATTTATAAAAAATAAACAACTAAAATTGTTCTTAGACATGTTAAACTTTTATTATAAGCTATTAAAGAAAGATGTTCAATTTGAATAAAATACTGATTTTCATAAAGCATTTACATCAAATAAAAAGTTGTTAATGTTTAATCAAATTTTAACTCATTTTGATTGAAATTGATAGTGGATGCTTCATTTGTGGAAGTAGGGTCAGTGCTAGTTCATATAAGTAATTGTGGGGTTGAAACCTATTGCATACGCATCACGAGTTTTGAGTAAGGCAGAAATAAACTATTCTCAATTAGATAAGAAGACATTGTCAATAGTGTTTGGAGTTTCAAAATTGTATCAATAAATTTTTAGACAGAAATTTACGTTGACAACAGATCACAAAACTTTTCTGGCAATTTTTGGCCCTAAACAAGGCATACTAATTATGGCAACAAGTTGGTTGTAACGTTGGACACATTTTTTATTATTTTTTAGATTTGATATTTATAAGGTAATCACAGTGTTGATGTTTCTAAGGTTAAATTTCAAGAAAAAGAAATAATTTATATTAATTTAATTGATGATTAAAAATTACCAATAGTTCATAATGATATAAAAAAAGAAATCTAACAGAGACTTAGTTTTGATTATAGTTATTCATTACATTTTAAAAGATTGGCCTAACAAATCTTTTAAAGTAAAACTTAACCTTATTTTATTTGTAAAAACAAATTAAATGTAGAACAAAATAGCTTAATGTAAGGATATTGTTTAATAATTCCATCTAAATTTCAAAATTCAATATTATCAAAAATTCATAAAAATCACATGGGCATGGTAAAATCAAAATTATTTGCTTGTGGATATATTTGGTGGCCCAACTTAAATCAAACCATAGAATCACCGCCTAGTCACAAATAAATCCATGGGTTTGGCATCAAACTGTTTGGACTAGAATCCATATTGATTATTTAGGTCTGTTAAACAATAAAAGTTATTTTGTAGTAGTAGAATCAATCTACTTCTAAATGGTAAAAATGTTTTAAAATAAATAGTACTGACTCCATAGCAACTGTAGGTAATTTAATTAAAATTTTTGTAATATTTGGAATGTCAAAAAAAAATTGTTTGTGATAACAAAACTCAGTTCACGAGTAAAATTTTTCAAAATTTTTGTAAACACTATGGGGTTAAACATACAACTTTTCCATACCATCCTTTCAGTATTAGAGCTGCCGAAATTTATGTAAAATAAAGTTTAATCAAATCCAATATAAAAACAGATGTTCAAATAAGTTTTGTTTTGAGTAGATTCTTATTTCAATACTACCTCCAGTACTCAGCTTTCACACAATATTGATTTAGTTAACAATAACCGGTAAAAAAAAATTGTAGTAATGACCAATTCAGATATTAAAGTTGTTCTACAACCTACATGTAGTCTAGTTAATTTAAGATGTAGAAGACTTAAAAAACCTGACAGGTTTGACAACTCCAATCTCTAAATAGAAGAGGTTATGTTATACAAGGTGTTCAAAAAAGAATGTAAAACATTTAAGGGATTCATAGTACAAACCACAACAAACAAAAAGTCTTAATAAACATGGGTTATCATAGCAACTGTTTTGAAGATATGGAACATTATTTATGTTTATTTTTTATTTAATTTTAAATTTGCAAAAAAAAAATGTAAAACATTTAAGGGAGTGGTAGTACAAACCACAACAAACAACAAGTCTTAATAAACATGGGTTGTCAAAGCAACGGTTTTGAAGATATAGAACATTATTTATTTTTATTATTTTTTTCCTTCAATTTTTTAATTTGCAAAAAAGAATGTAAAATATTTAAGAGGGTAGTAATACAAACCACAACAAACAAAAAAGTCTTAATAAACATGAGTTGTCATAGCAAAGGTTTTGGAGATATAAAGCATTGTTTTATTTTTTTTTTCTGTTTTTTATTTTGCAAATACGTGCATTTTCTTATCATAGCTGGCTGATGTTTTGTAAAATAAACATTCAGTGTTTGACACTTGTTGTTAGTGCACAAGTTTTTATTGCTATGGTTGATTACTCTAATGCAGAACTATCCGACATGCATTTCATGTGTGGTCGTGCTAATGGGATTGCCACCAAAGCGCGACGTCTTTATGTGAAAGCTTATCCAAATTGCCAGATTTCTTCACATTCTATGTTTGGAAAAATTCACCAAAAAATGAGAAATACCGGTTTACTTCGAAAACAGTAATATCTTTCCGGCAGACTAAGGTCGGTATTTACTTCTAGAACAAAACAAAAAATTATAACATGGATAGAGCATAATCCAAGGACAAGTGTGCGAAGAATACTAGCCGATGTAAGAATTGGTGCTACTTTTGTTTGGAGAACCTTCAACAATCAGCTGCTTTATCTATACCATGTAAAACAAATACAGACCTAAAACCTAACTGATCATCAGGCACGTTTGGTTTTTTGTTGCTGATTTCTACGCAAGAATGCTGAAAACCCGCAGTTTTTTGCCAATTTTTTTTACGAATGAAGCCGGGTTCACACAAAATGGAGTTGTTAATTTTCATAATGCACATCTTAGCGCCGACAAAAATTCCCATGCTGTATTGTAGCAACAGGTTTCTAGGTCATGTTGTTTTACTAAACCAATTAACAGACGCTGTTTACCTCAACTTTCTGCAGAACACAATGTATGATCTTTTGGATGACGTTCCATAAATGAGGTTTAAGCAAGATTGTGTTCCAGTTAATTTTTTATCGCCGTTAGAGAGCATTTAGACCAAACTTTTCTACATAGGTGGGTAGGAAGAGACAGACCAGTTTTATAGCCAGCAGAATTGCCAGATTTAAACTCTCTTGAATTTTTTTTTTTGGGCTATTCAAATTTATTAGTGTATGCTACTCCTGTAATTAGACTCGAAGAGCTGCAGTTAAAAAGTACCAAGAAATTTGAGCCAATGAAGGGGTTTTAGAAAGAGTGCAAATGTCTTTCAAACAAAAATGTCGTGCCTGTTTGCCTATAACTCTGGTCTTTGTAAAAATATATAAAAATAAATAATGTTCTATATCTCCAAAACTGTTGCTATGACAACCCATGTTTATTAAGACTTTTTTGTTTATTGTGGTTCGTACTATTACCCCTTTAAATATTTTACATTATTTTTTAAACACTCTGCATATTAGAATTAAATAATATGTTTTATGTTTTTATTTATGTTTGTAAATAAAAAATAGTTAAATATATTTTATATGTGCGCTGTTTTTATATACGATCCGTGATTGTCCTTATTTGTATTGGACATTAAAGAAGGTTATTGTTTTAGTTTAAATATATTTGTATTTTGTTTTAACATACACTTATTTTCTAATCTTATTACAATATAAGTAAGACATAACAATTGGATAATTTCTAACTATCGGGATGAACCTGTAAAACCTGCTAAAATGTCATCTACATATCTGTACCAAAATTTTATATCTGTTGGGTATTTTGGCAGCTTTAGAGCTTTTAATGATGACAAATTTGAGGACAGTTTTCTTTCGGATACATTTTTGATTAAACCAAATATTCTAAAACGTTATTATCTGTTTTTTATAGAAGCTTTTTTACGTCTAAATCTGCCAAAACACCCATCAAAACTGCAGAGAAAATAGTTTGGTTTTTTCACTAATAACTGAATGTTCTTTAGACATTTAATAAAGTAGTACATTGAAACGTTTCTCCCGACCTTACTACTAGCCGACAGAACGTTCGTTGCTAACGGCAACTATTATTGTCGGAGAGCGAGTCGTGGGCTTAATTTTTGTCTATTTTTTCAAAGGCTGGGTTCCAATTGTTTATTAGTTTGGGCAATCCCAGGTATTAGGGTGCCTCTTGGATATAAACAATAATTCCCCAGAGGTGTTTATAAAATTAAATTTATATCATTTACCCAAACATAAAAATTTAATTAAGACCTTTAAATAAATAGAAAGAAAAAAAAATACAATTTCAAAAACTCGTATAATTAAATTAACTTTACAATACATAATCTGAATTAATATATATATAATATTATTATTAAAGCTGGAATGGTCAAACACCCTTATCCAACCTCCTACCAAGTTCTGGACAGGTCAAGTATCTCAATCCTACTCGGTTTTGGTCTGGTCAAAACACCCAGTCCAAATTCAGTTGGTCTGGTCAGTACCCTAGTCCAACTGCCGGAACGACACGCTTGTTACCGGCACGGCCTCCATGGGAATGGCGGAGGTTGCCGGTCCAAGTCCGGAGGGGAGTCCCGGACAAGGTTTGGTACATTCGTACCTGGTTTGAGTATATGGTGAACCCGAAGGTTCCGACTGACACGCCACACAGGCGCGTGAACCCGGAGGTTCCGACAAACACGTCCCACGGACGCATGGACCTAGTGGTCCCGACACACACGTCCCACGGACGCACGGACCCGCAGGCCCCGACACACACGTCCCACGGACGCACAGACCCGCAGGCCCCGACACACACGTCCCACGGACGCACGAGTCCGAAGACTCCGAACCCGCTGGTTCCCACGCCACACAGGCCCCGTCCTCCAGGTGTCTCCGGGCTGAATAACCCATTGGTGGACCTCCGTGAAGCGGAGCTACGCCAGGCTGGTCGGTGGCGACCTGCCCCAGGTTGTTTGGTACGACCTGGAATGCCGTTACGCCTCGGGGATGAGGTCCAGGTGGCTGGACCTCCATCTTCGGTGTGATTGGAGGTGGTGGTGAGTGGATCACCACTTCCTCGAGCGTAGTCACCTCGTGGCGGTGTGCCCCAGGTGTCGGGGATGAGCCGGCTGCAGGTAGTGCAACGCTACCGACTCGGTGGTGAGTTGTTCCAGAGGGTGTCCATGATCATAGCGTGGGTGGTCGTCGTGTGCATCTGGGCCCTTGCGGCGGTATGTGCTATGCCGAAGGGCGTGAGTTGATACCCGGTGGCGTGGGGTGCTATGCCATCCGGGGTATCGAGGCCGGAGAGGATTGTAAACCTCCCCGGTGCAGTCGTCGGTGTGGAGTTGGTGGTTTCCATGGGGTTGTCCGGGGTCGTAGCTGTGGTCGTCATCTCGTTGTCTGGTAGATTCATCTTGGAGTTGGAACGGAGTTGCCTGTTCGTGCTCGATGGTCGAAGTAGACTCTCTCTGCAGCGTGCGAGTTTTTCTTTTATACCCATTCCGCTCTGCTGTGCTGCGTCGCCATTGGTCGCTGATGCTCCGCCCCTTGGCGGCATCAATCCCCCCCATCCTCCTGGACTGCGGCAGCGTCGCCTGGGTTTGGGGTTGGCGTTTCTGCTGGTGGCGCTGGTCGTAGGTCGTCTAGGTGTAGTTTCACCGGGGGTCTGTGGGGGTTGTCTTCTACCCAATAACAGTGGGACCCGGCTGTTGTAATCACCTTCTTGGGACCTAGCCATCGGTTGTTTAAACCTATCGCGCGTCCGCGCACCATGACAAGCGTTCCGGCTTCGTATTCCCTCACGTTAGCGTGTCTTGGGTACCGGCGTTCTTTGTACGCTGCTTGTCGCTGTTTGGCATGTTGTAGCCGTGTGTCTGGGTCTGTTCGAGCCCTTTCCGGTTCATCCCAGCTCCCTGGCTCCGTTAGGTTGTGTCCCAACAGCAGTTCACTAGGTGTGTATCCGGTAGCTGCGTTCGTCCTGCGATTGCAGTGAAACACCGCCATGGGAAGATGTTCGTCCCATTCTAGTCGGGGTCGTTCTTCCAGCAACGTTCGGAGGCTTTTCTTAAGTTCGGCATGGCGACGTTCCACGGGATTCGCCTGTGGGTGATACGTCGCCGTAGTGTGGTGTACGGCCTTCCATTGTTTTATTGCTCGCTGGAAATGTTGGCTGGTAAAGTGACTGCCGTTATCAGACAGCACTGCTTTGGGGTACCCCCAGCGTTGAAACAGGTGCCTTTCTAGCACTTTAGTGGTGGTTTCGCTGGTGGCAGCGGCTACTGGCACGGCTTCCAGCCACCTAGTGCACGTATTCATCATGGTCAGGATGAATTTGTTTCCTGATTTTGTGACATCTAGGGGGCCCACGAAGTCTATCGCTATCCTCTCCCAGGGTTTGCCCGACGGTTGTGCCTTTAGGGGTGCTTTGGGGTGCGGGTGACCTGTTTTCACCTTTGAGCACGTCAGACATCGTTTGATGAACGTTCTGACGTCTCGCCTAATTCCTGGCCAGTGGTAGGCTCGTAGAATGGCTGCTGTTGTCTCGTCTCCGCCTGGATGTCCTGCTGTTTCGCTGGCATGGTGTTGTTTCAGCACTTCGTGCTGGGCTTGGACTGGTACGACCAGCTGGTCGGTTCCGGAGCTGGTTCTTATAAGCTCTCCGTGTTCTCCCAGTTTGTAGCCTAGATCCTCGCCTTCTGGGCGTTCTGGATCTTCCACCATTTCCTGGTACTTGGCTATAATGTCCTGGACATTTTGGCTCTCGGTTTGAGCCCGTCTGACCAGGGTTGCTAGGGTCTCTCCTTCAAGTAAGTTAACCTTCGCGAAGTTGGTTCGGTAGGCTCTGGCTAGGTGAGTGTACAAGCAGCCCAGATTTGGCGCCTCTTGTTCGCCCGGATTCTCCGGGGGCATGAGCCTCTCTGGGTTGTCTACCTCAGGTGCAATCAGGTCGGAGCACGGGTAGCGGCTGAGCATATCGGGTAGGAGGTTGATTTCCCCTGGTGTGTGTTCCACCGTAAAGTCATATTCTTGAAGTTGTAGGGACCAGCGGGTGAACTTGGATTTGGCGTCCGTCGAGTTCCCCAGCCAAACAAGGGCCTTGTTGTCCGTTCGGAGTATGAACGGTTCGTCCTCTATATATGCCCTGTACTTCTCGATGGCCCATATGATAGCGTAACATTCCAGTTCGTTGGAATGATACCGCGACTGGCAGGGTGTTAACTTGGCGCTGGCAAAGGAGATAATATGCCGTTGGCCGTCTACCTCTTGGTAGAGCACAGCACCCACGCCTTTGTTGCTGGCGTCTGTTTGCAATACAAACGGCACTCCTGGTCTTGGGCGCGAAAGATCGACCGTCTTTGATTTGTTCGAATGCTGCCTCTTCCCTTGGTGTCCAGATAAACGGCTTCTTGCTTCCCTGCAATTCCATGAGGGGTGCTGCCATTTTTGTGTAGTCGGAAATATATTCTTGCACCCACGAGCCTATGCCCAAGAAGTGTCGCAGTTGCTTTTTGTTCTTGGGTGCCAGTTGTTCTCGGATGCTGTCCAAGTGGTGTGTCAGCGGCTTGTTTCCCTCGGCGCTGACCATGTGACCTAGGTATTCTACGGAGGTCTGCCCAAACTCGCACTTCTTTATGTGGCATTTGAGTCCATATTCCTGTAGTCGCTCGAGTACTTGGCGTAGATGCCTTATGTGTTTGTCATGGTTGTCGGAGTACACCAGGATGTCGTCCAGGTATACCAGGACGTTGTTTCCTAGTAGTCCGGCCAGCACGCGAGACATAAGCTTCTGGAATGTGGCCGGCGCGTTTTTTAGCCCGAACGGCATGACCTTAAATTGATAGGTCCCACCGTCGGGTGCGGCAAAGGCTGTCAGGTGCTTATGTTTCTCCGCCATTGGTATCTGCCAGTACCCGGCCTCCAGGTCTATTTTACTGAAGACCCGAGCCGACCCGAAGTCCTTCAGGGTCTCTTGGATCCGTGGTAGCGGTGCTGCTTCCTTATTGGTGGCTTTGTTCAGCGACCGATAGTCTACGCAGAACCGCGGTCTGCCGTCCTTCTTCTTTATTAAGACGACCGGCGCGCAGTAGCTACTGGAGCTGCGCTCGATTATCCCTGCTGCCAGGAGTTCGGCCACTTGTGCAAATATTTGCGCTTTCTTGTGGGCGTTATACGAGTAACGCGCCGTCCGGATGGGAGTCTTGTCCTCCAATTCGATGTAGTGGCTTATGGTTTTGGTAGTTGTCGGGGTCACCCCTTCGTCGAAGACTCTTGGAAAGTCCCTCACTACCTGTTCGAATTCCGCAGGTTCCGGGAATGCGTGCTTAGGTAACGCAATTGGTTCGTGCGCCTTGATCGTTTTAGGGCGAGGTAACGTCCAGTAAATGGTGGAACGTTTGTCCTTCCCGTAGTGCAGGCATTTTTGCACGTAGTCTAGGTTTACCCCGTTTTCTTCCATCCAGGGGTGTTCGAGGATGAGTTCTTCGCTTAAGGTTGGTGCGATCAGGAGTGTAATTGGGTGTCTTTGTTTTCCCACCATTATCTCCGTCTGGGTTTCTCCCGTGGTGGTCAGGTAGGCACTAGGTTCTGCCTGTGTGACCTTAATTTTGGTCGGTCGTACGGCTTTCAGTTTCACCGAAGTGAAATTGTGGCTGGCACCGCTGTCTACGAGTGCTTGCACCTCCTTGCCATTTAGCGTGACCGTGATACGGGGTCGGTGGCTTGTTCCTATTGCGCCGACGGTGGCGTAGGTTTCGGTGTTCTGTAGGTCCTGGTTCGTCTCCTTTCTTTCATTCTTCCTCTTCTTCTTCTTCTTCCTCTTCCTCTTCTTCTTAACTTGAGGCTCAGCGAGCGTTAAGATTTGGGCCGGTGGTTCCTGTTGTTTTGTCCCCTGCCGGCCCTCTACTCGTTTCCCGACTTGGATAACGAGGAGGTGTTGGGTTTTGCCTTGTTTTTGGCTGATACGGCTCTTCGTCGGGCTATGTTGGCTTCGACTCTGATTGCCGTAGTCAGCAGTTGATCGAGTGTGTCGAATGTGTGCACATCCAGGGATTGTTGGATGCGAGGTTCGATCCGCGTCGCCAGGGTGTTTGTTAGTTCCTTCTGGGTGTGGTACGGCCATAATCGGAGGTAGATGGCCGCTTGTCGCCTAAGGAAGCTCTCGACCGCTTCTTGTGGGTCGTGGCGTTTATTCAACAGCTCGTCCATAAGTTGTGTGGTTACGCTGGGGTCAGTATAGCGCTGGATCAGCCGGGCTTTGGAGATATCGTATGATGGATACGGTTCTCTCTGGTGACGCTCTTCAAACACCTTAGCGTCATCTTTTAAACTCTTTGTGAGTATGCGATGGTACGCATGCTGTGGCACCTGGTACTGCACGAAGTGCTGTTCCAGGCGAGCGAAGTACATGAAGGGATCTTCATGCGCTAATCCACCAAACTTTGGTGCTTCTGGTTGATATAGCTGGTACAGCCCTTGTTGTTGTAGGGCGTAGGTGTGAGCCTTCGTCAATTCGGTGGTCGCCTGTACTTGTGCCATCATGGCTTCTTGTACGGCTTGACTCCACACCTGGCTTTGCATGAGCGGCTCTTCTGAGCGATGCTCTATCTTTGGTTTTTGCTGATAGGAGTTTGGAAGTATTACGCTTCCAGTAGCCCCACGTTGGGCTCCATTTGTTACCGGCACGGCCTCCATGGGAATGGCGGAGGTTACCGGTCCAAGTCCGGAGGGGAGTCCTGGACAGGGTTTGGTACATTCGTACCTGGTTTGAGTATATGGTGAACCCGAAGGTTCCGACTGACACGCCACACAGGCGCGTGAACCCGGAGGTTCCGACAAACACGTCCCACGGACGCATGGACCTAGTGGTCCCGACACACACGTCCCACGGACGCACGGACCCGCAGGCCCCGACACACACGTCCCACGGACGCACAGACCCGCAGGCCCCGACACACACGTCCCACGGGCTGAATAACCCATTGGTGGACCTCCGTGATGCGGAGCTACGCCAGGCTGGTCGGTGGCGACCTGCCCCAGGTTGTTTGGTACGACCTGGAATGCCGTTACGCCTCGGGGATGAGGTCCAGGTGGCTGGACCTCCATCTTCGGTGTGATTGGAGGTGGTGGTGAGTGGATCACCACTTCCTCGAGCGTAGTCACCTCGTGGCGGTGTGCCCCAGGTGTCGGGGATGAGCCGGCTGCAGGTAGTGCAACGCTACCGACTCGGTGGTGAGCGAGCTTGGGGTAAGCTCCCTGCTGGTGGTACGTCAGGTTGGGATCGTTGTTCCAGAGGGTGTCCATGATCATAGCGTGGGTGGTCGTCGTGTGCATCTGGGCCCTTGCGGCGGTATGTGCTATGCCGAACGGCGTGAGTTGATACCCGGTGGCGTGGGGTGCTATGCCATCCGGGGTATCGAGGCCGGAGAGGATTGTAAACCTCCCCGGTGCAGTCGTCGGTGTGGAGTTGGTGGTTTCCATGGGGTTGTCCGGGGTCGTAGCTGTGGTCGTCATCTCGTTGTCTGGTAGATTCATCTTGGAGTTGGAACGGAGTTGCCTGTTCGTGCTCGATGGTCGAAGTAGACTCTCTCTGCAGCGTGCGAGTTTTTCTTTTATACCCATTCCGCTTTGCTGTGCTGCGTCGCCATTGGTCGCTGATGCTCCGCCCCTTGGCGGCATCACGCTGCACGCGTTTATATACCCTCTAAAAAGGAGTGGGGGAACATACATTTAGCCTGATTGGTCATTCGAGTCACGTGTCATACAAGTGACCCAACTCACAACAAAAATAAACAGGGTTGTCAACCTAAATTATTGATTAAAATAATTACAACACTCTACAAAAAATATTGACAATTAATTGTCAGATTCAAAACTAAAAAATAGTCAACATGTAATATTAAACAATAACAAGAAATCATAGTTAACAATGTCTTTACATGAATTTAATAGATATTTAACTTCCAAAAACTGTCTACGGATCACTCGCGCACTGGGTGTCGATAAAATTTAAGGGTTTCAGTCTCTGAAACGCGTAGTCGATAGCGCCGCACTCTGGGCTTCGCATCATTTCTTTTTCTACTTCTTTTTCCAGCCGTAGGTGTTGTAGTTGTTGCAGGTGGCGGATGCGGACGAGTCACAAGAACTGCTTTTCTTTCCGCGAACCATGGGTGCTCCACTTCAGAAGGATAAGTGTACATTGATTGTACTACTACTGGAATTTTTGAATCGGTTTTTCTAACGACGTTGTCCTTGGATGTGGATGGCATCGGATTAGGCCACTCCAAGAAGATTTGCGATTGTGACGATGCTGGACAGGACTTCGGTGGAGTGTACAGGCCGAACTGCATGGCCTTCCGAAGGACCCATTGCTTCGGTAATTCCGCCGCTCTACCAGGAGATGGTGGCAATGATATTGGGGAAGCATTTAATTCCAGGACATCCATATTTTCTGATCGCTATATATTAGTTAAAAAAGGACTTAACAAAGATTAAATTCAATAATATATAAATTATAAACCGGTAATAAATTAAATAGTTAAATTCACATTAGTAGAGAGAATAAGCGGGGACTGGGCCCGCCGCTCCGCCGCATCCAGTGTTGTGTTGTAGCGTGTAAAATGTGCATAAGACGTTTTAAAACATGCCCCTCCACTTTGATGACGCGTGCCGTTGTTATGATAGGAAATAAGAAATTTGTGGTTAGATGAGAACTGAAGTGGTTAATTATAATAGGAATTTGCGGTTATGCGGTTTATTATTGCAACGTGGAGGCATATACAGAATGTTTGAAGTATTGTATATACAGGGTGTGTCAAAAATAAATAGTGATGACGTGGCAACTAATTAGTGATGACGCGACAACGCGTAGGCATATACAGGGTGTTTGAAGTATTGTATATTTACAGAGTGTGTCAAAAATAAATCCAAGATGGCGACCACCAGAAGTGGTTATCATTATCTTAGAATCAAAAATGGCGACCGCATGTTCGATTTCTGGTGCTGTAAATAAGGCCGTTATGGTACTCAAATGAAAGGTCTTATTGCGTAGGTTACGAATCTGAAATAAAAATGTTTACTTGACCTGCTCCTAAGCCTTTTTGACCATACGGTACTGATTAGCAGCAGCAGATTGCCGACAGCAGGGTTCCAAGTGTGCGAGTGCAATGCAGCAGCAGCAAGCAGCAACCGCCTGGCGGCAGCAAGCGAACGAGCATATATACAGGGTGGTCAAAAGACTTTGTATATACAGGGTGGGTCAAAAATAAATCCAAAATGGCGACCGGAAGTGGCAATCTTTATCCCAAAATCAAAAATGGCGGCCGGAAGTGCGACTTCTGGTGTTGCAAAAAGGGCCTTCATGGTACTCAAATGAAAGCGCCCGTCGCGTACGTCACGAATCTAAAATAAAAACTTGTACTTGACCCGCTCCTAAGCGATAAAAATACAAAAAAACCTTCTGGATGTTTTAAAATAAAGAAACAATTGTTAAATGTGTAATTATAATTTCATATGTATTTTATAAATTATATAATAGTTATTTATGTTACAAGTTGTAAAATGATAGTGTTTTTTTAACGAGTCGCAAATTATAGATCGAGTTCGAAGAACGAGATCTATAATGCGACGAGTAAAAAAACACACATTTTACACGTGTAACATACACTATTTTTTGCATTTTGGAGTATAATCCGCAAGTTTCTGATAATTATTGTTTATGGATGTTATTACAATCTAGTTAACATATTGCGTCAAGTTTTGAGCGTACTTTATTTTGCGTTGCCATACACACATAAACAAACCGATAAAAAAGTATAGTGGATGCTGTCAACCCCATTGTGAATTAACAATTATTAAATATGAGTGAATCCGACGACGATATACCTGCAGATATAGAAGCAGCTGCACAAGCTGCTATATCAACTTTGCTGCCAACAAAATCAAAACATTTATATAAAGCCGCATACAAGAAATTTGAGAAATGGTGCATACTGAAAAATATTAAAATAATCACGGAGAAGGTAATACTTGCTTATTTTGCACAAAAAATGACGAATCAAAAAGCTTCAACAACTTGGACCCAGTATTCAATGTTAAGAGCTACGTTGAATATGAAAAAGAACATAGATATCAGCAAATTTACTAATGTAATAGCTTTTTTGAAACGAAAGTCAGAAGGATATAAACCTAAAAAATCCAAAATATTTACGAAAAATCAAATTGATGCATTTTTGAAGCAAGCGAATGACGAAACATATCTACTAGTGAAGGTAAAAATATATTAACATGTTTTAAATTAAATTAAATTTTTCGATTATATTTCTTAGGTGATAAAAAATAATAAAAAAACATATCATTTGCTATTTTAAAAATAATTAAATTTTATTAGTAGTGAAAAAAAGTGCTTACTTTTTTTCACTAGTGAAATGGCAACTGAAAAGTCAATATTATAGTTCAGAATTGCAAAAAAGATATATTAACAATCATTAAATAAAAAAATCAAATATGACTGAAATGATAACTTGCTCTTTATCCACCAGCGTGGTTCGGAAGTCACGTATAAAGCTGTTGGTCCCATCAAACCACTTTAAACAAGTCGTAGACTTACTGTGGCGATGTAAAATAGCCGTAAAAAGCATAAAGCATAAAGCATTTCATCATTTCATAACAACATGCATGATAACATATCACCAATTTTCAACAGGAAATTATAACATAATCAGAAGTAACAGGATGTAATTGACTTTCTGTTAAAAATGTATATTGTTTATTATAAAGGTAGTTAAATTAAACACAACATCTTAATAACACATTTATTATTATTATAAAAAAATTACAAGATAATTTTGTACGTTTATCAATAAAAATGTCAATCTAACATTACCAATTACACAATAAGTTACATTTAATAATATTTAATATTATTATTATGATTTAAATAAGTACAAATTTTTTTTACATTTTGAAATGAACAATTACTAAACTCATCCGTGTGATTTGCACAGAAATGAGTACATTTTTCAAACTTTGGTGAATTAATTTCACCTTCTAAATTTAATATGGTAAAATTCGGAAAATGTCTTTTTAAAAAATCTTCTTTTTGAACACCCTTGACCACGCACGTCACATCGGATAAATTCTGAGTAAATCCGTAAAAGATGTTGTCAATTTCGGCCATATCAACAATTCCTCCGGAATATGGAATTGAGTGGTAGTTATTTTCCAACCATCTGGCTTGGATTTTTTCTTTCGATGTTAAAAACGAATAGTCGATTGTCGGTTTCATCAAGTAAGTGTGAATATTTATGTAATTTGTCTTATTTCCTTTGGTATAAACTGATTTGCAATTACAAATCCTTGCATATCGATGGCTAATATAATCATCATGTTATATGAAGTGTACACATCAACGGTCTGTACTCGAATAAAATAAGAGCTCAATTGATGGGTATTTGACGCATTTTTCTACGTTCAGGATTCACTACTGCTTCCAATGTTATTGCAATCTTTTTAATTCTACGTTGAAATCGTAGTCTATTTTGTGCTTCAATCATCCATTCACACCGCTTCTATAGTCACCACATTCTTCAGGCAAATAAATGATCGTTGACTCGGGCTCACTGAATCTCACTCTTTTTCCCATCACACAAGTTTTCAAACCAACCCTGATAGCGGTGTGTATTAAACTATGGTATCGCTCAAAATGAGACAATAACACCTAGTATTGTCTTTAAAAATCTGAGAAGCTTCCATTTCAAGGCGCAGGTCTACCGTCGAGGACTTGATGCTTTCATTTTGTTTTGAAACGTCAAATACAAACATTGTGTGATTCTTAAAATCAGTAAATGAAAAGTACGGTTGATTTTTTGCATTATCATAGTAACTACTTTGAAACAGACAGTACATCTCGTAGGCGGTTAAATATTCGCCATTGTCAAAATTCAAATTTAAATTTTCGTATGGATATGTTTCAGAATTTAGATAGATTCTTATGTTTTTAATGTTACAATGATCGAATTTGGAAACGTCTTCACTTGACACACCCTTTTTGTTGACGTGAAAAGCTATAATTACATATCGTGATTTCTCTAGACTGTTTGAGGTTTTTACGGACCAAACACTATCTTTAGATTTATTCATAGAAAGTAGTTCGTGTAGTTCCCATTTGCGAAATGGGATTAAGATTCTAGGATTGGTTTTAACTTGTTCCAACATTTGTAATTTAATCTCATCATTTAATTGTATATGTGGTACTCTCCACTCGATTTTGTTTATTTTAAATTTAATCTGGCTAATTGCTTTTTTATCAGTATCATCGCTTATGAAACAATTTACATCAGTAGACGCACGTAGTAGAATTAGTTCGTGTTTAGCAAATCCCATTATTTTTTGATAGTCTTCGGCAAATCCTAACCAACACTTTAGCGGAATAAGAGCGAAAAACTTTTTATTCACAAAATATGTTTTTATTTGACCGGTTTTGCCCCACCCGGCAGTTCCCAAAACTTTAATTTCTTCGGCGTCTCCGTAGGAAAGGAACCCCTTCATAGTGCTCGAGATACCCATATCTCTCGTTCTATCAATCTCGACACCGTTTAACTCATATCGGATTTCTTCAAACAAGAATGAGAAAACGTTGTTGGTTATGCTAAATGCTTATCCATCTGATGGCTGTCCCTCGACCTCTCCAACCAAGTATATACTGCTTTCGCTTGGACATGTAAAAATATCTTGGTTCTGAATTGTGATTCTGATTTCATCGTTATTATCAAAGTTTGTATTCCTTGGTCGGTAAGAATAATACTGTTCTTTAACGATGCTCTCATCAAATTGCACTTCATCAAAAATGTTAATTTTTCCCATAATGTTTCACTCTGTAACTTAGAGCCAATAATCGGGATAAATTAAGACGTGTCACCTCTTTCGTAGGCAAAGGGGAACTGATGGTGAACGCATTGTTCTTCTTTTTATTGCCGAAAACAATTCCCATCTTACAGAGGTTTTAATTCCAATCTTACTAAAATATTTTCTCTCCTAAAATTAATGGGATCCCCCGCTTGATCTAATATTCTGAGATTGATATTGTCGATGCTATTGCGAACGTTTACCGGTAAATATAAAATATTTCGAGGTTCAATATTAATTGCGTAACCGGGATCCACTGCGGGACTAAATTCGAACAACGTGTGCGACAGACAATCGTCGTAATATGCTCCAGTACCAATGTTGCACTCTATTCTTATACTTTCCACTTTAATTATTTGCACGGGTAAATCAGACCTATGAATAATTCTGGCTTTTAAAATTTCTTTTCCAGAAAATCCCAAGAGACGCCCGATGGTGTTTTTATCAGGTGTAAAATCAATGTCGTACTTGCTCTTGATTTTGCACTGAAGAGTGATTGAGTTTCAAAGACAATATTTCTTCTGCTTCCAACTCGGGCAAATTTAACCCCCTTATTATTATGCGTTGCAAATACAATTCAATGTCTCGAATTTCGTATGCGCCTGTAGAAAGTGTGATCAATTTATTATCGTTGAAAATGAATTTATTGTTGATTCCTTCCTCAATGTTTGGTATGGAATTATATGTGTGAAAACCAATGAGTCCTAAACAATATTCGTGTTGCGGATCTAATTCGATCGGGGGATAATAGTTGACTGATAGTTTGCTGCTATCACCTTGCAGGGTTAACGTTTGAGACATGACTAGCATAAAATTAATTTTAACATCTTTATTTATATAAAAACTCTAAACATAAATGTCCGCAGTTATGAGAGTTAAATTTCTGATATTGATTGTGATTATATTTTATCTCGCATGAATTGAAATATTTTACAACTTCTAGCGGCGGGCTTAAATTTCCAAAACTGTCAAAGTATTGCACGCGTCTGCCGTTCTTCTTGTACGCTACCCAATGAGTGCCGGCTCCTGCCGCCCTATCCAGATTTATTATGCCTGACTCTCTATAATGAGGGTGATGCGGTTACTGATCTCGCATAAATACTCCTTTAAATGTTTTAATATGTTTCGTATATTTTTTCAAGTCTAAATCTGTGAGCGGTCTATCGGGCAGCAAACTTAACAGTTTTTTGATTTTGTCAGGTACAGTCCCAAACCTTTCTTATATGGTTTTAAATATAAACCGCTTCCCTTCTTTCCGAGAGCGATGGCTTCCATCGTTTTGTTGTGACGCTCGGACTCTTGCAGTTTCTTTTGTGCCTCCTTAGTAGATTTTACTGTTCGTACGATAGCGCTAGTACCCCCTGCGATCGAACCTAAGGCGCTTAATCCAGCAAAGAGGGGTATGAGTGGCAGAAAGCCACCTTGTTTTGGAATAGGTAGAACTCTTGGTTTGCGGACTTTATTACGTCCACCCGTTTTCTTAACAGCATCCTTGGCAGCAATCAAAGCAATTTTAGCACTTTCTCGTATAACGTCTGCACTTTTAATTTTTTTTGCTAACGGTTTTAACGCCGTTCGTGCTTTATTTACTACACCTGCGCGAAGAGCTACAGTTTTAACGCCCATTCCTAATTTCCTTTTGGCTTTCATAATTCCAGTTACCGCTAGAGCGCTTGCTTTTTCGCTTAATAAAGAGTTCTTAGACTTAACTCTCCCCCAAGCAGATTTTTCCAAACTTTTGTCTGCCTTATGTCGATCCTCTAACTTGGATGAATTCGAATAGGCAATGTCGTGCTGCATACAAGCTTTATCCAATTCGTTTATACCAATATCTCCTCTGATCAAACGCTTCTTCAACTTGGTGCCGGGACCGCAATATTTATATCCGGGTAAGTGGAGCTCAACAGGTAACTTATCTATAGCGCTGTTGATGATACCTCGACCGTGGTACATTGCTTAATAATTTTATCAGATCAATGAAGTGTATGTATAGCCATATTAATTAGAGTTTTAGTTAGTATAATGAGAACCGTTAAGCAGAAAGTTACTTTACCAATTATAAATATAGACTCAGTTGTGGGGGATACGACTGGACAATCTGAAAAACATGGCCCGTTAATTTCAAATTCTGTAAGAGCTTTAATATGCGGACCCTCGAATTGTGGCAAAACTAACGTTTTATTTTCAATGCTTTTCCATGAAAACGGTTTAAAATTTGAAAACTTGTACATTTACTCAAAGTCGTTGTATCAACCAAAATATCAAATGTTAAGTGACGTTTTAAGCTCGATGTCGGAAGTTGGATATTTTCCATTTTCTGAAAACTGCGAAATCCTCAATCCGAGTGAAGCAAATAATAATTCAATTTTCATATTTGACGATGTTGCATGTGACAAACAAGATAAAATTAGAAATTTCTTAAGTATGGGTAGACATAAAAATGTTGATTCATTTTACCTATGTCAAACATATACACGTATCCCTAAGCATTTGATTCGCGATAATGGAAATTTTATAATGCTCTTCAAACAAGATGATTTAAATTTGAAACATGTATACCAAGACCATGTGAGCAGCGATACCGCAAAGGACTCGACGAGTATATAATAATAAACTGATAATTACCTCAATTAGTATAGCGCATGCGTTAGAGGGGTGTGGTTATTATTTCTATCTCTATTGAAGTGAAGCAGTATAAAGAGATTAAGCAGTTATATAGCTATTGATATAGCAGTATAAAAGCGGTAGCTATTGAAGAGCGCCTGATATAGCGCGCAGTATAGCGGAATAACGAGCGGTATAGCGGAATAGCGAGCGGTATAGCGGAATAGGGAGCGGTATAGCGGAATAGCGAGCGGTATAGCGGAATAGCCAGCGGTATAGCGCTACAAAAGCGCTTGCTATTTTTAGAGATGCGGTATAAGAAGCGCTCTCTATTACGGAACCCTTTCAATACGGAGAAACACAATGTTGATAAGGAACTCATAACTGTAAAGCATGCAATTCGCAAGAAAGTAATGGCTCTCAAATTGAAGCAATCCGATGATAATGAAATCTTGAATAAAACTTACAAGCCTTTAATTGAACCAATTAAGGAGTTAATAAAGAGTTCTACATTGTCTCCGGGTCCTGCAAATGTTCTTCATATAACGCCTCAAATTAAACAATCTCCTACGCAACCACCGCAACAGCAAGTGACTCCGATTAGACCTAAGAGAAAATATGGTAGAACTTCTACACCTACGAAACCATAGGAAATGGTCAGCTTTGGTCAATATGAACCCAGTATGATACAATTTGATAAAATACAAGGAGGTTTAGAAAGAAACTCTTACGATGGTATGTCAGATGCAACCATACTTAGGGAAGAAAATTATAAACCCGAAGAAGAGACTTACGAAAGTAGGTTAGAGTCTTCAGATGATACAGTTGATAATACAGTTATTAAAAATAATGAAAACCCAGAACCTATTACTGAACGTGGTTTGAGAGAATATCTCGAACAGTATCCTAATGTTTTAGTGCCTTTACTTATTGGATACGTCAAAGATGCTGATAAAATAGTTTATTATCGCTCTTCGGTAACGGGAGTTAATTATGACATTGATACCAGCAAGATAATTGTTGGAAACACAGAGCTAATGATTGATGGGATTGGAGATTTTTGTGTGAGAGGGAAAAAAATTATAGGTACTGATGGATTGTATGAATTATTATTTAAGAAAACTCCTCAAAATTATACCGAACAAGACAAAAGAGACTATTTTGAAGTTTTAGTGGCTACTAATGCTTTATTTAAAAATTATAATCCTGCAGAGCAACAGCAGGGAATTGGTACAACAAAATATAAAATGTTAGTTGAACGTAAAAAAGCGAGAGCAATGAGAGTGAACGAGAAAACTGTAGATGAAGAGATAATGGAAGCCTTTGCTAATACTACTACTACACACCGTCCAAATCGCAGCAGGAGTGTGTCAGATGCCAATTTGTACGCAGGTAAAGGATTCGATTCAACATTAGAAGTCAAAGATAAGCCCTTTCGATACACATACTGGGATAATCCTAACGAGTTAATAGAACGTTTGTGGTTGCTACACGCTTCACGTAAAGCCGGAAATTCATCTCACGCTAACGAGATTGCCTCCATCGAAGAAGAGCTGATAGAAGCAAATATAATCTATTAATTTTTATTTTAATCTCAATATCACTATGAGTGTAGACAAGTTCGGACGTCATTCGTCGCAAAATAAATCATTTGCTGGTGTAAGAGGCCCGCCAGGCAACGGTTTTAAGCGAGATGCTGATTTGAATTTCGACATTTCTCACAAGCGTTTGAAAAATGTTAATGCTCCAATCGATGATACTGATGTCACGACTAAGCTGTACGTTCACAACATTTCCGACTACCTCGACTCTAAAATTACAAATCTTCTCAAGAAATCTGATGATGATAAGAAAGCTATCAATACTCTCTTAGAAAATTTAAACGCCGAAAATAAATCTGATTTTGATCATAATAATATCAAATATGAGGATCTCGATAAGAAAATTCAATTATGCATTAAAGACATTCCTGAAATGATTGAATCAAAGTTACTGACATTTAAGGGTGAATTGCATAAAATTGAACAGAATATGAACTTGGTCAGCAATGCACATACAAACTTCAAACTGAATGTTTATGATCGTATTGAAGCCATAAGTGATAACTTAACAACAACATACAACAGTGTAAAGGTTCAAATTAACAGCATTAATGATCGAATTCACGATATTAGCGAGCGAATAGACAAATGAACTAATTCAAAGCGACATTCAAATAAAATGGGGGGAGTTTGTTATTAAAAATGAATTTGTTATTGGGAGCTCAAGCAGAGAGCATCAAAAATTGATTTCTTCAAACAAGAATGAGTAAAGTAAAACAAGATATCGTTACTAAAATCCACAAGCCCGCGCGAATAAATTTCTCTAGAAGACGAACCATTTTGAAATGTTTAGATGATCTGTGGCAGGCTGATTTGGCTGATTTTATACTGTATTCCCGCGAAAATAAGGGATATAAACACATTCTTATTGTAATCGATTGCTTCTCCAAATACTTGTGGGCGGAACCTCTAAAAGATAAAAGCGGACCGTCAGTGAAGAGTGCATTTGACAAAATATTTAATGGTGGTAGGATCCCGAAAAACTTGCAGACCGATCTGGGTAAAGAGTTTTACAACAAGCATGTTGAAAATTTGCTTAAAAAGCGTTCGATTAATCATTACTCTACGTTTACTATTAAAAAGGCTGCAATGGCCGAGCGAGTGATACGTACTGTTAAAGAAATATTATATAGAGAGTTTAGTTTACGAGGCAAATATAAATGGATCGATGTATTACCTGATATCACAAAAGATTACAACAATCGTAAGCATAGTACCATCGGTATGAACCCAAATGAAGTTACTAAAGATAAAGAAGCGATGTTGTTGAAAACCGTTTATTCACACATCAAGATTGCTGGACCCTGAAAATTTAAAATTGGAGACTTTGTGCGAATCAGCAAGAAGAAAACCGTTTTTGCGAAGGGATACACACCTAATTGGTCCACCGAAATATTTAAAGTGATTTCAACTAAAATCACAAATCCTACTGTGTACCTGTTGGAAGATTCAAAGGGGAGTCCAATCAAAGGAGGATTTTACGCTGAGGAAATTCAACTTGTTAAGCATAATGATGCATATCTAGTGGAAAAAATTATAAAGAAAAAAGGAACTAAAGTTTACGTGTGAAGTGGCTAGGACTCGATAAGACTCGTAATAGTTGGATTGATAAAAATAATGTTTTTTATAATAATTTAATCGTATACTAGTTTAATTTTAATAATAATAATAAATATATATTGTAACCCACACACATTGTTTTATTTATGTGAAGGAGTAAATAATAAGATTGATTTTTATTTTTAAACATGTATTTTATCAGGAGTTAATATTCATACATTCATATTCAGAATACATTTTACCGAAAAACATGTTCAGAGTTTCCATCATAAGTTACTCGAGCTCTTCTTTTGTATCGTTCTCACTCAATAAGCGGATAACTTTACCATACAAATCGTTATCTTTGTGAGCTAATTTTAAACATTTAGCCATAATTACATTATAATATAAATCAAATTCATAGGATTTTAATAATGTTAATTTAAAGTTTATAAGATTCTTAAAATTAATCAAGTTGTTGAATGTCATTGAAGAAATTAATATTTTAAAATTCCGACACTCAAGTAATATAACATCTAGTTGTTTGTATGAGGTATATGAAATGCGGTGATCGCAGTACTTCCATGCGCCCCCATCTCTAATTTCGGTTATATTCATTTTGGAGAATTCACTCCATTCTTCTGCGGTGAAGAAAATTTCGTTGCGTCTAAAAGTACCATTATGTCCACAGTGGATTTTGATAATTGGTATAAATCCCAGTGCTGGACTTAGACCAATGAACACAAACTTTGTTCAAGAGTTATTGATTGTATAAGAGCTGCATCTCCCGCTTGACGTCATCATCGTATCTGCAAATGCTTTTCTTCACAGGATCTTCGAACTTTAGAGGATCTGAAAAGAATGATTAGATGTAGAAATAAATTTCACTTGAGAAAAATATATTTAAAACTTACGTTCAATAATATCTTGTGACTCCAGACTTTTCAGGTTAATCTGTTGCATGCACACATCATCTAAATCGTACCCCACGTTGTAGAATTTTTCTGCATCTTTGCGTGTTAAACCGTAAGTACCTTCGGGGTTGATGTACTCGTATAATAATTCAGGTTGTAGATCTCTTGGTCGACTCTCCATATCCTCAACGAACGGTTTTATAGAATTTTTTGGGGTCTCGATTGGATTTACATGTGGTTTTTTAACATCGTACTCTCGTTTTAATGGTGTAGAATAACTCTTTTTGAGATTGGACATTATGAACTCTATTGCAAATGGGGCTAAACTATTGTGAACTGAACTGCGCATACACTAAATCAACTGTAAAGTTTTTGCATCATGATCACCATGTTATTACTAATTTAAGAATTAGATTTTTATTTTATTTTAACCAATCACAGCGCTGATAAAGATTTAATGATTTATATTTATAGTCAATCAGAAGGTCGGTATGATGGTGATAAGAATTTTCTTGTTGATTCTTGTATTACGATGCAATTTTTCTGTTAAAAGCGGATGTTACATCCTGTTACTTCTGATTATGTGATAATTTCTTGTTGAAAACTGGTAATATGTTATCATGCATGTTGTTATGAAATGATGAAATAATACGCAGTTATAACATATATTTAATTTTCTTTTATTTAATGTTTGGTAATATATCTTTTATATAATTTATAAAATACATATGAAATTATAATTACACATTTAACAGTCAAAATTATTTCTAAACTCAATATTAAATTTGCGTTATTACTTTTTATCGAGGAACATAAAAGTTGCATTCATCACATTTGACACTCCCGGAATCGTGCTGGCGTTGATTTTGAACGTTCTTGGATGAGTGGTTTTGTCGAGGTGCATCATTTTCCACTCCAAAGGCCAACTATCATTGATTCCTCTATCGATGGCGGTTATGTAGCATTGTCTGGCATCTTTGGGTTTTGTGATGAACAAAGTTCCATTAAGCAAAGTTGATAATAGTATGAATGCGGTGCTATTCATTTTCGGTGCTCTTGACACTTTTTCTAGTTAATCGGTAATCTTGACACTTTTTGCAGATACACCTTTCTGCGATGCATCTAAAACAGTTTTTTATGGGTGGAGGCGGTCCGTCTATGTGACTCTCATCAGTTGGAAGGTTGTAATGCTTATGACAGGGAAGTCTTAGTTGGATATATAAATCATTTTTACATTTTTCAGGCAGGAAGTGCCACAATCTTTCCAAATTTAGTCCATATAGCGATCGCAAATATTTTTCAGGCAGACATTTTACATATTCACCAGTTAACTTGAATTATTTCTATATTTTAAACCACCCAGAAGATTTTTTTTGTATTTTTATTGCTTAGGAGCGGGTCAAGTACAAGTTTTTATTTTAGATTTGTGACGTACGCGACGGGCGCTTTCATTTGAGTACCATGAAGGCCCTTTTTGCAACACCGGAAGTCGTACTTCCGGCCGCCATTTTTGATTTTGGGATAAAGATTACCACTTCCGGTCGCCATCTTGGATTTATTTTTGACCCACCCAGTATATACAAAGTCTTTCGACCACCCTGTATATATGCTCGTTCGCTTTCTGCCGCTAGGTGGCTGCTGATGCTGCTGCATTGCACTCGCACACTTGTAACCCTGCTGTCGGCAACCTGCTGCTGCTAATCAGTACCGTATGGTCAAAAAGGCTTAGGAGCAGGTCAAGTAAACATTTTTATTTCAGATTCGAACCCTACGCAATGAGACCTTTCATTTGAGTACCATAACGGCCTTATTTGCAGCAACGGAAGTCGAACATCCGGTCGCCATTTTTGATTCTAAGATAATGATAACCACTTCCGGTCGTCATCTTGGATTTATTTTTGACACACCCTGTATATACAAAGTTTTTCGATCATTTTACTTATATATGCTCGTTTGCTTGCTGCCGCTAGGTGGCTGCTGCTGTCTCTCATATTTTCCATCCTTCCATTTTCGATTTCTGGTTCTCACTCACACACAAGGAGCTCTTATGGATGACGTCGAGCAGTAGGTGGCTCGACGCAGAGGCGCGGATGACTCATCTATTGGACTGTTTACATATTAATATGGATATGATATTATTGCACGTCATCAAAGTGGAGGGGCACGTTTTACAATTTCTTATACACATTCTAACACAGCACCGGAATCGGAGGAGCGGAGGGCCCAGTCCCCGCTTATTCTCTCTACTTGTATCCACAAAAATATTTGAAATTTAAGACTTTTTTGCAATTTTTAAGTATTTCTGTAGATACATTGTAAGATATTTTGGAGCGTTGTGCACGGCACTTCCCAAAATATTCAGGGTATTTTATGCACATATAAAAGCACGTTTTTATCTATATTTGAAAAAAAAGAAAAAACTCGTCATCTTTTGTTCAGAATAATCTGTTTTTCCCAGAACCAAAACAGTTTTTCTTAAAAAAAGATTTCTTAACGTATTCATGTAATGTCTAAAGAAAAGTATAGTAATTGTTTTATTTAATCTTCTTGTACCATTTGTCTGCTAAACTTGGCTCTGTTTCTACGTACTGGTTGTCTATCTTGTAAAAAGTAAAATAAATGCTAAAGTTTAAAAAAAATTTATATATCAGAGTAGATGGTGCGGCAATTAATATCTCTTTTGTGTTAATTACTTTAATATCGATTATCTCAATTACGGGTTTTTTTACCGTCAACAGATTTTTAATTTATTCTAACATCTTCTCTAATATAATGTCCGCACAGTGTTTTGCTAGTCTATTTTCAGTCTTGTACAATTCCTGCTTGCTTGCGACAGCAGCTTTTTTCTTGTTTTTGCATTCAGATTTTTTTTAAATTAAAATTAACCAAATTGAGAGTATTCCAATCAGATAGTATTATGATCGTTAGAAAATATAAAAAAAAATTTGGTTTATTAATGTAAATAAATAATAGAACTGGCAGAACTTTGATGAACTAGCATTTATGATTTTGAGATCAAATTTAAAATCATCAAATTTATTGATGTAAAAAAAACTAATATTAAAAAAAATTAAAATTTAATATCAAAACTTATACAATAAAGTTTGTTAATAATTTTTTATTAAAATGTCATACCTTATCAAATGTTTTAAAAATGTTTGAAGTTACTTTAAATTTTTTTGTAGATTTGTTTTTAAAGTAGAATTATATATGTGTAAAGTATAAAGCTCTGTTTTCAAACATTTAAGTTAAAATCCATGTTGATTATCTGAGATTAAGTTAATTTGTTCTAAGAACTTGACAACGTCGGTATTAATATGTTTCTTAAACATTTTAAACTGATTAGATGGTAATGCAATTAGAATCTAACTTAAAGAATCAAAGTTGTTTTTTTTTAGTGTAAAATAAAAAAAAAAATTATCAGTTTGAAAATTTTGTACAATTTTATTTGCAAATGTTTTAATAAAAGTAGGCATTTTATTAATAATTGTGCTTTTCTGGTGTTTAAGAAAATATCTTTTGACAAACTGTTGTGAATTAGACTCACTATTTTACCATTAACCGGCATTGTAGGTTCAAGATAGTAAAAAGATTTTAAATTTAATCAAAAAACTTATTTGATTTTTATTTTGGATTAGTTTAAATAAATTGTTTTAATTTAGAATTACGTTGCAATGTTTTAATAAAGTTATTGTTATTTATAGAAAACTGCCAAATTTGATTTGTTCAGATTGTTGCATTGTTTACGAGATAAAAATTATAATACTAATTAGTTTTATCTGAACAATTACTAATAAATTTTTAAATGTTTGAACCTTGTTAATGCTTGTTTTTTTTTTCAGATTTAAATACAAGCACAATTGTTTAGGTTTAATAACAGAAAATAAAAAAAATATTTATTAATTTTTATTGCGCTTGAACATTGCCAAACCTGCTGTAACGTGTAGTGCGTATAGAATGGCGGACAGGCCACTCAACTTACACGTTATTGTAGTTGGTAGTAATAGAAACAATCTGGTGGGGCAGGTTTCCGGGAATCCTCCGGAAACCCTGCAGCCACGTCAGTATAAATTTGGTCGTTCCCGAGAAAGGGGCTTTTTATACAGGGTGTCCGGAAAATACGTGTACAACGTTTGACGACAGACTCCTGACGTCAAAATAGGTCGATCTAAGCCGACTTAGTTATATCCAAAATTGTCTCGTTTAGCCGGTAGGGGGCGTCAAAAATTTGTAAATATTAAAAAGAAATTACCTGTAACAATAATTTTTTAAGTGACTAAGTTGCTATGGCGTTTAATAATTTGACAATTATTGACAAATTGTCACCAGTCTATGAAATTTACTCAAGTATACAATCAACATTCTTGAATTACAAGTTCATTTTACCATTAAAAATGGAAAATTATACAAACTCTCAGAAAGTTGACATGCTCCTGGTATACGGGTTTTGTCAAGGAAATGGGCGTCAGAGTGTTAGGGTTTACATGGAGAGGTTTCCTAACCGTCGAATACCAAACCACCAAACATTTGCCAATATTGAGCGTCATCTTCGGGAACGGGCAGTTTTGAGAAAAAGTTTGAAGGCAGGGGTCGTATGCGAACAACTCGAACTGTGGAAACAGAAGAGATGATTCTGGAAAGAGTTGAAGAAGAACCAAGTACCAGTACCCGTCTCTTAGAACGTGAGTTAAATGTTCCTAAAACGATTGTCAATGAGGTTTTAAGAGAACAGTTGTTACATCCTTACCACATACAAAAAGTCCAGGAACTTTTACCGACTTATCCCCACATGCGGCTTACATTTTGTCAATTTATTAGAAACAAAAGAATCCTTGTTCCAAATTTTTGTAGAAAAATTATGTTTACTGACGAGGCATGCTTTACAAGATCTGGGGTAACCAATCTGCACAACGAACATATTTATTCCGATGAAAATCCACATGCCATTAAAGTTGCACATCATCAGCATCAATTTAAGATTAATATTTGGGCAGGTATTATTGATCACTACCTTATTGGTCCCATTGTTATTCCAGACAGGTTAGATGGAAATATTTATTTAAATTTTTTGCAAGACACATTACCAATTCTTCTGGAGAATTTGCCCCTTTTACTTCGGAGGAAAATGTGGTATATGCATGATGGTGCCCCGCCCCATTTTTCCGTTGCCGTTCGGCAATACTTACATAATCAATATCCCAACCGATGGATTGGAAGAGGCAATGATGCACCAGTAAAATGGCCACCACGTTCTCCTGAGTTAAATATGTGTGACTTCTTTTTGTGGGGCGCTATTAAAACAGAAGTTTACAAGACTCCGGTAAACACACGCGATGATTTATTGCAGCGGATTTTAAATGCAGGCAACCATTTTAATAATCCCGAGACATTAGAAAGGGTCCAATATCATTTTTTAAAGAGTGTTAATAAGTGTTTTCAGCAAGATGGCGGTCATTTTACACATTTGCTTAAGTAATGTTTTTGTTTTACTTAGTTTCTTACAATAGATACTTTCAACTTTGTTATACTTTTGTTTTTTTTGACGTCCTCTACCGGCTAAACGAGACAATTTTGGATATAACTAAGTCGGCTTAGATCGACCTATTTTGACGTCAGGAGTCTGTCGTCAAACGTTGTACACGTATTTTCCGGACACCCTGTATATCGCAAGTGTGCGGATTGAATCCGTTCGGCATAATCGGTCTTTGACGCGAGTGCGGAAGACGTAATAGTATAATTGGTAATATACAATATACATGTACTATGCCGACACGGATAGTGTAATAAAGCTGATAGTGCACGACCTGGCGCCCTTATTATTATATAACAAACCCTACCCGTCCTTCCGTAAGACCCAGGCCCCGCCGACAGCTAACCGGAGCCGCTACCTCAGGTGGTGCATCTTTGCAGCCGGTAGGGTGTTACACTGCCAGTGAAGTTGTCACACGTGTGCGTTTTTGGTCGACTGTAAACAAACGCAGCACCCATCGCGTGGATAGCTTTTTCATATTTAAATGTTTGTGTAATATATTGCGCACACGCTCATCTCAAATGCCTACTATCTCAGCTATCTTGCGAACTTTGATTCTGCGGTTTTGCTATACCGTATCATAGATTTTGTCAATCATTTCTAGTATGGTGACTTCATTTGGGCGTCCTGAACGTTTGGCATCAGTTGTGCTTATACAACCACAACAAAAATTAGTAAACAACTTGTAAATTATTTTAATCGATGGTGAAAAGTCCCTACAATATTTATCGAGCTTTGTTTTTGTTTGCGTAATAGTTTATCACGCCTAAAATAATGTTTAATTAACACACCAAATTCACTTTTTTCCATGTTTCCAAAAATACGATTAGTTGTCTGGTTTCAATGGCTGTCAAAATGACAGATCTGTTTGAAAATCTTAATTTGGCCTAGTGACAAATGGTATTGACAAATGACATCTTCTATTTAGATAACAAACCATAATTTTTGCTGTATTTTTAAATTTTATTTAGCATTCTATTAATTTTTCTTGCAATAGACTTTATGGTGAATTAAGGTTATAGATATCTTATAAGTAATTAAAAAAATTGTTTTTTTGCGTCGTTTTATAACTGTGGATAACATGGATCCATCACTATACATTGGAGATCAAAGAACAGTCTAAACAGTAGATTTCTACTGACAAATTTGCGCCGAAGAAAGCTAAAGTGGTTTTATCGGCCAACAAGGTAATGGCCACAGTTTACCTCTTAAAAGAAAAAAAAAACAGTAAACGTCAAATATTACTGCAACTTATTGGACCGTTTCAACGACGTTTTGAAAAAATGAAAAACAACCGCATTTGGCAAAAAATCTATCAAGACATTGCACAGGTGCACACGTGTGTAGTAACTATGGCCAAAATCAATAAATTACGTATTAAATTGCTTCCACATCCGTCATATTCTCCAAACCTAGCTCCCTCCAACTATTTTCTGTCTTTGAATTTAAAGAAATGGCTTGGCGGAAATAGTTTCGGTTCCAATGAGGAGATCATTGATGCAACAAACGTCTATTTTGAAGGGTTGGAGAAATTGTATTATTTAGAAGAGATAAAAAAATTTAAAAAAAAGTTTGACTAAGTATATAGAGCTAAAAAGCAACTACGTTAAAAAGTAAAATGTTTCTTTTTTGAAATTTATATTTTTTGTTTAATTTTTACCAGACTTTTCATTGCTCCCTCAAATTATATACATACATAAATGAACAGAAACAATTCTAAATCAGAAACAAAATTGCAAAAAAATATAGCGTTGGCTAAGAAAACATTTAGAAATACGCACAAGATATATAAAAAAAATATTCCGCTAAGTTTTAACAAAGAAGCTGCTAATAATGACTTATATTGCAGAAATCTTAACCTTTACACTAAAGCAAATGCTAATGAGCACAACGTAAGATGGAAAAAAATTCTTAGGCTACACTACTAGATAGAATAATAAAACAAAAAAGAACTGGCGTGCAACACATTGTGGAAAGCATTGCAAAAAATAATAATATTATTGTAAGGTTAATCAACGAGAGATGAAGAAAGAAATTAACAAAAAAAAATCCAGAACTAACAAAAAAACAAGAAAAACCTTTCACTAGATAGCTTAATGATATTAAATGAATACAAACAAACTAAACAGCAACCGCTCAAAACAAAAAAAGTATAAAAGCAATTAAAAGAGACTTATGTTCAAAAATGAACGACCAAAAAAAAGTTGAATAAAAAATAAAGATTATACAGGGTTAGTCGGGAGAATCGAACTAAACTCTAGAAGTGTATTGTACATATGAAAATAATGTAAAAGAGCTCAAATGTTGTTATTTATTTTAATAATTTTTATTTGTTTTTAAGCTATAGCGTAATTAAAAACAAATTTTTTTTTATACATTAACGCATTGATAATGATAGCCTTTTTATAATAAATGTTCAAAAATATTGTCATTTATTTCTAAACATTTTCTGTCTTGTCTACGAAAAGCGCTTGTTACTCTTTTGATTGAGTCATGTTTTTGTTTAAGATTAGCAGCAGAATTTTTAATGCGTTAAACTAGTCCATTTCAAGTGTTTACTTTTACTTTGTTTACTTGATCTTTAAACCAACCCTATAAACAATAATCTAGTTTTGCAAGTTTAGAAATCTTAGAAATCAACTAATAAGACCACCGCAACCTATCCAATATCTTTAAACTTTTTTGTCTAAATGTAGCTTGACCTGACAAGCAAAATGTACAAGAGTTACATTGTGCTAGTAAAACTTTTGATGGTTAAAAATGCATCAGTGTCGTAACTAAGGCGGTGCCTTCGGTGCCCCCGCACCGGGCGCAGCTTGGTTGGGGCGCATATAACTATCTTAACTTCATAATTTAGAAGTTTGAGAACGTCAAAGAAAAAAAATAATAAATTGCTACCAAACAATTTAAGAAAAACGCAACAGTCGGCCTGACGCTTCCACTGTGAACAGAGGAAGACGGCGCAAAAAGATGTTCTTGCACCGGGCGCATCAGAAACTAGTTACGGCACTGAAAAGCATACTCTAGTAGTCCGTGTAATTCAATTTGTAAAAAATTGAGTATTTGTCTCTTGTAAAGCGGTTTTCTAAAATAAAAGTACCAATTAAATTACTATTTACTATATTACATCACACGTTTACTAAAAACTTATGTTAAACATTAAAAGTATGTATATTATTACACTTGTTTGTAAAATGTCCAATTGAGTACTATTTTTTTGTAAACTAGTTGTTGTATCTTTTCCGACTACATTCAGTATACCTTTTACGTTTTCTAAATCTCATCGAGTAACTTGTTTAAATAGGAAGCTTTTTTGTCCTGCACAGTTTGTTAAAAACTCTGATAAATACATTTTTATTAAGATATTTTTGATGTGACAATCTTCTTCAACAGCAGCTGTAGCAGTTCCGTTACAAAAACCACAGCTTAAATGCAAACAAAAATTGGATAAAAATATTTTGATCTATTTTTCTCGATTCACTCTGTATACATTAAATTCACTTAACAAAATAATTTCAAACTTTCAATAATTACCTTGAAAAAGCCTGCCAAAACTTTCAAAAATACTATCAACAAAATTTAATGTCTTATAGTCTTATCGGAAAGATTTAGTTTAAAAAACATGCTTTTATAACCAATGCATTGAATATTGCAAGTTGTTTGTTTTAGCCAATAACAGTTGAGTATTTGATTTTTTATGTTAAAAAAGCTAATAAACAGAATTTATATTCTTTTTTAAACCAAAACTATTAAAAACTATTTTTTAAGCCATAAATTAAATGTTTAAATTTGAAATTGGTTTCTCCTTTGGATTAATGCTATTTGCTTTACAATCTACGGCAGACTTTGTATTCTTTAAATTTAGTATAAACATCGAATTAAATTTTGTACACAATATTAGTTTTAAGCTGCAGTTTTACTGCATTACCGTTATCAACTAGCATCGTACGGCACCAACTAACAAAATGTACTAGGGTCTCTAACTGCTGCCACTGAGGACAAAATATTAAATTTTTTTACTAAGTTTTCTGATAGTAAATGAGTGCTGCTTAAATAATTTTTATTTGGTTGTTGTTTATGTTATCTTTAATGATTAAATAAACTTCTTAAAATAAATCACCGTCTTTATGCAAACTTGCGTAAAATAAATTATCAATATCATCGACGTCTTCAAATCTGTTATATTAGTAAAATTATAACAAAAATAATATATAAAATAAATTAGATTTTATGTTAATTATTATTTATATCATTTTAAATTGGTATGTTTCAAACCCCAATTAGCTGTTTCTGTGGTGTCAGCTATGCCTACCAGCATCGTAGACTATCTACAAAAATTTGAACAAGTTCAAAATTATGAAAAAGTTGTGAATAGGTCACAAACAATAGCAAGTAGCCGTGCATCAGTGGGACCGTCACAATATGATTTAACGCGTTTGTTTGGTGATAGTGAATGGTGCAGTAAGACTGTAGCTTTAATGATCCAAATATTGTATGTTATATACCAGGTCTGTAAATATGAAACCAGAATTTGCACAAAAATTTTCAACTTGCAATAATAGAAGTTTCATACAACAGCACAGTTTGTATAGCGTTGAACATGTCGAATTTTGTGCCATGATACTACAATTTGCGGACAGCATTAATTATCTGTTACAATTAAAAGAAAACTTCTGCGAAATCACATAAAATGCTTGTCGGAGCTTACGGTGAGCATGCTTTTAATAAATCACAATGCTTTGACTTCTTTAAAAAATTGCAATTTTGACGTGAGAAACAAAGAACGTGGAAGACTAGCAAAAAAGTTTAAATTGAAAAAAATAACTATAAGCTGCTAAAACCTAGCAAAACCATTAATAATAAACGCTACCGACAACAAATGATTGATTTGAATCAAGCTATACGTAAAAAACAACCAGAATATTAAAAAAAGCAGCACACAGTAATTTTGCTTCATGATAATACACCATAACACACAGCGAAAGTGGTTAAGAAAACGATTGAAGAGTTTAGTTGGAAAATACTTTCGCATGCGGCTTACTCACCAGACTTGGCTCCATCCGATTACTGCTTATTTGTATCGATGGGACACGCACTTGCTGAGCAGCGTTTCACTTCTTACAAAAATGTACAAAAATGGCTCAATGACTGGTTTGCCTCAAAAAAGCAACAGTTTTTTTTTTTGCGTGGCATCCACAAATTGTCAGACAGGTGGGAAAAATGTATAGTTAGCAATAGGCAATAAAATATTTTTTTATCATTTTCATACAATAAACTTGTATTTTCTATACAAAAATTTCGTTTTTATATTTACATACCTAGTATATTTTAAGTATTTTGAATACAGAACTCGAAAGGTGGGTAGGCGCGACGACACTATTACTCGAACGTTGTACGGGTTGTACCTGTTCACTTTAACCAGAATCCTGGCTTTGAGTGTCAGCCAGACCCAACTTCGAAGTGAATAATTTTCAATCTTCTTATGACAAAAAAAAAACAGACATTATAGTTTATAAATAAAATACATTTATTTACTAAATACTCTATATACTGAATAAAATAAAATTTAGTTATAAAGTTTTAATACTTTCAACAAACTAAGCAACTAAAATATGTTTTATTGATCAGTTAAATATATAGTCGCATTTATAAATAATTTTGAAAGTGACAATACATATTTCAATAGTTTTATAAAAAAATGAAGTATAGAAATATTGTAAACATTCCTAAACGACAAAAGAGTCGCATTTCTATAGTTGCATACATCAAACATAAAATGATATTTGCATTATTTGCAACACATACGTGTTACTTGAATTGTAATATGAAACGCAGCTGAAAACAAAAATATTTTACCTTATAACATTGATCTACTATTATAATAATTTAATCATTAACACAAATGGCTGTGGTTTTATCTATATTTTATTTTCGGATTATTATTTACAACTTATAATGTAAATAAATAACATTAGTTGTATAAAAAAAATTAAAAGTGAAAAGAATAAGAGAGCATGTATAACTAGATGTATGAATATTGCTGAAGCAAAGAAAGTGTGTACGTACGAACAGAAAAAACGTGGAGACAAATTGTACAAAGTAGGCTAGGTATGCATTCAAAAAGGATTAAACTATATTTGATAAAAGAATTTTAGTCAAATAATAATTTAAAATATCCAAAAAATGTATTCAAATGTAGAAATAAATGCGTTTGTGTGTACTTTTTAATGCATTTTAATGCTATTTGCAAAATTAGTTAGAATAAAATATAGTTTAATTCTTTCTAGATATCCTGGTAAAAAAATAAATGAATTATCAAATTATATGTGAAAAAAAGAATGACGTCTAAGTAGCTGTTTTTAGTACAATACTGGAAATCAAGGTAGCGGTCGGTATGCTCTTAATACCGATAACTTGAGGTGGGAATGAACCCGCAAACCTCAAGTGATGATAAGGAGAAGAAACAAATTTATTATTATTTATATTTTATATTATATTATGTACATTATTGTATTGTATTGTACATTATTGTATTGTATTATCTTCATATTTTCATTAAAAAAATATATTATTATTAAATAAAAAAAAATTATATAAAAAAATCATATGCACATGCTTACTTTATGTTTTTTTGTGTTCTTCTTGTTCGTATTTATTTCTTCAATTACTTATACAGTTTAAGTAATTGTATTATTAATTATAATAAATCCACTAATGATTGCGCGTGCCACGGGTAGAAGGGAAAGGATTTGTCGCGCTCTAGAAAGAGGACTACTGGCGGATTAATGATATAATCAGGCACTTCAATAATATTTTCTTTACGTGCTGTAATATTGAAATATTATTTTATTGTTTATTCTATGCAACCAAATAATTTTTCATTTTTATTGATCTTGCTATCTAGGTTTATTCAGATAAACTCATACAATTTTAGATCACGTTATAAAACACATAAAATATAACAACGATTTTCACACACACACAACAATATTACAACAAAGCTCAAACAAACAAACTGAATAACTACTTTGAAATACAGCAAAGCTTGGTTATAACATACCTAAAGGGACCTTGAAAAATAGTATGTTATATAAGAAATTTGTTTTAAAAATACATACATATATTTTTATTGTATTTATTATTGTATTATTAAATTTTTTTTATTTTTGAGAAACCCGTTGCCATGCTCTTTAAACCATTCCAATAGCATCCGGTGTGTTTATAGCTATCGAGCAATAATATGCGCCTGTTTTTTAATCAGTTTTTTGGGTTTGTGTTTTTATGTACGTACATAACATATGAATTAATATTTATTTGTATCTGTTTGGACCGAGCAATTTGGTACTTTTTATCAGAAGTACGTAATAACAAATAAATAAATTGAGGTTAGGGTATTTTAATAAAAATTTTATACTTTATTGTGCTTATTTTATTTTTATATATTAAGACCGGTTTCGGCGGTTAGGCCATCATCAGTTCTAAAATATTACATTAATTATAAATATATATGTGTTACATAGATGATTTTAACAAAACTTACTTTTCTTTACTTTTCACAGGTGTTGTTGTGTGTTGCGGGTGGTGTGAATTTGTTGTGGTTACTGTTACATTAATGGCTATTATTTTTTAAAAATGTATAGATATGTTGGTATGGGTTATTGATTTGTTCGTTTAGGCATCTGTAATTACAGAAGTGTTTGAAAATTGTGTGTTTTCATACATATGTATAATAAAATATTTTTAGATAGAATCAAAATTCGACCAACAACGGTTTAAAAAAAAAGAGTACTATAAACTGTTGAAAAATGAAAAATTTTCATAAAACATCAAAAACAGCAAAATTAACTATAAAATATTACAATTGTAAAATTGTAAAATTTAGTTCATAAAATGTCAAAAATAGCAAATTCTGGCCTTAAAACATAAAAATATTGTTAGAATATTTACAAAGCAATGGCATTTAACAGATATCAAATATATTATAAACAACATGTTTCAATTAACGTATTGCAATTGTTAAATGTATTTTTTTAGTTAATTATGACGTTAGATATTTAAAAACTTTATAATTAAATTAGTTTATGAAACATTTGACAGTAGTTAAGTGTTGCTATTTTAAAACCTAACCATGTTGTTAATTGCTAACCATTGTAAATTGATGTTGTTTGTTTGTTTGAGATTTTTAGAAATTTGTATATAAACGTATTACAGTTGTCAAGTGCAACCATTATGTTTGATAAGTCAATTAAAAATAAAACAATAACAATAAACTGATATTTTTGACAGCGGTTAAATAAGGCCATTGTTAACAACTGTCATATGTAGAATTTTAATTAACTTTTGGAAATGATGTTTGTTCAGACTGTCCAAACTTTTTTTAATAACATTTAATTTTTTTGAAACTAGAATATTTTTTACGTTTTTAATTCAAACTGTTAGAGGTAGTTTTTGTTAGCGTTGGTGTGTAAAACACAGTACATTGGCATTGAGGTCATTGAGGTACTTGACAGTTGTAGCATACCAGGTACGCTGCCAGAGTTGGGGTTGTACTAGGCTGTAAAAGATGCTTATTCATACACTGACATAAGGCCTTGGGGTTGTATGTTAACACCATATTTAGCATTGAGGTCTTATACATAACAGTTGTTGGGGTATGATTGTGCACTGGCAGTTAAGGCCTTGGGGTTGCACAATAACTGGGAAAGATTATCAAGCTTACACAGGCCAGTTGGGTCATGAAATTGCATGCAGGGCATATTACATTAGTACAAAACACACTAGTATTAGAGTATACCTTAGAGATGTGTTAATTAGGTGATTTACGTAATTGTAAAAACTGCTGTATGACTACCAATCTTATGCTAAGCAGCGCGGGAACTATTGCGGATTGTTACGATGACGCATTAAGGATGAGATAGACCAAACCGGTACAAATGGAGTGAAGTGGGGCATAACAACTTGGAGCAAGAGTCAGATGTGGGACGTAAAAAAGAGCGGAAGTAACTTTTGCGCGGTAAAGCGATTCGGTCATATAACTTGACAATAGCCCTTCTTTTATTATTATAGATATTATTGCTGAATAATGAATGATAAGTTAATTAATATACGTCGTTTAAGCACGAAGTGGTAGTTGGAAAAATTAGCGTGCGTCGCGTTAGTTATATAAAAAAATTATTTATATAACTATGTTTTATAAAAGTATCAAAAATCTAGCTTTTAAAAATGAAATGTGGTAACAAACTTGTTAAATTTTACTGCCAAAATGTTAATCTAGCTTCCAAGTTATAAATCTGTAATTTTTTTGTTTTAAAACAGTAACAAAAAATATGGATGATAGTTAATTTAGCGTTAAATTGATAATTCGGCTTTTAAATTGTTGTGTCCAGTTGATTATAGGAACAATGTTTAGGTTTTGGACATAGTTTTTTGCATGTCTTGACTAGTTTGTTAGGGTAAGAAAGAGAGAATTGTTTGGTTGGAGTCTATATAAAAAGTGTTTTTTGTTTGTCTCTAAAGGGCAAGTTTGTTTCAATTGACTTATTGTTTTTTATATTATATAGGATTACTGCTATTTTTGCCAGGTTAAAAAAACGTACACAATTTTGTTATTTTTTTTTAAAGCAAAATTGGGCTATAAAATATCACTCTATTTGTTAAACCTTCTTTAAACAAGTCGTAAGATTTATGGGGCATGTAAAATAGCTTTAAAACGCGCAATAAAGAAGAAATCTCAATAATAGCAAAAATAGTTTTAAAACATTTGAATATTGTTAAAAAGTAACAAAATTTTGCTGTTTTTAAAAACTGAATTTTATTTTTATAAAATTCAAAAATTTAGTTATAACTATTAAAAGTGCAAAACTCAAAAATAGCTAAATAATAAAACGTTAACATATTTTTATAAAAAAATCAAAACCCAGCCAAAACCCAAAATTATATTTATGTCAATGTCTAAAATAGCATATTCTGGCTATCAAAATATTATTAAAAAGCACTAAATTTTGGCCATAATCTGTTAAAAAAATAGCAAAATCCGGCTATAAAATATCAAAGTCCAGCTATAAAATATTAAAATACTGTCAGAAAAATTCCAAATCCGGTCATAAACTGTAAAAGTACAAAGTTCTATTCATGAAATGTCAAAAATAGCAAAATCCTCCCGTAAAGTATAAAAATATTGTCAAAAAGTATCAAAACTACGATAAACTAATAAAAACTAAAACTTTTTTTTTATAAAATGTAAAAGTATTTAAGAAAACAACAAAGTTAGGCTAACAACAGTTAACATTTTGTTCATAAAATGTTGAAAACAGCTAAATTTGGAATAGAAATTTTAAACAGTTGCTAGAAATCACCAAAATCCGGTTATAAATTGTAAAAAAGTTTACAATATTTCATAAAATATTAAAAAAAAAAACAGTTATAAAACATCAAAGATATTGCCAAATTTTGGCATAAACTGTTAAAAGGTAAAATTTAATAATTTTAAACATACAACAGTACATGACTGTTAAAAAACAATAACGACATACATGTTAAAGTAGTTATGTATTTGTTTTTAAGCGGTGCATGTCTTGTTAAAATCAACTTGGTACTAAAAAAGTTACGGTTACGTTTTTTGTAAAAAAAAATAATTAAAACAATGTTTATATCTCTGAAACAAAACCAACAACAACTTAAAACTTTTAAATGTTATCAATTTTTTAAATTAAATGCTCTATTTTCTGTTAAAAAAATTACAAAAATCTATCGTGTCAGATTTGAGATCTAGCGTTTTTTAGTTTAATTATTGGAGTTTAATATTTTTTAAATAATGGCAGTAATTATATTTAGTCTCTTGTTCAAACTCAGTTTTTATAAAACTGATTTAGTACAGAAGGGTAAATTTATTTGGTAAAGAATTTAAGGTTAAAAGAGTTAAATCATCTTATACTCGATTTTACTTGTACAATGGGACTGAAGACAAAAAATAAATACTCAGATACTTTTTTTAATTTCAAACAGAAAATCTAAATATGAGTAAATATTTGTTTATATAGCAATATGTTTTGTATTTTGTTTGAACAATGTCTATAGAATTTTTAAAGAAAATGCAAAAATCTGTAACATTACGCCGGTGTTGTAAAGTATCTAAGTTATTAGTTAATTTTGGATTGACAACGATGCAAATAACTTGTTTTGAATAATAAATAAATTTGTTATTTAGTTTAATATTTGGTATTAATGACATGTCGGATTTTGATTTAAAAACAGTAAAAAGTTGAGTTTAATTTCTGTTAAATGTGACTAAGTTGAAAGTACCTTATTTAGATATTGTTTTGCAAAATAAGCAATCATTTTTACTGTGTTTGTTTTAATGTAATAATAGGTAAAACGTAGTTTAGTTTTGATAATAACAAGAAGACAATTTTTAACAACAGAAGTACTAAAGTAATGGTCAGAATTTCTTAAAACAGCTTCAACATTAGTTGTTATAATTTGTAAAATAATTGAATGATACAGTTACAATCTTGGTTTACTAGGAAGTCTCAAGAAAAATATGTGGGCTGATAAATAAGTTGAGTAAAATTGTAAGAAACAGCAAAAATTATATCATTTATCTATATAGTTTGGTAGAAGATGAATGACACATTCATTTAGTATAATCTGTATTTAAATCTTTCATTTAAATTATTTCAGTTTTTCTATAGTTTCCTTGAAGCTTCTCAAAACTTTTAGAAAGATCATCAAAAACAGAGAACGACATATGACTATTACAAAATAGTCTAATTAAGAATATTTAATTTAAAAACTATGCTTATATAACCAGTGTACTAAATTTTGTACGTTGTCAATCTAAAATATAGTTGTTGTTTGTAGATGTAGGCACAAATATCTTATCAGTTAATAAATAAATTTTCAAGATAATAATTGAAATCGACTAGATTTAAGCAATATAGATCTTTAATATTTACTTTAATTTCAGTCAAAAAGAGGATGTAAGGTTTTTTATATTCAAGAGATGTTAATGAACAAAATATTTTTTTTAGACCACATTTATTAGATTATAGACAATTAACTTTTAAACTATAAACTAAGTAAGTGATAAGTTGATTAAATGGTAAGTAAAAGTAGCAAAACTTTGTTTTGCCAATTTAACCGTATCATAAGTTATGTTTGATCTTGTGAGCAATTTGTTCCGTGGATTAGTGCAACTTGTTTCACAATCTGTGGTAGATTGAGTTTGTACTTAATAGACAAGCAGTGCAAGCATCTTATAAAACTTTTGCGTTAGTAGTCTTTTTGATAACTCGATCCAAATTTACAGTCTCTGCCCTGACTGTTTTACTTCTTTTTCTTTTTCTAAATGTAGATCTTGGACCTGTAGTTACTGTTTTTCTTGGAATATTAACAAACAATTATTTTGCAATCTCTTCGGGGGTCTGCTTGCTAATCTTGTGCCGTGGGGTTTCTTGATTTTTGTGATTCTAGGGAGTCTGTTGCTGTCTATGCGTGTAATGTGGTTGTTTTCTTTGGAGTTGTCGGTACCATCTGACTATGTCTTGGGTGTTGCATTTCTTTCTAATGTTGGTGCTTTGCACCCGATCGTGTAGTGTTCTGCCTGTGATTGTCTTTAGGATTTTCATCTCTGTTGTTTTGAGGGTTCTTTTCGTTTTTGCTGTGTTGGTCCTTGTTTCGACGGCGTATGTAAGTGTTGGCCGGACACTTGTTTTATATCTGCGGATTTTACTTTCCGTTTTTGTGAATTTGTTTCTCTATATAAGCTCCCGCAAGCATTCCAATATCCTTGCAGCTTTGCGTGTTTGGGCTGTTGTTTCCCCCTTTATTTTATTACCTACGTTCCTTATCTTTGCTATTATTTTATATTTATTTAGGTTGAATGAGAGCGAGCTGAGGCTTGGCAAATCCTTGTTATAATAGATATTTCTTTGGCGAGGTTGCCATTACATCTTATTTTTGTAGTGTTTGAGTTGTGGTACCAGATTTATGGTATTTATGGCTGTTTTACGTGCGGAATAATTAGATCTAAAACATGCTACTACAAAATAATATTACAATTTTTATTTACCACAGGGTTGAAATTGGTAGCTTTTGTTAGTAGTTAGGTTAGAGAGTAAGTTTTATAAAAGATAATTTATGATAGTGCCGATGCAAGGAATATAGGTACACAAAGTTTTTCTTTGTTTAAAATAGTTAGAAATAAATAGTCTTAACTTGAAGCCAGAATCTTGGTTTTTAATGCTAAAATTTTGACCACAAATGACAGGCCCAGTTTTTTTGCAGTTCTGATGAGTAGACTTGAGTAATTAATTGATACTGAATCAATTATTAAAAAAAAATCTAATTAAATCAAACAACTAGAGTCATTAAGGATTCGAATCATTTTTAGAACTTGAGTAATTTTGGAAGATTTGAATTATTGACGACTTGAGTCATTATCGATTTGAGTTATTGACAACTAGAGTCGTTAAAAACTCAATTCATTGACTCAACTGATTTTGAAAAAAAAAATTATTTAAAAATAAATTTAAAAATTAAGAAAATTAAGAAATCTATGCGCAAGATTTGAGACCAAGAGTCAAAAAGTTTTGTTTGTTTATAAGATAAAATGATGTTTTAATAATAATTTATATTATTTTATTAATTATTCTGAAATTAACTCAAAATACAACTAAAAGATTACGTAACAATCAAGCAATTAAAATATATAATTTTTATTGATGGTTAAATTGAAAGTGCAAACAAAAAATAACAAATTGCGTTAAAAATAAAACATCCATGTCCGGTAAGTAGTGCAATACTATTGTTGTGATTGTTTGCCTACGTGTATTTCGTTATTTAATTTACTACTCACGGTCAGCATTTATAATAAATAATAAAATAATAATTTATATTCTGCAAATTCTACCTCTACTTCAGTAAGCTAGAATAACAATTGCCTCAAGTAGTTACTAGTTTTGGTTAGGTGCTAGTATGCGAGATTCGAGTGATTTAAAAAGTAGTTAGCATGTCGGTTGGATTTAATCGATATCTATGTATGGGACTTGCATCTCATGAAGCCGTCTATCTCTCTGCCCGCATTCAATTTACAACCGATAATTTTGTTTGCGTGATTGCAATTTTAAATTTATAATTTATGTATCATATATATTTTACTTAAATAGTAATAAAAATAATATTGTTTAACTACTATTAATTTTTTCAATTGCTTATTAAGTTATTAAACTATTTTTTTTAATTTGATAATTAGGAATTACTTATTATGTCGCAACATTCAAATATAATAGTAAAATTAAAGATGGGATTTATACAGTCTGTGGATATTGAACTTGAATAAATGCGGATTTATAAATTTGTAAACTTTTTCTGGTTTTCAACAGTCTGAGTAAATTTATGAAATATTGATGAATTATTAGTAGATATCCAAGTCTTGCACTACAAAAAGATATTTGATCAGATGCATTGTCTTGTATTTTTTTAACAATGTCAGTAGACATATCTATAAGCAATGCAGAGACGTGCATTGCGCCGATAATGCAAATGTATATTAATCATTAGTCAGTTTTAGCAGCAGAATAAGTTTGTTTTTCAATAATACTTAGATTGATACAACTGTGATTTATATTTTGAATCATTAATAAGTTGTATTATTTAGAGGTAAAGTTAACTATGTAGAAGTGCCTTAGTCAGATATTGTTTTGAGACTTATGTTTAAAAATTATACACATATTAAAATAAAAAATTTAAGGCTTTATTTGTTAGTATAGTGTATAGAACGTATAATGTATAAAAAAGATTGGTTTCTTAAAAAAGAATTTAATATATACAGTGTGAACAACACAGAATGAGATTTTTCAAATATTTCTGGGAAAACTTTCAGTGATTTTAGTGTTTATCAGTTTCTTAACCTGTTTCCTCTAAACAAAATAATCATATAAGTCATCAGAATAAACGTCAACTTTCATAAAAGTTTGTCACTTTTTAAGTAAGGTTCATATTTTTTAAAAATAATGTAAAGGTTAATTGACTATAATAAAATGTGAATTGTGAAGTATTGAATCAATTTTAAATAGTGTGAAGTGTGTTATGCACAAACTGTGATTGAACAGAAGTGTTAATTGAGTATTTAAATTATATAAAAGTCATTATTTAAGGTTATTGTTTATTAAAAATATGTTTAGGTCAATTTAATAATAAATCGCAGTAGAATTATCAATAAGAATAGCACCTGATCATACTCTTTTCGGTCTCCAGAAATTTAAAAAAAAAAGTTGTTAATTACAAATTACAAATTATGCACCTGTAAAAAGAAACCACCTAACAGGTTGTTCATTATAATTGAAGAGGTTGTTATATAAATATTGATGAAATATTAAATAAGACTTTTTTACCGATAAAGCTTGGTGGTTGTTGTCAATCCCTATTACTTACACGAGACAACTATACACTCAACTGGTATTTGTGTTGCAATTTTAAGGTAAAGAATAAATAAACTTATTTTTTTTTTATAAAACTTTATTAAATTGATTCAGGTACAATTGAAAAGAATTCAACTTGTGTTATATTTATTTTATTGTTCTTCTGCTATAATAATTTTTTTACTAAAAAACATTCTGTTTTTGTGTATATTGTAGTGTACATATAATTTAATCGTTCAATTTACAATTTTCTACAATTTTTATTAATATTTTAAATATTGAGTTTTAATATTTTTATAAATTATTACCAAAAAACACTAAAAACCAGCATAAGCTGTTTTTTTTGGAATGTCAAAATTTATTTTTTAACTGTTAAAAAATGCAAAGTTCTATTATAAAAAATTAAAAATACTTAAATCCGGTTATAAAACATTAACCCTCCAGCTCACGGGTAAGGCCTATGAGTTCAAGCAACATTTAATAGTTTAAATAACTTTAAATAATATAATCGTAACGTTTTCAACTTCTATGTACCTCCCAAAGTTGTAAAAAGACATGTTTTGATGTTATTTGAATTTAAATATAAAACTTTAATTTTGATGAAAATCGGTTTTTGCTTGTAGGTTGTTCTAACTAACTATATTCTGTAATTTACAACATATTTATAATAACAAAACATACTTTAAATTTATAAAAGCTCCAGGTTGTTTCTAAAATAATTTGGTATTAATTTGGTCTCGAAAAATTGCAAATTCTTTGGAATTTCATTATCTGAAGACAAAGTCAAACCGGCCCTAAAAAAAAAAAATTACTGCAAATATTGCAAAAAAGAAAAACAAGTTTGCAAATTTTGTAAATAATGTGTATGGAACACATCTTAGCAATGAAGTGTTCAGACAGAAATTAGAGGCTACTTTAGAACCTCCTGTTTTGTGTTCAGATTTTTTAAAATTTTGTTTCTTTGTTTAATTTATTACTTTAGTATGCTTGTTATAGAAAAATTAAAATTTGTTAATTTTTTTGGTTTAGTTTTCTAATATTATAATATAAATAAAAATCGTGATAAAAAAACAACTTCTTAGTTCTATGAGTCTTAAAAATAGTACTGTTTTTTTCACAATTCCAATTATGCACAATTTAACATAAATAGATGTACTTATAAATCATCAAAAGTAGCTCACTTAAATATTTAAACAAACATTTTTTTTCAGCTTACTTTAAAATGTTCCTGGTAGGCGTCACCCGTGCGCTGGTGTGATACCAAAGCCACTCGTTGACTAGAGGGTTAAAATATTTTCAAATAGAACCAGAATCCGCCTAAAAACAGTTAAAAAGTACAAAATTATATTCACAAAATGTCAGCATATCGTCATCTATAAAGTATAAAAATATGGTCAGAGAATAAAGATGTACCATAAATTGTTAAAAACTACAACATTCTATTTATATAAAGTCAAAAACAGCAAATTTTTGTCAAAAAATATTGAAATATTGAAAAAAAACAAAATAACTGACTAAAACTGTTAAAAAGTGCAAAAAATCCTTTTTATCTTAGATTAAGTATTTTTGACAGTTAATATTTTTATTGGTATAACTTGACAGTAGCTATGTAAAAATATAAAAAAAAAACAGTATACACATAGTTTCCTAACTGGAGACACACAATAAAAAGGTTGTTTGAACAATGTCTATAGAATTTTTATGCAAAAATCTACAACATTACGCCGGTGTTGTAAAGTATCTATGTCCTTAGTCAATTTAAGATTAGCAACAATCTAAATAGTTTGTTTTTGAATAGAGTTTAGAAGAGATAGTGTAATTTTGGATGATCCTCCGCATATTTTGAAATAATATTTAATACAAAAATAAATATAAGCTTTATATATATGCAAAAGCGAACCAGAAGTTAAAAAAAATGTTTGTCTATAAAAAAATCCAAATTTTTTAAATAGTTTTAAAAAGATATAAACAGGTTGTTTCAAAAAAAAATATAAAAGATTGTAACTTCTTAAAGACAAACTAAAAAAGTTTTAAATAAGTGTTTGTTAATTAGTTTAATATTTAGTTGTGATGACACTTTAGATTTTGATTTGAAAACAGTAAAAAGTTTAGTTTATTTTCAGTTAAAATTGACCAAGTTGAAAGTACCTTACTCAGATATTGTTTTGCAAAATAAGCAATGAGTATAAAAATCAAAATTATTAAAAAATTGATTTATTTTTACTGTGTTTATCTTAGAGTAATGATAGACAAAACGCAGTTTAGTTTTGATAGTAATGGGAAAACTATTTTTAACAACAGAAGTACTGTAAGCGATCAAAATTTCTTAAAACAGCTTCAACTTGTAGTTTGTAAAATAATTGAATAAACTAGTTATATTCTTGGTTTACTAAAAAGTCTCAAGAAAAATATGTGGGTTGATGAATAAGTTGAGTAAGATTGTGAGAAACAGCAAAAATTATATCTTGTTACCAAATAGTTTTGTAGAAGATGAGTGACATTTTTATTTAGTTTTATCTGTATTAAAATCTTTCATTCAAATTATTTCAGCTTTTTTATGATTACCTTAAAGCTTGTCAAAACTTTCAGAAAGATCATCAAAATAAGAGAACGGCATATGTCTATTACAACAAATGTCTAATTAGGAAGATTTAGTTTGAGAACTATGCTATTATAGCCAATGTTCTAAATTTTGTACGTCGTCAGTCTAGAATATACTTGTTGTTTGTGGATATAGGCACAAATATCTTATTTTTTAACAAATAAGTTTTCAAGATAATAATTGAAATCTATTAGATTAAAGCAATATGGATTTTTATTATTTACTTTAATTTTATTAAAAAAAAAGGATGGAACGTTTTTTATGTTTAAGATGCTAATAAACATTTTTTTTTAAATCACATTTATTAGGTTATAGACTCTAAACTCTTTAGCTATAAACTAAGTCCGTGTTTAATTGATTAAATGGTAAGTAAAAGTGACAAAACTTTCTTCCGCCAATTTAGCCGTACCATAAGACATGTTTGACCAATTTGCCTCGTGGATTATTGTAACTTGTTCTACAATCTACGGTAGGCTGAGTTTTATGCTTAATAGACAAGCAGTGCAAGCATCTGATAAAACATTTGCGTTAGTAGTCTTTTTGATAACTTGATCCAAATCTACAGTTTTTGTCCTGGCTGTTCTACTTTTTCTTTTTCTTCTTAATGTAGGTTTTGGACCTGCAGTTACTGCTTCTCTTGGAATGTTGACGACTAGCTATCCAGCCATTTTTGTGGGGGTCTGCCTGCTAGTCTTATGCCGTGGAGCTTCTTGTCTCTTGTGATTTTAGAAAGTTTTCTGCTGTTCATGCGTGTGATGTGATCGTTCTATTCTCTTTGGGACCATCTGACTATGTTTTGGGTGTTGCATTCTTCTCTAATGATGGTTATTTGCACCCGATCGTGTAGTGTTCTGCTTGTGATTGTTCATAGGATTTTCATCTCTGTTGTTCTGAGGGCTCCATTCGTTTTTGCTGTGTTGGTCTTTGTTTTGATGACGTATGTAAGTATTGGCGGGACACATGTTTTATATATGCGGATTTTACTTTCTGTTTGCAACTTTGCGTGTTTGTTACTGTATCTGGCTATCTTTATGTTCAGATAGTTAAAGGTTTGGGCTTGCTCCATCGTTTTGGCATTGATGGAAAAATTGCATTTGTATGGGGTATTTTGAGGTGGTAAGGAAATTCGTTTTTTGACCGAGATTTTTAAATTGTAATGTTTGGCGCTTTGGTTGAACGTATAAAGCATTCTTTGGAGGTCGTCTTTATTCTCATGTGGTACCCTTTGCCTACGTCTTTTATCTTTGCTATTATTTTATCCATTACGATGTTGAATAAGAGCGAGCTAAGGCTATCTCTTTGGCAAATCCTTGTTCTTATAGATATTTTACGTACGAAATAAATAGATCAAGAACAAGCTACTACAAAATAATATTTCGTTTTTTACTTACCATCAGGTTGGAATTAGTAGTTTTTTTAGTAGTTAAGTTAGAAAGTAAGTTTTATAAAGCATAACATATAATAGTGCTGATGCAAAAAGTTTGAGTACACAAAGTCCTCAAAAGCTTGACTAGTTTTTATTCTTTTCGAATAGTTAGAAATAAATAGACTTTATTTAAAGCCAGAATCTTGGTTGACAACTTTAGTCAGTATAGACTCAATTCATTGCCGATTCAACTAATTTTTGAAAAAATATTTATTTATAACTAGATTAAAAAAAATAATTAGGAAATGTATGCACAAGATTCGAGACTAAGAGTCAAAAAGTTTTGTTTGTTTATAAAATAAAATTGATGTTTTAATGATAATTTAAATTAATTTAATAATTATTCTGAATTTAACTAAAATACGACTAAAAGTTTACGTAACAATCAAAGTGCAATAAAAAAAACACAAACTGCATTAAAAATAAAACATCCATGTTTGGTAAGTAGTGCAATACTATTTAATTATATAATTTACTATTCACGGTCAGTCAAGTCAGCATTTATAATAAATAATAAAATAATAAATTATATTCTGCAAATTCTACCTCTACTTCAGTAAGCTAGAATAACAAATGTCTTAAGTAGTTTATTTTTAGTAGTTACTAGTTTTGGTTAGGTGCGAGTATGCGAGATTTGAGTGATTTAAAAAGTAGTTAGCATGTTGATTGGATTTAATCGATACCTATGTATGGGACTTGCATCTCATGAAGCCGTATATCTCCCTGCTCGCATTCAGTTTACATCCTATAATTTTCTTTGCGTAATTGCAATTTTAAATTTATAATTTATGTATCATATTTATTTTACTTAAATAGTAATAAAAATAATATTGTTTAACTACTATTAATTTTTTCAATTGCTTAATAAGTTAGTTAACTATTTTTTTAATTTGAAAATTAGGAATTACTTAGTATGTCGCTACATTAAAATATAATAGTAAAATTAAAGATGGGATTTATGCAGCGTGTGAATATTGAACTTAAATAGATGCGGATTAATAAATTTGTAAACTTATTCCGTTTGTCAACAGTCTGAGTGAATTTATGAACTATCAATGAATTATCAGTAGAATTCCAAGTCTTGCACTACAAAAAGATATTTGATGAGGTGCATTGTATTGTATTTTTTAACATTGTCAGTAGACATATCTATAAGCGAAACAAAGACGTGCAGCATTACGCCGATAATGCAAATGTATATTAATCATTAGTCAGTTTTAGCAGCAGAATAAGTTTGTTTTTGAATAATACTTAGATTGAAACAACTGTGGATTTTGATTTAGAATCACTAATAAGTTGTTTTATTTAGAGGTAAAGTTATCTATGTTGAAGTGCTCTAGTCCAATATTGTTTTAAGACTTATGTTTATAAATTACACAAATATTAAAATAAAAAATTTAAGGCTTTATTTGTTGGTACAGTGTATAGAACGTATAAAGTATAAAAAGGATTGGTTACTTAAAAAAAGTATTCAATATATATGGTAAAGTGCAGTGTAAATTTGAAATAATGTGAATTATGAGTTATGCATACTATGAATTAGATGTTTAAATTATATATACAATAATGTTTATACAAGAATGTGCTTTTTTAGTTGCAGAAAAACTATCAATAAGGATGACACTTGATCGTACTCTCTTCGGTCACCAGAAATTCTTATAAAAAAGTTGTGAATTACAAATTACAAATTATGCACCTGTAAGAAGAAACCACCTAACAAGTTGTTCATTGTAATTGAAGAAGTTGTTTTATATAAATAATGATGAAATATTAAATAAGACTATTTTACCGATAAAGCTTGGTGGTTGTTGTCAATCCTTATTATTTACACAAGACAACTTTAAACTCAATTGGTATTTGTGTTGCAATTTTAAGGTAAAGAATAAATAAACCTATTTTTTTTATAAAGTTTTATTAAATTGATTTAGGTATGATTAAAGAGAGTACAACCTGTGCCATATTTAGTGATTGTTCTACTGCTATAATAATTTTTGTACTATAAAAACATTCTGTTTTTGTGTATATTGTAGTGTACATATAATTTAATCGTTCAATTCACAATTTTCTAAAATTACCTATTATTATTATAATTATTTTAAATATTATTTAAATTTTATTAATAAATTATTATCAAAAAACACCAAAAACCAGTCTTAAACTGTTTTCTTTTTATAGAATGTCAAAATTTAGTTTTTAACTGTTAAAAAGTTCATAAAAATTTATAAAACATTAAAATAATTTTAAATAGAACCAAAATCCGTCTAAAAACAATTAAAAAGTACAAAATTATATTCATAAAATGTCAAAAGTAGCATATTGTATAAAAATAAAATTATGGTCAGAAAATGAAGATGTACCATAAACTGTTAAAAACTGCAACATTATATTTATTAAAAGTCAAAAACGGCAAAATTTTGCCATACAATACTTTTAAAGTATTGAAATATAAAAAAAACAAAATATCTTACTAAAACTGTTAAAAAGTGCAAAAATCACTTTATATTTTTGACGGTTATAATTTTTATTTGTATAGTTTGAAAGTAGCTATGTAAGGTTTGGTAATTTTAGACATTTATGTACTGTTGATAGTGACAAATAAAATTAAAAAATAAAATGACATTCATGTTAAAGTAGTAGTCTGGTTAAAATCAACTTGGTAGTAAAAAAATAACGTTTAAAAAAAATATATATTTTGATGGTTATATCTCTAAAACAAAACCATCTTAAAACTTTTAAATGTTATCAATTTTTAAAATTAAATGCTCTATTTTTTGTAAACAAAAATTACAAAAATCTATTGTGTCAGATTTGAAATCTTGCGTTTTCTAGTTTAATTATTGAGGTTAATATTTTTTTAAACAATGGCAGTAATTATAGTTAGCCACGTGTTCAAGCGCAATTTTTATGAAACTGATTTAGTTCTGAAAAGTAAAGAATTTATAGTTAGAAGAATTAAAACATTTTATACTTTTTTTTACTTATCCTAATCTAGTCACCTTGTCAAATAATGAAGATGGTAAATAATTTACAGTTACGTTACGTTATTGCCAGAAAGCTTATTTAGACGTTAGCAATCTATTGTAAAGTATAATAAAATTACTGAATCTTTAGTAAAAATGTTCTTATTAGAAAATAATAAAAAATTAACAAATATAAGAAAAATTGTATACATATATACAGGGTGTGATCTAACTGGAAGCAAACAATAAAACTTTAGGTCTATTTCAAATAGTAAATCTAAATATGATTAAATATTTGTTTAGATGGCAATATGTCTTGTATTTTGTTTCGAACAATGTCTATAGAACTTTTATACGCCGGTGTTGTAAAGAGTCTAAGTCATTAGTCAGTTTTTAATTGGCAACAATCCAAATAGCTTTTGGATGCTTCTCCGCATATTTAAAAATAGTATTTAATACAAAAATAAATATAAGCTTTATATATAATGCAAAAGCTAAACAGAAATAATCAAAATGTTTATCAAAAACTTTTAGTTTTTTAAATAGTTTTGAAGTTATGTAAACAACATGGTTGTTTCAGAAAAAGATATGAGAGATTGTAATCTTTTAAAGACAAATTGAAGAAAATTTTAATATGAGTTTGTTATTTAATTTAATATTTGGTACTTATGACATCTTGGATTTTGATTTGAAAAGAGTAATAAGTTTATTTTCAGTTTTAATTGACAGAGTTGAAAGTACCTTATTCAGGTATTGTTTTTCAAAATAAGCAATGAGTATCAAAATGAAAATGATTAAGAAATTGTTTCAATTTTACTGTGTTTATCTTAGAGTAATAATTAGGGACCGGATTATATGCAAATGCATATTTACATATGCATTTGCATATTTTGACCATATTTAGGCTTTGTTGCATATTTTAACGATTTTCGGTTTTTATGCATATTTCACCGATTTTTAGAAAAAAATATTGAAAAATGAATTATCCATATCGACATCAAAAAATCCCAGAAATTAAACATTAGTTATTTTTCTAACAAATAAAACGTTTTTTTTTAAATTTATTAGGTTATATTTAAAATATCTTGGAGGTTAAAAAATAAATAAAAAAATATATGTTGCCCTTTAAAAAACTAAAATTGGTTGTTATTGCGAGTAAACTAAAAATTAAAGCATAGTGTTATTTTGTCGTACGTTTTTTGTCTAACACTCTGTATATATGAAGTTGTATATTTAACTTTATTAAAAACTTAAAAAATATAATTTGTTATGTTTTGTTTTTTTTTTATTATATTTGTTTATATTATGTTGCATATAGTTGCATATTTTGGCATATTTTTGCTATTTTTATGCACATTTTAGGGTTTTTTATTGCATATTTGCATGCATATTTTAGTGTTTTTAAGTTGCATATAATCCGGTGTCTACTAATAATAGATAAAACGTAGTTTAGTTTTGGTAATAATGTTGTAATCTGTGAAATAATTAAATGATACAAGATCTTATAATTTTGGTTCACCAGAAAGCGTATCACTAAAAAAATATGCGAGTTGCTGAATAAGTTGAGAAAGATTGTAGGGAACAGCAAAAATTATATCTTGTTATCTGAATAGTTTTGTAGAAGATGAGTGACATATTTATTTAGTATTATCTGTATTAAAATCTCCTAACAAAAATATTTTATTATTTTCTATAATTTTTTATTTGGAAAATGGCATATGCCTATTACAAAAATAGTCTTAATAAGAAGATTTAGTTTGAGAACTATGCTATTATAGCCAATGCCTTAAAGCTTTTTAAATGGTTCAACTTTTTCAATTTTTATTTTTTTATTGCATAGAGTTTATCAAAAACTTTCTAATGATGTATAATAAAGCAGCATATTCTATGCAATCGGAGGTTTAAATAACCCAAAATCAATTTTAACTCTTCTGGTTCACCCAAAACTGTAAAAAATTACAAAAAAGTAAAAAAAATCAAATTTTCATAGTAGCAGACCACTTGCAAAAATCTCAAAAAATTCATAAATGTAAATTTATCAATTGCGCGTTAAATAAAAATATATAATTTTATGCAATCGGAGGTTTAGATAATTGGTTTTGGGTGGACTAGAAAGGTTGAAATCAATTTTACGTAGGTTTTAATAATACACAACCGTTGTAGTTGGTTATTTATTGAATATACATTTAGATGATGTATAGAAAATACTCGGTACATGTGCACACTTATGTTACTTTTACAGCTACTTCTTAACGACTATCTTACCACTTCTCTAGCGTTCTGTATTACCGACGCACCCACGTGACTTCTAGTGACATTCACTGCTAACATAACTACAGCCAACTTAAACTTGGTTATACATAAAATTCCCCAACTGTAGATGTTTGATATTACATTTAACACTCCCCTATAATATCAAAATATCTTAAGTAATTAGATAATACAATATTCTTTTAAATTTAACTTTTAACATAAATAAAAAAAACAACTCTTCTAGTTCAACATTGTTTAAACCCTGAAAGAAAATATATCAACAAATTAATGACAGATTTGATTCTTAAAATATTCAAACTTCACACGTTTTAGAGGCTTTGTAAAAATATCCGCAATTTGTTCATTTGTAGGACAATACTCAACATTTATTGCCTCTTCACGAACCTTTTCGCAAATGAATTTATAACGCACCTCTATGTGCTTACTTCGTCTGTTCATTACACCATTTTTGATTAAACTTATTGCGCTTTGATTGTCTACTTTCAAATTAACTTGTATATGTTCATTGATCAGTTCTTTCACTAGCACTTTTATATACAACAGTTCCTTCGTACATTCGGCTGCTGCAATGAACTCCGCTTCAGTGCTTGAAAGGGCCACTATTGGTTGTAGTCTCGAACACCAGCTGATTGGAACCTCGCCGAGAAATATCACATATCCTGTTGTACTTCTTCTTGATGCTATATCACCTGCATAATCAGCGTCGCAGTATGCGTTTAACACTTTCATTTCATTATTTATTTTAAACTGGATGCCACTGTCCACTGTTCCACACAGGTATTTTAAGCATCTTTTTAGGTTTGTTACATTTGATGTATTTGGACTTTGCACATAACGACTGCATGTGCTTACGGCGTACGTCATATCTGGTCTAGTTTTGTTTGTTAAGTACAGGAGACTTCCTACCGCCTCTCTGTAAGGAAACGCACTATCATTGTTGTTGTTTTCCTCGTCTATATTATTCGCTTCTAGGGGGGTTTTCACCGTTTTGGTATTTATCATTTTGAACCTCTTCAAGACAGATTTGGAATATTCTTTTTGTTTTAATGTTAGTCCGTTTGCTGTTCTTTCGATTTCCATTCCTAAGAATGTTTTTGTTTCACTGTAGATTTTTACTTTGAATTCCTGCGTCAGTTTCATGAGTAAATCTTGAATCTCGTTTTGGTTTTTTCCAATTATTATGCCGTCATCGACATATATTGCTAGGATTACTTCTCCATTTTCACTTCTGAAAACGCACTGTTCGCATAAAGTTTGTTTTAATCCATTGTTTTTCAGGAAATTAGTAAACGTCATATTCCAGATCATGGGAGATTGTTTTAGTCCATAAAGGGATTTATTCAATTTGCAGATTTTATGTTGATTTTGGAATCCTTTTGGCATTTGCATGTATGTTTCTTCTGGTAATTTTCCGTATAGAAAGGCCGTTTTAATGTCAAAACCTGTGATTTTGTAATCGTTTGCAGCGGCTATTGCTAGTATAATTCTAAGCGATGTACTGTTTACTACCGGGCTATAAATTTCTTCATAATCAATTCCCTGTTCTTGTTCACAACCTCGAACTACTAATCTAGCTTTATATCTTCCACCATTCTTTACTTTAAAAACCCATCTGTTACTTAGAATTTTCTTTCCATCTGCTTCACTTTTATTTATCTCCGTCCATACTTGGTTTTGTTCTAGTGATTCCTTTTCTTCTTGTATTGCATCGATCCATTCTTTGTTTTCGGTGCATCTTATTGCTTCTTCATACGTCAAGAGGGAGTAATCTTCATACTTTTGTGGTACCTTTCTTCTTGTTGATCTTATTGGTCTTTTGACTTCTATTTCTTCTTCTGATTCCTCGAACTCTTGTAATTCTTCTGTTGTTGTGTTTTGTATTTCATTAGGTTGATTTTCATTTTTGTCTTTGTCTTTTTTTTTCGTCTTCATTTTCTTCAATTATTACATTGAATTTACTTTTAATGTTTTCATTAAAGACTACATCTCTATGAGTTGTAATTTTATTTTCTTCACTATCCCACAATCGATAACCATTTAATCCATATCCTATCATTGTCATCTTTTTACTTCTATCATCAAGTTTTTTTAGATTACCCGTTATCTTAGCATACGCATCGCTTCCGAACACTCTGATTTTCGACAGTTCAGGTAGCTTGTTAGTCCATTTTTCATGTGGAGTTTTATTTAGGGTTGAAGTAGGACTTCGGTTCGTCAAGTAGGCTGCTGTTCTAACAGCTTCTCCCCACATTTGTTTGTGCTGATTTCCGCCTGAGATTAGCGCTCTTGCTTTCTCCATTAGGGTTCTATTTAGGCGTTCAGCTTTGCCGTTTAATTGTGGTGTGTGAGGAACTGTATAATCTAAGATAATTCCTTTCTGTTTAGCCCATCTCTTTATTCCTTTAGTTATGTATTCACCACCATTATCACATCTGAATTTGGAGGTCTTTAGGTTCCATTTGGCTTCAACCATGTTAATATACTCTCTGAGAGTGTCTTCTACTTCATGGCGATTTTCCAATAGGAATACCATGCAATGGTGAGTGTAATCATCTAAGAAAGTAATAAAGTATTTCTTACCATCCCAGGTTGCAGGGTTTATTGGGCCGCATACATCGGAATGTATTATTTCTAGGAGTCTTGTTGCTTTGGTTCTCTCCGTTTTGAATGGTAGTCTGGTTTGTTTTGCACTTACGCAGGTTTCACAGAGTTCGTCCAACCAGTTCACTTCTTCTTGAGATAATGTCATTCCTTCGGATAGACGTTGTAGCTTTATTAGGTTTTCTTTACCTAAATGTCCCATTCTATGATGCCAAAGTGTTTCAGTTGTATTTGGCGTTGTTGATAGGGCATTCTCTTCTTTGTTGCATTCAATGGCCACGCTGTATAGACCGTCTTCTTTTCTCCCTTCCAACACTTTTATTTTATTTTTATATATTTCCACTTTTTCTTTAGTAAATACGATTTCACCACCGTTTTCTGTTATGGCGTTAACGGAAAGTAGGTTTTTGCTCAATTCAGGGACGTATATCACATTCTTTAAAGTGCAACTGTTTGACACAATTGTCCCGATACCTTTGGCATTCATGGTATGAGATTTCTTAGCCACTTTTATCGATGAGTTGCATTTTTCGATTTTACTTAGCATATTTTTGTTATTTGTGAGATGAGATGTTGATCCCGAGTCGACAATCCATTCGTTTTTTGCAGTGATGTCTGCCAAAAAAAACACTTTATCTCCTTTTGGAGTGGTTGAATCCTTTTTTCGATAAAAACAATCTTTTTCCAGGTGATTATTTTTCTTACATATTTTGCATATAGGTGGCAATGTTTTACTTTTACAGTTTGTCGCTAAGTGCCCTTTTCTATTGCACTTATAACATTTTCTGTGCTCCGTCGCATTAAACGCTACGGTTTCTTCATTCTTTTCTCTGTTTTTACTTCTTGCATCCTCGGCAAGTAGTCTTGATATTAAGTTTTGTACATTTTTTTGATCAGAAGGGGTAGACTCCCACGCGGTGACAAAATGCTTGTAATGCGAAGGCAGAGTTGAAAGGATTTTAGACGTAACCATATCGTCGTTTAACATGATGTTTAACCCTTTGAGTTTGATAGCCATATTTTCAATTTCACTCAAAAACGTTGCCATACCAGCATCTTTTTTAAACTGATAGTTAAAGAAATCTTGCATGAGAGAGCACTTACGTTGGTCCTCCTGTCCTTCGTAGATATTTTTAATTTTGTCATACATCTCCTTGCTTGTTTTCGAATTCAGTATGTGGGTAATACATGTTTTTGTAATTGTTGAAATGATGACTCGTTGCGCTTTTGCGTCCTTTCTGTTCCATTCCTCCTTTTCGTTCGCGGTACTCGTTTCCGTGAGCACTTTATCGCCATTTGTCACTTCCAGTAAACCGTGCGCTTTTAATATTATGTCTACCTCGAACTTCCAAAGCTTGAAGCTTTGACGATCTTTTAGTTTATTCACTTGACTCAGTTCTTCACTTGTAACAGACATGTTTCAATTTATGAGGACGCTATGATTTTTTTTGTGTTATTACTGTTTACGTTTTTCACTGTCTGCCGTGCTACAGACTCTTACACACTGTTTGTTTTTATTTAATTCACAAAATTCTCTTCAGTGGAACACACGCGAATTGTTTTTACTTGTTCTCTTTACTGGAACATGCCCGATTTTTAGGATTTATTTTACTGGTGCACTTGGTCGTTTACACGCGGTCGTAACCTCACTTTATTTTTTTTATCCGGACTTTCTATAAGCATCCAAATGAATACGACGCACCTGGGCCCATAACCTGTAGGTTTTAATAATAAACAACCGTTGTAGTTGGTTATTTATTGAATATACAATTAGATGATGTATAGAAAATACTCGGTACATGTGCACACTTATGTTACTTTTACAGCTACTTCTTAACGACTATCTTACCACTTCTCTAGCGTTCTGTATTACCGACGCACCCACGTGACTTCTAGTGACATTTACTGCTAACATAACTACAGCCAACTTAAACATGGTTATACATAAAATTCCCCAACTGTAGATGTTTGATATTACATTTAACAATCTAATGCATTAATATTAATTTGATAAAATTCATCCTTCTAAAGATGATGGAGTGTGTCCAGTGACTCTATTACTAACCGTTTTTGAGTTTTGATTTTTTAGTGCAAAAAGTCTTATATTTGTAAAAAAAGTTTGATAGGGGTGGTTTTTTGACCTTTACCGATTTTGATAAAAATTTGTTTACTGACTAATTTTAATGCCAGGAATACAAATCTAACATTTAAAAATTAAAAAAAAAAATCATTTGTTTTTTGTTTGGTAAAAAATACGATAAATCCTGTTTTGAACAGTCAAATCATTACAAATTGATAAAAATATTATACCCGGGTTAACTACTTGATGTAATTTTTTTTGTAGAATCCAAACTTTTTTTTGAAAGCTATAAATCTTTTGCAGAGTCACAAAAAAAAAAACATTATAATTGGCAAAAAAATGAAAAAAATTTCTAATAGTGGCGCACCAATCGCAAAAATTCAAAAAAAATCATAGATGTAGATTTTTTAATTACTTATAAAGTTAAAAAATAAAATTCCATGCAATCGAAAGTTTAAACAACCAAAAGTAAATTTTAACCCTTCTGAAATTTTTTTAAGAGTTGTATACAGAGTTTGAAAAGCTGAAAACAATTGTGTTGTAAAGACAACCTTAAAACCATTTTTTCTTATTTTTTTTATAGAATTTTTCATTTTTTGCCCCTTATGGAAAAAGAGAGGGTATCAACATTTTAAAATCTTACCAAACATGTTTTTTTTATGCTAGAAAAGTTTTTTTTAAGGTAAGTTGAATATTTGTGAAGGGAAGGAATTTCATCTATGTTAACCGGAGGGACCCTGTACGTTGTCAGTCTAGAATATGCTTGTTGTTTGTGGATGTAGACACAAATACCCTATTAGTTATCAAATAGTTTTTTAAAATAATAATTGAAATCAACTAGATTATGGTGATATGGATCTTTACTATTTACTTTAATTTTAGCCAAAAAGAAGATGTAAGGTTTTTTATGTTCAAGAAGCTAATGAACAAAATTAAATAAAAATAAAAAAAAAAATTTAGGCTACATTTATTAGATTATAGACAATTAACTTTTAAGCTATAAATTAAGTCAGTGTTTAGTTGATTAAATTGATAAGTGAAAGTGACAAAGCTTTGTTCCGCCAATTTACCGTATCATAAGCCATGTTTGACTTTGTAAGCAATTTGCCTCGTAAATTAGTGTTATTTGTTTCACAATCTACGGCAGACAAAATTTTGTACTCAATAGACAAACATTGTAAGCATGTTACAAAACTCTCGCGTTAGTAGTCTTTTTGATAACTTGATTCAAATCTACAGTCTTTGCCCGCACATCCATTTGAGAGGCTATTTTGCGAGCAAAATATTTAGATCCAAAACAAGTAGCTATAAAATAATATTACGTTTTTTATCTATTACCAGGTCAGGATTAATAGTTTTTGTTAGTAGTTAGATTAAAGAGTAAGTTTTATAAAAAATAACATATGATACTGCCGAAAAAAAGAGTTTGAGTACACAAGGTTCTCGAAAGCTAGACTTAGTTATTTTTGCGTTTAGAGTAGTTAGAAATAAAGTATTATGAACCCAAAAACACAGGAGTTTGGTTACAAAAAACTCCTCAAAAACTGGTTATGTTTACTTGAAGCCAGAATCTTGATATCAAATTTTGACCATGTATAACAGGTTCAGTTTTCATGCGGTTCTGGTAAGCAGACTTGAGTGATTAATTGATTTTGAATCAATTATTAAAAAAAATTCTATTAATTAAATCATACATTTTTGGTCATTAAAAATTTGAATCATTTTTAAAACTCGATTAATTTTATAGAACTTGAGTAATTTAAGAAGATTTCAATGATTGACAACTCGAACTATTATCGGCTTTAGTTATTGACAGTTTGAGGTATTATATTGCCGACTCAACTGATTTTTGTAAATTTATTAAAATAAATTAAGAAATTAAAAAATGTGTTTTATTGTTTTATTAATTATTCTGAAATTAACTCAAAATACAACTAAAAGTTTACGATGTTTAAACTGAAAATGCAAACAAAAAATCACAAACTGCGTTAAAAATAAAACATACAAGTTCAGTAAGTAGTGCAATGCTATTGTTGTTGTTTTGCTTACGTGTATTTAGTTATTTAATTTACTACTCACGGTCAGCATTTATAATAAATAATAAAATAATAATTTATATTTTGCAAATTCTACCTCTACTTCAGTAAGCTAGAATAACAAATGCACCAAGTAGTTTATTTTTAGTAGTTACTAGTTTTGGTTAGGTGCGAGCATGCAAGATTCGAGTGATTTAAAAAGTAGTTAGCATGTTGGTTGGATTTAATCGATATCTATGTATGGGACTTGCATCTCATGAAGCCGTCTATCTCCCTACTCGCATTTAATTTACAACCGATAATTTTGTTTGCGTGATTGCAATTTTAAATTTATAATTTATGTATCATATTTATTTTACTTAAATAGAAATAAAAATAATATTGTTAAATAACTGTTAATTTTTTCAATAGCTTAATAAATTATTAAACTATTTATTTAATTTGATAATTAGGAATTACTTAATATGTGGCAACATTCAAATATAATAGTGAAATTAAAGGTAGGATTTATGCAGTCTGTGGATATTGATCTTGAATAAATGCGGATTAATAAATTTGTAAACTTATTTCGTTTGTCAATAGTCTGAGTGAATTTATGAACTATCATTGTCTTGTATTTTTTTAACAACCTCAGTAGACATATCTATAAGCAATGCAAAAACGTGCAGCATTGCGCTGATAATGCAAATGTATATTAATCATTAGTCAGTTTTAGCAGCAAAATAAGTTTGTTTTTGAATAATGCTTAGAGTGATGTTGATTTTGATTTTGAATCACTAATAAGTTGTATTATTTAGAGGAAAAGTTAACAATGTTGAAGTGCCCTAGTCAGTTATTGTTTTAAGACTTATGTTTATAAATTATACACAAATAAAAATAAAAAATTGAAGGCTTTATTTGTTGGTATAGTGTATAGAACGTATAAAGTATAAAAAAGATTGGTTACTTAAAAAAGTATTCAATATACAGGGTGTCAATAATCTACGTGTGTTCTATAGGTCACTTCGTTATTTTAAATGTTACAGAGTTGGTTAGCAAATTTATCATCAACTTTTTTAAATATTTCAAAAAAACTAAAAACGGTTGTTTTTTTTTTTCAACTGAAATAACTTTTTGTCTATTTACTCTAGAGTAAAAATTAAAAAAAATGTAATTTGTAGATATTTTTGTGTAGAGTTAAATTAAATTACCAAAAATTCATGGCATTTTTGATTTTAAGATATAAACCAAACTTGCTTTTTTTTAAATAGCAACCTTTGTTGGCTATGAGTTTATTGAAAAGCTTATTTTTTTATGATTTCAAAAATGTATAATTTGTTATATCTCATTTAATTAGTTTTTTCAAAACTTGAAAAAACAAGAATTAATTAATGAAACAATTATTACTACATTCTATAAGAAAACCTTAGAATTAAAAACAAAATAATAATAATATAATTTTTCATTTATTTATATAGTTGTCAAATTTAATTGTTTACAGTTATTTATCAAAGAGAACGCATTTATTTAAACAACATGAATATGAATTTAAAATTGTTGTGTTTATTATAATAATACATTTATTGCGAATAAGAAATTAAATTACAATAAAATACATAAAAATTACAAATCAAAACTGTGTTCCTATTAGAGGTCCAAGATTAGTTTGACTATAAAATACATTATATAATAAAGTTATCATTATCCCGGATAATATGGCTTATTCGACGGCAGAAAAAAATGATATGTTGTTTTGTTACTACAATTGTAATCGTGATACAAACGCAGCATCTAAATTGTATCTACAAACATACATAGAAAAAAGGCAGCCAAGTAAAAGCTTGTTTGCAAAACTTGAAAAAATTTAAAAGTATATGGATAATTTTGTAAACCAAAAGAAGCCAAAATTAATTGTAACAAAAATTCAGAGACAAGTGTTTTGCCATACAATACTTATAAACCAACCGCATCTGTACGAGAGATTGAACTAAAGTGTAACGATCCAAAAAACAAGCAAAAAAAAAATTAATTTTAAGCATTATCATTTTTATATTAGAAACACTTTGTATCTAACAGATTTTGAAAGAAGATTAAATTATGTTTTATGGTTTATTGAAAAAAGTCAAAAACACCAACTTTTTCTCAATCAATTCTATTTACTGACAAGGCAAAATTTACATATAATGGATTATTTAACCAAAAAAATTATATTTACTGGTCAAAGAAAATCCACATTTAACAATTTAAAAACAAGATCAACATGTATTTTCTATTAAAGTCTGGTGTGGCATTGTTGGAACAAAAATATTGAGTCCGTATTTTTATGAAAAAAATCTTACTTCTAAAAGCTATCTGTCATTTTTACAAAATAAATTAAAAGAATTACTGGATGAACTTTTATTGAACTTGATCTAAAATTTTAGGTATTTTCAAAATGATGTAAAAAAAAAAATTTATTGGATAGGTAATAGAAGTTATCAATTGGCCTTCTAGGTTTTCGGACTTTACACCTATTGATTTTTTTTTGTGGAAAACTATTAAAGATAAGGTTTACAAAAAAAAGCCGCACTATATCAATGATCTGAAAACTAAAATCAGAAGAGTTCTAACAGAAATTAGACATAACATTTTATTAAAAGTACAAAATAATATATTAAAACGTTCTCAAGTATGTGTTCAAGAAAACGGTGGTCATTTTGAAACATTATAACATTATTAATTAATTTAATTTATAGTATTTTTAATTATTATTTTGTTAGATTGTTAATAAAGCTATTGTATATGTTATTGCTTCATTAAAATATGTTGATTATTAATTATAATTAATTCCAATAAACAAAACAAAATAGTGACATTGTTTTCAAACTCTAAACTTTGCTGTTACATCACAATTATAACCATAGTAACAAAATAACATATAATTTTTTTTTCGACAAATAAACCCACATTTTTATAACAAATATGAATAAATGAAAAATGATATTTTGATAATTTATTTTGTTTTTAATTCCAAGGCACTCTTATAATATGTCGTAATAATTGATCTATCAATTTATTTTTGATTTTTGTAAATTCTGAAAAACTAATTAAATGAGATTTAACAAACTACACATTTTTGAAATCAGAAAAATATAAGCTTTTCAAATAACTCATAGCCGACTAAGGTTGCTATTTAAAAAAGGCAAGTTTGGTTTATATCTCAAAAATCAAAAATGCCATGACTTTTTGTTAAAGATCTATGACAAATTTAAAAATGACATTACAATTTTTTTTGAAATTCTGCTCAACTTTGCTCTAAAACAATTAAAATAACAAAGTTACTCATAGAACACACGTAAATTATTGACACTCAGTATATACAGAGTGTCTCAAAACAAGTGTCAAAAAATAAAGGGTGGGATTGGTTGGCTAATTATAAGAAAAAAAGTTCTTATTAACATGGTTCCGCAAACGCACCGTTTTCAAGTTACAAGATAAAATTTTTAGATGATATCTCAGGAACCTTTTGAGATACAAAACTCAGATTTTGTACACATCTTAGCATTAATATTAGCCACTTGTTAAGCGTTTATTTAATTTTTTTCATGTGCCATTGACAAAGATTTTAAGGTTGCGTGAGGTTTTTATGGCTTTAATTACTATGACACTTAGAAAGTTGGCATTCTAAAAGCACATTGTAAACCACCAATATTTTCTACACAAAAAAGGTACTTTTAGTCAAAAGCTCTAACCTAAACCGTTTTAGAAAAATAAAATTGTTTATGGCGTTGCTGATGGATAAGCAGCAAAAACTCGTCGAATTTATTAAGAAAGGTTTTTAAACCGACAGGTACCAAATGAAAGAACATTCACTTGTTCTTATAAACGTCTACATCAAACTGGAAGTGTACATAAAAAAGCTGCAGGAAATAAAAGACCTTGCCTGCTACCTCCACAAATTGAAGAAGATGTTCTTCAAGAAATCGAAGACGATCCATCAACTAGCACTAGAAGAGTAGCTTTAAACCTAAACCTTAGTCACGTTACAGTGTAGAGGATAATAAAAATCCAGATGTTATATCTTTATCACTATTCCTCGGATTTATATGCGCTAAAAAACCTCAATATGTTTTTTTTATATGCGCTAAAAATAAGTAAATATATGCGGAAATGTATCTCAAATATTGATTTTATATGCGGTTAAAAAAAGCAAAAAAAATCAAAATTTAAATTTATTATATTAAATTATTTGTTGTTTATTAAGATTATTGTTTCATAGTGAAACTATGTCGTTTTAAAAAAAAAACAAAAATTGTGCGTTCTTTTTGAATTACCAAAGACAATGCACAGCACACTGCATAGCACAGCAGCATAGTTCCCCTTGACATTGCCACTCTCAGTACGCTCTTGTAATTGACAAGGAATCCCCGTGCTTTTGTACATTGCAATGTGCCAGTGGCGTCCGAGCCTCCAATAACGTATTTCAAAAATTATATTGTTCTGACTTTTTACTATAATAAATTATTATAAAAAAAATTTTGACTATGACATATGCGCAATAAAACTTGGTATTTGGGTTTGTTTCTGAACAAAACGTATACAATTTACTAGCTTGATATATATAATCAAGTAAAACATGTAAATAAATATAAATCCAAGTTCTACTTATCTCATACTAGCGGATTTTTTGCAAAGATTGGCTATGTGTCAATGGTTTCAAGAAAAAAATGTGCAAAATCTTTGATTTTTAAAACAAGTTTTATTTACGGACAAAGCAAATTTTTCTTGCAATGCGATTATGAACTTTTATAATAATCATGTATGGGCCGACAAAAATCCACATGCCATAATGGAAGGCCATCATGAGCAAACATTTTTCGTTATTGTTTAGGCAGGTGCTGTAAGAGACTATTTAATAGGTCAATATTTTTTGCTGTTTAGGCTAAATAGTCAATCATATCATAATTTTCTTAAAAAAGATCTGCCAGGACTTTTAGAGGACGTTCCGGTTCAATTAAGAAACAAAATGTGGTTTATGCACGATGGTGCTCCTGCATAATTTAGTTTAGTTGCGCGTCAATTCTTAAATGAACAGTATAGGAATCGTTGGATATGTCGAGGAGGATGGTCTCCTCAGTCTCCAGATCTAAATGTTTTGGATTTTTTTTAGGGTTCACTTAAAAAGTTTAGTTTACACTACAACAGTTAATACTGATGAAGAACTAAGAAATTGCATTATTGCATCTTGAAATACAATACAAAACACTCCAGTCACTAAGACGTAGGTTGGACGTTAACGCAGCCTGTTACCGTAAGAGGAGGTCATTTTCAAATTTTCAACATTTTTTGTGATTTTTCTTGTTTTTTATGTTATTGCTTAGTTTTGTAATATAAAGGTTTTGTAATCATGTTGCTACTTATTTTTCCGTTCCTGAGATATTGTCAAAAAATTTAAAAAAATTATTTTTACGTTTGTTTTTTTTACAGATACATCTTAAAAACGTTGCGTTTGCGGAATCATGTTAATAGGAACTTTTTTTTTGATAATTAGCCAAGAAATCTCACTCTTTAGTTTCCGACACATGTTTTGAAACACTCTGTATATATATAGCCATGTATGAGTCAAGTGTACGGAAATGAAAATTTATTTTTGTTCAAATCACTAAAAATGCCTTCCTTTATATGAATCCTGATATAAGCAATCAAAATTTAAAAAGGTTGATGTTTTTGAAATTTTTTACAATTTTGACCATTTTAACTTCTCAGAATAGCATTTTTAGGCAAAAAATTATAAGAAACTTTTTTCTTCAAAATAGTACAAAGAATAAGTTTTCATAGCTAAAATTTATTTCTTAAATTTTGAAAATTTTAAAAACTTTAAAAGAGAGTTTTTCTTAAAACAAAATGTCGAGTATCTATTTTTTTTCAAATATGGATAAAAATGTGCTTTTATATGTGGGCAATTCCATTTCAAACGGACCAGAGCTGGGGGGGGGGGGGTGCAGTGAGAAACTTGCTCTTGTATTTTTTTTTAGTTTTTATAACTTATTAGTAGTCTTTTGATCGGTATATGAGGGTATGAAACCCATAAAAAAAATTCTACAATTTTTTTAAGTTGGTGTTAACGTTAGTCTAAAGAGATTTGAAAAGTGGTAATTTATATTGTAGCAAGTAAATAAATGGTTTTCCAGTCAGTTTTATTTAAAATTTATTAATAATAAACTGTATCAAAACACATGTTCTCACATTTACTCAAAAGGTTTTAAATTTATACAAAGATTTATTAACAACATTATTTTGAAAAAACCACAAAAAACATAACGCACATTCTTTAAAAACAAAATTAAAAAATTTAAAATATACTACTTAAAGCTAAAGATAAAATTGATCTTTTAAGAAAATTATATGTTTATAAAATCTTGTGATTTGAATGCAATAGTGTTTATGTTAGACAAACTGACCTGAAGGTTTAAAACACGATATACAGAACATTTTAAAGTGTTTAGACTAAACCACGATACAAGTTCATTTGCAAATCATATTATAAATTCTAATTATACTTTTAAATGTTACATAACTGAACAAAAGACAGTGAACTTCTAAATCTGTTACAAACTGCCAAATTTTACAAAAAATAATGTACCTAATCTTTCCGCTAATCTTCTGAATGTGCAAAAAAACTGAACACAATATAAATCACAATTTTTTAAATTCTATCAAATGCAATTTATTATTTTCCCATTTTTGTTTTTTAATTAATTTTTCTGAATAAATGTATTTTATTTGTTTTGTTCTCACTTGTCAGTGGTTGTAAACTTTTGTTTGTATTGATATATATATATATTCTTTAGTAATTTACATTTATATCAATAAAGTATTTATGGTATAAAAACTAAGTATTTTATTTTTTTATTAATATTGTTATGGATTACCACATAGTCAAGGTTCAACCATTCTTTGTATTATCTAATAGGTTTTTTTGTAAAGAGCAGTTCCAATGTCTTTGAGTACAATTTCCGCAGTTTTGTAAATAATTCTTTGTCTTTCTTCTCAAGAGTCCTAATTTTGGGGGTTGGGTTATTTTACTAACAAAAACGAGTATTCTGAAAGCAAATTACACAATTACGTTTTTATTTACTGACAATCTATGTGTTTTTTGTAAAATTTGTTTTGCGGTTTTAAAATCAGAAAAAAAATCATTTTTTTATTTATTCTAAATTATTTATAAAAAATTTTGGAGAAATAATTTTTTTTTATGGCGTCGTCTATTTTGTTTTCAATAAATCGTTTCTTTTTAGTCTCTTTAGCAAATAGTTTATGAATACGCAAATTTTATTCAGATACGTACTGTATTTGAGATTGTAAGAGTCAACTTATCGTTGCGTCCATCAAAAGGTTACGCAATACTTTTTTTACTTAATTTTTATGATACTAAATAAATTACTTTTTATTTGCCTATCGGCAATTTAAATAAGTCGGTGATTCGTATCTGTTAACACTTACTAATTTTCTAACTTACGTTGATGTTTATTACGTATTCTTTTTACGTTTGACGCTAAAAGAGTTTGAACAGTCTTAACAGATCAACAGTTTTTTTAAACAAAACAATCGCTAATTTTTACAACAAATTTGTTTTAAATTTGTATAATATTAAAATACTTAAACCAATTGTATGAAATTCTACAAAGAAATGTTTTGCAACAAAAAAAAAGTTTTCTATACTTGTTACTTCTCAAAAACTCCAAGAAACGCTATACTACTACCACGCTCGTGAGGTACGCTTAGGTCGACTTTACTACGTGCTAAAAGCGGTTATTTCAATTTTTCTAACAAAAAAAATTAAAATTTTATTTTAGGTTATTTTTTGGACATAGTAGACTATTATATTAAATGCACCCTACCCTGCATATTAAAATTTGACTTTATTATTACAAGCAATCAAAAGGCATTTTTTTCAAAACACAGAAATAGTCCGTGGACTATTTTAGTAATAGTCGCCCTACATACATTATAAAGATTAAAAATGTACAAAAATATTTGAATAAAATACAAAATCAAAAACACAATAAAATAAAATTTTCGAATATGTTTTACTAAACAACATTTTAAAATCATGATCAATTATAACAAATTTGGTCATATAAGTAACGTACTTGCTGCCAATATGTATGTTTTATCATTTTATGAGTACTTACATTTACATAAGAATTAAAACTCAAAAAGTTAAAACTATATATTTGATACAGCATTTATTAATTTATAACATTAAATTCATCTTGTTTAAAATTATTTTTATAAATATTTATATATAATAATATATTTATATGAAAACTAAGTATAATTTTTAATAACTTTTTCAAAGCGCAACATATTCCGTCAATATTGTGCTTTACTAGTAACACATCACAAACACCCTTCCAAATACTTGTATATAGTTCAATAGGCCATACACGCGCAGTTTGATTGACGCAGTTTGAAATTTGTCAGTGATTATCTGAACTGTATATTTAGAATTAAATAACGTGTGACTTATAAAAAAGCTGATTTTAAATACAAAGTAATATTTAAAGTAACTTTTGTACTTTTAACTACAGTTAAATTATGGTGACTTTTGTATACATAAATATCAAATGTTTTAAATTTAATAAATTTTTTGAAAAGTTGTATCTTTCAGATTTTGGTATTTTTTATTTTAAGTTAATTTTGATTTAAAATGTGTTTTTCTATTAATTTTCAAACTGTGATATTTAAGAATCAAAATATCACAGCAACATAAAAATGCATTAAAGGCTAAAACAGTGTGTAAATATTGACTTTTAATAGTTGCAGATTTTGTTTTATAAAATAATAAATTTAAAAGGTTTTTCTATTTGTTTCACATCTCTAAACTTTTATATTCATATTCAGTTTATTCACAAGATCAAGCACAATATTACAAAGTACAAAAGGAAGTACATATGTGAAACGTCAAAACTGTAATAAAATTAATATATCTAAAAAATATAATTAGACACATTAAAATTGCAATATACATAGAGCAGTATAATAATAATATAAGTGTATGGAATGAATTTTGTTTTTGTTCAAACCTCTGAAAATGCTTTTCTTTACATAAATCCTTATTATGTAAATATTTTCAGATTTTTATCAGTTAGCCATTTCTGAGTAATAAGCAATAAAAAAATTTTTTTTGCGTTTTTTTTTTTACATTTTTGTAACTCTTTAAGGTTGCATTTTTAGAAAAAAGTTGTAAAAAACTTTTTTCTTTAAAATTGTTCAAAGAATAATATTTCACAGCCAAAAATGTTTGGGGTATTTTTTGTACATATAAAAGCACGTTTTTTATACACATTTGAAAAAAAAATGTGAGTAATAGCTAATTTGTAACATAATCTAACTATATTGTTAAAACTGATAATGCGTTAATTATACAGAAAAACTTAAACACGTTTTTAAACTTCTCAATCTACAATCAAATTGACGACTGTTTGCACATTTAGCATATTTTTAAAATTTTATTTATAAGTTTATACATAATTCAAAACATTATTAAATACACTGTCAAACGGACATTATATGTATGCAAAATTAATTTTAATGTGTGAATAGCAAATTTAATGTATGCAACCACAATGCTGCAGTAACATTGTGATATAAAAACAAAGTAATTGTTTTATTTAATCTTTAATCTTACAAATTTAGTTACTATCGACGCTTTTATTTAATTTTTTCTAACACAAACTAGTTTTCTCGTCAAAATGCGTTGCCTAGATGCATGCACGCACCAAATGCTTCCTTTATGTAATTTATATAATGATAAACTGTCAAGAAAATGTTTAACAATGTTGATCTTAGTAAACAGGAATACTAAATATTATTCATAAAAAAAACTGTTACATAAGTTTTATCATAACAATATTGCTACTTAATAATATCTTTAGGTTTATTATTTACTGAATAAGCCTGACAGAGTGAAATATTCAACAAAGGGAAATAATCATAAAATTAGTGAAGGATACTCAGCGTTTAAACCGAATCCCCGTAGTAAATGTAAATGAATACTTGAAACAAGCAATAAAACGAGCTCGCTACTTCCGTTGAAAATAAATATCAAACCACTGCGACTTGCTGATGACGCTATAATTTTAATCAATTCAATCCGCGGTTTATACAAATTGAAAACAAAATTAAAAACTAGCCAGTTAATAAAACTGTTTAAAGTAGTGTGAATAATCAATATATATGACAAGTAACACACACTTACATGATACTTAAATAATATTTCATAAAGTACATAATTATTGGATTGCTAAATTAACTTATAAACTTATAAACTTATAAAAAATTTAAAACAAAAATAAAAGAACACTACATAATAACAAGACCAAAACAAACAAATAAATAAACAAACATAATAATACATACAAAATAAGATAAATGGAAAGAGAAAATAAAAATGGTGCCCCGAATACGAAGCTTTGCGGCCTGCCATAATGTGGAAACGGTGTAAAGCGGCAAGTGGGGAGAAAAAAAAATATAATGTTGTAAATATTTAAATATATTATAATAAATTTAGTTAATAAAAAAAAAAAAAAAAATTTCCAATACTCCCTTTTAATTTCTCAATTTATTATTTAACTTTGTAAAATATGAAAATACAAACATTCTTTTTGTAATTAAAAACGTGTGAATTACCAGTGAATGTTTGCCGAAACAAATAAATTTTTACTAAACTCCTTCTTAATCTACAACTTTTGACAATACAATTCTATGAACTTAAATCCTCATTTACTTTTATTTTATTTTTAAATTATTAAATACGGCTCTTAAAAGTGGTTTGATAAATAAATCTGCACTGTAATTGCGATAGGTAGTAAACACATGTTATAACACCTTTATCTATGGTTTATTTAATATGTTCTCACACCGATATGTTTAGTACGCATACTAATACGTTGTTCTTTCACAATTCCTAAACAACTTTGATTTTCATTATATATTGTAGTTGGAATTTTTACACAAACAGAAATCATTTAACAAATTGCGTAATTATATGCATTTTTTACTTGTTTCTGCTAAAGCTATGATTTCAGCTTTAGTTGAACTGAGTACAATGTAGATTTGTTTTCTACATGACCAACTTATCATTCCACTAAAAAAAATATATAGCCGCTATTATATTTTCTAGTTGTTTTATCTTTAGCTCAATTAGTGTCTGAATGTGCAATAAGTTTATTATTATTTTTTTAAACCTAATCTTAAATAATCTAATTTTTTGTGGTTGTTTTTGCACCTTTTGTGCTAAAATAGCTGCATCTGCAGAGATATCTGCTTTTGTGTTTATTGATATATATATATATATATATATATATATATATATATATATATATATAATTGGTTAACAGACTTCTTTGAATACTAATATTTAATATCTAATGTCAATAGATATTCTTCTTTTTATTTTTATTTTATTTTATCATGTTAGTTTAATTCATCTATTTATTTATATTATAAAAAAATTGTTTTATTATTATTATTTTTAACTTCAAATGTGACAATTTTACATAATATTATTTTATTTTGTATTTTATTTATATATTTATTTATCTGACGATATATGTATATAACATATGAAACGTTATAAATAAATTTTAATTTATTAAAAAAATATTTTAAAAAATAGACTCATCATCCCGTTAACAAATATAATTATATATATATATATATATAGTAAATGTTCTATTGCCTTGCGATATTTATTGTTGCTAGAAATATATTCTTTATTTTCTTCTTTATAATATTTTGGACTTATTGCTACTTCGCTTACTTTTGCGTTTTCAAATTGAAATTCAAGTATTACTTTCTTATATATTTTTTTAAATCTAGATAGTAAAATTTATTATTTATTTGGACAATTTTATTATGCCTAAATAATTTTTAATTTTACCTAAATTATTGATTGTAAAATTTTATCATAATCGGTTCCAAACTTTTAATTAAATTTCTTTTTTTTCTTAATTTTCAAGGCTGAAAGGCAAGAAATAAACGTATTAATAATAATATATTTCTTGTAAAAATTTGGCTTGTTATAGAAAGTGTTGCAGTATAACTTTAATCAGTACAATTTTATCACAAAGTTGGGTGAACGGTGGGCAGATTTTATAAACAAAGTTATCAAAAGTTAAACAGCAAGCTAATCTTTAAGCTATTAATCTGAAAAACAAGAAACTTAATACATTAAAATTATTTTAAATTCTAAGAGGTACATATATCTATATTTCAAATAACCCGAGATTTATACCATTTGCCGAACTAGCGTAAAGTTTGTTTTGAAAAAATTGAAGCAAAGGAAAAATCAGTCAAAAAGTTGCAAAAGCATACTAAAAAAAAAAAATGTAGAATGAAAATTTATTTTTGTTTTGTCATCACATTTAAATAATACATATAATAATTGTATACAGGTTAAAAATGTAATTTGAGTTCTCAAATAGAACACATGATTGTTAATCACATATACAAAAACAACGAAAATGTAATTATTGTCAATTGGCATCAAAAGATTAAGCCACAGATGTGTTAAAAACAGTAAATGTATGCATAGCCGCATGCAAAAGTTTAATTACTAAGGTGATAAATACTTAATTATCATGTCTACCAAAAATATAAAGTAGTTATGAAAATAACAAATTAATTAAATTTTAAATGAATAGTATTTTAATTGAAAAGAGATTATCACAACTAATTCTTAATAAGTTACGGTGACTTACTATGTAAAATATAATAGACAAGAAGAAAATCTGAACAGGTATTTTTATGGCTTTGCAATGTAATGCAGTTATTAATAGACTACGTTTATATTGTCGGTTAATTTTAATTGAAATTTAATCCCTCTAATGTTCGGCAAAGTAAAGGATTAGGATTTAACTAATTTCAAGTTGCTATGATTAAAAAATAAATATAAAATAGCAATATATTAAAACAGAGTGTGATAAGTAACTTTTTGCGTATAACTTTTGATCTAATTCTTATTATAATATTATACATACACAAGCGTTTTCAATTTTTTTTAACTGCCTGTTAATTTTAATGAAATTAACAAAAATAAAAAAAAAACTTATCAGTGTGAAAACTGACAGAAAATATTTAAAAAGGTTTTATAATTTTCATCACATTTGGATGTCTCCAAAATTACAACTGGGTTAATTTTTAAGTTTCAAACGACTTAACTTGCGGTTGCCTATTAATCCGGAGTGAGAGTAGTTATTTGAACTAGATTTTTATCACGTAATTACGGAGTGAATGAAGTCAAACATAGTCAAACGCCATTATTACATTGTAGAATTTACCTAATTATTTCACTATAAATTAAGTGATTTTTTTAATTTAATAATTTAACTAGACAAAATTAAAAAAAAACAACATAATGAGATGTTTAAACGACTGCAAATTAATCATTAGAATAATTTAAACTATTATCTTAAATAATAATTAAAATAATAGTCTACAATTATTTTAATTATTAATTTGCTGTAGAATAATTTGCAAAAACAGTTATTTTTTATATTTTTGCTTCTGTTTTTGCATAATAATATTACATTGATTTGTCGCTAAATTAAATGTTAAATTTAAAATAATGGTTTACTTTTGATTATAGAGATTTACGTTACTAGCATAGCGTTTATAGCCAAGCTTGTGTCTATTAGTAAGGTTGTAAATACATCTAAAAGCCGTGTCATGTAATATTTAATGTTACGCCGCGCCGTAAAATTTATTTGATTGGGTATTGCATTTTTTTGTCGTTGCAACACTTATGCTTTGTCGTTACTTAATATTATATTGTCGTGCAGTCTGTTGTAAAAAAATTAAAAATTTGTTGTTAGTTTAGACTATTACTGTGTTGCAAATAACCATTTTTGCTGTGCCATTAATATTTCTCTTAAAAAATTTAGAAAAATAGCCAAAGGCATTTTTTATATGCACTCGGTTTTAAATGAAATGCACCACCCAGTAAACATTGTGATATGGTTTTAAAAACAATAATTTAAGTTTAAATATGATTTAATTAAAGTCATATTAAAAAAAAGAAAAGCAAATGTTGTCAAAAAAATTGACAATATTTTTATTTAAAGTTTTTACTTGATATGGATCAGCTGTTTAGTGCTTCTTAAAGAAAACTAACATTTTACAATAATTTTAGTAAGGAATCAAATAATCTTCTATATTTTGATATTTTGAATGCTAAACCAAAACTACACTACAGTGCTAGAATTTAGTATGCATAAACTGATGAAGGTATACAGCAACATTGTTCAACCTAAAAGCAGCAATATTTGTGAATATAAACTCCATAGACGGATAGCCATACAAAATCAGTTTGAAATAACATGGTTTATTATTTATTGAAGACTGAAAAAAAGCTTTTGATTGTCACAAGTTAATGGCAACAATTTACAAAAGAATATTTTTTTTTGGAAATTAACAAAGCCGCCAGGTTTGTATAGTACCAAGAGCAACAAAGCTGGTGTTACTAATAAAGTGACATTATTTTTTGTATTAATTTTTGTTTTTGGAAAAACGACAAAGTTTGCAATTTGTTGATGAAAGACGTCACACAGTATTAACACTTTTTGTAATGGTTTGAAATGTGTTATATATTGGTAGAAGATTAACTCTTGAATTCATCCCAGTCACTATGAACGCACATTTTTACATCTGTAATGTATTAAAAGTAGTATTAATGCTTTTTAGGCAAACGGTACTAAACGGCATTTTTTAGCAAGATAATGCAAAGTCATACACTGCTAATATTACCAGAAAATACAGCTTCAAATACTGCTTTGGCCTGCACGATCACCCGATTTATCATCTATAAACACGTCTGGGACTTGTTTGTTTAGCAGTTTAAAGTATTGCATACGTCTTTGGACAATTTGGACAACCTGTAACACTACCAGCTCTTTTGTTGCTGCAAATAACTACACACTTATTTTATTTAACATTATTTTGAGTCTTGCAACTTATTACTTTCATCAAGCTGTAAACTAAAAAACTCACAAATTTTTAACTTTTTTATAAATTTGTTCTTCACTCTAAAATAGTGTAAACTTGCTTGATTATAGTGTTATTTGTCAGCTACACAGTATCAATCTTCTTGGCCATGTCCGGACTTAACATACAAGGATTTTTTAGCTTTTGGAATGTGTAAACTGACAAATAAAGTTTTAGTTGCGTTTTTCACTTTAATGTAGTAAATCAAAATGATTACACTTTATTGGGAAGATTTTGACATTGGTGATTTTTGTCATTAGTAAATTATGTCATAAAAATTACGTCATTTCTATAAGAAAAGTCACCAATGACAAAAACTGCAGCAATCAAAATTGCACTTATATAGTGTTTCTTTTTAATTTGGATGAAAAAAATAGCCATTAGCAACAATATTGTAACAGTTAACGTATTGCCTTTTTGGTGCCTTTGTTTGTTTTAAACTCAAATAAAGCTAAACAACATAGGGTAGTTAGAATAATATTTTTTATTTCTTTTTTTTTTAATTTTCTTTTGGTTGTCAATATTTACGCATACTGAAGCAAGGCAATTTGAATGCCAGTTAAAGTAACAGATGTATAAATTATATACTAACGCAAGGTAAATATCAAGTAATAATATTAAATTAATAAAAATAATTTTGACAGTTTTTTTAATGTTGAGGTTATGTTGTCACATTTAACGCTGATTGACGTTAATCAACTTTTATAAGTTCTATCCTTAGATTTCCATGTGTTTGTTGCGATATTTTGTTCTTTTTAATGATGCTGGTTATCATTGAATCAGTCGTTTTAGATGTTTTAGTAAGTTTACTGCTTATTATAAAAAGTTTTCCAATAGGATGTTTCATTTTGAATAGCAGGCTATTTGGGCAGCTGTCAATTTTAAAGTTATAATTTTTTGACATTTGACAGGTAAAAACTAAGCCATTATTAAATATGGAACAATACACGCTTTAATAACGCATTGAAATTATTAAAATTCACTACAAAAATGAAAAATTTTCAGTCACAGTTTGCAAAATTAAAGCACTATTTGGTTGTCGTAAAGCACCTTCTCGCTGGTAATAGTAAACCTGGTGGAAAAATTTGAGCAGTTGGGACAAGTTTGTGATGTAGTCCGTAGTGTTGAAGGAAACCCAGGTTTGTCGATTTCTTGTCAATCTTTGGAATTTGACATTCCACAAACAACATTACACCGTATTTTGCATAAAGACTTAAGTCTTAAGGCTTTCAAAGTTCAGTTAACACAAGAACTCAAGCCGATCGATTACCATAAACATCATATTTTCGCTGATTGAGTCCTTTAAATGCATCAAAATAATTTGGAATTTTATCGAAAAATCAACTTCAGTAATGAGGCCCATTTTTACCTCTGAGGCTACGTTAATAATTAGAATTGTCGCATTTGTCCTTCAAAAACACAAGCAACGAAACAATTGCAATTTTGCAAGAATAGTTTACTGACCGTGTTATTTCTCGAAAAGGTGATCACAATTGGCCACTGAGGTCTTGTGATTTAACACTTTTTGACTTTTTTTTTGGGCAACGTGAAAGATAAGGTCTATGCCAATGTTCCACAACCGATTCAAGACCTTAAAGATGGAATTCGTGATGTTATCGAAGACATACAGCCGCAAATGTGAGAATTGGTCATGGAAAATTTTATAAAAAAAAAGTGATACTGCAACTGTAACCAGGGCGGTCATTTGATTGATACCGTTTTGTTTACAATAAAATAAACATTTATTGATTTCTCTTAAAAAATACTCGTTTTTTCAAAATAACAAAATGAATCCTCTAATTGGAAAATCCTATATATATAAACATCTCTGCAAATTGCAACAAAATGCGTGCAAAAGTTTTCTTATTTTGCACTAGTACTTTAAAGTTGTAAACAAAAAATGCTATACGTTAACAATTAAAAACGCTTATCACATTGTCTTGTTGACGACTACCACAGAAGCGAGATAACAAAACATTTGCAATATATTATACCTATCTACAGCAAACAAGTTTCAATCAAACATTTAAATAGCAAATCATGTGTTTCATACTAAAAAAATATGTTATCAAGACAAAAAGTTATGATTTTTGCTGTTTATCATAATCTTACTCAGTTATTAGATTAGTGTCTTTCAACATTTTTTTAAATTTTTTTTATTATACTTAATATATTTACATATTTACAATTTATATTTACCTCTCCATATGGATGACAACAGAGCTACGTATTCGGGGCACTATTTTATGTTTTCATTTATCTTAGTTGTTATTTATGTTGTGTGTATTATCTATTTTTATTCATTTGTTTGTTTCGATCTTGTTATTATATAGTATTCTTTTATTTTTATTTTTATTTCTTTAAAGTCTTTGTTTTCTTAATACTTTAACTATTTCAGTGATTACAACAACTACTGTTGAAGCTGCTTGAGGAAATTATGATCATTTACTTACAATTTTTATAGTTAAAACTTTTTTCCAATTACTACCAAATTTAAACCCTAGCTCATCTATCATTATTCTAAGAACATAGTAAAAATAAAAGAATTTTTTAATAATTTTAATTTCAAAAAAATTTGCTTTGTTTTCTGTTATTAAACCAATACATAAATACTTGTTTTCAATTTAAACAAAATTAGCAGTTATTAAGGAGCAAAAAGCATTAACACATTAGTAATCGTTCCAAACAGACTAAACAGGATTATAAGTTAGCTCGTAATTATTGTAACAATTTAATACAATATGAAAAAAATAAGATTGACAAAACTTATCAATTTTCTCAGCTTTTCTTAAGCAACATTTTTTTTTAATAAAACAATAAATTTATTGCAAGGTAATACAAAATCTTTAATACCTTCTGTATAATTAAACTGTTGTTGAAATTCTTCTAGTTTTATTTTGCTTCTTTTATAAAAAAATGCTCAAAGAGATTTATTGTTTACAAGATTTTCAGATTAAATTGTTGTTAAGCAATATAATAAAAAAAACATCATAATACATTATTACTTGTATATTTTTAAAATTATATTAGATTGAAAAATTGTTATGTATATAAGGTCGCTTTAAAAATTCAATTTGTTTTTTTTTATTACTACAGAAACGGATACAAAATATTATTTTTGTTACACTTCTTTTTTACAAATACAAATAGACCTGCTAACGTTTATAATACCAAACATACTCCTCACCAAAATAAACAATTTTGAAATTATTGTATCCCGTCTGGCAAAGGTAACGTATAAATTTTCTAATGAGTTCACAAGTAGTAGATTTGATTTTTACCACTTGTGTTACACAGTCCGCGCCCGGAAACAAAACAATAATCCGTCCCGTTGGCCATTCTAACGGTGGGGACCAAACCAAAACACCAAATCACCCTTTTTAAGTAATAATAATAATAATAATTTCTTTATTCCAGTAAGATCTATACAGATATAGGACATGTCAGTAATAAAATTTAAATATAAAAGTTGATTAAAAAACATTTAAAAATACAATACTAATACTAGATTTATGCTTAAGACTAAAAATAAAATTTACATCAATTATACACATATAACATTAAACAAATAAATTAAAATAATCGTCATGGCTGTATAGAGGATTTGACAATAAAATAGATTTGATTTTAAGTTTAAAATGTTTGGTATTGCCAATGTTTGTTATTTCAACAGGTAGTATATTGAACGCCTTAATGCCTCTATAGTGGGGGCTATGTTCATACAGAGTAGAATGGTGCAGTGGGATACATAACCTATTTGAGCCTCTTGTTTGTATGCCTGTATTTTTGTTGCCGTTCGTGTCAAATTTATATAAGTTGCTTTTCACGTATAGCAATAGATGGTAATAATATAATGAATAGATAGTCATTATATTATATTTTATAAAAATTGGTTTGCAATGTTCTAAGTAGGCTGTGCAATCAATACTTCTTAAGATTCGTTTCTGTATTACAAATAGTCGTTCAATTTTAGAAACTGAACCATATATGATGATGCCATATGATAGTATGCTTTGCACATAGGCGTTGTAAAATAGCAATAACGAATGTTTGTTTGTGCATTTCTTTAAGTTGTTTATTGCAAATGAAGCACTTGATAGTTTCTTGGCTAACTGATTAATATGTGTTTCCCAGCTGAGATTGGAGTCGATTGTTAATCCCAAAAATTTTGTTGAACTGTGGTTGGTAATACTTTTACCATCGACTTTTATTAGTAAACTGCGATCCGGAATTTGATTATTTGAAAAAAGTAAAGCTGCCGATTTTTGAGAGTTGAGAAGAAGCCCATTATTTGTACACCAATTAAATATGTTGTTAGAAGTAAGATTTGCTGCTATGTTTACATCTACTTCGTTAGTTTTACTTAATACAAAAGATGTGTCATCTGCAAATTGACACATGTGCCCATTTTGTGTACTGCGTACAGTTTTAAATCGTTTGAAAAAATTGAGAACAAAAACGGAGATAGAATTCCTCCTTGCGGCACACCATAGTTGACTATAACTGATTTAGATTTGTATTTGTGATTCATATATTTATTGGATGGATTTTGAATTTCTACGTATTGTTTCCTATCAGATATATATGAAATTAACCAAAGTAATGGTGGACCGGTAATTCCATATGAGATAAGTTTATTCTCTAAAACATTTTTATTTATTATGTCAAACGCTTTGGTTAGATCGAAGTACACCCCTACGGTAATGTTCTTTTTGTCAATAGAGTCATAAATAAAATTTATTGATTCAAAAAGAGCGGTTGTTGTTGATTTACCTCTTATGAAACCATGCTGACAATCCGTAATTAAGTTATGCTTTAGAAAATAAGCAATAAGTTTTTTATACATCAATTTCTCGAAGAGTTTAGAAAAAACAGAAGAGTTTGAAATTGGTCGGTAGTTAGTTATTTCATTATTACCCTTCTTTTTTTGTATTGGAACAACTTTAGCAGTTTTTAAAGCTACAGGAAATGTCCCTTGTGAAAACGATTTATTTATTATTGCAGTCAATGGATTTGTTATTATATCAGCAACATCTTTAATAATATGACATGGAATGCCATCACTTCCTTCCGACTTCTTTTTTGTGACTTCGATTATAGCATTAAAAACGTCTTGTTCGTCCGCGGGTGCAAGAAAAAAATTGTTATTAGTGAGTCGAGTTGAATCTAATTTAATTTGTTTATTTAGATTGTCTGCCTTATCATTAATACTATCAATAAAATAAGAATTCATTAGTTCAGTTATTATGTTGGGATTGAGTTCTTCTTCTCCATTTATTTTTATTTTTGTTATACTGTTTAACGTTTTTTGTTGACTGTTCTGCTTAATTATGTTCCATGAGCTTTTTACGATGTTTGGTGAGTAAACAACTCACCAAACATCGTTTATAAAATTGCTGTTATAATCTGTTTTTGCTTTTTGTATTTTTAATTTGTACTCTTTGTTTAATTTGTTGTATTGTTCAATAATTTGGTCATCATTACTATTTACTCGTAGCCAATGCAAATTTTTTAACTTTTGAGACATTTCTTTTACCTCATATGTTGCCCAATTTTTATTATTACTTGTAATTGATTTGATTGTTTCTGGAAATGCTCTGTTGAAGTTAAATTTAATTATAATATGAAATGCATCAAATAAGTCATTGACATCATCTATATTAGATAGAGAATTCCAATTTTCGTTTTTTAAAAAGTCAATAAATTTATTTTTATTTATTGTCGAATAATTTCTGCACAGTACTTTATGTGTACTTGTTTTACTTATATTTGTATAACATTTTATGATATGACTTATTGCTAAATGTTCGGAAAAATGACATATTTGTAATTCATAGTTTGTATTGGCGGCATTTGTGAAAATGTTTTCTATAAGTGATGGATTACGGGGATTAAAAAAGCAAGTAGGTTCAGTAGTTATTAGAGGTTGTAAACTATGCGATTCAGTGAGGTCAATAAAAAGATGTTTTGAGGTATCATTGGATAATAAATTTATGTTAAAATCTCCACATACGTAAATTGTGTCTGCAATTTCATTTGTTTCAATCAGTAGATTGTTTAAGAGTTCTAAGAACAATTTTGTGTTGTACAATCCTTGATCGGGTGTGCGATATAAAGATAAAATTACACACTTTTTATTTAATAATTTAAAATGACTCGCAGTATATTCAAATATTTGTTCAACACGTTTTGTTTTAAATTGCTTAGGTTCGGCATCGATTAATAGTTTAGTAAAAATTGCTACTCCTCCGCCACCCATATTAGATCTACAATAGTAATTACACAAGCTATATGAATTTAAGATTACATGTTTTATCTCATCTTCTTTCAGCCAATGCTCACAAACGCTTATAATATGAGGATCTAATTCATTAATAAATATTTGTAATTGCAAGCTCTTGTTGCGAATACTGCGACCATTTATTTGTAGTAGCTTTAGATCTGATGAGTTTTGTTGGGTACCTGTTGAAGTGTTGGACACGAAATGTCCGAGGACAAAAGTCACAAATTTGTATGTTCTCCGGTCTTTCAACACAATTGTCTTCTAGTTCGCTCTGGGTTACATTTACTTCGTTGGCTTTATCAGTAGTTGTCGTCGATACTTGAGATTTTAAATCTAATTCTAATTCAAATTCACATGGAAGTATATACTGGGGTAATAATGTTGGTGGAGCTGCTAAGACGTTGTTGCGAGTTTTCTCTGTTTGTGATAGGTTTTCCTGAATCTTGTCGCATGCTATTTTAATTACGGCTCTTTTTTCTGCGCTATTCCATGTGATAAAGTTATTTTGAAATTGATTAAATATAATGCTGTTTGCGTCAATATAAGATACCCAGTTATAATTTAAGTTATCTAATGTTGTTTTGAGCTTTAGGTTTATTTTATATATAAACTGATTTAATACCATTCGGTCCTTTGTATATGGACACCCTATAACCAAAACGTTTGTATGTGATAATTTTTGTATGATATCTATTATAGAATCGATGTTTAATTGTACTCCCTTTTTAGCGTTTATGTTTCCTGCAAAGATTATGGTGCAGTCTTTTTTATTGAAACTATCTGCACTACGATAACTGCTTAGTATGTTTTCAAATGAAGCGTTGGGTTTCAAAATACTAGTAATAGAATATTTTGAATTTAGGTACGTACTTAAGAGCGATAAACAATTAGCTCCATTTTCATCGGCTAACAAAAGCACTTTTTGTTTTTCAAGTATTCTGTTTTGGTTTATATAGGTAATTGGCGATGCATTTTGTTTATTTTGTTTATCATCTTTGTCGGAGTATACGGCATCTATGCTATTGATTCGATTACTTATTATTATATTTTCATTTAAATTGTTGTTTTCTTGTTGGTGGTTCAATTCTGTTTGTGTTGCGATGTTTTTTGATTCGTTGTTTATTGCGTTTAATGTTAAAACATCAATTATCTTATTTTTGTCTACAAGTTCATTTTTTTGCGAGCTTATTTCTTCATTTAAAATTAAAATTGCGTTTTATAATTTATTAATTTCATCTTCTGTGTTAACACATGTTTCTTCCAATTCGGATAATAGATCATCGTATTCTATTTCTTCAATAACCGTGTTGTTTATATCAATATTAATATTATTGCTGTTATTAATCGATTTGTTCAAGAAATCAGTATCTGATACTGTTGATTTAAGCTGTCCACGAGTTACGGGCATGATAATATAACGAAGATAACAATAAAAAAAGTAAAATAACACTAATATGCTGATAAAGATATTCAGATAAGGTACATAAAACAGCTTCACACCACAGGGTCTATTGTGGTGACTAATAATTATGACAAACAAAGGAAGACCTCGGAAAGGATGTTACAATATAGTTGGAGGTTTAATATTATTTAACACATATATTTATATATTTAAAAAAGTATGTCTTTCTCGGGGATCGAACCCGGATTCACCAGTTTGTTACAACGAACGCTACCGCTGAGCTACGACGTTTATAAGTCAGCAGACAGACACATATTTAGTTAAAATACAAATTTAAATTGAATTTGCAAGTTGTTATTAAATGTAAATAAAACTTGTAGGTTATGGTAGTTTGTAAATTATTTAAATAATTAATTGATCTTGTTTAATTAATATTAAGACTTACATTTGCATTTAATCGCAATAAGTTATGATGAACTTTCAAATAAGATACAACACTACATAAAACTTGTGAAAACTTCTATCTTTTGAGTCAATAAACTTGAGAGCGGTTGCGGTTGAAATTGTAAATTTATTTCTATGTATTTCTTAGTGAAAAATGATTTGTTTTAACATTAGAACGCAAAATCTGAGTATGAATATAATCACAAATTCAAAAAGATTGCAATACATAATTAGACAATTTTCATTGTTTGACCAGATTTATATTAACATCTAATAAGCTTTTCTAACCTTAACAAAATAAGTCTTTCCATTATAAAATGCCCTGGAGTTAAGTAATCAAATCTATCTTGAGGATTATTTGAGAGTTCACATTAGGGCCTCGAATTCAAGATAGCCGTAACCTTAATAAGTATGGTGTTAAATTCTTTATAAGATAAAAGTTGTTATCCAATTACTTTTCAAAAATGATATTTAAATGATTTTACTCCAGCTTTCCAAATTTCTCTAAAATTAAGAGCATAAAAAGGTTGAAATAACCATTCAATTTTTTGAACTGAAATATAATCAGCTAAGACTCTTTTATTAACAGACATAATATTAAACAATTTCTTGAGTTTTTTTGCTGCTCCACAAAAATTACTACTTCAATTTGAAATTTTTTTAATGGTAAACTTTTTTGACTAGAAAATGTATCTAAAGTTCATAAACATGCTTCACTCATTCTAAATGTATCGCTTTAGTCACCATGCAAATAAACAACACCAAATAACAATTCACTACCTTATTACATCTAAGAAGTAATGCTCTAATAGAAAAAGAACTTGCATAATTGATACTATTATGACTAAAAGTCCTTGCCGGTTTTATTTGTTATGTTGGTAATTTTGTCATAATTGGCTGTACAGGCTTTATTTTTAAACAATTGAAAAATGCAATGACGAATTAAACTTCATGCTCCTGGAATCCAATAACTACAAAAAAATAAAGATTGAATCAATTTTGGGCCACCATGTTCTGATAAGATATACAAATGATATACTAACAAAATCGATAAACAACTTTTATTTAAGATCAAATAAGGATCTCAATTTAAGTGTGCTAATTGAGATCGGTAAATTTGACCTCCCACTATGACAAAACCGTCAGATTTGAGGAACAAAGTCAAACTTCTATAATATTTTAAAATCTCAACACCTTTAATCAATTAATCCCTTTCCTTGTTTAACTTTTTTTTTTAGTTAATTTTACTATTAATTTCATTGCATTTTTATATTCATGATGAGCTATTGACTAAAAAAAAATATTTTTTGCAATCTTTTTTTGTAAAATAATAATAAAACGCAACATAAATGCAATAATTTGTTGCAATTTCAATAAGGATGATATTTTGTAAAACAAATTTATAAATTTTAATTAATTTTGATTCACTACATTAGAGAACAAATGATTTGATTTCAATTTAGGTAAATTCTGTATTATTAAATTTGGTTTTTCAGAAGCTAAGTCACTATTGGTACCCAAATAAAAATTGGACCTTTTTACCAAAGCGAACATTTAATAATTTTTTTTAAGGATTTTGAGCTCCTGGAACATGTCTCCAAATTGCTTTAGGACTTAACTTATAGATCTGTGCAACGCAATTTGCTACAAAAGTTTTCAATAAATAAAAAAGAGTGTTCAACAACCAAAGCTGTTGTAAAAAAAACCTTTAATAAAAAAACAAAAGGACTCAAATACCCATTGATGTCAAAAATTTAAACTATTCAAGACAAAATATCTTGTTTTAAAGGAATTTTGTTTTTTGATTTTATTATATAATGAAATGCATCTCAAAACAAATCCCAGGAAATTCCTAATAATTTAATCGAATTAGAGACATTTTTAGATTTAAGAACTACTTGATTCTCAGATTCTTTTACAGACAGAAGTAAACTGGCTTATTTTCTAATTCAAACCATTCGCAACGGAGAAAATCTATCAATTTAACTTTTATTTCCAAAGCTTTGTCTTTATCAGGAGTTCTTTATAAAATGTCATCGACATAAAATTCATTTTTTAAAGCTTCTGCTGCTAAAGAAAAAAGATTTTCTTCATTTTTAACTAACTGAAGAATAGACTTTTGAGCTTAATAAGAATTAGATTTAGACCCAAAAATTGCTCTAGTATGTTCAAATTCATTAATAAGATTGCTAGAATTAAAGCGCCAAAAAAATTGTTGAAAAACACAATCTTCTTTATGTAAACTTACCTCACAAAACATTTGACAAATATCACAATTAAAGCCATTTGATAAAATCTAAAACGTGTCAATTTTTAACCAATGTCTGTTTGCAGTTTTCTACCAGAGAAAAAGGTATTATTTAAAGAGATACCGTTATAATTTTTCTCTGTCGAATTAAAAACTACTCTGACAACCACATCAGACAGCTTTTCTTTTTTGACTTTTTGATGTGTTAAAATATACGAAACTGGTTGTTTTGCAAGCACCAAATGACTTTAATCAATGTAATTTTGTATGTTTTTGGAATATAATTTCTTGAAAGATTTATTTTGTTTAAAACAAGTATTCCAATTAATAAAAACGTTTCAAAACATGTTCTCGATTATTACCTAAAACAGGACGGACATTTGCTTTAAAAGGTAACAGAGTAATGTAGCGTCAATTTTTATCTCTAAAAACAATTTTATAGTAAATTTATAAGCAATCTTCACACATAATATTTTTGGTAATAAAAAAAACTGGAGGAGGTTCTTTCATTGATCAAAAAGCACAAATCTGTTGCTCAAGAGAAGAACAAACAAGTTACGGATTCACAACCATTAAATTCAAGGCCAATTTAGTTCTAATAACCTTGTCCGGAAGTAAAGTGCTTGAACAATGCTTCTCTAAATGCAACATTCTAAGATTAATGTCAGAGGCCTTGTTGAAACAAGACGAGTCTCTATGGACGTTCTCCTATGCATTTGAAAAAAAAGTGAATTTAATGTCAGAGGCCTTGTTGAAACAAAACAAGTTTTTAAGGACGTACTTCTCTGCATTAAAAAAAATGTAAATTTGATGTCAGAAGCTTTGCTGAAGCAAGACGAGTCTCTATGGACGTACTCTTTTGCATCAATAAATGTGTTATTGCTTGAATTTTTGTAATTGACAGAATTGGACAATTCAACGGTCGGGGCCAATTCAGGCAACATGGATTCACACATAGAATTTGTAATGTTTAGTTTGTTATCAATTTTATTTTTTACAAAACTTATCATTATCTAACCTAAATTGATTAAAATAGCACTCGATTTTTTTTTAATATATGCTGGATGAAGTAGAATTATATTCAACAGTTTCCACTCCCAACAAAATATCTACTGGTGACATTACATAAAAATAAAGATCTGTTAAAGATAAATTTACAAATTGACTTTTAATTTTATCAAAATTAGGAACAGTAAGCAAATCAGATAACATTACAGCTTCAAAATCGAAATAAATTTTTTTAATGAATTTAGTGCGTAAAAGACAACTCATCATTCTTATGGGTAAGCCCACCGAAAACTGACCTACTTCATTAAAAGAAAAAAAAAACAATTTCTTCTTAAAAGTTTCAATCTCTCATCTAATTCTTGAGTTATGAAATTTACTTGACTGCCTGAATCAATTATCAAACGGCAGTCTATCCAAAATCCATCAATGTTGCAAATTCTCATTTGTGCATTTCCTAAAAACTACAGAATTTGTGAACAGTTGAGGACTCACAGAATTTAAAAATACAGAATTTAAAGAAAATTCATTAATTGCCTTAACAGGCTTTTCCTTCCTATTTATTATTGAAAGTGATACCTTAGTAGATGTCCGGTCAAAATGCAACAAGATTTTTTAGACTACAAGTTTTGCACAAAAACTTTAAAACACATCTTGAAAATTTATGAGAACCCAAACAAGCAAAACAACGTTTATGAGCTTTGGCTATTTTGTATCTGAAACTTGGGGTTCCCGCTAAGAACACAAGACAGTTTATTAATTGATGGTCGGTCTTACACAAATGACACTCAAAGAAAAATGGATTTGAATTTGATCCTTTTGACCCCCATGTAAACTTTTTTTGAATGCTTTTTAGGATGAGAATAAGAGAAACTAAATTTTGTTAAAACTGAAAAAACAAATCAACAACAGTTGTCTGCTTGGTTAACAAATCTATAAAATTAAAAAAAAGGAATCTCAGAATCTAAATGTTGAGGTTCAATTTTTTTTTTTTATAGTAGAATTTAATAACCTTAAATAATGTTCTAGCAAAATGTAATCTGAAAGATCATTCAAACCTAATGTTTTCAAAAAATGTACATTAACTTGTATTACATCCAAAAGATGTCTGGAAATAAAACAAGACCTATTCTATTTATTCCGTGCGGGTAAATGCCAAACGGGTTGCAGGTGTATAATACAATTATATATGGTTGCTAATGAAATAATCCGTTAAGATAATTTAAGCTCATGTCGTAAAGACAGTATATCTATAGTTATACTATAGAATAAATTCTGGTGTATGTCACCGAATGTGTGGGGCAGTAAAGCAAGCCGTGATTCCGGATAGTAAATTCTATACGAGTTTAATAAGATCCGGGAAAACAAAAGCGTTAGGTTAGGTTAGGTTAGGTTAGGTTAGGTTACGAGTTTAATAAGATCCGGGAAAACAAAAGCGTTAGGCTGGTAACACATTCGGCATCAGAAACTTAACACTCATTTTTAAATCTAATGCGCAAACTCATTCGGAATTTATTCCGTTCTGAAATAAAACCTGTTCTATTTATTCCCTACGGCTAAACTCCGGATAGGTTTTCCAAACGCGTATAATTCAATTATGACAATTATGAGCGACATATTACCCGGTTTTCATAATCGGATATCTTCTCCGGCTGCTTGTATTGCAAACTGGTTCGACTTACTGATGTAGACAATGTTACTATGCACCAATGTAAAGTTTTATTTAAAAAATGAATGCATGATTTGAAAAACCAGTAAATATGTATAACAATTACGCAAGTTTAATTGCGAATGTGAAGGTTTAACAATATTATTTCCCAACATTACATAACCTATTTAACAATATTAATATGATGTCTTTATTTACAAATATTACTAGCTTATATACTTATTATATAATAATACATTTAATAATTAGGTTTGTAAAATAAAATAATATGTGGTGATATATGGCCGCAACACTTTGACCAACTATGGTACGAGAAAAGCAGATGTTATCCTTGTTATTTATAAAACAATTTGTCCCACGGCATCTTTCACTTATTTTAAATTAGTAAAATTTTACCAAAGAAGAATATTTTTTTCAAAACTTTCTATATGACTATCTGTAATTTTTAGTTACTATAAATCACTCGTTTTAAAATGCGTTTTGTAATATAAATAATAAGACAAATTATTGTGGCACCAATAATAATAAAAGTTAAATTATTTATGAAAGACTAAATATGATACCGTTTCATCCAAACTAAATACACGCACCGAAAAGTTTATAATCGATCAATTTATAACTGACCTATTTAGAACGCGTCGTTCCAGAAAATTAATTAGTAGTTGAAGCTATGGAAATCATTGTTTAAGATATGCTAGAAAAAAAAAATTTAGTAGGTATTTATTATTATCATAAACCGTTTTTTTTAATTCACATTCAATTCACAAACATTTTATTTATTAAAATTTAAGTTTTACTTTATAATAGCTCTTCATTATTGTGACTCTTAAATCCCCGACCTCAGTATACTAGGTAGGTAATCAGCAAAACTTAAATTTTTTAAACTAATTTTTGTAAACATTTACTTAAGCTGAAAAAACTTTAAATAATTATATCTTTACGACTATACGACTACGCAAATTTTTATATATTTATCATTTTTTAACCTATAAGCCAACTTGTTATTGCTAATATCATCGCTCGCTCACATTTTGAAATTGTAAAATATTTTATGTATGTAGGGAAGAAGGGAACGCATGTGGACACTTTAAAACGGCACTTTAATTTTATTTTTACTTTATTTTAAACACACATTTTTTTTTTGCTAAAACCGGACATTCTTAACAGTTTATTACTAATATTGTGCGTTAAAATTATATTTAGATACATTTTTTGGAAAAAAGTTGCAATTGTCCACATGTGCCCCAACGTTGGGGCACATGTGAACAATGGTATTTATTTAATTGTAAGCAAACAATAAAACTTAATGAAACAAATAGTAGATAAAACAGTAACAAAATAGTTTGTATACATAAAAATTTTGTCGCATATAAATTGTGTTTACTGTACTGAATTGAGAATAAAAAATAGTGGACCATAAAACTTTTACGTTTGCACGTGGTAAACAATTTTTTTGGTGACCAAAACTACTACTACCAACCTACGCCAACTGAAGATACAGCATAAATAATGTTATAAGTAGAGACATTATTGAGATTTTTGTTGAGTTTTTAAGACATTAAATACCTGTCAAATCAATGCTGTCTACATGCACCCACTGTCCACATGCGCCTCCTACTCCTATACTGAATTTTTGTTTTAGATATTAGTCCAAAGAAAAGTGAACATTGGACTTAAAGCACAACTTAGTTGGTGGATTTGCTATGTGAAGGTAGACTACTAATAAATAATAAAATTTTATTACATGCATAGCATGCTCAGTTTAAAATAAAAACTACTTTAAGCTGTTTTATTCCAGAAATAAAGTTTGCAATTAACACATCTGTTTCAAAGTTAACAAAAGTTACACCAAACTTTTTAAACTTTGACAAAGAATTAAAACAACCTATGCCATGATCTAAACATCTTTGTGATCCACCAACAACAGATTATTATTGAAATAAGTTTTGCATTTTTTCAAGACGCACTAAATTTAAAAAAAAAAAAAAATGAAAAAACCAAGCAGCAAACAAGCCACTACAACTTACAGAGACGGGATTGGGTGCCTAAAGTTGGTAAAAAGCAAGTGATGAAAAAAGAGGTTAATTTGTCAATGTTGCCAAAGTACTCTCAGCCAAGTTAGCCCCAAAGTATTTAGGACACTACAAACAAATTTCTAGCATATTTAATTTAATTTCTTTTTTTTGTAAATTAAAGTTTATTAATTTTTGTTTTTTTTTGAAGTTTCAACTTAAGTTCCACTACTTTAGAGCGGGGTATAAAAAGCAAGCTTCAAACAGAACATCAATTAATTGTGGCTTTTCAATCGTTACCACACAAAGTCAACCCATACAAGGCGGGTGCACGATGTGCACTTTTAATGACATCTTTGTGTTTACACCAGTGCTGTAGAAGGTTAGTTGGTAGGTGTTTCTATACTTTTGAAAAGTAAATTTGAATTGTTTAATTTTTTAAATTTCTGTCATCCAGTTACTAAGCGGTACACCTTGCCGCTTGGAAAAGGGTTTAAAGATTAGGGCAATGTCCACTCCAATCTCTGTACCTATTTGCATCGCAAGGTCAGTAACCGCGGCCGACCTGTTCAGGTTTACCTGGATGACAGCAACATGCAGCGGTAGTAGGGGCATAATTTGTCGATGGCATTTTTAAGTTTCTTTTTGGTTGTTGCCATGTCGGTTTCCCAGAATAGGATCTTTTCCGACCTTGTCAGTGGTTTTACTTTAACGGATTTGCTTGCACTTCGTTTTTTGTTTACAGCTTCTCTGAAAGCATTTTTACTGCAGTCTGAGCTTAATGCCCCTTTCTTTGGTTTTTCTGGCATCTAAGACCTTAATGTCCGTTTTAACTTATACTCTGGTTTTATGCGTTTTCAATCGCTCAGAATAGCTGTTTCCTAGCCCTTCTCCTTCAACCAAGAAATCAACTGTTTTCTTTTGAGCCCTACTATTTTTGGTCACTTTAGCACAGCTATCTACACCTTCTTCTATAAGCGGCGCAGGTTCCGCAACAATTCTCTTCAGCTTTGGAAAGTGGACCGTTATTCAAAAGTATGTATTCTCTGACGCCCATTCTACTATTTTTCTCACCTCTTCCGTGTCTCTCTCAGAGGCCAGCACCACCGACAGGTTCACTACCTCACCTCCTGCGTTATGCAGGCCACGTTGCGGCGCCAAATTTTATCTCTAAGAAAATGTTTTTAATAACACCCCTTTTTTTGCCGTACAATTTTGTAATGGGGTTTTCTTTATCTACGTCGACATTGACTAGGACGTCATTGCCCTGTTTAGGCACACCAACCTCTACTTTTGATCCCCTATAGACTTTTTTTGGCTACCCATCCTGCACAAGTTTTTAAGGGCATTTCCTGACTTTTCTCCTTGTTCCTATCCTTACCTAACCTAACTTTACCTAACCTCACCTAACTTGACCGTTCATTAAACATGAACTTCTAGATACAGATTTTTTTTTTCTAGATTTACGTTTTATTATTGTGAATAATTTCAAACTTTACCATTACCTGTAAGACCATCATCATCAGCACATCATCAATGAATAGTTAGTTATTGATTTTTTAGATTTTATTATTGTAAATGTATTTATGTAAATGTAATTGATTTGGCCGTTTTTTCCTCCAATATTTTCTTAAAATACTTTTCAAAAACGTTGCATGACAAGTATTTGAGTATTCACTTTTATATTATTAACAAAATTTATTTTATTCAGCCACAACTTGCTTCTTTTATTTGTTCCAAACAAATCTGTTACAAAAAATAAATTTATTTTGTAATATAACCAATTTGAGACCTGTTTCATATTATTTAATACTAGGCCACTTTAAGTTGGTTTTAGATTTGTTACTTTATTGTTTAATTTTAAAGACTTACTGATTTTAATGTTCTCCCATCAGATTAAATTGTCACTTTACATCTGTCTTATTTTTTGTTTAGATTTAAATATTAAATTAGAACATTAGAACACTTCATTCATTCATTTATTTATTAACAAACTAATGCCCGTACTAATAGTCAGAGATTAAATTTCGGATTCATCAATCCAAGATTCATTTTGCTAATCGTTTATTGGTTCTAAGTCAATTCACGGATATCGTGATGGTGAACATAGTTGCGATCGGCCAATATATTTTATTACCAAACGTCAAAATTAATATATGACACATTAATAAACAATCTTGGGTGGACCCAAGATTATTTGAATCTAGGATTATATTGATGGTTGCATAGTTTTCATTTCGATCCGAGAATTAGCAAGCAATGCATTGGTCAATCGCGACTAATGATATCTGTGTATTAGCTTAGAGCCAATCAACGATTAACAAAATGAATCTCGGATTCATAAATTTAGGATCAATCCGAGATTTAATCTCTGACTATTAGTACGGGCATTAAGGATTTAAATTAAAAAAATTGTGTTGCCATCACAACCTAAAAAATAATAGTAAACATTTAAGAAAAGTTTATAATGTAACATGTAAGTATTAAAAAAGGTATATTGTATTGCAAATAGCTTATATTTCTTAAAGAACAACAGGTAGCAGTGTTAAAAATTAAAGAATACATGTCATACAATAAAAATGTCATAGAAATCCGCATTATAATAATACATATTGATATTTTCAAAATTTTCAATTTGTGTATTATAGATTTCTTAAAATCTTAACTAATAGATAGTATTGAAATTAGAAAAAAAAAAATTGGTTCAGAATTACTATTACAATCATGCAGATAAAAATACGTATAAATGAAATACAATACATAAACGCAACAGACTTCTAGCAAAACGCCGGAGAGGCTGTTTTACTAAATCTTCAATTCATATCTCGCAATTAGAGCTGCAGAATATATAAAATAACTGAATATCTTTATAAAGAAGCAGCAAAACATCAGCATCATATTATTCTACGTTAAATTCTTTGCACTATATAAAATAATGTGTTTAAATTAAAAATACAAACCGACTCATAAGTTACGTATAATAATAAATGTAATTTTTATTCGTCATTTGAAAATATTTACATATAGTCCGGGAGCTGGTAACAAAAAAGTGCAAGAGTTTAGGAAAGGCTGATATTTTGAGATCGGACTGTTTATTGGTCATAGAACGCTTCTGCAAAGTCAGCACCCCAGGTGTCGGGACACTTGGCGATGGCACGCTAAGAAAAGTGTAATTTTAACACCTTACTTAACGTACCCAAAAATTGTTTTGGAAAAGCTGAAAATTCATCGGCAAATAGTCGATGCATTACAAAACCTTAATCAAGCAGTCAGACAGTAATAACCAAACGCACGGCGTCAGCAGAGTTGCGTACATGCTACAAGAACTAACTTAATGCAAATGATTTGAAAAAGCTGAAATTTGGAAATATGTCAAATCACGTAATTAAATTCATAAAACAAACAGTCAGACATAATTTTTATAAGAACCCAATCAGTCAGCACACAATTGAAGTCGTGATAAGGCGCACGTTAAGAAATTAAAAAAAAAAACATTCATTCATTGGTAGAACTATGCAGCAAATGCAGCATAGTTAACCAATGCGACATAGTTGCAACAAATACGTCACTGCATCAGTTTAATAGAATCACGCGTTCCGTTCCTACGTGCCACGTGGAGAAAATATGGAAAATTTGTGTTCTATTTGTGTATTTTGTATGAGAGGGGACAATATATTGAAGTTTACCACAAGTACTCTTACAAGATGCAATTCAACTTTAAAAATTCGTCAAAATAATAGTTTATCCTTCAATAATGTAGTTTTACCGTTACATTCTAATAATGAGATTCAAGGTTATCATGTAACATGCTATAGACTATAACTATAACTATTAACGAAATAATTTTAATATATTTGAAATTTAATTCTCATAAAATGAATTTTCATCAATAATTGTTGATTATGTAATAAATTAAATTATTACCATGCCAACCAAATACTCGTATGAAAATAAGTTTATCCGATAAAAAATCGAGCTATCTTACAAATATTAATGTAATTTAATATTAATTCTATTTTAGCACAAGTGCTAGTTCTTTGCCAACTGAGACAAATATAAAATCAAGAGAGCCATCATGTTCTCAAACAAGGTACAAAAAAATATATTATAGTTTGATAGCAAAGTGCTTTTGTTGATAGCAATTATTAATATATACAAATAATTGTTTTTCAGTTATAATAAATACTGTCATGCTGATCTAGAGCAAACTACTTTTGAAAGTAATTTACTGACGTTGAAGATGTAAGAGACGTAGAAACATGCATTATCTGTGATAAAGCACGAAAGAAACATAATGGAGGTTGGCAATCACTGCATACATCAGGAAATAATAGTATTGCAGCTAGGATTGTAAAATGTGCCACTAAAGCTAATAATTTAAGATTGCTACAAAAGATTTATGATTTTTCATCTTTCAATTGTATGATCGCATATCACAGAATATGCTTAACTGATTTTGAACGCCAGTGTGAGCGCAGCTACGCTAAGGAAAGTACAGAATATCACAAAGCGCGGGATTGTCATAAATTAGCTTATGAAGAGTATGTAATTACGTTGACGAATTTGTCATTAAAAACAAATCAACCGTTCATCTTACGCTGCTAAGGACGATCTACGTCAATTGTTTAAATTGTGAGTAGCAATATGTCTTTGACGCTTCACCCAAAAAGTTTCATTGCCATTATCTGGAAAATAAATTATCGGAAACATTTTCCAATAAAATAAGAGTTATTTTACATAAAAAACAAAAAATAATTGTACCGTTCAGTCATAATTTTTCAACGGAGGATTTGGACCAACTTGATGATTCTGATATTATTAAGAAAGCAGCATTACTTCTGAGGGCTGAAATACTACAAATCAAACGCAACAAATTGCCAGACAATGTCATTAAAAATCTAACGGACGGGGAGTGCATAACACCAAAAAATCTAACTGACTTTTATGCAACATTGTTAAGCTGTACGGACTCACGGCGACAAACTAGTATTAAACGGCAGCGATTAATATCATCATTTGCACAGGACGCGATTTATGCAGTTTCCAGCGGACGTTTAAAAACTGGTAAGCACGTAACACTTGCAATAGCTTTGAAGAGCTTGACTAGTAGCAGAAATGTCGTTAATATTATTAACAGGTTTGGTCATTGCTGTAGTTACACTACTACTGAAGAACTTGAAACGGAAGCAACTTATGTTGCTAGTTCCAGATCGCAAATTTGCCCCGTCGATATAGTTACAAAACCAAACCTACATACGGTATTAGCTTTTGATCATTTTGATCGATTTGTCGATACTTTAACTGGCAAAGACACTTTACATGATACTGTGGGAATTATATTTCAAGACATTACTGATGAGATTACTGAAGAAGAAGATACTGTAGAACAACTTGGTAAAGAATCTGTTAAAAAAAACGGAGGCGAATCTTTGATAGTATCAACCCTAACCTAAAGCCCTATTCTAAGAAACCAAAAATGCACACATCACACGCCACACAGTTTAAAAACACAACAGAGAGTAAATCTTGCGTTCATGTTTACTCACGCACTCGGAATTCCTGACACCCCAATGTGGGTGGGATTTAATAGTTTGATTTATCTGGACGATTCAATAAAGCAAAGAATATCATACCTGACAACAATTAATTTATCTCGGACCAATAATGCTGTCGTGCAGGAAACAATGATTCAATGTCTCAAAGTTGGAAAAGAGTGTGGGGAGACATACATACAAGTCAACTATGATTTGGCTATTGCTAAAATTGCTTTGCAAATACAGTCAACAGAAATTCCCCGATTTAATAATTTGTTTATTCATCTTGGTTCATTTCACGTTATGATGGCTTGTTTTAAAGCTATTGGAAAAGTTATCGATAATTGCGGATTGACCAATATAATGATTGATGCTGAATTATTAGCTAGTAGTTTGGTCAATGGATTCATCACGGGTAAACATTTTAACCGGTGCAAACAACTTCATCCTATAATAAGTTTGGCAATATCTATTCTACACTTCAAACGTTTCTTGAGAGAGAATTATCTTAAAATTACTGAAGATATTATAAAATATCTTAAATATTTTGGAAAAAATTGCACAAGCACTCCAGTTATAGATTACGAGCCGCTTTTAGAGATCATTGAAAAATACGAGAAATACCGTGAACAAACTATTAATGGCAAGCATGGCAAGACACCCCAGTATTTTATGATCTATGCAAAACTTGTTTAAAACTATTTATTGTTTAATGCAAGTATTCGAATTGCTAACTTCGAACTGTTTAAACATATGTTGCTCAAAATATCAAATTTATTTTTTTCTTTAAATCAACCCATTTACGCACGATGGCTTGTTAAGTATCATTACAATTTATGTAAAATTGATGACACTCATCCTGGACTGAGAAACTCATTTGAACGTGGTTCTTTTGGAGTAAAACGGACTGATAAAACTTTTTCAAGACAGCCGATAGACTTGACGCTGGAACAAACAATAAATGCAGATGCGGCAAATAAGTTGACGGGTATACTTCATTTAACGAATTCGATTGCAGCCCGTCAACGTTGGTGTAAAAGCCACAGCATACGATCTTCGATAATTTCAACTATCCTACAGGAAACAGGTTTAACAAAGAATCAAGACATTACGGCAGATTTGAAAAAAAACAATATAAAAAAGAGTACAGCACAATTTAATAAATTTTTTGAAGGAATTGATTGAAATTTGAATCCTTTTGATGAAAATATAGACAAGCAAGAACTTTTCAACATTTCCAATGGTCATGCTGCAAACAGTTCTATAGCGGAATTTTTATTAAATATTGAAGCAAATGGTAACGAATTACGTGAAAAATTTATATCCGAATGAGAAGAAGACCCCAACCGATTTAAGAAGCCAATCAAAAGAACCAGAATTGCAACGTTTGCAAATGTTTTGAAGAAGAAAAAAATTACTGTACACGGCAAAGTACAAGAAATACGTCTGCAACGTGATCTTTTTGGTCAACTTCTAGTTTCTTTGGAGCAAAAAATAGATATTGAGAAAGTTCTATCTTTTCCGTTAACTCCCGTGCCGTTGTCTTTGTGTCATTTGGACGGAACAATATGCAAAACCAACAAATCCGTTTTGTTGAAATGCTCAGAACTTGAAGTGAAAGATCCCGTACTTCCATCTCACAAAGATGTAATTTTGATAGACGAATTTTTTTATTTGCATTTAATGAAAGATGTACCGCAAACGTTTGGCAATATCTCGAAGCAAATTTTGAAGAATATAGTAAAAAACAATAGCAATTATTGCTCTCATTTTTGATCAATATTGTTCCCCTTCGATAAAAGACAATGAACACTCTCTCCGTGACACTTATGAAAAATGTAATTATCATATTAGTGGAGAAGAGCAGAGTCGACCTGCGGATTTTGCAAAAAAACTCCGGAACATCAACTTTAAAAAAGCTATAGTTAACTTTCTAATATCTCATTGGGAAAGAAATGAAATATCGTCATTTTTGGAGAACAAAACTATTTACATTAATTACGATTATTGCTACAAATTTGAAGCTATTGATGAAGTAGTAACAAAAACAATAGATGACACTTTCTTGTGTTTACCTCATGAAGAAGCAGATACAAAGATCATTTATCATATTTGCAATATCGAATATGAATCAAACATTTTAGTAAGATGTTCAGACACCGACATACTTGTTACTCTACTGGGCAATATGATGAAATTTGAAAAGTACTTCAAAGATTTGGATGGACGTTGGCGTTGGAAATAATCAAAAAACTTTCAATGTTAGTCAACTGTACGGGAAATTAAGAGAATCAATGTGTACTGCTCTCCCTGCGTTTCATGCATTTACTGGTTGCTATTACAATCCCGCATTTTTTAGGAAAGGAAAAAAAAACATATACGCTATTAAAATCGTCCAAAGAATTTGTTACGTTCTGAAATGGCAGTAGAATCTGAAAAATAATTATATCAGCTTTGCAGTTTAAAAATTTATAAATGGCTACTTATCTTTATTTATGGTAGGCATTGTGGGTGTCGTACTGCACATCGGGTTGCATTTGCTGCAAGCTCGAACATCGGTTTCCAGCTAACAACAAATATTATGTTGAAATAATTAATTACTTTAATTGCAATTAGAGTTGGTTTGTGTGATGCGGCTGGGATGTGGGAGAATGTTGAAGACTTGTTCCATCATTATAAAGTAACCATATCAATTTTGTAAATATAAATTTAATATTTACTTACGGTTTACAATGATTGGTTTTTCCCCGACAGTTTAGATCGTTGCTTATCCATCTAATCCATATTGTTCCAGCTTTTCCCTTTTGTTTATTATTGCTTTGTTATTATACCATTCCATTCCATTTATTTTAATCTATCCCATTTCATTTTAATTATTTGTTGATTTCCTCCATTAACCTAAAATAGTCTCCTGTCAGAAATAATTTGATGTTAATAAAATCTTCAATCTTTAAAATAGTAATTGCTGGCCATCAGCCACATCAATTTAATTAATAGATTTTGTTATTACTTACCTTTAATTATTGTATATAAATCCCTTGACACGGAACTGGAACGTCACTTTTATTCATTCATAATATACTAATTTCATTCATCAAGCACCAGTCCGAACATCGATCGGTAAAAATTACCTACTTTTCGCTCGAACTACTACGGTGTCTTGAGTTGAATTAGTCGATTCAAATTATTTCTTTGATTTTAAATATTTAGCATCAGATTAATTAATGATTTGTGCTTTTATGTTTTCCTTATCATTTCCTTTTGCCCTTAGTTATATTTCTTTCATTTTATATCCTTTTAATTTTACTTGGTTGGCAGAGTAGTGCATGCGCACAATGAAGGATTTTTCTTCAGGAGGTCCTGGAGAGGACTGAAATCCATCCTTTTACCGGTGAACAGCTAGTTGGCTGGACGTAGTTTGATTACGGATTGTTGGGTTTGAATTGATTTTTTACAAACACGTGTTTATCACGGAATTTTAAATTCAACCCTCACCGCTAAAATTGATAAATCTTTTGTTGTGTTTTGTGTGCTTCATGCCAGGTAAGTCCTTTATATTATCCCTTCATATTTTCTTTGATTTTTATCCCCTTTTCTTTTCCTTTTATTTCAGGTCTTAGACCTTCATGTTAATATTACATATCGCAATCAATATTATTTATTATCAATTATATGCTGTATAGTGCGGAATGATGATCAATGTGGCATTTAATTAAAATTGTCGTTAAATCTAGGATCACGTCTGTACAATTATACATATATATAAACTGCTTAAATCTACATATCATTGCTGAACGTAATAACCACTATTTGGGTCCAAGCACCAGTTAGACCGACACGCTGCTGGACGTTCCCTGCGAGGTGACCACGTGTGGCACCAAGTTCATTAATTGTTAATTAGTTTATTTTATTTGTTATATTATATGTATTATTATTAATTTTTGCTGGATTGATTTAGTAGTATAAAAGTTTTGCGTGGCAGGTATTTTTTTCTTTAGATTAATCATTAGCATTATTCACCGATTACTTTTATGTTCAACCCCAATATTCCAATTATATTTGTTTGGATAATCAAGCCTTCCTTATTTACCATTTACAACTTTCCTTAACAATCCGCCGTTTATTGCTTTTCGCGGTCTATCCCAGAAGGAGGAAGAGCTAATCAAAAGAACCAAAAGCAATTGGAGCCCTGTGCAAGTACCGGACGATTAGGGGTAAGTCTTTTACATTTTTTTTTTACATATCCGTCGTCGAGTCATGCAAACCAAATTTCTATTTTGTTAAATATTCGTTGTTAACCCCGCCCTTCTCCATTGAGTGACGCCGTATGGTCAAACTGACCATTACGATTTTTTTTCGTAGCAAATTTTTGGAGCCCAACGTGGGGCTGCGGCGGTTATTTGTTTGGTTTCAATAATTAAAATAACGGAAGTGTTAATAGTAATTTTGATAGTTTGGAAAATTGTTGAAAGTGTAATTTTGATTAATCATTGTGTACTTGCGCACGTAGTGTTTTTTGTAATTTTGTTTGTGTTGGGATAAATACTGTATATATCTCGTCATGTCAAAAATGGAGCCGGACCGTCTCAATAAAGACGAGCTAGAGTATGAACTCCGGGTTCGTGGAGTTAAAACCACGGGTGATGTTAAAGCTTTAGCAAAGTGTCTGAGAGGAATGCTAAAACTAGAAAAAGATGGAAAGATTTTTGAAAATAGCTGGGACGGCGAGGTTTCGACAGACCTAGATGAATGTGAAAAAAAATTAAAAGACGTCAACGAGCTTCTGAGCGATTCGTTGATAAGCAGGAGTGTCATAAGACGGGTAGAAAGTAAGTTGGCTCACATTTTAGGTCGCTTAGAGCGATGCACTAGTGAAGATGCGGACGATGAACAAAGGCGAAATACACTATCCGTTTTAGCAATGACTGCCTATGGAGATTTGCAAGAACGCATTGAAGATCAATAAAAAAAAGAGCCTGAAATACCTGGTGAAGTAGTTCTAACACAGGCAATTTTAGATCAACGAGGAGCGTCATCTACACCAATACATCAACGCACCGCTACCCAATCTAATGTGGTAGACCCCAACACTACCAGTCTGGCCAATCTGAGTGTGAGACCAGCCCAATTTGATGCGGTTCAAAAACTGGGAATCTCTTTCTCCGGCGAGCATTCTAACGAAAGCCTTAATAGTTTTTTGCAACGAGTGGAAGAGCTTGGTGAAGCTAGAGGAGTAAGTAAACAATTGTTGTATCGAAGTGCGATAGAGTTATTTAGTGGGAGAGCATTAGTGTGGTATAGGGCAAATAGGGACGCGATACTGGACTGGGAATCGTTATGTGAGGGTTTAAGAGACGAATTTTTACCGCGTGACTACAACGAGCGTCTCTGGCAGCAAATTAGGGCGCGTACTCAAGGGCGGGATGAATCGATTGGCATATATCTGGCATACATGAACAACTTATTTCAGCGCATGACCTGTAAAATAACTCCGGAAATGCGACTAAAAGTTATTCGGCAAAATTTGCATCCTATTTATCAAAGCAAACTGGTCCTGGAGGATGTACAAAACGAAACTCAATTAATTTCGTTATGTAGAAAAATTGAGGAGTCCTGTAGTCTGGTTGAGGACTACGCACCTCCAACACGTGGTAATCCAAAATTCACCTTAGAACCTGACTTGTCTTATGTGTGTAAATCGGGTAGGGTAATAAGCGACACATTTTTTAGATATGACGAGAGTGATAGGTATGAGGATGAAGATGATAGGTGGGTTAGACCTGGCAGAAGCACTGATTATGATAGAGAGGTAGAACCAAGTAGACATCGACCTCGTGAGAGTGGTGGATGTAGAAATGATAGTAGAGCTAGGAACTTAACTAGCCAAAAGGAAGTTACGCGAGTTGGAAATGTAAGAACCGTTGCGAACGGTAGTCCAACTCGTCAAAATAGTAATAGAGAAAATGTGCAGGTGGGAACATGTAATAATGTAAATGTAGTTTGTTTTCGTTGTGATAAAAAAGGTCACTTTGCACGTGACTGTACCGTCAAAGATATAAAATGTTTCGGTTGTGGCATGGCGAGCCACATTAAACCGAAATGCCCAAAATGTTCAGGAAAGTCGGGAAATGGCAGGCGGGTCAGTAAGCGGTTTAAAGCTGGCTCCGATTATTAATAACGCCGCGTTAAGTAGTAAAAAACTTATACTAGACTTTATCTTAAGCCAATCGGGCAAAGATGAGTGCCCTTACATGGCCATTAAGATATATGGGGTTGAGATATTGGGTCTCTTAGATTCAGGGGCCAATAGCATTTTTATGGGGATAAGTGGATGGGAAAAGTTACGATCTATGGGGATTAAAATGAAGACAAAAGAAAGTGTTTGCACCGTCGCTGACAATAGTCAAATTTGTTGTGCAGGTACGGTCTCAGTTCCTATAGAACTTAAAGGAAAGGTGCAAATTTTTGACATTTTTATTGTACCCGAATTAAGACATGAGTTAGTGTTAGGAGTAAATTTTTGGTCAAGAATGAATATTATCCCAAATTTGCGAACGGGTGAGTGGATATTTGGCACTTGTCAAGATATAATCACCAAAAATAATTCCATCAATTCATTGCTAAACGCTGATGATTTGTCAGTCTTGGAAAGAGGGCAGTTGAATGCCATTGTTGATGGGTATTTTGCCGGAATTGAAGGTATGGGTTTGGGTTGCACTGGTAAGGTATCGCATAAGATTGTCACCAAAAGTCCACCCATTAAAAGTCGGTACTATCCTGTGAGCCCCTTTATGCAAAAACTGATTGATGCTGAAGTTACCAGCATGTTGAATCTCGGGGTGATAGAGCGCAGCACTAGTGGCTGGAGCTCGCCCATCCTGATGATCCCTAAGAAGGACGGCTCATACAGGTTCTGCGTGGACTTCAGAAAATTAAATGCAGTATCTGAGCCATGTGCATACCCGCTCCCATATATCAATTCAATTTTAACAAAATTAGGTAACTCGCGATATCTAACCAGCTTAGATATCAAGAGTGCCTATTGGCAAGTACCCATGGCCGAGGATAGTAAGCAATATACGGCATTTACTATCCCAGGCAGGGGATTATTTCAGTTTAGGCGGATGCCTTTTGGGTTAAGTGGTGCCCCGGGTACCTTTCAATCCCTCGTGGATACGCTATTCGGAGCAGAGTTAGAACCATACCTGTTCACTTACCTGGATGATGTTGTTATCACTACTCCAGACTTTCCCACTCACGTCAAAATTGTTGAGGAAGTATTGTCCAGGCTAACAAAAGCGGGGTTAACACTTAACAAAGATAAGTGTATTTTTTGTAGAGATGAGCTCCGATACTTAGGGTATATCGTAAATCGGTTTGGGCTTAATGTGGACCCGGAGAAAGTGAGTGCGATTGTGGACATGCCCACCCCTAAATGCGCCCGTGACATAAAACGCATCATCGGTATGGCGTCGTGGTATAGGAAGTTCATCCCAAACTTCTCGGATATTGCTTTACCAATGACGTCATTGCTGAAAAAGAATGCGAAGTTTGTGTGGTCGGAACAGTGTTCCCAAGCGTTAATTAACATTAAGGAAGCGTTAGTTCATCCCCCCATTTTAGCATGCCCCAATTTTGAGGAGCCATTTACCCTGCAGTGCGACGCTAGTTCGTATGGGTTAGGCGCTGTTTTGACACAGTGTATCGACGGCCAAGAGAAAGTGATCTGCTACCTTTCTCGTTCTCTAACTAAGTGCGAAGCCAATTATCATGTCACCGAAAAGGAATGCTTGTGCGTTCTCTGGAGCGTCGAGAAGCTCAGGTGTTATTTAGAAGGTGCAAAGTTTACAGTCATAACAGACCATTACAGTTTGTTATGGCTGGACAACTTAAAAGATCCCCAGGGACGATTAGGGAGATGGGCGCTGCGCATGCAGCAATATCACTTTACAGTTGTGCACAGGAAAGGGAAAGATCATGTGGTCCCTGACTGTTTGTCACGTGCCATTCCCGAAGCGTCCCGGATATCTTTAAATAACATCGAGCAACCTGCAGCTGATACAGCTTCCTTTGCGGTCCATGATAAGTGGTATATTAAGATGTTGGAGAGAGTAGCGGAGAAACCTCTAAATTTTATTAATTGGAGAGTGGTGGACGGTCGTCTATACCGTTGTGTGGAGCATGGTGCTGGCCACGAGGATGATGGGGATTGGTGGAAATTAGTGGTGCCTAAGGAAAATCGGAAAGCTTATCTACAATCTTATCATGACGAGCCTAAAGCTGGTCACTTGGGGTTATATAAAACATATCATCGAATTGCTTCTCGATATTACTGGCCCAAGCTGAAGGCGGACGTTGCTCGTTATGTGGGTGCTTGCAAGATCTGTGCAACACATAAACCCGAGCAACTGAAGCCCGCAGGCTTAATGGGTAGTAGGCCAGTGGTGTCAAAATGTTGGCAAATGATAAGCACCGACTTGGTAGGCCCATTGCCCAGAAGCCGCAAGGGTAACTGTTATGTGTTAGTTGTCAGTGATTATTTTAGTAAATTTACGTTAGTATTCCCGCTACGTAAGGCCACTAGTGCCAGTGTTTGTAAAATTCTGGAGGAGAATGTGTTTTTAATGTTTGGGGTGCCAGAGTTGTTGATAGCAGACAATGAGGTACAGTACAAGAGTTTAGAATTTACAAAACTAATGAGTCAGTATAATGTTAGGTCTATATATAACGCCGTATACCATCCTCAGGCGAACCCTTGCGAGCGCGTAAATAGAGTCCTTAAAACAATGATATCGTCTTATGTGGAGGATGATCATCGAAGATGGGATGATAAGTTGTTTCAAATCGGTTGTGCACTCAGAACGGCACAGCATGAGGTTACTGGCCACACCCCATATTACGTAAACTTTGGGTGCGAGATGGTAATAGATGGTGATGACTATTCTGAGAGAAGGGTTAAGGCACAAATCGTTAAAGGCATGAATGATGGTGAATCTCTTCCTAAGAAAAATATGTTGCTGCAAAAACTAAGAGAATTAGTTAAAACTAAACTACTAAATGCTCAAGAAAAGAGTAAGATTAGGTATAACTTACGTAGGCGTGAAGTTAGACTAAATGTCGGTGATAATGTTTGGAAAAAGGAATATCGTCTTTCAGATGCCAATAAATACTTTAGTGCAAAGCTAGGTGACAAGTTTTCTGGCCCGTATAAAGTAAAGAAGAAAAAAGGAATTAACGTTTACGAACTAGAAGATGAGAGCGGTCATTCTAAAGGTTGTTGGCATATCAAGGACCTTAAGCCAGTAAAAGAATGTATATTGGATTAGTTATGAAATTGGTTTGTTTTATGTTGTCGTAGTGTTAGTCATGTATCGGGTGTACAGTGATTTTAAAATTACACTTACGGTTACAATTTGAGTTTATTTTTGCATCTTATATGTTATTTTTTTTTACAGAGTATATTAATCCATTTATTTATAAATGTTTATGTTTTAAAAAAAAAAAAAAATGTCACTGCATTCCATTTTTTTTTTTAACCGAGGGAGGGTGAAGTTGTTACGTTCTGAAATGGCAGTAGAATCTGAAAAATAATTATATCAGCTTTGCAGTTTAAAAATTTATAAATGGCTACTTATCTTTATTTATGGTAGGCATTGTGGGTGTCGTACTGCACATCGGGTTGCATTTGCTGCAAGCTCGAACATCGGTTTCCAGCTAACAACGAATATTATGTTGAAATAATTAATTACTTTAATTGCAATTAGAGTTGGTTTGTGTGATGCGGCTGGGATGTGGGAGAATGTTGAAGACTTGTTCCATCATTATAAAGTAACCATATCAATTTTGTAAATATAAATTTAATATTTACTTACGGTTTACAATGATTGGTTTTTCCCCGACAGTTTAGATCGTTGCTTATCCATCTAATCCATATTGTTCCAGCTTTTCCCTTTTGTTTATTATTGCTTTGTTATTATACCATTCCATTCCATTTATTTTAATCTATCCCATTTCATTTTAATTATTTGTTGATTTCCTCCATTAACCTAAAATAGTCTCCTGTCAGAAATAATTTGATGTTAATAAAATCTTCAATCTTTAAAATAGTAATTGCTGGCCATCAGCCACATCAATTTAATTAATAGATTTTGTTATTACTTACCTTTAATTATTGTATATAAATCCCTTGACACGGAACTGGAACGTCACTTTTAAGCCTCGTTTATACTCATCCGATTTGCGATATGCGATTTTTTTTATTGTAACAAAATATTTCTCGCAAAATCTCGTTCATACTGATCCGATTTTTTTATTGCGATTTTTTCTAGTGACATTTTGTTTTTATTTTAGTAACTTTTATATTTATACTAATATTTTATTTAAAAATTAGATCTATAATACCTTTCAAAACTTAAAAATATGTTTTAATTTAATTATACTTGTTTTAAACAATAATTATTTTATTGTATTTAAACATTATTTAAAGTTTAAAAGTAAAATTATTTATTTTTAGTATTTATATGAACCAATTTTTACCACATATTTAAAACTAATTATTTTTGTAAACATAGTTTTATGTAATTTGTAATAATCAGTAAAATTATTATTTTTTTAATTACATAACCTATATGACATATCAACCTTTAAATGAAATGAAGTTAGGCATTTTTATTAAAAATAAAATCGCACAATGTTCAAACTGATTCAACTTTGTCCGATTGATAAAAATACAAAATATCATCAAAAATGACTTTCGAAAATACAATTTAAAAAAATAAATTTTATCAAAGTTAACCTCGAGAACACATAAACAAATGTAGATATGTTGCAGAACGCGTCATTTTTTTAAAATATTTTTGTTATATTGTTGGAGTTAAATTATTTTACTTTATTTGATGTTTTAATTAATAATTAACATTGGAGATTGTTAGTATTTAATAAATAAATTGTTTTTAGCATTAAATTATTGTACGTAAGTTTGGCAACAGCGCGCGAAACGTCGGTTCAACAAAAAGTATAATGAAGTGAAGTTACAAATACAAACATAACCACAATCTGATCTGTTTCATTACAGAACTGGCGTTTGATTTAATAACTGTAAAATCTGATTTAAATTTAGCGAAACTGTCAATTACAGTTATTTTAACAATAATATTTAATTACAATTCATTTAATTACATTATTAATAAAAATTCAATGGCATGAAGTTAGGTACATTCTTAAAAAAATCGCAAAAAGTTAAAATAATCGCAATTTTTGTTTTCGACAGGCGGCCATTTTTAATCGCAAAAAAAATGAAAAAATCGGATGAGTATGAACGAGGCTTTATTCATTCATAATATACTAATTTCATTCATCAAGCACCAGTCCGAACATCGATCGGTAAAAATTACCTACTTTTCGCTCGAACTACTACGGTGTCTTGAGTTGAATTAGTCGATTCAAATTATTTCTTTGATTTTAAATATTTAGCATCAGATTAATTAATGATTTGTGCTTTTATGTTTTCCTTATCATTTCCTTTTGCCCTTAGTTATATTTCTTTCATTTTATATCCTTTTAATTTTACTTGGTTGGCAGAGTAGTGCATGCGCACAATGAAGGATTTTTCTTCAGGAGGTCCTGGAGAGGACTGAAATCCATCCTTTTACCGGTGAACAGCTAGTTGGCTGGACGTAGTTTGATTACGGATTGTTGGGTTTGAATTGATTTTTTACAAACACGTGTTTATCACGGAATTTTAAATTCAACCCTCACCGCTAAAATTGATAAATCTTTTGTTGTGTTTTGTGTGCTTCATGCCAGGTAAGTCCTTTATATTATCCCTTCATATTTTCTTTGATTTTTATCCCCTTTTCTTTTCCTTTTATTTCAGGTCTTAGACCTTCATGTTAATATTACATATCGCAATCAATATTATTTATTATCAATTATATGCTGTATAGTGCGGAATGATGATCAATGTGGCATTTAATTAAAATTGTCGTTAAATCTAGGATCACGTCTGTACAATTATACATATATATAAACTGCTTAAATCTACATATCATTGCTGAACGTAATAACCACTATTTGGGTCCAAGCACCAGTTAGACCGACACGCTGCTGGACGTTCCCTGCGAGGTGACCACGTGTGGCACCAAGTTCATTAATTGTTAATTAGTTTATTTTATTTGTTATATTATATGTATTATTATTAATTTTTGCTGGATTGATTTAGTAGTGTGAAAGTTTTGCGTGGCAGGTATTTTTTTCTTTAGATTAATCATTAGCATTATTCACCGATTACTTTTATGTTCAACCCCAATATTCCAATTATATTTGTTTGGATAATCAAGCCTTCATTATTTACCATTTACAACTTTCCTTAACAATCCGCCGTTTATTGCTTTTCGCGGTCTATCCCAGAAGGAGGAAGAGCTAATCAAAAGAACCAAAAGCAATTGGAGCCCTGTGCAAGTACCGGACGATTAGGGGTAAGTCTTTTACATTTTTTTTTTACATATCCGTCGTCGAGTCATGCAAACCAAATTTCTATTTTGTTAAATATTCGTTGTTAACCCCGCCCTTCTCCATTGAGTGACGCCGTATGGTCAAACTGACCATTACAATTTTTTTTCGTAGCAAATTTCAGGAAACTTTCACAGATTTGAGCCGAATAAGTGATGACAATTTCAATAAAGTCTTTGGAAAAATCAAAGAATTTGTTTGTCGTTTATATGGTTTAAAAGTCAGAAGTGTAGATGAAGCTCGGTTTATACTCTTCAACAAAGCATACACGTTCAAAAACACCAACGATGTCTTTCAAATTACTACCAGTAACGTTGACGGTTCAAATTTAGCACCATGTAAAACTGAGTTGAAAAAACAATTACAACGTGCTGCATACATATCAAACACCTGGAGCAAAGCACATAAAAAACAGCTAACTCAACTGTCTGCAATAGAAAACGGTTGGCTAGAAATCAATGGGCAATATGACTACGACTGGTACTTTATCAGTGACGTTCTAATTCAACCAAATATTACTAATACAGGTAATTTTTTGTACAAACAACTATTGATTACAGTTAAATATTTTACACATAAACATATCATTTGACTGACTAAACATTGAACATTTTTTTATGTACAGAAAACAAATTGGGTGCAACAGACAATGTGACGGAAAAAGCAAATGAAACAGAAGCAACCTTAGACGGCTTGGATATTGATTGCGACAAAGAAAACGACAAAATTAATAGCGATAATGATATAGAACCCTAAATAAAACATAAATAAATACTAAAGTATTTTTTGATTGTTTAAAATAATAAGATTTATTAAAATACTTTAATAATAATAAAGTTAGTTTTATACTGCGTGATGTTGGTTGGTAAAACAAATTCCAATCGGGAGGAGTAAAATGTTAAAAGACGTATATCGCACGGTTAGAACAATATTTTCTACAATAATTACTGCTGTTAGTGACAAAATGTACAAGATGATGGTGCATCTTTGCAGTTCGGAAAGCTCAAAAAAAAACGTATGTGTACATACTGAAAAGAAATTAAAAATTACCGCTCCAATGAATGTTTTTACCGGAATTTTATTTGAGATCTGTGTCAGAAGAAAGTACATCTTAAATACGTTTGTTTGCAAAGTGACGATAAAAATATTTGTATCTAAATAAAAATAAGAATAAGGATTTTTATCTTAATAAAAATAAAAATTGTAATAGTTTAATTAATGAAACTACAGATTCTGGTTTTTCCATTTAATATTAATAATGCATTAGCAATTAAAATTAAAGTTATTTAAGACTAAAAACGTTGAACTGATAAAGGAAGCTGATACAGGATTTAAACTTTTCCATATACTAAAATTACTAAACCTAAAGTGACATTGACACCTTATTCAAGCAATGATATAAACTGAGTTTATTAAAATTAGAGTGATTCTAATTTAATTGATTCTGTATTAAAATTAAAATATTAAACCAAACAGTAGTCCATCTTTAATAGATAGGTAATATTTTTAAGCTTTAAATAATAATAGAGTTGATAATGTACAATAAATAATATCAATACTAGTTATAATATATCTTAATAATAATATATCATCTAAGCTTCATCAAGCTTTTTTTACCTTTTTTAGTAGTAAACCTTACTTTTTTTGTCTTGGCGCACAGCTAAAACACTGCTTAGAGAAATTTTTCTTATGCTGGCTATGTCAATACAGCAGTTTTCTAACATAAACTGCTATGCGTAGGATTGTGCCGGGTGTTTGGTAGTCTAGTTTTTTATTTCACATCCTCTACATATTAGGCTGTTTACAATGCTTGGAGCCAGGTTTTTTTAATATAGTGTTAAGGTTTTTTAGTATTCCAGGATTCAGGTCTACACATTCTAAGAGTTGTTCCTTTGTGCGTCAATTTTACCTAACACAAGTTAATGCTATTTGCGCAATAGTACTCTACTATTAACTTTGACGTAATTTTTTACTTTGTATAGCTAAAATTGTTGTTTCTTAGAATTTGCACGTTTTTACCAGACCAGATATTTCTCGGTTTTCTATTTCTATCACCTGAAAATAGTCGTATATGTCCTTAGTAGTAAAAATATTGAAACGTATAGATCTTAGATGTAATTTTCCGTTCTAAAATCTTAAAAAGTTTTTGAAACATCAGTGTAAATTTAAAGATGTTTGACTTTATCTGCTTTTAGTTTTGGTTGTTTATGTGTGTGTGCACTGTAAGGCTTTTTATACAAAATAGAGTAGCATAATGTTTGTTTGCGCTCTTAGCCTTCTCTAAGATAGAACAATGTTTGCCAGTCGTCCCTGCAATGTACCAAAATTTGGTTGCATTAAAAGACTGCAGAGTTGCTACTTTTTTAAAATAATTGTCAAGTAGTGGAAGGCATTGCTTCTATTACTGCAGTTGGCGTTGTACGTACACTGCCTTTTACAGTTAAACATGACATTTGCTGCAACTAGTTTAGTTAGTTTGATGACGTTGTCTGCTTGTTTTTTGGTGACTAAATTAGTGCTATGTACTATCTCTAAAAACAGTCTCTATGTTTTGCCAACAGTTCGTTTATTTTGACAGAAATGAATTATTATTATTATTATTATTATGTATTAACAAATATTTACATAGATATTAGGATGTTATATTAATATTAATCAAGTAGACTAATAAAAACTATATATTATTATGTAAAAAATATTATTTGACAGGTAATTAGAATAATTGAGTTTATTTTGTGTTGTGTTATAATGTAGAATAGACTATATTTGGTAAATGATAAAATTTAATTAGTTAATACAAGATAGTTAATGTATTTAGAATATTAGGTTAGCTATAATGTAGAAAATAGATACATAAAAATAGGTAGGTTAAGCATGTATTGTTTATTTTTGGTGATGTTACGGCTTGAGGTGTACTGGGTTTCCAAACTCGGCCGTAACGTTTGATTTCTGTATACAATATTTAGTCCAAGTTATGCGGTATCCGGGGTTTTAGCAAAACTTTGTGATGGTTCAGCAAAAGAACGCAGTGTTCGAGTCTTCGGATTACGCATAAAGTGTAATGGGTTTCCAAACTCTCCTGTAAAGCGTGATGTACAGTTAGTAACTAGAAACAAATTCTTAAAGAAATGCAGTATTTATAGTTCCTGCACAAACTTTATGTGTTTTAGCAAGAGAACGCGGTGTCCAAGTTTTTGGCGCAAACCTTGGGTGGGTTTTTAATAAAATAAATTTTGTTTTCTTTATTGAAAAACTTATATTTACCCTTATCGTTTTAGTTAAAATTAGCACGGGCAGAATGATAGTGCAAAGCTAACACGCCAAATAAATAATATGTAATTATTTATTTTAAAAGTTTGTATAATACTGTTAAAACTAGACACCGGCTTTAGTGAACAGGAGTCTTGGTATAAGTGTGTTAAAATAGTTTTCAATTTACTTACGTAGTTTTCAGTTTATTCAACATTGTTGGTTTTACATAAAACTTTATAGACTTTAAACGCTGCAAAAACAGCTTTGTCGGTCAGCTTCGGGTTTTGAAAAAAATTGTTTAAGTTGAATTTTTTTGATTTGTGATCTGGTTGAAAGCAGTTATATGTTTAAGTTTGTAAATACACGTCCTTAGCTTACAGTTTGTAAGGGTTGCAAAAACATTCATTCCTTTTAAATTTACTAAATCTAAAAACCTTAGTTAGCGACATAGTATTGTCACAGTTGTTTCACAACGATGCTGTTTGCATTGAATTATATCAATGCAACCCGTCATTTAGCTTTTTCTTGAATGTTTTAAAAAGGTCCATTTTTTTCCTGCGTTGTCTATTTTTTGCATTAGAATGGAAATTTTCTTAAAAGTTGAATGCTAATCATATACGAATATGAGGAAAAATAGTTCCACTTCTAAGTCTGAGTTAAAGACTGTCAATCAGTGTTTAAAAATATTAGACATGTTACATCCTGAAAAAATAAAAGGAGATAGCCAAGGACAGAAAGAAATAACGTGATTATTATATAAATTAATAATACGCCAAACAGCCTTACACCGAAATGTAATGGCAATGGAATAAATTAATTTAAAAAATATATTTTTATATAGTCTGGAAAACAGTAATTAATTTCTAAAACAAAAGAAATGGCAAGTTTAATTAAATATTATTAATAAAATATAATGTATACTTAACTTAAAAATATGCAGTAACAATATGCAGCCCAGTTTATTGAAATGTAATTTGGGTTATCGAACTTAATAGATGAAAGAAATTGTTATTAATTAAAGGCAATTTCACGTCAAGTAAACAGATTATTTAGTAGGCTTATGCCAAACAATGGAGGACCAGAACAAGAGGCAAGAAGGCTAATTGCAACGGCGGCCAAAAGTAAACTATTGTACGCCGCAGAAACATAGGGAGATGCCTTAAAGACAAAAAGAAAACAGCGTCGACACTACCCGCAGAATTGATGGTAGAAGAAAGATTAAACATAAAGAAACTTGTAAATGAAGGAAATAGTAAACAAGAAGCAAAGAGACAAGCAAGAGATAATACAATAAAAAAACAGCAGACACAGTGGAAAGACGGAGAAAAAAGTGAATGGACAAGAGAGTTAATGCCAGAAATAAAAGAATGGGTAGAGAATAAACCGGAGACGTGTTACTATACAACACAACTACTCACCAGACATGGAGCCTTTGGAAAGTATTTACAAAATATAAATAAAATGGAGAAAGAAGAGAAATGTATATTTTGCCAAGATGACACGTATGACGACGCAAAACATACGCTAATAGAGTGCGAAGCGTGGGAGAATGAGGAAAGAGTTAGAGAATGTATTGGAAAACAAAATTGATAAATCTTCAATAATTAATATTTGCCTGAATGACGAAAACAAATGGAGAGCATTAAGAAACTATGCAACGGCAGTAATGAAAAAAAAGATAGAGGAGTTTGAAAACTCAAGATCTATATAAACAAAAATGGAAGTAAACACACACATTAAAAGCTGCAAAAGACAAAGGAAGGAGGAAAGAAAAGCTAAGTGGAAGCAAAAGAACATAGAAAAAAGCAATAAAGAGAAAAAATTCAAAGAAAGTCAAGACAACTATGCCTACTAAAGAATAGAAGAGGAGAAAGTAGACAAGAAAAGAATATACAATGAAACATTAGTACCAACCGAAACTGCAAAAATAAGGATAAAAAGAAAAGAACTGCTCAAAGAAAGCAAACTGACTCTGGTCAGTGAATTTCCAAATGGTAGATACGCCATTTTGAGGTTGACTGACAATGTAACCTTTGAAATGGTCAAAGTATATTTGGCAACCAGTGGACACGAAGAAATAATTCCAAATGGAGACTCAAGAATATCCTTAGAAGTTAAATTGGCAAATCTAGGATTACCAAAGGGGATACACCTAATGGAGCTCCACAAAATATTCATGAAAAAGAGAGGATACGCCGATAAAGAAGTAAATGAAGATTTTGAGAAACTAAGAAGACATCTAAGGACAAATCAAACAACTAGGTTGAATAACAATAGAATGGCAGAAAGGAGAGATGAACATCAGTATAGGACAGACAACAAATAGGGTATAAGGAGCCGGGGACAGCATGTGTTGCCGCAGCAGTCTGTGTGAATCCTACAAAGCCAAAACCAGCTCATCTCAAACTAATAAAAGACTAAAGATAGACATGATAAGGACAAAATGACAACAGAACTAACGTAGAGAAGAAAACCGAAAGGTATTGCCCTGCGTCAATTATTTTTAAGGGCCATTTGCTGAGGCCAAGACCTCACTACGTCCTTAAAAAAAAAAATTTAAAAAAAAAAAACAGATTATTTCACGCAACTCTCTTCAATTTAGCTCAAATTGTACACTTGTTTGGTTACCCAATATATAATTTAATGCCAAATTTTAGACCTCTAGGTTACATAGTTCGCCCCGTAGTGCCAATTAAATTTTACGGCAATTTTTTTATATTTAATTTTTTTTAATTTTATTTATCTTAATTGCATTTTAGCCTAAAAACATTTTAGAACAGTTATAATTGATAGAAAATTTCTCAAAAAAATAAATGCAGATTTTTGATATCTTGTCGGGCATGCGTATTTTTTTATAAGTTTATATCTCAGAAGTTGCTACCAAATAAAAATCCAAATTTTGGGCAAAGACAGCCAAAAGTATGTATATAAGATGCTTGAATAAAAATTTTTTACACTAGTGGTAGTTTTTGCTCTAGTTTCTTTTAAACGCACAAAATCATTGTTCAATTAAAATTTTTGCACATACTGATAAGCCATGTATGAGTCAAGTGTACGGAATAAAAATTTGTTTTTGCTGAAAATGCTTTCCTCTACATAAATCCTAATTATGTAAATTTTTTCATATTCTTTCAGTAAGTCATTTCCAAGTAATAAACAATTAAAATTTGAAAAAATAAAGTTTTTGAGTTATTTTACATTTTTTGATCATTTTTCTCAGGATTGCATTAAAAAAAAAGTAAAAAACTTTCTTCTTCAAAACTTTTCAGAGAATAAGTTTTCACAGCAAATTTTTTTTTCTTTGAATTTTGAAAATTTTGCAGAACTTTAAGTAAATTTTTTTTAAGATGGGTATTTTTTTTAATATGAATAAAAACGCGCTTTTATGTGTGCAAAAAATACCCTGAAAATTTCAGGAAATGCCGTGTGCTACATTCCGAAATATCTTATAATGTATCTACAGAAGTATTTAAAAATAAAAAAAATAGAGTTGGTATGAAATAGCTCTCCAAAAATGAATTATTTAATATTAAATTTACTTACATGCAAAAATTGCACGTTCATAATCAATTCCTTCTACTCTTTGACTCCTTGACTTGTTCCTTTATGTCTATGTTAATTGTTTTGTTGTCTATTTGACGGTTTCTTAGTACCCTAACCTATAATGTCAAACACCATTAATTATTCATGTTTATTTTAAGTGGTTTAATTTTTGTATTGGTTGATTATACTATGCGTAATTAGAGCCATTAACTAATGTCTTACTTACCTAATATTGCAGATTTACTTGCACCAGTTGTACTTAATTACTGACACTACTGTTATCTTTATTTTTCTAATTTTGACATGTAAAGAGTCGCTTTTTTTAATTCACATAAGTTTGAAAACGTTTATTCTTTTATAACTAGTTACAAAAAAAAAATGTGTAACTAAATAAAAATATTAAATAAAAAATTAAAATTAAATATAACTGGTTGTGAAAAACAATTTTTTTAGAAAACTAACATTTGTTAATTAGTTGACAAGAAGTAACGGATGCTTCTTTGTAATGAAGAAATAAATATTTTTTAATTATAAAAATTTACCACGCAATTATTGCAGTTATTAAGGTTAAGTCTAGATAGTTTAGACGATGACGCTAACAAAGTTTTAATTGAAGAAGTTGCAGTGATATTAGATACGGAATTTATTTGGCACAGGATGTTAGTAGCAATTTTATTTTTATTTTCAAATGATGTCTCTACATAACCCTCGGCCACCGTATTGCTTTTTTAGCCCCCATGCCCCTTTATATTTAAAATATTGGTGCTACTGTGCGTCAGCAAAGTTGCCAAAGATCTTCTAAAGCAATGGCCGGTAAATAAAACTATAGTTGGTAATCCAATATGTTGAGCAATTTTCTTTGGTGGATTACCAATAGTGTTAATACCAACTGGCTGTATACCAAATTTTCCGTTAGAATATTTAACAAAAAATCGATTACGTTTACAATTTGATGGCCGCAGATTAATATATTTTTTTACGATCTCAACAAAGTTTAATTCTTCTATATCTCCAATTGTGATTATAAATTGACGTGTAACTTTTTTGTATTGGGAAAGTTAACTTCATAACAAGATTCTTTGTCCACAACGTTCATAACCCGTAAAAATGTCAATTTTGACTTTACGACTTTAAAAAATAAGTAAAACATGAGAAATATGTTTGTAAAAAAGCCAAGTGATTCTACCTTACCTCACATCAAAAATATTTTATTGTCTGCTTCTGTTAAAAATTAGGCAATATTTGTTTTTGACAAAATCTTTGACTTTTTAGCTTGATATCCGTCCGCTTGTCGCTTTAAAAATGCTACTAAACTCAAATATTTCTTGATGATAATATTTTTCTTTAGTAACAGCTCCGTTTTTAATATTGAATAGAGTGTCCACAGTGTGGAAGTTTTCTTCATCTAGAAATATGCTAATAAAACTTTTTCATTAATATATTTTATTTTTCTCTCTTTGCATCACGTTTTAAATTTGTTATAAGCCAAGTCATACTTTGCTTTGGATTTTGCCGGAAGTACCGACGTTAGTGCACTTTGTGCAACTTCTTCATTATGACTTGGTACATTATCTAAATTGCAATTTTCCATTTTACTTCTTACAATAAATTTGACACTGGACTTTACGAAGCAAAACTTCAAATGTCAAATAAACAGTGACTTGATTTTAAATATAATTTATAAAATTATTAGCAGTTAATTAATACTCTATTTATTGGTCGGTCTAAAAAACATATTTTGTCAAAATTAGAAAAAATCTTGTATTTAACATGTTAGGAAATGCAATTTTGTATAATTCGCGTGATGTTGCGGAAGCTCGCTTCGCTCGTGCCGCAGAAATCCCGCCACGTTACACAAAATGAAGCATTTTCTAAACTGGTTACATAAATAGCGATTAAAATATGTATGTCACATGTTCTTTCTATAGTGTTTTATTTTTATTAGTTTGTCACAGCTTTCTTTAGCTTACTTAACCGTTGACCAAGTTACAATGTTGCCACGTCTCAGAATATCTAAGAACTATGTTACGCGTAGTTTTAAATTATTCAGTTTATTTTTACTTTTTTTAGATTAATATTAAGGAGGAAGAATAGTTGCGCTATTATAAGGGTTCACAGAATCAAACTCGACATAAAATCGCCTGAATATAATTAATTAAAAAAATGTACACATTGTAGAAGATAGTCTAATATGAGTCCTCAAATAAAAAAAAAATGTTGCAATAAACTGTTTCTCCACAAGACTTATAAAATCAATACGTATACACCACTATATTGATGCAGAAAAAGTTGCACACGGTTTCGCGATCTTTAAAATTTGTAATTTTCAAGTCACTAAAATGCGTTGTCACCCTATGTATAATTTAGTCAAAATTTCAATGAATACTTTTCAAAACACAAGAAAAAAAGTTATCTATACGAGAAATGGTATATCGGGCAATGTCAAGATTTTTTTAATATTCAAAAACTGTAAAAATTGGCAAACCGCACATTTTGGTATCTTAATTTTTGGGCTTTTGAAAAAAGATAAGAAAGTCCACGATGGCTTAAAACATTTCTTATTACATGTACTTTAAAACTCATGTTTGTATATTTAATGTTGGGGCAGTCATTTTGATATATTAAGCTTTAAACATTATTTAAAAAATAACCGTACGTTTTGCAAAATGCAAAATTATGCTATGTTCAAACCAATCTAACTTTAAATCTTGAAAAAATTTGATCTACCAGGTCTAGAATTCTTCGTGTTTAATCTTTTTTTAAAGTAACCACACAAGACTTATAGAATCAATTCATATTCACTACTAGTTTGATGCTGGATATTGCACATGTTTTTGCAATCTTCAAAACTTGTAGTTTTCAGGTCTCAAAAAAACGCTGTCACCTTATGTCGATTTTAGTCAAAATTTTAGTAAATACTCTTCAGACCACAAAAAAAAAAGTTATTTATATGAAAAATGGTATATCGGGCATTATCAAGAAGCCATTGAGAAAATGCAAGTTGTTGTGCTGCGTTGCCTGATTGTAAGTGTTGTACTTTTGATAATAATATGAGTGAACATTTTTACTAAAAAACGCGTTGAGAAAGTTGCTTTCTCAATTGCTAGGGCATTACTATTACAGAATCAGTAAACAAAAATGATATCTGCGTATTCTCTGTTGTTGATTAGCATTTTTATCAAATTTTACTAACCAAACCAAAAAAAAAAAAAATGTTTTGACAATTATCAAAAGCTTGCATTAATTCTTACTTGTTAAAGTAATGTTGTTTTGTTTATGTTTTTTTGCTAAATAAAAAGTTTTTTAAATATTTTGTATTTGTTGACTATTTCGAAAATAAAGCAAGATAGACAAAAAGTGATTTAGATTTCTGAAAAACTATGGCAATTTTGACAATTTTTGAATATTAAAAAAAATATTTTTTATATAAATAACCTGTTTTCTTGTGGTCTGAAGAGTATTTACTGAAATTTTGACTAAAACTATCCATATTTTGATCCCTAAAAGTTTGAGCAAAATCAAAGAGGTCAACTTCTTCAAATTAGTCGAAAAGTAATAGAATTACCCATTTATATAATTTTATTTCTTATTTTTTTTTATAAAAATTATTTTTTATGCAATTGATTTTGCCATTTACTTACTTAGCTATTTTGCAAAAAGTGTTATCCGTAATACTAACGTAGTGTTGTTGGGTCATACTCAATAATGCTTAATGTTTTCCTTCTGTTCAAGTTTTATAAATGTCTTGTTGTTACATTTGACTAAAAAATGTCGAGGAGTAACCAAGTAATTAGACAGAAATTTTGTACGCAAGACAATAAAATTTTGAGATGCAACTCTAAAATTTTATTTATTTTTTGTTAATTTTTTTTCAATTTTGCTTTGCAAAAAATCTAATCCAACATCTTATTTTCAGTTGCCGCAAAACTGTATGTTATTTATTTTATAAAGCGTTTAAGAATATTATTTTTGACTTGCAAAGCAATGGTTTAAATTTCAATTTTGTTGGATGTTAAGCCATAAAAGCGTATGCGGTAATAAAAGGGCAAATTATGTAGCGGAACTAAGACATGAAAAGCCAGTCATAAATTTCTTGCAAGAACATTTTAATTTTATCAGTTAGAGTAAAAAAACTTTAACCGGATCAATCAAGTTGTAATCTAAACGCCGCCCCAATTTGAAAATATTTATTTTATTCTAAGATGTATTTTTTGTTACCTTAGATCAAAACATTTGCAAACTTCTTTGTAACTAATAAAACTAACATTGTAAATGCACCATTTTGCATATGTGGTAACAAGCAATTACTTATTTTTAGAATAAACTTGCTACACTATGATTTATGCTATTTTTTTTTTGAGAAAATCTAATCTTACTAAATACCCAGTTACCAACATATATGGATCTACTTATAACCTCTAAAAATGCCAAAGTCTATTTTAATATATTAAAAACTGCGATATAGTTGTATAAAATTTTGTTTGTTTTTAATTTTTTTTTGTCATTCATCTACAATTTAAAAATTATTAACTTATCTCAACTAATGTTTGAGAAAAATACTTGTTTTGTTACCGTGACTCACATATAATATATGTGTAAAAATAAATTTTATGGCAATAGTTTATTTATAAGCTTTTGTACGCTTTTGGTACGTCACAAAATACAAAATACATAGACATTTCATTTCAAACGTACCAGAGCTGAAGGTGTGAAGAAACTTGCTTTAGTATTTTAAAATCTACAATTTTTTTAAGTTATTTTGTCGTTTTTTAGGAACGGAAAAAAATACTAAAGCAAGTTTTGAAGTTGCACCCCCCCCCCCCCCCCCCTTCTCTCTTTGTGCTCTGGTCCGGTTGAAATTATATTGCCTAAAATAAATAATAAAAGAATTTTATAAAACATATTTTAATGCATTGTGATTCATAAATATATATATATATATATATATATATATATATATATATATATATATATATAACAACACACATGTGCAATAAGTAAACAATTGCGGTCTTGGATAAATAACGGACAATAAATATAATTGTACAAAAACATCTATTAAGATATTTTATTTTTAATAAGTATAGAATACACATACTCGTACATATATAAGCCAGTTTAGTGTAGTGTAAATATTACACAACTGAGGTGCAAGTAAAGCTTGCATTTGTTAGTTTATCAACGCATTTTCTATGTTCGTAAACGTGATTGTACATTGAACGCCAAAACAGGAAGGTTCTGTTTCCATTACTATGTAATTGCACTTAGCTGTTTGCCGTGTACGTACATCAATAGATTTTTTTTAAATAAATACAAGTTAGTTAATTTTGATAAAAATTAAAATGTTGTAATTAGTTTTATTGTATAGATCTATAAATATACAGCATAATCGCAAATCGAGGTTATTAAAGGTAAACCAATTGAATTATTTTCATAGGTATATTACATTGTTAGGTATTAGGCTTCGAGTGCATCATAATTGACCGCTGTTAGAATAATGTAATTTAGGAACTTGGTATCTATTCAATTTTGTAACCTATCCACATAATTGATGCAATAGCTTTGAGCTTTAAGTGGTATCTCAAGTTAAAAACCTTTATAATAAAATTAAAAATAATTTTACAATTTTAATTAAAACTTTACCTAAGTTTTTGGTGTTGGTGTTGGCTACTTTCTTCATATGGGTGTTTACAAATGCGTCTACGCGTTGCTCTATAATAAAAAAAATAACTGACTCCTTTAAAATTATATTATAGTTTTAACACATGTAGTAACTATTAAATACGTATATTAAAGAACAAGTTTTATAACACACGTCTTTATGCATGCGTTTAAGTTTAAATAACTAAGCCAAATTTTATATAAAATTACAATTAAAATTGATTAAAAGTTATTTATTAAAACTAAATGTTGTAATTAGTTTTACTGTATAGATCTTTATTTATCATTTGAATAAGATGCAAAATGTTGTCTTATGGTGAAGGCGCCGGGCAATATGTAGCACTAAGGTAAGAATATCCAACTAATAAAGTATTAGCAGAATATCCTACTTTTTAGCGTAATATATTTTATTAAAATCTATGCACAGCTAATTACATTTATAATAATTAAAAACTTTAAGAATATATTTTATTAGCTGCTCATAGATGTTAATAAAATAAGATATATTAAATTTAATTAAAAGTTAGGTTATTCGGCTAATAGTGTATTATGTGCCCAATTAAATGTTGGATAAATGTTTCTTTGATCGGCAAATGTCTATAGTTGCGCGGACTTTGTGTGTTCTGCATGTGTATTTTAATACTTTAGTATTATACAGAGCAGAGTATGTAGTTAACATATTAAAAATTACTTATTCTACATCCTACGACAACTCATCTAAAGCTATAATATGTGTATACTTGGTTTTATATTAAAAAATAGTATAATAAACTATAACGTAGTTTTGTATCAAATAAATCTTGACCTTTATAATAGCGGAGTAGGACAATTGCGCGTCCAGGACCCCCGCTTGCATATATATAGTTTTGCGCGCGCCAACAGCTCACTTGATTGATGAACGCCATCATCAACACATCATAGTGCGTGTATCGTATACTACCAGAATATTTTAAAGTTTATCAATCTTCAAGGTAAAGTTTTTGTGTAATTATTGTGAACTAAATAAATATCATTATATGTTTAAATTTCAACTAAATTAAAGTTAGTAAGTTACAGAAATATAGTGAAAACGTAAACTATATAATATATAATTATTATTTTTAAAATTTTATTGATTATAAAAAGAAATTACCGCACAATGTTTTCTTAATTTTTTTTAAAAATGTAATATTACCGATTTTTCAACTGCAATTTCATATAAAATTAAATAAAATTTTGTATTCAAAGTTTTAATTTTATACTGTAATAATAAATTAATTACATATGTCTATTAGTTTGCAATTTACTTGTAATTTTTAAACTTAATTATGATATATTTAAATAAACTAGTTAACACTTATTTTATAACACTTTTTAATAATTAAATGTATATATAGTTTCAAAATTATATCAAAAATTTCTTTATTATAAAGCATTACGTAGACGCGTTTGAAAACATCTACATGGAGGAAGTAGAAATGGAAATTATTTCATGTAAGTTTTTAATAAAAATTGTTAAATTAATACACATACACTATACATATGTTTGTCGAATCATATAGACCACAGATAATATTATGTTTTAAGCAGTTTATTCTTTTTAAATCACCAATAATTTTACATAATATAAATTTAATGTCTATCGATTATTGCAAAATATTAGAAACAAAAAAAATTACGTTATGTACAATAAAAATAAAATAAAAGTTATAAATAAAATAATCTAAATTTTCTGTGTTTTACAAACAGTATTGATATATAAATATCACTTTTAAGTAGATGTAATTGTCTGTAATTAATAAATTAAATTAAATGATTTCTTCAGTATTTGATATTCGATTTATAAATGACGCTTTTCATTATAAAGTTACACTATATCTATTTACAAAAATACATATATTTTATTAAATTTTTTTGTTCATTTAATCAAAGTTTGATTGTTAATATATATTTTTAAAATCTATTTTTTATTAATATAAAAATATAATATAACTTATTATTAATTAAATGTTGAATAAGGCTGGCTGAAAAACTATTTATATTTTTTATGAATATAGTTTTATTCAGTGTTAAATTAAGATTACGATTTAATAATGGAATTGAAGCTGCCATCCTATGTCACATAAGCTATGACATGTAAAACCGTTTCAAGTGCAATATTAAATCTCCATCTTAATTTAAAACTAAATAAAATTTTATCTATCAGAAACATAATTGGTATTTCAGTCAGTCTTATTCAAAAATTAATTAATAATAAATTACATCAAAACACAAGTTCTTACATGTATCCAAATGTTTTAAATTTAAAGAAAAAAAGTTTACATTATTATATTATTTTAGAAAAACCACAGAAAACATAACGCTCACAATCTTTTAAAACTCAATACATTGCTTATAATCCAAACTTGCAAATAATTAAATATACTATTTAATGTTAAAGATAAAATTAATCTTTTATAAAAATTTGTGAAATTTCATGTTCCAAATGCAACAAATGCAATTAACTAATAAAGTTGATAAAACTAAAATATTTCACAACTGTACAAAAAGCACTCGTTAGCTTAATTTGTTAGAAGCCGCCAAAGTTTACAAAATTCGAATGTAATCCCTTTTTTCAAATTCTCTATGAATTTTTCTGTATCAATTTATTTTTTTTAATTTGTTTGCATTTTACAATAATCTTAAAAAAACAAAATTTAAATTGTAAACTTTTATTTGTATGAATATGGCAATGTATGAGTCAAGTGTAGGGAATACAAATTTTATTTGCTAAAACTACTGAAAATGTTTTTTTTTACTTTAATCTTGATCATGTAAATTTTTTAAATTTTTTTCAGTTAGCCGAAAATGGCTAACTAAAGTAATAAACAATCAAATTAAAAAAAATGGTTTTTTCAGTTTTTTTACATTTTTTGATCATTTATAACTTTTAAAGAATAATATTTCACAACAAAATATTTTTTCTTAAATTTTAATTTTTTTTTTTTCAAATATAAATAGAAACGTGTTTTGATATGTGAAAAAAACCTGGAATTTTAGGAAATACCATGCATTACGCTCCGAGATATCTTAAAATGTATCTACAAAAATACTTAAAATAAAATAAATACATTGTTAGATATCTCGGATTGTAGTGCACGGCATTTTCTATAATGTTCAGGTTTTTTTGTACATATAAATACACGTTTTCTATCTCTATATTGAAGAACAAAAAATTACAGGTCTTTTTTTTAAACAGTTTTTTAAAATTCTGAGAAAAACAGTTTTTCTTAAAAAAGAAATGACGGGTATTTTTTTTAAACATGGGTAAAAACGTGCTTTTATATATGCAAAAAATACTATAAACATTTTAGAAAATACCGTGCACTACGCTCCAAGATATCTTACGATGTATTCACAAAAATACTTGAAATTTAAGCCTTTTTCAAGGTTTTTAAGTTTTTTTGTAAATACATTGTGAGATATCTCAAATCGTAGTGCACTTCCAGAATTTTTTTAATTTTTTTTGTTTATATAAAAGTACGTTTTTCACCATAAATTAAAAAAAAAAAATCGTAATCTTTTTTTAAGAAAAACTGTTTTATAAAGTTCTGAGAAAAACCGTTTTTCTTAATAAAAATGACAGTAATTTTTTTTCAAATATGGATAAAATCGTCCTTTTATGTGCAAAAGATATATAAAGTTTCAGAAAGTACTGTTCACTACACTTTGAGATATCTTACAATGTACCCTCAGAAATACTCAAAATAGCAAAAAAATGATTAAATTTCAAGTATTTCTGTGTATACATTGTACATTGTACTATCAGGGTATTTTTTGCACATATAAAAGCACCTTTTTGCCTATATTTGAGAAAAAAAGAAAATACCCGTCATTCAGTTCAAGATAAACTGTTTTTTAAAGTTTTGGAAAATTTTCAAAATAAAAAAAAAAAAATTCTGATAAAAAATTATTCTTTGAACAATTTTAGAAAAAAATATTTTTTTTAACTTTAAGTTACAAACGATAAAAAAATGTGTTTTTTTATGTTTTGATTGCTCATTACTCAAAAATGGCTGACTAAAAAATCTAAAAAAAATTACACAATTAGGATTTATGCAAAGAAAGGCATTTTCAATGGTTTGAGCAAACAAAATTTTCATTTCGTACATTTGACTTATACATGGCCATATACATATAATAATTATTTATTAATAAACATGATTAAATACTTTTTGACCATACTTAAATAATGAGTATTTCCAAATTGGCTAAAATATAAATATGTGATAGTTGGAATTAAAATACATCTTTTTTAAATGTTCAGTTTTTTATGCCTTATCATTAAAAATTACAAATTTTATGTAATTTATAACATTTTCTTTTACATTTTTTTAGAAACATTGCAAAAAAGTACAAAAACTCATTTTTTTGTAATTTTTTGTAATTTAACTTAATTTTATTTAGTTAGCCATCCATATTTTTTGTAAGCTTAGACTTAAAAGCTCATAAACTGCCCCACATTAATAATGTTGTAACAATGACTTCTTTTTTAACTTGTTCTTTAAAGTTTTGTTTCTCAAAGTATTATGGTTAAAAATGTTTATTTTTGTATACATTAAAGCCGCTGCAACTTTTTTCTAAATAAATAATTTTTTCTGACATTCAAAAATCATTTTTTAAACATACCTAAAACTCCTGAAAGTTTAGTTCTTAGAAATAATATTAAATTCAAACTACAGCACTTTTAAAAATCCATAGAAAAATGTAAAAACAATGCATTTTTACTATCAAAAAACAAGTTTCTCAAATTTTCAGCTGTTGAACTTAATCTTAAGTTTTGTATACATTAAACCTGCTGTAACTTTTGTTTTTGCTCATTTTTTTAAATATATTTCATACAGCTACAATATTTTCAAAATTTAAAAACTACAAAAAATCTGATTGTTCATATAATTATAATAGTAAACAAAAAAATAATTTTTATACATAAGAATGAATTATTAATTATAAAGAAACTAATTACTAATATTTTTTTATTAATTTTTGATACCAGAGCTCATTATCAGATGTTAGTGTTGTCAAAGAAGAATTAATTATTTATTTATAGGTAAATCAAAAAGTAAACAATACATTTTTATTCATATCTATATTTTTTTTTTTTTTATTTTATAATTAAATACATGCTACTAAATTTTGTAAAAAAATTTTTTTTTTTGTGTTATTACGGGTTTTTGTGTAAAAAAGCTGTAGCTTAAACTCAATATTATTCTCAAAAATTAATCTTTTGGGAATGTTTTAGGTATATACATATAAAATGTTTTCTAAAAATTTCAGCTAAAAATACATATCTTACAATCTGTACGTTCGGTCAAAAAAAAATTAGCAATCTTCCAAAAAACTATTTAAAACAAAAATATTTAGATAATTTAAACCAAATTTTGTTAAAAATTGATATTGTTACAACATTTTCAATATAGGACTGTTTTAGTTATTTTTAGTCTATTTAAAAAAAAAAAAATTTTGGTAGTAAAAATGTCATCTTTAGTTATTTAGTATTAACTTAAAAAACGTTATTTTTTTGGCAAATTTTGATAGACTTTTGTAAGTGCTTAACTTAACTCAATATTGTTCCCAAAAAATATTTTTTTTAATTTTTTTTAAATATTTTTAAAGAACTTTTCTTAAAAATTTGAGCAAAAATTATTTATATCAAAAAAGTTACAGCGGCTTTAATGTATACAACAATGGGCATTTTAAACCGAAATACAAATCTTGGAGAATTGGTATCTCACGTTTTAGATTGGAAAAAAACTTTGCTTACTTACTTAAAAAGCAATTAAAGACAAATAATCAAGCTAAATTAAACCAAATTTTGTTAAAATTTGATATTGTAATTGTATTTTTAATATGGGACTTACTCTCACATATTTAATTTTGAGCCAATTTGGAATTTTCAAGTATGGTCAGAAAGTAATAAAATATTTGTAATTTATTTTTAACATAACTCTGATTCATATTATATAGGCACACTTGTCAGTTCATAAAAAAACGTTTAAAATACCATAAACGCAATTGTATAAATATAAAAAAAAACTAGTGTACATTTGAAACATACTTCATTAAAAAAATTATCAATTTAATTTTAATAACGTCTAAATTTTAAATAGTAAACTGAAAATTAAAAATAGGTTATTTTGAGAAATTTTTTACATTTATAAATTTTTTAACTTTATTTTGTTTAATTTTTAATTCAAATATTTTTGTATTATACATGTTAACTTTAATAAATTATTTAAATTAAAATAATTTTTTTAATAATTTTAATATAAAAATAATGTTGTGAAATATATAAACTAAAATTTAATTTAATTTTTAACTTTAGAATTTAAAATTGTTGTCTATAAATGTATTTGCCAATAAAAAAAAGAGATTAAGCTATCCATAGGTAAAACGTAATTTTGCATATAAAATTTGTTTTTAGAAAAAAAATGGTTTAGTTGTACATATATCTCAAATAAAAACACTTTGTTTGTAATTATACTTTTAATAATATAATAACGTCTAAATTTTAAATAGTAAATTAAAAATTAAAAAAATAAGTTTGTCTGCAAAATCTTTTACATTAATAACATTTTTAACTTTAACTAATTTTATTTATACTTTATAATTATTCTTATTTAACTTTTTTTTGTATTAATTTAATTTAATAGGTATTTAGCTTTTTATTCTATTTCATAATTAAAATATTTTTTTTACAAATTACCACTGATGAAGAAAGCAAAAATCTATCAAACTGTAGGGTTCAAAAATTAATTTTAAAATTATTCAATTTAATAACAAAACTGAACGTCTGGTAATACGTTATTTTTTTAATTTATATTCAATTTTTTTTTTTGAAATTTGGCTAAGATATGTTATAGCACAATACTTTTTGTTATCTTTTTTATTATACAAATAAAATTTATGTTTTTTTTGTCATATAGACCACAGCTATTATTATGTTTAAAGCAGTTTATTTTTATTTAAATTAACAATAATTTTATGTGTCACAAATTTAATTTATCTATTAATTATTGCAAATAATTAGAAATAAAAAACTTATTTGTACATATAAATAAAATAAAATATGCTATATTTTCTGTGTTATATGAACCTAATATTATTTATTTTATATTATAATTGTTTTACACTTTCCAAAATAAATTCAGTTTATTTTATTTACAACTAGCATTGATACATTTATATTCAAGTAGATGAAATTGTCTATAATTGATAAATAAATTTAAATTATTCCTTCATTCTTTGATATTAGGTGTATGAATATTACGTTTTTTTATTATACAGTAAGGCTATTTACAAAAATACTTATATTTTATTAAATTTTGAATTAAAAAAATTACTTTAATTTATTTAACTAAAATATTCATTGAAGGTAAATATGGCATGATTATATGTTAATTTACAACTTTATTACATTGATTTGTAATATATATATTTAGTTTTTGATTTTTTTTTTTTTTAATATTTAGAAAAATATGTGTGTGTGCAGTAATTTTAGTTCATGCTCATTTAATCAATCAACAATTATTATTGCTATGTGTTAATTTTTAAATTTTTGAATGTGTTCAATTAATCTAATATTAAAATTTGTTTTGGTTTGCTCAAGTGCAGTAATTACATTTTAATTTATATATGCCATTTAATAATTTAAATATTGTGTTTGAAAAACTAAATAAATTATTTGTATATTTTTTAATTCAAAATAAATTTTTAAACCATATATTTCAAAATTGTTTTGCTTTTTTATCAGTAATAAATTGTAATCTAAAATTATAAAATAGAATAATAAACTAACTATCAAATAAAAATAGTATTAAATAATATACTAAATAATATACATATAAATTCATTTAAATTACAAAAATAAACTTCAAATTTTAACAACGTTCTCAATTTTAAATTACAATTTATTCATCAACAATTTATAGTTAAACAAATTAAAATATAATCTGTACAATTTTTTTTTGTTTTTTTTGTTAAATAATAAGGTATAATTAGAGTTTAGATTGTTAAAATTAGTTTATTTTTTTTTTAATTTATCTCTACTTATGGGTAATTCTACAATAGTTCGGACGAACGTTCATACATCTTTGATTTTGCTCATGTTTGGTGTACAAAAAAATGACAATTTCTAAAATTTTAGATCTCTAAGTGCAATACAGTGTAAATGGCGGCCATTTTAATTTTTAGAAATATTTTGTCTTTCAAAAGAGTCTATTTTTTTGGAAAAACTCCGTAAAAAACAACTCCGCCCATGGTTTTTTAAATTTTTTTGCGTAAAATGAGAAAAATAACATTTTATTGAAAATTTGATATTGCTACACCTGAAAGCTTGAAATTTGAATTTGAAACATAGTACATTTAATCGCAAAAATAGAAAAACTAGATTTACTTGCTTTAGGGTAAAATATAATAAATAATTGGTAAAAATGGGTTACTTTTAACGGATTTTCCAAAATTTTACAATTTTTTTGGCTTTTTTGGAAATATTTAAAAAAACGGACATAAAGATTGCTTTTAACGAGAAATTTCTTTTTGATTACACCATTAGTTTTTTTTTACCATATTTTGCGAAATTATGAAAGATCAAGAAATTTTTAAATTGTGTTTTAAATAAATAATTTTTTTTTGGTTTTTTATAATTTTGAATAAAAAGTAAAAAAAAAATAAATTACTGTAATCAAAAAGAATTTTTTTGTAGAACGCAATCTTTATGTCAGTTTCTTTAAATACTCATAAAAAAAAACCGGAAAACTAGTAAAATTACGAAAAATTTGAAAAAAAACCTTTAAAAGTAACCTAGTTTTAGCTATTATGTGTTATATTTTATTCTAGAGCAAGCGAATCACTCTTTTGTTTATAATTTTGGACTATTTTTTGCTTATTTAGAGCACAAAAACTGAAAAGAGACAAAATATTGTCTCCACTATCGTAGAATTACTCTTATATAAAACATTTTTAAAATTAACTTACTTTTATTTAATTTTTTATGTAAAATGTAAGTTTTTACAAAATTAGTTTGACAATTTTTTAATGCAGAATGTTTTATAAGTGCATTTTTTTTAAATAAACATACGTTTATGTTCTACATTTTTTTTTTATTTTCAAGTTTAGTTTATGTAATCATGATTACAACTTGAACGAACAAAAATTGTGTGTTTTAGATTTTATTTGCTAAAAAGATTATTATTTTTTACCGTGCACTACGTTCCGAGATATTTTACAATGTATCCACAAAAATACTTAAAATTTAACCCTTTTTCAAGGTTTTTAATTATTTTTGTAAATACATTGTAAGATATCTCATATTGTAGTGCACGGCATTTCCTAAAATACTTGTTATTTTTTTTGAAAAACTGTTTTTCTCAAAATTTTAATTGAGAAAAGCAATTTTTTTTTAATATAACGTTTTTTTTTTCAAACATGCGTAAAAACGTGCTTATATATGTGCAAAAGATACCCTAAAAATTTTAGGAAATACCGTGCACTATGCTCCGGGATTTCTTACAATGTATCCACACATTTCTTGAAATTTAAGTTTTTTTTGAAGTTTTTAAGTTTTTCTAAAAATACAATGTATGATATCCTAAATTGTAGTGCACTACTGAATTATTTAGATTTTTTTGCTTTGTTTAATTTTGTGTGAGCGTAGACCGTGTAGAACTAGCTTAAAATCTCATAAACTGCACCACATTAAAAATGCTGTGACAATAGTATAATATAACTTTATTGTTTTGCAAAATTTTTTGATTAAACATTTAAATTGTGAGAAACCACTTCTCAAAGTATTTTAGTTAAAAATGTTTAATTACACATTGAAGCCGCTGCAACTTTTTTTAAAATAAATATTTATTGCTGACATTTAAAAAACATTTTTTATATATTCAATGCTTTTTTTTCTTATATATACCTAAAACACTTAAAAGTTTATTTCTCAGAAATAATATTAAATCCAAGCTACAGTTTTTTTAAAACTCTATAAAAATTGTAAAAACAACGCTTTTTACGTTAATATAACTGGTAATAATTACAATTTTTTTCTACCAAAAAACATGTTTCTCAAATTTTCAGTTGTTGAACTCATAATCTCATTTTTTTGTACACAGTAGACCCGCTGTAACTTTTGTTTGTGCTCATTTTTTTAACAATTTTTTTTATATAATCATAATAGTAAACAAAAAATAGTTTTTTTACTTAAGTTAATTCTTAAGAATTAATTATTAATTATAAAAAAAAACAAATTTTTAATAGCTTTTTATTCATTTTTGATACCAAAAGCTCATTGTTAGTTGTCGGTGTTGTCAAAGATAAACTAATTATTTATTTATAATTAAAATAATAAGTAATCAAATAAATTTTCATACATAAGTTTTTTTTTGTTTTTATAATTTAATAGATGCAATTAGATTTTGTAAAAAATATATTTTTTTTTGTGTTATTACTGGTTTTCATAAAATTTTGAAAAAGCTGTAGCTCAAACTCAATATTATTTTCAAGAACCATATATAATATACATAAGAAATGCTCTCTAAAAGTTTCAGCCAAAAATTTTTATATAAAACAAAGTTACAGCAAGTCCACTATGTACAAAAATAAGCGTTTTTGACCAAAATGTCAATCTTTGAGAAGTGATATCTTACAATCTGTACGGTTGGTAAAAAAAAATTAGCAACATTTCAAAAAACCATTTAAGACAAAAATATTTAGCTAAATTAAACCCAATTTTGTTAAAAATTGACATTGTCACGGCATTTTCAATATAGGATTGTTTTAGTTATTTTTAGGCGTTTTCCAAACGTAGTAGTAAAATTGTCATCATTACTCGGTATATTAACTTACAAAACGTTGTTTTTGCAAATTTTGATAGAGTTTTGGAAGTGCTGTAGCTCAACTTAACTCAATATTGTTCATAAAAACCAAATTTTTATATATTTTTAAGTATTTATAAGAAACGTTTCTTAAAAGTTTAAGCAAAAAATATTTATATCAAAAAAGTTACAGCGTGCAATGATTACAAAAATGAGCATTTTTAGTCAAAATAATAATCTTTGAAAATTGATATGACACAATTTTGATTGGAAAAAACTTTTCAAGGCTTTAAAATCAATTTAAGACTAACAAATCAAGCTAAATTGATTTAATTTAGCTTGATTTGTTAAAATTTGATATTGTTATTGCATTTTCAATATAGGGCTATTTTTGGAATTTTAGATTGTTTTCTTAATGGCTTACCCACACAAAAATTAAAAATAAAAAAAAAAAAAAAAAAATTAAAGGTTAAGAAATTACAAAAAAATAGTGTTTGTAGAATTTTTTTCAATGTTAAATGTTAAAAATTATCTAAAAAATACTCAGTTTTCAAGCATTTTCAAAAAGTAATAAAATATTTGTGGTAAAAATCAAGCTTATAATTTGTTTTTAACAAAATTTTTTGTTCTAATTGCAATTATATAGTCAAAACTTGTCAGTTTATAAAAAAAGTGCACTTTCAAAACATTTTTTATAAAAAAAATCATCAAATTATTTTAATAACGTTCAAATTTTAAATAGTAAATTAAAAATAAGTTATTTTAATAAATATTTTACATTATTATTTTTTTTTTATTTCAACAATCTAAATTGTATTTATACTTTATTAATTATTATTTAACTTTAATAAAATATAATATTTGTTTTTTATAATATAATTTATTTATTATTTAGTTTTTTATTTTATTTTATAATTTTAGATTTTTTCACAAATATCTACTGATAAAGCAAGCAAAAATCTATCAAGCTGTAGGGTTTAAAGATTTATTTTAAAATTATTTAATATCAAAACTAAACGCCTAATAATCCGTTTTTTTTTTTAATTTTATATTTAAATAAACTTTCTGAAATTTGGCTAAAATATTCAATTCTTTTTGTTATCTGTCTTATTATACAAATAAAACAAATTGTTTAAAACAACTGTGTAATTGTTTTCTTTTTAAAATTTGTAAACTGTAATTTTGCTATAATTGTTTTTCAGAAATTGTTTTGAAAACTTTTTTTTTTAACGCGTTATCTGATAATAGTATAAAATAAGATCTATTAAGCAGTTAAAATACTGATAATATGTGGCAATTTGGATGATATGAGTTTTTAGAGGTAATTATATTTAAGTAAATTGTTTTTCTAAAGATTTTATAACTAATATTTAAATAGCTATCATATTTAAAAATCATAAAAAAAAATATTTTGGTCATTTTTTAATTACATTTAGTTATTCTATTATGCATGTTAACTTTAATAAATTATTTAAATCAAAGGAATTTGTTTTAATAATTTTAATAAAAAGAACACTAAATTTTAATTTAATTTTTAAATTTAGAATTTAAAATTGTTGTCTATAAATTTATTTGCCAATAAAAAAAAGATATTAAGCTATTCATAGGTAAAACGTAGTTTTGCATATAAAATTTGTTTTTGCAAAAAAAATGGTTTTGTTTTGTACACATATCTCAAACAAATACACTTTGTTAGTAATTATTGTTTTATTAATATAAATAAAACAAAATAATAAATTGAGCGATAAATTGGATGTATTATAACCAAACCTAAAAGAAGAAAAAATAGAGTAAACTATATAAACATCAAAATTAATTTTATAAAATCAAATAAATGAATTAATTATTAAAAAGACATACAACACCTAAGACTATGGGGTTATTGCCGCACAATATGTTTTCTTACTTTTTATTACAAATGTGATATTACCGTTTTTTAATTGCAATTTCAAATAAGATTTGAAAAAAATTCTATTTAAAGTTTTAATTTTATAGTGTAAAATTAATTAATTACATGTGTCTATTAGTTTGCAATTTTCTTGAAATTTTTAAACTTCATTATGACATAATTTAATAAACTAGTTAACACATAACACTTATTTTATAATAGTTTTTACTAATTGAGTGTATATATAGTTTTAAAATTATATCAAAATATTCTTTATTATAGCTCATCGCAGAGAGGAAGAAGAAATTGAAAACTTCCCAAGTAAGTTTTTAATAAAAATTGTTAAATTAATACACATACATTTGTGTTTCTCAGGTCATTTAGACCACAGCTATTATTATGTTTAAAGCAGTTTATATTTTTTAAATTAACAATATTTTTATATAGCACAAACTTAATTTGTCTATTGATTATTGCAAAATATTAGAAACAAAAAATTTAATTGTACATAAAAATAAAATAAATGTTATAAATAAAATATTCTATATTTTCTGTGTTGTAAAATTTAATATTGTTTGTTTTATATTATAATTATTTCACACATTCTAAAATAAATTCAGTTTATTTCATTTACAACTAGCATTGATACATAAATATAATTTTTAAATAGATGAAATTGTCTATAATTGATAAATAAATTAAATTTTTTCCTTCATTCTTTGATATTAAGTTTACGAATATGACGTTTTTTATTATGAAGTTAGGGTGTTAAATACCTATATTTTATTAAATTTTGAATTAAAAAAATTACTTAAATTTGTTTTATTTAAATATTCATTGAAAGTGAATATGACATGATTAAATGTTCATTTATAACTTTATTACTTTGATTGGTAATATATTTTTAGTTTCTGAATTATTTAAAAATTATTAAAAAAAAATATGTGTGTGTGTACAGTAAATTTAGTTGATGCTAAATTAATCAATCAACAATTATTATTGTTATGTGTTTATTTTTAAAATTTTGAATGTGTTCAATTAATCTAATATCAAAGTTTTTGTTGGTTTGCCCAATTGCAGTAATTCCATTTTATTTTATATATGCCATTTAATAATTTAAATATTGTGTTTTAAAATTTAAATAAATATTAAAATTTTTGTTTGTATATTTTTTAATTCAAAATAAATTTTTAAACCATATATTTCACAGTTGTTTTGCTTGTTTATTATCAGTAGTAAATTGTAATCAACAATTATAAAATAGAATAATAAACTAACTATCAAATAAAAATAGTATTAAATACTATACTAAATAATATTTAATTATAGTTTATTGCAATAAAATTACAAAAATAAACTTCAAATTTTAATAAAATTTTCAATTTTAAATTACGATTTATACATGAACAATTTATAGTAAAACAAATTAAAATATAAATTGCACAATTTTTTTGTTTTTGTTTAATAATAAGGTATAAATAGAGCTTAGATTGTTAAAAATAGTTCAATTTTTTTTAAATTTATCTTTACTTATGGGTTATTCCACAATAGTTCGGACAAACGTTCATACATCTTTGATTTTACTCATGTTTAGAGTACCAAAAAATGACAATTCCTAAAATTTTAAATATCTAAGTGCAATACAGTGTAAATTTTATTTTTAATTTTTAGGATTATTTTGTCTTTCAAAAAGATATCTTTTTAGAAATTTTCCGAAGAAAACAATCCCGCCCATGGTTAAAAAAAAAAAAATTGCCGAAAATGACAAAAATAACATATTATTAAAAATTTGATATGTTTGATTTTGCTACACCTGATAGCTTAAAATTTAAATTTGAAACATAGTACTTTTTTTTACACTAATTCAATTTTTTTACCATATTTTGCTAAATTATGAAACACCAAAAAATTATTATTTTGTATCATTTTTTATTTTTTTTAATAATTTTGTCTTTATACATATATGTATCATACTTTTCTGAATAAATAATTATTTTTTGGTTTTTTATATTTATGAAAAAATGTTAAAAAAAAATTAAATTACTGTAATCGAAAAGACATTTTTTGTTGAACGTAATCTTTATGTCCGTTTTTTTTTAATTCTTTTGAAAAAAAAAAACGGAAAAATAGTAAAATTACGGAAAATCTAAAAAAAAATCCTTAAAAGTAACTCATTTAGCTATTATGTGTTATATCTTACTCTAGAGCAAGCAAATCATCATTTTGTTTATAAATTTTAACTATTTTTTTTCTTATTTGGAGCACAAAAACAAAACAAAAAACAAAATATTATCTCCACTATCCTTTTATATAATACTTTTTTAACATTAACCTACTTTTAGTTTTTAATTTACTATGTAAAATTTAAATATTAACAAAATTAGTTTGACCATTTTTTAATGCAAAATGTTTTAAAAAACCTTTTTTTTTTAATTTAAACATCTTATCTTTATATTCTAAATTTTTGTTTATTTGAACTAAAAAAAAAATTGTGTTTTTTTTTTTTGCTAAAAAGATTATTATTTGTTTAAGTATTATAAAAGAAATTTTAATATTTTGTTTATTTTCAAAATTTTGATAATTTTTGGTGTTTTTTTGATTGTTTTTATTCTAATATTTTATATATTTCAAAAATAATTTAATTTCAAAAATAAAATTACATAAATTAAACACTTTAAATTAATAAAACTTTATAATATATTGATTAATAATGGTTATAAATTAAAAATTTTACATACAGTAATTTATCAATGTTATCAAATTTTAAAATAAAGAAAGTATTAAAATTATCTTTTATAATTTTTTATCAAATAATAATTTTTTATAAAATTAAATTACATTTTTAAATAGTATTATTAGTATTCTATTTCAAACGGACCAGAGCAGTAAAGGGGGGGGGGGGTGTGCGTCGAGAAATTTGCTTTAGTATATTTTTATAGTTTATTAGTAGTCTATTTATTTGTTTATAAAAGTATAAAATTCTAAAAAAAAAAATTTTTTGTCGTTTTTTACCTCGTATCGTATTGTTTTTTAAATAGCAATTTTAACGCAAAAGAAATTTTGCTAGTAAATTGATCAGAAATTTTTCGTAGAATCTAATTCTGACGTCGGTGATTCCATAACTTTTTTTTTACGCGGCAAAACCTAAAAAAAACAATATTTTAATCCCAGTAGTCTAGACAAATCAGAACATTTTTGTATTTTTTTTTAACAACCAAAGTTGACGTATTTTGATGTAAATTAGTTAAAAAATAAAAAATTTATCTGTGTATTTGGCTTTTAGAGGTCTAAAACTATAAAAAACTGCAAAAATAGGCTTATTTTCAACATAAACACTTAGATGTACAAGTTTATTAGCGCTCAGAGAACAATACACTAAATATTATAAAAAAAATTGATATTTGCGGACAATTATGCAAAAAAAATGGTCAGTGTCGTGCTTATCGGACAAAAGCTATCAAAAAACTTTTTCAAACAAAAAATACGACTTTTTAAAGTCATAGTTTAAAAACGACATAAAAACTAAAAAAAAATGTATTTTTTTTTATGGATTTTATTCCATAAGCCTAAAAAAATACTTAAGCAAATTTATCGATGCACTTCTTCCCAAGATTAATTTTATCTTTAGTATTAAATAATATGTTTGATAATTTGCAACTAGATCTAAAAACAATTTGTTGATTTTGTTTTTAAAGGACATGATTTTTGTAGTTTTTCTAAAATTCTTTTAATGTTGTAAATAAATTTTTGTTCAAGTTTTAAACTTTTGCATAAATGTGGGAAATTGGTTTTTAATTTAATTTATTATTACATAAATGTTTAATAAGACTAGCTGAAAAACTATTTATGTTTTTTATGAATATAATTTTATTCAGTGTTGAATTTAAATTGAAATTTAATAATAGAATTGAAACTGCCATTCTATGTCACATAAGCTTTGCCATGTAGAACCGTCTATATTGCATTATCAAATCACCATCTTAATTTAAAACTAAATAAAATTATATTCATAGGAAACATAAATGGTATTTCAGTCAGTCTTATACAAAGTTTAATTAAAAATGATTTACATCAAAATACAAGTTCTTAAATGTATCTAAATGTTTAAAAATTAAACAAAAAAAATTTACAACATTATATTATTTTAGAAAATCCACAGAAAACAGAGCGCGCACATTTTTAAAACAAAATCAACAAATTGCTTTTAAACCAAATTTGCAAATTATTAAATATACTATTTAATGTTAAAGATCTTATGTTCCAAATGCAATAGCGTATATGTTGGTCAAACTATCCAAAGTTTTAATTAAATATTAATTTATTTGCAAATTATATTATAAATTATAATTATAACATTTTCAAAGTTAATGAAACTGAAATATTACACAACTGTACAAAAAGCACTAGCTTAATTTGTTAGAAGCCGCCAAAGTTTACAAAATTACAATGTAGTAATCCTTTTTTTCAAATTTCATATTAATTATTTGTATAATTTTTTTTTATTTTATTGCATTTCACAATAATTTAAAAAAAACCAATATTTAAATTAAAAATGCCGTTTGTAACTTTTTAGAGTTGCAATTTAAAAAAAAAATGCACAGCATTTTCTAAAAAATTAAAGTTTTTTCACTTTTTTATCATACAACCCTTAAAAAAATTCCAGAAAAGTTGAAATTTATTTGTGGTTATTTTTTGTCTGGTAAAAAATACGATAAATTGTGTTTTGAGCTGATAAATTATTGCAAATATTATACTTAAGATACCTACTCAATTTAATTTTTTTTGTAGAATCCGAATTTTAGTAATTTTAAAGATATAAAGGCTTTGCAGAGTCACAAAAATAGAAAAAAAAATAGTATAAATAGAAAAAAAGTAAAAAAAATGATTTTTAATAGTGGCGGTGCGCCACTATTAAAAATTTCAAAAAAATCATGGATGTAGATTTTTCAATTACTTATGAAGTTAAAAAATAAAATTCCATGCAATCAAGGTTTAGTTAACTAAAAGTAAATTTCAACCCTTCTTCATTTTTTAAGGGTTGTTATCAGGGTTTGAAGAGTTAAAAACAATTGTGTTTGAAGACCACCCTAAACCATATTTCATGATATTTTTTTAAAAATTTTCATTTAACAGGTGCAAAGAAAAAAAATAAAAACGAGAAAATGCTATTTTTTGCGGGAGGTATAAAGTTTTTTAAATTTTACCAAACATGTTTTTTGATGCTAGGAAAATAATTTTTGAAAAACTTAAATAATTGGGGGGCATCACGAATTTCACCTATGTTAACCAAGAAGACCCTTTATTTTGTCTATTGATTATTGCAAAATATTAGAAACAAAAAACTTATTTGTACATAAAAATAAAATAAAAATTATAAATAAAATAATCTATATTTTCTGTGTTATAAAACTTATTATTTATTTTATATTATAAATTGTTTTACACTTTCCAAAAAAAAATCAGTTCATTTTATATACCACTAGCATTGATACATAAATATTATTTTAAAGTAGATAAAATTGTCAATAATTGATAAATAATTTTAAATTATTCTTTTATTCTTTGATATTAGGTTTATAAATATGGCTTTTTTTTATAAAATTACGCTAGTTACAAAAATCTCTATATTCAATTAAATTAAAAAAAAAAACAAATTATTTAAATTTAATTTATTTAACTAAAATATTCATTGAAGGTGAATATGACATAACTATATGTTTATTTATAACTTTATTACTTTGATTGGTAATATATATTTATATATATATATATATATAACATTTTTATTGCACAAGTAATTTACAACATTTTGAACAGGTATAATACATAGACGAAAAAAAAATGTTTTGTACAAACGGCTATCGACCGTAGTCTTTCAGCCATTGAAATAAGGTAAATTATATTGTAATTTTTATTAAAAAAACAAAAAAAAAAACAAAAAAAAAATGATGCATGATGTATGATATATGATTCAGTAATATGGTTTGTCAGGTGATATTGTTAGTTAGTCGTTGTCATTAGCGAGAGTCAGGATATGTTGGAATAGTGAAAGAGCAGGTTTTTTATATTTTGCAATAATCCCTAGATTTCTAGGAATTATTAGATTATCTAGAATCTCTGGTTTGTTAGGATATATATTTTTATTATCTGAATTTATTAAAAATATTAAAAAAAAAATATGTGAGTGTACTGTAAATTTAGTTCATGCTAGTTCAATCAATTAACAGTTGCTATGCAAAAATCAAGTGTTTATTTTTAAAATCGTGTTCCATTAATCTAATATTAAAGTATTTTTTGGTTTGCCTAATTGTAGTAATTACATTTTTACATTTTAATTTATATATGCTATTTAATAATTTAAATATTGTGTTTTAAAAACTAATATAATTTTTATTTTCTGTAATTTTTGTATACTATCGGAAGTAATTTTGATATTAAATTAAATAAATTCAAAATAAATTTTTAAACCATGTATTTCAAAATTGTTTTGATTTTATATCAGTAATAAAATGTAATCTAAAATTATAAAAGAGAATAATAAACTAATTATCAAATAAAAATGGTATTTACTATACTAAATAATACATAAATTTAGTTTTTGCAAAAAACAAAATTTACAATTTTTAACTACGGCTTATACATCAACAATTTATTATTTTATATTTAAAATTTATTTTTACTTATGGGTATTTTTACGAACGTTTGTCCAAAACGTTCTCACATCTCCGATTTTAACATTTTTGATTTCAAAGTGCAATACAGTGTAAATGACGAATTTTTTTTTTTTAAATATTTTGTTTTTCAAAAGGGTTTATCTTTTAAGAATATTTCCGTAAAACACAATCCCATGGTTTTTTATATTTATATAATATAACACAAAATTGCTAAAAATGGGATACTTTTAACAGATTTTTCTCGGATTTTCTATAATTTTACTAATTTTCCGGCTTTTTCAAGAAAAATAACAAAAAATGGAAATAAAGATTGCGTTCTACAAATAATTTCTTTTTGATTACATTAAATCATTTTTTTTCCATATTTTGCAAAGTTATGAAAGACCAAAAAAAATTTATTTTATCATAATTTTTTTCGAAAAAGTATGATATCTTTATATAGTTACATATATGTATATATATACAAGGTGTAGATTAATTATCAAACAATCAATGACAATTGTCATGTAACTTTGAAGACCGTACCAAAAAAAAAAACAAAATTAAGATTTTCGTTTTCTTTTGGCACAGTCTACAAAGTTACCTGGCGTTTGTCCGATATATCATACTTTTCTGAATAAAACATTATTTCTAGGTCGTTTATAGTTTCGAAAAAAAGTTAAAAAAATAAACTAGTGTAATCAAAAAGAAAGTTTTTAAGTTTTTATGTCTGTTTTTTTTAATTTTCCTGAAAAAAACCGAAAAAATAGTAAACAAAAAATCAAAAGAAAATCCTTTAAAAGTAACTAATTTTTAACAATTATGTGTTACATTTTACTCTAGTGCAAGCAAATCATCTTTTTGAATATGATTTTTGACATTTTTTTTTTATTTAGAGCACAAAAACTGAAAAAATACACTGTATTGCATTTAAAAAATTGTCATATTTTGGTACCCCAAACATGTGTACAAAATTTGAGCAAAATCGGAGATGTCAATGTCGGGACGTTTGTCTAAACTATTGTAGAATTACCATTATATAAATAGTTTTTAAAATTAACTTACTTTTTGTTTTTAATTTATTATAAAAATTTATATACTAACAAAATTAGTTTGACAATTTTTTAATGCAAAATGTTTTAAAAGTGTATTTTTTTTTTTAATTTAAATATACGTTTTTGTTCTAAATTTTTTTTAGAAATAACAAGTTTGGTTTATATCATTGTGATTACAATTTGTGTGTTTTATTTTTTATTTGCTAAAAAGATTATTATTTGTTAAAGTATTATGTAAACAATTTTAATATTTGTTTATTTTTTTAAAGATTAATGTTTGTTTAAATATTATGTATAAAGCTGGGAATTATATGCACTTAAAAAGTTAAAAATATGCACGCAAATTTGCCAAAATATGCACTGAATATGCACACAATTTTGCCAAAATATGCACTAAATATGCTAAATTTGGTAAAAATAAGCACAAAATATAAAAATATGCAAACATAATTTTTTTGCAATTGTTCAAATCCTTATTTTTTTTTAAACCAATATAAATTTACAAAAAGCAATTTCACTTAAAAATAATTTAAAATTAAACAAATATGCACAAAATATGCAAATATCCACCAAATATGCAAATATGTACCAAATACGCACCGATATGCAGCTGTTATTAAAATATGCACAAAAACTTAAAAATTTGCAAAATATGCAAAAAAATTATTGGTTTTTAACGTTTGATTTTTTCCAATTCGTGTAGATTTAAAATTATTTAATTGGCATATAAATATTATAGAATATGCAAATGCATAAAATCCCAGCTTTAATTATGTAAGCAATTTTAATATTTGTTTATTTTTTTAAAGTTTGATAATTTTTGGAGTTTTTTTTATTTAATTATTTTTTTAAATTGTTTTTTATTCTAATATTTAATGTATTTTAAAAATAATTTAATACCAAAATAAAAATAAATTAAACACCTAAAATTAACAAAACTTTAAAATATTTTGATTAATAATTGTTATTAGTTTAAGTTTTTACATAAATTAATTTATGTTATCAAAATTTAAAAAAATAATGAAAATATTAAAATTGTCTTTTATAATTCTTTAACAAATAATAATCTTTTATCTAATTAAAAAATAAGATACCTACATTTTTAAATAACAATATTAAATATGGGCAATTTTATTTGAAATGAATCAGAGCAGGAGGGGAGTACGTCAAAAAATTTGTTTTAGTATTTTTATTCTGTTTCTATAACTTATTAGTAGTTTATTTATCTGTTTATAATATAAAACTTTAAAAAAAAGTTTTTTTGTAGTTCTTTAACTTTGACTTTAAAAAATCTTATTTTTTTTAAACGCGATTTTACCGCAAAATAAAATGTTGCTAGTGAAATTGATTAAAAATTTTCCGTAAAATTCAATTCTGACATCATTTTGAGCCTACATCTTTTTTATACGCGGCAAAACCTAAAAAAACAATATTTTGGTCCCAGTAGTCTGGACAAAATGGAGCACTTTTGTAATTTTTTTTAACCACCGAAGTTGACTAATTTTGATGTAAATTAGTTAAAAATAAATTTGTTTTTTGTATTTGGGTTTAGAGATCAAAAACTTAAAAAAACAAACTGCAAACATAGACTTAATTTTAACATAAACTCTTAGAATCACACGTTTATCAGGGCTCAGAGGATCAATACACCAAATATTATAAAAAACAATTAAATTCTGTGGACAATTATGCATAAAAAATAGTCAGTGTCGTGCTTATCTGGCAAAAAATTGTAGAATTTTTTTAAGGGTTTTATACTTTTATAAACCTATAAAAAAAATGTAAACAAAAATTACGACTTTTTAAAGTCAAAGTTAAAAATCGACAATAAAACTAAATAAAATTGTAGATTTTAATCAAAAGACTACTAATAAGTTATAGAAATAAAAAAAAAATACTGAAGCAAATTTCTCGATGCTCCCTTACTCTGATCCAAATTGCCCATATAACAAACTTTATAAAAAAATTGTTAGAAGACCTTTACTAGGTGGTAATCTATAATAATGATGAAAACAAGACGATAACTAAGTTTATACCACAAACACTTTATTGATATAAATATAGATATATATATATATATATATATATATATATATATATATATATATATATATATATATATATTACTAACAAATACAGGGTGATTAAAAATGTTTGGGATTATGTAACTATCTAATGTACGTTTGTGCCGCTCTTGTGAAAATGCTAAAACCTTATAACCTTGCTAGCTTGACATCTGCCAAAGTTGAACTGTCAAAACAAATAGTATAGTAGGCAATTTTAAAAAGGCGGCATATTAAAGTGATTACATATTCATTTATAAACTCCCTGTATATATCAATACCAACAAAATTTAACAATTTAAGTTCTAATTTTTAAAGGCTTAACAGCAATAAGCTTAGTGGCTTTTGTACAGTTGTCCAACATTTTAATTTGATTAATTTTTGAAAATGTATGAATACAATTTATAATAAGAATTGCAAATAAACTTTTATCGTAATTTAATCTAAACGCTTTAAAAAATGTATTGTATATTATTTTTTAAACTTTGGTTAGTTTACCAACATATACGCTTTGCATTTGTAACATGAGATTTTATATATCTAGATTTTCATAAAAGATAATTTTATCTTTAGTATTATATAATATGTTTGATAATTTGCAACTGGATCGAAAATCAATTTGTTAATTTTTTTTTGAAGGACATGATTTCTGTAGTTTTTCCAAATTAAATGAATGTTGTAAATAAATCTTTGTTAAAATTTTAAACTTTTGCATAAATATGGAAATTGGTTTTTAATTTAATTTATTATTAAATAACTGTTGAATAAGACTGGCTGGAAAACTATTTATATTTTTTATGATATAATTTTATTCAGTGTTAAATTTAAATTGTGATTTAATAATAGAATTGAAACTGCCATTTCATGTCACCACGTGTTAGAAACCGTTTCAATTGCATTATCAAATCACCATCTTAATTTAAAACTAAATAAAATTATAATCCATAGAAAACATGAATGGTATTTCAGTAAGTCTTATTCAAAATTTAATTAACAATAAATTACATCAAAATACAAGTTTAAAAATTAAACAAAAAAATTTACAACATTTTATTATTTTAGAAAAACTACAGAAAACAAAATTTGCAAATTATTAATAATTATACTATTTAATAAAGATAAAATGAATCCTTTCTAAAAATCTGTTATATATGAAATCGCATGCACCGGATGCAACAGCGTATATGTTTATCGTAAACTAGCCATCTAAATAATAATAAAACTTTATTTGCAAATTATTTTATAAATTATAATCACAACTTTTCCAAGTTAATAAAACTAAAATAGTACATAACTGCAAAAAAAGCACTAACTTAATTTGTTAAAAGCCGCCAAAGTTAACAAAATTACTATGTAATCCATTTTTTCAAATTCAATATTAAATTTTCTGTAGAATTTTTTTTTTATTTGTTTGCATTTCACAATAATCTTAAAAAACCAAAATTTAAGTTGTAAACTTTTGTTTGTCAAGTGTACGGAATAGTAACTTTTTTTGCTCAAACTACTGAAAATGCTATTCCATACATGAATCCTGACCATGTAAATTTTTTAATTTTTTTTTAGTTAGATATTCCGAGTAATAAGCAATCAAAATTTGAAAAACTTGTTTTTATGCTTTTTTTTACATTTTTTGATTGATTGTAATTTTTTAGAGTTGCATTTTTTTTTTAAATTGTTCAAAAAATAATATTTTACATCCAAAATTTTTTTTCTTAAACTTTAAAAACAGATTTTTTTTTTAAATAACAGTTATTTTTTTTTTAATTTAGACAAAAACGTGCTTTTATATGTGCAAAAGATACCCTTAAAATTTCAAGAAATACTGTGTACCGTGTGTTTTTAAATATTTTTGTAAATACATTTTAAAATATCTTGAATCGTAGTGCACGGCGTTTTTTAAAATTTTCAGGATTCTTTTTGCACATATAAAACTACCTATTATATTTGAGAACAAAAAAACACCCAATATTTTTTTTAGGAAAAACTGTTTTTAAAATTTTGAAAAAAAAAACTGTATTTCTTAAAAAAGATGACGGGTATTTTTTTATTTCAAACATAGGTAAAAACGTGCTATTATATGCGTAAAAATTACCCAAAAAAATTAGGAAATACCGTGAGTTACGTTCCAAGATATCTTACAATGTATCCACAAAAATACTTAAAATTTAAGCTTTTTTTGAGGTATTTAAGTTTTTCTGTAAATACATTGTAAGATATCCCGGATTGTAGTGCACTTGCTAAATGTTTTACAATTTTTTTAAACATATAAAAACTTTTTTTTGTCTATATTTGATAGAAAAACTGTTATTTAAAATTTTGAGAAAAAACAGTTTTTCTTAAAAAAAAACGGGTATTTTTTTTTAAATTTGGATAAAAACGTGCTTTTTAATGTGCAAAAAAACCTAAAGTTTAAAGGTAAACGTTTTGAGACATCTTACAATGTTTCCACAAAAATAATTAAAATTTAAGTTTTTTTTGCTATTTTTAAGTATTTCTGTGAATACTTTGTAACATTTTTCAAAGCGTAGTGTACGGCATTTTCTAAAATTTTCAGGGTATCTTTGCACATATAAAAGCACGTTTTTATATATATTAAAAAAAAAACCGTAATCTTTCTTTAAGAAAAACTGTTTGAAAAAGTATTTTTTTTTTCAATATGGATAAAAACATGCTTATATACGTGCAAAAGGTACCCTCAAAATTTCAGCAAGTGCCGTTTACTACACTAAGAGATATTTAACAGAAATACTTAAAAATAGCAAAAAATGCTTAAGTTTTAAGTATTATCATCATACTTAAATACTGAGTAAACACTATGGATCGTCGCTTCTGCCCCATACTAGTATGTTAAATGATAAGTGCGAGTAGACAAGAGCATAATACATATCAATTACTGATTTAAATAAAAATTTGTCTTTTTTGTTTTAGAATGGCATAATATGCGCTATTTAGCTTGCAAGTTACATGATCAATCTGCTTCTCCCACGTTAGTTTTTCATCAATAAAACTACCAAGATGTATAACAGATTGTGAGTTTTGATCAATTGGATTCTGTAGTGGTTTACGATTATAAAACTGGATAAAAGTTGTTTTACCTGCATTGATAATTAAATTGTTTTTATTGCACCAATCACTCACTTCTCTGTTGATAATATTTATTTTAAGCAAAAGGTCATTTTGACTTGCTGCACTAATGACTGTAGCGGTATCATCAGCAAAATTAATCATATAACCTGCGCTAATAAATTTACTTAAATCGTTAATGTACAATATGAACAATAGTGGGCCTAATGTTGATCCTTGCACTACACCTTTGTTTAAATGACATATTTTGGAAACGCTTTGCCCGACTTGCACAAATAGTTTTCGGTTGGTTAAAAATGATTCGATCAGTTCTAACACAGTACCACAAACTCCAAGAGCAAATAGTTTGACGTACAAACTTCACTTCAGTATCAAACGCACGCGAAAAGTCATAGAATAGACTTGCAACGCACTTGCCCGCATCAACATTTTTTGATACTTCTTCTATCAGGTCTACACTTGCTGTTTCCGTAGAATGATTTTTTCGGAATCTATGGCGGGCTTTGTTAATTATATGGAAGTGCTGAATGTAGTTTTGAAGTTTAATTACTTTGATTTTTTCGAAAATTTTAGAAAATACATCAAGTAAAGCAATAGGACGATAATTACCTATATCGGTTTTATCACCTTTTTTGTAGACTGGCACAATTTTTGATGTAATAACAAAGATTAACTAAAATTTTCTATTTAAAGTTTTAATTTTATACTGTAGTTTGCAATTTACTTGTAATTTTTAAACTTAATTATTACATATTTTAATAACCCAGTAAACACAGTTACGTTTAAGATACGTTTATTTTTGGTATTACACCTAAGTGTAATATTAGTTTATTTGTTAAGTATATTATACGGAAAAATGTCCGGCGACTAAACGGATATATCTCGTATATTTAGTGTGTAATATACGTACCGGTTATATGTATTTTAAACGTGTAATTTACAAGTATTATCAACGTAAAAAATGCGTTAATATATAATAAAAATATTTGTATATTCTTTAATTATAGTACACGTGTATTATAGGTTAAACTTTATCCGGCGAGAAGACATGTGTATGTGTGGATGCCTATACGAGGTAACGGACTCACATTGGGAAGAATTGGGTCACCCATCCAAGTCGTGACCGGAGCGGACGTTGCTTAACTTTTGTTAACGCTGGTAATCGTACATTCGCCCACTCTGCCGTACTGCCTACTCTCTTGTATATATAATAATGTAAAATATGTATATCATTCTAACATAAAATACAAAGTATTACATATAAATAAATAAAACATTATATTATTTAACATAGGTATTTAAGAAAATAACAATTAAATTGAAAATCCATTTTGCTTTTTCAACCAGTCTTTTGGTGACATCTGAAAAATATACTGTGTATATTTCCACAGCCTCATAAAGACACATATGGTAATCTTTATTTCAAATAACTTGAATAGTTTGCTATTTGTATTTATAATACTATATATAACAACAGCAATCAATAATATTAAATTTAAATTTTAAAATAATAAATCGATAAATTGATATTAATGTTACTGTAATGGTTATAATTGCATTGTACAAGAAAAAATGGTGCACCTGACAAGTTATTTGAAACAAAGATGTCATTGCTTATTTTCAGACTTACCACAAATTAGGTTTTTGATCTTAGTACTCCTAAACCTACGCTTCCAGTTCAATTAAACAACACTTCAACACTGTTGTGTAACAACAAACAACTTAAAACTGTATCGGATATTACAACTATTAACATTATGGTTGATAAAAAATAAATAAAATGATGAATCATGCATCTCAACATACACTTTGCAAACTATATTCTCGATTTCGGGTAGCCTCGGACGTACAAACATTGAAGACAAAATTGATCGGCAAACTAAACCCAGAAATAATAAACGTTAAATATACGTAGATATATTATGCAGAATATTTATACGAGTATTCTAATGGTTAATATACGTATATTAATCAACAGTGGAAATAAAAGAAAAAATTAACGTATAATATACAAATATACATATCTTACGTGTACAAGAAATGTATATTATACGAATACACATATACCATATACGCTTTTTACACCATATATACGTGTAATAAACTTATATTATCTAAACCTGTGTTTACTGGGAAACTATTAACACTTATCTTATAATTGTTTTTAATAATTAAGTGTATATATAGTTTTAAAATTATATCAAAAATTTCTGTATTATAGATAATCACATGGACGAAGAAGAAATAGAATACTTGTCATGTGAGTTTTTAATAAAAATTGTTAAATTAATACACATACATTTATGTTTCTCGGGTCTTATGGACAACAGCTATTATTATGTTTAAAGCAGTTTATCTTTTTAAACTAACAATAATTTTATGTATCACAAATTTAATTTGTCTATTCATTATTGCAAATAATAAGAACCAAAAAACTTATTTGTACATAAAAATTAATAAAAATTATAAATAAAATATTATATATTTTCTGTGTTATAAAACTTAATATTATTTATTTTATTATATAATTGTTTAACAATTTCCAAAAAAAATTAGTTTGTTTTATTAGCAAGTTGCATTGATACATAAATATAATTTTCAAGTAGATGAAATTGTCTATAATTGATAAGTAAATTTAAATTTTTCCATCATTCTTTTATATTAGGTCTATGAATATGACGTTTTTTATTATAAAGTTAGGCTGTTAACAAAAATACCTAAATTCTATTAAATTTTGAATTAAAAAAAAAATACTAAAATGTTCATTGAAGGTGAATGTGAGATGATTAAATGTTCATGTATAACTTTATTACTTTGGATTGTTAATATGTTTTTGATTTCTAATTTTTTTATAAATATTTAATAAAATATGTGTGTGTGTACTGTACATTTAGTTTATGCTGATTTAATCAATCAACAATTGCTATGTAAAAATTAAGTGTTTCTTTTTAAAATCTTAAACGTCTTTAATAAATCAATCTTAAAGTTTTTTTTTTGGTTTGCGCAATTGCAGTAATTACTTTTCAATTCATATATGCCATTTAATAATTTAATTATTGTGTTTTAAAAATTAATATAATTTTTTTTATTTGTAATTCTTATATACTATCGGGAGTTTAATTGTGATATTAAATTAAATAAATTCAGAATGAATTTTTAAACCATACATTTCAAAATTGTTTTGTGTTTTATTAGTAGTATATTGTAATTTAAAATTATAAAATTGAATAATAAACTATCAAATAAAAATAGTATTAAATACTATACTAAATAATATATAAATATTTTATTGCAATATTATTACAGAGATAATCGTAAAATTTTAAGAAAAATTTCAATTTAAAGTTTCGATTTATACATCAACAATTTATAGTTAATCAAATTAAAATATAAATTGTACAGTTTTTTTTGTTAATAATAAGGTATAATAAATTGAGTTTAGATTGTTAAAATTAATTAAATTTTTTTTTTTAATTTATTTTTACCTATGGAAGGTAATTCCACAATAGATTGGACAAACGTTTCTACATTTCCGATTTGGCAAAAATTTTGTACACATGTTTGGGGTACCAAAAAATGACAATTTCTAAAACTTTGATCTCTAAGTGCAATACAGTGTAAATAGCAGCCATTTTAATTTTTAAGAATATTTTGTTTTCAAGTTACAATCCCGCTCTTGGTTTTTTAATTTTTTTTGCGGAAACCAAAAAAAAATCAGTTTATTAAAAATTTGATATTTTTGATTTTGCTACTCCAGAAAGCTTAAAATTTGATTATGATACCCCAAAAACATAGTATAGTATCCCTGAAACATAGTACTTTTAATCGCAAACAAAAAAAAACAGCAGTCTCTTGCTCTACGGTGAAATATAACACATAATTGCTAAAACTGAGTTACTTTTAACGAATTTTTCTTAGATTTTTCGTAATTATACTAATTTTCCGTTTTTTCAGGAGAGTTTAAAATAACGTACATAAATATTGTTTTTTACAAGAAATTTCCATTTGATTACAATAATTTAATTTTTGCAAAATTATAAAAGACCAAACAATAATTATTTTGTATCATAATTTTATTAAAAAAAGTATGAAATTTTTATAAATATATGTATATATATATATCATGCTTTTTTGAGTAAATAATTATTTGTTAGTTTCTATAATTAAAAAAAAATAGAAAAAAATATATTTTTTTATTTTTTACTTCTGTATTTCAAAATTCTTCTGAAAAAAAGCCGGATAAATAATAAAATTACGGTAAATTTAAAGAAAATCCTTTAAAAGTAATCCATTTTTAAAAATTATGAGTTATATTTTGTTCTAGGGCAAGCAAATCACCTTTTTTAATATGATTTTTGACTGTTTTTAGCTTATTTTGAGCACAAAAACTGAAACAAGACAAAGAATTCTAAAAAAAATTAAATGGCTGCCATTTACACTGTATTGCAACTAAACATCTAAAATTTAAGAAATTTTCATATTTTGGTACAAAATTTGAGCAAAATTGGAAAATTGGTGAAGACGTTTGTCCAAACTATCGTGGAATTACCCTTATATAAAACATTTTTAAAATTAACGTTTTTTTAGTTATTATTTTACTATGTAAAATTTAAAAACTAACATAATTAGTTTGATAATTTTTTAATGCAGAATGTTTCAAAGTGCAATTGCTGTTCTACATATTTTAGAACTTATAAGTTATTTAATTTTGATTACAATTTAAACAAAAGAAATGTGTATGTTTTATTTTTTATTTGCTAAAAAGATTATTATTTGTATATACGTATATAAAAGTATTATAAAAGCAATTTTAATATTTTGTTTATTTTTTAAAATTTTGATAATTTTTGGTGTTTTTTTTATTTATATGTGTTTTATTCTAATATTTTAAATATTTTGAAAATAATTTAATACCAAACATAAAATTACATAAATTAAACAGCAAAATTAACAAAACTTTAAAATATTTTGATTAATAATAGTTATAAATTAAAATTTTTACATAAATTAATTAATCAATGTTATCAAAATTAAAAAAAAATAGAGATAATATTTAAATTGCTTTTATAAATCTTTATCAAATAATAATTTTTTATCAAATTAAATGTTAAGACACCTACATTTTTAAATAGTAATAATATTAGGCAAATGTATTTCAAACAAACCAGAGCAGGGGAGGGGTGCGTCAAGAAACTTGTTTTTGTTTTTTATTTTGTTTATATAACTTATTAGTAATCTATTTATCTGTTTATAAAAATATAAAACTTTAAAAGAAAAATTCTACAATTTTTTAAAGTTTTTTTGTCGTTTTTTAACTTGAATTGTATTTTTTTTAAATTGCAATTTAAACGCAAAAAAAGTTACTAGTAAAATTGATCAAAAATATTCCGTAATATCCAATTCTGGCGTCATTTTGAATCCACATCTTTTTTGCACGCGGCAAAACCCAAAAAAAAAAACAGTACTTTGGTCCCACCGAAATTGACGTATTTTGATGTAAATAGTTAAAAAATATAAATTTGTTTTGTGTATATAGGTTTTAGAGGTCTAAAACTTAAAATAAACTGCAAAAATACTTTTATTTTCGACATAAAGTCTTATAAATACACGTTTATCAGCGCTCAGAGTATACACCAAGTATTATAAAAAAAATTAAATTCTGCGGACAATTGCATAAAAATGGTCAGTGTCTTGTTTATCGGGCAAAAAATTATAAAATTTTGTTTAAGGGCTTTATACATAAACCTATCAAAAGACTTTTTTAAACAAAAAATACGACTTTTTAAAGTCAAAGTTAAAAAACGACAAAAAAATTTAAAAAAATTGTTGATTTTTTTAAGGGTTATATACTTTTATGAACCTATCAAAAAATTACTAATAAGTTATAAAAAACGGAGAAATGCAACCCTGAAAAGTTACAAACGATAAAAAATGTAAAACAATATTCATATTTTGAATTTTAATGATCAGGATTAATGCAAAAAAAGCATTTTTAGTGGGTTGACAATTTTTATTTCGTACATTTGACTTATACATTGCCATATACATATATATTTATTAATAATAAATTCAATTACTTTTTGACTATTTACTGAGTATCTCCAAATTGGCTAAAATATAAATATGTGATAGTAGGTACCAAAAAACAATTTTTTAGTTAATTTATAATTTTTTTTCTCATTTTTTAAAAACATCAAATAAAAGTACATAAACTCATTTTTTGTAATTTCTTGTACTTAATTTTATTTATTTAGCCATCTTTAATTTTTGTGAGCGTAGACATTCAAAATGCCGTGACAATGGTATAATTTAGCTTTTTTGTTTTAAATTATTTTTTAAAGTTTTGAAATGTATTTTTTGATTAAACATATAATTTGTAAAATACCACTTCTCAAAGTATTTTTGTTAAAAATATTTATTTTTTAATACATTGAAGCCGCTGCAACTTTTTCTAAATAAATATTTTTTGCTGACATTCAAAAACATTTCATATATATATTTATACCAAAAACACCTGAAAGTTTAGTTCTTAGAAATAATAGTGACTCCAAGCTACAGTACTTTTAAAACTGCATAAAAAATTGTAAAAACAAAGCTTTTTACGTTAATATACCTAGTAATAATTACAATTTTTACTACCAACAAACATTTTTCTCAAATTTTTAGCTGTTGAACTCATACTCTCAATTTTTGTATACAGTAGACCCGCTGAAACTTTTATTGTTGCTTATTTTTTTTTTAAGATTTGTTTTTAAATTGTTTATATAATTATAATAAATAACAAAAAATATTTTATATTTATAAAAAATAATTTTAATTATTAAAACAACTTTCTAATCGTTTTTTATCAATTTTTAATACCAGATCTTATCGTCAGATGTCAGTGTTGTCAAAAATGAATTAAATTATTTATTTATAATTAAAATAATAAGTAAACAAATAAATTTTTATCATAGTTTATTTTTTTGTTTTTATCTTTTATTTTATAATTTAAAAAATGCAATTAAATTAAAAAAAAATTCTTTCTTTTCTTTTGAAAAAGCTGCAGCTAAATTTCAATATCATTTTTAAAAACAAATCTTACAGAAATATTTTAGGTATATATAAGAAATGTTCTCTAAAAATTTCAGCCAAAAATATTTATATAAAACAAAATAACAGCAAGTCTGATATCTCACAACTTGTACGTTTAGTAAAAAAAACAAAACAGCAACATTCCAAAAAACCATTAAAAACAAAAATATTTAGCTAAATTAAATCTAATTTTGTTGAAAATTGATATTGTCATAGAATTTTTAATATAAAACTGTTTTTGTTATTTTTAGGCGTTTTCCAAACTTTCAAAAGTTTCTAAAATTAAGATCATAAAATCAAAAATTGAAAATGTAAAAATTATGTTTTTTAGTAGTAATTTTCATTATTACTCGGTATGTTAACTTAAAAAACGTTGTTGTTGCAAATTTTGATAAAATTTTGGAAGTGCTGTAGCTTAACTTAACTCAATATTTCTAAAAACAAATTTTTTAAAAATTTTCCTAAAAGTAAAAAAAATATTTACATATATCAAAAAAGTTACTGCAGTTTCAATGTATACAAAAATGAGTATTTTTAACTAAAACACTAATCTTTAAAAATTGGTATCTCACGATTTAGATTTAAAAAAAACTTTGATATGTTTTAACTTCAGCGGTAATTATTCGTATTTTTCAAGTTGGAGTTTCTGTTAGTTTTGAAATAATTCTTTTACAATGACGGACGTTTAAATGGTTGGTTTGGAGAACTTGGCTCATTTCTTTATTGAATATTTCCTGGTCGACTGAAATAATAACAGTCAAATACAATGCTGTTGGAGTTTTGTTTGTTGTTGGCTTAGTAGGTATTGTTTCTTTGAACAATTTTATAATTGTTGAAAGTTGTAGTTTTTGAATGTCCGCTGTAGTTGTGCTTTTTTTTTAGGACGTAGTGAGTTGTTGGCTCTCAACAAGTGGCCCTTACAAATAACTTACGCATGGTAATACCTTCCGGTTTTCTTCTCTGCGCAAATCCTGTTGTTTTAATGTCCCTGTCTGGTGTAGTTGTGTTTATCTGCCGTAAAAAAATCCATCTAGAAAAAAAAATTAAAAAAATTTTAGGCAAAAAATGCGTTAAAAATTAATTATTTTTTTATATTTACAAAAAAATATATTTTAAATACATAAGGGTAGAGCTTAAAACATTTGTTTGTCAATTTTTAATAAGCGCTGGGAGAATTTATGTTTGAATACCAAAAATAATAATATTCTTAAATTTTGGCGCCAATAGATTGAGTCTAAATTTTGTGCTGTAAGCGCAAAAACTTGTTACAAAAAGTAAAATTGGTTCAAGCGACAAAAGATTTTTTTTTAAATTTTACATCAAAATACATCAACAGCGGTTAAAAAATACAACTAATGCTCTTTTTGCCTAGCCCACTGAGAACAAAAATTTGGGTTTTTAACTTTTGCGAGTTATAGACAGGGTATAATCTAAAAATGGCGCCAGAATTGAATTTTACGGAAAATTTCTGATCAATTTTACTAGTATTTTTTTATGTTACAACTGCAAATTAAAAAAAAATGTCAAAGTTAAAAAACGACAAAAAAAAGTAAGCAAAACCGTAAAATTAAAAAAAAAAATTTATTCTCATTAACCAATCAAAAAAATAATAAATTATAGAAACAAAAAAAAAAGCTAAAACAAATTTTTCAATGTGTTTTGTAGAATTGCCTATATAAGAATGTTGACATTTATGTAAACTAAAATAACCTAATTTTGTAATAAAAAACTTAATATTTATAATAAATTAGATATTAAAAAATGCAAAAATACATTTTGATAATCAATTATATACTTTTACATCTACTTGAAAAATAAAAACATTTATACTTTAAAAGTAGCAAATAAATAAATAAAATAAAAAAAACTTTATAAAATTTATAAAATTTATTTTGCAAAGTATAATACAATTATATAATATTAAATATAAGATAAGTAATAAGTAAAAACTTTTAGCAAAAATATTATTATTTCACAAATTTATAATAATAAACTAAATGTTAGTAAAATAAATACAAAATGCAAAAATTAATATTAGTATGTTAGTTTTAATGTAAACAGATTTTATAACTTTATAATAAAAAGCGCATTATTATAAAAACTTAATATCAGCAGAGTAAACAGTATTTTTAGATACCTTGTTAATGTTTGAAAATATATGCCAATTAAACACAAAACAATAATTTTGCAAAATTTGTAAAATTTTGAAAATATTTTGAATTATGCAAATTATATATTATATATACTTTTTTAAATTTATTAAAATTGACATAGTTGGCTTAGTTTTTAGTTTATTTTTTTATTTTTTTAATTAACTAAAATTTTAAAAATAGTTTAAAATTTGAATATTAAATATTAGAGAATACTAAAACTGACATAGTTACTAGAAAATCTTGTTGTTTTTAAAATTTACTAATTATTTTTTTTAAGTTTATTAATACTGACATAGTTGGCTTAGTTTTTTAGTTGAGTTTTTACATGAATATACTGGATACCTGACTTGCGTTTATAAAGTGACGCAAAGTATATTACGGCGACTATTTTGTGGGTGACTTGGTAATACCAAAAATAAATTAAAAACATTTTACATTTTATTATTTTAGTTTTTTAAATATTTAAAACATGTATTGAATGGTGCTAACATTGTAAAGTAACTGTTAAATTGTTCCGGACAACAATTGGTTAATTGAATCCAATGTTCAGACCAAAAATGCGGTTAGATAAACAATTGATATCTTCTAAACGGACCTATTATCTTATACCAAATTTTAATTCAACATTATTACACGTTTTACTATGTTAGTTATTGTATATACAGTGGTTTTTGCGGTACAACAATAAAAAAAAACTTAAAAATTCTTTTAAAAAATTAAACCCAATTAACTTTTTTACAAAAAACGATGCAAACATTGACAATAATTGTAAAGCATCAACAAACATTAGCCGTTTGCGTAGTGCATTTAGATTTTTATTTGTAAACTTTATGTGTGTGCCATCTGCAATGGAAGTGATTTTTTATAAGTTAAATAAACTTTATTAATTTTTCTAGAATTATATGCATTGTGTATACAATAATAACGTTGAAATTTTGTAAAAGTTTTATAAAAATCGTTTTGTAAATAAATCAGTGGGGTGTAAAAAAATAAAATAATATTTAATTTTTAAAATAACAAGATTTGTTCTTTTGCATGCTACTGTTTTATCTACAAAACATTTTTTTAATTTTTTTTTTAGAATTTTAACATTGTTATCATATACGTAATGTATATATGTATACAATGTTAAAACTTATTTTAGATAGTAATTTTTGTAATTACGTAAAATAGGTTAAGTGAAAGACCAGCCTAAGACTGAACTTTTCTTGTAGTAATTATAAAGAAATAAAGACGCTATTATTATTATTATTATTCTTGTTTTTCTCGGTTAACACCAGTAGCAGTTTATATAACGCTGGGCATACACCAAAGGCGTTATATAATCTTAAAAACTATTTTAAAATTTTTCTGACTGTACGGCAGGTGTTTAAAATTACAGATTTTTGAGTCTTTATATATATATTGTTCCGTAAGTTTAAAATTTTTATATTTTTATGAAAACTATGGGGAATAATTCCGGTGCTTGATATTATAAGCGGTACAATTACTACTTTTTCCATTGCCCATATTCTCTGTATTTCATCTGCTAACGCTGTATATTTTTCCATTTTTTCGTTGTACGTTTTTTTGATGTTATTAGTGTTATGGATTGCAATATCTATGATATTTTCATCTATTAATGTAAGGTCCGGTCTATTATGATGTATTGTTTTGTCAGTTATTATTGCCCTGATATAATAAAATTTGTGAGTACCGTTTTCTAAAATTGGTTCAGGCATATAGTAGGGATTCTGATCTGTTTTTAAGTTTTTATTTTTTGCAAGTTGTTGGTGAACTATGTTTGCTACTTGATTGTGTCTGAATAAATAATCAGTTTGCGCCAGTAGTTTACAACCCAATGTTATATGTTGTATAGTCTCCGACTGCGCATGACATTGCCTACATTGATCAGTTTGCACATTACAATATTTTATTATGTATTTTTTGTAGTTGTTAGTGTTAATGACCTGATCTTGTATTGCTAACATAAACCCTTCAGTCTCAGGAAATATATCAGCATGAGTGAGCCACGCGTTTGAGGCTTCTTTGTCGACATAAGATTGATCTAAATCATGAGAATGTCTTCCACGCAACGATTTTTGAGCCCATTTTTGTTTTATGGTTACATCTGTAAAGATGTGTAACGAATAATCTGAAGTTATGTCTTGTAGATTTAATGGCGTATGTTAAGTATCGGCCAGAATTATAGCGTTATGCAAAGGCGATGAAACTTGCTTAGAATAAAAGAACTGCCTTAACAATACAATTTCCTTATAATGCAGTGAAATAATCTTGGTAAGACCTCTTCCCCCATGTTGTCTTGGTAGAGTGAGCCTATCTGTGTTAGCTTTTGGGTGATGTGCTCTATATTGTGTAAGAGTAGTCCGAGTTAACTTTTCTAAACGCTCTAGATCTGTGTTGGTCCAATTTATTATGCCAAACGAGTAGGTAAATGCAAATGTGTTTATGGCTTTAATAATGTTTTTGCCATTCAAACTGGTTTTTAATATATTGTGAAGTCGTTGTTTATACTTGTTGGTCAGTTCAGTTTTAATTTTACTGTGTTCTATCTGTCTTGATTGATAAAAACCAAGGTACTTGTAAACTTCTCCATCTTCCATAGGTTCAATGACTTCTCCATTTTCTAGCTCATAAGATGACATTTCTCTAGTTCCTTGACTGATACTTTGTACTTTTCATTTGTTAATGCCAAATTCCATTCGAATATCTTTTGAAAAAGTTGATGCTATCTTTGTTAATTGTTTTATTTGAGATTGGGCAGTACCATATAATTTAATATCATCTATGTACATTAGATGGCTCAGTTTATATTGAGTTGTTTTATGATGTTTTACATTATACCCATAACCAGTGGCATTTAATATTTGAGATAGAGGATTGAGAGCAAGACAAAATTATAGCGGACTCAAAGAATCACCTTGAAATATACCTTGCTTTATGTAGATAGGGTTAGTATTTATTTGTAGATTGTCTGATTTTAATTTAACTACTGTGTTCCATTTACTCATAATTTCTTGCAAAAAAGATGTTATTTGTGGATGCACTTTATATATATATATATATATATATATATATATATATATATATGTAGTGTTTCTATTAACCATGAGTGTGGCACTGAATCAAACGCCTTTTTATAGTCAATAAAAGTCGTAAATATATTTCTGCGGCATGTTCTAGCTTTCCGAAGAATTGCTGAATCTATAATCAGTTGTTCTTTACATCCTTGTGAACCTTGTCGACACCCTTTTTGTTGTTCAGTGAGAATATTGTTGTTAGAGATGTGCATTTGTAAATGATGAGTAATGTACGATGTTATAATTTTGTAAATAGTTTGGAGGCATGTTATTGGCCTATATTTACTAGGATTACCAAAATCATTTTTGTCTTTTGGTATCAAATATGTAACACCCTGCGTTAAGAAACTTGGCAAAGTATTTGGATTTTGCATAAAATGTGATATATGCTGTTTGATATATTCATGTGTGCAAGTAAACATTTTGTACCAATAGTTATGCAGGTTGTCAGTTCCGGGTGATTTCCAGTTGTGTGTCTTATTTATTATTTCTGAAACAAAATTAGTAGAAATTGGTAATGGTGTCATGTCAAGTAAATAATCGGTTCTAGTCTTTTCTTCTTTAATCCAGTATGCAGAAGTGTTGTGTTCTATTTTTTCCGATCATATTGATGACCAAAATGTCTTATTATTATTATTTTCTCGGACAATTCCGGTAGCAGTTACTTATAACGCCGGGTAAATACCAGAGGCTTTATAAGTTTGTTTTAATATATTTTAATTTTAAAATTTCTTAACAGTTCGACATGTATTTAAAATGACTGATTTTTGAATTTTAATGCTGATGTTAGCTGGTAAGTTTAAGATTTGTATGGATTTATGCAGGCTGTGAGGAATAATGCCAGTACTTGATATAATTAATGGTACTATAATTACTTTATTCATTTCCCAGTTCCTGCGTATCTCATCTGCCAGATCAGTGTATTTTTCAACTTATTTCGTATAAGTTTTCTCAATATTATGTGTATTAGGAACGGCAATGTCTATTACATACGTAGTTTTATGACTTTTGTCAACTAGTGTTAAGTCCGGTCGATTGTGATGTATGGTTTTATCCGTTATTATTGCTCGGTCATAATACAATTTGAACAAGTTGTTTTCAAGTAGTGGTTCTGCTGTGTACTTATAATACGGTAAATCTACTGTTGGCAACTTAGTATTTTTTACAAGATGTTGATGTATTATATTTGCCACGTGATTGTGTCTTTGCAGGTAATCGGTTTGTGTATTGTATTTTACAAGCAGATGTTACATGCTGTATTGTTTCTGACTAAATATGACATTGTCTGCATTTATCCGTTGTTATAGTAATGTCTGATAATATACTTCCTATAATTATATGTATTAATGACTTGATCTTGTATTGAGATCATAAACCCCTCCGTTTCCGAGAATAAATCGCCATAATTTAGCCAGGCGTTCGACGCTTCAGTGTCGACGTATAATTGGTTTAAATCATGGTAATGTCTTTCATGTAGTGTTTTTTGGGCCCATTGATTTTTTATTTCTACATCTGTTGTTATAGAGTGTGTGTCATTAGCTATTGTGTCCTGGAGGTTGAGAGGTGTATGTCTGTTATCAGCCAAAACAACAGCTTTGTGGAGATGGGAACTTTCTTGTTTAACATAAAAGAATTTTCTTAAACTAAGGATTTGTTTATTATGCAGTCTTAAAATATTTACCAGGCCTCTTCCCCCTTCTTTTTTTGATAGGGTAAGTCTGACTGACAGTATTTGCTTTAGGATGATGCGCTCGGTACTGAGTTAGTGTAGTTTGGGTTAGTCTTTGTAGCCGTTCCAAATCAGTTGTTGTCCTTTTAATAACTCCAAACAAATACGTCAAAACTGGTGTTGCGTATGTACTTATAGCCTATATAATGTTTTTGCCATTTAAGTATGATTTCATTATATTATGAACTCTTTGGGTATACTTTTTTGTTAATTATGTCTTAATATGTGTATGTTCAACTCCCAATTTTGTTGGAAACCCAAATATTTATAAAATTCCCCTTCTTCCATTGGTTCTACAACTTCTCCGTTCTTCAAAGCATAGTTTGTAGATTTCCTTGTCCCTTGTGAGATGCACTTTGCATTTATCAATTCTAAATTCCATGCGAATGTCGTTAGAAAAATATTCAGTTATATTAGTTAACTGGTTTATTTGAATTTGTGTGTTTGCGTACAGCTTTATGTCATCCATATACTTAAGGTGAGATAGTTTAAAATGTGTTATACTGTTTTGTTTTATATTAAATCCGTACCCCGTGTCATTTAATATGTTTGATAGTAGGTTTAACGCAAGACAAAACCAAAGTGGACTCAAAGAATCACCTTGGAATATATCACGATTTATGTCGATTGGACTGGTGGTTATTTGCAAACTGTTGGTATTTAATTTGACAACGGTATTCCAGCTACACATCGGGTTCAAACGCATTTTTGTAGTCAGTAAAAGTGGTGTATATGTTTCTACGAGATGTCATTGCCTGTCTAAGAACAACCGCACCTATCAAAAGTTGTTTTTTGCATCCTTGAGAACCTTTGCGACAACTTTTTTGCTGTTCAGCTAGTATGTTGTTATTATAAATATGATTTTGTAGCTGATGCGTTATGCACGATGTAATTATTTTATAGATAGTTTGTAAACATGTTATAGGTCTGTATTTGGCTAGATTGCTAAGGTCATTTTTGTCTTTTGGTAACATGTATGTATTGCCTTGTGTTAAAAAATTTGGAAACAGACTTGGGTTTTGAACAAAATTTGAGATATGTTGCGCAATGTGATTATGCGTACATGTGAATTTTTTGTACCAATAATTATGTAAATTGTCAGTTCCAGGAGCTTTCCAATTATGAGTCTTGTCTATAATTTCTTTTAAAATGTTAGGTGTAATATGTAATGGTGCCATCTAAGGTATATGTTTTGTTCGCTCTTTTTCCTTTTTAATCCAATAAGCATTTTTATTATGTTCAAACTGAAGATTCATTCTTCTTTATTCTGCAATTTTTTAATTTTTTCATTAATTTTGCAATGTTCTTTAATATTTTTTTAACTGCAAAAATAAGAATTTTCAATCTTGATTTGCAAAAACTACTTTATGTTTCTTTTATAACTTTTTTCTTAAAATTTTAAAATTTACAAGTTTTTTTTGAATGAAACGTTTTTGCAATTATTTTTTATTTTTCTTTGACATTATCCATTAATTTTTATTTTTCTATGTTCTACAACGTGAACGTTCTTCATTAATTTTGCAATTTAAAATATAAGTACCTGCAGTTTTATTCAATGTTTCAATAATTGAAATAATTAAGACTCTTCTAAACATTTCACAAATTTTTTGCAACCATTTTTATTTTATTTGCAGTATAACATTAACACAAAGGTTCTGCAACGTTTATTAACATTGTTGCACAACTTTAATAAAGATATTTTCTAAAATAAACAAGTTCATAGTTAATTTGTATTTTTCATGTTTCGAATACGTTTCATCACCAAGACAAATATTCTGCAATGTTCTTCAATGTTTCTTTGTTTTCAAAAAAATAACTTATGTATTTTAACATGTTTAGTGATTTAAAATGACAGTTCTGCAAAGTTGTTCAATATATCATTATCTTCAAAAATGCAATTTTACATTTTTAGAAATAAAATAAAACATTACATTTGTTTTGCAATTTAACTCGAACATTCTGCAATATTCTTCTATATTTTAAAATGTTTCGTAAACGTTCTTCAATATTTCTTGATTTGCATAAACTAACTTTTGTAATTTTGTTATAGAGATGTACTTCTAAACTAAATTTAAAAAAATGATTTCTATATTTAAAAAAAAAATTACAAAATGGCAATATTATTATTTCATGTTTCAACGCAAACTTAATGTATATTCTTATAAATTAACATTAACTCTTAGCTGCATCTGTGCACCCCCGCTTTTGATTTTTTTACTAAAATAAAAAAATTTCTGCGATTTTGTAACTTCATTGCAAAATATTAAATTCATATTCTGAATATTGAGCCGTATCATGTGTTGAGATAAACTTGATTTTGATATGAGGTCATCAACGACTCCACAGGTGGTGCAGCTAAAGGTTAAACCAGAAGATATGTATATTTGTGTGTCATCTGCGTATAGATAGTATTTTGAGTATAGTAGTTTTTGTTGAGAATCAAGAAGTGTAGATTATATACAATAGTAGACCAAGTATGGATCCTTAATACGTTCGCTGGTACCGACGCATACGGTGCGTCGGCGCGCGTTGTTTTTATGCTGTTTATTGTGTTTATTGTTTAAATAAAAAAATATTGTCAAGGATTACTTAAATTTTATTAGGTGTTTACACCCTGTATCAGAATAAAAATTATTTGAAGAATAATGTGTTCAGTTCCTGGGGAGCGTCCTTGAAAATAGGTTAGCAGCAAAAGTGTTAAAGTGCCATATTAATTACCCTTATTGCATCGGATATTTAGTTTTTAGTTCTCACTTTTTGTGTTCTATGACATAAGTAGTCTTACTTATGTTTAAAATTAAAAACTTTTTGTATTGCTTCATGGTCAATTGTATGAAAAACTTTAGAATAGTTTATTAATGCCAGAATTTGTTTTCTATCTAGTGATTTTAAAATATTGTCTGTAATATGCGCCATTGTAGTAGCACAGCTATGACCTGGCCTAAACTGAATTAATGGAATAACATTTAAAACGTTCAGATTTTTTTGTATCTGTATTTCAATAATTATATTTATGAATTAATTAAAGTATTTGCTGAACATCGCCTTTTTATATCTAAGAAATAAAGTTTTATACAATATAATATTAAATAATTCTTAAATATCACATTTTAAAATTGAAAAAAAATTAATACTTTATAACTTTTGGATATTGATTTGACTATAGATTTCTACTTTTATTGAAAAACTTTTCTATTTATTTCCAATCCAAACTAATTAATAAGTAACACATTTTTAACAATTGTATTTTCTATTGATATTTGCAAAGTCATTATTTAAAAGAAATAAAAGACAATTTGCATCTAAATAAATTATTACACGTTCAACACTTTACTTGCTATAAAGCAAAGCCTAACCACTGACTGATTAGAGATGTAGAGCTGTGTCCAAGCATGAGTCATAGTCAAACCGCGCCAAACCATGCCGAACCTCGAATTGCTTTAGTTTGTAACATCGTATCGCATCAAGTTTACGTACCGATGCAGTAAACCAGAGTAAGTATTTGCACGCCGTGTCAAAGGATGACCGCGGGGAAGTTCACATCGACACAATTAACTGTCAGTGGACGTACTCGCAATATATAGTTGGATTATCAACTAATAAGTTTCTAAATTTATTATTTCACAAACATTATTATTCTGCAAACTCTAAATGTCTCATTTTAAAAAATAATATAAAATATAAATAATTTAACATTTATCTATTAAAAATATACATTGAAAAAAGACCATTTGGTCCTCCTTTTAAATTGTACATAATATTTTTACAAAATTTAGTAATTATTCTCAAATAAATTTGACTTACCGTTAAAATGAAACAGCAACTTCTTTTCTATTTTGTTTCTGCAAATAAAATAAATTAAATTAATTTTATGTGTGCATTATTAAAAAGCAAAGTATTCAGGCCTATTCTGTAACTTTTCTAGTTAAAGATATTGTTCAGTAACAACATCGTTATGGTGAAACTCGTAACGATTTTCTTAACAATTATGTTCAGTATTCCTATTCACTAAGGACAACATCGTTAATTATTTCCGTAACAATTTATCTTTATTTAAACTACATGAAGCTAGCATTCGATCACTGCTTTGCAAGCGTGCGATTGGTACGTGCATGCATCTATCGCATTTCGACGATGTTTCTCTTTTTATTGTTTACAAATTCTTAACGTGTTCATAACCTTATAAAAAATTATCAGCTAAATATAAAATTCATATAGAAATTAAATGGAAAACTACATAGACTATTGGTGTTATTAATTTTATTTAAAAACAATGATGGAATGTATAATAAAAATACTTAGAAGTTACGCTAACGCTGATACAATTGTAATAAAATTATTAAATTAGTAACAAATGTAGAAATTATTTTACATAAAATAATAAATTGCTTAAAGTCAGATACATGACATAATTAAACTTGTAATATAATTATTTAATAGTTATGTTTATATTAATTTAATAATTATATTACAAGTTTAATTATATGTATAAATCATACACAAATTTTATTAGATAAAATATTTATTTTATTGTGTAATATTTTTTTACTGATTTACAATAGTAGGAAATATTAATATAAGCATGTTTCCAACTTAAAATGTATAAAATATATTATAATAATTCTTATTTTGAACATTTATAGAAGTAAATTGTTAGGTTAAGAATATCTTTAAGGCTTAACAAATACAGTGAGCGTGATTGTTAACTTAAAGACTATACATAACCACAAATCTTTAATTTGACAATCAAAATATTTAGCGGACGCGTTACTGAATACGAATTCTTTTCGATGTTGTTAACTTAACAATTGTCCTTGAGTTAACAACTTTATACATCTTTAACTCTTAAAGATTTGCTTACTGAATAGGCATGATTATGTATCAAATCATAAATACCGACACCGGCAAGATAAAAAATATGTACCAATAATTATTATTTTCTATTGAACTATAATGTACGTGTTCATGATTTATATAGCATCTGCATTATATGCACTTCACTATTTGCATTAAACTATAAAAAAAAGTTTATATTAGTTTAATTAGTGATGTATCATAGCTTATAGCGATAGAAGTTCTATATCGCCAGCCGAGTTTCACAATTCATTAAACACCTTTGAAAGTTAGCCGGTCCTAATTAGGCAAAGTGACCACCAATGAAGCTAAATTGAATGTAGTTAATAGTTGAAATACCAGATAACTCATCTCAAATAAAATTGTTCACTCGGATGAGATGAAATTGCAATTTAATATGAATAATCAAGCTTGGAACTTGCTTAACATAAATAAACTTTTAATAATAATTAGAGCTTCGATTTATATCTATAGAACTATTGAAAATGTTGGTACACATTTTAAAATTATTTTTTTTCAATTACAGCACAATATCATAAAAACTTGTTGACTGATCTTTTAATTGAGAGAGCAAAATACTAATGACTCCGTAAATGTAAACTTTACACAGGTTATGAACAAAATAACTGTTTTATTTGTAAACCAATTTTATTGAAATAACAATGAATTAAAAGATAAATGCTGCACACAATGGCTTTAACATTATTACTTATTTTTATATAAATTTGATGAGTAATTAAGTGTAATATTATCTATATGCTGTAAATTTAAAAGTAATTTTGATTAACTGTTTTATGATTTTTTTTTAAATATTATAGATTTTTGCACAATTTTGTAAACAAGCACCTAAATATTTCTTTTTCTTTATTTCTTTTATTTAAGCTCACCAACATATTCCAGCATATGTTTATTAGAATAAACAGGCATATAGATACCTGCCACAATGCTTTAACCTTTTTTTGCGTACGTAAATATAATTATATGAATTTATTTAAAAATTAAAAATAACAAACACTCGTAACAAAATACCGCTCTGCATAGACGTATTGTACTGCTCTGATTAAAAACCAACCTATCCAACAACAATTAATTATCTGTTCATCGTATATAGTGTTACTGTTAATAATAATGTTGTGTAAATAACATTAAATAAACCGTACTGTTTCTACAAGAAAGGGCCCAATCGAGTGCGCCCATATGAGTACAACGGAGCGCGAAAACATGGACTTGGACGAGAGTGACAGCTATGAAAGTGACTCGCGCGTGAATCGCTCTCTGTCCCAGTCGCAGACCGATACCGATTGGGAAAATAAATCCCAAACTCAAAGAAAATGGGCCTGCCTAGTAAAAAATACAAGGCTCTAATAAAAAGAAATGCGAGTTATATAGTGCATAACAAGGTGATTAGCACGTACGAATGATAACCTGAGTATGTCGCTGGTCAGCATTTATTTCTACTATATAAACAAACGACTTACTCATCACGCCGCTTATTATTATAATTAATTAAGACCATAGTAAACTAAAAAATGAAATTTCTATTATTTAAATAAAAGTTTTTAAAAATAAAGTTCTTTAATCACGGAATTTAACTTTCGAGAGTTATTTTATAGTACCGCAAACAAATAATTTAAAAAACAACAACAAAAACCAAAACAACTACAAATACATCAAAAGTTACCAAAACAATAGCACCGACAAATGTAATTAATAAACCATCAACATATATACTGATAACAATAAATCTACACATACAATAACTAATATAAATACAAATAACTTTATAAATTAACAAACAAATAAACTATTATCTAATAGTAGCAAAAACAAAGATAAATATGCCAGTACATGCAATTATTATTATTATTATTATTATTTTTATTATTATTATTATTATTATTATTATTTTTTTTTTTTTTTTTTGTTGTGTTTTAGCGTCGACTACTAAGGTCATTAGCTATTTATTTTAATAATAATAACCTCAGGTTATAGACCTGAGGAGACAAAACAACACATTAAAATGGTTAAATAAATAAATAAATAAATAAAAACTAAATCTAATATCACAGTTGCTTAAATTAAAAAACTAATATCACAAAACTTACTATTTAACCTAACCTAATATCACAGATGACACCGAAGCTGTAAAATGCTTCGATGCCAGACCCTAAAAACTAAAGTAACTAAACCTAATATCACAACTTAACCTAATATCACAACCTAACTTAATATCACAGATGACATCGAAGCTGTAAAATGCTTCGATGCCAGACCCTAAAAACTAACTAAACCTAATATCACAGATTGCACCGAAGTTGTAAAAGACTACGATGCTTTAAACAACTCAACAAAACAAACTGATCAATAAAAATAAATAAATAAGTTAACACCAAAATCATTATAAGACAACACAAAACTTGGTTACACCTGTTTGAGGAGTCCTGCGTCTTTCAAGAACTGGACGCACCTTCCCATGGACTCTTCTCTATTTGATAAAATAGACGCCACGTTGTTAGGGAGCTCGAGCCGATTACGGTGGGGAAGGTAGGCTCGGCATTCCTCCAAAATGTGCTTCACCGTTAGAGGGTCGTGACATGTTTGGCATTCTGGTTGTTCGTCGCCGGTCAGGAGATACGAAGAGGTCAAGTTGGTATGACCTATGCGCAAGCGACATAAGGCGACCTCCTCTCTCCTGTTGAGATCTACCGGCGACTTCCATGCCGTCACGGAGAGCTTGATTTCCTTTAATTTGCTCTCGAAGCCGTTCCATACTCTTTGCCAATCCTCGATGACCTTCGATATGACGTAACCTTTGAGATCATCGGGTCTTACGGGTATGTTGTCCGTAGGATCCGCGTCAGCCGCCTGACGGGCGGCTTTGTCGGCCAGCTCGTTGCCCTCGATACCCACATGACCCGGTGTCCAGACAAAGATAGCTCTCTGTCCAAACCCGGCCAGGCGGAATATCGAAGTTTGTACGAGCTGGACCAGCGGATCGACCGAGTACATAGACTGTATACTCAGGATGGCACTCAGCGAGTCGGAACAAAGGAGGAACGAACTGTGAGATGACGTCTCACAGTTTAGCAGGGCTTTATGCAAAGCATGTAATTCTGCGGTGTACACGGAAGCCTCTTTAGGGAGAGACCATGAATGGGCCGTACCGTCTAAAACGAAGGCACTTCCCACTCCCCGATCCGTTTTCGAACCGTCAGTATACAACCGCGGAGAGTCTGGGTATTCGGCAACGATTTCAAGAAACTTGAACCTCAAGACGTCGGGGCAAGTTTCTCGTTTGCTCTTGGAGGTCAGATCAAGACGAGTTATAACCCTCGGCAACAGCCAGGGTGAAAACTCGCCAGAACCGACCTCGAATACCATTGGATAATTAACGTTGAGACTCTCCTCTAGCTCCTGCGCTTGGACGCACACCGGCCTACTGACGGTAGGCCTGAGTCTGTATTTACGTTGCTGCGTTTCGTTGGCGGTAAATATGAGTCGGTTGTTGTGACCCCTCTTTGATCGCATCGCCGCGGCGTACGTGAGTACAAAGCGACTGCGACGAGCAGCTAGAGGGAGTACACCCGACTCGCAGCAAAGACTCGGTGCGGGACTCGTCCGGAATGCTCCCGTGGCGTATCTAATGCCTGCGTTGTGGACTGCGTCTAGGGCTTTCAACCGGGATTTTCTGGCGGATGAGTATACCGCGCAGCCGTAGTCGACCCTGGATAAAACCAGAGCTTTGTACAGCCGCAACAGTACCTCTCTCCGCGCACCCCAGTTGATGTTGGCCAAGCACTTGATCACGTTCAAGGCTTTTTTGCACTTTGTGACCAATTCATCAATATGTGCCCGAAAGGATAAGGTCCTATCGAGCACGAGCCCTAAGAAACGGACTGTTTCGACGCACGTGATTCTGGAACCCCGCAAGACAAGTGCGGGGTCCCGGTGAGGTCTTCTGAGGCGGCAAAAATGCACGCACGAGGTTTTCGTCGTAGAAAAGCGAAAACCTCTCGCCTCTGCCTCTCTGTCCACTTCGTCTATGGTGATCTGGAGTTGACGTGTTATGGCAGGGATGGTATCTCCAGCCATGTAGATCACCAAGTCGTCGACGTACAGACATGTTTGTACAGGTGTAACCACCGAAGCCGCAATATCATTAACCGCAATCGCAAAAAGGGTGACGCTGATTGTCGACCCTTGGGGAACACCGTTCTCTAGACATAATGTCTTCGAGTTAGTGCTTCCCACCCTTACTTTAAATTTGCGATCGCGCATGAAAGATTCAAGAAAAAGAGGCATACGGCCCCTGAATCCCCATGCGTGCAGCTTCTGCAAAATTCCATATCGCCAAGTCATGTCATACGCCTTCTCCAGGTCGAAAAACACCGCTACGAGGTGTTTTCTTGCTAGGAAGGCGTCTTGGATAGAATTTTCTAGACAGATTAAATGATCAACGGTACTGTGATTTCGTCTGAAACCCGCCTGGTATTTAGCTAAAAGATTGTTACTTTCCAGCATCCACACCAGACGGTTGTTGACCATTTTTTCTAAAAGTTTACTGAGACAGCAGGTAAGTGAAATCGGTCTGTAGCTGTTGACGTTGTTTGGATCTTTGCCCGGCTTTAACAACGGCAGGATAATGGCCTCTCTCCAACATTCCGGGTAGACGCCGCTTTTCCATATCAGGTTGTAGATTTCCAGCAACCGCTCCGTCATGCGGGAGGGAAGCTGCCGGATAACCTGATAAGGCACGTCGTCTGGTCCCGGTGCGGAGGAGGTACCCATACCGTTAATTGCCGTTTCCAACTCTTTTAAGGAAAATAAAGAGTTGTAGGGCAAAGAATCCGGGGAAGAGAAATTTAGCTGAGTTTCTAATTGATCTTTTTGACGCAGGAATTGCTCACTATAATTTTGAGAGCTACTGGCAGACGCAAATTGAGTTGCCAATGCGTCTGCAATGTTGGCCGCTTCGGTGACTTCGCGTCCGTCGACGATTAGGATGGGAGCCACAGAGGGAAATTTCTTTCCCGACACGGCTCCCACCATTTTCCACACTTCGCCGACCGAAGTGGTCGGCGTGATCGTCGATACGTAGCTCTCCCATGATCGTTGCTTGCTTTCAAGAATTTTGCGGCGCGCAACGGCTCTCTTCTTCTTGAAAGCGATCATGTTTTCCTGCGTCGGAGATCTTTTGAAACAATTGAAAGCTTTCTTTTTCTCTTCCACAGCTACTCGTATATCGTCGTTCCACCAAGGAACCGACGGACCGGCCAGCTGACCGCTGGACTTTGGGACAAACACATCTGCTGCTCGGACAATACAATTAGTGAAAACCTTCACGGCGGTCTCGACATCCTCACCATTTGACTCTGGTGGGACCAGACTGGCTTGGAAACCTTGCCAGTCTGCGCGGTCGAGACACCATCTACGGGGGACGGACTGTCTGACCCGTTTGACGATGGTTTTAATAACGATGGGAAAGTGATCGCTACCGTGAAGGTCTTCTAATACATTCCACGATAGACGTGTGGCTAAACGTGGGGACGATAGAGACAAATCAATTGCCGAAAAGTTTGTACCCCTACCTCCAAAGTGTGTGGCGGAACCCGTGTTGAGGAGGACAGCGTCGCTTTGATCGAGAAAATCCTCAATCAAACGACCTCGCGTGTCTTTCCTCAGGGAACCCCACAGCGGATTGTGGGCGTTAAAATCGCCCACCAGGAGGTAGGGCTGTGGAAGCTGCGAAGTAAGTTCTTGTATATCTTCCAGAGTCCAGTCGAACTCCGGAAGATACAGGTTGCATATTGTGGCTTTTATCGGGATGGTAAGCCGGATTGCGATTGCCTGGAGTCTAGTTCTGAGGGTTATTTCCGTAAACGGCAAATTTTCCCTCAGAAAAATAGCGACTCCACCTTTGGCTCGGGCACCCGGCAAAACGTCACTTCTTGTGCACGTAAAGCCCCGAAGATTGAAATTTTCTTGGGGCTTGAAGTGCGTTTCCTGTAAGCACACGCAAAAGGGCATGTGCTTTACCAGGATCATTTTCAGCTCACAATAGCTGCGTTTGCAACCGTTGCAGTTCCACTGTATTATCGTCTCCATAATTTTAGATGACTATTAAATAAATAAAATAAATTAAGAAATAAATAACACGTAATAGACGGACAGCTATTAAAATAAGTTAACACAAAACAAATAAAACACCAAAGTTGTAAAGAGACTTTGATGTTTGGACATAGACAAGGCAAAAGATACATTCTTAAAGCTAATATCACAGATGACATCGAAGTTGTAAAATACTCCAATGTCAGAACCATAAAATACATAAAACTTAAAACTAATATCACAGATAACATCGGAGTTGTAAAAGACTCCGATGCCAGAACTATAAAACAAATAAAACTTAAAACTAATATCACAGATGACATCAAAGACAAAAAAATCTTTAATGCCAGAACCGTAAAATGGAAAAGACAATACAAGTACACAAATGACACCGCAGTTGTAAAGGACTGCAGTGCCGATACATAACAACACATAATTAAAAAAACATAATAGAAGGCCTACAGCTGTTGGGAGCGTGATCTGCCCTTTTTCCAGCCAGGTTTCCTTCTTCTTCTGCCTCTGGTACTGCCAGTGTCGACAACAGAAACTTCTGATGCCGTACTGGATCCGTCGTCACCGTTGCTGGAAGAGGGGTCATCCCGCTTCCGTTTACCCGGATCAAACAAATCCATATCTATTTGTTTTGGCGTTTCTGCCAAAACAAGTTTGGTCAGGTCAGTTTCAAAACCAACCTGAGAATGTGTGGGGGGTACATCCCCCACGTTTTTGGTTAAAGAAACCGAAGTTTTCTTTAACCGTTGTTGCCCCGGAGGTTTTGGTGGGGGCATATTTGGTTTAATGACCGGTATAAGCGGTCTTTTTGCTGCAAGAAGTTGATTGTGCCCGCTTAATGCAGCAATAAGGGGGGGCAACAGTTTATTTATAAAGTCGTTTACGTCTACAGAGCTTTTAGATGCAGTCGCCGCTTTGGCGTATGATATTCCGGCAATTGGTGTATGGACTAATACCAATTTACGTGCTTCAAAATAGGATAATTTGTTCTTAGTCATGATTTCTTTGATAGCGAATTCTTCTTTATATTTTGGACAATTACGTGATCTTGCGGAGTGTTCTCCTTCGCAATTGATACACGTAATTGGCTGTTGACATTCGCTACCTTCATGCAGAGGTTTTCCACACGCGCAAATCTGCTCTTTGGAGCAACGAGCAGCTGTGTGTCCAAACCTCTGACATTTGAAGCAACGCATTGGTGCCGGAATATATGCCCTGACTGGGAGACTATAAAAGGCCCCTTTTACGTTGGTGGGAAGTTGAGGGCGGTTGAACGTCAATATATGATTAGGGGTTTCTTCGCGTTTTCCGTCGCGCATGCTAGAAATGCGACGCGCATCGATAACCCCCTGACCACTCATGTTCTCTACAATTTCCTCTAACGTGCAATTTAAAAAGTCTCTGCAGTAGACAATTCCCTTACAGGAATTCAATGTTTTGTGAGCTGAGACTGTCACGTTCATATCTGATATACGGTTACATTTTAGCAATTTCGATGACTGAGCGGCTGAAACCGTTTCTACAAGAAGGCCATCTCTGACCTTCTTAATAGATTTAGTATCACCGATCAGTCCGTATAAACATTTACTTATTAAGAAGGGGCTAACTTTTTCAAAGTTGCCCTCTTCTCTAGTGACCAGGATGAACCGAGGGACAGGTCCCGCCTTCTCATCACTGGCACTGTTTGACAAAATAGCTTTGCCAGACTTCTTCCCTTTTGTCGAAGAAGAAGCTGGAGGGTCCGATTTGTCATCGGAAGGGGACCGGGTAGCATTATCCGCTGGCACAACCCGATCAGTTGCACCAACTTCCGAACAATTGACTACTGCGCTACCGGAGCATTGTTCTCCCACTCCGGTAGTTGCCAAACCCGTGCCGATTATGAAGCCCCTGTCAGATTCAACTGACGGCACGGACTGGGGGCGTGATTTTGATTTTGACATCATTAAAAAAAGGTTTGCGTTTTACCTACCGCCAGGTTGGGAATGAAAGGAAAAGAAGGTTAGGGGTAGAAATGGAAATGACAGGATAAATAGGGAAGGTAGCCAGGAATGGCTTTGAGTACATTTGGTTTGGCTTCTGCTCATTGACCCATCCGGCATGAGTGGCCCTGCCAGGAGTTTAAACTCCCGCCGGCATAGCTCGAGCAGAAGTTACTCAGCCCCCTCACCACGACAAGGTAGTACCCACGAGGGGGATTATTATTATTATTATTATTATTATTATTATTATTATTATTATTATTATTATTATTATTATTATTATTATTATTATTATTATTATTATTATTATTATTATTATTATTATTATTATTATTATTATTATTATTATTATTATTATTATTATTATTATTATTATTATTATTATTATTATTATTATTATTATTATTATTATTATTATTATTATTATTATTATTATTATTATTATTATTATTATTATTATTATTATTATTATTATTATTATTATTTTGTTTTCTCGGACAATTCCGGTAGCAGTTACTTATAACGCCGGGTAAATACCAGAGGCTTTATAAGTTTGTTTTAATATATTTTAATTTAAAAATTTCCTAACAGTTCGACATGTATTTAAAATGACTGATTTTTGAATTTTAATGTAGATGTTAGCTGGTAAGTTTAGGGTTTCTATGGATTTATGCAAGCTGTGAGGAATAATGCCAGTACTTGATATAATTAATGGTACTATAATTACTTTATCCATTCCCCAGATCCTGCGTATCTCATCTGCCAGATCAGTGTATTTTTCAACTTTTTCCGTATAAGTTTTCTCAATATTATGTGTATTAGGAACGGCAATGTCTATTACATACGTAGTTTTATGACTTTTGTCAACTAGTGTTAAGTCCGGTCGATTGTGATGTATGGTTTTATCCGTTATTATTGCTCGGTCATAATACAATTTGAACAAGTTGTTTTCAAGTACTGGTTCTGCTATGTACTTATAATACGGTAAATCTACTGATGGCAACTTAGTGTTTTTTATAAGATGTTGATGTATTATATTTGCCACGTGGTTGTGTCTTTGCAGGTAATCGGTCTGTGTCAGTATTTTACAACCAGATGTTACATGCTGTATTGTTTCTGACTGAATATGACATCGTCTGCATTTATCCGTTGTTATAGTAATGTCTTTGATAATATACTTCCTATAATTATATGTATTAATGACTTGATCTTGTATTGAGATCATAAACCCCTCCGTTTCCGGGAATAAATCGCCATAATTTAGCCAGGCGTTCGACGCTTCAGTGTCGACGTATAATTGGTTTAAATCATGGTAATGTCTTCCATGTAGTGTTTTTTGGGCCCATTGATTTTTTATTTCTACATCTGTTGTTATAGAGTGTGTGTCATTAGCTATTGTGTCCTGGAGGTTGAGAGGTGTATGTCTGTTATCAGCCAAAACAACAGCCTTGTGGAGATGGGAACTTTCTTGTTTAGCATAAAAGAATTTTCTTAAACTGTGGATTTGTTTATTATGCAGTCTTAAAATATTTACCAGGCCTCTTCCCCCTTCTTTTCTTGGTAGGGTAAGTCTGTCAGTATTTGCTTTAGGATGATGCGCTCGGTACTGAGTTAGTGTAGTTCGGGTTAGTCTTTGTAGCCGTTCCAAATCAGTTGTTGTCCATTTAATAACTCCAAACGAATACGTCAAAACTGGTGTTGCGTATGTATTTATAGCCTTTATAATGTTTTTGCCATTTAAGTATGATTTCATTATATTATGAACTCTTTGGGTATACTTTTTTGTTAATTCTGTCTTAATATGTGTATGTTCTAACTCCCTATTTTGTTGGAAACCCAAATATTTATAAAATTCCCCTTCTTCCATTGGTTCTACAACTTCTCCGTTCTTCAAAGCATAGTTTGTAGATTCCCTTGTCCCTTGTGAGATGCACTGCACTTTGCATTTATCAATTCCAAATTCCATGCGAATGTCGTTAGAAAAATATTCAGTTATATTAGTTAACTGGATTATTTGAGTTTGTGTGTTTGCGTACAGCTTTATGTCATCCATATACATAAGGTGAGATAGTTTAAAGTGTGTTTTACTGTTTTGTTTTATATTAAATCCGTACCCCGTGTCATTTAATATGTTTGATAGTGGGTTTAACGCAAGACAAAACCAAAGTGGACTCAAAGAATCACCTTGAAATATACCACGATTTATGTCGATTGGACTGGTGGTTATTTGCAAATTGTTGGTATTTAATTTGACAACGGTATTCCAGCTACACATGGCATGTCTGAGAAAAGTTGTTATATGTGGGTGTACCTTATATAGTTTTAATGTTTCAATTAGCCAGGAATGCGGAACGGAATCAAACGCTTTTTTGTAGTCAATAAAGGTGGTGTATATGTTTCTACGAGATGTCTTTGCCTGTCTAAGAACTACCGAATCTATCAAAAGTTGTTCTTTGCATCCTTGAGAACTTTTGCGACAACCTTTTTGCTGTTCAGCTAGTATGTTGTTATTATAAATATGATCTTGTAGCTGATGCGTTATGCACGATGTAATTATTTTATAGATAGTTTGTAAACATGTTATAGGTCTGTATTTGGCTGGATTGCTAAGGTCATTTTTGTCTTTTGGTAACATGTATGTAATGCCTTGTGTTAAAAAATTTGGAAACAGACTTGGGTTTTGAACAAAATTTGAGATATGTTGCGCAATGTGTTTATGCGTACATGTGAATTTTTTGTACCAATAATTATGTAAATTGTCGGTTCCAGGAGCTTTCCAATTATGAGTCTTGTCTATAATTTCTTTTAAACTGTTAGGTGTAATATGTAATGGTGCCATCTCAGGTATATGTTTTGTTCGCTCTTTTTCCTCTTTAATCCAATAAGCATTTTTATTATGTTCAATTTGCGTAGACCAAATAGTTGACCAGAATGTTTCTATTGTTTCTTTTGTGGGAAAATTTTGATTTGTGCGCGTTACAATATTATTGGCATTTAAATTTCTATAAAATAACTTTTCGTTATTTGTATAACATTTATTTTGTTGTTTTCGCTTGGTGCACTGTTTATATCGTTTAAGTCTGCTACTTAGCGCAGCAAGCTTTTGTTGTAGAGTGTCCCTGTAGTGAGTAATATTTTGGTTTTGATTTTCATGAGTCGAGTGGATTTTAAATTTGTTCATAATATTTGTAATATTTTGCTGCAATTTTTTTTGATCTTGTTCCATTTATATACTGTGTTATTCGTCCTAGATCTCGGCGAATGTTTTCTATGCGTTTTCCAAGCCGTCTTTCCCATGCTGGTATTTGATTTGACTTATTAATATTAGAACTTGTTTTGCATATTGTTTTTGAGCCATTACATCGAACCGCAGCTACAGCAGCACAATATATAGCTGTGTGCATGTCAATAAAATCGCTAATGCCTTCAAGATGGTTTGATAAAATTTGAGTATTAATTATATTTGTAATTGTTGCTAATTTACGGGATGTATGTTGTTTAGGTATTGTATGTCTTTGAGTTGGATCTGTTCCAGTAAACTCTGTTAGAGCGGTGTGAAATAATATTTTAATTTCATCAACTAGCGGTGTATTTGCATTAAATTGATTAGGATGATCATCATTTGCAACGTTATATTCCATATTTTCTATACTTGAAACCGGTTCTATTCCACTTGATATTACTGCGTATTCTCGGTTATTGTCGGTATCTTCGGCGCCGCTCGGCATTGTCATGTTATTGTTTAGACTGTTTAGAGCGTCGGCGACTTCTTGTTTTATTTGTTCTAGCCTTGTCAGAGGAATGAGCTTGTTAGTGACAATAGTTCGTCGTTGATCGGCAATTCGTTGTTGGGTTACTTGCATATGAGGATATTCTGTTAAAAATGCTGAGTGCAAAGCTTGTCTGTATTGTGTCATGTCAGTTTCTAAATTTGTTATTTTATAAAATGTTCGCATGATAAACGTATTTACTTCAAGGGTCCATTTCATGCGTACGCGTGATTTTCCCGCCTTTGTGGTCGCAGGGAGCAAATTATTTGTTCCCTGTGAAACAGTGTTGGTGGGTTCCGGGTGCAATCTTGTGGACGGTCTGCCAAACCGTGGGTTTGTGCCACTCGCTTCACTATCCACGGTGAACTGAGTTTCATATTCATTAGGCTCAGTTCGCGCACCTAATGAATTTGTATTAATTACAATGCATTCATTTAGCTCCATTATAACATGGGTATAGCTAAGGCAACCGCGGAGACGCCACCTCCATTGGATAAACCATTCCCTTCGGTATTGTTTTTAAATTAAATTATAGAGAAAATGTAGCAACTGACATTAGTATTTATTGATAAAAATGATCCGTCAAATCTTATAAATGCAGTTTCACGGCAAATAAAATACTTATTTTAGTGATTTAAAATGCATACAACTACCAACCTTAACAGAGCTATCATAGTTATAATTACATTAGTAATACATTCATCTGCTTTTTCGATGTTTGACCGTTACCTCGTTTGGCGCCAAATCAACTGCTCACGAGTCAACCTCTCGGGTGAACAATTGTTTACCAGAGGTTATGTACGTGTTGAGAATACTGATAATGCTTTTATGCAAATTATGCTGTACTGCCGGCGTCACAAACACTTACACTGATTTATCACTACATGTTCTTAGTTATTATTATTATTATTATTATTATTATTATTATTATTATTATTATTATTATTATTATTATTATTATTATTATTATTATTATTATTATTATTATTATTATTATTATTATTATTATTATTATTATTATTATTATTATTATTATTATTATTATTATTATTATTATTATTATTATTATTATTATTATTATTATTATTATTATTATTATTATTATTATTATTATTATTATTATTATTATTATTATTATTATTATTTTTCTCGGACAATTCCGGTAGCAGTTACTTATAACGCCGGGTAAATACCAGAGGCTTTATAAGTTTGTTTTAATATATTTTAATTTAAAAATTTCCTAACAGTTCGACATGTATTTAAAATGACTGATTTTTGAATTTTAATGTAGATGTTAGCTGGTAAGTTTAGGGTTTCTATGGATTTATTATTATTATTATTATTATTATTATTATTATTATTATTATTATTATTATTATTATTATTATTATTATTATTATTATTATTATTATTATTATTATTATTATTATTATTATTATTATTAATATTATATACAAAACCACTTCCATTGCAGCTGGAACGCACAGAAAGCCTACAAATCAAAATTTAATTGCACCATGTAAATGGCTCATATTTTATGCTACTTTACAATTGAAGCCAATTTTTCTACTATTTTTTGAAAAAAAGTTTACTTTTTTTGGGAATTTATAAGTTTTTCTTTTCAAGCTACTGTACTGCTAAAACCACTGCATATATAAGTCTAACTATAATAAAAAAAGTTAGTCATACGTAAAATAAAGTTGTCCAAAAATTTGGCTTAAACTGGTAAGTTTATTTAAAAGATATCAATAGTTTATTAAAAACACATTTTTGATCTTATCTTTGAATCTAATTAACCAATTTTTGTCCGGTTTATTTAAATTGTTTTTTCAACTGATAGTATTACACAATGTATGTTTTAAATGTATAAAACTTTAAAATAATAAACTGTGAAATGTTTTTAATAGTTATTTTGTATTACTAAGTCACACTAAAATGGCCGCCTTAAAATAATTTGCTTTACTATAGAAACGCATCAGTATAGGGAGTCATGTATCCAGTTATATATGTATATATTTATGATGTTTTATACTTTTCAATTAATTTAAACGTCATGTTTAAACTAATTCACAAAACAATGCATTAGTATTTTAATTTTAATTTTGTAAAATTTTGAGTTAAGTTATATATAAAAAATTCTATTTACAAATTTTGACATAGTTAGCTTAGCTTTTAAGTTAAGTTTTTAAACTTTCTACTTAACTAGAACAATTTGTTTTGCAAAAAATGGTATTAGTAAACTTTTTGTGTAATGACATTTTAAAAATAATTTAAAATTTGCTAATTATTTTATTCTTAATTTACTAAATGACACAGTTGGCTTAATTTTTAAGTAAAATATAAAAAAAAACTATCTATTTAAAAATTAATTAAAAAAAAAAATTAAATTCAAATTATTTTATTTTTATATATTTATAACTAATTTTTTAACCTACTACTGACATTTTTTTGAATCAATTGAAAATTTTAAAAATATTTTTGAATTTGTTATATTTTTATATATTTTTTACAATACTAAATCTGTCACAGTTTGCTTAAATTTAAACTTTTTATTTAACTTGAAAGTTATGTTTTCTTTATTTCTGTTGAAATTTGAAAGTGTTTTTGATACTTAGTCAAAATGAGTTTGATTTTTCTGCACTTAATTAACAATTGTGTTGCAAAGCAAAAGAGAATTAATATTCAATTATGACTTTTCGTTATTTTATAAGTATAGTATAGTCATACTTAACTGCAAAGCAACAGTTTAAAGTTTTTCGCACTTAAGTCATAATTAATCGGTCAATAACAAATACTTTTTTTAACTTTTAGTTATTTTACAATAAATCATGATTATTCGCAAAGCGACAGAATGCTTTTTATATTTTCGGCAGTGACTTACAGTAGTTAGTCAATAACTATTTTTTTTTTTTAATTTTTAGTCATTTTACACTAAGTCGTAAATCAATTACAAAGCGGCAAAATGCTTATTATGTTTTTTGCACTTAATCACAATCAACCGCGACGAGACTCATGATTTTTAGTCAATTACTATTATTTTTTTACATTTATTCATTCTACACTAAGTAATGATTAATTGCAAAGCAATAAAATGCGTTTTAAATTTTTTGCACTTAGTTACAATCAGTCGCAAAGCGATACATGATTTTTAGTCAATAACTACTACTTTTTTTCACTTTTAATTTTGCTCTAAGTCATGATTAATCTCAAGCCTATAGAATGTTTTAAATTTTTGCACAATCACAATCAATCGCAAAGGGATTTACGATTTTTACTCAATAATTACTACTTTATCGCAAAGCAACATTCTACACTAAGTTATACTTAATCGTAAAGCAACAAAATGTTTTTTATATTTTTTGCACTTAGTCACAATCAACCGCGACGAGTATGGTATTTAGTCAATAACTACTACTTTTTTTTACATTTAGTCATCCTACATTAAAGCATGTTTAATCAAAAAGCAATAGAATGCTTTTTATATTTTTGCACTCAGTCACAATCAATCCTAAAGCGACATATAGCTTTTACTCAATAATTACTACTTTATCTTACTCTTAGTCATTTTACAATAAGTCATGATTAATTGCAAAGCAAAAGAATGTTTTTTTATATTTTTTGAACTTAGTCAAAATTAATCGCAAAGCAACACACAACATTTAGTTAGTCAACTACTACTTTTTGTCATTCTACAGTAAGTCATACATAATCGCAAAGCAACAAAATGCGTTTTTTATTTTTGCACGTAGTCACATTCAATCGCAAAGCAACATATGGTTTTTACTCAATAATTACTACTTTATTTCACTTTTAGTCATTCTACACTAAGACATGATTAATTGCAAAACAACAGAATGTTTTTTTTTATATTTTTTGCACTTAGTCAAAATCAATCGCGAAGCGACACACGGTATTTAGTCAGTAACTATTAAAACCACGAAACTATTTTTTTAACTTTCAGTAATTCAACACTAAGTCATAATAAATTGCATTTTGTCGTAATCAATTGCAAAGCGACATAAGGACCTAAATTAATAATAATTAATGTTCATTGCTTTTGGTAATAGTCATAACTAATTGCAAAGCAACAGAAGTTTTTTTTTTAATTTTTGTAATTAGTCACAATTAATCGCGAAGCACTTCACGGTTTTTAGTCATTAATAATTACTTAGTTATTGGACTTTTTTAGCCATTTTGCACAAATTTTCTGATTTTTTGTTATTTTATACTCAATCGTAATTATTTGCAAAGCTGCAAACTGTTTTTTTTTTTTTAATAATTTTTGCATTTATTTTTTTGATTAAGTCATAATAAATTGCAAAGCAACAAGAAGTTCTTTAATACTTTTGCATTTAGTCATAATTACTTGAAGTTTTAGTTATTTGCACTTTAGTAATTAATTGTAAAGCAACAAAAATTAAAAATACAAAGCAACAAACTTTATAATTTTTAGTCATTTTAGACTTAGTCATAATTACTTGCAACGCAACCAGTTTTTTTTTAATATTCTTTTCATTTATTTTTCAACTAAGTCAGCAATTTGCAAAGCAACAAGATGTTCTTCAGTTTTTACACTAAGTCATAATTAATTGGACTTTTTTAGCCGTTTTGCACTCAATTAATACCTAATTGCAAATTTTAAATAATTTTTGCATAATTTTTTTAACGAGAAGTAACTAGAGGTTTTTTTAGTTTTTTACATTTAGTCATAATCAATTGGATTTTTTAAATTATTTTGTATTCAGTTAAAACTTATTTACATAGCGACAGAATGTTAAAACTACGAATTAACAAATTTTATGATTTTTAGTTATTTTAAACCATTCAGTTCGGTTTGTTTTTTGTTCGTTTTTGATTTTTTGTTTGGTTTGTTTTCGGTTTCTATTTGGTATCTAATAGAAATAGTAGCACCAAATACTTACTTGTAAAGTAATAAGAGGGTGCTCCCAATAAATTCTTCCTTCGTTTTTTTTTAATTTTTCTATAAAGAAACAACACGGCAACAACTTGACTTTTCTTTATTATGATTATTACTAAACCTGTAAAAAAAAACACAAAACCTGATACAAACCGTGTATGTGTAAAAAAGTTTTATTTGTTTTTATTTGCAATCGAAAACAAACCAAACCGATTGGAAACCGTATACGTGCAAAACGAGCTTTATAGACACATTTACTTAAAAATTACATTTATACATAGGCAATTGCTTTAATTTTTTTTTTTTTCGTTTTAATAACTTATTAGTTTTTTGTCGTTTTTAAATTTAACTTTAAAAAATTGCAATTTTAACGCAATATAAAACTTTACTAGTGAAATTAGAAACTTTCTGTAGAATCCAATTCTGCTTTATTTGCTGTAAAGCCCAAAAAACTAATATTTTGATTCTAGTAATCTGAGCAAAAAAAAACCTGTTTGTAATTTTTTTTAATTGCCAATTAATTTTAGAAGTAAATTAATTAAAAAATATAAATTTGTTTTGTATATTTGGGTTTGACAGGTATGAAATTCAAAAAAACTGCAAAAAAAAGCTTATTTTTGAAAATAAGTTTATACAAATTTACGTTTCTGCACACAATTTTACATTGAAAATAGTCAGTGTCTTTCTTATTGGCCGTAGAAATGTCTATCTAGAAAAAAAAAGTATACAAAATTTTATAAACACTAGTGTGGGGCTTAACATTTTTTTTGGTCAAATTTTGATGAGCGTCGTAATTATTTGCGAAGCTGCAGACTGTTTTTTTCAATAATTTTTGCATTTATTTTTTAATTAAGTCATAATAAATTGCAAAGCAACAATACGTTTTTTAATTTTCCTTAATTTAGTCATAATTACTTGGAGTTTTAGTTATTTGCACTTAATTAGTATTTAATTGTAAAGCAACAAAAATTAAAATTACAAAGGAACAAACTTTATGATTTTTAGTTATTCTTGACTTATTCCTAATTACTTTCAACGCAACCAATTTTTTTTTTTAGTATTTTTTTCATTTATTTTTCAAATAAGTCTTAGCAAATTGCGAAACGACAAGATTTTTTAGTCAAATTTTGATGAGCGTCGAGGGAATTTATGTTATGCCAAAAATAATTACAATTTCAAATGTTGGCGCCGATAAATAAGTCTAACTAAAAGAAGAAAAGCGCAAAAATGTTTTAGTTAAATTTCTGAAATTAGATTACAAAAATATAAGCCAAACAATCTTATAAAAATATAAAAAAATATATTTGTTTAAAAATGTGATTTTTTTCTAGATGGATTTTTCTACGCACGATAAGCACGACACTGACTATTTTCCATGTAAAATTGTTTGCAAAACTTAAATTTTTATTGATCTTTGCTGTGAACGCTGCCATATGTGTATTTGTATAAGTTTATGTCAAAAGATTGGCTATTTTTGCAGTTTTCACCTTTGGCGGTTAAAAAAAATCTAAAAAATGCTTCTTTTTGCCGAGCCCGCTGAGAACAAAAAAATAGTTTGATGGCTTATGCGGCTTATAGACAGAGTAACGACTTAAAATGAGGCCAAATTAAATTTTACGAAAAAATTTTGATTGATTTCATTAGCAATTTTTTTGTTTTGAGTAAAATTGCAATTTTTAAACAAAAAAGCGATTTTTCAGTCATAGTTAAAAATCTACAAAAAAACTTTATTCTACGGAAAAATTTTAATCAATTTTACTAGTAATTTTGTTTTAGTTAAAATTTCAACTTTTATAGTCAAAGTAAAATGAAGGTATAATAAACAATTGTTCATTATAATTAGTACTTACTAATAATATAATTAAAAAAATTAAATCGTTACACTATATTTGTGTTTTATTACAAAAAGATAGAAAGCAAATATTTTCTTTTCTATTATAAGAGATTAACAAGAAGTTTGTTTGGAATTATCATTATAATTGTATAACTTCTTTCAATTTTATGCTAACGTGCATTTTTACTTAGATAATAAAGCAAAAAGTATTTTTAAATTACAAAATTTACATTTAAGTCTATATAACTCAAAGGAGACAAATGTAACAATTTTCTTTTAAATTTGTAATTTAAAATATAATTGATATACATTTTTTTAATTTTTTTTAACAACTAAAATTTACTTTTTAATTTGGATTAAATACACTCAAGAAGCACAGCAAAATTAAAAGGCATTGTATTAATTGTGTAAATAATTGAGCATTCAAAGCTGTATGTATACCTATATTTAAAAACCAGCATTCCGTTACTATGTACTTAGTATACATATTGAACAACATAGAAAATAAACAGTAGCTTTGTTTCATATCTATATTCTATTAGCAATCTCAAACTGTTCAGTTCTTTTGTTGTGTGACCTGATTGTTAATGTTGTTCTATGCACAGATTACCTGCAATACACATCAACACCACCTGTTAATAACAAACTAGTGTTTGGAAATGATTATAAATATCTATTACTATTAATTAAAAATGTATCAGTTTTTAGTTTGTTTAGTCAAACAAAATTTATTTTGTAACAATAAATTACTTACTGCAATTTAATTTTATGTATGTGCTATAACTATGTACAATTTGTCGCAAGTAACTCCTAATTTTCTATCATAATGCTTAACATTTTAATTTTTTTTTGCAAATGTTTGTAGCAAATATGTAACTGTCTGTAGAAAGTAAATGTCAACCAAGTATTTATTATATTTATAATATTTATTAACTCTAAAATTAAGGTTTACATGTGAAAATAAAATAAATCATATCATTATATAAGTTATGTAGCCTACAAATAAATCTGATTTTTTTTAACACAAACAGAATTTTTAATTGCAAAAGGTTATATGTTAAATAAACAAATCATAAAATAATAATAATACAAAAATTAAACCCAACTTGTCAGTCGGAAAAATAGCAATATGCAGCACCTTGTTTTTTTTAATACAATAAATGTTTAACAAAAATTAAATATTAAATGAGAACATTTTTCTAAGTTTATATTAGCTTTTACTTAAACTAAATATTTTTAGTATTGCTACTTGAAAATATAAAAAATACGCTTAACGTGAACCTATAAATGTTTACTAAAAATATTATTATTTTAATAATGTTTGCTATTTATTGTTTCAGCTCTGGATAGACACGAACTTATTTATGTATTTATGTGTCTCACTTCAATAATATTATTTATATTAGAAATTGCGCTATTAATCAGGTGAGTGTCAAAATCAAAAATAATAAATAATCTAATTTTAATTTCACTTTGCAGGAACAAATATTTCAATTAAATTTTATTTATTAATGTATTAAATTAAAAATGATTTTGAATTGTATTCTTATACTATAATTAAAATTTGAAATAGAATAATTTCAAAAATATTAATTTATTTACAAAAAAAAGATTGTAGCAAAAGCTTGTCAATTATTTTTATGTAGCAAATTCAAAAAAAATTCATTGACGTTATAGGTAGCATCAATTAATTAAAAACGTCTTTTAAATGTGGCAATGATTTTTTGTTTTGTTTTGTTATTAAAGATTGTAAACAACTATTTGTTGTGCCGTTATTAACTCTCTTTAACTTAGCCATTTGTACAAATTATTTTAAAAATGTGCAGTTATTACATCTGTTTATAATTGATCAAAAATTATTTATTTTGTAACAAAAATTGCACAGTATACACTGTAATAAAAAAAACACGTAAGAAACTTATTTGCTACATTAAAACATCCTGTCTTATAGATGTATTATATAAAAATTGTGCAATAAAATGCAATTTTTTACTAACTGACAAGCGTTACTGTATTTTATATTAAGTTTATATTTAATATAAACAGTATTTTTTTTAGATTTTTAATTTTTTATTTTCATTTTTTAATTTTTTATACATACTTGGTGCCCGATGAACTAATTCCCATCTCTACATACTCTTAACTGACTAATATAAGTCTTTATAACATGCAATATTTAACCAGCTTACAAAGTTTTATCTTTTATAAACTCATTTTACTATTCTGATATTTACAAAATGATAGAGACTGACTGTGGTATATTAATGTGTACCACTACTAAAATGATTTATTTTGAAAAACTAGCGTTTTTATATTTATAGGTTAATAATTAATAGTTGTAAATTACTTTTGCATATAAGATCGTATTTTTTAATTTTTTTTTTTTAAATGTTGAAACTGGTTTACAAAATAATAAAAATAAATAAAGCATATCAAAATATATAAAAAAAAAATTAATTTATACAATTTAAAATAATAATTAATAATTTCATTGCTCTCTGTGTATTATCCCTGATAAATAAAATAATCAAAAACTATCCAAAGTTTAAAAATTGCGGTATTAATAAAACACGATCTATATATAAAGACTAAAGATTTATGACTGTTCAATAATGTATTGATTATTATACTATGTCATTAAAATCAGCGTTTTAAAATCTATTATTACACATGACGCATGACATATGCATGTCAGTACATGTGCACCCATAAGTAATGAACATTTATTCACGAGTGTGTACTTGTGAGTAATGAACTTTTACTCAAAAGCAATTTTTTCTGAAAACAAAAAAAAAACAAAAAAACTAAATTACATTTAAAAATAAATTAACAGTGTTTATTTAAGTTATTTGGTATTAATTATATAGATGATCTGCAAAAACAGTGTTCAGTATATTATTATATATTATATTTGATATTTTTCTATTATTGTAAAAACCTTTGTTTTTTGTAATGTTATTATCATAACCGATTGGTAATTTTCTATCATCAATTTTCATTCTTGTTCTGAACAATGCCAACAATTAAGGTGTCTTTAAAAAATGATTGTTTTATTGTTATTTTAAAAATTGCTTAAAATTCTTACTGTTAAATATTTTTTTGGTTGTTATTCTTTGTTTTGCTATTTTAAACTAACAATTTACTTGATGTATATATTGATTTTAATGTTGTTATAAACAACATATTAATATGCTTTTCAGCATTAAATAACATGTCTACAAACTAGGTGGTTTATAATTCATATAAATACACTAAAAGCATATTTTTCAAAAATAATTTTATATTTTTAAGCTTACACCAATTTATAAAATTGTTAAATTTTTTATATTTTAATTTTGATTGTTGTAGCAAATTAGACATTATTTTTGTGGCTGTTTCAATAATCTCTGGTAGCACTAGTCAGGAATTAAATATACTTTCAAATATAATATAATTATATTTTCAAATAAAAAAAAATTTGAAGTGGCAAAAAAAAAATAAAGAATGAAGTACAATAGTTGGAATAATGCAGGAGTTGAACTACAGCAGGACTTGATTGGTATAAGTTGTGTCTAGTTAACCATTGGCTTAATAGTATTAGTACGATATTTTTGGTTTTGGTTTCTAATGTTTTTGAAGAACTAAACAGTTTGTCTGTTAAATCCAGTTCAGGTCTTGGACAGGATTTCTTCATATTTAAAAAAATATTTATTTTTTAAGAACGTATACATTTGTTTGTCCGCAAATAAAAGTGTGTTTTCATTAGTTTAAAAACATTGTAACATGACACTTTTGTTTAAAAATAATAATAGACAAGATATCTGTAACTACAAACTATTTTCTCTTTGATAGTTTCTTTCGTATTGTCTCCAGACTCTATTATTTATTTTACTTCCTTATATCTGTTTTATTTTTTGTCTCTTGTTTTGTTTTTTGCTCTTCTTTAAACTCCAGTTTCTTTATGTTTATTTTAAGGAGATTTGCTATTTTTTAAATTTTTAGTTTAGTGTTTGCGCACTGACTAGTTAAATCTTTATGCTTCCTAATTAATTCTCCCATTAATTTAAATAATGTATTGCCTGGCAAATTTTAATATCTTCCTCTTTTTGTGGTTTGACCGGAGTTTTTTTTTTTTTTTCATATTTGACGGTGTTGTTTTTGCAACTTCCCGTTTTTTAAAATTGCATTCATACCGCGTTTTTTGACCTTTCCGTCTTGGCCTAATTTTGCGTTTAATTTGGTGTTTCCGCGGTAAATGTTCTATTGTGTAAACACTAAACGTGTCGCACGTCACAACACTGTGTTTTTAAAACACGCCCGCACCTTTTTTAATGTGTTCTTATCACAGTTTTTACACCTTTTGCAATTTCACAAAACTTCTTATTACTGTTTCTACTAAATCACAGTATTTTACTTTTTAAATTTTATAGATAATCATTTGCTAATTACTATTATTTAAATCACCGTTAAGCACTTTTGCAATCACGTCCGTTCTCCGTCGGACATTAACCGCGACTCTGTTGATAACATAAGAATGCTATACCTTATCATATGCTTTGGAAATGTCTAGAAATACTGCAAAAATTTCTCCATGTTTGTTTTAAGTAGAATTCTATTTGTGACTAACATGAGTCAGAAGATCTGTTGTCAAACGTTTTGATAAAAATCCATATTTTTCTTCTTTTTTGTCAGCCATTCATACGCCACTATTGGCGTCTTAGCCTCTTCTCTGCTTGTAATGCTGGCAACTTAGAAAGGACCTACAGTTTTAAGTGGATTCCGAACCACTAGAGAGAATTCATCACTTCATCACAGAAGGTTTTAACCGTAAAACCCCACGCTGGCAAGGCGGCTTGCGGATTGGCAGAGCGTATAGAAAATGAAAAGTATATCACGGTATATGGGAATCAAACCCACAATCTTTGGTACAGCGGCCGGATGCCTAAACCACTGCGCCACGCTCTCTTCAAAATCCATATTGAGTATCTAAAATAAAATTATTTGATTTTTTTTGACAGATTGAACAATAATGCACTTAGTTTATAATTTAAAAAATCAGATTTGTTTCCCTTTTTAGATATAAGTTAAACATTTGCAATCTTCCATCAGTTTTAGAATGTATTTTTTTGGCAAATATTTTAGTCAGAATAAGAACTCATTTATTTGCAATTGTTTTAAGAATAATAAGTGGAATTTCATCTATACGTGATACCTTTCTGATATTTAATTTAAGAAGATATTTTTGAACGTTGTCTAAAATTACCTATCATTTTACCACTAACCGGCATTGTAAGAACAACAATAATAAAATGCAGAATAGTAGCATTAGATGCAAAACTATCTAAAAAAAAAAAACTTTTAGATTAACTTAATTGTTTTTATCATTTTAAAGAAAGAGCATTAAAGATTTTAAATTATCTTGCAATGAATTTATAGATTTATAATTTTTTTTGTTGTTTATAGAAAGCTGAAAAATCTTATGTTTTTCAGATTGTATTAAATTGTCAAAATGTTTTTTTTTTATTTGTTTCTATAATTTTGATAAATGTAATCGTAACGACTATTCTCATATTTGTTAAATACTTTTTGCTTTTTACTAACTGCCTGTTTTGTCTAACTTAAATACAGGTATATTTGTTTTGGATTAATATCAAAAAATTGAACAAATAACATTTTGAATCATTTTTGTGATATTTTCTGCTGCAATATGTATGTGATACCAGAAACCCGAATTTGTCATTTAAAAATCTAAAAAAAAAACAAATTGATCAAAATTTATTAAAAATAATTGCAAAGCAAAAATTAAAACTATGCGCAAATCTTAAAAACTATAGGAAGAGTAAGCTTTTGCAACATTTTTTTTTTCCAAAAGTGATTTTTTTACCTTAATTCATAAAGAACTGTAATTGCCTTATTTTTACAAATATTTAATAAGAATTAAAATAAAAAATTGTAGACAAAGTATGGATTTTCTGTTTGAATCACAAAATAACTTTATCCCAGATACGCAATATAGATTTTTTTTTTTTAGATTACATTCTAAAGACCATATTAACAAGTATGACAAAACGACTTAAAATTTTTTGGTTAAAATGCTACAGATTTTAATAAACAAAGACTTACAATTATTATCTAATTGGCATATACCCATTTTTAACTCTAAAAAAAAACTCAACTTTTTACTGTTTCAAAATTAAAATTTATGATGTCATCAGTATCAAATAATAAACTAAACAACAAGACTATTTTATAGAAGTTACAGTCATTTATAATCTTAGAATATTAGAACAAGTATGTTGTTAACATAGCTTTAAAATTATTTAAAAAACTAGGATTTCTTAACACATTAACCGCCATAGCACTACCAAAAAGTTTATTATTGCCACCTGTGGTCACATGCTTAAAGACTGCAAATATGTGTTTCCTAAACCGTTGACAAGTATTTAATAATAATAATAAATTTTTAATAATAATAATAAATTTTGTTATGTGGATACACGGAGATTGTGTTTCTACTGACACGGAAAAAGTGCAACAAATAATTAAAAGTTCAGAGAAATTTAGTTGCAAAAATTGCTCACTGGAAGTATCTGATAAAGAAATTTGTAATCTTTCTGCAGTTGAAGTTCTTTTTAAAACTTACTTTGGTCCCTTTGAAGGGAAAATAATGCAAAGTTTAGAAAATATTAATTCTAAACTTGATAATATAACCACTAGAGTCGATGCTTTAGAAAGTGAAACAAATATTCTAAAACAAGATATAAATCAATTAAAAGCTAATTCTAACAATAGTTTTGAAGATATCGTGGAAGAACTGGAAGAACGTCATAAGCGTAAAAACAATATTATGATATTTAATGTCAGAGAATCGGCACATCAATCGGTAGAAGAAAGAATTAAAATGGATAAATCAGCTGTCTCAAAAATATTACAACCTATTGATAACGTTCCAAACCCTACAAAAGTATTAAGGGTAGGTCGAAAATCTGCAAAACCAGGTCTTTTAAAAATCGTTTTTAATGACTCTTTAATACCTAAACTTATCTTAAAGAATCAAGACAAAATTAAGGAAGCAGATATCAAAATTAGACAAGATAAAACCTCGGCTCAATTGGATATTATAAAAATGGTACAGCAACAATTTCAAGAACGAAAAATGAAAGGAGACAAAAAAATTTACATTAAATATCGAAATGATAAGCCTGTAATTTTTAATTCGCAGTCCACTTCAAAAAACTACAACCATTAAAAATCTATTTTCAAAATGCGGGAGGGATTAAGACTAAGTTACGTGATTTGGAAGTAAATGTGTCACTTTCAAATTACGATGTTATTATAATAGTGGAAACATGGCTTACTGAAGAAATTTTAAATACGGAAATTATGTTACAAAACTACGTAATTTACAGATCGGACAGATCTGTATTATCAAGTACAAAGTCTAAGGCTGGGGGAGTTCTAATAGCGGTGCACAAAAGAATAAAATCTCAACAAATTCAAGATATACCACAAACGGTTGAACAACTTTTTGTGTCATTGACTTTCAATGGGACAACAACGATAGCTGGTGGATTGTATATTCCTCCAGGTTCCGATAATATAAAATATGTTGTGCATTGTGAAACCATGGAAAATATAATGGAAAAGTATCTAAATAGCAGATATATAATCTGCGGAGATTATAATTTACCTGAAGCACGCTGGGCTAATGATGATATTGGAGTTCAGTAAACAACATCGGCTAGTTTAAACGCAAGAACAGTTTGTGAATCATTTGAGATACTAAACTTTTTTCAGATAAATGATATTCCAAATCCTCGCGGAGTATTTCTGGATTTAGTATTTACTAGAGATAAATCTAACACAATAATAGCTGCAGAAGATACTTTGTTGGAAAATGGTGTTCACCATATAGCGTATGTCATCACTATAGACAATTGCAATTCAGAAGCTCAAATGAAATTTAAGGAACTTGTACCAAATTTTAAACAAGCAGATTTTACACAAATTAATAATTTTCTAGCTAATGTAAACTGGGATTTCTTATGCAACGCCAATGAAAACAACTGTGATATTAATATTCTAGTTTCTCAATTTTATGATGTGCTGTTTAAATCTATTGAATTATTTGTACCTGTGAAATGTGTACGAACCAGAACATATCCAAGATGGTTTAACTCTGAACTGAGTGGAATTATAAATGCAAAAAAGATAGCACATGCTAGATACAAGAGTTCAAGTTTACATCAAGATTATATTCAATTTAAAAACTTAAGAGATCGATGTAAATCTTTGGGGAAAACTTTACATTTAAAATACACTCATTCTTCTAGCCAAATGATATGTGATAATCCAAAACTATTCTGAAGGTATATAAATGAAAAAAGAAATACGGATGGTTATCCAAAAATCCAAAGATCTGTATTATCAAGTACAAAGTCTAAGGCTGGGGGAGTTCTAATAGCGGTGCACAAAAGAATAAAATCTCAACAAATTCAAGATATACCACAAACGGTTGAACAACTTTTTGTGTCATTGACTTTCAATGGGACAACAACGATAACTGGTAGATTGTATATTCCTCCAGGTTCCGATAATATAAAATATGTTGTGCATTGTGAAACCATGGAAAATATAATGGAAAAGTATCTAAATAGCAGATATATAATCTGCGGAGATTATAATTTACCTGAAGCACGCTGGGCTAATGATGATATTGGAGTTCAGTAAACAACATCGGCTAGTTTAAACGCAAGAACAGTTTGTGAATCATTTGAGATACTAAACTTTTTTCAGATAAATGATATTCCAAATCCTCGCGGAGTATTTCTGGATTTAGTATTTACTAGAGATAAATCTAACACAATAATAGCTGCAGAAGATACTTTGTTGGAAAATGGTGTTCACCATATAGCGTATGTCATCACTATAGACAATTGCAATTCAGAAGCTCAAATGAAATTTAAGGAACTTGTACCAAATTTTAAACAAGCAGATTTTACACAAATTAATAATTTTCTAGCTAATGTAAACTGGGATTTCTTATGCAATGCCAATGAAAACAACTGTGATATTAATATTCTAGTCTCTCAATTTTATGATGTGCTGTTTAAATCTATTGAATTATTTGTACCTGTGAAATGTGTACGAACCAGAACATATCCAAGATGGTTTAACTCTGAACTGAGTGGAATTATAAATGCAAAAAAGATAGCACATGCTAGATACAAGAGTTCAAGTTTACATCAAGATTATATTCAATTTAAAAACTTAAGAGATCGATGTAAATCTTTGGGGGAAAACTTTACATTTAAAATACACTCATTCTTCTAGCCAAATGATATGTGATAATCCAAAACTATTCTGGAGGTATATAAATGAAAAAAGAAATACGGATGGTTATCCAAAAATTATGCAATATAAAGAACAGATATGTGATAATGAACAAAAGTGTGTGAATTTATTTGCAGATTTCTTTTCATCGGTATATGTTAGTGAAGTGTGTTCTGTTACGTTTTTTGAAAATAGTTCCTTTGTTAACGCTTCAAATTTTTTGTTAAATGTTACGGATGTTTTTGATGGGATATTAAATTTAAACGATTTAGTGTTACCTGGCCCTGACGGAATACCAAGTTTCTTTTTAAAAAAATGTATATATGTGTTAGTTAAACCTCTTTTTAATTTATTCTCAATTTCTATATCAAAAGGTGAATTTCCAGAATTTTGGAAACAATCTTATATTACGCCAATTTTTAAATCCGGCAATAGAAATGATATTACTAACTACGTGGGTGTGTGTAACCAATCTGCTATGCCTAAGTTACTCGATTCCTTAATTGCCGACCAATTAAAATGGATGTGTAAAAACATTATTACTGAAATTCAACATGGTTTTATGAAAGGACGATCGACTTCAACAAATCTTATGATCTATCAATCTAAGATAATTGAGGCATTTGAAAACAAAACGCAAGTCGACGCAATTTACACAGACTTGGCAAAAGCATTTGATCGGGTAGATCATGGTACCTTGATTAGAAAATTGTTTGGGATTTGGTAAACGTGTGGTAAATTGGTTACATAGTTTTTTGATTGGCCGAACACAGTGTGTTAAAATTAAAAATCATATTTCCAAAATTGTAAATGTTACGTCAAGTGTACCACAAGGTTCACACTGTGGTCCTATTCTATTTATATTATTTGTAAACGATTTATGTGATGTGATTGTAAATTCAAGTTGTCTCCTATATGCAGATGATTTAAAAATATTTAGAAAAGTAAGCTCAATAGCGGATTGTATTGCCATTCAACAAGATTTAGATAACATTGGTAAATGGTGTAAAGTTAATAATTTGTTTTTAAACCAATCCAAGTGTTATGCAATGTCATTTAGTAGAATAAATAATCCATTAACTCATTGCTACTCTATCAATAATACGTCTTTAAAAAGTGTGAACGAGATATCTGATTTGGGAGTCATATTTGATTCAAAATTAAATTTTAATAACCACATAAACAGCATGTGTTCAAAGGCTAGGAAGATGATGGGTTTTCTAAAGAGATCATCATGGGAGTTACATAGTGATGCTTGCATAACACTTTACAGGTCCTTGGTACGCCCAATACTTGAGTATGGAACATCAATTTGGTCTCCTTATCAAATAGGCAATATGGACAAAATAGAAAAAGTACAAAAAAACTTTCTAAAATTTTTCTCATACAAATTGGGCATGAATAGAGAAAATATAAATTATGAAATGATATTAGAAACCTACAATCTAAAATCTTTGGCAGAGAGACAATTTATAAGTGATATAAATTGGGTTCATAAATTAATAAACAATTACTTAGATTGCCCGGAACTTCTAAGCAATCTAAATTTTAATTTTAATCAACTAAGAATTACGCGCAACATAAATATTTTTAGATGCAACATCCATTCCAACAAACTATGGACATTTTAATCCAGTGTCACGCATGATGAGAACATGCAACCTGCTTAAATTAGACAAGCATTTTATTTTATTTGAAGCATCACATGCATCGTTTAAAAATCAGTGCCGTAAAATTAATTTAAAAAGATATATGTAAACGTGTTTTTGTTAATTATGTAAATTATGTACTTATTTATTGTATTAAGCAATATGCACAAATGTAAAAGTAATTATGTAACTTTAAAGGCGCTGTCGTAAATAAATTTATTATTATTATTTATAACTTTTTAGTTCATACTTCTACATTTTCTGAGGTATAGAAACGTGCTGCAATCTGTCCAATTTTTAAGAAAGGTGACTACTGATTTGCAAAATTATCAACCTATCTCAATCTTATCTAATTTTGCTAAAGTCTTTGAACAGACAATTTATACTATAATATATAAGAATACACACGCTTACGTTTCTCCTCACCAACATGGTTTTTTGTCAGGTCGATCAACAACTACAAATTTAGCTATCATTACACAGCATTTAAACAAATCTTTAGATAGTCGGAATTAAACTGATGTTATTTACACTGATTTTTCACGTGCTTTTGATTCAATTGATCATCACATATTACTAGAGACCGGATTTAAAAGCATTAAAAATACGAAAAAAAGCGCTTAAAAAAGCATGAAAATGTAACTAAAAAAGCATTAAAGAAGCACCAAACATGTAAAAAAGCATTAAAAAGGCATGGAACAATTGAAAAAAATAAAAAACTTAAAAAATCGATACAAGTTAATAATTAAATGTTGCTCTAAGTGTTCAACTGTAAAATTCTGTCTTCAATCACTTAAAATGTTTTTGAAGGGAAAAAGACTTCTTTCGACATGCACACTTGTTATTGGTGCATGTTTAAATTTTGATTTTAAAACTGGATTTATATCGAAATCTGAAACATTCTCTCCACTCAAAATACAGTTTATTTTATTTAATGTCGATAAACCTCCATTTTTCAAAAATACATTTTTGGATTTTAATTTCACTGTTTGCCTTATACAGCCTAGTACTTTTAAAATTGCATCTTTGAAATCTCTAATTATACTTAGACTTCCATTTAACGTATTTTCCTGTTTTCCTAGCGGTTTTATGACATGATTCACAAAACCGAAAGCTAAATTATTTTGAAGTTTTCTATTTTTTAGAACTGCTTGGCAGTTCTTGACTTACTTGCAGGATACAAAAATTGTAAAACAACGTTTTTAATTTTTTTAAAATTGAAAGAATTTCTGACCTACCGACTATTTTAGGAATTATAAAACACAGTTATTTGACGCTATGAGCTCAGTCGGGATTTACAGAATTATATTAAACTTGTCTATATAATATTATAAAAAGTATGCAAGATCTCGATACGTAAATTTTGCTAAGTTTTCTAAATAATAAAATAATATACCCTTTTTTTATTTACATTTCAATCCACTAAATTTCATAAAAGAACTGATTTATAAAAAAAAATGTACCAAAACTGAAAAAAAAGCTTAAAAATAAGCACAAAATCTTAAAATAAGCAGCTAAATTCAAAAAAAGTACTAAAAAAGCAAAAAAAGTGTAAAAAACTTAGTGCCAAATGATTACATTCTTCACAATTCGTGCATTTATTTAGACATATTTTCGATGCTTTAACTATTTAGCGTAAGCATAATAGCAAGGAATCCGCTCTCTACATATTACTTCACAAACTAAGTTCATTTGGTTTTACTAATAACATGTTAAAGTTTGTATCATCTTACATTAAAAATAAAGTTAATTATGTCTACTACAATGGTTTTAAATCTATAACATTAATATCAAGCTCATGTGTTTCCCAAAGTTTAAATTTAGGGCCTTTATTTTTTAATCTATTTGTTAATGATTTAATAACATCAATTTTGTGTCCCGTTTTAGCTTATGTGGATAACATTAAATTACATCTTACAATTCGTACACCTGGTCATTGTTCAATACTGCAACAAAATATTGATGCAATTGCTTGGTGGTGTAGCTTAAATAAATTAAGTTTAAACGTCAATAAATGTAATATTGTTACGTTCACTCGCAAACATTTTCCGTTAATCCATAACTATAATATAAATAAAACTTTGCTAAATTGTTATTCTGAAGTTAAAGATCTTGGAGTTTTGTTTAATTCTCAGCTCTTCTTTGCAAATCATATTAATTGTTTATCCGCTGCCTTTAGGATGTTAGGCTTTTTCATGCGCACGTCCTAATATTTTAACGTAATAGATTTATTAAAAACGTTGTATTTTGCACTTTTCCGTAGTGAGTTAGAATATGCTTCTGTAATATGGTACTCATTATACATAAATATGACACTAAAAGTTGAACGCGTCCAAAAACGGTTTCTGAATTTTTTAACTCTCAAAATAGATGAAGAAGAAGGAATTTTTAGTGGTTTGAGCAAAAACAAATTTTTAATTCCGTACACATGACTCATACATGACTAAAGTATATAGTTGAAAAAAAACAAACTGTAAAATAAAGCTTTTTGACTTGGTCTAAAATAGCATAAGTGAGCATCTAATAAGACAAATAAAAAATGTATATGCAGTAACGGTGAGCAAAGTATGTGTAAGTAGTAGAATACAAATTTCTGAAAAACAAAAGATGTAAGACAAAAATGCAGAAAAAGTAAAAAAAAAGTAGAAACAAGAAAAAAAACTACCTAAAGAAAGATTGAAAAAGACACAAGAACATATGAAATGAATTAATAATTTATTCAAAATCAGTCAATCGAATCACAGCGGCCAAGGGTCAAGCATAGACAATTGTTTTGGTTCTACAAACCTCGTCAGTATGCCTTGTACGACCACGGCATCGCATGATAGCGAAGACAATTTTGAATAAATATTTCTGTTCTTATGAACACAATTGATATTATAAATAATCAAACGAAAGACTGGTTTGTCTTTCGTTTGATTATTTACAAGAACATATGTTAAAGGAATGTATTGAGATAAGAAAAAAACAAATAAAAAAAATGTATGTATTAAAAAAAAGAAATAGTGTAAATGAAAAACGTCATTAAAAAAAGAAAAAAAAGTTTTAGATTAAGTGTTTTAATATTATATTACTTAAAAATATTATTAACATTTAGTGTTTAAATTGAATTTTATCATGTTGAATATGTTGTGTAATTTCTAGATTGTTACAAATTACGTGTTTTAATAAAAATTGATTTTAGTTATGTAATAATATAAATTTATCAAAGCCAAAAAACAATTAAATAAATTATTATAACAACAAGAATCATTTAGTTTTGCACTTTTTGCTTTATATATTATTGTTACTTCTAGTTATATACATTTTTTTATATAAGTGACGCAGCAAACGCCAAACCTCTCATCTACCACAAGTCGCTTATTAATTAATTAAACATTAATTCAACGTTTCAACGGCTTGTTGTAAAACGGTTCTTTTCTACCAAATTGTTTAAGCGCATCACTTTACTGCAAAAAAGGCAGTGACACTATTTCTTTTGTCCTGCTCTAAACTTTTGTTAGCCGCACTGCCTCCGTTTGTGCCAGTCTATCTCAACTTGTTGCATCAGCGTGTCACCGCTACGACCCGTCATCGTTTATGCCCGCTTTTATATAAATTGCACCTGCAAACTATTACTAATATATTCTGTAAATGTCACAATAGGTTATATGACAATCTTGCATTATCAGTTCGTACAGAGCATGTTTTCTGACGCTCAACCGATTTTAGACAAGTGAAGTACGGCTATGTTTGAATTTATTGAACTGTTATTATTATATAATTATAAAACTTTGCAATGGTGCACCCGGAATGCATCTAGCAACAACAGTGTTGCCTATTCTCAATACATAAATAGCAACCTTCGTAGCAGTCAACCATTCATTTTGCAAAGAAAACATGTTTAGTTTTTGTTATGTAGTTTCTTGCCAACTATATTTAATAGACGTAAAGTTAGCTATGAGTCTTACAATTTAACTATACCATGTTACAGTCTTATGCTCTGTAAAAATGTACAATATTTTTTTTTGCAAATTATTTTTATTAAATTTAAAGACAATTGATAAGTTATTAAACTAATTCTTGTCAAATTGGTGTCTTTTTCAGTTTTTGTAGTACAAAATATTGTGTAATTGTTTATCTTTGACCGATTGGGTGGATTAAATATTTTGATTTAATTGTATTGGTTTGTATTTATTAAATTGGTAACACGTTACTATTTGCTGTCAAAGTTAACAACTCCGGCTCTTTGAGTTTGCACACTTAAGCAGTAAGGATGTGTGCAAAATAATAAAATAATTTTAACATGTTCCCTTCTCCGCCTTAAACGCATATCAACATTAACAAAAAATAAAAAATCTATTAAAACAAATTTCTACACTGCGTTAGAAACCATTAGTAACAGTTATAAGTTAATAAAAACTAATATTAAATATTAAAACCTGCATAACTTGAATCTTAGCGCATACATTGTTGCAGATTTCAGCTCTAGCTCCGGCAGAGCATGTTAAGAAGTTGTAGCATTAATTAATTTAGATTTTGTGACTATACTATACAGTATACATGATTAGAGTCTATGCAACTATAATTACGTAACATGAGAGTGTAGGTGTACCAGGTGCTAAACCTCGTCAGTATGTTCTATTGTCTCAATTAACGGATTTGTTAGTATAAGTTATGTAATTGTTTCATAAGTATATATTCAAACTGAGTTGTGAGGTAGAATAGTTTTTAGGGTCTGGCATCGAAGCCTTTTACAGCTTTGGTGTCATCTGTGATATTAGGTTAGGTTAATAGATAGGTACTGGCATCAAAGTCTTTTACAACTTTGTTGTCATTTGTGATAGTTGGTTCTGTGATATTAGTTTTAAATTTAGTTTTTAATTTTAGCAACTGTGATATTAGATTTAGTATTTATCTATTTATTTATTTATTTAATCATTTTAATGTGTTGTTTTGTCTTCCTCAGGTCTATAACCTGAGGTTATTATTATTTAAACAAAATAAATAGCTAATGAATGACCTTAGTAGTCGACGCTAAAATACAACAAAAAAAAATATATACGTTTATTTGATTTTACAGACCAAATGAATGGTATAAATTATGTAAATACAATACAATACAATACAATACAAAACAATACAGTACAATTGAATACACAATTAATAAAAATGTACAACACAATTTTGCAACTTCTGAATAAGTACAAAATTGACTAGTTACAAAAAAAATTATAACATAACAAAACACAAACATATGAAAATAACAATCAAAATGGTATGTTAAAAAAAAGTTCATAGTTATATAGAACTTTTTGACACAGTTTAATTTCAATGACAGTTTGAAAGTTTTTTTTTTAATTTTCTGATGGCAAGTTAGTGAGTAATTGAACATTTTTATAAGATAGTATTTATAGCTTTTTGAACTTTGCTTAGCCTAACTGTAAGTAATATTATATTTGTGTTGGTTCTCGAGTTGTAGCTATAAATATCTTTTTGTGTTATTGATTAAAAATGTTGTTTTTGCCAAATAACAAGCATTGAAAAACAAATATTAAAGAAACAGATAGTATGTTCAAAGCCTTGAAATGTGGGCTACAACTTCTTAATTGTGGTACAGCAGCAATAATTCTTATTGCCTTTTTTGCATTATAATTATACGATTAGATATTGTTGTAGTGCCCCAGAACATGTATTGTAACTTAAAATAGAGTGTATATATGCAAAATAAAAAGTCTTTGTAACATGCTGATTTGTGTTTGGAGCATTTTTTCTAAGCAGGTATATGTTCTTGTTAAGTTTATTTATTTGTTTGATATACCTACCAATAGCATACTTACCAGCACGGTTTATCCTATCATCGCTCAGTGTTACCAGGTCTATCGTTTTAACAGTAGATCTATTGTTTTGGTTTATGTGCTACTCAGAAATTTATTCAAAAATTTAACAAACTAGATTTATTTGTTGTTTGTTCAATTATTATATCAATGTTTTTATCTATAAATGACATACAAGTATAAAATATTTAAAATGCACGGTTTTAATGTAATCTACAGTAGATTACAGTATATTTTGGTAACCAATCTATTATTTATTTATACAATTAACTGATACTACTGTCTGCACCTGCAATTGTTCTATACGGTCTAGTTGCCATCAACAAGAAGGCAAATTGATGTCATTTATTACAACAAACGCACTAATTGTTGGTGTTTTATTGATTTTGTATGCATTTACCGATATATATATATATATATATATATATATATATATATATATTTACAATGCAACATGCAAAGTCACTTTTATACTTTTCTAATTATTGAACATATAGATAGAAAATCAAATTTGTAGCAGAAAGCTAACTGTACCTTTCTTTTACACTCTTAAATAAAAAAGTTACAACAGGTTTTAATTTGTGTAGGCTGGCCGATAGAACAAATAACGCACGCCCATTATTTTATTTCCATGGCCAACGTTGCTTGTTAAGCAAACTGTTATGATTGTAAATACCTAACCTTTTACATAATACAATTCGTTATCTTCATTGTAATTTTATTTTACCCTATTCTGAATGAAATGCCATCACACAAATTTAAATATACCAATCATTCAATTAATTTATTAGACAAGCAAGCAATTTTTTTTTTAATTTAAATCTTCTTTATACTATTAACAAATCAAGTTGCATTTAATATAATGTTATATTTTACATTAAATGCGATATAATTATATTAGTTAGTATAAAACGAAGCATTTAAAGACAGGAATATATTAACTTCTTCACTCAACCTTCATCAATAAAAGGGGAAACGTAAAACTATAAATAGATTTTATGTGTATTTTTTTGTAGTAGACCGTTTCTTTTGGATATTACAGCATCCTTTTAACTTATTTTCGCTGTAATGATATTTGTATAGACTACTTTTATTTTATTTTATATTTCTTTATTTTAAATTATGATGGATGGATTTATTTCTTATTATATCACAATAAATGTAGTACAATTAAAAACACTTTTATGCTAGGTATCAATCTACGTATATAAGCGTGAAGAAATTATTATTGTTATTTTTTCCACTTGTAAAAAGTGTAAACCGTTTTTGCGCATGTTAATTGATTATTTAATTCGAAAATGCAATTGTCTAAGTATACAAATAAAAAATTTGTTTTTTAAGTAACAGTTGAAATTTTTATTTTATAATTTTTACGCTGCGTATAATATGGTTTCAATAAATACAACAATCCAATAATAATTAAATTATTATTTAATACAAGATAACTTGCTTAGAATTAAATTAAATGAATTAATATTAAAACTTAAAACATATTAACCGCATTAAGCAGTAATGGTCCGACGGCGGATATTACTTATATTATTTTATCTCAAAAAACACATAATATTGTTAATTATTTGTTCCGTTTGTGTGAAACAAGTAAACAAGTTAACAACTAAACAACAAATTAACTAAACAAGTTAACAAGTTAACAAATAAACAAGTAAACCAGTATACAACATAACAACTAAACATGTAAACAACTAAACAAGTAAATAACTAAACAAATAAACAAGTAAACAAATAAACAACTAAACAGAACAACAAGTAAACAAATAATCAAGTAAACAACTACACAAAACAACAACAACATAAGTAAAAAAGTAAAAAAGGAAACAAGTAAACAAGTATACAAGTAAACAAGTAATAAAGTAAACAAGTAAACAAGTAAACAAGTAAACAAGTAAACAAGTAAACAAGTAAACAAGTAAACAAGTAAACAAGTAAACAAGTAAACAAGTAAACAAGTAAACAAGTAAACAAGTAAACAAGAAAACAAGAAAACAAATAAACAAGTAAACAAGTAAACAAGTAAACAAGTAAACAAGTAAACAAGTATACAAGTGAACAAGTAAACAAGTAAACAAGTAAACAAATAAACAAGTAAACAAGTAAACAAGTAAACAAGTAAACAAGTAAACAAGTAAACAAGTAATCAAGTAAACAAGTAAACAAATAAACAAGTAAACCAGTAAACAAGTAAACAAGTGAATAAATAAACAAGTGAACCAGTAAACAATTGAACAAGCTTCATCTATAACTCTTTCTTGTTATTTATTTTATTTTTATTCACTTATTAATTGTAATATATTTTTGCGCATAGTAATAGTTTAATCGAGTTGCAATTGCAATTTTCTAAGTATATAACTAAACATTTTTTCTTTAATGTAACAATTAATATTATCTAAACTTTGTAGTGTTTATCCGTCGGCAGTTGAATTTCTTATTTTATATTATTGCACCGCATAAAATAAGCTTTTAATAAACACAAAAATTCATTATTCAATTAATCTGAATGATCACATTACAAGATATCTTGTTTTGAATTAAATTGAATGCATTAACATTAAAAATTTAAAATATACTAACTGGATTAAGGTGTAATGATCCGACGGCGGATAAATTATTTATTTTATATTATCTCAACATACACATAATATAGATATTTATTTGTTTCGTTATACAGTTGTTTGTGTGAAACAAGTAAACAAGTAAACAAGTAAACAAGTAAACAAGTAAACAAGTAAACAAGTAAACAAGTAAACAAGTAAACAAGTAAACAAGTGAACAAGTAAACAAGTAAACAAATAAACAAATAAACAAGTAAACAAGTAAACAAGTAAACAAGTAATCAAGTAAACAAATAAACAAGCAAAGAAATAAGCAAGTTACCAAGTGAACAGGTAAACAAATAATCAAATAAACAAGTTATCAAGTTAACAAGCAAACTAGTAAACTAGTAAACAAATTAACAAGTAAATAAATAAACAATTTATTAAGTTATCAAGTTATCAAGTTAACAAGCAAACACGTTAACAAGTAAACAAGTAAACAAATAACTAAACAAGTAAAGAATTAAATAAATAAATAAATAAACTAGTAAACATGTAAACAAGTAAACAACTAAACAACTAAACAACAAACTAACAAAACAAGTAAACAAGTTAACAAGTAAACAAGTAATACTCAAACATGTAAACAAGCAAAGAAGTAAACAAGTAATTACGTAAACAAATAAACAACTAAATAAGTAAACCAGTAAACAAGTAAACAAAAAAACAAGTAAACAAGTAAACAATTTATTCTGTAATCTTTTATTGTTATTTATTGTATTTATTGTTTTTTTTTCACTTATTAAGTATAAACCTTTTTTGAGCATAATAATAGTTTAATTAATTTGCAATTGCAATTTTTTAAGTATTTAACTATTTTTTCTATAATGTAACATTTAGTATTATCTAAATTTTATAGTATTTATCCGTCGGCAGTTGAATTTCTTATTTTATATTATTGCACCGCATAAAATAAGCTATCAATAGATACAAAGATTTAGTATTCAAATAATCTGACTGATCAATATTACAAGATAACTTGTTTTAAATTAAATTGAATGCATTAAGATTAAAACTTAAAATATGTTAACTGGATTAAGGTGAAATGGTCCGACGGCGGATAAATTACTTATTTTCTATTATCTCAACATACACATAATATAGTTATTTATTTGTTTCGTTATACAGTTGTGTGTGTGAAACAAGTACACAAGTAAACAAATAAACAAGTAAACAAGTAAACAAGTAAACAAGTAAACAAGTAAATAAGTAAACAAGTAAACAAGTAAACAAGTAAACAAGTAAACAAGTAAACAAGTAAACAAGTAATCAAGTAAACAAATAACAAATAACAAATAAACAAGTTAACAAGTTAACAAGTAACCAAGTAAACAAGTAAACAAATAAACAAATAAACAATTAAACAAATAAACAAATAAACAAGTTAACAAGTTACCAAGTTACTAAGTTAACAAGTTAACAAATAAACAAGTAAACCAGTATACAACAAAACAATTAAACATGTAAATAACAAAACAAGTAAATAACTAAACAAATAAACAAGTAAACAAATAAACAACTAAACAACTAAACAGAACAACAAGTAAACAAGTAATCAAGTAAACAACTACACAAGTAAACAACTAAATAAATAAAAAAGTAAACAAGTAAACAAGTAAACAAGTAAACAAGTAAACAAGTAAACAAGTAAACAAGTAAACAAGTAAACAAGTAAACAAGTAAACAAGTAAACAAGTAAACAAATAAACAAGTATACAAGTAAACAGGTAAACAAGTAAACAAATACACAAGTAAAGAAGTAACCAAGAAATACACATGTAAACAAGTAAATAACTAAACGTCTAAATAAGTAAGCCGCCAGATCATTACTATATAATTCAGTTAGTTTTAGTTGCATGCATTCAATTTAACTTGTCAAACAATGTGGAAGTAAAAGTTTACTTATTGTATATTTTGTAATAAATTTCAATTAAATAGAACAATTTTGCATATTAAATTACAAAAACTATTTTTTCATATAATATTTATTATTAAAAACTGCAAAATAAATTTGTTAATTAGGTTACAGTACAATTAAAAACTTATATTGATTATTGAAAACTATTGTGATTGATGTAGTGTTGTATGATATTAACGCGCAATAAAACAATAGGTAAAAGCAGTAATAAATAATATAATGATACTATAATACATCGCCGTGAATTTGTGTTTATCTCAAAGTCATGCCAGTTCAATAGCCTGCTTAAGCAGCATATGTTTCAAACAATATAATGCTAACAATATCTCTATTATGACACTTGCCGTCGCTAGGTATTAAAATAAAATTAAGGATTATTCCAATAAAAATAAATAGTACTGCGTGTTTTGTATAATTAATCAGCATATTGCAGCACAGAATAAAAATTTAATCAAAACTAATTGATGCAAATTGAATTAATATAAAACGTTGCAATAACGAAAGAAAATAGTAGGCGGTCACAAATTTTTATCATTGCTAAACAAGCAACCCACCAAAGAGCTGGTCACGCCTTTAAAAGATCACATATATTTTGGCGCCTTCACCATGGTTTCATATGTTGCGTTGCGTATATAGAACATATGAGACCACGACTTCGTATGTTCTTTGTGATCTTGCATGTTGCGTTGCGTATCTAAAATGGTCTTGCATGTTGCATTGTATATATATATTCCTCACAACAATGTTTCTAAAAATGTTTATGCAAGCACTGGTATATTTAAAGTTTAGATAATTTGTTTATTTACATATCATTTGAGTTGCAACAACTCAATCAAAACATTTAAACAATATTAATACAATAACAGATAAATACAAAAATAAAATACAATATTAATAAAGATTACACATTAAAAATATCAAGATCAGATTCATTTATAAATCGACACATACGCTGCTATGGAGAGTCCTTAAAATAATTTAATCTACAAAACTCGGAATAAAATGTTTTTACATATCTAGTATGTCTTCTAGGTACATTAAAATTTACTAGACACAAAAGACTAGAACAATCAATAATCTCATTTGCTATTTTTACAATACATTCAACATCATTTTTTTTCTTCTATCACAGAGTGTTTCAAGTTGGATTAGTTCTCTCATTTCAGTACAAGAAAAGTTATATGAAATATCACCTCTTTTAAATGACAAATATTTAAGAAATTTGTCTTGGATTCTGTCAATTTGATCAATATGAATTCCATAAAATGGAGAACATACCACAGAACCGTATTCCAAGATAGTGCAAACCAGGCTACAGAATAGCGATCGAAGAGCTGTTAGCAACGTAAAATGCTTTGTATGGCGTTTGATAAATTCTAATATTCTTGAAGCTTTGTTGGTAACATAATCAAAATGTTTAACAAACGTCAATTTGGTATCCATAAATACACCAAGATCTTTAAAAAAAATCGACTCTTTCTAATATCTGTGAGTTTATACTATAGTCGTATGCAAAATTAAATTTTGATCTATTAAATGTCATTACCTTACATTTTTTTACATTTAAGTCCATACTATTAATAGTACACCATTTTTCAACATTTTTGATGTCATTATCAATTAAAAATGCATCTTCAGCTTTTTACTGCTCTAAAGAGTTTTAAATCATCGACAAAGAAAAGGAATTCACACCATTTTATTGACTGAGAAATATCATTAATAAAAAGTAGGAATAAAAGCGGCCCCAGATGACTACCTTGTGGAACACCTGAGGTAACTGCTATTGTATTAGAAACAAAACCATTAACAGTGACATATTGTGATCCATTTATAAAATAGTTACTTTACCAGTTTAAAAGATTTCCTGATACGCCTATATTTTCCAGTTTTTTTTATGTATATGTATATAGACTTTCTTAGACTTTTAGCCTTGGTCTTTATGTGCAATTTTTTTGGATGTTATTAATTTTTTTAATTTTTTGGAGAACCAAATGGGATAACTAGAAAACAAATTTGTGGTAAATTTAAGAACAAATAACTCAATGCAAGTATACAGTGTATCATAAAATACTTGTGTGCAGTCTTCAAGATTTAAACTCTCAAAAAGAAATTTCACTAAATTGGCTTTTTTAAAGTTATTTAAATGGACTCTAGAATGATTTAATGCTTTGAATTTTATATTAGATTTAATAGTTGTATGTAAAGCCGGATGATATTTATTGCATAAAAGTAAATGATTATCAGAAGTACTAAGAAGCATGTTCTTGTTAGTGGAAAACCCCTTCACTATTTGTTTTTGTATTAACCTGGTGCGTATTTAGATACAAAAAAAAATTCATTTAAAAAATGTCCTGACAAGTTTAAAGCACTGCTTCCTGATTCAATTACACCATTTGCCCAGTTTAACCCTGGAATGTTAAAATCTCCAATTAAATAAATATTGGCATCTACGTGATTGTCCACAACATCATCGACAGCTAAACAGTGATCCATATACTTTGAAATATTACTTGATGGTGGTATATAAACTGAGAAAAAATGTAGCAGTTTGTAAGGTGCTTAATTTTAACAAGAACATGTTCGACTGGATTAAAAGAAGTAGCTATTTCACTTGAAATCAAATCAGAACGTACAGCAATTAAAACACTACCTCCGCTCTTTTTAATACTACTTTTTGTACTTTTATCTTTCCTATAAATACAAAATAATGTTAATCTTAGTTCAGAAGTTAAAATATCCTCATAAAGATTGGTTTTGCTAAAAATTAAAACATCAAACATACAAAGTTTTACGTTATTTTCTAACTTGGTTCTTAACCCATTGACATTCTGATGATAAATAGCTAAAGTCCGTTTTTTGAATATTTGAGACTTTATTTTCCACTATCCTTAAAACTCCTTGAATAAACCGCAAGCTGATGTTCTGCTAACCTTCTAGTTTGCGACAATTTAATTCATTGTAAACTTTCTTATATTTTGCCTGTTGTTTGGTAGTGTTGTCCGCACCCACACGAACATCTTCAAGTTCCTTTCCTCTACAATGCTTAATTATAGCTTTAGCTGATTCCTCACTATTAAAAATTTTCTTCATCGGGCGAGATAATGATTTATTAGAGCCAACACGCACCACTTTTTTAATTGTATGATTGAATATAATTTTATTTCCCATTAATTTAATGACATTTGTTTCATCCTCAGATTGACGTTGAGTTGGATTTGATGAACAAGATTCGGGAAAATTAAAAACCATGACGTTCACTGCTCTTTGTTGACGGTCCTGAATCTCAAATATAGCTTCATCCAAACATTGTGGTTAGTTATCTTTGAGGATTACTATATCAGCTTTGAGTTTTATGTTTTCTTCTTCGAGACTTTTAACTTTTTTACCGATATCATTATTAAGTGCGGTACATGTGGCAAGTTGCAATGAAATTTTTTTGGAAAATGCATTAAACTGTTCTAAAAAGAACGCTTTTAAAAGGTAATCTTCTCCTGAGTTGACTACATTTTTCCTAGTAGAACTACGACTATCTTCTTTCTGTGATTTCATAGATTTTGCGCAAGTAGGACATTTCCAATCTTTATCATTTAACTTAGTAGAATTTGCAAAATGATGGATTTGTAAATCTTTCTGACAATTTAAACACTTAACCATATTGATTAATCCAAATAAACAGAGTTAAAATTAAGGAATTAAAAAACCTTGTTAACAAGGTCAGGGTTTGTAAAATAGAATTAAAACAAATTTAATTTTAGTTCACTTCAATTCATTTTTAAATGTAAATCCTAAACTTATCCTCTCAAACAGGTAATATATATTAATACATTAATTTTAAGCTAATTTGTATTATTTAATAACAAAATTTAAAAATTCATCAAGTGAATAAAATATTTATTTAAATTAAAAAAAAGAATTTAATTTGGTTTTTAAAACTTTTAAAAATGTTTTATATTAAGTTTTGTGACAAAACAGTTCGCTCAGTTAATAATAATCTAAGTTAATAATAATTAAATATCTAAATATAAAGTAATTTACTAATTACTTATAACGTATAATAAGACGACTTACTTGCGCAAATAGAAATAAACTTTGAGTTGAAGATATATTATTAAATTACCGCAAAAAATGTTAATCATTAAAGAAATTCCATGGCAGGCGCAAAAATGGTAACGGGGCAAGTAAGTAGGGTTGCCTAACTTAAACCAGTACTACGTAAATCTAAATAATAAATACGAGAAAAAAGATCGGACGCAGTTTAATGAAAATGGCAGAAGCTGCCAAAAAACTTTTAAACAGTATTTCAAAACAAATTAACTATTTGTAAATGTGATGAACAAATGAGTGATAATAACGACTAAATAAATGAATATTCAATCATTTTTTTTTTAAATACTATACAGAGATGCCTTAACACTGTAATATTGAGATGCGTTTATATGAATAATAAGCACACAGTCACAAATAATGTAATAAGAGAACAAAATAAAATATCAGAATCTGAATACCGTTGAGTTGAGAATCTTTCCCTCACTCAACACTATCAAGTTCGTCCTATTTAACGTAGCTGCTAAATGATATTTTTATATACAGTAATTCAATTAAAAATTTAAAATTGTTCCATAGTATCTAATTAGAAACCACTCCAAATAAAACTACGTGGCTGAACATAGCTACGGCTACGGATTCGTTTAAGAAACGCATTGTGAACCCGAGCTCTCAAGCATCGTCCAGCTAAATCATCAACATGCGTACGTGCGGTCAGATGATTTGACGACAATTCATTATTAAAGATATTATTGCTAAATAGTGTTAAGCTAATTAATATACGTCGTTTAAGCACGGAGTGGTGGTTGGGAGGATTAGCGTGCGTCGCGTTAATTATATGAAAGAATTAATTTATATAACTATGTTCTCCATTAGAGAAGTAGTATCTATACAAAAAACGGTCCAGATCTAATTTAAATTTATCTTAATCATATCAATGGAAATGAATAGATGAATATGAACGAGAGTAATGCAGATGACATGATTGTAAATCAGTGCATCGATTTAGAATGAGATAGTGGATCTGGATAACTATAACCTGAACTATACCTACCTGGATCTGTGCAAACAGATCTAAATAAATTAATAGACTGATGAAAAAGTATTGTGCATTATATGTGGAATGAACTGAACAAACCGACCGAGACTTGGATTACACTTACCAGGATCTGTGCAAATCTAAATGAATTAGTAGATTGCTACAAAAGTGTTGTGAATTGTTTTATAAAATAAAGTAATGGAACAATCTGTAACAAGATGATGATTGATCTGACTAAATTTAGTTTGATGGGATGGGTTGATAGAAGCTAATAGAATACATTGCTTAGAATTTAAATATGAGTATTAGGGATTTAAAGAAAAGTTGAAATAGATTAGCATCTTATTAGTTACTAAAAGGGAAATAATATAAAAACAGCTTAAACTCTAAAATTAAAATATCTAAGCAGTGGTGCTATAAATGCAATCATAATAAAAAAATTATATAAAAAAAAATTTGGAGACAATAATTTCCGAGACCGATATACTACATTTAGTGATAGATTGGACTATGCACGCAGCAACCAGTTTGGATGGGATGTGTTGATAAATTCCAATCAGTTGCTTATTCAAAAATAGAGAACTTGTTACGTAAACATTGCTGTGTTTGAGTAAATGTGATGCCAATAATCCCGTAATTCATTTTACATTACACAAACTGTGGATTGGCAAATATATGATACCGATTAGTGACTGTATGCAGCAACAAGTATAGACCGGGCGCTGATGAAATGACTAGCAGAGTGAAAATTAATATTTTACAGAGACAGTAATTGTGCTGTGAGCTGTATCACTCATCATTCTGTAATTTAACAAACGACAAATATGCTTTACGCATGGGTTTTAGATAAATATGCTTACGCATGGGATTTGCTAAATTTCTTAAATAGGGTAGATTATAAACAAATATGCTAATGCATAAGGTAGTTATTGGTATTTATTGACAATAGTCTTTTGAGATTAATGTGCCAGAGTTTTTTATGAGTTAGAGATAACTTAAAACTGTAAGTGCAGTTGAGTTGTACATGTTGTTTTAAGTATATTTTGTGGTTGTGGTGTTTTTAACCAATTAACTACAATTAGTTAATGATTTGATTATTACTGATTGTTTTATTTTTATAAATCAGTGCATGATGTAGTTGGTGAATAGTGCACTAGATGCATGATGTAATTGGTAAATGATGCACTAAGACATGGTGCAGTTAGTAAATTGTGCACTAAGTGTATTGTGCAACTCTTGTCGCAATTTTTTTATTTGTGATGATTGAGTTATCAAGTTATTGGCGGTTCATACAGAACTGTTGTTTGATAAAAAATGTAGTATAATTGTCGGCAATGATGTTGATCTTTAATAAAAACGAGTTTTCCAATTTGATTTAATTTTAGATGTGGTTTTCAATGATAAAAAGTGTGCCAGTTTCCAAACAGAGCAAGCTTGTTAACTTATGTAAATTATTGAGATTTACATTTATATTATAATATAAAATCAGTTAAAGATTTTTAGAAGCAATTTAAGTTTTTAGATGCAACTTGTAAGATTTTAAAATTGGTGTACAAGCTTTGATTATTTTTAACTAAGACCATATTGATGTCATAAAAGGCTTTGGGCTAAGCTTATGTTGTTATCAATAAAAGTCAGTAGGAAATTGAATAGAGTTTTATGAGTTCTTCTAAACGCAAAAACGGTGTAGTTGTAGACATCTAACTGCAGTTTGTTTGTTTGAGAAGAATTTATGATGTAACTTGAAAAGTAGATAATTATTTTTTTTCTTAAACAAAAGGTTTGTTTTTTTTTTTGTTGACCATTTGTATGTAGAAGAATTCAGTAGTGTGTTGATAAAATTAAATGCCATGCACACAGTTTAGAATTTTTTTGATGCATTTATTTGTTGGGGATTCAACAATGTATTTAAGATTTGTGTTGGATTAATTTATCAGTACAAATAAAATTCTCATCTTCTTCTTCTTCTTCTCAGCCCATAGTTGTCCACTTCTGGACGTAGGCCTCCCCTAGTATCTGTCATGACTTCCTATCTTGCGCTATTTGGTGCCATTTCCTTCCCGCTATCTCCTTTATATCATTTAACCATCGTTTCTGTGGTCTACCTTTTCCTCTTTTAGTTGATCTTGGGTGCCATCGTGTTATGCGAGTTGTCCACCTGGATAGGTCTTGTCTAGCGACATGTCCAACCCAGCTCCATTTAAGTTCGGAGATGCGTTTGGCGACATCGGCCACTCCGGTTCTTTTACGAATCTCTGTATTTTGTATATGTTCTCTTAAACTTACGCCTAACATTGCCCGTTCCATTGCACGTTGAGTTGTTCGTAATTTATCCATACTGCGAACCGTGAGCGTCATAGTTTCGAGTCCGTATGTGATTACTGGTAGGACGCACATATCAAAAACTTTCCGTTTAAGGCCATTTGGGACCTCTCTAGATTTCAGCACGTGACCCAGTTTTCCAAATGCGGCCCAGCTCATTCTGATTCTTCTGGATATTTCGGCTGTTTGATTTTCTTTGCCTAGTCTTATAATGTGGCCAAGGTATACATATTCTTGTACGTGCTCTATTTCGTGGTTGTCAATGGTTATTACTGTGTCGTCGTTGCTCATGATTTTTGTCTTTGATAAGTTCATTTGAAGACCGGCTTCTTTCGATGCTGTATTAAGTTCTGTCAGCATACCTCTTAGTTCTTCGACGTCATTACTAAACAGTACAATATCGTCCGCGATACGTAAGTTATTGAGATATTTCCCATCGATATTTATACCCTTTAATTTCCAAGAGAGTTTTTTGAAAATATCTTCTAATGCTAATGTGAACAGCTTAGGGGATATTGTGTCCCCTTGTCTTACTCCACGTTTTATAGGTATTTTATTTGTTTTTGTATCTTCGTCGATCTCTACTAGCATTGTTGCATTTTTATAGATATGTCTGAGTAGGTTTGTGTACCTTGAATCAATCCGAGCGTTATCCATGCCCTGGAATATAGTGTGTAGTTCTACAGAGTCAAAAGCTTTTTGATAATCAATAAATGCCAGATGTAAGGGCACATTGTATTCAGTGCTTTTCTCTATTAAGCTTCTGACTGTTTGCATGTGGTCTGCCGTGCTATATCCCTTTCTAAAACCAGCTTGTTCGGCGGGCTGGTAAAAATCCAGCTTTTTTGTCAAGCGGTTTGTGATTATTTTTGTCATCAATTTATACAAGTGCGATAATAAACTAATTGGGCGGTAATTTTCAATTTTACTTGTGTCTCCTTTTTTATGCAGTATGATCACTTTCGCGTTTTGCCATGTTAGCGGTATCATGCCTTCGGAGAGGCATTTATTTAAAAGGATTTTCAGTGATTTTAGTAAGTCCGATCCACCCAGTTTCAGCATTTCACACGTTATTCTATCTTCTCCGGGGGCCTTGCAATTTTTCATTTGTTTTAATGCCATTTCGATTTCTGGAATGTCTATGTCTGGCATATCTTCGGAGTTGACGTTTGTTATAGTGCGCTTGTTGTGTTGATGCAGGTTGTTGTTTTGTGAAGAGTATAGCTGAATAGAATTGCTGAACCACTTCTGTTATTTTTTGTTTATCCGTTACCACTACTCCATTTTGGTTCTTCATTTTTGTGATTTTAGTACGGCTAGTTGAGAGTGTTTTTTTTAGTACTTTCATGTTCTTATTATTCTCAATGATGGAGTTTATTTTGTTTGTATATAAAATAAAATTAATACTCATTAAAAAAAAAAACATATTTGCAAGATGTCTAACTGTGTAAAAGTTGTGTTGACAAAGAGCTCTTTATTGGTTGAAGCGCTGACACTGAAAATGTGATTATGTATTTTATTCATAAACGTTTTGGATTATATGACACTAATTGTTAAAGTTGTACCTAAATATAAATAGTGTTAAGTTAATTAATATACGTCGTTTAAGCACGAAGTGGTGGTTGGGAGGATAAACGTGCGTCGCGTAAGTTATATAAAAAACTAATTTATATAACTATGTTCTACAGTTAAAATATTGCAATTTTTTTCTTAAATAAGGTTGTGTTAGCCTAGACTCTTAATCAACTATTTTAGCTGTATTTTAATTTTTCCGTTTTTTGAACCATTTTCCAGTATAATATCCAAAAGTTTGAAATTTTATTTTTATTTGTTAGTTGAGTAGAAACAGTTATTAGCTGAGACATTACAATTTTTTTCTTAAATAAGATTGTGTTAGTTTAAAACGCAACAAACTAGTTTAGTTGTATTTTACATTTGTTGTTTTTAAACCATTTTTCGATAAGATATCCAAAAGTTTGAATAATTATTTTTATTTGCCAGTTAAATAAAAACATGTGTAGGCTTTTAGTTGTTTACCAAATGGTAGCCATAATTAAATTTCCATTTAATTCTTTAGTAAAAGGTTGCATTTTATAAATTACATCATAAAAAATGATGTTAAAGAGAATATCCAAAATGGTGTGAGGATTTACATAAAAATAATTATATTATTTTTTTCAATATAAATAATGTTATGGTAACTACAAATTGTATGGCTTGCTTAATTAATTAACATTAATATCAAATAATATTAACATATAAAAAAAATATAAATACTAAAACACGCTACACTACTCCCCTCGAAATGTAAAAAAACTAAAAAGAAAAAAATATTAACCACAAAAATAACCACAATGGTTAAATGAAACTGTCTTTTTAGCTTTGTCAAATTTTGTAACGGACACAGCAGTAATGGGTTTTAATATAGACTTGAAAAATGAAATTGTTGACAGTTCTAAACAAGCTAGTTTTAATCAATCAATTGAAACCGAGTCTTGCTTCTCAGTAAATTGAACTATAAAAAATTTCGACGTTCTAGAAATAACTAAGAAATGTCCGGAAAAAGTTGGTTCCAAAGACTTTTTAACATGATCATTTCGAATAAAAACATGCAAACATCTTTTTACATCAGGGTTTTCGAAAAAAATTTGTTTAGTAAATCTTGTTTGGCAAGGTAGCAGTACGTTTATGGTTTCTTTTAGTTTCGTTTAAAATAACGGTAAATTTGTATCTGTTGGTACAATGTGATCAGTATACTTCAGATAATGACCAGGCAAGTTCAAAGTAGTACCATAAACAAATTCTGCAGGCGTGGCATTTAATGAATTTTTAAAAATTGATCTAAGGCTTAATAGAATTAAAAGTAACAAATCAACCCAATTAGGTGTTAATTTTGACATTTTAATAGATAATTTAATTTGTCTATTAAGCCTTTCAGTTAATCCGTTACATTGTGGATGATATAAAGTAGTAGATTTATGATCAAAACCTATTAATTTTCTAAATTCATTCCGATTTGAGTAAAATTGCTTTCCACAATCTGTTACTACAGCTTTTGAAATTTACTTAAAGCAGTAATATCTTTTAAAGGAATGGCTTCAGGCCTTCTCGTAAAACGATCAATACAGATCATGAGGTAAAGGTCCTACAAAATCGATATGAATCATTTTGAAACGTAATTTAGGTAAATCAAAATTCTGAATTGGACTTTTAGTGTGTCTATGAGTTTTGTTTTTTTAGCAATCAATACAAGATATTACGACATTTGCAATGTCAGTTTTCATATTTGGCCAAACATAGTTCATAGATACAAGATTTTGTGTTGAATTAATTCTAGGATGTGATAAAGAATGGAATTTGTTAATAATTGTTTTACGTAATGATTTTGGAATAAAAAGACGTACCATGTTATGAGAAACATCGCAAATAATAGTCTGAGAGATATTTGGTAATTGTCGTGGTTTCAGAATCAAATTCGTATTGTTAGAATTTAGTAGGTTTTGTAACTCTTCATCAAAAAGCTGCAATTTGCTCAATTGACTCAAAGAATCAACTATTTCATTTATCTCAACTCTTGATAAAACATCTGCTACTCTATTTGAGGATCCTTTAATATAACGGATGTCTGAAGTGAATTGAGAAATAAAAGCTGAGTTTCTCATTTCTCGTAACAAGTAATAAGTAGAATTTTGTTTGAAAGCTGAGATCAATGGTTTATGATGTGTTAAAATAAAAAATTCTCGTCCCTCTACCAGGTAACGAAATTTCTTGACGGCTAAAAAAATTGCCAATAATTCTTTACCAAAAGTACTATATTTTCTTTTTGTTTTAGAGAAAGTTTTTGAAAAATAAGATATTGGCTGTTGAATACCATCAACAGATATTTGTTGTAAAACTGCTTTTGCTGCAAAATCTGAAGCATCGACCATTATGCTAATCTTAGATATATCATCAGGAAAAACCAAACTTGAACGTTGACCTATTACTTGTTTAATTTTATCAAACGCATCAGTGGTTGATTGCGTTCAAGGTTGATCTTTAGAGTCTCTGTTAACTGTTGCAAAATCATTAAGTGGTGTAAGAATACTTGCACCTGATTTTAAAAAACGATGATAAAAATTGACCATTCTAAGAAAACGTAACAAGGAACGATGCGTTGTTGGTTGAGGATAATTTAGTATTGCCTTAATTTTATCTTGTGCAGGTATAATACCTGATGATGAAATTGTATGGCCTAAAAAAGTAATTTTCTCAACTCCAAATTTACACTTATCAGGATTAATTTTAATACCATTACTATCTAAACGTTCAAAGATTTGTTTCAAATGCATGAAGTGTTCCTCCTGATTTTTGCTAAAGGTTAAAATGTCATCTATGTATGCAAAACAGAAATTTAGACCTCTAATGCCCGTACTAATAGTCAGAGATTAAATCTCGGATTGATCCTGGATTCATGAATCCAGATTCATTTTAATAGTCGTTGATTGGCTCTAAGCTAATTCACGGATATTGTGACAGTGCGGAACGAGTTGAAAACTATGCAACCGTCAATATAATCTTAGATTCAAATAATCTTGGGACTACCCAAGATTATTTGAATATTGATGGTTGCATAGTTTTCAACTCGATCCGAGAATTAAACGAGGAATACATTGACCAAATGCAACTAAAGTTGCCGTCACAATATACGTGAATTGGCTTAGAACCAATCAACGACTATCAAAATGAATCTCGGATTCATGAATACAGGATTAATCCGAGATTTAATCTCCGACTATTAGTACGGGCATAAGAGTATTATCAATTAATCTTTGAAATGTTTGAGCAGCATTTCTTAAACCAAAACCAATCCTTAAATATTCAAATAGACCAAAAGGGGTTGTTATTGCTGTTTTTGAAATATGTTTTGGATCTATTGGGATTTGATAATATACTTTAATAAGGTCAATTTTAGAAAAAAAAATTACAATTAAAACAATTGTTTGTAAAATCCTGAATATGTGGTATTGGATAACGATCAGGTTTAGTAATTTTGTTTAAAGCCTTATAATTTCCACAAGGACGCCAAGAACCATTTGTTTTTGGCATCATATGTAAAGGTGAAGACCAATTGCTGTTACATGTTTTTACAAAACCAAAGTCTAATAATTTTTGAAATTCCAATTTTGCCGTTTTAATTTTCTCTTGAGAAAGGCGTGTAGGTCTAAAAAATATACGTGATCCTTCAGTTGTAATGCAGTGAGTTACATTGTGTTTAACTGTAACATTTAATTGTAATGGTAGAGTTAAATCTGGAAAAAGTTTTAATAATTTGTTGTAAGAGTCTAAATTTCTGTTTAATAAAATTGGAGAAATTTTAGAAATATTTGATAAAACATTATTGCAAGAGCTGAAAGATTTAGAATCTATTAACCTATTATTATTTAGATCAACTATCAAATGATAGTGTCTTAAGAAATCTGCACCAATAATTGAATTTTCTATTTTTGCTAAGATAAAACGCCAAGACAAGATTTTATTTAACCCTAAGTTGAATTTAACAGCTTTATATCCATATGTTTGGATATGTGTACTATTCGCCGCTAAAAGAGTCATTGGATTTAATTTAAATTTTGACAAATTTTTGACAGCCAAAATACTAACTGCTGCACTTGTGTCGATTAAAGATTTATGTCTAGTATCTTTATCAAAAAGATAAAACAAAGGACTAGGTAAAACCTCCAATGAAGCAGTTGCAACTTCAATTGGAATTACGGGTTTTTTTCTTTAAAAAAACATGATTCAATACACTTCTTTGCTTTATTAGCAAAGTTGAAATGGTACCAACAAAAGTCAAAATTTTTAATATTATGTTTGTTCAAATCTGATCTTGTTCTTAAAGGAGAACAAGACCTTAGAGCGGTTGTAACAATTTTTGTTAAGTCATTACCTTGTTGTTCCAATTTTGAAATCTGCAACCGCAATGAATTTTGTTCATCCTCTTTCAAAAATGAATTTACGGAATTTATTACTGAAATTTCAACAATCTTATCAGCTAATTTGGCTAAGTCCGCTAGCGAAAGATTATCGGCAATCTTTGTAAAAAAAGTTCTTTTAAAATATTATTGTCCAGCTTCTTAGCACCGAGAAGTTGCATCAACTTACGAAGAAACTGTGATAGTGTCTTATCACCAATTTTTTTGTCAGTCAAGAGTTGTTTCAACGTTCGTTGCTCTGACATTGAGGTTCTTAAAATTAACTCGGACTTGAGTTTCCCTTTTTTAAATGCTCAAAACATTACAGCATACAGCAATATAATATGTTAAAATGTATTTTAAATTGTCATTTGTGTTACTAAACCTGTCAAATAACTATTAAAAACGTCAAAAAGTTTCTAAAATTGAACAATTTACAGTAATGTGATGGAACGCATACAATCTGCCATGTGTCAAATTTTGTTCAAAATTAATAAAACTTTATTACATCTGCCAGAATGTTACTAAAGCTGTTAATCAGAAGACTCAATGCCAAACACGGTTTTAATTCATAACCTCAATGCATCAATCGCCAGTGTATGAATAACAATCTTTTACATTCTATTACAACCCCAGATTCTGATAGCGTGCCTAGCATGCTTCAACTGTCAAGTCCTTTTATGACTCTAATGTTAATGTAATTTGATTTACACACGTCTAAGACTCCTTTGGCTTAAGTATAGAATACCTCAGATAGTTTATTTTTATTTATTTTCTTAAATCTTTCTAATTTTTTTTATACAATTTTTGTTTTAAATTATTTTAAATTTTTTTTAGGTTTTTTTAAATTTTAAGAAATTTTTATAAATATATTTTTAGTTTTTAGTTTTTTTTTTATTTTTTTAATTTTTTTTTTAATTTAAATTTTCTTAATTTTTTTCTTGAATTTATTAAATTCTTTTAATTTTTTTTTTATTTTTGCAAATCTTTTAAAGTTATTTTATAAATTTTTTTTTTTAAATTTTCTTAAACATTTTTAATTTTTTTTAGATTTTCTTAAAATGGCTTAGCAAACCTTAGTTAGTTGTTATTTCTTAGTCAGATTGGTGATTATTAGTCTGTAATCGTTCTTTACTAGCTAATGAGTAATGACTAATAATCAAAAAAGAACTTATTTAATGTTATTATTATTATGTTATTATTTGTTATTCGTGCTGGTAATGATTTGTTAGTCAGTATCTTTTTATTCGTTAGTCAGATTATACTTTGCTCTACTCTGGTTATAATCATATTAGTAAACTCATTTTTTCAATAAAACCATTTTTGTAATAAGCATATATCACTTTCCAAATATAGCTTCAAACTTCAAACTTTTTTTTAGCGTTACAGAAATATTTGATAGGCATCTTTAAAATAATCACAATTAAGCTTAAAGTCTTTTGTTAAGAAATTTGAATATACATAATATTAAATAGATAAATTTTCTACAATTTTATGATTGTCGCTTACGGAAAACAGATGTTTACTATTTGTTTATTTTACACACTCAAAAGTAAAATTGAATAGTCATAAGTAGATCTAATTTAAAATCTACATTTAACGATCTAAAAATATGTATTAAAATTATAAACCTTAAAAGTGAAATTCAACTAAGAAGAAAAACTATCAAAAGTATTAGCTACATATTTTGATTTTTTGCACTACAAAGTAATAAACTAAATCACGATCATCTAGCAATACAATTAAAAACATCAATAACCGCAAATATTTGAACGTCGCAAAACAAGCGTGGAAACAAAAAAATAATAATACAAACGTAATAGAAATATAGAAAAACGATATAGGTGTAAATTTGTCACTGCAAAATATTGATACTTTAAAAATTGAATATAAAAAGGTGCGATTGAAATTAAATTAATTTAAAAAAATTATAATGACGAGTGCAAAGAAAGCATCTAAGAAATCTTATATAACATACTATCTTTAAAATCAAGTTTAAAAAGAGCGCCTAGAAGTTGTATTATTATATTTGCTGACTGAAAATATTTTTCAAAATAATAAGCTCACAATGCGATTAATTAAACTCTAGATGTTTTCGCATTATTTAAAATCAGAGTCCCTATGCAGTTTGGTAAAGAAGCTATTTTCCAGACGCAAAGACTTTTATCAAAAATTATATAGAAAACTGGAACATCTATTCCCTAAACAAGAAGACTGAATATCTAGCAAAAAAAACATTAATATACTTCATTTTAAAGGTCAATCCATAAGATCAAAAATAAATGAATTAGAATCCTATTTATACGAACCGAGTAATACATTTTCAATCATTCCTTAATGTGGGCACTGGCTTACTACCAATGATGAATCAAATTTAATTAAAATTAATAACCTTATGTGCTTTTAAACTTGAACGCACGACATATATTCATGGTGGTGTAAAGATTCTATGTAGGTCAAATATAAAATATAAAATTTAAAACTCCTTTTATAATTGAACTAGTGATTTTAAAAGTTAATTTAATAAGGATAATCCATTAAAACCGATGTAGTATTTACTTGAATATGGTATAACGTCGGATTTTAGTCTTCTAACTAGAACGCGCAATTACTTGGATAATGTGTTTAGCGACGTTAAATGTAATTTGCCGGTAGAATTGTAAATCCCAAATTGGCTGACCATCTAGATATTGCAGTCACACATCAGTTATTATGAGACAAAGACTAGTCCCAATATTGCTAAGCCGATTAAAGCAGTCAATGAATTTAATTTATTGAAAGTTATTGAAAGAATGCTGCGATTGATGATAAAAGTACAGAAATGAAAATAAAAAAAAGTTGCAAATTACAGAATAAAAAGCGACAAGGAAATTTATAAACTCTTCTAGTAAAACTAAAAATTGTATAGACTGAGATATATCTGCAAATAATATTAATACTTTTTTTGTAAATATTTATTTTCCAATGCGATAATTAATTACATTTTGACCTGGTGTAGAACTTATGATTTATTGCTACAATGTAAATTTTAATTTAGATTTGTTTAGTACAATAAAGTACGACAAGTTACTAATAGTTAAAAAAAAAGTTATAGATTTATATGAATTAACAAAAGAGATAATTATAAATACTACTTAGTTCTACCGTTTACTTATCCGATTGTTTAAAGTTACATCGGTACATATATCAAAAATATTTGGGGAACTGTTGTCAATCTATCTGCAATATTTTGAAGTTGGGAATATATTTACTAGTTAACAATACTGTTTTATGACTTACACCAAAAGGTAAAAAAAAAAAGAAATAAATAAATAAAATAAATACTATTTTAAAACAATTATCTCTATTGTGAATGCAGTTGTTGATCTGGTTTAATATATTATTGATTCATTTGAAAACAAAAACTATATATTAACCACAATTATTATTAAACGGTTGCCACTTACAATATATCAATCACAGATACAATGTGTTGAAACCAGTACTGTTTTTGTTATTATTTTAAACAAAGATAACACAGAATTAAAACAAAAAATGACAACAACCTGTAACAAACTGGTTTACTTGCAATAAATTATATCTAAATAAAAATAAGGCTACAGTGTTAAAGCATAATATCAAGAATACAAACAACATGTATAATTTTTGGGTAATCAAATCACTTCTGCTATTAAGTGGGATATTTATGGAAATGTATTAGGTAAGAGATTGTCTACAAACATATTTGTATTTTTTATAATTCATCAAAATGTAATATTTAAAAATTTCTTAATATACCAAAAACAAAATACAAATACATTCAACAAGTGAAACCATACATGTTGATCTATTTCATTGAAAACAAGATCGAAACAGTCTTTAAACATTGACCTTAACATTTATTTTATTATAAATCTTAAAAAATAATAAATTTAAAAGTTTATTCTTTATAGTCCGGTAAAATTTTTTCTCTTAAATGTTTTGCTCTTATGTTGTTTTTAAATAGAATTTAGAAGAAACAATGTACTTTCAGATGCAAAAGTTGTTTGGAAGTAACATGGTCGTTTTAGAGAAAATTATGTAAGATTTCAACCTCAACAAAACAAACAAAAAAAAATATAAATTTGTTGTTTAGTTTATTATTTGAAACTAATAATATCTTAGATTTTGATTTTGAAAAAAAAAATTGCTCAAAAATGAATTTAAAACACAGATCAAAAAACATTTTAAAAAATTTGAGTGCTAGACTCAAAACCGTTAGAGCATGGAATGAATATTTAATTTTTTTTAAAACCCAACAAAGCAAGAATAAGCAAGTTAAAAATTAAATGCATAAGTATTGCATTACAACAATGCACCTTGTCATAGAGCAGATTCAATAAACAAGTTTCTAAACAATAAAAATATTCCTTTGGCTTTTCGATTTCTTTATTCATCTGATTTAAGTTTTTGTAACTTTTTCTTTTTTTTGAGATTTAAGATTTATTTCAAAGAGCATTTTTTTGAAACACACAAAAACATTTAAACAGTTGAAGGCTATTTTACTAAGTGCTAGCATAGCTATGAGGATTTGAACCGTCTTCAGCACTGTGTCATTTTAATAAAAACAATAATAAATTGTAATTAATTTTATGAAAAACATGTTTTTATTTAGGTTTTACAGTCTGCACTTACCGTGTGAACCTTTGGTTGTTACTTTTTTAGTAGTTTGGTTTTTTCAAAAAAATCTATAAAAATACTGTTTTAGGTTTTACTTTGGTTAACTTGTGTTTGCCAAAAAAAGAAGGCACTACGTTTTGAATTGTAAGCCTTGTTTTTGTTCAGCGGATGTAGCAAAGATGTTTTGCTTTTTATTTGCGACATAAAAAATTTGTTTAAAAATGCTTTGTTAATTTTTTTAGATCTTACAATAACTTTTGACTGTGTGTGACATACAAATCTTCTTTAAAATTGCATTTTTTCTTTTTTACTAACTTTGCATAGATATTATCAAAACTATGTTATAAAAAAATTCAATTAAAAAAATCTGTAAACAAAAGGATACAGTGTGTTGCAGAGTTTTTTTTTTAATCACTGCTATTTTTAATATTTATTAATCATTTTATAGTATAAGTATAAGTAACTACCGTATTTGCTACATTAGGAAAAACATAAATAAGTAAAAGCATTTGGTTAGTACATTGACAGCTGAACATGCTTAAACCAAAAAATGCTTTTAACTGTTTACATTAAGAATCAATATGTAGATGTAAACACTGCAACATTTTTAAAACTGTTCACAATAGAGAATTGCCGGATTGCTAATAATATTGTTACAAAAATATTATTAGCAAACATTTTAATTATTTGTATATTCTATTGCCTTTCTACCTTTTTCATTTTTTCTTATCCTTAGTTATTTTTTTTATTTTTTCTCAAGTGTTTGAGGTAGTTTTAGTTAGCATTGCTGATAATTATTAATGTATTGTAAATGATGTTATTTACGTACATGTATTGTCTGAGAACCTGAGGCATATTCACACATAAATCAAGTGGGTTTTTGCAGTGTAAAAAATACATTGACAAAATGTCATTCAGGTACTTCACAACTGTTTGAGGTTATTCACACATAGACTGAAAAGAATCTTGAAGGTGTGTAAAACAAAGTACATTGGCATTGAAATTATTGAGGTACTTGACAGTTGTAGCATACCAAGTTTGCTGCCAGAAATAGGGTTGTACTAGGCTGTAAAAGATGGTTGTTCATACACTGCTACGAGGCTTTGGGGTTGTATATTAACACCGTATTTGGCATTGAGGTCTTATACGTAACAGTCGTTGAGAGTATGCTTGTGTATTGGCAGTTGAAACCTTGAAGTTGCACAATAACTGCAAAAAATTGTCAAGCTTACACAGACCAGTTGGGTCATGCAGTCAAAAAATATGCGTTAGTAAAAATTAGTTATAAACACACTGACATTAGAGTATACTTTGGGATGTGTAAATTAGGTGATTAATATAGTTGTAGAGATTGCGGTATCTTTAACAATTCGATGCTACAAAGAAACTAAATGTTTGTTTAGTGCGCAGAACATATCAATAATTATGTGCTAGTTTAATTTATAGAAAAAGCAAACTAGAGTGGAATTGGGCATAGCAGCTTGTAGCAAGAGTTGGGCGCAGGATGTTCAAAAAAGCTTTAGTAACTTTTGCGCAGTGAAGCAATGCGATCAAATAATTTGACGACAAATTATAATTACTGAGTAGGGTCAAGTTAATTAGTATACGTCGTTTAAGCACGGAGTGGTGGTTGGGAGGTTTAACGTGCGTTGCGTTAGATATATAAAAAACTTAATTTATATAACTGTTTTTGTTTTCCTGTTACTTGTGTCTTATATATTTTTTTAGTGTTTCTTTCTTTTGATATGTTCATACCATTTCATTTGGCTTTCTGTAATTTTTTTTTAATTTGTTTTATTTGTAAATTTATCCTGTATGTCTTGTTCCTTATTTAATTTTGTTTTGTTTTGATTTTGATCTTTCTAAAAAAACTCATCTCTATTGCATTTATTCTTTATATTAGTTTTTTGTCATAATCTATGTTTTGCTACTATAAGTATTATTTTTCTATTTTTTGTTTGTTTTTGTGGATTTGAATATTTTCTTTCAGTTAAAGAAAGTGTTTTTTAACATGTTATACATTTTTTCTATTTTGTCATCTATCTCTTTGTCGAATTTATCATTATAAAATATATAAAGAAGAGACGCAATGTCCTCAAATGAGACAGTTGTATTAGCAATAATTTCGAATAAAGCCTAGTTAAATAGGTAAATTTATACGAATGCCACAACGACATATGTAGCGCTCGTTACTATTTGTTCAATCGGACAACCCAATAATAACATTAAAAAATTAAATTTATGAAAAAATATTCTAAACTTGGTGAACAATGTTGACGAAGTAAGTTAAAAATCAATTAGTTTAAATAAATAAAGCCATACTGATGAGAGGTAAACCTCGAAACGCGTCTATGGATGTTTTTTAGTTTAGAATATTTTTTCATAAATTTAATTTTTTAATGAATTTATCATTGTTTTGTATTGTTGTTTTTAAGTATCTGTATTGTTTAACTTGTTTTGATATTCTTTCTTTTATTTTTATTTTGTGATTTAGTTTTTCTTTCGCAATTATTATGGTCTTTGTTTTTCTATAGGTTATTTTTGTAGTATTTGTTTCTTTGTTTTCGTTTTTGGCACATTTAGAATCGGTTCTTTTCTATTATATAATATAGATAAATTAGTTTTTATTTATAAAGGTTTGATTTAAATTTTCCGATATTAGTGTGTGTTAAAATAGATTTGTGTTTTTTTAGTTAGAAATTTGCCTTCATATTAAATTAAAGTTTACAAAAGTATTTTTATATATAAAGTTTTAACCTTGACTAGGAGTGCTTTTTTATTTATTTTTTATGTATATATATTTGATTATAATAGAATTAGTGTTTTTTTTTTTTAATCTAATTTATTAGTCTCGAAAATTAAAACTAAGACTTTAAATATATAAACATCATGTGCAATCGTGCCATAAAAATGTTAGGATTTGTATATAGAATGTCCGCGGATTTACCAGCCAGTACACTTAAACTTTTATATTGTGCTTTGGTGCGTTCGCATTTAGAGTATGCTCCGTCAGTTTGGAGTCCTCTTTATGAAATTCATAACCGTAGTATTGAACAAATTCAAAAAAAGTTTTGTCGTTTATTGTCTTATAAATCCGGCATATTATCTGTATATTATGATTTCTGCTACATTGCTTTATTATACAATCTACCGCCGTTGAAGATTCGCCGCAAAAGAGCGGATTTGTCGTTCTTGCGTAATTTAATTATGTCTGAGATTGATTGTCCGGAGCTACTTGGTACTCTTCCATTCCATGTAGCCCCTAATAATAGACATAGCAGACATTCTTCTTTATTTCGCGAGTCTACTCATTCTACTAATTATGGTTTCAACAATCCACTCGGTAGAATGTGTAGATTTGCAAATAATTTACCAACTGATAGTAATGTATTTTGTGTCTCTAAATCTACGTTCAAAAGTCAGCTAAGTCATGCTGACTAATGTCTAATATGTGCGCTTTTATGAATGGTATATTTGTATTCTTTATTTTTGTATTGTAAAACATCATGTATATTTGATGTAGATGTAAATGGTAAGATTATACCGTCAATAAAGTATTATTATTATTAATATACATGATGCAAATTCTTTTTTGTGTTAAAAAGGTAATTATTTTATTAAATTATTGTAAAAATGAACCCAGAGGTTAGGTTAGGTTAGGTTAGGTTATTATTTCTATGTTTTGTTGTAGCTTTTCTTCTGTGTCTGCAATCACTGCCATATTGTCTGCAAATAGTAAATCTGTTATTTTTGTTATTTTCATCTTATAATACCTTATTTTTAGCGTTTTCATACTTTTCTTTGCTTGTTTTATCGCTATATTTAATTGAAAATAGCAATACGCTTAGCAATCCTTGCTTCACTCCTTTAATTGTTATGAATTCTTTTAATTCCGTGTTGTTCATTTTTACTACGTGTTAGTTTTCTATGTACATGTTTTTAATTAGGTTTAGTATTTTCTTCTCAATTTTTCTGTCTTCAAGTTCTTTCCATACATCCTTTTTTTATCTTGTCAAATGCTTGAGGTCAACAAAGCATACGTGCATTATTCTATTTGTCTTTATAATCTTTTCACTTAACTGTCTTATTATAAATATTTGGTTTTGTGTTTTTCTTCCTTTTCTAAATCCACATTGGCTGTCCTATATTGTTGTTTCTAATTGTCCCTTATCATTTTTTCTATGATTTTTATAAATATTTTGCTTGGTAAGCTTATTAGTGATATTTCACTGTAATTTTTACATTTCCTTTTACCTTCTTTTTTATGTATGAGTACTATTATTCCTTTATTTCATTCCGTCCGCGTTTTTCTATTTCTGATAATGTTATTGATTAGTTCTGTTATTTGTGCAACTCCCTCTTTACCCATAGATTTCATCATATTAGGCGTGCTTTCCTGCTTTTTAATTACTTAATTGCTTCTATTACCTTGTCTTTTTTAATTTTTGCTATTTTTATATTCTTTTTTCCTGTATTACTCCTTCATCTTCTCTTGTTTCTTTTTCTTCTATTTCTTGTTCTGTTAGTTCTTGAAAGTATTGCTTCCGTTTTTTTATCATATTGTCTTCTTTTGAACGTTCCGTAAAATATCTTTTAATTCCGGTTAAAGTTTTCATTCATTTCTTTTCTAAATTTTGTCTATGATTTTATCTTTTTTTTTTCTTTATTATTTTCATTGTTTCATTTTTTTTTTGTATTATTCATTGTCTTTTTTTTTGTATCTTCTCCATTTTTCTTTTTTGTCTCTTATCTTTTTCTTGACTTTTTCTGTCTAGCAACTGGTTTTTTAGGTATCTTTGTTTACAATTTTTGTTGTTCCACTGTTTTCTTTTGCAGCTTCTAGTATGGTTTGTTTGAACGTTTCCCATTTTTCTTGTATGCACGTTTTTTTTTTTCTTTTTTTTTTAATTTTGATGTTGTATTTCTTGGTAATTTGCTTGTATTTGTTCTTCTTTTAGTTTGTATGTTTTTATTTTTATCTTGATTTTCTTTTTTCTTTTGATTGGTTTAACTGTTTCTTTCTATTTTATGTCCATTCGTAGTAAATGGGGGTTGCTTCTTATTTCCGCTTTGTTACTCTAACATTCTTTACCTTGTTCCAGCTGTTTCTGTTAACTAGGTTGTAGTCAATAATTGATTTATCATTCCTGGTTGGTTGTGTTCTTGTGTATTTAAGAGTTTCACATTATGTGCATTTGGTGCTTGCTACTACTAGTATTATTATGTAGTCTGTTTCCTCGTCTATCATCATCATCTAGTGTCTATGTGTCATTATATACTAGCTTCATTTCTATTGTAATAATTTTTTTATTTGTGTGTTTTTCTTTTCATGTATCTTTTATTTTTTCCGGAGCTATTATTATTTCTACTCTTTCTTTTGTTTTTTTTTTTACATCTCTCTACATTAATATCCTCTAAGTATTCTTACTATTCCTTGCCCTTTCTTTTTTGTTTATGTTATTCCTAGTATTCCAAGTTTTTTTTTTTTGATTTATTATTTCATCTACCAGTTCAGCTTCTTTTCTCATGTATCCTCTTATATTTCATGTTTCTATTCTTCTTTATTTTTTTTTCTGTTTTTTTTAGTTATGTTCTTTTTATTTGTATTGATTATCTTATTTTTTGTACCATTTTCTTGAGATTTTTTTTTTTTTCTTTTTTCAGTTTTTTTGTTAGTTATTTTAAATTTCCACTTATAAACCTTTTAACTTATTATTCCACTTATATTCTTTTCCGTTGATTATTAAGTTTTGTTAACCTATTCTAACCTTCTTTCCATTCGCTTTTTCTTCTTTTGCTATGTCTTTATTTTTTTTATGCGCATCTTTTTTTATGTGTTAAGTTATTGTCAATGTAAATCTTGGTCCCTTTCAGATTTCTTTTCCTATTTTGACTAGTATCTGAAGTTTTTTTTTAAGTTCTCCACTCCCTTTTGTTCATTATTCTCAATTGTTTTTATGCCTGCTATTATAATGTTATTTAATTTTTTGCCTTTCTTTCTTTCAGCTTTGTTTTCTAGGTTTTTGATTTTTTGGATCATTTGTATTTTTATTGTGTCTATTTTACTTCTTTAACCTTTATTTTTTGATTTTGTTCTTTAATCTTTTTTTTTAGTTGTTTTGTGTTTTTTGTCATTTCTTCATTAATTCTTTAAACATGTTTTTTAATTCCTCTATTTCCTTTTCTGTATTTGTATTGTTTTTGTATTCTTCCTTGTGTGTTTTATCCTTGTTTTCTTCTTCCTTCTTTTTATTTCTTATATTTTACTGTTGAATTGTTTTTCTGCTGTCGTTTTCCTCTATTTTCCTTTGTTCTGAAAATCATAATATTTTTTTGAAATTCTTTTAATTTTTTTTTCAGGACTTTCTATAACGACTTTTTTTTTCTCGTATTTTCTTTTTCGGTTTGCATTCATTTGGTTTTGTATCTTTTTATATTTCTTCTTATTATTAATCATTATTTTGGTTAATTGTTGTTTTATTTTTAGTTTTTTATTTAAATTATGTCTTACTCTTACTATTATTTGTATGACGTTTTTATTTTAATTATGTAATTTAAATATAAATTTAAATATAAATTTAAATGCAGACTCCTATGAGTTTTCTTCTCTGTTGAGCGCGGCGTGCTGTTTGCGTTTCGTGCCACTCGCACCTCTCTTCTTCTAACGCGCCCTCTGCTTATATATTGGTCTCTCTTTTACAATGACAAGACAATTTTATTCGTTTAGAATTTGATGGTATCAGCGGTCAAATGATTTGACGACAAAGGCCGCTCCTTCATTATAAATACTGAGTAGTGTTAAGTTAATTAGTAGACGTCGTTTAAGCACGGTGTGGTGGTTGGGAGGATTAGCGTGCGTTGCGTTAATTATATAAAAAAAAATAATAATTTATATAAGTATGGTTTACATAGTATTGATTTTTATGAGACAAAACGCCAACTAATTCAATATCCAAACAATAAGATTTAAGTTATCACTTATTTTATATATTGAACTACATACAATAATATATACTTTTATTCTTTGGGTTAAATAAAACACTAAATAAACTCTATTTTTTTTAAATTATCTGCAGTGAAATAACTTATTGCATTATTGTTTTTTATATTTTAAGTTTAAGGCAGAGATTAGACACTCTTCTATAATAAAATTTTATGCAATTATATTTTAGGTGTTTTTTGCTGAGTTTGATTCTGTCTTTATAATAGCGCAACTGTTCTCTCTCTTAAGACTTTTTATTGATATAATGTTACACTGGCATCATATTAGGTTAAATCAACTTGAAAACATGCTAAATATGTATGTTTACTAAAAAAATATTATGGTGTGTCAAAAAATTACTTTTGACGGCCTATTAAACACATTTTTATAGACACTTAAGCAATATTTGAAATCAGTTATACCAATAATGTCTAATGCAACAAATTAGGTTAAATTAGCAGGAAATATTTGTTAAAAATCTATATTTACTAAAAAAAATTGCACATTGTTTAAAGTACTTTTTCTCGTATATTAGACTCTAAACTAGGGTCACGCGGCAATTAGCAATATGATTTATATCTGCAGTTAATTATACCAAAAACTATAATCAAAGTTTTCAGTAGCTTCAAATACTTACCTTGCTATTTATAAACGTAATTAAATGTCATATGCTAGCAAAGCAAACATAAAATGGCACAGAGAATTAATAGTTTATTTTTTTCATTAAAACAATGTAATTGAAAAATTGACAGTTTACAACAATAGTGTAAACAGTTAATACAAGGTGCACGCCAGGTGCTGAAGCTGCGTGGTTAAACGTTTGTTGTGTTATTTGATTTATTTATTTTCAAAAAAGTGAGAAAAACGCATATAAAATGTTTATTTTATTACCAAATTACAATTTCAGATAACGCAAAAATAGTGTACAAAATTAATTAAAAAATTAGTATACTGTTCTTGCGATATTTGCAATTGCTTTATGCTACCTACAGATCTAATGCAACGTATGATACGGTAAGATCAATTTTTTTTTCTAGTTAACATTTTTTTTTATCTGTTTTTTTTTTATTTGAATGTAATTATTTTTTTTAATTTCTGTTCATTAAAAAACAAATGATAAAAAAAATGTTTTGTTTTTTAGATTTGCAAACAGAGTGTTATTTGGCGTTAACTTGCAATTATAATTTTATACAAAAAAGTACTTATTTATTTTTTTTACAATCAAATCAAATAGAATAGATTTATAGAATATATAGTTTTACCTCTTGTTTTTATTGTCTTGCTTTATTTTACTCATAAGTAAGTTATACAATTCTGGTATCCAAATTAAAATCACTTGGGTTTAACAATAAGGTTATAGAATAGATTCAGTTTCCTTGTTGGTAGGACTTAATTTGTAAAGTTGAAAAAACTTTATTCCAAAGCCGGTTCAAATTAAATCGGAAGTGCACAAAGGTCTCACTGTGGACCCATTCTGTTATTGCTGTTTATTAACGATTTATGTAACGTTTTAACCAACTGTAAATTTTTATTGTTTGCGGATAAAAATATACTGTACCAATAATTTGTTAGATGATTGTTTGTCGTTCCAAAGTAATTTGAAAAAAATAAATGCATGGTGTAACAATACTTATCTATTTTTAAATTTTAGTAAGTGTAATTCTATATCTTTTTGTAGAGTGCAAAACCTGATCAAATTTGTTTACACTATTGATAATACCCCATTTGAATCTGTAAGCAAAGTTAAAAATTTTAGTGTTATTGACTCAAAATTAACAGTTAGTTTTATTGTGTTATGATGTGTTTAAAATCTAGAAAAATGCTTGGGTTTATCACAAGAATGAGCAAAATACATCATGCCTATATGGTCTTATACCGTTTGCTTGTGAGATCAATATTAGAATATGGGTGTATAATATGGCCATCTTATCAACTAAATTACCTATTAAAAATTTTGTATTTTTTAAGATTATGTTTTGTTGCACTTTCGCGGCAAAGAAAATTTATTGTTTAAAAGTTTAAAGAAAAAAGAATTACAATAGATTTAAATTTCATGCATAAATTAATTAAAGGCCACATTAGTTACTCAAAACAAACTTAATTTTTGAAAAACCATATATAACAGACGTTTAAATTTTTTTTGTAGTCCCGCATTATAAAACAAATGATGAATATTACAGTTCTTTTGCTCGGGTGATGCGTCAATGTAATATTTTACAGAATATTATTTATTTTGATTTATTTGTAAAATCATTAAATTTTTTAAACAAAAATGTAAGCACATGTTAACAGTAATTGTGCGTTGCGTCAGTTATATAAAATAATAAATTTGTATAATTAGGCATAACACACATAGATTTAAAATTGTATTTTGAATTGTAGTATTTTTTGTTCTCTTTCTTATTTGTTGTTTGTCATTCTTTTACTGCGTTTGTTTATTGTTTCATATATTGTGTTGTATTGAAATGTATTTTTAATAATTTGTTATAAAATGCATATGTTTTGAGCAGCAAAAATTATAGTTTGTACCAAATAGTGTTGTAAAAGATGAACGAGTTAACCATTTAATATTATGTGCAACATTTTTTTTTTTCAAAATAATAATACCGCAAAAGATTAGTTCGAAAATGTACTATTATAATCAATGCCTAAAATTATATAAATTTTTAATTTAAAATATGTTTGTAAGCACAAACATATCATTGATCAGCAAATGCATGTTGAAGATAATAATTGAAAACTACTAGATTTAGATCTTTATTATTTACATTGGTGTTGATAAAAAAAAAGATATAAAGTTTTTTATGTTTAAGATACCGATGAAAATATTCAGATATTTTAAGTATAGTTCATAATAATAAAATTTAACTAAAAACAATTTTGTTTAAGAAATTAAAATTTTTTTTAATATGTACAATAATAAATTGTTTTTCACTTGTAACTTTATTAAATTGTTTTTTAAATTTTAATTTTTATATAATTATGCCCCAATTATATTGTTGTGTAATTGTTGCTCTGTTTTGCGTTGAAGTCTTAGATTTTTAAAACGTACTCTGTAACATTTCAATAAATAGTTTAAAAAACGGATAGCTTATTTTGGTGCGTCAAGAAACATGCTTTAGTATTTTTTCAAGTTTAACGCAAAAAAAATTACTAAACAAATTAATTAAATTTTTTTTGTAGAATTTTTAAGCCGCAAAAGCCATACAATTATGTTTTTGTTCTCAGTGGTCTGGGCAAAAAAAGGCATTTTTTGGATTTTTTAACCGCCTAAGTCAATGCATTTTGATACAAGTTAAATTTGTTTTTTGTATTTGAGTTTCAGCGGTTTAAAACTTAAAAAAACTGCAAAAATATGATAAAAATGCCTATTTTTCAACATTATTTCCTACAAATACACACTTAGCAGCGCTCAGAAAAACTATAGACCAAACATTATTAAAAATTTAAATTTTGCAGACAATTTTACCTAAAAAATAGTTAATATTGTGTTTATCGGTAATAGAAAAGACCATAAAAAAATAGACAAAGAATTCGTTAAAAATAATTATTTTTTATATTTACAAAAAATATTATATACATGTTTTAACATTGTTTTGTCAAATTTTGTTGAGCGACTGGCGGATTTATGTTCAAATGCAAAAAATAATAATATTCTCAAAGTTTGGCGCCAATAGATTGTGTTTAAATGGTGCCCCAAACGCAAAATCTCTCAAGCAAAGAGTAAAATAGCCCAAAATTGGTTTAAGCAACAATTTTTTTTTTAAATTATGTTTAAAAAAATATAAGTTAAATAATCTCATAAAATAATTAAAAAATGAGTTCTTCAAATAAAGAAAAAAAAAATTATTACTTTTCACATTTTTTTCTTGATGTATTTTTCTACTGCTTAATGAGCACTACACTAACTATTTCTTATGTAGAATTATCCGCAGAAATCAATTTTTTAATAATATTTGGTCTATAGTATTTCTGTGCGCTGCCAAACGTATATTTGTAAGAGTTAGTGTTGAAAAATAGGCATAAATAAAATACATTCTTTACAATAAATATATATGTATGTAAATAAATATTATATACATACATTATGACATCTTCCCTTCAAATTGTTGAATAACTTTATACATTTAAACTTAAACAATTTCATTCTCTATATACTAAATAATTTATAATTTATTTTCATTGTCACAAATCTGTCTGGTATTTTAATATTGCGTTCACTACTTGTGTGAGAGGGTGTTATAAAATTAAATTTATCTTCTAAACTAATATCATTATCAGATACGCTTTCTTCTTGAACAGCAACTTTAGTGTTGCTAGACTCTGTTGGAACAATGGCTAAATATCTCTTATTTATATAAAAAAAATCCATTGTTCATTTTAATTTGATACGACCGGAGACAATTATTTTTTATAACTATCCCTGGGTACCATATATTTTTATGTAGTTGCACATTTACTTGCTGCCCTGTTTTTAAAGCAGGTAAAGATTTAGCTGTTTTATCATAATTTTTTTTATTTTTATTTTGCGTATTATTTAATTTAATTTTTAATTCTGTTTGGTTGACAAATTTTGGCTCCAGCAATAAGTTTTTTATAGGTATTACACTTCTTAGTCTGCTAGACATAAGTATTTGTGCTAGTGTACCTAAATCGTCAACAAGAGTATTTCTGTAATTCAAAAGTGTCAGCATAATATCTTTACCTTCCTTATAAGCTTTTTTCATAATGTTTTTAATAGTTAGAATGGTTCTTTCCACTATTCCATTAAATTGACTGTATGTCGAGCTTGACATTATGTGAGTAAAATGTTTTAAAATACTTATAATTATATTGTCTAGCAAATATTGTTTTTATTTTTTCAATCAGTGTTAGAGATAATGTATTTTTGTTTAGTTCTACTTCTATTGCGTTTTCTAATTCTTTATTTTTTCTAACATTTTTTAAATATGCTCGAAAAAGTGTATCAGCTATATATAGTTGTTTCCCAGGTTTTTAATATACATTGAGATTAAATTTTTGCAATCTCAACAACATTTTTTGCAATTTTTCTGGGCAATCATTTAATTTTTTTTTAAATATGGAAACCAGCGGTTTATGGTATGTCTCCACATTTACATTATTGTTATATATATATTGTAAATTTTTTTAACAATTAAAGACTATTGCTAATAACTATTTTTCTATTTGTGCATATCTAGATTGAGTTTGGGTTATCGCTTTTGAAGCGTATGCACAAGGTAGATTGTTTTGAAGTAGCACAGCTGCCAATCCATCTTTTGAAGCATCTACTACTTTTTATAAATATCAAAATGTTGTAATACCGGGTGTTCAGTGATAAGTTGTTTTATTTTATTTATGGCATTTTCATGTACATTTGTTCATTGCCATACAACTTTTTTTTTAAATTAATTCTTGTGAAGGCGCGGTAATTACAGACAAATTATATATAAATTTTCCGACATAATTTACTAATCCTAAAAATCTTTGCAACGCCTTTTTATCTGTAGGATTAGGCATTTGAATTATTGCATCAATTTTTTAATTATTTAGTTTTATGCCCTATTAATTATGTGTTCCAAAACTTTAAACTTGTTTGTAAAAATTTACATTTATTTTTATTAAATTTTATGTTATTTTTTCTAGCTATTTGTGAATATAATTAAATCATCAATAAATACGTCCACACCTTTAATACTAAAAATTATTTTAAATTCTTTATGAAAAACTTTTGGTGCATAATTTAGTCCATACGCTAATCTTAAAAACCAAAATCTTCCAAATGGTGTTGAAAACGTACATTACTTTGAACTTTCTTTGTCCAAACTAATTTGCCAAAACGCTTAAAACAAATCTAAATTACTTAAATATTTTGCTCTTTTTATTTTATTTCTTCAAATGTAGGCAATTGAAAAAAACATTTTTTATTGCTAGGTTTAAATTAGTTGGATCTAGTTATATCTGCAAAGTATCGTTGGGTTTTCTAACAATTACCATCGGATGAACCCAATCTGTTGGTTCATCTACACTTATAATAATATTACTTTTTTCCATGTCTTTTAAGGTAGTTTTTAATTGATTATATACACTCAACAGAATCTTGAGAAATGCCTAACTGATGATGATGTCACATCTTTGTCTACATTTATGTGATATTTATCAGGAATACAGCCAGTTCTTTTAAATAAATCATTATTGTGTTTAACTAATAAAGGTACACTGTCAATTCTTTGTTTTAACTAGTTTTAACAAAATACTTGCAGTACAGATAAATAGTCGATGGTTTTTTCTACAACGTTTGCACTGATATTTCACGTCTTGAGGTACCGCATGAAAATTTGATAATTTATTTTTTCTATGTTGAAATTTTTTTTTAATTATAGTCACGGCTCTTTCTATTGCAGCTGCTATTGCTTGCAATTTTTTCATTGCCCTGCACACCTTCACCGCTTCTTCCAGAGATTTTCCTTTACTCTCTAAAAGTCGCTGTTGCATTTTTTTATTAAAAACTCCGCATGTTAAAATGCTTTTTAGTAAGTCGTTCTTTATTTTACCCAGCTTTGCATAAGAGAAATATTTTTTTTTAAACGGTGACGTATTGCTCTATCTTTCACCTTCCAATTGTTTTCGTGTAAAAAGTTTATGTTGCTCATATTTCACATTTTTCTTTTTTTCTTCTTAAAATACTCTTCAAACTTTTTAATTTATGTTTCTAATTTATTTTTTTTTTTATTTATTAATGTACTTAAAAATGCGAAAACCTTTTTCTCTTATGTAGTGGAGTAGTTGAGCACATTGGGTTTTTTGCAACTTTTTATTGTATTCCGTCGCCACGAGGAAGTTTAAAAAACAATTTTTTTATACTTTACAATTCTCAGCAAGATTTCGTTCTATTATCATAAGACCTACACCTCTTAATTCATTTTCATTTATAACGTTTTTTTTTTTTTTTCAAAATTGTCTTTACTGTTTTTTGTTTGGTTAATTTAACTTTACTAATAGTTGCGTCATGTAGTGGTCCGATAAGGTTTTAAACTCTTAATTAATATACAACATCCATTCTGTTGGAATACATTTATTAACTAAATAAAAAGGATACATTTTTCAAAAAAACGTCACATACAATAAAAACTAAACATGATCAAATAAAATAAATAAAATACATTCTTTACAATAAATATATATGTATGTAAATAAATATTATGTACATAATTATTTGACACCAAATACACAAAATAAATTTATATTTTTTAACTAACTTACATTAAAATACGTCAACTTTGGCAGTTAAATAAAATCTAAAAAATGTGCGCAAAAAAAGCAAAAAATTGGTTTTATAGCTTTTGCGGCTTATATACAGAGAATAAACTTCAAATACCGCCAGAACTGGATTGTATTGAAAATTTCTGGTTAATTTTAATAGCAATTTTTACTTACTTACCTACATGTACCGATCAAAAAATAAGTTAAAAAAATAGCAAAAAAATACTAAAATAAGTTTCTTGACGCACCCACGCCCCTGCTCTGGTCCGTTTGAAATAGAGGTGCTCACGTACTTGTAACTTTAATATATTCATTTGAAAAGTGAGGATTTGCAATCGTTAATTTGCAACTAATTAGAAACAGACTAAAAATGAGAAATTCAAGATCGTAGTACCTTAAAAAAAGTGAATGTGGCAATGGAAAATTATGTTCAGCTAAACTAAAACCGTTGCAAACTACGTATAAGTAAGTTTTGTATTGTTTAAAATGAACTTTAAATAGTATTTTGTGCTTTTTACATCAGGTTCCCAAAGACACCAAAAAATAAGAACTTAGGTAGTATAAAATGTCAATGTATACCTTCATTGCTTAATTTATTTACAGTTTATTTTTGTTTTCATTTAGTTAGATAGTATAGTCCTTAAATATATGTAAAACACTACTAATAGCCGTTACAAACGCTTTAATAGTAAGGTATAATTAAAACAAATTATGCACAATGAATTGTTTGATTATAATTTATTATATTTAACTGTAAACATTTTATGTGTGCCATTTTAATCATTAAAATTAGTTTGTTATTTAAAAAACTGTTTAGTTTGCACTTGTTTCTGACAAAGCTGCACTTATAAATAAATTGTGAAAAGTAAGAAAATATATCTGTTGAAATGAGCAGTGGTGTATTAAATACAACTCGTAACATAAATAAATAGCTGTTTATAATTCTATAATAAGCTTAAAAAATTGCATTTGGTGGTACGTTTGGTTTAGAATTTATTTGCATAAAACTCATATGTAAATATTAGTTTTTTTGCCTGCCTCTACCGAAACTATTTGTTTTGACAATAAACTGCGGGCCAAAACAACAATTTAGAGGTAAAAAACTTTTGCAACATTTGATTGGCTGTAAACCACAATTTTACATGATGACGTCACACCTTAAATTTGACAGTAGTGACAGATTATAATAAACTTTGCAGTTTTATAAAACAATGTTTTTATTTTAGGAAAAAAAAAATATTGAATGTAACTTGTGCCAAAATGCTTTAGCAGCCCTTTGCTTTTAGCAGCCCTCACTCGATTTGCTTCTTTGATTTGCTTTGCTTTTTGGTTTTTGATTTTATTTAAATCTTTTAGAATGTTTTTGTATTTGATTTTTTCATTAAGCAATTTGCTTCTAATGTTCTAATATATTTATTTGCAGCAATTTCTTACATATCTTTCAAGTGTTGTATAACTTAGTAGAACATGGTTAGGTGTTAAGTGTTTTCCATATTAATGTACGGAGTGGAAACATGGACACTAAATTAAGAGCTTACAATTAAATTCTAAACATGTATGGATGTATAAGAAAATCCTAAAAATATTATGAACCAACAAAGTTACAAATGTGAAGGTGTTACAAAAGATGAGAAAAAAACTGGACATTATACAAACAATTAAATGTTGAAAATTAAAATATCTCAAATTTACTATTAGAAAATAAAAGTATGAACTACTGCAGCTCATAATGCAAAGGCAGATTGCACAAAGTAGAAGTGACAAAAAACGTCAAATTTCCTGATTAGAAAATCTAATGAAAAAAATGGGTTCTGGTGTACCGCAAAAGAACTATTTAAAGCAGCAGTGTCAAAAGTAAAGATTGTCTTGTTGGTAGCTAACCTCCTAGTAGAAGACACAGCACATAAAAAAGAAGAATCAGAACATGTCATTTGACTTATTGCTAACCTAAAATACTACTTGTAAGAGTCACTTGTAACCCTTATTGTGCGCGTCCCCAAGTGGCGGATAGGAGATGAAAAGCCGGACCAGAAAGACATATATATAATAGTTGTAAAAAGGGGTAATAAAAATAAATTCATTAAAAGCATGCATAATAGTTTGAGGAATATAAAAGAAAAACTACAAGTTATAAGCACTTATTACGTATACATATCACAAGCAACAATACATAACAAAACAAATAGGATTGTCCTGAAATTAAAATGAATATACAAAGTAATAAACTGGACAAATAAGATCGTATGCAGAAATGGTAAAAAACAAAATTGAAGTAAATGAAAAGGTAGCGGTAAAAAATATAACCCGGGCAAAAGAAAAGTTTGTAAAAATTAACTTAATTGGTAAAAAAGTCAATAAAAAACTTGCAAAAGAGGTGGAAAAGAAACTTGGTAGCAAAGCATCTGCACACATGATTAGTAAAAAAAATCATGCCTACTGCTAGATTTACACAGAACAACAGAGGAAAAAGATGTATTAGAAGCAATAAAAAAAGAATGCAATATAGACTTAGATGTAAATGAGTGTGAAATTAGATTATTCAAAAAAGTAAATAACCAAAACCTACGATATGCGGCAAATTAAAAATAATATGGTTAAAGGGGAAGGTAAAAGAATTCCTAACACTAACACAATTTTATAATTGTCTGAATTTAGGACATGACAAGAAATGCAATGAGAAAAAGAGAGAAAGTGTATGCTACAAGTGTGGAAACAAGGGACACGTGGCAAAAAACTGCACAAATTAAGCGTATTGCTATTTCTGTGATTTAGACGGACATAAGGCAGACAAAATGGCTTGTTTAGGCTACAAGAAAACCAGGGAAAATATGAGGAAAACGTATGCACGACTCTACACCAAAAAATAAAACGCTTGCAATGCAATGTAAGAAGAGGCAGAGCGGCTATAGACCTTTTCCACAAAAATGCCAACATAAATAAAGTATATATTGACATAATTGCCAAATCAAATAAAAAAATGACAATAGAAAACCAGTGGAGGTAGAAAAAGGTAGATATGTGGCCATACGTATTTACAATAAGGAGATCAAAGCAAACAGCTGCAAAACTAGAAACCAAAGTTCTGTATGGGTCAAATTTGAGAAGGTAATTATTTACTCCTGCTACTGGTCACCAAGCAAAACTGTTGAGGAGTTTGAATACTATCTTCAAATACTAGGTGACAATGTAAAAAAGTAGGCAAAACATGTGATCATAGCTGTACAGTATACACGGATATATAACAAAGATAGTTTAACACAAGGATCAAAATTCAACACCTGATATAACATAGAAGACCGAATACATTTAGGGTGCGCAGAATGTGTGTCCGGACGTACTTATTCTGCTGAAAGGGTAAGAGCTAATAACAGAATTACCACTATAGCGTCAAGTGGAAAATAGGGTTTTAGTGGGTGCAAGCCCCACATACAGGCTGGAAAAGCTTTCCCAAAACCACATTAAAAAAAAAAAAAAAAAAAAAGTGATCTACATCTGCTTTTAAATCAACAATACCTCTAGAACTGTTTTTATCTTTATTTCTATGACGCAAAAACCTGACCTCTCTCGGCTTAGTCTTATGTTATTGGCGTTTATTTATTTTCAATCAAAGTAGAAATTAGTTGTTTAGACTTAAATTGTTACAAAAATTACGTAATAAGTTATTTTTGTACTTAATTTTTTTATAGTTAAATTCACAAGCTACTTTACTGAATTACTAAATAGGGGCTATGTACCAGTTGAAGAGGATAAAACAAGAGAACAAACAGCCGAGAAAGAACAGAAAGAAACCAAAATAGACACAGCGGAGATAGAAAAGGCGATTAGAGTATTGAAAAATGGGAAAGCCCCAGGAATTGACAAAATAACAACGGAAATGGTAAAATGTATGGGAAAAGAAGCGATAGACTACCTCACAAGACTATTCAATCAAATATGGATGCAAGAACTAATACCACAAGAATAGGAGATTGGACTAATTCTTCCAATGTACAAAGCAGGAGACAAGAAGGTATGTACCAACTATAGAGGGATAACACTGATAAGGACAGTAATGAAAATATTTGAAAAGGTAGTAGAAAAAAGATTAAGGAAAGAAATTGAAAGCAAAATGGAAGAAACACAAAGCGGGTTCCGACCGGGGAAAAGCACCCAAGACCATATCTTTACATTAAAAACGTTAATAAACAGAGCAAAAACAACGGGCAAAAAGCTATACATAGCATTCGTAGACATGGAAAAGGCGTTTGACATGGTACCTAGGCTAAAAATATGGGAATGCTTAGTTAAGAAAGGTGTTGACCACAAACTAAGACAAATGTGTAAATGCATATATAAAAGAACAAGAAATATAGTAATCAGTAAAAACCAACAATCTGAAGAATTTGAAACCAAACAGGGAGTTAGACAAGGAGGGAGCCTTAACTCATTACTATTCATTGCGTTCATTGATGAAATTTTAAAAGAAGTGGAAAAAAATACAAAAGGGCTACACATTGGATACAAGAACATGATGAGGGTATACATAAGTATGTGTGCTTTTGCAGATGACATCGCAGTAATTACAAGATTGGAGAAGGAACTACAAGACAAACTGAAGATATGGCATGACGAACTAATGAAGATTGGAATGAAAATGAACACAGAAAAAACAAAAATCAAAAGATTCAATACAAACCAAAATAAGCCTGAACCAAAAACAAATACAACAAGTTAAAGAATACAAATACCTGGGAGTGACAATAGACGAAAATGGAAGCTAAGAAGTAGACATCAACACACGAATAAGAAATACAAACAAGTCATATCAGGCACTAAATAAACTAATACTATACAAGACAGAAATCACAAGAACAACAAAAATGAAAATATACAAAGTAATATGTAGACCAACACTAACGTATGAATGCGAATCATGGGTTTTAACACAAAAAGAAGTAAGCAAAATAAGAACCACTGAAATGAAGTACTTAAGGAAAGTATATGGAGTAAATATAATGGACAAAATAAGAAGTGAAGAGATAAGGAAAGAACTGGAAATTAAAGGAATAGAAGAGTTCATAGAAGAAAGACAATTAGGATGGTGGGGCCACCTACAAAGAATGGACGAAAAGGCGCAAGGGAAAAGAGTATGGGAAAGCAGAATGCCAAAAGAAAAGAAACGTGGGAGACCAAGGAAATCATGGGACGAAATAGTGCAAGGACTGATAGAAAAAAGAGGGTTACAAGTGAACGAAGCAAAGAAGATGGCGAAGGAACGGAAGAAATGGAAGGAACTAATTAAAAAAAATGTACAATAAATAGAAAACAGCTTACACCCTAACGGGTAGAAAGTTAATTGAATATATATATATATATATATATATATATATATATATATATATATACATAGATGTAAGAAGTGTATTCGTCCTACAATTTTTATATATAATCGTAAATGTTGTAGTCCTACATTTTTATGTAGGAGCAATACACTTTATATCTTAACACACAAAAATCAGCCTGCGGGCTTATAGATACGTATAGATACCGCCTGCTGTGAGGGTTGAGCAGCTAACATGGAATAAGAGAATTATTTATTATTTATTACATTATATTTTATCAAGATGTTTGTTTAGGACGTAGAATTTATTTTGAAATGATAATATGTATTAATTGTATATTGTATGTTAGCCTTATTCTAACGGACATTACAATAAATATCCCAACTTTAAAATGAAAATAATGTGCAAAATATATTGAAAATAATTTAACCATATAATTTATTTTCAATTGTTTTATAATTACTATCAGGTTAATAAATGTAGCTCTACAAAATCTTATCAGTCAACAGCTGCACATTTATTACAATTAAAACGACGACAAAAACAAGATGAACAGAGCATCTATTTTAATAAAATTAACACGTGGGTGATATAATATATATATATTATACAAGTGTTATTATTAAAATGTAAATTAAAAAAACAGTAATATAAGATTGCAAGTATATAACCACTGCATAACACCTTATTTAGTTGCTTTGATATAAATATTATTGCCAGTTTTCTTCTCTTTCGTAATTCAAAAGCATTTTTTACTTTTCTAATGCAGTGCTACTTACTAGAAAAGTATAGTTTTTATGTCGAAATGATATTATATAATGTATGTACGTATGGGTGTCTGTGAACACAATTGCACAATTGCACCAGTAGTAAAAGAAGTAAAAGTAGTGAAAATGTGAGAATAATGAAAATGTGAAAGTAGTGACAATATGAAAGTAGTGACATTGTGACTTGTGAGAGTAGTGAGTATAGTACAATTGCTACAGTAGTGAGAATGTGAGAATAGTAGGAATGTGAGAATGTGAAAGTAGTAAAAATGTGAGAAAAGTGAGATTGTGTGAGTAGTAAGAATGTAAGAGTAGTGAGAATGTAAGCGTAGTGAGAACTCTTACATTCTCACTCACTTTCAGTCAGTGTAGGGAAAATGTGAAAATATTGAAAATAGTGACAATGTGCGATTAGTAAGAATGTGATAGTAGAAAGTTTTTGAAAATAGTGAAAATATAAGAGTAGTAAAAAATGTAAATTTAGTGAGATCTTGAGAATAGTGAGAGTGTGAGAATAGTGAGAATGTGAGAATAGTGAGAATATGAAAATAATGAGAATGTGAGAATAATGAAAATGTGAGAATAGTGACAATGTGAGAGTAGTGAAAATGTAAATGTAGAGAAAATGTGAGAATAGTAAAAATGTGAGAGTGGGAACTAGTGAGAACGTAAGAAAAGTAAGAACAAAAGAGTAGTGAGAATAATAAAAATGTAAGAGTAACTAACATGTGAGAGTAATGAGAATCTGAGAGTAGTTAAAATGTGAGATTCGTGAGAATGTGAGAGTAGTGAGAAAATGAAAAAAGTGAGAATGTAAGTGTAGAAAGAATGTAAAATAGATAAAATGTAAGAACGTGAAAATTATAAGAATGTGATAGTAGTGAGAATGTGAGAATAGTGACAATGTGAGAGTTGTGAAAATGTGAAAGTAGTGAGAATGTAAAACGAGAGAAATTGTAAGAAATGTAAAAATGTGAAGGTATTAAGAATGTGAGAGTAGTGAGAATATAAGAATAGTGAGAATGTGAGAGTAATAAGAATGTGAAAATAGTTAAAACGTGAGAGTAGTAAAAATTGGAAAGTTGTTGAAAATAATTAGAATTTTAGAGTAGTGAAAATATGAGTGTAGTGAATGTGAAAGTAGAGAGAATGTAAAAACAGTAAAAATGTAGAAGTAATGACAATGTGAGAATGTGAAAGTATTATACATGTAAAAGTAGTAAGTATGTGAAAATAGTGAGAATATGAAATGATGTTGTTAAAGAAAATGTGAGAGTAGTAAGTATGTAAGAATAGTGAAAATGTATAATTAGTGAAAATGTGAGAATAGTAAGAGTGTTAGAGTAAAAAAAGAGTGCGAGTATTGAAATGTGAGAATAGTGTAAATAGTGATAATGTGATAGTGAAAATGTAAAAATAGAAAGATTGTGAGAATAGTAAGATGGTGATAGTAATAAAAATGTGAAAGTAGTAAAAATATAAGAGTTGTAAAAATAGTGAAAAGAGAGTTGTAAAATTGTAAGTGTAGTAAAAATATGAGAAAAGCGAAAATGTGAGAGTAGTAATTAGGTAAAAGTAGTAACAATGAGAGATTAGTGAAAATAGTAACAAAGTAAGAGTATTGATAATGTGAGTGAAAAGAGAATGTAATAATAGTAAGAATTTAAAAATAGTAAAAATGTAAGAATATTGAGAATGTAAAAGTAGTGAAAATAGTAAGAATGTAAGAGTATAGAAAGTAGTAAAGTATTGAGAGTAATGAAAATTTTAGAATAGGAAAAATGTGAGAGTAAGAATAAAAAAGTGAGAATGTGAGAGTAAGAATTTGAGAGTGAGAATGAGAATGTAAGAGTAAAAATATTAAAGTGAGAATATGAGAGTGAAAATGTGAGAGTGAGAATGTAAGAGTGAGAATGTGAGAATGAGAATGTAAGAGTAAAAATGTAAGAGTAAAAATGTGAGAGTGAGTATGTGAGAGTGAAAATGTAACAGTAAAAATAAAAATGTAAGAGTGAGAATGTGAAAGTGATAATGTGAGAATGTGAGTGTGAGAATGTGAGAGTAAAAATGTAAGAATGAGAATGTGAGAGTAAGAATGTAAGAATGAGCATGTGAAATGTAAAGTAACAGTATGAATGAAAATGTAAGAGTAAGAATGTGAGAGCGTTAATGTGAGAATGTGAGAATAAAAATGTAAGAATGAGAATGTAAGAGTGAGAATGTGAGAGTGAGTATGTAAGAGTGAAATGTAACAGTAAGAATGAAAATGTAAGAATGAGAATTTGAGAGTGATAATATGAAAATGTAAGAGTGAGAATTTAAGAATGAGAATGTGGGAGTGAAGATGTAAGAGTGAGAATGTGAGAGTAAAAATGTAACAGTAAGAATGAACATGTAAGAGTGAAAATGTGAGAGTAAAAATGTAACAGTAAGAATGAAAATGTAAGAGTGCGAATGTGAAAGTGATAATGTGAGAATGTGAGTGTGAGAATGTAAGAGTGAGAATGTGAGAGTGAGTATGTAAGAGTGAAAATGTAACAGTAAGAATAAAAATCTAAGAGTGAGAATGAGAAAGTGAAAATGAAAAAGTAAAAATGTGAAAAAAAGAATGTAGATTGTAAGAGTGAGATTGTGAGAGTGAGAATGTGAGAGTGATAATGTGATAGTAAGAAAATGACATTGAGAATATGAGAGTGAGAATGTAAGAGTAAGAATGAGAATGCGAGAATGTAAAAGTAAACATTTGAGAATGAAAATGTAAGAGTAAAAATTTAACAGTAAGAATAAAAATGTAAGAGTGAGAATGTGAGAGTAAGAATGTAAGAGTGAGAATGTGAAAGTAAGTATGTAAGAGTGAAAATGTAACAGTAAGAATAAAAATGTAAGAGTGAGAATGTGAGAGTGATAATGTGAGAGTGAGAACGAGAAAGTAAAAATGTAAAAAAAACAATGTAGATTGTAAGAGTGAGATTGTAAGAGTGAGAATGTGATAGTAAGAAAGTGACAATGAGAGTATGAGAGTGAAAATGTAAGAGTGAGAATGAAAATGTGAGAATGTAAAAGTAAGAATTTGATAGTAAGAATGAGAATGTAAGAGTGAGAATATGAGAGTGAGGATGTGAGAGTGAGAATGTAAGAGTGAGAATGTGAGAGTAAGACTGTGAGAGTAAGAATGTGAGAGTGATAGTGAGAGTAAGAATGTAAGATTGAGAATGTGAGAGTAAAAACGTGAAAGTGAAAATTTGAGTGTGAGAATGAAAATGTAAAAATAAAAATGTGAGTTTGAGAATGTGAGGGTAATAATGTGTGAGTGATAATGTAAGAATGTAAGAGTAAGAATAGGAGAGTAAGAATGTAAAAGTGAGAGTGTGAGAGTGAAAATTTGAGAGTGAGAATGTAAGAGTAAGAATATGAGAGTGAGAATGTGAAAGTGAGAATGTAAAAGTAAGAATGTAAGAATGAGAATGTGAGCGTGAAAATGTAACAGTAAGAATAAAAATGTAAGAGTGAAAATGTAATAGTAAGAATAAAAATGTAAAAGTGAGAATGTGAGAATGTGAGAGTGATAATGTAAGAATGTGAGAGTGAAAATACGAATTTTAAAATAAAAATGTGAAAATAAAAATGTAAAAGTAAGAATGTAGACTGTAAGAGTGAGAATGTATAAGTAAAATATTTTGATAACCCATAATAATTGATTATCTGTACAAGTCAGAAAGTTTTTTATAGTGTAGTTTTACTTGTTGAAGTAAAGTGAATTTTAGCACCAAAATAGCAATATTAGCCAATTATTAAACTATTGATCACAAGTTTTTCTTTTCAACTACATATCACTGGATTTGCTATTTTTAAATCTATCAATTTGGCTATCAAACGCGTTTTTATTTAACCCATTAGTGCATATGATCCGTTTAAACGGACGTTGCATATAATTATGTTTCTGCTGTACCTATCACGGAGGGGGTTAAAATGTGCGATTAGGCGTGTTGTCAACAGTCTGTTCACGACACTTGCTGCGTAAATAACGTGTTATTTGTGTTGGATATAGTTTTATTGAATAAAAATAGACCCTAATTTGTATTCAACAAGAAATGGGGGGAAAGTATTAATTTTTGACATAGTAAATATAAATAAAAACAATAATTTCTTTCAAAATACGCATTTAACATCTTTTTTTGTTAATTTCTATAAATTATATTTCATAACAGATAGTTGTCGTTCTTAAAATTTTGTGTTTTGTTTTGAATCCGTTTAAAAGGATCACATGCATAGAATGCCTTTTATGTTCTTTTGTTGTCTATTTTAGATTATCGTTACATCAGCTACTTGCAATTCACAAAAATGATGGTGATAGCACATATGATGACCCAAATAGCCATGTTGACTTTAGAATTTATTTACAACCTCCTGCTGACCCTGCACAAGAAATTGAAGAAAATAGTGATTTTTCTGATCAGGGGTATGGTAACATAAACCATTTACCAAAAGGTATTCTAAAACAACCATGTCAAATTGTTAATAGACATGACAGCAGTGATGATGATGATGACGAGGAATATAATTTACCCTTGTCAGTGTTGCAAAAAAAAAAATGTAAATGTGTTTCTCAACCTTCAAAAAGAAAAAAAAAAGAAAAACGTGAACATGTATGGTCCAATGGTCCTCTTCAAAACTTTGAAGTCAATACCGTGTATACTGGTAAGTTGCCTTCTGATAAGGCACATAAAGCGGAGAACCCTGCAGATTTTTTTAAGCTTTTTTTTGTGAAGATGTTTTGCAAAATATTATCTTGCAAAGCAATATATATATGCACAACAAAAAAATGTAAATCTTGATATGATTATAAATAAATTATATGTACTTCTTGGAGCAATATTGTTGTCTGGATATGCTAAATATCTAAATAAACGTATGTTTTGGAACAATACAGAAGACGTCCCAAAACTTTTATTAAATTCGATGAGGCTAAATAGATTTGAACAGCTTTTACGCCATATTCAATTTAATAATAATGTTAATCATAATTATGAAGACAAACTTTTTAAAATTCGGCCACAAATTGACGCCTTGAACACCAGTTTTTGAAATCATGGCAAAATAGAAGAAAATTTAAGCATTGATGAAAGCATGATACCATACTATGGCAAACACTTTGCAAAGCAGTACATAAAAAGAAAAACAATTAGATTTGGTTATAAAAACTGGGCACTTTGTGCTAGTAATGGGTACATGCTATTGTTTGACATATATACGGGAAAATCAAATAAAGAAAAGCAATTTGATTTAGGTGGAGACGTTGTTATATCCCTTATAAAACAAGTAAATATTACCGGAAACATGGGTTGTTAATTTTATTTTGATAATTACTTTACTGCTATTTCCTTATTGTCTTATTTGGCAGATAATAACATATATACAACAGGAACTATTAGACAAAATTGGCTAGAAGATTGTCCATTTCCAATCAAAACGGTCTGGAAGAATGAGAAAAGAGGCACGTATAGATTCCAATCAAATGGAAAAATTTTATTTACTCAATGGAAAGATAACAAAGTTGTAACACTAGCTACAAACTTTGAGAACCACTCTATTACTAGTGCAAAACGTTGGTGTGAAGAATCAAAATCAAAACAAAATATTTCTCAGCCTCAAGTTATTGCAAATTACAATAAAAAAATGGGCGGTGTCAATAAAATGGCCTTGTGGCTGCTTACAGATCAAGGATGCGTCAAAGAAAATGGTATTGGCCAATTTTTCAATACTTTATCGATGTAAGTGTAGTGAATGGTTGGCTCCTTATAAAGAAATTAAGACTTTCAGATCTAAACTGCATTTCGTTACTGAACTTCAGACGTTATATTGCGCAAGGTTTATTGTTAACTTATGGCAAAAAAACCCTTTGCTATAAATCAATCACATCAACAGAAAATGTGAGATATGATAATATCGGTCATCTTGTAAGTTATACAGAAAAAGACAAAAAATGTAAATTATGTAAAAAAAATTCAAAATTTATATGTGTAAAATGTAACGTTGGGCTTCATCCAAAAAACTGTTTCTTACTGTACCATTCAAAATATAACGTTAGTTTTCTTGATTGTATGTGTTTTTGTCTATTATGCATAAGATCCTTTATAACGGATGTGCCATAAAACAATAACTAATTAAAAAAAATTAAAAAAAAAAATTAAAACATAAAGTAAATACTCAGTTGAAAGCATAATAATCAAAATTTACAAAAATATTAAAAAAAAATTATTCTATGCACTAATGGGTTAATCTAGTTTTGATGCTAGTAGTTGCTAGTGCTTTTTATTGGCATTTTAATATAGTATTTAATAGAGACAACTCAGAAAAATATTACTATAACCGGCATTTTATTTGTCAATTCATCTATTTTATTTTGCTTTTTTATAAAAATCGTACAATTGCCTTATAACTGATGGTCAGCGGTCTAATCTTAATGCTTTTAAAATATTATGTATAAATTTTAGTTTAATCACTAACTGTTATTTGAATTTGTAAAAGTTAAATTTAAGAAATAAATTGCTAGTATTGCAAAGATAATAAAATTGTATCTTTAAATTAAAATAAGTGGGCCCTGCCAATAAAAAAAAACTTATTAATTACTGACAAATTCAGAAATTTTAAAATCAAAACTAGCATCTGTTTATAACCGGCAAAATAATAATTTTAAATTGTCAAATTAAATAAACTGATAAATAATTAATATATAACAAATATAATTAATGAATTATTGTTATAACAATGACAGACAGATCAAAAAAATTAAAATAAGTTTTGTTTTTAATAATCATCAGCTCTAAATTAGAATTAAACAACTCCATTCAGTGCAGAAATGATTGTGAATACACCTACGTGATTAACTAATAGTTTTTATGCATCATAGTTGGCGGTATTAAGAAATCAGTAATAGTCGGGATAAATTTTTACCGTCGCATTACGTACAAATTCAGTAATAACCGGCAAAAAATAGAGCAATGGTACTAATTTGAAAAGAACAAAACCACTTGATAAATAAATAAAGAATGACAAATCTGATTATTGCATTGCAATTATGATAATAATTGGCGCCAGATTTTCTAAGATATCCTTATTGCAACAATTAAGATTTGAAATAATTCAATTATTTATTGTTTTAAAATGATTTAAAGATTGACTTTGGATCCAATAGTTTTCGTTATTTGTGTCAATAATTTTGATATTTCAGCGAATCATTTATTCTTGAAGAGTATAAAAAAGTCTTGATTATGTGGGGGTATTCAGATAACAAGAACTAAATAGTAAGATATTTGCTTATAGTTTCAATCTATAACTCAAAATAAGCTAAACATTGCTACACATGACCCTTCACTTGTTGATAATTATTATTAAAATTGCTAAAACAGCAAGTTGCTACCTGTAAGCTGCTAAAATTGTAAAATTTTATGCCAAATATATAAACAAAATTATAATTGATTTGTTTATAATTATGCAGTTAGTTGCAAATTATTATTATAGTACGAGAGCTAGCAACGTTTTTGAGAAACCATTTTAGTTTTGCTAGTTTTTGAATATTTTTTAATCCTTATTGACAATAGGTTCGGACGCGCCGCGTCTGGCAGCTGGGAGCAGTCGCGTATACCTGGTAGCGCAACCTCACTGAAGAGGTGAAAATTGAGCATTTTTAAAACAATTTAAGACAAATTTGTTTTTTCATAATTTTATATGTCACTTTACCATTCCAAATCTATTTTGCCAGACAATTTTGACATTGTTAACATTGTGTCTGATACAATTTAAATAATTAAAAAATAATAATTTTAAAAGTCTGGCAATTTAATATATTGTAATTCCATGATAAAAGAATATACTGTTAATTTGCCAGACAGAAATTTGGTTGTTTAATAAGCGAATTGATCATCTGGCAAAGAGGAAGAGCGCAGCATGTAATTCCTCGGGTGCGTGACAGAGATAACAACCAAATTTTTGTCTGGCAAATTAACAGTATATTTTTTTATCATAAAATTACAATATATTAAATTGTCAAACCTTTTAAATTGTTTTTAAAATTATCATTTATTATTATTTAAATTATGTTGGGCACAATGTTAATGAGAGCAAAACTGTCTGGCAAGATGGGTTTATAATGATAAAGTGATAATGATAGAAAATTATGGAAATTTTTTTTTTGTATTAAAATGTTCAATGCTCAATGTTCACTTCTTCAGAGAGGTTGCGCTACCAGATATACGCAACCACTCCCAGCTGCCAGACGCGGCGCGTCCCCACCGATTGTCAATGAAGATGGAAAATATTCAAAAACTAGCCGAACTAAAATTATTTTTTTTGCGACGTAGCTAGCTCTTATACTATTAGATTTATTATCAAAATTTTATCAGATTTTTTTAATGAGTAAGAAACGACTAAATAAAAATATAAATGTTGCAAACGATATTTATAAAACCTTATGCTAAGTGCATTATAAGAAGAAAATTGATAAATTTATGTATTTTACACTCTTACAAAATTAATTAAGCTTACAAAATAACAATTTCTAGTTAAGTTAAAATGTTAGTATAAAAATATATTATATGCCGTATAAATACTCATTAATTATTCAGATTAAATAAATTATTAAAACAAATAATAATAACTAACTCAACAAACAAACGCGCAGCGCAATAACAAGCTGCAAATGTACGCAGAGTGCACAGGAGCCTTGTGCAATATTAAAACATGCCCACCGACGGATAAAGATGCTTCACCCGTTTGTCTTCCGCACTTTATCTGCGGTATTGTTAATGTCAGGATATTTGCAGTTATTAAATACTACTATGGCAACGTTATCTTAGTAATACTACTATTATCAATAATTACTTGACAATAATTAGTTTGTAATACATAGTTAATAATTTGCTATATTAAATTATTTGTAAATAATAAATAATCAAATGTATGCATTACATAATAAATAATAAAGATGTTATAAAAAAATTTCTATTTCTATACCATTCAATTATAAAATTGTATAAAAAATTACAATAAAATTTCAACAACAGCTTACTTTGTAAAAATAACATGAACGAGCATTTGAAATTTATTGCACTAACAAAACGCAACGGGACATAAAAATTTGCCGCGGGGCAGACGTTAGTCCTACACAAACACAAAGTTTGTTTTCGTCGGATCTCTGCAAAATGTAGCACAAAACCACTTTAAACGCAAAACGTTACTCCTACGTAGGAGTAGCGCACCGTGTAGGACTACAACGCTTTATTCACTCGAAATGTAGGACGAATACACTTTAAACAAACCTATATATATATATATATATATATATATATATAAATTCACAAATGGTTTAATTTTTATTTATTTTTTTGTAATTTTGATTGTTTTTTATATATAATTTTGTAGACTGGTAGACTATCCCTAAATCTTTCAACCAAAATGGCAGCCTCCATACCCAAAAAACCTCCATAGTTTATATAGCAAGTAAATTATTTAATGTGCACCTAAATGTATATTTAACCTAAGCTAGTTTTTTTAGTTTTTTAATATAATACCAAATATTAACAATGTGACAATATTTATTTTCAGATTTAAGAACGCATTCTTTAGGTTGTGGTTCTAACTTTTTCACAATATTTCTGAAAGCCCTATAATTAGTTTTTTAAATTAATGTTTTAAGTATCATTTTATCTAAAAATAAATTTAAGCTTTAAACTTTTTAAGTTGATAAAACGCAATCAAAACACACAACAATACTTTATTTTGATTCAAAATTTATGAAAGTAACTTTTTTTGAATATCATACATTTATTCAAGTGCTCGATTAACATTTAATAGTTTATTTACAACTAAGTGGCCTTACAACATTAGATTCCGATTCAACGTTTTGATTTGTCTCGGTAAGGCGTACAAGATTCAAAAAGTAAAATATTACGATTGAAAAATTTCTAAAAATCAAGAAGAAAGTAGACAACAGAGAACTTACAAAAGAGTTGGAAAAGAAACTGAGTTGCAAAGCATCTGCGCACATGATTAGTGAAAAAAAAAAATCATGCCTACTGCTAGACTTACACAAAACCACAGAAGAAAAGGAAACAATAACAAAAATGCAATATAGACTTAGATTTAAATGAGTGTAAAATTAAGTATCCAAAAAAGTAAATAATCAAATCTTACGATATGCGCTACTAAATATACCAATGCGCTTTATTTGGATTACCGGTAATTGTAATGATTTTTTAAATTAACGTTGTTGTGTAGACTTCTTTAAATAATTTGCTTCTAATGTTCTAAAATTTTTATTAGCGGCGTTTCCATACATTTTTCTGTAAGTTACAGCCACTTGTGTTGATATATACAAACTTTGCATAAAGGCTGTTAAATTCTTTAACAATATTGCTATTAATACTTTCAATTAAACTAGAAAATAATTGTGTTATCCACTTTCAAGTTTTGTAATACTTAGTAGAACATAGTGAAGAGTTGCGTGATTCCCATGTTAATGTACAGCGTAGAAGCATGGACACTAAATTAAAAGCTTACAAATAAACTTTAAACTTGTGTATGTATATAAAAAAGTCCTAAAAATATCATGGACCGACAAAGTTACCGGTGTGAAGGTGTTACAAAAGATGGAAAAAGGGCTAAAAATTATAGAAACAATTAAATGTAGGAAACGAAAATATCTGAAACTTACTATGAAAAATGCAAAGGCAGATTGCACAAACTAAAAGTGTAAGAAGGCGCTAGATTTTCTGGATATAAAACCTTAGAAATTGGTGTACCTCAAAAGAACTATTTAGAGCGGCAGTGTCAAAAGTGAAAATTGTCTTGTTAGTAGTTAATCTCCGAGTAGAAAACAGCACTTAAAAAAAAATCAGAACATATCATTCTACTTATTGCTAACCTAAAATATAACTCGTGGGGGTCACCTGTAACCCCTATCGGGCGCGTCACCAGGTGGCGGATAGGGGAGCCTCCTCTGGTAATGGAGGGTGGTGGAGTGAAATAAAATAGCTCCGCGGACCAAACAGGATTGCACAGAGGGTCAAAACCTCTTAAATAAAAAATTCTTCAAAAACCTAAAATCCGTCTCTCCTTAGTCCAGTTTTTTTTAAATTTTTATTTCCTTTTACCCAAAAGTTCCCATACACTTCCCAATTTAATTAGATCTCCAAAAACAAACAACCTGCCAGTAAGTCAAAAATAAAAAGACACAAGCAAAAGAATAAATTTTTATGATAGAACAATTGAAGGTAAAACAGTTACCCCAGGAGGGTAGCAAAAATGCACAATCCTTCTCCGACTGTAAATCGGACTGCCCCTTAGATTCTGCGAGAATAAACAAGCAATTGATAAAGTAGATGATGATAAAAAGTACGAAACAAGTAGGAAAAAAGAGGAAAAAAAGACCTAGACAATCTTCAAAATTAGCAAAAATATACCAGGTCAAGAATTTTCTGACTTTAAGAAGGATTTGCTTAGTAAAAGTAGTAAACAAATAATAAAAAGTGATCACATTTTGGAGACAATAGATGAAAGCAATAAAATTAAAATCAACAAAATGCTCACTGAAGAGGAGGCTCTAGAAAAGCAAAAGCTAGTAAAGAAAATTTAAAATAATAAAACAAGAAGTAAAGAAAGCTTAAATAAGTGAATAAAAAAACGGCTCCTAAACTAGTTACCAATGGGATCAGAAAGAGGAAAAAGAACAAGAATAAACGGCAAAATAGACAAAGAAGGTCCAGCTGAGCTAACAAAATAAAAGAAATTTTTATAAACATAAGAAAAAAAGATTGTGATACTGTCTACTGTTATTAAAAGACATGTAAGCACCAAGACTGATATAAGAAAAGCACTAAACAGACTTGACTCAGCAAAAGTATAGAAAAATGTAAAAAAAAAGTAAGAATAAAAGAGTTGATTGGTACTACGAGAGACCTACAACAACTAAAAGAATGCACAAATCTCAAATAGATAAAAAAAGGTTTTACTAGTAAGCTAGTATCTATGAAAAGCCTATTAGAAAGCAAACAGGAAAACCTAACACTCCAATTTAAAACAGACGTATCAATAAAGAACGGCATAATAAAGAAAATATCTGAAAGACACCCACAAATAAGAAAAGTATTTAGAAATGGATGGATTAAAAATGATGGCTTAACCATTATCAGAAACTGTACATAGAGGTGGATAAAATGAGTCTAGAAAAACCGGGTTAGGAAGAAATATATATATATATATATATATATATATTTTTATTTAAATTTATTTTCGGATTATCATCTCGCGTTGTTTCTTTGAGTTGGATTATTCATAATATATATATATATATATATATATATATATATATATATAAAATGTAAAAAAAAGTAATAAAATAAAACCATTGAAAGCATGCATAATAATTTGAGAAAAATCAAAGAAAAACTACAGATTAAAAGCACTAATAAAGTATCGGAAATCGAAAATTGGATTGTTCTGGATGTTGCATAATGTAATTAAAATTAAAACAATTAATATCACGTGAATGTTAAGTGTACAAGTTGTGTGATAAGTAATTGTTTTGTTTTTGGTTGTATTTATTTTCAGAAAAGTGAGTTCAAATTTTTTTAAAATTGTATGTGCTAATAGTGAGTTGTTTGCAATTGCTATATGCTACCTACAAATGTAATGCAACGTATGATATAGTAAGACCAAAATAAATTAACACAATTTTTTTTTTAATTTGCTAGCATTTCCTTGTTGTTTTATTCAATTTTTTTTATTTTATCTGGTTGTAATACTATCTTTCTCCTATTGTTGGTCATTTAAAAACAAATATTAAGGTTTTTTTTAGTTTTTTGAGTTTGAAATCTCAATTTGGGATAACAATTTTATGCAAGTAAGTAATTAATTACTTTTGTCACGTTCAAATAATATAGTTTATTGTATTGTGCATCACCTCAAATCTATAAAAAAACTTTCGTCTTTTGTAATTTGTTTTTATTGCTTTGCGTCTGTTTTAAAGTTATAACTCATTTCATAATAATGTTTTTTTATAAAAATACTAAAACCTAAAATGCAGGCCAAAACAACAATTTCACATGACACTTTAAAGTCTGACAGTAGTGAAAGATTATAATGAATCGCTTTGCTCAATTGTGTTGTGTGTGCCTGATTTTTGTCTTTGATACACTATATACTGTTTGCGTACTTGTAGTTCACTAACTTTAAAATTTTAGTTTTAGTTATAAATGTTAGAGCGTTAGATGTTTAAACCTGTAGTCCAGTCAAATTAGACAGTTTTTAGAAGAATTTTACCTACAGCTTAGCGACCTGTACACTATTATCACCTAGCGCACGCATGGTTTTAGAGTAATAGGCATAGTTTTTTAATGGTTTTTTGCATTTGCAAAAAAAGTATGCATTTTTATCTATATTTAAAGTTGTAGAGCGGAAATTTTCCAATCAATAAAATTTTTGTTTTTCTGCTAAACGGCACGGAAATTAAAGTATACAAGATGTCAGACAAAAAACGTACGCAAAAACTATTTTAAATGGTTTTTTGAGTGTTATATAAACAGGTACACACATATTTGTGTTTATTTTTAGTATAGTTGCTATGGCATTCTACTTTATTTTTTAAATAGAACATACGTTTTTTTTATTTTATTTTTTTGCACTTTTTCTAGAAGAAAGTCGAAAAACTATAGAAAAATTGAAATAACCAATATCAATTAAAATTTTTCCGCTTTACAACTTTTAATGGACTTCATTTTTTGTCTAATTTGAACAGACTACTGTGGCAATACTTTTTTACTGATAATGAATGACGTTTTGACATTATCTATAAACATGTATATGAGTTCTAAAAAATATTAAAATTATGTTAATGTTATGTAAAATACGTAAATAAGTTAAATTTTTGAAACATCGCTTGTTGCATTATCTACTTATCTCCAAATTGAATGCAATAAGCGGCTTTACATTAAGACAACAAACTGCAACATTATAATAAAGTGTTTACACTAAGCAATTTTTGTAGTAAGATGTCAGCTGCTACTTTTTTCATTATGGTAAACTTAAATGCGTTTTTTGCAAAATAGGCAAAGAATGAGTTAAATCTATAAAAAAAGATACAGATGTAATAAAGTTGGTTTTCTAAAAGGTTCATTATAAGACAAATAAATTGGTTTCAAAATAAGATTATGAGAATCAGCAATGATCATAATTTTTCTTTTTAATTCAATAATTTAACGTCGGCTTATTTCTGCTGCCAAGGCTAGTCACCGACGCCAGAGGTTGAGACTACCACATCTAGAGATTTTGTCGCAAATTTAGGAATTCTAACCTAACTTTTTGGGTATTTTAACTTGCACGCAATCAAAGCAGTTCACGGGACCTACTAATGTTTCTCTTCTTATCCAAAGCAAAGCGCATGCAACATATTTTTTTAAACAGAAAAATTAATCCTATAGATAAGAGGCTTGAGTACAATAACCACTAGTTACTAAATATAAAATATGATTTCATTTAGATAGCCGCCGCGGCGCTACTGTTTTCAGCGGTATTTTAGCAATAACTTTGCAAATGTTCTGTTTTAAGTGGTCAATTGTTTGTACGTTGTCAGCATACACGTATTCTTTTAATGCGCCTATCAAAAAAAATATCCAGCGTTGTCAAATCCCAACTACAAGGTAGCCAGTTCACATCACCAAAACGACAAATAACGCGGTTGCTGCTGTAAATCAAGTTTTTCCAATTTAGACCACAAAAAATTAGTGATTATGCTTTTGTAATAATCTCCGCTAACAATAACATTGGCTCTATTATCGTTTAAAAAAAAAATTGCCCAATAACGCCTCCACTTTAAAATTTATTACCAAACGGGAAACTTGCAATAGATGCCTCAGTTTCTCAACAAAGGCATGTGAATTTTCTGTTCTCCAAACACGGCAGTTTTATTTGTTTACATAACTTCTAAAATAAAAATGGACCTTGTCCAAAAAAATATTTTGTTGGTTAAAATTAAAGTCAACATTCAATTTGCTTAAAGCCCACCGAGCAAAGCAAAAACGGTCACCAAGGTTGGTTATTTAAATTTCTTGAACGAGTTGCACTTTGTACGCAAACATACCTAGGTTTTTGTAAAAAAATTGCCTCAAATACCGGGTTGCTGACTTTTGCATCGAGTTGATGTTCCTGAGTGATTGCGTACACTTCGAACTATAGACGCGACAATTTAGACAGAACGCTTTAACCAAGCATGTTTGATGCGCACTTTTACCAGCATTTTAGTTTTACGCTCAGTTTTACGCATTTTTTTTTTTAATTTTTGTATTTTTTGTATTAATGGCGCTTTATTTCTTTCAAACAACGTACCCAATTTTCACGCTGTAGCAGACAATCAAGACCCATTTTCAAAAAAAAAAATTAGTATTTCAAAACGTTGTTCTAAAGTAAAACAATGCATTTTCTGTCTAAGGAGGTATCTAACCACACTTTTTAATGTAATTGACAGCGTCGGTAGAAACAAGTAATTCAAATTTAACTAAAACATGGCCCAAACTTTATCATTTTATTAAAATTTTTGTTTTTTTAATTTATCTCCACTTTGTTTACTATATATTTTTTGTCTAAATTTTGCATTTAATTCTTTATTTGATTTATTATTAATTTTAACATTTTCTATAAATTTAGTTAAATATTATTTTATTTTTTTAGATTTTTATTATTTTCATAATTGTCAACTTTAATCATGGTCTCCATTTATAACATAAAATATTTATCATTATTTTTATACAATAATCATGACTGATCAAGTTATTTAATCATGACTGATCAAGTTAATAATCATCAAAACAATTCATGTAACGTCCTCTTGTTAGATCGATCGATATGAAACCATACATTTCTTTACAAATAGTATTACACGTTTTTACAAATTTATTAAAACTCATATTCAAACCTACATATTTGTCATAAATTTATTTAGATAATGTTTAGTTTGTTTGAATATGCATACAAAATTAAAGTTATTTCTAATGACTTGTAGAGCAATTTTAGTATAACACTGACTTAAATAATCACATAAAATATTCTTATGCCAACTCATGGTAAAATAATTTTTAAATGTGTCTTGATTTTTAAATAAGCAATCATCAAATATTAAAAGATTATCAGATGGGCATTCATCTACGGGAATTATATCTTTACAATTTTGATAAAAATAAGCCATTGTTGGATCTTTAAGTTCTTTTAAAAAAAATTGTAACGTAAATAGGCTGCTTTAAAGTTTTTGCAAATATAAATATAATCTTATATTCTAGTCAATCTCCAGTGGTTATACTCCACAAGAAAGTGTTGGCGTTAGAAAAACTTCATAATTATTGACTTTTGTATCAAACGGTGCTGCATAAATTTTATAGTTTTTTGAACTCATTTACTATGAATAATTTTTATTATTATAAATAAACATGTTTGTCCTTTTTCTCTTTAATCTAATATTATTTTGCTAGGCTGGCCATGTTAATAAGTCAGAAACTCAAGTTTTTGATCAAGGAACTCACAAAGTTTCTCAAGTTTCTCAAGTTTCTCAAATAGCCAATTATTTGAAAACATTTGGATACATAGAAAACTTAAATGATTCAGTAAGAATCATTAATGAAATTTCAAGAATATTATAATTTAACTATCGACGGTACTATAAATGATGAAACATTGAACTTAGTGAAAAAATCTAGATGCAGTGTAAAAGATAAAATTATTCCAAATGATGTCATCTTATAAATGGAATAAATCGGAATTAACATGGTTATTTTTATAGGCAGATTCAAAATTAAAAAAAATAATAACAACAAAAGCTTTCCAGCAATGGTCTGATATTTCAAATTTTAACTTTAAATATGATCCATTAAAGCTCGGTATAGTTATTTCATTTGCAAATAAACTATATAACTATAATAATAATAATATGAGATGTCAAAAAAAAAGTTGTAATTTTCTATTTAATGGTAAAGGAGTAGAATTAGCACATTTGATTCTACTAAAGACAATAATTGTATAGAAATACATTTTGACATTATATATAGCAAAACAAGCTTTTATGATGAATTAGTTCATAAAATTGATCAGTCATTTGGAATTGATCATTTTTTAGATCCCAATTTGGTTATGTTTGCTTATTATGATAATAGTATTTTTAATAAGAGTCTGTCTTAAGACGATATTAGGACAATTCAATATTTATACGGAATACCTCCTACTACTGTCACTACTCTAACTACTGTCACTATATCACAAACTTTTAAATTAAGAATTTCTAAATCAAGAACTCAATCAAGAACTTCCCAAGTTTTTAACCAAATAATACTAAAATTGAATTATGTCAAATCTCTCAAGATAACAAAACATTTTTAGTTATTAATAAAAGGATGTATATATTTAATAAAAATAACGATAACTGACCGAGAAACGGAATATATGAAAAACCAAATCTAATTTCAGATTATTTACCCGTGGAAGAAATTTCACATATATACCAGAAACCTAATAGAGAAATAATAGTTATAGCAGGATTTACATTTTATATAATAATGGAACTTGGAAATTTACTTTAAGTTAATAATGGTTACAATGAACGTTCTATTACAGCATTAGGTCTTCTAAAAAATACAACAATTGATGCTATATTTAATTCATATTCTAGAAAAACATACAAATTCTATGATAAATCTTATATTTAGAATTTGACTTAAAAATTATGGTATTACTTCTGAAGTATTACCAACTAAAATATCGAGCGCATTTAGATATAATAATGGATTACTATACTTTTTCAAAGATAATAATTATTATGTTTTTAATAAATTTACAAATAATGGAAGCACGCTTTTTTGATTTCTCAGTTGTTGGTAAACATTGTAGAATAATAACAAAAATTAAACTTTTACTTGATAAACTCACGATTTCATATTTGATATTTTATTTTGAATAAATTATTATATATGTGTTAAATCTGTACTTGAGTATTATAAACATCCTACTACCAAAAATGGGTTAGATCCGAGGTGTAAAGAATGTTTATTACAATCTAATAAATTATATTTAATAGAAAAAGGTTTAAATGACAAAATGATTTGTGATTGTGGAAAACAAGTAGCACAAAAACGCACAACAAAATATTTAAAAACAGATATACATACATCGACAAAGAATTCTATACGTGAAAAAATGTAGAAAAAAATTTATTGATTTTCCTAAAAATAAAACTATTGCTGATGATTTATGTTATTATTGTACAAGTTGTTCACATATTCTATATTTGAAAAAATCTGAGAAAAACTTGATCAATAACTTAGAAAGTTTCTGACTGAATTTTTGATTGAGTAACTTAATCTTGATTAAAATCTTGAAAATCCAGATTTAATTTATTTTTAAATTTTTTATTTAATATAAATGGATAATCTTAAACTTTACGTCTGAACAAAATATAATAAAACAATTGAGGTACTTGAAACAAGTTTAGAAAAATCAAAAAATAGAAATGAATTATATTAATTTTGTAAAACTAATAATGTTTGAGACCTTGTCATCAATAGCTTTCCTCTGATCGGGAGGCTGCGATCAGAGAGAGTAAGCGTAACCATGATAATTTTTTAATTTTGTTATTATGAATCATTTTATTTTATTCTAAACAAAAAAAGTCAATATAAGTAGCTTTATTATCCAGAGCAGATAATAACCGGCAAAAAAGATGCAACCAATAATTATGCTTGTAGTCACTACCTTATTGGAAAAGGAATGATTTGTACTTTTCCGTCAAACCGCGTGCAAACAACACCTACAAAATGGTACAATCCGAATATATGTACTATCAAATTAATTCCCGACAAGCAATTATGTGGACGATTCTTCAATATCTGCACTTGATTTTTCCAGTAGTTTGATAAATTCACCAATAGCCCCAACCTTCACCATCAAATAACAACAACATTAACAATATTAATAAATAAAATCATAGAACATTTTTATTTAAGTCTGGTTTTTTCTGTTCTGTCTTGCCAGTTGTTTATTGGAGAGCTATTGGTGACAAATTCACATAAATATATAAATTTTCATTTTTAAATAAGAACTTTACAAACTCAGACAATAACACAAAAAAATGTTCAACATTTTTAAAACCTAATCTTGTTAAATTAATAAATTATCTGCTAAAGAAAAAGTTTGAAAATTTTAATTTTTTTTTATTTTAGTGATGAATATTTTGATAAACAACCAAAAAATCAGAATATTAAGATCGAGAAATAAGAAACAAAAAATGATGACACGTTTGCTATAAATAAAGTATCAAAACCGCGTTTTATTAAAAAATATAAAGCATATTAAGTAGATCATAAAATTAAGACCATATCTAAAATGGTTAATTTAGAAACGGTTTTTAATAAAATGATAAACAATTCTAAAAAAGATACCAATTTTGTAAAAGGTGATCTGATGAGAATGATTTTAAATAATGATACAATTTAATACTATGTCTACTCAATTATCTCTAGATGTTAATGCAAAAACCTGTATGAATAGAATTGCTAGAACATTAACGTCTACAGATATTAATATTGATAATTGCAATTTTTATTTTCAAATTTGTAATATGCCAAAAGGAGGTAATCGTACTAAAATAATAAATCTTAAAAGTTGTAAACAAACCAAGCAAAGTATTACACAAATTAAAAATACTAATAATTTATGTTGTCCAAGAGTTGTAATATGTGCACTAACTTAAGTCAGAAATACTATTTTAGGTAATGTATTATCAGAAAATAATATTATTTATATTAGAAAAAAAATAAATTTACAAAAAAGATTTGCAAATGAATAGAAATTATCAAGACTTATTTTTATTAGATGATATTGAAATAATAGAAGAACTATTCAGGTTATTATTATATTGTTTAAATGTAAAAAATGTCAACAATATGATAAAGAAAAGAATCATAAATGTTATATGCAAAAAAATAGTAGAGACATCTGTTAACGTTAATATATGGTACCCGCCTGCAGTTTTCTATTTTTACGCTCCAGAAAAAGAAGCACCAAACGCTTAATCAATTTAAAATTAAAAACAAAAAGAAATAAAAGTGAAAATATTAGAAAAATGAAATGTAAAATCGAGATTTTAAAAAGAAAAATAAAGTTAGCTAAAGATGATCAAGAAGTAATAAATCAAATAAAAATTACTAAGTTGGTTCTTTTATTTTTTATCTTTTATATTTTAATTAAGAAATTAACATTAAATTGGAGAACACATAATACATTTTGGCGGTGTTCACAGAGTGTTGCGTTGGTTGGAGCAACATTCACAAAAATCAAAAACTTTTTTAAATTTTTTAAAACTATAAAAATGTTCGTGTACCTATTAAATATTTTATAATGATATTATCTTTTCAAATTAATTAACATACTGATATGAATTTTATATATATTTTCATAATTTTTTAACAATTCGTAAAAACTTGAGCTTGTAGAAATTTTAAAAAACACATTAAGAAGTGTAAATATTAATCTATGAGAGTAATAATATTATATTAAAAGTGTAAAAAGGCTGTAAAATGGAGCCATTTTGGTCTATTTGAACGTATACAGAAGTGTCATCATTTACTACTGATATAGGTAGCTGTTTTTGTGTTTATATCTTTTTATCTGTATGTTAAACAGCAGAAGTGTTTAGCTTAGGTTATGCACTTAGATTTTATGGCTTAAAAATGAGGTCTGAAAAATATTTTGCTATCGAAAAGCACACTTAAGTAACAACAAGGCGTAGGTGCAATTATTGCATTGTTAAGGTGAATATTTGGTAAGTTTTTCAATATACGAAGGCAAAGGATTAAAAGTTGGAATTTGTTAAGATTGGCATATAATCTTCAAAGATTAAGCCAGCTTAAAGTTTGTAAGAGTTGAATACTACTAATGCGATTTTGTAAATAAGACACAAGTAAAGTATCGTCAGCAAAATGCAGTATATATGACTTTGGGTTAAAATGTTGAGGATTCTTACTTAATATGTATATCGTAGCAATAAATATCGTAATGGAGAAGGAACAAAGAAAATCTTTGCAAAACTTCTTGTTCAGAGTAAAAAATGTAGAACGGCAAGATATATTAAGTAAAAAAAAGTTTTAAAAATAAAAAAATTCTATAATTTTTTTTTTATTCAGACGCAATCAATTGCCTTATTTATATCAAGAAAAAGGCAGCAGTTTAAAAACTCTAACATTGTTGAATAGTTTGTGATTAATATAAGATTCAAAGATTTTAGCTATTACCGAAAGATTTGTTATTGGTCTTTAGTTTAAAAAAGAATCTAAACCATTTGTCAATTTCAGTCCGTTTATTGTCATCGAGATAGAGCGTGGCGCAGTGGTCTAGGCATCCGGCCGCTGTGCCGAAGATCGTTCTATACGCTCTCCCACTCCCCAAGCCGCCTTGCCAGCGTGGGGTTTTACGGCTAAAACCTTCTCTGATGGAGTGATGAATTCTCTCCAGTGGTTCGAAATCCACTTAAAACTGTAGGTCCCTTGAAATGTAAGTTGCCAACATTACAAGCAGAGAAAGAGGCTAAGACGCCAGCAGTGGCGTATAAATGGCTGACCTCAAAAAAATTGTCATCGTAGTTGTCGTTTTTACTAAAGCTAAAGGCTTTGTAAATGTGTCTGCTATGTCTTGGTCTTTTTCGTATGTAATGTTTGTATCCTGGTCTTTTATTGGCTGTATTTTGCTACAAAGTTTATAACAACTAAATTTTTTAAGTTCTGTTTAATAGTAACGACCTTTTTGTGCAATAATTTTGTCGCATGTCTGTGTCCATTTATCTTGTTTGTAGTCAAGAATCAGTTTATGAATGCATTTATTCAAGTCATTAAATTTACGTTTAGTTATCCGCTCTTCCGTCTGTCTAAAGTCTTTATACAACTGTTTTTTTTAAATTTTATGAGTCAAAGTATAAAAAGTGGCATTGTATAACTATAATTAAAAAAAAAATTACAAAAAAATTATTTTTAATTGAACTATTTAAATTTGCAAAAAACTGGGGTGTATTATTTTTAAAAATGATATGAAGTGCGTAAATACTTTTAGTCATAGCTTTTTTAACGTTGCCTATGTCGCAAAAATCATATTGTTAAAGATATTTTGTGGAAATAAGATTAAGCATGGTTTAAGTAATTGAAAATGTATAGCTAAATGGTTGGAACAAAGATTGGGTATAACTTGGATAGAGTTTATGAAAGAGATTAAGTTTTTTGTGACAATTAACATATCTGGGGTAGAACTAGGATTATTGGCCACAATAAAGGTTGGAGCTGTTGAAGTTTTTTAGAAACCAAAATTATTTAAGAATTGTGATAAATGCTATTTGGGGTTAAAATTGCCTATAATTATTGCATATTCAAAAAAAAAATCTTTCTGTATAGAGTCGTTGATAGAACAGTGGGGGTAAAAATAAACTAAAAAAACATTTAGTTTTTTATTATGAAATAGTACTGTAAGCCGTAAAGCATCATTTAGTACATTATTTATCTTAGTAAGGTTAGCTTTGTCTAAATAAAGGGTTGCATTTGCCAAGACTAGTAAACTTCTTCAATATTGATTGAAGATGGTAAAGGGATTTTGAATTGAAGACCATTTTTAAAAAAACCGTTTTTTGTTTAGCTTTTGTTTTCACAAACATTGCGCAATTAATATTATGCTTAAGAATATAGTTATATATTAAATAATAATATTTGGGATTACTTATGTTGGCGTACAGAAAATTTATGTTTGCTATTAAGATTCTATTATTATTGAGAATGTATAGGTTTGGACTCTTTGAATCGGAACTGTGGCTTGAGAAGCGTTTTTGTCATATAAATCAAACATAAAATTCATTCTGTTAATACAAAAATTGTCACAACCGTATCAATATTGTATGAATGAATAATTTTTTGTTTAAGTTTTTGCAATAGTTCTTGTATGTTAGCGTGTTTAGAAGAATTAATTTTGGTCGTATATGTATCAATAATATGATCATAAATAGTGATATTTGAGTAAACACGGACGCCGTTTTTTATTTGTTAATTATCATTGCTTCTCTTGTTGATTTGATAGGAACATATGGTATACTTTCTATTGGTTGCATTGATCGGTTCTTGCATATTACCGCATGATGTACACTATTCTGGAAGCTGCAAGGTGCATTTATTTATGTAGTGGAGTTTATTGCACTTAATAGGTGTAGTACGCAGGACTCCTATTCTAGCACTCATTGCGATGTTGCGCCACGTCATAGATTTTCCTATCGGAGGAAAAATGTGACATTTAACTCATAAATTTATAATTAATAATACATTTTGACGTTTAAAATAGTTATTTGTTTTACTAGGCATAAAAGCACAAGATTTAATGCCACGGCTGGTGTTTCATAGCCGAGCGTAGCGAGGCTATGAAACCAGCCAAGGCATTAAATCTGCTTTTCTGCCGTGTGAAACATATAATTTTTTCTTCAAATTTGTTCCAATTCCACGCAAAATCGACTTTTTTATATTTAAATTGCGTTTCATTATCAATTATTTATTATTTCTTAATGTCATTGTCAATTTTAATAACCAGTTTGATTTAAATTATTACTTGGAAGGTTGCCTAGCAACGAACTTTTTCTGCCTAGGCAGTAAAAGTGGACTTTTTCTGCCTAGGCATTAAAAGTACAACTTCTAAGCCTGCCAAGTGTCATTAAAAGGCCGCTTTTTATGTCATTTGGAGAAAAATGCATTTAACTTGAAGATTGATATTTATTTTATATTACTAAATGGTTCTGAAGTACTCAAAATAAATCACCGGCAGTTTTTTTGAATTAATGATGACGTCATTAATTGCGATTAGAGATATTGCCACATGCCAGATTAAATCCCCTGGTGTGTTGTGTCGCTCATTACACTTGCCGCATGGAATAAAAAGTAGTGGTAATGCAAGACTCTTGTACGTTCTATAATGTTTGTTGTGGTAAAACAGACCATATTGTATATGTATGTAAAAAATTGAAGTTTTTAATTTTTACATGTTTTGATTATTTGTAGCTTCTCAGGATTGCATTTATAGAAAAAAATTATGAAAAACTTTTTTTTCAAAATTGACCAAAGAATAAGTTTTTATAACCAACAATTTTATTTTGAATTTTGAAAAATTTGCAGAACTTTAAAAAATAGTTTTTCTTAAAAAGAAATGGCGGATGTTTTTTTTTTCATGTAACTTAAGATTGCATTTTTAGAAAAATTTAATATATAATAACTAACATTTTTCTTTAAATTTGTCTAAAAAATAAGTTTTTACAGACAAAACTTTCTTCTTTGAATTTTAAAAAATTTGCAGAAATTTTATTAAGGGTATTTTCTTTCTTTTGACGTTTATATCCATATTTGAGAAGAAAAACTGTTACTTAAAGTTTTGCAAAATTTTCAAAATTAAAAATAAAAAAATTGTTTGTGTAAACTTATTCATAGGCAAATTTGAAAAAAAATTTGTTAAATTGATTTTTTCTTTTTAATTTAATTTTGAAAAGTTACAAACTATTGCAAAATGTAAATTTAAAGTTTAAGCTTTTTTTGCTATTTTTAAATATTTCTGTGAATACATTGTAAGATATCTCGGACCGTAGCACACGGCATTTCCTGAAATTTTTAGGTTATCTTTTGAATGCAATTTGTTGTTATTATACAAAATAATATAATTGGACAAAGAAACTCATATTATAGTTAAATCTTTTCTGAATGTGGTAGTAAAAAAAAATAAAACGATTATTAAGTTATAGGTAGAAACAGCCAAAACTGCCGTTTTTGTTATAATACTACAAACCAAGGTAAATTGATGCAAAAAACATTTAGTTTGTTCTTGCTTCTGACAAAACTGCACTTATAAATGATATGTGAAAAGTAAAAAAAATAATTATACTTTATAACTTACTAAATTTAAGTAGCGTGTAAAAATTATAAATATTTTCAACAAATTGTAGATGTTTGTTTTATTCTTGATCAAATATTCAATAACTTTGGTAATAGAAGTAGTCATTTTTCATTAGACAGGCTTAAATAAAAAAGCACTTTTAATTGCAAATTATGGACAACATGTCCGTTGAAATCGGCAGTCAAAAAATTTGAATTTGATGGTACGTTTGTTTTAGAAATTAATTGCATATGACCCATACGTAAACGTAGAAAATTGTCAAGAGTAGTTTATAAATTACTTATTTAAAATTTGCGTTCTAAAGACATTAACTGTTTCTGGACAATTAATCTTAAATTACTTAGGGTACTTAATTCAAGTTATCTAAGAATGAAATAGCTACTATAAATTAATTACCGATAAAGATTTGCATTTAGCTTTTTTGCTAGTTATTGCTAATTAAGATTACTACTATTTTATTAATCTTCTAGAATATTTTGTATTTTATTTCCAAGTACATTAGGTACTATACTGTACTAAAATGATGTAAATGAATTTGTAATAGTTAAGTTAAAAATTGTATCATAAACTATTCAAGAGAGATGTTCTTGCATATTATTTTTATTAATAAAAACAATTGCTGTTACAAAAAATACTAGCAGCATATTTAATTAGTTGTTGGCGGATTTACAAAGTAACTGTTTCTATTGAATTGCTTTCGTTTATTGCTTCAACTAATTTTCATATTATTTTAGACGACTCTGATTTAATTAGAATTAAATTAACAATAAATTTTAAATAATTTTGAGAAACATCTTTGGTTTTTTTTATAATTCGTATACATTTTCTAAATAATTTTATAGCAATCAAGGGTGCAACAAAGTATTAATATTTACCTCCACTGCTATGAACCGTAGATTAAGTAAGTGAATTCTTAAATGTAATTGCCAACAACAGTAATAGTAATTGTTTAACCATACTTATGGCATTGTCATTTTATTTTAAAAACTATTCTCTTTTAAGATAACTTTGTGATTGTTTACGCTTCTTAATAAGAAGCTTTATAACCGCTTACAAAGTCCATTTCTTATTACACTTAAATGTTATATAAATGAAAATCTTGATTAGTTCAATTAGACCAACATGTTTGATTCGTTTAATTTATTTTTTTTTTTTAATCGGCAAGTCAATTTATTAAATAATTAGTATAGTAATTGCAGCCTACGTGTTTGCACATGAGACAATGTTTACATACTGCTTATATCTTGTATCTGTGATAGTTTTAACAAGTATAGATTTACCCGTTGAAATTCAACTAGTGTGTAGTGTATCAGGAACAGAACATAGGCTTCAGCAGCACAAACGAGCAAAGCGAGTGAGGGTTGCTAAAGCATAGGAAGGCGGTGTAAACACATACATTAAAACAAATACATTTAAAATGATAATAACAGAACAATGGTATCAATTAATGAATACGCTGAGAGTACAAAAACAACAAAAAAAAAAAATATATCAATAACAGACCATATAATTACAAATAAACCTAGACCGGAAAGAATATGATACCAACCGAAGTCATTAAAACCGAAAGAGATGATCTGATACAAACACATATTTAAAAAAAAAAGAAATAAACATCTGCCGAAAAACTATAGACCAACAACATTACTGTGTATTACAGCTAAGATAGTTGATAAAATGATCTATAAATGGATACTCAAATATGTGAAATCACTTAATATTATAAATACTCTATAATATGCATTTCAAAAACAAACTGATACAAGTTCTGCACTTACGGACATAATCCACAATATTAACAACGCACTCAACTCAAGAAAAGAATGTTTTAAAGTATTTATAGACATTCAGAATGCATTTGATACTATATGTAAACAAAAGTTATTACAAAAACTAGAAAAAAAGAAAATTTGTGGAAAAAAAACTAGATCTAATTAAAAGTTTTCAGATTTAAATAAAATTAATGACTGGTACGATAACAATTTTCTAATGATTAATGAACACAAAACAAATTTTATGTTGATATAACTAAAAAAAAAAAAAAAGAATTAGCAACATTACGCTATATATAACTAGAAAACAATTAAATGAAGTTTCACATACTAACTGCCTTGGAATTACAATTATCAATAATCCAAAATAGGACAAAAACGTACAAAACTTTATGAAAAATAAAAACACAATAGCTATAGAAGCTCTATACAAACTTAACAACTTAACTACACAAAAAAAAACATTATTTATAATGCAAATAACTACATGACAACCATATAATCACTAACCAATATAAAAAACAAAGTAAAGCAATTAAAACTCTATATCAAATAGACAAATTAACACCTACAATTCTTGAAGTTTATAAAAAAACAAACCAACTAACAATAAAAACAAAATTTTCATTTTAATAAAAAAATACAATTTGGGCTAACTAAAACAAAACTTAAATTAACAACTAGAAAAAATGTAAGACACAAAAAACAAACATCTTAACATGGAAGTTAACTAAACAACATAAAAAAATTATAGCTTAACTGTCAAAAGCATTAAAAAATTTAACAACGTACCAGAAGAAATCAAAAGTATATGCACTATAAACAAATTTAAAATCAATTTAAAACAATATTTAATAAAAAAATCAAATATAATAATTAAAATTTAAAACCAATACACAATTACAACATCACAAGATAATTAAATAAGCTAGGCCCCGAAAATCTCTACGGATAGACGGCGAAACTGCAGAAAAATTTACAAAAAAATTTTTTTTCTTAAATTAAATGTATTATGTCTGTATGTATAGCATGTATAAATTTAAATATAAAAAAAATTAATTAAAAAAATAAATAATTTTTGTTGATAAAAAAAACTATAAATATTTTTTTTTTCCAAAAATAAAGATACTTACCAATATAACACAAGAAAAAAGCCTAAATTTAGACCTTGCAAAATTAAAACATTTTTGTACAAAAATTTACCAAAATATCCATGTACTTATTATTATAACATGCTTTCATCTAAAGTTAAAAAATCAAAATTAGTTTTTAAAAATAAATTAAAAACATTCTTACTAAAAATATACTCATACAATTTAAACGATTTTACTGATATATGTTTATTGTAGTTTTTGGTGTAGTTACAAGTTTTTCAAGTAATTGTTTATGTTATAACTAGAGACCGGATTAAAAAACATTAAAAATATGAAAAAAAGCGCTTAAAAAGGCATGAAAATATAACTAAAAAAGCATTAAAAAAGCACCAAAAATGTTAAAAAGCATTAAAAAGGCTTGAAACAATTGAAAAAAAAAAGAAAACTTAAAAAACCCAGAACTATAAAATATTTTAATAAAGTTTTATAATATATATATTGACAACAGTTTGAGTGATGATATTTTTCACACACATTTTAAATAATATAAAAAAAACTTTTAAATAACTAAAAAAAACTATCTACAAAAACAGTTAATAATTAAATGTTGCTCTAAGTGTTCAACTGTAAAATTCTGTCTTCAATCACTTAAAATGTTTTTAAAGGGGAAAGATTTCTTTCGACATGCACACTTGCACACTTGCACATTGGTGCATGTTTAAATTTTGCTTTAAAGCTGGATTCTTATCAAAATCTGGAACATTCTCTCCACTCAAAATACAGTTTATTTTTCAAAAATATATCTTTGGATTTTGATTTTACTGTTTGCCTAATACAGCCTAGTACTTTTAAAATTGCATCTTTGAAATCTTTAATTATACTTACACTTCTATTTAACGTATTTTCTTGTTTTCCTAGCAATTTTATGGCATGACTCACAAAACCGAAAGCTAAATTATATTGAAGTTTCTTATTTTTTAGAACTGCTTGGAAGTTTTTCACAGACTTACTTGCAGGATCCAAAAATTGTATTACAACGATTTTAATTTTTTTTTTAATTGAGAGAATTTCCGATCTACCGGTCATATTCGGTTAGCAATTATAAAATACAGTTATTTGACTTGCTTGAAGAGATGGCAATAAAATACGCTATGAGCTCAGTCGGGATTTACAGAATTATATTAAACTTGTCTAAATAATATTATAAAAAGTATGCAAGATCTCGATACGTAAATTTTGCTCTACGTTTTCTAAATAATAAAATAATATACGCTTTTTTTATTTACATTTCAATCCACTTAATTTCATAGAAGAACAGATTTATAAAAAAAATAAAAATACCAAAACTGAAAAAAATGCCTAAAAATAAGCACAAAATCTTAAAATAAGCACCAAAAAAAACTAAAAAAGCAAAAAAAGCGTAAAAAACTTAGTGCCAAATGATTACATTCTTCACAATTCGTGCATATATTTAGACATATTTTTGATGCTTTAACTATTTAGCGTAAGCATAATAGCTAGCAATCCGGTCTCTAGTTATAACCATTATACAGGGTGTAGATTAATTGGCGGACAAACGCCAGGTAACTTTGAAGACAGTGCAAAAAAAAACAAAAATCTTAATTCCAAAATGCTGAAAAACTTTTTTTTGGCTTCACGAGATCCTCAAAGTTTTGTTACGCTTGACAACGTAGCAAAATTTCTATTTCTATATTTAAACCTAAAACGTAGGCAACTTAATACACACATCATATGTTGTTATTTATTATAAATTACAAATGTTTACATTGGCCACCGTTTACTTCTAAACACTTTACGGCAAGGCACGTATCTGTAATGAATTCATGACTTTCTCAAGCATCACCGGCGTAATTTGCATATTCATTTAAAATATTAATCTTGAAAAACGAATTAATCGTTGGGCTTGTGCATACGCGTCTTACAAAGACGAAAACAAGTTACTTAGACAATAAAAGTAACTTGCACATTACAGTTAGTACTGAATAAAAACGGAATAAATCTTCTGTAGTAGCCTATCAGTCCTAAAAAGGATTTAATCTGTTTAACTGTCCTTGGAATAGGATACTTTTGAATTGCCAATATCTTTCTAGGATTTGGTTCAAGACTATTATTAGTAACAACATGGCCTAAGAATTGTACCTTTTTTGTTACAAATTCCGACTTTTTGGGTTGTATTTTCAACTTTGCTTTACTCAAAACGATAATGAGCATTGTTTTGATGCAAAACTTGCTCATTCGTGCTTTCTTAGGGCGGCGGGATAATTTTGTCTGCTAGGCGCTGCTCTGCGTTTTTGATTCTGGGTTCTATTTGAACATCCAGGATTTGTTTTCGGTTATGACAAAGTTAAGAAAATCGGGCTTATTTTGAATCAAATCCAAAAGTACTTAACAGCGCAAAATTGCGCCGTGTTACAAAGTCAAAAAACACACTTTACGCGGAGACACGTCTTTCCGCTCAGACAATCGGAGCAAATTGGCGACCGGCTGCGTTAGAACGGCAGATCGCCAACTACATTTTCCGACTAGTTTTACCAGGCTGGCTTGGGTAGTTGCGTCTTAATAAAATCAAGCGCATTACTTTCATAATGAACCCTATCCTACAACTGACACTGAAAATATAATAAATTCACTTAACAACAACACAAGCTTTAGTGTTTACTTTATAGTAACTAACTATAAAGTAAACACTAAACTTTTAAAAGTAGTAATATTAGATATTTTAACTTCTCTCATTAACTTAATAAATCATTGTCACCCCAGTTAAAAGACAATGATTTATTAAGTTGATGAGATTCCCAGATTGTCTTAAGTTTGGAGTAATTAAACCAATATATAAAAATGGCAATTCTGCAAATAAAACAAATTATAAACCAGTTAACTTATTAAGTGTTTTTTTTAAGTTTTGGAACAAATAATTTCAAGTTGACTTTTTTATAAATTATTTGATAACTCTAAGTTAAAGTTTTAACCCTTAGCTACTGAGCATACAAATTCGAACATATTAATTGAACATGGGTCGTATTGACCCAATTGTTACAAAACTTTAATTAATAGTGTTTATTATTTTTTTAATTTTTGAATTTTGAGTGAAAGCTTTATTAAAACATTTGACCTTCAATACCAAATACTTTTAAATCAATTTTTTTTTATTATTGCAATACAACATAAAATTTAAATTAAAGTGGTATGTAAGAAGCATAAACAATTTTTTTTTTTTTTTTTTATTTAAAACAAAACAGACCATTTCTAATATTTACATATTGTAAAGAAAATGTATGCTTAACTAATTAAAAAAATAAATTGCAAAAAAATGGTAATGTTAAAAAATCTGCACTGGGTAAACATTCATATGCATTTTTTACAAATATGGGCAACTTTTTCAGCTCTTGTTGCCGGTTTAATTGTTAGTTTGTGCCTATTTTTGCCATAAAAATACTTTAGAGCACAACAATTATATGTATTTTTCAAATTAGGTTTAATTTGTTCACTATTAGTGTCAATATTTTTTTTTCCTTAATTGTTCAAAATTGGTGCCATGTTCACTTTGAAGCAGATAGTTTTCACCTCTGTCGTAATCACATATAGTGATCTATCTGTTTCTTGAACCCGTTTTATTACTGTTTCTTCAAAGTCACTATCACTATAATGTTCTATATTGGACGAACAAGCTTTAAAAGCCATTATGTAAAAAAAAACTTCAAATAAAATTATAACTTATTTACTGATCATGGGTTAATATGACTCAAATGATTTTTTCTTGGAGCGCACATATGCGTCAACGCACCGCCGAACACATAAGAACTTAACAGGTTGACTAATTTGTAAATACAAAAATTCTTGTATCTCGGGGAATTACCTACAAAGAATGGCGGCGACATAAAACTTTGCTCGGGTCATTTTGACACATGCTCAGTAACTAAGGGTTAAAATGAAAAAGTACAAACACTGCTATTTTTGAATATGTAGAATATAAAATAACAACTTTTTAAAATAAAAATCCTTATGAGAATTTTTGTCAACCTTTCTAAAGCATTTGATAGTGTAGACCACTCAATATTATTCAACAAACTTGAAGGTATGACATTAGAGATTTAGACTTATTAAAATTGTTTTTATCAAACAGACAACAAAAAGTACAAATAAATAACACTAAATTTTCATTACAAATAAAATAAATGTACCACAAGGTAGTGTGCCAGGCTCAATTTTTTTGATATTGGATTCAACAATTTGCAATTGCTTTATGCTACCTACAATTATTATAATATTTTATAATACACCATAGGATAAGGTAAATTTACAAATAGTTTAACACATTTTTATTTTTTATTTATGTATTGTTTACTTTTTAGAACTTATTTGTTTAATCGAGATTTTGAGGTTTACCACTATTAGTAGCATAAAACCTCTTTAATTAAAAAAACCACATCTTCAAACAAAGTTATTATTATTATCCTTAACAAAATAAATATAAATTTTGTGCGGCACTATGCAATTATTTGAAATTATGCTACCTACAGTTTTGTAATGCAACATACAATATAGCAAAATCAGAATTAGTTTAACACTTATTTTTTATTTAATAACTTTAAAAATAATTTAACTAAGCATGTTGAGTTAGTAACAGTGTTTTAAATTGAGAATAATAATAAAATTTCGTAAAAAAAAAGGTAAAACTTACAAATCTAAGACTGCTAAAAGGAATACAACTAATAAAACTGCATGAACTATTTTTAGAAGAGAGGGGATACAATAAAAAAAATTGAACAAAGACCTTAGTAAGCTAAGAGCACATCTAAAAACAAATTATATAATAAGAGTAAATAACACACGGATGGGAAAAAAAGAATGCTAAGGTAGATGCCAGTACAGATAAGAAAAGGCAAAATGACAAAAGAAACAGACAAAGGTCTTTTCTCTCCTTATGGCCCCTATAGGGAGAGAAAAGCCGGGAACAGCATGCGTGCTGCAAATGTAGCGTGAAATTTTTTAAGGCAAAAACCAGCCTACCTAAAACTAGGGCCAAATGTAGGTTAGTTTAGACAGTTACATTTTAACAACAGGATTTGCGCAGAGAAAAAAAACCGGAAGGTATTACCATGCGTAAGTTATTTTTAAAGGCCCTAAAATTAAATAGAAACTAAAAAAACTAAAAAACTACTTCGTTTTACTTTGTTTTTATTCTTTTGTTTACATTTTTTTATTTTTTTTATCTAATAACTTGAAGTGCACATCTGATTTGTATTTTTCTGTTTGTTTTGCAAATTCTCTCATTTTACCCGCTGTTAGCATAGTTCTTATATTCTATATACTTATTCTGATTAAATTTTTCATTTTTGTCTGTTTTGTATTTTTTGGGCTTTTCTTATTTCCTTGTACGCCATCTATTTTCCAATCTTTTTAATAGTTTTATAAGTGCCGTGCTGTTTTACCTATTTTCCAGTCATAAAAGAATTTTTCTTGAGTCCGTCTCTTATTTACCTTTACATTTTTTTTATATATGTTTGGCTTTGCACAACTTATTTTTTATTTAAAATTAATAAATGATGTATTTTTTTTGTAAATTGCCTTTTTATCCAGTAAGAGACGCATACACTCGAGTTTCAGGGTATTCACCCATCATTTCTTTAAATTCTAAGTATTTACTTTTTTTAAATGTAATAATAATTGAATTTTATTGAAGAAATTAACATTTGTTAAGTTGTGAACTGAATTTATATATAATAATCAATTTCTTTAAATATAATTTTTATTCTTGATAGCTTTTTATAATGCATGATGTGTGATAAAACATCTGAAACTTCAATGATCTGATGTAAGCCATGTGTTTCTTGTAACATGCTATGTGAACCAAACTTCTGTTGAGGAAGATGTTTTCTATTATAATAGAATATGCAATGACTAGCTTAATAAATTAATTTCAATTGTACTTCTAAACTTTCAACTTACTTTACGTTAAACAATAAAACTTAATAATTTGTGAACGGTATGGATGTGGTAGTCGTATCAGAATAGTTCCAGAGAATCAGGGAGAACTTCCCAACAGCTTTAGCAAGTCGCATGTATACAGGTGGTCATCATAGCTCAAGACACCAAGATAGAACGAGTAAGTGTTTAAATTAATTACGTGTTAAGTCAAATTAGGATTTGATCAACAGAAAAATTGTAACTTTGAATCGGTTTATATATCTAATGACTGAACACAAAATATTCAATAAAAAAAAAAAAAATATTTAAATCATAAATTTTTCATTAATAGATTAGTTGAGTTTTTATCGGGCCACTTACTGAATATAGCACTGCTTCTAAGACGGTTGATCTCTGTGCTATGTTTTTGCTAGGATTGAAGCCGTTGTGGTTGGCAGGTTGATTGGACGTACGGACGTGATTGTCACTTGGCTGTCAACCACATTGTCCCAATATAGCTTGTTGTGTGGTCATCACAACTGTGGTATCATAAACAATAATAAATATTGAATTCAATTATAAATAATATAACAAATGCCTCGCTGTTACAGTATTTGACTGTTTCAGTTCGGCCAAGTTATAATTGGTTTCAATTCATTAAAATGTATATTATATCAAGTCAATTGATTTATTTCTTAAATTATTGCAAACAATTTTTTATAAATAAATTTTCAGTTTCTGCACTGCACGCTGCAAGTAAAAATTTGTTTTTTAGCCCACATATTTTAAATTGTTAGGTGTCATGTTAGGTAGGGATTTCAGGTATACAATTCGGAGGGGTCATCTATTAAAATTTTATTTAACAAAGATAAAAAAATGCTGTAATTTAATTTAATTTTTTGCAAGTTGTTTTAATTTAATTCAAATTATCACTACAATCTTTTTACATTATTTATATATTTTTTAGGATCTCATCAATGCTCCTCATCAAAACTGAATCACTATAAAAAAAAAAGGATGAGTTGATAGGTAAAAAGAATAAAAAGAGAGAATGAGATGCATCAAACAATGGGGGTCATATCTCCCCGGTTAGTACACTTACCTATTTTATCTGTTTCAAACTGATTGAGCAGTTTCACATTTTCTGTTTCATATTGTCAACATCAATTGGAGCCTATTGCATCGCAGCAGGGTATTAAATCAAATTGCAGGATCATATTTTAAGTAAGTTTTAATGTATTATATTAATATTACATTTTACTTTGCATACATCAATACAATCATCCAATACTATTCAACAAAGATCTTCATTGATATTTAATTGTGGGTGGATATTTTATTCTATAGTGTCCCACCGACCAGTCTAAATACTAACTAACATTTTTAGTTATAAAGAGAGAATTTTTTTTTAATGTGTAGCAACATTAAAGTCAGCCCAAGTGCAAAATATTTTTTATTTAAATTGAAAGTTTTTATATGACAAATTTGTTGAGTGTTGATTAGTTTATATGTTAGAATGTTCACATGCCAAATTTTTGAAATAGTTGACATTTGTTTTATCAAATTGACAGTTCATCTGATAGGCAGCAGATGTAACAGATTTGTTAGGCAGTTTAAATTGTGAGCGGGTAGCTTTTTCTACTGTGACCTCCCACTTTCCCAAACGTTAGACATCAAAGGATACATTATTTTTCTTATCTCTTGCGTACTTTCACCTATTATAAACAAGCAAATAATTGTCAATTGTTACTGAAATATTAGACAATAGTTTAACAATTAATTTTTTGATAACTAACGCTTAGGTGGGTGAGCGGGCACCAAGTTTAAGTTGTGGGCGGTTAGTTTTTTCTACTTTATTTTTCCCATCTCTTGTGTTTTTGCAGTTATTAAAAATATGTGAATAAATGTCAATTGTCACTTTGATAATAGAGAATTGTTCAATAAAAAATTACTTGATTAGTAGCACTTGGGTGGGTGGGTGGGCTCCAAGTTTAAATTGTAGGCGTGTAGCTTTTTTTGCTGCCTACCATCTCACTGGTTAAAAAGACAATTTACATAAAATCGCAGTAACAATTAAACAGTTTATTTATTTTTGGTTTATTCAGTTTCCTAGATAAGGAAACCATCTATTATGTTGAAAGCTTTTATTTTTCTATTACATCTACAAGCTTTCATTTATTTTCAAAAATATTTCAACTACTTTGATCAAGTTTTTAACCGGTTTATATAATGGTTTTTTTGTAATGGTTTTTATATATGTTTTTTAATAATAATATACTGCCTACCAGCTGTTGTTTTTTCTGCTGCCAATCTTTATTTTTTTGTATTACTTTTTTTAAATTGTTTATTTTTATTTTTTTTATTTTGTTTATTAATTCTACTAACGCCAGCTTTCTTTTTATTTTTTTTAACTGAATCTCGTTGCCAAGCGTTTCATCTTTGATTTGCGGCAACTGCATTACTATTTTAGTTTATTGTACTATTTCGTTATTTAAGGGTTTTTCAAAGCTAAAATCTTTAATTGTTAAATTCAATGCAAGATTATTTTTTAAATTATAAACTTTTAAATTGTCAGTGTAAATTTGTTTAAATTCCTAGCAAGCTAAGTTCTACATGTAAATTCATATTTGCCTATAAGGCAATAAATATGTTTTTTATTTTGTTTAAACAATGTTTATGTTAGTTTCTATAAAAAATACCATATTACACTTATAAAATATCTTAGTCATTAGTCAGTTATAGATTAGCATTGATTTGAACAGAAAGATGAATAAAATTTGAAAATAAGAAATTAAGTAATTTCTGATGTTTTTTCATATACTTGGGAATAATATTCAATACAAAAACAAATATAAATTTTATATAAATACCAAAGTTGTACAAAAATAAAAACTGTTAAAAACTATAGTATTATGTAAGATTATAAGCCTTAAAGAACAAATAAAAATTTGTTGTTTAGTTTTAACTTGGCCATCAGCAATGTTTTTTCTACAGATTCTAATCTAGTAATTTCATAACGTTTGTTGAAATGGTCTTTAAAAACTATAAAGTATGAAGAGTGCTAACAATTCCTAAACTATAAATAAGACTTTTATTTAATTTAAAAAGTATATCAATGTTAATTGCTTTGAAAATGTTTAAAGTTATTGCAAGGTATTCTCTAAATTTGTATTAAAAAAAATTGAACTGAAATACTTGTATATCTAAAAATCTGTTGTTAAACGTTTTGATTGAAATTTGTATTGTGCACCTAAGATAAAATTATTTTGTTTTAAAATCTTAATAATGAAGAAATGTATTTATTTTTCAAAAACTTTAGATAATTTAAACAATAATTTAAAAACTTGTTTTTTTTTTCTTTTTAGGCATAGGTTGAACATAGTACTTTTTCAACAACTTGGAAATGCTTCGTGTGAAAATGCAAAACTTTGTCACAATGAGCTAATTAGTTTAAAAATGTTTTAAGAATAATAAGTAAAATTTGATCTATTAGCAAAATTACTATTAAACAAATGTACACTGCTGCTAAACGTTATTAACTATTTAAGTTTTACTATTTGTTTTTAATACTAAACTTCATATTTATTAGATTTATTTTATTCATACAATAAAAGCTTAATCGCGTTTTTGATAATCTACTCTAAGAAGACTTTTTCTCATAAATCCAAATAAAACAAGCCGTAAGCTTGCCAAACATTTAAATAAACAACAGTTTTTTTGGCTTACACAGTATAATTATTGTTTTTTTTTTATGTAATATAAACCACAAAGTTTGTTTTAGTTTTTGCTATAATAAAATATAATCACTATTTTTTTTATGTAGTAGTGTTAGTGCCCCACTTTGAAAATAGCTTCTATCAACCACTTCCTTGACTGTTGTGTTGCCTACAATGGCTGTTACAGTTTTTTTCTTTAGCATTCGGTTTATTCATCCATTTATTATTGAATTAACACTTTCTGTTTAGAGTGCTGTATTTTTTATAGAAAATGGTTTTGTTACAACTTTGATGTATAAAGACTCTTACGGTGAACATCTTGTTTTGTAATAATCTTTTGATTCTATCTGTTAAGCTGTGTAGAGCCAACTTTCTAGTTTTTTTTCTGACTGTATTGGCGTAGTAATAAGTGCCGTTTCTCAAATTAATATTTTGCATAGTTTTCTAAGAGTTTTTAAAAGAACAGACATAAGATTTATCGAACGATAGAATTTTGATTTAATCTGGTGCCTTGTATGATATGTTTTTAACTGCCTAGGTTATACGCGTTTCTTCTGTAAAGTAGTGTGCAGCTAAACCTCCCTTCTTTTAAAGAAGCTTTTGGCTTGATTGAGGTTTTTTTATAACTTTGACACCGCCGAGTTGCTTTTTAAAACGGTTTAGTGGGGCTTGCATTGCAGACGTTTTTTATTTAAAGTCTCTAAGACTCATTTGCTAGTGTGGTAAATTATTAAGTATGCATCTTGTTGCGCATTTTGTCACTACTAAGAGCTCACTCTTTTGGCCATCTGACTGACGACGCAGTCAATTGATTAGAGTAAATTAGTCTTATCCACCCGTTTAAAAAAAATCGGGGCCAAAATAGAGTGTTGCTAGGCTTAAGAGACGCATCTCTAAGATTATTCAATTACCAGGTTTATTTCATCTTTTCTTGCAAATTTCCACTCACAGCACAAACACACGGGTAGTCCTTCTACACACTATGCAGCAAAGTGATTGTAGTTAGTCTAAAACTTTTCCCCAGGCCACTTACCTGCTTCGGACTTTAATAAAACAGGCAAACCTCATAAGCACGGCAAGGTTACAATTGTCAAAAAAAAAAAAAATGTGCAAGGAAATATTACGTTTTTCCTATGCAGTAACAAAAACTGAAGACGAGCTAAAATAATTTACTACAAAACACTTTTCAAGTATTAGAATAAATGTATGCAACTAATAAAGAGAACTAGAGCAATTTGCTACCAATCAAATATACACAGCTCCTAGACATAATTAACTATTGGTTTTTAAAACTAAACTTTGTAGTCAAATTGGCCTATTCCCATACACCCAAACAAAAACATTTTATGTTTTCTCATACATTTAAACAAAAGATTTTTTATGTGCGTAGTTATATATTCTAGATTAAGCAACATATTTGCAAAAAAATAAATAAACAACAGTGTTTTTGGGATGCACAGTGTAATAATGATGCTTTATTGTCATTTATCATAAAATTTGTTTTCGTTTTTGCTATAATAATAAATCATCACTATTTTATTTTGCACATATACTTTTATGTATTTTCAGAAATAATAACAAATTGGGCTACATAGAGAATTCAGATGTTAATTTTGAATGAAGAAGATGTGCAGATAGTGGATTAATTTGAATTTCACCATCTGTACATTTTCATCGTTTTAAAATGCGTTATGCTACTTATGACAATAAATATATGTACAAAACATAATAAAATATAGATGAAACATAATAAAATAGGAATTATTATTGTATACTGTTTTTGTTTTACAACTGTGCAAATGTTTGCTTTTAGGTTTTAACAAAAATTATTAATTATTATAAAAAAATTGAATTTTTTCATTTAATCTAAACAACTAAAATGTATTATATTTTTAAAATTCCTACATATTGTTTGCTCGAATGTGAATGTCTAATTTGCTGTATGCGTAATTATATATTACTCTTTTAAGTTTAGTAGAACAAGTCTTACCATTAAGTCTTAAAACATAATTTCATATTTATTAGATTAAATTCATGCATTTAACAAAACCTTAACCTCGTTAATTTTTCCAATAACCCGCTCTAAATTAGCTTTTACCAACACATTCAAATACACATTTTTTAAAAAGCAACAAATTTGCAAAAAAAAACTAATTTTTGGTTCACACAGTATAATTATGTTCTTCTTTTGTTATCTAATAAATACAAAATTTGTTTTATTTTTTGCTAAATAAAAGAATCATCACTATTTGATTTGTGTATTTAAAAAAAAAAAATGATTTGCACCTGAAACAAAGATGCCAATTTTAATAAAAAATTGCACTGCTGCTTGTGACTAAATATAACTGTCACTAGCCGTACATTTATATTATTGCAATTGCTTTATTATTGCAAAATAAAATACAATTTATTATTGTACTGTGTTTTACAATTGTGCAAATGGTTGCTTTTAGTTTCACTTTTTACGTTTATCAATATTATTTATTTTTTAGGAAACATATTCAAATGTTTAATTAATTTTAAAACAGTTTTGCAGATTTGGAATTAATTTACATTTTTTTTTCAAACTTGCTGTATGCAGTATTACAAAACATTTTAATTTGACTGTATATAACTCTTAATTATTTTTATGTGTTACAAACTTACAAAAAAATACAGTATTATTATATAGTTCTTTGTCATGTAATAGAAATCACATGTTTGTTTTAGATTGTGCTATACTAATCATCATTTATTTTATGTAATTTCAGAAATAATAACAATTTTGATTGCAACGAGAACATATGTATATGACAATTTTAAATAAGAAGATTATGCTATTGCTTGTGACTAAATATAAATGTTACCAATCGTACACTCTTATCGTTTGCAATTGCTTTATGCTACTTATGATAGATAAAAAAAGATGGACAAAACTTAACAATCTATTAATAAAACATAATGAAGTAGGTATTAAAATTAAATAGTGTATATATTTTATTGTACAGCTGTGTACATGTTTTAATTAAACAAATTACAAAAAAAAATTACAAAGAGTTTTCTAATTTTTTAACAGTTTTTTGGTTTTTTGTCATTTAATAGAACTCACAAAACTTGTTTTAGATTTTGAAATGATAACAAAACATTACAATTTGTTTTATGTATTTTCAAAAATAATAATAATTTTTGTTGAAATTGCTTTCTGCTTATGACGGATGTATAAAACATAATAAAGTAAAAATAGTCAAATTTGCTGTATTGCAAAAAAAAATATTTTGAATGTATGTTATTTTCAAACTTAGTCAAACCATGACAGTAATTATATAATATTTAATAGCACATGGTACTTGCAAATAGTATTAGCAAAAAAAGTTTATAAACTTACATGTACTTATATGTTAATAAACGGCAAGCTGCACATTAGCAAAAACTCAAGAATCAAACAGTTTATTACTAAATAAATATACACAGCTGCTAAACGTAACTGCTTAAGTATTAATATTGTCTCTTAACAAATTTAATGCATAATCAAGTCTTATAATAAATGCTATCATTATTGAAGGTGACGTTTGCGTTCTAAGAGGTTATAGATAATATATATATATATATATATATATATATATATATATTATAGCTGCCGTTTACTCAAAAAAATACTCATTTTAACTGTTAGTACCTAAAAAAATTTGTTGTATATTTAATATAATGTACACTTACAGGTTACCGCAGGGGAGCTGAATGTGGCATTAAAAACCAGAATTCTGGTTTTAAGTGGACAGATTTAGATTATTTTATTTCTACCTATTCTACTCAAGGAAGCTAAATCTACTCTTTAAGAACTGAAAGTCATGCGTACTCAATCTTTCTACTACAAAACCATCATATTTTGTCCTTTATAAAACTTACTCCCCAACCTAGCGGTTAGTATAAAACCAATATTATATCATAATGACTTATTTTAGATATAATTACTCCTCACGTAAAACAGCTTCTCATTTGGATATGCGGGCAGAAGTTGCAGGTTTGAAACAAGTCATCAAAAAAACTATTAACTCAAAAGTTTTATTAGATGCTTGAACTGAGTCTAATGAGTACAAAACTTAGTCTACCGTAAATTCTAGAGCAAGTAACACAAATTTACGAGGCAAACCGCCCCTAAAGTAGAACATAGCTTATAACTCAATTAAATTAGCGGAACAAAACCTCGCAAGTTCCACAAAGTAAATAAATCAATTCATCATTGACTTAGTTTGTAGCTAAAAAGTTATGTTTTTAAATATTTGGTTGTTTACAACAACAAGCTTATTTTAAAGTAAAAAAATACAAAATTTAAGACATTGGTTATAATAGCACATTTATTAAACTAAATTTTCTCGATAAAACTATTTTTGTAATAAGCATACAATGTTTTCCAAATAAAGCAACTTTAAACTTTTTGATAATCTTTCTGAAAGTTTTAACAAGATTTTTTAAAGAAATCACCAAATAGTTAAATCACTCATCTTCTACAACACCATCCGGACTACAAGCATTAATTTTTTTTCTTATTAATCATTTGAAACTTGCATGGCACTATATAAAACTAAAAACCAATTATTCTGATGTTAAATTAAAGTGTTTACATATCTGTAAATTTATTTATATAACTCAGATAACTGATTTTAGTTGCTACTTTAAATTTTTTTAAATTGTCAAATTTGTTTATTTTAAATACGTTTTTGATATATCGCTGTTTTTCCCCCGATGCTTCAATTGCTTAAAACTATCTACAAATGCACCAGTAATTCATATATAAGTTTAGTTTTAATTTAACTATAACTATCGGTTAAAGATGGTATAGGCCTCTCGGAGATGAATTATGTAAAATGTGTGTATGTTTGAAACAAAAAACAGCAGAAAAATTAAAAATAGAAAAAATCAGAATAAATCAGCTTAAATGGTTTGGACATGTTTAAAAAATGTTAAACAAAACAAAACTAAATATAGGAATAGGCACTACAAAGAAAAAGAATAAAGAAAAAAGAATATTTATAGATGGACTAGACAAAATAGAGACTGGAAGTTATAAGATGTTATAAACTAATAATTATTAATATAAAATGTGAGTAATAATGTAAGAGAACAACCTTAAAAAAAAAATGCAATTTTAGATGTATGGAACGTGCTTCATAGTTAATTGAATATGAATGTCAAAGAAGCACTTTCTGTACCTTTGCTGTTGTAAGCTAATCTACAACTTTAATAGCAAATTAAGGTTAGGTTGAACCTAAAAGCTGCGTACACCAAGATATTATAAATTATGCTACAATAACATTCCGGTCGTTAACTCAAATTGTACATTTTTTCATGTTAACCGTCAAACATTTGAATATGCTAAACATAATTGTAGATAATAATGATAATTCTTATGAAACATGTAAACATAGTGACTATAATTGTAGATAATCTCTTCATTATAAAACATGTAAAAACAGAATAAAAAATAGTGAAATAAACATGTTTTAATATTAGTGCTACTGGTGATAAGACACTACTCGTTAATGTTATTTTTAAAACATTTTCAATCACACAATAGATCTAAAAAACTAATTTATTGTAAAGTCACATACAAAAACAACAAACAATATAAATAATGCGTTTATACAGTTTTATTAAAAAATTATAATATTAAAAAAAAAAACATCAAGTTCTATAAAATTTTTATATAAATTGTAAATTAAAAGTCATGATAAGCTTTTAATCAACTTACCTTAAAGTATAAAAGCAAGTGAAATTTTATTTTTGTTTTTCTAAATTAACTGTGCAGTGAAATTACAATTTTTATCATTAAAATCACTTGAGACTAATTATTCATTTAAATTAAACTATGCCTCAAGTTTAGCGTTTTTTAATAATTAAGCAATTTTGAACAATTTTGTTTGCTCAAAAATCCTCACCTTTATGGTGCCGTCTAAAATAGTTTAATAAGAAGTTATAATCAATAGAAACAGGTTATCTTTAACAACAAATCGGAATTTTGTATGTATGCTCACAATTATCATAATCTGACTAAAAGCAAAAAAATACAAAAAAAAAACATACAATTCTTATACGCAAAGTGATAGTGTAGGTAGCAATCGCTTATGTAATAAAACCTAAATTTAGAATTCTATACAAAAATATTAAACGCAAATTGCTACAGTAACATGGTTTTAAAACAAACATTAATTATTATTATCTTAAAAAGTTAAAATCATTTTTTAACAAAATATAGCAAACCCGCATACAAGTAGGTTTATTATAAAATTCTTAAAATTTATGTAGATTTACTTGCCTAGCTTTCTTATTCTCTAGACCTAATATCTTTTCAACACGTGTAAAATACAATTAGTGAAATACTGTGTTATTTTCAGTCATTAATACTTACTTTACCTAATATTTGAATGCATGTTCAGTAAAATTAAAGTTTAATCCTTCTGGCTAAGTTGACAATTTGAATTTAAGTTTGCCTAAGCAAGTTGCTGAGTACCTTAGAAATTGTAAAGACACTTTAAACATTAAAACCTAGCAAGTGGTTAACTCAAAACCAGAACCCAAAAGGATCCAACACATCATATAAGTTTTTTTCAAAAAAAATGCTTTGTGTTCTAGGCTCTATAAAAATTGTCAAAAAATCCAAGATTCAAAAACCATTTAATGTTTAACATTGTGCAAACCAAAATTAAAACAATTCTTGTAAAAGCCTTGTACATGCATCTTAGCAAATTATAAACTTAATCAAATGGCATTTAAAAAGCTTATGTTTAAGAGACTTTGTAACAACCAAGAAAGTATTAGTAAGAAAAGCAATAAAAAAAAAACTTTTGGGTCCGCATTTTTTTCTTACGATTATCAGAGATTTCCATCACCTGCAAAACTACGGAAAAAAGTTTTGATTGCTGCAAAACACCTTAAAAACCAAGACCTAGCAAGTGGTTTAAGTGGTTTACTCTAAACCAGAACCCAAGGGAATCAAACACATTTTATTAGAATAAAGGTGCTTAGGAAAAGGTTGCTACTCTAAAAAGTTTACTCTATCTAGGTGTTTTTTAAATAATGCTTTAAGTTTTAGGTTTTTTCAAAAAAGACAGAAACAAACTGGAAGAGACAAAAATTGTCAAAAAAGCCAACAATCAAAAACTATCGCCGGTTGCCAAGAAACAATAACAGTAAGTTTAATATTAAACGTTGTTCAAATCAAAATTAGAACAAACCATGTGCAAGCATTGTACATGCATCTTAACAAAGCATAAACTTAATCTAATGTAAATATGGGACCTATGTTTTAGAGACTTGTTGACAGCCAAGAAAGTGATAGTAAAAAAAACAACCAAAAAAAAAGGTAACATTTAGATCTGAAAAAATTTCCGTAGAATAATTAGGGACCTTTACTACCTGCAAAAGTATTGCACCTGACGAGCAGCAGGGTTAATGTACCGCTGATCCTTAGATGAAATGCCAATGCTTACCACACAGCCTAGGGAAGTACGGACATAAACCTAAGAGGTAAGAAATTCCTAGAATGTATAGTAAAACTATATCTTAATATTATGAACAAAAGTATGACGCTAACATTTTGCAATGCGCCGCGTAACAAGGTTATCTACATAATATTAGCAAATTATAAAACGGGTGAAATGATTAAAAAATGATACGTGTTAGACAAGCACTTATAGCCTGAATACGCATACATCCCATTTAATATCAAATCTAAAAAAAAAGAAGTTTTTAGAATATCGGAACTCAAAAAAAATTAAATGAGATTTATACAATAAAATACAAATGAGCTTAATTGGGTCTGACAACAAAAACATCACAAAAACTGGAAATAATGACAAACATATTTGCCAACTCTATTAAATCAATTAAAAAAAACTGCCTATTTAGTAGAATAAGTGTCTTGACAAGGCAAAAGCAGATACTAAAAAACCGTTGAATAAAAGCAAAAAGAACAGTGACCACTCTAAAAAAACTAAAACAGAATCGTAGAAGAGTTACTGTAAAGACGTTCAAAACGGTTCTACATGCTTTAAGCTTAAAGTTTTCTTAATTTTGTTATATTACACTAAATATCTATAGATTTCTATTATAATATAGTAATGTTAAATTTGTTTAAAGTAGTTGTAGTGGAGCATACGTTGCCTTACAGAAAGTTGTATTGCATGCAAATGTATAACCATAATTTCTTCTTGATTTATTACAAAAATGGTTGATTAATGAGAATGAAAAGTTTAAACGTTTTTTAAACACTATTATAATCTTTCTTTTTTTTATTTTAAAACGTGATATTTAAGAATTAATTAACATGTCACAACAAGATAAAAATACTTTTAAATTTCAACAAGTGTCATCACATTTGCTAAAACTATCACATTGAAGACTAGATTTAAGCAGTCTATAAACATTGACCTTAAATATTTGTAGCTTTCAAGTCTCAGAAAATATTGAATTTAGAATTATATTAATATTTAAGTTATTAGTTAATTTGGGATCATAAATGATCCGAAGTTTATTTTTTAATAGAATTTAAAAAAATCTTGTTGTTTTGGATGCTTTTTTTCCATACTTTGGAACAATATTTAATACAATGACCATTATAAATTTTTTTATACAGAGTTAGTTAAAATTACCGAAACACCTTAATAATTTTCCAATAGTTGAAAATTTCTAAATAAGTTTCAAATAAAATTTTTTTTGTTTTAAGCAAACAAATTTATAAAAATATTTCTCATTTTATTGTAAAAATTTAATAAACTTTTTTTTTTAGAACACTCTGTAGATTATTAAATTTATTTATTTTAGAATTAATTCTGAGTGTATTTTTTATAAAAAAATTTTTTTAATAAAATGCATAACTGTTGAGTCATAAGCAAACTTCTAATCGTCATAGAAACATTCATATTTATTTTAACCAAACAAATAAAAAGAGTAATAACATTTAAAACAATTAACAAAACAATCATTCATAGATTAAACTCAATCTCCGACTCGGCGCAATCTCCGAAAAATACGCGTTTATGTACGCGTATTTGATTGAGAACGTGCTCAGTCAAAAGTTAAGTTTTCTCTATGAATACCACCCTAAATTATTAAAAAAGCAATAATTTCGAATAAAGCCTATTTAACTAGGCTTTATTCGAAATTATTGCTTTTACAACTGTCTCATTTGAGGACATTGCGTCTCTTCTTTATATATTTTATATATGTTCTGATATACACGAAATTGTATAATAGTAATTATAATTTATGCAAAAAAATTTATTCTATTTTTAATTTTCAATTTTCCTTTTTAATTCTTTCATGTCATTACCATCAGCTAAATATCCCAAAATAATTAGTTTCTCAGAATGCTATTAACCATAGTCATTAAATAAAGTCATTAAGTCAGTTAGTATAAATAGTCAATACACCCTTAAAATATTCACTTTGAATTGTGGTGGTGAACAATGTTGACGAAGTAAGTTAAAAATCAATTATTAAGTTTAAATAAATAAAGCCATACTGATGAGAGGTAAACCTCGAAACGCGTCAATGGATGTTTTTAGTTTAGAATATTTTTTCATAAATTTATTTTTTTAATGTTACCATGTATACAAATTTTAAAAATATACAAGGTGTTTATTTTATAGTTAAAATTTAGATTTTTTAAATAAAACACCTTGTATATTTTTACATTTTTTAATGCTTTAATGATTGTTTTGTTAATAGTTTTTAATGTGTATAAGAAAATGTTCTTTTATTGAAATATTTTGAGCATTCCATTGAAAAACAAACAAAAAATTTAAATCTCCACAGCCTGTATATTAAAAACTTTTTTATAAACTAGTTTCTTTAAAACCAAAAAACTTTTGTTTAAAACTTTTATTGAAATTTTTAACGGTTAGAAAATATTTGATATTTTCTTTATTTATATTATAAAATCTTTTTATTGTATTGATATTATTAAAATGAAAGATTTTATTTTATTATGTATTTTATTTAATTTTACATAAATGTTTTAATAAATACTATCATCATTATCAATGTACTATAAAATATTTCAAACTGATTAATATTTAAAAATTTGTTTTTTCCCGCTACCCAGATATCCGTTTTTAATAATTTAAAATTCTGTTTTTCCGCTGACTTGAATTTCATTTTGTCATTCATTAGACAATAAAAAAAATTTAAGGTTAGGTTGTTTTGGTAGAGACTAGCAAAAAAAATATTTTGCGGTATTTGATTGCCTCAAAATCTTGATTCTACATGCCATATCTTAAAATCTGAAAAACAGTGACAAATTATAATTTAAATTATTGCAAATTTATAATGTATTTTTAAGCGTTACAATATAGATAAATGACAAGCAGTATTTTTAAACAATCCAAAATGTAAGTCTCGTACTTTTTTAAAAATCTTACTTAGTTTTTTTTCCCCACTTGCTGTTTTCCACCGTTTCCATATTTGGTTGGCTGCAGAGCTTTGTATTTAGGGCTCTATTTTTATTTTTTATTTTCATTTATCTTATTTTGTGTATTTTTAATTTATTTGTTTGTTTTGGTCTTGTTATTATATAGTGTTTTTTGTTATTTTTGTTTTAAATTTTTTATAAAGTTATGTTTTTTTAATATTTTCTAGTAGTTGATTGTGTGTGATTAGTCCATTACCTAATATTGTTTTTCTGTTGCTTTTTCTGTTTTTTTTGTGTGTACATGTATATTACTTTTTCTTTTCGTGTTATGACTGCAAATTTCTTTATTTTTCTTCTTCTTCTTCTTTTTCTTCTTTCCATAAATTTAAAGGCTTGTTATTTTTCTCATCCTCATTGCACGTGCTCTAGAGATTCTGACGACCAGCTGTCCGGCCATCTCTTTGGTGGTCGTCCTGGTAATCGAGTTGATGTTAGTTTTTCGTTTCGCTCAATTTTTTGCTATTCTGTGATCTTCCATCCTAGATATGTGTTAGTTCCAGAAGCGCCTTTGCGCGCGTGTCCACTTCACCGCATTTTCTGTCTCGCATTCTTCCCAAACTTCTTTACTTTTTCTTTGGTCTTTGACTGTGTTTCCCGTTATTGCTTTTAGTACTCTCATTTTATTGATGCGCACCATCCTTTTGGTCTCGGCTGTGTCGACTCGTGTTTTTGCTGTGTATGTCATTACGGGTCTTTATTTTTAATTTTATATATTAGTTTGCATTTTTCTATGTTTATTTTTTTGTTAATTATTTTGTATACTTTTTCTGTTGGTGTTAGTTTTGGTAGTTTATGTATTATTTTAAGAATTTTGTTTTGTTGTCTTTGTATTTTTTGTATATTTGTTTTTGTTGTTTTACCTTATATATTTATTAAATATGTAGTTAATTTTTGTTAAATATTGTGTGTTGTATATACTTATTGCAGTTTATTTTAGTATACGTTTTCTGGCTCTATATTCAGCTCCTATTGTTGCTACAGTTTCTTTTAATATTTTGTTTATTTGTGTATCTCATGTTAATTTCTCTGTTAATATTATTCCCAAGTATTTTGTCTGTTTTGTTTTGGTAATTGGTATGTTATTTATTTCAATTTTTATGTCAATTATTTATGTATTTTTTTGTCTTATTACCATATACGTCGTTTTTTTTTTTTCATTAATTGTTTGTATGTTTTTGTCGACCATTTAGTTAATTTGTTAACGTCTTCATTTATTTTCTTGCTATTGCTTTTTTGTTTTTTCCGTGATATATAATATCGTCAGCATATGTATATATTTTGCCAGACAAGTTTATCTTATTGGTATCATTTATGTATAAAGTTTTCAATAAAATTTTGAAAATAGTATTATTAAATTTTTATTGTTGTATGCAGTTGCATCTACCAGTAAACCAAAGCTTGGTGTTGTAAATTTATTGAATAGATAGATAGATAGATAAATTTATTAAAACATCAAATGTTAATACAATAATATATAAACTTAAAAATAAAACAAACATAATGACAGAAAACTGTATGCATTATTAATATATAAACACTTTAAAATGACAAAGTACCCAGTTAAAAATTAAGATTATACAGCATCTCTTTTGCAAAAAGTATAGTAGTCTTTAATTGAATAACAATTGCTATCTATAAGAATTTTTTTAACAACCATTTTGAATTGCTTTTGATTATTTATTTGTTCTACTTCATTTGGTAGAGCATTGTATAATTTACATCCAGTATAGAAATAGCCTTTCTCATAAAGAGTTGGGTTATGTTTTAGTAATAAATCATCATTTTTATTACGTGTTTGATAATCATGATCGACATTAAGCAATTTAAACGTGAACATATTATCAAACACAGAACATAAACACTACAAAACGTTAAGATATTGTGTGTCTTAAAGACATCTCTGACACATTCTACTTTAAACCATATATAATTCTAATAGCTTTTTTGAATAATAAAGATTCTATCTGCACCACTCGCTCTTCCCCAAACATTATACCGCTTCGCATATAAATTACTATAGTACATTGTTTTTAATATATCTTTGCTACAGTGTTTAGATAAAATTCGAAGACCATAGCAAATACTAGAAAGTTTGGAAGAGAGAGTGCTAAGTAGTGATTGACATTTGAGATTATGGTCTATTTCTATCTCTAAAACTTTAGTAGAATCAACAACATTTAGTTAGTCATTATTTGTTGCAATTAAATCAGCAATTTGACTATTTGACTGAACAGTTCCAAACAGTACAATAGCTGTTTTGTTTTTATTGATAGCTAAACAGTTTCTATCAATCCATTGTAATATATTTTCATATACCACGTTTACGTTTACAAGTATAGTGTTTAGATCACTCTACAGTAAAATGTAATAATAATAATAATAATAATAATACGTTTATTCATGTAGCCAAATATACAAAAAGGATATGAAAAGTCAAATAATAGTTTAAACACACACAGGTATAAAATACAATAAATAAAATTATAAAAACATATTAAAATATAGAACAATATAAACATTTAAAAGTATAAAACTATATGTAAAAAGTAAATTATATAATATGACAAATATGATAAAAAAAACAAATTAAAAAACAGAATTAGACTCAACTAGATACTGATGCTATTGCCACATTTCATTTTCATACTCATGTATTGAATAATAAGCTTTTTTAACAAGAAGCTTCATTATCTTTTGTTTGTAAATATTTATTGAACACTTCTTTATAACTTCGGGTAGATGATTAAACCAATTGACACCTACTGTGTCTATGCTTCTTTTTGTAATTTTCAATTTACACTTAGGAATTTCTAATATGTTCTGATTTCTTGTGTTGTAATTATGGTAACTACTTAAAAAAGTGAATTGATGAATATTATTTTTAACATATATCAATACTAGAAATATAAACAAAGAAGGTACCGTTAAAATATTTAGTTTTTGAAATGATCGTCTGCATGATATGCGAGGATGTAGTCCTAGCATTGATCGTACGATTCTTTTTTGCAATATGAATACTCTATTTAACTGGCTAGATGTTCCCCAAATAATTATGCCATATGATAGTATTGATTGCACATGGCTGTTATAAAATAAAATTAATAAGTCTCGATTTACCTGATGTCTTAAGTTGCACATTACAAAACAATAAGACGATAGTTTATTACAAAGATAGTCAACATGAAAATTAAAATTACAATTTGAATCTATTTTAATTCCCAGAAAGAAAATGTGGTTAGCTTCTACTACTGATTGACGATCACATTTTATAAACAAGCTATGATCATGTTGCAAATTATTGGCAAGGAATCTAAGACAAACGGTCTTATTAGTATTTAATACAAGATTATTTTTTTCTAACCATTGTTTCATTTCTAGTAATGTGTTGTTTGCCGATGATACCAGATGTTGTATACCTTGGTTGGAAGTCACCAAGAAAGAGGTATCATCTGCATACATTATAGAATTTTTAAAGTTAAAATCATTTGTATATATAATAAAGAGAAGTGGCCCAAGTACAGAACCTTGTGGCACACCTCTCTTCATATTTAATGGAGATGAATCAAAGTTTCCTATTTTATCATAATGATATTTACTCTGAAGGTAACTCTGAAACCAATTTAGTGCTATTCCACGTATGCCATACCTCTCCAGTTTTTGTAACAAAATAACATGATTTACTAAGTCAAATGCTTTGCTTAAGTCAAGAAATACTCCCAAGCAATGATTACCTAGCTCTAAGTTATTTAATACAAATCTCAAAAAAGTTACAACTGCATGTGATGTTGAACGATCATTTCTAAAACCAAATTGATTTGGATTAAATAAATTGAAATGATTAAAAAAACACGTTAGTCTTTTTGCAACCAAAGTTTCAATGATCTTTGCAAAAGTATTTAAGACTGAAATTGGCCGGTAGTTTACATACATGCAGCACCCTTTTTTAACAAAGGTACAATTTGACAATTTTTAACATATCTGGGAATATTCCTTGACTAAGCGATTCATTTGCAATAAATGTTAGAGGTTCGTAAAGTGATGTTATGCATTGTTTTAATAAATTAAGGCTTAAATGGTTCTTTCCAGCAGAATTTGTGTTTTTAAGATTAGCTACGCATTCTCGTACTTCATATCCAGTGATGGGAGTGAAGTAAAATGAATTATTATTCATATCTATATTATTGAGTATGTTTTGCGTAGTATTATTTATTAAAACATTTGATATGTTATTAAAATGTACATTGAAATGATTGGCAATAGATTTGGCTTTACCACATAATTTGCCGTTAATAATTAGTTCTTCGCGTTTTTGTATTTTCAGTTTACCAATATTTTTATTTATTATTGACCATGCTGATTTTGCCCTATTAGATGAATTTATTATATATTCATTATTATGTAGACGTTTAGCTAAATTAATCACATTTTTATATACATTTTTATAGGCATTGTAATATTTTTTAATAGGTTCACTACCAACAAGAGTCAACCCGTATAAAAGTTATAACTTTTGAGAGGATACTCGTATACCTTGAGTTATCCATTTATTATTTTTCTGAGATTGTATAGCATTTTTTGTTTTTAATGCAAATGCAGATTCAAAACAATAATTCACAATATTTTGAAATTTATTAAAAGTGTGGTTTACATTATCTTTAGTGTCAAGTTGTGTCCAATCATATTCATTTAATACCGTCATAAAATGATTGATATTATTTATGTTATGTATATCACGATATTGAATTTTGTCAGTAGTTGTATTAATACAATTCATTTGTAAACTTATGGATTGCGCCGTATGGTCTGATATGCCATTTTTAATAACTATACCTACATTATCTGTGAATGTTTGACTAACTAATATATTGTCAATACAATTATTATTGCGCGTAGGTACATTTATAGTTGGTGTAAGACAAAATGCACATAATAAATCCAAAAGAGTAGTTAATATATTGCTTTTAACAATAAAATTGATGTTGAAATCACCGCAAATAACAATTTTTTTATACGATTTTTTATAGAGTAGTCTAATTAAATTTTTAAAGCATTCAAAAAATAACGTAACATCTGCATCTGGAATTCTATATAAAGAAACAATAACAATATTATTAAGTTCTTTTGAGTCGGATTGAATTGCTATTGCTGCGCATTCAAATACTTTCTCAATTGATATTTGACTAACTTCAATTATGTTTATTGTTTTTAAATTATTATGAACAAAAATTAAACTTCCACCATTTTTAAACATTGATCTTGCATAATAAGCACCTACATAATAATTTGCCAGATGAACGTAGTTTATATTTTTCTTTTTAACATAGTGTTCAGACACACAAAATATATGACATTTTTGATTATCTAAAAAATCTCTAATTGATTACCTTTATTTGTTAATGACTGCACATTTTGATGCATTATATTTAAATTAATTAGGTTTTTGTGTTTAAAAAATGACGTCGTGTGTGTTACATTAAAAAAGTATTATCTTCTTTATCCTGTATTTCTTCGCTGATCGCTGGGGCATTATTCGGTTGATTTGCGCACATAAGATTCTTCGCGCTTCTCCGATCTTCTGTTGAAATTTCTATATTGTTACTATTATTCAAATCTACATCTTTATCTTTATTATTTTCCTTATTTATATGAGTATTAACATATGTTAAATTATTTAAGTTTACATAACTATTTTCACATTCTTTCTTAATTACACCATTCCTAGCTTCTATTAGCGTCGTAATCTTTTGAGACATTTTTTCCTTGTAGTACGGGTGTAAATTATCTTTTATAAATTTCCTTGGTCCATCTTTAATAATTTTATTGTAATCTATTATTGCAATGTGGTTTTGCTTTTTTATTTGTTGTATTGTATGTCTAAGTGTGTTATTTATATTATGAACAAATTTGTTTAATATTGGTCTTCCACTGTGCATTGGTATACCGATAAATATGATGTTCGTATTATTTAAATAATTAATTGTTTTTAACAATATCTGCTGCTTGATTGATTTGCCTTTTAAAGCATTGGCATTTCCGCCTATTATTATTATAAAGTCTAATTTTGTATAATTTTTGGATATTATATCAATATTTTCTAATATTTGTTCATATTCTGCACCTGGCTTGCACAATCCTTCAATAATATAATTACTAGGTAGTTTTTCGTTTAGTTTTTTACTTAATCCTAGAGCTTGTTCATCTCCGATTATTAATAATTTGTTTTTATTATGTTTAATTGTGCTTTTTACATTATTCACTGTTGGTTCCGTTTCATTATTTTCCTTCATATTAACTATAGATTTATCATGTTTAATATTTAAAGATGTTGGCTTATTATTGCCTGATTCAATAATCTTCTTGGCTTTTATTATTTTTATAAGTTTCGTATTCTGAACTTCTAAGCGATGTAATTTATTTTCAAGTTGAGTTATTTTGTTAATTAATTTAAATAATGTTTTATTTTTATTGTTTCTATTTTTCAAAGTTGTATTAATATTATCACATTCATTATTCAAACTGTTTTCAGCATCGATTATAATACGGCTGGAATTTAGCGCATCCTTTAGTTTATTTACAAGGTCTTCTTTTTTTGCCGCTGAAATCCAGTCCGCGTTTATCTAATTCAGATTTCAGTTGATCGACCTTCAATGACTTTATTCTTTTTGATTTTGATTTCAATTTATTTATTTTCATTGTGCACTTTTACTTAATAACTGCATGAACTATAATGTCACTTTAATGTTTTTTAAACCACAATATACAGTTTTTCTTTGCGGTTTCATACGTATAAAATACAAATTTGTAGGTGTTTTTATAACCCTTTAAAACACTTTAAAAGCGGGAGCACATGTAAACACGCACAATACAAAACAATACTCAATCATCAGCATATGACTCCAACATAGACTGAGTAATAACACTGGTAACACATTTATCAAAATCATTTGCAAATATTAAAAACAAGGTAGGTTCTAGTACTGATTCTTGTGGCACACCACAAGTAAGCATTTGCGTTTCTGAACAAATTTCCTCGAGTTACTACTGCTTGGTAACGGTTTTTTAAGTACGTATTAAACCAGTTGCTTGCTATACACCTCTAATTCCATATAGTTCTAATTTTGCTATTAGTAAATTAAAATTGACACAGTCACAAGCTTTGGACAAGTCAATAAAAACACCAAGTGCTAATAATTTCTTATCCAAAGCTATTAAAGCATTTTCAGTATACGTGCCAACGCCGTTTTTCTATTGACTTTCGTTGGGTGAATCCGTGTAGACTAGACGCAAATATTTTTTTCAAATATGATGTTTAATTCGTATTGTTTAATCTTTGAATGATAAAATATTTTATAATTAGAAAAAAGCTTGCAATATTTACAAGATGTTTAAAGTGTTTAGTATACAAATCACCACAGTAACGGTCAATTTTAGTAATACTTTGATAGCACTTTTGAACGGTTGGAATCTGCTATTGCGGTGATTAATTATAAATATTACGCACATTCACATTCCAAACTTTTGCAGTTGCATCAACATTGGGTGAAAACCAAAAGTTATTCAATTACCACTGTTTATCTTATTAATTATTTGAAACTTGCATGGCATTATATAGAATCAAAAACCAATTATTTTGATCTTAAATTAAGGTGTTTACATATATGTAAGTTTATTTATTTAACTGAGATAACTGGTTTTAGTAGGATATAGGAATAGACACTACAAAGAAAACGAAAAAAGAAAATTTATAGATGGACTAGAAAAAATAAAGACTGAAAGTTGTAAGATGTTATAAACCAATGATTATTAATATAAAATGTGAGTTAAAACGTCAACAACCTAAAAAATAAAAAAATGCAATTTTAGATGGATAGAACGTGCTTCATAGTTGATTAAATATGAATGTCACAGGAGCACTTTCTATACATTTGCTGTTGTAAGCAAATCTACAACTTAAATGACAAATTAAGGTTAAGATAAACTTAAAAGCTGCTTACATCAAGATAAATTATGCTACAATAAGATTCCGGTCGTTAACTCAAATTGTTCTCACTTTTGTAACACGCAATAAAGTAATTACTTTATTTTTTTATGTTAACTGTCAAACGTCTGAAAATGCTTAACATAATTGTAGATAATGATTTTTCTTATAAAACATGTAAAAACAGAATAAAAAATAGTAAAATAAACATGTATTAATATTAGTGCTACAGTTGATAAAGCACTACCTGTTAATGGTATTTTTAAAAAAATTTCAATCACACAATAGATCTAAAAAATTAACTTATTGTAGTCACATACTAAAACAACACACAATATAAAATATGCGTTTATATAGTTGTTTTAAAAATTTATAATATAAAAAAAAACTCATAGCTCAAGTTCTATAAAAATTTCATATAAAATGGAAATTAAAGATCTTGATAAGCTTTTGATCAACTTACCTTAAAATAAAAAACCAAGAAAAATGTTATTGTTGTTTTTCTAGATTAACTGTGCAGTAAAATTACAATTTATGTCATTAAAATCACTTGAGACTAATTATTTATTTAAATAAAACTATGCCTCAAAATTAGCGTTTTTTAACAATTAAACAATTTTGAATAATTTAGAGTATTCTTTGCCCAAAAATCCTCACCGTTATGGTGCCGTCTGAAATAGTTCAATAAGAAGTTATAATCACTAGAAACAGGTTATCTTTAACAACAAATTGGAATTTTGTTTGTATGCTCACGATTGTCATAACCTGGCTAAAAGCAAAACAAAAAACAAAAAACAAACATACAATTCTTATACGCAAAGTGATAGTATAGGCAGCAATCGCTTATGTAATAAAATCTAAATTTAGAATTTAATACAAAAATATTAAACGCATATTGCTACACTAACATAGTTTTAGAACTAACATTAATTATTATTATATTATTGTTTTTCAGAGATGCATACATTAAGGTTATGTTGAAAAAGTAAGAATATAATATACTTGTATGTTTTGTTTAAGATCTTTATTTTTGACTAGTTTCGACTAACCATCTACATTATAACAAAAAAATTATAAGAATCCTGATGATGACTAAAAAATTTTAGTCAAAAATAGTCAAAAATAAAGAACTTAAACAAAGCAAACTAGTATATTATTTTATTACTTTCCCAACAATTATTATTATCTTGAAAATTAAAGCCATTTTCCAACAAAATATAGCAAATTCGCATACAGGTAGGTTTATTATAAAACTCTTATCATTTATGTTGTTTTACTTGCATGGCTTTCTTATTCTCTAGATCAATCATCTCTTCAACACGTGTAAATAACAATCGGTAAAATACTAAGTTATTTTCAGTAATTCCTACTTACTTTACCTAATATTTGAAGGCATGTTTAGTAAGATTAGAGTTTAATCCCTCTGGCTAAGATTGACAATTTGGTTTTAAGATTGCTTAAGCAAGTTGCTAAGTACCTTATAAATTGTAAAGAGGCAACTTATCATTAAAATAAATTTGGCATTGGCCAAATAAACCTATTAAAAAGCAAAGAACTTCAGATCATAAATTTGAAAAACTTACCTAAACCAAAAAGTATCTTGACATCGGTACTATAGCTGAAACCAGCAACTCTCTTAAAATGGTAAGCGGTGCTGTTAAACACTTCAAATATTAAAACTTAGCAAGTGTTTAACTCTAAACCAGAACCCAAAAGGATCCAACACATCTTATTTAAAAATAAGGTTGCTAAGGAAAAAGTAGCTACTCTAAGAAGTTAACTCTTTCTAATTTTTTTTCTAAAAATATTGCTTTAAGTTCTAAGCTTTAGAAAAATTGTCAAAAAAGCCAAGAATCAAAAACCATTGCCGGCCGTAAAGAAACAAGATCAGTAAGTTTAATGTTTAACATTGTGCAAACCAAAACAACTCTCCTAAAAAAGTTAATAGTGCTGCAAAACACCTAGCAAGTGGTCTACTCTAAACCAGAACCCAAAAAAATCCAACACATTTTATTTGAATAAAAGCGGTTAGAAAAAAGTAACTAATCTTGAAAGTTAACTCTATCTAGGTTTTTTTTAATAATGTTTTAAGTTTTAGGTATTTAAAAAAAAAATGAAACAAACTGGAAGAGACAAAAATTGTCAAAAAAACCAAGAATCAAAAACCATTGCCGGTCGCCAAGAAACAATAACGGTAAGTTTAAAATTAAACATTGTGCAAGTCAAAACTAGCACAAACCATGTGCAAGCATCTTAACAAAGCATGAACTTAATCTAATGTTATTATGAAACTTATGTTTTAGAGACTTATTGACAGCCAAGAAAGTGATACTAGAAAAAACAACAACAAAAAAAGTAACTTTTGGATCTGGATACTTTTCGTAGGATAATTAGGGACCTTTACTACCTGCAAAACTATTTCACTTAACAAGCAGCAGGGATAATGCACCGCTGATCCTTAAATGCAAGACCAACGCCCACTACAGCCTGGGGAAGTAAGGACATACACCTAAGAGGTAAGAAATTCCTAGAATGTATAGTAAAACATAATCTTAATATTATAAACAAAAGTAAAGCGCCAACGTTTTGCAATGCGCCGCGTAACAAGGTTATCTACGTAACATTAGCAAATTATAAAACGAGTGAAATGATTAAAAAATGATACGTGTTAGACAAACACATATATATATATATATACATGCCATTTAATATCAAATCTAAAAAACGTATTTTTTAAAATATTGAAACTCAAGAAAAATTTAATGGGATCTATACAATAAAATACAAGTTTAATCAGGGCCTGACAACAAAAACATCACAAAAGCTAAAAAATAATGTCAGACATATTTGCCATTTTTATTAAAATCTTAAAAAAAAAATCTGTCTATTTGGTAGAACAAGTGGCTTGACAAGGCAAAGGCAGATACTAAAAAGTTGTTTAATAAAAGCAAGAAGAACAGTAACCAGTCTTACGGCGTATAAGAAAGTCATAAAAAAACGAAAACAGAATAATCTAAGAGTTACTGTAAAGACGTTCAAAATGGTTCCACATGCTTTCGCCTCTAAAAAACTTCAATCTTAAAGTTTTCTTAACTTTGTTATACTACACTACATATCTATAGATTTATAATATAGTAAAGTAACGTTAAAGTTGTTTTATAAAGTTGTAGAAGAGCATACGTTGCCATACAGTAAGTTATATTGCATAAAAATGTATAACCGTACTTTTTTCTTGCTCTATTACAAAAATAGTTGATAAATGAAAATGTAAAGTGACTTTAAGTAAATTGCAACGCTAACCCGATTTTAACAGAGAATTAAATCCACAATTAAATTAACACCCTGTATATTAAAATGATTTTTTTAACTTAGTTTGTTTAAAACCAAAGAACTTTTATTTAAAACTTTTTTAAGAAATTTTAACGGTTAGAGAATTATTTAGATAATTTTGATTAACCCTGTCTATGCAAAAACTGAATAGAAGTTAAAAACTATTAACATCTATTAAATAATCATAAACATTCCAAAAAAGATTATGTGAGATTTTAACCCCTATAAAACCAATTGAGAAAAATTTAAATATAAACTCGTTGTTTAGTTTAAGATTTAGTAATGATGATATGTCAGATTTTGATTTTGAAACAGTAAGAAGTTGAGTTTTTAGAGATAAAATTGACCATGATGTTGAGTACCTTACTCTTTGTTAAATTACGAGTTCAATAAACTTATAAGTCTTTATACGAAATATGGGTGTGTTCATCAATATTTTCATACAAGTAATACAGTTTAGAAAACAAGGATAGCTATATATATATACGAGTATTTATATATATATAGGAAATTCCATTACTTTTCGACCTTTTAGAAAAAGTCGACCTCTTGTATTTTGCTCAAATTTTTAGGGATCAAAGTATGGATAAAAAAATGAGAATCCTAAAATTTTAGACCTTAGAATATTGTCAGTCAAAATGACACACATTTGAAGGTTGGAAATTTCACAAAAAAAAGGCTTTTTTGCTTATTTTGTATCTCAATTTTTGAACCTCTGAAAAAAGATAAAAAGGTCCACGATAGCTTAAATTATTCCTTATTACATGTACTTTAAAATACTGTGATGTATTAACGGTAATACACACTCTAATATAAGGGTTAATCAAGGGATTAACACTACACATATATATTTAATATCGTTTATTGAAGATGGAAATACAACTGAATCTCTTCATACATTTTACAATATATATACAAATAAAACCATATAAAAACTAAACATATAAAAATCTAAAGAAATACGTTTTTACCCAACTATAAAATATATATTCTTTCTATATATTACACCTCCACCCTTATTATAAACATTACTACTAAAATTAATTTGAACCAAAACTATTATACATAAATCGAATTGGTTTCTTCCTAATTCGTTTTGGTCTTGGTGAAATCCCTTTTTCACATTTTCGTTTACTTCCCTTACTTTCTTCAAGTATAGGAATAGCATCAAAATTAATAATTGATTTTAAGATTTGGTTTACATGTTTCTTCCATATTATATTACCATCAATTTCAATTAAATATAAACATGTGCCTATCCTTTTAATGATTTAACCTTTCACCCACGATGCATTTCTTATATTTCTAACAAATACATTCTCCCCTACTTCAAATTTGACATTTCTATTGCCTTTGAAATTTCTTCTCATACGACTCTGTTCATTGATAACATTATCATTAATATTTTTTAAACGTTCTACATTTTCTTGTTTATCATTAGGCTTAAACAATGTAAACCTAGTTCTTAATTCTCTACCAAACATTAAGGAAGCTGGAGAAACTTTCGTTGTTGAATGTGGTGCTATTCGATAATCAAATAAGAAATTATTAAGAACTAAATTTACATCTGTTTTTACATTAGAGCTCAATGATTTCTTCAAGGCTAATTTAACAGTTTTTACTGAATTTTCGGCAGCCCCATTTGAGGATGGGTTATAAGTGGGTGATGTAATATGTTCTATTCCTTGCTTGGTTAAAAATAATTTAAATTCAGTACTCACAAATGCAGTTGCATTGTCTGATACTAGCGTTTTACATATTCCAAATCTTGAAAAAATTGACCTTAATATGTCAATCGTAGTAGCAGACGTAATAGATTTTGTTTTAAATACTTCAATCCATTTTGAGTGTGCGTCTACTAACACAAAAAAATTACTATTCAGAAACGGTCCCATATAATCAATATGTACCCGTTCAAACGGTGACATTGGCCATTCCCAAACATTTAGTGCTGTCTTTTCTGGACTTGGTTGGTGCACTTTACAATTTTCACATAGATTGCACACATTTTCGATGTCTTGCCCTAATTTTGGCCACCAAAAATATGAGTTAATAAAAAATTCTCAATTTTAACTTTTGCCGCTATTGGATTATCTATATTATCTATTTTATGATCATTTAAAGAAAATAAATATTCATCATTATTTTCATTTTCGGTAATAAAATTAACATTTTTATTAAATGATTTTTTATTTAGCTTACCACCAGGGTGTTTCTTTTGATAACATGTAGTCGCAATGTGTCCTTTTTTATTGCAAATGTTGCAATTTCTGTTTTTATAAAAACAATCGCCGCTGGAATGGTTTTCCCGACCACAAACACTACACTTCACTTTTTGAAGCTGGTACGTTGATCCATTGCTGGGCCTTCCACTTGATGACGTTTGTCTAGATGATTTTGAAAAATTAGTCGAACTTCCGGACTTGCGCATCCAATACATCTCCTGGTTGGGTTCCTGCTTCACTTTGACGGAAACTTGATGTGCCGTCATTTTGGTTCTTGCAATTTCCACTGCTTTTGCAAATGTTAATTTTTCATTTTCTTCAAACAGCCTGTCTTGAGTATTTCCCTTGCTGAATCCTACGATAAATTGATCTCGAAGTCTGTTGTCAATTTCGTTGGCATTAAATTTACAATGCACTGCCGCGCTTCTTACTCTTGCAGCCCATGCTGGAGCATTTTCTGCATGTTCCATTTTACAATTGTAAAATTTGAAACGTGCTGCAAATACAGATTGTTTACATTTAAAATGCACATTAAATATATTAATTAGTTCCGCAAATTCTATTGCTTCAGGAACGTTCGGCAAACATAAACTGTATATGAGTTTGTAAGCTTCTTCATTTAACATATTTAAGAAGATCGCTCGTTTTTTTGTAGCATCCTCAATATTATTTGCCACATAATAATTTTCTAAGCGAGGTTTAAATACGCTCCACTCACTAGTTCTTAAATTAAACTCACGTAATTGTCCTATTTGTTCAGCCATTTTACACGTGGTCGCGAATATAATGTTTAATTCGCAAATTTAATAAAAGTTTACTTTATGTTTTTAATTAAAACAATCCTCGTCGCCACTGTGATGTATTAACGGTAATACACACTCTAATATAAGGGTTAATCACGGGATTAACACTGCACATATATATTTAATATCGTTTATTGAAGATGGAAATAAAACTGAATCTCTTCATACATTTTACAATATATATACAAATAAAACCATATAAAAACTAAACATATAAAAATCTAAAGAAATACGTTTTTACCCAACTATAAAATATATATTCTTTCTATATATTACAAATACATATTTGTATATTCAATTTTGAAACGGTCATTTTGATATATCAAGCTTCAAAAATTATTTAAAAAAAACACGGAAATTTAGCAAAATCGTAAAATTATACTCTCTAGATTTGATCGTGTTTGATCTTTGTTTAAAGTGATCACACGAAACTTATAGAATCATTACGTATACACCACTATTTTGATGCTGGAAGTTGCACATGTTTTCGCAATCTTCAAAACTTGTAATTTTCAAGTTCCAAAAAAGCTCTGTCACCCTATGTCGATTTTAGTCAAAATTTCAGTAAATTCTCTTTAGACCATAAGAAAACAGGTTATCATTATGAGAAATGGTATATTTGGATTTATCAAGAGGTTTTTGGTGGTAAAAAAATGTCAAAATCGGCGTTTTTATAAAAAAAACTTTATGATTTCAAACAAAGACTCAGTTGTGAAAATGTCTCTATTTGTGTAAATATATTACTTTTTATATCCATAAATCATATTTAGCAAGTATATATGTATAAATTTGAAAAAATATTATTAAAAAAATAATTCTCATTGGATACGTTTAGAATTTTAGGAAAACTTAATAGCAACTGAAAGGAAAAAATAATATATTTTTCAAGTATACAAATTTTTGTATATATTATTTTACATATTTATGTATAAAGGTTGATTTTTATTAAAAAATTTAATATTATTATAATAATTTGTATAAATATTGAATACATAAAATTAATTGAGTTTTCGTTTTTTTTTTTGCATCTTAAAAGTGAATTCTTTTCTTTCTGCCTCAAATAAAGTGCGCTTCACTACCATTCTATTTTTGTCAACAGGTATAAAGCAATGATATTTTCTTGTCCCTTCTAATATATTCACGTTGTTAAATCTATCTTCCAAAAATCTCCGTCGTTTTTGTACTTCTGTATTAGAAATTCATAAAACCCAATTACAAAGTTTTTATTTTTATTTAATTCCACATAACAATATTTAATGTATTTACTTAATACTGGTCTTGTGAAGTCAGCCATTCATACGCCACTGCTGGCGTCTTAACCTCTTTCTCTGCTTGTAATGTTGGCAACTTACATTACAAGGGACCTACAGTTTTAAGTGGATTCCAAACCACTGGAGAGAATTCATCACTCTATCAGAGAAGGTTTTAGCCATAAGACCTCACGCTGGCAAGGCGGCTTGGAGAGTGGGAGAGCGTATAGAAAGTGAAAAGTATATCACGGTATATGGGAATCGAACCCACAATCTTCGGTACAGCGGCCGGATGCCTAGACCACTGCGCCACGCTCTCTCTGGTCTTATCCCTTAATAAAAATTCAAACATCTCTAGTGGCGTCGTAATTTGTTAATGTGGAGGAGCTCTTAGACAATGGCGCATACAAGTCCGCTTACAACAACCACCAATGCTATCACAAGGGCTCTTACCATGGCTTGTTGCAAAAAAATTATAAGAAAGAACTTTATATTTAAAGTCAGATTCGTACATACAAATATTTTTTATATGATTCCTAAAATTTTTAAAGATCAATAAAATTTTATTAATAATAATTGCGTAAAATATATGTAAAAAAACAATAAGCAATTTTCTCACTTGTTTTTATGTTGATTTGGAGCTCCATCGGAAATCTTCAAGACTATTGTCTGATTATAACGAGTTTCAATCAATTCGTACTTTGTGTAAAAATCTCAGTACATGTCTATACAAGCAATATATTACTCGTACAGAAAACAACATTTAAAGTAACCCTAAACATTTTTGGAAATTTGTTAGCGACTCTAGAAAAACTAATGATTTTCCAGCCACAATGTATTATAAACAAAAAACTTGCAGTAATGGAGATGACTATGTTAATAGTTTTGCTGAATTTTTTTCCTCTGTTTACGATACACAAACTCATCCAACTCCTTTGTTTGACTTTAAGAAAAACGTATTACATCGATCATTTTCAATTAGATTGTTGGATGTATTTAAAGGGATTGAGAACCTTAAATGTAACTTTAGCACTAGACCGGACGGTGTTCCATCTATGCTGTTAAAACAATGTATTTATTCAATTTCTATGCCATTGCACTTACTTTTTGAGGCTTCTCTTAATAAAGCCAAGTTTCCTTCAGTTTGGAAACAAAGCTACATTATGCCTTTACATAAATCTGGAGCTAAGGAGGATATTACTAATTATAGAGGTATATGCATCCAGTCTGCTATTCCTAAGTTGTTTGATCAAATTGTAACTAGTCAAATACAATGGATGTGCAAAAGCATTTTAGTGGAACAGCAACATGGGTTTCGCGAAGGTCGTTCTACTCCTACAAATCTTCTTTGTTACGAAAATGATCTTTTGAATGTCTTTCAATCAAGAGTTCAAGTAGATTTTATTTACACAGATTTTTCAAAGGCTTTTGGTCGCGTTAATCATAGTATTTTGATTGCTAAGCTTCGGGCTTTGGGTTTTCATGAATCTGTTGTTGCGTGGTTGTCGAGCTTTTTGGAAAATCGTACACAGTGTGTGAAAATTAAGAACTTTTTATCACAACCAATTGTTGTTCCTTCTGGGGTTCCTCAAGGATCTCATTGTGGACAAATTCTGTTTTTACTCTTTATTAATGATCTTGTTTATTCTATTAATTCTTTGTCTTATCTTTTATTTGTTGACGATCTTAAAATTTATAAAAAAATATCATCTATCGAGGACTGCATTAGTTTGCAAAATGATTTAGATTCTGTCCATTCATGGTGTCTTATTAATAACTTGTTGTTTAACGCAAATAAATGTTTTTCGATAAGCTTCAACAGAACTTTAAGTGAAGTATCGTTTGACTATACTATCGATAATAATGTTTTGGAACATGTTACACAAATAAAAGATTTGGGCGTAATTTTTGATTCAAAACTAACTTTTGTTGAGCATATAAACTATATTTGCAACCGTGCTATGAAAATTTTAGGATTTGTTTACAGAATGTCTACTGACCTATCTCCTAGCACACTCAAATTACTTTATTGCGCTTTAGTACGTTTTCATTTAGAGTACGCTCCGTCAGTTTGGTGTCCATTCTACAGCGTTCATATATGCAATATAGAACTATTCAAAACAAATTTTTTCGTTTGTTATCGTACAACTTAGGCATTTTATCCGAAAATTACGATTTTAACCTCATTGCATTGCAATATAATCTTCCGCCGCTGAAAATTCGGCGCAAAAGAGCCTATTTATCATTTTTACGTGAACTAATGATGTCTGAGATTGATTGCCAAGAGCTACTAGTAACTCTTCCATTTCAAGTCCCCAACAATAATCGCCGAACCAGACAGTCTCCATTATTTAGGGAATCTATACATTCTACCAATTATGGATTTAATAATCCAATTGGTAGAATGTGTAGAATTGCAAATAGTTTCTCTAATAATGTTGATTTATTTTGTGTTTCTAAATGTAGTTTTAAGTGTCAATTAAAATGTGTTGATGAATAATTTTATATTTTGTTTTTATTTATGTATACTTTTTTCCATGCTTTTATTTTTTCATATTCTTTTATATATTTTTGTGTAATTGTAATATTGTTTGTAATTCATCGTTATTTATGTGTATAATGATGTAGATGTAAATGGTTTTGTATATACCGTGAATAAAGTATTATTATTATAAAGTATTATTAATAAAGAACCGTCTAAGCTTTGATTTAATAAATTTGAGCTATAACTACTTTGAGATAAAAAGTTATTTTCTTCCTCATTTTGATCTATATTTTTCTCTTGTTGTTGAATGCGAATAGATCTACGGGCAGCTACTTCTGCTATTTCACCAGTAGTATATGTACTATTTTCAAATTGATCAGCCTAAGTAAAGAAAAAATTATATTTATACGTTAATATAACATTTTCACGTCATTTGAGCACGTCAAGTTCTAATAGGATTTTTATCATTTAATTGCTGGTTGTTTAGATAAATGACAACTCTTACAATTATACAACAATCAGTTAATTCCAACAAAAAATGAAATTTTAACCAAAAATATAAATTTATATACAACAAGAAAACAGTGGTCACTAAATTTAATTTTCTATTTTTGATTTAAGAAATTGAGCTTGGCTCAGACGATAACAATATACATCAAAACTATCAGTTTAATAATTATCAAAATAAATGTTACCTTTATGGAGTTTTTCTCTGTCTCAATTTCGGCTTTGAGTGATTTAACGTAATTGCAACACAGTTTTTCGCCTGGTACTAAATTCACTTTAGCATATTTTATCGCATCCTTATAAAAATCAATATCAATAATACTTAATTTTGAATCCATTTTTTTTGTGTTGTTGATATGGATTGAAACAAAAACGACTTTTAAAGGAGAAATGATCTAAATATTTATTTTTGTGGTGTAAACAAATTGTCCCTGCAACTATTTTCTTACATCCTTTCAATCTCAAACTCAATATCAATTTTTCATCCACTTTCAAGTCTTGAAGATTCAACAATCCAAAATTTCTCGTAAAAGTACGTTTATTGCATTCCGATTTTGTAAGCGCACCAACACTACACGTTTCCATTTTCTTAAAAAAAAAAAGATTGAAAAATCAAAACTATTAATACTAAGTGGTTTTCCATATTTTGAAAATGAAAAACAATGTTAATGGTTATTTTTTTAATATCATAATGATGAAGTTTTACAAAACAATAGCGGAGTACAGTGTCATACACGAATACAATTTTATATATAGTTGGATACACAGAAATATTAGAAAACATTATTTTATTGTATAGTTTCAAGAGTTTAGGCGTAGAACGCAAATTCACGTAGGTAAACAATAATGTCGGCGCATGTGCTCAGCTGATAATAATAAAAAATATTAGAGAAAACTTAAGAATTGACCATCCACAACAATAAACAAAATTAAAGCAAAATATACTTTTGTAAGGTAATTTTGTGCGTTCTGTATATCACAACCATAGTCACCGGCGGTTAGGTTACGGCTATGATAGGTTGCTGAATTATTATTATTATTATTATTATTATTATTATTATTATTATTATTATTATTATTATTATTATTATTATTATTATTATTATTATTATTATTATTATTATTATTATTATTATTATTATTATTATTATTATTATTATTATTATTATTATTATTATTATTATTATTATTATTATTATTATTATTATTATTATTATTATTATTATTATGTTGTGTATGCACAGTATGTAGGTTTGGATATTATACCCTACACGCTGGTGTTTAATGTGAAACCGGAAGTACACCGTATTTCTATGGTCTCTCATTATCCTAGTGCTTTCCGTATTATGTGGGCTGTTCCTAGTATTGCAGTTGTTTGTAATTGCTGTATGTTATGTTTTCCTCTAATTTTTAATATATTTACGGCTAAGTTATTAGTGACCGTTCCAGTGGTGCCAACTATGATAGGAACAATTTCGGTTTTCATATTCCACATCCTCGAAATTTCAATTGACAAGTCACGATACTTTAGAACTTTTTCCGCTTCTTTACTTCTAGTATTAGTGTCATAAGGTATTGCAACGTCAATAATTGTGCACATACTTTTGTGATAATCTTTTATGACAATATCAGGTTTGTTTGCTTTTATCTCCCTGTCAGTATGTATTTGGTGATTCCACAGTATCGTGACTCTATCCTTGTCTGTTACTTGTTCTGGTTTGTGATCATACCAGTTTTTGTCTACTTGTATTTTTAGATCAACGCATATATTGTAATGTAAAAGTTTTGCTACCTTATCATGTCTTTGTACATATTCGTTTTTTGCCAATATTGGGCAGCTGGATATAACATGCGCAATAGTTTCATCATTCGTTTTACATATTCGACATCTAGCATCAACATTTTGCTTCAAGATTTTTTTTGAAAAATACCTTGTGTTTATAGCTTGATCTTGAGTAGCAATTATTAGACTTTCGGTCTCTCCTTTTAGATTTGATCTATATAGCCATCCAAAGGTTCTAACTTTATCTATATTCTCTTGCAGTACACTTTGTCTGAGGTATTGGCCGTGCATTGTTTTTTCTTTCCATTTGTTTTTTAGTTCTGTTGATATTTTATTTTTAATATGATGTTTGTTTGATGTTGTGTCTCCTGTAAGTCTCTGTAGTTGTAAGTCAGTCATAAAGTTATTGGCAAGTTTTGATATAGATCTGTGTTTTGGGAGCTCTTGATCAAATTTGTAAACTAACTTTACAAACTTATCTGTTGTTTTGTTTTGTAAATAACTGTTTATATTAATAATAGCACTTCTAAATGCTGCTTCAATTTGTTGTAAACCTCGACCTCCTTCTTTTTATTATTATTATTATTATTATTATTATTATTATTATTATTATTATTATTATTATTATTATTATTATTATTATTATTATTATTATTATTATTATTATTATTATTATTATTATTATTATTATTATTATTATTATTATTATTATTATTATTATTATTATTATTATTATTATTATTATTATTATTATTATTATTATTATTATTATTATTGTTAGTATTATTATATCTTTGTCATAAGCGTTAATTAGATTTAATTATTAATTTGTTTTATTTTATTAACACCTCTCAGCAGGTAACAAATGTTTCTTTTTGTTATAAATGTCTGTAATAAGCATATGTTTATTAATTAGCTGTCTGTAAGTTATAAAAAAATACATTTAGCTACAAAATATGTTATTTTGTTGATAGTTTATTAGAAGTTGAATAATAAATTAATTACCTTGGAATTCATAACTAAAAAGTGCACACAACGTTATAATCAATAATATGATCAATAATAAACACACAAGACTCTAGAGTAACAATATGTGAACCATTTGTTTACTTTTGTTTGCATTTCAAACTTACCGTCATGAGTAACCATGATTTATTAAAATTTACCACTGTTATTTTATTGTGAGGATGGTCGTAACCGCTTGTCAACAATTTCAGTTTACCGCGTTCCATATATCAACCTGTTTGAAAATTTACAAAAATTCAAATAATACTGACGAGTTTTGTGATTTTTTCTCATGAAGTATATCAATATTATAATAAATGTAAATGAACATTATAAATATATACATACATATATATGAGACTTTGTGTACATGATTAATGAATATATTATTTTTTCTATTCAGTTGCTATTAAGTTTACCTAAAATTCCAAACATATCCAATGAAAATAATTTTTTTTAAACTATTTTTTTAACTTTATTTACATATACATGCTTATAAATATAAAAAGTAATATATTCACACGTATAGAGACATTTTTACAACTGAGAGTTTGTTTGGAACCATAAGGTTTTATGAAGACAACGCCAATTTTGACATTTTTTGACTACCAAAAACCTCTTGATAAATCCAAATATACCATTTCTCATAATGATAACTTTTTTTCTTATGGTCTAAAAAGAATTTACTTAAATTTTGACTAAAATCGACATAGGGTGACAGAGCTTTTTGGGACTTGAAAATTACAAGTTTTGAAGATTGCAAAAACATGTGCAACTTCCAGCATCAAAATAGTGGTGTATACGTAATGATTCTATAAGTCTCGTGTGATCACTTTAAACAAAGATTAAACACGACCAAATCTAGACCTCGAGGATCAAATTTTGTTAAGATTTGACTAAGTTAGAACGGTTTAAAGAAAGCATAATTTTACGATTTTGCTAAATTTCCGTGTTTTTTTTAAATAATGTTTCTACACAATGTTGAACTGCTTGTGTGTAACATTTTTCCTAATAGAGGGCATTGCGTCAACACCCTCGACACATTAGTAAACATAAATTGTTTAATAGTTACCGTGATTTTATGTAAATTGTCTCTTTGATCAGTGAGATGCTAGGCACACTGATGATGAGTGCATAACGGTGAGATAGCTAAGTTATAGAGCGTTAGCGTAGCACGCTAACAGTCCGGGGTTCGATCCTCGAGTATGACTAAAATAATGACTTTGCTCTTTATCCACCGGGGTGATTCGGAAGTCACCTAATAAGCCGTAAGACTTCTGAGGCGATGTAAAATAGCTGTAAAACGAGAAATAAAGAAGAGATACCTTAAAACACGTGCATGTGTCTCTTATTGAATGAAGATGCAATTTACATAAAATACATCATTTATTAATTTTAAATAATAAATTTGTTTTGGTCATCTGATTCAAATAAAAATATGTGTATTTCTAGTAAAAAGCAGCATGTAAATCAAGAATGGAAAAGACTAATAAAATAGTTTGAATATGTACAAAGAATGATGTACAAAACATTTCCAAAACAAAACAAATATTAAAATATACACTACAAGAAAGAAGGAGAAAACCAAGAAAGAATCAATAGATTGTTTTTTATAATTATTTCTTTTTATTATAGAAAACAATCTATTGATAGAGAGGAAAAAAATAAATTCTAAAAATTATAAACATTAGAAGGCTTTATAACGATAAATAACAATTATTAATATAAAATGTAAAAATTAATGTAAGAAAACGTTATCAATCTAAGAAACAAAAATTGCAATTTTAGATTTTTTGATTGAATATGAATGTCAAATTTGCACTTTTCATGCATTTGTTGTTGCAAACTAATCTACAACTTTATTACAACAAGTACACATACAATAAGGCAGCATGAATTATGCTACAGTTACTACTAATATTTTGGTTGTTAACTCAAATTGAAGTAATTTTTGTAGCACGCAAAAAAATTATTAGGTATTCTTTTTGTTGTTGTTAGCTGCCTAACGTCTGAATATGCTAAACATAATTGTAAAAAATACATTTTTATTATAAAACATGTAAAAGCAGAATAGAAAATAGTAAAACAAACATGTATTAATATTAGTGCTACAGTTCATAAGCCACTACTTGCTAATGTTATTTTAAAAAAAAATGTAACCACAAAATAGAACTAAATATTAATATAATAAATCAACTAAAGTTTTGTGAAAACACATAAAAAACAACAAACAATATAAAATATGCATTTATAATGTTAAATTAAAAATATATAATACAAGTATAGTTCTCGCCAAAAAAAAAAACACATAAAACCCGTTAGCCCAATTTTTATCAAAATTTTAGATAATTTGTAAATTAGAGATTATAATAAGTTTTTAATTAGATTGTTAATTTTCTTGATTTTTTTTCTTGTTTAAATTAGTTGATTAGTTATTTATTTAAATCAAACTATGCTTCAATTTAGCAGCGTATTGTTTGTTAACAATTAACCGATTTTGAACAAAGTAAATTTTTTTTATCTTTTTGCTTTAAAATCCTCACCATAAAAGGTGTCGTTTGAAATAGTGCAATAAGAAGTTATAATGGGATAATAACAAGAAACAAGTTATCTATTACAACAAATTAAAATTTTGTTTGTATGCCTCCGATAGTTATAAAATGACTGAAAAGACAAAAAAAACTTTTATACGTTAAGTGGTGGTATAAGCAGCAATTGCTTATGTAAGTAATTTTCATCTAGAATTCAATCCAGAAACATTAAACGCAATTTTTTTTTAGTTTATTTCTTCTAAAATAATGCTTTGAGCTTTGGGTTATTTTAAGAAAAACAAAAACAAACTGGAAGAGACAAAAATTGTCAAAAAAGCCAAGAATCTAAAACCATTGCCGGTGGCCAAGAAACAAGAATGGTAAATTTAATGTAAAACGTTGTGCAAATTAAAATTAACGCAACCCATGTGCAAGCCTTGTACATGCATTTTTGCAAAACATTAACCTAATCTTATGCCAATATGAAATTTATGTTTCAGAAACTTAATGACATTCAAAGAAGTGAAGAAAAAAAAACTCTCGGATCTGAATACCTTTTCTACAATCATTAGGAACATCCACTACCTGCAAAACTATTGCAGCTGACGAGTAGCAGAAATGACGCACCGCTGATCCTTAGATGCAATGACAACGCTTATCACACAACCTGGAGAAGCAAGGACATAAACCTGAAAAGTGAGAAACTCCTAGAATGTATAGTAGAACATAATATTAGTATTATAAACAAAGGTAAAGCGCCAAAGTTATGTAATGCGCTGCGTAGCAAGGTTATTGACGAAACATTAGCAAATTATAAAACAAGTAAAATAATTAAAAATGGTACGTGTTGGACAAGCTCTTATAGTCTGATTATGCATACATCCAATTTAATATCAATTCTGAAGAAAAGCGTTTTTTGATCTACAAAAACCCAAGAAAAACTAAATGGGATCTATACAATAAAATACAAGTTACTTAAATCAGGGTCTGACAACAGAAACAGTTTCAAAAGCTAGAAATAGTGACAGACATATATGCCAACTCTTTTAAACCCTTTTTTGAAAGAAGCTGCCTACTGTTTAATACAATTAAAAAAACAGTGACCAGTCTTATGGCGTATAATAAAGTCATAAAAAAGCTAAAACTTAATCGCAGAAAAGTTTCTGTAAACACGTTCAAAACGGTTTCACATGCTTTTGTCTAAAATTATTAACTAGATTGTATATTTTTGTGATAAAAATGTTTGTAATAAATCCGCTTTGTTTCTTTTATTCTTATCAAAAACTATAAATTTTTTTTTTAAATTAAAATTCCAAACCCAATTTATGTGGTCCTAAAATTTGGACCAAATCAACAATTTAGTAGCCCAAGTGACAAAATAATATGAGGCTATGAGGCCTAACCCACAAAAATAGTGAAACTAATATTTTTGCAGAAAAATGTTAAAATTTTCTAAGATTAGACAAGAAATAATTAAATTAATATAAATTATAATTATTTTAAAAATTGCAAACATTTTGTAGATAAAAAATAAAACTTAACTTCTAAAAAATACCATTCAACTTCATTAGATAGGCTAGTAGGTTAGACCACTGTTGCTCTCATAGCCTCATATATATACAATAAAACCAAAAGTAAACTTTAACAGCTTTTAGAAAGACAAAGAAACAAAACAAGTAAACGTAAAAAGCTGCAAAAGCATTTTGGTACAAGTTAAACTCAACATTTTATAATAGTAAATATATAATAACTGAGTTTAAAGAAAATTCAACGTTTATTATAATTTGTTATTACTGTCAGATTTGGGGTATGATAATAAAATTGTAATTTACATCCAATGAAATTCTGCAAAAGAGTTGTTGGCTATTGGGTTGCTAAATTGTTGTTTTAGCACGAATTTTAGGGCTTGTTTTGGTACAGCGTCTTTATAAATGTTTGTGGTTATATAATCACTATAAATATGACGCTTTTTTAAAAATTGTGCATTAACTTTCAAATTCAATTTTAATTGTCAAGCAAGGTTATAAGGATGTATACAGATGAGAACATTTTTATTATTAAATCCTAAAACAAGCAACTTTATTTACGTACACCAAATTCACTATTACACTACAGTGGCACAAACGTACATTAGATAGTTAAGTAGATCCAAACTTTTATAATAACTCTGTAGAAACTAGCAAAAAAAAAATTTTGCGTTGTTTGAATGGCTGTAAATCTTAATTCAACATGCCATATCCTAAAATCTGACAGTAGTGACAAATTATAATTTAAATTAATGCAAATTTATAACGTATTTTTAAGCGTTACAATAAAGATAAATAGCATAAGAAAATAACTAGCAGTACTTTAAACAATTCAAAATGAAAGTATCATGTTTTTTTTTTTATCTTGATTAATGTTTTGCATAAAATTTTGAAAATAGTATTACAAAGTTTTTATTGTTGTATGCAGTTGCAACTACTAGTAAACCGAAACTTTGTGTTGTGTACTCAAAATTAATTTATTGAGTTTTTCAAATATGTTTGATTAATTTATTTTGCTCAATTTTTGAATGATTTTTTTCATTAACAGATACGAGATGTTTAAAGTGTTTATTATACAAATCATCACAGTAACAGTCAATCTTATTAAAATGTGTTTTTTTATTTTTAGGTACAAAAATACTTTGATAGCACTTTTGAACGGTTGGAATCTGCAATTGTAAAGATATAAATATCTCGCAGTCACACATTCACACAACTTTTGCTATTGCTTAAAACTACTTACAAATGCACCGCAATTATGACGTATAAAAGTTAAAATAAAATATGAGGTAGTCCATAAATAAGTTTAGTTTTAATTTAGCTACTTTTAAAGATGATATAAGCCTCGTTTGGATAAATTATGTTAAATGTGTGTATTTCTAGAGAAAAGCAGCATGTAAATAAGGAATAGAGAGGTTCAGTTAGAATAGTTTGATTATGTACAAAAAATGTTGTACAAAACACTTCCAAAACAAAACAAATATAGAAATAGACACTACAAGAAAGAAGAAAATCACCTAGAAAAAGTTAAAAAGAAAGAAATATAATTAAAAAAAAATAAAAACTAGAAATTAAAAGACGTTAGAAGACATTATAAATCAACGATTATTAATATAAAATGTAAGTATTTATGTAAAGAACTTCAACAATGGAAAAAAAAAATGAAATTTTAGATGTTTGGAACATGCTACATTGTTAATTGAATTTAAATGTCAATGATAGATTTTCTAGACATTTGTTGTTGCTAACTAAACTACAACTTTAATGCAACATATACTCATACACATACACCAAGGCAGCATAAAAGTTAGTTAAAATATTTTAAATTAAGTTAATTTTTATAGCACGTAATAAAGTAATTACTCTTTTTGTTGCTGTTAGCTGCCTAACATCTGAAAATGCTAAACATAATTGTAGAATGTAGATAATACTATTTTATTATAAAAGATGTAAAAACTAGAAAATAGTAAAATAAACTTGTCTTAATATTAGTGCTACAGTTGATAAGACACTACTTGCTAATAATATATTTAAAATATTTTCAATCACAAAATAGATCTAAATTACAATATAATTAACCAACTAATTTATTGTAAAGTCACATACAAAAACAATAAACAATATAAAAGATGCGTTTATAATGTTATATTAAATTATCAGTATAAATATACTACCCGCCAAAAGTTGACTAGTTATTCATATAAATCAAACTTTGCTTTAGTTTGTTAGCGTATAGTTTTTCTACAATTAACCGATTTTAAACAAAGTAAAGTATTCCTTTTTTTGTTTGTCCCAAAGTCTTCACTATAATCTGAAATAGTGCAATAAGACTATAATGGATTAATAAATAGAAACAAGTTATCTTTAACAACAAATTGAAATTTTGTTTGATAGTCATAAATTGACTGGAGAAGGAAATAAAACAAAAAATAATATTATGTAGAACAACATGCAATTCTTATACGCAAAGTGATAGTATAGGCAGCAAACAGAAACATTTATTTATCTGAAAAAATTAAAAACATTTTCTAACAAAATAATGCAAACCCGCATACAGCTATATGTAATTCATTTAGCTTATGTATGTTTACTTGCATGGCTTATTTGTTTTCCAAACCTATCACTTCTTCAACACGTGTGAGATACAATTGATAGAAAACTTATCTAGTCATTCCTACTTACTTTATCTAATACTTGAATGCAAATTCAGCTTAGGATTTAATTCCATAGCTTGAGATTGACAATTTGATTTTTAGCTTGTCTAACTGAGTGTTTTAAAAATCGTAAAGATGCAACTCATTATTAAAATTAAAGACCAGCTCATGAATTGACAAACCAACCAAATAGTAGTTCTTTAGCACGTCGTCCAAATAAACTTATTGAAAGGCAAAAAACATCACATCATAGATGAACCAAAAAGGGTCATATAAAAAAAATGCTTTGGAATCTAAGTTCAAAAACAAACTAGAAGAGGCAGGAATCAAAGACAATAATGTTTTGCAATGTTTTATAATGTTGTAATTTATACACATTGTTTGTTCAAATTTAAATGTCTAACTTGCTGTATGCGTTATTATACATTACTCTCTTAAATTCAGTAAAACCATAACAGCAGTTGACAGTTATAATATATTTAATAGCACACGGTATTTGCAAATAGTATCGGAGCAATATTAAAGTTTATAAAGTTGCAAGATAATATAATATCTCATAAAAAGCTTAAACAGTTTACTACTAAACAAATATAGGCAGCTGCTAAACGTAATTAACTCTTCAGGTCTTACCATAGGCTTTAAATCATAATTTTATATAAACTATATTAAATTCATGCATTTAATAAAGCTCTAACTTTGTTAGCTTTTTCAATAATCTGCTTTAATTTGGCTTTTACTAATACATTCAAATAAGAAGTTTTTTATGCGCATAATTATTAATACTTCAGAAAACAGCAAATTTGCAACAACAAAAAATTAACATCGGTGTTTTTGGTTTACAAGTAAGTTTATTTTTTGCTAAATAAAAAAAATCACCATCAGTTGTTTTATGCAGTTTCAAAAAAATAACAACTTGAATTGCTCCGGAAACAAAAGATGTCAATTTTAATAAGAAAATTCTACTGTTGCTTGTGACTAAATATATATGTTACTTACTAGCAGTACATTCATATCGTTGCAATTGCTTTATAATAATAAATTACAGATAAAATAAGATAAAGTAAAAATTATTATTGTAGTGTTTCTGTTTTACAATTGTGTAAATGTTTGCTTTTGGGTTCACGTTTATCGTTTATCAAAGTTATTTCATTTTAAGAAATATTTTCAAATGTTTTAACAACTCTAAAACAGTTTTTTTTTTGCCTAAACTTGTTGTATGCAGTATTATAAAACATTTTTATTTTAATTTGATTGTATATTACTCTAAATCGTATGTGCTTAATTATTTATTCTAGAATAGCAGCAAATTAGCAATAAATATTTCAAATATATTTTATTGTTCTTTTGTCATGTAATAGAAATTGAAATTGAAGTTGAACAAGCCCGTATAGTCTGATTAATATAAAATCTAAAAAAACGCTTTTTTTGGAATACAGAAACTCATGAAAAACTAAATGAGATCTATACAATAAAATATTAGTTAACTAAATTGGGGTTTTGCAAAAGCAGCAATAACATCACAAAAGCTAGAAATAATAAAAAACATTAGCTGCCCTGGCACTGCCAAGCACACCTTTAACAAGACTATTTGATAAAACAAAAAACTTGACAAAGCAAGGGCAGATACTAAAAAAAACTAGTCAACAAAACTTAAAAACAAAACGATGACTGAGCCACATACAAAACTTGTCTTGCGGCATAATAAAACCATATAGAAAACTAAAAAGAAATTAAAATGTAGTAATTGTTAAGACGTTCATTAGGGTCCCACATGCTTCAACCAAAACAATTTGATGAGATTAATCTATAACAAGTGAATATTTGTTTTTAAGATCAAAAACTGTTTGTAAATTATTTGCACAGACTTTGAATTTTTGATATTATGTTACTTTAAAATTGTTGATTGTTTCTCGTAGAATTGGTAGTAGCGTCATCTTACTAGACTACGATTTTTTTAATCCACTTTGTTCAGTTGCTTTCAAACATCTACAATATAGTTAACAATCTACCAAAAATAAATTTTTCTGACGTTGATCACCGTTGGTTTTATGTAACTATTATGTAATAATTATTTAATCCTTATAGTTACGTATTATTCTGAAATATGAAGAGTGAAATTGAGATTTTCAATACACCCCAATAATTATGGATCTATTAATTAAAGATTTATAATTCTTATCTATTTTGTTTAGAAGCAATTTTAGATCAAATTTTGTAATATTTCAATCGCAAAATGATAATTGAAATACAATGATGAAATATTAGATAAGACAACATTTTAGAAGTACTACTGCAAGATAATAAAGATTTATATTTTTTTTAATTGAATTGTGGTGGTCGTTACTATGTGATAGTTTATTAATTTATAAATAACACACATTTGCCATGTACTATATCACAAATATATTTAAAAACGTAACTAGTTTTAATCTTTACATAGCAATCATTGAACAGTAGTACAAACAAGTATGAATATAAAAAAAATTACAAAGCATATTCGACAGTAAAACATAAAACGTACAGAAAAGTGGAAAATTACACTAATCATAATAATTTTAATGTAATTTTTTATCTGTTTGTACATTGTATGTTTTACTGTCGTATATATGCTTTGTATTTTTTTGTTATATTTATACTTAGTGTGGCCTTGTAGTTACGATATTTTAAACATTGTCGGTGAAAGTATTTGCATTTTTTTCATAAATTGTTTTATCTCATTCAAACCGGGGTTGTTCTACACATACGTGTAGCAAAAATTAAATCTCTTAGTTTATTTTTAATTATATTATGATTCATTCTAATTTAGACAAATAGAACATGTAAAATTTTTGTGAATGTACATAAAATGTTTTGCATTTTTACAAAACATATAATATAACAGTACATGTCTTTGCTAGAAGCTTGTTCCAAAATATATTAACATAAGTACGAGTTTCTCCTCCCATGCAGCAAACAAAGCACAGCGTTTTGCAACACTGACTAAAAAACATGTAGAAGTTTATATCAAGAAGGACGCGTACTAGCAACATATAAAGGTATTTCATGCGGAATTAACTTATTCACTCTACCTCTTAGAGTTTTGACATATTTGATGATCGTGTTAGGTTCAATATTAGTATATTAATTTATAAAAAATAGCTTGCTTAAAATAGGAAACTTTTTGCTCTTAACGCTCAACGACATAGAATACGGCCAGGTAACATTAGCACTTCAACTTTCACAGTTAAAACTAAATGTTTTTCAATTTTTTTTTAGTGTATTAAATTTGTTATAGGTCTAAGTTTTTTTTAGCTAAAAACTTTATACCTATAAAAAAAAATTGATTCAGGCCTTGCTAAAAAACATTATTTTTTTTGGTATCAATATGTTGATAATATCTTAGCTTGCTTTAAAAGTACTTCACGCCAATTAGACATTTTTCTAACTTACGTCAATAGTATTTATCCCAGTATTAAGTTTACAGAAGAGATCAACACTAGAATAAAATTAACTTTTTAGACTTAACGACATACAAACGGCCATAATCAGAGCAAACAAGGAGACAGCGGAAAAACTAATAAGAGAGTGAAGCATAAATATAACGCTTATGAAATGCAAAACAGGGAGTGTAACGGATAAGGAAAGCAAATGTTATAAATGCTAGATGAAAGGCCACATAGCGTCGAACTGAACAGTGGAAGACAGATCGAAACTATGCATAAGATGCGGAGAAAAGGGGGTTAGATAACCAAATGCAGTAATAGGAAATATTGTATAGAGTGTAAAGTAACAAGACACAAAACAGGAGCAAAAAGATGCCCGTTCACATACAAAAAAGAAATGAGAAAACCAAGAAAGAATGTAGAAGACAAGAATCCAGATAATTGAAGACAACAGGAGAATAAAGATACAAACAAAAATGTATAACATCATCTAAACAAATATAGGCAGAGGAAGAGAGGCGCAAGACTTATTGATGTCAACAGCGGTAAAAGGAAAAATAGACATAGTAATAGTGAATGAACCAAATAAAAACAAACTAAGTGGGGAGTGGATAAAAGATATAGATTCAGACGCAGGTATCCTAGCAAAGGGTAAGTGTAGAGATAAAGTAGGAAGATGGGGAACACTCAAGGAGAGAATAGTGTGGGTCGATATAAAAGGTCTAATAAAATAAACAAAAGGGAAACAAAAAAGCAAACAAATTTTGATAGGAGGCGATTTCAACGCAAAATCGCCAAGATGGGGAGGGACCAAGTGCAACAGGAAAGAACAAATTCTTGAAGAAATGATAGCAGCCGTAAATCTTACAATATGCAACCAAGGAGATAAACCAACGTTTGTAAGAGAATAATCCAAATCATACATTGACATTACCATAGCAACATGGGAAACGGCTGGAGTAGTAAGGGGCTGGACAGTGACAGAAAAAGAACCGCTAAGTTTACATAAGTAATACAATACAATACAAACGAAAAAAAAAATGAAATATAAGAAGAATGGACAGAGAAAGGATAATATAGTTATGGAAGCAGAAGAAGTAACTAAAAACAAAAACATAAAGAAAAAATGCAAAAAATACTCGGAAAAGATGAGGAAGGCTGCGAAAGAATCAATTCCCAGATACAAAGAGGGAGAAAGAAGAGGACCGTACTGGTAGTGCAAAAAGGTCAAAAAAAGCAGGAAGAAAGCAATACAAACAGCAAAAAAAGTAAAAAAAACAAAGAAGAAGGGGGAAGATACTGATGAAATTTAAGAAGAACTAAAAAATTACAGAAAGGTTTTATAGGAAGCGATCGAGGACAGTAAAAAAAGATGCTAAAAAGAAATGTTAGAATCCATAGACAGGAGTCCCTGGGTCAAATTATACAAAATATTAATAAATAAATTAGGAGGAATAAAGGCAGTGTTCTTAAAAAAAGAAAGAAAAAAGTAATCATTGAAAAATTGTTTCCCACTGAAGGAGTGGTAGAAAAACCAGCAGAAATAGCTGAAAAAACAGAAGCAGTCGCTGCAACAGCGGAGGAGATATAAGAAACTACTTAATAATAAGACACCAGGACCAGATGAGATAACAACGGAGATAGTGAAGGCAGCGCTAGAGGAAAAAGAGATAAAGATAACACAAATAATAATCAAATGTCTAAAGGAAAGATTTTTTCCGGTTTGCTGGAAGAATGTAAACCTAGTGCTAATTGAGAAAAAGAAAGAAACAAGCAAAACAACGACGTATAGACCGATATGCCTGATTAACAAATTAGCGAAAATTATGGAAAAAGTTATGGTAAAAAAATTGAACAAATAATAGAAGAAAAAGAAAGATGAAAACAAGAACAATATGGATTTACAAAGGGAAGAACGACTCTAGGAGCCATTGAAAAGGTAAAAGGTATAACAAAAGAAGCAAATAGTAGACCATACAGATATACACAACACTGTGTCATAATAGCCAGATATACAATATGCGTTCAACAGTATACTATAGAAAGCAATTATAGAAACAGCAAAAAAAAAAAGATTTAACAAATAAAACTACCAAGATAATAGGGAGCTATCTTTAGAAGAGAAATTTACTGACCAAAAATAAAAAAAATTTAGGCTGACTAGAGGAGTACCACAGAGTTCTGCACTAGGTTTTAAACTATGGAATTTAGTTTATAATTAGGTACTCAGGATGCGGCTGCCGGAAAAAGTGACAATAACGGCATTTGCTTTAGTAGGTAGGGATATAGACATAGAAGTACTGAATGAAAGATTAGAGTTGGCAATAAAGATGATAAAAATATAGATGAGAAATAAAGGGTTACATCTGGCTCCACAGAAAACCGAGGCGGCATGGCTATCGACAAAGAGGGCACACAGGGAAAGTAGAAAAATCTAGGTAGGTAAACCAATAATAACCATAGAAAAAATTAAATACCTGGGAGTTGCACTTGAAGAAAAGAGATGGAATAAACAAGTTAAAGAAGCGGTAAGAAAAACAAAAAAAAAACAGAATGAATGCTTAATAGACTTATGCCGATTAAGAAAAAACCAGAAAAAAAAACAAGAAAGCTAACAGCAACTGCGGCTAGACACTACCCGCAGATCTGATGGTGCAAAAAAGATTAGGTATAAAAAAATGGTAAATAAAAAACTAGTAAGCAAGAAGCAAAGAGACAAGCAAAAGACAATATGATAGAATTATGACAAAGACAATGGACAAAAGAAATAATACCAGAAATAAAAAAAATGGGTAAAAAAACCGAAAACGTGTTACTATACAACACAACTACTTACCGGACATAAAACCTTTGGAAAGTACTTATAAAAAATAAATAAGATGGAGAAAGAGGAAAAATGTATATTTTGTCAAAAAAACACGCATGACGACGCAGAACTAGTAAAGTGCGAAGCGTGAAAGAAAGATAGGAAAACGCTAGAAAAAGTATTAGAAAACAAAATAGACAGACAAATCTACAATTATTAAAATATGCTTGAGTGACAAAAACAAATGGAGAGTACTAAAAAACTATGCAACAACAGTACTGAAAAAATAGATAGAGAAGTTTGAAGCGTTAAGATTTAAGTAAACCAAAATGGAAAAAAACAGAAAAATTAAGAAGATACTTAAGAACAATGCAAACATCTAGACTAAATAACACAAGAATAGGAGAAAGAAGAAGAGAAAGTGTAGAAAGTAGGGCAGAAAAATGAGGTATAAGGAGAGCTGGGCCGGAGACAGCATGTGTTGCCGCAGCAGACTGCTTGAATTCCGCAAGGCCGAAACCAGCCTACCTCAAACTAGTAACACATTAAAAACGATGACTAAGACAAATTAACAGCAGAACTTACGCAAAAAAGAAAACGGAAAAATATTACCATGCGTTAGCCTTGCTACAACTTAAAAAAAAAAAGATTTAACGACAAGTCACAATAGTAATATTCTTTTATTTAATAGTTTTCGCAAACTAATTTATACAGACTCAACCATTCCATTTGACACTGCACACCCTGACAGTTACAAATTTGTAAACTACGCGTTAATGATCTATAGAGCCTTCAGCTTAACATTAACACCAAATTATTAGCAAAAAGTGTTTAATAAAATTATAACAAAAAAATTTCAAAAAACTCAAGTAAAAATATTATTACTAAGAATACGTATAGCCTCATTATACAGTTAATGTATCCTAAGATAAAAGTCATAAAACTTATAAAATTTATTTCAATAACATATTTTAGTAACATTTCAAAGAAAATAAAAAATATTTTTATTAATTTTAATTATAAAGTTGCTTTTAAAAATCAAAATAGTTTATCAAACATTTTATTTAACGCTAAAGAACGTACAGCTACAATTTTATATATTACATAAGGAGTGTATGAGTTAAGTTGTCCCCAGGACCGGATTTAGACTTGATCAGGCCTTTTGCTAATTAAAATATGAGGCCTTTTATAAGTCTAGATATTATATGTCAGTGCCAAATATGATTTTCGAATACCTAGAAGGTTAAACTAAAATACAATTAAAAAGTATATAGATAGTAAAATAATAAAACTTTAACTTAAAACACTTTTTAATTATAACAAACTTAAAAATGCAGACTAGTAAAAAAAACAAAAGTTTTTTAAAAGACAAAATTTGTAAGATTTATTATCTAATCTCATGAAACATGTTATAAAAATTTTAAAAAGTTATACTAAACTAACATATTTTTTTTCTTGCCTTTACCACAGCAAAATCACTGATGACATCATCATATGATAAACTGCGTAGTTTGTTACTTTCTATGCACAGGAGACTAAAGAAACATAATTTATCTTGAATCATTATTGTTTTAAATTTATTTTTTATTTTCTTTAACTGAAAATAAGATCTTTTTTTTTTATATTATATTTTTTTAGACAAAAAAAATACGATTGAATAACTTCGTTATTTTTTAACCGATTTCTATGTTTTACAAACCAATTTAAATGATTTTTTAAGTATTATAAAGGTAGGTACACACATTATTGTTTTTATTTTTATTATAGTTGCTATGGCAACCAACTTAAATTTTTTAAATAGCAACATACATTTTTAATAAATAATAATAATAATAAATTGCATTTATTTACAGAACGTAACAGTAACAAAGTAACACTTCTTTAAATTAAAAATAATAATAATAATAATAATAATAATAATAATAATAATAGATTGTACTGTAAGTACTGTAAATAGGACAAATTCAGATCCAAACTAATGGAATCTGTTCTACTATTTGCCCTTATAATTTGTTCATAACTATAAAATACAATTCTAATTTAATTATCTTAAGGTACAATTCTAAAGTTTTATTTAATTTAAAATACACACACATGCAAACAATAATATAGATGATATGATATATAAACAAAGAAATAAGAATTCCAGAAAGTTATACCATCAGAACGGTTTTCATTTTTTCTTTAAAATTTGATGCCGGCAAATATTTAAATTGAGAGGGTACCGAGTTATACGCTTTAGTTATTTGGTATGAAAAACCTTTTTTAAAAAATTCTATCTTATCAGTTGGTGGAGTGAGAGTGCCTTTGAATCCAATATTCAGATTATGAACATCCGTGCGGAAAGTTAACCTGCTATACAAATAAGCTGGTTTGTGGGTTGTAACAATTTTATGAAATAAACAGACACTATGTAGCATTCTACGTTGACACATATTTAACCATTTTATTTCTCTGAGCTTATGAGATATTCTATCGTATTTCCTTATTCCAAAAATTAAACGCAAGCATGAATTTTGAATTTTTTGAAGGCGATATGAGTCTTCTTTATCAATAAAAGGGCTATATATTGTGTCACAATAATTCAAGCATGATAGTACCATGGATTCGGCTAATATTGTTTTAGTTTTAATGTTAATGTAGTTCCTATTTGAATAGATTATTTTTATATTCCCATAAGCTCTTTGAGTCAGTACACTCACATATTTTTTAAATTTTAAGTAAGTATCGATAAACATTCTAAGACTTTTTACACAATTTTTTGGTTTAATGACACTATTGCTGATTATTAATTTAAACCGTTTAGAATTTAGTATGTAATTTTTTTATTTAGATGGTCCAAATAATATTAACTCAGTTTTTGCGGAATTAAGTTGCAGACAGTGTAATTTACAAAAGTTTTCAATATTTTGTATATCAGCATTAATTTTATTTATTGCAACATCTACTTCATCGGGATGAAAGGAATAGTACATTTGAGTATCATCTGCGTAACAGTGATAATTGCAATAAATAATATTTTTTTCTAAAAAACTTGTGTATATACTATACAGTAAAGGTCCCAAGATTGATCCCTGTGGTATACCTGATCTGAGTAAAGCATATGAAGATACATTATTTTCTAACTTTGTTATTTGAGCTCTATTTGTTAAGTAGTTGTCAAAATATTGTAAAGTTGTTTCATCAAGGCCAATATGTTTTAAGATTACTTGTAGTATATTGTGGTTAAGTGTGTCAAACGCTTTTGTGAAATCTAATAACACTAGTGCCGTTATTTGTCCTTTATCTGTTTTGATAACAATGTCATCAATTACTGAATGTAAAGCAGTTTTGCAGCTGTAACCACGGCAAAATCCTGATTGTTTAGATGGTAGTATATGATTGGTGTTCACGTATTCCCTTAATTGTTTATCGACAATTTTTTCAATAATTTTTAATGTAACTGGTAGTAGGATAATAGGTCGCAGATCTTTATAACAAGTAGGTTTTGAGTTTTATTGAATGGGTATTATATCGGCTTTTTTCCATGCTGATGGGTATACACCTTCCATAATACAATAATTAATTAGATATGTAATGTGAGGTGTGATATATGGACAACAAAGTTTTAATAAATTGATATTTAAACCATCATGACCCACTGCTTGACTCTTGATCGATGATATAATTTTTGATACTTCTAGTTCATTTGTTACCCTAAAATGGAATACTGACCCGATGGGTGTTTTGCTGTTATAATACGCCTGACATAACTGAATGTTACTATTCAAAGATGGCACTGAATTGATAAAGTGCAAATTGATGTTTTCAACATTAGTTAAATGTGCCGGTAAAGTTGGTGCATTATTTTTAGAAAGTATATCATTGCGTTTAAGTATTTTCCAAAGATTATGTTTTTTGTTATGTTGGATCTCGTATTCTAAATAAGCTTTTTTTTCTCTTTTAATTGCTGCAGTAGTAGTGTTTCTTAGATTTTTATAGTAATTCCAGTGATGTTGAAGTTTAGTTTGTTGAAATTTTAAAAAAGCTTTATTGCGCAAAGATTTCATTGTTTTTATCGTATCAGTTAGCCACGGCGCTGGAGTTTTTGTAAATTTTTTGGTCACTAGTGGCTAGTGATAATTGATTAATTGAGATAAACAGTCGTAAATAAGATAAAGCGGAAAATTAATTAAATCAGAACAAAATAAAGTGTAATTAAAATGTTTGTACTGTCTATATGTCATTGTTTTATGGTTTTGTTTTACTTTATGTGTTAGTTCGCAAAATATCAACTCATGATCAGCTATGCCATCAATATGCAAAACTCCAAAATCAAAAAGTAAATCCATATTAGAAATAAATATCAAATCTATTAATGTAGATGATTTGTCAGTAATTTGTGTTGCTTTATCAATAATTTGTTGGCAACCACAACCATCCATCATATTTAATAACATTGAAGTATCAGTATTAGTTAGTTTAAAATTATCTATATTGAAATCTCCCAAAACCAGCACATCTGCATAAGCTAAGTATGATAAGTGACATTGTATTTTCCAACGCATCAATAAAATATGCATATCTTGTTACATGAGGTCTGTAACATACTCCCACAGCTATGCTAAGATGTGTCAATGATATCCAAGTTTGTTCTATATTTTCATATATGTAGTAATTTCTTGAAAACGTAAACTATCACTAATGTACACCGCCACACCACCGCATCTATTATGATCTTTATCTTTCCGAATTATGTTATAGTTATCAACAGAGACCATTGCATCGCTTATAATCGTAGTTAACCAAGACTTGGTAACAGCAAAAATATCGTATTTATTTTGTAGAATTATGTTGCGAACCAGGTGTATAGACGGTAATAACGATCGCACATTGAGGTGCGCTATTCTGAGATTATTCATGTTCTTCGATTACATAACATAAGATATAAACAATAACTAACCATAATGAATAATAATTACACTTGTTATTTAATTATTATATATAATATAAAAATATGAGAGTAGTATTTTTATTGGAATACTAGTGAAAACTCGTTCAAAATAAATATACTTTCAGAAATATTTACGTGAGTGAACAAAAAAAAAACAAAAAATTTAAATGATTTTAATTTTATGTTTAGATAGTATAATTATGTTTTACAATATTTATAATGTAAGTATTTTTTTATATATAAATAGAAAAAATAAGCGACAAAAAAGCAGGTAAGAAGAAAAAGACAAACAGTTAAATGTGTATGATGTGTGTGTAATAAAATAAAAATTAAACAAAATGTAATATATATGCAACTATACTAAAACTATTACAAAGATATAAAAAATAAATCAAAAAACTATTTTCCTACGTACTATAATTTTTTTAATTTGCATTATGTATTTGAAATAAAATAGAAAATAAAACAAATAATAGTTTGCAAAATTATTTTTATGCTATTATATATCTATTTATAAAGACACAAATGCCAAATAATTAATATTTATTAATATCATCTTGTGTATAGCTTTTTTTGACCAGTAATTGATATAAAAATCTTAAGGTCTAATGTCCAGACGTTTTTAATTTGAAATTTTTGTGTGCCGCTTTAAACAGCGTTAATCGGTGATTTGTTAAATCTTCTTTAACAAATATTCCTGACCCTATTAGCTTCTTCTTTTCTGCATACAAAAGGTTTTTGTGTTCTTGTTTACGGAATTTTATTACTACAGGCCTATTTTTTCCGGTTTTAATATTTCCAATTCGTCTTCCATATTCGATGTTATTTAAATTCAAGGAAATATCCATTTTTTGTTGAGCGATTTTTATAAATTTGTCTATTATTTTTTCTCCTTTTTCTTCTAATACGCCATATATAACAATATTATTTTGTTTACTAACTTGCATGTTGTAATCTCAAAGATCTCTTACTTTATTTTTTAAATTCTCAATTTCTTGAGATTGCTGATTATTTATTATGATTTGCTCGTCGAATTTCTTGTTAATTTGTCATTAACTCCACTGACACTTTTGTTGCAACAATCTCAATAAAATTAGTGTCGCTAACAATACTTTTTGTGGCTTCTGTAATTATTTTCTGGATATCATCCAGTTGGTCTCTTGTGAAAGACATTAAAAATTTCACGATTTAAAACTGGCCACGTGTTACACCAATATTTATCACTCAAAAAACAATACACGGCTATCAGTTGATAATTATGTTCTGTATAACGATCAATTTAAACGATTTTAACATATGTTATAAACAATTATTAAGTTTATAGCATACTTTAACGATTATTTTGCAGCACGAGAAGAATACGTTTACTCTCTACGCGCTATCTTCTTGTAATTTATTATTTAGAATTTATATGGTATTCTCAATACAAACATGTAAAATAATAATATACTTTTATAACAAAAAAATTAGAATTTGTGGCATATATAAATTCTAACTGTTTAAAAATTATAAAAGAGAGAGCATACATTTGCTTAACTATAAATAAGACTTTTATTTATTTAAAAAAGTATATCTATTAATGTAAATTAAAAATTAACAAAAAAACAAAACCTGGAGAAGTATTAACATTTATAATTTTGCGTAAGTTAAAACCATCAATTTTAACTATAATATAGGGTGATTCATTTAGAGGTACTTATTTTAGTAGGCAATTTATGTTAGATAAAAAGTGCGCTGAATCAAACTGTTATGTTATTTTTGTTCAGTAATGTTTGACATTTCATTATGGAAAGAATTGACTAGGCACAGCGTCTATAAATTAATCATCTGTATTACAAAAATCAGCGCTCTATGAAAAAAGTGTTTTGTACGGTTAGAGCAACTTGGTTTACATAATCGGTCTACTGAAAGCAAAATTTGCTGAACTATAAAACAATTTGAAACTCAATATTCATTATTAGATAATACGCAACCAAATATACCACATTCAGCACGTAGTGAAAAAATATAACGGCGGTTGCTGAGAGTGTACGCAATGACCGTGGTGAATTGATTTGGCGTCATTCTCAACTGTTTGGCTTGTCGTTTGGAACAACTTGGAGTACTTTACGTAATATTCTGGATTTAAAAGCATACAAAATGTAACTCATGCAAGAATTGAAACCGGCCGACTTTCCAAAATGTTACCGTTTCAGGCTTTGGGCTCTGGAAAAGCTTTAAAAAAATCTACTGTTTTCAACCAAAATTTTGTTTGGCAACGAGGCCCATTTCTGGCTTAAGGAAGGAAAATAATTTTACAAAATTGTAATGTAGTTATCTGGGAACTTAATAATGATAATTTATTTCCGTAAACCGACTACAATTGGAAAATAGGAGACCAACATTATTTCCGTCATTTGCAAAATACCACTGAAAATGTTTGAACTCGTCATTGAAAAATAGAACTTCTGAATGGACTATGTTACCCGTAGTTGAGCCAACATTTTAAAAATTTTGAAATATTGCAAAATATTCTCCATGTTTGTCTAAAGAAAAAAAATTAAAATTGAAATATATAAAAAAAAAATGTTGTTGAACGTTTTAAATAATATTTGAGCATCTAAAATAAAGTTGTTTTATTTTAAGATAGATGGATAGGTAGATAAATAGATAGATAGATATATAGATAAATAATTTATTTGTCCCGTAGCAACTAAATAGTGTTGGGGTGTTGGGGTTACGCTGGAAAGGTAGTACCTTTGTTCTTCTACGGTCACTTCAATTCTCATTGACAGGAGAAGGAAGATGGACACTGGTCCTTACAGGGTACCCAACTCTTACTTATGGCTCCACGTGCCACACCCCGGGCAACTGCATTGACCAGCAGGCAAAACTAAGTAAGAGTAGCCAGATATGGCAAAATCTGATATGGGGCAGCAGCAATACCAGTACAGAGCTGAAGCACAAGAAAACTGATCTTGACCTGGTTTAACTCAAGATAATCAAAGGCAGTGCTAAAACGGCTTTAATGACTTCGGAGCGGAAAACAACAAAAAACTACCTCACTATTATTTCATAAGACAATCATTATAGTACAAATTTTATAACGGCCGTCAGTTTGGGGCACTCCTTAAATGGGGAGACGGTGCAAAGAATTACCCCATAGAAAAACAAAAACAACTTAAAACTACAATTAAAAAAAATGTTTTAAGCAGGCAAAGTAGAAAACGTCACATCAGAAATGCAAAAAATAAGAATAGATATACTCGGAGTGAGTGAAGTGCGATGTGATAGTAAAAATGGCACATTTTACTATACGGGCAAAAACGACAATCATCATCAATCATCAATCATCAATCATCAATCATCAATCATCAATCATCAATCATCAATCATCAATCATCAATCATCAATCATCAATCATCAATCATCAATCATCAATCATCAATCATCAATCATCAATCATCAATCATCAATTATCAATCATCAATCATCAATCATCAATCATCAATCATCAATCATCAATCATCAATCATCAATCATCAATCATCAATCATCAATCATCAATCATCAATCATCAATCATCAATCATCAATCATCAATCATCAATCATCAATCATCAATCATCAATCATCAATCATCAATCATCAATCATCAATCATCAATCATCAATCATCAATCATCAATCATCAATCATCAATCATCAATCATCAATCATCAATCATCAATCATCAATCATCAATCATCAATCATCAATCATCAATCATCAATCATCAATCATCAATCATCAATCATCAATCATCAATCATCAATCATCAATCATCAATCATCAATCATCAATCATCAATCATCAATCATCAATCATCAATCATCAATCATCAATCATCAATCATCAATCATCAATCATCAATCATCAATCATCAATCATCAATCATCAATCATCAATCATCAATCATCAATCATCAATCATCAATCATCAATCATCAATCATCAATCATCAATCATCAATCATCAATCATCAATCATCAATCATCAATCATCAATCATCAATCATCAATCATCAATCATCAATCATCAATCATCAATCATCAATCATCAATCATCAATCATCAATCATCAATCATCAATCATCAATCATCAATCATCAATCATCAATCATCAATCATCAATCATCAATCATCAATCATCAATCATCAATCATCAATCATCAATCATCAATCATCAATCATCAATCATCAATCATCAATCATCAATCATCAATCATCAATCATCAATCATCAATCATCAATCATCAATCATCAATCATCAATCATCAATCATCAATCATCAATCATCAATCATCAATCATCAATCATCAATCATCAATCATCAATCATCAATCATCAATCATCAATCATCAATCATCAATCATCAATCATCAATCATCAATCATCAATCATCAATCATCAATCATCAATCATCAATCATCAATCATCAATCATCAATCATCAATCATTAATCATCAATCATCAATCATCAATCATTAATTATCAATCATCAATCATCAATCATCAATCATTAATCATCAATCATAGAGAAACGTTTTTGATTTCTTTGGGCAACATTTAGTTAAGTGTATATCCTTAGAAGTGAGATAAGAGTAAGAAGTACTATTTGATTTTAAACTGCTTCTACAAATAAATGTAAGATAATAATTTGTATATATAAAAGGTGCAGTAATTGAATTAATTAAAATAAAATCTCGACAGGAATCTGTGAATTTTAAATTATATATATATATATAAATAATCTAATAATTCTCTTTTGACAAATAAAAACGCAGCTGAAATCAGCGGACTGTCCCTAAACTAGGATATTGAAAGACATTGTAGATTAAACATGCGCATAGTAAATGTTTAGCATTATGTAGTTGCTTACATTACGTTTTAAATTTAATAGCATATAATATGATTTGTTTAAAGAATTACATACGTTCTTTATATGAAAACTCATATTTAAATGTTTGTCTTAAGTAGTTCCTAAGTATTTAATGGAATTGTTAATATTGTGTTAATTTAAATTACACCACTTAGTAAATTTGTTAATAATAATTGCAGTATCGTCTGCAAATAGAAAAAGCGACCTTATGTCAATATAGTCTGCAAGATCAATAATATACAATGAAAACAGTATTAGTGCAATCTCATAACCCTGCGGTGTATTTAATTTTAAACTAAATTTTAAAGATTCTTTTGATTGTAAATAACTTTAATTTTTTATCGGATACTTCTTCTAAATTCTATTGCTTCTAATTTATGAATTAATATTGATGGATTGAGACAAAACTTAATAGTGTGAAAATTAATGTTTTTCTCAAAAATGTTAGATAGATTAAACAATAATTTCTTATTGTTGAATTAACACTATCTGTTTAGAGTGCTGTAACTTTGATGTCTATAAAAACTGCTTTAGTATACATCTTGTTTTGTAATAATCTTTTGATTTCATCTGTTACGCTGTGTAAAACCAACTCCGTAGATCTTTCATGAGTGCATTGTCATAGTAATCAGTGCCGTTTCCAAATTGATCTTTTGCATAATTTTCTAAATGTCTTTAGAAGAAACGCCGTAAGATTTATTAGGCAATAAGATTTTGCCAAGGTTAGAAAGATATCCTTTATTGCAAAAAAGCAAGGAAATTTCAGAGTTGTTTTTTTAAACGGTTTTGTAAGGCTTGCATTGCAAACGTTTTGAGTGGGGTGTTCTTGGATGCGTCCGGCCTAATTTTGAAGACTCTAAAGACGCTATTGGTAGTGTGGTATTTTTTTCTAGTTTTCTCAATACGAAAGATGTATAATTCTTCAAAATTGAGTTTTACACAAACGGGTACTACTTACAAAAACCATTATGTATAAACCTTACTGTGCATTTCAGCACTATATGACTGACAACGCAGTCGATTATTTAAAGTAAGTTAGTCTTTACCACCTGTTTAAAAAAAACACACTCTAAACTTTTGCAATTTGCTTAAAACTACTTACAAATGCACCGTAATTATGATGTGCAAAAGTCAAAACAAAATATGAGACACTCCATAAAACAAATTAGTTTATTTATATATAATTATGTAAAATGTGTGTGTTTTTGGAGAAAAGCAGCAGAAAAATTAAATATGGATAAAATCAGAATAAATTAACTAAAATAGTTTGAACATGTTAAAAAAATGTTGAACAAAAAACTTCCAAAACAACACAAATATAAGAATACACACTACAAGATAAAATAAAAAATAAAAAAGAGGACTTATAAATGGGCTCGACAAAATAGAGACTGAAAGTTGAAAAATGGTAAATAAAACATGTTTTTTAATTAGTGATACAGTTGATAAAACACTACTTGCTAATGTAATTTTTAAAATCTTTTCAATCACACAACAGTTCTAAAAAAACAAATTTATTGTAAAGTCACGTACAAAAACAACAAACAATATAAAATATGCGTTTATACAATCATATTAAAAATTTATAATAAAAATATTGGAAGTGGAAGTTTTCAATTTTATATCTTCAAATTTAGGTATTTTATGAGATATTGATGTCTCTTTGTAATTCAATATCTTCTGATTCATTATTAATATTGCATTTATCAAGCTTTACAATATAATTTTTACATTTCTTCTTCTTTATTTCGCGTTTTACAGCTATTTTACATCGCCCCAGAAGTCTTACGACTTGTATGAAGGGGGTTGATGGGACCAACGGCTTATTAGGTGACTTCCGAATCACCCCGGTGGATAAAGAGCAAAGTTATTATTTTTAGTCATATTCGGGGATCGAACCCCGGACTGTTAGCGTGCTACGCTAACGCTCTATAACCATCTCACCGATATTTATAGATTATAATTAATGTTAGTATGATAATAATAACAAATGTATACAATAAATACAATAATACATTTGTTCTTGTTAAATCAACATCTGTTATATCTTTTAACTTATTATGTAAATCAAATAATATTATTTGATTATTATGAAATTGATCTAAAGCAATGTGTTCTAAATTTAATGCTGATTTAACATTATTTGATATATTATACTTAAAACATATAAGTTTTTATATATAACTCAGGAATATGATTACATTCAGTATTTGTTTGACAATAATTCTGATTATTGAATAAGACGTATCTGCTTTTTGGTATAATGATATTATAAATTGAATGGTTTGTCAATATTGGCAAGGGAATTTTTAATATAAAAATAATAACTTTTGTATTACTTTGATAAGCTTCAATTTCTACATTTCTTTCATATAATTGCATATTTGTTCTAGTTATTAGAAATGCTAATTTAAGATTACTATTCATGTATAGTTTTAATTTCTTTAATTCATTTAATAATTGCATCGGTTGAATTATACAAGGGTGCAATATTTTTGATTGAGCAAATGTTGTAGCAATCTCTATATCCGTAAGAGTATCATAAATTAAATTTATCGATTCAGTTAACGTATTTAATAAACTTATTTTCTAAATTTATAATTCTAGAAACTATTTTATCATTATTATTATTAATCTTTGTTAATGTAAGATTAAATTCTTTATTAATATTTACACTTAATTTTAATTGTTCAGAAACTATATTTTTAATTTTTGTTTGTTCATTTTGCAATTCTTTTAATTTAGTGTCATAATAAATTCCATCATTTGAATCAAGATTTCCTGTAATTGCTTTTATAAGTGTTCCTGCAATATTAATAAGACTTCTTTTTGTTTTGTTTTTATCATTATCTATATATGCATCACCTAATAATTGTTTAAACTTTTTAGTTACTTCTTTGACTTGAAAATCTATTATTCCAAAATTATTATGAAAATAAAGAGCGTAATCTTTATCTTGTTCAATATTTACTTGAATTTGTAAGAGTTTGTTTTGATATATTTGAAATCTTTTAATAATGCTACCTAGCTCAAAAGTTTTTATTATTCTCCAATAATCTTTTATGTTTCTTGCTTGTCCAAGTTTAAATGGTAGTATTGGAATGTTGTCTTTTAAATGTTTTATTGGAATATCTTCTGATATTGTTATAGAAGCAATTGCAATGTTCATTCTGAAATAGATTTTCTCAAATTACTAAAATGAATAGATTTCTTTCTATTCTGTTTATCAGAAACAGTACAAGTATTTTTTTTATAGTTTATATCTATTATAGTATAAGGTCTTAAATATTTAGGTAAATGTTTCCCTCTTCTATCAGACTTTTCAAAGACTATTTGACCTATTTTAAAGATATCGTTTATCAGCATTTATATTTCTTTTTGAATAAGTTGTTTCCTTAAACTTTTCTATTTTCTCTTTTACTTTTTTATAAGTATTAGTTAATTTCTCAACATGTTTATTTACGTAATCATTATAATATTGTTTATCATAATAGACATCATAAACATTTCTACTACTTGTGTGTCCAATTAATAATTTTAAAGGAGTATACCCTGTATGAATTGAATTATTGTATGCTATAATTGCATATTTTATTAATTCTTTTGGTTCTTCTTTATAAGTTGTTTTTAATATTCTATACATTTCAATGTTGAATGGAATCTTTCTACAATTCCATTGAAATTCGGATGTCTTTGTATAATAAAATGAATATCTATTTTTAAAGCACATAAAGCTTTACAAAAATCTTTTATTAAAATATTATTAAATTTGGTACCCTGATCAAAAGTTATATTTTCAGGTACACCGTAATATTGAAAATAATGAAATATGTTTTCTACTATTTCTAAAGCATTTTTATGTTCTATGAATAAAGCTTGGCCTACTTTACTAAATGCATTTACTATTGTCAAAAACTTAGTACCTTCTATAATAAATGTACCAATATGAATTTTTTGTATTGTCTTACTAAGTGTTTCTGATATTATTATTGGAACTGTTGGAGGGTTTCTTTCATATTTACTTTTATGACAAATAACACATTGTGAAATATATTTTTCTATTGATCCTTTTAAATTTGGCCAATAATAAGTTCTTAATATTTTTTCCGTTGTTTCATTTATTCCTTTGTGAGCATTTTTACCGTCATGATATATCTTTAAAATCTCTTGTTGTTCTTTAACATTTGTAATGTCTATTGTTTTTCTCAGTCATCTAATTAATGTGGGTTTATTTTTAAATAATTTATTTATTGTGGTTATTATATCAATTAATATTTTTTTTCATTTTGAAGATAACAATAATATACTTTAGTTGGCTCTAAATAATTATATGAAATCTATAGTATATTCTTTATTATCTTCTTTTGGTAACTGAATATCAAGTATTTTAATTTTTTTATTATTTTTAAAATATTCTATTGGTTTTCTAGGATTATTAAAAACCATGTTTATAATTATTTGATTACTTTTATTTGTTATTGTATCATCAATTATTTCAACTATTTTATTAGTATATCCTTTTCTTTTATTAAAATATCTTCTAAGATTTTTAGATCATTATTCGAAGATTTGTTTTCAATGTTACTACTTAAATCATTGCTAGTACTTGGCATTGATTGATATGTTTCAGAGCTTTTAACTGAATCATCACAAAATATTTTTTCTATTTTTTTATTAGCATGTTCATAATCTGCTAATTCTGATTGTTTTTTTTTGTGATTGTATTTACTTTTATTTTTGATAGACTATCGGCGTTTACATTGTATTTACCAGGATTATATTCAACTTGCTAATCATATTCCTCTAACTTTAAACGCCATCTTAATAATTTAGAACTTGTGTCTTTTAAAGAAAATAACCATTTCAAAGGTTTATGGTCCGTAACAAAGGTAAATTTCCTTCCATAAAGATAAGGCCTGAAATATTTTACTGCCCATACCATTGCTAATAGTTCTTTTTCAATGGTACTATATTTTATTTCTGTATCATTTAGAGTACGCGACGCATATGCTATTGGTAAGTCATTACTAATTTCTCCTTGTGGTAACACTGCTCCTAACGATAAATCTGAGGCATCAGTTGTTAGTATAAATTCTTCCTCAAAATTAAGATATTTTAATATGAGTTCATTTATTAAGATATTTTTACAATAATTAAACGATTCAATAAATTCTTTACTGTGAATTACTTTTTCATTCTTATTTAGACATTTTGTCATTCATTGGCTTAGAAATTTCAGCTAAGTCTTTTATAAATTTTCAATAATAACCAAGTAAACCTAAAAAAGATTTAATTTCTTTCTGTGTTTTTGAGATAGGATAATTCATTATCGCTTTAATTTTCTCTTGGTTCGGTTTTACTCCAGAAGGTGTAACTACATGTCCTAGATAGTTTACTTCTCTTCTAAGAAATTCAGATTTATCTAATTGTATTTTTAAGTTTAAATGTTTTAATCTTTTAAATACTTTACGTAATCTATTAATATGTTCTGTTAAACTTGTGCTAAATATAATTATATCATCAAGATATACTAGACATTTCTCATTTTGAATTCCACGTAATATTGTATCCATAGTTCTTTGAAATGTGCTAGGAGCATTTGATAAGACAAATGGCATCCGTTTAAATTGAAAATGTCCTTGTTCCGTATTAAAAGCAGTTTTTTCTTTATTATTTGAATCCATTTCTATCTGGTGATATCCGGAAGCTAAATCCAAAGTTGAGAAATACTGACATCTTCCTAATTTGTCTAACAAATCAGTGATGTGAGGTAATGGATATTTATCATTGATAGTTTTAGAATTTAATTTTCTATAATCTATCACGATACGCCATTTTTGTTTTCCGCTTTTATCTAGTTTTTTAGGTATTACCCATATTGGAGAACTCCAGGGTGAAATACTGGGTTCAATTATATCTTGTTTTAGCATTTTATCTATTTGTTTTTTTACTTTATCTCTATGTATAAATGGATATCTATAATTTTTTGTATATACTGGAATTTCATCCATAGTACGAATTTTATGTTTTACATTGCTTGCAAATGTGAGGGACTCATTTTCGTTATAAAACACGTCTATAAATTTATAACAAAGTTTTAATATTTCTCTTTGCTCTACATTGTTTAGATGATTTAACGTTAACTTTTCGTTTAAGTTTGACTTATAAATGTCATTCTTTAGATTTATTGAATTATTTGTTATATAATATTTTGTATCTTGATTATTTTTATATAAATCATACTTTATATATTTAAATTTTTTATTTATATTTATTGTAACTTCTTCCTCTGTGGGATTAATAATTGAAGTTATCGCGTAATTATTTTCAATTCGCGTAAGAGATTCAGGTATCTCGCATTTATTTATTTTAGTGTACGGTATTATTATTTCCGTATTATTTTTACCTTTTACTGGAATACTTATTATTTTATTTTTTCAGTTTATGGTTCAATTTTCAAGAAATTAGAATTAATATTTATTGGTTTTATACATATTACTACTTTTATATTAGAATCTTTAAATATATACTGCAACATTGGTTTTATATCTTCTTTCCAATTTTGTTTATCAAGTCCACAAGATATTTTAGACATAAATATCTGTATGATTTTATTTTTCATTAAGTTTACTTTTAACTTAATAAGAGAATTAAAAATATCAATTAACTTTGGTTTATAATGCCATTTTTCTTTAGTAATAAGGTAATAGACAAAATTGTGATTATGTTTTGAATAAACAATGCCTCCTACATGAGGTTTTTGTTTTATCAATTCCTCACTGTCATTAAATCTTTCTTTAAATACTTAGGCAATACCTGCATCCATTCTCATATTCATTGAGATACAATACGCTAAGTCTGCATTTTGTACGTCAAATAGATTTTTATTAATCATTTGAACATTTTTATAATTTATTTTATTTTCCCTTTTATTTTTTAAATAATCTTTGAAACTCAATAGAGAAGATTTTTTATTTATAACATTTGTCTTTATTGACTTGTTTTTAACTTTATTTTTCTTTGTTGCATTAAAATTATTCTCATCTTTATTCACATAAATGTGCATATCTGAATAAGTTGTAGTTAGTATTCCATTTGGAATGTTTATAATTGCAATTACTTTTTTCAAAAAATCTATTTTTAATAAACCATCATAATTATTATTAAAATCAAATACATAAAAAGTATGTTATTTATTTGGTAAGTTAAAAATTTTAGGAACTATTACTTCTATAACCATATTATGAAATGATTGGTTATTAGGAGTTTCTATCATAAAATTAACTTCTTGTATGCATTCAGCAAAAAGTTCTTTAGCAATATGTGTAGAAATAAATAATTTAATTGATCCCGTGTCAATTAACATTTTTAAATTATGTTTTGGAAAAATTACATAAGGTAATTCATTTTCTTGCAATAAATCTAAATTATTTAATTTAATTACATTTGTGCGAAAGTTAAAATTATTATTTTGAAATTTTGATTTATTTACACATTGCCTTTTATTATTATTTACTTTTTTTTTATTCCAAGGTTATTTCTATTACTTGGCAAGTAACTACCCCGTTTCGTTCTCGCTTCACGAAGTTTAAATGATGATTTTGAGAAGTGGAAAGAATAGGTTCCCACTCCATTAGTTCAGAATAAAATGATTTCCTTTAAAAATTATTATTTCGATTATATTGAAAACTATTATTTTTATTATAACCATTGTTTCGATAGTTATTACTTTGATGGTTATTATTTTGATAATTAGGAGTATTATTTTTATAATTATTATTTTGGTAATTGGTAATCCTGTTGTCATTAATTTTTAAATTTTTATTTTAAAAATAGCAATGTTTTGCTATATGATTATTTCTTTAACCTATAGTGCAGTATTTAGTTTGTTTTATCTGAAATTGGTTATTTACATGATTAATCTTTTTAAAAACATTCTGAGTTTTATTTTTTGCATATAATATATTTTCTTCTCAATTACTTGTGTTAATGCGGTTTTTATGTCTGCTGGGTTTCTTGTCCTAATTGCAGAACCAATTGGTTTTTTTAATCCACTTAAAAATGCTTTAAGAGTCATTTGATCAAAAAGTTGCGTTTTTGTTTGTCTTCTGTCCACATCATCTTCATGAACAGATAATTGAGACAATAAGAGACTTCGAATATCTCTAAATTTTTCACAAAAATGTAATGGACTTTCATTATATTTTTTAGTCTTTAGTTTATTTTAAATTGTATTGAATGTATTGTTTTGTATTATATTTTAATGTTTGTAAATTTGTGTTTATATTGTATTAACAATGACTTTTCACATCAAACTATGTAGTTAGCTAAAGTGAATAAAAATTATTATTATTATTATTATTATTAATAATAATATTATCTGAGTAAGTTGGAATCATTTTCCAACAAAGTAATGCAAATCGGAATACAGGTGAGTTTTTTATAGAATGCCTAAAACTTATGTAGATTTACTTGCATGGTTTTCTTATTCTCTAGATCTATCTGTTCATTACGAGTAAATTACAATCGTTAAAATACTGGGTTATTTCCACTTACTTTACCAAATATTTGAATGCGTGCTCAGTAAGCTTGGGATTTAATTCTTCCGGCTAAGATTGACAAATTGATATAAAAAGGTTAGTGGAGCTGCAAAACACTTTAAACATTGAACCTAGCAAGTAGTTAACTCTAAACCAGAACCCCAAAAGATCCAACACATCTTGTTTAAGAATAAAAACGCTTAAGAGAAGGTAGCTACTCTAAGAAGTTAACTCTTTCTAGGTTTTTTTTTAATAATGTTTTACGTTCTAGGTTTCTCCAAAAAAATCAGAGACAAACCTAAATAAAAAAAAAATGTCAGAAAAGCCAAGAATCAGAAACCATTGCCGGTTTCTAAAAAACAAAAACAGTAAGTTTATTGTTTACCATTGTGCAAACCAAAATCAGAACAACCCATGTGAAAATCTTGTACATGCATCTTAACAAAACATAAACTTAATCTGATGTCATTATAAGACCTATGTTTCAGAAACTTTGTAACAGCCAAGAAAGTAATAGTATAATAGTAAGAAAAGCAACCAAAAATAAAACTTTTGGGTCTGGATTTCTTTCTTACAATTATCAGGGACCTCCACCATCTGCAAAACAACGGCATCTAAAAAACTTGCATAAATTAAAAAAAAAAATAACATGGGTACTGGAACTAGTGTTAAAACCATCAACTCTCTTAAAAAAGTTAAGAGTGCTGCAAAAACATCTTAAACTACAAGACCTAGCAAGTAGTCTACTCTAAACCAAAACCCAAAGAAATCCGACACATCTTGTTAGGATAAGAGCGATTAGGAAAAGGTAGCTACTCTCAAAAATTAACTCTATCTAATTTTTTTTTAATGCTTTAGGTTCTAAGTTCCTTCAAAAAAGACAGAAACAAACTAGAAGAGAAACAATTTGTCAATAAATCCAAAAATCAAAAACCACTGCCAGTCGCAAAGAAACAATAATGGTAAGTTTAATGTTAAACATTGAGCAAATCAAAATCAGCACAACCTATGTGCAAACTTCGTACATGCATCTTAACAAAGCTGTTAATGTTTCAGAAATTGAGTAATAGCCAAGAAAGTGATAGTAGAAAAAACAACCAAAAAAAGAGAAAAAACTTTGGATCTGGATACCTTCCCTAGAATCATCAAGAACCTCTACCACCTGCAAAACTACTGCAGCTAACAAACAGCGGGAAAGACACCGCTGATCTTTAGATAAAATGCCAACGTCTACCACACAGCCTGGAGGAGCAAGGACATTAACCTAAAAGGTGAGAAACTCCTAGAATGTATAGTAGAACATAATCTCAATATTATGAACAGAGGTAAAGCGCCAACGTTCTGTAATGCGCCGCGTGGCAGTTATTGACGGAACATTAGCAAACTATAAAACAAGCAATATGATTAAAAATAATACGTGTTGGACAAGCCTTTATAGTCTGATTATGCATAAATCCAATTTAATATCAAATCTAAAGAAACGTTTTTTTTTAAATACAAGATCCAAAAAAAAACTAAACAAAATCTATACAATAAAATAGTTAGCTGAATCGGGGTCTGACAACAAAAACATCACAAAAGTTAGAAATAATGACATTCATATTTGCCAACTATATTAAAACTACTTAAAAAAATGCCTATTTGGTAGAACAAGTGGCTTGATAAGGCAAAGGCAGATACTAAAAAGTTGTTCAATAAAATAAAAAAAATAAAAACAGTGACCAGTTTTACAGCGTATAATCAAGTCATAAAAAACTAAAACAGAATCGTAGAAAAGTTACTGTAAAAACGTTCAGAACTGTTCCACATGCTTTAAGCTTAAAGTTTTTTTAACTTTGTTATATTATACTAAATATCTATAGATTACTATTATAATATAGTATAGTAATGTTAAATTTGTTTAATGTAGCTGTAGTGGAACATTCGTTGCCATACAGTAAGTTATATTGCATGCAAATGTATAACCGTACCTCAAACTGTACTTTCTTCTTGCTCTATCACAAAACTTAATAAAGATGTAAAGTTTAAACGCTTTTTAAACACCATTATAATTTTTTTTTAAGTTCTAAAACGTGATATTTAAGAATTAATTAACATGTCAAAACAAGATAAAAATAACATATTTTATCATATTTTATGAGTCAGAAATATGGGGATAGAAGAAACAAGAAAAATTAGAAGATATACATGTAAAATAATAATGATGGGTGCTAGGTTTAAATAGAGACACGCCAGCATATTTTGTGATGGAGGAAGTCAAAAAAGATGAGTTAAGAGTAGAAGCAGAAAAAAAGCAATAAACTATGAAGAAAAAATGAGACAGAGTAACAAATGTAAAATCTTAAAAACATGCATGAAAAAAAAATTGATAGCAAGAAATAGAACGCTATGGTAGATTAGAGAAAATTATTACAATAGAAATGGGTATGCTAGCTAAGAAATTTAAAAAAATGAAGAATCTAGAAAGGAGACATGGTGCAAAAAAATAGAGATATACAAAGGCAAGAAAAGGTAGTAAAAGAGTCTAGGTACAACGCCGCAAATTATAAACATATTATAGAAAGTGAACTAACAATGTACCTAGTGAGCGATATATATATATAGTAAAGATAATAAAAAGATGATTGCAAGATTTAGATGTAGTAATTAAGAAACGAATGACAAGATTTTAGATAAAAAGAAGTTGAAAATGTGCAAAATGTGCGGAGAGACTAAAAAAACTATAGAACATAATATAATATAATAATATAATAATATATTATGATATAATGATATAATGATATAATGATATAATGATATAATGATATAATGATATAATGATATAATGACATAATGACATAATGACATAATGACATAATGAAATAATGAAATAATGATATAATGATATAATGATATAATGATATAATGATATAATGATATAATGATATAATGATATAATGATATAATGATATAATGATATAATGATATAATGATATAATGATATAATGATATAATGATATAATGATATAATGATATAATGATATAATGATATAATGATATAATGATATAATGATATAATGATATAATGATATAATGATATAATGATATAATGATATAATGATATAATGATATAATGATATAATGATATAATGATATAATGATATAATGATATAATGATATAATGATATAATGATATAATGATATAATGATATAATGATATAATGATATAATGATATAATGATATAATGATATAATGATATAATGATATAATGATATAATGATATAATGATATAATGATATAATGATATAATGATATAATGATATAATGATATAATGATATAATAATTTAATAATATAATAATTTAATAATATAATAATATAATAATATAATAATATAATAATACAATAATTTAATAATATAATAATATAATAATATAATAATATAATAATATAATAATATAATAATATAATAATATAATAATATAATAATATAATAATATAATAATATAATAATATAATAATATAATAATATAATAATATAATAATATAATAATATAATAATATAATAATATAATAATATAATAATATAATAATATAATAATATAATAATATAATAATATAATAATATAATAATATAATAATATAATAATATAATAATATAATAATATAATAATATAATAATATAATAATATAATAATATAATAATATAATAATATAATAATATAATAATATAATAATATAATAATATAATAATATAATAATATAATAATATAATAATATAATAATATAATAATATAATAATATAATAATATAATAATATAATAATATAATAATATAATAATATAATAATATAATAATATAATAATATAATAATATAATAATATAATAATATAATAATATAATAATATAATAATATAATAATATAATAATATAATAATATAATAATATAATAATATAATAATATAATAATATAATAATATAATAATATAATAATATAATAATATAATAATATAATAATATAATAATATAATAATATAATAATATAATAATATAATAATATAATAATATAATAATATAATAATATAATAATATAATAATATAATAATATAATAATATAATAATATAATAATATAATAATATAATAATATAATAATATAATAATATAATAATATAATAATATAATAATATAATAATATAATAATATAATAATATAATAATATAATAATATAATAATATAATAATATAATAATATAATAATATAATAATATAATAATATAATAATATAATAATATAATAATATAATAATATAATAATATAATAATATAATAATATAATAATATAATAATATAATAATATAATAATATAATAATATAATAATATAATAATATAATAATATAATAATATAATAATATAATAATATAATAATATAATAATATAATAATATAATAATATAATAATATAATAATATAATAATATAATAATATAATAATATAATAATATAATAATATAATAATATAATAATATAATAATATAATAATATAATAATATAATAATATAATAATATAATAATATAATAATATAATAATATAATAATATAATAATATAATAATATAATAATATAATAATATAATAATATAATAATATAATAATATAATAATATAATAATATAATAATATAATAATATAATAATATAATAATATAATAATATAATAATATAATAATATAATAATATAATAATATAATAATATAATAATATAATAATATAATAATATAATAATATAATAATATAATAATATAATAATATAATAATATAATAATATAATAATATAATAATATAATAATATAATAATATAATAATATAATAATATAATAATATAATAATATAATAATATAATAATATAATAATATAATAATATAATAATATAATAATATAATAATATAATAATATAATAATATAATAATATAATAATATAATAATATAATAATATAATAATATAATAATATAATAATATAATAATATAATAATATAATAATATAATAATATAATAATATAATAATATAATAATATAATAATATAATAATATAATAATATAATAATATAATAATATAATAATATAATAATATAATAATATAATAATATAATAATATAATAATATAATAATATAATAATATAATAATATAATAATATAATAATATAATAATATAATAATATAATAATATAATAATATAATAATATAATAATATAATAATATAATAATATAATAATATAATAATATAATAATATAATAATATAATAATATAATAATATAATAATATAATAATATAATAATATAATAATATAATAATATAATAATATAATAATATAATAATATAATAATATAATAATATAATAATATAATAATATAATAATATAATAATATAATAATATAATAATATAATAATATAATAATATAATAATATAATAATATAATAATATAATAATATAATAATATAATAATATAATAATATAATAATATAATAATATAATAATATAATAATATAATAATATAATAATATAATAATATAATAATATAATAATATAATAATATAATAATATAATAATATAATAATATAATAATATAATAATATAATAATATAATAATATAATAATATAATAATATAATAATATAATAATATAATAATATAATAATATAATAATATAATAATATAATAATATAATAATATAATAATATAATAATATAATAATATAATAATATAATAATATAATAATATAATAATATAATAATATAATAATATAATAATATAATAATATAATAATATAATAATATAATAATATAATAATATAATAATATAATAATATAATAATATAATAATATAATAATATAATAATATAATAATATAATAATATAATAATATAATAATATAATAATATAATAATATAATAATATAATAATATAATAATATAATAATATAATAATATAATAATATAATAATATAATAATATAATAATATAATAATATAATAATATAATAATATAATAATATAATAATATAATAATATAATAATATAATAATATAATAATATAATAATATAATAATATAATAATATAATAATATAATAATATAACATAACATAACATGTGCAACTTCTTTCATCAAAATAATGGTGTATACGTATTGATTCTATAAGTTTTGTGTGATCACTTTAAAAAAAGATTAAACACAAAAAAATCTAGATCTTGTGGATCAAATATTGTTAAGATTTGACAAAGTTAAAACGGTTTAAAGAAAGCAAAGTTTTGCGATTCTGCTAAATTCACGATTTTTTTTTGGAATAATGTTTAATATATTAATGACTGCCACAATATTAAACATAAAATAATGGGTTTTAAAGTACATGTAATTAAGGAATAATTTGAGCCATCGTGGACCTTTTTATCTGTTTTCAGAAGCCCAAAAATAGAGATACAAAATAAGCTAAAAAAAACGTTTCATTGTAAAATTTCTGATCTTCAAATGTGTGTCATTTTAAACAGGCAATATTCTGAGGTCCATAATTTTGGGAATATTATTTTTTTTATCCATATTTTGATCCTTGAAAATTTGAGCAAAATCAAAGAAGTCGACTTTTTCAAATTAGTCGAAAAGTAATGGAATTACCCATATACTTTTAATTTATGTAAAATAGCAAAAATATTTTGTTTGTTATTTTATCATGATAATAATATGTGTATTTTTAATATTATAATTTTTATTATGTTAAGTATATTAAAAAAACTACAACTGTTTAAATATTTTCACATCACGCCCATTGTAGGCGCTAGCCGTGCTTCAAATGCCGTCTTTTTCTTAGCTGCAATAAAAATAGTAATGCTGTACTATTCTACAAATTTTCAGAACTAAGGGCGTTTTCAGGGTGGTAAACTGCAAACTAATTCTAAATATACAACAGAGGAACTTATAATTTTACCATTGACTTTTATTAAACTATTTTTTTATTTATTTCTACATAACAATTATTGTGCATACAACAATATGACTTACGTTAAGTTTTCAAAATATTAGTTCATCTACTAATAGTCTGGTTTAAACAATGGTTACGTTAACACAGATGTGTTTGAACACAAATTGCATAGTAACCTTAATAAATTATATTATCTCAAAATGTATATATTTTATACTAGGGTTGTTATGTTTAAAACAAATTGTTTTAAACTTTTGTTATAAACTAGATTAAAACAAGAAACATTGTTTAGACGACTTTGTTTTAAACAGTTTTAAACATGTTTAAACCATAGTTTTTTTTTTAATAATTGGTTAATTATTAATTATCTCTCAAAAGTATGATGCATAAATAACGTTTTAGTTTGGTTTGACAAATTTAGCAAAATACATGCTGCAAGCAACCAGTAGAATTATTCGACTGCGCCATCTCTTGCAAAAACAAAACATTTTTAACTTGCGTCTGAGCACAGCAAACATTAAAAAAAAACTTTACACAACTGTTTAAAACATGTTTTTTATTTATTTTGTTTTAAACTATTTTAAACAAAATAAAACATCCATAATAATAAGAGACTGGAGTTTTTTTTTAACTGTTTTTTTAAACCTGTTTTATACCAACCAAATATCAACTCTCTACTTAGAATAGGCAATATAATTACAAAATATAATATCTAACCGTTTTATATGTATAACATTGCTTAATATATTTCAATAAATTTAAAAGTATAATAAATTATTTTTTTCACACAAAATAGTAATAATTGAGAAAAATCATCATAAGATAGTTATGTATGTTTCCGGCTGCATGTTTTTTGTAAAATATAATGTATTACATACAATATACTGCCTTTTCCAAACGGTCTCTTATTAACCAATTCAAAAGATTTGTCAGAAAATGTGTTTTGATTTGGTTATTACGCTACAAAGTCTGTTAATTTATATATTTATAGTTATGTTGACTCATGCGGTTACATTTCATGTTGCTTTTTATGCACAAAAAATATATTCTCACTATTTAATATATATTATATTTTGCTTTTTTTAAATGTTATAAAGTAAAGTACAATTAAACAGTTAAACCATGTGATAATCAAATTTGCAAAAACTTATTCAAAAAAAAATTGTATCTTATAATAATTATTAATATATATTTATTGTCACACTATAAGAAAGCAAAAAAGTAGTGCAATTTAAAATTCAACGACGTAATAATGCTTTATCACACATGAGATCAAAAAATGATAAAATTTATGTCTATGCAAAGACGTATAGCTACTCACACGTACACTTAGAAAAGGTTACAACTTTGAACTATGTAAAAACTCATGGTGAACAAACCAATTTTACAATACCTTAATTTTGACAAACCCTTTAATTTAACAACCGACTTAGGCAAGGAAAAATTGGTGAAGATTTACCAGGCAACTATAAACTCAGAAAACCTAAAAGTAAATATTTCAAAATTATTTGATAAAACTTGATATTTAATACAATTTCCAACCAAAGATTTAAAAACTAACACAATAAAACAACTTAAGGAATACTTCAAACTAAAATCTACTTATTGTATATAATTCAAATCAAAATCATTTTATATTATCACAAAAAAAAATGTCACAGAGGAATTCAAAAAACCTTATTGGCTCTCAAACAAAGTTTTTATTGGCTTTATATGGAAAACACCGTAAAAAACTTTCTAAATAGTTGTGACACATTTCAACAAATTTAATAAGAAAAGCATCCAACAAAATTAAAACTTAATCTAACTCCAATAGGAACAGAAACTATTGACCACTTTTACATTGATATCATTCAAATAAGTAAATTAACTTTTCTTACAATAATAAATAGTTTTTCAAAATTTGTTCAAGTTTATTTAATAATCTAGCATTAAAATTGTTAATAATATATCGAAATTCATGATCCATTAAGGAGTATAAAAAAAATAACGTGCAATAATAGTACAGAATTTAAAAATAAAACATTACAAAGTTTTTGTGCAGTTTAACAAATAGAACTTTATTATACTACTAGCTATAATCCTAATAGCAACAGCTCCGTAAATTTTTTTTATAAATTGCTAATTGAGAACATTAAAACTTTAAGTGTCAACAAACCAAAACAATAGTTTTAGTTTGTTGACACTTAAAGTTTAAACAAAAAGAATATAATAATTTAATCCATTCTTCAACCGGTTGTACCCCTACAAATTGTTAGAGAAAAACTCGATCACAAAAATCTATTCAAATACGACAAACATACTAAAATGATTAATTACTTACAAGTAAAAACATTCAAACAAATAATAAACTAATTAAAAGTAAACTTGTTCATTAAAATCATCTAAACTGTACAGGTTACCAAAAATCCACAAACCCAACAGTCTTCTGCGACAAATAGTAGCATGTATTGACTCAGCAGGATATAAATTATCACAATTTGTATCAAACATTCTTCATCAACTCTTACCACTATTTAAATATAATGTGAAAAACTTACTAGCAGCTAAAGAACAATTAAAAAAGTTAAAAGTTCTGGATAACTACACTATAATATCTCTAGATGTAGAGTCACTATTTACAAATATCCCTAAAGAGCTAATATTAGAGATTAAAAATAAACGTTGGACAACAATATCACCAAATACAACTATACCACAACCTCTTTTTCTAGAAATAATTTTTAATTTTTTTGAGAATAGTTATCTTCAATTTAATGGCAGCTATTACAAACGGTGCCCCGATTGGATCACCAATAAATCCAATATTAGCTATGCTGGTAATAGACGATCTAATTGCATTGTGTTTAGAATTATTAGATGTTTTATCTTTATTAGTGTATATGGATGATACTCTAATTGTACTTCCAGCAACTAAAATAAATCAAATTTACAACATTTTTAATAATTATCATCCTTCTTTGAATTTTATTATCAAAAATCCAAATAACAATAGCTTATCATTTTTTTTCTCTCATTAAAAATAGAAAACAATCAAATTTTAATATATTTATTTAAAAAAAACATGTGATAGTAAAAGAACATTAAATTCCAATTCCAATCATCAACTCAATCAAAAAATTAATATAATAAATATGAATAAAAACAAAATATTATCTCTTAGCGATCCTCAATTTCATAAGAAAAACTTTAATCAGTTAAGAGACATGCTATTATTGAATAATTATCCTATACATCTAATAAACACAATTTTTAACAACAAACACAAAGATAAATTACTAATTAATAACAACCAACAAAGTAATAACAATAGCTCACGGACATGGTGTGCAATTCTGCTTATAGATGAGCTATCTTATAACATACGGAAAACATTAATTGATAAAAACACTAAAATAACTTTTAAACCTGTTAAGACAGTGAGTAGACTATTTTCTAAATTAAAAGACAAAATCACTAAACCAGACACTAAACATACAATGTATTCAATTCCATGTAACAACTGCTCAATTAATTACATAGGTCAGTCAAGTCAGAAATTTGGTGAAAGATTTAAACAACACAAACAAGACTGCATAAACCAATCACAAAAAACTGGTCTTTCAAATCATAATTATGAAACCGGCCTCAAATTCAACTTTTATTAAAGTATATAAAGAAGAGAGCTAAATATCCCGAAATAATTAGTTTATTTTTTATTTTTTCATTCTCTGAATGCTATTAATCATAGCCATTAAATAAAGTCATTAAGTCAATTAGTATAAATAGTCAATACACCCTTTAAAATATTCACTTTGAATTGTGGTGGTGAACGATGTTGACGAAGTAAGTTACAAATCAATTATTAAGTATAAATAAATAAAGCCATACTGATGAGAGGTAAACCTCGAAACGCGTCTATGGATGTTTTTAGTTTAGGATAATTTTTTCATAAATTTGATTTTTTAATGTCAACTTTTATTATACAAAAATATTGGAAGTTGAACCTATACAGAAAGAGACTTGTAGGGGAAATATTACATATTAATACTAATCATACGTGTAATTTTCACACAGATGTAGAGAAACTGAGCATTGTATATAACACTTTAATAAAAACAATACTAAAATAAAACAAAATAGTAAATTGCTTTGTTGAGTTGACACAACGTAGATATAGTCGCACAATGTAAAATCCAATTAAGCCGTTGTTAGTATAAATTTTAATATGTTATTAATATTTCAACTGTTTTGTTCTTAAATTGTAAATACATATACATACATTGCACTTATAGATATATAATATAAATCAAAAGATTTACAAATACATCAGTAATTTAATGGAATATATTTTATTTTATTTTATTTATTTGACCTAGAAAAAAACATTCGCTACAGACATTCTTTTCCAATACAGATTACAATTTTATATTAAAAAATAATACAGGTAAAATCTGTTCCACACATTAAATTCTATCCTCCTAGATGAATGGTTATAGAAATATATATAATTATTCCAATCTATTGTAATATTAACCAAAGAATAGAATGAACAGAAAACACATTATAGTATGATTATAAATATACTGGACAATTATCTTTGCTTTATTTATTTTTAATTAGATATATATATATATATATAGTGTGAAAGGGTTAACGGGAAAACAACGTCAAAACATTCATAATGGCTCCTATCTCATGTTGTTGAAAAAATTTATTTTATTAGTCCACATTGTTATTTTGATTACAATTGATTTTACAAATTACAAAATCAATTAGCCAACGTTTCGCTACTATATTGGTAGCTTCTTCAGGGCCTAAAATATCACACAAAACAAACACCAATTAATTCTAGGTACATCAAGACACAGTAAAATTATATATATCTTGATGTACCTAGAATTAATTGGTGTTTGTTTTGTGTGATATTTTAGGCCCTGAAGAAGCTACCAATATAGTAGCGAAACGTTGGCTAATTGATTTTGTTATTTGTAAAATCAATTGTAATCAAAATAACAATGTGGACTAATAAAATAAAATTTTTCAACAACATGAGATAGGAGCCATTATGAATGTTTTGACGTTGTTTTCCCGTTAACCCTTTCACAATAATATAATACGTTAGTTATCTCACTTAAGTATATATATATATATATATATATATATATATATATATTTACATCAACCTAACTATAGAGCGTCCATACATTGTCCTTTTACGCACTTTGAAGCGTCCGAGAAGAATAGAGCGTCCGTATACGGACGCCAAAAGGAAACCTTTATAAATCGATTCTGTGCATCAAGGCGAGTCGAAAGATACATATAAAAAAAATTCAGTCTAAGACGCTCTATATGGCGATTTGTGTAAAAATGTATATTTTCGTGCATATTTTTAGTTCACACCATTTGCCGCAAGGAGGCGGTAAAGAGCTTGACGTATATTTACAAGTATATTTTTCTGTACAAAAAATGCATTACTAAGCGTCCGCGTAATATGGCAACACAGCATTTAAAATATCGATCGCAAGTTAAAATTAGAATTACTTTTTCTATTTATAGGCACGTCGGCATATATTATCTAACGGACGCCAAATTGTATATTTACAGATAAAAAAGCTTTGGCCGTTGGGATAATCATTACAATAATTTATTTATATAATAATTACTAAAGAATTGAAAACTCCCGGTTACAATAATAATATAAGATTTTGAATATTTAAAGTGGCGTTGTAAAAATTTTAATAATTAAAACACAGGTGGTTTTGGATTTTAAAGATTTATTTGAAAATGAAAATGAATTGTTTGTTGTTTGCCCGGTGCTGTGTTGGGCCGGGTTTTGAGTAATCTCCCATAAAAAGTTTCCCGTTGAGAAGTTATCCTTGGTTTAATATAGCATGGCTTGGATTGTCTGGTTGAGCTTCCCGTTGGTCGGAAACTTCCAGATGTGGGTGCAACCAGGAGTTCCGTGGTCGAGCGGCGTTGAGACGGCATAATGTCCGTGTAAGTGGCCGTTCAGAAACACAGCAGCGGGGGCTGAGTTTGCAATATAATTAGTTTCTTACCTTGATAGATGATTAGTTCCTATGTAAAACCGGCGGGCGGAAGCCTGTGCTGCTCGATCTAGTTACAGACTAACCAATTTTTATGCCTAAAAGCCTAGCGAGTTAAAGACTGTAAATCCCTGCTAGTTGCAAGATAAATTTGACGGGCAAAATTTGCTTGGCTTGGTTGCTAGTTAATGCCGGGCGAGCAAAGTCATGTGTTGGATAACTATGGATTTAAATAAAATTCAGTAAACTGAGTTTGCCAACTGTAATGGTAATATCAAAATTTATTAACGAAGTACCAAACTCAACGGTGTTAAAAAATTACATAATTGCAAAAGTGCAAAATTTTAACATTTATCAATAATATTTGGGTTTAAATAATAATGTAATAAACATCAGTCTAATTTTAGCATAAAAAATAAATGGTGGAAATCGCATCGTTCTGGGACGTTCAAAAAAGATTCTGATTTGTTCAGTAAGTTCTAACTTTTTTGTCCAAAACTGTAAAGCAATTTTGAGGCAGCAATAAATTTGCAATGCTCGAATAAGCCAGAATAGTCTCTACACTAAAAATCAAAAGTGATCCAACCGAGCTGTGACGGTCAAAACGCATCCGTTCAATTCAATGCGTCGCGTTTAAAACTCCAAAAAGTGACCCGTCTGACTTGGATAGACGAAGATTGGTAACGGTTGCAGCTAGATAGTTTGTTTGTTGAAAAGTTAATAAACTAACTATTTTCATTTTTTTTTTTTAATTAACTGCCAAAATTTTGTATAAATTTTTTGATCAAAAAATCTTAAACAGGATGGTTTTCAAAAAATAAAAAAACTTCAACAAAATTTTTGTTCTAATTGGAGTTTTCCCGATTCAATTTGTCCAGCCAAGCCCAAACCCCGTTGCAAGGCCCAAGTTAACTAAAATATTTCTGACACTAAAAATCAGAAGTGATCCGACCAAGCAGTAACGGTTAAAGCACCTCTGTGCAATTCAAATGCGTCGCGCTCAAAACGATCCCAAAAGGCGACCCGTTCGATTTGGATCGAAGTAGCTAAGTAACGGTTGCAACTAGAAACTTTGTTCTTATCGGAACCGTCGGATTTTTGGCCATGTCTTCTTGCCTCAATGCTCAGTCAAGTCCAATCGGGACTGGGCGAGGCTCTAATATTTTAACGCCTTGTGCGTATAGACATAATTTTCTTGTCTTAAGTTGCAGAGCAAACCCGAGAACACCATTGAATTTGGAAGACAAGTTAGCAAAAATATTTCTGATACTAAAAATTGGAAGTGTTCCGACTGCTGTGTCAAAGCGCTTCAGTGCAATTTAAATGCGTCCCGCTCAAAGTAACTCCAAAATCGTGATTTGCCCGACTTGGACCAACGTAGTTCGGTAAGGGTTTTAGCTAAGTTCTTTTTTTTTTGTCGAATAGCTAATAAACGCAGCATCTTTATGATTTTTTTTTATATAAGTTGCCCAAATTTTGTTTTAAATGTTGCTCCAAATTTAATCCAAAAAAGTCTCTTTTTGCACTTTTGACCAAAAATCTGGGCCCAATTAAAATACTAAAAAAAAAATGTTTTGATAAGAGCCGTCGGATTTTTGGTCTTGGCCACCACCGTATAGTCATAACTTTCTTGTTCAACGTGGCGAAGCAAATTAGTGTCTTAAATTTAAAAAAAAATTATTAAAAATAACGCTGGAACTCATCATTTCAGGGTAGCTTCGGTAGATTACAAAATGCAAAATAATAAAATTGTATTTGCTCTTTCTTGGAAACAGTACCGCCCAAAAGTTTAGAAATTATAAAATTTATCAAAAAATTGGTCCCAAATCGAAATAATTGAGAAATTAAAATGACGTCACTAAATCTCTTCTCTAATGATTAGAGTAGCATGCAAAGATAAAAAAAAATACTGAATACAAATATTGTATTTGCTCCTTCTTAAAGCACAGTGGTGCCTAAAAGTTTATAAAATTTAAATTTCACAAAATGTCTGACTTAAGTTAGCATAAATAAAAAATTCAACAACAATACGATTATTGTTCTAAGTAGGCTAATACGATACAAATTAAAAAATTATATTTGTTTTTATGAGGATTTTGTTGTTGTATTTTAGTTTTACTTGATTCCATAAGCAGTCAGTTGTACTTTCTGATCTGAAGGATTTGGCTGATGTGAATAGTTTTAAATATTAACAATTTGATTTTTTAAAATTAAATATTTATGATCAAAAAATTTCTTTAGTGAGTATATTGTCAAAGTGTTGACTTATTTGTGATAAAAAATTTGTGAAAATGGTTTCTCATACTACTACTATTAATAATAGTCAGTTTTAATTATATGTATTGTGGATTTTTTTTACACATAGAATAGGATTTTTTTTTCATGTTAATAAAAACACAGCTGAATTAATAAGACATTCAAATCCTAAATTTAATACTCAAGATTTACATTTTCCAAAAATTATATGTACCACTTGTTGTTTAGCGCTAAAAGATAGAAAGAATGATAATCCTAAAAGAAACATTTCTACAATACCGAATATTGAAAAAAATGTTTTTTTTAAAGGAACTCGAAATAAAATTGATTGTAATTGCTAAATAAGTATAACTGCAAGAAAGAACTTTAGAGCTGCAGTAATGAAAGGTAGAGAACATATAAAAGTATATAAACAAATTAAGTTTGGTAGGATAGCATCAGTAAATTATGAAAAATCAGTTCAGAAAATGAAAAAAAAATTTTAAACCCAACACTGCAACAATTACAAAATGTTTCTCAACCATAGAAAAAAAAACAATTTCATGAATGTTCTTCAAAAAAAAGCAACCAGTAACATAACAAACAATATGGTTGCGGAACTGTCTGATCAGTAAAGAATTGCATCATACAGCAGCTCTAAAAAAAGAATGAAGAGAATTTTTATCAATCCCAAACAAATTAAAAAGATTCAGATCAGTTTGGAGAAATTATTGAATTATAAATCTATCATGAATGTGTCTGCGTTATATATACAAAAATCGAACTAACTTTTTTCGGTCACCAACTGGTCAACGCAAATGTATTCTTGCCCATTTCTCTGAAGATATGAAGAATAGGAAATTAGAATTTGATTCCATTATAAAAATTGATTTCCTAGGTTTGATGTTGTAATGGAAGTTTAACCAAAACAATTAAAAGACCAATAGTGTGGGGTAACGTTTCTGAAATATTTGATATGGTAATTAATAAAAGTGGAGAAAATGGTAATGTTGACATTAAAATTTGGACAGACGGCATTTTTTTTTAAATATGTCTTAGCATATTACTTGAGCTAGAATATAACACAAATGAAAGATTGTTGAGATCTACGTATAAGAACAGTGCGGACTTGAAAAATTTGGTAAAGCTACAAATGTGAAAAAGATTATTTTGTTATGTATTGTTCTCGATGTGAAGGAAAGTTATAGGAATCTAAATTCTTGTAATTTTGAATGATTTCTCATTCAAGTTCATCGGCGATTTAAAAATAAATTTCATTGTAAACGGTCAACAAATTACTTCTGCAAAGTATCCTAGCCTATACTGCTATGTATATTTCTTGCAAATATACATAGCAGTAAATGTAAGCAACTGTTCTGTACATTATAATGAATTAATAGGTGGTATTGAAAATAACGACGAGGAAGAAAACAATAACATTAATAAGTTTTTATTGCAGTTTAATTAAATTTAATTTTACATTTCTTAAATTAATTGTTAAAAATTGCAAATTTGAAAATAGAAAACAAATGCTTCAGGCTGAAGCCGTTCGGAAATTCAAGAAATTTCTTCAAAATATTTCAATCTAATGGAAATAATAAGAAATTTGTTATGTTAAGCAAATCAGTAGTGAATCTTCTACTTTTCAATGAATACGATGATGTAACTGTTATTCAAAATTCATAGTTTGAAACAAATTAATAAAAAAATTATTTCGTAAACAAGCTCATCTTTGGCCAAAACAGTTAAAAAAAAATATCAAAAAATTGCTATGGTAATGTTTTTGCGGGAAATGCTTGCCGAACAATGTTGAAAAACTCTAATATTTTTGTTAGTGACAATATACTAGGAAATATCAGCTCATTGATAATTATTCCATACGTAGTGTTTTAAATCAATGGATAAAAATGTAAATCTATGTTTCTCTACATCAAAACCGGATGAAAAAATGTTAAATTTAGAAATAGAAAGACTTTATCAAAACAAAATTTCATATTATTTTATACCATTTACCTCATGCGTTATATTACTTGAGTTTAGGTTTGGGTCGATGGTCGGAACATGCTGGTGAAACTATTCATAATAAATTTAAAACTGTATAGTCTCGTTATAATATCAATATAATTAATGATCCACGTTATGCGGAAAGATTAAAAAACGCAATTGTCGACTTTATTACATACCACATTTAATTTTGCAAACTTAATATCAATTTATTGTAAAGGGTTTTCCAATAAGAAGTTTCATTTTGAATAGCAGGCTATTTGGGCAGCTGTCAATTTTGAAGCTATTATCTTTGACATTTGACAAGTAAAAACTACGCCGTTATTAAAAATGAAACAATACACGCTTCAACAACGCATTGAAATTATTAAAATTTACTACAAAAATGGTGAAAATTTTTCAGTCACAGTTCGCAAAACTAAAACACTTTTTGGTCGTCGTAAAGCACCTTCTCGGCCGGCAATAGTAAACCTAGTGAAAAAATTTAAGCTGTTGGAACAAGTTTGTGATGTAAAGAATCAAAAGCGTGTGCATCGCTTAAGAACTCATGAGAATATTGCTGATGTAGCCCGTAGTGTTGAAAAAAACCCAGGTTTGTCGATTCCTTGTTGATCTTTGGAATTAGACATTTCACAAACGACATTGAATTGTATTTTGCACTTTTGACTTAAGTTTTAAGGCTTTTAAAATTCAGTTACCAGAAGAACTCAAGTTGGTCGATCACCATAAACGTCGTTTCTTTGCTGGTTGGGTCCTTCAAATGCATCAAAATGATCTAAAATTTTATCAAAAAATTATCTTCAGTAATGAGGCCCATTTTTACCTCGGAGGCTACGTTAATAAGCAGAATTGTCGCATTTGTAGCTCAGAAAATCCAAGAATGGTTGTTGAAAAGTCTTTGCATCCTCAACGTGTCACTGTTTGATGCGGTTTTTAGGCTGGCGGTGTGATTGGACCCTACTTTTTTAAATATGAGGCTGGTGCAACTGTTACGGTGAATGGATGGCGCTACCAAGCTATGATTAATGATTTTTGATGGCCGGAATTGAAAGATATTGATGTGTACAACGTTTATTTTCAGCAAGACGGCGCTACGTGCCACACAAGCAACAAAACAATTGCAATTTTGCAAGAAAAGTTTCCTAGCCGTGTTTTTCTCAAAAAAGTGATCACAATTGACCACCGAGATCTTGTGATTCAACATCTTTAGACTTTTTTCTTTGTGGTCACATAAAAAACAAGGTTTATGCCAATGTTCTACAATCGATTCAAGACCTTAAAGATGGAATGTGTGAAGTTATCGAGGACATACAGCTTCAAATGTGCAAATTGGTCATAAAAAATTTTATAAAAAGAATGTGGTACTGCAGCCGTAGCCGTGGCGGCAATTTGACTGATATTGTTTTTAAATGTTAATGGCATACATTTCTCTTTACAATAAAATAAACATTTATTAATTTTTCTTAAATGAAAAAGAAAAAGCAGATACAATTTTAATATTTTGCATTTTGTAGTTTACGAAAACTACCCTGATCAGAAACAATAAGTTCTAACGTCGTAATTTGTATCAAACTTTTTTTCAATTCAGGACACCTGTTAGAGAGCATCGTTGGATTTGCAAAGCCTAAGTTATTCAAAATGTTTCCGACACTAAAAATGCAGTAAATTTTATATTATTTTTTACTTAAATCTAAAAACCAAAATAGTTACTCAATCAGTACTAAGTGGGTATATTATTGTTTATTTTTTGTTGGACGCCGTATAGTTAATTTACTACAGATATTCTATAAATAGACTGGTCAAACTGGTTTGGACGCTTTATAGTATGCACAATCCGTGTCAAATATGTATATCTACAATAGAAAACATGTTGCAACACTGCCGGACGCTTTAAGGTAGCAAACAGGACGCTCTATAACACATATTCATGTTTTTTTGTGTATATGTAAGACGCTCAAAAACAGAAAAATGTACGGACGCTAAAAGGTAGTTTTATGTACAATAGAAAAATGTTTTAGTTTGTATTTAATAAGAAAACCGCGTTAATCTTTTTGAGCTCGAGTATATTCACCTGCGAGCACTAGAAGTACGTTTTTTTTTAAGGGACGCCCAATGACAGTTTCTCATAGCGGACGCTTTATAGATACCGAGATGTAAATATATATATATATATATATATATATATATATATATATGTTAACCCGGCAAGTCGGGCTCGTAAAATATATATTTATATTATGTCATATTCTAATGTATTTTGTCAAACTAACCTCCTAGGGACAAACAAACCCTTGTCTATTACTTCAAATAAAAAAGTTATAGCCACAATGATATAAATCCGGCAAGTCGGGCTCTTTGCTACTTATTGTAACTCAAAACGGGTATAATATTTTTAAAATATATTTATAATTTATTGTTATTTTTATAGCTTGTAAACGTTAATAATACTTTTATAAATTTTTTTTTATAAATAACCTATGTTTATTTGAATATTCGTGTATAAACTCGGCAACGTGGGCTCTTATTAGAATTTATCGTATAAGTCCAAGTTAAGAAATGGTTTTATATAAATATTTAGAATCTATTATTATTTAAGTTGTTTTTAAATATTTCTTATACATTTGTGATAAAAAAGTTATAAATGTTTATTTGAATGTTTGTTTATAAACTCGACAACTTGGGCTCTTACCGTAAAAGTTATAAGAAATTGTTTTACAAAAATGTTTAAAGTTTACTTACACAGTTACGATAAAAAAATATAAATTAAGTAAATTTTGTTCAATGTTTATGCATAACAATTTATATTTTGATTTTTTTAAATATTACTTATTATATTCTTTTATAGACTTCTTTGCATATTTATTTGTCAAATAATTTAATGATGTAGACTACAACAAAAGAGTTGCATGTATTTGAAACTACTATATTATTGATTAAGTATAAACAATATTCAAAGTATTACATCTTTAATTTTTATTATTATCAATGAATTTATGATGAATTATTTTAAAAGCAGTAAAACTATTTTAAGGTCAGTCTATTCATGCATGTTTTTTTTTTTATTTACGACTTCTTTATTGTCCTGATATTTATTCAGAATTTCCTTACATCTGGATAGTTGCAAAAAATAACAAGCGGCAATAGTAACAAATTATTTACATAAATTTTAATATTTATTAAAAGTTAAATAAATTTTAATATTTATTAAAAGTTATATAAATTAGTAATAGTGCAAAAGTAAAATATTTATTTTCCACTTGCATTTGCGACAAACAAATAGGTTGAAAATTTTAAAAATAATTTTTATACATATTGTTAATTGTAGAATCACCATCTTTGTAATTTTGAAAACTGAGACTTAAGTTTTTAATCTTAAGTCATGTGAATCATTACATGGCTATCATCTCATGATTTTATGTTTGTTTGTTGTGAAATTAAGAGCATTCAAAGTAATGTCAAAGTTTTAATCAAATTATCAATATTTAAGTGAATAATTTGAATCATATTTTTGTTCAAATACAATAAATTCTACTAATTGACAAATAGTTGTTAAATTATGAGCAGACAAAACTTTGATATTAATTTAAGGATTAATAAATTATATAAAAATTTAGAAAATTTGTAAAATTAAGAGTATTAAAAGTAGGACAAAATAACAACATTTATTGGTTTAGCTAAAAGTTACGGTTTAAAGTATACAAATTACAATAATGTGGTGAAGTTATAAGCATTCAAAGTAACAGGGTCAAAATTTTGATATGCAGTATCTTGGATTTACTTAAAATTTGGTTAACAACGATTTTATTACTATAGAAGTCTGACTAAATTAAATCAGTAAAAGCAATTGACTGTGTTTTGTGAAAAAAATTGTTTGAAATTTTGAAAGTGTTTATGAGACACTAAGTAGCATTGAGGTTAAATGACCAAAGTACTAGATTATAGTTAAAAAAAGAGTGAGACAAAAAGATGGTAGCAAAATGCTGAAAAGGGAAAGATCACTCCTTTGTTACATAGGAGAAAGAAGAATATAATCTATTTAATTTGCCAATGATATGATTGTGTTTGCAGAGAGCACAAAAGCACTAAAGTACTGAGTATAAACAAAAACTAAACAAGGTTATGAGAAAGAAAAAACGTACGTTAAAAGAGATAAATTGGAGCAAGTGAGAAAGTACTGCTACTAAAATAACAAAGAATTAGAAAAACAAAGATAAATAATAGTTAGCATAGGAATAATAAAAAAGCTTTTAGAAAGAAAAGAAAGATTTTGAGTAGCAAGTTAGGTATAAATTTGCAAATAACAATTGTGAAATGTTAAGCATAAAGTGTTAAGCTTGGACATTACGTGATCAGACAAGATCCGGAATAAAAGAGTATTAAGAATGTCAGTGGAGGAAAAAGCGCTAGTAAAAGAGAAAAGACGGATAGTACATGCAATGAGAAGAGATTGTTTATTAAAGAACGTGATCAAAAGAATGGCAAGTGCAAATCCGTAAAGAAAAAGATAAAGAAAAAGATGCAAGATAACTGATGTTTTAAGGAATAGGGAAAGGTACAGTGAACAAAGCAAAAGATAAAGAACCAAGAAAACTGAAGAAGATACACTTAGGACCTGCAAAAAGCAGAACCCTAATAATAATAAAGTCAAAATGTTAAAAAGTATGGATTTAACTAAAGTTTAGCAAACAGCGTAATATCAAATAAATGAAAAATAAAAATTCCAATTTCAAAATATTTAGAGAATACTGGTTTTAAATTATGCAGTATATAAAAGTAATAATAAGCATTCAAAGAATCAGTTTGATGTTTTGATACACATGGCCGTGCTTTTACTGTATGCGGATTATAATAATATTACCAAACTAATATTATTCAAAGTAATGTTATCAAAATTTATTTTAAATATTAATAAAACTAGCTTAAATTTAGCAGTGATGGTGGATTACCGCATTAAGTACACACAATTATTTGCAATTGTTATAAATATGATTTATGTTCAAAAACATTCAAAACAATGATGTTTAAACAAACTCTTAGTACATAGCAAAAAATTTTAATCCATACATACTATATTTAGATATGTAAGACTAAAACTTTTACAAAGAATTTTTTAACTGGACTATCAAGACAACTATTTGGTTTTTAATTTCATAATTTTCTAAGAATCAAAAATTGCTACTGTTCTAGATTAAAAATAAGTTTTCTTTAAGAGATGTTAATTAAACTAATTAAAATTTCTTGTTTTTGAAATATATATTGTGGGTCAACAACATTTTGTTATGAAAGTTTGAAGAATACTAAAATTAAAAACATAGATGCAATCGGTAGAAAAATAAAGATATTTAGTCGTATGTTTTATTATCCGCATAAGACACAATTAAGCATACATTAGATGTTAACATCATGCAATAAAATAATGAACTCTCTGTAGATATTTTTATATAAGTATGCAATATCATTATTTCAACAAAATCAAAAACTAAAACTGATAGCTGACTTTTGAGCATTTGTAATAAATAGTACAATAACCTGTTTTGATAGAAATTTAAATTAATCTATCCCATCAGAAGAAAATGCAATCAATGTAAGATACACATTATCTAAAAGTTGAACATTTTGTTAATTGTGTAGCTATTGCAAAAACAACACGACATTATATTATGTAATATAATTCTATTATATTTATGTTTAAAATATTTCTATAGGCCGCAATTAGGTCTATAGCAGCAGGTAGTGTCATAAATTAAAGTGATAACTTCTCACGTCCGACACAGAATCGTATTATAATGCAATGTTAATATTTTTTCATTTATAATATATATCTAATTGAATAATAATAAATATTTAAAACAGTTTTTTGTTTTTGTTTTACATATTGCTATTTAATTGCAAAGAGGCAATTAATGACGTGTATTATAATGAAGCCGCGTTGGAAGAATGAAAACAAACGTTGGTGAAAATAGTTAGTTTTGTTATATTTATGTTTAGGTATATTAAGATTTTAATTAATTTTGTTATACTATTATTATTATATTTTATTATTACATAAATAACATTTGAAAAGTTATACTTAAATATATAAATTAATACAAATTGTTTTTAAAAGATAAGGATAAATGATTGCAATAGATAATTAGTTAATGGTAAAACTTGTGGCTCAGTAATGATATGAAAAATATAGAATATGAAAGATATTTTTAAATGAAACTGCACATCTGGGCTATAAAATGTTCCAGTACAATGCATATAAAACAATTAGAATAAACATTTAAAATAAGAATATACAAAATTTCTTGCCGTCGGAACACGACTCAATATACACATTTGCTGGTAGATTTTAAATCTCGAAGACGGTTTGTGGTGAAGGCTGATTACAAAAAAGATCATAAATAAATGTAAAGAATTTAGGGTCAAATACTTGGAAACATTTGCTCGTAAAGCGGCAATGTTTTCATTCAAATATGTAATAATTATAATATATAATATATAATTTGATTTTACCTTAAATTATTTTATTTGATACAGAAGTAAACAATGATTAAGAAAAACCATATAAATTTAAATTAATTACGTTTTTTGATTCAATTAAAATTGGCATGCTTTTATATATATATACATTTATTCAACTATACAAAATAGTTATTTATGGATCAAGTGCAGTTTACAATGATTGTTAATTATTATTACTGCATGGTTGCTAAATTTCAATAGAATCCAAAAATTCTTACTATAATTAATAGAATTTTGAAAACTTTTGGTTTTTGAGGTGGTCTAGCGACTACAATTTCTTGTGTACTTTGTTACTTTTTTAGTAAATCCAGTTTTCTTCAGAAACTTTTGCTAAGAGATAGACTGTTTTAAGCTTTTCTTTGGTTAGCTTCTGCTTGCCAAAGAAGGTTCTACGTTGCGTATTGTAAGCCTTTTTAGATTATAATTTTTTGGTATGCAGATGAAGCGGACTCTGTTGTTTGTGGCAGATTGTTTATGAAGTTTATCACTACTTTGCGTTTAATTACTGACAACCGTATAGCCTATAGAACCGATTAGCTCTGCGACATGATAGTTATTGGTCAGTTAAAGTATTGTCTTGATTTGATGTTTTTAGAGCTACATTTAATAATAGCTAATTTTGCTTGAAAGAGCATGTTTGTCTAGGGATAATTCCGGTTCTGATGCTATTGTAATGTTTAGATCTATCTGTATATCATATAAATTCTTTTGCATTGCGACGGTAGTATTAAATGAAAAGATTTTTTCATGCAATAACTTTTTATAAAGTGTGATATTATTTTCAGTGTTTCTTTCTCATGTAACACGTTTGTTGGTCTAGGAACCTCAAGATTTACGGTGTGTTTGTTTATCTATATTTGATACGTTGCTTACTTCCCCTATATCATTACAAATAATTGAAGTAGTGGTAGCAAAAGCAGTGTTTCCATAACTGCTGTGAGAGTTGTTCTTGTTGTTTTCTTTATTTAATTGCGTTGACTTGTACCTTTGGTGGGGGGGGGGGGGGGGGGAGGAAGACATCCGCCAGCAATTTTAGCTCTTTTCCTATAATGTAATTGTTTTAGTTTGATTTTTGAGCATGAAGTTCACCCAATATCTAACAAGAAGTAAAGAGCTTTTGTTTTCCATTCTCGTAGCAGTTTATTGAAAATGAAGTATTGTCAAATGCTTCTTAAATGTCTAAGAAAGGTCCCAAAAAAATTTCTTTGCAGTGGATAGTCTTTTTGCACTTCATGGAAAGCTGATTTATAGCTATATTGAGGATTTAACTTAAATGCCAAAAGTTTGAAACAACTATTTAAAATACTTATAACTTAACACTATCGTTGTAATCCTCCAACTGTAAAACCTTTGTATGCAAAATTTTAGTAAAAACTAAAAATATTGAACATACATAAATGTCAACATTTCTACACAAAATAGTGAATTTGGTATAGAATGTATTATTTTAATAATTAATGTCAGAAAGTTGGCATTACTACTGTGATAACTCATAATCTAATTCAATCATCATTAAAATTTTCAAAAACTTAAAAAAAGCATGTTTGTTGAATTTTGCAAAATTCTAAAGTATTTAACTTAATTTGTAACTTTTTGACATTGTTATTTCTAATACATATAATCTAACACTACCATTGTATTCCGCTTACTTCAAAAGCCGTTTGTCAACCAAATTTAAATAAAAATAATGAATTTTATAATTAGGGGTTGTTAAGGGTAAACTGCCAAAATAATAAAATAAATTTAATTGTGCTTATTAATTGCTATTCTAAGAAGTAAATACTCTAAAAATTTTGTTATTTAATTTATTTATCAAAATACTAATTTAGGGTTGTTAACAATTAAATAAAAAATGTATTGGATGTATGTATACTATCTTGTAAAGTCAAATTATTTTTATTACATATCAACATATTTTTGGTGAAGGTGCCGTGGAGCCCGACTTGCCGGATTAGTTCCCGAAAGTGAACGGCAAGGTGACACACGAGCCCGACTTGCCAAAAAGAGCCCGACTTGCCGGATTCATACCCAGAAAGAGCCCGACTTGACGGATTAATATACATATATATATATATATATATATATATTATTTTTTAAATTTTCGCGGATAAAATTATTTTTATTTAAATTTATTTTCGGATTATCTCGCGTTGTTTCTTTGAGTTGGACTCGACGTTTCGGCAGAATCTCATCTGCCATCATCATGAGAGATTTATTATATCTATTTTTGATATAATATAATATACATCAATATGACATTGATATATAAAACTAATTTTGTTGTCAAAGCTAACTTACAAGAAACTTTATTGTGTGTAAAGTTTCTTTGTCTGACTTCTGGTAGTTGGTCGATTAATTGATCTTTCTACAGTCAAAACTTGTAAAGGAACTGGTTGTGATTTGGGTGATGTAATTAAATTAGTTGTTGTTGGTAAAGAAGCTGTTAGTGGTTTTTTTTTTTTTTTAATTTAATTTAGTTGTTGCCAATGCTGTTTTCCAAGTAGATGGTAAACGCAAAGCATCATCTCTCTTATTGAGATTGTCTGGTCTTTTTTCAATTTCGATGGCTTCTCTTGTTATTCTAGTATGAAAATGATTAATTTTTGCTAAAATTTTAGTTCCTTCAAAGTTAATTTTGTGATGACTTGAATTTACATGTTCCGTTAAAGATGAAGTAGATTCATTTTTTTGAATTGCTCTTATATGTTCTTCTTTTCTTGTGCTAATTTTGCGGTTTTGTCCAATATAAGATCTCGTACAACCTGCACATGGAATTTCGTACACGCCTTGACTTTCTAAAGGGATAATATCTTTTGGGCTTTTTAAAACTTGACTTATTTTTAAATTTGTATTGAAAACTGTTTTTATGTCGTATCTTTTTAAAACTTTAGAAATTTTGTTTATGGTACCTTTGACAAATGGTAAAAATGCGTATTTTTGAGTTTCATCTTTTTCTTTGTCGTTGTTTGTAATTTTATTGTTTAATAACAGTTTTAATGATGCTTTATTGAAACCATTTTGTAAGAGGGCGTTTTCTAACGTTTCAATTTCTTCTTTTATGTGATTTTGATCACATTATGTTAAAGCTCTATGTAATAAAGATTTTGTTACTGAATTTATTTGGGCTGGATGATGATGAGAAAGTGCATTAAGATAACGGTTTGTATGAGTTGATTTTCTATGAATAGTATGCCCTAAACTACCATTAGATTGTTTAATTAATAAAATATCTAAAAAGGATCAAAAGGTCAAATCTTAACAAAATTTGATCCGCAAAGTCTAGATTTCCTTGTGTTTAATCTCTTTTTAAAGTGATCACACAAAACTTATAGAATCAATACGTATACACCATTATTTTGATGAAGGAAGTTGCACATGTTCTCGCGATCTTTAAAATTTGTAATTTTTAGGTCCTGAAAAAACGCTGTCACTCTATGTCGATTTTAGTCAAAATTTTAGTGAAAACTCTTTAGAACACAAGAAAAAAGGTTATCTATATGAGAAATGGTATATTGGGCATTATCAAAAAAAAAATAATATTCAAAAATTGTCAAAATTGACAAACGGCACATTTTTGTATCTCATTTTTAAGGCCTTTATAAAAAGATAAGAAGGTCTACGGTGGCTCAAAATATTTTTTATTGCATGTACTTTAAAACCTATTATCGTATATTTAATGTTGAGGCAGACATTTTGATATATCAAGCTTTAAACAAAAAATAACGTAAATTAAAAAAAAAATGCAAAATTATGCTTTGTTTAAACTGTTCTAACATTGTCAAATCTTCAAAAATTTGATTCACGAGGTCTACATTTTTTTGAGTTTAATTTTTCTTTAAAGTAATTACACTAGGCTTATAGAATTAATTTATATTTACCACTATTTTGATAAAGGAAGTTGCACATGTTTTTGCGATATTCAAAACTTGTAATTTTCAGGTCTTAAAAAAACGCCGTCACCCTATGTCAATTTTAATCAAAATTTTATTAAATTCTTTTAAGACCACAAGAAAAAAGGTTATTTATATGAAAAATGGTATATAGGGTTTAATCAACATGCCATGGAAAAAATGCAAGTCGTTGTGCTGCGTAGCCTGGTTGTACGTGTTGTACTCTTGATAATAATAAGGGTGAAAATTTTCACTAAAAAATGCTTCAAAAAAGTTGCTTTTTGTCGGGAAATCTCAATTGCTAGAGCATTACCGTTACAGAATCCGTAAACAAAAATGATATCTGCGAATTCTCCGTTATTGAACAGCATTCTTATCAAATTTTACTAACCGAATCAAAGAAAACTGTTTTAACAAGTATCAAAAGCTTGCATCAATGCACATTTAATAATAATAATAATAATACTTTATTGGTGGAAGAAATGATAAACCAAAAAATAGAAATACTAGGAATAACGGAAACAAAAAAGAAAGGGCAAGGGATAGAAAGAATACATAGAGGTTATTGGTTAATGTGGACAGGAGTGGAGGAAAAGGATAGAGCAAAAGGAGGAGTAGGAATGATAATAGCTCCGGAAAGGATAAAAGATTCAATAAGAGAAAAACACATAAATGAAAGAATTATGACAGTAGAAATGAAGCTAGGAGATAACGAAACATGGACCATGATAGTAGCATACGGACCAAATGAAGACGCAAAAAAAGAAGAGAAAGACAGCTTCTATACAAAATTACAAGAAGAAATAGACGATGGAGCAGAAAACATAATGATACTAGGAGACCTAAATGGGAGAGTAGGAAATCAAAACAACGGAATAGAAGAGGCTATGGGAAAAGAAGGAGAAGAAATTAGAAACAACAACGGAGAAAGAATTATTCAACTATGCATTGAAAACAATCTAGTAATAACAAACACTAAATGTGTTTGAATTCACAATACACAAGAACACAACCAACCAGAAACGAGAAATCAATAATTGACTACTACCTAGTTAACAGAAAAAACTGGAACAAGATAAAGAATGTAAAAGTAACAAGACAGACGGAAATAGGAAGCGATCATCATTTACTACGAATGGATATGAAATGGAAAACAAAACTTAAACCAGACAAAAGAAGGAAAAAAGTTAAGATAAAAATAAAAACATACAAACTAAAAGAAGAACAAATACAAGTGGCATACCAAGAGATACTACAAAAAAAATTCAGAGAGAAAGAAAAAAGAACGTCCATAGAAGGAAAATGGGAAATTTTTAAACAAATTATTCTAGAAGCTGCAGAAGAAAGCTGTGGATCAGCAAAAATAGTGAACAAAGATACTAAAAAAACTAATTGGTGGACAGAAGAAGTCAAAAAAGAGATAAGGGACAAAAAAGAAAAATGGAAAAGATACTTACAAACCAAGGAAATAGAAGATTACGAAAAATACAAAGAAAAGAGAAATAATACAAAGAAAATAATAAAAGAAGCAAAGATAAAATCATGGACAAAATTTGGAAAAGAAATGAATGAAAATTTCAACCGAAACCAAAAACTATTTTACGGAACGTTAAAACATCTAAAACAAAAAAAAGAATACAATATGATGAACATAAAAGATAAAAACGGTAAAATAATAACGGAAGAAGATAAGATAATGGAAAGATGGAGGCAATACTTCCAAAAACTAACAGAACAAGAAGCAGAAGAAAACAAAACAATAGAAGATGAAGAATTGCTACAGGAAAGAAGAACGGAAGAAATAGAAGAAATTAAAAAAGACGAAGTAATAGAAGCAATTAAAAAAATTAAAAACGGGAAGGCACCGGGAACAGATAAAATAACGCCGGAAATGATGAAATACATGGGAGATGAGGGAATTACACAAATAACGGAATTAATAAACGACATAATGAGGAATGGAAAAACCCCAAAGCAATGGAATAAAGGAATTATTCTACCCATACATAAAAAAGGCGATAAAAGGAAATGTGAAAACTATAGAGGAATCACACTAACGAGCATACCAAGCAAAATATTAACAAGAATTATTGAAAAAAGAATGAGAGACAAACTAGAAACAACAATAGAAGACAGCCAATGTGGATTTAGAAGAGAAAGAAGCACACAGGATCTAATATTTATAATTAGACAATTAAGTGAGAAAATGATTAAAAAAAATAGAGTAATGCACATATGCTTTGTTGACCTTGAAAAAGCTTTCGACAGGATCAAGAGAGAGGACATATGGAAAGAACTAGAAGAGAGAGCAATTGAGAAGAAAATAATAAACGTAATCAAAAACATGTACACAGAAAACAAAAACATAGTCAGAATGAATAACGAAGAATCAAAAGAATTCCAAACGAAAAAAGGTGTGAAGCAAGGATGTGTGTTAAGCGCATTGCTTTTCTCAATTGTGCTAGACAGGGCAATAAAACAGGCAAAGCAAAAAATGAAAATGGTAAAAATAGGATATTGGAAAATGGAAGTAACAAAAATAGCAGAACTGCTATTTGCAGACGATATGGCAGTGATTGCTGAAACCGAAGAAGAGTTACAACACAACATGGAAATAATAGAGGAACAACTAAAGAAAATAAACATGAAAATAAATTATGAAAAAACAAAGACCATGATAATTGCAAAAGAAAAACTGAATCACGAAATAAGAATAAAAGGAAGAATAATAGAACAGGTCGAACAATACAGATACTTAGGAACAATAATACAAAGCAACGGAAAACTAGACAAAGAGATAGAGGACAAAATAGGAAAAACAGCAAAAATATATAACATGTTAAAAAATACTTTCTTTAACAAAAAAGAAATATCAAAAACAACAAAAACAGAAATGGTAAAAAAAGTAATCAGACCAACATTAACATATAGTAGCGAAACATGGACGATGACAGGAAAACAAATAGAAAGAATAAATGCTATGGAGATGAGATTTCTTAGGAAGATTGAGAACAAAACAAGAAAAGCTAAAATAAGGAACGAGACATATAGGACGAATTTAAATATAAAACCAATACAAGAAAAAATTATTGAAGGTCAAATGAGATGGTATGGACATATCAGAAGAATGAGTGAAGAAAGAAATACTAAGAAAATTTATGAGACAAGAGTAACAGGAGAACACAAAAGAGGAAGACCCAGAAAAGAATAAAACAGCGCAATAAAGGAAGAAGCTACAAGAAAAGGAAACACGTGGGAAAAAATAAAAGAGATAGCCAAGGATAGGAAGAAATGGAGAAAATATTACACAAACTAATAATGTATACGCCTGACACCGAAAGGTAAAAAAGGCAATTGAATAAATAAATAAATAATACTTTATTTACGGTATAGTCTTACCATTAACATCTACATGAAATATACATAAACAATGACGTTTTTCAATACAAAAATAAAGAATACAAAAAATAACATTCATAAAAGCGCACATATTAAACCTTAGTCAGCATGACTTAGCTGACTTTTGAACGTAGATTTAGAGACACAAATTACATTAATATCGGTTGGTAAATTATTTGCAAATCTACACATTCTACCGAGTGGATTGTTGAAACCATAATTAATAGAATGGGTAGACTCGCGAAATAAAAAAGAATGTCTGTTATGTATATTATTAGGTGCTACATAGAATGGAAGAGTACCAAGTAGCTCCGGGCAATCAATCTCAGACATAATTAAATTACGCCAGAACGACAAATTAGCTCTTTTGCGGCGAATCTTCAATGGCAATAGGTTGTGCAATGAAGCAATGAGCAGTAATAATAATTTACAGATAAAATGCCGGATTTATAAGACAATAAACGACAAAACTTTTTTTGAATTTGTTCAATACTACGGTTATGAATTTCATAAACAGGACTCCAAACTGACCGAGCATACTCTAAATGCAAACGCACCAAAGCACAATATAAAAGTTTTAATGTACTGGCTGATAAATTCGTGGACATTCTATATACAAATTCTAACATTTTTATGGCACAATTGCACATAATGTTTATATGTTCAACAAATGTAAGTTTATGATCAAAAATAACGCCTAAATCTTTTATTTGTGTCACTTTGTTTAACACTTTAGTGTCAATTATATAGTTAAAAGAAATTTTATTTAAAATTCTATGAAAATTTATTGAAAAACATTTATCAGCATTAAAAAATAATTTATTAATGAAACACCAAGTATTTATAAAATCCAAGTTCAGTTGTAAAAGATGGCAGTCATTGAGGGATGATAGAATAGAATAGAATAGAATAGAATAGAATAGATTTTTATTCACTTAGGCCAACACAAATACAAATAAATATATAACATGGATGTGAACGTCAAATAAAAGTACATAAAACAGTTGAAAAGAAATCATAACAAATCGCAATCACACAATACAAATAAAAATTGTTATAAAATTACACTAATAGTGAGTCACTTAAAATTTCATTAATATTATAATATGCTTTAACAAATAACATATTTTTTACTTTTTTCTTAAAGCTATTCATGTTGAGACTTTTACATTCAGAACTCAATTTATTCCAAATTTTTATACCTATACAAAAATAGGTGTTGTGAAAAGTATTAGTTTTATGTTATTCATTGAATAGAAGATGACCATTTCTAGTGGAATAATTGTGGTTTTGAGATAAAGTTTTAAAGCTATGTAAGTTTATTTTGATGTAGCACAATGTTTTCAAAATATACACACATGAAAATGTTAAAATTTTATTTTGTTTAAAGATAGGCATGCAAGATTGTTGAATTTGAAGATTAAAAATTAACCTAATAATTTTTTTTGCAAAATAAAAACTCTATAAATATCAGGAGCAGTTCCCCATAAAAGTACATTTAACGAAAGGTGCGAATATGCTAATGCGTAATATATATTTAATACAGCATCGATATTTAAAACGTTTTTTAACTGAAGAATAGAAAAATATGCCACATTCATTTTTTTGCAAACATAATCAATATGCCCCGACCACGAATGATCAGCATCAAAATATGTTCCAAGATACTTAACTGATTTAGACAGTTTATATTCAAAATTATTTAAATAAATATTTAAATCAGTTGGTAAAACTCGTCGTTTAGAAAAGTATATACTTTCTGTTTTATTGTGATTGATTATCAAGGCATTACTTTTACACCATGAAGTGAATTGTGTAATGGCTTGTAACGCTTTAGTCTTGAGTTCATTGATGTTAAATGCACTTACCAAAATGCTAGTGTCATCTGGAAAAATAGTTACCTTGCCATCTAATATAGCATCAGGCAAGTCGTTGATATAAATAAGAAAAAATAGTGGCCCTAACGTAGAACCTTGTGGGACACCTAAGTTTATATTTTTAGTAGTAGATTGTACTAAACCATCTTTAACAAACATTTTTCTGTTAGAAAGATAGGATTTGATTAGACTTGACAATTTTCCTCTAAATCCAATGTTTTGTAATTTGTTAATTACAAATTCAATATTTACAGTGTCAAAAGCGCAAGAAAGATCGAAAAAAAGACCTAAGACGTGTTTATTTTTATCAATGTTTTCAACAACGTAATTAAAATGATTGCAAGATGCAGTTTCAATTGATAATTTAGGTCTATAACCATGCTGACAGTTGCTTAAAATATTAAGTTTATTAATAAACATAATCATTCTTTCGTAGATGATTTTTTCGAACAATTTCGATATGGTGGATAATAGAGATATGGCTCTGTAGTTTTCAATATTGGTTCTATCACCTTTTTTAAATAATGGTATGACTGCAGCAATTTTCAGAATGTCCAGAAACTCTCCGACATCTAATGCTCTATTAAATAAATAAACTAAATGCACTTTTATAATATCAATAACACTATGAATTGCATTATGTGGAATATCATCTGATCCCGCAGAAAAAGATGATTTTAAGGTTTTGGAAGTAGAAATAATATCATACACTGTTATGTTTGTCATGACAATCGTATTACAAATATGTTTCCCAAAAGTACAATCAGTAGATAATTTGAAGTTATAGTGAATATTTAATTTACTTTCCGCAATGTTAGAAAAGTGCTGGACAAAACTATTACAATTATCTATTTTGTTACTAATAATATTGTTGTCAACAACAATTTTGTCAACAGCATTATGTTTAATATTTTTGTTAAGTGACGTATTAACTAAATACCAAATAGATTTAATTTTATTATTTGAATTATAAATAACATTTGAATAATATTGTTTTTTGCAAAGTTTAATGTTTTCAGAATGTTCCCGTTTTTTATTTTTGTACAAAGTTGTTAGTTCTTGTGAACCTGAATTGTGACTGAGCAAGAACAGTTGTTTTAAATTCTTACTTTCATTACAAATGTTTGTAGTAACCTATGGACTTTTCTCAATTTTCTTAGGTGGTAATAGTTCTAACGGACATGCATTATTAAAGTTTTCATATAGTTTGTCAATAAAATATTGGAAAGCATCGTTGTTGTTTTCTATAAAATACAGATTGTTCCAGTCTATATATGTAACAAGGGATTTAAAAATATCTAACTTGTTAGCAGATATTATTCTTTTCATGTTAAAAGAAGAAGTAACCTTATATTCAGTATTTTTTATTTGCAAACACATTAACGTTGATAAATGATCAGCAACTAAAGGCTGAACCACTTTCCAATTATAATCCTCAACGTTAGTTATAATATAATCAATTAGTGTAATAGAAGTATCACCATTTTTGTTTGTAAATATCCTAGTTGGTTTAAAAGTATTAACAATATTCTTCTATACATTTTTAAATCATCCGCAAATAAAAGAAATGAAAATGAATTGATATATTATTATTATATATATATATATAAATTTATCATTAATAAAATAAAATAAAATTGGTCCACAATAAGATCCTTGAAGAACACCAGATAAAACAAGAATAAGCTGTGACAAAAAGTTTATAATTTTTACACACTGCGTGCGGTTTTTCAAAAAGCTGAATAACCAGGAAGTCACATCATGATGAAATCCCAAAGCACTGAGCTTGGCAATCAAAATATTATGACTCACACGATCAAACGCTTTTGAAAAATTGGTGTAGATTGAGTTAACTTGTACTTGTACCTTTTCATAACAGAGTAAATTAGTAAGTGTGGAACGCTCTTCACGAAATCAATGCTGCTCTTCTATTAAGATGCTTTTGCACAACCATTGCAACTGACCAGTTACAATTTCATCGAACAATTTAGGTATAGCAGATAGTGATATTCTCTTTGGCTTCAGATTTAAACAAAGGCGTAATTTAGCTCTGTTTCCATATTTGAGGAAATTTAGTGTCATTCAATGAAGCATTGAAAAGTAAGTGCAATGGCTTTGCAATCAAATAAATGCACTTTTTTAACAGTAAAAAAGGAATGCCGTCGGGCCCAACGCTTAAACTACATTTAAGGTTTTAAACTCCCATAAAAACATCACACAAACTAATAGAAAATTTTGAATGTATTACGTTATTATTAAAATTAAACAATGGAGTTGGATAAGTTTTGTTATCATAAACTGAAAAAAAAAATCTGCAAAATTAGTTACAAAGTCGTTCCCATTATTACAAGTTTGATCTTTATATTGCATTGTGGCTGGAAAACCATTAGTTTTTTTTGTTTTCATTAACAAATCTCCAAAAATGTTTTGGATTATATTGAATTACTTTCAGTTTCTAAAATATATTGCTCGTATTGATTTGCACTGAGATTTTTGCACGAAATACTAATACATTGGACACTTGTTAAAGTTATGTTGTTTTGTATGTGTTTTTTTGCTAAATAAAAAGTTTTTTAAATATTTTGTATTTGTTGACTATCTCAAAAACATAGCAAGATAGACAAAAAGTGATTTAGATTTTTAGAAGAACAAAGCCGATTTTGACAATTTTTGAATATAAAAAAATTTTTGATAAGGTCTAATATAAGATTTTTCATATAAATAACCTTTTTTTTGTGGTCTGTAAAGTATTTACTAAAATTTTGACTGAAATCGATATAAGGTGACAGCGTTTTTTCGAGACCTAAAAATTACAAGTTTTAAAAATCGCAAAAACATGTGCAGCTTTCTGCATCAAAATAGTGGTAATTATGTATTAATTCTATAAATCTTGTAAAATCACTTTAAAAAAAGAATAAACCCAAAGAAATCAAGACCTCGTCGATTAATTTTTTTCTTAATTTGACAAAGTTTTCATAATTTTGCAGTTTTGCTAAATTTACGGTTTTTTTTGCAATAATGTTTAAAGCTTAATATATCAAAATGACTGTCCCAACATTAAATAAACAATAATGGGTTTTAACGTACATGTAATAAAAAATATTTTAAACCATCGTAGACCTTTTTATCTTTTTTTAAAGACCCAAAAATTGAAATACAAAATTGTGCGGTTTTCCAATTTTGACAATTTTGAATATTAAAAAATTCTTGATAATGCCCGATATACCATTTCTCATATGGATAACCTTTTTTCTTGTTTACTGAAATTTTGACTAAAATCGACATAGAGTGACAGCGCTTTTTTGGGACCTGAAAATTACAAGTTTTGAAGATCGCAAAAATATGTGCACCTTCCTGCATCAAAATAGTGGTGTATACGTATTGATTCTATAAGTTTTATGTGATCATTAAAAAAAAAAGATCAAACACGAAAAAATCTAAACCTTGTAGATCAAATTTTGTTAAGATTTGACAAAGTTAGAACGGTTTAAAGAAAGCAAAGTTTTGCGATTCTGCTTAATTTACGTTTTTTTTTGGAATAATGTTTGAAGCTTAATATATCAAAATGACTGCCCCAATATTAAACATAATCATATGGGTTTTAAAGTACATGTAATAAGGAATAATTTGATCGTGGACCTTTTTATCTTTTTTCAGAACCCCAAAAATTAATATACAATATAAGCTAAAAAAGATGTTTTATTGTGAAATTTCTGACCTTTAAATGTGTGTCATTTTGAACAGGCAATATTCTAAGGTCTTAAACTTTGGGAATCTCATTTTTTTCATCTATATTTTGATCCCTAAAAATTTGAGCAAAATCAAAAAGGTCGACTTTTTCAAATTAGTCAAAAAGTAATGGAATTACCCACATATATATATAGAATAGTAATTGTAATTGTCAAATTTTATTTGAGTTTTAAATCTGTTTCCTTTTTGTTCTTATTTCACAATTCTTTTATGTTCTTTACAATTACTTTTTTTAGCACTGAGGAAGAAAGCAGATTAGCTTCCGAAACGTCTGCTATGTGATTGTTGTTGACTAAATGATAAAATAAATCTTTATTGAAATTAAATTGTCTATTTAATCCATTCCTAGTGAAAAACTTTTTTTTAATTATTGAAAAAAAAAACAATCAAATTAACTGCAATAACTATTTTTTAGTTTTTAAAAACTATGGTAATAAGAAATGAAGCAAGATCTAAATTAAAATAAATAATAAAATTGCTTTAAAAAAATTTTATACCTTAAATATAACCGTCACACATATTTATAAATATAATTTGAACCTAACCTAATAAACTTATAATTATACCTAGATTTTGTAAAATTAAAGTTTCAATTTCAAAACCATCTGTTAATATGCACCCTTTTCTGATATATCTGTCTTCATCTTCATCTTCATCTGACTTAATAAATACAAACCCCTGTTTACTGTGTCTGTAAAGTAAGTTTTTTTATTAGATATTAATCCAAATCCCCTGACAAGGATTCAGCAAAAAATGTATAAAAATAGAACAGACGCCTGCTGCGTAGTTAGATTATTTCGATTGCAAGGTTTTGAAGAATTTCCCTTATTGATACTGAATACGAAATTTACTTATAGCGCTACAACTCAACCGTTCAAATGAAGCTATTCACAACTAACTGATATATGAGAGGCGCCTACAATATCCCAATAAATATTTTTTCATCTCAATTCACATTTCATCATCAATCATTAAATTAAATCATCATCGCTATCGTGCTTGTTACTTGCAAACCAGTGTGTATAAAAAGCGCTTGTAACTGAAAATTAGAAAATGTTTTTATTTGATAATAAACGAAAATTATCCTTAATTGTTAAATAATATTAAACTGACCACATTTTGATGAAATAATGCTCATTAATTTTTGTTGTTTTTATATTACTCAATGATTTTAAAGCTTACTCCTTTCTATGTGTGTTATTAGGTCAGAAAATCAGACTCAAAAAAATCAATGTAAAAAAAATATTAATTTGTAAAGTCTGAGAAATTCATTCTAACAATAAAAGTTTTTGTTTCACAATTAAGTCAACTTTTTATAATTAAAAGTAGAAAAACTAAAATCTAACGCAAAACAAGTGAAAGCTTTTTTTATAACGTAAATAGTTTTTATAATTAGAATCTGTAGCACTTATAAACAAAAATCTTGATACAATATGTGACTTGTCAGTTGAAAAAAATATTTATTAAATATTTTTATAGATATAATCAATACCATTCAATAGAATGGAAGATAGAACGACTAACACAATAAGATTATTCGATATCTTTATAATATTAATTTTAACTCTCAACATAAAAGTAATTTTATCAATAGTATTGAATTTTTATTAACCATTTATTATTATGTATAATTTTAAATATTTGTAAGTAGTAGTTTTTTTTTTTAATTTAATTGCTTTACTTTTAAATTTCTTAAGGTGACGGTACCGACGTACGACTGGTTGCGTCGTATATGGGAAATGATATAGTACGCTTACATCGTTTTACAAGCAAATTACATAACTGATCATGTCATGCAATGTAGAGATTAAAAGTTTGAACTTTTGCTCAAGTCATAAAAAAAGATTATTTTTTTTAAGTTAAGAATAGATTTTTATATTAATTATTATAAACGGGCACTTCCAAAATCTTTGTAAATACGTTGTTTATTCATATCCGTGATGTTCTTTGATACTCAGATTAAACTATGTCCAACTTTAGTAACATATCTTTAAATTAAAACAATTTTTATAAAACTGTTCCACGTAATTTTTAAATAAACCCTTTAGAAAATTTTCAATGTTTTGTAATGTTGAATTATTAAATTACTAGGCAACTTTTTGTGCAAAGTTAAATCGCTTAGTTCCGCTATTATCTCGTATGTGGCGCTAATATTGCATTGGTTTACTGCTCGTATTTTTGATGCATATTTTCGAATGTTATCGGCAAACTGCCGAAAATAGTCAAGGACGTCAAAAATGTATACAAATGCAATTTAAGTTAAATTTGATTAAAAAAATTTAAATTACATCCCTAAAAGGTTTTTTGCAATTCTGAACTATAATATTGACTTTTCAGTTGCCATTTTCGATGTTATAACTACTTACTTTTTTTCACTAGTGAAAAAAAGTAAGCACTTTTTTTCACTACTAATAAAATTTAAAAAAAACAATAATTATCAGAAACTTGCGGATTATACTCCAAAATTGCAAAAAATAGTGTATGTTACACGTGTAAAATGCGTGTTTTTTTACTCGTCGCATTATAGATCTCGTTCTTCGAATTCGATCTATAATTTGCGACTCGTTAAAAAAACACTATCATTTTACAACTTGTAACATAAATAACTATTGCACGACAGACAAATATATTACACGACAAAAACATATTTCACACTGACAGTAAAGTATATTTCACGACATTTAAATATAACATGAACGGTTGAATAGAACATATAAACAGCAAAAAAAGTTTTTAGAACGATAACTAACAAGACAAAATAAAACAAATGCCAACATAATAGGATGTTTGAACGACAGCAAACTAATAATTAGAATAATTTAAACTATTATCTTAATTAATAATTAAAACAATAGTCTACATTATTCTATGTATTTATTTGCTGTAGGTTAATTTGCAAAAACCAGTTATTTTTTATATTTCTGTTTTTGTTTTTGCATAATAATATTACATTGATATGTTTTACTTTTGTTTATAGAGATTTGTCACTAGCAAAGCGTTTAAGCCAAGCTGGTATCTGCTGGTATCTATATAGCAAGGTTTTAAATTCATCTACAAGCCGTGCCTCGTAATTTTTGTTTCTATGTTAAATATTTAATTATTTTGAAAGAGTTATTTATTTTGATATCATTTATTTAATATTAGATGTGATGGTGAAGAAAGTTATTGATTGGATGCGGTATGCATATTCAGTTTATCTATTCGGTTAATATTGACGATACAGAATTATTTTATCGTGATTATATAATTCTGTCGTGGAATTAATTTTTTGTTGTGCTATGTATTATTCTGAAGAGCAACGTATACATATTATTTGTTGCGTAATGTATTATTTTGTCTTGGAATGCATTACTTTGGCGTCGTAAAATTTATTTGATTGGTTGGGCATTGCATTTTTTCAGACCACGACTCTCGTTTTACGATTGTATGAATAATACAAAATAAATAATATACGAATTATGTACTTTTTAAAATTAGGAAAAAAAAATATGCATTTTCTGACTATGTATCTAAACATATTATTTTAGAATACTCGATGTAAAAATAACAAAAAGGCTACAGGATTAGTCAAAATTACCGGAACATAAATAATTCTCAAACCGAAAAAAAATCAAAAAAAGTTTTGAACAAATGTTTATTTGGTTTTAAACAAACTGTTGTTTAAATATATTTTTAATATTTAGGATAGAATGTTCGTTTTATTGTGGAAGTTTGGTAAATTTTTTTTTTAATGAATATATTTTTATATTTTTTAATTTTAAAATTAATTTTGAGTATCTTTTAGTAGAAATATTTTTTTTATAAACTGCGCCATTTTTGAGTTAATTCAAACTGTTGAACTTCAAATAAAGAACGTTTTTTCAAATACACATTTATTTTAACCAAATAGATAAAAAGAACAATTACATAAGAAACAAATAGCAAAATAATCATTAAAAAATGTAAACCTACCCAAGTCTTTATTATCAAGAAATTGGCTAATCAACAATTGTTGATTGGAATTTATCAAAAATATGCATAAAGTTAAAGAAAATAAAATTTTCTTAATCACAAACACTTGGATGGGACACAAATATAAACCAAATCACGCTTTATAGTTGAAATAGTTAGGCCCGCCCACCCACCCAAGTGTTGGTGATCCAGAGATTTGCTAATCAACAATTGTTGATTGACATTTGTCAAAAATTTGAGCAAAGTTAAAGAAATTATAATTTTCTTGATCACAAACACTTGGGCGGCTATGCGGGATACAAGTATAAAAAGTATAAATTGGTTAATCAACAATTGTTGATTAAAATTTGTCAAAAATATGCAAAAAGTTGAAAAAATTATAACTTTCTTAATCATAAACACTTAGGTGGATGGGATACAAGTATAAACCACATCACAATTTAATGTTGAATTACTTTGGCCCATCCACCCACCCAAGTGTTTATATTATTTAAAATATGCGCAAAGTTGAAGAAATTATATTTTCTTGGTCACAAACACTCATATAAAACATTAGATATTTCAGAAAAATCCCTAAATCAAACCAAAATTATTATGAAAAGCTGTAATAATTATATGCGTATTAATCCGGTTACAAATATAATTAGATTTAATTAAATTCAAGAAACAAATAAAAAATTATTTATTGGAAAATGTAATACTTATAAAAAAATCCCCACAAAAATATAAATGCGACGCAATTAATCAAACCATCAAATAAAATTTATTAACTATTACATAATGAAAACGCAATATAGAAATCAATTACCTTTAATAAATAATTAATCCGTATTAAATGCACATCACAATTTTGATCCACCGGCAGGAACCATCTAGCACGACACAGCACATCCGCACATTTCGACCGACTAACACTGACTGAGCTCGCTCGGCGTCTGTTGCTGTCGCGGAGGCGGTTACTCCAAAGGCGGCCGAGTTACGGCCCTCCAAAGTCCAACCTGGGGCACACGCGCTTTCACCATCTGAGGCCCCAACGCAGAATTCTCACCGACGTTTTGTCAGCGGTCCGCGCGTCTGGACTAACTCGGCGAGACGCTTGGAAAACTCAACTCATTCGAAGGCCAAATCCACGTCAGCTGGACTTGGACACCGAACTGCAGATACTAGAATCGCCCACGCCGACTCCGTCAACTAGGACGCCGCCGATCGCCAACGATCCGCCGCAACCGCCATAGACGACCGAGCCAGGGACACAGCAGGATTTGCCCCTGCTTTATTGCACCGGCAAACATTCGAAAGGGCCACTTATTCGGCAGCCTCCGGGCGTCGATTAACGTCCTGCGATCTTACCGATCGTGGCCGGGAACGATCTTTTCAGACCGATCCCGCGCTAAACCAACAAGCTCAAACTTGCGACAGCAATTAGCCATTGCTTGATTAATCTTTTTTTCTGCCAACAGGAACCCGGAAGAAGCCGTGCTGAGTCATCACCGACCCAGTCCGACGACAATTGGAGCCCAACGCGTGGGGCATTCGAGAAACAAGGATTTCACACCCCACGACCCTATCTACCACCGACAAGAAATAAAAGAAAATTAATTACAATTTTTTTTTTCAGGAAAATTTAATTTTCAAATTTACATCATTTTTCTAATTACAGAAAAATGGTAGGAAGATCGAGAAAAAACACCCCGAGGAAGATGACGACACGATCGACGCGGATGCCAGTGGGAACCCCAACCACAGAGATTGCCGCCGCAAGAATGGCCGCTGCCGCACGGACCGCTGCCGCCGCACCGTCTGCCGCTGCCGCCGCACCGTCTGCCGCAGCCGCCGCGCCGACTGCCGCTGCCGCCGCATTGACTGACGCTGCCGCCGCACCGACCGCCGCTGCCGCAGATGTTGCCGCCGCCGCCGAAATTCATGTTGCCGCCGCACCGATTGCCGCTGCCGCCGCACCGATTGCCGCTGCCGCCGCACCGATTGCCGCTGCCGCCGCACCGATTGCCGCTGCCGCCGCACCGACTGCCGCTGCCGCTACTCAAACGCTGAGGATAAGAGAACTGGAGCTCCAAGTCAGGGAACAGGAGATCAAAGTACGCGAGAGAAGAATCAAGACGGAAGCGGAGACAAGTAGGACATGGACACTGCCGCACACCCACCCGGCGGCCTACCAACCGGAAAAATACCTTCCCAAATTTAATGGGTATTTTCACGAAGACCCGGTGATCTTCTTCGAAAAGTTGGAACGTCACTTCAAGGAGTTCAAGGTTCCCGCGGTGGCCCACCGACACCAACTCCTAGAAGCGACGCAGGGGAAAGCGCGCCACTTCTTGACCACCTACGAAGAATGCCTGGAATCTTCGTATGAAGACAGCAAAAAGAGGCTGATAAGGAAATACGACGACCCACTCCTGATGGCCGACCTGTCTAGGGAGCTATGCACGGGTCACCAAGGAACCGGAGAACCTGCCGAGGCGTTCTTGCTGAAGAGGAGGCTGCTGTATAAGAGGGTGCATCCACAACACAGCGAGCAGCAGATGGCCAACGCGCTTATCAACAAGCTGGAGCCGAGGATTGCGATGGCTATGGACACCGTCCTACCCACTTCATTCGACGATCTGATGAACATCGCCATGAGGATCGAAGCCCGGATCGACGACCGCCGCCTACACAAGCCAAAACAGGCGAACAACCAGGCGAACAACCAGTCGAACAACCAGTCGGGAAACTCCCGACGGGCCGGAGACCACTAAAAGTCCCAACATCCCCGGCCCAAGTAGGCGTCCTAGGAGATTCGCGAGAGCTACCCCGGATCCACGTCACCATCAACGGACAGCCACGGATCGCTCTTATCGACAGCGGAGCAAGCGTAAACCTAACCCGGTTTGAGCTGCCCAACCTTCGCCCGAACAAGACGACCGTGACCCAAGCCGACCAGTCCCACCTCACCATCACTGGAGTGGCCAAAGCAGAAGTTAGGGTAAGAGATGTCCTATCTACCACTTCCTTTCTGGTAGTCCCCCAGTTAGGGGAGGAGGCGATCCTGGGACAAACCTGGCTTTTGGAAATGGAAGCGAATCTGGACTACAGCCGGCGATGCCTACACGTCGGAAAAGGACCCAGAACCGACGTCTACTGGATTCGAAAACCCCCCACCGGATCAACAACCATCAAACCAACCGTCATCGACGGAGAACTACCAGACAACGGATTCCCGGACCAGCAGAAGTTCAAGGAACTGATGGCCGCGTTCCATTCGACGTTTGCGGACTCGCCGCTACCAAGTACCACCAAGACGGTGAAGCACCACATACAACTTGAGGAGACCGCCACTTCCATTCGAGTCAGGCCGTATTCGTACACCCCGGCGAAGAAAGAACTCATCTACAGAGAAGTGGAACAGCTTCTAGCCGACCGGATCATCGAGCCCAGCTCAAGCGAGTACTGCGCGCCGATAGTGCTCGCGAAGAAAAAGGACGGTTCACCCAGGTTCTGCGTGGACTACCGAAGGTTGAATGATGTCACCAAGCATGAATTCGCCCCACTACCAAAGATCCACGAGACCCTACACGACTTCGGAGGAGCAAGCGTTTTCACGAAGATGGACTTGAAGAGCGGATACTGGCAGGTCCCCATGACGAGGGAGTCAAGGCATCTGACGACGTTTGCCACTCCAGACGGCGCCACGTATCAGTTCAGGGTGATGCCATTTGGACTGAAGAATGCTCCAGCCATCTTCCAGAAGCTGATGGCCCGAGTCCTGGCGGGGCTGCTGGGTAAGTTTGCACTTGTCTATTTCGACGACATCGTTGTATTTTCTAGGAACTATGACGAACATCTAACCCACCTGAGGAAGGTGCTGGAGAGACTTCAAGGATACGGACTTACCTGCAAGCTCTCCAAATGCGAGTTCGGCCGGACAGAAATAGAGTACCTGGGTCACCAAGTCACCGCCGAAGGCAACAAACCTCTCAGCACCCACTTGACCTCAATCCGGAACTACCCCACACCCACGACGAGAAAACAGCTGCGAAGCTTCCTGGGGGTCTGCACCTGGCTGCGGGAATACGTCCCGAAGTTTGCGGACATCGCTGCCCCGCTGACGGACCTACAAGGGAAGAACCGGCAATTCCGATGGAACGATGAAGCCGACCGAGCGTTTGGAGAAGTAAAGGCAGCTCTGGACAAACCGCTACATCTACACCGACCCAAGCCAGGCCTGAAGTTTGTTCTGCAAACGGACGCTAGCCACCTGGGCCTAGGAGCGGTCCTGTACCAAGAGGACGGAGGACATCAAAGAGTAGTCTCCTACGCCAGCTCCCGCCTCAACAAACAACAACAGAGGTTCCACAGCAACGAACTGGAGTGCCAAGCGGTCGTATGGGCAATTGGGAAGTTCCGACCGTACTTGGAAGACGAGCCATTCATCCTGAGGACGGACAATCGGGCCCTGGTTTGGCTAAACTCCTCATCGGACCACAAATCGAAGATCACCAGGTGGGCCATCTTACTCACAGAATTCAGCTTTCAGGTTGAACACTTCCAAGGGGAGACCAACCACCTGCCAGACGCTCTGTCCCGACTACCAGATGGCGAACCGATGGAAGAAAACGACGAAGAAGTGGAACGAATGGCGTGGCCTCAACGTCACGTCGAATCGGTAGCGGTCAACACGAATCAGGCGGAAGAAGTGGAAACCCTCGCAGCCAAAGTAAGAAGAGCCCAGAAGAACTGCCAGTTTACCCGAGAGATCCTCCGACGATTTGAGGAGATGCAGAACGAAGACGAATACCCATCAGAAATGGACGGCGGCTACCGAGTGGACGAAGACGGAGCCCTAATCAGAACACTGGAAAGACGAGACCAGCTGGTCGTACCCCCCGAGATGCAAGACACCGTCATCCGACACCACCACGGAGAGGAGACCGCCGGACACCCCGGACGGGAAGAGACCATCCGAAGCATCCGCAAGGCGTACCATTGGCCCAACATCGCCAAGAACGTCAAGAAGTTCATCCAGAGGTGCTTGATCTGCGCCACGGTGAAAGGAGGAAGAAAGCAAGAGAAAGCCCCACTGCACTCACAACCGACGGACCGGCCATGGGAGAGAATATCAATCGACTACGTGGGCCCATACGACGTCACTCGAGGAGGAAACCGCTTTGCCCTGACGGTGATGGACATGTGTACCCGATGGACCGAGGCATTCCCAGTGTCAAGCGCCACCAGCGAGAAGACATGCCGACTCCTGGAACACGAGATCTTCCATCGATTTGGCTACCCAAGAATCATCTTGTCCGACAACGGGACCCAATTCACTAGTCAGATCTTCGCCGAGGCATGCAAGAAGTGGAAATGTCTCCACCACACCACCGCTACATACCACCCTCAAGCCAACCCGGTAGAACGTCGACATGGAGAGCTGAAGAAGAATCTAAGGATCCTCATCGCCGAGAACCCCAGAAAGGACTGGGACGAACTAATTTCTCTTGCCCTGTTTCAGCACCAGCGACGCTCTAACGAAGCTACCAACCTAACACCCAGCGAGGCCCTGCTAGGAGCGAACCTCACGGCACCAGGCACCTGGGACGACCCGGAATTAAAACGAAGGGTAGAGAACAACCCAGAGGACCGAGAAGAACGACTACAAGGGATCCGACATCGGCAGAGCACCTACCGAGACAAGAGGTACCCCAGAAGAAAGAACGCCGCTACCACCTACGGATCAGGAGACGAGGTCCTTTTCAGAGGGAGAGCAAAAGGATTTGCTCCAAAATGGATCGGACCCAAGAAGGTCATCTCCACTGCAGGCAAAAACTGCTACTGGATCGAAGACAACCCCCACAGACCACCCACCAAGGTCCACATAGACGACTTGCGACCGTCCCCCACGGAAGACCGTCCGCCGCCCCCAGACGAGGCCCTACAACAGGAACTACCCCAAGGCTCAGTCGCCGAAGAGGGGGCGATTGTTGCTGTCGCGGAGGCGGTTACTCCAAAGGCGGCCGTGTTACGGCCCTCCAAAGTCCAACCTGGGGCACACGCGCTTTCACCATCTGAGGCCCCAACGCAGAATTCTCACCGACGTTTTGTCAGCGGTCCGCGCGTCTGGACTAACTCGGCGAGACGCTTGGAAAACTCAACTCATTCGAAGGCCAAATCCACGTCAGCTGGACTTGGACACCGAACTGCAGATACTAGAATCGCCCACGCCGACTCCGTCAACTAGGACGCCGCCGATCGCCAACGATCCGCCGCAACCGCCATAGACGACCGAGCCAGGGACACAGCAGGATTTGCCCCTGCTTTATTGCACCGGCAAACATTCGAAAGGGCCACTTATTCGGCAGCCTCCGGGCGTCGATTAACGTCCTGCGATCTTACCGATCGTGGCCGGGAACGATCTTTTCAGACCGATCCCGCGCTAAACCAACAAGCTCAAACTTGCGACAGCAATTAGCCATTGCTTGATTAATCTTTTTTTCTGCCAACAGGAACCCGGAAGAAGCCGTGCTGAGTCATCACCGACCCAGTCCGACGACACGTCGTGCGCGAATTTATACCCTCGGCATTGACGTCACGCCAACGACAAAAATTATTATTTTATTTAAATTACAAATTGCATTTTCATCATTAAAACGGCACTTTTGAGACTCGCCATTAAAGAAACCGATACAGAAAAATCTCAGCTTTCAGATGGTTATAATCTTATTCCGATTGGATTAGATTCCGATTATATATAAACAAAAATGTTAATTAAAAATATTAAACATTTTTCAATCAAATTGAAATTAATACAGAATTATTGTTTAATTATTAGGAACAAAAGTATTAATTAGATTTTTAATATATTAAGTAGAATTATGCAAATATATGCAATTTTGACAATTAAATTTTTAGCTTCAAATGATTAATTAAGTTTATGAAAACATGCTTCCTATTTAGTTAAAGCATTTCTGAAAGTTGCAAGTCTTGAATTGGCCCCATTCTCGTGATACGGCAATCGCAGTATTAGTTAACCTCAATTTGTACATTTATTAAATACTGTATGAAAACGTAAAAATTATGCAATTGCAATAGCATATTTGCATTCCTGGGGTTAACTTTGTACGATTTTGAAAGAATCAGATCTGTATTCAGCCCCATTTGTATGCTGTGAGAATGGCCCCCTTCACTAGCTTCAATGACCACATTTAGTAAATATGGTAGCAAATTAGTATTATATTTGCAATCCTGGCATGGTCTATACTTGATTCTGTAAGTAACAAGTCTCTAGTTGGCCCCATTTGTACGCTATGAGAAGGGGCCCGTTCACTAACCTCAATGAGTACATTTAGGAAGTATAGTAGCAAATTGGTATTATATTTGCAATCCTGGCATAGCCTATGCTTAATTCTGAAAGTTACAAGTTTCTAGCTGGCCCCATTTGTATACTATGAGAAGGGCCCTCTTCACTAACCTCAATGAAAACATTTAGCAAACATAGTAGCAAATTGGTATTATATTTACAACTCTGGCATAGCTTATACTTGATTTTAATACTACCAAATCTCTAGTTAGCCCCGCTTGCACGCTACGAGAAAGGCCCCCTTCACTAACCTCAACGACTACTTTTAGCAAATTAGTATCATATTCTCATTCCTTGTATGATCTATGCTTGATTCTAATGATACCAAGTCTTTACCTAGCTCCATTTTTGTAGTATGAGAATGGCCCCATTTGTTAACCTCAAAAATATTTTAAAAATTTTTGTATTAAAATGTACAAATCGGACAAAACCAATACGATATTCGTGATTTACGGGTTTGATATGCTAGGTGAGTAAGAGTTTTGAGCCTCCACCGACAAATTACCAACTTTATTACGTACATAATTTGAAGATGTTGTAGGGCTTCTTTGGGGCCCATTTCTGGTTTGCTTATGTTTGATTACATTCTTATCGTTCTCTTATATTCATGTGATCTGTAGAATGTGTTTTAAAAAATAATACATTTTTTGAAAGGGGGCCCCATCAGCTAATCTACATAATTCATCGCTTAATATAAACTGGTTTGCTAGATCCGGTCTAATGATTGCTTATTTGGTCTATAATCATCAAAAACAAAAAAAGGGGGCCCGACCATCATTTTTTTACAAATTTGTCTAATTGTATTACTTACTTCAGTTTTAAACAAATTTTTAAGTAATATTTCAAAACAAACAATCAATTTGGTGGGGTTTTAGAAATGTGTATTTTTAGGTTGTGTAATTTGTATCTTATCATGCAATCTTTTAAATCATTTGCTGGTTATACTGGATTGATTAGGACATTTTGAAGCATACACAAAACAAAATTCAGCTTTCTAGGAGCTCTAGAAGTGCTCTATTCGGAACGTCTACATTACGAAAACCGAATCATTACGTAATCGTTTTGAGGCTTCAAATATATGTTAACTGAGTGCGCCAACACGAATATCATATTGTTTTTTCTGATTTTAAACGTTTTCATTGAATATTTTCTTAATTAATTATTGAGGTTAAATAATATTGATGTAGCCGAATTGGGCAAATTACATCATTTAAAGCTTTGCAACTTGTAATAATGTTGATTTGATATATTTTTAAATCATTTGATGATTTGATGATTTGATGGGGTTGCAATAATAATTTTATTTAGAGTTGTCAATTATCTAACTAATACTTAATCAATTGCAATTATACAACTGAGATCTTGTTAAGGATAATTATTCAATAACCCTGTATCAATTTCATAATTATAAAATAATATTTACTATTTTTTTATTGACTTTAAAGTTTAAGGGTTGGTTAGGGGATGAATGCTATAGTGTAGCTCGTTCTAGTTATAACCATGCGAAAGCTGGGATTTTTCTGTATGAAACTCTCTAATGGGATGTCTCTAAAATGCCATTTTGTAAAGGAAATTGTAATTTGTAAAAATTGTAATTATTCAAAATTACAACGGTATTAAGTGGGGTAAAATTGGTGGGAACCGAAGCTTTATAAGGGATGTCGGGGCAGACTCCGCAGACTCCGCAGCATATATTGGATATTCTGTGCTCCGCAGCACGTCGCACGAGCTCAGTACGTAGTTTTCGGTCATGCTGGTGTAATGTGCTGTGCAGTAAAATATTGTTTTTGTGCTGAGTGATTCAGATTAATGGATTGGATTAATATTTCTTAGTATCGATGGATTATATTAAGGTAATTAAATTGATTTAATGTATGACCTAATAAATTTGATTAATTAATTGTTGTATTATTTATGTGCTTAAACCTACTTTAGTAATTTTTTAAATATTATTGTGTTTATACCATATTGACCTTACATAATTTAACCGCATATGTTTTCAATTATAATGAGAATTTGTATACATATTCAATTGTTTTTCACATCTTGAGACAATATTTTATGGAAAAATTTAACAATCAATTTTGATAAAGTAAATATTGTTTTTTAGAGTTTATTTTTTAATTTTAGACAGTTAATACTAAAAATATTAAAAATTGTTTTAATTATTTATTGTGGGGGATTAAATTTGCAATAGTAAGACACTCGTAGCGAGCGGACGTGTCTGTGCTCTATAGAGATATTTAACTCTTATATTTAATAGTAAAATATTGTCGTACTCATTGGTTATGGAACAAGTAAAAGTTATTTACAAAGTAAGCGGATAACACATAATCAGTATGTCAAAAAAAACATCTGATTTAACGGTACCTGAACTCCGTGAAGAGCTGAAAAAACGTGGTGTTGCAAATAGTGGCACAAAACCCATTTTAATCAACAAGCTAAGAGAAGTGCACGATTCCAGCTTTATTCAAGATAATGCCGATTGTTTAAATTGCGATAATGAATGTATAATTAATGAAGATGCTCCAAATTTAATATTGGAAGAAATTGATTTAAATAATAGTGAAAATTTACTAAACAATTCGGCCCTGTTAAGGCAAAATAAATTGCTTCATAAACTTATTTTTGAATTAGAAGACAAAAATAAAATACAATGAACACATAATATTATTAAGAGAAAAAGTGGCAACGCAGCAGAAACCAGCAAATATTCCCGTGTCGTATGCTGATATTGCGAGTGGAAACGTTTCGGAGCCGGTCGGAATGTTTAAAAATAATATTTATTGTATTAATTCATATGTATTTATTTTTAGTTTTGAAGGAAAATGGAAATTATGGGTACCCGAACTTCAAAAAGTAAGAAATTCATAATTTTTTATGTATTAAATATTTATTTTATTACTGTATTTGTTATAAATAAATTAAATTTTTATTATTACTTAAATATTTGTTCTTTTTATTTATATACATGTAAACTACCCTTACACATAAATATGAATACATAATATATTTATATTTAAGTAAAAATATAATATATTAATTATGTATTCATTTTTGTGTGTATTTTATAAAGTTAAAATTTAATTTTAATTACTTGTTAAATTTAAATCTCCCGCTCGCCAGGTTGTTCTGATAAGCGCGACATCTGTGAAGCATAGACGGAGTTATCTGCTTAATGTGTTGCCTATAATTTATATGAGAACGCTGCATCTTTAAGGTGATCAGGTGATCTGTGGTCGGAGAAGCGAAGATGCCCGGGTCTGTGTTAAGGAATGTCGCAGCGCGAGAAAAAACAAGCGCGGTAAATAAACAACGATCTGATGTAATAATACCTAAACAACAAATTATTGAAGATGTTACTCTGGCAAATACCACACAGAAGCCAGTTAATAAAATGGAAGTTAGACGAGACCGGACATCCGCAAACGGGAATAAAAACAGAACAATTAATAACACCAGGAATAAAAAGGTAATTGTTGGTGTCGCGAAATCTGATACTAATGATACTATTTTAGGTAAACAAAGGCTCGCATGGATATATATTAACCGAATACGTGTAGAAATATCCAAAGAAGAAATTGAAGTGTACATAAAAAATAAATGCAATGCTGCCACAATCGTACTCGAAAGTGTATTAAAAACTAGCAGTAGCCAATCGTTTCGACTTGGAAATGGAATAGACTTTGTACTCCTGGATACAATTATGAATGGGGATTTCTGGCCAGAAGGAGTAGCAGTAAGACGATACTGGCACAATAACAGAAAAAAAGATGCTTTTTTAGATCAGAGCCCACGGGTGTGAACTTAGCACGCCAACCTAGCACGCCATGGAGGGGAAGGTTCCCCCACCACTTCACCAAAAAACATTTCTAAAAAACGTTAATATATCAACTATTATATAGTTTTAATGACATATTTTAATTAATTATGTAAACTACACTATAATAAATTAATTTAAAAACTATTTTTCTGTATTATGTCTTTTATGCCACTTTCCTCTTAGTGCGTGAACTTAGCACGCCAATTTAGCACGCATTTTTGAGAGTGATCATATTTTTTAATAAAATTGAAATTTCATATTATTGCTTTTTATAGTCATATTAAACTACTGTGAAAGTTTGATGCGGGCCTCTTATCGGAAAATGCCACTTTCCTCTTATCAAATTTCACGTTTTGTCGTTTTTGAGAGTGTTCATATTTTTTAATAAATTTGAAATTTCATATTATTGCTTTTCATAGTCATATTAAACTACTGTGAAAGTATGATGCGGGCCTCTTATCGGAAAATGCCACTTTCCTCTTATCAAATTTCACGTTTTGTCGTTTTTGAGAGTGTTCATATTTTTTAATAAATTTGAAATTTCATATTATTGCTTTTCATAGTCATATTAAACTACTGTGAAAGTATGATGCGGGCCTCTTATCGGAAAATGCCACTTTCCTCTTATCAAATTTCACGTTTTGTCGTTTTTGAAAGTGATCATATTTTTTAATAAATTTGAAATTTCGTATTATTGCTTTTTATAGTCATATTAAACTACTGTGAAAATTTGATGCGGGCCTCTAATCGGAAAATGCCACTTTCCTCTTAGTGCGTGAACTTAGCACGCCAATTTAGCACGCATTTTTGAGAGTGATCATATTTTTTAATAAAATTGAAATTTCATATTATTGCTTTTTATAGTCATATTAAACTACTGTGAAAGTTTGATGCGGGCCTCTTATCGGAAAATGCCACTTTCCTCTTATCAAATTTCACGTTTTGTCGTTTTTGAGAGTGTTCATATTATTTAATAAATTTGAAATTTCATATTATTGCTTTTCATAGTCATATTAAACTACTGTGAAAGTATGATGCGGGCCTCTTATCGGAAAATGCCACTTTCCTCTTATCAAATTTCACGTTTTGTCGTTTTTGAGAGTGTTCATATTTTTTAATAAATTTGAAATTTCATATTATTGCTTTTTATAGTCATATTAAACTACTGTGAAAGTTTGATGCGGGCCTCTTATCGGAAAATGCCACTTTCCTTTTATCAAATTTCACGTTTTGTCGTTTTTGAGAGTGTTCATATTTTTTAATAAATTTGAAATTTCATATTATTGCTTTTCATAGTCATATTAAACTACTGTGAAAGTATGATGCGGGCCTCTTATCGGAAAATGCCACTTTCTTCTTATCAAATTTCACGTTTTGTCGTTTTTGAAAGTGATCATATTTTTTAATAAATTTGAAATTTCGTATTATTGCTTTTTATAGTCATATTAAACTACTGTGAAAATTTGATGCGGGCCTCTAATCGGAAAATGGCACTTTCCTCTTAGTGCGTGAACTTAGCACGCCAATTTAGCACGCATTTTTGAGAGTGATCATGTTTTTTAATAAAATTGAAATTTCATATTATTGCTTTTTATAGTCATATTAAACTACTGTGAAAGTTTGATGCGGGCCTCTTATCGGAAAATGTCACTTTCCTCTTATCAAATTTCACGTTTTGTCGTTTTTGAGAGTGTTCATATTTTTTAATAAATTTGAAATTTCATATTATTGCTTTTTATAGTCATATTAAACTACTGTGAAAGTTTGATGCGGGCCTCTTATCGGAAAATGCCACTTTCCTTTTATCAAATTTCACGTTTTGTCGTTTTTGAGAGTGTTCATATTTTTTAATAAATTTGAAATTTCATATTATTGCTTTTCATAGTCATATTAAACTACTGTGAAAGTATGATGCGGGCCTCTTATCGGAAAATGCCACTTTCCTCTTATCAAATTTCACGTTTTGTCGTTTTTGAAAGTGATCATATTTTTTAATAAATTTGAAATTTCGTATTATTGCTTTTTATAGTCATATTAAACTACTGTGAAAATTTGATGCGGGCCTCTAATCGGAAAATGCCACTTTCCTCTTAGTGCGTGAACTTAGCACGCCAATTTAGCACGCATTTTTGAGAGTGATCATATTTTTTAATAAAATTGAAATTTCATATTATTGCTTTTTATAGTCATATTAAACTACTGTGAAAGTTTGATGCGGGCCTCTTATCGGAAAATGCCACTTTCCTCTTATCAAATTTCACGTTTTGTCGTTTTTGAGAGTGTTCATATTTTTTAATAAATTTGAAATTTCATATTATTGCTTTTCATAGTCATATTAAACTACTGTGAAAGTATGATGCGGGCCTCTTATCGGAAAATGCCACTTTCCTCTTATCAAATTTCACGTTTTGTCGTTTTTGAAAGTGATCATATTTTTTAATAAATTTGAAATTTCGTATTATTGCTTTTTATAGTCATATTAAACTACTGTGAAAATTTGATGCGGGCCTCTAATCGGAAAATGCCACTTTCCTCTTAGTGCGTGAACTTAGCACGCCAATTTAGCACGCATTTTTGAGAGTGATCATATTTTTTAATAAAATTGAAATTTCATATTATTGCTTTTTATAGTCATATTAAACTACTGTGAAAGTTTGATGCGGGCCTCTTATCGGAAAATGCCACTTTCCTCTTATCAAATTTCACGTTTTGTCGTTTTTGAGAGTGTTCATATTTTTTAATAAATTTGAAATTTCATATTATTGCTTTTTATAGTCATATTAAACTACTGTGAAAGTTTGATGCGGGCCTCTTATCGGAAAATGCCACTTTCCTCTTATCAAATTTCACTATTAAAATAAAATTATTTTTTATTTTATTATTTTAGAAAACATCATTTTTATAGGTTTACATAATAATATTACTACATAATACACTTAAAAAAAACATATTTTAAATCTCCCGCCGAGTAGAACTTTACCCAAATTTTAAACCGGGCGTCTTTCTCCTATATTTACTAACGGCTTTGGCGTACATTCTGAACCGAACGTCCTGCATTTATGAACGCGTAAAAAAGTGAGAGAGAGAGGGTACAGTGTTGTGCGACAAGAACAGAGATACTCTAGTTAGTTCAACTCGAACATTTGTTCTTAGTTGCGTTATTATATTTATTATATAGTGAAAATTGTGAATAATTATTTACTTCAAGTATGTAAGTTATTTTTCAATATCAAATATATTAATAAGTATTCAAAATTGTTTTGAATTTACATGATTAACAATATTGATAAAGAATATTTATCTTATTGTTTAATTATTTTTTGTTTGTTTTAATTTTAATAGTAAATAAAATTTACTAATAAAATGTTTATAAATGAATTAATATCAAAGCTTTACGCTTTTTATAAGTGCGATGATTTTAATATAGTCAGAGAACAATTAAAACTTAATATTAATGATTTCTTAGCAAACTGGAATATTTACTATTTAAGTAAAAGTAACAGAAAACATTTAAAAAAAAAAATTATACGTATGATTAATAACAATTTAGATATCGAAGATAAATATAAAGTATTTGTAAGTTTACAAAAATTACAACAGACCACTTCAAATCTATCTGAGAATACTGCTAATAAAAATATTTTATTTAACAAGTCGTTTATGATTCAGGACGATATAAACCTGAATACACCAAAAGCGTCATCCATGATTCAGGATGAAAATAATTCTTTTAAATGTGCTAAAATAGGTGATTCGTTTATGATTCAGGACGATATAAACCTGAATACACCAAAAGCGTCATCCATGATTCAGGATGAAAATAAGTCTTTTAAATGTGCTGAAATAGGTGATTCGTTTATGATTCAAGACGATATAAACCTGAATACACCAAAAGCGTCATCCATGATTCAGGATGAAAATAATTCTTTTAAATGTGCTGAAATAGGTGATTCGTTTATGATTCAGGACGATATAAACCTGAATACACCAAAAGCGTCATCCATGATTCAGGATGAAAATAATTCTTTTAAATGTGCTGAAATAGGTGATTCGTTTATGATTCAGGACGATATAAACCTGAATACACCAAAAGCGTCATCCATGATTCAGGATGAAAATAATTCTTTTAAATGTGCTGAAATAGGCGATTCGTTTATGATTCAAGACGATATAGACGTAAATATAATAAAAACATCATCTATGATTCAAGATGAATATTATTCGTCCGTTGAAGGAACTAAACTAAATTTGTTTATTAATGCTAATTCTATTGATCTAACTGTAAATGAAAAAAAACAATCAAATCTTGATTTTAATAGATCTAATAATAATGATTTATTATTAAATAGTACAAAACTGATTGATCATGTTGCTAATGTTACTGATCCTGAAATAGATGTAAATCGAATTTTACTAAATATTTCAAACTCTGGCAATAATTCATTAATATTGCCGCAGGGTGCAAAGAATGTTAATTATATTTCTGAAGCTAAATATAAAAACTGCACATACATAGAAGGCGAATTTAAAATCAAACCTGCAGAATGGGATTTAATCAATTCTAATACACATAAAATTAATAACCGTAATTTTCTTTATATTGTGAGACAAGGTTTTAAAAATTTTGTTAATAATACGTGTATATTAGCATTTAAAAACACAAAATTGATTAAATATTCTATTATTAAATTTGCATATTGTTCGTTTTCACAAAATAATTGTAAAAAATTTAAATTTATTATTTCAAAAGAAACAGATAATATGGGAATGCACAACGTAAAAGTGTTTAGTTCTAACAAAAATTTCCATCATGCAGCACTTAAAACTGCTCATGTCAGAGGTACAGAAAGAGATATAGTAAAAAATGCTCTCTTGTTAAAAAAGCCTTTGGAATATCGGAAAAACTGCTCCTTAAAACTTAACAAACCGTTACTATTAAAATCACGCAATGCACAAAATCTTAAAAGTGAGTGTACTTTAAGAAAGATTGCATCGCAAGCACGTGCCAATCGTCGAAGAGATTCCAACGATGAAGTTGATCTCTTATTAATGAAGTTAGACCATCCAGAATATATTCAGAGAACAGTGTCCCCACTAAATGTTGAAATATTTAGTTTAGAGCAAGTTGCTTTAATAAAAAAAGCTAAATTTTCATTACTTTTTTTTTATGCAACTGGAGGTGTAGTACGGCCTCCGACTAAAGACTGTAAAAGAATATTGACGTACGTAGGAGTAATTACCCTAGAAAGCAACAGAACAGTGCCTGTTTTAGAGATGGTTTCATGTTCTCATGATACAAGAACAATAGAAACATTTTTCAGGCACTTTCTTTCGTATTACAATTTATATGAAACGTCAAAACCATTTCATGGAGTAGTAACTGATTTTAGTTTTGCTAGTATACATGCCATTACAAGGAGTTTCAATAATTTATCATTGAAAGAATACCTTGTAGAATGTTATGATATAACATTAAAATTAAAAAAACGAAGCAAAAGTTTTGTAAGCATTCACTTATGTTGTGCTCATTTGATGAAAAATATGAGTGATATTGTTAGAAAGCATGTACTTGAGCCAAGTATTGCTTCCATAATCATTGATATGTTAGCATCAGGATTTCAGTTAACAACACTAGCTGATGTTGAAAAATGGTTTTTATGTTTGGCAACAATTCTTTTGTCTAAATATGAAACATCGGTTATCAAAGAGTGTTTGAGAACATTGATTGAATATTCAGAGTTTGGATGCCAAACAAAAGAGACTTCTGCAGTGAGTGCTACTGTTGAAAACATTGGTGAAGATATTAAGAATGAAGATTTGCTTTTTAAATCTAGTCCATTCTACAAGCATTTTTTAAAGATTTATGAATCGCTTTATATTAGAGATGAATCAAAATGCAAATTAAATAAATATTATTGTCCCCCACTGTTAAAAATTATACTAGACAGATATATGCCATTAATTCCTCTTTGGACTGCTTTAATGCTAGATTCAATAACATTGAAAAATGGCAAACTACGTATAAGCAATGCTTATGTTGAAAATTGGTTTAGCCAATTAAAAAGACTTTTATTAAAAGGAGATAGAAATTTAGCGGTTGGAGATTATATTCGAATTGTTCGAACTCACGTTTTGGCAATCTATAATGAAATTTTATTAGATATACCAAAAAAACGTCTTGCAAACCAACCTAAAAAACGTGATCCTTCACATGAAGATGAGGCCAAGGAGTCTTGGAAAAAAAAACCAAGACAAAATCCGACTCATTTTAGTGGAACATATTTAAAACAAATTAAACTTCATATGATCGAGGAAAATAGTACCAATTATGACGAGGCATCAGATAATGTAGATATAGTACATGCTACAAGTATTAACAATAAAAATAATGTTACAGATATAAATATTAATAATCACGATCAAGCATCGGATGTAGAACATGCTATAACTATTACAGATAATGAAAATGCAAAGTTAGACCATTTTTCTAACTCCATAAAGATAGATGATAAAACTCGATCGTGTATTGAACTTAAAATTAAAACTAAAAAAGTTAAAACATTAAAAAATAAACTTGTTCAAGATATTTTATATTACAAAGACGTTGGTGTGCAATATATAATTGGATACTATCCTTTCATACAATATTCTAATAAATTTATCACCAACAAAGAATTTCAATCTATACCGTCTCTCAACATTAGAATGATAGATATTTGTACTTCACTCATTTCTAAAATATTTTCAAAACGAGTTATTTCATGGTCAGTGAATGATGGAATATCAATTATTGAGAACTGTGATATTAATGATAAGATAAAAAATCTGGAAATAGGAAAAATTACCTTTATTCCTGCAATAACCAATTTAGAATGTTGCTTGGTTGTTGTTGATACTAAAAGTATGACCATAAAATATATAAATCCGATGGGATTTAATAAATATGAACCAATGGAAATTTGTCTTAGAGTAGAAAACATTTTAATACAAATAAATGATTTTAAAACAACATTTATTCGAAAATATGTATCTCCATTTTCTAATTATGAAAGTTGGAGAAAAATAATTGATACTACATTTGATGAAAGTAATGATAAATTTCAGAACCCAGAAATGCTAATTATCTGGATAATGTTTCAAATTTGTAACTACCAACCAAATGATAATGAATTATATCAAACATCATTTTCAGATTATTTAAAACTATTATTGTTAGAAAATTCTTCTGATATGACTAACCGATGTTTGATATGTGGCAGCATAGAGTTCAAAGATAAATGGGTGCAATGTTCAATGTGTAAAAGGTGGCTGCATTATGAATGTGCACCTGTCACAAAAAAAAGATATAGCTCTCCTTCAACAATATTCAATTGCATTTTGTGTACTAAATATTATCAAAAAAATGATAGTTTAATGTTTGATAGTAATATTAATAACACATTATTTTTTAAAAATGGTTTAATTCAAGATGTTGCCCATTACAAGAAAACGAGTATTTTAGGGGATAGATATTGCATTGCTAGATATCATTTTATTACCGAAACTCTAACATCGCTATCGGCAGAAGATTTTTTAACGTTATTACCAAACGAATGGTTAAGCTCGGTAATAATTCAAACATATTTGGAAGTAATAGCAAAAAAATTATATCCCAAAGAAAAGAAATATGTTATATTTCCGGCACTACAGTGTTCAGCTATTACTGATGAACCAAATGAAGAAATATTCTCATTGGTTCCCAATATACACGATAAAAATATTATTTTATGGCCAATATTAATCCATCAGAACCATTGGGTTCTTTTAATAGCAAATTTTATTAATAAAAAATTCTATTTTCTTAATCCTTTAGGCAGTAGTATAAACGAAACAAAGCTATATTTAACAAAATTTAAACGATTTTGTATAGCATACAAAATACATAAAAATATTGACATTTCTATTAATTTTACTGCAAATTTAATGAATCATGCCAGACAATATGATGGTCATAATTGTGGGGTTTATGTAACACACTTCATTGAAAATATGTTACAATCGAAGGATATTGAATATATCACAGAAATTAATTCAGTTAGGAAAAATATGCAATATAATTTATTAATGTTTTCTGATCAAATGGGTCAATATTGCCTTCGATGTTATCGATACTGTGATGTAGAATCATATTTTGATTGTATTGTATGCAATAGATCTTTGCATAACGATTGTGATTTAAATAAAACGTCACCAATATGTCCTTTATGTATAAATAATTAAAATGTATCACTAAATTGTTTTTTTAAATGTTCTGAAAGTAGAAACAAGAGAGAGAGAGTTTTTATTGAATTTCTCCAAAGTATAAGTTAAACTATTTTATTTAAAACTACTTTCTTAGACCATCGGTTCATTATATTTCAGGTTGAGCTTTTTCATTATTAACAATAGTTGGAGTGGGGTGGGGTGTAAATCGGACCAACTACCTCCTCGTGGTACACCCTGGGTAACGCTAAAGTTGGCCGTTGCTACTTATTTTCGTAATTAAGGGGGCAGTTTGATGAGTGTCCTAAAACTACGAGCAGAACTCACGTAATTTAACTCCTTTTTAAAATCGGTTTTTTGCAACGTGTTGAAAATAAAATTTCCAATCTAATGAAATATATAAAAATCCAATACCTTTAATTGTTTATTAAATTTTGAAATTAATTTGTATTTTTTTTGTTAAAATATTTTCTTATATATTTCATTAGATTGGAAATTTCATTTTCAACACGTTGCAAAAAACCGATTTTAAAAAAGAGTTAAATTGCGTGAGTTCTGCTCGTAGTTTTATAACACTCATCAAACTGTCCCCTTAAAGCTTTTTAATTTATTTTTTTAATATATAGGGTTCACCGGCTGAGACTTTACCAACTTTCCAAGGAGAATCGTTTCTATGCTGTATTATAGGTAAAATAATTTTAACAATAACTCAATACTTTAATTACAATAAAAATTAATATAATTATGTATTATATATTTTTCGTAATTTATCTCCAACCACTCCCCCCCTCCCACGTAATTTGATTTTCCGCTTGGAATAGGGGAGGGAGAACGGTTATTTGACTTGGCAACACTGGATCTGATATTTAGACGCAAGCACGACGCAAGGTTAGTTCTCGAACCTTCCTGTTAATAGTGAGAATAGTGAATTTGTGAAATGGAGACAAAGGTAAGCATAAATAATAGGGGAAATACTAATGGTCCGTCAAAAAAGGGTTGTATGCAACGGCAGCAAATCAACAACTAACGACAGGTTTTTTATTTTTCATGACTGTCTCTGCACGACAATATAATGCATAAACTGAGCGTCCCGCATCACGGCTTTTAGATATCTTGCTAATAGATACCAGTTTGGCATAAACCCTTTGTTACCGGTCTAGTACGCCACTCCGTTTGGAAAACAAATAGGGACTTCCCCGGCGGCGAGCGGAACAATATAAAAATGGCATTTAATAGTGTTAATTGCAAAAAAAATTAATTAATTTTTATAAAAAATTAAGTTAGATCTATTTAAAAACAAATATTGCAACAAAATTTTGACTTTTTATTTCACGATTTTTCACCAACGTTTGAATTTTAGGATTTTGTATTTCAAATGCAGTATTTTTACTTAGACCACTCTGGTTTTCAACAGTTCAATTATAAACAAATGCCCCTGACTACGACATATATTATATAAAGGGTTAGTCAAAATTACCGAAACATCTAAATAATTCTTCAACCGTAGAAAATTTCACAAACATACACATTTATTTTAACCATACGAATAAAAAGAGCAATAATATTAAAAACAGATTACAAAATAATCATTAAATCATTAAATAAGTAAAAATATACAGGGTGTTCTAATTTAAAAAAAAATAAAATTGAATTTTTTATAATATAATAAACGACCTGTATATTTTTACATTTTTTAATTCTTAGAATTGATCTTAAAATAATCTTAGAATTAAAAAAAATGTAAAAATATACAGGGTGTTCTAATTTAAAAAATAAAATTGAATTTTTTATAATATAATAAACGACCTGTATATTTTTACATTTTTTAATTCTTAGAATTGATCTTAAAATAATCTTAGAATTAAAAAAAATGTAAAAATATACAGGGTGTTCTAATTTAAAAAATAAAATTGAATTTTTTATAATATAATAAACGACCTGTATATTTTTACATTTTTTAATTCTTAGAATTGATCTTAAAATAATCTTAGAATTAAAAAAAATGTAAAAATATACAGGGTGTTCTAATTTAAAAAATAAAATTGAATTTTTTATAATATAATAAACGACCTGTATATTTTTACATTTTTTAATTCTTAGAATTGATCTTAAAATAATCTTAGATTTAAAAAAAAATGTAAAAATATACAGGGTGTACTAATTTAAAAAATAAAATTGAATTTTTTATAATATAATAAACGACCTGTATATTTTTACATTTTTTAATTCTTAGAATTGATCTTAAAATAATCTTAGAATTAAAAAAAATGTAAAAATATACAGGGTGTTCTAATTTAAAAAATAAAATTGAATTTTTTATAATATAATAAACGACCTGTATATTTTTACATTTTTTAATTCTTAGAATTGATCTTAAAATAATCTTAGAATTAAAAAAAATGTAAAAATATACAGGGTGTTCTAATTTAAAAAATAAAATTGAATTTTTTATAATATAATAAACGACCTGTATATTTTTACATTTTTTAATTCTTAGAATTGATCTTAAAATAATCTTAGATTTAAAAAAAAATGTAAAAATATACAGGGTGTACTAATTTAAAAAATAAAATTGAATTTTTTATAATATAATAAACGACCTGTATATTTTTACATTTTTTAATTCTTAGAATTGATCTTAAAATAATCTTAGAATTAAAAAAAATGTAAAAATATACAGGGTGTTCTAATTTAAAAAATAAAATTGAATTTTTTATAATATAATAAACGACCTGTATATTTTTACATTTTTTAATTCTTAGAATTGATCTTAAAATAATCTTAGAATTAAAAAAAATGTAAAAATATACAGGGTGTTCCGTTTGAAAAAAAAGTTTACCAAATTTCCACAATAAAATAAACACCCTGTATATTGAAAATATTTTTAATAAATAGTTCGTTTAAAACCAAACAACTTTTGTTTGAATCTTTTTTGAAATTTTCTACGGTTGAAGAATTATTTAGGTAATTTTGACCAACCCTGTTATATATTTACATATAAACTTTGAACAAAAGAAAATAAATACATAACTATCAATAAATCAAAATAAATAACAAACTCTTCAACTAAAACAACATAAAACTGTTATATAGTAAAAATGTATCACTTTTAATCAATCTTTTTCAGTTTCAATACCTTCTATATATTTTGTGTCTATTTAAAAAAAGACTGATTTGACAAAATGCATTTAAAAGTAAAACCCATTTATTTCCATATTATATGACTTTTTTCGGCTATCTGCAAATTTATATACTTCATATATTTTTGAATCGTGCAAAACTTTTTAAGGACGTTATTTAAAATTTACTGTAGTGCAAACAATCTTTTTATCCGTTTTTTTATATTATTCTGACGGGCCGATAAATCTAACCCTAAATAATAAAACCGATAAAAACATGCTAATAATTATTTTTTTTTTGTTACAGATATTTGAAGTATACAGCGATATATTTGATTTTATCAAAACGCAGAAAAAAGTTGCTGTATTAATCCCGGCATCATCTGATAGTGGAGCAAATGATAATTCATTAGCAGCTAAGTTTTTGTAAGTTTAAAAAAAAAATTTACTATGTAATTGTAAATTACTATTTTGTTTTATTATTATTTCAGAAAAGAAATAGATGTATCTATTAATGGCGAAGTCGGGTCGGTGGATCCACACACTATTTCTGATCATTTATATTATATTTTTTTAATTACTAAATTAAAAAATAATTTAAAACCAAAGATGAAGGACATTCAATTATGTTTGGCAAACGCGATGAAAGTTTTGGATGATGTAGACTGCAGAAATGTAATAATGCCTCGCATCAGCAACACATTTGAAAAAAATACGTGGATAGATGTTGCAGACATTATTAAAACAACTTTTAATAAAAGTGTTGAGCATGTATGGGTAACCATACACAAAATAGAAAAGAAAGCAGGACGTAAAGAAAAAGAAAACCGAGAAGAAAGAAGAGGAGGACGGGTAGGAAGAGGAGGACGGGAAGGAAGAGGAAGAGGAGAACGGGAAGGAAGAGGAAGAGGAGAACGGGAAGGAAGAGGAAAAGGAGAATGGGTAGGAAGAGGAGGATGGGTAGGAAGAGGAGAACGGGGAGGACGAGGAAGATGGGTAGGAAGAGGAGGATGGGTAGGAAAACGAGGATGGGTAGGAAGAGGAGGACGGGATGAAAGAGGAGGACGGGATGAAAGAGGAGGACAAGAAGAAGGTGGAGGATGGGTAGGAAGAGGAGGACAGGACAAAAGAGGAGGATGGGTGGGAAGAGGAAGACAAGAAGACAATCAAGGAAAATGGAAAAAAAGAGGACAATGGGAAAGAAGAGGAGGATGGGACAGAAGAGATGAAAAAAAAGAAGAAGTTCAATTGAATATTTCGGCAGCTTTATTAGAACTGGCCAAAACAATATCAAAAAAATAATATAAAAACCCAAATAAATAAATAAAAATAATTATTAGAACATATGTGTTTTATTAATACTATTCATTGTTAGCATAACGTTTTTCTTTCAGTAAAAGTGCAATTGTGATATTTTCCAGAGCTGGAAAACCACAAACTTTTTAGAAAAACGACAAAACGTGAAATTTTATAAGAGGAAAGTGGCATTTTCCGATAAGAGGAACGCATCAAATTATCACAGTAGTTTATTATGACTATAAAAAGCAGTAATATGAAATTTCAATTTTATTAAAAAATATGATCACTCTCAAAAATGCGTGCTAAATTGGCGTGCTAAGTTCACGCACTAAGAGGAAAGTGGCATTTTCCGATTAGAGGCCCGCATCAAATTTTCACAGTAGTTTAATATGACTATAAAAAGCAATAATACGAAATTTCAAATTTATTAAAAAATATGATCACTTTCAAAAACGACAAAACGTGAAATTTGATAAGAGGAAAGTGGCATTTTCCGATAAGAGGCCCGCATCATACTTTCACAGTAGTTTAATATGACTATGAAAAGCAATAATATGAAATTTCAAATTTATTAAAAAATATGAACACTCTCAAAAACGACAAAACGTGAAATTTGATAAGAAGAAAGTGGCATTTTCCGATAAGAGGCCCGCATCATACTTTCACAGTAGTTTAAAATGACTATGAAAAGCAATAATATGAAATTTCAATTTTATTAAAAAATATGAACACTCTCAAAAACGACAAAACGTGAAATTTGATAAGAGGAAAGTGGCATTTTCCGATAAGAGGCCCGCATCAAACTTTCACAGTAGTTTAATATGACTATAAAAAGCAATAATATGAAATTTCAAATTTATTAAAAAATATGATCACTCTCAAAAATGCGTGCTAAATTGGCGTGCTAAGTTCACGCACTAAGAGGAAAGTGGCATTTTCCGATAAGAGGCCCGCATCATACTTTCACAGTAGTTTAATATGACTATGAAAAGCAATAATATGAAATTTCAAATTTATTAAAAAATATGAACACTCTCAAAAACGACAAAACGTGAAATTTGATAAGAGGAAAGTGGCATTTTCCGATAAGAGGCCCGCATCATACTTTTACAGTAGTTTAATATGACTATGAAAAGCAATAATATGAAATTTCAAATTTATTAAAAAATATGAACACTCTCAAAAACGACAAAACGTGAAATTTGATAAGAGGAAAGTGGCATTTTCCGATAAGAGGCCCGCATCATACTTTCACAGTAGTTTAATATGACTATGAAAAGCAATAATATGAAATTTCAAATTTATTAAAAAATATGAACACTCTCAAAAACGACAAAACGTGAAATTTGATAAAAGGAAAGTGGCATTTTCCGATAAGAGGCCCGCATCATACTTTCACAGTAGTTTAAAATGACTATGAAAAGCAATAATATGAAATTTCAATTTTATTAAAAAATATGAACACTCTCAAAAACGACAAAACGTGAAATTTGATAAGAGGAAAGTGGCATTTTCCGATAAGAGGCCCGCATCAAACTTTCACAGTAGTTTAATATGACTATAAAAAGCAATAATATGAAATTTCAAATTTATTAAAAAATATGATCACTCTCAAAAATGCGTGCTAAATTGGCGTGCTAAGTTCACGCACTAAGAGGAAAGTGGCATTTTCCGATAAGAGGCCCGCATCATACTTTCACAGTAGTTTAATATGACTATGAAAAGCAATAATATGAAATTTCAAATTTATTAAAAAATATGAACACTCTCAAAAACGACAAAACGTGAAATTTGATAAGAGGAAAGTGGCATTTTCCGATAAGAGGCCCGCATCATACTTTTACAGTAGTTTAATATGACTATGAAAAGCAATAATATGAAATTTCAAATTTATTAAAAAATATGAACACTCTCAAAAACGACAAAACGTGAAATTTGATAAGAGGAAAGTGGCATTTTCCGATAAGAGGCCCGCATCATACTTTCACAGTAGTTTAATATGACTATGAAAAGCAATAATATGAAATTTCAAATTTATTAAAAAATATGAACACTCTCAAAAACGACAAAACGTGAAATTTGATAAAAGGAAAGTGGCATTTTCCGATAAGAGGCCCGCATCAAACTTTCACAGTAGTTTAATATGACTATAAAAAGCAATAATATGAAATTTCAATTTTATTAAAAAATATGAACACTCTCAAAAACGACAAAACGTGAAATTTGATAAGAGGAAAGTGGCATTTTCCGATAAGAGGCCCGCATCAAACTTTCACAGTAGTTTAATATGACTATAAAAAGCAATAATATGAAATTTCAATTTTATTAAAAAATATGATCACTCTCAAAAATGCGTGCTAAATTGGCGTGCTAAGTTCACGCACTAAGAGGAAAGTGGCATTTTCCGATTAGAGGCCCGCATCAAATTTTCACAGTAGTTTAATATGACTATAAAAAGCAATAATACGAAATTTCAAATTTATTAAAAAATATGATCACTTTCAAAAACGACAAAACGTGAAATTTGATAAGAGGAAAGTGGCATTTTCCGATAAGAGGCCCGCATCATACTTTCACAGTAGTTTAATATGACTATGAAAAGCAATAATATGAAATTTCAAATTTATTAAAAAATATGAACACTCTCAAAAACGACAAAACGTGAAATTTGATAAGAGGAAAGTGGCATTTTCCGATAAGAGGCCCGCATCATACTTTCACAGTAGTTTAATATGACTATGAAAAGCAATAATATGAAATTTCAAATTTATTAAAAAATATGAACACTCTCAAAAACGACAAAACGTGAAATTTGATAAAAGGAAAGTGGCATTTTCCGATAAGAGGCCCGCATCAAACTTTCACAGTAGTTTAATATGACTATAAAAAGCAATAATATGAAATTTCAATTTTATTAAAAAATATGAACACTCTCAAAAACGACAAAACGTGAAATTTGATAAGAGGAAAGTGGCATTTTCCGATAAGAGGCCCGCATCAAACTTTCACAGTAGTTTAATATGACTATAAAAAGCAATAATATGAAATTTCAATTTTATTAAAAAATATGATCACTCTCAAAAATGCGTGCTAAATTGGCGTGCTAAGTTCACGCACTAAGAGGAAAGTGGCATTTTCCGATTAGAGGCCCGCATCAAATTTTCACAGTAGTTTAATATGACTATAAAAAGCAATAATACGAAATTTCAAATTTATTAAAAAATATGATCACTTTCAAAAACGACAAAACGTGAAATTTGATAAGAGGAAAGTGGCATTTTCCGATAAGAGGCCCGCATCATACTTTCACAGTAGTTTAATATGACTATGAAAAGCAATAATATGAAATTTCAAATTTATTAAAAAATATGAACACTCTCAAAAACGACAAAACGTGAAATTTGATAAGAGGAAAGTGGCATTTTCCGATAAGAGGCCCGCATCATACTTTCACAGTAGTTTAATATGACTATGAAAAGCAATAATATGAAATTTCAAATTTATTAAAAAATATGAACACTCTCAAAAACGACAAAACGTGAAATTTGATAAAAGGAAAGTGGCATTTTCCGATAAGAGGCCCGCATCAAACTTTTACAGTAGTTTAATATGACTATAAAAAGCAATAATATGAAATTTCAATTTTATTAAAAAATATGAACACTCTCAAAAACGACAAAACGTGAAATTTGATAAGAGGAAAGTGGCATTTTCCGATAAGAGGCCCGCATCAAACTTTCACAGTAGTTTAATATGACTATAAAAAGCAATAATATGAAATTTCAATTTTATTAAAAAATATGATCACTCTCAAAAATGCGTGCTAAATTGGCGTGCTAAGTTCACGCACTAAGAGGAAAGTGGCATTTTCCGATTAGAGGCCCGCATCAAATTTTCACAGTAGTTTAATATGACTATAAAAAGCAATAATACGAAATTTCAAATTTATTAAAAAATATGATCACTTTCAAAAACGACAAAACGTGAAATTTGATAAGAGGAAAGTGGCATTTTCCGATAAGAGGCCCGCATCATACTTTCACAGTAGTTTAATATGACTATGAAAAGCAATAATATGAAATTTCAAATTTATTAAAAAATATGAACACTCTCAAAAACGACAAAACGTGAAATTTGATAAGAGGAAAGTGGCATTTTCCGATAAGAGGCCCGCATCATACTTTCACAGTAGTTTAATATGACTATGAAAAGCAATAATATGAAATTTCAAATTTATTAAAAAATATGAACACTCTCAAAAACGACAAAACGTGAAATTTGATAAGAGGAAAGTGGCATTTTCCGATAAGAGGCCCGCATCAAACTTTCACAGTAGTTTAATATGACTATAAAAAGCAATAATATGAAATTTCAATTTTATTAAAAAATATGATCACTCTCAAAAATGCGTGCTAAATTGGCGTGCTAAGTTCACGCACTAAGAGGAAAGTGGCATAAAAGACATAATACAGAAAAATAGTTTTTAAATTAATTTATTATAGTGTAGTTTACATAATTAATTAAAATATGTCATTAAAACTATATAATAGTTGATATATTAACGTTTTTTAGAAATGTTTTTTGGTGAAGTGGTGGGGGAACCTTCCCCTCCATGGCGTGCTAGCTTGGCGTGCTAAGTTCACGCCGGTCAGAGCCCACAATACTGAGGATTCCCAGTAAATCGTATTTTACTTCTACGCAAGGAAAAACAAAGGTAGAAAATAAAAATAATAATAATGTAAGCACGGATAGTTGTATTAACATTTTTCATTTTAATATTCGCTCAATTAGAAATAAAATACTTGAGCTAGAGGCTTATTTGATGGAAAATGTTAATACTGATAAATTTGATGTAATCTGCTTGTCTGAGCACTGGCTACTTAGAAACGAGGCAGATGGCTTCAGAATATTTGAAATGTCCATAATTGCACATTTTTCAAGAACGCATTTTATACACGGCGGCGTGATGATTCTTGCAAGGGACGACTTAACATGCGTTCCCTTAAATATTAGCAACTTTTCTTTGGAAATGCATTGTGAAATTGCTGGCATTAAAATATGTGAGATGAACTGCATAATACTCAATGTATATCGTTCACCTGAGGGTGACTTAAATTTGTTTTTAAAAGTGTTATCTGATGTTTTAAAAAAAATTGATTTAATTACTGCGTACGTTGTTTTAATCGGCGATTTTAATGTCAGATTTAACGGTATTGATCCTAACAAGACACGACTTATTGATTTTTTTAGAAGTTATGGTTTAGAAAGTAGCTTTGTTTCTCCTACTAGGCTAGAGAATTGTTTAGATAATGCATTTACGAACACATGTCTTAAAAGAATATGCATTTCTACGCAAGATCCATCTCTGTCGGATCACCTAGCATTATCTGTTAAATGCATATTGTCAAAGTTGGTCAAGGAAGATGAAGTTATAACCCATCGACCTATTACAGCACGAGGAAAAATCAGTTTTTTTAATGCAGTAGAAAATGTTGATTCTGCATTTTTGGATTATAACATACACATAAATGAAAAAGCTGATATATTTACTAATATATTAACTAGCTTACAAGTTGCATTTCCTGTTAGAATTCAAAAGATATGTACAAGTAAACCTCAAATTACCTGGTTTAATCAAAACTTAAAAGAGATAAGGGAAACTCTGTGTCTTATGAACGAAGCTTGCAAAAGACAAACCAATGCAGACTTAGTTAATCAAAGAAACTTATACAAGTTAAAATATAAAAATGCTATCAGGAATGCAAAAATTGCAGCTAATGATAAGTTTATTAATAACCACAAGAATGCTCAATCAGCCTTGTGGAATGTAATAAAATCAACAAATGGCAATAAAACAATTAAGCCAAAAACTAATTTAACTTCGGACGACTTTAATACGTTTTACAAAAACGTTCAAAGTCTTGTGTTAGACTCAATTCCTGAATCTGATATTGATCCAATTCTTTTAACGTGTCGTGCTGTCAATTGTGTAAACGTTCCATTTAAGTTTCGTGAGGTCAGTATAAATGATGTTAGATCTACAATTGATACACTAAAACCTAGCAAGAGTCTTGATGTGTATGAGTTGAATGTTGTTCTAATTAAATTGATAAAGAATTTAATTATTATCCCTCTTACAAAGTTGTTTAATACGTGCATAAGAAACAGTATATTTCCAAATTGCATGAAAGTTGCATCAGTAGTACCTATTTATAAAAAAGGTGATATAAATGAGCCCACAAACTATAGACCTATAAGTCTATTGCCTATAGTGTCTAAAGTTTTTGAAAAATTGTTGGCAAAACAGTTAATATGTCACCTAGAGCATAACAATATGCTATGTAATGAACAATTCGGGTTTAGGAAAAAAAGATCTACTACTGATGCTGTGATTAAATTTATTGAACAAACATTAATTGGATTTGAAGAGGGTCTTTATACTTTATCAACATTTATCTTCTCTACTCACGAAGAGAAACATAGTTATAATACCAGAGGCAAAGGCAATGTCTGTCCAAGTTATTTGAGACTTAATAAAACACAAACAAGTGTCAATTACTATTGTATTAAATTTTATAATGTTTTACCACAGCATATAAAGGATCTTCCGAGTAAGAAGTTTAATAACTTAATGAAACAATACATGATTAATAAAGCATTTTATAGTTTTGAAGATTATTTAAATAATGATTTTTATGACTTATAGGTGTTTTTGTTTTTAATTTGTATGTGTTTGTTTTGCAACATGTCTGCCATTTTAATTCATCATTTTATTACATTTTTAAGGAATTTGTATGTTTGTTAAGTTTTTAAATGTTTTAAATTAGCACTATTTTTTATTATTTTAAATGTGTTTTTACTACAAAAATACCTGTAGATTTACCTGTGATATTCAAGAACGTAACAAACATATCTAGTCTTATTTGTTTTTTTAGATAATATTATTTTATTTTTATTTTATTTTATTTTTTATATATTTATTTTTTATATTTATTTATCTTTCTTTTATTAATTGTATCTAACTTTGTAATATAGATTTGTAAATTTTAATTATCGTATTATGCAGTTTGTAAATATTACACATACTTGTACTTTTCCAGACATATGTAAACAATTGATTTTGTACTAACATGAAATAAATTATTATTATTATAAAAAGTTATTTATAATTTTTTTTTCAATTGCTCAATTTTTTAAGTTATTTTGAAGATACCAGTTTAAGGGCCGGTATTATAAAGCATTAAAATCTGTAGATTTTATTTACTAACCAAGTAAATTATTTTACTTGGCTGATTTCGGTATTATAAACGTCAAATAATAAAAGTAGGCAACTAAATCTATGGAATAAATTAATCATCCAAAATCTAGAGATTAAAATTTATTCAATGAATAACTTGACACTTGTCATGTTTCTTAGGTTATTTTTAATGTGGAGCAATTTCTGTTGAAAATCAACGTTTGATTGCTCTACGATGTTATGCAACTGACTTACAAAATGTTGTAGGAGATTATTGTAATCTAACAAAGGCTACAGTACAACACATCAATAACTGCAATATTAAAATAACATATAAATGCGGCGTTGCACTTCCTTATTTTACGAATAGTTAATTTAGTTTTATAATACTGGAATATGTTAATTGGTCGAATATATTTAATTTGAGATTTGTTATTCGGTGATTTATTTTGTCTTTATAATACCGGCCCTAAGTTAATTTTTTTTTTTTTTTTAATTTTTACAGTTGTTACTAAAAATATTAAAAAATGCTTCCAACATTTATTGTGGGGAATTATATTTTCTATAAAAAGTTATTTACAAAATTTTCTCTAATTGTTTAAATTTTTAAGTTATTTTAAAATTACCAATTTAATCCAGCTTTGATTTTTTGAGTTTTTTAAATGTTTGATAATTAATACTTAAAATATTGAAATATGCTTTAAACATTTGTTGTGGAGAATTAAATTTGCTATAAACATTATTTATAAAAATATTTTTTTTAAGAGTTGCTACTTTAAATTAATTATTTTGTAATTTACGAAGAAAAACTTTGGTTTTATCTTGAAACGCTTCAATGTTTTTTAATTTTTCTGTTATATTTACGTTTATAGCAATTATTTTAGCTATGAAATAGTGATAGCAACTTTCTTTAACAGTTACTAGAAATTACTTTAGAAATTTTGATTGCATTTTGAAATAGTTTAATATTTTTTTATCCTGTCAATTTATTTGAACTTATTGTACTTGTTTTATTTAAGAAATACTGATAGGAACTTTCTTTAATAGTTGCTACTTAATGAAATTAATTATTTTGTAATTTACGAATAGAAACTTTTGTTTTATTCTGAAACGCTTTAATATTTTTTAGTTTTGTAGTTTTATTTGGGTTTACAGCACTTGTTTTAATTCAGAAATGGTGATAGAAACTTTTTGTAACAGTTGCTACTTAGTAAAATTAATTATTTTGTAGTTATCAAAGAGAAATTTTGATTTTATTTTGAAATTTTTTAATATTTCTTGGTTCTGTCAATTTATTTGAACTTATAGTACCAGTTTTAGTTTGGAAATAGTGATAGCAATTTTTTTTTAACAGTTGCTACTTAGCGAAATTAATTATTTTGTAATTTACAAAGAATAATTTGAGTTTTATTTTGAAACGCTTCAATATTTTTTAATTATTCTATTGTATTTACGTTTATAGCAAATGTTTTAGTTAGGAAATAGTAATAGCAATTTTCTTTAACAGTTGCTACATCAAAAAATTAACTGTTTTGTAATTTACGAAGAGAAACTTTGATTTTATTCATGAACGATTCAATATTTTTTAATTTTGTTGTTTTATTTGGAATTCTAGCATATGTTTTAGTTAGAAAATAATGTTAGCAACTTTTTATAACAGTTGCTACTACTTGAAATTTATTATTTTGTAATTTACAAAAAGAAATTTTGGTATTATTCTGAAACGCTTTAATATTTTTCAATTTGTCTGTTATATTTACGTTTATAGCAATTGTTTTAGTTAGGATAGAGTGATGAGCAACTCTTTTTAGCAGTTGCTACTTTAAAAAGTTAATTATTTTGTAATTTACGAAGAGATATTTTGATATACTTCTGAAACATTTTAATATTTTTTAGTTCTGTTGTTTTATTTGGGTTTACAGCACCTGTTTCACTTAAGAAATAGTGTTAGCAACTTTTTATAACAGTTGCTACTACTTGAAGTTAACTATTTTGTAACTACCAAAGAGAAATTTTGATTTCATTTTGATGTTTCAATATTTTTTAGTTTGATAGTTTTATTTGGATTTATTGCACTTGTTTTAGTCAGAAAATGGTGATATCAACTTTTTGTAATAGTTGCTACTTTTAAAAATTAATTATTTTGTAATTTACGAATAGAAATTTTGGTTTTATTTTGAAACGCTTCAATATTTTTCAATTCTTTTGTTATATTCATGTTTATAGCAATTGTTTTAATTAGGAATTGGTGATAGCAACTTCTTTTAAAAGTTGCTACTTTTTTAAATTAATTATTTTCTAATTTATGAAGAGATATTTTAATTTTATTCTGGAACACTTCATTATTTTTTAGTTTTGTTTTTTTATTTGAGTGTACAGCATCTGATTTAGTTAATAAATAGTGTTAGCAACTTTTTTTAACAGTTGCTACTGCTTGAAAAATAACTATTTTGTAATTACTAAAGAGAAATTTTGATTTCATTTTGAGATGCTTAAATATTTTTTAGTTTTATAGTGTTATTTAGATTTATTTTACTTGTTTTAGTTAGGAAAAAGTGATAGCAACTTTCTGTAACTGTTGCTACTTAGTGAAATCAATTATTTTGTAATTTATGAAGACAAATTTGGATTTCATTTTGAAACGCTTTAATATTTTTCAGTTTTGTTATTTTATTTAGATTTATAGCATTTGTTTCAGTTAAGAATTAGTGATAGCAACTTTTTGTAACAGTTGCTACTTCTTCAAATTAATTATTTTGTAATTTACGAAGAGATATTTTGATATAATTCTGAAACGCTTTAATATTTTTTAGTTTTGTTGTTTAATTTGGGTTTACAGCACCTGTTTTAGTTAAGAAATAGTGTTAGCAACTGTTTATAACAGTTGCTACTACTTGAAATTAACTATTTTGTAACTACCAAAGAGAAATTTTGATTTCATTTTGATATGTTTTGAATATTTTTTAGTTTTATAGTTTTATTTGGGTTTATTGCACTTGTTTTAGTCAGAAAATGGTGATATCAACTTTTTGTAACAGTTGTTACTTTTAAAATTTAATTATTTTCTAATTTATGAATAGAAAATTTTATTTTATTTTGGAACTATTCAATATTTTATAGTTCTGTTTTTTTTTATTTGGGTTTACAGCACTTGTTTTAGTTAATAAATAGTGTTAGCAACTTTTATTAACAGTTGCTACTATTTGAAATTAACTATTTTGTAATTACCAAAGACAAATTTTGATTTCATTTTGAAATGCTTCAGTATTTTTTAGTATTATAATTTTATTTAGATTTATTGCACTTGTTTTAGACAGAAAATAGTGATAGCAACTTTCTGTAACAGTTGCTACTTAGTAAAATTAATTATTATGTAATGAACTAAGAGAATTTTTGATTCTATTTTGAAATGTTTTAACATTTCTTGGTTCTGTCAATTTATTTGAACTTATAGTACCTGTTTTAGTTAGGAAATAGTGATAGCAACTTTTTTTAGCAGTTGCTACTTAGCGAAATTAATTATTTTGTAATTTACGAAGAGAAATTTTAGATTTATTTTGAAACGTTGCAATATTTTTTAATTATTTTATTATATTTACGTTTATAGCAAATGTTTTAGTTAGGAAATAGTAATAGCAATTTTCTTTAACCGTTGCTACCTCAAAAAATTAATTGTTTTGTAATTTACGAAAAGAAATTTTGATTTTTTTTATGAACGATTCAATATTTTTTAATTTTGTTGCTTTATTTGGATTTCTAGCGTATAATTTAGTTAGAAAATAATGTTAGGAACTTTTTATAACAGTTGCTACTACTTGATATTAACTATTTTGTAATTACCAAAAAGAAATTTTTATTTCATTTTGATATGCTTCAGTATTTTTTAGTTTTATAGTTTTATTTGGATTTATTGCACTTGTTTTAGTCAGAAAATGATAATAGCAACTTTTTGTAACATTTGCTACTTTTGGAAATTAATTATTTTGTAATTTACGAAGAGAAATTTTTATTTTATTCTGGAACTATTCAATATTTTTGTTCTGTTTTTTATTTAGGTTTACAGCACCTGTTTTAGTTAATAATTAGTGTTAGCAACTTATTTGAACAGTTGCTACTTTTTGAAATTAACTATTTTGTAATTTACAATTGAAAATTTGATTTCATAATGGAATGCTTCAATATTTTTTTCTTCTGTTATTTTATTTAAGTTTGTAGCTTTTGTTTTAGTTAGGAATTGGTGATAGAAACTTTTTTAAGAGTTGCTACTTCTTTAAATTAATTGTTTTGTAATTTACAAAGAGAAATTTTGGTTTTATTCTGAAACGTTTCAATATTTTTCAGTTTCTCTGTTATATTTATGTTTATAGCAATTGTTTTAGTTAGGAAATAGTGATAGAAACTTTCTATAATAGTTGCTACTTAGTGAAATTAATTATTTTGTAATTTACAAAAAGAAGTTTTGATTTTATTTTGGAACGCTTTAATATTTTTTAGTTTTACCATTTTATTTAGATTTATAGCAGTTGCTTTTTCAAAAAATCAATTGTTTTGTAATTTACTAAAAGAAATTTGGTTTTCATTTTAAAATTAATTATTATTTTTTAGTTTTCTTAGGGGTTAGGTTAGGTTAAAACTGAAACTTTCGTCGATCGCCGAAGGAAAACCCTTTGACCTACAGACTTTCGGTTTGGAGAGGATTTAGATGGGTCTATTGGCTACCCTCAGGAGCAATTGCGTCCTTCTCGGCCTCTTAAAACTATATTTGTTTCACACGTTTTCGTAATGAAAATACACCGAAAATCAGCTATGAACTAGAAGGTGAACGGTTAAGAATATCGAAACGGCGATTCCGGAATCGTAATCAGGGCTCCAAATTACCCCAGTAACCAAAAAATTACCAACATTGGTCCACGTTTGCGAGTTTTAGTGCGGCGACGTGAGCTTATGTACGTGTTTGCGATAAAACCGAAACTTTCGTCGATCGCCAAAGGAAAAACCTTTGATCTACGGACTTCCGGTTTGGCAGGAATTTAGATGGGTCTGTTGACTACCCTCAGGAGCAATTGCGTCCCTGCCCTTCACCGTTTAGTGCCTTTTTTGCCCTTCGAAGTTATTTTAAAATTGCCGCCAAGGTGCATGGAATATCGGAGTCGGACCCCCAAAATCGTAATCAGGGGTTTATTTTACGTCAAGAAATGCAAAAAAACCGACTTTTTTTTCCAAAAATTGAAAAAATCCTAGCCCAAATAGAAGAAAGACCCCCCCCCCCCCCCCTTTGCTATGTTTTGACTCTTTCGATCGCCGAAGGAGAACCCCTTGCAGCACGAACTTCCGCTTTCTCCGACAACCTACTGGGGTCAGTGGCTTCACACAAAATAATCTGGGTCGTCATCAATAATAATAATAATTGTTTGCAAAAAAATTTTTTCTGGTGGCATTTTGTTATTTGTGACCATCATTACTTGTCGTATTAGCATCTCTGTTCGTTTGCATATCTTTATAACACCTTCGGAAGGCCATATTAAACCACCTAAAAATATATAATTTTAGTTTGTATAATTATTTTTTTAATTTACTTTTTTACCTTTATCCTTTCTTGACAAAAGTTTTGTAGTCCTTGAATCGTCAACAGTCATTCTTCCACATTCTAATGCCACAATACATTCACTGCATTTTAATTGCCGTTTTACCATCTTTACTACAAATCCACTTATATAACTGACTACGTTATCGGCATATTCCATTAGCCGTGGATTGTATGGCATAGAGCAGGGGTGGCCAACTTCTTTATATATATGATCGACTATTTTTCTTGAAAATGTGTCGCGATCTACCTACTAAAGTCTTGATATATATATATATATATATATATATATATAACACTTCAAACATGCGGCTAGTGTACTAATGAGTGATGACGGGGAAGGAGGTATTAAACTAACATAATATATATTTAATAATATTTATTAATTGAATAGTAATCATTTTCAAGTTTTATTATTAATGAGAAGTCTGTGTCTGCATGTCTCCAGCCAAGAGTTCAAAATTTGGTGTGTATCCAGATAAAGATAATGCTAATGTATCTTGAGTATGGGAATCCGTAAGTAAGGAACGATGTTTAGTTTTTGTTAACTTTAAATATGAAAAAGCCAATTCACATAAGTATGTGGATCCAAAACAAGAATAGATGTATTCGCTGAATTTGGTGATATTGGGATACTTTTCTTGATTGACGTGTTTCCAAAAATCTTCCTCAAGTTCTCTGGCTTGTAAAATTAAATCAGTTTGTAGAGTTATAGATTCATTTTCTAATTAGCTAATAGTTTATTAGGTGCCTTATTAGGAGTTGGATATTACGGCCCTAAATGAAATTTAATTGCTTGGTACAGCCAGACACAAATAGAGTGGCCTCTATAATAGGTAACTTAGTATACACAAAAATTATGTTGAATGTGGTTAAACTTTTGCCTCTGCCCGTTTTAACATCTTTCAATCCCAGAACAACGTAGCCCATGGAATGTTTAAAATGTAAGCGTAAATGAAACCACATTTAACATAATTTTTGTGTATACTAAGTTGCCTATTATAGAGGCCACACTATTCGTGTCTGGCTGTATATTTCTAATTCAGCAATTTAATAGATTAAGTAATTGTTAGATCGGTTTTTTGAGCGCTAACTGTAAGGAAATTGTGTTTTAACATGTTAGGGAATATGACAACTTACTTTGATAATAACACTTTTATTCAAGAATTGAACTATTCTTCACTACACAAGTAAACAAGTGAAATACTAACGCTTGCTTAAAATATTCCCGAATTCGGCGCCGGGGAATCACACGATAAGCGCCGGGGAATCCCACGAGCACACGTTTGCACGCTTACTAAAATATTTATAGTTCCAATCATCTAAAAAATAATTTATTTCTTAGATAAAACTTTTTTTGATTATTTTATAAAAAATCTGACAAATCAAAAAATAAAATTATACAAATTATTTAATAATTTTTTTTTGCTCTTTTTAATTTTGTCTCTTGTCAGCAATGATCGACCAAAAATTGCTTCGCGATCGACCGGTCGATCGCGATCGACCTGTTGGCCATCCCTGCTCTAAACAAAGCGTTTTTATGAGCTAAAATGGCAGCGTTTATGTGTGTCGGGTTCGCGCAGCTTAATGCCCCTTCTACCCTACTCTACTTCATTAGTTGGAACGCGCCACAACCAAGTTTTTGACTAAATTCAAACATAAAATAATAAAACAATTTTCTACGTTTGTGATAAAAAACGTAGTAAATTGTTTTAATATTTCATTAACATGAGTTAATGAGGTCACAACCATCAATTATATTAAATTCAAACAGTTTTAAAAAGTGAGGTTATGTGATGTAAACAAATATTAAAAATTGTTTAACATATCACACCTGACGTTGTGTATCTCATTATTCTATTACTATTTTTATACAAATAAATATATAATTAAACAGTTACTCATTTTTAAAAAACTATTTTACAATGAACTTTATTCCTTTATTTTTCACTAAAACTATAATTAAGTTACAGATAAATAAATTACTGTTATTATCATTAAATTTAAGTTCTATTAATTAAAATTGCGGTAGATGCGGCAGGAGGTATTTCAATTTCATTAATTTCAATAGCGGCAACATTTTAACTCTTTGCGCATGACTGGTACCGTTCCGGATTTTTAGTACATGCTTCTGATCGCTGACTGTTTCTGACGGTCCACAACTTGGTTTCTATCAGAATCACATAAGCGCGAGGAGGTGTTCGGACATGCTGTAACTCCGTTCCCTGCAGTCCAATATTTTTTTGAGGGCACTCGAATGCGATGTATTTTATTCGAGGGCACTCGAATGCTATATGTTTTATTCGAGGGCACTCGAATGCGATATTCGGGTGCACTCGAATGAGATATATATAAAAAGTTACAGCATTTGTTAGTTAGAAAATAGTGTAGCAACTTTAATTTCTTCTATGTTCATAACTTAAAAATTAGGTTTGAATGCTACTATAAAACTGTTAACGTATTTCTTCAAACAGATTATATTTTGAATACTTTTTAGATTTTGTTTTATTTTTTTCAGTTTTAAGAAAAGACATTGATTGGTTGTCTACCATGCTATAATCAATTTACTACAAAGCTTCAATTCAAATATGAATAGACGAATGAAAAACTTGCTGCCTCCAGTTAGCTGCAAATTTAGAAAAAGGATAGAAGAAATTTCTACAACTGGAAATTGCAAGCAATGAAGCACAAAGATTCAGGGCAAATATGAAATAAAAATTGAAACTACTGTCTACCATTAAGTAAGCTGATACCTGTGAACTGCTTCATGTTTGAAACATATTTTAGGTAAATAAATAATATAAATGTTTAAAACTTACACCAAAATTAGTAATTATATATATACTTTTTTCTTATACATATGTATATTCAAAATTTTTATTTAATAAAAGTTAATGTTAAATTCATTTTACTTTACATATTAAATGTTAAGATACATATTTATACTTTTATCAAAATAATCATAGATCTTATTAGTCTTTGATACGGTGAATATACTTTTAATATAACATTATTACTTAAAAAAAAGTGAATCATAGTAAAATGTAATGATAATGTCTTGTCAGTCAGTAATTGTCCTGGATAAAAGTTAGGATGTGTGGATAGAAAGCTATAGCTGGAGTTTTAAATTTATATTGAGTTAGGGGATCAATCGAAATTAATAATGGATTTATAGATACTATATTTACTGGATTCGAAACAGTTTTTTTTAATGTAATTCTAGTTAGCGTTTTTTTCTTCTTTTAAAATGAAATAAAGAATCATTTTAATTATTTTTGTTTTTTACAGACTTCTCATTTTCAATGGAATAAAATCATCATAGGCAAAGCAATATAGGAAGAAGACACAATGATGCAAACCCGTAAGCAACTGGAGTAAGAAATTACGAATAATTCATCAACTTCAACTCAAAGACGAGAAGACAAATGGAACAATGTTTTATGTAATTGCTTTATTTATTTAAAATTTGCGCCGTTTTGTTTACTTGCTTTTTGCGCCATCTCTATGCATGGCGGTAAACTTATAGTTCATAACGTTCTAAAATTTAAGTTGTTGCTAGCATAGCTTATTTAAATTTGTTAATATGTTTTATTATTAACAATTAAATACATCATTACTGTAGTTTTTGTATTCTTAATGTAAATTAATTTAATTTGTTTTAAAAATTAATTCGTTTGTTATGTTGTGAGGTGGCGTCATCTTACTATAATTTGTTGAACTTGTAGTGGTTAATGTATGCAACAGATGGCGACGTCGTGTACGCATAGGCGTAGTCATTTTAATTTAAAAAAGGTTTAATATAAAATGAATTATAAATGTTTTGATTTTGTAGTTTTAATTAATTGTTGTAAATTAAAAATATTATAAGCATTTATTTTTGATATCAAAATGATTTAATTTATAATTGAAATTTTATTTAATTTAAGCTCTCAAGTACTACCAATTTAGGAAGTGATTGTAATTAATAGGTGTAAACGCGATTAATTGTACCATCAGTAGGCGTTTTCATATTCATTTCAGATTCTATATTTGAATTGATTGAATAAATTGATTATATCACTTTTTAAATTTGTTAGTGATTTCATTAAAGAATCATTTATAATTAATTATTTTGTGTTATAAATTGATTGATTTGTGTATTGGCTCTTTGCTAAAACAAACTTAACTGCTCTAATGTTTAAGATATTTAACAAAACTGGACTTTTTTAGTTTTGTTTTATAGTTAAATTTGTTGACTTGTTTACGACTGTTGCAATCTTCTAAGTAAATTGTATTGTTTTATTCTTGTTTTCATCGTTAAATTTAGTTGTGCGTTTACAATAAACGCTTGTTGCTTTTTTGTTTGTAAGCGTGCACCGATCAAGACAAAAATATTGATCGGAATTGTGGTTTTTATAGTGCAATCTCGATCAATAAATATTTGTCAATTGATGCTGGCGTTTATAAGATTTTTACTGAAGATTTATATAACACAACTTGTATTGCTCACGTCCTCCATAAGCTACAGATAAAGCTTGATGTAAGTGTTTATTGGATAAATAAGGAAATCGAGGAAATTCCTAAGCAATTAATGGGGACTGTGTTAACATAATTCGCTCTTACTATAGCTGATTCTGTTTTTTAATTTGCGGATTTTGTTTACTGTTACTTGTGTATCTATTATTGCGTCCAAGGGGAAAGTGAGCCACAATGAACACCAGTGTTGCTCACGTTCTTAATTTTAAATTTAAAGCGTTGAGTGAAAGAATGTTAAGGTGCGTATAAATATGCGAGCCGAGCGGCTTGCAAGCCGCTCGTCAGTTTCTCTTAACAAAGAGCGTCCCAATATGCGAGCCGAGCGGCTTGCGAACCGCTCAGCTCACATATTGGGACGGCTTTTGAAGCGCGACACGAGCTGCTTGCGAGCCGCTTTTGTCGAGCCATATATTGTCGGTTTTTCTGCGAACACAAAGACATTCTCAGTTTATATTGGGACGGGGTTTTGTGTACTCGCGAGTTTTTTCAATTTTTATTATTTTAATTATAGAGTGAAACACATATTAAACTCATTGATATTAACTAAATCATTTTTATGAAATCCAAAACATTTAAAAAAATTTATAAAAGAAGATGCGTGGAAAAAAATAACAGTTTAATTTTTTATAAAAAATATGTTGTAAAAAATGGATTTATTTTGGTAAATCATAACTTAAATTATCATTGTAAAATTATTATTTAGAAATAAAAAGGAAAACCGAAAATAGTTGGCTCGACAGAAACGGCTCGCAAGCAGTTCGTGTCGCGCTTCAAAAGCCGTCCCAATATGCGAGCCGAGCGGCTCACAAGCGGCTTGCGAACCGCTTGGCTCGCATATTTATACGCACCTTTACAAATAGGCGCAATGGGTGCAAGTGTTTGCAAAGTATAAATTTATCTGTTTTGTGCACTATTTGCCATCGCTGAATGTCGGGAATCATTTCGAAATGGTCCAGAGATTCTGAGATTGTATGTGAGCATGATACTACATTTATACTTTGTACATACAAGTACACTTTGCGCTTTTTTCTAATGATGTTTCCTCAGTCAACGTTTTAAATAATGTTTTATGTAAAAGGTCTGTATAAAGACACAGTTTTCAAACTGTTTAATTATGCACACAAACAAGATGTGTTCGTCTAAGTAGAAACTTTGTTTGTGTGCATGAATGAACTGTTTGAAAATGATCATTGTAAACGTGTGTTGAAGCAGACTTTCATGAGGACGCAGTTTTATTGTTTTAATCTAATTGTGCGTTTACAATAAACTCTTGTTGTTTCTTTGGTTGTAAGCGTGGGCACCGATCAAGATAAAGTTATTGGTCGGAATTGTAGTTTTTGTTGTGAAAGCTGCAATCTCAATTAATAATTATTTGCCGATTGATGCTTGCGTTCATATTGAAATACAAATGTATATTGTAGATTTAGGATAGGAAAACTGAGCCATATTGCTCACGTTTTACATAAAGCTTGTTTGTTTTATTAATGTTTTGTTAAATAAATAAAGAAATGTAGGGAGGGTGGTTATTTAGTAAGTAATGGTAAGTTTAGTTAGCTTTTAAAAGAGCTGATTGTGCTCCCTACCTTAGGTCTAGGGAAAAACGGAACTACACGGGAGACCCCGTGTTGGCTCACGTTCTCTACCTTAACCTGAGGTAAGCTTAATTAGCTCTTAGAAGAGCTGATTCTTGTAGCTTTTCTATACAAAATGATGAATGTCAAATGTCACTTAAACATCAGAGAATTAATTAACAATGAATCTATTGATAACTAACGCTTGGGTGGGTGGATGGGCGGGTACCAAGTTCAAATTGTGGGCGGGTAACTTCTTTTACTGCAAGCCATTCACCCACACAAGTCTTAGTCAACAAAAGATTTTATGTTTTCTCCACTTTTTGTGTTTTTGTAGCGATCATATATAAGAGATTGAATGTCGGATGTCACTTAGACATCAGAAAATTGTTTAATAATGAAACTCTTGATAACTAACGCTTGAGTGAGTGGGTGGGCACCAAGTTCAAATTGTGGGCGGGTAACTTCTTTTACTGCAAGCCATTCACCCACACAAGTCTTAGTCAACAAAAGATTTTATGTTTTCCCCACTTTTTGTGTTTTTGTAGCGATCATATATAAGAGATTGAATGTCGGATGTCACTTAGACATCAGAAAATTGTTTAATAATGAAACTCTTGATAACTAACGCTTGAGTGGGTGGGAACCAAGTTCAAATTGTGAGCGGGTAACTTTTTCTACTGTGGCCCACTCACTCGCCTAAGTGTTAGTCATCAAAGGATCCTATGTTTCTTCTTTCTCTTGTGTTCTTGTAGCTATTATATAAAAGGTTTTCCAATAAGAAGTTTTATTTTGAATAGAAGGCTATTTGGGCAGCTGTCAATTTTGAAGCTATTATCTTTTAATATTTGACAAGTAAAAACTACGCTAACGATACACGCTTCAACAACGCATTGAAATTATTAAAATTTACTACAAAAATGGTGAAAATTTTTCAGTCACAGTTTGCAAAACTAAAGCACTTTTTGGTAGTCGTAAAGCACCTTCTCGGCCGGCAATAGTAAACCTGGTGGATAAATTTGAGCTGTTGGGACAAGTTTGTGATGTGAAGAATCGAAACCGTGAACATCGGTCAAGAACACATGAAAATATTGCTGAAGTAGCTCGTAGTGTTGAAGAAAATCCAGGTTTGTCGATTCTTCGTCGATCTTTGGAATTAGACATTTTACAAACGACATTACACCGTATTTTGCATAAAGACTTAAGGCTTTTAATGTTCAGTTAACACAAGAACTCAAGCCGGTCGATCACCATAAACGTCGTATCTTTGCCGATTGGGTCCTTCAAATGCATCAAAATGATCCGGAATTTCATCTTCAGTGATGAGGACTATTTTCACCTCGGAGGCTACGTTAATAAGCAGAATTGTTGCATTTGGGGCTCAGAAAACCCAAGAATGATTGTTGAAAAGTTTTTGCATCCTCAACGTGTCACTGTTTGGTGCGGTTGGACCCTACTTTTTTTGAAAATGAGGCTGGTGCAACTGTTACGGTGAATGGATGGCGCTACCGAGCTATGATTTTTTATGGCCGGAATTGTAAGATATTGATGTGGACGACGTTTATTTTTAGCAAGACGGCGCTACGTGCCACACAAGCAACGAAACAATCGCAATTTTGCAAGAAAAGTTTCCTGACCGTGTTATTTCTCGAAGAGGTGATTACAATTGGCCACCGAGATCTTGTGATTTAACACCTTTAGATTTTTTTCTTTGGGGCAACGTGATCGATAAGGTTTATGCCAATGCTCCACAATCGATTCAAGACCTTAAAGATGGAATTCGTGAAGTTATTGAGGGAAGGAATTGGTCATGGAAAATTTCATGAAAAGAATGTGGTACTGCAACCGTAACCGTGGCGGCCATTTGACTGATATTGTTTTCAAATGTTAATGGCATTCCTTTCTCTTTACAATGAAAAAAACATTTATTGATTTCTCTTAAAAAATATCCGTTTTTTTTAATATCAAAATGAAACCTGTTATTGGAAAACTCTATACTAAAAACATAAATTAAATTGTTTTTGTCATAACTAAAGCTGTTAAAATTTATTATAAATATAAATGTAAACAATAGCCAAGAAACTATCATTAGTATTACATAAAATTGTTAGTAGTCAGGTTAGGAAGTAAGTATGAAATAGGATTTTCTTGGGCAGGGAGTTTGGGTACGCGAGGTCACCAATTCTCTAAAGCTAAATTTAGATTTGCTACGTTAAAATGTTTTGTTAGTTTGGAGCCGTTTTTGACAGTTTAAAGTATCTTTTTGATAGTAGAAACTGACTTTTATGCAGTTTGGATTAATTTTGTAAAAAAATTGATAGTTTAATCTAATTTTTGGCTTCTACGCATTTCATATCAAACATTTGATACTTTTTCTAACATTTAACATTTGTTTCTAAAAGTATTATGGTTAACTGAATCTTTAAACAATTTATTTGCATTTTACAAATATATATAAACTAATAAAACATAACAAAATTGTAATGAATTTGGTCTTCAATTTATTATTGATATAATTCTTTACATATTTTAATATATTAGAAACTTCTAGTACAATTCAATAAATGTATAAATAGCCAAAGAACACTATCAATTTCAATGTAAATCTTTAAAGAGATAAGAAGTAAATATTCCACTCGCATTTTATGCATAAACAGTTTTTTCTCTCCGTTCTGTTCTTCGTGCGCAAGGCGACAGAGCTCAGCCACAAATCTCTCCCCTGCAGTATCCGTGAGTCGGCCGTTGTGATCGGGCGCGTTTAACTATTAAGGGTCCTTTACCAATTTCCAGCTGATCACTGTAGAGAGAGACTGTAAAGTTTAAACGGGGAAACAAGATACGAATTTCACATCATGACGTACAGTGTGCGTACAGCCGACGTGTGTTCTTGTGGGATAGATCTAGTGCGCTCTGATTGGTCATTGAGCTATAAATCTCACAATCGCCCTTGTAGCCGGCTACACTGAAATATAATTGTTAGAATTTCCATCGGACTTCTTCAATAATCATGTTTATTAAAAATATAACTGTATTAATTTTGTCTACAAACTGCCAATCGAAACATAACAATAAAAATATGTAAATGTAAAAATATAATTTATAATACAGTGTAATTAAAAGCGCGTGTATGTTATAAAATAACTGTAAAATCCTCAAATTTGCTTAGGTAACATACCTACAAATTATCGTCTCGAAACTCCAGTATAATTTATTAATTTCTTCTTTTGCGGAAGAATGATGCCGATCGAATTTTAATTAAATATGAAATTGTAATTATAAATATCAGTAGAAAAAATAAAATACTTTCACGTATTTAAAATATATATATATATATATATATATATATATATATATATATATATATATAGAGATGTTAACTCCCTTATAGAGGCGTTTTCGCGCACAATTTTAACCTGATCGAGGCGTTGAAATTTTAGAAGCGAGCGCTCGCACCAGCGCACATAAACAGCCAGTTCGAGGCGTCTAGCGGTTAGTACTAATTTTGCTCGGCTAGATGGCTACTGCAGCAGGTTTTAAGAAATATGCACAAATCTCAATAACATATGTTGTTTTCATTGAATCTTGGGAGTTGCAGCGTAGATAAATATTTCGTAATATTATATATTTTTTCTAAATAAAAATATTTGTTTATAAATAATTCAATTGATTAATAAACAAAATAATAAATAGTAAAGTACAATCAAAAAGTAGTTTGATGCAAACGATTTAGTTATTAGAAATAAATAATTACTCAATTGTACTGAAACAACTGCTATATACTCAATTAAAAAAAAAGAATAAATATTGAATATTTTATAAAAAATTGTTTAATAAAAAAACAAAAAATTGTTAATTCCAAAAATTAATTACTAGAATTAGTCAGTAAGTGAACGACTTACTAACGTTACAATGTCAGTTGTTTTGAATATTAATAATATAATAAATTTAATAAAACATAACTATTATTATTTAAATTTAATAAATAAATAGGGGGCATTGCGTTACTACCTCTGCCGATAACTATTATGCATAAAAACAAACAATCTTACATTCCTATCACTTTCAAACATTTTTATAGAGGCGTTTTGCGCATACTTTTAACCTGATCGAGGCGTTGAAGTTTTTGATAAAAGCGCCCGGTTCAGGCGCACAAAAACACCCAGTTTGAGGCTTCTAGCGATTTTTCACGCTTACTTTTGACTGGTTCGAGGCGTCTAAGCTTCTAATAAGTTGTTTGTATGCGCTGCTAGAAGCATCAGTAGGCATCCACAAATCAAAATCATTGTTTGAATATTATTTGTAAATGATTATAAGAAGCTCTAATTAGATTTAGAATTATTTAATATACATAATTATTTGAAACAACAGTAACAATGTTATTTTAATTAAAAAAATAATTTAAAAAAAAATGTTAGTAACTTTTTTTTAATCACAAAAGAAAATATTTTATAAAAAATATAGTTGTCAATGAATATCGTCATCAGTTTTATAAAATATCCACAGTTTTACATTTTTGTACATGTTTATGTCTGAAACATACAGATATTTTAGAAAAAATAATTAATATTAGGTCTGTTCCAACCTACGGTTTGGACAGTTTGCAAACTGTCCAAACTGTGCACACAAACAAATATTTGTCATTCTTAGGCAATCGTTTATACATAGTAATTTGTTTGTGTGCATAGTTTGAACGGTTGGCAAACTGCCAAAACTGTAGGTTGGAACAGACCTATTATAAAATGCAAACCTTATATTTTGCAGTTTATAACATATTTAAATAGTCAATGTGTATCTGTAACCATAGTAATAATTGTACATTTATACAATAACCGCATTAACTATCTCGTAAAAGCGAAATTTTATGCACATTTTTACCGTTAAAATTTAAGGTAAGCTAAGCTCCCGCTTCAGGCGCACATAAACATCTAGTTTGAGGCGTCTATAGCGGTCATTCACGCACATTAAGGTGTTACATGACCTTGACCATGACTACAACAAAAATTATTTGTGTTTTATAAATGTCCCTTACATTATCTTTCTTTATAGAAATAGTTTTTGTAGCATCTTGCACACTTTTGATCAGTTTCAGGAGTTTGAAGTTTTTATACATTGTTTATATGCGTAATAGCACTTAATAATTAATTTAAAAAAATGTATACCATTGGATAATAAATTTATTTTGTTTATAAATGGATAACTTATTTGTTTTTTATAAATCATTACATAATTATTATATAATACTTAAATTATTAAAATTTAATTTTAGTGTAGCTAAATAGTGGGTGGTTTATAAAAAAACAGTATTAATTATTAATTATTATTTTTTATTTGTATTATTTATAAATGCATATAATTGGGTAGATGTGTGTTCTACGGAAATAAAAATAGTTGCATCTTTGACTACATTGTCACACACTTTTCTCTGGGAACTTACTGTATATAACTCCTTCTTTAGAAATATCAATATTATCATTAGTATTTAATTTTTTGACAATGTCAATATTTCTTTCTTCGTAAATTTCAATATTCTTTTCTTTTGGTAATATTTCTTTTGAATGTCATGATATATTTTGTAAAATGTTAATTTTATTTGTGGCGTTTACGTTTTCCAAACTTTCCTGAGAATCATCTTCTACAATAGAAATAACACAATAATTAAAAAAAATTAAATATATTTATAAAATTATAAATTACCTTGTTGATTTGGAATAATTTCGTCTTCCTGGGACGTAGCTGCTTCTATCTCATTCATTTTCAGCACCATCTTATCTTTTTCTAAAAATAATATTACAGAATTTATTATTAAATAAATTAGTGAATTATTAAGTTATTATTTTATATAATTTGATATTACTTACCACCGCGAAACAATACTTTCGCGTCATACGTTCCCAAATTTTTGTAGCAAACTTTCCTTACAGAATTGTTTTCGTTACAATACATTTGTACAAATGTAATACAATCCATCTTCTAAAAACTTTACTAAATAAAACATCGCTAAATTATATTCTCCACTCTATCACAAATTTACTAAACAGTAAACACTTTTTCTTAAATTACAATATATATATCCAAATATAAAGCAATAAATACTATTTTTCGTATTATTATATGTACCCTTTCAGTCGCATCCGGATTAGAATTAATGCTTTCTAATGAGATTTTAATAAACATTTGTTTCATATTTTCTAAAATGATTTATTATCATAGTATTATGTTACAAATTAGGTTATATTGCTAAATAAAAAATCTTGATATTATCTATTTCATTAGTTAAAACTAATAAACATAATGATTTTACAATAAATTAAACAAAATCTATTACTAAAAACTTATAATCAAATTAACTTATAATCAAATTAAAAAAATATATAATTTAGTTAGATTATTAAATAAGTGACCAGATGACCGTTTTTAGCACAAATTAGAATTTTTTGAAAAATTATATATTGGTTCCATCGCCATAATTAAAATTTAAGCCATGTGCGTTCTCTTTTTACTACAAGTTTTTAACGTGCGATCGTCATCATAAGATTCGTAATTACTAGTTCTCTGAAATAATATTAGTTTATTTTTGGATTGATGTTGTTTTAGCAAATATGATAAAGAAATATGCAATAATTAAAAAATATATAAGAGGTTTTAGTTATTTTTTATTCCAAGTAACTAAAAGTATTATTATTCGATATTATTTTATTTATAATGTCTTAATTATTATTTGATTCACTTTGATTTAATGTAAAATGATATCATTCTGGAAAAGAAGATCGTACATTTTCAAAGTTGTGTTTAAACACTTCTCAATTCATTAACAACAAAACATATTTTTGATGATAATATGATTAATATAATTAAACTGATTGATTTATGAGCAGGTGATTGTTTCGTTCTTGTGACCCGCAACTGCATGATTCTGTCATAAAGTATAAATACTAATCTTCCGGTTTTTCTTGGCTTAATTATGTCTACATATACAAAATCTCTATAATTACCGTAATAAAAGAGCAGGTAAAAATATATAGATTAATTTTTTACTTTTTAGAATGGTTTTATTAGAATAGAGAATTGACGATTGGTGATATAAGAAAAGGCAACACACAGTTACACATGTCTACTGTGTAAAATATTTTCCTGTCTTTTTATGCAAATGTCAGTTGAAGCAAATTTCAGTGTCGCTATGTATGTCATGATAGCATTTTTTATTCAAATCAATTATATTTGATCTAATAAAATGTTATAATACATTTTAAGCAATTATTATAAAATAATATCTATAAAAATAACGATAAATTCTTTTTACTAAGCAATGCGATATTCAGGTAGTTAATTCTTCGTCGATGTAACGAAATTGAAGTATCATGTCAACAACATATATTTTTTATACATCGCCGCTACTAGTACAATCCTAAGCAAAACCTTGTTGAAATTACCTGGTAAAGTGATGAATATTACATAAACATGACATAACCAGTGCTTAATATTTATCAATATATTTAGTATTGTTACCTGTAAATATGTAGTTAAAAGCAGAAGAATAGATAATGACATAAATATAATTATAGCGTTTAGTTTTTTTTATTGGTATTTTCAAAATTGTTTTATGTAAACAAATTAAAGTATATAAATACTACAAAAATATTACCAATTCATTTTTTTATAAATCTTGAAAAAGACAGATTATAGAAAAAATTATATGCAAAAAACGAGTAGTAAAATATAACAGCAAGTAGTTTTAAAATATTTCCCTCACGTGTTGAATGACCTTGCCCATTTATGGTTTTTCAACCTTTTGTCTGTTTACTTTCAATGAACTCGTATAATAATGGAATTAAGATAAATAATATTTTGTGGTTAAAAATGTTTTATTTATTTAACTAAGAAATTTAAATTATGTAACGTGTCATTTATGCATAGAAACAATTGTAGTTTCGATGTTAATAAGTACCAAAGTATAACAATTAACTTATTAATTATATAAATTAAACAAATTTTAAGTAATGTAATCATATCTGGATTAAAATCAAATAAATATAAAACCAGTAGTTTCAGGTTTGTATTATACAACAAGAAGTAAACATAGGATTGTTACAATGCAAAACATAATAAAATTTAACCATGTTGTTATGAAGTTATAATGTCAATATGTGATGTCATGTTATTATGTAATACTTTATCATGTTATTATGTAAACCATGTTATCATGTATTATGTATTAATGTTATGATAATAATCATAATGACATACTAAATAATAGTAGGACAATACGATTATGTGGTAACTTAATAGCATAACATAATATAACATGACAACATGATATCATAATAACATTCTAACTTGATAACATAATATCATAATAACATCATAACTTGATAACATGATTTCATAATAACATCATAACTTGGTAACATAATAACATAATAACATGCAAGCTTGATAACATGAAACTATATTACCATGATAACTTGATAACATGATAACTTGATAACATAGTAACATGATAACATAATAACATGATAACATGATAACATGATAACATGATAACATGATAACATGAAAACATGATAACATGATAACATGATAATATGATTACATGATAACATTATAACAAAATAACATGATAACATGGTAACATGATAACATGGGAACATAATAACATGATAACATGATAACATGATAACATGATAACATGATAACATGATAACATGATAACATGATAACTTAATAACATGATAACATGATAACATGACAACATCACAACATGATAACATGATAACATGATAACATGATAACATGATAACATGATAACATTGTAACATGATAACATGATAACATGATAACATGATAACATGATAACATGATAACATGATAACATGATAACATGATAACATGATAACATGATAACATGATAACATGATAACATGATAATATGATAACGTGATAACATGATAACATGGTAACATCATAACATGATTACATGATAACATGGTAACATGATAACATAATAACATGAAAACATGATAACATGATAACATGATAATATGATTACATGATAACATTATAACAAGATAACATGATAACATGATAACATGATAACATGATAACATGATAACATGATAACATGATAACATGATAACATGACAACATCACAACATGATAACATGATAACATGATAACATGATAACATGATAACATTGTAACATGATAACATGATAACATGATAACATGATAACATGATAACATGATAACATGATAACATGATAACATGATAACATGATAACATGATAACATGATAACATTGTAACATGATAACATGATAACATGATAACATGATAACATGATAACATGATAACATGATAACATGATAACATGATAACATGATAACATGATAATATGATTACATGATAACATTATAACAAGATAACATGATAACATGGTAACATGATAACATGAGAACATAATAACATGATAACATGATAACATGATAACATGATAACATGATAACTTAATAACATGATAACATGATAACATGACAACATCACAACATGATAACATGATAACATGATAACATGATAACATGATAACATTGTAACATGATAACATGATAACATGATAACATGATAACATGATAACATGATAACATGATAACATGATAACATAATAACATGATAACATGATAACATGATAACATGATAACGTGATAACATGATAACATGGTAACATCATAACATGATTACATGATAACATGGTAACATGATAACATAATAACATGAAAACATGATAACATGATAACATGATAATATGATAACCTGATAACATGATAACATGATAACATGATAACATGATAACATGACAACATCACAACATGATAACATGATAACATGATAACATGATAACATGATAACATGATAACATGATAACATTGTAACATGATAACATGATAACATGATAACATGATAACATGATAACATGATAACATGATAACATGATAACATGATAACATGATAACATGATAACATGATAACATGATAACATGATAACATGATAACATGATAACATGATAACATGATAACATGATAACATGATAACATGATAACATGATAATATGATAACCTGATAACATGATAACATGATAACATGATAACATGATAACATGACAACATCACAACATGATAACATGATAACATGATAACATGATAACATGATAACATGATAACATTGTAACATGATAACATGATAACATGATAACATGATAACATGATAACATGATAACATGATAACATGATAACATGATAACATGATAACATGATAACATGATAACATGATAACATGATAACATGATAACATGATAACATGATAACATGATAACATGATAACATGATAACATGATAACATGATAACATGATAACATGATAACATGATAACATGATAACATGATAACATGATAACATGATAACATGATAACATGATAACATGATAACATGATAACATGATAACATGATAACATGATAACATGATAACATGATAACATGATAACATGATAACATGATAACATGATAACATGATAACATGATAACATGATAACATGATAACATGATAACATGATAACATGATAACATGATAACATGATAACATGATAACATGATAACATGATAACATGATAACATGATAACATAATAACATGATAACATGTGTAACATGATAACATGATAACATGATAACATAATAACGTGATAACATGATAACATGATAACTTGATAACATAATAATATGATAACATGATAACATGATAACATAATAACATGATATCATAATAACATGATAACATGATAAAATAATAACATGATAACATAATAACATGATAATGTGATAACATGATAACATGGTAACATCATAACATGATAACATGATAACATGATAACATGTTAATTTGATAACATAATATTATGATAACATGATAACATAATAACAAGGTAACATGACAACAACACAACATGATAACATAATAACATGATAACGTGATAACATGATGACATGATAACATGATAACATGATAACATGATAACATGATAACATGATAACATGATAACATGATAACATGATAACATGATAACATGATAACATGATAACATGATAACATGATAACATGATAACATGATAACATGATAACATGATAACATGATAACATGATAACATGATAACATGATAACATGATAACATGATAACATGATAACGTGATAACATGATAACATGGTAATATCATAACATGATTACATGATAACATGGTAACATGATAACATAATAACATGAAAACATGACAACATGATAACATAATAACATGATAACATAATAACATGATAACATGATAACATGATAATCTGATAACATGATAACATGATAACATGTTGACATGATAACAAGATAACATGATAACATGATAACATGATAACATGATAACATGATAACATGATAACATGATAACATGATAACATGATAACATGATAACATGATAACATGATAACATGATAACATGATAACATGATAACATGATAACATGATAACATGATAACATGATAACATAATAACATGATAACATGTGTAACATGATAACATGATAACATGATAACATGATAACATGATAACGTGATAACATGATAACATGATAACTTGATAACATGATAACATGATAACATGATAACATGATAACATGATGACATGATAACATGATAACATGACAACATGATAACATGATATCTTGATAACATTGTAACATCATAACATGATAACATGATAACATAATAACATGATAACATGATAACATGATAACATGATAACATGATAACATGATAACATGATAACATGATAACATGATAACATGTTAATTTGATAACATAATAACATGATAACATGATAACATGATAACATGATAACATAGTAACATGACAACAACACAACATGATAACATGATAACATGATAACGTGATAACATGATGACATGATAACATGATAAAATGATAACATGATAACATGATAACATGATAACGTGATAACATGATAACATGGTAACATCATAACATGATTACATGATAACATGGTAACACGATAACATAATAACATGAAAACATGATAACATGATTACATGATAACATGATAACAAGATAACATGATAACATGGTAACATGATAACATGATAACATTATAACATGGGAACATAATAACATGATAACATGATAACATGATAACATGATAACATGATAACATGATAACATGATAACATGATAACATGATAACATGATAACATGATAACATGATAACATGATAACATGATAACATGATAACATGATAACATGATAACATGATAACATGACAACATCACAACATTATAACATGATAACATGATAACATGATAACATATCAACATGATAATATGATAACAAGATAACGTGATAACATCATTACATGATAACATGATCACATGGTAACATGATAACATAATAACATGATAACATGATAATATGATAACATGATAACATGATAACATGATAACATGATAACATGATAACATGATAACATGATAACATGTTAATTTGATAACATAATATTATGATAACATGATAACATAATAACAAGGTAACATGACAACAACACAACATGATAACATAATAACATGATAACGTGATAACATGATGACATGATAACATGATAACATGATACCATGATAACATGATAACATGATAACATGATAACATGATAACATGATAACATGATAACATGATAACATGATAACATGATAACATGATAACATGATAACATGATAACATGATAACATGATAACATGATAACATGATAACATGATAACATGATAACATGATAACATGATAACATGATAACATGATAACGTGATAACATGATAACATGGTAATATCATAACATGATTACATGATAACATGGTAACATGATAACATAATAACATGAAAACATGACAACATGATAACATAATAACATGATAACATGATAACATGATAACATGATAATCTGATAACATGATAACATGATAACATGTTGACATGATAACAAGATAACATGATAACATGATAACATGATAACATGATAACATGATAACATGATAACATGATAACATGATAACATGATAACATGATAACATGATAACATGATAACATGATAACATGATAACATGATAACATGATAACATGATAACATGATAACATGATAACATGATAACATGATAACATGATAACATGATAACATGATAACATGATAACATGATAACATAATAACATGATAACATGTGTAACATGATAACATGATAACATGATAACGTGATAACATGATAACATGATAACTTGATAACATGATAACATGATAACATGATAACATGATAACATGATGACATGATAACATGATAACATGACAACATGATAACATGATATCTTGATAACATTGTAACATCATAACATGATAACATGATAACATAATAACATGATAACATGATAACATGATAACATGATAACATGATAACATGATAACATGATAACATGTTAATTTGATAACATAATAACATGATAACATGATAACATGATAACTTGATAACATGATAACATGATAACATGATAACATGATAACATGATGACATGATAACATGATAACATGACAACATGATAACATGATATCTTGATAACATTGTAACATCATAACATGATAACATGATAACATAATAACATGATAACATGATAACATGATAACATGATAACATGATAACATGATAACATGATAACATGATAACATGTTAATTTGATAACATAATAACATGATAACATGATAACATGATAACATGATAACATAGTAACATGACAACAACACAACATGATAACATGATAACATGATAACGTGATAACATGATGACATGATAACATGATAAAATGATAACATGATAACATGATAACATGATAACGTGATAACATGATAACATGGTAACATCATAACATGATTACATGATAACATGGTAACACGATAACATAATAACATGAAAACATGATAACATGATTACATGATAACATGATAACAAGATAACATGATAACATGGTAACATGATAACATGATAACATTATAACATGGGAACATAATAACATGATAACATGATAACATGATAACATGATAACATGATAACATGATAACATGATAACATGATAACATGATAACATGATAACATGATAACATGATAACATGATAACATGATAACATGATAACATGATAACATGATAACATGATAACATGATAACATGATAACATGACAACATCACAACATTATAACATGATAACATGATAACATTGTAATAAATGAATGCACCTTTCATTTATTGTCGTCGTCTCGGAGAAGGATTAATTAGACATCGAGGTTAGATGGATACTATTTATTATTAACTATCAAAAACTATCTCTGATTAATTAATTCGTCACTTATATATGTGAACGAATGTCCGGTCAGCACTTTTCAATGTCAGCTGTGTTTATACACATCTGCTTAGGAATGTGCTGATCGACAAGGCGAAGTGCAATGTCGCGGCCATGCAATGTTATTATAATATAACATTGCATCATCGCTCTGGTCCACTACACCTCCTCCTTTTGGGGTAGTGTGAATTTGCGATAACAAAACCGGAAATTCACACTTTCATATATATATAAATTCTTATTCTAAACACGTGTTACATTATAATAACTTAAACTAACTTCAGTTCTAGAAAAAAAAATTATATTATTTATATTTTAATTTATGGTTAAATACTTATACAAACATTATTACATCTTAGTATCTAAATTACAATATATGTTAAGATTATTTTATTTACTATGCGTTATATTTACACAGTCTATTTTCATGAATTGTCAATGTTTTGTCGTTAATGTCCGTAAGGGTGTAGTTTACACCTGTCTTTTTTATCACTGTATAGGGACCCTTAAACAATGAATCGAACTTTGTTCGAGCCTCATTGGTTATAAGTACCTTATCATTGATTTTAATGTTTGATGGTCTACTGTTGAGATCAAATTTCGCTTTCCGTTTCTGCTTTATCTCTGAAATGATGCTGTTTGCTCTTTTCAGCGCAGTTTGTAACCGGAATTTAACCTCTTTACTGTAGTTTTCCACATTATATATGGGTTCGATTTTGTTTGTCTCAAAATCAAGGGGAAGGGTTGGGTTTTTTGCAAATATCAATTCGAAAGGACAATAATCGTGGACTGTGGATGGTGTTGTATTATAACAATAAGAAAAATATTTAATCCACTCATCCCAGTCATCCTTAAACGAGTTAATGTACATTCGGACGTATTCGTTTATTACCCTGTGGATTCTTTCCACTGTACCGACCGATTGTGGTCTATACGGGGTTGATGATAAGTGTTGTATTTGTAGAAGCTTAGTGAGTTCGGTAAGCGTTTCGTTCACGTATTCCGTACCCATATCCGTTCTGATCTTTTTCATTGGACCGTAAATTAGGATGAAGTGGTCGACGATCGCCCGCGCTACCGTTCTCGCCTCTTTGTTGGGAATCGCAATTGTGACAGCGTATTTAGTGAGTTCACATTCTATGGTAACTGCGTATAAGTTACCTTGCGATGATTTGGGAAATGGGCCTATTGTATCAATTATGACGATATCAAATGCTTTTTGGGGGGTTGGGGTGATACATAGGGGTGCCATATTTTTTATTTTTGCTTTGTTGATTTGACAAAGGTGACATGATTTGAGGAATTTAGCTATGTCCCTCCTCATGTATTTCCAAAAATAGTGTGACCTTAATTTTGAAAATAATCTAGTTCTACCACAATGTCCTCCTAGGATAGGATCAGTGTGAAATTGCTTTATCAGATCTTGTTGTACTGCAAGCTCTGAAATACGTTCTACTGGTTGTGTTAATATTATTGTGAGTTTACTTAGCTTTTCATTTGCTATACTTTTAAATAACGACGGGGGTATTACATTAAACATTTTATTATTGAGCTCTATTTTTATTTTATTTATCCCGTGATCTCTGGCTATACTTTCAAGCCTTAACATGATCTGACCTAAGTCAGATTTGTTATTAGAAATCTTACCGTCTAATATAATTCTTTTCTTTCCATCGACCCATAGTCGTGGACACTTGGTATTCATATTTACCATTAATTTTGTAGCTTTTATCGCTTCAAAGTTGCGCAATACTTCGTAAGCCTTTAATTTTGTCTCTTCTTTTTGTATATCTTTATTAATCTTTCCCTTTTCTTCAGTAATTTTATCTTTCATTGCGCGCGTTTGTACTGCTAATACTTGCGCTACGCTTCGCTGGATTTCTTTCAATTCGTCGATGTTTATTCTAGACAACGCGTCGGCTCCGACGTTGTCTGCACCTTTTATAAATTCTATTGTGAAGTCGAAATCCTCAAGATCCAACCTCATTCGTGTTAACTTCGATGAGGGATCTTTCATTGAAAATAAGTATAATAATGGCCGATGGTCCGTTTTAACTAAAAATTTTTGTCCATATAAATACGGTCTGTAATGCTTTATAGCCCAGTGAATGGCTGCTAGTTCTTTCTCTATTGTGGATTTGTTCAACTCTCCCTTTGTAAATGATTTTGAAGCATAGGATATTGGTAAATCAATATCGTTTACCTGCTGACTCAGTATTGCTCCACATGCATGTTTAGATGCATCGGTGGTTAAGATAAATGTCTTATCCATCTGTGGATACTGTAAAATTGGAGGTTTTATTAAAATATTTTTAAGGGTTTGAAATGAGTTTTCACACTCTGTATTCCACTCGAATGTTGCTCCCTTTTTTGTTAATTTATTTAGACAAGTTGTAATTTCAGCGAAGTTTTTTATAAACCTCCTGTAGTAATTACAAAATGCTACAAATCGTTTAACAGCTTCCGCTTCTGTTGGTCTAGGATAATTTCTAATAGCATCGAATTTTGATTTATCAGGTAAGATGCTTTTGTCTGTTATATTGTGACCTAAAAATGTCACTTCTTTCCTGAAAAATCTACATTTTTCTGGATTCAGTTTCAAACAGAACTTTCTGCATGCCAGAAAGACTTTTTCTAGGTTCTCAAAATGGTGTTTTTCTGAACAACCTATGACAACCAAGTCATCCATGTACATGAACGCCTTTTCTGGGGTCAATGCAGCGAATGCGATATTCATCATTCGTTGAAAGCTGTTCGGACTTATTGACAAACCAAACGGCAATCTTTTAAACCTAAACGTGCCTGCGTCCGTGCTAAAGCTTGTTAAATCTCTGCTGTCGGGATGCAGTGAAATTTGGTGAAAACCAGACATTAAATCAAGTACCGAGAACCATTTCGCTCTTCCTAGTTGGTCGAATATATCATCGATTCGTGGGAGTGGGAATCTATCGGCTATTAGTTTTTTATTCACTTGACGGTAGTCAATGACTAATCTCCACTTCTTATTGTTATCTGTAGATTTTTTCGGCACTAGGATAATCGGTGAGTTATATGAGCTCGTCGATGGCTCTATAATTCCTTTATCACACATATTTTGTACTTGTTTGTTAATTTCCTCGCGCTGTGTGTGTGGAATTCGGTAATTTTTAATGTAAACGGGGCATTTGTCAGTCGTGATCACCCGTTGCTCATAGAAATTATTGCAACTTAGCATCAGATCGTTATTAATTGCAAATACATCCGCGTATTCTTTGCATAATGTGGTTAATTTATTTTTAAGGTGCGCTGGACAATCGGTATTTAGCTGCTTTAGCAGGCTTGTTTTGCGATCTTCTTCTTCGATTTCCACGCGGTGTATTACATAATTATTTAAATCTTCGTTTTCAAGTTTAATTTTTTCTATTATTTTATTACTATTAGTTGTATTAATAAATGTTACCAACACTTTGCTGCCTTTTACAACTGATTTTTTTGAATAAATGCCAGGGGCTATCTCTTGACTGTCGATGAATGATTCCGCAAAGGGGTGTTTAAGTTCAACCTCCCTTGTTACTTCTGACCAAGCTGGGAATATTAAGTTTTCGGATTTAGGTCCGCTAGTAAAGTTAATATGTATGTTATGCGCCGGCGTTTTAATCGCAAGTTTCCAATTGCCATAATCCAGTGTGCAGTTGTATTTTTTAAGGAAATCAAGCCCCAATATTCCGTCTACCGGTATAGGGAAATTAGGACCGACTATATGGAACTTTTGTTCCAATGCATGTTTTTCACTGGGATATATATATGCAATTGTGGCATGAGATGAAAAAATCTCGGATTCGGTTATGCCGTGTATAACACATTGATTTGCGTATTTTGGTAAGTCTTGGTGCAGAACGTTATTTTTTATTAAAGAGATATCCGCTCCTGTATCTATTAAAAATTTTAATTTAGTATGAGCCATGTTAGTATTAATAGTGATAAAATTAGAATATGACAGATTTAGAATTGTTCCTGTGTTTGTGCTTTGTCCCCCATCCGCCATGTTTGGGGGACGGTCGAGTTTTCCGTCTCCATGGTTCTTACATGAGAGTGGTTATTATTATAATAACTTTTTTGTGTGTAGTTGCTGTTGTTATAATTACCTCTATTCGGAGTGTTATTCCCGCGGAAATGACTGAAATTTCCACGTCCTCTATGATTTGATTCGTATTGATTTGACATGTTATTATTTTGTGGCTTATATTGCTGCCAGTTATTATTGTTGTTTGATTGAAATCCGCGTCCATTATTATTATAGTGGCTGCGATTGTAACTATTATTATAACGACCCCTAAATGACCCTCTGTGGCTCTGGGTTCGTGCGAATAATACGTTACTCGATGGACCAGTATCATTTTCGGAGGTTATAAACTTAATGATAGCCTCTTGAATGCTTGTGAATGTACCTGCTTCCATTATAATTTTTGTTTTCTCGGACTTTGCATTATTTGTTAATGCTGTTATCGCCCTGGTAATTGCATATTGCTGTGCTGTGTCGGCTCTCACGCCTTCAGCCTCATACGCCAGAATCAATTTGCTGTATGATTCTTCTATTATTTTAGTCGTTGCTTCCACATTCCTTCCATTTGGACGTAGGTTGCTTAATTTAGTTTCTAATGTCTGTGCCTTCTCGCTTACGCATTTGCTAAGTAAGGCCTTTTTCAGGTCATCAATGGTCTTGATGGACTCAGTGACAGCTTGTCTCGCTGTTTTCGTTAACCTTGTTTTAATAAACGCTATTGATAAATCTTCTTGACTCCCGCACGTTTGTTTTAATAACGTTATGGCGTCTAAAAACGTGGTTAATTCGGATGAGTTACCATCAAAACTCTTCGGCAAAATTTTGTCGGCAAGTGAAAATAATTCTGTATTTGATAGTGACATGTTTATTTCTTCCTCTGTTATACTAGATATATCAATTTTTATTGAGCCGTCTCTTGGCACTTCGCACGATAAATTTAATTTTGCAAATGATGATAATAGTTTATCACGTATAGTTGCAAAGCTTTCTTTTAATTTTCCAGCTTGCTCCTCATTTACTTTATCACCGTAAGCTTGACAAACTTCCGCATGTTTATTGTATAAGTTTATTAAATTTACTTTTATTTCTTCTCTAACAGTTTTGCCTTTAGGTACCTCGGTTTTTAAAACTCTTTTTGATTGGTTCCTGAACTGTTCTCTTATCTCCTTGATGCTATCCTCAATTACTCCCCATGTGGGCATTACTTATAATTTGTTGGTTTAATGTAGAGCTAATAATAAACAATTCATTCTAATAGTAAACCAATTTATTTACTGCGATAGTAAACAAATTATTGTAATAGTAAACTAATTGTTTGCAATATCATTTAATAGTAATCAATTTATTTTAATAGTAAACTAATTTATAATGTTTTACTATTTTTGATATCGCTGATATGAAAATTAATATTAAAATAATTTTATTGCTTAGGATTAAAAGTATTAACAATTACTATATACTCGCACAACCATTTTGTTGTGATATATAATATGTCGAGTTCACTGTTTTTGCTGGTATTTCTTATATCAGCACTTTTATAATGTAGGTGAACCTTTACGCGATTTTGCATTTTTCGAGTTCAGTAATGTCAGTGTTAGTAATTATTTGATTTTGCGATTTTAGTTTTGTGTTAAAAGTCGACCGTGTCGGTTCGCGTAAAAGTGTTTTACGAGATTTGTTTTCGCGAGTGTTGTTTATATGTCAAGTGTGCGCGTGTGTGAGTGAGTGGGTGAGTGTTTGTTTTAATGTTGTAGACATTTAGTGTTAGGGTAAGTTTATTATCTGCCCTTACTCACTATTGAGTACGCACATTTGATTCAAAGTAGATAAAATAATTGACTAATTTTCACTGTAATATGTAATAAATAAATGTCGTATAATATTATTGAGTACGCACATTGATTAGAAAAAAAAAAAAAAAATAATTAAATAATTTTCACTGTCAATAAATATAACGCCTAGTTTACAAATCAAAATTAAATTATTTTTTTGCATTTTTAAATTTTTTCACATTGTCCATTAAAAATCACTGTCCTTTTTTATTTAACTAACCTTAATGTTTATTTAAATTACTGCTTCTTCTGTATGGTGCTTCCTTTGGTGTTTCCTTTGGTGTTTCCTTTGGTGTTTCCTTTGGTGTTTCCTTTGGGGCTTTCCATGGTGCTTTTTCTTTATAACTCCGCTTCCCTTTTGGCTGCCACTGGTGCCCTAATCCATCCTAGTTCCGCTCTGTCGGCTAGTTGCGCTGTCGATGTGTATCTCCTTCTCAATGTCCTCGTATGTCTATCGTATAATTTAAGGAATAAATTAACGATTGCTAGGACTGCTATTATTCCCAGTATCCAAACCAATTCCTTATTTTCTATCGATACTTGGGTGATGTTAATATCGTTCACTACCTCGCCAGTGTTGTCCACTTTTTTTGTTTGAGATGATCCCATTGCTGATCATTCTCTATTCTTCCATGTATTATTTCTTTAGGCCTCTTTTAGGCAGGATCGCCATGTAATAAATGAATGCACCTTTCATTTATTGTCGTCGTCTCGGAGAAGGATTAATTAGACATCGAGGTTAGATGGATACTATTTATTATTAACTATCAAAAACTATCTCTGATTAATTAATTCGTCACTTATATATGTGAACGAATGTCCGGTCAGCACTTTTCAATGTCAGCTGTGTTTATACACATCTGCTTAGGAATGTGCTGATCGACAAGGCGAAGTGCAATGTCGCGGCCATGCAATGTTATTATAATATAACATTGCATCATCGCTCTGGTCCACTACAACATGATAACATATCAACATGATAATATGATAACAAGATAACGTGATAACATCATTACATGATAACATGATCACATGGTAACATGATAACATAATAACATGATAACATGATAATATGATAACATGATAACATGATAACATGATAACATGATAACATGATAACATGATAACATGATAACATGTTAATTTGATAACATAATATTATGATAACATGATAACATAATAACAAGGTAACATGACAACAACACAACATGATAACATAATAACATGATAACGTGATAACATGATGACATGATAACATGATAACATGATACCATGATAACATGATAACATGATAACATGATAACATGATAACATGATAACATGATAACATGATAACATGATAACATGATAACATGATAACATGATAACATGATAACATGATAACATGATAACATGATAACATGATAACATGATAACATGATAACATGATAACATGATAACATGATAACATGATAACGTGATAACATGATAACATGGTAATATCATAACATGATTACATGATAACATGGTAACATGATAACATAATAACATGAAAACATGACAACATGATAACATAATAACATGATAACATGATAACATGATAACATGATAATCTGATAACATGATAACATGATAACATGTTGACATGATAACAAGATAACATGATAACATGATAACATGATAACATGATAACATGATAACATGATAACATGATAACATGATAACATGATAACATGATAACATGATAACATGATAACATGATAACATGATAACATGATAACATGATAACATGATAACATGATAACATGATAACATGATAACATGATAACATGATAACATGATAACATAATAACATGATAACATGTGTAACATGATAACATGATAACATGATAACATGATAACGTGATAACATGATAACATGATAACTTGATAACATGATAACATGATAACATGATAACATGATAACATGATGACATGATAACATGATAACATGACAACATGATAACATGATATCTTGATAACATTGTAACATCATAACATGATAACATGATAACATAATAACATGATAACATGATAACATGATAACATGATAACATGATAACATGATAACATGTTAATTTGATAACATAATAACATGATAACATGATAACATGATAACATGATAACATGGTAACATGACAACAACACAACATGATAACATGATAACATGATAACGTGATAACATGATGACATGATAACATGATAAAATGATAACATGATAACATGATAACATGATAACGTGATAACATGATAACATGGTAACATCATAACATGATTACATGATAACATGGTAACACGATAACATAATAACATGAAAACATGATAACATGATTACATGATAACATGATAACAAGATAACATGATAACATGGTAACATGATAACATGATAACATTATAACATGGGAACATAATAACATGATAACATGTGTCACGGCCGCCAGGCGGCGCCACGTGACACAGCAAACAGCCGCCGGGCCACCCCAGTGCCCGCCGGCCTGGGACAACACGTGTGCCATGCACACCGCCGCTGCCGTATGGCACGGCCTACAGCAATCAAAGAGGTACGAAGAGGACCTGCCGACCTTTGGAGGGGAGACCCACGAAGACCCCGAAGAATTCCTGAGAAGACTAGAAGATTACTTCGTACGACACAACGTACCGCCATCGGCTTACCACAAAGCCTACCTCCAGAGCCTGAAGGACGAGGCGAAGAACTATGAAGATGCCTTCCGACGAGAACCGCAACCAAGCTACGACCGTTGCAAGCTAAGGCTGGTCAGACGATACGCCGACCCCACCGCCATGGCATACATGGCCGGCAGCTTGATGACCAACACCCACCAGGCCAAAGAACCGGTAGAAGCGTTCCTACGCCGCCAAGCAGCCCTGTATGGCCGCATCTACCCCGGACACCACCAGAGCATCATGGCAAACACGTTAGCCACCCTGGTGGAACCAAAGATCCAGCAATCACTGGATGCCCGACACTTCGACTCACTAGAAGACCTAGTGAACCTAGCTACCAAAGTGGAAGTAGCGATCGAACGCCGAAAAATGGCTCGCTCCTCCACACAAACCCACAACCGCTCTGACACCCCCAGGTACTCGGGAAACGAGCCGGTCAAAGCCAAAACAACACCGACCGGTCCGCAAACCAACAACAAAACCAAAACAGCCCAGCCAACCCCCGACTGTAAAGAAGGAAACAGTGGGGATAGCAGGAATTGCGAACCAATTACCTCGCATCACGATCTCCGTGAACGGACAAGCCTACGAGGCCCTCATCGACTCTGGAGCCAGCCAAAACTTCACCCGGCTGGACCTCCAGGTGTCTACACCCACCTCGGAACTCATCCAACAAGCGGACCCGACGACTACGCTACGAACAACAGGCCGAGCCCAGGCTACGATCCAGATAGGGGAGAGCACCCAACCAATAGAATTCCTATTGGCACCCGACCTCGGCGAGGACGTGATACTCGGCCATCCCTGGCTAACCGAGAACCACGTCAATATGGACTACGTGCGAGAATGCCTACACTTCGGGCAGAACCCGAGAACTACGGCATATTGGAAGAAGGGAAACCGCCGCCTATGGCTAGATGCCGACGTAGAAAGGACAGGCCCCACGCCGAAGGTGCCGGAAAACTACCAGGCCATAATTCGAGCCTTTCCGGACGTCTTTAGCGAAGACCCACGTCCGGCGACCACGTTGACCAGCACACACAAAATTGAGCTGACCACCGACACGCCGATAAGAGCAGTCCGCTACTCTTACAACGCCAAGAAAAAGGCCCTAATCTACCAGCAGATCGAAGAGCTCCTAGCGACCGGCATAATCGAACGCAGCACAAGCGAATACTGCGCCCCCGTCGTCATAATAAAAAAAAAAGACGGGTCGCCACGCTTCTGCATCGACTATAGGAAGCTGAACGATGCCACAAAGAACGAGGTGACACCCCTTCCCAGGATTCGGGAAACCCTCAAAGATTTTGGCGAAGCCAAGATCTTTACAAAAATGGACCTGACCACCGGCTACTGGCAGATACCAGTACACGGACCACATCGAGAGAGAACCGCATTTTCCTCTCCCGACGGAGGCACCTACCAATTTAAGGTGATGCCCTTCGGCTTAAAGAACGCCCCAGCCACCTTCCAGAAGATGATGAGCAGAGTGATGGCCGGTCTGCTAGGAAGATGCGTCCTAGTCTACCTATCATGGTGTTCTCAAACACCGAACAAGAACACGAAGACCACGTCCGACTGGCATTGGAACGACTCCAAGAACACGGCCTCCGATGCAATTTAAAGAAATGCGAGTTCGGCACCAACGAGGTAGAATACCTGGGCCACCGCGTCACAGCGGAGGGAAATGAACCGCTGGAAGTACACCTGAAGAGCATCCGAGAGTTCGCCAAACCTCAAACCAAGAAACAACTCCGAGGCTTCATTGGCGTGTGCTCCTGGTTACGAGAATACGTACCAGACTTTGCGAGAATCGCCGCACCCCTGATGGCCATGCAAGGGCCAAAACAACCCTTCAAGTGGACCACGGCCACCAACGAGGCGTTTGACAAACTAAAGGCCGCCATCGACCAACCCCTAAAGCTGGCAAGACCCCGACCCGGCCTGCGGTTTGTGCTACAAACCGACGCATCCATAAAAGGCGTCGGGGCGGTACTCTACCAGGAAGAAGGCTCCAGAAGGCACATTGTCTCATATGACAGTTCGAAGTTGACGGATAGACAATCCCGCTTCCACTCGAACGAATTGGAGTGCTACGCCATCCTATGGGCCGTAAAACGATACAGGCCATACCTGGAGGACGAGGAGTTCACCCTCAGGACCGACAACAGAGCGCTGGTTTGGTTAAACTCGTCCACCGACGCCAAATCAAAATTCATGAGATGGTCGCTCATCTTGGCCGAATTCAAATACACCGTCGAGCACACACCTGGAGCAGCCAACCTACTGCCAGACGCTTTATCACGCCACCCAGAGGACAAACTGATTCCCGATGAGATCGACGACCCGGATCGGCTAACACCACCAGAAAGCCCACAGTTCCGGAAAGCAGCCGCCCCCGACAGCATACAAATGCTATACAACCAGCTAAGCCGACGCCATCACCGACAGGGAAATCAAATTACCCTTGTCCAGGCCGAAACAACCATAGAAATGGTGAAACGCGCACAAAAAGAGTGCCCACAGACCTGCACGTTGATACAACGGCACCGAGAAACGGTGTTAGAGCAGGAAAACCCCGCCGAGGCGGACCTGGGGTACAAACTAGGCCCAGACGGCGAACTGATACGCACCTCAGCCGGGTGGGACCAGCTAGTAGTGCCACCAGCAGCACAGAAAGAGATCCTGAAATTCTTTCACTCCTCTGAAACCGCTGGCCACCCAGGACGCGACGAAACGGCAACCACACTCCTCCGGCAATACCACTGGCCGGGGGTTCGCAAAGATATCCGCACCTTCGTACGAGGATGCCTTGCCTGCTCAAGGGCGAAAACCGGCACGAAATCGCCATCGACACAGTTCAAACCACAAGAAGCAGAACGCCCTTGGGAGAAGCTGTCCATCGATTTCGTCGGCCCCCTCGACCCGACACGAAAAGGAAATAAAGTGATCCTCACCGTAATGGACATCTGCACCAGGTGGACAGAAGCCATACCCGCCCCCGCAGCAACGGCAGAAACAACAATACGACTCCTAGAGGAGCGAATCTTCCATAGATTTGGATACCCGAAGATTATTCTCTCGGACAATGGCTCCCAATTCACGAGCAAAGTATTCGCGGATGCCATTCAAAAATGGAAATGTACGCACCACACCACGGCCGTATACCATCCACAGGCCAACCCGGTAGAAAGGAGACATGCTGAACTAAAGAAAAGCATACGCCTGCTCACCGATCAACAACCTCGTCGACAATGGGACGAGCTTCTGTCACTAGCCGTCTTCCACCAGAATCGGCGAACCAATGCCGCAACTGGACAAAGCCCCAGTAAAATCCTACTCGGTCAGGACCTACACCAACCAGGAGGTTGGAACGAACACGACCAAGAACAGGACTTAGACCGACGGCTTCAACAAGCGAAGCATCGGCAGGCCACCTACCGAAGACGACGCTACCCGCGACAAACCGACCTGCAAGTCACATATGCACCAGGTGACAAAGTCATGGTCCGGGGACGCGCAAAAGGCTTCAATCATAAATGGGTAGGACCGAAATTACTAATAACACCTGCAGGAGGAAATTGTTATTGGGTGGAAGACGCACCAACGCGGCCACCTACCAAAGTGCATTTCAACGACCTGAAACCGGCCCCACCAGCAGAAGACGACGCACACCAGGATATTCAAAACCCTGGTGATGCTCCCGCCTGAGAAAGTTGGGTGAATTGTCACGGCCGCCAGGCGGCGCCACGTGACACAGCAAACAGCGAAGCCACGCCCCGTGGGTGGAGCCTAACAGGGATATAGTCCCGCCGAATTCCCGCATTCGGCAGTGAGACACCGATCTTCGAGACCGACACATCGCTACTGGAAACTCCAAACTCCGTCCACGATGCCAAGCTCCACGCTCCGGACCCCGCTGACCCCGACTGCCAACACGACGCCGACCCCTGCCTTCGACCCGGACTACCCCCAGGATACCACGCAAATACTACGCACCCCGGGAGCATCTACACCGCTCCCGGCCCCAAATCACCCCAGCGTGTTTTACCACACGCTGGACGAAACGTGGCCTTGCACCCCAGGTGCTCGGGACCGCTTCCCCGAGCACCATTGCACTGGGATGCCACAACACCCAAACAAGACCAACTGCAAGGCAGATAACACTGCTTCCGAGACGGCCTACCACCTAGCCGTCGCCGAGGGGCTCCACAACCCCCCTCGGACCGATGACGCCGCCCCCACGACCACCTACGGGCCCGGCGCCGGTAACACATGATAACATGATAACATGATAACATGATAACATGATAACATGATAACATGATAACATGATAACATGATAACATGATAACATGATAACATGATAACATGATAACATGATAACATGATAACATGATAACATGATAACATGACAACATCACAACATTATAACATGATAACATGATAACATGATAACATATCAACATGATAATATGATAACATGATAACGTGATAACATGATAACATGATAACATCATTAGATGATAACATGATCACATGGTAACATGATAACATAATAACATGATAACATGATAATATGATAACATGATAACATGATAACATGATAACATGATAACATGATAACATGATAACATGATAACAAGATAACATGATAACATGATAACATGATAACATGATAACATGATAACATGATAACATGATAACATAATAACATAATAATATGATAACATGATAACAAGATAACATGACAACATGACAACATGACAACATGATAACATGATAACAAGATAACATGATAACATGATAACAAGATAACATGATAACATGATTACATGATAACATGATAACATGATAACATGATAACATGATAACATGATAACATGATAACATGACAACATGATAACATGATATCTTGATAACATTGTAACATCATAACATGATAACATAATAACATGATAACATGGTAACATCATAACATGATTACATGATAACATGGTAACACGATAACATAATAACATGAAAACATGATAATATGATAATATGATAACATGATAACGTGATAACATGATAACATGATAACATGATAACATGATAACATGATAACATGATAACATGAAAACATAATAACATGATAACATGATAATATGATAACATAATAACATGATAACATGATAACATGATAACATGATAACATAATAACATGATAACATGTGTAACATGATAACATGATAACATGATAACATGATAACGTGATAACATGATAACATGATAACATCATTACATGATAACATGATCACATGGTAACATGATAACATAATAACATGATAACATGATAATATGATAACATGATAACTTGATAACATGATAACATGATAACATGATAACATGATAACATGATAACATGATAACAAGATAACATGATAACATAATAACATGATAACATGATAATATGACAACATGATAACATAATAACATGATAACATGATATCGTGATAACATGATAACATGGTAACATCATAACATGATTACATGATAACATGGTAACACGATAACATAATAACATGAAAACATGATAACATGATAATATGATTACATGATAACATGATAACAAGATAACATGATAACATGGTAACATGATAACATAATAACATTATAACATGGGAACATAATAACATGATAACATGATAACATGATAACATGATAACATGATAACATGATAACATGATAACATGACAACATCACAACATTATAACATGATAACATATCAACATGATAATATGATAATATGATAACATGATAACGTGATAACATGATAACATGATAACATCATTACATGATAACATAATGACATGGTAACATAATAACATAATAACATGATAATATGATAACATGATAACATGATAACATGATAACATGATAACATGATAACATGATAACATGATAACATGATAACATGATAACATGATAACATGATAACATGATAACATGATAACATGATAACATGACAACAACACAACATGATAACATGATAACATGATAACGTGATAACATGATGACATGATAACATGATAAAATGATAACATGATAACATGATAACATGATAACGTGATAACATGATAACATGGTAACATCATAACATGATTACATGATAACATGGTAACACGATAACATAATAACATGAAAACATGATAACATGATTACATGATAACATGATAACAAGATAACATGATAACATGGTAACATGATAACATGATAACATTATAACATGGGAACATAATAACATGATAACATGATAACATGATAACATGATAACATGATAACATGATAACATGATAACATGATAACATGATAACATGATAACATGATAACATGATAACATGATAACATGATAACATGATAACATGACAACATCACAACATTATAACATGATAACATGATAACATGATAACATATCAACATGATAATATGATAACATGATAACGTGATAACATGATAACATGATAACATCATTACATGATAACATGATCACATGGTAACATGATAACATAATAACATGATAACATGATAATATGATAACATGATAACATGATAACATGATAACATGATAACATGATAACATGATAACATGATAACATGATAACATGATAACATGATAACATGATAACATGATAACATGATAACATGATAACATGATAACATGATAACATGATAACATGATAACATGATAACATGATAACATGATAACATGATAACATGATAACATGATAAAATGATAACATGATAACATGATAACATAATAACATAATAATATGATAACATGATAACAAGATAACATGACAACATGACAACATGACAACATGATAACATGATAACAAGATAACATGATAACATGATAACAAGATAACATGATAACATGATTACATGATAACATGATAACATGATAACATGATAACATGATAACATGACAACATGATAACATGATATCTTGATAACATTGTAACATCATAACATGATAACATAATAACATGATAACATGATAACATGGTAACATCATAACATGATTACATGATAACATGGTAACACGATAACATAATAACATGAAAACATGATAATATGATAATATGATAACATGATAACGTGATAACATGATAACATGATAACATGATAACATGATAACATGATAACATGATAACATGATAACATGAAAACATAATAACATGATAACATGATAATATGATAACATGATAACATGATAACATGATAACATGATAACATGATAACATGATAACATAATAACATGATAACATGTGTAACATGATAACATGATAACATGATAACATGATAACGTGATAACATGATAACATGATAACATCATTACATGATAACATGATCACATGGTAACATGATAACATAATAACATGATAACATGATAATATGATAACATGATAACTTGATAACATGATAACATGATAACATGATAACATGATAACATGATAACATGATAACAAGATAACATGATAACATGATAACATGATAACATGATAATATGACAACATGATAACATAATAACATGATAACATGATATCGTGATAACATGATAACTTGGTAACATCATAACATGATTACATGATAACATGGTAACACGATAACATAATAACATGAAAACATGATAACATGATAATATGATTACATGATAACATGATAACAAGATAACATGATAACATGGTAACATGATAACATAATAACATTATAACATGGGAACATAATAACATGATAACATGATAACATGATAACATGATAACATGATAACATGACAACATCACAACATTATAACATGATAACATATCAACATGATAATATGATAATATGATAACATGATAACGTGATAACATGATAACATGATAACATCATTACATGATAACATAATGACATGGTAACATGATAACATAATAACATGATAATATGATAACATGATAACATGATAACATGATAACATGATAACATGATAACATGATAACATGATAACATGATAACATGATAACATGATAACATGATAACATGATAACATGATAACATGATAACATGATAACATGTTAACGTGATAACATGATGACATAGTAACATTATAACATGATAACATAATAACATGATAACATAATAACATAATAACATGAAAACATAAAAACATGAAAACATGAAAACATGAAAACATGAAAACGTAATAACTTGATAATATGATAACATGATAACAAGATAACATGACAACATGATAACATGATAACATGATAACATGATAATATGACAACATGATAACATGATATCTTGATAACATTGTAACATCATAACATGATAACATGATAACATGATAACATGATAACATGATAACATGATAACATGATAACATGATAACATGTTAATTTGATAACATAATAACATGATAACATGATAACAAGGTAACATGACAACGACACAACATGATAACATGATAACATGATAACGTGATAACATGATGACATGATAACATGATAACATGATAACATGATAACATGATAACATGATAACGTGATAACATGATAACATGGTAATATCATAACATGATTACATGATAACATGGTAACATGATAACATGGTAACATGATAACATAATAACATGAAAACATGACAACATGATAACATAATAACATGATAACATGATAACATGATAACATGATAACATGATAACATGATAATATGATAACATGATAACATGATAACATGTTGACATGATAACATGATAACATTATAACTTGATAACATGATAACATGATAATATGATAACATGATAACATGATAACATGATAACATGATAACATGATGACATGATAACATGATAACATGATAACATGATAACATGATAACGTGATAACATGATAACATGATATCTTGATAACTTGATAACATGATATCTTGATAACTTGATAAAACGATAACAGAATAACCTAATAACATAATTAAATGAATACATCATAACATGATATTTTGATAATTTGATAACTATAACATAACAAACATGATAACATGATACCATTATAACATGATAACATGATACCATAATAACATGATAACATGATAACATGATAGCTTGAAAACAAGGTATTATAATAACATGATAACATCATAACATGATAACATGATAACATGATAACATGATAACATGATAACATGGTAACATAATAACATGATAACATTATAACATAATAACATGATAACATGATAACATAATAACATGATAACATGAAAACATAAAAACATGAAAACGTAATAACTTGATAATATGATAACATGATAACAAGATAACATGACAACATGACAACATGATAACATGATAACATGATAACATAATAACATGATAACATGACAACATGATAACATGATATCTTGATAACATTGTAACATCATAACATGATAACATGATAATATGATAACATGTAAATTTGATAACATAATGACATGATAACATGATAACATGATAACATGATAACATGATAACATGATAACATGATAACATGATAACATAATAACATGATAACATGATAAGATAATAACATGATAACATGACAACATGATAACATGATAACATGATAACATGATAATATGATTACAGGATAACATGAAAACATGATAACATGATAACATGATAACATGATAACATGATAATATGATAACATGATAACATGATAACATGATAATATAATAACATGATAACATGATAACATGATAACATGATAACATGATAACGTAATAACATAATGACATGGTAACATCATAACATGATAACATGATAACATGATAACATGATAACATAATAACATGGTAACATGATAACAACACAACATGAAAACATGATAACGTGATAACATGATGACATGGTAACATCATAACATAATAACATAATAAGTTGATAACATGATAACATGACAACATCACAACATGATAACATGATAACATGATAACATGATAACATGATAACATGATAATATGATAACATGATAACATGATAGCATGATAACATGATATCATGATAACATGATAACATGATAACATGATAACATGAAAATAAGATAACATAATAACATGATAACATGATAACGTGATAACATGATGACATAGTAACATCATCACATGATAACAAAATAACATGTTATTATGGTAACATGGTAACATGATAACATAATAACATGAAAACATAATAACATAATAATATGATAACATGATAACAAGATAACATGACAACATGACAACATGACAACATGATAACATGATAACATGATAACATGATAACAAGATAACATGATAACATGATTACATGATAACATGATAACATGATAACATGATAACATGACAACATGATAATATGATATCTTGATAACATTGTAACATCATAACATGATAACATAATAACATGATAACATGATAACATGATAACATGGTAACATTATAACATGATTACATGATAACATGGTAACACGATAACATAATAACATGAAAACATGATAATATGATAATATGATTACATGATAACATGATAACAAGATAACAAGATAACATGATAACATGGTAACATGATAACATGATAACATTATAACATGGGAACATAATAACATGATAACATGATAACATGATAACATGATAACATGATAACATGACAACATCACAACATTATAACATGATAACATGATAACATGATAACATATCAACATGATAATATGATAATATGATAATATGATAACATGATAACGTGATAACATGATAACATGATAACATGATAACATGATAATATGATAACATGATAACATGATAACATGATAACATGATAACATGATAACATGATAACATGATAACATGATAACATGATAACATGATAACATGATAACATAATAACATGATAACATGTGTAACATGATAACATGATAACATATCAACATGATAATATGATAACATGATAACGTGATAACATGATAACATGATAACATAATAACATGGTAACATGATAACAACACAACATGAAAACATGATAACGTGATAACATGATGACATGGTAACATCATAACATAATAACATAATAAGTTGATAACATGATAACATGACAACATCACAACATGATAACATGATAACATGATAACATGATAATATGATAACATGATAACATGATAGCATGATAACATGATATCATGATAACATGATATCATGATAACATGATAACATGATAACATGAAAATAAGATAACATAATAACATGATAACATGATAACGTGATAACATAATGACATAGTAACATCATCACATGATAACAAAATAACATGTTAACATGGTAACATGGTAACATGATAACATAATAACATGAAAACATAATAACATAATAATATGATAACATGATAACAAAATAACATGACAACATGACAACATGACAACATGATAACATGATAACATGATAACATGATAACATGATAACATGATAACAAGATAACATGATAACATGATTACATGATAACATGATAACATGATAACTTGATAACATAATAACGTGATTACTTGATAACACAATAACAAGATAATATAATAACATGTTAACATGATAACATAACAACATGACCACATGATAACATGATAACATGATAACATGATAACATATCAACATGATAATATGATAATATGATAATATGATAACATGATAACGTGATAACATGATAACATGATAACATGATAACATGATAATATGATAACAGGATAACATGATAACATGATAACATGATAACATGATAACATGATAACATGATAACATGATAACATGATAACATGATAACATGATAACATGATAACATGATAACATGATAACATAATAACATGATAACATGTGTAACATGATAACATGATAACATATCAACATGATAATATGATAACATGATAACGTGATAACATGATAACATGATAACATAATAACATGGTAACATGATAACAACACAACATGAAAACATGATAACGTGATAACATGATGACATGGTAACATCATAACATAATAACATAATAAGTTGATAACATGATAACATGACAACATCACAACATGATAACATGATAACATGATAACATGATAACATGATAATATAATAACATGATAACATGATAGCATGATAACATGATATCATGATAACATGATATCATGATAACATGATATCATGATAACATGATAACATGATAACATGAAAATAAGATAACATAATAACATGATAACATGATAACGTGATAACATGATGACATAGTAACATCATCACATGATAACAAAATAACATGTTAACATGGTAACATGGTAACATGATAACATAATAACATGAAAACATAATAACATAATAATATGATAACATGATAACAAGATAACATGACAACATGACAACATGACAACATGATAACATGATAACATGATAACATGATAACATGATAACAAGATAACATGATAACATGATTACATGATAACATGATAACATGATAACTTGATAACATAATAACGTGATTACTTGATAACACAATAACAAGATAATATAATAACATGTTAACATGATAACATAACAACATGACCACATGATAACATGATAACATGATAACATCTTAACATGATAACATAATATTTTGATAACATGATAACATGATAACAGGATAACATAATAACGTGATAAAATGATAACATGATAACTTGATATTATGATAACATGATAACATAATAACATGATAACATGATAACATAATAACATGATTACTTAATAACACAATAACAAGACATTTTAATAACATGATAACATGATAACATGATAACATGATAACATGATAACATGATAACATGACAACATGATAACATGATAACATGATAACATGATAACATGATAACATGATAACATGATAACATGATAACATGATAACATGATAACATGATAACATGATAACATGATAACATGATAACATGATAACATGATAACATGATAACATGATAACATGATAACATGATAACATGATAACATGATAACATGATAACATGATAACATGATAACATGATAACATGATAACATGATAACATGATAACATGATAACGTGATAACATGATAACATGGTAATATCATAACATGATTACATGATAACATGGTAACATGATAACATAATAACATGAAAACATGACAACATGATAACATAATAACATGATAACATAATAACATGATAACATGATAACATGATAATCTGATAACATGATAACATGATAACATGTTGACATGATAACAAGATAACATGATAACATGATAACATGATAACATGATAACATGATAACATGATAACATGATAACATGATAACATGATAACATGATAACATGATAACATGATAACATGATAACATGATAACATGATAACATGATAACATAATAACATGATAACATGTGTAACATGATAACATGATAACATGATAACATGATAACATGATAACGTGATAACATGATATCATGATAACTTAATAACATGATAACATGATAACATGATAACATGATAACATGATGACATGATAACATGATAACATGACAACATGATAACATGATATCTTGATAACATTGTAACATCATAACATGATAACATGATAACATAATAACATGATAACATGATAACATGATAACATGATAACATGATAACATGATAACATGATAACATGATAACATGATAACATGATAACATGTTAATTTGATAACATAATAACATGATAACATGATAACATGATAACATGATAACATGATAACATAGTAACATGACAACAACACAACATGATAACATGATAACATGATAACGTGATAACATGATGACATGATAACATGATAAAATGATAACATGATAACATGATAACATGATAACGTGATAACATGATAACATGGTAACATCATAACATGATTACATGATAACATGGTAACACGATAACATAATAACATGAAAACATGATAACATGATTACATGATAACATGATAACAAGATAACATGATAACATGGTAACATGATAACATGATAACATTATAACATGGGAACATAATAACATGATAACATGATAACATGATAACATGATAACATGATAACATGATAACATGATAACATGATAACATGATAACATGATAACATGATAACATGATAACATGATAACATGATAACATGATAACATGATAACATGATAACATGATAACATGATAACATGATAACATAATAACATGATAACATGACAACATCACAACATTATAACATGATAACATAATAACATGATAACATATCAACATGATAATATGATAACATGATAACGTGATAACATCATTACATGATAACATGATCACATGGTAACATGATAACATAATAACATGATAACATGATAATATGATAACATGATAACATGATAACATGATAACATGATAACATGATAACATGATAACATGATAACATGATAACATGATAACATGATAACATGTTAATTTGATAACATAATATTATGATAACATGATAACATAATAACAAGGTAACATGACAACAACACAACATGATAACATAATAACATGATAACGTGATAACATGATGACATGATAACATGATAACATGATAACATGATAACATGGTAACATGATAACATGATAACATGATAACATGATAACATGATAACATGATAACATGATAACATGATAACATGATAACATGATAACATGATAACATGATAACATGATAACATGATAACATGATAACATGATAACATGATAACATGATAACATGATAACATGATAACGTGATAACATGATAACATGGTAATATCATAACATGATTACATGATAACATGGTAACATGATAACATAATAACATGAAAACATGACAACATGATAACATAATAACATGATAACATGATAACATGATAACATGATAATCTGATAACATGATAACATGATAACATGTTGACATGATAACAAGATAACATGATAACATGATAACATGATAACATGATAACATGATAACATGATAACATGATAACATGATAACATGATAACATGATAACATGATAACATGATAACATGATAACATGATAACATGATAACATGATAACATGATAACATGATAACATGATAACATGATAACATGATAACATAACAACATGATAACATGATAACATGATAACATAATAACATGATAACATGTGTAACATGATAACATAATAACATGATAACATGATAACGTGATAACATGATAACATGATAACTTGATAACATGATAACATGATAACATGATAACATGATAACATGATGACATGATAACATGATAACATGACAACATGATAACATGATATCTTGATAACATTGTAACATCATAACATGATAACATGATAACATAATAACATGATAACATGATAACATGATAACATGATAACATGATAACATAATAACATGTTAATTTGATAACATAATAACATGATAACATGATAACATGATAACATGATAACATGGTAACATGACAACAACACAACATGATAACATGATAACATGATAACGTGATAACATGATGACATGATAACATGATAAAATGATAACATGATAACATGATAACATGATAACGTGATAACATGATAACATGGTAACATCATAACATGATTACATGATAACATGGTAACACGATAACATAATAACATGAAAACATGATAACATGATTACATGATAACATGATAACAAGATAACATGATAACATGGTAACATGATAACATGATAACATTATAACATGGGAACATAATAACATGATAACATGATAACATGATAACATAATAACATGATAACATGATAACATGATAACATGATAACATGATAACATGATAACATGATAACATGATAACATGATAACATGATAACATGATAACATGATAACATGACAACATCACAACATTATAACATGATAACATGATAACATGATAACATATCAACATGATAATATGATAACATGATAACGTGATAACATGATAACATGATAACATCATTAGATGATAACATGATCACATGGTAACATGATAACATAATAACATGATAACATGATAATATGATAACATGATAACATGATAACATGATAACATGATAACATGATAACATGATAACATGATAACATGATAACATGATAACATGATAACATGATAACATGATAACATAATAACATAATAATATGATAACATGATAACAAGATAACATGACAACATGACAACATGACAACATGATAACATGATAACAAGATAACATGATAACATGATAACAAGATAACATGATAACATGATTACATGATAACATGATAACATGATAACATGATAACATGATAACATGATAACATGATAACATGACAACATGATAACATGATATCTTGATAACATTGTAACATCATAACATGATAACATAATAACATGATAACATGATAACATGGTAACATCATAACATGATTACATGATAACATGGTAACACGATAACATAATAACATGAAAACATGATAATATGATAATATGATAACATGATAACGTGATAACATGATAACATGATAACATGATAACATGATAACATGATAACATGATAACATGAAAACATAATAACATGATAACATGATAATATGATAACATGATAACATGATAACATGATAACATGATAACATGATAACATGATAACATAATAACATGATAACATGTGTAACATGATAACATGATAACGTGATAACATGATAACATGATAACATCATTACATGATAACATGATCACATGGTAACATGATAACATAATAACATGATAACATGATAATATGATAACATGATAACTTGATAACATGATAACATGATAACATGATAACATGATAACATGATAACATGATAACAAGATAACATGATAACATAATAACATGATAACATGATAATATGACAACATGATAACATAATAACATGATAACATGATATCGTGATAACATGATAACATGGTAACATCATAACATGATTACATGATAACATGGTAACACGATAACATAATAACATGAAAACATGATAACATGATAATATGATTACATGATAACATGATAACAAGATAACATGATAACATGATAACATGATAACATGATAACATGATAACATGTTAATTTGATAACATAATAACATGATAACATGATAACAAGGTAACATGACAACGACACAACATGATAACATGATAACATGATAACGTGATAACATGATGACATGATAACATGATAACATGACAACATCACAACATTATAACATGATAACATGATAACATGATAACATATCAACATGATAATATGATAACATGATAACGTGATAACATGATAACATGATAACATCATTACATGATAACATGATCACATGGTAACATGATAACATAATAACATGATAACATGATAATATGATAACATGATAACATGATAACATGATAACATGATAACATGATAACATGATAACATGATAACATGATAACATGATAACATGACAACATCACAACATTATAACATGATAACATGATAACATGATAACATATCAACATGATAATATGATAACATGATAACGTGATAACATGATAACATGATAACATCATTACATGATAACATGATCACATGGTAACATGATAACATAATAACATTATAACATGGGAACATAATAACATGATAACATGATAACATGATAACATGATAACATGATAACATGATAACATGATAACATGACAACATCACAACATTATAACATGATAACATATCAACATGATAATATGATAATATGATAACATGATAACGTGATAACATGATAACATGATAACATCATTACATGATAACATAATGACATGGTAACATAATAACATAATAACATGATAATATGATAACATGATAACATGATAACATGATAACATGATAACATGATAACATGATAACATGATAACATGATAACATGATAACATGATAACATGATAACATGATAACATGATAACATGACAACAACACAACATGATAACATGATAACATGATAACGTGATAACATGATGACATGATAACATGATAAAATGATAACATGATAACATGATAACATGATAACGTGATAACATGATAACATGGTAACATCATAACATGATTACATGATAACATGGTAACACGATAACATAATAACATGAAAACATGATAACATGATTACATGATAACATGATAACAAGATAACATGATAACATAGTAACATGATAACATGATAACATTATAACATGGGAACATAATAACATGATAACATGATAACATGATAACATGATAACATGATAACATGATAACATGATAACATGATAACATGATAACATGATAACATGATAACATGATAACATGATAACATGATAACATGATAACATGATAACATGATAACATGACAACATCACAACATTATAACATGATAACATGATAACATGATAACATATCAACATGATAATATGATAACATGATAACGTGATAACATGATAACATGATAACATCATTACATGATAACATGATCACATGGTAACATGATAACATAATAACATGATAACATGATAATATGATAACATGATAACATGATAACATGATAACATGATAACATGATAACATGATAACATGATAACATGATAACATGATAACATGATAACATGATAACATGATAACATGATAACATGATAAAATGATAACATGATAACATGATAACATAATAACATAATAATATGATAACATGATAACAAGATAACATGACAACATGACAACATGACAACATGATAACATGATAACAAGATAACATGATAACATGATAACAAGATAACATGATAACATGATTACATGATAACATGATAACATGATAACATGATAACATGATAACATGACAACATGATAACATGATATCTTGATAACATTGTAACATCATAACATGATAACATAATAACATGATAACATGATAACATGGTAACATCATAACATGATTACATGATAACATGGTAACACGATAACATAATAACATGAAAACATGATAATATGATAATATGATAACATGATAACGTGATAACATGATAACATGATAACATGATAACATGATAACATGATAACATGAAAACATAATAACATGATAACATGATAATATGATAACATGATAACATGATAACATGATAACATGATAACATGATAACATGATAACATGATAACATGATAACATAATAACATGATAACATGTGTAACATGATAACATGATAACATGATAACATGATAACATGATAACGTGATAACATGATAACATGATAACATCATTACATGATAACATGATCACATGGTAACATGATAACATAATAACATGATAACATGATAATATGATAACATGATAACTTGATAACATGATAACATGATAACATGATAACATGATAACATGATAACATGATAACAAGATAACATGATAACATGATAACATGATAACATGATAATATGACAACATGATAACATAATAACATGATAACATGATATCGTGATAACATGATAACTTGGTAACATCATAACATGATTACATGATAACATGGTAACACGATAACATAATAACATGAAAACATGATAACATGATAATATGATTACATGATAACATGATAACAAGATAACATGATAACATGGTAACATGATAACATAATAACATTATAACATGGGAACATAATAACATGATAACATGATAACATGATAACATGATAACATGACAACATCACAACATTATAACATGATAACATATCAACATGATAATATGATAATATGATAACATGATAACGTGATAACATGATAACATGATAACATCATTACATGATAACATAATGACATGGTAACATGATAACATAATAACATGATAATATGATAACATGATAACATGATAACATGATAACATGATAACATGATAACATGATAACATGATAACATGATAACATGATAACATGATAACATGATAACATGATAACATGATAACATGATAACATGTTAACGTGATAACATGATGACATAGTAACATTATAACATGATAACATAATAACATGATAACATAATAACATAATAACATAATAACATGAAAACATAAAAACATGAAAACATGAAAACATGAAAACATGAAAACGTAATAACTTGATAATATGATAACATGATAACAAGATAACATGACAACATGATAACATGATAACATGATAACATGATAATATGACAACATGATAACATGATATCTTGATAACATTGTAACATCATAACATGATAACATGATAACATGATAACATGATAACATGATAACATGATAACATGATAACATGATAACATGTTAATTTGATAACATAATAACATGATAACATGATAACAAGGTAACATGACAACGACACAACATGATAACATGATAACATGATAACGTGATAACATGATGACATGATAACATGATAACATGATAACATGATAACATGATAACATGATAACGTGATAACATGATAACATGGTAATATCATAACATGATTACATGATAACATGGTAACATGATAACATGGTAACATGATAACATAATAACATGAAAACATGACAACATGATAACATAATAACATGATAACATGATAACATGATAACATGATAACATGATAACATGATAATATGATAACATGATAACATGATAACATGTTGACATGATAACATGATAACATTATAACTTGATAACATGATAACATGATAATATGATAACATGATAACATGATAACATGATAACATGATAACATGATAACATGATGACATGATAACATGATAACATGATAACATGATAACATGATAACGTGATAACATGATAACATGATATCTTGATAACTTGATAACATGATATCTTGATAACTTGATAAAACGATAACAGAATAACCTAATAACATAATTAAATGAATACATCATAACATGATATTTTGATAATTTGATAACTATAACATAACAAACATGATAACATGATACCATTATAACATGATAACATGATACCATAATAACATGATAACATGATAACATGATAGCTTGAAAACAAGGTATTATAATAACATGATAACATCATAACATGATAACATGATAACATGATAACATGATAACATGATAACATGGTAACATAATAACATGATAACATTATAACATAATAACATGATAACATGATAACATAATAACATGATAACATGAAAACATAAAAACATGAAAACGTAATAACTTGATAATATGATAACATGATAACAAGATAACATGACAACATGACAACATGATAACATGATAACATGATAACATAATAACATGATAACATGACAACATGATAACATGATATCTTGATAACATTGTAACATCATAACATGATAACATGATAATATGATAACATGTAAATTTGATAACATAATGACATGATAACATGATAACATGATAACATGATAACATGATAACATGATAACATGATAACATGATAACATGATAACATAATAACATGATAACATGATAAGATAATAACATGATAACATGACAACATGATAACATGATAACATGATAATATGATTACAGGATAACATGAAAACATGATAACATGATAACATGATAACATGATAACATGATAATATGATAACATGATAACATGATAACATGATAATATAATAACATGATAACATGATAACATGATAACATGATAACATGATAACATGATAACGTAATAACATAATGACATGGTAACATCATAACATGATAACATGATAACATGATAACATGATAACATAATAACATGGTAACATGATAACAACACAACATGAAAACATGATAACGTGATAACATGATGACATGGTAACATCATAACATAATAACATAATAAGTTGATAACATGATAACATGACAACATCACAACATGATAACATGATAACATGATAACATGATAACATGATAATATGATAACATGATAACATGATAGCATGATAACATGATATCATGATAACATGATAACATGATAACATGATAACATGAAAATAAGATAACATAATAACATGATAACATGATAACGTGATAACATGATGACATAGTAACATCATCACATGATAACAAAATAACATGTTATTATGGTAACATGGTAACATGATAACATAATAACATGAAAACATAATAACATAATAATATGATAACATGATAACAAGATAACATGACAACATGACAACATGACAACATGATAACATGATAACATGATAACATGATAACAAGATAACATGATAACATGATTACATGATTACATGATAACATGATAACATGATAACATGACAACATGATAATATGATATCTTGATAACATTGTAACATCATAACATGATAACATAATAACATGATAACATGATAACATGGTAACATTATAACATGATTACATGATAACAAGATAACATGATAACATGATAACATGATAACATGATAACATGATAACATGATAACATGATAACATGATAACATGATAACATGATAACATGATAACATGATAAAATGATAACATGATAACATGATAACATAATAACATAATAATATGATAATATGATAACAAGATAACATGACAACATGACAACATGACAACATGATAACATGATAACAAGATAACATGATAACATGATAACAAGATAACATGATAACATGATTACATGATAACATGATAACATGGTAACATGATAACATAATAACATTATAACATGGGAACATAATAACATGATAACATGATAACATGATAACATGATAACATGATAACATGACAACATCACAACATTATAACATGATAACATATCAACATGATAATATGATAATATGATAACATGATAACGTGATAACATGATAACATGATAACATCATTACATGATAACATAATGACATGGTAACATGATAACATAATAACATGATAATATGATAACATGATAACATGATAACATGATAACATGATAACATGATAACATGATAACATGATAACATGATAACATGATAACATGATAACATGATAACATGATAACATGATAACATGATAACATGATAACATGATAACATGTTAACGTGATAACATGATGACATAGTAACATTATAACATGATAACATAATAACATGATAACATAATAACATAATAACATGAAAACATAAAAACATGAAAACATGAAAACATGAAAACATGAAAACGTAATAACTTGATAATATGATAACATGATAACAAGATAACATGACAACATGATAACATGATAACATGATAACATGATAATATGACAACATGATAACATGATATCTTGATAACATTGTAACATCATAACATGATAACATGATAACATGATAACATGATAACATGATAACATGATAACATGATAACATGATAACATGTTAATTTGATAACATAATAACATGATAACATGATAACAAGGTAACATGACAACGACACAACATGATAACATGATAACATGATAACGTGATAACATGATGACATGATAACATGATAACATGATAACATGATAACATGATAACATGATAACGTGATAACATGATAACATGGTAATATCATAACATGATTACATGATAACATGGTAACATGATAACATGGTAACATGATAACATAATAACATGAAAACATGACAACATGATAACATAATAACATGATAACATGATAACATGATAACATGATAACATGATAACATGATAATATGATAACATGATAACATGATAACATGTTGACATGATAACATGATAACATTATAACTTGATAACATGATAACATGATAATATGATAACATGATAACATGATAACATGATAACATGATAACATGATGACATGATAACATGATAACATGATAACATGATAACGTGATAACATGATAACATGATATCTTGATAACTTGATAACATGATATCTTGATAACTTGATAAAACGATAACAGAATAACCTAATAACATAATTAAATGAATACATCATAACATGATATTTTGATAATTTGATAACTATAACATAACAAACATGATAACATGATACCATTATAACATGATAACATGATACCATAATAACATGATAACATGATAACATGATAGCTTGAAAACAAGGTATTATAATAACATGATAACATCATAACATGATAACATGATAACATGATAACATGATAACATGATAACATGGTAACATAATAACATGATAACATTATAACATAATAACATGATAACATGATAACATAATAACATGATAACATGAAAACATAAAAACATGAAAACGTAATAACTTGATAATATGATAACATGATAACAAGATAACATGACAACATGACAACATGATAACATGATAACATGATAACATAATAACATGATAACATGACAACATGATAACATGATATCTTGATAACATTGTAACATCATAACATGATAACATGATAATATGATAACATGATAACATGACAACAACACAACATGATAACATGATAACATGATAACGTGATAACATGATGACATGATAACATGATAAAATGATAACATGATAACATGATAACATGATAACGTGATAACATGATAACATGATAACATGATAACATGATAACATGATAACATGATAACATGATAACATGATAACATGATAACATGATAACATGATAACATGATAACATGATAACATGATAACATGGTAACATGACAACAACACAACATGATAACATGATAACATGATAACGTGATAACATGATGACATGATAACATGATAAAATGATAACATGATAACATGATAACATGATAACGTGATAACATGATAACATGGTAACATCATAACATGATTACATGATAACATGGTAACACGATAACATAATAACATGAAAACATGATAACATGATTACATGATAACATGATAACAAGATAACATGATAACATGGTAACATGATAACATGATAACATTATAACATGGGAACATAATAACATGATAACATGATAACATGATAACATGATAACATGATAACATGATAACATGATAACATGATAACATGATAACATGATAACATGATAACATGATAACATGATAACATGATAACATGATAACATGATAACATGACAACATCACAACATTATAACATGATAACATGATAACATGATAACATATCAACATGATAATATGATAACATGATAACGTGATAACATGATAACATGATAACATCATTAGATGATAACATGATCACATGGTAACATGATAACATAATAACATGATAACATGATAATATGATAACATGATAACATGATAACATGATAACATGATAACATGATAACATGATAACATGATAACATGATAACATGATAACATGATAACATGATAACATGATAACATGATAACATAATAACATAATAATATGATAACATGATAACAAGATAACATGACAACATGACAACATGACAACATGATAACATGATAACAAGATAACATGATAACATGATAACAAGATAACATGATAACATGATTACATGATAACATGATAACATGATAACATGATAACATGATAACATGATAACATGATAACATGACAACATGATAACATGATATCTTGATAACATTGTAACATCATAACATGATAACATAATAACATGATAACATGATAACATGGTAACATCATAACATGATTACATGATAACATGGTAACACGATAACATAATAACATGAAAACATGATAATATGATAATATGATAACATGATAACGTGATAACATGATAACATGATAACATGATAACATGATAACATGATAACATGATAACATGAAAACATAATAACATGATAACATGATAATATGATAACATGATAACATGATAACATGATAACATGATAACATGATAACATGATAACATAATAACATGATAACATGTGTAACATGATAACATGATAACGTGATAACATGATAACATGATAACATCATTACATGATAACATGATCACATGGTAACATGATAACATAATAACATGATAACATGATAATATGATAACATGATAACTTGATAACATGATAACATGATAACATGATAACATGATAACATGATAACATGATAACAAGATAACATGATAACATAATAACATGATAACATGATAATATGACAACATGATAACATAATAACATGATAACATGATATCGTGATAACATGATAACATGGTAACATCATAACATGATTACATGATAACATGGTAACACGATAACATAATAACATGAAAACATGATAACATGATAATATGATTACATGATAACATGATAACAAGATAACATGATAACATGATAACATGATAACATGATAACATGATAACATGTTAATTTGATAACATAATAACATGATAACATGATAACAAGGTAACATGACAACGACACAACATGATAACATGATAACATGATAACGTGATAACATGATGACATGATAACATGATAACATGACAACATCACAACATTATAACATGATAACATGATAACATGATAACATATCAACATGATAATATGATAACATGATAACGTGATAACATGATAACATGATAACATCATTACATGATAACATGATCACATGGTAACATGATAACATAATAACATGATAACATGATAATATGATAACATGATAACATGATAACATGATAACATGATAACATGATAACATGATAACATGATAACATGATAACATGATAACATGACAACATCACAACATTATAACATGATAACATGATAACATGATAACATATCAACATGATAATATGATAACATGATAACGTGATAACATGATAACATGATAACATCATTACATGATAACATGATCACATGGTAACATGATAACATAATAACATTATAACATGGGAACATAATAACATGATAACATGATAACATGATAACATGATAACATGATAACATGATAACATGATAACATGACAACATCACAACATTATAACATGATAACATATCAACATGATAATATGATAATATGATAACATGATAACGTGATAACATGATAACATGATAACATCATTACATGATAACATAATGACATGGTAACATAATAACATAATAACATGATAATATGATAACATGATAACATGATAACATGATAACATGATAACATGATAACATGATAACATGATAACATGATAACATGATAACATGATAACATGATAACATGATAACATGATAACATGATAACATGACAACAACACAACATGATAACATGATAACATGATAACGTGATAACATGATGACATGATAACATGATAAAATGATAACATGATAACATGATAACATGATAACGTGATAACATGATAACATGGTAACATCATAACATGATTACATGATAACATGGTAACACGATAACATAATAACATGAAAACATGATAACATGATTACATGATAACATGATAACAAGATAACATGATAACATAGTAACATGATAACATGATAACATTATAACATGGGAACATAATAACATGATAACATGATAACATGATAACATGATAACATGATAACATGATAACATGATAACATGATAACATGATAACATGATAACATGATAACATGATAACATGATAACATGATAACATGATAACATGATAACATGATAACATGACAACATCACAACATTATAACATGATAACATGATAACATGATAACATATCAACATGATAATATGATAACATGATAACGTGATAACATGATAACATGATAACATCATTACATGATAACATGATCACATGGTAACATGATAACATAATAACATGATAACATGATAATATGATAACATGATAACATGATAACATGATAACATGATAACATGATAACATGATAACATGATAACATGATAACATGATAACATGATAACATGATAACATGATAACATGATAACATGATAACATGATAAAATGATAACATGATAACATGATAACATAATAACATAATAATATGATAACATGATAACAAGATAACATGACAACATGACAACATGACAACATGATAACATGATAACAAGATAACATGATAACATGATAACAAGATAACATGATAACATGATTACATGATAACATGATAACATGATAACATGATAACATGATAACATGACAACATGATAACATGATATCTTGATAACATTGTAACATCATAACATGATAACATAATAACATGATAACATGATAACATGGTAACATCATAACATGATTACATGATAACATGGTAACACGATAACATAATAACATGAAAACATGATAATATGATAATATGATAACATGATAACGTGATAACATGATAACATGATAACATGATAACATGATAACATGATAACATGATAACATGAAAACATAATAACATGATAACATGATAATATGATAACATGATAACATGATAACATGATAACATGATAACATGATAACATGATAACATAATAACATGATAACATGTGTAACATGATAACATGATAACATGATAACATGATAACATGATAACGTGATAACATGATAACATGATAACATCATTACATGATAACATGATCACATGGTAACATGATAACATAATAACATGATAACATGATAATATGATAACATGATAACTTGATAACATGATAACATGATAACATGATAACATGATAACATGATAACATGATAACAAGATAACATGATAACATGATAACATGATAACATGATAATATGACAACATGATAACATAATAACATGATAACATGATATCGTGATAACATGATAACTTGGTAACATCATAACATGATTACATGATAACATGGTAACACGATAACATAATAACATGAAAACATGATAACATGATAATATGATTACATGATAACATGATAACAAGATAACATGATAACATGGTAACATGATAACATAATAACATTATAACATGGGAACATAATAACATGATAACATGATAACATGATAACATGATAACATGACAACATCACAACATTATAACATGATAACATATCAACATGATAATATGATAATATGATAACATGATAACGTGATAACATGATAACATGATAACATCATTACATGATAACATAATGACATGGTAACATGATAACATAATAACATGATAATATGATAACATGATAACATGATAACATGATAACATGATAACATGATAACATGATAACATGATAACATGATAACATGATAACATGATAACATGATAACATGATAACATGATAACATGATAACATGTTAACGTGATAACATGATGACATAGTAACATTATAACATGATAACATAATAACATGATAACATAATAACATAATAACATGAAAACATAAAAACATGAAAACATGAAAACATGAAAACATGAAAACGTAATAACTTGATAATATGATAACATGATAACAAGATAACATGACAACATGATAACATGATAACATGATAACATGATAATATGACAACATGATAACATGATATCTTGATAACATTGTAACATCATAACATGATAACATGATAACATGATAACATGATAACATGATAACATGATAACATGATAACATGATAACATGTTAATTTGATAACATAATAACATGATAACATGATAACAAGGTAACATGACAACGACACAACATGATAACATGATAACATGATAACGTGATAACATGATGACATGATAACATGATAACATGATAACATGATAACATGATAACATGATAACGTGATAACATGATAACATGGTAATATCATAACATGATTACATGATAACATGGTAACATGATAACATGGTAACATGATAACATAATAACATGAAAACATGACAACATGATAACATAATAACATGATAACATGATAACATGATAACATGATAACATGATAACATGATAACATGATAATATGATAACATGATAACATGATAACATGTTGACATGATAACATGATAACATTATAACTTGATAACATGATAACATGATAATATGATAACATGATAACATGATAACATGATAACATGATAACATGATGACATGATAACATGATAACATGATAACATGATAACGTGATAACATGATAACATGATATCTTGATAACTTGATAACATGATATCTTGATAACTTGATAAAACGATAACAGAATAACCTAATAACATAATTAAATGAATACATCATAACATGATATTTTGATAATTTGATAACTATAACATAACAAACATGATAACATGATACCATTATAACATGATAACATGATACCATAATAACATGATAACATGATAACATGATAGCTTGAAAACAAGGTATTATAATAACATGATAACATCATAACATGATAACATGATAACATGATAACATGATAACATGATAACATGGTAACATAATAACATGATAACATTATAACATAATAACATGATAACATGATAACATAATAACATGATAACATGAAAACATAAAAACATGAAAACGTAATAACTTGATAATATGATAACATGATAACAAGATAACATGACAACATGACAACATGATAACATGATAACATGATAACATAATAACATGATAACATGACAACATGATAACATGATATCTTGATAACATTGTAACATCATAACATGATAACATGATAATATGATAACATGTAAATTTGATAACATAATGACATGATAACATGATAACATGATAACATGATAACATGATAACATGATAACATGATAACATAATAACATGATAACATGATAAGATAATAACATGATAACATGACAACATGATAACATGATAACATGATAACATGATAATATGATTACAGGATAACATGAAAACATGATAACATGATAACATGATAACATGATAACATGATAATATGATAACATGATAACATGATAACATGATAATATAATAACATGATAACATGATAACATGATAACATGATAACATGATAACGTAATAACATAATGACATGGTAACATCATAACATGATAACATGATAACATGATAACATGATAACATGATAACATAATAACATGGTAACATGATAACAACACAACATGAAAACATGATAACGTGATAACATGATGACATGGTAACATCATAACATAATAACATAATAAGTTGATAACATGATAACATGACAACATCACAACATGATAACATGATAACATGATAACATGATAACATGATAACATGATAACATGATAACATGATAATATGATAACATGATAACATGATAGCATGATAACATGATATCATGATAACATGATAACATGATAACATGAAAATAAGATAACATAATAACATGATAACATGATAACGTGATAACATGATGACATAGTAACATCATCACATGATAACAAAATAACATGTTATTATGGTAACATGGTAACATGATAACATAATAACATGAAAACATAATAACATAATAATATGATAACATGATAACAAGATAACATGACAACATGACAACATGACAACATGATAACATGATAACATGATAACATGATAACAAGATAACATGATAACATGATTACATGATAACATGATAACATGATAACATGATAACATGACAACATGATAATATGATATCTTGATAACATTGTAACATCATAACATGATAACATAATAACATGATAACATGATAACATGATAACATGGTAACATTATAACATGATTACATGATAACATGGTAACACGATAACATAATAACATGAAAACATGATAATTTGATAATATGATTACATGATAACATGATAACAAGATAACAAGATAACATGATAACATGGTAACATGATAACATGATAACATTATAACATGGGAACATAATAACATGATAACATGATAACATGATAACATGATAACATGATAACATGACAACATCACAACATTATAACATGATAACATGATAACATGATAACATATCAACATGATAATATGATAATATGATAATATAATAACATGATAACGTGATAACATGATAACATGATAACATGATAACATGATAATATGATAACATGATAACATGATAACATGATAACATGATAACATGATAACATGATAACATGATAACATGATAACATGATAACATGATAACATGATAACATAATAACATGATAACATGTGTAACATGATAACATGATAACATATCAACATGATAATATGATAACATGATAACGTGATAACATGATAACATGATAACATAATAACATGGTAACATGATAACAACACAACATGAAAACATGATAACGTGATAACATGATGACATGGTAACATCATAACATAATAACATAATAAGTTGATAACATGATAACATGACAACATCACAACATGATAACATGATAACATGATAACATGATAATATGATAACATGATAACATGATAGCATGATAACATGGTAACATGATAACATAATAACATGAAAACATGACAACATGATAACATAATAACATGATAACATGATAACATGATAACATGATAACATGATAATCTGATAACATGATAACATGATAACATGTTGACATGATAACAAGATAACATGATAACATGATAACATGATAACATGATAACATGATAACATGATAACATGATAACATGATAACATGATAACATGATAACATGATAACATGATAACATGATAACATGATAACATGATAACATGATAACATGATAACATGATAAAATGATAACATGATAACATGATAACATGATAACATGATAACATAATAACATGATAACATAATAACATGATAACATGTGTAACATGATAACATAATAACATGATAACATGATAACGTGATAACATGATAACATGATAACTTGATAACATGATAACATGATAACATGATAACATGATAACATGATAACATGATGACATGATAACATGATAACATGACAACATGATAACATGATATCTTGATAACATTGTAACATCATAACATGATAACATGATAACATAATAACATGATAACATGATAACATGATAACATGATAACATGATAACATGATAACATGATAACATGATAACATGTTAATTTGATAACATAATAACATGATAACATGATAACATGATAACATGATAACATGGTAACATGACAACAACACAACATGATAACATGATAACATGATAACGTGATAACATGATGACATGATAACATGATAAAATGATAACATGATAACATGATAACATGATAACGTGATAACATGATAACATGGTAACATCATAACATGATTACATGATAACATGGTAACACGATAACATAATAACATGAAAACATGATAACATGATTACATGATAACATGATAACAAGATAACATGATAACATGGTAACATGATAACATGATAACATTATAACATGGGAACATAATAACATGATAACATGATAACATGATAACATGATAACATGATAACATGATAACATGATAACATGATAACATGATAACATGATAACATGATAACATGATAACATGATAACATGATAACATGATAACATGATAACATGATAACATGACAACATCACAACATTATAACATGATAACATGATAACATATCAACATGATAATATGATAACATGATAACGTGATAACATGATAACATGATAACATCATTAGATGATAACATGATCACATGGTAACATGATAACATAATAACATGATAACATGATAATATGATAACATGATAACATGATAACATGATAACATGATAACATGATAACATGATAACATGATAACATGATAACATGATAACATGATAACATGATAACATGATAACATGATAACATGATAACATGATAACATGATAACATGATAACATGATAACATGATAACATAATAACATAATAATATGATAACATGATAACAAGATAACATGACAACATGACAACATGACAACATGATAACATGATAACAAGATAACATGATAACATGATAACAAGATAACATAATAACATGATTACATGATAACATGATAACATGATAACATGATAACATGATAACATGATAACATGATAACATGACAACATGATAACATGATATCTTGATAACATTGTAACATCATAACATGATAACATAATAACATGATAACATGATAACATGGTAACATCATAACATGATTACATGATAACATGGTAACACGATAACATAATAACATGAAAACATGATAATATGATAATATGATAACATGATAACGTGATAACATGATAACATGATAACATGATAACATGATAACATGATAACATGATAACATGAAAACATAATAACATGATAACATGATAATATGATAACATGATAACATGATAACATGATAACATGATAACATGATAACATGATAACATAATAACATGATAACATGTGTAACATGATAACATGATAACATGATAACATGATAACGTGATAACATGATAACATGATAACATCATTACATGATAACATGATCACATGGTAACATGATAACATAATAACATGATAACATGATAATATGATAACATGATAACTTGATAACATGATAACATGATAACATGATAACATGATAACATGATAACATGATAACAAGATAACATGATAACATAATAACATGATAACATGATAATATGACAACATGATAACATAATAACATGATAACATGATATCGTGATAACATGATAACATGGTAACATCATAACATGATTACATGATAACATGGTAACACGATAACATAATAACATGAAAACATGATAACATGATAATATGATTACATGATAACATGATAACAAGATAACATGATAACATGGTAACATGATAACATAATAACATTATAACATGGGAACATAATAACATGATAACATGATAACATGATAACATGATAACATGATAACATGATAACATGATAACATGATAACATGACAACATCACAACATTATAACATGATAACATATCAACATGATAATATGATAATATGATAACATTATAACGTGATAACATGATAACATGATAACATCATTACATGATAACATAATGACATGGTAACATAATAACATAATAACATGATAATATGATAACATGATAACATGATAACATGATAACATGATAACATGATAACATGATAACATGATAACATGATAACATGATAACATGATAACATGATAACATGACAACAACACAACATGATAACATGATAACATGATAACGTGATAACATAATGACATGATAACATGATAAAATGATAACATGATAACATGATAACATGATAACGTGATAACATGATAACATGGTAACATCATAACATGATTACATGATAACATGGTAACACGATAACATAATAACATGAAAACATGATAACATGATTACATGATAACATGATAACAAGATAACATGATAACATAGTAACATGATAACATGATAACATTATAACATGGGAACATAATAACATGATAACATGATAACATGATAACATGATAACATGATAACATGATAACATGATAACATGATAACATGATAACATGATAACATGATAACATGATAACATGATAACATGATAACATGATAACATGATAACATGATAACATGATAACATGATAACATGATAACATGACAACATCACAACATTATAACATGATAACATGATAACATGATAACATATCAACATGATAATATGATAACATGATAACGTGATAACATGATAACATGATAACATCATTACATGATAACATGATCACATGGTAACATGATAACATAATAACATGATAACATGATAATATGATAACATGATAACATGATAACATGATAACATGATAACATGATAACATGATAACATGATAACATGATAACATGATAACATGATAACATGATAACATGATAACATGATAACATGATAACATGATAACATGATAACATGATAACATGATAACATGATAACATGATAAAATGATAACATGATAACATGATAACATAATAACATAATAATATGATAACATGATAACAAGATAACATGACAACATGACAACATGACAACATGATAACATGATAACAAGATAACATGATAACATGATAACAAGATAACATAATAACATGATTACATGATAACATGATAACATGATAACATGATAACATGATAACATGACAACATGATAACATGATATCTTGATAACATTGTAACATCATAACATGATAACATAATAACATGATAACATGATAACATGGTAACATCATAACATGATTACATGATAACATGGTAACACGATAACATAATAACATGAAAACATGATAATATGATAATATGATAACATGATAACGTGATAACATGATAACATGATAACATGATAACATGATAACATGATAACATGATAACATGAAAACATAATAACATGATAACATGATAATATGATAACATGATAACATGATAACATGATAACATGATAACATGATAACATGATAACATGATAACATAATAACATGATAACATGTGTAACATGATAACATGATAACATGATAACATGATAACGTGATAACATGATAACATGATAACATCATTACATGATAACATGATCACATGGTAACATGATAACATAATAACATGATAACATGATAATATGATAACATGATAACTTGATAACATGATAACATGATAACATGATAACATGATAACATGATAACATGATAACATGATAACATGATAACATGATAACATGATAACATGATAATATGACAACATGATAACATAATAACATGATAACATGATATCGTGATAACATGATAACTTGGTAACATCATAACATGATTACATGATAACATGGTAACACGATAACATAATAACATGAAAACATGATAACATGATAATATGATTACATGATAACATGATAACAAGATAACATGATAACATGGTAACATGATAACATAATAACATTATAACATGGGAACATAATAACATGATAACATGATAACATGATAACATGATAACATGATAACATGACAACATCACAACATTATAACATGATAACATATCAACATGATAATATGATAATATGATAACATGATAACGTGATAACATGATAACATGATAACATCATTACATGATAACATAATGACATGGTAACATGATAACATAATAACATGATAATATGATAACATGATAACATGATAACATGATAACATGATAACATGATAACATGATAAAATGATAACATGATAACATGATAACATGATAACATGATAACATGATAACATGATAACATGATAACATGATAACATGATAACATGATAACATGTTAACGTGATAACATGATGACATAGTAACATTATAACATGATAACATAATAACATGATAACATAATAACATAATAACATGAAAACATAAAAACATGAAAACATGAAAACATGAAAACGTAATAACTTGATAATATGATAACATGATAACAAGATAACATGACAACATGATAACATGATAACATGATAACATGATAATATGACAACATGATAACATGATATCTTGATAACATTGTAACATCATAACATGATAACATGATAACATGATAACATGATAACATGATAACATGATAACATGATAACATGTTAATTTGATAACATAATAACATGATAACATGATAACAAGGTAACATGACAACGACACAACATGATAACATGATAACATGATAACGTGATAACATGATGACATGATAACATGATAACATGATAACATGATAACATGATAACATGATAACGTGATAACATGATAACATGGTAATATCATAACATGATTACATGATAACATGGTAACATGATAACATGGTAACATGATAACATAATAACATGAAAACATGACAACATGATAACATAATAACATGATAACATAATAACATGATAACATGATAACATGATAACATGATAATATGATAACATGATAACATGATAACATGTTGACATGATAACATGATAACATTATAACTTGATAACATGATAACATGATAATATGATAACATGATAACATGATAACATGATAACATGATAACATGATGACATGATAACATGATAACATGATAACATGATAACATGATAACGTGATAACATGATAACATGATATCTTGATAACTTGATAACATGATATCTTGATAACTTGATAAAACGATAACAGAATAACCTAATAACATAATTAAATGAATACATCATAACATGATATTTTGATAATTTGATAACTATAACATAACAAACATGATAACATGATACCATTATAACATGATAACATGATACCATAATAACATGATAACATGATAACATGATAGCTTGAAAACAAGGTATTATAATAACATGATAACATCATAACATGATAACATGATAACATGATAACATGATAACATGATAACATGGTAACATAATAACATGATAACATTATAACATAATAACATGATAACATGATAACATAATAACATGATAACATGAAAACATAAAAACATGAAAACGTAATAACTTGATAATATGATAACATGATAACAAGATAACATGACAACATGACAACATGATAACATGATAACATGATAACATAATAACATGATAACATGACAACATGATAACATGATATCTTGATAACATTGTAACATCATAACATGATAACATGATAATATGATAACATGTAAATTTGATAACATAATGACATGATAACATGATAACATGATAACATGATAACATGATAACATGATAACATGATAACATGATAACATGATAACATAATAACATGATAACATGATAAGATAATAACATGATAACATGACAACATGATAACATGATAACATGATAACATGATAACATGATAATATGATTACAGGATAACATGAAAACATGATAACATGATAACATGATAACATGATAACATGATAACATGATAACATGATAATATGATAACATGATAACATGATAACATGATAATATAATAACATGATAACATGATAACATGATAACATGATAACATGATAACGTAATAACATAATGACATAATAACATCATAACATGATAACATGATAACATGATAACATGATAACATAATAACATGGTAACATGATAACAACACAACATGAAAACATGATAACGTGATAACATGATGACATGGTAACATCATAACATAATAACATAATAAGTTGATAACATGATAACATGACAACATCACAACATGATAACATGATAACATGATAACATGATAACATGATAATATGATAACATGATAACATGATAGCATGATAACATGATATCATGATAACATGATAACATGATAACATGATAACATGAAAATAAGATAACATAATAACATGATAACATGATAACGTGATAACATGATGACATAGTAACATCATCACATGATAACAAAATAACATGTTATTATGGTAACATGGTAACATGATAACATAATAACATGAAAACATAATAACATAATAATATGATAACATGATAACAAGATAACATGACAACATGACAACATGACAACATGATAACATGATAACATGATAACATGATAACAAGATAACATGATAACATGATTACATGATAACATGATAACATGATAACATGATAACATGACAACATGATAATATGATATCTTGATAACATTGTAACATCATAACATGATAACATAATAACATGATAACATGATAACATGGTAACATTATAACATGATTACATGATAACATGGTAACACGATAACATAATAACATGAAAACATGATAATATGATAATATGATTACATGATAACATAATAACAAGATAACAAGATAACATGATAACATGGTAACATGATAACATGATAACATTATAACATGGGAACATAATAACATGATAACATGATAACATGATAACATGATAACATGATAACATGACAACATCACAACATTATAACATGATAACATGATAACATGATAACATATCAACATGATAATATGATAATATGATAATATGATAACATGATAACGTGATAACATGATAACATGATAACATGATAACATGATAATATGATAACATGATAACATGATAACATGATAACATGATAACATGATAACATGATAACATGATAACATGATAACATGATAACATGATAACATGATAACATAATAACATGATAACATGTGTAACATGATAACATGATAACATATCAACATGATAATATGATAACATGATAACGTGATAACATGATAACATGATAACATAATAACATGGTAACATGATAACAACACAACATGAAAACATGATAACGTGATAACATGATGACATGGTAACATCATAACATAATAACATAATAAGTTGATAACATGATAACATGACAACATCACAACATGATAACATGATAACATGATAACATGATAATATGATAACATGATAACATGATAGCATGATAACATGATATCATGATAACATGATATCATGATAACATGATAACATGATAACATGAAAATAAGATAACATAATAACATGATAACATGATAACGTGATAACATGATGACATAGTAACATCATCACATGATAACAAAATAACATGTTAACATGGTAACATGGTAACATGATAACATAATAACATGAAAACATAATAACATAATAATATGATAACATGATAACAAAATAACATGACAACATGACAACATGACAACATGATAACATGATAACATGATAACATGATAACATGATAACATGATAACAAGATAACATGATAACATGATTACATGATAACATGATAACATGATAACATGATAACTTGATAACATAATAACGTGATTACTTGATAACACAATAACAAGATAATATAATAACATGTTAACATGATAACATAACAACATAACCACATGATAACATGATAACATGATAACATGATAACATATCAACATGATAATATGATAATATGATAATATGATAACATGATAACGTGATAACATGATAACATGATAACATGATAACATGATAATATGATAACATGATAACATGATAACATGATAACATGATAACATGATAACATGATAACATGATAACATGATAACATGATAACATGATAACATGATAACATGATAACATAATAACATGATAACATGTGTAACATGATAACATGATAACATGATAACATATCAACATGATAATATGATAACATGATAACGTGATAACATGATAACATGATAACATAATAACATGGTAACATGATAACAACACAACATGAAAACATGATAACGTGATAACATGATGACATGGTAACATCATAACATAATAACATAATAAGTTGATAACATGATAACATGACAACATCACAACATGATAACATGATAACATGATAACATGATAACATGATAATATGATAACATGATAACATGATAGCATGATAACATGATATCATGATAACATGATATCATGATAACATGATAACATGATAACATGAAAATAAGATAACATAATAACATGATAACATGATAACGTGATAACATGATGACATAGTAACATCATCACATGATAACAAAATAACATGTTAACATGGTAACATGGTAACATGATAACATAATAACATGAAAACATAATAACATAATAATATGATAACATGATAACAAGATAACATGACAACATGACAACATGACAACATGATAACATGATAACATGATAACATGATAACATGATAACAAGATAACATGATAACATGATTACATGATAACATGATAACATGATAACTTGATAACATAATAACGTGATTACTTGATAACACAATAACAAGATAATATAATAACATGTTAACATGATAACATAACAACATGACCACATGATAACATGATAACATGATAACATCTTAACATGATAACATAATATTTTGATAACATGATAACATGATAACAGGATAACATAATAACGTGATAAAATGATAACATGATAACTTGATATTATGATAACATGATAACATAATAACATGATAACATGATAACATAATAACATGATTACTTAATAACACAATAACAAGACATTTTAATAACATGATAACATGATAACATGATAACATGATAACATGATAACATGATAACATGATAACATGATAACATGATAACATGATAACATGATAACATGATAACATGATAACATGATAACATGTAAACATGATAACATGATAACATGATAACATGATAACATGATAACATGATAACATGATAACATGATAACATGATAACATGATAACATGATAACATGATAACATAATAACATGATAACATTATAACATGATTACATGATAACATGATAACATGATAACATGATAACATGATAACATAACAACATGACCACATGATAACATGATAACATAATTTCATGATATTATGATAACATGATAACGTGATAACATGTTAACATGATAACATGATAACAAGATAACATGATAACATGATAACATGATAACATGATAACATGATAACATGATAACATGATAACATGATATTATGATTACATGATAACATGATAACATGATAACATGATAACATTATAACTTGATAACATGATAACATACTAACATGAAAACTTGACAATGTGATAACCTAATATCATAATAACTCGATTACTTGATAACACGATAACACGATTACAGGATAACATTATAACATGATAACATTATAACATTCTTGTTAACAAAATAACATAATATATGACAACTTTATAAAATTATAACAAGATATATGACGTACATAAAACAACTACCAAAAAATGTGTATAAATTGCCGTTTTAACGCGACAGCTAATGTAGTTATCACAATAATGTGCATTATTATTATTATTACAGGTACTTATTGACCTTAGTACACATTTTTTTTGTTGTTAATTTATAAGCAATTATTGTTTGTTCTTTTTTGTAATACAAATATCATAGTTGCATCAGAGGCATATAAACAATGTGTTAGAGTTTAGACGCCTCAAACAAGTTAAAAGTGTGTGTTTAAAATTAGCTGTGAAATATATATTTTCTACACAAACAATCATGAAACTAAAAGCTAAAACGCCTATAGTATGTAGTGAATTGTGTATCAAGGGTTGAAAATAGGCTTTAGCAGTTCGCTATTGCTTTGCTTCTTCATGTTGCTAAAAGCGAAGGGCTGCTAAAGCACTTTGGTACGAATCACACTCAATATTTTTTTGCCTGCCCCAAATAAATACATTTTTCAGGAAGTTTCAAGATTAATTATAATCTGTCACTACTGTCAGATTTTAAAGTATGGCGTCATCATGCGAAATTGTGATTTACAGCTAATTAAATACCGCAAATAATTAACAAGCCTTTGTCGTTTCGGCCCGCATTTTTGGGCCAAAACAACGGATTCAGTAGAGTCAGGCCAAAAAAGTGGTTGAAAGTAGATGCAAAACTTTAGTTAACATAAACTAGATAAAATGTTTATTGTTTTATAGAATAAACAAATGTTAAATCCCTTATGGAAGCGTTTTTGCGCATACTTTTAACCTGATCCAGGCGTTAAAACTTTTGAGGCAACCGCACGCTCCAAGCGCACATAAACGCTCACTTCAAGGCACCTAGTGGTCTTTTACACACATTTTATAATAGCTATACAATACTGCAATTTATCTTAATTCTGGTGGCATTTAGTTGAACTTTTTCCTACTGCATTTTAGCATGGTCACAGTTATTAAGACACAAACCACAAATAATCGGCAGCAAATGAAACTCTCTCGGCCAAAATATAAACCTCGTCTTCAATTTTTAAATTTATTTTGTAAATATCTGTGAATGTAATGTAACTAAAAATTTTGATCGCCTCTAAAAGGTAGAAAATGTATCGCCCGTAAATAGGCGAATGTCCGTATATATATATATATATATATATATATATATATATATATATATATATATAATTTGTCTTATATTAGCAGAGAGTAATAGTAAAATATCGGTAATTTAATTATATATTTTTTTAATAATTTAACGTGGCGAAATATTAACTTTGTAATCAAACGTTTTTATTAAAACCTAGATTGGAAAATTGAGATCATATTGATCTATATAATCGACGCAAAAAAGTACGCATTAGCAGTTTACAAAATAGTTGGGATATATTACAAATGTTATTGCTCACATGTTGTGCATTATTTATAAAGAAAAATTGATTCTTTATCTTAAATTTTCAATCTATTGTAAAATTGCTAATCATTTGAGAATTTTACAGACTTTAAAGCGAAAAATAAAACTTTGGTCCTATTTTTAATTTCAAACAGAAAATCTAAATTACTTTTTTGTCTACCTTGCTTTGTTTCCGAAATAATACTTTTTATTCAGCAAAAAAACAAACAAAACAACATTACTTTAACAAATGTGCGTTGATGCAAGCTTTTGATACTTGTCAAAATTGTATTTTTTGGTTCGGTTAGTAACATTTGATAAAAATGCTGTTCAACAACGGAGAATACGCAGATATCATTTTTGTTTACGGATTCTGTAATAGTAATGCCCTAGCTGCAAGTTCCGAGCATCAATTAAGATTTCCTTACAGAAGGCAATCTTCTCGTCGCGTATTTTAAGACTCATTTTAAAGGCTCTGTGAATTTAGAATTAGAAATCATCGTAGTAGAGGTCCACATCAGCAGCACACCGTGGGAGATGAAGAACAAATAGTTGACGCAGTTTTTGATAAATGGGGTCAACGTTAAACAACTTTCCGCCCGTTTACAAATATTTAAAACTTTGTCTAAAAAACCTTAAATCTTAAATAGAAAAATTCTTTACCCATATTATTATCAAAAAGTACAACACCTACAACCAGGCGACTCAGCACAGTGACTTGCATTTTCTTAAGAGCTTCTTGAACGACATCAACAAGATCCTAACTTTATTAGTTCAATATTGTAGAGCAATAAATCTATATTCACAAGAGATGACAATTACAATATACATTAGATCATTAAGAAATCCGTACGCAGTTAGGGTACGAGCTTACCAATAAAGAATTTCGGTTAACACATGTTATGGGGTTTTTAATGAGGAACTACTGCCAATTCAAATCTTACCGCCTCGTTTAAATGCTGATTTATAAGCAGAAATTCTCAAAAATCAGATGAAAAATTTGCTGGATAACAATGTTTCTTTATCCTTACGTAACAAGATGTACTAGCACAAAGGAACACTGCCCCATGTTGTGCAATATGTAGTTAAATAGTTCAACGATAGTTTTAACGATAGGTAGATTGGTAGAAGAAGTCCAGTAAACTAGCCTGCAAAATTTTCCGATCTAAATCTATTAGACTTTTATGGGTGGAGACACATAAAACAATTGGCTTATGCGGAGCTACACAACGTGGAGCAGCTACAAAAGATAATTGCGAATGCTGCATTGCAAATTCAAAACAGATTTTGAAGCAGTTTATTATTCTCTTTTAGTGCGTTGTTAAGCTTGCATCCACGCTCATTGTTGCCATGTTGAGAACTTATTAAAGTAATATTGTTTGTTGTTACCATTGTTACAAATGTTTTTTTTTACTAAAATTTTGCTAAGTAAAAATTTTATAATTAATGTGTATTTTTTGATTATCTCAAAAACGAAGCAAGACAGCTAAAAAAGTTATTTAGATTTTTTGTTTAAATTTAAAAAAATATACCTAAATTTTTTGTTTTTCGCCTCCAGTTAGGTCACGTTCTGTATAACTTAAGATATATTTATATACAGTGTCACACGGGCTTTATAATAAAGATATAATACTAATAAAAAAAATTATAAAACTAAAAAAAGATCTAATAAATAAATATACCAAATACTTTTGTTTTCGACTTTTTATTGCAAATAAGTTTTTTTCACTTTAACTGTGACTAGTATGGGCTTTGTGTACTATTTCGTAGTAATCATGTTTTGCATTAAAAGATAAAGCTGCTGCTTAGCGCCGTGTATGGTATGAACCTTTTAATAAAAAGTTTATTCGCATTATAACATTTGGCATTATTATTGGTCATGTTCAAAGTCTGTGAATTGTGGTTTAGTCTGTAAATATAAGTCAAAATATCTTAATAAATACCAGTTTATTTCTGATACCAAATTTTTTTTCTTAATTTTTAAAGCATTTCAAAATAATTTAACCAAATGCTATTATCTCCAAACATGTGATTTGGGTTGTTTAATATATCACTAGACATATTAGATATTTTTTATTTAAATCAATATCTTCTGCTTACCTATGTTGCATCGTCTTGACAACAGCATTATACTAGATTTCAAAGTATGTCTAAGATATAGAGCTGCAATTAAATTTAATAAATAAATTTTTGTTTTTATGGTTATATTTCCTAGTTTGTTGCAATAATTACGCAATAAATGATTTTTGCATTTAATTTTTTGTTCTATCTTTGCCCCATATGGCTTTACTTGTAGTAGTTTATTTTTTTGTGACACTGCTGCCACTACCGACTAGTTGGTAAAATTAAAAATTATGCATTTTATTACTTTATTTAAAACCTTCAACTTTTATGTCAGACTTCATATTTGTCAACGTTCCTGTCCAGTTTTTAAAGCACTTGTGTTCTGATGGAGTAGTATTTTCATTTTTTGCACAAGCACACATTACGCAGTACTTGTTTCTAACTCCATTATAAAAGTAATGCGCATTTTCTATGAAAAACAGATTTATTGATCGTACTGGTACAAACGCTTGAAATTCTTCGAAATATTCTCTCCCTGCATCAATACACTTTTGGAGACGTTTTTGCTACGCCTGGAAGGCACCTTGAAACTCCTTGACAGGAATGTCTTTTGATAACCTTGTAACATGCTTTTGGTTGTTTTTCACGGACTTCCAATTCTTTCCTTTCAGCTCTCTCTTCAGTCAGGAAAACAAAAAAAAGATGCACGGAGCCAAGTCTCGACCGTGTAAGGGAGCTGGAAGACCACCAAGGTGTTGCTTTGGGCCAGGAAGTTGGTAACGATGACGGCCGTTTTAACTGGGGGCATTGTTATGGTGGAGCTTGACCGTGTCTTTGATGTCAGTTCTCACGCCCTTTCTCTGCCTTTTCAGTTCTAGGTCGTACTCAAACATCCAAGATTTGTCTCTGGTTACGACAGAGTTAAAAAAATCCGCCTCATTTTAAATCAAATCCAAAACTTACAAAGTCAAAAACACATTTCTTGCAAAGACACTTCTTTCCGCTCAGAACTGTCGGAGAAAGTTGGCGACCAGCTGCGTTGGAAGAACAGATCCTCCACCACATTTTCCGACCGGTTTTTCAGGGCTGGGATTGATAGTCGCGTCACAATAAAATCATGCGCATTACTTTCATAATGAATCCCGTATAATAGTTTTCTTGTGCGTTTTCCTATTATACAACCCTAAAGATTAAAATTATATAATAATTTAATAATCTAAATATTCATCAACGTTTTCAATGTTGAGAGAACGATTTTCAATTATTTGACTAAAATATAAATTAATCATAGATTAGACAATTTAAATGTTACTAACAAAACTATTATCTACCTAAATGTTTGTCAACAATATTAGAATCATTCAAAAAAGTTATTTCAATTTGTCTGAAATATGATATACAAACAGATTACACTATTAAAATAATAGTAACAAAACTTAGTACTACCTATCGTCTTCAGCAACAGTATTAGAGAGTTCGGAACAACCTCTTTGAACCATTTGACTAAAATAATATTAATTAATAGATTACACAGTTAATAGTTTACTAAACAACAGATTAAAAATGAAATGCCAGCATTAGCAAAAAAAATATATTTTTTTACAAAACTAGTATTTTTGTTTAAACAGTTTACCATGTTGTAAATGGCACACACACCTTTTTGCCAACATTTTTCTAAGATTTATAATTACGTCTGCCAGATGTACTGAAGCTACCTCACTAAAGTCGAGATTTAATAATTGCACTACCCACAGTCAACAGAAACTTTAGCGTTTATTATTATGAGGTAACAAAATGTTGTTGAACGTTTGATTACAATTTGTATTACAAAACTGCAATTTTAAAACTTTTGAATAAATTAACAGTATCGCAGTTGGTATATCACTTTATATCTAGGGTTTGCAAATATTCAACAACTTAAAAAAGTTTTTTATACATATGTTTATTTAAATATGTTGATCAAAATATAAATTAATTTATTTGTTTTTTTTTGTTTCAAAGAAGTTAATATATTAAAATGTCTGATTTTTAATATTTTTTTTAAGAAAATTAACAACTTTTAGTAAATTCGAACCGTTACTTTACTACTAAGAAGTGTACAGATATAATTTTTTTTTTTTATTATGGATGGCAAATATTTCATTTTGAAAAGAAGGTATTGAAGATTTTGTATTACTACAATAAATTATTGTTTAACTTTTTATGAAAACCTAAAAAAATTGATTTGTTTATGCCAAGAAATGAATAAAAAAGCAATCCATTAATTATGTGTTATGATTTTTAAGTATATTATGATTCATTTCATTTCATTTTAATTTTTGTCAAAAAGTAAAGTAAAGAATGAACCTAATAAAAATTATATTTTTTTTATTTAAATTGAAACTAAATCTAATATTTTAATACAATTGAAAAATTAATAGGTAAGATTATTTATTTAATTAAATATTTAAAAAATATATATTTAATACTACTAACTATTAAATATTATATTGCGTAACCTACAAAGAACGTACAATAAATGAATCTAAAATAATATCATAGGGGCGGGGTGGGATTCGTCATCAGTTGTGTCTACTCTAGCTCTATATAACGTTCAGTTCTATCGTATAATAATATATAACACTAGATTTTTACAGTGTACGCAGACGAGACTCGGTCTAAATCAAAAATTTCGAAGCGTTCGCTCGAAGTTCAATTCGTCACGCCAGCTACCAGCCAGCCACAACGATTTCTACAAAACTGCAATTATTATTGCAATAATTATATTTTATTTTTCGTTTGTTAAGAGCAATCTTGCCATTCGAAAACATTTCTGTTCCAGATCGCCAGTACCTTCCAACCCTCTGCAATGGCGGGGGGTGGTAATGAGATGAACTTCCTGGAGGAGTCCGAACATTCCAGGGACCGCCATCGCAAGAATGAGCGGTCTCAATCCTATGAGAGAGATAGATCCCACGACCGCTCAATCTCTACATCCAGGGCATACAAGCTCCTGGAATCGCATACAAGGTCCTGGAATCGCTAGCCGCAATGTCTGGAAGGCTAGAGTCCCTCCAGACCACTATCAATCAGATGGCCGCCACAATAGCGTCACAGGCCATCACAATCAATAAATACGCAGCTGCCGCCCTAGCCAGCAGCAATTCCCCCGCTAAGGAAACCGTTTCCACATCCGAGGATGAGGACATGGTTGTATCCGCTTCCGAAGAGAATCCAGGAAGCGGCTCCGACGCCTCCAAGAGAAGGAGACGTCGCAGGAGGGGTAAGACAATTAAGTCAATTAATTCTTCTGTTCCAGGTGCTGCGGCTATTACCGCCCCTGCTACCGCCCCCGGGGGACCCGCCACCCCCAAAAATTCTGCCGCCTCCGGAGCCACCCCCAGGGTCGAAGCCGCCACCGGAAAAATTGCCGCCCCCGGAGCCGCCCCCGGAGATGTCGCCGCTGACGGCGCCGCCCCCGGAAATTCTGCCGCCTCCGGAAATTCTACCGCCCCCGGCGCCACCCATGGTCCAAATTCAGGATCCACCTCCAGTCAACACCTGGAGGATGTTGAATCTGAGATGTCCATGGAGGCCGATGTCCCGGAGATCAACTCATCCCAGTCCGCCAGCGGAGTCCAGGTGGACCAGGATGGCTACATCTTGGTTTCGCATAAGAGACGCAAGATCTCAAGGGGTGAGTCATCCCATTTAAATACACATAAAGGGCCATCAGCCAATCCCCAACTGCCATCAGCGGTTGCGAATCGCCAGCCGTCAGAGGCTCCCACTGCCGGCCCATCTGGCCAAAAGGCAAAGAGGCCTTCTGCCCCTAAAGGCGCTGCCCCCGCTCTAAAGGGGAATGCCAGAGAAGGCCACATCGAGGTGAGATTCAAGCCTGCTGCTATGAATCTCAACCACGTCGATGATGAAATAGAACCTACCATTCCCGCGACTACACTCGCGAATTCAAAAGCGCGCCCGCCGGCGATAGTTCTGGATGATAAAAGTTCATACCCAGAACTATCTAAAGTCTTCCGCGAGAAGAAAATAAATATTTTAACCGCGCGTAATACCCGGGATGGTATTCGCATCTCGCCTGCCACGGGCGCCGATCACAGAGGGGCAACCGACGTCCTAAACGCGAATCTCAAAGGCTTGCTTGCTTGGAATTTGTAATTAAGCATGTTCTGGAGTTTCTCACTGAGGAAGACGTGGGACGGGCACTGGAATCCGCAGGATATTGCCCGTCAAACGTTCATCGTATGGGGAACGAATTTATTCGTTTTCATATGGTTTCGGTTCAATTACCGAAAACATCGCAAAGCGCTGAGATTATGGATCTCGACGTATTGTGCGGCTTTAAGGTCGACGTCGAGCGCAAAAAGCGCAGTGGCGGCATTTCCCAATGCAACAAGTGCCAGAGGCACGGCCACACAGCGAATTGCTGTTTTGTTAGGACACTTGTGTGTCGTATTTGTGCGGGGCCCCATCAGGCTGCGGCCTGCCCCAGTGGCTCCACAACCAGATGCGCCAATTGTAATGGCCCGCATTCCGCCAATTATAAGGGTTGTAAAGCCTACATTAAATATATGGCCGCGAACGGCAAGAAACTAGGTCCGGCAGCACAACCCGCGCTGGCTCAAGTTCCCTTAAGGGCTCAAGCGCCCGCTCAACCAGCAGGTCTTCGCAATCCTGCCATCGTAACGGCGAATAAATCGTTCGCTTCTGCTGTAGCTCCTCCAGCTCAACAAGCTGTTGCAGATCAGGTTGCCGCTTTCTTAGAGGCGCAAGGAAAGCTGATGGCTTCCTTTTTGTCTAGTTTAGCTAAACAATAATGGATAATACGCCCGATGTATTACTCCGTATTTGTTTTTGGAATGCTAATTCCGTTCAAAATAGAATGGGCGAGGTGGAAGAGTTCTTCTTCGACGAGAACATTGATATTATGTTGATATCAGAGTCGGTTCACCGGCCCAATCAAGCGCTGAGAATCCCGAATACTTTCACGTACTTGGGATCGTCGCCGGTGCCGCTTGGGAGGGGTACAATGATCTTAGCTAAGAGATCGTTGGACCTCTCCGAGGTGGTAACCCCAGACACTCTCACGCTAGAATCAAACGCAATCGTTGTGACTGTGCCTGGGTTAGGCACACTCAAAATTGCGTCTGCCTACATCAGGCCACAAAATCACATTGAAATAGAAGATTTTGATGCGATTCTCGACAGTCCTTACCCCACAATTATCGCAAGGGATTTCAACTCTAAGCACCCGGCGTGGAATAGCTTGAGGACAAACTGCAAAGGTCGAAAGTTGTTCGATTACGCACAGGAAAATCATTTACAAGTGGTGGGTCCAGATAATCCCACCTTCTACAGCGGTGCAGGTCACGTGGGGGACGTTCTTGACATAGCAATATTCAAGAACGTCAACCTAACTTACGATATTCGCGTTGTCGATGCACTGAGCTCCGACCACGTCCCTGTAATATTGGAGCTCTACGGATTGGGGACAGATGGGGGAGGAAGATTCGTAACTCGTACGGATTGGCCTCTCTTTTCTCGTCTCCTGGAAGTGAGCATAAGCAGGCTTGCACCAATACATACGGTCGATGATCTGGAAAGAGCCGTCGAAACTTTTACATCTCAAATTCGCGAAGCCTCGGAAAAGGCTTCTAAGACCCATCAGGTTTGCGTCGATAATCCTCTAGGGCTATCCCGCGACGCTAAAGCATTGATAAGACGCAGAAATGCCGCCAAACGTCAATGGCAGAGGCATCGCGACCCCAGAGATCGCGAAATTATGAACGCGCTCCACAACGAGGTGAGAACAGCGATAAGGTTGCACAAAAATTTGTGCTGGCAAAATACCTTGGAATCTTTCACAGAGGATGATCATCCAATGTGGAGGATCTCCAAGGCCTTACGAAACAGGCGAGTCCCCATTCCCCATTGAAATCGTTCTCGCACAAAGCAATAATGGCACTCACCAATATTGCAAATGCGACTCTTCGAACAGGGCACTTTCCTTCAGGTTGGAAAAGCTCACTGGTGATAACTATCCCCAAACCAGGGAAAGACCGGAAATTTCCACAAAACTACCGGCCTATCAGTTTACTATGTACCTTAAGTAAGGTCATAGAAAGGGTGATCTTGGACAGATTACAGGATCACACGGAAGCTAACAATCTTCTCCCCCCCCACCAACATGGGTTCAGATGGGGCCATTCAGCTGTCCATCAACTAAACCGCGTGACAGACCAAATTGTCGAAGGTTTTAGAGTGAAAAAGATTACAGGTGTGGTCTTTTTCGACGTCGAAAAAGCCTTCGATAAGGTTTGGCACAAGGGCCTTCTTCTTAAATTGTACAGGGATAAATTCCCTCTGCGTCTTGTGAGGCTGATTGCTTCATATCTAAACCGCAGAACACTGGCAGTCAGAATTTCTGGCCATATATCTACTTCTCGAAATATAGAGGCAGGGGTGCCTCAGGGGTCTATTTTATCACCGTTGCTGTTTAACTTGTACTTTGCCGATATGCCTTCGGGATTGACGCATGGGGTCCAAATGGCACAGTTTGCTGATGACACAGCTCTTCTCTATTCCTCTAGATCACTCGATGTGATTATTTCAAGACTACAAAGAGCCACGGACGACCTGGATGAATGGTTGGACGAATGGCGAGTCAAAGTTAATCCAGAGAAAAGCAAGGCTGTTCTCTTCACACGCCGGAAAATTACACCCGATGAGAACATCAGTCTTAACGATGTTCCCATTCCGTGGTCTGATTCTGCTAAGTATCTTGGGGTTATCCTAGACAAGGGACTCACGTATAAATTACACGTGCAGTCCATTCTCGATAAAGCCAAAATGGCTAAAAATCTTCTTGTTCCGATGTTGCGTCGAAACAGCGGCATGTCGATTTGGAATAAAACCCGGCTCTACACATCTACCATCAGGCCTATGCTGACATACGCATCCCCGATCTGGGGCACGGCCTCGCGCTGTCATCTCGATCGTCTTGAGGCATTCCAAAGTGTCACTTTGAGGAGCCTCCTCGGTGCTCCATGGTACTGTCGGAATAGAGATATTCGGGCGGACCTAGGACTGCTTCCTCTGCGCCATCAAATCGAAACTTTTGCCGTAAAGTACTTCGATAATCTCGCGTTTCATCCTAATCCCGATTTGGCACGACTTGCCGAGCCAGACAGGGAGACTTTCTTTTACAAACGCCCGGTTAACCAAATAGCCGCACTCTAATTTCTTCTTATCTTCACCTAGGGTTCAGGCATACCTACCACCTATCGTAGCCTATAGGGCTAAATCTATTTATATCTAACAATCTAACAAAGGAAGGTACATGAGCCGCAAGGTCTCGAACTTCCACTTGGCATTCATTATTGGGCGGTTTTTAGTCGGTAGGCATTTCAACCTGAGGAAATGAATCCGACACTTGCCAGTCTTTAGAAGATTTTACCGCCTAGCCCCAAAAAAAAAAAAAAAAAAAAAAAAGGTCTAAATCACGAGATCGCTTCAGTTCCCGAAAATGCTGTATGATGTCTCTAGCGTACAAGCCAATATTATCGCAATTTATTTGATAAATACGACTTTTTAATAGTTAATTCCTGCAGTGTTTATTCATTATAATACATTAAATTATTGAACGACATAGATTTAATATGGCCATATTAATGACCTAAAAATATAATTAAAAACTAATGTTTAATAAAAATTGACGATGTCATTTAAAAATAGAACTGTTCCTAAATACGGCGATATTTTTGTTTTATTTTTAACTTATATAATAAAGTCAGCATACAACTATTAAGGATGCTCTATTTAACTCGATGTAAAAGGCCCCTTAAGAGAATATTTGTTTCTTATTTATAATAATAATTAGTGAATTTAAAATAAAAATGAGTGCGTTGTGATTGGAATCCATGGATGGAAGTATAGGAAAGCTTTTTAAAGGTCAGAAAGTGTGATTTTAATAGGATTATTAATAAAAATTGATTGAAAGTTATTCATTTGTGTTTTTTAATAGTAATAAATAGGAAATTGACTTTAATTTGTTATAAAATTATTAAATTAGAGTGAACATGATGGTAAATAAATTTTGATTTAGGTTGATGCATGTTCTTTAGCTTATGTTTGCTTTTTTAAAATCAATTTTTTTGCCAGCTATTAAAATAATATTATATTCTTACTCTAATCCAAACTATTGATTTGTTATTTTATTTTGCAATAATTATTTTATTTGTCAATAACTTAACTAATACTTAATTAATTGCAATTATATGACTCAGATCTTGTTAAAGATAATTATACAATTACCTTGTTTTAATTTCATAATTATTAAATAACATTTACTATTTTTTATTGACTTTAATGTTTAAGGGTTGCTTAGGGGATGAATGCGATATCGTAGCAAGTTTTGGTTTAAACCATACAATAGCTAGAATTTTTCTGTATGGTTCTCTATAATTGGATCTCTCCAAGAACGTAAATGGAATTTGTAAAAGTTATTCAAAATAGTAATGGTTAATGAGTGGGGAGACCGAAGCTGTATATGTCCGGAGAAGGGTCTAGGACACTTCGGCGCCGCCATTTCGTCGCCGCCGTTTCGGCGCGCCCAATTCGGCGCCGGCCGTTTGGGCGCTGGCCGATTCGGCGCCGGCCGTTTCGGCGCCAAAACTTTTCAAATAAAACATAGTATATACAAATATATTATAATCATAAAAATTTATTTGGTATTTTTTACTATTTTATATTTTTAATTTTTTTACTTATTTATTTTAATAGGCCTTTATATTTTTCAGGTTATTACCTATCATTAAAAACTCATAATTAATTACCCATAAATTATTTGCGGGTCAAAATTATGTTTACTTATTATAATATATATTGTATATTTGACAATTTAAATATGTACGTACATATATTATGATTTTTATGTATAACTTTTGTTTGATATGTTAAGTATATTATACGTATTTTATATTTTATTTATCATACATTATCTGTTATGTTTCACAAAACAAATCAATTTTTATTATAATGTGTATATATACTTTTGTTTTATTTGAAAAGTTCTGGCGCCGAAACGGCCGGCGCCGAATTGGCCAGCGCCGAGGTGTCCTCGCGCCGAATCGGCCGCGCCGAATTGGCCGCGCCGAAACGGCGGCGCCGAAGTGTCCCATTCCGTCCGTTCAGTACTCGGTACGATCAGTTCGTAGATTTCGGTTGCACCGGTAGGATGTGTTGTGCAGTAAAGTGATATTGTTTTGGTGCTTCTAATGTTACGTGCATCAGATTAAAGAATTGGATTAAGGTTTTCTAGCATCGATGGATTATATTAAGGTAATTAAATTGATTTAATGTATTTTGTTAGGTCACAGTAAAGATTAACTAATTGTTTTATTTATGTGCTTAAAACAACCGATTAAATGTATACCCTATAGACTTTGATTAACAAGTATTAAATTTCAATTTTATACGAAAATAACCTTATTTATGCCTTTAGTATTCTTTTAAATATTATTTTGTTTATATTATATTTACCTTGCATATGTTTTCAATTATAAACAGAATTTATGTATTCAATTGTTTTTCACATTTTATGACAATATTTTATGGAAAAATTTAACATAATTATAAATCAATCAACTTTGCTAAATTTTGTGCAAATTAAAATCTTGTAATTTCAAAATTTAATTCCAAAAATTAATTAAAAAAATTGTTGATCGAAATCTTAGTTAATTAATTATTTTTTACATTCCTTGATGAGATTTTAATATTTTGGTTTCACAAGTTTAAATACAATTTGAAATTAGGAAACAAAAAGAGAGTAGAGAATTGATTATTGACTTCTTATTAGTTGTACAATTTGGCAGCAGATTGAATTGACTGATGATATAGTTTCAGAACTAGTTTATTAAATTTAGAATTTGCTAACAGTTTACAAAACTCCAGAACATACTAATAACTTCTGCAACTTATTGATAGATTTTACATTTTCAATACTTGCTGATAAATTTTAGTTGTTGATTTGACTAAAATTTAACTACTGTTATTAGAACTACCTAGTTTAATTTTATATTGATTTGGAAAAAGTTGTAGCAGCCTCTGTTAGTTGCTACTTTCTGCAATTAAATATTTTGTAATTTCCTTTTAAAAATTTTAATTTTATTTTGAAATGAGTTAATATTTTTATATTTTATGATTATATTTGAACTTGTATCATTTCTTTTAGTTAAGAATTAGTGATAGTAATTTTTTACCAGTTGCTACTTCTTAAAATTAATTCTTTTGTAATTTTTGAAAAGAAATTTGGTTTTCATTTTGAGATGTTTTAATATTTTATACTTTTGTTGTTTTATTTGAATTTATGGCATTTGTTTTAGTTAGAATTTGGTGGTAGCAACTTTCTTTAAGAGTTGCTACTTAAGGATAATTATTATTTTATAATTTACGAAGAGCAACTTTGGTTTTTTTCTGGAAGGCTTCAATATTTTTTAGTTTTGATATTTTATTTAAGTTTATCGCACTTGTTTTAGTTAGGAAAAAGTGATAGCAACTTTTATTTACAGTTGCTACATAGCGAAATTAATTATTTTGTAAGTTACGAAGAGAAATTTTAGTTTCTTTCTGGAACACTTCAATATTTTTTAGTTTTGATATTTTATTTGAGTTTATAGCACTTGTTTTAGTTAGGAAAAAGTCATAGCAACTTTTATTTACAGTTGCTACATTGCGAAATTAATTATTTTGTAGTTTACTAAGTGAAACTTTGCTTTCTTTCTGGAACGCTTTAATATTTTTTGGTTTTGATATTTTATTTAAGTTTATAGCACTTGTTTTAGTTAGGACAAAGTGATAGGAACTTTTATTTACAGTTGCTACATTATTTTGTAATTAAGTAATGTTGGTTGCATAAGTAGTATAAAGTTTTTTACAATTTTAAAAGAATAAAAAAACAGAAAACTAGAAGATATATATAGAAATTATTTAACAGAATTAAACTTTTTTAATTTGTAATTGAAAATTTTCAAATTTTTTCTGTTTGTTATAATATTTTAAAACATTCACAAAACAAAATTCAATTTCTTAGAAGCTGATTTTGTATTAAATCTTGATTAATTTCAACCATTGTATGGGTAATATTTGTATTCTAATTGCGACATTTTTACATTTCTATGCGATTTTGTGAAGAAATTATTTGTGATTTCAAATGAAATGCAATTTTAAAGAGTATACAGTTTATTAAAAGCATTTTTTATTATTCAAGTTTATTAATATATTAATACTTTGTTTCAGTTCGTTCAGTTCGGTGCGGGATGTCGTCCCGATAGCATGTGTGTGGATGGATAATAACGATTAAGTGCGCAAGAAAGTTCAAAAGAATATTGTGACTGATGGACTATTGTGTTGAGCTATTTTCCGGATCTCAATACTTTGGTAAGTAGTTTTTTATTTTAATAAACTTTATATTTAAATTGAAAGCAAGTAATGTTCTGGCTTAATTTGGACGTGTTTTGGAGTTGTACTTTTATTCTAATTTGTATATAATAATTGAACAGTTTGAATGATGTTTTATAACAATATCTTAAAAAAAATTATATAAATTCAAAATTCCTTGTTTCATTTTATTGCAGAGTTCCTGATTGTAAGAACTTCTTCAGTTTAAACATATGATGCTGCTTACCTTCAAAGGAGCTGATACCAGAAGAGGATAGCAGAAGAATCAATGCTGAAGCTGAGGGCAGGAACTTGTTTATGTTTTAAGCACATTCTAGGTAAATAAATAATCATTTTTTAAATATTTAGAAATTACTAGATAACATTTCAATTACTTTAATGTTGTTTTTGTTTTTTTTAAGAATTGGGTTTCTGACCTTCATTTTCAATCAAATGGATACTATTGATGAAGAATAGAATACAATATTGAGCAAAAGGAATACAATGATGAGCAGATGAAATGCAATGTTGATCAGACGGAATACAAAGATGAGTAGAAGTAGATTTATATATGGAGGAACTTCTTCAGTTTAAACATAGTATGATGTTGCTTACCTTTAATGAAGCTGATTCAAGTAAAGATGACAGCAGTTGAATCAATGCCTTCAGTTTACAAATGATGTAATCAATGGAAGTTCTACTTTTACTATTAAGAAACCTGATGGCAGGAACTTATTTATGCTTTAGGCACATTTAAGGTAAATAAATTGTAATTTTATTGTATAACATTTAAAAATTATGACTTAATAACATTTCAAGTACTTTAATGTTATTTCTGCTTTTTACAGGATTGAGTTTCTTACCTTTATTTCCCATCAAATGGCTACCATTGATGAAGACTGGAAAACCATAATGAACAGAATTAATACAATGATGACAAGGAGGAATGCAGTGATGAGCAGATGGAATAGAATGATGGGCAGAAGGAATACAATATTGAGCAGAAAGAATACAGTAATCAGCAGAAGAAATACAATGATGAGCATATGGAACATACAGATAAGCAGATGAAATACAACAAAGAGCAGACAGAATACAATGATGTGCAGCATGAATACAGAGATAAGCAGACAGAATATAATGATGAGCAAAAGAAATACAATGATGAGCAGAAGGAATACATCAGAAATATGCAGATAGAAGACAACACAACAAAATTAGAATTAACATTTAATAATCGATTTTAACAAAATGAAATTTTAATTAAATTATTTGTTTTTGTACTGATAAGGCTGTTGTGCATTATAGCAAAACGCGCTAAGGCAACAACAAACTTAAATGCAAGCTTTATTTGACAAAAATGTGTTAGCAGTGATAAAAATTGCTTTGCCTTGGTGCGCTTTGCTCTAGTGGGCGATAGAATTGTAATTAAATTAATATTATAAACAATGTTATTACATAATTGTATTTATATTTAAATCTAATTGGAATTTGAAGTTTGTTATATTGTATTTATTAGTAACGTCTAGGAATTGTTATATTTAAATTTAAAACATAGCGCCATTTAAATTTAAATTCAGTGTTCTACTTTATCGGTTTGTTGTTTGCGCCATCTGTAAGCAGTATTGTAAATTTGCAATTAGCTTACTTTCTGATAGGTGTCGCTAGCATAGCATTGTGACATTTGTTAAAACGTAACTTTATTAACAATTAATTACATCATTAGTTGTAGATGTAAATTAATTAATGATTGTTTTAAAATGTTATTTAATTTTTTTTATATATTATTGTAGCGCTACCTTATCATAACTTGTTTAAACTAGATGACAAATAATGCTATTCTAGCGCCATCTCATCGCAGTTTGTTCAACTTGTGGTGTTGGTAGCTACTTATTATTTGTAACAGATGGCGACATCGTGTACGCATAGGCGTAGTTAATTTAATATTTTAAAAGGGTTAATATAAAATTTAAATATATTTTTTTATAGTTATAAATTAATATTATTTATACAGTTTTACAACAAATTATTTTTTATTTTTAATCAATTTCAATATATTATTATCATTTTTATAAGAATAAAAAATAATTTATTGTGAAATTAAATAAATAACTTGTATGAAACAGAAGTTTGGTCCACATAGCATGTTACAAGACACACATGGCTTACATCAGATTACTGAAGTTTCAAATGATCTATTGCACAACATACATTATGAAAAGCTATAGAATATCTAAAGAAAACAGAATCAATCAATTTTATTACTGAAATAAAATTAAAATTCCAATTCAAGTCATTGGCACTCGGTAGTATCAACATCAAGAAAAAAAATTTCACTGAGCCAACCTGAATTTCCATCCTATCCGAACCGACGCCAACTTCATTATGATGCCACTATGGTCCCGATTTTAAATACTTTTTGAACACTAATATTTCACTTTATTTTAATTTTTCGGCACGGAATTATTATTAACTTTGCTTTAAACACCACCGGGCCTCCATCAGGCACCGTAAATTACTGAAAAATCGTAAGATTTTTGCAACATGGCCGACCTTTTGTACGATCTGCGCATGCTCGTTAATTTAAGAATAGAGTAAATTATTTTCAAAAATTATTTTTTGCTATTTACAAAGCGATTTAAGCAATAATATTCATTTTATAATATAAAAATAAGCTGAATTTTTCAAATTTCTTATTTTCAAAATCCGATATTCATGATATCCATATGTAAGAGTTAATCAAACTCAAAATTTGCAAAAGTAATGATTAAAATACTATTTACAATTTTTTTAAAATAAACATAATTTTTATAAAATTATAATTTTTTTGGTTATAACCTCAAAATATGAGTTTTAATTGAAATTACATTTTAATAACGCAATTTGGGTCTGATTAAACTTTATAATCGTAATCAGTGAATCAAATAGAATGTTTTGTATGTTATCACACAGTAAAATTGTTTTTGATTAATCTAATATGAGAATTGGGTATTTGCAATGATTGAAATCATTGTAGGCTTAATACATACAAACCAATAAATGAAACTGTATGCCTTGCAAGGAATCAGCATATTAATTAGCAGTAGTATTGAATAGTTAGTTTTAATAATATATTTTACAGAGCAACTTTTTGTTGCTTATAACGATGTAGTTTGTAAATAACTCAAAATTTACTGAATTATTTGAAAATCTCATTAGTACATATTGAATTTAAGCCAAAACTGCTTTGAATACAAGTAATATGATGACTCAAGGGCAGCTTCCAGCAATCCTGATTCTGTCAACACAGCTGCACGTGTACAATCTGCTGATTGTACACATTATTAATATATAAACGACGCGCCTTAAGCAAGTCGTTGCATTTTATACTTATCAATACTATGTAGTTGTAGTTAATATAAACAAATTAATTAAGTTGCCTTATTTGTTTTAATAGTTAATAAATTAACTAATATAATTGGCGCAGAATCGGTAGGATTACTAATAACAAATCGATTAAAAAAGTGTTGGTGTATTTTAATACTTTATATTGGTGACCACAATATAATATTTAAAAATAAAATAAAAAGTGCAACAATACAACTCCCATCAAACGAAGAACTTCCGTGGCAGACCCTGGACCTTATTAGAATCGACTTCAGTGACTTCCCTGGACCCCCGATTGGATTAAGAAAGCGAGCGACTTCCGTGGCAGAGACCATGGACCTCCTATAAAATTCAATCGAGCGACTCCGCGGATACCCTGACGGACATTCAGACGAGCGACCTCCCCGGCAGACCCTGGATCATCGTATGATGCAAATGCAAAAGTATTGGTGAGTCATAAATGTCAAGTAGAGATAGATCGAGATCCCCCATTAGAAACTCAGACCCAGGTAACCCTGATTCAGATTTATCTGATAATTCTGATAATACTCAATTAAACATTGATTTATCTAATAATCTCGACAATACTCAATTAAATACAGATTTATCTAATAATTCCGACAATAGTGATTTAAACACAACCGAAATTATGGCCTTGCCGGTTTTAAAAATGGAATACCTCAACATTGTTCCGGAATTCCACGGGAATCCGAACATGTTAACCGAATTTATAACTAGTAGTGAACAATTACTTACTCATTTTTATAACGGTAATAATGTTGCCGATTTTCAAAACGTCCTTTTGTTAAAATCTATAAAAAATAAAATAAAAGGCGATGCAGCAGATAGGCTGTCATCGTATAATATAATATATATAACATTTACAATTGAATTATGCTCGATGAAGCAGAATAACTTAAAACCGCTTGAATTTTATAATAAAATACAAACTAACCTAAATTTACAAATTAGTTATATTAATACAAATTTAGTTCAAGGTGTTGAACATTTAATTGATTTTGCAAAAAACTTGCATTAAGAGTATTATTAAAAAATTTAAACAATCCTCTTGGCGACTATTTAAGCACAAGAGATCCAAAAACGCTAGACAACGCACTTTACATGCTCACGAATGATTTTAATATTAATGACGTCAAGATCGTTCAACCTAATATAAATAAATATAAAAATGTTCCTTTTCAAACAAAAATAATTTTATGCAACAGAAACCTGCAAATCAAATGAGATTTAATGCAGCTGTTTTAACACAACCATCACCAAACGTTTTTAAACCGAACAAAAATTATTTACCTCCAAAACAAATACCAATGAGCATGACAACAAGAAATGCTTTTTCACAAAATATGAGAAAACCAGAATACAAACCTCGTCCTAACTGGACAAGCGAAGAGTTATTTAATGTCGAGCAAGATATCGACAAAAATTACACTTCTAACAGAAACATAGATCTGTACCCTCTTCAGGAACAATTACCTGACGATAGCACAACTGAGGAACATTTTTTAGAAAATCTAGCCTCGGAAGAAGAACAATTGAATTATTGAACATTGACAATAATAAATCGCAGTTACCATTTATAACTATTCCTTTTCAGAATTTTAACCTTAAATGTTTAATCGACACGGGGTCGACAAAATCTTTTATGATCCCCCAACCAGTTATTAAATATTTTCCTAAACATGTTAAACATGACCCTTATATTATTTCAACCGCGCATGGTTCAACACAAGAGAAATATAGCATATCAATACCATGCCCATCCATTTTCAAATTAAAAGAATTTCCATTTAATTTTCATATTTTTAAATTTCATAACCATTTTGATTGCCTATTAGAAATCGATAACCTTAAATTATTAAATGCGACTTTAAATTTAAATACAAATGAAATGATATTACCACATACAAAAATTAAAATCGAATTCAAAAATTTGTCTGATTATAATAACTGCATTGTAATTTCACCAGAATCTGAACAAAAAATAAAAATAAAAGTTTCAAACATAGACAATGGAATTGCTATACTACCTGCACAAAATATTAACGAAATGGAAATTCCAGAAAGCTTAATTAAGATCGAAAATAATTTTGCTTTTACTTCTATTATAAATCCCAGTAGTGAATATGTCACTGTCAACTTATCTAAACCATTTAAAGTTATTTCTGAAAATAATTTCGTCATCCCAAATCTAAATTGCATTTTCAGTAACGCTAACAAGATTGATTTTTCAAAATTTAGATTAAATCATTGCAATAAAGAAGAAAAATCTAAGTTAATAAAATTAATCAACGAATACTCCGATATTTTTCACGTACACAACAACAAATTAACATTCACTAATGCTGTTAAACACAATAAAATTGAAAGATGACACCCCAATATTTACAAAGACTTATAGGTACCCCTACATTCATAAAAAAGAGGTACAAAAACAAATTAAAAATATGCTTGAGCAAGGTATTATACGACCTTCGCAATCACCCTGGTCGTCTCCAATTTGGGTAGTCCCCAAAAAATTGGACGCCTCTGGTGAGAGGAAGTGGAGAATAGTCGTAGATTACCGGAAGCTAAATGAACAAACTATAGCTGATCGGTATCCTCTACCCAATATCACAGACATTCTTGATAAGCTCGGTCGATGCCAATACTTTAGCACATTAGATCTCGCTTCTGGATTTCACCAGATAGAAGTGAATGACGAAGATACATCTAAAACAGCGTTCTCCGTAGAGAATGGGCATTACGAATTTATTCGCATGCCTTTCGGTCTCAGAAATGCACCATCTACGTTTCAACGAGTTATGGATCACGTGCTACGTGGCTTATCCTGTATTGTCTATCTAGACGATATCATTATTTTTTCTACTTCCCTACAAGAACACATTGAGAAATTAAAATTAGTATTTGATCGTTTACGAGCTTTTAATTTTAAAATTCAACTCGACAAAAGCGAGTTCCTTCAAAAGAAAGTAAGTTACCTAGGCCACATAATTACACCACAAGGTATCAAACCAAACCCAGAAAAGATCATTGCCATAACTGATTATCCAATTCCTAGAACGTCTAAACAACTAAAAGGGTTCCTTGGACTTTTAGGGTACTATAGAAAGTTTATCAATAATTTTGCTAAACTAACAAAACCCCTAACTGCAAGGCTTAAAAAAGATAAAGATATCAATATTAACGATGCAGATTACAAAGACTGCTTTGAACTTTGTAAAAATCTTTTGGTAAATGACCCAATCTTACAATACCCGAATTTTGAAGAGACATTTGTTGTAACAACGGACGCAAGCAACTACGCTATTGGAGCCGTTTTGTCTCAAGGCCCAATTGGATCTGATCTTCCGGTTGCGTATGCTTCACGAACTCTTAATGAGCACGAGGTAAATTATTCGACTATTGAAAAAGAATTGCTAGCAGTAGTTTGGGCAACAAAATACTTTCGGCCTTACCTGTATGGGCAAAAATTCAAAATAGTTACAGATCACAAACCTTTGCAGTGGCTTTTTTCGCTTAAAGAGCCTAATTCAAAATTGGTTCGTTGGCGGCTCAAGCTAGAGGAATATGATTACGAGATATGCTACAAAAAGGGCAAACTAAACAGCAATGCCGACGATCAAAATTTAGATGAAGAAGATGATAATACAATACATACAAGTTTGGAAAATCCTGTATGTGCAATCAAAATTTGTGAAGATCCTGTAAATTTTGGAAAAAACCAAATTCAATTCCTTTCGGTCAAAACTAACCCTCTTGAACCAATTCTTTCGAAATTATTTAACATCACTAAACAACGTTTTATTATTTAAATTTCAGAAAGTAACTCAGAAGAAGATTTTATTAAATTTATAAAACAATTTGTTGTACCAAACATATTATATTCTTGCATCTTTCAAACAAACGAACTATATGAACAATGTAATTCAATTTTACAAGAACACTTTGATACCAAAATACGTTTCAAAAAATGTTCAAAAATTTTAGATGACATTGAAGTGTTAGATGACCAACGTGATCTAATTGACAATTATCATAATGGAAAATGTAACCATAGAGGAATAACTGAGACATACCACAAATTAAGTGCTACTTACTATTGGCCAAATATGCTAAAAGACATTCAAAATATTATCAACAATTGTGATGTTTGTAAACTTGTAAAATACGATAGAAAACCATTAAAGCTAAAATATAACATCACGCCAACTCCTACGAAACCTTTTGAAATTGTTCACATTGACGTTTTAAAATATGAGCAGAATAAATTTTTAACAATAATAGATGCCTTCAGTAAGTATGCACAAGCATATCTACTAGACAATATGCAAGCTATCGAAATTATGAAAAAATTACTGAGCTACTTTTCTCATCACTCAACTCCATGTCTTATTATAGCAGATAATGGATCAGAGTTTGACAATGGACTAATAGCCGATCTTTTAAAATTACATAAGATAGACCTACATTTCTGTAGTCCACATCATCCAGCTAGTAATGGGCTGATCGAAAGATTCCACTCAACGTTGCTCGAACATCTGAACCTATTAAACAATAGAAATGATTTTAAAAATGACCCAATTGAATTAAAGATACTATACGCTATAATAGCCTATAATAACTCAATCCACTCTACAACAAAATTAGAACTAAAAAGCAATAAAGAAAAAGATTTTATAAACTTTTTGGAACAAGAAAAGGCACCAGAAATAGTGCCCAATGAAAAAATTGTTGAAATAAAAGGCGATCTATTTTTAGCACCTAACAACGTTTCATTGGCACACTGTGTAAGTGCTGACTTAGAAATGAGCGCGGGAATTGCCTTAGAATTTAAAACAAAATTTGGACAAGTTGAATTGTTAAAAACACTAAACCCAAAATTAACTTCACTTTGCTATCTAAAGGATGATAACCGTTTCATAATATATCTAATAACAAAAAATAAATATTTCCAAAAACCCACGTATAAAAATGTATTTAAAACGTTAACTACTCTAAAAGAATTTTGCTTAATAAATAGCATAACTAACCTGGCTGTACCTAAACTGGGATGCGGCCTAGATTGTTTAGACTATGATAGAGTTAAAAATATGTTAAATTTTATTTTCAAAAACTCTACTATAAATATAAATATTTACTGGAACACATCTAAAACCGATAATACCATGTTTGCAGGTACATCTTCATCATGTGGTGCACCACCACAGCATTGCACAACGAAATATAACAACAAATCCTGGCATACTTCCCATAAAATTAGGAAAAGCAAAGCTTGAAATGGCGTCCCATACTTTTGTACATTTTTTCGAACTCTCTCATCTAATTTCCAAATACAAAAATGTCCTAAACACCTTGGAGACTATTAAGAACATAACAGATAATGATACCACATTTTCAAAAGAATTACATAACTACTATAAAATCCTTAATTATACAAGAAATCTTATTGACGAAAAATTGAATCGGTTCCATGAACAAACACGTAATAAACGAGGACTTGTTGATGGTATCGGATCGATTATCAAACAAATAACGGGTAATCTAGACTTAAGTGATGGCGACAAAATAGAAACTTTCTTAAAAATCATTAAGCAGAATCAGCATGATTTGGCTACACAGTTGAACGGTCAGTACTCTATAAATAATGAAATCATTAAGCAATTTAACGAGACTATAATCAACATAAAGCATAACGAGTTATTACTTCTATCAAGGATAAACCAATTAGGTGCAAGACTAAAATCCAAACCCGATTTTTTAGACATTCCATTTGCAAAAGATATTTTAAATCAAGTTATTCACTTTTTAAATACTATCTTGAATATTGTACAAGACGTTGAAAATTCCTTAACATTTTGTCAACTTAAAATTCTACACCCTAGCATAATCACTGATACAGAATTATTATTTGAATTACGTAAGATATCATCTTATTATAAAACAAAACTACCTTTTGAAGTTTCATTACAACAAATTCAAAATTTTAAAAACCTAATTAAAACTTCTTGTATTATAAAGAATACTGAGATCTTGTACACTTTAACAATACCGATATTTGAAAATACTAAATATGAACTGTATTACTTCTTCCCAATACCTGCTAAGGACTATCAGATAATTATACCTGACAATAAATATGTTCTTGAGTCTGAGTTTGATATGGTACCGCTGTCTGATGCTTGCGATTACTTGACTGACCAATATTTGTGCACACGACAAAAGAAGACATTTCAAAATGTTACTTGTGAGCGTAACATTATAAAGAAAAATGACTTCCAAAGTTGCCTCCACACAAAATTAATGAAACAAAAAATGTTAGAGTATATTCCTGAAATAAATTAATACTTAGGAGCATTTCCAAAATTAACATTGGTGAAATCCAGATGTAAAGAAGCATGGGATACTCGAGAAATTACTGGTATTTTCTTGTTCAGCTACAACCCTAATTGTCAATATTTTATTGAAGACCAACTGTTAATTTTTAACGATTCAACCATTGGCCAACCACTGGTATTAGAAGACTTCTACCTAACAAGAGAGCCGTCCCAAGAAGTAGATTTACCGGAGTTACAGCTGAGACCGATAAAGCTATCAAAGATACGCAATAATCTTCAACCCATCCAGCTACAACAAGAACCTGAAAATATAGGAAATTGGCACTTGTCAAACATCATTCTCTTATATTTAATAATAATCATAAGTTGTATTGTTTTAGTTAAATACTATTTGGAAAAAATGAGCTGCATCAATAAAAAACCCATCATCGAATCAACTGGGTCAACCCAAACTAGGACAAACCCAGATGATGCAATCTTTTGATCTCTCCGGAGTTTCAATCTTAAGGATGGAGAAGTAATATGATGACTCAAGGGCAGCTTCCAGCAATCCTGATTCTGTCAACACAGCTGCACGTGTACAATCTGGTGATTGTACACATTATTAATATATAAACGACGCGCCTTAAACAAGTCGTTGCATTTTATACTTATCAATACTATGTAGTTGTAGTTAATATAAACAAATTAATTAAGTTGCCTTATTTGTTTTAATAGTTAATAAATTAACTAATATAATTTACATGTATTACACATTATATTGTATAAAGTAATAAGCAAAATTCAATTGTAAATTACTACTACATTTTTTGATTAATGACATAATCCTGATATAAATATATTGGCAAAAACGATAACATTGAAGAAATAAATCTTTATTTTGTTAATAAATGATAATAAATAACAACAATTTCTGTTTCTCAAGAATTTTGTTTTTGTTTTCAGAACTGCGGTTGGCTACATTGTTGAGCATCTGTATATGCAGCATACTTCATTTATGTTCGTGGAGTAGGCAACTAACATTTCTTTATAAATTTGCTTTAGTTTTATCGCTATATTGTTTCTATTCTAACGTTTGAAGATTTTCTTAAATCATTATGCTTCTTATTGTATTTTCTTTCAGCACACCTTTTCCTTCATAATTTCCTTAAATTCTTTAGGCTTATGCGAAAAATTTTACCAGAGGAAATGCACTGGTTTTTTTTAAGGATTGATAATATTTTGAAAAAACTCTGTTTTTGTTTTTTCTGTCGTTAAAGTATTAAATATTACCCTAAAAGCTTATACTAGTCTTAAAAGATGCGCAATTTAATTTATATGTACGTAGTTGACTTAGTTTATCTAAGCCTAGTACACAATTTTTGCGTAAAATGCTTAAAAATTTAATTTTTAATGTAAATGGCGTTTTCATTTTTATGTTAAATCCACAAATATTATTCAAGAAAGCGGAAACTAATCTCAAAAGACGCAAAATTAATGTAGATTTATGTGGTTAACTTGGTTTATACAGGGTGGAGCGCGGCACTTTTTTGAGATGAGTGCTGTGTAGGCTCATGTAGTCGGAAAAAGTGAAAGGCGGTCTCCTTAGAAGGGGTAAAATGGATTTTTTTTGTTCCTGTTCCGCCTAGTTGAAACAATACAGTGGTTGGTAGAAAAACGCTCATTTTGCGTAAAAATAGTTTACCCGTCTCTCGGAGATGGGTAAAGTTCTAGCCGGTGGGAGATTTAAAATATGTTTTTCTTAAAGTGTATTATGTAGTAATATTATCATGTAAACCTATAAAAATTATGTTTTCTATATTAACTAAAATACTAAAATAAAAAATAAATTTATTTTAATAGTTATTTTAAATTCAATTTTATAAAGTCGAAATATATGTTTGATTAGGAGGTTGTGTCAATTGACAGGTAGAAACTCCCAAACGCGTTCTTTTTTAAAGGAAAAAGGACGTACTTCTGACGTCTTACGTCAGGACTTTCGCCCAAACTACACTCTCTAAATTGAAACGCACCCCTGGTTTCAACAAGATGGTGCCACATCGCATACATCGAGAGTTTTGATAAACTTTGTAAGACAATTTTTCTCTCTTAGAGGGGATCTCAACTGGCTTGCACGCTTTCCTGATTTAACCCCATATGATGTTTTTTGAAATTTAAAGTGTACGGCAATTGTCCCCGTCCCTACAGGACAATAGTCGGGCTGAACTTGCCACTATACCCGACATTTACCAGATACACTTTTTAAAACAAAATAATTTAAAATTTAAATATTTTTTATTTGATTTTCAAAAAAGCAAAGTACCGCGCTCCACCATGTATTAGCCCAGTACAAAGTTTTTGAGTAAAATGACAAAAAGTACATTTTCCTTGATATATTCTAAGCATCCACCGACTGAGATTTGACCATTGTGATCCGTTCATCTGTATAATCTGAAGACATTTTGCTTCTTCGTTCACCCAATACTAACTTTTTTTAAGGGCCAAGTTTAAATTGAGCAAGTAACTTCTTCTACTCTAGCGCACACACCCACCCAAGTGTTAGTCATCAAATGATCTTATGTTTCCCCCATCTCTTGTGTTCTTGTTGCTATTATATACAAGAGAATGAATGACAAATGTCACGTAGACATCAGAGAATTGTTTATTAATGAATCCTTTAATAATTAACGCTTGGGTAGGTGAGCGGAAACCAAGTTTAAATTGTGAGCGGAATACTTTTTTTACTATGGGTCACCCACTCACTCAAGTGTCACTTAGACATCAAAGAATAGTTTAAAAATGAATTCTTTGATAACTAACACTTGGGTGCGTAGGCGGGAACCAAGTTTAAATTGTGGACGGGATACTTTTTTTAATGTGGCCCATCCACCCAAGTGTTAGTCATCAAAGAATCCTATGTTTCCCCGACCCCTTGTGATCATGTAGTTATATACAAAATAATGAATGTCAAATATCATTTAAACATCAGAAAATTGTTTAACAATAAATTCTTTTTTAACTAAAATTTGGGTAGATCGGCGGGAACCAAGTTCAAATTGTAAGCGAGCTACTTTTTCTACAATGGCCCACCCACCCGCCCAAGTGTTAGTCATTAAAGGATTTTATGTTTCTCTCACCTCTTGTGTTCTTGTAGCTATTTTAATGAAGAGAATGACTGTCAGATGGCACTAAGACAACAGAAAAATGCTTGACAATGAATTCTTTGATAACTAATGCTTGGGTGGGTGGGCGGGAACCAAGTTTAAATTGTAGGCGGATAACTTCTTCTATTGTGACCCATCCACCCGCCCAAGTGTTAGTCATCAAAGGATCTTTTGTTTTTGGTACACTTGTATTCTTGTAGCTAATATATAAAAGAGAATAAATGTCAAATGTCACTTAAGATATTAGAGAATTGTTTAACAATAAATTCCTTTGATAATCAAAGTTTGGGTGGGTGGGCAGGAACCAAGTTTAAACTGTGGCAAAAAAAAACAAAGCTTGTCTGAAAAAAACATACTCAATCGCACAAAAAAACGAAAATAACAAAAAACGAAGAATGACCACGGAATGCGAAATCTGTGCAACAAACGCTTCACGCTAGCTCAAATCGAAGACCACTTGAATAAACACCACGATATCGTCAGTAGCTACCAATGCACCCAATGCGAAGTTTTTGTAAAAACCTACAGTTGCCTGCAAGGACACATGAAAACAATGCATGCTGACCTGGGCACCATCTAAGCAGACATCTTAAAACTCATGCCGGTATTAAGCCATATGTTTGTCAATTGTGCATGCGTCCGTTTGCCAGTATGTAAAATATGAAGCGACATTTACAAGTCCATCGGGGTGAGAAGCCACACGCCTGTAAGATCTGCCAAAAAGCTTTTCTAAAATTAGAAAATTTAAAACGACATATCCGTACTCATACTAAAGAAAACCATATTCACGTACTGTTTGTGATAAACAGTTTTCACACAGTACCACTATGAAGGAACACATGATGACCCATACTGGGGAAAAGCCGTATGGTTGTGGAATTTGCAATACATTTTTTACTCTTAATAAAATGTTATATAAACATATAAGAGATAAACATTCGGATCATTTGAAGCAGAACGATATCAAGCAAATGTGCAGATATGTACCAAATAATATACCTAATTTTGTTGGAATTAAAACGGAAATTAAGGAGGAAGAAGAGGAAGTTAGCTAATTGTGAATGGGAGTGTTATAGAGTTATTTTTATATTAGTTTAGTAATTTTTAATTTATTATGTGAATTATTAAATTTTATTCTATTTGGGAATTGTATATTTTAATAATTCAATCCGTAAATCCGATCACGGAGTATCAACTGATACGCATCCCCTCCATGCATCATTCTTGCGCTAAGCAATACAAACAAGCCCGGAGAGACCTCAGTTTGGCACGGTCGGGGTTATGATGAACGTGCGAACTGGCCGGCCACCCATACATGCGTGTTGTAAATCAACGTTCGTTCTTGGGAGGATTTATCGGGAAATTCAATAAAAATCAAGGTAAGTAAATCCGTTCATAGTCAAATGTTCAATGGAAATTTTCCTAATCAATCGGGGCGTTTCAAGGATTGGTTAGACTAATTCAATTCTAATAAAATGGGGTTCCTTATTTGTATTAATTATATATTTGTGTAAGCATTCCAGGTTATTTTTAATTAAATGTGCCATATATGTATGGAAAAAATTTGTTGTGTTTTTTATTCAATCTATGATTTATAATCATTTATCTGAAATTTTATAGAATTTCATTATTATAGTTTGGTTTGCATTTAATTAATCAATCTTAATTAATTAATATGTACTAATTAATGCCATTTATTGTGTAGGTTAAATTTTGTTCTCATTATATAATATTTATTATTAATAGATTTGTATAATTGTGTATGGATTGAACCACTTTTTTTCATATTTTTTTAAATTTATTGTTATGACTTGTATGCTATTCAGTGTTTTATCTGAATAATTTATTTAATTATAATTGTTTTTTGATACTTTTCATTTTAGCTTTAACAATGACAATTATGACTATTTGCAATTTTAGACTTATCAATGACCAACTACAATCATTTACAAACTTTACTTTAACGTTTTTTTTTTACTTCTTCATGACTGATATTTTTGTTAAAATGACTTCAATATTATCTCAAAAGTATTTTAGGCTGAATAATTCTTATAATAAGCTAAATAATGACTAATTTCTGATTTTTATTATTTTTTTTATTTAACATGACTTTAATATTACTCCAAATTATTCAGAGTTTTGACTGAATAATATTTATTTTACTTCTACTTAAATTTTAAATTTATTTAATGTTATATAAAGGACTTTCTCATGACTTATTTTTAATTTTTTGGTGAATAGACTTCAATATTACCACAAACATATTTTTGACTGAATGCATTTATATTTTAAGCGACTGAATAATGCTGATAAAGTTATTTTTTTTAAATTTATTTATTGAATGACAACTTTGACTACTATGACCATTTTTTTGAATTTTTAAGTTATACTTCTTTAATATTTAAAAAAAAATATTCAGAGTTCTGACTGAATAATAGTTTTAACATTTTTTTTTCTAATTTGCATTATTGTGACTTTAATCGTGACGGTTTTTTAATTTTTTTTTGAAGTATAACATGACAATTTTACCCTTTTTAAACATTACTTTATTTGTGTTTACTGTTAATGCACAAGTGACTCTTCGTGACTATTTTAGGTTATATGGTATTAATATTACCAGAAAATTATTCAGAGTTTCAACTGAATAATCTTTATAACATATTTTACTTTTAGTTACACTTTACATTTAGTATTGACTCAACTATGACTGTTTTTTAATTCTTTGGGTTACATTAAATCATTTATTTTTTGACTGAATTAATAATTAAATATATTCGACATTTTAGTCTAAGTTGACAATATATTGGGGATAATTTGGTTGTATTACAGGATATGATGCTCTTTTATTCTTGTTGTTTCATTTTTGTTTTGTCTATGGTCTTGATTCTACTTATGGTTTTTGGTATGAATGAAGCTGCTGTGTCCGGCTTATATTGAATGATTTTGCAGTTATTTCAAACAATTTTGCTTGGTTTTTCGAAATCTTCAAAAAAACTTTTGTTCGCTTTCTTGGTTTAATTTGAATTCCTTCAATTTTGGCATGTGGTTGGTATGAATGCAGCTGGTCCAGCAATGGTTCATCATCATGAATGTTGTTTTTTGTTATTTTTGGTTTGATATTCTGTCCTCTATTTAAGTGATTTGAAATTTGCTCTATAACTGGTTGGAATTCTGTTTGATCAGTTTTGATTGGGTATGAATTTGGTTGGTATGAATGTATGAAGCTGGTTTGTCCGGCTTGTTGTGTGTGGTTTTAATCTTGATTCTTCAAGTGATTATTCTTTTTTTGCAATTGTTGCCTTATTGTGTGCATCATATCTTAATAGATACAACAAAGCTATCCCAAATATAGTGATCAATGGTTAGGTTAGTTAGCTGTAATTTAAGATATCTCCAGCGTTTCAACTGGAGATAATTTTAGCTTTTTAAATTTTCTTCTATAATGAAGGATTGTTCAAATAGGTTAATATTATACATAAATAAAGTCATCAGCGTATCAACTGATGACTGAAATTTTGGTTTATAATAGGAATTTTAATTAAATTAAGCACCTATCTTCAATTATTGAAGATGATAGTTAAATAGACAAATTGAATTATACAAGTCTCTAGCGTTTCAACTAAAGATTAAATATTTTGTTTTAAAGATTTTTACTTAGGTTAGCGTTTTTTATTTTTTAATACTGAAGTTTCCAGCGTTTCAACTGGAGACAAATTAAATTTAACAAAATTCTTCAATTTTATTTTGAAGAATCTAGGTTAGATGTAGTAATCGAGTCTGCAGGCCCTGATTTAAGTTTAGTAAATTTAGATATAGGACAAATCTATTAATTGACGCTACAAACAATATCTTCTTACTTCAGAGTTTCGACTGGAGAAAGAATGACATTTAAAGTAAACTTTAGGCAGACATAAAGACAGATCTACTTATTTCTTCAGCGTTTCAACTGAAGAATAAGTTGATCGACATTACAAATGTCATCTTTTCAAAATTTGAAAAAATGCATTGTACTTTTATTTCAGCTCATCATAATAGCCTTAGTTTATGGAAACCAAGTACACAAATTGGATTGTTTGGAAAATTTATTATGGATTAAATAAGGAAAACTAAGGCTAAATTTACTAATACCAATTTTTTACAGCAACCCCTTAAAAATTTCCATAATACTTAATTTAATTCTTTCACACAAATGCGATTTAACCATACTCTAGCTTACTACTCAGCCAGGCAGGGTGGGGGGGTTAATTTAATTTTTGCCAATATTGTTTAAACTGTAATTGGATAATTTCCAGTCTTTATCTCGTTACTATTCGTTCCTAAACTATTTTAATTTCCAGTTCCTGAGCTGATTATAATTGAATTTATAATAACAGTCAGGCCGTCTCTTAATTTTTGCTGCTACTACTATGCACTAATATCTTCTACTTTTTTACTGCTCACCTACCATGCTTGTTCTGACTCTTGTAGATCTTGATTTAGTTGTTTTCTCTCTGGCTATCCACCTTTTTTCATTTTCTAACTCTGCCGAAGCCGGTCCCAAGCCCGGATGCAAGAATGAGGAGGGAAAAATTTATTCTTCTCTATAATCTATTTCTTAAACTTTTTTTCAGTTTTGTGTAATAATTTGTTTTAATTTGCCAATTGCAATGAGTTTATTTTATATATAATTAATAAACTAATTAAAATGTTCTAGAAAAAACTTTGGTAGAAGCTTCATATTCAAATTGAGTAATGCAGAAGATGAGTTACGAAAAAGGGTGAGTATTAAATTAGTAACAAATTTTGCTTTGGAAATGTTAACGTTGATTGTTGTGGGTGAGGTGGAAAATATTAAACATTTTAATAACTTTATAGTTTTGTATTCTATTATTTAAACTAGAAGATGCTACTGCACCACTGCCTTAATACCTACTCCAGATGCCTTCAACAGCGGTGGCTGAACCACAAACTTGGACGACAAGTCAAACCCAACTACTTGGGTACATTCACCAAACCAGATGGACCAATTACTATTTTATTAATCTATCAAGTTTGTTGAACAAATATTAGATTGATTTGTGTATTGTATTTACTCTTTTAATAGAAATTTAATTTTTGACTAATTTCTGTACCAAGAACTCCAATAGTATCTAAGAATATGAAATAAAAATTTTGCTTTGATTATTATCAGACTTTTTTTAAATAGATTCAAAAATTCTTTATTCAGCATTTTAATAATATTATCTTCTCTTATTTTCAACACTTGACAACATTCGGTTCTTGGCGTAAAACAACTTGGGGTAGGTAATTTCAATTAAAACAACTTGCCGGCAATCTATGACGGTTTGGTTAATATTTTATGTCATTTATAACAGATTAAGAACAATTTATGACATTTGCGGCAGAATTTATCTACTACAGATTATAAACGTTTTGTAATATTTATGAATGTTTAGAATTAATATTGATAGTTTACGAACATTTTTTGACATTTGTGATAGGTCGGGAACAAGTAATGTGGGTTTGTATTGCAATAATCTATGAAGACATTTTGTGCTTTAAAATTGTGATCCAATTTAATAAATTTGTATTCTTAAAATTATAAAATTTAAAATCATACAAATAAAATATATGGAATTATACTAGAAGGTACGATCCAGAAATAAATTATTATCTGCATGAAAAGGTCGGCGATAAAAATCATACGTTTCTTGTGATATCAGCACGCACATGAAAAGCAAAAAAATCTCCGTCTTATTTTATAGGTAAATCCGATAAATGTATAAATATAATGTTATCGAAGTAAACATTCATTGAATTTGCGTATTACTTTTACAAATGAATAAAACATTTGATCTGAAATATAGTTGTAGTTAATTAATTAGTGGAATATATTTTCTAATTTAATAAACAATAATTAATTGTGTATTAAATTAATGGGTTTCAATGATAATTAGATTTTTTTAAATAATTTAAGCCAAAAATTCATTTTAGAATCAATATTATTATTATTTTAATTAGATTCAGATGGGTGTGTTGGCTACCCTCAGGAGCAATTGCGTTTTGCCTTTCGAAACGCAAAAAACCGTGTTTTTTGCGGTTATTTTAAAATTGCCGCCAAGGTGCTAGGAATATCGGAGTCGGACCCCCAAAATCGTAATCAAGGGTTTATTTTACGTCAGGAAATGCAAAAAAAAACAACCTTTTTTTCCTAAAATTGAAAAAAATCGTTGTCAAATAAGGAGAAAGACCCCCCCCTTTGGTATGTTTCGACTCTTTCGATCGCCGAAGGAGAACCCCTTGAAGCACGGACTTCCGCTTTGGTCGACAACCTAATGGTTTTGTCCTCATCGGCCGGCTAAAAGTATGTTAGTTTCACGCTTTTAAAACTTCAAAATTGACCGAAAATAGCCATTTTTGGATAAGAGGGGGAAATGATGAGAATATCAAAACGGCGATAACGAAATCGTGATCAGGGCTCCAAATTACCGCAGAAAACAAAAAATTACAAACTTTCATCCACATTTGCGGATTTTACTCTGAAAAACACGAGCATGCGTACGTACTTAGCGATACAATTGATCGCTGGAAAACCCTTTGACCTACGGACTTCTGGTTTGTATATTATTGCTTATTACAACGTTGCCAATGTTTGGTTTGAAAACGTCGGTATGGCATGGCTGGTCTGATAACGTTGCAGTGCTTATACAAATACGACGAGCGCGCCCTCGTCTGCCATATTTAATGAACTAAACTTGTATGTGTTGACATACTTGATATACGTTTTCAGTCCTAAAATAATTTTGGAGTTGTTTTGTCTCCTGCTATATTATTCCAAAAAATAACAAAAAACATATGAAAACGTTGTCAGACCCAAGGCCGGGTCTGAGAACGTCGGTAGTATATAGCAGTTTGGGTCTGTATAGGCGGTTTAACAAATCTATATATATATATATATATATATTGTCTTATGGTTGTTATTTTAAAATATAAAAGAAACTGCTATTAATATACATAAATAAGGATATATGTATATTTTTTACAAAAATAAGAAAATATAGAACTAAATATTTTATTCCATAATAACATTCTACATCGATATTTTCAAATTTATTTTATTATTTAATTACTAAAATTTATAAGTTAGATTTATTCAATTAAGTTATAACATATATCCATCCAATTCGAATTGTGCACAAAGCCTGGGCGGAGCGAAGTGAACGCGGCCAATGCTTACAATCGACTGAGTTTTGGTGCTATTTCCATTTAAACAGACTGCAGTGCGCTCTCTGTTTTGGTGTTTTTGGTCGGTACATTTTTGTCCATTTGGTTGCGTTTCATGTTATCATTCAACGCTAAAACACAAGAGTTTTATATTAATATATAATCAACTAAATCGATAGAAGTTTCAATGTAATATAAGCTGCTTAGTACAATTTTACTTCTATATGTCCAATGCTTAAAAATTCCAGTTTGGTAAAACGGTAGATAATGAAAGTATCTGAAATATAGAAAAGATTATTTAGCTTAAATCATTTTTTTACGTACATTTTTGAAATTTATTTAATAATAGATCAGAGGGATGACTAAAGAATCATTATTGATATTTGATCAATCCTGTTTGGAAGTTTCATCATGTACTTAATAATTAAAATATCAGCACTTAAAAAATGTGAATAAATAGGACATTTTTACTTGCCTGTATAAGTTTTCAATTTGTTCAATATAGTGGCTCTGTGGAAGATGGCAGTATCTAAAATGCAAAAACGATTATTAGCTTGAATCTTTTTTTTAACTAAGTTAAAATTTATTTCATTCTTGATCAAAAAGATAAGAAAATAATATTTAGTCAATTAAAAAACGACGCGCGCCGTGTGCTTTTGCTTGTTGTGCATAGTAAAGCCAACAAAACAACGTTATATGCCCAAAAATGACGTCACCCTTTAATTATAAGCATAAGCCTTACAAGTACTTAACAAAATTTACAGACAAATATTTGTTTGCAAAGACTTTTGAACATTTTTAATTATAATACCTCTTGCAACACTAAATTTTGATTATCAAATTCAATATTTATGTAAAATGAATAATATTTGTTAAATTAAATAGTTTAGTAACACCATGTACCAAGTAATCTATACAAGATTTATAGACGTTTTGCTAGATTAAGTGTGTGTTTCTATACACGCGTTTTTTTTGGCCCACAACTGACGTCACACATCATTTTGGCTCGTCGTCGGCATTTTTTTTTTTTTGATAATTTTATAGTAGTAGTAGTAGTAGTAGTAGTAGTAGTAGTAGTAGTAGTAGTAGTAGTAGTAGTAATAGTAACCCCCCCACGTACCGAGGGGTCTAGCGCACAAACGGACGAGAACGCAAAAAGTGGTAGAGAAGCAATTACAACGGAAATAACAGCCGAACACACAGAAGCGAAAGCAAAACATAACAAAGATACAGAGGACCTTACTAGCAATCCAGAAACAATAAGAGACGCAAAGAGGAGACGAGTAGGTACTCCAAAAAAAATGCAAGAAGATGCACAGATACACAACGAATTAGTCGCGAAGGTATCCGAACAATATGGGAGGGCAAAGAAACTGATGCTTAACAAAGCTGCAGAGGTAGCAAAACTCGAAGAACACATTAAAAAAGTTCCGAACACAAAAAATGAGATAAAGGAGGCAATAAGTCGATTAGCTAGATACTCAGGTAAAGCTCTGCCTGCTATAGAGTATACGACAGAGATTATGGAAGCCCTAGAAAACCAGTTTAAACACACAAAGGCGAGCCAAACAAATAATACAACAGTAGAAACAGGCTCCCAGACTGAAAGTAGGAAGAAGGAAGAAAGAGCCCAACTTCCTGCAAAATTAGACAGTGAGTTAAATCTGGACTTGGTTGCGAACGAACTAGAGCAACTAATTACACTAAAATGGCCAGAGGAAGTGTAAAAAATGTGCCAAATAACTAATGAAGACAAAGATGTCGGAAGAAACGAGGACCTAATTGTCATTACAAGAAAAGGGCAAGATCAGAAAGACCCAACCATAACACAAATCCAAGGTACGAACCCTAAACTAGAAGCAGCAACCGAGAACGACTGCACGGAACCAGGTAAAGTTATTTGCAGCGTGACTACGCATGGCCTGGTGACGGAAGAAAACGAACTACCGGAAACGGAAGAAAGGCTTATGCTTCTCTCAACCCTGGACGAGGAGCCTGACAACTCTAAAACCAATGGGGAATTCCTGAGAATACTGCAGAAAATAGCAGCAATGGCAAGAAAAAAAGGTAAAACAAAAGTAGCGTGCATAACATACAAGAAAGCAGACGCCTACAACACTAGGAAAATATTAGAGCACGTAGGCAGAAAAGCGGGATTAAAAATAACCCTTTATAAACGGGACAAGGAGATATCCAGCAAACAAACGGGGAAAGAAGGGATGACAAATGCCAAAAGGAAAGGCCGCAATAGAAACGAGGAAACCATAATACTAAAACCGGCAGAAGGAGCTACTTATGCAGACATTATAAAACATATGAAAGCAAACGTGGATACAAAAGGAGTAACAGTATCAAAAATAAACAAGACTGTTGGAAACTGTGTGAAGCTAACCATAAGAGGAAGAGGTGAAGAAGATAAAGCAACCTTCCGCAAAACACTTACCACTAATATGAAAAAAGTAGCCGACGTAGGCCACAAGTTTGAAACAACAACATTTATGCTGCTTGACATCGAAGAATCAACGCAGCTAGGATGTTATGAAAGTAACGTTTAACAGACCGGAGGCTCTGCTGCAAGGAGAAAGAATAAAAGTGGCAGAAAATGCCAACAGAAACGGAGTCAAATATGTCTTCCTAACAGTGCGCGAAGACACAGCAAGGCAAATGAGGGCAAGGAAAACGATAGGAGAAGGCTGGAATAGGTGGCGCTTGAGAGAGATAGAAACACCGCAGAAATGTTACAAGTGCAGAAAAGTAGGCCATTTAGCAAGAGACTGCACCGATAATTGGAACACCTGTTACAAGTGCGGAGAAGAAGGGCACCAGGTAAAAGACTGCAAGAACCCCCAAATATGCTATCTGTGCAACAAAGAGGGACATAAAGCCGAAACAATGCGCTGCCCTGCATACAGGGATATAGTCAAAGCGCAGGAGAAGGAGAAGAAGGAGAAGCCTATCAACAAAATATGACGCTAAAAATTACGCAAGCAAACCTCAGCAGGGGAAGAAGAGCTATGGACCTGCTGACTAACAAATGCGCAGAAGAAGGAATACACTGTGCTTTAATTGCTGAACCAACTCGCAGTCTAGCCAAAACCAGCCCCCGATGGATCACGGACTTGAACACTGATGCAGCTATATACCTACCGAAGGGGTACGTGTGGGTGGAGTGCGAAAACATCGTATTATACTCGTGCTACTTCTCGCCCACAATAAAGGACGACGAATTCCGGCGAATACTCTTTACTCTAGGTAAGGACATCAAACAGCATGCTAAGCAATTGCTAATTGGTGGAGATTTCAATGCAAAATCTCACAGCTGGTGCTCCCCAGTAGAGGACTATAAAGGCAGCACTTTGTCCGAATGGGCTGCAGAATATGATCTTGTGATATTAAATATCGGAGCGAGACCAACTTTCGAAAGGGACGGAGGATCGTCATACATAGATGTGACTATGTGCTCAGCGAGTTTGGCAAAATTTATAAGCAATTGGGAGGTGAGCGAAGAGGAAAACCTCAGCTTCCACAAAAACATAAACATGGAAATATCTACTAATGCCAGGCAAAAAACCAAGCCCAGCATCAATAAAGGATGGTACTTTAAGAAGGAACTGTCACAACAACTTGCCACTAACATAGAGGAAATAACGGGAAAGAAAACGTATAAGCACTCAGTCAACGACCTAATTGAGAACATCGAGAAAGCGTGCAATGAAGTTCTAAAAAGGAAACACACTGGAAAAAACAGACAACCCGTATACTGGTGGAATAAGGATATTGCCGACGCAAGAAGTAATTGCATACAAACAAGAAGGGAACTAACGAGAGCAAACAAAAAAGACGGAACAACCTCAGACAGGAAAGAGGAACTAAAACAGCAATACAAAGAGCGCCGCACGACTCTCAAAAAAGCCATATCAGAATCGAAAAAACAACGTTGGAACGATCTATACAAAGAAGTAGATAGCGATCTATGGGGAACAGGCTACGAGATAGTAACCGGCAAGATTGGGATGCATTCACCGGTTAGCTTGTCAAATGAAGATCAAGTAAAAGTGGCAAAAGAGCTGTTTCCCAAGCAGCCAAAAACAATATGGCCACGCATTAGATGCAAACCGGAAGAAATACCCGATATTACTATCAACGAGATAAAAGAAGCAGGGAGAAAACTCAAACCTGGCAAAGCTGCAGGACCTGATGGAATTCCACCGGAGGTCGTCATAGCCATAACGGAACACTGTCCTGAAGTACTGAGAGTTCCCCTTAACATTCTCCTGAAAAAAGGAATGTTTTCAGAGGAATGGAAATTGGATAAGCTAGTACTCATAGAGAAGCCCGGGAAAAGCGGAATTAAAAAATCATACAGACCATTGTGCCTTCTCAACTCGGTCAGCAAACTGTATGAACAGATAATTAACGAGAGACTGCTAGCGGAACTTGCATAGAAAGAATGTGTCGCAAATACGCAATATGGCTTCAGGAAAGGGCGATCTACAATCGACGCGGTCAGACTGGTCCAGAGAACTGTCCAGGAAAGCAGATCCAGCAAGAAATACGCAGTACTTATTACTCTAGATGTTCAAAACGCGTTTAATTCAGTCAGATGGCCCGACATAATCAATGAACTAAGGGGTAATAAAGTGTCGCCGTACTTAATCAAAATCATAAGTAGCTACCTAGAAAATAGGAAAATAAAGATAGAAGACTACGAGCAGATTATAACTGGCGGGGTACCGCAGGGATCTGTAATAGGACCAACTCTATGGAACGTAAGCTACGACGGCGTCCTGAGAATAACCATGCCGCAAGAGGTTCTGCTAATAGGATACGCAGACGACCTGGCGGTCATAGTAACAGGAAGAAACAAGGAGGAACTAATAGAAGACGCTGAATGGGCAGTGGCAAGGATAAGTAACTGGATGACAAAACGAGGCCTGCAACTTGCTGCACATAAAACCGAAGCTATTATTCTAGCGGGCAGGAGAAAGCTTAACACTATCAGCTTCCAAGCTGGCAATAACACCATACAGAGCCAACGTAGTCTTAAGTATCTGGGAATAACGTTTGGACACAATATGAATATGGGCGCCCATATTGTAAAAGCAGCGGAAAGAACGGACAAGGCAGCATCATCCCTAGCACGTCTCATGCCTAACATCGGAGGCACAAAGGAAGAAACGAGAAGGACACTGTGCAGCGTGGTGAACTTCATAATCTTATACGGAGCCCCAGCCTGGAATGAATGGATGAAGAAGAAGAAGTATAGGGAAATTCTCTCGAGAACTCAAAGAAAGGTAGCCATCAGAATCGTGTCTTTGTATAGGACAACTTCCACCAAAGCTCTGCTAGTAGTCGCAGGAACAATACTGCTACACCTGCTGGCAGAAGAGAGGACATACACAACAAATAGCAGCGAAGAAAAAAGGCGGGCCAGAGAAACAACAATGGCTAAGTGGGAAGATGAATGGAGCGGAGAAAACGACACTGGGAAATGGACCAAAACACTAATACCAAAAGTAACACCTTGGGTAACAAGAAAGCATGGATCTGTTGGGTATCATCTAACCCAATTTTTAACTGGGCATGGATGTTTCAATTCGTACCTCCATCGATTCAAACTGAGAGAAAACGACGAGTGTATATACTGTAACCAGGTAGACACACCCGAACACACTGTGCTAAATTGTAGCAGATGGAACAAAGAGAGGAAAGCTCTGAAAGAACACATAGAGGAAGAACTCACAGTCGAAAATATAGTCGGGCACATGCTAGAGTGTGAACAGAAATGGGAATGTATTGTCACAGTGGTTACCAACATAATGAGGGAAAAAGAAAAAGAGGAAAGACTAGTGTAAAATAAAACATAGTATAAGCGGCAGCGATGTAATACCAATAGGTGATTCCAGTGCCACTTACGTTTCGAAGGGGGGTTTTAGTGGGTGCAAGCCCCACACTACCGGCTACGTAGAACCAAGTAACCGGTGTGCATAGACATTTCCCCCCACAAAAAAAAAAAAAAAAAAAAAAAAGTAGTAGTAGTAGTAGTAGTAGTAGTAGTAGTAGTAGTAGTAATAAATTCCATATCGGATTTATTTTGATATTTACTACTACATTATTGTTTTATAAATATAATTTTTTGATTTTGCTGGGTATGAAAAAAATCCACAAAACATATAGAGATTATTATTAAAGTATAATAAAAAATAAATTGGATGGAATATTATTAATTTTAAACGTTAAAGTCACAATTGATGACCGATTTACTACAACATTAAATTGACATTTATTCATAATTATTATTGATTGAATAATAAGCCGAAATTAATTATAACATATTGTTTTAATTATATTATATGAATTTTGTTTTGATTAATCTTTTTTTGCATACTTTGTAAACATAAGTGAGTTAGGTAAAATAGATACTCTAGTATGCAGTTTTATTAAATTAACAGATTATATTAGTTGATTGCAATTTTATTACATTTTTTATCATATCAAATTATTAATTATCTAAAATCCATTATAACTATATTAGTTTGAATTACTTAGAAATTTTATTGCATTTAATATAAATTGCATTAAAATTTTATTCCAAAAATTTTATTACTTAGTCTGAGCTCTGGAACCTTATACACTTATAGCACGTCCATTGCCGATGCGGTAAAGCTATCATAATCTGTGCGTTTGACGTCAGTTGTGAACAAGACAGTTTAGCTATCAAAATACAGAAAACATAACTTTAGAACAAATTTCTTTAAATATCTCAAAAATTAGAACAATAATTAAAATATAAAAATTATGCAAACTTTATTTATCTTAATAAAGTTCAAATGAAGTTTTCTAATAATTTGACAATTATGCTGTCAAAATGTAGAAAACTTGATTTGGAACTAAGAACTAAAAAAAAACAACAAACTGAGAGCAATTTTATTGTTTAAAAAGTTAAATATATTATTTTTTTAATAATTTAAAAATTAAACTGTTAAAATGATTAAAAATTAATTTTGATAATTGTTTTCTTAAATTTGTTTAAAAATTGCACAATTAAAAAAAAGTTATTTAAAAGTTTTACAACTTGTGTGTGACGTCAATTGTAGGTATAGAACATTGTTATGTTAGTTCAATTACAAGACAAGCGGAAAATATCTCAAGGTAGGAGCGTCTATATGATATGAGTATAAATATTTAGTCAAAGTTCCGTACCTGAACCATTTAATATTTTGTATTTTTATATTTTTTCAGCGTACCTGCTTCAAATAATCATAAATGATAAATATTGTATCTGAGATTAGGTATTATCATCATTATAATATAAAATAGGTAATTTAAAATGGTAATTTAAAATAAAAAATTATTGAAGATACTTGCCTATATTTGTTTGCTTCAACTGCAATACTTGACTATCTTTCTAGTTGATCTATTGGTGGATGAACTGAATGGGATGAGATCTGAAAAAAAAAGATATTATATATTAAAAACTAATCAATAAAAGATTTAGATTTAGATAGTAGTTTAGAGAAATAATAATAATAATAATAATAATAATAATAATAATAATAATAATAATTCCGGGGGGAATCCTGCAACCCCTACGGAACGCGTCCCCAAGGTGGCGGATAGGGGAATGCCCTCTAGATATAGAGGGTAGGAGCATTACGCTATAATAATGGCAATAAAAATAAAAAAAATTAATAAAGAATATCTAAGATCCAAGAAAACACAAAAAAACATGCTAATCGAAATCCTAACAACAATTCACTACCAAAGATTTTAGACACACTTATACAACAACTAAAAGCTAAATCTAGCAGATTAAAAAGATATCGTGAGTCCAACCTTAGAAAGAAGCAGAACAGTATGTTTAATTCTAACCAAAAATTATATTATCGGAGCTTAAGACAAAATCAGGCAACAACAGCAACAAACAAAATTCCAACCAAAGAATATATTGAAAAGTTTTGGACATCAATCTGGTCACAACACGTCCAACACAACACTAATGCAGCTTGGATAATTAATGAAGAAGAACGTGCTACAGAAAAACCGATAATGACTCCTTGTAATATAACAACAGAAATGGTAACCGAGGCTATAAAAAACACTCAAAACTGGAAAGCGGCAGGTCCAGATCAAATACAAAACTTTTGGCTTAAAAAACTTCCAAATTTAGGTGCTTTCTTAAAGATCAAACAAACATTCCAATTTTTTTAACTCAAGGTACGACGTATTTGTTGCCAAAAAGTAATAACCTGAGTGATTCATCTAACTACAGGCCAATTACTTGTTTATGTACACTATATAAAATACTCACATCATGTTTATCAAGTGCCATTTACAAACACATTGAAAACTTAAACGTTTTAGCAGAGGAACAGAAAGGTTGCACCAAAAAATCGCAAGGCTGCAAAGAACAACTAATTATAGATTCTGTCACTATGGAGCAGGCGTGGAACAAGCGAAGAAACATTTATACCGCTTTTATTAATAATCAAAAAGCATTTGACTCAGTCCCTCACTCATGGCTTATAAAAGTGTTAAAAATATATAAAGTAGAACAAACAGTAATAACACTACTTCAGCAGTTAATGTCAACATGGAAAACATCACTACATATTAATCATAACGGACAAAAAATAATTTCTAACCTAATAAACATCAAAAGGGGCATCTTCCAGGGAGACAGTTTAAGTCCATTGTGGTTTTGCTTAGTTTTAAACTATTTGTCTACACTACTTAATGAAACAGGATATGGATTTCAATTGAGACATGGATCAACAACTAAACATGTTATTAACCACCTTCTCTTTGTTGATGACATTAAAGTGTATGCTGCCAATGAAAACCAGCTTAACCAACTTTTAAAAATTACAGAAAGTTTTTCAAAAGACATTCAAATGTCTTTTGGGTTAGATAAATGTAAAACTCTCAACATTAACCAAGGAAAAATTATTACTTGTAACTTTGAAATGACAGATGGAAAAGCGATTGAATCAATGATGACTACAGCCACTTATAAATATCTTGGCCTCTTTCAAGCTAGGCGTATTCAACATAAAGAAATTAAACAAGCAGTTTTAGTTGAATACAACAAACGATTAACTGATATTTTAAAATCAAAACTGAATGGCAAAAACACGTTTAAAGCCATAAATGCATATGCCATACCAGTATTAACATATACGTTTGGAACCGTTAAATGGACAAAGACCGACTTAGAAAACATTCAAATTAAAACTCGAACCACATTAACTAAATTTTAAGCCCACCATCCAAAAGCCGCAACTGAAAGAATAACTCTACCACGACACAAAGGAGGCCGTGGCTTAATAGATGTTAATAAACTTTATCAAAACCAAGTTCAAAATTTACAACGCTATTTTCTTAGCAAGCAAACATCAATTCATAAAACCGATTGCTTGGTTGATAACAATTATACCCCCTTAGATTTATTACACACGAATGAAACTGAGCTCACTTCAAACATAGCTTACAAACAAGAAAAAACACGAAAGTGGGCAGGAAAAGCCTTACACGGCCGACACCCAAATGATCTCAATCACACTTTTGTCGATCAAGACGCGTCGAACAACTGGTTGACTCAAGCGGATTTGTTTCTTGAAACTGAAGGTTTTTTTATTGCAATTTAAGATCAAGTCATTGCAACCAGAAACTACCGTAAATTTATATTGAAAAAAATAAATATCGACGATATTTGCAGAAGATGTAATGAAGCATCCGAGACCATTCAGCTCACCAGCTATCTACACAGACATGACCAAGTGAGCAGTATAATACATCATAAATTAGCAAAACTGCATAAACTAACAACAGATACGTCCCTATATTACAACTATACGCCCGCCAATGTACTTGAAAATAACACTCACAAATTATATTGGAACCGGAGCATCATAACAGACAAAACCATCAATTGTAACCGCCCAGATATTACACTTATATACAAGATGTCAGACACGACGTACATAATAGACGTAACAATTCCCAATTCACACAACCTTCAGACTTCATGGAACGAAAAACTAAGTAAATACCGACTATTGGCTGACGAAATTAAAAATATGTGGAAACAGAAGAATGTATTTATAATACCAATTGTTATATCGACAATTGGCATTGTTCCACAGAAACTACATGAAAGTCTTTTTAAATTACAGCTCCATCCTCTAACTTACATCCAGCTTCAAAAAACAGTTATTTTAAACACAACATCAATAGTCCGGTCACATCTCAACCTTGATTAATAGAATTGTAGGCAACTTGTTTGAAAAAACCGTACCTACTAATTACCGTCAGAAATGACGTGCAAAACCGGAATAATGATAATAATAATAATAATAATAATAATAATAATAATAATAATAATAATAATAATAATAATAATAATAATATTCACCAAGAGATTGCATTTCAAAATTCTATAGTAATTAATAAAAGACCATATTATAAATATACGACAGATAAAGTTTTGGAAAATGAAAATTACAAATTATATTGGGATAGAACAATTTTAACGGATCAATCAATAAGCCACAACCGCCCGGATATAACGTTTGTCAATAAAATTAATAAAATTGCATTTTTGATTGATATTACAATTCCAAGTTCAAACAATTTACAAAAGTCTTACACGGAAAAAATTACTAAGTATACAAATTTATCTATAAAAATTGAACAACTTTGGAACATGAAAAAATACGTATAATTCCTATTGTGCTATCTGCTACCGGCATCATTCCATTAACATTACATGATGCCTTAAAAGAATTAAAGCTGGATAAAAAAATCTACATTCAATTGCAGCGTGCAGTTATATTAGATACCTGCAGCACCACCAAGCCAAACCAAATGTACCCAAAGCCATTCCTGGCTACTTTTCCCTACTTTCCTGTCATGTTTACATTTTAACCCTTCAACCTTCTTTTCCTTTCATTCCCAACATGGCGGTAAACGCAATCCTTAATTATAATGTTACAACATAATTCACGCTCCCAGTCCGTGCCGTCAGTTGAACCTGACAGGGGCTTCAAAATCAGCACGGATTTGGCAACTACCGGAGTGGGAGAACAATGCTCCGGTAGCGCAGTATTCAATTGTTTGGAAGTTGGTGCAACTGATCGGGTTGTGCCAACGGATAATGCTACCCGGTCCCTTTCCAATGACAAATCGGACCCTCCAGCTTCTTCTTTGACAAAAGGGAAGAAGTCTGGCAAAAGCTATTTTGTCAAAAAGTGCCGATGATGAGAAGGTAGGACCTGTCCCTCGGTTCATTCTGGTCACTAAAGAAAAGGGCAACTTCGACAAAGTTAGCCCTTTCTTAATTAGTAGAGTCTTGTACGGACTGATCGGCGACACCAAATCTATCAAGAAGGTCAGAGATAGCCTTCTTGTGAAAACGGTTTCAGCCGCTCAGTTAACCAAACTTTTAAAATGTATCCGTATCGCAGATATGAACGTGAAAGTCTTTGCACATAAAACATGAAATACATGTAAAGGCATTGTCTATTGTAGAGACTTTTTAAATTGCATGGTAGAAGAAATTACAGAAAATATGAGTGGCCAAGAGGTAATTGACGTGCGTCACATTTCTAGTATGCAAGACGGCAAACGCAAAGAATCCCCTAACCATATACTAACGTTTAATAGACCACAACTTTCCACTACCGTTAAAAGAGCATGGGAGGAGAGCACTCCGCAAGATCACGTAATTGTCCAAATTACAAAGAGGAATTCGCTATCAAAGGAATAATGACAAAAAACAAACTAACATATTTTGAAGCACGCAAATTGGTATTAGTCTCTACACCAATTGCCGAAATACCGTACGCAAAAGCGGCGACTGCATCAAAAAGCTCAGTAGACGTAAACGAGCTTATTAATAAACTTTTGCTGCCCTTTATTGCTGCATTAAGCGGACACAATCAACCTCTTACTGCAAATATTCCGCTAATACCGGTCATTAAACCAAACATGCCCCCGCTAAAACCTCCGGGGCAGCAACGGTTAAGGAGAACCTTGGGTTCCTTAACCAAAAACGTGGGGGAAACACCTCCCACAAATTCAAACTTGATTTGGCAGATACGCCAAAACAAATAGATCAGTCTGATCCGGGTAAACGGAAGCGGGATGGCCCTTCTTCCAGCAACGGTGACGATGAACCCAGTTTGGCATTAGAACTCTCTGTTGTCGACAGTGGGAGTAACAGAGGTAGAAGAAGAAGAAAACCTGGCTAGAAAAAGGGCAGATCACGCTCCCAGCTGTAAGCCTTTTATTATGTTTTTTAATTAAGTGTTGTTTTGTACCGGCACTGCAGTCCTTTACAACTGCCGTGTCATTTGTGTACTTGTATTGTCTTTTTTATTTTAAGGTTCTGGCATTGAAGATTGTTTTATCTTTGATGTCATCTGTGATACTAGTTTTAAGTTTTATGTATTTTATGGTTCTGGCATTAAAGTATTTTACAACTTTGATGTCATCTGTGATATTAGCTTTAAGAATGTATATTTTGCTTTGTCTACGTCCAAACATCAAAGTCTCTTTACAGCTTTGGTGTTTTATTTGTTCTGTGTTAACTTATTCTAATAGCTGTCCGTCTATTACGTGTTATTTATTTCTTAATTTATTTTATTTATTTAATAGTTATCTAAAATTATGGTGACAATAATACAGTGGAACTGCATCGGTTGCAAACGCAGCTATTGTGAGCTGAAAGTGGTCCTGGTAAAGCACATGCCTTTTTGCTTGTGTTTACAGGAAACGCATTTCAAGCCCCAAGAAAATTTCAATCTTTGGGGCTTTACGTGTACAAGAAGTGACGTTCTACCGGGTGTCTAAGCCAAAGGTAGAAACGCTATTTTTCTGAGGGAAAATTTACCGTCAGAACTAGATTCCAAGCAATCGCAATCCGGCTTACCATCCCGATAAAAGCTACAATTTGCAACCTGTATCTTCCGGAGTTTGATTGGACTCTGGAAGATATACAATAACTTATTTTGCAGCTTCCACAGCCTTATCTCCTGGTGGGCAATTTTATCGCCCACAATCCACTTTGGGGTTTCCTGAGGAAAAACACGCAAAGTCAATTGATAGAGGATTTTCTCGATCAAAGCGACGCTGTCCTCCTCAACACCGGTTCCGCCACACACTTTGGAGGTAGGGGTATAAACTTTTCGGCAATTGATTTGTCTCTATCGTCCCCACGTTTAACCACACGTTTATTGTGGCATGTATTAGAGGACCTTTACGGCAGCAATCACTTTCCCATCGTAATACGAGGCATTAGTAGTGACGTCACACGACAGTAGCGCCATTGGCGCCATCGTGGATTATTACAACAACTATTTTATACATAGGTTTTCTTATGGGAAATACTTGTTGGATTTAATTGTGTCGTTATAAGATATTTTTCAGCAATTCAGTGTTTGTGCAATGATTATTTGTTTAGCAAGGTAATATTTTATGTATAATATGTTGATAATTAATTACACAATTTTAAATTAACACATATTAAAACATTCACTACAATATAACCTCACAAAATGTTTTAATTAAATTTTAAAATACATTTGTTAATTTAAGTAAATTAATATATTTTTTATTATATCTATAGTATTGTATATTCAGTAAAACTAATTTATGATAATAGGTAGTATTTTACTCAAGAATTGACTCAAAGAATTAGGTTTAATGCCTCGATTATCCAAGATGATATTTTTGTTATTTGTTTATTAATTATTTGTATTTATAACAATTTATATTTTTTTAATTATTGATTTTATTAATGAAATTATAATAAACAACTAAACTTCTCATGAAATCAAATAAGATTTTAGTCTAGTAAATTTTGATTATATAAGTTGCGGATTGTATTATTGGCAGATCGAAAGCAATTATCTATAATATATTTGTAAAATTAAACATATTTTATTAAATTCATTGTTAATACACAAACAAAAACATTATCAAATACAGTACAATTACAAAAACAATATATGCATAGTTTTGTTACACATAATTGGAACATAGATAATCAAAATTAATTATTACTTGATTAAATTCTTAAGACAATTTAATTAACTGGTTATGTTTGTTCATATTAGTAAAATAATGTAACCGTATATATATATATATATATATATATATATATATATATATATTATATTAAATATTTTAAATAGCAGAAAAAACACAAATATATGTTATTATAAAATTTATAAAACTGATGGTTTGTTATGTAAGATGATTTACATATTCAATTACTTGGTTAATATTTTTGTATTATATTTATGAAGTCTTAAAATTTGCTAAATATTTATTTAAACTTAAACTTTAATAATAATTTGTTGCAGTTGATCATTTTACAGTATGATTAACATTAAATTCAAAAAGTATTTATTAAATATTTACAATTTGTGTGAGGTTATGTTGTATTTTCGAATTTCAATATGTGTTTATTTAAAATTGTATCAGCTAATATATACAATTTGTACATCACAATATGCCTTAATATAATATTAATCCATTTTGGTGCATTAGATTGCAAAAAAATATCTTATATCAACACAATTAAATCAAACAAGTATCTTCCAAAAGAAAACTTATGTATAAAATAGTTGTTGTGATAGTCCACGTTGGCGCCAATGGCGCTACTGTCGTGTGACGTCACACTAATGCCCCGTATTAAAACCATCGTCGAACGGGTCAGACAGTCCGTCCCCCGTAGATGGTGTCTTGACCGCGCAGACTGGCAAGGTTTCCAAGCCAGTCTGGTCCCAGCAGAGTCAAATGGTGAGGATGTCAAAACCGTAGAGGTTTTCACTAATTGTATTGTCCGAGCAGCAAATGTGTTTGTCCCAAAGTCCAGCGGTCAGCTGGCCGGTCCGTCGGTTTCTTGGTGGAACGACAATATCCGAGTAGCTGTGAAAAAGAAAAAAAAAAATTTTAATTGTTTTAAAAGAACTCCGACGCAAGAAAACATGGTTGCTTTCAAGAAAAAGCGCGCCGTTGCACGCCGAAAAATTTTTGAAAGCAAGCAACGATCATGGGAGAGCTACGTATTGACGAAGTGTGGAAAAAGGTGGGAACCGTGTCGGAAAAGAAATTTTTGTATGTGGCTCCCATCCTAATCGTCCACGTACGCAAAGTCACCGAAGCGGCCAACATTGCAGACGCATTGACAACTCAATTTGCGTCTGCCAGTAGCTCTCAAAATTATAGTAAACAATTCCTGCGTCAAAAAGATCAAATAGAAACTCAGCTAAATTTCTCTTCCCCGATTCTTTGCCCTACAACTTTTTTTTTTCCTTAAAAGAGTTGGAAACGGCAATTAACGGTATGAGTACCTCCTCCGCACCGGAACCAGACAACGTGTCTTATCAGGTTATCTGGCAGCTTTCCTCCCGCATGACGGAGCGGTTGCTGGAAATCTACAACCTGATATGGGAAAGCGGCGTCTACCCGGAATGTTGAAGAGAGGCCATTATCCTGCCGTTGTTAAAGCCGGGCAAAGATCTAAACAACGTAATGCTGGAAAGTAACGGTCTTTTAGCTAAATACCAGGCGGGTTTCAGACAAAATCACAGTACCGTTGATCATTTAATCTGTCTATAAAATTCTATCCAAGACGCCTTTCTAGCAAAAAAACACGTCGTAGCGGTGTTTATCGACCAGAAGAAGACGTATGACATGACTAGGCGATATGGAACTTTGCATAAGCTGCACGCATGGGGAATCAGGGGCCGTATGCTTCTTTTTCATGAATCTTTTATGTGCGATCGCAAATTTAAAGTAAAGGTGGGAACCACTAACTCAAAGACATTATGTCTAGAGAACGGTATTCTCCAAGGGTCGACAATCAGCGTCACCCTCTTTGCAATTGCGGTTAATGATATTGCGGTTTTAGTGGTTACACATGTACAAAAATGCTTGTACGTCGACGACTTGGTGATCTACATGGCAGGAGATACCATCCCTGCCATAACACGTCAACTCCAGATCTCCATAGACAAAGTGGACAAAGACGCAGAGGCAAGAGGTATTTGCTTCTCTACGACAAAAACCTCGTGAGTCATTTTTGCCGCCTCAGAAAACCTCACCGGGACCCCGCGCTTGTTTTGCGGGATTTCAGAATTACGTGCGTCGAAACAGTCCGTTTCTTAGGGCTCGTGCTCGATAGGACCTTATCCTTTCGAGCACATATTGATGAATTAGTCACAAAGTGCAAAAAAGCCTTGAACGTGATCAAGTGCTTGGCCAACATCAACTGGGGTGCGCGGATAGAAGTACTGTTGCGGCTGTACAAGGCTCTGGTTTTATCCAAGGTTGACTACGGCTGCGCGGTATACTCATCCGCCAGAAAATCCCGGTTGAAAGCCCTTGATACGCTACGGGAACATTTCGGACAAGTCCTGCACCGAGTTTTTGCTACAAGTCGGGTGTACTCCGTCTAGCTGCTCGTCGCAGTCGATGCATGCAAAGAGGGGTCACAACAACCGACTCATATTTACCGCCAACGAAACGCAGCAACGTAAGTACAGACTCAAGCCTACCGTCAGTAGGCCGGTGTGCGTCCGAGCGCAGGAGCTAGAGAAGAGTCTCAATGTTAATTATCCGATGGTATTCGAGGTTGGTTAGAGCTCGTCTTGATCTGACCTCCCAGAGCAAACGAGAAATTTGCCCCGATGTCTTGAGGAGCAAGTTTCTTGAAATTGTTGCCGAATACCCAGACTCTTCTCGGTTGTATACGGACGGTTCAAAAACGGATCGGTGGGTGGGAAGTGCTTTTGTTTTTGACGTAACGGCCCATTCATGGTCTCTCCCTAAAGAAGCCTCCGGATACACCGCAGAGTTACATGCTTTGCTAAAGCCCTGCTAAACAGTTTGTTCCTTCTTTGTTCCGACTCGCTGAGTGCCATCTTGAGTATACAGTCTATGTACTCGGTCAATCCGGTGGTTCAGCTCGTACAAACTTCGATATTCCGCTTGGCTGGGTTTGGACAGAGAGCTATCTTTGTCTGGACACCGGGTTATGTGGGTATCGAGGGCAACAAGCTGGCCGATAAAGCCGCCCGTCAAGCGGCTGACGCGGATCCTACGGACAACATTCCCGTAAGACCCGATGATCTCAAAGGATACGTCATATCGAAGGTCATCAAGGGTTGACAAAAAGTATGGAACGGGTTCGAGAGCAAATTAAAAGAAATCAAGCTCTCCGTGACGGCATAGAAGTTGCCGGTAGATCTCAACAGGAGAGAGGAGGTCGCTCTATGTCGCTTGAGCATAGGTCATACCAACTTGACCTCTTCGTATCTCCTGACCGGCGACGAACAACCAGAATGCCAAACATGTCACAACCCTGTAACGGTGAAGCACATTTTGGAGGAATGCCAAACTTACCTTTCCTACCGTAATCGGCTCGAGCTCCCTAACAACGTGGCGTCTATTTTATCAAATAGAGAGGAGTCCATGGGAAAGTGCGTCCAGTTTTTGAAAGACTCAGGACTCCTTAAACAGGTGTAACTAAGTTTTGTGTTGTCTTATAATGATTTTGGTGTTAATTTATTAATTATTTTTATTGATCAGTTTGTGTTGTTGACTTGTTTAAAGCATCGTAGTCTTTTACAACTTCGGTGCAATCTGTGATATTATTTTTAGTTAGTTTTTAGGGTCTGGCATCGCAGCAATTTACAGCTTCTATGTCATCTGTGATATTAAGTTAGGTTGTGATATTGGGTTTAGTTACTTTAGTTTTTAGGGTCTGGCATCGAAGCTATTTACAGCTTCAGTGTCATCTGTGATATTAGGTTAGGTTAAATAGGTCCAGGCATCAAAGTCTTTTACAACTTTGTTGTTAGTTGTGATAGTAAGTTTTGTGTTATTTGTTTTAAAATTAGTTTTTTAATTTAAGCATCTGTGATATTAGATTTAGTATTTATTTATTTATTTATTTATTTATTTAACCATTTTAATGTGTTGTATTGTCTCCTCAGGTCTATAACCTGAGGTTATTATTATTAAAATAAATATCTAATGACCTTAGTAGTCGACGTTAAAACACAAAAAAAAAACATACATATTTTATTTCATTTCATAAGTTTATAGTACGACATATATTTTGAAACTTACTAAATACAGGTAAAAATATGTTAAAATTATTATGATTTTGATGATCAATACAAAGTCTCATACATTTTAATATTGGACTATAGTAAAAGTAATTTGACTTATGCAATTCGCACTTAAAAACACTTGATTGTCGTCTATAACGTTGTTGATTAAAATTAAAATTAATTTTTCCCAATAAAAAGAGCCTAATATTTTATCATAAATTAACTTATAAATAAAATTTAAATCACAAACTGCCGGGCGATCTTCAAAAAAACTAATAATAAATAATTCAGCATCATAATCCAGATGCATACTGATGTTGAGTAGACTTAAAAAATTTGATTGAATTTGCTTAATTTAAGTTATCGTGCCTACTTGATATGGTGACCAAACTACACAACTATATTTTAAAACTGATCTAATTAGTGATTTATATAAAACTACATAAGCACTTGGGTTCAAATTACATGATAAACGATTAAAAAATCCGAGCATCTTTTTTAGATTTTAAGCCAATTTTTAAAAAATAACAATTAAGGTCTAATTTTGAGTCTATCGTAACTCTCAAATCTTTTATTTTTTCTACGTATTGTATTGATACATTTTCAATTTGTTATTTATATTAAATTATTATTCTGTAAAAAGAAATTAATTGAAAAGCATTTTTTAGTATTTAACCTCAAATCGTTAGACATGCACTAATCGTTCAAGCAATTTAACTCACAGTCAATTTCTGTTTCTATACTTCAAAATAGCTTCAAATCATCTGCATACAATAAACTATCACAATTAACAAATTTATTTGGCAGACAACAAAAGAACAAACAACAAACACAAAATTAGACCAATATGTGTTCCTTGTGGTACACCCAAAACAACATTTAATAGCTTAGACAAATAACTGTTTGTTTTAACACATTAAATTTTTCCGGTTAAAAAATGTCAATCAACTTACTACAGAACTATAAAATTCTAAATAATTTTAGCAATTAAAATATTATGATTGACTCTATCAAACGTCTTTGCAAAATCTGTATAAACAGCATCAGTTTGTAATTTTTTTTCAAACAAATTTAAAATTATTAATTGGTAGGAAGGTAAGTTAGTTGAAGTAGATCGACTTTCAAGAAAACCATGCTGTTTATTGGTTATTATTTGCTTGAACATCTATTTTAACTGATTAGCGATGATAGAATCAATTATTTTAGAGATAACTGATTGGTTACAAACTCTTCTGTAGTTGGTAATATCATTATTATTACCAGACTTGTGTATAGGTTTAATGTATGACTGTTTCCAGCACTCAGGAACTTCTTGTTTAATGGATAAATTAAAAAGCCTAAAAATTGGCTCAGAAAGTGTACAAATACAAAAAAAAACATACTCGGTATTCCATCCGGACCTGATATTACAAATTTTTTTAAAACATTTAATATAATTAAAAATATCAACAACATTTAAAGTAAATGAAGACGGATTTACAACACACTCAAAATTAAAACCAAGTACGCTTAAATTGCTGTTTATATAAACAGTAAAAAAAAAATTCTAAAAACAAATTAAAATAGTCTTGTCCATTATCACAGATTTTATCACAATACAACATGTTTTTAGGATACCTATCAGTTATTTTTTTATTTACAAAAGTTCCAAAATGATCGAGGATTATCACAGATATTGTTACTAACATCACGACAAAAAGTTTTGTAAAGGTTAGCACTTAAACTTTTACATTTTCTTCTAAATTCTTGAAACTTTTTAAATTCATTTAACTTGTCTGTTTTTTTTAATACAAATTTTATAAGAAAACAATTTCCTTTTTTTTGTAAGCTTAATTAATTCACTTGTATACCATTAAGAGTATGAACTTTTTCAAATTTGATTGACTGATTCAAATACATCAATTACCTCCTGCAAAATGTTATAGAATTGTTGTGCGGCTTTTTCTATATTATCTGTTATTAACGTTGCATGCTAATCAATGTTTGCTAAATATTGATTTATGGCTTCGTAATTGGCATTTTTAAAATCAGGTACTTATTTTGCAAAATTCTACTCAGGATCCAGTGTAAGTTTACTAATACTTGCATTGATATAAGTTTAAATATGCAAATAATTTACAAACCATTTGTAAAGAGTAACTAGAATACTCCAGCAATGTTACTAGTATATCATCATAGTTCCATGTAGCATCTGGTAAATTATAATCACCACAAATGACTAGAGTAGCATTTGGAATATAATGCACCAACTATATATGTTTTATTTCCAAGCCGTATTTTAATAAATAATTGTTCTACTTCTAACAAAATGTTATAAATTTTTGTTGTATTTAAGTAATTTTTGACAGCAATTAAAACTCCTATACCTTCAAATTTCTTACAAGATTCTATGCAACTATCTTTTCTATAAAGATTATAACCATTTAATTCAATTTTGCTATTATAATAATTATAACAATAATAATAATATCATAATCACATAATAAGACATTTTAAAAATAAACTTTTAATTTGTTAAGTTTATATATATATATATATATATATATATATTTACATCAACCTAACTATAGAGCGTCCATACATTGTCCTTTTACGCACTTTGAAGCGTCCGAGAAGAATAGAGCGTCCGTATACGGACGCCAATAAGAAACCTTTATAAATTGATTCTGCGCATCAAGGCGAGTCGAAAGATACATATAAAAAAAATTCAGTCCAAGACGCTCTATATGGCGATTTGTGTAAAAATGTATATTTTCGTGCATATTTTTAGTTCACACCATTTGCCGCAAGGAGGCGGTAAAGAGCTTGGCGTATATTTACAAGTATATTTTTCTGTACAAAAAATGCATTACTAAGCGTCCGCGTAATATGGCAACACCGCATTTAAAATATCGATCGCAAGTTAAAATTAGAATTACTTTTTCTATTTATAGGCACGTCGGCATATATTATCTAACGGACGCCAAATTGTATATTTACATTTTATTTTTACAATTTTTTTATATAAGAATTACTAAAGAATTGAAAACTCCCGCTTACAATAATAATATAAGATTTTGAATATTTAAAGTAGCGTTGTAAAAATTTTATTAATTAAAACACAGGTGGTTTTGGATTTTAAAGATTTATTTGAAAATAAAAATTATTTGTTTGTTGTTTGCCCGGTGCTGTGTTGGGCCGGGTTTTGAGTAATCTCCCGGAAAAAGTTTCCCGGTGAGAAGTTACCCTAGGGCGTCTGTGTGAGATTATCGGCGTCGCGGGCAGTGACGCCGGGAAGGCCTCGGTTTAATATACCGTGGCTTGGATTGTCTGGTTGAGCTCCCCCCGTTGGTTGGAAACATCCATATGTTGAAACGGCATAATGTCCTTGTAAGTGGCCGTTCATAAACACAGCTGCGGAGGCTGAGTTAGCAATATAATTTGTTTCTTATCTTGATAGATGATTAGTTCTTATGTAAAACCGGCGGGCGAAAGCCTGTGCTGCTCGATCTAGTTACAGACTAACCGATTTTTATGCCTAAAAACCTAGCGGGTTAAAGACGGTAAATCTCTGCAAGTTGCAAGACAAACTTGACGGGCAAAATTTGCTTGGCTTGGTTGCTAGTTAATGCCGGGCGAGCAAAGTCATGTGTTGTATAACTATGGATTCAAATAAAATTCAGTAAACTAAGTTTGCCAACTGTAATGGTATTATCAAAAATTATTAATGAGGTACCTAACTCAACGGTGTTAAAAAATTACATTTTTTTTAATTTATTTATGTTTTTTACGGCTATTTTACATCGCCACAGTAAGTCTACGACTTGTTTAAAGTGGTTTGATGGGACCAACAGCTTAAAACATAATTGCAAAAGTGCAAAATTTTAACATTTATCACAAATATTTGGGTTTAAATAATAATGTAATAAACAACAGTCTAATTTTGACATCAAAAAAAGAATCGTAAAAATTGCATCGCTCTGGAACGTTCAAAAAATATTCTGATTTGTTCAGTAAGTTCTAACTTTTTTGTCCAAAATTGTAATGCAATTTTGAGGGCAGAAATAAATTTGCAAGGCATGAATAAGCCAGAATATTCACGACACTAAAAATCAGAAGTGATCCAACCGAGCTGTGACGGTCAAAACGCATCCGTTCAATTCAAATGCCTCGCGCTTAAAACTCCAAAAAGTGACCCGTCTGATATGGATAGACGTAGTTTGGTAACGGTTGCAGCTAGATACTTTGTTTGTTGAAAATCTAATAAACTCAGCTATCTTCATTTTTTTTTTAATAAACTGCTCAAATTTTGTCTAAATTTCGTTCCAAACTTGACCCAAAAAAGTCATCATTTGCACTTCGGACCATAAATCTTAAAACAAAAATTTAAAAAAATTCTTAAACAGGATGGTTTTCAAAAAATGAAAAAAACTTCCACAAAATTTTTGTTCATGTCATGTTTTCCCGTTTCAATTTGCCCAGCCAAGCCCTGACCTCGTTGCAAGGCCAGAGTTAATTAAAATATATCTGACACTAAAAATCAGAAGTTATCCAACCAAGCAGTAACGGTCAAAGCACCTCTGTGCAATTCAAATGCGTCGCGCTCAAAACGACCCCAAAAGGCGACCCGACTTGGATCGACGTAGCTAAGTAACGGTTGCAGCTAGAAAATTTGTTCTAATCGGAACCGTCGGATTTTTGGCCATGTCTTCTCGCCTCAATGCTCAGTCAAGTCCATTCGGGGTGAAGCTCTAATATTTTACCGCCTTGTGCGTATAGACATAATTTTCATGTCTTAGGTTGCAGAGCAAACCCGAGAACATTATTGAATTTGGAAGACAAATTAGCAAAAATATTTCTGATACTAAACATTGAAAGTGTTCCGACCAAGCTGTGTCAAAGCGCTTCAGTGCAATTCAAATGCGTCCCGCTCAAAGTAACCTCAAAAGCGTGATTTGCCCGACTTGGATCAACGTAGTTCGGTAATGGTTTGAGCTAAGTTCTTTTTTTTGTCGAATAGCTAATGAACGCAGCATCTTTATGATTTTTTTTTTAAATAAGTTGCCCAAATTTTGTTTAAAATGTTGCTTCAAATTTTACCCAAAAAAGTTTCTTTTTGCACTTTTGACCAAAAATCTGGGCTAAAAATTTAATTTCAAAAAAATTCTTTGACAGAATGGTTTTTAAAGATTTACAATATTAAAAAAAAAATGTTTTGATTGGAGCCGTCGGATTTTTAGTCTTGGGCACTACCGTATAGACGTAACTTTCTTGTTCAACGTCGCGAAGCAAGTCAGAGTGTCCTAAATGGAGAAAAAAAAAATTAAAAATAACGCTGGAACTCATCATTACAGGGTAGCTTTGGTAGATTACAAAATGCAAAATAATAAAATTGTATTTGCTCTTTCTTGGAAACAGTACCGCCCAAAAGTTTAGAATTTATAAAATTTATCAAAAAATTGGTCCCAAATCGAAATAATGCAAAAATTAAAATGACGTCACTAAATCTCTTCTCTAATGATTAGAGTAGCATGCAAAGATCAAAAAATACTGAATACGAATATTGTATTTGCTCCTTCTTAAAGCACAATGGTGCCCAAAAGTTTATAAAATTGAAATTTCACAAATTGTCTGACTTGAGTTAGCATAAATAAAAAATTCAACAACAATACGATTATTGTTCTAAGTAGGCTGATACGATACAAATTACAAAATTAAGTTTGTTTTTAGGAGGATTTTGTTGTATTATTTTAGTTTTACTTGATTCCATAAGCAGTCAATTGTACTTTCTGATCTGAAGGATTTGGCTGATGTGAATAGTTTTAAATATTAACAATTTTTTTAAATTAAATATTTATGATCAAAAAAATATTTTACTGAGTATATTGTCAAAGTGTTGATTGATTTGTGATAAAGAATTTGTGAAAATGGTTTCTCATACTAATACTACTAATAATAGTCAGTTTCAATTGTATGTATTGTGGAATTTTTTTTTGCGCACAAAATAGGATTTTTTTTCCACGTTAATAAGAACACAGCTGAATTAATAAGACATTCAAATCCTAAATTTAATACTCAAGATTTACATTTTCCAAAAATTATATGTACCACTTGTTGTTTAGCACTAAAAGATAGAAAGAATGATAATCCTAAAAGAAACATTTCTACAATACCGAATTTTGAAAAAAATGTTTTTCTTAAAAGAACTCGAATTAAAATTGATTGTAATTGCTATATAAGTATAACTGCAAAAAAGAACTATAGATCTGCAGTAATAAAAGGAAGAGAAGAGAACATATAAAAGTATATAAACAAATTAAGTTTGGTACGATAGCATCAGTAAATTATGAAAAATCAGTTCAGAAAATGAAAAAAAAAATCCTAAACCCAACACTGCAACAATTGTCTGCACAAAATGTTTTTTAACCATAGAAAAGAATCAATCTAATATATGTTCTTCAAAATAAGCAACCAGTAACATAACAAACAATATGGTTGCGGAACTGTCTGATCAATAAAAAATTGCATCATACAGCAGCTCTAAAAAAAGAATGAAGGTTTCCCAAACAAATTCAAAGGAATCAGATCAGTTTGGAGAAATTATTGAATTATAAATCTATCATGAATGTGTCTGCGTTATATATACAAAAAACGAACTAACTTTTTTCGGTCACCAACTGGTCAACGCAAATGTATTCCTGCTCATTTTTCTGAAGATATGAAGAATAGGAAATTAGACTTTGATTCCATTATAAAAATTGATTTCCTAGGTTTGATGTTGGTAATGGAAATTCAACTAAAACAATTAAAAAACCAATAGTGTGGGGTAACGTTTCTGAAATATTTGATATGGTAATTAATAAACGTGGAGAAAATGGTAATGTTGACATTAAAATTATGGCAGATGGCATTTTTTTTTTAAATATCTTTTAGCATATTACCTGAGCTAGAAAATAACACAAATGAAAGATTGTTGAGATCTACATATAAAAGCAGTGCGGACTTAAAAAATTTGGTAAAGCTACAAATGTAAAAAAAGATTATTTTGTTATGTATTGTTCCCGATGTAAAGGAAAGTTATAGAAATTTAAATTTAATGAAAATTGTTTTGAATGATTTCTCATTCAAATTCATCGGCGATTTAAAAATAAATTTCATTGTAAACGGTCAACAAATTGCATCTGCAAAGTATCCTTGCCTATACCGCTATGTATATTTGCAAGAAAATGTAAGCAACTGCTCTGAACATTATAATGAATTATTAGTTGGTATTAAAAATGACGACGAGGAAGAAAATAATAACATTAATAAGTTTTTATTGCAGTTTAATTAAATTTAATTTTATATTTCTTAAATTAATTGTTTGAATTTGCAAATTTGAAAATAGAAAACAAATGCTTCAGGCTGAAGCCGTTTGGAAATTTAAGAAATTTCTTTAAAATATTTCAATCTAAAGGAAGTAATAAGAAATTTGCTATGTTAAGCAAATCAGTAGTGAATCTTCTACTCTTCAATGAATACGATGATATATGTAACTGTTATTCAAAAATTCATAGTTTGAAGCAAATTAATAAAAAATTTAGATCGTAAACAAGCTCATCTTTGGCCAAAACAGTTAAAAATAATATCAAAAAATTACAATGGCAAAGTTTTTGCGGGGAATGCTTGGCGAACAATGTTGAAAAACTGATATTTTTGTTAGTGACAATATAGTAGGAAATATCAGCTCATTGATAATTATTCCATACGTATTATGTTTCAAATTAATGGATAAAATTGTAAATCTATGTTTCTCTACATCAAAACCGGATAAAAAAATCTTAAATTTAGAAACTTGAGAAAATATTTTGAAGCAACGGACTTTATCGAAACAAAACTTCATATTATTTTACACCAATTACCTCATGCGTTATATTACTTGAGTTTAGGTTTGGGTAGATGGTAGGAACATGCTGGTGAAACTATTCATAATGAATTTAAAACTGTATAGTCTCGTTATAATATCAAAATAATTAATGATCCACGTTATGCGAAAAGATTAAAATACGCAATTGTCGACTTTAATACATACCACATTTAATTTTGAAAACTTAATAACATTCTATTGTAAAGGGTTTTCCAATAAGAAGTTTCATTTTGAATAGCAGGCTATTTGGGCAGCTGTCAATTTTGAAGCTATTATCTTTTGACATTTGACAAGTAAAAACTACGCCGTTAATAAAAATGGAACGATACACACTTCAACAACGCATTAAAATTATTAAAATTTACTACAAAAATGGTGAAAAATTTTCAGTTACAGTTCGCAAAACTAAAACATTTTTTGGTCGTCGTAAAGCACCTTCTCGGCCGGCAATAGTCAACTTAGTGGAATAATTTAAGCTGTTGGAACAAGTTTGTGATGTAAAGAATTAAAAGCGTGTGCATCGCTTAAGAACACATGAGAATATTGCTGATGTAGCGCGTAGTGTTAAAAAAAACCCAGGTTTGTTAATTCCTTGTTGATCTTTGCAATTAGACATTTTACAAACGACATTAAATTGTATTTTGCACTTTTGACTTAAGTCTAAAGGCTTTTAAAATTCAGTTACCACAAGAACTCAAATTGGTCGATCACCACGTCGTTTCTTTGCAGATTGGGTCCTTCAAATGCATCAAAATGATTTGGAATTTCATCAAAAAATCATCTTCAGTGATGAGGCCCATTTTTACCTTGGAAGGTACGTTAATAAGCAGAATTGTCGCAAGCAACAAAACAATCGCAATTTTGCAAGAAAAGTTTCCTGGTCGTGTTTTTCTCAAAGAGGTGATCACAATTGACCACCGAGATCTTGTGATTCAACATCTTTAGACTTTTTTCTTTGTGGTCACGTAAAAAACAAGGTTTATGCCAACGCTCTACAATCGATTCAAAACCTTAAAAATGAAATTTGTGAAGTTATCAAGGACATACAGCCTCAAATATGCGAATTGGTCATGAAAAATTTCATAAAAAGAATGTGGTACTGCAACCGTAACCGTGGCGGCTATTTGACCGATATTGTTTTTAAATGTTAATGGCATACCTTTCTCTTTACAATGAAATAAACATTTATTGCGTTTCTTAAAAATTTTCCCGTTTTTTTAATATTAAATAAAATGAAATGAAATGAAACCTCTTATTGGAAAACCCTATATTTCAAATACATGTTAATAAATTAAATACACAAATTATTTTGAGTAATACACTTAGACATAAACTGTAATTATTTAAAAACTTTTCAATTTTTTAAATTTTTAGTGTTTACAAACTTTTGGGCACTACTGTTTTCAAGAAGGAACTAATACAATATTTGTATTCAATATTTTTTTATCTTTGCATGCTACTCTAAACATTAGCAAAAAGATTTAGTGTCGTCATTTTAATTTTTGCATTATTTTGATTCAAGACCAAATTTTTTTATAAATTTTAATATTTCAAAATTGTTAGACGGTATTGTTTCCAAGAAAAAGCAGATACAATTTTAATATTCTGCATTTCAATTCAAGACACCTATTAGAGAGCATCGATAGATTTGCAAAGCCTGAGTTATCCAAAATGTTTCCGACACTAAAAATGCAGTGAATTTTATATTATTTTCTACTTAAATCTAAAAACCAAAAGAATTATTCAATCAATACTAAGTGGGTATATTATTGTTTATTTTTTTATGGACGCCGTATAGTTAATTTATTGTTTTTCACATTCACGTGCGTGTATGTGTTTACAAAAGAAAACCGATTTATACAGTGATAGAATCAAAGAACATTTTTGAAAAAGGTATGAAAATAATCGCCAAACCGCGAGGAATGAAATAGTGAAAAAATTACAAACGAGTCGATTAAAATTACATAGATATTACTGGTTAAAAGTTTTATATATACTTTATCGCTAAAGGACATCGACCGCGAATGTAAAAAAATTGTGTGTGATAGTAAAAGAATTTTTAAATAAATTTAAATAAATGTGAAATGTGAAATGTAAACAAAAAACAATAACATGGATTGCGGAAAATGCAATCGGGGAATAAGAAGTGAAGCCTCTTGCATTTGCAATGGAATTTGTGCACAAAAATTTCATTTAAAATGCATTAATATCACAGATTATGATTTAAATCTAATTAACACAAACGTAAATATTTTATTTATGTGCGATGTTTGCTTTAAATCTATGAAAAATGTAGAAAAAAAACTAGAAGACGTTTTAAAAGTAATCAATGAAAATAAGAAAATTCTGGAAAATCAAGAAAATGAAATTAAACAAATTCATGATAAAATTGTCAAATCTAAGTCAGTAAGTGAATTTGATAATACGTATGCCAAAGCATTAAAACAGCAAACAAAAATTATAATTAAACCCAAAAACAAGCAAGAAACAAATAAAACAAAAGAAGAACTGAAATTAAAGATCGATCCTACACATTTAAAAATATGTGGCTTAACTGGAAATAGGAGTGGAACTGTTGCAATTGGCTGTAATAACGAAAAAGATAAAAATACAATTAAAAAAATTGTAGAAGAAAAAATGGGAACAAATTATGAGGTAAAGATTAGTGCTACTAAAAAACCTAAACTTAAAATATGTGGTTTTACAGAAAATCTAGATAAAAATATGTTTGTTTCAAAAATAAAAAAGCAAAATGAAAACATTGCAGACTGCAATATTGAATGTGTATCAATATACGAACGAAAATACACATACAATAATAAAGTTTACGTAAAGTATAACGGAATCATTGAGATTGAGGAAAACGGATTCAAGCAATTACTTGAGGAAACTAAAGTAAATGTTGGATGGGATAGATGCATGGTATATGAACATATACATTTGCTTAGATGTTTTAAATGCTTAGGTTTTAATCACAAATCAAATGAATGTAGAAGCAAAGATACCTGTTCTAAATGTCATGGTGAGCACAAAATTGACAAATGCAAAAATACTGAAGAAATAAATAAATGCATCAATTGTACAAAAACAAATGAAAAATTAAAGTTAAATTTGGATGTAAATCACCACACTTTTGATAAAGAATGTCCAGTTTACATAAGACATTTGGAAATGAAAAAAGAAAACATATCGTTTTAGCAATCAACAAACTATCGAACGCCTCAACAAATCACTTCTAATTTAGAAGACGGAAAAAATAATGAGATCAGCATAATACATCAGAATATTCAGTCGATAGGGAATAGCGCAAATCAACTTGATGCTTTCTTGGAAGAACACTCGCGAAATGAGTTCCTTTGCGTAACAGAACATTGGAAGAGTGAGGATGAGTTAAGTGTACATCAACTATTGGACTACAACCTGGTTAGCAGTTATTGCAGAAATTCTGGTGAACGAGGGGGATCCGCCATATACTGTAAAAAAAACTCTACTTTCATTCAAAAACAACAGTGTCGAAGAGACTTAAACAAGTTTGCAGTAAAAAAAGATTTTGAATGCGCAGCCGCAGAGTTTGTATGTGGAGTAAATAACATAATCATTTTAAGTGTATATAGATGTCCAGATGGTAACATAGATTTATTTTTTAGTAAACTTGAAGCTGTAATAGAACGTATTTATAGTGAAAGTATATGTATTTTAATTTGTGGAGATTTTAATATCAACTTAAACATCGAAAGCAGGGGTAAATCTGAATTCATATCGTTATTACTGTCATATGGTCTTAAACAAACCATATTTGAAAATACCAGGATTACAGCAAACACTCGCAGCTGTATTGATAATATATTTACAAATATCACAAAATTAGAATTTAATTCAAAAGTCATACATTCTCAGATATCTGATCATACTGCACAAAAGCTAGTGCTATATATAGACGTCAAAAATAAACAAAATAGGTATATATATGTTAGAACGTTCAGTGATATAAATATTAACAGTTTTATTAAGTTATTACAAGAACAAGACTGGAAGCAGGTCTATGAGATAGATATAGAAGATGTTAATTTTCAGTGGTCTAAATTTATAGAAATAATTTTGCAATGTTTTAACTCATCATTTCCAAGTAAACCCAAACAGATAACAAATAGAAATAAAACTAAACACTTCATCACACCTGAAACAAAACAAATAAAAGACAACATGGATGCATTATATACTATTTATGCAGTAAGTAAAAATGACAACATAAAAAAATTATACCAAAATGCCAAAAAAGAGTACAACTTAGCTCTTATAAATGATAAGCGCAACATGTACGATAAACAGTTAAATGCATCAAATAACAAATCAAAGTGTGTATGGAATATAATTAACACAATAACAGGCAAAAACAACGCAAAATCTTCTAAACTATTTTCAGAACCATCGGTAGATCTAGCGAGTAAGTTAAATAAGCACTTTGTAAACGCTGCACCAAATGCTTTAAATCAGCTTAGTTACATACCATACGCAGACATTATAAACAATAGACAAAATTCTTTATTTATAACACCGGTCACAACGCTCGAGATTGGTGATATCACCAACAACCTTAAAAATAAAAAAAGTGCGGGAATAGATAATATTCCAGTTACTATAGTAAAAGCATGCATAAACTTTATCTTAGATCCACTGACTTATATTATTAATAACTCTTTAAAACACGGAATATTTCCGCAGCAGTTGAAAATAGCGTTAATTCGTCCGATACATAAAAAAGGGAATATAGACGATATTAAAAACTATCGTCCGATCAGTTTGTTACCTGCTTTCTCAAAAATATTTGAGTCAGTAATGCATAAAAAAATAACTCATTATATGGAAAGCATAAAAGGTTTTCATGCATCTCAACACGCATATCAGAAAAACAAATCGATTGATACTGCCATATTTCAATATACCAACTCTGTAAAAGCTGCTTTAGAAGAAAAATGTATTTGTGTAGGAATATTCTTAGATTTATCTAAAGCCTTTGACAGTATTGACCACAAAATTTTGCTAACAAAACTAGAAAAATATGGAGTCAGGGGAATAGCTTTAAAATGGATTGAATCTTATCTTAATTTTCGCATTCAAAAAGTTTGTATTTTGCAAGAACATAATAAATTTGAATCAGAAATTTTGAATGTAAATGTTGGTATTCCTCAGGGTAGCTTACTAGGGCCACTACTATTTATTATTTACACAAACGATATTTATTTATCTTTGGCTCAAAATGACGCAGAAATAGTCAGTTACGCTGATGATACTAATATTCTTGTCAAAGCCGAAAACTATCCTCTGTTGTTGTTAAAAGTCAACAAAGTTATGAAAGAATGCACTCATTGGTTTACCAGAAATCGTCTTTTATTAAACGAAGATAAAACAAATCTGGTGTTATTTAAAACATGTAAAAGTCATTTTGAGACACCTGTGAATATCAAAATAAATAATATAAACTACAAATTTACACCTAACGTAAAATTTCTTGGAATTTTTATTGATGAAATACTTAGCTGGAAAGAGCATGTCAAATATTTATCTCAAAGATTAAATAGTGTATGTTATACAATACGTGTAACATCAAAAAACTTAAACATGGAAACAAGAAAACAAATCTACCATGCAAATTTTTGTAGTATTCTAAGATTTGGACTATTGTTTTGGGGACTATGCGCAGATATTCAATCACTGTTTATTATTCAAAAGAAAACAGTTAGAGCACTACTGGGCATGAACTATAACGAGTCCTGTCGAGGAAAGTTTCGAGACAACAATATATTAACATTAACAGGATTATATATCTTAGAATGTTGCTTATTTATATTCAAACACAAATCCTATTTTACCAGAAATGAATACGTACATTTATATAACACGAGACATATAAATTATATGTATCCAAGATACCGCCTGACTTCATCACAAATGGGATCGTTTTACTCCTGCATTCGATGTTTTAATGCATTACCAGATAATATAAAACAAGAAAAGTTATATTTTACATTTAAACGAAAGGTACAAAATTTGCTTGTACAAATTGAACCGTACACTATTTCAGAATTTTTTTAATGTTTCTCAATTATATATTAGCCATTACTAGGACCATTTTCAACTTGTTTTGCATTTTATTTTTATTATATCTATTGTAAACATTTTTGAAAATAAATTATTATTATTATTATTATTATTACCACAGATATTCTATAAATAGACTGGTCAAACTGGTTTGGACGCTTTATAGTATGCACGATCCGTGTCAAATATGTATATCTACAATAGAAAACATGTTGCAACACTGCCGGACGCTTTAAGGTAGCAAACAGGACGCTCTATAACACATATTCATGTTTTTTGTGTATATGTAAGACGCTCAAAAACAGAAAAATGTACGGACGCTAAAAAGTAGTTTTATGTACAATATAAAAATGTTTTAGTTTGTATTTAATAAGAAAACCGCGTTAATCTTTTTGAGCTCGAGTATATTCACCTGCGAGCACTAGAAGTACGTTTTTTTTTAAGGGACGCCCTATGACAGTTTCTCATAGCGGACGCTTTATAGATACCGAGATGTAAATATATATATATATATAAATATATATATATAAAGTCTATCATTTCTATATTTTATGTAAATATTATTATCTCCATTTGCCTTACGATGTTCTAATTGATCTGATACAGCCTTCAATTTGTTCAGTTGCATTGGTGTTTTATCTGACCTTATTATAAAATTGGGAATAGTTAGTTAGTTTTCCCGCAATTGTTAATTACCTTTTTTGCTGCCTCTTTATTATCGTAAATAATCTTTACAGGTCTAGGTTTATTTAATTTCTTTCTTACTCTAATAATTTTTCTGGGATTTGGTATATCTTCTAAAAAACCAAATAAATTGCTAACTTTTTTTGCATTGTTATCAATTCGCAACTGAGCTGATGTTTGCATAGGTTCGAGAGTGTTAAAAATCATAACGTTGTTTTTTCTTTCTCCACCTCGTATATTATATCTTCATTATTTGTAGTATTAGACTGTAAAAGTGTTATTTCTTTCCTTAAATTTTCATTTTATTTTTCCAACACAGTAATTCTACCATTCATAGTAACAAATGAATCAGCAATATTATTGAGTTATTTCCTCTTGGAAAAGTCCAAAGTAAGTTTGAAATAAAATTTTACCATCCCAGATAATAAGCTATTTAGGTCTTCTGATTGTTTAGTTGAACAATTAATACAAACAAACTTATTTTTAATCTTTAATAAGTTGTTCTTTATTAATATTTTTAGTAACGCATTCTTTATTCACCTATTCAGATCATTTCGTACACTTACAAGAATTTGCATAATTGCTCGTATGGATATTTTTTACAATAAAAACAAGCACTAGCCATTATAAATTGCAAATATTAATAAAAATGTAAAAATATAAATAAAATTAAAAAGTCAAAAGCAAGATTTGAACTTACAGTTTTTGATTATAAGACGACTACTCTGTTGACTTAGCTACAGCGCTGACTATATAAAAAGTTGTCCAAATGAATGTATCTTGTTACTTTATTTAATGATGTTAATATTATCTTCTATAATGTAAATAGTATTATAGGTTATGATACTGATAAATGAAATAAACTTGTTTATAATTGATTTAATATCAACAGTCAATTCACTTTGATAGTTTTTTTTTACAGCTTGTACTTTACTTGTATTAACTTATACAAATTTAAACTGATATAAAAAATATAAACTGCATCTTATAACTCACATACATACGTACTTGATCAAATAGTACAATATACACTTTTGGAAATTGACGCTTTGCACTTTTTGATAGTTGAAAGACTGTTACCAGCTTTCGGTAGTAACCCTTTTTGAGTTGAGTTTTTGTTGGCCTATCTGTTTGTCAACAAGCCAGCTTTGCTCAATGGAGATAGGGGGATTCAATTAAGGCACAACACAAGAAAAAAAAGGAAAAAACAGAAGAAAATTAACAAGGCAACTTACCAACCTGTCGGATGATATTGGGTCCTGGGTTCCAATTATTTTTTTTTGTTGTGGAAGCTAGGAGATACTTCATAAAAAAAAAACAATAAAAAAAACATGCACAAGGAAAAAGGCTAAATGCAAAGTTCAGAATTTCAATAGAACTATAAATATATTTCGTCAACCTCAACATAAATAGTAGCATGTAATATTAAAAAAAAATTGCAGAATACTCCAACAACGTATGTTTCTTTTTTTTTAATTCAAGTAGATATTATTACCCTTTGGTACCAAATGTAACATTAAAAATATATCAAATAAAAAAATGTTTCAAACAGTATACACTACAACTAAATAACATGTGGTCGACCCGAGTATAAGCTTATAGTCGTTTTACAATTATACTACAGTAAGTAAACTATTATTTAGGTATATATGCAATTTTCAAAATAACATTTAAACGATAAATTTTAACGCTCTAATGTTTAGAAGAACGTAAAGATGTAATCGATGTAACTTTGAACTTTAGTTATTACCAAAGACCAAGTAATATACAGACCTAAGGTATATTTCAAACCAAAGAGTTTATAACGTAAGTCTATCTAATGATACTTTTAATTTAAAATATTACAATAAAAATAATAAGAATAACTATTTACTTATAGCTTAAGTACTTCATAATTTCCTAATGAATTTTGAATAAGAAAAAAACAAAAAGAAGTTACAGGCTGTTACCACAAAGCCTAAAAAAATATATATATATCGTTAGAAATCACTGCAAAAAAAAAGTTACATTTATAAATACCTTTCGAGTAAATACAAAAGACTTCGCTCACTAAAACAGGTGGAAGTCGGCATTGTTGTCTGGACTGGACATGAGGTATGGACTGCGCATCCAATTGGTTATCAACATGGACAATTATATCAAAAATTGGCATACCCATTAAAAAAAGCACATGGCGCCCAAGTATCTTTGTCCGACTTTATGAATTAAAAATAAAAAACGCGATTTTAATTACCATAAAGAGATAAATCAATTTTACCTTAAGTCGACATTCTCCCAGACACTAACACAACCCTATTTAATATTCGAGACGCATTATAGCTGCGTTACAAAATGGCGTACTTGCCAATTAAAAATGTATATAAATTCCCCGAACAAAGGTTTGCACAAAAGAGGCCGTTTATTTCCGAAAAAGTACTTTTAATGCTTTGAGATTAACAAAAAATTATTTCAAATTTGCGCATGACCCTCTTTAACAGACGTTGCCAGACTTTCAAACCTCTAGTAAAGATACTCAAGTAGGTAATTCCCTCTCCAGTAATATGAAATGTAGCACTGACACCTCTAAAACATGTATTCCTAAACCAATACACATCTTGTCAACCACCAAAACTAATATTACCATTAAAAATCAATTAATTTTAATTGCCTTAATAGACGCGGCAACTCCGCATAACAATTTCATTCCAGGCTAGTAACCTATAGGGAATTTGATTCCAAAAGGTTAACAACACTGCTCTCACAGACCACTATGTGTCAAAATAATATTTTTGATATTTATAAACCACTTTATAAATGTCAACATCCATTCGGCTTTGAACCTCGAACCAAACTAGTCGTGTTGTTCGCTGATTATTTATTACAGTGTAAGCCACAACGTGACATCCATCCTTATTGCCCTTTAATTTATTTCCTCTAACTCAAGGTGAGTGACATTTATTTATTAAGTGAGTTTATCCAAGGTGAGCTTGTCTGAGCCTGGCTCAGACAAACCAATCGCATGGGAGACCCCACCGCCCCCGCAGGGGTTGTAGGGGATGTTAATAACGGCAATGAAGACGTTACCATGACTTTAGCAAACGACAATTTAACCAATAACTTACCCACTCAACACCCGAGATAAGAATTATTACTCCGTAGGTGGAAAGATTTATTATTTCTGACATTGGTCCTTACCAAGTCTATATAGAACCGATCGACAACCGAAATATTTCCCCGCTAGCAATTGGAAGTAAAATTCAAAAAGCTAAGGTGGTTGGTGCTACTAAGGTTGAGGCCAGAGGCAAAAACAGAGTAGCTGTTTTCTTTTCCAAAATAGTGGATGCTAATGAATTGTTGATGGGAAACTTCTGTATTAGCCATGATTTGAAGTCGTACATTCCGTCCCACCACATTTTCTGTAAAGGTTTGGTACGTGGAGTTGACTGCGATTTTAACGTTGCCGAGATCAAAAACAATGCCAGAAACTCACTTAATGTTGACGTGTTAAAAGTAAAAAGGTTTAACAAAAAAGTTCAGAACTCTGATGGAAACGGGTTCAGATTTGAGCTTTCAAGCACAATATTGATTATCTTTACAGGGCATGTTCTTTCCAAAAATTTTATCTTCAACCTCAATTCCTTCCTATTAGCGTGTATGTTCTCAAAGTAATCCAATGTTTTAACTGTATGCGGTATGGCCACACTTCCAAAGTGTGTAAAAGCAGTATTAAATGCCCTTCGTGCTCTGATCAACACAAAATAGAATTGTGTAGCAAACCTGATGCTCCATGTTGTAACTTCTGCAAAGGCCCGCACTACTCCAATGAGTTTAAGTCCTCATTGGCTAATCAAATTTGCCCTGAATACGCTCGGCAGTCAAAAATCAAACAAGCCATGGCCTTTTATGGCTACTCCGTCTATGAAGCTTCACAACTCAATCCTTCCAATTTTAATAACTCCACCACGCAATTAGATAGAGATTTTCCTCAATCCCTGCCCACCACCAAAATCCCCCGGCAAACGTCTCGCCAACTTTTTTCATCAGCTGTCTCCTAACCCATCAATCAGATTGCGTATCATAATCGTTCAGTCAGAGACCCAGTCATCTCCAACTACGAACCATCTAGGGAAAACTTTCCCAAGCGGAAAAGATCATATGGCAAGTCTCCAGAGAAACTACGTTTCCAAAAAAACTTATCTCTTCAGTTCCTGCCCGGTCCCTCAACATATAACCCTCTAGCGTACCCTTCCTTAGACACAAAACCTTCTACCGATGCATCGTTCATTTTTAACTTGGTAGACATTTTAATCAAAGCTCTTGAGCAGTTGTCCGTCGAAAACCCAAACAAATCAACCCCGTTCATGTCTAGTCTTCTCACGTCCCTTAATAATCTAAAATCACAAACAAATAATGACTCATGCGCCGATACGTCTGGTTAGCTGGAATATCTAATCTGGTTATAACAAAAAACCGGAACTTTTACGCATGATGCATGAATTAAATATTAATGCAGATGCTTTCTGTGAAACTTGGATTCGTCCAAATAAACATTTTGCAATTCCTCGGTTCAGCTCTTTCCACAACATGAGAGATGATGGCTATGGAGGAGTATCCTCTTTTTTTATATATCTTTGTCAAATCTAAAATTCCTACGTTTAATGTCTCTCCTTGCTTCCAATTTGTACAGTCCTCTATGTCTAACCTCACCATTTTGTCATGTTACTGTCCCCCTAATCGGTCGTTGAATAGGAATCTTTAGAAACAAATATTCTTGTCCTTATCATCCCTTTTCATTATTGTTGGCGACTTTAACGCCCACCATTCTCTCTGTGGTCACCATTATCATAACCGCAATGGATTGGGTCTTATTATTCTAAATGATGGGTCGCCAACAAACATCCACACATGAACGTAATCGATCTAGTCATAGCCTCACCGGATATTGCTTTAAAATGTCATTCAGTAACATTGCAAGACACCTATGGAAGTATTCATTTCCCTATCATTACAGAAATCCACCTCACTCAGTCTCAGAATGCTCCGTACACTCACTGCAAACAGATCTGTCCAAAAAAATAGACTGGGTGTCATATAAAGAAATTATCTTTGCCAAACTTGAAGACATCCCGTATCCAAACTACCATCAACTTGTCACCTGGTTTGTTGATGCTGCCAAATTTTTCTCTCCTAAGTTCCCGACTCTGCCTCATAAAGCCAAAAGAGCACTTTGTCCATAGTGGGACAAGGAATGTTCTGAGGCTGTCAACAAAAGAAAGCGCTTTCTTACTATATTCCGCCGTACAGGAAAACTAGTGCATCTTGATGCGGCTAGAAAAGCTATGGCCCAAGCAAAAAGACTTTTGCTCCGCAAAAAGAGAGAAAGTTTTAAAATCTTTTTCAGTTCTCTGAACCGATCCTTCTTATCTTCCTACGTATGGTCAACGATTAAAAAATTCTCAAGAATCCCCAGACCTGTAACTCTCATCAAAGATGAGATTTGGGTTGCAAGTAGTAAAAGAAGGGGCGCGCTAGGCGCACCTCCCACCACTTTTTTCAAGGTCAAGGCCATGCCTCAAGGTCAACTTGGTGCACTTTTTTCAAGGTCAAGGCAACGTCTCAAGGTCAACTTGGTGCACTTTTTTCAAGGTCAAGGCCATGCCTCAAGGTCAACTTGGTGCACTTTTTTCAAGGTCAAGGCAACGTCTCAAGGTCAACTTGGTGCACTTTTTTCAAGGTCAAGGCAACGCCTCAAGGTCAACACGGTGCACTTTTTTCAAAAGGTCACAACCATAAGGGCAACTCACCGCGCCCAATGCCACGCCTCCTCAAGGCCACTCTATGGGCACGTTAAGCGCACTCCCACCACACAAACTCCTATAAGTATTAAATTTTATACTATTCAGTTCAACGTTGAGCATCACTACACCAATGTCTTCCGAACCAGTTGTATATTTACCACCTGTAGAGGTCCTTATTATAAACAATGATGTGCAAATTCCAATGCTTCCCCATATTGCAACGGAATATTTTCAACAAAAAGCATACATTTTGCTTGATATGATGAATGTGGATTTACAAACCTACGAAGAAGTTATTGTGGAATTCACAGATGAAGAATTGGGCGACTTGGAACTGGATCCTGATCTTATTGTGTATAATCATAATTTAAAAATATTACGATTAAAGCTGTATGATGAGTGTTATAAAATCCATATTGTAATAATATTAGATGACTTTGAAAAAGATATATTAGATGAATATATTTAAGAGTTTATAAAATTAAGTTTTTTTTATTTATAAACCTTATTATAAAATGAAACGTGTACACTTTGTAGACGAAAACAAAATAAAATATATGTATGTTTGGAACTTTGCACATCAACAAGCTAGAAAAGGAGTTTGGATGCTTAAAGCTCTAGATAGAAGTAGATTTGCACAACGTATTGAAAAAATCAATAAGACCATATCATCTGTTTTGGATGAAGGACATAGGCAAAGAATTTACCTTGAACGATTTAGTGGTAGTGGGGATGTAGATATGGTGGTAGTGGAAAAGTGTAGATATAAATGAGAAATATTTACTAAACTTCTCTAGTTTTAATCATGTGGGCTGCATACGCCGAGATGAACTTATCAGTACCAACAGATTTAAAAAGTGCAATAGAAACATTACATGGTCGGTTTTACATTTTTTGTATGGATGCTTGTCGTGCCCAAAATCGATTAGATTGTTTCGAAAGTAATGAAGTCTATCATATAAGAGAAACAAAGTATGGTTTGGGGATGAAAATTTGTTACGATTATCATCTTGGTATAATTTCATTAGAAGAATTTTGTGAGCAATTACTGAAAGTTGATATTTTATATGATTTTATCTATGATATAGAAGAGTTTTTACCAACACACATAAAATGTAACATTCGTCAAAAAAATGAATTAACACCAGTGGATTTATGTTCATCAATCACCAGAGTAATGCACATATTAAAAAAACTTTCTGAAGATTGTTATCGAATGCGAAGAAGTATAGAAAATGAGGTTTTGGAAATGGATTTAAGAAAAATTGACAAAATGTATACATATGGGGTAGAATTATGTGAAAAAGTTTTACAACATCATATTCCATTGAAGCAATTTTGTGAAAAATTTGAAAAGTCCAGTGTTTTATTCAAATATTTAAAAGAAATAAAAAAGTTTCTTCCAGATAATATTTTCAATCAACCCAATATGATAGAAGTAAACGCAACAATTCAAAAAATACATAAAAAACTTGAAAACTTATCCAAGGATGTTGGTTGGTTTAATAATAAGATTATACACCCATTTTTTGAACAAGATATGAATACTTTAATGAAAAAATATGAATATGGGATAAATAATTGTACCGATTTTTTAAATGAATTTATTTCATTGAATTGTCTGTACAATAGATTTCAAGAAGTAGATGTATTATTTAGATTTGCTGCTGATATTAAACTTTACCTGTAATATATGTATTGATGTTTTAATAAAATAAAAAATATATATTTAAAAAATGTTTTTATTAATTCATTACAAAATCATTATACAATTGATAAACATTTGATAATGCACACATAGAGACATGTTTTGAGTGATATAAGCATTTTGATTCAGTTAGAGTTAAAGCTGGATGTTCATCAAATTCTTGTATAGGGATCTTTGTAAATTTTTGTAAAAAAATAACTTTTTCTCTTCCTTTAACATAAATTGTATCCCCCTTGATGTCTTGTAGTATATTTTTAAGTTGGTGTTGTGGTGTAAATCCTTGATTCCATTCAATGCAGTGGTGATTATTGATTAACCATATAGCTTGCTTTTTAAATTCTGCTTCCAATAAGTGGAATGGAAAGGGGGGTTTAAATACGTAGTGGGCTATTCGAGTGCCATCAAAAATTGCCAATTCTTTTGGTGAAAACTCTTTAGAACCAATTTTAAATCCTTGGACATCAATAATTAACATTTTATTTTCAATTTAGAAAACTCTTTAAAAAGTTTATTTTTAAGAGAGTACAAATAAATTTGTTTTTTTAACCTTTTTAATTTTGTTTTATGAATAATTAATCTTTTATTAAATTCCTTTTCCATTTACAACTGTCTGACCGCCTTGGTAAATGGATTGTAACTGATCATCTTATCGTGAAGAATGAGGCATACAGCAGAAGTGTTAGCTTTTGTAGAATCACTTGTGTCAAATTCAATTCTAATTTCAACAGCATTTGATTGCAATGTTTCGTTTTGATTACTACAATCAATTAGTACTATTGGTGTTGTTTCCTTAAATTCTTTGCGATTAAAAAGATGTTCAATTTCTTTGTGATAATAAGATTGTTGAAAATTTGCATACATTTCATATAATTGCGCAATTTGATTTGTTTTAAAATTTAAATTTAAATTATCATAAGGATATCTTTCAGAATTTAAATAAACTCGAAGATTTGTAAGTTCATTATGATCAAATTGACTCATATCCATTTTATTTTTGTTTTTACGATCTGTCTGTAACCCGAAAATTATATATCTCGGTGTTTCTAATTGAGTAGCTGTTTTCACAGCCCATGTATGTCTTGTTGTTTCTGGCAACGAAGGATATTCATGTAATTCCCAAGATCTGAAAGCTATAGATAAATCCTCATTTTTTCCCAATAATTTTGTCAATCTAAGTTGTTCAGCTAATCCTACAGAAATGTGAGGAACTTTCCAATTGATTTTATTAATTGTCACTTTAACAGTTTCATCTTCGGTGGATATGAGTGCATCAAGATCAGTATTACTACGTATTAAAACTAGTTCTTGTTTTGTGTTTATTATAATTTTCTTATAATCCTCAGCAAATCCTAATAACATTTTAAGTGGTATGCAAACATTGAAATTTCCATCCGCATCTACCATATCATCTTGCTCTGTAGCAGTTTTTGAAAACCATCCAGCATTTTGTAATTTTTGATTAGAATTGAAGGACAAGTAACCTTTCAATGTTGATGTTAAACCAACATTTCTAGTAGAGTCAATTACAACACCATTTAATTCATAGCGAAGTTCACTAAATAGATAAGCAATACCGTTGTTAATAAACTTTGTTTTCTTCGGTTTTTTACTATCAGCAGTTCCTTGCAATTTCCCTTCTATGTAAATAAAGCTTTCACTCGGCAATGTGTACATATCTTGTTGTTGAATCGGAATTCTGATTTCATCGTTGTTGTTGAAACTTGTTGATGCATATGGTTGATGTGTGTGAAATTGAGAATTTGCGATTGAGTTGTCAATAAAGACATTTTCTTTAACATTAAGTATGCTCATTATTTAATATAGTTTAAATCCTAAAGATTTTAAAAATATAATGTTTTCTGATGTTAATCTGTTGCGTGCAGATTGTCTAATGATAGAATTAGTTGTTGTCTTCAAGTTATAAGGTAAATTTTTGTAACCATAATTACGCATACTATGATATTGCACTACCATATTCAAGACACTTTCTTTAAATGAAGTCCTACTGTGATGGTCTCTCCTCTGAAATTGACTATATTTCCATCTTGGTCCACTATTTTAAGTGTTATGTTAGTAATAGTTGATGTATTAATTGGTAAATATATAACCGTCTCAGGGGACTGTACAATTTTATAACCCGGTGGTACCGTGGGAAAAAACTGGAACAATGTATGACCCAATCTTCCGTTTCTATAAGAACTGGTTGTAATACTACAATCCACACATAAAGAATTTATTTTTAAAATATCTGTTGAAAAGTCTGATTCAGTCGAAATATCTTTTGGTAATAATTTTTTATTAAAACCCAATAATGTTCCAATTGTATTATCCTTAGTAAAATCAATAGATGCTGTACACTTTATATGCACTTTTAATGTATTATTATTTCCTCTAATTTTGATATCTTCGTTATGCTTTTGAAGTTGTTTTTGTAAATAGTTGTTTAAGTCAGTAATTTCATAAGATCCTACAGGAATTGTAATTTCTTTATTGCCACCATAGTAAAATTTGTTATTGCTTTCATCTACGTTTGCAATTGAATAAAATGATTCAAAATTTGTTAAGCCCAATACAAAATTTTCATCTTCTTTTAGATATAATGGAGGATTGAAATCTGCCTCCAGGATTGAATTTTTGCCAGTAAAAGTAATATTATAAGACATACTCGTTTGACATCAAACATACAAATGATGAATTTTTTATAATGTATTTTTATATAAAAAATTTAAACATAAATGTCCACAATTATAGGTGTTATACTTTTGAAAAGCATCGTGATTATATAAAATATTCTTTTTACCATCTCTATAAAAATATCTTAATAATTCTAGAGGTGGTTTTAAATTACCAAAACTGTCAAAATATTTAATATTATTATTATTTCTAATATAAGCTACCCAATGAGAACCAATTTTTGATTTTTTTTCTAAATTTACAATACCACATTCTTTTGCATTCATTTTAGTTGGTAATTCATCTAGCATGTATACACCTCTAAAATGTGGAATGTTTTTTGCATATTTATACAAGTCAATATTGGTTAATGCTCTTTGTGGTAGCTTTCCTATTAGTTTTTTTTGTAGGGATAAATGTAAAGACCGTGACCACTTTTGTATGGTTTCACATATAAACCATCACCAATTTTATAACCCTCTTTACTATTTACTTTGGATTTTAATACATCTTCTTCTACTTTGTTATGTCGTTGTTGTTCTTCTAGTTGTCTTTTTAATGCTCTTTTTTTCATCATAGCATTTGCAATTCCAATAGCGCCAGAAATTATAGCTCCTAAAAAGCCACCACTGTGTGGTATTTTAATAATCCTCGAAGGCATTTTTTTTTTTCTTATATATTTTGTTTTACGTTTACCGCCTTTACCTAATTTAATTTTTGCCATATATACATTAGACTTGGATTTTAGAGTTCTTCTTTTTTTTAAAGCTTTTCGACGTCTTAGACTCATACCTAATTTGGTTGTTATGCCTTTAATTTTTGCTAACATTACATTAGACTTTGATTTTGAAATTTTTCGTTTTGAAGTTTTTCGACGTCTTAGACTCATACCTAATTTGGTTTTTAATTTCATAATACCAGACACACCTAGCGCGGCAAACTTTTCACCAATACCAGCGTCAGATGCTTTTAATCTTAACGCTGCCTGCCTGCTTAGCAATCTATCCGCTTCGTGTCGCTTTGAAATATCGGAATATTTTGAATATGCAATATCGTGTTGTTTGCAATGTTCGTCTAATGGGTTTATACCTTTATCACCTCTTTTGAGTCTTTTTTCTAATTTTGTCCCTGGACCACAATAATTATATCCTGGGATATGGAATTCTCGAGGAACTTTATTAATTAAATTGTTAACAAATCCACGCCCTTTAATTTTTTTTGCCCGATTGGTCTTTCTTTTATGAGTTAACATAATATACTAAATAAAAATAAAGAATGTAGGCATACTTATATATTCTATGAAAATTGCATAATTGATCACTTTAACTACAGATTTAGAAGCATAATGAGAGTTGTAAAACAAACTCAATCTTTACCAATTAACAATCAAGATGTAGATTGTTCTGAGAATACGTTTCAACGACATAGTGAGTTGCTTGGTGGTAGTTGTAAAAGAGGATTGATTATTGGTTGTTCTGGGTGTGGAAAAACAAATATTATAATTAGTTTACTTTTGCATCCAAATGGTTTAAGATTTCAAAATGTTTATATTTACTCAAAAACATTACATCAATCAAAATATCAATATTTAAAAAAAGTTATTGAACCTATAAAGGAAATGGGTTATTTTGAATATGACAATAGTGATCAGATTACATCACCACAAGAAACCAAAGAAAATTCAGTTTTTATATTTGATGATGTTGTATGTTGCAATCAAAGCATAATGAGAGATTATTTTAGTTTTGGTCGACATAATAACATAGATTGCTTTTACATTTGTCAAACATACACTAAAATACCAAAACAACTTATAAGAGATAATGCTAATATATTGATTATTTTTGAGCAAGACAATACCAATTTAAAACACATTTATGATGATCACGTTGGTGTCGATATGTCATACCAACAGTTTAGAGACATTTGTTCTTATTGTTGGAAAGATAAATATGGGTTTTTAGTTATTGATAAAGAAAGTGAAATAAAATCTGGACGCTATAGAAAAGGATTTGATTCATTCATTCATTTATAAACTATATAAATAAATTGTATGTTTGAGTTGCAACAGTTTCCACCTATATGTAGTTTAATAAACATCATGGACAAACAATTGGTCAAGCAGTTAATAAAAACTCGACGTATTGTAAAAAAGAAGTTTCAAGATTTAAAATCTGATTATGCACAGTCGCAGTCACATATACGATTATCATATCAACGGATAACCAAACCAATAGAAGATCTTATTGTAAATCTCAAAGTTAAATTGGAGCCAAAATCTGAAAAAAATGAGGAAACTGAAGAAATTGAAAATAAAACACCAAAAAAGAAAAAAAAAAAATTTGGTAGAAGATCTTCCCCTTTTAAAATGGAGGAATTTGTAACACCAGCTGATACCATTGATACAAATATTTCTGAACAAACTTATGAGCATACCCCTTCTACATCCAATACACAACCTATACTTGAAGAAGTAAATGTTGCTGATGTTGATAATGATGATCAATCTGAAGAAGAAAAAGTTGAAGTCCAACCTAAAAAGAAAAGTGATTTGGATGAATATGTGAAACAATATTCCACATTTCCTAAAGCCTATATTTACGATATGATATCTGACAGCACGGGGGCTATGGATCATAAATATGGTATAAGAGTTGAACAAACTGGAAACAAAAAATATAATTATGCTATTGGTAATGCAGCTGTTACCTTCGCAGGTAATGATGTAGTTATTAAAACAGTTATAAATGGAAAACCTTTTCAACAGATATATACAGGTACGGCAGGGTTGTATGAGTTATTATTCAAAAAGGAACCGACAGGATTTAAGGATACGGATAAAAGTAATTATATAGATATTGTTAATAAAACTAATGCTGCCAAAAAAGATTATATATCATCCGGAAACATTATAGGAAGTAAACTATCGAAATATGTCAACATAATTGCACCTTTGCTTGATAGGCGTAAAGCAATTCCGACTAGACTCACGCCTCAATCATCTCGTATAGGTAAAGCACTCCTTGAATACAACAATAAACCATTAGAGTTAGTTTATTGGGATGATCCAAATGAATTAGTTAATCGTCTACGATTGCTAATTTCTTCCCAAGCTGCTGGACATACTGGACATAATAATGAAATTACTTTTATAATTGAAGAGCTGCAAGAAGCAAAAATTATTAAATAACAGTAACATAGATGTAAACTCTCATTAACTCTTTGAGTTTTGAGAAATAAACATGACCATCGATAAATTTGGAAGAACACTTTTTCCAAAACATGTAGATACAGACATGTTACTTCAAACAACTTCACCAAAAAAATACAGTTATAATATTATACTCAATTTCTTTAGTAGCTCTTCAAATAGTAATAATAATTATCTTTTATATAATTCTTTACCAAATTACACCTTCCCATACGAGTCGGCTGCAATTGTAAAGGCTATCATTAGTAATAATTCTCAAATAAGAATAAATGGTTCACCATTTTATATGAATGCTCTTTCTAACGTAACTTTAAAACGGGGTGACATAATAGAATTTCCAGCACATGTTGTTGGTGGGAATATGTTTAATTTATATGCTGAATTAGTTCTTAAATGTCTTGTAGAAGAAGAATATAATTCAGTTGTTGAAGAACATGGTTAAGAATAAGATAACTAGTGTTAAACGAGAAATTGTTGAAGAAATTCACAAACCAGCTCGTAAAAATTTTAAGCGGAGACATGTTATTGTAAAAGGACTTAAAGATTTAATTCAAGCAGATTTAGTGGAAATGATTCCTTATGCTACATTTAATAAAGGATTTAGATATATTTTAGTAGTTATTAACGTATTTTCAAAATTTGTTTGGGCATTTCCGGTAAAAAGAAAGACTGGAAAAGATGTTTCAGCTGCCATGGAAAAGGTATTTTTAATTAAAAAAAATGTTGTAAAAAATGTTCAAACAGATATGGGTTCGGAATTTTACAATAAAGACTTTCAAACATTATTGAAAAAATACAACATAAATCACTATAGCACATATTCAATTCAAAAGGCGTCCGTAGTAGAAAGAGTTAATCGCACTCTAAAAAACAATATGTGGAAACAATTTAGTTTACAAGGAAATTATAAATGGTTGCATATTTTAACAGATATTGTTAACAAATACAATAATACTAAACACAACACTATTGGAATGAAACCCGCTGATGTCAATAATAAAATAGAAAAAGATATCTTAGAAAATTCATACAATCATTTAAAATTGGTTGACCCTAAAACTAAGAAATTTCGTGTTGGTGACAACGTACGTATAAGTAAATATAGAAGTGAATTTGCTAAAGGATATACTCCAAACTGGTCAAATGAAATATTTACTATAAATAAAATTCAAGCAACGTATCCATCAACATACTTATTAACGGATCAAAATAAACAAGAGATTAAGGGTGGTTTTTATGAATACGAACTTCAGAAAGTAAAATATCCAGATATTTATTTAGTTGAAAAAGTAATTAGAAGAAAAGGAAATAAAGTATTTGTTAAATGGTTAGGGTTTGACTCGTCACATAACTCTTGGATTTCGAAGGATAATGTACAATAAACCCCCACCTCTTTTATGTTTATTATTTAAGAGATTTTAAACGCACACAAGCTCAGTGTTTGTTAAAATTGCTTTCGTTGTGGTATTGATATTGGAGATTGGCAAACAACCGATACAACTATGGGAAAACATAAAAGATTGTCACCAAGCGAGATTTACAATTTGTTTATGAAAGAAGAAAAAAAAGACCCAAAAAAGCAAGAATCAATCAATAAAAAAATAAGTTTTGAATTAAAACCATTGAGAGAAACAATATGAGAACATTATTATAATTTATTAGTATTGTTTGAACAACAATTTAACCAAGAATATAAACAAACAGAAGAAGAAGAAGAGGAAGATGAAGATTTTAATCAATTGCAAAAAATAATATTTCCACATTATGAAAAAGTGTTACAAATATATTGGAAACAAAAAAAGGACAAGAAAAAAGCAAACATGTGCAAATCTTATGGAACATTATAGAAGAAAAGCTTTAATTTCTTGAATAATTATGAAACTGGTGAATAAAAGAATTTTGTAATTGATCTTTTAATAAATTTAATATTTTACTTTAAATTGTCTTTTATTTTATTTACAAAAATGCAGACATCATCTACCCTGTTATATACATTACGATAGTAATCTTGAAACACCACCACCATTATATTTGTGTCATAAATGCAACTAATAATAATTAAAAAATTGTAATAAAACAATATAATAATATAAACGACTTTTATTTAAAATACACTTTTGTGACCCCCTCCCCACTCTTCCCTTACCATGTTTAGCATTTAAGAGATTTCAAAAAATACAAAAATTTAGTGTTGGTTAAAATGTCTTTGGATGATGGTGCATGTCTTAGAAAGTTTTCAATATTTGAAGAACGGTTGCAAACATTTAAAAACTGGGTTGGAATTATAACACCCAAATCACTTGCCGAAGCTGGTTTTGTTTATTTGCAACATTTGGACCATGTTCAATGCTTTTGTTGTGGAGTCAATATTTCACGTTGGGAACCAAGCGATACGGCTATGGGGGAACATATAAAATTTTCACCAAGTTGTGAATTTGTAAAACTAATTAATCAAGGTGAAACAAAAAAAAAGAAGAATAAAAAAATAAAGAAATGAGTATTAGATCAAAACAATTAATAAACATATTAGAAGGACAGTGCTTACGTTTATTATTTTTATTCAATAAAAAAAAAGAAGAATTGGTAATAAAAGAAGCGGAAAACAAACAGGAAAATAGAAAACTAGAACAACAAATAAAAATCTTTAACATAATAGAAGAAAAGCTTGGTAGTGTATCATTAGTAATTCAATTACTTGAATAACTATGAAACTAATAAACAAAAATATTTTGTAATTACTTTTTAATAAATTTAATATTTTATTTTAAATTGTTTTATTTTATTTATAAAAAAAAAAAATTATAATTAATGTTAAAATAGTAGTAGTAGTATTAATTGATAAACATGATGTTTTACAATTTAAATTTTAAAACTAACTTAATCTAATTATCTATAATATATGGAAATACAATACAATACAATACAATACAATACAAATCAGTGCATTGCAAAACATTAATATAGAATACAATACAATATACACCATACATATAAAACAAACTGTATAGTTCAAAAGTTAAAACTTAAAGCTAATATAAAAATTATTGGGAATTTAAAAATTCGTCAAAAAAATTTATTTTGTAAATAATGTTTGGCACTTGTTCTAAATTTACGGTAAGTTTTTCAGACTTTATATTTAAAGGTAAAGCATTAAACATTTTTTTCCATTATAAATGACGGAATTCTTGCAAAGAGTAGAGTGAGGGATGGGGAGTTTAAATAAATAGTTTTATTTAAAGAAAGCTGTAAAATAAGAAAAAAAAAATAAACACAAAATGTAAAATAGATTTACTTTTATTATTATATATATTAAAAAATATAAAAGTAAAAAATACAAAAAAAAATATTAAAAAATATAAAAATGTATAATTAAAAATACAAAAAAAATATAAAAAATATAAAAAAAATACAAAAAAAAAATATAAAAATACAAAAAATACAAAAGACAAAATACAAAAAAAAATTTAAAAACTAAACAGGGGGGCTTGCATTGGAGTCTGGGGGGCTGATTGCAGAGGAGTCTGGGGGGCTGCTTACAGTGGAGTCTAGGGGGCTGCTTGCAGTGGAGTCTGGGGAGTTTTCCGTTCCAACAGGGTGCCGAGGTGGAGTGAGCCCGTACAACAGGCAGTCCATCTCCCACATTGCCATGTACTCGGCATCTTGAAACTCGTACATCCCCACAGCACTCAATACTCGCTCGGGGATGTATCCAGCAGCTCTCGACAAGAACATCCTAATTTCAGGATGCACGCTCACTTTCGATACGAACTGCATCATGCAGATCTCATCCTCTAAAAACTCGCGACAAAAAATCGTCGCGAGTTTAAAGGTCTTTAATTGACCCCTTGTCCACTGCAAACAAAAAAAGAAAACATATAAATAAATATTATATAAACATAATAAAAAAACTGAATAAATAAAATAAAGTTGAATAAATAAAATTTACTTACTCCGTTTTCAAGGAATGGAAACAAACTCCTTTCTTCTTCCCACAAATTTATTTTAAAATCCAGATACTCTAGCAGGTAGCCAATCTCGGCTACGAAGTCGGGGGAATCAACAAAACAGGGCATTTTACTTTTTGTTTTTTCACTTAACTGTTTGCACTACAACTTAACTGTTTGCACTTCACAATTTGCAGATAAAATGCATTCAGATAGTGCAAGCATTTATACTATATCAGTCCCACCATTTCTCTTAGTAGTGAGGGAACAAAGTGGATGACCATGAACAAGTGCAGATGTGCAGTTCAAGGTCAAGGTCAAACAATAGCAAGTGTGCACTTCAAGGTCAAGGTCAAACAATAACAGATGTGCACTTCAAGGTCAAGGTCAAACAATAACAGATGTGCACTTCAAGGTCAAGGCTACCATATAATTAAAACAAACAAAAAAGTATCAACAAATTTATTAAAACAAAACTACAAGTTACCAATTGCTTCAGAAATAATTTCATTTGTATTAATAGATAATTTACGTTTTTTAACATCTTGCTCTAATACATCAGGGAAAATATATAAAAGTTCTTTTATTCCATATGCATTATCGTTTGCAATAAATGGTATCATTAATGCCTCAATGTTTTGTAAACTATCACCAGTCATATTAACCAAATTCCAAATTAAATTATTGTAAAACGTTGAAAATTGTTGCTTTTTGAGTTTCTCTAGAAGATCTTTTACCAGCGGTAGCAATTTCCATAATTCCATAACTGATTCATTTGCTAACATTACAAACGAACTATCTGTTTCAGAAATTTTAATAATTTTTCTGTTTTTATAACTTTCAAAATGTAGTGTGAGGTTTTGCATTGAAATCGGATTCCAGTTTTCTTCAATAGTGTTCTCTAAATAGTTGGTAATAATACCTTGCAGATCTAAGAACTGTATCCATTCATTTTCTTTAAAAAGGACGCACTGTTTTGAGTTGCCACTTATTTGTATAACTGTATGGAAATCTTGAAAATCTGCAAGAATTCCTACCTTAATAATCTTACTTTTAGTAAGTTTAAAAAATAGGTGGTACTATTTACTGTTATAGGTGACAACATCTTGGAGACCATTAAAGTATGTAATTCGAAATGTTACCGGCGTCTCTTCCAAGGGGGTGGAGGAGGTGGCCGGGTCAAGGTGGAGAGCGTCCTCGCTCTCCGGAAGGTTGCTCCCTGGGGTCGGTTTAATTGTGGTTTGCATTTTTATAAACGAACTAATCGTTTTCTTATTGACACCTCCACGCAGAAGGCCCTACAAACACACTCACCCAGAGTGCCACTACAAACACGCTCACTCAGAGCGCTGTCACCTAGGTGACGGTTGTTTTGTTGTACGACGTGAAGGAGCGTAAAGCTACCCACAGTGGCCGTACTGAATATCCCTTCAGGCGGGGTGTGCAATGCCGTCGGGGTAGAGGCAAGCCTCAGTGCAATGATGGTGTTGTGCCGAATTGAGTCTAGAAGGTCGTTGGGTCGTCTACGGCGAGCCGGCGGCGGAAGGTACGTCGGAGGCGGAGGTCCGGCCTGGGTGACGTCTTCGCCGTGGTGGTCGTTCGGTCTCTACCGAGAATGAAGTTGGAGTGATGGTCGGACGGAGTGCCGGTCGTCTGTCACTGGGCTTCGTCTGCGGGAGATCGATGTTGACGTTGCAACTTGAGTTCTGGATCTGCGGTGCTGTGAACAGAAATCGCGGAGTTTTATACCCCTTGGGTCGCGCGCGATTGGTTGCGCGCGTTCCGGCGGAGGCGTGGCTACGTGTTCGAAGTAACCGTAACAATTCTCCCCACTTCGAGAGATTCAGATTCGGTGCACTAGGTTGACCATGGTGATGTTCTCCACGATTGCACTAGGTCCGGTTGTTGAATACTATTGTCAGGGACTGGAGTAAAAAGAAATTAAAAGTGTTCACTAGGGAGGCCACTATAAGTCTGGGTGTCGCGGTGTCGTAATAGTTTGTCACTCGCGGCACGGGTTTCGTCCGAGATTATCACTTCCCGGGTTCCGGTGGAGGTTTTGCGGCTTGTCTTTTCTCCGTCGGTACACTCCGAATTCTTGGGGTCGGTGCGCCTACCTGCACGCGAACTTGACGTACTAAACTCTCTAGCGCGGCGGCGAGTTCTTTGATAGCACGGTCGCGGCACGGGGTGGGCCGACGTTTAATCCGGTGGCGTGTCCAAGGTTTGTTGAAGTCTAAGCGCAACCTGCGCTGATCCATGACCCGAGTTTTCCGGTCGGGAACGCTTGGGGTGACGTCGTCTTCGCTGTGTGTAACGATTGGGACGGCGTCTGCAACGCTGAGGGCTATGCCGGGCTCAGCTCCCAGTTCTACCGATGTCGGTGCCTCTTGGGTGTATGCCTCCCACTGTATGAGCGGAACGGTTGGGGACGGCTCATTTCCAGTCTCCATAGGTTCCGGTTCACGTGCGGGGGTTTTGATATGGTCAGCTTCTTCTTTCGTCGTGTTCTGTTTTTCTTCCACGGTCGCGTTCGGTTGATCGACTTTAGCTGTAATGTCAATTGATTTAGCTGGGTTAGGATTACTCATACTCGCCTGTAAACGTGCGCAGATTTCATCTCCAACTGGTAGCAAGTAACGGTCTACGTTCTCGATGACAATCGGGTTGCAGTAGTACTTGTCCTCGTGCATGGCCATTCGAATGTCTATGGCTGCTTGGAGGATGTACTCCAACTGACGGGAGTCAGCTTGGTTAAGGTCCGTCATTGTCAGGTAGTCGTAAAACCAGTCCATCTGTTGGCAGATCTTGCTGGTTATGTCCGGCAAGAGGGCCTCTCGGAGAGTAGCGGGCCTGGTGTAAGAGGTATGTGGTTTAGGCTCCACATGGTCCTCGGCCGGGGTTGCTTGTCTCTCTAAGATAGAGCGTGCGATGGTGGCTTCGCAACTGGCAAGACTGACTTGGTTCACAGTCAAGCTGTGGTCGACATGGTTCTCGACCCGTAGTTGTTTGCGACAGCGATGTTTGATGGTAATACTACCATCTCCGTAGTTTACGCTGCCTTCATAGTCACTGGACGTGACGTCGGGGTGCTCGGCTAGGTAGCGCCTTACATCGTGATAGTCTGTTGCTTGGTAGCAGACCTCGATCCCCGTGTTCTCTAACCCTAGGGTGTTGACAGTGTCGGTTCTGTCAGGAGCGCAGCTGTTATAGCGCTCCGCTGGGTATTGCTGTTCGATATATTCGTGCCCCAGCTTGGTCGCGCGGCGGCGACGTCTTCGACAGCTCTTCGCTATGCCGTGCGGGATAGCCCTCTCCATTTCTGGATGTCCTTTTCTATCGTTCGGGTGTGTCCGGGAACCCAAAGGCACCATGCCTTTGGAGGTCCCTGCTCGGGCGCCATTTGTTACCGGCGTCTCTTCCAAGGGGGTGGAGGAGGTGGCCGGGTCAAGGTGGAGAGCGTCCTCGCTCTCCGGAAGGTTGCTCCCTGGGGTCAGTTTAATTGTGGTTTGCATTTTTATAAACGAACTAATCGTTTTCTTATTGACACCTCCACGCAGAAGGCCCTACAAACACACTCACCCAGAGTGCCACTACGAACACGCTCACTCAGAGCGCTGTCACCTAGGTGACGGTTGTTTTGTTGTACGACGTGAAGGAGCGTAAAGCTACCCACAGTGGCCGTACTGAATATCCCTTCAGGCGGGGTGTGCAATGCCGTCGGGGTAGAGGCAAGCCTCAGTGCAATGATGGTGTTGTGCCGAATTGAGTCTAGAAGGTCGTTGGGTCGTCTACGGCGAGCCGGCGGCGGAAGGTACGTCGGAGGCGGAGGTCCGGCCTGGGTGACGTCTTCGCCGTGGTGGTCGTTCGGTCTCTACCGAGAATGAAGTTGGAGTGATGGTCGGACGGAGTGCCGGTCGTCTGTCACTGGGCTTCGTCTGCGGGAGATCGATGTTGACGCTGCAACTTGAGTTCTGGATCTGCGGTGCTGTGAACAGAAATCGCGGAGTTTTATACCCCTTGGGTCGCGCGCGATTGGTTGCGCGCGTTCCGGCGGAGGCGTGGCTACGTGTTCGAAGTAACCGTAACAGAATGTCGGTGCTTATATATACATATGTGGGTATAAACAGGGTGGGAGGGGATAAAAAAAATAGTGTTTTTTTTTGCGCACTATCCTATAAATTTTTTCTTTTTTTTTTTTTTTTTAAAAACGGGGGTCCAGGGGGCGGAGCCCCTTGGCGGGGGTCCAGGGGGCAGAGCCCCACCTGGCAGGGGGTTTGCAAGGGGGAGGATCCCCTTTGCCCCCCCCCCCCCCCATTGACCTTGAAACGCGTTTTGGTGCCTCAAAAATGCACATTTTGCTCATTTTGAAAGGTCAAGGCCAACCAGTTTCTACTACATTGTTGCACATGCGGCGAGGCCGGGGGCGGTGGGGCGGCAGTGGGGCGGGGGGGGCGGCGGGGTGGGGCGGAGCGGCGGGGAAGGGCGGAGCGGCGGGGAAGGGCGGCGGGGAGGGGCGGCGGGGAGGGGCGGCGGGGAGGGGCGGCGGGGTCGGAGACTGTTGGCAATGTGGTGTTTTACAAGGTCATCTAGTCTGCACCTGCACACAATTAAAACGACATTCCAATACTTTTTTATTTATTATTTTACTACCTATCTGTAAAATGGCAAAACCACATTCCAATACTTTTTTATTTCTTATTTTACTTGTATAAAACCGTGAGTGTTTTCAATCTTTGAGATAGTTGCAATATGAATTCGCAAGAAGCACCTAACTCTATCTTACGGAGGTTGTTGGAAACTCCGTTAGATAAATCGTTAAGGTGTGACTACGAATTAAACGTTGACAACAATTCCAAACTGTGCGATTTTTTTTTTGGGTCTTTGCCTGAAATTGAAAATGTGTCCAGTGTATTGACTGTTAATAGTGAAAATATAAATAATATTATTTTAACTCCCCACCCCCTAAGTGTAGTGAGTGTGTGTATGGATGAAGAATCCATTATGTATCCATCTGCATCCGCGCTTCTTAACGAGGGATTAATGAACAATATGTCATACAGTGTAGAAAGTATTATGAATGAAGACTCTTATATTAATTTTGAAAACGGTGTTAAACGATGTTTATCTATGTTAGAAAACTATGTTACCAAACTTGCTAATGAGAGTTCGTGGTGCGGAAGTGACTTTTCATTAAACAAAGTGTGTAGTGAGTCGGAGACCACCGATTACGGTAAATTTGAAAAAGAGGTTGAACGTTGTTCAACCCCTTATCAAAGTAACAATTCTACTGAGTGCGGTAGTGAGTCCGTAATAGACATTTCTACAGACATTTCTATGGAGGATCAAATTATAGTGCCTGTTTCTGTTGTACCCTGCACTAGTGGACGTGTTAGACAGGGTACGTCCAGATTCAACACATCAAGTGAGTCTGTAATAATTTTATCAGACAGTGACTTAGTTATAAATGAAGCACGTGTAAATTTTGACAATTTATTTGACAGTGATGTGGGGTGGGACAATGACAGCATAATCAATTTTCAAGCATTGAATGATGCCATGGATGTGGTTGAAGACAATGTTATGGAAAGTGATTGCAGTATAAATCTTTCCGATTTAAACGCTGCTATTGATGATGGTGAAAACCGGGGCGCCATCATCAATTTGCTTAATAAACTTTTAAATTAAATAGACATTTTAAGTGCAACCTTTGAATCCCTTCCCTTTATTTCCTATCATTCCTGACAATGTGCTGACACCTCCCCGTGGTATTGTTGGGTAACGCTAAGTTCAGCTTAAATTAAAATTCTGTGAAAAAAATAACATTAAGTGTGCATCTTTCAAACATAGAAGACATCATGAACTGCTCTAAGTGTAACAAACAATATAAAAGTGAAAGGTCGCTGAAAAGACACTATAAAGAGAGTTGTGGGTTAAATAATTCTTCACCTCCGACCAAACAACAAAAAACAAATCCAGGTAAGTTTATTTTTTTAAATATTTTAAAATCTATTAAATAATCATATTTTTTAGATAAATTTTGCAATGATTGCAAAACTATCATTCCGTCACGTTCATACAACAGTCATCTAAAAAGTTTTCATCATAAGAAAAATTGTTGTCTGGCTATAGATGATGGTGTAGAGTTAATAACAACTGCATTTAAAAGCAGAATTGTTACATATAGAGTCAAATCAAACCGCGACTATTTAAATTTAACTGATTTTATGAATGAAATTAAAGATAAAGTAAATAAATTAACAAACAAAGTTGTAAATAAATTTTGTGCTGTTAAAATAAGTTTTGAATTATTTGGTATGTATACAATTAGTGAAAAAGAATTATTTGAAGTAAAATCGTTCAATACTGCTAACAAAGTTGCAACTATCTCTACATCATTTGAAGAGTTGTATGACACTTTTAGACAAATTATCAACACAAAAATGTCTGAATTTCAAGAACGTGATTCGGGTAAGTGTTAAGTTGTAAGTTATATATTATTTAACTTAATAAATATATTATTATAGGTTGGGCGTTGGAAAAAATACTGTTTTTAGAAGTCAACTTTAACAAGTATAATCCTCTTCGTGCTTCATCATACATTCCACTGCCTACAGAAATTAAAAGAAAGCAAGCAATTATCAACATTCAAAATGAAGATGATTGCTGTTTTGCATGGAGTGTTGTTGCAGCAGTACGCCAACCGACTGGAAACCCCAGTAAAACTTCATCATATGAACATTATAGTAAGGTATTTAATTTTAATGACATAAATTTTCCAATTAAGTTAAGTAATATCGAAACATTTGAAAAAAATAATAATGTGTCAATTAATGTATATGGTTTAGAGTATTATTTTAAAGATGGAATCAGGGAATATGAAATTGTTGGTCCTATGCATTACACAAAATTAAAAAAACCAATTCACATAAATTTGTTATTATTTAGTGATGATGATGGTATTAATCACTACTGTTACATTAAAAATTTATCTAAATTAGTTTCAACTCAAATTTCTCATCATCACCAAACAAAACACTTTTGTGATGGATGTCTACAGTATTTCAAAACTAATTTTAAATTATTAAGACATTTAGAAAATGATTGCAATTATTTGTATACACAAATTCCTTGTACTGATACAAAAGTAAATAAATTTGGGAAATCTGTGCCAGAAAATATATTAGAATTTGAAAATTTCCAAAAACAATTATCGGTACCATTTGTTGTTTATGCCGACTTTGAATGTGCTTTAAAACGAATGTTAACTTGCTCCCCTGATCCAACAAAGTCTTTCAGTACTAAAACATATGAACATGAACCATATTCTTTTGCATACTACATTAAATGTAATTATGATGATTCGTTATCAAAATTAGAAATTTATCGTGGTGCCAACCCCGAACTGATATTTATTGAGAAATTAGAAACTGATTTAAAAAATATATATCATAAACATTTAAAACCAATAAAGTCAATGATAATGACAATGCAAGACAAAAATGAATATCTAAATTCAACGGTTTGTCATATTTGTGATTCAACCTTTTCTAATGAGGACATAAAAGTAAGAGATCATTGTCATTTGACTGGTAAATTCAGAGGTGCCGCTCACTCTAACTGTAATTTACAATATAAAAATCCCAATCATATACCAATATTTTTTCACAATTTAAATTATGATTCTCATTTGTTTATTAGAAATTTGGCTTTAAATAATGAAAAAATTAATGTTATCGCACAAACAAAAGAAAAATATATATCCTTTACAAAACAAGTTCTGGTTGATGTAATTAATAAGGAAAACGTACACATTCAAATGAGGTTCTTAGACTCTTTCAAATTTATGCCACAATCATTAGAAAAATTATCAAAAAATTTAAGTCCTCAAGAATGTATTGAAGTAAAAAAATATTTTAAAGATCCAAAACAATTCAATTTTATAAGACAAAAAGGTGTATTTCCTTACTCCTACATTGATAATTGTTTAAAATTAAATGAAAGAAAATTGCCCGCAGTTGAAGAATTCTATGATAAATTAAGAGAAGAAAATATTTCGATAGAAGATTACCAACGAGCTTGTGATGTATGGGATTTATTCAAATGTCAAACTATTGGCGATTATGCTGACATATATTTAAAATCAGATGTTCTAATTTTAGCTGACGTTTTTGAAAATTTTCGTAAAATTTGTTTGAAAAATTATAAACTAGACCCGGCACATTACTTTACTGCCCCTGGTTTAAGTTGGGATGCTATGCTAAAATTTACTAAGATAAAATTAGAATTACTAACTGACATTGATATGTTACATTTTTTTAAAAAAGGTATCCGTGGTGGTGTTAGTACATGTGTTGGTAGACAAGCTGAAGCAAACAACAAATTTTTACCAAACTATAATCCTACAAAACCAAATTCATTTTTAATGTACCTTGATGCAACTAATTTATATGGTGGTTCTATGTCTGAATATTTACCCGAAAAAGATTTTAATTGGTTAACACCTGAACAAATAGAACAATTAAATGTATTTGATATATCTGATGAATCCGATATAGGTTATGTTTTGGAAGTTGACTTAAAATATCCATCTGAATTACATGATATTCATAATGATTTTCCATTTTGTCCAGAAAATATAATTCCACCAAACAGTAAATTTGCAAAATTGATTCCAAATTTATATGATAAAAATAAATACATTATTCATTACAGAAACTTAAAACAATGTTTAAATAATGGTTTAAAATTGAAAAAAATTCATCGTGTTATCCAATTCAAACAATCACATTGGCTTAAAGGATACATTGATTTAAATACTAAGATGCGAAATGCATCAAAAAATGATTTTGAGAAATTATTCTTTAAACTTATGAACAATAGTGTATTTGGAAAAACAATGGAAAATTTAGACAATAGAATTGATATCAAACTTGTCAGCCATTGGAGTAAGTTAGGTAAACAATTTGGAGCAGAAGTATTTATAGCCAAACCAAATTTTAAAAATTGTTCAATATTTTCGGAAAATTTAGTTGCAATTCAGATGAATAAAGTCAAAGTGTATTATAATAAGCCAATATATGTTGGATTTTCTATATTAGATTTATCAAAGACAGTTATGTATGATTTTTATTATAACTATTTAAAACCAATGTATAATAAAAACGTGTCATTATTATATACAGATACCGATTCACTAATATTAGATGTAAAAACCGATAATTTTTATGATGATATGAAACAAAATTTAAATTATTTTGACACATCCAATTACAAGGATGGTAACATTCATAACATACAAAGAAATAAATCTATTTTGGGTAAAATGAAAGATGAATATGTTGGTGAACCCATTCAAAGTTTTTATGGCACCGGAGCAAAAGCGTATTGTGTGGTAACACCAACCTCAGTAACAAAAAAAGCAAAAGGGGTTAAAAAGTGTGCTATTGATAAACAATTAACGGTGCATGATTTCCAAAATATTTTAAAAGGTAATAACAAGTTATGTAGAATGTTTATTTTTCGGTCACATTTACACAATATGTATACTGAATTAAAAAATAAAGTAGCATTGACCAACTTTGATGATAAAAGACATATAATTCCTGATTCCATGAAAACATTAGCTTGGGGGCATAAATTATTAGATAGTGACCCTTGGAAACAAAATATTGATATGTTCTTTGAAGTAGCGGAAGAAATTGAAAAAGAAGAATCTGAACAAAATGTAGAGCTATTATTTAGTGTAAATGATGAATCACTTTGGCAAAGTAATATAGATCTATTATGGGAAGTGGTTGAGAATGAAGCACTTGTAAGTGTTTAAATAAATTTATTAATAAGTAATATATTTAGTGTACATTTTCTTTGTGATAAAATATAATATGTAAATAAGAAACAATGTTAGAATAATAATTGATAAAATGTTTACAAAATTGTACAATGTTGAATTATTAAAATTAATGGTATTTTGAAAACTTGCTGTTATGTTTTTATTATTTTTTAACCTATAAATGATGTTGTATCCTAAATGGTTGTTGGCATTTATCAAAGTCTTGCATGTTTTCGGATGGTAAGTATAGTCCATCTCCATTCGCTTCCATGTTGAATTTTTAATTGAAATATAACATTCGTTTGTATTTTTTGGTTTTGACACATACAGTGTGTTGTTTAAAATTGTTGAGAGTAAAATAAAAGTTGTTACATTCATGGTGGTAGCAAAAGATACAATAACAAATGTTGTTAAAAAACATTATATATAAGTAAATGTTTTAGCATGAGAATCAAATTGACCTTGAAAAAAGTGCACCGTGTTGACCTTGAGGCGTTGCCTTGACTTTGAAAAAAGTGCACCAAGTTGACCTTGAGGCGTGGCCTTGACCTTGAAAAAAGTGCACCAAGTTGACCTTGAGGCATGGCCTTGACCTTGAAAAAAGTGCACCAAGTTGACCTTGAGACGTTGCCTTGACCTTGAAAAAAGTGCACCAAGTTGACCTTGAGGCATGGCCTTGACCTTGAAAAAGTGGTGGGAGGTGCGCCTAGCGCGCCCCTTCTTTTACTACTGTTGCAGAATTCTTGTCAAAACTAGCCCCTCAATACGTTCGACACCATTTGGTGCTTTCCCTGCTAGATGTTGATAATTCCCCTCCTCATACTTTGACTGTACCCATACAAATGAGTGAACTCAACCTTGTCCTTGCTTACAGAAAGGATTCAGCCATGGGAAATGATAACATTTCCTATTCTATGTTGCAAGAAGCTCCTTTGATCACTAAAGCTCACCTAGAGGACATATTTAATTCCTTCTTTGAATATGGAACAATTCCTGATAGTTGTAAAACTATCAAGATTGTACCCATACCAAAAAGGAATCTTTCTCCACATATGGTGTCTAGTTTCAGACCAATTGCCATTTCTTCCTGTGTTCGTAAAACCTTTGAAAACATCATCAAAGTGCGTTTGGAGAGATGGTGTGAGATGAACTCCATATTTACAGGGTCTATTACAGGTTTCAGAAAAGGCTATAGTATTTATGAGAACGTCACGACCCATTACTGTGATGTTATCTCTGCTTTGTCCCAAAAAAAAATGTTTATGTATCACTTTCCTAGATATTATAGAAGCTTATGATAATGTGTGTATAGCCTACTTAAAATCCGTTCTAATTAATTTAAATCTGCCCCCTTTTTATCAACATTATCATTGAACTGGTCTTCTGAAAAACGGTTATTTTTGGCAGGGACATCCGCAAGGTAGCCCTCTCAGTCCCTTGTTTTTCAACATGTACATACAAGACCTAGTACACTCCTCTATTCTCTCAGTAAAAATTATCTCTTATGCAGATGATTTTGCTATTTACTCTTCAGGCTACTTTCCTTACAGTGTAATTCGAAACATCAACCTTGTACTAGCACAGACCTTCAGTTGCCTTGTTAGCAGAAACCTTGAGCTCTCTCTTAATAAATGCAGGTCAATGTTTTTCTCAGGCCGGTCACGCAATGTCATACCCAATAATGTCTGTCCTATGCCCGTACTAATAGTCAGAGATTAAATCTCGGATTCATGAATCCACGATTCATTTTGCTAATCGTTGATTGGCTCTAAGCCAATTCACGGATATCGTGATGGTAAATATAGTTGCGATCGACCAATATATTTTATTACCAAACGTCAGAATTAATATATGACACAGTTATATACAATCTTGGTCGAGCCCAAGATAATTTGAATCTAGGATTATATTGACGGTTGCATAGTTTTTAACTCGATCCGAGAATTAGCGAGCAATGCATTGGTCGATCGCGACTAATGATATCCGTGAATTGGCTTAGAGCCAATCAACGATTAACAAAATGAATCTCGGATTTATGAATCCGAGAATTAATCTCTGACTATTAGTACGGGCACTAGTCTTAATAACATTCCTATTGTCCGAGTACCCTTTTATAAATTTCTTGCTGTCATTTTTGACAACAAATTGTCTTGGAGTAACCATGTCAATGGACTTCAAAAATCCTGTGTTCAAAGCATTAATATTTTGAGAAGTGTTTCAGGTACCTACTGGGGAGGAGACCCGGAAATCCTTTTCATTTTTTACAAAGCCTTTGTTAGATCCCGCCTTGACTTTGCCTCCTACCTTCTATCTTTTTGCAGCAAATCTAACTTAAAAATTTTGGACAGAATTCAAAACAGGGCATTAAGAATCTGTTTGGGTGCTATGAATTCTACTCTTATTAATGTCATGGAAGTAGAAGCCGGTATTATGCCACAGAAAATTAGAAGAAATCTACTTACCAGGAGATATGTTGCCAAACTTTTTGGCATGGGTGGGAGCATGACATATGATGTCTTGTCACAAATATGTAACATTTTTGGCAACCATCCCTTTTGACCAGCAAAAGGTTGTCCTTTCGTAGTTTTGGCTTTTAATGAAATTTCTCAATATGACCGCGTGATTAATAAGAGCTCCTTTTCCAAGTTATTTGTTTCTCCTAGCCAATCCCTATCCATACAAATTAAATACAATTCCTTTTCTCATAAATCCTTATCTCCGTCCGTAATCAATATTGTGTTTGAGGAATTTATATCTCAACGTTGGCCTAATTACATTCAAATTTTTACTGACGGTTCGGTGAAACTTAATCCTCGATCAGCCGCGTTTGGAGTGTGGATTCCGTCTTTGAAGTTGGAAAAATCAGGACAACTTTCCAACCTCTTTTCTGTTTTTACCGCCGAACTATATGCCATTTATAGGGCTCTGTTTTTGACCTCGGCAAATAATTGGGAAAAAACTATAATAGTGTCTGACTCCCAAAGTTCCCTTGATGCTATATGTTCCTATGCATCTAGCATCAAAGGCAACATTTGGATCTTGCATATCAAAAACATGATCTTTGAGTTACGAAGCAAAGATTTGGTAACTCAATTTTGTTGGGTGCCAAGCCACAAAGGCAATGAACATGCAGATTGTGTCGCGGGACTGGGACATGGGAGGCGGTGTAATGATATCACTATCAATTACACCGACCTCTATGCCAGTTTTCTGCAGGACAGCTTAAATTCTTGGCAACAGCAATTCAGTACCATTAGTCAAAGCAAGGGAACTACCTACTTTAATCAGATAAACCAAGTAGTATACCAAAAACCATGGTTTATGAATTTTCCATTTCACTCTAAAATAAATGTATGTCTTTTGAGTCGACTTAGATCTGGACACATGCGATCTCCTTGGCATTTATTTAAAATCAATGTTGTGGATAACCCACTCTGCGTCTGTGGTGAAGTAGGTACTACTGATCATCTGTTTTTTGAATGCCCTCGTTACACTATTGCTCAATCTATTCTATGGCAAAACCTTATTTCAATGGACATCCATCTACCGACGAGCATGGCGTTATTCATATCTTAAACACACTAAGATAGTTTTGTAATATTTCACGTTTATCCGTGTCACTCATCCTAAAATCTAATAACTATTAACTCATCCCGACCGAGGCTCCCCCCTGTGTTGTGACAGAGTCCTTTGTTTTTCCTTTCCATGTTATTAATGTAGTTACTGGCTTTCGCACATATACGTAATTGTGTATGTGGCAGTAACCAGTGATATTTACTTTCTTAGTGTATAGATAAAGCGGTTTTTGGCAACAATGTACGGAAGCGTGACGCAACGTACGAGCCAAGATAAGTGAGAGCTCACTCACAACGGAGCTGTCACTCCTGAATTCGACTACAACAACAAATGTCAACATACAATCAAACCAAAAGTTTAACTAGTTTTAGATAGTTTCAGTGCAGTGTCTGTGTACTTACTAGATTACAGCTGCAGAGACAACATATTACTGGTATGGTCACTCACACACCAAGTAATTTACTCAATTAATATTGACATGAAATATTAGAAATATATATTTAATTAATAAACAAAATTAATGATAACAATCTTTCTTTTAGATTCCCAACAATATATATATATATATTCTTTGAAAGAAAGAAAACCAAGGCATCCCGACACCCAACATCATCGACATACAAGGATAGTATTCATAAATGGAGAACACACTTTAAACAAACTGACAAATGAAATCTAGGATATTAACAAGCTAAGTATCAATATTCTTCCATTATAACCACCATTCCCTGCAATTAAAAATAAAAGTAAATTTACCAAATTAATCTCTAATCGCCCCTTTCAGTGCCACTCAACTAAACCAACCATGCTATATCTCCACATATGCTGCGAAGGAAGGGCTTATTGACTTTATCACTAACCGAAGCTGGGACGTAACAAGACACTCTTTTGTTGTTGAGACACAACGCATTTTTATATTTGTTATGATGGAATGTTCAATCACAATTTATTTTTATTTTGTACATTTAAGACACTTTACACTTTTTATAGTTGAGACACAATAATTTTTGTTAGTTGATCAGTTTGACAGTTTGACAGTTTGCTAAGTAGAGTTTAAGGGTTATAGAGACATATAAACAAAATTGTCAAACAACACAAATTACAAAATAAAAAAAATTCAACAATAATTAAATAAAAATAATTTAAACATAAAAAATGAGTAAAAATCAATAAATATCAAGTATTGTTATCTTTGTTTAGCGATTCCACTAAAACTGGTTTGTAAATTTGCTATCTATCTAAATTTTTATTTTAATCTCTATTAACTGAGTTCCATTTGACAAAATAGTTGCACTTGGTGGCACTAATTCAGTGATTTTTGAATTTATTGTACAAACGCGTCTTACATTTTTTTTTTTATTTATTTGTCAAACCTAAAACTTTTTTTTCTGTAAAATTTAAAAATTCCATAACGCACCGAGTTTCATGCACCCGGTGCGTTATGGAACGCTCAAATGGAAAACACCTAATAAGAGTTAATTATCGGTTCAATAAACAAGTTTACACGCCAAAAACAATTGTCGACTGTCAAAAACATGTGAGTTATGTCAAATCTGATGACAAAAGCAGTACTTCATATATTGGAATTCTTTAAAACAATTAAATATTACACGCTTATTATTTAATTTTAATTTTGATACAAATCTAGAGTTGTTTTGATAATATTTAATAAAAGCTTGAATAACATAATATTAAAAGAAAATTTAAAACTTTTAAAAAATATCAATTAGTTACTTTAGAGAAAATTTAGTTTAGCAAAAAAATTATTCAAAAAATTAAAAAAATTTTATTCAAAAAATTCAATTATGACTTTTTCACAAAAAAATTACACTGTCAAAGTAATTTCATTAATATTATTGATGTCCACAAATTTTATTCATAACTATTTTCAAAAGTCACAAACTGTAAGGCACAAATTGTAAGAAAAACCTAAATAAGTTTATTATATTATTTTACAAAATTTTGATTGATACCATTTAAATAGATTTATAGAAAACTTTGTTGTTTACAAATATCTTTAATTTTTTTTTCAAAATTTACGGATGATTTTGATTTATTTTGAAAACATCTACTAATTTTAAAAATGTTAAACACATTTCAGTTTTCTATCTAAAATCTTATTTAAATTATTATAATATTTGCCAAAATAAGTCATTTATAAATGCTTTTATAATTTTTAAAATTTTGAAAATAAATATGTCAGTAAATCATCAGTTAGGTTAGACTATTACCTATTATTTTGGAACTATAAAAATGTTTGGCAACTGCGCCCCTTTATAGAAGACCGGCTCTGCTTGCATTTACTTTTATATTATATGTTGTTTAGTATATTTTTAAGACATAGTTTCAACTTTTCTCTGATAATGTTGCTAAAGTAGTATTTAATTTTGTTACAAATATTTAAATTGTGTAATTTGTTTAATTTAATCAGATGATTATAACTTGTTATATCAATAAAATAATTGTTTCAGAAAAAAAATATGTGAGATTGTAATCTTTAGAAAAAAATTGTAAAAGACTTAGATATGAATTTGTTGTTTAGTTTAATATTTGATATTGATGATACATTGGATTTTAATTTTAAAGCTGTAAGAAGTTAAGTTTAGAGAAAAAATCTTAAATGTATAGAAAATGACATATATAAGTAACATACACAAAAAAAGCGACAAACGTAAATGTAACAATTTTTGCAAAATCTTTGAAACTAGACAGAATAATTAAAAAAATAAATAAAACAAAAGTACATAGACTCCAAAGAAGAAGAAGAATAATTACGGCTTTGCGCTAGCAGGTTAACAATGACAATCTATTTTGTGTAAGACAACTAATAAAAAAACACTACTATTTCAAGAAGAACTTCTCAAAACTATAGAATTAACTAACAATAACGTAAACACCATACAAGCCATAAAAACTTCTGTAAAGGAATTATATCAAAAGTTAAGATTGGCGGTCAACTAACAGAAAGATTTTAAGAAAGTAAAAACTTAAAGCAAAAATGCTGCATAATTCAAACAATATCTTTAAAGATGTTAGTAAGTATATTTACTTACAACAAGTACTTACAAACTGAAAGAAAAAATGCTAATGAGTATTTTAGTAAATAAGTATATGCCATTTACACTAAATTTTGCGTACAATCAAATTATTTTTGCACAGGACTACAAAAACATGAAATAAATAGCAAGAAATCTGTTACAATAATACTAATAATCACGCCACTGTGTTGTGTTATGGTTTTATTTTATTACTAATGCTGTTTTTTGTGTAATAAGTCTATAATTTTAAAGTTTTTGTCTACTCTGTTAGTAATTATATAGGCAACAAATTACTTTGTGTTTTGTACATGTATTAGTTCAATTTTTGTTAATGTTTATTTATAAATATTAACCTTAGCTTATAGACATCCACGCACTAGTACTTCCGCGCCGTCCGTGGTTTAATTTTTAACTACTTTCACCAGTGGCGTAACCTACGTTTTTTTAATTTAATAATTTTTATTTTTAACTTGTAATTTTAATTATTTTAATTTTATATTCCATATCCTATTGTTTTATTTGTTAGTTTACCGTAGTCTACCTGTGTTTGTTTTTAGTAGGTAATTGACCGCACCGGTGTGAAACGTATCCTTGTGTTATCTATTATTCTTATTATTTTTATCACTTGTTATTGTTTTATATTATTACTGCATTGATATCATGCTTACTTGCAAATTCAAAAACGTTGCACAATCTGGCATAACTTGCACTAATTGTGGTGTTGTCTTTCACAATAGTTGTGCTTTAAAATATAAAAAATGCATTTGTGGCATTTTATTTGATATGGACGATTTAGAATTACCTAGGCTTTACAAAGAAAACATCGTATTACATCAAATATTGTTAGAGGAAGTGCGATCTAATAATAAATTGTTAATTGAAAAAATTATCTATCTTAAAGAGAAAATTGCCAAAAAAGACAAGGTAATTTTAGAATATGCAACTTAATGAACAACTAACCGCTCTAAATATTGCGTTGCTCGCTAATGTAATGACTCGGTTGCTTAAACCGACTGCTTTTCCATCTTTAACAAGTTCAGTTGTTAAAACTAAAACTAAATCTAACTAGAAAGTTCAACCAAAAGCAAAAGTTATTTTTGGCAGTGGCCCTAATAATGACAAGCTGCAGGCATATGTATCTACTGCATACATTCACGTATCTAAACTAAAACGTGGGACAAAAAAAATGTGATATAGTTAATCACATAAAAATGCAGTTTTTGGGAATATTGGTTGATGTTGTTGATTTAACTGTCAAATCAGGAAGTTACAGCGGCTTTAAAGATGCTATTCCTGCTGATCATGCGCGGTCCATTTTATGTAAGGAACTTTGGCCTGCTAATATTGCAGTTAGAAGATTTACAAATTCTGGTCGTGCGCAAAAGGTTCCTGCTTCTTCTGCTAAGGATTTTTGGAGCCTGGATCTAGCTAACAACTTAGACTCTACTGTAGAATTACCTCAAATTCTACTACCAAAACGTTGGGAGCATAAAAACTAAACTTAAGAAACTAATACTGGCTGTAGCGGTTTCCAGTTACAACTTGATTGTGTTGACCGAAACTTAGCTCACCCAGGATATTGACAATTCTGAGCTTAAACTACGTAGTTACGATTTATTTAGGTGCGACCGTTTTTCATTAACTAATGCTAAACTGAATAGTGTATATTAGTTGCAATTAAATCTTATCTAAAAGGTATATTACTGCACCCCACGTATTCAACCGTAGAACATGTGTTTGTTTTTGTTAACTTTATATCTGTGACATATTTAATTAGTGCGGTTTATTTACCACCAAATTTAGCTATTGATAAATACGCCGACTATTGCTACTCTGTTGAATCATTAGCTGATATATCCCAGTAGTAAACTTATTCTACTGGGAGATTATAATCTACCTGCAGCGTGACAGATAAATGATAAGTTAGAGTAGTTTTTAATAAAACTTACCCTGCATATTTAGTAGCCAATTCTTTTGGATTTTCAAACTGCACTAAGTGCATAACAATACCTAATAGCAGGGGTGTGTTTTTAGACTTGTGTTTTACAAATAATCGTAATGTAAAAGTAGCAATGACTGTTGATGTTGTCAACACTACTATGCTTATGGAATACGAACTGCAACAGCCTTATGCATAGTTGTTTGGTTAGTATTCTACTAAAACGTTACTAACTAGTAACTACTTACACCATACTAAATGTGGCATATGCATAGTTGATTTTTAGTATAATTTAGTTAGTAGCTACTAACTATAAAATTATACTTTAGCAACACAGCATTATGTGACATGAAGTTTGTTTCATGTCCCATTTTTGCGCTGTAAAAACAAATAATGAAAAAGTTTTGCACAAAAATAAAGATTCAATAATTATTGTAGAACTTGTAAATAAAAACCTAATTAACAAAATTAATTAAAAAAAATTATGCAAATGTAATAATATATTTTTATTTTGTTTTAAAATGTAATTTATTGATATCTATAAATTATGCATTTATTGCAATTGAAGAGCTTGAAAAAATAAGGGTACACAATTAATTACTTTTGAGCTATAATTGTTTTAAAATATTAAAATTAATAAACAACTACATGATAGCTGTGTTCTATTTGACAAAATAGTCGCACTTGGTGGCACTAATTCAGTGATTTTTGAATTTATTTGTCAAACCCGTCTTACATTTTCAATTTGTTTTCAAGGTAGAGAACGTTCCACAAACGCCAAATAATTTCTATTACGTTTGCCAAGTGTAAAACGCTCTTACGTGCATGAAACACTCAAATGGAACATATCTATTATGTATAGTCAGAGTAAGTTTTAGAGCACAGGATCAGATGTGTTTGCTGCTGCCATATTAATTTTTATACTTCAATTTTGGATGTGCTGTCATCTTACAGAAAAACACTAAACTAATTTAATTATTAAAATAAATAACATTAATTTATTTCAATAATTATACTTGACGCAACCACTACATTTTGGTACTAATATTTAAATATTACCATACATTGCAATAATTAAAGCAATATGTCATTAAATGGTGATAAATATTTCAATATTTACAACTGACAGTTGTAGGTTATATTTACAATGTATTTGATCATACGCAAAACAAGACAATCTGGCTACTAACGTTTTAGTCAACAACTAAGCTCAGTAGCGTTTTAAATATCACTATGCATATTCAGCTAGTAGCACCTTAGTAGTTACTAAATATGACTATGCATAAGGGTGCAATAGTTTAAAATGTAGCTATGTTTTTAATGATTTTAAATTTGCAGACTTTAGCTTTTAGGCTTTTTTATATCTGTGACAATAATGTATCTGTTGTATTATTTTATTGTGTATTGTATTATGCAATTGATTGTTAGGTACCTAAAAACTGTAGTGTGAAAACAACTTTCTTATTTGGTTTAACAAGAAACTGATTTTACTTACTAAATTGAAAAAGTTTTATATACTTAAACGTTTTAAATCTTTAGAACTTCTATCTGATTATAATGAGTTTGAATCTATTTGCACTTCATGTAAAAATCTTAGCGCTTGCTTTTACAAGCAGTATATTGCACGTACCGAGAATAATATTCAAACAAATCCAAAGCGTTTCTGGAAATTTGTCAACGAAACCAGAAAATCTAATGGCTTTCTGTCTACAATGTACTATGGAGATTTAATCTGCACTAATAGAAATAATTATGTCAACAAATTTGCAGATTTTTTTTTATCTGTTTACGATTCTGAAGTTCATTTAGCTTCAACGTTTGAGTTTCAAAACAAAGTAATACATTTAAATTTTTCAATTACTTTGTTTGGTGTTTTTAAAGGAATTGAATACCTTTAAAGTAATCTGGCCCAGACGGCATTCTTTCTATGATGTTGAAAGAATTCCATTTCTACTCCGTTACATCTACTTTTTAATGCTTTTTTAAGCAAATCTAAAATTTTTGATATGTGGTAACAAAGCTACATTAAGCCTTTATTTAAATCTGGGGCTAAAAAAGACATAACTAACTAGAGAAGTATATGCATTCAATCTGCTATTTCTAAATTATTTGATCAACTTGTAACTGAACAAATACAACGGATATGCAAAAGTATTATAATTGATGAACAGCATGGTTTTTGTGAGAGTTGTTCTACACTTACTAATTTATTGTGCTACAAAAATTATATTTTGAAGACTTTTGAATCAAAAGTACAAAATGATTCTATTTACATCAATTTTTCAAAGGCTTTTGATCGTGTAACGCCACAGTATTTTGTTAGCTAAGCTTCATGCTTTAGGTTTTCATCTAGTTTTTTGATAAATCGTACTCAATGTGTAAACATTAATAATTTTCTTTCACAGCCAATTTTTGTATCTTCAGGTGTTCTCCAGGGATCACACTGCTTTCCAATTCTGTTCCTGCTCTTTATCAATGATATTTCTCAGTGAAGCTTAACAGTAAAATATCATCTGTTAATGATTGTAATAATTGTCTTTTTCTTAACGTTAACAAATGTTTTTTTTAATTAGTTTTAATAGAACACTAAATAAATTACCTTACGGTTATGATATTAATCATAAACCGTTGAAACAAGTTTTTTAAATAAAAAACTTGGGCGTAATCTTTGATTTCAAATTCACATTTGTCGAGCATATTAACTCTATGTGTAACCGGGCTATAAAAATGCTGGGTTTTGTTTACAGAATGTCAGCAGATTTATATCCAAGTACGCTCAAATTACTGTTCTTTGAAGCGCTTTCATTTAGAATATACTCCGTTAGTATGGTGCCCGTCTTACAAAATTTATATTCAAAGTATTGAACAAATTCAAAATAAGTTTGCTAGATTATTATCTTATAATTCGGGGATTTTAACGGTTGATTTTGATTGCAATTACATTACATCTTTGTACAATTTGCCACCACTAAAACAGGGGTGCTATTCTCAAATTCACGTGAATAGTACCGTATGTAAATCAATTCAAATGGAAACATTTACATGAAAACAAACAAACGTATTTTCAAACGGTACACGGAATTAAAATTATGTTGTTCGTATGAAATGTGAGACATCACTGTAAACGCAGCGAAAGTAAATAAAGAAATCTTTGTAGCTGTCAGATGTGATAGGACGTATAGGTTAAAGTTTATAGTGATAAATATAGATAAAGTAAAACGGGTTGCAAGTATCTCTCTAAAGCAGAAGGTCACGTTAGTGCTTTTATATGTGCAAAAGATACCCTGAAAATTTTAGGAAGTGCAGTGTGCTACGTTCCAAAATATTTTAGAATGTATCTACAGAAAATTTAAAATTTAAGCGTTTTTCGATATTATTAAGTATTTCTGTGGATACATTGTAAAATATCTTGGAGAGTAACACACGGCACTTCCTGAAACTTTTAGAGTAGACTTAATCAGGATTTATGTAGAGGAAGACATCTTCAGTGGTCTGAGCAAAAACAAATTTTCATTTTGTACACTTGACTCATACATGACTATATATATCTATATATGTCAATATAAAATGGTATTATTTATAATAATATGTTACACAAATAAATATTTATAAAAGTTGTGACGTTTGATAAACATAAATGTCAAATTTATTTGTCTATTTCAGACGAAACAGCTATTCACATGGTATTTACCCACTTGGTGCATTCCATGTGAACAAATTTACATACGATATAACTTACACCGTTCGAAAATACCAAATACAGAATCACATGTGAAAATACGTCACTTTCACATACGGTTCTATTCACATAGATTTGAGATTAGCACCCCTGATCTTTTGTTTTTGCGTGGACTAGTCTGAAGTAGACTGTCCTGTGCTTCTTGCATCTCTACCATTCAGTATTCCTATTAGCAATCAACGTACCAGGAAGATGCTATTGTTTAGAGTTTAGAGAGTTTACATATTCTATAAATTACGGGTGCAACAATCCATTAGTCTAAAAAAAATAAATTAAACAACGCTAGAATAAAAGAAATAATAGGTGTGAAAAAAACAAATACAAAAGAACTAAGATTAAAGCAAATTAAACAGATTTTATTCATCATCTAGACGTAACCATCTAGAAGATGAAGAAAACCAGACTACCAACAAAAAAAAGTTTTAAAATCCTTTCCGACAAAGAAAAAGATACAAAACTGAAAAAGAAAGTTGACGCAAAATCTACAACAATGACCTGGGTCCAGGACAATAAAAAAAGATAAAGAAGAATTGAGAAAACAACAAAAAACACTATAGCCAATTAAATAAAACAAATTTTTATTTTTTTTAATTAAAAATTACTAAGTTAGAAGTATTTTTATTTATTTAAAAATTATATTATATATTATGATAAAGCAACAATAAAGTCTATAACTTTTCTTTTGTAAAATAAATTATTATATAAGACTTACAAGTTTATGATTAGGACTTACTTACATACAATAGAGCTTGTTAATAAGATTAGAATGCCATATCCTATCAAATGCTTTAGAAATGTCTAGAGCTATGTCTAAAACTACTGCAAGGTTTTCTTAATGTTTGTCCAAAGTATAATTTGATTTGTGACCACCATTTGTCAAAAGATCGGTTGTTGAACGTTTTCATTAAAATCTATAAATACCTAAAATAAAGTTATTTGTTAGCAGATTGGACAGAAATACAAGTAATCTATAATTTAAAAAATCAGATTTGTCTCTCTCTTTAGATATATAGGTATGTTAAACATTTGCAATCTTGCAACAATTCAAAAATAAATATAAACAATTATTTTAGTCAAAATAGAAGCTAAATTATTTGAAAATGTTTCAAGAATAATAAACAAAAATGTAAAAAAATAAACAAAAATGATAGTGTTTAAAAGTAGAAAACTAGAAAAGGAATGAGCAATATATTAGAGAAGTATTTTTTTTTAATATATTTACGATAAATATTTTGATCATACAACAACAAAAACAAACACATTACAGAGCAAATTAAGTAGTAAAACCAGTATGAAGAGAAAGTGAGAGAAAATTTGATTATACAAAAATAAAAAAGTTTATGTTAGATAGTCTAGGATAGTAAGATAGCATAGTTAAGATTAAAAAATTGTATTGGTCAGAAATATAAGAATTAACAAAACAAAACAAAATTACAAGTCATACATACAAAACGTTAGAGTAGTGCTGAGTATAAATAAAGATACTCCAGCATATATCGTGCAAGAAAAAGTCAAAAAAGATAAATTATGAGTGAAATTAAGAAAAAAACATTTAGATACACAAGAATAGAATGAGACAGAAACACAAATGTAAAAAAAGCAAGTTAAGAGAGATTAAAGAAAAATATTACATTAACAATGGTTATGCTAGTCAAGACAATAAAAAAATTAAAAAAACTGAGGAAAAAACATGGCACAAAATTATGAAATGAAATAAACATAAACAAAATCATAAAAAAATACGATTGAAAAAGTTTAGATACAACGTAACTGCCAAATTACCTAGAAAGCGATATGTATAGTAAAAATAATAAAAAGATGACTGCAAGATTCAAATGTGGTAGTGATTACGTGAATATACATTAAACAAATAATATCAAAAAAGAAAAGAAAAAATAGAAAACAGTAGTGATAGTGAATAAATAAAATATAGAGAATTTAGTGGACAATATAATTAAAAAAGTAGAAGCAAAATAAAAGTGAAAAAGAGATTAAAACAAAGTGTAATTAAACATAACCCTCAAAGAGAGCAAAGAAACAAAACAAACTAATAATAATATATTTAAAATAATTTAAAGGCAATATTAAAGTTCTCTGAAATAAAACCTCGGTGGCGCACAGGGAAGAGCCGCAGCGAATAGAGTGTTTGTCATACTCAGAACCGGGTTCGAAGTTCTGAAAAGTAAAACCTTTTTTTTTTTAATTATAATTTAAATTAAATAATAAATTATTATCTAATAAATTATCTAAAAAAAATTAAAAAAAAAAATTATAAAAACTTAAAAAAGAAAATAATACTAAATAAATAAAAATGCCACCAAAAATAAAGAATAACGAAGACGAGGGAATAAAAACAAGCCTGGAAGAACTAAAAAAAAAACAGTGGATTTTGTCAGCAAAGTTTGAGGAAGGAAGAAAAGAAAATGAAGAAATGAAAAAACTCTTAAAGATATAAAACAGGAAAATATTAAAATGAAAAAACAAATAAAGGATCTGGAAGAAAAAGTAAACGAATTTGAACAAGATAAAATAATATTGTGTTAGCAGGGATTCCAAAACAACATCAAAAAGAAAACATAAAAGAAACAGTGACAAAACTATTCATAAATATAAATATTGAAATACCAACAAATAATATCATAGAAGCCTATAGAATAAACAATAAGAATCCGGATGCACCAATACTGGTTAAATTCAAATCTAAAAAGAAAAAAAGGAAATAATGAAAAAAAAAGAAAAAGGGTCAATCAAAGCCGATGAATGTGGATTAAAAGGAAAAAAAAATATACATCACGGAACAGCTTACATACGAAAACAACAGTATATTTTATAAAACAAAAAAAATGAAAAAGTACGGATACAAATGAGTTTGGTATAAAGAAAGAAGAATACTTGCAAGAAAAACAGAAGAAGACAAGCCAATAGTTATCTATGGTATTGAACATGCCAAGGAACTATTAAACAAGGAACAATAAAACAGAAAATGGACAACATAAAAATATACCTACATAACGCAAGAAGTATTCGAAACAAATTTGATAAAATACTAACAATACCTGTACTATACAAACCACATATTATTGTAATAACTAAAACAAGGCTATATCCAAACTACGCAGCAATAGTTAACAACAGAGTGATGAAAGGGGGGGTATTGCAATATACATAAAAAACGAAATAACAACAACAGTAAGTAAAACAGAAAAAAAAAAACTGAAATACTAACAATAAAACTTAATAAAATAAACATACATATAACAGCAATATATAAACCTCAAACCGAAAAAACAATAATTTTTTAAAAGTAATAGACAAAATAACAAAAACAAAAACCAAAAATATAATAGTAGATGACATAAACATAAACTTAAAAGAAAATAACTATGTAACAAATAACTACAGAAACTTAATTGTAGAAAATGGCCATTGTATATTAATAAAATAAATAAAAATGAAGTGACAAGAAACAACGCAGATAAACCTGGCACAATAATAGATCACGTTATAACAAACATAAAAGGTTATAACAAAAAAAATAAAATTAAAAAACTAACATAATCAGACCATAATGCGGTAATTACAGAATGGAATATAATATGAAAAAACATAAAAATATGGGTTTTAAAGTACATGTAATAAGAAATAATTTAAGCCATTGTAGACCTTTTCATTTTTTTCCAGAAGCCCTAAAATTGAGATACAAAATAAGCTAAAAAAGACGTTTTATTGTAAAATTTCTGACTTTCAAATGTGTGTCATTTTAAACAGGCAATATTCTAAGGTCCAAAATTTTGGGAATCTCATTTTTTTCATCTATATTTTGATTCCTAAAAATTTGAGCAAAATCAAAAAGGTCGACTTTTTCAAATTGGTCAAAAAATAATGGAATTACCCATATATATAATAAATTTGCATAAAGCATTCAACAGTGCCCAGAATAATATCTTGTTTAATAAACTACAACAGGACTAGGCAATCAAAATATCAGACTGTTAAAAATTTTATTTTATAATCAGTGCGCAAATGTTAAAATAGACGTTAAAATAAGCAATATTCTAATAAAACGCGGTGTTGAGTAGTGATGTATTCAGTCACTTGTTCTATTTAACTTAAATTTAGAGTTTTTACTTCAAAAAGCTTTAGAAAAAAAAAAAAAAAAAAAAAAAAAAAACTATAAAGCATTGTTGACAAAGATTATTAAAGATCTACAAGACCTGCTTAATGCTGTTAATAAATCATGTGGTCGTTTTGAGCTGAAAAAAAATGTTAGTAAAACAAATTAATAAATTTATCTTGGTTATTGGGAAAACAGTGAAAATAACTTCGCTAAAGAAGCAATGACTTGTATAACATAGAAACCAAAACAAAAAAACTATAATCTTATTTGTTTTAATTTAAAAATGATATATTTTGGAGTTATTTAATTTGTTATAACAACTTAAACATTACCTATCATATTAAAAACTAGATTTAAGCAGTCTATAAACATTAATAATAAGTATTAGAAAATACTAAATTTTGAAGTTTATTTTATGTGTAACTTGTACCAGTTAATTTTTTTTTTAGAATCAGTTATATTTCTTTGAACTGTTAGTAAATATTTGTTAAAATTCCTATCAAACTTTGTACTACAAAATATATAGTTTAGTAGATGTTTAGATAGCAATAAGTTTTGTATTTTGTTTGAACAATGTCTATGAAAATAACTGTAGTGTCTGATGTTGTTTTCAATACTTGGAAACAAAATCTAATACAAAAACAAATATAAGTTTTATATATAAAAAGTTCGCCAACAGGTATTGACAATTTTTAGAGCGTTGTAGTAGAGGAACTACAGTAGCTTTAAAGTCTCGGTTCCAGCCGACCATGTTCGAGCTATTATTTGCAAAGACTTTTGGCCAGCTAACATTGCTGTCAAAAAATTTGTGAGTTATGGTCGTTCACAAAATGTTCCTGCTTCATCTCCAATGGATTTTCGAAGCCTGAATCCTGTCAACAGCTTGGACCCATCTTCAGGAATGATAACGGCTTCTCCATCTACTACCAGAACGTCGGGGTTTAAAAACTAAACTCAAAAAACTCTTGCTAGCTGTAGCCGTATCAGACTACGATGTGATTGTTTTCACTGAAACCTGGCTTTCTACAGACATCAGTGACTCTGAATTAAATCTAGAAGGCTATCATTTATTTAGGTGTGATTGCTCGGCCTTTAAAGGCCTAAACAAAGCGGAGGTGGTGTTTTAATTGCTATCAAAACTCACCTCAAATCTGTATTACTTTACCCCACGTTTATTAGTGTTGATCATTTGTTTGTAGTTGTTAAGTTTAATCTTGTGTCTTATATAATTTGTGTGGTATATTTACCACCTAATTCAACTAGTGACAAATATCTTGACCATTGTTATTCCGTCGAATCTATTGCCGACGAGTTTCCAAGCAGTAAACTAGTTTTATTGGGCGATTACAATCTACCTGCAGCCTCTTGGGTTAACGATGATTTAGGTATAGGAGTAATTTGTAATGATAGTTACCCTGCTCATTTAGTAGCTAATTCATTTGGGTTCTTAAACTGCGTACAATGCATTTCTATTCCTAATAGTGAGGGTGTGTTTTTAGATTTATGTTTTACTAACGATTGTGATATTTCTGTGATAGAAGCTGTAGATGTTTTGTTAAGTTTAAGCCAACACCATACTGCGTACTTGTTAACTATAAAATGTGATACTACCTGTGATATTTTAAATTGTAATTATGTTTTTAATGATTTTAAACTTGCCGACTACAACGCAATCAATAATTATTTGTTGAATGTTGATTGGACTGCACTATTTTATAACTGTGATATTGATATGTGTCTTGATGTATTTTACTCTGTAATCGATTATGTTATTGATTGTTTTGTCCCTAAAAAACTGTGGCGTGAAAGCAACTTTCCTATTTGGTTCAACAAAGAATTGATATCACTTACTAAACTCAAGAAAACTATACACAAACGTTATAAATCTTCAAAACTATTGTCGGACTATAATGAATTTCAATCTATTCGTACTACGTGCAAAAATCTCAGTGCTCATCAATACGAGCAATATATTTTACAAACTGAAAGTAAAATTCAAAATAATCCAAAACATTTTTGGAAATTTGTTAATGAGATCAAAAAAACTAATGGTTTTCCAGCCAAAATGCATTATAAAGATCAAACTTGTAATAATGGGAACGACTTTGTAACTAATTTTGCAGATTTTTTTTTCTTCAGTCTATGATAACGAAACTTATCCAACTCCATTGTTTAATTTTAATAATAACGTAATACATTCAAATTTTTTTATTAGTTTGTGTGATGTTTTTAAGGGAATTGAAAACCTTAAATGTAATTTAAGCGTTGGACCCGACGGCATTCCCTTTTTACTGTTAAAAAAATGCATTTATTCTATTGCAAAGCCATTGCACTTACTTTTCAATGCTTCATTGAATGAAACTAAATTTCCTCAAATATGGAAACAAAGCTATATTACGCCTTTGTTTAAATCTGGAGCCAAAGTGAATATCACTAACTATAGAGGCATTTGCATTTAATCTGCTATACATAATTGTTCGATAAAATTGTTTGATCAAATTGTAACTAGTCAGTTGCAATGGATGTGCAAAAGTATCTTAATAGAAGAGCAGCATGGATTTCGTGAAGGGCGTTCCACACTTACTAATTTACTTTGTTATGAAAATGATATTTTAAATGCATTTGAATCTAAAGTACAAGTTGACTCAATCTACACCGATTTTTCAAAGGCGTTTGATCGTGTGAGTCATAATATTTTGATTGCCAAGCTTAGTGCTCTGGGATTTCATCATGATGTGACTTCCTGGTTATTCAGCTTTTTGAAAAATCGCACGCAGTGTGTAAAAATTAATAACTTTTTGTCACAGCCCATTCTTGTTCCATCTGGTGTTCCTCAAGGATCTCATCTCATTGTGGACCAATTTTATTTTTGCTTTTCATTAATGATATCCTACAGTATATCAATTCATCGTTATTTCTTTTATATGCGGATGATTTAAAAATGTATAGAAGAATATCATTTCTCAATGACTGCCATCTTTTACAACTGGACTTGGATTCTATAAATACTTGGTGTTTTATTAATAAATTATTTTTTAATGCTGATAAATGGTTTTCAATAAGTTTCCTTAGAACTTTAAGTAAAATTTCTTTTAACTATATAATTGACACTAAAGTGTTAAACAAAGTCACACAAATAATAGATTTAGGCGTTATTTTTGATCATAAACTTACATTTGTTGAACATATAAACATCATGTGCAATCGTGCCATAAAAATGTTAGGATTTGTATATAGAATGTCCGCGGATTTATCAGCCAGTACACTTAAACTTTTATATTGTGCTTTGGTGCGTTCGCATTTGGAGTCCTGTTTATGAAATTCATAACCGTAGTATTGAACAAATTCAAAAAAAGTTTTGTCGTTTATTGTCTTATAAATCCGGCATATTATCTGTAAATTATAATTACTGCTACATTGCTTTATTGTACAATCTACCGCCATTGAAGATTCGCCGCAAAAGAGCTGATTTGTCGTTCTTGCGTAATTTAATTATGTCTAAGATTGATTGTCCGGAGCTACTTGGTACTCTTCCATTCTATGTAGCACCTAATAATAGACATAGCAGACATTCTTCTTTATTTCGCGAGTCTACTCATTCTACTAATTATGGTTTCAACAATCCACTCGGTAGAATGTGTAGATTTGCAAAAAATTTACCAAATGATATTAATGTATTTTGTGTCTCTAAATCTACGTTCAGAAGTCAGCTAAGTCATGCTGACTAATGTCTAATATGTGCGCTTTTATGAATGGTATATTTGTATTCTTTATTTTTGTATTGTAAAACATCATTGTTTATGTATATTTGATGTAGATGTAAATGGTAAGATTATACCGTCAATAAAGTATTATTATTATTAACGTTTTATGGAAACCAAAAAAATCAACAACGATTATTTCTGGCCTCAAAAATTGGTACGTACCCCACAGCAAAGTCCACAAAGTTTGGCAGTTTGCCAAGCAAGAGCGTTAAACATTTTGAACACTAGCCTCAGGCAAATTTTACACGACAATTTAAAGTTTGATTCTTATAAAATTCAAATAGTGAACAAGATTAAACCACTAGATTTTTCAACACTTAGCCAGTTTTGCTAAGATATTTTAGCTCTTTTTTGTTATAATGCAAATGTTTTGCATAATTTAATTCTTTTTGATAAAGCACATTTTCATTTATCAGATTTTGTTAACAAACAAAACATGCGGTACTGGATGTTTGAACAACTTTGTGCAGTTCAAGCGCAATCCTTACAATTTGCCAAAGTCACAGTGTGGTGTTGCGTCTCTGTCTTTGGAGTTCTTTAGCTTAAATGATCGGACGGTTACTGTAAATTCTCAACAGTAGTTCAGAGGTTGTAAAATGACATACATAAATTGTGGTTTTAGCAAGATGGATTAACAAGTTATAGTGCACAAGTGTATATCAACGCGTTGAAGCAGATGTTTCTTAGAAAATTAATTTCACAAAACAGCAATGTTAATTATTTAGCCTACAAGATCTCCGGATTTAATTCCCTGTGGTCTAATACGTTGAAAAAGTTAAGACAAAACATTAGACGGGAAATATAAGCTTTTAGTCCGGATATATTGCACCGTGTCATGCAATTATTTTGCAATCGGCTCCAAGAATGTTAAAGAATGAATGGATTTTCTAAACGTAGTGTTTAAAACTTAAATCAACCAATCAAAACTGCATTATGTATGTAATTAATATATATTATGCTTATTTTTGTGTTTTAATTAATAAGCTTACAATCCCACTTTAAAAATTGTCGATATCTGTTGGCTAACCCTGTATATGCAAAAGTTAAACAAAAGTAAAAAAAATGTTTACATCTATTAAGAAATCGTAGTTCTCTTGATATTTTTAAAACTATGTAAGCAACACGGTTGTTTCAGAAAAAAATATGTAAAATTGTATCCTTTTGAAGACAACTTAAAGAAGATTTTCATATGGGTTTGTTGTTTACTATATTATTTCATACTAATGATAATTTAGATATTTATTTTAAACATGAAAAAATTAAATTATTTTAGAGTTAAATGTTGAAAGTACTTCATTCAAAAAATGTTTTGAAGTTTTTGTTTATAGATGCTTAATAATCTAACTGGAAAATTTTAAGATGTTTTGTCTTTTTTGTCTGTATGGTTTTTGGAAAGTATAAAGTATAAAAAGTGCTATCATCTGCAAAATTATGATTAAAACTTTTAGTTATTTGAGGAAGTTTATTAATAAAAATAAAAAATAAAATTAACAAAAAAACAGCGTTTATGATTTTGGAATCAATGTTTAACCATTAATTGTAACTATAAATTTTCTTTTGTCAAAAAAACTATTGTTAAAATTTACAGATTTGTGATTAAGACCTATACATTAAATTTTTTAATAAAATTTGGGTGCCATACTCTATCAAATGCTTTAGGAATGTTTAGATTAATCAAAATTCATATTAAATATCTGAGATAAAATTATTTCTTAAGATTTTGATCATGTATAAATTAATATTTTTTTTTTTTACTTTTGACAAATCAGACAATAATGAAATGGATCTTTAATTTGAAAAATTACACTTGTCTTTTTTTTTGAGGTATAAGTAAAACATTTGCAATTTTCCAACAATTTGAGAAAGTTTTTTTTTTGTATAATAAAACAAATATTTTTATAAAAATTTATTTGCAAATGTTTTAATGTAAGCAAAATTTCATCATCATGCTGTTATGGTGCTTATGTTAAGAAGATTTTCTTGACAGTCCGTTACCTAAAATAAATTGGGTTTATTATTTTACGACTAACATAACAGAATTGCATGTACAGCAATAGTTGAATATTGAATAGTAGAGTTAACTGCAAAGCTATTAATTTTAAAACATATTGAAAAATACATTTTTTTTTAAATACTTACATTACTTTTTGTGTAAAAAGAGTACATTAAATGGATTGGATATAACGATACAACAATCCGCAAAACATCCTACTCATTTTATCATTATTCAGTTAACAATTGCATTCAATTATTAGCAAAACTTTTAAACCAAACTAACGTTACCTTAAAAACACAATATTGTTTTTTTAATGAAAAACTAGTTTTGCGGATTAAGCTGTCTATATAAAACTTTCATAAAACATTCCAAGATACCTAACAATTAAGGAACAAGCAGGAAACATATATCGTGCAGGAAATTAACAACATCAAATACTAAAGTTTTTTATTTAAAACAAATTTTCTTATAATTTAGGGCTGCATTAGCATGCAACAGTTATATCTACCTTTTAACGTCTTAGGAAACGTTGTTTTTTGTCCAAATAATATCTTTAAGTAAAATTTAATTAAAAAAACAACCAGCCAAAACTTCTTCTTCTACAATCTGTAAAAAAATAGTAATATTTAAAGTTATTATTTTATTTAACCTTATTTGCTTGCATATTTAAAATGATAAAAATATTAACATTTATAAAACAAATTATCTGATAAACTAAAACACATTTATTGGCTAATCTCTTTAGTTATTAAATTTCTTAATACTCACTTTTATGTTGATGATTTAGTCCTGTATGATTAACGTTTGAAGTAATCAGTTCTGATCAAAGTTAAATTCTCTATATAAAACTGCCAATTCAGCAAACACTATTTCTGAGCTTCTTATTCATAAACCAACTATTCATTTTACTCTATTATAGTTCCCATGTTTTTTCCGCTTAACTTTGCCAACTTGTTTTTTAATTCTGCTTTATTTATTTCATCGGTGGTCTTTCGTTTTTAATTTTCTATATTTTCCATATATTTTGTTTTATCATGTAATCTATAAAAAAAATTTTTTTTTAATACTTTCAAAGTTCATGTTATACAAATACAATATGTGTTTTTAACAATATTACTCAATTAATTAAAGTAATTAAAATTATTTTGTAAAAAAATAAGTTTTGAAATAATTAAAGTAAAAACTTTAAAAAAAATTTAGCAAAAACTGAAAACAAATTAAAAAACTTGATATATACACTAAATGCATATTTTGCATTCAAAAAACTTAAATTAAGTGTATTTGACGTTACATTAAAACAATAAATAACATTAAAAAGTCCCAGTTTATAAAATAAATATTGAAAAATACAAAGTTTTGTTCTTTAATGGCACTTACCAATATTGCAAATGCTATTTTTTAAACAGAGCATTTTCCGACAGTTTAGAAAAACTCTCATGTTATTAACATTGCTAAACTTGGAAAAAAACAGAAAGTTTTGCCAAAATTATTAACTTATAAACCTACTATGCACTTTAAATATGATCATAGAGAGAGTGACTTTAGATATTAGTTAAGAGCACACAAAAGCATACAATCTTTTCTCCTCTCAACAACATGAGTTCAGATCAAAGATTTCAAACTAAATAAAACCTTGGGTGTGGTCTTCTTTGACGTCTAAAAAGCTTTTGACAAAGTCTGGCACAAGAAACTTTTTCTAAAATTAATCAAACAACATTTTCTTTTGTGTATTATAAGGTTGATAGCCTTGTACTTAAACCGCAGAAGTCTGGTAGTAAAACTTAAAAAATCCATTTTTACCTCACGGAAGTTCACGGCTGAAGTCTCTCAAGGCTTCATTCTCTTGCCGCTTTTTTTTAACTTGTTTGCAGTCAACATGCCTTTGAGAAGCATGCACGGGGTTAAAATAGCTCAATATGCTTATAACTAGAGTGCGGATTTTAAATGCTGAACAAAATCCTTTTGGATATATGCGTTTTATATAAAATGCAACAGTTAAAGACTATTTTTATTTTGTTTTATTTTGACATATGTACGTGCTTTAAATGCTTAGTTACAGTTTTTTTTTGACGTTTCTTTGTGCTTTTTTTGCTTTTTTATTTTTGGCTTTTTAAAAGTTTTATTTTAACTTTTTTAAATTGATTTAATTATTTATCTCTGTTTTATACATTATGTTTTATACCATGTTTTGTTTTTAATGTTTGTAAAAAGGATCATATTTTAATTAGATTTGAATTATCAAAATATTGATTTAACTCGACGTAGTCTTAAAAAACTTAATCGGAGTTTTTATTAAAAACTTAGTAGAGTAAAAGTTGCCACTAAATATTTTAAATTTCCATTCATTACCGCAGTAGATGTTAAAAGAATTGTATCATCTATATTTTGTCAGACCAAAAATATAACTTTATAATTACAAGTATGGAATAATAAATTATTGTTAATTGCTCTAGCATCTTAGGATTTGATTAAAATATTTATTCATATGTTATGTAATTTATAATTTCTTTGTTTGTTTTTTTATTAAATGTTTTATTTTTTGTAAAGTTTAATTAGAACTTGCAATGTCTTTCAATTTATAATATAACTTATCAAAGAAACTTTTTTCCTGTTTGTTTGGCATTTTTGCAGCTTGTTTTTAACATTTTTAATGCTTATTATAAACGTTCATTTTAGAAAAATAAATTCCTTTTTATCGGCATTTTACTGATAATACAACAATTATCTATTCATCAAGGTCAACCGCAATAGTTACGTTCTGTCTATAAAAAGCCACTTCTAATCTAGATGATTGCTGGAAGATTAGCACGTCGCAGTAAATTCAAAGAAAAGCAAGACCGTTTTTTCACAAGGTGTCAATTACTTACTTCTTGTGAGAATGTTATATTTAACAACGTGGTCCGACATTTCCAATTATTTTGGCATAATCTTTGACAAGAGACTTAAGTACAAGCTTTAAGTACAGTCTATTTAAAAAAAAAACAACTAAATAGTTAGATGATCACGTATGCCTTTCCCATTTGAGGAACAGCTGCAAACAGCCACCTCAATCGTCTTAAAGTCTTTCAAAGCAAGACTTTGCGGATGCTCGCTAGTACTTTTTAGTTTGTCCAAAACTTGGATGTTTAGACCAACCCTGGAATTCTCCCACTATTACAACACATTGAAGCTTTGGCCAAAAAGTACTTCAAAAACCTTGCGGCTTACTCCAATCCTGATCTGGCAAGGTTTGCTAAACCAAATCGGAAAGATTTAGTCCACAAACAACCAGTAAATTTAATTGAAACCAAATTTCTTTTTTTTACAAGTGGAAAAAAAAAACATTCTAATACTTAACCTCCAGAGCAACCTCTTAAAACACATCTTTTTTTAACGGAAAGTTTATGAGCCGTAAGGTCTTAAACTTACTTTGGTTCTCATTATAGAAAAAAGGGTTAGTCTTAAGAAAACTCCCATCCCAACAACAAAAAAAAAATATTAATTTTATTTATCTGGTACTTTATCCCACACTATTTGTTCAGCTTTGTACTCTTGCCTCAAGTGCATTTTTTTCATAGGTCTGCGCTCATGTTTTTCTAATTTGTAAAAAATATCTTAGAAATCTGCAGATGTTATTTGTTTGTTTTTGTCTACTTCACCTAATGTGTAAAAATTGCCTTCAAATGTTAAAAATAATGAAAAGTATCTCTTAACATCATAAATTGCAGTTCTCATGACAAAAGCTAAATCCAACTTTAGCTGATTTTTGCTTATGTATAATAAATGCAGTTTATTTTTACCAACATTTTTCTAGAGATAGGAAAACGGTGAGAAATACTGTATAGTTGGTGCTTAAGTTTAAAAAAAAAAAGGTTTATGTGTTATGTATCTGTTTTTGTTTGATTCAAAGTTTTTTTTTCTAGTTCCAGAAGAAGATAAAAACCATGCTCAAGAGCCAAACCAAAAAGTTCAACGTCTTTAAAAAACACATGACTCGCATGATTGAAGATAAAACCAAGCAAATCGTTGTCGTTATTTGCAAACTGAAAAAGATCAAACTGGACTTGAAGGACACCCTATTTAACTTTCGACATTGACCAGGAAACAAAAAAAGTAAAACCGCTTACACCGCCAAAATAATGTTTTTTGTTGCAAAACAGATATTTAATATCGTTCTGCTTGCAAATTTTCCGGCTTCCCATGCGTCTCCTTTAAGCGGTCTGCCGCCAACCAGGTCAAATCTAGCTTTTCTAAAAACAAAAAGCTCATAAAGCTACTACGGCAAAGACAATGCCGTCAAGGATGCCTCGCCCATAGAGGAAAGTATACTGTCGTGACTTACTCTAAGTCAAAGAAGAAGAAAAAAGCACAGGGTAAGTTTTTCAATTCTAACCTTATTAAGTCATCAGCTGTCCTTCCAAATTAGGCGTCTTTAAAACCATTTGGGTCTTTAACCATCAAGACCAAATAATCCATTTCTTGGCCGGCTAATAAAGCTAAGGAATCTATTTCTAGAACTGCTTCTAGTACTCTTGGCTCTTTTTCAAATCCTCCATCTCAGTCAGCCTCCACAAAAGGCGCTGACACATATTGCCCACTTCTCATTACAATACAAAACAGATCCGTATTTTCTGGTTTGTTGACAACACATCATTAATGTTGAAAAATTTTTGTCCAATCCTGAAATAAGATAAAGATCAATCAACAAAACATTATCTTTTTTTTTATATTTGTAGTCTTAAACATAAAAAATCACATATCCTCTAAAAACATTTTTAGTTTATAATATATAATAATAATTAGTAATAAAAATCCAAATTGCTTTTATTTGAAAAACAACAAGCAAGAAGCGAGCACATTTGACTGTCAGCAGCCGACACAAACATACCAAAAACAACCTATTTTATTACTCAAAGGATGCAAATTCAAAGCTCAGTTGCAATTTTAATTACAAAAGTACAAAGTACAGATTAGATTAGATTGAGTGTTAATTTACTAATCCAAGTCATCTTTTTAATTAATTTCAACTAATATCATTAATTAATTCAGTTTCTTTTTCAGCAGGATGGAACGCCCTAAACTTTTTTATATTCAGTTCCAGTAGGTAAAAGTTTACTAAAAGAAACAAGACAAAAAGATTAAAACGATCAACATTGTTGCCAACGACATTAAGCAAAGTCAATTGAATCTCACCAAGACTTTTTTTGGCTTGCACATAGACATCTACCAGAAGATTAAGAAAAGCAGCCACAGTTTTTGCTAATCGCTATGCATTCAATCTTGCCAGCCACACTACTGAAAGTCTAGTCCTTCTTTAAATGGCTTGCCAAGAATTTAGAAAATTAAAGCCCATTTGAGAACAAAGACCGGATAAATGTCCAGCTAAAAAACATTGTTGTCGCTCACAAAGAAGCTCCGCCCAAAAGAAGTTTTCCATTGTGGTTAACTTTTAAAAAGTCCAAAAAGCTGAAAAAAGTACCGGACAAATCTTTTTCAGTATCAAATTTAAACAGGCTGTCAAACCAACCAAACAAATCAGGCATCTTCAGCGCCATCAAAGCGATCAGACTATAAAACCAAAGGGTTTTTAACCCGGCCTGCTCTTAAAGCAACAGCGTCCACCTTTAAACAGTCAATAGTTCCCTAGGTCCTCTAACAAACTTTTGGCAGCACCCGCAAGGAGTACAGCCTCAAAACGTCTATTTCCTATTGTTATATGAAATAAAACTATATTTCAGAAATTGTCAGCGGTCTTTAAAGACATGCAATAACATTATATTGCATGCGGATTTCTGCGCTGCTCTCGTATTTGTTGTGAGCTTCAATATGTTTTATTACACTTATTAGTTAACGTCCAAAAACGTTTTTAACGATGTATTTTAGGAGTCTAAAATACATCGTAAAAAACGTTTTTAACAGCACTGAGGCTGATGCGGAACAAGCAGAGCTTACCACTCTAGGATACCTTCCTCTTTTAGTCAAGTGCATGGAAAAGAATGGGAAACCATTTTTTATGTGTTACTTTCAGCTACCACAGAACCCACAAAGCTGGGAAATCATATGTCTCTCAAAATTGTAAAACTTTACGGTCCGGGTAATGTATAAACCTTAGTATAGTGACATTGTACAATGCCATCGTTGCCAGTGTTATGGCCACACGGCATCAAGGTGCAATTCACCGTCTGAATAAAAAAAAAAACGCTATAGCTTATCCCAGCTTCACATGCACCAAGAGAAAAGAATCAAAGCATGTTGCAGGAAACCAGGTGCAACACGCTAACATTATCTCAGTCAAGAATTAGTTTTTTAACAGAGATGATTTTAAGGAAATACTTAAATTTTTCTAACATCTCCTAGTGTAAAAACTAGAGGCAGACAAATTGTCCAATACTAAACAATACTAAATTTTCCCCAATCTTTATGCAATGCTTATAAAGCTAGCACACTACTAATATTACCTAACAATCACCATTATTATTAGGCAAAAAAGTTCAAGTCAAAGAAAGTGTAAAACTTCTGAAAATTTAAATAAAAGAATGTTTAGTTGGTAGGCGCCCGTGAGGGTAAATACAAGTCTATAGGAAAAATTTCCTCCCAATCCACAAATCAAAATTTATTTTAGTAGATTCCAATTATCATTTCAATCATCCATTTGCTGACTTACAAGGTATTTGTGCCTACATCTCCAAACAACAGCTATGTTCTAGATTGATAACATACAATATTTAAGACGTTGGTTATAATAGCATTTTTACAAATTACATAATAGTCATTGTTTAAAGTTAATGTTTATTAAAAATATGTTTAGATCAATTTAATAATAATAAATTATAAGACTGTTTATTGTAATTGAAGAGGTTGTTTACAGTATAGATAATGAAAAAATATTGAATAAGACCTTTTTACCGATAAAGCTTGGTGGTTGTTGTCAACCTCTATTAGTTACACAAAACAACTTAACACTCAATGGTACTTGGGTTGCAATTTTAAGGTATACAAAAAATATTTTTGATACATTTTTTATTAAATTGATTTAGGTACGACTGCAAAAATAGAACCAGTGCTATATTTATTGATTGTTTTACTGCAATAATAAATTGTTTTATCTGTAGAAAAAAATTATTTCATCTGATAAAAAACATAGTAAATTAAAAAATTAAATTTATGAAAAAATATTCTAACCTAAAAACATCCATAGACGCGTTTCGAGGTTTACCTCTTATCAGTATGGCTTTATTTATTTAAACTTAATAATTGATTTTTAAATTACTTCGTCAACATTGTTCACCACCACAATTCAAAGTGAATATTTTAAAGGGTGTATTGACTATTTATACTAACTGACTTAATGACTTTATTTAATGGCTATGGTTAATAGCATTCTGAGAATGATCAAATAAACTAATTATTTCGGGATATTTAGCTGATGGTAATGACATGAAAGAATTAAAAAGGAAATTTGAAATTTGAAAATTAAAAATAGAATAAATTTTTTGCATAAATTATAATTACTATTATACAATTTCGTGTATATCAGAACATATATAAAATTATTGCTTTTACAACTGTCTCATTTGAGGACATTGCGTCTCTTCTTTATATATTTTACATAGTAAATTGTTTTATTATTTCAGGTTACAATCATCAATTAAATTACTTATTATTATTATTATGTTAAATAATAAGTATCATTATTTTTATTAATAATTAACCAAATAAAAATAAACATTTGCTACTTTTCATAATGGTAATTTTGTCAATTAAAACATAGAAACATTTTATTTAAGTTTATTTGTATATTATATGTATAACCAATTGTTAACGTTGTCACAAATATTTTTTTTTACCTGTTATTATTATATTTTTAATTCTTATTATGTTTATACTGAGTACTAATTTTTCATTAATAATTAACCCTATAAAAATATACATTTGTTATTTTTCATAATTATTAAGCAACTTAATTGGCAATTAAGTGTATTTAATTATTCAAATATTATTTTTAAAATAGTTCAACATTGTTTATTATGAACTTTTTACATATTTTAATTGTTTATAATTACATTAATTACTACAAAAGAGCTGTCTTGGGATATATATTTATATATATAACATTTTTATTGCACAAATATTTTACAACAATATTGTACCGTAGTCTTTTCGCCATTGAAATAAGGTAAATTAAATTGTAATTTTTTATAAACAAAAAAAAAATATGCATGAGGTATGATATATGATTCAATAATATGGTTTGTCAGATGATATGTTAGTTAGTCGATGTCATTAGCGAGAGGTAGGATATGTTGGAATAGTGAAAGAGCAGGTCTTTTATATTTTGCAATAATCTCTAGATTTCTAGGAATTATTAGATTATCTAGAACAGGGGTGCATGCGGCCCGCCTAGAACATGTTTGCGGCCCGCGATATTTATAACACTTTTACAAAATATATTTATTTAATAATGACCAAAGTAGTAAAAACTAATTTATTTAAAAAATACATTATTTGTGCATCCATATATTCAAAAATTAACTGTAGAAATTATGAAATGAATTAATAATTTATTCAAAATCAGTCAATCGAATCACAGCGGCCAAGGGTCAAGCATAGACAATTGTTTCGGTTCTACAAACCTCGTCAGTATGCCTTGTACGACCACGGCATCGCATGATAGCGAAGACAATTTTGAATAAATATTTCTGTGCTTATGAACACAATTGATATTATAAATAATCAAACGAAAGACTGGTTTGCCATCTAGTTGCAATTTTTAATACTAAAATGTCCGCATTAATCGGTATCATTTTAGCATTTATGCAATTGGCAGTCATTTCGCGGCTATAACGATTTTGAATCGCCAATAAATTATGAAATGAATTAATAATATATTCAAAATCAGTCAATCGAATCACAGCGGCCAAGGGTCAAGCATAGACAATTGTTTCGGTTCTACAAACCTCGTCAGTATGCCTTGTACGACCACGGCATCGCATGATAGCGAAGACAATTTTGAATAAATATTTCTGTGCTTATGAACACAATTGATATTATAAATAATCAAACGAAAGACTGGTTTGCCATCTAGTTGCAATTTTTAATACTAAAATGTCCGCATTAATCGGTATCATTTTAGCATTTATGCAATTGGCAGTCATTTCGCGGCTATAACGATTTTGAATAAATTATTAATTCATTTCATAATTTATTGGCGATTCAAAATCGTTATAGCCGCGAAATGACTGCCAATTGCATAAATGCTAAAATGATACCGATTAATGCGGACATTTTAGTATTAAAAATTGCAACTAGATGGCAAACCAGTCTTTCGTTTGATTATTTATAATATCAATTGTGTTCATAAGCACAGAAATATTTATTCAAAATTGTCTTCGCTATCATGCGATGCCGTGGTCGTACAAGGCATACTGACGAGGTTTGTAGAACCGAAACAATTGTCTATGCTTGACCCTTGGCCGCTGTGATTCGATTGACTGATTTTGAATAAATTATTAATTCATTTCATAATTTATTGGCGATTCAAAATCGTTATAGCCGCGAAATGACTGCCAATTGCATAAATGCTAAAATGATACCGATTAATGCGGACATTTTAGTATTAAAAATTGCAACTAGATGGCAAACCAGTCTTTCGTTTGATTATTTATAATTATGTAGAAATTATGACAAAAAATTGACTTTGATTTATATCTCGCTCCACTCTATTCCTTTTTTTTTCTGCTGCTTTGTAAACTTGTTCGGACCTGCTCTTTGTTTTTTTTCTGTATTCTCAATTTATGTATTTTTTTTGTTATTCTGGTTCTATCCAGTCTGTGTATGTGTCCTAGTCTTCCTAGCTGTCTCTCCTCTATTAATGTTTCTAGGTTCTAGGTTTAATATTTAGTTTATTTCCTACTTCCGAGCTCTTCACTTAATCTTTTCTCGTTATTTCTTTAATTATCATTAGAAATCTCATCTCCATTGCATTAATTTTGCTTTCATTTCTTTTTGTTGTTGTCCAAATTTTGCTCAAGTATAATAGAACTGGCCTTAATACTTTTTGTATTTCTGTTTTTATTATTTTTGTTATTTCTTCCTTAATCAAAAATTGTCTTTTGAGTGCATTGAATATTCTTCCTTCTTTTCCAGTTCTTGCACCTATTTCCATGTCTATATTCGTTGTTTCTTCTATTATTGTACCAAGGTAGTAATATTTTACTTGTTCAATTATTTGTCGATCCAATTCTATCTTGTGTCTTTTAGGTTTTGTCGCTACTACCATTGACTTTGTTTTGCTTGTGTTTATTTCCATGCCTATCTTTTTTAGTTTTTCTTAATATATTCTTTTGTTTCTTTGTAATTTTTCTTCTTTGTCTGCTATTAATATTATGTCATCCGCAAACATTAAAATTTGAATACCAATTTGTTTTATTTTTCTGTATCCTATCCTCGTGTCTTTTGGCTTTTTATTTACTTTTTTTATAGCTTCGTCTACTAATGTTGCAAAAAGTATAGCGGTTAGAGTTTGCAAAACAGTTAAATTATAATTTGTTTCAATTTTTCACTTCAAAAAATGTCTATAGTGAGTCTTAATCTAATATATGGATATATAATTTTATATGCGGCCCGCGGAGTTATAAAGCATTTCCAAAGTGGCCCGCAAGATCATTTGGGTTGGCCACCCCTGATCTAGAATCTCCAAATTGTTAGGATTATTTGCAAATTTGGTTTAAAGTTTTTAGAGTCTTTTGGAGAGTGGGATGAAGTTGGTTTTTTTATAAAGTAGTAGGTAATAGTTTGAAGAGATGCCCATTCTCCTACATAAAGGGGATTGAGAGTTGGTTTATTAGAGTTCAGGAATAATATGGATGCGTAGTCAAAGATTGGACGGCAGATTGTCTTGCATATGTGCATGGCACATTTAAAGTCAATTCCATTGTTTTTATACGTAAGGGATCGGAAGTGTTTTGCTCGGGATATGATTTCACATTTAATGGAGTTAGTATAAAACTTGAAACTCAGTTTGGGGTCAAAGTTTACTTTTAGATATTTACAAACATGAGATAGATTTAAGGATTGTTGGTTCATTTGGATACTAAGTAAGTTTTTATGGACTTTGTGGTAAGGGATTAGTAGTTGGGTTTTTAACGGGTTTGCAAAAAGACGCCATTTATTGAATCACAATTTTGTATTATCTAGCAAAGTTTGCAATTGATCTATAGATTGGTTTAGAGATTTAGCGTGAGAAACCAATGTTGTATTATCAGCATATTGCAGAATGTAAAAGTTTGGATTAAAACAAGATGGGTTAGAACTATATATATATATATATATCAGAGTAAAAAATATTATATAGAAGAAAAGACAAGGGATATTCTTGTGGAACACCTTGTTGTAAAGAGAAAGAATCGTAGTAACTATTAGCTATGCTAACCTTAAGAATTCAATCATATAAAAAACTTACTATTATATTAATTAAATAGTTAAGCACCTCTAGGACTGCTAGCTTAAATAGGAGGTTTCTATGCCAGACAGAGTCAAATGCCTTGTTTATATCCATAAACAAGACGCTTGAGTGTAGGATGTTTGGACGTTGGATGTTAGGATAGTTATTGGGTGGCTTGTTGATCTAATTTTCATAAAACCAGTTTGTGTTATGGCTATTTAATTGTGAATAAATTTTATAAGTTTATTTTGCAATATACCTTCAAATAGTTTATCAAGAACTGGAAGTAGTGTGATAGGGCGGTAACTAGCAGGGTAAGAAAGGTTAGCACTATTTTTAGGGACGAATTTAATTGTTCCCATTTTCCATTCATTAAGAAAATATTAGTAAAAAAAAACAATAATTGAAAATTTTTAATATGTAGTTATGAACGTCGTTATTAAACTCTTTTAAAATTTGTCTAGTTAGTAAATCATGTCCTGGTGCTAAATTTTTACCATTATTTAACAAGTCGTAATAGTCGTCTTTGTGTATTGTTTTGTCCAAAGAAGTGTCGTACGTCTGTCTACAAAATATGTCATACCATGTGTTGCGTTTTCTAAATGAATATTGTCAAAATTGTCACAGTTAGAGAAGGCAAATGCGTGATTAAAGTGTCTTTGAAAAGCATTGGCAATGTCAATGTCAGATAATAAACTATTCATAGAAACCGGGTCTGCTATTGAATTTGAAAGTAGTTTTTTTCTTTCTTTTTATTAACTTTGTTGCAGGCCGTTATGTATTTGTTTTGTCTGTACTGAAAGATTAAGTCGTGTATGTTTTTATTCAAGTCATTAAACCGTCTTTTTAATGTTGTGTCATTCACGATATAATTTTCTATTATATTTAATAAGACGCATAATGAATGGGGGAAAAGGGTGGTTATAGTAAGATTTTAATGTTTTAGGGGTATAACGGCGAATATATGCTGTTATTAGTTAAAAAAATAATAAGATGGTAGTGGGGGATATACTTGAGTGGGATTTAGCAAATAAGGAAAGTTCTTGGTTTACTTTTGCTATGTTACACATATTTAACATATGATGGAAAAAGTAATGTTTGGATATCAATACTAAATCTAATTGCCAAATGGTCCGAACAAAGTCACGAATAAAATTAACAGAGTGGATAAAGGGTTTTATTCTAGACAAACAGAGGAGAATATCAGGAGTAGTGCTCTGACTATTGTTCATAATAAACGTTGGTGGAGTAGGTATTCTAGAAAAATCAGAGTTTGGTTAATAATATTAGCAGGATTTTGAATTATGGACCAATTTTGATATGATATAGGATTTGGAGATTTAGTTTTAACAAATAAGGCACAGGAGATATTATTAATTGGGAGAAACATTTTATGATGTGGGATTTGCAGGTTCAACCCTGGGGATGTGCCGGTATCAACGGGAGGATAAACCTAACTCAGTTTTAACCAATCCGCTCGTTATCTAACTTAAAGGTGAGGAATTATTTGTGTGGTAATAGATAAAAGATTTACAATGTGCTACGGTTGGAGCTCGATAGTATTCTTTCTGTTTGCGGAAATCTTTTATTTATATTTAAGTTATTTCCGCACAATCTACTCTAACAGATAAAATTATGTCAAATAATAGAAGTTTTTCTACTCCCCCAGATAATAATTCAAAAGAAAAACCAAAACACGCTAATAAACAAAGAGTTTAAAAATGGATTCAACCATTATACAATGGAACTGCAATATTCTTGTTACATTCTTGACGTGAGAAGACGTGAAATATATTGCTCCATGTAAAGTGTGTTTTAAAGTGTAATTAGTTAGTTATTTAGTGTAAAAAACTGTTTATCGTATGTTAGTTATATAGTGCAAATCACTAGTAATACGTTAATTAAACCTAAGGTATTTAAAACTCTATTATTAATCATTATCAGTGGTAAAATTTTCCACAGTATACCTTATTACACGTCACAGCCATATTCCGCGGCTATTTCTACCTACTCAGCGATTTGCAAATAAGCCTATGTAGCTAAGTACGCTAGCTGCCCGACTCTAAATCGCAAGGTTTATGGTTCGAGTCCTCCAATTAGCAAAATTTATTTTATTTTGTTTTTATATTGTTTTTATTTTTTTTATATTAATTTGACATAATATAATATATTATATGTAATATTCTGTAATATTCATTTCATTCTGACTTTGTTATAATCATTTACCCTTAAAACCGTGGCCTTCTTGTTTGTCAATTGTTAGTCACCGCAAACGGCCGTGTTGGTGTGAAAAATTGTGTTCACTGTCTATCCTATCCATAAAAAACTATAATTTTAAATATATTTGTTATTATCTTATTTTATAAACATGTCTGTAAAAATTGAAACTTTGACGGTCAATGACATAAAAAGTCAACTAAAAAAACGTGGTGAAGTAATTAAAAAAGGAAACAAAGCAGAATTAGTAAATAAACTAAAAGATGTAGTAAATTCGAGTTATCTTCCAGATGATGATGATAATGAATTTGAGGATGATCTAAATAAATCCGCATCAAGCACAGATAGCAATGAAACTGTTATTTGTTCTAAATCAAAGAAAGGAAATAAAAATAAAAAAAGCAAAAATAGAAAAATCTACTCACTGCAAAAAACTGTAGACGAACTTAAACTGCAACTACGTTCTCTTAAAAATCAAATATTTAAACTAACCAAAAAATATAAAAATTCAAATAGCGATATTATAACTCCAGAGTACAAAAAAACTGTTTTATTAAGTAATGAAGATCCTATTAATAATAGCAGTATAATTGTAAATGAGCCCTCAAAAATATTAATTCTAGCAGATAACAATGGAAGAAATTGTGCTAATATACTATCTACGCTTGACCCAGTAAACTATCAAGTTGAATCAATTTTTAAGCCTGGTGCACTATATGAACAGGTACTAGGAAATTTTGATAGTACAATACAAAATTATTCAGAACATGATTATGTAGTAATAGTTGCAGGCTGTGAAGATGGTCATAAAGAACAACAAATAAATTTTAACAAAACTATAAATGCATTTAGAAACAAGTCCTGCAATATAGTGTTAACTGCAGGTACGTACTGGAACAACAATTCAAAATATAATGACACAATATATAAAAATAATAAAATACTTTGTAATATATCCCATAAACTTGAAAACTGTACTTTTATACCAACTAACTCAATTCTAACATCTAATAATGATTTCAACCAGAGAGGAAATGAGTTCTTGAAATTAGGAAAAACAAAACTAATGGAGCATATTAAACATATAATAATAGAAAATCAATCCAAACATATTATTAATAAAGTTCCATTGACAATAGAGCACCAAACAAATTATGCTATTGAAGCAAAAAGTAATAATCAACAAATAAATTCTGAAAATCATAATTCTACCAATAAACAAATTAAACCATTAAACAACTGCAATTTATCTCAACAATTATCAATTTTAGAAAATAATGACTCTTCTTTTTTATAAATGCTGTAGAAAATAAAGAAACAATAAATTATAACTTAATTCACATGAACGTTCAAGGTGTGTTAAATAAAATGGAAAATTTAGAAATTCTTCTCTTGCAACATTCTCCTGACATATTTTGCATAACAGAGACCTGGACATCTAAAAATAATATCAATTACGTAGCATTTAATAACTATAGTTTATCAGCGTATTACAATAGACCAAATAGAATTCACGGTGGAGTTGCAATATTTACGAACAAAAGTTTATCTGCCAAGGAAATTCCAATTATAAAAGCCCAGTCTATTGAAATGGTAGTAGAATGCTGTTCGATCATAATTGAAATACAAAACAAAAAAATTTGTGTTATTTGCATCTACAAAACTCCAGAAGCAGACACCAACAGATTCATAATTACATTAGGAAAAATACTGGATTATGCTAGTACAATTAGTGACACTATCATAATGTGTGGTGATATAAACATAGACAATCTAACAAATAATATTAACAAAAAACTTCTTATGGATCTATTCAATTCATATAAATTGATAAATAAAATACACGAACCTACTCGAGTATGTCACTATAAAAATGGAAATATATCTCGCACGGGAATTGATTATATTGTGACTAACTTAGACGAAAACTTATTTACTTGTTCTGTGATAATGTTGCACATGTCAGACCATTATGCTCAAGAAATTATTTTTAAGTATGCATGCAATAGAACTTGTTCAAATAATGAAAAATACTCCTACAGAGTTATTGACGACAATACATTAGAAAACTTGAATAATTTGCTTCAGTCAAATATGCGTAATTTTAAAATATCTACTGATCTAAATGAATCATTTGACAATTTTATTACTATTTTTTTAGACAATTTTAATAACGTTTGTCCAATTAAAATTAAAGAAAAGAATCAAAGAAAATCTAAAAGTAATTTAAAATGGTTGACTCCAGCAGTTTTAAAATCGAGCAACAACTTAAAAAAAGCTTTTTATAGATCTTCGGCAAAATTTTAACAATAAAAAAAATGTATTTTATAGAGAATCTAAAAGAGTTCATCGAAAGTTAGTCAACAATGCAAAATTTCGATACTACGAATTACAATTAGAAGCATCTAACAATCGGACAAAAGATGTTTGGAGAATTGTTAATAAAGATCTTAATAGGGTAAAAGAAATAAAAAATATAAAGTTAGTAAATAAAAATGTAGTTTTAGAAAACCCAGAAGAAGTTGCAAATCATTTTGCTAATTATTTTTCAAATATTCCATCAGAGAAAATTGAGCAACATTTTGGAGCTAACATTTCATTGAATTGTACCGTTTCACAAAGCTAAGTTCAATCTATGGGAATGTGTGAAATGTCAAAATCAGAGATTCAATCAATAGTACAAAATCTGAAAAACACAAATGCAGTAGGAACCGATGGAATTTCTACTAAAGTTTTAAAATTTGTTTGTAACACAATATTGACACCTTTAACCAATTTGATTAATCTTGCTCTTACGGAAGGTGAATATCCAAGAGCCTTAAAAGTTGCGAGAGTTGTACCTGTATATAAAAAAGGATGTTTAAATGCAGTCGAAAACTACAGACCAATATCAATATTAAACATCCTATCAAAAGTATTTGAAAAAGTTATATACAACCAAATTTGGAATTACCTTACAAAATTTGATTTATTGAGTAACTGCCAACATGGGTTTGTAAAGAAAAAATCCACAGAAACTGCAACTTTTGATTTCATCGAACATATACACAAACTCATGGATAAAAATCGTTACATCGTTGGATTATTCTTTGATTTATCTAGCGCATTTGACGTAGTAAACATAAATTTTATAGAAAAAAAACTGTGGAGTATTGGAATTAGGGGGCGTGTTTTAAAGTTAGTTGTGTCGGTTTTATCTCAAAGGAAAATGTCTGTAAATATAGGTTATAGTGAATCAAAGGTACATGATGTATTATTAGGCGTAGCACAAGGTTCAGTTCTTGGACCTTTAATTTTTTTAATTTATATCAATGATTTATCAAGCTGTGTTTCTTCCGGTTATACTATAAATTTTGCAGACGATATATCCGTCATTGTTGATGCAGAGTCAGAAGAAACTTTACAAATAAAGGCAGCAACTGTAATGGTAGACATTCAAACTTGGTGTAATAAAAATAATTTAATTATAAATACTGATAAAACAGTCAGTGTTCAGTTTTATAAAAACAAAATTCCAAATAGAAATATCCCATTTAGTGCTAACCATACTAAATTCTTAGGATGCTATATCGACTGCAATCTTAAATGGAATATTCATATCGATCATGTGGCCAACAAATTGAACAGCGCATACTATGCTATTTTAAAACTTAAAAAAACAATATCTCAAAACTATTTGATACAAGTTTATTATGCTCTAGCATATTCTCATATGTCATATAACATAATTATCTGGGGAAAATCTTCTGAATCAACAAGAATACAAATAGCGCAAAAGAGAATATTACGACTAATCTTTGGCCTGAAGCGCATTGAATCATGTAGAGAGTTATTTAGAACTCACAAAATATTAACTTTTACATCAGTATATATTTACAAATGTGCTACTTATTCGTACATGAAAATAGATTGTTTTGAGAAAAATTCAGCTAACCACCAATATGATACTTGGCACGGCCAGGAACTAAGGACTCCCCGACACCATACGTCAACATACAAAAAATCACCAAATTTATCATGCATCACCATCTTCAACAAACTGCCATCTGATATAAAAAACGTCAAAACGTTAAATTTATTTAAATGTAAACTAAAATCATTTCTCATTGACGAGTGTTTTTATACTCTTGATGAATATTTTAATACTTAATTTTTGTTTAGTGATTATTTATCAAATGTTATTTATGTTTTTTAGGAATTATATAATATCATGTTATATTGAAATATACTTTTGTATTTGTATTTTATTTGTATTGTATTGTACTTAATTTTAATTTATTGTAGTTTATAGATAGCATACTATTTGTACTTTTTACCATATATACATTCATATTTGACTTGACATATATCGTGTACACGATCATTTTTAATGTCTAATAAAGATTATTATTATTATTAATAGCTATAATGCACTTTACAATTTTTTTTTAAATTTTATTAGCTGAATTTTCACCTATCTGAGTTTCCTTACAGGAAACTAATTTTAAGGTTGGAAGTTTAGTTAATTTTTGTGGTTATCTTATTTATCGGAAAGATTGTATAAATATTGATCGTGCTCAGGGTGGAGCGGCATTAGTGGTTTGTGATACGGTTTTCAGCAAAGAACTCTGTGTGAACACTTCATTAGAAGCAGTAGCCGTTTAATTACAACTCCCTTACCCACTGACCATTTGCTTAATCTATATTTTGGCAAACGTCAGTTTGGACATTCGTTTGATTGAACTTAAACAACTTCCATCTACATTCTTTCTTATGGTGGATTTTAATGTTCATGACACTGTGTGGAGCTTAAGTCAAACCAATGTCAGAGGTTGTAACTTAGCCAATCTATTTTCAAAATCAGATTTAGTTATCGTAAATAAAGGTAACAATACCTACTTTTCCGTGGCCAATAGATCGTTCTCGGCATTATTGACCTGATAAAGTTAGAAAATTTTCTGGCCGGACCGCTTCTGTACCTGTTAGTGGGTTATTGTCAGATGACCAAATTATTACCGATATCTCAAATTTTCTGGCCGATGTTTATTTTGACGCTTCCAGTGATGATAATTACAATAAAAATTTTCAAGAGATTAAAACTAACATAGAGAAGAAACATTTGTCATTCGTTTCCGACGATGATGAAATATACAGGGTGTCCGGAAAATACGTGTACAACGTTTGACAACAGACTCCTGACGTCAAAATAGGTCAATCTAAGCCGACTTAGTTATATCCAAAATTGTCTCGTTTAGCCGGTAGAGGGCGTCAAAAAAACAAAAGTATAACAAAGTTGAAAGTATCTATTGTAAGAAACTAAGTAAAACAAAAACATTACTTAAGCAAATGTGTAAAATGACCGCCATCTTGCTGAATACACTTATTAACACTCTTTAAAAAATGATATTGGACCCTATCTAATGTCTCGGGATTATTAAAATGGTTGCCTGCATTTAAAATCCGCTGCAATAAATCATCGCGTGTGTTTACCGGAGTCTTGTAAACTTCTGTTTTAATAGCGCCCCACAAAAAGAAGTCACACATATTTAACTCAGGAGAACGTGGTGGCCATTTTACTGGTGCATCATTGCCTCTTCCAATCCATCGGTTGGGATATTGATGATGTAAGTATTGCCGAACGGCAACGGAAAAATGGGGCGGGGCACCATCATGCATATACCACATTTCCCTCCGAAGTAAAAGGGGCAAATTCTCCAGAAGAATTGGTAATGTGTCTTGCAAAAAATTTAAATAAATATTTCCATCTCACCTGTCTGGAATAACAATGGGACCAATAAGGTAGTGATCAATAATACCTGCCCAAATATTAATTTTAAATTGATGCTGATGATGTGCAACTTTAATGGCATGTGGATTTTCATCGGAATAATATGTTCGTTGTGCAGATTGGTTACCCCAGATCTTGTAAAGCATGCCTCGTCAGTAAACATAATTTTTCTACAAAAATTTGGAACAAGGATTCTTTTGTTTCTAATAAATTGACAAAATGTAAGCCGCATGGGAGGATCAGTCGGTAAAAGTTCCTGGACTTTTTGTATGTGGTAAGGATGTAACAACTGTTCTCTTAAAACCTCATTGACAATCGTTTTAGGAACATTTAACTCACGTTTTAAGAGACGGGTACTGGTACTTGGTTCTTCTTCAACTCTTTCCAGAATCATCTCTTCTGTTTCCACAGTTCGAGTTGTTCGCATACGACCCCCGCCTTCAAACTTTTTCTCAAAACTGCCCGTATCCCGAAGATGACGCTCAATATTGGCAAATGTTTGGTGGTTTGGTATTCGACGGTTAGGAAACCTCTCCATGTAAACCCTAACACTCTGACGCCCATTTCCTTGACAAAACCCGTATACCAGGAGCATGCCAACTTTCTGAGAGTTTGTATAATTTTCCATTTTTAATGGTAAAATGAACTTGTAATTCAAGAATGTTGATCGTATACTTGAGTAAATTTCATAGACTGGTGACAATTTGTCAATAATTGTCAAATTATTAAACGCCATAGCAACAAGGTCACTTAAAAAATTATTGTAACAGGTAATTTCTTTTTAATATTTACAAATTTTTGACGCCCTCTACCGGCTAAACGAGACAATTTTGGATATAACTAAGTCAGCTTAGATCGACCTATTTTGACGTCAGGAGTCTGTCGTCAAACGTTGTACACGTATTTTCCGGACATCCTGTATAATGCACTTTTTAATGTTTGGAAATTAGACTCGACATTATCTGAAGCGCACAATACTGCTCCAGGTGCCGATTTGATACAAAATGATAGGCTTAAGCATTTAAGTCGCTCTGCCAAACTTTAGCTTTTGGCAGTTTATAACCGTGCATGGTCAGCAGGGTACTGCCCTGAGTCATAAAAGCTGGCTATCATCGTACCAGTACTTAAACCTGGTAAAGATAAAAAGCTCCTGACAAGTTATAGGCCTATCTCTATAACTAGCTGCTTATGCAAGTTATTAGAGAGAATGATCAATAAGCGTCTTACTTGGTTATTAGACTCAAAAGGTCTAATTGCTAATATACAATGTGGTTCAAGGCGCCATTGTTCTACGACTGATCACCTTGTTTGGGTGAATACAGCAATTAAAAATGCTTTTGTGCAAAATCATCATCTTGTCGTTGTATTCTTTGATATTGCAAAAGCATATAACATGACGTGAAAATACAATGTTCTACAAACGCTTCTTTCGTGGGGTATTTCTGAAAACATGGCATTGTTCATACAAAGCTTATTAACTTCCTGCTTGTTTAAGGTACGTGTAGGTAATAGCATCTTGGGAATACGTCAGCAACAGAATGGTATTCCGCAAGGGTCCATTTTAAGCGTGACGCTATTTATGATAGCTATTAACGACATAAGTCAGTTCATCAAGCATCCGGTGAACGGATGTATGTATGTTAATGACGTAGCTATCTATTGCGCTTTGAGAAACATGTCAACATTGGAACGTCAACTTCAAATAACTATCAACCGCATTTTGACCTAGGCTAATAGCAATGGATTTACTTTTTCTACATGCAAAACGTTGCTTATCCATTTTTGTAGAAGGTAAATCCCACACGGTGACTCTTTATTATATCTTGGTGACAAACCTATTTCAGTACAGGAATGTGTTTGAATCTTCGGTGTCACATTTAATTGTGCGTTAATTTGGCGTCCCTATTTAATAAATCTGAGATCAAGATGTGTTCCGGTTCTAAACTTGCTCAGGTCGTTGAATGGAAAGTCATGGAGAGTGGATCGAAAAACAATACTACTTTTGCATCGCGCTTTGGTGCGTTCAAAATTAGATTATTATTAGATTATATTATACGGTTCCAAAAACCGATTGCTGTAAGAAATTGCAGTATACTTTAAGAACTGAATTTCCAACTTCCTAATTTATATCAACTGTCTTACTGTCGCGACCCTCCTTGAATTTTTGAGAATGAGCAAATTTTTAACTTTACCAGTTGAATATCAAACTAAATTTTGCAAAAAGCAGCACGTAAATGCTACTTGGATTTATACCGATGTCTCAAAAAGTAACGACGGTGTAGGTTGTGCTTTTCTGGTTGATGAGTTGCAGTTTACATTTGGCTTGCCAAGTGAGCAGTGTTTATACTGCAGAACTGTATGCTATATACCAGGCTCTTTTCTACATCCAATTAAGTTTAGGTTCATTTTATGTTATATGTACAGACTTGTTGAGTGCATTAAATGCTATTGTTTATCAACATCCTGATCATTATTTGCTGAAGCAAATTCACTCAATTTTGCTTCAAGTGTCTGAATTAAATGTCATTGTTTACTTTGTCTGGATTTCCAGTCACGTAGGTATCAGTGGCAATAAAAAAGTTGATGCGCTTGCCAAATTGGTTATAATTAGCGCGATAATGTTACAGACAAAGCTTGTATTAAGGATGTTTGTAAGTTTTTTCAACAATTGATGTTGATTGCTATTTAAGACAACAAGCTACGATGTACTTAAAGCGCCATTACACCGTAGAGTTTGTCATGCAGGCCAAAGCGTAGGGTAAAGGTTATTTTCACGCAACTTTGCATCTGAGGTGCCGCCAGTTTGTGATACTTGTAATGTTCCCTTAACTGTTTGTCATATTTTATTAGATTGTCGGCAATTTTTGAAACAAAGAGTTGCGTCTGAATTATCACCCAGTTTGTCGATTGTCTTGGGCGATCAGATCGTTGAAGTCGATCGGCTGCTCAACTTATTTGACAAAGCAAATTGGGTATATGGATATAATTGTTAATTTATTGTGATTAATGTTTGTGTATCATAAAATCTAGCAGTGTTTAGGACCTTTTACACCCTAGACACTGTTAGAATTATCTAGTCATTTTTGGTATAGTCTTTAAAGTTTGTGTTTTATCATTGTTGTTTTATTTATTTATTTATTTAATTTTATTCTTTAATATGCCATTTTACAGCATATTATTTTACATTTTTAATAGTTAGAGAAAAGAATCGGCGTTAATAGTCTTCTTAGGCTGATACGCCAAAAATCTAAACTAACTAATAATTTATGTTAGAAGGCCGTGTGGAATTGTCTGTTTTGTATTACATTTGCAAGCCGGCAAGACTCTCCGCCTCGCTAGCGGCTTTATAGCCGTCGTTTCTCTCGACATCACTCATAACAATTAATAGTTTATAGTTCCAGCTAGGCTGGAACTATTATGTTATTATTACGTTCACTAGAACGACATTTATTTAACATTCACAACTAATATCAAATAACTGATGACAACAACAAATTCACACCACCCGCAACACACAACAACACCTGTGAAAAGAAAAGAAAAAACTGATGATGGCCTAACCGCCGAAACCGGTCTTAATATATAAAAGTAAAATCAGCACAATAAAGTATAAAATTTTTATTAAAATACCCTAACCTCAATTATTTTAAACTGTGCAATAATCAGAAACAAATACTATAAATACAAAAAATTATCCTCGAGTCAATTCTCAGTCAAATAATTTTGTCATATTTTTGCATAATTTTGTATAAAGTATGAAATTGTATTATATATGCGTTTAAGATTGTTGCATCTTGTTTGTTATTACATTTGTTGTACAACTTTATATAATTTGTTAAAATGATAATGATTTTTAATTATGCAATTAATTGTATAACGTAGAAATGCATAAGGAATATGTTTCTAATGCAAAATTCAATTATCTAACGTCTTTTTCTTTAATGCACGGAAAACAAGTAATTAAGGAATAATATTTTGACACTTGAAGCTGCATTTAAGCTTGAAGATTACTGCTTATACAGGGTGTTAGGCAAAAAAACGTATATAATCTAAAAACCATTGTAATTAGTAAGTAAAAAAAATAAATTTTATAAAAAAAAGCATGTTAAACCCGGGAAGGAATTTGGTTACGCAAGGTCACCACATTTTAAAAGCTAGATTTACTTTTGGGCGTTTAGAATGAATTGAAATAAGGTATATTGAACCCGAGACACAAAGACAAAATTGGATCTGTTCACTCAAACTCAATATAACGTGTAAAATCGTAATTGACAATACTGAAAAATTATTTTTGGTTTCTATGCTGCTATGCCGTCGCCTTCATTTTAGCGCTAAACGAGATGGTTTTTGTAAAGCAAATGCACCAATATTTTAAAATAAACTAAAAAATTATATCTACATTTACATCTATTTATTTTTATTTTAAATCTAATGTACTGTAGAGCATAAATTGAATACAACTAAAAATACATTGTTTTGAGTAACAAGATACAAATTGACTAAAATTGCTAAATGTAATAAACTAAAAACATTTTTTTTACGTATTATAATATGTTTTTAATACTTATCGTTTTATTTAACTTTTGTAATATTAAAGTAACTACTACTATTACAAGTTGATCGCATTATGGAAAGATGGCTCTACATTTGCGATTCAAAACTAAACAAAATTTTAAAACCAACATTAATTAATTAGTATTTATAATATAAAGACACAATAGTTTAATAATTATTTGATAATAACAAAAAGCATTAACAAATTCTAATATACTATGCTAGCGACATTTCAACAACATACGCGTATGTACTTTAAGTTCATCGCATTGTGTGCTGATGGCAAAAGCAACTAATCGAAGTCAAAAAGAAGTACAGTAGTGTTACATATTTTAACAGTACAAAAGTAAAATTGTTAAAACGTTGTTTATAATTTCGATAATGTTAATAATTTCTATTTAATCTTTACTTAAAAAAAAAAATAAATAAATAACATTTACTATATTTTCCAATAAATGTAAAATTATTATACTATTTGCGTTTAAATTGTTTTGAAATGGCTTTTTTTCTTTATATTAATCTCCTTATAAAAACATTTTTTTTTTAATTTCAAAATGTGATATGGGCAATTCCATTTCAAACGGACCAGAGCTAGGGGGGGGTGCGTTGAGAAACTTGCTTATGTATTTTTTGTAGTTTCTATAACTTATTAGTAGTCTTTTGATTGATATATGAGAGTATGAAACCTATAAAAAAAAATTCTACGATTTTTTTAAGTTTTTTTGACGTTTTTTAACTTAATCACATTTTTTGTTTAAAAACCGCAATTTTAACTCAAAAAAAATAAATTTACTAATGAAATCAATCAGAAATTTTCCGTAGAATCCAAATCTGGCGCCATTTCAAGTTTATACCCTGTCTATAAGCCGCAAAAGCCATAAAACCATGTTTTTGTTCTTAGTGGGCTGTGCAAAAAGGAGCATTTTTTATTTTTTTTTAACCGCCATAGTTGACGTATTTTGATGTAAATTAATTAAAAAATATAAATTTGTTTTGTGTATTTGGGTTTTAAGCGTCTAAAACTCAAAAAATCTGCAAAGTAGGCCTATTCTTCAACATAAACTTTTACAAATGCACGTTTAGCAGCGCTCAGAGGAACAATACACCAAATATTATTAAAAATTTGAATTCTGGGGACAATTTTACATAAAAAATTGTCAGTGTTGTACTCATTGTCTATAGAAAAGTCCATCTAGAAAAAAAAATTTACAAAATTTTTTTGCAAAAAATGCGTTAAAAATTATTTTTTTTTTTTATTTACAAAAAATATTATAAACACACTAGGGTGTGGTTTAAAACTTTTTTTTAACAAATTTTAACAAGCGACAGGCAGATTTATGTTTGAATGCCAATAATAATAATATTATTAAATTTTTGCGCCGATAGATCGAGTCTAAATTTGTGCCGCAGGCGCAAAAACTATCAAACAAAGAGTAAAATGGCCAAAAATTGGTTCAAGCGACAAAAAATGTCTTTGTTAAACTTCTGAAATCAACTTAAAAAAATATATTCCAAATAATCTTTAAAAAAAATTAAAAAAAAAAAAAATTTTAAGTAAATTTTGAACAAATTTTTTTTTCTAGATGGATTTTTCTTTGCCAGATAAGCACGACACTGACTATTTTTTATGTAGAATTGTTTGCAAAACTAAATTTTTTAATAATATTTGGTGTATAGTTTCTCTGAAAACTGTTAAATGTGCATTTGTAAAAGTTTATGTTGAAAAATAGGCTTATTTTTGCAGTTTTTTTGAGTTTTAGACGCTTAAAACCCAAATACACAGAACAAATTTATATTTTCTAATAAATTTACATCAAAACACGTCAACTTTAGCGGTTAAATTTTTTTTTTTAAATGCTTCTTTTTGCCCAGCCCACTGAGAACAAATACATGGTTTTATGGCTTTTGCGGCTTATAGACAGAGTATAAACTTAAAATGGCGCCAGATTTGGATTCTACGAAAAAATTTTGATTGATTTTATTAGTAAATTTATTTTTTTGAGTTAAAATTGCGGTTTTTAAACAAAAAATGCGATTAAGTCAAAAAACGTCAAAAATACTTTAAAAATCGTAGAATTTTTTTTATGGGTTTTATACCCTCATATACCGATCAAACGACTACTAATAAGTTATAGAAACTAAAAAAAAAATACATAAGCAAGTTTCTCAATGCACCCCCCCTAGCTCTGGTCCGTTTGAAATGGAATTGCCCATATAAAAAAATTACTTATTATGTCACAAACAAAAAAATACTTTTAAATTTCAACGAAAAAAAACCACACTTACATTAAAGACTAGATTTAAACAGTTTGTTAACATTTACTTTAAACATCTGTGGCTTACAAGTCTTGCAAAAAAACTGAATTTAAAAGTTTATTCCATGTGTCGATAGTACGGTTAAAAAAGTGTTGATCCTACATCTCTAAACTGTTATTATTGTATTACAAGTAAATATTTGTTTAGATGGCAATCTGTATTGTATTTTGTGTAAACAATGTTTGTAGATATATCAATATAAAACGCAAAGGTCTGCAACATTACGTCTGTGTTGTAAAGTATCTAAATCATTAGTCATTTTTGGATCGGCAATGATCTAAATAGCGCGTTTAAAATTGAATTGAGAAAAAATAGTGTAGTTTTTGATGCCCCTCTCTAAACTTGGAAACAATATTCAATACAATAACAATTATAAGTTATATTTATATATGCAAAAGTTGAACAGAAGTAAACATTTTACATTTATTAAACAATGTTTTTTATATACTTTTGAAGTATAGTCGTTCCAGAGAAGATTATGTGATACTGTAGCCTTTATAAGACAAATTAAAGATTGAGATATAGATTTGTTGTTAAGTTTAATATTTTGCACTGATGATACCTTAGATTTTGATTTTAAAACAGTAAACAGTTGAGTTAAAACTAAATTAACAATGTAAGGAGTGTTCCATTCAGATATTGTGTACGAAGAGTGCAATCATCTACAAAACTACAAATAAAACTTTTAGTTATTTGAAAAAGTTTATTAATTTAATTCAAAAATAAAAAGCAGAACTTTAAAGAACACCACCAGTTATGATTTTTAAGTTTTACAGATTTATGATTACAACTTATACAATGGAGGTTATTAATAATATTAGAATGTTATACCTTATCAAATGCTTTAGAATTGTCTAAAGCTACTGCAAAAAATATTTGTCTAAAGTAGAATTTTATTATATTTCTTAAATATATATATATATATATATACAATGCAACATGCAAGACCATTTTAGATACGCAACGCAACATGCAAGATCACAAAGAACATACGAAGACGTGGTCTCGTATGTTCTATATACGCAACGCAACATATGAAACCATGGTGAAGGCGCCAAAATATATGTGATCTTCTATAGGCGTGACCAGCTCTTTGGTGGGTTGCTTGTTTAGCAATGATAGAAATTTGTGACCGCCTACTATTTTCTTTTGTTATTGCAACGTTTTATATTAATTCAATTTGCATCAATTAGTTTTGATTAAATTTTTATCCTGTGCTGCAATATGCTAATTAATTATACAAAACACGCAGTACTATTTATTTTTATTGGAATAATCCTTAATTTTATTTTAATACCTAGCGACGGCAAGTGGCATAATAGAGATATTGTTAGCATTATATTGTTTGAAACATCTGCTGCTTAAGCAGGCTATTGAACTGGCATGACTTTGAGATAAACACAAATTCACGGCGATGTAATATAGTATCATTATATTATTTATTACTGCTTTTACTTATTGTTTTATTGCGCGTTAATATCATACAACACTACATCAATCACAATAGTTTTCAATAATCAATATAAACTTTTTAATTATAATGTATCCTAATTAAGAAATTTATTTTGCAGTTTTTAATAATAAATATTATATGAAAAAATAGTTTTTGTAATTTAATATGCAAAATTGTTCTATTTAATTGAAATTTATTTAACAAAAATTTCTAAGTATACAGGTTACAAAATATACAATAAGAAAACTTTTACTTCCACATTGCTTGACAAGTTAAATTGAATGCATGCAACTAAAACTAACTGAATTAAATAGTAATGATCTGGCGGCTTACTTATTTAGACGTTTAGTTATTTACTTGTTTACATGTGTATTTGTTTAGTTGGTTACTTCTTTACTTGTTTATTTGTTTACTTGTTTACCTGTTTACCTGTTTACTTGTATACTTGTTTACTTGTTTATTTGTTTACTTGTTTACTTTTTTATTTATTTAGTTGTTTACTTGTGTAGTTGTTTACTTGATTACTTGTTTACTTGTTGTTCTGTTTAGTTGTTTATTTGTTTAGTTATTTACTTGTTTAGTTGTTTACATGTTTAGTTGTTCTGTTGTATACTAGTTTACTTGTTTATTTGTTAACTTGTTAACTTGGTAACTTGGTAACTTGTTAACTTGTTTATTTGTTTATTTGTTTACTTGTTTACTTGTTAACTTGTTTATTTGTTTATTTGTTTACTTGATAACTTGATTACTTGTTTACTTGTTTACTTGGGTACTGGTTAACATATTTAGTTGTTTACTTGTTTACTTGTTTAGTTAGTTTGTTGTTTACTTGTTTACTTGTTTACTTGTTTACTTGTTTACTTGTTTACTTGTTTACTTGTTTACTTGTTTACTTGTTTACTTGTTTACTTGTTTACTTGTTTCACACAAACAACTGCATAACAAAACAAATAAATAACTATATTATGTGTATGTTGAGATAATATAAAATAAGAAATTTATCCGCCGTCGGACCATTACACCTTAATCCAGTTAACATATTTTAAGTTTTAATCTTAATGCATTCAATTTAATTTAAAACAAGTTATCTTGTAATAGTGATCAGTCAGATTATTTGAATACAAAATCTTTGTATCTATTGATAGCTTATTTTATGCGGTGCAATAATATAAAATAAGAAATTCAACGGCCGACGGATAAATACTATAAAGTTTAGATAATATTAAATGTTACATTATAGAAAAAATGTTTAGTTAAATACTTAAAAAATTGCAATTGCAAATTAATTAAACTATTATTATGCGCAAAAAAGGTTTATACTTAATAAGTAAAAAAAAACAATAAATACAATAAATAACAATAAAAGATTACAGAATAAATTGTTTACTTGTTTACTTGTTTTTTTGTTTACTTGTTTACTGATTTACTTATTTAGTTGTTTATTTGTTTACGTAATTACTTGTTTACTTCTTTGCTTGTTTACTTGTTTGAGTATTACTTATTTACTTGTTAACTTGTTTACTTGTTTTGTTAGTTTGTTGTTTAGTTGTTTAGTTGTTTACTTGTAAACTTGTTTACTTGTTTTGTTAGTTTGTTGTTTAGTTGTTTAGTTGTTTACTTGTTTACATGTTTACTAGTTTATTTATTTAATTCTTTACTTGTTTAGTTATTTGCTTACTTATTTACTTGTTAACGTGTTTGCTTGTTAACTTGATAACTTGATAACTTAATAAATTGTTTATTTATTTACTTGTCAACTTGTTTACTAGTTTACTAGTTTGCTTGTTAACTTGTTAACTTGATAACTTGTTTATTTGATTATTTGTTTACCTGTTCACTTGTTAACTTGCTTATTTCTTTGCTTGTTTATTTGTTTACTTGTTTACTTGATTACTTGTTTACTTGTTTACTTGTTTACTTGTTTACTTGTTTACTTGTTTACTTGTTTACTTGTTTACTTGTTCACTTGTTTACTTGTTTACTTTATTACTTGTTTACTTGTTTACTTGTTTACTTGTTTACTTGTTTACTTGTTTACTTGTTTAATTGTTTTCAATTTAATTCAAAACAAGATATTTTGTAATGTGATCATTCAGATTAATTGAATAATGAATTTTTGTGTTTATTAAAAGCTTATTTTATGCGGTGTAATAATATAAAATAAGAAATTCAACTGCCGACGGATAAATACTACAAAGTTTAGATAATATTAATTGTTACATTAAAGAAAAAATGTTTAGTTATATACTTAGAAAATTGCAATTGCAATTCGATTAAACTATTACTATGCGCAAAAAAATATTACAATTAATAAGTGAATAAAAATAAAATAAACAACAAGAAAGAGTTATAGATAAAGCTTGTTCAATTGTTTACTGGTTTACTTGTTTATTTGTTCACTTGTTTACTTGTTTACTGGTTTACTTGTTTATTTGTTTACTTGTTTACTTGATTACTTGATTACTTGTTTACTTGTTTACTTGTTTACTTGTTTACTTGTTTACTTGTTTATTTGTTTACTTGTTCACTTGTTTACTTGTTCACTTGTATACTTGTTTATTTGTTTACTTGTTTACTTGTTTACTTGTTTACTTGTTTACTTGTTTACTTGTTTACTTGTTTACTTGTTTACTTGTTTACTTGTTTACTTGTTTACTTGTTTACTTGTTTATTTATTTACTTGTTTACTTGCTTCCTTGTTTACTTGTTTACTTGTTTACTTGTTTACTTGTTTATTTGTTTACTTTTTTACTTATTTTGTTGTTTACTTGTGTAGTTGTTTACTTGATTACTTGTTTACTTGTTGTTCTGTTTAGTTGTTTATTTGTTTACTTGTTTATTTGTTTAGTTATTTACTTGTTTAGTTGTTTACATGTTTAGTTGTTTTGTTGTTTACATGTTTAGTTGTTTTGTTGTATACTGGTTTACTTGTTTATTTGTTAACTTGTTAACTTGTTTAGTTAGTTTAACTGTTACTTAAAAAACAAATTTTTTATTTGTATACTTAGACAATTGCATTTTCAAATTAAATAGTCAATTAACATGCGCAAAAACGGTTTACACTTTTTACAAGTGGAAAAAAATAACAATAATAATTTCTTCACGCTTATATACGTAGATTGATACCTAGCATAAAAGTGTTTTTAATTGTACTACATTTATTGTGATATAATAAGAAATAAATCCATCCATCATAATTTAAAATAAAATAATGTAAAATAAAATAATAGTAGCCTATACAAGTATCATTACAGCGAAAATAAGCTAAAAGGATGCTGTAATATCCAAAAGAAACGGTCTACTACAAAAAAATACACATAAAATCTATTTATAGTTTTACGTTTCCCCTTTTATTGATGAAGGTTGAGTGAAGAAGTTAATATATTCCTGTTTTTAAATGCTTCGTTTTATACTATCTAATATAATTATATCGCATTTAATGTAAAATATTACATTATATTAAATGCAACTTGATTTGTTAATAGTATAAAGAAGATTTAAATTAAAAAAAAAATTGCTTGCTTGTCTAATAAATTAATTGAATGATTGGTATATTTAAATTTGTGTGATGGCATTTCATTCAGAATAGGGTAAAATAAAATTACAATGAAGATAAAGAATTGTATTATGTAAAAGGTATTTACAATCATAACAGTTTGCTTAACAAGCAACGTTGGCCATGGAAATAAAATAATGGGCGTGCGTTGTTTGTTCTATCGGCCAGCCTACACAAATTAAAACCTGCTGTAACTTTTTTATTTAAAAGTGTAAAAGAAAGGTACAGTTAGCTTTCTGCTACAAATTTGATTTTCTATCTATATGTTCAATAATTAGAAAAGTATAAAAGTGACTTTGCATGTTGCATTGTAAATATATATATATATATATATATATATATATATATATATATATATACATATATATATATATATATATACATATATCACCATGTGTCCTTTATAAGTTTTATATGTAAAATAGATAATAGTAGTAAATATATTTGTTTTATATTATTATTATTTTTTTTACTTGCATTTAGCGTCGACTACTAAAGTCATTGGCTATTTATTTTGTTATATATAATAATAATAATAATCTCAGGTTATAGACCAGAGGAAAACAAAACAACACATTAAAATAACAATCACGTTAAATAAATAAATAAATACTAAATCTAATATCACAGTTGCTAAAATTGAACACTAAATTTAAAACTAATATTACAGAACCAACTATCACAAATGACAACAAAGTTGTAAAAGACTTTGATGCCAGTACCTATCCATTAACCTAACCTAATATCACAGATGACACCGATGCTGTATAAAGCTTCGATGCCAGATCCTAAAAACTAAAGTAACTAAACCTAATATCAACAACTTAACCTAATATCACAACCTAACTTAATATCACAGATGGCATCGAAGCTGTAAAATGCTTCAATGCCAGACCCTAAAAACTTACTAAACCTAATATCACAGATTGCACCAAAGTTGTAAAAGACTACGATGCTTTAAACAACTTAACAATACAAACTGATCAATAAAAATTAATAAATAAATTAACACCAAAATCATTACAAGACAACTCAAAAACGTGGTTACACCTGTTTAAAGAGTCCTGCGTCTTTTAAAAACTGGACGCATCTTTCCATGGACTCCTCTCTAATTGATAAAATAGATGCCACGTTGTTAAGGAGCTTGAGCCGATTACGGTAGGGAAGGTAGGCTCGGCATTCCTTTAAAATGTGCTTTACCTTTAGAGGGTCGTGACATAGTTAGCATTCTGGTTGTTCGTCGCCGGTCAGGAGATACAAAAAGGTCAAGTTGGTACGACTTACTCGCAAGCGAGATAGGGCGACCTCCTTTTTCCTGTTGAGATCTACCGGCAACTTCCATGCCGTCACGGAGAGCTTGGTTTCCTTTTGTTCTCAAAGCCGTTCCATACTCTTTGCCAGTTCTCGATGACCTTTGATCTAACGTAACCTTTGAGATCATCGGGTCTTACGGGAATGTTGTCCGTAGGATCCGCGTCAGCCGCCTGACGGACGGCTTTATCGGCCAGCTTGTTGCCCTTGATACCCACATGACCCGGTGTCCAGACAAAAATAGCTCTCTGTCCAAACCCGGCAAGGCGGAATATCGAAGTTTGTATGAGCTGGACCAGCGGATTGACCAAGTACATAGACTGTATACTCAGGATGGCACTCAACGAGTCGGAAGAAAAGAGGAACAAACCATAAGATGACGTCTCATGCGGTGTATACGGAGGCCTCTTAAGGGAAAGACCATGAATGGGCTGTACCATCTAAAAAGAAAGCACTTCCCACTCCCCGATCCGTTTTCAATCCGTCCGTATACAACCGCAAAGAGTCTGGGTATTCGGAAACAATTTCATGAAACTTGCTCCTCAAGACGTTGAAGCTAGTTTCTCGTTTGTTCTGGGAGGTCAGATTAAGACGAGCTATAACCTTCGGCTTCATTCAGGGTGGAAACTCGCCAAAACCGACTTTGAATACCATCGGAAAATTAACATTAAGACTGACGGTAGGCCTGAGTCTATATTTGCGTTGCTGCGTTTCGTTGGCGGTAAATATGATTCGGTTGTTGTGACCCCTTGTTGCTTGCATCGCCGCGGCGTACGTGAGTACAAAGCAATTACGACGAGCGGCTAGAGGAGGTACACCCGACTCGCAGCAAAGACTCGGTGCAGGACTCGTCCGGAATGCTCCCGTGGTGTATCAAATGCCTGCGTTGTAGACTGCGTCTAGGGCTTTCAACCGGGATTTTCTGGCAGATGAGTATACCGCGCAGCCGTAGTCTACCCTGGATAAAAATAGGGCTTTGTACAGCCGCATTAGTATCACTCTTTGCGCACCCCAGTTGATGTTGGCCAAGCACTTGATCACGTTCAAGGCTTTTTTGCACTTTGTGACCAATTTATTAATATGTGCCTGAAAGGATAAGGTCTTATCAAGCACGAACCCTAAGAAACGGACTGTTTCGACGCACGTGATTCTGAAACTCCGCAAGACAAGCGCGGGGTCCCGGTGAGGTCTTCTGAAGCAGCAAAAATGCATGCACGAGGTTTTCGTCGTAGAGAAGCAAAAACCTCTTGCCTCTGCCTCTCTATCCACTTTGTCTATGGTGATCTGGAGTTGACGTGTTATGGCAGGGATAGTATCTCCCGCCATGTAGATCACTAAGTCGTCATCGTACATTTTTATACAGGTGTAACCACCAAAGCCGCAATATCATTAACTGCAATTGCAAAAAGGGTGACGCTGATTGTAAACCCTTGGGGAACACCGTTCTCTAGACATAATGTCTACGAGTTAGTGGTTCCCATCTTTACTTTCCCCATTCGAGCAGCTTTTGCAAAATTCCATATTGCCAAGTTTTGTCATACGCCTTCTCCAGGTCGAAAAACACCGCTACAAAGTGTTTTCTTGCTAAGAGAGCGTCTTGGATAAAAATTTTTAGACAGATTAAATGATCAACGGCACTGTGATTTTGTCTGAAACCCGCTAACCGTATTTAACTAAAAGACTGTTACTTTCCAGCCTCCACTATCACCAGACGGTTGTTGACCATTTTTTCTAAAAGTTTACTAAGACAGCAGATAAGTAAAATCGGTCTGTAGCTGTTGACGTTGTTTGGATCTTTGCCCGGTTTTAACAACGGCAAGATAATAGCCTCTCTCTAACATTCCGGGTAGACGCCGCTTTCCCATATCAGGTTGTAGATTTCCAGATAACCTAATAAAACATGTTGTCTGGTCCCGGTGCGGAAGAGGTACCAATATCATTAATTGCCGTTTCCAACTCTTTTATGGAAAAGAAAGACTTGTAGAGCAAAGAATCCGGGGAAAAGAAATTTAGCTAAGTTTTTAATTGATTTTTTTGACGCAGGAATTGCTCACTATAATTTTGAGAACTACTGGCAGACAAAAATTGAATTGCCAATGCGTTTGCAATGTTGTCCGCTTTGGTGACTTTGCGTCCGTCGACGATTAGGATGGGAGCCACAGAGGGAAATTGCTTTCCCGACACGGCTTCCACTTTTTTCCACACTTTGCTGACCGAAGTGGTCGGCGTGATCGTCAATACGTAGCTCTTCCATGATCGTTGCTTGCTTTTAAGAATTTTGCGGCGCGCAACGGCTCGCTTCTTCTTAAAAGCAATCATGTTTTCCTGCGTCGGTTCTTTTAAAACAATTATAAGCTTTCTTTTTTTTTCACAGCTTTTGACTTTGGTGGGACCAGACAGGCTTGGAAACCTTGCCAGTCTGCGCGGTCGAGACACCATCTACGGGGGACAGACTGTCTGACCCGTTTGACGATGGTTTTAATTGCATTGGGAAAATGATCGCTGCCGTGAAGATCCTCTAATACATGCCACAATAAACGTGTGGCTAAACGTGGGGACGATAGAGACAAATTGCCAAAAAGTGTACCTTCAAAGTGTGTGGCGGAACTCGTGTTGAGGAGAACAACGTCGCTTTGATCAAGAAAATCCTCTATCAATCGACCTTGCGTGTTTTTCCTCAGGGAACTCCATAGCGAATTGTAGGCTTTAAAATCGCCCACCAGAAGATAAGGCTGTGGAAGCTGCAAAGTATGTTTTTGTATATCTTCCAAAGTCCAGTCAAACTCCGGAAGATAAAGGTTGCATATTGTGGCTTTTATCGGGATGGTAAGCTGGATGGCGATTGCTTGGAGTCTAGTTTTGAGGGTTATTTCCGTAAACGGTAAATTTTTTCTCAAAAAAATAGCGACTCCACCTTTGGCTCGGGCACCCGGCAGAACGTCACTTCTTGTGCACGTAGAGCTCAGAAGATTGAAATTTTCTTGAGGCTTGAAGTGCGTTTCCTGTAAGCACACGCAAAAAGTGCTTTACCAGAATCATTTTCAGCTCACAATAGCTGCGTTTGCAACCATTGCAGTTCCACTACTTTAGATAACTTTTAAATAAACAAAATAAATTAAGAAATAAATAACACGTAATAGACGGACAGCTATTAAAATAAGTTAACACAAAACAAATAAAACACCAAAGTTGTAAAGAGACTTTAATGTTTGGACGTAGACGCCTTGTCTAAAAAGATACATTCTTATGGCTAATATCACAGATGACATCGAAGTTGTAAAATACTCCAATGCCAGAACCATAAAATGCATAAAACTTAAAACTAATATCACAGATGACATCGGAGTTGTAAAAGACTCCGATGCCAGAACCATAAAACAAATAAAACTTAAAACTAATATCACAGATGACATCAAAGACAAACAAATCTTTAATGCCAGAACTTTAAAATGGAAAAGACAATACAAACACACAAATGACACCGCAATTGTAAAGGACTGCAGTGCCAATACAAAACAACACTTAATTAAAAAACAGTAGAAAGCCTACAGTTGGGAGCGTGATCTGCCTTTTTTGCAGCCAGGTTTCCTTCTTCTTTTTTCTCGGCTACTTCCACTGTCGACAACAGAAAGTTTTGATGCCAAACTGGACTTGTCGTCACCGTTGCTGGAAGAGGGTCCATCTCTCTTCCGTTTACCCGGATCAAACTGATCCTTATCTAATTGTATTGGCGTATCTGGTCAGGTTGATTTTAAGACCAACTTAAGAATGTGGGGGAGGGGGGGTGCTTTCCCCACATTTTTAGTTAAGGACATTTCTTCTCAACCGTTGTTGCCCCGGAGAATTTGGTGGGGGCATGTTGGTCTTAATGACCGGTATTGGTAGTTTCTTTGCTGCAGGAAGCTGAATCTGTCCGCTTAGTGCAGCAATAAGAGGCAATAAAAGTTGACAAATAAGCTCGTTCACGTCCACAGAGCTTTTTGATGCAGTCGCCGCTTTGGCGTACGATATTCCGGCAATTGGTGTGGAGATTAATACCAGTTTGCGTGCTTCAAAGTATGTCAGTTTGTTTTTAGTCTTTATTTCTTTGATAGCAAATTCTTCTTTGTATTTTGGACAATTACGTAATCTTGCAGAATGTTCACCTCCGCAATTGACACACGTAATTGGCTGTTCGCATTCGCTACCATCATGCAGAGGTTTTCCACACGCGCAAATCTGCTCCTTGGAACATCGGGCAGCTGTGTGTCCAAACCTCTTATAAAATGCCCCTTTTACGTTGACGGGAAGTTGTGGACGGTTAAACGTCAGTATATGATTAGGGGTTTCTTCTCGTTTACCGTCTCGCATACTAGAAATGCGACGCACGTCAATTACCCCTTGACTACTCATGTTTTACACAATTTCTCCCAACGTGCAGTTTAAGAAGTCCCTTCAATAAACAATGCCCTTACAAGAGTTTAATGTTTTATGGGCTGAAACTGTCACGTTCATATCTGCCAGTCGAATACATTTTAATAGTTTGGTTAACTGAGCGGCTGAAACCGTTTCCACAAGAAGGCTATCTTTGACCTTCTTGATAGATTTGTTGTCACTGATCAGTCCATACATAACTCTACTTATTACGAAGGGGCTAACTTTATTAAAGTTGCCCTCTTCTCTAGTGACCAGGATGAACCGAAGGACAGGTCCCGCTTTCTCATCACCGGCACTGTTAGACAAAATAACTTTGCCAGACTTCTTCCCTTTTGTCGAAGAAGAAGCTGAGGGGTCCAATTTGTCATCGGACGGGGACCGGGTAGCATTATCCATTGGCACAACCCGATCAGTTAATTCATTTTCCGAACAATTAACCACTGCGCTAACGGAGCATTGTTCTCCCACTCTGGTAGTTGCCAAATCCGTGCCGATTATGAAGCCTCTGTCAGATTTAACTGACGGCACGGACTGGGGGTGTAATTTTGATTTTAATATTATGACAAAAATTTGCCTACAGCCAGGTTGGGAATGAGAGGAAAAGGTTAGGGGTAAACATTTAAATGACAAGAAAATTGGAAAAGGTAGCCAGGAATGGCTTTGGGTACATTTGGTTTAGCTTCTGCTGATTAACCCATCCGGCATGAGTGGCCCTGCCAAGAGTTTAAACTCTCGCCGGCATAGCTTGAGCAGAAGTTACTCAGCCCCTTCACCACGACAAGGTAGTACCCACGAAAGGGTTGTTTTATATTATATACAGACAAATAATTATACATCACAATGTAATATATGTATAAATATCACATTGTGACAATGGTTGGTTGAATATGAAAAAGCTATTGACTAAAATATTTATTATGTTAAATTTACACATTAATAAAGTTATTTAATTTATTTTTAAAATATTATTTATTTAGGTAAAAAAAGTAAAATTATAAACATTTTAATTGGTTATAAAATAATCAATATTGTCTAAAATAAACAATATTTGTTAATTACAGATCAATTAATTAGTTAAGTTTATTATAGGGTTTATCAACATTTCAAGTTAAATAGTTAATTAAGTCATTTTATTCACGCTTTCAATAAAAAGCTTTTGTGCGTTGTTACCCTCAATATACGTCACACAAAAAGATTGAGGAGATCTTGTTGACGTTCCGGCGGCAGACAGCGTGTCTATAAATAATAATAAAAATAGTTTATTTTCTAGCTATTTGCTCTTGAAAAGTATTTGCATGTTACAATTTATACATAACTTATTTGAAATTAATTTGAAATAATCTACAAATTACACTACGTAATCAACATAATATTGTATAATACAACTTAAACTCTACAATCTTTGTAATTTTTTCTTCTTCTTTTAATGACGCTTTTCATTCACACTTTTCGATTTTTTTTAACACATCCTTTTCATCCATTTGTTCTTTTTTTCATTTCAATACATTCTTTTAACATATGTTCTATTGTTCAATTAGCATCTCCACACATTCTGCACATTTTGCTTTTTTCATTCATTTAAAATTTGCACGTTTTTTACATCTAAATCTTGCTTGCATTTTTGTTTTGTTTTTGTGTATTTTGAATTATTAAGATATTTTGGGATATTATTTTTTATAATATTTGCATATTTCTTATTGTACTTTGATTTATTTATTCTTGTTCTTTTCTCTTGCATATCTATATCCCTATTGCGCATTGTTATTTCTTTCTACACAACTCTTCTACTATTTTTTATTCTTTCAACTTTTTTATATTATTCCTTTCCATTATAAAATTTATTTTTTTATACTCCTATTTTTTATACCTTTCATTCATTTTTTGATTTAAACATTTTTGCTGAATTTTGCATTTTTTTTTTCTGAATCTTTTTTTTATATTTTACTGTTTTTTTTTTCTGTTTCCAATTTTATTTGATTTTTTTTATTTCCTCTATTACAATGTATGCTAGGGTTTCCCTATTTAATACAAGTACCCATCTCCAGTATTTAGCTTTTAATTTATTCTGTTTTTGCCACCCCCAAACTTTCAATTTATAAAGCTTCTAACTAGATTATCAAACTTTGTTTTTTTTTTAATTTTTATTTATTTAAATTTTCTTTCACCTATTCCCAACACATATCCTATCACCTTGTTACAGACTGTAAATATTTAAATAATTTTACTTTTTTGATATGTTGTCCTTCTCATTTTCAAACTTCTTTCTTCGTTATTTTTTCAATTTTTTCTAAACATCAACATTCACCTTTAACCTTTTTTTTCTGAAGTATTTTTCTAAACATCTATTTGTTTTTTTCATTTTATTTGTTTTTTTTACCACAATCCCTATGTCATTTGCGTATGCTAACGACTTTACTTTTACTCTATCCACTACGGCTCCACCTGCTTGCGCTAGATTTAGATTTTTTTATATCTGCAATATTTGCAGAAAACAGACTAGGACTGAGTAAGCATCCCCGCCTTACACCTTTTATTGTCTAGAAATTTTCACTTAATCTACCGATTGCACATACTCTGCTTACCGTTTCTGCACATACATCTTTCATTTATTTAGTAAGAAGCTCGCTAATACCTTTTTTTCTCAGACATGACAACAATTTTTTTCTATCCACACTATCAAAGGCCGCCTTAAAGTCCAAGAACATCGCATAAATGTGTCTTTTTTACAGTTAATTCTTTTTCAACTATATGATTTAGTATATATATGTTGTCTACAGTACTTCTCCTTTTTCTAAACCTTGCCTGCCCATCCGGCAATATATCAATCATCTTCAATTCCCAGTCTTTCCTCTAGCGTCATGGATATCTTGTATGCCGTATTAACTAATGTTATTCCTCAATAGTTTTCAACTATCTTTTTTTTCGTTTTTTCTCTACTGGGTATACAAGACCCACTTTCCATTATTGTTTTTTTTTAGTTTTTCTATTTGTCTTTGTATTGTTTTTTTTTGAAATTTCTGCCGGTGTCTTTAAGTATTTATTTATTTATTTATTTACGGTACACCCATTTAAAGCAAAATTAGCTTACTTACAATGTAAAGTACTGCAAAATTACATTATAAAACAAACCATTTGCTTTAAACATAATTGTTGAATTTTAACAAAGTTATTCAATTTAAACAAAATTATTGAACCAACTAAAAAAAGAAAAATAAATCTATTCTTAACTCACTAATTGGTATTCTGAGATGGAGCTCAAAATAACAAGGCATTTTGTAAGTGACTAAATCATAAGTATTTGAATAATATTTATAATTTTAATCAATTAAAATAGTTCAATCACATAATAAATGTTATTTTCCTTAACCATTCCTGAATTGCAAACTATTACTACAACTAAATTAGAATTAAAACTATTAAAATCCGAGGTCTTGATGCAGTAGAACGTTTCATCACCACACAGCATATTTTTCATAGATATTGTATTAATTGAAATAACTAAACCAATTTGATTTGTCAAGTTTGCATTAAGGAAATCTTCACTTTCACTAACACATTTATTTCTTTATTGAAACACAAAAAATAAGTCCAGAAAAACAGCAGTAGTACTTTAGAAGTTTTATAACAAGTTGTTTGATGTGTTTAAAGTGTTGCGTGTGATTTTTTAATTTGTGGTATGCCATGCATATATTTAATCTTCAAATTGGGCTCACCTGCATATGTTCTACGTTTTAATTCATTTTGTTGTTTAGATAAAAATTGTTTTTGATTAACAGTTAAATCAGCTCTTATTTTAATTATAATATCATTTATTTTTATTGGATCACGTTTCTTAATTAAATTTATAGCAGTATTTTTATCCGACAAAAAAACCTTAAGCGGGCGCGGTTTATTAGATTTTTTTCCGATTCTGATAACATTTGGCGGCTTAGCTTCCAATCCATTTTTAGTAAATATTTCTATATCGTCTTGAATACGTTCAGTAGCAAATGTTTTATTAGATTCAGGTAGGTTGAATATTATGACATTGCCGCGTCTTGCTAAACGTTCTTCAATTTTATTTATACTATTTGCAAAAAAAATTATTTCACATTTCTTTTCTATTTGTTGCCTTAAACTTATTTTCTAATTTCTTCATTTAAAGATTGCATGAGTTCAGATTTCAATTTTCTAACATTATCGATCGCCAATTCAAAATGGACCGATACAGCACCATCTTTCTTATCATCATTAAATTCAGATTCCGAACATCAAGAACAAGAAATGTATCACTATTAGTTTTCTTCCCTTCAGATATATAATAGTCCATACGAACTGGGTCCATTTCGGTGCAAGCACATAATACTATAAGGTGCATAAAAGTACATTTTTCTACTTCGGTTATTTCAAATGGTACACAAAACAAAGAACCTAATAAAGGATTAACAATTTTTTATCAAAATGTTCAATGTATAAGTAATAAAATATGTGACCTGGAAGTATTCCATAATAATAGAAAATGTGACGTTTTTTGTGTATCGGAACATGGATTGAGAAACATCAAATGGACGCAATTGCTTTAAGTAGATATTATATAGCTAATTTTTATGGTAGAAAAAATTTGAAAAATGGTAGTGTTTTAATATTTCTAGCTAATCAATTTAATACAAAAAATACTTTGGTATAAATTGTATAGAACAAGATTTTGAATGTGTTGTTGTTCAATTACATTGTAAGAGTTTCAACGTATGTATAATAACGGTATATAGAAGTCCAGATGGTGATGTAAACGTATTTTTTGAAAAACTGCATGATACCTTGTTTAACTTAAGTAATAAAACAAACATACTTATAATATTGTTGTGCGATTTTAATATTAACTTTTTACAATTTGACTCCAAAAATACTCTCCTACGAGATATGAAAACTGCATAGATAATATTTGTGTAAGCCAAGGAATAGATTGTGTTGGTGATGTAGTTTTAAATGGATTGTCTGATCATAATTTACAGCGACTTGTAATAACTAAAAATATAATATCAACCTCATCAAGTAAAATTGAAATAAGAAAGCTTAAAAATGCCGAATATGATGCAAATTTTTGTGATAAAAAAAAAATGAGAATTGGCTAGATGTAATAGAAAAGAATAATATTAATCAAAATTTTGTACAGTTTTATAATATATTATATTATCACTTTGATACTTTATTTCCTAAAATCAAAATATATGATAAATACTCAAGACAACCATGGATAACTACAGGAATTCTAAAATCATCTCAAAATTTAAAAGATTTGTATAAATTATTGTTAAACGGAAATAATTTATTGAAAGAATATTATAAAAAATATAAAAATGTGGAGAGAACAGTTCTAAAAAATGCAAAACGATTGCATAATAATTTAACAATAAATTGTTCAGCAAATATTACAAAAGCGGCTTGGACAATAATTAATAAAAATACTAATCAAAATAGTAAAAAAAAAGAGATGCAATTAAATATAGGAAATACAATTACAACTAATTTATCAAATATGATAGTGCATTTCAATAAACATTTTAATGAAATAGCAAATAAAATAATAAAATCTGATTTAACTATGGGTGACATTAATATAAAAAAAAACAAATCAACATTTTTTTTTAACCAGTTACGGATACTGAAGTATACATTACAATAAACTTCTTAAAAATGGCCAATTCCGCAGGATATGATAAAATTACTGCAAATATTTTAAAATCATGCGCAGTGTATATAGCAGGTCATTTAGCTTCACTAATTAACAAATTTTTGAATCAAGGGATATTCCCAAGTTTTAAAACTTTCGAAGATTATACCGATTTTAAGGAGACAGGGTCAGAAAATGATTGCAGCAAATATAGACTTCTTTACATATAGTTATAGTTGTTAATTACTTTTGCATATAGTATTTATATTATAATTGTATAATTAAAATTGTTTATACTTTTATATGCTTTTATTATTTTTAATATTTAAACCGGTTTCGCCGTTTAAGGCATCATCAGTAACTATAAATATAATTGTATTAAATTAAAATTAAAATATTATAAAAATAAAAACTTACGTGTATAAATATATAAAAAAATATTTTTGACATTAATATGATTGACAAATATGTTTATGTTTATGTAATATTGATTAATAAAAATTTTTAAGTGTTATTTATTGTGTTTATGTTTGATTTAAGAAAAGTGTAAATGTGTTGGTATTTTGTGTTAATTTGTTCATTTAGGCATGTATATTCTTTGTTATTTTTTATATTATCAATTTCGAAAGATTCTAAAATAGACATTTTTAAGCCTTTTTTACATTCGTGTATTAATTTTGTATTGTTGTTGTGGTTAAAGTTATGTTTATGTATTTGAAGATGTTTGGAGAAAGTTGATTTGTTGTTTTTAGTGTTGTGTTCTTTTTTTTAGCATTAAAACACAGAATAAAAGAACACAACACTAAAAACAACAAATCAACTTTCTCCAAACATCTTCAAATACATAAACATAACTTTAACCACAACAACAATACAAAATTAATACACGAATGTAAAAAAGGCTTAAAAATGTCTATTTTAGAATCTTTCGAAATTGATAATATAAAAAATAACAAAGAATATACATGCCTAAATGAACAAATTAACACAAAATACCAACACATTTACACTTTTCTTAAATCAAACATAAACACAATAAATAACACTTAAAAATTTTTATTAATCAATATTACATAAACATAAACATATTTGTCAATCATATTAATGTCAAAAATATTTTTTTATATATTTATACACGTAAGTTTTTATTTATATAATATTTTAATTTTAATTTAATACAATTATATTTATAGTTACTGATGATGCCTTAAACGGCGAAACCGGTTTAAATATTAAAAATAATAAAAGCATATAAAAGTATAAAAAATTTTAATTATACAATTTAAAATATTCTTTACATATGTAGCTCATATTCAAAGGTAATAGAAAAAAAAATTGTTGAATGAATTATAGAAGTTTTTAATAATAATAATAATATACCTTTATTTTATGTAAACAAATTACATACTAGTATACATTTTGCATAATACATAAAATAGTGTCAAAAATAGTGCATAATAATTAAGTTGGCAGATCAATATAATTGCCAATTGAATATGGCTCAAGATTTCACAATAAGTTAAAGATTTATCTTTTGAATATAATGAAGTTGTTTTCAAGTTTTATGTCGTTAGGTAGATTATAGTGTAATTTTAAGCACATGTATTGAAATCCTTTTTGTGAACTTGTATATTTTACAATCGGATATCTTAAGCTACTTTTGTGTCTAGTTTTATAATCATGATTGAAACGAAACATTTGAAAGTCATTTTTATTTTTAAACATGTACATCAAGCATTCTTGGATGTATATTGCCGGGACTGTTAATAAATTATTTTGTTTAAATAAGGTTTTACATGAATCAAATTGTCGCAACTTTAACATAATTCTTACTGTTCGCTTTTGTATAATAAATATTCGATTAATGTCTGTTGATTTTCCCAGTGCACAATACTAAATCTTAACAAAGTATCAAAGTTTGCATAATACGCTATCTTTACCATATGTGTATAAATGTTAACTGATAAAACACAAAGCATATAGCATACTCTACCCAGTTTTATAGACAGTTCATCTAATGTGTTCTTTCCATTTCAAATTTTGGTCTACAATAACTCCAAGAAATTTTTTGATGGGACAAAATTATAAAGTCTATGATTAAGAACTATGTTGTTTGGAGTTTCAATTGTGTTATTTAAATTAAACAACACACACTCTGTTTTTTTTTGTTTAACATAAGTTTGTTCCTAGTAAACCAATTTTCCAGCTGTTTTATATGCACACTGGCATTACTGCATAGTTGCATAAAACCATGTCCAAGCAATATCAAGTTTGTATCGTCTGCATAATTAATTATATGTTGTCTAATTTCAACAGAGGTTGTAAACATATCATTTATATAAATGTTAATTAATAAAGGACCCATTGCACTACCTTGAGGAACCCTTAATATTGTTTCAAGTTTAGTTGACTTGTATGTTTTGTTATCAACTACTACTTGGTCAAACTGCTTTCTACCAATTAGATAGGTTTCAAACCAGCTGGTTGCAACTCCTCTTACGCCATATTTGTTGAGTTTAAAAAGTAAACGTTTGTGGTCGATACTATCAAAAGTTTTTGATAGATCAAAAAACATACCACAAACTAATTCACCCTTTTCTATGAAGTTTATTACATTATTAGTAAACTGAAAGATAGCTGTGTTGATGTTTTTTCCTTTTGTAAAACCATGATGTAAATTATGTAATAGTGTATTTTTGTTAAAAAAATCAGTAATTCTGTTAAGCCATTGCTGTTTCAAATATTTTTGAGAAAGATGATAAAATGCTAATAGGTCTATAATTGTAATAGTCATCAGCATTACCTTTTTTGTAAAATGGTTTTATTTGGGATAGTTTCAAACGTTGAGGGAATTTGCCTTGGATAAAAGATGAGTTTATAATGTTACATAGAGGCGTTGAAATGTTATTTATTATGTTTTTAAGTAAGTTCATGGAGATTTCATCGTAACCTGCACTTTTGCTGTTTTTTAATTTTTTTTTACAATTTGAGATAGTTCAATTTCATTTATTGGAAACAAATATATTGATTTAGAATTATATTCTATACTGTCAGTGTTATCTAAATTATTTTCTGTAATTGAAAATAGGTTTGAAGCAACATTAGCAAAAATATTCAGATTATTTACAATTTGTACTGGGTTTGATGATGGAAGTTTAGGTTTATGCGGATTTGATGAAAGATTTTTTATGATTGACTAACATGTTTTTGATTTATTATCCGATTGAAATATCAACCTCGAGTAGTGTTGCTGTTTTTGATTTTGTGATTGACAATTGTATTTTTGCTTATAAGTTTTTAAAATATCTTTAAAACTGGGAATGTATGTTGCCAATGTTTCAAAAAATAGAATTTTCTTTTTTAGCTCAGAAAGCTCTAGTGTTTTAAATATAATTTTATTTTTAGAAAGAATGTTAAATTTTTGAAGTGGAAAATATGTATTAAACAACTTAACATAAATTCATTGAATTTGTTATTGGTATCTTGCATCCTAAGTATATTTTCCCATGACACATCTAGCAATGCGTTATTAAACAAACTAATCGAATCTTTATTAAAAACGCGCTTATTTATAACACTGTTTAATTTAACTTTGTCAACTTCAGATCTGATATATGTACATGTTTTTAAAACGATGCATTTAGAATCAGAATAATTTGTGATTATATTATCTAGACATGTTAATGAATGTGCAGTAACCCGAGTAGGTTCATTGATTTGCAATGAGCAAATATATGATGATATTATATCTGTGAACATCTGAGATTCTTTAGAATTGATTAAGGTGTCAATGTTATAATCACCCAGTATAAAAAATATTTTATTACTTATGCGCAAGCAGCATATTTAGTTTAGTAAAAAATATTTCAGTGTCGGCTTTAAGTGTTCGATATATAACTGCAATTACAAAATCAATACCATCTCTTATTGTAATTTTAACTGCCGGAAACTCAAATACATAAATTACTGATAGATTAGCAATATTTTCAAGCCTTGTTATTTTTTCTTCACCTGTTGTATATATAGCGACTCCTCCATGAGTGTTATATGTACGGCAGTAACTGGCTTGTAATGTATAGTTTAGTATAACCAAGCTTTGTAGTTGTTCTGTTGATTGTCAGTGTTCAGAGATGCAAAGTAAGTTGACTTGATATTCTTGTCCACAGCAGCTGACTTTATAGGTTGCATTTGATAGTGACAATACATTTTGGTGAAAAACGTTAATATGTTTGATGGTCTTTTTAGCAGATATTTTTTGTATATTGTTTATTGTATTGTCTTTAAGTTATTTTAAGATAAGTTAAATTTTTATCTGATTTTCCAAGAGATCTTGAAAAAAATTATATCTACTTACAAGTATTCCGCAAGTCCAGTCTGCACCAATTCTAAAACTAGCAAATGTTGGTTTTGAATGTTTACTTTTAATTTGTTTCACAGTCAAATTATTTCTATTGTAAGTTTTATTTAATTTATCTCTTAGTTTATTTTCTGTAATAGTAAGAGAATATTTTGATACATGAAACCAAGTTTTTTTTTGTTTTACGACAGCTTTAAATTCATTACTTGCAGTAGCAGTTCCAGTAACTACGGTTTTATTGTTTTCTAATAAAGCTTTGTTATTGTTTTGTTTTTTTATATGTTACAGTAATAAAATTATCATTGTTGTTTTTGGATTTTATTTTATTTGCGTTTATTTTTTTAAGGTTATCTTGTTTTATTTCTTGTGATGATGAATTTAGTTCTTTTGTAACCTGGCAATCCTTTATTTCAGAAGATTTCTCTAGTTTATGTTCTTTATTTATATTAACTATTCTCCTTTTAGTAAGATGTCACCAGTGGTATTATTTTTTATTATTTTAGTTTGTTTTGATTTTTGTTGTTTTTAAGTAGGTGTATTATCTTCTAATAAATTACTTAAGTGATTTATTTTTTTACTGTGTGTTGTGATAATGTTATTGTGGGTGTTCAGTGTATGCTCCAGCTTCCAGAGTAAGTTGAAAAAAGACTGACCATTATTAAATGGTTGACGACATGAAGAGCACAGCCACATTAGTGAGTTTTTTCAGTTCAACAGTCGAATTTCATTGTTGTTTAATTCTGAACAGCTTCCATGGTATATCTGGTTGCACAATCCACGACACTTTATAATTATATCATTGTTTATAATTGTTTTTTTGCAACTTTTGCACAGACTACCTTTATTGTCCGCCATTGCTAATATATAATGAATTTTTAAATTGCTTATATACAAGTACAGACAAGGCAAATCAAAGCCTAGGAATATTTTGTGACTTTACAAAGGCTTTTGATTTGGTCAATCATGATATACTTATTTTAAAATTAAACAAATATGGAATTTGAGGAGTTATATCTGACTGGATTAAAAGTTACTTAACAGGGAGACGACATTATGTTGAGCTAAACAGTATTAAATCAGATGTCCTTGTAATGACTAAAGGTATCCCGCAAGGATCAGTTTTAAGTCCTCTTCTTTTTATTATATATACTAATGATATTTCCAGTGATACTACAATTCTTTTTGCTGATGATACTTCACTATTAATTAGTGACAGACACCAAACTAAACAATATCATATGCCATATTAGCGTGGGGGTTATCTAGAAACTCTATTAGGTTATTTAGGCTACAAAAACGTGCTGTCCGTTATATTCTAAACAAACCTAGCCAAACACATTGTGCGGAACTGTTTAGGCAACTAGAAATTCTTACCTTGACTTTGCTTTATATTTACACGGCTCTAATATACGCAAAACAAAACTATATTGATATTAAAACATTGAATAGCACACATTTATATAATACACGACATGGATTTAAGTTAGAGACTCCAATACACAAATTAACGTTATTTGAAAACAGTCCTTTATATGTAGCTATTCAATGCTTTAACAGTTTAACAAATTGCCAAAACAAATTAGAAACTTAAACCTGAAATTAAAAAAAAAACAAACTGTTAAATCAATTTTAATTTGTAAATGTTATTATACATGCAGTGAGTTTTTAGAAGATGCATGGTAAAAATGCTATTTTTTATTACTTGTATATTTTTAATTATAAATATTTTTTAATGTGTTTTTAAATAACTTTTTAGTAATTAGATTTAAACTATTTTTATATTATTTTATATATGTATTAAGTTTTCTATGTGACGATACCAATATCTGTAAGATCCAATGGAATAAATAAATTATTATTATTATTATTATAAATTAAATAAAGCGATTAGTATAGGAACTTTACTATGTATTTGTTCTGTTTTAACAAATTATACGCCGGAGCCGACTAGAAACACGTGCTCACTCTACAACGTCTTACACAATATGATATATATGGTCTAAGCTTATAGCGGCAGCATCCGTCAAAAGATACTTGTGCGGATCATTTTAATTGGTTTTCTGTATCGTGAATTTTATACAATTTACGTTTTAAAAATTTTGAAACACAAAATAATAAATAGCGATATGTTATTTGTATAATATATTTTAATTAATTTTAACCTCAAATCACACTACTACATATCATCCACTTGACCGTGCCTGTTTATATTTATATGCACAATAATAAGTCTATTTGTTAAAATATATGATTAAAAACAAAATGATGTATTATATAAATTGAAATGCAAAGTGAAGATAAAAATCAATAGAAACATGATAATCTTCTCAATTCTAAGCTATTGGGTTAGTTTCATGTTTTTTCTCTAAGAAACGCCCCTAATATGATAGGCGTATTATAAACATAGCAAAACAGTTGTAATTTAACAAAGTATAATTTATAATAAAATATCAAGAAAAATAACATGTTATTATAATTAGGAGTGTCTGCAAAGTATTAAACAATATGTTTTTAAAAACTAAAAAATGTTTGCAAAAGTAGCAAGTAGAAAAATAGACATTCTGCATTCATTGGATTGCAGAGATTCTGCGCTTTTAATACTAGCAAGAGGCGCTGACGTGACGGCATATTGTAGTTGACTGACAGAAGTTTTATTGTACCTTAATTTTGTAGTAGTGTTGAGTGTCCTGTGCTGGTTAAAGTTTACAAATCTCTGTATCATGTTAGTATAAATTAAATAATTCTATTATTTATTGCTAAATGTATTTAATTTTAAGCCTACAAATGTATAAAGCTTAACTTTCTCAAGTTTCAATAGACAAGATTGATTACTATTCATTTCAAAGTACGTTTCATTAAAATAAAATTAATATAATTTAAATATTTATAAAATTCGTATAAAAACACCAATGAAAGGTTATTAAAAATATATTCTGTGTAAATGAAGTAAATACTGTTCATGTAAATGACGTATTATAATGCAGATTTATTACACAATTTTAAACTTATTCAATTCTTTAAGAATCTTGACTACACTTTGTAGTATTTCTACATTCTAACTTTAATTTTAATTCTTATTTAATTTGTAGCTATGCTATGAGTTGTTTTTTTTTAAACAATAAGTAAATACAAGTAAATTATAATCATTGTGCTGTTTTAATATTTTTTACAGACTGCAAAAAAAAATTATATTTTTTTTTAACTTTGGACTACTATCGCTGATTCAATGAGTATGCAAATATACTCAGCTTCTTTGTTAAAAATCGTAACCCTATTCTTATTATTTTTTATAAATCTTTTTTTTTTTGCTTATACTTATTTTCTATTTTAAATTATTATTATTCTAGCTTAACAGGCGTGCATCTTTTAAATTAAATACTATTTTATTCTATATTAATTTAAACCAAACAACGTTCAAAATTAGGACTAATATTTAATAAAATTAAATTAAGATGTTTTATATATAATTAGTTAGAACAATAATAATTTTTTGTTGAAAAACTACTAATAATAGCCATTAAAAAAAATAATAACCTATACTTCATTTTAATTCAATTAAATATATTAGACTAATTCTTAAATTTTGTTTTGTGTAATTTTTGTGTGTGCACTGTGCACCTTCAGAAAGTGATCATTGTGCAAAGAAGGTTAGCCATGCTAAATTTCAGCCCATAAATTCAAAAAAACACGTCGCACTACCTTTTGGTTTTCAAAATTAATATACTTAATAAGTAACATAGCTTCCAGATTTGAGTCAGATGCATACCCTGGGTTTCCAAGGAACCAATTGAGTACTTGCTAATTAGGTTCCACATGAAACTTTTATTTAATTAATTTATTTTTATTATATTTTAAATTTGAAACATGAAATTAGACTTCTAAATAAATATTATTCAAATTTGAGGCTTAGGTTTATAATTTTTTTAATTTAAATTTTTTTTAAAATGACGTAATGTACGTATTTTTCATTTCGTCAAGTTTGTAACATTCTAATAATGTTTTTTTTAAGTAAGGTAATTGGCTTACTTTTAAAACTTTAAAGGCTGTGCGACACGTGTTTTTTATTTATTAAGGGCTGAAAATTGGAATAAAAATCAGTTTCTGAGGGTGCTCTCAAAGAAATTTCACAAAAAAAAAACTTAAGAACCAGTCTTAATATATAAATATATATATATAATTGCTCTTGCAATATATATAAGACTGCGTCTTTTTTTTGCTCAAAAATAAACATAAGTATACGGAAATTTAAATTACTCATTCTTATTGAGATTCATAGGCTAACCAGTACTGAAAAATAAGTTTACTATACCAACATTCAATTCTTTAATCATCTACTACCTCTAAACTAAAATTTGAAGTTACCATTATAGCGTGCAAAAAAAACTGTCACCCATATTAATTAATTTAAAACCTTATATATTATATTTGTTTATTAATGCTCTTTTGACATTAATTTATACATTAGGTATTCTTTGTAATCTGTTTTTGTTTTGATGTTGTACATATGTATAAAATAAAAAGTATTATTATTATTATTATGATTATTATTATTTGTCATCTTTTTCATTGGTACTTTAACTTCCTATCAACGTAGCAAATGCCGCCTTAGCTACATTTTTTACTAATAACTAACAAATCTGATAAAATCACTCAATTAATTTTTGTTTTGCAAAAGACTACGCAACAATTTTGTTGCACTAACTAAATTTATTTGTCTTTAAAATATTACAGTTTTTGGCAACATTTTAAATTAATATCTTACAAAAATTGCCTAATTTGTTTTTATTTTGCAGAAGACTATGCCACTGTTTTATTGTTTTTGTATTATAAAAAAACCTAAAAAAAAAATAATTTGTCGTCAAAATATAATACTTTAGTTTTTTTTTTTTAATATGTTAGGCTATATCTTCTACTAAAAAATATCCATCAAATAAAAATTGTCTTACTGACTATCATTAGTTTTACTTCAAATTATGTAACAATTTCTGCTTTTGATATAATTTTGGAACAAAAATATAACAATTTTTGTCTTTTCAATTGATGAACTGATTGTTTGACTATTTAATTGTGTGATTGTATAATTCCTTGAGCACTTGACCACTTGATATTTAATTATTTGATAAGCAGTGATTTGATCACTTTTTTATTTTGAAAAAGATGAACTCACTTACCATCTCTCTTTCTTCAATCAGGAATAAAAGTAGTTTCATCATTGCTAATTTAGCACTTACGCCAATCCATTTATTGCTGTTGAGCTTTCTTCTTGTCTACTCGTTTTTTTTTTTGTACTCTTGGTTTGTATAATCTTGCCTACTATATGGCTATAACGTTTCAGCCGTTTATAATGCTTAGCATGGCTTCCATTATGTCATGATTACCTTTGATTTATTTTGCTGTTTATAAAGTAGATATCTAGTTTCGTTACGGATGGTTGTGTTGAGAGTAAAATATATACCAAAATAATATTGAAACGAACGTGTTTAAGTGAAGCAAATTGTTGTAATCGGAGCCTCAAGCCGCCTGGTTTTTAGAAAAAGCCCCAAATTATGTCATAAGGTCAAAATAGACGTGACTTGACGCTGTTTTTGGGCAAGTTGATGAGTTCTGGATAAAGAAGCATATAAGCGCATAAGAGGTTAGCCCGGCGCCTTTGCCATTTTTTTAGGTTCAATTGTGTCTTGAGAATAGTTTTTAAAATTCTACAAAGCCCGGCGCATGCACCATTTATAAAAAACATTAAATATCTTCAGAAAGAAAACCAAAAGTTCAATAAAAACAAAAAAGTTCTAAGATCACACTAATGAGCCAGAAAAACGTTGTCTGGGCAAAGATAAAAGTGATAAAAAATATGAAGACAAAAGTAATAAAAAAAGAAGAAAAATAAACTAAAAGTAAACTAAGATTAATTAAATACAAGCTGAAACAAATAAAAAGAAAAAAGAAAAAATAATAAGTATATAGTAACAGCTACAGAGGGTACAGACAAGAAAAAAAAATCATAAAGATATGCTACTACAAAAAACTTAAAAATAAAAACTAAAACAGTTACTGCATACACTAAGAAAAGAAAGAAAAACAGATAATAATAGTAAAAACAAAGTTAAGATCACAAACATATACATTGAACATGATTTGAATTTGGAGGAAAAAAGAGTTCAGAAAAAAACAAGAAAGACAAAAAGTGCTGAAAAGTACAAAAAATTAGAAAAAGATGGAAAGGTACTCAACTGGAGTTATCAAGATCAAAGAATATCAAAAGAATAAAAAAAAAGCAAAAAAATAAATAGTATCACAAATACAATAAAAGAGAGAACGCGTTCAAGAACCAAAGACATGACTTACATACAAAAGTACTGCAGAATTTTGTTTTAGAATGTGACTGAGATCGACAACAAGAGTCATGAGTTCTGGGAATATATAAAAACTTTTAATACAATTGGAATGGTAGAGACGTAGATAGATGAAAAGAGATCAAAAAATTTAAAGTTTAACAAAAAAAACAGAAAAGCAAAAAACACTACAGAAAGTATAGAAGAAATGAAACTGATAGAAACTGATAGAAATTATTAGGATAAATAAAGTATAGAGAGATTAATGGGCAATCCGTAATAGACTATTTAATTGTAAATGAGGCAACGTGAAAAAAAGGTAAAAACATTTAAAGTAGAAATAAGAGCAGAATCAGACCACTAGTCGTTAGAGTTGAGCTTAACTGGAAAAATTGTAAAAAAAACAGAGAAATAAAAAAAAGTTAATAGAAGATAATTTGGACAAAAGATACTGTGTTAACGTATGAATAACATTGAGAAAAATAATAAAGAAATTAGAAAAAACAATCAGTGAGACGGTAGTAAAAAATCATAAATAAAAATGCAAAAATGCAAATAGTAGAACAGCAAATGTACACAAAAAACATTAAAATTACTTTAAAATGTCTATTAACATATTATTAAGCTAATAATTTGCGTTTATGATAGTCAATTAACATTCTATTTTTTTCAACTAAAGCATCTAATTTTTTTAAGACCTACAAGCGACATCAATGGTGAATTGCTTTTTTGTATTATTTTATTATTTAATAAGTCAATAATTTCTTCTTTGTAAACTTTAGGATAGCGATATGCCCTGGTATATATTGACACTTTGTCTGTTGTAATTATTTTATGTTGAATAGCATTTGTATGTGTTAACTATTCATTTTTTTTTAGAAAATATATTACAATTATCTATTACTAATTTAAGAAATAATGATTTTTTTTTTTATTTAATTGTTAATTTTAATTTTAATTTTTTTTTAATTATTGTTAGCAAATTTTGTATCTTCAAAAAAACTTAGTTTATATATTTTATTTTTTATATTAATTGTATTCTCGTGAAGTCAATTTTTGTTTGCGTGTCAACCATTGTTGGTAGACTCATAAGCAAACTAAAATGTTTGTGAAAATTACATTGTTGCTATTTTTATTTTTATTTTTCTTAAAGATCTTTTTTTTTTAAATTATTTGCTATAATTTATGTACTTAATACATTAATGATAGATCCGGTGTTAATTAACATAAAATAGTCTCCACATTAAAAAAAAAATAATTTAGAATTTTGATACATATTAAGGATTTCTCTTGGAAATCTATACAAAATATTTGTGTCGTTTTCTTCTTCATTATTATCTTGAAAAGGATTTGCTTGTATAAAATTGTTATGATTATTATTGTCATTGTAGGCTTTATTTGGGAAATATTGATTTTCATCAATTGTTTTTTTATTATGTATTTCTTTTGCAATATAGTTTAGATGATGTGTTTGGTCTGTAAATATTCTGACCTGGTTGAAATGTGTGTCTGGTTTGTATAGACATAAGAGTAAGTTTAACACCCTGTGCATTTATTATTTGTTGTTTGGGACAAAAAAAATTTAATCATTTTAAAAACTATTTAGTTCAGTAGAATTTGTTTCTAGAAAGTTTTGTTGCAAAAAATAAATTAATTGTTTAACGTTTAAGGGTTTCAAGTGGCTAAAATATTTCTACATTTTAGTAAAATTTTATAATTTCTAATCTATTATTAGCGTATTATATTTTATCAATTTATATAGATTTTGAACATTTTGTCTCCTAAATATCTATTTAAAATTAGATTTATTTTTAAAAATCAATCCAGTTGTCGAGATCCAAATCTTTAAAACTATCTAAAGCTTGTTTTGTTATTTTGGTTTTAACAGTTAAATATGCAACAGTTTTATCAAAATCACCTAATGGTGGGTAAACGGTACCAAGATTGTGTTTACTGAATTAATAAAACTGCTTAATTTATTTAGATCTCTATTATGTTAGAATAGAACTTAATGCAAATTTTTTTCATTTTATTTCAATATTATGAGTTTTTTACAATGCTTAATACATGTATTCAGTGCTTTATCAGTCATTATAAAATTTGTTTTGTTTAAAATTTGCAAAATTTATAATTTAAAATCTTTCTTTATTAATCAAATTGAATATTTTTTATTACAATTTATATGTAATATAGTTGATAAGGTTGACCACCGTTACTACGTGATAATTTATAATACAATATTAAATAAAACAATTACTATGTTTTTATATCACCATTTATTTCGTCACACTGTGACAGGTTTGGCTGAACCTCAGACTTCTTCAGAAATTTATGTAATGTAATGTAAAAATATAGTAATTGTTTTAATTAATCTTGAATTTATACGAAGTTAATATTAATTAGCTAATGCTCACAATAAAGTAGTTATTTTATAAAAGATATTTTAAATTTGAGAAAAATATATTATTTAATAAAAACAATTTAGCTTATTATTTAAATTGAATATTTATTATTACTTATTGTTTTGGTTAATCATTTTTTGCATACTTGTATAATGTATGGTAATTAAAATAGATATTCTAGTAAGCTGTTCTATGTGATGTTATTTATTTTATTCTCGAAATTCTTCCATTGTGCCTTGCTGGCTTTGGTTGCCCATCGGGCTGTTTGCATCTGTGCGTGACTTACTTCCTTAGGTTGTTACGTCACAATGCATGGCTTTGGTGCAGGTAGTTTCCTACTGCTTTTGTCATTGTTGGTTTTTTTTTCTTTGTCTATGTAGTTATTACATCTTTTGGTCGTTTGTAGTGTTTTCTCATGTAGATTTGTTTTTTGGTGGTATTTCTTATTTTGTCGTTGCTGTGTACTTCTGCCTTCTCAAAGAAGGCTTTGGTAGTCGTTTTGATGTGATCTACCAGTGTTGTTTGTTTTAGATCTTTTCTTAAGTCCACGTTTCTGATGTACCATGGAGTGTTGGTGATGAGTCTCAGGCAGCGAAACTGTCTTGATTCTAGTGTTTTCATGTAGCTTTTTGTAGTTGTTCCCCATACTGATGCCGCGTATGTTAATTGTGATTGAATAGTACTCTTATAGATCAGCATTTTGTTTTTTAAGATCTTCCTTTTGTTAGTTAGCAATGGGTAAAGTTTCATTGTTGTTCCGATGCTTATGTTTCTTATATTTTGTGTGTGGGCTTTCCAGCTCAGTAGTCGGTCTATGGTGGTTCCAAGATATTTTACTTCTTTAGTTCATGGTATGGGAATATCGTCAATTTTGATGTTGCCATATGAGGTCTTTTTTCTTTTGGTGAAGAGGATTGCTTGGCTTTTGTTGGAATTTATTTTTATGCCCTATTTTGTTGTTCATTTGGCAATAAGGTCTGCAGCGTGTTGTAGTTTGCTTGTCATCTGCATATTGTGCGGTTATTGTTCCGTTGTTGGCGGTTGGCATATCTCCTACGTTAATGTTGTATAGGATAGGGAGAAGGCTGATCCTTGTAGAACTGTTATGGTTCTTCTGTTTGATAGTGTTTTGTTTATTCTTATTTGAAAATGTCTTTCGTTTAGGAAGGAATTTATTAATTTGCATAGGTGTTTGTTATAGCCTATTCTGAAGAGTTTGACAATGAGTCCCTCGGGCTATACCTTATCAAACGCTTTTATGATGTCAAATAATATGGCACCTGTCAACTTCCTTACGCAGTATCCTCTGCTTATGTAGTCGGTTAGTCTTGCCAACTGGAGTGGTTGAGTGGCCTTTTTGGAATCCATACTGATGTTTTGGGATTATGTTGTCATGTTCTTTGTTGTGTTGATTTATTATCGATAGTATAACTCTTTCGGCTATTTTGCATTGGTTTTGGAAATTCTATTATTATTGCGGTCTTCCATGCTTTAGGGAAGTGTTCATTTCTAAGCATTGCATTGATGATGTTGGTAAGGCATACGTTGGCTTTTTTGGCATTGACTTGCTTTATTATTTTTGCCACTTTTTTTGGTGTTGTGTTTTGTAGTGGTTGATCGATTGATTGTAAGTGATGTTCAAGTTCGTATTTTATTGCTTCCATTATATTTGTGTCTAGAATGTCGTACGCCAAGCTGAGTTAATCTTTTATGGTTAGGGCAATGCCTTCTGCTTTTTCCATGTTGGTGTGTGCCATGTCGTTGCGGCCATGAAGTGCATGAATTTGAGTGTGGTTCTAAGTTTTTTTGGTATTTTTCAGATTTTAGAAATGCCGTTGGAGCTTCCTGCAAACATTTGATGCCATTGTTAATTTTTAAACATTTTGATTTGTTCTTTTACATTTTGTTGGAGGAGGTTGGCTTCTTTTTTGTCTTCCGCGTTTTTGGTACGTCTGAACTTTTGACTGGCTTTGTTTTTCTTTTTGATTAGATCTTTTAGGTATGATGGTAGACCTAGTGGATCTTTTTTGATGAGTTGTAGTTGATTTATGCATTGCAGATTGTATTTTTGATGTTAGTGTTGGTACTGCATGATCGATGTCTTGGTTTGTCTTTTGTTCTGGAAAGGGGCCAAGTTTTTCTAGAATGTGTTTGTTAAAGTTTGTTTTTAATTGTTGAAATTTTTTGGATTATGGACGTTTGCTAATTGTAGTTGATCTGGTAGGTGGTCCAATTCTAGCTCATCGATAACTGCTAATGTAATGTTGTTGTTGATGTGCTTGGTTATAGCTCTGTCTAAGATGTCTGGGGTATGGCCTTGAGTGCTGAAGAATGTTGGTGCATCTGGACTGTGTACGATTATTTGCCTTCTTTTGATGTATTTTAGTAGTGACTTTTCTCTGACATCGTTGGTGTTGCAGTTCCAAACCCGATGTTTGGCGTTCAAGTTGCCGGCTAGAATTGTTGGGATGCTTTCTTGCAGTGCTGAGTTTAGATCTGAGTGTAGGAGTGGCTTAGTAAGTTATTAATATGCTGCTATAATTTTGATTTTTCCTATGGGTTCAACTTTGACAATTGCCCTAGTTGCTTTCAAGTTTGTCATTTTAGATAGGTAGATTACTGCATGTTGGATTGATCTTTTAATTAGCGTGGCAGTGCCTCCTTCTTTTCGGTCTACTCTGTTATTTCTGTAAATATGATAGTTTGGGAGTTTTATTTTGTTTTTGGTTTTGAGGCCTGTTTCCGATAAGAGCATAATGTCTGTTTAATATTCGAATAAATAGTCTTTAGTTCTTCTGTTTTGTTTGGGAGACTGTCGCAGTTCCAGAAACTTATGTTTAGTATGTTTTAGTGTGCTGCCATTATGAGCTCATGTTCATTAGCGCGATCATGAGTATTTGTTTTAATTACTCTTTATCATTTTTGGAGGTGTTGATTGTCTTTAATAGTTCGGTTTTTATAGGAATATCTGATGATTTCTGTATTTTTTGGGTCTTGTTCCAGTTAATTAGTTAAGTAGTATCTTTCTTTGTTGTGTAGTCTGCTGATTGCATTAACTTTGTAGCTTAATTCTTCTAGGGCAGCAGCAATTTCTTCTGGTAAGACATCTTCCGGGATGTATCGGATAATTATTTTGAAGGTTTTGTCTTCCGCTAATTTGTATGTATGCAAGTGATGTCCTATCTTGTCTAAATATGTTTTAGTTTGCCTATGATCATTTAGTGTTTTGGGGCTAATTTTTGTAGATGCATAGAGGCATTTAATTTCAGCATCAATTTGAAGATTTATTAAATTTTTTTGTATGTCTTTCCATGCAGCATTTCCTTTAACAAAAATTGATGGGGGAGGGCTTTGTTTAGGTGCCGTTGTTTGTGTCTGTGTTTGGGTAATATTTTCATTTTCTACGTCACTGTCATTGCTGCTTGCTAATTTGTGATTTATTATTAAAGTTGTCATCAGTATCTTTAATATTCATTGGGGTGAGTGGGGGGAATGGTGTTTTCCTCCATGAGTCGCCTTGTATGCGAGAGGTGTCTGTTCTTTTCTTTTTATTTTTAACTTTTTTGTTAGTTATTTTTATATCTGTCACTGTTGTGTTATTATTGTCTGGCAACTTAACATTTTCTTTATGCAATGTGTGATTTTCATTTTGATTGCATTTTTGTTCAAGCAAAACTTTTAATTGAGAATTTATTAAATGGAATCCAGCATTTAGTTCTGCTTGGAGTGATTCATACACAATTTTTGCATATTAATGGTATTAGTATCTATTTCTAGTTTTAATGCCATAAGTTGCATTTTCGGAGAGTCATCAATCGGGGTTTCTATTATGTGGTTATCTTCGTTGTCACGTTTTGTTTTTTACACTACACTTTTTATTGTTTTAATGTTACTATTAATGTTTATTTCACTGCCATTTGTTATGAGTCACTTGTTCACTTCACATTTATTGTTGTCGTAGCGATCTGCACTCTAGCACGGTCGTAGGTCAACTGTTACAATACAATAAACTACTTTTCATGCTTACATACATATATTAAGTTAGAATTGATATATCAAATAAAACCCGTCTATAGGTTAAGGACAGACAACACCCACAGTATGCCTAACCTACCCAAAAGGAACTACCTTTAATAAGCAAGATATTTCAAATAATTTTAATTAAATTGTAGCAATAAAATTAAAAAAAAAATTCTGTTGACATCTCACAATCTATACCAGCTGTACCTTTATTAGTCAATTATCTAGCATTGTTTTTGTTTTCTTATTTATATTTTACTATATTTGCAATAATACATTTTTTTTTAATTTCAAAATGTGAGTTAAGGAATTATTTAATATGTCACAACAACATAAAAGTACTTTTGAATGCCAACTAGTAACTAACCACTAAAACTATTACATTGAAAACAAGATTTAAGCAGTGTGTACCTTGAATAATAATAATAATAATAATAGTTGAGTTTTATTAGAGCTATATTTGACAGTTGTAATGTAACAATATTTTAACATTGATATCAAACATTAGAAAGAATAAAATCAAACTAAAACTGCAAAAATACGTGTTTTTGCAAATTAATTCATTAATTTTAGTGTATTTCTTAATGTTTTGTAATTGCAAAAACAAACAAAAATACAAGATAAAGCGGTACATTTTGCATCTCAATTTTAACTTCAAAAATATTAATCTAACTTTATATATTGGGTTAATTTTTTTTATTATGCAATTGTTGCTGACAGAAATGTGAGAAGTAATTAATATAGCATAGTTTTTTTTTATTTCTCCTACATAAATCTTTTTTTCCCATTACTATTAATCACTAAATCATCCAGGTTAACACATAATTTTGTTAAATACTTGGCTACTGCAGGCTTAATTTCTATACTCAATTATATCTCCGACATTATTTATATAAGCAAACACCCATAATCTAATATAGAAATTCATTTTTATAATACATTCATTTGTTTGTCTTTAACACGCAGCAGCTGCGGCATTTTACCATCAAACTTAAATATGTCAAAGTACTTCCAAGAAAGAGTTTTTTATTATTAATGTTTTTTATTAACATTTAACAGCATACCAGAAAAAAGTTAAAAATAAACTCTTTGTGACAAAACTAATGTAGAAATAATACAATTTAATAAAAATAATTTTCTATACTAAACAAATGAATGGCTGTAAAAATGTTACATAATATATTATATTGAAATAATTATCAAATACATTCTATATAAATTCAACCAGTTGATTGCGATTTACAAATTATGTATATGTTAAATACACATAAAATGAAAATTTTGATTAACGTAATAAAGAAATAAAAACAAAAATCAGCATTAAATATTACAACAAAGGAATAAAAATCAGAAGATTATTTTTAGATGCTGGTAACGCCTAGATATATTGATTGATATTTCTTGATTCTGCGCTTTGTTGTCAATAGGTTTATTTCAAAGCCGTGTAGGTGCAAGTCTATAAGCAGACTATTTTTGATATTTTATGAGTAAAATAAAACTAAAATTTATTTATTTATGCATCAGGTAACAATTTAGACGACGATCGCTATTTCTGCATTGTTTAGTTGTTAAATACTGTTATTAATGTTTTATAACACCCATGTTTCTACCATTCTAATTAATCCCAAAAGTCTTCTTCTTTATTTCTTAGTCCTGCTACGTTCTAGAATAGAATTGCCATTGTTGTTTCCGCCTCCTTACATCTTCTTTTTATTGGTTTTTTGGACCACTTTTTACCATTTTTAAAGTTTTTTTTTCATACTAAATCCACCATTCGCTGTCGATACACGCTTACAAAAAAAGAATACCTATACTAAAAAAATAATAAGTTGTATAATTATTAAGTATTACAAATTAAAAAGGTTAAAAGACAAAGCAATATATTATTCTACATAACATATTAATAAATATTTTATTCTAATCCTAAGTTGCTTAAACAGTTAATAATAAAATAATTTTCTAAATTTGTAACTATTTAAGTTTGTTTTTAATAAAATATTTTTATAAATAGATAATACGCTTTTCTCAACATCTACTGAGATAATGAGTGCAAATTTAAAAATACTTTGTTACAACTTATACACTACTAAATCTTTAATAAAAACTCCGATTACGCTTTTGAAGACTACGTCGAATTAAATCGATATTTTAAAAGTTACTAAATAGGCGAGTTAATTCAAATATCAAATATGTTCTTTTTACACAAACTTCAAACACAAAACATGATACAAAACATAATGTATAAAACATAGATAAATAATTAAAATAATAAAAAAAATTACAAAGAAGTACAAAGAAGTACAAACAGCCAAAAAAGCAAAAACAACGCAAAAAACAGCAGTTAAGCTTTTAAAGCACATATGTAAAAAAAACAAAATAAAAGTAGTGTCTAGCTGATGCATTTTTTATGAAACGTATATATTCAAAACAATTTTGTTCTGCATTTAATATTAACAATTAAGCAAATGCCATAAATCCGCACTCTATTGATCAGCATAATTCATAACGTAATCTTAGTTCTTAGAATTATCGCATTTATTAAGAAAGAATATCTTTTGTCTAAAATTTAAATAAGTCTTTTTATTGTAGTAAAAGTCGACCTCTTTGATTTTGCTCAAATTTTTTGGGATCAAAATATGGATGAAAAAAATGAGATTTCCAAAATTTTGGACTTTAGAATATTGCCTGTTCAAAATGACACACATTGGAAAGTCAGAAATTTTACAATAAAACGTCATTTTTAGCTTATTTTGTATCTCTGTATTTGGCCTTTTGGAAAATGATAAAAAGGTTCACGATGGCTCAAATTATTCCTTATTACATGTACTTTAAAAAACATATTTTTATGTTGTGGCAGTCAATTTGATATATTAAGTTTCAAACATTATTTAAAAAAAAAAACGCAAAATTAGCAAAATTGCAACTTTTTTTTTTCTTTAAACCGTTCTAACTTGGTCAAATCTTAACAAAATTTGATCCACGAGGTCAAGATTTCATCGTGTTTAATCTTTTCTTAAAATAATCACACAAGACTTATAGAATCAATACGTATACACCACAATTTTGATGCAAAAAGTTGCACATGTTTTTGCGATCTTCAAAATTTGCAATTTTCAGGTCCCAAAAAACGCTGTTACCCTATGTCGATTTTAGTCAAAATTTCAGTAAATACTCTTCAAAACCACAAGAAAGAAAGTTATTTATATGAAAAATGGTACATCGGACATTATCAAGAATTTTTTAACTATCACAGTTTCTTCCGTAAGTTGATGCAACTTCTCGGTGCTAAGAAGCTGCACGATAATATTTGAAAAGAACTTTTTTTACAAAGATTGCCGATTGATGTAAAGAAAGTTTGTATGACGTCCGATAATCTTTTGCTAGCGGACTTAGCCAAATTAGCTGATAAGATTGTTGAAATTTCAGTAATAAATTCCGTAAATTCAATTTCGAAAGAAGATGAACAAAATTCATTGCGGTTGCAGATTTCAAAATTAGAGCAACAAGTTAATGACTTAACAAAAATGGTTACAACCGCTTTAAGGTCTTGTTCTTCTTCAAGAACAAATTCAAATCTGAATAAACATAATAATAAAAATTCAGACTTTTGTTGGTACCATTTCAACTTTGCTAATAAAGTAAAAAAGTGTATTGAACCATGTTATTTTAAATAAAAAAACCCGTAATTTCAATTGAAGTTGCGACTGCTTTATTGGAGGTTTTACTTAGTCGTTTGTTATATCTTTTTGATAATGATATTAGACATAAATTTTTAATTGACACAGGAGCAGCAGTTAGTATTTTGGCTGTCAAAAATTTGTCAAAATTAAAATGAAATCCAATGATTCTTTTAGCGGCTAATAATACACATATCCAAACATATGGATATCAAACTGTTAAAATCAACTTAGGGTTAAATAAAATCTTGTCTAGGCGTTTCATCTTAGCAAAAATAAGAAATTCAATTATTGGTGCGGATTTTTTAAGACACTATCATTTGATAATTGATCTAAATAATAATAGGTTAATAGAATCTAAATCTTTTAGCTCTTGCAATGGTGTTTGATAAAATATTTCTAAAATTTCTCTAATTTTATTAAACAAAAATTTAGACTCTTACAACAAATTATTAAAACTTTTTCCAAATTTAACTCTACCATTACAATTAAATGTTAAAATTAAACACAATGTAACTCATTGCATTACAACTGAAGGATTACCTATATTTTTTAGACCTAGACGCCTTTCTCAAGAGAAAATTAAAACGGCAAAATTGGAATTTCAAAAATTATTAGACCTTGGTTTTGTAAGAACATCTAACAGCAAATGGTCTTCACCTTTACATATGGTGCCAAATTCAGATGGTTTTTGGCGTTTTTGTGGAGATTATTTAAACAAAATTACTAAACCTGATCGTTATCCGATACCACATATTCAGGATTTCACAAACAATTGTTTTAATTGTAATTTTTTTTTCTAAAATTGACCTTATTAAAGCATATCATTAAATCCCAATAGATCCGAAAGGTATTTCAAAGACAGCAATTACAACCCCTTTTGGTGTATTTGAATATTTAAGAAATGCTGCTCAAACATTTCAAAGATTTATTGATAATACTCTTAGAGGTCTAAATTTATGTTTTGCATACATAGATGACATTTTATTCTTTAGCAAAAACCAGGAGGAACACCTCATGCATTTGAAACAAATCTTTGAACGTTTAGATAGTAATGGTATTAAAATTAATCCTGATAATTTGGAGTTGAAAAAATTACATTATTAAGCCATACAATTTCATCATCAAATATTATACCTGCACAAGATAAAATTAAGGCAATACTAAATTATCCTTAACCAAAAACGCATCGTTCCTTGTCACGTTTTCTTGGAATGGTCAATTTTTATCATCGTTTTTTAAAATCAAGTGCGAGTATTCTCACACCACTTAATGATTTTGCAACAGTTAACAGAGACTCTAAAGATCTACCTTAGATGCAATCAACCACTGATGCGTTTGTTAAGATTAAACAAGTAAGGTCAACGTTTAATTTTGGTTTTTCCTGATGATAAATCTGAGATTAGCATAATGGTCGATGCTTCAGTTTTTGCAGCGGGAGCAGTTTTACAACAAATATCTGTTGATGGTATTCAACAGCCAATATCTTATTTTTCAAAAACTTTCTCTAAAACAGAAAGAAAATATAGTACTTTTGGTAGAGAATTATTGGCAATTTTTTTAGCCGTCAAAAAATATTGTTACCTGGTAGAGGGACAAGAATTTTGTATTTTAACCATTGATCTCAGCTTTCAAACAAAATTTTACTCATTACTCGTTACGAAAAATGAGAAACTTAGCTTTTATTTCTCAATTCACTTCAGACATCCGTTATATTATAGGATCCTCGAATAAAGTGGCAAATGCTTTATCAAGAGTTGAGATAAATGAAATAGTTGATTCTTTGAGTCAATTGAGCAAATTGCAGCTTTTTGATGAAAAGTTACAAAACCTACTAAATTCTAACAATACGAATTTGATTCTGGAACCACGACAATTACCAAATTTTTTGCAGTCTATTATTTGCGATGATTCTCATAACATGGTACGTCCTTTTATTCCAAAATTATTACGTAAAACAATTATTAACAAATTCCATTCTTTATCACATCTTGGAATTAATTTAACACAAAAACTTGTATCTATGAACTATGTTTGGACAAATATGAAAACTGACATTGCAAATGTCGCAAAATCTTGTATTGATTGCCAAAAAAACAAGACTCATAGACACACTAAAAGTCCAATTCAAAATTTTGATTTACCTAAACTTTGTTTCAAAATTATTCATATCGATTTTGTAGGATCTTTATCTAATTGTAACGGATATCGTTACCTCATGATCTGTATTGATCGTTTTACGAGATGGCTTAAAGCCATTCCTTACTGTTTTATTACTGCTTTCAGTGCTGCTAAAGCATTTTTGAGTATTTGGGTTTCCCGTTTTAGAGTTCCAAAAGCTGTAGTAACAGATCGTGGAAAGCAATTTCACTCAAACTTTTAGAATTAATTTAGAAAATTAATAGATTTTGATCATAAATCTACTACTTCATATCATCCACAATGTAACGGATTAACTGAAAGGCTTAATAGACAAATTAAATAATCTATTAAAATGTCAAAATTAACACCTAATTGGGTTGATTTGTTACCTTTAATTCTATTAAGCCTTAGATCAATTGTTAAAAATCCATTAAATGCCACGCCTGCAGAATTTGTTTATGGTACTACTTTGAACTTGCCTGGTCATTATCTGAAGTATACTGATCACATTGTACTAACAGATCCAAATTTACCGTTATTTTTAACAAAACTAAAAGAAACCATAAACGTACTGCTACCTTGCCAAACAAGATTTACTAAACGAATTTTTTTCTGATTTAACAAGATGTTCGCATGTTTTTATTCGAAATGATCATGTTAAAAAGTCTTTGGAACCAACTTTTTTCGGACCTTTTTTAGTTATTTCTCGAACGTCAAATTTTTTTATAGTTCTATTTAATTACAAGCAAGGGTCGGTTTCAATTTATCGATTGAAACCAGCTTATTTAAAATTGTCAACAATTTCATTTTTTAAATCTATATTAAAACCCAATACTGCTGTGCCCGTTACATAATTTGACAAAGCTAAAAAGACAGTTTTATTTAACCATTGTGTTTATTTTAGTAGTTAATAATTTTTTCTTTTTAATTTTTTACATTTTGGGGGGAGTAGTGTAGCGTGTTTTAGTATTTATATTTTTTTTATATGTTAATATTATTTGATATTAATGTTAATTAATTCAGCAAGCCATAACATTTTTAGTTATGGTATCATTATTTATAATGAAAAAAATAATATAATTATTTTTATGTAAATGAACGGTTTAAAGAAATCAAAATTTTGCAATTTTGCTAAAATTACGGTTTTTTGGAATAATGTTTGAAGCTTAATATATAAAAATGACTGCCACAATATTAATCATAAAAATATGAGTTTTAAAGTACATGTAATAAGAAATAATTTGAACCATCGCAAACCTTTTTATCTTTTTTCAAAAGCCCAAAAATTGAGATACAAAATAAGCTAAAAAAACTTTTTATTGTAAAATTTCTGACCTTCAAGTGTGTGTCATTTTGAACAGGCGATATTGAAAGGTCCAAAATTTTGGAAATATCATTTTTTTCATTCATATTTTGATCCCTGAAAATTTGAGCAAAATCAAAGAAGTCGACTTTTTCAAATTGGTCGAAAAGTAATGGAATATCTATATATATTGATGTTGGGGATTCGTATGTCAATCGCAGTAGAATACAGTCGACTTATTATTTGCTCCACTAAAACAAGTGTTAACAAATTAAAAATTGTGTTTGTTCTATCATGGGACAAGTTTAGTGTTATTTGGTGATTTTCTCATCAAGAAAAACACCCCCAACATGTCTTCATCCAGTTTCGAAGAAGATATAACGTGTGCAACGGAGACAGAAGATGCCCGGCCGTACACACAAATCAAACGCAAGCGAGGAAGGCCACCGATGAAAAAGGATAGCTCCTCACAAAAACCTACGCAGAAACATAAAACGAAAAAACTCGCAACAAATACGGAAAATAAAATACCGATTGCAAATGGCACAGAGGTTACTACTACAATGCAAGTAACTTAATGACAAATTTACTAAATACATCTAATACAACTGCAACAATTAATAAATCGACTCTCGCTACACAAACCAAAAAAACACAATACAACAACACATTTTTATTTACAACAAAAAACCCAATGTCAAGAAATGAAATTGTAGTTATTTGGGAAAAAAATAACATAGGACAGCGGGATATTCTACTTAACAGTAAAACTGGATTTATTGTAAAAACAAATACAAACAAACAGGAAATGATTAATATTTTAAACAATTTAAAATCAATTAATATTATAAATGATTTTAAAGAATTATTACCAAGACCGGAACATGAAAAGAAAACCCCGCAAGCTACATATTCATGCGTCATTGCCGGTATTGAAAATGAATTCACTGAAAAAGAAATTAGCGAGCAATTAAACAACAACAATATTACCCACAGATACTGCAAACGCATTATTTCAAGAGCAACAGGTCTTCCTACTCGAATGATGCGCATAATAACTGGATGTATAACATCATATAAAAAACTCATACAACATAGACTTTTCTACAAACACAAACATTGTTCAACGTATGAAAGCCTAGCAGCACCACCACTCCCAATTCCATGTAGTAAATGCAACTCATTCACACATACAACTGAGAACTGCAACGCTGAAATCAAATGTGCAAAATGCGATGGACCACACAGCACAAACAAATGCACCTCACAACAACCCGAAAAATGTACAGCATGTGGAGAAATGGGACATGGCGCCTGGAGCACTAAATGTAAAAAAAGACCTCTTCAGCCCATAGAAGGAATACCAAACATGAAAATAAAATCCACAAATAAAAGAAGTGTGGACATAGACAAGAATACAACAAACAACAGTTGCATCCACTCATTCATAATCATCCATGACAACATCATTGACACATATGTAACAAAAATTAATTTTCCCAAACATACTAACAGACAAGAACTAATTAAAAAACTTAAACAAAAATTTATTCAATCTCATAATATTGATACAGTTGTCACAATTTCCGGCAACGGAATGCACACACTAATGTTTGATTTAAATGACATGGACGCCCCCCAATCTACTGCTCCGATACAAGGTGTGCATACATATTCATCAGCAGTCATGGAGCTTTAATGGCTACCTTAAAATACTCTAACATAAATTCCTTTAACCCTAAATCCCATCTTATATACAATTTTATTATCAATCAAAATATTTTGTGTGCTATGTTTTTAGAAACTAAATCCAAACAAAAAATAAACTTTCAAAACTGGTCTTCAATTTAAAACTCTGCCACTATTTTTAATCGAAACTACAGAGGTGGATCAATAGTCTTAGCAAATCCACTTGTTCACTTGGGCAAAGCCAATCCTCCAAAAATAAATGATTTACTAAATGAAACGTTACATTTCACCATACCGTTTCATAACAAAAAAAATAATATTTTTTTGGTTTATATTCATCTCCACTCAAATATAGAAGATAGCATATTAGTTAAAGCCCCTTTATGCAAATATGCAATTATTATTGGTGATTTTAATCCCAATGCGGCAAAAAAAGACAACTATCACAGTTTCTAAATAACTCTGACTTTCAAGCAATTCCTACAGCTCCTACTTTTATCATGCCTAACAATCCTAGCTCTACACCAGATCTGTTACTAGGCACAAATAATATAATTCCGCTCATAAACTCTATTCAACTTATACCCGATCTTTGTTCCGACCATTTAGCTATTCAATTCCAATTATATACTCTAACTTTCCCTATCCCCAATCCCATAGAATATATTCAGCAGAATGACTTATGCGACATAAAAAAAGTTGACAAAGACATGCGAAAGTATATAGCAACCAATCCTAATATTACTCCAACTGAAATATCAAGTTTCTTGAGAAAACTAACCAACTCAATTAAGAACAACTTGCCCCTAAAAAAGTAAACCTATTTTAACTACCCACTTCGTCCATTTATCCTTAGACTCATAAAACAAAAAAGACAGTTATACAGAGATTTTAAAGAAACAGAAGACGCAACTATTGAACGTAAATTTAACGAACTAAATAAAAACATTCATATGTTAATATGCAACTACAAAGAAAACAAATGAACAAAAGTTTGTGACAAAATTAACGAACAAAAGGAACAAACATACTGGACGGAAATTAAAAAACTGAGTAAATATACCTCATTTATAAAAATACAGCCTATAACTGATCTAGACACTAACAAACTACATGAACTTGATGAAAACATAGCAAACATTTTCCTTAATCATTTTACAAAAGCGTTCAGTTTTAGTGAAAATGATGACTATGACAAACAAAAACAGACTAAAGTAGATAACTGGTATGACAATTATTTTAAAACCCCATACCAAACGCCTGAAAATGTATTAATATCTGAAGATGAATATTTTCTAATTCTAAAAGCTGGTAAAAATTCATTTCCTGGTGCAGATAATATTACCCAAAAAATCTTAAAACGCCTACACAATAATATTCACATCTATATAATTAAAATCCTCAATTTCTGCCTATCCCATCAATATATTCCTACTAAATTCAAGTGTGGAATAGTAATTTGCATACCAAAAAAAAACTCAAATACTACCTCTGCATCCAACTATAGACCTATAACACTTCTTCCAGTTATAGCTAAAATCCTTGAATCCCACATTAAGCAAAAATTGTTAAGCCATGTACAACCCAAGATACCTATCCATCAGTTTGATTTTTCTTCAAACAAATCTACTATCCATCCTTTATGTATTCTTACCTCCAACATCCAAACAACTCACCTTGAGGGCGGACAGACGTCAGCACTATTTCTTGACATAAACAAGGCTTTTGACTCTGTCTGGTTCAAAGGTCTCTTGTACAAACTGTCATTAATGCAAGTTCCTCCTTACCTAATTTGCACAATAAAAAATTTAATTCAAAATAGACAACTACGTGGTAAAGTTAGAAATTCCTTCTCTCCCGTCTTTTTTCCTAAGCAGGGCGTTCCGCAATGATTTCCATTGTCACCACTCTTGTACAATATATATTGTAGTGATATATTAGTCGAGGGTCAACATTTTAATCCAAAAATGTACATATTACAATATGCCGACGACACTGTGCTGATATCTCATGCAAAAAATCTGGCACATTCTATTCAGCACTTTCAATCTCTAACCAAACATATTGAAACATGGTTCAATACATGGAGACTTAATGCCAATCCTAACAAAACCCAACTCCTTATTCCATATCATCGCATATCAAGAAATTCACCGAATATCAATCTGAGCCATGTAACAATTCAACCATCTCCAACATGCAAATATCTTGGCGTGCTTCTTAATAATAAACTATCCTTTAAACCCCACTCCCGTTCTATAAAATCCAAATGCACAACTCGAGCAAAACATTTCCGCTGTCTTACCTATAGAGGAAAAGGTATCAATATAAAAACAGCTACACATATTTATAAATCTATTTGCAGACCTCTATTAGATTATGCATCAATTATTTTTTCACAATGCTGTAAAGAAACTCTAAGTAATCTGCATGTCGCTGAACGATCAGCTATTAGGAGTATCACTAAAATACGTCATCCTAATAACTCTTTACACAACATCAATAATGAGTCTCTATATGAACTAACGCAAATTAAACTACTTTCCGAACGTCACTCAGAACTGACAAAAAAATTCTGCAACAGGTCTGCTAACGTGAAAATATTATCTAAACTTGCTATTCCAAGAAATCAAGGAAAAATTGCTAAATATAAATTTCCATCTAAATCCATCCTTGAACATATCCTACTAATTTCCAAAATCACTGACAATTCAGACTCATCCGACTAACTGACGATCATTTTACTTGCTATTTTTTTTATGTTGGGATACATATATAAGTATTTACAAAAATCACGTGTATATATAACAGCAAACAATTTAATATAAACATTCAAGTAAGTTATTATAAAATAAATTACTGATTTATTATATAACAATCAAGAGTCGAGCACAGGCAATTGTTTAAGATTTACAAACATTCAGTGTGCTTTATATGACTACGGTATTGCATAATAGCAAAAGATTTTTAGCAGATGTAATCGTTTAATTAAGTTTAAATAAATTATTACATAATTTCAAAATAAATTGGCAATTCAAGTTTGTTTAAAACTAGCCGGTTGCATAAATGCTAAATGATAACAATTAATGCGGACAATTGATACTAAGTTGCACTAGATAAAACTAAATACGTTTGTTTAATTATTTATATACAATGTAATGTTAATATTTTTAAAGTTAAATAATAGTTTACAGTCTGCTGTGTTTTTAGCCTAGCAACAATTCTGACCGATGTAGCAAATATAATTTATGTAGTATTGTAAATGTGTAATTATGTAAAAGAACAAATTGTTATCTAGTGTGTCAAATTTTAAAACTTATTTTGCAATTTTTACATTTTTTAATTTAATTGTTTAATTTATATTTCTTTTCGTTTTATGATATAATTTTATTTTAACTTTTTTTGTTAATTACCATTAAAAATCCGATAACACATTGCCAATTACTCAACAACACAAATAATATGCACTTGAAGTATATATTCATAATGAATTGTTTTGTGCATTGTATGTAAATTACTTTCTTGATTTGGTCAGTATCAATAGTTTTGTTGCACAATGAGTGTGCCTTAGAAAGTTCAAATTTAATAAGCAAATAACAAATATCAATTAATTTAGGTTTATACTGATATTTTGAATATAGAAAACCTCATATTTTCTTTTGGACTTAAACCAAAGTAAAAAATAAAAATCTTGATTGCTTTAATCTAATAGAAACTGATTATCATTTTGAGCATTCATTTGCTGACCAAGATGATGTTTGTGCCTACATTCACACACATCATATTCTAAACTGCTAGCAAACAAAATTCAAGGTATTGGTTATATTAGCATTATTCTTAAACTAAATCTTTCCAATAAGACTATTTTTGTAATTGGCATCAACCATTATAGAAATAAGGCAACTCTAAACTTTTTTGATAACTTTTCTGAAGGTGTTGACAAGTTTTTTAAAGTAATCATAAATAAGTTAAAATAATTTTGTTAAAAGATTTTAATGTATATAATACTGAATAGTTAAATCACTCACCTTTTACACACTATCCAAAAAACAAGTTCTGAATTTTGATGCTTTTCATAATCTTACCAAACTTTTTTATTATTAAATTTTATGTAATATTTTCTAACTTTAAAAAAGTTTATATGTCAAGTTGACAATAAAAAAATTTTAGTTAGCAAAAAAAAAATTGAATTTAAGCAGAAAATCTGGATAGCGAAAAAAACAAATTTTTAAAATATTATATTTAAATTTATTATATAAATTTTACTATTTATAATGTCTATATTATAAATTCTTAAACATATCATTTTAAAATAAATAAAAAAACTTACATTTGTCTTTATTAGCTTGTTTTTAATTTTATTCTTTTTGCATTAAAATTATTTTTATTCTAATTCAGAATTTGTACTTTTGAATAAAATTTTGTTAGTATTCAATGTTTATAACTGTAATCATAATTATTATTATTGCACCTCCAAAAAAACAACGATGTAAATGCATTTTTTAATGTTTCAGTCTTCTAAAAGAAGCAATACAAATTGTTGTAAATTATGCAAATTATTAATAATTGTTCAGTATTAAAAAAAGTAAAGCAATAAGATTAATGACTCATAGACGTAGATAAAAATAATATTAATGTTACTAATAACATAATATAATTTTTCAATTGCGCTCAACAATTTTTCATTTGCGTCGTTGTTCTTTTGGAGGTGCAAACATAAACAATATGTTTTACATTTGACAAGTTACATTTTTTAGGAGATGGTACTTCTACAACCATATTATAGATTGATTGGTTATGGAGTTTCTTATAAAATTATCTTACTTCCTTATTTAATCATGTGCCAATTAACATTTCTAAATTTTGTTTTGAAAAAATTACGGAAAATCATCATTTACTTTTAATGAATTTAAATTATTTAATTTATTTACAATTTAATCAAAATAAGTACCACGATTGGTTAAGACTTTACAAAGTTTAATAATTTTAAGAAGTGAAAGAAATAGATTCTCACACCATATATTCACAACGATCGTACAATTTTTTGTAAAAAATGTACTCAAAAATTATTATTATTTTTCGGATTGTAAAATTAAAATACATGCATCAATTAAGTCAGCTACAAGATTTAGTTTACTTTCAAAATATATTAAAATTTTGTTTTTATAATGTTTATACTGCAAATAATTATATTTCTTTATTATTTACAATATTAAACTTGTATATGTATATGCATCCTTAATGATTGGAAACTGCAAACTGTATTTTAAATATAAATATTTATATTGAAAAATATTAAGATGAACCAAACAGTAACACGTTTACGTTCTTGATAATTGTTGAAAAAATGCACCTTATTGTCTTGGCCTAGATAGACATTTGTGGAAGAATAGCATTACTTTTAAAGAGCGTGTTAAGACATATTTTTAAGTATTTTATGTGTAAATCTGTATATCTGTATATATTGCATTATAATTTAGTTTTTTCAAAAAATTAAACAACTGTTGTTACTATGATATTTAAACAACAAATACTGGTTACATTTCTTATTGATTGGACAGCTCAGATTCTGCGCTTATATAAACCTATGATGAAGTAAATATGTAAATATGAAACACGCAAAAACTAGAAAGAAAATAAACTAGCAAATTAATTTTAATTTTTGCATAATAATTAACTAGTTGGGAAATTTCACTGACTTGCGTAAAAATTATTGTTTTCAGAAATGGCTGAAATACCGGATTTATCAGAATACTCAACTTCATTATGTCAAGCCTTGATGAATTTGATTAGACAAATAATAATACCACCATATAAAGTAAGTACTTATTTACTGTTTTTTTGCCTCTACCAAAACCATATGCTCTTAGCTTTTAGCAGCCTTAAAGCACAAAAGAGCAAAGCGAGTTTGCTCTTTTGTGCTAGTAAAAGCAGCGAGTTGCTAAATCTGCGTGCTGCTAAAGACAATTTCTAGTCTTTTGTACACTATATTATCAAATCCCTTCAAAAATATATACTATAGCACCCCTTTGCTTTTAGCAGCTTTACTCGCTTTGCTCTTTTGTGCTGCTAAAGCTTATTTTTAGTCCTTGATATACGATATACTATATAAAACATCCACACACATCACAACACTTTTTATAACTAAAGATTACATTACTGCTTAAAAATGAACTAAAAAAGTATGTTGTTTAATTTTTCTTTAACATGTAACTATTTATTTTATAATAATTAAATTACTATTTTCAGACGTACGACTATTGCTGTATTCATGAATTACCTTTATGTGATGAACGCTTTAATGAAATATGTGAATATCATATTTTCATTAGAAATGCGCTATGGATAGCAATACCATATGAAGATATGTGGAGCCTAAATAACGATTTATACATTTTTATATTTCCATGTAAGTTATTCAAGTTATTAATAAATAAATCCAATTTAGTATATTATCTGTATTGTAGAAGCTACTGCACTTCATTTCTACTGCTAAATCTTGCACAGTTAAAAAACTACTTTTACCTACTCTACAAGTCTTCAAATACTCCTGCCGTTTCTCAATAAGTGTTACTAGTTATACATGCACACTTAATTTGCATTTGATTTTATTGTTAACCATTTAGAATTATAAATTGTAATAAATGAATGTGTGTAAATTAGTGTATCTATATGATACGGCATCGCTTGATAGTGATTTATGAAAATTAAAACAATTGTCTGTGCTTGGTTAGCCGATTTAGAGTTGGATTGGGTTCACAAATGTCCATTGACATAACCACGACTATATTCACCGCTAAATTTAAACTAATCAAAACTGATTTTCAGATTGACTTTATTTAATAATTGGGCGATTCCATTTCAAACGGACCAGACCTAGAGGGGGGGTGCGTTGAGAAACTTGCTTATGTATTTTTTTTTAGTTTCTATAACTTATTAGTAGTCCTTTGATCGATATATGAGAGTATGAAACCCATTTTTTGGTCGTTTTTTAACTTAATCGCATTTTTGTTTAAAAACCGCAATTTTAACTCAAAAGAAATAAATTTACTAATGAAATCAACCAGAAATTTTTCGTAGATTCCAAATCTTTTCACCATTTCAAGTCTATACCTTGTCTATAAGCCGCAAAAACCATAAAACCATGTTTTTATTCTTAGTGGGCTGTGCAAAGAGGAGCATTTTTTAAAATTTCTTTAACCGCCATAGTTGACGTATTTTGATGTAAATTAATTGAAAAATATAAATTTGTTCTGTGTATTTGGGTTTTAAGCGTCTAAAACTCAAAAAATCTGCAAAGTAGGCCAATTCTTTAACATAAACTCTTACAAATGCACGTTTAGCCGCGCTCAGAGGAACAATACACCAAATATGATTAAAAATTTGAATTCTAGGGACAATTTCACATGGAAAATTGTCATTGTTGTACTCATTGTCTATAGAAAAGTCCATCTAGAAAAAAATGTTTAAGCAAAAAATGCGTTAAAAATAATTTTTTTTTTATATTTACAAAAAATATTATAAACACACTAGGGTGTGGTTTAAAACAATTTTTTAACAAATTTTAACAAGCAACAGGCAAATTTATGTTTGAATGCCAAAAATAATATAATTTTTAAATTTTTGCGCCGATAGATCGATTCTAAGTTTGTGCCGCAGGCGCAAAAACTATCAAACAAAGAGTAAAATGGCCGAAAATTGGTTCAAGCAACAAAAAATGTCTTTGTTAAACTTTTGAAATAAACTTAAAAAAATATAATCCAAATAATCTTTAAAAAAAAATTTAAAAAAAAAATTTTAAGTAAATTTTGAACATTTTTTTTTTTTTCTAGATGGGTTTTTCTTTGCCAGATAAGCACGACACTGACTATTTTTATGTAGGATTGTTTGCAAAACTAAATTTTTTAATAATATTTGGTGTATATTTTCTTTGAAAACTGTTAAATGTGCATTTGTAAAAGTTTATGTTGAAAAATAGGCTTATTTTTGCAGTTTTTTTAAGTTTTAGACCTTTAAAACCCAAATACACAAAACAAATTTATATTTTCTAATTAATTTACATCAAAACACGTCAACTTTAGCGGTTAAAAAAAATTTAAAAAATGCTCTTTTTTGCCTAGCCCACTGAGAACAAAAACATGGTTTTATGGCTTTTGCGGCTTATGGACAGGGTATAAACTTAGAGTGGCGCCAGATTTGGATTCTACGGAAAATTTCTGATTGATTTCATTAGTAAATTTATTTTTTTGAGTTAAAATTGCGGTTTTTAAATAAAAAATGCAATTAAGTTAAAAATCGTAGAATTTTTTTTTATGGGTTTTATACCCTCATATACCGATCAAAAGATTACTAATAAGTTATAGAAATGGAATTGCTCAATTAAATAAAAACGTAGATGGATGGTAAACCTAGCTTGACGGTGTGCAACCCAAATAATATTTTGGTTTAGTCTTAGAATAATGCGATTTATTTTTAACAATTTAATTAATTTGTTAATAATTTTAGTAACTATTATTAGTTTGAAATTAGAACCTGTCAGATTTGATGCATTGACTATTGTATAGTAACTTGTTTGAGTAGTTTATAAAATACAAACAGTTGTACTACTTTTTAATAGTTTTGGTGTAACTTTTTGACAACTGACAAAACAGATTTTGACAGAATTTATTACAACGTTAATACTTTAGCAGCTTTTTGTTATTTTGGTAACTGCTCTAGCAGTTTGAATTAACAGTCAAAGTTTTGCCAACTTTTCACAGTTATAAAGTAACACATTATAATAGTTTTGTTAGATAGCAAAACAACTAAATTTTAACATTTAAAACTTGAACAGTAGTAAACTGATTAGCAGGTGTTAAACATATTTTTAAAGTGTGTTTCATTTGTACTACAATTGTTAAACAAATAAATATGATTACAAAATGTCAAAAAATTTCTTAATTTTAAAAACTTTTTTTTAAGTTTGTTGTATTGTTTATTAAGTGTAAAAAAATTATTCAAAAATCTAAAATTCTAAAGTCTGTTGTATATTTAAAATTTGTCAAAAATATTTCAACATTTAAAACTGTTTTAAAAGTGTTAAAAACGTTCCAAAATTGTCAAAATTCTTTTTAAATTTGTTGATATTTTTCAAAATTGTCTACTTTATTTCAAAACTGTCAAAAACATTATAAAATTGTCAAAAATGTTAAACATTTTTATTACATCATCAAAAATGTTTTATAAATGTAAAAAATGTTCTAAAGTTGACAAAATGTTTTTCAAACCTGTTTTAAAATTGTCAAAAATATTTTAAAACAGTCAAAAAAATTTATATCAATTTCAAAAACATTACAAAAATTTAAAAATGTCAAAAATGTTTTTGTCAATTTTTTTATAAAATTTTTATTAATTTTTTAATAATTGTACAGTATTTTTTGACAAATGTAATAACTTTTTAGTTAAAAATACTATTTCATAAGTCTGCTATATTTCTGCTAACATATATTATTACTGTAAACTGTTTAAAAGATAAAGCATTTTTTTTAATTTTTAGTAACTTATTAACAGATGTAGATATATATACTTTTGATAGATAGTACCTTTTTGATAAATTTGGTACACATATCTGTAAACTGCAAAAATATATGCTTACCATTTCTGAGAGAGCCCATTTTAATATTTTGCGATTGGGTTTAAAGTCCTAGCTTTGCCATTGCTTTTAGAAGTTATTATGGCGCAGCTTTTATGTTATAATTACGTAATATTTGATTGACATCTGCATTATAGTACTCTCTTTTATGTATTTATGTAATAAATGTATATTTTTGTTGTTTATTATTGTTTATTATTATTATTTGATAAAACAAAGTTTAAATACGTATCAGTTCTGTATTGATTGGTTTGCATAGATTCTGCGCTTTTAAAATCTAATAAGAAAGTCACCTACAGTTCTAAACCCCTGTTTACACATTACTTGCAGCGTTTTATCTTTCATCTTCCTGTTAAGTTAATTATATTAGATGAGTGAAGTAAATAATAATAATTACTAAAAATAGCGTATAAAATTTTAAAACATTTGAATTAAATTTTAAAAATTGGATTAATTTTTTTAAATAAAAAATAATAAACATTTTTATAAATTTTGTAAAAATAAAATCTTGTTACAAAATATGATTACCAAATTAAAATAACAAATATAAAATAATGATGTAAAATTTAAAATGGAGTGCCCAAAAGTTTGTCAACTAAAATTTAAAAGACATTAAATATCTCTTTGCCTACAAAAGAAAAAGTAATATTATTAATTACCAACACTTGAGTAGGTGCGTGGGTGTGTCACTACATATTGTAATTACCAGCAAGTAGTTTAAACTTACTCGACCAAATTTAAGTTATCAAAAATTTAGAAATATCAGCCTGATTTTGTGATTTTTTTTTTAGATTTTTTCAATAAGCTATTTTTAGTAAGTAATAAACAATCAGAATTTGCAAAAAATGATTTTTTGCATAATTTACATTTTTTGATTGATTGTAACTTCTCAGGGTTGCATTTTTAGGAAAAAACTGTAAAATACTTCTTTTTTTTAATTGTTCAAAGAATTATTTTTTACAGCCAAAAAAATGTTTCCTTAAATTTTAAAAATTTTGCAGAACTTTAAAAAACAGTTTTTCTTAAAAAAAGATGACTGGTATTTTTTTTAATTTTGCAAATATGAATAAAAACGTGCTTTTATATGTACAAAAGATACTCTAAACATTTCAGAATTTTTTTTTATAAAATTTGCAGATCAGAAATAAAATGGCAGTTATTATGTAGCAAATAATATTGAGAATGCTACTAAAGAACGAACAATTTTTTTAAATATGTTAATAAAAAAAGCCTATATTTGCCAAACATTCCTAAAGCAATAGAATGCTCCAAAAAATGCTAAAAAGTGCGGCAGTGCATTGTAATGCTAATCAAATGCCAACAAAACTGACAACAGACTTTGAGATCAATTTGTTGTAACACTCTAAAAAAAAAACTCAAAATAAGCTGTTTAAAAAAAAATAATTAACATTTGCAAAGGCAGTAGAAATTGCAAAAACCAAAATGGCGGTATATCAAGTATCAGTTAAAGTTAAAGTAAAACATGAACCCAATCAAGAGATGTACTGAATGTTCAAAAGTATTAAAAGATTTCAAAGATTATCTAGACTAACCCCATCAAATAGAAGGCCAAACAATGGATTAACATACCAGCTGGAAAAAGTAAAGTTTAGTGTTTGTAGTAGAAAAAACTATTCTAGCGGCAATTGTTTTTATAAAGACAGAAATTGCAACATTTGCAATAAAAAAGAACACAACGCGACTACATGTTATCAAAACAAACACTCTGGTGGTAAGTTAAATAAAAAAATATTTAATAAAAATGTTAATTTTATTAGTATAAATAAAAATAATGTTGAATATTTATATTTTTTAAATAAAAAATGATCAAGATTCTAATAACGGCAAAAGTTAAAATTTTATATTAATATTTTAAATTACATCAATATAAATTAAAAATTTGAATAAAAATAATGTTCAATATTTTTTTCATATTACATTAAATAAAAATGATGAAATATTTTACTTCTATAACGAACAACAAGTTTAAGTTGTTGGATTTAGTTATGCGGATAGTATTTATAATAATATATATATATATATATATATATATATATATATATATATATATATATATTACAATGCAACATGCAAAGTCACTTTTATACTTTTCTAATTATTGAATATATAGATAGAAAATCAAATTTGTAGCAGAAAGCTAACTGTACCTTTCTTTTACATTTTTAAATGAAAAAGTTACAGCAGGTTTTAATTTGTGTAGGCTGGCCGATTGAACAAATAACGCACGCCCATTATTTTATTTCCATGGCCAACGTTGCTTGTTAAGCAAACTGTTATGATTGTAAATACCTAACCTTTTACATAATACAATTCTTTATCTTCAATGTAATATTATTTTACCCTATTCTGAATGAAATGCCATCACACAAATTTAAATATACCAATCATTCAATTAATTTATTAGACAAGCAAGCAATTTTTTTTTTTTAATTTAAATCTTCTTTATACTATTAACAAATCAAGTTGCATTTAATATAATGTAATATTTTACATTAAATGCGATATAATTATATTAGTTAGTATAAAACGAAGCATTTAAAGACAGGAATATATTAACTTCTTTACTCAACCTTCATCAATAAAAGGGGAAACGTAAAACTATAAATAGATTTTATGTGTATTTTTTTGTAGTAGACCGTTTCTTTTGGATATTACAGCATCCTTTTAACATATTTTCGCTGTAATGATATTTGTATGGGCTACTATTATTTTATTTTACATTATTTTATTTTAAATTATGATGGATGGATTTATTTCTTATTATATCACAATAAATGTAGTACTAATAACAACACTTTTATGCTAGGTATCAATCTACGTATATAAGCGTGAAGAAATTATTATTGTTATTTTTTTCTACTTGTAAAAAGTGTAAACCGTTTTTGCGCATGTTAATTGATTATTTAATTTGAAAATGCAATTGTCTAATTATACAAATAAAAAATTTGTTTTTAAGTAACAGTTAAATTTTTTATTTTATAATTTTTACGCTGCGTATAATATGGTTTCAATAAATACAACAATCCAATATTAATTAAATTATTATTTAATACAAGATAACTTGCTTAGAATTAAATTAAATGAATTAATATTAAAATTTAAAACATATTAACCGCATTAAGCAGTAATGGTCCGACGGCGGATATTACTTATTTTATTTTATCTCAAAAAACACATAATATTGTTAATTATTTGTTCCGTTTGTGTGAAACAAGTAAACAAGTTAACAACTAAACAACAAACTAACTAAACAAGTTAACAAGTTAACAAATAAACAAGTAAACCAGTATACAACAAAACAAGTAAACATGTAAACAACAAAACAACTAAACATGTAAACAACTAAATAACTAAACAAATTAACAAGTAAACAAATAAACAACTAAACAGAACAACAAGTAAACAAGTAATCAAGTAAACAACTACACAAGTAAACAACAAAATAAGTAAAAAAGTAAACAAGTAAACAAGTATACAAGTGAACAAGTAAACAAGTAAACAAGTAAACAAATAAACAAGTATACAAGTGAACAAGTAAACAAGTAAACAAGTAAACAAGTAAACAAGTAAACAAGTAAACAAGTAAACAAGTAAACAAGTAAACAAGTATACAAGTGAACAAGTAAACAAGTAAACAAGTAAACAAATAAACAAGTAAACAAGTAAACAAGTAATCATGTAAACAAGTAAACAAATAAACAAGTAAACCAGTAAACAAGTAAACAAATAAACAAGTAAACCAGTAAACAAGTAAACAAGTAAACAAGTGAACAAATAAACAAGTAAACTAGTGTACAACTGAACAAGCTTCATCTATAACTCTTTCTTGTTATTTATTTTATTTTTATTCACTTATTAATTGTAATATTTTTTTGCGCATAGTAATAGTTTAATTGATATGCAATTGCAATTTTCTAAGTATATAACTAAACATTTTTTCTTTAATGTAACAATTAATATTATCTAAACTTTGTAGTATTTATCCGTCGGCAGTTGAATTTCTTATTTTATATTATTACACCGCATAAAATAAGCTTTTAATAAACACAAAAATTCATTATTCAATTAATCTGAATGATCACATTACAAGATATCTTGTTTTGAATTAAATTGAATGCATTAAGATTAAAACTTAAAATATATTAACTTGCTGTAATGGCCCAACGTCGAATAAATTACTTATTTAATATTATCTTAACATACACATAATATAGTTTTTTTTATTTGTTTTGTTGTACTGTTGTTTGTGTGAAACAAATAAACAAGTAATCAAGTAAATAAGAAAACAATTAAACAAGTAAACAAGTAAACAAGTAAACAAGTAATCAAGTAAATAAGTAAACAAATAAACAACCAAAGAAATAAGCAAGTTAACAAGTGAACAGGTAAACAAATAATCAAATAAACAAGTTATCAAGTTAACAAGTTAACAAGCAAACTAGTAAACTAGTAAACAAGTTAACAAGTAAATAAATAAACAATTTATTAAGTAATCAAGTTATCAAGTTAGCAAGCAAACACGTTAACAAGTAAACAAATAAACAAATAACTAAACAAGTAAAGAATTAAATAAATAAACTAGTAAACATGTAAACAAGTAAACAACTAAACAACAAACTAACAAAACAAGTAAACAAGTTTACAAGTAAACAACTAAACAACTAAACAACAAACTAACAAAACAAGTAAACAAGTTAACAAGTAAACAAGTAATACTCAAACAAGTAAACAAGCAAAGAAGTAAACAAGTAATTACGTAAACAAATAAACAACTAAATAAGTAAACCAGTAAACAAGTAAACAAAAAAACAAGTAAACAAGTAAACAATTTATTCTGTAATCTTGTATTGTTATTTATTGTATTTATTGTATTTTTTTTTCACATATTAAGTATAAACCTTTTTTGCGCATAATAATAGTTTAATTAATTTGCAATTGCAATTTTTTAAGTATTTAACTAAAAAATTTTTCTATAATGTAACATTTAATATTATCTAAACTTTATAGTATTTATCCGTCGGCAGTTGAATTTCTTATTTTATATTATTGCACCGCATAAAATAAGCTATCAATAGATACAACGATTTAGTATTTAAATAATCTGACTGATCACTATTACAAGATAACTTGTTTTAAATTAAATTGAATGCATTAAGATTAAAACTTAAAATATGTTAACTGGATTAAGGTGTAATGGTCCGACGGCGGATAAATTACTTATTTTATATTATCTCAACATACACATAATATAGTTATTTATTTGTTTCGTTATACAGTTGTTTGTGTGAAACAAGTAAACAAGTAAACAACAAACTAACTAAACAAGTAAACAAGTAAACAACTAAATATGTCAACCAGTAACCAAGTAAACAAGTAAACAAGTAAACAAGTAAACAAGTAATCAAGTAAACAAATAAACAAATAAACAAATAAACAAGTTAACAAGTAAACAAGTAAACAAATAAACAAGTTAACAAGTTAACAAGTTACCAAGTTAACAAGTTAACAAATAAACAAGTAAACCAGTATACAACAAAACAACAAAACAACTAAACATGTAAACAACTAAACAAGTAAATAACTAAACAAATAAACAAGTAAACAAGTAAACAAATAAACAACTAAACAGAACAACAAGTAAACAAGTAATCAAGTAAACAACTACACAAGTAAACAACTAAATAAATAAAAAAATAAACAAGTAAACAAGTAAACAAGCAAACAAGTAAACAAGTAAACAAATAAACAAGTAAACAAGTATACAAGTAAACGGGTAAACAGGTAAACAAGTAAACAAATAAACAAGTAAAGAAGTAACCAACTAAACAAATACACATGTAAACAAGTAAATAACTAAACGTCTAAATAAGTAAGCCGCCAGATCATTACTATTTAATTCAGTTAGTTTTAGTTGCATGCATTCAATTTAACTTGTCAAACAATGTAGAAGTAAAAGTTTACTTATTGTATATTTTGTAATCTGCATACTTAGAAATTTTTGTTAAATAAATTTCAATTAAATAGAACAATTTTGCATATTAAATTACAAAAACTATTTTTTCATATAATATTTATTATTAAAAATTGCAAAATAAATTTGTTAATTAGGTTACATTATAATTAAAAAGTTTATATTGATTATTGAAAACTATTGTGATTGATATAGTGTTGTATGATATTAACGCGCAATAAAACAATAAGTAAAAGCAGTAATAAATAATATAATGATACTATAATACATCGCCGTGAATTTGTGTTTATCTCAAAGTCATGCCAGTTCAATAGCCTGCTTAAGCAGCAGATGTTTCAAACAATATAATGCTAACAATATCTCTATTATGCCACTTGCCGTCGCTAGGTATTAAAATAAAATTAAGGATTATTCTAATAAAAATAAATAGTACTGCGTGTTTTGTATAATTAATCAGCATATTGCAGCACAGGATAAAAATTTAATCAAAACTAATTGATGCAAATTGAATTAATATAAAACGTTGCAATAACGAAAGAAAATAGTAGGCGGTCACAAATTTCTATCATTGCTAAACAAGCAACCCACCAAAGAGCTGGTCACGCCTATAGAAGATCACATATATTTTGGCGCCTTCACCATGGTTTCATATGTTGCGTTGCGTATATAGAACATACGAGACCACGACTTCGTATGTTCTTTGTGATCTTGCATGTTGCGTTGCGTATCTAAAATGGTCTTGCATGTTGCATTGTATATATATATATATATATATATATATATATATATATATATATCACAAAATGTAAAATTTAATGTTATCAAAAATAGTTCAGTAACTTTGCTTGGTCTACATTTTTTAAATTTATTTAATTAAGGTATAGCAAAATTAAACAAATCACGGACCGGCACCGCAAGAATAACATGTCAGGTCTAAATCATACAAGAACTTTAAAGCGCAGCTGATCAAAACCCAGCTGCACCTTAAAACAATGTCGAATGTCTTTGACGTGAAACTTAAGACTCTCCAGAAAACAATCGACAAGAAGGCCGCCACAATGGCGGCGCAGGCAAACATTATTAATAAATAAGTGCGCCCCCAATAATAATCCGGAAACCAACTCCGCCGCCCCCCAAAAAAGAAGATGCCGCCGAAAAAATAAGAGAATTAATATAACCCCATTTTTTTACAGCCACCGCAGCTAATATGCTGCTTCAGCCACCGTCACCAGAGTAATTGCCGCTTCCAAAACCGCCGCTGAAATGTCGTCATCACCGGCGCCGCCTACGGTGTAGTTGCTGGCTTCGCTTGTAATGCAGCGGAAAATAAAGTAAAGATGATGGAGGAGGCCAACGACAAAGAGATTGTTACTGCCCCTAACTCTAATTTACTACCGGTCGCTTTGGACGCAGACCGCCAACGGAATTCAAGTGAACAGCAAAGGCTACAAACTTGTCGGACACTAGAAACGCAAAACATCAAGAGGTGAGCAAACACTATCAAAAATACTTAAAGGCCATCAGCCTACCCCCAACCGCCATCAGCGGTTCTAAAGTTTTTTTTTCGGCAAACGTTCTGTACAACAAGCGTTCATGTCTGCAATTATTGAGATTAGTAAAAAGATTGTAATTTTTTTGGCGAGTAATACCCACGAGAGTATTCGCATTATTCCGGCCACTTGCGCCAGTCATAGAAAGACTACAAGTATTCTATACTTGAGGCTTGCGGACTTCCATACGTAAGCGACTGCCAAAAATTTTTGTGTCTGGTAAATTTCATTAAGCATGTTTAAAAATTTCTCACTGAAAAATGCGCAAGATATAGCCCCTCAAACGTACACGGCATAGGAAATAAATTTATTCTTTTCTAAATATTTTTAGTGCAACTTCTTTAGTATGCTTAAAGCGCAAAGATTATAAATCTCGACAAATTGTGCGGTTTTAAGACCGACGTCAAGCGTAAAAAGCGTAGTAGCACATCAAAACGCTACTTTATTAAGGCACCGGTGTGTCGTAATTGCCCGAGGCTTTACCAGTCGGCAGCCTGCCCCAATAACTCCACAGTCAGATACGCAAACTACAACAGCCTGCATCCCGCAAATGATAAGAGTTGTAAAGCTTATATCAGAATGATTGCCTCAAACAGCAAGAAACTTAGACCGGCAGCCCAACCCCGCTGTCCCAAATTTCTTCAATAACTCAAGATTTTGCTTAGCCTGCAGGTTTTCGCAAACCTGCAAATAAAACAGCAAACAAATTGTTCTCCTCTGCTGTTGCTCCTTTATCACAGCAAGGTATCGCAAATCAAGTCGCCGCTTTCTTAGAAGCTGAAAGAAACTATTTTCCTATCTAATTTTACTAATTAGTAATGGATAATACGTCTGATGTATTACTCCGTATTTGCTTTTGGAATGCTAACACCATTTAAGAAAAAATGGGCAAAATAAAAGAGTTTTTATTTTTAAAGAACATAGATATTATGTTAGTATCAAAGTCGGCCCACAGACTCAATCTAGTTTTGAAAATCCCAAATACTTTCACGTACTTGGAAACGTCAGCGGTACCCATGGGACAAGGTACACTGATTTTGGCAAAAAGATTGGTGTACCACTCCAAAGAAGATACCCCAGACACACGTACGCTGAAATCAAACGCATTAATGGTGACTATGTCTGAGCTAGACACACTCAAAATTGCGTCTGCCTACATCAGACCGCAAGATTGCCTTAAAACGAAAGATTTTGATGCAATACTCAACAGTCTTCATCCCACAATAATTGCTGGATATTTTAACTTAAAGCACCCGGCGTAGAATAGCTTAATGACAAACTGCAAATATCAAAGGTTGTTTGATTACGCTCAGAAAAAAGATTTGCAAGTGGTGGGCCCGGTTAAACTCACCCACCATAGCAATATCGGTCACATAAGAGACGTGCTTGATAAAGCAATATTTAAAAAAATCAAATTAATTTACAATTTACGCGTCGCTAATATACTGAGCTTTGATCACAACCCAATATTACTAGAGTTTTTTGGAAAGGGGACAGAAGAAGAAGGAAGATTTGTAACAGAAAATTTGTGCTGGCAAAACACCATGAAATCTTTCACAAAAGATAATCATCCAATATGGAAAAACTTCAAAACCTTACGCAACAGAGAAGTTATTTATGGCAAAAATAAGGTTTAATATTCTACCGAGGGAAATGTTAAGGCGTTTTCTGACTGCTTTAAACTCCAGTGTTCCCTCGTGCTCACAAGAGACATAGTTGTAGATCTCACCGATCGAGTTCACTGGGCAATCAAAAACTTTTTAATTGCCAAGGACAACGATGCATAACTAGTAAGCGTTTAACCTTCCCAAAACAAAAAAAATATCAAAAAATTTAAAGCTTGTACCGCCCTTGGTTCCAATAAAATAACAAACAAACCTTTGAAATTGTTTTTGCATAAAACAATAATGGCAACAAACATTTCTACAAAACTACCGGCTTATGCACCTTAAGTAAGGTCATAGAAAGGGTGATCCTGGACAAAATACAGAAACACGGTAGCTAACAGTCTTCTCATCCCAGTTCATTAATTAAACCGCGTGACGGACCTTATTAACAAGGTTTTTTGACTAACAAAGATTACAAAAGTAGTTTTTTTTTTTGACGTCAAAAAAGCCATTCATAAAGTTTGGCATAAAAACCTTCTTTTTAAATTGTACATGGATAATTTTTTTCTGCGTCTTGTGAGGCTGATAACTTTATATCTAAACAGCAGAACACTGACAGTCAGAATTTCTGACCACATATTTACTTCTCAACAGATAGAGGCAGGGGTGCCTCAAAAGTCTATTTTATTTCTGTTAATGTTTAACCTATACGTTGCCGATATGTCTTTGAGAATGACGCACGGAGTCAAAATGGCACAGTTTGCCGATGATACAGCTCCTTTTTATTCTTCAAGATCACTCAAAATAATTACTTCCAAGTTGCAAAAAATCACCGACAATCTAGATGAATGGTTCAACAAATGGCTAGTCAAAGTAAACCCAGAAAAAGGCAGGCTGTTTTCTTTACGCGGCGACAAATCACTCTCAATAAAAACGTCAATCTTAGCAACGTTTCCATACCGTGGTTCAATGCTGCCAAGTATCTTAGTGTTATCTTAGACAGAAGACTCACTTATAAACCATCAAGCCTATGCTAACGTACGCATCCTCAATCTGGGACACGGCCTTGCGCTGTCACCTCTATTGTCTCGAGGCATACCAAAGTACTATTTTAAGGAGCCTTCTTGGTGCTCCATAGTACGTTCAAAACAAGAAGATTTAGACGGACTTAGCGATGCTTCCGCTGCGCCAACACTTCATAGTTTTAGCCGTAAAGTACTTCATTAATCTCGCGTTTTATCCGAACTTCAGTTTGACTTGACTTGCCAAGCCAGACAGAGATGTTTTCTTCTACAAGCACCCGGTGAACCAATAAACCGCAACAGACTAACAGGGATCAGATTAATCCACTATCTCTCTGCAGCCTATGTATGCCTCAATGTGCAATCTAATCAGAAAGAAAAACATCACCAGATATCTCCCAAACCACCCTATTAGTAAATATATAAACTTTTGGGGGTAAAACTTATATTAATTTATCTTTTTTTTCTTACACGTACCCTCAAGTAGCGTTTTGTATGTAAGCGCTCGGCTCGATCGTGACAAACCCAGCAAAAAAGGCACAAAAACTGCGGCTTTTATTTATGCTGTTTTTCGTTTTTGTTAAATAAAATCATTCTTTTTCTGTTATTATTACTACAATAATATATCCAGTTTTTTTTTTTGGCATCAAATGAATAATAATATAATTTGAAGTTTTTAAAAAGTTGTTTATAAAGTAAAATATTTAAAAAATCCCTAAAACCTCTTTTTTACATCGCCCAATTTGCGATATATTGCCCATTAGTATTGTATCATCTGGATGAGGTTTTTCGCAGTTGGATAAAATTTTAGGGCACCTTAATATCCCAAATATGTCCCAAAATACATACAATACATGTTCCAAAAAATTTATGGAAATGTTTAAAATCAAAACGGCAAAGAAGAACATGCTTTGGCCATACAAGCAGACAATACTGACACAGATATCAGTTATTGCAGACGGTTCTTGGAGTAAACGTTCATACAGGTCTAACTACAATGCCTTATCGGGAGTTGTCTGTATTATGGGGGCTGTTACAAAGAAACCTCTATTTATTGGCATAAAAAACAAATAAAGTTCATTTTGTTAAAAACACCAGGGCAACGAAATTCCGGAACTCAAATGTTTCAAAAATTATAATAAAAGTAGTACTGTTATGGAAACAGATATCATTGTAGAAGGATTTTGTCAAAGTGTACATATAGTCGGAGAGCTCGCGTAAAAAAAATGCAAGAGTTTTCGGAAGCTTGATATTTTAAGATTGGGTTTCATTACTCTTGCATTTTTTTGACGCGAGCTCTTGGACTAATATGCATCAGTTAAAATACGCGGATCTTATAGTTGATGTCGATAGCAGTGTTTATCGAAAACTTGTAGATGCTCAACCATACGGACACCAAACAATTATAAAGAAGATAGAGTGTAAAAACCACATTTTTAGGAATTTGTGTGGTAAATTAAATAAAAGAAATAGCAAGTTGAACATCCAAAAAACACAGGTAACCATTGTAAAGGCAGTAGAGTACAAAAGGAAAGAACCAACGTTAGAAGCTGATAAAATCGTAATGTTAACAAAAGATCTTCACAACGTTCCTTCTCATATTTTTGGGGAACAACAAGATTGTGCATACTTGAAGTATTTTTGCCATCATCTTTCAATTGTTAACTTAACTGTGGAAAAAATGAAAACCTGTGAATTGTGGACGGATATTCACCATGCATTTTATAAAAAAATTCAATATGTGGCAAGTTTATTAACTTATATAGACACGAATATTGTAGACTGCTATAATACAGTTGTTGCCAAATTTGTAAGACGCAAAAGAATTAATTATTGCAAGCAAGGTGGCTATAATCTGCAATGTGAAGCTGCTGCTTTAGCATTTACGGCAAAACATAAATATATTTTCATGCTGCACAGGGAAAGAATTGGAAAATATACAAAAAAAATTATAGCTAAAAAAACAGTAATTCAATATAGGATCAGACAAAATAAAAAGCGACTGGGAGCAGTTGTCTCATTTGATGCGGATTATGGACCAAATGCAGCTTCTAACAAAGAAGATTTGCCTTTAATGGAATATGAGCAAAAGAAGCTAATTTTTTTAAAAGAGTTGGAAATGACTCCAGAAAGATCCATTTAAATTAAAAGGGCGACGTTAGGCCAAAATTAAAATCTTGTATGGTTTCATCATTGAAAAATTAGAATTACTGGAAAAATTTGCCAATTATAAGCTACAACTTTGTGTGCAAATACGATAAAAGCATTTTTGTATGGCAATTTTAAAGGAAGTATTGGAACGGCATATGGTATAACTCACAAACCTGCAGCTATCAAAGCACTAAAATATACAATTCATAAGACAGTAAGAAAATGTGGTTTATTTGTGGATCAATGTCATCCATTTCTAGCTGCTAATCCAGATGGTTTAATTGATACGGATATAGTCGTTGAGATAAAATGTCCATTTAGTGCCCAAAATTTATCGCCAAAAAAAGGTATTTTACAAAAAAAAATAAGATTTGCACAAATAGATAATGATACCATTATTTTAAAAAGAATCATCCATATTATTATCAAGTACAAGGCAAATGCACATCACGAGGCGCAATTTATGCTATTTTGTAATATACACACAAATTGAAATTGAAATTCTTGAAGTTGTAAAAGATTTTGCAAAGAATTTATTAAAAAGTTGTCTATATTTTATGAAAGATGCTTGCTTCCAGAAATATTGGATGCAAAGCAATAACTATACGTAATCCGTCCAGAAACTAAAATTATTCATTGTATAGTGCAATCCTCATACGAAGTGAAAGTTTGGTGGGAAAATCTCTGTTTTGATTATAGAAATATTATATTTATTATATTATGAGCTATTTATTTACTTTTTTTTATATTATTCATTATTAATAATATTAAATTCTATTCTTTGGTCTATTTTATTTTTATAAATTATCAGACCGGTTTCGATATAATGAGTTTTCCAATAAGAAGTTTTATTTTGAATAGCAGGCTATTTGGGCAGCTGTCAATTTTGAAGCTATTATCTTTTGACACTTGACAAGTAAAAACTACGCCATTATTAAAAATGGAACTATATACGCTTCAACAACGCATTGAAATTATTAAAATTCACTACAAAAATGGTAAAAAAAATTCAGTCACAGTTTGCAAAACTAAAGCACTTTTTGGTCGTCGTAAATCACCTTCTCGGCCGGCAATAGTAAACCTGGTGAAAAAATTTGAACTGTTGGGACAAGTTTGTGATGTGATAAATCGAAACCGTGTGCATCGCTCAAGAACACATGAGAATGATGTTGATGTAGCCCGTAGTGTTGAAGAAAACCCAGGTTTGTCGATTCTTTGTCGATCTTTGGAAGTAGACATTCCACAAACGACATTAGACCGTATTTTGCATAAAGAATTAAGTCTCAAAGCTTTTAAAGTTTAGTTAACACAAAAACTCAAGCCGGTCGATCACCATATACGTTGTATCTTTGCTAATTGGGTCCTTCAAATGCATCAAATTGATCCGAAATTTTATCAAAAAATCATCTTTAGTGATGAGGCCCAATTTTACCTCGGAGGCTATCTTAATAACCAGAATTGTCGCATTTGGGGCTCAGAAAATCAAAGAATGATAGTTGAAAAGTTTTTGCATTCTCAACGTGTCACTGTTTGGTGCGGTTTTTGGACAGGCGGTGTGATTGAACCCTATTTTTTTGAAAATGAAGCTAGTAAAACTGTTACGGTAAATGGATAGCGCTACCGAGCTATGATTAATGATTTTTAAGGCCGGAATTAAAAATTATTGATGTGGACAACGTTTATTGCAAGCAACAAAATAATTGCAATTTTGTAAGAAAAGTTTCCTGGCCGTGTTATTTCTCAAAGAAGTGATCACAATTGGCTACCGAGATCTTGTGATTTAACACCTTTAGACTTTTTTCTTTGTGGCCACGTAAAAGATAAGATCTATGCCAATTCTCCACAATGTCATGGAAAATTTTATAAAAAGAATGTGGTACTGCAACCGTAACCGTGGCGGCCATTTGATTGATATTGTTTTCAAATGTTAAGGGCATTTCTTTTTCTTCACAATGAAATTAGCATTTATTGATTTCTCTTAAAAAATTCCTATTTTTTTTTTAAATTTTAAAATGAAACTTCTTATTGAATAACCCTATACATATTAATATCATTTTCAATAATATAAAGTGTTTTTTTTTTAAGTTACTGTACTGCAAATCACTGCATATACAAAGTTTGATTATGATAATAAAACGTTAGAAATACGTGTAATAATGTTGTCCAAAAATTTGGCTTAAGTTGGTAAGTCAATTTAAAAAATATTAATTGTTTATTAAAAACACATTTTTTGTCTTAACTTCGGATTCAATTAACCAATTTTTGTCCGAATCATTTAAATGGTTTCTTGTTACTGTTAGTGACATTTAATGTATGTTTTAAATGTATAGAACCCTAAAATAATAAAATGTAAAATGCTTTTAATATTAACTTTGAATTACTGTCACACATAAAATGGCCGCCGTAATATAATTTGCTTTACTATAGAAACGCATCAACATAGGGAGTCAGTTATCCAGTTATATATATATAATTATATATACATAGCCCGTAAACACTGTATTGTGTAAACCCATTTGGCCACTCAACAGTTTCTTAGCAAATTATTATATCTTTTTTCCTAATTTAGTAAAAACTGACATTTGCAGTAAAAAAAATCCAATCTCTAAGTAAGTAAAACTTAGGTGAGTAATTGGAGCACTACAGTTAAGATTAATTGCCTGCAATCACTATAATGTATGTACAGCACATCCATTCTCATTCCCTTAACTTTAAATCAGTATTAACTTCAAGTGATTTTCCTGTATAATACAAAGTATTATTATCCGCATAAAGTATTACAAAAGTTGTTAACTTACTTGGAAAATATTTAACATAAATAAAAAATAAAACAAAGAACCTTAAAAATCCCAAGTTAAATAGATGTTATTCAATTAATATTTGTTTCTTTTTAGTGGGACAATTATAAATAATAAGTCTGTAACTTTCAGGATGACAGTTGTAGGCGTATCGAGCTTTAAGCAAAATGCTAAAAGAAATACAATCAAACGCTTTGCTTAAATCAAAAAGCTTGCAACCAATATTTATCTAATCTTTTATCAAATGCATAACACTTTTTTGACTAATAAAAAAAAACTATGTTAGAGTTTTAAAAAACAATCGTCAAAATATCAGTTTAGCTAATACTGTTTCAACAATTTTAGAAAAAAAAAAAAAACAATGATATTAGTTATAATTTGATGTATCGTTAAGTTTTTTTATTTTTTTAAGATAATAAGAAATAACATTTGCTAACTTAAATAAAAACAAAGAAACCGTAATTAAAATAACTTAAATAAGTTTGTAATAGTAATAGTTAAATCTTTAACCAATTTGACTATTTCTATAAATATGAGTACGTGTATTGAGCTGGAATTAACTTCAAGCAGACTAGATATATTAAATCAAACATCTGACAATACTAAATATCAATGCAATAAAGATATATACACAGTTTATAAATATTGAACCGGTGGTTTGATACAGTGTTCCCGCCCAATTGTTTGTTATTAAGAAATTTGTTTATTCCCACACTTGTTGCGTTTTTGCTGTTTTTAATATGACAGATTGAATGATAGTTGTCCCTAATACGTCAGAAGTGGGTACAATAACAAATTTGTTGATAACAAACACTTGGGCGGGTGGGCGTAAACACAGTTTATAAATATTGTTCCGGTGGTTTAATACAATGTCGATTTGCTTTTTTGTGCTGCTAAAGCCTATTTTTGGCTCTTGATACACTATATACTATTGTAATGCCATTGAAATATTGATAATTGAACTTTGAGTAGGAAAAAACTGCAACAAACCATCTACTACTGGTTTATTTGGGTACATTTTGCAAAATTATATAAATTATATCTGCACAATGGACAAATTTATTGTTTGAAACTACGAATAGTAGCGTGGGCATTTTTGTTAAACTAAGACACTCTTAAAAAGTGCATTTTTAAATTATACTTGGCATGCTACTAATTGATTATAAATTGAATTTTAATAAGCACTGGATTTTTGTATGGAGTTCATACTGTGAAATTTATATAAAAACAGCACAGAAATTGATTATTAAAAAACCAAGATTTTTAAGCGCACAAAAAGTTTTTGTGACGGCACTGATTGGTCATCGATTTATTATAAATGCCAAACTCAAAAATCGGATTTTGATAAGCACTCGATTGAGCAGAAATTTTTCATTTGTTGAACCAGGACAATCTTAAAAATACAATTTTAAACCATATTTGGCACGCCACTGGAATAGGTAGAGATATAATTATAGAATTTACACAGTTTTAAAGAGAACGGCACAATTAATTATTAAAAAAAAAAACAAGATTAATTGGCATATAAAAAAGTGTTTGTGACGACACTGGATTATTTTACGATATTTGTATACTAGGTGACAATGATTTGTTATTAACTCAAAATTGGATTTGATGAACATTGGATTGAATAGAGATTTTGTTCAAAGAAATTCATTTTTGAAAAGGGAAAAATTTGCTACAAACACTCCGCCACTGGTTTATTTGAGTGTGTATTTTGCGTTTTGTGATAAAATAGTTTTATTTGCATACAACCACAAGTGAATTTATATTTAATAATAACATTTTTTAAGAAAATAAATCTAATAACTCCAACTTAATTGACAATGACAATAATGCAAATTAAAAAAAAAAATTGATAAATGTAAATTTTAGCATTAATAACAAAGTACAAAATTAATAAAAAAATAAATATTTAAACCATTTAGTAAAATACGTAATAACATAAGGTCTATAAGAGGTAGTATGCTAAAAACTGAAACTAAGTTAAATGACCATCAAAAATGTAATATTCTGACTGTGACGGAGCACTGGCAAACTAAAAAAAAACATTCAAATTTGTTTAATAGAAAACTTCACATTGCTAACGTATTAATCTACGCCGAAACATATTACTTATGGTGAATCACCAATATACCAATGTCCGTAACAATTGTAAGGATAAAGAGTGCGCGTCGACATTAACTCTATGGCAGTAGATAATATATTCAAATGTGCAGCAATCAATTTTAAAACAACAAATAATAAAACAAAACTTGATAACTCTGTTATTGACTATATATTAACAAATATTGATAAAATATGTATGTTGTATTTATCTGTCAGATCATTACTCTCAAAATTAATAGTTTAAATTAAGAAATGTTAAAACAAAAATGTACAACAACAAATAATAATCAATTTAAGTTTTTAATTAAGAAAATTACCAATTAGGAAGATTAGACATTTATGAAACATGATACAAATGTACCGTGCAACAACTTTATGAAAAATACTATAATAAATCTAAATGCTATTTTTTTTTAAATACTCTTTTTTGTAAATCACCGTAAAGTAACTAACCGTAAAAAATGTAGCGCTGTGTTCCGCAAGATCCTAACAAAGTTGTCGGTACTGCGCAATCCACTCTAAATTGATTATATAAAAACAAACGATTTCATAGACTTTGCGCAATTTGAAAATTATCATATTAACACTCATGCACTACAGATAAGTAAAGTATCACGCATCCGAGCTTCTACCAGAACTTTGGTGGGTGGTTTTCTTATCTAAACAATAACAAATATTCTCAAATAAATAAAAATTTAAAATTGGTTTAGAAAAGCTGCCAAAAATTGAATTTGTATCTTAGATTAGCGCCAAAAAAAAGTAAAGATCTATTTGAAATGTTAGACTATAATGCAGTTTTTACTAAAGAAAAAAAAAGTAGTTTTCTTTAACAAAATAAATGCAGTTACTCTAGAGTAGTCTAGAGCAAAAAATGTAGTTTTTTATTAGGTAGTAAACGCAGTTTCACCTAAATAACAATTTGCAACACCACCTGTCAAGAAAATGAAAAAAAAAACCGCATCCGCAAATACCGATATAGATGTTTCCAATAGAATTAAAGTGTTTACTTGCATTTTTTTCAACAGATACTAAAGTTTCCTTCTTTGATCTTTAGGTATGCTCATTCAAATTTATATCTTTATATCTTGTGTTTCAAAACAATATGATTATTGTTTTTGAACTAAACCTACTTTTTCAATAAATTTGTGTTAAAGTATATGTATCATTCAATCTTAAAAAAAAATGTTATATAGACTTTCATTTTTTTATAAAACAAATACTGGTACTTACACCATTTATTAGATTGTTATGCAGGAAACCACCGTTATCCACGCATTTTTTTATAGCTAAAGAATATAAAAATTAAATAAAGTATTATTATGAAGGACGTTAAAATGCTTTTCTATTTTTTATGTAAAAACTTTGCTGCAATATGTAGATTATTAATTTGCATTAGACTCAGTAGAAAGCATCTAATGTAGTTTTATAAAACAATAGCAAGGGAATAACTGTGTTTAATAAATTGTTCATAACTAAGTCAGCCAATATAAAACTCAATTTTAAACCCATTCGGCAAGCAAAAATTTGTTTAAAAAATTACTTATATTTTGCCATTATTTATGCATAACATTCTATTACTAAATCTAATATAATGTAATAATTATCATCATTAACCAACTCTAATATTTTTGCATTATAATTTACAAAACAAACATAATACAAATATACGTAGTTTATACCATTTATTGCCTATTTAGAAGAAAAACAACATAACTTAAAAAACTAGTTTTTGAAGTTTAAAGCAGCATTATTTTAAAATTGTGTGCTCTTTTTTTCAAATATGGTAGAAAAATACCTGGAAAAAAATTACATACACCATTTAAGTGAAAACAGCCTAATAATTATAGTATTTTAAAATTGGCATTTAATAATACGCAGACCAACATAGAGAGCTTTAAACTTCTAAAAAAACTTTAAAAGCCGCTTCTAAAATAACATGTATTTTGAGTTGTGCCGTTTTTCTTCTATACAAGCGATACATGCTATAGTAGCAATGTGTAACGCTAATGATAATAAGCATGTTTTTTACATACGATTTGAACAATTTTTCAGAATTGTTCACAATAGCCGAATCAATACGTTGTTTGTAATAGAAACAATACATAAATATTGATTTTTTAATCATTAATATTTATATTTTTAGTTACATGCTAGTCTATTGAGGTTTATTACTATAGCAACGCCCCATGCCAGACTCCAGACAATGTGCAGTGTGCTAAATTGCTACACTTGACCTAGTTAAGAAAGAGATGATATTTGTGGGCGGGACTAAAGATAGGCGTAACTTAAAAAAAAACTACGATTGTAGTTTTGACTTCAGTGTTGAAACATATTTTATATTTATTAAAAAATATGCAAATTATGAAAAATATATCATGACAAATTATATCATTTTCGGCAAAATAACAACAAATTAAAAAAATATAATATGCATGTTTTTCAATATCGGATGCATATGCATTGATTGGATTGCATAGATTCTGCGCTTTAATAGATAGATTTGTTATAAGAACCCGACAGCAATTGACCCAGTTCATTCTTCATCTTGCTGTTGATTCTGATACTTCAAGATCAAGTTCCAAGTTTATTGTGTTTTAAAATATACTCATCTCAGCTATAATAAAATTTGAATATAAGTGTATATAGTGTCAGCACTGCTCAAACTTGGTAAGTGGTTATATACTTAATATTAAATCATATTCAGTTTCAATAATTGTACAACAGCAACTTATTAAATATTTAAACATAATAATTTTAATTTTAAATTGAATTATATTTTCATTTATTGCTGTTAACATTTTTTTTGTTACAACTACATGATGCAACTCATAAAATTAATTTTTCAAGCTTAAGTTTTTTAATTCAAAAGCAGTGTTTAATTAAATAAAAAAAAACTTTGTTGTAGTATTTAAAAATGTTTAATCTAAAACCAATTTTATGGGTTCTAAATAAGTTTTAAAACTTTATAAATTAATTATGTTTAACTTTTTAACATTAATTAAATAATGAATTCTTTTGTTTTTTGTTAATCAATTTAAAAGAAATTAAAGAAAGAAGAATTAAATAAAACTTACAGAATTAAAAAAAAAACAAAATTTTAACATACCTTGACCATTATTTTATTTTATTTGCTTAAACTTTTTAGGTTTTATGCTGAGTTCTTAATTGTATTTATTTTTTTTTTAACTTTTTTTTCAATTTGAATACTAAATTTTATGTTGCAGTTTTTATTTTGAATTGTTAAACCAGGTTAAATTTTATAGTCTGATTAAAACTTCTTACATCAGTTTTTTTTATCAATAACTGTCAAATTTTGACATTGTTTTCACTAATTCTTGTTTTCTTTTATACTATGTTGGTTTTATGTTGGTATTATTTTCTGATATTTTTTTAATATGTATCTTCATTTTTGCTACTGTATACTTATATTTGCCAGTTAAGTTAATAATTTATCACATTTTTCTTTTCATACTTTATCAAACTTTTTTTGTCTATACTTATTTATTTATTTATTTACTAGTCAACTGAAGCCATTACAAAGTAAGTATATATTTACAATTTAAAAAACATAAATTAAACATAAAACAACTAATATTAAAAATAAGAATAAAACTTAAACAGTTACAAAATATAAAAAAGGTCACGTATAGGTGATAAGTGCACGTCGCAAGGTATTAAAAGAATCTTTAAAAAATCCACTTTAACTTCGTTGGCATGCCGCAAAATACGTGTAGATGCAGAGTGCACCGCATAATCAGTGCATTTGAACGGTATATGAAATAAATAGCCATTGCGTAAAACTCGAGCTGGGACATGAATACCTATAGAGCTGAGCAAGTCAGGACAGTCAATAATCCCACGAAGCACTTTAAAAACTAGTGTCACGTCAAAATTAAAACGTCTTTTTTCAAGACTAGTCATGTTAAATGTAGAGATCAGTTCCGTGTAGCTGCCTGCAATGTTGCATTTATACGCCAAAAAATGAACAAACTTTTTTTGAATCTGATCAATTTTTCCTTTACTGACGACGGTGTATGGTGACCACACATTGGAACAATACTCGAGATGGAGACGTACTAGAGCGTTGTAAAGGACAATTAGAGTACGATGGTCACAAAACTCCTTAGAGTTACGCTTGACAAACCCTAAAAGTTTATAAGCTTTAGCCACAACAGTATCAATATGTAGTGTAAATGAAAGGCTTGAATCAAACGTAATGCCTAAATCACGAATAGTGTTAACTCTTAACAACATTACATTCATGAGAGAGTAACCATACATCACTGTAGACTGACGTCTAGAAAAAGTCATCACTTTGCATTTATTTAAATTAAGTAGTAAGTTATTAGTCTGACACCAACTAGAAAAAATCTGTACTTCTTCATTAAGTAGTACAACATCATCTAAAGACTGAATTTTCATAAAGATTTTTATATCGTCCGCAAATAATAAACAACGCGCATTAGAAAAACAATGTACCACATCATTAATAAAGATATTGAACAGTAAAGGTCCAAGATGTGACCCCTGTGGAACACCCGACGTAACATCAATATTACGAAAAACGCACTGACCAATGCGCACGAATTGAGATCTGTTAGATAAATAGGATTGAATCCACATTAACAAGGTGCCATTAACTCCAATACCACGTAGTTTCATAATTAGTATCTTGTGGTCAACGGTATCAAAAGCTTTTGAAAAGTCAGTGTAAACTGAATCTACCTGGAATCTGTTTTCGAGCGCATCTGTTATATAAGATTCATACAACAAAAGGTTGGAAGATGTCAATTTGCCAGTTCGAAAACCGTGTTGATTGAGAGCAATTTCAGATTGCAGAATGGCATATTTTTATCATATTTTTTTTAATCCATTTTTGTAATTAAACCGTTTACTGCTTTGAATTGAAGAATTGCAGTAGAGTTTTTATTTTCATTTCAATGTATCGGGCTATTTTTTTAACGCTTATTTACTTATGATATTTTTTTACTGCTATTCTTTTCTGTTTTGAATCCCATATCTGTTTTCTTGGTTAGCGTATTTGAAGCATATTCAAGTTTAGTTGGACAACTTCGCGTTTTTTTTTTGCATAACATTTTCAAAAAATATGTACTTATTTGTTTTTAGGGTAATTAAAAACTATAAAATGTATCTATAAAAAATATACATTTTCTATGACTTTCTCATATTATAATACGTATATCTTAAATAATATAAACAATTTTTAGTTATAGACAAACTATTTATACCCAATTTCAAATCAAATATAAGTCAGAGAAGAAAGTTATGTCATTTTTATTACAAAAACATATAATTTTTGTTGTTTTTTTTTTAATATGCATATAATAATATTATAACCAAATACATTAATTTATTTAAACTAGTTTTAGAATTATTTTTTCACTCTTTCTAAAACTAAAATTAATATTTAAATATAAAAATTATGCACAACTTAGTCATTTTGATAAATTTAAATAAAGTTCAAAGCTGTTTTTTTTTTGTTAAACTGTCCTGGTATTGATAAATGGTTGGAGGTTATTAGAAGAACGACTATAGACATTGTTATTGTGTACATTTTTTATTTAATCGGGCTTTCTCTCTATTGACTTAAAAATATTATCAATTTTAATAATACAATCCTCTTTTTTTGGATAAGTAGCCGGTTAGCATATCCTAATGTATTTGGCCGGCATGTTAGTTAATTTTTTTCTTCTCTTTTTATTGAGTCACGTCTTTACTATTCCAATTATATCAAAAGTTTGTAAATTTTTGCAGAGTTATGAGTTCATTGTTGTTAATCCCAGCCAAGTTTTAAAACAAAAATCTGCTTGTCTGTAATTTTTTTTTTCTATCATGTGTATCTATGTCATGTCCTTGGTCCTTGCCTGCGTTGTCTACTATTTTGTAATTGTAATACTATTTATTTTTTGCTTTTCTTTCAGTTTCTTTTAATATTCCTTGATCTTAATAACTCCAATTGTCTATCTCTCTCTATCTATTTTTAATTTACTGTACTCTTCTGCCTTTCGACTTATTGTCCCTTGCTATATTTCGTAATTCTTTCTGAACTTTTCACGCTTTCAAAGTCAAATTATGTTTGTGTTTTTAAGTTTGTTTTTGTTTTTTACATAATTCTGTTTCTCCTACTATCGTTTTCTTTCTTTCCCACTAAGTATGCTATAACTATTACACTCTCAATTTTTTAATTTTTTTATATTATTTTTTGTTTTTGTCTGTATCTCTATTTTTCTTAATACACACTTGTTCCTTCTCTTTTTTTTTGTTCTAGTTTATCTTCAATTGCTTTTATTTTACACATGTTTTTTTTTTTTTAATTCTTAATTTTTATTTCTTTAAATGATCTTTTTCTTTATATTCTTATTTCCGTTTTAATTTTATCAATGATCAGTTGCATTATTTGTTTAATTTTCTACATTTCTTTATCTTTGCTGGACAAAGTTTTTTCAGCTTGTTATTGTTTACTTTTCTTATATTGTCTACTCTTCTTTGCCGGAATCTAAGAACATTTTTGCTTATTTCAAAAAATTCTAGTTCTCCGGCACTTTCTTTATTTTTTTTTCTTTTATAGAGTTTAAGTTTTTTAAGATTTTCACGCAAAAGAAATGCATAATTAAATTATCTTACTAAAGTTCAAATCACTTTTTTTTAGAAAACTTAGTTTTAGATCTAATTTGTTAAAACAAAAATAAAAATGGTTTAAAATTTATTTATATTAATAAATTTTGAATAACTAGCTATAATATTTTTACAATAGGTTTTAGAGCTAATTTGTTTAAATATTTATTTTAAAAGTTATGAGACTTGAATCTAAAGTTGAATAATAAAAATTACACAAAATTTACTTATCTGACTAAAACTTTAATAATGTTACAATAAAATTATGCTAACAAAATGCAAAAAATTTGGTTTTAAAACTATTTTTTTTAATTAAAATTATGAAAGTTAGAAAAAAGTTAAAACAAAATAATTGTGCTGATTTTACTTATTTTAATATAATTCATGTAATTTTAGTTAATTTCTTTGAATATTTCAAAAGTTATGACAGCTGAAATTAATATATAAAATTGCTTAGTTGTCTTAATAAAGTTCAATATTTTAAAAATTACGTTGTTATAAAACAGAAAATTAGCTTTAAGCTAGTTTCTTTAAATGTCTTAAAATTAGAACAAAATTTAAAACATAAAACTTGTGCAAAACTAATTTATTTTAATAAATTTGAAGTAACTTTCTATGATGTTTTAAGATTGCACATAACATAGTTTTAGGAGTTTCTTCAAATATGTTGAAAGTTATGAAAGTTAGAACAAAAAATAAATTATGCAGAATTTAGTTACCTTGATATAACTTTTTTCAATATTTTAACCGTTAATCTATCAAAATTTTAAAAACCTAATAATTTGTTCAAACAAGTTATAAAAAAAAAATACTGAAATTTTGATTAAAATCGACATAGGGTGACAGTGTTTTTTCGGGACCAAAAAAGTTTTGAAGATCGCAAAAACGTGTGCAACTTTCTGCATCAAAATAGTGGTAAATATGTATTAATTCTATAAGTTTAGTGTGATTACTTTAAAAAAAGATTGAACATAAAGAAATCTAGATCTTGTGAATCAAATTTCTTTAAGATTGGACAAAGTTAGAACGGAAGCATAATTTTGCAAATTTTCCAATTTACGGTTTTTTTTAAAATAATGTTTAAATTTTGATATATAAAAATGACTGCCTCAACATTAAATATAAAAATATGGGTGGCTTTGAGCCATCGTGGACCTTCTTATTTTTTTTTAAAGGCCCATAAATGTGAGATACAAGAATGCGCGATTTGCCAATTTTGCCAATTTTTGAATATTAAAAAATTCTTGATAATGCCTGATATACCATTTCTTATATAGATAACCTTTTTTCATGTGCTCTAAAGAGTATTTACTGAAATTTTGACTAAAATCGACATAGGGTGACAGCGCTTTTTCAGGACCTGAAAATAACAAGTTTTGAAGATTGCAAAAACATGTGCAACTTCCTGCATCAAAATAGTGGTGTATACGTATTGATTCTATAAATCGTGTGTGATCACTTTAAAAAGAGATTAAACACAAAAAAATCTAGACCTTGTAGATCAAATTTTGTTATGATTTGACAAAATTAGAACGGTTTAAAGAAAGCAAAGTTTTGCGATTCTGCTAAATTTACGGTTTTTTTTTTAATAAGGTGCTTAATATATCAAAATGACTGCCACAATAATAAACATAAAAATATAGGTTTTAAAGTACATGTAATAAGTAATAATTTGAGCCATTGTAGATTTTTTTATCTTTTTCCAGAAGCCAAAAATATTGAGATACAAAATAAGCTAAAAAAGGCGTTTTATTGTAAAATTTCTAACCTTTAAATGTGTGTCATTTTGAACAGACTATATTCTAAGGTCCAAAATTTTGGAATTTTTATTTTTTTCATCCACATTTTGATTCCTGAAAATTTGAGCAAAATCAAAAAGGTCGACTTTTTTAAATTAGTCAAAAAGTAATGGAATTACCCATATATAATTGTAGATGGATTTTTATAGGTGTATAAAATACACAATTGATCATCAATTTTAGTGCAAAAATTAATTTTAAGAAAAATTTTGTTTTTCTTTATAAGTGACGTAAACAAAAAATGTACAAATGAACGGTTGTGTTATAATATAAATACTATTTTTTACATTTTATGTTAATTATAGAAAAAATTTAAAATTATTCTTAAAATTTCAACCTACAATAAAATTGATGATCATTTGTGCATTTTACACACTTTTAAAGTATTACAAAATAAGTGTCATACGGGCATTAATAATGTAATAATAAGTTATCATATTTAGTACTAAGGTGCTAAAAAGGGCTTATAACACTCAAACATTTTAAAAAATAGAAACTTTTTATATTGTTTTAATTTCTAACCTTTTTTTTTCTGTAACTTTTGATGTTTATTATTTATTTAATTGCAGATTAAAGATAAAATTGATGATGACAAAATTTTTAAAATAAAAAACAAAACTAAAACTAAAGAGTCAAATTATTTACAGTCTACTAACATTACAACTTGTTTAATTATTCAACGTTGTTCAATATTCCTGTATGATTATGCAATTTCTATAAACATTCCAATTGAACCTACTTTGCTAATTTATTTATAGTCTACCAACACTCCAACTGACTCTACTTTGTCTAATTATTCAATTTTTATAAATATTCCAATTGAATCTACTTTGACTAATTATTGAACTACTGACAACATTTCAATCAAATTTAATTTGAGTAAGTATTTAAACCTTGACCAAGATTTTAATTATTCAACCTAAACTTATAGACAATTTTATTTTGTATTATTCTACCAACATTTCAACTAATCTTAATATGTCTAGTTTCCTAATTTACACTAAAACTCTTATCAATTCTTAAGCTAAGTAAATTTAAAGAAACCGGCAATTATCGTGCTAGACACTGTGACCATGACTTGCTATTGACTAAATTAAATATAGATTATTAATTTGTGAAATATAGTTTTTGTATAAACTATTAACAACAAGATTAATTCTTCTTACTTGTTAAGTTTTATTTTTGTTTTGTTTTAGAGTTGCGTCGTTTCATACAATAAGCTGATTTTATTAAATTTTTTTATAGTTGCACTTATTAATAGAATTTGTTGTCATTTTATTAATGTTGTAAACGTAGATTTAGATATATTTTATCACAGTTTATCTGCATTTTTAAAAGCTATTTGTGAGTTTAGTAAGTTTTTTTAATGTGTATACTTTTGTATGTAGTTTAGTAATAGTGTGTACTATAGTTATAGAGTTATGTTATTAATGTTATTTTGTCCTGTTATTGGATGTATTTGAGTAGAGCAAATAAATATACAATTATTATTATTATTATTAATATGTATCATTATTCAACTTTTATGTTCACATACAAATAAATCTGCGTTGTTTAATTATTTATCAAATGCCAACCAGTTCAATTAAATTTACTTTACTTGGCCATTCAACGTTTATCAATGCTTTAGTAAATTTTACATTAATCTCAGACAATTTGTATATGTTAATTATTGAATTATAAAAAGTAAAGATCAAATTTTTATCATTAATTATATTTATATAATTATATAACAATCATAACCGTACACCAAATGGTCGGTTTATTGTTACACTTCCATAAAAATAGGATCCATTGGCATTAAGCAATTATCATCAACTAGCTTTAAAGTAGCAAGGGTTAATTATTTTAAAAGTCTGTCCAGCTATCTAAGATAGAACACATAAATATGTAATATTAGCAGATATACAAAAAATGTATCAACAAATAAAAGTGTAGAAAGATGATATAACTTATCCAAAAATATTATGACGGAACAATATAAATAAAATGGTTTAAACATATTAATTAGATACCGTTAACATATAGAACAACACTTGCACAATACCTCACTACTAAATGCCTACAAGAATTTGCTCAAGAAATAAGGATAAATATCTTACAGCTGCACGAGTCATTAATAAAGATTTCTACGTGGATGACATGATCACCGGAAGTCAAAATATTGACAACTTAAGCGAGATTAAAAAAAAAGTCATAATAAATCCATAAATGAGCATCCAACACTAAAAAGTGCTGCTTGACAAAATGGAATATGGTAAAAACGTTAAGAATGTAGTGAAACATCAAAAAAGATACCTTTGCGTACAAATGCGCTAAATTTAAAAAAACAAATAACAAAAAAAAACTATTCATATCTCAAACTTAATTACACTTGGATTAATAAGCCCTATAAAATAAAAGCAAAAATGCTTATGCAAAAACTGTGGTTGAAAAGATTTATTGAGATAAGTCCGTACCAGAGCATATACATACAAAACAGAACAATTTCCTAATAGAGTTAACGGATATCAATAAAATCAGGTTACCAAGCTACTTGGCAACAAATGAGACTAGTAATTTAAACTTGCTTGCATTTGGAGATGACAGTAAATCGGCATATAAATATTGCATTTACGTAAAATCTGTTAACCAAGCAAGAAGTAATATGTCATGCATCAATACACAAGTTAAAAATAGCAGTGAGCAGATTACGTGCGGTAATATTATTTTGACTCAACAATAATAAAGGCTTGTCAGAATCACCGCGAGGAGCCTAAAATTCATCAGCGCATGCCGATCAAAAATTAAACATAAAAACGTTGTATTGTCAATAGATTAGCAACGAGAAGTCAAAATTTGATTAATTAAAATAATACAGAAAATCTAATTTGCCAAAAAGTTACAAAAATTGCAAAAAAGGAAGGAATGTTTAAATCCGTGTATTGATGACAAAAATACAAGGGAAAGATTAAGGCATGCTGCATTACCCTATAATAAGAGATTTTTAGTAGTTATTCCAAGCAAAAATGTACTTGGTGTCTCCGATCTAAGCCAACAACAACAAGTATGCTAATAATAAAAGATTTGCTAAAACAAAAAGTTTTTGTGAGCACATTCCAACGAAAGAAGGCAACCTGCAATCCAAAAAAAACTGTAAAATGTTATGTGGTGATATTCATTTCTATGGTCATAAAGATAGTACACATAGAATCAGCAATAGACCAAACCAAAGCGTTTTTTGGAGCCCTGAGAAGATTAGTGTTCAGAAGAGGGCTTAAAAAATATTTTCTAAAAACGCTACTAATTTTGTAGGTAACAATAACAAAGCGCTTATTTTGTGTTAATAATTTGCTGTTAGAAACAAATTGGTAAAAAAAGTTTAAATAGACACTTTAATTCTATTGGTGCATTTCATTTTTGAGGTTTCGGCTTTTAAAGAAAACGATTGAAAAAGCAGCATTAAACTATAAAGAACTGTATACACTATTGGCTCAATTAGAATCTATAATAAAATGTAAGCCGTTCTCTCAGCGGATCCAAACAATCTAGATTTTCTTACGCCAAGCCATTGAATGTAGTGGCAAAACCTAATCTGCAAGAGATAAAATTAAATCAATTATCTCAATGGCAACACGTACAAAGATTATAGCAACACTTTTGGAATTGTGTGGAAATATATATTTATCAAAATTACAAAAAAACACAAAATGGATAGTAAATAAAATTATCCAAGAAAACAGTAGTCACGTATTTCAATGAAAATTAGCCAAGATTTAGAAATTACATCAGACAAAGGACGGAATTACCAATGCTGCCTAATAACCAATCTTAATTTGAAACAAAGGCATTTCAACGGCGATGGCTGAGAATTGAAAAATATGTAATCAGCGTGTTTGTGATTTAAGTTATACTTAAATATGTTTATCTATAATAATAATTAAAAAAATAAACAAATGTTATGAAAAAAATCCGTGAATTTAATTAAAAAATAATAATAAAAACTTTGATAAAAAAATAATTTAAAAAAGTCGACTTTTTTGATTTTGCTCAAATTTTCAGGGATCAAAATATGGATGAAAAAAAAATAAGATTTACAAAATTTTGGACCTTAAAATATTGCCTGTTCAAAATGATACACATTTGAAAGTCAAAAATTTCACAATAAAACGTCTTTTTTACCTTATTTTGTATCTCATTTTTTGGACTTCTGGAAAAAGATGAAAAGGTCTACAATAGCTCAAATTATTTTTTATTACATGTACTTTAAAACCCATATTATTATGTTTAATATCGTGGCAGTCATTTTGATATAATAAGCTTCAAACATTATTCTAAAAAAACTCGTAAATTTAGCAGAATCGCAAAACTTTGTTTTTTTTAAACCGTTCTAACTTTGTCAAATTTTAACAAAATTTGATCTACAAGGTCTAGATTTCTTTGTGTTTAATCTTTTTTTAAAGTGATCACACAAGACTTATAAAATCAATACATATACACTACTATTTTGATGCAGAAAGCACATATTTTTGCGATCTTCAAAACTTGTAATTTTCAGATCCCGAGCGCTGTCACCCTATGTCGATTTTAGTCAAATTTTTAGTAAATACTCTTTAGAGCACAAGAAAAAAGGTTATCTACATAAGAAATGGTATAACGGGCATTTTCAAGAATTTTTTAATATTCAAAAATTGTCAAAATAGGCAAACCGCACATTTTTGTATCTTAATTTTTGGGCCTTTAAAAAAAATAAAAAGTCTACGATTTCTCAAAATATTCCTTAATACATGTACTTTAACCTTTAACCTGTTTTTTTTTTGTTGCCATCTAGTATTGCAACCAATCTATTCATCGTAATCTGTATTACTATCCAAACCGTCAATCGGTTCAATTAGATTTATATTTTTATATAACTCAAGTTTATTGTAACAATTTATAACTTTTTCCTAAAAATTGGAATCATCATAATAAAACACTTTATTACGTCGTTTCAATTTATTACGTTCTGTTGATATGCTTGGAATTGCGTTCAATGTGTTCACAGAAACACGCTGAAAATTTATTACACAAACATTTTAGGTTTGTGTAATAAATTTTCAATAACAATTAAAAACTAAATATTTGACAATATAAATTTGAGCAATTTCTAGAAATATGTGAGATTGACAGACACTTTAAAATGTGAGCGCTCTCAGAAATATGTGTCTAATAGACACCGTGTCTTTTGAAAATACGTCTGTATAATCAAAACGGCTGAATGAAACTCATCGGTTTCAACGTTATTAGTCGTATTGAATTATAGAAAGAGGATACCTAAAGCGTGGAGCATCCAATTACATCAATGGTTTCACAATATGAAATTCAAAATTGTTGCGTGTCTGTCAGACACATATTTTGGGTTAAGGGTTAAAACCTTTATTTGTATATTTTATGTTGGGGCAGTCATTTTTATCTATCAAGTTTCAAACATTCTTTCAAAAAAACCGTTCTAATTTTGTCAAATTTAAAAAAAATTTGATCTACAAAATCTAGATTTTTTTGAGTTCAATCTTTCTTTAAAGTGATTACACAAGACTTATAGAATTATTACATACTCACCACTATTTTGATGCAGGAAGTTGCACACAAAACTTGTAATTTTTAGGATTCGAAAAAACGCTGTCACATTATGTCAATTTCAGTCAAAATTTTAGTTAATACTCTTTAGACACAAGAAAAAAGGTTAATTATATGAAAAATTGTATATTGGGCATTATCAAGAAATTTTATATTTTCAAAAATCGTCAAAATCGGCATTGTTTTTCAGAAAATCTTAATCACTTTTTGTCTATCTTGCTTTGTTTTTGAGATAGTCAACAAATACAAAATATTAAAAAACTTGTTATTTAGCAAAAAAACACAAACAAAACAACATTACTTTAACAAGTGTGCATTGATGCAAGCTTTTGATACTTGTTGAAACAATTTTCTTTGGTTCGGATAGTAAAATTTGATAAAAATGCTGATCAACATCGGAGAATACGCAGATATTATTTTTATTTACGGATTCTGTAATAGTAATGCCCTAGCCATTGAGATTTCCCAACAAAAAACAACTTTTTTGACGCGGTTTTTAGTAAAAATGTTCACCCATATTATTATTAAAAGTACAACATCTACAATCAGGCGACGCAGCACAACGAGTTGCATTTTTTCAATGGTTTCTTGATAATACCTGATATGCTATTTTTCATATAAATAACCTTTTATCTTGTGGTCTGAAGAGTATTTACTAAAATTTTGACTGAAATCGACATAGGGTGACAGCGTTTTTTCAGGACCTAAAATTTTGAAGATCACTAAAACATGTGCAACTTCCTGCAGTCGTTAGATTGCTTGCATAAACCAAACTTGGCGCGCAAAAAATTGATTGTGGCATGAGCTGTGTGGCATGGCGCGCCATCTTGCACAAAACTAAAGATTGTCCAAGTCCATGTCTTCAATTTTTGGCCACACAAAATTGTTTATTGTGCCTCTGTATGCCACCGTTCTAAAATTCGCTCAAACTGTCACTCACTGAGAATGCATTGGTTTCTCGACAATCACTTGCGGGTTTTTTAATCTCCAGATGCGACAGTTTTGCTTGTTAATATAGCCGCCGAGATAAAAATAAGATTTGTCAAAAAAGATAATTTTTTGAACAAAATTGTTGTCCGTTTCAAGCTGCTGAAAGGCTCAAACTAAGAAGCGGTAACAAACCGGATAGTCGTGTACCTTCAATTGCTGAGTCAATTGAACTTTATAAGCAAATAATGCGAGATTTTTGTGCAAAATTTGCATCAGGCTGGTGCGTGAAATGTTGAGTTGTTGAGATCAATGACGAGTCGATGTTCCAAGACTGAGTCGCACACTCTTGCCTATGGCAGCCTCACATTCTCGTCAGTGCGCACCGTACTATAGCGGGGACCGTGTGAGTTGGCCACTAGCATGCCAGTGTCACGAACTTTTTGCACAAGCTTGCAAGGCCTCATTTCGGCCAAAACTTCTTTTCACTGTTTGGGGTACACAACATTGACTTTGGAAATAAGTTTGCAATGTTTTCTAACGTCGATCAAGCGTAAAGCAATTCATTTTGTTTTGGGGAGATATGATACTAACTTTCTGTCAAGATTTTCTACAAAAAAATCTGTCACTGTCAAAATAACAAATAATTAAAAAAATACTACTAGATAGTCTACCCTTTACATGCACAAGAATATTATTTCAAAATAAAAGTTAATTTTTTCTTATAATTTCTACAGTTAATTTTTGAATATATGGATGCACAAATAATGTATTTAAAAAAAAAATTAGTTTTCACTAATTTGGCCTATATAAAATAAATATATTTTGTAAAAGTGTTATAAATCTCGCGGGCCGCAGAAATTATCAAGGCGGGCCGCGGGTTGGCCACCCCTGGTTTAAACAAAGCATAATTTTGCAATTTTTCAAATTTACGTTTTTTTTTAAATAATGTGCTAATAAGCTTGATATATCAAAATGACTGCCTCAACATTAAATATACAAACATTGATTTTAAAGTACATGCAATAAAGAATATTATGAACCACCGTAGACCTTCTTATCTTTTTCCAGAGGCCCAAAAATTCATACACAAAAATGTGTCATTTGCCATATTTGACAATTTTTGAATATAAGAAAATTCTTGATAATGCCTGATATACCATTTCTCATATAAACATTATTTTTTCTTGTGTTCTAAAGAGTATTTACTAAAATTTTGACTAAAATTGACAGCGCTTTTTCGGGACCTGAAAATTACAAGTTTTGAAGATCGCGAAAACATATGCAACTTCCTGCATCAAAATCATGGTGTATACGTAATGATTTTTAAGTATTGTGCGATTACTTTAAAAAGAGATTAAACACGAAGAAATCTAGACTTTGCAAATTAAATTTTGTTAAGATTTGACAACGTTAGAACGGATTAAAGAAAGCAAAATTTTCAGATTTTGCTAAATTTATGGTTTTTTTTTTTGGAATAATGTTTGATGCTAAATATATCAAAATGACTGCCACGATAATAAACATAAAAATATAGGTTTAATGTATATGTAATGAGGAATAGTTTGAGCCATCGTGGACCTTTTTATCTTTTTCCAGAAGCCCAAAAATTGAGATACAAAATAATTTAAAAAAGGCGTTTTATTGTAAAATTTCTGACCTTCAAATGTGTGTCATTTTGAACATGCAATATTTTAAGGTGAAAAATTTTGGGAATCTCATTTTTTTTATCTAGATTTTGATCCCTGAAAATTTGAGCAAAATCAAAGAGGTCGACTTTTTCAAATTAGTCGAAAAGTTATTACCCAAACACATATAATTTTTATTAAAGTTTGATCCAGATTTTTATGGTTTGTTTCAAAAGATTTACTAATTTTGCTTTTTGTATCTTGTCTGGGAGTTTATTAAATAAAGCTGTGATTAATACTTTTTTTTCTTTTTTCACATTTGTTGTTAAATCTCTCTATCACAAAAAAATGTTTGCTACATTATTTGTTGTAGTTTTCATACGGTTTATTTTTGTTATCTTTTTCTCAGTTTATGTAGTTGCTTGATGTTTAATAACAATTTTGTGTGTTTTGTAATTTGTTTAGAATATATTCATAAGTTTGTTTGGATTGGGAAACAAAGCTAGCCCATGGTAACCCGACGTTAAATTTATAGAAATTATATTATACATTTGTAAGAACTGATTTAAGTGAATGTGTACTTCAGTATTAATAACTTAATAATAATATTGACATTAATCTAGTGTGTGTAGTGGTAACTTAATAATAGATTATTGTGTTTGTTGCTGTTGAAACATCAAGTGCAATTAATTATTAGTAAGTTTATGTGTAAATAAAATTATAACCTTAAACACTTGTTTACTACAAATTTGTATCTTTTGCAAATCATTCATGCATATATAAATTTATATCTCAGCTATTTATAAAACGGCAATCTCCGTAGCGCAATAGTTAGAGGGTTAAGCTGTAAATCTAAACCTTGCGAGTTCAAATCCTACCACTTAAAACAAAAGAAAAATTTAATTTTACTGTTTTATTATACGCGTACGCTTCCATTAATTTAATTTTAATACTTTATTTTATATATTTTAATTAATTATTACAAAAGCAGATTTTGTTGATATTACCACTTATTACTATTATTGGCCAATTACTAACTTTTAAATATAATTAACTTTCATCTCTGTGGTCTTTTATTTGTGTAAAAAGTCATCACAATCGACCCTGTGATGTGAAAAGTTTTATCCCTATATTGTTAGTAACTTTTATTAATTGTATAAGTGTGTTTTAATTGTAATTATGAGTCCTTCCATCACTTGCCAGAAACTTAAGCATACATTGTTGGCTAGTGATATATTAAACCAAACATTCAAATACAGCACTAGAAATGATACGAACGATACGAATACGGATACGTCTACGGCTACCAATACCGGAAAAGAAGAATATAACGACTTAAGAACAGAAGAGGAAACGACATTTGCAAACACAGACCACGAAAATATAAAACTGCACCACAAAATTTCCAAATTAAATGACCAAATAATCTTGCTACAAATTGAATTGGAAAACAAAAATAAAATAATTGATGAATTAATAATAAACACAAAAGAAACCAAAAACAAAAATTTAAAGAGTGTGTCAACTCAAACTAAAATAAATAAAGCAGTAACCAAAGTTGATGTTTTAATACAAACTGAAATAACTGAGTCAAATCATAACGAAGTCAGCAATGATGCCAAAAAATAAAAAAAAAAAAAATATGGTGATATACTCCCACAGACTATACATACACATAAAGTTACAAATAACACACAAAAAGAAATGAACGCCGCTAAACATAATACATCAGAATTAAAAAAATCTGATAAAAAAATTTACGAAAATGCTAAGCATAAACTTGTAATACTTGGTGACGAACAAGCAAAAGGATTATGTAATATAATGCGATCAAACCTCAGAAGAACCAATAATCAATTTGAAGTAATTAGTTTCACTAAACCTAATTGATGGAAAACGTTATAGAAAAAGACTCGAGCATACTAAAAAAATTAACCAAGAAGGATTTTCTATTAATTATTGGAGGTTCAACTAACGCGTCTAAAAATAAGAACATCAATGACAAAACGGTTCATAATAATAATAATAATAATAATAATACTTTATTATACGGCAAATCGCCTTTAAATACAAAAATATAAACAATAGGAAAAATATATATAGTGTACATCTTATTCTATTACAAACAATTAAAAATATAAAACTAAATTAATCTTTCGAGAGTTACATTTAAACATATTATGAGGTTGAAACAAATTAAAATTAATATCATTTTGTAGAATATTACATTCTCGCATTAAGCGTGATACAGGATTAAAATATCCATAATTAGTTTTATGCTGTTTGCATCTGAAAATAGAAGTGTGGCGCGTGTATCGTTGTTGACCTAAATTGAAGTTGATTCTGCACAGTAGATCTGAGCAGTCTATAAATCCATTTATAAGTTTTTGAGCAAAATTTAGGTCTGCAATAATCCTACGGTGATGCAATAATTGTAAACTGTGCAAGTTAATAATTGCTGCATTATTAACATTGTTGTTGTTGTTCTGGAATCCTACTTTATACAAGAATATTTTCAGAAATTTTTGTTGAATTTTTTCAATTTTAGATACATTTTCACTCTGGTGAGGTGACCAAATTACTGAATTATATTCTAATATTGATCGTACTAACGATCTGTACATAGTTAAAGTTGCTGCTGCACTTAATTCATTTGAAGTTCTTGATACAAAACCTAATAACTTTCTTGCCTTAGAACAAATGTTATCAATATGCAAATTAAAGTTTAGCTTTGCATCAAAAATAACACCTAAATCTGCTATTTTATCGACAGCAGTTAAAGGCGCATTGTTAATGCAATAAACATATTGAATGTTATTGTTTAATCTGCTGAAGGTAATTGAATAACATTTAGTCTGATTTAAAAACAAGTAGTTTTTTTTACACCAAATGCCAATATTGTCTAGGTCAATTTGAATATCATGGCAATCTGATATTGATTTAACATTTTTAAAAATTTTTAAATCATCAGCATACAATAGACAATTACAGTTAACAATTACATCGCACAAATCATTTATAAATAACAGAAATAAAACTGGTCCACAATGTGATCCTTGCGGTACACCTGACGATACATTAACTATTCTTGATAAATGGTTATTAATTTTGACGCATTGAGTCCTGCCAGTTAAAAAACTACTCAACCAATTCACCACTTGTTCATGAAATCCCATTGCTACTAGTTTTGCAATCAACGTACCATGGTCAACTCGATCGAACGCTTTTGCAAAGTCCGTATAAATTGCATCAACTTGCATTCTCTGTTCAAACGCGCTAATAATCATTGATTGATAACACATAAGATTCGTAGCTGTTGATCTTCCTTTTAAAAAACCATGCTGATAGTTTGTAATTGCGTGTTTACTCATCCATTTTAACTGCTCAGCTATCAATGCATCAAACAATTTGGGAATGGCTGATTGATTACAAATTCCTCTGTAATTACTAATTTTATTTCTGCTACCTGATTTAAAAATTGGTACTATATAGCTTTGTTTCCAAAAGTTGGGAAATATACCAGTATTAACTGACATAGTAAATAAATAACATAAAGGTTTAGCTAAAGTGCATACACAGTTTTTTAAAAACAAAGTGGGAATGCCATCAGGGCCACATATCACAGATTCTTTTAAATTAGAAATACCATTAAAAACATCATCAACATTTATCAAGAACTTAGAGTTATTTACATCACATTTAAAATCATAATTCGGGACTGAACCAATATCACTAACATATACGAACGAAAAAAAATCGGCAAATAAATTAACACTGTCTTGTTCGCTATCACAGGATTTATCACAGAATCGTAGTAGTTTCGGGTATCCATCAGTTTTTCTTTTTTCATTTATAAACTTCCAAAACAATTTTGGATCAACGCAGATGTTGTTATTAGCACGTTGAACAAAGTCCGAATATAAAGACTTTCCAATGGATTTGCACCTATCACGTAAGTATTTAAACTGATCGTAATCACGTTGATAACCTGAATTTTTGTACGTTGAATGAGCAATTTTCTTGGCTTTAACAAGATTAATAAGTTCACCATTAAACCACTTAGGGTATGTAGACGTTTTAAACAATATTACAGGTACAAATAGATTCAAAGCTTCAAATAACACATTGTAAAATTTATCAACCAATTCATTAATGTTGACGTTATAATTATTGGTCATAAACAGTTTATTCCAATCCACTTGTGCTAGAAAATTATTAATTTCAGAAAAATTTGCATTTTTATAATCAGGTCTTAGTTCTTTAAATTCCATTTGATGTTCTGTGTTGCATTTTTTTACAATGATAACACAAGCACTATGGTGAACGCTATTAGCAAATAAGAGGTCATTTGCAGCCTCAACAATGCAAGATTAATTTCTAGTAAAAATTAAATCTAGAAAAATTCCTCGTGAATTTGGAATGTTATTGATCTGTAAAAGATTCAGAATTTCAAAAGATTTGCTTATAGTTAAAGCATTTGCACCAGCTGGTGTTGTTAAATACAGACCCAACTCATCATTTTCCCATTGAGCTTCAGGCAAATTATAATCACCGCAAATCAAATATCTACTATTTGGATATTTGTCAACAATGTTTTCTACAGTTTCACAATGTACATTATATTTTAGGTTATCTGATCTAGGTGGGATGTATATTCCGCCTATGATCAGTGTTTCCCTTCTAAATTTTAACAGCACAAACAGTTGCTCCACACATTGAGGAGTATTTATAATAAGCTCCGAATTGATCTGTTTCTTTATAGCAATTAAAATTCCTCCTCCTTTAGTTTTAACACTCGATTCATTTGACCTGTCATTTCTGAAAATGACATAATTATTAAGATTTATTTCTTCATTATTGATATCTTCTATAAGCCAAGTTTCTACTATTATTATAACATCATATAAACAGACTGATAGATTAACTCTGAAATCTTGTAACTTTGTTCGAATCCCGCCAGCATTTTGATAATACACAGTTAAACTTGATAGTTTTTTGAATTTGGCTTCAATGTCACAATGGTGGGACAATCATTTATATATTTAATAAATATATTTTTATCTCCTTGTTTTTTACGTGTATCTAATTCCTTCTGCAAAGATTTGTAGTGTTTTTGTTGGGATATAGTCTTATCCGTATTGATTATAACATTTCGGTTAACAATTTTGTGTTTGTTTTTCATTATGTTTTTAACAATATTTGAGTTTAGAAATTCAATTTTTAGTGGTAGTGGATTCGGTATGTTATCAATGGATTTTAAAATATTCGTAATTTCCATTCTGTCTTTTTCAATTCGTTCAATCACATTTTGTGATGTTGACTCCTCTACGTTAAAAACCATAACGTTTTTACTTCTTTTTTTTTCTATCATTAATTTCTTTAATTGTATCTTCATTTGACATTAGGTCGATGCTTTTAAGTTGTTGTATCTCCGCTCTTAACATTTTATTTTCATTCTCCAAAGTATTCACTCTGGAATTTATTGCATCTAATTTACCGGTTATAGTGCTTAAATTTTCTAATATTTGGCTTTGAAATGGAATGAAATAACTTTTAAAAAGATTATCAATAGAAGCTACTGTGCAATCCATATTTTCAAATAAAAGCTGTCAGATTTAAATAACACAATTGAAAAAAAATCAACAACTAAATAAATTATTTAAAAAGGTTTGACTGGGACACACACTTCACACCACAGGACCTTTTGTGATGACTAATTAATTATGACAAACATAAGGTAGGCCTCGGAATGGTTAGTTAGTAGTGCAATATAATATTAAAACAAAAATAGCAATAAAAATAAATTTCTGTTGAGTTAGGATTTGAACCAGCGCTGAAATCGAAAACTTGCTTACGAATCAAGTACTTTACCGATCGACTACAGTGGCTGTACATATACAAAATATCACAATACCAACTCATGCATAAATAATAATTTGATAATAACACAATTTGAACATACATCAAGCAAGTAAACAAACTTTAAGGTTATGAAATTTTTCTTAATTAATAACTTTGTTTTATATTTGAACACAGTTGTTGTAGATGCTGTCAATAATTTATCATAAATAACAGATATTGCATTTATGAATTAACTTCATAATAAGTAATAAAATTGCCAAAATAATACTTAACAGCTATACAAATTATTTTCAATGTACACTATTCACTGACATTACACAACTGTTCATACGCTTAATGAATTAAAAGAAATAACAAATGTCATTATAATATCAGTTCCTTATTGGAAAAATAGAATTGTACTAAATTAATTTATATATGACTATAATTTTAATTTCTATCTAAAAGTAATTAAATCTTCTCAAAATATTAGATATTTTGATATTAATTCAATCTAAAAACTACAATTCATATGTAGAAAGCAATAAGCTGACTATCAAGAAGTCTGGATTAATTATTATAGCTAATAAGGTTTTCGACTATATTAATTATTTGCAAATAAAACAAAAAACTGTATTACATGATACAACAAAATCTAATCTAATCTATGTATCCTTGCAAGACAACGTAGTTATATGTACTATAAATAATGAAAACAATAGTATAAGTAATAATAATAGTATTTTTTTAGAAAAAACGCCGTAATAGATAATAAGCATCTCTGCACATTAAACATAACACATCAAAATATCCAAGGTCTAACAAACAAAACTGAACTCATTGATATTTTTCTAAGTAGCCAGGAAATCAATATTGATGTTTTATGTTTAAGTAAAACTTGGTGCAAATATAATGAAATAGAAACTATTCAAATAAATAATTTTAGCTTGATTAACTCGTTTTGTAGAAGTAAATTTGAAAGGAGTGATGTAGCTGTGTATGTAAACACTAAATATAATGCAAAACCACTTATTAGAGTAACTAATATCTCAGTGGAAAAAGTAATAGAATGCTGTGCGATTAAATTAATATTAAGCAACAAAACTTTTTTAAATACTGTAACGGTATATCGCATTCCGGACTCTGATATTAAATTATTTTTGAAAAAATTTGATGAAATATTGTTATCTTTAGAGCACTACAATAATTCTAACACTGTTATTTGTGGTGATTTTAATGTGGATTGATAGATCTTATAGAATCTCATGGACTGATTGCAACCATAAAGGATGCAACCCGAATTACCATAAACAGTGCAACCTGCATTGACAATATATTAACCAACCAACAATCACAAACATACTGTGCTCAGGTTGTGTTTTCATGCTTATCTGATCATACAGCTTAATCTATTGTCATTAAGCATATAATAGAAAAGCAGATAAATATTACACATTATAAATATTCTAGAGAATTTAGTAAAAATAATATAATTAATTTTCAATCTCAGTTAAAAAAAAAACTTGGAAAGACACAGGCGTGTATGATGAAATAGAAGTAAACAAAAAATACAATACATTTTTTGACACAATTTTCTATTACTTTGATGTATGTTTCTTCTTAAACGTAAGTTAATAAAAACAAATCTTTGTCAACCAAAATGGATAACGAAGGGAATTTTGATTTCAGCAGCTAATATGAAAATGCTTTATCAACTAAGTTTAACCAGTAGAGATGCACTTGCATATTATAAAACATACAAGTCAATTTATAATAAAGTTATTAGATCAGCAAAGAGAACCTACAATGACAGAATTATTTTAACTTCATCGAACAAAACACGAGCTGTTTGGAACATAATTAAAAATGAGAAATAATAAGAAAAATAATGAATTCAATATGTTAATTAATAATAAATTAGACAACAACATTACAAATATTTGCAATTATTTTAATAAGTACTTCACTAGCATTGCGACACAAATAAACATAAAAAATAGTTTAAATCCTTTACAAACAAACATAAATAAAATGGCTAATCAATCTTTTTTTTTTTTATTCCTGTCAAAAAATTGGAGCTTATTAATGTTATATCAAAACTGAAAAACTCAAGTTCTTGTGGTTTTGATGAAATTAGGTGGAAAATTATAAAATGTATTTGTCCTTATATAGTAGATCCATTAATTGAAATTATCAATGCGTCGTTTTCTCAAGGTATTTTTCCATCACAATTAAAAATTGCTAAAATAATCTCTATTTTTAAAAAAGGAAATAAAAGTCACGTGGAAAACTATAGACCAATATCCATCCTGTCAACCTTTTCCAAAATAATCGAAAAGCTGATGGCAATTAGATTAGTAAAATACTGTGAAAAATATAATATAATATCTGATTCACAATACGGATTTAGACAAGGTCGTTCTACAGGCCAAGCAATCATAAAATTTCTAAACCATTTATATATAAACCTTGATGATAATAAACATAGTATTGGTCTATTTCTAGACCTAACCAAAGCTTTTGATTTGGTTTGTCATAATAAAATGATCAAAAAGTTAGAAGGAATTGGCATTAGAGGAACAGCACTAAATTGGTTTAAAAGTTATTTAAACAACCGTAAACAGATAGTAAATATACAAAATATAAAATCGGATGTTCAGTTTTTAGCAACTGGTGTTCCATAAGGCTCAGTACTGGGACCGTTGCTTTATATCTTGTATACAAATGAACTAGCTACAGCAACTGATACTAAAATAGTCTTATTTGCGGATGACACATTTGTTTTAATACAATCTAACAACATCGAAAATCTATTAATTAGCACTAAAAACACAATTAAAAATCTTGGAAATTGGTTTAACCAAAATTCTCTGTTGATTAATATATCAAAAACTTTTTTTATAAAATTTAATATTTATAAACAAAACCAGTCATATCTTATGTGTCATTCTAGACAGACTATAAAACAAGCAAGCTCTGTAACATTTTTGGGTATTGAAATAGATGAGTGTTTGTCGTGTAATTCACAAATTGATAAAATTTGTTCTAAATTATCAACCAATTGTTATGTAATTAAAAAACTACGTACTATAGCAAATTTATCTACAATAAAAGCTTATTATTATGCTAATATTCAATCTACTTTTAAGTATGGAATCTTATGCTGGGGGGTTGCTAGTATAACACTACTAAATAGAGTATTTATATTGCAAAAACGATCCATTCGCTATATGTGCAATGCAAGGAAGAATGACTCGTGTAGAGAACATTTTCGATCATTACAAATATAAACTTTACCATTACTATTATCGAACTGCTAATGTACGCCAAAGAAAATATAAATGATTTTCCCAAAAATAATCGAAATCACATTTATTCTACAAGGAATGGGTTAGACCCAGCCCATAGACTTGAATTTTACAAGAAAAGTGTAACATTTTTAGCTATAAAATGCTATAACAAATTGCCACCTAGTTTTAAAAACATTAATATTAAACTATTTAAAAATAAAATGAAACATATGTTACTTAGTAAATGTTATTATACTTTAGAAGATTTTTTTAATGACAATATTGATAGTTTTTAATTATTATAATTTTAATATGTTTCTAATAGATGTGAGTGCTTTTTTTATACTATATTTTAATTGTATGTATGTATTATGTGTACTATTTTTGACTTGTCTTATATCAATGTATTAATCTAATAAAGACTAATAAACTATATTATATTATACATATACAGTAATGCCTAAGATAATTTAAACTATTAGCAAATCGTTTTAATTTGTGTCTTATTTTATTCACATGCTGTTTCTCGCTGAAGTTATGTCTATCTACATTTTGAGATATTTTTGCTTAGACAGTTTCTATGTGCTTATGAGAGTTGCAATTGACTGATGTTTGAACATTGTGCAAGTATTTTTAATCAAAAATGATAAGGTTGGTTTGTTTGTTCTTATTATTATTTAAAAAGTATGTACAGATTTTAATGCATAATCCTACGTCGTTTCCATATAAAAGATAAAAAATTAGTCTTAAAACACTGCCAAGGAGCACACATTTTTTAATTATTGTTTTGTCACTTAGTTTATCTTTTACTTTTAGTTTAAACTTTTGTTCCTCTAGGTAATTTGTAAACTACGTTTAAATATTTTTTTTTGATTTTATTGTTCTCTAAAGATTGGATTATATTTGTATAGTCAAAAATTTCTAATGCTTTAAAAACAACCACAAGCATGTTTTTATCTAATTTCTAATTTGTTAAATCGGTCAATATTTTAAGAAACTGTGCCTTTGGTTTCTTGAAAGCCATTTTTTTAATAACTTGTTACTAGTTTTTTAATATATTTTTTTAGTTCTTTTAATACAGTAATCAGTATGATTGGCATATAGTTTTTTGGATTTTTTTTTCTTGACCTAATAATTGGATGCAAAATAGCTTTTTTTAAAGTTTAATGTAATTTTATTATTTTAATAAATATTTCAAAAACCGTAAGTTGTAGATCTATAAAACTATATATTATTGTAACTGTTAAAAAAATCTTTTTCTAAAAATAAAAGAAAATTTAGGGTATCCCATTTAAAAAAACTGATGATGACGTCATATTTTGTAAGACAAGCTTTATATTAATAATCAAAATACATCATTATATAGATTAAAATTTTACAAATCTTTTATTAAAGTCATTTTTTACATAAACTAAAAATGCAGCCAATAATCGAGTATTCTCATACATTTACCCCGTATATGTTACGGTTATTTGCTAGACATTTAATGATAATACTAAAAATAGCTTATATTTTGAGTTTAGAGCGTTTTGTGTGTGTTGGTTATGCTAGATTTAATTTGGTTAATTTTGCTATTTAGAATATAGGGGTTTCTTTTTCTCAATATTTTTTTAACATTTTATTTTTTTTATAACTATCGTTTTTAATACTGTTTAATTTGTTATTGTGGAGAACTTCTTGAGAGAAATACTTCAGATTCAAGTCAAAATAGGGAAAGCTCAGCTAATACATAAAGAAAAACAAATAATAAGAGTCGAAGCCGGAACATGGGAAACAAAACAAAAAATAATGAAAGCCAGAAGAAATTTAAAAGGGACCAGAATTTACATTGACAGTGACCTAACCCATGAAGAAAGATACGTACAAAAAGAAATTAGAGACATATCAAGAGAAGAAAAATCGAATGGCAAGAGGGTAAGAATAGGTTACCGTAAGTTAATAATTAACGGAGAGGAATATAGATGGAATAAAGAAATAAAAGGTTTAGAAGAAGTTGAAGATCCAAAAAACTAATAGGAAAACGGCTAGGAAAAAAGAAAAATACACGGCGAGAAAATGGTATAAGAAAGATGATAAACTCGACGGCAAACGATGTAAACAAAAGGAACAAAAATAGCAAAAGTACAAAAAAGAAAAATAAAGAAGAAAGAGTAGGAACATGGAATATAAGAGGATACATGGGAAAAGAAGCTGAACTGGTGGAAGAAATGATAAACCAAAAAATAGAAATACTAGGAATAACGGAAACAAAAAAGAAAGGGCAAGGGATAGAAAGAATACATAGAGGTTATTGCTTAATGTGGACAGGAGTGGAGGAAAAGGATAGAGCAAAAGGAGGAGTAGGATTGATAATAGCTCCGGAAAGGATAAAAGATACAATAAGAGAAAAACACATAAATGAACGAATTATGACAGTAGAAATGAAGCTAGGAGAGAACGAAACATGGACCATGATAGTAGCATACGGACCAAATGAAGACGCAAAAAAAGAAGAGATAGACAGCTTCAATACAAAATTACAAGAAGAAATAGACGAGGGAGCAGAAAACATAATGATACTAGGAGACCTAAATGGGAGAGTAGGAAATCAAAACAACGGAATAGAAGAGGCTATGGGAAAAGAAAGAGAAGAAATTAGAAACAACAACGGAGAAAGAATTATTCAACTATGCATTGAAAACAATCTAGTAATAACAAACACTAAATTCAAACACAGGGAAGTTCACAAATACACAAGAACACAACCAACCAGAATCGAGAAATCAATAATTGACTACTACCTAGTTAACAGAAAAAACTGGAACAAGATAAAGAATGTAAAAGTAACAAGACAGGCGGAAATAGGAAGCGATCATCATTTACTACGAATGGATATGAAATGGAAAGCAAAACTTAAACCAGACAAAAGAAGGAAAAAAGTTAAGATAAAAATAAAAACATACAAACTAAAAGAAGAACAAATACAAGTGGCATACCAAGAGATACTACAAAAAAAATTCAGAGAGAAAGAAAAAAGAACGTCCATAGAAGGAAAATGGGAAATTTTTAAACAAATTATTCTAGAAGCTGCAGAAGAAAGCTGTGGATCAGCAAAAATAGTGAACAAAGATACTAAAAAAACTAATTGGTGGACAGAAGAAGTCAAAAAAGAGATAAGGGACAAAAAAGAAAAATGGAAAAGATACTTACAAACAAAGGAAATAGAAGATTACGAAAAATACAAAGAAAAAAGAAATAATACAAAGAAAATAATAAAAGAAGCAAAGATAAAATCATGGACAAAATTTGGAAAAGAAATGAATGAAAATTTCAACCAAAACCAAAAACTATTTTACGGAACGTTAAAAACTCTAAAACAAACAAAAAGAATACAATATGATGAACATAAAAGACAAAAATGGTAAAATAATAACGGAAGAAGATAAGATAATGGAAAGATGGAGGCAATACTTCCAAGAACTAACAGAACAAGAAGCAGAAGAAAACAAAACAATAGAAGATGAAGAATTGCTACAGGACAGAAGAACGGAAGAAATAAAAGAAATTAAAAAAGACGAAGTAATAGAAGCAATTAAGAAAATAAAAAACGGAAAGGCACCGGGAATAGATGAAATAACGCCGGAAATGATGAAATACATGGGAGATGAGGGAATTACACAAATAACGGAATTAATAAACGACATAATGAGGAATGGGAAAACCCCAAAGGAATGGAATAAAGGAATTATTCTACCCATACATAAAAAGGCGATAAAAGGAAATGTGAAAACTATAGAGGAATCACACTAACAAGCATACCAAGCAAAATATTCACAAGAATTATTGAAAAAAGAATGAGAGACAAACTAGAAACAACAATAGAAGACAGCCAATGTGGATTTAGAAGAGGAAGAAGCACACAGGATCTAATATTTATAATAAGACAATTAAGTGAGAAAATGATTAAAAAAAATAGAGTAATGCACGTATGCTTTGTTGACCTTGAAAAAACTTTCGACAGGATCAAGAGAGAAGACATATGGAAAGAAATAGAAGAGAGAGGAATTGAGAAGAAAATAATAAACGTAATTAAAAACATGTACACAGAAAACAAAAACATAGTCAGAATGAATAACGAAGAATCAAAAGAATTCCAAACGAAAAAAGGTGTGAAGCAAGGATGTGTGTTAAGCGCATTGCTTTTCTCAATTGTGCTAGACAGGGCAATAAAACAGGCAAAGAAAAAAATGAAAATGGTAAAAATAGGATATTGGAAAATGGAAAATGGAAGTAACAAAAATAGCAGAACTGCTATTTGCAGACGATATGGCAGTGATTGCTGAAACCGAAGAAGAGTTACAACACAACATGGAAATAATAGAGGAGCAACTAAAGAAAATAAACATGAAAATAAATTATGAAAAAACAAAGACCATGATAATTGCAAAAGAAAAAATGAATCACGAAATAAGAATAAAAGGAAGAATAATAGAACAGGTCGAACAATACAGATACTTAGGAACAATAATACAAAGCAACGGAAAACTAGACAAAGAGATAGAGGACAAAATAGGAAAAACAGCAAAAATATATAACATGTTAAAAAATACTTTCTTTAACAAAAAAGAAATATCAAAAACAACAAAAACAGAAATTATAAAAAAAGTAATCAGACCAACATTAACATATAGTAGCGAAACATGGATGATGACAGGAAAACAAATAGAAAGAATAAATGATATGGAGATGAGATTTCTTAGGAAGATTGAGAACAAAACAAGAAAAGATAAAATAAGGAACGAGACATATAGGACAAATTTATATATAAAACCAATACAAGAAAAAATTATTGAATACCATATCATTTGACCGAGATGGTATGGACATATCAGAAGAATGAGTGAAGAAAGAAATACTAAGAAAATTTATGAGACAAGAGTAACAGGAGAACAAAAAGGAAGAAGACCCAGAAAAGAATGGAACAGCGCAATAAAGGAAGAAGCTACAAGAAAAGGAAACACGTGGGAAGAAATAAAAGAGATTGCCAAGGATAGGAAGAAATGGAGAAAATATTACACAAACTAATAATGTATACGCCTGACACCGAAAGGTAAAAAGGCAATTGAATAAATAAATAAATAAATAATTTGTTATTGTAGATAACATTCAATAAGTAGTATATTAAGTATTTTGCCTGTGGAGCTTACGACTACGTTTTGCATGTCTATCGTAAATTTAGTTCTACTAAAATTTTTGCAAAAGATACAATATCATCCACATATGTAAAGTTGTTGATATTAAATTTAGTCTAATTGTTGTTTTTGTTCTCTCAGTACTTATCTTCTGAGTATAAGTTAAAGAGTGTTGGCAAGAATACACATTTTATCATACATTCCTTACAAAAAAGCAAAAATTTATCAATTGTAATTTTAGAAAAATAACTTATAACACACAATAAAAAAGTGATACTCTCAAAATAAATAATTTGAAATAAAAACTTATGATTTAATTTCAAAATTTAATTTACAATTAAAGATTTTGGGTTTTCATAATTTTTATGACACTGAAAATTTCATTCTCTAAACGTTGCAAAAAACCGATTTTAAAAAAGAGTTAAATTGCATAATGTTTTATGGCACTCTTTAATATTGTTTTAATTGGCAAACTGTTAAATAATTTACCGCTGTTAGTAAAGGCTTTACTTATGTAACTCAATACTTATATATTTTAAAGCTTCTATTACTTTTGAAGCCAAGTAAAATATTTTTTTGGTTTGTGTTTAATAAACTGTTAATGAGGTTATCCGAAGTTATTTTTGGTGATTACAAAAATACAATTTAGGCAAGATTTAGTTGTTTTATTCAGTTTATAAAGTAAATTAAATGTTTTTGTGAATACAGTTTTTGAAAAGTTGATGTTTATCAATAGAAAATTTTAAACATGACAAAAATTTTGGCAAATAAAAAACTTAAAGGGTTTTCCACCAGCAATCTTTCAGATAGTTATTAAAAATAAAAATAATTTTGTAATATGCATTCTTTTAAATAAATTAAAACGATTTGATATTACTGAATTAGTACTCTTCAAAATAAACTTGGCGTTGATAAGATTATCAACGCCAAGTTTATTTTGAACTAAGATTAATTACTTCCCGTGGCCGCATGTTTGTAAATAGATCAAGAACATCAAATGAGCCAGTGTTAAGAATATTTTTAAATATATATTTTTTTATACAAAGAAAACATGTATTAATTGATTGTTTATTGCAGATATCTCAGCTATGCCGCCATGTTATGAAATCATACAGGAAGTGCGAACCTTACTAAAAAAACCCGCTACTGTAAGTATTAGATACATACCTAATTTATAAAATTAAAAAACTTCATAATTATAATACAACATTTTTACTGTTTCATTTAAAAATTAAAGAAAATCATTTTTGTGACCAAATAAGTAACTTTAGTTCTCTTATCAGCTAGATAATAATATTAATAATATTAAGTTTGAAAATTAACGTAGAACTACATGTGTGCTACAAGGTTCAGTACTCAGTGCAGTTTTTTATCTATATTAATGATCCTCAACTTGTTAGAAATAAACATGTTGTTCTTTTTGCAAATAATATTATTATATTTTATTTAAACATATAATATCAATATGGCTAATAATAGGAACAATACAGCTATCGCTATGCAAGTAAAATTTAAAAAAATCTTAAAAAATCCAAATTACTACTAAAATGTAATTAATAAAACTAAATGGAAAAATAAAAATAAAAATAAAATATTTTGGCTTCTAGGATTTAGAACTATTAGAATGAAAGTTGCTCTTCACTAGATTAACAAAAGTTGATTATTGTTTAACAGTACCTAAAGATTGTAAAAACCTTAATTTAAGCCAACTGATTTAAAATAATGATTTTTTTAATAATTTATATTTTCAGCAATGCAGAATGTGGTGCATTCACAACACCCCTAAAGATCGGCGTCGTTACAAGAGAGTTTTTATTTGTCAAATATTTCACTCAGAAACAATGTGGTTGGTTAAAGGATATAAAGATAAAAATGATTCAGATGTTGCCGCATACTACGTTTACATACAAGGTATATATACGTATATATTTAGGTGTATTTTAATACATATACAATTATTATTTTTTGCAGCATGCGAATAAGAAGAGTGTATAACTGATCAATAAGCCTATCTTAATTCTTTTAATGTAAACTATTTAATCTAATATATAGAAGTAGTCTAGTTTTATTGGTTATGTACCGTTTCTTATGTAGTTGTAATTAAACTGTATGTAGTAGTTGTTGGAAAAAGATTAATACGTACAAAAATAATGATGTGAGAAAATAGAAACAAAACCGTATAGTTAGTTTTAACTGCATTTTATTAAAGAAACGGTAACGATCATAACCACCAAAAAATAGTTTATAGTTAGAATTAATGCTAAGAAAGTATAAAAATAATTTAAAATGGTCTGTGATAAATTGATAAAATAAAATAAATACAGCTAAAAGACTATGGTCAATAACCAATAAAAAAATGTCTATTTATGTACAAATAAATATGTTTAATTATAATTTTTTGTTTGTTACGGAGTTAGCGCGAAAGAATGATTAGCAGGAGAATAAGAATGATCTATTTTCGAATGCAACCCGTCGCCGCGCCGTACAGTAGCGTGAGAATGCTAATTGAGCATTTTGTTTTATATAAATACTCAGCTACTGCAATTATGCTTACGCATTAAAATAGTATTGTAATGATATTTAAATAAATAAATATAATTAATTAAAATCAATTATTTTTATCAATTATTTAACTCAATTATTGCAAGTTTATTAAAAATTTTACATCAGTATTAGTAACATTGACCTAAACCGGTCTAATAAATAAAAGCATAAAATATATAAAAATAGTAAACAGTATACAGTTTATATTTTATAAGTATTGTTTTAAAATAAATTTATAAAAAATAAGAAAAAATCAGATAAAAAAATTAAAAACAAAGAAAAAAAAATTGCATAAAGATCACTTTTTAAGGGTGTAAATATTGGTATGATTTAGCATTTATGCAATTGGCATTTTACGGCTTTTTAATCAAAATTTGAATTGTTAATAAATACTAGTTTTTTGTTTAATTATTTATATTATCAATTGCGTTTATAAAGACAGAAAAAATTATTCAAATTTGTCTTTGCTATTATGCGATGCCGTTGGTCTTACAAAGCATACTGACAAGGTTTGTATAACCAAAACAGATGTCTATGTTTCACCCTTGGCCGCTGTGATTTGTTAGATTAAATTTGAATCAATTATTAATTTATTTATATATTTATAAACAGAGTGAGTCGGAAAGAATAGATCTAACTTTAGAAGTGTATACATGAAAATAATATAAAAAAACTTAAATGTTGTTATTCAATTTTTTTCAATTTAATTAAAATAAATAAAATTTCTACATTAACGTTTTGGAAATTATGGTCTTCTTATAATAACACCGTCATTTACCTCTAAGTATGTTCTGCTTTGTCTACAAAGAGCGCCTGTTGCTCTCCTGATTGAGTTATGTCATTGTTTAAGATCGGCTGCAACATTTTTAATGCGTTCTGTTAGTGCATCCCGAGTGTCTGCTTTTACTTTGTAGACTTCATCTTTAAACCCGCCCCATAAACAATAATTTAGTGCTAAAAGGTCTGGAGACATTGGAGGCCAACTAATAAGACCACCGCAACCAATTCATGGCCCTAGAAAGCTTTTGTGGCATATTAGAAATACATTTATAATTACGCTATAACTTAAAATCAAACGAAAATCAAATAACAACATCTGAGTTTTTTAATATTATTTTTACATGTACAACACACTCTTGGAGTTTGGTTTGTTCCTACCGACTCACTCTGTATATTAGACTGGCTCTTAAAAAAAAATTATGGGCGCTCTCAGAAAGTGATTTTTATGCAAAAAAAAGTAAGCCATGTCAAATTTCAGCTCTTAAGTTTTAAAAGAACTCAAAATTAATATATTTTATAAGTATCATAGCTTCCAGATTTGAGTCAAATGCATACTCTGGGTCCCAATTAATTAGGTTCCACATCAAACTTTACATCAACATATTCCGTTTTTTTTTTAATTAACATATTTTAATTATATCTTAAATTTAAATCATAAAATTAGACTCGTAAACAAAAATGATTAAAATTTGAGGCTTAGGTCTATAAATTTTTTTTTTTTAATTTTGAAAACTTTTAAAACTTTTCAAATTTGTAACAATCTAATAATGTTTTTTTAAATAAGGTAATGGGTTCACTTTTAAAACTTCAAAGACAGTGCTACACATGTTCTTTTGATTCTTAATGGCATAAATTTGAGATGGCTTACTTTTTCTCCGTCACTTTCTGAGGGTGCACCCAAAAAATTCAACAATAAAAAAATTAAAGAACCAGTCTAATATATATATATATATATATATATGAGTAATTCCATTACTTATTGACCAATTTGAAAAAATTGACCTTTTTGATTTTGCTCAAATTTTCAGGGATTAAAGTATGGATGAAAAAAAATAGATTTCCAAAATTTTTGACCTTTGAAGGTCAAAAATTTTACAATAAAACGTCTATTTTAGCTTATTTTGTATCTCAATTTTTGGGCTTTTGAAAAAAGATAAAAAGGTTTGCTATGACTCAAATTATTCCTTATTACATGTACTTTAAAACCCATATTTTTATGTTTAATATTGTAACAGTCATTTTTATATATTAAGCTTAAAACATTATTAAAAAAAAAACGAAAATTTAGCAAAATTGCAAAATTTTGTTTTCTTTAAACCGTACTAACTTTGTCAAATCTTAACAAAATTTGATCCACAAGGTTTAGATTTCTTTGTGTTTACTCTTTTTTTAACGTGATCACACAAAACTTATAGAATTGATACGTATACACCACTATTTTGATGTAAGAAGTTGCACATGTTTTTGCTATTTTCAAAACTTGTAATTTTTAGGTCCCGAAAAAGCTCTGTCACCCTATGTCGATTTTAGTCAAAATTTTAGTAAATACTCTTTAGAACACAAGCAAACAGGTTATCTATATAAGAAACGGTATATTGGGCATTATCAAGAATTTTTTAATATTTAAAAAATGTCAAAATTGGCAAACCGAACATTTTTGTAATTCAATTTTAGAGCCTCTAGAAAAATATAAAAAGGTCCACGATTGCTCAAAAAATTCCTTATTTTATGTACTTTAAAACCCATTTTTGTATATTTGATATTGGGGCAGTCATTTTGTTATATCAAGCTTTAATCATTATTTAAAAAAAACAGTAAATTTTGCAAAATTGCAAAATTATGCTTTGTTTAAACCGTTCTATTTTTGTCAAATCTTAAAGAAATTTGATCTACATGGTCAAGATTTTTTACTGTTCAGTTTTTCATTAAAGTAATCACACATGATTTATAGAATAAATTCATATTCACCACTATTTTGATGCAAGAAGTTGCACATGTTTTTGCGACCTTCAAAACTTGTAAATTTTAGGTCCCGAAAAACGCTGTAACCCTATGTCGATTTTGGTCAAAATTTTAGTAAATTTTCTTCAGACCACAAGAAAAAAAGTTATTTATATAAAAAATGGTACATCGGGCATTATGAAGAAGCCATTGAAAAAATGCAAGTCGTTGTGCTGCGTCGCCTGGTTGTAGATGTTTAACTTTTGATAATAATATGGGGAAGATTTTCACTAAAAAACTCGTCGAGAAAGTTGCTTTCTGTTGATCTCATTTCCTGAGGCATTACCATTACAGAATCCGTAAACAAAAATGATATCTGCGTATTCTCCGTTGTTGAACAGCAGTTTTATCAAATTTTACTAACCAAATCAAAGAAAACTGTTTTGACAAGAATCAAATTCTTGCATTAATGCACACTTGTTAAAGTGATGTTGTTTTGTTTGTGTTTTTTTTTGCTAAATGAAATTTTTTTTCATTATTTTGTATTTGTTGACTATCTCAAAAACAAAGCATGATAGACAAAACGTGATTTAGTTTTTCTGAAGAACTATGCCAATTTTGACAAATTTTGAATATTAAAATATTCTTGATAATGCCCAATATACCATTTTTCATATAAATAACCTTTTTTCTTGTGGTCTGAAAAGTATTTACTAAAATTTTGATGAAATCGACATAAGGTGACAGCGTTTTTTTGGTACCTAAAATTACAAATTTTGAAGATTGCGAAAACATGTACAACTTCCTGCATCAAAATAGTGGTGTATACGTATTGATTCTATAAGTCTTGTGTGATCATTTAAAAAAGAGATTACACACGAAGAAATCTAGACCTTGTGGATCAAATTTTGTTAAGATTTGACAAAGTTAGAACGGCTTAAAGAAAGCAAAGTTTTGCAATTCTGCTAAATTTACGGTTTTTTTTAGAATAATGTTTAAAGCTTAATATATCAAAATGACTGCCAGAATATTAAACATAAAAATATGGGTTTTAAAGTATATGTAATAAGAAATAATTTGAGCCATTGTGGACCTTTTTATCTTTTTCCAGAAGCCCAAAAATACAAAATAAGCTAAAAATGACGTTTTATTGTGAAATTTCTGACCTTCAAATGTGTGTCATTTTGAACAGACAATATTCTAAGGTCCAAAATTTTGGGAGTCTCATTATTTTTCATCCATATGTTGATCTCTGAAAATTTAAGCAAAATCAAAGAGGTCGACTTTTTCAAATTAGTTGAAAAGTAATGGAATTACCCATATGCAGAGTGTTATACAAAAAACGTACGGCTGAATATCTCAGTTGTTTTTAAACCGATTTATTGGATTCAAAAACCATTTTAAATGGTTTTTTGAGTATTTCAAAGGCAGGTACACACACATTTGTTTTTATTTTTAGTATAGTTGCTATGGCAACCAACTTTATTTTTTTAAATAGCAACATTTATTTTTTATTTTATTTTTTAAATTTAGATGTTATTCTTAATATAACCTTGTAAAATAGAATTATACTTTTATAACAAAATATTTTGATAAATTTAAAAAACATAATATTTGTTTTTTATTTAAATTATTTATTTATTCAATTGCTTTTGTACTTTTTGGTGTCAGGCGTATACATTATTAGTTTGTGTAATATTTTCTCTATTTCTTCCTATCCTTGGCTATCTCTTTTATTTCTTCCCACGTGTTTCCTTTTCTTGTAGCTTCTTCCTTTATTGCGCTGTTCCATTCTTTTCTGGGTCTTCTTCTTTTTTGTTCTCCTGTTACTCTTGACTCATAAATTTTCTTAGTATTTCTTTCTTCACTCATTCTTCTGATATGTCCATACCATCTCATTTGACCTTCAATAATTTTTTCTTGTATTGGTTTTATATTTAAATTCGTCCTATATGTCTCGTTCCTTATTTTATCTTTTCTTGTTTTGTTCTCAATCTTCCTAAGAAATCTCATCTCCATAGCATTTATTCTTTCTATTTCTTTTCCTGTCATCGTCCATGTTTCGCTACTATATGTTAATGTTGGTCGGATTAATTTTTTTACAATTTCTGTTTTTGTTGTTTTTGATATTTTTTTTTTGTTAAAGAAAGTATTTTTTAACATGTTATATTCTGCTTTTTCGCTGTTTTTCTTATTTTGTCCTCTATCTTTTTGTCTAATTTTCCGTTGCTTTGTATTATTGTTCTTAAGGATCTGTATTGTTCGACCTGTTCTATTATTCTTCCTTTTATTCTAATTTCGTGATTCAGTTTTTCTTTTGCAATTATCATGGTCTTTGTTTTTTCATAATTTATTTTCATGTTTATTTTCTTTAGTTGCTCCTCTATTATTTCCATGTTGTGTTGTAACTCTTCTTTGGTTTCAGCAATCACTGCCATATCGTCTGCAAATAGCAGTTCTGCTATTTTTGTTACTTCCATTTTCCAATATCCTATTTTTACCATTTTCATTTTTTGCTTTGCCTGTTTTATTGCCCTGTCTAGCACAATTGAGAAAAGCAATGCGCTTAACACACATCCTTGCTTCACACCTTTTTTTCGTTTGGAATTCTTTTGATTCTTCGTTATTCATTCTGACTATGTTTTTGTTTTCTGTGTACATGTTTTTGATTACGTTTATTTTTTTCTTCTCAATTCCTCTCTCTTCTAGTTCTTTCCATATGTCCTTTCTCTTGATCCTGTCGAAAGCTTTTTCAAGGTCAACAAAGCATACGTGCATTACTCTATTTTTTTTAATCATTTTCTCACTTAATTGTCTTATTATAAATATTAGATCCTGTGTGCTTCTTTCTTTTCTAAACCCACATTGGCTGTCTTCTATTGTTGTTTCAAGTTTGTCTCTCATTCTTTTTCCAATAATTTTTGTGAATATTTTGCTTGGTATGCTTGTAAGTGTGATTCCTCTATAGTTTTCACATTTCCTTTTATCGCCTTTTTTATGTATGGGTAGCATTCCTCTATTCCATTCCTTTGGGGTTTTTCCATTCTTCATTATGTCGTTTATTATTTCCGTTATTTGTGTAATTTCCTCATCTCCCATGTATTTCATCATTTCCGGCGTTATTTGATCTGTTCCCGGTGCCTTCCCGTTTTTTATTTTCTTAATTGCTTCTATTACTTTGTTTTTTTTTAATTTCTTCTATTTCTTCCGTTCTTCTGTCCTGTAGCAATTCTTCATCTTCTATTTTTTTTGTTTTCTTTTGCTTCTTGTTCTGTTAGTTCTCGGAAGTATTGCCTCCATCTTTCTATTATCTTATCTTCTTCCGTTATTATTTTATCATTTTTATCTTTTATGTTCATTATATTGTATTCTTTTTTTTGTTTTAGATGTTTTAACGTTCCGTAAAATAGTTTTTGGTTTTGGTTGAAATTTTCATTCATTTCTTTTTCAAATTTTGTCCATGATTTTATCTTTGCTTCTTTTATTATTTTCTTTGTATTATTTCTCTTTTCTTTGTATTTTTCGTAATCTTCTATTTTCTTGGTTTGTAAGTATCTTTTCCATTTTTCTTTTTTGTCCCTTATCTCTTTTTTGACTTCTTCTGTCCACCAATTAGTTTTTTTAGTATCTTTGTTCACTATTTTTGCTGATCCACAGCTTTTTTCTGCAGTTTCTAGAATAATTTGTTTAAAAATTTCCCATTTTCCTTCTATGGGCGTTCTTTTTTCTTTCTTTCTGAATTTTTTTTGTAGTATGTCTTGGTATGCCACTTGTATTTGTTCTTCTTTTAGTTTGTATGTTTTTATTTTTATCTTAACTTTTTTCCTTCTTTTGTCTGGTTTAAGTTTTGCTTTCTATTTCATATCCATTCGTAGTAAATGATGATCGCTTCCTATTTTCGCTTGTCTTGTTACTTTTACATTCTTTATCTTGTTCCAGTTCTTTCTGTTAACTAGGTAGTAGTCAATTATTGATTTTTCGTTTCTGGTTGGTTGTGTTCTTGTGTATTTGTGAACTTCCCTGTGTTTGAATTTAGTGTTTGTTATTACTAGATTGTTTTCAATGCATAGTTGAATGATTCTTTCTCCGTTGTTGTTTCTAATTTCTTCTCCTTCTTTTCCCATAGCCTCTTCTATTCCGTTGTTTTGATTTCCTACTCTCTCATTTAGGTCTCCTAGTATCATTATGTTTTCTGCTTCCTCGTCTATTTTTTCTTGTAATTTTGTATAGAAGCTGTCTTTCTCTTCTTTTTTGCGTCTTTATTTGGTCCGTATGCTACTATCATGGTCCATGTTTCGTTCTCTCCTAGCTTCATTTCTACTGTCATAATTCGTTCATTTATGTGTTTTTCTCTTATTGTATCTTTTATCCTTTCCGGAGCTATTATCATTCCTACTCCTCCTTTTGCTCTATCCTTTTCCTCCACTCCTGTCCACATTAACCAATAACCTCTATATATTCTTTCTATCCTTTGCCCTTTCTTTTTTGCTTCCGTTATTCCTAGTATTTCTATTTTTTGGATTATCATTTCTTCCACCAGTTCAGCTTCTTTTCCCATGTATCCTCTTATATTCCATGTTCCTACTCTTTCTTCTTTATTTTTCTTTTTTGTACTTTTGCTATTTTTGTTCCTTTTGTTTACATCGTTTGCCGTCGTGTTTATCATCTTTCTTATACCATTTTCTGGCCGTGTATTTTTCTTTTTTTCTAGCCGTTTTCCTATTTGTTTTTTGGATCTCCAATTTTTTCTAAACCTTTTATTTCTTTATTCCATCTATATTCCTCTCCGTTAATTATTAACTTACGGTAACCTATTCTTACCTTCTTGCCATTCGTTTTTTCTTCTCTTGCTATGTCTCTAATTTCATTTTGAACGTATCTTTCTTCATGGGTTAGGTCACTGTCAATGTAAATTCTGGTTTCTTTTAAATTTCTTCTGGCTTTCATTATTTTTTGTTTTGTTTTCCATGTTCCGGCTTCGACTCTTATTATTTGTTTTTCTTTTTGTATTAGCTGAGCATTTCCTATTTTGACTTGAATCTGAAATATTTCTCTCAAGAAGTTCTCCACTTTAATTTGTTCTTCATTTTCATTTGTTTTTATGCCAGTTATTATAATGTTATTTCTTTTTTTCTGTCTTTCTTCTTTTTCAGCTTTATTTTCTAAATTTTCAATTTTTTGTATCATCTGTATTTTTTCTTGCTCCCACTTTACTTTTTTATCCTTCATTTCTTTCTTTAGCTTTCTAATCTTTTCTTTTAGTTCCTTAGTGTTCTTTGCCATCTCCTTCATTAATTCCTTGAACATCCTTTTTAGTTCCTCCATTTCCACCATTTCCTTCCTTGTATTTGTATTTATTTTGTCTTCTCGGCGTGTTTTATACTTGTTTTTTTTTAATTTAATTTTCTTATTTCGGTTAATTCCGCACACTCTGGCAACGTCGCAATTACCGCTGTACAAACAACAAAGGTGGTGATTTTCTTTTATGCCTATCTTAAGTTATGTTTTTATTTGATTATTTTTATTTATTTTAGTTTAGTCTTATCTATTGTTAATTTTTTATTTAAAATGATCGTAATTAAATAGTTGGCATTGAAAATAATAAATATTAATTTTTTTGAGTGTTTTTATGTTATTATGCATAATATAGTAACTTAAAAAATTACAATTTTAAAATTTAAAAAAAAAAAAAAAAAAAAATTAAATTTTAAAAACGTTAGTTTTTTGTTTCTATATTATGCATAACAGCGTAAAAACACCCAAAAAATTAAACATTATTTATTTTCAACGCTAACTATTTAAATACGATCATTTTAAATATAAAAAACAAATAATAAGTTTTTTAAGTTTATCAAAAAAATTTGTTATTAAAGTATATTTTTATTTTACATGGTTATATTAAGAATATTATAAAGATTTAAAAATCAAAATAAAAAATGTATGTTGCCATTTAAAAAAATAAAGTTGGTTGCCATAACAACTATACTAAAAATAAAAACAAATATGTGTGTACCTGTCTTTATAATACTAAAAAAACCATTTAAAATGGTTTTTGAATCATATAAATCGGTTAAAAAATATCGGAGATATTCAGCCGTACGTTTTTTGTCTAACACCGTGTATATACATACTATAATAATAATGAGTTATTAACGCAACTGCATTTACATGTTAACTTACATAAAAATTGTTTACAAACAGTAATTATAAGTATGACAAACAAACAAATAGATTCATTCATAAATACATACAATTCTACACATTAAACAAACTGTTATAATAATATAATAATAATAATATAATAATAATAATAATAATAATATATATTTAATCATTTAAGCCAACTACATGTGGATATGATAAGTCAAACAATAGCAATACATACATATTACAAAAATACAAAATAAAATAAAATAGCTTACTTAGCTAGATACAAAACTACGTTAATATTCTTAATTTAGCTTTGAACGTCTTGTATGAAATACCCACACCGCACGTTGGGGAACATGAATATCCATCATATCCAAGATCTGCTGACAGAAAATTAGCCCAGCACTTGGAACAAAAATTTCATGTTCATCTTCTTTCTTCGTTTTTCCAACGCAGACAATCCCAAATAAATCCCAATATTTTCAGATGACAAATACACACCAGTAAGGCTGAGTTTAAATGATACCAGTTTGTAAAATTTATTTTAAACTGACTCCAATCTGTCAATAAAAGTTTGGTAAGATGAGGACCATATTACTTATTGTTGAGGCTTCTAATGTTTTGATAAAATATCGAAATTGATGATGCGTTGGTATAACTTCTAATTGGTGTTGGGGTTAGTGCCTCAATGGATGCCGATGCTTTTTCAGAAAAAAATCATATTGAGTGACAACAATTCCTTCCGTCCAAGTGCTAGGTGATTCCAACGTTTTTAGTAGTGAAAATGGTGCAGACACTTTAAATCTGCTAAAAGTGGGGTTTGGATGTTGAGTATTGATTTTTTTACATAAAATTTTAGTAATATTGAACTGTTCATTTAGTTTTTTTGTAAGATCTTGCTCAGACATATATAATGGGTATCGTGAGACATGAAACCAAGCTTTTTTAATTGGTTTAACAGCTGCAAACAGTTCGTTGCTATTTTGTACAGTTCCTATGATTTTATTGTTTATGTAAAACTTTTTATTAACATTTAAATCGTATGGTTCATATTTATTATTTGTGGTTATTGTTGTGTATTGTTTGCTTGTTATTTTTTGTTTAATACGGCATTGGAATTTCTTTTATTGTTATTATTATTTATATTATTTATGTTGAGTCCGGTTTTTATACCAGAAGTTGTTTTGTGAGTGTTTACATTTTCTATCGCAGTTTTAAGTTGCTCTGCAGTGACGTATTCAGCAGAAACCTGTGCAGAGTCATCGGAAACGTTTTTATGTTGTTCTGCCTTGTGAAAAATAGATGGCACTGTGTCCAACCGGACATTTGGCTGTGATGTAGATTTCCCAGTCATCTTACTGTTGTTATTATAGGTAATGACATTGGAATTAATAATATGATTTTTCATGTTACTGACCTCTGTTTTGAGTTCATTTATATTTTCTACTAGCCCTTTAACGATGTTAACATTAGCACACAAAACATTTAAAACACTTTTCTTGACATCTACGCAATCGGGGTGATAGTATTTTAAGCACACTCCTTCGCACAGTGTGTATGATTTTGTTTCTTCAATAATTTCATTGCATTTATTGCATATAAACAATGATTTATCGGAGCATAAATTTTCACTACCGTCCGCCATGTTGATATACAGCAATAGTGACAGAGACAAAAAGATAGTATCTGACGTGACGTGACTTCAATATGAAAGTTAATGAAACAACATAAAAAAGTGAAAGACATGAAAGAAACAAATATAATAATTAAAGTATAAAATAAATACACATTACATCACAGAATAAATAAATAAATTTCTAATACCAGGCTTTGGAAATTCCTATAGATATATGGTGGTATTGCAGAAATATTTTCTTATTATACCTAAATGTTTATATGTAAGTTATATAACTTATCACTTTGTATGTTTACATTACCATGTATTATATATTATGTACAACCGCATACATGTCAATGCAGCATCAGCACTAATTCTAATCTAATAAATATAGCTTGTATGTATAAATAAATGTATTTAAAAAAATAATTTTACGAATGCATAGCAACAAAGTTAACAAGAGATTATACAAAAAAAAACATTTTACTACGTAAAATTGCCCAAGTCTGCTTTTATAAACCGTTTACTGAAATGTGTAATTTGATTTATATCAATTAATCGTATCAATATAAGTTATACATATATAAAGCAATTTACAAAAAAAATATTGCAATTATCCTATTTGATTATAATATGTGTTTTGACAATGCAAACAAGTTAAAATAAAATAAATTTTATAAATTAGAATTAATTAAATTTGAAAATAGCTTATCAGCAATAAAATGTATCATCGAACCCGTCTAAACTCAAAACATATCACAATAATTAAAGTATTGGCTTAAATACGGCAGATACAATAATTGCTTTTACTTTGCAGGCTTTTAAAAAATACAAAAGCACTTAAAAGCTAGTATGTTGTCTTTAATTTTATAAAACGCCGTTTCATATTCTTTAAAATTAGATTAAGTAGTTGAAAATCAATATGATGCGAGGCGTCTCAATAAATGAAGTTATATCCTGTTTTTAAAATATTGATTGAGTAAAAAAATATGAAAATAACACTATTAAAAGCTTGTATTGTAGTCATTGCACTCATGGGGTACAAACATGTAAAAATCATATTGTAAATTGCAACTAGCAATTGCAATTTGTTGTAGTTTACAAGTCGCACAATACCGATGTGAAGACACCAACCAACCCCACAAACAAAACTAGGTTGACTCAATATGCATTTGCTCACTTGTTAATTATCAAAAAATAAAAATAAAAATAAATACACCATTGGATAGCTTTTAAATTTCTAATCCGGTATAACATGTATAGTTTAAGATTTGTAATAAATGGCTTAATTAACAAACTTAATTAGACATAATTAGCTAACAATCAACTAATACGTACACCAAGAAATAGCAAATTAAAATCTGCGTTTAGTGATATATAAAATGTTATCTTTAAATCATATAGTTAATTAACCTTTCACTGTTCTGGACGGTTCCAAACAATTCTGTGCTTGACGCCCCATGTATCTTTCATAGAGAGCGCGACGATACAACTTGTTCCGATTTTTTTCCTCTCTTCCCTCATGCACCTCCTACCACTACGGTGCATCAGAACGGTTCTGTGCGTCCAGCCCGGGAGCGTGTTGTTCTTGAAAGGAAAGCAGTAATTTCATATAAAATAGCCGCCTTAAAATAATTTGCTTGACTATAGAAACGCATCAATATATAGAGTCGGGTATCCAGTTAGATAATATATTGCAGACACTTTCAATGACGCGCTGCATTGATGTATTGATTTTTATGTATTCCGAACCGTTGAGAAAAACATGTAAATTATTTTAAAGGTTTATGGCGTAATGATTATACTAATTTGCAATTTAAAGTCTGGTTGTTTTAGACAACTATTCTACTTTTGTTGTTAATTATTTAAATTATTTTTTTAATTTAGTATTGTTGACGTTGTTAATAATGTATATAAGTAATAGAGTAGTTATAAATTGTCATATTTGCTGATAAAAGTATTGGTAAATCTTTACAATAAAAGTTACAAAAACAACATGTAATTAGTTACATAATGGCTAAAAAACTTTTAGAAGTGTAATTCAGCTATCAGAGGTTAGTCACATATAAACCAAAAGAGGTCTTAAAAATGTAATTACAAAAGCACAATGACAGTGAAATTATGGAAGTACTTATAGCTATAAAAAATGTTATTTACACGGCAGCAGTTTTGCTTGTTTCTTTTATTCCACAGTGTATTTTTTGCTATTTTTGTTTTCTATTTTTTGAACCTTGACTATCTAAGTAATGTTTTTGATTGTTGTACGTGTTGTGTACTTTTTTTGTATGTATGACACTATTTATTTTCTTGCTTTGCGTTTACTTTTTTTTACACTATGATCTTGTTCACTTCACTTGTTTTTTTTTCTGTTTATTTCTTTACCGTACTCATACTCTTATGCCCTTTAACATCTTGTCTCTTACTATATTTTTTATTTCCTTTCTCCTTCAAAGTCAAATCATTGCCCATTGTTTGTACTCTTTAGTTTATTTTTGTTTTTATGATATTTTGTTTTTAGGCCCATCACTATGTTTCTGCTATTATGTTTTTTCCTTACCTACTAAGTATGCAGTCATTATTCCAGTCTTTAGTTTTCTTTTTGTACAAAGTTTTTATGGTTTATTTAGAAAAAATATAGAACTTTGAAGACTAATACTCAAATCAGCCAAACTCAAAAATGGCAATCACTTTATACCCAATATTTACTATTTTTTAAAAGAACGTCTTTATAGGTCTAAAAATTTAAGTGTTTTGTCAATAGTACAGGATGCCTAAAACTCCGGTACAACAATAATTTTACTTAGCTTACGAGAATTGCTTTAAAAACGTTCGTTTAGATGTTATTTTGGTCTATAATCTTGTATCACACTTTCAACTTAACTTCAACATAACCATCTGTAATAAGATTTGATACATTACTATCAAAAGTTTGCAAACATTGTATTGTATAGATTTGCTTTACTTTAAACTGTTGTATGTTATTTTATTTTATAATATTGTTTTTTAAAGTTTGTTATCAAGTAGTATTTTACGTATTATGTAATGACAAATGTAACAATGCTTTGTAATGATAACATAAATATTTTTATCTTTCTATCTATAATATCTATATTGTATTATAATATAACATCATTTTTATGTAATCTAACAAAGTTGTTTTAACCTTATATGATTGTAATCAAATACATCTAATCTCTGAATACATAAGAAATCATTAATTTCCCTCAATAGCTAAGAAGTTGAAGTTATTAGTTTTATAAACCAAAATAAAGTTGTACGTTTTTATCATCAGCAATTTTATGAGTATATAAAATCTATAAAAAGTTCTTGCATTGTTGTAAATTTGTTTGCAAAATTAAATAAGATAAGTTGGGTTTCCAATCCGGATATCCAAATATCAGAAAATCCAATTTTTTCAATTAATTTTGACTATTCCATAACCCGGGTATTTTTTATTGAAAATCCATTATATACAGGGTGTCCGGAAAATACGTGTACAACGTTTGACGACAGACTCCTGACGTCAAAATAGGTCGATCTAAGCCAACTTAGTTATATCCAAAATTGTCTCGTTTAGCCGGTAGAGGGCGTCAAAAAAAAACAAAAGTATAACAAAGTTGAAAGTATCTATTGTAAGAAACTAAGTAAAACAAAAACATTACTTAAGCAAATGTGTAAAATGACCGCCATCTTGCTGAATACACTTATTAACACTCTTTAAAAAATGATATTGGACCCTATCTAATGTCTCGGGATTATTAAAATGGTTGCCTGCATTTAAAATCCGCTGCAATAAATCATCGCGTGTGTTTACCGGAGTCTTGTAAACTTCTGTTTTAATAGCGCCCCACAAAAAGAAGTCACACATATTTAACTCAGGAGAACGTAGTGGCCATTTTACTGGTGCATCATTGCCTCTTCCAATCCATCGGTTGGGATATTGATGATGTAAGTATTGCCAAACGGCAACGGAAAAATGGGGCGGGGCACCATCATGCATATACCACATTTCCCTCCGAAGTAAAAGGGGCAAATTCTCCAGAAGAATTGGTAATGTGTCTTGCAAAAAATTTAAATATATTTTTTTTTTCTCCATGTAAACCCTAACACTCTGACGCCCATTTCCTTGACAAAACCCGTATACCAGGAGCATGTCAACTTTCTGAGAGTTTGTATAATTTTCCATTTTTAATAGTAAAATGAACTTGTAATTCAAGAATGTTGATCGTATACTTGAGTAAATTTCATGGACTGGTGACAATTTGTCAATAATTGTCAAATTATTAAACGCCATAGCAACAAGGTCAATTAAAAAATTATTGTTACAGGTAATTTCTTTTTAATATTTACAAATTTTTGACGCCCTCTACCGACTAAACGAGACAATTTTGGATATAACTAAGTCGGCTTAGATCGACCTATTTTGACGTCAGGAGTCTGTCGTCAAACGTTGTACACGTATTTTCCGGACACCCTGTATATATGGGTAATTACATTACTTTTCGACTAATTTGAAAAAGTCGATCTCTTTGATTTTGCTCAAATTTTCAGAGATCAAAATGTGGACGAAAAAAATGAGATTCCCAAAATTTTGGACCTTAGAATTTTGCCTGTTCAAAATGACACACATTGAAAGGTCAAAAATTTTACAATAAAACGTCTTTTTTAGTTTATTTTGTATCTCAATTTTTAGGCTTCTGTTAAAAGATAAAAAAGTCTACAATGGCACAAATTATTCCTTACTACATACGTTAAAACTCTTATTTTTATGTTTAACATTATGGCAGTAATTTTGATATATTAAGCTTCAAACATTATTCCAAAAAAACCCGTAAATTTAACAAAATCTCAAAATTTTGCTTTCTTTAATCCGTTCTAACTTTGTCAAATCTTAACAAAATTTGATCGGTGAGGTCTAGATTTTTTCGTGTTTATTCTCTTTTTAAAGTGATTACACAATACTTATAGAATCAATACGTATACACTATTATTTTAATGAAAGAAGTTCCACATGTTTTTTGCTATTTTCAAAACTTGTAGTTTTCAGCTTTTGAAAAAGCGCCGTCACCCTATGTCGATTTTAGTCAAAAATTCAGTAAATACTCTTCAGAACACAAAAAAAAGGTTATTTATATAGGAAATGGTATATCGGGCATTAACAAGAATTTTTTAGTATTCAAAATTTGTTAAAATTGGCAAACGGCACATTATTGTATCTCAATTTTTGGTCCTCTGAAAAATGATAAAATAGTCAACGTTGCTTCAAAATATTCCTTATTGCATGTACTTTAAAACCCATATTTGTATACTTAATGTTGGGGCAGTCATTTTGATATATCAAGCTTTAAACATTATTTAAAAAAAAAACGTAAATTTTGAAAAATTGCAAAATTAGGCTTTGTTTAAACCGTTCTAACTTTGTCAAATCTTAAAAAAATTTGATCTTCAAAGTCTACATTTTTTTGTGTTTAATCTTTCTTTAAAGTAATTACACGAGACTTATAGAATCAGTTCATATTCACCACTATTTTGATGCAGGAAGTTGCACATGTTTTGGCGATCTTCAAAACGTCTCGAAGAAACGCTGTATCCTTATGTCCATTTTAGTCAAAATTTCAGTAAATACTCTTTAGACCACAAGAAAAAAGGTTATTTATATGAAAATTATAAATCAGGTATTATCAAGAAGCCATTGAGAAAATGCAAGTTGTAGTACTGCGTCGCCCGGTTGTAGGTGTTGTATTTGTGATAATAATATGGGTAAACATTTTCACTAAAAAACGCTTCAAAAAAGTTGCTTTCTGTCGGAAAATCTTAAATGCTAGGGCATTACCATTACAGAACCCGTAAAGAAAAATGATATCTGCGTATTCTCCGTTGTTGAACAACATTTTTATAAAATTTTACTAACCAAACCAAAAAAAAAAACTGTTTTAACAAGTATCAAAAGGCATCATTGCACACTTGTTATAGTAATGTTATTTTGTTTGTGTTTTTTTGCTAAAAAAAAGTTTTTTAAATATTTTGTTTTTGTTGACTATCTCAAAAACAAAGCAAGATAGACAAAAAGTGATTTAGTTTTTTTGAAAAACAATGCGGATTTTGCCAATTATTGAATATAAAAAAATTCTTGATAATGCCCAATATTCCATTTTTCCTATAAATAACCTTTTTTCTTGTGGTCTAAAGAGTATTTACTAAAATTTTGACTAAAATCGACATAAGGTGACAGCGTTTTTTTGAGACCTGGAAATTACAAGTTTTAAAGATTGCAAAAACAAGAGCAACTTCCTGCATCAAAATAGTGGTAAATATGTATTAATTCTATAAGTCTTGTGTAATCACTTAAACAAAAGATTGAAGAAATCTAGACCTCATGATCATTTTTTTTTTAAATTTGACAAACTTAAAACGGTTTAAACAAAGCATAAATTTGCAGTTTTGCTAAATTTACGGTTTTTTTTTTGGAATAATGTTTGATGCTTGATATATCAAAATGACTGTGCCAACATTATTTAAACAAACATGGGTTTTAAAGTTCGTGTAAAAAATATTATTTTGAGCCATTGTAGACCTTTTTATCTTTTTCTAAAATCCCAATAACTGAGATACAAAAATGTGCCGTTTGCCAATTTTGACAATTTTTGAATATTAACAAATTCTTGATAATGCCCGATATACCATTTCTCATATAGATAACTTTTTTTTTGTGTTCTCAAGAGTATTTACTGAAATTTTGACTAAAATCGACATAGGGTGACAGCGCTTTTTTGGGACCTGAAAATTACAAGTTTTAAAGATTGCGAAAATATGTGCAACTTCCTGCATCAAAATAGTGGTGTATACGTATTGATTCTATATGTTTTGTGTGATCATTTTAAAAAGAGATTAAACATGAAAAAATCTAGATCTTGTGGATCAAATTTTGTTAAGATTTTACAAAGTTAGTACGGTTTAAAGAAAGCAAAGTTTTGCGATTCTGCTAAATTTACGGTTTTTTTTGGAATAATGTTTGATACTTAATATATGAAAATGACTTCTACAATTTTAAACATAAAAATATGGGTTTTAAACTACATGTAATAAAAAATAATTTAAGCCATCGTGGACCTTTTTATCTTTTTCCAGATGCCAAAAAATTGAGATACAAAATATGCTTAAAAAAAACGCTTTATTGTGAAATTTTTGACCTTTAAATGTGTGTCATTTTAAACAAGCAATATTTTAAGGCCCAACATTTTGGGATTTTCATTTTTTTCATCACTTTAGTTTACATAAAAGGTACATATGATGCAGAACAGACAAAACTATACGTTGAAAATAAGTTGTAAGAATATAAAATTAATTTTAAGACAGATATAAAATCATCAACACATAATGCAGCCGCCGTCAGGTATGAAAGCATCATATCTCAACTTTGCTATAACCACGGTTTGCACAATTTTTTCAAGATGACAATGAAATAACAGACTATGATAATGTTAACAAAGATATATTAGATAAATCTGTTGAAAACATTAATAATGACATGAATACAAATAAACTTAAAAATGCTAACATAATCTGCAAACTAGATAAAAACATCAAAATCTTAAATCTCACTAAAGATTTTCAAGAAGTTATAAAAAAATTTAGAAGAATTATAAGAATGTTAACATCCTCTTTAGTCAAACAAAACATTTTGTAAAAATATGTTAATGAAAAAAAGAGCAGAATATTGCAGTTGATGTTAGATATCAAAACACGGTAAAATTCATTGATAGCCATATGCAAACTAGTCCTTCAAATAAAGGATCCTGTAAATAAAACTTTAATAAATTAGAGCAACAACAAAATATATTATTTATTGTACTTCTTACAATAAAAGCAACATCTACTGCAACAGAGCCAAGTTTTTAAATTTGAAACTATTTTGAAACTTTCAATTAAATACGAATTTTTAAAAATAAAATAAATTTGTTTGTTTAGGAGATTTTTCCCTGAATAATAAATAAAAATAAGGTATTTTAGATCCAAGACTCGGAAGTACAAGTACGCAAAAACCATACTTTTCAAAAATTAGATCTGTTCACATAAAGCCAAAATTCAGATCCAGATATTTTTCACATTTTTTTTTTGTATATTAATTTTTAATTTTTTTAACAACATCTATTTTAAAAAAGTTTATGTTTTTCAAATTATTAAATACAATTTTTTTTTTCATTTTTAATTATTTTTTTACGCCTTGTATGACCTACTCAATTTGAAAACATGCAATCTAGTAGAAAAACAAATCGTATAATAAAAAAAGCTTATTTCAAAAGTTTTTCTTCTTCTTCTTCTTCTTCTGGTGCCACTCCTATTGGAGATTGGATATCATCAAAGTTAATTTAATTTTGTTGACAGCACTTCTAAACAGTTTGTTGGAGCTACAGCCAAACTATTCCTTTAGATTTCACAGCCATGATACTTGTCTTCGTCCTATGCATCTCCGTCCTTTGATTTTCCCTTGAATTATATTTCTTAGTACTTTTCCCCCCTCATTACGTGTCCTAGATATTGCATCTTCTTCTTTTTAATGATAATAATAATAATAATAATAATTATTATTTTATCGGTCCACGGTATCCTAAGCATACGGCGGTAGCACCACATCTCAAAGCTTTTGATGTATTTTATGTTGTTTTGTTTAAGTGTCCATGCTTCTACTTCATAAAGCAAACCGCTGAAGACATAACATCTCAGCATTCGTCTACGGAGAGGAAGGTTAATATTGCGGTTGCATAATATTTTTTGCAACTTATTAAATGTTGACCGGGCACTTTCAATACGACATCATATTTCTGGTCGGAAAAGCTATTAATCCATGCTCGAAGATACTTTTATTGTGTAACCTTTTCGATCCGCTCACCATTAATGCGTAAATCAGACAAGTTGTTTGGTGACTTGGAGATAACCATATACTTGGTTTTTCCGACGTTCATTGTGAGACTATAATTATTGCAGTGGTTGTTCATATTTTCAACTAATTCTTGTAAGTCGACTGTATTTTCTGCTAGAAGTACAGTATCATCCGCGTACCTGATGTTATTAATAGTCTCTCCGTTTATTACCATTTCTTCCGCTTTTTATGAGAGGGCTTCTTGACATATTGTTTTGCTATATACATTAAATAATAGTGTTGATAGTATGCATCCTTGACAAACTCTCCTACGGATTTCAATTTTTTTTGAAAGCTTATTTTCTATTTTGATTTTAGCTTTCTGGTTCCAATACAGATTAATAATTATCCTTAAATCTCTATCACCTATTCTTTTGTTCTAAGTTTTTCGTGTCGCACTTTGTCGAATGCCTTTTCAAAATCCATAAAACAGGCATGAATATTCTGGTTCATGTCAAGGCATCTTTGGTTTAGCACGTTAAAGGCGAATAGTGCTTCTCTGGTACCTAATTCTTTTCGGAACCCAATTTGCTTTTTACTGATATGAGTCTCTAATTTCTGGTAGATTCTGTTATATATTATTTTGAGAAACAATTTTAGCAGGTGGCTCATTAAGGATATTGTTCGATGGTCAAAACAGTCTCTTGCATTAGCTTTTTTTGGAAACGCATTGAAGGTAAATAGTAGCCACTGTTCAGGTATTGTACCAGTGCTATATATTAGATTAAAAAGGTTTAATAAGACTGTAATGGAATTTTTGTTCATTAGTTTTACCAATTCCGCTGGAATTTTGTCGGGTCCGGGTGATTTTCTGTTTTTAGAGTATTGCGTATTCTACTTCTTCTCTCAATATGTTTGGTCCGGTTTGATCTATCTGTTCTTCCATATGATCTGGTCTATCATCTTTAAAAAGCTTTTTTATGTATTCAGTCAATCTGTTTAACTTGTTTTTTATGTCCACCAGTATGTTTCCATGGGCATCTTTAAGTCTGCTTTTTGTTTCAGTCACCTGTAATTTCTCTGATTTTTCTGTGTACATTAAATGAATCATATCTCCTCTCATATTCCTCCACTTCTTTGCATTGTTTTTTCAGCCAGTTCTCTTTAGCTTTTTTTATTTTTAATTTTATAATCTTGTTTGTCGCTTTGTACTTCTGATGATTAGTTTTACATTTTCGTTTCTTTTCCATTAGACTTAAAATTTCATGTGTCATCTAGACTTTGTTTTTCTTGGGCGAAGGGGTTAGGTTTTCTTTTGCAGCTTTTCTTAATATTTTTTCAACGTGTCTCAATTTTTCGTTTACATTTGCTGTGTTGTTGATTTGTTCCTGCGTTTTCTTGAGATTTTCATTAATGTCTTCTGTTGTTTTTCTTTTTTTGTCTTCGTTCTTTAGAATATTCACATCAATTGACTTTGTATTTGGTCTTTTTATTTTCTTTAGTTTGACTGAAATCACAGCAATTACAGGGTTGTGATCGGAACCAATATCAGCTCCTGGGTAAGTCTTCGAGCAGGTTCACAAGTGTTGTTGTGTGTTGCGGAAAGAAAAGAAAAAACTGATGATGGCCTAACCGCCGAAACCGGTCTTAATATATAAAAATAAAATCAGCACAATAAAGTATAATTTTTTTATTAAAATACCCTAACCTCAATTATTTTAAACTGTGCAATAATCAGAAACAAATACTACTGAAAGATTATTATTATTGTGACATATTGTTATTTTTTTTATTCTGAGTTTTGGTCTCTACTGTAAACTTAATATTGGGTACTTTTAAAACAAGCTAAGATATCGTCAACATATTGATACCAAAAGGAAATATTAAAAAAAAAGCTGAAGTCTGAATTAAAATAAAAAATTAAAGGAAGCTATAAATATTTCTGCTAACAAAGGACTTAAAAGTGAGCCCATAGCTAAACCTGTGTTTTGTTTGAAAAACTTACTATTGAATTGAAAGTAACTAATTTTAATGCAAAATTTTAAACAGAACATTATTAATACTTGTATTTTCAAATAATTTTGAAACTAACTCAATGCATTTATTTGAAGGAATGTTGGAGAACATACTACTAATATAAAAAGAAAATAATTTAAAATAATTTAAAGTTTTTAAATTCTTAATATTGTTAGCAAATTCTAACAAATTAACTAAATTTTGAAGAAAAAATTGTAAATTTTTTGATAAACTTATTTAACTTAATTTTTAACTTATGAGTTAAGCTGTTGGTGTATGATACCGCAGGGCGTATTGAAGGATTTGGATTGTGGTTTTTTATAAGGCAGTATAGTTTTGGTGTTAACGGATTTCTATTGATTACAGTTAAATTCTTCTTCTTTTTTTTTGTCCACCATATGGTGTCCGTGGGCTGTTGCTTTGAATACTCAGTCTACGCTGATGTTGACGTCCAACATTTTTTCCATCTTCTTGGGAGCCTTCTTAGATTTTTGTTACTCTTCGGTTTGTTGTTTTCTGGAGTTGGCCATTTGTTTGACATGTCTGTTCTATTTTTTTTTTAATTATTTATTTTGCTGAATTCTCTGATGACGTCACTTCTCATACGGTCTAGTAGTGTTTTCCTATGGATGATTCTTAGAAGCTTTATTTTGGCCGTCTTCATCATTTGTATGGTTTTTGTTGTGTCGGACCTCTGTCGCATAAGTTATTACTGGTCTGATGACTGCCTTGTATATTCTGACTTTCACTTTTAATTTTAGATATTTATTCTTCCATATTAGTTTGTGCATACACTCGGATATACGTGTTGCTTTCAGGGTTTGGTGTAAAACGTCTTTATGTAGGTTCTTGTTGCTATGGACCGTCCAGTTCCAGTTTGCACCCTGTAGGAGATTTTGATATTACTTCACACTTGGTTTTATCTTTATTTAAGGACATGTTGAGTTCTTTGGCTTTCTGTTTGAACGCATAAACAAATAAAGCAATCTTTGGAATGCATAGCATATCACTTTGAATTTGTGAGTTCTTATTTTGTATCTTTTGTTGTCTGGTAGTGCTTCTATTATTTTGTTCATTATAAGGTTGAACAACATAGAGCTCGATGAATTGCCCTGTCTTACTTTATCATTTAATCTCATTGTCTTTGACGTGCTTTTGTTGACTTTTACTGATGTTCTAGAGTTTATGTTCATGTTGATGATGCTATTTTACCTATGATGCTCTCATAATGGTTATAATCTCGTTTAGGCGGACTTTATCAAAAGCCTTTGACATGTCTACAAAACAAAAGTAAGCGGATTTATTGAACTCCAATAACTTTTCAACTATCTGCTTGAGAATAAAGATTGAGTTTACGGTAAATCTGTTTTTTGTGAAAACTTGTTGTTTCTCCGCTATCTTTATATTGTTGTTTATTATTTCCTTTATAAGCTTGGTATATAGTTATAAGATGCAGTTGAGCAGAGTTGTTTTCTTACAATTGTCCGGTTTGATGCGTTCCCCCTTTTTGAAGATAGGGATACTGTTTCTGTTATTTGGAACTTTTCCTTCTTTTAGTATATTATTAAACAGTTTTGTAATTTCAGCATTTAGGGTGTCTCTACCATATTTAAGCATTTTATTGCTAATGAGGTACGGTCCTGGTGCCTTTCGGTTTTTAAGAGCTTTTATCTGCACTGCTACTTAAATTACTTTTAACTATCGAACCTTACTCTATTACAGAATATTTCGATAAAATTAAAATCTTCTATTAAATCTAGTCATAAGTTTATAATTGTACTTAATGAATGTTTATTTTATAAAATGTTATTTTTAAAATGTATTAAAACTGTTTTTGTAATTCTGTAACTGTATTTTCAGTATCGCTTTTTTTTACTTGTTTCATATTTATTGTTTTTTATATTCTTTTTGTATTCTGCAATCTCTATGAAATACATAAAATTTATCTATCTATCTATCTATATTATGTAATTAAAACATCAAGCGGTAGTTTAAATCCGAAGATATTATATCTCCAAAGATTTTAAAATAGCTTGAATTCCGTATTGCAAATGTTTTTTATTTTATTTTGTATCCTAAAATCTAATTTATTTTCTTTGAAAAAATTTGCATTATGCATCATAACCATGGAAAAATGTCTACAATTTTACAATCGACAGTATAATAATATCTATTAAGCCATGGTCATTTGACAAAAACATTAAATTCGTTTCATTATATGTCAGTCAAAATGTATAATATTTTACCCTATACAATCCAAAAATTACCAGCTAAAGAATTTAAGTTATCTCTAAAAAAAATATTATTAAATAATGAATTATATCATGTTAATGATTATTTTAATTTAAGTTTTTAAATTGTTTTGTTAATGTTCATAAGTGTGCATGTAAAAATGTTTTCTTTTAATATTAACTTACAACTTGTACCTGACGTTTTTGTACCACATTATTTTACTATGTTTATGCAAATAAAGTTTATCTATCTATCTATCTATCTATCTATCTATCTATCTATCTATCTATCTATCTATCTATCTATCTATCTATCTATCATACATATTTATTTGTATATGAAATGACAATGTTAAATGACAAATTTAGTTGTCGAGATTTTGGTTGAAATTGTTACTGTTTATTGTTAAATATTATTGTTGTTGGATTCAATATCTGCTTATACATTACTAATTTGGTTAAACTCATTATGCCACAGCAGAAAAAGTAACAAAACTTTGTTGTCACTTTGTTAAAAGTATCGTCTTAAAATGATCTCTATTGCAACTTCATTATATTATCTTTAGATTGTGTGTTAGATTTATCATCTGATTTTAATTCTTCTGCCAATAAATAATAAAACATGTTTTTGAGTGATATGTTTAGTCCAGATTTTCACAATAAATTACATTTGTAACAAAAAATTTGGCACATGTCCCTGGTATATTCCAAAAAAGCCTCGAATCATAAATTAGCAGATAAGGTCTTTAGTGGCGTAAGTAAGATCTTTGGTTCTCACCGCAAAATATTGAAAGGTTTTTTTCTCAAACGGATTAAAAAAAGTACAGTTTTGTCATTTTTTTTTTTAAATCCTGTTAATAACTGTCAAAAATGTAAAAGTTTAGATATATATGTATATATAAAATGTGAAAAATAACAAAATTTTGTATTAAAACATAAAAATATTGATAAAAGTCGGCCATAAACTGTTGTAAAGTGTAATTTTTTTATGATACTACAAAAATAGCAAAATCTTGGTATAAAATATATCAAAATATTGTTAAAAACAGCAAAATTTTGCCATAAACAGTTGAAAAGCTCAAAATTCTATTTATAAAATATGCAAAATAGCTTAATCCAAATTTAAAACAATTAAAAAGTTTATAATTTTACTCATAAAATGTCAAAAATAGCAAAACTCGGTATTGGAAACATTAAAATACTATTAGAAAGTACAAATTTTTGGCCAAAAACATTTTAAAAATGTAAAATTTTATTCACAAAATGTCAAAAACAGCAGAATCCTACCTTAAAACACCAAAATATTGTTAAAAAGCTATTTAAAACTAAAATTCTAATTTAAAAAATGTTAAAAATATTAATATCCAGTCTTGAATCATCAAAATATTGTCACAAAGAACTAAAACTGGAGTAAAATTCTATTTATAAAAAATAAAAATGGCAAAATCAGTTTATAAAATTGAAAAATTTAATCATTTTTATAAAATCGTAAAAATAGCAAAATTCTGCTGGGCAATTCTACGATAGTTTAGATAAACGTTCCACATCAACATCTCCGATTTTGCTCAATTTTGTACACATGTTTGGGGTACGAAAATATAACGATTCCTAAAAATTTGGATTTCTAAGTGCAATACAGTGTAAATAGCGGCCATTTTATTTTTTTACATATATTTTTTAGTCTTTTCAGTTTTTGTGCTATAAATAAGCATAAAATAGTCAAAAATCATACTCAAAAAACTGTTTCTTATAGAAATTTTTTGTAGAACACGATCCCACTCTTGGTTTTCCGATTTTTTTTGCGAAAAATAGAAAAAATACCATTTTATTGAAAATTCGATATTTTTAATTCCGCTACACCTGGAGACTTTAAATTTGAATATGATACTCCTGAAACATAGTATTTTTAATCTCAAAAATTAAAGAAAAAACTAGATTTGCTTGCTCTAGAGTGAAATATAACACATTATTGCTAAAAATGGGTTACTTTTAGGGATTTTTTTCCGTAATTTTACAAATTTTTCGGTTTTTGTTTAGAAGGATTTTAAAAAACGGACATAAAGATTGCGTTCTACAAAAAATTTTCTTTTGATTACATTAATTCAGGCTTTTTTTACAAAATTATGAAAGACCAAGAAATAATTATTTTTTTCAAAAAATCTGTTACAAAAAAACTAATAGAGCTAAATACTTTTTCAAAAATAATATGATAAAATCTAATTATTTCTTTTGCGATCAAAAGTACTATGTTTTAGAAGTATTTTATTTTAATTTCAAGTCTTCAGGGACCAGGTGTAGCGGAATCAAAGTTATTAAACTTTCAATAAAATGGTATTTTTTTCTATTTTCCGCAAAAAATTTTGGAAAACCAAGACCTGTATTTTACGGAAAAAATTTCTTTTAAAATACACTTTTTTGAATAAGAGTTTTTACTATTTTTTGCTTATTACAGCACAAAAACTGAAAGTTTATATATTCCTAAAAAATTTAAATTACCGCATTTACACTGTATTGCACTTAGAAATCTAAAATTTTAGAAATTGTCATATTTTGGTACCCCAAACATGTGTACAAAATTTGAGCAAAATCGAAGATGTCGATGTAGGGTTTGTCCGTATTATTGTCAAATTACCCTGCTATAAAATTTCAAAATAGTGTCAGAAAAGATTCAAAATTTGGTTATGTAGTTAAAAAATGCCTTGAAATTTCAAGACGCTCCATGTTTGTCGATATTGTGATTTTGAGGTTAGAGTTAAAACCATCAACTTTAACTATAATTTTTTTATTGTCAAAAAAACGATTGATGTAGTTTACAATTTTTGTATCAAAAACTATACAATGGAGCTTGTTGACAAGATTAGAATACCATACCTTATCAAAAGCTTTGGAAATGTTTAAAGCTACTGCAAGTTTTTTTTCTTCTTTGTCTACAGTAGAATTCCATTTGTGACTAACTAGAGTCAAAAGATTTGTTGTCGAACGTTTTGATCAAAATCCATATTGAGTATCTGAAATAAAGTAAAAGTATTACGATAAAGCAAATATTTTAGTCAAAATAGGAGCTAAGTCATTTGCAAATGTTTTGAGAATAATAGGTGGAATTTCATCTATACCTGATGCTTTTCTGGTATTTTATTTAAAAAAATATTTTTTATCAAACAAAAATTTAATAGTACCCAAAATGCTTTCAAGAACATACAAATCAATTAAAAAAAAAGTCAATAAACAATTCCAAAAATTAAAATTCAAAAGTGCTTATTGACATTTGAAGGTTTCCAAATATTATCCGTTAATGAAATAAAAGAATCAAATTGAATTTTAATAGACTATGCAGCAACAGGATTATAAGCATGATACCAATCATAAACCAATTATTCCCAAACTTCAACAAATTAACATTTAAGCTTTGTGATCTGAAAAAAAAGTTGAAGACTAATTAATATCAATATTTAGTAATTTAGCAATGCCGTCATGTTTTTATTAATATGCAATGCTATCATAAAAAACAAACTAGTTAACGTATTATAAATCTCCAAGTAGATACAAATTTATGCTATTACAATTTAGAATTTGTTTTGTCATTCATTCGTAACATTCAGTCGTGGTTGCAAGTTACAGGCTTGGAAACTAGAGTAAGTACAAATTTGTTACAAAAATTTGCCGAGAAAGTTAAATGTATGAACAAAATGAAACGCTATGCGCAAAGACAAAAAAATTCAATAAAAAAAAACTCAAATATATATATATTTATTTAGAACATAAACATTTATTTTGTGTTTAATAAATGTTATGTATTGTAAAATGTAGCAGTGTTTAGGACCTTTCACACACTAGACACTGTATGGAAAAAGGTAGCCTAGTTTGTGATAGTCTATTTCATCTTTGTTATATACTTATTTTTTTTTTATATGTTTTTATATGCAACTAACTAATAAACATTAATTTTAGTCCAGGAACTAGAGTAGTATTTTTTATTGTTATTTAGTTACATATTATATTTAATTTTATTACATATTTTATTTTTTAGCTCTTCAAACTTTTTTTATATTAGTCAATAACAATTTTTTTAATTCATTTGTAAAACTTATTTCAGTTTATTATTTATTATATTTACAAAAAAAATTATTAATCGGTCAATAATAATATAAAAGAAATTTAAAATTAAAAAAATATTCTAATAAATATTACTCATATAGATATTTTTCAAAATACATTATTAAATACCAAATAATAAATAAATGTATTTTTTTTCTTCTTCTACTAGCGCATATATAACATTCTCTACTAATTCACAAAATAGCAAGTCAAATTAGCCAGACCCATGAGTCATAAAATTTAGTTCCAAGATATACCTCTATATAAGCCAGATGCCGTCTTCGTTCAGCGGCATGATACGGGTACACTAAAATACATTGACTTTCTTTTAAACTTTTTAAGTGGAAAAACTTTTCTAGCATCACACGCTTTTTATATAGGATTTTCCAATAAGAGGTTTCATTTTGATATTAAAAAAAAGGAGTATTTTTTTAAGAAAAATCAATAAATGTTTATTTCATTGTATAGAGGAAAGTATGCTATTAACATTTGAAAACAATATCAGTCAAATAGCTGTCACGGTTACGGTTGCAGTACTACATCCTTTTCATAAAATTTTTGATGGCCAAGTCGCACATTTGCTGCTGTATGTCCTTGATAACTTCACAAATTCTATCTTTAAGGTTTTGAATCATTTGTGGAGCATTGGCATAGACCTTACCTTTCACGTGGCCCCAAGAAAAAAAAGTCTAAAAATGTTAAATCACAAAATCTTAGTAACCAATTGTGATCACTTCTTTGAGAAATAACACGGTCAAGAATCTTTCCTTGCAAAATTGCGATTGTTTCGTTGCTTGTGTGGCACGTCTTGCTGAAAATAAACGACGTCCACATCAATATTTTTTAATTCAGGCCAAAAAAAATCATTAATCATAGCTCGGTAGCGCCATCTATTTTCCGTAACAGTTGCACCAGCCTTATTTTCAAAAAAGTAGGGTTCAATCACACTACCAGCCCAAAAACCGCACCTAACAGTGACACGTTGAGGATGCAAAAACTTGTCAACAATCATTCTTAAATTTTCTGAGCCCCAAATGAAACAATTTTGCTTATTAACGTAACCTCCAAGGTCACTGAAGATGATTTTTCAATAAAATTCCGGATAATTTTGATGCATTTAAAGAACCCAATCAACAAAGATACGAAGTTTATGGTGATCGACCGGCTTAAGTTCTTGTGTTAACTAAATTTCAAAAGTCTTTAGACTTAAAACTTGTTTGTGAAATATTTAATTCCAAAGATTGACACGAAATTGACAAACCTGAGTTTTCTTCAACACTACGAGCTACATCAACAATATTTTTATGTGTTCTTGAGCAATGTACACGGTTTCGATTCTTCACATCACAAACTTGTCCCAACAGCTCAAATTTTTTACCAGGTTTACTATTGTCGGTCGAGAAGGTGCTTTACAACGACCAAAAAATGCTTTAGTTTTGCAAACTGTGACTGAAAATTTTTCACCATTTTTGTAGTAAATTTTAATAATTTCAATGCATTATTGAAGCGTATATCGTTCCATTTTTAATAATGATGTAGTTTTTACTTGTCAAATGTCAAAAGATAATAGCTTCAAAATTGACATCTGCTCAAATAGCCTGCTATTCAAAATGATACTTCTTATTGAAAAACCCATTACATTTGTTGACTTAAATTTTAATTTGTATGTATAGTAGTTTTATTTATTTCTGTACTATTTTTATTGTAACCTGTGTAAAGTATTATATTATACGATTAACATTAATAAATGATTTGATTTAATTTGATTTGATTTGATATAATATTTAGAAAAAAAGAATTGTAAATAAATACAGCAAAAAAATGCCTGAAAATGTAATAACTGTAATAATAACTCATCCAAAAAAATTGTTGTTGTGTTTTAAAAACACACTCGTATTGTCATGGGCGACACATTAGTGTTCACACAATAAAACGTAAACCGTAAAAACATCAAACTAAGCACAAAACTAGGCCAAGGCGGGAGGGTCAAGAAACGCGGTATAGATATAAATGTATTTTTAAGAAGCAAAAAGTTGCAAAAACACCCCAAAGTTAAAAAAATAAGGACTAGGGTCAAACTGCAAAAAAAGAGGAAAAAATAAACGCGTCAGGCGGTAGCAACAGAGTTAATAACCGTATAACAATTAAAACAATTAAGGAAATAATTAAAAAAAGATAATAAAAATAGTTAATGAAAGAAACATAACAAATTTTATTAAAAATTTTTGCTTTAATCTACAAACAACAAATATCCATGCTTTACCTGGGATTCGAACCCAGGACCTCTAGTATAGTAATTAGTTTTGCAATCGGAATAAATATATATTATTATTATTATTATTATTAAAACTACAAGGATAAAATAGAGCATTATTTTTATTGGCATTAAAATTGATTAACAAAAAAATGCTTAACAAAACAAAAACATTTTATATTAACAACAAATACGGAAATAGCAAACAAATTGATTTTTTTAATTTAAAAGACACCTTAATTTTTAATAATTATGTTGTTAACCACAAAGACAAAATTAATACAATATATAAACTTGTTTTTAATAAATTAGAATCCAATAAAATAAAAGTTTTAGATCAACAAAATACTAAAGGACCTGAGCAGTATTAATTTAAAATAGGTCAGACAGTCTATAAATATAATTAAAAAAAATGTAAAAAAAAAAATGAAATAAATTAAATCTAACAACAAAATTGAAACCGTTTACACAGAAGAACTGAAAACACCTGTTGTTACAGAATTTTCATTTATATCGAAACCCAAGAATATTTTGTAAAATTTTATAACTCAGGTACGATCATTAAAACTAAACATTTCAAAAAATATACTTGACTATTAGTCATTTGTACAAGTATATGACATAACTAATTTGTTTAATGAATTCAAATTACTTAAACAACATTTTAGAAATAGAACCTAATGTTATGCTAAAATAATTAAATAAAATGAAGGACAACATACAAATAAATAAACAATAAATAAACTTTTATTCAAGTCAGTAATCAAAAATATTTATAATTGACATTTTCTTTGTTGATTCTGATATATAATATAACTTCTACTAATTATATATTTTAGTAATTGCTATCAAATGTTAATATTACACAATTTTACCAAGATCAAAATACCTTTCCTTAAATGAATACGAATATATACAGTAAAATAAATTGTGCAAAGAAGTAACATCAGAAGAATTCTAATGCAATGGAAAAAATTTAATAGAAGTCAACATATTACTGTTGTGTTAGATTCATTTTACAGATAAACAGCAATACATCAAGTTGTTTTCAAATACCTATCAAAGTAAAAAACATCAAAATTAAAAAATTATAAAAATCCCTACTGATACTTATCATTCATACAAACACCCTAGCAGCGTACACATGTAATCATAACAATAATAATGTTGCATTACAAGAAACATTTATTATAGAAATTAACCCAAAATGTGACGTTCATATCAATAAGTTAGAATTATATAATCAACAAAATATCAAAAATCAATTTATCAATTTCTAACCTTTACAAATTGTCATGCATATAAACAAAATTCATAATAACAAAAATTTCAAACCAATTGAATGCTGTAGATATTCAAAATTATAACATTGACTAAACCACAAATAGACTCATAATCTACAATTCTGTTAAAAATTCTATGCAATACCAATAACGGTTGTTTGTTATATGCTATATCAATGTTCCAAAAAGTTGATGTTAATGCCAAAGCTTGATGCCCAGCCCAAGTACCAATTGATTAAATTAAAAAAATTAAAGAATGGAAAAGTTACGTACTTTATTCATGTTTAATATACAGACATCTTACTTGGTAGAACCTATTTAAATAATATCTTGTTACTTGGCTTATTTAAGGTCTTCATCAAAGATTTTACTCAGCATTTTAACTTATATAAATATTCAATTTTTTTATTTTTTTTATTTTATGAAATTCTTAAGGTGACGGTACCGACGTACGACTGGTTGCGTCGTATATGGGAAATTATATAGTACGTTTACATTGTTTTACAAGCAAATTACATAACTGATTATGTTATGCAATGTAGAGATTGAAAGGTAGAACTTTTGCGCAAGTCAAGAAAGAAGATTCACTTTTTTATGTTGAGAATAGATTTTTATATTAATTATTACAAACCGGCACTTCTAAAATCTTCGTAAATACGTTGTTTATTTATATCCTTGATGTTCTATGACAATCAGATTAAATTATATCCATCTTTAGTAACATATCTTTGAATTAAAACTATTTTTATAAAACTGTTTAACGTAATTTTTAAATAAACCCTTTAGAAAATTTTCAATATTTTGTAATGTTGAATTATTAAATAACTAGGCAACTTTTTGTGCAAAGTTAAGTCGTTTAGTTCCGTTATTATCTCGTACGTGGCGCTTATATTGCATTGGCTCTCTGCTCGTGTTTTTGATGCATATCATCGAATGATATCGGCGAACTGCAAAAGGACGTAGAAAATGTATACAAATGCAATTTAAGTTAAATTTGATTGAACATTTTTAAATAACATTCCTAAAAGGTTTTGCACAACAGAAAAATATTTCACACGGAAAAAGTATATTAAACGACAATAAAATATGAATATGAAAGTCACGATAACATATGAACGTAATATGAACGGTTGAATAAAACATATCAACAGCAAAAAAAAAGTTTTTAGAACGATAACTAACAAGACAAAATAAAACAAATGCCGACATAATAGGATGTTTGAACGACAGCAAATTAATAATTAGAATAATTTTAACTATTATCCTAATTAATAACTAAAACAATAGTCTACATTATTCTAATTATTAATTTGCTATAAATTAATTTGCAAAAACTAGTTTTTTTTTTTTATATTTCTGCTTTTGTTTTTGCATAATAATATTACATTGATATGTTTTACTTTTGTTTATAGAAATTTGTCACAAGCAAAGCATTTATAGCCAAGCTGGTATCTATTTTAATGTAAACTTTATAAATAATGATAATGATGCAAAGTCACTTTTAGATATATTGCTTACTTTTAATATAATGTCAACAATATTTACCCCTACTAGATACAAAACTGCATCGATAATATTTGTATATCACAAAATATTGCTGACTATGTTAGTAAAACTGTTGAAAATTTATTTTTAACTCCTGATAAAATGACAAACAAAATTGTGATTAGGCAATTAAATAAAATTAATAATATTAATAGATTTAACGATATGATGGGATATGAAACATGGAATGAAATAGATACCAAGGAAAACGTGGAATCTATTTTTAATAGTTTTGTAATATAGTAAATTTCAATTTTGAGGTATTATTCCCTAAAATTGAAATTACAAAATCTGATAGAAATAGTAAAAACTGGATAACAACAGGCCTAAAAATTTCTTCTATAAAATTAAAGGAGCTATTTTCATGAACCCTGAACGGCTCAGTAGAAGACAAAATATATTATAAAAGATACAAAAAGATTTATAACCAACTAATTTCACTAGCAAAAAAAAATCATATTAGAAAGTTATTGCAAAATACACCAAATATAACTAAGGCAGCTTGGAATATTATTAATAAAAACATAAACAAACAGCAACATTTTATAACGCAACTAAAAATACAAATTAAAATTGAAACAGATTTAAATAGAATTGTTAGTATTTTAAATTTACATTTCAAATCTGTTTCTTCTGATTTAATTCAAAATATAAATATTAATAATAATAATACAATTGCCAGTAACAACAAAACGTTTTATTTTGAGCCGATCAGTGTTAATAAAATAAGACAAGCAATAACTAAATTAAAATCAACCACATCTAGCGGAATAGACGAAATAATTGCTGATCTTTTAAAAAAATGTCCAGATGCTTTTAATGTAACACTATGTAATGTTTACAATAAATCAATAACTGAAGGAGTTTTTCTTGCTGAATTAAAAATTAGCAAAATTATTCATATACATAAACAAGGACATTCAAATGAAATTAAATATTTTAGACCTTTGTACATCACCTTTTCTAAAATAATTGAATACATTGTTGGACAACGTATTATACGTTTTTTTACAGCTTGTAAACTATTTAATAATAATTAATATAGGTATCGCCGGGGTAGATCAACATTTATTGCCATTTTAAATTTTTTAGACAAATTGAATACCCAAGCAGATAAAAAGGAATCATGTATATTCCTTGACATGACAAAAGCATTTGATTTTGTTAATCATAAATTACTCCTTAGCAAACTGGAGTCATATGGAATAAAAGGAGTCATTTTAAATTGGTTTCAAAGCTACTTAGAAGGAAGGTATCATTATGTTCAGATAAATCAATTAAAATCTAACTCTATGTTAATGCTAAGAGGTGTACTTCAAGGGTCGGTTTTAGGACCAATTCTTTTTATTATATTTATATCAAACAGAAATCCTAAATTAGCAGTAATCCAGGCAAATAAAGCAATTGAAGACATTTGTGTATGGTACAATAGTAATAGATTTGTTATTAATAACAAAAAATCAGTGTACATTAATTTTCAATTTTTAAATATTAAGACAAATGATAGAACCCATTTAATATTTTGTAAAGGAAAAAGCATTGAAAAGAAAAATGATACAAAGTTTTTGGTTGTGCACATTGATAAAAATTGTAAATGGAGTGTACACATTAAAAATGTGTGTAATAAAATGACAACTCTTTGCTATATGATTAGACAGTTAAGGATGAATGTAGATGTAGATATTATGAAAGTATTTTATTTTACAAAGATTCATGTTGTGTTGTCATATGGAATTTTGGTTTGGGGTATGGCTCAAGATATTGAAAGATTATTTAAATTACAAAAGAGAGCAATACGCTACATGCTAAATAAACCTATAAAAACGCATTGCAAAAGTTTATTCCAAGATTTAAATATACTAACCTTTGTTAGTACATGCAAGAAAAAATATTAGAGATTTCACAACCTTAAATGAAACTTATGAGTACGAAACTAGGCATGGTAACAATCTGGCAATACCTTGTCATACCCTAACCTTGTACAAATCAAATTCAAATTACTTAGCTATAATGTGTTACAATAAACTACCTAATAATTATAAAGACTGTCAACTAACAACATTTAAATATTCCTTAAATTTAAATATTATGGTAAGCAAATCATACTACAGCATAAATGAGTACCTGAGTGACAGGTTTAAATTTTTTTTTTTTTTAATATTTTTTTTTTTTTTAATATTTTTTGTTTTTTAAATTTTATTAAATTTATTGTTTTCAACTGCAATCAAATTTGTTGTTGTATTAATGTGTTTAATATGTTTTCTTCTATATTTACTTATAATATTGTAAATGACAGGATTGATGATATACACTTATTGTCTATGATTAGTTTTAATGTACCGAGGTTATCTAGTCGTAGTGCAATCACATTTAGATGCAAACATTATCACACAAATATCGGATACTATTCACCAATTACCAGTATGTGTCGCAATTATAATAATATAAATTATTGTGTTGATATTTTTTGTAATTCATTCAATGTTTATATTTCATCTGTAAATGAAATTTCTTAGTGTTAATTTAATTTTAATTTAATTTAATATATATTTTTTATTTAAAGTTGTAATAATTGTTTAAGAATAATTTGTATGTATATATATTTCTTATTACTGGATTATGTCTGTTGGGAAATAAAGATTTATTATTATTATTATTATATATTTTTTTTGTAATTTTATAAAAAAAATTCTTTTATTGATTTTATTGATTACTTGTATATTTTATATTATTATCTTGTATTGACTTTTCTTATATCCAACTTATGGATCAACTGGAATAAAAACTATTATTATTATTATTATTATTATTATTATTATTATATAACAAGGTTGTAAATTTATCTAAAAGCCGTGTCTCGTAATTTTTTTTTTCTATTTATTATTTAAATTTAAATATTTAATTTAATTACTTTTTTTGAATGAACACTTTGCATATTTTTACATTTTTTTAATTTTAAGATTAATTTTGAGTACCTTTTAGTAGAAATATTTTTTTTATAAACTGCACCATTTTTGAGTTATAACTAAGCAATTAACTCAAACTGCTGAACTTCAAATAAAGAACGTTTTCACACATACACATTTATTTTAACCAAATAGATAAAAAGAACAATAACTAAAAAACAAATAGCAAAATAATCATTAAAAAATGTAAAAATATATAGGGTGTTGTATTTTTTAAAATAAAACTTCCATAATAAAATAAACATCCCGTATATTTTTACATTTTTGTTTTTGATGTTATTATTCTTTTTAAACGTTTGAATAAAATCAATGTTTGTAGAAAATGTTTAAAAGTTTGAATTAATTGCATATAACTTAAAAATGGTGCATTTTTACAAAAAAAATCAAAATTAATCTTAGAATCAAAAAATATAAAAATATACAAGATGCTTTATTTCAAAAAAAGTTAGCTAAATATCAACATTAAAATAAACATCTTGTATATTATAAAAAAATTTAAAAAAGAGTTTGTTTAAAACCAAAAAAAAAACATTTGTTTGAAACTTTTTTTACGGATAGAGAATTATTTAAGTGTTTCAGCAATTTTGACTAACCCTGTATAAATCAAATTTTGATATACAGGAAATGACTTATAAAAAAAATGGGTAAGAATTATAAGCAAGTATACGTATTTTTTTTATAATACATAAAATTAAAAAAAAGAGTAGGAAGTTTAGATAAAATTTTCATCATTTGATAAACAAAAGAACGTAAACAAAATTTTCTCATACAAATTGACACGAGATATTGCAAAATAACACTAATACTAAATGATATAAACAAGTTGAAAGATTAGATTAAACATTTAGACAAAAATTGAAATCAACACCTCAACTTAAAATAATTCTTATTGTAAATGTAATAAGATTTTGGTTTTTAACATGCAATTCATTTGCCACAACTTACCATGTATAAATAAAATTATGTTTATGATTAATCAGTGTTGTACTTATTGTCTATAGAAGAGTCTATAAGTTCATCTAGAAAGAAATGTTTACAAAATTTTTAAGCAAAAAATTAATTATTTTTTATACAGTAAAATCCGGTTACAACAAACCCGCTTATAACAAACTTAATTTGAAACAACTCAAATTTTCTCATAAACTCAACGCTATTTTTTACTGGTTATAGCGAACCCGCTTATAACAAACTTTCGAATAAAGAAAACCAAAATATATCTAAAATTGGCACAATTTTCCTGTTATAACGTACTTTTTGAGGTTTATTTTTTAGGGTTTTCTTTTATGGATTTGCGCGGTATTTTCTTGGAAGTATTGTATTTTGTTTACATTGTATACCCTCATTAGGGTGTCCGTTATTTCCCAAATTGCATTTTTTTTAGAGGACTAGTTAAATGTCTTCTTTTCATGATAAATAACTATTTTGAAATAATAAAACTTATTGGTAACCGTATTTTTGCGTGCAAGTCAAATTATCTATTTAATTAACATGGAAAAATCGTCTTTAAACGCTCAAAGTTTGTTTTACAAATTGTAGGTCTTCATACAAATGTCAACATACCGGATTTTTTGTAAAACCGTTCCTTACGTTACTTTTAACATATAATAATAAATATATAAAACAAATTACGATATTTTTTATTACCGTTTATAACTTCGGATATAACGAACTGGTTTTGGTACATTTTTTGAGTTTGTTATAACCGCACTTTACTTTACACAAAATATTACAACACACTGGTTTAAAACTTTTTTTTATCAAATTTTGATAAGCGCCAGGCGGATTTATGTTTTAACGCCAAAAATAATAATAATTTCAAATTTTGGCGCCGAAAGATTGAGTCTAAATTTGTGCCGCAAGCACAAAAACTATCAAACAAAGAGTAAAATGGCTCAAAATTAGTTCAAGCAACAAAAGATGTCTATGTTAAACTTCTAAAATAAGCTTAAAAAAATATAATCCAAATAATCTTTACAAAAAAAAAAAAAAATATAAGTAAATGTTGAACACATTTTTTTATGGGCTATTTTACACCAGAAAAGCACGACATTGACTATTTTCTAGGTAAAATTGTTTGCAAAACTCAATTTTTTAATAACATTTGGTGTATAGTTCCTCTGAAAACTGCTAAATGTGTATTTGTAAGAGTTTATGTTGAAAAATAGGCTTATTTTAGCAGTTGTTCGAGTTTTAGACCTTTAAAACCTAAACATACAAAACAAAATTATATTTTCCAATTAATTTACAACAAAATAAGTCAACTTTGACGTTAAAAAAAAATTAAAAAATGTCCTTTTTTGCCCAGCCCAAAAGAACAAAACATGGTTTTATGGCTTTTGCGGCTTATAGACAGGGTATAGACTTGAAATGGCGCCAGATTTTGATTGAACAAAAAATTTCTGAATAATTTTTTTAGTAAATTTAGTTTTTTTGAATTAAACTTGCGATTTTATAACAAAAATCGCGGTTGAGTTAAAAAACAACAAAAAAACTTTAAAAAAATCGTAGAATTTTAGGTTTCATACCTCATGAACCGATTAAAAGACTACTAATAAGTTATTAAAACTGAAAAAAAATTCTAAAACAAATTTTTCAATGCACCCCTCTGTTCTGGTCCGTTTGAAATAGAATTGCCCATATACAAAAATATAAACATTTCAATACAATAATTAAAATAACATTCTATATATAAAATTGGTAAAACAATGACAGACACTATCAAGAAAATAGATTAAACGTCCTAATATTATTTTTTAATTCATAAAGTATCATATTATTATGTTACAATAAGCTTTAGCATCATTTTATCTTAGCTTAAAAACACAATAGATACCCGCAAATATATATTAAAAAAAAATTTGTTCAATACTTATTGTTTATGTAGTAATCAAAAATGCAATTTTTATTCGACACTGTTTTATTACAAACTGCACACATAAATTAATTTAATAAAATATTTTAAAAGAAATATACATAATATATTTAATTATAAAAACAATAATAAAATTAATTTAAGCGCGCCCCTGATGCAAATCTATATAAATACGTAATTTTATAAATTATTTTCTAAACATACGAATTGTTTTTGTACCAGGGTAGGGTACGGGGTGATAAGTCTATAAATAAGTATGTGATCGTCGACGATGCGTGCTATACCCGGAATGATGATGTCATATGTGCGTACAATCAGGAGCCAGCACATGTCAAGCAAATTTGATTTTACTTGATTTTCGCGCGTCAATCGTGCCCTTAAATGTTAACCATTTCTTATTAATATTGTTTCATATGTTTTGTTAATTAATTATCTTATTAATTTATTTTCTTTTTACACAACTAGTTTTGTCATGGCATAACATTAACAAACGTATTTGTATAATATAAATTAAATATTTGATTGATTGATTAAATTTAGTAGTTGCCAAAAGCCGTTTCAAAATCAGGTCATCTATCGAAACAGCGTCACCTGTGCGGACGGAAGGTGAACTATAGCCTAGCCGACGATAAGTGAACTAAAGTTTGTCCACCTATCGGACAATAGTTGAAATATCAAATATGTTTTTTTGCATTCCCTGATATCAGTTTTTAAATATATAAAGTTTGATATAAACATTACATAAATGCATTAGAATTTATTTTAACAAATGTTTAAATGAACAAAATGATATAGTCTAATTAAAATATATAATAACAAATTTTCCATCAAACACTCCAAATTTCAAATTATCAAAATTCTTAAATAATTTAACTAAATCATTTAACTTTAAACCAAAATTTTGCATTAAAATTACAATAGATTTAGTTAAAAAAAATTAATAGTTAAAAAACTAAAAATAACTACAAATTAATAAGTTTAGATATATATGACATGTTTTTTAAATTCCAAAAATTAAATGTTTAACTTAAATAAAAAAAAAAAAAAATCCTGATAAAAATGAACTATCCCCAATTGAAATACAAGAAATTATAAATTTATTTAAAATATGTACAAAACAAAATTATTTTTTATATAAAAACAAATTTTGTATGGAAAATTACAGTTTACCTATGGGCAGCTCAATAGAAGAGATTTATTAACAAATATATTTATAAAAAAACTTAAAAATACTATTTTAAATTTTAAATTTAAAGTTAATATTAAATTTTAGTAAAGATATGTATTCTTGTTTATTTTAAAAGAAACAAATTTGATTTTAAAATATTTTTTTTTTTTAAATAAAAAAAATAACAAAAAATACTGTTCTATAACATATACAAATTTCAGCCTTTAAAACTCAAAAAAATTCAAAATCTAAATTTATGAATACAAAAAATAGCACAGATATTTTGAATAAATGACAATTTAATAGTGATTTAAAAAAAAAACTTTGCGCGAAAATAAGTCTCAGATATACGGATTATGTAGTTTTTCAATGTATAGCGTTTATATTTACAGCTGGCCACCAAATTTATACAAACTATTGATATTTAATTAATAAAAATACTTACATTTTAATTATTATAATTTACTGTCTATAGGGCATCTTAATGTTAAACTGTAGTATGTTTGTTTTAAATAATTATATTTTTGTAGTTACTTACAGTCAAAATTAAAAGACCTATATATCAAAAACATTAGTATAACAAGCTTAAAATATTAAATTGAGTATTATTATGTGTATAAAGGTATCAAATAACAAAAGAAATGATGAAATCTAGTTCATTTAGTTTATTGGTTAAAGTAGTACGGTCACACAGTAGAAAACATTAAAAGATCATTTCATTCATTTGTCAAAACAAGAAACAATGACAATTAATTTAAAAAAAAATTATGCAAATGAAACAACTTTGCCATTTTCCTTATGCAAACAAACTTTTAGTACATAATATGTTCATTATAAATAATTAACTTTATTATATAAAATCAAATTTGTATTATTTAATCCGGTATTATTACACATTCCATGAATTTAAAAAAGCAAATAAAATAAAACACTTATTTTATTTTTATCAGTCTTATCCAAAGTAAAATGTATTTTTAAATAGCTAAACTATAACATCTAAGAATTTAGCTTTAATTTGTTAAATACTTATTGGATAAAACTGATTAAAAGCTTACAATAAAAATAATAGAGTATTATGAGGTCTTACTAATGACGCTCAAATTATTATTACTAAATAGTTTACAATACACATAGAATTAAAAAAATATTTTGTGAATATTAATATTATTACTATCACAACTTTAATTCGTATTTAGGTGCAGACGTCACAAAGAATTAAATAAATTGTATCTAGCCCATTTGTCCAAAATGCTGTCGGATTTTGTCTTGATACTTTTCTGCGTTCTTTCATTTTTTTGTAGATTTTGTAGTTACATAATGGTTTTCTACATCATGAAGTAATAGGTTACACTGATTACAATAATTCTGAAGGTTGTATTAGCACAGAGACTGGTTTGAAAAATTAAAAGTTGTTGTAAAATGAAAGTGTAAATAGAGAATTATTAAAACTATTGAAAAGTTCTAGCAAACACGCATACGGATGAGAAAGTGCAGGATGGTTAAAAATACTTTTTTCTTGTTGATTTAAAAGTGTCTGTACTAACGTATAAAAATCATCGTACATTATGTTTGAAGATGGCCTCCTATACATTTTTTGTCGGCGTATAAAGTTTCCGTTGTCAAACATATCTTTTGCCAGAGGGTCTAATATCCAGTAACTTTCTCTACCTGAATGTCCGGGTGTTTTGAATGTTTTAATAAAGCAGTCATTCTTAGACAAAGTTTGTCTAATTGAATTCTGCCAAGTTGGTAATATTTTTTTGTAGTATTGAAATCGAGTCATGATAAATTTACAAATACCGCTTGCTGTGAGTTTCTTGTGTGGTGATTGGAGTAGAGCCATCGATATTAAAGATACGTAAGAAAACGGTGGCTTTGTTAACTGATTGGTTCTCTTACTGCTGGATTTGACGTTTTTTATAATCCTCTCTTTAATTGATTTAGATTCCTGTGTATCAAATGTTTTTCGTAGATCCAGTGGATATAATTGATCCAACGACATATCTTTATTTGCCGCCAACAGGTAAACAGTGTCGTCCATTATTGATATTTGTAATCAAATCTACACAAACGTTATCATTCAATGTATATTTTTTAGTTTATCGTTTGCACATTATTATGTTATTAGACAGAAGTAAAACACGCACTGATTAAACTCCAACAATTTAATTTTATAACATTGTAAAACACAACGCTCGTATCTCGATATAATAACTAATTATTTTAAAGAGAGCAAGCGGTGCTCTAGATAAGCCGTGGAAAGTGTCTTGCCGGTATCTGGATATGCTATACTATTAATTTGTGGTCGAGAACAATTATGAACATTTCTGATAAAACTTACTGGCTTGCGCACTGTGTTACATTATCTCCCACTATACTTATAAGAGGCGTCATTCCCCCATACACTATTATTATTAACCAATAGTCTAAAACGGGAGGAGTCAGACTATTTACTAAGGTGGTGCACGCGAAGGGGTAACTTGGCGTCTTGCCAATTTTAAATAATTTTGCTTTTGTCTTATGTTTTTCTTGCGCGCTTTCTCAAACATATATTGCACTCAAACCCGTTGAATATTTGAAGGGTGTAGTTTCAAAAGGTATAATCTCCACTTTTTGAAATTATTGAGTTATTGATACTATCTTGTAGCAAATTTTGCACTCTACAATGTGATACTAAAATTGTGTTTTATACAATATATAAAAATAAGTTTTGTTTATTAATTTTTTAATTATAGTTTTTACTTAAGAAAAGATTTTGGCAAGATTCAGTTTAAAAAGACATTATGCAACCTGTATTTTGATAATTTAATGTTCAAATTAATTTAAATTTATAACAATGTCAACAAAGGTTTTGTAAATAACTCAAAAAGCACAAAAATCAGTTTTAAGAATTACAGTTTTTGACAAATTGATTACTGTAGAGATTGTATTGTTTGAAACTAGACCCCTCATTTAATACGAGTTTTTGTATATTTGGCGCTTAAATAAAGCCGCGTTATGTTGTAATCCACCTTAGGCAAAATTTATACTTATCCGTTTAAAAACCATTAATATAAATTTCATTTTTATTTTGATAAGTATTTTGTTTCCTTTCTGTAGTTTATTTCTTTAAAAATTGGTTTGAATTAGAAATTTACTAATTAGATAATAATATCATTTATTTATTCAAGTTAAATTTATACATATTGTTACAGCCAAACACAAATACTGTGACCCATGACAGGCGTTTCCGCGCATCTTGAGAGAAAGAAAACTATAGCCAGAATGAAGGATGCATAATGCGAGAAAGGGAAACAATACACTCAGAGACACAAACTGAATTTATTCCCGGGTAGCGCCGGCTTCGCAAAATAACAAATAAATGTTTCGCAGCATCGATGTTATTTTCCTCGCAGTTCATGCTAGACTGACGCGATTTAAAATTGATTTTGCATGTGAATGTACCTAAATTATTATTGGTCTCGCTTAATGGTTTCAACCCACTTTTGTCTACGGAGTCACCGGCCACAATATTAGTGTTTGGCTGTAGAAAGCTTTAATTGTTATGTTAACAACAGCGACTAATTATAAATATTTCGTTTATTATTTATTTTGTATTAAGGCATAAAGTAAAAAAACAAATAGTTGTAATTGTTTATGTATTTATAGTGGGAACTTTGTAATTTATAATTTATTGTGTTTCAAAATAATATTATTTAAAATCAAAAGATGGCACCTGAATGAATACAATGCAGTTTGCAAAATTGATTTAAGGGTCTTTTAAGGATGGAAACTATCAAGCTATTAACGAAATAACTGTACTAATTGTTGATAATTTTTAAAAGTAACAACTTAATTAGATATTTTATATTATAATTGTTAGATTATTTTATTTATTTACAACTTATTTCAATAATTATACATAATTTTCAAGTAGATCGTTTAGGTCAGAATAATTGACAATTCGATATCTTGTATTTAGTACCAATAGATAATGATTATTGAATTCACAAAAGTTTAAACAAATTATGCTAATATATATTTTATTGATTACATTTTTTAATATACGTTTATTTATTTTGAGTTCATAAATATATGATCACAAAACGCTACAGGACGTCAAAATCACGTCAGTTTAGTAAAATCATGCAAACTGTACGCGCTTGATGACTACCGCCGAGTCATCGTTTGCTGGCAGCGCTTATCATTTTACTCATCATACATTTAAGATAGCTTACTTGCTGACAAGTCAACTGGCGATTCTTCGCGTGCCGAGTAGTTTCTAAGGGAGGCAGCGGCAGGGAACGAGGTAGCGAGAGGGCCGACCCGAAAAGTCTACCCCACTACCACAAATAGGCTCTATTCTTTGCTAATAAAGTGAGAGCGTCGCACAGAAGCACAGCACACGCATGTTTACTGAAACGAAGAGCGGAGGAGAGTACATATTAGCCAGGGCGGAATTCTATCTTAGAAATTAAATATAAAAATTATATATTTCATATATAAATTAATTTATCCGAAACTTTAAACTTGCTAACGCAATGCTGTAATGGTTAATAAAAATATAATGTTCTCAATTACATGATTACATTATTGTGAACAAAAAAAAAGATATTTTTATAATAATTGGTAATTAATAACTAATAATCTTTTAATTAAATTTAATAAAAGTAATATATCGCCGGAGAAAGAAAAAACGTTGCGTTTGAATACTAAAAAAGCAAACGTAATAAAAATTTAACAAAGATTAAATTAAAAGAAAAACGGATGTGAGAAATTTGTAAAATAAATTTTGCGGTAGTAATATTTTTTGGATACGAACACAATATTGTATCCTTTACTAAATCTGTTGAGTTACATTTTATGGGTACGCAGCGACAGGAGACGAGGTAGTATTCCCACTGCCCCAAATATGCATATATACTTTACAAATAAAGTGAAGCAGTCGCAAACTTTAAACGCATGAGTCACATGACAAATACGGCGGGCAGGGAGCACGCACATATTTTTAAATACTATAATAATAATATTATATTATTAAATATTTGAATAATATAATTACATATTTGAACATATCGCTTCTATTCATTATTATCATTTCAGCTTTCTGCTTTCTGCTTCAATATTATCAATAATCATAAAAGAAAAACTATTATTGTTGTTTACAGTTTCATAAAATAATTTTCTACAAACATCATAATATATTACTTTTTATCATATAGGAATCTTTCAAATTAACTTTAGAATTAATAATAATAATACACAAACAAAAACTTTTAATTTTTTTATTTCACTAAAACGATAAGATTCTTTATAACAATAATAAAACAAAACATTGTATTACAAATCAACTATCTGCAACATGTAATCGATGTTACACACATGACTAATAAAGTTATATAATAATATTTGTCTACGACGATTTTATAATAACTTATTATATTAGTATTTCACTACAAAAAAAATGAACTAAGAACTGTCTCTAACGATATGGTTACAGCAGATGGTATCAGCATTTCATATTTATCACTACCAATTATAGTCTTTACAATATATGTAAATATAAATATATAAAAAATTATAATATATAAACTAGTCGCACAAGTAAAAAAGTGAAGCGCAACATCTTACACTAATTTATCACTGTTATCACTTTCTCATAATTTTTCATTTTGTTCTTTTTTTCGTTTATTTTGCGCTTCAATTATAGCATCTGGATCTCTAATCTCCATACTGCGATCTAGTCTACTATCTAAAATTTCGGGCAACAAACAGTCCATAAAAAAATTGATTAGTTTTCTTTCCATTTTCTCTTTCCAAAATATGTCATCTCTATGAACTTCTTGAATTTTTATTCCTTTAAATGTCCAAACAGCAAAATAACACATATCTTTTTTAGAAATGTGCAACTGACCTTGAATCTGATAGTACCATTTATGATTGAAAATTTGATTAATCCCAATTTAATTGCATCTTTCGGTGTATGATTTTTTGAAGTATATGGACACTTTACTTCTACTATATTGTTTTCGTCAACCAATCCATCAGGACTTGCAGCTAAATATGGTAAATTAGTATCAATAAATAATCCACATGGTTGTATTTCTTTTTTAATTTCTTTCGATAAAGAATGAATTGCCAACGCTTCATGTTGTATACCATGTTGTATTGCTGGTACAGTAATTATTTTTGTACTTAATATATTTTTTACTAAATTTTTACAGCTAGTGTAATTACGCCTTGTACAAATCTCGCCAAATCTGGATGCTGTTAATTTATTTCTTCTATAATTAAACCATGCTTGGCATTCTCTTTGCTGTTTAGTTTTATCTTGAATTTCCCGATGTTGCTTTACTTCACATTTTAGTTTGTCCAAAAAAATATTTTTTCGCAACTCCATTTCTTCTGGGTTAATATCGGGTTTATTGCAACTACTTCCGTAATCTTTATCTTGCAATGTTACAGATCGCACAAACAATTTTTTGAGAATCATTCGTGTTGCATTGCGTCGTATTTTAGTTTTATCAACCCTGTCTATATTTCGTTGTTCAAGCCATTTCAAAAAATTTTCGGTACTTCTATTGTTATTCAATTTCTTATGTACATAGTACATGTTTCTTCTGGTGTTGTGTGAAATGACTGCTGCAAAGCAACGGCTTTCATACGATCTGTCTTTTGTAAAATTTATTCTTTTGCCACCAATGAATTTTGCAATTATGGAGTTAAATTGTTCAACAGCATTGTTGTCCACATCGCATATCAAACTTTTAGCATGATTTGCAATGTAGTTATTAGCGCTCATCAGTTTTTCATATAAATTTGTCAGTTTTAAGTCGGAGAAGACACTACATTCTTTATAATCTTCCTTACAAAAATAATCTAATTGTTTACATTTGGCGTGTTCTCCAAGTATGTGACTACAACTATTTGAAATATCCGCTTTAAGAAGCTCTACTTTTGTATTGTCACATTTTTCATTTTTTCTGTACTTTATAGCTTTTGTGATGGCTCCACGAAATCTCAATAAATTGATTCGTAATTTTCTTCTTAAAATTAAAGGCCCAGCTGAAGTATCTTTGGATAAATCACTTATTTTGTTGATATAATTTCGCAGAAGATGATTTCTACATTCCACTTTTTGTACTTTTACTTGGTAATCTTTATATGGATCTTTTTCTAAGATTCGTTTGAAAGTACTACTATCACCATCTGCTACGAATGTATCATAAATAACACCATACATCAAAATGCTGTTTTCAAATCCGTCTAATATTATATCGGCCTCCATGCTAGTCGATGAGCCCGAGTAATTTTTGTAGCAGTGATGTTCCTTTGGTGCTTCGTTTTTCAGTTCACTAAATTTGCATATGGTACAAAACTTGTTGCGAACCCCAAGAAATACCACCTTTTTTGTTGCTACTCCTACAATTGCAGCACAACCGGATGATGAATTATAAGCTCCAGATCTATAGGAACGTTTGGCCCAGGAACCATCGCACACTACTTTAATTAATGGATATCCATTCTTAATTCGTCCGCACTTTCGAGCAATTTCTTTTTCCTCCTCTATAGCCGATTGCATAGAGTCCTTAGCACTTTTTTGCCATGCATTTGAAATTACATCATGAACCTGTTTATACTTTGTATTTGACATTGATGGCATGTCCAAAGATGCGCAAAACTGTTCAAGTTGCGAATGACCTGCGCCTATATTCATAATTCCAATAACTGCCGCATGATTGACGTCAACCGAATTGCCATCGGTGTTGATTGATGTCGAGTATCCACACATATTACATTTAAAAAATAATGTTGAGTTCAATCCTATTCTTATTTCTTTTTGCAATACCATATTGTTAAAATTGCACCCAAAACATTCTCTATGCGAGTTTAGCATTTTGATGCAATTTAAAAAGTAGTTCAAATCTACTAATCTCCGTCCATCAATTTCTAAAATAGTTTGACTTTCCGTTGTCCTGTCTACTTCGTATTCATGAGTCTCAAACATTTCTGGAGAAATACTTCTGGGTCCATTGTTTGTGTGATCAAATTGATCTTCTGTTGATAACTCTTTGGATGTAGAAGGTTATGCATTGTCTATTGCCAACTGCTTGGCTGCCAGTTATAATAATATTTAAAATAAATAAAATGTATTCGTAACAAATAAAGAGTTGTAGACTGAAAAGTTTTTGAGTTTGCAAGCACGATCTAATATGTCACTACATATTGTAATTTTTTTTTAGAATTTTAAAAATTGCTAAATGAATTAATATTACTAATTGTTATATTATTAATAATCAAACGAAAGACTGGTTTGCCATCTAGTTGCAATTTTAGTATTAAAAATTGCAATTAGATGGCAAACCAGTCTTTCGTTTGATTATTAATAATATCAATTGTGTTCATAAGAACAGAAATATTTATTCAAAAATGTCTTTGCTATCATGCGATGCCGTGGTCGTAAAAGGCATACTGACGAGGTTTGTAGAACCGAAACAATTGTCTATGCTTGACCCTTGGCCGCTGTGATTCGATTGACTGATTTTGAATAAATTATTAATTCATTTCATAATTGTTATATTTCAAAAATAAATTATACTACTATACATGCATGTAGTTATTATAATTATTATTATAAAATGTAGATAGTTTAAGTCAAATAATTTCCTACCTACAACACTTGATATGATACACATTACCAATTTATTTAATTTTAAATTTCACTTACCTCCATTTTTATTGCTTGTTTTTTTCTTAAATTGCCGCCTGTTTTTCGCCTTTTTGCACTCAAGCGAAGACGTGTCTTTTTTCCTCTACGATATGTAGGTTCCGCTTGATCCGCTGTATTCATTTTAAAATAATTACTACACTAGATAACACTACGATACAAGACTAAATTATCAAATTGCAGAAAACATACATATGTTAGAGATATTGGAATAGGGGAGCGAACGGGGTTGTTTCCTATTGGACTATGCAGGGGACTACCCGGACGATGCGGGAAATTACCGCCAGCTTGAATAAGCTTTTCCACGGGTATATGCAGTGTTGTTTTTATGCAAAAACCGCAAACCGCAATTTGGGCGATTTCAGACAAGCCTTTTGATATTTTCCGACAATCGTTTGATGTAGCCGGCCAGAAGCATTGTACAAACTCTACTACTACTTTCCCACAATATTAGTATATAAACATTATTTTTATTCAAAAATTAATCACTTTCACTGGAACCATCCGCGCTGTAGTACCCGTAGTGATTGTGTTGTATGTTTAATTAAAGTTTGTTAAATTTAACTAAGTAATTATTTAATTACTTGGTGTTATTTTTATGGCTGTGCTAATAAAATAATGTTTACAGGCGATCAATTTCAATTTTGGCGCCATGTAATTTGCTTAGTTGCGTTTTTGGGCGCGTTTTTAACCCCCCGCAGCGGTTTGCGGTACCACATGATCGCTGTTTCAAGTTGAACGCACTACGAGATGATCCTACTATGACAAACATTTTGCAATTAATACCTCAGGCACAAGTAACCGATAGTAACCTGGGAAAAATAATCAAAAGTCTGCAGGACTCTGCAAATGACCGTTTTTTGTTTCTAAATGGTACACTTTTCCGACGTACTTCCGAAGATAGTCCCGCTTTACTATGTGTTAATGGTGACTTAACTCGGGATGTCATTCAGGCGTACCATGAATATTTTGGCCATTTTGGCGTCTACAAAATATGGTGCGCTTTACGACAAGATGTTTGGTGGAGTGGTATGTTCCGCTCAATAAAGCGTGTTATTAAAGCTTGCCTATTGTGCCAAAAGGTAAAAATGTCTAGGCTACCTAAGCCTGCCATCGAGCCAATTATACCCGCCGGACCTAATGATCTTGTGGCCGTCGACTTCTACGGTCCTTTACCCCGATCTGTAGGTGGTGTGTGCTACATCTTTGTTGCCATTGACGTGTTCATTAGTAACCCTCTATCCCGTGAGACGAGCAACCACCACCTCTATTATCAATCGCATATCCAAACATTATTTTGCGGAGATCGGCCAACCAAAGCGTATCCTTTGTGATCACGGTACGCAATTTACCGCCCGACGATGGGAGACATTTTTAAAGGAAAGCGGAGTACAATTGATTTTTTCGTCGGTAAGGCATCCACAGGGAAACCCGTCAGAACGGGTAATGAGGGAGTTAGGTCGTCTTTGCCGTACCTACTGCCATCAGAAACATACCGCTTGGGCTCGGGAAGTCCCAAAGTTTATTAAGATTCAAAATCTTAATAAACTTTGGGTCACCCATGAAGCAACCGGTTTTGCGCCCATGGAGCTACATTTTGCGTAACACCAAAATGTAGCTCCGTCCCCATTGCGTGATGTTGTTGACCTGCCACCGGGTACTACCGATACCTTGCAGGTTAAACTATTCCTTGCGGCGCGGAACTTATCGCAAAATGCCGAGCGGCGCGCGGCCAAGTACCCGCATCGTCCGTTTAAGCAGTTTTTGGGGGGTGACCAGGTGTTGCTTCGAGCCAATCCGGTATCTTCTTCAGCACTTCAAGAAACTAAGAAGTTTTTGCCTTTATTTGAAGGTCCGTATAAGATAAAAAAACAAATTGCCACGAAAACATTCGTGCTAGTTTTTCTAGATACCGACATTGAACGTGGGGTTTTCCATGCCTGTCACATAAAATTTTATATTACTAATGATTCTTCAACATAGTTGTTTGCCTGTTTCGAATGGGGGCAGGTGAGACAGGATTTTAGGGTGTGAATGTATGCAACCTCATTTACATACATTCTGCGCATGAATTACTTAAGCCTTCTGCGGATTCGAAGAACTTTCTGCGTACGGCTTAAACAACTGCGTGCCGCCGGAGAATTATATCTTTGGTTCTAGTAAATTGTGTGTGCTCCGGGATTAACCCGATAATTACTTCAATTATCGTGCGTCCTGCCACAGGTGTGTACCCCTAATGACAAGTAATAAGAAAACAGTGGGTTAATCAAGTGTTTGCTTAACAGAATTTATTCAGCACGTGGTGTGAAGATACCTCTGGGTTTTTGCTGGTGACGCGTCTCTTATCCTGTGCTACTTATATTACCAAATAAACATCTATACAGTATCGGATATTTTCATCTTTGCTCCGTACCCTCCTAACGACCCTGTTTTGTTACAACCTTAGTCACGTTACAGAGTGGAGGATAATAAAAAGCCAGATGTTATATTCTTATCACATACAGCGAGTACAAGCCCTTTTACCAGCGGATTATCCGCAAAGATTGGCTATGTGTAAATGGTTTCAAGAAAGAATTGCGCAAAATCCTCGATTCTTAGAACAAGTTTTATTTACGGACAAAGCAAATTTTTCTCGCGATGCGATTATGAACCTCCATAATAGTCATATATGAGCCGACAAAAATCTACATGCCATAATGGAAGGCCATCATCAGCAAACATTTTCCGTTAATGTTTGGTCAGGTGTTGTAAGAGACCATTTAATAGGTCTATATTTTTTGCCGTTTAAGCTAAATGGTGAATCATATCGTAATTTTCTTGAAGAAAAGCTGCCAAAACTTTTAGAGAACGTTCCGGTTCAATTAAGAAACAAAATGTGGTTTATGCACGATGGTGCTCCTGCACATTTTAGTTTAGTTGCGCGTCAATTCTTAAATGAACAGTATAGGAACCGTTGGATAGATCAAGGAAGCCCACAGGCTTGGTCTCCTCGGTCTCCAGATCTAAATGTTTTGGATTTTTTTGTGGGGTCTTAAAAAGTTTAGTTTACACTACATCAGTTAATACTGATGAAAAACTAAGAAATTGCATTATTGCATCCTGCAATACGATACGAAACACTAGGCATTTTTGAACGGGTACGTCAGTCACTAAGACGTAGGTTGGAAGCCTGCGTTACCGTAAGAAGAGGTCATTTTTAACCATTTTTGTAATTTTTCTTGTTATTTATGTTATTGCTTAGACTTGTAAAATAAAGATTTTGTGATCATGTTGCTACTGTTTCTTTCCGTTCCTGAAATAAAAATAAAATATTTTTTTTTACACCCTGTATCTCGAAAACGGTGGGTTTGCGGAACCATGTTAATAGGAACTTTTTTTTTATAATTAACCAAGTAATCCCACCCTTTATTTTCCGACACATGTTTTGAAACACCCTGTATACTAAGAAAATTTATAACATAATTAGAGCGGGGGTGTCAATCGGCTTAAAACAATGGTAACTATCTAAAAAGTATTAAAAAACAATTACAATTTTACAAAGTAATGAGCAGATTACGTATTTTTGAAAATTTTGCAGATTATAAAAAGTTATGCTTTTAAATAATATAATGCTTGTATGTTCATTTCTAACTTTCTGAAAACAATATAAAAAAGTTAAAAACAGTACCCCGTTGTGTTCTCGTTAGCTTTTCTAACAAAAATATTAAAATTTTAAAGTAAGTAAATGAAAAATTAGATTTGTATAATTCACCAATTTTAGATATGTTATTAAAATAAATTTATTTAATAAACAAAAACTTCAGATGTAATTATTTAATGTTCAAAATATGACGTACATCTAACCTTAAAAATCAAAACTTGAAGTAAATCATAATAACAATCAAATTTTGTTAAATATACGCAAATATTGAACATGCTGATTATTTAGTGAAACCTGGTTTATGTATATTATATAAAAATAAATATAAAAACATAAATAAAATGATTAATTAATTAAAAAATGAATATAATTAAATTCTATAAAATTAACGAAGAAAATATTAATAATCCACTATTATTATCTTAAACGCATTATACCATTAAATTTGTGCAAAATAATAAATAAACAAATAATACATATTAATCATATTATATATAATAATACCAATGAAATATAATAAATTTAAATTGGCATTGTATAGCGCCTTAATTTTAAACGTATTTTTAGCTGCTTCACATCTGTTAATTGTCGCTGCAATAGGCAAGAGTTGATCCAAACTTTATTATTTTTCTTTCAATATATTTGTGCTAAAACACACCCTTTTCGTGTGAGCGAGTGGGGCATAGCAATCAATGCTTCTCGCTTCACCGAACATCTATCCAGTCACAGCATATTAATACTAGTGCTCGTGTTTCGTCGCTAGATAGAAGCACATTCTGTTAAGATTATTTCAAATAAAGGTGTATTTGTAATTGATGATTTACTAATTGTTTTTTTGACATTTTACTATTTAAAAAAAATATATTGATAGTATTATAATTAATCTATGCTTCTGTGTAAAAAAAATTGACAAATTTTAATACTAACTTCATTTTATTGCAAGTTAAATCAAGTTTCAAAATTTAAAATTATAAAAATTTAATATTTATCGACACTTAGACATAGAATAAATAATTTACAAAATATTAAAAAAAAATCGATTCGATTTGATGAAAATTGACACCACAATTGGATTACTACTGTGAAGGTAAATATTCGCGCGCCGTGATTCCTCTTAACGAACGATGGGAAGGATTCTAGAGTAGACAGAAATGATCGCATTGGCATGATCCGATGTTAAATTTGGATGCGTGTTTTGTAGTGTTTGTTTTGTTTCTTTTACTACACTTAATTTATAATACATATTATATTTATAATCTGATCATTTAATTTATTAGATATTCTGTCTAATTCTCTATGGATATTGAACGGTAAGATAGCTTAGTTGTAGAGCGTTAGCGTAGCACGCCAACACTCCGGGGTTTAATCCCCGAATATGACTAAAATAATAACTTGCTTTTTATCCACCGGGGGTGATTCAAAATCACCTAATAAGCCATTGGTTCCATCAACCCTCTTTGTCAAAAGACTTCAGGGGCGATGTAAAATAGCTGTAACACGCGCAATTAAGAAGATGTTGCTGAATAGTAATTTTGTTATCATGTAACAAAAACGAAATTTTTTTGTAAAAATTTTGTTTTTATTTTCAACCAAACAAAATAAAAAACCATTGTTTGAAATTTTCAATTTTTTTCAATTTTTCAGGTTTTTTTGGTTTTTTGTCAATCAAAGAAAAGTTAAAAAAAAGTTAAAAAATATGTTTTTATTACTTTTTTTTAATTTTAAAAACTTTATTTTTTTAGTTAATTTTTTTTTATTATTTTTTTTTAGAAGGTTGCAATAGATTTTGGAGCACTTGCTTGCTTCTAAAGTAAAGTAACACAAACATCTTTAGCTAGCAGTATATAAATTACTTCTAGATATGTGCATAGAAAATAGCCTCAAATAATATTATTATTGACTATAATATTATTTTAATATAACTATAACAATGCTTTGTCCATGCAAACACAAAAACACACCCTCAATATATTCACACGTCTTATATAGGATTCTCTGAAATTTTTTGGAGCGCTACATGCGAGCTACGCGTTGAACTAAATTTCGACGCGCGCATCCAATTATTATTAATATTTAATTTCGCAAATAACTTCAATTATTATTAACATATAGATTTGAATTTTGGAATTGATATTTAAGTAATTGTTTTCTAGAGCATATAATCAAAATAAATTTTTATAGTAAATTATTCATTTAGAAACAATAATAAAATTTTAAACATTTTTTTTAAAGAAATTATGTATTTATGCCTTTTATTGTTTATGTCTACATATAAATTTTGTTTTTTGAATTTGTTATGGAAAATACTTTTTAAGAAAATTACGAATTTCAAACTAGTGTGAAAATTCTATGCTCTTAAGGGCAGCGTCTACCCGCAAAACCAAGAAAATTGAAATTTGTCCGACATGTGCTGGCTCCTGTTGCTAAATAGTTGAATTAAGGTTGTACGCCTACTGCGCAGAATAACATAACTTACTCAAGCTAGCGCGCATCATAGCCGATTATATATTTATTTATAAACTACATCCCCGCACCCCTTCAGGGTACAAAAACAATTTGTATTTTTATAAAATTATATTATGTATTTACGTATTTATATAGATTTGCATCAGGGGCGCGTGCCAAACAGGACACTCTTGGAACCAGCAAGGTGTTTTTAATGCAATCTAAACTTTTTCAATCCTTCTGGGCAGAGACGGCGAACACAACTTGTTACATTAAAAATTGCTGCCCATCAAGTAGTTTACATGGAAAGACATCATTCGAATTATGATGCAATTTTTTTGCAATTCCAAACAAATTGAACAAATTCTTGGCGTAAGTATATTGCCTAAATCAAAGCCTAAAGAGAAGCAAGTTAAACATTCGTGAAAGAAAGGAATTTTGCTTGGTTATCCTGAAACTCAGAGAAGCTTCCAAATCTGGCTAGTTGAAAAAAAGAAATTGGAAATTTCCCGCGACGTAAAATTTGTAAAAGATAAAAACAGAATTTTATGGAAAACCAATGACAAGTCAACATCATAAAACAACCAGAAGTTGATAAAAATTATCATCGAAGGTAACGTTAGAAACCAAGAACACGTTGATAAACATCAAGTAAATGAAGTGAAAATTGAGAATCCAGCAAAAATAAGAATGACGAGCAACTCAAACTTAAAAAAAGTCCAGGCAGACCAAGGCTAAAATAAAGAAACAGAGACCCACTAAGAAAGGTTTACTACATGATTCTTATAACTGAAAAAAACAAAGGTGAAGCAAACCGTGTAAAGACTGAATTCTGCCATTAAGCCAAAGTCCCAATCAAAATCGCGATGTTGTCTTCAAAAGCAACAGAATGGAACAAAGCAATGGTAAACAAAATAAAATTAATTTTTTGCCATTAAATTGATAAACAAACCAACAGCCAAATGATCTTACGTGAAAAATTTAAAGCTGACGGTCAAAATATAGAAAGCCCGTTTGGTTGCTCAAGGTTTTTTCCAGACACCACGTGTGCACTTTAACAAAACTTTTGCCCCAGTTGCTAGAATTGGCTTCATAAGGACGGTTGTAGTATTAGCAGCACAACAGAAAATAAAAATTTGTAAATTTGACAACCGCATATTTTAACGGGAACTTAAATAAATTTTTTTTTATGGAAGCTCCTAAAAATTTAGCCAAACTACTACAAGTTATAGTAGAAGAAAAAACGGACCTAAGTACAGCGGCTAAAAAAAAACAAACTTAAAAAAACAACTGTTTCTGCCTCCTTGGCAGCTGAACTTACACATGCAGATCCATGCATCTACCTACTAAAGCGAGAAAAGGATATTGCAGCTTACACAGTTGTCTACGTAAATGACATCCTTGTGGCGTCAAGAAGCGATAAAACGGCAACGCAGCTACTACATATGTTGCAAACAGAATTTGAAGTCAATGGTTTGGGCAAAACCAAGTATTGTTTGAAAATTAAATTTACCAGGGAAGGCGACCGAATACGATTGAATCAACAAGAGTTTGTGACAAAACTACTGAAACGTTTTAATATGTCGGACTGCAAACCCGTACTGACTTCACTCATTTGCTGAGGTGTTAAACCGTATCAAAAATAAAAAAAAAAATCATTACACGTACATATAATTGCAATAATTTTACAATTTTGTTTAATTTTCTTGTCTTATTTTTAATTTGTTTAGTTTTATATTCATATAAAGTTTCGCCCCGTTTCTTCAGTTCTTCTTAGATTTTGCAATATTATTTTACACAAAATTTAATATTATTTACAAGATCATTTTTTTAAATTATTTAAAGTATTACTTCTATTAAAATACAGATTTTACAAAGACGTGCGTCGTGACAGAATGTTGCACGAGTTATATGCAACATTGTAGTACACAAACGCAATAATTCATAAAATTGAAGTCATCTAAAAGCTTGGCTTTGTATTTAAAAAATGTAGTTTTTTATTTTTTAATTTCTAAGAAAGCATGGACAGTAAAATTATTTTATTCTAAAACGTTTTTTACTAATAGTTTGAATGCAACTTAAAACGAAAAAAAATCCTCAAATCCCACTAATTTATTTTTAAATAGAATTTGTTCAAAAATATATTTTTTGTTTCTAGTTTGGTAATTTTTTAGTGTTTATTAATTAAGCGCTTATGCAAACATTTTTGTAAATTCAATCAAGTAAATTAATATTTATTTTTTTGTATATTTAGATAAATAGTGACAAGAAATATAATATTATCCAACGTACTAAAACATCCGTGCACAAGAAAAATTATATAAAGAAAAATATGAATAAAAAACAGTTAACCATTGCTGAACCAATTGCAACGAGTTCAAATTTTGATAATGAAAATAAATTTTACTACAACTACAAGCAACGATAGGTGCAGACATAATAATATCTGGTTTACAGTAGATACAACAACAGATAGTTCTTGTAGAAATATTGCAAATTTGTTGATAGGTATTTTAAACAAAGCAACTCCAACTAAACCATTTTTAATATGTACAAAATAACTTAAAAAAACAAATCCTGTTACAATTTCTAGTTTTGTAAATGAGAAAATTAAAAGACTTTTTTGCCAAATTTAGTGGCACATAAAAAATATTGCTTATACTTTCTAATGCAGCACTGTATGTGGTAAAAACTGGTATAAATATAAAAATATTTTACAAATTTAATTTATTGTACGTGCTTTGTACATAGATTAAATAAAATTTCCGCATGTACCTTTATGGTATGGGGTACTTGATTGGATCAACAACGTACTATATGCAACATTTAAAAAAAAAACTTTCATAATTTGCTGAATTGTTGGCTGAATCAATAGCTAAGTGTCAGCATATATTAACTAACAATGAGGCAAAACAACAGTTAACTTTCCTAAAATGTATTTACGCTTTCGTTAGTGATTCTATAAAAAAACAAGAAATATTGTTAGTAGAATCACGTAAAATTGTCCGAGATTTTAAAGTATGTTTTTTGAAGTGCGTGACACAAAAATATGCCAATGTAATAAATAAAAAAAAGTTTTGGAGAACTAGAAGTAGTATCAGACTACAACGCAATTTTGAAAAAAAGATTTTTGGATGTGAGCGATTTTTAATACCTGCATTGAAGTATGCACATATGACATTAGTAGATATCAAAAGATGTTTTTCAGTATACAATTACTAGACAATTTAAAAAAAAAACATTTAATTGTTAACTGTTTCTATAAAAATATTTTATTTTTTAAAACTCGAGTTGCATTAGATTAGTTTCAAGTTATTTAATTTTTTTGTATTATTTGCGTGTTATTACTGTATTATTCTTCTATTATTTTTGTATACAAATAAATTTGTTGTTTTTTTCTGCTTATTTAATTGCTCATTTTTAATTTTCAGGTGCTATTTAATCCGGACTCTATTGATGAATATAACAAACATGTATTAAAGTATTGTGTATGCGAGCCGCGGTTTATATTTTACGTACTTTTATATCCGCAAACATTTTCAATTATCTCTAAGATAATGATACCAAAGTCTGGCGAGCGTAAGACAACCGTCTGAAGAGAGAACAAACGAACGATGGGAAGGGTTCTAGGGTAGACAGAGGTGATCGCATCGGCATGTTTTGATGTTGACCATCGCCGTACATCTTCAAACTAGCGCTCTGATTCAGTGCCAGTTTTGTGAGACGTTAACATAATGCAATTTATATTATCAAACTTATTTAATTAGTTTAATTAATTATTATGATGCTTCAAACCGTGTTGCGGTTATAAGCAATTTAAAAGAATGAAGTTTTATTTGCATGTATTGTGTTACTTTATCAAAAATTTGTTGCGTTTACAATAATCTTATAAAGAATTTAATTGAAAGAAATCCGCATTAAGCAGAAAATTGTTAAAAACTTTTACGATTCGTTTGAAGATTTTTTGTATAAACTGCTTTATGCACGCACAAACGTACTACATGGTGGTGTTCAAGCATTTCCAATCATGTTCTATTAATTATTTAGTTTGTTTTTCGTCGACGGACGGTCCGAGGAGTTGTTAATTTAGATATTTTTTTTTATCATAGTTAATTAAATTAATTATTTTAACTCAATGTGCAAGCAGCGAGTGGCGATGTGCATCATAAACGCACCCTAATACTCAATTTAAAACTAAATCCAAAAAATGGCGAAAGTGCCGGGTGCAAACCTTCTATGCACTACTTCTTATATCAAAATTTCTACTCTTTGATTAATAACGGCGGCTGAAAATATCTTATGTGGCCATGTGTCACGGTGATGATTTGTGAGCTTTGCCTATAATCAAAAAAGTCTGAAACTTTGGTTATAACAATAACTTAACTTACGGCCAGGATTTCTTATAAAAAATTTAATATTTTTGTTTACAAGACATGATACCATCTTGTAATAATTTACAAAATATATACGTTTTTATTCAAAATAAAGTGCTACCCTCTGCCTTATTAAAAAATATTGTTATTGTGTTATTTTTATGGTAATGATAGAAAATATAAAGATATAAAAAATATTTACATATTTTTTTTCTAAGCATACAAGAAGCACTAAAAAGCAAAACTAATAGCAATTAATTTGCTTCTATTATGTGTAAATAATAAAATAATAAATTAATCAAAATTTACATAACGTATTCAAATAAAGAAATAAATACTGCAAATTCAATAGCACAACAATTGACTTGTAATTGTGTAAAACAAACTTTATAGTTTAGGGTTAGTTATACTAATTTGTATCTAATAAAAAGTGGTATTTATTATTTATTATCATATACTGTGTCTGCAACTTACAAAAGAAAAATGTATTTTTTTTCTGCATCAAATCTATTAGTAACTCAATGATCATTAAATTGAATTTGAAATAAAAAGTATCATCAAATCATAAAATATTATTTATTACAAAAATCTAATCTAATAATACTGGTAAATATTTTTATAAGCAAAAAAAGTTAAAACGCACTGAGCGCAGGTAGTAGGTATTCCAATAAAACTCCTTGAGCAATGTCACATTTGTCTAATACAAAACGCTTTCTATTAGAAAAGCGCTGTAACTAAAATTTATTTATTAGTTTGTTTACAAAATTGTTCAAAAATCTATAATATTTTTATAAATTGTTTTTAATATTTTTAATCAAAATTACTCTTTATCTAACAGAAAATAACATTCAAGTTCACTCATATAGCATAGTTGTACGTTCTGAATATGTAGAAAATCGTAATAATTAAATCATTATAATGTTATTTTAAAATCTATGGGTAAAATATTACACTAAATTACTTTGCCCACAAAACTTGATGCAAACACGTCTGTTCAGATATTATTTTAGTCTACATTTACAAATCGCACTTTCAATTTGATCTCAACACACCGTTTGTAACAAGATTTGAACAAATCTTATATGATTGTGATTAAATATACATATTTAATCTCTACGTAGATGAGATATCATTAACCCTCATTAACCAAAAAACTGAATTGTTATGTAAATAATTGATTTTATAAAGTATGCACCGGAATAAACTGGTACGTTTTATCTAAGATTTTCATGACTATATAGATTGAGGTCCTTGCATTGTTTTTAACTTGCCTGCAAGGTTAGATGTAAACAAAAAATTAGTAAGATGAGATACAAGACGGAAGTAATAAAAGAAGTGAAAATACTTTTTAAGAGGTTTTTTTCATGTAGACAATAAGAAGGAATAAGGTATTTTGGGTCAAAAACACAGTACAAGTACGAGTACGCAAAGACACACACTCACTTACTCAAAGCCAGAATTTTAATTTGAATGTTAAATCTAGTCCCCCTGCGGTTAGTTTATCATAATTTTTTGTTCTTATTTTACTTTTTATTGTGCTTATATTAAATCAGAAACTCATATTGTTTGAACTTATACTTAAAATTTTGACATTAATGGCATTAACAAAAATTTAAAAAAAAATAATTCTGCGCATATTAATATAATACTAGATTAATTTAATTCTAGTTAAGTGCTCAATTCCAAAACTTTGACATTATTAAAAAAAAAACATATTTCTTTCATTTTAATATACAATTTAATTCTAAGTAAGTACCCAGAATTTATAAATTAAATCCAATAAAATTTAAAATTAAATTTTATTGAATTAACTCTATTTTTTTAAATATGTTTAATATTTTTATTTCAATAACATTAACAAAAATTAGCAGTTTCTTTCTTGTTTTGATATAAAGCTTCATTACTTTATTTCTAGTTAAGTGACCTAAAATAATTCATAAAAGTAATTTTTACTAGAATCAATTGTTTTTTTATTCCACATTAGTTTAATTTAAATCCATTTAAGTTTCTGGAATTAATTTATATAAATTAAATATTATTAAAATGTCTAGATTTTTCACAGTTTTTCTAAATATTTTCAAAATTTTGAGATCAATGGCATTAACAAATATTAACAGTTAAAGGAAACTAAATTGATTTATCTTTAGTTGAGTCTGTTGCATTAATCCATAAAAATTGAATTTTATTGGAGTTAATTAATTTCTCACAGTTTCTTGCAAATATTTTCAACAATTTTTCATTAATAGCATTAAGAAAAATTATCTGTTTGAAGGAAATATGTACTGTAAATTTAACCTTAGTATACAAATATAAAAAAAGTCGATGAATCAAACTTCAATCTAACTGCCATATTGGACTCTGCAGATGTCATAATTTTATCTCGTGAGACCTGAAAACAAAAGAATAATATTATCAAATTACCAGAAGGTAACCACCAGGCAAACGCATTGATGTAAACATTGTAATTAAATTACAAAAAAAATGTTGTTATTGTATTATATAATATTATTTTAAATTACAACTAGGCTAGACGCAATAGCATTATTATTTTATATAAATACTTTCTCAGGGCATAATTAATTAAATTAAGCAACAACAAATGCAACTATTATATTGTCTGTAGTATTATGTAAATTTAAAATAAAGGTTTTTTTTACTTACTTTACTACAAATATCTAATCTAAAAACTTGTATAATGTATGTAATTTTTAAAGCTTTTGTTTTATATAGTGCAAAATGTAAAACAATACAAACTTGTAGATGTGTAGTTTATTTTTAATCCATGAACTAGAATGTTTATTGTGTTTATTAATAAAAATGTCTTATCATCAAATATCAATAGATGCTCGATAACTCCTCTGGACCTAAGCTAAGAAATTAACACCATTTGTGGGATGGCACAAACTGCTGTGGGCGTGTTCAATATAGCTAAATTCTACTTATCGTTTTGTTTTTTTTTTAATCAAAATTTATATAAAAAAATACAAAATACCATGGTATATTATATATTAATCACCCATACTTTAAAATAATAATTAAATGCATTTTAAAATTACAATAAAATATAAGATAATCAAAAGATATTTTTGTTGCACTCTGCATTGATTGGTTTGCATAGATTCTGCGCTTTTAAAATATTAGAAAATGCCGACAATTTGGAGAGTTCACTGCAATCAAGTCAAAAATCCTGTGAGTAAAGTTAAAAACAGTTATTAAGGTAAGAGTTTAAAACTATTTTTCAATTTGATTAGTGGTTAAAATACATAGAGTAAATATTATGAATAAATAAAATATCACAGATTAATCAGAAAGGCAATAAATTTAAAATATTTATTATCTTTAACAAATGGGCCATCAACCAAGATTTTTCAGTCAGTATATTGAATTATGTAGTAATTAATTTTATTAAAAACAGTAGATGGTCGAGATAGTATGTCATGAACTCGTCAGTGAGTTGCCGACGTAAGAAAAGCTTTTATGTATTGTAACAATGATTGGATTTTGTAGAATTATTGTAGAATTATATTTTTTAATAAACAATTATCTATAATAATAGAAAATACAATTTTAATATTTAAAAAAAAAATCTTCTCAAAGGCTTTGTAAATCTAAAGTCTTTTTTTGTAAAATTATTGAACATATGGATATTTAATACTTTTAGTATGGCACCCAACGCACAATTGTTTTAACTAAAAAAATTTACATTATTAAGTTTAATTTTGTAGAAGATCGATATTCGGTTGCAATAGCTGAAGTAAACAATGTTTAATTCTAAATAATAATTATGTGTCAATAGTGGGATGTAATTTAGTTTGGTCAATTTTTATGAGTTGTAAATAAGTTGATGGTCTATGTTAATAAATTTTAGGTCTAGGTTTGTAGCTAATTTGTGTAAGTCTGCAATTTTAGTGTAGCTGTCTTTATTTAACACTATTTGCAGATACTCATTCTCTAGTATGAAATAAAAATTTGTTTTTGCTCAAACCACTGAAAATGCTTTCTTCTACATAAAACCTAATAATTTTTTTTTCAGTGAGCCATTTTCGAGTAGTAAGCAATCAAAATTTAAAAAAAATCAAAGTTTTTAAGTTTTTTTACATTTTTTTAATTATTATAAAATACTTTTTTATTCAACATTATCCAAAAAATAAGTTTTCATGACCAAAATTTTTTTCTTAAATTTTTAAAATTTTGCTAAACTTTAAAAAACAGTTTTTCTTAAACAAAGATTACGAGTATTTTATTTTTTTTCTCAAATATTGATAAAAAACGTGCTTTTATATGTGTAAAGGATATTCTAAAATTTCAGAAAGTGCCGTGTGCTACGCTCCAGATATCTTGGATAATGTATCCACAGAAATACTTAAAAATAACAAAAAAAGTTTAAATTTTAAATTAACATTTTTTAATTGTTTGTAACTTTTTTTTATATTTTTCCTAAAATTAAAAAATGTAAAAAAAAAACTATAAAACCTTTATTTTTTCAAATTTTTATTGTTTATTATTCAAAAATGACTCACTAAAAAATCTGAAAAAATTCACATAATCAGTATTCATGTAGAGGATGGCATTTTCAGTAGTTTAAGCAAAAACAAATTTTCATTTCGTTTACTTGACTTATTCAAAGCTTTTAACAATCATCATATTAATTGAATGTGCAAGCGACTGAAAATTAAACAATTCAACCGTAATAAAGCAATATTAGATTCTTTAACTGGGAAATATATATAATCTCTATATAGTTGGCTGTCGAGTTTTTGTACCCAAGGCACTATTTTTATTTTTTGTTTCCTTTTATCATCTTCTGTACGTGTTAACTTTTTTTTATTGTATCATTATTTTAGTCTTGTTAATTTATAATGTTCTTTTTCTTATTTTGCAATGCCCACAAGATTGCTTATAGTTTAAGGAGAATTCAACCACAAAATTAAATGACAGTGCAGGCTGCACACAATGAAGTTTATGTTTTAGCGACAATTTTCAATCTACTACTTGTATCTGACTAAGGAATAATAGTTTTGAGTGTTGTTTGACTGTTTTGTAAAGGGCGGAATGTCTGTTAAATAGAATATAAGTTTTGATACTTTGCAATTTTGTCTAGTCGAACATAGATCTGCTATAACGTTGAAGTTTGGGTCTGATCCATAACCATTTACATATAATTTTTCTACTTTTTTTTGTTAAGTGAGAACGCAGCTTATATTGGCACCTAAACATTTTATTTTTCCTGATTTTTGTGGTATAAAGAATTGTTATAACATTAGTTGCTCTGGTTCTATGTATATTATGAAAGAGTGCATGAAGCACACCTCAAAATTTTTATAGCTTTTACCACTTAATACGTTTAAAGCTACGAAATAATGAAGCAAAGTGGGAGGGATTGTCCTGCAAAATCCAATACACTAGTCTATTTAACCTCAAGATAGAACAGGAGAAAAAGTATATTAATGTAGTGCAAGAATTTTATTTAAACACTAGTTGCTTGGCTCTCCCAAAATCTTTTTAAGCAACCGTAAGAGTATCAAATTATTCCAAATTTCTATAAGTTCTTGATTTACCACGTAATCTGTTTATGTTTTTCTAGAGCTGCGAATAATAAGGCATAGTGGAGGGGTTATTTTGCAAATATAGTCAGCATCAATGTAGAACGCGGTAGAAGAAATATTATCACAAGTTTAGCTCCGACGACAAAAATATCTATATTTTTCCTAAGACTACAAAGTCTATTCAATTTCAAGATAGAACCAAATTTTTTTTGGTATTTTCTTACACAATTTTGGCTTGTTTGTACTAATAATGCGCACAGGTTTTCGACGCACAATGCAAAATTGTCTGTTTTTTTTTTCTTGAGCTCTGTCTTGGAATTGAATAGACTATAATACAGTCCAAAATTGAAATGTTTGGTCATTTTGTGTACAATTTTGGCTTATTTATTGCAACTTTTACACTTTTTGATTTTTTTGGAAATTTTCACTGTCAATTGTTTATTTCTTTTGCTGCGTTTTATGTTAGAGTTTTCATCTTGAATTATTTTGGTTATTTTGTACACAATCTTTGGCGTTGCTTATAACACGTTTGTTGAATATTAAATTATTACTGTTAATTGTCAATTTTATTTTTTTGCGCCATATTCAGGCCAAAAACATTTTTTTTATTATTTTTTGCACAGTTTTTAGCATTCTTACTACAATTTACATTTCTAAAACTTTGTTGACTATTTTGAAATTATATATATTAATTTTTAATTTTTTCCATGGCTTATTTTGGAATTGAATTGACTACAATTTAGGCTAAAATTGATTATTTTGTGCACAGTTTTGACGTTGCTTCTTACAATTTACATTTTTAAAACTTCTGTTTATCATTTTGGAAATGGTTTTTTTTTGTTTGTGCTCTATCTTGAAATTGAATAAACTATAGTTTAGGCCAAAATTGATCATTTTGTGTACAATTTTGACGTTGCTTTTTACAATTTACAAATTTTATTTATTATTTTGGAAACTATCACTATAAATTATCTATTTTTTATTCACGCACTCTATGTTGAAATTGTGTAGACTAATTCAGGCCAAAATTGATCATATTGTGCACATTTTTGGGCGTGTTACAATTCACATTTCCAAAACTTCTGTTCAATAATTTGTTTATTTTTTGCGCTCTATCTTGAAATTGAATAAAATATAATTTAAAAAAAAATTGCATTTTTAGCCATTTTATGCGCAATTTAATTAATATTATCACCAATTTATCACTGCTATGGCACTAGGATTTTTCATATTTGGCACAAAGCTTGTGTGTGGACAAATCTTAGATTTCAATTTTGAAAAAACTAAATAGAAATAAGATTTGTTTGGTGAGAGATAAGCTTTTTATGTTTCAGAAGACTTAGTATTGAGTTTTAACGATTTACAGAGAATTGTTTGGTTTGAATATACTCCTGATGCTAGAGTTTGTTTTAGTTTGTTTGGATGCAATTAGTAAAAGCTTGATTAAGCAAACTTGACTTAAATTTGATCTTAATTTAGTCAAAAATTAGGAGATTTGTAAGATTTTTGACGTCTTTAGTGCATTCTCTTGTTCCGGTAATTTTTATTGGGATTTTCTGTGTTGGAAATGGTTAATTTTTTAAAATAAATAATAAAATATTGTTAAAATATTGTTCTAGAGGACTGGAAACAACATCCCTAAGGTATACTCTAATACCAGGGTGTTTATAACTGCTTCTTACCGCTGTAAAGTGCCCTGCACACAATCTTTAGCCATAACCAGCTTGTATAAGACAAATTTTTGCAGTTATCGGGCAACCCTAAGGTCTCAACTGCCAGTCACAACATACTTTTAGCTGTTACGTATAAGACTTTACTACCAGATAGAGTGTTATCCACACAACCCCTTTGGCTGCCAGTGGGTGAAATTACAATGTTTTCAGCCTTTCAAGCATGCTATAGCTATCAGTACTTTCAACATCTTAGTTGATTTTTTAGTATGGACATTTTTTCAAATTTTGATTGATTATTGAAAAAATCAAAAAAAAAATTAATAGGTTCAAGACTCAGGTAGAGAAAGGCATGTTCAGTGGTTTTATCAAAAATCAAAATCAAATTTTTGTTCAGTACACTTGATTCACGCATGGCCATATATATATATATATATATATATATATATATATATATATATATATATATATATATAAGAATAAGTAATGAATAATATAACTTTTACTAATTCAACTCAATTTATTTTAACAAACAATCATGGCTTACTGCCGAAATATAATATATTGTAGCGCAGCATTCCACAAATTAAGCAACGCTTTAGTAATTGTTAACACGGCCTTCCTGACCTTGGTACGTCCTCGGACCTGCTTGACCAAAAAAAAAAAAATAATATCATACAAAAATACTCAGTAACACTGAGACTGTTGTGTCTGTTTAAAACTTCTTTATTTATTTTTATTTTTTTATTTTTTTTTAAATCAAGAAGCATTTTGAACATTAATTGACAATTATCAACTATACAGATTCTCAATAGCTTGTTTTATCAGGAACTCAAAGGCCATTAGAATATAATCTAACAATTATACAAATTCTCAATAGCTTGTTTCATCAGGAACTCAGAGGCTATTAGAATATACTCACTATTGTCATTGTCAGCTAACGACCATAGACGCAACCGCTTATGTGCAGCAATCATAGTATAATGTGTTTCAACTCTTTAAAGAGCTTATTTTTTATTTGGCAATATTGCTCTAACAACATATGACCCTGTATATTTTGGTCCTAATTTTCCTTTTCCGGTTACTTAGGAATCCGCAACAAAAACTAAATATCCTGTTTGAAACAGAATTGCGATATAACGAGCAGCATCAAACTTTTTCTTTTAAACTAGACGACTGCTAGCCATACGCTCATTGGCTTTCTTGATTAGAGCATCATTATCAATGATGGAGTTTATTATATCGACTTCAGTCAAGAAATTTTCTGTTGCTGACAAATGTGAGCTTGTACCATACATCAACTCCTGAGTGTTGAACTAGTTACTTTGCTTATAGTTTTATTCAAATTTTCCTCAACATCTTTGAGAACCTCGATTCACGATCCACTTACTTCTATCTTGTGCACATAGTATAGCACGCATTAAATTGAATATTGTTTGCATCTCTCTTTCAACCTGGCCGTTTCTTCTTGGCATTCCTGTTGCTCTGAATGAAGCAGCTTGATCAACAACGATTTAAAGTGGTTTTTCCATTTCATTAAATTATGCTTTGAAAATTTAACTTTTACTACAACAATTTGCGCCATTTCCTAAAATCTGTCCAAAAACCCCGCATGATCAATGTGTCATGCATGAAACGGTTTATAAATTTTAACACTAATTTGCATATATCCAGCCTTTCTTCCAGTGTGTGATTTACCAATTGCACAAGAACGGCAATTTGAAACAAACTTTTTGAAACATTTTTCCATCTTTGGCTAAAATAAAGTTTTACGCATCTTTGTAATATGAGAAGCTTTGTCATGAAATAATCGCATTGCGTGTAGGTTACAAAACAACGATAACAACGTTTCCCATCAGGTTTTTATTAGATTTCTATGTAGACTTCACCACTTTGAACAACGTATCTTTCAGTTGTTTCCTCATCAGCTTCTCCATTTACTAGTATTTTGCCAAATTATCTTGTAATATATTTTTAGATTTAGAAGTGCAAATAAAGCGTAAACAATTTTGATTAGCAAATAAACTGTTATTAAGAGCATACCGACTGCTACCTTGATTTTCAGAATTGTAACAAAAACGATAATTTTGGCGTCATTTTTATTTCTACAGATAGTTTTATAATTGAATTATTTTTTTACATTCCGAAAAGATCAAATTATATTTGAATAATGAAACGCCATCTAATTTAAAATTAAAATGTGCATATTAATCGGTATCATTCAACAAGTGATTACAAGTCAAAAACTAATAATAAAAATAGTGTACAAAAGGGGCCATATACGTATTCCAGTACACAAATATTTAAAGACTTAGGTGTACCTAAATTACATAAATTGTACTCTATTGCTAAATATATATTTAAAAATAAAAATAAAACTATTATATTATTTGCACATACACTGACATAACGTATTGTATCCAAAACCATTTAAAAAATCAATTGGTATAACAAGCTTATTTTGCAGTATTAGTATATAATTTCTTAATAATATTTTATAGACTACGTTTTGTCAAAAAAAAAATGAAAAATGGAGCCTAAACAACTATAAAAGTTAAGCTGTCTATATAATAGAACAATCATTTAAAACAAATTTGTAACACTAATTTTTATTTTTATAAATTTTAAGTTAAGAACGCGGTGTTTTAAGTGTCATAAAACTTCAAACACAATTTAACTCTTTCTTTTTGCAAAACGAAAAATTTCCAGTGACATGAAATATACTTGAGTTTGGCGGTGCAAGGTGTACGGCGCAAAATAAAAAGTCGCAGTGTAAATCATGAATAGGTTGCGGATAATCAAAGTCGACTTCAAGAATGTAAAACCGTTAGAGACATCCTTAGGTTAAAATCAAAATTGTTTAAAGCACCCACTCAAATCTGCAATACAGCAAATACTAAGACATAGCCCACTCATATTGATTATTTATATCATCATAAATTAAAAATGTTGTTGGTTTTCTAGAATCATAATTTAAGATGTACTTATTGTCAGCTTCCGCGTATCGTTTCGAGCACTGATTTAAGTCCACCCCAAATTACTCTCTCAACAAATAACAATATCGATATCAGTTAGCAACTCTAATTCAATTCAAATATGTTTTAGCATACAACCCGACATTCGGGGTAAGGTGCAATAGTGAGAATAGTGATAATTGCTCAAACACATTAGCTAATCACAAAACGTTATCTAAATTTCTACAACTAAAACTTGACCACACGTTACGAGCATGAGCATAATCATCATTAGTTATGTTTGTATCAGACAATAAGCTAAAAAAAAATATTTTTTAAGAATTATTGAAAAAGACTGGTTTTTAGTAGCCATTTTAACAGCAACAATTTAGAGGCTGTTTATAAGTTTTGTAACGTTGATCTTACAATTTTTGAAACCAAAATGAATCAAAATAAAACTTCATAAATATGTACTACTACTAAATTATAATATATTTTAATATTACGTTCAAAAAGTATATTTTTTTAAATTATGTTTTTAAAGTATTTAAAAATAAATATTGCAGTTTTTATATATTAAAAAATAAGTTATTAAATTTAAGTTTTTTATAAATTTTATACATAGATGTAAAGAGATAAGTATATTGCAAATACTAAAATTACAATAATAAAATTAGATAACATATAATAATTCTAATATCGTTTTTATGAGGGATGGAGTAGACTAACTTTTTACAAATATTACATACATATAAAAAAGTGTGTTATTAATATATCAATTACAATAGTGTGTGTTACAAAATATAAGCATACTCAAGCAGTTCTTTAATAGCCTTTAATAGGAGACAGTTTCTCCAGATCATGTTAAACATACGAAAACACTTTATATACCTAACTCTTTTAATGGTAACAACTAGCTTTGTACACTAGGATTACAATTACCAAAAGTTGGTACTTCACCCTCTCAAGGGCTACAGCGTCGTGTTTTCGTGCAAGAAAAAGTCGACCACGAGTTAGCTTTATATATAGAATATTAGTATTATAGCATTGTTAGTATATGTGTCGGTATATTATGGTTTACTAATTTAGAGTTTTTGTTATGAAATAATCTAAACATTTAAAAATTTTTTTTTTTTTACAGAAGTAGTATGGATTCATATATTTGCTGTACAAACCAGCTTAAGTTAAAATGTTATGTTGAATTAAAATACCTCTGCATGGTTGCTGGCACTCTAATCCAATCATTGTTTTAACTGTTTGTTTTATATATTGAATTTAAATTAGAACTACTTTTTCAAAATGTTATACCAAAAAGTATAAATGAATGAAAAATTGCAAAATATACTGTTTTCAAAACGTAATTGCTTACATACTTTTTTATAACTCTCAATGAAGCACTCCATTTAGTTTTATATTTGTTTTTTCTATGTTAATTTTTATTTTATTCATATTAAACCAGCATTCAATATGACAATATAACTGCATTTATTTTTTAATTCTGTTGTGTATGTGCTATTAGGTTGGTATTGTCGGCGTAATTTATTATAGTATGACAAATGTTATTTAAATTAAGATTTGCTAAATTGTTAAAGTAAATAACAAATAATATAGAGCTTATTATACAGCCTTAAGAAATTCCAGTCTGTGTTTCTGATAAGTGTGTTATTATTACTTATTGCCATTTTCTGTGTTTTATTTAATTTTTTAATCTTAACAGTATAATTTTATTAAAACATTCATATGTTTTAAATAAAACTATCTAATACGCTTTATGCAAAATTATACAGTGATGTATCTATGGATCTGCCCTTCAAATACCCATGTTGCGACTTACTCCACAATTTATTTTTATCAAATAAATGTATGATTCGATTTGTCATTGCTGTTTTAAATACTTTTAAAAACATGTTAGAAGACTTATAGAACTTTCAATGATTTAATTATCTCCTTTTTTTATAAATACTATTTTATAATAAATTGCTAACAATAGACAAGAGGCCACACACTTTAAAACACAAATTCTTATTAAATTTATTAAAAATCAATTAGAAAACACATTTAATGCATAAAGTTTGCACAAAAAACAAAATTATTATATAAAATTTGTTGATAAAATTAGGACAAAAACTGTTATTTGTAAAATATACAGAAAACCCATTTATTTATTTTTTTACAAACACTTCATTTCATTAAAAAAAATAATATGCAAACATTTAAATAAAGTGTGCACATATACAACATAACATAGATAATAGATTAAAATTAACTAATTAAAGAAAAATGCATAATAGTAGTACAAAAATCAAATTTATTTTATAAGAATTATCATAAAGTGCGCAATTGTCAAATAAAAATTTGTGCAACAAGCTTTATTTGCATTTTTTTTAATTAGTTTGAATGCAAATGCTTTTCAGTTACCTTAGACATTGCTCTAGTCAATTTTAAGACTAGAGAATTGCCGTGTTTAGTCAATTCGCCCTGTTGTGGTGCCACTAGTAGTATTGTTATGGAAAAATATTAAATCTTATCACATCTTCGAGAATATTGGTGAACCTTTTTCTCTAGGAAAATATTGACACGTACAGCGCCGTTTTTAAATTAAAATTGGTTGTTATAGGACAAAACGCCAACCAACTCAATATCCAAACGGTAAGATTTTTAGTCATCACTCTTTTTATATGTTGAACTACATACAATATTCTATGTCTTCATGTTTTTGGTTAAAGATTTGAAGTTATAGTTAACGAGTAAAAAATTAATAAAGAACTAATTAAAAACGTCACTTTTTAAAAATTAATTGCAAAGAAACGACTTAATGCATCAAATTTCTACAAATTTGAGGACACAGATTGAACTTTTTTCTACAATGTGTGAAAATTTTATTCAATTATATTTAGCCGTTTTCTTGTTGAGTTGGATGCTGTAAACCCTAATAATAGCGCAACTATTCTCCCCCCCCAAATCATTATATTTGTAATTTAAAAAACTATTTTTTAAAGACTTGTTCAAATTTTAAATTTTTTTAAAACCAATCTCAAACAAATTATTTACAACAGCAGTTATAAAATCAGCAAGAGTACACCACCATTTGCTAATCCAGTTAACAATTATATTGAAATCTATAAAAAAATATATGGCTAAGATCTTAATAATATTGTAATCTTAATTTAGTTTTTAATTTAATTTTATCAAAATATCTGTAAAATGCGCAATAAAAAAGAAAAAAAACATTAAAACACAACCTCTTTCTATAATTTTATTGATTGGACTTTTTTGTTAATTTTAATTTAAAAAGTGTCCAGTAAAACACAAATTGTAAAAACTCCTGTTAATGTTATTTTTAAATTACTTTGCATACATTTTTATGTAATTGGAGCAGTAGTGTAACAAAAAATGTTGAGCATCACCGCAAAATATAAAGGGGCCCATTCAGAAAAATATAAATCGCGGTCACAAAGTATAAAAGTATTGTCAGAAAGTACTAAAATTTACCATAAACTGTTGCGCAACAATTGCAACATTCTATTTATAAAAAATCAAAAATTTGCTAATTTTTAGCTACAATTAAAATGTGAAAATTTTTTTTAGTAAAATAGCAAAATTTATATGCTGTTAAAAAATGTATATATTTTTATAAAAAGTATCAAAATATGAAAAAATATTGTGAGAGAGAACCAAAATCTGGTATAAACTTTTGAAAAGTGCAAAATTTTTTTTTTATCAATTGTCAAAATAGCAAAATCTGACCCAAGTTTTAAAATAAACGTCAGCAAACACTGTATGCTTGAGGTCTTTTTCACATTGCAGACTCTTGCTTACAACTAGCTACGCTAAGTACAGGTTAATTGTTTTCTATTGCTTGACCAATTAGTTCATAAAACTTGAAAACAGGTAGGCAGCATTTGCTCCAAATTAATTATTTTTAAAGCTTTATGATATTTCAAAAATGATGTTTATACAACAATTTTTTTACATTTATTTGAAGTTAGGTTATTTTAATAAATTTGTATATTAAGGGTTTTTTAATAAGAAGTTTTATTTTGAATAGCAGGTTATTTGAGCAGATGTCAATTTTGAAGCTATTATCTTTTGACATTTGATAAGTAAAAACTACCACATTGTTAAAAATAAAACGATAAACTCTTTAACAATGCATTGAAATTATTAAATTTCACTACAAAAATGGTGACAATTTTTCAGTCACAGAAAAACTAAAGCACTTTTTGTAGTCATAAAGCACCTTTTCGGCCGGAAATAGTAAACTTGTAAAAAAATTTAAACTGTTAAGACAAGTTTGTGATGTAAAGAATCGAAACCGTGTGCATCGCTCAAGAACACATAAGAATATTGCTGATGTAGCCCGTAGTTTTGAAGAAAACCCAGGTTTGTCAACATTCCACAAACGACATTACACCGTATTTTGCATAAAGACTTAAGTCTTAAGGCTTTTGAAGTTCAGTTAACACAAAAACTCAAGCCGGTTGATCACCATAAACGTCGTATCTTTGCTGATTTGCTTCAAATGCATAAAAATGATCCGGAATTTTATTGAAAAATCATTTTTAGTGATGAGGCCCATTTTCTAATTAATAAGCAAAATTGTCGCATTTGGGGCTTAAAAAATCCAAGAATGATTTTTGAAAAGTCTGCGTTCTCAACGTGTCACTGTTTGGTGCGGTTTTTGGGCTTGCGGTGTAATTGGACCATACTTTTTTGACAGTAAAACCGGTGCATCTGTTACGGTAAATGGATGGCGTTACTAAGCTATGATTAATGATTTTTTTATGGCCGGAATTAAAAGACATTGATGTAGACGACGTTTATTTTTAGCAAGACGGCGCTACACAAGCAACGAAACAATTGCAATTTTGCAAGAAAAGTTTTCTGACCGTGTTATTTCTTAAAGAGGTAATCACAATTGATCACTAAAATCTTGTGATTTAACATCTTTAGACTTTTTTCTTTAGGGCCACGTGAAAGATAAGGTCTATGCCAATGCTCCACAATCGATTCAAGATCTTACAGATGGAATTCCTAAAATTATCGAGGACATACAGCTGCAAATGTGCAAAGTGGTCATAAACATTTTATGAAAATAATGTGGTACTGCAACCAGTAATTGTGGCGGCCATTTGACTGATATTGTTTTCAAATGTTAATAGCATACCTTCCTCTTTACAATGAAATAAACATTTATATATTTCTCTTAAAAAATATACGTTATTTTATATCAATATATATAGGTAATTCCATTACTTTTTGACTAATTTAAAAAAGTTGACCTCTTTGGTTTTGCTTATATTTTCAGTGATCAAAATATGGATAAAAAAAATGAGATTCCAAAAACTTTGGACCTTAGAATATTGCCTGTTTAAAATGACACATTTGAAGGTCAGAAATTTCACAATAAAACGTCTTTTTTAGTTTATTTTGTATCTCAATTTTGGTTTTTTATGTTTAATATTGTGGCAGTCATTTTGATATAATAAGCTTCAAACATTATTCCAAAAAAAAAACGTAAATTTAGCAGAATTGCAAAACTTTGCTTTTTTTAAACTTTTCTAACTTTGTCAAATCTTAACAAAATTTGATCCACAAAGTCTAAACTTTTTTGTATTTATTCTCTTTTTAAAGTGATCACACAAGACTCTTTGAATCAATACGTATACACCACTATTTTGATGCAGAAAGTTGCACGTATTTTTGCAATCTTCAAAAAAAAGCGCTGTCACCCTATGTCGATTTTAGTCAAAATTTTAGTAAATACTCTTTAGAGCACAAGAAAAAAGTTATCCATATGAGAAATGATATATCGGGCATTATCAAGAAATTTTTAATATTCAAGAATTGTCACAATTGGCAAACCGCAAAATTTTATATCTCAATTTTTAGGCCTTTAGAAAAAGATAAAAAGGTCCACGATGGCTCAAAATATTCCTTACTACTTGTACTTTAAAACCCATATTTGTTTATTCAATGTTGTCACAGTCATTTTGATATATCAAGCTTTAAACATTATTAAAAAAAAAAACCGTAAATTTAGCAAAACTGCAAAATTATGCTTTGTTTAAACCGTTTGACAAATTTTAAAGAAATTTTATTCACGAGGTCTAGATTTCATAAGACTTATAGAATTAATACATATTCACCACTATTTTGATGCAGGATGTTGCACATGTTTTTGCAATCTTCAAAACTTGTAATTTTTAAGTCTCAAAAATACGTTGTCACCTTATGTCGATTTCAGTCAAAGTTTCAGACCATAAAAAAAAGGTTATTTATATGAAAAATGGTATATTGGGCATTTAAAAAAAAAAATTAATCAAAAACTGTCAAAATCGGCATTGTTCTTTAGAAATTCTAAATCACTTTTTGTCTATCTTGCTTTTTTTTGAGATTGTCAACAAATACAAAATTAAAAAAAAAAAAAAAATTATCAAAAAAAAATCACAAACAAAACAACATTACTTTAACAAGTGTGCATTGTTGCAAGCTTTTGATACTTTGGTTTGGATAGTAAAATTTGATAAAAATGCTGTTCAACAACGGAGAATACACAGATATCATTTTTGTTTACGGATTCTGTAATTGTAATGCCCTAGCAATTGAGATTTCCCGACAGAAAGCACCTTTTTTTAAGCGTTTTTTAGTGAAAATTTTTACCCTTATTATTATCAAAAGTATAACATCTACAACCAGGCGACGCAGCACAACGACTTGTATTTTCTTAATGGCTTTTTGATAATACCCGATATACCATTTCTCATATAGAAATCTTGTGCTCTAAAAAGTATTTACTGAATTTTTGACTAAAATCGACATAGGGTGGCAGCGCTTTTTTGAGACCTGAAAATTACAAGTTTTGAAGATTGCAAAAACATGTGCAACTTCCTGCATCAAAATAGTGATGAATAGAAACCGGATTAAAAAGCATTGAAATTACAAAAAAAAAGCTTAAAAAGGCATGAAAATGTTACTAAAAAAGCATTAAAGAAGCACTAAACATTTAAAGAAGCATTAAAAAGGCATGACACAATTGAAAAAAAAATAAAAAAACTAAAAAATCCAAAACTATAAAATATTTTAATATAGGTTTTATAACATTTATAATTACAACAGTTTGAGTGATGATATTTTTTACACACATTTTAAATAATATAAAAATTCTTTTAAATAACTAAAAAAACTATCCACAAAAACAGTTTCTTATTAATTTAATGTTGCTCTAAGTGTTTAACTGTCAAATTTTGCTTTTGATCACTTAAAATGTTTTTGAAAGAGAAAAAAACTTCTTTCAACATGCACATTTGTTACTGGTGCATGTTTAAATTTTGCTTTAAAAGCTAGATTCATATCGAAATCTGGAACATTTATGGCGGATAAATCCTCAATTCCTGATACACCTATGCAACCAACTATACGTCTATCCCCGCCACAAATCACCGTGTAATATGTAAAGGATTAACCATCCTTTCTTTGCTTTTAGACTAGCGTCCCGCATACATCTATTTTAAATTTACATTTATTTAGTCCTATGCCTTATTGGTTCCCTATTATTACCAGCCTAGGTGAGTGTTTATTTATTTGTTAATTCATGTCATTATTGTATCAATGCTGATTTATGTTCTAATGATTAATTTGTTCCTAGGATTTATATGTATATTTTTATGTAGATTATTTCCTTAACGCACTCGCCAAAGCAAAATATTTAGATCCACCATATTAAGAACCTGTCATTGTGTCTATCATTAGTAGAGGTTATCCGTTAAATATAGCTACGTGCCTAATAGGTATTAGAACCATTGCGGAAGCATTGGAAAGATTACGCTATGCTGACTTTATTAATGCTACTTCGCTGACTCGTCGAACTAACACGTTTAATAACCCAACAAACGCTAACTTTAATAATGCACAGAGCAATAATGGGTTTTTTCGACCAAGAAGCCCAAATTTTCACAATTCTAGTCGTAGTAATAGCCCACATCGGGTACATTTTAGCGAGCAACAGGGAAACTAAACTTCGCATCTCCGGATAGCCCACGAGTCGCGGTTTTTAATAAACGGGCACCCTTTAATAATAATAACCCAGTAAAACACTTATTAAAAGAACCGTGGTGTGATTATAACCATTCTTCAGAAGTTATTGTACCTATTATTACAATTATTTTGTTTGGACACAGCTTTCCTGCGCTTATTGATACAGGAAGCGAAATATGTTGTATGTCAGGTGCAGTATGGGATCAAGTGCGTCTTTATAATGTAGATACTCCAATTTTTCCAGTAAGCGGAGTTAAAGTCACGGGAGCATTCCAGGGTGCTCGCCGCACTATAACTCACCAAATGCTTCTAACATTTGATCTAAAAAATCATTCTTTCTCACATGAGTTTTTACTGATACCGGAACTTGTATTCCTCCTTATTTTAGGCAGTGATTGGCTGAGAGTTGAAAATGCTTATGTAGATTTTTCAAAATCTTGTTTAAGGCTGCCAAAACTAAATTTAGATGTTCCGGAAATTAAATTTGATCATGCGTACAACATTCTCGAAACCCCAAAATTTAAAATTTGCTGTATGAATAAAAATGAACTTTAAGTTAATTTACCAAAGGTTCAACCAACGTCTAAACCAGATTTGAGCAATGTTGTACTAAATTCTGAATTAGATCTGGAACAACAAACAATATTTCAAAACTTACTAAAGGAACATCAATCAATATTTTCAACGGGTCGTACTCGTGAATATGAACACTATATTAAACTAACGGACTACACTCCTTTTCAAATTAAACCGTACCCTATCCCGTTTGGGCATAGAAAGGCTGTACAAGAAGAATTAGACCGCTTAGAACAATACGGAATTATTGAAAGAAGCAATACACCGTTTTGTTCTCCTATGCTGACGGTTGTTAAAAAAGATGGCAGTGTTAGAATTTGTATGGATGCTAGGCGCCTCAATCGTGTTATGGAGGCAGATTCAGAGTTACCATGACCTGTGGATGACATACTACGTGACTTAGGAAACGTCCAATATATGTCTACCTTAGATCTAACTAACTCCTATTGGCAGATTTCCTTTAAAAAAGAAGTTAAACGATATACTGATTTTGTCGTCGGTATGAGATGCTATCAATTCACTGTGCTACCGTTCGGCTTAAAAACGGCCGTGGCATCATTTACACGTTGTATTGATATAATTCTTGGGTCTAAATTTCGTAGCTTTACCACTGCTTATGTAGATGACTTATTAGTACACTCTAGTACGTTTGAAGAACACCTTGATCACCTGCATCAAATATTTTCTAGGTTAAAGCAATCGGGATTTACACTTAAATTAAAAAAATGTATTTTCTTTCGACATGAGGGTAATTTTTCAGGGTATGTTCTTGGACGCGAAGGTTTGAAATCTGATCCGGCCCGTGTGAATGTTGTTTTGGAGTTTCCTATACCCAAACATGTTAAGCAAGTACACGCTTTTATTGGCCTATGTAATTATAATCGCGGGTTTTGTCCTCGATTTGCCGCAATTTCGAAACCCTTAATAGCTCTACTTCAGCAAAAAAACTAAGTGGAGTTGGGGAGAACCTCAACAGAAAGCGTTTGAAGAGCTTAAACGAGTTATCTTAAACCAAACATTTCTTTACCATCTTGATCATAATGCAAAGTTTTTTGTACAAACAGATGCGTGTAACGTGGGACTAGGTGCAACCTTGTCGCAAATCAGTGGAAATAAAAAAGCGATAACTGCTTACGCAAGTAGGTTACTGTTAGACCGAGAGCGCAACTATAGGATACCCAAAAAGGAAGCTCTATCGGTAGTATGGGCCTTGCAAAATTGGCGATTATTTTTGATAGGTTGCCCATTTACTATACTTACTGATCACAGATCTTTGTCATTCTTACAAACCTGCCGATTGTTATCCGCCCGTCTCAAATGTTGGGCATTATCTCTATAGAAGTTTGATTATAATACTTCATATATTCCCGGAAAAGATAACATTATACCAGACATTTTTTCACGCAACCTCACTACTCGGTTACCATGTCCGACAGATAAGCTTTTTCGCGTATTTTTTACACGCTTTGCTAAAGTTAAATCAGACGTTAAAAAGCAGTTGGTCAAATTACTGAAAGTTTTACCTGAAGCTTAACGTCAAGATGCATACTTAAGGAAAATAATTTGTAATATTAACACCTCGGCTTATTCTACTAGATTTACCATAAAAATGATTTGTTGTACGTTTTCCGCAGTAAATATGGTTGTCCATATCTTTGTATTCCGAAAGACCTCACTGCAACAGTTATTACATTGTTTCATGTTTCCATAGGTTAGTTTGGTATATTCAAAACATGGAAAGCACTCCAACATGAAGTATGGTGGCGAGGTATGCATAATGATGTAAAGAGTGTCATAAAATCATGCGACATCTGCCAACGAACAAAGCATACCACATTGCCAGATCCTCCGTTTGTGTCAATTGTACCTAAAAGTCCCAACAAATTAATTGCATTGGATTTGTATGGCCCTCTGCCTCCGTCCACAGGTGGCGTTGTTTTTCTGTGTGTAGTGGTCGACGTGTTTACAAAATTTGTGACGTTGTACTATTTAAAAAAAAGCCACTAGCAATGCAATCCTTTGAAGGTTATAAAAAGACTTTATTCCTAAATATGGGCTGATAACGGTTCGCAATTTACGTCAGACGTATGGCGCAGTCGTCTAGAAAAACTCGGTATACTAGTTGTTCATTGTTCTGTACGCCATGCACAGGCAAATACTTCTGAACGGCTCATGAGAGAAATAGGGCGCTTGTTTCGAGTCTATTGTCACTCAAAACATACTTGCTGGGCCGGTGAAGTACCACATTTGGCAAATATGTTAAACAACGTAGTGCACGAGTCTACTGGCTCATTGCCCGCACAACTACAACTTAGCAGACCTCCTGAATGCAAGTTGAACCCGTTGCTGTTCCAATATTTCTAGCTTGAGCCTGATCAACATATTAGGTTATTTTTGGCAAAAAAAACGTTAATGGGCAAAGCTTCTCAAAGGATGTTATCACACCCCGGTCGTCCTTTTTGTCAGTTTACGATTGGCTAGTCAGTATTGTTAAGAACTAACCCACTTTCTTCGGCGATCGCTTCACAGACGCGGAAATTTATGTTGTTGTTTGAAAGGCCTTTTAGAATTAAGAAACGTGTTACTTCGGCGACTTACGTCTTGCAATTTCCAAACTCTGAGAAAGAAAAAGGTACATTCCATGCCTCGCACTTAAAATCATATATAGCTGAATATCATCTTGTATCTGTTTTCGGTAAACAGAAACAAAATGATTCGGGAGCAGTTATGGCGGATAAATCCTCAATTTCTGATACACCTATGCAATCAACCATACGTCTATCACCGCCACAAACCACCGTGTAATATGTAAAGGAGTAACCATCCTTCTTTTGCTTTTAGACTAGCGTCCTACATCTATTTTAAATTTACATTTATTTAGTCCTAAGCCTTATTGGTTCCCTATTATTTCCAGCCTAGGTGAGTGTTTATTTATTTGTTAATTCATGTAATTATTGTATCAATGCTGATTTATGTTCTAATGATTAATTTGTTCCTAAGATTTATATGTATATTTTTATGGTGTTTATGGGACAATATAAGATTAACGTCCAACCACGTGTTATTTGCCTGATCGCAAGAGTTCCTTACCCTATTAAAAGCAGCCCTGAGAACCTTATGCCACACATTCTCTCCACTCAAAATACAGTTTATTTTATTTAATGTAGATAAACCTCAATTTTTCAAAAATACATCTTTGGATTTTGATTTCACTGTGTACCCAATATAGCTAAATACTTTTAAAATTGCATCTTTGAAATCTTTAATTATTCTTAGACTTTCAGTTAACGTATTTTCCTGTTTTTCTAGCAATTTTATGGCATGACTCACAACACCGTAATTATCTTTTAAGAAAGCTAAATTATTTTGAAGTTCTTTATTTTTTAGAACTGCTTGGCAGGTTTTTACTGATTTACTTGCAAGATCCAAAAACAGTATTACAACGTTTTTAAAATTTTCTAAATTGAGAATAACTTCAACCTACCAATTATTTTGAGAATTATAAAATACAGTAATTTGATTTGCTTGAAGAAGTGGCACTAAAATACGCTATGAACTCAGTCGGGATTTACAGAATTATAATAAACTTGTCTAAATAATATTATAAAATATGCAAGATCTTGATACGTAAATTTTGCTTTACGTTTTTTAAAGAATAAAATAATTTGCGTTTTTTTATATACATTTTATCCACTAAATTTCACAAAAAAACTGATTTATCAAAAAAAATGCACCAAAACTGAAGAAAAAGCTTAAAAATAAGCACAAAATCTTGAAATAAGCACCAAATTCAAAGAAATACTAAAAAAGCAAAAAAAGCGTAAAAAACTTAGTGCCAAATGATTACATTCTTCACAATTTGTGCATATATTTAAACATATTTTTGATGCTTTAACTATTTAGCGTAAGCATAATAGCTAGGAATCCGCTCTCTAGTGATGATTATGAATTGATTCTATAAATCTAGTGTGATTACTTTAAAGAAAGAATAAACAGAAAGAAATCTAGACCTTGTGGATCAAATTTCTTTAAAATTTGACAAAGTTAGAATGGTTTAAACAAAGCATAATTTTGCAATTTTTCACAATTTACGTTTTTTTTTTTTTAAATAATGTTTAAAACTTGATTTATCAAAATGACTGCCTCGACTATAAATATACAAATATGAGTTTTAAAGTACATGAAATAGGGAATATTTTGAGCTACCGTAGATTTTCTTATCTTTTTCCAGAGGCTAAAAAAATGAGATACAAAAATGTGCCGTTTGCCGGTTTTGACAATTTTTAAATATTAAAAAACTCTTGATAATGCCTGATAAACCATTTCTCATATAGACAACCTTTTTTTCTTGTGTTCTGAAGAGTATTTACTGAAATTTTGACTAAAATCGACATAGGGTGACAGCGCTTTTTCGAGACATAAAAATTACAAGTTTTGAAGATCGCAAAAACATGTGCAACTTTCTGCATCAAAATAATGGTATATACGTATTGATTCTATAAGTATTGTGTGATCACTTTAAAAAGAGATTAAACGCGAGAAAATCTAGATCTTGCGGATCAAATTTTGTTAAGATTTGACAAATTAGAACGGTTTAAAAAGCAAAATTCTGCGATTTTGCTAAATTTACGGATTTTTTTGGAAGCTTAATATATCAAAATGACTGCTACATCTTTAAGCATAAAAATATGGGTTTTAAAGTACATGAAATAAGGAATAATTTGAGCCATCGTGGACCATTTTATTTTTTTCCAGAAATCCAAAAATTGAGATACAAAATAAGCCAAAAAAGACGTTTTATTGTGATATTTTTGACCTTTAAATGTGTGCCATTTTGAACAGGCAATATTCTAAGGTCCAAAATTTTGGAAATTTAATTTTTTTAATCCATATTGTGATCTCTGAAAATTTGTGCAAAATTAAAGTGGTCGACTTTTTCAAATAAGTCGAAAAGTAATGGAATTACTCATATATATCAAAATAAAACCTTTTAATGGGAAACCATACTTTATTGTGCTAAATTTTAATATTTTATATTTAAAACCGGTTTTGGCTGTTAGGCCATTGTCAGTTTTAATTTTTATCGATTTTCACAGCCAAAACCGGTCTTAAATAAAAAATAATAAAATTTAGCACAATAAAGTATATACAAATTTATTAAAATAACCTAACTTTAAATACTAATAAATTGTGCAAAAATCAGGTAAATAAATACTATATTTATTACAATTTTTATTTTATTTAGAAATAATAAATTGGAATTAATTATTTACTGCTAAACGAATATCTTTAAAAAAATTATAAATCGATCATTCATAATTTTGTCTAGTATTCTTGCATTTATATTGAACCCAGTAAGTTGTCAGCCAAAGCGGAAGTCCGTAAGTATGGTAATCGTATGTGCTAAGTGCAATAAAAATATGAGTCGTTATGACGATTAGATAAAATGTAATAATTGTAAAAATTACTTCCATATATTATGTAAAGATTTATCAGAAGAGATCTTTTGTGCTCTTAAACAATCGAGAGATATTAAGAAATGGGTTTGCAAAGATTGTGGAGAAGTAAACCTAACCTTAAACGTAAACAAACATAAAAAACTAACAATTAAAAATCAACAATTTGAAAAATCAAATCAATTATTTAAAAATTAACAACAAAATATTAGTAGAAGAAATAAATAAATTAAAACAAATTACATCATCATTAACCCAAGATGAAAAAAAAAAACATTTCAAAACATAATTGTTAATAAGAATGATTTAATTGTTAGACAGCAGTTCAATCTTTAATAAGTAGCACAAAAAAATTATAACTCTACTTTTCAATTTACCAACAAAATAGATCTCTTTCAGTTGGTTTCTATAAAAAGAACCAACAAAACATTGCAAGTAATTTCTCTACTAAAACTGCAATGACATGCAGCAATAATTCAAATGTCAATATAATAACATAAAAAGCCAATAAAAAAATAAATCACAGAAATGAAAAACCGTAACAAAAAAGAAAAAAGACAATAAAAGCTTTTGAAATTGTTGGCGTTTCAATCAAGAACCACAACATAACAGCAATTGCAAATATTTTTATTTTGTATCAAGACTACATCCGTTAACTAAACCTGAAGATTTAAATACCTATATGAAAGCTAAATTTCTCAAAGTAATATGTAAAAATTTAGAATTAAAGTACCCGCAACATTATTTAAGTAACCATTGACAGAAACCACTTTAATATAGCAATAGATTTAAACATGTTGCCTTATGGAGCCTATGTCACCCGATTTTTTACACAAACTCAAAACCACAGAAAAACAAATAACAACCAGACAACAGAATGGAGCGGTAACAGTTATTCATCAAAACGTCAATTGTAACTAAAATTAATGAAATATAATACTTTTACTTTAATTTAATTTAGATTTCTTCTTAGTCACAGAGCATTGGGTTTTGCAATCTGAATTGTTTCCCAATAATTAATATTACTAGCAAATCTCAGCATTTAAACAAAATAATATTCACGGCAAAGCTGCAATCTTAGCATCAGGTAAATACGTTGCAAATAGCAGACATGACAAACAAATTTTCTTAAAAAATGACAATAGAATTGGCATGCGCTGAATGCATTCTAGAAAATTGCAAAACTATATTTTTATGTGTGTATTGACCCCTTGAGGGATTAATAGTAGATTTTTTAACATATTTAAGATTATCCTGCACAAACTTATAATAATATTTGATCACAAAGGACAACTATTTAGGTTTGGTTGCAAATGAAAAACCTATTAATTAATCAAAATAAGACTTATCAATCTAACTAATCTAAACATACTAAATGAAGTACTGAGTACAATTAAAAATCCGCAAACAAATGTTAATACAATAAATTCTTACATTAGTATTGTTGGTGTGACAACAAAATTATTAAATATAGCTAACTGTAGTATAAGAAATAGTGTAATAGAATCAAATTTTTTTATCCTGCAACTAAATTAAAAGTTACAAAAATAATACATGTCATAAAATGCACCAGTACAAAAGATCTTGATGACTTATCAATATATGTCATTAAATACACTCAGTGTTTAATTATTAATTCACTTACAAATGCAATTAACCATTCATAAAACAATGCTGTAATTCCATCAATCTTGAAAATGGGCAAAATTAATCCAATTTACAAAAAAGGAGATTCACACAAAATATGCAATTATAGACTTATTTCTATTTTGCCGGTGTTCTCAAAGATATATGAACAAATTATATATAATAGATTAATAAGCTAGCTATTTAGAGCGCGATAACACTTTATGGATTTAGAATAGGATTTACAACTCCTCATGCTATATATAATTTCATTAATTTTTTTTTTAATAAATCTTGATAAAAAACAAGATGTATTTTTGGTGTTTTTCGACCTAACAAAAGCAGTTGATTGTCTTTTGCATGAGTTGAAGCTTATAGAATAAGAAGTAATTGTTACCGTCTCCTGTTCTATTACTTGTCAGAAATAAAACACATGACAAATGCTTATATTAATAATACGCTTTATATGTCAATATTTATAAGCTTATTACTATTTATATTATTCATCAACGACATGCCTCTAACAGTCAATGCATATATTACAATGTTTGCAGATAGTACAACTATTAATATGAAAGATTGCTGCATAAAAAAATCAATAAAGCAAGACGTGAGATGCTTATTTATTTGGATGTCTGGCTTACAAGAAATAATCTTTTGGCAAACATATTTAAAACTCACATTATAAACTTCAGAACACCGATAGGTCAAACTAATGTATATATGAATAATCAACGTATACTGGAAACAAATCAAGTAAAATTATTAGGAGTTATAGACAATATAAAACAATTTTAAATGAGACACTCACATACAACAAGTATGCTTCAAAATATGTAAATTTTCATACTTAATTGATGCAACACAAAATGATATACACGAAGAGGCAGCAAAAATTGTTTACATATCATATTGCCAATCACAAATAACATACGGCATAATAGTCTGGGCTTTTACATCAAATAGCAATTTTTAAAAACTATTTGTTGTACAAACACGACTAGTTTGTGCAATTGGAAATGTTAAACCTACATTTAGTTGCAGACAACTATTTAAAAGACTAAAATTAATGCCTTTAGCTAGTTTATATATATATATATATATATATATATATATATACAAAACCTTAAAATTTGTTAGGAACAATCTGTCGCTGTTTAAAAGTAATCAAGTACAACATGATAATATTACTAAATAAAAATTGCTCAGGTTGCTAAAGCATAGTCACAGCTATTATCATGACTTTTGTGTTGTGCAATGTATAAAACTATATAATGTTCTACCAAATGTTCTAAAAAAGCTACAACAAATTTTTTTTAACAACGTTAAACGTTGTTTTTACACAACCAATGAATATATTTTTTTAATCAAATGTGTTTGTTTGTATTTAAGATTTGTTTGTATGTTTTGTTATACAATAGTATATTAATTGTCTACGTCTTGTTTTATTTTAATTTTATGTTTATACAACAAATTTTAACGTGTTATTAATTTTAATGTCGTAAATAAGTTGTTATATAATTATTATAATTTATTAGCTAATAAGTTTTTCAAAATACTTAAATCATGTGTGTATACTAAAATTTTTAAAGCTATTCTTTGCAACATGTTTGTAACAATGCTTTTATACTAATATAACCTGTAATTTCTGAGACAAAATATTACATGTTTTTTTTTGTGTTATTAAATATTAGTCAACAAATAAAATAAATTATTTTATTTTAAATTAAATTTCGATATTAAATTCAACCCATCGACTGTAGTCATTACTTTAAAATTTATGACAAATACATATATACAAAAATTAACAACAATTATGGAAGTAAGCTTGTCATTTGTAAAATAGATATTTTAGATAATAAGTATATAATTGTTACTAATTAAAATAAATACTGATTTAGTATAATTATTAATAGAGAATTTAGTAGAATAGTTTTATTTATTGATACTGCGTAAATATAGTAAACGCCCCAACATCACGTTTACTTGTATCTTGTGCAGAAACGTCAGAAATGTCATCCGTCGGCCAAACTGACGAGAATTCTTCACAATTCATGCACCGACTTATTTAATATTTTATTTAGCCGCATGGCAGCACTATACGGTTTCCAACCATTAAATTATATATAAAGTCATTATAAAAGTTTGAGATTATGTAACATCTAATGTTCGTTTGTGCCACTCCAGTAAAATAGTAAACTCAAAGGTGTTTGTAAATAATATTTTGTAACCTTGACAGTTGAAGTTAAACTGTCAAAACAAAGTAAATAGTTTGGTGCACAATTTTAAAAAGGCGGCATATTTAAAGTGATTAATAATATACATATGAGAATGTAGGTAGACCAAATACTAGGCGTCGTCAGTATCTACAAAGCCTTCATTCTTTCAATTAATGGGTTCTGTAGTATTTATTATGTAATTAATTTATAGGTACATATTAAAAAGGCAGCTGTAAAGTAATATCATAAACATAAGTTTTTAAATATTGGACCGTGTACCAGAAAAAAAAAATTAATTACAATAGCGCCGGTGTTCTTAGTTTTATTTATTTTTAGGTTATGTTAACAAAACATTGCGTAAAGTTGATGTTAATTAATAAATGCACAGTTTAATATCACATGCTAGTAATTTAAATAAAGTAATTTAATCTTAATAGTAACATGTTGATTTTTATTTTAGATGCTACAAAGATGTTAAGAGTAAATCAGTTTATAGTTTTACACTGAAGACATGTGGATTCCGGAGTATTTAATTTTTACATGAAGTTGCTCATAAACAAAGCAATAAACCATTTTATTCTGATGTGAAAAATGTTAAAAAAAAGCGGTATCTAATTCTGTTGTGATGTCTAAACTTGGTGAAGCCGATAGAACTTGCAAAAAGGTAAATTTGATTTTAAGCTGTTTTTGCATTTGTCAATTTATTGTTTAATTTTAATGACTTATTTTGTATGATTAATTGCTGTCAACTTTATTGCAAATTTGTTTTACTTTACACGCAGCAATTTGTTCAGTTTTGAGTACTAACAACAGTACAATAATTGTTTTTTTTTGTTATAAAATATTTACATATTTACAATTTATATTATTTGTTTTTTCTCCCCACTTGCTGCTCTACACCGTTTTCATGTGGATGGCTGCAGAGTTTCGTATTCGGGGCACCATTTTATGTTTCTATTTATCTGCTTCTATCTTTTTCTAATTAGATCTTGTTAATATATAGCGTTTTTTAATTTTAAAAAATGTTTATAATTCTTTGTTTTCTTGATACTTTCAGGCAGTTAATTGTACGTGACAAGTCCATTGCATAGTATTGTTTGTTTTGCTTTTTCTGTTCTTGTTGTGTGTACATGTAAATTGCTTCTTCTTCTTGTGTTATGTCCGTGAATTTCTTTGTTGCATTTTATTTGGAGGTTGGTTTTAACTTCTTTATTTTTAATTTTGTTTTACACAGTTGATTTCTGATTTTAATTTATAGCCATTATCATGAGTTATCATTCTTTTTGTATGTATAAATTTATGTATTTATAAACACAAAACACAAATTATACTACACTGAATCAACAAAAAGCATTTAAAATTATTGTTTAATAAATTGAAGTTATACAGCAAAGGGTGGCATCACTTAAATTCATCAATAAATTGAATAAAAATAGAACGTATTTTAATCTGATGTTTTAATCTGACTAGATATTGGTCAATAAATTGACAGATGTAAAGTGACAAATTTAATCAGATTATGGCTTCAATGTCAGTAAGATCAGTAAGTCCTTAAAATTGAACAATAAATTGACAAATGTAAAAACAGCTTAAGTATATTACGTACAACCAATTAAAAGTTAGAAACATTCAAATATTAGGTAAAAGCAATCGATTAACACCTAATTTATTTAGAACAATATTCACTTTCATTTCCAGTTTTTAGAAACAATATATAATTAGTTTTATGCATTAATCTTCTGAATACTATTTAGCAATCAAATAAAAATAAATATTTTTATATGAATAGTATTTAAAATTCCATTACCACAATTGTCTCATGACTTTAATAAAAAAATATTTTTAATATATATGTATATTAAAAAAATGCCTTTTTTGATTTTTGATTTCACCAACTTGAAATTAACTTGAACAATAAAAATCAATTTGCAAGCTATACCTACTACAGCTTCTATTATAAAAAAATGTATTATTTTATATTAGCTAAATGTTTTAGAATTTTTTTTTTTTTTAAATACTTAATATATTCAGGTAAATTTCTAATTTTAATATTGTGCAATAACAACGTTATATTTTTGGTACTTTTTTGTATTCTTTAAATATTTTAAAATAAATATTGCAATATGTAAAAAAACAGTTTTTAGATTCAATATAGCCATTCTTAATTTTATAATATTTTCTGCAAATTTAATAAAAAAATTATTTTAATTTTTTTTACTATTTATACCAAGATTAATTGTTGTGTACATAGTAAAAATTGACTTGATTCAATACTATTAAGAAGTTTATTGGTTTCAATTTTACCCTAAAAATTGTTGCATTTACACAGCATAAAATAGCACAGCATATAATTTAAATTCCAATAATAATTTTTAACTGGTTTAACTTAAAGTCATTTTTAATAGCATATAAACGTCATATGTAAATTAGTTTGATAAAATGTTCTTTTAATTGTGTGTTTATAACGTCATTGCATCATTTTAATTAAAATTTTGTTTAAAAACAAATAAATTTTTTTTTTAATATACTAGTAATAAGTCTAATGGAATTGAAATAAATTGATTATTTAGTAAAAAAAATATTTTTAATTTTTTTCAATTTTTTTAGATTAGAAGTTTTAATTAAAATTTTTTTTTTCTTATTTTTAAAAATAAGAAATAGTTTTGAAGTATTTTTTTTTTTAGTTTTCAAAAAATCTTTTTAGTTTTAATTTTTTGTTGTGTTCAAATTGTATTTAATTAAAAAATATTTAATTATTTTGTACGATTTTATTTTTTGTTTTTTATTTTAATTTAAAGTTAAGGTAATTTTTGAGTAGTTTCATCAGATTGTAATTAGTAGATAAAAAATATATATTGTTAATTAACAAAATAAACTGCCATTTCAACAAATTTTGTTTGCCAACAATACAAGTATAAATCTCGTCAGAAAGCTTGGCAATTCTTTACATAAATCAATAATAATACAGGATTTGTCAAAAATACCGAAACACTTAAATAATTTATATATTTATAATAATGTAAAAAATTGCATTAAAAAAATTAAAAAATTCAAATTTTTATAATAAAATAAACATTATTTTATTTTTTAAGTTTTAAGATTAATTCTAATTACATAGAATTAATCTTAAAACTAAACTGAGAATTAAAAAATAAACAGGATGTTTGTTTTAATATAGAAATTTAGATTTTTTTTATAAAACACCCCTGTATATTTTTACATTTTTAATGATTAATGATTGTTTTATTATTTGTTTTTTAATGTTTTTGTTTTTTTTTTTAATTTATTTGAAGTTCAGGAAGTTTGCTTATAACTCAAAAATAGTATATTTTATAAAAAAAAAATAATTTACAAAAAATATTTGGAATTAATATTAGAATAAAAAAATATAAAAACATCACCCCGAATGTTTTTATAATTTTTCCCCAGTAAAAATAAAAAATTACAAAATTTTCACAACAAAATAATCACCCTATATATTGAAAATATTTTCAATCAATAGTTTGTATAAAATCTAAGAACTCATAAATTGTTTAGGTGTTCCGGTAGTTTTGACTAACCCTGTATATAAAAACCTAATTTGTTAATGTAAAAGTTTATATTGTTAGCAAACCAGATTTATTAAAATGACATTTTATATTGTTAGCTAGCAATATAATATATCTTGCTTACTTCTAGCAATGTGCATAAAGAATAAAAAGCCCCGATTACATATTAAATTGATTTATTATTTATTCTACTAAATAAACAAAATTTTACAGAAAAAATAAATACAATAAAATAAATATAAAGACATAAAAACATTTAATAATGAGTAAACATTCAACAATTTGTTTTTTTTTAGTAAGCTTAGAAATTTAAAATATTTTAAAAAACCAAAATAAATTTTACTTTAACAGAAGTAATAGCAAAACTTTAAAATTAAATGTAAATATTCCATATTATGTATATGACATTTGACAAGTTTTTAACGTTTAAAAAATATAAATTGTCAAGATGCAATTTACTGCAAAAAGAAATCTGAACTGACGGATAAAAATAATTTTAAATTAAATACATTACATCTGGATGGCTTAGCTGATAGAAACAAGTTTTGAAATATCAATCATAATTTGAATTATATATTTATACATACATTAATAATGCTGATAATTTTGCAAAACCAGTTTGTAATAACAAACATAATAAATAACAAAATAAAATTATTTATTCTATTAAAATGTCTACAACTAATAGATTTTATAAAATAATCAAAGAATATATTTTAAAAAATTGAATCATTCTTATCAAATTATTAGATAATTATTAAAATTAATTTTTATTTAATCATTATATTTAAATATTTATTTAAAATAAATTTAAATTTTTAAACTAAAATTTATAAAGTACAATTAAATAATTTAGACTATATTTGATTTAATATTTTATATACATAATTAAATCATAAAAAAATATGTAAATTTTAGTAGTTTTTTACTTATAATTTAATATTAAAATAATTATTTATTTGCAGTATACAATTTTAAACATTGAGAGGGGCTTTGATTTAGAAATATATGATGTAATCACTAATTAAATTAAATTGTATTATTTAATATTATATAAACTGTACACAGTAACTAGTTTGATAAACCATTCCTTTTCATTAATAACGTTTATAATATAAAATAAGTTTTATAATAAATGTAAAAAAAACTCACAATTACAAGCTGTAGTAGGAAAATCCATAAATAAGTTGTATGAAATCATAACACTTCCACAACGCGTACGCGTAAATATTTTGACTAAATAAGTTCAGTAGCTTTGAAATATTGCAAAATTTAATCGTTACACTTCTTTTTATTTTAAAATACGTATTTACCTGTTTAAATGAATAATACTTTTATTTAAATTTTGTTAATTCATATAAATAAAAATTATCTGTTATTTAAAATAAACTGTACATTCAAGAGGCAAATAACCGTACCGTGTCTCTTCTCAGTGTGTTACATTTCAACTGATTGCCTTTTAAGCCTGTCGGCTGTCACTGCTCCTCATTTCTATAGTGGCTTTGCGCTTGTGCGTGCCACTCTAATTTTGTGTTGCTGGTTTTTAGGTTTGGTCCGGTTGAATAATATTTACAGCAAAACACGAATAGTGTGGCCTCTATAATAGACAACTTAGTATTCACAAAAATTATGTTGAACGTGGTGGTATGCCTTTGCCCGTTTTAACATCTTTCAATTCCTGAACAACGTCGCTCATGAAATGTTTAAAATGTAAGCGCAAATCAAAAATGCTAAAACGGGCAACGGCATTAGTTTAACCACATTTAACATAATTTTTGTGTATACTAAGTTGCCTATTATAGAGGCCACACTATTTGTGTCTGGCTGTAATTATTTTATTTTGTGCTATTACATTAAGGTGTACACTCAATCTAAATCTTAAAATTAAAAAAACACATATATTATAAAAAAAGACATAATTAAAGTTTTGAACGCAAATCAATTACAAACATAGTACATTGTATTTTTTAATTTTATAAGTATATATCTGATATTGATTGTTTTTTTATTAAATACTCACAAATTAGCACTAATTACAATTTTACAACACTTTTGTAAAATTGTAAAATGGAAATAGAACTAGAGTATCTGATATGATTGCTTTATTACAGTTTAATTGTTCAATTTTCAAGCAACTACGTTTAACTGCATGATTGAAAATGACTATGTAGGTTAATACAAGATTCGTCGTTTAGTGGTGCATTTATTGTAATTAAAATGTATTTAACATAATAGTTTTCTGATTGATTAAAATATATGCAACAAAATCTAGTGTTAATTAATGAAGTTTGCTTAAATTCAAATAATGCTCAATTAAAGACTAAACCAATCAATGCAGCAGCTAAAATTGTTGCAAACAATAATTATATTTAATCTATATTTCAATAAATTATAACTATAGAAATAAATAAAAGTATTAAAGAAAAATTGTCTATATTTTATTTCCACATAAAGCCGCCTAGACAGTTATAAATTCTAAACGTATATAAAGATAAAAACTATGATGCTTGTTTGTCAGACGTGGAAACGAGTACATCCAATCTTAAAAACTAGATTAACAATTAATAGTTGTACGATTTTAAAAAAGCGGATCAACTGGGGTTGCTTTGATAGCCAGCCAGATATTTGATTTGAGTTACGCATTATTGCTGATAAGAATTTTCTTGTGTGATGCTGCATCAATCAAAAACAAAATAAACGTTAAATAGAAATAAATAACGTACAAGTACAAAGATATATTCTCATTGTCGTATAAATATTTATTTATTTTTAGGCTATTTATTGTAACCCACGTGTTTACGCAATACTAAACTTCTGTCGAAAGACTTTCAATACATCTATATATTGGCCTAGCGGATTTTTTTTTAAGATTTAAATGTGATATTTAGGAATAAGTATTTGTTTCTGATTATTGCACAGTTTAAAATAATTGAGGTTAGGGTATTTTAATAAAAAAATTATATACTTTATTGTGCTGATTTTACTTTTTTTTTTTAATTTTTTTAATTTTTTTTTTATATTAAGACCGGTTTCGGCTGTTAGGCCATCATCAGTTTTTTCTATTCACAGGTGTTGTTGTGTGTTGCGGGTGGTGTGAATTTGTTGTGCCTAACAGCCGAAACCAGTCTTAATATAAAATAAGTAAAATCAGCACAATAAAGTATATAAATTTTTTATTAAAATACCCTAACCTCAATTTAGAAATAACTTAGCATGTCATAAAAATACCTTTAAATTTTAACGAGTAAAACCACACTTGCTAAAACTTTAATCACATTAAAGAAAACTTATTCTTTAACAATTTTGAAAAAAATAATTTGTTATAATTTTTTCCTAAAAATGCAATCCTTATACCCGTAATCTTAAAAAAAAACTGTCTTTTAAAGTTCTGCAAAAAATTTAAAATTTAAAAACATTTTTTGTTCTTATTCTTTAGATAATTTTGAAGAAAAAAGTTATTTATAATTTTTTCATAAAAATGCAATTCTAAAAAGTTACAAACGATAAAAAAATCTAAAAAAAACTCAATTTTTTTTTTAAAATTTTGATTGTTTATTATTTTGAGGTCTTTGATTATAGACGTTATAGATTCTAACTTAAAAATTTTAAAAACCTGTGCCATCTTTGTTGATAAGTTCTTTGGAATGTATGTGGTATAGAAAGTGCTGTTATTTGCAAAACTATAACGAAGACTTTTAGTTATTTAAAGAAGGTATTAATGTAAATCAAAAATGTTGTCAAAGAATGAAAGTTTTAAGAAACACCAGCATTTATAATTTTGAGGTCACAGTTACAATCATTTTTTCTAGCTATAATTTTATATTGTCAAACAAATTCATTTACAGATTTGTAATTAAAACCCATACAATAGAGCTTGTTATTAAGATAAAGATGCTATACTTTATCAAATGCTTTGGAAATGTGTTACTGCAAGATTTACTATATAATTTTTTTTTGTGACTAACATAAGTCAGAAGATTATGTTGTCAAATGTTTTGATCAAAATCCATATTAATTGTAGAAAAACTTCAACAATTTGAAAATGTTTTTTTTTGCATAATAAGGCAACTATTTTAGTCAAAGTTGGTGTTGAGCTAATTCATTAGCAAATGTTTTAAGAATAATTGGTAAAATTTTATTTACACCTGATATCATTCTGATATTTAATTTAAAAAATTATTTTTTTTCAACACGTTGCTTAAAATAAAATGGACCTATTATTTTAACAATAGCCGGCATTGTAAGTACTGCAGCAAACTAGTTTGCAAAAATATTAGCTCGGTAGATAGCGTTGCGTTTTTGGTAGTGATTTTATACCGATAAATTCTAGTTAATAGCATACCGACCACTACCTTGATTTCCAGAATTATAATAAAAACAGCTACTTAAAATTTATTCTTATTTTTACATACAATTTGATATTTAATTAATTTTTTTACTAGCTCATTTAGAAAAAATTAAACTATAACTGGTCAGAGTATTTTTATCAGCATTAAAATAATTTTAGTACCTAAAAACGCATTTATTTCACTACCTGGATACATTTTTCGGCTATTTCTAATTATTATTTGACTAAATACTCTAAACAATAATAGCGGTCGATATGCTTTTAATAATTAAATATTAAAAATAACAAAAATAAAAATCAGTTGTTGAACCACTTGTTGTGGTAGTAGTTAAAGGCTGTCAAAAAAATTTATTTTTTTTTTGTACCGCTCCAAACTTAGTATTAAGATTCTATATATAATAATTAATAAAAAAAAAACTATTTAAGTGGTCCGATAACTGTGATTAACTTTATGTCAGTTATTAGCCTAAACCTGCAAACGTTTTTGTAAATTTAAAGTCAGTTTTTTATATATTCAAAAATGCAAAAAAAGCCGTCAGCTGCGTTTATAATAGTAGTAAGATTGTTAGTCAGTGTTTTAAAAGCATCTCAATAGCTACCTTGATTTCTAATATTGTACTTTGGCTACACTTCTATTTCTACATTATAATTTTTTGTTTATCTAAAATATTTTAGTCAAATTATAGTTGGAAATAACCAAAAAAAAAACAAACATAAAAAGAAAAATAGGTATCTACTTTTAGATACATTTTAATGCTATTTGCAAATATAGTTTGACTAAATAACTTGATAACCAAATATAGCTTGATCCTTTTTGAATGTACTGGTAAAAAATAAATTGAATTGATGTAGAACTGACAATTTTGTTTAAGTTACTGTTTTTGGTATAACACTGCAAATCAAAATAGCAATAATAAAAAAAAAAAATTTATATATATATATTTTTTTTTTTTATTTTTTTTTTTTTTTTTAAATTTTAATTACATTTTTCAATTTTGCAGTATTAGTAGTACTAACTGTAATGTGCAAGTTACTTTTATTTTCTAAGTAACTTGTTTTCGTCTTTGTAAGACGCGTATGCACAAGCCCAACGATTATTTCGTTTTTCAAGATTAATATTTAAAAATTTGCCTTGTTTTTTGTACTGCTAAAACCAGACTTATTTGTTTTAACAACTACAGCGCTGATTGCAGGGTCGGCTTTAAGTAAAGTGCATCCAGGGCTGTCGCAAACCCCCAAAATAAAATTTGTAGTAAATTGTTAAACAATTGTAAATACAATTTTTTAAAAACAAACTGAAAATGAGTTTATTTGAGTTTATGATTAAAACTGAGTGCTTTACTCGACCACCCAACTGTTTGTTATCAAGATAATTTATTTATCAACCTTTTCATCAATTTAATGATAAAATACATATTTGCAGAAAAGAAATACTTAATTTTTAAAACGACTATTAATGCTCAATTTCTAGAACAATAATACCTAGATAGAAGAACATAGCATTTTATTTGGAATTACTTGCTAACAATCAATAAAGTTAGAGCTTTGCTTACTCATCTAACTGTTGTCAAAGTTTATTGTCAAATTATATTTGCAAAAAAAAAACAATTTTCCAATAAAAGTACTTGCACATAGTCAATAAACTAAGTTCCTTGCCTACACACACACACACACACGCAACTTTTTGTTATTGAAAAGTTAATTTATCAACCTCTTCCTCTAATTTAATGACAAATTAGATTTGCAAAAAAAAAATTAAATTATGTTAGGTAAAGTTAAGTTAGATTTTATTAAATATTGTTTTCTTTTTTTTTTGCTCAAATCTACATATTGTGTAATCATACAAGGTAACCGCCATAAACTCACGGCCCAACTAAGAATTCATGCTTTTATTTATAAAAAAAACATTTTATTATTTTTTAATATAACTTTTCTTAACATCAACTTACTTATTACATTGCTTAATTAGTAATATACTAATAAAAATACTTTAAAAATATAATAAGAAAAAACATTTTAATAACAGGAAAACATCCAATTTAGTAAAAATATTAATACAAGTACTGTTACTTTCTCCACTGTAATTAGCTTGAGCTTTTTAACAACGTAGCGTCATTTAGAGAAATCCATCAGAAATTAAAACAGAATGACCAAGTTTTTGTGTTGTCTTAATTTTGATGTTTACTTATTTAATAATAATAATAACAGTTTATTTTTATGCCAGTTGGCCTTGAAAAGTATTTACATTACGTTTCACAATAATGTATACGTAACTTAATTAATATCCTTATTTAACAAAACTTATATTATCATAACAAATTATACCACGTGATTATCATAATATCATATAATACCACTTAAACTCTATAGTCTTTATCCATTTTTTTTCTTCTTTTAATGACGCTTGTCATCCACACTATTTCTCTTCCATCTTCTTTTAACACATCTTTTTTTTTTCATTTGTTCTTCTTTCATCTCAATACATTCTTTAAACATATGTTCTATTGTTTTATTAGCTTCTCCACACATTCTGCACAATTTGGATTCTTCATTCATCCAAAATTTGCAAACTTTTTCTTCATTTCCACATCTAAATCTTGCAAGTATCTTTTTTTCAATTTTGTGTATTTTGAATATTATTTTTTATAATCATTGCATATTTCTTATTGTACTTTGATTCATTCACTTTTGTTCTTCTCTCTTGCATTTCTATATCCCTATCACGCTTCGTTAATTCTTTCCACACAACTCTTCTACAATTTCTCATTCTTTCTACTTATTTATCTATTTTTATAAATCAGTTTGTGTTGTTGAGTTGTTTAAAGCACCGTAGTTCTTTACAACTTTGGTGCAATCTGTGATATTAGGTTTACTTACTTTTAAAGGTCTGGCATCAAAACATTTTACAACTTCGACGTCATCTGTGATAATAGGTTAGGTTGTAATATTAAGTTTAATTAGTTTTTAGGGTCTGGCACCAAAGCATTTTACAGCTTCAATGTTATCTGTAATATTAGGTTAAGTTGTGATTTTAAGTTTAGTTAATTTTTAGGGTATGGCATTGAAGTATTTTACAGCTTCGGTGTCATCTGTGATATTAGGTTAGAATAATGTATAGGTACTGGCATCAAAGTCTATGGTATCAGTTGTAATAGTAAATATTGTGATATTAGTTTTAAATAGTTTTTAATTTTAGCAACTGTGATATTAGGTTTAGTATTTAATTATTTATTTATTTAACCATTTTAAATTGTTGTTTTGTTTCTTCGACGCTATTAATAAAGAAAAAAAGTACTCTAAAAATTTAATTAAAAAATATAAATAAAAAAATTATTAAGTGGCGTGTAAATAGTTAGCAAAAAATAAGCAAAAATAAAACTTAAAGGTAAGCGTTCCTCACTACTTATTGCTCATTTGACGTTATGCACAGATTATGGTGGCTACTGGGATAATTTGTTTGTTTTTTATTAACTGTTACTTTCAGGGCAGATTTGTGTATTGATTATGGTTCTAATTGCTAAAAATTCTACAAAAGCTGTTGTTCTTGTGGCATATAGAAGAAGCCAGCGGTATGTGTTCAGATTCCTTTATGTTAGTTTTTCTACCGTCCAAAAAGCACTTGAGCGTTTTAGGAAAACCGGCAAAAATACTGGATCTGTCAGAAAACAAAAAACGACTATTATCGATGACCGATTTATTGTTTGTTCTACTCCCCGGAATTGTCATGTGACTTCAGTAAAAACCAGAAATCAACTTTGTAAGGTTTGTGGTACAAAATGAGTATGTGGACAGTTTGTCAAAAAATGCAAGAAAATAGCTAAAAATTTTGTAGACCAGCTAGACCAAAATTACTCCCACCTCACCGAGTAGCCAGACACCAACTTTTTTGCAAATTGAACATTGGCACAATGGAAGACTTTACTGTTTATTGGCAAGTCTAGATTTTGCCTACATTTGCAAGATGAAAAAGATCAATTACAAAAACAAAAAGAAAAACAATTTTTGGAGTGCACCTTTAAACCCCGGCTAAGTTATGGTAAAGGTTTTTTAATGGTATAAACAGGAATAATAATAGATGCTTGCACCGAGTAGATTGTTATTGATAGATGATTGCTGACTGCACTGTATATTAAAGAAATTAAAGAAAAAATTGTAGTCCCATTTGCTCTATTTATTGCCGATGGCTTTATTCTGATGCAGGATAACGCAAAACCGCATTTTGCAAAGAGCGTCACAAAATACTTGGTTGCAATTAAATAAAAAAAAAAACTCAACTAGCTTGCATGTACTCCAGATGGAAGTCTTATAAAACATGTTAGGGACATGCTTGGCAGGCGTGTTAAAGAACGTGCAGTTGCACCAACTACAATAAACAAGCTATGTGTGGCACAGAAAGAATAGCAGAATATTCCACAAAATAATATTTGTAAGTTCATTATTGGCATGGGCCGCCATATGCAGGCAATAATTAGGGCTCCAGAAAGCAATACACATTATTGAATTTTTATTAAACTTAAGTTTCAAGAGGAAGGTATGCCATTAACATTTAAAAACGATATTAGTCAAATGGCCGCCACAATTACGGTTGCAGTACCACATTCTCTTCATAAAATTTTCTATGACTAATTTGCACCTTTGCGGCTGTATGTCCTTGATAATTTTTTGAATTCCATCTTTAAGATCTTGAATTGATTGTGGAGCATTGGCATATACTTTATTTTTACGTGGCCTTAAAGAAAAAGTCTAAAAGTGTTAAATCACAAAATCTCGGTGGCCTGTGATTATCTTTTTGAGAAATAACACAAGTAAGAATCTTAGCGCCGTCTTGCTGAAAATAAACGTCGCTTTCATCAATATCTTCCAATTCCGGGAATAAAAAATTATTAATCATAGCTCGGTAGCGCCATCCATTTACCGTAACAGTTGCACTGGACATATTTTCAGAAAGTAGGGTCTAGTCACACCGCTAGCTCAAAAACCGCACCAAACAGTGACACGTTGAGAATGCAAAAACTTTTCAACAATCATTTTTAAATATTTTGAGCCTCAAATACGACAATTCTGCTTATTAACGCAGCCTTCAAAATGAAAATGTGCCTTATGATGAAGATGACATTTTAATGAAATTCCGGATTATTTTGATGCATTTGAAGAACCTAATCAGCAGAAATACGACGTTTATGTTGATTGACCGGCTTGAGTTTTTATGTTAACTTAACTTTAAAAGCCTTTTTGCTAAGTCTTTATGCAAAATACGGTGTAATGTCGTTTGTGGAATGTTTAATTCTAAAGAATTGACAAACCTGGGATTTCTTCAACACTACGGGCTACATCAGCAATATTCTCATGTGTTCTTGAGCGATGCACACGGTTTCAATTTTTACATCACAAACTTGTCCCAACAGCTCAAATTTTTCTACCAGGTTTACTATTGCCGGCCGAGAAACTCTATATATTTTGAAAAAATACATTTTCTTTAAAGTATACGTACATTATTGTTTTTACTAATTTATGTTTATTAAATAAACTAATAAATACCATATGTTGTTTTTTTCTACATCTTGGTGGTCTTTTTGATTGTAAAACACTTAAATTTTTATTAAAAAAAGCGAGTTTTTTGCATCTGAGTGTATAAAAGAATTAAATTAATTAATTAGTTCTAAGACTGAGTTTTGAAATGTTTGTATTGATTTACAAATTATATTAACAGTATAATGAATACTATATTGGCCCAACCATTGTATACATAGATAAACTGTTTACCTTAAAAGTAGTTGCTAGCAGCCAAATCTTGAAAGTTTTGAAAGACGCATTTTTTATGGCAAGTTGAGCAACTTTAGGTTAACTTTTTTTGTTAATTTTTTTTGACACTTTGCTAAAATATTATTTCTTAATTTTAGTAATGAGGTAACCTAATAAACCGTACTATACCGTAACCATTTATTGTAGTATTTTTTTTAAACCAATTATTAAGATGCTTTCAAAATTCCAAAAGATTGTAACCATAATTTATTTGGTTGACAAAAATACCTTGGATTTTTTTGGTGGTGGTTTACCTGCACGCCGTCATTTCATAAAACAGAGGATTATAATATAAAACTATAGTTTTATTTCAAGTACCAAACAAAAATTTTTATCTTGTACAAAGCTTTTTAAACAGCAAACAGAAGTTTTTGGACCCAACTTGCACTCATTATAATCATACCCAAATAGTCATGGAGTATTAGTATTATAAAATTAATGTATCTGACAGCCCTTACGTTGCTGATAGGTCTCACACGTATAGTAGGCAATCACTTTGGAGCAGTTTTTTTAATAAATTCACTCTCTTGTGATCACTTTAACTGGTTGGCCAGAACGTAAGTCATCTTCTAAAAACTTATAACCCATCTTAAACGTTCTAACCCATTGTTTTTCAGTAGAATATAAAAGTGAATCTTTACCGTATATGCCATCTAATCTTTGTTTAACTTAATAAGAAGCCAGACATTTTAATGAGAAGAATTTGATAACCGCTTGATACTCAATTTTTTGCAAATCTAGTTTAGGTTGAAAACTAACTATGTCTGTCTGGATATCACTACAAAACTGATTAAAACAAAAGGTCGAAATTGCACAAGTACGTTAATAATGCGTCACACTTTACTAAAAATATTTAAAAATGTAGTAGACCAGGAATTTATGACGGTTGTATTGTAAATATAAGTAAAGTTTACATTTAAGACAGGGTTATGTATTCATTATTAATATTAGCCGACACAATTATAATTTTTATTTGTGACTCATTGTTTAGTTGCCTAGTTAAACATAATTTTAAAAATTGTAATTGTAAAAATATAAAACTATATCTCACAACTGAATATAAGTATATTTTTAGTTGACAATTTGTGTAATAACTAAAATAAATAACATATATTCTTAGACACATTAGTTTTATTTAAAAATAAATTAGACTTACAAAACTCTTATAATATTATGCTGATATTTTATTTATAAACATAAAATTTGCGTTCTTAATATATTTGAACCTGACACGCCTGCAAAAAACTTTGCTTTTGCTATCTCTAGTTTCTGATAAAACATATTATAGTTTGTTCACTTTAAAATCTTTGAATTGTTAATTCATTTTTTTTTGTCCTTTAAGATTTTGTTTGATGTAATAACTTACGTGTATATAAAATAACTTGATGTCAATATTGTATACGACATAGTCGCCAAACTCGATTTGACTTATTTTATTTTCCACCTTAATTTTTCAATTTATAATAAGAGGGTAGCAGAGAAAGCTGTTTAGGGGGCCGTAGTGCAGTAGTGAAAGGCAGTTGACGGCATTATCAATTCAATTATATATAGTATGTGATTAGTTGCTCAAAACAACTCTTAAAAGTAGCTGCAATCTAAATTGCTAATATAGGGGTTGTATTTGGCAGTGAATCAAACGCTACATTGACTCACAAAGAATTGAAGAATAAAATAAAGTTAACTCAACATACTAATATGTTACTTTTTGGATACCAGAATATACAAACTTAAATTGATATATAATAAGCAAATACTTTTTACTAAAACAAACAAATTATTATTATTTTTTTAGATAAAAAAGTTATCAGTGTTTAATTGTATAATCCACAAAGCAACTTCTTTACCATTAAACAAAGAAAATTTTATCAAAGAAATAAATATAATTAAAAAATAGCTACAAATAATGAATACAATGAATCTATAATTGTTAAAATTTTAAACAAAAAGCAATTCAAAATTTGTATTAATAAAATATATCTATCACTAAAGAAATAAATAAAAGATATTGTTTATTAACTGATTTTAGTAATATATCTGAAAAATTATTTTATTTAAATAAAAATTTTAAAATTACTGTAGTAATTTTAAAACATATTATTAAATGCAAAAAAAAAACACTATTTGGGATAAAAGTAGTATGTATAAACTAAATTGTAGTGATTGCAATTTTATATATATTAGACAAACCATTAGAAACTTCAATATTAGATAGAAGAACCATATTCGAGTGTGAACATGACACATAATAATTCATAATTATCATCAGCATATTAAGTTAATAAATGTTATATTTATAGTAATTACCGTGCAGTTTAATACAAGATTTGATAAATTTGATCAGTTTATTCAAATGCTAGTCATACAATTAAGTTTTTAGTGTTTATTGTTAACTAAACTTAAAATCAATGTTATTGGAATTTACTGTTTCTATTAAATGTAAATTAAATGTACAATAAAATTGTACCTGCGCTTCAGCGGAGTACATAGTGGTTAGTAGCATGGGCTTTTAGTTCGTGAACGCGGGTTCGCTTCCCACAAAATATTGTTTTTTTTTTATACGTATAAATTACTCAATATTTATTTCTTAAAATTCTAGTTTATTCTATATATTTATTAAAAATAGATAATTTTTAAATCTAGTGTAAATATCTATATTTTCTTTTATGTTACCTTTTTCCGTTGCCTGTCTTGTGTGTTACAATTGTCAGCCACCACAAAGGGCACTGTGGTGTGAAATGTGTGTCTTTGTTCTATCCTTTTATTTATTATTATAGGTAAAAACGAGGTTAAAACTAATTCAGTTAATAATGTATGTGCTGGAGGTTGTGGATTTGTTGTTATTAGGAAAACAAAATGTAAGGGTTATGGACTAATTGTTCTTCTTGGTTGTATTGGTAAGAGTAGTGGCAAACATTATTGTAATGATCTACCTAATCAGCTGGATGTAGATGAAAACGTTTTAAACTCACAATGCACCGCATCGTAGGTTGTACAAAACGTTTTGTAGGACAGTAGCAACGTTTCTCAATTTCAGTCTAGTTTATCTATAAGTGACAACAGTCAATTAACATCTTTAATTGAAAAATTACAAATATTAGTTAATAGTAGATCTGAGAATGCGAAATTAAAATTACTTATTAATAATGTACTGAAGGTTCAAAATAAAAATGTCAAACTGAAAGTAACTATTAATACGTTAATTAAGCGTTTTGATGTGTTAGAAAGCAATGCTGGTGCTGATAATAATAGTATTTCAAACAATACTAGTGATGTTGCTGTTACTGATACTAATACTAGTGATCTAACTGCTAGTGCATTAATTTACGAAGAGATAGCTAAGCGACAAAAAAAGAGAAAATAATATTATCATGTTTTATCTTCCTGAAACATCAAATGACTTAAGCACAATACAAGCCGAATTGAACAAATTAAGTGCCTATGTCAGCATTAAAAGAACAATTTGCTTAGGTAAACCTAGTACTGGTCCTCGACCAGTCAAAATTGTATTAAAATCTGCCAGTTTGGCAAAACTTGTTTTAAAGAACAGGAAAAAACTTGATCATGTTTATATAAAATCTGATAATACACCTACGCAACGTAACTATCTTAATCACGTTCGAGAGCAATTAAAAATAAGAAAAAGTAATGATGATACAAATATTACAATTAAATATGTACCTAAAATTATCCAAGATTGTCAACGCACCAGCTCTGTTCTACCTACTCATCAGGAAAACTCCAACGCTCCCAACAGACAGAATGCATAGACTTAGATATATATTATCAAAAGTTAGAGATTTGAATACTAAAACTCACGAAGTTTATAACCTAGTAGATACTCAATCAAGTAATATTATTGCTCTTACTGAAACATGGCTAAAACTTGCTGTACGTAATGAGGAATTATTTCCACTTAATTTTTATGTGGTAGGAAGACCTGGCAAAAAAAGTGGTGGTGGTGCGCTAATTGCAGTACATTAAAGCTGTTAACTTAAACTATAAATCTCCGTGTATTAATATTGACGTTGTTGCAGTTAAGCTATTTCATGAATCGGAGGATCTAATTGTAATCTGCTTTTATATTCCAACTAAATCACCTGTTGAGCATTATAATATTTTGTTTGAACATTTGGAAAACACCTATAATATCGGCAATATTTTAATGTGGCAATTTTAATCTACCAGATTATGTAGATTACTCAGAAACTGGTTGTGTTAATTCTAAATTGTTGCCATTTACCAGTTTCATAAACGGACGTAACCTACGTCAACTTAATTTTGTACTCAACGAATACAACAATTTATTAGATTTAGTTTTAACTTTGTGTGATATAAAATGTGATGTAAAATTAGCTGAAGGAGATTTAGTTAAACCGGATAAATACCAATTAAAATTTAATCAGCTTTTATAAATACGGGCATAGATTTTTCTTTGTCAAGCTCAAGCTAACTAAAAAAGAGTTTAAAACAGTGTATCCCTTGGCCTTGGTTTTTGAAGAAACTAGAACTACTACAAAAGTAATAACCAAGTAAAACAGTTTCGGGTTAAAACTGTTATAATACGAGTATATATATAAAAAATCATGCCAATTTTAAATAAATCAGCTTGTGAATATAATTAATTTAAATTTATATTGTTTTTTTTTAAACATTGTTTATATCCATGAAAAAAAATTTAGTTAACATTAAAATTTATATAACATGATTATTAGATATTTATTCTAAATTCTTTATTAGGATCTTTTATGTAATCAGCCGGATTCAAAACTTTACCAACAAATGTGTATATTGAGTCGTATTCCGACAGCAAAAAATTAATCTAGTTTTTTATATGATGTGTAGTTTTTTTTGTAGTCTATTATATTCTACTTTTTTAATGTAATAACTGAATACTAAGCTACAACTTTTACTATCATTTATCTTTTAGAACAAGTTGTAATAATGTATATTTAAGTATAACTTTTGAAATGTTATTTATAAACTAATTTAATATAATAATAATAGTTTAACAAAAATAATTAAAATTTTAATAAACATTGATCTAATAAAACTATTTTCACCAACGAACGTTTTTCTTCTCCCAGTCTTTACTAATTGTTTGTTACTGAGCGCATTTATAAAAGTATAAATTATAAAGTGCAGTGTACATTTGAAATAGTGTTAATTGTGTGTTAAGCAAACTAAGTGTTTGAATTATACGAACAATAGTGTTTACACAAGAATACTTACATAATGCATAAATATAAAATATAATAAAATAAAATGCTAAACTATATTATAAGCGTTGGAAATTTTTCAATTTCATTATAATTATAAACACATCCAGTGATAAGAACATGTTTAATGTAAGTTTTAAATTGTTTAATGCACATATTTTTAACATTTGCTGCTAGTCTATTGTAGCATTGGAAAGATAAAGTGACGATTTTCTGTAAAAGGAAAGATTACATGCCTCAAGTTTTTAGTTATTACTTGCCCGTGTGGAATTGTCATGTCTGTCTCCGTTACGTATAAATTCTGATTTGTTATTATGAAAATAATTTAATGTTTAAAATAATTATATAGAATAAAATGCCATTATTTTATTGTTTATAAATGTTGTTCTGCAGGATACAGTATGCTCGAGATTAAATATAAGATAAACGATCCGTTTTTGTGCAATAAATACTCTATTGCAATCTACTGCCAAGCCTCATATTGTAATAATATAGCTCAGTATAGAGTACACCATGCCATAGTACGCAGTAATAAGCTCTTTTCCATTGACTGATTTTTTAAGATTTTATAAAGCAAAATAAGCTGAGTTTAACAGCCTGTGGAAATAGCATTGAGCTGCTCTGGGTAAAAAGACACTCCAACAAAGTAGGTAACATTGAGGCGGACGAGCTGGCGCGTAAACAAAAAAATATCAAGCAAACAATAAACAACAAAAACCACAAATAATAAATACGAACCATACGATTTAAATGTCAATAAAAAGTTTAACATAAATAATGTAAACAATAAAATCACAGGAACTGCACAAAATAGCAACGAACTTTTTGCAGCTGTTAAACCAACTAAAAAAGCTTGGTTTCATGTCTCACGATACCCATTATATGTATATGTCTGAGCAAGATCTTACAAAAAAACTGAATAAACAGTTTAATATTACTGAAATCTTATGTAAAAAAATCAATACTCAACATCCAAACCCCACTTTTAGCAGCTTTAAAGTGTCTGCACCATTTTCGCTACTAAAAACGTTGGAATCACCTAGCACTTGGACGGAAAGAATTGTTGTCACTCAATATAATTTTTTTCTGAAAAAGCATCGGCATCCATTGAGGCACTAACCCCAACACCAATTAGAAGTTATACCAACGTTAGAAGCCTCAACAATAAGTCTGCAGATCTTGAAGTATATATTAAATCGACGTGCTTTTAATTTCTGAACACTGGCAGTGTTTAGAACAATTAAACTCACTTGCAATTGATGGCTATGCGCTTAAGTCAGAATATTGCAGAGAAATCAACACACACAGAGGTACAGCTATCTACAGCAAGAAAAATCTCCAACTTAAAACTCGTGCCTATATAAATAAGTTTTCAGTGCTTAAATCATTTGAGTGTTGTGGCGCAGAATTTTATACATCACGTAAAAACATAATATTTATTACAGTGTACCGCCCTCCAAAAGCTAATATAGATATATTTTTTGAAAAACTTTCATTAATATTAGAGTTAGTAGCAGTAGAAAACAAAACAATTGTTATAGGCGGTGATTTTAATATTGACCTTCTCACGGCCAGTAATATAAAAAACGAATTTATGGATATTTTGAAATGCCATAATATTCACAATTCCATATACGAACCAACACGTATTGAAAATGATCAGGAATCCTGTCTAGATATCATCTGTGTAAATGTAAGTCCGGAAAATTATGTAGCAAAGGTACTAAAATCTAATATGTCTGACCATTTTGCTCAGTTTATTATTATTAAATGTGAGAAAATCACTCAAGATAAAACCTTTCAGTATAAGAGGCAATTTTCTGAGAAAAACATTAATCAGTTCTGTAGATTTTTAAATTCAGAAACGTGGACAACGGTAATTAATAGTACATGTGCAAAAGACGCTTTTAACATTTTCTTAGAAAAGTTTATGAGTTATTTTAATCAAAGTTTTCAACTAAAAAAAACTTAAAACCACATACACAAACGTAGCTGGATCACTCCCGAAATAATGGAAATGAGACGGAAAGTATCAAATTTAAAAGAGCTTTTTAATAAATATCCAGTCTTAAATCCTTTTACTATCCAACAAGAACAAATATACATCGACGCAAACAAATCATGACAACGAAATTAACAAAAAGACACAAACAAGTCAGACTGAATTATATGAACAAAATAATGTTCATTTATTTAAACCTAACAAAAAAACTTCTTTTAAAAGTACTAAAACCATTACAACGGAAACTAAACAAATGACTCAAGATGGAACCAATATTACTAATAAAAAGTTTCATTCTTCTTCATCACATCTTAATATTGCCAAGACACATTCAAACAAAACAAATGTTTTAATTGTTGCGGATGAAAATGGAAGAAATGTTAGAGAGTTGCTTTCTGATTATTTACCGAAAAACCAAATCAACATCAACGCAATATTGAAACCAAATGCAACGTTTGAAGATGTTACTTCAAGTTTGTGTGCAGAAGCCAAACATTATAACAAAAACAACTACATCATTATTTTTGCCAGAAAAAATAATATTTTAAAAGGCAAGCTTATCAATAACTTGGTAATAACAAAACTGATAAACCATATAACACACACAAATGTGATATTTGTTGGTTGTACTTATTTTACAAACCGTTTAGTGCTTAATCAATTTACATTTGAAATAAATCAGCAAATAAACAATACAATTAAAGATAATCAAACCGATAATATTACATATATAGACTCTAATTCAATATTATTAAGCATATTTAAAAAACAAGTTTAATGAATTAAATCAAGCTGGACTACGGGCAATATTCTACAGAGTATGTAATAGAATTTGTGAATTTAAATCATTAGCTAGGCATAGGAAAATTAATACACATTCTGCACAAAACAACATGCAAGTTCCTTTAGAACTGCATAATAATACAACGGAAACCAATGAGGAACTAGAGTTAAATAAAACATTTTATGAAATGGCAACAACTAGCAGTTTTATAGAAAAAACGGCAGTAGTAATAAGAAATTCGTAGTTAGCCATCAAAATATGAGTAGTTTAACCAACAAAATAGAACAAATAAAAATATTTTTGGATACTTATAGTAGCGACATTTTTTGCATATCTGAACATTGGTTTACTGAAACAATATAACAAATATCAGTATAGCAGGATATTATATATCAAATTATTTTTCAAGAAAACTTTATATACATGGCGGAGATGCAATATTAGTAACGAATAATCTACGATCAACTGCTCTTGAACAATATAATAATTTGTAAATAGAAAAACACTACAAATGCACAGCAATTAAAATAAACATAGAAAACACAGTTATAACTATATTAACTATTTACAGAATTCCAACTGGTGACTATAATTTATTCCTGAAGCAGTTTGAAGAATCTTTAAAACTGTTAAACAAAATTAACAGATCTCTTATCATCTTATAATTTAGAACCTAAAATATACCAACCAACACGTCGACAAAATTGTCTAAATAATATATGTGTAACTAAAAATACGTTAAACGTTAAGGCTTATGTATTACAAAACGGATTTTCAGACCACAACGTGCAGTCTATAGAATGGAAAATTAATAATTATTCCAAAAATACAGTAATCAACTACAGACAGTTACATAATATTAATAATATTGACAAATTTGTACAGCTACTTGGCTATCACAATTGGAATGAGATATTAGATTCAAATATCCTATCAGAAAAATGTACTCTGTTTTTTACTAATATTAACTTATTTTTTGAAGCAGCCTTTTCAACTAATAAAAAGAATGGAGTTAACAATTTCAAACAAAACCAGTGGATTACGCGAGGGATTAGAACATCTTCACAAAAACTCAAAGAATTGCACCTGTTATGTTCACATGGCAATGAACATGACAAACTTTTATATAATCGGTTTAAATCTATCTATAAAAAAACAAGTATATTAGCTAAAAAAATGTATTTAAACAAACGATTGATCAACTCTGACAATATGAACCGTACTGCATGGCAAATTATTAATAGTATTGCAAAACCTCGACAGAACTATGGAATTAATAGTTTAAATATAAATGATAAAATTGAAACAAACTTATCAGATAATACAAACCATCTTAACTTAACACTTATTTTATTATCATTACAGACTCATTAATAGAAGGTGATATAACTGCTGATGTTTCGCATATTGAACTTAATAGAAATTCTATATACCTTTAACCTGCGTCCGAACAAGAACTAGTACAAGCCGTACACAAATTAAAAAACACAAACTCTTCGGGTTCAGATGGAATTAGTAGCAAACTTTTTAAAATGTCCATAAATCAATTTAAGATGCCATTCACATCTATCATAAACGACTCTTTAAACCAAGGTATTTTTCCGGATAACATCAAAAACGCAAAAATAATTCCATTACTTAAAAAAGGAAATAATCATACTAAAGAAAACTACCACCCTATATCTATTTTAAGCACATTTGCAAAAGTTCTTGAAACAATTATGGCAGATAGATTAATCAGTTTTTTTTTAATCAACACAAATTATTAAATGAGACGCAATATGGTTTTAGGAAAATCAGGTCAACCACAGATGCTATTTTAAAATACTTGGAATATATTTACGCTGGGTTAGATGAAGGAAAGCAGTGTTTGGGCATATTTTTAGATCTTACTAAAGCCTTTGATCTAGTAGACCATAACATATTGTTAGACAAATTATATAGATACGGTATAAGAGGCACTGCTCTAAACTGGTTTAAAGACTATTTAGAAGGACGAACACATTATGTGCAAATACAAGATATTAAATCTACAAATTTAAAATTAAAAAGGGAGATACCGCAAGGCTTGGTGTTAGGGCCTCTTTTGTTTATCATTTATGTTAATGGCATAGATTTACAAGGAAAAAGTGTAATGTTTGCAGACGATACATCGCTGTTTGTCGCATCAAAAAGTCTAGACAATGTCCTGTTAGAATCAAATGAAACAACTAAAAATTTAAATACATGGTATGAAGCAAATAACTTGTACGTGAACTCAAACAAATCAACAGTTATCAAATTTTGTGCCAACAATGTAGAAAACAACAGCTCGGTTTTAATAAACTGGAAGAATGTATCTATAGAACAAACAATTCATACAAAAATTTTAGGAGTTATAATTGATCAACGTTGCAATTGGTATGAACATATAAACTATGTATCAAAAAAATTGGGACCTTTATGTTATGTAGCTTTAAAACTTAGGCAAATTGTAGATTTTAAGTTACTTATGTTATTTTATTATGCACACTTTGAAGCATGCATATCTTACTGTATTGTTGCATGGGGCAAGTCAAGTAAAATAAGTCGTGTTTTTAAATTACAAAAACGTATGCTACAAATCATGTTACGCAAATCAACAGATGAACATTGTAGACCGTTATTTCAGAAAGATAGAATACTTACAGTGTATTGTATATATATCTATAGAACATTATTATATGTAAAAAATAACTTATCTGCGTTTAAAAGGGACAACTGTAACAGAACGGTTTATAATACCAGGCATGGACATTCACTGTTAAGTATTCCAAATCATAATCTGCAATTGTATGAAAAGAGTCCAAATTATACATGGACATCAAGTTATACAACAAATTGCCAATTTGTATAAAACTACTAAACCAGAAAGATTTTAAACGTGTAGTAAAAGAAATACTTGTATCTAAAGCTTATTATAATATAGATGAATATTTTAATGACAACTGTTTTAAATTGTAAACATTTATGTTGTATATGTGTATATTTTTAAATTGTAATTAATATTTTAATCATGTATATTTATATTTATGTATGTATATTATGAACTTGTCTTATATCATTGCAATATGATCTTTGGACCAATAAAGTATTATTATTATTTTTATTATTATTATAATTATTAATATATAAAATATGCATTGCAAATGCAAAACGGCTATTCAATGACAACTACATCCGAAACTCAGATAATAAAATAAAAGCAATGTGGAAACTCATCAAAGATAAAACATCTTGCAATAATATTCCAATTTCTATTTTACTTCAAGGATATAAGAACGATAATGACTTGTAAAAAGTACCTTTGGCGATAATTCTCCGGAATTACATAAAGTCGACAAACATATTAAAATACATGAAAACAGTTTCTTTTTTAGTCCCGTTACAAAAACTGATATAATGGAAATTTTATATAAATTATATAACTCAAACGCAGCTGGAGATGATGGTATTTCTACAAAACTACTTAAACAATGTTCAGCTTTTATATCAGAAATATTAGCATTTCTCTGTAACTTATCATTAGAAACTGGGACATTTCCATCAAAACTCAAAAATGCAGTAGTTATTCCACTTTTTAAAAACGGAGACCATGAATGTATTGAAAACTACAGACCAATTAATCTATTGTCCAGTTTTTCAAAAGTATTTGAATCCGTTGTAAATACTAAACTAGTAGCGTTTTTCAAAAAGTATAATCTTTTTAATAATAATCAGCATGGTTTTTTAGCAGGGCATAGCGTAGACACAGCCTTATTTAATTTTATGTCACACATACACTTGGCATTAGACAATCAAGAATTAGCTTTTGGGCTCTTTGTTGACTTATCTAAGGCTTTCGATTGTGTAAACCATGAGATGTTGTTACATAAGTTGCACTGCTACGGTGTAAGAGGCGTTGCAATAAAATGGTTTAAGTCATTTCTAACTAGCAGGTCGCATGCAGTGATAATTAATGGTACTCAGTCAAATTCAACTAATCTAGGGCTTGGTCTGCCTCAGGGCGTTCTATTGAGTCCAACTTTATTCATTATTTACGCAAACGAACTTGTAAACTGTATATCACAATCAAATTGTCATTTATCGTCATATGCAGACGATAACAATTTTATTATTACCGGAAAAGACATATCTCAAATAGAACCAACGGTGCAAACAACGTTCAATGAGTTTAATTCAAGGTGCAACATAAATAAGTTATGCATAAATAATGAAAAAACAGTGTGTGTAGTTTTCAAAAGTAGACAAAGTTTACATAATCACAACTCAATTATTATTGATCAAACTCCTATCGGCTGCATTAACCTTGCAGCTACAACTAAAGTGTTAGAAATCACACTAGATTGCAATAACAAGTGGTTTACGCATATTGAATCACTATGTAGTAAGTTGGCAAAAACATGTTTTGCAATTAGAAACATTACTCGTGAGTGCAATTATGAGTCTGTGATATCAACATACTACGCTTCATTTTATTCTATCAGGCAATATGGGATTATACACTGGGGTATGTCTTCTCAAAGCAATAGAGTATTTTTAATGCAAAAACGTGTTGTGAGAATCATTTCTAATCTCAAAAGCAAAGACTTGTAGGGAAGCATTTAAAAAGCATCTTATTCTTACACTGCCCAGCGTATATATTTGAAGTTTTATGTTTTGTTAAAAAATATTATGACAAATTCAACAATAATCTTGTACATCATAGCTACAGCACGCGTCAAGACTTATATCTAAGACCAAATAGACACCATTTAGCATTATATGAAAAATCTTTAAACCATATGGGGTGCAAATTATTTAATATGCTCCCAATAGAAATAAAGTCGATCAAAGATTTTAAAATATTTAAAACAAAAATTAAAAAAATATTTAATAGTTTTAAATTGTTACGATGTACAAGATTACTTTAACGCGTAACAGTTTTCTTTGTTTATTTTAACTTTTGTTGTTGTCTTATTTTTTATGTTAAATGTAATTTTAATTAGAAAACAATTTTAAATTTTATGTGCTATTGCATTTTGTATCTGTATGACTTGTTTCATTTACTGATGTACTTACTATGTGTAATTTATATATGTATGTGCAATTTAAATGATACTAATAAATTATTATTAATATTATTATTATAAAGGGTCAACCCTTATAGCGTGTGGTCCTGAACCCTAGACCGTTTTAACACTCAAAAGCTTAAATAATCTACTAAAAATTAACACACACAATGCACTGAGACGGCGTTGGGATGATACACCGGGCTGCAGACAGGCAAAGGAAGCAATGACTGCTCCTAACGCCAAGACAGCCGATTACTACTTGCGAATTTGCAAATTATGACAGGAATCTTGACAGGACACTGCAAACTAAAGAAACACATGCACATGATTGGTATTGGAAACAATCCAACGTGTAAAGGATGTGAAATAGACGACAAGACAATTGAGCACGTGCTATGCACATGCCCGGCCCTCTCATACGATAGAGAATCCATGTTGGGGAGCTGCTGGTTTGATATGGCCAGCATAAGGGAGACCACTCCAAGCGTTGTACTTGCATATATTAGCCACATAGGGTGGTTAAATGCAAAGACAACGGAATGAGGTCACCACTGGAGGAGGTACAAAGGGCCTTATGAGGCCTACGTGCAGTAGACTTTGGTTTACCCTCTAACTTTCAATCCAGAATCCAAAAACTGAGTTTAATTTGGAACATGTAACCTTAATTTGTTGTGCCTATTGCAAATTAGTATCAATGGTATCTCCCAAAAATGTTGTAGTTTTACTAAGAAGCAATTGTATGTTATTTTGTCAATGTTATCTGTTTATTGCCGAATAAAATCTAATGGACTGCATTTGTACTATCTTTTTTTGTGATTTCTTTTTACTTCGCTTCATCGTACTTCCAGACCAGAATAGAGCAACAAAAAAGCAAATTAAGCTCAAAAATGGCATCAAATTATGTTTACTGACAAATCTCAATTTAGTTTTAATAATAATATATAATATAAATATGCTGCTGGCTCCCTGTGTTTTAGATTAGTTAAAACTCCTGTTCTAATTCTTCAGGCAAATGCAAAATTTGAATCTTTCCATTTAACCGCCTTACTAACCCAATTAGCGCGAGTCCAAACATGAATAAAGATGCTGTCTCTCGCAGGTACTTTTAACAAAGTTTGGTACGTCATCATTTTACTGATTGTCGTCAATATCTTTTGCTGTATTCCCATAGCTTTTACCTTCTATAACGCAATTGTTAGATCCATTTTTCTACCGCATCCATATCAGTCCCATTTTGCGCCATGAATTGTTTTATTTCCCGCACCATACCGTCAGCATCGCTTACAATTGTATTCATGATGTACTGTATTCTCGAAAAGGTTGTACTAATTTTAAACATCTCTAATCCTTGTATTTATACTAGATTATAAATTGAAAAAAGTCACTTGACTGGTTTCCTCCAATCAAATGTTTCTAAATCCTTATCATCTAATTACGTCAGCATAATTAAAATTTTTGACAAGTCTCAAAATGCTCAATTTTTAATTATATTCCCACACTTTTCAAAACAATGCACTTATCTTTTAATTACGTCAGCAAATCCTTATGGTTTTTACGACTTCTGCTCCATATACCTTATCGCGTTTGCTACTTCCTGCTCACTCATTCTTATCTTTTAATTACGTCTGCACAATTAAAGTTTTCGAATCCTTATCTTTTTTACGAATTGATGTTCACTCATTTTTATCTTTTGACATGTTTCAACCTACAATATTTCAATGACGTCATCTATCCCAATTTACTTTTTTATCCCACTCTTTTCGAGTTTTTGCATACCTCTCGCACTCACACACTCTTATGGCGGTACTGCCTACTTTGCGCACAGAAGGGCGCCACTGGCGTTGCCCACTTCACGCGCTCGGCTTTACAGACATGCCCAGATGGGCGCCCCCGACCGGATGTGAAACCCAAGAGCGCCGCCGGCGGCGTCCACTTCCAACCGGCTGACACAAGCTAAGATGGCCGTCCCCGACCGGATGCAAAATCCAAGATGGCGGCAAAGTTGCGTTTTTGACCACCATGTAAATCTCTATAAGAAATTGAGCCCGTACTCTTATTGCTACTCTACTGAGATCATCAGCGTAGCTTAGGGCAAAACTGCCAATATTGTTAAATATCTGTAGTAAGTCATCTATAACTAAGCACTACAGTAAGAATGAAAGTACGCATTGCTGACTTTGATTTCTACAGTTTTTTTTATATAATGCTATGGTTACAATCCGGTTTTTGAGCATAGTCAACCCATTGTTAGACAAGAGGGTCTATTTCTTAACTCTATATTGTCTTTGCAATAGATTTGAAAGTTGTATTGTATTTGACAATTCAATATTTCAAAAAACACCCAAAGCTATTTTTGCATTGGATAGGTTTTTTTACACTAGCTGGTTAGCTGATTTACAGCTAGTTTGCAAGATTGGTGTATAGGATTTAGCAAAAACATACGTAAATCTTTCTGGTTTTGGTATAAATACCACTTTTATACCGGTCTTCAGCTGCATGGTATTTGTGAAAGTGCTGAGTATTTTCTGAGAATTTCTCAGCACTGCAAACTTTTTTTGTAGCATGATAGAATACATTTTATTGGCTTCTGGCAACTTAAATGGTTTGAATGTGTTGATAGTTTGCTAAAGTTAGGTCATTAATCTTGCTACGCGAGGCTTTGCAAAACGTTGACGCGTTACTTTTGTTCAAGCTTAAACTCTATTATAAATTTTAGGAGTTTTTAATTTCTTAGGTTTATGTTCTTGCGTGAGTCATACCTGCTGCTAGTTAGCTGCAGTAGTTTAGCAGGTCTACGCCACTATTTCAGGTTGCTTCAATTGATTATAGTTTTTGTTTACTTCTAGCCAGTAAAATAATATTTTTAGCCATAATTCTTACTTTTGAGTTCTGCTGCTTATTTTTTTAACAGAACGTTTTTACAAAAAACAGTAATAATATCTGCCTCAAAGATTTCCATACTTGCCTAGTTTTTTCCTTCATTTGTAGTTTTTAATCTACAGTTGTGATCGTTGATGCAACCTGGATGACACGACACTTTACAAATAATGCAAATTGCCATTAAGTTGGTTATTGGCAATTTTGTTGCTGGTAAGGTTGTTTCTAGCCATTATTTAAAATGCACATCACTCATAACAAGCAACACTTTGTTTAAATATCAAATTTAATTCAATTTTATTTAATATAGAGAGCAATACACTTGATATACACAAACGTTTGCTTTCAATAAAATTCGACAATAACAAGCTGTTGTGTTAATTTCTGATCCAAAGTTAACTAATGATTTAGACACCTGCGTAACGTTAAAAATCTTTGCATTTTTTATAAATATTTCCATTCATTGTTTAAATAAAATACAAGACATATTGCCATTTAAACAAATATTTACTTGTAGTACAAGGTTTGCTAGGAATTCTAACAAGTAATTTTTGACAAATCAGAAATATACTAAAATTTTAAGACAGATTTTTAACCGTATTTTTGACATATAGAATAGACTTAGTATATAAGTCACAAATAGTCAAGGTCAATATTCACAGAGTGTTTGAATTTTGTGTTCAATGTAATAGTTTCATAAAGTGTTAAGATATTTTATGTTATTGTGACATATCACATTTTGAAACTTAAAAAAAATCTATTATAATATATTATTATTGCTACTAGTTGTCAAAAGCATGACAGCAACTCAACACTAAAATAACGACAGATTTCTTTATTTTTCCACGTCTGGCTTTGCTCAACAATAAAATATTAAGTAACAGCAAAAAAATGCAATCCACAACATTATAAAAAATGCACTTTAGAATAACAGATGGCAATAGTATTTCTACAACAGAATTATATATTTAAAGACTTATTAATTAAATAATATCAAAATAAAAATTAAAATGATTAAATACTAAAAATACAAAAAAAGGATATTACATCACACGGCTTTTTGACGCTTTTATTATCTTGCTATAGATGTATGAACTTTGGCCATAAACGGTCAAGTAACTTATATCACTAATACATCAACAACAGATATTATACGAAAGTAGAACATACTACTTTAAACTCAACAAAACATTTAATTTTGCAACAAATTAATTTATTTTTTATAACAAAAATATTAAAAAAAACCTTTTTTTAGTTTAAACTAATATTCTTGTGTGTAATTTGCAAACATCTTGTTATGAAGGTTATTTGTATTATTTTGTCTTGTTAAAGTTATTGTTTGTAAAACTTGTTTTGCTGTTAGTTTGCTTTATTTAACCATTTATATGTTTTAGGAAAGTTATTTAAAATTTACAGTAGTGCAAATAATCTTTTCATTTGTTCATCTTACTCTGTCGGGTCGATTAATCTAACCAGTTGAAAAAATAAGGTTAGAATAAAATGAAATGAAGTATATTGGACGCAAGAGTTCTGGTACGCAAAAACAGCAATCCTTTAAAACTAAATCTGTTTGTTTTTAAGCCGGTGTTAATTTTAATATTAAATTACAGGTTTTATTCAATTTATTCAATATGTAGTTATAAAATTTGTTGGTTTTAAAATAGAGCGGTAAAACGTGGATTAAGAAATAAACTAAAAAAGTTGGTTAGCATTACAGAAAATAATTAATTACATTTGTATGTACTTTTATAATACGTAACAAAAGTATTTTGATTATTTGGTTATTAAATCATTCAAATTAAATAGCTATATACGTACAATTTTTTATTTTTTAATTTTTTAATTTTATTTATTTATTTCAATAAAAATCAAACTTAATACAGCCAATACAAGACAATCTTTCATATCTATATAGGTAGGCTAATTAAAGACCAAACTAATTCGATCAAAGCTCTGTGGATAGTTACGCTTTTGCACTCTATACTAAAACATTATATGAGTCATTACTCTTCAGAAAACAACGTACTCGCAAACATGATTACGGGTAACCTATTAATTTAAGTGCTCCAGTAATATATTTACGTCTAGTCGCTCGTCTAATATACTGCTCTCAAACAATCTGGCAACAATTCACTAAACACACACTTGGAAAACACCATTAGAATCTTTGAATTTGCTAGACATTAATCTATAAATTAACATTAAACCAAATTAATTTGACGATTAGTAATTCTTTAAAATTAATAATTGAAAAGACAGATTAAGATAAGAGGTTTTGTTTAATTGTCAGCCATACTCCCAGTACTTGTAATTGATATTTTATCAATTAAAAGTTTTTTTTTTTTCTTCATATTATATGTGTATAATTTCTGAGTAAAAGTTAACTTATGCAATATGATTGGTTTATTTTACATATTTTAAAAACAATTATCATACATTCATGTTATTTTTTCCACTCTATGAAAGGTTTTTATATTTATTATTTTTAAATTAGTTTTGTTTCATATAATGTTATTTTTATTTTTATTAATTAATATATTTATATTTGATTGGTTTATAAATAAATTAAATTTTTGTTTTTCCCGTATTCCCTAATATCCGTTTTTTATCTTCTGAAGTTTGATACATGTATTATAAAGATAGAGATTTGTATGTTTATAAAAAGATACCAACATTCTAATAATTAGTTTTGAGTTTTGAAATTTTATTTATTTTTTATTTCATTAAAACATCCATTAAAGGTGAATTTATAATATTAATTTTTAATATGTTATTTAAATTTCTAAGTCTTTTATCCAAAATGTGTAAAATTACAAGTGTTTTAGATGTTTTGAAAAATTTGATTTAACTAAATATTTGTTTTTAAAATCCGGAATGTGTTTATTATACCTAATATTAAAAGCTTTTTTTGGTTTGCCCAATATATGTATATTCAATTGCAGTTATTACACTTTATTTTATGGGTAATTCCATTACTTTTTGACTAATTTAAAAAAGTTGACCTTTTTGATTTTGCTCAAATTTTCAAGGATCAAAATATGGATAACAAAAATGAGATTCCCAAAATTTTAGACTTTAGAATATTGTCTGTTCAAAATGACACACATTTGAAGGTCAAAAATTTTACAATAAAATGTCTTTTTAAGCTTATTTTGGATCTCAATTTTTAGGCTTCTGGAAAAAGATATAAAGGTCCACGATGACTTAAATTATTCTATATTACATGTACATTAAAAACCATATTTTTATGTTTAATAATGTGGCAGTCATTTTGATTTATTAAGCTTTAAACATTGTTCCAAAAAAACCCGAAAATTTAGCAAAATCGCAAAGTTTTGCTTTATTGAAATCCATCTAACTTTGTCAAATCTAAAGAAAATTTTATCCGCAAAGTCTAGATTTTCTCGTGTTTAATTTCTTTTTAAAGTAATCACACAATACTTATAAAATCAATACGTATACACCATTATTTTGATGCAGGAAGCTACACATGTTTTCGCGATTTTTAAAACTTGTAGTTATTAGGTCCAAAAAAGCGCTATCACCCTATGTCAATTTTAGTCAAAATTTTAGTAAATACTATTTAAAACACAACAAAAAAGGTTATCTATATGAGAAATGGTATATCGGGCATTATCAAGAATTTTTTAATATTCCGAAATTGCCAAAATCGGCAAACGGCACATTTTTGTATCTCAATTTTTAGGCCTTTGGAAGATGATAAGAAGGTCTACGGTGGCTCAAAATATTTCTTATTGCATGTATTTTAAAACCCATATTCGTTTATTAAATGTTGGGGCAGTCATTTTGATATATCAAGCTTTAAACATTATTTAAAAAAAACCGTAAATTTTAAAAAATGGCAAAATTATGCTTTGTTTTAAACCGTTCTAACTTTATCAAATCTTAAAGAAATTTGATCCACGTGGTCTAGATTTTTTCGTTTTCAATCTTTCTTTAAAGTAATCACACTAGATTTATAGAATCAATTTATATTTACTACTATTTTGATGCAGGAAGTTGCACATGTTTTTGCAATTTTCAAAACTTGTAATTTTCAGGTCCCAAAAAAAATGCTGTCACCTTATGTTGATTTTAGTCAACATTTTAGTAAATACTTTTCAGACCACAAGAAAAAAGGTTATTTATATGAGAAATGCTATAATGGGTATTATCAAGAAACCATTGAGAAAATGCATGTCGTTGTGCTGCGTTGCCTAATTGTAGGTGTTATACTTTTGATAATAATATGGGTGAACATTTTTACTAAAAAACGCGTCAAAAAAGTTGCTTTCTGTCGGGAAATCTCAATTTTGCTAGGGCATTACTATTACAGAATCAGGGAACAAAAATGATATCTGCGTATTCTCCGTTCTTGAACAGCATTTTTATCAAATTTTACTAACCAATCCAAAGAAAACTGCGTTAACAAGTATCAAAAACTTGCATTAATGCACACTTGTTAAAGTAATGTTGTTTTGTTTGTGTTTTTTTGTAAAATAAAAAGTTTTTTAATTGTTTTGTATTTCTTGACTATCTTAAAAACAAAGCAAGATAGACAAAAAGTGATTTTGATTTTCTGAAGAACATTTTGACGATTTTTAAATATTAAAAAATTCTTGATAATGCCCAATATACAATTTTTCATATAAATAACCTTTTTTCTTGTGGTCTAAAAAGTATTTACTAAAATTATGACTAAAATCGACATAAAGTGCGAAAACATGTGCAACTTCCTGCATCAAATAGTGATGAATATGTATTGATTCTATAAGTCATGTGAAATCACTTTAAAGACAGATTGAACACGAAGATATTTAGACTTCGTAGATCAAATTTCTTTAAAATTTGACAAAGTTAGAACGGTTTAAGCAAAGCATAATTTTGCAGTTTTGCTAAATTTACGGTTTTTTTTTTGGAATAATGTTTGAAGCTTGATATATCAAAATGACTGCCCCAAAATTAAATAAACAAATATGGGTTTTAAAGTACATGTAATAAAAAATATTTTGAGCCATTGTAGATCTTCTTACCTTTTTCTAAAGGCACAAAAATTGAGGTATAGAAACGTGCGGTTTGCCAATTTTGCCAATTTTTGAATATTAAAAAATTCTTGATAATGCCCGATTTACCATTTTTCATATGGATAAACATTTTTCTTGTACTCTAAAGAGTATTTACTAAAATTTTGACTAAAATCGACATAGGGTGACAAAGCTTTTTCGGGACCTGAAAGTTACAAGTTTTGAAGATTGCAAAAATATGTACAACTTCCTGTGTTGTGTGATTACATTAAATAGAGATTAAACACACAGAAATTTCGACCTTGTGGATCAAATTTTGATAAAATTTAACAAAGTTAGAACGGTTTAAAGAAAGCAAAGTTTTGCGGTTCTTCTAAATTTACGGGTTTTATTGGAATAATGTTTAAAGCTTAATATATCAAAATGACTGCCACGATATTAATTATAAATTAATATGGGTTTTATAGTACATGTAATATGGAATAATTTTAGTCATCGTAGACCTTTTTATCATATTCCAGAAGCCCAAAAATTGAAACACAACATAAGCTAAATAAAACGTTTTCTTGTGAAATTTCTGACCTTCAAATGTGTGTCATTTTGAACAGGCAATATTCCAAAGTCCAAAATTTTGGGAATTTAAGTTTTTTCATCTATATTTTGATCCCTGAAAATTTGAGCAAAATCAAAAAAGTCAACTTTTTCAAATTAGTCGAAAAGTAATGGAATTACCTTTACGCCACTTTTATTCTAAATATTTAGATAAATCAAGTTTTGCAAAATATCTATTATTAAATAAACATAAACCAAATTCACAGTACAACTTACTTGTTATTTTACACATTTCGGATAAAAATCTTATATTTTTGAAAGACTTAGAAATTAGAAAACATATTAAAAGTCAAAATTATAAAGTTATAAATGAACAATTAACGCTATACAATTCACCTTTACTATATATATATATATTTTATTAAAATGAAAAAGAAATAAAATTTTAAAATTCAAAAATAATTATTAGAATGTTGGTATCTATTTATAAATAGATATAACTTTTATCTTTAAAATATATGTATCAAATTTCAGATGATTAAAAAAAGAATATCAGGCAATTCGGGAAAAACAAAAATTTAATTAATTTATAAATTAATCAAATATTAATATATTAAACACTTGAAAATGTTATCAATATAACAAAACTGGTTGTTATAACATTTTATTTAATAAAAATATAAATAACATAGTACGAAACAATATTAATTTAAAAATAATGAATAATTATCATTCAAACAGGCAAAAGTAAATCGAGTCAATTGGTTCTGGCACAAGAGACTAGGCTCTCTGTGATGGATCGACATAAAAATACTATTAAATTTTTTAATAAAATTTAGCTATTGTTCAAGCAGTGTGTTCTATAATGTTCTATTTCAGAAGTTGAAATGAACTTAAATAGTTTTAGAATTGTTACTGTTGGAACGTTATTTATACAATTAAAAATATATTTTTTTGATTTAACTAATCATTTTTGCACACAAGTCAGGTTTTATTTAAAATTAAAATTTATGTGCTGTTTAAATTAATGTTTTTATTAGTTGACCGGTTATAAAAATATTATTATTGTAACAAGTTACATGGTATAGTATTAAAGAACACGGCCAATTTGTTTTGACTTAGATAATACCACATATTTACATTTACGGGTGAGTAATTTATTTACTTTTTTTAATTAATTAGTCGGGCTCATGGTCCATAGAACAAAATAAATATTAATTGTCATTACAATATAGTGTTGCAAACAAAGCTTATTGACAAGTGCAATGTTAAAATTTTTTTATTGGGTGTTACAAAAGGTTTTGATTTTTATTTGAAAAAACAAAAAATAACCTCCAAGTAATAACTAAATTACACAACATAAATTAAATTATGTAATACACATAATTATTTACACTTGTCAATTATGGTCAACGTAGTGCCTTTATATATATCTGCTAGATTTCTATAAAATAATTCATTGTTGGAATAAAGTTGTGGCCTCATTTGGACAAGATTATTTAGATTTAAACGTTCTTCTATTTATGTGACATAAATTTAAACATAAACATACATGTTGCTATTTAAAAAACTTAAGTTGGTTATCATAGCTAATATACTAAAAATAAAAATTTAGATCTGTGTACCTGCTGTTATAGTACTTAAAAAACCATTTATAATGGTTTTTAAGACATTCAAATTGGTTAAAAAATATTTGAATAATTGCTGACAAAAACTTAATATAATAATATCTTCTGCCCGACATACTCATCATTTACTCCAACGTCAAACAACGACCACCAAAAGGCAACTGCATATTTTAAAAGTCCACAGCCAGTTTCTTTATTTAGTCTACTCCTAAAGAACTTAAAGTGGTAATTTAGAGCATGTCGCTTTATCTGACCAAAAAAACGTTGAAAAGGCATTAGAAAAAATGAATTTGAAACAATTCAATATTTATTAAACAATTTTGGTCGTTTTTTAATAATCTCCGTGCAGTTTTCCAAGTTTAAAAAGACATAAAAACTAAAGTTGTTAAAAAAAATCTTAAATCTAATAGTCAAAATATTGAACAAAACAAATGCGGGGAAGCATTGTTCAATGCCAAAAATGCTAACTCTACGGGCACATCGTTAAGATCTCTTATCGATGTATCCGTGCTTCAAAGCAACTTTAGTGTGCTAAAATTGTTTGAGTTTTTATTAACCGTTAGCATGCCTGAATGGCACACATTCAAAGTTTGTTATCTACTTTGAATATCTCGCTAATTATCAGAAATATAAAGTCTTCAAAAGTAAGAAATTTGCCAGAATCCTAGCACTTTTTAAAGCTCAAGTTTTTGCAAACCTGCAGCGGCAATCACATCAAACAAATTATTTCCCAACAAGCTGTTACCACCAGCTTCAAACAAAGCAAACAACTAAATAGTTGTTTTTTTAGCTGAATTTATTGATTTTCAACAAAAAATCTTAGCCATAGTCACACTCATCAATTACAAAAATTATGAAAAATACTCCAAAGAACACGCTTTTAAAATGCAAATATCATCCTGAATAAAAAACGCAATGTAGAGGAATTCTTTTTTATCCACAACATTAACAACATGCTAGTGTGAGTTAAATTATAATGACCCAGACACGCGCTTAGTATTCTAAATACTTTTACATATTTGGGAACGTTGGAGGTAGACAGGAATTGTAAGATAGTAATATTTGCAAAATCAAATGCAATTGTAGTGGAGGTCCCGGGGCTAGGCACTTTCTAACTTGCATTTGGGTACGTCAACTTATTTAACCATAGCAAAATTGTAAACTTTAAAACGGTTTTTTTGTTTTTCTTCCCTACTATAATTGCTTTTTAATACAAAACACCCGGCTTGGATGTCTTACAACCAACGTAAAAAGTCAAGCATTGCAAGACTACGTTGAATTAAAGGCTATCCAGTTATGGGTAGTCCAGATAAATTCACTTATTTCATGTTTGCTGATCACCGAAAGAACATCCTTAATGTAATAATACTAAAAAACGTCATCTTGCATATCAAAATTAGGACATTCAATGTCCTAAGCTCTGACCACAACTTAGTAATAATTTTTATTAAAAAAAATACCTAAAAAAAAACAAATAGACAAAATGTCTTAGTACCAACGGTTGCAAATATTAAAAAGTTAAAAAAGCATTGATTTGTAGAAGAACATGAAAATCTTAATAATCTTTAGAAGCAAGTTATGTCAGCTATAAAGTTGTACAAATATAAGTGCTCTAAAGCTTTGCAAAATAAAAAAGTTCCTATACCTATCATACATGGTAAGTACGGAACCTAATACTTTATCAAAAAAATAACTAAACTATTTGCTAAAAGCTTCAATTCTAATGCTCTCTTTTTATGCCAGAAAACACGTTTCAAAAGGGTTTACCAAAAAGTCCACCAAAAATTTAACAATTTCTTGATTGAAAATATATAAAAATTTAAAACTTGATTTGAGCCAGGCTTGGAAAGGCTTGCACTTAATTAACATTGCAAAACAAAAAAAAAATTCAAAAGATTCTTCAAAATTACGGCACAATCCGCTGGCAACACAGCTTTACAGCTAAAAATAATTAATAGTGGTTGCCATTAAGTTTTATAAAACTATCTGTGATCTTTAAGATTGGCTAAATAATTGGCATGTCAAAATTAACCAACAGCAAATCTGTTTTCTTCACAAAGCAACCCACTGCACTTTACAAAAACGTTTTTTTCAACACGTTTCTATTCCGTGATCCAATTCTATCAAGTATCTGAGATGTATATTTGATATAGAACTGATGTACAAATTCTACGTAGAGACTATTAAAGATTTAGTCAAATTAGGAAAAACCTGTTACTTCCAATACTTTGGCGAAACAGCGGAATGTTGCTCTGGAACAAAATTATCAGACCTCAAATCACGTTACATCACCAGTGTGGGAAACAGCTGCAAACACTGCTTGTCAGAGAAAACGGGCCATTATCCAACTTTTTAAATAGTGCTTATATTTATTGCTTATATTATTCACGTTTTTGTGAGGTACTCCTGTTTGTATTTGAATTGTTGTTGATGCAAAATTGACTAATAACTCACTTTACTACATAAGAATAATATTGCAGATCTTTGCAATTTTTTAGATATTTTTACAGACATTGTTCAAACGAAATCTAAATTGCTCTCTAAACAAATACTTAATCATAGTACAAAGCTTGTTAGACACTGTTTTCAAAACTATAAATTATATTAACTATATTTTAATATTTATAAAAATATTTAAATCTAAATAAATTTAACACCTTTTATAAATTAATTTAATCCCGAAATCATGTGATCCTATTTTGTTACTTGTTTATTTCTGATATATTCTAATGGTTAATAAAATATTATAAATTGAATATAATTTATAACTAAATTAAATTACGCATTTTTATTGAGTAAATACTTCAATAATATTATAGTCTTGTAAATGCTTTATTGTTAACAAAAAATAATATTTATATAAAAAAAAAACTCGTAATTTATATTTTTTAATTTAAACTACAACTTTTAAATTAAAGGTTGAATTGATTGTCTTATTACTGACCAAACAATTGTTTACTGTTTTTGTAAATTATTTATTTACATTAGTCATTAATCCCAAATCCCGATAAAGATTCAATGATTATATAATTTTGTTGGCAAGGTTTTAGAGTATGTATCTTCCTTATTGATACTGAATCTAAAATTTACGTATTGTGTATACAATTTATTAGTTCAATTGAAATTATTTACAGATATATGAAAGGCGTCTACCGTATCGCAAATGAAATTTTGTCTTCTCAATTCTCCAATATTTGCCGGCGAGACAAATTGCACATCTCGAACAGAGATTACATTACATTACATTCGTGTATTCGTGCTTGTTACTTTTACAAAAAGCGGACAGATAATTTGCTATTATCTTTAGTTTTAAAATAATATTATTCTGAATTTTGATCAGCTTATTTTTATGTGTATTAATAAGTCATTGGCTCTTAAAGTAATAGTGTGGTAAAAGCAGCATCTGAATTGTAACTACAAACATATATAGAAACAAGCCAGGCAAATAAATGGATTTTAAAATGATTGTAGTAAAAAATTACTTAAATTTGTCAATTGTCTACCGTGTTATTTCAATCTCAAATAAATAATGATTTGAAAATAAACCACGTGATGATCTTAAGTATTGGAAAAGTTTGTAATCCTCAATATATTAACAAATAAAGTGAAAGCTTTTTTGAGTAATAAAAATATTGCCCAGTTTTTTTGTAGTAATAAAATGATGTCAATATTAAAAATATTATTTGGATAATGTCATAACTATTTTAGTTAAGTGTTTAGTAATTATTGTTATTATATTATAAAAGGTTCACATTTTTTTTTATTGGCAGATCTTACATCAATAGACTTTTTTTAAAAACGCATTTGGATTTGTAATAATAGTGGCATTAATATCTGGTTAAGAACTAAATGTTTTTTATAATTTAATAAACTTAAACACTAAAACTTACATTATTATGTTAATAATATACAGGTGAATTACAAAATCAAACAATTTGATTAGTTTCAAATACAGAAACGTGTAAATTATGTAAAGAATTTTTGTTGTTGTAGAAGTCAATAAGTTGTGCTGTGTATTTTATTAACAAATGTTAAAATTTATTGTAAGTTAGTGTTTGATGTTATAAAAGTGATTAATGTTATCATCAAATTAATCTATATAAAAGCATCAAAATAATTAGCAGTAATTTCTTTTGATGTAACAATTTGTACCTGGTACGTAATTGATCAAGTAAGAGTAAATACTAATTTTTAAAAGAAAAGTATTTATTTAATTTAAATAATATTAAAAAAAGATTGAGAATTGGTTTAATATCAAACTGCTTTTTTAATGCTACAAAATATGTTTTATTAGTTTTAAATACGTAGAATTTAATAAATTCACTAATAATTTGTTTTCTTTGTATTTTGATACAAATACATAGTTAGCATGACATAAAATAAGTGCTGCACATAAAGTACGTTTTAATTGATAAGTTAACAAATGTTTATTATTATATAACATACGTAAACCATAACTTTTTTTTGAACAATCTTCAATACGTGACCACAAAAACGTAAGTCTGAATCAAATATAAAACCAAAATTTTTATTTTAATTTACATTATCTATATAACAATATTATTAATTTTAATACACAAGACATATACATATGTATATATAGCCAGGTATGAGTCAAGTGTACGAAATAAAAAAAATTAAAAATGTGTTTATTTAAAAAAAAAGATTATAGGTATTTTTTTTTTCAAATATGAATAAAAACAAGCTTTTATATGTAAAGAATGCTTAAGAAAAAAAAATCATCTTAAAAAAAAACTGTTAATTAAAAGATTGCAAAATTTTCAAAATTTAAAGAACAAACATTTTTGTCTGTAAAAACTTATTTTTTAAATAAATTTGAAAAAAAAAGTTTGTTTTAATTTTTTCTTAAAAATGCAATCCTAAAAAGTTACAAACAATCAAAAAGTGAAAATTTAAAATTTTATTTTTAAATAATTTTGTAGTTACATTGTAAAATATCTTGGAACACGGCACTTTCTGAAATTTTCAGGGTATACTATGCACATGCGCATGTTTCTAACCAGATTTGAAAAAAAAATATCAGTCAACTTTTTTTGAAAGTTACTGTCATTTAAAGTTTTGCAACATTTGTTGCAACTTATTCTTTGAACAATTTTGAAGAAAATAATTTCTCATAATTTATTTTAATAATGCAATCCTAAGTAGTTACAAATAATCAGAAAATGTAAAAAAAACTCAAAAACCTCGATTTTTTTAAATTTTGATTGCTTATTTCTCGGAAATGGATTGCTGAAAACATCTGAAAAATTTACATAATCAGGATTCATGTAGAGAAAGGCGATTTCTGTCGCGACTGTCTCACCAAAAATATCATTTTATGTCGCTCTTTTTAAATTTCGATTTTTCTTAAGAACTAATTGCAATTAATTTGTAAAGTTTGGTATAGTGGTGTAACAGTTATTTGTGCGTGTTGTAGTAAAATGGATTGTCGTTTTATCTTGTCCAAGATGTGATTTTGTTTGGTTTTGTGATGTTTAAATGCTGTGCCAATAGTAATAAGAACGCTTGAAAAAAATTCCAGTTAGAAAAACGTGGAATATATAAAAAAAAACAGGTTTAATTTTATTTAATTTTATTTATTTATTTTATTTAGTCAATAATTTTACTGCAACAAAGTTTGATTATACACAACATTGCCTAAACTTGCTAATTATTTTTGCACTACTAATAATCCTTATCGGTGGTATTCCAATTTATCCCGCATAGTTAGTCACCATTCATAGACCCGTATGGTGTAAAGTTGATCCGGTTTTGTCCCTGGATTTATCAAATTTTTATCAGCAATGTATTAATGTGTTATTGTATTATTAAGTGATATAAACAAATTATTTTTAAATTTAAATTAATACACAATTTTCTACTAGTGGTATTCATACATTTTTTCAGTTTTTTTACCTGTAATAAAAAACATTTTAAAACTACGCAAATAATTGTTGTTTATATTTTTTTTAGAGTAAATTAAAAGTGGATATATTTTTATTAGTTACATTAGTTTTAATATATATTGTTGTAAAGTGTTCAAAAAAATATGTCTGTTGTGAAGATTGTCGTACTTGTACTTTAGGATTATAAACGCAATAAATGAACTAAAAAAAAGTAAGATTTCTAGAAACATCGTATATTAAGCTAAGAAAGTCAATAAATAAACAACGCTAATCTAAATGTAAAAATGCTATTAAGAAACATTATATAAAAATACAACTCAACGTCAAATATCTAGTTAAAAAAAATAGAAAGGTCTGCAACATATTCTGACAAAAAAGACACAAGAAAGAAAATCCTATAGTTGATATATAGACATGGAAAACAGTGTGCAACGTTTTTTAGGAATAACTTTCCTGACAACGAATTTCAAACATGTTGCATATTTAAACCAAATGCTTCTTTTCTTGATGTCACAAAAGATTGTCAAAAAATAACTCAAGGATTTACAAAAAGTGATTTTGTAGTTATATTCGCCGGTTCAAAAGATGTTTTAAACGGAAAAGCTATTAAGGTAATTCCACTAAAATTCCGACAATCTTCCCCACATTGATATCTTCGATTTTGCTCAAACTTTGTACACATGTTTGAAGTACCAAAGTATAACTGACTGTGACCTTACTAACGGAACGGATAGTGTTGAAACTGGTGCTACTTCTACAAGTATTGCATTGAAAAACGATACACCACCTCAATCCTCTCAACATCCAGGACCTAATAATCTATTTCTAAACTTACCAAAATTGTATAAACATTTTTTATTAATGGGAACAACGACCGTAAACTAATTATAGCCCACATTAATGCTTAGAAATAAAATCAATAAAGATTTTTTTTTGTACTCAAGAATACATCGATATACAGGGTGTCCGGAAAATACGTGTACAACGTTTGACGACAGACTCCTGACGTCAAAATAGGTCGATCTAAGCCGACTTAGGTATATCCAAAATTGTCTCGTTTAGCCGGTAGAGGGCGTCAAAAAAAACAAAAGTATAACAAAAAAAAAAAAAAAACCGTATACCAGGAGCATGTCAACTTTCTGAGAGTTTGTATAATTTTCCATTTTTAATGGTAAAATGAACTTGTAATTCAAGAATGTTGATCGTATACTTGAGTAAATTTCATAGACTGGTGACAATTTGTCAATAATTGTCAAATTATTAAACGCCATAGCAACAAGGTCACTTAAAAAATTATTGTTACAGGTAATTTCTTTTTAATATTTCCAAATTTTTGACGCCCTCTACCGGCTAAACGAGACAATTTTGGATATAACTAAGTCGGCTTAGATCGACCTATTTTGACGTCAGGAGTCTGTCGTCAAACGTTGTACACGTATTTTCCGGACACCCTGTATATATAGTATGCATAACTGAACATTGGTGTCTAAATGATGACATTAAATACTTAAATATACCTTATTTTAAATTAGTTGCAGACTTTAGCAGGCAAATACATATTCATGGAGGCAGCGCTATATTTATTAAATGTTGTCTAGACTGTATTGAGTTAGAAATATTGTCTAAGTTTTCATATGAATTAGATATAAAAATATGTGGCATTGAAATTAAATTTAATAATGCTAAAATTAATATTTTTAATATGTATAGATCAAATCATGGTAATTTTTATAATTTTGTTGACAATTTTTTACTGGCACTGGCTAAACTGCATAGTCAGTCGGAATTAAACATAGTATGTGGTGACTTCAACGTTGATTATCTTAGTCCTACGACAAATAAAAACATTTTAATTGATTTATTTAATTCCTTTGAGCTTCAAGTAATGTTAACTAAACCAACTTGAATTTTTTCAAATGCAGCTGGCAGTACTTCTTCCAGTGCAATTGACTATATGATAACTGATCTTTCTATCTATTTGTATTCGACTGCTATTGTGCACGCTGGTGTTGCCGATCATTTAGCTCAAATTATTTTATGTAGCGGTATAAGTTCACATACACACAATAGAAAACAACCTTATAGTTATCGATGCCTTTCCGTAAATAATCTTAACTAGCTTAATGGTATACTAAAAAATATCGTTTGGGAAAATCGTGTTTTTTTGTCATGAAAACGTCGATACGTCTTTTAACGCTTTTTTAAATATAATTTCGACAAGTTTTGATACAGCGTGTCCCACTAAGTTTAGCAATGGCGTCAAAAATATAACAAAAGGATGGATTACTCCATTTTTAATTTGTGAAGGTGAAAAGCTTAAAGAACTATTTAGATTAAGTTGAGATACATATAATGTTAATATTAGGCTAATCTATAAGCAGAACAAAAAAAATCACTGATATTGATAAGGCAAAAAAAGAATAATTTTCAAACAAAATAAATTTCTCAGCTAATAAAGTAAACAAACTTGGAATCTGGTTAACAAACATCTTGGACAAACTAAAGCTTCCAATAATAAAATTTAACTAAAAATCAACGACACTGTAACGGATAATTCTCAACAAATTGTAAACTCATTTGCTGAATATTTTGCAACAAATGCCGATAGGAAACTTAACTTTTACTCTATATATATTCTATCCATTACCGAATACACTATCATTAAAACACTAAGTAAATTAATTAGTAAAAACTTGTCTGGTATTGATGGCATCTCAATCAAAATTATAAAGCATTGTATTTTCGTTTTAAAGCGTCCAATAACTGAATTATTTAATAAATCTCTTTTATCTGGTGTTTTCCCATCTTGTCTGAAAACAGTTATAGTGCTACCGCTTTTCAAAAAGGATGATGCTTATAATATACGTAATTACCGTCCGATATCTATCCTAAGCACGTATTTAAAGATATTTGAAAAAAAATTATATTTAAAAATTACGGACTTTTTAGATAATTATAATATATTGACACCTAGCCAACATGGTTTCAGAAACCAACACTCGGTTGAATCTGCATCAATACAATTCTTGCAATATGTAAATAAGGAACTTAATAAAAATATGTATGCGATAGGCTTATTTTTTTACCTTTCCCGCGCCATCAATACAGTCAATGTTAGTTTTATTATATCTAAACTAGACGCAGTAGGGATAAAAGGTACAGTTGCTGACTAGATACAATCCTACTTAACAGATCGTCAATTAATTGTCAAAACTGATGGTGCCTTGTCGACAAGTCATGACATATCTTTAGGGGTACCTTAAGGTTCAGTCTTGGGACCATTAATATTTCTTTTATATATTAATGACTTAGCTATGAATATATCGGAAAGACTAGCAGTCATGTTTGCCGACGATACATCTATTGCTATATCAGTAAGTAGTGAAACCAATCTAAAAAATAAAACAGTTAAGGTTATGTCAGAGTTTGACTCTTGGTGTATGAAAAATAGATAAATCCTAAATTCAGATAAATCTGTTGTTATACACTTCCATCATCGAAAAACTTTGTAATTTTAATATATTTCACAATAACGTTAACTATGAACTATCAGAAACAGCTAGATTTTTGGGGATCAATATTGACAACAAATTAACATGTTCAATTTATATACATAAAGTCTGTGACAAATTAAACAAAGCGTTTTTTGCCATACTGCAATTGAAACAGATGTTAGAGCTACACGCTATTCTTAATAATAATAGTAATAATAATAATATCATTTATTCACGTGGCCAAAACAATTTACATATACATAGAACAAATATATACAAAATTTGGATGTGAGTGTCAAAAAGAAACAATTAAGTAATAAGTATACAACCTTAGCAATTATTTAAAAATTCATTTGTGGAGTAGTATGCATTTTTCATTAATAATTTTTTTAGTTTAAATTTAAATCGGGTATAATTAAGTTGTTTAATGTTGATATCCAAAGAATTATACATTTTGATTCGTTGAAAAAAATAAGATTGCCGTTCTGTGATATTCAACCAGTAGTTTATGTCCATTCCGTGTGTGATAGTTATGGGTATGATTTAGAAGTTGAAACCTGTATTGGTTTAAGTGTATGTAACAAAGAAAATATATATACTTGAAAAAGTTAGTATATGTGTGTTTTTAAAGATAGGTTTACATGACTCTCTATACGGTAGTCCATAAATTAGTCGTATGATTTTCTTCTGAAGTATAAAAACCCGTCATGAGTTACCGCTTTACCCCAGATGAGTACATTGTTTGACATATACGAGTAGGCCAATGCATTGAATAAAATTTTGCTTGTTTTCAAAAATAAATATCTGTTTATGTATTTTAATTTAAAAATTAATTAATTTTATTTATGAGGGCAGGTAAAAAATAGTTTGCTAGTGCGGCTAAACATCTGCGTGCAGCAAACAATGGTTTCTGTCCTTGATAGTTAATATCTGTACTGCAATTTTTTTTGGAAACAGGAAAAACACTTTAAAACAATAAAAACTTTTTAAATAAAATTAAGTAATTAATTTACAATCTTTTGACTAGTAGTGGTATACAGATATTAAATACGTTATTAAAACTTGTTTTAGAAGTTACTCCTCTTAAGTATGGTTGTATCATTTTATTTTTATAAAAGTATAGAATACACATTGATTAAGCATGGTAGAAAACTTATAATATTAAATTAAATAAATTGTTGCTTGTCATAGCAACTTTACTAAAAATAAAAACATACATGTGTGTACTTGTCTTTATAACAGTCAAAAAACTATCAGTTAAAAAATAACAAAGTTATTTAATCATACTATTTTTTGTCTAAAACGCTGTATATGCAAAAATTAAACAAACAAAAAATTAAAAAATCCTAGTCTACCAGATACTTTTAAAGCTATGTCAACAACATTGGTTGCTCCAGAAAAGATCATATAAGATTGTAATCCTAAAAAGATAAATTAAAGAAGATGATATGAATTCATGGTTTACTTTAGTAAAGGGTACTGATTATATCTTGGATTTTGACTTTGAAACAGTAAGAAGTTGAGTTTTTTGAGTCAATATTGACCATGTTGGAAATGCCCCATTTAGATTTATGTCGCTATGGTCTTTGCAAAATATAAAAAATAAAAAATGTTATCATCTGCAAAAACTATGAGTAGGAATTTTAATAATTTGAAAAGGTTTATTAATGTAAATCAAAAGTAATTTTGTCAAAAAAGTAAAACCTTAAGAAACACCAGCATTAATAATTTTGAGGTCTGAGTTAAAAAAAAAAATTATTTTCAAATAAAACTATAAATAAGATTTACAAATTTATGGTTAAGATATATACTAAAGAACTTGTTAATAAGATTAGAATACCATATCTTATCAAATGCTTTAAAAATGTTTAGAGTTACTGCATTTTCTGTATGTATGTTGTTTTAGTTTACAAAGACCAATTTTTTGATAACATTTTAAATAATTTTTGTGAGATTTTCTGTTGCAATATGTAAATCCTTAGAATATAAACAATAAGTATCAAAATCAAAATGATTTAAAAATTCTTTATTTTTTACTATGTTTATCTTTGAATAATAAAGAGAAGTTATAAATACATAATCAGAACAACATTAGTTGTAATCTCAAGAATAGTTAAAAGATAAAAATTTTGGTTTATCAAAAACAAAAAGTTTGACACAAAGAAAATATATGGATTGCTAAATAAGTTGGGTAAGATTATAAGTAGCAGCAAAAATTATATCTTGATGTCTGTATAGTGTTGTAGCAGAAGTGTGACTTAACCAACCAGTATTATGTACATTAAAATGTTCTAACAAATTTATTTAAGCGTTCTATAATTACATATAATTACGTCAAAACCTTCAAAAAGGTTATCAAAAAAGTTTAGAGTTGCCTTATTTAGAGAACGGTGTATGTTACAAAAATAGTCTTATCAAAAAGATTTAGTTTAAGAAATATGCTATTATAACAATTGCCTTGAATTTTGTACGTTGTTAATCTAGAATTTGCTTTTTGTATGTGGATGTAAGCACAAACATTTTGTTGGTCAGTAAATGAATATTGAATATGATAACAAAATTTAGTAGATTAAAAAGATCTTTGTTTATTTTGGTTTTAGTAAAAAAAAATATATTGTTATTTTATGTTTAAGATGCTGATGAATAGAAATTATTGTTTTATGTTTGATAGTGTTAATATTTTGTTGATCTATTTTAGGTTTGTTTTTTAGTTGTAAAAAGTTATTAACAGTTTGACATGTTCAAAAGTAATAATAATTTTTTTAAAAATATTATTATTTTGACAATTCTCATAGCATCTTTGACAGAGTTTATGATTTTTTGACAATTTATATAGCATCTTGATAGATTAATAAATGTTTTCTTGTTTATAATACTATTTTATAATTTTGAAGATAGTTTTAATAGATATTCCAGTTCTTCTTCAAAATAACTATACGTTTTTAGCAATTGCAACATTTTTTGACAGTTTTTTATAATATCTTTTTACTTTGTCATAAATGTTTGACAAATTAAAAATATTATACATGTTTGGCAGTTTTCATGACATCTTTGACTGTTTGTTGAATATTGTTATAAAATTTAAATTTAAATTTAAATCTTAAATTTCATAATTTTTTTAAGCATTTATATCTGTTCTTTAAAATTTGTTATAAAATTATGACAATGACAAATCATTGCAATAATTTTTTGACATATTTCATACTTTTTACAGTTTCTGATATCTGTAACAGTTTTTTGACAGATAAATATTTTTCATGTTTTGACAGTTTTTTATGCGTATTTACTGTTTTTATGAGTTTATGACAATTTTGAAAACAACAATTCTAGTAATAATAATACTTTATTCACGGTATAATCTTACCATTTACATCTACATCAAATATACATAAACACTGATGTTTTACAATACAAAAATAAAGAATACAAATATACCATTCATAAAAGCGCAAATATTAGACATTAGTCAGCATGACTTAGCTGACTTCTGAACGTAGATTTAGAGACACAAAATACATTAATATCAGTTGGTAAATTATTTGCAAATCTACACATTCTACAGAGTGGATTGTTGAAACCATAATTAGTAGAATGGGTAAACTTGCAAAATAAAAAAGAATGTCTGCTATGTCTATTATTAGGTGCTACATGGAAGAGTACCAAGTAGCTCCGGACAATCAATCTCAGACATAATAAATTACGCAAGAACGACAAATCAGCTCTTTTGCGGCGAATCTTCAATGGCGGTAGATTGTACAATAAAGCATTGTAGCAGTAATCATAATTTATAGATAATATGCCAAATTTATAAGACAATAAACGACAAAACTTTTTTTGAATTTGTTCAATACTACGGTTATAAATTTCATAAACAGGACTCCAAACTGACGGAGCATACTCTAAATGCGAAAGCACCAAAGCACAATATAAAAGTTTAAGTGTACTGGCTGATAAATCCTAACATTTTTATGGCACGATTGCACATGATGTTTATATGTTCATCAAATGTAAGTTTATGATAAAAAATTACGCTTAAATCTTTTATTTGTGTGACTTTGTTTAACACTTTAGTGTCAATTATATAGTTAAAAGAAATTTTACTTAAAGTTCTATGAAAACTTATTGAAAAACATTTATCAGCATTAAAAAATAATTTATTAATAAAACACCAAGTATTATTAGAATTCAAGACCAGTTGTAAAAGATGGCAGTCAATGAGAGATGATATTCTTCTATACAATTTTAAATCATTCGCAAATAAAAGAAATGACGATGAATTGATATACTGTGAGATATCATTAATGGAAAGCAAAAATAAAATTGGTCTACAATGAGATCCTTGAGGAACACTACATGAAACAAGAATGGGCTGTGACAAAAAGTTATTAATTTTTACACACTGCGTGCGATTTTTCAAACAACTGAATAACCAGGAAGTTACATCATGATGAAATCTTAGAGCACTGAGCTTGGCAATCAAAATATTATGACTCACACAAGCAAACGCCTTTGAAAAATTGTTGTAGATTGAGTCAACTTCTACTTTAGATTCAAATGCATTTAAAATATCATTTTCATAACAGAGTAAATTAGTAAGTGTGGAACGCCGTTTACAAAATCCATGCTGCTCTTCTATTAAGATACTTTTGCACATCCATTGCAACTGACCAGTTACAACTTTATCGAACAATTTAGGTATAGCAGATTGAATGCAAATGCCTCTATAGTTAGTGATATTCTCTTTGGCTCCAGATTTAAACAAAGGCGTAATATATCTTTGTTTCCATATTTGAGGAAATTTAGTTTTATTCAATGAAGCATTGAAAAGTAAGTGCAATGGCTTTGCAATAAAATAATTGCACTTTTTTAACAGTAAAGAGGAAATGCCGTCGGGTCCAACGCTTAAATTACATTTAAGGTTTTCAATTCCCTTAAAAACATCACACGAACTAATAGAAAATTTTGAATGTATTACGTTATTATTAAAATTAAACAATGGAGTTGGATGCGTTTCGTTATCATAGACTAAAGAAAAAAAATCTGCAAAATTAGTTACAAAGTCGTTCCCATTATTACAAGTTTGATCTTTATAATGTATTAACCATTAGTTTTTTGTTCTCATTAACAAATCTCCAAAAATGTTTTGGATTATTTTGAATTTTACTTTCAGTTTGTAAAATATATTGCTCGTATTGATGAGCACTGAGATTTTTGCACGTAGTACGAATAGATTGGAATTCATTATAGTCTGACAATAGTTTTGATGATTTATAACGTTTGTGTATAGTTTTCTTGAGTTTAGTAAGTGATATCAATTCTTTTTGAACCAAATAGGAAAATTGCTTTCACGCCACAGTTTTTTAGATACAAAACAATCAATAACATAATCGATTTCAGAGTAAAATACATCAAGACACATATCAATATCACAGTTATAAAATAGTGCAGTCCAATCAACATTCAACAAATAATTATTGATTGCGTTGTAGTCGGCAAGTTTAAAATCATTAAAATCATAATTACAATTTAAAATATCACAGTTAGTATCACATTTTATAGTTAACAAGTACGCAGTATGGTGTTGGCTTAAATTTAACAAAACATCTACAGCTTCTATCACAGAAATATCACGATCGTTAGTAAAACATAAATCTAAAAACACACCCTCACTATTAGGAATAGAAATGCATTATACGCAGTTTAAGAACTCAAATGAATTAGCTACTAAATGAGCAGGGTAACTATCATTACAAATTACCCCTATACCTAAATTATCGTTAACCCAAGAGGCTGTGGTAGATTGTAATCGCACAATAAAACTAGTTTACTGCTTGGAAACTCGTCGGCAATAGATTCGACGGAATAACAATGGTCAAGATATTTGTCACTAGTTAAATTTGGTGGTAAATATACCGCACAAATTATATAAGACACAAGATTAAACTTAACAACTACAAACAAATGTTCAACACTAATAAACGTGGGGTAAAGTAATACAGATTTGAGGTGAGTTTTGATAGCAATTAAAACACCACATCCGCTTTGTTTAGGGCTTGTAAAGGCCGAGCGATCACACCTAAATAAATGATAGCTTTTTAGATTTAATTCAGAGTCACTGATGTCAGTAGAAAGCCAGGTTTTAGTGAAAACAATCACATCGTAGTCTGATACGGCTACAGCTAGCAAGAGTTTTCTGAGTTTAGTTTTCAAACCCCCGACGTTCTGGTAGTAGATGGAGAAGCCGTTATCATTCCTGAAGATGGGTCCAAGCTGTTTACAGGATTCAGGCTCCGAAAATCCATTGGAGATGAAGCAGGAACATTTTGTGATCGACCATAACTTACAAATTTTTTGACAGCAATGTTAGCTGGCCAAAAGTCTTTGCAAATAATAACTCGAACATGGTCTGGCTTGAACCGAGACTTTAAAACTACTGTAGCTTCCAGATTGTACAACTAGATCTATTGCGTCGATTGATATATTGGGGTATTTCAATTTAATGTTGTTAATAACATCGGATTTTTTAGTTCCGCGTTTAAGTTTTGAGACATGTATATATGAGTTTGGCACATATGCCTGCAATTTATCGTTACTTGGACCACAACCAAAAATTGTTGGGGTTTTAAGTTGATCTTTCTGTTTAGGTTTTGTTTGAGCAGTAAGGGTTGCAAAATAAGAAGAAGAATTATTAATTACAGAATTAATTGCAGATGGAAGCAATTATAATAAACACATGTAATTTTTTTAATATGTGTTGAGAAGAGTCCGATGTTACTTGGTGAACAAACCAGAATACATTTGTAAAAAACTCATAATATTGAAATAATTGAAAAATTATTATTTTAATTTTATTTGTAGTAAAATGATGTAAAAAAGTACTTTAGAAACGTTGTCATTTCAATACAGAACTGCAAAATACTCAGTTTTGAATCTCTTATAAACTGTAAAAATTAATCAACAAATTCCATGATGTTTTTTTACTCACAAGTCTATAGATGACTATATTTGCGTGCCAAACTTTTTACAAATAAAAAATAAAGATGTTTGAGTATTTTTTGTGAGATGCTGAACAATTTTTGTAAATTATTTTTTCTGTTCGATTTTATTTTATATAATTTTTTTTTAATAATTTTTAAGTGTATGGTTTGTACATTCCAATTTTTGCTGTTTCTGTTTTTTAATTCTTGATAACGTATTAGAATTACCATCTGCCACAAATGTGCCATATCTTACTTTATGTATAGACCCATTTAGTTTAAAGCCTTTTACTATTTTATCTGATTTTATTAAAATTAAAAAAACTGCACCAGTTTTTGTAGCGGACGTAAGCAAACGCTTATTTATTCTTATTATATGCTTTTACACAAACCAAAAAAAAAAAACTTTATTAAACTGTATGTATATTTGTTTTCCCTATAAAAAATTATGTTATTGCGCAATTCAAAACCTAAATTCAATCCAAAATTGAAATGCGTTGTTGTTTATTATATACGACAAATCTTTCAACAAGTCCACTTACTTCAACCTAACTTTTAAGTAACGAACAGTTTATCTACTATCATCAAAAAAGTTTACTATTGCTTTAAGCAATATTAAATTATTTTAGGTAATCTATAATATAGTAATTGGATTAATAAAACCTATGATAACTGTCTGTGTAATGGCTACAAAATATTTATTATATTTATGACAATTTTAATCACTTTTTAAAGCTTTGACCAAAACGTTAGCTACTAATACAACAATGGTAAGCTAATTAAAAGTCATTCATTATTTTATCTCAAAACTAATTAATTTTAAATCAATGAAATAAGACATAACAGCAAAAACAAATAAATAATATTTTATGAACAAAAACCCGACAAAAATATTTAGTTATTGACCGGAAGAGAAAAGTGACATATAATTAATATTATCTATTAACTTTTAAAAATGCATTGAACTAAAGCTTGGTATTTAGTTTATATTACTAGATGGTTCTGTAGTACAATTATGGTGGCCAGTTTATATCTCATTTAAATTTTAAAAATGTTCCTTTTGAATATTTATTTTATACCACACAATCGGTAGAAGCTACATTAAAACAACGCAATTGAATGGCTTATAATTTCGAATGCCAATTTTTTTTTTAATTTTTGACTTTTACGCATAATTTTTAACAAAAATTACAAAAAAATGTATTTTTTAATTTATGACATGAGTACGGTTAGAGATAGATCCATATATGCTGTTCAAAAAAGATGGACAACATAATTGTCTATAATTTTTATATCCTATTATGGTTGCTTATAAATTTATTAATAAAAAGTATTTCAAATGAACCTCCTACACTCCCAGAAGTTTGTTACACCCTGTATAACAAAATATAGTTTAATAGTTGGATTAGGTATTATCAAAATTTGAAACTATTGCCACAACAATTGTATCTTCAGTAAGTGCATACAAAACAGTAATTTTTGAAGAATTTAATTGATTTCAAAAAATGCAAATAATTATTTTGAGTTTTAAAATTTTTATTTTGAGTTAAATATTTTATTAGTCAATACCTGTACTACGTTTTCTTTAATAAAAAAAAAATTAAAAATTAATATCACGACAATTATGTCCTCAGCACAAATTCAACAAATTAGTAGTTTTTGAAAAAAAACATCTATTTTAAAATTCATAAAAAAAAATATTTTGTTTTTGACAATAAAGAACTTTTTCTATTACTGACTGATTTTTTATCAATACTGTAACTAGTTCTCCCGTTATTTGACATGATTGATAGAGTGTTCTACCTACACCAGAGTATTTTATTTTATATAGTATAGTAGTATATTTGCCAGCCAATAAATTTCTAAAATAAAAATTGATAACAATTTATTTGCGTTCCAGAGAGACTAATTATGACTGATAATTATAATTATTTTAAATTGAAATAATATTAAAAACAACTAATTGCAATTCACTGGTTAGAGACACATATCGGCAATGTATAATAAGCAGCAAATTTATTCAATTATACAAATATTATACTTAGCCTCGGCCAGCTACGACCCGGGCTCTGGCGGCCGTTGATATTTGCTGTTGAATTAACTACTATATTCACCACTTTATGTCATGTCATAATTTTTATGCCTCTTGGGCTTTATCACTCTATCTAGATAGAAGCAACGCTCAAATTATAGTTTTTAATTTTAATCAAATAGGGACAGTAATAAAAATTTTATTTTATTTATTGATTTTAATTCAGCAGACTTTTCTCAAGTTATGTTTGATAGTTCTTTTAGTTTCCTTAGAATTTTAAGATTAGTTAGTTGTTGCAACTTGCAATAAACATTTTATATTTAATTTAATTTGACAAATCATTAATATAAAGTGTAAATATTAACAAAAATAAGAATATAATACAGATCCTTACGCTACACCCAGTAAAAAGTTGTATGTGCCAACATTTACAAAAATCTTACATTGTTACCCAAAACCAAACATTTTATGTTTAAAACATCGAAGGCACTTGATAAATCAAATATCCCCTCGCACTTATAAGTGTTGCCTATTGAAAAAATAACTTAAATGATTTGGTTAAAATCATCTTATATATTTTTTTTAACTATTTGCTATATAATTTTAAATCATTGTGTAACTTTGTAACATTATAAGTCAAATTATTTCAAGTTTAATTGTAATTAGAGTTCATCCTAGTATTAATATACATTAATAATAGATAATAAATAGCATATTAATAAAACTTTTGAATAGTAATTATTAGTAATTATTTTTATTATAATATAATTATTCTCAATTTTTTTAATCCACATAAAAAAAACCATACTCACAATTACAAACTGTAGTAAATCCATACATAGTTCTATTATTTAGATATCAACCCACTTTCATAACGCGAACGGAAACATTAATTTTACAAAACTTATTTAATATTATTTTACTTTAAAAACTAGTACAAATCGTTAATTAGGTATTATAACAAGACATTTTTTAAGTAACTAAGAATAATTTAGTCTAAAATGAACACCACGTTTAGTTTCTGCTAGTTGAAATAATCCCCCTTATATCTACTGTATTAAATTGTACATTTTCTTGTAGGTGACAGTAACAAAACTGATTGATAAAGGGCTGTCATGTCAGTCGGACGATATAATAGTCGGTACACACTTGCAACAATCTGCCGTACCGCAACACCGTCGCGTAACATCCTCGCGCAACATTTCCTCGCAACATGGGACTTTTCTAGCGTCCCATCGCTTGTCGGTTTTATGCCGTCGGATCAAAGGAACGTTGCGCGACGATGTTGCAGCTCTCTTTACAAGTTAGTACGGCAGGGCGCAACAATACGGCAATGGAACGGCATTGTGTTGCGGGAATATGTTACACGTCGATGTTGCGGTTCGCAGTTGTGTTGCGGAGTGATGGTACGCGACGATGATACGCGACGGTGTTGCGATACGGCAGATTGTTGCAAATGTGTACGCAGTATTACATATGTTTGATTACGAACGTTTGGGTACGTTCGCAAACCGTCTGTAGGGCCTTTAATAATACAATAATTATAATTATTAGCGCATATTGGTGGGATTGTTCAATCAGAATAAAAATTGTTTGGTATAAGTAAAATAATAAGACATTTTATACTTATTATATGTATATTGCGATTGCCGGTCCCATGTTTGAAAAATATTGTTTTGCAAGCACAGCTAACTTAATCAAATTCTTAGTGCTCGGCTGTTGCATTATGATTTTGATATTGAATTATAATGATCTACCCCAATGTATATGCTTGATGTTCGAGTAGGTAGGTTTAGTAATTGATAAATGTTGGGTGATACGAGAAGGGTGCAGAAAGCAATCACCGTTCAATAAAGTGCACGGATGGGTCCTGTTAAATGGCGAGCAGGGGGGAAAAGTCTATACCCACTGTTTGTGGATGTGAATTCTTTAACATAATCGTCAGTAATACTGATATACTAATATTACTAGTATAGTATAGTGAGAATTAATTTAAAAGTTAATTATATTTAATAAAATTTTAAAAACTGTATTGTTTTAAATATTATAATAATAAAATAGATTCACATTTTAAGATAACAAAAATATATTTGATTTATTTGATTTATTTATTAGTTTTAATTAATTTATTGTTGACAAAGTCTAATACAATCTTCTACGACGATTTGTATCGCTTATAATTTCATCAAATATCACGTATACTTTAAAACAAATAAATAGAAAACTCAGGAGAGTTAGAGAACAAAGTAAAATTTATGGCATAGTAAATTAATTAAGTATTTACAAATTTATAAGGGTAATTCCATTACTTTTCGACCAATTTGAAAAAGTCGACCTCTTTGATTTTGCTCGAATTTTCAGGGATCAAAATATAGATGAAAAAAATTAAATTCCCAAAACTTTAGACCTTAGAATAATGCCTGTTCAAAATGACACACTTTTGAAGGTCAGAAATTTTACAATAAAACGTCTTTTTTAGCTTATTTTGTATCTCAATTTTTGGGCTTCTGGAAAAAGATAAAAAGTTCCATAATGTCTCAAATTTTTTCTTATTACATGTACTTTAAAACACATATTTTTATGTTTAATATCGTGGCAGTCATTTTGATATATTAAGCTTCAAACAATATTCCAAAAAAAACCGTAAGTTTAGCAGAATTGCAAAACTTTGCTTTCTTTAAACCGTTCTAACTTTGTCAAATCTTTACAAAATTTAATCCACAAGGTCTAGATTTCCTCGTGTTTAATCTCTTTTTAAAATGATCACACAAGACTTATAGAATCAATACGTATACACCACTATTTTGATGCAGGAAGTTGCACATATTTTCGCGATCTTCAAAACTTGTAATTTTTAGATCCCAAAAAAGCGCTGTCACCCTATGTCGATTTTAGTCAGAATTCAGTATATACTGTTTGGAGCACAAGAAAAAAGGGTATCTATATGAGAAATGGTATATCGGGCATTATCAAGAATTTTTTAATATTCAAAAATTGTCAAAATGGGCAAACCGCACATTTTTATATCTCAGTTTTTGGGCCTTTAGAAAAAGATAAGAAGGTCCACAATGGCTTAAAATATTCCTTATCACATGTACTTTAAAACCAATATTTGTCTATTTAATGTTAGGGCAGTCATTTTGATACTTCAAGCTTCAAACATTATTTAAAAAAAATCCGTAAATTAAGCAAAACTGCAAAATTATGCTTTGTTTAAACCGTTCTAACTTTGTTAAATTTTAAAGAAATTTGATCCACGAAGTCTATATTTCTTTGTGTTCAATCTTTCTTTAAAATGATTACATAAGACTTATAAGTTTTAATAGTTTTTTTACTATTCTATTAATTTTAATCATGTGCAACTTAGTACTATTTCTTATTTCTTATTGTTTATTTATCTTTGTTTGAGGTTTCTTCTGTGTGGTGCTTTTTAGTTTTTATTTTAAGATTTTGTGTGTAGTTTCTTTTTTTGCTACATGCTTGCCCAGTTTCAATTAAGTTTAAATGTTTGTTGAATTTTGTTTTTAATTTCAGTGCTTCTTTGAAAGTTTATGTTTTTTTTTTTAGATTTACTTCTAACATAATAACAAACTCTTTTTAGCATTTTTAACTGTTCTATGCTATAAGTTGTAACAAATAGTATGCACATATAATATATTTAAAAGTTGCTTAATATGGTAAAGAAATAAATTGATTATCAAATTATTTGTAGAAGTAGCGATGAAGGGGAAGATGCCGTTTTTGTTAAAGTACTACAAATCAAGGTAGCGGTCGGTATGGTCTTAACTGTTGTTGGTGCTATATTTAATTTTGGTATGTCTATTTTTTAAATCTCTTTTGAGTTAACTTTTATAATAGTTTTTATGCTACTATTTTAACTATTTAGTGATTTAGATATACTTTTTTGTAAAAGTTTTTGCATATTATCTTATTTACGGTTTGTATATTGTATGTTATTTTGTTGTTTAGTTTTGTAAAAGATTGGGTTGATTCATTTTTTTATTTCCATTTTTCTATACAAATCTGTCTTTGTTTTGATTTTGTACTTCAGAGTTAAATAGGATCTTGTTTCTATCAATTAGTTTTTCTAAATTTTTGTTTAGTAATGTTATTAACAATTTTTGATAGCGTTTGGTGTAAACAATATTTATTATTGACACGTTTACAACAATGTTTTTGTAGCGAAATAAAAAGTAGTTATGTTTGTTTCTAATGTTGTTTCCTAGATGTAGCCATAAATAGGTGTTGAGTTTATATCGCTTATTGTTAACAAGTATTGTGCTTTTTTAATATTTGAGCTGATGTTATGTCTAAATATTTATTTCTTTGTATCTGTAAGTACTAGTAGGGGCAGGCGAATAAACTGGAGTTTGTATCAGTTGTTTAGTTTTAGGACTATATTTATAACTTTATCTAATATTGATGTTACTTTAGTGACTAAGTGTTCTAAGACGTATTCTTACTTATTGTATATGTAAATATTTATTTTTATGTTGTTTTGGATCATCATAGGACACATAGATTTCTGCAAATTACTTATTTTTTTTGGACAAGTTTTGCATAAATTCAGGTTATTAAAGTTACATATAGATGCGCAAACGTGCAAACCGTTTATGCATAAGTTGTTTGCAAATTGAACATAAAACTGGCTAAAATTGTAAATTATCTTGGTACAAAACCTGCAATCAATTGCATAATACAATTTTTCAAATTTCAAATCACAAAACCCATTTAAGCTTGCACTACAACGATTTGCAACAAATTTACCTCCTAATAAAGCAGGCATTTTTTACCAATTATTTAGCATTAAACCAATTTGTACTAGTCAACCGAGGTTACTATTACAGAAATGTATATTTGGATGGTTAACTTTAGGCGTTAACTTGCCAATTAACCATGCTGAAAAAACTAAGTACTAATACGTCAAAGTTCAGAGTAATTGAAAATATTTTAGAAACAAGGCAATTTCAAACAAAAATGCCAAATGTTTTTTTTCATTTCACTTTAACTAAATTATTAATAATTAAACTATAGACGCAGGTTTATTACATTAATGCTCTGGAAATCCGATCATACACTATTAGAAAATTTATTAAAAGAAGGAGAAAGACGTTTCTTAAATCTTAAACAAAAATTTATAAAGCAAAAACCAATTTTGTCAAAAATACTTGGAGTTTAGTTATATAACGAAAATGAGCTCACTTAAGAGCACTAAAAACTCTAGACATTTTCTGTTTCACTATGCAGTAAACATTCTACAGCTTTTTTTAAAACCCCAAACAACCAATTGCTTAACTTGTAAATTGTTGGTTGCATAAGTACTTATACAGTGCGGACATTAGCAAAATGTACCGTAAAATTTTTATTAGTTTAAAAAATACAAATTATTTAAAAAAATCTATATAATAGTTTAGCCAAAAAAACATGACAAATAATAAAAAACACTTAAATATAGAAGCTACAGTTTCTTCTGTTGAATTTAACAATTACTTTACAAAAGTTACTAATAAAATCATTCTTTTACTAAAACAAACCATAGGTACCATAACTTTATTAAAGCAAAATACAATGTTAGTTGTAATTTTTTAATTTTTCATTCCTACTGATGCATATGAAATTTGATCTATTTGCAACTTTTTCATAAACAAAAGATCAAAAAATTTTAATATGTATTTTTTTTATTTTTTTGATAAAAAATTTACCAGAATATAGTTTTAATATATTTGCTGGACTGGTAAACATTTATTTAAAAAAAGGCTTATTTCTATCGAAATTAAAATCAGCTTGAATTTTTTCATTGCATAAAAAGAGTATAAAATAAATTGTGATTTTATATTTTAAGCTTGTTTTAAACACTCCTTTGTTTTCTTGTGTTATTCCAACCGTAGTCTGCTTTTATTTGTTTTGTAATTAGTCACCAGGTGAAGGAAAGCACCGGTGTGAATTGTGTATCCTTGTATCATCCTTGTATTATTTTTTATTCCTAAATATTTAATCACTTTTATAGTTAAATTTTTAAATTTTAATTTATTATTATGTCCGGTCAAGCGTGCAAATGCATAAGTGTTGCACAATCTGGCGTAACATGTACTAGTTGTGGAATTATATTTTATAACAGTTGCGCCATTTGCCATAAAAAATGTCACTGTGGTACCTCATTCGAACTTGACGATTCCGAACTTCCCAGGCTTTATAAAGAGACTATTGTACTGTATTAAGTTTGGTTAGATGAAGTTTGGTCTAACAATAAATTGCTATTAGATAAAGTATTGTATCTTGAAGAGAAGATTGCAGACAAAGATAAGGTAATACTAGAATACAAAACTCGTATTCAAGAATCTATGCCTTGTGTAGTTACACCAACTATTAATGAGGAAATTCAATTGCTTCCACTTGCAATTAATTCTGTAATTAATAATTCTTCTTCTTTTGCAACCCTTACTGCTCAAACAAAACCTAAACAGAAAGTTCAACCTAAAACCCCAACAATTTTTGGTTGTGGTCCAAGTAACGATAAGTTGCAGGCATATGTGCCAAACTCATATATACATGTCTCAAAACTTAAACGCGGAACTAAAAAATCTGATGTTATTAACTACATTAAATTGAAATACAACGATATTTCAATCGACGCTGTAGATCTACCTATACGATCTGGAAGCTACAGTACCTTTAAAGTCTCGGTTCCAGCCGACCATGCTCGAGCTATTATTGCAAAGACTTTTGCTGTCAAAAAATTGGTAAGTTACGGTTGTTCACAAAATGTTCCTGCTTCATCTCCAATGGATTTTTGGAGCCTGAATCCTGTCAACAGCTTGGACCTATCTTCAAGAATGACAACGGCTTCTCCATCTACTACCAGAACGTCGGGGGTTTAAAAAATAAACTCAGAAAACTCTTGCTAGCTGTAGCCGTATCAGACTACGATGTGATTGTTTTCACTGAAACCTGGCTTTCTCCAAACATCAGTGACTCAGAATTAAATCTAAAAGGCAATCATTTATTTAGGTGTGATCGCTCGGCCCTTACTAGTCCTAAACAAAGCGGAGGTGGTGTTTTAATTGCTATCAAAACTCACCTCAAATCTGTATTACTTTACCCCACGTTTATTAGTGTTGAACATTTGTTTGTAGTTGTTAAGTTAAATCTTGACTCTTATATAATTTGTGCGATATATTTACCACCTAATTCAACTAGTGACAAATATCTTGACCACTGTTATTCCGTCGAATCTATTGCCTACGAGTTTCCAAGCAGTAAACTAGTTTTATTGGGCGATTATAATCTACCTGCAGCTTGTTGGGTTAACGATAATTTAGGTAAAAGAGTAATTTGTAATGATAGTTACCCTGCTCATTTAGTAGCTAATTCATTTGGGTTTTTAAACTGCGTACAATGCAATTCTATTCCTAATAGTGAGGGTGTGTTTTTAGATTTATGTTTTGCTAACGATCGTGATATTTCTGTGATAGAAACTTTAGATGTTTTGTTAAATTTAAGCCAACACCATACTGAGTACTTGTTAACTATCAAATGTGATACTACCTCTGATATTTTAAATTGTAATTATGTTTTTAATGTTTTTAAACTTGCCGACTACAACGCAATCAATAATTATTTGTTGAATGTTGAATGGACTGCACTATTTAATAACTGTGATATTGATATGTGTTTTGATGTATTTTACTCTGTAATCGATTATGTTATTGATTTTTTGGTCCCTAAAAAACTGTGGCGTGAAAGCAATTTTCCTATTTGGTTCAACAAAGAATTGATATCACTTACTAAACTTAAGAAAATTTGTATACAAACGTTATATATCTTTAAAACTATTGTCGGACTATAATGAATTCTAATCTATTTGTACTACGTGCAAAAATCTCAGTACACATCAATACGATCAATATATTTTACAAACTGAAAGTAAAATTCAAAATAATCTAAAACATTTTTGGAGATTTGTTAATGAGAACAAAAAAACTAATAGTTTTCTAGCTACAATGCAATATAAAGATCAAACTTGTAATAATATGAACAACTTTGTAACTAATATTGCAGATTTTTTTGTTCAGTCTATAATTACGAAACTTATCCAACTCCATTGTTTAATTTTAATAATAACGTAATACATTCAAAATTTTCTATTAGTTTGTGTGATGTTTTTAAGGGAATTGAAATCCTTAAATGTAATTTAAGCGTTGAACCCAACGGCATTCCATCTTTACTGTTAAAAAAGTGCATTTATTCTATTGCAAAGCCATTGCACTTACTTTTCAATGCTTCATTGAATGAAACTAAATTTCCTCAAATATGGAAACAAAGCTATATTGCGCCTTTGTTTAAATCTGGAGCCAAAGAGAATATTACTAACTATAGAGGCATTTGCATTTAATCTGCTATACTTAAATTGTTCGATAAAATTGTAACTGGTCAGTTGCAATGGATGTGCAAAAGCATCTTAATAGAAGAGCAGCAAAGATTTCGTGAAGAGCGTTCCACACTTACTAATTTACTTTGTTATGAAAATGATATTTTAAATGCATTTGAATCTAAAATACAAGTTGACTCAATCTACAACAATTTTTCAAAGGCGTTTGATTGTGTGAGTCATAATATTTTGATTGACAAGCTCAGTGCTCTAGGATTTCATCATGATGTGACTTCCTGGTTATTCAGCTTTTTGAAAAATCGCACGCAGTGTGTAAAAATTAATAACTTTTTGTCACAGCCCGTTCTTGTTTCATCTGGTGTTCCTCAAGGATCTCATTGTGGACCAATTTTATTTTTGCTTTTCATTAATGATATCCCACAGTATATCAATTCATCGTCATTTCTTTTATTTGCAAATGACTTAAAAATGTATAGAAGTATATCATCTCTCAAAGACAGCCATTTTTTACAACTGGACTTAGATTCTATAAATACTTAGTGTTTTATTAATAAATTATTTTTAAAGCTGATAAATGTTTTTCAATATGTTTCCATAGAACTTTAAGTAAAATTTTTTTTAACTATATAATTGACACTAAAGTGTTAAACAAAGTCACACAAATAAAAAATTTAGGCGTTATTTTTGATCATAAACTTACTTTTGTTGAACATATAAACATCATGTACAATCGTGCCATAAAAATGTTAGGACTTGTATATAGAATGTCCGCGGATTTATTAGCCAGTACACTAATGCCCGTACTCATAAAAGCTGATTAAATTTAATGACTATTAAATGTGACAACATAACCTCACAATTCGATAAAACGTCAAAACTATTTTTATAATTTTTTTAGAAATACATGTTATTTATTTTGCGTTATTATTAAATATTATTTTTCAATTATTTCTGATAGATATTTATTATGCCAAACTTGTTTTTATGGTAAAATAAGTATAAATAATTTTGCGGTTGTCAAACGATCCGTTACTGCAACTGACTTTTATGAATACGGGCATTAAACTTTTATTTTGTGCTTTGGTGCGTTTGCATTTAGAGTATGCTCCGTCAGTTTGGAATCCTGTTTATAAAATTTATAACCGTAGTATTGAACAAATTCAAAAAAAGTTTTGTCGTTTATTGTCTTATAAATCCGGCATATTATCTGTAAATTATGATTACTGCTACATTGCTTCATTGTACAACCTACCGCCATTGAAGATTCTCCGCAAAACGGCTGATTTGTCGTTCTTGCGTAATTTAATTATGTCTGAGATTGATTGTCCAGAGCTACTTGGTATTCTTCTATTCCATGAAGCACCTATTAATAGACATAACAGACATTCTTCTTTATTTCGTGAGTCTAATCATTCTACTAATTATGGTTTTAACAATCCACTCGGTAGAATGTGTAGATTTGCAAATAATTTACCAATTAATATTAATGTATTTTGTGACTAATGTTTAATATGTGCGCTTTTATGAATGTTATTTTTTGTATTCTTTATTTTTGTATTGTAAAACATCATTGTTTATGTATATTTGATGTAGATGTAAATGGTAAGATTATACCGTAAATAAAGTATTATTATTATTATTAAATTGACAAAACGTGACACTAATCAAAAGTACTACCGGAGCGCAGTTTGAATAGATTAAGAGAAATAAAAATGCCATTAGAGACGGGAATAGATGTAAACAGTATACACACAAAAAGCAAGAGAATAGAGATAACGTTGATATAAAAAGATATGTTAAAGATTTGCAAAATACGCAACAAAAAACGGAAAAAAATAAATTAAAAAAAGTTACCAAAACCGAACGTTAACTAAATGTACTGTGTCATATGTTATTTCAAATATTGAAAAAATAGCACAATACAAAATCTAACTAACGCAAATGACAGCAAATTGAGCGCAGGAGTCAATAAGCGGCCAAAATTTGACTCCCCACGTAGTAGAAGTTCTTATTAATAATATGAAACTAATCTTTGACTTAATTTTTAGTCAACCAAGCAATTTGGTCAATACTGCAATAATGAATGTTATATAACATGAGTGATAAATTATACTTGGCTATGTTGGGTTTTCAGATTCCGGAGTTAATTGAGTTTGTTTGGGCATGTCTGAATATGTAAAAGATCAAATAATGTTATGATTTTGAATAATTAACTTTTTGTTTTTATAACGTTCTTTTTGCAATTTCCAAGTTATATTCTAATTTTTGTTTCAAATTTTAAGTGACTTTAAAACAAAAATAGATTAAATGTGTTTTGGTGTTATCGCTTTAAAAATCAATAAATTTATGTATTACATTTGTAAACGTTATTCTAATTCATTTAGGGCCGGTTTATTCATCTGTTCTGTAAGTTATTGATTAGTTACGTGTTCAATAAACTTATAGGTCACTTATATAAAATTTGGGTGTATTCATCCCATTTTATATGACAAATAATTACTGAACGCTTATAAAGTTTTTATACGGCTAGTACAACTTAATAGAAAAAGATATCTATATACATATCTGTAAGAAAGACAGAGATAGACTTACTAAAAAGAAAACGAGTGTGGTACTACTGCGTGTTGTTATTTGTTTGTGGTTACATTCATGTGAAACAAAATAGCATAAGGTTATGTTCTTTTAGTAATTTTTTTACTAACGGGCCAAAGTGATCTATATAATTTATCTGTCTTGTAAATTTAATATGATGACAGGTTGTCACTATTGACAGATGAATAAACATTAATTCATGGCAATCTTATCAGTAATGCTATAGAGCACTTTATAGAAAGGTGAATAAATCGGCCCTTAGTAGTATTTTACTAAGCAGTACCGTAAGATTTTGTTAAATAACATAAAATGATTTCCCAAGTGCACGTCAAGACAAGATGCACTGCGTTCTCATTACATTTTATAAAGTGGGATATCTTACACAAAGTTGTCTTACTCCTTCTTTTTCTAGCTTTTGCACTTGCTTATTAGATTGGCTGATTTAAAAATTCCATCTGACAGTTATAAACACAGACGATATTTAATTAAAATATAGATCAGAAACGGTCAACAAAAAAAATTACAAATCAAAATCCATAAAAAACAGAAAATATTAAAAACAAAGAAACAAATCAAATAAAAATCATATAAATGTAAATAATTACTAAATATTTAACAAACATCTTACACGTGCCATATGCACAAACGCTACAGAACCATGTTCCCATAAAGGTGCAAGACGCTAGTGTATCTTGCACTGGCGCGCGCTATGATAAGACGAGTTAGTTATAGTCTAAGAGCTTGCGTCAAAAAAATGCAATAGTTTTTGGAAGCTTGATATTTTGAGATTGGATTCTATTTCAATGAAAAGCCTGCTTAGAGTCAGCAAGTCTGCCGTCGGGGCACCTGGCGCTGAGACGCTCCCAAAGATGTAAAATTAATTAGCACCTCCAAATTGTTTTCGGAAAGCTCAAAATTTGCTTAATTACATTATTATTATTAAAAATTCAATGACACAAAGTTAAGTACATTAAAAAAAAATAGCTTAATGTTAAAACTATTGCAGAATTTTGACGGCCAATTTTTAATTGCAAAAACAATAAAAAAGTTAGATATGTATAAACGAAGCCTTAATTCCTCTTAAATTAACTACAAACTTTATTTTGTAAAAGAATTTATTGTGGTTTTCTTAAATTATTTTGCAAAATAATGTATAATAAATCTTCTTAAACTCATTTGGATTTTTAAACTGTGTTCAAGGTATAACCATGCCAAATAGTATGGATGAATTTTTAGATTTGTGTTTTACTAATGATTGTGATAATATTACTGTAATAAATGCTGTAGATGTTTTATTAGATATAAGTCAACATCGTATCTATGTGATAGATGTCAAATGTGATACTTCTTGTAATATTTTAAAGTGTAACTACGTTTTTAATGATTTTAAATGTGCCAACTTCAGCGCAATCAATGATTTTTTGTTGAACGTTGAATGGTCTGTTCTGTTTAACAACTATGATATTAATGTATGTGTTGATTTATTTTATTCTGTTTTGTATTATGCAATTAATTGTTATGTACCTAAAAGAGTGTGGAATGACAACAACTTTCTTATCTGGTTTAGCAAGGAATTAATTCACTTACTAAACTAAAAAAAATTGCACTTTAACGATTTAAATCTTCAGAACTTTTTTCTGATTACAATGAATTTGATTCTCTTCGGACTTCATGTAAAAATCTGAACGCATGTCTTTACAAGCTGTACATTTTACGCACCAAGAATCACATTCGGTCAAATCCAAAACATTTTTAGAAATTTGTAAATGAAGCTAGAAAAACTAATGTTTTTTCAGCTACAATGTATTATGCTGATCAAACTTGTATTAGAATAGAATAGAATAGAATAGTTTATAGAATAGTTTATTTTATGTTATGTTGGCCATAATATACATGGATAAGACAAGTCAGTTTACAAATAATAATAATTATATATATACACATATTTAAAATTACAATAAAATTTAAAATTTTTACAAAATAGTAATTAACATAAACAATTTCTTAAAAACATATAATTATAAAAGTTATATTAAAACTATAATAAACAAATATCTATAAAGTCATTTAAATTGTATGGGCATAATTTTATTAAAAAAGTTTTTAATTTATTTTTAAAAACACATATGGATTTTGAATTTTTTATTTCATTTGGAAGCATATTATAATAATAAGTACCTGCATATGATGGCGATTTTTTGTAAAAAAAAGTTTTAATTTTGCAGGGTCTAAATTCTTGTTTTTTCCTTGTGTTGTATTCATGAGTATCTTCATTTTTGGAAAAATTTATTTTATTTATAAAAATATAATTTAATAATTTATATAAATAGATACCACTTACAGTAAGCAAGTTGTTGTTAATAAAAGTGTCCTTACATGACTCGTGATAGTTCAAACTAAAAATTAATCTGACTACTCGCTTTTGGCATCTAAATACCCTAATTATATCGGTAGATTGTCCCCAGCATATGATATTATAATTTAATGCAGAATATGTCATTGCATAATAGATGTTTAATAATGAATGCACTTTTAAATTATGTTTTAATGTTTTTAGAGCAAAAAAAGATTTGTTCACATTTTTGCATATCTGATTAATTTGTTGTAACCAAGTTAGTTGTTTATCTAACATACAACCTAAAAATTTTACTTCATCTACTTTTGCAATCAATGCGTTATTAATTATATAGTTTTGATGACTTAATTCTGTACCATGTAAGTTGTAAAAATTTATATAATTTGTTTTTGTCGGGTTAACAATTAAATGATTTTTTGTGCACCATACCTGAAACTCATGAAGAACTAGTTTTACTTTAGTTTGCAATTCCATAGAATTTTCAGCCGTAATTATTATAGATGTATCATCAGCATACATATAAACTTGGCCACCAGACACAAATAATGGCAAATTGTTAATAATCAAAAGAAATATTAACGGACCCAGAACACTTCCCTGGGGTACCCCTAAACATGTTTCAAATTGTCTAGATCTTGTTTTATTTATGTCTACTGTCAAGCAACGCACGCTGAGATAGTTTTTTATAAAATTTAAAACGTTGCCACGAATTCCTATATTATATAATTTACTTAGAATAAACTCATTGTTCAGGCAATCAAATGCTTTAGTCATATCGAAAAAAATACCCACTACATATTTTTTTGCGTTTAAATTGTCATGAATATATTGTATTAAGTCAATAGTGGCTAATTCTGTTGACTTTCCTGATCTGAAACCATATTGTTTATTGCTAAGTAAATTATATTTGTCCAGATATAAAATAAGTTTTTCAGATATTATTTTTTCTATTATTTTAGAAAAAATACTTAATAATGATATAGGACGATAGTTGTTTGTGTAATGTACATTGTCCTTTTTATGTATTGGAATTACTAATGATTCTTTTAGACGACTAGGAAATTGTTCCAATGTTATGCACTTATTTATAATAATACTAAGCGGTTCAGATATTAGATCTACGCAGTGTTTTATAACACTAGTAGGAATATTGTCTATACCCGTTGATTTTTTATTTTTGAGTGTTAGTATTATTTTTTTAACTTCAACATTACTGATTTCGTTAAAATAAAATGAATGAGTTGATAACGCTTGAGTTGTACAGTTATACACTTCATTATTATACATTTTAAGTATGTCTAATTTTGCGGAGTTTGCAAAATTATAAGCAAACATATCTGCTATTTGGTTATTATCAGTAATTAATAAATTATTTTCATCGTATAGTGATACTAATGCGTTACATTTACTTTTACGATTTAAAGAATTATTTACAATATTCCACAATTTTTTATTTTTGTTTTCAGCATTTGTGATGATTTCAGAAAAATAATTTTTTTTTGTGGTTATAATATTTTTGTTGTAGTTGAATTTTTCTATTTTATATTTATTATTTATTTCTAGGTCGGAACAGTTTTTTCGAAGCCAGTTTAAATTTATAAGATCTTTTTTTTGTTTTCTTAAATCCTGAGTCATCCATATATTATTATTATTATAGTTTTGCCTATTGATATTTTTATTTACGCTTTTTACAGGGCAAGCTAAATTGAAACAGTAATTAAATGAATCCCAGAATGTGTTAAAGAAATCATCAATATTTTGACTATCTAAGATATTTAAGTCTGGTAGCTCATTATGTAGGCGTGTGACAAGTTCATGCAAAGACACATTATTTATCATTCTTTTCGGTTCTGAATGTTTAGTTTGTATTATATTTATATTAGGGACAACACATGTGACTGATTGTGCGGTATAGTCAGAGAAACCAGCTTCAAAAACTTTTAGGTTGGTCATATTTAATCCTCTGCTGACCGATATATAATCAATTGATGTTTCGCTTTTGTTGCCATTTTTATGCATAAATATCCTTGTCGGAACTTTTATTAAGTTTTGTATGTTAAATGCTTCAAAAATATCTGTCAATGATTTAAACTGCATATGTTCCTTATTTAACGAGTTTATATTAATATCACCACACACTATAACGTGCATATATGTAGCAGTAGCAATGTCCAAGCATTTTGTTAATAATTTAAAAAATGTATCAATATTACCTAATGTAGATCTATATAGTGTTATTATACACATTTGATTATTAACTGATATTGCACAACACTCAAAGTATTATTGGTAACGATCTTGTAAACAAATTTGCAGATTTTTTCTCTTCAGTTTATAATTCTCAAATTTATCCAACTCCCCATTGTTTAAGTTTGATAAAAATGTAATTCATACAAATTTCTCAGTCAGTTTTCTAGATATTTTTAATGAAATTACAAGCCTTAAATCTAATCTTAGCACTGGACCTGACAGTAATCCTTCTATGCTCTTAAAGAATTGTATTTATTCAATTTCATAACCATTACATTTACTTTTCAACGCTTTATTAAATGAAACAAAATTTCCTGATGTATGGAAACAAACTTATATTATGCCATTGCATAAATCTGGTGCTAAAGAAAATATTACAAACTATAGAGGCATTTGAATTCAATCTGCTATCCCAAAATTATTTTATCAAATTATAACTGGTCAAATACATTAGATGTGCAAAAATATTTTAGTAGATGAACAGCATGGGTTTTGTAAGGGTCGATCTACACTTACCAATCTACTTTCTTACAAAAATTACATTTTAAACGCATTTGAAAGCAAAACTCAAATTGACTCTATTTACATCGACTTTTCAAAGGCTTTTGATTGTGTGAGCCACAATATTTTGATTGCTAAGCTTTGTGCTTTGGCTTTTTATAATGCAGTGGTTTTTTGATTATCTTGCTTTTTAAAAAACCGAACGCAGTTTGTAAAAATCAATAATTTTTTTTCACAACTTATTTTAGTTCCATCAGGGATCTCACTTTCTGACTGTAATAGTTCATCATCATTTCTGTTATTTGCAGATGATTTAAAAATGTATAGAAGTATTTTATCTATCAATGATTGTAATCTTTTACAACAAGATTTAAACTCTGTTAATGCTTGGTGTCTTATTAATAAACTTTTGTTTAATGTTAATAAATATTTTGCAATCAGATTTAATAGAACTTTAAGCAAAATTTGGTACGTTTATACTATCGATAACAAGGTGCTACAACAAATAACACAAATTAAAGACTTGGGTGTAATTTTTGATTTTAAACTTACGTTTGTTGAGCATATCAGCTACGTGCTATAAAAATGCTGGGGTTTGTATATAGGATTTCAGCTAATCTTTCTCCAAGTACTCTTAAATTACTATACTGTGCCTTGGTGCGTTCTCATTTAGAGTACGTTCCGACAGTCTGATGCCCTTTCTATGAAATCCATAGTCAGACAATTGAACGTGTTCAAAACAAAAATTTTTGTCTGTTTTGCAATAGATCTGGTATATTGTCGGTTAATTTTGATTGCAATTACATTTCTTTACTATGCAATTTACCGTCACTAAAACTTTGGCGCAAAAAATCAGATCTCTTATTTTTGCGTAGTCTAGTGATGTCTGAAGTAGACTGTCCTGAGTTACTTGTATCTTTGTACCAGGCAGACTTCAGTCATATTGATTAAATGTTATGTATTTTATAATATATTATGTTTTTCATGTCGATCTTTTGCTTCTGTTTTTTATATTGATTATTTTATATATGTATCATATTGTTTATATTCATTGTATTTTTATGTAGATGTAAATGGTTTTACTTATACCGAAATAAAGAATTATATAAGAAAACTAACAGCAAACTTCATTTTGTAGCACAATTTATAGTGTTTTTTTAAATAACTTCTAACTTTATTTTGAAGCATAATTTATAATAATTTCCCTTAACTTAACTGCAAACTTTATTTTGTAGCACAACTACGTTCTGACAGACAAAAGTGCACACTAAAGCAAGATGGCGGGGTAATTTGCATAAAGTCTTTCTTAACCTTTTCTAGCTCCAATATTTTAACCGGGGCAAGTTGCATTAGTTCATTAGATTAGATTAGCTGTTAAAATTTAAAAATAACATTTGACGGTTATTTTTTTTTTTTTTTTTTTTATTAACAGTAAACTTTATTTTATAGCTTATTTAATTGTGTTTTTATTTTAAAGCATACAGAACTTTATTATCTGTGCACTTTTAACAAATTCCAAGAACTAGTAAATTTTGTAGGTACTTATTTTTTCAGTTAGTTTATGCTACTAAGATTGCTCTATTATATAATCAATTAATTTTGAAACCAGCCAAACAAAAGTTCATTTCTAATGAGTTATTTTTCCATTGTAGTAAATCATAAAATTCAAAAAAAAATGTTAATTGGCTTATCTCCGATGAAAGAAAGTAAGTCTGGCTGAATTCTTTTTTGCTAATCAGAAAATCAGATTAGTTTATTTATTATTATACGTTCACAGATTCTATAAAAAAGATAAAAATTACTGAACAAATTCAAAAAGTGTGCATGCATACTTTTTCTTGAGCAAAAATTCAGCATTGAAAAGGTTCTTATATATGCTTTAACTCCTGATTCTTTATCATTGTGACATATTGACAAAAGAATTTGTAAAACAACAAATTGGTTTTTTTAAATGCTTAAATTAAAAAATTAAAATTGACAAACCAAAACAAATAAATTTTGTTAATATTGATGGCTTTTTTTCTTCACTTCATAAAAAAAATATTTTATTTGAAAATGTAGCAAAAAATTAACAATTCTTATTTACAACGTAAAAACAACAGCAGTTGTTTTTGATTGTTATTTCAAACGTTTATAAATGCCTAGACTTAAAGAAGCTTGATTATTTTTTTGAAAAAATTAAAGAATACAAAGTTTAAAAAAGCATTAGTGGCTTTTAATGCATTTTTTGTTTAAGTAGTGCTATAAGTATAAAGACAATGACAAGATTATACAAAAAATTTCTGAAACTTTTACGTGCGACAAAAATAAAGAAGCTGTTATAAAGATTATATATCATGCATAAAAGGTTAATCTAAGATATCACGTTTTAATTAAATGTTTTGGCACAAATATTTTCCTTATAATGCTTGGTAACATAGAATACTTTAAAATCTAAATAGAAGTTAATGTATAGCAGAATGGTATATCTACTTAAAAAAACAACAACAAATCTTTGGTAAAATCTCTATTCAGATTATACTAGATGCATTTTTAATCTGGCACAATGTAATTTTGAACAAATAATAAACAATACTAAAAAGTTTATTTGCTACATATATAGCATGAAAAAATTTAGCAAGATTTGCATGTTTACAAATGCATGAGTCTACAGTAACACAAAGACTTTTCTTAAGCTGAACACGTTTTACCATTTAATTTGCGCCAGCAGTTTTTAAGGGCTTTGTACTTCTGAAATATCTAGAGGAATTCTTATTTGAAATATTGAAAGAGATTGATGGAAATTATAGCTTTCACTGGGTTGAAGACTTATGTTTATCAACAATGATGTTCAACTAAATGAAAAATGTAAATATTTTTTTTACAATAAAATTTAAAATAATGTAACTTAACAATAATTTTGCATTTTTTATTTTGCGAATGTGCAGATAAAGGGTATAATAATGCTAATAAACCACAACGACAATGACACTGAAGATAATTGTCACAAACAATGTGATAGCAAAGACGAGTAAGGTGTCTAAAAAGCAAAATAGTATGAATGTATTTATTTGATTTTGTAATTTTTTTTTTAATTCAAAAATCATTAACATTTTTTTTTTTCTAGCTAATAAAAATAATTTTGCACTTTACATAGTCTGCACTTGCTTTTTAATGCTCTAAATTATTAAAAAGCTACAACACCAGTAACCGTTTGTATAATTTTATACAAGTTGAACAAGGCTTTGGTGTTTTTGTATTATAGTCAAATTATTTTTAGGTATATTTTAATTTTTTACTTGTCAGACATTTTCCATGATCACAGATCAGTCAAACAATTTTTTTACTTAATTTTAATACACATTTTCTTATTTTTTAAAAATAATAATTTATTAATTTCGGTAAAAGTTAAACAGTTTACATCTACATTATAATATATAAATTAACATATTAAATAAACTAAAATAATATACATAAAATACAAAAAAATACATAAAAACAAGTTTAATCTAAAATACAATTTTAGTACACAATTCAATCAATACAATTTAATTGCGACTTAAACTGCGATTTAGTTAGTACAAAATCAATTAAAATTACTTGGCAAACAATTTTCCAGTTTACACATCTTAACAAATGGATTGTTGCACCCGTAATTTTTATGTGTAAATTCTCTATCTCTAAACAATAGCATCTGCCGGGTACTTCGATCGCTAATAGGAATATTGAATGGTAGAGATGCAAGAAAACCAGGACAGTCTATTTCAGACATCACTAGTCTACGCAAAAACGAAAGATCAGCCCTTTTGTGACAAAGTTTTAGTAGTGGCAAATTGTACAAAAATGTAATGTAATTGCGATCAAAATCAACCGTTAAAATTCCCGATTTATAAGATAATAATCTAGCAAACTTATTTTAAATTTGTTCAATACTTTGAGTATGAATTTTGAAGACGGGCACCATTTATGCAAATTTCTCTAAAACTAATCTTCTAACTCCTTATTATAAAATCCAAAAAAAAACTCGTACACTTAAATGTACTACAAACTAAGAAACTATAAAACCTTTTTAAGATTTGATTCTAAACTTTTTTATTTCCCATATTTGCTTTCGCAAAGCCTTAAAATTAAGTTCTATGCAACAATAAAATTGATATAAAATGTACTACTTGCATCTATAAAACTATGCTGGTTATTGCTTGTTGTTTAGTTCTATTTTTAAAATTTGACACTAAATAAATTGCTCTACACAATCCTTCTAATGAACTGTACAAAGAATAAATACACTTTTTTGATGAGAGCGTTTTTAAAACCTTTATAAAATTTTGTAAATGATCAAAAGATATTAATTGGATAATTGGCTATTTAGATCAACACAACTAACCACATTTAAGTAGCTTTTAAACAAACCAGTTTTAACAAACTTACCAATATTTTAATGGGAACAAATAAAACACTCAAACATTCAATATAATTTTATACAATTTTATAAGAGTTTTGTAGAAGTTTATTCAAATGTTCAAAGTGCATGCTAATGTAGATTAATGGTTATATTTAATTATATTCTAAACATAAAATCAAAAACAAATAATCTAAGTGGAATTTGAATTTAAAAGAAACTTACAATTTCAAAATACAAAGCTTTATGTGATTCAAAATACGTTAAAATATTTTTTAATTAATACAAAATTGTTTTATTTTATTTTATTATTTTTTAATTGATTTGGAAATTCATGCTAATTTTTACATTGTCAAAATATAATTGACAGTTTTTAGTAATCTTTGACAGTTTAGTAACTTTTTGACAAAAGAAATTATTTTTTGATTTTGCCAACATAATTTATAACTGTTTGACAAATAAAGTTATTTTGTAAAACTTTTAGTTATTTTTTGGGAAATGTATTTTTGACAATTTAGAATATATTTTAACAAATTAGGCAGATAGTACGCATTTTATTACATCGCTGTAAATATTGTTTGACAATTTTAGTAACTTGTTGAAATTTTCAGTAATTTTTTGACAGGTGTAACATTTTTGACAGATTAAAAAGCAATTTAACATATTTGGCAGGTTTATGCTGAATACTATTTGACAGATTTGCTAAATTTCTGTTATCATAAATTGTTTATTAGTTTATTTGTTGACTAATTTAGAACCAATTTTACCAATTTGATTTTGTAGTTTGTGTAATTTTTTTGATTTTACTTTTACTGATAAATGACCGGTTATATTGTTATTTTTTTTATATTTTCTTTCTGTTGAGCGTCTATTGATATTTTCTCGGTTAATTAACATAGAGATATTTCTAAATTTTAACAGTTTTTTTTTCTTAATATTGTAGAGATTAAAAGCGACATGTGAAGCCTAAAGTTGATTATCTTTTTCATGCTTGTTTTAGTTAATTATTTTTTGTTTTATATTTTATTTATTTAGTTTATAAAATCTCATAATTATAGACATTATAAATGGTAAAGATTTAATTTTAATAAGTTATTTATTTTTAAACATGTTTCAATAAGTAATCATCATTTTTAATGCATTATAATATTGAGTTCATTATAATAATTATTAAAAAAATTGTTTTTTCTTTTGCTATCTAGAGTCTTCAACTTGATGTAGTTTTGGGCAGCTTTTGTAACTAGTAGATGTTGATTCTTTTGGCTTGTCCATCCGTCAAAGACATAATTAAGGCTTCAAGTTTCTTGATTTTCTATTCCTTGATTGGCATGAGTTTGCACTCCTGCATCGATTGCAGCAGCTGTTGCTCAAAGATAATTTCTTCTGTAGTCATGTTGTATCGGTAACCATGCTAAAAAAAGTTTCAAGTTAATTAATTAATTTAATAAATAGTTAAAGGTAAAAAACAAATTTTTAAAATATTAATTATATTTGAATTTATTATATTTATTGAAAATTATGATTAATCATTAAAACATGTTTGTTTAAAAATAAATATTATATTAAAATAAAATCTTTACTGTTTATAAAGTCAATTTGCAGCTTTTGACTATACCATTACATTTAGGTTCTAGTGGTTCTTGCCTTGAATTCTCTGCATTTATTCTGTTATTATAAATTCACAAAGTAATATTTTTGATAAAAACTTTTATTATAAGTAGCAATATTGTGTTGCTTTGCAAACCTAGCATTATCTGTTAGGACCTCTCTAAACAAGATGTTGAAAACAATTCCAGTTTTATAATGTTTGATTCTGGGCTGCCTATTACTCTGCAGGGCAGAGCAATATTGTTTCTAGTTTTATTTGATGGCATGATGAGATATTTATTTTCAGCATGCCACCAAGTAAAACAAAAAATGCGAATGCAATGTTGTGTTGCTATACAAAGTGATAAATAGTCTTAAACCTAGCATCAATTTGATTGAACTTCTCCAACCAAGTTATTAGAAACAAATCTAGTTTTATATTTATATATTTATAATCATAATGCCATCAAGTGATACTGTAAATTTAGAATTGTTTTCAATAATCTGTTTTGGGCTGCTAAAAAATCTATAGCAATATGTAATCTTATACGTGTTGCACAAAATTTCCTAGGTCAAAACAATATCATTACATTTAACTATTCAATGCTGGTAAGTTTTGGCCTTTTTTAGAAAAACATTAGTTATATAAATACAAAATTGTTTTAAGGTAAATATACCTCATCAGTGTTGTTAATCAAAAACAATTTAAATTATGTAAATTGGTGCAAAGAAATGATAACAAATTTTCACCGTGGTGCATCAAATGCAGCGTATAACATCTACACAGGTGACAAATTTTAGATTTATTGTTATGACTGTTATAAACCCAAAACTAAACAGCAGTCGACTGTAAGGGTCTTCCATAATCTGCCAAATCCAACAAAAATTGTTTGTGTTAGCAGATCCTGTAGCAACCGTGTCTTTATAGCAACTCAAAACGGTCAACTCTAAATAGTACACAATCATTTTTTACCAAAAATTGTCAGTAAAATTAAAAAAAAAACAAACCGTCAACAAAAGTACTTTTTTTACTATGACAATGCATGCTTACACATATTAGCTCAAACAACCGGTTATTTGAGCACCCTTAATGCCAAAGTAATAAGTTATTCGCCGAACGGCCTTGTATTAGCACTCAATAATTTTTATTTGTTCTTCCAATTAAACAAAAAATTACGTAAAAAACTTTTTGACGCCACAAGAAGCTGTTAATGCATTTAAAATAATTATTTTATTGTGCAAAAAATGCTATGCTAATTGATTTATTAAAACCTAAAAATGTGTAGAACTTAAAAGAGATTACTTTGAAAAACAATAAAAAACTGAATACATCTTTTTTTTTTCTACACTTTCCTACTTTACACTATTGACTATCCTTGAACAATATTCTTTAGTCTACTAGAACTGGAATAATATGAAGACAACTAACTTGCTAGGAGGTATAAAATAGACGGATTTAGGCAATTTGACATATAAAAATTTTAGTAAATGAAATTAATAAACTCTAGAAAAATACCGAAAACGTTCCTGTTTTTGGACAATTTTCTACTGCTAAGGCAAGCAGCTTTATAGATTCTGTGTAGAGCAAATATCTGACAACTAGCAAATAATCATGCGACGACCAGAGAACAATATTTAAAAAAAGACTAAAAGTTACGACAAAATGTCTTCTCAAGGTAAAAAAGATAAGAGCACCAGAGGGCCAGAAAATGGCTAAATATACAGTAGCAAAAAAAGCGCAAGATATAAAAAAACAACAAAGAAAATTTTAAATTTTCAAAAAAGCAAAGCAATAATTCTGCTACACCAACTAGGGAAATGGCAAAAAAATCAAGGAAATTCCAATCGCAAGAAAACAAAAAAATGAGAATAGGTGACACACCTCCAAAAGAAAACGCAAACTCTGAAAAAACTAGGTATTAATACGGGCGGATAAAAGAGCTGCTAAAAAGAATAATTGGGAACAGCAGAAATTTAAAAAAAAATATAGATATAGCTCACAGGTTGTTTAGCTAAACAACAAGGCCGCGGACAAAGCAAACTGAGACGGAGAAAAAAAGACAACTTAAGGGTAGAATCAAAGAATGCTTAACACACAAAAAAGGTGTCAAAAAAATACAAGTTTTAGTAAACATAAACTGGCCTGCAGATCTATTTACAAAATTTAAACTGACAAACAAAATCTTCAAAGCAGACAGTAAAGAAAACGTAATTGTAATAGTAAGCAGCATATAAAACATTTAGGGCTACCTAGCAATAATAATAACGGAAAGATACCCGAAACTTTTAGCCGCTATGATGGAGAAACAACAAGAAAGCACTAAATGATGGTGTAAAGTTACAAAAAAATTCATTATTGCTCAAAACGGCAAACCAGAGAAGGAGAACAAAAGGGACACTTACATATGTAGTAAGAACCAAAGTAAGAATGAAAACACTAGAAAGGCTACAAAGAATGCAAAAAATAATAGAAAAGACAAATAGAAAAAAATAAATTGAAACTAGCCAGTGTCACAAATGCAGAAAAGGGAATAGCCAGAAAAGTGCTAAAATACTGCCTTAATGAGGACAATCTTAAAATGACAACACACTGCAAAATAAAATCAGTACAAGTTAAAAAAATGATATATTTAAGAAGCAAAGAAACAGACACAGGGACACTATACTAATTAAACAAAATGAAAGGTGCAGTTATGCAGAAGTAATAAAATGGCAATATTAAACTAAAGGTTAAAAAAAAATAATAGAAATAAAAAAGAAGCGACTTAAGATTTTAAGAAAACGCTGAATGAAAAAATCGGTAGTTAGATCCAGTAATACATTAACTTTAATAAAATCCGTAAACTTAAGTGCTTAAAAATAATTTAATTTATTTAAAGACGATGTGTATATGACACGTAATGCACAAGTAGTAAATAAAAAGAACTGTTATTTTTAAGCACATCTGTTTACTGATTTTATTGAAGTATATGCACAACTTGTACGTTATACAACTGTACAAACTTTAATTTAAAATAAGTTAATAATAACTCTTAACCCCCTCGTCGGTACTACCTTGTCGTGGTGAGGGGGCTGAGTAACTTCTGCTCGAGTTACGCCGGCGGGAGTTTAAAACTTTTGGCAGGGCCACCCATGCCGGATGGGTCAATGAGCAGAAGCCAAACCAAATGTACCTAAAGCCATTCTAGGCTACCTTTCCTATTTATCCTGTCATTTTTATTTCTACCCCTAACCTTCTTTTCCTTTCGTTCCCAACCTGGCGGTAGGTAAAACGCAAACTTTTTGTAATTATGTCAAAATTAAATTCACGCCCCCAGTCCGTGCCGTCAGTTGAATCTGACAAGGGCTTTATGATCGGCACGGGTTTGGCAACTACCAAGTGTGGGAGAACAATGCTCCGGTAGCGCAGTAGTCAATTGTTCAGAAGATGTTGCAACTGATCGGGTTGTGCCAACGGATAATGCTGCCCGGTCCCCTTCCGATGACAAATCGGACCCCCCAGCTTCTTTTTCGACAAAAAGAAAGAAGTCTGGCAAAGCTATTTTGTCAAAAAGTGCCGGTGATGAGAAGGTGGGACCTGTCCCTCGGTTTATCCTGGTCACTAAAGAAGAGGGCAACTTCGACAAAGTTAGCCCTATCTTAATTAGTAGAGTCTTGTATGGACTGATCGGCAACACCAATTCTATCAAGAAGGTCAGAGATGGCTTTCTTGTGGAAACGGTTTCAGCCGCTCAGTCAACATGAAAGTCTCTGCACATAAAACATTAAATACATGTAAAGGCATTGACTATTGAAAAGACATTTTAAATTGCACTGTAGAAAAAATTACAAAAAATATGAGTGGTCAAGGGGTAATCGACGTGAGTCGCATTTCTAGTATGCGAGACGGTAAACGCAAAAAAACTCCTAACCATATACTAACGTTCAATAGACCACAACTTCCCACTACCGTTAAAGGGGCTTTCTATAGTCTCCCAGTCAGGGCATATATTCCGGCACTAATGCAATGCTTCAAATGTCAGAGGTTTGAACACACAGCTGCTCGTTGTTCTAAGGAGCAGTGTGGTAAACCTTTGCATGAAGATAGCGACTGCAATCAGAAAATTACGTGTGTCAATTGCAGAGGAAAGCACACTGCAAGATCACGTAATTGTTCAAAATACAGAGAGGAATTTGCTATCAAAGAAATAATGACAAAAAACAAACTAACATATTTTGAAGCACGCAAATTGGTATTAGTCTCCACACCAATCGGCAGAATATCATATTCAAAAGCGGCGACTGCATCAAAAAGTTCAGTAGACGTAAACGAGCTCATTAGTAAACTTTTGCCGCCCTTTATTGCTGGATTAAGCGGGCACAATCAACTTCTTACTGCAAATAGATCGCTAATACCGGTCATTAAACCAAACATGCTTCCGCCCAAACCTCCGGAGCAGCAACGGTTAAGAAGAACTTTAGTTTCCTTAACCAAAAACGTGGGGAAAGCACTCCCTACACATTCTCAGGTTGGCCTTAAAACTGACCTGACCAAACTTGTTTTGGCAGATACGTTAAAACAAATAGATCAGTCTGATCCGGGTAAACGGAAGCGGGATGGCCCTTCTTCCAGCAACAGTGATGACGAGTCCAGTTCGGCATCAGAACTTTCTGTTGTCAACAGTAGGAGTAACCAAGGTAAAAGAAGAAGGAAATCTGGTTGGAAAAAGGGCAGATCACGCTCCCAGCTGTAGGCCTTTTATTATGTTTTTTAATTAAGTGTTGTTTTAAACCGGCACTGCAGTTCTTTACAACTGCAGTGTCATTTGTGTACTTGTATTGTTCTTTTTATTTTAAGGTTTTGGCATTGAAGATTGTTCTATCTTTGATGTCATCTGTGATACTAGTTTTAAGTTTTATATTATTTATGGTTGTGGCATCGGAGTCTTTTACAACTCAGATGTCATCTGTAATAATACTTTTGAGTTTTATGTATTTTATGGTTATGGCATTGAAGTATTTTACAACTTTGATGTCATCTGTGATATTAGGTTTAAGAATGTATATTTTGTTTTGTGAACGTCCAAACATCAAAGTTTCTTTACAGCTTTGGTGTTTTATTTGTTCTGTGTTAACTTATTCTAATAGCTGTCCGCTTATTACGTGTCTTTTTGCGCGTGCTTACAGGAAACGCTTTTCAAGCCCCAAGAAAATTTTAATTTTTGGGGCTTTACGTGCACAAGAAGTGACGTTCTGCCAGGTGCCCGAGCCAAAGGTGGAGTCGCTATTTTTCTGAAGGAAAATTTACCGTTTACGGAAATAACCCTCAGAACTAGACTCCAGGCAATTGCAATTCGGCTTACCATCCCGATAAAAGCCACAATATGCAACTTGTATCTTCCGGAGTTTGATTGGACTCTGAAAGATATACAAGAACTTACTTTGCAGCTTCTACAGCCCTATCTCCTGGTGGGCGATTTTAACGTTCAAAATCCGCTATGAGGTTTCTTGAGGAAAAACACGCGAGGTCGTTTGATAGAGGATTTTTTCAATCAAAGCAACGCTGTCCTCCTCAACACGGGTTCCGCCACATATTTTGGAAGTACGGGTACAAATTTTTTGGCAATTGATTTGTTTTTATAGTCTCCACGTTTAGCCACACGTTTATCGTGGCATGTATTAGAGGATTTTCACGGCAGCGATCATTTTCCCATCGCAATTAATACCATCGTCAAACGGGTTAGACAGTCCGTCCCTCGTAGATAGTGTTTCGACCGCGCAGACTGGCAAGGTTTCCAAACTAGTCTGGTCCCACCAGAGTCAAATGGTAAGGATGTCGAGACTGCCGTGAAAGGTTTTACTAATTGTATTGTCCGAGCAGCAGATGTGTTTGTCCCAAAATCCAGCGATCAGCTGGCCGGTTCGTCGGTTCCTTGGTGGAACGACGATATACGAGTAGCTGTGGAAGAGAAAAAGAAAGCTTTTAATTGTTTTGAAAAAACTCCGACGCAGGAAAACATGATCGCTTTCAAGAAGAAGCGAGCCGTTGCGCGCCGCAAAATTCTTGAAAGCAAGCAACAATCATGGGAGAGCTACGTATCGACAATCACGCCAACCACTTCGGTCAGCAAAGTGTGGAGAAAGGTGGGAGCCGTGTTGGGAAAGAAATTTCCCTCTGTGGCTCCCATCCTAATCGTCGACGGACGCAAAGTCACCAAAGCGGCCAACATTGCAGACTCATTGGCAACTCAATTTGCGTCAGCTAGTAACTATCAAAATTATTGTAAAGAATTCCTGCGTCAAAAATAACAATTAGAAACTCCGTTAAATTTTTCATCCCGCGATTCCTTGTCCTACAACTCTTTCTTTACCTCAAAAGAATTGGAAACGGCAATTAACGGTATGGGTACCTCCTCCGCACCGGGACTAGACGACGTGCCTTATCAGGTTATCCGGCAGCTTCTCTCCCGCATGACGGAGCGGTTGCTGGAAATCTACAACCTGATACGGAAAAGCGGCGTCTACCCGGATTGTTGGAGAAAGGCCATAATCCTGCCGTAGTTGAAGCCGGGCAAGGATCCAAACAACGTCAACAGCTACAGACCGATTTCACTTACCTGCTGTCTCAGTAAAATTTGAGAAAAAATGGTCAACAACCGTCTGGTGTGTATGCTGGAAAGTAACGGATTTTTAGCTAAATACCAGGCGGGTTTCAGACGAAATCACAGTACCGTTGATCATTTAATCTGTCTAGAAAATTTTATCCAAGACGCCTTCCTAGCAAGAAAACACCTCGTAGCGGTGTTTTTTGACCTGGAGAAGGCGTATGACATGACTTGGCGATATGGAATTTTGCAGAAACTGCACGCATGGGGATTCAAGGGCCGTATACTTTTTTTTCTTGAATCTTTTATGCGCGATCGCAAATTTAAAGTAAAAGTGGGAACTACTAACTCAAAGACATTATGTCTAGAGAACGGTGTTCCCCAAAGATCAACTATTAGCGTTACTCTTTTTGCAATCTCAGTAAACGATATTGCAGCTTCTGTGGTTACACCTATAAAACAATGCCTGTACGTCGACGATTTAGTGATCTACATGGAGGGAGATACCATCCCTGCCATAACACGTCAACTCCAGATCATCATAGACAAAGTGGACAGAGAGGCAGAGGCAAGAGGATTTCGTTTTTCTACGACAAAAACCTCGTGAGTGCATTTTTGCTGCCTTAGAAGACTTCACCGGGACCCCGCCCTTGTCTTGCGGGGTTCCAGAATCACGTGCGTCGAAACAGTCCGTTTCTTAGGGCTCGTGCTTGATAGGACTTACTCTTTCGGGCACATATTAATGAATTGGTCACAAAATGCAAAAAAGCCTTAAACGTGATTAAGTGATTGGCCAACATCAACTGGGGTGAGCGAAGAGAAGTACTGTTGCGGCTGTACAAGGCTCTGGTTTTATCCAGGGTTGACTACGGCTGCGCGGTATACTCATCCGCCAGAAAATCCCGGTTGAAAGCCTTAGACGCAGTCCTCAACGCAGGCATTAGATACGCCACAGGAGCATTCCGGATGAGTCCTGCACCGAGTCTTTGCTGGGAGTCGGGTGTACTTCCTCTAGCTGCTCCTCGCAGCTAGAGAAAGTACTCACGTACGCCGCGGTGATGCGATCAAAGAGGAGTCACAACAACCGACAGATATTTACCGTCAACGAAACGCAGCAACGCAAATATAAACTTAGGCCTACCGTCAGTAGGCCGGTGTGCGTCCGAGCGCAGGAGCTAGAAGAGAGTCTTAATGTTGATTATCCGATAGTATTCGAGATCGGTTTTGGCGAGTTTCTGATGCCAAGGGTTATAGCTCGTCTTGATCTGACCTCCCAGAGCAAACGAGAAACTTGCCCCGACGTCTTGAGGAGCAAGTTTTTTGAAATTGTTACCGAATACCCAGACTCTCCGCGGTTGTATACGGACGGTTCGAAAACGAATCGGGGGTGGGAAGTGCCTTTGTTTTAGATGGTACGGCTCATTCTTGGTCTCTCCCTAAAGAGGCCTCTGTATACACAGCAGAATTACACGCTTTGCATAAAGCCCTGCTAAACTGTGAGACGTCAAATAATATAATAAATAGTCCTATTGCTGAATAATACCCAAACCAAACTTACCTATTAGATTTAGTATTTATTTATTTATTTATTTAACCATTTTAAAGTGTTGTTTTGTTTTTCTCAGGTATATAACCTGAGGTTATTATTATTAAAACAAAATAAATAGCCAATAACCTTAGTAGTCGACGCTAAAATGCAAGTTAAAAAAAAAAAAAAAAAACTTTTAAAGGAATTATTACGCGGCTAATAAATACTTATTTTTACACAACTGACAAGCAACCAAAGTATATAATGTAGAATAATAAAGCTTATTATTATTATTATTATTCAAAAATTTTTTGCACTTATATACATGATTCATGTATTGTGTTGCTTAATATATGATTAAAATTTGTTTAACATTACACATAAAAAAGTTATTCAAGTTTAAAATATTGAGAAAGCGTGCTGTAGCGCAATAGATTTTGTAACAATATGCCAAGTTCAAATATATTTTAAATGACCAATGCATTATATTTAATAATTACGCGCTTTCTAATGTATTTTTGAGTACTTTAAAAATGCTCTGTGACATGTTGAAAGAGGATAAAATATCATATTATGATAATTGCTTCTCTGTGTATTAATTAATTTTTGTTGTTAGAATCTATATGTTGTGTATTGATAAGTGAACAAATAAACCATTTAAGACAAAATTAAATATTCATAATTAATATTAGCAGACACAATCACAATCTTTATTTGTTTTCACACACCGATTAATTGCTGACCTGGTAAAATATAATTTTGTAAGTTGTAAAGTTGAGTTCTGTATTACAATATAATTATGATTACAAAATATTTATAAGAATATGCAAGTATTTTATCTCTTTATTTATTAACTAATTTTATTGTATGCAGACTTTAAAATCTCTGACTTGTCAAATAATTTTATTTTGTTTAATGTTAAATAACCTGGTGTATTTATATAAATATTTTATACAACATAGTCGTCAAACTCGATTGAACCTAATTTTATTTTTTAGTTTAATTTTTAGTTTATAATAAGAGGGTAGCAGGAAACTCTTTGGGGAGCCATAATACATTAGTGAGGGTTAGTTGGCGGCATTATTGATTCGATTATATATTATTCTATATAGTATGTAATTATTTGCTTTCTCTTCATTCTCGATTGATTGTAGTTGCTAATATAGAGAATTGAATAAGGGCAATTCCATTTTAAACGGACTAGAGCTGGGTGGGGGGGGGGGTGCATTAAGAAACTTGCCTATGTATTTTTTTTTTAGTTTCTATAACTTCTTAGTAGTCCTTTGATCGGTGTATGAAGGTATGAAATCCATTAAAAAATATTCTACGATTTTTTTTTAAGTTTTTTTGTAATTTTTTAACTTGATCGCATTTTTTGTTTAATAACCGCAATTTTAACTCAAAAAAATAAATTTAATAATGTAATCAATCAGAAATTTTCCGTAGAATCCAAATCTGGCGCCATTTCAAGTCTATACCCTGTCTATAAGCCGCAAAAGCCATAAAACCATATTTTTGTTCTTAGTGAGCTGGGCAAAAAGATGCATTTTTTAAATTTTTTTTAACCGCCAAAGTTGACGTGTTTTGATGTAAATTATGGAAAAATATAATAAATATTTAAAATATTTCATTTTTAAGGCATTTTTTGCCAGAAAATTTTGTAAATATTTCTTTTTAGATAGACTTTTCTATAGACGATGAGTACAACACTGACTATTTTCCATGTAAAATTGTCCACAGAATTCAAATTTTTAATAATATTTGGTGTATTGTTTTTCAGAGCGCGGCTAAACGTGCATATGTAAGAGTTTATGTTGAAGAATAGGCCTACTTTGCAGACTTTTTGAGTTTTAGACCCTTAAAACTCAAATACACAGAACAAATTTATATTTGTATTTATGGAAAATTTCTGTTTGATTTCATTAGTAAATTTATTTCTTTAGAGTAAAAATTTTACGAGGTTTTTAAACAAAACATGCGATTAAGTTAAAAAATGACAAAAAAACTAAAAAAAAATCGTAGAAAAATACTTAAGCATGTTTCTCAATGCACCCCTCCCCCCCCCCCCCCCCCCAGCTCTGGTCCGTTTAAAATGGAATTGCCCATAATTAAAATTATCAATTGTTTACACAATCAGAAAATACTAACATGACGTAATATAGTATGATTTTAAATAATGCAAAGTTAAGTTTAAATAATAAAAAATTTAACATTTAGTAGACATATAAATACAGTATATAATACACGTACAACGACAGGCGTGTACAAGTTTAATGAAAAATAGTGTTTTTTTTAACAGTTTTTTTTTATCCAGCATAGAATAATATTTCATTTAGCTGGTTCGTTGTAAACATACATTGTATGTGTGTTATATTATGTTATTATATTAATGTTAATTTGTAAAATATTAATATAATTAGAATTAAGAAATGGAAACCATTACTGATAATACTGCACCTGCAACCTAAATCATCATAATAAGCCGTAATAAGCGAGCTCGCGTTCAATTTGCAGAAGTGTTATCACTAATGTGTCCACCAGCAATTACGGTGGTACAAAATACAATGCATGCCCTAATTAAGTTAGTTCTCATTTGTACTTAGCCCATAACCAACATGTATTAATAAATTAATAAAATGAATTAAAACCTAAGCCGGCGCAGTGAATTAATTGAAATTCTCCAAAATAAATGTATTTTGCTCCCCCCTCCTCACCGACGACAGCAAAACTTGTAAATATTTATAATGAAATAAAATAAAAACAATTTTACTGAACATAAGCTAAATAAAACAAATTACCGATTGTGGAAATTTTAATTACATGCATGTATTAAAGCTGTAAAGCCATGTTTGAAAGAAACAGAAATAATAATAATAATAATAATAATAATAATAATAATATTTATTTTCCAACAGACAAAATACATATCCATTAACAGGGAAATATCTACAAAATAAAATATAATTGTTGTATATAATAAAATTTACAGTAATACTAAGTTAATTAATAAAATAATAATTGCAATAATAATAAAATAAAACTAAATTTTAAAAAAAGGTATAAAATTTTTAATAAATAACAAACAAAAAAGACATGAAAAATAAACATATAATTAAATAGATTAGAGATAGTTTAACTTTGTAAAGCAGTTAAACAATTGGCAACTGACGATTTAAACTCTGAAAATGTTGCAAAAATATCTGTGGAGTGTTGTATGTGGTGATATGATTTAATGATTTTAATTAATGGTGAGTTATTATGATGACATGTTCTAGGAGTGACATATGAAAATGTTAATGGGTTGCAAAGATTAGTAAAAGGTACGCGTATTGTGATATAACTTACTAGTGATGGGTTGTCAAAATAATAATAAACTATTCTATGTAATGAATGAACCATATTAATGTGATGATTAGTGACTATTGATGATATACTAAATTCATCTAATAATAATTGGTATAGATAACCCTTCTCCGGATAATGACGAGTTTTCTTATAATGAAGATGTTTTAAAAACTTACGCTGTACATTTTCCAGTTGCATTATATAGAGTTCGTTAGAGGGTATTCATACAGGTGCACAATACATAAACCTACTCATAATAAACAAATTAAACAATAATAAAATAGATGTAGTGCAAGTAAAATCTTTTGTAGTTCTTAGTATGAAACCCATTGTTTTCATACGTCTATAATGTGGCAGTTAAAAGTAAGTTTATTGTCAAAAGTTACGCCAAGATCTTTAAATTTCCTAATACGCTTTATATCACAGTCAAAAAGTTTATAGTTATAATTTATAGTGTTCACATTACGAGTAAATAGCAACACACAACACTTATCAACATTTAAATCAAGACCGTTTTTATTACACCAGACACACAAATTACATAAATTTTGTTGTAAAATATCTCAGTTGTTTAAAGTTAGAATAGGTTTGTACGGTTTTAAATCATCGGCATATATAATAAAATCACAGTTTAGGCTATCACAGATAAAAGTTATAAAAGTATGATTTTATGACGCTGATAATATTATCATTTATATCGTATACTTTCAGGTGTTCAATGAGTATATCATGAGACATACGATTAAAAGCCTTTGATATGTCGGTATAAATGACATCCGTTTGAATTCTCTTGTCCATGTTAGCAGATATTTCTTGCGTAATAGTCACTAAATTTGTTAGTGTTGATCTTTTTTCAATAAACCCATGTTGTTGCGGAGAGAGCTGCAAATGTATTTTGCTATAAACTTGTTCGGAGATGAGACATTCAAATAATTTTGAAAAGTTGCATAAAAGCAAAATAGACCTGTAGTTTTCAATGTTTAATCTATCTCCTTTTTTAAAAAAACATATTTTCATCTGTTTGAAAAATTTTCAGTTTTTAATATTAGATTAAATATGTATGTGAGCGGTTTAACAAGAACCCATAACGTCTTTGATATGTTCTTGTGGAGGGATAGTTTGATTGTTGTTTTGATTATTATTGAAATGTTTTGCAAAATGATTGACTATGTCTTGACTTGATTGCAAAATCGCATCTCCATATTTTATTACGCCTGGAATGCGACTGTGATTTTATTTTTGTCTGGATAAAAGACCAAAGTTGATTTAGATCTTTAGAATTATTTGATTCAGCATTTCTGATAAATTCGTAATTTGCTTTATTAATGTTTCTTTTTAAGCGTTGTTTAACTATGTTAAGTCGAGGCTGATTAACCATAGTTCGTCTACGCCAAAGTTTTTCCTTTAGACAAATATCACAAATTATATTACGGTTGTACCATTGGAGATAAGATCTTTTGCGTACATAACAAGTTTTTAGTACAAATTTATCACAGCTTTTGTATAACATATTGTATAAAATATCACTGGCATTATTAACACACATACATTTATAGAGACAAGACCAGTTTATATCACAGATATCTATATAGAGTTGGACCAAATCAGTTTTTTTTTTATTATATCTCTTTTTTGAAGAATCATATATCATATTTGACTTATTTGATAATTTTAATTGGACGTTTATTTCTAAAGCTGAGTGGTAATCATCTTCAGGTACAAAAGGATCATTGGAATTTGATACATTGCACGTATGTTTATCAGTAATTAATACTAAGTCTAGTAATTGTTCCATATGATTTAAAACGTTGCTAGTTTGCTTAAGCTTAAAAAAATTATGAATGTTATAATTGGCAATAAATTGCATGAATAATTATCTGCATTTTCCATATACAACTTATAGTTTGGTAAGTTAAAATCACCGCATATTATTATATTTTTAACATCTAATACAGTGCTGATGTAATCAAAGAATAATTGATATTTAGCAGTTGTTGTAGAAGGGGGTATATATACACAAAAAATATCAACACTAGTGTGTTTTAAAAAATACGGGCAGCAGCAGCATCAATATTTGAGATTGGAGAAAGAAGATTAATGTCTTTACATTTTAAATTAAAATGAATGCCTATTAATGCTCTTCATCTTTTTTGTTCTTTTCCCCTATCTGTTCTTATAACTTGATAGTTACTTGAAAATAGCTCGGTATTTTGCCCAGTCCACTGAAAACAAAAACATGATTTTATGGCTTTTGCGGCTTATAGACAGGGTATAGACTTAAAATGGCGATAGATTTAGATTTTGCAAAAAAATTCTGATTGATTTTACTAGTAAATTTTTTTTTTTAGTTAAATTTTTGATTATTAAACAAAAAATGCAATTAAATTAAAAAACAACAAAAAACTTAAAAAAATTGTAGAATTTTTTTTAAGGATTTCATACCCTTATATACCGACAAAGGACTACTAATATGTTATAGAAACTGAAGAAAAAGTACATGTAAAATTGTAAAACATCATAAAACATCATTTGCCAATTAGATTACACGTAATGTATTTAGTGGATGATGATTTAATGAACTGTGAATCTCCATTCAAAAGACAACAAATCAGAACAGTACTTCTGTGGGTGGTATGAAAACATTAAAATATTTAATAAATAAAGCATTGTAAATTGTGGTAAATGAATTGCATGTTAAAAACTAAAATCTTATTTTACATTTACAATAAGAATTATTTCAAGTGTTGATTTCAATTTTTGTATAACTGTCTAATCTAATCTTTCAACTTGTTTATGTCATTTAGTATTGGTGTTGTTTTGCAATATCTCGTGTCAATTTGTATGAAAAAATTTTGTTTACGTTCTTTTGTTTATCAAATAGTTTAAGTTTTATCTAAACTTTTTTCAGAGCTACTAAGGGCCGCTTTTACAATTGTCGGTTAAACAAAGAATAGCGCTATCTAAGGAATAAATAAAAATCGCTTTTACAATCTTTTATAACTTATATCTAGTATAGTAACTAAGTAACGCGCACAACAAAATAGTGTATAAACAACGTATACGTCAATTTATAAGTCAGTTCCAGAAACGGCCATCTTCGTGATAAATGATTTTTTAGAAAATGCATAAACGTGTTACGGCTAAAGTATGATTTGCTGCTAAAATTTTTGCACAGAAGAAAATTGATAATTGTTGAGAATTATTTCCTTGATTGACCTAATTATTGGGACCTTCAGGTGGTTCGTCTTTATTTCTAGTTCTAATTTGGGATTCATTGAATAGAGATTCTACTCGAGTGTGTGGGTGATTGAAATTTTATAATGGCCCCGATTACTTTAGGAGTCCTAGCAATTTCATAAAACTTTACTTGTATGTTTCGAAGAGAATAAACTAGGAATAACTTATCCGGTGCTGGAAGCAGTAGTTTTCTCTAGTATAGTAACCAAGTAACGCGCACAACAAATTTGCGTATAAATGATTTAAACCTCAGTTTATAAGTCATTATTGACGTTTCAATAGGTTATCTAGACTGTAATAAGAGCAAAACTAATGCTATACCAGGTATATACATTAAGATAAATTTATTCCTAGTATAAGTTATCTGACAATTGTAAAAGCCCTAAGAGAAATAGGGTATATTCTTTTTTTTTAATTTTATGTATTATAAAATTTGCGTATACTTGCTTATAATTGTTACAAATTTTTTTATAAGTCAATTTTTTTTTAAATTATTTGCTGTATATCAAAATTTGACTTATACAGGGTTAGTCAAAATTGCCGAAACACTTGAATAATTCTCTATCCGTAAAAAAAGTTTCAAACAAATATTATTTTTTTGGTTTTAAACAAACTCTTGTTCAAATTTTTTTATAATATACAGGATGTTTATTTTAATGTTGATATTTAGTCAACATTTTTTTAAACAGAACACCCTGTATATTTTTATATTTTTTATTTTGAAGTTTAATTTTTAATTTTTTTGTAAAAATGCACCATTTTTAAGTTAGATGCAATTAATTAAAACTCTTGAATATTTTCTATCAAAAAAAATAATAACATCAAAACAAAAATGTAAAAATATACGGAATGTTTATTTTATTATGGAAGTTTGAAGATTTTTAATTTTTTAAATATATATTTTTACATTTTTTAATGATTATTTTGCTATTTGTTTTTTATGTTATTGTTTTTTTTTATCTATTTGGTTAAAATAAATGTGTATGTGAGAAAACTTTCTTTATTTGAAGTTCAACAGTTTGAATTAACTCAAAAATAGTGCAGTTTATAAAAAAATATTTGGACTAAAAGATACTCAAAATTAATTTTAAAATTAAAAAATGTAAAAATATGTTCATTCAAAAAAAAGTTTACCAAATTTCCACAATAAAACAAACATTCTATTCAAAATATTAAAAATATATTTAAACAACAGGTTGTTTAAAACCAAATAAAGATTAGTTCAAAACTTTTTTTTATTTTTTTTACGGTTTGAGAATTATTTATGTTCCGGTAATTTTGACTAACCTTGTATATGAAAAACATATTTGTAAACACTATAGCAAAAAATCCTTTTTGTTATTTTTACATCTAGAATTCTAAAATAATATGTTTAGACACATAGTCAAAAAAAGCATTTTTTTTTTCCAAATTTTAAAAAGTACATAATTCGTATATTATTTATTTTTTATTATTCATACAATCGTAAAACGAGGGCCGTGGTTTGAAAAAAATGGAATGCCCAAATAACTTTTACGACGCCAAAATAATGCATTTCAAGACAAAATAATACATTACGCAACAAATGATATGTATACGTTGCACTTCAGAATAATACATAGCACGACAAAAAATATACTTTACGACAGAATTATATAATCACGACAAAATAATTCTGTATCGTCAATATTAACCGAATAGATAAACTGAATTTGCATCGGGCATCCAATCAATAACTTTCTTTACCATCACATCTAATATTAAATAAATGATTTCAAAATAAATAACTCTTTCAAAATAATTAAATATTTAACATTGAAACAAAAATTATGAAGCACGGCTTGTAGATGAATTTAAAACCTTGCTATATAGATACCAGCAGATACCAGCTTCGCTATAAACGCTTTGCTAGTGACAAATCTCTATAAACAAAAGTAAAACATATCAATGTTATATTATTAAACAAAAACAGAAATAAAAAAAAATAACTAGTTTTTGCAAATTAATCTACAGCAAATTAATAATTAGACTAATGTAGACTATTGTTTTAATTATTAATTAGGATAATAGTTTAAATTATTATAATTATTAATTTGCTGTCGTTCAAACATCCTATTATGTTGGCATTTGTTTTATTTTGTCTTGTTCGTAATCGTTCTAAAAACTTTTTTTTGCTGTTGATATGTTCTATTCAACCGTTCATGTTATATTTAAATGTCGTCAAATATACTTTACTGTCAGTGCAAAATATGTTTTTGTCGTGTAATATATTTTTCTGTCGTTCAAAATCTTTTAGGGATGTTATTTAAAAATGTTTAATCAAATTTAACTTAAATTGCATTTGTATACATTTTCGACGTCCCTGACTAAACGACTTAACTTTGCACAAAAAGTTGACTAGTAATTTAATAATTCCGTTCATGTTATATTTAAATGTCGTCAAATATACTTTACTGTCAGTGCAAAATATGTTTTTGTCGTGTAATATATTTTTCTGTTGTTCCTTTTAGGGATGTTATTTAAAAATGTTTAATCAAATTTAACTTAAATTGCATTTGTATACAATTTCGACGTCCCTGACTAAACGACTTAACTTTGCACAAAAAGTTGACTAGTAATTTAATAATTCAACGTTACAAAACATTGAAAATTTTCTAAAGGGTTTATTTAAAAACTACGTGAAACAGTTTTATAAAAATGATTTTAATTTAAAGATATGCTACTAAAGTTGGACATATTTTAATCTGATTGTCATAGAACATCACGAATATAAATAAACAACGTATTTACAAAGATTTTGGAAGTGCCGGTTTATAATAATTAATATAAACATCTATTCTTAACTTAAAAAAATTAATCTTCTTTTATGACTTGAGCAAAAGTTCAAATTTTCAATCTCTACATTGCATGAGATGATCAGTTATGTAATTTGCTTGTAAAACGATGTAAGCGTACTATATAATTTTCCATATACGACGCAACCAGTCGTACGTCGGTACCGTCACCTTAAGAAATTCAACAGTAAAGCAATTAAATTAAAAAAAAAACTTTTATTTACAAATATTTAATATATACATAATAATATATGGTTAATAAAAATTCAATACTATTGATAAAATTACTATTATGTTGAGAGTTAAAATTAATATTATAAAGATATCGAATAATCTCATTGTGTTAGTCGTTCTATCTTCCATTCTATTGAATGGTATTGATTATATCTATAAACATTTTTAACAAATATTTTTTTCAACTGACAAGTCACATATTGTATCAAGATTTTTGTTTATAAGTGCTACAGATTCTAATTATAAAAACTATTTACGTTATAAAAAAAGCTTTCACTTGTTTTGCGTTAGATTTTAGTTTTTCTACTTTTAATTATAAAAAGTTGACTTAATTGTGAAACAAAAACTTTTATTGTTAGAATGAATTTCTCAGACTTTACAAATTAATATTTTTTTCACATTGATTTTTTTGAGTCTGATTTTCTGACCTAATAACACACATAGAAAGGAGTAAGCTTTAAAATCATTGAGTAATATAAAAACAACAAAAATTAATGAGCATTATTTCATCAAAATGTGGTCAGTTTAATATTATTTAACAATTAAGGATAATTTTCGTTTATTATCAAATAAAAACATTTTCTAATTTTCAGTTACAAGCGCTTTTTATACACACTGGTTTGCAAGTAACAAGCACGATAGCGATGATTTAATTTAATGATTGATGATGAAATGTGAATTGAGATGAAAAAATATTTATTGGGATATTGTAGTCGCCTCTCATATATCTGTTAGTTGTGAATAGCTTCATTTGAACTGTTGAGTTGTAGCGCTATAAGTAAATTTCGTATTCAGTATCAATAAGGGAAATACTTCAAAACCTTGCAATCGAAATAATCTAACTACGCAGCAGGCGTCTGTTCTATTTTTATACATTTTTTGCTGAATCCTTGTCAGGGGATTTGGATTAATATCTAATAAAAAAACTTACTTTACAGACACAGTAAACAGGGGTTTGTATTTATTAAGTCAGATGAAGATGAAGATGAAGACAGATATATCAGAAAAGGGTGCATATTAACAGATGGTTTTGAAATTGAAACTTTAATTTTACAAAATCTAGGTATAATTATAAGTTTATTAGGTTAGGTTCAAATTATATTTATAAATATGTGTGACGGTTATATTTAAGGTATAAAATTTTTTTAAAGCAATTTTATTATTTATTTTAATTTAGATCTTGCTTCATTTCTTATTACCATAGTTTTTAAAAACTAAAAAATAATTATTGCAGTTAATTTGATTGTTTTTTTTTTCAATAATTAAAAAAAAGTTTTTCACTAGGAATGGATTAAATAGACAATTTAATTTTCAATAAAGATTTATTTTATCATTTATTCAACAACAATCACATAGCAGACGTTTCGGAAGCTAATCTGCTTTCTTCCTCAGTGCTAAAAAAAGTAATTGTAAAGAACATAAGAGAATTGTGAAATAAGAACAAAAAGGAAACAGATTTAAAACTTAAATAAAATTTGACAATTACAATTACTATTCTTTATATATATATATATATATATGTGGGTAATTCCATTACTTTTTGACTAATTTGAAAAAGTCGACCTTTTTGATTTTGCTCAAATTTTCAGGGATCAAAATATAGATGAAAAAAATGAGATTCCCAAAGTTTTAGACCTTAGAATATTGCCTGTTCAAAATGACACACATTTAAAGGTCAGAAATTTCACAATAAAACATCTTTTTTAGCTTATATTGTATATTAATTTTTGGGGTTCTGAAAAAAGATAAAAAGATCCACGATCAAATTATTCCTTATGTACTTTAAAACCCATATATTTATGTTTAATATTGGGGCAGTCATTTTGATATATTAAGCTTCAAACATTATTCCAAAAAAAAAACGTAAATTAAGCAGAATCGCAAAACTTTGCTTTCTTTAAACCGTTCTAACTTTGTCAAATCTTAACAAAATTTGATCTACAAGGTTTAGATTTTTTCGTGTTTGATCTTTTTTTTTTTTTAATGATCACATAAAACTTATAGAATCAATTCGATCTTCAAAACTTGTAATTTTCAGTTCCCAAAAAAGTGCTGTCACTCTATGTCGATTTTAGTCAAAATTTCAGTAAACAAGAAAAAAGGTTATCCATATGAGAAATGGTATATCGGGCATTATCAAGAATTTTTTAATATTCAAAATTGTCAAAATTGGAAAACCGCACAATTTTGTATTTCAATTTTTGGGTCTTTAAAAAAAGATAAAAAGGTCTACGATGGTTTAAAATATTTTTTATTACATGTACGTTAAAACCCATTATTGTTTATTTAATGTTGGGACAGTCATTTTGATATATTAAGCTTTAAACATTATTGCAAAAAAAAACCGTAAATTTAGCAAAACTGCAAAATTATGAAAACTTTGTCAAATTAAGAAAAAAATTAATCGACGAGGTCTTGATTTCTTTGGGTTTATTCTTTTTTTAAAGTGATTTTACAAGATTTATAGATTTAATACATAATTACCACTATTTTGATGCAGAAAGCTGCACATGTTTTTGCGATTTTTAAAACTTGTAATTTTTAGGTCTCGAAAAAACGCTGTCACCTTATATCGATTTCAGTCAAAATTTTAGTAAATACTTTATAGACCACAAAAAAAAGGTTATTTATATGAAAAATCTTATATTAGACCTTATCAAGAATTTTTTTATATTCAAAAATTGTCAAAATCGGCTTTGTTCTTCTAAAAATCTAAATCACTTTTTGTCTATCTTGCTATGTTTTTGAGATAGTCAACAAATACAAAATATTTAAAAAACTTTTTATTTAGCAAAAAAACACATACAAAACAACATAACTTTAACAAGTGTCCAATGTATTCGTATTTCGTGCAAAAATCTCAGTGCAAATCAATACGAGCAATATATTTTAGAAACTGAAAGTAATTCAATATAATCCAAAACATTTTTGGAGATTTGTTAATGAAAACAAAAAAACTAATGGTTTTCCAGCCACAATGCAATATAAAGATCAAACTTGTAATAATGGGAACGACTTTGTAACTAATTTTGCAGATTTTTTTTTTTCAGTTTATGATAACAAAACTTATCCAACTCCATTGTTTAATTTTCATAATAACGTAATACATTCAAAATTTTCTATTAGTTTGTGTGATGTTTTTATGGGAGTTTAAAACCTTAATTGTAGTTTAAGCGTTAGGCCCGACGGCATTCCGTTTTTACTGTTAAAAAAGTGCATTTATTTGATTGCAAAGCCATTGCACTTACTTTTCAATGCTTCATTGAATGACACTAAATTTCTTCAAATATGGAAACAGAGTTAAATTACGCCTTTGTTTAAATCTGAAGCCAAAGAGAATATCACTAACTATAGAGGCATTTGCATTCAATCTGCTATACCTAAATTGTTCGATAAAATTGTAACTGGTCAGTTGCAATGGTTGTGCAAAAGCATCTTAATAGAAGAGCAGCATTGATTTCGTGAAGAGCGTTCCACACTTACTAATTTACTCTGTTATGAAAAGGTACAAGTACAAGTTAACTCAATCTACACCAATTTTTCAAAAGCGTTTGATCGTGTGAGTCATAATATTTTGATTGCCAAGCTCAGTGCTCTGGGATTTCATCATGATGTGACTTCCTGGTTATTCAGCTTTTTGAAAAACCGCACGCAGTGTGTAAAAATTATAAACTTTTTGTCACAGATTATTCTTGTTTTATCTGGTGTTCTTCAAGGATCTTATTGTGGACCAATTTTATTTTATTTTATTAATGATAAATTTATATATATATATATATATATATATAATAATATATCAATTCATTTTCATTTCTTTTATTTGCGGATGATTTAAAAATGTATAGAAGAATATTGTTAATACTTTTAAACCAACTAGGATATTCACAAACAAAAATGGTGATACTTCTATTACACTAATTGATTATATTATAACTAACGTTGAGGATTATAATTGGAAAGTGGTTCAGCCTTTAGTTGCTGATCATTTATCAACGTTAATGTGTTTGCAAACAAAAAATACTGAATATAAGGTTACTTCTTCTTTTAACATGAAAAGAATAATATCTGCTAACAAGTTAGATATTTTTAAATCCCTTGTTACATATATAGACTGGAACAATCTGTATTTTATAGAAAACAACAACGATGCTTTCCAATATTTTATTGACAAACTATATGAAAACTTTAATAATGCATGTCCGTTAGAACTATTACCACCTAAGAAAATTGAGAAAAGTCCATAGATTACTACAAACGTTTGTAATGTAAGTAAGAATTTAAAACAACTGTTCTTGCTCAGTCACAATTCAGGTTCACAAGAACTAACAACTTTGTACAAAAATAAAAAACGGGAACATTCTGAAAACATTAAACTTTGCAAAAAACAATATTATTCAAATGTTATTTATAATTCAAATAATAAAATTAAATCTATTTGGTATTTAGTTAATAAGTCACTTAACAAAAATATTAAACATAATGCTGTTGACAAAATTGTTGTTGACAACAATATTATTAGTAACAAAATAGATAATTGTAATAGTTTTGTCCAGCACTTTTCTAACATTGCGGAAAGTAAATTAAATATTCACTATAACTTCAAATTATCTACTGATTGTACTTTTGGGAAACATATTTGTAATACGTTTGTCATGACAAACATAACAGTGTATGATATTATTTCTACTTCCAAAACCTTAAAATCATCTTTTTCTGCGGGATCAGATGATATTCCACATAATGCAATTCATAGTGTTATTGATATTATAAAAGTGCATTTAGTTTATTTATTTAATAGAGCATTAGATGTCGGAGAGTTTCTGGACATTCTGAAAATTGCTGCAGTCATACCATTATTTAAAAAAGGTGATAGAACCAATATTGAAAACTACAGAGCCATATCTCTATTATCCACCATATCGAAATTGTTCGAAAAAATCATCAACGAAAGAATGACTATGTTTATTAATAAACTTAATATTTTAAGCAACTGTCAGCATGGTTATAGACCTAAATTATCAATTGAAACTGCATCTTGCAATCATTTTAATTACGTTGTTGAAAACATTGATAAAAATAAACACGTCTTAGGTCTTTTTTTCGATCTTTTCTGCGCTTTTGACACTGTAAATATTGAATTTGTAATTAACAAATTACAAAACATTGGATTTAGAGAAAAATTTTCAAGTCTAATCAAATCATATCTTTCTAACAGAAAAATGTTTGTTAAAGATGGTTTAGTACAATCTACTACTAAAAATATAAACTTAGGTGTCCCACAAGGTTCTACGTTAGGGCCACTATTTTTTCTTATTTATATCAACGACTTGCCTGATGCTATATTAGATGGCAAGGTAACTATTTTTGCAGATGACACTAGCATTTTGGTAAGTGCATTTAACATCAATGAACTCAAGACTAAAGCGTTACAAGCCATTACACAATTCACTTCTTGGTGTAAAAGTAATGCCTTGATAATCAATCACAATAAAACAGAAAGTATATACTTTTCTAAACGACGAGTTTTACCAACTGATTTTAATATTTATTTAAATAATTTTGAATATAAACTGTCTAAATCAGTTAAGTATCTTGGAACATATTTTGATGCTGATCATTCGTGGTCGGGGCATATTGATTATGTTTGCAAAAAAATGAATGTGGCATATTTTTCTATTCTTCAGTTAAAAAACGTTTTAAATATCGATGCTGTATTAAATATATATTACGCATTAGCATATTCGCACCTTTCGTTAAATGTAGTTTTATGGGTAACTGCTCCTGATATTTATAGAGTTTTTATTTTGCAAAAAAAAATTATTAGGTTAATTTTTAATCTTCAAATTCAACAATCTTGCATGCTTATCTTTTAACAAAATAAAATTTTAACATTTTCATGTGTGTATATTTTGAAAACATTGTGCTACATCAAAATAAACTTACATAGCTTTAAAACTTTATCTCAAAACCACAATTATTCCACTAGAAATGGTCATCTTCTATTCAATGAATAACATAAAACTAATATTTTAATTTATATTTTAAATTGTATAATTAAAATTTTCTTATACTTTTATATGCTTTTATTATTTTTAATATTTAAACCGGTTTCGCCGTTTAAGGCATCATCAGTAACTATAAATATAATTGTATTAAATTAAAATTAAAATATTATATAAATAAAAACTTACGTGTATAAATATATAAAAAAATATTTTTGACATTAATATGACAAATATGTTTATGTTTATGTAAAATTGATTAATAAAAAATTTTAAGTGTTATTTATTGTGTTTATGTTTGATTTAAGAAAAGTGTAAATGTGTTGATATTTTGTGTTAATTTGTTCATTTAGGCATGTATATTTTTTGTTATTTTTTATATTATCAATTTCGAAAGATTCTAAAATAGACATTTTTAAGCCTTTTTTACATTCGTGTATTAATTTTGTATTGTTGTTGTGGTTAAAGTTATGTTTATGTATTTGAAGATGTTTGGAGAAAGTTGATTTGTTGTTTTTAGTGTTGTGTTCTTTTATTCTGTGTTTTAATGCTCGTCCTGTTTGTCCAATGTAAAATATAACAAAAAATATACATGCCTAAATGAACAAATTAACACAAAATATCAACACATTTACACTTTTCTTAAATCAAACATAAACATAATAAATAACACTTAAAATTTTTTATTAATCAATTTTACATAAACATAAACATATTTGTCATATTAATGTCAAAAATATTTTTTTATATATTTATACACGTAAGTTTTTATTTATATAATATTTTAATTTTAATTTAATACAATTATATTTATAGTTACTGATGATGCCTTAAACGGCGAAACCGGTTTAAATATTAAAAATAATAAAAGCATATAAAAGTATAAAAATTTTTTAATTATACAATTTAAATTATAAATACTATATGCAAAAGTAATTAACAACTACAACTATAAAACTAATACTTTTCACAACACCTATTTTTGTATAGGTATAAAAATTTGGAATAAATTGAGTTCTGAATGTAAAAGTCTCAACATGAATAGCTTTAAGAAAAAAGTAAAAAATATGTTATTTGTTAAAGCATATTATAATATTAATAAAATTTTAAGTGACTCACTATTAGTGTAATTTTATAACAATTTTTAATTTGTATTGTGTGATTGCGATTTGTTATGATTTCTTTTTAACTGTTTTATGTACTTTTATTTGACGTTCACATCCATGTTATATATTTATTTGTATTTGTGTTGGCTTAAGTGAATAAAAATCTATTCTATTCTATTCTATTCTATTCTATTCTATCATCTCTCAATGACTGCCATCTTTTACAACTGAACTTGGATTTTATAAATACTTGGTGTTTCATTAATAAATTATTTTTTAATGCTGATAAATGTTTTTCAATAAATTTTCATAGAATTTTAAATAAAATTTCTTTTAACTATATAATTGACACTAGAGTGTTAAACAAAGTGACACAAATAAATGATTTAGGCGTTATTTTTGATCATAAACTTACATTTGTTGAACATATAAACATTATGTGCAATTGTGCCATAAAAATGTTAGAATTTGTATATAGAATGTTCACGAATTTATCAGCCAGTACATTAAAACTTTTATATTGTGCTTTGGTGCGTTTGCATTTAGAGTATGCTCGGTCAGTTTGGAGTCCTGTTTATGAAATTCATAACCGTAGTATTGAACAAATTCAAAAAAAGTTTTGTCGTTTATTGTCTTATAAATCCGGCATTTTATCTGTAAATTATTATTACTGCTCGTTGCTTCATTGTACAACCTATTGCCATTGAAGATTCGCCGCAAAAGAGCTGATTTGTCGTTCTGGCGTAATTTAATTATGTCTGAGATTGATTGCCCGGAGCTACTTGGTACTCTTCCATTTCATGTAGCACCTAATAATATACATAACAGACATTCTTTTTTATTTCGCGAGTCTACCCATTCTATTAATTATGGTTTTAACAATCCACTCGGTAGAATGTGTAGATTTGCAAATAATTTACCAACCGATATTAATGTAATTTGTGTCTCTAAATCTACGTTCAAAAGTCAGCTAAGTCATGCTGACTAAGGTTTAATATGTGCGCTTTTATGAATGTTATTTTTTGTAGTCTTTATTTTTGTATTGAAAAACGTCATTGTTTATGTATATTTGATGTAGATGTTAATGGTAAGACTATACCGTAAATAAAGTATTATTATTATTATTAAATGTGCATTGATGCAAGCTTTTGATACTTGTTAAAACAGTTTTTTTTTATTCGGTTAGTAAAATTTGATAAGAATGCTGTTCAATAACGGAGAATTCGCAGATATCATTTTTGTTTACGGATTCTGTAACGGTAATGCTCTAGCAATTTAGATTTCTCGACAGAAAGCAACTTTTTTGAAGCATTTTTTAGTGAAAATTTTCACCCTTATTATTATCAAGAGTACAACACGTACAACCAGGCTACGCAGCACAACGACTTGCATTTTTTCAATGGCATGTTGATTAAACCCCATATACCATTTTTCATATAAATAACCTTTTTTCTTGTGGTCTTAAAAGAATTTACTAAAATTTTGATTAAAATTGACATAGGGTGACGGCGTTTTTTTGAGACCTGAAAATTACAAGTTTTGAATATCGCAAAAACATGTGCAACTTCCTTTATCAAAATAGTGGTAAATATAAATTAATTCTATAAGCCTAGTGTAATTACTTTAAAGAAAAATTAAACACAAAAAAATGTAGACCTCGTGAATCAAATTTTTGAAGATTTGACAATGTTAGAACAGTTTAAACAAAGCATAATTTTGCATTTTTTTTAAAATTTACGTTATTTTTTGTTTAAAGCTTGATATATCAAAATGTCTGCCTCAACATTAAATATACGATAATAGGTTTTAAAGTACATGCAATAAAAAATATTTTGAGCCACCGTAGACCTTCTTATCTTTTTATAAAGGCCTAAAAAATGAGATACAAAAATGTGCCGTTTGTCAATTTTGACAATTTTTGAATATTAAATTTTTTTTGATAATGCCCGATATACCATTTCTCATATAGATAACCTTTTTTCTTGTGTTCTAAAGAGTTTTCACTAAAATTTTAACTAAAATTGACATAGAGTGACAGCGTTTTTTCAGGACCTAAAAATTACAAATTTTAAAGATCGCGAGAACATGTGCAACTTCCTTCATCAAAATAATGGTGTATACGTATTGATTCTATAAGTTTTGTGTGATCACTTTAAAAAGAGATTAATCACAAGGAAATCTAGACTTTGCGGATCAAATTTTGTTAAGATTTGACCTTTTGATCCTTTTTAGATATTTTATTAATTAAACAATCTAATGGTAGTTTAGGGCATACTATTCATAGAAAATCAACTCATACAAACCGTTATCTTAATGCACTTTCTCTTCATCATCCAGCCCAAATAAATTCAGTAACAAAATCTTTATTACATAGAGCTTTAACATAATGTGATCAAAATCACATAAAAGAAGAAATTGAAACGTTAGAAAACGCCCTCTTACAAAATGGTTTCAATAAAGCATCATTAAAACTGTTATTAAACAACAAAATTACAAACAACGACAAAGAAAAAGATGAAACTCAAAAATACGCATTTTTCTCATTTGTCAAAGGTACCATAAACAAAATTTCTAAAGTTTTAAAAAGATACGACATAAAAACAGTTTTCAATACAAATTTAAAAATAAGTCAAGTTTTAAAAAGCCCAAAAGATATTATCCCTTTAGAAAGTCAAGGCGTGTACAAAATTCCATGTGCAGGTTGTACGAGATCTTATATTGGACAAAACCGCAAAATTAGCACAAGAAAAGAAGAACATATAAGAGCAATTCAAAAAAATGAATTTACTTCATTTTTAACGGAACATGTAAATTCAAGTCATCACAAAATTAACTTTGAAGGAACTAAAATTTTATCAAAAATTAATCATTTTCATACTAGAATAACAAGAGAAGCCATCGAAATTGAAAAAAGACCAGACAATCTCAATAAGAGAGATGATGCTTTGCGTTTACCATCTACTTGGAAAACAGCATTGGCAACAACTAAATTAAATTAAAAAAAAAAACCACTAACAGTTTCTTTACCAACAACAACTAATTTAATTACATCACCCAAATCACAACCAGTTCCTTTACAAGTTTTGACTGTAGAAAGATCAATTAATCGACCAACTACCAGAAGTCAGACAAAGAAACTTTACACACAATAAAGTTTCTTGTAAGTTAGCTTTGACAACAAAATTAGTTTTATATATCAATGTCATATTGATGTATATTATATTATATCAAAAATTGATATAATAAATCTCTCATGATGATGGCAGATGAGATTCTGCCGAAACGTCGAGTCCAACTCAAAGAAACAACGCGAGATAATCCGAAAATAAATTTAAATAAAAATAATTATATCCGCGAAAATTTAAAAAATAATATATATATATATATATATATATATACATATATATATATATATATATATATATATATATATCTAATTAAAAATAAATAAAGCAAAGATAATTGTCCAGTATATTTATAATCATACTATAATGTGTTTTCTATTCATTCTATTCTTTGGTTAATATTACAATAGATTAGAATAATTATATATATTTCTATAACCATTTATCTAGGAGGATAGAATTTAATGTGTGGAACAGATTTCACCTGTATTATTTTTTAATATAAAATTGTAATCTGTATTGGAAAAGAATGTGTGTAGCAAATGTTTTTTTCTAGGTCAAATAAATAAAATAAAATAAAATATATTCCATTAAATTACTGATGTATTTGTAAATCTTTTGATTTATATTATATATCTATAAGTGCAATGTATGTATATGTATTTACAATTTAAGAACAAAACAGTTGAAATATTAATAACATATTAAAATTTATACTAACAACGGCTTAATTGGATTTTACATTGTGCGACTATATCTACGTTGTGTCAACTCAACAAAGCAATTTACTATTTTGTTTTATTTTAGTATTGTTTTTATTAAAGTGTTATATACAATGCTCAGTTTCTCTACATCTGTGTGAAAATTACACGTATGATTAGTATTAATATCTAATATTTCCCCTACAAGTTTCTTTCTGTATAGGTTCAACTTCCAATATTTTTGTATAATAAAAGTTGACATTAAAAAATCAAATTTATGAAAAAATTATCCTAAACTAAAAACATCCATAGACGCGTTTCGAGGTTTACCTCTCATCAGTATGGCTTTATTTATTTAAACTTAATAATTGATTTTTAACTTACTTCGTCAACATCGTTCACCACCACAATTCAAAGTGAATATTTTAAAGGGTGTATTGACTATTTATATTAATTGACTTAATGACTTTATTTAATGGCTATGATTAATAGCATTTAGAGAATAAAAAAATAAAAAATAAACTAATTATTTCGGGATATTTAGCTCTCTTCTTTATATACTTTAATAAAAGTTGAATTTGAGGCGGATTCATAATTATGATTTGAAAGACCAGTTTTTTGTGATTGGTTTATGAAGTCTTGTTTGTGTTGTTTAAATCTTTTACCTAATTTCTGACTTGACTGACTTATGTAATTAATTGATTAATTGATTAATTGTATGTTTAGTGTCTGGTTTAGTGATTTTGTCTTTTAATTTAGAAAATAGTCTACTCACTGCGTAACAGGTTTAAAAGTTATTTTATTGTTTTTATCGATTAATGTTTTCCATATGTTATAAGATAGCTCATCTATAAGCGGAATTGCATACCATGTCCGTGAACTATTGTTATTACTTTGTTGGTTGTTATTAATTAGTAATTTATCTTTGTGTTTGTTGTTAAGAATTGTGTTTATTAGATGTATAGGATATTTGTTCAATAATAGCATGTCTCTTAACTGATTGAAGTTTTTCTTATGAAATTAAGGATCGCTGAGAGATAATATTTTGTTTTTATTCATATTTATTATATTAATTTTTTGATTGAGTTGATGATTGGAATTGAAATTTAATGTTCTTTTACTATCACATGTTTTTTTTAAATAAATATATTAAAATTTGATTGTTTTCTATTTTTAATGAGAGAAAAAAAATGATAAGCTATTGTTATTTGGATTTTTGATAATAAAATTCAAAGAAGGATGATAATTATTAAAAATGTTGTAAATTTGATTTATTTTAGTTGCTGGAAGTACAATTAGAGTATTATCCATATACACTAATAAAGATAAAAACATCTAATAATTCTAAACACAATGCAATTAGATCGTCTATTACCAGCATAGTTAATATTGGATTTATTGGTGATCCAATCGGATCGTAATAGCTGCCATTAAATTGAAGATAACAATTCTCAAAAAAATTAAAAATTATTTCTAGAAAAAAGGTTGTGGTATAGTTGTATTTGGTGATATTGTTGTCCAACGTTTATTTTTAATCTCTAATACTAGCTCTTTAGGGATATTAGTAAATAGTGACTCTACATCTAGAGATATTATAGTGTAGTTATCCAGAACTTTTAACTTTTTTAATTGTTCTTTAGCTGCTAGTAAGTTTTTCACATTATATTTAAATTGTGGTAAGAGTTGATGAAATATGTTTGATACAAATTGTGATAATTTATATCCTGCTGAGTCAATACATGCTACTATTTGTCGCAGAAGTCTGTTGGGTTTGTGGATTTTTGGTAACCTGTACAGTTTAGGAGGTAAGGAATTAGATGATTTTAATGAACGAGTTTACTTTTAATTAGTTTATTATTTGTTTGAATGTTTTTACTTGTAAGTAATTAATCATTTTAGTATGTTTGTCGTATTTGAATAGATTTTTGTGATCGAGTTTTTCTCTAACAATTTGTAGGGGGTACAACCGGTTAAAGAATGGATTAAATTATTATATTCTAGTATCGCATATGTAATTTTTGTTTGAACTTTAAGTGTCAAGAAACTAAAACTATTGTTTTAATGCTCTCAATTAGCAATGTATAAAAAAATGTTACGGAACTGTTGCTATTAGGGTTATAGCTAGTAGTATAATAAAGTTCTATTTGTTAAACTGCACAAAAACTTTGTAATGTTTTATTTTTAAATTCTGTACCATTATTGCACGTTATTATTTTATACTCCTTAATGGATCCTAAATTTCAATATATTATTAACAATTTCAATGCTAGATTATTAAATAAACTTGAACAAATTTTGAAAAACTATCTATTATTGTAAGAAAGGTTAATTTACTTATTTGAATAATATCAATGTAAAAGTGGTCAATAGTTTCTGTTCCTATTGGAGTTGGATTAAGTTTTAATTTTGTTGGATGCTTTTCTAATTTAGTTTGTTGACATGTGTCACAACTATTTAGAAAGTTTTTTACGGTGTTTTCCATATAATGCCAATAGAAACTTTGTTTAAGAGCCAATAAGGTTTCTTGAAGTTCTCTGTGACATGTTTTTTTTGTGATAATATAAAATGATTTTGATTTGAATTATATACAATAAGTAGATTTTAGTTTGAAGTATTCCTTGAGTTGTTTTATTGTGTTAGTTTTTAAATCTTTGGTTGGCATTTGTATTAAATATTAAGTTTTATCAAATGGTTTTAAAATATTTACTTTTAGGTTTTCTGAGTTTATAGATGCTTGGTAAATCTCCACCAATTTTTCCTTGACTAAGTACAGCTTCAACTGTTATATTGTTGGCGTCCGTCGGTTGTTAAATTAAAGGGTTTGTCAAAATCGAGGTATTGTAAAATTGGTTTGTTCACCATGAGTTTTTACATAGTTCAAAGTTGTAATCTTTTTTAAGTGTACGTGTGAGTATCCATACGTCTTTGCATAGACATAAATTTTATCATTTTTTGATCTCATGTGTGATAAAGCATTATTACGTCGTTGAATTTTAAATTGCACTGCTTTTTTGCTTTCTTATAGTGTGACAATAAATATATATTAATAATTATTATAAGATACAATTTTTTTCAAATAAGTTTTTGCAAATTTGATTATCATATGGTTAAACTGTTTAATTGTACTTTACTTTTTAACATTTAAAAAAAGCAAAATATAATATATATTAAATAGTGAGAATATATTTTTTGTGCATAAAAAGCAACATGAAATGTAACCGCATGAGTCAACATAACTATAAATATATAAATTAACAGACTTTGTAGCGTAATAACCAAATCAAAACACATTTTCTGACAAATCTTTTGAATTGGTTAATAAGAGACCGTTTGGAAAAGGCAGTATATTGTATGTAATACATTATATTTTACAAAAAACATGCAGCCGGAAACATACATTACTATCTTATGATGATTTTTCTCAATTATTACTATTTTGTGTGAAAAAAATAATTTATTATACTTTTAAATTTATTGAAATATATTAAGCAATGTTATACATATAAAACGGTTAGATATTATATTTTGTAATTATATTGCCTATTCTAAGTAGAGAGTTGATATTTGGTTGGTATAAAACAGGTTTAAAAAAACAGTTAAAAAAAAACTCCAGTCTCTAATTATTATGGATGTTTTATTTTGTTTAAAATAGTTTAAAACAAAATAAATAAAAAACATGTTTTAAACAGTTGTGTAAAGTTTTTTTTTGATGTTTGCTGTGCTCAGACGCAAGTTAAAAATGTTTTGTTTTTGCAAGAGATGGCGCAGTCGAATAATTCTACTGACACGGTTGCTTGCAGCATGTATTTTGCTAAATTTGTCAAACCAAACTAAAACGTTATTTATGCATCATACTTTTGAGAGATAATTAATAATTAACCAATTATTAAAAAAAAAACTATGGTTTAAACATGTTTAAAACTGTTTAAAACAAAGTCGTCTAAACAATGTTTCTTGTTTTAATCTAGTTTAAAACAAAAGTTTAAAACAATTTGTTTTAAACATAACAACCCTAGTATAAATTATATACATTTTGAGATAATATAATTTATTAAGGTTACTATGCAATTTGTGTTCAAACACATCTGTGTTAACGTAACCATTGTTTAAACCAGACTATTAGTAGATGAACTAATATTTTGAAAACTTAACGTAAGTTATATTGTTGTATGCACAATAATTGTTATGTAGAAATAAATTAAAAAAAAGTTTAATAAAAGTCAATGGTAAAATTATAAGTTCCTCTGTTGTATATTTAGAATTAGTTTGCAGTTTACCACCCTGAAAACGCCCTTAGTTCTGAAAATTTGTAGAATAGTACAGCATTACTATTTTTATTGCAGCTAAGAAAAAAACGGCATTTGAAGCACGGCTAGCGCCTACAATGGGCGTGATGTGAAAATATTTAAACAGTTGTAGTTTTTTTAATATACTTAACATAATAAAAATTATAATATTAAAAATACACATATTATTATCATGATAAAATAACAAACAAAATATTTTTGCTATTTTACATAAATTAAAAGTATATGGGTAATTCCATTACTTTTCGACTAATTTGAAAAAGTCGACCTCTTTGATTTTGCTCAAATTTTCAAGGATCAAAATATGGATAAAAAAAATAATATTCCCAAAATTATGGACCTCAGAATATTGCCTGTTTAAAATGACACACATTTGAAGATCAGAAATTTTACAATGATACGTTTTTTTTAGCTTATTTTGTATCTCTATTTTTGAGCTTCTGAAAACAGATAAAAAAGTCCACGATGGCTCAAATTATTCCTTAATTGCATGTACTTTAAAACCCATTATTTTATGTTTAATATTGTGGCAGTCATTAATATATTAAACATTATTCCAAAAAAAAAACCGTGAATTTAGCAGAATCGCAAAACTTTGCTTTCTTTAAACCGTTCTAACTTTGTCAAATCTTAACAATATTTGATCCACAAGATCTAGATTTTTTTGTGTTTAATCTTTTTTTAATGTAATCACACAAAACTTATAGAATCAATACGTATACACCACTATTTTGATGCAAGAAGTTGTACATATTTTTGCGATCTTTAAAACTTGTAGTTTTCAGGTCCTAAAAAAGCGCTGTCACTCTATGTCAATTTTGGGCTATATCGGGCAATATCAAAAAAATTTTAATATTCAAAAATTGGCAAAATTGGCAAACCGCACATTTTTGTATCTCAATTTTAGAAAAAGATAAGAGGGTCCACGATGGCTCAAAATATTCTTTATTACATGTACTTTAAAACACATGTTTATTTAATGTTGGAGCAGTCATTTTGATATATCAAGCTTCAAACATTATTTCAAAAAAATAAAAACATTGAACGTGGTGGATTTGATAATTTTTAGTCATAGTCATTAATTGGATTTTCAATAAATGGGTTTTTGATCGTGTTTTGCTATTTCTTACGCGAGTTATGCATTCTTGTATCTGGTATTATTACATTACCATTTTGTATATTGACTATGGCTATTTGTTCTGACCTTGCGTATATTATTATGAAATTTATGTCCGAGGTCTCACAAACTTTAACATATCAAATTGGAATGTTACAATTTGGTGTAATTAATAATTGTTTTTCAATATTAATATCATTAATATGACGAGATTATTTATTACTAATAATACTATAAAATTTAAGAAGTTAGAAAAATATAACTTTTTATTTGCATTTTGAAATTGAAATAATTTATTTATCGGTGCAATTGTACTATTTTTCTCATAAGTGATACCATGTGAATTGGTAACCTAAAAGGGATCTATTTTGATATTTTTATTAAATAATTGTTCTGCAATTATAATATTTATAAAAGATCATAAACTACATGTGTCAATAAAAAATTTAAGTTTATTGTGTCAATAATATGTGATAGGCCACTTTTATTGATTAGATAGATGAATAGTCATTAGGTCGATTGATCCATTGAAAGATTTTTAAATCTAAAAAATGGTTTTGTTTGCCATATTTGTTTTTATTTTCATCAATATTTAATCATTTTTTGATATATAATTGAGGTTGAGGTCTGAATGAATGTCGTCGAGACAGACATTGGTGTCAGTCTGCGTCCATTTTGAAAATTATTCTGTGAATTTTGATTATATTAATTTAGTTTACAAATTTTTTTTATTTTTATGCGGATTAATATGTTAGTAATTTTTATTCCAGTTTGCATTATAATTGGGTCTCGTATTACGAGTGTGAGACGCATTATTATTACGCAGAGGGTAATGCTGTTTATTATTGTAATTAAAACGTGGTTGATAATTCTCTACTTGTTTGTGTTAATTAGTTTTTACCTTATCAGTGTTATTTGTTGCAGTATTAAGCTGAAAGTCGTTTATCAGCATATTTAATGTTGCGTTTAGGCCATTTTAACTTGCATCTGTTATCCGATAGGTTTCTTTAATCTACGCAATAGTACGCGCAAATAATTGCTTCTAAAAAATCTGCATAGATGATGTCGTTCAAAAACTTTTGCGATATTATTTGTTATACGGCGGACACTGCCAAAGTTTGCAGAAAATGTAAAGCAAAAGACAAGTTACGATATGTAAGTAGCTTTATTGCTTTTCAAAGCATTACTCTTTAAAATCTACACTTTTGCATCTAATGAAACCAATCTTCAAAACAATTTTACCATTCTGAGCAAAGTACCTCTAAAACAAATGATTTAAATGCTTCAACAACCTCTTCAGGTGAGGAAAAACGCTTGCCATGCATGTTATTTTTGATATGTCAAAAGAAGTCATTGAGCGATAAATTAGGCAAATATGCACCATGAGCCATTAATTAGATGTAATTACTAGTCAAAAACTCTACAGTTTGTTATGTTGTGTGAGCGCTTACATTGCCATAAAGAACAATGATTTGCCGGTTTATGTTGTTTTTTCTGATTTCAACAATAACTTCTGGCAAACAAGTTAAAGTATACCAGTCAGCATTAACTGTCTTTTGACCCGTTTTTCCGAAAAAAACAAACAATTATTCTTTTCTAGACGTTTTGTAAACGCATCACTTTTGTGGATTTAGGTTTATTTTGAAACACCCATACAGTCGATTGCTGTTTAGTTTTAGGTTCATATAAATATATCCAAAATTTGTCAACTGTTACAATGTTATATACTAAATTTGAACGACCCCCTTCAAATTTCTTTAGCATTTTCTTGCACCACTTGACACATTCCTATTATTGTTCTTATTTTAAATTGTGTTGAATCCAACTACTTCAAAGCTCCCTGCATCAAAAAAATCTTATGTATTTGTTTTGCTGCAATGCCTAAGAATGCTTCTATCTCACTATAGGTCACATGCCAATCTGACAAAATTATTTCACGCACAGCATCAATATTTTTTGTGACAACAGAGGTGTATGGACAACTTTTGCAAAGATCGTCATCAAACGTTGGTCTTTCATGCTTAAATTCTGGAAACTATTTGTAAACCACAGTTTGGATAGTGCTGTATCTCCAAATAACAAACTAAGTTTTTTTAAATTGCTGCGGTGCTAAACCATATCAAAAATCATAAAAAATCATCATTCAGATGTCACGATTTGAATTTTCTATTTTTTACATAACTCTTGTTAAATTTTGTTGAAACAAAACCAAACAGTTTAAAATCAAACTGTAAACTAAATTATAGGTAAAAAACGTCGAATTTTACGAATATGACAATTGCAGAACGCTGGCAATATAGGCAGTACTTAATTCCGCAAACTTTAGCAGTGCTCCTTGTATGTGTAAGTTGTAAGTTTAATAATGTTTAAATTCTGCCATAGAAACCATCAAAAACAGACTCATCAATGTTTTGTTTTAAATCAATAGTTTTGTAATTTAAATTTATGTGATCAATGAAATAATAAAACAATTTACTACGTTTTTTATTCCAAATTTATTCTTTCAAATACGTTACGAGTTCTTCACTCAAAATATATGGTATTTTATCTGTAGAATAATTTGGTAAGCCAAAACTAGTAATGTATTTGTAAAAATGAATTTATGATAAAAATCGTAGTAAAATGTTTTATTATTTTATTACCATGAATTATTACGTAGTAGAGGTTACAACCATCAATTATGTGATCAACTTTGTCACTAAATAAATTCAATAATGCTTTTTATGTTTTTATCTTTGATAAATTAGTTTGCCATAATAATCATTCTAAAAATTATACGGATTTGCCGCATTATAAAGCGGTTGACCAAATTTTCAGTGATTAAAATGAAACGAGGTAATAATACTTTATCTCTTTATAACTCAAGGATTATTTGCAAGTATTTCGGTTTTAATTTTAAAGTTATTTCAATATTATTGTTTAAAATAAGTAAACGTGAACGTAAACGGGATCGTAAAAAGTTTTCTAATTCTGAATCAGTGTCTGAATATAATGTTGACAAATCTCTAGCTCTGGCTATCATTAGTTATCATTTATTGCAAAAGAAAATGTCAGCTTGTGCTACTTTTAATAAGTAAATATCAATTGGGAATGCAAAATGTCTCTTAAATCTCTTGGAGGTTGTAGACAAATTAATCTTGGAACGTGTAGACGTTGCTTGATAATTGGAGAGCGCGTCCAAAACTATGTTGGTGTACTCATATACTTGTGTTTTTGCCTGTCAGTGGCTTACAATATGACATTTTTTATCTATTTGTTTTCTTGTTATCTTCATAAATACTGCTCTTGCGCAACAAAGTTTAGTTGATTTCAACAGGGTTGATGATTTAGATCAAAGATTTGGCGGTTTTTGGATTTTTTTTAGATTGATGCCATTTGCTTGCAATGTTACTAAAGGAATTTTGATAACAATATTTATAGTACTTTTGATTAAATAGTCTACCAATGAATGATACTTAACTTGGTAGAGCAAATTGGTATTTTCTTCCAGTACAGATTTCTATTGTACTATTATGTATTTTATTACAAAACCGTTGACTAAATTTAAATTTAATAAGCTGATTTAGCATGAGTTGGTAATTTAAGTTGCTAGCACGCAGTTAAGAATGTCTTGTTCCAACCGTATCATTAAATTTACATACATTATTAGGCTAACTTTTTAGTATTATTTTACAATCATTGTCTTGTTGGTGTATTTTAAAAAAATGATATATCCTTTTCTTAACGTGTGTGTAGTATCATACTTTTTTTGAGCTTTTAGTCATACATAAAGTCTCGTACCTTGAATTTTGCAGTATATTTTTTTTGAAACGACTAAAAACATAGTTGTTGGATGATGCTCTAACTCGGAATAAAAAAAAAATATAATATGTTTAGAAAAGATAAGTGTATTTTGTCAAACAACAAAAGTGGGTAGTTTCTTAACAGCATTTAAAAAAGATTTAAATTGCATTAAAATTAAAAATTATGTTTAATTGGTTAATAAACTGTTTGTTAGGTTACAGTTTAAGAACATTAGTTATATATTTGGAGCTTTGTACATAAAATTTATTCAGAAACATGCAAACTTGCACATTAATAACTAGTAGAGATTACAAACTTACCTAATGTTAAGTGGCTTAATGATGACATAGGAGCAATTTTGGAAGATTTTTAAATTGTTCTACACAAATTTTATAAATCATGCGCTTATTGGATTAATGTAATATCCCAAACCCATGCAATATATTTTTATATTTAATATTTTCTATATAAAAAAAATCAATAGATATATACATAACATAAATAAACCAAATTAAAATCATGAAATAAATTATATTAAAATAATTTTAGGTTTTAAAAGATCAGATTATTAAATAATCAATAAATTTTTGAATAACAATAAGTAATAAATGTCAAAATTGTTTTGAAAAAAATAACGTAAATAGTTCTGTTAAAAATTAAATAAAGTTTTCTATAAAGCAATTGATAATTATGTTTTACTAAAATAGGTAACAAAAAGCTCTTATTCAAATTTGTTTGATCAAATTAACCAAACAAAAAAAACCTTTAAACAATATAAAAAACTAAAAATTTAAACTAATTTATTCATTTTTTAACTTTAGGAAAAACAAATGAAAATTTAACTTGTTTAAAACTCAAATTCAAAATATTAGCAAAAATATTTTTTCTAACTCAAAATTATTTTGAACTTTGGCAAAAAAAAAACAAAAAACTATAAGTTTTTATTCCCGTCTTTGTAGTTCAGGCACATAATAGTAGTTTACCAGATCAATTTAAAGTAGCAATCTGATGTAGCAGTAACATTACCTTTTCTCCAAAAAGTAAGGGTTGATCACGCTACATTTAAGAAATTTGATTTTTGTTAAATATTTTCTAGAATTTTATTTAAAACGTTAAGAAGAAGAAGAAGAAGAAGAAGAACTATGTCCAACTGGGTCTATCTAATTCAAATTTGTAAGTTGTTGGTATACATATTGTGCACACCAAAACTAACTTACTATTTGTTAATGTAAATATTGCTAATATTAAAACTGCAATTATTTTGTACATTTGCTTACTAAACTGTTTTTTTGTCTACAACAATACTATAAATATATACATTGTTTTCCAGCATGCAATTTTTAGCAATTTTGAACAATTTTTACTAGAATTTTCTACTAACACCAATTTTTTGTTTTGTTTCAGATGATTTAACAATATAAATTGTTCGTTCTTATCTTGTTGGTTTATTTTCTTTGTGAACTGCTGTAAGCCGCTTTACTATTACCCAGATATAATTTTTTTTGCATCTTTAATATTTTACAAAATTTTGATCTTTAGGTAAGTTTAATTCTATAATCTGTATATAATTATTTTTGTGATCTTAGGTGCGCTGACACGCTAGTTGAAATTACGTGTTTTAGTTTGTATCACTGCCAGCGTGTTAGTTAACCTAAGGGTGTGGCCACAACGGCGATCCGACCATCAAACAGCGCTCCGACCATCGAACAATGCTCTGACTATCGAACAGCGCTCCGAGCATAGAACACTAAAATGTGTTTTAAGGTCGGACCCTCGCACACCGCTCGATTCTTGAATTTATAATAATAATAATATTAATAAGATATCTTAATTTTATTTAAACACATTACATACTAGTATACATTTTGCATAATACATAAAATAAGGTCAAAAATAGTGTGACGTAATTTCTCACTTCTTAGGAGAGGATGAGGGAGCTAGGGTGGTATGGACAACCGAGAGAGTGCCTGCCGGCTCAGTGAAGACGGGCGGGTATAATTGTGAGCGCCACGAGCTTGTTTCTGTCGAGGACTCTCGGCGATACCGGTCTCCGTGGGAAAAGCTCGAACCCAACTGTTCCTGTAAATCCCTCCCCAAGAGAACAAAAGTATAAATCAAACGCAGGTCATTGGTCTGTTTTGAAAAGGGTGGCATACACTCTATATTTAATCATTAAATTAAACATCGAACATTTAAATACGTTTTGGTTTGGGGCATACGCCCAAGGTATCACAGGTAATAATTAACCGAACATGCAAGTTTATGTTAAAAAAAAAAGAAAATATATGGCCTTGTGGCCCGCGAATGACGAGGTGAAAGCGGTGAAACGCGTAGCGCTACGAGCGACCCCGATTTCCGTTAATTCATAAATTCGCGACTCTTAGCAGGCAACGAAGCCCCCTTGCACGAGGTTTACAAACACGCAATAATACCTTCTTACAAAAAAAAAAAGTTGAAAATATCATATACCAATATCGTATATAAATATCATATACAAAGAACACATGTAAATATCATCTATAAATATCATATATAACTATCATTTATAAATATCATACGTAAATATCATGTATAAATATCATCTTTAAATATCATGTGACGCATGATAGGGTAGTGTGAAGCACAACATAAATATTTAAAAAGTTAAGGAAACATATAAAATTTCAAGCCTTGACTTCCAGCGATGCTCCTCAGCTCCAGAACGTCCTCCTTGGCATGCGAACCTCCAAATATATTTTGTCCCAGGGATGACTGTTCCGACAGAATACCTCGGTGTATGGCTGGAATGTCCAACATCAAGCCTTTAGAGCCGGAACTCCATCTTGACGACACCAGTACTCATGTTAGACTCAATGAACATCAACAATAGAAAGGTTTAAAGGTAATAAGAAAACCTGATAAAGAAAACCTAAAACCACACGTGCAATTACTACACAACAGTCACACTTAATTAATATTACGGAGGTGGATTTATTACCTGAGATTGAGTAGGAGCACTTCAATAGCCTCTATCCGGTTATGTATATACACACATATATTCCAATATATTCCAAGTTGAGCTTCGTCGGCCGCCCATATAACATTTGCCACGAGGTGTGGGTGGTGAAAAATCCGCACAGCGGTAGGATCAATTTTCCGCTCCAATAATTAGCGGGTGCTTTCCATATAGCACTTAATCCATCAAATAATTCACTGGTACATACCATAAAATGGCCACAAGCCGTGAGGTTACACCCTCCTGTCGGTATTCAATAACCAGCAAACACACCACCACACTTCGAGCACCGGATGAGAAAGAACCTCCATGTTACAGTTTCACATGAACACCCTGAACCAATAACCAGTGCTGCCAACCGTAAATTATGACATGTTCCCAAAAGTGCCAAGTGTAAACAACATGGGGGGTGACAGTGACAGATGTCAACATTAGGATTAATTAAAATTCAAGTAAGTACCATCATAATAGTATTTGTAACATTACTGGAGAGCTTAGAATATCACCATTCGTAAGTTTCCAGTACTCAATCAATCCATCCTGTACTCTCCCAATCCACATAACCTCCAACCAATAATAAACAAAACATTCAATCGTAAAATCCCTTAAAACATTCCCCCCATTCCCTACATAACAATAAAGCCACTTCTCGAGTAAGATCCAACAACATTTATCCCTAAAATTAACTCAAAAACTAGTTTCAATCTTACTCCGAGAGAAAATAACCCTACTCGTAACCGCCAATACTAACATCACATAATTCCACCTATATCCTTGTAATAATCACACCATTATAGTCCCACATATATATTAATAATTTCTTATTTCAGAATACACCACCAGAGAAGGTCCACAGAGGTAGGAATAATCGAAATGATACGTCGGGATCAACTCACATTCTTTCAAACGTTAACCACTACTAACAAAAGTTAATTAGAACATATAGCAACTAACATGTAACACCCCCACACTGACTTAATTAGTGTGCGTACAAATATAAATATTCATAACACAATCCTCAACGTCCAGCTACCGGATTATCCCTAGTGTATGTTGGGTTGCCTACGTTACATCCCTAATAACTTCCAACAGTTACCTCAGTTGCCTATCTTAAATTATAATAAATACTTTATTTGTTTTAGGAAACCAGCCGGCAGCTCCTATGGCAGAAACGTGATGCTACAAACTCCCCCTTTACTCCCGCGAGGAAAAATTCCAAAAGAATTTCTTCCGAAGAAACAAAACGAAGTCTGAGTCTGCGCAAAGCTTCCAAGCCAATGTCCTTAAAACAGCAATAATAAAAAAAAAAACAAACAAAAGAAACTGAGTCTACCCAGACCCCAAAAACTCCGCAATCAAGCAACCCCAAACAAACAATCCCCCACAAAAGAAACCCAAAATAATCCAAACAAAAAAAAAATATAGAAAAGAACCAATCATTCCCGAGCAGTGCAAACATGGGACAGCCCAAAAGAAAAAAAAAAGAGAAGAGTTGACCACAGACAGTCAAAGAAAGAGTACCTATAGTAGAGTACCAAAAAAATACCGTAGTCCAACATTCATCCCCTAGCCTAAAGACTTCTTTAACACCTTCCCTCGGGGCTGAAGCTCGGCGAATTGTTGGTCGGCGAAAGGAAGAAAAGAAAAAAGTAAGGGGTGCTGCCCATGCCCACTACCATACATCGAATCAAATCCAAAACCATAATCAAAAGCCAAAGTCGTTATACTAGGATACGCGGGTGTCTCCCCGTACCCTCGGACCAAACAAAACTCTGGGCCCCTCCCCACGCCTCTATTCAAAGAATAGGAAACACACACGAACAACCACAAGAACTTACACACAGACAACCACAAGGACATACACACGTTGCCATCGGAAATCGACTTGTTGGTAAACGCAACCCTGGGTCATTAAAGGGACTCTTACCCCACGCAGTATCACGGATGCCCTATTCTCATGCCGGGGCCAACACAGCTAAGACGTGTTAAGAATCGTCATCGCCTGCTGAACCTTTCAGGTCTTTGACGTTCCACACTCCTTTAAATTTACCACTCTCATCCCTTAACTCATACGTCCACGAAGAAACTTTTCTTTCGACATAAAAAGGACCTATAAACTTTGGTTCAAATTTAGCAGTAAAGAATCTATTAGCGTCTGACAACGCCTTATTTCGTCTCCAAACTAACTGATTGGGTAAGAAAGCGACATGTTGACGTCGTAGGTCGTAAGATTTCTTGGACCTTTCAGCCGCAACTTTTAGTTTCCCACAAACATCCCTAAACAAAGAAGCTAAAGCGGAAGATCGTTTACCGTAATCTACATATTCGGGAAGTACCTTCTCAGTTCGGTGATCGCGTCCCGATAAAATTATTTCCCTACCAAAATTGATGAACGAGGGTGTGGCTTTAGTCGCTTCGTGCTTGGCAGTCCTCATGGCACAAGCAACCTTAGGTAAGAGATCGTCCCACAGTCGATGATTTTCGCTCACAAAAGAAGCCAGCATAGTCTTTAAAGTACGGTTAACACGTTCTGTCGGATTAGCTTGTGGGTGATAGTAAGCATTATATGTTATTTTAACCCCATACGCTTCCGCTAACTTCTTAAATTCGCGACTTTGGTATTGCACGCCGTTATCGCACAGGATTGTGTGCGGAGCTCCATACACAAGAAAAACCTCTTCCTCCATTTTCTTGGTGACCGCCGTGGCCGTAGCCTTTCTTAAAGGATAACATAACGAAAATTTAGAGAAGTTGTCGGTTATGACCAGTATGAATGAGTTTCCGTGAGTCGTTCGCGGGAGCGGGCCCATTAAGTCGGTTGATACTATCTGCCAAGGTCGTACAGGCGTCTGACGAGTTGCCATCAAACCCTGCGGCCTTTGGTTGTCACTCTTATGCTGGATACAAATTTTACATCGCGAAACGTAACGACTGACATCGGCTCTCATCCGTGGCCAATAAAATTTTCCCGCTACCCTTGAGTAAGTCTTATACACTCCTCCGTGTCCAGAAGTCGGGACATCGTGAGCTTGCCGCAAAATCTCATACCGTTCCCTCTTACATATAACACGCTTCCAACTATCACTACCCTCCATTAGTCCAGGAAAACGCACCGAAACATATTTAAACAGTTTTCCATCCTCTACACGCCACGCCGCGTACTTCAACGGATTTGACAACACCAAACTAACCATCTTTACATACCACTTGTCAGACGTAACGTCCACTTCGCAACACATAACATAATCCAATACAGGTACAGACCGGGACAAAGCATCGGGTACCACATGTTCTCTACCTTTCCGGTGGGTTACCACAAAATCGTACTGTTGTAATTTGACAGCCCAGTGTGCCAAACGTCCATTGGGATCCTTCAAATTATGGAGCCAGACCAAGGAATGATGGTCAGTAATGACCTGAAATGGGACGCCTTCCAAATACGGACGACACTTCTCAATCGCCCACAAGACGGCCAGACACTCTCGTTCCGTAGTAGCATAATTTCTCTCTGCCCTACTCATAGATCTACTGAGATAACTAAGCACTTTTTCTTCACCATCAATGGTTTGCGACAGTACAGCTCCAAGCCCAAATCCCGAAGCGTCGGTTTGCAACACAAATGGCTGGTTGAAATCCGGGCAGGATAACACCGGGGCCAAAATCAATGCATCTTTCAATTCCCTAAATGCATCTTCGCACTCGACTGTCCACAGGAATTTTACCTTCTTACGAGTCAGATTGGTCAGTGGAGCCACGAGCGTCGAAAAGTTGGGTACAAACTTCCTGTACCAAGAGGCAACACCGATGACGCTTCTGACGTCCGTCGCATTCTTGGGGGTTGGCAAACCCAAAATTGCCTGGACTTTGTCGGGATCCACATGTAGTCCTCGGGAATTGACAATGTAGCCTAGGTATTTCAGCTCCGACCTACAGAACTGGCACTTATCTCGGCTCAACGTAATGCCCGCCTCGCGTAGACGTCTGAATACTTCTTCCAACACTTCCATATGCTTAACAAAATCATTTGACACAATGACTATATCGTCAAGGTAGACGAACACATGTGGCTCTAAACTAGGACCTAACGTACGGTCGATAAAACGCTGCCACGTAGCGGGTGCGTTGTGTAGCCCGAAAGGCATTCGAGTAAACTGAAATAAGCCGCGGCTTGGGATCGTAAAAGCCGTAAGAGCCTTAGAATCGTCGTCTAAAGGTATCTGCCAGTAGGCTGATTTAACATCCAAGGTGGTGAGATACTTGGAGTTCCGCAGTTTGTCCAGCGTGTTACTTACGTATGGCAGCGGGTACGCGTCCCTCTCTGTCACTTTATTCAGTTTCCTAAAATCGACACAAAAACGGTATTTTCCATCTTTCTTGGCTACCATTAAAATTGGAGATGACCATCCACTCGTCGATGGTTCCACTACTCCTTGGTCGAGCATTTCGTCCAACTCTTTGTCTATGTGCTTTTGCATATACGGTGAAACGGGGTAATACCGTTGTTTTATGGGCTCAGAGTTCGTCTTAATAACATGTTTCACGGAAAGGGCTCGTCCCAAAACAGTCTCTTGCCCTTTAAACTGGTCTGTAATGATTTTTTCCAAACGGTCTCTCTCAATATCAGTCAGACCTTCTACTGTTACTTCCGACACAACATTCTCAGATACAAATTTCCACTCGTCTGATCGTAGGTTAGGAACTATTCCCATCGATCTCCAGAAGTCCAAACCCAAAATGAGCAAGTGAGGAAGTTCGGGAACGATTAGCATTTCTATTATCTTGACTCTATCCCTTAATCTAATTGGTACACTCACAACACCCAAACATTCACAAGATTTTCCATCAGCAACGGTACACCTAATTCTATTCTTCGAGTCTACTGACAATCCCAAATCCTTTACCAAATTCCACCCTTCACGTCCTAAAATGGTTCTGGAGGCACCAGAATCCAACAATCCCAAAAAGGTTCTTCCAAAAATGTCTACATGTAGGTAGGGACGCTCATCTCCCAGTGCATGAGCTAAGATGAAATCGAGTAAGACAGGGGTAGTTGACGTTGGGGCTTTAGGAGACGTTAGGCAACCTTCTAACGCCTCGTCGGTCCGTTTCCCGGAGATTTACCTTTGCAACCCGGGCAATTAAACTTGGTGAAGCCTTCTCTACCACAGCCAAAACAGCGTTTTCGGGGCGCTTCCTTACAATACCTAGATATGTGTCCCGCTTTCCGACAATTAAAACACGTCCTGGTATCCACGGTGTTACACGTCTCGGTAACTTGGACGTAGGCTAAATCAGGTTCCAGATCAAAATTACGCTTGTGAGGAGGCACAAAGTTGTCAACACTCATTCTCTTCAACTCCAAAAGACGACCAAGTTTTAGCAGTTGTTCCGTGCTAGTAACCTCCGTTAGACCAAGATGAAGTTGGTAGAAAGGTTCAATATTCCGTAGCAAAATTTGTAGCTTTAAGTTCTCCGTCACCGGATGACTTAAGCGAGAAAATAAATTCTCCATCGCAACCAAGTACGTCCCCATATTCTCAGTAGGTCCCTGAGTACGCCGTTTAATTTCGTCGTACAAGCGATCATCATAATCGGCTGGCAGATATTCTTCCCTTAAAAGACGGACCAAAACTTCCCAACTGTCCGCTAAATGTCTCCGTGCCCTGTACCATAACAGAGCCTGTCCCTCAAATAAATCTATCGCGGAAGCAAACAGTTGCTCCTTTGATATGTTCCGAGCTTGTCGAAGGTCTTCTACTTCCTGAAGAAACGCACTCACCGATACCTTGGCGGAACGTCCCTGAAACTTAATTCCCCATTTACTAACTGGGACTGACTTCACATAGGTACGGCCTGCCTCAACAAAGGTTGACGAAGCAGCGGGAGTACTATGAATAGGCATACTAAAATGTTGTGACCTTTGTTCCATTACTTGGACATCCAACGGTTTGGTTCTCGGATCCTTGGTCAATTCTGCCATCCTTGTCTCAAAACAATCCATAAGGCCTAGAACTCCCTGGAGTAAATCGGATCGAATCTTAGTTTCCTCTGTAGTCACTGCTTTGGTCACTTCCACCCTACCTAATAAATGTGCCAGTTGGCTGGAAATTTTTTTGCCCAACGACTGATACTGATCTTCAGATAGCAAACCCACGGACTGACGTATTTCCGCCAACTTTGTCGTCGCTGCATTCACGTCTTCCTCAAAAGTGAATGGATGTTCAGGACGAAAAAAACTATCGACATCCCTCTCCATCTTTAGTAATTGTCGCAGGGATTGCCGCATCTCCTCGCACGAAGCAGACTGTAGCCCACGAATAGCCAGTTCATAAGTAAGCTCGTCTTGGACAAGCCTACCTACATCAATTTTCCTCGACATCGTGAATTATACACACTCAAAATAATCCAACAACAAAAAAAAACAAACACTAATAACAGCCAAACTCCCGAACACCGAACCTAACCTATAATGTACAACACACTACTTGACAGAAAAGTACACTTTTTCCGAAATACATTTAAAACTTGTACCACCTAAATTTAGACAAAATATTTGAGGAGCAATTTTTCTGACACCCTAAAAATTATCCCAAAATATGTCAACAAAAAAAAGTCCTCACACCCTAAAGAGAATTCCCAATATATGAATTCCAATTAAAAAAAAAAAATTCAATCATAAAACAAAAATCCAAAATTTTCACAAGTGGTAAGTAATTACCAATCCCAGGTTTTCTCTCGACTACCAAAATTGCAAGCTAGAGATAATCGCATAAAAGTCAGTTCGCTAATAATTTCCTTACTTATTGTGTTTGCCACCTATTCATCAGACCAAAGACTTAAACATTTTTTTTCCAATTTTATTTAATTAAATTTTTTTTTTTTTTAATTTTAATATGCCCTAATTTTAATTTAAAGGCCCCACGTTGGGCGCCAAAAATGTGACGTAATTTCTCACTTCTTAGGAGAGGATGAGGGAGCTAGGGTGGTATGGACAACCGAGAGAGTGCCTGCCGGCTCAGTGAAGACGGGCGGGTATAATTGTGAGCGCCACGAGCTTGTTTCTGTCGAGGACTCTCGGCGATACCGGTCTCCGTGGGAAAAGCTCGAACCCAACTGTTCCTGTAAATCCCTCCCCAAGAGAACAAAAGTATAAATCAAACGCAGGTCATTGGTCTGTTTTGAAAAGGGTGGCATACACTCTATATTTAATCATTAAATTAAACATCGAACATTTAAATACGTTTTGGTTTGGGGCATACGCCCAAGGTATCACAGGTAATAATTAACCGAACATGCAAGTTTATGTTAAAAAAAAAAGAAAATATATGGCCTTGTGGCCCGCGAATGACGAGGTGAAAGCGGTGAAACGCGTAGCGCTACGAGCGACCCCGATTTCCGTTAATTCATAAATTCGCGACTCTTAGCAGGCAACGAAGCCCCCTTGCACGAGGTTTACAAACACGCAATAATACCTTCTTACAAAAAAAAAAAGTTGAAAATATCATATACCAATATCGTATATAAATATCATATACAAAGAACACATGTAAATATCATCTATAAATATCATATATAACTATCATTTATAAATATCATACGTAAATATCATGTATAAATATCATCTTTAAATATCATGTGACGCATGATAGGGTAGTGTGAAGCACAACATAAATATTTAAAAAGTTAAGGAAACATATAAAATTTCAAGCCTTGACTTCCAGCGATGCTCCTCAGCTCCAGAACGTCCTCCTTGGCATGCGAACCCCCAAATATATTTTGTCCCAGGGATGACTGTTCCGACAGAATACCTCGGTGTATGGCTGGAATGTCCAACATCAAGCCTTTAGAGCCGGAACTCCATCTTGACGACACCAGTACTCATGTTAGACTCAATGAACATCAACAATAGAAAGGTTTAAAGGTAATAAGAAAACCTGATAAAGAAAACCTAAAACCACACGTGCAATTACTACACAACAGTCACACTTAATTAATATTACGGAGGTGGATTTATTACCTGAGATTGAGTAGGAGCACTTCGATAGCCTCTATCCGGTTATGTATATACACACATATATTCCAATATATTCCAAGTTGAGCTTCGTCGGCCGCCCATATAACATTTGCCACGAGGTGTGGGTGGTGAAAAATCCGCACAGCGGTAGGATCAATTTTCCGCTCCAATAATTAGCGGGTGCTTTCCATATAGCACTTAATCCATCAAATAATTCACTGGTACATACCATAAAATGGCCACAAGCCGTGAGGTTACACCCTCCTGTCGGTATTCAATAACCAGCAAACACACCACCACACTTCGAGCACCGGATGAGAAAGAACCTCCATGTTACAGTTTCACATGAACACCCTGAACCAATAACCAGTGCTGCCAACCGTAAATTATGACATGTTCCCAAAAGTGCCAAGTGTAAACAACATGGGGGGTGACAGTGACAGATGTCAACATTAGGATTAATTAAAATTCAAGTAAGTACCATCATAATAGTATTTGTAACATTACTGGAGAGCTTAGAATATCACCATTCGTAAGTTTCCAGTACTCAATCAATCCATCCTGTACTCTCCCAATCCACATAACCTCCAACCAATAATAAACAAAACATTCAATCGTAAAATCCCTTAAAACATTCCCCCCATTCCCTACATAACAATAAAGCCACTTCTCGAGTAAGATCCAACAACATTTATCCCTAAAATTAACTCAAAAACTAGTTTCAATCTTACTCCGAGAGAAAATAACCCTACTCGTAACCGCCAATACTAACATCACATAATTCCACCTATATCCTTGTAATAATCACACCATTATAGTCCCACATATATATTAATAATTTCTTATTTCAGAATACACCACCAGAGAAGGTCCACAGAGGTAGGAATAATCGAAATGATACGTCGGGATCAACTCACATGGTAAGTGTCAAACATTCTTTCAAACGTTAACCACTACTAACAAAAGTTAATTAGAACATATAGCAACTAACATGTAACACCCCCACACTGACTTAATTAGTGTGCGTACAAATATAAATATTCATAACACAATCCTCAACGTCCGGCTACCGGATTATCCCTAGTGTATGTTGGGTTGCCTACGTTACATCCCTAATAACTTCCAACAGTTACCTCAGTTGCCTATCTTAAATTATAATAAATACTTTATTTGTTTTAGGAAACCAGCCGGCAGCTCCTATGGCAGAAACGTGATGCTACAATAGTGCATAATAATTAAGTTGGCAGATCAATATAATTGCCAATTGAATATGGCTCATGATTACACAATAAGTTGAAGATTTTTCTTTTGAATATAATGAAGTCGTTTTCAAGTTTTATGTCGTTAGGTAGATTATTGTGTAATTTAAAGCACATGTATTGAAGTCCTTTTTGTGAACTTGTATATTTTACAATCGGATATCTTAAGCTACTTTTGTGCCTAGTTTTATAATCATGGTTGAGACGAAACATTTGAAAGTCATTTTTATTATTAAACATGTATATCAAGCATTCTTGGATGTATATTGCCGGGACTGTTAATAAATTATTTTGTTTAAATAAGGTTTTACATGAATCAAATTGACGCATCTTAAACATTATTATTACTGCTCGCTTTTGCATAATAAATATTCAATTAATGTCTGTTGATATTCCTCAGTGCACAATACACAAACTTAACAAAAAATCAAAGTTTGCATAATACGCTATCTTTACCATATGTGTATGAATATTATTTGATAAAACACGAAGCATATAGCATACTCTACCCAGTTTTATAGACAGTTTATCAATGTGTTATTTTCATTTAAAGTTTTGGTCTACAATAACTCTAAGAAATTTTGTAGATGGGACAAAGTTATAAAGTCTATGATTAAGAAGTATGTTGTTTGAAGTTTCAGTTGTGTTATTTAATTTAAACAACACACACAGTGTTTTTTCTTTGTTAAACATAAGTTTGTTGCTTGTAAACCAATTTTCCAGCTGTTTTATATGCACACTGGCAATACTGCATAGTTGCATAAAATCATGTTTATGCAATATTAAGTTTGCATCGTCTGCATAATTTATTATATGTTGTCTAATTTCAACAGAGCTTGTAAACATGACATTTATATAAATGTTAAATAATAAAGGACCCATTACACTACCTTGAGGAACCCCTAATACTGTTTCAAGTTAAGTTGACTTGTATGTTTTGTTATCAAGTACTACTTGGACAAACTGCTTTCTACCAATTAGATAGGTTTCAAACCAGCTGTTTGCAACTCCTCTTACGCCATATTTGTTGAGTTTAAAAAGTAAACGTTTGTGGTCAATACTATCAAAAGCTTTTGATAGATCAAGCAACATATCACAAACTAATTCACCCTCTTCTATGAAGTATATTACATTATTAGTAAACTGAAAGATAGCTGTGTTGATGTTTTTTCCTTTTGTAAAACCATGTTGTGAATTATGTAAAAGTGTATTTTTGGTGAAAAAATCAGTAATTCTGTTAGCCATTGCTGTTTCAAATATTTTTAAAAAAAGATGATAAAATGCTAATAGGTCTATAATTGTTATAGTTATCAGCATTACCATTTTTGTGAAATGGGTTTATTAGGGATAATTTCAAACGTTGAGGGAAATTGCCTTGGATAAAAGATGAGTTTATAATGTTACATAGAGGCGTTAAAATGTTATTTATTATGTTTTTAATTAAATTCTCGGAGATTTCATCGTAACCTGCACATTTGATATTTTTTAATTTCTTTACAATTTGAGATAGTTCAATTTCATTTATTGATTTAGAATTATATTCTATGTTGTCAGTGTTATCTAAATTATTTTCTGTAATTAGTATTAGGTTTGAAGCAACATTAGCAAAAATATCATTCAGATTATTTACAATTTGTACTGGGTTTGATGATGGAAGTTTAAGTTTATGCGGATTTGATGAAAGATTTTTTATGATTGATGTTTTTGATTTATTATCCGATTGAGAGTAGTGTTGCTGTTTTTGATTTTGTAATTGACAATTGTATTTTTGCTTATAAGTTTTAAAAATATCTTTAAAACTGGGAATGTATGTTGTCAATGTTTCAAAAAGTAGAATTTTCTTTTTCAGCTCAGAAAGCTCTAGTGTGTTAAATCTAATTTTATTTTTAGAAAGAATGTTAAATTTTTGAAGTAGAAAATATGTATTAAACAACTTGTTAAAAATTAACATAAATTCATTGAATTTGTTATTGCACATCTTGCAAGGCGTTATTAAACAAACTAATCAAATCTTCATTAAAAACGCGCATATTTATAACAGTGTTTAATTTAGCTTCGTCAACTTCAAATGTTAAAAGCTGTCCAAAGTAATCAGATATACATGTTTTTAGACAATGTAATTAGAGTTAGAATAATTTGTGTTTATATAATCTAGACATGTTGATGAATGTGCAGTAACCCGAGTAGGTTCATTGATTTGCAATGAGCAGTTATATGATGATATTATGTCTGTGAACATCTGAGATTCTTTAAAATTGATTAAGGTGTCAATGTTAAAATCACCCAGTATAAAAAATATTCCATTACTTATGCGCAAAATTTCAAGCAGCATATTTAGTTTAATAAAAAATACTTCAGTGTCGGCTTTAGGTGTATGATATATAACTGCAATTACAAAATCAATACTTTCTCTTATTGTAATTTTAACTGCCGTACACTCAAATACATAAATTACTGACAGATTAGCAATATTTTCAAGGCATGTTAATTTTTCTTCACCTGTTGTATATATAGCGACTCCTCCATGAGTGTTATATAGACGGCAGTAACTGGCTTGTAATGTATAGTTTGGTATAACCAAGCTTTGTAGTTGTTCTATTGATTGCCAATGTTCAGAGATACAAAGTAAGTTGACTTGATATTCTTGTCCACAGCAGCTGACTTCATTGGTTGCGTTTGTTAGTGACGATACATTTTAGTGAAAAACGTTAATTTGTTTGATAGCCTTTTTAGCAGATAATTTTTATATTGTCTTTAGGTTTTAGACAAGTTATATTTTTATCTGATTTGCCAGGGGATCCTGAAAAAAATTATATCTACTTACAAGTATTCCGCACTCCCATAAGTTTGGATTAGTAAGTGTATCAAGTAAAGTCCAGTCTGCACCAATTCTAAAACTAGCAAATGTTGGTTTTGAATGTTTACTTTTAATTTGTTCCACAGTAAAATTATTTCTATTGTAAGTTTTATTTAATTTATTTCTTAGTTTATTTTCTGTAATAGTAAGAGAATATTTTGATACATGAAACCAAGCCTTTTTTTGTTTTACGACAGCTTTAAATTCATTATATGAACTGAAACTTTTTTAGCGGCGTGAGAGTAAAACTATTTAGTAATTAAAAAAATATAATGTAATAATTTTACTCTCACGCCGCTAAAAACGTTTCAGTTTAATATAAATACGAGACTCGAACGGTGTGCGAGGGTCCGAGCTTAGAACACATTTTAGTGTTCTATGCTCGGAGCGCTGTTCGATGGTCGGATCGCCGTTGTGTCCACACACTAAAGTCCTATATCAGCGTTGTGGTAAATGATATTTTAAACCCGAAATTAAACCTAAAAAATATAATACGTTTAAAAAAGTAGATGTATTGTCACAACTGGGTCGGCCCTTATGATCATATCCACTTGCTTGGCGGCGGTTGTGACAGTATTTAATACTTATTGATATTACGTCTGTTTGGTTGTGGAATGGTCACAGGGGCGGACACTAGTAATGTAACTAACTGATTCACTAAATTCTAACTATTAACGACTAACTGACGACTAACGACCTCGATTAACAACTAAAACCAACTGTCCACTAACAACTTTTAATTAACAACTCAAACTGACAATTTCTAATTTACAACTGATTAATTTTAGGGAGCAACTCTCTTATTATAATCCGGGGCCAAACCACGATGATCTCACGGCCAGCCGCTCTCATCCTGTTTTGTGTTTTTGGAATATAATATTAATAGACGGAAACCCATGGAGCAAAGTTTGGATACGTGTCTTCTAATGTATCTGCTATGAAGTTGAATTTTATTTTTATTAAATCTATGTTAACCCAATGATTATTGTTAAAATTCTTCTATACATGTTGACCACGTCTAGTTTGGTCCGTCAATCACAAATTTTATTGTTGCTGGTATAATTATTTCGTATATTACAAATCTGTACTCTTATTATCTTATCCACTTACTAATTTTCAATACATCTTTAGGTTTTTATTAGTTATATCTGTTTTTTGGTTATTTTTGTGTTCCTAGTTTAGAAAAATACATGGTATACATTTTTAGAATACCTTATTACTATTATTTTAAACAATTTTTTAATATCTTCTTTTATATACTCATTAATTTACTCTGTTAATATTTTTCTTTAATACATTCATACTTTAATAATTCTTTAATAACTCTTTAATATGTAGATGCACTAAGCACTATTTTTATCTCGATGCTTCTTCTTTTTTTCTCGCAATCTTTGTATCGGTAACCCTTATTTTTTATTCATTTTATTAATACATACAATTTCTCCTTATTTTTTTTCTAACCCTTTTTGAGAAACTCTTCAATACACCTAGTCTTAGAGTAATTTAACCGGTGTTACTCTAAATACTCAATTTACTAATCATACAGGCCATTTAACAAGGTAGGAAGTACATAGCTCTCCCACTGCGGTATAAATAGTCTATTTTTTGTAATTAATCATAATCTCAAAAAATATATATTTTAACATTTTCACAAATTTAACAACAATATATCAGTTTTTCTAACGTGTTTCCCTTGTTTGTTCCAGGTGTCGAACAATTCAATTTTACAAAATCTGGTTTGCAGCTTCTCTTATTAACCCCTGGTACACTGTCAAATACCTGTCTGATACCAATTCTCATTTGTATCTCATAACGTACGTGACACGCACTGAAAGTCGTATCAACAATCGTCAAACTTCATGGGTTGTAAAGGTAGGTTATTTTTGCAAACTTAATTCTTTGCTTTGATTAGTTTACTGGTAAACCATATAATACATGTGATTTAACTCGTGTTCTATATGCGCTTCTCAGACCACTTGGTGTTTATTGATTACCTAACTTATTTTTTAATATGATAAACGTTGAGTTGTCTGACACATCACAAGAGGTATGTATTTTGACTCATATCCCTGTGCGAGTTTGCTAGACTACTCGGTGTTTATTGAACACCGTTTTCTAGGGTTCTTCAATATACTGCGGCGACGAGCATTAAGTTGTCTTGACATAACACATAATATATGTATTTTAATCCACATAATTCATGTGCTTGTCAGACTATTTGGTGTTTATTATTTACATCATGATAACCTAGCATAATTCTTTTGGTTGTCTACAACTCAGGACAGCGCTACGGAAGTATTTCTATTCCGTGGGCTATCCCTGGATTAAAGATCGCCATGAGACCAATCCAATAATTTGTCTTAAGTCAACCGATATGAATTCTTTTTGTCTTTTTCAATCAAGGATAGCATCATAGAGATATTTCAACTATATGGTACATCCTTTGATTGAGGAAAAACATAAGACCTAACTTCCATGTTTTTACTATATCTAGATTTAAGTCAACCTAATGCATACTGACAACATAACCGTGTTTTGAAATTCTTTTGGCATCCTATGAGAATCGTTGGAATGAAAGTGGTCACAAAACCTATTTTCAGTATTTTTACTGTAACTAGCTTTAAGCCAAACGGCAAACTATGTCACATATGTAATTTTGAATTGTATAAAACATGTCCCGCCGGACTACTTGGCGCTTACTAGCAACATAATTGTACTCCAAAATTTGCTCTTAGGTCAGTCATCCCCATGCAACTTCTGGTATTAGGTATACCTAATTTTAATGGTAGCTTAGAAGACTGTGTGAGATTGACTTTCTGTTCATCATTGTATCTAACGGTTTTAGCTAATTAATCCAGTTTAAGTGTATTTCCTATAGGATCTACCAATATCCATGTGATGCTGAGAGACGCATTATACAAAAGTAAATTATTTTTCTTGTATAAAGACCTTTCCTATGTTGAATGGATACTTAACTACGTTTTACTTCTACACTGGTTTAAGAAAATTACGCGTTTAGACTTCCGCTTACTAACTTTTTATAAAACCAAGATTATCTACTTTTATGATATGTAACTCGTGTACATCTAATATGTTGTTGCTACTGTTTAACATAAATATTTATTTATTTATTTATATTTCAGCATACTGTATGAAAAACCTGGTGCCGCTTGTGTAGATAGAAATTACTTGTAGTCATTTGCAAGCTGGCTCAAAAACTCCAATCTCAAAGGTCGGTCACTTGCCGAGGTAACCCTAATACAAATAATCTATACTTAAAGCGTTGAGGCTTAAGCTTTTATTAGTTTTTCTTAGGAATGGAGCTGCTATCACATGGCTCCTTATAAAAAAAATAATGTCAGCAATTATTGACGGATTCTGTAATTCATTTTGCGCATCCCTTATATTGACAAGAAACTGTCGTCTATTTAGCATTGTAAAGACTCCCATTTTCTATGATTTAATAGCACCTACATTTTTTCACGGCTTCATTTCCGTTATCTTTTTAACTCCACCAATTGTGAGGTTTTTTGTTTTTTTTCTTGAACTTCCCTTTCTCTTTCTTTTGCAGTCATACACACAAAATGTTAACGCACCCGCTATCAGCACTAGTACTATTGCATATGTAGTAGACATCACAATAAGGTTTTCTATTTGTAGAGCATAGGTATTTATGGGCATGGCAGCAAAAGGTTAATTCCTACTCAGGAAAAATTATATACATTATTGCTATGGTCAAAATCATGTTTCAATATACCATCGCGGAACTAGTATAGTAAAAAATTTGCGTATCATTTAATCTATTCCTTCTCTGATATCGGCATACTGATTTCTTGATGTGAGATTTAAGTACGGCACTTGCAAGGTTCAGTTAGTATTTAAGCAATCTGACAAATTCTGAAAAATTGGATGCGTGTTGGATTTAAAAAAATTAATCTGATAGGATTTTAGATAGATCCGTGTTACAGGTAAAATATGAGTTATTTCTTGGTCTTTTACTTTGAAATCTTTACATAGAAACCGAACTGGTAATATAGTAGAAATGTTGCTTCTTACTAAACATTGGCAAGGTAAACCTAACCGGATAGCTCTTAAGTTAGTCGGGTAAGTATTTAACGCAACAGTTAAATTAACGCATTTGAATTTTAGAGTCGGATCTGGGCGAGTGAACACTTAAGTGTTTTTGTCTGTTTTTGTCTGTTTTGTTATCAGCATCGTAATAGACAAATTTTGCTTAAATATTCCACAGTAAAACTCCTGTACATGGCTACTACACATTGGTGGCCGTTCACCGAGTCAGATAAAAATTTTAGTAAGTAACATTACTGATTTTGATAGGATTTGCATTGATACAACCCTGTGTCTAAAATAAGTTTTAATTCTTTAGATACTGTGTCCACCGCAACATACAAAGTGTCGTGGATGATACGACACGTCTCATTGTGCTATTCAAAATGATTGACAAACTCCAACATGTCCTATTTAGCACCAGCACGTACAATTGGGATTTTTACCCTTATTACAGCGGTTGTTTTTAAAAATAAACACCTTGCAATTGGTAACTGGTAATAATGAAAAGTTTGATCAAGTGGTATCGCAAACTTATAGTTTTGCACATGTAACTTAGTTTGTAATTTTATTAAATTATTGTACAGTACCTTTGAACTAATGAGTATCATGGGTATATGTTGATGTTTGCAGCTACCAACAATTTCTTAAATACATATCAAGATATCAACTCTAGACATTTTGCCTATTAACTTATACACATATCAAAATAAAACTATTTTGTCCCCCGATCTGTGCTCTTTTGTCTCTTGTGCAAAATCCCGGACTCTTTGATTTAGTTTATTTAGTGTATGGGCTAACCCCTTACTGTACTCTTTAAATAACGTTAATTGAGTTGTTATGCTGTGTTTCTTAATCCTTTTTTTAATAACTTTACTTTGTTCAATAGGTCATTTTTGCTTATTGAAAAACTATCAAAGTTGTAGCGTGTTGCAACCCCGCAGCACCATGCTCCCAAAAAATCCTACAATTTTTTATTTGTGACGTTAATACGAGTGAGATTGACATCTTCTTTGTTATAGCCTTTATATGGTGACGTAACAAAAGTGGCATCTAGGATCCCACGATTTAGAATTTCTTCCAGTAATTGTTCTTTGACCCGATTTTTGGTGTCAACAATTTTTTGTAAGTATAAGCATGTTTTATTTTCTCCGTCGCTTTCCCTCTCCGGGAGAGATACTGATGTACCGGTAGCATTCTTTCTGCCTAATAGCCTTCTCTTTGCCACGGCATTTTGTAAACTAGGGGTATAAAAGCCTCAGGTACGGTTAAGCCACCAGCTCCGTGTCTCATATTGAATGGACCACCATTAGATTTTTTTTGTTGTACACGGTTTCCCTATAATTTTATTAAGAAAACATATTAACCTGTTTAAGTACTACATGTATGTTTACAACGTGCGGTTATCCCCTACTCCTACCCTACACCAATTGTTTATACGTATTTGGGGGAGGGTTATTAGCGCATTTCTATTGCTCTTCGCGCTCATCCACATTTGGTTCAAGGTTGTGGTTGGGTAATTTTTTGTCATTACTGGGAATCTTTCTATCTTTGTGATATGGTAGATTCTTATTTTTTTCCGAGATCCAAAAGTTTTAATATGGCAAAATCCTGCTTACGTGGACAACATTTTGACTTGAGTGGACGTGTGGCCCCATTTTTACTAAGTAGATCATTTTGTCTTTTTTTTCCAGTACCTTGTAGGGTCAAAAATATCTTAAAAGCAACTTGTCGCATTTTTCATTCTTCCTTACTAAAGTGTATATTTTGACCTAGTCACATTTTTCGTATATGATTTGCCTGTGTTTAGAATACCTTGTCTTATCCTTGGTTTGCTTGTTATTAATGTTTTTTACTGTTTTGCTTCGCACTATTAACTTCCCTCCTTCAGTTCCACCAAATCAAGGTGATTTACATCAATTTGTTGTTCTGTTTTTGTAGACAAAACGGGTTCTCTACTAAACACTAACATAAACGGGAAATACCTCGTGGTATCATGTTGCTGTATTATGGGCAAACATGACATGGGGTAACTACAGGTTCCAATCAGTTTGTTCGGTGCCGGTGAACATGCTGAGCATGTTAGCAAAGATTTTATTAAATTGCTCGGTTAAACCATTACATTGAGTGTGATAACTAGTTGCCTATTACCTTGCACAATTCAGTAACAAACTTCGACTGAAATGTCTTACTTCGATCGCTGAGTAATTCTCTTCATGTCGGCATAAAATTTCTTCTAGAATAAATTCAGCCACCTGAAGAGTTCGTTGATTTGCCAGAGCTCGAGTTTTTACATAACGTGTTGCGTAATCTGTAGCTACTATTATACAGGTTGTCAATTCTTATTTTTTGGAAGAGTTGTCTTACAGCAATTGGCTGTAACAACCTTGCCGGTCTTAGGTCAGGGTGTCCTTCTCTGGCTTGGCAGTCTAAGCATTTTTTTTTTAAATTTTTTCACATCATCCTGTAAACCATCTCAGTAATACCTGTTTTTAATTTTATACAGAATTTGGTAATACCTATATGACCTGCTAAGGGTTTGCTATATATAACAGCCTACCAACATACATAAAAACTTTAAATTATGACCCATTTAAATTAAAAAAAAAACATATGTAGTTTATATAGTTAGCGTACATTATCTCACCTACTAGTAGTGACCTTGGAATAGCTAGTAAAATCATCATTACCGTTTATGGTTGTGTTTGTTTTATACAAAACATTACTTATTAATTTAAATAACTTAGCCCTTCTACTTAAGGCTAGATTTACAACGGGGTCATTTGAATCTTCAAGGATCAGGATTGGTTGTCTCAACTTGTTATCTTTGCGCTGTTTTTCTGCTAAGTCATTTTCTACCGTTCTACCGTTTATGAATGATTGTGTAATTATACTCTTGATAGCTTACTTAACCAAACGTCCAGTAGAATTTTTTAATTACTGTAGATTAAATGGCGTAAATACCCTAAACTTCAAACAACACCTAAAACTTTTAATTCCAAAATGGAGTAATTTTTTTTCGCTTTTGTTAGACTCCGTGAGACGTATGCTACGGGGTGTAAAATTCTTTCTATTTTCTGCAGCAGTACTGTTCCTACACATACCATAGAAGCATCTACCCTCAACTCAACGCATTTACTAGTTGTTTTTGAAGGGCCTCAAAAGCGCTCTGCTCTACCTCTCCCCATAAAAAAAGAAGGTCTTTTTGTGTTGCCTTGTATAGTAGCCTTGCTATATTGGAAAAGTTTTTTATGATTTTTTGGTATATATTACAAAATCCAACAAAACTTTGTATTTTCTTTACGTTTTTAGGGATTGGGAATTCCAAAATCACCTTTAATTTATTTTGATCCGGAGCAAAACCCTTTTTTATTGACTAGATGCCTTAAAATCTTTATCTTTTTTAAGCATATAAACAATAAGAGAGTTTTAGCGTCAGGCTTCTCTTAAGCGCTGAAAAGCGTGTTCCAACCTGATCAAATAATCTTCGAAGGTGACTGAATGAATTATAAAATCATCTAAATAAGTTAAAAGTTTAACCCATTTCAATCTACTGAAAACCTTGTCAGACAGTTGCTTAAACGGAGCAGGCTCATTGCACAAATTAAATGCCAGTTTATTGAATTTAAAACTACCCCCTTTTACAACAATTACAACAAAACTGGTGTAATCCCGACACTTTTGTTTGATGGCAACATGCTAATTAACGCTAAACAAATCCAAACTAGTAAAATGCTTTGCACCCCCAACATAAGACAGAATAGCATGTTATATGTTAGGTAAGAGGTAGCAGTCTTTTTTTGTTACGCTGTTTAATAATATAATAGTCTACGCAAAATTGAGCGATTTCCTTTCTTTTTCTTTACTAATACTACAGGTAAAACCAGCGCTAGGTTGAATAACATTGTTTTGTAGAATGTCATTAATCTGCTCGTCAATTATCTCTCGCTCAGCTTGAGATATCCTATATGGCCTTGATTTAATTGGCAATGCATCACCGACATTGACGGTGTGTTCCACAAAGGTTGTGTAACTCATGTCGGCTGTGTTTGTTGCAAACACATCATTATATTTGTTCAGAAGGCGCTCTAACGCTTTTTGTTCATCAAAAGATAGTGTTGCCTCGATATTATGTGCTATGTCGGCGTCAGTATAGGATACCGAAAAGCAAGGCAATTTTTGTTATGACCTGCCTGCTTTAAGAATAAAATTTCTAAGTAAATATTCTTAGACGTAAAAAAAATGGTACGTAAAAAAAATGACTACGGTTTTGTTCATTATCAAGAAGCCAACACACAAAATTACAGGCAGCAGCAACTTTGTTAAGATAAAAGCTAAGAATGTAAAATTTGTGTACATTAGTGTCCTTAACCTTACCCAATATAGGTACGGTTAAGCCACCAGCTGTTTTTACACATGAGGTTTTGGAAGGTTTAATTATGTCACGTGTTTATTTTAAATATTGTTTGTACAAAAACATATCCTAAGTATTTAAATAACTTTACTTCTTCAATTTTTTTTCCATCCTATTTCCAGTTTTCTACTCTGCGTTTTTCTTTCCCTTTTCTAAACATCATCATTTTTGTTTTATTTACATTCACTTCCAACTCTGTTTTTCTTTTTTTAATTTATCCAGACATCTAATCATTTTGTTTATTTCATTTTTTTGTTTTGCTACAATCACCATGTCGTTTGCATAAGCCAGCGACCACACATTCTCTCTGCCCACCATTACCCCACCCGTTTGCGCCCTACATAGCATCTCTTCTACTTCTGCAATGTATGCCGCAAAGAAACTAGTGTTGAGTGAGCATCCCTGTTTCGCACCTTTTGTAGTCCAAAATTTGTCACTTATTTTGTCATTCATACAGACCCTGCTAACTGATTCCACGTATACTTTTTCCATTTTTTTTACTGAATGTTTATTTATTCTCTTTTTTTTCTCAAATCCATCTACAATTTTTCTCTACTCACACTGGCAAATGCCGCTTTTAGGTCCAAGAATAATGCATACAACTTTTCTCCTTTTCTTGCTGTTTTCTTTTCTACTATATAATGTAGTATGTATACATTATTCATAGTCTCTCTTCCTTTTCTAAATCCGGCCTGTCCGTTTGGCAATATTCCATTTTTCTCTAGTTCTTGTATGCCGTACTTAGTAACGTTATACCTTTATAATTTTCTGCAAGTTCTTTATTTCTTTTTTTGTGTATAGAACATACAAGATCTACTCTCCACTGATTAGAAAACCCTTTTCTCTTCTATACTTTATTTATTATCTAACTCAGTCTTTTGATCAGATCTTCCGTACCATACATCTATGCTTCGAAATAATCGGCGCATCCACCATTTGTCACAACTGGGTCGGCCTTTATGATCATATCGACTTGCTTGGCGGCGGTTGTGACAGTATTTAAAACTGACCGGGACGGTATAAATGTTTGAGAAAAGGGTAATAATAAAACATGTTTGGGTTACACTTACATTGTTACTTTATTAATCCTCTTTGATATTGGACGGACACTACAAGTGTAACTAACTCATTCAATAACTCTAAACATATTAACGACTAACGACTGCCGAATAACTGATGACTAACGACAACTAAAAACCAACTGTTCACTAACGACTGGTAATTCACAAACAACTCTTAATTAACAACTCTAACTGACAACTTTTAATCACAACTAACTAATTTTGGGGCTCTACTCTCTTATTATAATCCGAGGCAAACCGCAATAAAAAAATATTGTTTAATTGGTTCATAAACTTTTGGTTAGGTTACAGTTTAAGAACATTAACTATATATGGCGCCTCCCTGCAAATTGAAAATTAGTCGCACCCTGCAAATGCCAAATATGTTGCACTCGTCTTTTAAGATGTTAAAAAACATAAATATTACTAATAAATAGTTATCACTAGTGTAAATTACTAACAAAAAAATTGGTTTGACAACGATATAATGAAAATGTGGATAATCGCGTGCCACGGCGCCTCCGATATATTGCGCCTCAAAACGGCTCTTGCTTTGCTTATCGCCTAGCGCCGTTTCTGCCACAAGAAATAATGTTGCTTAATATAAAATTTATTTAGAAACATTAGAAATATCAGATTACCAAACTGACACATTAATAATTGGTAGGTATTACAACCTACCTTATGTTAAGTGGGTAAATGCGTTCATGCGTTCTTTTAAATTGGACTAATATAATAGTATCCCAAACCTTTGCACTATGTTTTTAGATTATATAATTTTTTATAAAAAAAAAAAAATCAGTAGATATAGCTTTTGAAATTCTGTTTGCAAAAAGCAAACTACAATTATCAACATAAATAAAACAAGTTATGATCATAGAATGATAAAATGGTCTCATATTTTAATTTAACTTATTTAATAAGTTTTAAACTTTTGGAAAAACATTTGAAAATGTATCTACTTTTTTGTTTAAAACTTAATTTTAAAATACTAACAAAAATATTTGTTTCAATTTAAAATCATTCTGAACTTTTGCAAATAAAAAATGATTTTTTTTAATGTTTATACAAATTTTTTTTTCTCTGTACCAACATTTAATTATAATAATTCTAATGTAAATTTTTTGTCATCAATTGTATAAAAAATGTTTAAATGCATAGAAAAACTGCCAAAATCTGCCCTACCCAGTCCCAACGGAACACCAAACAATTATTTTAAATAAAGTATTTTCATATTTTGAGTGGATAATTAACAAATTTGCATTTATTTTAATTATAAATACTGGCATTATTTATATAATTAGTTTCAGGTCATGAAATTTTAACCGCAAAGTTAAATCATTTAAGTTTTAATCAAAATGTAGTAGATTGTATAACAGTAACAGACAGAATGCAATGCGTTAATCTGAATATCTAAACAAACTAACGTAGTTTTTAGTGTGTCTTAAAAAAAACTGTTGTTTATAAATAATCTTTTTAATGTATTAATACACAGCAAGTGTTTAATGTTTGTAGACAATCTAAACGTATTTCATAATATTATTTGTTTTATTTGCTTTGATATTTTTTTTATTTTTTACTGGTTTGTCCTCATTGGTTATTTTAATTTATTTAATTAGATTTATTAATGTTCAAAATGTTTTTCAATGTTGTTTCATAGAATTAGTTCTGTTTTGCAATATAATTACAAAACTAAAACGAGTGAATAAAATAAAAGATTTAGAAGTCATTATAGACACAAACTTAAATTTTTATAAACAAATTTTGAAAACTTGCATTAGAACTAAGAAAATTTTAGGTTTTGGTAATAGAATAACTTGTAATTTTGGTCCAAATGCACATCTGGTTTTATACAGATCATTAATTAGACCAATCTTACAGTACATCATAACGGTTTGGTCACAATGTCAAATAAGCAGCATAAATTAAATTAAAATATTCAGTCAACATTTATTAAATTATTTTGTTTTAAATTAAATATTGTTACCATTTATATTGCTTAAGAAAATGTGGCTATAGAATATGATTCATTATATTTAAAAGACCGGCAACCTGTAAATGAGTTAAGCTTTATTTATAATTAATTACTGTCCATTTTTGTTGAGTAAGATAAATTTTGACTTTTGTCGACAAAGATATACAAAACAATCTAATGTGTTTAAGGTGACGGTACCGACGTACGACTGGTTACGTCGTTTATGGGAAATTAAATAGTACGTTTACATCGTTTTACAAGCAAATTACATAACTGATCATGTCATGCAATGTTGAGATTGAAAGTTTGAACTTTTGCTCAAGTCAAGAAAAAACGTTGTTTATTCATATCCTTGATGTTCTATGACAATCAGATTAAACTATATCCAACTTTAGTAACATATCTTTGAATTAAAATCATTTTTATAAAACTGTTGTACGTAGTTTTTAAATAAACTCTTTAGAAAATTTTCAATATTTTGTAACGTTGAATTATTAAATTACTAGACAACTTTTTGTGCACAGTTAAGTCGTTTAGTTCCGCTATTATTTCGTATGTGGCGCTAATATTGCATTGGATTACTGCTCGTACTTTTGATGCATATTTTCGAATGTTATAAGAGAACTGCAAAAGAAATAGTCAGGGACGTCGAAAATGTATACAAATGCAATTTAAGTTAAATTTGATTTAATATTTTTAAATAACATCCCTAAAAGGTTTTGCACGACAAGAAAATATATTACACGACAAAAACATAATTCGCACGGAAACGACAGTAAAATATATTTGACAATTTTCACGACAGAAATAGAAAATGCACGGTAACAATATGAAAGCCACAATAACATGAACAGTTGAATAGAACATATCAACAGCAAAAAAATGTTTTTAGAACAATAACTAACAAGACAAAATAAACCAAAAGCCAACATAATAGGATGTTTGAACAACAGCAAATTAATAATTTAAACAATAGTCTACATTATTCTAGTTATTAATTTGCTGTAGATTAATTTGCAAAAACCAGTTATTTTTTATATTTCTGCTTTTCTTTTTTCATAATAATATTCTATTGATAGGTATGTTTTACTTTTGTTTATAGAGATTTGTCATTAGCAAAGCGTTTATAGCCAAGCTGGTATCTGCTGGTATCTATATAGCAAGGTTTTAAATTCATCTACAAGCCGTGCCTCGTAATTTTTGTTTCTATGTTAAATATTAAATTATTTTGAAAGAGTTATTTATTTTGATATCATTTATTTAATATTAGATGTGATGGTAAAGAAAGTTATTGATTGGATGCGGGATTGGAATGATTTTGTCGTGATTATATAATTCTGTCGTGAAGTATATTTTTTGTCGTGCTATGTATTATTCTGAAGTGCAACGTATACATATTATTTGTTGCGTATTATTTTGTCTTGGAATGCATTATTTTGGCGTCGTAAAATTTATTTGATTGGGCATTGCATTTTTTCAGACCACGACCCTCGTTTTACGATTGTATGAATAATACAAAATAAATAATACAAAAAATAATATACAAGTTATATACTTTTTAAAATTAAGAAAAAAATTATGCTTTATCTGACTATGTATCTAAACATATTGTTTTAGAAATCTGGATGTAAAAATAACAAAAAGGATTTTTTGCTATAGTGTTTACGAATATGTTTTACATATACAAGGTTAGTCAAAATTATCGGAACATAAATAATTCTCGAACCGTAAAATAAATCAAGAAAAGTATTCAACAAATGTTTATTTGGTTTTAAACAAACTGTTGTTTAAATATATTTTTAATATTTAGGATAGGATGTTTGTTTTATTGTGGAAAGTTGGTAAACCTTTTTTTAAATGAACATATTTTTACATTTTTTAATTTTAAAATTAATTTTGAGTATCTTTTAGTAGAAATTATTTTTTATAAACTGCTCCATTTTTGAGTTAACTCAATTTGTTGAACTTCAAATAAAGAAAGTTTTCTCTCATAAACATTTATTTTAATCAAATAGATAAAAAAAAACAATGCCATAAAAAACAAATAGCAAAATAATTATTAAAGAATGTAAAAATATCTATATTAAAACAAAGATCCCGTATATTTTTACATTTTTTTTTATGTTATTATTCTTTTTAAACGTTTGGATAAAATCAATGTTGGTAGAAAATGTTCGTGCAAAAAAAATCAATTTTTTTTTTTATTATAAAATATTTACATATTTAAAATTTATATATATATATATATATATATATATATATATAATCCGTCAAGTCGGGCTCTTTCTGGGTATGAATCCGGCAAGTCGGGCTCTTTTTGGCAAGTCGGACTCGTGTGTCACCTTGCCGTTCACTTTCGGGAACTAATCGGGAACCTTCACCAAAAATATCTTGATATGTAATAAAAATAATTTGACTTTACAAGATAGTATACATACATCCAATACATTTTTTATTTAATTGTTAACAACCCTAAATTATTATTTTGATAAATAAATTAAATAACAAAATTTTTAGAGTCGTTGCTTCTTGGAATGGCAATTAATAAGCACAATTAAATTTATTTTATTAGTTTGCGCAGTTTACTCTTAACAACCCCTAATTATAAAATTCATTATTTTTTATTAAATTTGGTTGACAAACGGCTTTTGAAGTAAGCGGATTACAATGGTAGTGTTAGATTATATGTATTAGAAATAACAATGTCAAAAAGTTACAAATTAAGTTAAATACTTTAGAATTTTGCAAAATTCAACAAACATGCTTTTATTAAGTTTTTGAAAATTTTAATGATGATTGAATTAGATTCTGAGTTATCACAGTAGTAATGCCAACATTCTGACATTAATTATTAAAATAATACATTCTATACCAAATTCACTATTTTGTGTAGAAATGTTGACATTTATGTATGTTCAATATTTTTAGATTTTACTAAAATTTTGCATACAAAGGTTTTACAGTTGGAGGATTACAACTATAAATCAGCTTTCCATCAGGTGCAAAAAGACTATCCTCTTTAAAGAAGTTTTTTTGGGACCTTTCTTAGACATTTAAGGAGCATTTGACAATACATCATTTTCAATAAACTGCTACGGGAATGGAAAACAGAAGCTCTTTACTTCTTGTTAGATATTGGGTGAACTTCATGCTCAAAAATCAAACTTAAACAATTATATTATAGGAAAAAAGCTAAAATTGCTGGCGGATGTCTCCCCCCCCCCCCCCATGCTACAAGTCAACGCAATTAAATTAAGAAAGCAACGAGAACAACTCTCACAGCAACTATGGAAACACCGCTTTTGCTACCACTACTTCACTTATTTGTGATGATGGAGGGGAAGTAAGCAACGTATCAAATATAGATAAACAAACACACCGTAAATCTTGAGGTTCCTAGACCAACAAACGTGTTACATGAGAAAGAAACACTGAAAATAATATCACACTTTATAAAAAGTTATTGAATGAAAAAATCTTTTCATTTAATACTACCGTCGCAAAGCAAAAGAATTTAGAGAACCTTAAATGTAACTTTAGCACTGGACCGGACGGTGTTCCATCTATGCTGTTAAAACAATGTATTTATTCAATTTCTATGCCATTGCACTTACTTTTTGAGGCTTCTCTTAATGAAGCCAAGTTTCTTCAGTTTGGAAACAAAGCTACATTGTGCCTTTACATAAATCTGGAGCTAAGGAGGATATTACTAATTATGGAGGTATATGCATCCAGTCTGCTATTTCTAAGTTGTTTGATCAAATTGTAACTGATCTAATACAATGGATGTGCAAAAGCATTTTAATAGAACAGCAACATGGGTTTCGCAAGTGTCGTTCTACTCTTACCAATCTTCTTTGTTACGAAAATGATCTTTTGAATGCCTTTCAATCAAGAGTTCAAGTTGATTCTATTTACACAGATTTTTCAAAGGCTTTTGATCGCGTTAATCATAGTATTTTGATTGCTAAGCTTCGGGTTTTGGGTTTTTGTGAATCTGTTGTTGCGTGGTTGTCGAGCTTTTTGGAAAATCGTACACAGTGTGTGAAAATTAATAACTTTTTATCACAACCAATTGTTGTTCCTTCTGGGGTTCCTCAAGAATCTCATTGTGGACCAATTCTGTTTTTACTCTTTATTAATGATCTTGTTTATTCTATTAATTCTTCGCCTTATCTTTTATTTGCTGACGATCTTAAAATTTTTAAAAGAATATCATCTATCGAGGACTGTATTAGTTTGCAAAATGATTTAGATTCTGTTCATTCATGGTGTCTTATTAATAACTTGTTGTTTAACTCAAATAAATGTTTTTCGATAAGCTTCAACAGAACTTTAAGTAAAGTATCGTTTGACTATACTATCGATAATAATGTTTTGGAACATGTTACACAAATAAAAGATTTGGGCGTAATTTTTGATTCAAAACTAACTTTTGTTGACCATATAAACTATATGTGCAACCGTGCTATGAAAATGTTAGGATTTGTTTACAGAATGTTTACTGACCTATCTCCTAGCCCACTCAAATTACTTTATTGCGCTTTAGTACGTTCTCATTTAGAGTACGCTCCGTCAGTTTGGTGTCCATTCTACTGCGTTCATATATGCAATATAGAACGTATTCAAAACAAATTTTTTTGTTTATTATCGTACAAATTAGGCATTTTATCCGAAAATTACGATTTTAACCTCATTGCATTGCAATATAATCTTCCGCCGCTGAAAATTCGGCGCAAAAGAGCCGATTTATCATTTTTACGTGGACTAATGATGTCTGAGATTGATTGCCAAGAGCTACTAGTAACTCTTCCATTTCAAGTCCCCAACAATAATCGCCGAACCAGACAGTCTCCATTATTTCAAGAATCTATACATTCTACCAATTATGGATTTAATAATCCAATTGGTAGAATGTGTAGAATTGCAAATAGTTTCTCTAATAATGTTAATTTATTTTGTGTTTCAAAATGTAGTTTTAAGTGTCAATTAAAATGTGTTGATAAATAATTTTATATTTTGTTTTTATTTATGTATACTTTTTTCCATGCTTTTATTTTTCAATATTCTTTTATATATTTTTGTGTAATTGTAATATTGTTTGTAATTCATCGTTATTTATGTATATAATGGTGTAGATGTAAATGGTTTTGTATATACCGTGAATAAAGTATTATTATTACCTTAGAACCGGAATTATTCCTGGACAAACATGCTCTTTTAAGCAAAATTAGCTATTATTAAATGTAGCTCTAAAAACATCAAATCAAGACAATACTTTAACTGACTAATAACTATCATGTCGCAGAGCTTATCGGTTCTATAGGCTATACGGTTGTCAGTAATTAAATGCAAACTAGTGATAAACTTCATAAACAATCTGCCACAAACAACAGAGTCCGCCTCATCTGCATACCAATAGATTATAATCTAAAAAGGCTTACAATACGCAACGTAGAACCTTCTTTGGCAAGCAGAAGCTAACCAAAGAAAAGCTTAAAACAGTCTATCTCTTAGCAAAAGTTTCTGAAGAAAACTGGATTTACTAAAAAAGTAACAAGGTACACAAGAAATTGTAGTCGCTAGACCACCTCAAAAACCAAAAGTTTTCAAAATTCTATCAATTATAATTAGAATTTTTGGATTCTATTGAAATTTAGCAACCATGCAGTAATAATAACAAACAATCATTGTAAACTGCACTTGATCCATAAATAACTATTTTGTATAGTTGAATAAATATATATACAAAAAACATGCCAATTTTAATTGAATCAAAAAACGTAATTAATTTAAATTTATATTGTTTTTCTTAATCATTGTTTACTTTTGTATCAAATAAAATAATTTAAGGTAAAATCAAATTATATATTATATATTATGATTATTACATATTTGAATGAAAACATTGCCGCTTTACTAGCAAATGTTTCCAAGTATTTGACCCCAAATTCTTTACATTTATTTATGATCTTTTTTGTAATCAGCCTTCACCACAAACCAACGACTTCGAGATTTAAAATCTACCAGCAAATGTGTATATTGAGTCGTGTTCCGACGGCAAGAAATTTTGTATATTCTTTTTTTAAATGTTTATTCTAATTGTTTTATATGCATTGTACTGGAACATTTTATAGCCCAGATGTGCAGTTTTATTTGTAAAAATTATTCATATTCTATATTTTTCATGTCATTACTAAGCCACAAGTTTTACCATTGGCTAGTTATCTATTACAATCATTTATCCTTATCTTTAAAAAACAATTTGTATTAATTTATATTTTTAAGTATAACTTTTCAAATGATATTTATGTAATAATAAAATATAATAATAATAGTTTAACAAAATTAATTAAAATCTTAATATACCTAAACATAAATATAACAAAACTAACTATTTTCACCAACGTTTGTTTTCATTCTTCCAACGCGGCTTCATTATAATACACGTCATTAATTGCTTCTTTGCAATTAAATAGCAATAAGTAAAACAAAAAACTGTTTTAAATATTTATTATAATTAGATATATATTATAAATGTAAGAATATTAACATTGCATTATAATACGATTCTGTGTCGGACATGAGAAGTTATCACTTTAATTTATGACACTACCTGCTGCTATAGACCTAATTGCGGCCTATAGAAATATTTTAAACATAAATATAATAGAATTATATTACATAATATAATGTCGTGTTGTTTTTGCAATAGCTACACAATTAAAAATATGTTCAACTTTTAGATAATGTGTATCTTACATTGATTGCATTTTCTTCTGATGGGATACATTAATTTAAATTTCTATCAAAACAGGTTATTGTGCTATTTATTACAAATGCTCAAAAGTCAGCAGCTATCTGTTTTAGTTTTTGATTTTGTTGAAATAATGATATTGCATACTTATGTATATAAAAATATCTACAGAGAGTTCATTATTTTATGGCATGATGTTAACATCTAATGTATGCTTAATTGAGTCTTATGCGGATAATAAAACATACGACTAAATATCTTTATTTTTCTACCGATAGCATCTATGTTTTTAATTTTAGTATTCTTCAAACTTTCATAACAAAATGTTGTTGACCCACAATATATATTTCAAAAACGAGAAATTATTTTAATTAGTTTAATTAACATCTCTTAAAGAAAAACTGATTATTAATCTAGAACAGTAGCAATTTTTGATTCTTAGAAAATTATTAAATTAAAAACCAAATAGTTGTCTTGATAGTCCAGTTAAAAAATTTCTTTGTAAAAGTTTTAGTCTTACATATCTAAATATAGTATGTAAGTGTTAAAATGCTTTGCTATGTACTAAGAGTTTGTTTAAACATCATTGTTTTGAATGTTTTTGAACATAAATCATATTTATAACAGTTGCAAATAATTGTGTGTACTTAATGCGCTAATCCACCATCACTGCTAAATTTTAGCTAGTTTTATTAATTTTTTAAATAAATTTTGATAACATTACTTTGAATAATATTAGTTTAGTATTATTATTATAATCCGCATACAGTAAAAGCACGGCCATGTGTATCAAAACATCAAACTAATTCTTTGAATGCTTTTTATTACTTTTATATACTGCATAATTTAAAACCAGTATTCTCTAAATATTTTGAAATTGGAATTTTTATTTTTCCTTTTATTTGATATTACGCTGTTTGCTAAACTTTAGTTAAATCCATACTTTTTAACATACATTTTGACATTTTGACTTTATCATTATTAGTGTTCTGCTTTTTGCAGGTCCTAAGTGTATCTTCTTCAGTTTTCTTGGTTCTTTGTCTTTGTCTCCTATATTCCGGATCTTATCTGACCACGTAATGTCTAAGCTTCACACTTTATGCTTAACATTTCACAATTGTTATTTGCAAATTTATACCTAATTTGCTACTCAAAATCTTTCTTTTCTTTCTAAAAGCTTTTTTATTATTCCTATGCTAACTATTATTTATCTTTGTTTTTCTAATTCTTTGTTATTTTAGTAGCAGTACTTTCTCACTTGCTCCAATTTATCTCTTTTAACGTAGTTTTTTTCTTTTTCATAACCTTTGTTTTATTTTTGTTTATACTCAGTACTTTTGTGCTTTTGTGCTCTCTGCAAACACGATGATATCATCGGCAAATTAAATAGATTATATTCTTCTTTCTCCTATGCAACAAAGGAGTGATCTTTCCCTTTTCAGCACTTTGCTACCATCTTATTGGCATGCATATAGAACAACGTTGATGATAAACAAAAACCCTGTCTCACTCTTTTTTTAACTATAATCCACTTAGTACTTTGGTCATTTAACCTCAATGCTACTTAGTGTCTCATAAACACTTTCAAAATTTCAAACAAATTTTTTCACAAAACAGTCAATTGCTTTTACTGATTTAATTTAGTCAGACTTCTTTCATTTTGTCATTTTTATTGTAATCCGCAAACCATAAAACTTATGATTTCTAAATTTCAGTTAAATTTAAGATATTGCATATGACCACACATATTGGACCTGCTACTTTGAAAGCTTATAATTTAACTTTACATTTGACCGCTTGCTTTGAAACTTCTGTATCAAACATTTTTGTTGAAAATGTCAGCTAAGTCTATAGTAATAAAATCGTTGTTAACCAAATTTTAAGTAAATCCAAGATACTGCACAGGCATATCAAAATTTTGACCCTGTTACTTTGAATGCTTATAACTTCACCACATTATTGTAATTTGTATTCTTTAAACTGCAACTTTTAGCTAAACCAATAAATGTTGTTATTTTGTCCTACTTTTAATTTTACAAATTTTCTAAATTTTTCTAAAATTTATTAATCCTTAAATTAATATCAAAGTTTTGTCTGCTCATAATTTAACAACTATTTGTCAAGTTAGTAGAATTTATGGTATTTGAACAAAAATATGATTAAAATTATTCACTTAACTATTGATAATTTGATTAAAACTTTGACATTACTTTGAATGCTCTTAATTTCACAACAAACAAACATAAAATCATAAGATGATAGCCATGTAATAAATCACATGACTTAAGATTATAAACTTAAGTCTCAGTTTTCAAAAGATGGTGATTCTACAATTAACAATATGTATAAAAATTATTTTTAAAATTTTCAACCTATTTGTTTGTCGCAAATGCAAGTGGAAAATAAATATTTTCCTTTTGCACTATTACTAATTTATATAACTTTTAATAAATATTAAAATTTATTTAACTTTTAATAAATATTAAAATTTATGTAAATAACTTGTTACTATTGCCGCTTGTTATTTTTTGCAACTATCTAGATGTAAGGAAATTCTAAATAAATATCAGGACAATAAAGAACTCGTAAATTTAAAAAAAAACATGCATGAATAGATTGACCTTAAAATAGTTTTACTGCTTTTAAAATAATTCATCATAAATTCATTGATAATAATAAAAATTAAAGATGTAATACTTTGAATATTGTTTATACTTGTTAATCAATAATATAGTAGTTTCAAATACATGCAACTATTTTGTTGTATTTACATCATTAAATTATTTGAGAAATAAATATGCAAAGAAGTCTATAAAAGAATATAATAAGTAATATTAAAAAAAAAACAAAATATAAATTGTCGATGTTATGCATAAACATTCGACAAAACTTACTTAATTTATATTTTTTTCATTGTAACTGTGTAAGTAAACTTTTAGAAACAATTTAAATTATTATAGATTATAAACATTTATCTAAACAAATTTTTTATAACTTTTACGGTAAGAGCCCAAGTTGTCGAGTATAAACGAACATTCAAATAAACATTTATAACTTTTTTATCACAAATGTATAAGAAATATTTAGAAACAACTTAAATGATAATAGATTCTAAATATTTCTATAAAACCATTTCTTAGCTTGGACTTATACGATAAATTCTAATAAGAGCCCACGTTGCCGAGTTTATACACGAATATTCAAATAAACATAGGTTAATTATAAAAAAAAAATCATGAAAGTATTAGCAACGTTTACAAGCGATGAAAATAACAATACATTATAAATATATTTTAAAAATATTATACCCACTTTGAGTTACAATAAGTAGCAAAGAGCCCGACTTGCCGGATTTATACCATTGTGGCTATAACTTTTTTATTTGAAGTAATTGACAAGGGTTTGTTTGTCCCTAGGAGGTTAGTTTGACAAAATACATTAGAATATGACATAATATAAATATATATTTTACGAGCCCGACTTGCCGGGTTAACATATATTTATATATATATATTTATTTATATATATATATATATATAAATAAATATATATATATATATATATATATATATATATATATATATATGTGGATGGCTGCAGAGCTTTGTATTTTTAAAATTTAAATTTTGAATTCTTTATAATTCTTTGTTTTCTTAATACTTTCAGGCAGTTGGTTGTACGTGACAAGTCCATTGCTTAGTGTTGTTTGTTTTGCTATTTCTGTCTGTGTTGTGTGTACATGTATATTGCCTCTTCTTCTTGTGTTATGTCCGTGAATTTCTTTGTTGCATTTTATTTGGAGGTTGGTTTTAATTTCTTTATTTTTAATTTTGTATATTAGTTTGCATTTTTCTTTTCTATTTTTATTTTTTTGTTTATCTTTGTTTCGTTAATTATTTTGTATACTTTTTCTGTTGGTGTTAGTTTTGGTAGATTGTGTATTATTTTTAGAATTTTGTTTTATTGTCTTTGTATTTTTTGTATGTTTGTCCTCATATAATTATTAAATAATTTATTTTTGCTAAAAATAGTGAATGGTAGATACTTAATGCAGTTTATTATGTAGTGCATTCCCTAGCTCTATACACAGCTCCTATTGTTGATGCGCTTTTTTTTAATAATTTGTTAATATGGGTATCCCAGGTGAGATTCTCAGTTAATATTATTCCTAAGTATTTTGTCTGTTTTGTTCTAGTAATTGGTATGTTATTTATTTCAATTTTTATGTTAATATCTTTGTGTTTTTTTGTCTTATTACCATATACGTCGTTTTTTTTTTATTTATTGTTTGTATGTTTTTGTCGTACCATTTAGTTCATTTCTTAACGTCTTCATTTATTTTAATAACTTCATTTATGTTTCTCTCTATTTCTTCTTTATTTTTTCCATGATATATAATACATGTGTCATCAGCATATGTATGTATTTCACCAACTAAGTTTATATTATATATATCATTTATGTATAATATATACAATATTGGCGCTAGTACTCCACCTTGTGGTAGCCCATATTCTGCTATTGTAGATGTACTAAGTATGTCGTTTATTCTTGTTTTTTGTGTTCTGATTTTTATATATGTTTTTAGTAGTTTTAAGTTTGTGTTTCCTATTCCAAGAATTTTCTTTTTGTTGATCAATTTGTCTTTGTCGATTGTGTCAAAGGCTTTCCTCATGTCTATAAATATTAGTATTACATACTGTTTGTCATCCAGCTTTCCTGCTTTGTGTTGTATTATGTCAGTTGTTATGCCCATAGTGTTTGAGTTTATTTGAAATGCATATTGTCTTTTGTTTATTATGTTATGTTTGTTTATGTGTGTCATAAGTCTGTTATATATTGCTTTTTCTGTTATTTTGCTTAGCATTGATATAAGCGATAGTGGTCTGTAATTTTCTGATTTTGATTTTTCTCTTTTTTTGTGTATTGGTTTCATAATTTGTTTTTTGAGTATTTGTGGATATTTACCTGTTTGTATCATTTTATTTATTAGTTTTTTTAGTATTGGTTCTACTTCTTCTTTTATAGTTTTTATTACGTCATGGGTTATTTAATCTTCTCCTGGCGCGCTTCTTTTTTTCAGTTGTTTGATTATATCTTCTATCTCTTCTTTTGTTGTTTCGTCAAACTTAGCTTCTTCTTTTATTCTTACAGTTGTTATTGTTTTCCTGCCATCATTCTTCTTAATTTTGTTTGCCAAGTTTTTTCCTACTGTTGCAAAGTAGTTGTTCAGTTTGTCCGCTATGTCAATTTTATATACTCGTAGTCTTCCGAGAGAGGAACACGTTTTATTTCGAGTAAAAGTTTAAAGTTTGTAATACTAATTTAATATGGCTAAAGGTTTGAGATCTTGCAAAGATATCAAATGTGACAAAATATTAACTTTTTTAACAAGTGACAAGTTTAAAGATGTGCTTAAAAGTGCAGTTGAATCTGAAATGAAAAAAGTGCATGATGAAATGGAAAAACTGCATGTTGAAATGAAGACTCTTCGTGACACCATTGTGGATTTAATCAAATTGTTAACTAATAAACTTGAATTAACATACAAAGCCAATAAAAATAATAGTGATTGTAATGATTGTGAAAATAATACTACTATTACTATCGAAAAACCAAATTCCAATAATAAAAACGAATTCTCATCGAATAAAATAAATACTGAAACGGTTAATCTAAAAAATGCAATGTCATCTGATATTCGCAATAAAAATTCAATTTCTTCTCAAGAGAAGAAAAACAAAACTGTTATAAATAGTGAAGAATGGAAAACAGTAGTCAATAAACGTAAAACACAACAGAAAGAAAATATTATACACGGAAACTCGTCCGATTGTGATGGAATTCTTAAAGGTGCACCAAGATTTTCCAATTTTCATGTTTTCAACTTGGATCCAGCCATCAAGGTAGACAACATGATAAGTTATCTAAAGACTAAAAACGTTGACGGTGCTAGATGTGTGCAGTTAAACTCTAAGCGATCAGAAGATTATTCTTCTTTTAAAATATCGGTTCCAACAGAATACGATAATGTAATTCTCAATAAAGAAATGTGGCCAATAAATGTTTGTGTGAATCGTTTTTTAACATTTTTTTACAAGAGAATCAAAATGAATTAGTCCATTCAAAGTGCGTAATTGCTCAAATTAATGTTCAAGGTATGTTAAATAAATTTGATAAAATTGAATTATTTGTAAATAATGAACATATTGATATTGTTTGTATGTCTGAACATTGGGCATTAAATAACTGTTTATCAAATATTCATTTAAAAAATTTTACACTGATTTGTGATTTTAGCAGATCCACTCATCAACACAGTGGTGTAGCTTTATATGTAAAAAATAACGTTAATGTTAAATGTTTGTTGAAAAATATGCTTCATCTGAGCTTAACATTGAAATTTGCGGTTCTCTATTAAGTATAAATGATAATAATGTGAATCTTATATCTATCTATAGATCTCAGTTACGTGATTTTCGTATTTTTTGTAATAAACTTGCAGATATACTACAAAATATATTCTTAAATAAATCTAATGAAAAGATAATAATATGTGGTGACATCAATGTTGATTTTTTAAAAGATTCTACTAACAAAAAAACTTTTAACTGACTTGTTAAATTGCTTTCAACTTACTGTTGTTAATACTTTTAAACCAACTAGGATATTCACAAACAAAAATGGTGATACTTCTATTACACTAATTGATTATATTATAACTAACGTTGAGGATTATAATTGGAAAGTGGTTCAGCCTTTAGTTGCTGATCATTTATCAACGTTAATGTGTTTGCAAACAAAAAATACTGAATATAAGGTTACTTCTTCTTTTAACATGAAAAGAATAATATCTGCTAACAACTTAGATATTTTTAAATCCCTTGTTACATATATAGACTGGAACAATCTGTATTTTATAGAAAACAACAACGATGCTTTCCAATATTTTATTGACAAACTATATGAAAACTTTAATTATGCATGTCCGTTAGAACTATTACCACCTAAGAAAATTGAGAAAAGTCCATGGATTACTACAAACATTTGTAATGAAAGTAAGAATTTAAAACAACTATTCTGGCTCAGTCACAACTCAGGTTCACAAGAACTAACAACTTTGTACAAAAATAAAAAACGGGAACATTCTGAAAACATTAAACTTTGCAAAAAACAATATTATTCAAATGTTATTTATAATTCAAATAATAAAATTAAATCTATTTGGTATTTAGTTAATACGTCACTTAACAAAAATATTAAACATAATGCTGTTGACAAAATTGTTGTTGACAACAATATTATTAGTAACAAAATAGATATTTGTAATAGTTTTGTCCAGCACTTTTCTAACATCGCGGAAAGTAAATTAAATATTCACTATAACTTCAAATTATCTACTGATTGTACTTATGGGAAACATATTTGTAATACGTTTGTCATGACAAACATAACAGTGTATGATATTATTTCTACTTCCAAAACCTTAAAATCATCTTTTTCTGCGGGATCAGATGATATTCCACATAATGCAATTCATAGTGTCATTGATATTATAAAAGTGCATTTAGTTTATTTATTTAATAGAGCATTAGATGTCGGAGAGTTTCCGAACATTCTGAAAATTGCTGCAGTCATACCATTATTTAAAAAAGGTGATAGAACCAATATTGAAAACTATAGAGCCATATCTCTATTATCCACCATATTGAAATTGTTCGAAAAAATCATCTACGAAAGAATGATTATGTTTATTAATAAACATAATATTTTAAGCAACTGTCAGCATGGTTATAGACCTAAATTATCAATTGAAACTGCATCTTGCAATCTTTTTAATTACGTTGTTGAAAACATTGATAAAAATAAACACGTCGATCTTTCTTGCGCTTTTGACACTGTAAATATTGAATTTGTAATTAACAAATTACAAAACAAATCATATCTTTCTAACAGAAAAATGTTTGTTAAAGATGGTTTAGTACAATCTACTACTAAAAATATAAACTTAGGTGTCCCACAAGGTTCTACGTTAGGGCCACTATTTTTTCTTATTTATATCAACGACTTGCCTGATGCTATATTAGATGGCAAGGTAACTATTTTTGCAGATGACACTAGCATTTTGGTAAGTGCATTTAACATCAATGAACTCAAGACTAAAGCGTTACAAGCCATTACACAATTCACTTCTTGGTGTAAAAGTAATGCCTTGATAATCAATCACAATAAAACAGAAAGTATATACTTTTCTAAACGACGAATTTTACCAACTGATTTTAATATTCATTTAAATAATTTTGAATATAAACTGTCTAAATCAGTTAAGTATCTTGGAACATATTTTGATGCTGATCTTTCGTGGTCGGGGCATATTGATTATGTTTGCAAAAAAATGAATGTGGCATATTTTTCTATTCTTCAGTTAAAAAACGTTTTAAATATCGATGCTGTATTAAATATATATTACGCATTAGCATATTCGCACCTGTCGTTAAATGTACTTTTATGGGGAACTGCTCCAAATAATTATAGAGTTTTTATTTTGCAAAAAAAAATTATTAGGTTAATTTTTAATCTTCAAATTCAACAATCTTGCAAGCCTATCTTTAAACAAAATAAAATTTTAACATTTCCATGTGTATATATTTTCAAAACATTGTGCTACATCAAAATAAACTTACATAGCTTTAAGACTTTATCTCAAAACCACAATTATTCCACTAGAAATGGTCATCTTCTATCCAATGAATTACATAAAACTAATACTTTTCACAACACCTATTTTTGTATAGGTATAAAAATTTGGAATAAATTGAGTTCTGAATGTAAAAGTCTCAACATGAATAGCTTTAAGAAAAAAGTAAAAAATATGTTATTTGTTAAAGCATATTATAATATTAATGAAATTTTAAGTGACTCACTATTAGTGTAATTTTATAACAATTTTTAATTTGTATTGTGTGATTGCGATTTGTTATGATTTTTTTTCAACTGTTTTATGTACGTTCACATCCATGTTATATATTTATTTGTATTTGTGTTGGCCTAAGTGAATAAAAATCTATTTTATTCTATTCTATCTGTTTTTTTTGTCCGTGTTTTGTTATAATTTCAGTTATTTTTTGTTTTGTTTTATTTAGCATACTATTTATTTCCAACCATTGTTTAGCTTGATTTCCATTTGCATTTTTTATTTTGTTTTTGTAGTAATTTTCTTTTCTTTCTTTAATTTTATCTTCTACTTCTTTTTTCTTTTCTTTTAATATTTTTTTAATAACATCATTGTTTAGATTTTTGATGTATCTCTCTTGTGTTTTGTTTCTATCTTGTATCATTTTTTATATTTCCTTATTTATCCACTCATTGTTTTCTTTTCTTTTTTTTTATTTCCGTTACTTTTGAATTTTGTTTTATTGTGTTTTGTAATATTGTTGTTAGTGTGTCAAAATCGTGTACTGTTTTTTATCTATGTTTTCAAATTCTTTCTTAACTTTTTCATAGTTTTTTTTTTTTAGTTTTTTTTTATATTTTGTTTTTTCATATGATATATTCCATTCCGTTAGTACTGCATTATGGTCTGATAATGTTAGTTTTTTAATTTTAATTTTTTTGTTATAACCTTTTATGTTTGTTATAACGTGATCTATTATTGTGCCAGGTTTATCTGCGTTGTTTCTTGTCATCTTTGTTTATTTTATTTAATATGCAATAGCCATTTTCTACTATTAAACTTTTGTAGTTATTTGTTATATTGTTATTTTCTCTTAAATTTATGTTCATGTCACCTACTATTATATTTTTGGTTTTTGTTTTTGTTATTTTGTCTATTACTTTTAAAAAATCATCGTTTTTTGTGGTTTGAAGTTTATATATTGCTGCTATATGTATGTTTGTTTTATTAAGTTTTATTGTTAGTATTTAAGTATTTTTTTTCTGTTTTACTTTCTTGTACTGTTGTTGTTATTTTGTTTTTTATGTATATTGCAATGCCCTCACCTTTCATCAATCTGTTGTTAAATATTGCTGAGTAGTTTGAAATTTGAAAATATTTTTCTTCATTTGGATATAGCCATGTTTCAGTTATTACAATAATATCTGGTTTGTATAGTACAGGTATTGTTAGTATTTCATCAATTTTGTTTCGAACACTTCTTGCGTTATGTAGGTATATTTATATGTTGTCTATTTTGGTTATAGTTATTATTTATATATATTTTTGTTTTCTGTTTTATTGTTCCTTGTTTATTAGTTCATTGGCATGTTCAATATCATGGATAACTATTGGCTTGTCTTCTTCTGTTTTCCTTGCAAGTATTCTTCCTTCTTTATACCAAACCCATTTGTATCCGTGCTTTTTCAATTTTCTTGTTTCATAAAATATACTGTTGTTTTTGTATGTAAGCTGTTCCGTGATGTATATTTCTTTTTTTCTTTTACTCCACATTCATCGGCTTTGATTGACCCTTTTTCTTTTTTTTTTTTTCATTATTTTCTTTTTTTCATCTTCTGATTTGAATTTAACCAGTATTGGTGCATCCGAATTCTTATTGTTTATTTTATAGGCTTTTATGATATTATTTGCTGGTATTTCAATATTTATATTTGTGAAAAGTTTTGCCACTGTTTCTTTTATGTTTTCTTTTTGATGTTGTTTCGGAATCCCTGCTATCACAATATTATTTTTTTATTTTATCTTGTTCATATCCGTTTACTTTTTCTTCCAGATCCTTTATTTGTTTTTTCATTTCAATATTTTCCTTTTTTATATCTTTAAGAGTTTTTTTCATTTCCTCATTTTCTTTTCTTCCTTCCTCAAACTTTGCTGACATAAAGTCCACTGCTTTTTTTAGTTCTTCCAGGCTTGTTTTTATTCCCTCGTCTTCGTTATTTTTTAGTTGTTTTGGTGGCATTTTTATTTATTTTGTATTATTTTCTTTTTTAAGTTTTTATAGATTTTTTTAAATTTTTTTTAGATATGTTTTTGTTTTCAGTGAGCTGTGCAAAAAAGAGCATTTTTAAAAATTTTTTTAACCGCCAAAGTTTTCGTATTTTGATGTAAATTGATTGAAAAATATAAATTTGTTTTGTGAATTTGGGTTTTAAAATCTGCAATTCTTCAACATAAACTCTTACAAATGCACGTTTAGCCGCTCTCAGAAGAACAATACACATTATATTATTAAAAATTTGAATTCTAAGGACAATTTTATATAAATAATAGTCAGTAAGTGTACTCATCGTCTATAGAAAAGTTTATCCATGTTTACAAAAATTTCAGGAAAAAAATGCGTTAAAAATTAATTATTTTTTTATATTTACAAAAAATATTATAATCACACTGAGGTGTGGTTTAAAACTTTTTTTTGTCAAATTTTAATAAGCGTCAAGCGGATTTAAGTTTAAATGCCAAAAATAATAATATTTTCAAATTTTGGCGCCGATAGATCAAGTCTAAATTTGTGCCGCAAGCGCAAAAACTATTAAACAAAGAGTAAAATAGCCCAAAATTGGTTCAAACTACAAAAGATGTCTTTGTTAAATTTCTGAAATAAGCTTATAAAATATAATCCAACTAATCTTAAGAAGAAATTAAAAAAATAGTTTTTTTAAGTAAATGTTGAACAATGTTTTTTCTAGATGGGCTTTTCTACGCTAAATAAACACGACACTGACTATTTTTATGTAGAATTGTTTGCAAATCTTATTTTTTTAATAACATTTGGTGTATAGTATCTCCGAAAACTGCTAAATGTGTATTTATAAAAGTTTATATTGAAAATAGGCTTATTTTTGCAGTTTTTTTGAGTTTTAGACCTTAAAACCCCAAATACACAAAGCAAATTTATATTTTCTAATTAATTTACATCAAAATACGTCAACTTTGGCAAATAATTTTTTTTTTTAAATAAGGAGCATTTAAAAAAAAAGTGAGCCCAGCTCACTGATAACAAAAACATGATTTTATGGCTTTTGCGGCTTATAGACAGAGTATAGACTTAAAATGGCGTTAGATTTAAAAAATTGTGATTGATTTTATGAGTAAATTTTTTTTTGTTAAATTTGCGATTTTTAAACAAAAAATGCTATTAAGTTAAAAAACGACAAAAAAACTAAAAAAAATTGTAATTTTTTTAAAGGTTTCATAACTTTATGATTCAATCAAAAGACTACTAATAAGTTATAGAAACTGAAAAAAAAGAATCTAAAGCAAATTTTTCAATGCATCCTTTTGCTCTGGTCCGTTTGAAATGGAATTACCCATATACAAAAATATAAACATTTCAATACAATATTTAAAATAACATTCTATATAAAAAATTGGTAAAACAATAACATACACTAACAAGAAAATAGATTAAACATCCTAATATTTCCAATATTATTTTTTAATTCATAAAATATCATATTATTATGTTACAATAAGCTTTAGTATAAATTTATCTTAGCTTAAAAACACAATAAATACCCACAAATAATTAAAAAAAAAATGCAATTTCTAGAGTTTTTGTTCAATACTTATTGTTTATCTAGTAATCAAAAATAACTTAATTGTAAAACTGCAATATTTATTCGACATTGTTTCAATACAAACTGCACACATAATTTAATTTAATAAAATATTTTAAAGGAAATATACATAATATATTTAATTATAAAAACATTAATAAAAGTTCATAATAATAAATATTTTATTTCATAAATTATTTTCTAAACATACGAATTGTTTTTCTACCAGGGTGGAGTATGGGGTGATAAGTCTATAAATAAGTATGTGATCGGCGACGATGCGTGCTATATCCGAAATGATGATGTCATATGTGTGTATAATCTTACTTCAGCTAATTACTATCAGGAGCCAGCACATGTCAAGCAAATATGATTTTGCTTGATTTTCGCGCGTCAATCGTGCCCTTAAAAATGAAGTATGTAAATCAAATTATAGTTTATATAAACACATGTGTCGTTGTATGTATTAGTGCTTTTGATTTGATCAATTTAAAAGAATTTTATGATTTTTATAAATCTCATTAAAATGTTTTTTATTTATGTATTTTTTTAATAATTTTGGTTGGTTATCAATTTATTATACTGTATTAACTTGAAATTATAAAATATTTACTTTATAACTAAATTACTATTTTATTTTGTAAAAACAAATTCCGTAAATAAAAATTATTATTATTATGAACCTAGCTTGGCATGAGTATGACTTAAGTTGGTTAGTTTGCTAACTACTAATTATATATTGTTTTGTTACTAATAGTTTTTAGTGCTTTGTCTCACATGCGCTTGGTATATTTAAAAGTGTTTACTTGACCTCTATCTGATCTATTTCTTTAAAATCTTTATTATATACATTTCTTTTGACGTTTGTGTAAATGCTTCTTTCGGGCTTTTAGTCATAATTTTAAAATTTATTAAGTTATTTGTTTTAATGTAGTTTGTTGGCAAATTTAAAGGTTTAGTATCTAAAATCTGATATTTATTGTAGGTTTCTCAAAATTCTTTTTAACACGTTAAATATGTCTAACTAGGTTTATCTAATATAAACTTAATAGTCGTTGATATACAGACATAGACTGTTTGTTAATGTAATTATTACTATGATTAAAACTGCCATCATTTTGTACATTTTTTACTAAACTAATTTTTTGTCTACAACTTTATTACATTTATAATTATTGTTTTCCAGCATGCAATTTTTAGCAACTTTCAGCAATTAATATTGGTTGTAGAATCATACTAATATTTGTTTCTAACGCTATTTTTTGTTTTAGATAACCTGACAATATAGATTGTTCATTCTTTTTGGGTTAGTTTATTTTCTTTGTAAACTTTTGGACGCCGCTTTACAATTACCCATGAGTATAATTCTTCAAACTTGAGTTTATTATGTTACAAAATTTGGATTTTTAGACAAGTTTTGTTCTATAATGTGTATATAAGGAAAACACTTTTGTGATCTTAAGTGCGCTGATACGCTAGTTGGAATTACGTGTTTTAGTTCGTATTAAAGCCAGCGTATCAGTTATCCTAAGGTCTAATATCAGCGTTGTGGTAAAATTTACTATTTAATTGTATTATTAAACTATTTTTTATAATTTTTTATATAATAGTTTAAAATTGTTTATTTTTACACACAATTGATTTTGACTACTTTCTGTATTTCTACTTTCCTAAAATGCAGGTTGAATCAACAATTAAGATTCTACTTTTTTTTTTTTTTTTTTTTTTTTAGGACGTAGTGAGTTGTATGGCTCTCAACAAGTGGCCCTTAAGAATAACTTACGCATGGTAATACCTTCCGGTTTTCTTCTCTGCGCAAATCCTGTTGTTTTAATGTCCCTGTCTAAACTAACCTACATTTGATGCTAGTTTGAGGCGGGCTGGTTTTTGCTTCGCGGATTTTCACGCATCATCTGCGGCACGCATGCTGTCCCCGGCCCCTCTCTCCCTATAGCCCCTATCTTTGTCTGTCTCTTTTGTCATTTTGTCTTTTCTTATCTGCACTGGCATTTACCTCTGCATTCTCTTCTTTCTCCCATCTTTGTGTTATTTACTCTAATTATATAATTTGTTCTCAGATGTGCTCTTAGCTTACTAAGGTCTTCGTTCACTTCTTCTTTATCATATCCCCTCTCCTTCATGAATAATTTATGGAGTTCCATCAGTTGTATTCCTTTTGGCAGTCCTAGATTTGTAAGTTTTACCTCCAGTGATATCCTTGTATTTTCATCAGGAATAACTTCTTCATGTCCTCTCGTTGCCAGGTATATTCTGACTATCTGAAAGGTTGCGTTCTCAGTCATCCTCGAGATAGCATATCTACCATTTGGTATATGCCTTGTTATTTCTGTTATTCTGCTTTCCTTCAATATTTCTTTTCTCCTTCTCCTTATCTCTGCAATTTCGTTTGGTATCGTAGTCTCAGTAAATGTTCTTCTTTTTTCTTCTGTTTCTTGGTATGCACAATTGTCATATCCTTTCTTATTTTTTTCTTTTTGATCTTTTTCTCTGTTTTTTTGTTTCCATTTAGCTTCTCTCATCTCTTTCCTTTCTCTTCTATGGCTTTTAGTTTGTGTGTTTGTTTCCATTGTTTGTTTTTCTATATTCTTCTATTGTCAAACTCTTAAATTTTTTTTTGTACACTTGTTGCAAAGTTTTTTAGCGCCCTCCATTTATTTTCATCTTTTAAACATTTGTTAATTATTGTTCTTTTATCCACTTTGCTTTCTAGTATATATTCTAGTTTTTTTCTATCTTTCTCCTACGCCTCGCATTCTACTAGAGTGTGTTCTGCATTATCGTGTGTTTCTTCCTGACAAAATGTACACCTTTCTTCTTCATTTATTTTTTTAATTTTTTGCAAGAATTTTCCAAATGCTCCGTGCCCGGTCAGTATTTGTGTTGTATAATAACACGTCTCGGGTTTCTTGTCTACCCATTCTTTTATGTCTGGGATTAATTCTCTCGTCCATTTCCCCTTTTCTCCTGTATCCCATTTTCTCTGCCATCTTTCCATAGTCATCTCTCTTGCTCTTATCTTTGCTTCTTTTTTACTCGTTCCTTTTTTTACAAGTTTTTTTATTTCTATTCTTTCCTCCACCATCATATCCGCGGGAGGTGTTGCCGCAATTACCTCTACTGCCTCTTGTGACACTGTTCTGTAAGCTCTACAAATCCTTAGCGAGCTTGCTCTTGTGGCTCCTCTTACTTCCTTTCTGTTTTTCTTTGTTTTCATGGCTTCTCCCCATGTTTCTGCGGCGTACAGCAATTTGCTTCTTGCTGCCGTTGCTATTAGCTTTCTGCTTTCTTCTCCTTTGTTCCAATGACCGCTTCCTTAACCTGTTCATTCCATCCATTTGCTTCGAGTGTCACTCTAAGGTATTTGATTTTTTTTCCTATGGTTATCTCTTGATCTCCTACCTGTATCTTACCTGTTCCTCTATTATTCCTCTTAGTCGATAGCCATGCCGCCTCAGTTTTTTGTGTTGCTAGTTTTAAGCCCTTACTTCTCATCCATATTTGTATCATATCAATTGCCAGCTCTAATCTTCCTTTTAGTACTTCCATTTCTACGTCTCTACCTACTACTGCTATGTCGTCCGCAAATGCTGTTATTGACACGCCTTCCGGCATCTTCATTCGAAGTAACTCGTTATAGACAAGGTTCCACAGTTTTGGTCCCAGTGCTGAGCTCTGCGGTACCCCTCTAGTAAGTTTGATTCTTCCATTTTTGGTCACTAGATTTCTGTCCTGTAAGTAGCTCCATATAATCTTGATTGTTTTTCTGTTCAGTTCTTTCTTCTTTGCCGCCTCTATGATTGCTGCCCATGATACGCTATTAAACGCGTTCTGTATGTCCAACGCTATCATTACACAGTGTTGCCTTTTCCTCTGCGTTCCGCTGTTTGCTTCTTTTGCTATTGCTTTCACTTTTTCAATAGCTCCTAAGGTTGTTTTTCCTTTGGTAAATCCGTATTGTTCTTTTTCCCATCCTTCTTTTTCTTCTATTTCTTGTTCTATTCTCCGTACAATAACTTTTTCCATTATTTTAGCCAGTGTGTTGATTAAACATATTGGTCTGTATGATGTTGCTTTTCCTGCTTCTTTTTTTTTCTAAATCAGTACCAGAGTGGTTTCTTTCCAACATCCTGGGAAAGTTCCTTCTTTTAGGCACCTGTTGATTATTTGAGTTATTTCTATCTCGTTTCCGTCTAATGCTGCTTTAACAATCTCTGTTGTTATTTCGTCCGGACCTGGTGCTTTGTTGTTAGGCAATTCTTTTATGATCTCTTTGATCTCTTCCACTGTTGCCATAACTGTTGCTTCTTTTTCTTTTGTTTCTGGTTCTTCTACTGGTTCTCCCTTGGGAAATAGTTTTTTAATTATGACTTCTTCTTCTTCGTCTTCTTTTAAGCAGATTCCTTTTGTTCTTCCACCCAATTTGTCCATCACTATTTTGTACGGTTTTCCCCAAGGATCCCCATCTATAGATTCTATCATTTCTTTCCAGCATCTTTTTCTGCTATCCCTAATTGCCTTTTTTAAAAAAATTCTGTCGTTTTTTAGTTTTTCTTCTATTTCCTCTGTGTTCTCTCCTCTTCTTCTCAGTCTTTTGATTTTCCTCGCTGTTTGTATTGTGTTTTTCCTGCATTCTTTTATTTCCTCACACCACCAGTATGGTCCTTTTCGTCCGCCTTCCCTGTATCTAAGAATTGCTTCCTCCGCCGCTTTTCTCAGTTTTTCTGAGTACTTCTCTCATCTTTTCTCAATATTTTCGTTTTCTGTCACTTCTTCTGTTTCCATGCCTCTTTTAATCTTTTCTTTGTCCATTCTTCTTACGTTTCATTTACCTTCTCTCGTGTGCTCCTGTTTTCCTTTCTCCTTTGTATTGTATTGTATATGTTTGTGTAGACTCAGTGATTCTTCTTCAGTCACGGTCCATTTATTTATTATTTTTGCCATTTCCCACGTTGCTATGGTGATGTCAATATGTGATTTTGAGCTTCCTCTTACAAACGTCGGTTTGTCTCCATTGTTGCAGATTGTAAGATTTAACCCTGCTATCATCTCCTCTAAGATTTTTCCTCTTAAATCGTTCTTGTAGCCTCCCCATCTCGGTGATTTTGCGTTGAAATCTCCTCCTACAATAATTTTTTTGTTTTTCTGTTTTCTTAAACTTCATTCTAATTCTTCTATCCACTCTCGATAGTATTCCAGACCGCAGTTTGGGCTGATATAACAGCTGTATACTATCATGTTTTGTACTTCTGCCCACACTATTCCTTTTTTTGGTGTTCCCCATCTTTCCACCTTGTCCCTACACTTCCCCCTAACTAAAATTGCTGCATCTGTTCCTTTGTCTCTTATCCACTTACCATTTAGTTTGTTTTTATTAGGTTCACTCACTAGCACTAGGTCTATTTCCTCTCTCTCCGCTGTTGCTATTAGTAAATCGTGAGCCTCTCTTCCCCTCCCTATGTTTATTTGTATAAACTTATACATTATGTGATACTATTTTTTCCTCCTGTTCTCTCCAGTTATCTGGGTTGTTGTCCTCCATATTCTTCTTTGTTTTCCTCATTTTTTTTTTCTTTGTAGCTGGACATCTTTTCTCTCCCGTTCTGTGTCCTAATACTTTGCATTCAATGCAGTATTCTTTGTTTCTGCATTCGGCAACCTGATGTCCCTCCTTTCCGCATTTTATACATAGCGAAGACCTGTCTTCCCCATTGCATTCTGCCGCTACATGTCCTTTCCTCCAGCATTTATAACATTTTCTTTCATTTGCTTTAACTTTCTCTACTCTGCATCTTATGAGTCCTATGTTTATTCTTCCTTCTCCTATTATCTGTTCTGCTATTTTTTTGTCCATTTTGACTATAGCGGTTTGTATTTCTCTATAACCTTTCTTTATGGAAATTATTGTACTTCCTTCTGTGTTCACTTTGTTCATAATTTCTTCCAGTATTTCTTCTCTCTTAATTTCCGGGCTAATATCTTTGATTATCACCAGTTCTGTAGTTTTGTTGCTGGCTTTTCGTACATTGCAGCCTTCCATTCCATTTTTAATTTTTTCTATCTCTTTCTCCGTCTCATTACCCTTTGTAATTAGTAACAACTCCCCTTTTTTTGTTTCTCTTACCTCCTTGAACGTAGATCCTTTTATCTGGGTTTTTGCCTGTCTCAGCAAATCTGCATATGTGACACCTTGTTTGCTCACTACTATAGCACTTGTTTCCGTACCTGTTTTTTTTTTCTCTATGTGTCTCCGCTACCTGTCCCTGTGTTGGCACGCACAGTCTTATTTTTGTGTTAGTTCTTCTTCCTGCTATTTCCATAATTTTTTTTGCATCTCTTGCCGTAATTTCCGTTGGTATTGGTATATTTATTTCTTCAATACTTAATGTTTTTGTTTTGATAAGCATTTTTTCGATAGCTATTAGTATCTCCTTATTCCCTGCCGTTTCGATTTTCTGCTTAATGATGTGTACTTTTCCCACATTTTTTCCGCTTAGATTTTTAACTATTTCTATATATGGCGTTTCATCTTCTCCTTCTTCCTCCATTAGTTCAGGGTATTTTATTTTTGCTTGTTGTAAGATACCACCTTCTTTGCCTATTTCATCTTTATTTATTAAAAGTCCTGTATCCATTTCCTTTCCCATTATTGGGTTTTTTTTTTCCACGTTTACATATTTATAGTCTGTATCTCTCCATTCTTTATTTATAATATTTTTTATATCCTCTTCATTAGCCACTTTTAATATCTCCTCGTCCGAGATGAAATAGTTTTTACGGTGTCTTCCCTATTATCTCCAGTTTCCATTGTCTGTGTCGACATTTCTATACCTATTTTTGTTTTATTTTCATTCTCCTGTTCTTTTTTTTGGATTTCTTCAAATTCCATTCTCTCCATATTTGTTTCTAGTTGATTCGGCACCTTTTTAATTTCCAGTTTAGTGGTTGTACACTCACTGGTTAAGTTTTTTAACTCTCTAATTAATTTCCCCATTATTTGGATTGTTGTGGGGTTATTTGCTCTCTTCGCCTCGTTGTTACCTCCTGGCGAATCTATTTCTCTCCCTCTTTTTTGATTCGTTTGACCTAATTCTTTATCTTTATTTTTATCCGGCGGTGTTCTTTGCAACATCCCGCTTTTTAAAAATGCATCCATCTTATTACGTTTTTTGACCCTTGGCCTAGTTTCACTTTTAATTAATATCAAATTGCTGTTTCCGCGTTTATGTTTTATTATGTAACACTAGACGTGTCGCGCGTCACGACACGAGTGTGTTTTAAAACACGACCGCACCTTTATTTTTTTGTGTGTCCAGTTTTACACTTTTTTGAACTTTCACAATAAACTTTTCACCTTTCCACTGTTTGTTCTAATTCACAGAATTTTTAATTTTTTAAATAACGTAGATTATTCACCATTATTTAAATCGCCTTTATGCACATTCGCGAGCGCGTCCGTTCTCAGTCGGATATTGACCGCGACTAAGATTCTACTTAAGATTGAAAATTTATTTGCGGTACTTAATTGTCCGTAAATCACAAATTTTCATGACGTCATACTTTAAATTCTAACAGTAGTGACTGAATAAAATAAATTTATACTATATATTATATAAATTAAAATGTCCTAAATTAATGTTTTTATTTAAAGCAGGCAAAAAAATATTAAGTGTCACTTGTGCCAGAATGCTTAAGCAGCTCTTTTTGCTTTTAGCAGCTAAAGTTTTAATTATTTTTTATTTAAGTCAAATTATAGTAAGAAATAGCCTACAGAAAAAACAAATGCACTTTTAGGTACTTAAGATTTAATGTTATTTGCATTTATATGTTGGTTATATATGTTCATAACAGTTCCCGATCAATTTTCTGCAAAAAATCGAGGTGACTTAATACTTTAACTATATAGATTGTTCGTTCTCTTCTTGTGGTTTTATTTTCTTTGTGATGCTGCTTTACTATTACCCAGGTATAATTCTTTAAATTAGAATCCGTTATATTTTATAAAAATTGGATCTTTAGGTAAGTTTAATTCTAGAATCTGTATATAAGTAAAACACTTTTGTGATCTTAGGTGCGCTGACACGCTAGTTGGAATTACATGTTTTACTTTTTATTACAGCTAGCGTGTTAATTACTCTAAGGTTTTATATAAGCGTTGTGGTAAACTTTACTATTTAATTGTAATTATACTTTATATTTTATAAATTTATATATAAAAGATTAAATTAGTTCATTTTTACATACATTTGCTTTGTCGCAATTTTTGATGTAGTAATTAATTTGTTTAGATGATATACACAAACTAATAAAATAAATTATAGGAAAATTACAACACACTTAACTAAAATGGACTTACTAACAATATATCTACATAACATAAGAAGCGTAAAACAAAAATTAACGGAACTAGAAATAATACCACAACTCCATAATAATCCATCCATAATAACAATTGCAGAGACTTGGCTTTACGAAAAGCAAGAACAGTACTATCAATTAAAAAACTATAACTGTATACACGTTTCAAGAAAAACGAGAGGAGGAGGTATAAACACATATATAAAAGAAAACCTAAAATATAAAATAATCTCAAATAAATCCATCAACTCAATTGAACTTATTACATTTTATTTAACAGAATACAAAACGTACATAACTTCAATATACAAACCACCTGAAATAACAAATGCCGATCTGCTAACCGTACTCGAAATCAATGAACTTAATACAAATAAAACACACATCGTTATAGGTGATCTAAACGTAAACATAGCAGAAAATACAAACAAAACAAGAGACTACAAAACGTTAATAACAGAACAAGGATATAAAATAATGAACAAGAATGAAAGCACAAGAATAAACAAAAAAAAAATAAAATCTCGATTCTCGATCATGTAATTACTAACCAACCTCTTAAATGAAAAAAATCGAATTAGAATATGCACCTTATTCTGATCATAAAGCCTTAATAACCACTTGGAATATCAAAGTTAAAAAATATGCATATACAACAACAACAAAATATAAAACAAATTTTGATCAAATAAAACATGCTTTTAAAAATGAAATTATTCATACTGAAATAAATACTTTTGAAAAATTAACACAGACACTAACAAAACTAATAGAATTCAATACAAAAGTAACGACGTTAAAATATAAAGAAGGAACTAACTGGATAAATACAGAATTAATAGAGGACATAAAAAGACGAAATGATTTATATAAGCGATATCAACAAAACAATGTAAATATTTTAGTAAAACAGAACTATTATAAAACAAACAAAAAAGTAGAAAAGAAGATTGAAGATAGAAAGAAACTTTACTACCAACGGAAATATGAACGAGCACAAGAAAATTCCAAAAAGACTTGGCACGAAATAAACCAAATAATAAAAAAAAGAAGCAAGAGAGAAGATTTCACCAAAATAATGAAAGATGTTGGAACACTATTAACAAATCCGGAAGACATAGCCAATGAAATAATACACAACAACGCAAAACCAACAATAAATACACTCAAAACCAGAATTGAAACAAATGAATTATTCAAAGAAACAACAAACATTGAAATTACACAAATTATAAACAAACTCAAAGATGGAAAAGCACTCAAAAAAGACAAAATATCGACAGAAGTAATTAAAATAATTAAAGAAGAAATTACACCAATTTTAACTAAGCTCATAAATAAAGCTATTAGAGTCGGTAAATATCCAGAATGTATGAAAACTACTATAATTAAACCAAAATTTAAAAATGGAAATAAACAGTTACCCGAAAATTACCGGCCGATCGCATTAATATCAACAATTGCTAAAATAATAGACAACAACTAAACAACATATACGTTGCGTTTCAAAAACATACTGGAACTGGATCGGCAACTATGGATTTAATTTATAACATACAATACAATCTTGAACTGCAGAAAGAATGCCTGGTATTATAGATATAAAAAAAGCATTCGATAGAATATCAAAAACAAAATTAACAGAAAAACTAGAAAACATGAGAATAAGAGGAAAAGAATTACAATTAATAAAAACATTTTTGAAAATGCGACATCAACAAACAAGAATTGACAACACACTAAGTACCAAAACATATAGTAAATTTGGTATACCACAAGGAGACGTGCTTGCACCGCTCCTATACATATTATATATTAATGACATATTTAAAATTAAACTTAATGGAAAACTATATATATATATATATATATATATATATATATATATATATATATATATATATACGCTGACGACACAAGCCTAATCCACACCAAAAAAAATAAAATAAAACTGCAATAAGAGATTCAAGAAGATCTAGATAAAATTAACAAATGGTATTGCAACGACTTACTCACGATAAACGAACAAAAAACCAACTACATGCTTATAACACGTAAGAAAAGAAATATAAATTTTACATTAAAGATTAATAACATAAACATAGGAGAGGTAGCTAACACAAAATATCTAGGACTAACAATAAATAATCTAAAATAGGACAATCACATTCAATCTCTAATTAAGAAAAATACAAAGGCTATAGGCGCATTATATAAACTAAAAAATAAAATCAATCTAACTACAAGAAATATGATTTATAATGCACTATTCAGCTCACAAACAAATTACTTAATAAACATATGGCCAAATACCAAACAAGGAAACATAAAGAAATTGCAAAGACAACAAAACAAAGCTATAAAAACAATTTATCAACTGGAAAAACTAACACCTACTAAAGAAATACATGAACTATCTAAACAACTATTAAAAACAAAATAAAACAACAAAATCTAGTATTAATTTACTAGATCAAACTCGGACAAATAAAAACGAAATTTAAATGAAAAAGCAGAAAAGAATTTCACACCTACAACACTAGAAAAAAAAAAGACTTCAATATTAAACTTAATAAAACAACCACAAAAAATCAAAGCTTGGCTGTTATAGGAATCCAAGAATACAATAAAATGCCTAATGAAATAAGAACCCTTACCAGCATTCAACAATTTAAAACAAAATTAAAACATAACCTAATGACAGAACAAACACAAAACTAAGTCACAAACAAAAAACAAAAAAAGACAGCAGAAATTTATTTCCAATACCAGGCCCCTCGAGTCATTAACAGATGAAATATTATATATTAATATGGAAATAATTATAATAAATAAAATTTAAAAAAAAAAAAAAAAACCTTTCTTTTAAACCCGTATGACACTGTCCATAATTATGTCTTAAATTATATATATATATAATTATAGATCAGACCATTCATGTGTGTAAAACACACAAATTATCAAGGTCACAATTGCATCTTGAAAAATTTCTATGTTCTATTTTCCCATCTATAATCGACGCGAACGAGATGTGCGCATATTATTTTGTATTATTATGCGTGATTATATAAAGAATTATTTACAGTGTCATAAAGGATATAAATTTTATATATGGAATTATTGCACAAATTCTAATAAAAATTATATATATATATAATTCAAGACATAATTATAGACAGTGTCAAACGGGTTTTATTATATTTTAATTAAAATGTACTGCATTCAATGCTTCTACCAAAACAATCTGCTCTAAAACGCATTACAAAACGACAATTAGACTTCTACTTAAGGCTGAAAAGCCATTTGCGTTACTTGATTGGATGTAAATCACAAACTTACACGACCTTATACTTTAAAATCTAACAGATTAAAATAGTTTTATACTAGACACAATATAAACTAAAATGTCTTAATTAATAATTTTATTAGGGGCAGGCAAAAAAATATTAAGTGTAACTTGTGCTAGAATGCTTAAGCAGCCTTTTGCTTTTAGCATTTTAAATATTAACGACATTTTAATTTTTACATAAAATTTAATAATCTCTATTTTTTATTAGTGCATTTATATAAATTTACTATTTTTTATTTTATTTAATAAAATTCATAGTTAGAAATAGCTGACAAAAAAAAAACAAATGTGCCTTTAACTTTAACTCTTTCAATATTTATTTTGGTGGCTAGAGCACACACTAGAGCAAAACGTAAAATAATTTGTTTCTGACAAGTTTTCCAAAAAAATCTTATAGAGATCTTTGCGTGTGGGCTGTGACATTATTTTTTTAATGTTTATTTTTCGTCTTTGTAGTTCTAGCACCTGGTAGTAGTTCATCAAAATAATTTAATGTAGCATTCTGATGTGGCAGGAACCTTAACTTTCTTGAAAAAAGTAAGGGTTGATTACGCTACATTTACAAAATCTGATTTTTGTTATAGGTTTTCCAATTTTTTTTTAACACGTTTACTTTGTCCAACTAAGTGTGTCTAACTCAAACTTGATAATTGTTAGTATAGATTTTTTACACACAAAAACTACAAGCAGAACTTACGCAATTTAACTTCTATATAAAAATTTTGTAACGTGTATAGAATAAAATTTCCGATCTTATGAAATATATAAAAATCTAAAACTTTTACTTGTTTATTAACTTTTGATGGTAATATAATATTTTGTTGTCAAAATATTTGCTAAAATTTTAATAGTTATAATTTTTTGAACATTAAACTTATTGGACTTTTTATTTTTCTAAAATAACAATTGTTACAGTTCTGCTCGTAGTTGTGAATGTATGATAAAATGTGAAATTTAAAATTTTCGCATGTATTAATTTTTCTAACAGTTTGCTACTGGCTAAATTAATTAAAATCATAATATATTATAAATTTATAGGTTATGGCAGATGGTAGCTTGATAATTTAATATAATATAATTGTGATTTTAATAATATCAAAATACCGTCCGCCCTAATCTGTTAATTTATAATATGACTATTTCATTAATTATGATTCTAATTAATGTGGCAGCAGTACCAAACTGTTAGAAATATTAATATACGTAGGAATTTCAAATTTTACGTTTTATCATACATTCAAAACTACGAGTAAAACTGTAATTGTTATTTTAGAAAAATAAATTATAGCACAAAAAAAATTGTTTTAAATTTAAAGTTCAATGAAGTATAACTTTTAAAGTTTAAGCAAATATTTTGACAAAAAAACAAAATCCTTTCAAAACTTAATAGTCAATTGAATATTTTAAACTTTTATAATTTTTTTTAGATTGGAAATTTTATTGTCTACACGTTAAAAAAAAAACAAATTTTAAATAGAAATTAAATTGCGTTGGTTCTGCTCGTATATTATGAATAAAACTGCAATCATCTTGTACATTTGCTTACTAAACTGTTTTTTTTTGTCTGCAACAATACTACAAGTTTTTCACTATCCAATTTTAAGCAATTTTCAACAATTATTGTTGGTTGCAAATTCATATTAAAGTTTGCTACTAACGCCATTTTTTGTATTATGTTTTAGATAAATTAACAATATAGATTGTTTTTTTTTTTTTTTGTTGTTTTAAGTTTATTTTCTTTGTAAACTGCTGAATGCCGCTATACTATTACCCAGGTATAATTTTCTTATCTTGAACTAAAACATTTTTGTGATCATAGGTGCGCTGACTTGCTAGTAGGAATTACGTGTTTTAGTTCGTATCACAGCCAGCGTGTTAGTTACCCTTAGATCTTATATTAAAGTTGTTGTAAAATTTACTATTTAACTGTTTTAATACATTATGTTTTATAAATTTGTATATGATAGTTTAAATTTGTTAATATTTACGCAAAAATGCTTTGTCGCAATTTTTAAAGAAGTAATTATTTTGTTTGGACGCTTACTTTTTTTTATTTCTACTTTAATTTAAATCTGCCTTAAAATGCTTGCCAAAACGACAATTAGGCTTCTAATTAGTGCTTAGAAGTCATTTGGGGTGCTTGCTTGGCTGTATATCACAAGTTTACATGACCTTAAAATTTAACAGAGTGACAGATTATAATAATTTATAGTAAATACTATATAAACTAAAATTTCCTAAAACAATGTTTTTATACAAGGCAGACAAAAAAACATTGAGTGTAATGCTAGAATGTCAGCCCTTTGCTTTTTGCAGCAAAAGTCATTTTTAACAACATTTTTATTTCTGTAAATTTTTTAATAATCTATATTTTTTATTACTACATTCAAAAAAATCTATTAATTTTGGCTCTCATTAATTTTTCCAATATTTAAAACTTATCTTTATAAGCACAAGACTTGAAAAAACCCAACAAGAAAAAACCACAAGACTTTGGAATTAAAAAACAAGGTATTTAAGGCACACACAATAGCAAAAAGTAATATGATTTGTTTTTGACGATTCTCTCAAAAAACTCTTTATAAAGCTTTATCTTTTTAATGTTTATTTCCAGCTTTTGTAGTTCTGACACCTGGTAGTAGATCACCAGATCAATTTAATGTAGCAATCAGATGTGACAGTGACTTTACGTTTCTTCAAAAAAAGAAGCGTTGATCACGCTACATTTAACAACAGCACATCAGACTAAAACTATGGAGTGACCGTTGATGCAGCTATTTAAGATTATCTATAGTCCATTATTGACAAATTTGATTATTAATCAAACTGTTCAAGTAGAAATGCGTTTTTAACTTATCATAATTAATACATTGTTTTTACCTTTTCCAAACTGTAAACGTTATTAATAATCACGTTCACTCAATTCTTAGACAATTCTCATTTTATATGAATGAAATATTAAATATAGTCGTAAAATGCGTCTAAACTTACAAAAACCCGATGCTAAACATTTTACTGCTCCATAGTGACTAAAATGGCGTAGTTTGCAGAGTTAAATGACTCTGTACTTTACTGCTTATCTGCTCTCTTTCTTGCTGTGTACTGCCAAATTACCTTGTATTTATAGTGTCAGTTACTCCCACATTTGCACAAAATAATAAGTTTTTTCAAAATGTAAGTATCAACAATTATATAATATAAATAAAATAATAAAAGCTGATTGTTGGATAATGCTTTCAACCCGGAATTAAACCTTAAAATCTATAATAAGTTTAAATATAGTTTAAAACAAATTTTAACAGCAATAATAATAATAAATAAATAGGTTACAGTTTGGAAACTTTAGTATCCTATTTGGAGCTTCATACATACTCCCAAGAGATAACGTTGCTAAATATAACATTTATACAGAAACAATAGAAAATATTTTTACATATTATCAAACTGACACAATAATAATTGGTAGGGATTACAACTTACCTAATATTAAGTGGCTAAATGATAACATGAGAGCAAAATTGGAGAATTCTTCAAATCTTATAATTTATGCGTTTATTGGACAAATGTAATAAAATATATGTTTAGCAAGTAATAAATTTCAAATATATTTTTGAAAAAATAACCTAAATAGTTCTGATGGGGGCAGAAAGACTTTGGTCAATAGCCTTATTCATATTTATTACTTATTTTTACTTTAGTTTTAAATATGTTTTTTGCATGCTTACTCTGAAAAACAGTTTTTCCGCCCGTATTTTAGAAAGGGAAGTAAGCTTTCCCTCTCTAGGGAGGTAAAATACTTTGTCTCCCGCTAAAGGTTTTGCTTTTAAAACACAGATGGCGCTACTTAAAAAAATAATATTTTTATTGAATATAATTCTTAATTTTAATTATAATAAATTAACAGTAAGTATTATTAATTAAGATTTAAAACTAAATTAATTTATTACATGATTTAGTAATAATATTTTTTTAATATTTGCTTGATTTGATACTATTATATACAAAAAACAGAACTATTAACATCTAGTGTACAGTGATTGCATTACAAGACTTTTTGGTTACGTCATAACAATATTTGACAATTTAAACATTAACCTTAAAGAAAAAACATTGACACTACTTGCAGTATTAAACATTTTTTTTTTAATAATATTAATAAAGTTGTAACATGTTATTGTTTTCTTACAAGGGCATGCAAAAAACAGTCGTAAGCACCACGGGCAAGAAAGATTTGCTCTACAATAATTACATTGAACAAGTTTAAGAAAACGTCACTCAAAATCCAAAATCATTTTGAAACTTTAATGAATCTAAAAAAGCTAATAAAATCCCATCTAAAATGATCTGGAATGGCATAAATTGTAAAAATGATGAAAACATTGTCAAAAATTTTTTCTGATTTTTTTAGTCAAGTATACGTAGATGATGACGGTGTTTTGACATTATTCAATTACAAAGACTCATCAGTAAAATCAAGTAAATTTATGATTTTCCAAGAAGAAGTTTTTGATAAAGTTATGAGCTTATCAACAAAAAAATATTCTGGACCTGATAATATTCCTGGATTTTTTTTTTTGGCTAAATGTGTATGCTCTGTAACTAAACCCATATGTATTTTATTTAAAGAATTGCTTTGCTCAGGTAAATTTCCAGATTGTTGGAAGGAATCATATATTAAATCAATATTTAAATCAGGAAAAAGTGACAATATAGAAATTTATAGAGGAATATCTAACCAGTCAATTCTACTAAAAATGTAAGATAAAATAGTTTCTAAGCTGCTATTTTGGTCATCTAAAAATATAATTATAGACCAACAACACGGTTTTTTTCAAGGTCGTTCTACCTTAACAAATCTTTTAGAGTATAAAACATTTATCATAAACGCCTTAGAGAGAAGGTTACAAGTTGATACAATTTATACCAATTTCTCTAAGGGTAAATCACACAATTATGATTTCCAAATTAGTAGGCTTTGGGTTTAGTTCAAACTGATTGGCTAAAGTATTTTTTTAATCGGAAGAACGCAAGAGTTAAAATACATAATATCATTTCGGATCATTCCACAGGGATCACATTGTGGACCAATCCTTTTTCTACTTTTTATAAATGATGTTACAGAGTTCTTACAGTGCAACACATTAGTATTTGCAGACAATTTAAAATTATTTAATGTTATATCTGGTGTTGATGATTTTAAAACTCTGCAAATGTGTGTTGATAAATTAAGTGATTGTTGTAATTTAAATAAACTGCATTTAAATATTAACAAATGTAAATATATTTCATTTAGTAAAACCAATATTAAATATGATTTTCATTATAATATTTTTGGTGTCCATCTTAAAAATGTATTTGAAATTAAAAATCTTTGTGTAGTTTTTGACTCCAAATTAACTTTTAAGGGTCACATATCTGCAATATGCAACAAAGCCTCAAAAATGATTGGTTTTATTAATTGTAATTGAAAAGATTTTCAAGTTAAGTTTCTAAAAATTCTGTATGTTTCTTTAGTTTGCTCTAATTTAGAATATGCGTCAATTATCTAGAATCCTTATTACAAATATCAAATTAATCAATTGAATTGTATACAGAATAAATTTTTAAGAATTATGGCTTTTAGATCAAATATTACTTTAGATAGTCTTGATAATAAATATATTTTTTTGCAAATTTTCTTTAATATTAAATGCCTTTAATTTAGAAGAAATTGCAGTGATTTAGGGTTTTTGCATAAATTGATTAATATATATAATTTACTCACTCAAATACCTTTCAATGCGGTAACGCACAGAACTCGAAGTAAAATACTCATTAGAGTACAAATTATGGCGTTTTTTTACCTTTAAATATAATGGCAATGTTGGCAAACTATATCAACTGTGGTTTTAATTTAACAGGCACTAAACTAGAACACATCAAAGCTGAGTTAAATTTACTTGATGTTATTGTTAATCAAAGTTAATTGTCTTTTATACAGCGAGTTTATAAATGAATAGGATTACGTAATCACTTTAAATATGCCGTCTTTTTAAAATTGTCCACTATACTATTTGTTTTGACAGTTCAACTTTGACAGCTGTCAAGCAAGCAAGGTTATAAGAATGTATACAAATGAAAAAAATATTTTTATTGATTGATAATGGGAAATGGCTCTATTCTATTTTGGATTGTGTTCGAGAGTTTACAACTGATAATTATAAACATGTAAACAATGTAAACATATAAAAATATTTTTATTATTGAATTCTAAGATAGGCAACTTTATTTACGCATTTTTACTACAGCTAGACACAAATAGTGTAGCCCGTATAATAGGCAACTTAATATACACAAAAAAATATGTTTACTGTGGTTGCACTCATGCCTTTGGTCGTTTTAGCATTTTTCATTTGCGTTTACATTTTACACATTCTATTGGCAACTGAGATCAAAAAATGCTAAAACGGGCAAAGGCATGAGTTTAACAACAACCAACATCATTTTTGTGTATATTAAGTTTCCTATTATACTGGCCACACAATTCGTGTCTAGCTGTAGAGCGGCACAAACGTACATTAGATAGTTACATAATCCCAAACATTTATAATCCCTGTAGTATTAAATTATTGGCAGATGTATGCTATTTTATGTAAGCAAATTATTTTTTTATTATTTTTTGTTTGTTATTTTGTACGTTTGATGTTAAAGGTAAATCCGTAAATAAATTATTATTATTTACTACTACTAGTTCTGTAAAATTTAAATAAAGTTTTGTATAAAGCGATTGATAATTATGTTTTTTCTAAAGTAGGTAATAATAACCTTTCACCTAAAATGGTTCACTGTTAATCAAATTAACCCAACAAAAAAGAAGATCTATAAACAATATAAAAAGTTGAAATTTTAACTAATTTAAATTAGTTATTAATTTATTAATTTTTAAATTAAAAAAAAATATTTAAAAATTTAACTACGTCTTTGTTTAAAATTTAAATTCAAAATATTAGCTAAAATATTTGTTCTATCTCAATATCATTCTAAATTTTTTTTAAATAAAAAAATCATAAACAGTAAGTTTTTCTAAAAGTGCAACTTACGAAGACAAAATAAGCAACAATAAACAAGGCAGCGTAAGTTTATTTGCAGATTTTTTTTATAATGTTTAGTTATTTGACTATACCAACATTTAACTATAATAAATTTAATGTAAATTTGTTGTCATTTAACTTAATTGTATAGGAAATGTTTAAATGTAAAAAAAATTGCCAAAATTTGCTTTTCCTAGTCCCAACAAAACACTAAACATTTTTCGAACAAAATCTTTTTTCAAATTTATAGAAAAAGACATATATAAAATCAATTTACAAATTTGTTAACCGCAATAAAATTAAAAACTATTGAAGGGTTTGCAATTATTTATAATTTATGGATTTTGAGTGGAAGAAACTAACAAATTTGCGTTTATTTTAATTATAAATACTGGAGTACACACAGACTTAAAAATGCGTTAAAATAAATATGTGAACCAATTAACGTGATTTCTGGTGTATCTCAAGAAATTTGTTGCAATCTAATATTGTTTTTGTTGTTTATAAATAATTTTTCAAATGTATTGATAAACAGCAAGTGTTTAATATTTGCAGACAATCCAAACGTATTTTAAAGTATTAAAAGCAAGGCGGGTTGCATTTTATTACAAAAAGATTAATACGTATACCTGAAGGGTTGTCTAACAATTTGGCTTTAAATGCTTTAACATGATTTTCTATGTCTATTTAAAAAAAAAAAATCTGTTTTGCAATATACTTACAAATTTGTTGTTGTTCATTTTAAACGAGTAAATAAAATTAAAAATTAGGGAATCATTAAAGACACAAACCTAAATTTTAATAAACAAATTTTAAAAATTTAGCTAAGAAAATATAAGGTTTTATTATTAGAACAACGTGTGATCTTGGTTTAAATGCATATCTGGTTCTATAAAGATCAATAAAATTAGATCAAACTTAGAATACATCCCAATGGTTTAGTCACCTTTCCAAATGGGCAGCATAAATTAGAATAAAATATTCAGTCAAAATTTATTAAATCATTTTGTTTTATAGTAAATATTGCTACCAATTATTACATTGCTCAAGATATGGTGGCTATAAAATATTTCTTATTAGATCTAAAAGATCGGCAGCCTGTAAATGATTTAAGCTTTAAGGTTGAACCAGCACACTTAATTACAAATTCTTCATAGGTTTTGTGACAATTATTTTGATATTTTAAGAGAAATGCCTACCTTGTATTTTCAACATAATGACTGCTTTAGCCACTTTACACAAAAAGTTATGAATAGTTAAATTTACATTTAGTAGAAAATTGAATTGCCAAAAATAAACCTATTATGTGGTCGCTAAGATCTCCGGACTTTAATCAATATTGGGTTTTTTATTATGGGGTTGCGTGAAGCAGTTGGTTTACATTGATCCAATTTCAAACAATGCAAAAATATTAAAACTGAGAATTATACATGTTATATGTTTCATACCATTACAACACATTTGAATCAGTGTTATTAAATCAAATCAAAAAATTAAAAGATGAACAGATATAGGTGGTAATTACATCGAATAAATACTTCATTAAAAAAAATGTTATTATTGTTTTTGTTGTAACGTTCTATACAAAATAATATAAATGTAAATATATTATAATAACTAAAAAAAATACAGTTTATTTAATTAAATAAAAGACTAACATTTTTAACTATTATTGATTTTAGATTTAGTCCGTATGCAAATTTTCCTTCTCCGACTAATTGTGTACAGACGTACTAATAAGGGTTTTAAGATTAGAAACAGCTATCTACATTCACTGGTTGAAAAAAACAATTTAGTACAATTCTTTATTGTTGTTTATAATATTGCTAAAATTTGGAATGGTGGTATAAAATTACATTCTAAACATCTTTTTTTTGTAAAAATATTTTGTATATTGTAAAATAATGATAGTTTTACAAAATTGTTTATAAAACACTCTGTGTAAGACTAAATCAACTCATTTTTTGTATGTTTTAATTTTACATTTAGCAGAACTTTATCCCCAAATAGAATTCTAAAATTTAAAAATTTTGTTACATTTATTCTAACACGTATATTTAAAACCAATATAAAATATTAAAAAAAAATAATTATTAACTAATATAATTTTTTTAATTACTTGTATTTAATTTAATTTTTAAATAATTATTTTTTTAAACAAATTAAATATCAAAAATATAAACTGATTTTAAATTTAAAATAAATGAAAAATATAGATTAAATTGCATTTATTTATTTTTAATTTTTTATCTTAGAATTGAATAGACCATAACCTCATGTTTTATAAAATAAACTATCACCTATAAATTTAACTAAAACACTTTTTTACATTTTTATTTACAGAACAAAATTAATATCTTTAATATTTTCATAAATCCATTTATCAAAAGCTTGAATTTGTTTTGAATTCATTTCTTCCTTATAACTTCCAGTATTTCCTTGTCGAATAAAAAAAACCATTTCTTACATTTGTATCAACACTATGTAACTTTTCCATTGATGATTCTTTATTAACAGCTAAGTTTTTTTTATCTGATTGAAACTTGAATGATGTACCATTTTTTTTCAAATCAACATTATTAATTTTTTGCCACTTTTAAAACAACTGATTCTAAATTATATCTTCGTACTTAATGTAATTTATGTTATTGCTTTTGTTGTTGTAGAATCCAAAAACGTAGTCCCAATCTAGAATATAGGGTTCTATAAACAAATTATATTATTATGTTTAAATTTATAAACAAAATAAAAACTTACGTTTCCCCTCAAAATATTGTTGGATAAACTCTGATAAAGTTAAATATTTGCCATAAACTTCATATGATAATAGGCTGATACGCAAACTTCTTTTGGATTTTGAATTACATAGATTATCTGCAAAAATAGAAATAATAAATAACAAAATTTAAAAAAATATTAATTTACCTTTGGTTTTTTTTCCTGCTGATTGAATTTGTTTAGGTAAAAGTTTCCAAGTCAAATAATATTTTATATATCTTAGTCTTTTCATATCTTTTACGTAACTAACTGCATACTCTAAATATGGACATTGCTTAAATATTTTTATTTTTGCTCCTTCATAGTCTAAATTATTTTCAAGGAACCAAACCATTTTTTGAATCCAAGTTGTACCTAATTAATTAAAATACAATTAGTTGTTTCAATATTTTTTTACAATTTTACCTGACTTTGGGAAGGTGAACACCCATACGTCATCATCATATACTTAAAAATTATGTGCAATATTTTTTAAACTTATATAAATTTTAGGCATCCATGTATCTTCTTCAGCGACTGAACAGAGAAAACCAAAAACATTAAACTTAAAAAAATAAAAACTCATTTAACAAAAGTGTAGTTTAAAAAACTAATTATTATTTTTACAGGTTGTCAAGAATAGTTTGGCTGGTATAATAGGCAACTTAATATACACAAAAATTATGTTGGCCATCTCAACTACAAGCCGTGCTGTGCTGGTCGGTAGTAGTCCTATTGCCAAAACCCGTTCGTTACATAGTGCTAAATAAAAATAAAAATTTTAGGAATAATAAGTTAAAATAAATAAATTTAAATTTTAATAATAAATTAATTTCATTTAATTTAATAAATATGAAGATACAATACATACATTTAGAATATAATTTCATTAATAAAATGTGAATAATAAGCACTATATTCTAAGACTTCTACTCTATGTACTACAAATAAAGCATTTTGTGTTGGTATAATAGACTGGTTCTTAAAAACCTTTTTTGTGGAATTTTGTTGGTTGGGCTCTCAGAAAGTGATCTTTATGCAAAAAATAGTAACCTATGCCAAATTTCAGCCCCAAAAAATCAAAAAACACGTGTCGCACTGTCTTTAAAGTTTTAAAAGTGAACACATCACTTTACTTAAAAAATTATTATTAAAATGTTACAAATTTGATCAAATAAAAAAAATACGAACAATGCGTCATTTTAAAGGTTTTCTAAATAAAAAAAATTATAGACCTAAGCCTCAAATTCTAATAATTTTTGTTTGTGAGTCTAATTTTATGTTCAAAATTTAAAATATGTTAAGTTAAAAAAATTAAATAAACAGAGTATTTTATGTAAAGTTTAAGTGAAATCTAATTAGCAAGTACTCAATTGCTTTTTTGGGGACCCAGGGTATGCAGCTGACTCAAATCTAGAAGCTATGATATTTATTAAGTATATTAATTTTGCCGTGTTTTTTTGAATCTTAAGGGCTGAAATTTGGCATAACTTACTTTTTTTGCATAAAGATCACTTTTGGAGAGTGCACACACAAAAATTGTATCATTTTTTTAAAACCAGCCTAGTGTATATAAGTTGCTTATTATGTCGGCCAAACTATTTCTGACAAAAATTGTAATACAAAAATTATTTTTGAAAGGTGCACACACAAAAATTGCACACATTTTTTTTTTAAACCAGTCTAGTGTATATAAGTTGCTGATTATGTTAGCCAAACTATTCGTGACAAAATGTAATACAAAAATATAACAAATAACTTTTTTGTTTTATATAATAATTCATTTTTTTTTTATTTTTATATTTTTTAATTACTTGTTTTAATTTTTTTAATTTTTTTTTATAAATCAAATAACAATTTAAAAAATTATTTAATTTTTTTTTTTTTTTTTTTTGTTAGGCGTAGGTGGGAAATCTTCTAAAAACTTCGCTCCCAGGACGTGTCGGATTCACCTTTTTAAGGGTGCCTACTGACTAAACCCCACCCATCTGGGAATTGCCTGGAAGTTCGAGACCTTTCGGCTCATGTACCTTCCGTTTGGAGATGTGTATGTAGGAGGTTGTTTAGGAGTCGCCTTATAGGCCAGGTTGGGGTTCTGTTTTTGGATGTGGTTTTACCCACGCTATGCTAGGAGTAACTCGGCTACTATTGAGTTCACCGGTCGTTTGTGGACAAAATCTTCCCGATCTGGTTCGGCATGTCTTGCCAGCTTGGGATTGGAATGAACCGCAAGGTTTTTGAAATACTTTTCGGCCAAAGCTTCAAAATGTTGACGAAGTGGAGAAATCTCTAGGTCAGTTCGAATGTCTACATTTCGAACGTACCATGGAGCTCCTGCAAGCATCCGAAGTGTTTTGCTTTGGAAAGCTTCTAAGCGATTTAGGTGGCTACTTGCCGCCGTTCCCCAAATGGGGGAAGCGTATGTGATCATCGGTCTGATGGTCAAAGTGTAAAGCCGAATTTTATTCCGGAGCGACATGCCGCTGTTTTGTCGCAGCATCGGGTAGAGAAGAGATTTAGCCATTTTAGATTTGTCCAAGATGGATTGAACCTGAGGCTTGTAATAGAGACCCTTGTCCAAGATTACCCCAAGATACTTGGCAGTGTCGGACCATTGTATGGGAACGTCGTTGAAAGTGACGTTCTCATGCGGTTTAAGTGACCAACGCCGAGTGAAGAGTACGTCCTTGCTTTTCTCTGGGTTTACTCCAAAGTGCCATTTATCCATCCAATCTTCCAGATTGGAGGTGGCTCTTTGAAGACGTAAGGTAATCACTTGAGTCGACCTTGAGGAGTAGATAAGTGCTGTATCGTCAGCGTATTGAGCCATTTTAACCCCGTGCATGCGCCCTGAAGGCATGTCGGCTACATACAAGTTAAAAAGGTGCGGCGAGAGAATAGAGCCTTGAGGAACCCCGGCCTCTATCTGCCGAGAAGTAGAGATGTGGTTATCGAGTTTGACTGCCAGACTTTTGCGATTTAGATATGAGGCTAGCAGCCTTATAATACGCAGTGGAAATCGTTGTCTGATTAGCTTTAGAAGCAGTCCCTTGTGCCAGACTTTGTCGAAGGCTTTTTCGACGTCGAAAAAGACCACTCCCGTGGCCTTTTTCTGTCTGAAACCTTCGACAATGTGGTCCGCCACTCGGTTGAGTTGATGTACGCTCGAGTGTCCCCATCTGAACCCATGTTGATGGGAGGGGAGAAGATTGTTCAATTCCGTGTGCTCTTAAATAATATCCAAGATCACCCTCTCTATGACCTTGCTTAAGGTGCATAGTAAGCTTATTGGCCGATAATTTTGGGAAAACAACCTGTTTTTCCCAACTTTAGCAATGTTTACCACGTGCGAGCCTTTCCAGGCTGACGGGAAATGCCTAGTGCAAAGAATAGCATTTGCAATATTGAGTCTCTGACTTCCCTGCGAACCCTTTCGATGTGCTCTAGATCCGTATAATTGGTATACAGATCGGAGCATTGGAGTTCCAGGCTGTCTGCAAATGCTTCGGCCTTTCCCTCAGTAGTGTATTGCATCCCACTCTCACCGTGAATGGCGGGAATAAGAACCCGTCTGTTCCGAAGGGCTTTAGAGATCCTCCACATCGGATTTTCATCCTCCGTGAAAGATTCTAGCGTATCTTTCCAGCATTGGTTTTTATGCTCCCTTATGGCCGTTCGAACTTCATTGTGAAGTCGATTCAAGATTTCTTGATCTCTGGGGTCGCAATGCCTTTGCCATTGATGTTTGGCGGCATTTCTTGTAAAAAATTAAAAAAAAAAAAAAAAAAAAAGCTCTGTTGAATAAATTTCTGGAGCCACCAGACCTTCGGCAGAGAACAACTAGAGCCATCTAGCGGCTAGAGGGTACACTAGCCGACAAAGCAGGTAACACTTAGCGTCATCTAGCGGATGAAGAGTAAACTCTTCATCCACGTTTTAAACGTTTGTTGAGAATTTTGTTTCGGATGTTTTATCCAAGTTGTAAATCTTATTGAGTCGCAGAACTCTGACGAATAGTAATTCTATTGGCAAAAGTCTAAGGATCAGAAAGAAGAGTGATAAATGACGGCTTGTAACGCATTTACGCTTACATATGTTCATGTCAAGATTTATCCGTCAAATAGAATATGTGCAAGCACATTTTCTTTTTATGCCAGAACCGTATGAGTTGACATTGAAGTTGTCTTAAAGTGGTCTGTTTAAATACTACAAAGTTTTGAAAAAAATTTAAATTAATTGAAAAATGCTTGGTTTTTAAAGTTTTAAAATTCTAAGTTGTAGTGGTGAACAAAAAAAAATGTTTTTATTATTGTTATGTTTGAGTATTTAAAAACCAGAGTGGTCTAAGTCACAAAAATGTGTCCTATTTAAAAACAAATATTGCAACAAAATGTATACTTTTTATTTCAGTTTCTCGGGAACGTTTGAATTTTAAGATCTTCTATTTTAAACATACAGATTATTGACTTAGACCACTCTGGTTTTCAAAGGCTCATTTATTTATTATTTAAGTATTTTTAATTTAATTAATTTTAATTGCACAAATAATGATTTGTCTTAATTTATTATTGAATAAAGTTATGTTTGTTTTTATATAATGACAAAAATGTGTATTACATATTTTTTGTTTGTAATAAATTGATAGATAACAATAAATTTTAAAGTCTGCATGTATTGTACTAAAAACGAAATAACAGTTGATTGATGACAGTGTACCGGCCGCAGACTCGTAAACTATTGCTCTTCTTTTCTGTTCCCTACACTTTTGTATTCACTAAAAAATGGTTTTAATTTAGGACTTACTGCAATTTGGTTATAGATTCAGTTGACTAGCTTGCTTCAGCTCTGGGATTCTCACTGTTTTAGTTTTTTTTGTGGTTTAGGAAAAACAAATTCTAAAAACTTAATGTGTCAAATTTACCTTCACAAGAAAAGTGCCTACCGCATACACTTTTTATGAGTAATTTGTTCGAGACCGTTAGCCTTATAAATCTTTCGTTAGAAAAATAAAAAAAAACAAAAACTAGTGTCAAAGAAAGTGTAATGTCAATCAGTTGATTAACCGGGTGTTTATGTCGAGAAACATTCTTGTCTGGCTTGACGAGTCGGGCCAGATCAAGATTGAAGTAAACTCCGAAATTGTCAAAGTATTTTGCGGCCTAAGTTTCGATGTGACTGCGCAATGGAGGAATCTCAAGATTGCTTAAAATTTCACAAATTTAGACAAACCAAGGAGCTCCTAGGAGCATTTAAAACGTCAAACTTTAAAACGACTCTAATTTATTAAGATGCTTGTTTGCGGCAGTTCCCCAAATAATATGTCATTATAGGCCTGATGGTAGACGTGTACGTTCAGATTTTATTCTGAAAAGATAAACCATTGTTTTGCCGCAGCATGAAAAACAGAAGATTTTTTGTCAATTTGGCTTTATTGAGAATTGACTGCACGTGCAACTTGTGCGTCAAAAGTTATCCCCAAATATTTAGCAGAACTGGACCACGGTATAAAAACGTTGTCAAGACAATGAGAGGCGTTCCGTCGCCGTGTAAAGAAAACGGATTTACTTTGACTAGCCAATAGCTTTTTGTAGTTTTTAGGTGATCATCTTAGGTGATTTTGACAAATAGAAAAGCGTTGTGTTGTCGGCATATTGAACCATTTTAACCCTGTGTTTTCATCCCAAAGGCATGTCCGCGACAAAGAAGAAAAAAAAAACCGAAACGAGAATAAAGCCATGAGGGACCACTGCTGTAATATTGCTTGTAAAAAAAATGTAATTTTGAATTTTAACCGATAAGGTTCTACGTTTTAAATATAAAGCTGTCAAAAAAAGTTTTGACTGTAAAATTTGTAAAAAAGCTCAAAAGCTTTTTCCACATTGAAAAAGACCATCCCTGTAGTATTTTTGAATTTAAAGTATTTAACTATAATATCAGTAACTTATTTAGCTGGTGGACCGCTGAATGTTTTTATCAAAATCCGTGCTGGTGAGAAGGAAGTAGATTGTTAGTAATGACATGGTTATGAATTATATCTAATATAACCTTTTTTATGACCTTATACTCAATGTGAACTGATTGGTTGGTAGTTTTGAAAAAATGCAGGTTTCTCAGGTTTTGGGATGTTGATTACGATTATGTTTTTCCAAACCGTAGAAAAATGCGCAGTACAAAGAATGGCATTGGCAATATTGGTGAGAACCATTTAAGACTCTTAATGAAGATTTTGTCAGAGCCAGAAGCAGACCAAATTTTTTAAATGTTAATTATCTTTTGAATTTGAAACGGTATAACGCTTTGCTGCGGCGCAGCGTCAACAGCGGCTTTCAAAATTATTCTAACTACTTGTTTAAATTTTTTGACGTGCTTTAAATCCGAGTCATTGTTCGTGAAACATTTGAGTTTCAAGTTGTCTGCAAATTTCTTTATTCGAGTACTGAACCCCATATTTGCCTTGAATAGCGGGAATGAAAACCGGCCTGTTTCTTAAGGTTTTGTAGTTTCTCCACATTGGATGATTATCCTCCGTAAAAGATTTTAAAGTATTTTTTTAGCACAAATTTTTGTGTGCCCTTATGGTTTTCTTTACTTTACCATGAAGAAAGTTCAATGTCAGGCGATAGGCTGCCATAGGTGCCTGGCGGCGTTTTGTCTGTGTGTTAAGTTTTTTACTTCCCAAAGTATCCCAAGATTATCAACGCAACCCTAAGAGGTTTTAGAAGCTGTTTCCAAAGCCTGTTGGATTTGGCGCAAAAAAAATTTGACAGCCTTAATGATGTCCGCGGCCGTTCTTACTAAAGTCATGCAACTTATACTCTTTTCTAGAGATAGTAAGAAAATAAACCAATCTGTGCAAATGACAAATTTTCCTTCTTCTTTGAGTAACCTCTATTCGAAAAGCTCTAGTAAGACCAAGAGGTAGTTGGAACTCATATTGTTGACTAGCTTGTGAGTGTCTAACTCAAAGTGGTTCATTAATCTTTTTGCAAAAATAAAAATCTCATGCTTTAGTATAGCGCCCGACAACCCCAAATACGTAAAAGTATTTGAGTGGTTTGTCTTAGAAGATGTGATACTTAGTTATAAAGCGTTAGCGTAGCACGCTAACAGTCTGGGGTTTGATCAAAATATGACTAAATAATATTTTGTTCTTTATCTATTTGAAAGTTACCTAATAAACCGTTGGTCCTATCAACCCCCTTCAAACAAGTCGTAGGGCTTCTAGACCGATGTAAAATAGCTGTAAAACGCAAAATAATAATAAAGACACCAAGATGATGTTGAGGTTCTTTTGGATGATAAACTGTTCAACCTCACTCATTTTTTCCAAAATGCCATTGGCATTCTAGAAACAGACAAGCCATTGTTGTTTCTCAAGAAAGACAAACTTAGTTTTTTTGTAAAAATCATTAAAATTGTCTAACAGGTCAACAATCCTCTAGCTGCTCATAGGCGGAAAAGAAACCGGCAGTGCCACAGCACTAGCAAACAATTAGTTTGCTTCTACCATTACAGGTCTGCGGGAATCTGCGTTTTAAGGAATACACTTTGTTGGCTTTGCAATGCAAAACCAACAATTTTTAATATGTTTTGCAACCCTTATAACTGGCGGGGTACGGACCAGAACAGAATGCACACCTTGGTGGCGTATCTTTAGAGTAGGCTATTAATTGATGGGTTCCCAACCAGATTTTACAAACCTGGACCTCAATATAGCAACGTTTTGCCGTGGAACTTAGATGTTGGCATTTGTGACATTGCGCGATTTTGCTTTCTCGTTTTTTGGGTTTCACTGCCACTTTCAACTCCAGAAGAATGATTAGCTTTATTACTTAGCCAATTTTGTGCTCTTAAGCAGCTGGATCAAAACCATGTTACAGCACGTGAGAAAGCGCAAAACCGAATTTAACTAGAGCATTGCCCACTGCTTTATAAAGAAGTCAGAGGCATGTTTGATGACAACCTTGAAACACCGTTTATCGGTTGTAAACCAGGTGTAAAAGATTGCACTCACTGAATTGAAGTGCAACATTGTTTCTTTGTGGTCATTAATGGTGGCCGGAGCCATTCGGATACCTTTGAAAGTATTTTTAAATAAAAGATTAATTATGCGTTTACCTTTAAAATGTTTTGAGAAAACCGGAAATTTGTCCTTGTTCGTAAAGACAACTGCCACCAGACGGGTTTTTGATGAATTTGCAGAAGGTAGCTTAACTTTGTCTTTATCCATAAGGCTTAAAACTTTTACCGGCGTGAACGGGATTCGCGGCAACTGGCCAGAACCTTACTTCGGTAAAGTGGATTCCTTTTTAGGCAAAAGCGAGATTCAGTATCTGAGGGTTGCTGGGGTCTGGCTAAAGGTAATAAAATTTGAAACAGACTCACCAGCAATCTTTATTCTTTTGGCGGCTGTCCGGTGAGTAGTCGGACGTCTTTGCCGTCACAAAGTCGGCCAGAACCTGGAATGCGGCAAATATGTCTATTATTTGCATTTTGAAAAATTTAATAGTAGCCGAAATGGAGACCATTAGGTTTTTAATTTTCTGGACTTGGTAGGACAAGACGACCACTTTGACGCTGGTGCCGAGTTTGTCTTTTGCTTAAAACTTCTAATTTGATTTCATAGGACGTCCCCGGCTTCTTTTTCTATGGTAGTCTTAAGCTGCTGCTCCAGCACGAGTGCCATTGCTACAAAACCACTGAAAAAAACTTGTTTTGTCTGTTGTATACCAATATACAACAAACAGAACAACTGGTTAGATTTTTGTAGCTGCTTGGCATGTTGCATTGAAATTTGCATATACTGCTAGAACGACTTTTGATTTTTGGAGCTGCTTACTAGTCGGCTGCTATCAGTCAACTGTTACTGCTTTGGTAAAACTTGAGCAACTGATTTTATATGGGACAAAAAAGAAATAAATGGAACTGACTACAAACGTATATGCACCACCGGTTGCATTACATTACAATTAACTTACAGAAATACATAAAAAAACATCAGTAGGTTGATCTACACAAAATATGATAACAACCCACCCAACAAAAATTTATTATTTTGCCGGGCCCAGTTATTTACATGTTGCAAATTCTTTTTTTTCTAAGAAAAAAAAATGATAGTAAATCACTTTTGAAACTGTTTGACGGTTTTAGTGGCAGATATCTTGTACTGATGTTTACGGACGCGCAATACTTCACTTCTCTATCTTCTTTTCTTCTTTTGGCACACAGGTAAGAACAGCACCAATAAGGGGCAAACAGTTAGTTAGAAAGGTTTCAACAGTATAAAATAAAGTATTTTAATTAAAAGACGCGCACACTGCTTCACCGGGATTTTTAGATAAATAAATTAAGAAACAGGTAGCTAAAACGTTAGGTAAGCCTGGTAAACTGCTGCAGATGTTAGAAGACAATGCCAAATAAGTTTATCCTTTCCGTGAAGAACGTCGGCGTCAGTCGCAATGCCAGAATGCCAAAACTTGCAAATGCAAAAAAGAACCTAGAATGCGATGTACTAAACCCAAACAGTTGAGCCAAACAATGGAGATGTTGTTAGTTCCAAAATACTCTTTTATGCTGAAGTTGCTGCAACTGTTTGGACTCTTAAACACAAAACTTACATTATGTACACAAGAGGATTTAGGAAAATATTTACAAGAATTTTTATTACTAATATTTTTTGTTAAAAAAAATTATAAAATGGACACACTCTTTAACTAGAATTCTTTTTCTATAAACTTTCAGCAGTATGAGCCGGTTTTAGATCCTTGATGTAAACGTACCACATATTTCTTTCAATGAGTAGATTCAGCTGAAAACATATAGAAAACAGTACTTAAGTGCACGTTTGAATGCAAATTCTTGCGCAACAATACGTCTTCCTCATAACGTAGTTTCCTTCTATGACCACCCAATATCTTTTGCAAAGATTATAGTAAGGTTTTTATTATTTATTTTGTGTTGAATTTTACTAACAACTACTGCTTTCAAGATGTTTTGGGAATTAATAATGGAGCCGCAAAAGCGCTACTCACAAGTTGTGAAAAAATCATTCCATGTGTCAATGGCTGCTCTCGACCTATGCTCATGCTCGGACGAGCCTGCCCAAGTAATGTGTGGATACGATAACAGGAAATACCTGATGTGCACATTACAAAAAGATGGCATTCTTCAAGTTCCATTAGATTTACACTTTGAAACTGGTGATGAAGTATCCTTTGTAACAAATGGTTCATCACACGTCCATCTCACAGGCTACTTAAACGAAGATGACCTTGCTGGTTTGGATGATCTGGCTGAAGAGGAGGAGGAAGAAGAAGATACCGAAGAGGAAAAAATTAAAATTAAAAACATAAGCAACAGCAATATTGTCACTGGAAAAAAGGCCAAGAAAATCAACAGCGATTTGCAACCAGCAGCAAAAAAGAGAAAAACAGCAAAACTTTTGAAAGAATTTACACGCCGTGATGATGAGTCTGATGATTCAGATGTAAGCTTGAACGATTTAATTAACAAAGCATCTGATGATGATGATGAAGAAGATACCACTTTTGCTGAAGATGATGATGATGAGTCAGATCTTGATGATGAAGAGGATGGTGGTGAGGATGCAGAAGACGATGATGATGATAAAGATGATGAAGACGCAGAGGGTGATGATGAAGAGATGGCTAATTCGGACGAGGAGGAAGTTTCCAGCATGAGTGAAGATGAAGAGGTGAAACCAAAGATGAATGGAACTGCTAAGAAAAATAAGCAAGAAACTAATCAAAAAGCAAAAACCAAATAGGAAAACAATAAGAAAGCAGAGAAAGTAAAAGCAAATGATGTCGCTAAGAAACCACAAGTCAAAAATGATCAGCCTGGAAGCCCACAGAAGAAATCACTCGAAGGTGGAGTTATGATTGAAGATTAAGATCTTCATCATAAGTTGGTGATGGACAACTCGCAAAATCTGGAAAAATGGTTCAAGTATACTATAAAGGTCGTTTGAAGAGTAACAATAAAATGTTTGATTCTGCAAACAAGGGTAATGGCTTTAAGTTCCGTCTTGGTATGCAAGAAGTGATTAAGGGATGGGATGTAGGTGTGGCTGGAATGAAAGTTGGAGGCAAACGTCGCATTACCTGCCCACCAAATATGGCATACGGAAAATTTGGTTTCCCACCACAAATTCCCGCAAATTCTACATTGGTATTTGAAGTTGAATTGAAAAACGTGAAATAAACATGGTTTTTATCTGTTTTATTCGTTGATATTTCACTAGTGTATGATTGTTATGATGAATCTATTGTGTTGTCTGTTAGGGCTGTTGAATTTATTACGTTAAACAAGCAGAACATATTTTTGTAAATTTTTAAGAAAAAAACACCGAATCTACAGTTTATTATTAATAATTGACAATGTTTATTTTATTTGTGATTCATTTTTTTTTTTTTTTTATTACAGCTAGATTTATGAATGTGTTACAGTTTGTGAATGTTGAATTGTTTGTTCCTTTTTATATTCGTTTGTCTGATGCATTAAATTATTTTCATAGTAAGGTTTTTGCTAATACCGTGCAGTGGCCAAATTTATGCAAATAAGCTTGAAGATTTCCATGAGCTTTTGCAAACAAATGGTTAAAAACGGGCCGACTAGTTTTGGCATGTTTGGAACATCCGGGAAAAGTTTGATGACGTTGCTAGAAAAAATACAGTTTTGGCCATAGTTTAGATACGCCGGGGAAAATCCGGTAGCAGCATGTTTCTCCGTTTTAATTAATAGCAAACATGAACTCTTGAAAACATTGGCCCCATCAGTAAACTTAATACTCAATAACAATAATAAAGATAGTAATGAAATTCAAAAACAAGAATCTATTATTATTAAATCAGCAAATAATACCGAAAGAAAGAAGAAACCTGTAGTGAATTTAGTCAACAGTCAACTTTACCGCTGGTACTGATGTTACAAAGCACCAAGAAATGACAAAGTCATCAAAAACTAAGAAGAAAAATATAGGTTGAAATCAATTTTGAAAGTTTGAAAATGCAAACTCCGTAAATCCAACAGCCATTTTAATAGTTTTGCAAAAGATACGCTTGAAGTATGTCCAAATAAAAGTTGATTAATTAAGAAGGGTGTTTTTGTAGAGCAAGTTAAAAAATACTTAAAAGATAAGATAAATAAGGAAAATTAAAAAAAAATTGCTTTTTAATTGAAGAACCTACTTCTAAACATAAAGATAAAGATTATTTGTCTTTTAAAATTGAAGTTCCTTATGATTTATTGTCAACAGTTATTAATTCTAATTTTTGGCCTTTAAATACTTTTACAAATCAATTTTATATTAATAAAAACAAATTTTTACAAAAAAAAAACAACTTAAATCAGCAGACATAACAAATGGAATAACATTTGATTTATTATTTTTAAGCATTTGTTTAATCAATGCATACAAAATTAATTAGGTTGAAGTAGATTATAAAAATTTAATCTCATTTTTTTAATTACTGTAACTTAGGTATATGATTTAAATATATTATATTTCTTACATTTTAAGTTTAGAATATTGCAGAGAAGGTAGAGCTGTAAATCTTATTTGAAAATTAAAAATTTAAATTTTGATTAAGATTGTATTGATATTGTGAAACGTTTTTTTAACCTCCTCACCAGTGGTTAGAACTTTTCTTGCAAACGGCAGCTTTTACTGACAAGACCGAGTCGTAGTTTCAATTTAACATTAAAGAGTGGGCTCTAATTGTTTATATGTTTGGGCAGTTCCAGGTATTAGGGTTGCCTCTTGAGTATAAACAATAATTCTCGTAGAAGAGATGTTTGTGAAATTAATATGTATAAGTTATCCCTAACATAAAATTTATTAAAAATCTTTAAGTAACATATAACTAAAAAAATAAATGTATTTGTAACTTAACATGTAACAAGAGAAATAAATATAACATTTGATACTTTCAAGAATTAATATATAAGGACTCCGCACATCTCTAAATTTTAGATCCTACAACAAACGTGAAATCTACAATCCTACTTTCTACACACTACTTAGAAGAGCTGGACTAGTCAACTACCACAATCCAATTTCTCTTCTAATTTTATTTTTGTGTGTGTGTTTGCCGCACAAGCAATCACTACGCATCTGTGTGCATAGTGCACCCGCACACGGCAAAGACCAGTGGCCGTCCTAAAACCCGAACAAAGGGTGCAAGCACCGGATGTAACAGACTTTTCTGGGGTTAGCCAAAAGTAGACTGCAACGCAATAGGCGGCCTCTGATAGAGCCGGAGGAAGTGCTCGTTGGTTGCAGTAGGTGAAATTATTGAAAGATGCAGCGGTGGTGAGTAGGGTCATCTAAGGGGCACCAAGCGGATTGCTAACTGATGTGGTAGTTTGGATGATGTCCGTCTTGATGTTGTTTTTTTTTTTTTTTTTTGTTGGCTAGGGAATGGAATCTTCTAAAGACTTAATGTGTCGGATTCACTTTCCAAATATTTAGAAGCGCCTACCGACTAAACCCTCCCCCCTGGTGCAAGATGAATCTTACACCAGGAAGTTTCGCACATCAATGTGTACAACCTTCCAATCTGACTGTGCCTTGTAAGTGACGTATTTGAGAGGTCATTCAGAAATGCGCATTCTGCGTCTGCCTTGTAGGCGTTAATTATGTAGAGTGGCGGTTGAAGAGCAACGAGTTTACCTTATACAGCAAGCATGTTGATAGGCCTTTTGTATTGAAAAATTGTTCATCTTGCTCTGGAAGATGAGCTAACTTTAGATCTGACTAATTTGCAACTTTGTTAAAGAAATTTGTCGCTAATGCCAACATATGATCTCTGATCAGGACAATTCCCGCATCAGTTCTCTGTTGTGTATTTTGTACATAAAAAGGTGCTTTGAGAATCCTTCTCAAAGTCTTACTTTGAAACGACTCTATTTTTTTCAGATAGGATCTGAGAAGGGAAAGACAAAAATCAATTTTTAATAGGGACGCGGTTGCGCGCGCTGCGCCCTGATTGGTAGACGGGGTCCCGCCTCCGTGCGGCAACACGCTACACACGTTTATAAAGCCCTCTCTTAATGTGTTGAATTACGTTTTTTAAACCTGATCGGCTGTTAGAGTTACGTGTAACAAAACACACAAGTGATCCAATTAACAAAAAATGTAAAAGTGTTGTCAACTCTTAAAAAATAAATTAAAATAATTGACAAGGTAATTACAACACCTTACAACACGTAATAAAAATGACAATTAGTTGCAAAATTAAAGTCTCTAAGTACGTATAGGTTGCTTTCGTTATGTTACTAAAAGCAACATAAGTAGCTGTCAAAATCAACACGGCACGCTTGCAAACTAATGAAATGTTGTTGTTATTGTTTGTGTAACTGTAAGTTAATTAAAAACAATTATAATAAATGATAGTGCAAGCTGTAGGTAAAGTAAGTAAACCGCATCGGACACAAGAAACCACACCGAACATTTCAGGTAAGAAATTTAATACTTAATAATAAGTTTAAAGCAGGTTTGCCGGGTATCTAACCCAACTTGCCCTAACAGTAAGTGTCGGTTAAAGTAATTAAAAGCAAATTAAAGCATATAAACAGCGTGGAGCTTTTCTAATTTAACAAACAAAATACAAATAATAATTATAGTAAAACCGCCCTTTATAAAAATTAAAAAAATAACAAAAATTTATGCTATTTTATAAGAAGAAAAAAAAGTGTCTTTTTATAATAAAAATTAAAAAAATTAACAATTTTAAACTCGGAAATCTATTCCACAGATCACATGCACTATTTGTCTAGCAGACGTCTGAAAAACTTAATTGTTTTACGCAAACGGTAGCGCCGCACTCTAGGCTTTGCGTTTCTTCTTTGTTTTCTTTTGCGTTCAGGAACTGGTGTTGCAGTTGCTGCAGGTGGCGGACCACGGGTGCTCTAGAATTCAAAAACAGATATACATTGTCTGCAAAAGTAGCTTTGGAGGTGCTCTAAGAGCTGGCGTTTGAAACACATCGATAGGGCGTCTTGTATATCCACTAAAATTTCCGGAACGGCATTGACGACGGCGTTGTTTTTAGAGATAGAAAACAATGGACTAATCCACCCCAGAGGTGTACTAAGCATCCAGTTTTGTTTTGTGGAGGCTTGCAATGGCAATAATGACAATAGTTGCTTCGGTTTTTGAAGAGTATTTAGATCAAAAAAATATCCATCAAGACAAAGCAGACCCATCAATCGATTTGGCCTAATCATATGACAAGAAAAGTAAGCTTAAACTTAACTTTAAAATCAAACAATATTTTAGCCGAATCCTGTTCTGCTTTTTTTAGATGGCAATATGGCACCCAGTAACAAGCATAGATAACAAACGTTACAAACGTTAATAAAATTTGTAAATTAGAATGATAAGTAATTATGTATATATGTTACTACATGCTAAAGGCCGCTAAGTGGAGATGTAGAATCATTTGTAACACAATTACAATGCGCACTTAACTATATATATTTGGGCAATTCATCTATAATAGTAAATGGCAAATTCAACATAATTTCTCACATAAATTCTCAAGATTTCATGTTATTAAAACATTTTTATAGACTGAAATGAAAATATCATAAGTTTTATCAACCTCTTTACAAGAAAAATCAAGCTATAATTTTTGGCATTTATAAACCTATAAATGATGAATGCAATTGACCATCAGATATAGATAATAATCTGACAAAAAAATGAAGAAAAAGACTAAGATTGCTAATAAGAAAGAAGAGCCTCTTAAGTTAAATGAGAATTCCAGAACTCTGAAATTCAGTCTTTTCAGAATTGTTGCTTTTTGGTTTAAAATAGTGCAGGTACATGATAAACCCATATTAAAACATTTTATTATTGAAAAAACAAATTTCACTTTAAAATTTTATTTCTTACCCAACAAATTCTTTACAAATACTGTCTTTGTAAAAGAATACAACACAAAATGTGTTATTGAGTCAGACGATCAGTTTGGTTTTAAAGATTCCAAAATCTACAAATGAAAAAGCTGCACCATCAATTGGAATAAAAGCAAGAATGTAAAAAACAATTTATTCTTTAATTTGTTTGCATGCTGATGATGTTAAAATATTGATAATACTGCTAACCACTGATTTTGCAATTAGTCATTACATTAAGTAAACAATTGTGTTAAGAGCTGTGTTATATTATACGGGTAAAGGCCATCTTAATTAACGGCGTACTCCAAACACTTCAAATTTGAAAGCAATAATATTAAAACCAGTGCTGATGGCCGATTTAGCAATAACTCAAAGTTGACTTGAAATCACTCTTTTATAGTTGTCGCTGCGGCAAGCGTTACTGAAATGTGCTATTCTAATTTGAAAAAGAAAAACAATTTTTTTAAAGCCGACAATTTGCTTTTTTTAAGAAGTCAAGCTACACCACCAACTACTTTGCGTCTGTTTAACAAAGATTTCCCTGTCTCACTCAAACGACAACAGTCTTTATCAGATGTAATTGCTACATCACATCACGTCATTTTAAGATTTTCCATTTCTAATCTACAAACATCAGATTTTCTAAAAAAATTAGATTATGATGTTATATATGAACATAATACAAAATTAAACGTACAATTTATTGCACATAGATTTGGAAAGGGAAACATGATAGATTTTCTAAAAAATTTAGATTATGATGTTTTATATGAACATGATACAAAATTTAACGTACAAATTATTGCACATAGATTTGGAAATGGGAACATGATAGAACAAATTAAAATAAGCATAAGTAGTAAATGAATATTTGTTATCATATCATACAATAAACATTTTTGTGTTTTTGGGATGTATGTATATCCTAACCCTAAAAACAATAAAACAATACCAGCAAAAAATAGTCCTGTACCGTTGTGTAATGAATATCAATTATCATTCATAGCCATATAAGTTTTTTATCATTCACTAGTGTCTGCTTTTTATGAAAAACATTTTTTTAAAATTTAATATAGTTTTAATTACGGATTGTAAACTAGTTTTAAATTTGAGTTTAATCATTTCTTTTTTTTTTTTATGTTTAACTGTATTTTGCAAAACTCCAAAATATTTGTATATTTTTATTTCTATTATATTATTATTATTATTATTATAGGAATTTTTAAAATCAAATTTAAAAAGTGGATTTATGAGGAAGCGTGACAAGTTTGTTATCGTTAAACATATAACAACATACCACCATTGCCACTGACAAGCCTTAGGCTTAGTGGCATTATTAAAAATGTTCTTATTTATGGAAGGTGGTTTAGTAGGTAGGGCCTCTTTTGAATAAGAGAAGGAGTCCCACACTACGTCCGTAAAGGACTCCACCTCCAGCAGAAAACAAAAAAAAAATATTTATTATTATTATTATTATTATACTTCAAACTTGACAGCAGTTATCGAAAATGTTCATTTAAATATTAATGTGACCAACTTAAGGAATTTTATAAGTAAGCATTATTTTCGATTATCATTCTGTCAACGTTTAATTTCAAGAGGAGAGATAACTAATATAGTGAGAATAGTCTTATCTTCGAGAGTGGCTATAAGAAGAATGCTAAACTTTGGCATACATTACCGGAAGCATAGTTTTTCTGGGAGAACATGCCGCAATCTTGAATCAATGCCTTGTGGAACATGTAATAGTTTTGATCGTCTATCCACTTGTTGTAATGCTATATGATTATATTAATTGGTGTCGTATTTATGTAAGTACATTATATATTTAGTTATATCTACTGTATGTTAACGACGTGACAAGTTTGTTATCGTTAAACATATAACAACATACCATCATTGCCACTGACAAGCCTCAGGCTTAGTGGCATCATTAAAAATGTTATTATTTATTGGTGTTGGTTTAGTGGGTAGTCCTTTTTTTGAATAAGAGAAGGAGTCCCACACTATGTCCGTAAAGGATTCCACCTCCAGCAGAAAAAAAAAATATTATTATTATTATTATTATTATTTTTATATTTCTAAATAGAACTTTTTCTATTGTCAAAAATTCATTGATAAGATTTACAGATTTATGATTAAAACTTATACAATGAAAGCTTGTAGATAAGATTGGGTCATATCTAAAAAGAATGTGCCTAGCAGAACAGGCCAAATGCCTCTATTGTGGAGAGAAAGGTACCCCGGAGCACACACTAGTGAAGTGCCCTAGCTGGAAAAGCACCAAAGATGAGATGCAGCTAAAAGTCGATAAAGAGATAACCGTAAATAATCTGACTACACTCATGCTTGAAAGTGCATACAACTAAAGGGCCATTGATGATGGCATACGGAGAATAATGGCAACATTAGAGAAAGAGGAGAAAACAAAAGCAGGAAGCCAAGGATAGTAGGATAAATAAAAGGTGTCCAAACTTGGAAAGCTTAGAGGTTATGATTTTTAGTGGGTATACGGGTAACCAGGAGCCCCACACAAAGTGCGTAAAGCATTTTCCACCCTCAATTAAAAAAAAAAAAAATAAATAAAAAAAAAAAGATAAGATTAAAATGCCATACCCTATCAAACTGTTTAAAATAGTCTAATGCTACTGCAAGATGTTTTTTATGTTAGTCTAAATTAGAATTCTATTTCTGACTAACATAAATTAAAAGATCTGTTGTTAAACGTTTTGATCAAAACTCATACTTAATATTTAAGATAAAATTTTTGTTTTAAGATCTTGACAATGTAAAAGTTGTTATACTTAAATTTTTTTGACAAATTGGACAATAATGCAATTAGTCTATAATTTAAAGAATCAGAATTGTCCCTTTTATGAAGTATATGTTAAACATTTGCAATTTGCCTGATATGAATTAGTTTCTTTACTTTTCAATTACCCGGCATTGTAGTAAGAACAACAATAGAAAGATTAAGAAATAAAGATATTATGCTAAAAATGCTAAGTGCAAAGCTTGTCTAAATTGTGACATGTCAGTTTCTAAATTTGTTATTTTATAAAATGTACGCATAATAAACGTATCTACTTCAAAAGTGTATTTCATGCTTACACGTGATTTTCTTGCCTTTGTAGATGAAGGAGGCAATTTATTTGTTCCTTGTAAAACAAAGTTGGTGGGTTCCTTTTACAATTGCAAATAATGGTTTGGAAAGTATTTTTGATAATATAGAACCTTGTAGAAAAGTGCATATTTCAAAAGATAAATTTTAAATATGCTAATGAATGATAGCCTTGAGAAATGTTTGTTTGAATATGTGCAAAAACAGTTTGTTTGGATTTATAGCACATCAGCCTAAAAAGACTATTAATGCTAAATGCGCTAAAACAAGTTAAAAATTTAGATGCTGAAAGTTGTATATTAGTTTATACAAAAAAAAAGTGTGGTTTTCCTTATGTTTGCATTTTATCAATGGATAGCTTATCAACAAAGAAACTTCCACCATTTGACTGCACTCTTTGCATTTCAACAATATTTAACACAAACGCAAACAATGGAAATTTATTAAACTACTTACAGTAAAAACGCTCGTTTTAGATTATTTACAAAAAATACATTGTCAAAACAAAAATAAGTTTTTTATAAAAAAATATATACGTCGAAAATTTAATTAATTTTCTTTCAGATACCCAAATTATTATTTTAAAAGAATAATAATAAAAGTCTTAAAAAATAATAAATAATAATTAATTATAATATTTTATTTAATAAATATTTTTTTTTAATTAAAATTAGTTGAACGTGGAAGGTTTTGTATATTTTTTGCTTAGAATGTAATCAAATATAATGATTTGCATTTGCATGTAAGCAAACAAATGGATTTTTTTTAAGGACTTTATAAAGATGAATAAAATGCTTACAACTACTACTGTCATAGTTATAATTACAGCAGTATTCTATTCATCTGCTTTTTTATGTTTGATTGTTACCTTGTTTGGCGCCAAATCAAATGTTTACGAGTCAACCTCTCGGATGAACACTTGTTTACCAGAGGTTATGTACTTGTTAAGAATACTGATAATGGTTTTATGCAAATTATGGTTTATTGCCGTGGTCACAAACACTTGCACTAATTTAACACTACATGTTCTTAGTTTCTAGAGCACCTATGTGTAATTATTTAACCGGTTACTAAAAATTATCAAGCTACAAAACCTTGTTTAATATTATTATTTAAATCTGCCCAGTTGTCGTTTGATAAACATACATACGCGGGTTTTCCAAAGGTACAAGTCTAAGGGTGTACCCCAGACGATGGTGTTGTACGTGTTTGTACTTGTGTTTTGTATTGAGGTAGACTCGAAAATCCCAACACACGCGTCACACAGACGCTCGCCACACAAGTGCTTGCTGCACAGGCACTCACTACGCACACAGACACACGCACACAGCGTGCACAACCGTAGCTCACACAGAGCTGGTGGTTGTTTGTAGATCGACGTGAACCTGCAAAAAGCAAGAAACAGTGCCGTCCTAAAACCCGGTCGGTGGGTGCAAGCACCGGGTGTAAAAGTTTTACTTGGGGTTAGCCAGAGGTGGACTGTAATGAATGGCCTCGGAGAGAGCCGGAGGAAATGCTCGTCGGTAGCAGTAGGTGAAGTTATTGGAAGCTGCAGCGGTGGTAAGAAGGGTCATCTAAGGGGCACCAAGCTAATTGCCAGCTAATGTGGTAGTTTAGATGATGTCCGTGTTGATGTCGCTTTTTTTTTTTTTTTTTTTTTTTTGGCTAGGGAGGGGAATCTTCTAAAGACTTAATGTGTCGGATTCACTTTCTAAATATTTAGAAGCGCCTACCGACTAAACCCCCCCCCTGGTGCAAGATGAATCTCACACCACGAAGTTTCGCACATTAATGTGTACAACCTTCCAATCTGACTGTGCCTTGTAAGTGACGTATTTGAGAGGTCATTCTGAAGTATTCTGCGTCTGCCTTGTAGGCGTTAATTAAGTGGGGTGGTGGTTGAAGAGCCACAAGTTTACCTTATACTGCAAGCATGTTGTTAGGCTTTTTGTATTGGAAAAAATGTTTATCTTGCTCTGCAAAATGAGCTAAGTTTAGATCTCACTAATTTGCAACATTTTCAAAGAAATTTGTTGCTAATGCTAACATATGATCTCTGATCAGGACAATTCCCGCATCAGTTCTCTGTTGTGTATTTTGTACATGGAAAAGTGCTTTGAGAATCCTTCTCAAAGTCTTATTTTGAAACGACTCTATCTTTTTCAGATAGGAACTGAGAAGGAGAAGACAACAGTCAAATATTAATAGGCGCGCGGTTGCGTGCGCTGCACCCTGATTGGTAGACGGGGTCCATCCTCCGTGCGGCAACACGCTACACACGTTTATAAAGCCCTCTCTAAATGTGTTGAAACACGTTTATTAAACCTGATCGGCTGTTAGAGTTACGTGTAACAAAACACACAAATGATCCAATTAACAAAAAATGTAAAAGTGTTGTCAACTCTTAAAAAATAAATTAAAATAATTGACAAAGTAATTACAACACCTTACAACACGTAATAAAAATGACAATTAGTTGCAAAATTAAAGTCTTTAAGTACGCAAAGCGCAACAATAAACAGTTAACTATTTAAAGAAGAACATGTGAGTGGTTACATGGTTGCCTTTGTTAAGTTACTAAAAGCAACATAAATAACTGTCAAAACCAACACGGCACGCTTGCAAACTAATGAAATGTTGTTGTTATTGTTTGTGTAACTGTAAATAAAGTAAAAACAATTTAAATAAATGATAGTGCAAGCTGTAGGTAAAATAAGTAATGTGCATCGGACACAAGAAACGACACCGGACATTTCAGGTAAGAAACTTAAGACTTAATAATAAATTTAATGCGGGTTTGCTGGGTATCTAACCCAACTTGCCCTAACAGTAAGAGGCGGTTGAATTAATTAAAAGCAAATTAAAGCATATGAAGAGCGTGGAACTTTTCGAATTTAGCAAACAAAATACAAATAAAAATTATTGTAAAACCGCTCTTTATAAAAATTAAAAAAATAACAAAATTTTATATATATATATTCAATAACCTCTTAATACCGTTAGGTGTCGAGGTGTCGGACACACCGAGCCATAGAGAAGACATGTATGGATGCTTGTATGAGATAACGGACCCATATTAGGAAGAACGCTACGCTCAGCATCACTTTGGGTTCACCCATCCAAGTAATGACAAAATTTTATGCTATTTCATAATAAAAAATAAAAATAAATAAAAAGTAGTATCTTTTTATAATGAAAATTAAAAAAATTAACAATTAGAAACCCGGAAATCTATTCCACAGATCACACACACTATTTGTCTTGCAAACGTCTGAAAAACTTAATTGTTTTGCGCAAACGGTAGCGCCGCACTCTAGGCTTTGCGTTTCTTCTTTGTTTTCTTTTGCGTTCAGCAACTGGTGATGCAGTTGCTGTAGGTGGCGGACCACGGGTGCTCTAGAAGTAAAAAACGGATATACCTCGTCTGCAAATAAAGCTTTGGAGGTACTCTAGGAGCTGACGTTGCTAACACATCGATAGGGCGTCTTGTATATCCACTAAAATTTCCGGAACGGCATTGACAACGGCGTTGTTTTTAGAGATAGAAGACAAAGGACTAATCCACCCCAAAGGTGTACTATGCAACTAGTTTTGTTTTGTGGAGGCTTGCATTAGCAATAATGACAATAGTTGCTTCGGTTTTTGAAGAGTATTCAGACCAAAAAAGTATCCATCAAGACAAAGCGGACCCATCAATCGATTTGGCCTAACCAAATGACAAGAAAAGTGAGCTTAAACTTAACTTTAAAATAAAACAATATTTTAGCTAAATCCTATTCTGCTTTTTTTAGATGGCAATTTGGCACCCAGTAACAAGCAAAGCTAACAAACGTTACAAACGTTAATAAAATTTGTAAACTAGAATGATAAGTATTAATGTATATTTGTTACTACATGCTAAAGGCCGCCAAGTAGAGATGAAGTATCATTTGTAACACAATTACAATGTGCACTTAACCATATATATATTTGGGCAAATCATCTATAATAGTAAATGACAAATTCAACATAATTTCTCACATAAATTCTCAAGATTACATGTTATTAAAACATTTTTATAGACTGAAATGCAAATATTATAAGTTTTATAAACCTCTATACAAGAAGAAGCGAACTATAATTTTTGGGCGTTTATAAACCTATAAATGATGAATGCAATTGACCATCAGATATAGATAATAATCTGACAAAAAAATTGAAGAAAAAGACTGAGATTACTAATAAGAAAGAAGAGCCTCTTAAATTTAATGAGAATTCCAGAACTCTGAAATTCACTATTTTCAGAATTGTTGCTTTTTGGTTCAAAATAGTGCATGTACATAATAAACCCATATTAAAACATTTTATTATTGAAAAAACAAAATTCACTTTAAAATTTTATTTCTTACCCAACAAATTCTTTACAAATACTGTCTTTGTAAAAGAATACAACACGAAATGTGTTCTTGAGTCAGACGATCAATTTAGTTTTAAAGATTCCAAAATCTACAAATGAAAAAGCTGCACCATCAATTGGAATAAAGGCAAGAATGTAAAAAACAATTTATTCTTTAATTTGTTTGCACCTCTAACCAGACATAAATGCTGATGATGTTAAAAAATTAATAACAATGCTAACCACTGATTTTGCAATTAGTCATTACATTAAGTAAACAATTGTCTTAAGAGCTGTGTTATATAATACGGGTAAAGGCCATCTTAATTAACGGCGTACTCCAAACACTTCAAATTTGAAAGCAATAATATTAAAACCAGTGCTGATGACCGATTTAGCAATAACTCAAAGTTCACTTGAAATCACTGTTTTATAGTTGTCGCTGCGGCAAGCGTTACTGAAATGTCCTATTCTAATTTGAAAAAGAAAGACAATTTTTTTAAAGCCGACAATTTGTTTTTTTTAAGAAGTCAAGCTACACCACTAACTACTTTGCGTCTGTTTAACAAAGATTTCACTGTCTCACTCAAACGACAACAGTCTTTATCAGATGTAATTGCTACATCATATCACGTCATTTTAAGATTTTCCATTTCTAATCTAAAAACATCAAATTTTCTAAAAAATTTAGATTATGATGTTTTATATGAACATGATACAAAATTAAACGTACAAATTATTGCACATAGATTTGGAAATGGGAACATGATAGAACAAATAAAAATAAACATAAGTAGTAAATGAGTATTTGTTATCATATCATACAATAAACATTTTTGTGTTTTTGGGATGTATATCCTAACCCCAAAAACAATAAAACAAAACCAGTAAAAAATAGTCCTGTACCGTTGTGTAATGAAAATCAATTATCATTCATAGCCATATAAGTTTTTTATCATTCACTAGTGTCTGCTTTTTATGAAAAACAATTTTTTTAAATTTAATATAGTTTTAATTACGGATTGTAAACTAGTTTTAAATTTGAGATTAATCATTTCTTTTATCTCTTTGTGTTTAACTGTATTTTGCAAAACTTCTAAATATTTGTATATTTTTATTTCTATTATATTATTATTATTATTATTATTATTATTATTATTATTATTATTAAATGAATTAATAATTTATTCAAAATCAATCAATCGAATCACAGCGGCCAAGGATCAAGCATAGACAATTGTTTCGGTTCTACAAAAAATATTATTATTATTATTATTATTATTATAGGAATTTTTAAAATCAAATTTAAAAAGTGGATTTATGAATAAACGTGACAAGCTTGTTATCGTTAAACATATAACAACATACCACCATTGCCACTGACAAGCCTCAGGCTTAGTGGCATTATTAAAAATGTTATTATTTATGGGAGGTGGTTCAGTGGGTAGGGCCTCTTTTGAATAAGAGAAGGAGTCCCACACTACGTCCGTAAAGGACTCCACCTCTAACAGAAAACAAAAAAAAAATTATTATTATTATTATTATTATACTTCAAATTTGACAGCAGTTATCGAAAATGTTCCTTTAAATATTAATGTGACCAACTTAAGGAATTTTATAAGTAAGCATTATTTTTGATTATCATTCTGTCAACGTTTAATTTCAAGAGGAGAGATAACTAATATGGTGAGAATAGTCATATCTTCGAGAGTGGCTATAAGATGAATGCTAAACTTTGGCATACATTACCGGAAGCATAGTTTTTCTGGGAGAACATGCCGCAATCTTGAATCAATGCCGTGTGGAACATGTAATAGTTTTGATCGTCTATCCATTTGCTGTAATGCTATATGTTTCTATTAATTGAGTCGTATTTATGTAAGTACATTATATATTTAGTTATATCTACTGTATGTTAACGACGTGACAAGTTTGTTATCGTTAAACATATAACAACATACCACCATTGCCACTGACAAGCCTCAGGCTTAGTGGCATCATTAAAAATGTTATTATTTATTGGAGGTGGTTTAGTGGGTAGTCCCTTTTTTGAATAAGAGAAGGAGTCCCACACTACGTCCGTAAAGGATTCCACCTCCAGCAGAAAAAAATTATTATTATTATTATTATTATTATTATTATTTTTATATTTTTAAATAGAACTTTTTCTCTTGTCAAAAATTTATTGATAAGATTTACAGATTTATGATTAAGACTTATACAATGAAAGCTTGTAGATAAGATTGGGTCATATCTAAAAAGAATGTGCCTAGCAGAACAGGCCAAATGCCCCTATTGTGGAGAAAAAGGTACCCCGGAGCACACACTAGTGAAGTGCCCTAGCTGGAAAAGCAACAAAGATGAGATGCAGCTAAAAGTCGATAAAGAGATAACCGTAAATAATCTCTCTCATGCTTGAAAGTGCATACAACTAAAGGGCCATTGATACGGAGAATAATGGCAACAATAGAGAAAGAGGAGAAAACAAGAGCAGGAAGCCAGGGATAGTAGGATAAACAAAAGGTGTCCAAACTTGGAAAGCTTAGAGGTTATGATTTTAAGTGGGTATACGGGTAACCAGGAGCCCCACACAAAGTGCGTTAAGCATTTTCCACCCTCAATTAAAAAAAAATAAATAAATTAAAAAAAATAAGATAAGATTAAAATGCCATACCCTATCAAACTGTTTAAAATAGTCTAATGCTACTGCAAGATGTTTTTTATGTTTGTCTAAATTAGAATTCTATTTCTGACTAACATAAATCAAAAGATCTGTTGTTAAACGTTTTGATCAAAACTCATACTTAATATTTAAGATAAAATTTTTGTTTTAAGATCTTGACAATGTGAAAGTTGTTATACTCAAATTTTTTTGACAAATTAGACAATAATGCAATAATTTAAAGAATCAGAATTGTCTCTTTTATGAAATATATGTAAATCATTTGCAATTTGTCTGAAATGAGTTAGTTTCATTACTTTTCAATTAACCGGCATTGTAAGAACAACAATAGAAAGATTAAGAAATAAGAATATTATGCTAAAAATGCTAAGTGCAAAGCTTGTCTAAATTGTGACATGTCAGTTTCTAAATTTGTTATTTTATAAAATGTTCGCATAATAAACGTATCTACTTCAAAAGTGTATTTCATGCTTACACGTGATTTTCTTGCCTTTGTGGTTGAAGGAGGCAATTTATTTGTTCTTTGTGAAACAAAGTTGGTGGGTTCCGTTTACAATTGCAAATAATGGTTTGGAAAGTATTTTTGATAACATAGAACCTTGTAGAAAAATGCATATTTCAAAAGATAATTTTTAAATATGCTAATGAATGATAGCCTTGAGAAATGTTTGTTTAAATATTTGCAAAAACAGTTTGTTTAGATTTATAGCATCTCAGCCTAAAACGAATATTATTGTCAAATGTGCTAAAACAAGTTAAAGATTTAGATGCTGAAAGTTGAATATTAATTTATACAAAAAAAAGTGTGGTTTTCTTTATGATTGCATTTTATCAATAGATGGCTTATCAACAAAGAAACTTCCATCATTTGACTGCACTCTTTGCATTTCAACAACATTTAACACAAACGCAAATAATGGAAATTTATTAAGCTACTTACAGTAAAAACGCTCGTTTTAGATTATTTATAAAAAATACATTGTCTAAACAAAAATAAGTTTTTTTATAAAAAATTATATATGTACGTCAAAAATTTAAGTAATTTTCTTTCAGATACCCAAATTGATATTTTAAAAGAATAATAATAACAGTCTTATAAAATAATAAATAAAAATTAATTATAATATTTTACTTAATAAATATTTTTTTTTAAATAAAATTAGTTAAACGCGGCAAGGTTTTGTATATTTTTGCTTAGAATGTAATCAAATATAATGATTTGCATTTGCATATAAGTAAACAATTGGATTTTTTCTTTATAAAGATAAATAAAATGCTTACACATACGAGCGTTAACCAAACTGTCATAGTTATAATTACAGTAGTATTCCATTCATCTGCTTCTTTATGTTTGATTGTTACCTCGTTTGGCGCCAAATCAAATGTTTACGAGTCAACCTCTCAAATAAACACTTGTTTACCAGAGATTATGTACTTGTTGAGAATACTGATAATGGTTTTATGCAAATTATGTTATATTTCCGGCGTCACAAACACTTGCACTGATTTAACACTACATGTTCTTAGTTTTATAGAGCACTTATGTGTAATTATTTAACCGGCATTTTGTTGTTTGATAAACATATATACGCGGGTTTTCCAAGAGTACAAGTTTGGGGGTGATCCCCAGACAATGGTGTTAAACGTGTTTATCTTGTGTTTTGTATTGGAGTAGACTCAAAAGTCCCGACACACGCGTCACACTGACGCTCGCCACACAAGTGCTTGCCGCACAGGCGCTCACTACGCACACAGACACACGCACACAGCGTGCACCACCATAGCTCACACAGAGCTGGTGATTGTTTGTGGATCGACGTGAACCCTCACAAAGCAGAGATCAGTGGCCTTTCTAAAACTTGGGCAATGTGTGCAAGCACCAAGTGTAAAAGTTTTTTCTAGGGTTAGCCAGAGGTGGACTGCAATGCAATGGACGGCTTTGGAGAGAGCCGGAGGAAATGCTTTTTAGTAGCAGTAAGTGAAGTTATTGGAAGCTGCAGCGGTGGTGAGTAGGGTTATTTAAGGGGCACAAAGCTGATTGCCAGCTGATGTGGCAGTTTAGATGATGCCCGTCTTAATGTGACTTTTTTTTTGGAGAACTGAATTTTCTAAAGACTCAATGTGTTGAATTCACTTTCCAAATATTTAGAAACGCCTACCGACTAAACCTCCCCCTGGTGAAAAATGAATCTTCCACCAGGAAGTTTTGCACATCAATGTGTACAACCTTCCAATCTGACTGTGCCTTGTAAGTGACGTATTTGAAAAGTCATTCAGAAGTGCGCATCATGCGTCAGCCTTGTAGGCGTTAATTAATTAGGGTGGCGGTTAAAGAGCCACAAGTTTCTCTTATACAGCAAGCATGTCCTTTTGTATTGGAAAAAGTGTTCATCTTGCTCTGCATGACAAGCTAACTTTGCAATTTTTTCAAAGAATTTTGTTGCTAATACCAACATATGATCCCTGATCAAGACAATTCCCGCATCAGTTCTCTGTTGTGTATTCCGTACATAATGAGGTGCTTTGAGAATCCTTCTCAAAGTCTTACTTAAAACTCTTAAAAAATAAATTAAAATAATTGACAAAGTCATTACAACACATTTTTTATAACCTGACTTATAATTTTTTAGTTTTTCTTGTTTTGTTCTATTTTTTTTTTTTTATAACATTATCTTTGTTGAAATTTTGTTTGCTTACATCCCTTCTTTCATTTTCCAATTTTTTGCATACAAACATGTGTTTTTTTTTTTTTCTATTTTTAGCTGGTATTTTATAAAACATCAATCCAAGACTTGTTAAGAACTGGATGACGTAGTAGTTTACCTCTCCATGTTGCCTGTTGATTCATTCTTTGATGTCTATAATTGATGTTCTAATCCAGATGTTTGTTTTTGTGTTTTTTTTATTTCTCTGCCAATTATATTGTATATGTTGTTGTTTTTTAGGTCTTTTTTTTATGGCTAGCAGGTCAATTGTGGTTGCTATAGTTTGTGCATCCACCGTCAAATTTGTTTAGTCTTCTGAACATATTAAATTTCCGTTTTCTATTGTATGCTGGTTATTATGCTTCTGTATTTCTTGTTTTTTAGCGCTTCTGCCTAGATAGATGCCTATATAAAATTATAGAGTTGATAGTTGGCAACCAATATCTTACAGCTTCTTTGATCTCTTTTTTTGTCGTTATTCTATCTATATTCATGATGCTGTCTGTTGTCTTAGATCTGTTGTAACTTGCCATTTTTGTCTTCATTCTTTCTTTATTGCGCATAAATTCTTTAAGTTCTTGCAGCACTGTGCTGCGCTCCTCTCTTTGTTTTTTTAATTGTCTAAATATATTTATCTTAGTTGGCTGCCACCGCCGCTGTTCTTACTTCTCTGAGTATTTCTGCTAGAAACAGCCATTTCTTTCAATAGCTATAGCATTTTCTTTTCTATTTTTTGCACCGGGTATTTGCTTTTGTTGCGTTCTATTTAGTCATTGTAGATCTGTACCAGTATTTATGTCCCACTCGTTGCAGTCTCTATCATTTTTCTTCATATTCCTAGTTTTACCCACTAAACCCTTCCCAGTAAACACAAGTTAAGATAATATAGGTTTAATGCACGTGTAAAAAGCGTATATAGTATATACGTGTATTAACCATTAAAATTGCATATATATCTACGTATATATAATGTTTATTACTTCTATATTAGACTGTACTATACAGAGTGTTGAGTAAACCTGCGGCAAAAATTTAAGAAGTTATTCTTTGACCTATTCTAAAAATATTTTGTTCTACGATAATTTCTGAAAAACCCATTTGTTTCAAAAAACAAAATTTGTGTGAACCATATTCGATATTAGTTAAAATCAATAATGTAAATAAAAGTATGACGTAAGCCAATAAGTATATTAAGTACAAAAAAGTAATATATTTATCCAGTACAACAAATTGTTAACGATAACTTGGATCGGCTGTTTTATCTATTAATTTACAAGTGGATTTTATTTTAATACGTCTCGTTATTGCTTATCACATGTATTGGTCGCAAATGTTTAAATTGAGTTACGTTTGGCTGTTTGACGTGTTATTAATAAATAGTAAATACTTCTACCATGAATTACTATACAAACGTCGAGATGATTAACATGCATTTCATGTATGGATTTGCTGATGGCAATTTATTACAAGCTTGACTATTGTACATTGGACGGTTTTTTGGCCGTAATATCCCTAACCAAAAAATTTTCAAAAACATTCATCAACGTCTTTGTGAAACAAACAAACATTAGTTCTAACCCTTCAATTCCTGACACATTTTTTTTTCACCATTGCAGCTAGTTTCTTCAGAAATGCAATAAAGAATTTTTATGACAACTATGTGCGGGAGTAAAAATTGTTTTTATTTCACATTAGCATACATACATACGTACGCCGTTCTCTTTTGGGGTAGACAGTGAGGTAAATTTATAATATATAATCTCTTAAAAGTAATTGTAGAATAAACAATAGTTTTTTTCATTTATTTAACGTATTTTTACGTTAAATGTGCATGTAAATACACGATTAACCGCTCGATAAAATATTAACCTATATTTCACGTTTACTTTAATAATTGTAGAATATACAAATATTTTTATTATATAGTAAACTTAAAATATATATAACAAGTACGTATATTACACACTAAATATTCAAAATTTATCCGTTTAGTTGCTGGAAATTTTTTGTATAATATACTTAACAAATAAACAAATAATACACTTACGTGTAATACCAAAAATAAACGTATCTGAAGCGTAACTGTGTTTACTGGGTTTTGACTTTTACTAGTTCTATTGTTTTTTGGAACACATTTATGTAAACCTTGTTTTTCTTTTTTTATTTGTTCTTTTCTTTTTTTATGATCATTTGTTTTATATGTCCTACTTTTTTTTTGTCTATTATTTTGGCAATTTCCGAGTATCTATTTTTAATTTCTTTTAGAACTTTTTTTTTGCGATCTTTTTTTGTCTTAGACTAATTATGATGGTATCTGCTTTGTTTATATCTATTTTTCTTTCAACTATATGTACTTTTCTGTGTACTTTCTTGGACCAATCTTCTTTTATAACCTTTTCTATAAGTTTTTTTTTTTGTGGCGTCATTATTTTTTCTATTGTTTATATAATATTATTGTCCGTTTCTTTTTGTTTTTTTAAGTAGCTTCTCTCAATTCTTTTTGCAGTCTTGACACTTCTTAATACATTTTCTTTATGTTTTCTTTCAGCACCCTAATTTCTTCTTCCTGCTTTTCTTTTTCTTTTTTTAATATTGTCTGTACTCTATTTTTGACTTTTATTTCTATATTTTCTTCCATCGCTTCTTTTTGACTATTTATCATTTCTATCACAATCTTTAATCTTTCTCTCAACACTCCTATTCTTATTTTTTTGTTTTTTATTTTCTTTTGCGTTTTTTGGTGCTTTGTTTTCTTTTTGGCTCATTTCAGCTACAAATTTTTTTCAACAATGTTGTAGTTTTTTGCTCCGTTGGATTTTGGGTTTTTGTTTCCTGATTTGTATTTATTATTTTTTTTTTATAAAATTTATATTTCCGCTTTTGTTAAAATTTTTAATTAAGAAGTACAGTATTTGTGCTGTATCCTTAAGAGTTTTTTTAGTTGTAGGGTTTTTTGTCACCTGTTCTTTTATTTTACAGCTTTCTTCCACTATTTTTTAACAATGCACTGGTTTCTTCATTCACTTGTTTTTTGTGATATTCTTCTTGTTGCTGCGGATTTGCTCTTATGCTGTGGTGTTTTGCTCAGTGATTCTCTGCTCACTTTTTGTCACTTATCAGTTTAATTTCTGTTCTGTCCACATTTTTTGTTTTTTTTGTCTCTTTTGTTTCTGAGCGTTTGGTTTTTTCCAGAATCTGTGAGACCAGTGCCAGCTACTAAGGCTTTTACCCAATCGGAGCTGACGGCAAGATTAATGCCCGCCTAGAGTAATTTTTGTTTATTTTTGTCAGTCATGTTTTTGAGTTATTTCATGTTTTTGCCATTGTTGTCGTCGTTTTAGTTTGATCCGCGCCGGTTATTTCATTTTGCCGGTGCCACCCTTTGATATTTCTATCTTCGGGAAGTCTTCCCCTATCCGCCACCCGGAGACGCGCCCGGCAGAAGTTTTCCTTCTCCCACTGAGACGACTGTAAAGACCCATCAGGTGCCGGGATGTTTTATATATTAAAACTATTAGAAAAAATAATTGGTAGGTATATACAAAATACTATAAGTTATGTTTTTTTGCACCAATGTTAGTGTATGCACACTAATAAACAATACGCCACTGTGTTTATTTTTGCACATATTGTGTTAATTGTGTAAGTAGTTAATAAGCTAATTATAATCTTTTTGTAGTTGTAATATTCTTGTTGTGTGTTGTTGTAAATAATCAATTTTCAATTGTTATTGCAACATCTACGTCGTTTGTATCATATTTATTTACTATTTGTACCAGTGCAATTTTAATTTTAGATTTTAAATTCGATTTTTATTTTAAAGTTTGTTTTTAATTATTCTTTTGTCTCTACTGTTCTTTCTGTGGTTTGACAGTGTTTGAATTAAAATTAGTCACTTGGTAATAGACCGCACTTGTGTAAAATTTGTTTCCTTATTTTAAATCTTTTTTTATATATTTTATTTATAATAATATTTGCATCTGTCACTATGACTGGTTATTGTAAGTGCAACAGTGTAGCACACTCTGATATTACTTGTAGTAGTTGTAATATCATTTTCCACAACAGTTGTGCTAGTAGCTACAAAAAATGCCATTCTGTTGTTTAATTTGATTTCAAATAAAAATCAGATTTTGTCACTCTGTATCAGGTATTGTTAAATGAAGTTTGTTTTAAGAATAAACTAGTATATGATAAAAAATTTACTTTGGAATAGAAATTAGTTCAAAAAGATAAAGAAATTTTACATTTAAAATTTTGCCGTATACCTCACCTTGATTCTAGTCGGTCTCTTATTAATGCTGATTTAATTCAACTGCCTCTGATAGTAAGAACAGTTCCACCTCGACCAAGTATTTCTACCACTATTAGTAGTATACAATTAACTAAAGCTAGAGTACAGCATAAAACTCCAGCAATTTTTGGCTATGGTATAACCAATGACCAGCTGCAAGCCTAAGTTTCTCTATTGTACATTCACTTAAGCGTGGAACAAACAAAACTGACATAGTAAATTTTGTCAAATATAAACTATTATCTGACTTGATTGACGTTGTCGAGTTGGTGGTAAAATCAAGAAACTACAGCAGTTTTAAATTGTTTATTCCAGTTAATCAATCTGGAATAGTTTTTTCTAATAAAACTTTTGGCCAGAAAACATTGCTGTAAAAAAAATTATTAATTATGACAGACTTCAACACTTATCAGCTACACCTGCAAGGAGTTTTCTAACCAATGGGCAGCTCACACTTAATAATAACACCTCTCTGTTAACTCAAGCATTGTCAGTGATAAACAATTATCAAGCGGCTGCGGCGGCAGCCCAGGGCTTCGGTCCACAGGCTTCACCCCATGCTGCCAACACCCGAAGAGGTTTTCCGGCGGCAAATTCACCTAGACCCACCATCGATATGTGAATCTTAAACATTGTTTAACTTAATTTGTAACATAACAATAATTGTAAAAAGAGTTACTAGAGAGATCAACTCTCTCTACAATATGTAACTATAACGATTTTTATAATAATATTAAATATAATAATAATATCAGACCTTAAATTTACTTAACAATTTACTACTAGATTGCCAGGGGAATAAAAACTAAACTAGTTAAATTCATAAACTGAAACATGCAGGAATCGGTGGATCATTATTAAAATGGCTGTGTTCGTATTTATTAAATAGAACGCAAAATGTAAAGTTAAATTCATTTATTTCAGAGGACATTCAAATCACATCTGGGGTGCCACAAGGCTCTCATTTAGGACCACTGTTATTTTTAATATTTATTAATGATATTGGCAATGTATTTACATCTTCAAAATATTTATTATATGCTGATGATATTAAGATATATGCAATCATCAAGTCAACTGAAGATCAGTTTCTATTTCAAGAAGACATTAAAAATTTTGAGAACTGGTGCGTACAAAACAAAATGTCTGTAAATGTTGAAAAGTGTAAATACATTCAATTCACTAAAAGCCATATACCTTTGCCATTTAATTATAAGATGTCTAGTTTATGTTTGGATAATATTTCTCAAATCCGAGATTTAGGCATTATATTTGACAGTGGTTTAACGTTTATTGAACATGTTAATGCTAAATCTGGAAAAGTTTTGAGAATTCTGGGGTTTATAAAAAGGCACGCTAATAATTTTACAAATGTAAAAACCGTAAGAAATCTTTTTGTTTCTTTAGTGCGACCACATTTGGAATACGCAGCACCAATATGGACGCCGCAATATCAAGTACATATTGATAAACTGGAAAAAGTCCAAGGACGGTTTTTGAGATATGCCGCTTTTAAAATGGGAATATTGTCTGAACATATTCAGTATGAAACAATGTATATAGAAACTAATCTACAACAATTAATTTATCGAAGACAAAATATTGATATAATAACAATATTTAAGATATTTAATGGACTCATCATATCCCCCAAGTTACTAGAAAGACTTCATTTAAATATACCAGCTAGAAACACAAGAAATTATAATCTGTTGCGTATTCAGTTTCACCGCTCAAACTATGGCACCAACCATCCAATCACTCGTATGGCAACTAACTCAAATCATATTATAAACAAAACAAATGTTGACATATTTAATTGCAGTATTGATTATCTAAAAAAAATACTAATTCAAAGAAGTGTTGATTAATTAAACCATTGATCTTTTGTTAAAATTATTATTTTATTTTATTTTTTATAAATTGGTTGTTATTATTTTTTAAACTGTTAGGTAATGTATTTAAGTATGTATATATACATAATTTAGTAAATGTATATCACTTTGTCATTACCACTTATATATTTATGTTATTTTTAATTTTAAGGAATTTGTAATTGGGTAATATCCCGTTGATAAATAAATAAATAAATAAATTTTTATTAGCCGTTGCTTTGTAAAATTATTGTTTAAACTAAAACCTGGCTTTCTAAAGACATAACTGATTCAGAACTTATAAGATATAACATATTTAGATCCTATCGGTCTAATTTAATTAAGGCTAGAGAATTGCCGTATTAAGTCAATTCGCCCTGTTGTGGTGCCACTAGTAGTATTGTTAAGGAAAAATATTAAATCTTATCACATCTACGAGAATATCGGTGAAACTTTTTCTCTAGGAAAATATTGACACGTACAGCGCCGTTTTTAAATTAAAATTGGTTGTTATAGGACAAAACGCCAACCAACTCAATATCCAAACAATAAAATTTTAGTCATTACTCTTTTTATAAGTTGAACTACATACAATATTCTATGTCTTCATGTTTTTGGTTAAAGATTTGAAGTTATAGTTAACGAGTAAAAAATTAATAAAGAACTAATTAAAAACGTCACTTTTTTAAAATTAATTGCAAAGAAACGACTTAATGCATCAAATTTCTACAAATTTGAGGACACAGATTGAACTTTTTTCTACAATGTGTGAAAATTTTATTCAATTATACTCAGGCGTTTTCTTGCTGAGTAGGATGCTGTGAACCCTAATAATAGCGCAACTATTCTCCCCCAACCCTAAATTAAACAAACAAAAGTGGCGTATTAATTACAAGTTTTTGTCTTACATAATTGTTACAATTTATTTACTCTTTTGTTTGGTTATCAATAAATATGCCGACCACTGCTACTCCGTCTAATCTTATCTTAACCTAAGCTAACCTAACTTAACCTAACCCAAAACCGTTTTTGAGATTTGTCAACAAATTTAGGAAAATTAATGCTTTTCCAGCTAAAATGTGTTATGGTGACTAAACTTGTAACTTGTAAATAAATTTGCAATTTTTTTCACTTCCGTTTACAATTTTCAAGTACATACAACTTCATTGTTTAAATTTAAAAAAAAAATTATACAAATTTCTCAGTTAGTTTACTGGATATTTTAATAAAATTAATTACAAACTTTAAATCTAATCATAGCACTATACCTGACGGTACTCCATCTACTCTTAAAAAAATTGTAATTATTTAATTTTTAAACCATTAAATTTACTTTTCGACACTTTTAAATAAAAGTTTCTTCTGGTATAAAAACAAAGTTATATTATGCTTTTGTATAAATCTGGTGCTAAAGATAATATTACAAATTATAGAGGCATTTAAATTTAATCTTTTTTTTAAATTGTTTGATTAAATAATAACTGGGCAATTACATTGGATGTGTAAAAGTTATTTAGTATACAAACACCATAAACTTTGTGAGAATTGTTTTGAATTTAAATAGTTACAAGTAAAAGCTTTAAACACGCAAGGACAGAGTGAGAATTTGCAGGAAATAACCGTAACTACAAGAGTTGACAGGATACCTCTCCCGCAAAGAGTTGCTTATGATCCAACACACGCATTATCAATTAATATTCCAATTACATGTCTACCGTTAGTGACCGTTGTTGAATCATTAGAATTTGCCTATCCCATCATGGCAAGTAATAGATACATTACAGTTGGAAATATCAGGATTAACACCAACCTACAAGGAAGCCAATTTGGAGCAATTTGTATCAAGGAGTTATAAAGGTGTTGGCAGATCATTAGCAAATGAACCGATTGATGTTAACGATGACTACTCATCTAGAGTTAGAGTTAAATTCTGTTTGAGAACGCATCACGAACATTGTGGTGATTTTATTGAGGCTGAACGTAAGTTATAAATAACTAATATTAAATTCAATTTATTTCAGCCGGACATGCTTATATTAAAGAAGCATCTGCTTTAGCAACCCCTACTTTAATAGCGATTGTAGTTTCATGCATTGTTTTCATCCTATTCGTTGAATTATTACTAATGTTCTGCAGATGTAAACAGAATCAAACTAAAAAATTTCAAGCTAAGGATTATGAAATGGATTTCGTCCGTCCTACAATAGTAACGCAGCAACATAATCAAGCCCCACCACTTTATTATCCTTAAACTGAAATGGAAAATAAATCATTAGAACATTCGCTTGATTTGGCGTTAGCAATGGAAGATCAGAAAAGTGTTTACGCAACGCAAAACGGTTATGGGTATCATGTGAGCTACCCTGATATCCAAGGAAAGCCTAATATCAATAACAGTATTTTGATTGTTAAACTTGTGCCTTAAGTTTTCATAATACTGTTATTGGTTGTCTTTTTTTTTTAATTGAACTCAACGTGTAAAAAATAATTATTTTTTTCACAGCATATTTTAGTTCCGTCAAGTGTTCCTTAGAGATCTCACTGCGGACCAATTCTATTTTTGCTTTTAATCAACATAAGACTCTGTAAATGAATGATGTCTTACTTTTTGTTCAATGTTAATAAACGTTTTGCAATCAGCATTATACAATTTAGAATCACTAAAACTTACTCGCAAGAGATCAGATTGTTTATTTTGCGTGGACTAGTAATGTCTGAAGTAGATTGTTTTAAATTATTTCCATTCTATTATTTTATATTGATTTGATGTAGTGCGTTTTATATTATTATATTTTTTATATATTGTTATCTTTTTTTTTTTAATACTCTATGACGCTGCTTTTGCTGTACCTCAAAGTTTGAGATATTTGGAAAGCACTAGAGAGAAGACGATTTAGTGCTGGTTGCCGGCCTAGCCGAGGAAAACTGGTGGTTCAATAATGTGAGCGCCACGAGCTTAAGATAAATGAATTAACACTAAAATGCCCTCGTGTGCAAAAGAAAACCTGGACCCCAAAAAAGTAAAATATTCTCAGTGTTTATTTTAAAGAAAACCCATAAAAAGTATAATGTGACACTAAGTTGTCGTTCCTAAATACATAAGAAAAGTTTGTTGTCATTAGACACTGATTGTCATGATTCAAGTGTAGTAATCTTTTTAATTAATTATAAGATTGTCCTCTCATATAGATTTTATGTTGTAAAGCAGTTTTATTTTATTCAAATTCAGTGTAAATTCTAATAGATTAAAAGATACTAGAGGAAGATTAAAAAATCGATCTTTCACATAAAATACATTTCAATTTAAAAAGTCCGTTTTTTTAGGTTACATTGAAATTTAGCAGTAAACTTTAGTTTTATTTTAATTTAGAAAGAAATATTTAATTTTATTTTAAGTTTTAGTTTTATTTTAATTTTAGAAGCAAATTTTAATTTTATTTCAAGAAATATAAATATATAAATTTTTTAAATTATGAAGCTTGTATTTTATTAGTTTGGTGTCCGGGAGGTATTCTTATCCTAATCGCCGCTTGTTGGTGACGGTAGATAAGAAGATTTCTAATATCGGTTTGTCAAAGCTGTCAACTTTTTGCGTCTAACGCTAGATAAAAGAATGAACCTGATCCGTAGGTGGCTTGGTAGAAAAAATAACAGATTTATCCAGCTTTTCTTCGGCGTGGTAGATTTCAAGTTTTAATTAAGATAGAGTAGCACATCTACTACCGTACACATATCCCTTAAAGTTGATGTAGAAAAAACAAAACAATAAATAGATTATTATTTACTTATCATACCTGCAGATCTTAAACAGCTTGCGATGGATTGATAAATTTCTACAAAGTTTCAACGGCATGAGGTTTATAATCCGCTCAAAGCAATGTCCATACGTTTTTCATAAAAAAATATGTAGTATTTATGCACTACTACAAAACACAAGACGTCAAATAAATAGGGTAGACCATGAAATGACACAAATGTCTGATGATTATTATTTTGCGATCTAAACTGTACTCTTATGCTTGAAATACACGTAACTGCACAATTGACAATTAAACTTACACAACCGTTTTGGTGCAGTTATAGCTAAGCAGCACTACAAACTATAAGCTTGTCATTAATTAAATTTAGACTACTGATGAACTTCATAAACAATCTGCCACAAACAACAGAGTCCGGTTGATCTGCATACTAAAAGATTATTGAAGGTAAATTTGAAACAGACCAAGATTTTATACGAAACTGGTTTTTTTTTTTTTTTTTTTTTTTTAAAGAGGAGGGAAAATGCTTTATGCACTGGCGGTGGCTTAGATTTGTAGCCACCAGTGTGGGACTCCGTTTGTCTACCCACTAAAAACCCTTCAACCTCTCTTCGTTTTCACCCCTATCCGGTTTGCTTCTCAGTCGTATGACTTTTGTTGTTTGTTTTTTAGCTTGTCTTTTTTAATTATAATTTTCTCTAATACTTCTTTTGCCATTTTCCAGTTTTTTACACTTACTAACTTTACTTTGACTATATTTTTCCGTGTTATTGTAGTACCTGTTTTGGTTTAAATTTTTTTATCTCCTGTTTCCAATTTTACATTCAAACATGTGTCCGGGTCATCCTTGTATTGGCAGTACATACATTGCTCATCCTGTTGCAGTCCAAACTTTTTAAAATAAATGCCAAAACAATTATACCCAGTCATCATTAGTGGTAAGTGGTAATTTAAGTTGCTCTCTTTTTTATTGTGTCATTTGTCAATGTCTTTTATAAACGTTTTTGTTCATTTGCCCTATCGCTTTTGTTCCACTTGTCCTTCACTCCTTTTTACTTTCATTTTATTAGTGTGTTTTTTTTTTCTTTGAATTTTTGGAAAGTTGTTTCTCTTTCCGTCGCTATCAGTTCTATGGATATTATTTCTGCTAATACCCTTGCGGCTTCTAATGATGTGGTCCTATATGCTGCTATTATTTTGACTACCAGCTGTCTTTGCAGTCTTTTAAGCTTCTATTTGTACGCTTTTACTTTTAGTGCATTCTTTCATATAAAATCACCAACTCCACAACTGATGTTAACATTCTTATTTTGATAGTGCCAACATTACCAATCTTTGGCATAAGTTTGCTGACAGCGTTTGTTGCCTTTGCTGCTTTGTTGTATATATAAGTAATATGTCAAAAATTATTACCAAGTATTTGATTTCTTTTTGGGCTGTTATAATTTTACTTTTAATTTTAAATTTCCCATGTCTTTTTCTTTCTGTTAGTAGCGCCACTTCAGTTTTTTTTTGTGCACAATTCTAGCCTCCCTGTTTTCTATTTATTTTATAATCTGCTCGATGCTGTTCTCTACCTTTGCTTTCAGTCGTTCCTTTGTTTTAGCCGCTGTTACAACAGCCACGTTGTCGGCAAATGCCACCGTTGTCACACCTTTTAGCATTTTTAATCTGAGTGAATCATCGTAGATGAGGTTTTACAAGAGAGATTCTAGAACCAACCCCTAAGGTACCACAGCCGTCATCTTTGCTTGCTCTCCCGGTTCTAACTCCTACTCCCACCACTCTGTCTTTTAGATAGTCCTGTCCTGTCCACAGTACCCTCTAGTTTTTTCCGGTTTTTGCTTTTTTCTTTAGCCGTCTCTATTGTCGATTTACTTTTTTTAAGCCCATGCTGATTATTGGCATACCCCCCGATTTTTTATATTTTGTTTAATAGTCTTTCTACTATTATTTATTCAAAAAACTTCCCAAACGTATTTAGCATGCACATCAGCTTATACAATTTGTTTCCGGGTTTGGGTATTAGTACTTTCTTGACTATTTCAAGTAATATTTTCTCATTTCTTTCAATTCCATCTTTTTGGGCTTGTCTTTTAGTCAGTTCATGACAATCTTGTACCCAAGACCCCATACGTCCTTTTCAACTTTTTTGCATACTTCCTGCTATTTTTTCTTCTTATTTTTCCTGATCAAAAGTTTTAATTCTTTTTTGAACTGTTTATATTCTGTCTTGGCACTTTCTCTATCTGTTGTTGTTTTTGCTCTTGTATATTTTCTGCGCATTTGAATACATTGCCTGTTTTTTGCTATCTTGTCCACCAATATACAGTTTTTTTTTTAAATTTTTATGTTGTTTTTCTTTTGGCTTTGACTTTTTGCAGCAGTATGTAACTATATCTAAGAGTTTTTTGGCATTTTCAACGTTTTCATTTTCTATTTTTTTTTTCAGTGCACTGTCGAAAGCTGTGTTGTCTATGTTATTGTAATTCCATCCTCTTGTAGTTAAGTTTTTCATCACGCATTACCTAAACTATCGTGATACAACTAAGCAGAATAACACTGCAAAAGCTTACATAACTTAACACTAGACACTGTAACCAAAACAAACACATTTATTAAATACAAATTTAATCAAATCTCCTATGCCGTAGATATCTAAAAGAAAAAGAAAGTCCGCCACATCTGCTAAGCAAATGCAACGCTTACAATACCAACGTAGTGCCTTCTTTGGCAAGTATAAGCTAACCAAAAGAGAGCTTATTGATAGTATATCATTTGGCAAAACTTTGAAGAAAACTAAAATTACTAGAAAAGTAACAACCAGAAGTACGACAATAAGACCAAAAAACGTAAGGCGGGGTTGTAAGACCACATAACAAAATTATTGCTCTATAAAATTCTCTAGCTGTAACTGACTTAGTTACTCAATATTGAGGTCTTAGATAATGCCCTTGTCTGGTGTTATGACTATGGATTTTTATAAATAAAATGCTTTCAAGCATAAATAATGAAGGTAGGGTCAGAATATTCATCCTTTTAAATTTTTCTTTGCAGTCTGTTTTATAGGATAGGCCAGCCAAAATGTTTACAGCTTTTATTTGTAAAGAAATTATTCTTTCAAATCACAATAGCATAGTATAAATGTGAATGAAAATTTTTAAAACAACACAATTTTAAAACGGATTCTGATACTGTTCCTTGTAAATTTCTTAAAGCGTATATGTTTTTATTTAATTTTTTAGACATTTCTTTACAATGTTGATTCCAATTAAGTTTGGCATCCATATGTACACCAAGAAATTTAACTGATTTATCTAGTTGTATTGGCATAGGTCGCATAGAAAATGTCAATTTTGTAGTTTAATTCTCGTTTAGTAAAAGACCATTTGCAGAACATCATTCTTTAGCTTTCTTTAAAGCATCGTTAGCACATGATAATACTTTTTCTAGCGACGAGTCTTTAAGAATTAAAGTAGTGTCGTCAGCATACAATATATTCTCAATAAGTGGCATATATTCAGAAAGATCCTTAATATATATATATATATATATATATATATATATATATATATAATAAACAAAATTGGTCCCAAAATCGATCTTTGGGGAACCCCCACAGTAACATCACTACATTTTGAAAATTCTTCATTATAATACACGCTTTGTTGGCGATTAGAAAGATAAGATTTTATTATATTGATTATATTGTCACATAATCCATTTTGCTTTAGTTTAAATAATAGCAAATTGTGAGATACGCAGTCAAAAGTTTTTGTCAAGTCACAGTACACAACTAGCATGAAGTTGCCTTCTTCAAAGTTTCTAATAATTTTTGTGGTTAAGTGGTATATAGCTTGTGGCGTTGACAAACCTTTATAAAAACCAAATTAATTTGTATTAAATAATTTATTTTCCTCCATATGACTTACATTTCTATTTTTGAACACGATGGTGTAATAAAAATGGGCCGGTAGTTATCTATGTTATTCGGATCACCTTTTTTTAAAAACTGAAATAATTTTAGTCATTTTTAGAATAGAAGGATATAAACCTTGTTTAAAACCGATATTAATCAGCTTAACTAATAGGTTAATAGATGGCTTAATAATTTTAAAGTTTATTCTAAAAATATCTTTGCTATTAGTAGAATTTAAGTTATATATAATATTTTTTATTTTATTAGGAGTAACACATTGTTGTAATAAAACTGTTTAGTACAAAACTTATTGATGGATGGCATTTATTTTTGTCAATACTAAACATAACTTTATATGGCATCTCAACAAAATGTTTTGCAAATTCTTCCGGTGAAATGCTGCTTTTTGTTGCTTTTTTGCATTTTTTAGTAATAATACTCCAAGAAGCTTTAGAAATATTAGATGATTGTTTAATAAATTGATTATTTGCTAGTTGTTTTGCGTTTTTAATGGCCTTTCAATAAGTAATTTTTAAGTTTCTTAAAAGGTTCTTAGTGTATAATGTTGGATAATTTTGATAGTATAAAGAAACAAAACTAATATGCTCCCTTTTTTGCTTGATGTTTTCATTAAACCAAGTTATTACTTTTTTCCTATTACTACATTTAAACATTTTTAGAAAGTATTTATTAGTATTCTCTTAAAAAATGTTATGAAATTTATTGAATAGCTATCTCCGCTTTTTTCAAAATTATTACAAAAATTTCAGAATTGTTGATTTAGTGCCTTATGTAAGTTAAGTCTGGCAATACTATACCTCACTATTGTTTTAACTAGTTTTATATTTATTTCACAAAGTTGACAAGAATGATCGGATAAACAAGGGTCAAAAACACTATACTCTGAATTATTGTCATGTTGAATTGATATTATATTATCAATTTTATTATTTTTACTTGTTGGTTCAGTAATATTAATTTTGAAACCATAACTATGACATAAGTCCGCAAAAATAATGTTATCAGGCTTTAGTGTACCAAATTTTACATTAAAATCACCAAGTAAATAAACTTGTTTTTTTGATTTATAAAATTTTCTTTGTATTTTATTCATAATATAAAGAAACGTAGAAAATTTGCCAGAAGGTGTTCTATATATGCAAATGACTATTATATTTAACTCAGCAATCTCAATACCTGTTACTTCATAATCTATTTCTACTGACGGCAGTTCTATAGTAGAATATTTGATTTGTTCTTTCACATAAATTACTACACTTCATGAATATTTTTTTCTCTACAATACGAATTAGCTTGGCAATAATTACTAATTTTGACCTGCGATATTTCCTCTTTTTTCAATTTATGTTCACTAATACAAATGCATATATATTTAAATCTTCAAGAAATGCTTCTAACTCATGTACTTTATTTTGCAAATAATTTATATTTAAATGCATAAATTTTATTTTGTCTGGACTAGTATTTTCTTCTTGCTGAATACTTGAACAAAATGTACCGAAAAAGCTGATTATTATTATTTTTATCTATATTTTCCAATTCAGAAAATGTATTTAATTGTAGAGTATTTATAACTGATCTATTATAGAAATTAATTTGTTGATTTATATTATCAGAAAACTTTTTGTAATTATTATAAATATTTGAATTAGAAATACATGTACTTAAAGAGTTTCCAGAAACGCCATAAAACAGAGGACAATTTTTTTGTTTTGGTTCTATAGAACTTGTGTGAAAAATTATTGATTTTAAATGTTCTTTTAAAGTTTGAGTTCCATAACTGTTTAAGTTTTTACCATAAAATAAAAAATGATTTTGATTTAGTAGTTGGTTGATATCTAAGTATTGTAGATTTGACTTATTTTGACAGATATTTTTAATAAAAAAATTAATATGTCCAATTAGATTGAAAAACTGCAATTTATCATAGCGAATTGGAATGCCACAAATAATGACTGGAATATCCACAATTTCATTCACTTTCATTTTGATATCATTTTTTAACCTTATCAAAGTATCAGAATTATGACAAAATTCAATACCTTTCGATCCTGCCATTATTACTGCACATTTGTGTGATGATATGCCATGCTTGGTTGCAGATTTAAGTTGTCGTAGCGCCTGAAAAAAAGTTGTTCTTGGTTTGATATCACCTTCTACACTCAAAGTTTCACCACCTAATTTAGCCGATAATCCCTTAGCATATCTGTCTCCGTATATCATAATATTACTTATTTTACATTTATTAAATATAACTCGGTTTTTAGTCTTTTTTATTTGTTTAATTGATAAATCTTTCATATTTTGAATAGGTTGAGATTAGAAAATTGATAAAGAATTTCCAAACAGTTGTGTTTTATATTTTAAGTTTTCTTTGACAAAATTTGTGTTAATAGTTTGAGTAGCAGAATTTATAGAATTTATTATAGATTGTGTGCTTGAATCATTAAATATTTTATCATCAGTTTGTATTCCTATGTTTATCAACGGTTTTGAACAAAATTGTGTGATTGTTTTAGTCAGAGTATTAATAGTGTTTTTATTTGCAATCAGCTCTATAGTAAGAGAATTTATTTTATTCGATAATTCTTTATTCCTGTCACTTAAAATAAAATTTGCATTATATTTTTTTGCTAATTTATTCCTTAAATCCACTAATATGTCAGTATATTCATTTCTTTTGTTACCATGGGCAATTATACTAATAGTGCTGACGTTAAAAGTAGCATTGTGACTAGTATCAATAATAGTTGAGTTAAGAATATCTTCTATAAAATTCCCGTCATTTTCAATTACTGGACTTAAAACATTTATAAACTATTCATTGGAATGTACGTAAATTAAGCAAACATATATGTATAAATAAAAACAAGCAATTTGACATATTTTACTAATAATTAAAACATTTAAAGACAAGGAGGATAGACAGTAAACACAATTTTTCACACCAACACGGCCGTTTGCGGTGACTAACAATTGACAAACAAGAAGGCCACGGTTATAAAGATAAATGATTATAACAAAGGCACATTAATACAGAATATTACATATAATATATTATATTATGTCAAATTAATAATAACGACTAAATAAAATTTTACGATTAAAGTATAAAAAAAAATTAAAAAAAAAAACAGATTAAAATAGATTTGCTAATATGGGGACTCAAACTATAAACATTGCGGTTTAGAGTCGGGTAGCTAGCGCACTTGATTATATAGGCACATTTTCTAATTGTCGAGTACATATAGATTGCCACGGAATATGGCTGTTACGTGTAATAAGGTACACTGTGGAAAATTTTAGTTTTTAACACTAAATAACTAACTAATTACACTTTAAAACACTCTTTAGATGGAGCAATATCATGTAAGGCATCTTATACATTCTCAACCCCTTTCGAACAAAAAGGCCGCATATTAATTATCTACGCTGATTGTGGAATGCCACAAGAAGTACTTACAAGTCTAATTTGCAGTTTTTGTATAATATTTATGCCTATATATTTAATAAATGCTTTATAATATTTAGTTTTTATAGTTTGTAGTATATTGTTAGAGAAATATCTCATGATTTGTAGTTTAGTGTTAATTCTTGATAAGTTATTTTAGATATAAAATTATGCCGTTTTGTATACTGTCTGGCAGCTAAAATTTTACATAAGTTTGTAATATGCTCAATAATTTCTTATTTGTTTTTACAGCGTCTACATTTATCGGTTGTGTTTGAAGATCTTTAATTATGTGCAATATATAGCTTTTTGTGTTTATTACTTTATCTTGAATGGCCTGTAGAAACCCTTTGGTTTCTAAAAAGAAATAATCTTTTTCAATATATGTAAATTATGTGCTATTTTGTTTATGTTGTCCTTGTCCTTTTAGTGGTAGTATCTGCCCAAAAGTAGTTTAATATTATAATAATTATTTTTTTAAATTATTATTACATACTACTTCTTGTTGATCTCGTGTTATTCACGGTGTTTTTTTTTTTGGTACATATAGACAGAGATGGTTTTGTCAATATAAAATTGTAGCGTTAAAGATATTAATGCATTAACCAATATTATTGTAAGAATTGTACAAACATTAAGTCAAGTTTTTATTGTTGTTTTATTTTTATTACTAAGTTTTTATACTTTTCAATCTTAATTGTCTCATGCCTTTTTTTTGGACGTAGTGAGGTGTTGGCCTCAACAAGTGGCCCTTAAGGATGATTTACGCATGGCAATACCTTCCGGTTTTCTTCACTGCGTAAATCCAGTTGTTATATGTCCTTGATAAACTAGTCTAGATTTGGCAGTAGTTTGAGGTAGGCTGGTTATTGCCTTGCGAATTTTCACACAGACTCTGTGTCACGTATGTTGTCCCCGGCTCTTCTCTCTTCCTATAGCCCTTACCTTTTTTCTGTTTCTTTTGTCTTTTTTTTAATCTTTTTTATCTGCACTAACATCCAGCTTTACATTCTCTTCTTTTTCCAATCCGTGTGTTATTTATTTTAATTATTTGGTTTGTCCTCAGATGCGTTCTTAGTTTTCTTAGGTCTTTGTTCACTTCTTCTTCATTGTATCTTTTTTCCTTCATAAATAGTTTATGAAGTTCCATTAGCTGTATTCCTTTTGGCATTCTTAAATTTGTTAGTTTTACCTTCAGTGATACCCTTGTATCTCCATCTGGGATTACTTTTTTGTGTCCTATTGTTGCTAGGTATATTCTGACCATCTCAAAAATTGCGTTATCCGTCAACCTGGAGATAGCGTATCTACCATTTGGTATTTGCATTGTTATTTTTGTTATTCTGCATTCCTTTAGCATTTTTTTTTCTCCTTCTCCTTATCTCTGCAATTTTGTTTGGTATCGTAGTTTCTGTAAATGTTCTTCTTGGTATGCATAACTGTCCTGACCTTCCTAATTTCTTTCTGTTTGATCTTTTTTTCTGTTTTGTTGTTTCCATTTTGCTTCTCTCGTTTCTTTCCTTTCTTTTCTATGGCTTTTATTTTGTGTGTTTGTTTCTATTGTTTGTTTGTTTTCTTTCTATATTCTTTTATTGTCAAACTTCTCGTTTTTTTTTTTATTACTCTTGTTGCAAAGTTTTTTAGCGCCCTCCATTTATTTTCATCTCTTAGGCATTTATTTTTGTTTTTTTGATTGTCTCATGCCTAGATCGTTGTAAAATTCACCATCTACCATCTACCATCCACCATTCCTTTTCCTTTTCTTCATTTAGTAAACCACAATTAATTATTTCTTTTTTGCCTTTGATTATGCTTTGTGTTCTGCATTTGTTTAGGCTAAATTTTATATGTTTATTATTATAGATAAAACGTATGAGGTTGTGTTAAAGGTAGATAAATAATCTACTAGTTATAGATTGTTATAATTGTTGATGGAAAGGTTTGGTAAACCTTTACTTTAGAAAAAAAGACTTAATTACACAATGGCTTGGAAAGCTTTTAGGGGTGTTCTAGAGGTTTAATTACACAATGGTTAGGGGATCTTTATAAGGGATGTAATTTAGCTATCGGTGGTTAATCACGCATTGAGAGTAATACAAAGTACATTGGTTGAAAGATCATCGAGGTACTGATAGCTATAGCATGCTTGGAGGGTTTAAAATATTGTTATTTCACACACTGGCAGCCAAAGCCTTGGAGTTGTGAGAATAACACAGTATCTAGCAGTAAGGCTTTATACGTAACAGCCAAAAGTATGTTGTGTACTGGTAGTTGAGGCCTTGGGATTGCACTGCAAAAGATTGTCAAGCTTACATAAGACAGTTAGGTCTAGAGGTTGTATGCAGGGCACATTACAGCGGTAAAGAGCAGTTATAAACACACTGGTATTAGAGTATACCTTGGGGATAAGTTAATCAGATACTTGGTAGTATATTATGCATTGATAACATTATGGGGATTTTGGCATAACAATTGGTCTTGTGCTGAAGACATATATATATATATATATTCATTAATTTGACAGAATGTGTTAATAATTGTGTGCAGGTTCAATTTATAGAAAAGTACGCCGGAACATTAGCGAAGTATTGCAAGAAGTTGAGATGGACCGGTTCGGCACGAATGGATTGCAATGCGGCGGAGTGAGAGTCGATTGCGGGACAAAGGAAGGAGGATCAGTAACGTCGGCGCAGCGAAGAGATGCGGTCAAATTATTTGACGGCAATAAATTGTTTAATGAATTGGTGATCATTAATTAAAATACAACATTCAAGCACGATCGGATGTTCAACGTGCGTTGCGTCAGTTATATAAAAAAATACATTTGTATAACTGGGCGTAACACAAAAAACAATTTAATTAAAAAAAAAAGTTTTTTTATATGAATACATGGATTTATTTGATAAATTAAATATTACTAAATTGCCCCTAAAACAATATTTTTAACAGTATGCAAAGTTCATACATCTTACAAAAGGATTATAATCATGCTAAGGGTTTGGAATACTACAGATATTTTTGAAAATTTTAGAAAAGTCTGTTATAGTACATATAACTTAGATTCCGCTCATTATTATACGGCCCCAGGTATATTGTAAGATGTTTTGTATATTAAACTGTTTCTTAAAAAAAAAAATGATGCAATTTTTGTGTGTGCACCTTCAGAAAATGATCTTTTTGCAAAAAAAGTAACCCATACTTAATTTCAGCCCTTAAGATTGAAAAGAAAAAAAAATAGAATTCATAGAACTAAAAATGTGAAACTATAGCTGTTGTTTAATAATAGCTTGCTTAAAACTAAACAACTATTGTGACTTACGGTGAGCAGAGTATGCGTAAATGATAGAATAAGTGAAAGTTTTTGGACAACAAAAGTTTGTCCAAGTTTGTTTGTTGCATAGAAAAAATGTCTTGCACAAGCGGGTGGAGTTGTAGTGGGTAGAATAAAAATAAGGTCGTTAGCATACGCAGATGATATGATGATTTTAGCAAAAGAAACAAAAGTAATGAAAGAATAGATTAGATGTTTGGAAAAAAATTTCAGAAAAAAATTGTTAAGAGCAAATGTTGATAAAACAAAAATTTTGATGTTTAGGAAAGGGGAAGGAAGACATAAAAAAAAGATTAAAAATGGGAAGAAACAAACAAAATTATTTAAATATTTAGGATATATATTTAGTGCAAATAACAGCGAGAACAAGCATATACAAGAGTTAGCAAGACAGGCAAACAAGGTGGTAAGACAAGTGTGGGGAGTAAAAAAGTTTGAATGTATGAAAATAAAAGGGACAATGTTTAATATTCTAATTAAAAATATGATGCTTTATGGCTGGAAAATTTGGGTTTGAAAAGAACAAAACAAATTAGAATAGAATAGAATAGAATAGCTTTATTTGTGTTACTACAAGCATTTACACACGTCAGGTCATAATAAGTTACATTAATACATTAAAAAAAAATGCATTACTAAAAATTTAAAAAAAACATTATTTGATTTAGAATTAAAATAAGTAAACAAACCGTACTTGTAAAAACTAAACAACAAAGAACATATTAAAATCAAATGTACAGACAAAATTAAATAGTAAATTACAATTTAAAAATATTATAAACATAAATAAATTGATAATGCCATATATAGTATGCATGCACGTATTATCTGGCGAGATTTCCGTAATTGTCAACTAAGCATTCGTTAATACTATAGAAAGCTTTTGTGCTAAGGTAAGATTTTATAGTGTTTTTAAACGCTTTACAATTTTGTTGCTTTATTTGTTCCGGGAGTAGGTTAAATATTTTGGGACCATAATAGTTTACACCTGTCTGTGATTTAGATAGGCGCATAGGGATCAAACACAACTTAGAGTTATTTCTAGTATTTTAGTTATGTAAGTCACTATGCGCACAGTAAGACTCAATGTTTTTTTGAACATGCACCAGACATTCCAACACGTAAAGAGATGGCAATGTTAAAATACCCAGCCTGATAAAGGTTTCTTTGCAATCTTCTTTATAACCTAGACCAGCTATTACTCTGACTGCTCGCCTTTGTAATCCAAACAAGCGGCTCATGATTGCGGCATGTCCCCATGCAAGGATGCCATAAGTAAGCTGTGACTAGCATATAGCAAAACATGCAGTTCGTAACGCTGGTTTAGGTAACTTGTTTCCTAGCTGACGTAGTAGGTACACAGATTTTGAAACTTTTGTGACAACAGTATCTCTATGGCTATGCCATGTTAATTTGGAATCTAGACACATGCCAAGAAAGTTTGCAGAGCCTTCACTTGCAATGTCTTGTTTTAAAGAAAAGTTTAAATTAACAGTTTTATCTATGTTAAGTGTTAGTTTGTTTGCGTTAAACCATTTATTAATATTTAGTTGACAGCAATGTTGTTTATCTAGTGCCATTGTGATACTTGAGGATTTATTTAGCAATGTAGTGTCATCGGCAAATAAAAATATACTTGAATCCATTGTTATAGATGGCAAGTCATTTATGTATAATACAAATAATAACGGCCCAACTATAGACCCCTGAGGTACACCATATTTCAAATATATTTTAGTAGATGGTTTTTGGTTTATAATTACTGTCTGTTGTCTTTGCTGTAAATAAGAGGATATTAATCTGCAACTGTTAGGATGAAAGTTATAAAAATAAAGTTTTCGTATAAGAGTGTCGTGGCAGATGCAGTCAAATGCCTTGCTCAAATCTAGAAAAGATGCGGCTGAATGCATACTATTTTCAAAAGCGTTTGTTATTTCTTGAGTAAGGGCAACTACTGCATCCGTTGTTGACTTTCCCTTACGAAAACCGTACTGATGACTTGACAAAATGTTATTGGTTTCTAAGAAATCGATCATTTGTTTATATAAAACTCTTTCAAAAACTTTAGACACTACTGGTAGTATAGATATTGGTCTATAGTTATTCACATCTTCTTTGTCACCTTTTTTAAAAATTGGAGTTACGCGAGCTCTTTTAAGAAATTTTGGAAAAACGCCATTCAATATACATAGATTGATTAATTTAGTTAATGCTATGATAATGATGTCCACAACACTTTTGATTAAATCATATGTTAGACCAAAGATATCTTTTGATGTAGAATGTGTTAAACCACATAATATATCTCTAATTTCAATAAAACTATATTCTCTAAACTTAAAATAATGTTGACAATTACTGGTTACATTTAACATAAAATTAATTGGATCATCATTAGCAATTGGAAGATTTTTAGCAAGATTTTTTGCTGCATTAGAAAAAAATAAGTTAAAATTATTAGGATTTATATCACAGATTAGATCACATTGTGTTTTGTTATGACTAGAATTAATGAGCGACCATAATGCTTTAGGACTATTTTTAGAGTTTTTAATAAATAATTCATTCGCGGATACTTTTGCTTCTTTAAGAGCAACTTGGTAAGCTTGTCTATATGCTTTGTAATGGCTTTTCAGTTCCGGATGTCTATCGCTTGCTTCTTTAATTAAAAGACAAGTTTCTCACATTTCGCGCAGTTCATTATTAAACCATTCAACTGATTTATTTTTGTGTTGTATTTTTTTCTCCCAAAAAGATTTCATATAACATTGATGCAATATATCCATGAATGAATCAAACTTAACTTCTGGAGTGCTGTTATTATCAATAAAACTCCAATCTATTGATTGTAGTAATGCATAAAATTTATTTTTACCAAATTGAGTTATTGGTCTTACATACTCTTGCGTTTGATTTTGTAATGGGTAACTGATTTTAATGATTACGTGGATTCCTATATGATCAGAAAAACCTGTGTCACATGGCTGTACTTTCACATCGGAACAATGCATATTCGAAAAAACATTGTCCAAACAGTTTTCTTTGCGAGTTTTAAAGTTTACTGTTTTATGTAAACCATAAGTTAATAAAAGATCGCATAATTGTCTAGCTCTAGAATCTTTAGTATTAAACCAAACGTTAAAATCGCCTCCAATAATAACATGCTTACCCATATCAACATTATCTAACATGTTATCTAGTGTTGACAAAAATATATTAAAATCTCCTTCTGTTGATCTGTATGCACAAATAATAATAATTTTATACAATGGTAGAAATAATGCAGATATTTCACAATGCATTTCAACTGAGAAATGATTAATACTATGTAATGTTTGATATTGTAATTGATCTTTTACAAGCTGCATCACCCCTCCATGCTCATACACCTTCCTTACAAAGCTAGAAACTACTGAGAAATTCTCTACTTGAAAAAGTGGAATTTCTATTTCTTTTAACCAATGCTCACTTACACAGATTATTTTAAAAGTATTTTTAATTTTAAGAAATGCTTCTAGTTCATTTATTTTGTTTCGTATGCTTTGAATATTAATAAAATATACATTTAATTCGCCTAAATTACACATATCTTTGGGTTTGTTTTTCTTGTTAGATACGTTATCTTTCTCACTACTCATTGGGGCATACGATTCAGTACATTTGGACTCTTCCCAAAAAAACGATTGACCGCGACGTTTTCGGGCCAAGTGTCTGCATTTCTAATAATTTCATCGAATATGCTAGGCGCGGACAATTTATATGACGCGTATACTGTTGAATGCTTTGAATTCAATTTTTCACAATTTGCATTGTTTACTTTTTTTGATGTTATATATGAAATTAAATCATCATTAGTTACATTGGGATTTAATCTAGTAATGTGATAATGCATGTACCTTGGGGTTCCTTTTAACATATCATTGGACGATGATGTTCCGTATATCATATTCTCACGTTTTCTATCATTTATTTTCTTTTTACGGCGAACTTCTTTCCATGTTTTGTCTATCTCGGTTTCCTTGACTGGATTCGTGTTCTTTATCGCATCATTTTTATTTGAATCTGATACGGAAACATTCTTCTCCTCGGCCTTGTGCGAGTTTTTGGTTAAAATTTTTGCATACGCCGGGGTTTGTCGATTAATACATTCGGCATTCCTTTGCTTATTTTCTTGTTTTTCATTGGATTTAGGTTGAAAATTAAATTTTAAAGCTTCTCTCAACAGCGAATTTTCTTCTTTTAATTGTTTGACTTCTAATTGAAGATCATTGAGACCTTTCTTGACAATTATTAGTTCTTTTTGAATGGCATTTGCAATTATGTCCTGGAATTCCGGACTTTTAAAAAATATTATAATGTTATCTTCGGCGTTAGTTGATCGTAGGGCCGGAGGCATGATTGAACAAACTGTATTATTTTTAACTTTATTGTGCACTGTTTAATAACACTCTCGGTAAAATACGTCCGCACGCAGCGGAGACAGAATACTGAGTTTAGAAGCAATACAGGCAAAATACTGATTATGGGTACTGGGATTAAATAAAAAAAAACCAGCATACATTATATTAGAGGAAGTAAAAAAAGATAAAATAAAAATAAAAGCAAGAAAAAAAAAACGGTAAGATATGAAGAAAGATTGAGAGAAAGAAATAAATGCAAAATTTTGCAAGAATGTTTGAAGGAAAAAATAAATAAGAGATATAAAAGAATAGAAGTGAAAAGAAAGAATTATTATAATGAAAGGATATGACTCTTAAAAAGTAGAAAGAATGAGAAATAGTGGAAGAATTGCGTAGAAAGAAATAACAATGCGTGATAGAAATATAGAAATGCAAGAAAAAAGAAGTAGAGTGAATGAATCAAGGTACAATGAGAAGTATAAAATTATTATGAAAATAATATCAAAAATATCTTTATAATGCAAAAAACACAAAAACAGAAAAAAAATACTAGCAAGATTTAGATGTAGAAATGAAAAAAAAGTTTGTAAATTTTGGATGAATGAGAAAAACAAATTGTGTAAAATGAAACAATAAAAGAGATAAGAAAAAAACAAATAAAAAGAAAAGATGTGTTAAAAGAAGAAAGACTGACAAGGATTGTTTAGTATAAATTGTAATTATATTATGTTGATTGTGTAGTGTAAATGTAGATAGTTATAAAGTATGATATGTTAAGTTTTATCAAATATTGATTTTGTTTAAGTAATAGATAAACTGTAAAATGTAAATACTTTTTAAGGCCAAATGACAAAAAAATTAACTATTATTATTATTATATGCGTTTTACTTCATTTTAATTGTCTGTCTATTAGTTAAAGATAATTTTTTTTTTGTCAAAATTTAAACAAGAAACATTAGTTTTAAAATTTTACTGTAGTAGGCAGCTTCAACAGTAGTTTTTGTAATCTGTAGAATAGTTAAAAGTTATTAATCTAAAAATTTCAGTACACTACTAAATCTATCACAAAAAATAGATTAGTTGATAAGTAAGTTAAAATTATAAAAAAAAAACAATTAAAATATGCTACAAATATTTTGTTAAAAAAAATTTAATATAGTGCAGGCAATCATTAAATTGTAAAAATATTAAACATACAGACTATAAAGCCTGTTAATTGTTAAACTTATAGTCTTTAAAGTGTCGATCATTATAAATTTTTAAATTTTATATAAACCAATTATATTTTCAAAAAACATCTATAAAATTATGAAACATAATAATAAATAAAACAGTTTTTTTTTTCACTTAACATGTTGCACTTTTAAATATAAACTATACTTAACGTTCCTAGACATAAAGTTGTTATAAGATATAATTTATTAGATCTATAAGACTGACGGTCTTTAATTGATATAAACTTTATTTTTAAATTAATTTACGGCTACACTTGCTGTCCATTTATGTTAAGATATCCAATGTAATCAGACGTATTTAAATGTAAATTACATAAATGACTGTCGTATGTGTTTGTTTAGTGTTTAAGAGAATACTTAAAATTTTGATACATTTATGTTTTGTTTTAATAAATTTAAAAAAATGTATCATAAACTGTATAATGACATTAAGTTTCTTTAACAGGCAATACTTTTTAGTTTTTAAAGTTTATATTTGGTACATTTCCAACTAAACACATGTTGTATTAAATTTATAACAAATTCTTATCTAAAAATAAATTTGAAAATCTTATTCACTAATTATTAAAAAAAATACACAAATCATAAACCGTTTCAATTAAGAAATATTCAAGTTTGATTACATTTACACTACAAAATTTAATATTTTAAAAACATTTTAATTTGCTGAATGTAGTTTGTTTTTTTTTCGTCCTTTATTATAATGTAGAAGTATGAAGGTTGATTTTTCTTTTAAGAAAAAAAAAACGGCCTATAGGACTAATTACGTTAATTTGAAATTTCTATACATATGGTCAAACGTTAAAAAAAACACACTTTTTCTTCTTCAAAATTAGTAATTATATAAAAGCAACTCTCCATAAGTAATTAAATTAGTTTATACTATTTAATATAATAATAAAATCTATTTTCCTATTGACACATGTCTTTGAATAAAATAAACTTTTTTCAACATCTATATTTCTACATTTTAATTTCCTTTTGACATTTATCACAAAATTTTAAATAAATTTTTTTTTTTAGAAATTACGATATAAACTTTATACTATATGCAAATGTTCTATAACAGCGCGTTACTAATTTAATTTTTAACAAAAATATACATACTTTAACAAAAAGAATCAAAAACCTAACTTATTTATTTTATTAACACAGAAAACTATTATACGCAACTGAAACTCAATATAAATAAGTTCTGTATATTAATATACTCAAAATTAAATCGAAATACTATCAAATATATAATTAGTTAATTTATATTAAAACAATACCTTTAACAATATGCAAACTTAAAGCAGCACAGCCGAAACTATCAGAATAAACATCAAGTTGAATGAAACTTAACCAATTTTTCAATGTGCTCGCGTCGCGTTCAGACATATTAAAGGCGCAGAATCTCTGCAGCCCAATCAATGCAAATGTACGTGATCTTTTTTTATTTATGTGTTATATCAAAAATATATATTATCTTATATTATGTTATCATAATCTTTTAATATTTAAATTTTTGATGTATTAAATGTATTAAAGAAAAGTACAACTGTATAGCTATTTTTATAAAACGCCTATTGTAGTTAGCGTCATCCTTCTTTTCATTGTCTCTGTCTAAGCTGCGATTGAATAATAATGCTGTACTACTCTGCAGAACATGAAGCAATTTTATTGTTCTAAATCTCAAACTCCTTTGGGTACTTAGAAAGAAATATAAATTTTTTCATTGATCTTTATTAAACTTTGTGTTTTTAAATTTTATACTACAGCATTCTGTATTTTAATCATATATTATTATTATTAATTATTTTGCATACAACATAGTATATGACGTTATCACAGATATGTTTGAACACAAATTACATATAATGTATATATTCTATGCCAATCAAATATATCTCTATTTAGTTAGAATGGACAATATAATTGCCAACTAAGTGTAAGTATAAGTATAATATTGCTTAATATATTATGGAAAAATATGGAATTTATTATTTTATCAAGATAGTGTGCCAAGTGTTTTTTTATATTATGTGTTATAGTATACGGCTTTTTTTTTATTAGAATATTAAATTATTTGTCATACAATAATATGTTTTGTTTAAATTAATAGGCACACAAATAATTTAATTAAATTGTGTGACAATCAAACTGTTGCACAAAAACTTATTACCAAAAACAAATATTTTATAACATTTATTAATGCATGTAGCATACAAAACGTCAATATATTAAATCTAGTTATATATATTTTATCATTTTATGTATCATTACACTTACCAAAAAATGTTATTCAAGTTTAAAATATTGTATATGCGCAATGTGTCAAGTTAGATTTAGTAACTGCGCTAAATTCGATTATATTTTAAAATTACCAATTAAGAAATATAGTACGAACTATCTGCAGTATTATATTACATTGAAAGCCATTTTTAAGCCGTCTATATTGAGAAAACTTAAAAAATCAATATTAAAGCGTTTGTTGTAAACATCTAAAAATAAAATTATAAACTACAATATTTATTAAACAAGCTGCCCGGCTCATTCACCATATTTCCCGTGATCTGTTTCCAATAAGTCTTAGAGTCCGGATTAAAAAGCACTTAAAAATTGAAAATACGCGTTTAAATTATTATACAAATATCTAAAAATAAGCAACAAAACTATAAAAAAAGCTAGACAAACCAAAAAAAAACAATTATTTTCATGCAAAAATAATAAATGAACTTGAAAATAATCAGTAATAAATGCATTTTAGATTATTTTTTTTAAATAAATATTTTTAAAGAAACAGTTAATACTTAAATATTGATCTAGCGTTCACATCCAAAAACATCTCTTCAAAAATGCTTTGTAGTTTATTTGATACTATTTTTAATTTTCCAAAACCTTTGTTTCTATTTATTACATATCATATTTGGCTAGTATTATTTCCTCAGTTTTTCCAGGCATTTCAAGAAAGCTTTAAAATTTTGGACAATTTTGCATGATTTTACTACCAATTTTTCTTGTTTTTTTGAGTTTTTGTGTAGTCACTAAAAAAACGTAATTACTTTTTAAAAAAGCTGTTGTTCTACCTCATTATTTGTAAATATATTTTGACACAGCTAATGATTTAGCGAACGATCCAGCAAATTCTAAAAGTATTTTTTTTAACTCTTTGAAATATGTTGCATAGTACATTGTTGCATTCAACTAAGTTTTTTTTTTATTATTTTATTTGTCTTTATTTCCTATTATTACAATAAGAAAATGGCAAAGTTCAGCATATTGCTGATCTACCACTTAACCATTACATTTTTACAATCAAATTTTATATAGATATTAATATTATATGCGGCAATTCTCAACTCACAAAAAATTGTATTTGTTTTGTGAAGTTACTGTAGAGATTATAATATTAAAAATGCCTAAAACCAAAAATTTTGTGTCGATCTGGATAAAGAATTATCCAAAATTGTATTTGGATAATGGAAGCGTGTTTTGCAAATTTTGCAGTAAAATTGTAGTTTTTTTTTATCTTATAATATACTAAACAAAATTAAACATTTTAGGTAGTATTAATAAAAAAAATTAAATTGCGCAGCATGTAGACACAAATAAGCATAATAGCAATTCCACAAAATTTAAAAACTAAGCACAAGTTAGTTAAACAAATCTTTTGATTCTACATAAAAAATAAAAAACAAGAATTTTATTGTTTTGATTTATGTAATACATTACAAAACAATTTAGCAATTAAATCTTAAAAAAAAAAAATTAAACAATCTATACTCAATTGCAGTACTATTAGAAACAATACACGACTAAACAACAGATACTCGTGGGCAATATAATGCAAACTTAAATCTGCTACAAACTTAAATTTTTTTATAAAAATTTGATTTAAGTTACAGTTAACAGAATAACAGAAAAGATATGTATAGGATTTCTAAATTTCAAAATAAAAATAATTTGATTAGTTCTGTAAAAAAGATATTTATTAAAACAGCATTTCAAGTTTAATTTTATAAAAAAAACTGCTTGATATACCCATTCCATCTTAACCCGTTATTACAAATTTGGGACGTAGATTGATGCAGTTATATTTCATACAAAGCATTTCAAAGCAATAAAGAGTTAGTTGGTTGTGTCTATTTATAATATTATTATTTGTTATTAAATTGTTTTTAGTTTTTTTTATGTTTTTATTTATTTTAATTTTTATAACAACGTCTATTTGTTGTGTTTCTTTTTAATGTTTTGTCTTGTTTAAGTCGCTGAAGATAAATCACAAAAAGTAATTGAAACGTCTAACTTAATTTATGTATAATTTTGCATAATTAAAATTATTTTTGGTCCTGTAATGCTGTTTTTTCTTTTTGAAAAATTATTTTTTCATCACATCTGATACTAAGGCCGTCTAATTCGTCCGCAGTTAATATAACTTTCAATTAAAAAAATATTTGATTTAGCAACAAACCAATGTATTATTACTTTGCAAAGCAAAATTATTAAAAAAAAAACTGTTTTCAGTTTAAACTAATATTCTTATTTGTAATTTGGTGTCCTTTTAACATCTCGTTATGTCTATTATTTGTTTTATTTTGTCTTGTTGAAGTTATCGTTTCTACGGACTACATTTGCGTAAGACCCGATGATTTCAAAGAATACGTCATATCTAAAGTCATCAAGGATTGGCAAAGAATATGGAACGGTTTTGAGAGTAAATTAAAGGAAATCAAGCTTTCCGTGACGGCATGGAAATCGCCGGTAGATCTCAAAAGGAGAGAGGAGGTCGCCCTATATTGCTTGCGCATAGGTCATACCAACTTGACTTCTTCGTATCTCCTGACCGGCAACAAACAACCAGCATGCCAAACAGGTCACAACCCTCTAACGGTGAAGCATATTTTAGAGGAATGCCAAGCCTACCTTTCCCACCGTAATCGGCTTGAGCTTCCTAACAACGTGACATCTATTTTATTAAATAGAGAGAAGTCCATGGGAAGGTGCGACCAGTTTTTGAAAGAAGCAGGACTTCTCAAACAGGTGTAACCAAGTTTTGTGTTGTCTTGTAATGATTTTGGTGTTAATTTATTTATTTATTTTTATTGATTAGTTTGTAATGTTGAGTTGGTTAAAGCATCGTAGTCTTTTACAACTTTGGTGCAATTTGTGGTATTAAGTTTAGTTAGTTTTTAGTGTCTGGCATTAAGGCATTTTACAGCTTTGATGTCATCTGTGATATAAGGTTAGGTTGTGATAATAGGTTTAGTTAGTTTTAAGTTTTTAGGGTCTAGCATCAAAGCATTTTATAGCATTGTTGTCATCTGTGACATTAGGTTAGGTTAATGCCCTGGATCTCACAATCTGAGGGTAGGGGACGGTGCTAACCCCTTCCAGGCGCGTCCCCGGGTGGCGGATAGGGGATTGCACTCGCGGACCAACACCATTGCACGGTGGCCTTGCCACGGCAATGAGACTACCAATTTCCTCTACCTTTTTCTTCTTTGATCTATCCACCTTCCTTGGTCAACTCTTCGGTCTTCTCTTGACCACCTTTCGGCTACCAACGCTATTAGGTATCGAGGGCTAGGTAGCCAAACCATCTTTCTTGCTATAAAGGTATGAATGTGAACGCGTGAATGTGATATTAAACCCCCCCTGTAGTAGGTCATGAAACTTAGTAGTGATCCGGTAGGGCTCTGCTGCAGGGGGTGTAACCACCCTACACAGCTAGCGGGTAGCTTAAAAATGTCTCTACAGAAGCTTTGGAAAATATGTTACCAACAGGGGGGGGCTACCTCCGGTGACTGCACCCAGCCCCAAATTGTTGACAACCCAAGCACTAACGAACTGATCACGATTAATGTAAACGACGACACGACGAGGAAAATGAAAACTACCGCCGGAAAAATGACGGACTACGAGCTAGAACTGCTAAATGTGCACAGCAGGAGGGGAAGCATAAGTAGATCACCTTCTAGAGCAACCCAGGGCGCAACAGGCAACGCGGCTGCAGCAGAGAATCCCTTTACAAAACAGAAATCTTTGGTAAGGCCGCCGCAGAGATCAAGGACTCACTACTACCTCTCTGCCAGAAAAAGGTCAGACCAACAAGCGGAAAAGAACAGAGGGCGTAGAATGGGAGAAGGTAGACAAAACCCGCAATACTGTAAAGAACGCCTTAGCCGAAATCTACGTGCAAGTGAGCAGACTGGATAAACTGATTAAGGAGATGTATAAACCAAAGAGCAAAATAAAAGACGTCTCAAAAAGTAGAGATGTGAAGGAATGGCTGGACGTAGTAGTTCATGGAAGAACGGGAAGCTGATCTAGCAAAAGAAGTTGACACTTTTTGCATGAAGGTGGCGTATATGGAAGAGAAACACCGAAAAGATCTGAAAGACTCTTCGGATCGGCAAGTGCAGTGCGTACATTGCAAGAAAGCACAAAGTAGGAAAGATAGAAGAACCCTACTAACAGGCGACGATAGTTTCGAGACCTTCAAACAAATAACAGAAGAAGATTGGCGGGATGAAATCTTCCCTCGGCTCAACGTACAACGAGGTAGCATCTTGGAGGTTTCCAGCAACCACGCGCTGGCTCTTCCATGCAATGAGAGCGTGACCTCTACGTACAAAATGGTAGCAAAAGTGATAGATGGTTTTGGAAGGAAAGAGGAACTCATAAAACAAGGCAAGAGAAAAGGAGAGGTGGCAATGATGGTCCACTCGTTAGGCTTCCCCGACGAGCAGGGCAACTTTACGCACAAGGTCAGATCCATATATTACCCCATTACCTCTAATAGAAGCAATAAGAAAAAAGATGCAGATGAGCATGCAATGCGGTCGTTAAAAGTAGTTAGAGACCGCATGCTTTGTCACAACAGGACCAAGTTAGCTATACCAGAGATGGAAGGTCTGCCAGGGTTGATGATGACAAGAGTCGCAAAATTTGTATTTGCCGAGACCAACATAGACGTCACTGTACACAAAGAGCGTGGCGGCCAGGGCAAAAGCACCCAACCTGCTAGAGATAGACTAAAAAGCGACGTCCGGGCAGACGTACCCAGACAAAAGAGACCTAAGCAGGAGGCGCTGCTTGTCAAGGTATCTAACCTGGGATATGCGGGATACTAAAAACCGTAAAACAAAAAGTAAATCTAACCGAAATCGGGGTAGAGGTAAGCGATATTAGAAAAACCAGAAGCGGGAAACTACTACTCACCGTGCGGAATGGAAAAGAAAAACTTAAAGCCCTCAAGGAAGAAATCAAGAACAAGATCCCGGATGCAACGACAACCCGCCTGACCAGCAAAAAGGTCCTCCACATAAAAGACCTGGACGAAGTGTCGACCGTCGAAGAAGTGAAGAAAGCCATCTCAAGCACCATCTCGGCTAAGCCAGAAAAAATAGAGGTGAGAGCTCTGCGGCCCGCAAATGCCAATAAGCAAAACGTAACGGTGGTAATGGACAAGATAGATGCCATAAAGCTGACGAAAATGGGCACTATCAAAATAGGGTGGTCCAAATGCAGAGTCCTGAAGCGGAAGGCAGACTTAAAATGCTTTAGATGCTGGGAGTATGGTCACACGCGGGTGCAATGTAGGGGCCCCGACAGGGAGCATCTATGCCTAAAGTGCAGTAAAGAAGTACACAAGGCATTAGACTGCAAGAACAACCCGTACTGTGTACACTGCGCCAAAGAAAGACAGCAATCGGGCAGCCCAGCGTGTCCAACAGGCAAGAAGAGAAGGAAACGGGAGGTACCTAGACCGGAAACCTCGAACAACAATGCCTAGAATAAAAATCCTGCAAGTCAACTCATTCAGGAGTCGCCAATGCCACAATCTGACCTTGGCCACGGCCACGGAAATAGGTGCTTCCGTGATACTTCTGAGTGAACCAAACCGAAACGCCGTAAAAAACAGAAAAGATTGGACTTGTGATGATGATCTGGATACTGCCATAAAAGTGATGGGAAACTATAAAGCGAGTTGGGCAAGGACACAGCTTCACGTACATAGTTACGCCGAACCTGACTGTCTACAATTGCTACTCATCCGGAAACAAGGACATAGAAGATCTCGACGAAATTCTCAGTCAAATTGGAAGGTTAATTCGATTCAATGGGGAAAAGGCAATCGTTGTAGAAGACTTCAACGCAAAGTCCCCGCAGTGGGGCAAAAAAATAACGGATAGAAGAAGACAACTGTTGACAGAATAGATAGCGGAAAACGGCCTAGTGGTCATCAACAAGGGTAGCAAGCCGACATTCCAGAGGCGTGACTACTTTTCCACACTGGACTTGACGCTAGCCACCTATGACGTCAAGAATAGGATTGGGAAGTGGGAAGTCAGCGACCGCAAATCCCTGAGCGACCACAACTATATCATCTTCGAGGTCATTAAGGAAAGTGTGCCACCGCGTAGGAGTAGGAGTATCCGTAATCGCGTAGGCTGGCAGGTCAAAAAACTCGATAGGCAAAAACTACCACAGGCATTGGCAGAGAACTGCAACAAGTAGGCCAGCTGCAAGCGCCTTTACCCACGCACTGACAGAAATATGCGATCGAACGATGCCCAAAAGAACCAGCGCAAAAAGAGGGAACGACCCGGAGGGGAGCCAACACCTATGAAAAGAGTACAAAGTTTGCAAAAAATCTTTGCAAAATAGGTTAAAGACATCTAAACGAGAGTGCTGGAAAGCACTATGTGATAGTATAGACTGTGATATCTGGGGAGACGGCTACAAGATAGCCATGAAAAGGTTGTCCGGTTTTCCCCCCAGACTGCAATTGGAGATGCAAACCGTGAAGGAAGTGGTGGATCACCTCTTTCCGGTGCATCAACATGTAACCTTCATCTGTGATAAATCTGTGACATTTACCAATTTTAGTTTAAGTGAATTACGAGCGGCATGTGTGAAACTAAAGCACAACAAGACACCTGGACCAAGAAGCATACCTCCAGAAATAATTAAGGAAGTTGCAATAAATAAGCCGGAGTATACGCTGGCAGTATACAACAAGCTGGCCATTAGAGCAAGCATTCCGGCGGACTGGAAGCGTGCCAGGCTTGTGCTCCTGAGAAAAGGAGACAAACCTCTGAACAACCCTGCATCGTACCGTCCAATATGCTTACTGGATGTTGAGGGAAAATTCTACAAGCAACTAATACTCGGTAGGCTGAACACCGAGCTTTTACGCACGAGTGGCTTGTCGGAACGACAATACGGCTTCAGGGCAGGTCCGCAAACGGTAGATGCCATAAATGAAATTACCAGGTTTGCCCGTGAAGCGGAGGTAAACTACTCTACCACACACCGGAGACTGTGCGCTGTACTAACGCTGGATGTGCAAAATGCCTTCAATAGTGCATCGTGGCAGCACATATTGGAGGAACTTTGAGACAGGAAGATAGACGAGAGTCTAATCAGTATAGTGGCAGCCTACCTTTCCGAAAAAGAGATACTACTGAAGGCAGCAGACTCGATCAAGACCAGATGGGTAAACAGCGGTGTTCCGCAGGGATCGGTTCTGTGCTCGACTCTGTGGAACGTTCTCTACGATGGTGTATTGAGACTAGATCAACCAGAGGAAGTGACCTTCATAGGCTTTGCAGACAACGTGGCAATGGTGGTCGTCGCCAAGGGAGAGGAGAGCCTTATGAACTCTGCAAATATTGCTCTCCAAAGAGCATCAAACTGGCTAGAGAGTAAAGGACTACAACTTGCTCCAGAGAAGACCGAGGCTGCCCTACTAATCAAGAAGCGCAAGATGGCTCCAATACACTTTATGGTCCAGGACACTGTAGTGGCTCCATCTAAAGCCGTAAAGTATCTGGGAGTGTGGCTAGATACAAAACTTTTGTTTGCCGAACAAGTCGCGAAGACTGTCAAAAAGGCTGAGAAGACCTTATCAGCATTGGCTAGCCTGATGCGGAACATTGGAGGACCCAGGGCCTCCAAAAGAAGACTAAAGGCATCTGTGGTTTACTTCCAGATGCTTTATGCCGCACCTGCGTGGCACGTGGTAGCGCAGAATCACAAGCTGCTCAGAAAATTAAATAGTGTGCAGCGCAAAATAAACATAAGAATATGTTGCGCGTACAGGACCATCTCGATGGAGGGAGCGGGAGTAATAGCTGGAGTGCCGCCTATAAAACTCCTTATACAGGAACGCAAGGAACAATATTCCGGAGTGGACAGTGCGACCGCAAGGGATAGGTTAGAGGCGAGATGGCAAGAGAAGTGGACAAGTGGTCAGTATGGACGGTGGACGTACCGCTTAATTCCTAATATCTAGGTATGGATAGATAGGCCGTACGGGGAAGTGGACTACTTCATCACCCAAGCTCTTTCCGGGCACGGATGCTTCCGTAAATACTTGCATGACCGCCATCGGGCGGAAACCAGCGCATGTAAGTACTGCGGAAAAGAAGACACCGCGGAGCATACTCTGTTTGTTAGTCCCGAAGTGGAAGAACGAGAGAAACCTCTACTCTCTACACACTGGCAGAGTCTTTAATCACGCCAACGTCATAAGCGATCTAGTGTCAACCGAGGAAACATGGATGAGCGTATATAGTACCATCCAAACAATAATTGAATGTAATGGAAGAGATGAAAGATGATACTATAATACTATTACGGACAACTCTCCTACCAAAGCAATGCGCAAGCGGTCCCAGTGGGTTGAGCAAGAAGAGGGGGAGGTGGTTTAGTAAGTAAATATCTCACACTACCTCGTCGGCAGAACCTACGGCGAGGTGTACGGCGAGGTGTCTTTTGAAGATTACACCTCCTCGGCAAAAAAAAAAGGTTAGGTTAATGTATAGGTACTGGCATCAAAGTCTTGTGGTTGTGTGATATTAGTTTAAAATTTTAGCAACTGTAATATTAGATTTAGTATTTATTTGTTTATTTATTTATTTAACCATTTTAATGTGTTGATTTGTCTCCTCAGGTCTATAACCTGAAGTTATTATTATTAAAATAAAATAATTAGTTTATGACTTAAGTAGTCGACGCTAAAATACTTCTTTTTTAATGTTTTTTTTGTTTTGTTTTAATTAATAAATAATTTTGCATCATAAAAATTATTTTTAATCCTGTAATGCCGTTTTTTCTTTTTGATAAAATATTTTTTTAATACATCTGATACTAAGGCTGTTTAATTCGTCCACAATTAATGACTTTAAATTTAAATAAATATTTCATTGACAAACAAATTAATGTATTATTTTTTTGCCCAATTATTAAAAAAAAGTATTAGTACGCAAAGACAACATCTTTTAAAATTGGATCTATTTGTTTTAAAAGCTCTGTTAATTTTAATTTTAATATTAAATTACAAATTTTATTCAATTTATTACTGTTAAATTTGTAGGTTTCAAAATAAAGCGGTAAATAGCTGATTTAAAAAAAAAACTAAAAAGTTGGTTACTATTACAGGAAATAATTAATTACATTTGTATGTACGTTTATAAAACGTAACAAAAATATTTTGACTATTTGGTTATTAAATTAAAAGCGTACACAATTTTTATTTATATTGTTTTAATTTTATTTATTTATTTCAATAAAAATCAAACTTACTATAGCCCATACAAGACAATCTTTAATATCTAAATAGATAATTAAAGACCAAACTAATGCGATCAAAACTTTGTGGATAGGTACGCTTTTGTACTCTATACTAAAACATTATAGGAGTCATTACCTTTCGGAGAACAACGTACTCGCTAACATGATTACGGGTAACCATTTAATTTAAGTGCTCCTTCTCTGGTTGCAGTGTGTTATGACAAAGTGAGGTGGAATGAGAATTTGTATAGGTAGGAAAAGCCGCGGATCGGCTGTAATATAATTACGTCTAGTCGCTTCTCTAATTATACTGCTCTCAATGAATCTGGCAACAATTCACTTGAAACACAATTAGAATCTTTATATTTGCTAATTGATTGTTCAATTTTAATTCCTTATTTAAACCAATGTTTTTTAAGTTAATGCCTGAAATAAATATAGCATTAACAACACGGTAAAATTATTTTTTAACACTTACTATTGCATTATAAATAAATTATAAAATGTTTTAAATTAGTTACTTTTTAAATAGATATACATATCAATATTAAAAAAAATCGGTTGTGTTGTAGACAAAAAAATCTCTAAAAAATACGTCAATAAATTGAAGCAAAATAGAACATGTTCTATTCTAATATTTTAATTTGACTAGAAATTAGTCTATAAATTATCAGATTACATCTGTTTATTTATGGAACCAAATTAAATTTTACAAATGTAAAGACATAAATTTTTTTTTATTGTCTGCGTTACTACCAGTACTCGTAATTGATACGTTCAATTAAGAGTATTTTTTGTTCTTCATATTATATGTGTATAATTTCTGAGTTACATATGCAATATGATCGGTATATTTTACATATTGTAAAACAATTATTATACAAACAGGCAAAGGTAAATTGAGTCAATTAGTTCACAAAACACTACCTCTCTGTTATCGATAGACATAGAAATACTTAATAGCTCTATTGTTCCCGCAGTAAAAAAGTCATAAATTTTTTTTTTTTTTTAATTTAAATTTTATGTATGAATTTAAATATTTTGTTATTTTTTAGTTATGCTACTTTAGTTTATTTTATGTTATCCTGTATTGGTTCTTCCGTTGGGTAATAAAGATTATTATTATTATTATTATCATTATTATAAATAGTTTTAAATTTTTTACTGTTGGAAGTTATACAATTAAAAACTTATTTTTGTTTTGTTTTGTTTTGTTTAACCATTTTTGCACACAAGTCAGGTTTTTTAAAATTAAAATTTATATGTTGTTTAAAAACAGATGTTTTTTTAGTTGACCGGTTATGAAAATATTATTATTGTAACAAGTTTCCTTTGATATAGTATTATAGAATACGCCATGTTTTGTTTTGATTTAAATAATAATACATAATTACATATACGAGTGAGTAATTTATTCACCTTTTTATAAAATTTGTTGCGTTTTGTATTATTTTAAAATAAAAAAAATTGTTTGTGTATGTACACTAGACTGATTCTTAAATTTTTTTGGGAATTTTTTTGTGTGCATCTTCATAAACTGATCTTTATGCAAAAACAGTAATCCATGTCAAATTTCACCCCTTAAAAATCAAAAGATGGTTGGCAGTACGGCAGAGAGAGCATGTACAAATACCAGCGCTAACAAAAGTTAAGCAACGGCCGCTCAGGTCACAACTTGGATGGGTATACCCAAAATGATGCCGAGCGTAGCGTTCTTTCCAATAAGGGTCCGTTACTTCATATATGCATCCATACATGTCTTCTCTGTGGCTTGGTGTGTCCTACACCTTAACACCTAACGGTATTAAGAGGTTATTAAATATATATATATATATATACTTATATATATATATATGATGTAAGAAGTGTATTCGTCCAACAATTTTTATATATAATCGTATGTGTTGTCGTCCTACATTTGAATGTAGGAGCATTACACTTTATATCTTAACACACAAAAATCAGCCTGCGGGCTTATAGATACGTATAGATACCGCCTGCTGTGAGGGTCGAGCAAGTAACATGGAATAAGAGAGTTATTTAAATCTTATCAAGATGTTTGTTTAGGACGTGGAATTTATTCTTTTCAACTGATAATATGTATTATATGTATATTGTGTGATACCTTATTCTAACGGATATTGCAATAATTATGCCAATTTTAAAATTAAAATAATGTGCAAAATATATTGAAAATAATTTAACCATATCATTTATTTTCAATTGTTTTATAATTACTATCAGGTTAGTAAATGTAGCTCTACAAAATCTTATTAGTCAACAGCTGCACATTTATTACAATTAAAACGACGACAAAAACTAGATAAACAAAGTATCCATTTTAATAAAATTAACATGTGGGTGATATAATATATACAGGGAGTTTATAAATGAATGGGATTATGTAATCACTTTAAATGTGCCGCTTTTGTTAAATTGTTCACTAAACTATTTGTTTTGACAGATCAACTTTGACAGCTGTCAAGCAAACATATGAAAACATATGTAGTATAGTGAACGATTTTAAAAAGGCGGCATATTTAAAGTGATTACATAATCCCATTCATTTATAAACTCCCTGTATTATACAAGTGTTATTACTAAAATGTAAATTAGAAAAACTGTAATATAAGATTGCAAGTACATAATCACTGCATAACACTTTATTTAGTTGCTTTGATATAAATATTATTGCCAATTTTCTTCTTTTTCTTAATTCAAAAGCATTTTTTACTTTTCTAATGTAATGCTACTTACTAGAAAAGTATTGTTTTTATGTCAAAATGATATTATATAATGTATGTACATATGGGTGTCTGTGAACACAATTGCACAATTGCACGAGTGTATGAAAATGTGAGCAGTAAGAGTAGTAAAAGTAGTAAAAGTAGTGAGAATGTGAGAATAATGAAAATGTGAAAGTAGTGACATTGTGAGAGTAGTGAGTATAGTGAAATCGCTAAAGTAGTGAAAATGTAAGAATAGTAAAAATGTGAGAATGTGAAAGTAGTAAAAATGTGAAAAAAATGAGATTGCCTGAGTAGTAAGAATGTAAGGGTAGTGAGAATATAAGAGTAGTAAGAACTTTTACATTCTCAATCACTTTCAGTCAGTGTAGGGAATATGTGAAAATATTGAAAATAGTGACAATGTGAGATTAGTAAGAATGCGATAGTAGAAAGTTTTTGAGAATAGTAAGAATATAAGAGTAGTAAAAATGTGAGTTTAGTGAGATTGTGAGAATAGTGAGAGTGTGAGAATAGTAAGAGTGTGAGAATAGTGAGAGTGTGAGAATAGTGAGAGTGTGAGAATAGTGAGAGTGTGAGAATAATGAGAGTGTGAGAATAGTGAGAGTGTGAGAATAATGAGAGTGTGAAAATAGTGAGAGTGTGAGAATAGTGAGAATATGAAAATAGTGAGATTGTGAGAATAATGAAAATGTGAAAATACTGACAATGTGAGAGTAGTAAAAATGTAAAAGTAGAGAAAATGTAAGAATATTAAAAATGTGAGAGTGGTAACTAGTGATAACGTAAGAAAAGTAAGAACAAAAGAGTAGTGAGAATAATAAGAATGTAGGAGTAACTAACATGTGAGAGTAATGAGAATTTGAGAGTAGTTTAAATGTGAAATTCGTGAGAATGTGAGAGTAGTGAGAATATGAGAGAAGTGAGAATGTAAGTGTAGAAAGAATGCAAAATAGATAAAATGTGAGAACGTGAGAATAATAAGAATGTGAATGTAATGAGAACGAGAGTAAGGAGAATGTGAGAATAGTGACAATGTGAGAGTTGTGAAAATGTAAAAGTAGTGAGAATGTGAAACAAGAGAAATTGTAAGAAATGTAAAAATGTGAGAGTATTAAGAATGTGAGAGTAGTGAGAATATAAGAATAGTGAGAATGTGAAAGTAATAAGAATGTGAGAATAGTTAAAATGTGAGAGTAGTAAAAATTGAAAAGTTGTTGGAATGTGAATGTAATTAGAATTTTAGACTAGTGAGAATATGAGAGTAGTGAATGTAAAAGTAGTGAGAATGTACAAACAGTAAAAATGTAAAAGTAATGACAATGTGAGAATGTGAAAGTATTATACATGTAAAAGTAGTAAGTATGTGAAAATGTGAGAGTAGTAAGAGTGTTAAAGTAAAAAAAGTGTGCGAGTATTGAATTATGAGAATATTGTAAATAGTGATAATGTGATAGTGAGAATGTAAAAATAGAAAGAATGTGAGAATAGTAAGATGGTGATAGTAATAAAAATGTGAGAGTAGTGAAAATGTAAGAGTTGTAAAAATAGTGAAAATGTAAAAGTTGTAAAAGTAGTGAGAATGTGAGAGTAGAGAGAATATAATTATACTAAAAATGTGAGAGTAGTGAAAAAAAGTAGTGAGAATGTGAGAATAGTGAGAATCTGAAAATATTGTGAATATGACAGTAGGGAAAATGTGAGAATAGTGATAATGTGGGAGTAGTGAAAGTAAAACGATAATCAGAATAGTAAGAATGTAAGTGTAGTAAAACTAGTGAAATTGAAAAAAAAATTAAAACGTAAAAGTAGTGAAAATAATGAGAATGTAAGAGTAACTAAAGTGTGAGAGTAATGAGAATATAAAAGTAAATAGAATTTGAGATTAGTGAGATGTGAGAGCAGTGAGAATGTGAGTGAAGTAAAAATGTAAGTGTAGAGAAAATGTAAAAATTAAAAAAATGTGAGAATAGTAAAAGTGTGATAGTAGTGAGAATGTGAGAGTAGGAAAAGTTTCAGAATTAATAGTGATAATGTTAGTGTTGTGAAAGTAGTGAAAATGTGAAAGTTGTGGAAGTAGTAAGAATTTGAGAGTAAGGAGAGTGTGAAAGTAGTTTGAATATGAGAGTAGTGAAAATATGAGAATAGTGAGAATAGTAAAAGTAGTAAAAATGTAAGAGCAAAAACAGTTGTAAAATTGTAAGTGTAGTAAGAGTATGAGAATAGGGAAAATGTGAGAGTAGTTATTAGGTAAAAGTAAAAGTAAAAGTAAGAGTATTGATAATATGAGTGGAGAGAGAATGTAAGAACAGTAAGAATGTAAAAATAGTAAAAATGTAAGAATATTGAGAATGTGAAAGTAGTGAGAATAGTAAGAATGTAAGAGTATGAAAACTAGTAAAAATGTAAGAGTAATGAAAATGTTAAAATAGAGAAAATGTGAGAATATGAAAGTGAAAATGTGAGAGTGAAAATGTAAGAGTGCGAATGTGAGATTGAGAATGTAAGAGTAAAAATGTGAGAGTTAGTATGTGAGAGTGAAAATGTAACAGTAAGAATGAAAATGTAAGAGTGAGAATGTGAGATTGATAATGTGAGAATGTGAGTGTGAGAATGTGAGAGTGAGAATGTGAAAGAAAGTATGTAAGAGTGAAATGTAAGAGTGAGAATGAAAATGTAAGAGTGAGAATGTGAGAGCAATAATGTGAGAATGTGAGTGTGAGAATGAGAGAGCAAAAATGTAAGAATGAGAATGTGAGAGTAAAAATGTAAGAATGAGAATGTGAGAGTGAGTATGTAAGAGTGAAATGTAACAGTAAGAATGAAAATGTAAGAGTGAGACTGTGAGAGTGATAATGTAAAAATGTATGAGTAAGAATGTGAAAGTGATAATGTAAAAATGTAAGAGTGAGAATGTGAGAGTAAAAATGTAGCAGTAAGAATGAAAATGTAAGATTGCGAATGTGAGAGTGATAATGTGAGTGTAAGAATGTAAGAGTGAGAATGTAAGAGTGAGAATGTGAAAGTAAGTACGTAAAAGTGAAAATGTAACAGCAAGAATAAAAATGTAAGAGTAAGAATGTGAGAGTGATAATGTGAGAGTGATAATGTGAGAGTGATAATGTGAGAGTGATAATGTGAGAGTGATAATGTGAGAGTAAAATAGAGAAAGTAAAAATGTGAAAAAAATAATGTAGATTGTAAGAGTGAGATTGTGAGAGTGAGAATGTGATAGTAAGAAAGTGACAGTGAGAATATGAGAGTGAGAATGTATGAGTGAGAATGAGAATGTGAGAATGTAAAAGTAAGAATTTGCAAGTGAGAATGTAAGAGTGAAATTTAACAGTAAGAATGAAAATGTAAGAGTAATTTTGTGAGAGTGATAATGTGAGAATGTGAGAATGTGAGAGTGAGAATGTAAGAGTGAGAATGTAAGAGTGAAAATGTAACAGTAAGAATACAAATGTAAGAGTGAAAATGTGAGAGTGATAATGTGAGAGTGATAATGTGAGAGTAAGAATGTGAGAGTGATAGTAAGAATAAAAGTGTTAGAACGAGAATGTGAGAGTGAGATGGTAAGAGTAAAAATGCAAAAGTGAAAATGTGACAGTAAGAATGCAAATGTTAAAATAAAGTAAGTTTGAGAATGTAAAGGTGAGAATGTGTGAGTGATAATGTAAAAATGTAAGAGTAAGAATGTAAAAGTGACAGTGTGAGAGTGAAAATGTGAGAGTGAAAATGTGAGAGTAAGAATATGAGAGTGAGAATGTGAAAGCAAGAATGTAAAAGTAAGAATGTGAGAGTGAGAATGTGAGCGTGAAAATGTAAGAGTGAGAATGAAAATGTGAGAATGTAAACGTAAGAATTTGAGAGTGAGAATGTAAGAGTGAAACTTTAACAGTAAGAATAAAAATGTAAGAGTGAGTAAGTTTGAGAAAGTAGTGATGAGAATATAAAAATAAAATTGTGAGAGTGAGAATGTAATAGTAAGAATAAAAATGTAAAAGTGAGAATGTGAGAGTGATAATGTAAGAATGTGAGAATGAGAATACAAATTTCAAAATAAAAATGTGAAAATAAGAATGTAGACTGTAAGAATGAGAATGTATAAGTAAAATATTTTGGTGACCCATAATAATTGATTATCTGTACAAGTCAGAAAGTTTTTTATAGTATGGTTTTACTTGTTGAAGTAAAGTAGTAAAGTGAATTTTAGCACCAAAATAGCAATATTTGCAAATTAAGCTATTAATCACAAGTTTTTTTTTTCAACTACATATCACTGGATTTGCTATTTTTAAATGTATCAATTGATGTATTTGGTAAGCAAACGCGTTTTTATTTATTTAGTTTTGATGCTAGTGGTTGCTAGTGCTTTTCGTTGGCATTTTATTATAGTATTTAATAGAGACAACTCAGAAAAATATTACTATAACCGGCATTTTATTTGTCATCTATTTTATTTTGCTTTTTTATAAAAAATCGTCCAATCGCCTTATAACTGAAGATCATCGGTCTAATCTTAATGCTTTATACTGTATAAATTTTAGTTTAATCTTTAACTGTTATTTGAGTTTGTAAAAATTAAATTTAATAAATAAATTGCAAGTATTGCAAAGATAATAAATTTGTACCTTTAAATTAAAATAAGTGGGCTCTGCCCGAGGGGTTAACAACTTTCGTAATCAGTGTACAAAATAAAAATAATCATTACAGAATCAAATAATAATTACGTAATATTTGTAATCATTACATAATCAAGTAATTATTATATAATCACGTAATAATTATATAATCACGTAATCATTACATAATCTTGTAATAAATAGTATAATCAAATATTAAAACACGCGTATTCAAATAATCAAATATTGATTACGCGTATTCAAATAATCAAATGTTGAGTACGCATATTCACATAATCAAATATTGGTTTTATGGAATCATTTATATTCGCATGGTAAATTCAGTCGTGTCCAATCCGTATCTAATTGTACCGCTAGAGATTTATTTCCAGACAATTTTACAGGTGTTTTTATACAACCCTTGGCATGTGTGTGTGTGTTGTGCAGTTATTTATTTATTATATTAAAATAAAAACCTACTTCAGTCGAATATAATTATTCAATGGTACAAATTTTATTATGTATTGTTATTATTTTTGTTGAAAAGATTTTTATATGTTTATTTTTTAATGTAATAAATCACATTTTTATTCTTGGTGGTGGATTTTTTCTAATCTACATAAAACATTAATAAACATTGAGATAGGTATATTTTTAGTTTATGTTTCTTATTATCTATAAGAAATTGCAGTAAGTACTTTATTGAAGATTATTATAAAACATAAGTATTATAATAATATATTAATATTAAACATTATAAATATAATTTTATGATCGGTATAAAATAATTAATGCATGCAGATTTAATACAGAATTATTTATTGAATAATCATGTAATTATTATATAATCACATAATCATTTTCATTTTTTATTTATTTATGCTTTTTACGGCTATTTTACATCGCCACAGTAAGTCTACGACTTGTTTAAAGTGGTTTGATGGGACCAACAGCTTAAAACGTGACTTCCGAACCACGCTGGTGGATAAAGAGCAAGTTATCATTTCAGTCATATTTTGGGGATCGAACCCCGGACTGCTCGCATGATATGCAAGTACTCTACCATTGAGCTATCACACCATATTGAATAATCATGTATTCATTACATAATCATATAATCATTACGCTTTCATTAAATAATCACGTAATCATTGCGTATTCATTAAAAAATCACGTAATCATTGAGTATTCATTAAATAATCACGTAATCAAGTCGTAATCATAATCATGTAATCATTACATAATCACGTAATTATTACATAATCGCGTAATCATACATAATCACGTAATAATTACGCGTATTCATAATCAGGTGTACATTTTTTTACTTAGTTGTTAACCCCTCGGCTCTGCCAATAAAAAGAAACTTATTAATTACTGACAAATTCAGAAAATTTAAAATGAAAACTGGCATTTATTTATAACCGGCAAAATAATAATTTCAAATTGTCAAATTAAATAAATTGATAAATAATTAATAAATAACAAATATAATTAATGAATTATTGTTATAACAATGACAAACAGATAAAAAAAATTGAAATAAGTTTTGTTTTTAATAATCATCAGCTCTAAATTAGAATTTAATAAAAAAACTCCATTCAGTGCTGAAATGATTGTGAATACACGTACGTGATTAACTAATAATTTTTATGCATCATAGTTGGCGGTATTAAAAAATCAGTAATAGCCGGGATAAATTTTTACCGTCGCATTACTTACTTAATTCAGTAATAACCATAAAAAAATAGAGCGTTGGTACTAATTTGAAAAGAACAAGGCCACTTGATAAATAGTTAAAAAATGACAAATCTGGTTATTGCATTGCAATTATGATAATAACTGGCGCCAGACATACTAAGATATACTTATTGCAACAATTAAGATTTTAAATAATTCAATTATTTATTGTAAATGATTTAAAGATTGACTTTGTATCCAATAGTTTTTATTATTTATTCTTGAAGAGTATAAAAAAGTCTTGATTATGTGGGGGTATTCAGATAACAAGAAATAAATAGTAAGATATTTGCTTATAGTTTTAAACTATAACTCAAAATAAGCTAAACATTGCTACACATGATCCTTCACTTTTTGATAATTATTTTTAAAACTGCAAGTTGCTACCTGTAAGCTGCTAAAATTGTAAATTGTTTTGCCAAATATATAAACAAAATTATAATTGATTTGTTTATAATTATGCAGTTAGTTGCAAACTGTTATTAGATTTTTTATCAAAATTTTATCAGATTTTTTAATGGCTAGGAAACGACTAAATAAAAATATAAATGTTGCAAACGTTATTTTTTATTGAAAGATAAAAATTGATAAAATTATGTATCTCACACTCTTACAATATCAACCAAACTTACAAAATAACAATTTCTAGTTAAGTTAAAATGTCAGTATAAAAATATATTATATGCCGTATAAATACATATTGATTATTCAGATTAAATAAATTATTAAAACTAATAATAATCACTAACTCAACGAACCAACGCGCAGCGCAATAACAAACTGCAAAAAGGCACAGAGTGCACAGGAGCCTTGTGCAATATTAAAACATGCTCACCGACGGATAAAGATGCTTCACCCGTCTGTCTTCCGCACTTTATCTGCTATATTGTTGATGTCAGGATATTTGCAGTTATTAAATACTACTATGGTAATGTTATCTTAGTAATACTACTATTATCAATAATTACTTGACAATAACTAGTTTGTAATACATAGTTAATAATTTGCTATATTAAATTATTTGTAAATAATAAATAATCAAATGTATGCATTACATAATAAATAGTAGAGATGTTATAAAGAAATTTCTATTTATAAACCATTCAATTATAAAATTGTATAAAAAATAACAATAAAATTTCAACAACAGCTAACTTTGTAAAAATAACATGAACGAGCATTTGAAATTTATTGCACAAACAAAACGCAACGGGACATAAATATTTGCCGCGGGGCAGACGTTAGTCCTACACAAACACAAAGTTTGCTTCCGTCGGATCTCTGAAAAATGTAGCACAAAACCACTTTAAACGCAAAACGTTACTCCTAGCGCACCGTGGAGGACTACAACGCTTTATTCACACGAAATGTAAGACAAATACACTTAAAACAAACCTATATATATATATATATATATATATATATATATATATATATATAAGAATCAAAAGAACGCTGCCTTTAAAGTTTTAAAAATAAACTCCTCACCTCACTTAAAAAACTTTATTAAAATGCAAAAAATTTGACAAAATAAAAAAAATATGTACATACGTCATTTTAAAAGTTGTCTAAATTTTAAAAAAATAATTATTGACCAAAGCTTTAACTTTTAATAATTTTTGTTTACAAGTCTAATTTCATGTTCAAAATTTAAAATATAATACACACGTGTTCTTTAGAATCTAAAGGGCATACTTTTTTTTTGCATAAATTCACTTTCTGAGGGTGCACACAAAAAAATTCCAAAAAAATATTTAAAGAACCAGTCTAATGTACACAAATGTCACCTATCAATTAGTCGACCGCCTGGTTCATAAAACTAAATAAATATTATTTTTGATTACAATATAGTGTAAACAAAGCTTATTAACAAGTGCGATGTTAACAAATCCTTATTGAGTGTTAAAAAAGTTTTATTGTTTATTTGAAAGAATAAAAAACCATAATGTAGGTAATACTAAACTACACAATATAAAATAAATTATGTAAAACACATAATTATTTATATTTGTCAATCTTGCGTATGCATGGTCAATAAATAATACATTTTAAAATTTTAAAAAAAGCACGTAGTGTCTATATATCTGCTCTATGCCCTTCAAATAATTTATTGTTGGGATAAAGTCGTGGCCTCGTTTGTATAAATTAATATTAAACATAAATGTTGCTATTTAAAAATATAAAGTTGGTTATCATTGTAAGTATAATAAAAGTAAAATCATGTACTTGGTTTTATAGTATTTAAAAAATCATTTATAATGTTTTTTAAGACATTCAAATTGCTGACAAACACCTATTATAAATATATCTTTTGCTCAACATACCTACATTTACTTCAGCGTCCACCAAAACGCAACTGCAAGTTTTTAAAGTAACACAACCAATTTTTTTACTTGGTTTACTTCTAAATATTTTTGCCTAAAAGTGGTAATTTGGAGCATGTCGCTTTATCTGATCAAAAAAAAAGTTGAAGAAACATTATAAGAAATAAATTTGAAACCATTCAACACTCATCAAAAAAATTTGGTTGTTTTTCAATGATCTTCGTGAAGCTTCTCAAGTAAAAAAAAAAACATAAAAATTAAGGTTGTCAAAAAAATCCTAAATCTAATGGTAAGAATGGAATTAACAAATAGAACGGAGGCATTGTTTAATGCCAAATATGCTAACTCTACGGACCCACCGTTAAAAGATGCTTTAAAGCAACATTAGTATGCCAAAATTGTTAAAGTTTCTATCAACTGTTGACATGCCCAAAATGCACAGATCCAGTTTGACCTCTACTCCAGCTATTCCGCTAGTTATCAGAAATACAAAGCCCACACCAAAATAATAACTGCTTAATCTAAAAATTAAATTCGTCACTCTGCTGTCAGGGGCCACACAGAATCATACTCAAGCTTTTCAAAATTTAACTTTTTGCAAAGCTCCAAATGCAGTCACGGCAAACAAATTTTTTTTCAACATGCTGTTGCCACCAGTTCCAAACGAGTCAAACAACTAAATAGCCATGGCTACACTCATCAACTACAAAAACTATAAACAATATACCAACAATATTATTAAAGGTAGGTTTTTATAATGCTAACATCATCCTGCATAAAAAAAAGATAGATCGGCATTAATAGTTTTTTTAGGCTGATATGCCATAAATCTAATCTAACTAAAAAAAAGATAAAATCTTTTTTAACCACAACATCAACGACATGCTAATTTGAGTTGAATTAATGACTTGCGTTGAGTATTTAAAATACTTTCACATATTTAAAAACGTTATAGGTAGACTAGAAGCTTGAGACAGTAATTTTTGCAAAATTTAATGCAATCGTAATAAAAGTGCCTGGGTTAAGCATTATCAAACTCGCATCTGAGTACGTCTACCTATTTAACCATAGCATTTTGTAGACTTTGAAACCCAGCGTGAAACAGTCTCACAACCAACGTAAAAAGTCGAGCATTGCAAGACCACTTTAAATTAAAGGCTATCAAGTCATAGGCGACTAAGATAAATCCAATTATTACAATTTTGTTAATTACCAAAAAAACGTCCTAGATGTAGCAATACTAAAAAACGTCAACTGCATATCAAAATTAAAACAATCAATGCCTTAAGCTTTAACCAAAACTTAGTAAGACTTTCTATTAAAAAGACTCCTGACAAAAGCATTGATTTGTAAAAATACTCAAATTTCTTTATAATCTTTATAAAAAAGTTATGTCGCACAAATATCAGTGCTGAAAGATCTCCAAAACCTTGCGTTTCTATACTTGTCAGACATGGTAAAAACGGAATCCAATACTATATAAAAAAAACCAGGGCGTTTGCTGACAGCTTCAAACTCCAATGCTTTCTTTTCATGACAGAAAACAACCAAAAAATCAACAATTTCTTGTCTGACGACAACATACTGCTGAGCAGCGTTTGACCGTCTTGTATCAGAAGAAATATATTAAAACTCTTAATAATATTGCTAAAAGAATTCTACGTACAAAACACTTTTCAAAAGCTTGAAATTAACATTGCAAAATTTAAAAAATAACCATAAGTTAATACAATAACAATACAGCACTACTCTACAGCTTAAGAACATTAATAGTAGTTACCATAAGGTTTTAATAAACTACCAGTAATCTTTAGGATTGGCTAAATAACTGGCGTGTCAAAATAAATCCAAAGAAAAACACAGCTGTTTTCTTTACAAAGCGACACACCGCACTTTACAAAAACGTATTCTATAATCCGATGTTGCTAAGTATCTAAGAATTATTTTTTATAAAGAACCGATGTACAAATTCCACGTATAGACCAATATAGATTAGGCCAAATTGAAAAAAACTTGCTATTTCTAATACTTTGACAGAACAGCAAGATATCGTTTTGGCACAAAACTCTCAGACCTCAAATTACGTTTGCTTCCCCAATCTGGAGATCAGCCGCAAACCCTCACCTTAATTGTTTTGAAACTTTTCAAAACTTAACCTTACGTTAAGACCATACCGACCGCTACCTTGATTTGTAGTATTTGAACAAAAACGGCAACTTCCCCTTCATCGCTGTGTCTACAAATAATTTGATAATCAATTTATTTTTTTACCAGTACATTTAGAAAGGATTAAACTATGATATGTCGAAGTCTTTTTTGTGAAATTATATTTGCAAATAGCAACAAATTGCATTCAAAAATACAGAAAAATGCATTTATTTCTATATTTGATGGTTTTTTTTGGCTATTTCTTAACTATTATTTGACAAAAAGACTTCGACATTTCATAGTTTAATCCTTTCTAAATGTTCTGGTGAAAAAATAATCGATTATCAAATTATATGTAGAAGCCGCGATGAAGGGGAAGTTGCCGTTTTTGTTAACATACTACAAATCAAGGTAGCGGTCGGTATGCTCTTAAGTTTAGTTGGCAAGCACTTTTTTTGTAAAAGTAAATCCGACACTTTAAGTCTTCTATATAATTATATAATCACGTAGAATTTTTTTGAATCTAATCAGCTTGGCTTTGTAAAAGGAAAATCTACAGTTACCAAAGGTTTGTAAAAAAATTGTATTTAAAAAGTTGGGTTTTAACAAAAGATTGGACTTGTTTACAGAGGTCTCCTATTTAGACAATCAAATGATATGTTACTTGGTTAAAGTAAACAAGCATTGCTAATAAATATTAAAATATGTGTGTTCTTTAAATATAAAAAAATAATTAAATTAATTAATTATTTTCAGCAAGTATAACTGCTAAGGAATTAAAAACACTGCGTGTTATATTAAACTTAACGTAATTTAAAACAATCAATTATATAAAAAAAAAATATCTAAAGTGAGCACCGCTACCTGCACCTATATTATTTAGAAACAAAACGAATACTGTATCAAAGGCTTTAGTTAAAAAATATCAAGTTGATGTTATTTACACATTTTTTATAGACTTTTGATCAAGTTCAACACAATATCTTTATTAAAATATTGCATTTGTGTGGTTTAAGTAATGACATCATAAGTTTGTTGGCATCTTATGTTAACAATTAGGTCAACTTTGTTGATCTTAACTAAATAAACTCACAGAAATTTATACTTAGTAGTGGGGATTTTTAGCGCTTAAATTTAGGTCATTTGCGTTTTTATTATTTGTCAACAATATTTCAGATTCTATTTAAAAATATTAAGCAAAATACAAACTATTGATGACTACGCAATTACAAAATGAGTTAAATTTACGCTTTACTACTTTGGGTAACAAATAATAAAGTGTGCTACAGTAAAAAGAAGAATAATATAACTTATATGTATTTAATAAATAGTTCATCACTTGAGCATGTTGAATTAATTAAAGGTTTAAGTGTTTACTTTGATCTAAAATTAACATTTTATCATCATATAATTAAAATTTCTAAAGAATGCTACAAGACATTAGGTTTTATTTTACAAAATACAAAACTAAACAACGCCATTATTGATTAGCTGGAATATTGCTACAACCTGGTATCTATCAACTGCCCTGTACATGAATGAAATGAAGAATGTACAAAGAATTTTGTTTTAAATCGTCATGATTAGCGTTTTTTAAATCAAGACAAATTATTGTCAAAATGTTGTTTGGATACAAACTAATATATGGATATATTAATAATAAAAACTTTATTGTGCCAAAATAAATAGAAGATCTAACACTGTTTTTTATATAGACCGTGCTATAACTTATTATCATTTAAGGTCTTTTATTTTGTCAATGTGCACTTATGTAAACACGTATATATGATATTAATATGTTTAATACATAAGTAGTAAGTTAGCAGAATTATTGAAAAATATTAGTACATAGTATTATATTAAGCTGTAAATGTACAATTTTATTTATTTTTTTTTTGCTGTTTTTGTTTTAGCAGATTATATATAGATTTTTGTTTTTTTTATTTTATTATTTTTGTTTATTAAACTAACACTATGCATTTTTTTGTTGATTTGTTTATTTATTGCCATAAATCTATTGTATATTGATTTAGTAATTCTTTTAGCATACTGTACAACGTTTTCCTACAATACTTCCTTTGGTATTTGAATTGTTGCTGATACAAAATTGACTAATAACTTATATACCTTACATCGGAATAAAGTTGCAAATCTTTGCAAATTTTCAGATATTTTTATGAACATTGTTCAAACGAAATACAAAACATATTGCCATCTAAACAAATATTTAATAATAGTACAAAGCTTGTTAGACACTGTTTTTAAATTTATAAATTATAATAACTATTTTTTAATTATTAAAGACTATGGTAATAAAAAAAAGCAAGAAATTAGCTATAATTATAAACAAATAATTAAACTGCTTTAAAAAAGTTTTATGATTTTAAACAGTTACACATATTTATAAAAATATTTAAATGACCTAATAAATTCATAATACAATCCCAAAATCACGTGATTTGTTAATATTCTATCTTTTTTTACTTGTATATTTCTGATATATTTTAATGGTTGATGTCAATCATATATTATTATTTATCTGGATATAATTTATAAATAAGTAAAATTTTGCATTTTTATTGATTATTTACTTAAATAATAGTCTTGTAAATACTTTATTGTTAACAAATAATGTTTATTATTTATTATAATAATTGAAAAAAACTGTAAAATTAAAACAAATAATTATAATTTTTTGTTTTAAACTTCAACTTTTAAATTAAAGATAAAATTGGTTTGTCCTATTCATAATTGCTATAAAATATAAATATTGACCAAATAAATACAAACATTTGTTTACTGTTTCTGTAAGATATATTTTCCCTTATTGATACTGAATCCAAAATTTACGTTTCGTGCATACAACTTATCAGTTCAAATGAAGTTATTTACAGGTATATGTATAGTCTTCTCAATTCTCCTATATTAACCGGCGCGACAAATTGCATATCTCGAACAGAAATTACACTACATCAGCGTATTCGTGCTTGTTACTTGCAAATCCCGCTGTATAAAAAGCTCGTGCTCGTGATAACAAACGTAACTCGATTTTACAAAAATTGGACAGATAATAGAGAATTATGCCCGTACGACACTGATCCATAATTCTTTATTGAATTATATATATAAAAAGATTTAAATCTTATAAAGTCTGTAAAATACACAAATAATCATCAATCTTATTGTAGATTGAAATTTTAAGAATATTTTTAGTTTTTCTTTAGAATTAATACAAGAAATGTACGCAACAGTTTAAAGAAAATAGTTGAGTTATATTATAAATGGTATTTCTCACATTTTATGTGTTAATTATAAAGAAACTCTAAAAATGTACTTAAAATTTCAATCTATAATAAAATCGATAATCATTTGTGCGTTTTACAGACTTTTTAACATTTAAATATTTTTATAATATATAATTTAAGATATAATTATTGACAGATTATTATGGGCATTATCCTTAGTTGTAAAATCATATTATTCTGGAAACGATTTTGGTTCAATATTTCTCTAAAATCTTTTTTTTATTTAAATAGTGACTTAACAGCTTATTTTTATGTGCAATATTAAAATCAGTCATTGGCACTTAAAGTAATTTTTTTTATTGGCAGATTTTACATCATTAGTCTTTTATTTTTGTGAATATATTAAACGCATTTGGATTTCTAATAATAATGGCTTTCTAGTTGCATTAATATCTGGTTAAGACTTAAATATTTTTTATAGTCTATTAAAATTAAACACTTAAACCAACAGTATTATGTTATTAATATATTACAAAATCAAAATTTTTTATTAGTTTCAAATACAAAAACGTGTAAATTATGTAAATTAAAATTTACTGTAAGTGTTTGACGTTATGAAATAAAGTTAACGTTATCATTTAATATTTCATATTTCATATTCCTTTATTAGTACGTAGCCAATACATTGGGTGTACACGTTATTAAACAATAATTACAAAACATAATAAAATAATAAAAATTGGAGAAAATAGTTCATGTATAATAAAAGCAGAAACATATAACTTAAAATTTGACATTTATATCACAAAATCACAAAATATCATTTTAACATACAAAGAACATATATAACAAATTAAAAAATAACATGGAATATCATGGAATAACATTCAAATACAGATTAAAATACATCTTGTAAGTATTCATCTACACTATAATAACATTTATCCGTCAAAAATTTTTTTAGTTTAAATTTAAACTTTTTAAAATCATTTATAGCTTTTAAATTAGTTGGAAGGTGATTATATAGTTTAATGCCAGCGTACACAGGTGACTTTTCAAAAGAACTAGTGTTGTAACAAGCAATACGCAAATGTTAGGTTAGGTAAGGTTAGGTTAGGTTAGTAATACTAGGCATGTATTATATTTGTGACTGCTAGATGTAGATGCATACAAATGAATTTTTTTTTTAATAAAATTAATTGTTTTAAATATATAGATAGATGGTACTGTCTAGATTTTATATTTGATAAAAAATAGTCTGCAGCTGACCCTAAATTCTAAATTGAAAAATAATCTTAAGATTATTATTATTTTTTGCTGAATGAGTACACGTGAAATCTCAACAGCACGACCCCAAACAACAATGTTAAATGAAATGTGGGAATATGCTAACGCGTAATAAATATTAAGAATAGCGTGTAGCTCTAACATCTGTTTCAATTGCAGTATGGTAAAAAACGCTTTGTTTAATTTGTCACAGACTTTATGCATATGATACGACCATGTTATTTTGTTGTCGATATTGATCCCTAAAAATCTAGCTGTTTCTGGTAGTTCATAGTTAACGTTATTGTGAAATATATTAAAATTACAAAGTTTTTCGATGATGGAAGTGTATAACAACAGCTTTATCTGAATTTAGGATTAATCTATTTTTCATACATCAAGAGTCAAACTCTAACATAACCTTAACTGTTTTATTTTTTACATCGGTTTTACTACTTGCTGATATAGCAATGGATGTATCGTCGGCAAACATGACTACTAGTCCTTCCGATATATTCATAGCTAAGTCATTAATATATAAAAGAAATAATAATGGTCCCAAGACTGAGCCTTGAGGTACCCCTAAAGATATGTCATGACTTGTCGACAAGGCACCATCAGTTTTGACAGTTAATTGACAATCTGTCAAGTAGGATTGTATCTAGTCAGCAACTGTACCTCTTATCCCTACTGCGTTATTGACTGTATCGAAGGCGCGGGAAATATAAAAAAATAAGCTTATCACATACATATTTTTATCAAGTTCCTTATTAACATATTGCAAGAATTGTATTGATAGAGTTTCAACCGAGTGTTGGCTTCTGAAACCATGTTGGCTAGGTGTCAATATATTATATTTATCTAGAAAGTCCGTAATTTTTAAATATATAATTTTTTCAAATATCTTTGAAAACGTGCTTAAGATAGATATCGGACGGTAATTACGTATATTATAAGCATCATCCTTTTTAAAAAGCGGTAGCACTATAGCAGTTTTCAGACAAAATGGGAAAACACCAGATAAAAGAGATTTATTAAATAATTCAGTCATTGGACGCTTTAAAAAAGGAATACAATACTTTATAATTTTGATTGAGATGCCATCAATACCAGACGAATTTTTATTAATTAATTTACTTAGTGTTTCAATGATATCGTATTCGGTAATGGGGAGAATATATATAGAGTGTAAGTTAACTTGTGATAATGTACAGCTTGTTGATAACGTATTAGCAAAATGTTTATTAAGTTTACTTTCAGCAATTGTTGCAAAATATTCAGCAAATGAGTTTACAATTTGTTGAGAATTATCCATTATAGTGTCGTTGATTTTCAGTTGAATTTTGTTATTGGAAGCTATAGTTTGTCCAAGATGTTTGTTAACCAGATTCCAAGTTTGTTTATTTTATTAGCTGAGAAATTTATTTTGTTTAAAAAATATTCTTTTTTTGCGTTTTCAATATTTAGACAGTGATTCCTTTTGTTTTGCTTATAGATCAACTTAAAATTAACATTATTTGTATCTCTACTTAATCTAAATAGTTCATTAAGCTCTTCACCTTCACGAATTAAAAATAGAGTAATCTATCATTTTGTTATATTTCTGACGTTATTGCTAAACTTAGTGAGACACGCTGTATCAAAGCTTGTCAAATTTATATTTAAAAGGCGTTAAAAGACGTAATGACGCTTTCATGACAAAAAACCCGCCCAAACTATATTTTCTAGTATATCATTAAGATAATTAAGATTTTTTACGGAAAGGCATCGATAACTATAAGGTTGTTATCTATTGTGTGTATGTAAACTTATACTGCTACATGAAATAATTTGAGCTAAATGATTGGCAACACTAGCATGCACAATAGCAGTCAAATACAAATAGGTAGGAAGATCAGTTATCATATAGTCAATTGCACTGGAAGAAGTACTGCCAGCTGCATTCGTAAAGATTCGAGTTGGTTTAGTTAACGTTACTTGAAGCTCAAAGGAATTAAATAAATCAATTAAAATGTTTCTATTTGTCGTGAGACAAAGATAACCAACGTTGAAGTCACCACATACCATGTTGAATTGCGACTGACTATGCAGTTTAGTCAGTGTCAGTGAAAAATTGTCAACAAAATGATAAAAATTACCATGATTCGATAATTTTAGCATTATTAAATTTAATTTCAATGCCACATATTTCTATATCTAATTCATATAAAAACTTAGACAATATTTCTAACTCAATATAGTCTAGACAACATTTAATAAATATAGCGCTGCCTCCATGAATATGTATTTGCCTGCTAAAGTCTGCAACTAATTTAAAATGAGGTATATTTAAGCAATTAATATCATCATTTAGACACCAATGTTTAGTTATGCATAATATATCGATGTTTTCTCGAGTACAAAAAAATCAACTTTTTGATTTTATTTCTAAGCCCTTGAACATTAATGTGGGCTATAATTAGTTTACGGTCGTTGATGCCATTAATAAAAAATGTTTATTCAATTTTGGTAAGTTTGGAAATAGATTATTAGGTCCTGGATGTTGAGAGTATTGAGGTGGTGCATCGTTTTGCAATGCAATACTCGTAGAAGTAGCACCAGTTTCAACACTATCCGTTCTGTTAGTACGACCACAGTCAGTTATATTAACTTCACTATTGCGCCTATCCTCACAGTTTGTCTTATTATAATTTTTAATATCATTATTGAGAGACACATAGCCAATTGATCCACCGTTGCTTGAAAAGGTTTCTGATTTACGCAAAACATTAGTTCCATCACTAGAATCGCCGTCAGTTCCATTAGGTTCACTACCACGCACGTTTGCCTTATTTATCTTATTGTAAGTATAACAATTATTGTTATTATTAATTAGAGTATTTAACGACACATAGCCAGTTAATCCTTCATCGATTGCAGAACTTTTTTTTGCAATACACTTCTAAACATACGAATATACAATAAAAAAAGAGGTAAAAGTAAACCTCTGTAAACCTCGAAACGCGTCTATGGATGTTTTTAGTTTAGAATATTTTTTCATAAATTTAATTTTTTAATGATACGAATATACTGTTTTAAATACAAGATTCCTAGATTGGTTTTCAAAATTCATATTATGATTATGGTCACGCATAATAGAAATAGAATAGACAGAATTGATTTTACTTTCTAATACAGTGTTGCAGAAAATAGTGTTTATTATAAACGTGAATTTATTAAGAATAATTCTGTTATTAGAATAAGGTAGACCAAGTAGTATAATGCTTGTGTTTACCAGATGCAATAAAACATTTTTAATTTTATTCACGAAGGCAGACAAAAAATAGTTTGATTGTGTTGTTTCCTACCTTTTATACTTAATATCTCTTTTGCAACTTTTTTGGAAACAGAAATAATATTTAAAACAATAAAATTCATTTAACTGAAATTGAGTAATTATTTTACAATCTTTTGATTAGTAGTAGTATACATATATCTAATGTGTTGTTAAAACTTGTTCTGCAAGCTACGCCAAAACAGTTTTGGATCATTTGCAAAAATAAAAAATAATTTAAAAAAAACAACTACTTTTATTTTGCGGTTTGTTATATTTATGTAATTTGTTATAGTAAAGTACTATTTTTATTATGTCAAAATTTTTGTGCAAGAATCTAAATAGAATTTATTCTCAATAATTTTACACTAATTAGCTAAGTTGCAGTATATCTAAACATATTTTTATACTGTGTTATTAATCTGTTTAATCTGATAGTAAATATTTTGTACATGATTTATACATTAATATAAACACAGGTGAATATTATGTTCTGTTATAAATATAAATAAATGGTTTTTTAATTAGTATTCCTTTAACAAAATAATTCTAAAAGTCATCAGAATTAACGTCAGTTTTTATATATAAGATTGACAGCAGCTCAGGTTTGATAATTTTGGCTATTTACATATGCTGATAAACAAAACCAAATTTTATAAAAAAAAAGTTTTTAACCAATATTTCATTGTGGTTTAATTGTTTATTAAAACATTTACATTACGCTACGGGTAGTTTATAATCAAATAATAGTAATTCTTAAACTAACAATACTGGTGCAAATGGAAGATTTTTTTGCTGGTTTTTTGCAACATTCATATGAAATTCCAGTTTGAGTTGATAGTTTTTAAATGATTTTTTTACTCTAGTCGGTACTGTATGTGGTCAATAACCTCTTCAGTTTAAATAGTTTGCTAGATGAATTGCTTTTAGAAATACAGTTTCTTTCTTTATCAAGAAAAGCTAATGAAGCTTTGACTCAAATATGACAGGCATACTATTTTTTCGTATTCACTAGATTGCGGGTAAAAAAATCTTTATATTTCTGAAATAAACGCTTATAATAAGAATTAAAAATGTTAAAAAGATCTGCAAAAATACCAAAAAAGCAGGAAAAAAGTTTGATAAATTATATTATATTTTTAAACGACACTGCAAGTCTTAATTAAACTTTACAAAAAAATTATACATATAAAAAACTGAAAAAAGCAAAAAAACTAAACATTATAATATAATTTAAAATATTTTCAATAACATATTAATAAAAAAATTAATTTAATCCTAAGTTGCTGAAGCATTAACAATAACATATTTTTTTATACTTTATTTTTGGTTTGACAAAATATTTTTACAAATAGATGATACACTACTCGCAGCATCTACTGAGATTAATAAATGCAAATTTCAAATAATTTAGCTTTTGAACACTACGTCGGGTTAAAATAATGTTTTAAAAGTTACTGAGTGGGCGCTTTAATTGCAAAACTTATTTTATAAGAAAAATAGTAAAAAATAGTAAAAAAGGCAAAAAGTAGCAACTAAGCATTTAAAGCGCGTATGTCAAAATAAAGCGAAATAAACAAAATAAGAGTAGTGTCTAATTGTTGCATTTTTACGAATCTTATATATCCAAAATAAATTTGGCCTGCATTTAATATTAACAAATAAACAAATGTCATAAATAACAAACTTTGTTTTGATGAAAATAGCTTGTCTGTAATTGATTGTTGTGTACTTTGTGAAGAAATGCAATTCTAATAACTCTCTAGATAAAATAATATTAATATATTTTAAAATATATTTTGTTAAAATGACAGTTTATATTGTTAACTAGCAATATTTACTTCTAGCAACGTGTATAGATAATAGCCCCAATTAAATATATGACGCATAATAATTGCTCAAAAGCATATTATTGAACATAAGGGCAAAGCTATGCCAAAACACCCTTCAGCAATGACCCTTCATTGTGACTCTCCTTAAAGTATTCTGTTGCTACCCTCTTATTATAAAGTTAACAAATAAATTGATAAATAAAATTATAGTTAATCAAGTTTAGAATCAACTATTGTACTTATTAGATCAAGCAAAATGTCAAAGGAAAAAGAATTTAGATAAAGATTTTGAAGTAAAAAAAATAATTAATTTAGATTAGAAAGTAGGGAAGTAGAAACACTTACTACTTTTATGTGCACCACTAAATTTTTGAAATATTGTATTAAAATGTTAATCATACGTTAATATTTTTATTTATATTTTATTACATTAATAACAAAAAATAAAATATTTCATTTTAAGACATTATGTATAAATAATTATTTATGTAAATACTTTATATATAATTTAATAACAGTCAATTTTTGATTTTTGAAATATGCCTTTTTTAGTTTATATAAACAAAGATACTTATATTTTTTTTTTTTTTTGTAATAATATAATAATTATTTGATTCCATTACGGTTACAAATACTAGACAATTGCTTTCAAAGCTATGTTAACAACATTGTTGTTCCACAAACAAACAATTTGATTAAAATTTATATTGAGTATCTAAAATTAATTAATTAACTAAAGTTATTTTGTTTTAAAAAGACAACGTAGAATTTAATATATTTTTCAATTTTTTACAGATTGAACAAGATTGTCTATGATTTAAAAAATCAAACTTGTTTCGTTTTTTTAGGTATAGTTGAACATTTGTAACTTCATTTTTGTACAATAAGGCAAATTTGCAAAATAATATGTGAAATTTTATCTATGATTGATGTATTTCTGCTATTTAATTTAAAAAGATATTTTTTACAACCTGTTCTCTAAAATGAATTAGACCTATTATTTTACCACTAGCCTGTAGGTACAGCAATAGATTTATAATAGTAAAGTTAGATGCAAACTGTTTTGATTATTTCAAATTCGAGTAATAAAGATTTTGTACAACTTTGCAATAATTTTTTAAAATTTTTGTTGTTTATAGAAAACTAAAAAAAAAATAATTAGTTTTGTTTTTGTCAATCCTAGCTTTTGCATATTGTATTAGATTGTCCAAATGCTTTTAAGTATTTTTTATAATCCTGTTTAGTTTGTTCGTAATAATAAAATTACTGTGTTTTTTAAAAGTTTTTTTGTCTGAATTAAAAACAAATACTTTTGTTTTGGTTTAATAACAGAGAATAGAGCAGTTTTTGATAACATTTTAAATATTTTGGTGAGATTTTCTGTTGCAATATGTGAATCTTGAATATAAACAATCAATACAAAATTAAAATAATTTTAACATTCTTTAATTTTTACTATGTTTACTTTTAAATATTGATTTAGATTTAGTAATAATTCGAAGAAAAGTTTTAACAAGTGAAATTATAAGTAAATGATCAAAATTTCTTAAAGCAGCTTCAACAGTAGTTGTTGTAATCTCTGAAATAGTTAAAAAACACAAATCTTGGATTACCAAAAACAGGAAGTCCATTACAAGAAAAATATGTAAGTTGCTAAATAAGTTGGGTTAGATTATGAAAAGCAGCAAAAATTATAGCTTGTTGTCTGGATAGTTTTGTTGAAGATGATTGACTTAACCAATTAGTATTATGTACTTTAATTTTCTAACAATATTATTAAAGCTATTCTATGATTACCGATCATTTCGTCAAAATCTTTAGAAAGTTCATCAAAAAAGTTTGGAGATGTTTTATTTAGAGAACGGTATATGCTTATTACAAATATAGTCTTATCAAGAAGATTTAGTTTACAAAATATGCTTTATTAACATTTTTTTTAAATTTTGTACGTAGTAGTTAGTGTGTGAAATTTGTATACTGTTTTAGTAGAGATGTTTTAACTAGTTGTAGTTTTTTTTCTTACAATTATTGGTTTTGATTAATTTTTTTTAATTTAGGGTTAACCAGTGTGATGTGTGAAGTGCCTCTATAATATTATTGAGTTAGAATTTTAATATTTATATTTGTGAATAATTTTGGTACTGTTGTTTTAAAATATCTTTAATGCTATTTCAGAACCTTTGCAATTACAAAATAGTAATAATATTTTTTTATTTTGTTTTGTTAATAACCAAATTTTTTGTTTATGTTTTTTATTTGTTTTATTTTTCATACTTTAAGTCTATACAATAGACATTAAAAACATGAGTTTAGTATTAGAATGTCTTTATTTTATATGCATACATCATATACAATAACAATATGTGAATAAAGTTTAGCACAATTCTTACTCTTCCACCTGACCTTAATTTTATAATCACATATTTTCAAAAAGCTTGCAGAAGCAGCAGTGTTTACCGTCGAGAAAACAGTAATAGGTTTTAATAGGTTTCAGCTATAAAATAAAACATAATATTTTACTGTAAATTCTTAATTCAAATTAAAACTTAATCAGTTTTTTAGATTTAAAAAAATACGCTAAATGTAATTAAAAGCCATAAGTAGTTTTATTATTAATTAGTTTATAATATACTTAATACGTAAAAAATATTTATAACGTTTTGGCTTGTTTGATAATTAGGTAATTTAAGAGGTTATGGCATATGTTGCATAAAAAAAACGCTTTGATTAATAATTACTTGATAGAGTATAGTATACAATTTTTAGCATTTTTTGGTTTTAAAAATATACATTACTCCAAGATTAGTAAGAAAGCTATAAATTTTTGATATCGAGTACGGCTGTCATGATAATATATTTTCTTCTTTCTTCTTTAAGTGCCTATCCTCTATGGATGTTAGGAATCACTGTTTCATAAAAATAAAATCTTTTTAGAATAAAAAGAGACTAAATTTATAAACTGGTTCTAAATAAAATAAAATTATAATTAACAAATCAAATTATAAAACTAATAAATTAAAATGATAAATAAGCACACCTATCATATTTTTGGTTTTTTATTAATAAACTTATTTAGAGTGCATGTTTTAGTTGTAATTATAATTGAATCCTAATATACGTAAGCTATACTATTGAATTATTCTTAAGCAATAACTTTTGTAGTATTCTAAAAAAGAATTAGACATATTAAGTTTAAATAAATTGTTAATTTAAGTAACCCATAAGAAAAGTATTTTTGCTTTTAACTCTTGTAGAGTTTACCAAACACAATAGCTTACTTAGATTTTACTAAATAGTTTGTTAATTATTTAATTAATTAGTCTTTATTAAGTAACGCATAAAAAAACTTGCTTATGCTGTAACCTTTGTAGAGTATACCAAACACAACAATTTACTCAAAGTTCACTAATAAATTTGTTAATTAATTGGATTACTTTTAATGTAACAAATCTTTATTAAGCAGCGCACAAGAAAAGTTATATATTTATTAGTTGCGCGCTAGAGGTTGACAACTTATAAAAAAAAAACACTTTCTGACAAAGTTTGGCTACTCAACAAAAATTCTAGCAATGTACATAGAGAATAGCTTTATATTGTTAGTGCGTTTCTGGCACAAAAAATTAATAGCATTTCTCTCCTTTTGTTTCTCTTTCCTATATTGTATTTTCCTACGATGCTTTTTAAATTGTTATCTTCTTTTGTTTCTCCAACTTTTGCATTAAAATTTCCTATTATAATAGGCATTTTTTAATGAGTCATGCTCTTAAACTTTTTCTCAAAGTCATCCATGAGAGAATATACCGCAAGTTGGAAGAACGAATAGGACACACACAGTTTGGATTTACAAGCGGCCTTGGAACCAGAGAAGCTTTGTTTTCAGTACAGGTTCTTATTCAGCGTTGCAGAGATGTCAATAAAATTGTATACGCATGCTTCATCGATTTTGAAAAAGCCTTTGACAAAGTAAAACATCAGAAAATGCTTGATATACTTAAAAGCACCGGCTTAGATGATCAGGACGTCAGAATAATTGCTAACCTGTACTGGCAACAGAAAGCGACGGTGAGAGTAGAGGACAGCCTCAGCGACGAAATAGAAATACGAAGGGGAGTACGACAAGGTTGCATCCTATCACCACTTCTCTTTAATGTTTACTCCAAAGAACTTTTTAAAGAGACTCTACAAGATGTGGATGAGGGCATTCAAGTGAACGGCGTAGCAATTAATAACATACGGTACGCGGACGACACCTTGTTAATCGCTGATACGCCTGATGGACTTCAAAGACTACTAAGCAGAGTATCTGATGCTGGAGAGGACTACGGACTTAAACTAAATGCAGCCAAAACAAAATACATGATCGTAAGCAAAGACACAAATCCAATTGATACTGGTCTCCACGCAAACAACACGGCTATTGAAAGAGTGCAACGCATTACTTATCTGGGCTGCAATATGAATGAGAACTGGGATCACTTGGCCGAAATTAAAATCAGAATTGCACTTGCTCGGGAAGCCTTCCGGAAGATGAGATCCTTGCTATGTAGTCACTGTCTCAGCTTAAAGCTCAGAATACGCATGGTTAGATGTTACGTTTTTTCGGTGTTACTTTACGGAATGGAGGCGTGGACTCTTACAGAAGCATCATCGAAAAAAATAGAGGCGTTTGAGATGTGGGTTTACCGTAGAATATTATAGATCAGCTGGGTAGATCGAGTAACTAACGAGGAAGTCCTGATAAGAATACACAAAGATAAAGAAGTAATGTTAAACATCAAGAAAAGAAAACTTTCTTATCTAGGACACATCATGCGCAACTCAAAATATCAACTACTACAGCTGATTATGCAAGGGAAAATTGCCGGAAATAGGGGACCGGGAAAAAGACGTACCTCCTGGGTAAAAAATCGGCGACAGTGGTACGGGAAGACTTCCGTGGAATTGTTCCGCGCCGCCGTCAATAAAATCATTATAGCCAGATGGATCGCCAACATTCGCTAGCGGATACGGGCACCAAGAAGAAGAAGAAGTAGTGTTCTTTCAAGTTTTTTGTAAAATTGTTCAATTTTTTCCTCATTTGAGTCGCTGGTAGGTGCGTACGCTTATTATATTTAAGTTAACAGCTTTTGAGTGTATTTTGATAGATATCAGCCTGTCATTATTGGCATTATATCTCATTATGCTTTTGTTATTCATGATTATTGCTACTTTGATTCTGCTGTGGGTTTTGATCTTGGATATACCTGTAATATCCATATTATATCTTTTCAGTTCTTTTTCCGTTATGTAGTGTCTTGAGTTGGATTTAATTTTTAACAGTAACATGTCTTCTTCATGCAAATTACAATTTATTATAAAACTGTTAGCTACAATAAATCCACTTATGTCAATAAGTGGTACCTTAGGTTGTAGAAGCCAATGCTTGTTAATTGAAACTATATTAAAAATAGCAACATTCGGCTATTAAAGGTTATCAAATATCAGCGTTTGTAACTAAAAAATGAAATATCAAAATCAGATCATAAACTGTCAAAAAGAATCTTCTATTTATAAAAAGTAACTAAACCCGGTTATCAAAAAGTGGAAAATCCTATACATAAAACGTCAAAAATTACAAAATCTGGCTATTAATAAGTAAAAAGTGCAATACTTTTTTTCATTAAAAGTTAAAAATAAAAAAATCCGGCTATTTTATTAAAATATTGTTACAAATCACTAAAATATGGTTATAAACTGTTAAAAAGTGTAAAATTCTTATCATTGAATGTTAAAAATTGCAAAAAAAATCAGCATTTACCAAATTTTGGTCATAAACTGTTATAAAATACAAAATTGTTGTTTTAAAAAGTTAAAAAATAATGAAATCCGACCACAAAATATCAAAATATTGTCAGAAATATTTTAAGTTTTTTTCACAAAACGTCAAAAATATTTAAATCCACTCATAAAATATAAAAATATTGCTACAAAGCACTAAAGTTTAGTTATTAACTGTTAAAAAATGTAAAATTTTATTTATAAAAATTTGAAAATGGCAAAATCTGTTAAGTTAAAAAGTGCAAAAATGTCAAAAATTTATAAAATTTTAAAATATAGTCAGAAAAAACAATATGGCTATAAACTGTTGAAATATACAAAATTCTAATTATAAAATGTCAAAATTAGTAAAATCATAAAGTATGAAACAAAGCACAAACTTTTGGCAATAAACTATTAAAAATTATTTTTTTAATTTATATACAAATTAAAATTGGCAAAAACGTCTAAAAACAGGTAAAAACTTGTATTTATAAAAAAGAAAAATAACAATCCGGTCAAGTATTAAAATATTGTCAAAAAGAAACTAAATCTGACCATAAACGATCAAAAATGTCAACATTTGGCCACTAACTGGTAAAAAGTTAAGTATTCATAAAAAATCAAAAATTTTGCTACAAAATATTAAAATACAAACTAAAATCCGGCCACATATTATTGAAAAGTGCAAAAACTAATTTCTTTTTAAACATAAGTCATAAAGTATAAAAATTTTGTCAGAAAGCATAAAACTTTGGTCATAAAATGTTAAAAAATGCAAACATGTTGTTATAAGAGTCAAACAGTTAAAAAGTGCAATTTTTTATTCAGAAAAGTGAAAATAGTTTAAAATATTGTCAGAAAAAATCATAATTTCTTTATAAACTGTTAAAATGTATAAAACTCTAATTATGAAATGACAAAAATACCATACTTATTTCTGCCGTGAAGTATTTTATTGTTAAAAACACTAAATTTTGATAATGAACTATTAAAAATTTATTATTTTATTAAAAAAAAGACAAAAATGGCAACATTTTATTTTAAAATAAGTTTAAAACAAATCAAATTTGGTTAAACACAGTTGGAAATAGTGAAATTCTGTTTATAATATAAATAAAAAAAACATTAAAATTTCGAAAAATTGTCAGAAAGAATTCTTTATAATATTACAATTATAGCACAAAATGTTAAACCTGAAAGTATAATATAATTAAGTATTTTTACAAAATTTATTGTTATTAGTGAAAAGTAACAAATATATTTTTATCTTTCAAACTCTAGCAATTCAATTAAATTTTTTTTTTAATATACATATTTTACATCAAAATACAAAATAAAAAATTTACTTTTCTTATCCCAACATTTAAAATCAATAACCACTTCAACAAACTCTAAACTAGTATTTTTTGACTATTTATACAGACAAAATTCAGCATATATTAATTAAATCCGACTCTATTATTTTCAATTTGCAAGCAGATATATTCATGTTAATTATCGAAGATAAAATATTTAACTAAGATTTTACAAAAAAACATATATCGTTCTGGTATCCATACGTGGACAATAAGTAAAAGATTAGGTCAACTTGATCAATTCTTAAATAATATTAATAACATTTATTCTAAAATTAAATTTACACCAGAAACAGAACAAAATGATCAAATTGTTTTTTTAGACTTAACCTTAATTCTCAACAATAATAAAATTCAATTCAATATATTTAGAAAACTGACCAACGTCAATACTAGAATTCCTTTTAAATCTAACCATCCCATGTCACATAAACTAGCAGTTTATAATTTTATGGCACATAGAGCAGATGTAATTTTATTATCAAATCATTATCTTAAGTTAGAACTGAATATCTATATAAAATATGAATATCTACATGAAATATGTATGATAATAATAAATAATTACAAAATTTAGCAATAGACAATTTCATATTTGGTCGGTACCCCTATTTCAATATTGCGCCACGTCATACATTTCTCTGACCGGAAGAGAAAAGTGACATTTAATTCATAAAATTTATAATTAATAATACATATCGACGTTTAAAAATGTAATCAACTTAAAGCTCGGTATTGAGTCTATATTACTAGATGGTCCTGTACTACAAAGAGATCACTGGCAGATTTTTTAATTTAATGATGACGTTATTAAAAGCGATCGGAGATATCGCCACATGTCAGAATAACCCTCTTGAATCCCTATTGTAGCATTCATTTCTATATTGCGCCACGTCATAGATTTTTCCTACCGGAGGGGAAAGATGACAATTAATTTATAAATATATAACTAATATTAATTACAGGGTGAGTCGGGAGAAACGAACCAAAATCCAGGAGTGTATTGTACACGTAAAATTAATGTAAAAAAACTCAAATGTTGTTATCCGATTTTTATTAATTTTTAAGTTATATTGTAATTAAAAATAAATTAAATTTCTACATTAACGTTTTGGTAATCATAGCCTTCTTATAATAAATTTTCAAAAATAATTAATCTAAATATTGTTTGCTTCGCCTACAAAGGGCGCCTGTTGCTCTCTTGATTGAGTATTTGTTTGAAATTAGATGCAACATTTCTAATACGTCAAATTTTAAAACCACCCGGACAACAGCAACATTTTCCACATGTATAGACAACTTTTTAATAAATATAAACATTATATATGAAACAAGAGTCGTTAAACTCAATTTATCAGATTACTATAATTTGATTATTGAAATATTTAGTGACATTAGAATGTCTGAATACTCAAACCAATATAAAAGTAGGTTACTGTCACACAAAAACTTAAACAAACTTGCTTGTAAATTATTTTTAGTAATCTGAAAATTTGTTTATGAAATTAAAAGTGCACAGAATAAATTTACAATTTTTTTCATAGCTATTCAAAATATATTTAATAAATGTATTCTTTTACAATTATAAATTGTAAAAGAATACAAAAAAAAACTAAAAGAATCTTAGCATACTAAAGCATCAAAAAACAAAAATTTATTATAAGCAATAACTAACTCTGTGTGTATTATTTTAAACAATCAAACCAACAACATTACGGCAATGCTGTAAAATAATTTATTTGTTAGTCAGTTTAAAATTAGTATTAATCTCTCAAAGAGAAAGTGGATTTATAAACATAATGTAATACATAAATAAATGAATAACCTGATGTACGTTTTTAATTTAAAAAAATACCATTTATCAACATGCTGAATAAATTGAATTGATTTGTTATTTTAATTCTAATTGGTATACAAAAATAGATTACAAGTTAGGGTAGCTTTATGACTATAAGTGTAGTTAAACTATTGAGATTTAACAGTGTTTATTATGTAAAAGTTTATTATAGATATTATTAAATTAATTTTCAGTAAGTTTGTTACAAGCGTCTTACTTTATTTTATATTGTTGCTGCAAAAGTTATAAAAGTATGGTATAATATAATAGTTTTTGTGTTGTATACTGTTAAAAGTTATCAGTTTAAAATTTTTAATACTAAATCTATCACAAGGAAAATAGCTAAATAAATTAAGTTAAAAAGCAGCAAAAATAAGCTACAAGTAAGTTGTTAAAAATTTAACATTTATGAAGCACTAAATTAAAACCTAAATAATGTGCAAGCTATCATTAAACTGTAGCAATATCAATCACATAAAAAGGAAAGACTGTAAATTATTAAGTTATTATTATTATTATATATATTTTATTTTTACTTATCGTTTTGCATTGACATGCAATTTTAACATAAATAAAATTAAATTAAAGCTTGAACAGTATGAATCTATTGTCATTGTATGTGTTTGTGTAAATAAATTTTGATATATTTAATGTTTTATTAGAATAAATAAAAAAAATGTGTTATAAACTGTATAAAAAACATTAGGTTGTTTTCACTTATGTATTTTTATGATTTGTAATAATTATTAGTTATTAAATTGTATAAACTTTTAATTACTTATAAGCACTTTATATAAAAATTACTATTTTATTTTGTAAAGACAAATGCAGTAAATAAAGATTATTATTATTTTATTTTTTAAATTAAAAAAAGTGATGACCTAACAAAGATTTATTACAAGTAATACTCATTTTAATAAAATTTTGTTTGATATTTTTTTAAGTGAGCTCACGTTTTCTTAAGTTTGTAATAGTTATTTAACTAAAAATCAATTATAAAAATTGTTAAAAAAAAAATACAGAAATCACAAACCGTTTCAAATAAAAAATATTTAAGTTACTTTTGCACAAGCAAAATATTTATATAATATATCACAAAACTTCAAATAAAAAAAAAATCTGATTATTACTATATAAACTTTATACTATCCATACATTATGTGCTATGATAGTGCACCACTGACTTGATTTTTAACCGAAAAAATGTCTTGGTAAAAATAGTATATTTTAATAAAAAAACTAAAATCTAATATACTGAAACAATTATATACAAACTTTAGTTTTTTAATTTTATAGTCTCAAAATTAAATAGAAATACCAATAAATAATATAGTTAGTTCATTTATATTAACACAATACCTTTAGCAATTTGTAAACTCCAGCAGCACACGCGACACTATCAGAGTCAACAGCTAGATGAAGAATGAAACGTATCAAGTGTTGCTGTGCCGGCGGCGTCTCTTCTAACATAACACAGCGCAGAATCTCGGCAACCCAATCAATGCAGAATGCACATGACCTATTTTATACTCGTTTATACATTTATTTTGTGTAAAATAGCAAAAATATATTGTTTGTTAATTTATATGATGATAATAACATGTGAATTTTTTAATATTCATATTTTTATTATGTTAAGTATATTAAAAAAAACTACAACTGTATATCTATTTTTATAACACGCCCATTGTAGGCGCTAGCCATCTTCCAAATGCCGTCTCTTTCTTAGCTACATTAAAGATAGTAATGCTGTACTATTCTACACATTTTTAAAACTAGAGACGTTTTCAGGGTGGTAAACCGCAAACTGACTCTAAATATTCAATAGCGGAACATATAATTTTACCATTGACTATTATTAAACTTTTTTTTCAATTTATTACTACATAACAATTATTCTGCATACAACAATATGACTTACATAACGTTAAAAAAAAAAAGTTCATCCCCAATAGTTTGGTTTAAACAATGGTTACGTTATTACAAATGTGTTTAAACACAAATTGCATTGCAACGTTAATAAATCATATTATCTTAAAATGTATATATTCTATGCCCATTGAAAAATTACTCTCTATTTAGTTAGACTAGGCAATATAATTAAAGAATATAATATCCAACAAAACGTCTTATAACTATAATATTGCTTAATATATTTAAAAAAATATAGAAATATAAAAAAATAATTTTTTCACACAAAATATTAATAGTTGAAAAAAAAAACCATTATAAGATAGTTATGTGTGTTTCCAGCTGCATGTTTTTTTGTAAAGTATATTGTATTACATACAATATACGGCCCTTCGCAAACGGTCTCTCATTACACATTTCAAATGATTTGTCAGAAAATGTGTTTTAATTTGGTTAATAAGCAACATCAAGTCTGTTGTTTATGTTGACTCATGCGGTTACATTACAATATGTTGATTTTTATGAACAAAAAAAATAATTTTTACTATTTAATATATATTATATTATCCTTTTTTTAAGTTGAAAAGTACAGTAGAAATAAACAATTAAATTAATCTATGTGACGATAAAACTTGCACCAAAACTTATTTTAAAAAATTCATCGTTACTCATAAAAAATTTATTTAAGTTTAAAATATTGTGAACAATTGTAGCAAGTTACATTTAGTAACTGAATTTAAAATTAAAAAACGAATATTGCTGTTTAACAAAATAAAGTTAACCAACTAGCTTTTATCATACTCAAAAAACAATTTAATATGGTTTTTGAATCATATAAATCGGTTAAAAAATAACGGAGTTATTGAGCCGTACGTTTTTTGTTTAACACCCTGCATAAAAAGTTTTTTAAACAGTAACTCAAGCAAGTCCATGTAAAAAAACTCAAAAAGTTAATAAAAACACAAATTACAAAAAAAAATATTTTTGGTAAGACACTTATTTAAATGTTTAATTTTTAAACTACTTATGTTTAGTAAATAGACTGCCCGGCTCATTCACCATATTTTCTCCGTGCTCTTTAGAATAACTAATACTAAAACTATCTATGGCTACACAGCCATAGATATCTGTACGACATTAGCTTAAATTATCTCAGCGAATAATTTTATTACCAACCTTCTGGGAAAACAATTATGTTTGTATTATATAGCTGATATACACTGGGACAACTAATGATTATTGCAGTCTCTAATTTTTGTGTATTTTCTTATATATATATTTTTTTTTTAATAAATGTTGTTAATAAGATTTTATAATTATAATTAAACTTTTAAAAAGTAATCATATAGTTATAACAATTGATTAATTAAACATTATTTTAAATATATAAATATAAATTAAATAAAATAATGCACCAACAACAATCGATAAGAAAAGAGTCTTTTTAAAGTTATCGATTGTTGCATTAAGACCCTCCGTTAGTTAGCACATAAAGATTGTCTTATTTCTGGCAATTCTTTAAATAACGGTGTGTCTCTAACTTCAAAATATTGTTTAAGTAAATTTGTTTATTTGTTGTAATAAATTCATAAAAATCAAATTTATCTCTTTTAAAAAACTTAGATACACAATAATTATTTTATTTGAAATGCCTGTTTTTTTATACTGCACTTGGAAATTTTGAGATTATTTGGTTAGTTTTCAATGTAAAAAAAATATAAAGTTTTTGACCAAATATATTGTTTTATTATTATTTTACAAGTTCTGATAATGATTAAACAACTTTTTTATATTTAAAAACATTTTAAATAAAAATTATTTACAATTTATATTAAATCGGTGGGTATAAAAAATTTTAAGTATAAGTAATTATTTATAACAGACTAACCGTTCCAAGTGCATATTTCTTTATTTATAACGTCAACTACTAAAGTCATTAGCTAATTATTTTAAGTTAATAATAATAACCTTAGGTTATAAACCTGAGGAGACAAAACAATAAACCTAATATAACAGTTGCTAAAATTTAAAACAAAATTTAAAACTAATATTACAGAACTGACACCAAAGTTGTAAAAGATTTTGAAACCAGAATTTAATCATTAACCTAACCTTATATCACAGATAACATCGAAGCTGTAAAATGCTTCAATGCTAGACCCTAAAAACTAACTAAATTTAGTATCACAGATTGCACTAATGTTGTAAAAGACTACGATGCTTTAAACAAATCAACGACACAAACTAATCAATAAAAATAAATAAATAAATTAACACCAAAATCATTATAAGACAACACAAAATTTGGTTACACCTGTTTGAAAAGTCCTGCGTCTTTCAAAAACTGGACGCACCTTCCCATGGACTCTTCTCTATTTGATAAAATAGACGCCACGTTGTTAGGGAGCTTGAGCCGATTACGATGGGGAAAGTAGGCTCGGCATTCCTTCAAAATGTGCTTCACCGTTAGAGGGTCGTGACATGTTTGGCATTCTGGTTGTTTGTTGCCGGTCAGGAGATACAAAGAGGTCAAGTTGGTATGACCTATCCGCAAGCGACATCTCTGATGAGATCTATTGGCGACTTCCATGCCGTCACGGAGAGCTTGATTTCCTTTATTTTGCTCTCGAAGCCGTTCCATACTCTTTGCCAATCCTCGATAACCTTCGATATGACGTAACCTTTGAGATCAACGGGTCCCACGGAAATGTTGTCCGTAGGATCCGCGTCAGCCGTCTGACGGGCGGCTTTATCGGCCAGTTCGTTGCTTTCGATACCCACATGACCCGGTGTCCAGACAAAGATAGCTCTCTGTCCAAACCCGGCCAAGCGGAATATCGAAGTTTGTACGAGCTGGACCAGCGGATCGACCGAGTACATAGACTGCATACTCAGCATGGCACTCAGCGAGTCGGAACAAAAGAGGAACAAACTGTGAGATGACGTCTCACAGTTTAGCAGGGCTTTATGTAATGCATATAATTCTGCGGTGTATACGGAAGCTTCTTTAGGGAGAGACCAAGAATGGGCCATAAGAAAATTGAAATGGTTAAAAAAGACAACCGGAGACCCAACTGTAAAAGAAAATTACAATACACTTAAAAGGTCATATAATAGCTTAATCGTATCTTCTAAAAAAAAACGTTTACTAACATGATTAATAATTCAAGTAATAAAAATAAACTTGGAAAATAGTAAAATCGAAAATAGGCAAACCAAAAAATATAGGAAAATCAATTAGTATATCGTTAAATAATAAGCTATTAAACAATAAAATACTAGTAGTTAATGCTCTAGCTGATCATTTTGCTAACGACACGACTAATAAAATAAAATTAATAAAAGGTAACAATTTTTGTACACTAATGGATATGTCTGACAAAACGTTTTATTTTGAACAAACAACAAATGCGGAAGTCATAGAAATTATTAACTCTATGCGCAACACAAACGCTACAGGAGCAGACAATATCCCAATACAACTTATTAAATTTAATGTTAAAGAAATATGCGCACCTCTTATATAATAAACAAATCTGTAGAACTAGGACAATTCCCAGATATCTTAAAACTGGCACAAATAATTCCAATTTACAAGAAAGGAGATCCCACTGTTGTAGATAACTTTTGACCTATCTCGTTGCTCAGTATATTTTCTAAGATAATTGAACGCTGTGTCACAAAAAGAATTGCAATGTTTTTAAATCAGAAACATTTATTGGCGGATGAACAACATGGTTTTAGAGAATCAAAGTCTACTGAAACAGCAACGGTTCAATTAGTACAATATGTTTATGATAAATTAAATAATAAAGAACTTGTAACCGGCATTATCTTTGATCTTAGTAAAGCTTTTGATTCTTTAAATTTTGAGTTCATGTTGACAAAATTATATAATATTGGCATCCGTGGATTAATGAACGACTAGATTAAAAGCTATCTACATAAAAGAAAATTGGTAGTATCGGCTATGGGAGTTACATTCGATGAATTTAATATTGATGTTGGGGTTCCTCAAAGAAGCGTGGCTGGACCACTATTGTTTTTAATTTTTATTAACAATTTGCCCAAACATATACTTAATGGAAGAGTATTTATGTTTGCTGATGATACCAGTATTGTAGTAAGTGGCAAGACAACATCAGAAATAAATAGCAACATAAGAGATGTAATAAATCAATTTGACAAATGGTGCAATAATAACAACCTTATAATAAATGCTGCAAAAACCGCAATAGTTAACTTTCCTGGTGAACAAAATGAAAGAATGATTGCTAATGGGTATAATTTAAATGGAGTAGCAATTACACTTAGCGAATCCGTACGTTTTTTGGGAACAGTAGTAGATGAAAAACTAAATTGGCGCAGTCAGATAAATAATCTTGCAGCAAACTTAAACAAGTGCTGTTTTGCATTGCGCAAATTAAAAAATACTTTAGATCAAACTGCGTTAAAAAATGTGTATTATTCTATGGCTTATTCTAGGATAAGATACAATGTTATAGTATAAAGACAATCAAGCGATATAAATAGAGTTTTTATTATACAAAAAAGGATGATAAGATTAATGTACAATTTAAATTATGTAGAAACATGCCGCCACACCTTCAAGTCTGAAAATTTTTTAATAGTTCCGTCTACTTATTTGTATAAGTTATTGTGTTATGTGTTCAAAAATAAAAGCAATTATCAATTAAATAATAAGATACATAACCACGAAACTCGCAATAAAAACAATATACATTTGTCACAAATCAAGCTAATGGCATACAAAAAATCGCCATCTTATGCTGGCGGACATATATTCAATTTGTTGCTTGACAAAATAAAAAACATCAAAACCCTCCAACGGTTTAAGAAAAATTTAAATTTTTTTTTGGTTGATGGTTGCTTTTATTCAATAAAAGAATACATTAAAAGAAATTAAACTTTATGTATTTATTATCTGTATTAAAATTTGTTTTGTTAATTTAATTAATTATGCAATATTTTTGTGAGTTTTTGACGTATCCTATTCATGTAAATGGCAAAAAGAAATAATAAAGATTATTATTATTATTATTATTATTATATTTATTATTATTATTATCATCAGCCAGGGTGGAAACTCGCCAGAACCGACCTCGAATACCATCGGATAATCAACATTAAGGCTCTCCTCTAGCTCCTGCGCTCGGACGCACACCGGCCTACTGACGGTAGGCCTGAGTCTATATTTGCGTTGCTGCGTTTCGTTGGCAGTAAATATGAGTCGGTTGATGTGACTCCTCTTTGCTCGCAATGCCGCGGCGTACGTGAGTACAAAGCGACTACGACGAGCGGCTAGAGGAGGTACACCCGACTCGCAGCAAAGATTCGGTGCAGGACTCGTGGCGTATTTAATGCCTGCGTTGTGGACTGCGTCTAAGGCTTTCAACCGGGATTTTCTGGCGGATGAGTTTACCGCGCAGCCGTAGTCAACCCTGGATAAAACCAAAGCCTTGTACAGCTGCAACAGTACCTCTCTCCGCGCGCCCCAGTTGATGTTGGCCAAGCACTTGAACACGTTCAAGGCTTTTTTGCACTTTTTGACCAATTCATCAATATGTGCCCGAAAGGATAAGGTCCTATCAAGCACAAGCTCTAAGAAACGGACTGTTGAGGTCTTCTTCTCTTCTCTGTCCACTTCGTCAATGGTGATCTGGAGTTGACGTGTTATGGCAGGGATAGTATCTACCGCCATGTAGATCACCAAGTCGTCGACGTACAGGCATTTTTGTACAGGTGTAACCACTGAAGCCGCAATATCATTAACCGCAATTGCAAAAAGGGTGACGCTGATTGTTGACCTTTGGGGAACACCGTTTTCTAGACATAATGTCTTCGAGCTAGTGGTTCCCACCCTTACTTTAAATTTGCGATCGCGCATGAAAGATTCAAGAAAAAGAGGCATACGGCCCCTAAATCCCCATGCGTGCAGCTTCTGCAAAATTCCATATCGCCAAGTCATGTCATACGCCTTCGCTAGGTCAAAAAACACCGCTACAAGGTGTTTTCTTGCTAAGAAGGCGTCTTGGATGGAATTTTCTAGACAGATTAAATGATCAACCGTACTGTGATTTCGTCTGAAACCCGCCTGGTATTTAGCTAAAAGACAGTTACTTTCTAGCATCCACACCAGACGGTTGTTGACCATTTTTTCTAAAAGTTTACTGAGACAGCAGGTAAGTGAAATCGGTCTGTAGCTGTTGACGTTGTTTGGATCTTTGCCCGTCTTTAACAACGGCAGGATTATGGCCTCTCTCCAACATTCCGGGTAGACGCCGCTTTCCCATATCAGGTTGTAGATTTCCAGCAACCGCTCCGTCATGCGAGAGGCAAGCTGCCGGATAACCTGATAAGGCACGTCGTCTGGTCCCAGTGCGGAGGAGGTGCCCATACCGTTAATTGCCGTTTCCAACTCTTTTAAGGAAAATAAAAAGTTGTAGGGCAAAGAATCCGGGGAAGAGAAATTTAGCTGAGTTTCTAATTAATCTTTTCGACGCAGGAATTGCTCACTATAATTTTGAGTGCTACTGGCAGACTTCGGTGACTTCGCGTCCGTCGACGATTAGGATGGGAGCCACAGAGGGAAATTTCTTTCCCGACACGGCTCTCACCTTTTTCCACACTTTGCCGACCGAAGTGGTCGGCGTGATCGTCGATACGTAGCTCTCCCATGACCGTTGCTTGCTTTCAAGAATTTTGCGGCGCCCGTTTTCCTGCGTCGGAGTTCTTTTAAAACAATTAAACGCTTTTTTTTTTCTCTTCCACAGCTACTCGAAAGCGACGGACCGGCCACACCAAGGGACCGACGGACCGGCCAGCTGACCGGTGGATTTTGAGACAAACACATCTGCTGCTCGGACAATACAATTAGTGAAAACCTTCACGGCGATCTCGACATCCTTACCATTTGACTCTGGTGGGGCCAGACTGGCTTGGAAACCTTGCCAGTCTGCGCGGTCGAGACACCATCTACGGGGTCCGTGTCTGACCCGTTTGACGATGGTTTTAATTGCGATGGAAAAATGATCGCTGCCGTGAAGGTCTTCTAATACATGCCAAGATAAACGTGTGGCTAGACGTGGAGACAATAATGATAAATCAATTGCCAAAAAATTTGTACCCCTACCTCTAAAGTGTGTGGGAGAACCCGTATTGAGGAGAGATTATTATATTATAAAATATAAATAGTCAGTTGTGTAGTCTGTACAAACAACGTCAAAATTATTTTTAAGAAATAAATAGTTTGATTATTAAGGTATTTAAAAAAAATATATATATAAAAAAATACTTTTTCTAAATTATTTGTTGATTATATATCCTGTAAAACCGCAATAAAACACTTAAGAACATATAGACATACAAATTACCAAAATGTAACTAATTTCATTATTTGTAGTAGTTTCTTTTTATTGTTTAAAAATTAAACAATATGTTAAAATGCGACATTCATATTAAATAATATATTAAATGCAGATTTCCGTACTATCGCCAAATAAAATAAACTTAAAAATCAGTATTTCTTGAGACTTATAAGCCACAAATATTCAAAGTTAATGTTCACAGACTGTATGTACTATAGTTGTGTCGTCTGCGTATATGTATAGTATTCCGTTTAGCTTTAACTCAAATATGTCGTATATAAAATATATAGAAGTGGTGCAAGCACACCACCTTGTGTTATACCGTAATCACTATATTTTACTGCACTCAGTATATTTTTAATTTTTGTTTGTAAGGTTCTTTGTTTTAAATAAGTTTGAATTAGATTTAGTTCTTTTTTTTTGAATTCCCATTTTTTCTAGTTTTTGAATTAGTTTTTGTTTGATACTGAAACGCTTTCTGCATGTCTATAAATATTGTAAGACATTTTTTTCTTACATCAAGTGCATTGTTGACGTTGTGCATTATGTCAGTAAGTGCAAAGCCTGTAACGGTTTGTTTTTGGAATGCGTATTGCCAAGTGTTTATAATATTATGTGATTCTACATGTTTTAATATTAGTTTTTAAATTATTTTATCGACTATCTTGGCTACAATAGAGAGTAATGCAATATGCCTATAGTTTTCCGGTAGATGTTTGTTTCCATTTTTAAATATAGGTATAATAACAGTTGGTTTTAGTCACTCTAGATATATACCTTGTAATATTGTATTGCTGATCAATTTAGTTAATAGCGGTATCAACTCATTTTTTACAGTTTTAATAACTTTTAATGTTATCACATTTTTCCAGGTGCTTTTCCATCTTTAAGTTTGTTTATAATGTTTTCAATTTATACGTCCGTTGTAGGGTTAAATGTTACGTTTGAGTCTATATTCTTTTGTAATGTAATTGTTTTGATTGATGTAGAATTATTTGGTTTTTTGTTTGCAAGGTTTTTTCCAATGTTTGCAAAATATATATTAATTGTCTTCAGGATTTGTGAGTATTGTTCCATTTTCGTCGGTGATTGTTGATATATCTTTGCTTATTTTTTTATTTTTTATAATTTGATTTATTTCATTCCATGTTTTTTTTTGGATTATTTTGTACACGTTCTATTCTATTCTGATAGTACATTTTTTTCTTTTCATTTTCCTTTTTATCAACGTAATTTTTTATTGTAATGTAGTTTTGTTTGATTATAGCGTTTGTTTGATTTTGTTTATATCTTTTATATAAATCATTTCTCTTCTTTATGTCGTTTAGTATTTTGGTATTAATCCAATCATTTCCTTGTTTATATTTAAGTTTTACTTCTCAATTAATGTATCAAAAGTTTCAATTTGTTTTTCTCTAATATATTTAGCAAATGTTTCTCTAATATTAACGTAATTTATTTTATATTTTTTTGTTATTTTATATTCATTTTTTTCTCTCTTTGATGTTCCATGTGGTCATTATTGCATGGTGGTCAGAGTATGGAGCATATTTTATTTCAAGTTTATTTGTTATTATATGGTCTATTATTGATATTTTGTTATTTTTGCTTGTTCTTGTACTATCAGCCGTATTCATTAATTGATATCCTTGTTTTGTTATTATCATTTTATATGTGTGTGAACTATATAAAAGTTATTACTATTTATCATAATTCTTATTTTTTTTTTGCTCTTTACTTACATTAATTTATTTTATTTTACCCTAACTTGTGTTTACTTTGATTAAGTGTCAATTTTATTAGTTAACGCAAGAGCAAAAAGTTTTTCAATAAGAGGTTTTAGTTTGATATTTAAAAAAAACAAGTTTTTTTAAAGAAAAATCAATAAATGTTTATTTTATTGTAAAGAGGAAGGTATGCCATTAACATTTGAAAACAATATCAATCAATTGGCCGCCACGGTTACGGTTGCATTCCACATTTGCGGCTGTATGTCCTCGATAGCTTAACGAATTTTATCTTTAAGGCCTTGAATTGATTGTGGAGCATTGGCATAGACCTTACTTTTCACGTAGCCCCAAAGAAAAAAGTCTAAAGGTGTTAAATCACAAGATTTTGGTGGCCAATTATGATCACCTATTTGAGAAATAACACAATCAGGAAACTTTCTTTGCAAAATTGCAATTGTTTCGTTGCTTGTGTAGCACGTAGCGCCGTTTTGCTAAAAATAAACGTTGTCCACATCAATATCTTCCAATTCCGGTCATAAATAATCATTAATCATAGCTCCCTCCGTAGGGCCATCCATTTACAGTAACAGTTGCACCAGCCTCATTTTTGAAAAAGTAGGGTCCAATCACACTGCCAACCCAAAAACCTCATTTAACAGTGACACGTTGAGAATACAAAAACATTATTCAATCTATCTAGGATTTTCTGAGCCCCAAACGCAACAATTCTGTTCATTAACGTAACCTCCAAAGTAAAAATAAGCCTTATCACTAAAGATGTTTTTTTGATAAAATTCCGGATTATTTTGATGCATTTGAAAGACCCAATCAGCAGAGATACGACGTTAATAGTAATTGATCGGCTTGAGTTCTTGTGTTAACTGAACTTTAAAAGCCTTAAGACTTAAATGTTTATCCAAAATACGGTGTAATGTCGTTTGTGGAAAGTCTAATTTCAAAAATCGACGAGGAATCGACAAACCTGGGTTTTCTTCAACACTACTGGCTACATCAGCAATATTCTTTTGTGATCTTGAGCAATGCACACGGTTTCGATTCTTCACATCACAAACTAATATCAACAGTTTAAACTTTTTCACTAGCTTTACTATTGCCGGCCGAGAAGGTGCTTTACGACGACCAAAAAGTGCTTTAGTTTTGCAAAGTCTTACTGAAAAATGTACACCATTTTTGTAGATAATTTCAATGCGTTGTTGAAGCGTGTATCGTTCTATTTTTAATAATAGCGTAGTTTTTACTTGTCAAATGTCAAAAAATAATAGCTTCAAAATTGACAGCTGCCTAAATGCCTGCTATTCAAAATGACGTTTTTTTATTACAAAACCCTTTATAATGTTATAAACATATTGCAAAGTAGTTAATAACCAAGCAAAAAAAAACATAACCTTTGACACAAATACACTTCTAATAGCACTTCATGTTTTTTTTTTAACTGTGGTTACTGCTACATACGGTTTGAAGATTAAGTATCAAATCCGAATAAAAGTATAATTAGTGTAATATGTAAATAATGTAAATAGTAGTTGTACTTTTTAGTATTTAATTTTGTTTCCTATTACTTTGGGTGTAGTATAAGTACAGATATTACCAGTAGATCTAAACCTAAAACGTTCAATTTACCATAAATTAAGTATTCAAAAACTAAACAATTGATTGTGCAGTTTATGCAAAGAAACTGGTATGCTTTATTTTTTTAAAAACATTATTTACTATTTGCTTTTTTAGGGACATATTTTAAGTACATGTTTATTACGACAGGCCAAACTTTGGTTAATATAAGAACTTATATTTGTATAGAATATTATTTTTTTTTTATTAGTGTTATTAGTGTTACAAAATTGCGATTTTGTTCTGTTTATTGAAACCAATTAAAATTAATAATCAAAATTATTTAATAAAACAGTATTAAACACAATAGATTTATTAACAATCTAATTAAATGATAATTGAAATAATTATAAATTAAATTGATAATTAGGATAATCGTGCTTCAAATTTCAAATTAAGTACTTAAATTATTTCTTTGTAAACATTATCTTTAATAGTTCTTTACAAAAAAATTATCTAAAGACTATGAAATTGAACCTATATTACCTATCTAATTAGGAAAATTTAACAAACATTAAATAAAATATAAAAATATACTTTTAGTATATATATATATAGGTAATTCCATTGCTTTTCGACCAATTTGAAAAAGTCGACTTCTTTGATTTTGCTCAAATTTTTAGGGATCAAAATATGGATAAAAAAAACAAAATTTTCAAAATTTTGGTCCTAAGAATATTGCTTGTTTAAAATGGCACACATTTGAAGGTCCAAAATTTCACAATAAAACGTCTTTTTAGCCTATTTTGTATCTCAATTCTTGAGCTTCTAGAAAAAATTAAAAAGGTTCACAATGGCTCAATTTATTCCTTATTACATGTACTTTAAAACCCATATTTTTATTATTATTATTGTGGCAATCATTTTGATATATTAAGCTTCAAACATTATTCCAAAAAAAACCGTAAATTTAGCAAATTTGCAAAGTTTTGCATTCTTTAAACCGTTCTAACTTTGTCAAATCTTAACAAAATTTGATCGACATAGTCTAAAGTTTTTTGTGATTTATTTCATTTTATAATGATTACACAAGACTCATAGAATCAATACGTATACACCACTATTTTGATGCAGGAAGTTGCACATCTTTTCGCAATCTTCAAAACTTATAATTTTTACTTCCCAAAAAAGCGCTGTCACCCTATGTCAATTTTAGTCAAAATTTCAGTAAATACTCTTCAAAACACAAAAAAGGTTATCTATATGAGAAATGGTATATCATACATTATCAAAAATTTTTTAGTATTCAAAAATTGTCAAAATCGGAAAAAAATAAAAAGGTCCTTAATACATGTACTTTAAAACCCATATTTCTATATTTAATGTTAAGGCAGTCGTTTTGATATATTAAACTTTAAACATTAATTAAAAAAAATCCGTAACATTTGCAAAATTGCAAAATTATGCTTTGTTTAAACACTTCTAACTTTGTCAAATCTTAAAGAAATTTGATCCACAAGGTCTAAATTTTTTTGTGTTCAATCTTTCTTTAAAATAATCACACAAAACTTATAGAATCAGTTCATATTCACCACAATTTTGATGCAGGAAGTTGCACATGTTTTCGCAATCTTCAAAACTTGTAATTTTCAGGTTCCGAAAATACGCTGTCACCCTATGTCGATTTTAGTCAAAATTTTAGTAAATACTCTTTAGACTACAAGAATAAAAGTTATTTATATAAAAAATATTATATCGGGCATTATCAAGAAGCCATTGAGAAAATGCATGTCGTTGAGTTGCGTCGCGTAGTTGTAGGTGTTGTACTTTTGATAATATAATGGGTAAAGATTTTTTCTAAAAAATCGAGAAAGTTGTTTTCTGTCCGGAAATCTCAATTGATAAAGCATAACCATTACAAAATCTGTAAACAAAAATGATATCTGCGTATTCTCAGTGGTTGAACAGCAATTTTATTAAATTTTAATATCTGAATTATATAAAACTGTTTTGACAAATATTAAAAACTTGCATCAATGCATACTTGTTAAAGTAATGTTGTTTTGTTTGTGTTTTTTGCTAAATAATTTTTTTTTTTATTTTGTATTTGTTAAATTTCTCAAAAACAAAGCAAGATAAACATAAAGTGATTTAGATTTTTTAAAGAAGTATGTGATTTTGACAATTTTTAAATATTAAAAAATTCTTGATAATGCCTGATATACCATTTTTTATATAAAGAACCTTTTTTCTTGTGATCTGAAAAGTATTTACTAAAATTTTGACTAAAATCGACATTGAGTGACAGAGTTTTTTTGGGACCTAAAGTTTTAAAGATCGCAAAAACATGTGCTACTTCGTGCATCAAAATAGTGGTAAATATGTATTGATTCTATAAGTCTTGAGTGATCACTTTAAAGTAAGATTAAACACAAAGAAATCTAGACCTTGAGGATCAAATTTCTTTAAAATTTGACAAAATTAGAACATCTTGATGATCAAAGTTAGAACGGATTAAACAAATCATAATATTGCAAATTTGCTAAATTTACGTTTTTTTGGAATAATGTTTAAAGCTTGGTATGTCAAAATGACTGCCCCAGCATCAAATATGGGTTTTAAAGTACATGTGATAAGAAATATTTTGAGCTATCGTAGACTTTCTTATCTTTTTCTAAAAGCCCAAAAATTGGGATACAAAAATGTGCGGTTTGCCGATTTTGACAATTTTTGAATATTAAAAAACTCTTGATTATGCCCGATATACCATTTCTTATATAGATAACCTTTTTTTTTGTGCTTTAAAGAGTATTTAATGAAATTATAACTGAAATCGAGATAAGGTGACTGCGCTTTTTTGGGACCTAGAAAGTACAAGTTTAGAAGATCGCGAAAACATGTGCAACTTCCTGCGTCAAAATAGTGGTGTATACGTATTGATTTTATAAGTTTTGTGTGATTATTTTAAAAAGAGATTAAACACAAAGAAATCTAGACCTCGTGGATTAAATTTTGTTAAGATTTGACAAAGTTAGAACGGTTTAAAGAAAGCAAAATTTTGAGATTTTGCTAAATTTACGGATTATTTTGAAATAATGTTTGAAGCTTAATATATTAAAATAACTGCCACAATATTAAACATAAAAATATGGGTTTAAAGTACATGTAATTAGGAATAATTTGAGCCATTGTGGATCCTTTTATCTTTTTCCAGAAGCCCAAAAATTGAGATACAAAATAAGCTAAAAAAGACGTTTTATTGTAAAATTTCTGACCTTCAAATGTGTGTCATTTTGAACAGGCAATATTCTAAAGTCCAAAATCTTGGAAATTTAATTTTTTTCATCTATATTTTGATCCCTGAAAATTTGAGCTATATCAAAGAGGTCGAGGTCTTTTTAAAATTAGTCGAAAAGTAATGGATTTACCCATATATTTTTTTTAACTTTTAAATACAACAATAATACATCTTTAACACCGTGTAATATTTCTAAAACATAATTTTGCTATAGTAAAAAAAACACAACTTTATGCTTGCATTTAATTGCAATGTCACAAAATTTGAAAACACAGAGAGACAGACTAATAAACTTTAAAATCAAAATTTAAAAAATTATATATGTATAATATATAAATTATATAAATATTAATAGGTTTTTCAATTACTGTTATTTTAGGTATAGGCTGAATATTTGCAATCTAATTAATAAAGTATGTTTGTTATTTTTGTAATATGGTAAATAATTCAGATAGAATGAACTAATTTAAGTAATAAAATTAAGAATAATAGATAAAATTTTATTAATAACAATCTGTAGTCCAAAGTAAATTGAACTCATTCTTTACCACGAAACAACTATGTAAGAACTACAATAAGAATTTAGAATAGTTGTGTGAATAAAATAAAAGTCAGTTACAAAAGTAACACTTACAAAATAAATCAATACAGAACCAGCCGTCAGTCATAATATAATATTATTGCTACCAGTTGTCGAAATGCGGTTAGAATGGAAAAAAATGAGGTAATTTAGACAACACGCGATTCTCTAAACCTAAAACTATGTATTTGTTTCAAAGCCGTGTTAATTTCAATATTAAATTACATATTTTATTTAATTGATTACAATATATTATTATAGAATATTTCAACTAATTAATTGTTAATCATTCAAATTAAAAAGTTATATAGGTATATAATTTTTACCATTTAGCAAAAAAATTGCTTATTGACTGTTATATTTTTAAAATATATATGGTTTAATTTTTATATGGTGGTTTTATTTTATACAAGACGTTTTTTCCCAAGAATTATTTAAGTAATATTATTAATTATATTATTTAATAAAACTTATTAAAGTGTAAAACATTAAAGATACAAATAGTATTTTTTGTCATTTGTATTGGTAATACATAAATGATAATCTTTAAAACCCATATAGGTGGGCTAATTAAAGACCAAACTAATGCAATTAAAACTCTGTACATAGGCACGCTTCTGCACTCTCTCTGCTAAAACGGTATAGATGTTATTACTCTTCGGAAAACAACGTATTCGCAAATTTGATTATGGGTAACCATTTAATTTAAGTGCTCTTTCTCCGGCTTCACTGTGCTATGAAAAAGTGAGGTGGAATGGGAAGTTTTTTACATAGGTTATATTTTACGTCTAGTCGCTCCTCTAAATATACTGCTCTGACACACAATTAGAATCTTTACATTTGCCAATTTATTGTTTAATTTTAATTAAATATTTAATCTGATTAAGCAATTGTTGTTGTTTATGTTATTGTCAGAAATAAATCTGGCATTTCCAATACGGTACTACTACATTTTTTTAAATACTTAGGTAGCATTAAAAATAATTAATGTTTTTGTTTTTAAATCAGATTTTTTTTTAAATAAATATAAATTTTAATATTTGGAATTATTGTTATTTATTATAATGCAGCAACACAAAAATCTCTAAATAAATGCTCTAATACTAATAAGATCTTAAATTTGACAAATGTAAGAATCAGTCTCTAAATTCATGTTTTATCAATTTGTTTTTAATAATAATAATAATAACTTTATTTACGGCTTATGCCTTTAAATACAATAAATTTCATAAATACATATTTAAACTTAAATTTAAGAAATAATATAATACTATGTTAATAATAATAACAGAACACTTGTAAAAATAAATTTTTAAGAAGATAATAATTAAAAATCATAATAAAATAAAGAAAAAAAAAGAAAACACATAAATAGTAAAACTTACTTACAAAAAAAAAATAGGTAGATAGATTGTACAAACAAAAATGATGAAATGTATACAAAAACTTAAACACATTTAATAAATAGCCATTGGCATATCCAAACAGTTGCGTTTAAAAATAAGATGGTTATTAAATATATCAAAATTAGTGTTTTTTTGAAAGGTATTACATGTGCGCATAAAACGATCTAATGGATTGCAAAAAGCAAAGTTTGTTCTATGCCGATTGCATCGAAATAATGAAGAGTGTCGCGTATATCTTTCCATACAAAAATTAAAGTTTAGCATACTTAATAAATCAGGACAGTTGATATTGCCTATTACTAATTTATTTAAGAAATATTGGTCATTGGTCATAAAACCCGTCGTTCTTGTAATAAGACCATTACAAGAACGACGGGTTTATTTTGAATTAATAGCAACTGATCCCGAAATTTATAGCTAAAGTATTTAATAAACTTATTTTGGATTGCTTCACATTGATCAATGTGTCCCAATTGATACGGTGACCATACAACCGTTGCGTAATCCATGTTGGATCGCACTAATGATCGATATAGTGTTAAATATGCAAATGCAGTTAATTCTGAGCTTGACCTAATAATAAAACCTAACAATTTTTTAGATTTGGCACATATTTGATTGATATGAGTTTGAAAAATTATTTTACTGTCCAAATGTACTCCTAGATCACAAATTTGTGACTTTCGTAATAGATTAGTATTATTAATTTGATAAGTGGTACTTATAGAATTTGTTCCTCTAAAAAAAGACATTACACAACATTTGGGTTTATTCAAGTGTAGATCATTTTGTACGCACCAACTGTTTAAATTGTTTACATCTTCTTGAAGAAGCTTGCAATCTTCGTTTGATTGAACCTTTCTAAAAATTTTTAGATCATCAGCATAAAACAAATACTCACTATGCACAAAAACATTTGAAAGATCATTAATAAATAACAAAAATAGCACAGGTCCGCAATGGGATCCCTGCGGTACACCAGAGGTAACATCAAAAGATTCTGACAATACATTTTTTATTTTTACGCATTGGCTTCTTTCCACCAAAAAACTGTGCAACCAGTCCAATACATTATTGTTAAAACCTTGAGTTTTAAGTTTAGAAATTAGCACATTATGGTTTACTCTATCAAATGCTTTTGCAAAATCTGTATAGACCGCATCAACTTGATTTCCATTCGCAAAAGCTTCTAATATATATGATTGGAACGTTAATAAATTAGTAGATGTTGAACGGCCTGACACAAACCCATGCTGAGTATTGTTTATAATATGTTTTGTAAACCACTTTAATTGCTCTGCCACAATAGAATCTAATATTTTTGGAATAGAAGACTGGTTACAAACAGCTCTATAGTTGCATATATTGTTTTTTGGGCCACTTTTAAAAATTGGTTTAATGTAACTTTTTTTCCAATACTCAGGAAATATAGACTTGGTGATTGACATACTAAAAAGCATATGTAACGGTACAACAAGCGAACAAATACAACATTTTAAAAACATATTTGGTATACCATCAGGACCCGCTATCACAGAATTATCAAGACTAAAAATTTTATTAAAAATATCAATGCGGGATATATTAAAATTACAGTTGTTAACAAGATGACTAGAGTTTTGACTAACAGATACATTTACATTTACATTTACACTATTGTTATTAGTGTAGACAGACGAAAAATAAGACGCAAACATATTAATGCAGTCTTCTTCATTATCACTTATGGTATCATTATATAACATGCACTTAGGAAGACCATCGGATTTTCGTTTGCGATTTATGAAATTCCAGAAAGATTTTGGATTGTTACAGATTTCTTGACTAGATTTAGTACAAAATGCATTGTATAAAGTTTTGCCCAAGTTTTTTGAAGTAGTACGTAAGTTCTTAAAAATGTTGTAATCGTCTAGGTTTCCTGTCTGTTTATATCTTCTATGTGCTATTTTTTTCTTTTGGATATATATATATATATATGTTTATAATGACTGAGTCAATGGCTAATGTTAGGAATATTGTAAAATATAATTATTATTATTATTCAACCAAGCAAAAGTAAAATAACTCGCATTGTCACAAAAGCTCTGTAATCGATAAATATAGAATACTATTGAAGTGTCTAATATATAGCTATGTTCCTGCAGTCAGTTCTAGTTGTGTTCTAATCCAGAACTTAAAATGCACTATTGTGTAAATACCGCATTAATAGTTTGTTTACTTTGTAATTGTTTTATAAAACGCTTTTCTACATATTGGTTATTAAAATACTTTTTTTTTTTTTTAATATTTTATTAAACTATAAACTGGACCGTCAACTTAGTTTTAACAATAAAAATAATAGTTTTTTATTTTTTGCAGTTAGTTTTAAATTAATTGAGTAACAAACTTGTGAAATTCAACTGAATCACTTTTGTATTCTAGAACATTTTTAGTGCGTGATCAATATTTAATTTGATTAAGATTTTTGAGATATTAAGTTAGATGAAAATTTGTTAATAAACATTTTATAAACATAACTGTTTATTATTCATAAAAATAAGATAATCAATATTATAAAAAAAACTCAAATAAAATTAATCACATTATTATTGAAGATTCTGATCTTAGTTAGAATGATGATTCTGAGAATGAATATTAATAAAATAATTAATAATTGTTTAATGACTGTAGGGCTGGCAGAATGTCTTACGGCTTTTATTGGACAATATTAACAACATTATTTTACTTTATAAAAAGGTGTTCTGCTCTGTTTACCTTGACAAAATTATTGTCTTATGTCAAACAATCAAAAAACATAATTTAAAATTAATAATCATCTTTGAACAGCTACGTTAATACAATGTATAGCTTCCGCTCAACAAATGCAAATATTCACGTTTAGAAGTTTTGAGTTTTATAACAAGTTTGGACTACCTTATAAAAGTTTAAAGCAAATTAATCTTATCTAAAGCATTCTAACCGATATCTTAATTTGCAGTATTATAACAAAAAACAACAATATAAAATTACTAATAGCCGTAAAATTTTAAATATCGAAATAATTGCGTTTCAAATGCTTTTGAATGTATAATATAAAAATAATTTAATAACACATAATTTTATTTTTTTCTTAATGTATTGGAAAAATGAATTGATTATCAAATTACGCGTAAAAATTAAACAAATTCAAAATAGTGAAACATTTGATAAATACAATCTATACAACTATACTCAGTCCCAGGGATGCAATAATGTTTATATAAAAATTTATTTGCTCTGTTAATTTTTAACATGTCTTTGTTATTAGAACGTTTGACTGAATCAGCTATAATTGATTTAGTACAAGTTAAATTAAGTTTTTTAAAATACAAAAATAGCTACTAAAATATTTCTCAACTTGTCAAAAATGTTTAACTTATGTATTACACAATAAAAATATTTGTTGGAAATTTTGGTTTTTGTTTTTGAGATAATTTTGTATCCAATTAAGTTTCACGTACTCCATAGTGTTTTAATTTTTTTTAATAATACTACATTACTACTACTACATAATTTATCAAATCAAATCAATAATATCACAAACGCGAATGGACGTTTGCTTGATCTTATTATTTTATCCGATATTTTTAAATATAATGTTGAACGTAGTGATAACATACTTGTTAATGAAGATTCACATCACCCATCCATTAATTTTAACATAAATCAAATTAAAACAGTTAAATCATTTAACATAAAAAATAGCTTTGATTTCAATTTTAAAAAAGCAGACTTTTTTAGATTGTATCAGTTGTTGGGTGCGACAGATTGGGATTTTTTATGCAATATTAATGAAGTCAATGATGCTTGCGAGGCATTTTATAAAGAATTGCTAAATGTTATTACCGACACTGTTCCCAGATTCAATAAAATTCACAGAAATCACAAAATGCCATTTTGGTTTTCTTCTGAGACAAGATCAAATATGCGTATAAAAGCACACTATTTAAAACTTTATAGAAAATCACATCTTCAGTTCCATAAATGTAAACTAAATCACTATAGAAACGCTGTAAAAAGAAATATTGAGATTGACTACGCAGTCTATATTAATACTACTGAAAGCAATATAAAAAATGATCCAAAATCATTTTGGACTTACATTAATGAAAAGAAAAAATGCACACGCATTCCTGGAATTATGCATAAAAATGGAATAATGTTTGATTCACCTAATGATATTGTTAATGAGTTTGCCAAACATTTTTATTCAGTATATATTGATCACAATGTAAGGTGCAAAGATTATGCCAAACAAAAATACCATATCAATTTATCAATAAACTGTTTTTCTGAAGATGAGATAAAATATGCTATAAATAAATTAAAGAGTGGAAACACTAAGGGTCCAGATTTGATACCAGCCTTTCTAGTAAAAGAATGTTCTACAGCTTTTGTCAAACCATTGCTTCACTTATTCAATTTAATTTTAAAAACTAATACTATCCCTGATAAATGGAAAATTTCTAAGATTTGCCCTGTTTTAAAAAAAGGAGAAATTAACAACATTCAAAACTATAGACCAATTTCAATAATTTCTAACTTTGCTAAAGTCTTTGAAATATTGTTATCTAATATTATATTTAATCACATAAAAAATGAAATATCTGTTAAACAACATGGTTTTTTTAAAGGTAGATCTACAGCAACTAATCTTGTATGCTTTACTCAATATGTATCTGATGCTCTAGATGAACGTTTGCAAGTGGATACAATATACACTGACTTTGAAAAAGCATTTGATCATGTTTCCCATGACTTAATCTTAAAAAAGTTAGATTCTTTTGGCTTTAGTTACAAATTATTGAAATTATTTGAATCATTTTTGAGGAGTAGAATAAATTACGTGGAGTATGGTGGCATTAAATCGGATCTATATGTGGCAAAAAGTGGTGTACCACAAGGGTCTAATCTTGGTCCCTTATTGTTTCTAATATTTTGTAATGATGTTTTAGAAGTTCTTAACTCTAACACTTTAATGTATGCAGATGACCTAAAAAATTTTAAAATAATTAGATCTGAAGAGGATGCAATATCTCTACAACAAGATTTGTATTCCCTACATACATGGAGTCAAAATAACCATCTTAATCTTAATGTTAAAAAATGCTTTTGTCTTACATTTTCTAGAAAACGTTCTGAATTTATATACAATTACAATATTAATAACTATGCAATTGAAAGGGTGAGTGATATTAAAGATTTGGGCATAAAATTTGACAAAAAACTTACTTTCAATTCTCATATACAATCAATCATTAGTCAAGCTAATAAAATGTCTGGGTTTATTATAAGAAACTGCAAACAATTTAAATCCAATGATGCATTAAAAAGTGCATATTTTTCTTTTGTAAGAAGTAAAATTTAATATTGCTCAATTATTTGGAATCCATTTCAGAAAAAGTTTAGTTATGAGCTAGAACGAGTTCAAAGAAAAATTTTAAAATATTTTTATTTAAAGTCTCATAAAACATATCCAATTCAAAATTATTCATATGAATTATTATTAAATGAGTTCGATTTTCAATCGCTTTCTACTAGAAGAATAATATCGGAAATAACATTTATTTATAAAATTCTGCACAACATTATAGACTGTTCGTCAATCCTTAACAAATTAAATTTTAATGTTCCTAGATTAAATAGTCGCTCTAATCATATGTTTTACAATCAATTTTCTCGCACTTGTCATCATATGAATTCGCCATTTCAATCAATGTGTTATCATTTTGATAAATATGTAACTACTGATCCATTTAATATGTCATTAAAAGAATTTTTAAAATACTTGCATGATTTGAATATCAATGCATAGTAAAAAATCATTGTTGTTCTATGTTTTAGTTTTAGTTTTATTTTTTTATGTATTTGTATTTAGTTATTTAATTGTATAATATAATCCTGTTATTAGTATATTTTTGTACTGTTGGATTAATAAACTTTATTATTATTATTATTATTATTACATGGTTAACGCTGTCAAACGCCACTTGGCACATGCTTATTTTCAAAGCTGTTTAAAATTTGCTGAGTGAAATCAAAAACAGCTGTATCAGTGTTTTTTTCTTCGTCGATAAAAGACATACTGGTCGATAGCTTGAACGATCGGTTTTTGTTCATTTTTTAAATAATGGCCTAACCATTGCAACTTTTAAGTTTATTATTTCAGAATTAGTTGTGAGATTAGGTGAAATTTGTTACTGTAGTATTATATTTTACAGTCATAACTATTAGATTGCTGCTCAGTAAAATTTCTAATAAGTTTGATATGCAGTTTGTAAAATATTGATAAAATTCTTTTGCCGATAGGATATTCGAAACAATGTTAGTTAGATTTTTTGTTGATAATAATGTTTTTTTAACTATTGTCTATACCGTTCGTGATTTTTGACGGATTTTTTGATAGTGTTATTAAAACAATTTTTTTTTTTTTGATAATAGATTTATATACTTTGTTTTCTTTTTGATATACAAAGCTTCTACATTTGGCATGTATTGTCTAAGTATATCTAGTAGTTCAAGTTTTTTTTTGCAACTAATAAGCAAAGGAGTTACTATCTGTTTAGGTTTATTATTTGTTACTAAACTTTTTAAAAAGGGCATTGTTACATCTAAATTGTATATTAGTATATTTATAATTGTCTCTCATTTTTGTTACATTTTTAATGTTGTATATGGGCAATTCCATTTCAAACGGCCCAGAGCTGGGGGGTTTCAATAACTTATTAGTAGTCCTTTAATCGGTATATGAAGGTATGAAACCTATAAAAAAAAATTCTACGATTTTTTTTAGTTTTTTTGTCGTTTTTTAACTTATTTGCATGTTTTGTTTAAAAACCGCAATTTTAACTCAAAAAAAAAAAAAAAATTACTATGAAATCAACCAGAATTTTTTTGTAGAATCCAAATCTGACGCCATTTCAAGTCTACACCCTGTTTATAAACCGCAAAAACCACAAAACCATGTTTTTGTTTTCAGTGGGCTGGGCAAAAAGAAGCATTTTTTATTTTGTTTTAAATTGAAATTTATTAACTACGTAAAATTAAAAAAAACAAACTAAAAATAAACAAGTTTTAATTGCGTTTAGTGTAAAATAGCATAATCGTTAATAAGAAATTATTTTTTCTGATTTCGTTGAGTAATTAACATATTTTTTTAAAAATCGTTTGAACAAAATTAAAAATGATAGTTTAAAATTATATTTATCATAATAGTACGTTACGTTATAGCTAAAACATTTTTTAAACAGCTCGGTTCTATGTGATAAAATTGTCAGAGCATCTTATAGACAAATATTTATATTATGTACATCTGTTTGGAAGCTTAACTTTTTATATAAAAATGGAAGAGTTTTAGTCTGTATAATTTTATACAACTGGCAAGCAGTGTGCACAATTCTACGATGTTTTATTGTAAGCCAATTCAGTTCAGTAATCTTGTGACAAATGCTTTGTTTTTCTCTTATACCAAAAATTAACCGAACACATGCATTTTAAATACGTTGAATTTGTGACTGACAAAGTTGATCTATGTAAACATCATATACTAAATCACAAAATGTAAAATTGAAAAGAACTGAAGCTTTACAAAAAAAATTTTTACTTTCTTTACTCAAATTGTCTTTATTCATGTAAATAGATTTTAGTGCAATAAATGCACGTTTAGTTATTGTCCCTACATGTTCTCTAAAACGTAATTTATAATCTAAGTTTTTGACACAATCTGAAAACACTATACGAGTCTTATTTAAGTTAATGTAAGAGATTGCACTATAGATATAAAAATATAAAATAATAACTAACAAAACAGTTAACTTTATAGAATTAATTACAATATTTCTAACAGAGCTAAACATATACATAACATCAATCTATAAGCCACCAGAAATAACAAATACAAAACTACTAAATGTTCTTGAAAACAATATACTTAACACAAAAAAACACACATTATTATGGGAGATATGAATATAAATCTAGCAGAAAACTCAAATAAAACCAACAGATATAAAATGATGATAACAGAACAAGGATATCAATAAATGAATACGGCTGATAGTACAAGAACAAGCAAATATAACAAAATATCAATAATAGACCATATAATAACAAATAAACCTGTACTAATGGAAAGTTTTGAAATAAAATATGCTCTATACTCTGACCACCATACAATAATGACCACATGGAACATCAAAGAGAAAAAAAATGAAAATAAAATAGCACATAAATATAAAATAAATTACGTTAATATTAAAAAAACATTTGCAAAATATATTTGAGAATAACAAATTGAAACTTTTGATACATTAATTGAAATAATGACAAAACTAATAGAAAATAACACTTGAAAAGTAAAACTCAATTATAAACAAGAAAATGATTGGATTAATACCAAAATACAAACAAAACTACATTACAATGAAAAATTACGTTGATAAAAAGGTAAATAAAAAGAAAAAAAATGTACTATCAGAATAGAATAAAACGTGTACAAGATAATCCAAAAAAACATGGAATAAAATAAATCAAATTATAAAAAATAAAAAAAGAAGCAAAAATATATCAACAATCACCGACGAAAATGGAACAATACTCACAAATCCTGAAGACAAATCTAATAATAATAATATATATTTTGCAAATATTGGAAAAAACCTTGCAAACAAAAAACCAAATAATTCCACATCACTCAAAACAATTACATTACAAAAGAATATAGACTCAAACGTAACATTTAACCCAACGACGGACGCAGAAATTGAAAACATTATAAACAAACTTAAAGATGGAAAAGCACCTGGAAAAGATGTGATTACATCAAAAGTTATTAAAACTGTAAAAAATGAGTTGATACCGCTACTAACTAAATTAATCAACAATACAATATTACAAAGAATATATCCAGAGTGTCTAAATCCAACTGTTATTATACCTATATTTAAAAAAGGAAACAAACATCTACCGGAAAACTATAGGCCTATTGCATTACTCTCTATTGTAGCCAAGATAGTCGATAAAATAATTTATGAACGAATATTGAAACTTGTAGAATCACATAATATTATAAACACTCGGCAATACGCATTCCAAAACCAAACCGGCACAGGCTCTGCACTTACTGACATAATGCACAATGTCAACAATGCACTTGATGTAAGAAAAGAATGTCTTACAGTATTTATAGACATGCAGAAAGCGTTTGATACTGTATGTAAACGAAAACTAATTACAAAACTAGAAAAAATGGGAATTCGAAAAAAAGAACTAAATCTAATTTAAACTTATTTAAAACAAAGAACCTTACAAACAAAAATTAAAAATACACTGAGTGCAGTAAAATATAGTGATTACGGTATACCACAAGGTGGTGTGCTTGCATCACTTCTATATATTTTATATATTAACGACATATTTGAGTTAAAACTAAACGAAAAGCTATACATATACGCAGACGACACAACTCTAGTACATACAGAAATAAACAAAACAAAACTGCAACACAAAGTACAAGAAGACTTAAATACAATTACTGACTGGTATAATAAAAACCTGTTAACAATTAATAAACATAAAACAAATTTTATGTAAATATCACGAAACAAAGAAATAACAACATCTTGCTATCTATAAATAACCAACAAGTATGCGAAGTTTCACATACAAAATATCTTGGAATTACAATTACCAATAATTTAAAGTGGGACAAACACATACAAAACACAATAGCTATAGGAGCCCTATACAAAAAACAAGGAACATTATCTATAATGCTATCTTTAGCTCACAAACTAATTACATGATGACCGTATGGTCACAAACCAACATAAGAAACATAGACAAGCTACAACGACAACAAAACAAAGCAATAGAAACACTATATCAAATGGACAAACTAACACCTACAAATGAAATTCACAAAAAAACAAACCAACTTACAATAAAAAACAAAATCTCACAACAATGTATTATCTTAATAAAAAAGATACAACTTGGTCTAACTAAAACAAAATTAAAACCAACAACCAGAAAAAAAATTCATACACACAACACACGAAGAAAAGGACACTTAAACATGGAAGTAAACCAAACAACATCAAAAAACCAAAGCATAACTGTCAAAGGCATTAAAGAATTCAATAATATACCAGAAGAAATTAAAAATATAGGCAACATAAATAATTTTAAAATGAAACTAAAAGAATATCTGATGAAAAAACAAATATAAAAGTTAAAACTACTAACACACATCATAACACCACACGATGAGAAAAAGAAATTCCAATACCAGGCCCCAGGATTCCTTACGGATGGATGGCGGTACTGCAGGAATGTTATATTTACATGAAAACTATTTTTTAACAATTTTGTAAATATATATATATATGTATGTATAAATAATTTTAATAAATGTATAAAAAAAAAAGATCTTCGTTTTTGTTCAGAACCAAACACAATAGCTGTGGTTTTGTTTGAGTTAATAGTAAAAAAGTGTAATAACAAAAATTTTGAAATTTTCTTTAAATCAAAATTTATTTTGTTTTTAGCATTTTTCCAATCATTTGACATAAATGACAGATATAATTGTGTATCATCAGCATATTGATGATACTGACAGTAATCTGAATATAAGCTGCAATTATAAATTAAAAATAACAATGGCCTTATCAAAACCTATAAATTTAAGTAATGCTACAAATAATTCATAAATAACATTATCAAAAGTTTTACTATAGTCCAAAAATATTAAAACAGTTATTTTGTTATCGTCAGTTGCTTTTATTATGTCATCTGTAATTTTCATTAATGCAGTAGAGCAGCCATACAAAAATCTAAATCCTAATTGGTGTTCTGGTAGAATGTTGCATAGATTTATACGATTTTGTATTTGTTGTTCAAATTTTTTTTTGTAACGTCATACCTGGCGAAATATTTATAAAGCGCAAGTAATTAATTAGTAACGGATTATTTTTTTTATTAATAGGTGTTATGATAGATAATTTTTAAGCGTCTGGAAAGATTTTTGTAGAGAAGTTATCATTAATTATATAAATAATGTACAAAACTAAAATTGAGCAGCAAAAATTTAACATGTTAGAATTAATGTTATCACTTCCACTTTGGAATGGTTTATGTTTAGCTAAAATGAATTCCACGTCATTTTTGCTTATATTAGAAAGTTTGAATTGACTATTATAACTAACTGATTTATTATAAAAATGTAAAGTATTACAATTTGGATCAGATGTTGCAAAGTGCAAGTTAATTTTGATACCATCGGCAAAGTAATCCGAAATAAAATTAGTGTTTTTGTTATAGACTCGTTGAATTTTTGCCGAATATTTACTTAACACCTTGACAAAACTTGCTATTTTTTGCAATACGAACACAATGCAACACTGGTGTTTCAATATCCCTTAAAAACTCAACTAGTAATTTTATACCATAAAATCTATAAAGATTCACCTTCTACAATCTGCACATGGAATTTTGTACACGCCTTGACTTTCTAAAAGGATAATAAGTCTGTTCCAACATACGATTTGGACAGTTTGCAAACCGTTCAAACTGTGCACACAAACAAATATTTGTCATCCTTAGGCAATCTTTTATACACAGTAATTTGGTTGTGTGCATAGTTTTATCGGTTTGCAAACTGTTCAAATTGTATGTTGGAACAGACCTAATATCTTTTTAGCTCAAGAAAAAAAGAACATATTTGAACAGTTCAAAAAAATGAATCTACTTCATCTTTAACGGAACATGTAAATTCAAATCATCACAAAATTAATTTTGAAGAAACTAAAATTTTTGCAAAAATTAATTATTTTCATATAAAAATAACAAAAGAAGCCATCAAAATTGAAAAAAGACCAGACAATCTCAATAAGAGAGATAATGCTTTGCGTTTACCATCTACTTGAAAAACAGCATTGGCAATAAATAAATTAAAAACAAAAAAACCATTAACAGCTTCTTTATCAACAACAACTAATTTAAATACAGTACCCAAATCATAGCCTGTTTCTTTACAAGTTTTGACTGAAGATAGACCAATTAATAGGCCAACAACCAGAACTCAAACAAAGAAACTTTATACTCAATAAAGTTTCCTGTAAGTCAGCTTTGACAACAAAATTAGTTTCATATATCAATGTCATATTGGCCGCGTTCAGTACAACTCATCAGTTGCTTGCGCTGACTCATCAATTGGAGATAAGCAATAATTTATTTTTTTTAAATATATTTGCCGGTTAAACGCTGGTGGTTAATAAGTTGCTTTGTCAGCATAAAAGCGTACCTAAATGTATGATGAGTCAAATAACAAGCGCTGCCAGCAAACGATGATTCCCGCCTCCCGTTCAGTTTGAATGATTGACAGCGATGAGTCGTCCTGAACGCAGCCAATGATATATAGTAAATATTATTTTAATATTAATATATTATTCTAGATGATGGCAACAACCCAGAAGAAAATCAAAATCAAAATATGTATATATATATATATATATATATATATATATATATATAATAGTTTAATAACGGGGTATAAATCTTAAATAAGAAAACACCCTTGTTGTTAAGGGGCATGTAATTTCACTTTACCTTTACATAAGGTGTATTTGATCTATGTTTACTAATGTAAGTTTTGTGTTTTTAATGTATGAACATTATCATAATTCAAGCAGTTATTGTAACCGCTAATCGAGATTGTTTACTATTATGTATATATAATATAACTGTATTTAATAATATTTTCTAATCATGATAAATATATAATGAGTGGTCTTTTATTTTTAGGCTCTGAAGATGTGTGCAATTCGTCAGCATATATGTATAGTATAATAAAAAAAGATTTTTATTCTCCCTACATCTGCCGCTTAACAACAAGGGTGTTTTTTTATTCAAGACTTATACCCCGTTTTAAACTATTACATATTACAGTCTGTTACTGCTTGCTTACCTATATATATATATATATATATATATATATATATATATATATATATATAAATTTTGTGTGTCTACCCACAGAAAGTAATCTTTATGCAAAAAAAGTAAGCCATGCCAAATTTCAGCTCTTAAGATTTAAAAGAACGTAATAAGTATCATAGTTTCCAGATTTGAGTCAGATGCATACCCTGGGTCTTCAAGAAAGCAATTAAGTACTAGCTTGAGGTAATGGTTTTATTTTTAAAATTTCAAAGGCAGTGCAACACTTGTTCTTTTGATTATTAAGGGCTGAAATTCAGCATGAGTCACTTTTTTTGTATAAAGATTTTTGGAGTATTTTCCTTATTGATACTGAATCAAAAATGTATGTATCGTGCATGCAATTTAGATGTTTAAATGAAGCTATTCACAACTAACAGGTATATGCGAGAAGAGGCACTTACAATATCCCTATAAATATTTCGTATTTTCAATTCTCCAATAATTGCCGGCGCGACAAATTGTATATCTCGAACAGATATTACATTAAATCAGCGCTTTTGTGCTTGATACTTGCAAACTACGATGTATGAAAAGCGGTTGTAACTTTAGAAATTAGAAAATGTTATTATTTGATAATAAACGTTACTAATTTTTATAAAAAACTGGGCAAGTAAAAGAAAATTATCTTAATTGTAAAATATTAATAATATTAATGTGGCAACATTTGTTTTTGAGTTTGATGCAATAATACTCCAAAATGTTGTCTCTATTTATATTGTAATTACTTAATCACTCATGCAAGATGATATAAAAAAATCAAATAATTTAATATGCAAAAACATTGGGATTTTCCGTTCTTAAAAAAAGTAAATATTTGATTAAAAATGATTTTATTTATTAATATATTTTTGTTTATGTGTATACGGTATAATATTAAGTTTTTCAATTAAAAATTAATAAATTTCTATTTTTTTGCATTTGTTATTTATTGATTTGCAGTTAAATAAACTGTAAATAAAAATCTACATTTTTAAGGCACCATAAAAAAAGTTCAAAAGGTTCAATAATAGCCTTTGAACATAATAGCTGAGCTATTCTAAACCACCCTTCAGTAATGACCCATTATTGTGACTCTCCAAATAGTATACTGTTGCTACCCTCTTATTATAAAGTTAACAACTAAACTGATAAAATCATAGTTAATCAAGTTTATCAACTATTGCTATTATTAGATAAACCAATGTAAAAAAAAAAAATAATAATAAAGAATTCAAAATAAACAAAATTAATAAATTTAGGTTAGTAGGTAAGGATGTAGAAACATCAAAGACTTTTATGTGTACTACTAAATTATTGCATATTGTATTGAAATGTCAACATTTATTATTAACGTAATTATATTGTAGTTTTTTTTTACTAGTGCTGAAATAGAATATAAAACATATTTGAGGTTAGGGTATTTCAATAAAAATTTCAAACTTTATTGTGCTGATTTTATTTTTATATATTAAAACCGGTTTCGGCAAATTTGCAGTATTTCACTCCCTAATACATAGAGCACTATCACTTCCACTATCATCTACACATCTACAGCTTGAATATAATACAATAAAACAGCTAGCTAAAAATAATCAATTTCCTCTCAGCACAATAGACAAAATAATTAAGAAACATACACAAAAAACACTACTTGACAACATATCACTTCTTACACACAACACCAAAAACACAAACAACCAATACAGAAAGTTAACATATTACAACAACACCAGTAACAAAAGACAAAAACTATTGTACAAATACGATCTTAAAGCTTCACTATCTAACCCTAACACTATCAAAAATAACATCTGCAATCAAAAACATACATCAAACAAGCTGACTAAATCAGGAATATACCACATCAATTGTCAAGATTGCACAGCTTCATATATAGGACAAACTGGTAGAGCACTTAAATACAAACTCAAAGAACACACTCACAAAAATCACAACTCCACTTTTTCCAAACACTTACAAATACACAAACACACTTTCAATATCAAAAATAAAAATAATATAAAACTCCTACACCAATGTAAAAAAGGCTTAAAAATGACAATACTAGAATCATATGAAATAGACAAATTAAAAAACAATAAAAATTACAGATGCCTAAACGAACAAATCAATAACCCATACCAACATATCTATACATTTTTAAAAAACAATAACCACACTACAGTTAATCACTCGACAACAATAACCACAATACACAATAACCAATTAATGTAACAGTACCACAACAAATTCACACCACCCGCAACACACAACAACACCTGTGAATAGAAAAGAAAAATAAGTTTTGTTAAAATCATCTATGTAACACATATATATATATTTATAATTAATGTAATATTTTAGAACTGATGATGGCCTAACCGCCGAAACCGGTCTTAATATATAAAAATAAAATCAGCACAATAAAGTATAAAATTTTTATTAAAATACCCTAACCTCAATTATTTTAAACTTTAAACTGTGCAATAATCAGAAACAAATACTATAAAACATATTGTTAACTGAAGTAAATTAACATAACTTAAATTAATTGTTTAACTTGCTAACTTTTGTTAAATTATATTTACAACTAAAAAACACCTTAATTTTGAAATATATTGCATAATTAGTTATTTAAATTTGTTTGAAATATGATTTTGAATAAACAAAAATATTTATAGTTTTTTTGGAAGTATAAAATTGATTTAAATATTTGTTATTTATTAAAATTATTTAATAATTATTTAGTTATGTAGTATTACAAATGCTTGAATAATATTTTTGCTTTAGAAACTTATTATTAACTCTTTGGTATTAGTGGTATTACTATTATAATAGATCAATAGATGGTTTATTATTAGTTATATAAAGCAAACCATTTATTTATTAGCGCTACAATAGCATCTTTTGTATACTTTTGATTGTTTACAATATAGTTTTCTTAGCAAAAACTTCTGTAAACTGTTACAGACATGCTAAAATCTATTGTAAGTAATATAATTTATTTAATTATAGTTTTTGATTGACTACTTTACACTCTTTTGTCATAATTGTTTTGTTAGTTAAAATTTTTATTTATTTTATATAGCAAAAAAACACAAACAAAACAACATTACTTTAACAAGTGTGCATTAATGTAAGCTTTTGATACTTGTTAAAACAGTTTTCTTTGGTTCGGTTAGTAAAATTTGATAAAATTGCTGTTCAACAACGGAGAATACGCAGATATCATTTTTGTTTACAAATTCTGCGATAGTAATGTTCTAGCAATTAAAATTTTTTGACAAAAAACAACTTTTTTTAGGCGTTTTTTAGTGAAAATGTTTACCCATATTATTATCAAAAGTACATCTACAACGCTGCACAACGAGTTGCATTTTTTCAATGGTTTTTTGATAATACCTGATATACCATTTTTCATATAGATAATCTTTTTTCTTGTGGTCTGAAGAGTATTTACTAAAATTTTGACTAAAATCAACATAGAGTGACAGCGTTTTCTCAAGACCTAAAAACTACAAGTTTTGAAGATCGCAAAAACATGAGCAAATTCTTGCATCAAGATAGTGTTGAATATGAATTGATTTTATAAGTCTAGTGTGATTACTTTACAGAAAAATTGAACACAAAAAAATCTAGACCTTGTGGATCAAATTTCTTTAAAATTTGACAAAGTTAGAACGGTTTAAACAAAGCATAATATTGGATTTTTTTTAAATTTACGTTTTTTTTTTAAATAATGTTTAAAGCTATATATATCAAAATGACTGCCTCATTATTAAATATACGAAAATGGGTTTTAAAGTACATGCAATAAGGAATATTTTGAGCTACCGTAGACCTTCTTATCTTTTTCTAGAGGCCCAGAAATTGAGATACAAAAATGTGCCGTTTGCCGATTTTGACAATTTTTGAATATTAATTTTTTTTTGATAATGCCCGATATACTATTTCTCATATAGATAACTTTTTTATTGTGTTCTAAAGAGTATTTACTTAAAAGTTGATTAAAATCGACATAAAGTGACCAGCGCTTTTTCGGGTTCTAAAAATTACAAGTTTTGCGGATCTCAAAAACATGTGCAACTTCCTGCAGCAAAATAATGGTGAATACGTATTATCAAAAGTACATCTACAACGCTGCACAACGAGTTGCATTTTTTCAATGGTTTTTTGATAATACCTGATATACCATTTTTCATATAAATAATCTTTTTTCTTGTGGTCTGAAGAGTATTTACTAAAATTTTGACTAAAATCAACATAGAGTGACAGCGTTTTCTCAAGACCTAAAAACTACAAGTTTTGAAGATCGCAAAAACATGAGCAAATTCTTGCATCAAGATAGTGTTGAATATGAATTGATTTTATAAGTCTAGTGTGATTACTTTACAGAAAAATTGAACACAAAAAAATCTAGACCTTGTGGATCAAATTTCTTTAAAATTTGACAAAGTTAGAACGGTTTAAACAAAGCATAATATTGGATTTTTTTTAAATTTACGTTTTTTTTTTAAATAATGTTTAAAGCTATATATATCAAAATGACTGCCTCATTATTAAATATACGAAAATGGGTTTTAAAGTACATGCAATAAGGAATATTTTGAGCTACCGTAGACCTTCTTATCTTTTTCTAGAGGCCCAGAAATTGAGATACAAAAATGTGCCGTTTGCCGATTTTGACAATTTTTGAATATTAATTTTTTTTTTATAATGCCCGATATACTATTTCTCATATAGATAACTTTTTTATTGTGTTCTAAAGAGTATTTACTTAAAAGTTGATTAAAATCGACATAGAGTGACCAGCGCTTTTTCGGGTTCTAAAAATTACAAGTTTTGCGGATCTCAAAAACATGTGCAACTTCCTGCAGCAAAATAATGGTGAATACGTATTGATTCTATAAGTATTGCGTGATCACTTTAAAACGAAATTATACACAAGGAAATCTAGACGTCGCGAATCAAATTTTGTTAAGATTTGACAAAGTTAGAAAGGTTTAAAGAAAGCAAAATTTTGCAATTTTGCTAAATTTACGGGTTTTTTTTGGAATAATGTTTGAAGCTTAATATTTCAAAATGACTGCCACAATATCAAGCATAAAAATATAGATTTTAAAGTACATGTAATAAGAAATAATTTCAGCCATTGTGGACCTTTTTATCTTTTTCTAGAAGCCCAAAAATAAACTAAAAAAAGTTTTATTGTAAAATTTCTGACCTTCAAATGTGTGTCATTTTGAACAGGCAATATTCTAAGGTCCAAAATTTTGGGAATCTAATTTTTTTCATCTATATTTTGATCCCTGAAAGTTTGAGCAAAATCAAAGAAGTTGACTTTTTCAAATTAGTCAAAAAGTAATGGAATTACCCATATATATATATATATATATATATATATGTATATATATATATATATATATAAAATATATAATTATTTTTTTTGTATTTTATTATATTTAAAATTTAAAAGACTTCAACCCGTGAACTTTTTTAATAAATATTAAAAAAAAAAGTCGTTAAAACTTCAATAATATATATATATATATATATATATATATATATACATTTTTTATTGAACACATTTTTAATCTAAGATATGTTTAAAACAATGCAATAAAATGTAGTTTTTTGCGTATGTAAAAATTATTACCAGGTTATTAACGTATAAACCCTTGTGTTTTACAAATTTTTAGATGTTTTGTAGCTTGGGCCCCTTTTCATTCCTAAAAACCAAACTTTAAAAGGTGTTGTATGTATATATGAGGAAATTTTTTTGAAAATTGTAGCAAAAAAAAGTAGGTACAAAAAAGTTACAGCGGTTTCAATGTATACAAAAATGAGCATTTTTGACCAAATTACTAATCTTTGATAAGTGGTATCTCACGGTTTACTAATTCTTTGCAAAATTTTAAAGAGCAATTCAAAACAAACAAATTAATCCAAACTAGACCTAATTTGATTAAAATTTGACATTGTTACGGCATTTTAAATGTGGGGTTGGTTATGTAATTTTAGGCTATTTTCACAACGACCTACGCTAAAAAAAATAGAAAATGGCTACATTAATAAACAATAAACAAGTTAAAGTACAAGAAATTACATAAAGAATCAGACTTTGCAAAGCTTTTTCCAATGTTTCTACGCTGAGAAAACAAATGTTGAAAATTACCGAAAATATGTGATTTTTAGGCGTTTTTCTAAAATTTGAGAGACTCCCAAAAACTGAGATCATGACTAAATGAGTTAAAAATTTAGGAAATATGTTTTTTTGGTACCTACTATAACATATTTATTTTTGAGCCAGTTTGAAGATACTCAGTTTTTCAGTTTGGTCGAAAAGTAATAGAATTATAATTTATATTTAATTAGATACCGGGCTAAGAATTATATATATAGAAACTGTTAATTCTTTAAAGAAAAATGTTAGTTATTGTTAGCTTATTATGCAACTTAAATTGTGCTTGATCTAATATCCCAATATTTTTATTATTATTTAAGCTTTATTTACATTTTTTACAGTTTTCACTAGTTGTTAAGCAAATAGTTTTATTTTCTAGTGTTAATTAAATCAGGCATCTCACAGCAATAATAGATGCTTCTGCAGTCTCATGTACAAAGTATTAAGTTGACTGACTGTTGACTGTTGTTTAGAAGACTCCACAATTAACACTGATTTCTTTTATAGTAATTTATTACAACTTTTTCTGTGTTTAATTTAAAAAAAAAAACATCATTTGTTGGTTTGTTCAAAACAAAATATAATATTTATGTTAAACTGTCTTCTTTAAAGGGGCAGTTTGATAAGTGTCATAAACTACTTTCTTAAATTTTGACATTAATTTGTAATTTTTTTTGTCGAAATATTTGCTTAAACTTTAAAAGTTATACTTCATTGAACATTAAACTTAGTAGTTATTTTTCTAAAATGTATGGTGTTTTAAATTATAGACTAATTAGGTTACTGCTCAGCCTGTCTTGTGTCTATGTGTCAAATAAAATTTTACTTTAGACAAATATTAACTAAATCTTGCAATAGCTCTAGACATTTCTAAAGCAGTTAATAATGTTTAGATAGCATCTTAATCTTATTAAAAAGCTTTTGTTCAAAAACTTGTAAGTATTATCAATGGTTTTTTTTACAACAGACAAATTGTAGTAATTTGAACCCTAAAATTATAAATGCTGTTGTTCTTAAATACTCTGCTCTACTTCTAATTTTACTTTTGATATTAAAAATAAAATGCAACAAAACACCACTGTACAACAAAGAAAAAAAGTGCTGTAAGCTACGTTTCAAAATATTTTACAATGTATCTACAAAAATGCGTAAAAATAGATTTGATCGTTTGTAACTTTTCAGGATTGGATTTTTAAGAAAAACTTAAAACAAACTTTTTTTTTCAAAATAAGTTTTCACAGACAATTTTTTTTTTTATTTTGATAATTTTGCAAGCATGTTTTTATTTAAAGGGTTTTCCAATAAAAAGTTTCATTTTGAATAGCAGGCTATTTGGTCAGCTGTCAATTTTGAAGCTATTATCTTTTGACAATTGACAAGTAAAAACTACGTCACTATTAAAAATAGAACGATACACGCTTCAACAACGCATTGAAATTATTAAAATTCACTACAAAAATTGTGACAATTTTTCAGTCACAGTTTGCAAAACTAAAGCACTTTTTGGTCGTCGTAAAGCACCTTCTCGACCGGCAATAGTAAACCTGGTGGAAAAATTTAAACTGTTGGGACAAGTTTGTGATGTGAAAAATTGAAACCGTAGTGTTGAAGAAACTCCAGGTTTGTCGATCTTTGGAATTAGACATTCCACAAACGACCGTATTTTGCATACAAACTTGAATCTTAAGGCTTTTAAACTTTAGTTAACACAAGAATTCAAGCTGGTGGATCACCATAAACGTCGTATCTTTGCTGATTGGGTCTTTCAAATGCATCAAATTGATCCGGAATTTTATCGAAAAATTATCTTATTCGTGATTTTTTAAGGTAACAAAAGATAAATTAGACATTACAAGTATAGTAGAACATTATATCAATATTGGTAACGCAAAACCAATTAAACAAAGACATTATGTAGTAAATAGATAAAATGTTAAATTTAGGCGTGATTATACCTAGCAAAAGTCTTTTGTTGTCACCAGTGGTACTAATTAATAAAAATAACAACACATATAAGTTTCGTATAGATTTTAGAAAAGTGAATACATTATACAAGTGACGCATATCTACTACCGTTTGTATAGTCAAAGATAACCGCCTTTACCATATTGAGAAAAAGTTTATTTCATTTAAAAAAAACTCTAATTTGATTTAAATAACAGGTTAGTGGATCGTATAATTAGAGCAGATCTAGAATACATTATAATAATTATTACTAAATTGTTTATTTTTCACAAAAAAGTTTTTGAAAAAGTTTTGAGTTAAATTAAAAAAACGCAAATGTTCAAAAACTGAATTAAAATATTTAGGTTGGTTAGTTGATTAAAGAAGGTTGTGTGTTGATTACAAATAGGTTAGCCCAATTTTTAATTCTCTAATGCCAAAATTCAAAAAAAAGTTTTATCGGAATTGCAAGCTAGTAACGCCGGTTTATCAAACATTATTTTTTGCATAAAGCTTTACTTACTACGTTGCTACACAATTAACATAAGTAGAAATAGTCTAAACAAGCTTAAAAAACTATCTGGTAAACGCACCAACCTTAACTTGCTTGAATTTTGTGAAGAAATTTACAGTAAAAACTGACTCTTTAAAGACAGAACGCAAAAACACCATAAAGAAGATAAAGTAATTGCTTACGCAAGTAGATCAATCAACTTGGCAAAAAAATTATACCGTTACGGAACTATAGTGTTCAGCAGTAGTATTTGTCATTGTTCCTTAACATGGTTGTGGAATCTTAAAGAACCGGCCTGTTGTTTAAGTCACTAGTTGATGAAATTGCAGCAATTTAAATTTAATGTCAGCTATCAAATGGGTTGTAAGCATACGGTACAAATTGCTCTATCACGTGCTTCTGTAGATATATGCGTTTTTACAATATAAAATTTGTATTGTAAATTTTTAGCAACCGTTCCGTCGTGAGGAAGAGAAATTGTTAAATAACTCAATAAAACACGTTGTCTGGTCCCGATGCGGAAAAAGTACCCATGCCGTTGATAGCTGTTTCCAATTCTTTAAAGGAAAACACTATGTTATAGGTCAAAGACTTTAAAGAAGAAAAATTTTGATAGCTACTAGCATATGCAAACTAAATTGCTTTTAGCAGCAATTTGATGTCTGCTGCCGTAGCTTTAATCGTGCAAAGGTGCTGCAAACAATGATTGTATACTCTTTATATTTAAAAAACTAATTTTATTTTAACGTGTTTGTGTAAATAGTAGTATTAATAATAATATTCATACAAGACAGAAATGATTGAATAAAAAAACAATTATTGAATAAATTAATCCTCTATAAATTAAACAACAATATGTTCATATATATATACTCCAGAAAACTTATGTTCATGTTACATAATAAATAATTCCAAAATATCACATTTTAAAATTTATGAAAAAATTATTATAATAAAAACTATAAAATGTTTGTTTACAGTAATATAACATATTACTTCTATTAATTTTAATATATTATAAGGTAATTTGGAGATCACTTAACAGGCCATTGGTTTCATCAAGCGCATATCAAATTAATAACTTATTGAATATTTCTCATACAACTTTTACTTAAAAAGTTTCTATGTGCAATTTATTAGTGTGATATTAAACAAAATTATAGAATGTTAAGCCGAGTGCTTCATAAATCTGTTGCTAGGAAAGAAAATAATGTAATTTTAGTTCGGTGAGCTTCTACAGGTGGATCGAAGCTTATTAGTTGACATCTTTGATTTTTCTATCATTAGACATTCAAGAGGCAACATATCTGCACGCTGAAGCAAAAATGTCATTTATACTAAAGCGTGTTATTGTAAAAATAAAAGGTAAATACAATTATGTATATTGTTTGTTTAATTAATTTTATTATTTAATAATCAATTTTTAAAAAACTGGATTAGTTAATAAATAATATTTATTTTAATTTTATTTTAGGTTACTTGAGAAAACTTATTAGATCTGAATCAGAACATCAAGAGAATAAGGATAATAAAGATTCTGAATTAGAATCAATTAGCGATCGACCAAAAAAAGAAGGAAATGTAGTTTTCAATATGTGTACAAAAGAGTATGAGATTGAAAATGATAGTACTGATTGTTCTAGTAATGCTACAGAGACCGTAGAACTGTAAATGCAAATGTAAGTATTAACACATATGCATGAAACTCAATTAGAAATTGATATGATTCTTTGTAACATTCGTTTCGCCGACACTCATCCATCCTATCCATTGTGGCTCCAACCACTGCCAGCTATGGTATTATATAACATCACCTAAAAAAAATAGGGATTAATAGTTACAACTAGAAACAGTAATTATTAAGTTAAATCGTAACAAACTTTTTAATAATTACTGTGTTAAGTATTATTCTTACCTGTCTTGCCATTCGGTTAGGCCAAACCGTTTAATAAGGCAGTAATGAATCCGAAGCACAGTATTTCTGGTCCATTAGCGCTGATGGATCCATTAATAGCAAATCCCTGGATAGTACCAAAATCTGTGTAGTAAAATATAATTAGGAGTTAGTTATTGGATTAATATTAGGAAATGTTAGGTAGATTTAATTAAGTTAATTAAATTAATCATGCTGTTGGCAATAAATTGTTATATTTCTATTATTCGTATTGAATTAAGATTAGTTTAATTAATTATTAATTGTAGTGGCTAGTGTTAAGTTAATTAATTAGTTAGTATAGAATGCTACTTACAATTGGGGGAAATAATCCTAGTTATGTACATGTGTGGCACGCCTCACTGCACTTCTCACTGCACTGTTATTGTTTATTGCTAAAAGTAAACACCTAAGTAACAACAAACGTAAACACAACACAAGCACGTGTTTGTTTGTAAACAATGACAGAGGCATCTGTCGTTAGTTTGTTGTAATTGCACGGTTCGGAATTCAATGTTCAATGTAGTACCAGCAGAGTACTAGTTGTAATGATGCGCGTGCCATCTAGCGGCGCGGGGTTCAACCCAAGCGTGCAGAACACTGCTATAATATTTATTAATTTTCTGACCTTTGAATCTTTGAATCTTTGAAATCAGATAAGCAACCGTTTCCAAAAATGCTGGTCTTTTTCGACGAAGAGCGGTCGCGAAAACATCGCGAACCTTTTTTTGTTTGTCTTAATTACCTAAAAGGAATTAAATATATGTATATTATTTAATTTATAAATCGATAGGCCGTGCTGAGTTATCATAATAACTCAGACGTGTCAAATTTTAGTACCAAAATTGTATGAATGAACATGACAATCTCACCTTCAGTGATTTGGGTCAAACTTATATATTAATTTTAAGACATTATATATATATATATGATACACTATATAAGAAAATTATTATTGTTAATTTATTTGTGTAAACGGGTGGTAAGCTTACTCCGCGTACAATCAGTTATGCTGAAAATTGTTCTTTATTTAAAGTGGTGAGCCTGTTGCTCAAACCACCAGGGTTATTTTTGTAGCAAATGAAAACCTCGTATCATACGAAATTGATTTAATTTAATTATGAATTTACTTACAATATACGTTAATTAACAGAAATGTTGTTTTATCTTTTTGTTGTTTTTTTAATTAAAATAAAAACAACTGGAGCCCGTAATAAATAGGAACTAACTGGATGTTAACAGAATCACTACCCGCTCACCGAATATTCGAGCTGCCGTAAGCCAAGAAACGGTCAGAGTATCAGACCGTTTCACTTGGAGCCCAACGTGTTTAATTTAATCCAAGTTAGTTATTTTGAAGTCACTGTAGTCAAATATTTAATGATATGACCTTAAACCGATTTGATTAACTATATAACATAACGTGATTGTGCATGGAGAATAGTTAGTGTATGAAGCAAGCGTTATACATGTTTATGACAAATTTTTCTATATCTAGGTTAGTTTAGTTTTTGAGGTAGCGTAGTTACATCACTGTATTGGTTGTTTCATTTCTTGTGGTAATTTTCTGTCATCGGTCAATCATGGAAAGCATAGACGTAGGTTTAGATCCGTCAGAACTGAGGAAGCACGAAGTCGACTATGAGTTGAGAATAAGAGGATTCTCAGGTGATGGCAACATTGCAGATAAGAAGGCGATCCTGAAAACAATGATGCAACATAAAGTTAAGGCAGAGGTGGTAGAAAAGTTTGATATGACTACGGACAAGCAGGAAATAGAGGATTCATTGGAAACCTTAGCCAAAAGTATAAAAAGTTATCCAGGTGCAGATAAACGTAGAACGCATAAAAGAATTATTGCCAGAAGGAACCACGTTCTCGAAAGAATTAACCGGATAAAACCTACAGACGAAGAGGAAGAACTGACTAAGCTAAAGGAAGAATGGAGGAATAAATGGTTTGTGGAAGAAGTAAATTTTGATAAGAGGGTTGTAGAAATACAATTCGCAGAAGAACAGCGAGAAAAAAGAGAGCATATCAAGTCAATAATGAATATATGCCCGAGTGACATAAGAAGTACTTCATCCAGCCCAGAAGGAACCAGCACACCGGTTCATAACCAAACAGCACATACAGTACTTAGACCACCACATTTACAACAGATAACCTCAAATCAGGTTATGCAAACACGACAGCCGCCTCCACCGCCAGCATGTCGAAACCAAACGATGCAACCTTTAGCTAATTTGATGCAAACAACAACTCCACCAAGCCAGATGATTCAGCCTGTTGGACTGTCAATGCAGCAACGAGCTCTAACTCATGAGCCAGATTATGGACCGTTACGATTAAACCATGAGCCAGTGTGCCGATGGGACGTTAAGTTTAGTGGAGACTCAAACCAACTTGTTAACTTTTTGGAAAGGGTAGATGAGTTGAGATCCGCTAGAAATTGTTCCAAAACGCAACTTTACAAGTCTGCAATTGATCTGTTTGTAGGAGATGCCCTGACGTGGTTTAGGTCAATTAAGGAGTGTGTTACAGATTGGGATTCGCTGGTAGATGCGTTGAAGCGTGATTTTTTGCCATACGACTACGAAAGCCAACTCTGGGACCAAATTCGAACAAGAATGCAAGGTCAAGGAGAAAGATCAGCCATTTATCTTGCTGCGATGGAAAATTTATTTAGGCGCTTACCTGTCCAACCGAGTGAGCGAAAGAAATTAGAACTCATCCGTCAAAACTTGCGTCCTACCATCAACGCCCAATTAGCATTGAACGAGATTGACACCATTTCGGAGCTTGGTATCTTATGTCGCCGTTTAGAAAAATCCAAGTTTTTTCAGCCTGAACCAAGAAGAAGCAGTCCGCGAACACAGCCTGCTACAATCTCCGCTGTTTCTGTCCCACCCTCAGTATCTACCTGCAGTCCATCAGCTCAGAATTCGAGACCCATATCCTTAAAAACCATACTATGCTGGAATTGCAGAGAAGTTGGACATTCCCATAGAGAGTGCAGAAAGGAAAAAACTCTATTCTGCTATGGATGCGGTAAAGGAAACCTCATTAGGCGAAATTGTCCCAAATGCTCCGCTAAAAGAACTATTGGTCCGTTCAGTAATCCAACGAGTTCGGGAAACGAGCGATAGGGTTGTTGTCCAATAGCAAACAAGTCCGGAGCGGCCCTAAAAAGCAACTTGTTACAAAATTTGATAGTATTAAGAATAATAATTTTAAGAAAAATGTTAAGCCCACTGCTCGAGAACTTAACCCAATATTTGTTGAAAAGAATAATGACAACCGTGTGTACATTAGAGTCAGTATTCAAGGTTTAGAGTTTACACCATTGGTAGACACAGGCGCAAATTTCTCGTGTATCGGAGGTAAAGGGATACCTTTTATAAATAAGCTAGGGTTAAGAATAACACCGTCTAGCGGTAAGCCTAGTTTCGTTAAGATAGCAGATGGCTCAGAGAGAGGTATAAAAGGCTTCGTGCACTTACCCTTGACAATTGGCCCTACCACTTCAGTCTTGAAGGTTCCTGTAGTACCAGCGATTGGTGACCCTCTAATCCTAGGCATGGATGCCATCAGGGGATTCGACATCCAATTAAACTTCAAAACAGGCTCATAGAATTTAGGAGGTACCAGTGAGTATTTCAGTTTCGCAGAAGATTTTGACGATCCCTATGTAAACAAACTATCCGGTATAGTGGATATAGATGAGTTATCTGCAGGAGAAAAACTACAATTAGATGAAGTGATAAAAAAATTCGCTACTTTGAGCTCAGAAGCACTAGGTTTAACTGACAAAATAACTCATCACATCGATGTTGGGGATGCTTATCCTATTAAACAACGCCACCATGCATTATCACCCTGCATGCAGGCCAAGCTTAACCAGGAACTGGATGAGATGTTGAAGTTAGGGGTTGTAAGACCCTCGGCGTCAGCCTGGTCAAGTCCTGTCTTAATGGTTAGAAAGGCCAATGGAGATTACAGATTTTGCTTTGATGGCAGAAGGTTAAATTCTGTAACCAAGAGGGATGCATACCCCCTGCCAATCGTAGATAACATTTTAAACAAGTTGAGAGACGCGAGGTATTTAAGTTCAATCGACCTAAAGAGTGCTTTTTGGCAAATACCACTGTCGCCAGAATCGTGCGAGAAAACAGCTTTCGCCGTGCCTTCTAGGGGTTTGTTTGAATTTAAAGTTATGCCTTTCGGCCTCAACAATGCGGCCCAAACTCAACAGCGGTTGATGAACGCACTCTTCGGCCCAGAATGGGAGCCGAGAATTTTTGTTTACTTAGACGACGTAATTGTTGTTACAGCCACCTTCGCAGAACACATAGAAGTCCTGACGCATGTATTCAAGACGTTGCAAGAAGCCAAATTGACGGTGAATTTGACCAAGTGTGAATTCTGCAAGAGTAGCTTACGTTATTTGGGTTACGTAGTAGACAGAGTAGGGCTAAGGACCGATCCGAGGAAAATTGAGGCTATGGTTAATTATCCAGTACCCACCAATGTCACGGAGGTTAAGCGATTCTTAGGATTATGCGGTTGGTACAGGCGGTTCATTCCTCAGTTCTCCACCATCGTGGCGCCTCTCAACGCATTGCTCTTTGGAAAAAAGAAACGGCAGAGCATTAAATGGGACTCTGCGGCCCAAGAAGCGTTTGTGAAGATAAAGGACGCCCTAATCTCAGCACCGGTACTAGTCAGCCCTGATTTCGAGAGACAATTTACTGTACAAAGTGACGCCTCAGACGTGGGTGTGGGAGCAGTTCTAACCCAAATTCTCGACGGCGAGGAGCATGTCATTGCATATGCCAGCAGGTCTCTGTCCAAGGCCGAGCGTAATTATAACGTCACGGAGAAGGAATGTTTAGCGCTGCTGTTTGGCATTGAGCGTTTCAGGCCGTATATAGAGGGAACACACTTCCGAGGCATTGTTGATCATTATAGCCTTTTGTGGCTCCAAAACCTAAAAGAGCCAAGTGGTCGGTTAGCGAGATGGTCAATGAGATTATCGCAGTACAGCATGGACCTCGAGCACCGAAAAGGCAAATTAAACATTGTGCCAGACGCTTTGTCCAGAATGCACCCAACGGCAGTCCAAGAAATTAAGCTGATCACCGTCGGCGAGGATAACACCGATAAGTGGTATGAGAAGATGAGTAACAAGGTGATGGAGAAACCGGAAAGATTTCCGTTGTGGAGGGTAGATGACGGCAAGCTTTACAAACATCTTGTTTCAAGACATGATCCTTATAATCAGCATGAATGGAAGCTGGTAGTTCCTAGTCCCGAGAAAATAAAAATTTTGGAAAGCTGTCATGATGACCCAAGAGCAGGTCACTTTGGGTACTTTAAAACTCTCAATAGAGTACGAGAAAGTTATTATTGGCCAAAGATAAGACCAGATGTCTTCAAATATGTACGGAATTGCAGATCATGTGCTGCCCAGAAAGCTCCTAACGTTCTCAAGCCTGGTTTAATGGGAAAAGCGAAAGACGTCCGGTTTCCATTCCAAGTAATCTCTACGGATATAGTAGGCCCTCTACCAAGATCGGCGAAGGGACACCAATACGTCTTAGTAGTGACAGACTGGTTCAGCAAATTTGTCATGGTGCACCCAATGAGACAGGCCACTGCCCAAGAAGTATGCCGATATGTTGAGAACCAGATTTTCCTATTATTTGGAGTTCCCCAAATAATAATGGTGGACAACGGTGTCCAGTTCAAGAGCAAGCTATTCCAACAATTGCTAAAGGAATACAAAGTAAAAAGACCGTGGTATAACGCCCGTTACCATCCCCAAGTAAATTTTACAGAACGTGTAAACAGGACTGTCGAGACACTGATCAGGTCAGACTTGGGAGATGGAGAACACAGAAACTGGGATAAGAACTTATATAAAATTGGTTTCGCAATACGTTCAGCGGTGCATGAGGTTACAGGGTTTAGCCCTAACTTCCTTAACTTTGGTAGAGCAATTCCAATAACAGGGGAATACTACGGTAAAGGAGATGCCAAGGATTTTACAATTGATGAAGGAAAGAGAGATATGGTTAAGGAGGAGTTAGATAAGCTTCCAGATATATTTAAATTGGTAGCAAACAAACTAAGCAAAGCGTATAATAGAAATGCAAAAACTTACAATCTTCGTCGCAGAGATGTTGTTTTTGAGTGTGGCGATTGGGTTTGGAAGAAAACATACGTCAATTCAAATGCTTCAGTTGGTTTTGCAGCCAAACTTGCTCCTTGTTATATCCTTTGCAAAGTTGCAGTAGTCAAGTCCAGACTTGTCTACAGTTTGGTGTCTGAAGATGGTATCGACCTCGGGGATTGGCACGTGAAAGACTTAAAGCCTTTCTTAGGTGACGATTTTAACCCTGAATGTACGACCAATATTAGTAACTAGGTAGGCAATACGACCACTGATTTAGTTCACATTAGTAATTAGTATTAGATAGCTTGTTAGTTAATAGTTATTAGAATATAAGTAGTTATATAGGTATACGTTACGATAAGTTAATTTCATTTCAATTAGTTTTTTTTTTTTTTTAATATTTGTACAGCTGACCGTAAGCATTGTAGGTTCATCTGAATCTATTACCTGTTAAGCTGATGTTTATATTTTGAGAAAAAAAATACTGCGATTCTCGTATTTTTTTATGGGGGAAGGAGGTAGTGTAACATTCGTTTCGCCGACACTCATCCATCCTATCCATTGTGGCTCCAACCACTGCCAGCTATGGTATTATATAACATCACCTAAAAAAAATAGGGATTAATAGTTACAACTAGAAACAGTAATTATTAAGTTAAATCGTAACAAACTTTTTAATAATTACTGTGTTAAGTATTATTCTTACCTGTCTTGCCATTCGGTTAGGCCAAACCGTTTAATAAGGCAGTAATGAATCCGAAGCACAGTATTTCTGGTCCATTAGCGCTGATGGATCCATTAATAGCAAATCCCTGGATAGTACCAAAATCTGTGTAGTAAAATATAATTAGGAGTTAGTTATTGGATTAATATTAGGAAATGTTAGGTAGATTTAATTAAGTTAATTAAATTAATCATGCTGTTGGCAATAAATTGTTATATTTCTATTATTCGTATTGAATTAAGATTAGTTTAATTAATTATTAATTGTAGTGGCTAGTGTTAAGTTAATTAATTAGTTAGTATAGAATGCTACTTACAATTGGGGGAAATAATCCTAGTTATGTACATGTGTGGCACGCCTCACTGCACTTCTCACTGCACTGTTATTGTTTATTGCTAAAAGTAAACACCTAAGTAACAACAAACGTAAACACAACACAAGCACGTGTTTGTTTGTAAACAATGACAGAGGCATCTGTCGTTAGTTTGTTGTAATTGCACGGTTCGGAATTCAATGTTCAATGTAGTACCAGCAGAGTACTAGTTGTAATGATGCGCGTGCCATCTAGCGGCGCGGGGTTCAACCCAAGCGTGCAGAACACTGCTATAATATTTATTAATTTTCTGACCTTTGAATCTTTGAATCTTTGAAATCAGATAAGCAACCGTTTCCAAAAATGCTGGTCTTTTTCGACGAAGAGCGGTCGCGAAAACATCGCGAACCTTTTTTTTTAAGTCTTGGCAGTTTTGCACTATCGCATGCTGAAATGTTAAAATTATAATACTACATCAAACAAGGTAATAATTATTAATCATTTTTATTTAAATTGTCTAATACAGCTATATTTACAATCTAGATGATCCTAAATTTCTATTAAAATTTAATTGGACAGCCATGTGCTGATTAAATCAAGCCTTTTCCACCTAAGGTATTTTGTATTTTGAATTAAAATAATTATTACTAATTATGTTTATGTAGGCTTTTTAGTTTGGGTCATTAATACGGCAAATTTAATTTGTAACTTGTGAATGGAATTATCCGATGGAATAAGAGTTATTATTAATTAAATAGCAAGATCGGGGAAACGATGATTTATCTTCCTTCAATGATAATAGCATGTGCCCTGCTACGTTTGGAGCGATGAATCCCTGGGCTATTTATTCGAGGAGCGGTTAGGAACATCCTGTAACTTCACTGCAGTAACTCCAGATAAGTGTCACATGTTTCATAATTTTTTTTGTTTGTCTTAATTACCTAAAAGGAATTAAATATATGTATATTATTTAATTTATAAATCGATAGGCCGTGCTGAGTTATCATAATAACTCAGACGTGTCAAATTTTAGTACCAAAATTGTATGAATGAACATGACAATCTCACCTTCAGTGATTTGGGTCAAACTTATATATTAATTTTAAGACATTATATATATATATATGATACACTATATAAGAAAATTATTATTGTTAATTTATTTGTGTAAACGGGTGGTAAGCTTACTCCGCGTACAATCAGTTATGCTGAAAATTGTTCTTTATTTAAAGTGGTGAGCCTGTTGCTCAAACCACCAGGGTTATTTTTGTAGCAAATGAAAACCTCGTATCATACGAAATTGATTTAATTTAATTATGAATTTACTTACAATATACGTTAATTAACAGAAATGTTGTTTTATCTTTTTGTTGTTTTTTTAATTAAAATAAAAACAACTGGAGCCCGTAATAAATAGGAACTAACTGGATGTTAACAGAATCACTACCCGCTCACCGAATATTCGAGCTGCCGTAAGCCAAGAAACGGTCAGAGTATCAGACCGTTTCATCTTACTACACCCTAGTTAATTTTTTTTATATAACAAAAATAATGACAGCTTTTTGAAGTTAATAATTTTAAGTAAAAATATTTTAAAGCAAAAATAAATAAACACATTTTGACACAATTAATTACTAAAATAAATTTTCTAGAAGTATCATTGAATGTAATTAAATGTTAAGGAAGATGTTAAATTTGGTTATACAGAGTGGGTCTGTGAAGCGGCACTTTTTTTACGTCAAAAATTAAATAACAAAAATAAAATTTAAATTAAACTAAAAATACTACAAGATTATGCAAAAACAATATTTTTTTTATTTAAAGTTTTTTATTTACAAAGAATTAAAACATTTAATATATTGGTTATATAAAATATATAATTTTTCTGTAACTAAAGAGTTGAAAATAATTTAAAAAGAATTACGTACTTAGTGTAAAATATGAAATATTTTGCCGTTTGAATAGACTACAGTGTACATTGACTTTTAGAAGATGCTTGCTCAATTAATAAAGTTTTTGGATCTATTAGGTATAGCAAAAGCTTTCAAACTGTTATAATTTAAAGTTTGTTGTTGTGGTTGGTTTGTAGTACGATTTGTTAGGATGTATTTATTAAAAACAAATACCTAAAGATTATAAAATGTTTATCCAAAATTTAAAAAAAAATGTTTGATGTTTATGCGTAGACTTTAAAAAATTAGTAGATAGTTTTTGTAATAAACCACTAGAGGCACATTTTTAAATTTTATTTCTGTCTGACTTACAAATGATTTATTTTTTAAACAGTGTGTCCACGCATAAACTTAAAATTGGAATAAAATATTTGAAAAAAAAAATTATTTAATTTAAATAATGATGTAAGTTAAATATCAACTAGCACAATTTTATTCAACATGAAACCTTCTTATTTCAACACATTTTTCCATATTCTTTTAACATGCATTATAAATATTGTGAATAATTTCTGGGGTGACTGTAGCAAATAGCACCAGTATTTTTTATTTAGCAAGTCCGTGGCATACATTATATGTTTAAGATAGCCCCTACAGAAAATAATCTATTGCAGTTAGGTCTGGAAACCAAGCGGGCCAGTGCATTGACCCGTTGCAACCTATCCAATTTGAAAAATGTTTATTAAGCCAATTCATAACAATCAAGGCACTATGCGCTGGGCACCATCTTGCGTTGAGAAACATGCTTATGTATTTTTTTTTAGTTTTTTAAATTTTTTTAGTTTTTTTGTCGTTTTTTAACTTAATCGCATTTTTTGTTTAAAAACCGCAATTTTGACTCAAAAGAAATAAATTTACTAATGAAATCAACCAGAAATTTTTCGTAGAATCCAAATCTGGCGCCATTTTAAGTCTATACCCTGTCTATAAGCCGCAAAAGCCATAAAACCATGTTTTTTTCTTAGTGGGCTGGGCAAAAAGGAGCATTTTTTACATTTTTTTTAACCGCCAAAGTTGACGTATTTTGATGTAAATTAATTAGAAAATATAAATTTGTTCTGTGTATTTGGGTTCTAAGCGTCTAAAACTCAAAAAATCTGCAAATTAGGCCTATTCTTCAACATAAACTCTTACAAATGCACGTTTAGCCGCGTTCAGAGGAACAATACACCAAATATTATTAAAAATTTGAATTCTGGGGACAATTTTACTTGGAAAATTGTTAGTGTTGTACTCATCGTCTATAAAAAAGTCCATCTAGAAAAAAATGTTTACAAAATGTTTAAGCAAAAAATGCTTAAAAATTATTTTTTTTTATATTTACATAAAATAGTATAAACTCACTAGGGTGTGGTATAAAACTTTTTTTATCAAATTTTTACAAGCGACAGGCAGATTTATGTTTGAATGCCAAAAATAATAATATTTTAAAATTTTGGCGCCGATAGATCGAGTCTAAATTTGTGCCGCAGGCGCAAAAACTATCAAACAAAGAGTAAAATGGCCGAAAATTGGTTCAAGCAACAAAAAATGTCTTTGTTAAACTTCTGAAATAAACTTAAAAAAGTTTAATTTAAATAATCTTTAAAAAAATTAAAAAAAAAAAAAATTAAGTAAATTTTGAACATTAATCTTGAAAAACGAAATAATCGTTGAGCTTGTGCATACGCGTCTCACAAAGACGAAAACAAGTTACTTAGAAAATAAAAGTAACTTGCACATTACAGTTAGTACTACTAATACTGCAACATTGAAAAAATAAAATTGAAAAATGTGGTTAAAATTAAAAAAAAAAAAAATAATAATAATAAAATTAAAATTAAACAAAAAAGATGTATTTTGAAAATAAATTATAGATAAAGGGAATAATGAATTGGAAATCAATTAATATCTAGACTATGCAACACTAGAACAGGTAAAACATGTTCGTATAAATGTACACACAGTGTCTCAAGTTTACTAAATGTAACCTGCAACAATGTCGAACAGTCTTGAAATTACAAAATGTAAATATTAAAATGGTCTAAAATCATCCATATACGCGTTTCGAAATTAATTTCTCATCAGTATGGCTTCACTTTAAGTCTAAAGTAAAGCCATACAGATTTGGATTCTACGGAAAATTTCTAATTGATTTCATTAATAAATTTATTTTTTTGAGTTAAAATTGCGGTTTTTAAACAAAAAATGCGATTAAGTTAAAAAACGTCAACAAAACTTTAAAAAACCGTAGAATTTTTTTTAATGGGTTTTATACCCTCATATACCGATCAAAGAACTACTAATAAGTTATAGAAACTAAAAAAAAATACATAAGCAAGTTTCTCAATGCACCCCCTCCCCCCAGCTCTGGTCCGTTTGAAATGGAATTGCCCATATTACATACGTAGCTTTGAGATATACTAACCAGCTGATTTGCTCTTGCTCTGAAAGAAAGTTGGTGCTTATCACCAACTTTCTTTCTATTTTGTTTTTTTTTTTTGTTTTTTTACGTTTTTAACATCACCATAAATATCAACTATATGTACACATTTTTTTTTAATAATAACTGATACTTGCACACCGGGAAATTCCCAGTGAAAAACTTGAATTGCGTATTTATAAAACACTTTTCTAATACCGTAACATTTATTCAAATAAATGAGCTGTTGTAAAGTCAGAATTCTTCTGAAAACATTTAAATATTTATTAACAATTAATTGTAGTAATGTTATATAAGCATTACTTGATAGCAACAATTTTGATTTTCAATTACAAAATGAGATTTTATTTAGAATATAAAATATAATTACTCTACCAAAAAAAAAAAAATTAGCATGTTGATATCTGTAAGTTTATTCTTACAACACTTAAAAAAATTTGGATTTACAATATTTTAGTTTTTCAATATTACATTTTTATATTTTTTAAGAACGCTAATCGGAGTTGTTTAACGTAGTTCGTATTATGACAAGCAGGAAACATTATAAAGAATGATTTTTTTTAAATGATTAATAAAAATGTTTACTCGTATAGTCCATTCGTGGTCCCACTGTATATGTATATAAATTTATTGACAAAAAATTTTTGTTTACAGATATGTTTGATATTTTATTATTATTATTATAAATTAGATTTTATCTTAAGTTTATTGTTTTTTGCGTATATTTTTATACTTTTATAATTGCTGTTTATTCTTATTTATACCGTCCATATATTTTACTATTGACAGAAAGCATTTATTTTTAGTTTGTAATAAACAAACACATTTTTTATCTTTATATTGAACATTTATTTATTTACCAGGCATAAACTAACAAAGTTTTAATAATTTTAATATTTTTATTTTTAAATTCGTTTATAAACAAAGCAGTTTTATCACTTAATTGATATATATATATAATTATTTAAATATTATGAAATACTTATATGTATGAATAAATTGATAGATTTAAATAAACACATTAGATATATCAAAAATCAAAAACAACAAATTTTACATACTCAACAATATATTTTTTTTTGTTGTAATAAACAACAAATTCTTATAAAAAAAAGTCTAATCTTTGTTATTTATGAGATGTAACAATACAGTTTACAGCTATGATGAATATGCTTTACAGTTACTTGATGACCAATAAACAAACTGATGGCTGTTTTTGTAAAATAACAAAAAATACTTTAGTATATTTAATAAAACTTTTTAATAAATTATTAAACATTCAAGGGTTGCATTCTGTAAAACGTTTGAGCAATTCATTCCTATTTTTTACCAAAAATTTTTTACATTATCTGCAAAATAAATTTATAAATGACTACACATTTATACAAGACAACCTGTTTTTACAATTTGCATACAGTTGTTTTTGATTGTTGAATTGTTTGTGTGATTTTAATATGTTAAATTGACGGCATAAAGTTTTTGATTTACGGTGACAGATATTGAAAGTAATATAAGTCAATGGCGTCTTCTAGTCTGTTTAACAATTATCATTGTAAAGACATGCTGCACGTTTTAAATATGCAAAAAGTTATTTCAAGCACAATATGTAAAATATTTAGTTAGTTTTAATATAATCAGAACAACAACAAAATCAAATTGAGTATTACACGTAAAATCAATAAAAGCAAAGAATATCAGCGGTTTTTTAAGCATAACTATTAATGTTAGTATGGTATTTTAACCTTCAAACCTAAATTTTGTACACCCAGTAGAACAGGTCCTGAATAAAAAACTTTTTGTTTATAAATTAATATTTAGTTATTTTAAATATGTTTTTATTACTAATTATGTTTTCTAATATGTATTTCTATTTTCTAGGTATTTCACCAAACAAGTACATATATCTTTTGAAATGCTGTTAACTAATCCTAATTCTTATTTTTACTTTGCGACGTATAATTAGTAGTGTCCAAAAATAAAATTTAACTTATATTATTAGAAGTATCTATAGATAAAAGCTAAATAAGTATTGTATATTGTTTTTTTGCATTATTATGTAAATTTTTATATTTTTAATAAAACAAACAACAATTATAAATTTAAACTTGAAGCTTATGTTATCATTTAAAATAATTTAATAATTTAAAAATAAAGTTTTAAAATTTTATTTTACTTATAAAATAATATGTTAAGTATAAATATATAATTTTTAATATATTTTGCAAATAGAAATAAATAACTTATTACTGTTATTATTACTAAATATCTATTTTTAATGTTTTACCATGTTATTAAATATTTTTTGTTTTATTTTATTAATGATTGATATTTTTAGTTGGGTTTTGTTACTATTACTTACTTTACTGTATAAAAACATAATAATGCAAAAAAACATATAAGCCAAAAAATAATTGTTTTATTACCATGCATGTAGTTGTGCCCCAAAATGATGGATAATTGTTCCCTATATGTAATATAATGTTCCTTAAATTTAACCTTTGAGAACACGCATACGCGGTTTAAGAAATCTTCTCTAATATTTGTGATCTTTAAGCTAGCGACTCGCGCATTTAGTTATGCCTCACTACTAATCATAGCAAACCAACATTATCCAATTTGCAATACGTAGAGGGTATGGGCAGTAAGAAATCAAGCTATAGTACGAGATAAGTCAATTTGATCATAGCGCGTGTACTGGTGGAGTGTTTCAATTATGGCTTTATCAAGAGGTATGCAGATAGCTCAAATGATCTTTGAAAATGAAAACAATTGTAAAAATAAAATTATAATGAAAAATTCGGACATTCACCACTATCATAATCGGAGAAAATGTCAAAAGCAAAATATATTTCGGAGCTTACAAACACTAACTCATAAATATTTATTTCCCATGCGCTGTCGATTAGACCACGGTGCGAGTGCTGACGTTAAAATTTACAGCGCGTGTTCTGAAGGGTTAATGTTAACTATGTTTTTTTTTAATATTGCAATATTATAATCTAACTTAGTTTATAAATAAATGTTATTATATAACTATAGTATGTAGTGCATCAAAAACCAAACATAGACTTTAGCAGCTTTGCTCATTAGTGCTGTTAAAAGCGATAGGCTGCTAAAGCATTTTGTCACTACCATCAAATTTTAAAGTATGACATGTGAAATCATGTTTTACAGCCAATCAAATATAAAAATAAACTTTTTTGCTATTGAGCCGCTAAATCATTGTTTTGGTTCGTATTTTAGGGCTGTAACAGATGGTTTTGCAGAGACAGCCAAAAAATTTATTTTAATTCAATTGTATTTAATTAACATGTAACATTTTATAAGTATATATTTACATATTTTAATTTTTACTACATTTGTAATTTCTTAATTATAATTATTTAATTTTGTAATTTACTAACAAAATGACAATAAACCATTCCTAGTTGATAACTGTTTTTATATTTATTCTAATCAATAGAAAGCATAGTATTAAAATTAATACTAGAATCTTTATACATACATTAAAAAAGTCAATCAACAACATTGCAATAGATTTGTTCCAACCGACATCACTAGGCAGTTTGCAAACTAGTTGCGACTAATACATGGATTATTTTTGCGCAAACGCCGACTTTGTACTGGTCTACAACTGAACACAAATTTTTTGTCGGTTGGATCGCGCCACAAACTAAGTTTTTGACCAAATCCAAACAGTTTTAAAAAGTGAAGTTATGTGATGTAAACACATCGTAAAAGCTAAAGTTGTTTAACATATCACACCTGACGTTATGTACTAGGTTTATACAAATAAATAAGTAATTAAACAGTTAAATCATCAATGAAAAATTATTTTACAATGAGCTTTATTTCTTTATTTTTCAATAAAACTATAATTAAGTTTTATACAAATAAATTACGGTTATTATCATTAAGTTTAAATTCTACTAATTAAATAAATTGTTGTAGATGCGGCATTTTTACTCTTTGCGCATGACTGGGGCGGTTTTGGATTTTTAATACATGTTTTGGGAGATCAAAATTGAAACGTTTTATAAAAAGTATTAGTCGTTTAAAATCAAATCACGACTTATATTAGAACCATAAATTTAGAATAAGCTTTTCTAATAGTCCAAACTGTAGTTGTGATTAAGTAGAAGATTTGTTTTACATATTTTTTATTTGTAATAAATATAGTATTTATACAGTGATGTGGCGAATATATACATATACACACATACATTTAAAACTCCAACTTTGTTTATATTAAATAATGCAAACATTTATAACGTTTTATATAAAAAATGAGATGTGGTGTTATAGACAAATGCTAAAAACATCGTGGACAGACAAAGTGACAAACATTAGAGTAATGGAACGCATAAGCAAACAACGTGAAATCATACACACAATAAAAAAGAAGGAAGTTACAATATCTAGGCCATATATCCAGAGGGGAAAAGTATAAACTGCTTCAACTAATAATGCAAAAAAAAGTAATAGGCAAGCGGAACATCGATAGACGTAGAAACTCATGACTGCGTAATCTGAGAAAATGGTATAATAACACATCCCAAGAGTTACTTCAAGCTGCCGCTTTGAAGGTGAAGATAGCCATGTTGATTGCAAACCTTCTGAAAGAATATGCCATATAAAGAAAAAAAAAATATTTAAAAAAAAAGTTAATTTTACTTAGTCCGTATTTCATTTACGTCCATTTCTATTGGTAACCTATCCTTATTCAAAAATTTATTTGTTTGTTAATTGTTAGCCACCATAAACTTTTTGTTATTTCCTTAAATATATTACCATGATAACAACATTATCTAGCTTAAAAAAATATAGTTATAATTAATTTAAAAAAAAAAGTATTTGTTAACCTAAACTTGAATTAAAGTTTTCTGATGCCGCTCTCATAAAATTTTCTTTCTAACAAAAATATCACAAATAAGATTTTTAGCCTACTAAAAATTTACAAAATATAAGCTTTTTAAAATTAACCTTATTTATAAGTAAAATAATGAATGTAGTATATAGTATTTTTTTAATAAAATTTGTTTTTTATGTGTTATAATAAATACAAATAAAAAAAGTAGTATAAAAAAAATATTTAAAAAAGTGTGCATTGAGTTGACGATTTAGCTATGGCAATTTTTATCTTACAATTAAATATTAGGTAATATAGTTTAGTAAGGAGAAAATTGCAATGTTTCAATTGCAAGGAACCATTCATTCAGGTATTGTATTATATTGTCCTTTGACCGGTTGTCAACTAACTGAAGGGTATTATATACGCCTTTTACTCTTTCCTCCTACTTATTATAATTCCAATGTAAAAGTAAATGTAAACCGTTTGGACCGTTTGTTAAAGTTACTTTATAAGTTATAATTAAGAAGGGCTAATTTGTAGTTTCTAGAGTAATATATAATCAAATAGAATATAAAAAAGCGTGATAAAAATCAACATTCATACCGTATAAATTCACCCTCAACGTCAAATCCGTTGCATTCGTTACAAATATTGATTTAGCTCGGAAAAACTCAATGTTTTACTATGTTCAAAGCAATTTAAAAATATTAGGTTACCCATTAAAAAAATATAAAAGTTTATTACAAATAAAAATAATCACCTAAAATAATCTTATATTTTAAATAAATGAATTAAAATTATAAAAAGATAAATAACTATTAAATTGAATTGAATGAATAAAAATATATTAATAAAACTATGTATTTTTGTGTTTATATATTAAATTGGCCTATTATATATATATATATATATATATATATATATATATAATATATATACAGGGTGTCCGGAAAATACGTGTACAACGTTTGACGACAGACTCCTGACGTCAAAATAGGTCGATCTAAGCCGACTTAGTTATATCCAAAATTGTCTCGTTTAGCCGGTAGAGGGCGTCAAAAAAAACAAAAGTATAACAAAGTTGAAAGTATCTATTGTAAGAAACTAAGTAAAACAAAAACATTACTTAAGCAAATGTGTAAAATGACCGCCATCTTGCTGAATACACTTATTAACACTCTTTAAAAAATGATATTGGACCCTATCTAATGTCTCGGGATTATTAAAATGGTTGCCTGCATTTAAAATCCGCTGCAATAAATCATCGCGTGTGTTTACCGGAGTCTTGTAAACTTCTGTTTTAATAGCGCCCCACAAAAAGAAGTCACACATATTTAACTCAGGAGAACGTGGTGGCCATTTTACTGGTGCATCATTGCCTCTTCCAATCCATCGGTTGGGATATTGATGATGTAAGTATTGCCGAACGGCAACGGAAAAATGGGGCGGGGCACCATTATGCATATACCACATTTCCCTCCGAAGTAAAAGGGGCAAATTCTCCAGAAGAATTGGTAATGTGTCTTGCAAAAAATTTAAATAAATATTTCCATCTAACCTGTCTGGAATAACAATGGGACCATTAAGGTAGTGATCAATAATACCTGCCCAAATATTAATTTTAAATTGATGCTGATGATGTGCAACTTTAATGGCATGTGGATTTTCATCGGAATAAATATGTTCGTTGTGCAGATTGGTTACCCCAGATCTTGTAAAGCATGCCTCGTCAGTAAACATAATTTTTCTACAAAAAATTGGAACAAGGATTTTTTTGTTTCTAATAAATTGACAAAATGTAAGCCGCATGGGGGGATCAGTCGGTAAAAGTTCCTGGACTTTTTGTATGTGGTAAGGATGTAACAACTGTTCTCTTAAAACCTCATTGACAATCGTTTTTGGAACATTTAACTCACGTTCTAAGAGACGGGTACTGGTACTTGGTTCTTCTTCAACTCTTTCCAGAATCATCTCTTCTGTTTCCATAGTTCGAGTTGTTCGCATACTTTTTCTCAAAACTGCCCGTTTTCCGAAGATGACGCTTAATATTGGACAATGTTTGGTGGTTTGGTATTTGACGGTTAGGAAACCTCTCCATGTAAACCCTAACACTCTGACGCCCATTTCCTTGACAAAACCCGTATACCAGGAGCATGTCAACTTTCTGAGAGTTTGTATAATTTTCCATTTTTAATGGTAAAATGAATTTGTAATTCAAGAATGTTGATCGTATACTTGAGTAAATTTCATAGACTGGTGACAATTTGTCAATAATTGTCAAATTATTAAACGCCATAGCAACAAGGTCACTTAAAAAATTATTGTTACAGGTAATTTCTTTTTAATATTTACAAATTTTTGACGCCCTCTACCGGCTAAACGAGACAATTTTGGATATAACTAAGTCGGCTTAGATCGACCTATTTTGACGTCAGGAGTCTGTCGTCAAACGTTGTACACGTATTTTCCGGACACCCTGTATATATATATATATATATATATATATATATATATATATATATATATATATATATATATATATATATATATATATATATATATTAAGGTTGGATAACGGGAAACAACGTCAAATCTTATTTTGAACTTTTTATAACATTAGGTGTTGAAAATAATTAATAATAAGCCACGTTCGTGTTTTCTAAATCATTTATGGTATTTTTTATATGTTTGGTTCCAATTGTTTTGATTAAAATAAAAAATTAATTTATTTAACCAACCTAATAAATACAAAAATACGTCAGTTTCCTGAATCAAGAAGATTATGTATATATATTGTATAGAAGGCTAACGGGATGAAGTCGAGGTAAGAAGAAACCAGGTGTTCTTAGTTTCAATGTAATTTTTTTTTATTATGAAGCAACGTTTTGCCGATAGTAATAGTAGGGTTCTAACCAGGGTCCGGTGAAAGATATGCAGCGACTGGCACCGCCAATTTAGGACCGTTGAAGCTTCACAGATGGCGCATAAAACGACGCTTATTAAATTATAAATTGCCGCCACATTTGTATTTTAAATTCGACCAATAAGAGCCAAGCAGCCAAGGACGGGACTTGTTGATGTTTTAGTACGCCATTTTAAATTATGATTTCTATGGTTATGTTATGATGCAGCTAGCCGGTTAAAGTGTGTGTATCGTGTGTTTTGTGTACAGGTGCATTTATTCAGGTAAGTTTTCTTTAATTATAATAATATAAGGTGTCAGAGAAAGGGCTATTTGGGTATATGTGTAAAGCACCTATGTGCGATAGCGTTTATTATCGCAAGCATAGATAATAATCGCAAGTTGCTAAACAATGGGAAAAATATAAACTTTTTTAGAGTTCCATCTGAAAACATATTTCATTTTGTACAAATCATTTTTCGATTGATTGTTTCCGTAATTCTGACAAAAAATCTTTAAATCGTAATGCTGTACCAATTATATTGAAAAGTGTAGATAGCATTGATTTATCGGGTCATGACTCTGTTAATCCAATTATTCAGGTTCAGGTTATAAATAGTTTAGATTGTTCGGTGAATTCGAACGTTGTTCCGGATTTGATAAATGTAGATTCTACTGCCAAATCATTATCTTTGTTTAGTCATCCTTTTTTAAATCGGAAAAAATTAATAAATAATTGTGAAACAAAATATATCATATGTCTTTTACTAGAAACTATATTTTTATATTTTTCTATATAAATAATTAGTAAAAATATTAATTATAATTTAATTTTTGTTACAAATTGTTATCTGTTATTAATATTATTGTTTTATTATTTCATATTCGCTTTAATAATAATCATCATCGAGTCTTCAAGAAGTTGCCAAAGATTGGAAATGGGAGCTGCTGCTGATCAGATAAACGACAAAAAGGAGATTACTTCTATTACTCGTACAATATTGTAAGTAAATTTTGTTTCTTAAAATATTTATTCGTACTACGAGCAATGCTATGTTAGTACGAACAACTTTAAAAGCACTTCATAAATAACTATGAAATGCCAAATTAAATCAAATTTCAATTTTAATTTGTTTGTTAACTTTGACAATTTAATTTTTTAGAAAAGTTGTATTGTCACGACATCATTATATCTAGTTGATATTTATAAAAGAATAGATGTTAATTGACATAAAATTAATTATATTGCATACATATATATCATGTTTAAAAATAATATTTATTGTATTAATTCATATGTATTTATTTTTAGTTTCGAAGGAAAATGGAAGTCAAATTATGGGTACCTGAACTTCAAAAAGTAAGAAATTCATAATTTTTTATGTATTAAATATTTATTTTATTACTGTATTTGTTATAAATAAATTAAATTTTTATTATTACTTAAATTATTGTTCTTTTTATTTATATTCATGTAAACTACCCTTACACATAAATATGAATACATAATATATTTATATTTAAGTAAAAATATAATATATTAATTATGTATTCATTTTTGTGTGTATTTTATAAAGTTAAAATTTAATTTTAATTACTTGTTAAATTTAAATCTCCCGCTCGCCAGGTTGTTCCGATAAGCGCGACATCTGTGAAGCATAGACGGAGTTATCTGCTTAATGTGTTGCCTATAATTTATATGAGAACGCTGCATCTTTAAGGTGATCTGTGGTTCTAACCCTACTATTACCATATGGCATTCCACTTTTGCGACTGTTGCGTTTTTTTTTTTAACAAATTTTATTATTGTTATATGTGTAAATGTTCGTCTGGTTTGTCATTTACAAAATATGTGCATCGTTCTTTACAAATCTAAAAAAATATATGTGATTTTTCATAATACCAAATTCCAAATGAAAACATGACCACCACAAGTTTACCAACAATAAAGTACATTCTACTGTCCTTTGTACAATCTCTGCACACTTATGATTCCAGTAAGAAAGTAATTTAATATTATTTTACATTGAAACTAAAGACGCCTGGTTTCTTCTTACCTCGACTTCATCCCGTTAGCCTTCCATACAATGAATATATAAAAAAGTCGCTACCTGGTTTAACAATATATATATATATATATATATATATATATATATATATATATATATATATATAATAGGCCAATTTGTATTAAAATTTTAATTATGCAACGTTATAGTGTATAAAAGTAATTACTACTATCTATTGTTATTACATATAATAAATTATAACAGTATTTTCTTCTAACAGATTATTTTAATAAATATTTAAAAAAAATAAATTTGGATTTGGCTAAAATTGACTTGTTTTTAACTATTTGCTATAATATTATTTCAAACCTCCGTGTAGCATTGTTAAAATTAAGGTAAAACTAATAACCCATTGTTTAACTATAAATACAATTAGGCCTGGTATTAATATACATTAAAAATGGGTAATAAGTAACATATTGATAAAAAAATTAAATAGTTATTAATATCTTTAATTAGTTATAATATAATTATTCTCAAGTTTAACTTTAAACAACGTATATAAAATATATAAAAAAGAGACGCAATGTCCTCAAATGAGACAGTTGTAAAAGCAATTCGTATAAATTTACCTATTTAACTAGGCTTTATTCGAAATTATTGCTTTTACAACTGTCTCATTTGAGGACATTGCGTCTCTTTTTTATATATTTTATATATGTTCTGATATACACGAAATTGTATAATAGTAATTATAATTTATGCAAAAAATTTATTCTATTTTTAATTTTCAAATTTCTGTTTTAATTCTTTCATGTCATTACCATCAGCTTAATATCTCGAAATAATTAGTTTATTTGTTCATTCTCAGAATGCTATTAACCATAGCCATTAAATAAAGTCATTAAGTCAGTTAGTATAAATAGTCAATACACCCTTTAAAATATTCACTTTGAATTGTGGTGGTGAACAATGTTGACGAAGTAAGTTAAAAATCAATTAATTTAAATAAATAAAGCCATACTGATGAGAGGTAAACCTCGAAACGCGTCTATGGATGTTTTTTAGTTTAGAATATTTTTTCATAAATTTAATTTTTTAATGTTATTATTGGGTTGTCCGATTGAACAAATAGTAACGAGCGCTACATATGTCGTTGTGGCATTAGTATAAATTTACCTATTTAACTAGGCTTTATTCGAAATTATTGCTTTTACAACTGTCTCATTTGAGGACATTGCGTCTCTTTTTTATATATTTTATATATGTTCTGATATACACGAAATTGTATAATAGTAATTATAATTTATGCAAAAAATTTATTCTATTTTTAATTTTCAAATTTCTGTTTTAATTCTTTCATGTCATTACCATCAGCTTAATATCCCGAAATAATTAGTTTATTTGTTCATTCTCAGAATGCTATTAACCATAGCCATTAAATAAAGTCATTAAGTCAGTTAGTATAAATAGTCAATACACCCTTTAAAATATTCACTTTGAATTGTGGTGGTGAACAATGTTGACGAAGTAAGTTAAAAATCAATTAATTTAAATAAATAAAGCCATACTGATGAGAGGTAAACCTCGAAACGCGTCTATGGATGTTTTTTAGTTTAGAATATTTTTTCATAAATTTAATTTTTTAATGTTATTATTGGGTTGTCCGATTGAACAAATAGTAACGAGCGCTACATATGTCGTTGTGGCATTCGTATAAATTTACCTATTTAACTAGGCTTTATTCGAAATTATTGCTTTTACAACTGTCTCATTTGAGGACATTGCGTCTCTTTTTTATATATTTTTTATATTTTTTTTATATATTTTATATATGTTCTGATATACACGAAATTGTATAATAGTAATTATAATTTATGCAAAAAATTTATTCTATTTTTAATTTTCAAATTTCTGTTTTAATTCTTTCATGTCATTACCATCAGCTTAATATCCCGAAATAATTAGTTTATTTGTTCATTCTCAGAATGCTATTAACCATAGCCATTAAATAAAGTCATTAAGTCAGTTAGTATAAATAGTCAATACACCCTTTAAAATATTCACTTTGAATTGTGGTGGTGAACAATGTTGACGAAGTAAGTTAAAAATCAATTAATTTAAATAACTAAAGCCATACTGATGAGAGGTAAACCTCGAAACGCGTCTATGGATGTTTTTTAGTTTAGAATATTTTTTCATAAATTTAATTTTTTAATGTTAAACAACGTACAAAAATATACTCACAATTACAAACTGTAGTAAATCCATATATAGTTTTTTTTTTCAAATCACTTTCACAAAGCAAACGCAAAAATTAATCTCACAAAGTGTTTTCAAATACTTAAAATATGACAAAAATGGATCTCTTTTTCTTTTACATTTATTTTACTTTACAAAGTTATATATTATAGCATAACATAAAACATTTTTCATAAACTAGAAATAATTTAGTTTTAAATAAAACCACATTTAGTTTATGCTTGTTGAAATAAACCGCCAACTAGCAGCTGTTACATTAAATCGTACAATTTCTTATCGGTTCTGTTACAACTGATTGATAAAAGGCTACAGTCGAACGACTTCCCCTTTTGAATTTGCGCTTGTGCGTGTGCGTACTATTCTCATTTAGGCTATATATATATATATATATATATATATATATATATATATATATATATGGGTAATTCCATTACTTTTCGACCAATTTGAAAAAGTCGACCTCTTTGATTTTGCTCAAATTTTCAGGGATCAAAATCTAGGTGAAAAAAATGAGATTCCCAAAATTTTGGACCTTCGAATATTACCTGTTCAAAATGACACACATTTGAAGGTCAAAAATTTTACAATAAAACGTCTTTTTTAGCTTATTTTGTATCTCAATTTTTGGGCTTCTGGAAAAAGATAAATAGGTCTACGATGTCTCAAATTATTTCTTATTACATGTACTTTAAAACCCATATTTTTATGTTTAATATCGTGGCAGTCATTTTGATATATTAAGCTTCAAACATTATTCCAAAAAAAAACCGTAAATTTAGCAGAATCGCTAAACTTTGCTTTCTTTAAACCGTTCTAACTTTGTCAAATCTTTACAAAATTTAATCCACAAGGTCTAGATTTCTTCGTGTTTAATCTCTTTTTAAAGTGATCACACAAGACTTATAGAACCAATTCGTATACACCACTATTTTGATGCAGGAAGTTGCACATATTTTTGCGATTTTCAAAACTTGTAATTTTCAGGTCCCAAAAAGGCGTTGTCACCCTATGTCGATTTTAGTAAAAATTTCAGTAAATACTCTTTGGAGCACAAGAAAAAAAGGTATCTATATGAGAAATGGTATATCAGGCATTATCAAGAATTTTTTAATATTCAAAAATTGTCAAAATTGACAAACCGCACATTTTTGTATCTCAGTTTTTGGGTCTTTAGAAAAAGATAAGAAGGTCCACGATGGCTCAAAATATTCCTTATTACATGTACTTTAAAACCCATACTTGTCTATTTAATGTTAGGGCAGTCATTTTGATACATCAAGCTTCAAACATTATTTCAAAAAAAACCGTAAATTAAGCAAATCTGAAAAATTATGCTTTGTTTAAACCGTTCTAACTTGGTTAAATTTTAAAGAAATTTGATCTACGAGGTCTATATTTCTTTGTGTTAAATCTTTCTTTAAAATGATTACATAAGACTTATAAAATCTATACATATTCACCACTAATTTGATGCAGGAAGTTGCACATGTTTTTGCGATCTTCAAAACATGTAATTTTTAGGTCTCGAAAAACCGCTGTCAACCTATGTCGATTTCAGTCAAAATTTTAGTAAATACTCTTCAGACCACAAATAAAAGGTTATTTATATGAAAAATGGTATAATCAAAAGTTTATGACAACAAACCTAACCTATGAGAATACATGCTCTAAAAAAGAGAATAGACGCTATGTCACTAAAACCTAACTACAGTCTTATCTAATCATAATTAATTATATCAAAGTTTGTAAATTTAATATTTGATTACAATTTTATTATCCTTTTTCTATGCCATTTTTTGTAATTATATGTGGTAAGCTTTATCATGACATAAAGTTGTTTCTTGTATTATTATATTGTTTATGTGTTTTTTAAATTATAATGTTAATATGTATTATATTTAATTTTTTTAATTATTTATTAAAATAATAAAAAAAATATTTTTTTACTTAAAAACTATTAATACTCAAACGTTTTTCTAATAAACTTATGTCCTAAAAAAATTGTTTGATATTTTATTAAAATTTTCAGTCACCATTCAATAAAAACCGACGTCCTTTCAAGTGATTTTTGAGTTTGAGTTAGAACGAGATAATAATCATTGTTTGAAACTGTAAGGTAGATTTAGATTTTTTACTCTATGAAACGTTTTTATATTCATTAATTTTAAATTAATATTGTTTTATATAATGTTATAGTTATTTTTATTAATTTATATATTATTACAATTAATTTCGATATATTGATAACATTTTCAAGAATATATACAGGGAAAGTTGGGAAGAACGGACTAAACTCCAGGAGTGTATTGTACACGTAAAAATAATATAAAAAAACTTAAATGTTGTTATCCAATTTTAATTTTAAGTATAAACTACTAAAAACAATTAAAATAAACTGTTTAAAAAAGTAAAAACATGTATTAATAAAATTAATTTTAACTCTATCGAATTATAAAAACCACAATTTGAATCCTCTCATTGTCAGTTTTTCATGATACTACATAAGTTTGCTTAAATTTAAATTGTAATGTTAAAAAAATTAGTTTATACAAAACTGTATTCATTAAATAACCATAATTATTTTAAAATAATTTGTATATATAAATACTATTAGCCAAATGACTACGGTCAATAGCCAATTGTGCAAAATACACCAATTTATGTTTCATTTTGAATTATGTATGTTTATTAATTTTGTAACTTTATTATGCAATTAAATTGTTATATAATGTTATATTATAAATGCTATTGTTCATATTTGCAATATTGTTCACCAAAATTGCAAAAATGGTGACGTCAAAATTGTTTTTTGTTTTCTAAACCTAACTTTAAGTTAATAGTTCAGATTTTTAGTTTAAATTTGAAATATTGCATGTATCAATTCATGAATTCTAAATATACAATAATAAAATTTGTCTAGAACCCGCCTGAGGTTTTGCTAAAAAAAAAACGCAACTTTCCATCTACATCAGACAAAATCGGTTTGTAATTATTGACGTTATTAAAATCTTTGAAACAGAAAGATAATGGCATCTATAACATTTTGAGTAGAGATTTCCTTTACTTATTAAATTGTTGATTTTTGCTTTATTAGGTAGGAGGTAAACGGATAAATTACTTAACAAAGCACAAGGTTTGATTTTAATTCAAATAACTTTAAAGCAATTTAATAGCGTAGCAATCAATTTTTTTTTTATTTTAATTTGAGAGTAGAATGATGATGGAAACCCTTTCCAAGCGCGTCCTTTGGTAACATATAAAAAAATTGCACACTTTATTCTTTTGCCATCATTATTCTTTTTACTTTTTTTGTCTATAATCTGTAGACCACACTTAATTAAACTCAAAATAATTTATTTCTTACAAAAGACCTGCCAGTAAGCTTAACATAGAAAAAACAAAAATGTCAGAAAATAACATTGAAATACCTCAGGTAGGTAGCACTAACAGTGCAAAAATCTTAGTTTGGGAAAACTTCTACAACAAGACACACAAATCTGAAAGGTAAATAAGGCAACAGATGCAATTTGTCTTTAACAGTTTGCCAAACAACCGAAAAAAAAACCTATAAGGACACCTTTACAAAAATTGCATTAACATTAATATAGGAATATCAAATAAATACTTTGGCTTAACTGCCAAAAAAGCTGACAAATATGCAAAAAAAAATTATCATTTTGTTTTCTGGAACATACTCATAAAATCAAGGAATTACAGAACATTAGTCTAAAGAAACTGCCAAATCTGAAAAATAAATTGATTTGGTACCGGAGCCAGAACCAAAACCAGGCATATTACTAATCAGACTGAAAGTGCAAAACAGCTCAAATCAAAAACTTATTTATGGATTATGGTGCTTGTTTAAAAAAATTAAAATCCTACGGAACAAACTGTACAAAAGTTTCAGAGTGACTCTTTGAACAATGTCTTATTCTAAAAAAGTTGACGCATCTCTTGAAAAAGCAATAGTGCAATCAACATAATCACTGCAGTGCAAACTGCGCTGCAAGCAAGAAGAATAAAAAATTAGACAAAAAAGTGGTTTAAACATACTGAATGGAAACTAAGTGGACGTTCATTGTTGTAAATAGACATATATAGACTCAACAGATGCTAAGTAAATAAACAAGTTTAAAGTGCGAAAAAGATTAGAGTCGGAACACCAACCGCTAAAAAACGCAATTGTTAAAAAACACTATAAATTGCAAGCAAAAAAAAAATCTACAACAATCTGCATTTAAAATGCAAACCTTATAAAAACGTTATTCACCATATGTTAATAATAAAACAACCAACTTTGACAAAAATGCAACAATAAAAAAACAACAAAAGATGCTCTTGGGCAAAGTAAAACAGATAAAAACAGTATCAACAGCTTTCAAAAAAAGAACACGATGGATTTTTTCAAAGCAAAAAAACCAAAAAAAAAAATTGTTTTTAAAAAAAGTTTTGCAAAAAAATAAAACAGTATTGAAGTAAAAACGCTTAGAGAATACTTTATGAATACCATGGACAAAACAGTCCGTTCAAGAAATTTAAACAACAACTCAACAATCAATATAGATTAAACTTAAAACCAAAAAACTTTTGGTAAAAATAATATTTCAAATAAGACATAGATCTATGCAAATTGTATATAAAAAACATGTTTTTGTTTCTTCTTTTGTGCTCTTTTAGTTGTTACTCTTCTAATAGTTTGTTGTCAAAGGAGTGTCTAATATTTGTACATATTAGCGCATTTTTACAATATTTTATTTTTATCTATTACTTAAAACTGAAAAGAAAACTTTATTTAAAAGATTTAAGCCAAAATGTTTACAAAAATTGAATTTAAAATAAAACAATTTGTTTATTATTATAATTTTTTTATCTATCTATACCTTTAATTTTTTTTTAATAAATACTGATATAGTTTATTATATTTAGTCTGTATTTGTAAATATTTTATAATAAAAAAAAAAAGTTGATTTTATGCTAAACACTGAGGAATGAAAGCAGTTTGCTTAGAGAAAGAAGAGAGTAAAGAATTAATAATTTAAAAGTTGTTTCCAACTGGAAGAATTGCAAAAGAACCAACAGAAATAGCTGACAAAACCAAAACAGTCCTTGCAACAATAGATAAGATAAAACAGATTATAAAAAAAAAATACTTAATAACAAAGCACCAGGATCAGATAAAATAACAACGGAGATAGTAAAAGCAGCGTTAAAAGGAAATGAGATAGAGATAACTCAAATACTAAACAGTTGTCTAAAAAAAAAAAACATTTTTGGCCTGCTGGAAAGAGACAAACTTAGTGTTAATTGAGAAGAAAAAAAATAAATCAAAGACGTATAAACCTGATTAACACATTACCAAAAATTATGAAACAAGTTATCGTAAACATCATTAAACAAAAAATATAAAAAAAAGAATAATCAAAATAAGAGCAATATTAATTTACAAAGAAAAGATTAACTATAGAAGCTATTAAAAAATTAAACGACATAGCAAAAGAAGCAAACTGTAGACCACACAAAAAAAGAAAACACTGTGTTATAGTAGCGCTAAATAGCAATAGCATACTATAGAAAGCAATTATAAAAACAAAACAAAAAAAACTAACAAGTAAAACTGTCCATATAATATAGAATTCAATTCAAAGAAAAAAAATTACTGAATATAATAATTAAAAAAAATTAAACTGGCCAGATAAGTACCACAGAGTTCTGCACTTAGACCTAAACTGTGAAATTTAGTCTATGATAAGCTACTAAAGATGCGGGTGTCAGAAGGAGGGACAATAAATGCATTCGCAAATGATGACTCTTGTAGGTAAGAATATAGACATAGAAGTATTAAAAAAAAAGTTGAAGATGGCAATAGATATGATAAAGAACTGGATGAGAAATGAAAGGTTAGATTTAGCCCCGCACAAAATTGAGGCTATCGACAAAGATGACTAATAAGGGAAATGAGAGAATACAGGTAGACTAACAAATAATAACCATAAAAAAATAATCATGTTTTGGAGTTACACTTAAAACAAAAAAGTAAAACAAACAGGTTAAAGAGGCAGTGAAAAAAACAAAAAAAAATAGAAGAAATGCTTAATAGGGTTATACTAAACAAGAGAGGACCAGGAGAAGGTGTGACAAGACTAATAGCAATAGCGGCTAGAAGTAAACTATTGTACGCCGCAGAAACATGAAGAAAGCCTTTGAAGACAAAAAATAATAAATAAGAGAAACCACAAGTGCAAGGACTAGTAGTAAATGCGGCAACACTACCCGCAAATTTAATGGTAGAAGAAAGATTAGACATAATAAAATTGTTAATTGAAGAAACCAGTCAGCAAGAAGCAAAAAGACGGGCAAAATAGAATACAATAGAAAAATTGCAGTCTTTGGTAAGTATTTGCAAAAAATAAATAAAATGAAGAAAAAAATAATTATATTTTGTCAAGAAAACAAGCATAACGACGCAGAACATACGCTATTAGAGTGCAATGCGTGATAGGAAGATAAAAAAAGCTTGAAAAGATATTGAAAAACAAAATCAACAAATCCACAATAATTAATATACACCTGAATGACAAAAACAAATGGAAAGCACTAAAAAACTATGCAACAACAATACTGAGGAAAAAGTTATAAGAATTTAAAGCTTTAAAATTTAGATAAACCAAAATGAAAGAAGCAAGTAGTTAAATAAAAACAAAAAAGTCATAACAATTATGCTTACCAAAGAATAATCGGTGAAAAGATAATTAAAAAAAAAAAACATTTACTGAAACATTAGTACCAACCTAAATTGCAGAAATAAGGAGAAGAAGAAAAGAACTGCTCAAGGAAAGCAAACTGAATAAATTAACTAAGCAATTTCTATAAAGCAGATACGCCATCACAAGGTTGACAGACAATGCAATTTTCAAAATGGTCAAAGTATATCTGTCAACCAAGGGACACAAGAATCTCACTAGAAATGAAACTGTCAAATCTAAAACTACCAAAAAGATACATTTAATAGAGCTACACAAAATATTTATGAATGAAAGAGAATACGACAAGAAAGAAGTTAATGAAGATTTTTTATATCTAAATCTTTTTATAACTAAAAAAATATTTAAAGACAAAGCAAATTACTAGGCCGAATAAAGCAAAAATAAAAAAAACAAACAAAAAATAGATGTCAGTGTAAGAAGTAGGACAGAAAATGAGGATATAGGGAAAGATAAACCGGGGTTAACATGTGTTGCCGCAGCAAACAGTGTAAGTTCCGCAAGTCCAAAACCAGCTCACTTCAAACTAGTACCACATTAGTGACAATAACAAAAACAAATCAACAACAAAAGAAAAATAAACAAAAAACATTCTCAAGTCCCACTTGTTAAAGCAAACACCTCACTACGTCCTAAAACTTAAAAAAACTAAAAAAAAATGCTAGTCACTAAACGTCATAAGAAAACAATTCTCACATGAACCAAAATAGTCTCTTGTAAAAACTAATAGTTAAAAATAAATCATTTTAAAGTCCGTTTTATTTGTCATTAGTCCGGTTATAGCAAGTCTGGAACTTGTTATAAATACAATTTATTTATTTTTTACATGTAAATATAATTTAATTTAAAAAAAATATTTACATCGTTGTTGTAAATAATTATTTAGATGTAAATATTATATCAATAGTGTAGTTTATGCATATTTATTATGTAAACTAATTAATAAATTATATACTAATAAAAACTATTTTTTTAGTTATTAAAGATTATGGTAATAAGAAAAAAACTAGAGTTTAATTCAAATAAATAATAAAACTCCTTTAAAATAGATTTTATACCTTAAATATAATCGTCACACATATTTATAAATATATTTTGATCCAAATAACATAATAAATTTATTTGTATTTATATATATATATATATATATATATATATATATATATATATATATATATATATATTTTATACCTTAAATATAATCGTCACACATATTTATAAATATATTTTGATCCAAATAACATAATAAATTTATTTGTATTTATATATATATATATATATATATATTATATATACGATTATATTTAAGGTATAAAATCTATTTTAAAGGAGTTTTATTATTTATTTGAATTAAACTCTAGTTTTTTTTCTTATTATATATATATATATATATATATATATATATATATATATATATATATATATATATATATTTACATCTCGGTATCTATAAAGCGTCCGCTATGAGAAACTGTCATTGGGCGTCCCTTAAAAAAAAACGTAGTTCTAGTGCTCGCAGGTGAATATACTCGAGCTCAAAAAGATTAACGCGGTTTTCTTATTAAATTTAAACTAAAACATTTTTCTATTGTACATAAAACTACCTTTTAGCGTCCGTACATTTTTCTGTTTTTGAGCGTCTTACATATACACAAAAAAACATGAATATGTGTTATAGAGCGTCCTGTTTGCTACCTTAAAGCGTCCGGCAGTGTTGCAACATGTTTTCTATTGTAGATATACATATTTGACACGGATCGTGCATACTATAAAGCGTCCAAACCAGTTTGACCAGTCTATTTATAGAATATCTGTGGTAAATTAACTATACGGCGTCCAACAAAAAATAAACAATAATATACCCACTTAGTACTGATTGAGAAATTCTTTTGGTTTTTAAATTTAAGTAGAAAATAATATAAAATTCACTGCAATTTTAGTCGGAAACATTTTGGATAACTCAGGCTTTGCAAATTCAACGATGCCCTCTAACAAATGTCCTGAATTGAAAAAAAGTTTGATAAAAATTACGACGTAAGAACTCATTGTTTCTGATCAGGGTAATTTTTGTAAACTACAAAATGCAAAATATTAAAATTGTATCTGTTTTTTCTTGGAAACAATACCGTCCAATAATTTTGAAATATTAAAATTTATAGAAAATTTGGTCTTGAATCGAAATGATGCAAAAATTAAAATGACGACACTAAATCTTTATGCTAATGTTTAGAGTACCATGCAAAGATGAAAAAATATTGAATACAAATATTGTATTTGTTCCTTCTTGAAAACAGTAGTACTCAAAAGTTTGTAAACACTAAAAATTAAAAAAATTGAAAAGGTTTTAAATAATTACAGTTTATGTCTAAGTGTATTACTTAAAATAATTTGTGTATTTAATTTATTAACATGTATTTGAAATATAAGGTTTTCCAATAAGAGGTTTCATTTCATTTTATTTCATTTGATTGAAAAAAACGGGAAATCTTTTAAGAAAACTCAATAAATGTTTATTTCATTGTAAAGAGAAAGGTATGCCATTAACATTTTAAAACAATATCAGTCAAATAGCCGCCACGGTTACGGTTGCAATACCACATTCTTTTTATGAATTTTTTTATGACCAATTCGCACATTTGAGGCTGTATGGCCTTGATAACTTTACAAATTTCATTTTTAAGGTCTTGAATCGATGGTAGAGCATTGGCATAAACCTTGTTTTTTACGTGACCACAAAGAAAAAAGTCTAAAGATGTTGAATCACAAGATCTCGGTGGTCAATTGTAATCACCTCTTTGAGAAAAACACGACCAGGAAACTTTTTTTGCAAAATTGCGATTGTTTTCTTGCTTGTGTGGCACGTAGCGCCGTTTTGCTGAATATAAACGTCGTCTACAGCAATATCTTTTAATTCCGGCTATAAAAAAAACATTAACCATAGCTTGATAGCGCCATCCATTCACCGTAACAGTTGCACCAGCCTCATATTTCAAAAAGTAGGGTCCAAACACACCGCCAGCCTAAAAACCGCTCAAACAGTGACACGTTTAGGATGCAAAGACTTTTCAACTACCATTCTTGGATTTTTTGAGCTACAAATGCGACAATTCTGCTTATTAACGTAGCCTCCGAGGTAAAAATGGGCCTCATCACTGAAGATAATTTTTTGATGAAATTTCAGATCATTTTGATGCATTTGAAGGACCCAATCAGCAAAGAAACGACGTGGTGATTGACCAACTTGAGTTCTTGTGGTAACTGAATTTTAAAAGCCTTAAGACTTAAGTCAAAAGTGCTTAATACAATTCAATGTCGTTTGTAAAATGTCTAATTCCAAAGATCAACAAGGAATCAACAAACCTGTGTTTTCTTCAACACTACGGGCTACATCAGCAATATTCTTATGTGTTCTTAAGCGATGCACACTTTTTTTTGCTTTTAATTCTTTACATCACAAACTTGTTCCAACAGCTTGAATTTTTCCACTAGGTTTACTATTGACAAACGAGAAGGAGCTTTACGACAACCAAAAAGTGTTTTTCGCCATTTTTGTAGTAAATTTTAATAATTTCAATGCGTTGTTGAAGCGTGTATCATTCCATTTTTAATAACGGCGTAGTTTTTACTTGTCAAATGTCAAAAGATAATAGCTTCAAAATTGACAGTTGCCCAAATAGCCTGCTCTTCAAAATAAAACTTCTTATTGGAAAACCCTTTACAATAAAATGTTATTAAGTTTTCAAAATTAAATGTGGTATGTATTAAAGTCGACAATTGCGTTTTTTAATCTTTCCGCATAACGTGGATCATTAATTATATTAATATTATATTGAGATTATACAGTTTTAAATTCATTATGAATAGTTTTACCAGCATGTTCCGACCATCGACCCAAACCTAAACTCAAGTAATATAACGCATGAGGTATTTGGTATAAAATAATGTAAAGTTTTGTTTCGATAAAGTCCGTTGCTTCAAAATATTTTCTCAAGTTAGCAATTTCTAAATTTAAGATTTTTTCATCCGGTTTTGATGTAGAGAAACATAGATTTACAATTTTATCCATTGATTTGAAACATAATACGTATGGAATAATTATCAATGAGCTTATATTTTCTAGTATATTGTCACTAACAAGAATATCAGAGTTTTTCAACATTGTTCGGCAAGCATTCCCCGCAAAAACTTTGCTATAGTAATTTTTTGATATTATTTTTAACTGTTTTGGCCAAAGATGAGCTTGTTTACGATCTAATTTTTTTATTAATTTGTTTCAAACTATGAGTTTTTGAATAACAGTTACATCATCGTATTCATTGAAGAGTAGAAAATTCACTACTGATTTGCTTAACATAGCAAATTTCTTATTACTTCCATTAGATTGAAATATTTTGAAGAAATTTCTTAAATTTCCGAACGGCTTCAGCCTGAAGCATTTGTTTTCTATTTTCAAATTTGCAAATTCTTACAATTAATTTAAGAAATGTAAAATTAAATTTAATTAAACTGCAATAAAAACTTATTAATGTTATTGTTTTCTTCCTCGTCGTCATTTTCAATACCAACTAATAATTCATTATAATGTTTAGAACAGTTGCTTACCTTTTCTTGCAAATATACATAGCAGTAATTTGTTGACTGTTTACAATGAAATTTATTTTTAAATCGCCGATGAACTTGAATGAGAAATCATTTAAAACAATTTTCATTAAATTTAGATTCCTATAACTTTCCTTTACATCCGGGAACAATACATAACAAAATAATCTTTTTTACATTTGTAGCTTTACCAAATTTTTTAAGTCCGCACTGTTTTTATACGTACATCTCAACAAACTTTCATTTGTGTTATTTTCTAGCTCAGGTAATATGCTAAGAGATATTTAAAAAAAAATTGCCATCTGCCATAATTTTAATGTCAACATTACCCTTTTCTCCAAGTTTATTAATAATAACTACAATTTAAACGTCAAAAATGTCAGATTGACTAATATTTTCTTTAATACAAATTTATGGTGTAATAGCGGTATTTACATTAGAAGATTTATATGAAATACATGGGAACAATCTAATACAAGATGCATCTTCAATATGGCTATACTGCAGAAGGTTTATATTTATAAATTAATAAAATTATTGTAAAAATTAAATGGTTATGTGGAAGAGCAGCAATTTGCTGAACATCGCCTTTTTCTGATATGTAATAAATATACCTAAGAAATAAAGTTTAATACAATTTAATACAATTACCATATCAAATATTTCAGAAACGTTACCCTACACTATTGGTCTTTTAATTGTTTTGGTTGAATTTCCATTACCAACATCAAACCTAGGAAATCAATTTTTATAATGGAATCAAAGTCTAATTTCCTATTCTTCATATCTTCAGAGAAATGGGCAGGAATACATTTGCGTTGACCAGTTGGTAACCGAAAAAAGTTAGTTCGTTTTTTGTATATATAACGCAGACTCATTCATGATAGATTTATAATTCAATAATTTTTCCAAACTGATCTGAATCCTTTTAATTTGATTGGGATTGATAACAAATCTCTTCATTCTTTTTTTAGAGCAGCTGTATGATGCAATTCTTTACTGATCAGACAGTTCCGCAACCATATTGTTTGTTATGTTACTGGTTGCTTTTTTTGAAGAACATTTATGGGATTGTTTCTTTTCTATGGTTGAAAAACATTTTGTGCAGACAGTTGTTGCAGTGTTGGGTTTGGGATTTTGTTTTCATTTTCTGAACTGATTTTTCATAATTTTCTGATGCTATCGTACCAAACTTAATTTGTTTATAAACTTTTATATGTTCTCTACCTTTTATTATTATTTATGCAGATCTAAAGTTCTTTCTTGCAGTTATACTTATATAGCAATTACAATCAATTTTATTTCGAGTTCCTTTAAGAAAAACATTTGTTTCAAAATTTGGTATTGTAGAAATGTTTCTTTTAGGATTATTATTCTTTCTATCTTTTAGTGCTAAACAAAAAGTGGTACATATCATTTTTGGAAAATGTAAATCTTGAGTATTAAATTTAGGATTTAAATGTCTTATTAATTCAGCTGTGTTTTTATTAACGTGGGAAAAAAATCCTATTTTGTGTGTAAAAAAAAATCCACAATACATACAACTGAAACTGATTATTAGTAGTAGTAGTATGAGAAACCATTTTCACAAATTCTTTATCACAAATCAATTAACACTTTGACAATATACTCACTAAAGTAATTTTTTGATCATAAATATTTAATTTTAAAAAATTGTTAATATTTAAAACTATTCACATCAGCCAAATCCTTCAGATCAGAAAGTACAATTGACTGCTTATGGAATCAAGTAAAACTAAAATAAAACAACAAAATCCTCATAAAAACAAATATATTTATTTAATTTGTATCGTATCAGCCTACTTAGAACAATAATCGTATTGTTGTTGAATTTTTTATTTATGCTAACTCAAGTCAGACATTTTGTGAAATTTCAGTTTTATAAACTTTTGGGCACTACTGTGCTTCAAGAAGGAGCAAATACAATATTCGTATTCAGTATTTTTTAATCTTTGCATGCTACTCTAATCATTAGAGAAGAGATTTAGTGACGTCATTTTAAATTTGCATTATTTTGATTTGGGACTAATTTTTTGATAAATTTTATAATTTCTAAACTTTTGGGCGGTACTGTTTCCAAGAAAGAGCAAATACAATTTTATTATTTTGCATTTTGTAATCTACCAAAGCTACCCTAAAATGATGAGTTCCAGCGTTATTTTTAATAATTATTATTTTTTTTATTTAGGACACTCTCATTTGCTCCGCGACGTTGAACAAGAAAGTTATGTCTATACGGTGGTGGCCAAGACTAAAAATCCGACGGTTCCAATCAAAACATTTTTTTTAGTATTGTAATTCTTTAAAAAACCATTCTGTCAAAGAATTTTTTTGAAATTAAATTTTGAGCCCAGATTTTTGGTCAAAAGTGCAAAAAGAGACTTTTTGGGTTAAATTTGGAGCAACATTTAAAACAAAATTTGGGCAACTTATTTAAAAAAAAAATCATAAAGATGCTGCGTTCATTAGCTATTCAACAAAAAAAAAAGAATTTAGCTAAAACCACCACCACCACCGAACTACATTGATCCAAGTCAGGGAAATCACGCTTTTGGGGTTACTTCGAGCGGGACTCATTTGAATTGCACTGAAGCGCTTTGTCACAGCTTGGTCGGAACACTTTCAATTTTTAGTATCAAAAATATTTTTGCTAACTTGTCTTCCAAATTCAATGGTGTTCTTGGGTTTGCTCTGCAACCTAAGACAAGAAAATTATGTCTATACGCACAAGGCGGTAAAATATTAGAGCTTCACCCAGTCCCGATTGGACTTGACTGAGCATTGAGGCGAGAAGACATGGCCAAAAATCCGACGGTTCCAATTAGAACAAACTTTCTAGCTGCAACCGTTACTTAACAACGTCAATGCAAGTCGGACGGGTCGCCTTTTGGGGTCGTTTTGAGCGCGACGCATTTGAATTGCACAGAGGTGCTTTGACCGTTACTGCTTGGTCGGATCACTTCTGATTTTTAGTGTCAGAAATATTTTAGTTAACTCGGGCCTTGCAACGGGGTCAGGGCTTGGCTGGGCAAATTGAAACGGGAAAATATGACTAAATATCCGACAACTCCAATTAGAACAAAAACTTTGTTGAAGTTTTTTCATTTTTTGAAAACCATCCTGTTTAAGAATTTTTTTTAATTTTTGGTTTAAGATCTATGGTGCGAAGTGCAAAAGATGACTTTTTTGGGTCAAGTTTGGAACGAAATTTAGACAAAATTTGGGCAGTTTATTTAAAAAGAATTGAAGAAAGCTGAGTTTATTAGCTTTTCAACAAACAAACTATCTAGCTGCAACCGTTACTAAGCTACGTCTATCCAAGTCAAACTGGTCACTTTTTGGAGTTTTAAGTGCGACGCATTTGAATTGAACGGATGCGTTTTGACCGTCACAGCTCGGTTGGATCACTGATTTTTAGTGTCAAGAATCATCTGGCTTATTCGAGCCTTGCAAATTTATTGCTGCCCTCAAAATTGCATTACAGTTTTGGACAAAAAAGTTAGAACTTACTGAACAAATCAGAATCTTTTTTGAACGTCCCAGAGCGATGCGATTTTCACGATTCTTATTTTGATGCCAAAATTAGACTGTTGTTTATTACATTATTATTTAAACCCAAATATTTGTGATAAATGTTAAAATTTTGCACTTTTGCAATTATGTAATATTTTAACACCGTTGAGTTTAGTACTTCATTGATAAATTTTGATAATGCCATTACAGTTTACTTAGTTTACTGAATTTTATTTAAATCCAAAGTTATACAACACATGACTTTGCTCGCCCGGCAATAACTAGCAACCAAGCAAATTTTGCCCGTCAAATTTATCTTGCAATTTACAGTCTTTAACCCGCTAGACTTTTAGGCATAAACATCGGTTAGTCTGTAACTAGATCGAGCAGCACAGGCTTCCGCCCGCCGGTTTTACATAAGAACTAATCATCTATCAAGGTAAGAAAATAATTATATTGCAAACTCAGCCTCCGCAGATGTGTTTCTGAACGGCACTTACAAGGACATTATGTTGTTTCAACTCCGCTCGACCACGGAACTCCTGGTTGAACCCACATCTGGAAGTTTCCGACCAACGGGGAGCTCAACCAGACAATCCAAGCCACGGTATATTAAACCGAGGCCTTCCTGTCGTCACTGCCCGCGACGCCGATAACCTCTCACCGGGAAACTTTTTCCGGGAAATTACTCAAAACTCGGCCTAACACAGCACCGGGCAAACAACAAACAAATAATTTTTATTTTCAAATAAATCTTTAAAATCCAAAACCACCTGTGTTTTAATTATTAAAATTTTTACAACGCTACTTTAAATATAATAAATTATATAAAGTGTAAAAGTAAAATGTAAATATACAATTTGGCGTCCGTTAGATAATATATGCCGACGTGCCTATAAATAGAAAAAGTAATTCTAATTTTAACTTGCGATCGATATTTTAAATGCGGTGTTGCCATATTACGCGGACGCTTAGTAATGCATTTTTTGTACAGAAAAATATACTTGTAAATATACGCCAAGCTCTTTACCGCCTCCTTGCGGCAAATGGTGTGAACTAAAAATATGCACGAAAATATACATTTTTACACAAATCGCCATATAGAGCGTCTTGGACTGAATTTTTTTTATATGTATCTTTCGACTCGCCTTGATGCGCAGAATCGATTTATAAAGGTTTCCTTTTGGCGTCCGTATACGGACGCTCTATTCTTCTCGGACGCTTCAAAGTGCGTAAAAGGACAATGTATGGACGCTCTATAGTTAGGTTGATGTAAATATATATATATATATATATATATATATATATATATATATATATATATATATATAAATTTTGTAATATTTAAGTTACAATATATATTTGTCTTCATCTAATGGTTGATGTCAATTAGTAACAATAAGTTAAGGCGCACGCATCTAGTAGTATTTAATATTATATAATTATATGCAATACTTTAAAAATAAGTTTTACCTATTTTTATTCATTAATAACTTAAAAAATTATATATAAATATCTATATAAGTTTTGCTTTGTTAACCAATAATCTTTATTATTTATTATAATATAAAAAATTGTATAAAATTAAAACATGTAATTGTTTTTTTGTTTTACAGTTTTAAATTAAAGATTTAATTAATTTGACGTAAACATAATTGCTACAAAATATAAATACTAATTCAATAAATATAAACCTTTGTTTACTGTGTCTGTAATTTTATTTTGCATTAATCCGGAGCTCTGACAAAAATTCAGCAAAAAATGTATAAAAATTGTGAGACGCAAAGCAGCAACTAACTGGATTATTTTGTTTGCAAGGTTTTGGAGAAATTCCCTTATTGATACTGAATTCGAAATGTACGTATTGTGTATACAACGCCGTTTAAATGAAGCTATTCACAGCAGACGGGTATGTATGTATATGAGAGGTGCCTACAATATTTCTATAAATGTTTTTTCATCTCAATTCACATCTCATCATCAAAGATTACATTAAATCATCGCTTTCGTGCTTCTTACTTGCAATCTAGTGTGTATAAAAAGCGCTTGTAAATAAAAATTAAAAAATTATTCTTTATTGTAAAATAATCTTAATCTGAACACATTTTGATCAAATAATGCAACTTTTGTTGCACTTATATTACTCAATAATTTTAAAACTTAATTCTTTCTATGTGTGTTATTAGGTCAGAAAATCAATGTTTTACAATTTAGTTAACTTGACAATTTTATAAAATTAAAAGTAGAAAAACTTAACGCAAGAAAAATGAGAGTTCTATTTAAAAAGTGAAAAGTTTTTGTAGTTAGAATATGTAGCATTTATAAACAAAGATCTTGATACAATATGTGACAAGTCATTAATAACAATATTTAACGAATATTTTTTTCATTATTTGTTAAATATTTTTATCAATATAATCAAGACTACTTTATAAAATTGAAGATATAACAACTAACACAATGAGATTATCCAGTATATTGCTAACATTAATTTTAACTCTCAACATAATAGTAAATTTATTAATAGTAAATTTTTATTAACTATATGTTATTATGTATAAATTTATATATTTGGAAATTTTTAGTAGTTTATTTAACTTTAATTGTTCTAATGTTGAATTTTGTAAATGATTATCATTTAAGATTAATGTTGATAGTTGTTGTTTAAATTTTGTTTTTAATATAATAGTTTTACCAAGTAAAGTTGCACTTGTTGAAATCCAAAAGACATGCTATTTTAATTTTTTTACTAAAACATACTTAAATACTACCTTTTAAATATAAATTAATATAGCAAAATAAACATTTTTGTAATTATTAATAAAATTAACAATAATTAAATTTTTTGCGTTTCTAACATCACTTATATATTTACTTACAACGTGGTTGTTGGCTGTTGATTGTAAAGCTGCAATTATGTGGTATGAATAGAGTTACCTGGTGACACCAGACAAAATTCTCGGTCTATATCTGTTCTGTTTATCTTGTTTGGCAAGAGATAACTCAAAATCTGAATGATTAGCAATTTTATCAAAAAAGTTTTTTGCTAAAACCAGCGTATCAGCTCTCAGTTGAGTGTTACAAATGTAGTAAAGTGCAGCAGCGTTAAGAAATTGTTTGCCATCGTAGCTTTACCCAGTATGGCCTTTATGAACAATTTGAAAGTTAAACCACTACCTAACTATTTTCTTAAGTACTTTGCAGTGCCTATCCATAAAATTGAACGCCATTAAGATAAACGTTCTTGTGATAAATTAGCCGATAATTCCTAAATAAAAGTATAAGCTTGTTTTTCTCTGGGTTAATTTTTACTCTACAGTACCTTAGTCAGGTTTCAAGTGCTTCACAAGCAGTTTCTGATGCATTAATGTGTACAGCAGTACCGTATCATCAACGTACTGAGCAATTTTAACACCAAGCGTAATGCATGACATGTCTAATACATACAAATTAAAGAACATTGGAGATAGTACTAAACTTTAAAAACCCCTGCTTTGATTGAGTGGGAGGTAAACATGTGCTTAAACAGCTTTACGGACAGTGTTCTTCCTTCTGGATAGAAAACAATTTTTTTTTTTTAAATTTTAAATTAAACTTGTTACGCTAGAGTTTTAAAAATAGATCTCGGTGTATTCCGTTTTTAAAAGCATTTTCAACATCAAAAAAGTTGACACCAGTGTTTTGGTTTTATACTCTTTAACTTTGGTAAGTTAAAGGTTGTGAAAAACCCATATCTAAAGCCATGTTGATGATTTGACAACAAGTTTTTATCAGCCGTATGATTCCGAATTCTAGACAAGATTACAGTTTCTGCCAACTAATAGACAGAAAATTAATCAAACGGTAAATTTGTATAGTATATAGTGTACCAAGGGCCGAAAATAGGCTTTAAAAGCCCGCCGCCTTTTAGAGCACAAACGAGCAAAGCAAAGGGCTGCTAAAGCCTTTTGGCACGAGTTACACTTATTATTTTTTTGCCTGCTCCAATTAAAAACATTATTTTTAATGTTTATTACAATTTGTCACTACTGTCAGATTTTAAGTCATCTACATTTTAATTCACAGCTAATCAAATACCGCAAATAGCAGAAAAAGCCAACGGTAGAGACAGGCAAAAAAAAAGTTTTTATTGTTTTCAATAGAAAAATGACGTTAGACCTTTTTTATACAGCCGGTAAAAACAATGTTTTTAGCAATGCCTTTGTAATGTTTGTGACAAACATTCCATCTTTGTAAGAAAATGCTTTTAAATTTTATTTAAAATACATTCTGAACTTTGTGTTAATTTAAGTTTGAGATAAGCGACAATATTTTTCACTCTAGATGACCAAAACAAATCAAGAGTTGAAACAGTGTCAATCACGGTTTTACTTCTTTGTGGACCTTTTCACGTGATGGTTTAAGTTTAAGTTTTTGTTGTAGACCTGCGTGCATTAAAGTTTAAATCTCAATGCACGACGGTTTTCCAAAGTGTATTTAAAGCTTTTTTTATTTATTTTTAAGCTTTAGTAACCTTCTATATTAGATTATCATCTTTGCAAAAGAACTCGAAAACAGATTTTTATTACTGATTCATGACATTGAGCCAGATTAGCTTGGTTTGGTCAGTTGAGTTATGAGATATTTGACATTTGTGTCTGGCACAATTTTGAAATTGGATGAGTTCTCTGATTTTTTTTTTCAGCCGTTTAAATATTAAGTAGTAATCTGATGCTTTTTTCTAAAATATGACTCGGTCGGTTTATTCAATAATAAATTAATATATATATATATATAACATTACAATGGTGAGGACAATTTAGTTACAAATATCACTTTGTAACAATTACAACTTATTTACATTTATTATGTACATTACAGATAAAGCTTTTATAAATTGTTACAAAGACTGGGTGAAAATGGGCAGCCTTTAGTAGGTCAGCCTGTGTTTGAGATTTATGTCTGATCATTGTTGGTCAGTAATTGTCCTTGTTAGTTGGTTAGTAATCAATTTTTGTGTATCTGTCTTTATTCAGAATAAATTTTGGCAAATTTAAAACTTTTTAATGTGGTGTGTTTTTGCTGCACCACACTAGATTGATGCAGCATATATTATGATAGGTTTTATTAGTCTTGTGTAAATAAATTGTTTGTTAGTCTTACTGAGCTTACTGGTTTTGCTCATCAGTAGGTAAAGTGTCCTAAATGCTCCATAATATTTTTGTATAGTGCCGTTTATGTATGTTTTGTAAGTCAGTCTTTTGTCTATCTTAACGCTTAGATATTTTACGCTAATCGAATCTACTTTAGCCCTGACGTAAAGTTTAAGTGGCACAAACACTGATAAACCCGTAAATTTCAAAAAGTATGTGATAGCTTCCGCTTTGGTAGCGTTTAGCTTAATTTGCCATCTCTTAAAATATTTCACTAGTACATCAGCATGTATTTCTACTTGCTTTCTGGCAACAAATGCACTGTGCGATAGACCGTATATTGCAGTATTGTCGGTGTAAAAAGCTGTCTAATGAAAATGTTAAACAGTTTGGGTCCCTGAATTAAACCTTTGCTGCAATGATCTGTAATTCTGATAAGCTTTTGGTAACTCTAACAGAGAACAAGTTCCCATCAAGATATAAAGATATAAGGATAATGATACTATCTAAAAAATAATAATGAATAAGTTTATATATGAGTCTTACTTGCCATATTTTGTCAAACGCTTTTTCTATGTCAAGTAGCAGCATTGTTGTCACATTATTCTTGTTGAAATTTGTAAGAATATCATGTGCAATGCGTACTACTTGTTATGTAGTATTTTGTTCGATTTTAAATCTAAATTGATAGACGATGATTATTCTGTGCTTTTGGTCATACTGGTTCATCCGTTCCAGTATAACTTTTTCGGCCAGTATTCCCAATACATTTAGCAGGCTATGAAACCTATAACTAATTGGTAAAATTTATTCTTACAAGGTTTTAATATGGAATTGATAGTTGCTAACTTCCATACTTTTGAAAATTATAAAAGTTTTATCATGTTGTTAATGATGTTTGTCAGCTGTACTATGGCTTTTTTTGTAAAGTTTTTTTAACACAGCATTGGTAATAGTGTCCGGTTTAGGTGCTTTACGTGAGTTCTTTTTGCAGCCTTGATTGCTAACCACTGCGCTATAAGCGGAACAGTGTAAAGTTATGCCAATATATGTAACATAGAAATTATATATTTTAATGTAAAATCATTTGTTTAGACTTTCAGAAAAAATGTTAGGTTATAATTTATAAATTTTAAATAATCACTGTTAATTAATTGTACACTTAATTAGCAAATTAAATAATTATAATAACAAAATGTTCTATATTATTTCTATATTTATAAAAGTACAAATTGGACATTATTTTTATTTTTCACAGAACACACTCGTTTTCATTTACTATAAACTATGGTTGTAGTGATGACAAAATATTTATAACATTATGACAGTATTTTATATCATTAGTTATTAACTAGTTTTATTATATGCAAGCTTAATAAATTTTAGCTACAATACATTTTTATTTTAAATTTTGATAAAACTTTATATTTTTCCTAAACTACTAAAATATAATATTGCTGTCTAAATTCAATTGAGTCTGAGACACCCATAAAGGCTTTGCCATTTTAATTTGTTGACATATATTAATATTGTACACTTAAATTTTAAAATCTCTGACTTGTTTAATGTAATAACTTACGTGTATGTAAATTAACCTGATGTAGATATTTTATACAGCATAGTCGCCAAACTCGATTGGACCTAATTTATTTTCTAACTTAATTTTTCAATTTATAAAAAGAGGGTAGCGGAAAACTCTTTGGGGAGTCATAACACATTAGTGAGGGTTAGTTGGCGGCATTATTGATTCAATTTTATATATTTGCTCAAAAAATAACTGTTAATTCAAAGACAGTGAACTAGTTTAGTGAAAAATAGTGAGTTTTTTCTATTAAGGTTTACATTGTTTTGCATAAAACTAATTCTAGAGTACAATGTAATGTCAATGTGTACCTATCAGTTAGTTGAATTAGAACATTCAAACAGTACATGTGTATGATTACATATTGCGTTACATATCGTGTCTAGTTTTAATATGTTAAATTGTGTCAATAGTTGCCTTAAATAAATTTAATGATTATGCATATGTGTTGTTAATACTGGTAAATCTTTCTGTGTTGCTAGATGTATAGTTCAATTGGGATATATACTTTTAATTAAGTTAATTGTTGTTCAGTTAATTAACCTAAAAAGAAAATTTCCTTTGTTTAATGTTTACGCGGCAATTTTTATTTGTTATTTTATTTCTGTATACAAATTGTAATTTCTAAGCATCCGCCGTACTAGCCCGTAATATTAAGCGCTTGGCTTATACAGACGCGCTCTAGCATCGATAGGTGTGGACGTTTACGGTATATCCGCGACTAAAACCCGCATTTAAAATAAATCTCTTATTTTAAATATTATTTTCATTATTGCAATTAACAAAAGCTATATGCTGCATTAATTGCTATAAAACAAATTAATTACAAGGGACAGGCCCAGCTTGTCCCTTATTATATTATATTATATTATAAAATAATTTACATGGATGAAAGTAAAATCAACAAAAATATTACCAAGCCCACAAATATAAATAAATCCACTGCAACACTCCACGGAGAGTGAGCGAGAGGTAGATGTTGTTTCAGACGTAACGCAGACAAAGACAGGTGCGCCTATGGGTAAACCCGCTAAAAAATCTAAGAATCAAATAAAAATACAACAAGCACTCGATGCAAAGAAAAGAAAAGAAAAAGCGGAACAACAACGTTTAAATCTAACAAAAACCGATGGATTTAATTCCGATAAAGATTTAAATTTAAAATCAAATGATAAAAACGAATTAAACATGGATAATGATGAAAACGCAAGTACATCGAATCAAATAAATAAATCAAACGAAATTGATAAAACTATTTTAGAACAAATAAATAATAATAAAATGCCGAACAAGAGTGCGGATTCTTATGTAACATCTCAGAGTGCGGATTTTACATCACAATCCGACTGCAATAAATATAATTTTGTTTTTAATGCACCAAAAACAACTGCACTGCAACAAAGTCTTAACCAAAATAAAATTATTCCAACTATTCCAACAACAAATAGATACACGGTTCTTGAAGAAGCAACATTAAACATAGAAACAGAACAAGTAGAAAATGAAACCACAAAACAAACTACTGCTAACCCCAATTTGACACCCAAAAAACCTCCTCCCACTATTATCGACGGAAACACATTACACAAAAATCTGGTAAACAACATAAAGAGTGTTTTAACTCAAGATTTTAATAAAAAACACACAAACAACTAGCAACGAAGACTGGATCTCTATGAAGGCAGACTTAAAAGCAAATAATGTATTATATTATAGCTATTCTAACAAAGAAAATAAAACACATTCTTTTGTTGCTAAAGGGTTTGCAAAAGATATGAATGCAGATAAAATAGTTCAAGCTCTCCAAACTAAAAATATCAGTGCAACTAAAGGTTTTAAAATGAACACTAAAACTGGAAATTATTATTATTTAATAATAACAACCCCAGAAGTAACTGAATTTTTTTTAAACACGGCCTGCAAATACCTCCTGCACACCCGTGTACAATAGGAAAGGTATGTAAGCACACGAGAAATTACCCAGTGTAGACGTTGCCAAAAATGGGGTCATTCAACGTCAAACTGCAATATGACACCAAAGTGCGTCAAATGTGCACAAAATCATTGGACACACGAATGCAGCAAAACTATCGACGTAAAACCAACATGTGCCAACTGTAGAGGCGAACATCCCGCAAATTACAGTGAATGCCCAGTGTATCTGCAAAAGAAGCAGAATCATACACAGCCACAGCCAAGAGAAGCCAGAGGAATTAACACAGCCAACAGAAGAGAATTTCCAAAGCCACGCTGGACCAATTCAAGATCTACTGAATCACATCAATCCCGGCTCACAACGCTTGGGTAACACCAAATCTAATACAACTTAATGTTAACCGTACAGCGTCCAGCAATAACCCTTTTTTGAGTTACAAAACAAATTTAACGCATTAAATCAAAAAGTTAATTTAAATTTTATGTTGAACGCTGTACGCGAACTTAACTCTATTTTGTACCATTGTAATACCTTCACAGACAAGTTCCACGCTATGGCAAAATTTTACACAAATTTTGAACAAAGCCATGGATAGTCTGCTTGTTTGTGGCTGAAATGCAAATAGTCTAACGACCAAAAAAGCAATTCTTGCGGAGTTTCTAACAAGAATGGGTGTAGTCATTATGACCATATGCGAAACAAAGTTAAAAACCACCCAACAGTTTAAAATTCGTGGATACTCTTGCGTCAGAAAAGAGAAGAGAGCTGACGGAGCAGGAGGTGTAGCCATTCTTGTCAAAAACTCCGTACCATTCATACTTACTAATCACAACATAGACACGACAATAGAACACATCACAAATCAACTTGCCGACGACACATTCATTACATCAGTGTACAATAGACCGTCAAATAAATTCTCAGACAGAGACGTACGCAACGTGCTCGCCATAGCACATAGAATTGCCACCTTAACAACACCAACGGTAATACATTGTTTCGTTTTATGAATCATTATCATTGCATCATCAATCATCGTGACGACCCTACACACTTTTCGTTTAATAGCACGACACCGACAACAATTGACCTGGCTTTAATTAAAAATGTAGACTGCTCCCAGGCACAAATTGTGCAAGAATTGGACTCTGACTACGACCCCATACTGTTCTCCTTAACAAAACACAATAAAAATGACACGACGAGAACAGTATACGACTACAAAAACGCCGACTGGACACTTTTCCAAAAAATATTAGACCTGAATATTTCTATAAACAACAACATTCAATCGACAGACGAACTTGACGTTGAAATAGTCAATCTGACAGAAATTATTAAAAGTGCTAGAGACAGAACGGTACGAAAAAAGAAATATTTTCCGTACAAAGTCATTATTTCTAGCAAAGTTTCGGATAGAAAAAGATGGCAAAGCACAACAGACCCGATTGACAAACAAAACCTTAAAGAGTTTAACTAACTCATAAAGGCGACAATCAATAGACTAAACAATGACAGATGGACACGCAAATTAGAAAACCTATCCACTAGAGACAACTCGATGTGGAAATTAACTAAATCAATGAAAGCTAAACATGATCCTATGCCAGCACTGTATCACCAAGGCATAACTGCCCTGACGGACAAAGACAAAGCGCAAGCACTAGCCAAAGTATTCAAAGACGCTCACAATTTAGACTCGACTAACAACGACAAACATAGACATATAACAGACACTGTCCAGGAGTACTTAAAAACTGTTAAAATTTTGCCAACAGATTGCCATAAACAATTTACGACGCTTAGGGAAGTACGGACAATAATCACTAGACAGAACTCACGTAAAGCACCTGGACCGGACTTTATCACTAACGCTGTACTGAAAAATCTTACAAAAAAGGCCATAGTACAGCTGACACACATCATTAACAACATGCTAAAACTCTCACACTTTCCAAAAGTATGGAAGTTAGCAACCATAATACCCATTTTAAAGCCTGGCAAAGATAAAACGCTGCCTATTAACTACAGACCTATAATCTTGTTGAATATTCTGGGTAAATTGGCCGAAAAAGTCATACTGGAACGTATGGACAAGTATGACAAAAAACACAACATTATCATCGACCACCAATTTGGCTTTAAAGCGAAACATAACACCACCCAACAAGTAGTACGCATTGCACATGACATTTTTACGAATTTCAACAAGAATAATGTGTCCACAATGCTGCTACTTGACATTAAAAAAGCATTTGATAAGGTCTGGCAGGTGGGATTTATATACAAACTCATCCATTACCATTTCCCTGACAATATCATCACACTCATTAACTCATCTTGATGGGCGTTTGTTTGCTGTCAAAGTTAACAAAAGCTTGTCAGAATCACACATCATTGCAGCAGTGGCACCTCAGGGTTCCATTCTGGGACCAAAGCTATTATACATTTACATTAACGACATACCAACAAAATTCAAGACAAAGACAGCTCTTTACGCCGACGATACAGCGATATACGCTCGCTCACACAGTGCAGTTGTAGCAAGCAAACAAATACAGATACACGCTGATGTGTTGGTAAAATATTTTGAGAGATGGCATATCAAGCTAAACGCTGCCAAAGCGGAAGCAATCACTTTCTCTCGAAAGTTTAAAAATACACCACTTAGACTGTACGGCCAGGCTGTGGAAGAGTCGGCTAGCGTTAAGTATCTAGGCGTAAAGTTGGACAAAAGACTAACTCACAAAGATTACATAGACAGCACCATTCGGAAATGCTACGGCGCACTAAGGACACTATACCCCATGATGAGAAAAACCAGTAAACTCAATCAGACAAATAAACAACTAATATATACAGCACTCATAAGACCAATCATGACATATGCTGCACCAGTCTGGTGTGGTGCAGCAAAGACACATATCAACAAGCTTCAAGTTTACCAAAATAAACTTTTAAGACTTATTCTAAATAAAGACAGATATACAAAAATAGTAGACCTTCATGACTTATCAAACATACCCCGAATTAGTGACTATATTAACGCGGAGCCACAAAAATTCTACACAAATCAACTGAGACACAACCAACTAACAAGGACAATCACCGATCAACGATCATCAGACAAAAATCCCAAGCACAGGCTGACCTATCAAAGGCTGCCAATATTCACCCAGCCTTTGTAAATAAAGGCAGATATTTAATTGCTTTAAGCAGGGTTTTTACGAAAGCTTTTCCTGTAATATACATATAAAACTGTAAATAAATGTTAATTGTTATAAAGTGTGTTTTGTAAACAAAGCTAAGCTAACTGTACTGTGTACAACAATTGTGTATGTAAACAAGTTATAATTTTTCTTTTAGACGGGTAAACCGAATTTATTGGTTGGAATCGTTTGCTTTATTAGAATAATTTTTATGTAAATTTGCTTTCATGTAAATATTGTATATAGTATTAAATAAAGAGTTTTCAAATCGCAAATCGCAATCGCGTTAACATAAGTTAAGCATCGGACGCTCTGGTCACAACTTGGATGGGTGAACCCAAAGTGATGCCGAGCGTAGCATTTTTACCAATATGGGTCCGTTACCTCATATAGGCATCCATACATGTCTTCTCTGTGGCTCTGTGTGTCTGACACCTTGACACCTAACGGTATTATATATAAATTTTTAAGTTAGAAGATAAAAGATTTAATTACACAATAGATATAGAAGTATGAAGAATGTAATTCGGCTACCAAAAGTTATTTACTCATATATTAGTCTTAAACTTTAACCGCTACCCTAATCAATGCTTACATAAACGCTACCCATCGGTATCAGATACCATTATATATATTTACACATATATTGTCGTTTATTATATGTGTATGTATTTTATTATAATATATTTTTTTATTGCCTTTTTACAAAAAATTACAATACAAATATAAAAAATATATAATATTGTTATAAGTAACAAAATAAACTAATATTAATTTTTCTTGATTTTTACACACGTAGAATTTTTTTTTTGTTTTCACGTTTTTACGAACAAAGAAGTCTTTCTCTTTAATTTTTGTTTTAAGTCGTTTATCAGCAATTAATTTGTTTAACACTTACGCTACTTCCCGGTATTTCATGCCGCTTATCTGCAAAAAACGCTCAAAACTCATAAGTGTGACTTATGCTCGTTACTGACGTAATTGTCGAGTCCAACTGGAAAGGTACTGAAAGTTTCAAAACCGAGAAATGTTTACTTTTAAAATTTGAATTAAAAATATAACCATAGCGGTATGAGATACCACAAGGTAGTGGTTAAAGGTTAAAGATATGTAATACAAATTACACTGGTAGTAAGATCATTGAGGTACTAATAGCTATAGCAGCTTAGAGGGTTGTAAAAATCACACACTGGCAGATGAGGTCTTGGGGTTGTGTAATAACACTGTATATTAACAGTAAATCCTCACAGGTAACATAAAAAAAAAATTGTTCACTGGTAGTTAAAAGCTTAAAGTTGCACAACAACTGCAACAGATTGTCAAGCTTACAGTTGCTAGTTGGGCTTTGAGGTTATATGCCCTTACAAGAAGCAGTTATAAACACACCTGTATACAAGTATACGTTATGGTTGTGTTCATTACGTGACTTATGGTGTATTAAGTATTGATGTTATAATGCGAATTCTGGCATTACAATATTGAGTCTAATTCTAAAGAAAAATTCTATGTTTGCTAATTTTAAAACATTAATTAGTAAATATGTTCAAGTTTAATTTAACAAAAAGTGCGCAAGAACAATAGCAAATCATAGCGCTGATGCAAGAAGACGACATAGACCGGATTAGTCTAAGCACAACGTAATAAAACAAGAACAAAACAAAAAAAAAAGATCAGTAACTTTTGCCCGGTAAAATAATGCGGTCGAATAAAATGACGACAACTGTTGCATAAAGGAATTAATATACAACGTTAAAGCACGGTGTAGTGGTTGAATTAAAAAATAATTTACATAACTGAGCGTAATATATTAAAAATAGGATCTAAACAAAATAGAGTCAGAACTAATTTAAAAGTATCTAAATCATGGCAATGAAATTATACAAATAAACGGAAGAAAGTGTACAAAAGTATTGTAAATTATATAATTATTTTGATTGTGGATCAATTTAGAGTCGATAATTACGACCGGAACCTAGATTACACTTACCTGGTATTGTGCAGGTAGATGTAAATTCAATTAAATTAATGTTTGTGTATTAATCTAAATTAAAATAATAAAATATTGTAGGTTGTTTGTAAAAAAATGTAATGCATTGATCTATCTGTAACAAGATAATGATGGATTGGAATAAAATCAAATTTGATAAGATAAGTTGTTAGACTTTAATAATTGAATGTTTAAGCATTAAATATGAATAGTATAAATTTGAAAAAATAAATGTTTATAGTTAAATAGTTTATCAGAAACATTAGCAGAAATAACAAAAAAACAACAAATTTGAAATTAAAATGTCCTACAGTGGTATAATTAATGTATTAGAAATTAACTTATTATGTAAATTTGTTTTGTGTTTGTGCAAAATTGGTGCCAATGATTTCCAAGACTAATGTATTGCACTTAATTATGGATTAGCAAATATATAGGGTCAATTGACAATATGCACGCAACGACAAATTTGAATCGGAGGCTGATAAAATCACAAGTCATTCTGTTATTAAACAAAACGGGAGTTTAAAAGTAAATAACTTAAATAAATTGTAAATTAAAATAAGAAATATGCGTAAACATACAAATTGTTCAAAAAATAGTCAATAAATACGGTTTTAAGAAATAACAACATCTACCATACAGTTCTGACCTTGCACCAGTAACTATTTTTTTTTAATTAAAAAAACCTTTACACAAACAAAAAATAAACTTTCAAAACTGGTCTTCAATTCAAAACTCTGCCACTATTTTTAATTGAAACTACAGAGGTGGATCAATAGTCTTAGCAAATCCACTTGTTCACTTGGGCAAAGCCAATCCTCCAAAAATAAATAATCTACTAAATGATACGTTACATTTCACCATACCGTTTCATAACAAAAAAATTAATATTTTTTTGGTTTATATTCATCCCCACTCAAATATAGAAGATAGCATATTTGTAAAAGCCTCTCTATGCAAATATGCAATTATTATTGGTGATTTTAATCCCAATGCGACAAAAAAAGACTATTACAGTTTCTAAATAACTTTGACTTTCAAGCAATTCCTACAGCTCCTACTTTTATCATGCCTAACAATCCTAGCTCTACACCAGATCTGTTATTAGCCACAAATAATATAATTCCGCTCATAAACTCTATCCAACTTATACCCGATCTTTGTTCCGACCATTTAGCTATTCAATTCCAATTAAATACTCAAACTTACCCTATCCCCAATCCTATAGAATATATTCAGCAGTATGACCTATACGATATTAAAAAAGTTGACAAAGACATGAGAAAGTATATAGCAACCAATCCTAATATTACACCAACTGAAATATCAAGTTTCTTGGGAAAACTAACCAACTCAATTAAGAACAACTTGCCCTTAAAAAAGAAAACCTATTTTAACTACCCATTTCCTCCATTTATCCTTAGACTCATAAAACAAAAAAGACAGTTATACAGAGATTTTAAAGAAACAGAAGACGCAACTATTAAACGTAAATTTAACGAACTAAATAAAAACATTCATACGTTAATATGCAACTATAAAAAAAGCAAATGGACAAAAGATTGTGACAAAATTAACGAACAAACGGGACGAATATACTGGACGGAAATTAAAAAACTGAGTAAATATACCGCATCTCTAAAAATGCAGCCTATAACTGATCCAGACACTAACAAACTATATGAACTTGATCAAGACATAGCAAACATTTTCTCTAATCATTTTACAAAAGCGTTCAGTTTTAGTGAAAATGATGACTATGACGAACAAAAACGGACTGAAGTAGATAACTGGTATGACAATTATTTTAAAACCCGATACCAAACGCCTGAAAATGTATTAATATCTGAAGATGAATATTTTTTAATTCTAAAAGCTGGTAAAAATTCATCTCCTGGTGCAGATAATATTCCCCAAAAAATTTTAAAACGCCTACACAATAATATCCACATCCATATAATTAAAATCCTCAATTTTTGCCTATCCCATCAATATATTCCTACTGAATTCAAGTGTGGAATAGTAATTTGCATACCAAAAAAAAACTTAAATACTACATCTGCATCCAACTATAGACCTATAACACTTCTTCCAGTTATAGCTAAAATCCTTGAATCCCACATTAAGCAAAAATTGTTAAGCCATGTACAACCCAAGATACCTATCCATCAGTTTGGTTTTTTCTCAAACAAATCTACTATCCATCTTTTATGTATTTTTACCTCCAACATCCAAACAACTCACCTTGAGGGCGGACAGACGTCAGCATTATTTCTTGACATAAACAAGGCTTTTGACTCTGTCTGGTTAAAAGGTCTTTTGTACAAACTGTCATTAATGCAAGTTCCTCCTTACCTAATTTGCACAATAAAAAATTTAATTCAAAATAGACAACTACGTGTTAAAGTTAGAAATTCCTTCTCTCCCGTCTTTTTTTCTAAGCAGGACGTTCCGCAAGGATCTCCATTGTCACCACTCTTGTATAATATATATTGTAGTGATATATTGGACGTGGGTCAACATTTTAATCTAAAAATGTACATATTACAATATACCGACGACACTGTGCTGATATCTAAAACTCTGGCACATTCTATTCAGCACTTACAATCTCTAACCAAACATATTGAAACATGGTTCAATACATGAAGGCTTTATGCCAATCCTAACAAAACCCAACTCCTTATTCCATACCATCGCATATCAAGAAACTCACCGAATATTAATCTGAGCCATGTAACAATTCAACCATCTCCATCATGCAAATATTTTGGCGTGCTTCTTGATAATAAACTATCCTTTAAACCCCACTCCCGTTCTATAAAATCCAAATGCACAACTCGAGCAAAACATTTTCGCTGTCTTACCTATAGAGGAAAAGGTATCAATATAAAAACAGCTAGACATATTTATAAATCTATTTGCAGACCTCTATTAGATTATGCATCAATTATTTTTTCACAATGCTGTAAAGAGACTTTAAGTAATCTGCATGTCGCTGAACTAAAATACGTCATTCTAATAACTCTTTACACAACATCAATAATGAGTCTCTTTATGAACTAACGCAAATTAAACCACTTTCCGAACGTCACTCAGAACTGACAAAAAAATTCTGCAACAGGTCTGCTAACGTGAAAATAATATCTAAATTTGCTATTCCAAGAAATCAAAGAAAAATTGCTAAATATAAATTTTTATCTAAATCCATCCTTGAACATATCTTACTAATTTCCAATATCACTGACAATTCAGACTCATCCGACTAGCTGACGATGACACTTGCTATTTTTATTTTTATTTTTTTTTTGTAATTCACAAACTTCTATATTTTATATTTCTTACCCTATAATCATACTCATGGGCAGAAAGACTTTGGTCGATAGCCTTTTTCATATTCATATTCATACTCATTTCTATCTTACTTTTATATATGTTTATTTTCTTAAAAAAAAAAATTTTGAATGTGTGTATATGAAATAAATTTGTTTACTACTACTCGAGCATTTGTAAATTATAATAATTTTAGTGTCTTTAACGATTGAAAAGCTCAAACAATTTAAACAAAAAATTGAAATAATGCAATCAATTATAAAACACTTAAATATTGTTTCTATAATTGGTTGGTGTAGAAAAATGAATTTTGTGCAATGGGAGAATTGCTAACGTATTTGCACTCAAAAAGATATTTAAATAACAAGTAAGTTGTTATTGTTGATGTTTATTTATATTAATAACAAATTTAATAATTTACAGGTCAGATGATAGACAAAAATCTCTAACAACACAAAATAAAGAATTTATGATTGAAACACTTACAATAGCAAAACAAGTTGCATATGGAATGGTAAGTTTATTTAAAATTATTTTATTTTATAAATATAAATAGGTTAATATTAAAATAAATGCATGTTGCAGTTTTATAAAAAGCATTCAGCATATACAGCGTCTATATAAATGTCTGGGATTATGTAATCATTTTAAATATGCCGCTTTTTTTAAATTTTGCACTAAACTATTTACTTTGTTTTGACAGTTCAACTTCAACTGTCAAGCACCCTTATAACTTGTGTATACAGATAAAGAGAATATTTTAATTATTAAATTCTACTTTATGAATGAGCGATTTGATAATGGGGAATTGCTATTTTCCATTCCGGATTGTGTTCGAGAGTTTCAGCAGCAGTAAACAATGTAAACATATAAAAAGAATATGATAAAAGAATAATATTGAGAGAGTGGTCAACATTTTTAATTATTATTTATTTATTAAATAATCTTTTAAAATTAGACAATATTTTGGATCGTTTTTGATCCTTCTTCAGGGCTCTACAATATAAATATTGACTAATTTTAAAAAATTATTTAATGAATAATTATTTATTCATTAAATAATTAAAAAATTCGACCACGACTTCAATAACTTACTTTTATAGAAAGAATATTACTATTAAATCCTAAGATTGCGTAAACAAAGTTGCCTTTATTTACGCTTCGATCATAAATTCACTATTTCAATAGAGTGGCACAACCGTACATTAGATGATTACATAATCCCAAACTTTTATAATAACCCCTTTATATTGATAAATGATAGTTTAACAATAAGTTTTCTCATTTTCTCACAATGCAGAGAACAGATTGAGATCAGTAAGTGAAGATACATAATTGCTTTATAAAATTTCAAGAAAATTGTGCAAACAAGGTAAACATGTTTAAAAAAACATTTTTAAGTTAAAAAATGAAGATAAAGTAATTACAATAAATAATTTAATAAAAAAATAAACAAAAAATAAACCTTCAACTAAAAATATACATAAATATTGAACAAATAGAAAACACAAAGTATATACTTTGAATTAATAGTACATCAAAATCTAAACTAAAACCAACACATAAAAAAACTTTGTAAAAATATTTAGTCCATTATAGGTGTCATATGCAATAGCAAAAATTATGTTCCAAAATCCAAACTTATGTCAATATATAATTCACTATTTACATCTAATATAAACTACTCAATTAATGTGTAAAAAAATGCTACAAAATATAACATATATAACAACAGAACAAGCTACTAAAAATTAAACATAAGTTAAAAATAAAAAATCACCAAAAACACTTTAACTCAAAATTAAAAAAAAATCAATTATATACAAAATGATAAAAATAAAACAATGCACAATTTTTCATTATATTAAACATAAAGAAATATAAAACAATAAAAATCTGGATACAAATAAAACGTACACAATACACAAAAAAGCAACATCTACATAACAAAAATTCAAACAAATAGACTAAATAAAAACCTTTTTGTAAAACTACAAATAAAACTAATCATAGTTTATTTAGAAAAAAGTACAAGAACTGTATTGGAAGTAAAAATTAATAAATAAATCAAAAAAATTGAGCAATATTCAATATATTTTGAACAAATATGAAAATAAAAATAATAGTATTAAAAATAATAAACTTTAAATAAACGTCGATGTACTCGATGTAGGAGTATTAAACGGTAGGCCAAAATTTTATCATTATCACTTTTCTCAATTATACCTTGAAACAACTGTACAACATAACAACCTATTGTAAACATCTATTCTAATGTAAACACACATATTAATCAGAAAGTAGGCAATGGTTAAGAAGTTATTTTATTAGTAAATTTAATAATAGACATCTTTTTAAATGTTTTAAGTTTGGCAGTTTACTGCCAATGCACATAATTTTTAAAATATAGTAATAACTTAATAATACAGTAATAACTTATTAAACACCCGCTAAGGTAATTCAAAAAAATCTACAACATACTACAAAAAATTACATTCAATAGTAAAGAGTACATACATACATGCGTAAATTTCTGTTTTGGGAGTAAACGCAATTAATTAATTTATATGACGTATATTAACAATATCCATATAGATTTGATTGAACACCTACGGTGTCTGTCTGAAGCTGAAAAAGATTTCGTTATCCGGTGCTTGCACACAAAAGGTCAATAAAAATTGTAAGCAGTTTTATATAAACGACAAACTAAACAGATTGATTGGACTGCTGCGGCGCAGAGATGTCGCAACTAGTAGCACTTGGCACCAAAGTTATACCAAACGCTAAGAGAGGGCGCAGAAATGCTTTTTGCGTCCTACATCAACATCAATACATCACATTACTCTCAGTTTTTAGTTTAAACCAAAGGTGAGCTAGGGAATAGATAATATAAAAATAAAGACGTCATCAATTTTTTTTGTAAAATTTATATTTGATATATCAGTCAAAAATTCTGTATTACAAAAGAACTATATTTTTTATAAATGTTAATAATAATTGTAAAGAAGTATAAAAAACATAATGTTGGATTTAAATGTGATTTAGTAACCACGCGTTTTCAGTATGTATGTATGTCATCATCTTACTAAGTGGAAATGCAAATAAGTCGTCAATTAAATAATGTGCGTAATACAACATTTTGGTATGATTATTGTAGTAAGAATGTTTAGTATACATTATTTATATAGTTTATTAAATCTTAATCAAATTCAAAATGATTTATTACAAATGTCAAAATCCTAATACCGCAATATTCAGTCTTTTAGCATTATATTTGCTATTTATTATAATTTTAGTTTATTAAATCTTAATCAAAACTATAGTAATTTGATACAAATTTCAAAATACTTTTATCAATATTTTAAATGTTGTAGTTTTGACATTGTTGTTTTATTTAGCATTATTTATTTTTTTTTACAAAATCTGATTCAAAACTTAAATTAATTAATTTAGTACAAATGTTAAAACATCCGCACCGTTATTTTAAATTTTAATGCAATTTAATTGTTATATTTTATATAAATAATATTTTAAATACATATTTAAATACATTTTAATAAAACCTAAAACTCTTTTTCTTGGGGCACATAAAAAGCTTTACACGTGATCAAAAGTGCGCTGTACAAGGTTTTAGGGTCAACTACGGCTGCGCGGTATACTCATCCGCCAGAAAATCCGGTTAAAAACCCTAACGTCTTGCATTGAGTCTTTGTTATTCGACTACCAGCAGCCGAAGAGCACACCACGCAACGAGATCCAGCCAGCAGAGTCACACCGGCAAAGTCACGCCTAAGAGTACATGCAATTCTTATTGCAAACAACTAACAAGCACTTGAATTGTTGATGGGAAATGATTAATTTCATTTTGTATTAGCATTTGTCATCAGTGGCCTTATTTTTCGAAATAATGCCGAAGCAGCAGTCCAAGTTTCGCTCGGCCAAGCCGAACGACAATGGAAGACAGCAGGCCAGAAAGATAAAAATCCTTTAGGACCAGGACGGTTGAACACCGGCGGTATCTCCGCGTCAACCGACGCATCAACTTCCGCCGCTCTAAAACCACCAGCTAATTTTGTGTTTCTCCCACAGGAACCAAAAGAATTAATCATCCTCCCACTGAAGAGTGAAAAAAGACAAGCAGTAAAGCCAATCGAAGATGAAGAGGATTCTGACAACTCGGACAAAAACGACGAAATGGAACTCGACGACACGGACACACGCTTGGTCACTTCTGAGGCCTCCACTGTCTCCCAAGCCTTCCGCGACTACAGTGATTCCCAGGACAAAACCCGCTTAGACCAGGATGAATTCGCTCCAGCGCTCAATCGGAACCAGCAAAGGAAACTCGCCGCCAACAAGAACATGAAAAATGACTGTAGATGACGAGATATCGAGTAAGATCATTTTTATTAACCTTATTGATTTGTCCAATAACGCTGTGAGACACGCCATCTCACAGCACATTAATATCGAGTATGGCACACAGAGTGACCAAATCAACAATATATACCCGGGTTTAGTGCCAGCTCAGACAACTGGCACCCCCCCCCCCCCGTATTCTTATCAGACGGGGAAGCGGTAAAAACTTTTAAGGTGGATGTTAGGGGCATCCCCGACTGTTTTTCAGCCAAAGATGTTCAGGACCAAGTTGCAGAGCGGGGTTTTGATGTAATTTTGACCGTAAGAATGGGGAGAAGGGAAAAGGGTTTTTCCCATGCTCTACATTCAACTTGCTAATACGGATAAGAGCCACAAAATATTTATTGTCAAACTCCTGTGTCACCTCAAAGTAAAAGTAGAAGTAAAAAGAAAACCGGGCGTAATTAGCCAAGGCTAATAAATGTAACGCCCCCTACGTCTGCGTTAAATGCGCAGGGCCTCATCCGACGGCCCAGTGTATCAGGAAGCTGGGTAAACAAGAACCCACTCCGCCTAAGTGTGCCCTATGTGTCGGAGCTCACACTGCCAGCTTTAGAGGCTGCCCGGTGCACAAAGCATCGACTTGACCTGCAAATAGCAGCAAAAAAACAAAAAAAGCGCAGACAATTCCCCGAGTCACAAAGGATAAATCTTTTGCTAAGGCAACGGGCTCGGGCGCAAAACCATCATCTTCAGGTAAAAAAAAAAGCGGGTTCTTTTACTCTTGAAACTCGCCACAATCTTCTTAGCAAATTAATGTCAGCTAACAAAGAAGACTTTAATCTACCAAGATGATTCCAAAAGTTTTATCAAACAGATTGGGTTTTGACAGAGAAACCAGAGAGCTCATCCGTGCTCGAAATCGTGCCAGACATTTATGGCAAAGGTCACACAACCAGACCGACCGAACCGAGCTAAATAGGCTAAATGGTGAAGTAAAGAATGCAATCATGATTCACAAAATTCAGTGCTGGAAATCCGCTTTTGAGAACACAAACGACAACAAAAGTTTGATGTAGAGGATAGCTAAAGCACTTCAAAATAAGCGTACACCGCTGCTTTTCATTCATGGCTAAAGAAGCCTTGAATACACATTGGAAAGCAAAGCAGAAGCATTTGCGGACAGCCTTGAACTCCAATGCAGGCCGGACTTTAAAAACGACTTGGATTTGGACTACGTGGATAGGGTTCACAAAGAAGCAAGACAGTGTATACAGCGCACTGACACCGCTTTTATCCTGGAATCAGTTAGGCCGACTAGGGTGAGAGATACTATTACACATCTCAAACTCAAATCGGCACTTGGTCCGGATTGCATTTCAAACAAAGCTTTGAAAATATTTTCTCACAAAGTTGTAATGTTCCTCACAAACATTACAAATGCAATCCTAAGGACGTCATATTTTCCGTCGTCTTAGAAAAAGTCTCATGTTATTCCTATCCCAAAAGTTAAAAATGATAAACATTTTCCACAAAACTACCGCCTGATTAGTCTGCTGTCGACCCTAAGTAAGGTGACAAAAACGGTAATCTTAGAAAAAATTCGAGATCACACGGCGCCTGAAAACTTGTTGCCAAATCATCAACTTGGCTTCAGATTTGGGCTCTCCACAACCCATCAACTTACTAGAGTTACAGACCAAATAATAACTGGTTTTCGTTTAAAACATGCTACGGGAGTCATATTCTTTGATGTCAAAAAAGCCTTCGATATGGTCTGGCACAAAGGACTACTAGCAAAAATGCATCGGTTTAACTTTAATCCCAGACTGATTAAACTGATTGCTTTTTATCTAAAAGGCAGGACACTGGCCGTAAAGTTGTTTGGACACGTGTCTACCCCTCGTCCTATCAAGGCAGGGGTTTCTCAAGGTTCAGTTCTATCACCGATGCTTTTCAATCTGTATGTAGCCGACATACCATGCATCACTCAAGGTGTAAAAATCGCTCAGTACGCAGACAACACAGCACTGATGTACACTTCAAGGAGTCCAAAAGTCATTAATCTAAGACTTCAAGCGGCCTGTGAGGCTCTTGAAACTTAGCTTCGGTACTGGAGAGTAAAAATTAATCCGGAAAAAAACAAGGCTATTTTTTTACTAAATTTCACAAACGAACTCCTCATGAAAACGTTTATCTCAACTGCGCTCCAATTCCATGGACGGATACTGCAAAGTATCTAGGAGTAGAGCTTGATTGTGGACTAATTTTTAGATTACATATTAAACCATCTTGGGAAAAGCCAGGATAGCAACATGAACTCTACAAACAAGTTGCGATTATTTAAAACAATCATTTGCCCAATACTGACATACGCATGTTCAGCATGGGGAATGGCTGCAGAGTTCTCTCTGAAAAAGATATAGTCATTTCAAAGTAATACTTTGAGAAGGATTCTCAAAGTTCTTCACTATGTACACAACTGAGAACTGATGCGGGAATTGTCTCAATCAGGGATTATATGTTGGTATTAGCGACTAAGTTCTTTGAAAAAGTTGCAAATCACTCAGATCCGGAGTAAGCTCGATAAACAATCTTTTTAATGCAAAAGGCTTATCAATATGTTGGATGTATAAGGTAGTGGTTTTTCAACCGCCACCTCACTTAATCAACGCCTACAAGGCTGGCGCAGGATGCGCACTTCTGAATGACTTCTCGAAAACGTCACTTATAAGGCACAGTCAGATTAGAAGGTTGTACACATTGATGTGTGAAACTTCCTAGTGTAAAATTTATTTTGCATCAAGGGGGGTTTAGTCAGTAGGCGTTTCCAAACATTTGGAAAGTGAATCCAACACATTAAGTCTTTAGAAGATTCTTCTTCTCAGCCAAAAAAAAAACGAATCTTTGTTGCAAGTCGGGTGTACTCTTACTAGCCACTTGTCGCAGACGCTTTGTACGCTGCGGCAATGCAAAAAAAATAAAATTACAACAACCAATTCATATTTACCGTCAACAAAGCAACACTGACTTTAAGCTTACTGTCAGTAAGTCGGTGTGCGTCCGAGCACAAGAGCTGAATGAGAGCCTCAATGTAAACTATTAGAAGGTGTTTGAGGTCGGTTTTAGCAAGTTTCTACTCTGGATTATGCCAAGAGTAAAAATTTGACTCAAACTGACCTAAATCAAATAAAAAACTTGCGTCTTAGAAAGCAAGTTTTTGTCGTTGAATACCCAGACTTTGTGCGGTTGTATACGGACAATTTAAAAATAGACCAAAAAATGGAAAATGCCTTTGTTATAGACGGTCTATGAAACGTCAACTCACAGTTTTTTTTTTGTTCCAACTTGCTGAGTGCCATCCTGAGTAAAAAAATTATATATTTGGTTAATCCGCTGCCCCAACTTGTACAAATTTTAATATTTCTTCTGGCCGGGTTTAGACAAAGCGTTATCTATGTCTAGACAAGGGCAAAGAGCTGGCCGATAAAACCGCTCGTTAAGTGGCTTACGTGAATTTCCCGGACAATATTTTGAGTCTAAATGACCTTAAAGCATACGTCATTTCAAAATTTTTAATTTTAAAAACAAATTAAAAATAATTAAGCTCTTTGTGACGGCATATATCTCAATAGAAGAGAGAAGGTTGCTCTATTTTGTTTGCGCATAGGTTATACAGACTTGACTTTTTTGTATCTTCTGACCGGCGACAAACAATTTGCATGCCAAACGTCACGGTGAAATACATTTTTTAGTAATTCTAATAATTTCCCCACCGTAATCGCCCAGAACATCATGGCATGAATAACACGGATATCGGGCCTCATATTACGAAGGAAGAGGTCCAGAAAGCAATAACCACAGCAAAAAATGGAAAGGCTGTAGGTCCAGATAAAACGCCAGCAGAGATCCTAAAATTATTTAGTGAAGAAAAAATAAACATTCTTACCCGACTGTATAATATGGTGTATGATACGGGAGAAATACCCACGGATTGGTTCCACTCAACATTTGTCACTATTCCTAAAAAACCAACATCAAAAAAATGTGAAGAATATCGGACTATTAGTATAATGAATCATACACTAAAGATATTTCTAAAAATCATACACGCTAGAATATACCAACAATGTGAAGCAAACATCGAGGAAACGCAGTTCGGATTTCGCAATGCCGTAGGTACCAGGGAAGCACTTTTTGCATTAAACGTTCTAATTCAGCGATGTAGAGACATCAATTGCGATGTATATCTATGTTTTATAGACTTTAGCAAAGCATTTGATAGGGTGAAACATGAAGAACTAATCAGTATACTTAGGAAGACGGGAGCCGACGACAAAAATATCCGTATCATAGCAAATCTATATTGGCAACAAACAGCAGAAGTTCGAGTAGGAGACCACAAAACTAAGAAAATAAAAATATGTAGAGAGGTGCGGCAGGGGTGTGTGCTCTCGTCTATGCTATTTAATATATACTCAGAGCAAATCTTCAAAGAAGCACTGGATAGTGTAGAGGAGGGAATCATAGTCAACGGTGAACTACTCAATAACATCAGATATGCAGACGACTCTGTCATAATGAGCAGCAGTGCTGAAGGACTCCAAACTATGATGGAAAAGATCAAATCCACTAGTGAGAAATACGGAATTTGTTTAAATATAAAAAAGACCAAACATATAGTAGTGAGCAAAAACAACCCGCCACCGGTGAACCTGTTTCTTGACAATACGCCTATCGAACAGGTAAATAAATATCCATACCTAGGTACCTGCATAAACCAACAATGAGACCATTCTGTGGAATTAAAATGCAGAATTGAGAGAGCTGCATTCATACAAATGAAAAAAATATTCACCAGTCCAGACCTGACTCTACAACTTAAAATCAGAATCCTACAATGCTACGTATTTTCCACTCTTCTGTATGGCGCAGAATTCTGGACACTTACCAAGGATTTTAAAAGCAGGCTAAAAGCGTTTGAGTTGTAGACCTACAGACGTATACTAAAGGTAACGTGGATAGATCATGTTACTAACGAGGAAATTCTTCGGCGAGTGAGAAAGTATCGAGAAATAATGACTACAGTAAAAGTTAGAAAACTAGAACACCTTGGGCATGTCATGAGGCACAAGAAAAGGTACAGAATACTCCAACTTATTCTGGAAGGAAAGGTGCTGGGAAAGAGAGGTCCGGGGAGGAGAAGAATATCCTGGCTTAAAAATCTGCGCCAGTGGTATGGAGTGACCTCAATACAACTGTTCCGAGGAGCCGTGGATAAAGTGAAAATAGCCATGATGATTGCCAATATTCGCAACGGATAAGGCATGAAAAGAAGAAGAAGAAGAATCGGCTTGAGCTACCTAACAACGCGGCGTTTACATGGTTAATTAAAGAAAAATCTATAAGACAGTGCGTCCAGTTTAAAAAAAAACAAAGATTCTAAAGCATTTAATAGAGTATGGCATCCTAATCTTATTGACAAGCTTTATTGCATAAGGTTTGATAAAAAAAGTTTTATCTATAGTTTTTTTTTAACTGAAAAAGAAATAGTTAGAACTGATGGTTTTAACTTTGACCCCAAAATCGTAAACGTTTGTTTATAGTTTTGCAGATAATAACACTCTTCCAACTTTGCAAAATTTATATTGACAAATATAATAAAACGTCTTGAAAACAAACATTTTGAAATAATTTCTAAACATACTTTGGGTATACCAACTTGGTCAATTTTAACAATAAAATAATTTTACTTTTATTGATTCAAAACCAATCATTCTAACAATTTTATTTTAGTGTAATGGCGTAATACATGCCCTTCCTCCCAGGGTTTATTATGTATTAAATATTTCGAATTAGAACATAATTTATTGTTAGTTATTAATTAAGTACCTTGGCCGGTCAGCGGAATTCAATGTTTAATAAATAAACTTGACATTGAATTGCGCGCCGACAAGGTATAAATAGTTTAGAAGAGCAATCAATGAGAAAGTTAGTTAACGTTAGAGTTAATGGTTAAACATTTACCGTTTAACTTAAAATTCAGAGTCTTGTCAGGTGACTTTTGTTTGTATGCTTTGCCAAAAAAAAAACAGAAAAAAATGTGAAGAACAAAGAACCATTAAACTGAGTTAAATACAATTTTAATTTTAAAAATGCTTCCTTTGTGAACAAAGGGAAGCATTTTTGTACAAAACTGCTACGGCCAAAAAAAAAATATATACCTTAATAAACTAGTTTGACTACAAGCTTACTAAGATCTTTAAAAAGCTAGACATTGACCAAAAAGACATCAGATGTATTGAGAATTTAAACTAGAACCAGACAACTAAAAAGGCAAGTAAGTTAAAAACACCAAAGTAACTAACCTAGTACAAATCCGTAAAAAATTTAAAACAAATGGGTTTATGGTTATTAGAAGAGATCCAAACACAAAATAGCATTTGAAAATTTACCAATTGAACCAGTGAGCAAATTTAAAAAAATATTTAGGATAATTGTTTTTAGAAAAATAGACATCAGACACCAAAAGTTTTAAAAAGGATGACGGTGTAGTGAAATTTGAAATTTGCAAGAAACAAGTCACCAAACTGAAGAATACAGATAGAACGCCTGAGAAATAAATGGTACAATAAAAAGATAACAAGCAATGTGATTATTGTTAAGCAGAAAAAAGAATTATTTTTAAAATTTGTTGTTTAAGTAACAAGGTAAACAAAAAACAAATAACAACTAAGATATAACCATTTATTTTTTTATTTAAGTCACATCATATACAAGGTGTTAAAAAAAATGTAAAATATTTAAGGGGGTGGTAGTACAAACCACAACAAACAAAAAAGTTTTAATAAACATGGGTTGTCATAGTTTTAGAGATATGGAACTTTTTTTAAGGTCTCTCAATAAAAGTAATAGAATTTTAATTTTAAATAACACAACAGTTTGACATATCAATTTTATTTTTGCTTTATTTTAAAACTTGGACAATGCATGTTTAAAACAAAATAATGTTCTATTGTCAACCATGGCTTTGTCTTCAGTTATTGATTAACTTGGCCAACATTTGCGGTAGTATGCCAAAATAACTTAATAAATATTAACTTCTAAATGATCCAAAGTCTGTAAATTGTTGGCATTGACTTGTTCAAGTTCAAGTTCAAGTTTATTTAATTTATCATTTAGTTAAACAAATTGGCATAGCAGGTTTTCAACTCTAAAGTATCTTCAAAACATAGTTTTTGAATGCTTTAACAGTTTTGTGTGGTTTTAAAAAAAATGTTTACGTAATTTGTACATTAGTTAAGAAAATAAATAAAAACCATTGTGTGGTAAAACAGGGTTGCACGGCAAGACTTGCAAGGTTTTCTATACAGTCTCAAGTAGTAGTCGACCATTTAAGGATTTCGGGCAATCATAGCCTTTTTATCCAGTCTGTTACATAACTATTTTACTGTTTAAACAATTTTAAATTATTTTTTTTTTTATTTCATATTGTATGTTTCCGTGAAGACTAAGAATTTCTTTTTTGTTCACTTTCTATTTTTTAAACTTATGGTTAAGTGCAAAATAATATTATAAAATTTGGCCAATAACGGTTAAAAAGTTTAAAATTATATTTCTAAAATGTCAAAAATAGCAAAACCCATCTATAAAATATAAAAATATTGTCAGAAAATAAAGGTTTACTATAAATTGTTGAAAACTGCAACAATCTATTTATATAAAATAAAAAATTGCAAAAATTCTGTCAACAAAATTAAGCTAAAATGAGCAAAAGTCACTTTTACATCTTAATTTAAGTATTTTTGACAGTTGATTTTTTACTATTTAGTAATTGCTATGCAAGATTTAGTAATTTTAGTCATATATGTTCTTATAACAGTTTAATATATTGTGATTTTTGAGATATTAAATAGTAAAAAAAGGTTCTTAATTTAAAGTTCAGGAGTTTTCTTATAACTCAAAAATGATGCATTTACATAAAAAATATTTTTAATCAATAGTTTGTTTAAAACCAAACAACTTTTATTTAAAACTTGTTTTGAAATTTTTACAATTGATGAATTATTTAGGTGTTCCGGTAATTCTGACTAACCCTGTATGCAGACCTCAGAATTCAACGCAAATGTAATAATTGGCACTACGTTTAACACAGCAAAGTTAACACTAAAAAAATGTGACAATTTGAACTAATTCAATACTATTTATAGTTAAAACATAGCTATTATTATTCAAATTGGTCTCCATTTTTTAAATAAAAATTTAAAAAGAATTTATTGTGCGTTTTACTGCTATTTTACATTGCCCGGAAGTCTTACAACTTGTTTAAAGGGGGTTGATGAGACCAACGGCTTATTAGGTAGCTTCTGAATTACCCTACTCTAGTAGACAAAAAGCAAGTTATTATTTTAGTCATATTTCGGAAATAAAATTCCGGAATGCGAAAGAATAATATAATGCGATTAAAAAGGACCACGTTTTACATGTTTATTTATGTTTTATTTATTTATATTTATTGTTATATTTTACTCCTTTTAATACATTTAGGAATTTAAGCAATAAAACTTCAATGGCATTGAAGAAGTTATTTATTGATTTAGATTCCAGACGCAGCCACAGGTAGCCAGTAATAATTACATTAAGTTATTAATTTACATTCAAAAGAAAACCTATTTTATGTTAACTAAAAATACATTCTACTAAGTTTACAATTAATAGATTTCGACTAAAGATTATTTTATTAAATCGCACAATGAATCCAACTGTCCCTCACTGATGTATTATAGCTCCCCCAAAGAACTTCCTGTTGATACCCTCTTATTACATATAGAAACATTTGAGAAATAAAATTATAGGTATCGAGTTTTGCATCTGTTCAGATTAGATTTATTTACGTTTATTAGACAATACAAAATCGTAAAAAAAGTTATTATCAAGATTACAAAATAAAAAAATTAATACATTTATGTCAGTAAGTATGAGAGCAAAACCGACGCCCACTAAGGGAGCGACAGACGTGCACATTTTAAAATTAATTTAGTTCTTTGTTATAGTTGAAATATATTTTTTTAATACAGCTATTTAGTTATCAATACTCAACAGTATAACGTCTTTTGTATTATAAAAATACCCATAACTTTAATATAAACAAACTGGAAGAAAAATGTGCAAAATTATTCATTAAAAAAATTAATAAGTGACTAATGCAATGAAAAAAAATATTTTGCATTAGCGCGCGCTTAGCTTGGTTCTGTCAATTGAAAAGCAACTTTTTTCTTTTTGATTTGTGTGATTGGCAATTTGTCTTTTTCTAGGTATTAACAACAAAATTAATACCAGAATGCTACTTTCTGATTCAACCGATTCTTTTGCATCAGATAGCAACACCTGTACGTACGCACAAGCGCAATGTTTCAATATAAATTAGGGGACGTAAACTGACAAGAGACCTTTATCAATCAGTTGTAACTAAACTGAGAAAAGATGTGGCTGTTTGTCTTTTTTGAATATATTTTATCTTTTAAGATAATAATATATTTATTTCAAATGTTTTATTTCTTTAAAATTATATTATTCATAGTTAAATAAAATACAACAATGCCAAATAAATTTGATCGGAATATTATTCGTGTACGCGGGTGCCAGTGAGTGATTTGATAGACAGAAAAAACTAAGGATTACTACAGTTTGTATGTTGTTTATATTATAATTATATTTATATTACTGTCAAATTATTCAATTAAATGTTGTTTAAAAAATATATATTTTTTAATAATAATTAAATGATTTTGAAATCATGTTTGTATAATCAGTATCTAAAATTAATTTAAGAATCAGCAACACATTAATTTAGTTTGATTCAATTATATAACCGCAAAAAAATACTGTTCTAAATCTTTAATAAAGTAAAAGTAGTAAATCAGTCTGTTTATAAAATAAAATTTAAATAAAAATAAAAACCATATATTTTAAAGATTTAAAATATTATCTTCTTCTTTAGTAGTAATAGTTAATAATTAAAAGAAATAAATAAAATTATAAAATTTGAAGTACTTATTTATTTGTTTGAATTACTTTATTTAAATATTATTTTACAAACCTGCGGATTTACCCTAATAAATATTTTAAAAGAATTATAAATAGTAACTATTTTATTGTAATGTCATTTAATATACAAGGTAAATTACGTAGTTAGTTTATAAAACAATAAAAGTTTTACAATCTAAAGAAGCAAGAGTTAATTGTTTCAAACTGATTCGATCATACGCTTTTCAATTTATTTTAGCGGAACAAAGAACAGTATATTATAACTTAAAAATAAAATTAATAATATGACAGGCATCAATAACTCCATTTTTAACTTAATAACTAAATACATTTTAGAAATTAACTTGCTTTTTTAATAAAATTCTATTGCTTATCAAAAACTAAACACACATTCATATAGAATATAATAATGGTAAAATTTATGTAAAAACAATTATTTTTAGTAAAGATTTAAAACATGTACTTATAATCAGCCAGTAAGAAGTTAAAAAATAATTTGATTATTACTCCTAAATATATTAACTACAAACCTAGCTTTATTTAGGCCTTTAATAAATAATTTAAAATTAAAATGTAAACTTATAAAATTGAAAGGCCCGAGTAAAACCTTCCAGAGATCTCAAGTCCAAAAGTTTAATTTATTTCAAAAGAATTAATTAATTTGAATAAGTGTAGTGCAAAGAATGCCAATTATTTACTAAGTTAACTCTTTAGGTTAACTCAATTTGTTTAATAATATTAAAATAAATATTATTTGTGATTATTTAAGTTTCAAATATGAAGAAAATCAAACAATAGAATCAGCATTTGATAAAAGTCTGGCATATTTATATTGAAAATGAATCAGACAGACAATAAAATTTACTATAATTATGGTTTTGGTACCCTTAACTCTCTCCTACTAAGATGAAATTATATTTAAGAATACTATCTTTACATTTATAAAATATAATTATTGTTAGTATAATTATAATAATAATCCCACCGCTAAATATTGAACAGGTTCTTTTTAGAAAGCGTACAACCATTTATTTTTTTTTTTTTTAATTTAATTAGAAACGGTTGAAATGTGCAAAATTCTATTCATAATTTATTGAAAGACATGGTATGAATCATGTCAGTTTCACATTAAATACAAAATAAAAGTTTTATATAAAAATTTATAAAATAAACATAAAATACAAAATAAAGAATACAAATATTAAAAAGATTAACAGTGGATAAATATAATACAAATTTAAAATGACTACACAAAACAGTCAGTAATCTATCATCTTAAGCAACTAATAACAAACAGAATTATTTATTAATACGCTATTTTTAACGTTAAAAAAATATATAATTTGTTTAATCTATATCTTAGTACAATTATATAATTATACAACATTACAAAATTATTAAAATTGTTTATTTAAAAACTAATATATATATATATATATATATATATATATATATATATATATATATATATATAGAGATAAAAACGCTGGTTTAGGAGCGTTTAAGCGCACACTTTCTACGTCGTAAAAGCGTCTAAGGATTGGAAGCGTACGCTCCCAATCCGTGCATATAAACTACGTGTTAAGAGCGTCCAACGGTTAGTTTAAATTGAGTGTTAATAGATGGCATTAAAATCAAGATTGACAGAATTTGTTAGTACATTACTGTAGCCACACATTTGTCCTTTCGTAGCGGACATATCTACCGTAATAAAATTAAATCGAATAGGGTTATTGACATACATAATGTTTTTTTTTTACAAGTTTTTAATATACTTTCTTTTAAAATATTAATTAAAAATATTCTGCCTGTATTATAAATCAACTAAAATATTACTTGATATAAAAAAATTTAAATCTTATAACTAGTTTACATGATAAGACAACAGATTGTATTTATTTTTAAGTTGAAGTTTAAGGTCAATCATTTTTCTAGGTCTCACAACAAGTTTAAGGTCAACGCTAACGTTTATACATGCTATAATGAATAGTAAAAACTAAACAAATTAAAAAATAATAAAAGTTAGTACACAAGGATAAGTACGCCAATTACAAAGATAATGTCAACAAAGGTGTCGCTTCTAAAAAATATTAGAGGCGGCAAAAGTATTATATTAATATTTATAGAATTTGATGATTTTAATGAATTTTAGTATACATCGGAATTTAAATATGCTAATTACAAAGATATAGTCAGTATAACAAAATTCTTGTTAGAGACGGTAAAGTTAAAACATTAATCTTTACAGCATTATATGATATTAACGAAGGCTGCACAATTATAACATTGATGCACAACATTCTCATCTTAATCAATTTTTGTAAATAGAGGTACTTACAAATCTAGTGATTTTGGTAGGCAGTGACATTGAAGTAAGCTAATTACAATGATAAAGTTAAAATAACAAAATTCTTATTGGAGGCGGCGCAATTATAACATTTATGCACAACATTTTATGATCTTGATGAATTTTGATAAATAGAATTACTTAAACATGACAATTACAATGATAAAGTCAAAACAATAAAATTCTCGTTGGAGGCGGCGCAATTATAACATTTATGCACAACATTTGATGATCTTAATGAATTTTAGAAGATAGAAGTACTTAAGTATGATGCTTACAATGATAAAATTAAAATAACAAAATTCTTATTGGAGGCGGCGCAATTATAACATTTATGCACAACATTTTATGATCTTGATGAATTTTGATAAATAGAATTACTTAAACATAACAATTACAATGATAAAGTCACAACAACAAAATTCTCGTTGGAGGCGGCGCAACTATAACATTTATGCACAACATTTGATGATCTTGATGAGTTTTAGAAGATAGAAGTACTTAAGTATGATAATTACAATGATATAAATAAAATAACAAAATTCTTATTGGAGGCGGCGTAATTATAACATTTATGCACAACATTTGATGATCTTGATGAATTTTAGAAGATAGAAGGACTTAAGTATGATAATTACAATGATAAAGTTAAAATAACAAAATTCTCGTTGGAGGCGGCGCAATTATAACATTTATGCACAAAATATTATGATCTTGATGAATTTTGATAAATAGAATTACTTAAACATAACAATTACAATGATAAAGTCAAAACATCAAAATTCTTGTTAGAGGCGGCGCAATTATAACATTTATGCACAACATTTGATGATCTTGATAAATTTTAGAAGATAGAAGTACTTAAGTATGATAATTACAATGATATAGTTAAAATAACAAAATTCTCGTTGGAGGCGGCGCAATTATAACATTTATGCACAACATTTGATGATCTTGATGAATTTTAGAAGATAGAAGTACTTAATTATGATAATTACAATGATAAAGTTAAAATAACAAAATTCTCGTTGGAGGCGGCGCAATTATAACATTTATGCACAACATTTGATGATCTTGATGAATTTTAGAAGATAAAAGTATTTAAGTATGATAATTACAATGATTAAGTCAAAATAACAAAATTATTGTTAGAAGCGGCGCAATTATAACATTTATGTACAACATTTTATTATCTTGATTAATTCTGGTAGATAGAAGTACTTAAGTATGACCATTACAATTATAAAGTCAAAGTAACAAAATTCTTGTTGGAGGCGGCTCAATTATAACATTTATGCACAATATTCTATGATCTTAATGAATTTTGGTAGATAATAACATTTAAGTAAGCATATTACAACAATAATGTAAAAATAACAAAATTCTTGTTGAGTGGCACAATTATAACATTAATGCACCTATGATCCTAATGAATTTTGGTAGACAAAGGTATTTAAGTATGTCATATACAATAGTTAAGTTAATATAATAAAATTTTGTTGGAGGCGACACAATTATAATATTAATTCAAAACATTCTATGATTTTAATGAATTTTGGTAGACAGGGGTATGCTAATTACAATGATTAAGTTAAAATACAAAAAATTTTGTTAGAAGCGGCACAATCATAACATTTATGCATAACATTTTATGATCATGATGATTTTTAGTAGACAGGAATACTTAAGTATCTCAATTTTAATGATAAAATTATAATAACAAAATTCTCGTTGGACGCGGCACAATTATAACATTAATGCACAACATTCTATAATCTTAATAAATTTTGGTAGACAGGGGTACTTAAATATACAATTACAATCAAAACGTCAAAATAACAAAATTTCTGTTAGAACGCGGCACAATTTCTTAATTCGACACAATTATAACATTAATACACAAAATTGTATACTTTTAATAAAGTTTGTTAGACAAAAGTATTTAAGTATGTTCATTACAATAATTAAGTTAAAATAACATAATTCCTGTTAGATGCGGCACAATTATGACATTGATGTTCACAACATTTTATTATTTATGAATGCCACACACAATAAGAAAGTCAAATTATCAAAATCTATTGAAAAACAACATTTTATAAATAAACTGATTAGATTTTAAAATTATTATTATGGTGTGCACTTTTCAAGCTAGATGTTAAAAATAAATTAATTAATTTAATCATAATCGGCAGCTTTAACAAAAAATAACTGTAAATTAAAAAAAATACTATTAAAAAAAAAAAATTGTCTTGGCTGCCGTTTATGGTTGTTTAATTTTAATTTTTAACATCCCACTTGAAAAATAAATTCTATAATAATAATCTTCAATTAATACCGATTATAATTATTATAATATTTATAATCAATAATTTATTTAATTAAATTGTTAAAAAAATAATATTGCTAATTTTAAATCATCTTTTTTCACGTTTATGTAACCATTATACATAATTTGTTGAAATAAAATGTTTGGTTACCCTTGCATTGCAGTGGCAATGTCAACAAACTTTCTATTTTTTTTTAACCATAAAACACATTCAATACTAAGAATAGGTCTATTTTTAGAACTACTTATTTCAATGCCTAAAACTAAATTGCACTTTTTTTGCAATGATAAGTAATTGATTCAAACGCAGGCTTAACACGGGCCATAATTTTAACTAGTTAATGTATTCTAATTTGAAATAAATAATATTCCATATTTTTTATTAGTTTATCTATAGTTAGATTATTTAATGGTAAGTCAATTATACCATATCTATTGTTAATGTTTAATTATCAAACTAAACGTGTATGAAAAATGAGATAGTGAAAGCTTGCGTTCTAAAAACGTTAATATGCACAATATACGTTTTAGAAGCGTTTATTTGCACATAACACGCTCTAGAGGCGTTTACACATTAACGGCAAAGCCGTGAACTGTAGTATAGCCCTAGCGGTAAACATTTAAACTCAATAGGATAAGCATGCGGTTAGACGCCCCTAAACATGACCAATTTGTAGTTTTGGGGGCGATTAGCCATAACTGTAAATAATTTAGACAAGAACCAAATGTATTAAAATAAAAAGTAAATAAAATAGGTTTCTAATTTAACCTTGCGGCAAAATAACGAATTGCTTGATCATTTTTCAAATTTATTTTGCAAACTATTTATTAATCTTCTAACTTAATAATAAATTGTTGTTGTTTTCACGTATAAAGATAGTACAAAAACACTATGGCACGGTTAGATTATAAAGTAAATTAAACGCTCCCAATCCTCTCGAAAGCAAACGCTCCTAATACAGAGTTTGTGTCTATATATATATATATATATATATATATATATATATATATATATATATATATATACAGGGTGTCCGGAAAATACGTGTACAACGTTTGACGACAGACTCCGGACGTCAAAATAGGTCGATCTAAGCCGACTTAGTTATATCCAAAATTGTCTCGTTTAGCCGGTAGAGGGCGTTAAAAATTTGTAAATATTAAAAAGAAATTACCTGTAACAATAATTTTTTAAGTGACCTTGTTGCTATGGCGTTTAATAATTTGACAATTATTGACAAATTGTCACCAGTCTATGAAATTTACTCAAGTATACGATCAACATTCTTGAATTACAAGTTCATTTTACCATTAAAAATGGAAAATTATACAAACTCTCAGAAAGTTGACATGCTCCTGGTATACGGGTTTTGTCAAGGAAATGGGCGTCAGAGTGTTAGGGTTTACATGGAGAGGTTTCCTAATCGTCGAATACCAAACCACCAAACATTTGCCAATATTGAGCGTCATCTTCGGGAAACGGGCAGTTTTGAGAAAAAGTTTGAAGGCAGGGGTCGTATGCGAACAACTCGAACTGTGGAAACAGAAGAGATGATTCTGGAAAGAGTTGAAGAAGAACCAAGTACCAGTACCCGTCTCTTAGAACGTGAGTTAAATGTTCCTAAAACGATTGTCAATGAGGTTTTAAGAGAACAGTTGTTACATCCTTACCACATACAAAAAGTCCAGGAACTTTTACCGACTGATCCCCCCATGCGGCTTACATTTGGTCAATTTATTAGAAACAAAAGAATCCTTGTTCCAAATTTTTGTAGAAAAATTATGTTTACTGACGAGGCATGCTTTACAAGATCTGGGGTAACCAATTTGCACAACGAACATATTTATTCCGATGAAAATCCACATGCCATTAAAGTTGCACATCATCAGCATCAATTTAAAATTAATATTTGGGCAGGTATTATTGATCACTACCTTATTGGTCCCATTGTTATTCCAGACAGGTTAGATGGAAATATTTATTTAAATTTTTTGCAAGACACATTACCAATTCTTCTGGAGAATTTGCCCCTTTTACTTCGGAGGGAAATGTGGTATATGCATGATGGTGCCCCGCCCCATTTTTCCGTTGCCGTTCGGCAATACTTACATCATCAATATCCCAACCGATGGATTGGAAGAGGCAATGATGCACCAGTAAAATGGCCACCACGTTCTCCTGAGTTAAATATGTGTGACTTCTTTTTGTGGGGCGCTATTAAAACAGAAGTTTACAAGACTCCGGTAAACACACGCGATGATTTATTGCAGCGGATTTTAAATGCAGGCAACCATTTTAATAATCCCGAGACATTAGATAGGGTCCAATATCATTTTTTAAAGAGTGTTAATAAGTGTATTCAGCAAGATGGCGGTCATTTTACACATTTGCTTAAGTAATGTTTTTGTTTTACTTAGTTTCTTACAATAGATACTTTCAACTTTGTTATACTTTTGTTTTTTTGGACGCCCTCTACCGGCTAAACGAGACAATTTTGGATATAACTAAGTCGGCTTAGATCGACCTATTTTGACGTCAGGAGTCTGTCGTCAAACGTTGTACACGTATTTTCCGGACACCCTGTATATATATATATATATATATATATATATATATATATATATATATATAGATGTCTAAAGGGGTTTAGTCCTACATTTGTATAGAAGTTATAGTCCTACATGATTTGTGTAGCCCGATACCCCTTTAGATCTTAACACACAAAAATATGCCTGCGGGCATATATATTCTCATATATATCCCCTGCTGTACGACCGTACCGTAAATTTTTTTGTTCAAATGTTTCAATAGAATACAGTTTACTTGTTATATTCATTTAAATATTATTACGTTTATATTAATTTATTTAATACATTTTCTAGTACAGAGTATTTATTAAAAAAAAATACTTTTTATTAAAAATGCCTTTTGTAATATTCATATTAATTAAATTGCTTACGTTTTTCTTATTAAAAGTTGTGCCTTACCTTCGGTTACCGGCTGGTCTAACCTTGTATGCTATTGTAACTTATTCCAATATGACCAAATAATATTTGAAAACAACAATAATAATATTTGAAATAACTACATTTTTAATTATAAAGGTTCATAAGCGTACATATCACAACGTTAATGACAGTCTTTAAAACTGTAACAAAATCCTGAGATTATTTTACAAAATTAAAGGTAAGTGCAAATTCTGTAGAAAATTATGTAAAGTCTATAAATAATTTAAGCAAATTGTTTATAAAAATGTTCAGTACATTAAATAAAGTTAACTAAATTTAATGCATTATTAGCTGACTTGAAGCTTAATTTGAAATATATGTAAATTACTATAATTATAAAAGTATTATAATTTATATTTGCTTTGCTTTTGTTTTGTGTTTAGATTTTGTGGCATAGTAATCTAAATTTCATTTTGTTTCAGTTGTAAAAACTATTTTTTTATATTAAATAAGGTTGGTTAATTATAATGCAATTCTTAAGTTATTAAACTTTATTATAAGATAATTATAAAAATATTACACATAAAGTTACAATGATTTATATTTGTACTGTAAAAACGCCTTGATGTGGACATTGTTATGTGTTTAAATTTTGTATGATTTTTTTAGTAAAAATGTGAGAGTAGTGAAGACGTGAAAGTAGTGAGAATGTGATACTAGTAAGAATGTGTGAAGAGTAGGAATGTGAATGTAGTGAGAATGTAAAAGTTGTGAGAAAAGTGAGAATGTAAAAATAATAAGAACGTAAAAGTAGTAGAATGTGAAAAAATACAGAATGTGTGTAGTGAAGATGAAAGAGTAGTGAGAATATAAGTGTAGTAAAATAGTGAGATAAGTAAGAATTTGAAAATATTAAAAATTTAAGAATAGTTAGAAGGTAAAACAAGTGAAATTGTAAAAATAGTGAAAATGTAAGAGTAATGAGAATGAGTAAGTAATAAGAATGTAAAAATAGTGAAATTGTGAGAAAAGTAACAATGTGAGAGTAGTAAGAATGTGAGAGTAAAGAAAATGTGAGAATAGTAAGAAGATGAGAGTAATAACATTGTGAGAGTGATAAGAATGTGAAATTAAAGAAAATGTGAGAATAGTAAGAAGGTGAAAACGTGAGAGTAATAACAATGTAAGAGTAGTAAGAATGTAAGATTAGTGAGAGCGTGAAGGTTGTAAAACTGTAAGAATAGTGAAAATATGAGAGTATTGACAAAGTAAAAATAGTGAGAATGTAAAAATAGTAAAAATTCGAAAGTAGTGAGATTGTAAGAGTGGTAAGAATGTGAGAGTAGTAAACATGTGATTGAAGTAAGAATGTGAAAATAGTGAAAGGTAAAAGATGCGACAATTTGAGATTAATGACGGTAGTGAAAATGTGAGAGTAGAAACAATGTGAAAATGTAAAAGTAATTAGAATGTGAGAGTAGTGACATTGCAATAATAGTAAGATTAGTGAGAATGTGAAAGTAGTGACAGTATGAAAGTAGTGAGAATGTAAAAATAGTGAGAATAGTAAAAATATGAAAGTAGTAACAGTAATAAAAATGTAAAAATAGTGAGTATGTAAGCATAAAGAGAATGTGAAAGTAGTGAAAATGTGAAAGAAGCAACAATGTTAGAGTAGTGTGAGTAGTACAAATGTAAAAATAAAGTAATAGTAAAACAAATAAGAATGTAAGAATGTAAGAATGTGGAAATAGTAAAAAATAAAAGATGCGACAATGTGAGAGTATTGACAATAGTGAGAATGTAAGAGTAGAAAAAATGTAAAAGTAGTAAAACGTAAAACAGGTTAAATGTGAGAATAATGAGAATAATAAAAATGTGAGAGTAGTGAGAGCAGTGAGAATGTGAGAGTAGTACGATTGTAAGAGTAGAAAAATAGTATTCATAATAAGAATGAAAAACAGTAATATTGCAAAAATAGCAAAAATGTGAATGTAGTGATAATGTGAGAATAGCAAGAATGTTAACGTAGAGAGATTTTAAAAGTTAAAACTATAAGTAAGGAGAGTAGTAAGAATGTGAGAAAAGTGAGAATATGGTAGAAGCTACAATGTGAGTGTAAAAGTAGTGAGATTATGAGAGTAAAGAGATAGTGAGAGTAGTATAAATGTGAGAGTAGTAAAATGAGAAAAAAATAATAAATTAAAAATAATGAAAATAAAAAAATAGTAAAAATGTAAGATTAGTGAGAAAGTAATAGTAGTAATTTTCACATTTTTACTATTTTCACATTTTTTTTTTCACATTTTACTACTTTTATATTTTTATTACTTTATTATTCTCACAATAATAATAATAATAATAGTAATAAAAATTGTTTTTATTTTTGTAATTTTACAAAAAAAAGCAAAGTTCATCACAATGATGATCTTCCATTTAACCTAATTTTAACACTTAATTTGAAACATAAAACATAAAATTTAACAAAAAGGTACTTTCTGATTTTTTGATGGCTGACTATCATTTTCTATTTTCCAGTTATTTTATAGTATTTCATCAAAAATTGTAGCCTATTACTTCACTAGATTATTACTGGAATTTCCTTATTTATAGAGAACATTTGCCAGCCCTGATCCCTAGCACGAAAGAGGTTTAGCGCGCGTGCGGCTCAGAACATCTAAGGGCATCACAAACCTGTTAAAAACTCACTTTTAAGTTAGCAGTTTTGTTCGTTGTTGGAATTAACCAGACAGAATCAAGAAAAAGCTCTCAATATGTCATTTCTAAAATTTTACTATTCTTACACTGTCACTAATCTAACATTCTTACTATTCTCACATTCTCAATACTTTTACAAACTTAATACTTTCATATTCTCACTACTTTTTTATTGCCGCTTCACTCACATTTTGCTACTCTAAAATTTTTACTCTTTTTACAATTTTATTATTCTCACATACTATTACATTCTCATTACTTTTACGTTTTTACTTTTCTCATATTCTTACTACTTTTACTATTTTTTTACTCTCAAAATTTCACTACTCTTACATTGTAGCTTCTCCCACATTGTTACTATTTTTACATTTTTACTACTCTTACAGTCTTACTACTCTCACATTTTAACTACTTTCACACTCTCACTAATTTCACATTGTCACTGTTTTCTAATTTTTACTACTCTCACATTCTTACTAATCTCACTATTCTCAAATTGACACTATTCTAACATTCTTACTATTTTTACATTCTCAGCTCTTTCACATTTTTTCTATTTTTTCATACTCTTATTACATTTACGTTTTTACTACTTTCACATTTGACTACTCTCACATTTTTATTTTTTTCACATTTTTACTACTTTACATTTTCTTTATTCTCAGATACTCACTATTCCCACATTCTCACTACTCTCACATTCTTACTACTCTTGCATTTTTTAAACTGTTACATTCTTACTATTTTTACATTTTTACTATTTTCACATTATCTATGTTCTCTCATTCTTACTACTGTCACATTCTTTTTACATTTACTATCTTTCTATTCTTACAATCTCACTACTTTCACATTGTCGCTTCTCTCACATTCTCACTACTCCCACATTCTTACTACTCATACATTCTCATTATTATCACGTTGTTACTACTCTTATAGTTTTATTATTCTCACTATCTAACTGCTCTCACATTGTAGCTTTTTTCACATTTTCAATATTTTTAAGTTTTCACTAATCTTATATTCTCACTATTCTTACATTGTCAGTACTCTTACAATCCCACTACTCTTAAATTATCACTTTTCTCAAATTCTCACTACTTTTACATTCATACTACATTCATATTTTTACTATTTTCACATAATCACTGTTTTCTCATTCTTACTACTCTTACATTTTTACTATGCTCACTATTCTCACATTGTCACTATTCTAACATTTTTATTCTCACATTTTTATTACTTATTGTGAATCTTACTACTCTCACATTTTTTTTTACTCTTACATTCTTTCTACTTTCACATTCTCACACATTCTTACTACTCTCACGTTCTTACTACTTTTACATTTTCACTATTCTCACATTTTCACTACTTTCATATTGTCGCTTCTCTCCCACTACTTTCAAATTCTCACTATTTTTACATTTTCACCTTGCATTTACCCTCTACTCTTACATTGTTGCTTTTATTACATTCTCATACTTTTTTATTCCCACATTCTCACTATTCTCACATTTTCACTAACTTCATATTCTCACTATTCCCATATTTTTACTACTCTCACTATACCACTACTCTCACATTATCGCTTCTGTCACATTTTTACTATTCTCTTATTCTTGCAACCCTCACATTCTCACTACTCGCACATTCTCATTACATCATTAATTTCTACTCTAACATTCTTACTACTCTCACATTCTTACTACATTTTTATTTCTCTCACATTCTCACTAATCTCACATTGTCACGTTTTTCACATTCTAACTACTTTCACATTATCACTACTCTTTCATTTCTTCATTTCATTTTTCTCTTTTACATTGTCGCTTCTCTCACATTCTCTCTATTCTTTAATTCTTATTACTCATACATTTTTACTCCTTTCACATTCTTACTACTCTAAATATTTTAAACATAAATATTAACATGCTGTGACTGCGAAGGGTTAACAACTTGCGTAATCAGTTTACAAATTAAAAATAATCATTACAGAATCAAATAATAATTACGTAATATTTGTAATCATTACATAATCAAGTAAACTTTATATAATTACGTAATTATTTTATAATCACGTAATCATTACATAATCTTGTAATAAATAGTGTAATTAAATATTAAAACACGCTTATTCAAATAATCAAATATTGATTACGCGTACTCAAATAATCAAATGTTTAGTACGCGTATTCAAATAATCAAATAATGATTACGCGTGTTCAAATAAATAAATGTTGAGTACACAAATTCACATAATCAAATATTGGTTTTATGGAATCATATATTCGCATGGTAAATTCAGTCGTGTTTTGATCATCAACTTTATAACCTGCATACTTTAAAATTTTTGTTTACTTAATTAAATCTAAACATTTTGTACATTTTATTTTCTACGCCGTTTTGTAGGAGTAATTTAATATTACGTATTTTATAAAACAATTATAGTTGTAATTGAACTTAAACAACAATTTTTTCTTTAATAAGCTTATTTTTATGATTTTTTCCAACATATAGTACTACAATAAGATATAAAAATAATTACCATTTAGGTCATATTTGTCGATGTTGTATTAAGCTTTAAACAGCCAAGAAATAATTAATTAAATGTACGCATAATTTAAATATTATTTGCATCCACTGCGATAAAATGTGTGCATTTTTCTTATTATTTCCTACACAATTTGTATTTGTAAAGATAAGTTGTAAAAACGAATTCCATTCACATGTAAACGCACGTGTACATTTTTATGGGGCCATAAATCTTAACGCACTTTAATCACTGACTTTAGAGCTACACGGGCAAGAGACCCGTTCAAGTTATTGATCCCAAAAATGTAGCGCAAAACCATATAAGTCGCAGAACTATAATCCTACGTAGGAGGAAAATCTCATGGTGGACTACTCCAGAATAGACGTAACTAATGTAGGACGAAAGTACTTAAAATAAACCTATATATATATATATATATATATATATATATATATATATGTATCATATTTATTCAATAAAGAATTACATACAGAAAAAAAAATCAAACAGATAATTAAAAAAAGAAAGGTAATACAATAGCATTCTTATTAAACTGGCTGTCAACCGTAGTCTTTCAGCCGGAGAAATAGAGTTTAAATTCTTCAAATACATTAAAAAAAAAAATAAATAAGAAACGATTAATATAATGTAGATATGTATAATTAAAAAATTTTTATACTTTTATAAACTTTATTTTTTATTATTTTTATATATACCGGTTTCGCCGGTTAAGGCATCGTCAGTAACTATAAATATAATTATAAATGTATTAAATTAAATTTAAAATTAAAAAATTATATAAATAATAATAACTTACGTGTATATATGTATATATATATATATATATTTTTTTATTTAAATTTATTTTCGGATTATCGCGCGTTTTCTGTTTGAGTTGGACTCGACGTTTCGGCTGAATCTCATCAGCCATTATCATGAGAGATTTATTATTAATATTTATTAATATATGTACATCAATATGACATTGATATATAAAACTAATTTTGTTGTCAAAGCTAACTTTCAAGAAACTTTATTGTTATGTAAACTTATAAAATAATAAATCTCTCATGATAATGGCTGATGAGATTCAGCCGAAACGTCGAGTCCAACTCAAACAGAAAACGCGGGATAATCCGAAAATAAATTTAAATAAAAATAATTATATCCGCGAAAATTTAAAAAATAATATATATATATATATATATATATATATATATATATATATCTCATTATTGATATATAAGGGTTTATGAGACCAAGGAATTATGAGACCATTGCCGCTGGTCTCACTAACCTTCTCGCTGGTCTCATAAGCATGCCGCTTGGTCTCATAAGCATTTCCCGCAATAATAAGCCAATATTAGAATGTTACTCTATATTTTATAATTAAAATAAATGGCTAAACCTATTCGAATGATTTCGAATAAATTAGGGTAACATGTAATAAAGGTAATAAATTAAAACAAATTAGTAACTCATACAAAAATTACGTAGTAGCCCTAAAATTTGATTTCAAACCTTTGAACTTTATGAATTTTAAGTAAACTTATTTTACAAATGTACTATAGTAATCAAATAAGAACAAAATAAAAACTTGTATAAATATTTTTAGTACTTTCAAACAGTATAATTTTAATGTAATCCCCCTGCTCTTTCCTAAACATTGCACCAACCAAATATAAGCATAAGAGTACAATTATTGCACAAATGTAATATAGGTATCAAATAAAAGCAAATACTGTAACATACAATTATTGTAGAGTACCCCAAAACATTGTACCCTATCGCCCTCCCTGCTAAACAAATTAAAGGTACAAATATTGCCTTACTGTAATATGGGTAACAATTGAAAGCAAATATAGTAACAAAAATTTATTTTAAAGTATCCCAAAACATTGTACCCCATTGTCCCCCCTGCTAAGCAAATTAAGGGTACCAATATTGCGTAAATGTAATATGGGTAACAAATAATGTTTTCATATGGTAACATACAAATATTGTAGAGTACCCCAAAACATTGTACCCCATTGTCCGCCCTGCTAAGCAAACTAGGAGTACAATTATTGCATAAATGTAATATGGGTATCATATGAAAGCAAATATAAAAACATACAATTGATGTAGAATACCTCAAAACATTGTACCCTATCGTCCCCCCTGCTAAGCAAATTAAAGGTACAAATATCGCTTAAATGTAATATGGGTATCAAATAATAGCAAATACGGTAACATACAATTATTCTAGAATACTCCAATACATTGTACCTTATCGCCCCCCCCCCCCCCCCCCCCCTGCTAAGCAAATTAAAGGTACAAATATTGCATTACTGTAATATAGGTATCAATTGAAAACAAATATAGTAACAAATATCTATTTCAAAGTACCCCAGAACATTATACCCTGTTGTCTCCTCTGCTAACCAAATTAAGGGTACAAATATTGTTTAAATGTAATATGGGTACCAAATAAACGCAAATATGGTAACATACATTTATTGTACAGTCCTCCAAAACATTGTAGACTATCGTTTCCCCTGCTAAGCAAATTATGGTTCAAATATTGCATTACTGTAGTATGGGTATCAATTGAAAGCAAATATAGTAACAAACATTTGTTTCAAAGTACCCTAAAACATTGTACTTTATCGTCCCCCCTGCTAAGCAAATTAAGGGTACCATTATTGCGTAAATGTAATATGGGTAACAAATAAAAACAAATATGGTAACATACAAATATTGTAAAGTACCCCAAAATTGTACCCCATTGTCCACCCTGCTAAGCAAAAAAGGGGTACTAATATTGCATAAATGTAATATGGGTATCAAATGATAGCAAATATAAAAAACATACAACTGGTGTAGAATACCCCAAAACAATGTACTCTATCGTCCCCCCTGATAACCAAATTTTAGACACAACTATTGCATAAATGTAATATGGGTATTAATTGAGAGCAAATATGATAACAAACATTTATTTTAAAGTACCCTAGAACATTGTACTCTATCGTCCCCCCTGCTAAGCAAATTAGTGGTACAAATATTGCGTAAATGTAATATGGGTAACAAATGAGAACAAATATGGTAACATACAATTATTGTAGAGTATCCCAAAACATTGTACGCCATTGTCCCCTCTGCTAAGCAAATTAGGGGTACAAATATTGCTTAAATGTAATATGGGTATCAAATGAAAGCAAATACAAAAACATACAATTGATGTAGAATACCTCAAAACATTGTACCCTACCATCCTCTCTGCTAAGCAAATTAAGAATTGCATTACTGTAATATGGGTATCAATTGAAAACAAATATTGTAACAAACATTTATTTCAGAATACCCCAGAACATTGTACCCTATTGTCCCCCCTGCTAAGCAAATTAGGGGTACAAATATTTCATAAATATAATATGGGTATCAAAAGAAAGCAAATATAAAAACATGCAATTGGTGTAGAATACTTCAAAACATTATACCCTATCGTCCTCTTTGCTAAGCAAATTAAGGGTACAAATATTGCATTACTGTAATATGCGTATCAATTAAAAGCAAACATAGTAACAAACATGTATTTCAGAATACCCCAGAATATTGTACCCTATTGTTCCCCATGCTAAGCAAATTGAGGGTACAAATATTGCATAAATGTATTATGGGTACCAAATGAAAGCAAATATAGTAACATACAATTATTGTAGAGTCCCCCAAAACATTGTACTCTATCGTTCCCCCTGCTAAGCAAATTAAAGGTACACATATTGCATTACTGTAATATGGGTATCAATTAAAAGCAAATATAGTAACAAACATTTATTTTAAAGTACCCCAAAACATTGTACCCTATTGAGTTCCTTGCTAAGCAAATTAGTGGTAGAAATATTTCATACATGTACTATGGGTATCAAATGAAAGCAAATACAAAAACATACAATTGATGTAGAATACCTCAAAACATTGTACCCTATCATCCCCTGTGCTAAACAAATTAAGAATACAAATATTGCATAAATGTAATATGGGTACCAAATTAAAGCAAATATGGTAACATACAATAATTGTAGAGTCCCCCAAAACATTGTACCCTATCGTCTCCCCTGCTAAGCAAATTAAAGGTACATATATTGCATTACTGTAATATAGGTATCAATTGAAAGCAAATATAGTAACAAACATTAATTTTAAAGTACTCCAAAACATTGTACCCTATTGTGTTCCTTGCTAAGCAAATTAGCGGAAGAAATATTGCATATATGTAATATGGGTATCAAATGCAAACAAATATAAAAACATACAATTGTTGTAGAATACCTCAAAACATTGTACCTAATTGTCCCCTCTGCTAAGCAAATTAAGGGTACAAATAAATCATTACTGTAATATGGGTATCAATTGAAAGCAAACATAGTAACAAACATTTAATTCAGAATACCTCAAAACATTGTACTCTATTGTCCCCCCTGCTAAGCAAATTATATATTGCATAAATGTAATATAATATCAAATAAAATCAAATATGAAAACATACAATTATTGTACAGTACCTCAAAACATTGTATTCTATTGTCTTCCTGCTTAGCAAATTAAAGGTACAAATATTGCATAAATGTAATATGGGTATCAAATGATAGAAGATATGATAACAAATATTTATATTGCTTGAATGTAATATGTGTATCAACTGAAAGTTAATATGGTAACATAGAATTATTGTAGTGTACCCCAGGACATTGTACCCTACTGCTTCTCTGCTAAACAAAATAAGGGTACAAATATTAAACAAATTCAATATGAGTATCAAATAAAAGCAAATAATGTAACTTACAACTATTTCTTAGTGCCCTATAACATTGTTCCATATTGTCCCCCTTGCGAAACAAATTAAGGCTACAAATATTGTATAAATTAAATATGGGTATCATATGAAAGCAAATAAGGTAACATAAAAATATTTTCAATACCGAAACACATTATACCCTGTTGTACCCCCTGCTAATCAAATTAAGGGCACAAATTGTGCCCTCTATCCTGTTAAATAGATTAAGAGTACAAGTATAGCATCAATGTAATATGTTAAGTTATGGTAACATACAATTAGTTTATAGTACCGTAGAACATTGTAGCTTATCATCTCCTGATAAAACAAATTAAGAGTACAATATGACACTAATGTAATATGAGTGTCAAATGAAAGCAAATGTTATCTTGTACAATTATGTTAATTTTTTTTTACCTTATTGTTTTTTGAGTTTAATTATTTAAAGGTAAATGTAACGCACAAATTTTCAAATATATATGTAAGATGAGTTTCAAATTAGAGTAAATATGTCAATTTGTACATTTTTTATAAAAGTAATAACTTTGTACCCTATTGCCTTTATCTAAATTTATTAAAGGGATATTCTTATATTAATCACCATTGTAATTTGCATACTTAAAACCAATGTTTATTAAATTTCATTTAGATCTGAAGATGTTATAACATATTATAATAAATAATTAAGCCGCCTCTAATATGAATTTACATAATTTAAAATCGTTATGTATGAAAATCTCTATTTATATTTCTTTTGTAATTGGCTTTGCTACAGTTTAGAGACTAACAATTTTGTAAGCATTTATCTTTTTATAGATTTCTAATTAGATTAAAAAGTAAAATCATTCATGTTAAAAAATAAATTCTATTTTGAATGAAATATTTGTTGAGTGAAATAATTATAAAAAAAAAACTCCGCCGGTCATGTCTGAATGTTTACTCATGTTCCTGGCAAAATACACTTTTTATAAGCGTTTCGACGCGATGAGTTTTGGTGTTCAAATAAAATGCTGATATAAAATTTGTATATTTCTAATAAAATTGTAATTTTGTATATGTACTAAATCAATAAGTAAACAAAATGAAATTATTTTGTTCTACATATTTCTTCTATAATATAACATTTAAAATATTTCCGTAATTAGGAATGTAAGAGCGGAAAGCAATATAAACATAAATGCGTATAAAAAAAGGTATTCTATTGATGCTTTTGTGCCTTTTAAGTGTGGCAAGGACAAGCAAGCGTACGTGCTGCATAAAACCGAAAAATATGAATGTGATAACAAAATCTTTGCTGTAAACATTCTATAGTGTTAATTCTCATTTATTCTTTCAGAGTTAAAATTTTATTAATACATTTTTGATCAAATTAAGTTTATCATTACATTATCAAGTTAGTTACAGTTGTCCTAACATATAAAAACACAGGAGTGATGACTCTCAAAACTCATTTTTCACACCACAGGACTGTAGATTTCATATTGCGGGCGGCTCAATTATGATATTATTGTACTCAATCTTCATATCCAAATGAAATTTAGTACATATGAGTTTTTTAGTATACCGATTTCGAATTATCCTAAATTTTTATGGCGGTAGGCTCAGTTAATACATTATTATACAAAACATAAAAGTCAAAATAAAATAAGTACACATATGTTTTTAAGAATGTTAATTACAATGATTTAAATTATTAATTTATTCAAATTAAATCTAACGATTGCAAAATGGAATCAGTCATTATTTATAATGATAATGTTAGAATCAATTGAATTGATATTTAGCTTGGTCAATTATGATGCTATTGTAGTTATAGTTATAACTTTTGTCATCTGACACCTATAATTTATTTGTGTTCTACCTGAACTCTTAATTGAATTACATGGGGGTACAGTTTGTTACTATAAAATAATTATACATACCATGTAATATGTTTGCTCTCATTTGAAGCATTATTTATATCCTGAAATTGTTTAACAAGGGGGACGATAGGGTACAGTGTTTTGGAATATTATACAGGGTTAGGTAAATGTATGGAAACACCCTATTTCTGACTGCATTTTTAATTTATTTCAAAAATGACTAATAAAAGTTTTTGTATATTTTTTAATCTATACAGTGACGTACTTTGATTTTGAATGCATGCTTTGTTTCGCGTGATATAACGTCATTATCAGTTCTTTTAAATGGAATACCCAGTATAGTTTTTTTTGTTAGAACAATTACAAATACTTGCGGTTTTTGAAATATTCAATAAAATAATAAAACAAAAACAGTACGTTTTAAATGATTTATAGTAATAATAATAAGCATATTTAATTGTAGTTGACTTTTTGCTTCAAATATTCATTTATTTTTACATTTTTTTTTTTAATTGTATTGAGAATAACAAAATAACAATATATGTTTTTACTTGTTGCTATGGTAATAAGAACATAATCTATTACATTTTGTTTAATTATTTTAATAAATATTTCAAAAACAGTCAGTTGTAAACCCATACAACCTTATATCATAGTAATTGTTGAAAAATTCTTTTTCTAAAAATAAAAGAAAATACAGTGTGATCCATTTAAAAAAACTGATGGTGACATTATACCTCGTAAAATAGAGCTTGTACTAAAAATCAAAATACATCACTATATAGATTAAAATTTCTACAAAAACTTTTATTAATGTCATTTATTACAAAAACTAAAAATGAAACCAATAATCGAGTGTTCCTATACATTTACACAACCTTGTATATTTATGTTACTATACTTGTTGCCAAATGATATTCAATCTGTTAGCAAGAGTGCGATAGAGTACAATGTTCTGAGGCACTATAATAATTATATAATACCTTATTTACGTTCACTTGATACCAATATTACATTTGATATGTGCACCTTTAATTTGTTTACTAAAGAGGCAATAGAGACAATGTTCTAATACACAATAAAATAGTTGTACGTTACTTTATTTGCTTTCATTTGATACTCATATCACATTTGTGCAATACTTGTACCTTTGTTTTGTTTAGCATGGGGTAATAGGGTATAATGTTCTGGGGCACTATAAATTAGTTGTAAGTTACTTTATTTGCTTTTATTTAAAACCCATATTACACTTGTGCAGTATTTGTACCTCTTGTATTGTATAGCAAGGGGTACTAAGGTACAAGGTTCTAGGCCACTATAAAATATATAGTTGTAAGTTTCTTTATGTGCTTTCATTTAATACCCTAATTTTAGTTGGCAAGAGGGCACTATAATACATTGTTCTAGAGCACAATAAAATAAATATAAGTTAGCTTATTCACTTTCAATTGATACTTATATTACATTTGTGCAAAATGTGTGCCCTTAATTTAATTAGCAAGAAGGGCACTATAAAATAATTGTAAGTTACCTTTTTAGCTTTTTATTGTTACACATGTTACTTTTGGCAATACGGTACAATGTTCTGGTCACTATAAAATAGTTGTATATTACCATATTTAATCAAATTTAATTTGTGCAGTATTTGTACTTTTATTTTGTTTAGCAGTGAGGTTATAATACAATGTTTTAAGGCACTATAAAATAGTTGTAAGTAACCTTATTTGCTTTTATTTGACACCCATACTACATTTGAGCAATATGTGTACCCTTAATAGGTTAACAAGGGGGCAATAAGGTACAATGCTCCTGAGGCACTATAAAATAGTTAGCTTATTTGCTTTCATTTGATACCCACATTACTATTGTGCGATATTTGTAACTTAAATTTAGGTAACAAGAAGGCAGTAATGTACAATGTTTTGGGGCACTGTAAAATATAAAAGTAAATTACCTTATTTACTTTTGTTTGGTACTTATATTACATTTGTGCAATATTTGTACTTTTAATTTAGTTTGCAAAAGGGCACTATGGTACAATGTTCTGGGGCACTATAAAATAGTTGTAAGTTACTTTATTTGCTTTCATTTAATACCCATATTACATTTAAGCAATATTTGTACCTTTAAATTGGTTAGCAAGGGGGCAATAGCTATAATGTTCTGAGGCACTATAAAATATTTGTAAGTTACTTTATTTGCTTTTATTTGATACCAATATTACATTTGTGCAGTATTTGTACTTTTATTTTGATAAGCAGGGGGTAATAAGGTTTAAGGTTCTGTGACACTATAAAATAGTTGTAAGTTACTTTATTTGCTTCTATTTGATACCCATTTTACATTTGTGCAATATGTGTACCCTTAATTTAGTAAGCTAAGGGGCAATTGAGTACAATGTTCTGCGCCACAATAAAATAGTTGTATGTTAACTTATTTGCTTTCATTTAGTACCCATATTACATTTGTGCAGTATTTGTATCTTTTTTATTTTTAGCAGAAGTGTAATAAGGTACATTGTTTTGGGGCACTATAAAACAGTTGTAAGATACCTTATTTGCTTTTACTTGATATCCTTATTACATTTGTGCAATATTTGTACTTTTAGTTTGGTTAGCAAAGGGGCAATAGGGTACAATCTTTTAGAGCACTATAAAATAGTTGTATGTTACTTTATTTTCTTTCATTTTATACTAATATTACATTTGTGCAGGATTTGTATCTCTACTATGTTTAGCAAGGGGGTAATAAGGTACATTGTTTTGGGGCACTATAAAATAGTTGTGTTAGCTTATTTGCTTTCGTTTGATACCCATATTACATTTGTGCAGTATTTGTACCTATATTTTATTTAGCATAGGGGTAATATAATACAATGCTTATTTGCTTTTATTTGATACCCATATTGCATTTGTGCGATATTTGTACCCTTAATTTAGTTAGCAAGGGGACAAAATGGTATAATATTTTGCGGCACTATAAAATAGTTGTATGTTACCTTATTTGCTTTCATTTGATACCCGTATTACAATTGTGCAGTATTTGTACCCTTAATATGGTTAGCAAGGGGGCAATAGAGTACAATGTTCTGGGGCAATATAAAACAGTTATAAGTTACCTTATTTACTTTTATTTGATACCAATATTACATTTGTATAATGTTTGGACCCTTAATTTGGTTAGCAAGGGGGCAATAGGGTACAATCTTCTGTGGTACTTTAAAATAAATGTTTGTTACCGTATTTGCTTTCATTTGATATCCATATTACATTTATGCAATATTTGTACCCTTAATTGAGTTAGCAAAGGGGCAAAATGGTATAAAGTTTTGCGGCACTATAAAATAGTTGTATGTTACTTTATTTGCTTTCAATTGATACTCATATTACAATTGTGCAGTATTTGTACCCTTAATATGGTTAGCAAGGGGGCAATAGGGTACAATGTTTTGGGGCACTTTAAAACCGTTGTAAGATACCTTATTTGCTTTTATTTGATATCCTTATTACATTTGTGCAATATTTGTACTTTTAGTTTGGTTAGCAAAGGGGCAATAGGGTACAATCTTTTAGAGCACTATAAAATAGTTGTATGTTACTTTATTTTCTTTCATTTCATACTAATATTACATTTGTGCAGGATTTGTATCTCTACTATGTTTAGCAAGGGGGTAATAAGGTACATTGTTTTAGGACACTATAAAATAGTTATGTTAGCTTATTTGCTTTCGTTTGATACCCATATTACATTTGTGCAGTATTTGTACGTTTATTTTATTTAGCATAGGGGTAATATAATACAATGCTTATTTGCTTTTATTTGATACCCATATTACATTTGTGCGATATTTGTACCCTTAATTTAGTTAGCAAGGGGGCAAAATGGTATAATGTTTTGCGGCACTATAAAATAGTTGTATGTTACATTATTTGCGTTCATTTGATACCCATATTACAATTGTGCAGTATTTGTACCCTTAATATGGTTAGCAAGGAGACAATAAGCTACAATGTTCTGGGGCACTATAAAACAGTTATAAGTTACCTTATTTACTTTTATTTGATACCCATATTACATTTGTATAATGTTTGGACCCTTAATTTGGTTAGCAAGGGGGCAATAGGGTACAATCTTCTGTGGTACTTTAAAATAAATGTTTGTTACCGTATTTGCTTTCATTTGATATCCATATTACATTTATGCAATTTTTGTACCCATAATTTAGTTAGCAAAGGGGCAAAATGGTATAATGTTTTGCGGCACTATAAAATAGTTGTATGTTACCTTATTTGCTTTCATTTAATACCCATATTACAATTGTGCAGTATTTGTACCCTTAATATGGTTAGCAAAGGGGCATTAGGGTACAATGTTCTGGGGCACTATAAAACAGTTATAAGTTACCTTATTTACTTTTATTTGATACCCATATTACATTTGTATAATATTTGGACCCTTAATTTGGTTAGCAAGGAGGCAATAGGGTACAATCTTCTGTTGTAAATTAAAATAAATGTTTGTTACCGTATTTGCTTTCATTTGATATTCATATTACATTTATACAATATTTGTACCCTTAATTTAGTTAGCAAAGAGGCAAAATGGTATAATGTTTTGCGGCACTATAAAATAGTTGTATGTTACCGTATTTGCTTTCATTTGATACCCATATTACAATTGTGCAGTATTTGTACCCTTAATATGGTTAGCAAGGGGGCAATAGGGTACAATGTTCTGGGGCACTATAAAACAGTTATAAGTTACCTTATTTGCTTTCATTTGATAGCCATATTACATTTGTATAATATTTGGACCTTAATTTGGTTAGCAAGGGGGTAATAGGGTACAATCTTCTGTGGTACTTTAAAATAAATGTTTGTTACCGTATTTGCTTTCATTTGATACCCATATTACAATTGTGCAGTATTTGTACCCTTAATATGGTTAGCGAGGGGGCAATAGGGTACAATGTTCTGGGGCACTATAAAACAGTTATAAGTTACCTTATTTGCTTTCATTTGATATCCATATTTCATTTGTATAATATTTGGACCCTTAATTTGGTTAGCAAGGGGGCAATAGGGTACAATCTTCTGTGGTACTTTAAAATAAATGTTTGTTACCGTATTTGCTTTCATTTGATATCTATATTACATTTATGCAATATTTGTACCTTGAATTTAGTTAGCAAAGGGGCAAAATGGTATAATGTTTTGCGGCACTATAAAATAGTTGTATGTTACCGTATTTGCTTTCATTTGATACCCATATTACAATTGTGCAGTATTTGTACCCTTAATATGGTTAGCAAGGGGGCAATAGGGTACAATGTTCTGGGGCACTATAAAACAGTTATAAATTACCTTATTTGCTTTCATTTGATAGCCATATTACATTTGTATAATATTTGGACCCTTAATTTGGTTAGCAAGGGGGTAATAGGTTACAATCTTCTGTGGTACTTTAAAATAAATGTTTGTTACCGTATTTGCTTTCATTTGATATCTATATTACATTTATGCAATATTTGTACCCTGAATTTAGTTAGCAAAGGGGCAAAATGGTATAATGTTTTGCGGCACTATAAAATAGTTGTATGTTACCGTATTTGCTTTCATTTGATACCCATATTACAATTGTGCAGTATTTGTACCCTTAATATGGTTAGCAAGGGGGCAATAGGGTACAATGTTCTGGGGCACTATAAAACAGTTATAAGTTACCTTATTTGCTTTCATTTGATAGCCATATTACATTTGTATAATATTTGGACCCTTAATTTGGTTAGCAAGGGGGTAATAGGGTACAATCTTCTGTGGTACTTTAAAATAAATGTTTGTTACCGTATTTGCTTTTATTTGATATCCATATTACATTTATGCAATATTTGTACCCTTAATTTGCATTGCAGGGGACGATAGGGTACAATCTTCTGGGGTACTCTACAATAATTGTATGGTATCATATTTGCTCTTATTTGATACTTATATTACATTTAAGCAATATTTTATTAAAATACGATTTTATTTAATAACATTGTCATTCAAAATGTTTTTATAATTTTCTAGAGATCAAATAAATGTGTGAAAGTCACAGTCTATCGCCTGGTCTCATAATGCTAACCGCGAAATTCTTGCCGCTATGGATATACGCTTTGTCGACAACTTCACATTATTGAAATTGGTCTCAGTATCCTGTGATTTGAAGCATTGCTTATGAGACCAGGTCTCACTATCCAAAAGGTCTCACTATCCTGCGATTTGAGGCACAATTGGTCTCACTATCCTGTCGCCGGAAACATATATATATATATATATATATATATATATATATATATATATATATATATAAATTTTTTTGTCATTAATATGATTGACAAATATAATGTTTATGTTTATGTAATATTAAATATACCTATAAGACCAATAGTATCAACAATAGAATCACCAACTAACAAAATTGACAAATTACTTACTAACATACTAACTAAACATTTCCAAATTACTCATAAACACACTACCATAAACTCAATCGACTTAACAAATAATCTAAAAAACATAATATTAGACCCAAATGATAAAATTATCACTTTTGACATAATAAATTTATACACAAACATTCCTATACCAGAAACTATCACTGCACTTTATAACACCTTAACATCAAAAAACATAGACAAAAACCACATTAATGACATTATGCTTTTAACAAAACTTTTAACTTCTGAAACAATATTCACATACAATGACAAAATCTACAAATTAACAGACAGTTTACCTATGGGAGCTTCTAGCTCAACAATTCTAGCATTTTTCTAAATACACTAGAAGAGGACATTATTATCAATAACAACGATCTATTTAACAATAACATCATTCTATGCCAAAGATACTTTGATAACATAATATGCATATTTAGAGGACCATTATCAACCATAACAAACTTTCATCATTTTTTAAACACTATACATCCCAACATACAATTTACTCTAGAACTAGAAAACAATAAACAAATTAACTTTCTTGACCTTACAATATCTAAAATTTACAACAAATTAGACTTTTAAATTTATAGAAAACCCACAAACCCTGGAATAATTATTCCATTTGATTCAAACCATAGTAATAACCATAAATTTTCAACTTTTCACTCACTTACACATAGAGCACTAAATTTACCACTCTCTCCTACAAATTTAAAAATTGAAATTAACATCATTAAACAATTAGCTATTTCTAATAATTTTCCAATCAAAACAATTAACAAAATTATAAACAGACATAAACAAAAAATTGAATTAAGAAACAACACAACACTTATAAACATCAACAAACACAATAAAACACAATACAGAAAACTAACATACTATAATAACAGCAACAAAATTGACATGACATTAACGGATCTTTTTCTACTACTAACACAATTAAAAACACAATTTGTAACAACAAACAGAAAACAGACATTTTAATGAAATCAGGAATTTATAAATTAGACTGCCAAGACTGTAACGCTACTTACATTGGACAAACAGGACGAGCATTAAAACACAGAATAATAGAACACAACACTAAAAACAACAAATCAACTTTCTCTAAACATCTTCAAATACATAAACACAACTTTAACCACAACAACAAATACAAAATTAATACACGAATGTAAAAAAAGCTTGAAAATGTCTATTTTAAAATCTTTCGAAATTGATAACCTAAAAAATAACAAAAAATATACATGCTTAAATGAAAAAAATTAACACAAAATACCAATACTTACACTTTTCTTAAATCAAACATAAACACAATAAATAACACAAAAATTTAATAATCAATATTACATAAACATAAACATTATATTTGTCAATCATATTAATGTCAAAAATATTTTTATATATATATATATATATATATATATATATATATATATATATATATATAGATGTAAGAAGTGTATTCGTCCTACAATTTTTATATATAATCGTATGTGTTGTCGTCCTACATTTGAATGTAGGAGCATTACACTTTATATCTTAACACACAAAAATCAGCCTGCGGGCTTATAGATACGTATAGATACCGCCTGCTGTGAGGGTCGAGCAAGTAACATGGAATAAGAAAATTATTTAAATCTTATCAAGATGTTTGTTTAGGACGTGGAATTTATTCTTTTCAACTGATAATATGTATATTGTGTGTTACCTTATTATAACGAACATTGCAATAATTATGCCAGTTTTAAAATTAAAAAAATGTGCAAAATATATTGAAAATAATTTAACCATATCATTTATTTTCAATTGTTTTATAATTACTATCAGGTTAGTAAATGTAGCTCTACAAAATCTTATTAGTCAACAGCTGCACATTTATTACAATTAAAACGACGACAAAAACTAGATGAACAAAGCATCCATTTTAATAAAATTAACATGTGAGTGATATAATATATATTATACAAGTGTTATTACTAAAATGTAAATTATAAAAACTGTAATATAAGATTGCAAGTACATAACCACTGCATAACACTTTATTTAGTTGCTTTGATATAAATATGATTGCCAATTTTCTTCTTTTTCTTAATTCAAAAGCATTTTCTACTTTTTTAATGTAATGCTACTTACTAGAAAAGTATTGTTTTTATGTCAAAATGATATTATATAATGTATGTACGTATGTGTGTCTGTGAACACAATTTCACACTTGCACCAGTGTATGAAAATGTGAGCAGTAAGAGTAGTAAAAGTAGTAAAAGTAGTGAGAATGTGAGAATAATGATAATGTGAAAGTAGTGACATTGTGAGAGTAGTGAGTATAGTGAAATCGCTAAAGTAGTGAAAATGTAAGAATAGTAAAATTGTGAGAATGTGAAAGTAGTAAAAATGTGAGAAAAATGAGATTGTCTGAGTGTAAGAATGTAAGAGTAGTGAGAATATAAGAGTAGTGAGAACTTTTACATTCTCAATCACTTTCAGTCAGTGTAGGGAATATGTGAAAATATTAAAAATAGTGACAATGTGAGATTAGTAAGAATGTGATAGTAGAAAGTTTTTGAGAATAGTAAGAATATAAGAGTAGTAAAAATGTGAGTTTAGTGAGATTGTGAGAATAGTGAGAGTGTGAGAATAGTAAGAGTGTGAGAATAGTGAGAGTGTGAGAATAGTGAGAGTGTGAGAATAGTAAGTGTGAAAATAGTGAGAGTGTGAGAATAGTGAGAATAGTGAGAGTGTGAGAACAGTGAGAATAGTGAGAATATGAAAATAGTGAGATTGTGAGAATAATGAAAATGTGAAAATACTGACAATGTGAGAGTAGTGAAAATGTAAAAGTAGAGAAAATGTAAGAATAGTAAAAATGTGAGAGTGGTAACTAGTGAGAACGTAAGAAAAGTAAGAACAAAAGAGAAGTGAGAATAATAAGAATGAAAGAGTAACTAACATGTGAGAGTAATGAGAATTTGAGAGTAGTCTAAATGTGAAATTCGTGAGAATGTGAGAGTAGTGAGAATATGAGAGAAGTGAGAATGTAAGTGTAGAAAGAATGTAAAATAGATAAAATGTGAGAACGTGAGAATAATAAGAATGTGAATGTAGTGAGAACGAGAGTAAGGAGAATGTGAGAATAGTGACAATGTGAGAGTTGTAAAAATGTAAAAGTAGTGAGAATGTGAAACAAAAGAAATTGTAGGAAATGTAAAAATGTGAGAGTATTAAGAATGTGAGAGTAGTGAGAATATAAGAATAGTGAGAATGTGAGAGTTATAAGAATGTGACAATAGTTAAAATGTGAGAGTAGTAAAAATTGAAAAGTTGTTGGAATGTGAATGTAATTAGAATTTTAGACTAGTGAGAATATGAGAGTAGTGAATGTTAAAGAAGTGAGAATGTAAAAACAGTAAAAATGTAAAAGTAATGACAATGTGAGAATGTGAAAGTATTATACATGTAAAAGTAGTAAGTATGTGAAATTAGTGAAAATGTGAGAGTAGTAAGAGTGTTAAAGTAAAAAAAGTGTGCGAGTATTGAAATATGAGAATACTGTAAATAGTGATAATGTGATAGTGAGAATGTAAAAATAGAAAGAATGTGAGAATAGTAAGATGGTGATAGTAATAAAAATGTGAGAGTAGTGAAAATGTAAGATTTGTAAAAAAAGTGAAAATGTAAAAGTTGTGAAAGTAGTGAAAATGTGAGAGTAGAGAGAATATAATTATACTAAAAATGTGAGAGTAGTGAAAAAAAGTAGTGAGAATGTGAGAATAGTGAGAATCTAAAAATATTGTGAATATGACAGTAGGAAAATTTGAGAAAGTGATAATGTGGGAGTAGTGAAAGTAAAACGATAATCAGAATAGTAAGAATGTAAGTGTAGTAAAACTAGTAAAATTGAAAAAAAATTAAAACGTAAAAGTAGTGAAAATAATGAGAATGTAAGAGTAACTAAAATGTGAGAGTAATGAGAATATAAAAGTAAATAGAATTTGAGATTAGTGAGATGTGAGAGCAGTGAGAATGTGAGAGAAGTACAAATGTAAGTGTAGAGAAAATGTAAAAATTAAAAAAAATGTGAGAATAGTAAAAGTGTGATAGTAGTGAGAATGTGAGAGTAGGAAAAGTTTAAGAATTAATAGTGATAATGTGAGTGTAGTGAAGGTAGTAAAAATGTGAAAGTTGTGGAAGTAGTAAGAATTTGAGAGTAGGGAGAATGTGAAAGTAGTTTGAATATGAGAGTAGTGAAAATATGAGAATAGTGAGAATAGTAAAAGTAGTAAAAATGTAAGAGCAAATACAGTTGTAAAATTGTAAGTGTAGTAAGAGTATGAGAATTGGGAAAATGTGAGAGTAGTTATTAGTAAAAGTAAAAGTAAGAGTATTGATAATATGAGTGGAGAGAGAATGTAAGAACAGTAAGAATGTAAAAATAGTAAAAATGTAAGAATATTGAGAATGTGAAAGTAGTGAGAATAGTAAAAATGTAAGAATATGAAAAGTAGTAAAAATGTAAGAGTAATGAAAATGTTAAAATAGAGAAAATGTGAGAGTAAGAATATAAAAGTGAAAATGTGAGAGTAAGAATTTGAGAGTGAGAATGAGAATGTAAGAGTAAAAATATTAAAGTGAGAATATGAGAGTGAAAATGTGAGAGTGAAAATGTATGAGTGCAAATGTGAGATTGAGAATGTAAGAGAAAAAATGTGAGAGTTAGTATGTGAGAGTGAAAATGAAACAGTAAGAATGAAAATGTAAGAGTGAGAATGTGAGATTGATAATGTGAGAATGTGAGTGTGAGAATGTGAGAGTGAGAATGTAAGAATGAGAATGTGAAAGAAAGTATGTAAGAGTGAAATGTAAGAGTAAGAATGAAAATGTAAGAGTGAGAATGTGAGAGCAATAATGTGAGAATGTGAGTGTGAGAATGAGAGAGCAAAAATGTAAGAATGAGAATGTGAGAGTAAGAATGTAAGAATGAGAATGTAAGAGTGACTATGTAAAAGTGAAATGTAACAGTAAGAATGAAAATGTAAGAGTGAGACTGTGAGAGTGATAATGTAAAAATGTATGAGTAAGAATGTGGGAGTGATAATGTAAAAATGTAAGAGTGAGAATGTGAGAGTAAAAATGTAACAGTAAGAATGAAAATGTAAGAGTAAAAATGTAGCAGTAAGAATGAAAATGTAAGATTGCAAATGTGAGAGTGATAATGTGAGTGTAAGAATGTAAGAGTGAGAATGTAAGAGTGAGAATGTGAGAGTGAGTATGTAAGAGTGAAAATGTAACAGTAAGAATAAAAATGTAAGAGTAAGAATGTGAGAGTGATAATGTGAGAGTAAAATAGAGAAAGTAAAAATGTGAAAAAAATAATGTAGATTGTAAGAGTGAGATTGTGAGAGTGAGAATGTGAGAGTGAGAATGTGATAGTAAGAAAGTGACAGTGAGAATATGAGAGTGAGAATGTATGAGTGAGAATGAGAATGTGAGAATGTAAAAGTAAGAATTTGCAAGTGAGAATGTAAGAGTGAAAATTTAACAGTAAGAATGAAAATGTAAGAGTAATATTGTGAGAGTGATAATGTGAGAATGTGAGAGTGAGAATGTAAGAGTGAGAATGTAAGAGTGAAAATGTAACAGTAAGTAAAAATGTAAGAGTGAGAGTGTGAGAGAGATAATGTGAGAGTGAGATCAAGAAAGTAAAAATGTAAAAAAAATAATGTAGATTGTAAGAGTGAGATTGTGAGAGTGAGAATGTAAGAGTGAAAATGTAAGAGTGAAAATGTAACAGTAAGTAAAAATGTAAGAATGAGAATGTGAGAGTGATAATGTGTGAGTAAGATCAAGAAAGTAAAAATGTAAAAAAAATAATGTAGATTGTAAGAGTGAGAATGTGAGAGTGAGAATGTGATAGTAAGAAAGTGACAGTGAGAATATGAGAGTGAGAATGTATGAGTGAGAATGAGAATGTGAGAATGTAAAAGTAAGAATTTGCAAGTGAGAATGTAAGAGTGAAAATTTAACAGTAAGAATGAAAATGTAAGAGTAATATTGTAAGAGTGATAATGTGAGAATGTGAGAGTGAGAATGTAAGAGTGAGAATGTAAGAGTGAAAATGTAACAGTAAGTAAAAATGTAAGAGTGAGAGTGTGAGAGTGATAATGTGAGAGTGAGATCAAGAAAGTAAAAATGTAAAAAAAATAATGTAGATTGTAAGAGTGAGATTGTGAGAGTGAGAATGTGAGAGTGAGAATGTGATAGTAAGAAAGTGACAGTGAGAATATAAAAGTGAGAATGTAAAAGTAAAAAATTGAGAGTAAGAATGAGAATATGAGAGTGAGGATGTGAGAGTGAGAATGTAAGAGTGAGAATGTAAGAGTGAGAATGTGAGAGTAAGAATGTGAGAGTGATAGTGAGAATAAAAGTGTTAGAACGAGAATGTGAGAGTGAGATGGTAAGAGTAAAATTGCGAAAGTAAAAATGTGACAGTAAGAATGCAAATGTAAAAATAAAGTGAGTTTGAGAATGTAAAGGTGAGAATGTGAGAGTGATAATGTAAAAATGTAAGAGTAAGTATGTAAAAGTGACAGTGTGAGAGTGAAAATGTGAGAGTGAGAATGTGAGAGTAAGAATATGAGAGTGAGAATGTGAAAGCAAGAATGTAAAAGTAAGAATGTGAGAGTGAGAATGTGAGCGTAAAAATGTAAGAGTGAGAATGAAAATGTGAGAATGTAAACGTAAGAATTTGAGAGTGAGAATGTAAGAGTGAAACTTTAACAGTAAGAATAAAAATGTAATAGTGAGTAAGTTTGAGAATGTGGTGATGAGAATATAAAAGTAAAATTGTGAGAGTGAGAATGTAATTGTAAGAATAAAAATGTAAAAGTGAGAATGTGAGAGTGATAATGTAAGAATGTGAGAATGAGAATACAAATTTCAAAATAAAAATGTGAAAATAAGAATGTAGACTGTATGAGTGAGAATGTATAAGTAAAATATTTTGGTGACCCATAATAATTGATTATCTGTACAAGTCAGAAAGTTTTTTATAGTATGGTTTTACTTGTAGAAGTAAAGAAGTAAAGTGAATTTTAGCACCAAAATAGCAATATTTGCCAATTAAGCTATTAATCACAAGTTTTTTTTTCAACTACATATCACTGGATTTGCTATTTTTAAATCTATCAATTGATGTATTTGGCAAGCAAACGCGTTTTTATTAATTCTAGTTTTGATGCTAGTGGTTGCTAGTGCTTTTCGTTGGCATTTTATTATAGTATTTAATAGAGACAACTCAGAAAAATATTACTATAACCGGCATTTTATTTGTCATCTATTTTATTTTGCTTTTTTATAAAAAATTGTTTAATCTTTAACTGTTATTTGAGTTTGTAAAAATTAAATTTAATAAATAAATTGCAAGTATTGCAAAGATAATAAATTTGTATCTTTAAATTAAAATAAGTGGGCTCTGCCCGAAGGGTTAACAACTTTCGTAATCAGTGTACAAAATAAAAGTAATATTTACAGAATCAAATAATAATTACGTAATATTTGTAATCATTGCATAATCAAGTAATCATTATATAATCACGTAATAATTATATAATCACGTAATCATTACATAATCTTGTAATAAATAGTATACTCAAATATTAAAACACGCGTATTCAAATAATCAAATATTGATTACTAGTATTCAAATAATCAAATGTTGAGTACGCGTATTCAAATAATCAAATATTGATTACGCGTATTCAAATAATCAAATGTTGAGTACGCATATTCACATAATCAAATATTGGTTTTATGGAATCATTTATATTCGCATGGTAAATTCAGTCGTGTCCAATCCGTATCTAATTGTGCCGCTAGAGATTTATTCCCAGACAATTTTACAGGTGTTTTTATACAACCCTTGGTATGTGTGTGTGTGCAGATATTTATTTGTTATATTAAAATAGAAACCTACTTCAGTCGAATATAATTACTCAGTGGTACAAATTTTATTATGTATTGTTATTATTTTTGTTGAAAAGATTTTTATATGTTTATTTTTTAATGTAATAAATCACATTTTTATTCTTGGTGGTGGATTTTTTCTAATCTACATATATATAGTATATTTTTAGTTTATGTTTCATATTATCTATAAGAAATTGCAGTAAGTACTTTATTGAAGATTATAATAAAACATAAGTATTATAATAATATATTAATATTAAACATTATCAAAAATAATTCTATGATCGGTATAAAATAATTAATTTAATCTTAGAAAATAACGAAGAGATAGCGGCATGTAATGAATATAAATACCTGGGCACAATATTTGACAATACCGGATCTGACGAAAAGGACAAAAAAGCTAAAATAACACAAGCCAAAAAAACAATAGGATGTCTGAACGGAATTCTCTGGAGAGAAGATATCACAAATAAAAACAAATACAACATATATGATACCACGATAAAAAACCAGCTACTTTATGGATCAGAAACATGGAGAGTTACAGATAGATATAAAAAGAAAATAGAAGCCGTAGAGATGGACGCCTTAAGAAGATCGACAAGAATATCAACAATAGAGAGAATTAGGAATGAGATTATTAAACAGCGTATGGGAATAGAAGGGAGTGTCTATGATGATTTAGAAAAACGACAATAAATATGGTACGGACATGTTAAAAGAATAAACTTAAATAGACTTCCTAGGCAAGCAATAGAATGGGTGCCACAACAAAGAAGAAAAAAAGGAAACATAATCACGTAATCATTGCGTATTCATTAAATAATCACGTAATCATTGAGTATTCATTAAATAATCACATAATCAAGGCATAATCATAATCATAATAATGTAATCAATACATAATCACGTAATTATTACATAATCGCGCAATCATTACATAATCACGTAATAATTACGCGTATTCATAATCAGGTGTACATTTTTTTACTTAGTTGTTAACCCCTCGGCTCTGCCAATAAAAAGAAACTTATTAATTACTGACAAATTCAGAAAATTTAAATTGAAAACTGGCATTTATTTATAACCGGCAAAATAATACTTTCAAATTGTCAAATTAAATAAATTGATAAATAATTAATAAATAACAAATATAATTAATGAATTATTGTTATTACAATGACAAACAGATAAAAAAAATTGAAATAAGTTTTGTTTTTAATAATCATCAGCTCTAAATTAGAATTTAATAAAAAACTCTATTCAGTGCTGAAATGATTGTGAATACACGTACGTGATTAACTAATAATTTTTATGCATCATAGTTGGCGGTATTAAGAAATCCGTCGCATTACTTACTTAATTCAGTAATAACCGTCAAAAAATAGAGCGATGGTACTAATTTGAAAAGAACAAGGTCACTTGATAAATAATTAAAGAATGACAAATCTGGTTGTTGCATTGCAATTATGATAATAACTGGCGCCAGACATTCTAAGATATACTTATTGCAACAATTAAGATTTGAAATAATTCAATTATTTATTGTTTTAAAATAATTTAAAGATTGACTTTGTATCCAATAGTTTTTATTATTTGTGTCAATAATTTTGATATTTCAGCGAATTATTTATTCTTGAAGAGTATAAAAAAGTCTTGATTATGTGGGGGTATTTAGATAACAAGAACTAAGTAGTAAGATATTTGCTAATAGTTTTAAACTGTAACTGAAAATAAGCTAAACATTGCTACACATGATCCTTCACTTGTTGATAATTATTTTTAAAACTGCATGTTGCTACCTGTAAGCTGCTAAAATTGTAAATTGTTTTGCCAAATATATAAACAAAATTATAATTGATTTCTTTATAATTATGCAGTTAGTTGCAAACTGTTATTAGATTTTTTATCAAAATTTTATCAGATTTTTTAATGGCTAGGAAACGACTAAATAAAAATATAAATGTTGCAAACGCAAAAATTGATAAAATTATGTATCTCACACTCTTACAATATCAACCAAACTTACAAAATAACAATTTCTAGTTAAGTTAAAATGTCAGTATAAAAATATATTATATGCCGTATAAATACATATTGATTATTCAGATTAAATAAATTATTAAAACTAATAATAATAACTAACTCAACAAACCAACGCGCAGCGCAATAACAAACTGCAAAAAGGCACAGAGTGCACAAGAGCCTTGTGCAATATTAAAACATGCTCACCGTCTGTCTGTCTGTCTTCCGCACTTTATCTGCGGTATTGTTAATGTCAGGATATTTGCAGTTATTAAATACTACTATGGCAATGTTCTTAGTAATACTACTATTATCAATAATTACTTGACAATAATTAGTTTGTAATACATAGTTAATAATTTGCTATATTAAATTATTTGTAAATAATAAATAATCAAATGTATGCATTACATAATAAATAGTAGAGATGTTATAAAGAAATTTCTATGTCTAAACCATTCAATTATAAAATTGTATAAAAAATAACAATAAAATTTCAACAACAGCTTACTTTGTAAAAATAACTTGAACGAGCATTTGAAATTTATTGCACAAACAAAACGCAACGGGACATAAAAATTTGCCGCGGGGCAGACGTTAGTCCTACACAAACACAAAGTTTGCTTCCGTCGGATCTCTGAAAATTGTAGCACAAAACCACTTTAAACGCAAAACGTTACTAGGAGTAGCGCACCGTGTAGGACTACAACGCTTTAGGCTGCAGTCTCACTGCACCACCCACCGCCACCAACTAAAATTCGAACACGTTAAATCATATGGCGACGGTCCCACTGATTCACTATTCTCGTCGGCATCTGTCATTTGGTAACCACCGTTTCATAATTTCAAATCGGTTGGTGGTAGCGCGGCAACGGTTGATCGTCATTTGAAACATACTAACTAGATATTTTACAAATCAAAACATAATCTGTCATTTTTGCTTTGATATTTGAGAATTTTAAAAACGGTAACATGGGAGAAACATGGACACCATCCGACATTGATAAACTAATTACATTAGTAAATAAAAGGCCCAAAATATAAATATATAAATATAGCATTCTTCTACTGACATAGAAAAGAGTGGGAAATTTAAATATTTGGTGGTCACCAGTGGCTGCAGTGAGACCGTAGTACATTTTGGTGGTTAGTGGCAAACGGTGATAGTTGGTGGCGGTGGTGCAGTGAGACTGCACCCTTATTCACTCGAAATGTAGGACGAATACACTTAAAACAAACCCATATATATATATATATATATATATATATATATATATATACACGTAAGTTATTATTATTTATATAATTTTTTAATTTTAATAACGATGCCTTAAACGGCGAAACCGGTTTATATAAAAATAATAAAAAATAAAGCATATAAAAATATAAAAAAATTTAATTTATACAATTTAAAATACTATATGCAAAAGTAATTTACAACTATCTATATAATGTAGAATGTGTATGAGTCGTCAGTCAGTCATTCAAAGTGAGTTAGTCAATCAGTTCTCAGTTAGTTAATAGTTGTCGTTACATTAATGAGTGCCTGCATTTGTTGAAATAGTGTCATAGCAGGTTTCTTAAATTTAGAACTAAATAATGCGTCTCTCGATATAATTAAACTGTTTAAAATTTCTAGATTGTACGGGTTTATTGCAAATTTTGTCAGCAGTTTATTAAGACGCTCGGGGAGTGGGATAAGGTTTGTTTTACTATATAAGAGCTCGTTTGAAGGATTGTGAAGAGGGTTGTTAGGATGCCGGACTTTAGTAATAGGCCAGAGAGATGTTCTTTCTCCTACGTATAAGTTATTAAGTGTAGGATTATTGAAGTTTGAAAAAATGATGGATGCGTAGTCGAGGATGAGATGACATATAGTTTTGTATATGAGTGTAGCACATGTGATATTGATTCCATCGTTTTTGTAAGTAAGGGAACGGAAGTGTTTTGCCCGAGATCTAATTTTTGATTTAATAAAGCTGGTGTGAAATTTAAAGTTTAGTTTAGGATCAAAGTATTTACATATTTGGAAAGGGACTTGTCGCGACGCAATGTCGCGCCGCTAACAAATTATAATATTTTATTATTTTTACTCAATTATTTTATTACTTTACCAAATACTCAATGCACCCTAATAATGGGAATTTCCAACAGATTTGTTCGCAACGTATAAATGTTTTAATCTTAAAGATTATATGCAGCTGTAAGGGACAATATAATTAAATTCTGGAATTCCCACATTGACATTATTACCCATTTTTAGTGCTTACTATAATTTGTATATACCTGTAACCCCACTTATGTATTTATTTTGTATATATACTGGACATTATATTTTTAATAAATCAGTTTTAACTAAACAGTCTTTCGATACACATCACGTTAACAAAATCACGACAGAACAATTAAAAACCTGATTGTAACAAAACATTGGTCCTTCGAGCCGGATTGTTCTTACATACAATCAAGTACGAGCAATAAGTTACCAGAAACTATCATCAAAATACAGTCCACACCACAATCAGAACATATATTCAACATTCTACAATGGCACAACTTAAGGCCATAACAAACAAGATAAGGAGCTTCAAGGGACAAATCACAGTCGTATCCAATTTCTTGAAAATATACATGCATGGAAACATAGACATTCCAAAAATCGAAGCACGTGTTGAGAAACTTAGCGAACTCTTTGAAGAATTTATACCATTGGCAGATGAATTAGATAAAATCGATGAAAATCATGAATCACACCAACCGGATGAACGATATTTAATTGAAGCAGATTATTATAATGTGCTAGCAGAAGTAGAGCGTCTAAAGTATCTTCATCAAAATCCACCTCTAACAACGGTTACTGGATCATCATCAGGATCGAATAATTCACAAATGAACTTTCAAGCTCCATAATCACGAAAACGAGTAAAATTGCCAGAAACAAAGCTTCCCACATTCTCAGGAAACTTCGAAGACTGGCTATCATTCAAAGCCGAATTCGAGTCGATGGTAGACTCTCGCGATGACCTCAGCAACACTGATAAATTAATATATCTCAAAGCTGCATTGAGAGAGGGCCCACTTCGCAAAATACAAATGATGGCAAACAGCGAAGTCAATTATACTCGCGCTTGGGATCTATTAGAGAAGACATATTCAGATGAACGAATAATATTATCACGTCACATTCATTTACTGTTAAATCTCCCAGTGCAAGAACGCGAAAGTGCAGAGAATTTAACAAAATTAGTTGATGATACACGTCAACATCTAGAATCTCTAAACGCCATGCAAATTGAAACTCAAAACGAATTTATCATATGTATGTTGGAAGGAAAGTTGCACCGAAACACATTAAGTGCATGGGACGAAACATTAGAGAAAGGAACATTTCCAAAACTAGAAGACATGTTTGAATTCTTATCGCGACGAGCCGCTCGTATGGTCAATCGCATCAAAGAAAGAACCACAGTTCTCAACCAACAGACAAACGAACGTAAAGATAATAGAAAAGATCGAACTCACCGAGTTCAAACGTTTGCTACGACAAAAAAACATATCTGTCCGGCTTGCAAAGAAGAAACCCATGCTCTCTACAGATGCAACAAATTTCTGGCTATGTCGATTTCACAGCGAATGCAATTATTGAAGGAGGCTTCACATTGTTTGAATTGCCTAAGAGTCGGAAATCATCAGGCGACTGATTGCAAGTGGGGAAGCTGTAAACACTGCAATGCAAAACATAATTCATTGCTACATGATAATTCACAGGCTAAGTCCACATCACATGCTGAGAACACGATAAACTCAGCATGACTAGTTCCGGAAGAAAGATTATTACAAACAGTCGTCTCTGTGCCCACTGACCAATTGATGCTCACCGCAATTGTAGACGTATTAAACAAAAAACGTCAACCAACCAGATGTCGTGTGCTACTCGATACATGTTCAACAGCAAACTTCGTTACAGAACGACTAGCAGCAGCCCTTCATCTTCCAAACAACCCATGTTCGATTCAAGTAGGAACGTTAAACGATCTATCGACTAAATCAAAAAACATAATCGAGGCAACAATCCGCTCTCATGACAGCAGAGTAGAAAAAACACTTAAATTTTTAACAATTGAAAGCATCTCAGAGAAAACACCAGCTCAACATATACCACAAGAACTTTTATCAATACCAAAATACTTAAGGTTAGCGGATCCTGAATTTTTCAAGCCTGCACCAATAGACATGCTTCTTGGAGCAGGGCCAACTCTTTCACTCTTCAGTATTGGACAACACGATCTTTCCACAAAACAAACTCCAGATTTATTTCTACAAAAAACGTTATTAGGATGGGTAATTGGAGGAAACGTTCAAACAAAAAATCAACAAAAGAAACGAGTGTGTCACATCACAAGTGCAGAGTTTGACTTAGAAAAATTTTGGAAAATTGAAGAAGAACCATTTAAACAACATTATACGAAGGAAGAATTAGCCGCAGAACAACATTTTCAAGAAAGTCATTATAGGAATTCATCGGGACGCTATGTAGTAGCACTACCCTTTAATGAACGCCTAAACGAACTTGGCGAGTCAAAGGATACTGCATTAAAAAGATTTTGCACATTAGAACAAAAATTTGAACATAACGCAGAATTCAAAAGGCAATACACAGCGGTACTTGAAGAATATATACGTCTAGGGCATTGTCAAGAATAGAACATAACATAAACAGCAAGGGATATTATCTACCACACCACGCGGTACTCAAAGAAGGTAGCATGACAACAAAATTACGTGTGGTGTTTGACGCATCAGCAAAAACCACCACAGGAATATCACTCAATGATACCTTTATGGTTGGACCTACAATTCAACGCACAATTTTTGCACTTTTAATTGAATTCCGCATACACAACATCATTATTGTCGCTGACATCGAGAAAATGTATCGACAATTTTCTATACGAGAAGAAGATAGATGTTTTCAAAGAGTTTTTTGGAGAAATGAGGAGGGCAAACTAGCAGAATACGAATTGACAACCATCACGTTTGGAACATCGTCAGCTCCGTTCCAGGCGGTGCGATGTTTACAACAACTAGCAGAAGATGAATCCAGCAGATTTCCTATAGCATCACAAATCATCAAAACTAACATGTACGTAGATGATCTAATAGCAGGTTTTGCCGATGAACACACAGCCAGTACGGCTCAAAAGGAAATCACCCAATTACTACACAATGGAGGACTTAATATTTGCCAGTGGGCTTCCAACTCTCAGGGGATTTTAAACAATCTTCCCAAAGATAGCATTAATAAACAAATACAATTAAACGATGATTCAACACTAAAAACCCTCGGACTTGGTTGGAATACACATACTGATTCAATCATATATACGGCCCAACACATCATCATAAAGAAAAATTACACAAAACGAAAAATATTATCCATTTTACAAAAAACCACTTATGGCAATCAGGACCAGTCTGGTTAAACGAAGACGAAACAAATTGGCCCTCAATTCCATCACAAACAACTCAAGAGCTATCGGAAGTAAGAAAAATCACGTGTTTTCATGCCAAATTGAATAATTCCACAATTCATACTATTCTGGAACGGCAATCATCATTTGCAAAAATACAACGAATTGTAGCCTACTGTCATCGTTTTATACCACACAAGTTACAACACAAACAAATTTTGCAGAACGCCCTTCAGATTACCGAATTATGGACAGCCGAAAAGGCAGCACTCCGACTTATGCAGCGCGAAGTATTCGTCCAAGAAATTCATGCATTGAAAAAGGGGCAACCAGTGGAAAAAAATAACAAATTACTTTCATTAAATCCATTCATCGATCAAGTAGGATTGATACGCGTAGGTGGCAGACTTCAAAAATCTAATCTATCCTTTGACAAACGTCATCAGATTTTAATACCAAAAAATCACTATATGACAACCCTTCTAATTAAAAGAGAACACGAAGATAATCTACATGCTGGTAGCCAAACCACACTTTACGCAACGAGGCAACGTTATTGGATCTTAGATGGACGCAATCAAGTTCGCAAAGTCGCACGGCCATGTTACAAATGTTTTCGAGCCAAGCCACTATCAGCAGAATACACCATGAGAAATCTACCAAAATTTCGAGTAAATGCCTCACGACCGTTCTCCAATGTAGAAATCGACTACTGCGGACCATTCTATATAAAAGAAAAAAAATATCGCAACAGAATTCGAATAAAGCTTATGTTGCCATATTTGTCTGTCTTGTCACAAAAGCAGTACATTTAGAATTGGTAAGTGACATGACAACAGCAAGTTTCCTAGGAGCATTAAAACGATTTGCAGCACGACGTGGCAAACCCCAAGTAATACAATCGGACAACGGCTCCAATTTCATTGGTGCCAAACGTGAACTTGAAGATTTGGCCAATATATTAAAATCAAATGAACACAACCAAATAGTACAGTCATGGCTAAGCCAGCAACAAATAAAATGGCAATGCATACCACCACTCTCTCCACACTTTGGCGGAATATGGGAAGCGGCAGTGAAGTCATTCAAACATCATTTAATACGAGTCGCCGGAAACGAATTATTTACATTCGAAGAATTTAATACGTTGATAATTCAAATTGAAGCTGTTCTTAATTCTCGTCCATTGACACCCTTATCTACAGATCCACATGACTTGCAAGTATTATCACCTGGACATTTCTTGATTGGCGACTCTCTAAACAGCATACCTGAACAGGATTATAGCAAGAACCCCACAAACAGATTAACACATTGGAAACACATTCAGAAGGTACAACAGGATTTTTGGACAAGATGGCACAAGGAGTATCTAAATGAATTGAACATGCGATGCAAATGGAACTCGGGAACACATTCTATTACAATAAATAGCATTGTTCTATTAAAAGATGAAAACTTATCGCCAATGCAGTGGAAGATTGCCAGAGTAATCGAAATTCATCCTGGAGCAGACGGAGTTGTACGTGTCGTCACTCTAAGAACATCCAACGGAATATGCAAGCGAAACATAAGAAAATTAGCACCCATACCCAACGATGAAGGATAATCAAGACCCAGTGCAGCACATACAAGATAGTTGATCGAGAATCTCTCAACGGGGGGAGAATGTCGCGACGCAATGTCGCGCCGCTAACAAATTATAATATTTTATTATTTTTACTCAATTATTTTATTACTTTACCAAATACTCAATGCACCCTAATAATGGGAATTTCCAACAGATTTGTTCGCAACGTATAAATGTTTTAATCTTAAAGATTATATGCAGCTGTAAAGGACAATATAATTAAATTCTGGAATTCCCACATTGACATTATTACCCATTTTTAGTGCTTACTATAATTTGTATATACCTGTAACCCCACTTATGTATTTATTTTGTATATATACTGGACATTATATTTTTAATAAATCAGTTTTAACTAAACAGTCTTTCGATACACATCACGTTAACAAAATCACGACAGAACAATTAAAAGCCTGATTGTAACAAAACAGGACTAGAGGTTCTTAATTCATTTGGATAAAAGGTGAATTTTTATGAATTTTGTAATAAGGAATTAATAGTTGAATTTTTGGAAGATTTGCAAAATGGCGCTATTTATTAAACTATAGTTGTGTCTTATCTAAGATAGTCTGCAACTGATGAATTGACTGCTTTATCGTCTGCATATTGCAGAACGTAGCTAGTTGGGTCAAAGTGGGTTGAATTAGAGCTATATATGTCAGAACAAAAAATATTATATAAGGGAGGAGACAGAGAGGTGTTTTGTGGAACATCTTGTTGTGGAGTAAATGAAATGGAGTAGGCATTACCTATACGGACTTTAGGAGTTCGTTCCTTTAAAAACAAAATCAATATTTTAATAAGATAACTAAACACATTTAAAATTGATAACTTGAAAAGAAATCCTCTATGCCAGACAGAGTCAAACGCCTTGTTTATATCCATAAACAAGACGCCCAAGTGTCTGCCTTTGAAGTGGGATGTTTGGGTATTAGAGGTAAGGATAGTTAAAGAGTGACTGGTAGATCTACTTTTAATAAAACCAAATTGTGTAATAAGGATTTTATTGTGGATTTGTGTTAAAAGTTTATTTTGTTATACACATTTAAAAAGTTTACCAAGAACTGGGAGTAGGGTGATAGGACGGTAGCTGGCTGGGTTAAATAAGTTGGAGTTATTTTTAGGGATGCATATTATAGTATACTATTTTCTATTCATCAAGGTAGTATTGATTTTTTAAGCAGTAGTTGTAGATTTCAATTATATAGTCATAAACGTTATGGTTTAACTGTCTTAAAATGTTTCTAGTTAGTAAGTCGTATCCTGGTGCTGAGTTTTTTCGTAGAGTAAGTCGTAGAATTTGTCTTTTTCTATTGTTTTGTCCGCTGGAGTTTTGCAAGTATTTTTACAAAATCTGTCATACCATAAATTTACGTTTTCTAAATAAATTCTGTCAAAATTGTCACAGTTTGAAAAAGCAAAAACGTCAGTAAAATGTCTTTGAAAGGTATTAGCAATGTCGACATCAGTTGAAAAATAAATGTTAAAAACCGGATCTGTTATGTTTGTATTTATTGTATTATTTAAATCAAAAAGTTGGATTTCTTGAAAGTAATTTTTCCTTTCTTTTTGTTAATTCTGTTGCATGCCGTTATATATTGTCTTGTCTGTACTGAAAAACTAAGTCGTGTATGTTTTTATTTAAGTCATTAAATTGTCTTTTTATTGTTCTGTCATTTGTTTTTCTAAACTCGCAAAATAAGTGTCTTTTGTATTTAATGAGCCTTAATATGAATGGTGGAAGAGGGTAGTTATAGTAGGATTTTACTGTTTTTGAAGTATGGTAGTGAATAGATGATTAAATAAAGAAAGTTCTTGGTTAACTCCTAGTATGTTGCATTTATTTAAATTGTAAATAAATTCTTTGAGGGAAGGTAATATTTGCATATCGACTTTAAATGTGATTGCCATGTGGTCTGAACAAAGATCGGGAATAACATTAATAATAATAATAGAGTAATAGACAAATGAATATCAGGAGTGGTCTTTTGATCGTTATTCATAATGAATGTTGGTGGGTTATGTATCTTAGTAAAGTCAGAGTTTGATAAAAATTGCTGGAGGTGACAGAATTTTCTTAAGTTTAGATTGAAGTCTCTTACAATTATGGAATGGAGATATAAGAAAGCCTTTACAAATATGTTATTTTTAACATTGGAGGTTGGATGGATGTAAACAAAGAATATGTGAAGTTTCTCTTGAAGAAAAGGAATTAAAAAATGAATGCAATCATTTAAAGGGTTATTAATACTAAGAGGGTTCTTTTCAAAGTGAAATAGATGAGTGTGTCATGGAAACAAAGCCACCTTTGTAGTTTTGGTTGATTATATTAGCAGGTTTTTGAATTATTGACCAGTTCTGGAATGTTATGGGATTTGGAGATTTAATTTTGACAAACATGGCACACAAAATATGATTAGTTAGGAACAAGTTATTAATGATTGATGATTTGCGGGCAAAACTGTTTATGTTTAAATATAAAACACTTAAACTAGACATTATGTAATTAGGTTATGGTGACTTGAATACCGCTTACAGGGGTGGTGGGAGGATATATATAATATAAACATGCGGTTACTTAAATAGGATACTATTGTGTCAATATTATAAGTGTTTTTGATAAGCATTTGTCGGTCAGTATTGTTGGGGAAATTAATTTGGTGTACATACGTTTTGATGATATGATCATAAACATTGATTAGTGCGTGAATCCTTGATGATGCTGCAATTTTGCTGTCAATTTTTGCAGACCTTTTGTTGGCGGTTTTGATTTTCATGTTGGGTATTCCTTCAATTGGTTTGGTTGGTCTCCTCTTGCATTTCAAAGACCACGCTTTATGTCCGTCCTCGTTACACGCTATGCACTTGATTGGCTGGGTGGTTGTGCAATTTGATGTTCTGTAGTTTCCACCACACTTACTACATTTAGGTGTAGCATTATAGTTGTCTGACGTGTGTTCAAACGAGTTACATTTGTTGCATGGGATGAGTATTGGAGCCGGGGCTTGTTTTTAATAAACGGCAAAATGTTTGCTTTTATAAAATACTCCTATTTGTAGAAGGGTTTGGTAGGCATTCACATCTGCAGTTATCACTCTCATTTTAAATTTTGGGTTTACCGTCATTCGCAAACGGTGTGTGATGTTGTTTAGCTCAAGGATACTTTTCATTTCTTCGTCAGAAATTATATACAGAAATAAAAAGGGCTATTGACCAAAGTCTTTTTACCCATTGACTAAATATTTTAAATTAAAAAAAAAAAGAAAATTTATATATGTATATATATATATATTAAAAAAATATTTGTATTGTAAGTTGTATGAAACTTTGCATAATATATAGTTTCTTTTGTATTACAATTTTAAATTTAACTTTGTTTAATTGTCTGACCTTGATTGAAAGATAATTGTAAATGTTAACAGATAGATGTTCATAACTTACACTTTGTGTAATCTTTTCTTCTTTTTTGTTTTCTTTTTTTTTTAAAAGAGATCGCAATTATGATTCACGACAGCAAAAGTGTCGTTTTTCGTACAATTCCCCGCTCTTTTTTCTTGTTCCTCAACTCCTTTGTTGCTTGTGTAATCGTGTTGTTTGTTATTGTCTTAACAGTGTCAGTTCATCTCTTCGTTGATCTTCTTTACAGTTTTTTTCTTTTTATTTTTTCTTGCACACCAGTTTTTCTAGATTGTTATCATCCCTTCTATTGATGTAGCCAAAAAAATCAGGATTTTTGCAAATATAGTTTCGGCTAATTGCTGGAGTTCATTTATTTCTTTATTAATAGATATGTTGTTTTTGTGAGTTGTTCGTGGAACGCGCGGCATTTGTCTTCAGCACCACATTTCATATGCATCAATTTTTTGTCTGACCTGTGTTCTAATTGTTTATGATTTAGAACCATATAGTAGTACTGAGAGTACTTATGTTTATATTATTTGCTTTTTAGTGTTTAGTGTTACATCACTATCTATCTATGTTTTTTTGAGCTTACAGTTTGCTTTTGTGCATATATTTAAAAAAATTGGTGATAGTATACATCCTTGTCTTGCTCCTTTTTTGATGTTTATCTATTTGTACTCTTGTCTTACTATTTGTGTATAGCTGTTGTATTAATGAGCTAAGATGATGGAAGACTCCCATTATGCATAGTATAGTACAATTTTTTTCCTATTTAATACTGTCAAAGACTTTATGATAGTCAACAAAGAACATGTATATTAGTTGTTGATTTCCATATTTTGTTGTTTATAGTTGTTTGCAGTATTCTTTCCATATTTTAAGTGTTTTGTCTAGATTTGTTATTTTGTTGTTTTTATTATTTTCAATGGTTCATAAGAGAGGTGTGTGTTGCTTGCTTATTGGTTTTACTAATTTATACAGGTCTCTCGTATTGTTATTTTTAGCATGTTTTTGTGCTTCTTTACAGATTCTCTGTGTGTTTTTATCTTTTCTGCAGCATCTGTTTTTGCCTTTAAATTATCCAATGTTGCCGCTTTTCTGTAGTTTGCTTCTCTTTGTTTTTTTTGTTTGTTTCTTTATTGGCTAGTTTAGTAAACTGCCACACTCTCAAAGGGTCCCCCGGTTAACATAGGTAAAATGCCCCCAATCACAAATATCTAAATTATCTCAAAAATTACTTTCCTAGCATCAAAAAAACATGTTTGGTAAAATTTTAAAATTTTGAAACAACCCCCTTTTTCATAGGGAGCAAAAAATAGTATTTTGTTTTTTCTTTCTCCGCACTTATCGAATAAAAAATTCTAAAAAAAAATCATGGAAGTTGAGTTTTGGGTGTTTTACTAACACAATTTTTTAGCCTCTCAAACTCTGTATACAACCGTTAAAAAAATTCCAGAAGGGTTGAAATTTACTTTTGGTTATCTAAACCTTTGATTGCATAAAATTTTATTTTTTAACTTCATAGTAATTGAAAAATATACATCCTTGATTTTTTTAGAATTTTTGCGAGTGGTGCGCCACTATTCAAAATTGTTTTTTTTTCTTTTATGCCATTTATACTGTTTTTGTCTGCTTTTGTTACTTTGCAATGCATTTACAGCTTTCAAAATACTGAAATTTGGATTCTACGGAAAATTTTACATCGAGTAAGAATCCTGGGTATAATATTTTCATCAATTTGCAATGATGTTGTCACATCACACAATTTGTCGTATTTTTTCACCACAAAAAAAATGAATTTTTTTTTTTCAAATTTTTAAATGTCAGATTCGCATTCCTGGCATCAAAATTAGTCAGTAAACCAATTTTTTATCAAAATCGGCAAAAGTCAAAAAAACCACCCCTATCAAACAAACTTTTTTCACAATTTTAAGACTTTTTGCACTAAAAAATAAATTGTGTTGGAAGAACACCCAAAACCCCACTTCCATAATTTTTTTTAGAATTTTCCATTGAATAGGTGCGGAGAAAAAAAAAATAAAAACGAGAAAATGTTACTTTTTGCCTCCTGTAAAAAAGAGGGTGCTATCAAAATTTTAAAATCTTACCAAACATGTTTTTTTGATGCTAGGAAAGTAATTTTTAAGGTAATTTGGATATTCGGAATGGGGGGCATTTCACCTATGTTAAACGAGGAGACCCTTTTGTCCGCAATTATTATTATTATTATTATTTTTGGTATTAATTTGTGGTCTGCGTGCTATTGTACTTCTCTGTGGTATCTTTAGATTTAGTTTGAAGCGAGCTGTGAGTAGTTTATGATTGCTGCTACATTCTGCTTCAGGAAGAGTTTTTGTTTTTTATAGTGTGAGCATCAGTATGTAATTTAACTAGTTCCTACATCAATCGCCCGGTGATTGCCAAGTATATAATCGACAAATATGTTGTTGATGCACTGTGTTTGATATTGTTAGTCCGTTTCTAGCACAAAAAATTAATAACATTTCTCTCCTTTTGTTTCTCTTACAATGCTTTATAATAGTCATTTTATATTTGGGATTTTTTGTAGTGTTGTTTCAAGTTCTTCGTAAAATTGTTCAATATTTTCCTCATTTGAGTCGCTGGTAGGTGCGTACACTTATTATATTTAAGTTAACAGTTTTTGAGTGTATTCTGATAGATATCAGCCTGTCATTGATGGCATTATATCCCATTATGCTTTATGTTATTGATGATTATTGCTACTTTGTTTCTGCTGTGGGTTTTGATCTTAAATATATCAGTAATATCCATATTATATCTTTTCAGTTTTTCTTCTGTTATGTAGTGACTTGAATGGACTTTAATTTTTAACAGTAACATGTCTCCTTCATGCAAATTACAATTTCTTATAACACTGTTAGCTACAATAAATCTACTTATGTCAATAAGTGGTAACTTAGGTTGTAGAAACCAATGCTTGTTAATTAGAACTATATTAAAAATAGCAACATTCAGCTATTAAAGGTTATCAAATATCAGCCTTTGCAACTAAAAAATGAAATATCAAAACTAGATCATAAACTGTCAAAAAAAATCCTCTATTTATAAAAAGTAACTAAAACCGGCTATCAAAAAGTGGAAAATTTTATATATAAATCGTCAAAAATTACAAAATCTGGCCAATAATAAGTAAAAAGTGCAATACTTTTTATTAAAAGTTAAAAATTAAAAAATCCGGCTATAAAATATTAAAATATTGTTACAAAAAACTTAAATATGGTTATAAACTGTTAAAAAGTGTAAATTTTTTATCATAGAATGTTTAAAATAGCAAAAAAAAAATAGCATTTACTCAATTTTGGTAATAAACTGTTATAAAATACAAAATTGTTGTTTTAAAAAGTCAAAAAGCGATGAAATCCGACCACAAAATATCAAAATATTGTTAGAAATATTTTAAGTTTTTTCAAGAAACGTCAAATATAGTTAAATCCACTCATAAAATATAAAAATATTGCCACAAAGCACTAAAGTTTAGTTATTAACTGTTAAAAAAATGTAAAATTTTATTTATAAAAATTTAAAAATAGCAAAATCTGTTAAGTTAAAAAGTGCAAAAATGTCAAAAATTTAAAAAATATTAAAATATAGTCAGTAAAAAATCTGGCTATAAACATATTTCAAATGCAAAATTCTAATTATAAAATGTCAAAATTAGTAAAATCATAAAGTATGAAACAAAGCACAAACTTTTGGCAATAAACTATTAAAAATTATTTTTTTAATTTATATACATATTAAAATTGACAAAAACAGGTAAAATCTTGTATTTATAAAAAAGAAAAATAACAATCCGGTCAAGTATTAAAATATTGTCAAAAAGAAATTAAATCTGACTATAAGCGATCAAAAATGTCAACATTTGGCCACTAAAAGGTGAAAAGTTAAATATTCATAAAAAATTTTGCTACAAAATATTAAAGTACAGACTATTAAAAAGTGCAAAAACTAATTTTTTTTTAAACTTAAGTCATAAAATATAAAAATATTGTCAGAAAGCATAAAACTTTGGTCATAAAATATTAAAAAAATGCAAACATAAAAGTCAAACAGTTGGAAAGTGCAATTTTTTATTCAGAAAAGTTAAAAATAGTTTAAAATATTGTCAGAAAAAATCATAATTTGTTTATATACTGTTAAAATGTATAAAACTCTAATTATAAAATAACAAAAATAACATACCTATTCCTGCCGTGAAGTATTTTATTGTTAAAAAACACTAAATTTTGATAATGAACTATTAAAAATTTTTTATTTTATTAAAAAAAAAAACAAAAATGGCAACATTTTATTTTAAAATAAGTTTAAAACAAACCAAATTTGGCTAAACACAGTTAAAAATAGTGAAATTCTGTTTATAAAATGAACAAAAAAAACATTAAAATTTCGAAAAATTGTCAGAAAGAATTCAATTCTGACTAAACTGTTTGAAAGTGTAAATTTTTTTATAAAATCACAAATATAGCACAAAATGTAAAACCTGAAAGTATAATATAATTAAGTATTTTTACAAAATTTATTGTAATTAGTGAATAGAAAAGTAACAAATATATTTTTATCTTTCAATCTCTAGCAATTAAATTAAATATTTTTTAAAAAAATATACATATTTTACATCAAATTACGGAATAAAAAATTCACTTCTCCTACCTAACATTTAAAATCAATAACCACTCCAACAAAGTCTAAACTAGTATTTTTTGACTATTTATACAGACAAAATTCAGCATATATTAATTAAATCCGACTCTATTATTTTCAATTTTCTAGCAGATATATTTATGTCAGTTATCGAAGATAAAATATTCAACTTAAATTTTACCAAAAAACATATATCGTTCTTGTATCCATACGTGGACAATAAGTAAAAGATTACGTCAACTGGATCTATTCTTAAATAATATTAATAACATTTATTCTAAAATTAAATTTACACTAGAAACAAAACAAACATTATATGTTTAGACTTAACCTTAATTTACAACAATAACAAAATTGAACTCAATATATTTCTAAAATCCAACCATCTCATGTCACATAAGCTAGCAGCTTATCATTCTATGGCACAGAGCAGTTTCAATATCATTATCTTAATTTAGAACTGAATAAAATTATATCTATAGGAAATATGAATGATTTTCTAGTCTTAATCAAAATTTAATTAATAATAAATTGAATCAAAACACAATTTTTCATAATTACCTAAAGCTTTTAAATTTAAACAGAGATTCATTCAGAACATTAACTTATTTTGAAAAAATCACAAAAAATCACGATATAAGTTCATTTGTAAATTATATTATAAATTCTAACCATACTTTCTCCAAAATTAATAAAATTAAAATGTTACACAATTGTACAAAAGGCACTAAACTTAATATGCTAGAAACCGCCGAAATTCACAAAAAAAAACAATGTAGTTCTTGTGTTAATCTGCTAGACGAGCAAGAAGTTAGTTTGTTTTTACTTCACAATGGCTTTCAAAAGTTGAAACTCAAGTTGTGAACTTTTGATATGTATTCTTTAGGTACATTTATTTATATCTATAAAGTATTTGTGGTAAAAAAACATTGCAGTTAATACGCATTTTAGCAGCACCCTGCATAATGTACAAAGGCAATATAGAAATAAAGATTACATAAACAAATATGTATTTCCAAACATGATTCTATATTGTAATTACAATTAATATTTATTTAGTTCTATAATTTATGCAGCCAACCAACAGGGTGACAATTGTGAACATAGACATATTTTTTGTGCTTTTTAATTGCTTGTGCTTGAAGCGATTTGCGCCTGTTTGTATCATGATTGCTTTACATAATTTATTCCCAAACCATATTACATAAGTTAGCCACAAGTTAGCTCATATAATATTAAAAATTAATCATTTTATCGATTAAGAAGAGTCCTTTTTCCGACTGTTTGTTTAAGAAATTATTAGTCTAATTCTCAATAAAATTAAATAATTGTCTCATTACATTACATTGAACTTCATTGTGCTTCAATTTGTTGACGATGTTTAATATTTTTGTTAAGGCTTTTGTGCTGCTACACCATAATCTAAACAAAATATGTGTACATGTTGATATTTATTATACTATTTAAGAAGACATCTTATTTTTAAAACAAATTTATTTATAACGCAACATAAGTATTAAAAAAAATTGTAGCGTATTAGAAATTCATTTCTGATATTACTTAATTGCTGTATTTAAAGATAATACAAATCCGTAATCAGATTAAATAAGTAATTAAAACTGAACAATAAATTGGCAAATGAAAGATGTTTGCGCAATGAAAAACTTGTCTCTTGTCTCATACAATTCTAACAAGATTATGTATCTTATATGTATATAAATTGTCGCGAGCTTGTGTGTGAGCAGCACAAGCAAACTTCGAAGGGCTTAAAAGACGAAAATTACATTAGAGCCGCGCCGCGTCCTAAATATAGAAAATATTTCCCGTTCCACCTCACTTTGTCTCAACACAATGTAGCCAGCCGGAGAGCACTTAAATTAAAAGGCTACCCGTAATTATGTTTGCGAGTACGTTGTTTTTCGCAGAATGAAGACACTCCAGACGTATTCTCCCTTTTGCAGGCAGACGTGACGTACGTTACCTGAGCAAGAGATCAAAGTTATGAATCAGTGTAGAGTGCCAAAGCGTACCTATCTACAGAGTTTTTATTGAATTATTAGTTCGGTCTTTAATTAGCTAACCAATATTGATTTTAAAATAATAAAACTTGAATTGCCGATTGTGTACACAAACAAAAAAAATATCACTATTTTCTTTTTCTACTAATATTTAATTAAATTATATAATTAATGTATTTTTTATTTATTTATACTTTAAAAAGCAAATAGTTTAAAAAGTTTTTTTAAAATTATAAATAAGGGCATATAAATGTGATTATTCTTGTAATGGCAACCAACTTTAGTTTTTTTTTAATAAAAACATTTTATTCTGAGTGACTAAGTAACAACATATTGAAATAAATTGAATAAAATATGTTGTAATATTGAAACTAACACTGCCGTGAAAGCAAATATTCTTTTCTAGGAATAATGCCGCAAGGTTACGTTGCATCTGACAAGGAGGCCAGAGTTTTGGCTATGAACGAACAGATAGTTACATAATTGAATTGTATAGAAACTACAAGCTTGCACTGTAAACTACTCATTACTTACACCTGTTATTATAACATTAAATTTACACACTTATTGATAATCAACAATACCACATTCATCTTTACAAACCTTTTTTGTAATCCGCAATCATTATTAGCCCGCATTAATGTCGACAAACTTCTTTTTTAATTTTTTAACACAAATTAACTTTCAAGAAGTGGTGTTTGTTTTAAAATAGTTTATTTCTATTTATTCTAAACGCATTTCGAGAACTGGAACTTTGGGTACTTGAACCTAACTCATATCAACAAAACTACTAATTCAGACCTAACAGCAAATATTAAAACGCTATTATTATTATTATGGCTTAATCTGAGTTGATTTATTCCACATATTAAAATAAAAAAAATTTAAAACTAGTTTAAATTCATTTTAGTTAATACATTAAACTTTAAAAGGTTTGATATGTTATTAAACTGTTACATTGATTATAAATGTTTATAAGTACTTTCTATTGTGATAGCTCAGCAAGCCGGCTTCCGTAAAGGATATAGCACTACAGATCACCTGCAAACTATCTGCTTATTGATCGAAAAAACTGCAGAGTATATCGTCTCTCTGCATATAACCTTTATAGGCTACGAAAAGGCATTTGACTCTATAGAGCTATGGGCAATATTTAATGCAATGGACAACGCTAGAATAGATTCACGCTACACCAATTTATTGAAATTCATCTACAGCAACGCAACAATGCAAGTCAACATAGACGAAGATACTACCACTAATAAGATCCGTATAGAGGAAGGAGTGAGACAACGGGACACAATATCACCCAAATTATTTACTCTAGCTTTAGAGAATATTTTTAAAAAAGTATCCTGAGAATCTAAAGGTATAAAGGTTGACGGAAAATACCTAAACCATCTTCGGTTTGCAGACGATATAGTTCTTATTAGTGAAAAAAACGAGGAATTAGTAGATATGCTAAAGCAACTTAACGCCGAGTCGAGGAAAGTTGGTTTGAACATGAATTTAACAAAAACAAAATTAATGGTCCACTGGAAAATGAAACCGATGTAACCATCAAAGATCAAAAAATTGAATACGTAAAAGAATACATCTACTTAGGCCATAAAATAAAATTAGGCAAAGAAAACCAAACCGCTGAAATAGCACGAAGAATACAACACAGTTGGGCGGCTTTCGGAAAGCTAAGACACATTCTCAAAAACCAAGACATACCACACAGTCTTAAACGAGAAGCGTATAACAAATGCATACTACCCGTTAAAACATACGGATTGGAGACCATGACCCTCACTGTAAGAAATGCTAATAGGCTAAAAAAACACAAAGAGCAATGGAACGTGCCATGCTCGGCGTAAGCTTGAGGGATAAAATTCGCAACTAATGAAAAGAATTTCCAAACTCAATTAGAGCTGGGTAGGGCACGTTGCAAGACAAGATGACTCTAAGTGGACAAATAGAATCACAACATGGAAACCGAGGGAAACAAAACGAAGCGATGGAAAGCCGCAAAAAAGATGGCTAGATGACATCAAAGAGGTAGCAGTGAAAAGATGGCAACACCTAGCAAAAGATAGAGAAAAATGGAAAGGTAAAAAGGAGACTTACGTTCAGAAGTGGACATTAGAAGGTTGATGAAGAAGAAGAAGAAGAAAAGCTCAGCATTTACCATATTATAACACGCACTTAAAATTACTTTGAGAAGCCCATTTTACATCCGAATTAAACATTATATTTGCAATTTAACAAACAAAAACCTTCTCACAACAAACTAGTCTTGCAAAGATTGGGAAAAAACCTTTTTCTAACAAATCTGCATTTCAGAGATATGCAAAAAACTCTATGATTAAATGAGGGAAGGGAGGAAAAAAAGCATCTTTTCTTATTACTAAAAACAACTTAAACCGCAAAGACAGGCATAAAAACACCACGTACGGCTCTTTATTAAAAATAAAAACACTTGTTTGTTAATGACAAAAAGAAGTGATGATCATTCCTTCCGTTATTTAATCAGTGTTTTGTCTGTCACTGCGGGGCAAGTTTATTAAAGAAAAATTTTTGCTTGTTTTTGCGGGATAAGTTTGTCAAAAAAGAATTTTTATTAAATTTGTTTGCTTGTTTCTGCAAGGCAAGTTAGTTAGGAAAAGTTTTCTTTCACGTTTTTTTCATTGCAAGTTTATTGTGAAAAGATTTTATTTTAGTTTCTGAAAGACAAATTTGCTAGAATAAAGTTTTTTGCATATCTTTGCAGAACAAGTTTGTTGAGAGAAGATTTTATTCTTGTTTTTCCGGGACAAATTTTGTTGGAAAAAGTTTTTTTGTTGGAAGAGAGTTTTTTGTCTGTTCATGCAAAACAAGTTTGTTAGAATAAGATTTTCTGCCTGTCTTTGCAGGGCAAATTTGTTAACAAAAATTTGTTTGCCTGTTCCTGCAGGCAAAATTGTTGGTGAAATTTTTTTGCTTGTCTTTGTGGTGCAAGTTTGTTGGCAAATCTCTTGAGGTAAAGTTTATTGCTTGTTCTTGTTAGGAAATGTTTATGAAAAAAAGTTTTTTTGCTTTGTTTTAGAAAAGAGTTTTATTCTTGTTTTTGCGGCACAAGATTGTTGGAAAAAAGTTTTGTGTATCCCTGCGGAGCAAATTTGATGAAGAAAATTTGTTTGCCTGTCCTTGCGGGAATTTGTTAAAAGTAAGCTTTATTCCTGTCTCTACAAGTTTGTTGTAAACATTATTTTTGCTTGTCCTTGCGTCCCAGTTTGTTGGGATAGAATTTTTGTTTGTCTTTTCGGGGCAAGTTTGTTGAAAAATGATTTTATTTTTATTCTTATAAGACAAGTTTGTTGGAGAAAGGTTTTTTGCAAATTCCTGCAAAGCAAATTGGTTTGAAAAAGATTTTTTTTGTACTTGCGGGACAAGTTTGTTTGCCTATATATAATCGTCTGTTCCTGCAAAGCATAAAATGTAAAAAAAATATTTTTGTTTTTGCGGGACAAGTTTGATAGAGAAAGGTTTTTACCCTGTGCGTGCGTTGCTGTTTATAAACTTTGCTTTTACTCATCATGTCTGTCATAGTCTCAACTTCTTTCATACACCCAAGGCATAGGAAACCATTTCTACTTTATTTTTATGCAAATACTTGTTAAGTTATTAAGTTTTGAATTAATAGTTTTAAAAGGCTTAATTTTATTTTGTGATACTAGTTTTATTTAAGAAGAAAATTTTTGTTATATGTTTTACTTTAGATAGCGCAGCAATTATTCTATCAAGTATTATAAATAATAAGATCAACTTTTGAAAAATAATGTAAAGAGAATGTACTTTTTTACACATACATAATTACTATGTTATAGCATATGTGTTCTATCACTGAGTACATTGTAAGCAAACGTATCCATCTGTTACATTTTTTATTAGAATAAAATCAAAGCAGCATGCCAGACCATTCCGTATAAAAAGTAGGCAGTAGTGTACTAATTACATCAATTTAATATATTACTAGTTGCGAATACAAGGGGGACTCTCGCTCCGACCCTAGCATGATATTATCAAAATTAAAGCATCAGATTTTTGCAGCTGTATGGGTTGTGTAGTATTATTTAAATAATAGAAAGTATGTGCTGTTTTTACAATATATATTTTAATCGGCCAATTTTAAGACAGCAACCTTGTCATCAGGTATGTTAAATAATGTTGTTATATACATATTGTTTATGTTATTCAGTTTTTCAGTTTTAAATAAGATATTTATTTTGTATTCAAATTCTTTGAAACAGATGATCTTGAACTTATTTATTACAATAAATAAACCAGTGTACTTATTTACTAGTTTGAATTTAGAAACACACCGTAATTTAAATTAGCGACAAAAAGCGGTCGATGTACCAACTGATTATTACGTGCTAAACAACGTCCAACCGACGGATGTAAGTGCAACAGATAACAATCAATAATTTTAAAAATACTTCGTTCAGACCGACCCTTGTTGGTGTAACCCGCCATAAGAATCATTTAAATTTATTGTATATTCTTAATTAAATATTTATCATAACTATATGATTACTTATTAAATGTTTAGTTATAAAAGGAAATTACACTAAAAAAAGTATAAAGTTTAACCAGTTTCATCTTTTTCTTGTAAAAAAAAATTATTCACAACTCGGAGACTATTATTATTAGTGGTTTTATCTTTGCTGCACAGCACAAAAATATGGTGAAGGAGCCGGGCTACGTATTTATTAACCTCTAAGTAGTTAATAAGTATACATACGCAAAACTTTTTTTAATGTGTATTGGTTAACACGTATATATACGCGCTATAATATTATGCTAATAACTTTATGTTTATATCGTATATGCACGCCTATAGTGCGTTATAGTGTGTATCCGCATTGTATTCATGGCCTCAGTTGAATGGTTTTTGCCGGCAATCAGTATGTCTGTGTTTATGATGCAATATAGTCGTTCGTATTGACGCACCGCTACAACCATATTAGAAAAGAATTTTACTAAAGGTATGTATTTATTTACTAATAATAAATTAATAATTTTATATTATGTAGAATCAATTATATGTTAACATGAAATTATTTCGACATTTTCTAGATTTGACTTGTTTGAATTATTTTCATATTTACAAAAAATTAAATGGAAAAAAAAACTAAGAATGAACTTCCTAATCGAATTGGCAGAGCAACTGATTGAAAACAATTCTGATACAAAACGTGTTCTAAGAAGATCAAAGACACCAAAGTTGTCTCGATTACTTGAACGTCATTTCCCAGAAATAATTCCACCTACTACATACAAAAGAAAACCTCAAAAACGTTGCGTAGTTTGCGCTTTAAAAGGCAAACGCAAGGAATCCATCTATTGCTGTTCTGAATGTAAAACTGGCCGTTGTCCTGCGCCTTGCTTGCAATGAATACCACACCAAGTAGATAATTTTGTGTTATAATTTGTTAAATTGTTATTTATGTATTTTTTTGTTACTTGCATTTAAATAAACATTTTGATATAAACTACCTGTTAAAATAATTTTATCAAAAATCAAAAAAATAAAGGTAATGGTTAGGACGTACATTTTTTTTATATGTACGCTAGCGGTAAAAACGACTTGCCACCCAGGATTGCAATATGCGTATCGCTTCGTAACACTTAAGAGATTAAATAAAGCTTTTTTTCATAAAAAAAAATAAACGGTCAATAAAAATCTTAACTCTGGATGCTTACAACAAATGTTTTAATATTTTTTTTTTTATATTTTAATATGGATTTTTGCTCATGCTCATAAACAATAGCCAGTTTCAGATTCAAGGCTGTCGCATACAAACTTAGTTTTGTATTACCGTTTTCTGGCTGAAAAAGTGACGCATTCTTTATATTTTTCAATGATCTTTCTAAAAGATAAGTTTTAGATTTACACTCACAATTTTCTTTTCTTTTAAAAAATTTACAGTTTTCGAAGGTTGGATCGTTGTTGTGTTTCAAAAATATAGTTTTTTTTTAGCAATTTGTATTTGCGCAAAAACTGCTGCAAATTAATTTTAACCTTATTTTTTTACCATTGTGTTACCTGTATGTATACTAACTTCAAAAATGTACTAAACTTAATCCAGTAGTGTGGTAGTAATATTATACAATATCTTAACAAATCGCAAATAAATCCTCTACTATTATCCGATAAAAATGTTGTAAACATTTTTATATCGTGTACATACACTGTTTCTTTTTTTGCCGGTAAACCAATTTTCTGTAATATTTGTTTTTTAATAATAATTAGACCAATGTTGTCTAACACAGAGTTTGTAGCATTTTCGGATTTTATTATTTCATTAAAATCTCAAAGATTTCTATTAAATTTTGAATTTTATTTTTTTTTTATTTTTTTTATTTTAATAAACATATTACAATATAAGTAGTAAAAATGTTATTCAATTATACTCAGTTTACAAAATATGAAACCTTAAACGGGTTGCAGTGGTAATACAACATCTAGCTATCTTTACTCTACATCTAGCTTGCCACAACACTCTTCTACAGTGTTTTAAACTTGAATGAATAAAAATGTTAAGCATCTTAAAAAATAAACGTGGTAAAACTGAATTTTGAACAACATTGCCACTTTGCTTTGTTTGCGGCGCAAAGTAAATATGTATATAAACTAAGAGTAATATTTATTAGAATAGAATAATAAAATAAAGCATTTTTCGTAATAAGGTTTGATACAATATTCCAATCTTTACGCAAATCATTTTAATTGTTTGATTGACTTAATATAAAATGCATGTTTAAATCTTTAAAAGAATATTTAACAAAGTATATAAGTATAAGATTTTTCAAATAATTGTAAATTTTGAAATGGCTAATGATGTATCTGTTCTTTTTACACACAAGCTATCGGTATTTGCTATCTTCAAACGTTTAACAGTCGGTAGCTATTGTGTGAGAAGAACAGATACAGCTATTTCAGCGGCATACAGGAATACAAATAAATTTATTCTTAACCTTGCGTCTCTTTTAGGTTGACCAGACATACTCTTTTTTTAGTAACATATATTCTTTTTAATATATAATAATTAAAAAAAATCTTTTTTTTTGTTAAAAACTAGTTTTTATATCATTTCAATTGTGCTTTTTTATGTATTTTTTGTAATCAGTATTACCAAAAACATAAAAGCGCAATAAATAATTTATTTAATACTGATACGCTAGCTAGACGTCTGAAAACAGTAAAACAATATTTTTAAATTTTATGCAAAAGTGTTTGAAAATTAAATGTTTTTATAAAATTAAAAATTGCAAAATCTGACTATGAAATATTAAAATTAAGTTAGAAAGAAACAAAATCATTAATAAACTGTTGAAATCTCAAATTTTTTGTTTATAAAATGTCAAAAATAGAATTTTGGCTTTAAAACATTGTTAGAAAGCACCAAACTCCAATCATAAACTGATTAAAAATGTAAAAAAATTATAAATTTTCAAAAATTGCTAAAACTAACATATTTTCATATAAAATCAAAACCTGTCCAAAAACTGTTAAAAATTAATTAAATTATATTCATAAAAAGTCAAAAATAGCAAAAAAATTAAAATTTAGTCATACACTGTCAAAAAGTACAAAATTCTATCTATAAATATCTAAAACAGCAAAATCTAGCCATAAATGATAAAAAAAATGGTCAAAAAGTATTAAAAACACAATAAACTAATAATAACTAAAACATTCTATTTATAAAAAGTCCAAAATAGCAAAATTGACCAAAAAACCAGTCAAAGCTTTGTTAATAAAATGTCAAAAACGGCTCAATTTGATTACCAAAATTCGGCCACAAACTGTTAATTAAAAAGTGTACACATTTTTATAAAATATAGCTATAATACATCAAATGTTGCCAAATTTTGGCATAAACTCTTAAAAAGTATAAAATTTTTTTAATAAAATGTCTATAATAAAATAATCCAATTTTAAAACAAATACAAGTCTAAAATATTGTCAGAAAGCACTAAAATCCAGTCATCAATTGTTTTCTTTTTATGGAATGTTAAAACAAGTAAAAGGCTAAAAAGTATGAAAATATTGTATTAATTGTTAAAAAATGTAAATCTTTATCATAACAAAATCAAAAATCAAAAATAGCTAAATTTGGTCATAAAACATTAAAACATTTTCAGATGAAATCAAAATTTGACTAAAAACTGTTTTTTAAAATGTCAAAAGTAGCAAACTTTGGCCTAAAAACATAAAAATATTGTTGGAAAACTACAAAATTTAGCTGCAAAGTCTTAAACTTTATTAGTTATAAAATATCAAAATATTGTCAAAAAATCTGTTTTTGTTTGTAGAATGTCAAAATTTAGTCATTAATTTTTACAAAGTGCAAAACCCTATCGAAAAAGTCAAAAATAGCTGAATCTCGGTCAAAATTTATTCAAAAATATTAAATATTTTAGATAAAATCAGAATTCAGCCAAAAACGGTTAATATAGTGTCATACAATGTCAAAAACATTTAAAAACTCTAAAATTATATTCATAAAATATTAAAAGTAGCAAAATCTATCTATAAAGTATAAAAATGTTGTCAGAAAATAAAGATTCACCATAAACTGTTAAAAACTGCAATATCCTATTTATAAAAAGTCAATAATGGCAAAATTCTGTTTTAAAATATTAAAATATATTCAAAAAGAAACAAAATCCGGCTAAAAACGGTTAAAAATTCAGATATATATATATAATATCTTTATTCATAAAAGAAAATCATAATATATAATACAAAATACTATAAAAAAAATGTATACATTTTTGTGAAAATAAACAAATATAAAATTCTTTTACAAAATGGCCATCGACCGTAGTCTTTCAGCCTAAGCTAGGTCCATATTTGATAATGACAACAAACAAAAACAAAACAAAAAAAAAGTGTTAGACGTCAGTTTTCAGGGAGAGGATATTTTGGAATAAAGGTTGGGTTGGAGTTTTAAATTTTGATGTGACTAGTGGATTTTTCAGTATAATTAAATCATTAAAAATTTCGGTGTTTTTGGCATTATTGGCAAACTTTATTTGAAGCTTTCTCAGCCGATCGCTTAATGGGATTATCTTTGTTTTTGCATATAATAGCTCCTTGGAGGTATTATATAGAGGGTTGTTGGGATGGCGGATTTTAGTGATGGAGCGTAGACAGGCTCTTTCAGCAATATACAAATGATTAAGGGTAGGTTTGGTGGAATTTAAATACAGTATATATGCATAATCCAGTAGAGGGCGGCAAATAGTTTTATAAATATGTGTTGCACATTTAGTGTTAATGCCAGCGTTTTTGTATGTTAGCGAACGAAAATGTTTTGCTCTACTGATTATGCTAGCTTTAATTAATCGGGTGTATGTATTAAATTTTAGCTTAGTGTCAAACAATATCCCCAATTAATTGCATATCTGTGACGGAGGAATTAGTTGTTGGTTCATACTGATACAGGGAGAGTTGATAGTTACTTTATGGTAAGGAATAAAAAGTTGTGTTTTTGACGGATTTGCAAGGAGCCGCCATTTATTAAACCACATACATGTTTTGTCTAATAAAGATTGTACTTGTTCGATGGAAGACTTTAACGACTTGTCATGCGATATAAGTGTTGTAGTGCAGTAGTTTGGGTTAGCAGAGTAAATATCGTGACAGAAAAGATTGTATAGGAGTGGCGAGAGTAGAGACTCTTGCGGAACACCTTGGTGTGGAGTAAATGAATGGGAATAGGACGAACGTATGCGAACTTGAAGAGTTTGGTTATTTAGGAATTGATTAAGTAATTTTAGTAAGTGAGAAGGGAGTTTTAGGTTAGATAGTTTAAAAAGGAGATCTGTATGCCAGACTGAATCAAACGCTTTGTTTATATCCATAAACAAAACGATCGAATGCTTTCCCTCCAGGTGAGATGTTTGTAGATTAAATGTAAGGATTGTTAGAGGATGTAATGTTGAATGACGTTTAAGGAAACCAAACTGAGACATAGAAATGTTTCTCTCTGTGTGCGTCAAAATCTTATTGTAAATAATTGATTCAAATATCTTTCCAAGCAGTGTAATGGGACGATAGCTAGATGGGTGAGACAAATTACAATTGGATTTAGGTATACAAACAATTGTTTCTAGTTTCCATTCGTGAGGGAAGTATTGATAAGAAAGACAGTATTTATAAATCTCAATAACGTAATTGTGAATATTTTCATTAAACTGTCTTAAAATATTTCTTGTTAGTAAGTCTTGTCCAAGCGCTGAGTTTTTACCATTGTTTAAAATGTCAAAGTAAATGTCTTTGTCTATTGTTTCGTCTTCTGGTGTCACGTAGGTTTGACTAGAAAATATTGAATACCATTTATTTACGTTAATTAAATTGTCCTTGTCCTTGAGTGAGAAAAAGCAAAGGCGTCGTTAAAATGATTACAAAATACGTTGGCAATATCTATGTCTGTGGAACAGTATTTGTTTGTTGTCGGGTCAATAATTGAATGGATTACATTAGACTTTTTGTATTTAGTTAACTTTTTTATTTCGCTAAAGTAAGTCTTTCCGTTTTTGTCGTTGATTTTATTGCATGCTGCAATGTATTTGTTATTTCTATACTGAAGTACAAGGTCATGAATGTTTTTGTTGAGGTCATTGAACTGTCTTTTAATTGTCCTGTCATTTGTCGATTGAAAATCTCTGTACAGTTGTCTTTTATATTTTATCAATCTAAGAATGAATGGTGGGAGGGGGTAGTTGTAATAAGATTTTACTACCTTAGGGGTATTGTTTTAAATGGAAGATGAAACAATTGATGAAAATGATTTTATGGTGTTAGGAGTTATGATTGGGTTAGAGCTAATAAAAGAGTTTACGTCTTGATTTACACGCTTTTATTATTAAAATTGTAAATAAATTCGTTCTTGGGAGCAGGCAAAGATGAATACTGAGTTGAAAAAATATTGCAAGGTGATCTGAACAAAGATCGGGAATGACACTTACTGCATGGATAAGGGGTTTTAAACTAGATGTACATAAAAGAAGATCAGGTGTGGTACATTGATTGTCAGCCATTATAAATGTTGGAGGAGTAGGAATTTTGGAAAATTGGAGTTGGAAAGGAATTGTTGAAGATGTTTAGTTTTTCTAAGGTTTACATTGAAATCACCAATGATTATAGCATGAGGATATTGTGCAGCTTTTACTAAAATATTATCTTCAATATTGGAAGTTGGATGAATGTATACTAAAAAAATGTGAATTTTATCTTGTAAAATAGGGATTGCAAAGTGGAGGCATTCATTTAATAGATTGTTAATGCTGGGAGGATTATCTTTTCTTAAAGTGATAGCTGGGTGGGTCATTACTACGGACCCTATTCTGTTATTATGATGCAGGATTTTGGAAGGATTATGGATAGTGGACCAGTTTCGAAACAAATTAGGATTTTTTGTTTTAGTCACAACAAACATGGCACAGAATATATTTTTATTAATTAGAAAAATTTTAATAAGAGGGGATTTACGAGGATAGCTATTAATGTTAGAGTAAAGAAAGTTTATGTTAGGCATTTTGAGGCTGAGATATTGTTACTTGTATGCCATTAATGGGGACAGTGGGAGGGCTATCGTTTGGATTATGGAGATCTAACATTACAATAAATATTCGATTCCCGGAGAAAGAAACAAGTGTATCTATATTGTGTAATTCAATAAATCTACATTTTAATTTTTTGATAAGTTCTTGTCGGTTTGTGTTAGTTGGGGAGTTTATGTGCGTTATATATTTGTCGATTATATAATCGTGAATGGTAATTGGGGCATGAATTCTAGATGATTTTGTGATGTTTTTATCAATGTCTGCTGACCTTTTGTTTGCCGATTTTATTATATATATATATATTTGTAGGACGGATCTTGCATTTGAATGACCACGCTTCGTGTCCTTCCTGTTGACATGAGGTGCATCTTGTAGGTTGTGTGCTGGAACAGGCTGTAGTCTTGTGATTTTGGCCACATTTGCTGCAAATTGGTGTTGCTGTGCAGTTTTCAATAGTATGCTCAAACGAATTGCATTGTCCGCACGGAATAGGGATTGGTGCTGGAGCATGGCTTTTATAAACAGGAAAGTGTTTGTTTTTATAGAACACGCCTTGTTGAAGAAACTTTTGGTAAGCATCTACATCTGCTGTTATGATTCTTATTTTATAGGTAGGTTGTCCAGTTTACAATATCGATGACTAATGTTATTGTTTATAAGATGAGTTTTAATTTCATTTTCGTTGATTTTTTGATCCACGAATGTTATAGCCGCTGAGTATGAAGCGCTAGGTGTTTTATTTGATAACATCGGTTTGTTTGGCGGAGTCTCTTTAAACAGTTTTGCTATTTTAAGTTGCTGTAATTCTTTCAGCATGCCAATGGTTGTATCTTTATTATTATTTGTTTTTATAATAAAGCCTGTTTGGGTAGATAAGATAATATCATTGGAGTTAATTGTGTTTCTACTCCATAAATCTGATAGTTGAATTCTTGTGCATTTTTTTGTTGTTTCAACATAATATGCAGAGTTAAAATTGTTGTTATTGTGTCTAGTTCTGTTTGATAATATAAATTGACTATGTTGTGGTTTTTGTTTGTTGTTATTAATGTTAATTGTATTTATTTGTTGCTGTGAAGTTGACGCAGTAGTCTTAGTAGGTGTTACTGTTTGTATTTTAAAATAATTCTCTTGTTTACCTTTTTTATTTGCCAGATCATTTTTAGTTGGCCTTCCCCTCTTTTTCCTATTTGGGAGTTTAAATGTCTCACCTTGCGACTGAGATTGATCAGGCGGATAGTCCGATACGGAACCGGCTTGGCTCTCCGAATCGCTGACATCGTTCGACTGCAACATATTTGCCTCGTCCTGCTGCATATTATTGGCCGGATTCATTATTATTAGATTTAACCCCTTGGATAGGGACAAAACTATTTAATTGTTTGTAACACTTATAAACACTTAATTTTACATTCACAGTTTAACAAAAATATATTTACTTGTAGGTAATTAATGAAGTTTTATTCTGAGTCGAAAATATGCGTCTGTGCAATACTTGAGCTCGTGTGCGAATGTTCTTTTTAATATTATTTAATATAACGGTAATACATATACATAAAAAAATACGCTGCCGAGAACTTACAAAACTAATAATTCTTCTAACTTTAACTATTCCGTGTGTAAAAAATAATTCATCAGAATTCTATATTAAGTAATATTATAAGGACACTTCAACTATTATATTTTGTAATTATTAAATAAATTATTCATTAAATATAGAAAATTTGAAAAAAGTACAATAAAGGTAAAATTATATTATTTTTCTATGTAAGTAATCAGATTAAATTGAGGTTTATTGCCCTGAAAACGCCAGAGGTTCTGAAAATGTGCAGAGTAGTAAGGTAATACTATCTTTGTCATAGCTTAGAGAGAGACGACATTTGGAGGAAGGCACTAGCTACAATGGGCGTCTTATATCATAGCTATAAAGTTCCAATTTTCTTTAATATAATTACATATATGCAAATTTAATTATTACAAAATACATTTGATACCATAATATAAAACAATATATTTTTGCAATAACTCAAAAATTAAAAGTACATGAAATATAAAAAAAACAGGTTACCATCACTCTGCATTGATTGGGTTGCAGAGATTCTGCGCTTATTATCTTAGTAAGGCGGTAATTAAAATATCATGTAAGTTTCATTCATTTTATGGTGTGATAGCTCAATGGTAGAGCACTTGCATATCATGCGAGCAGTCCGGGGTGCATGTTCCGATGTTGTGACATGTTCTGATACACTCCGCGCGCCTCGCTCGCAGCTTGTTATTGCGATGCGTGTTTATTCTTTAGTTACGTTTGTTCCGTTTCTGTTTAATACTAAATTTAACATTATTCTTTATGTATGCAAGTATGCAATAATAATAATAATAATTAATTTTCGTAATATTAATTAATTTTAATGAATTATTTAATCTGAATATGTATGTATATTGCATATAATATATTTGTAATCTAATATTTTAATTTAACTAGAAATTGTTTTGTAAGTTTTGTTAATCTTATTATAATAACAATATCTAGTTAAATTAAAATATCAGATTATAAATATATTATATCAAATACACATTTTAGTTAATTTAACATTATTGTTTACATATGCCATAATAATAATAATAATTATTATTATTATTAATTTTAAATACTTACTTAATCTGAATATTTAAGTATAATTTAATTTTATAATTTATCTAGAAATAATGTTAAATTTAATATTAAACAGAAACAGAACAAACTTAACTAAAGAATAAACACGCATCATAACAAGATGCGAGCGAGGCGCGCGGAGTGTATCAGAACATGTCATAACATCGGAACATGCGTCCGGGGTTCGATCCCCGAAATATGACTGAAATGATAACTTGCTCTTTATCCACCAGCGTGGTTCGGAAGTCACGTATTAAGCTGTTGGTCCCATCAAACCACTTTAAACAAGTCGTAGACTTACTATGGCGATGTAAAATAGCCGTAAAAAGCATAATAAAAATAAAATATAAAAAATCTTAGAGTTGATTCTAATTTAGATTTTAAAACTAAATGTGTGTAGATTGTCTTGCGTCTTATCTATTTGATTGAAATAAGTATTTTTATCAAAATAGTTTTTCTGTTTTATAATATTAAAATAAGGCGCAACACAAAAAACATATTACATGTTTATTTACACCTTAAGTATAAATTATTTATTTTAAATTAACAATATTTTTATATAACATATATTTAATACGACTATTGATTATTAAAATTGTAAAAATTAGAAATAAAAAATTAACTCAATAGTACATAAATATAAAATTAAAAAGATGAATAAAAGTTTTTTCAAAATAATTACTTTGCTAATTTATAACAATAATGTAAATGTAAGTGGCAAAATTAGTGTATATGTCAATGTTCTCCAATTAATTAGTATAGTACACACACAGTGTTAGTAGGAAGTAAAGTTGGTTTAGCACTAGGATTATCCATATAATTTTATTGCACTAGGTTTAAATTTTATGTGCAAAAGTAGCAAAAATAATTTTATAACTCACATTGCAAATTATAACATTGTGGTCTATATAGCCAAAAAGATACATGTAATAAATACGTAACTGGTGAGAAACTAACCATAAAAGCTGGTTAAGAGGTTTCATATAAGAATACATAAGAGCAGTTTTTAGTTTAGCTAGCCCATACGCAATCAATATTTTGAAGTTGTATCTATTGATTATCATTCAGCAGACCATCCTCAAGTTATGATTTTATTATTCCAATATTTTTTTTAGGTTCAATACCATTTCAAGATTAGTTAGTAGTTGCAATAACCATATTTACATTTCTAACGCATGTACTGTCGGCAAATCTTTTATGTTTTTATTCAATTTGTTGCGCTCGTAAACGTCACTGTGACAAGGGGATTTACACATACAAAGAAGATGCCACCGACCACCACTACAAAATGCAAATATTTACACAACAAAGTATTTTAATAAATAAATTAATAGTACAATTTCTATTTGTGTATTACTAACAAAAATATCAATTACATTTTATTATAATTAATAATAAAATTCTATTACAAAATTTAAAGATTATTTAAATATAATAATTTATGTTTTAAGTTAAATAACTTAAAAATAATAATTCAAATATTTATTTAAATAGTTTACTATGAAGGTGTGCTGTTGTTTTTAGTATTATTGCAAAAACAATTAGGTTTAGTTTTTTAAATAGCAAAATATAATTATTTTTTTTTTTATTTCTCTGATATTCTAAATCTAACCATATAAAATAATTATAAATTTTGCTACAACATAAAAACATGTTATTTGTTTTTACATTAGAAATATGATTGTAATAAAGTATTTTGTCGTGAAAATTTGCTAATTCTTAATTTTTGCGGTAATTTTATAGTTTTAAGTATCTGGAAGGATCCAAAAGTGCTTCTGAAGACAACAAAGAAATGGTACTTTAAAAAATGTTATTGCTCTACCTTTCTAAAAACAACAGAGAGTTTTGATACTGCCTAAATATTTATTTATAGCTATCTAGAAGCAACAAACAAAGAGTTTTGATACTTTATAAACTTGATAGCACTGTAAGTAGTTACATTGGTGAACAATATTAAAATAAATGATAAAAAGGTTTTTAGGTATTAAAGTTATTACAATCTAAAAAAGTGCTGTGTGATTTACAAAATAATAATTCAGTTAAGTAATTCAATTGATTTACCTTTGTAAGTTACGTGATTATAAAAAAAAATATATTTTTTTGCAGTTGAAAATTGTATGAGGGACTGAAAACAATTACAAGCTAATAAGAATTATTATAAAGAAAATATAGCTTAATGTAAAACTTCAAATAATATTTTTATACAAACATGACTTGTCATTAATTCTCAAAAAAATTAAACTTGTTTCTTTAATTCAATATGAAACAAATCTGTTGAGGAACGATGTGGTTTTTGGTAGGGTAAGATAATAATTGTCGGGTGATGATGAAGTGTTAATGCGGTGTTGATAAAATAAAAGGGGACCAGATATTATTTTAAGTAAAAAAGATTGTAGTTCTACGATTACTGAAAAAAATAATAAACCAAAGCTGTAAATTAATACTTATTATAAGCGGGTAACCAAAAATTGACAAAATACAATCCTTGGATTTCTGCCAAGAAGTAAAATAGATCCCAATCAAGAAAGATATAATCAAGTAAGACAAAAAACGCGGAAGAATTTTCAATCTTGACAATGCCTATCCAATTGCCCTACGCGTACAAAGAACAATCAAACATCAACAGAACAAAAAAATATATAGTCTACAAAAAATTGCCCAATTCTTACTTTTATACTTAACTACGTGCTACTAAAAAAGAATGCAAAATAATCAAACTAAATTTGAAATCTCTGTTAGGCTAAATCGCTTTACAGTTAAAAAATATACCCGTCATTTAAAAAAAAAAACTGTTTTTTTAATTTTCTGCAAAATTTTCATAATTTAAGGATAAACATTTTTAGCTATAAAATCTTATTGTTTAGACAAATTTAAAGAAAAAAGTTAATTATAATTTTTTGTAATGTAAAAAAACTCAAAAATCTTAATTTTTTAAAATTTTGATTGCTTATTACTCAGAAATGGATTACTAAAAAAATCTGAAAAAAATCACATAATCAGGATTCATGTAGAGGAAGGCATTTTCAATGGTTTAAACAGAAACAAATTTTTATTCCGTACACTTGACTTTTACATGACCATATATACAGAGTGTTTCAAAACATGTGTCGGAAAATAAAGTGTGGGATTTTATGGCGAAATTATAAAAAAAAAGTTCTTATTAACATGGTTCCGCAAACGCAATACTAAGCAATAACATAAAAAACAAGAAAAATCACAAAAATTGTTGAAAATGACCTCCTCCTACGGTAACGCAGGCTTCCAACTTACGTCTTAGTGACTGACGTACCCGTTCGAAAATTCCTGGAGTGTTTTGTATCGTATTGCTGGATGCAATAATGCAATTTTTTAATCTTCATCAGTATTAACTGATGTAGTGTAAACTAAACATTTTAAGTGACCCTACAAAAAAAATCCAAAACTTTTAGATCTGGAGACCAAGGAGACCAAGCCTGTAGGTTTTCTCGACCTATCTAACGGTTCCTATACTGTTCATTTAAGAATTGACGCGCAACTAAACTAAAATGTGCAGAAGCACCATCGTGCATAAACTACATTTTGTTTCTTAATTGAACCGGAACGTCCTCTCAAAGTCCTGACTGCTCTTCTTCAAAAAAATTACGATATGATTGACAAATTAGCATAAACGGCAAAAAATATGAACCTTTTAAATGGTCTTCTACAACACCTGCCTAAACATTAACGGAATATGTTTGCTGATGATGGCCTAACATTATGGCATGCGGATTTTTGTCGGCCCATACATGATTATTATGGAAGTTTATATTTGCATTGCAAGAAAAATTTGCTTTGTCCGTAAAACAAACTTGTTCTAAGAATTGAGGATTTTGCGCAATGCTTTCTGAATTATTGAAACTATTGACACATAGCCAATTTTTGCGGAAAATCCGCTAGTAGGATAATTTGTAATTGTTGTATGTGATAAGGATATAACATCTGGCTTTTTATTATCTTTCACACTGTAACGTAACTAAGGTTTATGTTTAAAGCTATTTTTCTAGTGCTAGTTGATATTGTCTTCAATTTCTTGAAGAACATCTGCTTCAATTTGCGGAAGTAGCAGGCGAGGGCTCCCATTTTTTGCAGCTCTTTTATGTACACTTCCAGTTTGAAGTAGACTTTTGTGAATACGAATAAATGTTCTTTTATTTGGTACCTGTCAGTTTGGAAACCATTCTTGATAAAATCAACGAGCATTTGCTGCATTTCCATCAGCAACGCCATAAACAAAATGCATATTGCACATCTTGCTATCACTATTATTATTCATTTTGCTATCAACGCGCAAGCAAAATACTAAGAATGAGCAAATTAATTGGGTAATAAAGATAATAAGTTCTCGCGATATTGATTCCTTTTAAAAAAGGTTATTTAACAACTAAACGACAATTGTCAATAACTCAAATGCATAAAACAAATGCATAAACGCTGAAGACTAAATCAAAAACAAATGTTTTTATCAACATCAAAACATTTTGCTACTTTTTTTCATGTTTTTCAAAATAAAATTCCGTGTTTCTCTAAAACGGTTTAAGTTAGGGCTTTTGACTAAAAGTACCTCTTCTGTGTAGAAAATATTGATGGTTCACAATGTGCTTTTAGAATGCCAAATTCGCAAGTATCATAGAAATTTGAGCTATAAAAACCTCACGCAACCCTAAAATCTCCGTCAATGGCACATGAAAAAATTAAATAAGCGCTTAAAAAGTAGCTAACATTAATGCTAAGATGTGTACAAAAGCTGAGTTTTGTATCTCAAACGGTTTCTTAGATATCGTCACAAAAATTAAAAAAAAAAAATGTTTACACCCTGTATCTTGAAAACGGTGCGTTTGCGGAACCATGTTAATGGGAACTTTATTTCTTATAATTTTCTTATAATTAGCCAATCAATCCCACTCTATTACTTGTTTTGCAACTTATAAATTATTGTGTTAATGTCGACACTTTTTACATGTCATTGATAGAACTATTTAGAGCCGCCGTATTCAAGATTAAAATAATTATAATGAGATTTTACTACTCTTTCTCTATCTTTTAAATTAAAATATTCAATTAAAATAAAACCACTTGATCTACGGCATTTTCAGCAGTTACGACCGTTGAAATGAAAATCAGAAATAATAAAATAAATTTTTTAAAATAAATTTGTTCTTAAAACTTTATAATTTTTTGACTTGTAGTTTTGCAACGGTCAACTTTTCACAATTTTTTTTTTTTAAAGATTTGCTATTTGATTGTTTGTCATTGTTGTGGTTGATAGCAACACTATGTTAGCAAAAGTTTGCAAGAAAAAATTTTGGAAATTCTTAGTCAGCCAGCGCTTTTCTTCTAAACCGCCAGTATTTTGATGTAAACCCTGCATCCCTAAAAATAGGCGGGATGGGATAATGGCCAAAACATAGAAGACACTTTGGACGTGTGATCTTTATGGCATACTACAGACTGGTAAGAGAGATACAGATATTTTTTTAAGGAGATTATTAAAAAACGACAAAACTTGTTTTTTATGCAATGTACGTTAGATGGCTTAAAGCTTTCTCTTCCAAAGCTTTTCCTACCTTTTCTTTGGTAAGTTAGAGCAGCAGTTCACAAATCACCATTTCTATACATTTATTTTTAGGAAGAGACCAAATAATGTATATTGCAGTGGTCGTAGCTTTTGGTGATCGTTATTGGACGCCGCAATGGCTCGGATACTATCATAGGTATGTCAAGCCTAAACATTGTTAATCTCATTGTCCTTGCAATGTTATAATAAGTTTGGGATAGGTCTATATCATTAATGACAAAGGCCGTTGGACAAGAGCCTAAAGCAAAAGTTTGTGGGGATGGGATAAGAATTTTGTCATCGGCTGGGTCTAAGTGGGCAAACTTGAACCTGACTTTGATCAATCTTTTTTCTGTGTCTTTGTGGAGGCGGCGGTTTTGAGGGTTTGTGTTTTTTTAAGGTTGTCTATTGGGAGTCAAAGACTGACCGGGATTAGCTAATGATCAAAAAGTTGACGTAACGCTTGAAATATCTAAAATTGCATTCCTGACTTTACAGACTCAGAAAGTCTCAACTTCAAGCGGAGAATATTTTTAAGTAACATTTTCAGTCTAAAACATTGTTGCTAACAGTGTCACAAAAAAAAAACTCAAGTAATTTTTAACTTTATATTTTAAATTTAATACGTAAGCTGTCACAATGTTGCAAGAAAAATGCGGAAAGGAGAGTTTGTTTATGAATAATTTTCTAGATGTCGGTCGCGTACTTTACACCAATAACTACTATACAAGTATTGAGTTGAGTTATTGACTATTGAACAGGAATACGCACCTTGTCGATACTTTGAGAAGCAACAAAAAGCATGATTTGAAAAAAGTTGTATAAAAAGTAATGTATGGGACATGATCTATATAAACTTTTAATAAAACAAAAACGAGCAATTAGATAAATGAGAAATAAACCGAGATTTAATCATTGTGTAGATTTGTTTAGAAGTTTAAAAGTTTTAACGCTGCCATCAATTTTTATATTTAATATACTTGTATGCAAAATCTAACATTCAAGACTTAAAACATTAAACAATTGTCATAATACTCATAATCATTTACTAAGACATGGTAAGCTACTCACAATAGCTCTTCACAATACTAAAAAGTATGAGCAAAATCGTAAATACCAAGCAATAAAGTTTTATAATAAACTTCTACAAAAAACTGAATATAAATGCTTTTATATGTCAAATTAACGAATTGCTCGTACATAAGACATATTATTTAATTTAAGAATTTGTTATTGACTACATTTTTGTATACATCTTGTTTAATTTTATGTCAAATGCATTACGTATTTTAAATTTATTTCAATATTTTAATTTAATTATGTTTATCTATGTTTTTGTTTTTATTATGAAACTGTAAGACTTATAATATATATATATATATATATATATAATTATTATTCGCTTAAACTCAAATTTTAAATTTGGTGGTGTTTCTTGCTGAAACTGCGCGAATTACGTACAAATTTTAATTTGATAACAATTTCATATATACTTAGTCTAAATGCTAAATAAGAATTCCAGAGCGGTGACTTTTGAGAATAATAAAAAACAATTATATGCAAACCTTAGAGTATTATAAGGTAAGTATAACAGGAAGACTTTTAATGCAGCCAGGATTCAGAAATAAGTTATACAAATAAATTAAATAGCAGATATGTATTAAATTCTATAGATGGCAGAACGTTGTTAATGTAGTAGAAGTCTACTTTGGCGCCGTAAACTATAAATCAATATTGTTACTACACTAAAATATATCAACTTTTTTTTTGCATCTCTATAAAGTTTAAAACCACTAAGTGAAGATTGTTACATCTTTACTATTATTCAAAATTAAGTAAATTTAATTTTTTTAATTCTTACACTCAATTTACTTAGAAACAATTGTTCAATATTTGATAAACTTTTTTTAAAATATTAATAGCATTATATTTTATTGAAGGTGTTTTTATACGCAAACAAAATCAAAAGTAAATACTCAAACCTTATATTACAGATGACATCCGCGTTATAAAGTACTCTATAGCCAGAACTAACATAAAGTTTAAAACTAATATCATAGATGGTGCTAAAACCATATAATCCATGATAATAAATAAACTATTTAAGACTAAAATTAAAAATTTAATTAAATTAAAATATTATCAAAAATGACATTGAATATTAATTTTTTTAAATTATTTAATCATGTCAATGCCATACATTTGCTTACTTCTAAGAGCGTGATTTACAATTGTCTGTTTGTTATTATTATCTATTTAATTAATTTCCTGTTAATTTCATTTTTTTTTATATCTCTATATATTTCATTATTCCTTTGTTTATTTTATATTTTTTTCGTTTTTTTGTTTATTTTATTATTTCTTTGTTCATTTCACAATTTGTCTCTGTTTGTTTCAGCATTTCTCTGTTTGCAGTCTAGTTTCATTTTTGTTTTACTTTTCTTTCTTGTCATTTTGATTTTGTTCACCGAAAGCCAGACTGCACTTTTTTGACACCAAACTGGTTTTAAGCTGTGCACCATCATAAAAAACTTGGCAAATACAAAATGATACAGAAATTAAAATCAGAATAGAAGTACTAAATTAAAATTTACTTTTATAAAAATTTGAAGTTTACATTTGATATTTCCAAGATGTATTATTGCTGTTTGTTACAATGTTTTGACATGTAATGACAATTTCTGCAATTTTTGACAATTTAAGAAAAATTATTACCAAAAAAATCTAAAAAAAAAATAAATTTTCAATTTCATCTATATGCATGGTTAGACTAGCTCTACACATAACGCGACAAATAACGTTTTACTGATTACTTTAGATATCTGTAGGCGTGCGGCAAAAATTCTTTTACCAAAAAATCGCACAAAAATCAACCGTCATTTTCATCTATATATATTGTTAAGCTAGCTCCGCACCTAACGCAACAAATCACATTTTATTTATTATTTTGGCTATCTATGGGCGTGCGGCAAAAAAAAATTTACAAAAAAGTTGTGAAAAAATGAAATCGTCAATTTCATCTATATGCATTGTTAAGCTAGCTTAACACTTAACGTGACAAATCACGTTTCACTGATTAACTCGTCCACCCGTAAGCGTGCGGCAAAAAGTTTTTTTATCAAAAACACGCAAAAAAATCAACCGTCAATTTTATCTATATTTATTGTAAAACTAGCTTCACACCTAATGCAACAAATCACGTTTTATTTATTATCTTGGCCATCCAGATGCGGACAGCAAAGAAATGTTTACCTAAAAACTGCAAAAAAATCAACCATCAATTTCATCTACAGCGTCTTTATAAATATCTGGGATTACTTTAAATATGCCGCATTTTTTTAAATTGTGCATCAATATATGTATTATTTTTTCACAGGTCAACTTCACTTGCCAAGCAAGGTTATAATATATTTATTACGCACACCGAACTTGATTTCACTATTTTACTAGAGTGGCACGTGGCATATAATGTTAAACTTTTATAATGACCCTGTAGTTGCACTGCACGATTAGCACGGATGCTAGCGTGCACTATGTAACCAGGCAATTGGTCTTGGTGCAAGCAGAGCTGGAATGGGCTCTAACGCATTTTCTACAAACATTTTGTTTGTACTCTACTCGTACAGTAATGTCGCACAATTTGAAAAGATATAAGATCTTTTGACTTTGTGTGTTCTGAGGTAGTTGAACATAGCACATGGGTAAATCCTTTCTCATACGTTTGACGGATAAAGAAGCGTACCTTAAAGCAATAAAAATCAATGTTGACGCTTTGGCTGCTAGCACTCAAGGCTCTAGCTTTGTTATCTAGTCAAATTATGTGCGAGTAGTTTTAATTGGAGTGCCTCATCCACACACCCAAGTGTTAGTAATCTAGAAATTGTTTTTTTTTTTAATGTAATTGGTCATTAAATTAGAGAAGAAAGTTAATAAATCCAACTTTCTAATTACAAACAATTGGATGGGTAAACAGAGCATTAGGTTTATTGCTTGTGAGCAAGTATTTCTTATTTAAATGCTAAAGAAAAAGAATAAAACTCTTAATAATCTAAATATTTCTTTAAATGGAAGCAATAATTTAATTGTGTTTTGTTTGATTCTTCACTCCAGTTTAAACTACTGTTGGTTAACAAGAAATTAAAATCATCACTCCTCTTCTGACTTTTCTTGATAATAAACACTGTGGGTGAGTGGTTAAGTAAGCAGTTAAAATTACTTGATAGTAACCAAGATCTTACTCACCCACTCAAATGTTGAGCATTAAGAGATTAAATTTATCATCCAACATAAGGATTTTTAACGCTTGCAAACTCCAGTTTAAACTACTTAACTGTAATTATGATTTAGAGTGATCCACTAACCCGCCTAAGTGTTAGTCATCAAGAGAATGAAAATCACAATTTTTTAAATCATAGAGACTTTTAACGCTTGCAAAGAGGAGCTTCTAATTTGTTGTTATTAAACTTTTGAGCAAGTAGCACTTTACTTTAAATTACTCAATGGTATTCATAATCTGAAATGACCCACCCACCCGCCCGACCAGGTGTTGCTTGTCAAAAGATTGGATATCGTCTTTTCTTTTTGAACAAATCGATTTTGAACGCTTGCAAAAAGGAGAATTTTTCAGTTTTTTGATAACAAATACTCGGACGGGTAGGCGCAAACACGAGAACAGGAACATGATTATAATCAGTAGTAAATTTGAGTTCAAGCTCATCTACCCAAGTGTGAGTCATTAAGAATATATATATTATTCCTTTTTTTTGTGAGATAGCGACAACTAACGTTTGATGAGAAAAAAATTTTAGTTTGCAGATTGAATTGATTATTTAGACAATACTAGTAAGTGGGTTCAAATTTTAGAAGTTACAGTGATTATTAGGGTTTTTATTTATTTAAAATTACGTCAAAACATCTTATATAAAGGCTTTTGAGAAAAAAAAATTATCGTGTTAAAGCGTATGATGTATGATACAAAACGTTACCGGTCATTTGTAAGTAAATCCTAATAATTAATCTTGTCTTTTTTATGTATTTGAATTTTTTTTTTTTTATTTAAATCTATTTTTAATATTAAATTACAATGATTTATGCCAACCAGTTTATTTATTTAAGTAATCTTAAGCAACAGTTTAATACAGTTTGATTTAAGTTTTTGTAATTTCTAATGTAATTTCATAGTTTTTTTTTCTACTTTGAATTTATTTTTAAATGTGTACTTATTGATATAGCACAAAATAAACTAATTATTATGCAAATTATTCAACCGGACCAAAGTTAGATTAGGTGGATTTCACTTCTAAATTCTGAAACAACGGTATAGCAATCAGACTAGTACGCATACGTAAAAGTCACAATATAAGTGAGGGGAAATCGGCAGCACAGGTCGGCAGACAGTTTATCAAAGGCAATCAATCAGTTGTAATGTAACTGACTGAGAAGAAATACTGCGATTTATCTCTCAAATATACAGCTTATTTTGACGAAGGAGAAGCAGGTTTGATTGACGTCAAATTTACTTGGCGAGCTCTGATATTAATTCGTGTAGAGCATAGATAACGTGTAGACTGTAAAGCCTATAAAGACGATAAAGCCAGTTAAGGTATAGAAGGCAAATAAAGAAAAGACGGTAAATACACTAAACACAGCAAAGACTATAAATACAGTAAACACAGCAAATACAGCTAATAAGAACTACAAAATACAGCTAATAAATAATATTTATTTAAAATAGCAGAATTTAAATATAAGTTTTATTTATTTAAGCAGCTAAATACGTGTTTTAAAATTAAAAAAAAATGTAACATATTAATTTTGCAATATTTCAAAAATACTTATTTAGTCGGAATATTTACGCGTACGCGTTGTGGAAGTTATTTATGGATTTTCTTACTACAGTTTGTAAGTGTGAGTTTTTTTTATTTCATTATAAAACTTATTTTATATTATAATTGTTAACAATAACTTCAATCACTACTAAAAGTTATTTTTTAGGCAATAATATGTTTTTTTAATGGTTTTACCTATACATAAAACTAGACTATAATAAAAATAATGTTTTATCAAACTAATATAATATTAAATAAGATAATTTAATTTAAATAGTAATAACATCAAGTAAATTCAATTTTTGCATCAAAAGATTAAGTTACACTATTTATTTAAATAAAAGCCATAATTGCAACTTAAATTATATACTATTCTGCTAATTACATTATTTGTATAACCGCAACTGTAGTCACTTTAGTTAATATTAATGTAAATTTCTAAATAAAAAAATTTTTAGTAATTTAAAATTATTCATATTAAATTACTAAAATTTACATGTCATTAAAATAGACTAATTAATTTTTTTAGCTAGATTTAGAACTTTTATATCCAAAATTAAATACTAAATTAATTATATTAATAATTTCTTAATTTTATTATAAGTCTTACTATTAATATACATTTATTTTCTAACTTTTTAAACATATTGTTTTTTGATTTAATTATATATATATAAAAATTTAAATCAAATATTTAAAATTAAATCAAAATAAAATATGATTTGAAAAAATTAATTTTATAAATTTTAGACTAAAAATATATAATATAATAAAATATTTTAAAAGTTTAAATTTATTTTAACTAAAAATTAAAAAAAAATTAAATAAAATAAAATAAAATAATAAAAAATAACCTAGTAGCTTTATATTTAATAATAAAAATTATGACTAATCATAAACTTTGATGAAAATGAATTAAATCATATACTAATAATAAATTTAGATATTTTTACAAATTAAAAAAATTCTAAGAACTTAATTAAAAAAAAAAAAAAAAATTGTAGTACGCCCAAGATATAGTGTCTTTACGACAAGGGCTTAAATTAACTCAACGGATTATTTTATTTTATTTCATTCGTTCACCCTTGAATAGCGAGATGTTATAAGCTATTTAGGGTATATAATACAGGGAGTTTATAAATGAATGAGATTATGTAATCATTTTAAATATGCCGCTTCTTTAAAATCGTCCACTATACTATATATGTTTTCATATGTTTGCTTGACAGCTGTCAAAGTTGATCTGTCAAAACAAATAGTTTAGTGAACAATTTAAAAAAAGAGGCACATTTAAAGTGATTACATAATCCCATTCATTTATAAACTCCCTGTACAAACATAATTGCCTTCTTAAAAGGATTGGTAATGAAGTAATCTGCTGTAATAGTTCTAATTTATGATTCATAACAGATAGAAAAAATAAATTCTTTATCAAATTTTAAACATAAAAAAAAAGTTTTGTTTCCAAGTAATTTGGCTTTAAAGATTTAAGACTAAAATAATTAATTAAAAAATTTTAAGGTTGAACTTTATGACATAAATCAACCTTTTGTTCTAATTTAATGCAATAAATTATGTTTTTTGAGCAATTTATAATAACATTAACCATTTTTGTGCTAATTTATGATGAATTTTATGAGATAATTTAGTTTTTTTTAATTTTATCCAATAAATGGCTTTTCTGTGCGATTTAAAATAAACCAATTTTTGTGCTAATTTTTGCAATAAATTAGTTTTTTGAGTGATTTGCAATTACTGTTGTGCGACACTGACTTTATAAACCACTCCCATCCCTGCATTCTTAACGCGGACCAACTATAATTAGCGTCCAGTAATAAACCTACAACAATATGACAAAAAATAAACAAACTGAAACAATAAAAAATAATTGTTAATGGTTAATTTGTGCGCGTCTAAGATTTTCAATATTTTAGTATTTCCAAAAAATTGCAGAACAAATTGTTGGTCTAAATGAAATGATTATAATCTTTATCGCATAAAAACAGTAACTAAAGCAATTTTTTTAGAATTTTTAACTAAATAAATTTAATTTTTCCTTTTGCATATTTGTGTAACTTGTTTATAGAAACTGATTTTTTTCTAGAAAATTAAAAAAATTCAATGATTAAATTATTACATAAATCATTTCTAAATCAAGTTTTAGAAATAAATTGGAAAATGGAAAAGATACTAATAAAATTTGCCTGACAGATATAGAATCAGAGGCATTTATCAAACAGAAGTTAATTTTAAATTATAATAATAACAAAACGGTCACATCAGTTGTTCTGCAAGGATCTATTGCAGGACCAATTGTATATATTACTTTTTAAGCAATCTCTAAGTAACTTAGTAAGATAATAATATACCAATATATTAAAAAAAAACTATTAAATAATTATTAGAATTTGCAATTAAATTCTGGATTATTAAAGAGATGAGGTGCAACTTATTAAATTAATTAATAATAACAAAACTACTGAGTTTTAATTAAATCTAGTGTAAAGCATACTTGTAGTAAAAACAACTTTTCAATCCACAAACTGTATATTTTTTACTGTACTAACCTTTAAAACATTTTTTTCCGGCAATACTCAGTAGCGTTACATGATGACTCTATTAAAAATAAAAAAATAAGTAATAAAATGCAAATTATTATAGCTATATTTGCAATAATATCAACATTACATAAATAAGTAAATTTAATAAAATACATATTAATAGAGATATAATATAATACACAAAATACAGTAGCATTAGCGTTACAGTTTAATTATAACTATTTATGTGTAATACCCAATCAAATTAAGCAATTGAAACTACTTTCAAATCATTTGTTGCTGAAGGTGTGTTCCTATTGAGAGTACAGATGGTTTGTTGCTATTAAATATAAGTGGTATACAATACCACTAATTTCATAAAATTACACTATAATTAATATTTACATTTTTTGTGTACAAACTTAATATATATATATATATATGCTTAATTCTACTTTTATTGCTTCTTACACGATTTATCTTAGTATAATTTTAACTAAACATTTGCTAAAACATTTTATAAAGTTATTTTACAATACACAATATATATGCTATATTATAATAATTTAGATTTATTCTTCTCGTTTCTTTGACTTCTAAAAGTATACAATTAGTTTTTTGTAATATTGCTGGTTAGAGTTAATGTTCTTGAAATAATGAGAGCAAAATTACTTCTACAAACAATTGCTCTCCATAATAATCTATTCTACATAATAATATTCTACAGCAAATTGCAAAATTCTCCTTAGAATCAAAATTTTGATTTGTTTGCCAAAATTAATTTGTTTTTACTCTTGCACCCATTAAAGTATTTAGTTGTTCTATGCCAGTATACACGCTCTATGTTGTTCAGTTAACAGCAAACACAACTCTACGACTTTCATCCAAATGATTTAATTTTTTTATCTTCAATTTTTTGTTGTTGAAAACCTATTCGACAAATTACATACACACACTTTACGTATTACGTAATCTATGTCGTTGTTTTGTATTACAAATTAATAAACGCTCTTATTTAAGTCTTCTAAACATAATGCTAAACTAAAAAATCAATTTGCGCAAACAAATTTTAATACTTTTATCAAAATTCTTATAAAATATTTTAAACATAAGAAGGAACACACTATGATGAACATAAAAGATAAAAGATACAAATAGAAAAATAATAACGGAAGAAGGCGAGATAATGGAAAGATGGAGGGAATACTTACAAGAACTAACGTAACAAGAAGTAAAAGAAAACAAAACAAGAAAGGATGAAACAATGATACAGGGCAGACGAACAGAAGAAATAGATGAAAAAAAAAAAAAGACGAAATAATAAAATAAGGAAGATTATTAGACTTATTAATAATAAGATATATTAAACAAAGTATTAAAATGTATGTAATAGCCTTACACCGAAAGGTAGAAAGGTAAATTGAATAAATAAATAAATAAAATCAAAATTCTTATAATGACCCTGTAGTTGCAAGTTTTCTTAATTTTTGGCATTAAGTATATAAATGAAAACTGGTGTATTGTAAATAATTTAAAATGCTGTTTTAGATTTATTTCAAACAGTAATTACATATATTAAAACTTGCAACTTGTTGACACTATTTCAAAATGTATATTGTAATTTAGATTTTTTGTACAATTTCATCAGTTTTTATATATTAATTTGACAAAAACGGTTAATTGCAATACATATCATAAGATATAATTACAAATAATATATATTACAAATATTTAATTTACAAATCTTTATTATTAATTGCCACAAAAAAAACTTTTTATAAGAATACATAGGGGCAGTTTTTAGGTTAGATAGTCTATATGCAATCAATATTTCAATTTTGTTTATTGATTATGACTCAGCAGACCTTTCTTAAATTTTGGTATATACAATTTATAAATTAATATTGCTAACTTTCTAAAAACAACAAGAAGTTTTGATACTCTTTACATTTTTTTTGTTAGTTTTTTAAAAGCAACAAAAAATTATATTACACCATAAATTTTATTTGTAGTTATCTAAAGGCAAAATATTCCATAAATGTTTATTGCTAGCTTTATAAAGTATAACAAGAAGTTTTGATACTCTTTAAAATTTTAATGCACCATGCATTTTTATTGCTATCTTTTAAAATTAGCAAAAAGTATTGATTCTCCATGAATTTTTATTGCTAGTTTTATAAAGTTTACAAAAATTTCTTTCCTATTGCCTGTAGAAGGCTAGCAATAAAAATGAATTAAGTATCAAAACTTTCTGTTGCTTTTAGAAGGTTAAAAATAAAAATTTAGTATCAAATTTTGATGGATTTAGAAGCCTAGAATTAAAATTTTACGTAGTATTAAAACTTTTTTTTTAGAAAACTAGCAATAAAAATTTATTCATTTTTAGAATTCTTTACTGCTAAAACTAAAGCCCATTAAAGTTTTGCAATAATTTAATTAATTTTCTTTGATGTTTGCAGCATTTAAAACACTTTTGACAGATTTTTTTGTTTTTTTAACAGTTCAAATTTTTGACAGTTGACATTAATTTATGTTATTTTTCTTACAGTTTGCAGCACTTTTTCGGTAGTTTGTTTTGTTATATGACTTAAGCATAAACATGAAGTATCATAATTTTTGTTGCAATGAAAATGTATAGAATATACGTATCAAAATTATCTGCTGCTTTTAAAAGAGTTTAAATAAAACTTTATGCTGTACAAAACTTTTTGTTGCTTTTAGAAAACTAGCAATAACATTTGTGCAATTCCACGTCAAGTGAGCAGTTTATTTTACGCGACCCTCTCCGATTCAGCTCAAATTTTGTTCACTTATTTGAGTACCCAAAATATGACTTCATGCCAAATTTCAGACCTGTAGGTCACATAGTTCGCTTCGTAGAACCAATTGAATTTTACGGCAATTTTTAAGTTCAACTTTTAACTTTATGTATCTTAATTGCATTTCAACCTGGAAAAACTTTGGAATAGTCATAACCGATGGAAAATTTGTCAAGGAATCGAATGCAGCAGTCAAATTTTTGTTATCTTGTCCCGCACGCGCAGAAAACAAAAAACAGTTTTTTTTTTAATTCATTTCTCAAAAGTTGCCACCGATTAAGACTCCAAGTTTTGGGCTAAGACAGCCAAAAGTATGTACTTTAAGATGCTTAAATAAAAATTTCCCACACTAGTGATGGTTTTTGCTCTAGAGTCTCTTGAACGCACAAGATATATTACTTAAAAAAAGTCTGTTGAATCATAATCAATAATTAAAACTTTGAAATATTGAATGTGTATGAGCTATCTAAACTGAAAACTGCTTTTTTGTATTTTTATAAAAAGTTTATTAGTTTGATTTTACGGTAAATTTTTTGCTGGTTTAATAATTGTAACATAAAACACACAACTAAACTACTTTTACTATATCTATTAAACAACAATCTTCTTATTCACATTCTGCAAAATATATAATGTTATCTTTTACTTAAAATAGAAATATTCTTTACCTTGTATGTAAACGTAAAATGCTCTATCATTCCATTTCATCCTATCTCTAAATACTATAGTAGTCCACGTTTTATTAAATTGGGGAAAGGTCCATGTAAATGGTCTTGAACCTGCGGTGATCTGGCGGTAAACTACAAATATACCACATTTATTGTTAAAAACACACAAAAATTTATAAGTAAAACAAAAATTACAATAAATTAGTAATTCATAATCTACAAAAACGCAAAGTTATTTTGAAGCAGTTATTTTATCACACAAGGCACACCGACAAAATATATAAAACTAAAACTATTGCTCGACTTTTGGCTAATGCAATTGTTAAATTAACTTTGATTTAAATAACTAATTAAAGTGATTGATTGTGTGTTATTGTGTCATGTGTTTTTTCTTGAGTATTTTTGGCATTGCACTGCCATACACTAACTTTTTGATTGTTTGCGGTTTTTACAGCCAACTAAAGTGGCGGCAAAGATTTGAGATTTTTGTGTGGCTTGAACAACTGTCCAGTTTTGTCTGATTAAATTTTCTCTGCATTTTTTTTTTTGTATTTTGCGTTGATTTACACAATATTTTTCCGTTTTTGGTCTACCAGGATAAACTTTTTGTATATTCAGAAAACTATGTAGACCATGTCAATCATCTTTGAGAAGTTCTTGAACGTTTTTTAGAAAACGGCTTAAAATGCAAGTTTACTAAATTAGAGGTTGAAAACCTGATCTACCAGATTATGGAAATTTACGCGATGGTTGCTAATACTAGCTGAATTCATTTATCAAATTAAACATTTTTCCGAGTATATCAATTTGTTGCTCAGACTGTCTGTTTTGCAACCTTAATGACAACATCAATTACGATACTGAAAATATGATGCAAACTAAAATTGAATGAAACCAACTAGTGATGCTACCATATAAACAATGCTACTAAAACACTACGCCACTGAATTAACTGGACACCTAAGTAGTCGCAGACAAACTTACTTGGGGCTGCTTAATTTGCACCCACACAAAAAAACCTCCGAGCCACCGGCAGTGCTGAAACCACAACCAGCAGATAATCTTTGAAAAAAATGTAAATTGACTCTAATGGCTCGTTTGATACGAAATAAAGTAGCACTAACCATCATGATCGTTACAGTTCTGAATCTTCATCAGCCACTAGCAAGTTGACTATTTTCCTATTGAAGAAGTATTTGTTCCACCAGTTTGGTTACCTCAAAATACTGTTAAGCAAAATTCACAATTTAGCAGCTTAGAGCTAATTCAGTACACAACAACGACATACTATCCGCAGGCAAAGCAAGTTGAAAGGAGACTCGCAAAATTAAAAAAAAGCATATGTGTGTTAACGGAACAACATCCACACAAACAATAGAATGAGCTCTTGCAGACCACAGTCGTACACAGCAACCGCCGTACCCAATGTAAAACAAACAAAAGCATAGTGTTTTTACTTTTTACACTCGATATTTGCATTCCTTAAAGAAAAAAATGTTGAAATTAACATTGACAATAAAGACGACGTCCAACTGCAAGGAAACAGTAGAAATTTTAAATTAGGCCCGCAGAACCACCACCAACAAGGATCGCCAATCAACTAGACAGAGTTTTGTCACGGTAGGCTTTATACAACTTTTACACCACTTAGGCAACTGTCAACAAGGCCGGTAATCCACAATCCACTGCGCCCGATGTGGGCAAAAGCAAAATCCTAGGCTACTGTAGCAAGTCAACCACACTTGCAAGCCAAACCATAACCACCCATCAAACTACATTTTCAAAAATCAAACTCTGGGCTGACCACTTTAAAAAAGAATTCAACAGTTCTAACTACTAACATGGCTCACATTTGTAAAAGTATCAAAAACGTTCTAATCAAGAAAAGTTTTAGTAAACAACTGCCATGAAACACTTATTTGGAGCCAAAAAGATAATACGCGGAATTACAAAGATCAGTTCAACAAAGACTCGTAGCCCAGTTACGACTTTAGCAAACAGCAGTTACTATACAAAAAGCTGTTTACCCGGCTGGACAGCATTTTAATTAACAACTTGCACTAGCATAAGTAGTTAGTAAAATATAATCTGAGGAAACAAACAGCGCTGTATTAGTAAGTGTACCCACACCACAACTTGTTAATGATGACAAACGCTCTGGTAGTTTAGGTAGATCTACGTATCTTGCCGGCACTAAAGTTGTTATGCTTTGTTGACCTAAAATAGTTGATTGAGTATACAAACAAGGTAGAATCTAACATTGAACACTACCAACGCGACGCAGGTCAGAACCACAGCAAACTACTTATTACAAATAGATGATTTTCAAAAGGATCATTACAACAGTCGGAACACACTGTTTTGGTCAAAATCAGTATTACTGACAATCTTTTAAGATCTACGTAGACGACTTAAAGCTTCATGCTAATGGGGCTTCATTTTTTTTAAATTTGTACCTTCATGTAGAACAAAAAATTTCTTACGGATTTTACTATTTAACTTTAACTTGATTAGTTGGAAATAGAATAATTCTATTTATTGTTATAGCAACAGCATTTTTAGGATATGTTCTTCCATGAGATCAAATATCATTAATGAGCTGGTAGTTGAACAATTATTTCTGTCAAGAACCACATTGGAAGAAAAAGACTTTCAAATTTTTATTTTAGAGTTTTTACAGGGTAGATATCTTAACTTTTTTTTAACATGTTTATACATGACTTGGGTTAATTTTCTATTTTATTGGTTAAAATTATCTCTTAGCAGACGACTTTGCTATTTACATTTTTGGTGTTTTTCTTGACATTTTTATCGGTAACAAATTTTAATATAGTATCTTACTTTCAAAAATTTTATATTTTTTCTGCACAAAGTAAAGTAAAGCTGTTGCTGAGTTGTTTACGTAGTGTTATACCTAACAATGTCTTGTTCAATACTAATAATAAATATTTTTTTTTAAATTATCACGCTTCTGCTAGAAGCATTTGTTTTTTCTCAACTTACATTGCGGGCAACTTACATTACGGGTGGACCTGCAGTTCTGAGTAGATTTTAAACTTCTAGAGAGATTATTAATCTATTCCGGACTAAAAAGAGACCTTAGTCATGAAACCTTACTTTGTAAAAGCGGATTGGAAACCAGGAAAACGTACAAACGTTTAAAATGGTTTCCGTTTTGAGATTGAAACTTTACACCTAGACTACTGTGCCACGCTCAAATTTAACTATAAATTATACATCAAGAGTTTTTAAAACTTTTGCGTTATTATTCTCAGACGCGTTACAGGTAATAAATATTGACATTTTTTAACATCTTTAATGGTTTTACTTAAACTTTAAGGTACACCTTCTGTTATCCACGGAAAATTCAACCTAGCCATTTTAAAATTAATTTTGTTTAAGAATTTGCCTAAAAGCTATTAACTCCATTTTTATCAAAATCACAGACGTAGCTTATCTTTTAGTCAATAAAAAGAAAACTACTTGCCAAGAGATATGTTGCTAAACTATTTAGCATGAATAAAAGCATAGCTTTTGGTGCCACTTACAAGCAAATCCTTAGCCAATTATCTGTTTTTGCCTTATAACAAGATATTTCAAATTAATAAAAGCTCCTTTTCCAAACTATTCTTATCTTTTACTTATCTACCCAACAATTTACCAACAATTTTTTTCTTAGAAATTTTGATGTACTATTGTAAGCAAACGTTGGCACACACGTTTCTAAATTTATAAAATAAAAAAAATTATAGTCTTTGAATCTTTAAGTTTTTTTGATGTTGTGTAGTTGTGAGCATCAAAAACACCATATTGATATTTTACATTAATTTGCAAATCAGAAGTATTGTAATGATATTGCTATGAGTTACACTAATTTCTATGCCAGCTTATTTGACAAGAACATTAGATTACAAAAACTACGCAGTTGTAAATTAATTCCTTTGGTTCAATAACACTCTATTTTGTATTGACATTGACATTTGTCTATTGAGATGTCGAATTGTTTTGGACAATCTACTTTGCACCTGTGCTTAAGTAGTTATAAAATCTTTTATGGCTAAATCTAATCTGTTATAATATCCACTAACCAACAAACATGGATGATTATTTTACAACAAACTTGTCACTTGCCAATTGCTAGAAAATTAGTTGTTAAATGCCAAGCTAGGAATATGTAGATTTAATTAATTAATTTGATTTATTATTTTTATAAATATAAAAAAAAATAGTTTTATTTAATAAAATATTGTTATTTTATAAATATAAGAATACTTGCCTTAAAAGGTATTTTTAGTAGGTTACGCAATTTCTGTATGATGTGGAAATATGGTGGCTGCCTACCTGCCATACCTACAAATAATCATTTAATAATATAAAATATATTTTTATACAAAATATGCTTTACATAATAATTATAATTATTAGTGACGTATAAAGAATTTAAAAACAAATAAATAGTTAATAGTGTTTTGCATAAATATTTAGCATTTGTGATGCAATAGTATAAAAAAGTATTTGATTTGATATTTTGATTGTTTATTTATTTTAAGATTTACGCTTATATACACAAATAACAAACATATTTTAGATCACCTTTTTCTAAATTTGAGATTAAATAGATGTAAGTATAACTAATAATTAATAAACAGATAAAGTTGGGTCTTTGCAGCTGAGAAAGAGCCACATCTTTTTCCTTATAAGGTTTAAATTATTGAAATAGTTGTGTTTCAGTATTTTGATCTGTCTGGTACAATTAACTCTATCACGTTTGCTAAATGTACATTGTGGTGTTGTTGCAAGTTTAGCGTTTTTGCTAAGGGATGCAGATTGGGTTGAGTCAATAATGATACTTGCAACGTTATCTTGAGTTGTCAAAATGTAATAAAAACTAGTCAATATTTGCTAAGGTTAACTGGACAAGAAAAATGTTGGTTGTCTAAAAATAGTATTTTTGACTTTTTGGCTGATGCCGTAAGACCGAAAACGAGTTATTTAGCTTGTATTTTATGTTTTTGCAAAAACCCTATCTTTGGCTTGCCGCCAACTATTTTAGATGGCGGTGTTTTTTCTTAATATGTTTACTTAAAAAATTAATGTTGCTTGTGCTCTTTTTAAATCTGGCGGTTTAACTAGAGACGTTGGTTTGTTCAACATTAATGACTTGATTGCTAAGTTTAATAAAAATATCAATTTTTTATTGAAAGTTACGTCAACTGTAGCATTAATGTTTTTGTCAGGCCATGATGTTATGCTGCAAACGTTTGTTTTAAGACTTAATTTTTTATAAACTAGAACTAGCAAGGTTTTGCAACGTGTTTAAGTAGTTAACTAGAGGTAGCTTAGCAGCAATGTATTTTTATTGGGATTAATGTCTACGGGCTATTTTTTCTGTAAAAAGGCTGCCAATGTGACAACTTTGCTTACGTACGTTTAGAAAATAAAAATATTTTTCTTTTGTTTTTTTTTTTAATAGTTTTATTAAATGATTTTTTTTATTAAAGATTTTTTTACGTAATTTTAAATAATTGAAAACCTAAAAGATCAATGTAACTTATTAAATGTCAATTTTTTGAATTTAACAAAAATACGTTTCAAATTAAATTTTACAAAATTTGATATAAAACGCTTGTAAAAGACTGGATGTGAACCAATATTTTTTTTTTTTTTTTTTTTTTTTTTTTTAGGACGTAGTGAGTTGTTTGGCTCTCAACAAGTGGCCCTTAAGAATAACTTACGCATGGTAATACCTTCCGGTTTTCTTCTCTGCGCAAATCCTGTTGTTTTAATGTCCCTGTCTAAACTAACCTACATTTGGTGCTAGTTTGAGGCGGGCTGGTTTTTGCTTCGCGGATTTTCACGCATCATCTGCGGCACGCATGCTGTCCCCGGCCCCTCTCTCCCTATAGCCCCTACCTTTGTCTGTCTCTTTATATTCTTCTATTGTCAAACTCTTCAATTTTTTTTTTTTGTACACTTGTTGCAAAGTTTTTTAACGCCCTCCATTTATTTTCATCTTTTAAGCATTTGTTAATGATTGTTCTTTTATCCACTTTGCTTTCTAGTATATATTCTAGTTTTTTTCTATCTTCCTCCCACGCCTCGCATTCTACTAGAGTGTGTTCTGCGTTATCGTGTGTTTCTTCCTGACAAAATGTACACCTTTCTTCTTCATTTATTTTTTTAATTCTTTGCAAGAATTTTCCAAATGCTCCGTGCCCGGTCAGTATTTGTGTTGTATAATAACACGTCTCGGGTTTCTTCTCTACCCATTCTTTTATGTCTGGGATTAATTCTCTCGTCCATTTCCCCTTTTCTCCTGTATCCCATTTTCTCTGCCATCTTTCCATAGTCTTCTCTCTTGCTCTTATCTTTGCTTCTTTTTTACTCGTTCCTTCTTTTACAAGTTTTTTTATTTCTATTCTTTCCTCCACCATCATATCCGCGGGAGGTGTTGCCGCAATTACCTCTACTGCCTCTTGTGACACTGTTCTGTAAGCTCTACAAATCCTTAGCGAGCTTGCTCTTGTGGCTCCTCTTACTTCCTTTCTGTTTTTCTTTGTTTTCATGGCTTCTCCCCATGTTTCTGCGGCGTACAGCAATTTGCTTCTTGCTGCCGTTGCTATTAGCCTTCTGCTTTCTTCTCCTGGACCTCCGTTGTTTGGCATAAGTCTACCAAGCTTTCTCTCAATTTCCTTTGTTCCAATGACCGCTTCCTTAATGGAATGAACCATCCCTTTGCTTCGAGTGTCACTCCAAGGTATTTGATTTTTTTCCCTATGGTTATCTCTTGATCTCCCACCTGTATCTTACCTGTTCCTCTATTATTCCTCTTAGTCGATAGCCATGCCGCCTCAGTTTTTTGTGTTGCTAGTTTTAAGCCCTTACTTCTCATCCATATTTGTATCATATCAATTGCCAGCTCTAATCTTCCTTTTAGTACTTCTATTTCTACGTCTCTACCTACTACTGCTATGTCGTCCGCAAATGCTGTTATTGACACGCCTTCCGGCATCTTCATTCGAAGTAACTCGTTATAGACAAGGTTCCACAGTTTTGGTCCCAGTGCTGAGCCCTGCGGTACCCCTCTAGTAAGTTTGAATCTTCCATTTTTGGTCACTAGATTTCTGTCCTGTAAGTAGCTCCATATAATCTTGATTGTTTTTCTGTTCAGTTCTTTCTTCTTTGCCGCCTCTATAATTGCTGCCCATGATACGCTATTAAACGCGTTCTGTATGTCCAACGCTATCATTACACAGTGTTGTCTTTTCCTCTGCGTTCCGCTGTTTGCTTCTTTTGCTATTGCTTTCACTTTTTCAATAGCTCCTAAGGTTGTTTTTCCTTTGGTAAATCCGTATTGTTCTTTTTCCCATCCTCCTTTTTCTTCTATTTCTTGTTCTATTCTCCGTACAATAACTTTTTCCATTATTTTAGCCAGTGTGTTGATTAAACATATTGGTCTGTATGATGTTGCTTTTCCTGCTTCTTTTTTTTTCTCAATCAGTACCAGAGTGGCTTCTTTCCAACATCCTGGGAAAGTTCCTTCTTTTAGGCACCTGTTGATTATTTGAGTTATTTCTATCTCGTTTCCGTCTAATGCTGCTTTAACAATCTCTGTTGTTATTTCGTCCGGACCTGGTGCTTTGTTGTTAGGCAATTCTTTTATGATCTCTTTGATCTCTTCCACTGTTGCCATAACTGTTGCTTCTTCTTCTTTTGTTTCTGGTTCTTCTACTGGTTCTCCCTTTGGAAATAGTTTTTTAATTATGACCTCTTCTTCTTCGTCTTCTTTTAAGCAGATTCCTTTTGTTCTTCCACCCAATTTGTCCATCACTATTTTGTACGGTTTTCCCCAAGGATCCCCATCTATAGATTCTATCATTTCTTTCCAGCATCTTTTTCTGCTATCCCTAATTGCCTTTTTTAAAAATTTTCTGTCGTTTTTTATTTTCTCTTCTATTTCCTCTGTGTTCTCTCCTCTTCTTCTCAGCCTTTTGATTTTCCTCGCTGTTTGTATTGTGTTTTTCCTGCATTCTTTTATTTCCTCACACCACCAGTATGGTCCTTTTCGTCCGCCTTCCCTGTACCTAGGAATTGCTTCCTCCGCCGCTTTTCTCAGTTTTTCTGAGTACCTCTCGCATCTTTTCTCAATATTTTCGTTTTCTGTCACTTCTTCTGTTTCCATGCCTCTCTTTATCTTTTCTTTGTCCATTCTTCTTACGTTCCATTTACCTTCTCTTGTGTGCTCCTGTTTTCCTTTCTCCTTTGTATTGTATTGTATATGTTTATGTAGACTCAGTGATTCTTCTTCAGTCACGGTCCATTCATTTATTTTTTTTGCCATTTCCCACGTTGCTATGGTGATGTCAATATGCGATTTTGAGCTTCCTCTTACAAACGTCGGTTTGTCTCAATTGTTGCAGATTGTAAGATTTAACCCTGCTATCATCTCCTCTAAGATTTTTCCTCTTAAATCGTTCTTGTAGCCTCCCCATCTCGGTGATTTTGCGTTGAAATCTCCTCCTACAATAATTTTTTTGTTTTTCTGTTTTCTTAAACTTCTTTCTAATTCTTCTATCCACTCTCGATAGTATTCCAGACCGCAGTTTGGGCTGATATAACAGCTGTATACTATCATGCTTTGTACTTCTGCCCACACTATTCCTTCTTTTGGTGTTCCCCATCTTTCCACCTTGTCCCTACACTTCCCCCTAGCTAAAATTGCTGCATCTGTTCTTTTGTCTCTTATCCACTTACCATTTAGTTTGTTTTTATTAGGTTCACTCACTAGCACTAGGTCTATTTCCTCTCTCTCCGCTGTTGCTATTAGTAAATCGTGAGCCTCTCTTCCCCTCCCTATGTTTATTTGTATAAACTTATACATTATGTGATACTATTTTTTCCTCCTGTTCTCTCCAGTTATCTGGGTTGTTGTCCTCCATATTCTTCTTTGTTTTCCTCATTTCTTTTTTCTTTGTAGCTGGACATCTTTTCTCTCCCGTTCTGTGTCCTAATACTTTGCATTCAATGCAGTATTCTTTGTTTCTGCGTTCGGCAACCTGATGTCCCTCCTTTCCGCATTTTATACATAGCGAAGACCTGTCTTCCCCATTGCATTCTGCCGCTACATGTCCTTTCCTCCAGCATTTATAACATTTTCTTTCATTTGCTTTAACTTTCTCTACTCTGCATCTTATGAGTCCTATGTTTATTCTTCCTTCTCCTATTATCTGTTCTGCTATTTTTTTGTCCATTTTGACTATAGCGGTTTGTATTTCTCTATAACCTTTCTTTATGGAAATTATTGTACTTCCTTCTGTGTTCACTTTGTTCATAATTTCTTCCAGTATTTCTTCTCTCTTAATTTCCGGGCTAATATCTTTGATTATCACCAGTTCTGTAGTTTTGTTGCTGGCTTTTCGTACATTGCAGCCTTCCATTCCATTTTTAATTTTTTCTATCTCTTTCTCCGTCTCATTACCCTTTGTAATTAGTAACAACTCCCCTTTTTTTGTTTCTCTTACCTCCTTGAACGTAGATCCTTTTATCTGGGTTTTTGCCTGTCTCAGCAAATCTGCATATGTGACACCTTGTTTGCTCACTACTATAGCACCTGTTTCCGTACCTGTTTTTTTTTCTCTATGTGTCTCCGCTACCTGTCCCTGTGTTGGCACGCACAGTCTTATTTTTGTGTTAGTTCTTCTTCCTGCTATTTCCATAATTTTTTTTGCATCTCTTGCCGTAATTCCCGTTGGTATTGGTATATTTATTTCTTCAATACGTAATGTTTTTGTTTTGATAAGCATTTTTTCGATAGCTATTAGTATCTCCTTATTCCCTGCCGTTTCGATTTTCTGCTTAATGATGTGTACTTTTCCCACATTTTTTCCGCTTAGATTTTTAACAATTTCTATATATGGCGTTTCATCTTCTCCTTCTTCCTCCATTAGTTCAGGGTATTTTATTTTTGCTTGTTGCAAGATACCACCTTCTTTGCCTATTTCATCTTTATTTATTAAAAGTCCTGTATCCATATCCTTTCCCATTATTGGGTTTTTTTTTTCCACATTTACATATTTATAGTCTGTATCTCTCCATTCTTTATTTATAATATTTTTTATATCCTCTTCATTAGCCACTTTTAATATCTCCTCGTCGGAGATGAAATGGTTTTTACGGTTTTCTTCCCTATTATCTCCAGTTTCCATTGTCTGTGTCGACATTTCTATACCTATTTTTGTTTTATTTTCATTCTCCTGTTCTTTTTTTTGGATTTCTTCAAATTCCATTCTCTCCATATTTGTTTCTAGTTGATTCGCCACCTTTTTAATTTCCAGTTTAGTGGTTGTACACTCACTGGTTAAGTTTTTTAATTCTCTAATTAATTTCCCCATTATTTGGATTGTTGTGGGGTTATTTGCTCTCTTCGCCTCGTTGTTACCTCCTGGCGAATCTATTTCTCTCCCTCTTTTTTGTTTCGTTTGACCTAATTCTTTATCTTTATTTTTATCCGGCGGTGTTCTTTGCAACATCCCGCTTTTTAAAAATGCATCCATCTTATTACGTTTTTTGACCCTTGGCCTAGTTTCACTTTTAATTAATATCAAATTGCTGTTTCCGCGTTTATGTTTTATTATGTAACACTAGACGTGTCGCACGTCACGACACGAGTGTGTTTTAAAACACGACCGCACCTTTATTTTTTGTGTGTCCAGTTTTACACTTTTTTGAACTTTCACAATAAACTTTTCACCTTTCCACTGTTTGTTCTAATTCACAGAATTTTTAATTTTTTAAATAACGTAGATTATTCACCATTATTTAAATCGCCTTTATGCACATTCGCGAGCGCGTCCGTTCTCCGTCGGACATTGACCGCGACTCGAACCAATATATTGGTATTGTCTAAATAATCAATCTAATCTACAAACTAGAGAATAAAATATTTCTCATCTCAACATAATGATTTACATTTGAATGGGTAGGCGGAAACTCCAGCTCAAACTATTTACTTGTAATTAAGCTCTGGCAGTTTTGTCCACCCGTCTAAGTGTTTGTTATTAAGAAATTAAAATTAATTTTTTTTTTCATAAGCGTATAAAGTATTTTTGTCGAATAAAAAAAAAGTAATTGCAATTTTTTGATAACAAACATTTGATTAGGTAGATGAATCACTTTAGATCATAATTACTAGTAGTAGTTTAAAATAAAGTGCTCCACTTACCAGACCGACTATTTATTATTTTATAACAAAATTTGAATGTTTTTTGCAAGTAATATCTAATCTTATGATGACTAACACTAGAGTAGGTGAGTGGGTAATTCAATATCATGATTAATAGTTTGTTGAAAAAAAAATTGAAAATTTCTTCTTTTTGCAAGAGCTATAAAAAAAAAAATTTCCAAAAAAGAGGAAATGACATCGTATTTTTTAACGATCATTTCTTAGAAGTGTTAGTGGATCACTCCAGATCATGAATATTTGCAAGTAGTTGAAACTGGAGTATACAGCAAACTGCACAATAGTTTTTTACCAAAAATTAAAAGTTTTTCCACTCTGAAAGTGTTAGAAGTGTTGCTATTTAATTTTTAATTTTTTAAGTTAAAAGAAATAATAATAAATTTAATTTCTAAAAGATCGTTACTTAGGTAGATTACTCAAAACCATGATTACAATAGATATTTTATAATCAGAAAAGGAAAGTTAATATTCAATCTTTTGATGACCATCTTTAAATCATGGTTACTATTGAATAGTTTAAACCCAAGTGCCTACTTACCACCAAAAATTTAAAAAAAAATTTTTGCAAGTGTTAGAAATTTATTAGTCAAGAAAGAAGGGTAATATCCAGTTTTTTGATGACAAACACTTAGGCGGGTAAATGGGTTACACCAAATCATAGACATTTAAAGAATTGGATGTTTCTTTTTTTGCAAGTAGTAGAAGTTTAATGGTCAGCAAATAAGGGAGTAATATGTAATTTTTTAAGGACCAATTTCTGGATGGGTAAATAGGTTACGCCATATATTGATGATCATTGAGTGGTTATCAAGAAATTGAAAAAAAAATTTTTGCAGTCGTTAAAAGTCTCTTTGTACAAGAAGAAGAAAGTAATATTTGATTTTTTATCTAACACTTTTGCAAATAGGTGAGTTGCTTTTAACTAGAGTGTTTAACCACTCTCTCAAGTGTTTGTTATTAAAGAATTGTAACATTTTTTTTTTGCAAAGAGTTACTTACTTAGTTTAAGAAAGAAAGGTAATAATTTATTTTTAAATAATTAACAATTGCGTAAATTACTTGTGATTACCATCAAATAATTTAAACTGGAGTGCCCACCCACCTTCTAAAATGTTTGTTATCAAAAATATAAAAGTTTCTTCTTATTATAATTTATAATTACTAACCAAAAGTTTGAACTGGAGTAAAGAGTCAAACAAATACAATAAAATTAAAAAAAATTTCTTTTTCAACATATTTTGTTTCTTGTCCGTGCAATGTTTACACCAACTAGCAAAAAAACAAATCTTACCAGTTTTCCATAGCTAATGCGACGCAAAAAATTACCTAGTAATTACTATGCAGTGGAGGACTTAATACTTACCAGTGAGCTTCTAACAACCAAAAAGTTTCAAAGATCATCCCAAAAGCAGCATAAACAAACAAATACAATTAGACATTAATACAATACTAAACATTTTTGGATTTGGTTAAAATACACATATAGAATCGATTGTATACAAGATTAGTCAAAATTACCAAAACACCTAAATACTTAAAACAAAAGTTGTTTGGTTTTAAACAAACTATTGATTAAAAATATTTTTAATTTACATGGTGTTCAATTTATTGTAAACATTTTTTAAACTTGTTTTTTTTTTAATAAAACATTGTGTATATTTTTACATTTTTTGATTCAAAGACTAATTCTGAGTATTTTTTGTAAAAATAACTTTTAAAAAAAATGCACCCATTATTTTTGAGTTATAAACAATTTTTTAAACTTAAAAAAAAAACTTTTTTAACATCAAAAACAAATCAATAAATTATTTTCAAAAATTAAAAAATTCAATTTTTCATAATTAATCAAATAACCTGAATATTTTTTATTTTTTAAAATTAATTTCAAAACTTATCTTAGAACTAAGAAATGTAAAAATATACATAGTGTTTGATTTATTATTAAAATTTGTTTTTTTATTCATTAAATATTTACACTTTGAATTGACATTTTTATTACATTCATTAGAATTTGACACATTTGATAATTACACAGAGAAAAAATATATAAATAACATAATTAACAAAAACAACTACACAATTTAAAAAAAAAATTTAGATAAACAAAATTATACAAAAAGTAAAACCAATAATAAAACAAAATTTGAATCCAAATTTATTAACATGTCTAATATATTACTTAATAAAGATAAAATTGATTTATTAAATAAAGAACTAAATTTGAAATCATTAATAAAAAAAATAAAGAAATATCAAATCAAACATTTTAAATTCAATTAATAATAAAGTTAAAGATTACAATTTAATCTGTACTAAAAAAGATAATAAATAAATTTTTAGTAATTACATCTTAATATTTATATAATGACAAAATTAATGAATTTATTTCAAGTAAAGATTTTTCAGAAATTAATAGAAATTCAAAAAAATAATTTAAAACGGAAATTTAAAAAAAAGCCTTAAAAAATCAAAATTCTTATTATCTAATTTTTAAATTAACAATCTTACGGTACAAAATCTACAATATCCAAAACTATATGGTTTAATAAAAACACATAAAATTCGTATTTCTATAGGACCAGTAGTATCTTATGTTAACTGTCCAAATTATAAATTATAAAAATATTTAAACAAATTGATCAAATCATATAATTATAATCCAAAATTTTGCATAAAAAATACTTTAGATCTAACCAAAAACATTGATTGAATCATAAAATTGAAATTGGATGTAAATTAATAAGTTTAGATGTGCGTAATATGTTTTCCAAAACTCCGGCAAATAACTGTATTAATTTAATTTTAAAAAATTATTTGTATTAATGGATGCAATGAATCTATAACTGTTAAAATTTTAAACAAAATGCAATTCAAAATTTGTATTAATAAAATATATTCATTCAGTAAACAAATAAACAAAAAATATTGTTTATTAACTTATTTTAGTAATATATATGAAAAAATATCTTGTTATTTAATTTAAAATTTCAAAACTACAGTAGCATTTAAAACATTTAACAATTTAAAATCAGAATTACTAAATGCAAAAGAAAAAACACATATTTTTCGAATAAAAGTGGCATGTAGTGATATATATTGGACAAACTATTAGAAACCAACCACAAAATTTTAACACGGATAAAAATTTAATATTCATGGAAGACTTAAAAATTAAAAAAAACATTTAAAAAATCCAAATTATAAAGTAATTTACAAACAATTAGACTTATATAACTCTCCAATATTAGACTTGTTATTAAAATAAATTTATTATATAAACACAAACTTTGAATGTAAATATTTAATGTTCAAGATATGACATATTTCTAACCTTAAAATCAAAATTAAAAGTCAATAAGAAACAGAATTTAAATATTATTTATTAATCAACTATAAATGGCATTGAAAATGCCATTTATAGTTTGCTTTAAATAAAGAAATACATTAAAGTAGAATATTTTATTATTATTAATAAAAATGAATAATTAAAATTTATTAAAATAAAAGTCGTGGAAATGAAGTTCAAAGCTTTGTAGCTGGCTGTGCTTTTATGCAAATATATTTTTATGCACGCAACTGTCTTACAAAAAAAAACCTAGAATCCACTACACTGCAACAAATCAAAAATTATTTAAAAATGGAAAATGTTAACTATACAGAAAAACTGAAAAAAAATAATCATATTTGATCAAAATTATGTAAAATTTATTTTATATATTAGACCTATGGTAAAACAAACTTAAAGAAACTGCAGTGCATAGAGAACGCGTGCAGACTTACACGAGTCAGCTACAAACGTAGGTATAAAAATTATTCACAAAGATTATCACATTACTGACATCTCATGGAAATTTATATGTCCAAATTTAATCACTACTGACACATTGATTATTTAGAATTAAACACCGTTTGCCCCATCAAAGTTAGTGTTTAGTTAAAAAAATTGTACATTGATGCCATAATTAATAAAATAAAGGTATTAATTAAATAATCATATCTCTTATAATTAAAAAAAAGAACTTTAGATTTACAAAGCCATTGAGAAGGAAATGTTTTTAAATTATTATAGATATTTTTTGTTTAAAAAAATAATCATTGTTGCAAATTATAAAAACTCTGACAACTTCATAACACATATTATCTTGGTCATCTATTTATTTTAACAATTTAATTACTACACATAATTTAATTTCTTTTCTGAAAGATATTGGCCCATTTATTAAATAGAATAATAATGTGTGATATTTTTTAAATTATTAAAAATAATTAAGCAATAGTGACAAATGTTTATAATACAAATTTTATTTTTTATCATGATCTTTCTAACTGTATTATTTTATCATTATTTCTATTATTTGCAGATGGATTTAAAAATTTATAGAAGTACTATTTTATCATTTGTTACAATTAGATTTAGATTCTATTAATGCTTGGGGTCATATTATATATAATCTTTTGTTTAATGTTAATAACTGTTTTGCGATCAGTTTTAATAGCAAAAATTGTAAAATTATATTATCGATAACAAAGTGCTGTAACAGATGACAAATTAAAGACTTGTGTGTAATTTTTGATTTAAAACTTACGTTTGTTGCGGGTGGACACCACATCTCTTTCTCTAAGTTGCAATATTTGACGCACTGAGTGCGGTGTAGCGACTACTTAAGAGTTAAAACTTATTAATTGATCAAACATTGATCAAACGCCATTTTTAAAAAGTTGTAAATAGCGTAAATAAAGAATTACTATAATTATTATTATAAAATATATCAACATAGCTTAGTTTTTAATTATATTTTATTTAAAATTTTAAAATTAAATCTAATAATAATTTTTGAGTAGAGTTTAATTATCTACTATATTTGTAAAAGAACAAACTTCAATTTTAAAAAGTCAAGTTTCTGGTTAAACACTTCTTATAATATACACTCTATGTATATTATTACTGTAACACGCGATGCATTAATAGGACTGGTCAACTAGCTTCAAACCGATCTTTGACTCGACTGCAAGTGTAGGCTCCGAATTGTCGGCGTCTTCTAAGATTTTAGAAGCGCAGAATCTATGCAATCCAATCAGAGTGCAACGAAAATGCTTCTTGATTGTTTTATATTTTGTTGTAGGATTAAAAATGCAATAATTAATATTTTAAAGTATGTGATTAATATATAGTATTATAATATTTTATATTTTGTTATGTAAATTTCTAATTAAAAAAATAACAAAACTATAAGTAGTAGTAGTAGTAGTTAGTCACATTGAATCACGCCTACCACGGATTGTGCCTTCCCACAAATGTCGTTAATTTCGTAACTTAGGTCATGGGCAGTTGTCGTGCATCTTAGATAATTGATAATAAGCATCCTCATTATTAAACACAATAAACATCTATGTTCGATTAGTTTTTATTACCATTTTATTAACATTAACATCCAAATCAATAACGTAATAGAAGAAATTGGAAAAAATAATTTTAAGCATTATACTATGGTGTACATATTCTATATTCCCGTAGCTATTCTCAATCCTAACTACTACATAAATTCAACATACAAGCGAAGCATTATTAAGCCATATATTTTAATATGCACGTCTTGTGTGTGTTGTTGATTTTTCCAAAACATTTAAAGGTATCACCACAAAAAATTCAAGTTTTAAAGAACAATAGAATCAGAGAAGATGCTAAAACATGAGTTATAAATTATTTAGAGGAACAAAAGTTTAAAGTAAAAGTAGAATATAAACTAAGTGACAAAACAACAATTGTAAGAACCAAGCTTGTCAACCTATTATCTCTACATCAACGGATTAAAAACAAAACTAACGTATTCTTTTTTTAATTTTAACAACGTTGTAGCAAACTTACAGCTATTTGCTTCTCAGACACTATATATCTGCAACATTTTTTATAACAATGCATCTATATTTTTGCAACCAATAACAAATGATGAATTATCAAATAGAGTAGGTACAAAAACTAGAACTTAAAAACAGTTCCGGCTATGACAATATTTCAACTCTGTTATTAAAAAAATCAATTCATAACATAACTAAAGCTTTATGCAGCATTATAAATAGATCATTAGAAACCGGCAATTATCTCAATACTTTAAAATATGCAGTCATTAAACCTGTATATAAAAAAAAAACTTCTCAGCAATTATTGCTTAATTAGTCAACTTAGTGGGTTTTCTAAAATCTTTCAGTTAGTTATGTACAAACGTTTGATATACTTTTTCAATATCATTAACTGTTTAACAATTTTCAGCATGGCTTTCAAGGTGGTAAAAGTATTTAAACTGCAATTTGTGACTACACCGAATACATTGTGAAAGCTGTGCACGAGAAAGATATAGTTTGTAGAGTACTGTTGAATTTATCAAATGCGTTTAATTGCATAGATTTCTCCACACTCTTAACAAAACTGTATCATTAAGGCATTAGAGGTGTTGCATTACAATGGTTTAGGTCCTACCTACATGGTAGAAAATAATTAAAAATAATAAGAATAAAAAAATTGTGCTGTCAGACGCTCTTGAAGTTTTCACTGGTATTCCCCAAGATAGTATACTTGGTATACTTCTATTTATTATTTTCATTAATGATCTGCCTTTAGAAGATCAAAACAAACAAAATATTTGTTACAAATATCTTGTTTAAAGGTAAAACGTTTGCAGATAAAATAAAAGAAGGAAATAACATTGCTTTTCCAGTTCACAAATGGTTTAATAGACTCATATTAAATTCTGAACAAAATTAAATATTTATTTTTTTAATTATTTTAAATAATTAAAACTTTAAAGTTTAAAAATGTGCTAAACTTTTTCTATTTGTACAAAATTAAATAAATCTTGCTACGACCTAAGAGTATTATCTAAGAACAGAAATTACACTATAACCTTTGCTTTGAGACTATACAAACCGGGCTAACTGCAATAACCACCACCTCCCTATCTCATGTAAATGTGTAAAAACATAAATATTTATTTGATTCACATCTATTTACAAACTGTTATTATTATTATTATTATTATTCCGGTTTTGCACGTCATTTCTGACGGTAATTAGTAGGTACGGTTTTTTCAAACAAGTTGCCTACAATTCTATTAATCAAGGTAGAGATGTGACCGGACTATTGATGTTGTGTTTAAAATAACTGTTTTTTGAAGCTGGATGTAAGTTAGAAGATGGAGCTGTAATTTAAAAAGACTTTCATGTAGTTTCTGTGGAACAATGGCAGTTGTCGATATAACAATTGGTATTATAAATACATTCTTCTGTTTCCACATATTTTCAATTTCGTCAGCCAATGGTCGGTATTTACTTAGTTTTTTGTTCCATGAAGTCTGAAGGTTGTGTGAATTGGGAATTGTTACGTACTGTTATGTACGTCGTGTCTGACATCTTGTCTATAAGTGTAATATCTGGGCGGTTACAATTGATGGTTTTGTCTGTTATGATGCTCCGGTTCCAATATAATTTGTAAGTGTTATTTTTAAGTACATTGGCGGGCGTATAGTTGTAATATAGGGACGTATCTGTTGTTAGTTTATGCAGTTTTGCTAATTTATGATGTATTATACTGCTCACTTGGTCATGTCTGTGTAGATAGCTGGTGGGCGCTAAAACTCTGCAAGCTGAAGTTACATGTTGAATGGTTTTGGTTGCTTCATTACATCTTCTGCAAATATCGTCGATATTTATTTCTTTCAATAAAAATTTACGGTAGTTTCTGGTTGCAATGACTTGATCTTGAATTGCCATCAAAAAACCTTCAGTTTTAAGAAACAAATCCGCTTGAGTCAACCACTTGTTCGACGCGTCTTGATCAGCAAAAGTGTGATTAAGATCATTTGGGTGTCAGCCGTGTAAGGCTTTTCCTGCCCACTTTCGTGTTTTTTCTTGTTCATAAGCTATGTTTGAAGTGAGCTCAGTTTCATTCGTCTGTAATAAATCTAAGGGGGTATAATTGTTATCAACCAAGCAAACGGTTTTATGAATTGATGTTTGCTTGCTAAGAAAAAAGCGATGTAAATTTTGAACTTGGTTTTGATAAAGTTTATTAACATCTATTAAGCCACGGCCTCCTTTGTGTCGTGGTAGAGTTATTCTTTCAGTTGCGGCTTTTGGATGGTGAGCTCGAAATTTAGTTAATGTGGTTCGAGTTTTAATTTGAATGTTTTCCAAGTCGGTCTTTGTCCATTTAACGGTTCCAAACGTATATGTTAATACTGGTATGGCAAATGCATTTATGGCTTTAAACGTGTTTTTGCCATTCAGTTTTGATTTTAAAATATCAGTTAATCGTTTGTTGTATTCAACTAAAACTGCTTGTTTAATTTCTTTATGTTGAATACGCCTAGCTTGAAGGAGGCCAAGATATTTATAAGTGCCTGTGGTCAACATTGATTCAATCGCTTTTCCATCTGTCATTTTAAAGTTACAAGTAATAATTTTTTATTGGTTAATGTTGAGAGTTTTACATTTATCTAACCCAAAAAACATTTGAATGTCTTTTAAAAAACTTTCTGTAATTTTTAAAAGTTGGTTAAACTGGTTTTCATTGGCAGCATACAATTTAATGTCATCAACAAAGAGGAGGTGGTTAATAACATGTTTAGTTGTTGATCCATGTCTCAATTGAAATCCATATCCTGTTTCATTAGGTAGTGTAGACAAAGGATTTAAAGCTAAGCAAAACCACAATGGACTTAAACTGTCTCCCTGGAAGATGCCCCTTTTGATGTTTATTGGGTTAGAAATTATTTTTTGTCCGTTATGATTAATATGTAGTGATGTTTTCCATGTTGACATTAACTGCTGAAGTAGTGTTATTACTGTTTGTTCTACTTTATATATTTTTAACACTTTTATAAGCCATGAGTGAGGGACTAAGTCAAATGCTTTTTGATAATCAATAAAAGCGGTATAAATGTTTCTTCGCTTGTTCCACGCCTGCTCCATAGTGACAGAGTCTATAATTAGTTGTTCTTTGCAGCCTTGCGATTTTTTGGTGCAACTTTTTTGTTCCTCTGCTAAAACGTTTAAGTTTTTAATGTGTATGTAAATGGCACTTGATAAACATGATGTGAGTATTTTATATAGTGTACATAAACAAGTAATTGGCCTGTAGTTAGATGAATCACTCAGGTTATTAATTAAAATTGGATTGTTTGTTTGATCTTTAAGGAAGCACCTAAAATAATGCGCAATGTAGAAGTGAGTATTTGGAAATTTTTTGAGCCAAAAGTTTTGTATTTGATCTGGACCTGCCGCTTTCCAGTTTTGAGTGTTATTTATAGCCTCGGTTACAATTTCTGCTGTTATACAGGGAGCTTATAAATGAATGGGATTATGTAATCACTTTAAATATGCCGCCTTTTTAAAATCGTTCACTATACTACATATGTTTTCATATGTTTGCTTGACAGCTGTCAAAGTTGATCTGTTAAAACAAATAGTTTTGTGAACAATTTAAAAAAAGCGGCACATTTAAAGTGATTACATAATCCCATTCATTTATAAACTCCCTGTATTACAAGGAGTCATTATCGGTTTTTCTGTAGCACGTTCTTCTTCATTAATTATCCAAGCTGCATTAGTGTTGTGTTGGACGTGTTGTGACCAGATTGATGTCCAAAACTTTTCAATATTTTCTTTGGTTGGAATTTTGTTTGTTGTTGTTGTTGCCTGATTTTGTCTCAAGCTCCGATAATATAATTTTTGGTTAGAATTACACATACTGTTCTGCTTTTTTTTAAGGTTGGACTCACGATATTTTTTTATTCTGCTAGATTTAGCTTTTAGTTGTTGTATAAGTGTGTCTAAAATCTCTGGTAGTGAATTGTTGTTAGGATTTCAATTAGCATGTTTTTTTGTGTTTTCTTGGATCTTAGATATTCTTTTTTCAATTTTTTTTATTTTTATTGCCATTAATATATTGGTAGACTGTTGCAATGTTGTTGCGAAGGCAAGCTATATCTTTCTCCAGTCGACGCTCCCAAGGTTGTATGGAATTTGGCTTGTACGGTTTGTTTGTAAAATGTTCAACTTTGCCTCCATTTACTCGTACAATAGCAACCGCTGCAGCATAGATATAAGCATGTAAGTTGAAAAAACTTTTAGTAGTGTCTAGATAATCAGGAAGAATTTTCTCATCTATGAGTTTTAAACTCATGGCAAGTTTTTTTGAGTTGTTTTGTTTTGGGATGCAAGGCCGTAGTGTAGGATCAATGTGGGCATATTCAATGATTGCTCGTTGTAGTTCAATTCTAAGATCATTAGTCAGTTGATTATTTTTTTTTTTTTTTTTTTTTTGTTGTGTTTTAGCGTCGACTGCTAAGGTCATTAGCTATTTATTTTAATAATAATAACCTCAGGTTATAGACCTGAGGAGACAAAACAACACATTAAAATGGTTAAATAAATAAATAAATAAATAAAAACTAAATCTAATATCACAGTTGATTAAATTAAAAAAACTAAATTTAAGAACTAATATCACAAAACTTACTATTGAACCTAACCTAATATCACAGATGACACCGAAGCTGTAACATGCTTAGATGCCAGACCCTAAAAACTAAAGTAACTAAACCTAATATCACAACTTAACCTAATATCACAACCTAACTTAATATCACAGATGACATCGAAGCTGTAAAATGCTTCGATGCCAGACCCTAAAAACTAACTAAACCTAATATCACAGATTGCACCGAAGTTGTAAAAGACTACGATGCTTTAAACAACTCAACAACACAAACTGATCAATAAATATAAATAAATAAGTTAACACCAAAATCATTATAAGACAACACAAAAACTTGGTTACACCTGTTTGAGAAGTCCTGCGTCTTTCAAGAACTGGACGCACCTTCCCATGGACTCATCTCTATTTAATAAAATAGACGCCACGTTGTTAGGGAGCTCGAGCCGATTACGGTGGGGAAGGTAGGCTCGGCATTCCTCCAAAATGTGCTTCACCGTTAGAGGGTCGTGACATGTTTGGCATTCTGGTTGTTCGTCGCCGGTCAGGAGATACAAAGAGGTCAAATTGGTATGACCTATGCGCAAGCGACATAGGGCGACCTCCTCTCTCCTGTTGAGATCTACCGGCGACTTCCATGCCGTCACGGAGAGCTTGATTTCCTTTAATTTGCTCTCGAAGCCGTATACTCTTTGCCAATCCTCGATGACCTTCGATATGACGTAACCTTTGAGATCATCGGGTCTTACGGGAATGTTGTCCGTAGGATCCGCGTCAGCCGCCTGACGGGCGGCTTTATCGGCCAGCTCGTTGCCCTCGATACCCACATGACCCGGTGTCCAGACAAAGATAGCTCTCTGTCCAAACCCGGCCAGGCGGAATATCGAAGTTTGTACGAGCTGGACCAGCGGATCGACCGAGTACATAGACTGTATACTCAGGATGGCACTCAGCGAGTCGGAACAAAGGAGGAACGAACTGTGAGATGACGTCTCACAGTTTAGCAGGGCTTTATGCAAAGCATGTAATTTTGCTGTGTACACGGAAGCCTCTTTAGGGAGAGACCATGAATGGGCCGTACCGTCTAAAACGAAGGCACTTCCCACTCCCCGATCCGTTTTTGAACCGTCCGTATACAACCGCGGAGAGTCTGGGTATTCGGCAACGATTTCAAGAAACTTGCTCCTCAAGACGTCGGGGCAAGTTTCTCGTTTGCTCTTGGAGGTCAGATCAAGACGAGTTATAACCCTCGGCAACAGCCAGGGTGGAAACTCGCCAGAACCGACCTCGAATACCATTGGATAATTAACGTTGAGACTCTCCTCTAGCTCCTGCGCTCGGACGCACACCGGCCTACTGACGGTAGGCCTGAGTCTGTATTTACGTTGCTGCGTTTCGTTGGCGGTAAATATGAGTCGGTTGTTGTGACCCCTCTTTGCTCGCATCGCCGCGGCGTACGTGAGTACAAAGCGACTGCGACGAGCAGCTAGAGGGAGTACACCCGACTCGCAGCAAAGACTCGGTGCGGGACTCGTCCGGAATGCTCCCGTGGCGTATCTAATGCCTGCGTTGTGGACTGCGTCTAGGGCTTTCAACCGGGATTTTCTGGCGGATGAGTATACCGCGCAGCCGTAGTCGACCCTGGATAAAACCAGAGCTTTGTACAGCCGCAACAGTACCTCTCTCCGCGCACCCCAGTTGATGTTGGCCAAGCACTTGATCACGATCAAGGCTTTTTTGCACTTTGTGACCAATTCATCAATATGTGCCCGAAAGGATAAGGTCCTATCGAGCACGAGCCCTACGAAACGGACTGTTTCGACGCACGTGATTCTGGAACCCCGCAAGACAAGTGCGGGGTCCCGGTGAGGTCTTCTGAGGCGGCAAAAATGCACGCACGAGGTTTTCGTCGTAGAAAAGCGAAAACCTCTTGCCTCTGCCTCTCTGTCCACTTCGTCTATGGTGATCTGGAGTTGACGTGTTATGGCAGGGATGGTATCTCCAGCCATGTAGATCACCAAGTCGTCGACGTACAGGCATTTTTGTACAGGTGAAACCACCGAAGCCGCAATATCATTAACCGCAATCGCAAAAAGGGTGACGCTGATTGTCGACCCTTGGGGAACACCGTTCTCTAGACATAATGTCTTTGAGTTAGTGCTTCCCACCCTTACTTTAAATTTGCGATCGCGCATGAAAGATTCAAGAAAAAGAGGCATACGGCCCCTGAATCCCCATGCGTGCAGCTTCTGCAAAATTCCATATCGCCAAGTCATGTCATACGCCTTCTCCAGGTTGAAAAACACCGCTACGAGGTGTTTTCTTGCTAGGAAGGCGTCTTGGATAGAATTTTCTTGACAGATTAAATGATCAACGGTACTGTGATTTTGTCTGAAACCCGCCTGGTATTTAGCTAAAAGATTGTTACTTTCCAGCATCCACACCAGACGGTTGTTGACCATTTTTTCTAAAAGTTTACTGAGACAGCAGGTAAGTGAAATCGGTCTGTAGCTGTTGACGTTGTTTGGATCTTTGCCCGGCTTTAACAACGGCAGGATAATGGCCTCTCTCCAACATTCCGGGTAGACGCCGCTTTCCCATATCAGGTTGTAGATTTCCAGCAACCGCTCCGTCATGCGGGAGGGAAGCTGCCGGATAACCTGACAAGGCACGTCGTCTGGTCCCGGTGCGGAGGAGGTACCCATACCGTTAATTGCCGTTTCCAACTCTTTTAAGGAAAATAAAGAGTTGTAGGGCAAAGAATCCGGGGAAGAGAAATTTAGCTGAGTTTCTAATTGATCTTTTTGACGCAGGAATTGCTCACTATAATTTTGAGAGCTACTGGCAGACGCAAATTGAGTTGCCAATGCGTCTGCAATGTTGGCGTCTTCGGTGACTTCGCGTCCGTCGACGATTAGGATGGGAGCCACAGAGGGAAATTTCTTTTCCGACACGGCTCCCACCTTTTTCCACACTTCGCCGACCAAAGTGGTCGGCGTGATCGTCGATACGTAGCTCTCCCATGATCGTTGCTTGCTTTCAAGAATTTTGCGGCGCGCAACGGCTCGCTTCTTCTTGAAAGCGATCATGTTTTGCTGCGTCGGAGATCTTTTGAAACAATTGAAAGCTTTCTTTTTCTCTTCCACAGCTACTCGTATATCGTCGTTCCACCAAGGAACCGACGGACCGGCCAGCTGACCGCTGGACTTTGGGACAAACACATCTGCTGCTCGGACAATACAATTAGTGAAAACCTTCACGGCGGTCTCGACATCCTCACCATTTGACTCTGGTGGGGCCAGACTGGCTTGGAAACCTTGCCAGTCTGCGCGGTCGAGACACCATCTACGGGGGACGGACTGTCTGACCCGTTTGATGATGGTTTTCATAACGATGGGAAAGTGATCGCTACCGTGAAGGTCTTCTAATACATTCCACGATAGACGTGTGGCTAAACGTGGGGACGATAGAGACAAATCAATTGCCGAAAAGTTTGTACCCCTACCTCCAAAGTGTGTGGCGGAACCCTTGTTGAGGAGGACAGCGTCGCTTTGATCGAGAAAATCCTCAATCAAACGACCTCGCGTGTCTTTCCTCAGGGAACCCCACAGCGGATTGTGGGCGTTAAAATCGCCCACCAGGAGGTAGGGCTGTGGAAGCTGCAAAGTAAGTTCTTGTATATCTTCCAGAGTCCAGTCGAACTCCGGAAGATACAGGTTGCATATTGTGGCTTTTATTGGGATGGTAAGCCGGATTGCGATTGCCTGGAGTCTAGTTCTGAGGGTTATTTCCGTAAACGGCAAATTTTTCCTCAGAAAATTAGCGACTCCACCTTTGGCTCGGGCACCCAGCAAAACGTCACTTCTTGTGCACGTAAAGCCCCGAAGGTTGAAATTTTCTTGGGGCTTGAAGTGCGTTTCCTGTAAGCACACGCAAAAGGGCATGTGCTTTACCAGGATCATTTTCAGCTCACAATAGCTGCGTTTGCAACCGTTGCAGTTCCACTGTATTATCGTCTCCATAATTTTAGATGACTATTAAATAAATAAAATAAATTAAGAAATAAATAACACGTAATAGACGGACAGCTATTAAAATAAGTTAACACAAAACAAATAAAACACCAAAGTTGTAAAGGGACTTTGATGTTTGGACATAGACAAGGCAAAAGATACATTCTTAAAGCTAATATCACAGATGACATCGAAGTTGTAAAATACTCCAATGTCAGAACCATAAAATACATAAAACTTAAAACTAATATCACAGATAACATCGGAGTTGTAAAAAAACTCCGATGCCAGAACCATAAAACAAATAAAACTTAAAACTAATATCACAGATGACATCAAAGACAAAAAAATCTTTAATGCCAGAACCGTAAAATGGAAAAGACAATACAAGTACACAAATGACACCGCAGTTGTAAAGGACTGCAGTGCCGATACATAACAACACATAATTAAAAAACATAATAGAAGGCCTACAGCTGTTGGGAGCGTGATCTGCCCTATTTCCAGCCAGGTTTCCTTCTTCTTCTGCCTCTGGTACTGCCAGTGTCGACAACAGAAACTTCTGATGCCGTACTGGATCCGTCGTCACCGTTGCTGGAAGAGGGGTCATCCCGCTTCCGCTTACCCAGATCAAACAGATCCATATCTATTTGTTTTGGCGTTTCTGCCAAAACAAGTTTGGTCAGGTCAGTTTCAAAACCAACCTGAGAATGTGTGGGGGGTACATCCCCCACGTTTTTGGTTAAAGAAACCGAAGTTTTCCTTAACCGTTGTTGCCCCGGAGGTTTTGGTGGGGGCATATTTGGTTTAATGACCGGTATAAGCGGTCTTTTTGCTGCAAGAAGTTGATTGTGCCCGCTTAATGCAGCAATAAGGGGGGGCAACAGTTTACTTATAAAGTCGTTTACGTCTACAGAGCTTTTAGATGCAGTCGCCGCTTTGGCGTATGATATTCCGGCAATTGGTGTATGGACTAATACCAATTTACGTGCTTCAAAATAGGATAGTTTGTTCTTAGTCATGATTTCTTTGATAGCGAATTCTTCTTTATATTTTGGACAATTACGTGATCTTGCGGAGTGTTCTCCTTCGCAATTGATACACGTAATTGGCTGTTGACATTTGCTACCTTCATGCAGAGGTTTTCCACACGCGCAAATCTGCTCTTTGGAGCAACAAGCAGCTGTGTGTCCAAACCTCTGACATTTGAAGCAACGCATTGGTGCCGGAATATATGCCCTGACTGGGAGACTATAAAAGGCCCCTTTTACGTTGGTGGGAAGTTGAGGGCGGTTGAACGTCAATATATGATTAGGGGTTTCTTCGCGTTTTCCGTCGCGCATGCTAGAAATGCGACGCGCTTTGATAACCCCCTGACCACTCATGTTCTCTACAATTTCCTCTAACGTGCAATTTAAAAAGTCTCTGCAGTAGACAATTCCCTTACAGGAATTCAATGTTTTGTGAGCTGAGACTGTCACGTTCATATCTGATATACGGTTACATTTTAGCAATTTCGATGACTGAGCCGCTGAAACCGTTTCTACAAGAAGGCCATCTCTGACCTTCTTAATAGATTTAGTATCACCGATCAGTCCGTATAAACATTTACTTATTAAGAAGGGGCTAACTTTTTCAAAGTTGCCCTCTTCTCTAGTGACCAGGATGAACCAAGGGACAGGTCCCGCCTTCTCATCACTGGCACTGTTTGACAAAATAGCTTTGCCAGACTTCTTCCCTTTTGTCTAAGAAGAAGCTGGAAGGTCCGATTTGTCATCGGAAGGGGACCGGGTAGCATTATCCGTTGGCACAACCCGATCAGTTGCACCAACTTCCGAACAATTGACTACTGCGCTACCGGAGCATTGTTCTCCCACTCCGGTAGTTGCCAAACCCGTGCCGATTATGAAGCCCCTGTCAGATTCAACTGACGGCACGGACTGGGGGCGTGATTTTGATTTTGACATCATTAAAAAAAGGTTTGCGTTTTACCTACCGCCAGGTTGGGAATGAAAGGAAAAGAAGGTTAGGGGTAGAAATGGAAATGACAGGATAAATAGGGAAGGTAGCCAGGAATGGCTTTGAGTACATTTGGTTTGGCTTCTGCTCATTGACCCATCCGGCATGAGTGGCCCTGCCAGGAGTTTAAACTCCCGCCGGCATAGCTCGAGCAGAAGTTACTCAGCCCCCTCACCACGACAAGGTAGTACCCACGAGGGGGTTGATTATTATTTTTATTATTATTATTATTTTTATTATTATTATTATTATTATTATTATTATTATTATTATTATTATTATTATTATTATTATTATTATTATTATTATTATTATTATTATTATTATTATTATTATTATTATTATTATTATTATTATTATTATTATTATTATCACATTGACTTTAGACCACTATAAATAAACCAAGATGCCTTTTGTTGGCAAAAACCTTTTGCAAGCATTTTTGTAGCCTAAGGCCCAGTTGCACCACATGTAGTTAACTGTCAGTTCAACTAACTGGGGAGTCAACTTTGACCTTGGTTCAACGGCGCTTGGGTTGTACTATACGTCGGTTAACTAAACTAAGTTATTTTTTTTTTCAAGTTGATAGCATGGAATCTAGTTATATCTAGGAAATTCCCTAGGTTTATGGGTCGCGCACAAATGTTTAGTTTTCTAAAGTTTAAAAAAATTGTGCTGTATTAATTTTAAATGCGGGAAATACAAAAAAATATTTTTTTTTTTAATTAAATTAATCAAATATAAATATATCAAAATTAGTTGTAATAAATTAAAATAATAAAATAATTTACTGAATTTATTTATAATTTAATTAGTTTAAAACTTTGTAAGTTAATACAGTATTATGGATGTCAAAGATTACTAAACTTTAATGCGTCTGAAAAAACTATTTATTATCATTGGTGAAAAAATACCATAATCAAATTAAATGAAAATGTAATTTTTTAATTCAATTTCATATATCCCGCCATAAAAGTCAATTAAAATAATAATCAAGCGTCATGAAACATAAAATAAATTCTCGTAAATGTTAACAAATAAATAGGAGTTATGTTTAACTGCAAAATTTGTAGTTAACTATCCGACGTCGTCCGTTCAACTTAACCTTGAGATGAACGAGTTCATCAAGTTGGTACAACGTAAATTTAACGTCGAACTCGTTCAAGCAATGAACTCGAGATGAACTTGGTTGGTACAACCGGCCCTATGAGTGCAAACACAACAGCAGTCCTTGCTCCGATCATAGCATCGTCCTCTACACATCAAACAGCGCTCTGACGACAGAACATTAGCATTTGTTCTAAGTTTGCGCTCTCACTTATTGCTCCGATCTTGGTATTTATATTGAAATTTAAAAAAAATGTAACGTGTTACGTTACGTTTTCATTTCATATCATAAGTCAATTTGTAGTATTCCGGTAAATGTGGCAACGTTTCTAATTCAATATAACATGCGCGATTTTGTATTATTTTAAAACCAAGACCTTTAAAAACTTTGTTTTTTTTTTGTCGTTACTTAGATACGCAAACACGATTGCTCGTAGATCGGAATCTGTCCGGATTAATTATATTGTGTCAAATTTCTGAAACGCGTTTTTTGGTGTTTTACAATATCTATATTGAGATTAAATGGTATCGACAAATTAATACAATAAGTCGTTTTCAATCTTAAGGCCTTTTATCGCATCCGCGCTCTCCGTTCTCATACTCAGATAATTATTCGAATAATAATTATGATCGGAAGCATTTATCCAGTGGTATCTTGCTGTTAATTCCAGCAAAATTAAAAATTGTGAACACAAGGAAAATCAGCAATAAATTCGCACGGAGACGGGAGGATCTGTAAGAATTTCTTGGTCGACTCAACAGTATTGCGGTCCTGTTCGGATTACCATTCATCAGCACCGTTGCCTCTACAACTTACTAAGTTTCATCAGATAAGTTATTGTTGTTAATTACATTGACTAGTTTATTAGTAATCATTGTTAATTATATTTATCATCGTTTATTTGTAATATAATATCATTATCGCGCGTGGTTGATCTACTAAAAATTAACAATATTTTTTGTTCTTTATTAATTATTGGATTAATAATATTAAAGCAAATTGCGCATTCCGAGCTTGTTATAATATCTTATATTAGGGTATTATTTATAAATGAATTTATTTTGTCTAAACAAATTTGTTATTGCTAACAAGAATATTTATTACAATACTGTTTTATATTTAGGAGTATTCTTTTGAATGAATAAATACCATTTAATTATATTGCGTCTTACACCAAATTATTTATTTCAGTTTTATTATTTGCGTGCAGTGATCGAATGTAATATCTTCGTAATTTTGATTAAGATTTGGAAGTTTGGAGTTTTATAATTACATGGCGCCCTCAATTTAATCTTTTATTTACCCTATCTCAATAAGTTAACTAAACACTCCATACTTCGACACGGATCATTTGTGCAGCGTAACAAACGTGGGGGTAAAATCATTATTATACACTAATTCTGTCACAAATTTATCTTTATTTTTTATTTTTAAAATAATTTCATTCTCAAGACGCTAAAATAGTTTCAAATTATTATGTAAAAAATAAAATTAATGCAATGAGCTTAGAACAATTCTTGTGTTTCAGGTTCGGAGCGCTGTTTGATATGCGAGAGTACAATGCTATAATAAGAGCAAAGATTGCTATTGTGTCCACACATTTAGACAGCCTCATCGCAATTTCTTATTTTTTTTGCAAAATACGAGAAGAGTTTGTTTTCTAGAGTTTGTGTTAGATAAGACATCTTTCTATCAAACACATATAGATCAGTTGGTGACGCGTTATAGTTTTTTTTTAAATGTGATTAAGTGCCTGGCCAGTATAAACTGGGGAGAAGTACTTTTGCAACAATACAAAGCTTTGGTTCTATCCAGAATGTAAGTTTTGGATGCTGTTCACCATGCAAGCGTATAGCACGTAATTGGAGCTTAGTACCGCAGCTAGTCTCAGCTGCAATCAAGTGTACCTCCGTTAGCCGTACTTTAGTACAAAGCTGCAACATGTGCTTAAAAATAAGCAGGCTTACTGATGGGAGGCCAGTGTACGTCTAACCGCAAGATTGATGTAGAAAAGAATTTTGATATTTTCTTATTTTATGGTATACGTTATACAAGTTTTGCAAGGTTCTGTCTTGGCTTTTTCTAAGGGTAAAACTACGTTTGAATTTGACCTCAATAAGAAATTCTTAGGGCATGTTTTTGAACCTAATTGCAGATTATTCGGATTTTCCTTGGATGTACACGGGCGGCGTTAGGACAGATCTCGGCGTGGCAAGCGTTTTTGTTGTCGATGGTTTGTGATATATTTATAAATTGGCCAGCTTGTACACTGCAAAATTATACGCAATATATAAAGTTTTGCGCTACTGTAATATGTTCAGTTGCAGTTTTTTTTTTTTATTTGCTCTGATTTACTTAGTGTCATCTTCAGTATTAGTTTGATATGTTTGGAAAATCCGTTGATTCAAAAGACTATTGCTTTTGTGTAGACGCCAAGTTATGTAGGTATCGAAGGTAATAAGCTGCCTAATGAAGCTGTTTGTGAGACGGCAGTTGCTGATTACACGGACGATATTCCTGGCGTGGAAGTTGCCGGTAGAATTCAGCAGAAGAAAAAAAGTAAATGTTTTAAATTTGTGACAGCAACGTACCAAGTCTTGCTACGGTTGTCTGCGTTGAAGTCAAGTTAAAAGTGTGATGCGCAATATAGATCGAAATAACATCTGAACGTGTTTACATCAATTTCCGTAAGTTAAGTAAAATTATTGTTGCAAGAGCTTTAAGCTTACTGTACTATAGACAAAACACCCAAACTACCACCGTAATACAAAGCCTTAAAAGACACTCAAAAAGCGCTGTTTCTGATCAAAGAGTAGAAATTTGGGTATAAAAACTTTGCAAATCCTGGCGCATGCACCATTTATAGGAATATATAAAAGAGAAAAAGAAATAAAGTGCAGATGAAGCCAAAATATTTCAAAAAACAAAATGGTTTTTAGATTGTCGGAGCAAAGAAAAATAAAAAAGAGAAGAAAAATATGCATTAACGACCCCAAAAAACTCAGTCTCGACAAAAATAAAGAAATGAAGAAAATTAAGAAATAATGAAACAGATGGTGGTTGAAATAACAATATAAGCAGATAAAATAAAAATGGAAATAGATAATATGAAGGAAGAGATAATAATTAGAAAAAAAATAAGAAGTAAAAAAAACAAAAGAGTAAAATAATAAAAATTTAAGAGAAATTAGAACAAAAAAATCAAAAACAAGTTGAGAAAAAAAATAAGCACAGACAAAAAAAAACCATTATATTAAATTATAGGAAAAATTATACAAAAAAAAACAACTGGAATAAACAAAAAAACAAAATATCATAAAACATAAAACATAAAACTAACAAAAATCAACTAAGAAGCAAAAACAATAGCCAATAATTTGACTTTAAAAGAAAAATGAGTTTAAAGGAAATTAAAAAATAAAGTGAAAGACAAGAAGAAGATCAAGGAGTAAAACGCAAAGAAAGAAAGTAAAAAGTACTATACATACAAAAAATAGATAAAACGTGCAAGAACAAAGAATATGACTAAAAAAAACTAGCAAAAAAATACAGTAGAAAAAACAAACAAAATTGCTATTGTGTAAATAACAATTTTTGGCAGTATGTTATAGCTATTACCTCTCTTAGTCTATGTGTAACTGATTTCTTATAGTTAAATTACACCTCTAAAAGCTTCTATAGCCATTGTGTAACAATATTTTTTTTAAACTTTTAAAGTAAAGACTCACCAATACTTTCATCAGCAAATATGACAATCTATAACTACTCTATTACTTATATACTCCTTAAGCGCTCTACTTGCATACGAATAATAATGCTTATGGTACGTTAATTAATATTAACAATGTTAACAATATTAAATTAATTATTAAAAAACTTAATCAAAATAATTAATAACAAAGGTAGAATAGTTGTCTGAAACAACCAAGCCTGGTGCAAATAAGTATTAGCACTACGCCATAAACTTTAAAGGTAATTTATATGTTTTTTTTTTTTAACGGTTTGAAATAAATAAAAATCAATATATCAATGCAGCGCAACATTGAAAATGTTTGCAATTGCGGATATTAAAATACATAAAACAAAACCCCAATAAATGTTAGTTATAATAATCTTTCATAACAGATATATGTTTTATAATTGCGCTTTTATCTGTTTATCTAATAAATAAAAAAAAATTTGATATAATTTGCATTGTGGTCTCATACTATTTTTATTATTTATAAATGATATTGATACAAAGTAAAATTTTTAAAAATTTTTGTTGTCTCTCATGATATGAAATTGTTTAAATAAAATTGCATCAATCAAAATAATTTTTCAGCCAACTTAAAAACTCTGATGGAGTAGTGTAAAATTAATCAGCTTGATTTAAATTTAAGCAAATGTGTTTAGCAGATGTAAGATTGTCAAAAAAAACTATTTTTTAATAAACATAAACTTGTTTTTAAATTAGATGTGAAAGACTTTTTGACAGCAGTCTTACATTTGTTAAAATTAATAATATATGCGTTAAATCTATATCTATTTTAGATTTTATTAGCCGGATTAGTAAAACTTCAAAAACATTATATTTATTGTTAGTTTGTCTTGCATTAGAACACGCATGTCCAACATGGACAACTTATTATTCTAATGCAATTGCGCAATTGGAATGAACAGAACAAATATTTAAAATTAACAGCGTATTGTTTAGAATATAATCATGAGATGTATAGTTGTTCCTATATTTTACTTATCTTAAATATTGAACCGTTGCAAACTAGAAGAAGAATTATTGATCTCTGTACTTTGCCCAAACTTGTTAATGGAAGTTTCATCATATTCATTATATGCTAGTCATTTAAGGATTTAACCATTTGTGATGTGTTATAGTCAATTTGCATGTTTATTTGTTGTTTATGTACTCTTTACAACATGAATATATTTTTGTTATGTTAAATGTTTCATTCTAGTTATATATGATAAATTAGTCAATATGTTTCTATAATTATTGTAATTTTAGAACATCAACAAATTGCAAAAACCAACCTAGAAACTTAGACAATTTATTGTAGATAGTTCTCTGTATATTTTAAAAAAAGATCTTGATGTCTAAATAGACAAATTTTAATCTTTTCATTGTAAAATAAAAAAAATTATGAAACGCCTAGTTATTTTGTCAATAGCTATATGAATAGATTTTTTCTCAAAATTTTAGGTGGTTTATAAAAAGCTGCCTTATTGCAAAATGAATGTGTTGGCTATTTTTACTATATTTCTAAAATAAACTTCACGTAATTAAGTTTATTATGATACAATTGATTACAATTCAGGCAATTTGTAAAATTATATTAACATGTAAAAAACACTTATATTATTTTTAAGCATTTTAAAATTCAATTGTTTTCATACATAATTACTTACCGCTTATGTAATTTTTGTAACAGTCATATATACTAGTTGTGTGGTTAGAATCAACATACATGATTAAGCAAAAGTATCAAATATTCACTTTTTATTTCTTTAATAATTATACAATAAATATTACAAGTTGATATTTAATATGTCTAAGAATAAATAAATGTATTCAAAACACTTGTTTTTCTTATATTTTGGAATATTTAATGTCACGACAACATAAAAATACCTTTATTATAGACAAAACTCAATCTCAGACTTAAGAGCCTAGGTAGGTAGGTATTTTGTATTATTTTAAAGTCTTGTGATACTCCACAGTATCAAATATGATTTTTAGTAATTTTGTTGACTCTTTGTTTATTTATTTTCTCTAAGTTGGCATAAATCTGCTAGATCTGTCAATTATCTTAACTGTCAAAAAATTACTCAAAACTTTATAATGTTTCTAAAAAGTGTAAAAAAATGCAGTGTCTAAATACGCCATAAGTTAGAAGCAACTTGCCAGATCTGTCAAACTGTATTCTAAGTTGTTACTAAAACTGTCAAACTAGTTACAACAATATAATATAATGAATTATGTTTTAAATTGTCAACAGTGTTACTAAATTTGTCAAAAACTATTCAAAATATAAAAAAACTTATTAAAACTGTTAAACAGTAAAATGTGTCAAAGTTTATTTGAAATTTAATAATACAAATTGGCAAAAATTTTATTATTATTATCTATTAAATTTATTCTAACCTCAAAAAATCAATTAATCTGTCATTAAGTTACTAAAACTATCATCAAAATGTCTAAAACTGTCAATTAATTTACGGTAATGTATATAACCTTATAAACTAAAAAAAATGTCTTAAACTGTTAAACAGTTACTACAGTTGACTAAAAGTTACAAAAACTTTTTTTATACAATAGTGCATTTGATTGTTTTTTATAACATATGTTCTATCTAATATTATCTTGAATTATTTTAAATTGTTTTATATAAAAATATTGACAATCATGTGCCAGAATTGTAAAATATATTCTAATACCGTTAATATTTCAAAGCGTTTTGAACATAAGAAAATACTTTCAAGCTTTAAATGTCATAAATTGATTGCTTTGCTTTCAAACTTGTAGTAATACAACAAAGTCATTATATTGTGTAACTAGGTAACTGTCATAAGTTGACCAAAACTGTCAGATAGTCAAATAGATTAAAACTGTCGAAAAGTTACTAAAATAACATAAAGCTGCTAAGATGTTAAAGAATAAATAACCAAAACCTGTCTGTCAAAGTCTACTATGCCAACTGTCAAATATATTACATTAAAACTGTCAAAAAAATTAACAGTTATCTTCAAAATCTATTATACTTGTAAAGAAAAACTAATTTGTGTACAAAAGTTAGCAAACCTGACAGATTTTAATCTGAAACTAATAAAAGTTACTAAAATTATTATCAAAACCAAAACTGTTAAAATTTAACCGATTTAATCTAAAACTGAACCAGAAGATATTTTCGGTTTTAGATTAAATTGGTTCAGGTTGTGCATCGTTCAGCTCACGTTTGAAAATTTCACATTAAATTATAATTTAAGTTTCTGGAAAAGTTTTCACATTCTCTTGCAAATTGCATCTAGGTCTTATGTAAAATCTAACCGAAAATCAGTTTTGAGTAGTGTAAATTTGGAATACAAAAACTACAGTAATGATGTATTTAATTGTTACTTATCTAACCTATTAACAATTTTAATTAAGCTATGATCTCAACATCTTGAACCGCTTGTATTGGCATTGCGGTTTGTTCAAGTTTTATTTTTTTGATAAACTGTTGATGTTACTTCAATTGGGCAAACAAACGCCTTTAGTAAACTGTAAACTACGCACATAGATTCATTTTCATTTAAGCCCATGTCGTAAAGACACTATACCTATCGGTATACTATACTACAGTTTGACACGAATAGTTTGGCCGGTATAATAAGCAACTTAATAAACACAAAAATTATGTTGATTGTATTTTTATTTGCGCTTACATTTTACACATTCCATGGGCAACGTTATTCTGGGATTGAAAGATGCTAAAACGGGCAAAGGCATGAGTTTAACCACAACCAACATATTTTTTGTGTATATTAAGTTGCCTATTAAATTAAGCAATAAAAAGTTCAGATATCTTCAAATAAAACAAAAATTCACAAATAAAATCAATTTTTCTTATTAGAAAAACAACTGGCGCGTGGGTGTTAATTTCAATTTAGTAGACAATTTATTCATATAGTAACAAAATTTAAATTTTCAAAAAAATTGCAAACTACTTACGCAACCAACATTACAATAAAATATCTTGAATATATGCAACCTCAACTGCACACAAATAACCAGCATTACCGTTTTATTCATATTTCTCAAACTGCTTCTATGAATTACTGCTTCAATAACATTCTAAAAAGAAAAGTTACGCTACAATGTTAATAAATAAATATATAATTATTTTACAAATGCATTCGGCAGTGGCGTACCTAGCGGGGTCGGAGAGTGCGGTCTGCACCGGGCGGCATTTTAGGGCGGCATTTTATATATCTAGTATTTCTACGAATTATGAATTACTATATGATTTCAAATTTTTTTTCTCATAAAAATTTTGCTCCAATATAGAGATCAATTTATAAAAACCACAATTTGATTGTCTTAGAAAGAGCGGCAAATTGGAGACCGCCTCGGGTATAGACTAAAAAAATGAAAATTATTTCAAAAGTATTTAAAATATAATCTGATTAAAGAATTACGTTAAAACTGCTTATTACATTAGCACACAAATCTAATAAAGTAGATCAAGCACTAAATAAGAAGCAGATCAAGATTAATATCGAACAGTTTACAAAAATTATTTGGGATTTGGTAAAAAAAGTGCACCTAAATACAAACCTACAAGCTTTTCTTGTCTTAGAATCTATGCCTTTGGTGGGATAACAAGAGCAATAGCTTGATGGCAAAAAAAAAGTTTTTAAAGATCTTTTGACAAACATGTCCTAAAAAATTATAACAAAACTAATAAACAAAAACATTAACCATGGTTTACTAGTGAAATAATAAAACTTTTTAAAATGAAAAAGAAATTGTTAAACAAATCCAAACAAGATCAGCATGCATTAGAAGACAAATAAAAAATTTAAATGAAAATCTGAAAAAGAAAATCCAGGCGTCAGATAATAATTTTTTTGTAGAATCAGAAAAGACAATAACTAAAAACCCAAAAAAAATCTGGGATTTTGCAAATGCAAAAGATAAAGAATACAAGGATTCCAGGAGTTTTAATATACAATAGTCTGCGTAGCAGTAATCTTTAAGAAATTGTAAATAATTTTGCTAGTGCATTCCAAAATACTTACATTCAAATGCAAGATGTACATGACAATGAATGTTTTCAAGAAAACATGAATTATATGAGCAACGTTCAAGTATTAGAAGATAATGTTCTAAACGCATTAAAAACTTTAAAATCCAAGCTTACAATGGGTTTGGATAACATTCCAGAATTTTTTTTGAAAGATCTTGCTTCATATATATCAGCTCCGTTGACTTTTATTTTCAATTTAATATTAAAATGTGGATTTTTTCTATCTGACTGGAAAAAAGTTAGAGTAGTGCCAGTCTTTAAAAAGGGAAACAGATCTAAAATTAACAATTACAAGCCAATTTCAATATTAAGTAATTTTTCAAAGATTTTGAAAAAATACTTTTGGAATATATATACTTTAACGTGGAAACCAGCTTATCTCAACATCAACATGGATTTATGCGTAAAAGATCTACGCTCACTAATTTGCTAAGCATGACACAAAACCTGTCATCAAATATATATATAACAAAAGCATTTGATAAAATCTCTCACAAAATACTAGTTAATCGGCTATGCAAACATAATATTTCAGCAAATGTTGTATCGGTGATAATTTCATATTTGTCAATGCGCGAGCAATACGTAGAATATCTGGGTCATCAATCAGAAAAATATTATGCGTCAAGTGGTGTACCTCAAGGCTCAACTCTCGGGCCTCTGTTATTTAACTTATTTATTGATCCTATGTGTAACTTTTTTAAATGTGACTTTTTACTGTATGCAGATGATGTAAAATTATATAGCAATGTCACCAGCATTAATGATTGTTTAGAATTGCAAAGTAATTTAAAGTTAATGTACAATTGGTGTAGCAATAATGGTCTTCTATTAAATAGAGATAAATGTTATGTCATGTCATACACAAGAAAAAAGCAAGTTATTGTATACGATTACCATATAGCTGACAACCCACTACCATAGGCGCCGAGTACATGGGGGCACCGGGGCGCGTGCCCGCATTGACATTTTCTATAGGGGCCGCGCCCCCATTGGAATATTGGCTTATATGCATAAAAATTGTGGCCATACAGCCCAAATATCTGAGCACAAGTAACCCTGCCCCATTGACATTTTCAAAAGTCGGCGCCTATGCCCACTACACAGTTGAGTTTCTGAATATAAGAACTTAGGTATAATATTTAAGGATAAACTTTAATACACATATATCATGTTTAACATCTGAATGCTATAAATTATTTTTTTTTGTTTTTTTTTTGTTTTGTTATGTTATGTTTATATTTTTTCTAATCTCAATCTATTAAATAATTAATGGTTAAATGAAAGAACAGCTGATTGAATTTAATTCAATTGAGCTGAATTTCGCCATTATACTATTATATTCTACTTAGGGCCGCTTTTACAATCGTTGGTTAAACAAGGCCCGGAGTAGCGCTATCTAAGGAGTATATAAAAATACGCTTTTACAATCCCTTATAACTTATCTCTAGTGTAGTAACTAAGTAACGCGCACAACAAATTAGCTTATGAACAACGTATACGTCAATTTATAAGTCAGTTCCAGAAACAGCCATCTTTGTAATAAATAATTTTTTAGAAAATGCAAAAACGCGTTACAACTAAAGTAGGATTTGTTGCTAAAATTTTTGCACAGAAGAAAATTGATAATTGTCGCATTATTTCCTTGATTGACCTAATCATTGGGATCTTCAAGGGGTTTGTCTTTATTTTTAGTTTTAATTTAGGATTCATTGAGTAGAGATTCTACTTGAGTATGTGGGTGATTGAAATTTTACAATGGCTCCGATCACTTTAGGAGTCCTGGCAATTTTATAAAATTTTAATTGTATGTTTTAAGGAAAATAAACCAGAGATAACTTATCCGGTGCTTGGAGCAGTAGTTATCTTTAGTGTAGTAACCAAGTAACGCGCACAACAAATTTGTGTATAAATAATTTATACGTCAGTTTATAAGTCATCATTGACGTTTTAATAGGTTATCTAGATTGCAACAAAGGCATAACTAATGCTACACCAGGTTTAAACTGTAGATAAATTTATTCTTGGTTTAAGTTATCTGACAATTGTAAAAGCGGCCCTTAATGTAATACTTATGTATTCTTTAATTTAATAAAGTCGTTTATTATTATTATTATGTTAAATTTGAATATAGAATATGAACAGTGTGTTAATAATCAAACAAAACAGTATATTTATATTATTCTTTTAGTTTTTGTTAAAATTATTAAATTACTAAAACACCTTTTCTTTTTATAAAAATACTCATAAGATAAGATAAGTATATAATATTGTGGTTTTGGGTAAATTAATTAAATCTGTTGATAGGCCATGCTTGGAAAGGGTGCATCAAGTGGAAGTATTGATTTCTAAACTTACCTTTTCACTATATGATGTAATTATTTGTATGTTTACACGACATTATCAACTTACTTTTAATATAGAGTAACAGTATATTATGATGCAGAGAGTAAAATAATGTCATCATTGTTAAGCATAATTAATTGCAATGGGCAACACCAACGAGTGGCGTATGTATGTTTTAATAATTTGCATTATTATATTTTGTCGGCAGTACGGCAGAGGGCATGTACAAATAGCGATAACGAAAGTTAAGCAACGGCCGCTCTGGTCACAACTTGGTTGGGTGAACCCAAAGTGATGCCGAGCGTAGCGTTCTTCCCAACATGGATCCGTTACCTCGTATAGGCATCCATACATATACATGTCTTCTCTGTGGCTCGGTGTGTCCGACACCTCGACACCTAACGGTATTAAGAGGTTATTGATTATAATAATAATAATAATAATATTTTTTAATAATAATAAATAATAATTTTAAGTATTAGAAACAAAATAGATTACCTAAAATTATGTTGCCCAGGTAAATATTTTAGCGCATCAAGTCTAAAAGCAATATACTATATTTGTTTGCATATTCTGACTGCGTTCAAATTTTTTTTTAATAGCTGAATATTTAACTGACTTTTTCAACTCAAATTTACTTTACATCAGACTTTGACAAGGTTAGATATTTATTGTTTGCTTTTTTTAATTCTTCGAATGTTTAACAGCACTTTTCCAACTTACCTTACTTACTTAGTATTTTTTAGTCACCACAGTCAATCTATATTTGTAGAACGGCAAGAAATTACAACAAACTATTTATTTTATTTATTTATTTAACATCTATAGAAAATATATAATTCTAAAAAAAAACAGTCTAATCTGAGAAAACTTAAAACAAAAAAAAATTTAGAGCTTGTCAGAATGACCAGATAATTAACCACTTTCATTTACGAGCCAAAAAGTAAAAAATAGTTAAGATGCCAGATTTCTTTGTTATTCCAAATGTACCAGCATCATTCTAAAAAGGTTGTGTCTAACACTTTTACAACTTTAGTAGAACCTTGAATCTAACACTTGCTAGATGTCATCACTTTTAATTTAAAACTTTTGAACAACTGACAAAAATAAAACTAATTTGGTTTGCCGCAAATTAGTCTAGTCCAAAACTAAGTCCAAAACCAACAAATGCGGCAAACACTTTTGCTAACTCCTCTCAGCCGAGAAAAACAACAATAAAGTAAATAAAAACAATCTAAACAAAATTTCAAATAAAAACCATACAGTCTCAACAACATAAAAAAAATTAAATTTGTAAATACTTGTTTGCAAATAAAACCTAATTAACAAACCTACATTATGAGTTTTACACAGCATTCAACGATATTATTGTTTTAACAAATCTACAAATTACTCACCAAAGGAATAATTGAAAAGAGTAGCAGGAGCTATTGCGTTCCGGTAGTACTGATAAAAAATGACAAATCACAGTTTTGCCTAAAACTAAAAAAAACTGAATTAAAACAGCATTACTTTTAAAAATTTAGAAGTCTTTAAAAAATTTTAGAAATAAAAGAAAATTTTTACTAAATTTTACTTAACTACCGCTACTGGCAGGTACCGATAATACGCAAACTAGACATTTAAAACCATTTTTTTTGCACCGGGTTTAGGCACTTACCAATTTACAGTTTTTTTTTTACATTGCTACAGAAGTCTTACAATTTGTTTGAAAGGGTTTAATAAGACCAACGGCTAATTAAGTGATTTTTGAATCACCCCGAGAAGTATACATATATCGAGAGAGTCAAATGCACTTTTGAATACCACTGTCTTAGTTCACTAACAACCAAATCATAGTTTATTTTTAAAACTATAAAGTGTACATTAGCTATCTCCACCAAGTTTTTGAACAATTGCAAGAATATGGCAAATGCAAAATGTCAGAATGTAAGTTTTGAACAAACAGCGTTGAATACCTAAGATACCCAATTGCTAACGTACGCCATACAACAAGCGTTTGACTTGACTTTAAAAGCAGCACTAGCCCAACCCTTCTAACTGGCTAGACCTTAACCAGAAACACCGTTTGTCTTCCAAAATAAAATAAAACAGCAGAAAAAAGAAAAAGGAATGTGCTTCTGCTCAATACCACATTTTAAAATTAAAAAAAAAAAAACAATTAAAAATTTTCGTTTCAATAGCTGAACAATTAATTAATTTTAACTACCAAAGATTGCTTCAATAAAAGCTAAATCCGGTTTGAGACTTATTTATTGCTCGTTTTTTTTTTTTAATTTTCAATTTTTTTTACCACTTTTTACTTAGGGTATTGTACTTACCATAGTCAATTTATGTTTGTAGAATGGCAAGAAGTTACTACAAATTATTTAATTAAATTTATTTATTTTACAACAAACGATTACAATTTAAAAAATGTATAAATTTGAAAACAGAAGAACACAATTTAGCAACATTATAATAATGAGTTGCTATAATAACTGGATAAATATTATAGGTTATCAGTATTATTTGATTTAACTACAATTATTATGAGTGTAGTGGTAATTTTTATAGCAAATCAAAAATTATATTGTGTTTGGATTAAAGCCTATTCAAATTTTCAGTAGATTATTAAAAACAAGCAAAATTTAAATAATGGCGAATAGCAACTGTTTTATATTGGATAGAATATATAATAATGGTGTGATAACTCAATAATAGACTTTTATGCATATTATGCAAGCAGTCCGATGTTCAATCCCTAACATGACTAATTAAAAACTTGCTCTTTATCCACCAGTGTAGTTTGGAAGTTAGTTAAACAAGTCGTACCAATATAAAACAGCCGTAAAAAGCACAATAAATTAAAAAAATATAGATATGTATAACATTACTTTTCTACGGTTGCTTTTAATAAAATTAATATAAAATATAGGTCTGGTTGCACATGTAAGCTTGGAACTTGTGGATAAAAATGAACAATTAAAAATTATTAATGATCTACGCAGCAAAAACTTGTCAGAGACTAATAACATAACTTCACAAATCTTAAAATCAATAATAACAGGTATTTTAAACTTTCTTATTTATTTAATTAATGAATCTTTAGAGATAGAATAGGATAGGCCAAGTGAAAAATTATGTCCATCTTATAGAAAATGATCGTCCTGTTACTATTACTGAGCATTAATTGGCTAATAATTAATTAATATTAACAGTATTTAATATTGGCTCAAAAGTTTACTTTTGAGATTTTTAATATCTAAAAAAGTTATACATTTTTATAACAAATTAAATAAAAAATGCATGCATCTAATGGAAATAAATATTATCTTAGTTAATATTACATACACAATATTCTGTTTATATTAAGTTATTTTTGGTTAATTGAACCTTAACTAATTTAAATGTTTGTATTACAAAATACAGTCGGTGGAAGTGCAAAACTTTTTATTTGCATTTTTGTCAAAAATCGTTCTTATTTGTACATTGTTCTACACATATGTGTACAAAACCTCGGGTTTCTCAGTTTATTCTAACGATTACAATTTATAATAATTCAGAAAGATTGAACATGAATTATTTTTATCTACAGTGTGAACAACAAAGAATGAAATTTTTCAAATACTTCCGGGAAAATGTTTAGTGATTTTAGTGTTTTCTTAACCTGTTTCCCCTGAACAAAATAATCTTAAAAGTCACCACAATAAACGTTCATTTTTATAGACGTTTGTCACTTTTTAAGTAGGTTAATGCTTATTGAAAATAATGAAAAGGTTAATTTACTTAAATAAATAAAATGTGAGTTGTGAAGTATTGAATGAAATTTAAATAGTGTGAAATGTGTTATGCACAAACTGTGATTGAACAGTTGTATTAAATGAATATTTAAATTATATAATAGTCATTGTTTATGGTTAATGTTTATTAAACATATGGCCAATTTAATAATAAATTATAAATTGTAAAGCGCAGTGTAAATTTGAATTAGTGTAATACTATAAATATACTTAAACATCCAAGTTATATGTACAATAATGTTTATACAAAAACAGAGTGCTTTGATAGTCGCAGTGGAACTATCAACGAGGATGGCACCTGGTCGTACTCTCTTCAGTCTCTAGAATTTCTTATAAAAAGGTTGTGAATTACATTGAAGAGTTTGTTTACAATATAAATAATGATGAAATATTGAATAAGACCTTTTTACCGATAAAGCTTAGTGGTTGTTGTCAATCCCTATTAGTTACAAGAAACAACTTAACACACAATTGGTATTTGTTTTGCAATTTTAATGTAAAAAATAAATAAACCTATATTTTTTTTATAAAACTTTATTAAATTGGATCGGATACAACTGAAGAGAGTACAACCTGTGCAATATTTATTGATTGTTCTACTGCTATAATAAATTTGTACTATAAAAACATTCTCTTTTTGTGTATATTGTAGTGTACATATAATTTAATTGTTCAATTCACAAGGTTCTACAATTACCTATTATTATTATTATTTCAAATACTGAGTATTAATATTTTTATCAATAATTAACCAAATAAAAATAAACATTTACTACTTTTCATAATGGTTACAACACGCGTGCAAAAAATAATATAGAATTAAATTATGGTCGTATAAATAAATGCAAAAGTTAAATTTCAATAGCTTTAAATCTAAAATTAAACAAATATTAATAAGTAACACCTTTTACTCTTTTGATGAGTTTTTAAACTGTGACATACTTTTTTAATTATATAAATTTTTAGTTATTATATGTAAATCTATTTATGTTTAGTTTGTGTAAACAAATGTATTTTTTTGTATTTAACATGAATAAATTATTATTAAATTATTATTGATAATTTTGTCAATTAAAACATTTTATTTCAGTATATTTATTTATTTGTATATTATATGTATAATCAATTGAATTGTTTTTTTATATATAGTTTTAAAATAGATCATCGTTGTGTATTATGTATTTATTTTAATTAGAACAAAATTTGTGTTACGCTTATAGTGATGGTCAAGAGCAGTCTAGAGATATTTTTTTTAATATTTACAATAAGTGTATATTTGGTTGCTTACATCGTAAACCTCGGGCATTCTCGCCCACCTTATATATATATAAATAAAGTTAAAAAAAAAAGTGAATGTACATACAAAGTTTTGCACTTTTACCAACGATACTGTTTTGCTAACATCGTTCCATTATTATTTACACATCTTGCAATCTATTCTACCTAGTTTTTAAGAGTTGGACTTAGCAGCTCGACAGAATAAAATAAACTAACATTTAAAAAGGTTTTGCAAAAGGCAATCTTTTTTTTAACATATAACATCCATATACAGCGACTAGATTGTTAAACGTTTCCAGCACACATAAATATATCCACATATAGGTTATTAGCGATTTCATCCGGATCTTCATAAATAACCGCCTTCCATGTTAAGTTTAACATTAAAATTCTAAGATCGCCAATTTTAACATAGCGATCTAATATAGGGAAAGCGTGTGTGCAGTAATAAGAATAATGCTAAAAATAAAAATTATTATTAAACAATAGCAATTTGACAAAACACATTTATCTTTAATAATTTAAGAATGACAACAGAAGAACAACACAAACGGTAACAAATGGGTCACCAACAACAATTGACTTGACATTTATTAAATACGTAGACTGTTCACAAGCAGGAACTGTACAAGAACTTAATTCTGATAATATATATAAAAACATATGATTAAACTAAAAAACATATTTGTTTACAAAGAATTAAGTTTAAAAAAATATTAACTAAATAGATAACATTAATTAAAAAAACATGTAATTTGAATAATTCCTAATACTTGCAAATTGGTTTTGCATGTGTATTGTACTTGCCTCATAAGGTGGAATAATCATGCTTCTAATGTAGTTCATTATATATAAACAAGGTACTTCGTTCTCAACTGGGTCCATGGGCTTGGTAATCTGAAAGTACATAATTTTGTTTTAGAACAAACCATATCAATTGGTAATTGATTGTATTATAATATAACATTTTTGAAATAATTAAACCAAAACAATTGTATGTGCTTGATTTTTGGCCGTTGTGATTGTTGAATTGAGTGTGAATAAACTTATATATTTTATTAATAATAATAGTAAAAAAAATCCCTCAAAAGTATTTGCTCATCTTGTATAGTTCTAGTTTGAACAAGTAATCATACAATTTCAAACTGTTTTAAGTTTTTGATTTCTAGAAATTTAACGGTTTGGAAAAACCAGGAAAAATTGAAATAAACAAAAAAAATGTATAACAAAACAAGAAACTTAAAACGTAAACCAAAGACCTAATATTATTATAAATCAGCGTTGACTTTGCATAGCCGCGCTAGTCTCATTCTCTCTCTTGTATATTACATGCATTTATTAATCAAATCAATTTATAAATATTATTTGAAGTACTTATATTTAATAATATAAATTAATTCTAGTAATTAAAACTCTTTTTTTCTAGTTTACATAAAACGATTAATTTTTCCTAAAAATTCAGTTTTTTCCAATTTTTCTGGATTTTTTTTTTTTTTTTTTTAGAAATTCTAGTACAAACCACAACAAACAAAAAAGTCTTAACATAAATATATATGGATTGTCTTAGCAAAAGTTTCGGAGATATAGAACATTTATTATTATATATTTTTACAAAAAACAGAGTTTTAGAAGATGTTTCGAAGTGTCTGGAGGACATTTGTACTTTTTCTAAAACTTCCTCATTGGCATGGATTTTATAGCATTGTTCATTAATTTTTAACTGGATCTTCTTGAGGCTATTTACAGAAGTAACATACACTAATGATTTCAAATATACCCAAAGAAAAAAATTAAGAAGGTGTAAATCAAGCGATCTTTCTGGCCATAAAACTGGTCCGCCTCTTTCTACCTACCTATGTAGAAAAGTTTGGTCTAAATGCTTTCTAACGGCAATTGAAAAATGAGCTAGAACAGCATCATGCTAAAACTACATTTTTTGCTTGTAGGCCAAAGAAATGTCATTCAAAAAATCATACATTGTGTTCTGTAGAAAGTTGAGCTAAGCAGCGCCTGTTAATCGGTTTGGTGAAACAACAGGACCTAGAAACTTGTCGCCTACAATACCCATCCAAATGTTTAATGAAAAACGTGTCTGAAGTCCACATTCAATTATAGCATAAAGATTTTTGTCCTCCCAACGATGTGCATTATAAAAATTAACAACTCCATTTTATGTTAAACCCGGCTTCTTACGGTAAAATTTTTTTTGGCAAGAAACTGCGAGTTTTCAGCATCTTTGCGTAGAAACCTGCGACAAAAAACCACACGTGCTTGATGACCAGTTAAATTTAAAAACTGTACTCGTTGTACAAGGTATAAACAGCAAAGCTGCTCGTAGAGGTTTTTCCAAACAAGAATAGCACCAATTCCTACCTTGGCTGACCTCTATCTCTATCCGTGCTATAATTTTTTGTTCTGCTCTAGGAGTAGATACCAACCTTGGTTTACCGGAAAGATAGCACTGTTTTTGAAGTGAACCGGTATCTTTCAATCTCTGGTACATTCTTTGAAATATACGATGTGAAAGAATTTGACAATTTGAATAAGATTCTACATAAAGAGCGCGCGCTTTGGTAGCAATCCCATTAGCACGACCTTACATGAAATGCATTAGAGTAATCAGCCATAGCAATAAAAACTTATGCAACAGCAACTGTCAAATACTAAATTTTTCACAAAACGTCTGGCAACTATTATAAGAAAATACACGTTTTTGCAATATATATATAAATATATATTAAAACTGTTTTGCTTTTAAATATTTTAGATTTTTTTTACACCCTGTATAAGCGACATTCCCGAGCTATAGAATTATAAACGCTTGTTACGCTTTAAATAATAATTAAAATAAAAAATAAGTCTGGCAACTGAGGTACCGACAAAAGCAGGACCAGAGCTACCAGTAAGCAAGGGTCTGCAATGCGGATAAGCCCACTAGCACACGAAGCTCTGGCGTTTGCTTTAAAACCTGTGTGTGAATTCTTTTCATAATTTTGAGGTAGAGTTCAAAAGTTCTAGCTTTGAAAATTCGTCATCAATAAGTATTGGGGCAATAAAAACCAAATTTCAATTTACTGTTTTATTGTAGACAATTGGGTCAGTTAAGTCATCATTTGTCACTATTTGACAGCTAAATAATCAATTGATTTAAATACATGTTAATACTAAACTTTTACAACATTACTTGACAGTTGTAGCATTGTTTGACAATGTTCTGACAGTTACATTTAGTTAAAAAAAAAAAATATTGTCAGTTGCGTAAACTTTTGACAGTTTAATTATTTGACAGGTAAGTTACCTTTTAAAAGCTGTATTATCCTATTTTGGCAGTTGTGAATATGTTTGACTGTTGCTTGTCATAATTATTTTAACTTTATTACATTTTGACAATTGCTTATTTATTGCTTTGACAAATGTTATTTTTAGATAGTGTCATTAATTAAAAATTGCATTTTGACTATAGTTTGTTATGGTCTGACAATTACTATTAGGGTGATTAAGACTGAAAGCGTCAGTTAAGTAATTATCTGTCACCGTTTGGCAGTTAAAGTAATCATTTGACGCTTGAATTTAAGTTTAACAACAAAATTTTTTTTTACAGTTTTACAGATTTTAGTAACAAATTCTTTACTGTAAACTTTTTAACAGTTTTAGTGTAACATTTTGGACAGCTGACAGAGTAGACTTTGATAGATTTCAATTACTTATACCAACTTTAATATTTAGCAGTTTTTTGTTCTTTTAGAATTTTTTTGACAGTATACAATCTTGACAGTTTTACCAACTTTTAACAGTTGTAACAATTTTGTTAGAAAGCAAAGCAACCACTTTTTGACATATAATTTTTTTTTGATAGATTTGACATATTTTAGCATATAATTTAATAGTTATAATACTTTGCTTTCAAATGTTGACAGTTTTAGAACATATTTTGATAGTTCTGGACATGATTGCCAACTTTTTGACACAAAATATTTTGAAATAACTCAAGAATTTTTTTTAAGATCTTTAATTATTTTTTAAGTTTTTTGTGATATATACATCCAAATATATTACTATTTAAAAGTTTTAGTAACATTTGGTTAAATGTAGTAACATTTTTAAGATTTTAAAATTTAGAAAAAGTCTAAAATATTCTAATTTACAAAAAATGTCATACAATTATAAAAATTGTTTGGGTATTTTTTTTAAATGTTGCAATATTGTCAAAAATGTTCTATAATAGTATATAATGTTTTTTACTTGTCAAAGTTAATCCACAAATTAGAAAATATTACAATGTTTCAAAAATGTTCTTCACAATTGTGAAAAAAACGTTTTATAATTATCCACAACCCAGTAAATGTAACAAGTAACATTAAAACATGTTTCATATTAATATAAATGTCACAAAACTGTCAAGAATATTTTTCAAATTTGCTGATAAAACGTTCTAAAACTGCCAGAAACATTCGAAAACTGTCAAAAATGTTTTAGAAATCTAAGATCTGATTGGAGTCAAAAACATTCCTAAAGTGTGTTTGTTGTTAAGAATGTTCCATAATTCTAGAAATGTTTTTACAACTGTCAAACTTATTCTACAAACAAATAAATATGATTACCAAATGTCAAAGATGTTTCAAAATTATTAAAAAGTACAAAAGTTATTAAAAACTTCTTATAATTATCAAAAAAGTAAAAAATTGTCAAAAAAAAAATGTCTGTTGATATTTTTCAAAATTTTCAAAAATATTCCAACACTGTCAAAGAAGTTCTAAAACTGTTAAATAATGTTTTTGATATGTTTTAAACATGTTAAAAGTGTCAATCATCAACAAAAAAAATGAAATCGTTTTAAAAATGTAAAAAAAATATTCTAAAATTGTCAGAAATGTTTCAAAAATTTAAAAAATGTTACAATTTTGTCAAAAATGTTCCTCAAATCTGTTCATAATACTTTAAAATTGTCAAAAATTAACAAAAAAGATATAATATTGTCAATTTTTTTTCCAAAAATTGCAAAAACTTTTTAAAAAATGTAAAAAAAATCAAAGTACAAAAATGTTTCAAAATTATCAAAATATTACAAATTTTTAAAAAAAGCTTCAATAGTGTAAAAGAATTTTCAAAAATACTCCTCAAATCTGATGATTTGTTTTAAAATATCAAAAATGCTCTAAAAATTGTTGAAAGTTATAAAAAAAAATATTCGACTATTTGTAAAACTTTTTGACAGTCTAAAATACAATTTGGCAAGTTTTTATACGTTACTTATTCAATTTGACAGTTTAAAATATTACTGGACAAATTTGATACATTTTTGCCAAATTATGGTATTGTAACTATTTAACAGTTTTAGTACTTTTTAGACAGATATATGTATTATCTGACAGATTGTATACATTTTATCACATTGCTGTTTGACAATTTTTTGTAAATTTTGACATTTTAAATAGGTTTTTGACTGATGTACTAAAACATAATTTAATATGGTATTAGTTTTAGTATCTTTTTGATTTTTTTAGTAACGTAAAAAAAATTACTAGTAATTTGTTGAAAACTATTTGATAGTTTTAGTAATTTTTGACATATGTAGTCATATTTTGGACAGTTTAGTAACATTTTGACAAATGCACTTACTTTGTAACAGTATATTTAATAGTTTAGAATACTATTTGACAGGTCTCCTATATTTTTGCCAATATAAATTATTATTGTAAATTGTTTACAAATAAAGTAGTTTTTTTAAATTTTTTGACAGTTTTAGTAATTTTTTTACAAATGTAGTAATATTTTTGACAATTTAGTCATTTTTACCAGTTATACATACATTTTTTGACAGTATAGAATACAATTTTTGACAGATAAAGTACATTTGGCCAACTTACTTTTTACACATTACTATAAATTATTTTATAATAACTTTAACAAAAATTGTATTTTTTTATTGACAGAATACTATTTGACAAATCTACTATGTTTCGGTCAACATGAGTTATTACTATAAGTTGTTTGAAAATTTTACTCATTTTTTTTTAAGTTTAGTATATAATTTGACTTATTTGGTATAAGTTTTCTAATCTATAAAATGTTTACATGTCTGCAACTTAAAATGCAAATTTTGTATGCTGTTTTTAAAAGCCTTTTTTAATGTTTTGAGGTTAGGCCCAAAAATCCTAGTTATCTCTATCATACAGCAAAATATATTGTCGTTTGAGAAGTGAGTAGGCAAAAAAAAAGATCAATCTAAAGAAACATGGATAGGGGTACAATTTTTAACATAAAGATCGCGTTTTTTATATACTCTTTCAATCAACGCTTATAGTTTACAATACCTTACATTATCTGTACGAGTACTTAGCAGGAGTTAAAATAAATATATTATTGTATCAATTATCAATGCACATAACCAGCGGTAATAGAATTAGAACAATCTCATAAACACGTGCAATAGCGTAAGAATGCTAATTAAGCATTTTGTTGAATATAAATACTGAGCTACTGCAATTATGCTTTAGTATTGTTAAGATATTATTATGATATTCAAATAAATAAATATAACTAATTAAGATCATTCTATTGTTTTTAAAATATTTAATTTTTTTAGCTTTGGTTATTATATACTTTTTTGACTTTGGGAATGTTCTAATCAACAATGTAGAATAATGCACTGAGACCACGTACCGTTTAACTAATTCATATGTATCTTTATTCTAATTTACTAATTGCACTTTGTATTATTAAGTTTATTAATTTTAATATCTTGCAGTATTTTATGAACTGTCTAGACTTATTATAAAACAACTAATTACACTAGACTGCAATATTATTTAATAAAATATTAAAGATTATTATTAAATTAAATCAAATATTATAATTATTACATAGAGCACACACGCAGATCACACAATAATAATTTAATAACTTCAAATTACTACTTAACCACCCAAATAAATTGCAATTTTACATAGCATTTACATTATAGCGACTTAAAATGAATATAATCATTCCGTAAAATATATGTACATATATTAAATAGTTGCAGAAAAAACGTATGTGCTATTGATATGATTGATTATTCTACAAAATATTCAATAATAAATAAACAAAGTTAAATCTTTATATATAACTGATAAATAATATATGTATTACATTACAATACGGAATAGCAAATAATAAAAAAGAATGATTAGTTTTTTTTTTCATATATTAATCAGGTGCTTTCATTTATACTGAAAATATTTAAAATACAACAACTGTAACAAACGTTTATATGTGCCAATTTAAATATAAATTTTATAATTAATTTGTAGATTTTTTATTAAAATTATTTATTATAATCGTAGTCTACAAATATGATTACATCTGCATAATAGCTTTTCTTATAGCCTTAATGTATACTATTTTCAGTCATATTTGTATAGTAAAAAAATGTTATCTTATTTTGCTAGTAATGTTATGAAATAGTTCATAAAAATGCTTAAAACTTTTAATAATAAAATAAATTTGTAAGTGTTACTTTTAAATATGTAGGTTATTATTGACAATTATTAATGTTAAACAAATTTAATTTAAAATGCCATTCGAAACTCAATAAAAATTGTGCAATTCTTAACAGCATATATCTATTATATCTAATTACATGTTTAATTATGTGTTGTATTTCAGAAAAAAAACTAATTAAAATTTAATAAAAGCTTTAACCAATTTAACTTAACTAGTAACAGAACAATTTAAGACATTTTAAGAATGGTTTCATCGTTTCATTATTTTAGTATCGAATTAATATTGTATTTATACTTACATAGAAAATTATAATTCACAATTATTTCACAAGCAAAATATATCTTGTAGAAGCTATACTTTTTATGGTTTGGATAGAGCTGGATATACTCTTTACACAATATAATATTACTTGTTAGTAACACAGGTTCGTACTCGACGATCAAAACTATTGTGTAAACTATTTGGGTTAAAGTAGTAAGATTATAAGAATAGATAAGATGATGCGCAGAATCTGAAAAATCGAATCGATGCAAATAGGCGTGCGTGATTTGCTTGATACGCCCTTGCTGTAATATCTACTGCCGATTCCTATACCTAAGGGTGCGTTTATGCTGCACATCGCCGGGGCTGCTCGCCAAGATTGGCGCCGGGATGTTGTGGCGATGATGAAACAAACCTATATAATCTTATGGGAGCATTTATGCTGCACCTCGCACATCGCCGCGCTGCTCGCCACATTCCACGCCACTGCGATGTGAACAAAATAGTTTGTTTTTTATAATCGGACCATCGCCGTACATCTTCAAACTAGCGCTCTGATTGGTCCGTTTATTGCCAGTTTTGTGAGACGTTAACATAATGTAATTTATATTATCAAACTTATTTAATTAGTTTAATTAATTAGTATGTTACTTCAAACCGTGTTGAGGTTATATGCAATTTAAAAGAATGAAGTTTTATTTGCATGTAGTGTGTTAATTTATCAAAACTTTGTTGCGTTTACAATAATTTTATGAAGAATTTAATTAAAATAAATCCGCATTAAGCAGGAAATTGTTAAAGCAATGTTTGTATTTTTACTGAAGTGGCATAGTAATTAATTATTTTAACTTAATATTTTTACTTATATTAATAATTTCATTATAAAAATATTTTATTTAAAAAAAATACATATCGATTGTCACAAATCAAGATTAAATAATACTTGACTTGCAATTTAAGTTAAGAATTTGTATAAGCAATTAATAAGTACGCAAGTTTATATTGGAATCTGTTTACTAATTATTTATTTTCTGTAACATTATAAATTATATTAAATATTTTGATTCAATAATATAACTTATATTAATAACCATAATATATTAATATTTGATTAATAAAATAAAACTCGACAGTAATTAAATAACGGCGAGGTGCGAGCAGCGCGGCGATGTGCATTTATGCTGCTGTATGGCGATGTGCAAGCAGCGGGCAGCGCCAATCTTGGCGAGTAGCGCGGCGATGTGCAGCATAAACGCACCCTAAGGGTGCGTTTATGCTGCACATCGCCGGGGCTGCTCGCCAAGATTGGCGCCGGGATGTTGTGGCGATGATGAAACAAACCTATATAATCTTATGGGAGCATTTATGCTGCACCTCGCACATCGCCGCGCTGCTCGCCACATTCCACGCCACTGCGATGTGAACAAAATAGTTTGTTTTTTATAATCGGACCATCGCCGTACATCTTCAAACTAGCGCTCTGATTGGTCCGTTTATTGCCAGTTTTGTGAGACGTTAACATAATGTAATTTATATTATCAAACTTATTTAATTAGTTTAATTAATTAGTATGTTACTTCAAACCGTGTTGAGGTTATATGCAATTTAAAAGAATGAAGTTTTATTTGCATGTAGTGTATTAATTTATCAAAACTTTGTTGCGTTTACAATAATTTTATGAAGAATCTATTTGAAATAAATCCGCATTAAGCAAGAAATTGTTAAAGCAATGTTTGTATTTTTACTGAAGTGGCATAGTAATTAATTATTTTAACTTAATATTTTTACTTATATTAATAATTTCATTATAAAAATATTTTATTTAAAAAAAATACATATCGATTGTCACAAATCAAGATTAAATAATACTTGACTTGCAATTTAAGTTAAGAATTTGTATAAGCAATTAATAAGTACGCAAGTTTATATTGGAATCTGTTTACTAATTATTTAATTTCTTTAACATTATAAATTATATTAAATATTTTGATTCAATAATATAACTTATATTAATAACTATAATATATTAATATTTGATTAATAAAATAAAACTCGATAGTAATTAAATAACGGCGAGGTGCGAGCAGCGCGGCGATGTGCATTTATGCTGCTGAATGGCGATGTGCAAGCAGCGGGCAGCGCCAATCTTGGCGAGCAGCGCGGCGATGTGCAGCATAAACGCACCCTAAAGACTAAAGTTATTAATATTACAATAGATGCGTTATTCCAATAATAAGCATGATTTAAGAGAGTTTTTATATCTCAATATATTTTTATGTGTGTTTTATTTTTTATTTTATTAGTAATATTTAAGAATTACTTAATACAGGGTCTTTATAAATGTCTGGGATTATGTAATCACTTTAAATATGCCGTTTTTTTACTTTGTTTTGACAGTTCAACTTTAACCGACCTTGAATTCACTATTTCCCTTGAGTGGCACAAACGTACATTAAATGGTTACATAATCACAAACTTTTATAATGTCATAACAACATAAAACTGTTTTTGAATTTTAACGAGAGAAATTTCACATTGACGAGACGAGATTTAAGCAAATTGTAAACATTGACCTTAAATATTTTACGGTTTTAAAGCCTCGGGAAATACTAAATTCTCTGAACTCTGTCAGTCAGTGTTTATTTGTTAGAATTCTTAGCAAGCGTAATTATTTGTTAAAATCTAAGAAAAAAGTCGATTAAATAAAAAAAAATACATAGACTCTAAAAGGAAATTTAAAATAAAGGTTAGAGAAAGAAATGATAAAAAATGGGAAGAATTAAATTATCTGTATCATCTTAAACTAATTGCCTACCTATTACAAAAACTATAAACCAGAGAAAATCAAACAACTTCTAAGCATACCATTTTAGAAAGTGAAATAGAACAAATTATAAAAATAAATAAAAAAATAGTAAGAATCATAAAGAAAACAACTGAAGAAAAATACTTAAAAAAAAACAAATTTTTTAAGTGTGTATTTTATTAGACTTAGTATAAACATTTGACAGTGTTTGGTGAAAAAACTGATAGAAATTAGAGCAAAAGTGTTTCTTAACCCGCCTTTCCTTTTTTTTTCACATTTTTAGTCTCATAATGTTAATTAAATTAAGTTTTTGTAATATATAGCGGGACTTTTAAGTTGTGGTTTAATTTTGAATTTAGCATACTTTTAATTTATTGAACAATTCATAAAAAACTTTAGAAAATTTTATTTTTTATGGTTAATCTAATTTATACAAAATATTGCACATTTTGTTGACAAAAATTTAGTTTTATGTTTGACATTTACAAAATGGGTCGCTTTACATTTGAACAAAGTTGGAAAATAATAAAAACGTACTTCCAAAAAGTAACGGTAAGACATTAACAAAACAAATTTGATAGATAAAAGTGCCTTCAACAAAGGTTGTAGAAAAATTTGTGAAGCGAGTTTGCAAAACTAGATTGTTAGTAGATAAAACAACACGTTCACGTTCTCGTTCAGTGCGATCAGCCAAAAAAATAATGTCATTGCTCAGAGTGTGCGTGAACATGCATTAACATTTCGTGATGGTTCTCAAAAACTGAACATTTTTCGCACTTTTCTAAGAAAAATTTTGCATAAAAACTTTGGTTTGAAAACCTACAAAGTTTAATTAGTCCTAGAAATAAGGCTTTATGACCATCTAATGCGTTTTCAGTTTGCCCAACAGGCTAATGATTGTTTGCCCAAAGATAAGCTTTTTTATTTCAAAAGTTGTGTTTTTTGATCAAACTCAGTTTTATTTCATGTCAATAAGCAAAATTGTCGCATTTGAGGATCAGAGAATTCACTCTTGACTATTGAACAGCTTATGCATCTACAACGAGTAACCGTGGCTATTTTTCTTCAAAAATGAGCAAGGAGCCGCCGTTACCGTCAATAGCAAACGTTACTGTGCCATGCTAAACAAATTTTTGTTTTCAAAAATTAGAGAGTATAAAATAGATGGCATTTGTTTTCAACAGGACGGGGCCACTTTCCATACAGTACATTAACATGTATGTTATTTAATAAAAATAATTTCTTTAGTCTAATTTGTCAAGAATACACAATATAAGATAATCAACTATCAACAACACTTAATCTAAGATTTATTTTTCAACAGTTTATAGCCGGATTTTAATGCTGTTTGACAAAATTCTATAACAACTTTAAATTTTATGAATAGAACTTTACACTTTTTAAAAGTTTATGACCGAATTTTGCTATTTTAACAATATTTTGATAATTCTTAGCCAGATTTTGCTATTTTTAAGATTTTATAGTTTTTTTTACATTGACACTTGATCACTATATTAATTTAATAGTTTAAAACAATTTTAACATTTAACGTCATCGTTTTGACATTTTATAACTGATTCGATTTGATATTTAGTCACTAATTTGACTTTTAGGCACTATTTAGATAGTTTGTTACTATTTTGACAGTCAACTTTGCTGGTTTGACATTTAATCATCGCTTCAATTTGACAGTTGTCACTATTTTGACAATAATTCATCATGTTTTAACATGTTTGCTGCAAGGCATAAATTCTAATTGAGTTATTTTGTTGCTATATTAAAATTTATAGTCACTGATTTAACAGTTAATTGCTGCTTTGACAATTGTTGATAGAACTTTAAAACATATTTATCATCTGTCAAAAACATTGAAAAACTGTCAATTGTAATTAAATATGTCATCCAACTTTCAAATTATAATTAAAATAATTATTAATTTAATATAAATTGCCAAAAAATTGTTAATATTAAAAAATATTTTTAAAATGTCAAAATTAAACAGATTTTAGCATTTTTGATTGTGAAGAAACATTATATGACAGTTTAAAAACGTTGTTAAAAGTTTATAAGCATTTAAAGAACATTTATAACATTTCAAGAGCATTATTGACAGTTTAAAAACATTTTTAACATTTATGACAGTTGAGGATCATTAAATATTAATTCAAAAACATTGTCAAAAATTCAGGAACATTTCTTAATATTTGCGAGAGCTCCAAAGCATTATTCACATATAAAAACACTTTTTAGCATTTTTGACAGAGAAATATTATGTTAGATCAAAAACATTATTGAAAGTTCCGGAACATTTTTAACAATTAAAATTAATTATTGACAAATGAAAAACAAAGTTTAACATTTTTGACTGTTGAAGATCATTATATGACAGATCATTAACATTTCAAAAGTTTAGAAATATTTGTAGGAGTTGAAGAACATTTATGACAGTTCAAGAGCATCATTGATAGTTTAAATACATTGCATGTCATTCAGGATTTTTTTATTTATCACTTTTTATTAATAGAATTTTTTCACTTTTCAACAGATAATGACAATATTAAAAAAAAATGACAAAATTGAAATAAACAGCGGTAATCCTTCAATTAATCAGTCAATTGGAACAAACTATACGCAACCACAAACTCTCGCCGAGCGCTTCACTCTTTCCTACCTCAATTTAACTTGCGTAAGGAGAAAACATATTTAATAATATTTTATTGTTTCTAAACATACTGATACGATTGATAATTTCTTCTGCAAATTATGTGTTTGGTTTCAGCTACGTTATTAATTTGATCATCGCATTGAGCATACATTTTTTTTTAAACTGTCTGAATGTTTGATGGCAAACATTTATGTAATAAATTCTGCTAATGTTTCTTGATTAGAAATTAATTTTATTGTCCATAGCTTGATATAGATTAACAATTGTTTATTATTAGTATTGTTGACAACAAATTGTCAAGCTATTCAAAAATAATGAAGAAATACTGACGTTTATAGGGGACAAAACATTTGAATTAATTTATTATTAGGATAATTTAATTTTTATAAAAATCTTAATAAATTTATTTTATTTTTTACATAATCACAATACAAATAAAACCGGCAGCTCCTATGCATGCACCATTTGGATAACGGCCTCGTAACGCGTATTTACCAAGCATGACTGGGTGTGAGAATAACAGCCGGAGCCATTGGCTGTTATCCTCGCATGGGCGTTAACTCCGATTGTGTAAAAAATAAGAATCAAACCCAATGGCATTCCTAACAAGAAAAATCTTCTGTTTAAAGCTTTCTCAATTCTGACCTATTCAATTTAACTATATCTAAATAAGACACTAATTAAAATGTTTGCTATGTTAAGTATGGTTTTAAACCTATAAGTATAACTATTAATTATAATAGTACAAACAACAAAAAATAATACAATTTTATTAATTAAATTTGATCAACAAAATATATACACACACTCGACACCAACATAAGATTATGAAAACGCAGAATCTATGCAAGTTAATCAATGACCATGCACGTTTCTTTAAAGTCTTATAGTGTTAAGTTTGGTTCCAATCGGTTAAAATTTGTCATACAATTTTAGTTCAGTTTAAGGGGACAAGCACATTATCCACTTTACATAATTACATAAATCATTAGTATAACTATTCAAAACTAAATTTGAATTCCATAGCCAGTATATTTATACACAGCAGACTCAGCGTTGCCAACTGAAGAGAATTTTCAATTTACAGACCATAACTCTGCCAATTATAGGCCAATTTTCAAAAATCAAAATTTTTATTGTTTGTCATTAAATTCTTTTCTATATGAACCAACCAATTTTTAATATTTTGAGCTAAAATTAGGTTCATATAGAAACTAAATATGAAATTAATAGGAATAATTTTTTTTTTAATTTTTTGATAAAAATTGCGACTTGCATATATCCCGTAAACAGTAGAATCTAAATCAGGAACTTCATAAACAACAGCTAATTTTTTTAAAATTTTCAGTCAAATATACTTGAAAAAAAAAATTGAAATGTAGTTGGAAATATGAATAAAATCACTTCTTAATTTGAATTAAGATGTGACTTGTCCATTGCGAATAGAATTAAATTTTTTTTTAAAGCATACTAAGTAGCCTACTAATGTGCTTTCACCATTTAAATGAGCAAAAATAAGTGATTTGTAACTTGAACATAAAAACATCATCACATTTTTGTAAAAAAAAGAAGTCAAGTATTGGTGTAAGAAGTTGAAATAAGACAAGAAGAAAACCTTTGAAAGCACAAACAAAATTGGTGTTGATTGACCGCCGAGTAAAAGTCAATGCTAAAAAAATAAGAATTTGTTCAAAAATAACAAGAACTTCGTTTCCTAAAAAATCTGTGACTTGTCCATTGCGAATAGAATTGCACACCAAAGCCAAAGTTTTTTTAAAAAATTACAAAGAAAGAAAGGTAAAGTTTCTCTAGACAGACAACAAAAAAAATTTAAGTAAATAGTAAATTCTTGAAGAAAAACGAAGTTCAACAAAGATTAACTGTAGTATATAACCCAGAACAAAATGGAACATTTAAAAGAAAGAATAAAACTTTTATAGAAATGGTTAGGTCTTTTAGTTAAATATAATTTTTTTACTTCTTTTAGGTTAAAGCAGTTTCAATCCTAATTATGTAAGTAACACATGTCCAACAAAAAGTCTAGATAGACAAACACCCTATGAAATATGGAAAGGCAAAGCACCAAACGTTAAATATTTTAAATAATTTAAAAGCAGTGTCATCGTACTGCACAAAAAACTTAAAAAATCAAAAATATAAAAACGTGGTAAAAAAAGCATTTTTCTTGGTTACGATAACAATTCCAAAAAATACAAAGTATGGATTTTTGAAGATAAAACTACACTTGTAACTTGTGACGTTAATTTTATCAGGATTATAAATTCTATCAACAATGACTAAAAAAATTTTACTCCTGAAGAAAATACAGGCCGGAAAACTGAGACTAAAAACCAACAATCTAATAATAAAGAATGTGCAATTAAAATTCAGTTTGTAAAACAAAATGGAATTAACAAACACAGAAAAAATGAAAACTAAGATGTTGATGAAAACTAAATACAGGTAGATTAAGAAAGATTCTAACCAAAAAAAAAAAGACCTAAGAAGCAATATCAAAAAAATCTTAATACTATTCTAAAAGAAATTTAATTTGCAGATTTTTTTTTGAAACAGACAATGTTAGGTACTGATAGTGAAGATTGGTATCAAGCAATGTCGACTGAAGTAAAATTAATATTAAAGAATAATACCTGAAAACAGGTGAAACGTTCACAAAACCGTAATATTATTTTCTGTATGGTTTTAATAAACAAATACAATAGAACATTACTAAAAAAAACTTAAATTTTGGCACAAGGTTTTGAACTACGCACAGGAAACTTTGGTTAAACTCCATTTGAGTTTTAAATGGCATTTGCAATGGAATATGACATGTCAATCAGACAATTTGACTTAGAAACTGCTTACTTAAATGGTATGATTTAAGAGAAAGTACACATAGAAACTAACTCAACAAAATAGAAGTAACAACAAAATTGGTATTAAGCAAAGAGTTCTATAACTAGAGATTTTAAGCTGCCGTTTATACATTGTATAAGCAGCGTACATTCTCGGTATCTCCGTCTGTGATACTGCTTGATTACTAATAGAGAGAGGTAAAGAGTATAGTGTTGTGCGACAAGAACAGAGATATTGTACGGCAAAGCGCTGGCTTGGAATCTCTAGTTATAGAACTCTTTGGTAGTAAAGCAAAACATTGAAATCAAAAATCTCGGCTATCCAAATTACTGCCTTGTAATAGAATTTTCACAAAAGAACAAAACCATTGTTTTGAAACAAAAAAGGTACATCACAAAACTGTTGGATCGTTTTGAAATAACAAATTCTAACCCAGTAACAATAACTGTATACATTAACGTTAAATGAACAAAAAAATAGATAAAACCTACAACTGACAAAAAAAAATTACCATACCAGCAACTTGCAAGTATTTTTTATGTATCTGCCCGTAGCTACCAGGCCTGATATGGTATATGTTATGGACAGACTCATTAGATAGCAGCAGAACCTATTTTGCTATATCTGAAAGCAACGATAAACTAAGTTCTTACATTCCAACTATCGAGAAAACCGCAGACAGGATAGGTTAGTGCTGATTAGGTTGCATGTCTGGTATTATACACAGGATATACATTTACACTGAGTAATGGGATGATAAAATAACTGAATACATGGCACTATTAAAAGCTACAAATGAGGCATATGTTGCCTACCTAAAAAACTTTTTATTAGAATTTTAAGAGCTATTAAATGTCAAAATATTTACTGATAATATGGGAGTTTAACGATTTTCTGAGAATTCAACGTATCACGCTTGGAGTAATAATTTTCAGACATCATTTCATTAGAAACGTATTAAAGGATAACATAACAAAACAAAAAGGATTGTCAATTGTTTTATACCATTACACTGTTGGTGCTATTACTTTAGAGCTAATAGTCAAAACTTATTGCATATCCACGTGTTATAGAAAAAAAGTAGTGTCAACTAAGTATTCAATCTGTACGTACGATGTAAGCCTGTTTTAATAAAATAATTAGTAATTCTAAAACACGTGTCTTTTCTTTTAAATACACATCCACATGCTTTATTCTAACAGTGTTTTTTTGACAATATTTTGACAATTTAAAGCTGAATTTTGCTATTTTTGACATTTTAAATATAATTTTGCATTTTAAACCATTTTTTGCCGGATTATATTTTTTCGGCAAATATTTTAGTAGTATACGACCGGATTTGTTGTTTTTGAATTTTTCTAATAAAATTTTGCATTTTTTAAATTTTGTGGTAAAGTACAAAAACTCTAGCTTGTCATTTCCAATTACTTATTTTTGTGAAGCAGAATTTCCTTGTTTTGCTGTCATGATAAATAAGTACATAAGGAATAGACTAGATTCTCAGCCGTATACACTTTCTATACACTTTACATTTTTGATTAAAAATACAAAACCAGAAAAGCTACTATTTAATAATGCTGTCTAGGGCAGAAAGACTTTGGTCCATAGCCTTTTTCATATTCATATCCATACTCATTTCTATCTTACTTTTATATATGTTTATTTTCTAAAAAAAAATTGTATGTGTGTATATGAAATAAATTTGTTTACTACTACTAATAATGCTGTAATACTGATGATAATTAAAATATTGAATAAAAAAATTACTTCTATACTAAAACATAATTGTTTTAATTTTTAATTTTACATTATTGATATAACTTTTGTTAATATAACTTTAAATATGTTTGTACGTTAAGTTGCCAGCCAAAAAGGTTAAGAACCGCTAATCTAGTGGGTACAATCACAATGTTTTAAAATTGTTTACGGTTGGAGAATTATTTAGGTGTTTCGGTAATTTTTACTAATCCTGTATATAATTCTAGATATTTTTTATAACGTTATTATTATATACTTCAAAAAAAGACTGCTGTGTGATTGCTGGATTGCTGGATTGCGATTCAAAGACCTTATAGATATGCCAATAAAAAAAAATAAAACTAACTATAAAAGAATTGTACAATTAAAATGAAAGTTGTAAATTTATTTTAATCAATTTATTACTATTTGAGCTTTACAATTTGTTTTTTTCTACAATTACTACTCTATTTTTTACAGAGATTTTTAGATTTGGCAAGTATTTCTCAAAGCTTTGGCTACAACATTAGTAAGTTATATTACATAATAAGATATAGATTAACACGATTAAATTATTATTAATACTAGTAGAATATAACGAAGTTCAAGTACATACAATAAAATGATAATAATGTGCACATTCAAAAAGTGTAATATTAAACTCCCAATAAAAACACCTAACAACTAACTATTAAATAGCATATTAAACAATTTGTTTTAAAAAACACATTTTTTGCATGCATCTACTTATTCAATGACGAGTTTTTTAAAGAATAAATGCAATAAAATAAACCTTAAAAAACATATTAAAATCAATATTCAAATTAATATTTTGACTGACCTGATTATGTTTTTTTATTAATTGTTACCAATATTTTTGGTTATCTTTATATTGCATTATTAAAAAAATATCATTTAAATGCATGTAAAATAAATACATTAACTAACTATAAATGTAGTATAGTTGATAGGTTTAAGTAAATATTATCTAAGATACAGTGCAATCATCAATAGCGACGTGTGCTCTTTGTATTTGTTTTTTCACTTTTATACAGGCTTTTTTTATCAGTGACATTGATTGTGGTCTAATAGGTGTCTCTTCTTCTTCTTCTTCTTCTTCTTTTTCTTCTTCTTCTTCTTCTCCTTTTTCTTCTCCTTTTTCTTCTCCTTTTTCTTCTCCTTTTTCTTCTCCTTTTTCTTCTCCTTTTTCTTCTCCTTTTTCTTCTCCTTTTTCTTCTTCTTTTTCTTCTTCTTTTTCTTGTTCTTCTTCTTCTTCTTCTTCTTTTTCTTGCGAGTTACTATTACTTTCCGCCACTAATATATCCGTTTCTACACTTCCACAACTGTGCAGTCGCCGCGATTGTATGGTTGACTCACGTGAGTCACGTCTCAAAGCGGTGTGTTCTTCGTCTGTTTTCGTTAACGTGATCAATATGCGAAAAACGTCTTTTATATTGAAGTTATTTTTTGCTGAACATTCTACCACTTTTACTCTGAAAACGGAATTATATTATTAAAAATGTACATATATACAAAAATGTAGAAAATTAAATATTATAAATTAATTGGATTTATTAAATTATCAAAGAACTATAACATAATTTTTTTATTATTTTATTAAAATCTATAAGGTTTCTATTAAATTTTGAATTTTATTTTTTTAAATTTTTTTAAATTTTAATTAACTTATTACAATATAAGTAGTAAAAATGTTATTCAATTATACTCAGTTTACAAAATATGAAACCTTAAACGGGTTGCAGTGGTAATACAACATCTAGCGATCTTTACTCTACATCTAGCTTGCCACAACACTCTTCTACAGTATTATAATAATAATAAATAAATATATATAACTTGAATGAATACAAAAAATTTAAAAATGTTAAGCATCTTAAAACATAAACGTGGTAAAACTGAATTTTGAACAGCATTGCCACTTTGCTTTGCATGCGGCGTGAAGTAAATATGTATATAAATTAAAAGTAATATTTATTATAGAATAATAAAATAAAACATTTTTGGTAATAAGTTTTGATACAACAGTCCAATCTTTAAGCAAATCATTTTAATTGTTTGATTGACTTAATATAAAATGCATGTTTTAAATTTTAAAAGAATATATAACAAAGTATAAGATATTTCAAATCATTGTAAATTTTGAAATGGCTAATGATGTATCTGTTCTCTTCACACACAAACTATCAAGTATTTGCTATCTTCAAACGTCAAATAGTCGGTGGCTATTGTGTCAGAAGAGCAGATACATCTATTGCAGCGGCATACAAGAATACAAATAAATTTATTCTTAACCTTGCGTCTCTTTTAGGTTGACCAGACATACTCTTTTTTTAGTTACATATATTTTTTTTGATTTATAATAATAAAAAATATATTCTTTTTTTTTTGTTACAAAATAGTTTTTATTGCATTTCAATTGTGCTTTTTCTTATGTATTTTTTGTAATCAGTATTACCAAAAACAGAAAAGCACAATAAATAATTAAATTAATACTGATACGCTAGCTAGACGTCTGAAAACAGTAAAACAATATTTTTAAATTTTATGCAAAAGTGTTTAAAAATTAAATATTTTTATAAAATCAAAAATAGCAAAATCTGACCATGAAATATTAAAATTAAGTTAGAAAGAAACAAAATTAGTAATAAGCTGTTGAAAAGTCTAAATTTTTGTTTATAAAATTTTGGCTTTAAAACATCAAAATATTGTTAGAAAGCACCAAACTTCAATCATAAACAGATTAAAAATGTAAAAAAATTATAAATTTTCAAAAAAAGGCTATAACATTAACATATTTTCAGATAAAATCAAAACCCGTTCAAAAACTGTTAAAAAGTTCAGAATTATATTCATAAAAACTCAAAAATAGCAAAAAGATTTAAGATTTAGTCATAAACTGTCAAAAAGTACAAAATTCTATTCATAAATATCTAAAATAGCAAAACCTAGGCACAAATAATAAAAAAATTGTCAAAAAGTATTAAAAACACAATAATCTAATAAAAACTAAAACCTTCTATTTATAAAAAGTCCAAAATAGCAAAATTGACCAAAAAAACAGTCAAAACTTTGTTAATAAAATGTCAAAAACAGCTCAATTTGAACACCAAAATTCGGCCACAAACTGTTAAAAAGTGTATATTTTTATAAAATACAGCTGTAGTATATCAAATGTTGCCAAATTTTGGCATAAACTGTTAAAAAATATAAAATTATTTTAATAAAATGTCAAAAATAGAATAATCCAATTTTAAAACAAATACAAGTCTAAAATATTGTCAGAAAGCACCAAAATCCAGTCCTAAATTGTTTTGATTTATGGAATGTTAAAAAGAGTAAAAGGTTAAAAAGTATGAAAATATTGTATTAATTGTTAAAAAATGTATATCTTTATCATAACAAAATCAAAAATCAAAAATAGCAAAATTCGGTCATAAAACATTAAAACATTTTCAGATAAAATCAAAATTTGACGGTTTTTTAATCAAAATGTTATTCATAAAGTGTCAAAAGTAGCAAATTTTGGCCTCAAACATAAAAATATTGTTGGAAATTTACAAAATTTAGCTGCAAACTGCTAAATTTCATTAGTTATAAAGAATCAAAATATTGTCAGAAAAACTGTTTTTGTTTGTAGAATGTCAAAATTTAGGCATTAATTGTTAAATAGTGCAAAACTCTATCAAAAAAAGATAAAATCAGAATACGGTCAAAAACGGTTAATGCAGTGTCATACAATGTCAAAAACAGTTAAAAACTCTAAAATTATATTCATAAAATATTAAAAGTAGCAAAATCTATCTGTAAAGTATAAAAATGTTGTTAGAAATTAAAGATTCACTATAAACTGTTAAAAACTGCAATATTCTATTTATAAAAAGTCAAAATTACAAAATTCTGTTCTAAAATATTAAAATATATTCAATAAGAAACAAAATCCGGCTAAAAACGGTTGAAAATTCAGATTTGAAATCTGACGTTTTTTAGTCATTGGAGTTTAATATGTTTTTAAATAATATAACAATAAGCGCGATTAACTTTTCTTACTTAATAAAATCTGGTCATAAAAAATACGCTGCTGGGAACTTACAAAACTGATAATTCTTCTAACTTTAACTATTCCGTGTGCAAAAAATAATTCATCAGAATTCTATATTAAGTAATATTATACTTATAGGACACTTCAACTATTATATTTTGTAATTATTAACTAAATTATTCATTAAATATAGAAAATTTGAAAAAAGTACAATAAAGGTAAAATTATATTATTTTTCTATGTAAGTAATCAGATTAAAAAATACAGTCATTGATATTTAGCAAAGCAATGTGTATAGTTGGTATTTATTTTAAATTTATTTACATAGTTTTAACAATTTATCAGTTTTTGTCGTTGTATTGTCAGATTTAACAATCTTTAAAGCTAACCAGTTTTTATAAATTTTACCATGTGTTTTTAAATTTATAATAATGAGCTTTTTATTTTAGTTATAACAATAACGTCTTTATAAACAGATCTCTAATGCAACAAAGGAATTATAAACGGTTATGAATTATTTATAGTTTGCTTGTTACACTGCGAACCAATTAGAAGCAATTATAATTATTATACAATGTAATAAAATTTATATTCCAAAAATGTTAGACGTGGTTTTACAAACATTTTTACGGATAAGTGTAACAAGAAATAAGTTAGTTTTTATATACGATTTTGTCTTAAAAACACAATAAAGCAAAGCAAAAAATAAAAATAAAAATACATTTTTAAATATTTTATTTTTGTAAAATGATAAAAACTAAATATATTGTAAACTTTGTAATACCCCAGAATTAAAAAAACAAACAAGTACAAAATAAAAGACTACGATTAAGTTTTAGTAGTTAACAAAAGGCATTTCAACAAATTTTTTTTTCATTTAATAAATAACGTAAAAGTATTTGTAACATGATAAATTGTTTGTTTTTAAACTCCTTATTTATGAATATGTTCTTAACTTGTTTTATTTATTAAATTAGAAATCTAAAAAGTTTTTTGCTAGTTGATTATTGTCCTCCAATCTCTTAATGACGTTATGTTTTTCTAGTTTGAATTTTTTCTATTATAAAATAACTTTTTCTGTTTTTTTATAAATTTGTTGATTAAAGATTTATTTTATTATAATTGTATATTTAGTCTAACAAAAAGTTTTGTAAACGCAGCTTTTATTTTTCTAATTACACTTATCTGCAATTATACCATATTATGTTTTAAAATGTTTTTGAAAATGTGGTTTAAAAAGACTTATAAGTAATTTAATAATTGTTTTATATTATACAAGAGCATACCAGTTTTATTATAAACTAACTCAAAAATTATTTGTTTTATTTTTTTGCAATGGTTTAATAAATTTTAAAAAATAAATACATACAAAACTTACTTATGAAATTTACCATCTATCCATTCACATACACTACTATACATGACTTCTCTGAAGTTTGGCGAGAGATCTAGTTTATTTCCTACAACCACAACAGGAATTTCATAAAAATCGCCTCTATGTTTTTTTATTTCTTCATAACATTGTTGGATGGATTTTACAGACATAGACGACGTAACATCATATACCAAAAGAAAAGCATCGGCTGTTGCAATGCTGATTTGTCTCATAGTAGGAAACAGGTTTTTTCCACCCGTATCAAGTATATCAACTTTCAACGTGTTATTTTCTAAACTGTATTCTCTGTGACAAAGATCATCAATTGTGCTTTGGTATTTATCAGAGTAACTGTTGATTAAGAACCGTCGAATGATGCAGGTTTTACCGACACCAGCTCCACCAAGAACAACCAGACGGATTTGTTTGCAATCTGACATTATTGTTACGTTATGGCTATACTTCTATGGTAATGACGTGTGCACTGCCAACAAATAGAATTAATTGTGTTGGAAATTCTATTAAACTTTTTATAGTTTTTTATACGATTCCGTGCAAATCCTGAAAACACAAGCAGATTAATATTTTTTAAATAAATTTGAATTACCTAAACAAACAGTCAAATTAAATAGAAATTTACAAGTAAATGCTTTTAGCATTTTGCTTACTCAGTTGTAAATATGTTTATTTTAAGTGTGAATTCTATTCAGGTTAACAGATTGAAATCTAATAATTTTTGTTCTCTGTAAATTATTAAAAAATTATAGCAACAATATAGATCTAATACTTTATTTATTTAAAAATTTGTATTTAGTTTTTTAATAAATAAAATGCGTATTTGAATGATTTTGGTTTTTTTTTAGAAAAAAATAATACCAAATTTTTAAAAAAGTTATAAATACTTTTTTTATTTTTGCACCAAAGTCTTCAATTATAGAAATAAAAAACAGAAATCTGAAACAACGACAAAAGCAGAATATGGGCTAACACAAGGTGAAGTGCCAGCACCAACACTGTACAAATTTTACATACATGATATATGAGTAATTCCACTACTTTTTGACTGCACCTAAAAATTGAGTATTTCTAAATTGGCTCCAACTTAAATAGGTGATAGTGGGTATTAACAATCATGTTTTCCAAATTATAAGCTCTGCAAATTATGATTTTAATTTTAGGAAGTTTCTCAAAGTTCAGAAGAACAACCAAAAATTATATTTTGTAGGTTTTTTTTTTCTCAGCATAGGATTATTGAAAAAAGTCTACAAAAATTTATTTTGTTTCTTAATTTTTTGTACTTAATGCCATTACAATGTCAGTTATGTATGATTTATTAAAAAAAAATATTTCAAAATACAAAAAATCACAAACAAATAAAAACTTATAAAAATTACTCAAAACCCGATTTTTGAGCAAACTGTCAGTGATGTTTTAGGTATTTATAAATCATGCATCATACATCACAAAAAAAATAAAAAAATAAATAAAAATAGAAAACTGCAAAGTAATATATACAATTAAAAAAATGAAATTAAAATAAATTTCTAAATGAAATTAAAGAAAAAAAAATCAAAAACCTACCACTAAAAAAAAAGCAATATAGAAGTACATAATATGAACAGAAAAAAACTACGCAATGGATGCATATATAACCAACTACTTTAAAACATAAATAACGGAAAATTACAAAGAATTGAAAATAAAAATTAAAGTAGCACTATATAATAGCAAAATGGAATAAAAAAATAAAATAAACAAATAAGAAGAATAGAAACAGAAGATAAGAATGGTAACCAAACACAAAAAAGACTTAGCATAGCATCAAGTGGGAAGAAAAAATAAAATAAAATAGACATTTTATGTATAATTGTAAATAAATAATAATAATAACAATTTAAATAATTTAAAAAAAAACATAGTCACAAAATTTTAATGTTTTTAAACATACTGACACGATTTCTTTTGCAAGTTTTGTGATTGGCTTCAAACTGTCTTTTACTTAGTAAATTCTGCTAGTGTTTCTTAATTAGAAATTAATTTCATTGCTTATTGCACATTAATTAAAAATGTATGACTTGATATAGATTAAGAATTGTTTAATATTAGTATTATTGAGATCAGTTTGTCAAGCTATTCAGAATTAATTAAAAAAAACGACATTTATATGTGACTAACAAAACAAATTAAATTCAGGTTTACTTATTATTTGAATTAATTTATTATTAGAATCATTAGTTTTTTATAAAATAAATATTCTAAGTAATAATTAAAATTTAATAAACTTATTTTATTTTTTACATACTTAAATTAATTATGACCAATCACATTACAATATAATTTTAGTTTATTATGAGGCACAAATTATACAACAACAATAAAATAAAGCCAGTATCTCTTATTGGAAATCTTATGTAAACGCATTATTTGGATAACGCACAGCCTTGTAACGTGTAGACCAAGCACCGCTGGGTGTGAGAAAACGGCAGGAGCCATTGGCTGTTATTTTCACGTGGGCGTTAACTCCGATTGTGTTAGAAATAAAATAATCAAATGGCATTTTTAACAAAAAAAAAAACTGTCTGTCTTAAACTTCTTCTATTCTCTTTTATTTAATAACTATATAAAACTAAAAATATGTATGACAATCATTAAAAACCCTGGTGTGCAAAGTATTGGTTAATTAAAAATTGTATATTTTAAACCGCATATACTTTATATATATTATCAAATTATTTGTTGTGATTTAATTAATTCTAATTAATATTTGCTATGTTTGTTATTGAACTATTGTTAAAAATAATTATTAAAATTTAATAGTCCTAACAACAATAAATAATACAATTAACTAATGAACTAAATTAAATCAACACAATATATAGACTTACTTCAAGAAACACACAGTCGCACTTAGATGTTATCTACAACATGCCGCAGGCAAGAGTACGAAAGCGCAGAATCTATGCAAGTTAATCGATGAGGATGCATCAATGCGTTCAAGAACACGTTACGTCATATATGGAACATTATATAAGAAGAGAGGTTTTTGTTGTTATTTTTTGCTTTTTGGCCTTGATACTTACATTTACAAATATATTTATAACTTCTCAAAATACTACTGTTTTTTTTCGATTTTTAACTGCCTTTATCCATTCTATCTCTCTTCCGTTTCCTTCCAATATCTCATTTTTTCTCATCTGTACTTCTCTCATTTAATTACACTCATATGTTCCATAGTTTCCTTAATCTCTCCGCACATTGTGCACATTTTTAAATCCTCTTCTATTCAAAATCTTGTCACTCGCTCTTCATTGCCACATCTAAATTTTGCAATCATCTATTACTTTCTAGGTACATTGGCAGTTTATGTTCTATAATATGTATTTTATTTGCGTTCTACCTAGACTCTTTCAATTGCCATGTCTCTCTCCCAAAATCTATTATTCTTTTAATTTCTTGGCTAGCATAACCATTTTTGTTGTAATAATTTTCCCTGATCTGCCCTAGCTTTCCATTTCTTGTCCTCTGTCTCATTCTTTCTTCTTTTCTTGCTTCTACTCTTAACTTATATTTTTTGATTTTTTTCAGCACAATATATGCTGGGGTTTCTCTATTTAAACCACCTAGCACCCATCTCCATTATTTTACATGTATTGATTCTAATTTTTCTTGTTCCTTCCATTCCCATATTTCTGACCTATACATTATCATACTCCTAACTAAACTATCAAACATAAAACCTTTTATTCTTATACACCCAAAATTTCTTTCACTTATTCCCCAAACATGTACCACTACTTTATTTGCTTCTCAAGCCATCTCTTTAATGTGTTTGCTCTGCAAAAAACATATCCCAAATATTTAAAAATATTACTCTTGTAATACCTTGCCCTTTCCTCTGCTTTTTTTGCGCCCCTTTTTTGAAACTATAATTTTTATTACATTAACTTTTTTTAAATTTTCTTTGCTTCTTTTACTAGTAGTTAACCTCAGTTTTTCTTCTACATCTGATATGTAGGTTGCAAACAAAGTGGGACTCAGTAGGCAAAAACAAACTGGCTAAATCTTCAAACAAAGGTTAAAAATTTAGAAAAATAACCAAATATCAGAAACAAGTGTTACTAAAACTTTTAAATGTTAATAACTAACGTATTTATTAAGATATTAAATGTTTCACTAGTAATTAAAAATAAATTTTATTCTTAGCTTGTGTAGCGTAATGAATTAATGAATTAGTTTGTAAAAACTGAGTACACTATTGTGTTAAGTATTTTTCACACAAATAACAAATATGACGCCAAGAAGAAAAAAAACCAATTGTGCATTTGTGCATTGAGTAAAATAAAATTTTTTGAAGTAAATCAATTAATAACTCAATAAATACTCTAATTAGTTTTTTTTCTAAGTAGAATGTAATTGTAATAAACTAAATTTGTCTACGTTAGTAAACGTAAAAGTAATTTAATTTAATTTTTGTGCATAGGTATATATAACCATGTAAAAGCCAAGTGTACAGAATAAAAATTTGTTTTTGCTTAAACTACTAAAAATGCCTTCCTCTACATGAATCCTGATTATATGTGATTTTTTTCAAATTTTTTATTGAGCCATTTCTGAGTAATAAACAATCAAAATTTGAAAAAAATCGGGGTTTTTGAGTTTTTTTACATTGTCCAGTGACAATGAAAAAAGTACCCACTTGCAGGTGGCAACTCTATCCAGGAACTTAAACAGCTCTTCTAAGAACTAGGTTGTATTATGCAAATTGCCTGTTTTGTCTTGAGGAAATGGTTGATAAACGCAACCCTTTGATAAAGTGTCGAGTTCAAAGACATTGTGAATGCACTGGGATGCTACCAAAGGCTACCTAACATTCAAAAAATCAGCCAATTTATACATAAATTTAAAAATTACAAAACTGGCAATTTACTTTAAATTATTAAAAATCTTTGATTTAGAAAAATTTCCAAAACCAATCACAGTAAAAGCAAAGTTGATAATGCAACAGTTATGGAAGCTAAAACTCAATTGGGATGTTTTTGTACAAATAAAAATACACTCGGAATGAATTCAACACTTATCTCAACTTGACACACTTAACGTACTTACAGTTCTAAGACTAGTGGTATTATCTGATAAAGTATAACTGCATAGATTTGCATATGATGTAGTAGTCTACATACAATCACTAATACAAGAATAAATGCATTTAGTAAGGTTGATCGTCTTGAAACCTATTGCTTAATTAAAAAAATGTTACAGGACAGGTTTTACCATAAATAATACTAAATTGGATTTAATCCAGTTGTAGATCATTGCAAATTAGATAAACAAAACCTAATTTTGCACTAAAATACACATAAAGAAGGCTAAGAGTCGGAAGAAAATTAATCTTTGCATACGTTTTAAAAAATCAACGCTATGCTATAATTTTCTCAAAATTGACAAATGTTAACTTAGAACATTTGAAGGCGTTGCACTGCAATGCTTAGTAATTCTTATCAAATCTTTAAATTAGGTATTAGCCCATGTCCAAAAAATCAACAATAATTATAAAGATAATTAAAAATTGTATGAGTTGTTGTCAAGTAAACTTATTAGCAGTCCAACATATTACGAGTCAATTGCCTAGACTACAAGTTAGACCATCCAGTTTATTGTAACACTGTTAAATTGACCTATGTAGTTGTGCATTAAAAACGTTTAGAACAAAAGCATCAACAACACAAAAAAATACAATTCAATATTCATATGCCTGTCAACAAAAGTCACTCGTTTAAAACTGGTAATTAGATTTACAATGAAAGCATTAATTAATTTACTGCAAAGATTTGCATCTTGTTGGAAACATCAGCAAACAATTTTTTTTGACAACGCTTCAAACTTTGTAAGCACATGTGAAAAACTAAAACAATTTTTTACACAACATTGACAGATAAACACGTTAAATAAAAAAATAGTGACATTTGAGAGGCAGCTGTTAAAAGCATCAAGCATTGTTTAAAACACATAGCTAAAAAAACTTTACAATTAACTAATAAAGAAATGAACACAGCAATTGAACTCAAGGCTGTTACCACCTGATTCTGATAATTAAAAGAATTTTGAGCCATTCATTTCAAGTCATATTTTAATTGAAACAACAAAAACAATTCAACCAAAACCTATGTTATTGAAAGTAAATCTCAATAGATTAAGTCATTAGCAACAAGTATAGTCATCCAAATACATTTATTTTGTAAAAAAAGTAAATGAATCGTTTAAAATCACAAAACTTTCCAAATTAATCATTTAGTATGTATCAAAAAAGTAAATTTACTTTTCTTGCAATGGCAATTAGGACAAATAGAAGCAGTTTACCCAGAGACTAATGAAGTAACTCAGACTGCCACTATTAGAATAGTAAAACAAACTTCTAAGGTAGAAATTAAAAATCTGTGTTTGCTACCATCATTACCAATTAATTGAAACGCATACTTTTAAAGTGACCGGCTTTTTATTCATTGCATTTTAATAATTATATTAGTTCTTTAATGTATTTCTGTTATTTATTGATGCACTTTAAGTTTTCATGCTGTAAAAAAGCGCATAACACAAATTATTTTATTGCTTCAATATTATTATGCATTTTTGATTAGTTAGTAATACATATTAAATCTTTAAAAAAATTTATAACATTAGAATTAGAAAGTCTGTAATCTAGCTGGTTTCTCTCACCTGCTTCATAGTTTTAGATATATAAATCAAAATATTTATACACTCTTCAGTTATATAAAGTTCAACAGTAGCAGTTTATCAAGTTTTATTTAACAGACATTATAATACAATTTTCATATTTTTTATTTAAATTCTAAGACTTGATTTTAATTATTGAATTAACATGACCTTAAGTTTAATTAACATTTTTAAGATCTGTTAAACATGTATAAAAAGTGTTTTTTAAGCTCGATTGAACTTAAAGGTATGACTGCTTTCTACTAAATGATTAGCATATGTGGATTTTCAGTATTTTGCTTAAATCCTAATTTTAATATACATTTTCTTATTTTAAGTTAATAATATATATAATAACCTGCAAGAAATGAATCTACAACTTTAGATTTATATGTATTAGTAACATTTGTGACTAGGTAATTAATACAACTTTTTGAAACTATACTGTCTAGCTTATTAATAAATAGATCATAGTTACCAAGCAGAGATCTATATAAACAAATAATATGTTATCCGTTTTGTTACTTAAAGTAATATTCCACAAATTTTAAAATCTTTATCTACACATACATTTCTAAGCACATTTATAAACTTTTATTTTAAACATTAATACCCCTTCAGGCTTATATTCTACAATATTTATTGGCCAAATTAGAACCTGGTACTACAAGATAATTAATAGTAATATCTTTTACAAAATGTTCTGAAATACAAACTACATCTATAAATTTCTGCTATAGAAATAAATGTAAATTTCCTATTTTAAACATTAGTAATTTAGTTATATGTTCCAGTCGAGTTTGTACAATATTTTTATACAGCTATACTGGATTTTTTTAGTAATTTTGTTATTAATGTTGTAGGCTCTTTTTGCTATTTTTACTAATAAAGAATCCATTCACACGTTTTTTGGACATGTTTCTAGTTTGTTTAATGTATCTAATCTTATTGTTTTTTAAAAGCGGTCACAAATGCCCGTATTCATAAAACGTCATTAAATATATAATGATTTATAAATAATCAAACAAAAGACTGGTTTGCCATCTAGTTGCAATTTTTAATACTAAAATGTCCGCATTAATCGGTATCATTTTAGCATTTATGCAATTGGCAGTCATGTCGCGGCTTTAACGATTTTGAATCGCCAATAAATTATGAAATGAATTAATAATTTATTCAAAATCAGTCAATCGAATCACAGCGGCCAAGGGTCAAGCATAGACAATTGTTTCGGTTCTACAAACCTCGTCAGTATGCCTTGTAACCGAAACAATTGTCTATGCTTGACCCTTGGCCGCTGTGATTCGATTGACTGATTTTGAATAAATTATTAATTCAGTTTATATAATGATTTGTTAAAAATATAACGAAACGTTTAATCAAATTTTTGTATTCATAAATACTTATTAGCAATAATGTTCATTAAATTGTTCATTAAATTTAACGCACTATTTTTGGTCCATTAAAATGTAATGAATCATTAAATTGACACATCTTGAAAATGTCTAATTGTATGTATTAATTCACAGTATTTGAGGTTATCTAGTATAGGTTAACATATTAAAAACTTATAAAAAACAAAAGTAACTAAATTGTAACTAATGACAATTTATTTATGAATATCATTATATTTTTAATGTTCATTAAATTATAATGGTCCGTTTGATAATGAATCGTTACAAAAATGTTTATGAATACGGGCATTAGTGAAAAATATTTGAAAAAAAAGTTAGATATTTGTTTGTTACTTATCATTTTAAAAATGTTTTTTTTTTCTGATTATACTATAGTCTTCTAAGTATGATGTGGACAAAAATACAAGATTCTGCAACATAAATGACATAAATATTCACAATTATATTTAATAAAAATAAAAACTTACATTGAAATATGTAAATGTTCAAATCCTTATTATATTGTAGAATATCTTTGTATATTTGAACAACAATATCCAAACATTGCAATATATCTTCCATTGTGTAGTGGACAACCGTAAATGCAATGAAAGGTATACATCTAAAAATTAAAAACAAGGATTATTTCAAAAATATTAGATTTGATATACGTGTTAATGACCAGTAATAAAAAAACCTGTAACTCAATTTTTATAGTTTTTTTAGATAATTTATTGATGTACTCTGCCGGCGGAGGTAGAGCAAAATTCCAGTTTGATTTGTGACTTTTGGATAATGGCAGAAAATTGTGTTTGTTCTTTGGAATTTGCATCTAAAACTCTATTACTATCTTTTTGGCAGTTGATTAATTTATTGTCCATTTTGTAAGTTTGTAAGTAAGTTTTGACGGTACAGTTTAGACTTTAACCATTTTTCCAAACCAACCATGCAACTCACTAGTTTCTACTAAAACTGCTGCCGCAACAACATGACGACCGTTATACCCACTGACCATAGTTACCGTCGACCGCTCCGGATGCACCAAACTTATTGGCTTGCACATCCTACCGTAGGTCCTCTCTTCACAACTGTTGTAATTTTCACTTTGAGATTACCTGTTGCTGGAGGTAGTAAAAATGCAAAAGGTTAAAGAAAAACAATTAAAAAAAATCAGTTGTAAAGCTGTTGATGATGATTTTGTAGTGGAAAGGCGGGCAAGCACGTGTTAGAGTGGCCGACGTTTTTTTGTCACCGCATTTGTCCACTTTCTTTTTGCAATACCGCATAAGGTTAGATGGTGGGACGGCACAAATCATTAGACAATTAATTTTTTGGTCTAAACTTAACTTTTATTCATTAAATGCTTGCTTCTTTACTGACATATGTAAGAGCATAGTTTTGCAGGTATTTTATAAATAAGTAAATGTCAGCCAATTTAAAAAACATTAAAAAAATTCAAAAATGCTGAGTTTTGAATTGATTTAAAAACCGGTCACTAGCAGATTTCTATGCACAACAGTCACAAACATCTTACTGCTTTTGTTGCCCCAGACGATAGTATTTACCATTTTTGGGGAACCAACCGCTAACACACCATTTAAAAATAATAAAAGAGTAAACGCCACCTTGCAACAAAAAACAGCTTTCTGGAGTTATGCACTTAGTTCCAAAAGTATGTTCCAAACTGGCAGCCCATGATACAAAGAAACTATCTGTGTGAACAGAAGTTAAATCCAAAGTTTTTTAAGACATAAAATCAGTTCTGGATCAACCCCTAATTCTTGCCTTATCCAAAGTAAACCTACTGTTTGTGCTACAATCGGACGCCTGCAATATTTGCATAAATTCTGTATTATATCAAAAGTACAAATTTAAGCAGCAAATTATCTTATACAATAGTGCCAAGCTTACTTCATGTCATACTAAGTACCACTATAACAAACTAACTACCTAAAAATTAAGCTTTAGCCTGGTTAGAAAACTCTACCAATGCCAAAGTTTACCAGATAGTGCTAAACCTTACAAGAGTTTGACTTCGAAGTAACATAAAAAAATAATACTACCAAAAAACTTAAGTATCAAACAATCAGTTAACTTACGGTGCCTATACCAACTTTTAAGCCAATTCTAGAACCCAAATCAAGCTAAATTAAATATTCTGGAAGGAAAAAACTTGCACAACAAATGTGTCAACAGACACAAACCATTATCAAGTAATGGCTGGTCGTACCTCTAAGATAAAACTAAGACAAACGACGTGTAACAGTTTATTTGCGGCCGCACAACATGCCTAAAAGTCAAAGCTGGGACAACACAGCCAACAGTTTTTTTCTGAATTTACACCCGCCAGACAAATTTAAAAAAAACAAACCTTTATCTACATTGGCCTTATAAACGCAACGCACAAAGAAAATTGGTATGCCTTGATAATGATAGACCTCTGTACAAAGTGGGTCAAAGCAGTGCCAATACCAGCGGCAACAGACGAGCAAAATATTGGAAGTTTAAACCATGCAGCCTGGTAATGGTACAAAAATGAGCAACAAATGGCTAAGCCCAAAAAAGATCATTACTACCGCGGAAACTTACTACTAAATAAAAGACAACCTTTAGAAACTTTAAGTAAAATTCTATTTAGGCAATCTGCAATCTACTTTACCGACAAAAATACCAATCTCCAACAACAGAAATTGCCGTCCAGTAAAGAGAGAAAAATTGATGCCGCTTTGTAAACGGAGTAACAGTGAGCCAATGAAGAACCAGCTAGAAAGTATATAGCTTTTATGGCAAAACTTCAGTTTTTATCTAGCATTAATTAAAGATAGTACAAATTAGACTTTAACCATCTTTACAAACCAACCATAGGAGCGGTCTAGTAGTTCTTAACCTAACTGCTGCTAAAACAACACAATAAAAGCTATGCTCACTGACCATAGCTATAGACTAGACCAGATACCCATAACTATTATTTATTCCCCTGCTAGTTTTTTGGCATTGCACACCTTGCTATTAACCAGATCATCATTGTGGCGTATAGCAACCCCATAGTCTATTTCCGGCAATCAATCAAAAGTTGCAATTTCTTGGTTGAGGGTCCGTCCTTACCCAAACTGCACCTGTCTTTGCAAGCTATGGAACAACCTTATGCAATTGCCAAGCGTCCGTGACTGCTAAGGACTATGGTTATCTACTCAAAATTAACACAACATATAAAAAAGGGTTCCAAACATTATTTATCAACACTACCAACTTTATTGGGTACATGTTTAACTGTAAATTTAATTTTTTCCAGCATTAACTAAGTAAGCTCAATATTTCTTGATGACCTAGACTGTCGCTATGCATTTAAGCTTATTGATACCTTTTCTAGCAGTCCGTTGGCCGAACTGGCATATGAATTTGTGTTGCACTTATTCCGGTTAAAGCACGTTGTATAGGCTGGGTCATAAGCTTGCAAGTATCACAAGTTGGTCCATCAAAATTATAACGTTTGCAAATACTTTGTTAGTTTTTGCTTACCACTGAAATGGTTTTTGTGTGTTTTATAGCTCTATAAGCGGTTTGTATACATAGACAAAATTGGGTAAGTACTTTTTCAGCTAAGTGCAAGCCCATTAAACGTCGGACTTGTTTCTTGTTGGTTGGTTGAAAGTGGTCTCAAATCAGTTTTGTGTTGTTCCAAAAGCACATTTTGTCAAATTGCATTATAGGCCGTTTTCGTGCAGATGTTTTAGTAGCTTTTGTAAGTGGTTCAGATGTTTATCTACTACTTTTGAAAATATTATAATATTGTCCAAGTGAACTTATATGAAGGTGCCTAGCAATCAGACAAGCACTCTGAACAAAAATTTTTAAAAGTTGCTGAAGCGTTTTTTAGTCTAAACTATCCTAAATTAATAGATTTTTTTCATTTGGTGATGCAAACTACTTTATTACACCTCAAGTTAGTAGCTTTTTTACCTGTTCAAATATTATTGCTATTTTTTTATGTGGTGAGAACTTCTACCAATTTTTCATCAATTTTATCATTTATTTCTGAGATTTGTTGCATTGGCTTTGTCAACTCCATGTTGTTTGCTTCTAATTTTGAGACCGGCCAAAGTGTTAAAGTTTTTGAGCAATTCCTTAGCCAATTTTTGAAACGGGTGCTTTGTTTTTGGTACATTTTCTTATTTCAATTTTGTTGCTTTAGTTAATTAGACTGTCTAGTATGCAAAATCTTAAGTTCCACCAAACTGACCAGTGCATTTGTTTTTGTCTCTTATTTTGGATAAGAATAGACTTGCTTGTAGAGTGTTGCCTGTTGTAACAGACATTTTTTTACAGATTCTTAGACATAAGCAAGTTGAGCCAACAAGATAAAATCTGCATACTTTTAAAACAATGTTTGGTTAGTGTTGCGGTAAAAAAAATAAAGTTTTTAATGTTAAGTCCTAAAAAAAATGGTAACAACCCAAAGACTGCTAGACAAAGGTGAACTGTCTTGCAGCAAACAAGGTGATGTAGTCTCTCCTCAAAAATGGCGTTTAGTTTACAATGTGGTAAAGATAATCTTCCAATGTGACTCTTTAGTGAAGGCGAAACATTGTGTTTGTTTTAAAGTTATCTTCATTCTCTATATCATTGCTTGCTTTTGATGTTATTTAGCCCAGTTATGTAGCATAAACTTAGAGCAAGCACTGGTGAAGTGTTCGTGCTGAAGAAACATTAAAGTTGAGACTTGATTTATGTTGAAAAGTGCAAACAACTAGAAAGCCAATGATGAAGGAATAAAGAAAACAATAACAACAACAACAAAAAAGAAAAGATAAAACAAAAACTGTATTGTAAAATATTACCACAACGGTGATACAGCTCCCTATAGTAAGCATAATGTATTTTTCTCTTTACAAAAAAGATCACGTGGTATCAGAGGTCTCTTAGGTTATCCATTAAACATTTTGTATAAAAAAGATACAAATAATTTTTAATAGAAATTTGATGATGTTAATAATTTTAATGATGTTTATCTGTTTTCTATTATACACAGTCACAACTTTATGTACGTACCTGTATCCCAAAACTTTATTAATGTCTTTATTTTTTATAATGAATTCTTTTTTATTATTGATTGAATAATTACATTTTCAAAAAAATCAAGAAAAATTTTGGCTTTTTAAGAAAAGTTCTAATTCACATCTCATTGTTATTCTGAATTAATATTATTGCCTTAAAATGCGTCTTTAATCTTCAACAATTGTGATAGTGTTTTGGTACACCAGATCTTTTATATGGCTCTACATATAATAATCCAAACAACTTAAATCCAGAAATTTTAGAGGTTAAAATGCTGTTTTTTTTCTACCAATTACACGTTTTTGTTGATTTGGAGCTTCTACTACATACCATGTCTGATCGCCAGACAGACATTATCTGACAAATCTTCTAAATCCTTTAAAAAAGTTAAACAGCTATTTTGTTTTTCTCAATACCTGTAAACCTTTTCACGTCTATCAATCATCTACAAACAAAACCTGAGTTTATCATTTAAGACAATTTTATTCTATTGGTAACCCCATATTACCACATTTGCTGTTTAAGTTTTTTTGGTTATCATTTGCAAGTAATAAGTAATAAATTTACTTGGCTTCCTATTCGTATCTGCTAATCAAAACTGTAGGCACCAATTATTACATCGATTTTGTTTTGCATTTTCTAGAAATTTGAAAATGCTCTTTGTTCTTTTTTCTAACGTTTGTACACCACTTTAATTGTTTTGTGTTTGAAGACGTGGAGTCCGCAAGTTGACAAGTATTAGCTCTAAAAAACATATTTCTTACACAATCTAATTCACCTTCTCTCTTTTCTTCTCTAAAAATAAATACTGTTCTTACTGCTGAAAGGCATTCTTTTTGCACTCATTTAGTTGTTTTGGTTGGAATCGCCTCCTATTATTGTATCTGTCAGAAACTAGATTTTAGCTGACACGTTTCTTATGAATACATTACTTATTACATTTGTAGAAAACTCTAGCTCAAGCTAAAACTAGTAACAAAGTCACAAATATAATAAATAAATAATTTAATCAAAATATTGATCGTTATTTTAATAATTAAGTTTTTAAATTAGATTTTTATTATATGCTAATTGTTTTATTATAATTAATAAACACTTGCCTTATATGGTAGTTCAATTATATTTCTAATACTTTCCAGTATGTAGAAACAAGGTGCCGTAGTAATCAAAGCTGCTGATTCCACTGATTGGGAACCTAAAAATATAATTTTGGTTTAAAACTTAAATAAATATATCAATCTATACAAAACATACAAAATATGTCCTTTACTTTTATTTCAAATGTATAATAACGTGCATAAAAATTGCTTTTATGATTTGTTGTGATTTTGAATCATTTTTCTTTAAAACTTTTAATTTGAAAATAATTTATGAAAGTATTTAAGAATTTTCATTGCTGCAGAAACTTAAGCATTTGAGATTAAGATTTGTTTGCTGACGTTTTCTGCTTAGTTTTTGGCTACCGGCTCAATAAGTCAGCATAGGTTTTTAGTTGTATATAGCCATAGTACTATCTTTGGAGACAGATTTCATGCCTTGCTAACAACCCATCTACGTTTTTAAAACAACATGTACAAATATTATGTTTAGGTATGGTTTACATATGAGTTTGTTGTTGAAAATCACACTCAGATGTTTTACTCCGGTTGACAGTGTTAATGGGATGTTTAATAGTTTTGGTAGATTTAGTTAGTTATTTTTGGTTTTTTAGGGATTAACCGTTTTTGCATTAGGTTACAAAGCATGCTTTCAAATTTGCTACTAAATTTAAATTGTTATTTTATCTGCGTAGTCAATTGTGTAAAAACTACAGACAAAAGTTGTTGAATTAGGCTGTCTGCATAGTAAACCTAAAATGCCTGTAAATACTTGTATGGTAAACATCTTGTTAGTACTAATTTATCAATTTGATCTATAACGCGGTATAGAGCCGGTTTCGTAAATCTTTTGTTAGTGTATTTATGTTGTTTTGAGTGTATTGGCGTAGTGTGTAGTTTGTAAAAATAATATTTTGCACAAGCTTTCAAGTGTTTTAAAAAGACTTCTCGCGCTGTAGGATTTTGCCAGGGTGTAATTACGGCGTTCTAATTTTAGTATAAATACAACTTTTAATTGTCTCTATACTATAGGGATGTAGCAAAAGCTAGAATAATATCTTTGCTTAATTGGAAAAAAACCGTGAACATTTTGTCCAGTTCAGGTTATACGCACATTTTCTACAAACTGGTGTGCAGCGCCTTAATCATCCATTGGTGGGAGTGGGGTCAAACTAACCTTGTATTTCAGTGTTACAGCCTGAGAAGAAAGTTTTTAGAAGTATTTTCGTTGCTTCCAATTGTATATGCAAGTGTTTTAAGCATCAAGTTGTTAACATTCTTGCAAAAAGTTCTTCATGTTTTCCAATGTCGTTGTTAAATATGTTTTTTGTAATTTTGTTGTACGTTTTTATAAGAAAAATTTGTTTGAGGTTTTGAGTGGTTTATGCTTATTACACAATCAGGATGTGGTGCTGTCAAAACCAAACACCAACATTAGCAAACAAAAGTTCTTGTATGTTTGTGTTAAAAAGTTTCTCAATTTACCAACGTAGTTTTTAATTTTTTTAACTCTTAATTCACATAAAACTTTATGGGCATGTCAATTCTGAATTTTGTTTAAAATAAATTTGTCAGTGTAACATCTATTAACGTCTGGCATAACAGTGATTGGAGGTGATGTATCTAGCTTTGATATGTAATAACATACACAGAGTGATTATAAATGTTTGGGATTATGTAACCATTTAATGTACGTTTGTGCCGCTCTAGTCTACTTGTATACATTATTATAACCATGCTTGCTTGACAGCTGTCAAAGTTGAGCTGTCAAAACAAATAGTATAGTAGACAATTTTAAAAAGGCGGCATATTTAAAGTGATTACATAATCCCATTCATTTATAAACTCCCTGTATAATACAGAAAATATAAAAACCAAAATCAAAATTGTATCAAAATTAAAAATTTTCTTAAAAATAATTGAAAATCAATTTGATAAAAACATTAAGTGATTAATGCCAGAAAACGGCACCAAAAGATCTATTGAAAAAACTAAAAAAATTCTTATGTAATCCAATGCATATACTTTTTAACTTTTAAAAAGTTAGAAACGCTAATACCAGAAACTGAAAGAAGAAAATTGATTATAGGAGGGGACTTCAACGCAAGAATTGGAAAGAAAGAAGAAAAAATCAAACAAGATGACACAAGAAACAGAGAATCAAAGGATACCAAAGAAAATAGAGAACAAAAGAAAATGATAGAAATGATAGAAGGGGTTAGGACATTTTAAATGAAAACATCACTGGAGATAAAGAGAGAGAATTTACTTATATACTGACAAATGGACAATCAGTAATAGACTACGTAGTTGTAAATGAAGAGGCGTGGGAAAAGATATACAATTTTAAAGTAAGACTAAAAGTTGAATCAGACCACTAATCTTTAGAACTCAGCTTAAATGGGGAAACTGTGAGGAGACATAAAAATGAAAAGAAAAGTGAAGAGAGGATAATATGAACGAAAGAAAGTGTGATAATGTACAAACAAAATCTGAGAGAAATTAGAAAAAACGGAAGAAAAGTCAAAGAGATAATGATGGATTTAGAGGAAACAATAAGGAAAGCGATAGTAAAAAAAACATGTAAAAGAAAAAAATAAAAAATAAAAAAGAGCAAATGGTAGAAACAACAAACGCACAAAAAAGAATATCTAAAAGAATAGAAGGCAATCAAAATCAGTGTAAAAAAGCTAAAAGCAAATTTATAAAAAAGGAAAAATAGAAATTAAAAAAATAAAGTCAGAAGCAGAAGCATGGAAATACATAAGCAGAGAACTAAAAAAAAAAACAGGAAGATATTGAGGCAATACCAATAGAAGCGTGAAAGGAACACTTTTTGGGTTTGTTTGGAGGACAAAAGGAAAAAGAAGAAAAACTAGTCAGACAAGAGCCAATCCTACAAGCGAAAGAAATTTCAGAAAAGCAATATGAGAAAAAATAAAAAAATAAAATAAAAAAAAGCGCCAGGTATGGATGGAATACAGAATGAAGCGTGGTTGTATGGTACGGAAGAGCTGATTGAGAGATTGAGTCATGGGCGCCGACTTTTGAAAATGTCAATGGGGGCAGGGTTACTTGTGCTCAGATTTTCCGGCTGTATGACCACATTTCTTATATATATTTATGAATGGATGGTCAGTCTCTTTATGCAAATTGAAAATATTAAATCAAAATTTTTATTTTTTATGCAAGCAGAGTGTGGTTGATCGGGAAAATGAGTGAAAGATTTTGGACAACAAAAGGAGTAAGACAAGGATGTCCTTTGAGTCTCACTTTGTTTGCAACCTACATAGCAGATGTAGAAAAAAAATAAGGTTAGTTCAAGCAGGAGGGGTAATAGTCGGTAGAGAAAAAGTGTGGTCGCTAGCATGCAGACGATATGGTAATTATAGCAAAACAAGCAAAGGAAATAAAAGAAATTATTAAAAGTTTAGAAAAATATTTTAGAAAAAAAAGTTTAGAAGTTAATGTAGATAAAACAAAAATTATGGTGTTCAGAAAGGGGGGTGGGAGAAAAAAAGTTGAGGATTAGAAATAGAATGGGCAAGGTATTACGGAAGTAAAATCTTTTAAATATTTGGAATATGTTTTTTGCACAAACAACACTGAGAGCGAACACATTAAAGAGATGGCTCAAAAAGGAAACAAAATAGTGTGACAAGTTTGAAGAATAAGTGAAAGAAAATTTGATGTATAAGAATAAAAAGACTTATGTTTGATAGTTTAGTTAGGAGTATGATATTGTATGGGTCAGAAATATAGGGATAGGAGGAACAAGAAAAATTAGAAGCAATACATGTAAAATATTGGAGATGGGTGCTTGGTTTAAATAAGGAAACTCCAGCATATATTGTGCTGGAGGAAGTTAAAAAAGATAAGTTAAGAGTAGAAACAGGAAAAAGAGCAATAAAGTAAGAAGAAAGAATAAAACAGAGACACGAATGTAAAATCTTACAAGAATTCATGAAAGAGAAAATGAAAGAAAGAAATGGAAAGCTAGGAGAGAATAGGAAAAATTATTACAATAGGAATAGGTATGCTAGCCAAAAAATTGAAAAAATGAGAGAATCTGGGAGGGAGACATGGTACAAAATTATGGAAAGAGATAGAGATATACAAGACACTAAAAGACATGCAGCTATAGCGATTAGATTCAACTTTTTGACCAAAATAAAAACATAAAACCTTTTAAAAATTCTAAATCATTTAAAACTACTGACTTGCGTTATGTGAGAAACAAGATGCCCGTTTAAACCATCTTGTTGCAAAAAAAATTAAGCAGAAAGAAGGTATTAATAATACCATTATTGTGAAACAATAACTAGTTACTAGCTACTGTATCTGGCAACAGTTTTGTATTTAAAAATCAGTTGTGCAGTAAACTATTTCATTAGTTTTTGCAATAAACAAATAAAGAATTAATACAAAAATATTAAACAAGTCTTTTGCTATTTGAATGGAACAAAAAAATTTAAATTTTCTTTATAAAATATTATCAACTTTATGTCTATACTAACTTTTACTATAAAAAAACAAGCAATCAATATATTTATTATTAGAGTACTGATCATTTGCAGTAAACTCATTTTCTGATATACTTATAAGCAATGACTGGTAGGTAGCTACTTTATTAGTTAAATCTAATTAATCTAATTAATAACATCAGTTGGGTTAGGCGTATTAGTGACACACTTTCTATTCTAGATGTCAAAAAACAAACTATTTTGTACGTAGACAACCATTCTTTAGTTCTTATGTTGAAACATACTCAATACGCCAATCTAAGACATATAAAAAGTTTTGTCCGACTTGTTAATATTTTGATAAAACCGTTAACGCTAGAGAATTGCCAGGTTTAGTAGCCCCGTCCTGGTGTGGTGCCACTTGTAGTATTGTTATGGAAAAATATTAAATCCTATCACATCTACAAGAATATCAGTAAACCTTTCTCTCAAACAATAAGATTTTAGTCATCACTCTTTTTATATGTTAAACTACATACAATATTCTATGTCTTCATGTTTTTGGTTAAAGATTTGAAGTTATATTTAACAAATAAAAAACTAATTAAAAACATCACTTTTTAAAAATTAATTGCAAAGAAACGACTTATTGCATCAAATTTCTACAATTTTGAAGACACAGATTGGACTTTTTTCTACAATGTGTTAAAATTTTATTCAATTATATTCAGGCGTTTTTTGGCTGAGTTGGATGCTGTGAACCCTTATAATAGCGCAGCTATTCTCCCCCCTAAGCTTACAAATAAGTTTAAAAGAAATATTTTTGCCTGTAAATATTTTCATTCAATGAATTTATATGTTTTGCACTATCACTACCTGTTAGTAAAATATAATAAAAAAATATTGAAATGCATTTGATTTGACTAAATGATATTGAAAGTTGTGAGCGTTTATTATTTTGACAGTTTTTTTTCAACAAATAAATGTTACTAAATTCCTCCTTTCAAGTTTTAAAAAATTGTTTCAATTTTGAGTATTGGATATTTTTGAACATATAAATTAAGATTTACCAATATTTTAAAATATCCATATTCTAAAGTGTTTCTTTCTTCTTAATAATAGATGTTGTCTAGTGACTGTTATCTACTGGATTAATTGTACATCGTTAATTTACAAGTCTATTTAATTCAAATTCAACATTATGTTTTTTACAGCAAAGAGTAAAGAACGTGCCATACCAAAAATTGGAATAATATTTTTTTTAAGTTTTGGTATTTTTTTAAAGCCATAATTTTACATTTACATATTTATTAAATTATTCATCTATCAATTATGCTATTCTATTTTATTTTTTATTTTTGTTATTTTAATACATTATTAATAATTAAATATATAACATTATTTATGCAGTATTATTAATTATGTTAATAATTAAATCTTGCAACCATTGTCTACCTAATAAAGATGAACCAGAGTTTAGTATAACATATAAATTTAATACAATATTAATTGAATTATAATTGATCTAAAATCCGTTGATTCTATTTGATTTCCTGTATATAATAATGTTAATTTGCGTTAAAAATTTGAATTTTATTAAAATAAAAATAGTCAATTTTATCGGAGACAAGAGAAAGTGCAAACCCTGTATTTACTTCAATTAATTTTTATTAATAAATTGAACAAATTGTGTAAAGAATTAGAATCTGCAGTTTTATTAATTCAATTACAGATATTTATTAAAATAAAAATTCTTACTTTTACTTTTATTAACGATTCTATTTTTATTGTTACCTTGCGAAATGAGATGTTCTTTCTTCATTCGGAGATTACAATTGGAACTCCGGTAATAATATTCTCTGGAGCGGTCATTTTTTCGTCTGCATCATCTGCATTTCCGGGTAATATCTTCCTGTGAACTTCGAACTGGAGCGGTTCCAATACGTTGTTGCGATGAATTACTTCCCGATGATGATGGTTGATTATTGGGTTCCAATAAACTCAAATCTTTTTCAGCTGCTTCCATATTTTTTGCAATTTTATATGCCTTGCTGTATGTTAAATATTGTTCGGTAAACAGACGCTGTTTAATTGCTTCGTTTGCCAGACCCGATACTAATTGATCTCGCAAATTATCGTTCAACGTTTCATTAAAATTACAATTTTTTGATAAATTCTTCAGCACTGTCATATATTGAGTAACCGATTCTCTGTTTCCTTGCCTTCTTTGATAAAATTTCTGCCTTTTGGCTATAAATGCTGATCCTGGGTGAAAATAATTTCTAACAACACTAAGAACTCGTACGGTTTATTTTTTGGGCTTTCCGGGCTACACAAATCCACCATCAGCTTGTACGTCTCGTCACCCACAACATTTATTAATGTTGCTACTTTTAATTTATCGTCAATTTTATTTGCTAGAAAATATTGTTCTAGCTGTGCAATATACGTCCTCCAACTATTTTTTTGTAGATGAAATTGGTTCATTTTATTGGGCAGTAAAATAAATTTTATTATTTTAAACAACTTTTGTTATTGAATTATTATTTACTTAGCGTAACACTATTTAAAAATTGTAGTAATTTTTGTGGGTTTAATTGAATGATGCTTGATCGTGATAATTTGTATGAGAGGTTATTACTGTGTGTCTATTATCATACTCTTTAACTGTTTTGAATATTATTACACAACGTGCCTTGGTGAGCAACAAAACTGCAATGTTCGACTATCAAAACTATTGAACTGATAAGATTTTAAAGCGCAGAATCTGGAAAATTCAATCGATAAAAGTAGGCGTATTAAATTTCCTTTTAATAGTTTTATGTAAGGAGTAACAAGCCTTTGTTGCAATAACCAATAATATACACTTATACAGGGTGATTCATAACAGGTTGAAAAGCCTGTAAGAGACTGTGACATTTGCGCCATATTTTTAAATGTTATGACAACAATGTCCGTATCAAAATATTTTATTGGATTTTGTTATACCGTTGAGTGAAGGACTTGCAGGACTTTATACAAAGTTTTATAAGCAAAAACAAACAAATAGTAATGCGTTTTCTAATTATGAAATATCAATAATAGCACAAATCAACTATAAAATATCAACTGTCAAATTTTTTTTTAATAAAATTTAAAAAATAGCAAAATTTGACCATAAAATTCTAAACAATTGTCAAAAAATAGAAACTTTTATGAAATTTTAAAAATAGCAAAACCTAGATGTAAGCAAATCTGTTGTAGCGGTTAAACAATTAAACAAAAACAAAATACAAAAAAGAATTAAGTAATTTTAATTATTAAAATAATAAATTTATTCAATTAAAAGGAATCTAGTATAAAACATTGTCAAAATGCACTAAATTTTGGTCTATTTATAAAAAATCAAAAATAGCCAATAACCGTTGAAAAGTAAAAACATTTCATCATAGTATTGTCAAAACAAAAACAAAATCGGGCTATAAACTGTTAAAAACTACAAAATTTTATTTAAAGGACTTTCAAAGTAGAAAAATCCGGTCATAAAGTATACAAATTTAGTCAAAAAGCATCATAATTTAGTCATTAACTGTTTATTAAAAAAATTGTTTATTAAAAGTCAAAAATACGGTTATAAATTATTTTCAAAAAGAACTAAACACGACAAAAAATTGTTAAAAACTGTAATTTTTTTATAAAATTTCAAAAAAAGCAAAATCCAGTTTTGAGCCTCTTGATGGGTATGCTTGAGGGCCTCTATGCATTGCAGACTTTTGCTTACAAATAGCTACGCCACTGGCTGGCGGATTTATTTGAATCAATAGTAACGTCATTAAAAGCAATATACGTTATTGTAGTTATTGTTGTAGAATAGAAGCACTGCTCTTCTCTGCACTCAGATCATGATATACAATGTAAATACAATGAATTGTACCGTATTAGAAATTAATTTCTGATATTAACATAACATAACATTACAACATTAATTGCTGTGTTTAAAAGTAATACAAATCCGCAACAAATAAATCAGATTAAATAAGTAATTAAAACTGATTTGGCAAATGAAAGATGTTCGCGCAATGAAAATGTTGTTTTGACCTCCATACGATTTTAATAAGATTATGTATCTCGTGTGTATGAATTGTCGATGGCTTGTGTGCGAGCAGCACAAGTATATATTGAGGGGTTACTAGACGTAATTATATTAGAGCCACGCTTCTTCCTAAATATAAAAAGTATTTCACGTTTCGCCCCACTTTGTCTCAACACAGTGTAACCAACCGGAGAGCACTTAAATTAAAAGACTACCCGTAATTATGTTTGCGAGTACGTTGTTTTCCGCAGAATGAAGACACTCCAGACGTATTCTCCCTTTAGCAGACAGACGTGACATACGTTACCTACGCAAGAGTTTTTATTGAATTATTAGTTAGGTCTTTAATTAGACCACCAATATTGATTTTAAAGTAATGACAATTCTCTTGTCATTCTTGAATTGCCGATTAATACAAATGACAAAAATACACTATTTTCTTTTCATAGTAATATTCAATAATATTAAACTAAGTAATTAATGTATTTTTTATTTATTTATACGTGTTGAATAATTTAAAAAAATGTATAATTATATAATTTTTCAATTTAAATAATTTAAAAAGCAAATACATAGTTAAAATAGTTTTTTAAGTATTATAAATAAAGGCTTATAAATGTGATTAATCTTGTAATGGCAACCATATTTAGTTTTGATTTATTTATTGAAATTTTATTATGAACCTAACAACATATTGAAATATAATAAAAAAATATTCTTTTATAATGCCGCAAGGTTAGCTTCCATCTGACACTCGAGGCCGGAGTTCTGGTTTTGAGTGAACAGATCATTACTACATACTACTATTTGTTCACATTTATTGTAACCAAACGGATAAAAAAAATAATAACACCAAAAACAAATCATTAAATAATTAAAAAATGTAAAAATGTACAGGGTGCTTATTTTATTATAAAATTTTTAATTTTTTTAATTTTTTTATCTTTGTAACAAACTCAAAACTTATTTTGGTAAACGTTTTTGTTGTTTTGTTTTTATTAAAAATCATGAAAAGCTATAAAACTTCTATGTATATTTGTATTCATGATTGTATACTTGTTTTTTAAGTTTAATTAAATTAACTATAGATAGGATAGGCTGAAACCCTAACTAGCAAGCTACAGAATAAAAAATATATAACAAGCTGACTGTGTGTAATTTTCGGTATCCTGTATATGTCTATGATAGGAAGAGCAATTTGTAGAATACCGACATGGCTAATACAAGGTTTGTGGCTAAGGTTGCCACGTAGAATATTGATAGTTAGTTTAGTTTAATGCTGATGTTGCGGTTTCAACATTTCCAACACCAGGACTGGTCATAGAGGTATGTATGAAAGTATTATTTCACTCAGGGTTGAAGCTTTTCTATAGGTTGACATGGAGGCACGTTGCAAATAATCACGTCCAATGTCGGTATAGTTCCAACACGACGGTAGAAAGCTGGAAGCGGAGTTAGTGCTTTTTGTGTTGTTGAGGTAAAAGTAGTGCTTGGGGCGGAGCCGGAGGTTGTTACCATGCGGTATCCGTCTAGAGCAAACAAAGTATCGTAAGAAAAGTTCTGGGTTAAAGCGTGGGTCTGCATCATCTTGATAGAGTGTCCGTGAGGCATACCCAATGTTGTTGTAGGGGTTTTATAAGAATGTACAGTGATCGTAGCAAAAGTTGACATTAAGTATTCATCTCTTAGCATCCAGTTCCGGTTAAATTTTAGTTAGGAAGAAATATGGGGTTGCAAAAATAACAATCGACTGACTGGAATTTCTGGACACATATTTTTTATGCCGTAACATCAACACATCGTATTTTAGTATAGGTATTGAATAACTTTGTAATTGTTTTTTTCATATTTTTTAGCTCTGATGAAAATAGCAAAGCTTTCGAAACGGTAGTAATAAAACCATAAGCATAAGCTAACTTTTTTATTAAAATATCTTATATCTTAAACAATAAGATAAAATCACAAAAGCAACAACTCAACTCAAAGACGGCAAGTCTCCCGGCCTAGATAACACCTACAGTGCGCCCCTTAAACTATTTGATGTAGAAAGCGTTAAACAGTTAACGCAGATATTTAATAACATATACTCTACAGGCAAAAAATACCAAAACCATGGTTAAAATTCAGATTCATACTTCTACCTAAACTACCGAGTAAAAATCATTCATCAAAAAATAGTCAAGATATGCAAATAACAAATCAGTCGTATATAGTTTAGATTCAAAAACGCGCTAGGTACAAGAAAAGCCCTTTACAGCCTTCAAGTTCTTGTCCAAAGATGTAGAAACTTTGATTGAGATGTCCACACATGTTTTGTCAACTTTTAGAAGGTTTTCGATAACGTACAACGCAACAAACGGAAGTGTTATACATTAAAAACCATAAAACTAGAAAGCAACAATTAAAAAGTTATCAGCAACTTAACTAAAATCAAACAGCCCCAATACGTGTCTACAAAAAACCTCAGAAGACATAAACATTGAAAAGGTACGCTGATGACACAGGAGTATTTGCAGGTAGTCTCAAAAACTTTTAAGAGCTGATAAAAATAGCAAATATCAACTAAAGATATGGACTTCCACGTAATATCAAAAAAACAAATTATATAATAATATTCAAAAACGCAAACTATCTTGTCTAACTGATGGTAAACAAACATGCACATACCTTAGAACAACAATCAATAACAAATAGCACCACTTACTAGAAATTAAACGCCGAATAAAAAAATCTAGAACTGCATTTCCACAGAGGTCAATACTATTTAGAAATTACAATCTACTCTTATAAAAGATTAAATTACTGAAATTCTACGTCCTGCTAATACTACTATATTGAGTAAGTAATCAAAATGTGGCTATATCGATGCATCGTGAAAATCTTTTGGACAAAGCATGTTACCAACAAGTGTTTTAAAAAAAATGGAAAGAAGAAATTAAAATACTTCAGACATATAATAAGAAACAATCAAAAACGAAAATTGTTGCAATGAATTCTGTAATGCAGAATGAAAGAAAAGAGAAGACCAGAAGACCAATAACGTCAAAATTGCAATAATAATTGCTAACATTCAAAATGGATAGACTTTTTAAAAAGAAGAAGCCTACAACTTGTTTTTTTCTAATTCTACCTCTCAATTGTCTTGGTATACTTCTCTTATTATCACAGCCTCATCAGCATAGCATACTATCTTTAATAATAATAATATTATAAATTTATTTATGTAAGCCAAATAATACATTTTACAAAAATAAAATATAAAGATAGATATGAAACGTCCTGTATATTAGATATTGTCCGGAAAATACGTGTACAACGTTTGACGACAGACTCCTGACGTCAAAATAGGTCGATCTAAGCCGACTTAGTTATATCCAAAATTGTCTCGTTTAGCCGGTAGAGGGCGTCAAAAAAAACAAAAGTATAACAAAGTTGAAAGTATCTATTGTAAGAAACTAAGTAAAACAAAAACATTACTTAAGCAAATGTGTAAAATGACCGCCATCTTGCTGAATACACTTATTAACACTCTTTAAAAAATGATATTGGACCCTATCTAATGTCTCGGGATTATTAAAATGGTTGCCTGCATTTAAAATCCGCTGCAATAAATCATCGCGTGTGTTTACCGGAGTCTTGTAAACTTCTGTTTTAATAGCGCCCCATAAAAAGAAGTCACACATATTTAACTCAGGAGAACGTGGTGGCCATTTTACTGGTGCATCATTGCCTCTTCCAATCCATCGGTTGGGATATTGATGATGTAAGTATTGCCGAACGGCAACGGAAAAATGGGGCGGGGCACCATCATGCATATACCACATTTCCCTCCGAAGTAAAAGGGGCAAATTCTCCAGAAGAATTGGTAATGTGTCTTGCAAAAAATTTAAATAAATATTTCCATCTAACCTGTCTGGAATAACAATGGGACCAATAAGGTAGTGATCAATAATACCTGCCCAAATATTAATTTTAAATTGATGCTGATGATGTGCAACTTTAATGGCATGTGGATTTTCATCGGAATAAATATGTTCGTTGTGCAGATTGGTTACCCCAGATCTTGTAAAGCATGCCTCGTCAGTAAACATAATTTTTCTACAAAAATTTGGATCAAGGATTCTTTTGTTTCTAATAAATTGACAAAATGTAAGCCGCATAGGGGGATCAGTCGGTAAAAGTTCCTGGACTTTTTGTATGTGGTAAGGATGTAACAACTGTTCTCTTAAAACCTCATTGACAATCGTTTTAGGAACATTTAACTCACGTTCTAAGAGACGGGTACTGGTACTTGGTTCTTCTTCAACTCTTTCCAGAATCATCTCTTCTGTTTCCACAGTTCGAGTTGTTCGCATACGACCCCTGCCTTCAAACTTTTTCTCAAAACTGCCCGTTTCCCGAAGATGACGCTCAATATTGGCAAATGTTTGGTGGTTTGGTATTCGACGGTTAGGAAACCTCTCCATGTAAACCCTAACACTCTGACGCCCATTTCCTTGACAAAACCCGTATACCAGGAGCATGTCAACTTTCTGAGAGTTTGTATAATTTTCCATTTTTAATGGTAAAATGAACTTGTAATTCAAGAATGTTGATCGTATACTTGAGTAAATTTCATAGACTGGTGACAATTTGTCAATAATTGTCAAATTATTAAACGCCATAGCAACAAGGTCACTTAAACAATTATTGTTACAGGTAATTTCTTTTTAATATTTACAAATTTTTGACGCCCTCTACCGGCTAAACGAGACACATTTGGATATAACTAAGTCGGCTTAGATCGACCTATTTTGACGTCAGGAGCCTGTCGTCAAACGTTGTACACGTATTTTCCGGACACCATGTATATGTTTATATATATATATATATATATATATATATATATAGGCCATATCTGAGTCAAGTGTACAACATAATTTTTTTTGCTCAAACTATTAAAAACGCCTTTCTCTACATGAGTGTTGATCATAACCCTTCTCGGATGTTTGTGGTGTGCGATAATAGTTTTACACAAACATGCGCGACCTACAGTTTAACGTGAAATCCGAACCACACCACTAGAAGAGTTTACTAGGCAAATACTAGGCTGGTTTGCCATTGCCTTGCAAAGAAGACATTCGCATCGAATCATATTTGACAAATTAGATATTAAAGAAATAAAGAGTTATTTTCTTTTTTATTCAAAAATAGCGACAAAAATCTTTTGCATCCTAATCAATTGTCTTAAAAATTCTTGATATATATGGTCATGTATGAGTCTAATTTGTTTTTGCCCAAACCACTAAAAATGTCTTCCTTCCTATATGAATCCTAATTATGTAATTTTTTTTAGATTTGTTCAGTAAGCCATTTCCGAGTAATAAGCAATCAAAATTTAAAAAAATCGAGGTTTTTGAGTTATTTTACATTTTTTGATCATTTGTAACTTTTCAGGATTACATTTTTAGGAAAAAATTATTAGAAACTTTTATCTATAAAATTGTCCAAAGAATATTTTTATATTTTAGTTTTTATAGCAAAAAAGTTTTTTCCTTGAGTTTTGAAAATTTTGAAGAACTTAAAATGACAGTTTTTTTTTTAAATAATGGGTTTTTTTCAAAAACGTGCTTTTATATGTAAAACACGTTTTTATCCAAACTCAAAGTGACCAGATTTTTATAAATTAAAAAAAAAGAATAAATTGTGTTTGTTTCGTTGGTAAATCGGAACCCGGCAGAATTTTTGATTAGTACAATAAACTGGTTTTAGGTTTTTTGAAAACACCGTTTGTCTTAAAGGGAACGTCTTCTATAAAAGTTTTGAAACCATGCCATTTTTTTTCGACGTATCGTTCTTGAGGTAATAGGAGTAAATTTAGTTATTGAATTTATCGAGTTATTATATGATATTAGTGCTATTTGTAATTTTTTTTTTAATTATCTTGTTCTTTAAAATGATCTCTTTGATTTGGTATTCTTAGATGTTCTATTATTGTGGAGTGAAACCTTTTGACTAATCCATTTGATTTAGGATTGTCGACACATGTCATCTGAATGTCAATATTATACATATTTAGTAGATCTTTAACTAGATGGTTATTAAATTCGGTTCCACTTTTCACCGTTTCTTTGTTAGAGATTTGATATTGTGAGAAATATTTTATAACAGTAAAAGTCCTAAAAATTGTTTAATTTTTTTTTTTTAGTATAGAAATTTTTTTGATAACTTTAATTTTTGCGGGATTTGGTTCTACACCTTCGTCAGAAATCAAATGTCCAAGATATTTCTACGCATAAATTCTGACTTAGCTAATTGTATTTTCATATTATATTGGTTTAATTTGAAAACAACTTTTTTATATTTTCACAATCACTTCTAAAGAAGTTCCTAGTATTATAATGTCATCTAGGTAAACAAGACAAATTTTGTTAATATAATCTTTCAAAATGTAATTCTTTGTCTCTGAAATGTGGCTGGAGAATTTTTAAGCCCAAATATTGATCTGGTAAACTTAAAATGATCTCTATCTGTGTTGAAAGTTGTTTATGAATAGAGTCTGTATGCATTTGGAAGTTAAGTCTAATGTTGTGTAATATATATTTTTTCCTAATTTGTCTAAGACATCGGTGATATTAGGAATAGAAAATTTATTATAGATTTTTTATAAATTGAGTTTACGGTAGTCAATTACCATTCTACATTTTTTTTTACCTGAAGCATCTAGCTTTTTTGGTACCATCCATACAGGTAATGACCATGGTAAATTGCTTTTTTCTATTATCTCGTTATTTAATAAGTCAGTAATTTGTTTGTCAATTTCTTCTTTGTAAACTTTGGTAGCAATATGCGCTGGTATATATTGGCACTTCGTCTGTTGTAATTATTTTATGTTGAATGACATTTGATGTGATAATTTTTCATTTTCTTTTAGGAAAATATTACTATATTCTTTTATTAATTTATAAAGTTCATTTTTTTCTTCTTCATTTAAATGTTCATTTCTAATTTTTATTTTTTCTAAATTATTGTTAGCAAAATTCGTATTTTCAAAACTCATTTTATAAATTTTATTTTTTATATTAATTGTATTTTTGTAAAAGTGAATTTTTTTTGCATTTCAACCATTGTTAGTAGACTAATATGCAAATTAAACGGTTTGTGAAAATCATAAAAAAAAATATTTAAATTTGTGTTTCCAAATTTCAATATAACATATTTATTGCCTCTATGTTCTTCTGTTGCTGTTTTGATGTTAAAATTTTCTTTAAACATCTTAAATTTTTTTGAATTATTATGAACATATGTTTTACTTATTAAACTAATGGTAGACCCGGTGTCTATTAACATAAAATAACCTCCACATTTTAAAAAGGGTAATTTAGAGTTTTGATATATTTTTAAGATTTCTCTTGGAAATCCGGACAAATTTCTAAAAAATTATATGTGAATTTTTTTATTTGTTGTTTGGGACAAAAAAATTAAAAATTTTGATTTTTGTTTAGAAAATTAATTGGTCCAGTAGGGAAATTAGTTCCTAAAAATTTTTGAGGCGGAAAATGTGGTAATTGTTTAGCCATCTCTGATTAAAATTATTATTTTGTTTCAAGTATTGAAAGTAATTCTCATAGTTTCAATATTGTTATTATATTGTATAGGCTAAATTATTTCTGTATGGATCATTAATATTCGAGTTAAAATTATATCTTAATAATTCATTTAAAATTGTTACTGAATTAGTTTTATCTTTAACACTATTTACTAAATGTTGACGTAAGGCATTCCAATTGTCGAGATCTAAATCTTTAATACTATCCAAAGCTCGTTCTGTTGTTTTGGCTTTATTAGTTAAATATGCAATAGTTTTATCAAAATTATCAAATGTACCAAAGAGCCAAATAAATAATAGATTTATTAATATTTATTAATATTTTTTTATTTTATTAATTGATTATAATGCCTGCAGGCTACAACTTCATAACTAACTAAAATTAACATATGGTTAGTATTCATACTATTCTACAAAAGTGTTTATGCTGCACTACGTGTTAATAATCAAAGCATGTAGATTAACACCTACATCGTTTAATGCATGGGAATAGAATCTTCTTATCTAGATATATATATATATAGTTTGTTAGATTATGTTTGAATAAATTATTTATTTATTTTATAACTACTTGTATTATATTATATTAGAATGTTTGCTACTGGTGCATAAATTAAAAAAATCATGTACACTATTCAATAAAATCTAGAAAGATGTAACACTTAATACTAAATCCAAACAAAAATTGAATCAGTTTTTCTTAGAAGTACAAGGAACTCTTAATTTATGATTTTATACTAGATTATGGTATTTACTATACCTGAGTTAAGTAAATACTTATATATGCATCTCAACATCAATATATAGATATAAGTTATCGTGCGGAAGTATGCTGAGTTGCTGCAGACTTATCACTTCGTGGAAGTGTTGTTCGCCGGACACCCACATCGGACACCTGTGCGATAGACTGCAGCGTTGCAGAATCACCGAATATAAATACGCGTGATAAACATTTATAGTTAGTTATTATGTACATTCAGACCTGTAACCATTATAGTCGTATTATTGAATTGTTTATAATTCTTTACAATAAAATAAAATAATTGTTTTTTAAAAATAAACTCGTAATAACTCGAACATTAACGGCGCAGTCCGATTCGTTTCAACGATTTGTTGGTGTGTTAAAGAAAACAAAAAAAATAGTGCACAAAACTTAAAGAATATAAGTAAACAAGTGCGAATTGTTACAAAGAAATCTTCAATCAAGCCGAGCAACAGGACAGCATTGACAGACCCATCCCAGGAATTTGGATTACCAGCAACATTCCATGGAAAGAATATTGATAATTGTACTGTAAGTTAAATGTCATATAAAAAAGCTGAACTAATTAATAAACTCATCTGAAACTAATTCTAACTCCCCTGAAATTATTACCAATAACCCTAATTCAGATCCATTAACTGACACTTTAATAGATCAATGTAATAATTTCAACTTAAATAAATAAAATAAAATGGCAGTTCTAAAAAAAGAATATTTAAGCATGATTCCGGAGTTTACCGGAGATGCTGAATTACTTAATAGATTTATCGAAATATGCGAGAAACTAGTCACCAAGTTTTATAATACCGCGAACCTTGCAGACTTTCAAAATGAATATTTGATGTCCAGCATCCTCGCGAAAATTACAGGTGATGTCGGTAAGAGTATCTCTAGTTGTATTATTAATAACTGGGGTGAATTAAAAACCGCTCTACTGAATGCATATCAGGATAAGCGGGACTGTTTTAGATTAGGTATAGAAATTACCGAGTTTAAACAATCAAACGAAACTGTGTTTGAGTTTTACAACAAAATCCAGCATTTGTTAAATTTACAAATTGCTTATGTAACTACTCATTTCCCTGCAAATGAATCAGCTGTTTTATCAGCATATTTTAGGAAGTATGCTTTAAGAGTTTTACTTAAAGGTTTAAAGGAACCAGTAGGTTCACTCATGAGAACGAAAAATCCTGCTGATTTAAACACAGCATTGAATATGACTTTCAATTTGATTTAAAAAATAAATCGCAAAGTTTTAATCAACAGAATTTCTCAAATAATAAAAAGCAACAGTATAATAATAATTTTAAAGGGCCTCAATTACAATTGGCTAATTTCCCATATAATAATACTCAATTTTATAATAGAGCCAACAATTTTCAATTTCCAAATAATAACTTTAATAGAAATACAAATGCTAATAATGCATTTAGACCTAATCAAAATGTGGCTCTAACTAAACCAACCCCCATGAGTATTTCTACAAGAAACCTAAAAACTATCAATACCAGAAATTTAAGCCTGCGTTGCCTAATCATGAATTGCATAATATTTCCGAACCACAAATAGAATTTCCCAAAAAGGAAGACGAACAACAAGAAATTGTAAACCATTCTTTTTTAGAGGACGAAGCCTCGGGAATGAATTTACACTGATGAACCTTACAATAAACGATGCAAATGCACGTTTACCATATATATTACATACAGATAATAATTTAAAAATATTAGTAGATACAGAAAGTACAAAATCGTTTGTAATACCTGAAGTAGCTCATAAATTTTATAAAAATGAGATAAAAAATGATCCTTTTCAAATCGCAACGGTACACGGAAGATCGTATGAAAATTATAGCACCAAAATTCCCTGTACTAAATTGTTTAATATGAAACAGAATTGTTTATTAAAATTTCATTTATTTAATTTTCATAATAGCTTTGATTTGTTATTAGGTATAGAAGCATTGAATGCGAGTATTGATTTCAATAAAAATATGTTAATTACTCCTAATAGTGAAACAAAAATCTTTTTCCATAACGTAATTAATAATGTTAATAATAATTTTATTAGTTCTGTTCAAATCGGAGCAGAATGTGAACAAATAATAAAAATAAAAATTAAGAATGTTAGTGATGGTGATATAATCATCCCTGAAACTAAATTAACACATTTAGAAATTCCTGAATGTGTAACTACGGTAAAAAATTACGAAGCGTTATGTGTAATAAGAAATAATTCAGATAAGGAAAGAAATTTTAAGGTTATTAAACCAATCATAGTAGAAAACCTAGATGATAATAATTATCGTCCTTTCCCAAATTTTAATAATCTGCACAATAAAAATCTGGATCTAGACTTTTCTAACATCGAAACAAGTCATATGAATTCAGAGGAAAAATATGAGATAACTAATTTAATTAAAGCTTATTCAGACATTTTCCATAACAAAAATAAAAAATTAACCTTTAGTAATGAAGTTAAGCATCACATAAGAACATAAGATGAATTTCCGGTTTACACAAAAACTTACAGATATCCCGAAGTTCATAGGTTAGAAGTTAAGAGACAAATACAAAAAATGTTAGACAATAATATAATACGTCCTTCAAATTCACCATGGTCTTCACCAATTTGGGTGGTGCCAAAAAAATTAGATTCTCAAGGAAATCGTAAGTGGCGCATCGTCATAGAGTACAGGAAACTAAACAAAAAAACCATTGACGACCGGCACCCGATTCCTAATATTACAGAACTCTTAGATAAGTTGGGAAGAAGTTTGTATTTTACAACGCTCGACTTAGCGTTGGGTTTTCACCAAATCGAGATGTTCGAAGGTGACATAGAAAAAACCGCGTTTAACACCAACGACGGGCATTATGAATTCGAACGAATGCCCTTCGGTTTAAAAAACGCACCGGCAACGTTCCAAAGAGCAATGAATAATGTTTTAAAGGGTCTACAAAATTGTTGAGTTTACCTAGACGATATAGTTGTTTTTAGTAGTAGCCTACAAGAACACATGATCAATTTAAGAGATGTCTTTGAAAGACTAAGACAAAGTAACTTCAAAATTCAGGTAGAAAAATGCGAATTTTTAAAACACGAAGTCTCTTATTTAGATCACGTAGTGACACCTGAAGGCATTAAACCAAACCCGGACAAAATCCGAGCCATCCAAAATTACCCGTTGCCAAAAGCCACCAAGCAAATCAAAGGATTTTTAAGCTTTTTGGGATACTATCGTAAGTTCATAAAGGACTTTTCCAAATTGACCAAACCCTTAACAAATTGTTAAAAAAAAAACGCAACTATAAATTGTGAAGATGTAGAATATATAGTGTTTTAATCTATCAGAAAATATGAAATCGTGTATAAAAGCGGTAAAACCAACAAAAATGCCGATGCTTTAAGCAGAATAATCCCTGACAAAAAATTCAGTTTAATCTATGAAGATTACCAAAACAATAAGATAAATAATAATATTTCAAATAAAAATGTTATCGACCTAAATGATAATTTATTTAATGCACCTAATGAATTCGCATTAGGGCACTGCGTAAGTTCCGATTTAAAAATGAATAAAGGTATTGCAAAACATTTTAGGAAAAAATTCGGTCAAGTGGATAGTTTAAAATCTCAACACTTAAATTTATACTCCATCGGATACTTGAAAGATAATGATAGGTTTATTCTATATCTAGTAAGTAAAGAAAAATGTTTCGAAAAACCAACACATAAAGATCTATTCCAAACCCTGGTAAATTTAAGAAGCTTTTGTATCCAAAACAAAATAAATAAGCTTGCTTTACCAAAAATAGGTTGTGGATTGGACGAATTAAACTATGAATATGTGAACGAAATATTAAAATATGTCTTCAAAAATACCGAAATAATTATTCATGTGTATCACAATAAAAATAAAATAGATATGAATATTCTAAATGAACCAGGTACACCAAAACAAACAACATCAGTAATACTTGATTATATAGAAGAATTTAATAAGTCATTAGAAAACGCAAATAACGGAAAAAATGATGAAACAGATTCCTTAATTGTCGAAGCGGATATTACAAACCCTGACGAAATAAATGATGATGAAACTAACCACTCTAATCAAGAAAATCCAATATTGAATATCCCAATTATTCAATTCCCAGTAAACTATGGCAAAAATCAGATAATTATTTCTGAAGTTAATTTTGATGCAGTAGATCCAACCATAATTAAATTATATGAAACCAAACAAAGAAACTTAGTTCAGTTTTCAAAAAAATAACTTTGATAATGACGTTATCAAATTTGTAAAACAATATGTTGTGCCAAAAGTTATTATATTTATTTTAAGTTATTATATATGAAAAGGTTTGTAATGTTTTACAGACTTATTTTAAAAATTCTGAGATCAATATGATCAAATGTACTAAAAGATTAGTAGATATCAGTGACGAAGATGAAATCATTCAAACTATTCAAGACTTTCATGAAGGCAAAACTAATCATAGAGGCCTAGATGAAACTGAAAACAGAATAAAACAAATATATTATTGGCCAAACCAAAGGAGAAGCATTTAAACTTTTCTAAATTCATGTGAAATATGTCAACTCACAAAATATGACAGACAACCAATGAAATTAAAATTTAATATAACTCCTACGGCAATAAGACCTTTCCAAATATTGCATATTGACAGTATTACATTAGAAAATACTAAGTTCCTAACTATTATTGACTCTTTCTCTAAATACGCGCAAGCGTACAAATTAAATTCATCTCAAGGAATAGAAGTAGCAAACAATCTAATAAAATATTTCACACACCATTGTATTCCTGAACAAATAATTTCAGACAATGGTTCTGAATTCAAAAATAGTGTAATTAAAGAATTGTTAGAAACTCACAAAGTAAAAATTCACTTTATTAGTTCTCAACATCCTGAGTCTAATGGCCAAATTGAAAGATTTCATAGCACTCTAATAGAACACATTAGGTTATTCAATAATCAAGAAATTTATAAAAACGAATCCATCGAAAGTAAAGTAAATTATGCATACATATTAGCATACAACAACTCAATTCACTCCATAACTAAATTAAAACCTTACGAAATTATGACAGGACACCTAGATGTCGAAACACCATTTGATATGGAAATAGATAAAAAATTGGTTAACAATTATGTCCATGAACACAGGGATAACATGAAAATATTGTATAAACAGATCAATGACAATCTACAACAGACTAAAGCAAATTACATTGCAAAAGCTAATCAATATCGAGAAAGTATTCCAACTATACCCCCCAAGGTATTTGTTAAAAAATCGGCAAAAACAAAATAAAACTAAAAATAAATACAAAGTTGAAAGTATTAAAACTATTAAACAAAAAACTAAAACTGCTGAAATCAAATCTAGACATCATAATACTGCGGAAAAAATACATCTGCAGAACATTAAAAAACCGAGAAAACAAACTTAGAAATTTAAAATGTTTTCAGGATCCTCCACCTCGGAGAAGGATCAGAAATAAAAAATATCACCCAAAACTTAGGAATACTTCCAATCAATTTTGGTCCTGCAAAAATTGCAACGTACTGACCACACTTTTGTGCATTTTTACGATTTGAACCCAATATTCGAAGAGTATAGAAATTTAAACAATCAGTATGAAACACTAAATTTAGGATTAGAAAAAAGTAATAATACAAAAATTATTAAGGAACTAGAAAACTACAACAGAATAATAAATTACTTGCAAAAAAATATAATAGGTAAAATATCCAATATAAAATTACACGCTTTAAAACCCAGAAATAAACGTGGTCTTATTAACGGTTTAGAAACAATATCTAAATTATTGATAAGTACATTGGATGCCGATGACGAGAAAACAATAAATAACATTTTGACGCATTTGCAAAAAAATGAGTCAAATTTGCAAAAACAAATACAATCACAGTATTCAGTTAACAACCAAATTATTAAACAATATAATGATTCAATCAAAGATGTTCAACATAACAAATTATTATTAAAATCTAGAATTTTGCAATTAAATAAATTAATTTAAGGAACCATGGAAATAACGGATACGTTATTTGCAAAAGATGTTTACAATCAATTATTGATACTTTACGACACACTTTTCATTATTCTCGAGGACATAGAAAATTCAATTACATTCTGCAAACTAAAAGTCTTGCACCCTAGTATAATCAAACCGAAAGAATTATACTCAGAACTAAAAAGAATCTCATCTCATTACAAATTACAATTTCCGTTTGAACTAAAAATAAAAAAATATTCTTGACTTTGAATCAGCCATAAGAGTTAGTTGTAAAATCGAAGAATCCAGAATAAATTATTTACTCTCTATCCCTATTGATTTTGAGCAAAACTTTGATCTTTACTACCTACATCCAATTCCTACAAAACACGAGTTAGAATTTGTTGCAATTATACCAGATACTAAGTATTTCCTAAAAGCCGGAAATTTGTTGAAGCCTATGAGTGACATTTGTGCTAAAGGTACAATTTATCAATGCCCCCGGCATCTGCAACTAAACCAAGTTTTCCCATGCAAAAAAAGAAACCCTGTTGAATGGAACTACGACCAAGTGCACATTTGTTAAAATAAACATAATGAAGAGCCACATGGAAATCATCCCAGAAATAAATCAATTTCTTGGTGTCTTCCCTAAAGAAGAAGTAATCGATATTAAATGCGAGTCTGGAACCGAATCAAAATCATTAAAAGGAATATATTTAATCAAGGAAAAAGCTTGTGAAAACTACTTCAACAAACAAAAACTGATTTTCCAAGAAAAAACCTATGGTCGACCAGTAATCAGTAATTATCATCAGATTACTTTCAAAAAATCTCAAATTTCAGGAATGAAGAATCTAAATTTAAAAGACATATCTGTGAATCGAATGGTGCCCATAGAAGAAACCCCGATCATACCTCTCACTCCAAGTATTTGGACTATTATTTTATATTTTGGACTTATAATCTTTTGCTGCTACATGTTGAAAAAATGCATCAAAAAAGGCAACAATTAAAAATTGACCCTATCGTGGACCTTCAACTAGAGACGCTCGAAGATTCCCGGGACGGTCAAGTTTAGCTTCCAGGAAAAGCTTCATTCTAACGTAGGAGGAGTTATCGTGCGAAATTATGCTGAGTTGCAGCAGACTTATCACTTCGTGGAAGTGTTGTTCGCCGGACACCTGTGCGATAGACTGCAGCGTTGCAGAATCACTGAATATAAATACGCGTGATAAACATTTATAGTTAGTTATTATGTACAGACCAGTAACCATTATAGTCGTATTATTGAATTGTTTATAATTCTTTACAATAAAATAAAATAATTGTTTTTTAAAATAAACTCGTAATAACTCGAACATTAACTTATATATATATATATATATATATATATATATATATATATATATATATACAATGCAACATGCAAAGTCACTTTTATGCTTTTCCAATTATTGAACATATAGATAGAAAATCAAATTTGTAGCAGAAAGTTAACTGTACCTTTCTTTTACACTCTTAAATAAAAAAGTTACAGCAAGTTTTAATTTGTGTAGGCTGGCCGATAGAACAAATAACGCACGCCCATTACTTTATTTCCATGGCCCACGTTGCTTGTTAAGCAAACTGTTATGATTGTAAATACCTTTCCTTTTACATAATACAATTCTTTATCTTCATTGTAATTTTATTTTACCCTATTTTCAATGAAATGCCATCACACAAATTTAAATATACCAATCATTCATTAATTTATTAGACAAGCAATTTTTTTTTTAAATTTAAATCTTTTTTATACTATTAACAAATCAAGTTGCATTTAATATAATGTCATATTTTACATTAAATGCGATATAATTATGTTAGTTAGTATAAAACGAAGCATTTAAAGACAGGAATATATTAACTTCTTCACTCAACCTTCATCAATAAAAGGGGAAACGTAAAACTATAAATAGATTTTATGTGTATTTTTTTTGTAGTAGATCTTTTCTTTTGGATATTACAGCATCATTTTAACTTATTTTCGCTGTAATGATATTTTTATAGGCTACTATTATTTTATTTTACATTATTTTATTTTAAATTATGATGGATGGATTTATTTCTTATTATATCACAATAAATGTAGTACTAATAACAACACTTTTATGCTGGGTATCAATTTATGCGTGAAGGAATTATTATTGATTTTTTTTTTCACTTGTTAAAAGTGTAAACCGTTTTTGCGCATGTTATTTGATTATTCAATTTGAAAATGCAATTGTCTAAGTATACAAATAAAAAAATTGTTTTTTAAGTACCAGTTAAATTTTTCATTTTATAATTTTTACGCTGCGTATAATATGGTTTCAATAAATACAAAAATCCAATATTAATTAAATTATTATTTAATACAAGATAACTTGTTTTAAATTAAATTAAATGAATTAATATTAAAACTTAAAACAAATTAAGCGCATTAAGCAGTAATGGTCCGACGGCGGATATTACTTATTTTATTTTATTTCAAAAACACATAATATTGTAAATTATTTGTTCCGTTTGTGTAAAACAAGTAAACAAGTTAACAAGAAAACAAATAAACAAATAAACAAGTATTCCAGTAAACAACAAAACACGTAAATAATTAAACAAATAAACAAGTAAACAAGAAAACAACTAAATAAGTAAATAAGTGAACAACTAAACAAAACAATAAGTACACAACTAAACAAGTAAACAACCTAATAAGTAAACAAATAAACAAGTAAACAAGTAAACAAGTAAACAAGTAAACAAGTAAACAAGTAAACAAGTAAACAAGTAAACAAGTAAACAAGTAAACAAGTAAACAAGTAAACAAGTAAACAAGTAAACAAGTAAACAAATAAACAAGTAAACAAGTAAACAAGTGAACAAGTAAACAAGTAAACAAGTAAACAAGTAAACAAGTGAACAAGTAAACAAGTAAACAAATAAACAAGTAAACAAGTAAACAACTGAACAAGCTTAATCTATAATCCTTTCTTGTTAATTATATTATTTTTATTCACTTCTTAAGAGTAAACTTTTTTTGCGCATAGTAATTCTTTAATCGAATTGCAATTGCAATTTTCTAAGTATATAACTAAACATTTTTTCTATAATGTAACTATTAATATTATCTAAACTTTGTAGTATTTATCCGTCGGCAGTTGAATTTCTTATTTTATATTATTACACCGCATAAAATAAGCTTTTAATAAATACAAAAATTCATTATTCAATTAATCTGAATTATCACATTACAAGATATATTTGTTTTGAATTAAATTGATTGCATAAAGATTAAAACTTAAAATATATTAACTTGATTAAGCTGTAGTGGTCCAACGTCAAATAAATTACTTATTTAATATTATCTTAATATAGACATAATATAGTTTTTTTATTTGTTTTGTTGTACTGTTGTTTGTGTGAAACAAGTAAACAAATAAACAAGTAAACAAGTAAGCAAGTAAACAAGTAAACAAGTAAACAAGTAAACAAGTAAACAAGTAAACAAGTAAACAAGTAAACAAGTAAACAAGTAAACAAGTAAACAAGTAAACAAGTAAACAAGTAAACAAGTTATCAAGTAATCAAGTAAACAAGTAAACAAGTAAACAAATAATCAAGTAATCAAGTAAACAAGTAAACAAGTAAACAATTAAACAAGTAAACAAGTAATCAAGTAAACAAGTAAACAAGTAAACAAATATATGGTATAATGGTATAAAACTTTTTAATCATTTGCCTAAGTATTTAAAAGAGATGAACCATATGACCTTTAAAAAAACCATCAAAGAAATTATGACTGCAAACGCATTATACAACGTAGATGATTTTTATGACATATTTTGATTGCTTTAATAACAAATATTTTTATAATAGTTTTAATATGTATGTATGTTCAAATTATGTTCTTTATAACGTGTAATGTAAAATGTTTTTTATATTTTTTATATTTTTTATGTAAAATGAATTTTCACATACTGTATATTATTATGTATATCTTGATTGTGTGAATAAATATGAATATGAATATGAATGAATATGAATAAACAAGCAAAGAAATAAGCAAGTAAACAAATGAACAAGTAAACAAATAATAAAATAAACAAGTTATCAAATTAACAAGCAAACTAGTAAACTAGTAAACAAGTTAACAAGTAAACAAATAAACAAACCAAGAAGTAAACAAGTGAACAAGTAAACAAGTGAACAAGTAAACAAGTGAACAAGTAAACAAGTGAACAAGTAAACAAGTGAACAAGTAAACAAATGAACAAGTAAACAAATAAACAAGTTATCAAGTTATCAAGTTATCAAATTAACAAACAAACACGTTTTTTTTTTTTTTTTTTTTTTTTTTAGGACGTAGTGAGTTGTTTGGCTCTCAACAAGTGGCCCTTAAGAATAACTTACGCATGGTAATACCTTCCGGTTTTCTTCTCTGCGCAAATCCTGTTGTTTTAATGTCCCTGTCTAAACTAACCTACATTTGGTGCTAGTTTGAGGCGGGCTGGTTTTTGCTTCGCGGATTTTCACGCATCATCTGCGGCACGCATGCTGTCCCCGGCCCCTCTCTCCCTATAGCCCCTACCTTTGTCTGTCTCTTTTGTCATTTTGCCTTTTCTTATCTGCACTGGCATCTACCTCTGCATTCTCTTCTTTCTCCCATCTTTGTGTTATTTACTCTAATTATATAATTTGTTCTCAGATGTGCTCTTAGCTTACTAAGGTCTTCGTTCACTTCTTCTATATCATATCCCCTCTCTTTTATGAATAATTTATGCAGTTCCATCAGTTGTATTCCTTTTGGCAGTCCTAGATTTGTAAGTTTTACCTCCAGTGATATCCTTGTATCTCCATCAGGAATTACTTCTTCATGTCCTCTCGTTGCCAGGTATATTCTGACTATCTGAAAGGTTGCGTTCTCAGTCATCCTCGAGATAGCATATCTACCATTTGGTATATGCCTTGTTATTTCTGTTATTCTGCTTTCCTTCAATATTTCTTTTCTCCTTCTCCTTATCTCTGCAATTTCGTTTGGTATCGTAGTCTCTGTAAATGTTCTTCTTTTTTCTTCTGTTTCTTGGTATGCACAATTGTCATATCCTTTCTTATTTTTTTCTTTTTGATCTTTTTCTCTGTTTTCTTGTTTCCATTTAGCTTCTCTCATCTCTTTCCTTTCTCTTCTATGGCTTTTAGTTTGTGTGTTTGTTTCCATTGTTTGTTTTTCTATATTCTTCTATTGTCAAACTCTTCAATTTTTTTTTTTGTACACTTGTTGCAAAGTTTTTTAACGCCCTCCATTTATTTTCATCTTTTAAGCATTTGTTAATGATTGTTCTTTTATCCACTTTGCTTTCTAGTATATATTCTAGTTTTTTTCTATCTTCCTCCCACGCCTCGCATTCTACTAGAGTGTGTTCTGCGTTATCGTGTGTTTCTTCCTGACAAAATGTACACCTTTCTTCTTCCTTTATTTTTTTAATTTTTTGCAAGAATTTTCCAAATGCTCCGTGCCCGGTCAGTATTTGTGTTGTATAATAACACGTCTCGGGTTTCTTCTCTACCCATTCTTTTATGTCTGGGATTAATTCTCTCGTCCATTTCCCCTTTTCTCCTGTATCCCATTTTCTCTGCCATCTTTCCATAGTCTTCTCTCTTGCTCTTATCTTTGCTTCTTTTTTACTCGTTCCTTCTTTTACAAGTTTTTTTATTTCTATTCTTTCCTCCACCATCATATCCGCGGGAGGTGTTGCCGCAATTACCTCTACTGCCTCTTGTGACACTGTTCTGTAAGCTCTACAAATCCTTAGCGAGCTTGCTCTTGTGGCTCCTCTTACTTCCTTTCTGTTTTTCTTTGTTTTCATGGCTTCTCCCCATGTTTCTGCGGCGTACAGCAATTTGCTTCTTGCTGCCGTTGCTATTAGCCTTCTGCTTTCTTCTCCTGGACCTCCGTTGTTTGGCATAAGTCTACCAAGCTTTCTCTCAATTTCCTTTGTTCCAATGACCGCTTCCTTAACCTGTTCATTCCATCCCTTTGCTTCGAGTGTCACTCCAAGGTATTTGATTTTTTTCCCTATGGTTATCTCTTGATCTCCCACCTGTATCTTACCTGTTCCTCTATTATTCCTCTTAGTTGATAGCCATGCCGCTTCAGTTTTTTGTGTTGCTAGTTTTAAGCCCTTACTTCTCATCCATATTTGTATCATATCAATTGCCAGCTCTAATCTTCCTTTTAGTACTTCTATTTCTACGTCTCTACCTACTACTGCTATGTCGTCCGCAAATGCAGTTATTGACACGCCTTCCGGCATCTTCATTCGAAGTAACTCGTTATAGACAAGGTTCCACAGTTTTGGTCCCAGTGCTGAGCCCTGCGGTACCCCTCTAGTAAGTTTGAATCTTCCATTTTTGGTCACTAGATTTCTGTCCTGTAAGTAGCTCCATATAATCTTGATTGTTTTTCTGTTCAGTTCTTTCTTCTTTGCCGCCTCTATGATTGCTGCCCATGATACGCTATTAAACGCGTTCTGTATGTCCAACGCTATCATTACACAGTGTTGCCTTTTCCTCTGCGTTCCGCTGTTTGCTTCTTTTGCTATTGCTTTCACTTTTTCAATAGCTCCTAAGGTTGTTTTTCCTTTGGTAAATCCGTATTGTTCTTTTTCCCATCCTCCTTTTTCTTCTATTTCTTGTTCTATTCTCCGTACAATAACTTTTTCCATTATTTTAGCCAGTGTGTTGATTAAACATATTGGTCTGTATGATGTTGCTTTTCCTGCTTCTTTTTTTTTCTCAATCAGTACCAGAGCGGCTTCTTTCCAACATCCTGGGAAAGTTCCTTCTTTTAGGCACCTGTTGATTATTTGAGTTATTTCTATCTCGTTTCCGTCTAATGCTGCTTTAACAATCTCTGTTGTTATTTCGTCCGGACCTGGTGCTTTGTTGTTAGGCAATTCTTTTATGATCTCTTTGATCTCTTCCACTGTTGCCATAACTGTTGCTTCTTCTTCTTTTGTTTCTGGTTCTTCTACTGGTTCTCCCTTGGGAAATAGTTTTTTAATTATGATCTCTTCTTCTTCGTCTTCTTTTAAGCAGATTCCTTTTGTTCTTCCACCCAATTTGTCCATCACTATTTTGTACGGTTTTCCCCAAGGATCCCCATCTATAGATTCTATCATTTCTTTCCAGCATCTTTTTCTGCTATCCCTAATTGCCTTTTTTAACATTTTTCTGTCGTTTTTTAGTTTCTCTTCTATTTCCTCTGTGTTCTCTCCTCTTCTTCTCAGCCTTTTGATTTTCCTCGCTGTTTGTATTGTGTTTTTCCTGCATTCTTTTATTTCCTCACACCACCAGTATGGTCCTTTTCGTCCGCCTTCCCTGTACCTAGGAATCGCTTCCTCCGCCGCTTTTCTCAGTTTTTCTGAGTACCTCTCGCATCTTTTTTCAATATTTTCGTTTTCTATCACTTCTTCTGTTTCCATGCCTCTCTTTATCTTTTCTTTGTCCATTCTTCTTACGTTCCATTTACCTTCTCTCGTGTGCTCCTGTTTTCCTTTCTCCTTTGTATTGTATTGTATATGTTTGTGTAGACTCAGTGATTCTTCTTCAGTCACGGTCCATTCATTTATTATTTTTGCCATTTCCCACGTTGCTATGGTGATGTCAATATGCGATTTTGAGCTTCCTCTTACAAACGTCGGTTTGTCTCCATTGTTGCAGATTGTAAGATTTAACCCTGCTATCATCTCCTCTAAGATTTTTCCTCTTAAATCGTTCTTGTAGCCTCCCCATCTCGGTGATTTTGCGTTGAAATCTCCTCCTACAATAATTTTTTTGTTTTTCTGTTTTCTTAAACTTCTTTCTAATTCTTCTATCCACTCTCGATAGTATTCCAGACCGCAGTTTGGGCTGATATAACAGCTGTATACTATCATGCTTTGTACTTCTGCCCACACTATTCCTTCTTTTGGTGTTCCCCATCTTTCCACCTTGTCCCTACACTTCCCCCTAGCTAAAATTGCTGCATCTGTTCCTTTGTCTCTTATCCACTTACCATTTAGTTTGTTTTTATTAGGTTCACTCACTAGCACTAGGTCTATTTCCTCTCTCTCCGCTGTTGCTATTAGTAAATCGTGAGCCTCTCTTCCCCTCCCTATGTTTATTTGTATAAACTTATACATTATGTGATACTATTTTTTCCTCCTGTTCTCTCCAGTTATCTGGGTTGTTGTCCTCCATATTCTTCTTTGTTTTTCTCATTTCTTTTTTCTTTGTAGCTGGACATCTTTTCTCTCCCGTTCTGTGTCCTAATACTTTGCATTCAATGCAGTATTCTTTGTTTCTGCATTCGGCAACCTGATGTCCCTCCTTTCCGCATTTTATACATAGCGAAGACCTGTCTTCCCCATTGCATTCTGCCGCTACATGTCCTTTCCTCCAGCATTTATAACATTTTCTTTCATTTGCTTTAACTTTCTCTACTCTGCATCTTATGAGTCCTATGTTTATTCTTCCTTCTCCTATTATCTGTTCTGCTATTTTTTTGTCCATTTTGACTATAGCGGTTTGTATTTCTCTATAACCTTTCTTTATGGAAATTATTGTACTTCCTTCTGTGTTCACTTTGTTTATAATTTCTTCCAGTATTTCTTCTCTCTTAATTTCCGGGCTAATATCTTTGATTATCACCAGTTCTGTAGTTTTGTTGCTGGCTTTTCGTACATTGCAGCCTTCCATTCCATTTTTAATTTTTTCTATCTCTTTCTCCGTCTCATTACCCTTTGTAATTAGTAACAACTCCCCTTTTTTTGTTTCTCTTACCTCCTTGAACGTAGATCCTTTTATCTGGGTTTTTGCCTGTCTCAGCAAATCTGCATATGTGACACCTTGTTTGCTCACTACTATAGCACCTGTTTCCGTACCTGTTTTTTTTTCTCTATGTGTCTCCGCTACCTGTCCCTGTGTTGGCACGCACAGTCTTATTTTTGTGTTAGTTCTTCTTCCTGCTATTTCCATAATTTTTTTTGCATCTCTTGCCGTAATTCCCGTTGGTATTGGTATATTTATTTCTTCAATACTTAATGTTTTTGTTTTGATAAGCATTTTTTCGATAGCTATTAGTATCTCCTTATTCCCTGCCGTTTCGATTTTCTGCTTAATGATGTGTACTTTTCCCACATTTTTTCCGCTTAGATTTTTAACTATTTCTATATATGGCGTTTCATCTTCTCCTTCTTCCTCCATTAGTTCAGGGTATTTTATTTTTGCTTGTTGTAAGATACCACCTTCTTTGCCTATTTCCTCTTTATTTATTAAAAGTCCTGTATCCATTTCCTTTCCCATTATTGGGTTTTTTTTTTCCACGTTTACATATTTATAGTCTGTATCTCTCCATTCTTTATTTATAATATTTTTTATATCCTCTTCATTATCCACTTTTAATATCTCCTCGTCCGAGATGAAATGGTTTTTACGGTTTTCTTCCCTATTATCTCCAGTTTCCATTGTCTGTGTCGACATTTCTATACCTATTTTTGTTTTATTTTCATTCTCCTGTTCTTTTTTTTGGATTTCTTCAAATTCCATTCTCTCCATATTTGTTTCTAGTTGATTCGCCACCTTTTTAATTTCCAATTTAGTGGTTGTACACTCACTGGTTAAGTTTTTTAACTCTCTAATTAATTTCCCCATTATTTGGATTGTTGTGGGGTTATTTGCTCTCTTCGCCTCGTTGTTACCTCCTGGCGAATCTATTTCTCTCCCTCTTTTTTGATTCGTTTGACCTAATTCTTTATCTGTTTTTTTATCCGGCGGTGTTCTTTGCAACATCCCGCTTTTTAAAAATGCATTCATCTTCGTTTTTTGACCCTTGGCCTAGTTTCACTTTTAATTAATATCAAATTGCTGTTTCCGCGTTTGTGTTTTATTATGTAACACTAGACGTGTCGCGCGTCACGACACGAGTGTGTTTTAAAACACGACCGCACCTTTATTTTTTAATGTGTCCTTATCACAGTTTTACACTTTTTTGAACTTTCACAATAAACTTTTCACCTTTCCACTGTTTGTTCTAATTCACAGAATTTTTTAATTTTTTAAATAACGTAGATTATTTACCATTATTTAAATCGCCTTTATGCACATTCGCGAGCGCGTCCGTTCTCCGTCGGACATTGACCGCGACTAGAAACAAACACGTTAACAAGTAAACAAATAAACAAGTAAACCAGTATACAACAAAACAACTGAACATGTAATCAGCTAAACAAGTAAATAACTAAACAAATAAACAACTATATAAGTAAACAAGTAAAAAACTAAATAAAACAACAAGTAAACAAGTAATCAAGTAAACAACTAAACAAGTAAAGAACTGAATAAGTAAACCAGTAAACATGTAAACAAGTAAACATGTAAACAAGTAAACAAGTAAACAAGTAAACAAGTAAACAAGTAAACAAGTAAACAAGTAAACAAGTAAACAAGTAAACAAGTAAACAAGTAAACAAGTAAACAAGTAAACAAGTAAACAAGTAATCAAGTAATCAAGTAATCAAGTAATCAAGTAATTAAGTAATCAAGTAATCAAGTAATCAAATAAACAAGTAAACAAGCAAACAACTAAACAAGCTTATTCTGTAATCTTTTATTGTTATTTATTGTATTTATTGTTTTTTTTTTTCACTTATCAATGAATTAATTTGCAATTGCAATTTTTTAAGTATTTAACTAAAATTTTTTTCTATAATGTAACATTTAATATTATCAAAACTTTATAGTATTTATCCGTCGGCAGTTGAATTTCTTATTTTATATTATTGCACCGCAAAAAATAAGCTATCAATAGATACAAAGATCTAGTATTCAAATAATCTGACTGATCACTATTACAAGATAACTTGTTTTAAATTAAATTGAATGCATTAAGATTAAAACTTAAAATATGATAACTGGATTAAGGTGTAATGGTCCGACGGCGAATAAATTACTTATTTTATATTATCTCAACATACACATAATATAGTTATTTATTTGTTTTGTTGTACAGTTGTATGTGTGAAACAAGTAAACAAGTAAACAAGTAAACAACAATCTAACTAAACAAGTAAACAACTAAATATGTTAACCAGTAAACAAGTAAACATGTAAACAAGTAAACAAGTAAACAAGTAAACAAGTAAACAAGTAAACAAGTAAACAAGTAAACAAGCAAACAAGTGAACAAATAAACAAGTAATCAAATAAACAAGTTACCAAGTTAACAAATAAACCAGTATACAACAAATCAACTAAACATGTAAACAACAAATCAACTAAACATGTAACCAACTAAACAAGAAAATAACTAAACAAATAATCAAGTAAACAAATAATCAACTAATTAAGTAAACAAGTAAACAACTAAACAGAACAACAAGTAAACAAGTAATCAAGTAAACAACTACACAAATAAACAACTAAATAAATAAAAAAGTAATCAAGTAAACAAGTAAACAAATAAACAAGTAAATAAGTATACAAGTTAACTGGTAAACAGGTAAACAGGTAAACAAGTAAACAAGTAAACAAATAAACAAGTAAAGAAGTAACCAAGTAAACAAATATACATGTAAACAACTAAACGTCTAAATAAGTAAGCCGCCAGATCATTACTATTTAATTCAGTTAGTTTTAGTTGCATGCATTCAATTGAACTTGTCAAACAATGTGAAAATAGAAGTTTTCTTATTGTATATTTTGTAATCTGCATACTAAAATTTTTTGTTATTTAAATTTCAATTAAATAGAACAATTTTGCATATTAAATTACAAAATCTATTTTTTCATTTATTATTTATTATTAAAAACTGCAAAATAAATTTGTTAATTAGGTTACATTATATTTAAAAAGTTTATATTGATTATTGAAAACTATTGTGATTAATATAGTGTTGTATTTTTATATTAACGCGCAATTAAGCAATAAGTAAAAGCAGTAATAAATAATATAATGATACTATAATACATCGCCGTGAATTTGTGTTTATCTCAATGTCATGCCAGTTCAATAGCCTGTTTAAGCAGCAGATGTTTCAAACAATATAATGCTAACAATATCTCTACTATGCCACTTGCCGCCGCTAGGTATTAAAATAAAATTAAGAATTATTCCAATAAAAATAAATAGTACTGCGTGTTTTGTATAATTAATCAGTATATTGCAGCACAGGATAAAAATGTTATCAAAACTAATTGATGCAAATTGAATTAATATAAAACGATGCAATAGCGAAAGAAAATAGTAGGCGGTCACAAATTTCTATCATTGCGTAAACAAGCAACCCACCAAAGAGTTGGTCACGCCTATAGAAAATCACATATATTTTGGCGTCTTCACTGATGCCGCTTTATGGGCGGAGCATCGACGACCAATAGGAGCAGAGGCAGGGGGTATAAAGGTAAAACTTTCAAGCCGAAAGTTTGGTGTTCAACAAGCATCGACAGCCTCAGGATCGACCTAGTCACACCGAGCCAACATGCGACCCCAGAACAACAACTTCACTGCTTCCTACACGACCCACGCTATGCCCACGGACTTCGCCAACGGAAACCAGACCGCCAACCATACACCGACGCTCGCCCCAGGAGTTTACCCTGTAACTCCTGGTCTGCACCAGGTCTACCGGCCTGCACCCTCCGCCGTAGACTTGAACCCGATAACCGGGACTCCTGACTGGAAAACCTTCATGCCGACCCACGCTACTCACCTGGACCACCCCCAACAAACTCACTCATTACCATCGCCGGACCTGGGGTCTTGCACCTTCGCCCCAAGTCCACAGCAGGCTCACGGCATTGCACACCCTGCCGTGGGTCACGTCCCGAACCCTGGGGACATCTCCCGTAGGTACACCTGCGGGAGCCACACGTCGCTTCCACAGCGACCCCACGAGCACCACTCCGGCAACCACTGGGGCGTGCATTCTCTGGGCTGCGGGTTCGTCCCTAACTCAGTGGCACTAACCCCAGCACGTTATGGATCCACTCCATACCCGTGCCAGGCGTCCTCGACCCCTGGGGGACGCCTCCACCAGGATGCTCTCGAGCACCAGGTGGCCGCCGAGTGGCAGCATCACACCAACCATCTGGTTGGCCCCAAACGAGAGAACAAACCTCTCCCCCAGGTGCATAACTACGGTTATCCACCCTCCTCCGACGCGGAGACATCGAAAGGATATACACCCACGCCTTTCAACACCACCGACTATACCTTCTACAATTATGGAGGAATACAGCCGGTGACAAATGGCGCCCAACGTGGGGCGATTGAAGAGCATAGTGCCTTCACGACCCCGACACGACCGCACGAAACGTGCATTCAAATCGAGCCGGAAGAACTAACGGCGAAAAATCCTGCGAGGGAAAACGGACCAACCCAGGAATGGAAATGGAACAACAGACCCGCTCACGCGTGGGAACGAGTTCCAAGCCCCGCGCTCATTCAGCAAAACCAGGTCCATGAAGCGATGTTGGAAAGCATAAGGAACCAAACGGCGATCTTGCAAGCGACAGCACAGACGCTGATGCACAGCCGGGGTGGCCAATACCTATACCACCCCGAACTTCCGCACTTTAGCGGCGAGCCGCACAAAGATCCGTACGGATTCTTCCACGAGTTGGAACAACACTTTCATCAACACCGAATCCCCTACACGGCTCACTACCGCCTCTTGGTACAGAACCTAAAAGGGGAAGCTCATAGATTTGAGCAACGATATGAACGAGAACCTTCCCACTCGTACACCAATACCAAGAATAGAATATTGACACAATACGCCGACCCGGCGGCCGTAGCCAGGTTGATGGGCACGCTTACTACCCAACAACACGACCCGCTGGTGTAGTATATATGTTTATTTATAGTTATCAATTATTGACATTAAAATGTCCTCTTTACTTTTATATATCTGTATATGTTTTATGTATCATTGTTCGAATAAAGTCAGTATTAAAACCATACTCGTTGAGTTAACATCACATGGCGCAGTCGGTAAATTAGCAAAAATGCTATAATTGTATGAGTTAAGTGACAGTTATTGAACATAAGTAACAATGAGTGAATTAAGAGGGATACAGCCCATGAATATGGACGGCAACTTGTCCGAGAACTGGAAGTTTTGGCGTATGCGGTTTGAGAATTATATGAGAGCAGTTGAATACGTTAAAAAAGAAGAAAAAACGCAGTGCGCGCAATTATTACATTATATAGGCGAAGACGCATTCCGTGTGTATAATACATTTACATTCAATGCAGATGAAGAGGATAAAATAAAAGTGTTGTTAGATAAATTCGAAAAGCACTTCATACCGAAAAAAAACTTAGAATTTGAACGGCATAAATTCTTTACAAGGAAACAGTTACCTTGAGAAACGATAGAACAATATGCAACGATATTAAAAAATCTATCTCTGTCATGTGAATTTAAGGATCTTAAAGATAGTTTAATTAAGAGTATTTTAACATGTGGAGTGACATGTGAAATGATAAAGCGGAGGTTATTGGAAACTGAAGAAAAATCATTGGAAAAAGTGATTAGATTGTGTCGTGCCATAGAGGATTCCAAAATGATTTCGAATGAACTTTCAGGTCAAACTGATATTCACGCGATACGAAATTTAAAATATGAGAACGCGCGAGTGTATTCCTCAATGCCAGGGCCATCGAGATCTTCGCGAGCTAGTTTTCCGCGGGATCGCACGCAAGAAATATCCAAGCCCGTCGCAGGATTCGCAGGAATAAGAGACTGCCAAGCGTGCGGATGGAAACACCAACCACGGATGTGCCCGGCATATAACAAGGTGTGTAGTTTCTGTGGAGTGAGAGGGCATTTTATTAAAATGTGTAAGAAGCAAGTGAATATAATACGTGGTGAACACAGTCAAGAAATAGAAGACGACAATGAAGAACGAGAGGATTTTTTAATGATAGGAACAATTAATAATAAAAATTATAATGAATGGTTTGTTTATGTACAAATCAATAATCAACAAATAAAATTTAAATTGGACACGGGAGCAATGGCAAATGTTATGGCTATAAATACATTTGAAAGATTAGGACTAGATGTAAAAATGTTAAGAAAAACTGAAATGAAATTAACGACATATACAAATGAACATTTGCTGGTTGTAGGTGAAGTGGTTCTTTCATGTGAGTACAAAAGTATTATTAAGCAAGTAAGATTTTATATAATTAATTCTCCAAATGCGCAATCTATATTAGGATTGGATTCCTGTTTGCAATTTAGTCTGATTAAACGTATAAATGTTATAGAAAATTCAATCATTAAAACAAATTCTGACTTATTTAATGGTATCGGCTCAATAAAGGGTTATCACGAAATTAAATTAGAGGACAATATAAATCCTGTGGTTCATGCATGCCGTAAAGTACCTTTACCACTTATGTCAACATTAAAACAAACATTAAACGAAATGGAACGTTTAAATATAATTAAAAAAATTGACGAGCCAACTGATTGGGTCAATTCAATGGTCATTGTGAGAAAACCCAATGGGGCTTTACGTATATGTTTGGATCCGAAGGATCTTAATAAAGCAATAAAACGGCAAAATTATCCTTTACCGATATTTGAAGAAATTACTTATAAATTAGCAGGAGCAGCATATTTTAGTACGCTAGACGCAAGTAATGGTTTTTGGCAAATCTTATTGGACGAAAAAAGTTCAAAATTATGTACATTTAACACGCCATTTGGCAGATATAGGTATCTGAGACTTCCTTATGGAATTAAATCTGCACCGGAAATATTTCATAAAAAATTTAAAGAAATATTTAATATCAAAGGTGTTGAGGTATTTGTTGATGATGTAATAGTGTGGGGTTCCAATAAACAAGAACACGACGAAAGATTACAGAAAGTATTGGATACCGCAAGAGAAAATAATATAAAATTTAATAAAAATAAATGTAAATTTGGTTTAAAAGAAATCAAGTACATGGGACACATTATTACAGATAGAGGAATATTTCCGGATGACGAGAAAATTAAAGCAATAGTTGATATGCCACTTCCAACGAACAAAAAATCACTCGAAAGATTTCTTGGCATTGTGAATTATGTTAGTAAATTTATCCCTAATGTCTCTGAGATAACAGCACCTTTACGAGATTTGCTAAAAAGAAACATATTATGGAATTGGCATTCTATTCACGAAACAGCTATTTGCAAATTAAAAGAATGCATTACAAAACAGCCAGTCTTGCAATATTTCAATATAAACAAAAATACTGTACTTTCAGTGGACAGTTCTCAAAATGGCATGGGAGCAGTTTTGCTTCAAGAAGGGAAACCTTGTGCTTTTGCTTCAAAAACAATGACTGAAGTTCAGAAACGGTACGCTCAGATAGAGAAGGAACTGTTGGCCATTCTTTTTGGATGTGAACGTTTCAGTCAATATGTATATGGAAAACATTTTTCAGTGGAAACAGACCATAAACCATTGATAGCCATTTTAAATAAAAATTTGAACAATTGTCCTGCTCGGTTACAAAGAATGCTAATTAAATTGCAAAAGTATGATTTTTCTATATACTATAAACCAGGTAAAGATTTGTATATAGCCGATGCCTTATCGCGAGCATATTTATCCGCTGAAAGTAATTTTGATGCCCAATTAGATAATGAAATTGAAGCACAAGTAGGATTACTAGAAGCTGTAGTTGGAATGTCAGAAAATGTAATTATGGAAATGAAAAAATTAACAAGAGAAGACAGGTTATTACAAGATGTTATTTATTATATAAAAAATAAATGGCCGCAAAAAATTAATGAAAATGTAAAACCATTTTATCACATTAGGAATGAATTATCGGAGAGTAATGGATTATTATATAAAGTAAATCGACTTGTGATTCCTGAAAAATTTAGATCTAGAATATTGACGCGTTTACATTACTCACACCAGGGCATTGAGCGCACATACAACTTGGCAAAAGACTCAGTCTATTGGCCAAAAATTTATTACGATATATATAATGAAACAAGTAAATGTTTAACTTGTAAAAAGTATGCTAACTCGAAACAGAAAGAACCGTTACAACCGCATAATATTCCAAACATGCCATGGTCCAAAGTAGGATGTGATTTATTCACAATAGGTGGTGATAATTATTTGTTGATTATTGATTATTTCTCAAAATTTATAGAAATTTGCTCATTAAAAGAAGATACTTCTTCAGCTAATGTTATAAAAAAATTAAAATCTGTTTTTTCTATTTTTGGTATACCTAATCAAGTTTGTTCTGACAATGGACCGCAATTTAGTTCTAAATTATTTAAGGAGTTTTGCAAAAACTGGGATTTTTTACATGTAACATCTAGTCCGCTTTATCCACAATCTAATGGTATGGCTGAACGCGCTATACAAACTGTTAAAAATATAATTTATAAGTGTAAAGAAAATTCTAGAGATGTTTATTTAGCACTCCTTGATTATCGTAATACTCCAATACCAAAAATAAATAAAAGTCCATGTCAATTATTAATGTCACGGAGAACGAGAAGTTTGTTACCTGTTAAAAAAGAATTATTAAGATTTGAATATTTTGACTTGAATCAGGTAGGAAAAAACATGCAAAGTAAACAAGACAGACAAAAAGAATATTATGATAGAACTGCTAAACCAGATAAACACATATTTAGAGACAATGAAAAAATTGTTGTACAAATGAAAGACAAATGGATACCGGAAACTATTGTTAAAAAAGCTAATAGACCAAGATCATATAAAATAACAACAGATAATCAGAATAATATAGAACGCAATCAAAGATATTTAGCAATAATTCCCGATTCTAAGAGCGATGTTAACATTAGTGATAAGGATGACAATGAAGAAGAAGACACCAATGTAAATCTTTCAGAAGGATTTTCATTTGATGTATCTACTGATAGGTATAATCCACCTGCACAATCAAGTAGTGGAAGGGCTATAAAACCTCCTGAAAGATATGGTGTCCATTCATAAGTTTATTTAAAAATTACTACTTTATTATTTATATATTATTATTTACTTTATATTCATTAGTGTTATCTTTAATTTAAGGGAAAAGATGTAGTATATATGTTTATTTATAGTTATCAATTATTGACATTGGAATGTCCTCTTTACTTTTATATATCTGTATATGTTTTATGTATCATTGTTCGAATAAAGTCAGTATTAAAACCATACTCGTTGAGTTAACATCACAGCTGGAAGCTGTGGAAAGTTTTCTTCGCCGCCAAGCCGCGCTATATCAGCGAATATGTCCACATCACTCTGAAGAAACATTAGCCAACGTCCTAGCTACCCTAGTTGAACCTAGGATCCAACAATCGTTAGATGTGGTACATTTCCATACCTTCGATCAGCTACTCGCAATGGCATCAAAGGTCGAAACCAATATCGCCCGCAGACGAGCGGGAGCTGGAAATAAAAATAAGACACCCGGACCCACCCGCAACAATCAGAGTTCGGGAAACGGACCGAGGGCCGGTCAGGAAGCAAACGCAAAACCTACCCGGCCCGCCACCAGCAACACGCCGAGAAACAACCCCGGCACGAGCGGCTCACAAGAAGTGTAGGCGCAGTGGGCAAACACCACTTGCCCCGAGTCACCGTTACCATCAACGGTAAGACGATAGAAGCCTTGGTAGACTCGGGAGCCACCCACAACTTTACAAGATTGCGGCTGCCAAAGACCGCACCCATAACAATGGATATCGCTCAAGCGGACCCCACAACTTCGCTCGTCGCCACGGGAGAAGCAAAGGCCACCGTAAACGTAGGAGATCAAGCCCACGACGTCACCTTCGTGGTCGCGCCGACCTTGGGTGAAGAAATAATACTTGGCAACCCGTGGCTAACTAACTACCAGGCTACCATGGATTACATGCGACAGTGCATCCACTACGGCAAAAAGCGGCGCTCTACAATCTATTGGATACCACCAAAGACCCAAGCACCGGCGCCACACGAACCGGTTAAAATGCCGCCGCATGCCTTTCCGGAACCGGCGGGATTCGAGCAACTGGTACGCGAATTCCCGACCGTGTTCCGCAAAGATGTCACTCCTACGACGACGCCGACCATCAAACACAGCATAGAATTGACCGACACCACCCCGGTCCGATCGGCGAGGTACGCGCAGAATGCGCAGAAGAAGGCGATGATATTCGAACAAGTCCGCGAGTTACTCGCGACAGGTATCATCGAGAGAAGCACCAGCAGCTACTGTGCCCCAGTAGTAATAGTGACGAAGAAGGATGGAGGACCGCGATTCTGCATTGATTATCGCGGCCTCAACAAGGTCACCCGGAAGGAAGCGGCCCCACTGCCAAAAATACAGGAGACACTAAAGGACTTCGGGGATGCCAAGGTCTTCAGTAAAATTGATCTGAAGACCGGCTACTGGCAAATCCCGATGGAGGAGAGTCACCGACACCTGACCGCCTTTGCCGCCCCCGACGGTGGCACTTATCACTTTAAAGTGATGCCCTTTGGGCTGAAAAATGCGCCTGCCACCTTCCAGAAACTAATGTCACAGGTACTGGCAGGGCTATTGGGAAACATGGTTTTAGTATATCTTGACGACATCTTGGTCTACTCCAAGGACTACGAAGAACATCTAGTACATCTCCGTCTCGTGCTGGAAAGACTCCAAGAATACCAACTACGATGTCATATAAAAAAATGTGAATTCGGGAAAGACTCCGTCGAATACTTGGGACATCGGATAAGCGCCAAAGGAAACGAACCACTGAAGCACCACCTAAAGTTTAATAAGGATCAAGCCGTCCCTCGGAACAAAAAGCAGTTGCGCAGCTTCCTGGGTACATGCACGTGGATGCGGGAATACGTCCCCAATTATTCCAAAATAGCCGCCCCCCTCATGGCGTTGCAAGGCGCTAAAAAGCCTTTTGTGTGGACAGAAGTCGAGGCAACCGCATTCGAAGACCTCAAAACGGCTCTAGATCAGCCCCTGATGCTTGCACGGCCGAGACCAGGCCTTCCGTTTGTACTGCAAACTGACGCCTGCAACATCGGCGTTGGAGCGGTTCTCTACCAAGAAGAAGGGCAAAGAAAACATATAATATCATACGACAGTTGCAAGCTGACCCCATGCCAGTCCAGGTACCATTCAAATGAGCTAGAATGCTACGCGATACTATGGGCCATCAAGAAGTATAGAGCGTACCTGGAGGATGAGCCGTTTACGCTCCGGACCGATAACCGAGCGTTGGTATGGCTGGAAAACTCCACAGACGCCAAGGCAAAATTCACACGCTGGTCCCTCATTTTGCAAGAATTCGACTTTAAGGTGGAACACACACCTGGTGCTACCAACCTGCTGCCTGACGCATTGAGCCGGCACCCCAGCGATCAGTTGATTGCCGAATCGGTGGACGACTCCGAGAGACTTTTACCACCAGAAGATCCAAATGCGCCGGGAACTACTAGCCTGAGCCAACTTTATCAACTCCTCGGACGCGCTCAGAACCCAAACAGGGCAAAATTACACCTCCTAAAAGGCGAGACACTCGCAGCGGCAGTCCGACGCGCACAACAAGCATGCCCACAAACGCAAGCTATCATCCAAGGATACCAAACACGGGTTGACGACCCCGAATACCCGGAGGGAATCGATTTGGGATACAAGTTGGGAGAGCATGGGGAACTGATCCGAACCAACGCGGGGTACGACCAACTAGTAGTACCCCCAGACTTACAACGGAAAGTAATTAAACAACACCATTCAACGGCGACGGCTGGACACCCAGGCAGAGACGAAACCGCGGCGGCGATCCTACAAGCCTACCACTGGCCGAACATCTGGAAAGACGTTAGGACCTTCATACGGGGGTGTTTAACGTGTCTGAAGGTCAAGACCGGGTCGACCCAGCCAAAGGCCCCTCTAAACCCGCATCCGCCGGGCAGACCATGGGAGCGAATAGCCATTGATTACGTAGGCCCCATGGACGTGACGACCACTGGAAATCGATACGCGTTCACCATGATGGACCTATGCACTCGGTGGGTCGAAGCAGTGCCAGTACCAGCCGCCACCAGCGAGGCAACCACCAGGATACTAGAACAACACCTGTTCCACAGGTGGGGCTATCCCAAGGTCCTGCTATCTGACAATGGGACCCAGTTTACAAGTCAGACCTTCAAAAATGCGGTACAACGGTGGAAGGTTAAACACCACACCACTGCCACCTACCACCCGCAAGCCAATCCGGTGGAACGGAGGCACGCGGAGATAAAGAAAAATATTCGAGCTCTGCGAGAGGAACAACCCAATAAACAATGGGACGAATTGCTGACTCTGGCAGTGTACCAATGTAACCGCAGAACTAACGCGGCAACTGGAAAAACTCCAAGCGAGTTACTACTGGGGCAGAATCTAGCCGACCCTGGCAGTTGGGATGCTCCCCAGAAAGATCCGGAAGACCGGGACGACCGCTTACAACAAGCCCGACAGAGGCAAGCGGCCTACAAAGAGCGACGATACCCAAGGCGGGCCAACGTCCGAGAGTATGAAGTCGGAGAACGAGTAATGGTGCGAGGCAGAGCAAAAGGGCTGAACAACAAGTGGCTAGGTCCGAAACGGATCATCACGACGGCGGGGACTCATTGCTACTGGGTGGAGGACAACCCCTACAAACCACCAGTAAAACTACACACCGACGACCTGCGACCTGTCCCACCACCAGAAACACCGGCTCCAGCACCCGAAGCACCGGCTCCAACAGAACCGCCAGTTCCACCACCAGAGGTCGCAGTCTCTGTAAGTGGGGGGGAATTGATGCCGCTTTATGGGCGGAGCATCGACGACCAATAGGAGCAGAGGCAGGGGGTATAAAGGTAAAACTTTCAAGCCGAAAGTTTAGTGTTCAACAAGCATCGACAGCCTCAGGATCGACCTAGTCACACCGAGCCAACATGCGACCTCAGAACAACAACTTCACTGCTTCCTACACGACCCACGCTATGCCCACGGACTTCGCCAACGGAAACCAGACCGCCAACCATACACCGACGCTCGCCCCAGGAGTTTACCCTGTAACTCCTGGTCTGCACCAGGTCTACCGGCCTGCACCCTCCGCCGTAGACTTGAACCCGATAACCGGGACTCCTGACTGGAAAACCTTCATGCCGACCCACGCTACTCACCTGGACCACCCCCAACAAACTCACTCATTACCATCGCCGGACCTGGGGTCTTGCACCTTCGCCCCAAGTCCACAGCAGGCTCACGGCATTGCACACCCTGCCGTGGGTCACGTCCCGAACCCTGGGGACATCTCCCGTAGGTACACCTGCGGGAGCCACACGTCGCTTCCACAGCGACCCCACGAGCACCACTCCGGCAACCACTGGGGCGTGCATTCTCTGGGCTGCGGGTTCGTCCCTAACTCAGTGGCACTAACCCCTGCACGTTATGGATCCACTCCATACCCGTGCCAGGCGTCCTCGACCCCTGGGGGACGCCTCCACCAGGATGCTCTCGAGCACCAGGTGGCCGCCGAGTGGCAGCATCACACCAACCATCTGGTTGGCCCCAAACGAGAGAACAAACTTTTCCCCCAGGTGCATAACTACGGTTATCCACCCTCCGCCGACGCGGAGACATCGAAAGGATATACACCCACGCCTTTCAACACCACCGACTATACCTTCTACAATTATGGAGGAATACAGCCGGTGACATCACCATAGTTTCATATGTTGCGTTGCGTATAGAGAACATACGAGACCACGACTTCGTATGTTCTTTGTGATCTTGCATGTTGCGTTGCGTATCTAAAGTGGTCTTGTATGTTGCATTGTATATATATATATATATATATATATATATATATATTTAAAGTTGTAACGACTTGTAGGTATTTATTAAAAAATTAACGGGATTAAGTCAAATAAATTTAAATTTAGTAAAATACAAAAAACATATATTTTAATATATTTAAATACGATGAAACGTAAACGTTTATTAGTAGTATTAGTTGTCGTTATTTTAGCATAGTACAGTTTTTAAAAAAGATTTAATTTATAATTTGCAAGAACGCAATTACAGTTCATTAGTTATAATTCTAAACTAAACTTAATTACAATAAAAAAACTTATTTATACTTTACACAAAAGATATGTGTCAGCATTCTTAATGAATGCAATAATTTTAAGAACTAATATTACGTTATCAATTATGCTGATTAAGCTCGCACATGCACTTTACATAATTGCTATAGTACTAAATTATTATTATTATATATAAAAGTTATGATATAAAAATATATTGTCTCTTGAAGGATTAGGTAATTAAAAGTTTTCAACATTAATATAAAGCAATACTATATTGCATATCGTAATTATGAACAAACTATGTATAATATACATAAATGATTATTCTAATCTATTCTATACTAAAATATTTGTTACTAAAAAATACAGTGTAATCAAAACAATGTGCACCACCTGCATAATAAATAACTTACTGCTGATATTAATATAGCGTAATAAAATTAAAATAAAACAAACGTTACCTAGACTTGTATCCAATTATTCTTAAAGATTTTATTATTTAGTAGTGCTATATGTCTACAAAAACATTCTGAAATTAAAAAATTATAATTATTTAATGCATTTTTTAATAAAATTATAGTCTTACATTTTACTACGTATAAGTATAAACGATTAGTACAAAACCAAGTATCATTATATGTCATCACTTCATTTACTTGACCATTATAGGGAATGTAAAATGTGCGTATCTTGACCAAACGCTCTGGGTTTACCGGTTTACACATAATAAAGAAATAGCGGTAGGTCTGCAAAAATAAACGCATTAAAAATGTCAAAATCCTAGCAAAAATTATCGAAAAAAGAATGAGAGACTAACTTGAATGAACAATAGATCATCAATATGGATTAGAAAAAGAAAGACATGTTCAAAACTTGGATTTTATATTAAGTCAAACAAACAAAAACATATTAAAAAAAAGACATACACATACATACTGTTTTGTAGATATAGAATACGTAGAGAAAAAATATATAAAGAACTAAAAAACAAAGAGAATAAAGCAAGAATTAAACTAATATAGAACATGTATAAAATGATAAATACAAACATAGTGAAAACAGACAATAAGGAATCTGCAAGTTTTACTACAAAACAAAAAGTAACACAAAGATGAGCTCAGTATGCTCACAATTGTACCTAACAATTTTAAAAGCAAAAAAATATATAAAAATGCTAAAGATCGGATATTGGAAAACAAAAATTAACCAAGTAAAAGAGCTACTGTTTGCGGACAATATTAATATTAATTAAGGAACTGATATAAAAAAACATTGAAAAGTTTAAGACATGATAATAGAAAAAAAGGAACACACAATCAAATTACAAAAAAAAAAGATCAAATAAGTAAAACTATTTAAATGCTTAAATGGTAAAATAGATAAAGAATTAAAAAACAAAACACAAAAGAAATGGAAGAAGTACTTAAATAGAAATTGTAAAAATAGTAATACGACTCACACTAACATACAGCAGCAAAATGATGTAAAAACAAACAAAAAAACAAGAATAATCAAAAGTAAAGGCACACAGACAAAACCTTCAAATTTGAAAAATAAACAAGAAAATAACAAAAAGACAGATAAAATGGACATATCACGCAATGAATTCAAAGACTATGGCACACAAGCAACAGGAAAAAAAGCAAATAAAAAATCTAATAAATGAATATGGGCTATGTAAAATTTAAAAAAATCAGGAAATAATAGTATTAAATTGAAATCTGAAAATACACTAATACATAAAGGGGGAGTAATATAGAACAGTGGGAGTTATAGGCTTCATTATAAACAAGAAAATGACGCATTTTGTCAAATGTTTAAGAGCTATTACAGATCGAGTGTTGTCCTACATTTCTCTAACTACACCTCCAAAAACAGAGATTAAAATTATACAGGTACACAGTTCTACATTTTGAAACTGCTAAATACAAACATTCAACACAACCCATCTTAAAACAAAAAAATTATTTATTATTAATTAATGCTAAATTAGGCACAAAGAAAAGAACAAAAGTACATGGGAAACTATAGTACATAAAACAGTGACAAACTAGATGACACTATAAGCATAAACATGGTTTTAATTATATAAACGACTAATAAGAAACAAAATTGATTATGTGCTTACCGTTAACAAAAACATAAATCAAGACTAAATCAATTTCGCACAGGTATTGACTACATACTTGTAAAAGTTAAGGTTAGCATTAACAAACAACTTTAAAAAAGTTAATTAATACTTAAAAAAAGAAACAATCAAACTAATGGTAATAGACATGAATAATAGAAAAGCAGTTATTTAAAAAATAATATGAAAAAGTAGAAAAACTAAATAGAAAACTGATAGAAGCAATACAGGACTTTACGGTGCAACTAAAAGAAAAAATACTAAGAAGGACGGAAAATAAAAATGCCATTAATGATAAAAGAACAGCTTTAATAAAAGAACGGAGGCAACTAGCCAAAGATAATAAAAGATTAACTGCAAAGTACTCCAAAATTAACTAAAAAATTCGTAGAAGTATAATATAATACAAAATCTAGAACAATAGAAAAAAAAATTGTTTTATTCTTATGAACCCAACTACTTGCTGACTTGCTGTGTGTTGTAAAAAGACTGAATATAAATTTCGTGTTTTCTTATTAAGAAACTTCTAACATTTGTAGAGAAAAAAACTTTCAAATCATTGTTAACAATGTCTTGGATAAGTGGGTGAGCACTACAGTTTAAACTACTTGTTGTTTTTATAACCAGGAGTTACACCTACTACTCACACAAGGGTTGATTATTAAGAAATCATCATTTCTTCTAATATAAAGATTTCTAACACTTGCAAAGAAGTAAAACTTCTTTGATAACAAACACTCAAGCGTGTAAGTGGGCATTACACTTTAAACTACTTAATACTAACAGAGCAACTTTTAACAAATATTCGAGCAGGTGGATGAGTACTTTAGTTTAAAGTACTACGCGATGATAATCATGATGTTGAGTATTCTACATACCCACCCAAATGTTGTTTTTTTGTTGGACAAAAAATCTTTTAACTCTTGCAAAGAGAAAAAAAATCCAATTTTGTTCTTAGTTGAGTGAGCGAGAACCACAGAACATAATTACAAGCAAGTAGTATAAATTAGAGTTTTTGTCCACTTACCATCAAGAAATTGGATATCACTATTTTTTCTTGTAATCTAGTGACTACTCACGTTTGCAAAGATTAGAAATTTTTAATTCTTTAATTTGGAGAATTAATTATTTTTACAATACCAATAATGCCCGTACTAATAATCAGAGATTAAATCTCAGATTGATCCTGGATTCATAAATCCGAGATTCAGTTTGATAGTCGTTGATTGGTTTTAAGCTAATTTACGGATATTGTGACTGCGATTTTAGTCGCAATCGGCCAATGTATAAGTTGAAAACTGCAATAAGTGAGTTTATATGTAAAGTTATTTTTTTTTTACTTTTTATATGAAAGAAAAACTGGTTTATTTCAATTATCAATATTAGTGATATGATCTTGTCTACTAAAACAATTTCAACAATTATAATTTTTTTTAATAGGTCTGTTCCAACATACGATTTGGACGGTTTGCAAACTGTGCACACAAACAAATATTTGTCAACCTTAAGCAATCTTTTATACACAGTAATTTGTTTGTGTGCATACTTTGAACGGTTTGCAAACTGTCCAAATCGTATGTTGAAACAGACCTAATAAAACAAAACCTGCAAAGCCAACAACAAAAGAAACTTCATCAGCATTGTATTTTGCTGTTATTAACTTAGTGAATCAAAAAATATCTAATGAAGCAATGAGCAAAATTTTCCAAACTAACTATTTAAACTCTTGTACAACATGACGTGATTTATAAAAAGAATAACTTTATAGTATATAAAAGCCTTGCAACCATACCAATACCTGTCCCATGTAGCAAATTATTTGAACATACTACCTATAAATACACACAACCACCAGAATGTAACAAATAATAATAATAATAATAATAATAATTTATTAACGCATCTGCATGTTAAGTTACATAAAAATTGTTTACAAACAGTGATTACAAGTATGACAAACAAACGAATAAATACATACATACATTCCTACACATTGGCTAAGGTGTTACGATAATCTCTTTAAGTTAGCAATGAACTTCTCGTATGAAATACCAACAAAGTCGACGTCATTTGATACATAGTTAGCGTGTCGTGCAATACGAGACAGTGAGCTGTGCGTAAAGGTAACCACAAACTTTTGAACTGTACGACTGCTAATCCACCTAAATGTAGTTCATGCAAAGAGGAAGATCACAAAGCATGGTTTCTAAAATAAAAAACAGACCTACTGCACCAATTAAAAGAATACCAAATATTAAAATAAAATTGGCAAATAAAAGATCAGAAGAGATTGAAAGCTAAATAACAAAGACTTCAAAAACTCATGCACCAATTACTGTTTACGATCATGTCATCAACACGTACGTACACAAAATTAATTCTTCTAAAATCACTGACAGACAACAGCTCATTCACAAATTAAAATAAAATTTATAGAATCATACAACATAGACACAATTGTTTTCTTTTCTAATAACCGCATGTTTATTGTAATGTTAGACCTTCTGAATCTAGATTAGCCTTCTCCCACTTTACCCAAAAGAAGCGTACAAGTCATTATAACTTAAACCCAAAATGGCTAGTTTAAATTTTCTGTATTCCAACATAAATATCGTTCCGAAATTGGTTTATAATCCAAAATCCAGCCAACGTATTTAAATAAAACTATATACAACCAGACACGAATAGAGTGGCCCTTATATAGGCAACTTAGTATACACCAAAATTATGTTGAATGTGGTTAAACTTTTGTTTTTGCCCGTTTTAGCATCTTTCAATAACAGAACAACGTCGCCCGTGGAATGTTTAAAATGTAAGCGTAAATAAAAAATGCTAAAACGGGCAAATGCATTAGTTTAACCACATTCAACATAATTTTGGTGTATACTAAGTTGCCTATATAGGGGCCACTCTATTTGTGTCTGGCTTTAAGTGGTCTTAAATTTATTACTCATCCATCTTTTAGAGTCAGAAAAGATAACCTTCCTAGCATCAACAATCCTCTAAATGATTGCAACTATTTATCAATTTCCTTTCTACAAGAAAAATCCATATATTTCTTGTCTATATCGATCCAAAGCTTCCTTTCATCCCTATTTTATTATTGTAGGTAATTTTAACTTAAACTTTAGAAAATCTAGACACCTTCAACAATTTTTAACATTAATATTTATTTATCTAATTTATGCACACTTTTTAAATATTTTACACCAATGCAAAAAAGGCCTAAAAATGTCAATAATAGAATTATATGAAATAGACAAATTAAAAATCAATTAAAAAAAATTAAAACTACAGATATTTACATAAACAAATTAATAACCCATACCAACATATTTCCACATTCTTAAAAAACAATAACAACACTACACTAAAAAACTCAACAACAATAACAACCAATAAAAATATTCACATTCTAGTGCTTCAGTACAGACGGGACAAACATATATCTGCTTAAATTATTTAAAAAAAATTAAAAAAACTGTCGTAAAGAACAAGCTTTTTAGATTTATTCACAAGAAAATACTTTGGACTCAATTTTACATAAAGTATCAACTAACCATCCTTTAACCACCCTTAGTTCCAATCTCAAAACATCCCAACTCAAAGGCAGGCATTCGAGCGTTTTGTTTATAGATATAAACTGTAACGTTCAGAAATAACGTAGTTTAATTTCGATATTTAAATGTATAGAATGAATATAAAACTGTTATTATTTTGAATCAAATTGTTATTGCGCGTGGGCTTAACGGAAAAGACTTTTTTAAATGCGGAGAAAAGATCTTCGGTACCGAGAAGAAGAAAGGCTCTCTTCCGTGAACCGTAGAATAGTGAGGTTATAGGATAATGTAAAAGGAATAGTGTTTCGTACTTTTATTGAATTATCGTTTCATACTTTTACATTATCCGCACAATGTGCTTAAAGTGTAATAAATTTAATTAAAAGTGGTGTAGAGTTATATGTCTGAATTAACGTAAAATGTGACAGGCCCCACGTGCATGTTTGGATTAAAATATATACAAGTAAGTGATGATGGTACCCTATTTAACTTGTCCTTCGTTTTCTTCCTTTTGTAAATTAAATAGTATATCAACATACTAAACGTGTCGATGATATTCCCAGCTTATGCTGTTTAAAAATTAAAAAAAACTAGATTGCACGCATTAACCTTGGGGAATGAAAAGAAGGAAAATACGATCCCGGCATATTATAACCGTCAGCCGTTACAAGTACGTCCCCTCCCCTGTTACCGGCCCGGGAGTTTGTAGATTATTACTCGGACCGTCACAAGTCCAGGATGTTTGACCTTTTGGACGGTTGACCTTGGTGAACATGGTCGGTCGCTACCGTTGTGTAGGTTTGTTGGTTATGTGGGTGGTTTTGGTGACGCAGACCCAGACTTAATAATCAAGTCAATAATAAACTGAAAAACACTAGGCAAAAGAAACGGTTGCCACCTTCTTGCGCCGCAAGATTGCGCTATGCACCGAAGGCTTCCAAAAAAGCCATGGCCAACTGGCTAATCAACCTGGTGAATCATCAAATTCAACAAATGGTGGGAATCACAAAATTGCAGGATCTATAGCACCTGCGTGAAACGGCCACCCGGATTAAAACCAAGTTGGCTAGATTCCGAAACGACCGCACTAACCAGCGGCAAACCCAACCGACAAAAGACACCCTGGCAACTTCTTGCCAGTCGGGAAACGAGCAGCAGATCGATTAAGCGGAAGGACAACGCAACCATCAATCCCTGCGAAAATAGGAGTAGTTGGCGACAACTACCATCTGCCAAAAATTTATATTACTTACCAAGGAATAAAAGCAGTTGTCTTATCGATAGCGAGACCAGCCAAAACTTTACGATATTAAACATGCCTGGACTACATCGGACTAACTTTGTTGTCCACCCGGCCAACCCAAATAACAACCTACCCGTGACTGGAGAAACGACCGTCACCATCCAAGTCGGCACTCAACAACAACAAATCACATTACTAAACGCGCCGGACCTTAGCGAAGAGATTATTCTGGGTTATCCGTGGGTCCTACAACACCAAGCCACCCTCAATTACGTGCGGCACCTTGTCTACTTTAGCGCGAGGCCGGCAAGGTCGTGGTACCCTCAAGCTAAACCGGCGGACATACCAATCACTGACATGCCGAAGCACGCTTTCTCAGACGGTCCAGAATTCCACAAATTGATCCAAAAATTTGCCAGTCTGTTTGTAGAAGACATGAAGCCGGCCACTACCAACGAAGTGTAACACCGCATCAAAGTGAACTCCATGCCAATTTATAAAAGACCATATGCCTGCAATAACGATAAGAAAGCAATAATCTACAAAGAGGAGAACAACATGGTAGACAAGGAGGTGATTGAGCAACTACTGCACATTAGTGGTTATTATCAAGAAAAAGAACAAAAAACCGCGCTTTTGCGTCGAATTCCGGGCGCTTAACGACGCTAGCCGAAACAAAGCGGCCCCGCTCCCAAAGATTCAGGAGACATTAAAAGACTACGGGCTCGCTGCCGTCTTTTTCCAATTAGATTTGACCACTGGATATTGGCAGATCCCGTTACACCCGGCAAACCAACACCTAATCGCCTATGCCGACCTATCATTTTAACCAGCAACCTTTCAAAAGTTAATGGCAAAGGTATCGACAGGATGGATTGGCAAGTTTGTGCTTGTCTATCTCGACGGTATAGTAGTGTATTCCGACACTTACCAAAATCACATGGGACATCTCCGGCGTGTGCTGGAACGCTTACAGGAGTACGGGCTTCGTTGCAATCAGAAAAACTTTGGCCAAACAGAAATCGAGTACCTGGGGCACAAGGTCACCGCTCAGAAAAAAAACCATTAGAGCACCACCTTTAGGTCATCCGCAACCCCCCCCGTCCCACAACTAAAAACAGCTTCGCAGCTTTTTGGGTGTCTGCACGTGGCTCCGGAAATACGTGAACAACTTTGCAAAGACGGCCACCTCCATGACAGACCTGCAACGGCCAAAACGCCCGTTTTGTTGGAACATAACGGTTGAACAGGCATCTAACGCCGTTAAAGCATTGCTCGACCGCCCCCTGATACTAGACCGGCCGAGACCTGGCCTGCAGTTCGTTCTCTAAGCCGACGCCAGCAAAGTACGCATGGGAGCGGTGTTCTATCAAGAAGAAAGAGATTGGAAGCGCCTAATCAGCTACGCGAGTGCAAGATTCGCACCTACCAAACAACGCTACTATTACAACAAGCAGAAGTGTTATGCGATCAAATGGGCAATTACCAAACATCGCTCCTACCTGAAAGACAATAAGGAGGACATACAACAGGGCATTGGTGTGGCTATCTAGCTCGCGAGACACAACTTCCAAATTTATACGGTAGTCGCTGCTCTTTGCCGAGTTTACCTTTAATATTGAACACACCCCAGGCGCCAAAAACCATCTGCCAGATGCATTGTCACGAGCACCCAACAACAAAAGTGCCGGCGGCAACGCTGATAACCTGTACCGGCAACTGACTCTCGACACAACAATCCTGCCAATCAGTCTAACAGGGGGGTAAGAAGTAGATACTTTGGCCGCCGCCGTAAAGAAGAGCCAGACCAAATGCCCGCAGGTTCATTATATTCTGGCCAAATTACACCAACGGCTGGCCGACCCCGACGCAGATGTAGGTTACCAATAGAACGCAGAAGAAGCATTGTACCGCACTCTGGTCGGCTGGAATCAGTTGGCCGTGCCACCCGCAATGCAGCAAGAAATCATAAAGCAGCATCAAGACGACGATGACGCCAGACATCCAGGGCGCAACAAAACCTGTCGCAACATTTTAAGGAGGAACGTCAAAGCGTACGTCCGAGGGTGCTTCACCTGTGCGCGGATGACGACTGGAGCCGCCCGAGAAGCCGCCGCCTTACAGTCTCATCCCGATTGCCGCCCCTAGGTCCTTTAGACACCACTCCCACAGGAAACCGGTACATTCTCACGGTAATGGACATGTGCACCCGCTGAGTAGAAGTTTCTGCCATGCATCACACGGTTAGCAATATCACAATCAAGAACAGCAGATCTTCTACCGGTTTGGCTACCCCAAAATTATCTTGACTGACAACGGCCTTTAATTGGTAAGACACAAATTTAAGAAAGCCACGACAAAATGGAAATGCCATCATCATACCACAGCGACGTACCATGCGCAGGCTAACCCTGTGGAACGACGCCACGCGGAGCTAAAGAAATCTTTGCGGTGCTTGTTGGACAGCCACCCAGGCACGTCTTGGGACAAATTACTGCCTTTGGCCACTTTCCAACTCCGTCGCCAAACCAATGCGGCCACCGACCTCACCCCGAGTGAAGCCCTATTAGAAACAAACATCGCTGAAGCAAAAGCTGAGCTTGAAATACCTTTTGGCCAAAGGTTCAGCGACAAACCACTGACCGACAACGACGATACCCTAAGAAGCAGAACGCCGCTATCAACTATCAATCTGGTAACCGGTTCATGGTGTGTGAAAGAGAGCAAGAGCTAGCGACCAAATAGATGGGCCTGAAACGGCTGATTACCGCGGCCGGAGAACACTGCTACTAGATTGAGGACAATCCACAGCGCCCCCTCCCCCCTCTCGTTATGTTCTATGTTGACGACATACAGCCCGCTCCAGACCGCCCTAAAAAACCAGAACTGTGCAACCCCAAGATTAATCCACCTGGAGCACCACCGACAGCGACAGAAAACCGAACAAGACAAAGTGTAGTATAACCCGAACTAATGTGACCGGCACCCCGCACAATCTCCGTGATAAACTTTTTATTGATCTCACATGATCCCCTAGTGCGTTAGACCAACCCCAAACATTAGTGCAACCGATAAGTGGATAGAGTAGATACAGACCTGGAAAACCCGCACATAAACAATATCGAGAAAGTGGGAGAGATTGTTGCAAACGCGAGACGCAGATGAGCGTGGCCTAAACATTGACAAAACCCCGCCAAATTTTCGCGCTCCAGCAGTCTTCTCTGAGCGTTGACACGAGCAACATCCTTCAATCAGCAAGATCATTTCCAATTCCAAACTTCAAGAGGTTCAACCGCCTCCGCAATTTCACCGACAACCTCGATTGCGAGCTCGACTTCGTCCAAACAAACCGATACTGAACAGCATCTTCAGGGGCTAACAACGACCCCTGCACCCGGACACCGCCATCCAGGAGTATATTGCAGGACTAGGTGGCAACATTTGGCTAATGTATCTTAGATTTATTAATTATTAATGACACTAACTATAACTATAAGTTGTTTAAATTTTGTTCAGCATTAATCTTGCTGATTAATTTGATTTGCATTTTTTAAGATGTTTAATATACATATTTAAGTAATGATATTTAATTGTCTTGGTTTATTCATCCCAATCCTTTTGTCAAGCCTGCTTAAGATATTTGCAATTTTAACTGACGTCCAGCGCCGACTGAAGAGCATCCGCGAGCAAGAGTACGCGCCTAAGTCAAGTAGCCATCACAAAACAAAGTTTTTTACTTTGTCTAGCATAGAAGTCTTCTTTTCAAACTTTTTGATCTAAATGTTCTCAATTACCTCATAAACATAATACACTTTTTCCTAAAAAATTGAACACTAAAAGTAGGAATAAGTATATATTCTGAACCATTAGCTCACAACAGAGTGTTCCGCAAGGATCCACACTGTCGCCTTTTTTATATAATACCTTTTGTGTTGGTACAAATAACCTTAATATAACCCACTTCAATCCAACTTTATTTATATATCTTTCAATATGCCGACGATACAACATTGATATCGCACGTCGAATCCTTACAATTGTTTATTGCACAACTACAAACGTTACTATACAATACATAATTGTAGTTCAATACATGGCGGCTTTGTAAAAATCTTTCCAAAAGAGTTTATACCTCACCATAAAATTTACAAAAACTCTCCTAAAATCCAAATAAACCAACAAATTATAACCCCATTCCAAATATGTAAATATTTAGGCGTTCACTTCGTTGCTAGATTTCAAGTTTCATACATGTTTTATCAAATTTAAAACTAAATATCAAGCAAACCACTTTTGATCACTTACCTACACAAATAGTAGAATCAGCATTAAATGTGCAGCACATATTTACAAAAATATCTGTTGCCTACTCTTGGATTACGCATCAATAATCTTACAAATTCTAACAAAACCACTCTCAACCACCTATACGTAAATGAAAGAACCTCTCATACATCTATGACTAAAATCCAACATCTTAACAATCCTCTCCACAATTTTTTGAATAATTTCCTATTCAAAAAAAACATTACTCCACTCCCCGAGCGACTCCATAATCTTTAAGTAAAATTTTTAAATAATTCAAATAATTCTAGCATCCAAAATACATTGGTGTTAAAAAGGCTTAAAAATGTCATACGTCATATGAAATAGACGAATTATAAAACAATAAAAACTACAGATGCCTGAACGAACAAATTAATAATCCATAACAACATATTTATACATTTTTAAAAACCAATAACCACATTACACTAAATCACTCAACAACAATAACCACACTACGCAATAACCAATCAATGTAACAATAACCACAACAAATTCACAATTCACACAGAACAGTACATAATGACATGCTATTTCCAACCAATTTATGCGATTGATGACTTGAAATTATATTTATCATATATGAATAATATTTTAAACTTAATTTTTGTTTTACATTTATGTTAATAAAACTATTTTTGTCATAATAATTAACTACTTACATTGTATGGTGTATTCAGCTATAAAATCATGAAATGGAACTTGTATTGAATTTATTGCATTACCACCCATTGGTAATTGCCTAAAAATAAATAACCTAATGAAATTGCTTACAAGTATATAATTTATAGTTTAATACAAAACATTAATTACAGTCTTTAAAAATATAGGATGCAAAAATTAACTTACGTGAATGCAATTACGCTTATGAACGACAAAAAAATAATAAATGTTAATAAATTATTTTTGTTAAATTTTGAAGATAGAATTAAATATTATAAAACTAGTGTACCTAATATTGTTAATTGCAACTATGCCAACAATTAACAGCAAAATTTAGTTAAATAAAACTTTATTTTAATTATAAGATACGAAAGGTACACTGCTTATAGACTTGCACGGCTTTGAATTAAACTTATGAAAAACTGATATGAAAGCGCAGAATCTAGAAAAGTCAATCGATATATCTAGGCATTACCAGTTGCATCTAAAAATAATTGCATAATAAAATAATTAAAGTAACCAGTAAAAATGTATTAAAATGAAGGATTGTACAATTATGCAGAAATAAAAACATTAGCTTATAAAAGTACAGAATAGCATTGATGACTTAAAAAGTAGAATATAACAGTAATATTTTAAACTTATTTTAGAAATGTTTATTTAATAGATTTTCTTTAAATTTTATTATAAAAAAAACACTTTTGTTATAATGTAACTACTACCCTGTATGCTAGTTCAATAATGATACGTATGTAATCCATTATACAATCTAAAAATAAAATTTTAGTTGAAGTTAATGTATCACTACCTATTGTTTATTTGCCTAAAAATTTATTAACTAACCAAATTGCTAAGAAGTACTTCAAGAAATAAAAGTACATACTTTTTAATTTCAAACAATAAATTCATGATTTATTACAAAACATTAATAACAGTCTTTAAAACTAAACAATGCAGCTTACGTGAATGAAAATTTAATTATTTTTTTTTTAATTTGTAAAAACGCCGGGCGGAATTATGTTCGAATAACATTGCAAAATTTGCCGCATGCGCAAAAACTACCAAAAAAGAGAAAAAATTGCCTACAATTGAATCCAAACTTTTAAAATGAGCTTTTTTTTTTTGTAATATACAATGTACAAAAAATAAGATTTAATTTTTGAAATTTCAAGTGACAGAACTCATTTTTGTTGTAAATTTTGTGCAAGAAACTATCCTAGTTTGATTTTTTTTACAATACAATTTTTTTTTTTTTAATTTTTTAGAAGATTGTTAACCATATTTTTTTTTCTACGCATTATATGACCGTCTAGATAGTGATGATTTGGAAACATAAAATCTAGTATAATAAAAAGAAACTTATTTCAAAAGTTTTTTTGTGGCTTTCACAAATTTTACTTCATGTTTGGTAGTTTTTTCGCACCATTTAGACTTGATTGTTTGACGCTTAAAAAAAAATTTACAAAAAAAATTTAAACCCTACCCTAATATACCGTGTGTTCCAGGATAGATGTGACAAGAGGTATAATAAACACAAAATTTTTAAATTTTGGAATGGAATACCAAAAATGAGTTAATACAGTCTTTTTAAAATACAAAAAAAAATTACTAAGAAAAAATTTTTAGAATGTAATTTTATACCACCATACCAAATTTTAGGAATATCAAAAATAACAATAAAAAATAGTACTTAAATAAATTGATAATAAATGCAAATTGTTTTTTCCAACCAGTAAATGTAGACAGTTGTTTCTGGTCTTAAAATCCTCATCAGTACGTTTGTACAGAATTAGTCGGAAAAGAACAATTTGCATGCTAATTAAAGAAATTGTATTTTATTTAGAACGTTACAACAAAAACATTAATTAACTTTTTTTTTTAATTTAGTGTTTATTCGATGAAATTGCCATCTACAACTGTACATCTTTGATTTAAATTTCCTTAAACTGTTTCGAATGTGTTGTAATGGTTTGAAGTTTTTAGTTTTAATATTTCTGCATTGTTTGGATGTGGTTCAGCATGAACCAACTAGTTATATTAGTTACATTAACATAAGCTGCGTTTGCATTTATACACGTGCACTAAATTCACCTCTGTCTTTGTTCTGTAAGATGCTGATACAGCAAGTGCGATTAGCACGTATTGAAATGACAGTTGAGATCAACGGATATAAATATGTAACTTGCATTTATTTGATTCATTATTAAACGTACATTCAACAAAGAAATGTTTAATTTTCGACAGGTTTTTATAAGAAGGGCTGCAATATTGATAAGTCCTCCCGGACTTATCAATATTGGTCCATTCCTGGCAATCCAATTTTCTTTAAAATGTAAATTTAACCATTCATTAACTATTTGTGTGGAGTGGCTAGAGTGTAGGCATTTCTCTTAAAATGTCAAAATCTTCCCTCAATGAAATAAGGTCCAATAATTCCAACGTAATAAGAAACGGCTCACCACACATTTACTTTATTGTAATATTGTCTTCTATTATAAATTGTAAAGTTTGGGTTTTCAGTCCAATACCGACAGTTCTGAGACTTCATAAAAAAAATGATCAGGTTCTCAAAAAATCAGTCTTCTATAATTTTTTCTCCAATACTTAAACAAAAATCCAACTTTCGTCCGTCATCTCTTTTTTCAAGAGTATGTGTAAAATTAGCTTGACTTACTAATATTAGTGATACCTAATCTCTCTCGTAGTGGCTTTGGATTTTCTGTAACTTTGTCATATTCTTTTTTCTTTCTTTTTATGTTAAGAATATTACCAGTAGTCAAAAACTTTTTAATTGTTTTCATAGCCGTAGCAGCAAAAAAACAGTGTATAGAAAATCTTCATTAAATTGTCTTACTACTTCTCTTAGTAAATATTTTCTGCCAATGTCATAACATTGTACAATTTATTATTTTTTTGCGCAATGTTAGTACCATTTGCGCTGCTTGTTTTAATACTTTTTTTCTGAGCTTCAATATTGATTACATTTGACAGTTATTATGTTTCAGTTTTTTCTATAAGAGTGCGCCCATTATTGTTTCAATAACCCATTTGTCGCTTCTAAATAAAAAATCTCTTTAATTTTTTGACATTACATTCTTAACATTTTTTCTTAGTAATTTTTTTTGTATATTGAAAAATAAAGATACTTTATTCTTGAGGATTTTTACAAAATTGCTTATAAAACACCCTTTATAAGACTGAATCAACTCATTTTTGGTATGTCTTAGTTTTATATTAAGCAGGACTTGATCTCCAAATGCCATTCCAAAATTCAAAAATGTTGTGTTTGTTATACCTCTTGTTACATCTATCCTGGGACATACGGTATATTTTTATAAAACTATCGAAACTACACTGCTTATAAACTTATGACAAATTGATACGAATGCGCAGAATATAGAAATAGCAATCGGTGTTTAGATTGTTACCTGATGTTTAAATAAACAAATTTTAACTTTATTTTACCTTTATTCTTTATATATTGCAATTAATTGGATAAATTAAAAAATTAAATTTATGAAAAAAATATCCTAAACTAAAAACATCCATATACGCGTTTCGAGGTTTTACCTCTCATCAGTATGGCTTTATTTATTTAAACTTTATATATATTTTATACAAAATTGGATAAATTTATTTTATTCTTTCTGATGTTTGATATTTTTTAGGAACTTTCATAAAATGTCAATATTTAAAACGTACTCTGTTTCGATGTTAATATATTGTTACATCAAAACTGTCAAATATATCTCTCACACTAATAAATTATTATTATTATTATTCAAAGTTAATACAGACTGCTTAAATCTTGTTTTTAATGTAATAATTTCAGTGGTTTTTCTCGTTGACATTCAAAGGTACTTTTATGTTGTTGTGACATATTAAGTAATTTATAAATATATTAAAATTTTAAAAAATGTATTATAGCAAATATAGTAAAAATATAAAGAAAAAAAGAAAAAACAATGCAAGATTTATATAATCAATAAAAGTACAGTTAGTATAGATTTTGAGATGTCAACAAAAAAACTTTTTTTTTATTTTGTTGCAAATGGTGACTGATTAAACAAACTGTTAATAAATATAAATACATATTTATTTTGCCGGTTTTACAATTTAATTAAAATCATTTGTAATATCTAGGTTAAGTAAATGGTTTTTTGCTTAATAGAGGTGGTTCTGTTTCATTAAATGGGCGGGTTAGACATGTTGTGGGTGTTGTCTGTCCTAAACCTATAGACGGGCTTTATTTGATATATCAATTCTTACTTTATTATTGTATTATTATTTATAATACTTAATAATTATAGCCAGAAATTGACATAAAAGTGTCCAAACATGTCGCTATAATAAAATAAATAACATCAAATAAAACAGCATAATAGGATATCTATTTTAACCTTACACTGTATATTATACAAAAATAATAATAATTTATTAGTACTAACTACAAAAAATATTACCCAAGTTAATAAGTTAATAAAATATTTAAGCAAGTAAAAGCTGTTACAAAAACAATACAGATAGAATACAAAGTAAAACAAAATACATATATTTAATTAAAAGTACTTCCAACAAAATCATCAATAGAATAAAAAGCCATTTCAGGAAGATTTCTAATATGGTTTGGAATTAAGTTGTAAAGCTTAACGCAGTGTTAATTAAAGCCCATTTGTGATTTTAACAATCTTAGCTGGTTTGGGTAAATATTCACTTTATTGCTAGTGTTATGTGAATGATTGTTTTTGCATATATTTACTGCTTTCCTTTCAAGAGCAACACGCTCCCGGGGCTTGACGCACAGAACCGTTCTGATGCACCTTCGTGATAGGTGGTGCATGAGGGGAGAGGAGAAGGAAACTCGGAACAAGTTGGGGCGTCGCGCTTTCTGTGAAAGGTACATGGGGCGTCAAGCACAGAATTGTTCGGAACCGTCCAGAACAGTGAAAGGAAAGCATCTATTTTATACTCTCATATATGTACAAACAAGAAAATGTCATTAACTAGCTCAATAATTCCAAAAAAATGAACTAAATAATAGAAAACTCAAGTCAAAATCTAAATTTTTGAAAATTAAACATGCAAAAATAACTAGCCATTGTAGAATCAAATTGAATAGTTGTTAGATATACCTGTATACTATAATAACGAAAGTAGTAAATTGTTACAACTCCGATACCAAGCGTTAGTGATGAAGAAATGCTCAAGATAAATAAAGAAATTAATATATTAATTTTAAACTACAATTGTACTAAAGTGTTATTTTAAATTATGATAATAGAAATTGCAAATATCAAAAAATTGACGATGCGTTTTAAATCTCTCTAGACCATCAATAATGCAATTTATTTTCCTCTTACTTTAATTTCTATTTTAACTTTTAGGTATAAATGTACTTTTTCATTAGTTTATTCTTACTTGACAATGACCAGATAGGATAATTATTAATCAAACTACTACTAGCTTATATCATATTTATTTAATAGCTAACGTTTTGGCATAGCTGATAAAGGTTGCTACACTGCCAAAACGTTAGCTATTAAATATCTATGCTATAAGCTAGTAATAATTACTGTAACTCTTTTACGGTTTTTGTTACTTTTCTGCTGATTTGCTCTACGTTTTTGCCTTTTTTTAATTTTGTAGTTTGTTGACAAATGTAGTAGCATTTTTACAAATTTGAAATATTAGAATACAATTTTGTTGCTAAATCTTTTAGATAGTTTTAGTAATTTTTAGAAAAAGTAATAGTATTAGTATGCTATATTTCTGTCAACATAAATTGTTAGTGTAAATTTATATTATAAATAAAAAAATTTGTATTACATTGTTGTAACTAATACCAAGCAAAAAAATGAATACCGGTTTTTCGGTTATTTTGTATTAAAAACTCGAAATATTGATATTAATACCGGTTTTGTTTAATTTTTAAAAAGTAGTAGAACATAGGTCTGTTCTAACATACGATTTGGACAGTTTGCAAACCGTTCAAACTGTGCACACAAGCAAATATTTGTCATCCATAAGCAATCTTTTATACACAGTAATTTGTTTGTGTGCATAGTTTGAACGGTTTGCAAACTGTCCAAATCGTATGTTGGAACAGACTTTATATAAATACAGACTGTTAAAAAAAGAATGTAAAATATTTAAGGAAGTAGTACAAACCACAACAAAAAAATCTTAATAAATATGGGTTGTTATAGCAACGGTTTCGGAGATATAGAACATTATTTATTTTTATATATTTTTACAAAAAACAAAGTTATAGAAGATGTTCAAAAAGCCCTTCTTTCATTTCCAAACAAGTACGACATTTTTGTCTAAAGGACATTTGTACTCTTTCTAAAACCTTTTTGTTGGCTCGGATTTCTTGGCACTTTTCATTTATTTTTAACTGCGGCTTTATTTACAAGAGTAGCATACATTAATGATTTTAAATATTCCCAAAAAAAAAAACTAGGAAGGTTTAAATCAGGTGATCTTGCTAGCCATAAAACTAGTCCGCCTTTTCCTACCCACCTATGTAAAAAAGTTTGATCTGAATGCTTTCTAAAAGAATATCTAAAAATGAGCTGAAACACTATCATGCTGAAACCACATTTGTTGCCTGTGGGCCAAAAGACAGTCATTCAAAAAATCATACATTGTGTTCTGCAGAAAGTTGAGGTAAGCACATGACCATTTTTTTTTAAATTTTTGGACGTTGTGAGGTGTTGGCCTCAACAAGTGGCCCTTAAGAATAATTTACGCATGGCAATACCTTCCGGTTTTATTCTCTGCGTAAATCCTGTTGTTATATGTCCTTGTCAAACTAGTCTAGATTTGGCAGTAGTTCGAGGTAGGCTGGTTATTGCCTCGCGGATTTTCACACAGAATCTGTAGGACGCATGCTGTCCCCGGCCCTTTTCTCTCTCTCTCTATAGCCTCTACCTTTTTTCTGTCTCTTTTGTCTTTTTTTTAATCCTTTTTTATCTGCACTGACATCTAGCTGTACATTCTCTTCTTTATCCAATTTGTGTGTTTTTATTCTAATTATTTAGTTTGTTCTCAGATGCGTTCTTAGTTTTCTTAGGTCTTCGTTCACTTCTTCTTCATTGTATCCTTTTTCCTTTATGAATAGTTTATGAAGTTTTGGCAGTCCTAAATTTGTTAGTTTTACCTTCAGTGATATCCTTGTATCTCCATCTGGGATTACTTCTTTGTGTCCTCTCGTTGCCAGGTATATTCTGACCATCTCAAAAGTTGCGTTATCCGTCAACCTCGAGATACCGTACCTACCATTTGGTATTTGCCTCGTTATTTCTGTTATTCTGCATTCCTTCAGGATTTTTTTTCTCCTTCTCCTTATCTCTGCAGTTTCGTTTGGTATCGTAGTTTCTGTAAATGTTCTTCGATTTTCTTCTATTTCTTGGTATGCATAATTGTCCTGACCTTCCTTATTTTTCTCCGTTTGATCTTTTTCTCTGTTTTGTTGTTTAAATTTTGCTTCCCTTGTTTCTCTCCTTTCTCTTCTATGGCTTTTATTTTGTGTGTTTGTTTCCATTGTTTGTTTGTTTTCTTTCTATATTCTTCTATTGTCAAACTCCTCTTTTTTTTTTCTTAGTACTCTTGTTGCAAAGTTTCTTAACGCCCTCCATTTATTTTTATTTCTTAGGCATTTCTTAATGATTGCTGTTTTATCCACTTTGCTTTTCAGTATTTTTTCTAGTTCTTTTCTATCTTCCTCCCACGCTTTGCAATCTACTAGAGTGTGTTTTGCATTATCGTGTGTTTTTTCCTGACAAAATATGCATCTTTCCTCTTCCTTGATTTTTTAATTTTTTGCAAGAACTTTCCAAAGACTCCATGTCCGGTCAGTATTTGTGTTGTATAATAGCACGTCTCGAGTTTGTTCTCTACCCACTCTTTTATCTCCGGGATTAGTTCTCTTGTCCATTCTTCCTTTTCTCCTATATTCCACTGTCTCTGCCATCTATTCATTGTCTTCTCTCTTGCTCTTAACTTAGCATCCTTTTTACTGGTTCTTTCTTTTATTAGTTTCTTTATTTGTATTCTTTCTTCCACCATCATATCCGCGGGAAGTGTTGCTGCAATCACCTCTACTGCCTCATGTGACACGGTTCTGTAAGCCCTGCAGATCCTTAACGAACTGGCTCTTGTAGCTCCTCTTATTTCATTTCTGTTTTTTTTGTCTTCATGGCTTCTTCCCATGTTTCTGCGGCGTATAACAATTTGCTTCTTGCTGCTGTTGCTATTAACCTTCTGGCTTCTTTTTTTGGACCTTCGTTGTTTGGCATGAGTCTACCGAGCTTTCTCTCCATTTTCTTTGTTCCCATGACTGCTTCCTTAACCTGTTCATTCCATTCCTTTGCTTCAAGTGTCACCCCGAGGTTATCACTTGGTCTCCTACCTGTATCATACCTGTTCCTCTATTAGTCTTCTTACTCGATAGCCAGGCCGCTTCTGTTTTTTGTGTTGCTAATTTTAACCCTTATTTCTCATCCATAACTGTATCATATCTATTGCTAGCTCTAGTCTTCCTTTTAGTATATCCATTTCTACGTCCCTACTTACTAGTGCTACGTCGTCCGCAAATGCCGTTATTGTAACGTCTTCCGGCAACCTCACTTGAAGTAACTCATTATAAACAAGGTTCCATAGTTTTGGTCCTAGTACTGAGCCCCCTTTCGTAAATTTGAATCTTCCGTTCTTGGTCACTAGGTTTCTACCCTGTAAGTAGCTCCATATGATCTTGATTGTTTGCAAAGAAAAGAGAGCTACTTTTCTTTGCCGCCTCTATAATTGCTTCCCATAACACGCTGTTAAACGCGTTCTGAATGTCCAACGCTATCATTAAACAGTGTTGTCTTCTCCTCTGCGTTCCGTTGTTGGCTTCTTTTGCTATTGCTTTTACTTTGTCTATAGCTCCTAAGGTTGTTCTTCCCTTGGTAAATCCGTATTGTTCCTTTTCCCATCCTCCTTTTTCTTCTATTTCTTGTTCTATTCTCCGTACAATGACTTTCTTCATTATTTTAGCTAGTGTGTTTATAAAGTATATTGGGCTGTATGAAGTCGCTTTTCCTACTTCTTTCTTTTTCTCAATCAGTACTAGAGTGGCTTCTTTCCAACATTCTAGAAAAATTCCGTCTTTCAGGCATCTGTTGGTTATTTGAGTTATTTCTACCTCATTCCCGTCTAGAGCTGCTTTAACAATTTCTGTTGTTATTTCGTCCGGACCTGGTGCTTTGTTGTTAGACAATTCTTTTATAATTTCCTTTATCTCTTTCACTGTTGCCATAGTCATTTTCTGGTTCTTCTACCGGTTTTCCCTTGAGAAACAAATTTTTAATTATTACTTCTTCTCCTTCTTCTTCTTTTAAGTAGACTCCCTTTGTTCTTCCTCTTCCTCAGTTTGTTCATCACTTTTTTGTACGGTTTTCCCCAAGGATCACCGTCTATAGATTCGATCATTTCTTTTCAGCATCTTCTTCTGCTATCCTTAATTGTCTTTTTTAAAGATTTTTCTGTCGTTTTTTAGTTCCTCCTCCGTTTCTTCTGTATTTTCTCCTCTTTTTCTCTGTCTTTTGACTTTCCTTTCTGTTTGTATTGTTTTTTTTCTGCATTTTTTTTTATTTCCTTGCACCACCAGTATGGTCCTTTTCGCCGTCCTTCTCAGTACCTTGAAATTGCTTCATTTGCCGCGTTTCTCAGCTTTTCTGAGTATCTTTCGCATCTTTTCTCTATGTTTTTGTTTTCTGTAACTTCTTCTGTTTTCATGGCTCTCTTTATCTTCTCTTTGTCCATTCTTCTTACGTTCCATCTACTTTCTTTCGTGTATTCCTATTTTCCTTTCTCCTTTGTATTATATTGTATATGTTTGTGTAAACAGGTAATTTCTCTTCTGTCACGTTCCATTCATTCACTATACCTGCCATTTCCCATGTTGCTATGGGAATGTCAATATGTGATTTTGAGCTTCCTCTTACAAACGTAGGTTTGTCTCCTTTATTGCAAATAGTAAGGTTTAACCCAGCTATCATCTCCTCTAAGATTTTTCCTCTTAAATCCCTATTGTATCCTCCCCATCTTGGTGCAGCAGCATCTGTTTTATTGTCTCTTATCCACTTACCATTTAGTTTGTTTTTATTTGGTTCACTCACTATAACTACGTCTATTTCCTCTCTCTCTGCTGTTGCGTTGTGCATTCTAAACAATATTCTCTGTTTTTGCATTCTGCAACCTACCTGATGTCCCTCGTTTCCGCATTTTATGGATAGCAAGAACTCATCTTCTCCTTTGCATTCCGCGGCTACATGCCCTTTCATCCAGCATTTGTAACATTTTCTCTCGTTTGCTGTTACTTTATCTACTCTGCAACTTATGAGTCCTATGTTTATTCTTCCTTCTCTTATTGTCTGTTCCGCTGCTTTTTTGTCTATTTTGACTATAGCTGTTTGCTGTTTTTTGGTCTCATTTCCCTTTGTTATTAGTAATAACTCTTCTTTTTTTGTTTCTCTTATCTCCTTGAATGTAAATCCTTGTATCTGTAGTTTTGCCTGTCTCAACAATTTTTTGTCTCTAATACCTGTACCTGTGTTGGCACGCAGAGTCTTACTTTTGTATGAGTTCTTCTTCCTGCCATCTCCATAATTTTTTTTGCCTTTCTTGGCGCTATTCCAGTTGGTATTGGTATACTTATTTCACTGATATTCAATACTTTTGCTTTGTTCAAATTGTCAATAGTATTATTGTAGTATCTGAATCTCCAGATTGTTATTGTCAATGTTGGTATGTTTTATGTAACCATAAAGAACTACAAATTCATCCGCAATAATATTAAAACATTTACTGTTTTTGATTAACTTCGTTGATTGATTAAACTTAACTACATTGATATGTTGATATTTAAATTTTTGTTTAAAAAACTATGAAACGCTTGCTTGACCTCAGCACCTACATTCGATGGTCAAGACGTTTCTAGCAAACGGCAGATCTAGGTGTCGGAGAGCGAGTCGTAGGATTTGGTTTTTTACACAAAAATACAAACACAAAAGGTTGGGCTCCAGCCAGGCTAACGCTGACAGTTAAATGTTGTAAGATCAACAGCATAGATTAAAAAAATTAAAAAAAACTGGTCAGGAAAAAAATGTATTGAAGATAATAAATGTTAAAAAAAATTACAATGTTGTAGTAGATCACCGTGACAACCAACTATACCAAAAAAATTAATTAATTAATTAATAACCGCAATTGTTAACCCTCTCGGTAAGCTTACGTTGGGTCACATTTAATTGCGGTACGAAAGTATAACACTTTTTATATAGTCTGCGAGACACGGAACAGTTGTAAGAACAATTGTTAGCACAAAAAAATAATTAATTGATAAGAAAATATTGGCGATGTATGTATGTATAAAATCTTTACAGTAAGATTAATTAATAACACAAAAAAAGGTTCATGACTGATCGAGAAGTTCACGAAAGTTACTCGACACAAAAAAAACGTGGTCTGAAGTGTGCATTGAAAATTACACACCTAAATACATAAATTGAACTTTAAACGAACTTATACATATAAAAAACGTGGTCCATGTGGCAACGAAAATTCCACACAAAAAATATAATAACGACACTTATCTGAGGTTCCTTCCTTTGTCCTAGTCCTGCCGTAGGTAGCGATAGCGATAACGATTTATGGATTCAGTCTGTCTATTAATCCTTCCGCATCTCTGACTAAGATTGCTGCTAGCCCGGACTCAATTCCACGTTGGCCGGCCGGCCTTCGTCTTTGAGATTGCAAAATACTGCGGTAACAAACGGAGGACGTCGCCGTGACTTGAAAGCCTAACACGCATAGTGTTAATTAATACGTACACTTTAATTATTTTTTTTAAATAAATCAAATAAATCGGGACTCACTTAGGTTTTATTGGCTTGATTAAGTGTATGCGGCAATTGTACTTTAATTGCTTGAAATTTAATTAAACTTCTTTACACAATTCATTCTACCACTATTACGTACCGCCACATTAAATACGGTTTGGTAAGATTTAATAATAAGCGAGCACATCCGCCCTAATTCAGTACCGTTGCCAAAGAGAGCAATCTCGATCGAAAAATCGGCAATCTTTATCTGATTCCATAGATCTTTATCACCGCAAATCTTCCTTGTTTATAAAATATATAAAGAAGACAGTTGTAAAGCAATAATTCGAATAAAGCTTTACAACTGTCTCATTAGAGGACATTGCGTCTTTTCTTTATATATTTTATATATCTTCTGATATACACGAAATTGTATAATAGTAATTATAATTTATGCAAAAAATTTATTCTAATTTTAATTTTCAAATTTCCTTTTTTAATTCTTGCTCATGTCATTACCTTCAGGTAAATATTCCAAAATAATTAGTTTATTTGTTCATTCTCAGTATGCTATTAACCAAAGCCATTAAATAAAGTCATGTCAGTTAGTATAAATAGTCAATATACCCTTTAAAATATTCACTGAATTGTGGCGGTGAACAATGTTGACGAAGTAAGTTAAAAATCAATTATTAAGTTTAAATAAATAAAGCCATACTGATGAGAGGTAAAACCTCGAAACGCATATGGATGTTTTTAGTTTAGGATAATTTTTTCATAAATTTAATTTTTGAATCTTCCTTGTTTAAATATTTGAATATTCAAACTTGATTGGCTCTCAGCCTGAAATATTAGCGCGGTGCCATCTCGTGGCGAAATCAAGCAAGCTTCTCTTCTAACAGTTGTTTGTTTCTTAACCTATCTTTTTCATGTCGTGAATGAATTAATAAAATTAGTGTTAAAGTGCTAATAAGTGGCCCACAACATACATATGGGTATAAATTGAATCTGCAGCAACAAGGATCAAATATTTATAGGAATTCAGACAATCGTGTAAGTAATTTAAATTAATAGTTCTAACCCTAACCCGATAGTAATACATGTAATTCAGCCTTAAACTAATACAATAACTATTCAATTTATAGTCCAGCGGGATCTACATAAGGTGGGACATTCCTTCACAATACTATATCCATAGGAATATGATAGCATAGGAGCTACAAATGTATCTGTCGAGTGCAAGCGCTTGCACAGGATACATAAGTAGATTTATACCAAATGGACCGAGTTAGTTTGGCCAAACTAAAACAATACAGATAAGTATATTATGCAACTCTTTAAATATGTAATGATTATTCCTTTTTAATATGTTTTAGGTGCAAAGATGTAAATAAATGGATATTGGATCCCAAAATATATAAAAATGGACTAAACAAAAAGGCACGTTACAACTATATCTGTCGTCTGTATTTAACAATTTATTAGATTTGTGCTATAAACAAAGTAATTTAAATAAATCAGCGTAATAATAATAGATATTTAATTAATTAATACAAAAATAACAAATATGTTCTGTATTTCATTCGATTTGCTGTATTATTGTCATTTGTTAATATTAATTATGTTTTCAATTGAATTGATATAAAACATGGGTTATTATATTTGTATTCATCAAAGGTTAATGTATTGTTAGACAAATTTAATAGTTTTCATGAAAATTTGGAATTTACTCTAGAAGAATCTATAAAGAGAATTTTTTTTTCTTGTTAATATAATACATTAAATTAGAATTAAAATTAAAACTATCTAGTAATAATAAAATTAAAAACAAAATGTATTTCAATAATATAAAATAAGAAAAGATTGGTTTTATCGTCCTGAGGTTTGCGGGTATTGATTCCCATCTCAGGCTACTGGTATTGAGAGCTTGTTTAAGTTAATTTTGTTGTTTTATTTATATTTTGTCATGTGTTTTATTTTTAATTTAATTGGTACGCAATTGAGCGTTTTTACATATGTTGGCAGATTATTATATCGCTTTATGGTTTCTGTTGTTAGTGCTGTGTGCATTTGACTGTTGCATATTTCGTAGTCCTTATGTGTGATTTTCTTCTTGTTTGGTGATTGTGTATGTTGGATTGTATTGTTATATTGCTTTTTATCATTTTGTTATTTACTTTATATAGCATTAGTATGTTGTTCAAAACTATCATCTTATTTATATTTAGTTCTTCTTTGTATAGTTCAGTGTTTTTCTATCTAGTGTGTATAGAATTTTAATGAATTTATGTTGTTGTAATTTGTTTATATTTGTTTTGCTTGTGTTTCCCCAAATATGGTTTAAGTACTTGTTATGTGATGCAAGTATTGCATGATAAACTGACTTTTTTGAATTGTTTGGTAGATAGTTTTCTATTTTTTCTATGGCTGCTATTGTTGACAATTTTTTTTTCACAAATTTTTTAAGGTGAGCTTATTTAAGGTTGTTTTGAATAGTCAAACTCAGGTAATTTACTTTTTTTATTTGTTCAATATTTTTATTTCTATTGTAATAGGGGTTATTTCCTCTCTGTTAAAAAATCTTGTATTCTGTTTTTGTCTTGTTGATAGTCAGCAAATTGTTGAAATACCATCTCTCTAAGATTTTGATGTCTTCTTTAATAAGCATTTCTATTTTTTTATTTTCTATTTCTGAATATATAATGCATGTATCATCAGCATATATATAGAGTGTTCCGTGTAGTCTAAGTTCTAATATACTGTTTGTGTATAATATATATATATATAATATCGGTGGTTTACTTTCTGTAGAGTTTACTTTTGTTTTTTTGTGGTCTGTTTTTAAGGTAATTGTCTATTAGGTTAGGTTAGGTTAAGTCTTTATTCCTATTGTCTTTAGTTTTTTTATAAGTTTTGATTTAGATATGGTATCAAATGCTTTTTTCATGTCAATGTGTATTGCTACCACACTTTCTTTTTGGTTCACTTTACGCTTTATATGCTCTATGAGATCATATGCAGCTGTTTGTGTTCCACAATTTTGTGTATGGATTTTTTTTCTAGTATTTTGTTTAATATTGATAGTAATAATATAGGTCAATAATTTTCTGGTTTTGTTTTATCTTCTTTTTTATGTACGGGCACTATTATTGTTTGTTTCATATAACATAGATAAATACCTGTTTCAATAACTCTATTATTTGTACTAATATCGGTGTTAGAATGTTTTGGTTTTGTTTTATTAATTTGTTTGTAATTTTATCAAATTGTTTTCTTTCAATTTTATAATTGTTTATTGTTGTGATTTGTGATTTCTCATTTGTGCTTGAGAGTTGTTTCTCTGCTATATTTGTAAAATATTCATTTATTTCATTTGCTATTTCCATGGTTTTTAGTTGTTGTTCCATCTTCTTTTGATATTTCTTCAATGTTCATATGTTTTAAAGGTTTTTTGTTAATCTGTTTGTTTGTTAACTTCCTTATGTTTGTAGAATTATCTTTATTTAATTGAAACTTTTTTTGTAGTATTGTATTTTAGTGTTTTTATATTGTATAACGTTTTCTTTTTTTGTTTGCAATACTCGTTTCTTATTGTTTTATTATTTGGATTTCTGAGATATTTTTTATGCAGTTTGTTTCTTTTTTCAATGTTGTCTAGAACTTCTTTATTTATCCATGGGTAATTTGTAGAAAAAAAAATTGTATTTTTTTGATAAATTTTTAAAGTTATCTATTTCTTTTATGCCCATGCTGTTAATTTCTTTAGTTATTTTGTTATGATCTGTAAAAATATGTTCAAAGTATTCATACTTTTGTTTTGTTTTTTGCTTCGTTTTTATTTTGGTAATTAGTTTGCAATGATCTTCTACTTCTTGTTTATTATTTGTTATAACATGATTTTTTTCTATTTGGATTAGGTTTTTTTTTTGTGTAGTATAGTAATGGTGTTTTGTTTACTTTTGTAACCATTGTGTGTGCGTCATACATACAGACTCTAAGACCATTGACTATTTGCTTTCGTCTGGTCTTATTATATTTAAGTAATTACACCGTGCCGAAGCTTCACTTCCTTCTTTTCCCTAACCGCTTCAGTGCAGTCGTTGCCTGAAGTTTCACGACTCCCGCAAACCTTGCCACAATCCGATTGTGTGCGGCACTTGTGCCGGGCCTCATCCTACCCACGCATGTAAATCTAAAATTATGAAATGCCCACTTTGTAATTCCAACAACCATTCCGCATTCTCCCATAAATGTCCCAGCCGCCCCAAAATCCTTCTCTCCGACAATGTAATTGCTCCGCTAAAAACCGTTGACAAGCCGACCGAATCAACTGAAATTAACGTTACGCGATTTATGACAATGATCTTATTGGAAATGTTCCCAAACGAGAGTTCCCGCGTCGCCAGTCTTGGGTATATAAATTCCCGACACACATCGTTCGGTGATCATTCCTCAAAACTGAAAGGCAACATATTGGCGGATATCCACTCTTCCGGTTAAATTGCACTGACCCAACCTATTCAAATTATCACGGTCATTCCATCATTGATCACATTGTGGTCACATTAGATTTAATTCTCTATTTTAACCTCTCCGCTAAAGTGTCCCCTAACTGTGTGACTAGCGATCACATGCCTCTTCTAGGCTTTTCATCAATATTAAACCCTTCTCTTCCCGTATCTAACCTGCACACTTTCCGTAATTACCGCAACGCCAACTGGCCTACATTTAAAAATTCCATTAACATCCAAATGCATGAACTTCCTACCCTCCGATCACTGGACAACATCGATAGCTCAATAAATAATTTTATTGACGCTATCAAGGTCGCCTAAGAGGCTCACATTCCTACTAAAACTATCGACACCTCCAGCCCTCTCCTTCCTCCAGCAATACTCGCCATGATTCAAGAGAAGCACCAAATCTACAAACAATTTCTCCGCACCCGTGACCCGATCATAAAAACTGCCTGGAATAAACTTAATGCTAAAATTCGCTGTGATATAACTTTTTTCAGAGAACGACAATAGATGGAGACAACAGCCAAACTGGACTACAAAGATGAAGGAAAGTTCTGGAAGAAGTTCAATCAGCTGACGTTCCTCCGTTCCAACCAACCCACTCAAGAAGGACGACGTCATCTACTCGACCTCCCAAGACAAGGCAGACATCTTCGCAGACCACCTTAGAACCACCTTCACCACCCCACACAATCCACTATTCCAGAAGAGCATAACGAAGACCTGCTTGACGACCGCCAACCACCCTTTGCTGAGACCCTCATTCAGGCTGATGCCGCCCACGCCGGAAGACTACTTCCCACCGGCCTCCGAAGAAGAAGACAAGACGCTAATCAACACCTACAAGAAGAGTCCCGGGACCTGACGGTATAACAAAACTTATCTATAAATATGTTTCTCCTTCTGCTATTTCCTACATAACCCCCATTTTTAACGCTTGCATGTTTTCTGGTTATTTTCCTTCCTGCCTTAAGCAAGCCCACACAGTACTTATTCCTAAACCTCACAAACCGCATGAAAACCCGGATTCATACCGCCCCATCTCTCTAATTGACACTACGTCAAAACTTTTGAAATGCCTTCTGCTAACCCGTCTTCAATCCTTCTGTGATGACCAAGGTGCTCTTCCTGATTCCCAGTTTGGATTCAGAAAGGGCATCTCGACTCGCCACGCTATCTTTAACCTTTTAACTGATCTTTCTTCTTCCATAAACACTAACAAATGCACCCTTGCCATCTTTCTGGACATCACCCGGGCTTACGACCACCTGTGGCATGACGGATTGATTCACAAACTTCATTCTCTCAACCTCCCAAGTTTTGTAATAGCATCAATCAAATCCTTTTTAACAGACAGACAATCCGACTCAAACCCGTTGCGGTAAATTTCTTTCAAATCCCCTTACGCCTTTCGCAGGGGTGCCTCAAGGCTCAATTCTCTCTCCTACCCTTTTTAATTTATATGTCAAGGATTCCTCAAAAAACCCTTTAACAAAGCTACAGCAGTATGCGGATGACACCGCGGCATGGGTTTCCCATTACTCTCTCGATATTGCTTGTAAATACCTCCAAACCTACCTCAATTCAGTACAACGTTGGCTTCATAAATGGAAGCTAACCGTAAACCCTACTACAACCCAACTCATCCTATTCCAGACCCCATTATCTTTGAAAATATTATACACAAGTTAATAGATAGTAACATTGCATTCTCTATCAGTCACGTAGGTGCTCATCCAGCACCTTAATGATCGTGTCAGTGCAATGTTATATGTACTCTCCGATAACAAAAAATGCAAGTAGGATAAAAAATAAATTGTTATGGAAGAAAGGTTTAACTTTATAAAATTGTTATTAAACCTTTCTTCCACCAAGATATATGTTAAATTAATTGTAATGATATAAGTTTAGTTGGGAATTGAGAAGAGAGTGGAGAATTAAGTCAAAAAACCGTTATAAAATTAAAGTCTATAAACTATTTTTCATATTTTAATAAAACCACCTACCCATTTGTGTGCTATAGATATGTATATGGGTAATTCCATTACTTTTCGACTAATTTAAAAAAAAAAATCGACCTCTTTGATTTTGCTAAAATTTTCAGGGATTAAAATATGGATGAAAAAAATGAAATTCTCAAAACTTTGGACCTTAGAATATTGCCTGTTCAAAATGACACACATTTAAAGGTCAAAAAATTCACAATAAAACGTCTTTTTTAGTTTATTTTGTATCTCAATTTTTGGGCTTCTGGAAAAAGATAAAAAGGTCCACGATGGCTCAAATTATTCCTTATTATATGTACTTTAAAACCCATATTTTTATTTTTAATATCGTGGCATTATTCCAAAAAAAACCGTAAATTTAGCAGAATCGCAAAACTTAGCTTTCTTTAAATCGTTCTAACTTTGTCAAATCTTAACAAAATTTGATCCACAAGGTCTAAATTTCTTCGTGTTTAATCTCTTTTTAAAGTGAACACACAAGACTTATAGAATCAATACGTATACACCACTATTTTGATGCAGGAAGTTGCACATATTTTTGCGATCTTCAAAACTTGTAATTTTCAAGTCCCGAAAAAGCGCTGTCACCCTATGTCGATTTTAGGCAAAATTTCAGTAAATACTCTTTAGAGCAAAAAAAAAGTTATCTATATGAGAAATGGTATATCGGGCATTATCAAGAATTTTTTAATATTCAAAAATTGTCAAAATCGGCAAACCGCACATTTTTGTATCTCAATTTTTGGGCTTTTAGAAAAAATATGAAGGTCCACGATGGCTCAAAACATTCCTTATTACATGGTATTTTCAAACCCATATTTGTTTATTTAATGTTACCATGCAAATATTATAGCAAAATCAGCTTTAAAATCCGTATACTTTGCACTTTGCCAATCTTGCATAGAATATGGCTTAATAATCTGGGATCTAGACATCGCATATTTGCATTGCAACGACGTGCTGTACGGATTATCTCAGGCATACAATATCGAGATGATTGTCGGCTAGGCTTTGTAAAACACCAAATTTTAACTGTACCATGTCTGTATATTTTAGAATGTTTAATGTATGTCCATAAAAATACAAATATTAAAATGTAAACAAAAAATATAATAACTACAACACTCGACGCCGGAGTGATTTAAAACCATGTGCACTTTGCTTAAATAGTTCAAACAAAAACTATTATGGTAGTAAGTTTTATAACTTTCTACCCAGACAAATAAAAGAACTGCCCCAAAAGATATTTAAAACTAGAATTAAAAAAAAGCTTTTTAAAGCTGGGACGAATTTGTAACTAGCAATTTAGAGAATTTAATATAATGTTTTCTGTATATAGTCTTTCTGTATGACCTGTGTAACTATTTGTATATGTATGTAAGCACTAAATAAATTATTATTATTATTTTGTTTTCTCGGACAATTCCGGTAGCAGTTACTTATAACGCCGGGTGAATACCAGAGGCTTTATAAGTTTGTTTTAATATATTATAATTTAAAAATTTCCTAACAGTTTGACATGTATTTAAAATGACTGATTTTTGAATTTTAATGTAGATGTTAGCTGGTAAGTTTAGGGTTTGTATGGATTTATGCAGGCTGTGAGGAATAATGCCAGTACTTGATATAATTGATGGTACTATAATTACTTTATCCATTCCCCAGATCCTGCGTATCTCATCTGCCAGATCAGTGTATTTTTCAACTTTTTCCGAATAAGTTTTCTCAATATTATGTGTATTAGGAACGGCAATGTCTATTACATACGTAGTTTTATGACTTTTGTCAGTTGAGTTGATATATATATATATATATATATATATATATATATATATATATATATATATAACCAGATATATAAATAGCCAAATTAAAAAAAAAAACGATGTAAATGGCTACATTACTAACTGCGAACATTGTCAAAAAAATAAAGTAATTAGAAAAAGAAGAACGTTTATTTATGGGCCTATTCTGAACATATTTTAACATCGATGTTAGCTTACATCGCTGCAAAAATCAATTTTTAACCAATCGGGTATCAAGTTTTTTAAATATTACCTAGCAACGTTCAAAATGTTAATTAACATCGCTGTAAAGAATGTTTAGAATACGGCTATTAGATATAGATAGGTCCAATGACATTAACTGAAAACGGAAAAATATATTATTTTATTATATTCAAAACGCAAATAATAATAGTTTTACATTTATTTAAAAATATAGTAACAATAATTTAATTATTTTTTTTATGTAAAAATTAAATAGAAGTGATAATCAATTTAGAAATAATAATCAACGTTTTAACAATTTTATTTTAGTATTGTTAAAATTTAAAATATGTACCGCTACTGTACTCCTTGTATACTATATCGATTTGTTGCTTTTGCCATCTGCACACTATGCGATGAACTTATAGTATATAGCATAGAATATTAAAAATTGTTAATGCGTTTTGTTATTATTAAACAATTACTTAATTATTGCGTTTTTAATAATGCTAGTTTTAAAATTTTGTTTTATTTAAATCGCAAGTGTATAGTTATCTGTCCATACTGCGATCAACTTGTAATAGTAGTTTGTATATATTTCCAAACGGTGGCAGCATTATTTACATATAGGCGTTGTTACTTTAATATTATAAAAGTTAAATAAAACGATAAATATTAGGAACATATTATAATACGTACAACAAATGTTGTTAGTTTATAACATTTAGTAATTTTAGTCAATTTGTAACTTATTACTTAAAGCAATGTATTTTTAGTTGTATTAAATTTATGATCTTGAGTACAACAGATTTAAAATAAAAATAAATAGGTGTATTTGTAGGTTTAATTAAATGTTGGTGCATTTGCTTTACCAAAACCATCTGCTTTAGCGCTAAAATGCTAGCGACGGTATAAAATATTTTTTTGGTATTTGATTGGCTCTCAATCACGATTTTCACGTTATAGTTAGAATATTGAGTTTGAGTGAACAGATCCAACTTTGTCCTTGTGTCTCTGGTCCAAAATACCTTATTCCAATTCATTCTAAACGCACAAAACTAAATCTAGCTTTTAAAGAGTGGTGACCTTGCTCGAGACTAACATACTTTTTTCTTTATAAAACTTATTTTTTTTATTTACTAACAATAAATACTAATTTAAATCTGGCAACAGATTTTTTAATTTTTTATTTACATTAATGAAAATAGTGAACATGTAAAGAAGCGCCTTTAATTGACAATAGTGTACATTTAGTTGCCCGTATCATGAACATATAAATAAACTAGAATAAGTTTTTAATACATAGTATATACAGGGTGATTATAAATGTTTGGGATTATGTAACTATCTAATGTACGTTTGTGCCGCTCTACAGCTAGATACGAATTGTGTGGCCGGTATAATAGGCAACTTAATATACACAAAAATGCGTGAATAAAGTTGCCTATCTTAGAATTCAATAATAAAAATATTTTCATATGTTTATATTGTTTACATGTTTATAATTATCAGTAGTAAACTCTCGAACACAATCCGAAATAGAATAGAGCCATTTTTCATTATCAAACCGCCCATTCCTAAAGTAGGAATCAATAATAAAAATATTCTCTTTATTTGTATACATTCTTATAACCTTGCTTGCTTGACAGCTGTCAAAGTTGAACTGTCAAAACAAATAGTATTGTGAACAATTTTATAAAGACGGCATATTTAAAGTGATTACATAATCCCATTTATTTATAAACTCCCTGTTCTAATAACTAATATTGTTTTATTTTCAACAAGCCAGTTTGTTAAAAAATATTTATATATTTTGCAGTGTGTTTTTTATTTAAAAAAATCTAAATACAAAAAAAGTTAAAATAAGAAAAAATATTAAATTTTAAAGAAATTGTTGACATTAAACTGATTTAAAAACTAAAACAATTAACAAACTTATTTATTTAATTATTGATCTTATGAATACAATATTTACATCTTAAGGTGACGGTACTGTCGTACAATTGGTTGCGTCGTATATGCACATTATACAACTGATCACGTCACGCAATGTAGAGATTGAAAGTATGAACTTTTAAGCAGGTCATAAAAGAAGTTTAATTTTTTAAGTTAACAATAGGTTTTTATACCAATTATTATAAACCGGCAGTTCTAAAATCTTTGTAAATACGTTGTTTATTCATATCCTTGATGTTCTATGGCAACCAGATTAAACTATATCCAACTTTAGTAACATTTGAATTAGAGCCATTTTTATAAAACAGTTCTATGTAATTTTTAAATAAACTCTTAAACTTTTTTTCAATATTTTGTAAAATTGAATTATTAAATAATTAAGCAACTTTTTGTGAAAAGTTAAGTTGATTAGTTCCGCCATTATCTCGTAGGTGGCGCTTATATATTGCATGACTGCTTGTGTTTTTTATGCATATCTTCAAATTTTATTAGCGAAAGAAATAGTCAGAGACGTAGAAAATGTTCAAACAACGATTGCAGTCCAATAATATTACACAACACAGTGTATTAGTTTTAAACGCATATTGCAGGTTAAACAGTGATATAAACGTACAGCTAATAAGTAAAACAAATTAATTCTAATTTCAAACTTCAAAACTGACTTTTCTAAAACATCGCCTACTAATCAGTCGACGTAACGTTTATTGCTTCAACACCTTCTCTTGGGACGGCGACTAGCTGATCGTTTTAGCCCCATCATCAGGATAAACTAATGGTGTTTTAGTCTATAAAGACCCTTGGTTTTTGATGTCGGCGATCATCTCGTTTGTGGACCCGTGGTCAAACATGACGTTGCCATCCTTAATCTTGTCGCGTAAGAAATGGTACTTCATATTAATATGCTTGCTTTAGTTGTGAAATACTAAGTTTTCGGAAAGTTTTAGTGCTCCCTGATTGTCATTAAGTCTGTTCCAACATACGATTTGGACAGTTTGCAAACCGTCCAAACTGTGCACACAAACAAATATTTGTTATCCTTAGGCAATCTTTTATACACAGTAATTTGTTTGTGTGCATAGTTTGAACGGTTTGCAAACTGTCCAAATCGTATGTTGGAACAGACCTTATGTGTATTAGTATAGATCCTTGAACTACACTAATTTCAAGCATTCGGTTTTGGAGATATATGACCTCCTTAATTGGATGTTTCGGATATAGCCATGTATTCAGCTTCGTTTGAGCTTAGCGTCACCGTACGTTGCTTCTTAGATTCCTATGATATTAAAGAATTTGCCCACAAGAAACAACAACCGGTAAACAATTTTTCTTCTGTATTTGCTGGACTATAGCAGATACTGATGTCCGCGGTACCTTTTAGGTAGCTGACAGCATGGCAAATATCATAGGTAAATCAGCGGACCAATCAATTCACAAAATAAATATTTTGTTTCTTGATCCGCTAAAGCGTTTTTATCTTTTGTTAACTTCGTGTTTGGGTCGAGTAGATTCAGTAATATTTAGTCGCCTTCCATAGTGAATTTGATTTCCAGACAATACTTTGCTTTACCCAAATCCTTGATGTAGTAGCTGCGTTGCCGTTTCATCGCTTCTTGACGCTACGAAGATGTTATCCACGTAGATTACTATATAAGTTGCAATATCCTCTCCTCGTTTTAGTAGGTAGATGCAAGTGTAGGTTCAGCTTCTATTCGACAAGGTAGTGTTCAATTTTTTGTACAACTGTCTGCCGGCTTGTTTCAGGCCGTTTAATCCTCTGTCCAAGAGACAGACACAGTTGCCTTTCTTAAGCTTGTATAACATTTCTTCGGCCGCTGTACTTAGATCAGTTTTCTCTTCTACTATAACTTGTAGTAGTTCGGCTAAATTTTTAGGAGCTTTCATACAATTTTCTTTGTTTAGGTTTCCGTTTAAATATGCGGCTGACACGTCAAACTGACAAATTTTTATTTTCTGTTATGAAGTCGATTTTAGCGACTGAGGCAAAACAATTTTTGAAATGCACACCTGGTGTCTGGAAAAAACCTTAAGCAACCAAGCAAGCATTGTTCTTTTTGACGGTTTTTTCAGCTTTAAAATTTTCACGTAAGATCATTCGTCTTCCAATTATCAGTTTATTTGCTGGTCTGATACCAGTTTTCAGATATTATAAAGAAGAATTGATTTTATATCGTTTACCATTGACTCGCTCCATTCTGTTGCTTCTGGAGACGACATCTCGATTGGTACTTTGGCTAAATGGCAGAATTCAGTCTTCACACAGTTTGCTTTAACTTCGTTTTTTTTAAACTATAGTTATATAATCATATTGTAAACCTTTCTCGGTAGGCCTCTGTTTCTTCGTTCTATCCTAGGTCTGCCGGGACTTCTTCTAAATTTGAGTTGCCGTTCATTCTCATTTTTGACCGCCGGTTTTGCTAGATTCTCCATTTCCACTTCATTTACTTGATTTTCATCAACGTGTTCTTGGTTTCTAACGATATCTTCAATAATGATTTTTATCAGGTTCTGGTCGTTTTTTTATGTTGACTCGTCATTAGTTTTCTACGAAACTCTGTCTTTATCTTTTACAAATTATACGTCGCGGAAAACTTCCAATTTCTTTTCTTCTACAAGCCAGATTTGAAAGCCTTTCTAATTTTTAGGATAAGCAAGTCTTCTACAAATGTCTTACTTGCCTCTCTTTGAGCTTTAATTTAGGCAATATACTTGGGCCCCAATTTTTTTCATTTTTTTTACTTTTTAATTTTTCCGCACTATAATTCAAATAGTTTTTTCTCATTTAAACTACTTGATGAGCAGCGATTTTTAATGTAGCAAGCCGTGTTCACCGCCTCTGCCCAAAAGGATTGAGAAAGTTTGGATTGCATTAAAAAACACCTTGCTAGTGTTTTCCAGTTTGATTTTTGACACTGTATTTTTATAAGTATTTTAATTTTCCTTGAAATTCCGTTCTCATTGAGCCGCAAACGTCTGAGTAAACAATTACAAGCATTTGAAAACTGGAACGAGTCACTTTTACTCTCGCACACCCGTCGCATTCAAAATATTCAAATTTTAATTCCGCTGCATGCAGATTCTTGCTTGTTAAGGCGTTCTTTAAGCTACGCAAGTTTAAGTGACCCATTATTTGATGATGTTCGCAAAAACTATGGATTAATTTTGCTAAGCATGGTACGTCATTGGAAATGTTGTTGCTTCTGGATACTATATACAAGTTGCCTACGCGCTTTGCAGCAAGTATTATTTCATTTTGATTGTTCTAAATTATTGCCTCACCGCGAGTAAACAGCCCTTTGTGATCTTTATCAGTTATTTTACTTATGGACATCAGGTTTGTCTGAAGGCGCATGTAATGTCACGTTTTCAGCCCCAAAATCTACCTTGCCAATTGCCAATATGTTTGTTGTATTCCCGTTGGCTAAACTTGCCAATGGCTTTAAAACCTTTGATGTCTTTGTACAAGTGTGACGTGGCATCACTGTCAAGACAACACTGTTTGTGAATATTTTCATTTACATTAAAACTTGCGTTTGTTGTCTCATATCTTGATTTGTTTGGGCAATTTTTGGACATGTGGTCTACTTGTCTGCATTTGTAGCACTTGTACTTAAATTCTTTTATTGGTTCAGCTTGCTTGGGTTTCTAATTTTGTTTCTGGTATTGCTTCTTGGATCCCTTGGCCCACATGGCACTTTCCGCCACGCCGCTTTGTTACCCTTTTCTTGCATCGTTTTCTTTCATTATTTTCACCCGTAGAACTTCTGGAATCGGCAACTCGTCGCGTGATTTGATTGCGCACCAAAAGTGTAAAAACAAAAATGAATAAAAGGTCGTTATTTATTTCCACGTTTATGCTACCAAGATTATCTTCGGCGTCAAAAAATCGGTGCTCATCATCGCTGTCCGCTATTTTTTGTTGAGTCAACCTTTTTAACATCCTTTCATGATCGTCTTCTAGATCATAGATGTTTTCAAGTTTTTTTCAAATTTCCCGTTTCACACCCTTTGACTTGTTTAAGTTCGTTTGGGCTTATCAATAGCATGATATTGGACTTAGCTTTTGTATCATTTTTAATCCATTCGACGTTTGCGTTTCCTGCTTGTGGCTCCTGTTTAACAATTTCTCCGTTCGCATAACCAAACGCGTCGTTTTTAACAAGCAGTGCTTCAACTTGTACTTGCCAAGCGTCATAATTATCCTTATTCAGCGGTTCGATTCAAAAATGGGTAGTCATTTTCACAGGTTCTATTCACTACACAACTGTACTGTTCGTGTTTCTTATCGGGACACAATATTCGCACTTTGTTTAGATTTCACGATTTTGCTTTCACTTGTGTTTTTCATGAACATATTCAATCCGTTCACTTACAGCCGTTTCACTGGGCCCATAACCTCCAATAATATTACACGACACAGTGTATTGGTTTTAAATTTATATCACTGTTTAGCCTGTTATATACGTTTAAAACCAATACACTGACGTAATATTATTAGAGTGCAATCGCTGTTTGAACAGAAAATGTATAAAATGCAATTTAAAGTTAAGTAGTCTGGACTGTAAAGATGATCGATTTTTTAAAAACAGCATTGTTGCGTTAATGTGAAACAAAATAGTGAAACAACCTGACTTTTTTTGTTAATTTTTCTTGACGCTATTCCCAAACATTTTTCCTCAAACCTATGTAATAAGATAGCATAATAAGCGCCATTTACCGTAGTTTTTTTTTTAATCAATCATCAAGTTTAGGATTTTACTTGACATGCATTCACTTTATTTATACCCAAATGGTCATTGCCATTGACATTGCTAATAATTCCTTCACTTATAGTCGGCGATCATTTTAGACCAGTTTTTCAATATTGACTCTTTTACATCTAATCGATCAGAACATAAGTCATCTTCTAAAAACTCATATCCCATCTTAAAGCTTTTGGCTTAATATTGTTATTAAAATAAATTGTTATTTTACATAATTGTATTTAGACTATCATGGAGATTCCACACAAAAATTAAAAAACATAATTTAAAAAAATTAAGTTTGTTGTCATAGCAAATGTACTAAAAAAACTTACATTTGTGCAACTGGCTTTATAATACTCAAAATACCTTTTAAAGTTTTTGAATCATTAAAATCGGTAGAAAAATAACAACTTTAGTTAATGATATTTATGCAAAATGCAAATGCAAGATGCAGCTTTTAAACGTTAAAGTGACATTTTCTTTCAGTGTTGAAATCGTCGACATACATAAGATAGATTTTTTGTATTATTACATTTATTTTTTGAGCTTAAGCTCGTTTTTTGCTCGATGAGCATATGTACGACCCATTTTGAAGTGCAGATAGTAAACTAATAAAAAAATTAAAATATATTTTACTTGAGTAGTTCAATTATTAAATACTAATTCTTACATCTTACATCCTTTGTTATTTCAGGCTGGTGTACATATCAAAAATTTGAACAAAATATAGCTATTGCCAATAACACTTGTTAGAAGAAACCTTTGTTTTAATTTATTATACAAAATTGATTTTGATATAATTATTGATTATAATGCAGATGCAGCTGTAGATCAAATTGCTAATTTTTTTATGAATATTTTCATTAAACACTTTAAAATAGCTTTTCAATTAAAATCTATTAATTTATTCACAAGTGGTAGTAAATAAAACATAAAAATTTGAGGTTACCCTTGCAGTAACTCAAAAAAAAAACCGTAATAATGCTATGTAATAAAGTCAAAAAAATAAATTATCGAAATTTAAAATAACCATATATGTTAACAGATTTAATTATTTCTTTGTGGGTACTGCAAATAATATAATTTAACACATACTAATGTGGACCTAATATCAGACAAAATCGCCATTTAATATTGTTTAAATAGATACTTTTTCATTTAGAGAAGTTAGTTTTATTGAAATTATATAATAAACTCCTTATAAATAGTAAAAGTATGGCATATGGCATAAATTATAATCTCATTTATTTCCATCTCCAATAAAATAAAATATAAATGACTAAAACCAGTTGTTTAGTTCATATATTATTCATTCTTGTATAATTAAAAATGATTTTGACTCTGTTAAACTATTGCATAACTACTTAATTGTGCATAAATTAACAATGAATTGATAAAACAAAATTTTATTGAAGTATTTTTAATTATTTACAAATGTAGATATAAATAAAATAAGTACAATTGCGCGCGCTCATGATTCTATTAATCTTATAAAAGTTATTACTTACCACTTCAAAAACAAGTCTGCACAATTCTGCAAAAAACTAAAAACACACACGCACACTTATACCGTTTTGAAAAAAAAACAGTATAAGCACAAAAGGAAAATAAAAAAAACTAATCTTGTTTGTCGCTACAATAATTAATTATCAGTATACAAATCAAATTTGTATACATGCAAATTTAAATTGTATTTGAAGCTGTGCAGGTGTACATATAGGTGGAAACGTTCTAATATTCTCGTTAACGTAACATTCGTAGCAGCATCCAGCAATTACTTTGATTACATATGAAGATCCAAAGAAACAATTCCTGCCACTGAAGGCTGTAAAGCGGTAATTGTGTAAGTAGATAGCTATTACTTTGCTTTATTAATTTGAATTAATACAGAAAAACAAAGCAATCTATCTTTAATTTAAGTATAGTAAGCAATGATTGTTTCCTACTTTTAGAGCATTAGAGATTATGAAAGTAATGTTTATTTTCATTTATTTTAGAAACAGTAAAATACAAATATGTATGTGTAGTAATGTGATGATGAGACAATGTATATTTTATAAATGAAATATAACAATAAAAATTTTAGGTGGAATGGAGCGAGCGATGGAATTCACCAAATGTTGGAATTGGGATTGGATGGAACTCACTTAAATAAATAATGATGTAGTTTGATCCAATTAATGAAGTTGACGTGAAACAATAATAGTGAATCACTCAAGATACCAATCGTAAGTGTACTAACCTCATTTTCTTTCTTCATATCTACTAACTTCTAACTTCTAACTTCTAACTTCTAACTTCTAACTTCTAACTTCTAACTTCTAACTTCTAACTTTTCCTTCTGTAGATGTTCTGGTTTCTTCGGGGACATCTATAAGATCCTAAAAATAAAAAAATATAGGTTGAAAGAAGATTGTCGAGATAAATTCAATTATATGTATTAAGAGCATATCGACCGCTACCTTGATTTCCAGTATTGTAATGAAAACAGTTATTTTGACGTCATTCTTATTTTCACATATAATTTGATAATTAATTTATATTTTTACCAGTACATTTAAAAAGGATTAAACTATGTTTTTGAGTAATTTAGTCAAATAATAATTGGAAATAGCCAAAAAATTGATCCAAATATAGAAATAAATACATTTTTAGGTTCTTTTAAATGAACTTTAATGCTATTTGCAAATATAATTTGACTAAAATACTCTGACCAAATATAGTTTAATCCTTTCTAAATATACTGATAAAAAAATAAATTACTGGAAATCAAGATAGCGGTCGGTATGCTCTTAAATGATCGCAACTTCAATTGGATGGATCATTATGAGGCTGATGCCCGTATTCATAAAACGTCATTAAATATATAATGATTTGTTAAAAATATAACAAAACGTTTAATCGAATTTTCTTATTCATAAACACTCATTAGCAATAATGTTCATTATTCATTAAATTTTATTTAACGCACTATTTTTGTGCCCGTATTCATAAAAGTCAGTTACAGTAACGGATCGTTAAATTTGACAACCGCAAAATTATTTATACTTATTCTACTATAAAAACAAGTTTGGCATAATTAATAACTATTAGAAATAAATAAAAAATAATATTTAATAATAACGCAAAATAAATAACATGTATTTCTATCAAATTTATAAAAATAGTTTTGACGATTTATCGAATTGTGAGATTATGTTGTCACATTTAATAATCATTAAATTTAATCAGCTTTTATGAATACGGGCATTAAAACAAAACGAATCATTAAATTGACACATCTGTTTGATTTGAAAATGTATAATTATCTGTATTAATTCACAGTATTTGAGGTTATATTGTATAGGTTAACGTATTAAAAACTTATAAAAAACAAAAGTAACTAAAAAGTTACTAAATAATTTAACTAATGACAATTTATTTATAAATATCATTATATTTTTAATGTTCATTAAATTATAATGATTCGTTTGATAATGAATCGTTACAAAAATGTTTTATGAATACGGGCATGAGGCTGAAAAAGGTACAATTAAATAAAAACATGTCAATTAAAATCATTGTTGCTATGGTAACTATAAATAAATTGTATTTATTATTAATTTTTTCAATTACAATTCCAATGTTGAATCTAAAACAAATCTGTTATATACAATTATGACTGAAATTAAAAAGATATGTTAGATATTACAATTTCATTTATTGAATTGTAAATTGGTATTTTATGACTAACCGGCTGGAATGATGCTAATTGATTTGGATAAAATTTCATTATTATTCTTGGATCTAAAAGATATTAATTTTATATTCAAACTCTTTTTTCTCTAAATCCTTATAAAAAAATTCTGAAAAACAAATTTCTAACCGCGACGCTATTGTAATTAAGATACAACTGAACAGAAATATTATTATTCACAAAAAAATATTGTAAGTAAGACTTAATACTTGATCATAATTCATTCATTTAAATAAATTAACAAGTTTCATAATTTTAATTTTTTGCTAATGTATTAAGGACAGAATTGTCAGGAATGGTTCCGTGATAACCACCGGGAGCGCTTCACTAGCACTGTAGTAAAATACCGCCCATGGCGACGATCACCCAATAAAATCAAATTACCAATTGTGTAATAAAAACAGTACCAAACGTAATATGCGGAGCCATCGGTGGGCTTATTGTTTACGCCCAAAAGTATCTTCATCTTCGGTGCTACTTTTAAAGCAAACAAATAATCATTTTGTGGCATAATTTTTTTTATATAAATATTATTAATATGAACTAAGTTTGAAATAAATTGATCAATTTTTACCACTAAACTTTTTTATTTATTAATATATTTTTACCACAATAGCTTATTCAAATGTTGTTATTATACTCATAATAATGCCGAAAACGGAAATGAATTATCTTAATTAACTTCCGAGAAAAGCTGCACGATAGTTTTATGCAACAATTTTCCCACTTTAATTAGTATTAAACTTTTATTCATAATCGTTTATGGTATCAAAAATCACGCTTTACTGATTATCTCGGCCATTCGTGAGCAAACGGCAAAAATTTTTAAACAAAAAATCGCAAAAATCAACCGTCAATTTCGTCTATATGCATTGTTGGGCTACATCCACACCTAACGCAACAATTCACGTTTTACTCATTATCTTGGCTATCCGTAGGCAAGTAACAAAATATTGTTTACCAAAAAATAAAAAATAAATTACCCGACAATTTCATTAATATGCATTGTTAAGCTAAGTGCACACCTAACGCAACAAATCTTATTATCTCGGTCATCCGCAAGAGAGCGTCAAAACTTTTCTCACCGAAAAATCGCAAAAAAACAACCGTCAATTTCGTCTATATGCATTGTTGAGCTACGTCCACACCTAACGCAACAAATCACGTTTTACTGATTATCGCGGCCATGCGTAAAACCCGTGTGACACTGTCCATAATTATGTCTTGAATTATATATATAATTATCGATCAGATCATTCACGTGTGTAAAACACACAAATTATCAAGGTCACAATAGTATCTTGAAAAATTAGAACATGTTCTATTTTCCCATCTATAATCAACGCGAACGTGAGCACATCACGTTCGCATATTATTTTTTATTATATTTTCTAATTTTTTTTCAATTTTACCACTGCAGCTCCACATCTAGCAATTGCTACCACTTTTTTAATTTGTTCTGCTTCCATTCTTTATTATTTTGATTAATTGTATAACTAACTGTAGCAATAATAAATTTAAAACAAATGACAACCTGCAAAGTGTTGAAAACATTGAAACGTGATTTGACAGATCATAGATAAGGCGCATGCGTGGATTTATAATTATATAAAGAACTATTTACAGTGTCATACAGGATATAAATTTTATATATGGAATTATTGCACAAATTTTAATAAAAATTATCTATATAATTTAAGACATAATTATAGACAGTGTCAAACGGGTTTAAGCAAGTGGCAAACAGTTTTAACCGAAAAATTGCAAAAAAATGAACCGTCAATTTCATCTATATGCATTGCTAAGCTACGTCCACTCTTAACGCAACAAATCACGTTTTACTGATTATCTCGTCCATCCGTTGGTTGGTGTGCGTCAAAACTTTTCTTACCAAAATATCACACCTAACGCAACAAACCATGTTTTACTGATTATCTCAGCCACCCGTGGGTGAACAGCAAAAATTCTTAACCTAAAAATTGTAAAAAAATCAACCGTCAATTTCATCTATATGCATTGCTAAGCTACGTCCACTCTTAACGCAACAAATCACGTTTTACTGATTATCTCGTCCATCCGTTGGTTGGTGTGCGTCAAAACTTTTCTTACCAAAATATCTCAAAAAAATCAACCGTCAATTTCGTCTATATGGATTGTTAGGCTACGTCCACACCTAACGAAACAAATCACGTTTTACTGAATATCTTGGCCATCTATTAGATAAGATAAGATAAAATAAGATTTATTTTACACAAAATCCAGTACAAAAAAAATTCAGTATGTGCTAGTCAAATAAAAATAAAATATACATCAATTGCATTAAAATATTAATCAAATACGTACATACAGTTTAAAATTACAATAAATTAATAGACACTAAAATAATATTTGCAATCTTAACTAAACTTTAAAATTGATTGCCATGTATTCGTCGATGGTGTATATTACTTTAGCAGTAAGGGGTTTTTTGAGTACACTTTTGAACAGTTTGTAATTATTTTTCTTGATTTATTCTGGTAAATGATTGTATAGTTTAATGCTGGCATAATCTGAACTTTTCCATAAAGCACTCTTTTATGTTTAACAGCTGACAGTTGTTGACCGTGTCTAGTATTATATTGATGATGGAAGCCAAGATGTTCTAACTTATTTATATTTTGTGTAACATAACAAGCACTCCGCCTGCAGCGTGGTGCTCCAAATTCGTCTTCGTGCGATATGGGCATACTATCCACTCTTGTTATACAAAATACTATTATATTGAAATAAATTCGGGTTATGTTTGACATCTGACGTTTCGCATAATTATCAAATTCAGAACTACCTATAATTTTGGTTAAATTATGCTGTTAAAATATTTAATTAAAAATGTTTTTAAGCCTTATTGTATAATAACAGTTAATAAATAAGACTTCTTAATCTATTTTTGACATTTTATAAATAAAAAACCATTTGTATTTAGCGACGTAATCAAATAAACATTGGCTGCGTTCAGTACAACTCATCAGTTGCCAGCGCTGACCTATTAAGCGCTGAGCCCGTCTGAACGGTATATTTTGCCACTGTTGCCAACCGTGTAAACTTTTATCAACTACATAAACATAAAGCTCAAAGTTTTGAATTTAAATAAATGATTTAATTAGTTTATGAAGCCACTACTTAGCGAGATATAATATATTTTCAATAAGTAATGCCATCTAAGTACGGCAATTGATTATCTTTATCATTTTTTACTTCTCTCACTCAAGTTATTACAGCGTTAATATTACGTTGTAATCTCATTTACCCATGTTGCTCCTTTTCCCGTTTAAAAACATATATAACTGCTACGTAGTTTGGTTTTGACATGATGAATTTATTTTTTAAATAAAAGCGCGGAACAAGCGAACTTAGATGTATGATGAGTAAAATGACAGGCGCTGCCAGCAAACAATAGTCATCAAGCGCGTTCAGAACGCATGATGAGTCGTCCTGAACGCGGTCATTGTGATTTGTATTTTTTGTATTTATGGTTGGTACGGCATATCATATCCACACTAGAGTGAATATATGATACATATCCATTCACGCCTGACACCGAAAGGTAAAAAGGCAATTGAATAAATAAATAAATAAAATCCATTCAGTTAGGCGTGAATAAAAGTGACAATATATAGAAGAGAGTAGAAAAAATAAATTTGTGATAAAAACATAGTAAATTGTTTTATTATTTCACTAATAAATTTATATTTATTTTATAATAATTATAATTTTTTTTTATATATTGTTTGAATTTATAATTAATTAAAATTATTTAAAAAAATATTTCCTGCTGTCCAGAATTCTTGTATTTGGGTTTAAACTTATTTTCCCTTCGACCTAGAGTTACTGTTTTATAACCGGGTCAAAGGGAAATCGATTATAAATCCAAATAAAAAAAAATCTGTATAGCAAAAAAACTTTTTTTTAAATATTACTAATCATAAATTAAAAAAAAAACAGAATTAATTTGAGTGGTGACAATTTATTATATTAAAAAAACATTATAATATTATAGTTATTATAAAATAAATACTTCTAGATACAATTAATATTATTAGCATCTCTACATGACGAAAAAATAAACTTAAATGACAATTTATGTCTCGTTTAATGTAACCTATACTAGAACTTGCATCTAAAAACCAGCTATCAATAAACAACTAATTACAATCTGCCTAAAGTTTGTAAACATTGTTACAGTTGATAAAAATATAAATACCTAATTAGCTAACAACCTAAAAACTAGAAACATTGATTTGTAATTTATATTAAATGATATACCTGGTTAGAGCATATTTACTCAATAATAATTAAATATAAGATGTATCAATAGCACAAAGTCGTAGGGGTCAGTGCATAATGGAACTTGTTGCTTGAAATCGATATTCCAGTTTTGCGCCAACCTGTTGATTTAAAATACTAACTGATATTATAACCAAATTAATCCTTCAGCCCCGGTTGAATACTGGGTATAATTAGTGACGCAATTATAAATCTGCTAATTTTAATTAATTAGTGTTACATATGTACCAGATACAGCCAGATTACAAATTATAATATCTTTGTCTGTAGATATGTGCTCTGCAGTTTGCGTAAATAAACGTTTTATTTAAATTTAATTTTAATTATTATTGTTATTTTGCCTTGATATAATTATTTAAAATCTTTTTCGTTAATAATAATAAATTTCGTGTGATGTAATTAATACCTATTAGTTAATAATAATAGACTTTATTTCTACCAAATTATTGAGACATCCAAATGAATCTATTTGAACTTGATTAAATGTAAAAATATCTATGCACTTCTATAGATAAATTATTACATTTTTGTTGTGTATAGATAACCTCTCTTAAAGTATATTTCCGTATTTTTATAATGTAAACCTTTAAAAAATCTTTATTAGACGTCCACGATTTTAAGATATTTTTGCGAAATCCAGATTGATGCACATTAATTCAATTTACACAAAATTAATGATAAAAACATATATACATCATTAGAACTAAAATCTTTAGTTGTTTTCATTCAAATTAATCTATTGTTGAAAAAATGAAACTAATTCTCTTATTACATTATAAGCGCTTGAGTAATAAGGGTTTTGTGAAAAATAGTTCAAAAAATCTAGGGTCTTGTATTAAAACTAAAAATATAGATGATCAGAAAAGCCTTTGTTTTGTTGAAGACAATTAAAAATTGTGCTGCAAACAATTTATTCAAATGGGAAACACAATAAATGATGATACAAAAAAAAGTATGCTGTTAACTTAAGGAGAATTATTATGAATTAAACTAAGTTAATAAATATTCTAAGGGAAACACAATAAATGGTAATACAAAATGAAGTTAGTAATTATTTCAGGAGAAACACAATCAGTTGTATGAAGTAATTAGTTTATGGGGAATTATTATGAATTATGTTATAAAGTAAATAGTTCTTTTAAGAAAAACATAATAAATTGTAACACAAATTAAAGTTTGTAGTTAACTTTTAGGGGATTATTAATTATGCTACAAAATGAAGTTAGTATTTATTTAGGGAAAACTTTGCCGCAGTAGCTAAAATATTCTCTTCCAATGCAATGGCTCGCCGTCTGTGTGGCCTACCTGCATTTGCATTTAGAGGAATTAACTGCCCAGTCTATTGCAGTCTTTGATCAAAACAACAAATTACATTTGTTGAAGGTTGAAGACAATCAGAAAATCTGTTTTGATATTCATCATTGGCTGCATTTGCATATTTATTCAAAATAAAATAGAAATACCAAATTAAAAAAAAAAAAACTCAACAAATGACTTTCGAAAAACCTGTATTTCTACTTAGGGTGGTGGATGGGGTAATTAGTTGTTGAAATAAACAAATAAAATAATTTACCAGCTAGGGGGCAAGTATTTTAAAGAGAATGGTAAAAACCGAAAGTGTATGCAACCCCTGCATCCGGAATAATAAATTAATGAAAAATGGTCTAAAAAAAGACAGTTTTCAATTTACAGCAACCTTGATTGAAGTTATTGAAAAACAAAATTAAATTTGAATTGTTTCAAAAAAACAACTGCAAAAGATAGTTTTGAGTTTTGTCGTTTTGTGAAAAAAAAACTTCAACTCCATTAGTTTAAAATCTGCACATTGGAAAAATCCCTCCTGTATACAAAATCTGCTTGAAATCGACACGGTGGTAAAAAAGATTACTTTTCAACTGCTATGTTTTAGAGTTGAGTTGAGTTGAGAAATTTAGTAAAAAGTTTGTTTTTGACATTTTATGTATCATCACAAATATACAAAGATAAAGATGCGTGTGCGGCTCAAAATGTAGCTTTTCTCAAGACCTATATGAAAATTGTTTTACAATAAAATCTAAATAGTGTAACGGGAGTGTAACAGGGGTTAACAGCAGAACTTATGCAAGATTTAAAAGTTCAAAATAACTTTTAAGTAGAAACTTGGTTATCAAAAAAATAACATGCAAAGTTAGCACATCCTTCACATCTAATGGTGGTATTATTTCTTTTTGCGGGTGGATACACAATACATTTACCACATCTCTTTTGAACAATAATTTCTCTGTGGGTTTTTTATATTTTAAAAGAAACCTTTTTATATGTGTAAGGGTAACTTTTAAAGTACTAGAAATAATAAAACAAATTAATTTAAAGAAATATTTACGTTATTTGTCGCTATTAGCACTTTATGCTCTCAGATGAAACAAAACATTAAAACACGTGTAACTTAAATAAAATATTTACTTATATCATAGGTTAGCTAGACTCACAAAAGTAACGACTACTTAAAGGTTAATTTCTAAGTTATATTTACACCACAAGCTAAAATTTATTAAACTACGTAATAAATATGACAGTCACTTTTTGTTCTTATTACTATATAAACTTTTAAATTATCACAGACAAGTATATCACTAAGAGAGTTCATAAATAAAAGAAAATGCACTAGACCTAGGTTAGAACATGAGAAATTTTGCTCGAGCTAGTACAGTGTAATTTTGTAGCTTACTATTTGTGTTTTGTTTTGTAAATGGGATTTTAACACTTTAACAACATTCCATAAATTCAAACTACTAAATTGCGTTTATTAAAGTATCATGTGGTAAACAATCCAACGTTTTTGTAAATCTTTATAAATATTTCATCCAATTTACACCAGCTGATCTATGTTAGAAGAAATTATTCAGTAATACACAACTTAGTTAGTAAATGTAGCCCTCTTTTTTACAAATCCATGTTGTTTATTGCTCAATTGACTAAAAACGCATGTATAGATATGTTCTGAAAAGATACTTTCAAATACTTTGCTGTAATTACAAAGTAACGAGTTTGGTATGTACTTACTAATTTCAGCTTTGATGCCTTTTTCTATAAGTTGGAGCGAGGTTAAATTCTTTTCAGGATATTGGATTAAAAAAATGCCTAAGAAAGTCTAGAACAATTAATGTTCTTGCTAGAAATTTTGAAATTCCATCTGACCGTTTGAAATATTTGCCACTATTTCTTTCAATATTGTAAAGTCTCCCATGTTTGTTTTATAGCTTAATGCTTGAGTATAAATTAGATTATCGCGTGATAAATATGCTTTTTTAAAACGTTCTGCAAAGATCTTAAGAATTTCTTCTCTAGGTTGAAGTTTTTATGTTCTATTGAATTAGTATTATAGCAATTATTATAATATAAAGTTTATAAAGCTAATAGACAATTATATTTGATAATTCAAATCTGCCCTTAAATGAAATTTATTTCTATTGCATATAAATTCTGTATTTTGGTAAGCTAATTTCAAAAAATTACAACCGGTACAAACTACAATTTAGAGTGCAATAAAACATGAGATGATAAGCCAGTGGCATAGCTATCTGTAAGCAAAAGTCTGCAATTTGGAAAAACTCGCAAAACACCTGAAAGAAATTTTAATAGTTTTTGGCCAGAGTTTAATTTTTTGACGTTTTTTTTTATATTTTTAGCTGTATTTTACTACTTTATAGATTTCATAAAAGTTTTTACACTTTTTAAGAGTTTATGGCCGCACTTTGGTGCTTTCCGATAATTATTTTAAGATTAGATTTTATAACAGTATATAACCAAATTTTGGTGCATTCTTACAATTTTTTATACCTTATGGCCGGATGTTGGCTAGTTTTTTTTTTCTGTAAGTAAAATTTTGCACCTTTTGACATATTATGGCCGGATTTTGCTATTTCTAACAATATTTTGATATTTCATAGCCGGCTTTTGCAGTTTTTTATGAATAAAATTTTGCATTTATTAATAATTTCTACTTAAATGTTGCCAATTCTAACAGTGTTTAGATATTTTATAGACGGATTTTGTTATTTAAGGGATTTTATTATACATAATTTTTCAACAGCCGGATTTTAGTGCTTTTTTACAATATTTTAATGCAAAGCCAAATTTATTTTTTTTTAATTGATAAGTTGATATTTCATAGCCGGATTTTGCTATTTTTCATAAACAGAATTTTACACTTTTCAACAGTTGATGTCTGGATTTGCTTCCTGACAGTATTTTTATTGTTAATAAAAACAAATCTAGCCATTATGTTTCTTTTAACATTTTTTAGATATTTTATAGCATGATTCTGTTTATTTTAACATTTTCAATTGTTTTATGACAAGAATTTGATGCTTTTTAAAAATATATTGATATTTTATAGCCGCAATTAGCAATTTTTAAATTTTTAAATTTCCAAATTATATATTGTTAGCAATCATCATTTGCCGTTCCTTGAAGATGTATGTGAGGCGGGAATCAATGTGGCAGAATTCCCTGGGCTAGGCAATATTACAACGGAGTAGGCGGATGTAAACATAAACAGAAAGATTGACATTGACATTGAAAAATAGAGAAAATAATGAATCGACGCGTTGTACATTTTCACTGTTTCTAATAACAGAAGTGGGATTCGCACAAGTGCCGGTGACTCGTGGTGTGTTTAAACCTGACTGTGGTGCAATTGTGTTGTAAGAACAGTGAAAATGGCGGACGCACAGCAATCTGTGTTAGTTGATTTAGTGCGAGCATTGCAAAACTCTAGAACCGCTCCCGAACAGGTGGATCTGCCATTGTTCAAACCGGAAAGTGCTGATGCTACAAAATAGATTGGTTATGTGGAGAAGATCAAGAACGAATTTAAGTGGTCTGATTTACAAGTTCTTGTGAGGATTGGTCAGTTTCTAATGCGTAACGCTAAACGCTGGTACAAATTATGGTCGCCCGACGATAGAAATTGGATGACATTTTGTCGAGATTTTGTGGAAGCGTTTCCGCCTAAAAGAAATCTTGGCATGTTGTTGGAAAAAGCCGCTGCTTTAAATAGCACACGTTTCAACACGTACGAAATGTATGTACACGAAAAAGTTTCGCTATTGAAAAATTTACGTGCATCTTGGAGTGAAGCTGATGTGGTTGAGCTGGTAGTTCATGGCATATTTGAAATTGATGTGCGTAATTCAGCTGTCAACTACTGAACGTGATAATTCGAACTTGATTTCACGTAAGCGTTTGTATCCAAGCCGTGAAGAACAGCAACGTTCAGCACCTAAATGTTTTGGTTGTTGCAAGATAGGACACATTCGTGCAAATTGTAGTAAAGCGAGAAGACCACCGGAGTCAAGCCCTAGTACGTTTTACAGAGACACCAGACAACAAACTGCTTCTTCATCAGGTGTGGGAACTTCTTCTGGGGAAGCAAATTGTACCTTTTGTAGAAAACAAGGACATACGGTTTTAAATTGCTTTACAAAGGCTGCTATCGATAAACGAAAAAGTGTGAACTTTTGTGAGTCTGGTTATCCAATGGGAGCGACAGAAGTTACAATAGATAGTAATTGTTTCCGTGGACTGATTGATACTGGGTCTGACGTATCGCTCATTTCGGATAGATTTGTTTCATTGTTTGAACACAAAATCAAACCATGCAGTATGTCATTGAAGGGAATCGTACCTGGTAGTCTGTTAACGATGAAAACATTTACTGGATTTACGGAAATTACTGGACAGAGTACGACTATCAACTATTTGATAGTACCTGATTTTGCTCTTGATTACGATGTGTTTATTGGACGAGATCTTTATGAAGATACCTCGCTGGCTACGATAACAGATCATGAAGGTTCGAGAGTGATTCGACAACAATTGCCTGAAATACGACGAGTAATAGAGTCTACTGAAGAACACGATGTGATTGTACATGAGGAACATCGTTCGATGATACTTGACATATTGCAAAAGTATGCTGGAATAATAACATCGGGTAATAAAGTTGGCACCGTGAAGAATGCAAGTTTTGAAATTTGTTTAGATAAGGACATTATTGTAAATCGTGCTCCTTATCGATTAGCTGAAATTGAAAAAGCTGCTGTACGTGAGATTATAGTAGATTTACTTAAGAACAACATCATACGAGAAAGCGACTCTCCGTTTGCAAGTCCAGTTATTCTTGTAAAAAAAAAGGAAGGATCTTATCGCATGTGCGTCGATTTTCGTAAATTGAACAGTCATACGGTTAAATTGAGGTACCCTTTACCACTGATTGATGACCAGTTAGATCGGCTAGGAAAAGGCAAATATTTTACGTCTCTCGATATGGCATCGGGGTTTCATCAGATCCCAGTATGTGAGGAGTCTATCTGCAAGACAAGTTTTGTGACACCTGAAGGACAGTACGAGTACTTGAAAATGCCGTTTGGTTTGGCAAATGCGCCAGCTATGTTTCAGCGAGCAATTAATGATGCTCTTGGAAGTTTAAAGAACAAGATTGCGGTAGTTTACATCGATGACATTCTAATCCAATCTGAAACTCCGGAGGAAGGTCTGAATTTTCTTTGCCAAGTGCTTGATGCACTGGAATTAGCCGGGTTTTCTCTCAACATTAATAAGTGCCGATTTCTTCAAACATCGATTGAATTTTTGGGACGAGAAATCTCAGCAGAAGGAATTCGACCAGAGAAAAGAAAGATTGATGCGCTGATAAATTCACCAGTTCCCACAAATGTCAAACAAGTTCGTCAGTTTATGGGATTAGCAGGATATTTTCGAAAATTTATTTCGGAGTTTGCATCTCGTACTGCTAGTATTACGAAACTTACAAAGAAAGATAAAGTGTTTATTTGGGGAGAAGAGCAAACTGCAGCTCGTGATTACGTCATTTCTCACTTGACGTCAAGACCGCTTCTTGCAATTTATAATCCAGAATTGCGAACAGAACTGCATACGGATGCAAGTAGTCTGGGCTATGGCGCCATTCTAATGCAGTACCATGAGGGTGAAAAACGTGAAGTGGCCTACTTTAGTCGGAGAACGACATGTGACGAGTCAAAATATTACTCTTATGATTTGGAAACTTTGGCGATTGTGAATTCGTTGAAACACTTTCGAATTTACCTCCTGGGCATTAAATTTACTCTGGTAACAGATTGTAATGCTGTGAAGTCCACTGCTTTGAAAAAAGACATTTTTCCACGTGTTGCAAGATGGTGGATTTATATGCAACACTTTCATTTTGATATCGTGTACAGAAAATTATTTAGATTATCTAAGTCGCAACCCTGTTGTGCGACGTGTTACCAACAAGAATTGGCTTTACATCGAGCCGAAAGGGAGTGCTGAAGTTCAGGGTATGTTGGAGTCCTTACGCGATGGAACTTTGGACAGTAATCAATATGAGGAAAAGGACGGACTTTTGTATCATAAACGTAACAACGCGAATGGTACTGTCGGTTACCAATGGTTTGTGCCTCGTCAAAGTCGACTGGGACTTCTCAGAATTTTTCATGATGAGCAATGTCATGTTGGGACAGATAAGACGATTTTTTCGATAACTGAACATTTTTGGTTCCCTCGACTGCGGAACTTTGTGAAGAATTATGTTGGTCATTGTCTGGTGTGTGCTGTGAAGAAAACGAGGACAAGGCCCTTGCAAGGTTTTATTTACCCCATGGACAAACCTTCTGAGCCATTCGATACTCTCCATGCGGATTGTCTTGGTCCATTGCCTATTACAGCGGATGGATACAAGCACATATTGGAGTTGTAGATGCGTTTACAAAATATTGTTTACTACTTCCGTTGAAGTCTGTAACGACTCAAGAAACAAAAGAGCAATTCCAGGTGATAATTGGTTTATTTGGGACACCAAAAAGAATGGTAATGGACGCTGGTTCGAATTTTAAGAACACTTCCTTTTCCCAAATACTTGGAATTGTGGCAGATTGAGCACCATTATATTACACCAGATGTACATCGTGGGAATGGTCAGGTCAAGATATATATGAGAACCATAATGAATATTATTCGAATTGAAGCTAAAGTGAAGTCAGAATGGTCGAGCAGTTTGTGGAAAATTCAACTGGTGCTTAATACCACTATGCAGAAGTCTATGAAAGCAACACCAACTCCTTCTTGGTATAGAAAGTTCTACACCATTAATACAAGGGTTGTTGAATAATATTTCGAGTGATCTGAGACCGATTCGTAATCGGCAGCTTGATCGAGCTTGAGTGAGACAGCAGTTAAGATACTGTGACAGATTTTGGTGATGTAAATCGTAAGCGTCGAAATACGATTGAGTATTCGAAGGGAGACTTTGTGCTTATGCATCGTGATTCCAAGATGCATACCAGTAAGAGCGATTATGAGTTTATGGGTCCTTATGAAATTTTAAGTTGTCTTGATAGTGACCGTTATGAGATCAAGAAAGTTGGCACGAATATTGTCAGTAAAGCTGCTAAGCAGCAGTTGAGACTATGGCCTGCAGATTGGTCGTTGAATTGTGATACAGATTATTTGTTGGAGTGTTTTGAGTCAGGAGAAACTGACGAGTTGCCCGATAGAGATGAGTTGTGTTAACTGCCATGTTAGCAAGTAGAATAGTTTTGTGTTTGTTTGCCGATCTCTGTCTCTGAGAAGAAGAGTCGAGATGATGGCTGCGGTCTTACATGTGTTATGTTTGTTTGCCAATCTCTGTCCCTGAGAGGAAAAGTCGAGGTGGTGGCTGCGGTCCCACATGTGTCAAAGGTTGTTTGACAATCTCTGTCCCTGTGAGGAAGAGGTGAGGTGGTGGTTGCGGCCTCACCTGAATTTTATGTTCAATTTCTTGTTTTGGGCGAGTGAGTTGTAATTAATGCTTGAGTATTTTGAAGCAGGATCCAACCATACGAACGCCTAGTACGGCTTCGAGAGCGAAGCTTCCATCAAGGTTGGCCGTGTTAGCAATCATCATTTGCCGTTCCTTGAAGATGTATGTAAGGCGGGTATCGATGTGGCAGAATTCCCTGAGCTAGTCAATATTACAACGGAGTAGGCGGATGTAAACAAAAACAGGAAGATTGACATCGACATTGAAAAATAGAGTAAATAATGAATCAACGCGATGTACATTTTCACTGTTTCTAATAATATATTCTATATGTTTTTTTATACCTTGCTTTCAATTTTTCCGGCAGTAAAAAAGCTTGCGTATCATGGGCAGCGCATTCAATTTTTATAAAAACTTTATTTTATAGCAAAAGCAATATTGATATTTTTTAATCACAATTATATTATATTGTCAAACCACCATCTGCTATAACCTATAAATTTATAGTGACATTTATTATGATTTTAATTAATGTGGCAGCAGTACCAAACTGTTAGAAAAATTAATACACGCGGGAATTTCAAATTTCACATTTTTCACATTCACAACGAGCAGAGCAGAGCAGAACTGTAACAATTGATACTTTAGAAAAATAATTTATAGCACAATAAAAAGTCTGCTAAGTCTAATGTTCAATGAAGTATAATTCTTAAAGTTTAAGCAAATATTTCGACAAAAAAATAGCATATTAATTTCAAAATTTAATAAATAATTGAAGGTTTTGAATTTTTATATATTTTATTAGATTGAAAATTTCATTCTAATCACGTTGCAAAAAACCGATTTTAAAAACAAGTTAAATTGCGTGAGTTCTGCTCGTAGTTTTATGACACTTATCAAACTGCCCCCTTAAAGGAAAAACTCAGTCAAAAAGTCAAACTATCTTTGGTTGTGACCCAACTAATGACAAACTGCAAGCTTATGTGCCTACTTCCTACGTACATGTTTCTAAACTTAGACGTGGAACTAAAAAAACTGATATAGTAAATCATATTAAATCTAAGTTTTCCACGATATAAGTTGATGTTGTTGAGTTACAAGTAAAATCTGAAAGCTACAGCAGCTTTAAAGTTTGTAAAGATTTTTGGCCAGCAAATATAGCGGTCAAGAAATTTATTAATGTTTCTGCTGCATCTTCGGTGGATTTTTTGAAATCTGGTTCCAGCAAACAATCTAAATCCGTCACCAGGAACACCAGCGGTATCTCCATCTATCATCAGAACGTCGGAGGTATAAAAACTAAGCTCAAAGAACTTATGCTGGCTGTTGCTGTATCTAACTACAATATTATTGTACTGACCGAAACCTGGCTTAATCAGCGATGCGGAGCTACAATTAATTAGTTACAGTTTATTTAGATGTGATCGCTCTTCATTAACAAGCCCTAAGCTTGACGGAGGAAGTCTTTTAATTGCTACTAAAACTTGATTTAATTGTACTTTATTAAAACCTACATTTTTAGGTGTTGAACATATGTTTGTAGTTGTTAAGTTTAAGTTTATATTTCTGTGATTAAAGCTGTGGATGTTTTGTTAAAACTAAGCCAACATCATAATGCTTTTGTGATTGATGTAAAATGTGATACTAACCGTGTTATTTTTTTAATTTGCCGACTTTAACGCAATCAATAATTTTTTGCTAAATGTTGATTGGTCTGCCCTTTTTTATAATTGTGATATTGATAATTGCGTTAATTTATTTAACTCTGTGTTGCATTTTGCTCTTCCGAGAGAGTAACACGTGTTTTATTTCGTATAAAAGTTTAAAGTTTGTAATACTAATTTAATATGGCTAAAGGAAGAGGATTTGAAAATGTGCAGAATGTGCGGAGAGACTAAGGAAACTATAGAACATATGTTAAAAGAGTGTAACGAAATGAGAGAAGAACAGATGGAAAAAAATGAGATATTGAAAGGGGACGGAAGAGGGGTAGAATGGATGAGGGCAGTTAAAAAACAAAGAAAAGAAATAGACGAACAGAGAAGAAAATATTCTTAATTGTGTTAATTTTATAAGGATTAAGTTTTAATATTTTGGGAAGTTGTAAATGTATTTGTAAATGTAATTTTCAAGGCCGAAAGGCAAGAAATAAACGTATTATTATTATTATTATAATATGGCTAAAGGTTTGAGATCTTGCAAAGATATCAAATGTGACAAAATATTAACTTTTTTAACAAGTGACAAGTTTAAAGATATGCTTAAAAGTGTAGTTGAATCTGAAATGAAAAAAGTTCATGATGAAATGGAAAAACTGCATGTTGAAATGAAGTCTCTTCGTGACACCAATGTGGGTTTAATCAAATTGTTAACTAATAAACCTAAATTAACATACAATGCCAATAAAAATAATAGTGATTGTAATGATTGAGAAAATAATATTACTATTAAAAAACCAAATTCCAATAACTAAAATGGTTTCTTATCGAATAAAATAAATACTGAAACGGTTAATCTAAAAAATGCAATGTCATCTGATCATCGCAATAAAAATTCAATTTCTTCTCAAGAGAAGAAAAACGAAACTGTTAAAATTAGTGAAGAATGGAAAACAGTAGTCAATAAACGTAAAACACAACAAAAAAAAAATTATATACGGAAACTCGGCTGATTGTGATGGAATTCTTAAAGGTGCACCGAGATCTTCTGATTTTCATGTTTTCAACTTGGATCCAGCCATCAAGGTAGACAACATGATAAGTTATCTGAAGACTAAAAACGTTGACCGGGCTAGATGTGTGCAGTTGAACTCTAAGCGACCAGAAGATTATTCTTCTTTTAAAATATCGGTTCCAACAGAATACGATAATGTAATTCTTAATAAAGAAATGTGGCCAATAAATGTTTGTGTAAATCGTTTTTTAACATTTTTTCACAAGAGAATCAAAATGAATTAGTCCATTCAAAGTGCGTAATTGCTCAAATTAATGTTCAAGGTATGTTAAATAAATTTGACAAAATTGAATTATTTGTAAATAATGAACATATTGATATTGTTTGTATGTCTGAACATTTGGCATTAAATAAAGCCAGACACGAATATTGTGGCCTCTATATAGGCAACTTAGTATACACAAAAATTATGTTAAATGTAGTTAAACTAATGCATTTGTCCGTTTTAGCACTTTTCATTTGCGCTTACATTTTAAACGTTCCATGGACGTTGTTCTGGGATTGAAAGATGTTAAAACGGGCAAAGGCAAAAGTTTAACAACATTCAACATAATTTTAGTGTATACTAAGTTGCCTATACAGAGGCCACAATATTCGTGTCTGGCTGTAACTGTTTATCAAATATTCATTTAAAATTTTTTACACTGATTAGTGATTTTAGCAGATCCACTCATCAACACGGTGGTGTAGCTATGAAAAAATAACGTTAATGTTAAATGTTTAAGAGTTGAAAAATATGCTTCATCTGAGCTTAACATTGAAATTTGTCGTTCCTTATCAAGTATAAATGATGATAATGTAAATCTTATATCTATCTATAGATCTCAGTTAGGTGATTTTCGTATTTTTTCTAATAAACTTGCAGATATACTACAAAATATATTTTTAAATAAATCTAATGAAAAGATAATAATATGTGGTGACATCAATGTTAATTTTTTAAAAGATTCTACCAACAAAAAACTTTTAACTGACTTGTTAAATTGCTTTCAACTTACTGTTGTTAATACTTTTAAACCAACTAGGATATTCACAAACAAAAATGATGATACTTCTATTACACTAATTGATTATATTATAACTAACGTTGAGGATTATAATTGGAAAGTGGTTCAGCCTTTAGTTGCTGATCATTTATCAACGTTAATGTGTTTGCAAACAAAAAATACTGAATAGAAGGTTCCTTCTTCTTTTAACACGAAAAGAATAATATCTGCTAACAACTTAGATATTTTTAAATCACTTGTTACATGTATAGGCTGGAACAATCTTTATTTTATGGAAAACCAATGATGCTTTCCAATATTTTATTGACAAACTATATGAAAACTTTAATAATGCATGTCTGTTAGAACTATTACCACCTAAGAAAATTGAGAAAAGTCCATGGATTACTACAAACATTTGTAATGAAAGTAAGTATTTAAAGCAACTGTTCTGGCTCAGTCACAACTCAGGTTCACAAGAACTAACAACTTTGTATAAAAATAAAAAACGGGAACATTCTGAAAACATTAAACTTTGCAAAAAACAATGTTATTTATAATTCAAATAATAAAATTAAATCTATTTGGTATTTAGTTAATACGTCACTTAACAAAAATATCAAACATAATGCTGTTGACAAAATTGTTGTTGACAACAATATTATTAGTAACAAAATAGATATTTGTAATAGTTTTGTTTAGCACTTTTCTAACATTGCGGAAAGTAAATTAAATATTCACTATAACTTCAAATTATCTACTGATTGTACTTTTGGGAAACATATTTGTAATACGTTTGTCATGACAAACATAACAGTGTATGATATTATTTCTACTTCCAAAACCTTAAAATCTTATTTTTCTGCGGGATCAGATAATATTCCACATAATGCAATTCTTAGTGTCATTGATATTATAAAAGTGCATTTAGTTTATTTATTTAATAGAGCATTAGATGTCGGAGAGTTTCCGTACATTCTAAAAATTGCTGCAGTCATACCATTATTTAAAAAAAGGTGATAGAACCAATGTAGAAAACTATAGAGCCATATCTCTATTATCCACCATATCAAAATTGTTCGAAAAAATCATCTACGAAAGAATGATTTTGTTTATTAATAAACATAATATTTTAAGCAACTGTCAACATGGTTATAAACCTAAATTATCAATTAAAACTGCATCTTGCAATCTTTTTAATCACGTTGTTGAAAATATTGATAAAAATAAACACGTTTTAGGTCTTTTTTTCGATCTTTCTTGCGCTTTTGACACTGTAAATTTTGAATTTGTAATTAACAAATTACAAAACATTAGATTTAGAAGAAAATTTTCAAGTCTAATCAAATCATATCTTTCTAACAGAAAAATGTTTGTTAAAGATGGTTTAGTACAATCTACTACTAAAAATATAAACTTAGATGTCCCACAAGGTTCTACGTTAGGGCCACTATTTTTTCTTATTTATATCAATAATGATTTGCCTGATGCTATATTAGATGGCAGGGTAACTATTTTTGCAGATGACACTAGCATTATGGTAACATTGATGAACTCAAAACTAAAGCATTACAAGCCATTACACAATTCACTTCTTGGTGTAAAAGTAATGCCTTGTTAATCAATCTCAATAAAACAGAAACTTTTCTAAACGACAAATTTTACCAACTGATTTTAATATACATTTAAATAAATTTGAATATAAACTGTCTAAATCAGTTAAGTATCTTAGAACATATTTTGATGCTGATCTTTCGTGGTTGATTATGTTTGCAAAAAAAAATAAATGTGGCATATTTTTCTATTCTTCAGTTATAAAATGTTTTAAATATCAATGCTGTATTAAATATATATTACGCATTAGTATAATCGCACCTTTCATTAAATGTACTTTTATGGGAAACTGCTCCTGATATTTATAGAGTTTCTATTTTGCAAAAAAAATTATTAGGTTAATTTTTAATCTTCAAATTCAACAATCTTGCAAGCCTATCTTTAAACAAAATAAAATTTTAACATTTCCACGTGTGTATATTTTGAAAACAGTATGCTACATCAAAATAAACTCGCATATCTTTAAGACTTTATCTCAAAACCATAATTATTCCACTAAAAATGGTCATCTACTATCCAATGAATTACATAAAACTAATACTTTTCACAACACCTATTTTTGTATAGGTATAAAAATTTGGAATAAATTGATTCTGAATGTAAAAGTCTCAACATGAATAGCTTTAAGAAAAAAGTAAAAAATATGTTATTTGTTAAAGCATATTATAATATTAATGAAATTTTAAGTGACTCAATATTAGTGTAATTTTATAACAATTTTTAATTTGTATTGTGTGTTTGCAATTTGTTATGAGTTCATTTCAACTGTTTTATGTACTTTTATTTGACGTTCACATCCATATTATATATTTATTTGTATTTGCGTTGGCCTAAGTGAATAAATCTATTCTATTCTATTCTAGTGACTGTTTTGTCCCCAAAAAACTATGGCGTGAAAACAATTTTCCAGTTTGGTTTAATAAAAAATTGATTTTACTTACTAGGCTAAAAAAAAACCGTTCATAAACGTTATAAATCTTCAAGACTTTTGTTCGATTATAACGAGTTTTAATCAATTCGTACTTCGTGTAAAAGTCTCAGTACATGTCTATACAAACATTATATTACTCGAACAGAAATCAACATTTAAAGTAACCGTAGACACTTTTGGAAATTTGTTAGTGACACTAGAAAAACTAATGATTTTCCAGCTACAATGTATTATAAACAAAAAACTTGCAATAACAGAGATGACTATGTTAATAGTTTTGCTGAATTTTTTTCCTCTATTTACGATACACAAACTCCATTGTTTGACTTTAAGAAAAACGTATTCTTCTTCTTCTTGGTGCCGTATCCGCTAGCGAATGTTGGCGATCCATCTGGCTATAATGGTTTTATTGACGGCGGCGCGGAACAATTTCACGGAAGTCTTCCCGTACCACTGTCGCAGATTTTTTACCCAGGAGGTACGTCTTCTTCCCGGTCCCCTATTTCCGGCAATTTTCCCTTGCATAATCAGCTGTAGTAGTTGATATTTTGAGTTGCGCATGATGTGTCCTAGATAAGAAAGTTTTCTTTTCTTGATGTTTGACATTACTTCTTTATCTTTGTGTATTCTTATCAGGACTTCCTCGTTAGTTACTCGATCTACCAAGCATTTTTAATTAGTCTGTTGGATATATTTAAATGGATTGAGAACCTTAAATGTAACTTTAGCACTGGACCGGTCGGCGTTTCATCTATGCTGTTAAAACAATGTATTTATTTAATTTCTACGCCATTGCATTTACTTTTTCAGGCTTCTCTTAATAAAGCCAAGTTTCCTCTAGTTTGAAAACAAAACTACATTATGCCTTTACATAAATCTGAAGCTAAGGAGGATATTACTAATTATAGAAGTATATGCATCCAGTCTGCTATTCCTAAGTTGTTTGATCAAATTGTAACTGGTCAAATACAATGGATGTGCAAAAGCATTTTAGTGAAACAGCAACATGGGTTTCGTGAAAGTCGTTCTACTCTTACAAATCTTCTTTGTTACAAAAATGATCTTTTGAATGCCTTTCAATCAAGACTTCAAGTAGATTCTATTTACAAATTTTTTTTAAAGGCTTTTGATCGCGTTAATCATAGAATTTTGATTGCTAAGCTTTGGGCTTTGGGTTTTCATGAATCTGTTGTTGCGTGGTTGTCGAGCTTTTTGGAAAATCGTACACAGTGTGTGAAAATTAATAACTTTTTATCACAACTAATTGTTGTTCCTTCTAGGGTTCCTTAAGAATCTCATTGTGGACCAATTCTGTTTTTACTCTTTATTAATGATCTTGTTTATTCTATTAATTCTTCGTCTTATCTTTTGTTTGCTGACAATCTTAAAATTTATAAAAGAATATGGTGACTTGAATACCGCTTACAGTGGTAGTGGGAGGAGCTTGTTCAGGGTTAAGGAATTCGAGCATTACTATAAACATGCGGTTACTTGAAAAGAATACTATTGTGTCAATATTATAAGTGTCAATAAATTTAGTTTTTAGTTTTTTAATGAGCATTTGTCGGTCAGTATTGTTAGGGAAATTAATTAGGTCTACATACGTGTCAATAATATGATCATGAACAGTGATTGGTGCGTGAATCCTTAATGATGTTGTGAATTTGCTGTCAATTTCCGCAGACCTTTTGTTGGCGGATTTGATTTTCATATTGGGTATCCCTTCAATTAGTTTGGTTGGTCTCCTCTTGCATTTCAAAAACCACGCTTCATGTCCTTCCTCGTTACACGCTGTGCACTTGATGGACTGAATGGTTTTGCAGTTTGATGTTCTGTGGTTTCCACTACACTTACTACATTTAGGTGTAGCATTACAGTTGTCCGACGTGTGTTCAAATGAGTTACATTTGTTGCATGGGATGAGTATTGGAGCCGGGGCTTCGCTTTCATAAACGGCAAAATGTTTGCTTTTATAAAATACTCCTTTTTGTAGGAGGGTTTGGTAGGCATTCACATCTGCAGTTATCACTCTCATTTTAAATGTTGGGTTTCCCGTCATTCGCAATATTATTCTTTTACAGAAACAATGTGTGATGTTGTTCAGCTCAAAGACACTTTTCATTTCTTTGTCAGAAATCTCCTGATAAACAGAAGTAATTACAGCTGAATATGATAATGCGTGAATTTTGTTAGCAAGTTGATTTAAAAGTTTAGTTTCTTTAAAGTTTTTAATTTTTTTTTTTTCATCTCTTGAAGCATGTCCAATGTTGCTGAGTTATCATTATTTGATTTGATATGATAAATCCGGTTTTTGTTGATATGATAATGTCTTTGATGTTGGTTGTACTCTGGCACCATATGTCGGACAATTGAGTACGCAGAAGCTGCTGCGGCGTTTCTACATAGTAAGCATCAATTATAATTGATTTAAACCTACTTGTTTTAATTGCCAATTTTTGCTGGATTTGTTGTTGTTGCGGTTGTTGTTGTTGTTGTTGTAGTTGTTGCTGATGTGGTTGTTCCTGTTGTTGTTGCTGTAGTTGCTGCTGTTGCTGTGGCCGTTGTTGCAATTGCAGTTGTTGTTGATGTTGAAGCTGTGTTGTTGTTTTTGCTGCATCTGTTTTGGTTGTTGTATTTTTAACTGTTGTTCTTTGTTAATAATTAAATTTACGTAACTAGACGTCGTAGGTAAATTTTTATCAGATATTTTAAAATAATGTACTTCTTTCCCCTTTTTATTCCGCTTAGTACTTTTTTCGGGCGACCCTTTTTTTGGTGTTTGTAGGCCGCGGGAATTCCTGATCCGTATCGGACTGTGATACCCCGCACGTAAACTCCATCAAGGACCGCGCGTGGCTCTCCGCATCGCTTCGGTCTTCATGGCCGCTTGGAATTTTCCCGTCGCTGTTCATTTTAATAATTAAATGCAGCTTCAGCCCCGCCTGGGCTGAAACTCGTCTTTGTAGAAGATATCCACAAACAACACTTGTAACTTTCACAACAATTAAAACGAATAAATACAGATACTGATAATAATAATGGTTAAAGTAAATAGACAATTTTATTCGCGTGTGTGCTAGACTAGGGTTCGTAGCGTACTGGATTCAATTTTAATATGCCGTAGTAAAATATAATTTGAAAATATAAATTGAATTTCAAGATAGGTATACAGTTTTAAGAATTTTTCATATTTAATATAACAATTCGTACACGCTTGATATTCCAATAATAAAAATAATTACATTTTATTAAATATAAACTTGTTGTCCATAAAGTATGTAATAGTATATTAATGATAAATTTAAATTTAAAGTTTTACAATGCTTATAAAAATACAGTAATTTTAATTAAGCAGCAAGGGTAAAAATTAAATTAATTGAGAATTAATATTAAAAATAGCAATAAAACGCTATTGTGACAAAAGAAGCAACACCGCAATAGGAACACTGAATACGTAGATGGAGGTCACAACAGCAACAAGTACCAAAGGTTTACAGTAAAGAATATTGAGGAACAGTAGGGCACAACACAGACAAAGAATGGACGACATATAAAGTAAAAATATGTTGTTGCTTGTCAAATTACCATCCGCCTAATAACTACATGCAAATATTAATAGTTAATAATTGAAATGGTATGTTGAATGGATACAGCCTTATGTGTGTTTGTTACATTTATTTAAATATTATATTGATTACAAGTATATTCGATATAAGTATAAGTCATACTTTAATCTTAATTAAGTACAGACTTAAGATCTGACTTAATGACTGAACGACTGAATCCTGAGCTCATCTACACCTATGGTTATATACCTACAGGAGTTGCTCCGGAACCACATTCAATGTCACCTGTGTTTATAAACACTGAATGTGCTTCCGTTGCAAGGTGAGCATTCATGATTCTAATGTTATGTTATGTTGTAATACATTTTATGACCCTGGAGGAAGGGCAGCTATTACGCCACTACATAATGTTAAAACATTATTATATATGTTATTAATCTTCTACATATTTTTTAGTGTAGTTTGCATACGGTAATGCATTATGTTGACATTGACAACAATAAATCTTATTCAATTTAAGTAAAAACTTTTAAGTTTGGTTGAATAAAACAACTGGCTATGATAATAATTTGTTTGTCAAAAAAACTTTTAATTTATGCTTAAATATAATACTAATTATAGAATTTAATTAATTAATTTTTAGAATTGTAAAAAAATTTAGATTATTTTATAAAACTAAGTAAAACTTGTTTTAAATATTTAAATTTAAATCAATCGATCAGCATTGATGAATTTTTACTAAATATATAATTCAATAAATCAAAAATGAACATTTAATATAAATTTGTTATAAATTTTTATTAACACGTTTTAACATTTCGAAACAATGATCGATTTAATGTTCAGAGCTGAAAGCAACAGGTGCTGAACTTGAACTGATTCCGAGCACCAATCGATGGAAACAGTTTACTTTACCTTCATAAATCCATACAGACACAATAATAACATTTATTAAAAGCAATTAATAAATATTTTTTATTCATTTTGTAGTATTTATTACTTAAATAAAATATTCATAATTTTACTTTTTATTTATTCATTACTGACTAGTTTTGATATTTTTTAAATATTACATTGACAATAATATTTCAAACATATCAAGAAAATAAATAGCATCGGCATAAAGATTCATTTACCTTCGTTAATTAATAATCATAAATAAGGTTAGCAAGTGCTGCGTCAAACTACCTAGACATATTTCAGCTAGGTAGATATTAATAATTTGGTCATGTCCCGCCTAGTTAAAATTTAATTAACTTACTTATTGGAACGTATCGAATATGCTTTCAGCTTCTGTTATCGCATAATATGCAGCACGGTACTCGTTATTGCAAATTAAAATCTATCCAAACAAAGCAACACAAAGCTTAATAACTACAGACTCAGGAAAATAGGAAAAGGACTACAGGATACATCTATTAACTTTATAAAAAAAAAATTGTCGCTGCGCTCTGATGTGGTGCCGTTAGTAGTATTGTTATGGAAAAATATTATTAGCAAACATTACTTACTGTCACATCTACAAGAATATCGCTGAAGCTTTCCCTTTAAAAAAGTGTTGACACGTACATCGCCGTTTTTAAATTAACATTGGTTTTTATGGGACAAAACGCCAACCAATTCAATATTCAAACAATAAGATTTCAGTTATCACTTATTTTATATGTTGAACTACTTGTAATATTCTATGACTTTATTCGTTGGGTTAAAGATTTACAGTTAAATTTAAGGAGTAAAAAATTTATGAAGCAGTAAACAAAAACTAATTGCAAAGAAACGACTTATTCATTTTTTTTAAGCTTTAGAGCACAGATTGGACGTTCTTCTATATGTGTGAACCTTTTTTTTTAATGGTTATAAAGTGTGAATAAATGTTGTAAAATGTCAACAAATGTTGCAAATTGTTAAGCAAACTGTCAACAAATTTGTCAAAATATTACTCGTCTAAAATGTCATTTAAAAAAGTCTGTCATCATTAAAATATGAAACATTTTATCATTATTAACCTCACAGATCTGTTTTACTTAAGGCAGGCGAATTTCTGCCGTAAATTGGGGACATGTTCATTAGGACTAAACTACTAAACGCATAAATGTGAAATTTTCAGGAATTGCTATTGATATAATTGTTTATAACTTGACATATTTTGTTTATTTTTTACCCAATATTTTACGAAATAAATGGAAATTATTTTTTTACCTATTTTAAATTTGTCACTATATAATAGCAAAAAAAAATCAGAAAAACAAATATATTTTTTGTTTTTTTTAATTTGCATTAAGATTAATAAAAATATATTTTCCAAGTCCCCACTCCTATTTTTATAATATCCATGCTCTTCGACTATAACACAATGCACGTGCTACCCCGCTCATCTAGCTTACCGGCTCATTGGCTGTTTGTCTAAATGAAGGGTATTAAGGGAATACATTAAACGTATGAAAGTAGAGCATGGAAGTACTGCTACCAACGGAAAAATAAAACTTTACAAAAAAGTCGCCTCATTCTGAATGCTATTAACTACTCAAAATCAAAATCCCAGTCAGAACAAAAGAAGTTCAACCCTCTGCGTTAAACCTAATCCTTTATACAACATTTCGATATTTCGTTTTTACCAGTATAAAATATATTTGGTTTGGCACTATGTGATTAGGTTGATGTTGTGTAAAAGTGTAAAGGCGTCTAGGAGGTACATATTACAAATCCATTTTTTGGCACTAGTAAATCATTTTGGTTGCCGAGACCATAGTTCCTTACAGTGGCCCTTTCTTTGCCAATTTTTGCATTAAAATTTTCCACAATAAAATAATAGTGATTTTAGTTTACTGAACATTTTAAAAACATTATTGATAATAGCTTGTAAACATTATTTAAATTTTATTTTTGACGTTTTGTAACAAACTATTAAATTCAAACTACCCATGCAGTATGTCATATGTCACCTAAGAGGTCAATAAACTTTACAATTGTAGAACATAGTTATATAATTCAATTTTTTTTATATAACTAACGCGACGCACGCTAATCCTTCCAACCACCACTCCGTGCTAAAACAACGTATACTTATTAACTTAACACTACTCAGTTATTATAATAAAGGAGCAGCCTTTGTCGTCAAATCATTTGACCGCATCGCTTTACTGCGCTAATGTTACTAAGGCTCCTTTTTGTACGTATGCGCCCGACCCTCGGACCAAGCTGCTATGCCTAAATTCATTCCATTTGTGCCGTCTCAGTCTATCTCATCCTTAACATAACGACCCGCAATTATTCCGCGCTGCTTTTTTATAAATTTAACCTGCACATAATTATTGATATGTTGCGCGCGCTCAACAAACATATAATTTCTTTGCAGCATGACTAATAGTCGTACTGCAATCTTTACAATTACATCAATTACCTAATTAACACATTCCCAAGGTATACTATATCAGTGTGTTTATAACTGCTCTTTACTAATCTAATGTGCCTGGCATACAACCTCATGACCTAATTGGCCCGTGTAAGCTAGACAATCTTTTGCAGTTATTGTGCAACCCCAAAGCCTCAACTGTCAGTGCACAAGCATACTCTCAACGACTGTTACGTATAAAACCTCAATGCCAAATACGGTGTCAACATACAACCTCAAGACTTCGTGCCAGTGTATAAATAACCATCTTTTACAGCCTAGTACAACTCCAAATCTGGCAGCGTACCTGGTATGTTACAACTGTCAAGTACCTCAATGACCTCAATGCCAATGTACTTTGTTTTACACACCTCCAAGACTCTGCTCAGCCTATGTGTAAATAACCTCAGACAGTTGTGAAATACCTCAATGACCTCTTCTCAATGTACTTTTTCACACCTCAAAGACTCACTTAATCTATGTGTGAATAACTCTCAGGTTCTCAGACAATACATGTACGTAAATAACACCATATACAGTACATTAATAATTATAATCAATGCTAACAAAAACTACGTGTGGCACAATAAACAATTTTATGTTAATTATAGTTAAATTAATTACAACCACTGAGTCCATTGGTTCCTTGGTAGAACGACAATATCAGAGTAGCTGTGAAACAAAAAAAAGTTTTAATTTTTTCAAAAAAAACTTCGACGCAGGAAAACATGATTGCTTTCAAGAAGAAACGCGCCGCAAAATTCTTGAAAGCAAACAACGATAGAAGCTGTATTAGAAAAAAAAAATTCTCTTTGTGGCTCCCATCCTACTCGTCGATGCTAGCGAAGTTACCAAAGCAGCCAAAATTGCAGACGTATTGGCAACTCAAGTTGCGTCTGCCAGTAGCTTTCAAAACTATACTGAACAATTCCTGCGTCAGAAAAAACAATTGAAAACTCCGTTAAATTTCTTTTCCCAGGATTCCTTGCCCTACAACTCCTTCTTTACCTCAAAAGAGGTGGAAACGGCAATTAAGGGTATGGGTACCTCCTCTGTGCCTTATCAGGTTATCAGTCAGTTTCCCTCTCACATGACATAGCGGTTGCGAAAAATCTACAATCTGATATGGAAAAGCAGAGTCTACCCTGAATGTTGGAGAGAGGCCATTATTTTGCCGTTGTTAAAGCAGAACAATGATCCAATCCATGTAAATAGCTACAAACCTATATTGCTTACCTTCTGTCTCAGTAACATCCTAGAAAAATTTATCAACAACCGTCTGGTGTAAATGCTAGATAGTCACGGTCTTTTAGCTAAATACCAGGCGGGATTCAGACAAAACCATAGTACCGTTAATCTTTTACGCCCGGTTTCTCCAACATGCCTCAAGCCCTAACTAGACCTCAAGCTAGGCCTTAAGCTGAAAGCCGAGCTTATTCCGTTATTCGCGTCAAGCAGAGCTCAAATAATAGATGCCGTTTTCGATAACTCAAGCTCTGCAACTGTCATCAATATTATTTTGTAGTCTCTAAGCAATTATTTACTACTGCTTGCCTTTATATACTGCAAACCATATTAATTTTGATTTTAATATTTAATAAGTTACAGTATAATTGGCTTCAAAATACTCTAATTAATGCGTTCTTTAAAAATATAATTATTTGACACATACATAACCATAATGTAACAATTTCTGACATTTATATTTTATAATAAATTAATGTCAGTAAAAGATTTATTAAGACAAAAATTTTTTTTTTTGACCAATTAGAAAACAGCATTGTGAATATTGGCAACATTGACAAATCTATCCGGATCCTTGCAAAAACGTCGTTTCTAAATGCATGGTGCAACACAAACTCGACATAAGCTGGGCTTGATTCTGAGCTGAGCTTAGTCAACGTCTTAAGTGAGCTTGGTGAACGTCTCAAGTGAGTTGGAGAAACCGGGCGTTAATCTATCTAAAAAATTCCATCCAAGATGCCTTCCTAGCAAGAAAACTATCTGCACGCATGGGGATTCAGAAGCCGTATGCTTCTTTTTCTTGAATCTTTCATGCGTGATTGCAAATTTAAAGTAAGAATAAGAACCACTAACTCAAAAACATAATGTTTAAAGAACGGTGTTCCCCAAAGGTCAACAATCAGCGTTACCCTTTTTGCAATCGCAGTTAATGATATTGCGGATTCGGTGGTTTCACCTATAGAAAAATGCCTGTACGTAGACAATTTGGTGATTTACATGGCCATAACACGTCAATTCAAAAGACCTTACCGGAACCCCGCGCTTGTCTTGCGGAATTCCAGAATCACGTCAAAATAGTCCGTTTCTTAGGGAACGTGCTCGATAGGACCTTATCCTTTCGGGTACATATTGATGAATTGGTCACAAAGTGCAAAAATGCCTTGAACGTGATCAAGTGCTTGACCAACATTAACTGGGGTGCCCAAAGAAAGGTATTGTTGCCCTAGTTATGTCCAGGATCAACTACGGCTGCGCGGTATAATCATCCGCTCAAAAATCCCTAGACGCAGTCCACAACGCAGGCATCAGACACATTTTCGACAAGACTTTGCTGCGAGTCAGGTGTACTCTCTGCTAAACTATGAGACACCATCTCACAGCTTATTCCTATTTTGTTCCAACTGCCATCCTAAGTATACAGTCTATGTATTAAATCGATTCGCTGGTCCAGCTCGTACAAGCTTTAATATTTCGCCTGGCCGGGTTTGGATAAAGAGTTATCTTTGCCTGGACACCGGGTCATGTTGGTATCAACGAGCTGGCCACTAAAGCCACCCGTCAGACGACAGACTCGGATCCTACGGACAACGTTCCCGTAAGACCCGATGATCTCAAAAAATACGTCATATCAAAAGTCATCAAGGATTGGCAAAGAGAATGGAAGTATAAAAGTATTCAAAAGCAAATTAAAAAAAAATCAAGTTCTCCGTGACAGCATGGAAGTTGCCGGTAGATCTCAACAGGAGAGAGGAGGTCGTCCTATATCGCTTGCGCATAGGTCATACCAATTTGACCTCTTCGTATCTCCAGACCGGCAACAAACAACCAGGATGCCAAACATGTCACGACCTTTTAACGGTAAAGCACATTTTGGAGGAATGCCAAGCCTAACAACGTGGCGTCTATTTTATGAATTAAAGAGGAGTCCATTGGAAAGTGTGTCCAGTTTTTAAAAGACGCGGGACTCCTCAAACAGATGTAACTAAGTTTTTGTGTTGTGTTGTAATGATTTTGATGTTAATTAATTAATTTATTTTTATTGATCAGTTTGTGTTATTGAATCGTTTAAAGCACCGTAGTCCATTACAACTACGGTGTAATCTGTAATATTAGGTTTAGTTAGTTTTTTTAGAATCTGGCATCAAAGCATTTCCAGCTTCAATGTTATCTGTGATAATAAGTTAGGTTGTGATATTAGGTTAAATTAGTTTTTAGGGTCTGGCAGAAATTTTTGTTGTTTATGAAAAGCTGAAAAATTTGATTAGCTTTGTTTCTGTCAATCCTATCTTTTTCAGATTGTATTAGATTATCATAATTTTTAAAAACTTTTTTACAATCCAATTTAGTCTGTTCGGAACAATAACTATGTGTTTCTTTTAAGCGCATTTTGCTTCTTATTAACTGTTTGTTTTGCTGAATTGACAACAAATATTTTTGATTTGGTTTAATAACAGAGAATAGATCACAATTTTGAATAGTTTTTGTGAGATTTTCTGCTGCATTATCTGGATCTTTATTTTATATAAGCAATGAGAATCAAAATCGATATAATTAAAAAATTATTTTATTTTTATTGTGTTATCTTAGAATAATAATAAATAAAGCGCGGTTTAGGTTTTGTAGTAATAGGAAAAGTTTTAGAAAAAGTTTTAATAACAGAAGATTACTTACTTATTAAAGTGAATGATCAGAATTTCCTAAAGCAGCTTCAATAGAAGTTGTAGTAATCTCTGGAATAGTTGAAAGATACAAATGTAATATTCTTGGTACTCCAAAAAGTCCATCACAAAAAAAAAATGTGGGTTGCTGAATAAGTTGGGTAAGATTATGAGAAGCAGCAAAAATCATAGCTTGTTGTCCGGATAGAGTTTTGAAGATGCGTGACTTGAATGGTTATGGAATGGTTTTATCGGGAAGATTTAGTTTAAGAAATATGCTATTATAACAAATACTTTGAATTTTGTACGTCGTCAGTCTAGACTCTAAATGGTCAGCAAATGAATGTTGAAAATGATAATCAGAATCTACTAGATTAAAGTGATTATAAATTCTATTAAAAAAAGAATATGGAGTTTTCTATGTTTAAGATGCTGATAAACAGATATTTTTTTTTAAACCTAATTAATTAACTTTTAAGCCACAAACTAAGTGTTTAGTTGATTAAATTGGTTAGTGAAAGTGGCGAGGCTTTTTTCCGCCAATTTAATCGTGTCGTAAATTGTTGACAGTTCATTCATTTTTATACAGGGTGTCCGGAAAATACGTGTACAACGTTTGACGACAAACTCCTGACGTCAAAATAGGTCGATCTAAGCCGACTTAGTTATATCCAAAATTGTTTCGTTTAGCCGGTAGAGGGCGTCAAAAAAAAACAAAAGTATAACAAAAAATACGTGTACAACGTTTGACGACAGACTCCTGACGTCAAAATAGGTCGATCTAAGCCGACTTAGTTATATCCAAAATTGTTTCGTTTAGCCGGTAGAGGGCGTCAAAAAAAACAAAAGTATAACAAAAAAAAAAAAAAAAACCGTATACCAGGAGCATGTCAACTTTCTGAGAGTTTGTATAATTTTCCATTTTTAATGGTAAAATGAACTTGTAATTCAAGAATGTTGATCGTATACTTGAGTAAATTTCATAGACTGGTGACAATTTGTCAATAATTGTCAAATTATTAAACGCCATAGCAACAAGGTCACTTAAAAAATTATTGTTACAGGTAATTTCTTTTTAATATTTCCAAATTTTTGACGCCCTCTACCGGATAAACGAGACAATTTTGGATATAACTAAGTCGGCTTAGATCGACCTATTTTGACGTCAGGAGTTTGTCGTCAAACGTTGTACACGTATTTTCCGGACACCCTGTATAATAAATCTATCAAAAGTCATCGGTCTAAGAAATCTAACATTTCACTGTTGGATGTTGTTCAAAGTGAGTAGGAGCGCTACTCCAGTTCAAATTATTTCAAACTACAGATTTATGATTATAATCTGAAGTATTTCGCCAACTTGGCCAAGTGTCTGTAAAAATGGTGAATGGGTAGAGTACTCCTATAATAATTACCATTGAGTAGTTTGAACTGGAACTTTCCATTCAACTATCCGAGTGTTAGTTATCAAAAAATTAGACCAACTTTTTTAAAAAATAAAGTAACTTTTGATGTTTGTAGAAAAGACAAACATCTAATCCCTTAAGGACAGAATTGTCAGGAATAGTTCCGTGTTAAACCACCGGGAGCGCTTCACTCGCACTGTAGTAAAATACCGCCCATGGCGCCGATCACCCAATAAAATCAAAATACCAATTGTGTAATAAAAACAGTACCGAACGTAATGGGCGGAGCCATCGGTGGGCTTATTGTTTACATTCTCATCTTCGGTGCTACTTTTAAAGCAAACAAATAATCATTTTGTGATAATTTTTGCGGCATAATTTTTTTTATATAAATATCATTAATAAGAACTAAGTTTGAAATAAATTGAACCATTTTTACCACTAAACTTTTTTATTTATTAATATATTTTTACCAAAATAGCTTATTCGAATGTTGTTATTATACTCATAATAATTCCGCAAACGAAAATTAATGATCTTATTTAACTTTTGAGAAAAGCTGCACGATAGTTTTATGGGACAATTTTCCCACCTTAATAACAAACACTTGGCCAGTTAGGTTACGTACTTTAAATTATACATTACATTACTGTTAAAGTAATAATTTGTTTTAAATATAAAATGTCAAACTAATAAATTGTCAAATAATGACACTGATAAAGTTTCAAACTTTAAAGGCCGGTATTATAAAGACAAAATAAATCACCAAATAACAAATCTCAAATTAAATATATTCGACAAATAAACGTATTCCGGTATTATAAAACTAAATTAACTACTCGTAAAATAAGGAATTACAACGCCGCATTTATATGTTATTTTAATATTATAGTTATTGATGTGTTGTATTGTAGCCTTTGTTATATTACAATAATCCCCTACAACATTTTGAAAGGCAGTTGCTTAAAATCGTGGAGCAATCAAAAGTTGCATTTCAACAGAAATTGGTCCACGGAACATGACATGTGTCAAATTATTCATTGAATAAATTTTAATCTCTAGATTTTGGATGATTAATTTATTCCACACAAAATAATTTGTCAAACTAATAAAAAATCCATTTTATAATTGAACAAAAAATATTGTTTACAATAATTTATAATACTAATAAACGTTTTATAATAACATTTCCATAAAGGTTATAAAATAAAAGTTTTTTAGACAATTTATTCAGCGGTAATGGTTTCTTAAATGATAATATATATACATATATATATATATATATATATATATATATATGTTATTTTTTAAATTTTCGCGGATATAATTATTTTTATTTAAATTTATTTTCGGATTATCCCGCGTTTTCTTTTTGAGTTGGACTCGACGTTTCGGCTGAATCTCATCAGCCATCATCATGAGATATTTATTATTAATATTTATTAATATACATCAATATGACATTGATATATAAACTAATTTTGTTGTCAAAGCTAACTTTCAAGAAACTTTATTGTGTGTAAAGTTTCTTTGTTTGACTTCTGGTAGTTGGTCTATTAATTGATCCTTCTACAGTCAAAACTTGTAAAGGAACTGGTTGTGATTTGGATGCTGTAATTAAATTAGTTGTTGTTGGTAAAGAAGCTGTTAGTGGTTTTTTTAAATTTAATTTAGTTGTTGCCAATGCTGTTTTCCAAGTAGATGGTAAACGTAAAGCATCATCTCTCTTATTGAGATTGTCTGGTCTTTTTTCAATTTCGATGGCTTCTCTAGTTATTCTAGTATGAAAATGATTAATTTTTGCTAAAATTTTAGTTCCTTCAAAGTTAATTTTGTGATGACTTGAATTTACATGTTCCGTTAAAGATGAAGTAGATTCATTTTTTTGAACTGCTCGAATATGTTCTTCTTTTCTTGTGCTAATTTTGCGGTTAGTTTGTCCAATATAAGATCTCGTACAATCTGCACATGGAATTTCGTACACGCCTTGACTTTCTAAAGGGATAATATCTTTTGGGCTTTTTAAAACTTGACTTATTTTTAAATTTGTATTGAAAACTGTTTTTATGTCGTATCTTTTTAAAACTTTAGAAATTTTGTTTGTGGTACCTTTGACAAATGGTAAAAAAGCGTATTTTTGTGTTTCATCTTTTTCTTTGTCGTTGTTTGTAATTTTATTGTTTAATAACAGTTTTAATGATGCTTTATTGAAACCATTTTGTAAGAGGGCGTTTTCTAACGTTTCAATTTCTTCTTTTATGTGATTTTGATCACATAATGTTAAAGCTCTATGTAATAAAGATTTTGTTACTGAATTTATTTGGGCTGGATGATGATGAGAAAGTGCATTAAGATAACGGTTTGTATGAGTTGATTTTCTATGAATAGTATGCCCTAAACTACCATTAGATTGTTTAATTAATAAAATATCTAAAAAGGATATTTTATTTTCTTTTTCAATTTCAATTGTAAACTGAATTTTATTATTTATATTGTTTAGATGATTTAAAAAAGTATCTAAATTATTTTTACCATGTTGCCAAATTACAAATGTATCATCTACATATCTAAGCCATAATTTTCAAATACATATTTTATTTACAACGGTCAACGATATAAACAAATAGAAGGCGCACCAATGGGTTCTCCATTATCCCCTGTCATAGCTAATTTATTTATGGAAGATTTTGAAACTAAAGCTATTAATTCTGCTCCACTAAAACCAAAATTATGGCTTAGATATGTAGATGATACATTTGTAATTTGGCAACATGGTAAAAATAATTTAGATACTTTTTTAAATCATCTAAACAATATAAATAATAAAATTCAGTTTACAATTGAAATTGAAAAAGAAAATAAAATATCCTTTTTAGATATTTTATTAATTAAACAATCTAATGGTAGTTTAGGGCATACTATTCATAGAAAATCAACTCATACAAACCGTTATCTTAATGCACTTTCTCATCATCATCCAGCCCAAATAAATTCAGTAACAAAATCTTTATTACATAGAGCTTTAACATTATGTGATCAAAATCACATAAAAGAAGAAATTGAAACGTTAGAAAACGCCCTCTTACAAAATGGTTTCAATAAAGCATCATTAAAACTGTTATTAAACAATAAAATTACAAACAACGACAAAGAAAAAGATGAAACACAAAAATACGCTTTTTTACCATTTGTCAAAGGTACCACAAACAAAATTTCTAAAGTTTTAAAAAGATACGACATAAAAACAGTTTTCAATACAAATTTAAAAATAAGTCAAGTTTTAAAAAGCCCAAAAGATATTATCCCTTTAGAAAGTCAAGGCGTGTACGAAATTCCATGTGCAGATTGTACGAGATCTTATATTGGACAAACTAACCGCAAAATTAGCACAAGAAAAGAAGAACATATTCGAGCAGTTCAAAAAAATGAATCTACTTCATCTTTAACGGAACATGTAAATTCAAGTCATCACAAAATTAACTTTGAAGGAACTAAAATTTTAGCAAAAATTAATCATTTTCATACTAGAATAACTAGAGAAGCCATCGAAATTGAAAAAAGACCAGACAATCTCAATAAGAGAGATGATGCTTTACGTTTACCATCTACTTGGAAAACAGCATTGGCAACAACTAAATTAAATTTAAAAAAACCACTAACAGCTTCTTTACCAACAACAACTAATTTAATTACAGCATCCAAATCACAACCAGTTCCTTTACAAGTTTTGACTGTAGAAGGATCAATTAATAGACCAACTACCAGAAGTCAAACAAAGAAACTTTACACACAATAAAGTTTCTTGAAAGTTAGCTTTGACAACAAAATTAGTTTATATATCAATGTCATATTGATGTATATTAATAAATATTAATAATAAATATCTCATGATGATGGCTGATGAGATTCAGCCGAAACGTCGAGTCCAACTCAAAAAGAAAACGCGGGATAATCCGAAAATAAATTTAAATAAAAATATATATATATATATATATATATATATGCATAGCTATCTTACTCGCCTCCGTACACACATAAGGCGACCTAGCCTCCACCATAAATCTAATAGTTTTAACTGTGTATTTTTTTGCATTTAGTTATTTAAAATATTCTTTATTAAGACGCACAAAGAGGGGTAAAGAAATATAACATTAATTATATACAAAAAAATTGGTATATTAATAATACCAATAGAACTCCAAATGCCAAAGCATCGTTTTAGGCTCCAGTTGTATAAAATATATATGTGAAAACGTCGAATACGCCTCTGCCAATGTTGCCACTATCAATGTATCGTATTTTGTAAATTTCTATTATTAGTAGGCATATATTTGTTTTATTCAAGAGGTGGTTTAGTATAGTTGTTTTTTGTGTGTATAAGATTATAAAAATATTGAAACCGTAACACAGTCTACAATAAATAGTTATTTTCAAAAATTATTGAATGTAGGTACGAACAGTTATTTGAAGTTGTTTTGATTTTAATTTTTTATGTGGTGTACATTACAACAACTATAGTATGCTACCGGTGATTAATTGTTTCTACATAATAGCGTTTTTTTAAGCGGTGACTTACTGCTGTGGTATTTTAACTCTCATTAATAAAAAAATATATTGCAAAACAATTAACCACTAATAATAAATACTACACTGTACTGTTTGTTACCGGTTCATGAATGGATTCCCTGCCTCAGTTAAACTGATATTTATTTTATTTTAATCTATTTAATTTATTTTGTTATTTTTTATTAATTAATATACGTTTAATACGTTTAAACTCTTCAGAAACCAAACCATGGAATGTTTAACAACGGCTATTAATAGATTATTACAAACATGTAATAAACTCAAAAACAAGAGTACACCACCAAAAGAACTAATTAATTACATAAAACCTCCACCAATATACATCCCAGCAGTAGCAAACAAAAATTTAATCTTAAAATAAATAATAACCAAATTGTCAAGAACCAAAAAATCGTGATGTGCAATACTACACCTTTTATTTAAACCAATTACGCAGTTTTTATGTAAAAAACAAAAGTCATGTGTCAATGTGCTATTTGCCTTCAACTGGGAAGTACCAAAAATTACTGCATTTATGATCAGAGTCTACAAGAAAGTGCAGCAAACATAATTTCCAGCGCTGAGACCTAGAACTTGGCCAGCCCAAAGCAACTACACACTGGCCATGTGACATAAAAAACAAATGTCTTCGATTTTTTTGCATACAAAAGTTATCCCTTAAATTATCTGCAAGTAAAAAAAATTTAATATCTTTTCAGACTATTTCCCTGTCCTAATCTACTTAAGCTCACACATACACCATAAACAAAAACCAGATTTTTTAACCAATAAAATAACTTTAAAACATATTAGAAAAAGAAATACAAAAAAAATGTCTTGCTTAAAACAACATTTAAGCATTAAGCAGTTTTGAAACTCACAAACACTACAAACAAGCTACAAAATGATTTAGAAGTAACTAAAAAAGCACAACTAATAAATAGAAGAATATGGAAGTCTACTAGAAATCCACTAAACAAAACTAAATACAACCCGCTAAAAGCGGAAAAGAAAAAACTAAAAAATCATAAAATTTCTAAAAAAACTACCACTACTACAAGCAGACAAAAAGCAGTCATCAGTTTTGGAATACCTTTATCAATGACATGTTTATTAACGCCATCATACCATGTGAGTTAAACACGTGATTAAAACATGGCTATGATCTCCAGCAACTTCTATTTAAAACAATGCGTAACGAGTTAGATGAACGTAAGAATCAAGGGGAGAAGAACATTTTTATCAAGTATAAAAACAATCGTCCAATTATAGTATCCGGGAAACCGACTGTGTCAAAACACTTAAAGAAATAAAAATATATTATCATAACGCTGGGGGAATTAAAACTAAGTTACAAGATTTTCAAATTAATTTATCAGTTAGTAATTATGATATAGTTGTTATAATTGAAACATAGCTTTCAGACGATATAAGCAATGAAGAATTGAATCTGAAAAATCAGATCTGCTAGGTCAAGTGTCAAGTTACATGCTGAAATAATTCAGGATGTACACCCAAGCGTAGAACAATTGTTTGTGTCCCTTAACTTCAATGGAGAAAAATTTATTATTGGTGGTTTATATATTCCTCCAGGATCTGACAGTTCAAATTATTTAACTCATTGTGAAACTATTGAATCAATTACTGAACAATATGTCAATGCTCAGTATTTATTCTGCGGAGATTATAACTTGCCAGATGCTGTATGGGTAAACGATGAAATGGGAGCAAATTTGGCTACAGCAGCAAGCTACAAAGCGCAAATAATAAGTGAGTGTTTTGAAATTTTGAATTATAATCAAATTAATAACATGCCAAATTCTCGCGGCACCTTTCTGGATTTGGTTTTTACTCGAGACAAATCTATCTCAATCGCAGCTGCAGAGGAAGCAATATTTTCGAACAGCATACACCACGACGCTTATCAGATAATAGTAAAAAAGTGCAACAAAGAAGAACAGATGGAATTTATGGATGTAATTCCAGATTTCAAAAATGCAAATTATCAAGAAATATATAATTTCTTAGCTGCTACAAACTGGGATCTATTATTTAATGGAAATAGTTCTATCTGTGATATAAACAATACAATTCAAAAATTTTATGATGTTATATATGAAGCTGTTCAACTCTTTGTTCCTGTGAAGTGTTTTAAACGTAATACTTATCCAAGATGGTTTAATGGTGATTTAATTAATCTTATCAAAGATAAGAAAATAGCGCATGCTCTTTATAAAGTTTCTAGTCAACAAGCTGATTATGATCGCTTTAGTGTTTGTGTGGACTTGTTTGCTGATTTTTTTTCAACAGTGTATGTTAATGATGTTTGTTCTGTCCCTTTATATAATACTAGTTGTAATGTAAGTTTTTCTAAATTTGTGATAAACCCGAGTGATATTTTTGATGGTATTTTAAAATTTGAAGAATCTGTGATAGTTGAGCCGGACGGCGTTCCTAATTTATTTAAAAAAAAATGTGTATGTACATTAACGCAGCCTTTATACAAGTTGTTTATGTTATCTAACAACAATAACAAGTTTCCAGATTATTGGAAAAGAAGTTATATTACCCCTATTTTTAAGTCTGGAAACAGAAGTGATGTCAGTAACTACAGAGGAGTTTGCAAACAATCGGTTATTCCTAAATTATTAGATTCGTTAATTGCGGATCAACTTAAATGGTTATGTAAAAATGTTATTACTGACAATCAACATGGTTTTATAAAAGGACGGTCAACAGCTACAAACCTCATGATTTTTCAATCTAAAATTATTGAAGCTTTTGAAAATAAAATACAAGTAGATGCTATTTATACCGATTTTGCAAAAGCTTTTGATCGCGTTCGATACGAGCCGCTGATTGCTAAACTTTTAGCAATGGGTTTTAATCCAGAAATAGTAGCTTGGTTACAAAGTTTTTTTACTGGTCGATCACAACGTGTTAAGATCAATAACCACATTTCAAGGGTAGTTAATGTAACTTCTGGTGTTCCTCAAGGATTACACTGTAGTCCTATTTTATTTTTGTTATTTATTAATGATTTGAGTGATGTTATTGTTAATTGTAACTTTCTTTTGTATGAAGATGATTTAAAGATTTTTTATAATATAAGTTCAGTAAATGATTGTATTTGTGTTCAGCGTGATTTAGATAGTATCAGTAATTGGTGTGAAACAAACAGTTTATATCTAAATCTTGATAAATGCAACTCTATAACATTTAGCAGAGTGACAAACACAATACGGTACGTTTACAATATTAATAAAATTCCATTAAAATCTGTGAACAAATTATCGGATTTCGGTGTTATTTTTGATACCAAGTTAAATTTCAACGAACATATTAATTAAATCTGTTCAAAAGCAAGGAAATTAATGGGATTTGTAAGCAGAACTTCTTACAAGTTAACAAGCGAGGCATCTTTATCTTTATACAAAGCAGTTGTAAGATCTACACTTGAATATTGTACGTTAATCTGGTCGCCACACCAAAGTGGAAATATAGCGCAGTTTGAAAAAATCCAACGTAAATTTATAAATTTGTTTGCTTATAAATTAGGAATTAGAAAAGAAGACATCAATTTACAATCTGTTGCTAGCACATATAGTTTAAAATCGTTAGAAGAACGTAGACTTATAACTGATTTAAATTTTATTCAAAAACTGGTTAGCGGCAATATAAATTGTGCAGCATTAATAAACAAGTTGAATTTTAATTTTAGGCAAAAGCGATACAATAGGAACACTTACATTTTCCGCTGTGACCAACACTCAACTAACTACGCATATTATAATCCTATATTTCGTATAATGCGAGAATCAAATATTATTCAGATGGATTCTAATTTTAATCTATTTCAATTATCGCATCAATGTTTTAAAAGTAATTGTAAAAACAAAAACCTAAAACAGTACTTTAATTTTAATTGTTAGTTTATGGTATTATTAAGTTTCTATTTATAAATTGTTTTGTTTTTTCTTATAAATTTATATGTGATATACACTATTTAATATTATATAATTAATTTTTATACTTATTCTGTTTTACAGGCGATATGCCGTTAATAAACTATTATTATTATATTTCTATGAAAAAAGTTACAGCAATTGGAATTAGTTTTTAAAAAATGTGCAAAAAGCACTCACACAAATCATTCTGATAAACCTGTGACAGAAACATTTTTCTGTTGCTTTATAAGTTTATTTAAAATGTATCTTTAAAGATATGTTTCTGAAAAGACTGAAATTAAAAGCATTTCATCTAATTCCAAATCACCAATTTGGTTTTTTTAAATTAACACACAACTACAGAGCAGGTTTACAGAATAATAAAGCAAACTAACAACACTAAAAAAAAAGAAATATTGTTTGGCTGCTTTTCTTGACAACACCCAAGCCTTTGATAAAAGTCTGACACCGGATATTTTTAAGCAAATTGAAAACGCAATTGACCATTACACATTTCATGTATTATAATCATACCTTATCAAAACATTTTTATGGTTAAACATCAAGATAAAATAATTAACTTACACCTCATCAAATCAGCGGTACCACAGGAAAGTATTCTTGCACCGGTGCTGTATCTACTTTTTACAGAAAACCTTCAAGAGTTACGTTTGTCATTCTAACAGTTAGTAAAATTCCAAGTTTTGTCTCTGAGAAACTTCAGACTTTTTTTAAAAACATCCAAAAATAGCTTAAAACCTTGTAAATTAGGGCCAATCAAAGTAAATTTCAGCATGTCACCGTCACTCTCCGGCAAACAATTATTACAATCTACCAATGCAAAGTACCTTGAAATAAATTTTAAAACCTGTATGGGCCAACTGTTCTTAACTATGGGACAGTAAGTTTCTAACATTCTGAAGCTGAAGATATATCAATTACAAACAGTTCAAGATTTATCACCAATAAGTCTCTATACAAAATTCTGAACATCTCTAATGTGCTACAAGATTCCAAGAACGCTAGTAGCAAATACTTATCTTGGTTTGAACATCATACCAACACGTACCTTCTTTAACATGTCACTACTAGCAATCAATGAGTTACCTAATTAAATTAGTTAGAACCTTAATGTAGATCTTCAACCGCACGCTATTAGGTTTATATTAAAAAAACTTTACAGTCTTTTGTAAAAAAAAATTACTGCGTTTTTTGTGTTCAAGTGTATAATTTTTTTTGCAATAGTATATTATTGTTATAGCTAGTTAGATAACATAAAAATCCTCTTTTGTACCATAATTTTAATTATGTAAATATGGGATAGTTATATTTATCTCAGTAATTAATGATCTAACAATTTATTCAAATTGATAAGAAAATAATAATAACTTTAATTAAGTTGAGAGAATAGTTGTGCTATTATAAGGCTTCACAGAATCAAACTCAGCAAGAAAACGCATAAATATAATTGAATAAAATTTTTACACATTGTAGAAAAAAGTCTACTCTGTGTCATTAAATTTATAAAAATTGGATGCAATAAGTCGATTCTCCGCAATTAATTTTTTTAATGTAGCGTTTTTAATTAGTTCTTTATTATTTTTTTACTTGTTAATTATAACTTCAAATATTTAAACAAAAACATGAAAACAAAGAATATTGTCTGTAGTTCAACATATAAAAGAGTGATAATTAAAATCTTATCGTTTGGATATTGAGTTGGTTGGCGTTTTGTCCCATAAGCACTAATTTTAATTCAAAAACGGCGCTGTACGTGTAAATATTTTTCTAGAGAAAAAGGTTTGTCGATATTTTTGTAGATGTGATAGGATTTAATATTTTTCCATAACAATACTACTAGTAGCACCCCTACAGGACAGTGCGACTAAACCTGGCAATTCTCTAGCGTTAAACTGAAAAGAATTAATTTTAATTTAAAATGCAAATGATGTCAAGTTTACTAAACAAGACTAAAATTAAATTTTTTTATAAATTTTAAAACTAATATAAACAATATCATTGTTATTTAATTTATTTAAAAAAATATATCTATAAATATTTTTTTTTTTTTTGTTTGCACATTTTAAAAATTTATTATTAAAGAAATATTAAATAGTATTATATCTGCGATTTTATAATATTTTTAAAATCTATTCTACATAGCACAATACCTAGATAGAATTATTTAAAAAATATTTATAATATATTATTAAAAAAATGTTGTTTATTTGTTTCATTGGACGTAAAGTTGAGTAATATTTTCTGTTTTATTTTTACATATTTTCTATACAAAACTAATAAACAACGTGAACCGTTTAGATATATTAAAAGTATATAATTATTTTTATAAATTGTATTTGCTATGTTGCCAATTGTAAGAGGCGTATTAGAACGTTAACTTATGAGGAGGCCTATTCTACTGGCCCGCAACAAAATATGTATATCAGTATAAAAGCATAGCGCCACGTAGTGTTGACTTTAATGTACTACAATGTATAACTGTATATGTGTATGAGTCGAAATGGTCACCGAACAAAATTTTGTAGAAAGACTTCTAGTAAAGTATTATGTTGAAATAAATTGATATACATACCAAAACGTATTTGCCTCCAGTTTTTCGTACCTGCCTCCGTTCTGGAGGCCAGTACGATCAGCGTGTATATATTTTGGAGGAGTATTAGTTGTTTTACATCTATATATATATATATATATATATATATATATATATTCATATACACTGTAATATGAAGTGGTTTTCTACGTGAAACATGCACTGGATAGCTGCATAATCAACAATTCCACAAACTAACAGATTAATTAATACATCACTGTTCAATATTCGTGTGTCAATCGGATCAAATAACATAGTTTCAATTGGATGTGAGGTTTGTTAATATAATCCTGTTGTTAGTGGACAACAGGATTAAGTATCAAAACTAGAATCATAAAGCCACTCAAATTAGTATAGTAGATCACAATACAATTTATTGATTTATAATATAATTTAATTTGTCTTTCAATTGCTTCTTAATAGTGTTATGGCTTTGGTTCTAGCAGCAAGCGATTTCGATCTTATCTATAATATTTTCTTATTTTATGAATTTGGTAGATTAAATAATTTTACTCACTTTAATTTTTATACTTTATTTATTATATTAACCACCGATGTATGTTTCAGCAAAACTAATTTAAAACTAAACATGTTACATTATATACTCATAATTGCGGAAAATAGTGGTATGTGGGTATAAAAATATGGAGCAAAGATTTATTTTTATCAGGGATGCATTTCAAAGAGAATTTGTGAGAATAAATTAGAAAGATGTGTGTGCAAGTAATAGTATAATAAAAGTAGTAAGAGGATTATTTTTAATGACCATTGAAAAAAAACCATACGGGAATTTAAATGTTATAATGATAAAATAAAACGATGATATAAATATATAAGTTAACGCTTGCGACCGAGTTTAGGATGTTTTAAATTATAAACAGAATTGCAAAGATAACAATATTTATTTATGAACAATTTAAGAACGTGTGATAACTTTTGAAGGGAGGGTATAATTTATACCATTTTACTGACACACAATATCAGTACAAACAAAATTCACCAATTAAATTTTGACTTTATAGCTTAGTAAAATTTGATCAATTACAGCAATTAAAGTGAATTATTAAATTTTAATGCAGGAATATAATATTTATTTCAAAGTCGTAATTGATTTTAAAATTTAGTTAATTGTATGTTGATGTAACCAATATTCAATTAGAGAAAATAATAATGAAACCGTAGTTATCAGATTTATTTTATTCTTCATTATATTTTGAAGCGAAGTGATTAGGAGAGGTTTTTTATATTGTAAAATAATTGAATATTAATAATAAATGCAGAATGATTGCATTAATTGGATTTTATTAATTTTTTATATGAATGTCTACAAAACAAGTATTTTTATTTTTTGTAATGACTGTAATATTTTCTGTTGCTTTTTTACTAATTTAAATTTTATTGATTTATTTAATAATTATTATTCTGGTCGTGTCTTTGGGAATTTATATCGTTACTGTTTATAAGCATTTCTAAGACGTTTTCTAGGTTTGTAATATTCTTTTATTTAAAAATAAGTTGACTAAAATTAGGCTAGGTCACGATTGCTATTTCATCGGAAAGCGCATCTTAATCCCGTCGCATGGAATTGTATACCTGTATTTACTCAGAGTAAAAGAGTCTTTTTTTATTTTTTTTTATATAAATTTTATAATTTGAGATTGAGATTGCAAGGGCTGAGGTTACAACGCCATGATCATTGCTTTATTACCGGTTTTTGAGGTAATATACCTATTTTATAAATAAGACATGTACGTTTACTGGTAGAGTATCATAAGTTTGTGAGTAGACGTCGGTGAAGGTTTAAAGAATCTTATAGTTTTACAGAGCAATTTTATCTCGTAGCCCTAGTTGATTGAATGCATATTCCTGTGCAACGACACAAGTGGTCTAAGGTAAAATGGTACTCCGTCAGGAAGCAGTTTCTTTGATTAAAGTCTTTGAATTTAATTTTATCAAACGCTGTGTTTTGTGCGCGGATTAGTCGTGCAGATATGATCAATTAAAATCATCAACAAGTCTCCACTTATCTAAACTCACAGAATGCACATGCGGTCTGTGTATTCTCATTTCTTCTTTTATCTTGACAGTATTCAATTAATAAATCAAACTACACTTAAAATAAATTAAGTAATTAATTACTATGCTGTTTCATTTTAATGACCACCAACGAGTACCTTGACTAATTATTCATCGGAGATGCAGTCGAGTTGATAGATATAATATTAATTATTAAGTAAATTAATATTGTTGCATAAATATATATTAAAACTATTTAGTATTCATTAATAACAGTATTCAAATGCAATATTAAAATTATTGTGTATTTAAAAAAATATCTGAAATACATTGGACGAGAACAATAAATTTAAAAAATATTAATACATAATTATCACTAATGATTTCACCAAAATAAAATCTACTTGCATACTTATATAATATTCAAATTACAATTAATTTACTCAAAACATTATTTTTAGCACAAAAAAATTATAAAAATATTTAAAAAACAATAAAAAACGACACTACCTAATTTAATTTTCAATTGAAGGCACATTAAATCGCACAATTAACTAATTATACGTAATCACAATTAAATTAAACTTATGTATAGCAAATGCCATGTTTCGACAAGTTATTTCATTTCACTACTTTATACAATTTGCCCAAGTGAGTCTGTGGATCTCAAATAATGTTAGAATGAGAAATATTAATTTCCGCAGCGTATAATAAAGTTTACTGCAATGAATTGATTTTTCGAAGTAAAGGAAGTTGGTTTAAAATGTGTGGTATGTGCATTGAAATCAATAATTTCCTAGTCGTATTCCGAATTGATAAATGCAACGTAATAATGTGCAAATATTTCTATGAAAATTATAAGTTCAGTAAGTAATCAAACTAATTGAGACAGGACAAATCAGTTACAATTTTAATTTTAAGTTACAATATAATAAAAAAATATTCAAGGTAATGTAAAGTTAAACCTCCAAACGTACAAGACATTTTTTTTATTAACTTCTAAAAAAAACTTCTTCTAAGCTCTGGTGACAAAAAAAAATTTAAAAATATTTTTAAATCTTTGTCAAAAAGCTTCTGATAACTGTCAAAATGTTTTAAGATCATTTAATTGACAGAATATTAAAAAGTTCTAAAAACCCTAAATATATTTAAATAATTTTTACTAACTTTAAAAATCAGCCCTGAGCATTTGACAGTTTAACTATTAATCACCCTGTATATTTATTTTTCATATACAAAATTACATATAATAATATTTAATAATAATTAAAACTACTGTGTGTTCATTATCGACCTAAACTTTTAACTATAACGCTCAGATTATTTATTACGGGGCAGTGGTTTTAATTTAAGTTATTTTTTTATATTGAGAGATAATTTGATTATAGTAAAATTTATTGAAAAATTGTGAATAACTTCTTTATTTTGAGAAATTTTGAAAATACCTTTATAAAACATTGTAAGTAGCTTTAAATTTTCTACTTGAAAAAGCTGAACTTTTTAAAAATTTATTAAAAATATCTAACTATATGACTTAATTTGCAAAGTTCTAAAAAAAACATACATAAAAAAACTTTGAAAAATTGAGTTTTCTATAAAACTTATATGAAACATTTTTTGAAATTTTTAGTTGTAACTGGTAGTACTAAATTGTGACTAATACGCTTATTTTAAAAAATGTAAAAAAATATTAACATACAATTAACAACAATTTAAATTTTCCCAAAAACTTATTTGTAAAACAATTTCAAAAAATTTCCAAAGTTTTATAAAGTAACAATTTATTAAAAAAAAACACTATTCAAATCTAGAAAATCTCTTATTTAAAAAAAATGAAAAATGTTTATAAAGTGTTTTAAGCCAAATTATATTCTCTATAAAATTGATTTTTGTGCAGTTTTCAACGCATTGAAAACTCTCTCTTAGTTGAATAAAATGTTATCTTATCCTAAAACGTGATGTGTGTCTGGGTGTTACCGGTTTTAGCTTCAAAGTAGATAAGGGTGAATCAGAGAGCGGAGCTGATGCCATGTTGATGATTTAGCAAGAGGTTTTTAGCCGCCGTGTGATCTTAGATCCAAAACCACTGTTTTTGTTACCTTACTTATGGTCAACAAAAAACTAATCGGGCCGTAAGTTTGTGTCAATTTTTCCTAACCTGGAACATGAATGACATTAGACCTCTTCTATGAAGACAAAAAAGAGAAAGTCCTTGGCATTGCGTTTGTAATGTTTCTGAAGAACAGTACAGCTTTTTGAGAAAATGTTAATTTGAGATGAGTGATGACATATCTCACCCTAGACCGGCAAACCAATTCAAGAATTAGAGCAAAAGCGACCATTGGGCAAGGAGATAACCTCGTTAAAAAACCCACAGTTTGTCAGGGACAAGTCAAAATTAATTGTGAGTTTTTTTTATTTTTGATATTATTGACATAAAATCTTATGAAACTCACCTGCGTGATTGCCGTGCGCGGTGACCCAAAAGACAGGAAAAGAGGATCTTGGTAGTTGATGGGCTAATTACTCATGTTAATAAGAGTGTTAGTTCCAACACACAACTTTGGCCTTAGCTTCTGGTAAAACAGGAGGTTAAACCTAATCCAGTTTTAATCAATCGGCTCTTTATAATTAACTTTAGGGTAAAGAATTATTTATGTAGTGACAGATGAAAGGTTCGCATTGTGCTACGGTTGGAGTCCGATTTGCAAAAGTCTTTTATTTACATTTATAAAACCCTTATCACTCGATTAGTCCTGGCGACTGCATCAGCTCGTGATGTAACGTCCCATATGTTCATGGCTCATCAGACCTAAAACCAAAACTGTCTACGGTTAAATATGGACCAGGGTTACAAGTAGGACTTCAACAAAACCATTCAAGATGAGGGGTAATCTTAAGCCTAAACTATCTAAGATGTTGGCTCGTATCGGGCCAAAATCAACAATCTGATTCAAAGCCTACAAAAACGGCAGCCCAATGTAGGTTTTCGCCACCTGAAGTGCAGGTTTCTAGAAACGCAGCGCTCACACACCCAGATATTGACTTGTTGTCAGAATCGATAGAAGTAAAAGCAACTTCAATACCACCGCCTACTCTAACAGACAAAATTATGTCAAATAGTAGGAGTTCTACTCCCCCAGATAATAATCCAAAAGATAAACGAAAATGTATCTCAATGTAACTCTAAAAATGGTTTCAACCATTACACAATAAAACTGCAACGGATAGAATTCACACTACAAATCCTTAAAAAAAATAACCAAAAATTCAATAGTACGGATTAAAAATATCTCTCTTAAAAGTTTCGGTCCTTCATCTCTGAACTATCAGTAAATCTTTGCTTAAATGGTATTATGGCTTGCTGACTAATAATGTGGTTTAAAAGGCGTCATAATTCTACGACTGATCACCTTGTACGGTTGGACACAGCTATTAAAAATTCTTTGACAACGCATATGATAGAATAGAATAGAATAAATTTATTTATGTTAATACAGAACAAACTGTTTACACAAGTCAGAAAAAAAACAATACAATTTAAAAATATTGATACTTTACACGAACATAAATATAATTTACTTATATACTTGTACTATGTATAAAAATACATTTTAAAACACATAGAACATATAAGTATTAATACAATATAGATACAAATTTAGAATACAAGTTAAAATTACATAAGACAATATTAAATAGCATAGTTTAAATATTCGTAAAAAAAAAAATGCTTTCTGAATCAATAAAGATTTTAGTTGTTTTTTTAGTTGGTCTATTAATAATTGTTTAAAAGCATTAGGTAGTTTGTGGTAATACTTTGGCCCAAAGGAATTTACTGCATTTTTTGATTTTGTTAAACGCTGAAAATTAAGATGCAAGCAGAATAATGATCTATATCTGATTTTAAGTTGTAAGTAGAGATATTTTGTTTAACAAAAATTATACTGTTAAATATATATAAACTAGGAAATGTTAAAATACCTAAGTTTATAAAAGCTTTTTTGTATCTGCTCTATATGTAAGACCAGCCAATATGCGGACGGCTTTTCTCCGCAAACAAAAAATATCTGTAATATATGAGGAGTGTCCCCAACTCAGTATTGCATATTGCATAATTGACTGAAATAATCCAAAATATGCAGTAAACGCTACTTGTAGAGAGACTTCTGGAGTTAAATTTCTTAATAAATAAACTTGTTTTGAAAGTTTTTAACACAACTTACTCACATGATTTTTCCATGTTAATTTTAAATCAATTTCAACGCCTAAAAAAATTATTGAATCTTTCCCGTAATCATGCTGTGAAAACATTATATGCAAAGTTTTGTTTTTATATAGCATTAACTCGTTTGCTAAAAACCAATTATTTGCATAATTTTTAGCTTGAAATAGAGTACTTTGAAGAAGCTCTAGATCTTTATTTTGTAAAATTATACTAGTATCGTCTGCACACAGAACTGTCGACACATGATCATTTTTTAAATCATTGATATAAATTAGAAACAAGGTTGGACCTAATATGGAACCCTGAAGTACACCATGTGCTTTTTTATTATTGTATCATGAGCTACGCAATCAAATGCTTTAGACAAGTCACAACATGTAACACCAGTGTATGTTTTACTGTTAAAACCTTCTGTAATAAGCTCAATAAGTTTATTTATTGCGGTTACTGTACTTCTAGCATGTCTAAAACAAAATTGTGATTCATTAAAGAAAAAATTATGTTCAAAATAATCATGTAACTGCTCTTTTAAAATATTTTCCAATATTTTTTGCAAAAACTAGTATAATTGAAATGGGACAATAATTTTGATGCATAAATTTAAACTTTGTGAGTGGTGTTATAATAAGATCTAAAATAAAACCATATACATATATCTTTTCCCTTTTTAGATTTTAGTTTGTTTATAACATCTCTCGTATGTGCTACAGATATCATTTCAAAATTTTTTTTTGTTACTAATAAGATACAAAATAACATTGGGTCACATATAGGTGTTCCTGTTTGTGTTATGACACTTTCCGCTACACTTGCAAAATATGTATTTAATGTAGTTTGTGATAATGTAGTGTTTTGTATTGTCAATTTTGAACGGAAAGTATTTATGACATCCCAGAACGATTTTGCTGTGTTTAAAGAATCGTTTATGTATTTAAAATTAGCCACGATTTTTGCAAGTTTTATTTGCTCTCTGTATAGTTTCTTTTCCGAGTTTAAAATTTTATACCATTCAGAAGTTTTGTATCTGTCACACATACCAGAGATAAGACAAATTATTTCTCTGTGTTGTTTTAGTTCACTATTATACCAGTTAATGTTAATTTTATTTTATTAAGGTTTACATTAATTTTCTTATCAGGGAAAGCTTGAAACAGTTTATTCTGTAAGCAATTAATAAACATTCTAAATTTGTGTGAAACATTTATATTTTTGTCTTCAATAAAATCACACTTCTGTTCTGCTAGGGGTCTGATTTTTTAAATTTTGTTTGTGGATTTAAAAATATGCTTTTCCACTTCAATAACATCCGCTTTATGGTTCGCAATATTAGGTTCAATTGTGTAAGCTGAATGTTGATTTGTAAAATTGATAATAGTATTATCTAAACAGTTTAGTTTTCTAGTTTTTTCGTTGATTATGTATTCTAAACCATATGAAATAAGCAGTTCCTTAAAAAGCAAAGTGCTATTATCGTTTGATAAAAAATTTACGTTGAAGTCGCCCGATATAATTACTTCATGAGCCCTGAAATTGATTTGTAACGTTGCCGTTATTAGTAGACGCCATCTACAAAATATCTTCTCAATTCTTCGTTCGCCATCTAAAATGAGCAAACCGGAAGACCCCGCTCTTGCTCCTCCGATTCTTCTTGGTCCGCGGGAGAGTATCGCGTAGTAAGCAAACAAAGTCACGAGTCGCCGAGTGCGGATACGGGAAACATATACGAAAGTCGCGAGTGCGACACATGAATACTAAGTGTGTATGTAAATTTCCCAAAGTGAGCTATTTAATTAAATGAATTGTGCGGACCTGGCGCCCTTTATTTCAAAACCCATCTCCGCAATCCCGACCCAGCCGACAAGCTAGCCGGCGCCGAGGTTAATCGGCGTATATAGCCCTTACGGGTTATAGACTTTTATTAACATATTTTCAAAAAGTTTGAAAATCCCCTTTTGGTGATTTGTAAATATGTAGCTATTATAAGTTCATTTGTGTTATTAATTTGTATAGCCGATATTTTTAAATGTTTTTCTATAGATAAAATTGTTAAGTCTGTGCGTATTTTGCAATTAATTGATACGACTTAGAGATACAATGTTCTACGAACACTTCATTTGTGGGTATTCGCAATAGTATGGCATTGTTTATAGATAGTTTTTTTAATCCCCGTTCATTTAAAGTACGCGTAGGTGACAGCATCAAGTTAGTTCATCAAGCATCCGGTAAGTGGATGTATGTATATTGATAACGTATCTATCTATTGCGCCTCGAGAAACATGCCAACATTAGAACGTCAACTTCAATTGACTTTTAAACACATTTTGAACTGGGTTAACAGCTTAGACCATATACATTTACAAACACGCCTTTTGTCGACTCTGTGAAACCAGCATGATTGATGCCTATGACGTCAGTTGTGGACAAGAACGCGCATATAGCAAAAAGCTATGTGTAAAACTCGTGTAGGTCACTTAATTATTTAATTATCAAATATTAATTTTTTTCTTAAGGATATAACGTCAATAACAATTTTTTTTAAATAATAATAATTAATATTGAAATGTACTTTTGTATTTTATTGTGTTTCTTAACGTTTACAAAAATTGTAAAATTAAACTATTAACGGACTTGTATCTACAACTAACGCGTGACGTCAGTTGTAGACATAAAACATTGTTATGTTGGCTTCACCATGCAACAAGTGGTGAAGTATATCTAATTAATTTTAATTATTATTAAGTTGTTACTGAAAATTTCAAGAATCACTTTATGAAATTTCAAGAGTTTTAAATTTTGTTTAATATTTCTTAAAAGTACATAAATTCACAGAAATAGCATTTATAGAATGAAATAAATAAAAACTTATCCCTAAAGTAGCAATTGTCGCTCAAATGAAACACAACTGTTAGCGTTTAACTTTGCAACCAGGTTCAATCTAAAAATTACCAATATATACTAAAGACGTATATAGGATACTGTTACATGATAAAGTTAAAATTAGTTAACGTTGGAACTGGAAACATATTGTAATTTATATTAAATGTGATAATTTAATTTAAAATAAAAAGCATATTTACTCAATTGTATAACTGAATATAAAAAGCATCAAAATACAAAATCGTGGGAGTTAAGAAATAATCTCCAAAATAATTTTATCAAATTATTTATAATTAAATATTCTTGTAGGTTTAAAATATTAATCGATATTATAATACATAATTATGTCACATTTAAAACGTAAATAAATTTAACTAGTTCATCACATAATTTAATTATTTTTTTTTATAAATATATGTACATCATTGCAAACTGTTGTAATTAGTAATGCAATAATAAATCTGCAAGTTTTAATTAACTAGTGTTACATACGTACGTATGTACCAGAAACAACCAAATTATATGAAAAACATGTTAATATAATTATACTTTAATTTAATTATTATTGATATAATATTTTGATCTGAAACCTTTTCCGCATTGTAGAAATTATTATTATATAAAAATTAAAATTGAATTATATTTCTTCTAATCTGATTGTTTCCAATAATAAGCTTTTGACTTCTTTATTTATATTAATAAATATTATTATTTTGAGCAATAAAACCTCTACTTAACCATTTCTTTGTTAAGTGCATAAACTATTTGTTATTATTTTTTATTTAATTATTATTGTTAATCGGAACAAAATATTTAACTCATAAAAAGATACAAACAAATAAGAATATATTTGCATGTTACACCGATTTTATGAAAGCTTTTGATTGAGTGATGCAAGTTACCTCTCAGCAAAGCAACGTAAGGATAATTAAAAGATGAATACAAAAATTGAAACCCAATCATCGGAGCAAAGGGGGATCAGCCGAGCGTAAGGCAAGGATGCATTCTATTACGATTTCTCTTTAATTATTTTTAATAAAGCTTTCGAAGAAGATGTAGGAATACTTATAAATAGAGAAGTAGCTAATAACTTGAAATAAGCTGATGATATTGCAATCATAAGAAATATAAAACGCCTTCTAGAAAAATTTAATGATTGATAAATAGATTAAACGCAACATACATTTGTATACGTTGATTGCTTTTATCTCTTAATTGTTTTACATGATCACAAAGAAAATATAGCAAGCTTTTTGATCAATTTAAATCATACTTAAATACGCAACAGTTTAAAAATTATGCAACGTTTGATGCACTTTCTCATTATTGCAAAAAAATGACAACAATCAATCTATAAATTTTCAAACACGGAATGTTGCCAGTATCTATAAGACTTGTTTGAGATTTTATATCTTTTAAATTAAATCTATCAAATAATGAAATTAATCAATCAATTCAAAAGGATATAACAACAAAAACAAAATAAATCGCTAATTAAATCCCAAAAAAAGTCAATCAATTAATCTATAAATTTTCAAACCAGGATTGCTATGCTGCTAGTGCCACTAAAGCCCGTTTGGTTTTATATATCTTAGGGCAGGTAAAGGACAACGGCAATAAACATCGAGTAAGATCGACCCAAATATCAACCTCTCCTGCATGTCGGTGCCCGCTGCTAGATAACTAACGAGGCTCTGACGACCTACTCATGGCGGTATAACCGTTTTACAAAGAATTAAGAAATGTAATTCTACACCTACCAACCGCAATAGCCAGCGTGGTAAAGTAAAGCTAAAAAAACCAACAAATATGTTAACCGTTTTTTATTATTATTGTTTCATATATTATTTTAATAAATCCTTTTTGGTTTGTTTTTGTTATAATATATTATTAATTAGTTTGAAAATAGGATAATTAAAATAATAATTAGCTTATAATTAGTTTTTAATTGTTAACGTTTCGGTAACGTCGTTACCTTCATCAGAGCTAAAAACAAAAATTTTTAAAAACCATACATCTACAAACATGCAAAATTATATATACTTAATTTATCTTTAATTAATAATTGTCAGGTTTTAAAAATTGTTTTATCATCACGTATACATTTAATACGTTGTTACAGTTGCATACATTACATTACACCCACTATTTGCACTTTTAAATTGAACTGATGATTTTAATAATAATATCTCAAGATTTGTAGGTAGGAAGTAAAAAGTATATACATAATAAAAAGATTATAAAATTTGCACAAAAATAATCATATACATTTTTTTTGTATTCACAGCGGTTATTGAGTTATAGGGCGCTAAAGAAAAGAAAAAAGTTTTTTGTATTGTTACGAGCCAAGAAGCTAATCTCTTTTGTTTGGTCTTCCGTTCATTTTGACAGTCCTCCCCCTCTGCCCCAACTACCTTCCCTGCGATCACGATACACGTGGCATACTCTTTGTTCATGGAGAAAAGTAGTAATCAACTCTTTAACAATGTTTCTTAAGATAGCTATCAACAAGCAAAGTAATAAAGACTTAAACAACTACTTATAACATAAGCTTGCTCCTTACCTCCTGACATTTGACAAGTAAAAACTACGCCATTATTAAAAATGGAACGATACACGCTTCAACAACGCATTGAAATTATTTAAATTCACTACACAAATGGTGAAAATTTTTCAGTCACAGTTCGCAAAACTGAAGCACTTTTTGGTCGTCGTAAAGCACCTTCTCAGCCGGCAATAGTAAATCTGGTAGAAAAAATTAAGCTGTTGGGACAAGTTTGTGATGTGAAGAATCGAAAGCGTGTGCATCGCTCAAGAACACATGAGAATATTGCTAATGTAGCCCGTAGTGTTGAAGAAAACCCAGGTTTGTTGATTCCTCGTTGATCTGTCCAAAGATTCCACAAACAACATTACTCCATATTTTTCATAAAGACTTAAGTCTTAAGGTTTTTAAAGTTCAGTTAACACAAGTACTCAAGCCGGTCGATCACCATAAACGTCGTATCTTCGCTGATTAGGTGCTTCAAATGCATCAAAATAATCCGGAATTTCATAAAAAAATCATCTTCAGTGATGAGGCCTTTTTTTTTTCTCGGAGGCTACGTTAATATACAGAATTGTTGCATTTGGGGCTCAGAAAATCCAAGAATGATTGTTGAAAAGTCTTTGCATCCTTAACGTGTCACTGTTTAATGCGGTTTTTGAGCTGGTGGTGTGATTGGACCCATTTTTTTTTAAATGAAGCTTGTGCAACTGTTACGGTGAATGGATGACGCTACCGAGCTATGATTAATGATTTTTTATGGCCGGAGTTGAAAGATAATGAGTTGGACCACTTTTATTTTCAGCAAGACGGCGCTACGTGCCACACAAGCAACAAAACAATTGCAATTTTGCAAGAAAAGTTTCCTGACCTTATTATTTCTCCAAGAGGTGACAATTGGCCACTGAGATCTTGTGATTTAAAACCTTTAGACTTTTTTCTTTGGGGCAACGTGAAAGATAAGGTCTATGCCAATGCTGTACAATCGATTCAAGACCTTAAAGATAGAATTCGTGAAGTTATCGAGGACATACAGCCGCAAATGTGCAAATTGGTCATGGAAAATTTCATGAAAAGAATTTTGTATTGCAACCGTAACCGTGCGGCCATTTGACTGATATCGTTTTCAAATGTTAATGGCATACCTTCCTCTTTACAATGAAATAAACATTTATTGATTTCTCTTAAAAAATACCCGTTTTTTTTAATATCAGAATGAAACCTCTTATTGGAAAACCCTATACAAGAAAAAGAAGAAAAGTAACTTAATTAAAAATAATTCTTGTATTAAAAAAAATTATCATATTTATCCTTTGAACTCATAAAATATGAAGTTACATAAGATTTAAAAAAAAATTTGATTAACTCTCCGAAGAGTTATTTTTTACTAAAAACATTCGCAAAATCTTTAAGACTTTTATTTTTTAAATTTAAATAATCAATTATAAATTTAAATTAAATTTAAACTCAAAAAAATGTAGTTATGTACTAAAACGAAAATAGAAGTATTAAAAAAAGTAGTAGTAGTAGTAGCTGTGCCTGTGATAATAGGTATATAATATAATTAACGTTTGAAGTTATATTTTATGGAAGTGTTAGTTTTTGCACAATTACTTTCTGATATGTTTTCATAACAACACAAAATGTATTTAAAATTGTAATATGCAATAAATAATTTTATATAAAAACTTAAATTAGCTATTAAATGGGACTAAAAAATAAGATGATTTATAAAATAAAACAAATGAAGAAAATCATGTAATGTTGGTACCCGGCATCTCTACCACATTTTCAGATTTTGAGTTTAGTGTTAAAATTACAGATTTATATTGTATTATATTATTTATTTATGTGTTATACAAAAGGATTTCACAATCATGACTATGTTTTAAATATAATAATAACATTAGTTTGAAATTTTTTATAATAAAGCGCATGTAATAAAAGTTCAACTATTTTAAAATATTATGCAAATGAAATAGTAATAATTTGTGTTAGTATCTTACACAAATACAAGTCAAAATAAATTACTATTATTAAAACTCATTGAAGTCATAAAATACTTTACTTAAAAGAAATTTGCAAAACAATATTGTACTTTTAAGCAATTATAATAACTGAATGGTATTGTATTAATACTCTTTATACCGTTATTATTAAACAAATATATTTAAACTTATTTTGAGAGCAGCTTATTTTATCACTTAAGTACTTAACATAGAGAACCAAGCTGTCGAGTAGCATACGTTGGGGGGGGGGGGGGGGGGGGCGCCGTGGCACGCGATGATCTACATTTCATTATATTATTTGTCAAACAATTATTTTTTTTATAACTGATACTACCTCACACGATTACTTTTGTTTTTGTTTCCTTTACCAAAAAGCAAGCGCAGAGGTACTAAATGCATATACAATTTAAATACAAACCAACAAACAAATTGTTTAAAACATGCCAATTATTTGAAAACATTTAATTGACACAATTGTCAAAATATTTGTTTAAACCTTTAACCTTTAAATTTAATAATCGACAATTTTGTCAAAATAATAAAGTATCAAAAAATGTAAAAAAAGTAAAAATAACGGACACTAATACATAAAATAGTATTGTCAAAATTATGTTCGTGTCAATTGTTTAGTCAAGTTAGGTTGACACATAATATGACAACAGACGGAAAGTGACCATTACAACAAAATTTGACAAAAACATAATTGTCAATATTTCTCTCAACAGTCAAAACCATTTCCAAGTTCTAGTCAGTTGACTGTTGAACTGACAAACAAAACTGCAAAAAAATTTAAAATTTTAGTCAAAATAATTTTCATTCCAAAAAAACCTAAAGTTGACAAGTTTGTCATTGTCAAAACTTCAATAAAGGAATGACAGTTTGTGGAAATGACAAAAAGTGTCAATATGGCAAAAAACGTCAAAAAAATTTAATTAAATTATGTTATATATTTGTCAATTATCAAATTAATATAAAAACCTAGCAAAAACTGTCAAAATAATTATAATGTTAGTAATGACATTTTCTTAAAATGATAAAAAGTGTCAAACAGATTGTTAGCATGACAAAAAATACCAAAAAATTGTCAAAATTACAGACACAGACACGTAAAATTATGTTTGCAAAAATATGTTTAGTTTATATGAGGATCTTCCGAGCACGACGTATGCATAGATGTGGTAGTTATGTATATAAAATTGCTTTTATTTATAACTATGATTTTTTTTTAAATATATTATGACAATAAATAGCTATACTAGAAGCTATTTATTGTCATGTTTAGATAAAGCATTCCTTGACGGAAATAAATAAATTAAACGCAATATAAAAATGCATCCTAGTGTTAAATGATAATAATCACAATAATAATAAAATGTTAAAATTTAGTAAATATCAAACTTTGTATTATGTAAAATAATTACAAATAAGTATACTGTCTAATAAGTAATAATATATACTCATTAAGTTGTTTAAGGACAGAATTGTCAGGAATAGTTCCGTGGTAAACCACCGGGAGCGCTTCACTCGCACTGTAGTAAAATACAGCCCATGACGCCGATCACCCAATAAAATCAAACTACCAATTGTGTAATAAAAACAGTACCGAACGTAATGGGCGGAGCCATCGGTGGGCTTATTGTTTACACCCAAAAGTATCCTCATCTTTGGTGCTACTTTTAAAGCAAACAAATAATCATTTTGTGATAATTTTTGCAGCATAATTTTTTTTATATAAATATCATTAATATGAACTAAGTTTGAAATAAATTAAACAATTTTTACCACTAAACTTTTTTATTTATTAATATATTTTTACCAAAATAACTTATTCAAATGTTGTTATTATACTCATAATAATGCCGAAAACGGAAATAAATTATCTTAATTAACTTTCGAGAAAAGCTGCACGATAGTTTTATGGGACAATTTTCCTACCTTAACAAAGATTATTTTTATTAATGCAAAATTTACTTTATTTGGTTATTACATGTTGTATAATTATGTATAACAATTATTTTATTTATATAAAAGATGACATTCCAGAATAAAATAAATATTTTATATATATATATATATATATATATATATATATATATATATATAGCAGTTGTTTTGAAAACATTGTTCTGTGAGATACTCCAATGTATATGTTTGATGTTATAGTAGGTAGATATGTTTAGTAATTGACAAATGCTGGGTGATATGAGAAGGGTGCAGCAATAACCGTTAGTGTTTAATGAAGTGCACGGAAGGGTCAACAGGATAAAAGTTTATACGCTCTGTTTGCGGATGCATTCCTTAACTTTGTCGTCAGTAATTTATAATAAAAATTAATTGAATCAATAATATAAAACATAATTTTATTTAATAAAATAATAAAAATTATATGAAATTTTACATTTTAAGATTTCAAAATTAATTTATTGACAAAGACGCCTAAGAATTTTGCTTATATAGATAGATAGACCGTTATTGGCATTATTGTATTACACATAATTGATACTTAGAGCCAATCAATCTTTATAGACCCACTGAAACGTATCCTTTATAATTTCAACAAATATCAAGTGTACTTCAAAGCAAATAAGTAAATACTAAACCTACAAATGTTACAGAATATTATAATAAAACTCTTATTGATTTAATGGCCACAAATAAAAACTTATATGTAATAACTTGCATTTTTATTATTTTTAAGTAATGCATATGTATTTCGGTTGGCTATACTAAATGTTTACTTTTAATATTTTTAAACTGAAATATTACTCAAGCTATGCTGAACAAAAAGTTTATTTTGAGGTTCAATGCTCATATAATAATTGTTATAATTGACTTCATATGTACTATTTTAAGCAAATTCAACTTTTTTCTTGTTACTTGTTAGTGTAAGCAATATTGATATCTAATATAACTCTACGATGTAATAAAACATAGATCTTCTTATCCAATTTTAGTTTAGAGCATTATGCAATGTTAATAAAATTATGCCGGTAGCATTATTTTTTTCATGTTTTAAAGTTGTTCTATTTCTATAGATAAGTTTGTATATTTAGTATTCCGGTGTGTTTTGTAATATGGCTTTTTTTCAGTTCACTAAAAATTTTTCAAATATTTTGGCTACAATCATGTCTATTCTTATATTTAGTGCAATTTTTGAACAACTTGATATAATGTACTGAATATTCTTACTAAAAGCTTTTCTGCATTTGTCATTTTGTGTTCCATCTTTAATATGAAATTTTTAATATTTTAATTATTTAATTTTAAATTCTATTAGGTTAGCCATATTCTGTGTAGTTCTCACCCGCATTATTTATAGTTTGATGAAGTTCTGAAGTTTCTATTTTATCATAAAAATATTTTAAATTTCTTGTTTTTTGTTTGTTATGCTTATTTTGGATATCGATTAGTAATTTATAAGTTTATCTTTCTAAATCAAATTTCTGTATTTGTCCAATTTATTATACCAAAAGAATATGGACAATTCCATTTCAAACGGACCAGAGTAGGAGGAGGGTGCGTCAAGAAACTTGCTTTAGTATTTTTTTCCGTTTCTATAACTTATTAGTAGTCTATTTATTGCTTCATAAATTCTACAATTTTTTAAAGTTTTTTTAACTTTGACTTAAAAAATCGCATTTTTTGTTTCAAAATCGCAACTTTAACGCAAAATAAAATTTTACTAGTAAAATCAATCAAAAAATTACACGCCAAGCTACAAAAGATTTCTTTGTTAAACGTAAAAAAAAAATTGAAAAAAGAGCACTAGTAAGATACAGAGAAAGCGGAAAGGACATGCATTGAGAAGAGATTGTTTATTGAAAAACGTAATATAAAAAAATGGAAAATGGTAAACAAAAAGAAAAAGATGCAAAATAACTGATGTTTTAAGGAAAAAGAAAAAGTTCAGTGAACAAATCAAAGACAAAGAACCAAGAAAACTAAAAAAACAGTCAGGACTTTAACTAAAGTTTAGCAAACATAGCGTGATATTAAATAAATAAATAAAAAATCCAATTTCAAAGTGATGGAGCCAAAATTTTGAAATTTGTGTCCAAACATTTTGAAATATTTACCAAATACTGGTTTTAAATTATGCAGTATACAAAAGTAATAATAAGCATTAAAATAATCAGTTTGATGTTTTGATATACCTACATGGCTAAAATGTATTCAACTTAAACAAAATAGTTATTTATGGATCAATGTTTGTCTATTTTGCACTTATTTGATTACTATAGTACATTTGTACAATAATTTTATTTAAAATTCATATAGCTTAATGGTTAGATTCAAATTTTAGGGCTACTAGTCACAAGGAATAATTTTTTTGAATTGGAATTAAAAGAGTTTAATTTATATTCGATATTTAATATAAATGATAACATAACTAATGTAAATTATAATAAAACTTCTAATAAATAAAATTTTATACAAATATTATATTAATAAGCAAATACTTTCATATCTATATGTAGTAGTTAACTACATATTATAATTATTAGAATAAATTTAATCGACTGTATCTATAATTAAAAATATTACAAAATAATAAATAATTTGATAAACAAAGAAAAATCATCGAAAGAATATTATCCGAGTTATATCATAAAATGTGGCATTACATTTTATATCTAGCAATTGCATGTCTATTTGAGGGAAAGTGGGGTACATGTGATAATTAATGCAAAACGATTTATTAACCACCATTTACCAACAAAATTATTATATTTTGTAGTGTGTATATGTGATTTGTCTAACAAACTTCGCGACCGCGACTAACACATGATACTAATAAAATTACGTTTGCTACTGGTAGCTCTTGTACAAAATTAAACTATGTATTTTACGCAATGAAAGATTCCAGAAATCCACTCTTTACTTTTACTGCACATTGATATCAAATGTCTCTTTATATTAAAAATATAACAATTCCGATCGCGTTAGTAACATTTAGCTTTAGAGTAATTATTTTGTCCAAATAGTACATTTACCTTTCGTTTTATATGAGGGCAACTCTTTGTAGTACATACTAGCCGTAATAAATCCTCTATCGTGGAAGATTTTTTTATGTGCTGATAATCTTCTTAATCTTGCCATCCTATGGAGATTTTTTCTGCCGTATTAAATATGTTGCCGGAAACACACTTATTGCAAGACCATGTAGATATCCCACAATTTTCTTAGTCGTCTGGGCAAGATAGTTACACTCTCTACTACACAGATTAAGGGCCGGTATTATAAAGATGAAATAAATCACCAAATAACAAATCTCAAATTAAATATATTCGACAAATAAACATATTTCGGTATTATAAAACTATATTAACTATTCGTAGAATAAATAATTGCAACGCCGCATTTATATTTGTTATATTACAATAATCCCCTACAACATTTTGAAAGTCAGTTGCATAACATTGTAGAGCAATCAAAAGTTGATTTTTAACAGAAATTGAAAATAACCTAAGAAACATGACATGTGTCAAGTTATTTATTGAATAAATTTTAATTCCTTGATTTTGGATGATTAATTTATTCCACAAATTTACCGAAATCAGCCAAGTAAAATAATTTACTTGGTTAGTAAATAAAATCTACAGATTTCAATGGTTTATAATACCGGCTCTTATGGCCGCTTTTACAATTGTCAGATAACTTATACCAAGAATAAATTTATCTACAGTATATACCTGGTATAGCATTAGTTATGCCTTTGTTGCAGTCTAGATAACCTATTGAAACGTCAATGATGACTTATAAACTGACGTATAAATCATTTATACGCAAATTTGTTGTGCGCGTTACTTGGTTACTATACTAAAAATAACTAATTTTCCTTGAAACATACAATTTAAATTTTATAAAATTGCCAGGACTCCTAAAGTGATCAGGGTCATTGTAAAATTTCAATCACCCACATACTCGAGTAGAATCTCTACTTAATAAATCCCAAACTCGAACTAAAAATTAAGACGAATTCCTTGAAGATTCCAATGATTAGGTCAATCAAAAAAATAATATTCGACGATTATCAATTTTCTTCTGAGCAAAAATTTTAGCAACAAATCCTACTATAGTTGTAACGCGTTTTTGCATTTTCTAAAAAATCATTTATTACAAAGATGGACGTTTCTGGAACTGACTTATAAATTGACGTATACGTTGTTCATACGCTAATTTGTTGTGCGCGTTACTTAGTTACTATACTAGAGATAAGTTATAAGAGATTGTAAAAGCGTATTTTTATACATTGCTTAGATAACGCCACTCCTTGTTATTAGTAGGTTTGTTTATGAAAAATGAAGTAGAGTAGGTTTTTTTTTTAAATTCTAGTAAATGGACTTGGTTTATTAGCCCTTATCCAACTTCAATTTTATAATTTATAATCTGGCTCTTTATTATTCTTACACAAACAAAATAATAATAATAATAATAACAATAATAATAATATTTATTTCCCAACAGAAAATACATTCCAATAACAGGGAAACATCCAATTTAGTAATAATATTAATACAAGTATTATAAACAATTAAACAATTAATTTAAAAAATAAGTATATAAAAAAAGTAATAACTATCAAAATATAATATTAAAAATAAAATAATAAAAAAAAAGAGAACACATAAAAATTTATAATCAATCAACTAGATCTAAAACTGAATTTTTAAATGTTTGCAGTGATTTACAAAATATATCAACACTGTATTGAATATTATGATATGACCTAACCATTCTATACATAGGCGAACTGGAGCAATGAGCTGTATTAGGTGTAGCATAGTAAAATGTTAATGGATTTCGCAAAGCAACACAAGGTACATGTAAACTGAAGTTATCAATAAGTTGAGTATCATATCTAAAATGTATTATTTTATACAAGTTCATCAGTATAACTATAGTATGCCTGCTCTGTATTGATTTCATACTAAATTCAGTTAGTAGTAGGTCATAAGAGTAATGTCTCTCAGGATATGAACCATGTTTAATAAAGTACAAGTACTTTAAAAAACGTTTTTGCATTGATTCTAGCAGATTGATGTATTTAACATAGTTTGGCGCCCAAATTGCAGAGCAATATTCTAGTTTGCTGATTATGTATGAATTGTACAATAAAATTGTTGTTGATATAGACTTAAAACATTTGGACGTTCTAATAATAAAACCCATTGTTTTAAAACACTCAGAACACACTTTTAAAACATGACTATTAAAACTTAACCTAGAGTCAAATAACACACCAAGATCACGAACTTCATTTACAGATTTTAACACTGAACCATTAACATTGTAGTTATAGTTAACATTCCTTGTATAAGACACGATACAACATTTATTTACATTTATGTTTAAGCCATTACAATCACACCATTCATACATTTATAAAAGATTAGCTTGCAGCATATCACAGTCAGTTATATCACGTATAGAGTTAAAAAGCTTGATGTCATCAGCATACATTTAAAATTCACAGTTGAAGATATCACAGATTGGATTAATAAATATAAGAAATAAGAGTGGCCCAAGATTAGAACCCTGTGGGACACCACTGTTTGCAGAGTAATATTACCACTTATGTCAAGTTCTTGAAGTCTATCCAAAAGTATATCATGAGGTATACAATCAAACGCGTTGGACAAGTCAGTGTAGATAACATCTGTCTGTGTTCTGTTTTCCAAATTTTTTGATATTGCTTCACTAATACTTAGTAGGTTTGTAGTGGTTGAGCGCTTTTTCATAAATCCATGCTGGTAAGGCGAAATTATATTTTGAACATGACAATAAATATTCTCCACAATTAAAGATTCACATACATTGGAAAAATTACTCAGTATTGCAATAGGCCTGTAGTTAGAAACCTCAGATTGGTTACCTTTTTTAAATGTTGAAATCACTTTAACATTTTTCCAGATCTTAGGAAATATTCCTGTTTTTAATATTAAATTATATAAAAACGTTAAAGGATGTGCAATAACTTGAGCAATATCTTTAAGAAGAAATTGCGGAATTTGGTCGGCCCCCATTGTATGTTTAGGTTTTAACATAGATAAACTACGCAAAACATCAGTTTCGTCAATAACAAAATTTCCTATGGTATCTAAAACGGTACTACTGTTATTAGAACATCCACGGTCATGATAAACACTACAAAAATGTTTGGCAAAGTTATTTACTATTTCTTGTAATGTAGTAAGAACAAGATTGTTATTTGTCATCACTCCAGGGACAGTTGTAGTATTTTGTTTATTATAAATAAAAGTCCAAAACTTCTTAGGATCGTTTTTAATGTTGGTTTCAGAAGTTCAAATAAAATTAGAATACGAAGCATGTATTTTTGATTTTAAGTTTTGTTTAACTCTTTTAAGTTCCACGCTATTTTTGTTAGTCTGCAGTATGGCAAGCAGATGTTTTTACTTGATTTGGTACAATAATTATGCAATTCATTTTGAAACTTGTAATTTCCAGCATCTATACCTTCTCTCACATGCACCAAACATGCCAATACATATAAACTTGCAACAGTCATAAAACCCAGTTTTTTAAAATGAGACCTACACGTATCTCTAAAACCAAGACCCGCAACTGCACGAACAGCTTTCTTCTGCAAAACAAAGATTCGATTAGCGTGATAAGAACTACCCCACAGCAGCACTCCATACTCAATTAAAGATTGAATAAATGCAAAATAAGCCATTCGTGTAACTGTTAAATCCGTATTCTCAGCTATTTTTTTTATTAAATAGATATTACTGCTTAATTTTGTGGACAACGATTCCACATGCTGTTGCCAAGATAATTTATTGTCTATGTAAATACCCAAAAATTTTATTGATTTATTAACACCTTTATTTGCATTAAGTAATGAAAAAAGCATATGTTCTGTTTTTGCTTCATTTAACTTTAAATTATTTGCATGAAACCATTGTTTTGCTTCATCTAAAGAACTCAATCCATCCACTACAGAAGCTGTTACACTTTGAATGAGAGTTGTGTCATCGGCATAAAGATATGTCCTTGCCAGTGTTACATTACATTCAAGATCATTTATGTACAACAGAAACAGCAGAGGACCTAAAATAGACCCCTGCGGCACACCGTAGTACATTTTTTTTCTATCCGAAAAAGTACCACTAGCAAAGACAATTTGTTCTTTGCCAGTTAAGTTAAGCTGTTAACAATATTTAATGCTACACTTCTTACGCCATAGAATTCGAGTTTGTGCAACAACTTCTCTGGGTTGATTGAGTCAAATGCCATGCTTAATTCTAAGAAAAAAGCAGACATTGCACTTTTGCATTGAAAGGCCTGTTCAATGTCAAGAACAAGTAGTTTTACAGCTTTTATTGTAGATCTAGAAGGAATATATCCAAACTGTGCCCGACAAATAAATTTTTCTAAAAAAGAGAACAAACGCTTTTTTAATAACATTTCAAATACTTTTGAAAAAATTGGTGTTATTGATATAGGCCGATAATTTTCACATTGGTTTATATTCCCTTTTTTAAATATTGGTATGACTTTTGATAATTTTAGTTCAGAAGGAAAAATTCCTTCTTCAAAACAAGCATTTATAACATTTTCCAAAGGTTTTACAATAACATTTGACACATATTTAAGTACTTTAGAATTTAGATTATACAGATCTATACAATTAGAATTTTTTAACAATCCTATCACAAATTTGATTTCCATTGTCGAAACTGGTTCAAGAAAACAGGAAGCGCTTGTATCACTTGTGTAATTGTTTAATAAAAATTGATAGCTGTTATCATTATGATTAATACTAGACAAAACATGTTCAACTGACTTAACAAAAAAAGTTTGATGTTCGTTAGCAGATATAGTTGATGTGATTTTATTTACTTGTTTTCTATTAGTGCTTTTATTAATATTTCCCAAACTTGTTTTGGTTTGTCTAATGATTCCATTATCAATTTACTGTTAAAATCAATTTTTGTTTTTTTGACTTCGTTTTATATTTGCTTTTTTATTTTTTTATTAATACACTCAGTTCAGTTGAATTTGTTTGTTTCCTAATAGCATATAGTAAATTAAGATAATTTTTTTGATTCCTTAGTTCTGATGTATACCAAACTTGTTTCTTATTATTGTTGATATTTATAATTTCATCTGGAATACAATGATTAAAAATATTTAAAAAAATATTAAAAAAACTTGTAAATTTGTCTTGTGAATTTGAACATTTATAAACAAAAGACCAATCAACTTCAGATAGCGCAACATAAAATTGATCTAGATTTTTTAAAGACAATAACTTTCCTTTATACTGCGTATACGTTTTTGTATTGTTAACATCTATTGCTGTATTAATTATTAAGCCAAAATGATCTGAAAGATTGGGTTCAATAACTGTTGTTTCATATGGTACGTCCATATTAATTAAGAAATTGTCTATACATGTTGCTGAGATAGGTGTTTTCCTAGTTACTTCAAAATTAGTGATTTCAAAATTGCAACTTTGTACCAAATCAATAAACATTTTTTGATGTTCATTGGTTTTGATAAGATCTACATTAAAGTCACCACCAATTATAATATTTTCATATTTCTTGTCTAGATAACAAAGAACATTTTCAAGTTTAACATAAAATTCATTAAAAACAGATGAGTAATAAAAGTAATATCCAACGGCGGATGATATGATATTTATACTTGTGATCTGTTGGGAACGCTTTAGTTTTCTGAAATCTTTACAATTTTAGGTATATTACGGTTATATTTTATAGTATAACCTGTCTCACCACTAGCGATGCGTCTTGCTAATTCGTCTCTAAGCTGTTTTAGATATTGCCGTTGATTAAGTGTTTCATCAGATTTAACACGTAAATGTTGACTTTACTTAATTTTATTTTTTAATACAGACTTTACTGTAATAATTGAATCTAAAATAATTTTTAATGGGCGCGGCGAGGCTGTATGCTTTCCAAGTCTATGAATATTTTTTATATTAATAATAATAATAATAATATTTATTTAACGTCATACAAACATTTTACAAGGCTTAAAACTATACTTAAAATTACACTTACACTAGATTAACACATAAAACAACTGTTATGCATCTATGGCACGACGAACATCAATCTTAAAACGATTTAAAGATGATGCAAAGTTAAGACTGTCGCAGTATCTGTTTACAATGTTACAAATTCTTACAAGCGAACTATATAAGAGATACGATGTTCGACTGAACGGAACGTGTAAAAGTAAAGAATAACGTGTTCTATAACTTGGTACGTTTAAAGAAAAGCATTCCAGGCAATCGGATGAATTGATCAAATTATTGAAAATTTTATAAGCAAAATATATATCATAATATTCTCGCCTTTTTAAAAGATTTACTAAGTTGACGTATACCCCAACTTGTTGCAACGTTAGTATTATATTTTGACATTGCAGTTTGTATTTTATATACTTCAGAAATTTGCGTTGTACAGACTAAAGCCTATTTACAAAACCTTCAAAGTGTGGTGACCATATCACACAGCAGTACTCCAAAATGGAGCGAACTAATGTAATAAATAACACAACTAGACTCTGAATGTTTGTAAAATCCTTTGTGATACGTTTAATAAAACCAAGCATTTTATTTGCTTTAGAAATAACAATTTCTATATGGTAAGAAAAAGACAACTTTTTGACAAAATATACACCAAGATCTCGAACAGTGTCTACATAGACTAGTTTGATATTGGCTAAATCATAATCAAATCTGTAGTTATCAAGTTTTTTACTGAACAGCATTACATGACACTTATCAACATTAAGAATCATATCATTATTAATGCACCAACTGTTAATTGTATTGAGATCTGACTGCAGAATTTTGAAATCATTAAGCGACAAAATTTGTCTAAATAATTTAACGTCGTCTGCAAATAATAGTATTGGGGACCTCAAACCAATATAAATGTCGTTTATAAATATATTAAATAGTAGTGGTCCTAAATGAGATCCCTGAGGGACACCAGATGATACGTAATATATTTCTGAAAAGAAACTGTCTATGCGAACTTGTTGCGTGCGATTTGTTAAATAAGATGTTATCCATTTTAAAAGTAACCCGCAAACACCATAACATTTTAGTTTAGCTATCAATAGTTTAATATTAACCTTATCAAAAGCCTTACTGAAGTCCATATACACCGAGTGAACATCAGCGCCCGCATCAAAAGATTTCATAATATAATTTGTGTATAAGAAAAGATTTGTATCAGTAGATCGACCACTCATAAATCCATGCTGTTGGGGTATAATAATATGTTTAAATGAGTTTCTCATAATACTTGCAATAAGTGATTCTGAAACTTCAGGAATCGAAGATAAAATACAAATTGGTTTTTAGTTTTTAACGTCGTTTTTGTTTCCTGATTTATAAATAGGATGTACACAAGACGATTTCCACAATGATGGAAATTTACCTTGAGCTAATGATACAGAAAATAAAATATGCAATGGAATATATAAAGTAGAGTTACACAAATTAAGTACTAGAGGTGGTATTCCGTCCGGCCCTGCTCCACCTTTCACGTCTATGTTTAGCAGAGCTGTCTGGACCTCAGTAGGAGTAATATTTAATTGAGATAGACATAAATTTGAATCAATTTTTAGATTGCAAGGAAAATTCCGTTGGCTATTGTAAACTGAAGAAAAGTATGATGCAAATGTATAAGCAATTACGCTACCGCCATTAAGTTGAACATTACCAAAAAACATAGACATTGGTAGTTTATTTGATCTAGATTTTGACTTTACAAATTTCCAAAAATTACTAGGGTTTTCAAGTACCGATTGTTTGTGTTATATAACTATCATAACAAAGCTTGGTAAGAGTCCGACAACGTTTTCTAAGGTCTGCAAAAATTAAGTAATCAAAGTGCTGGTTTGATAATTTATATTTTTTATGAACATGCCGTTTTTGGGTAACCAGTGTTCGAAGCTCTGTGTTAAACCAGACAGGAAACTTGAGTTTGTGTATTATTTTTGTTGGTACAAATTCTTGAAAACAGTCATCCAATCTATTATAAAATATTGAAGTTGCAGTATCAATATCAGTAGTATCAGAACATAACTCTAACCAATTTATTGACATCAAGTAATTATTTATTAAGACGAAAGGCGCATGCTTAAAATCAAATACCACAGATAAGTCGGATTTAAGGTGCTCATCATCTGTGCATAAAAATTCAGCTTCTAAAGATGGGTGATACGCATCACAAGGTATTAAAGAGTCGCATTTTGACACATTTGTTACCATAAACGACGCAAAACACAAGTCCAGTACAACACCATAATCATTAACAATACTATTAAACTGTGACAAACTATAAGTTGATATTAGGATAAATTTTATTAAACTCAGCTTTTACATTATTAAAATCTTCTAAGTTGTTACCGGTTTCAGGTAAGTTAAATAATATTATATTATTTTCACGTTCTTTTCTATCGGAAATTTCATATAACAATTCCGACGTACTGGAAGGTGGAGATGGGGGTACTAGTGAGTTACTAGTTTCAGAATTATTATTAATATTTTAGGAATTACTTTCCAATGCATTGAAACGAGTTGTTAAAACGCGCAAATCTGCTTTTAACTTTTCATTGTCTTCTTTAACATTGACCAAACTGTTTAAGAGGGTCCGAAGTTCTTTGTTCTCGGTACGAAATTCTTCAAGTTGAGCTGTTAAAAGAGTAACTGATTTTTGAAGTTCTTGTATTAAATTATATAGGGTCTCTTGATGTGTCACGTCTAACACATTATTGCTTGTTTTATTTGCCTGAGAACCTGCCATAGTGTTAGACAACTTAGAATTTAAACTTAAATTAAAACTTAAACAATTGTGTTTGCCGCTAGCTGTACCAATGCATCTGGGGTGAACATAAAGTCCACAATTTTTACAAGTGGTCTTTCTATTGACAAGGTAACCACATCCACCTACACATATATAATCAATAAGATGTTTTTTTTACAGGACTCATTACGATAATAATTTGACAGGGACACACGCTTCACACCAAAGTGCCCTTTATGGTGACTTAAATACAAACAATGATATAGGCAGCGGATAAGGTAAAATACACAAGAGAACAAAGGTATAAATTTAAAATAGAGCCAATAAACTATAATTAAAATAATAATATAATAATATATTAAACTATATTAGATTGAGTTTAAAATTAAAATTAAAATTAAAAATTGTAATAAATTAAATGAATAAAATAATTTAAAATAATAAATTCATTGTAAATAATAATAATATAGACTAAAAAGAAATGTTCCCGAAACTGAGAATCGAACTCACTTCTCACTGAACTTAGGCCGGGGTTATAACCATTAGGTCCACTTTACACTTACACTTTAATTCATTTATTAAAAAATTTATTAAAATACAACAATAGAAACAGTATATGTACACAAATATGGTTAAAAATAAATTCATAACTAAAAAGTTTTCAAAAATTAAAATGGAACAATATAAACCTAGGTTAACAATTCTGGTAAAACTTATAATACTTATGATCCATTCTCTCACAGATTCATTCTTCTTTCACTCACACAATCATTCATCATTCATTCAGGTTAAAAACATATTTAAAAATTATCATCATTAAAAAACATTACATAGACCGCAGAAATGTCGGTATTATGTTTATAAAAATTTTTGTTTAAGCTTAAACCTAACTAACCTAACCTATCTATTTACAATAATATATACAAGAACTAACCTAACCTAACTCTACTATGTACAATATATACAAAAACAATAATTTTGACTCTAAAGATCAAAGTTTACAGGGACGGTAAGTATCAACTCAAATGTGTTGGTTGAAGATAGGTAAGCACTGATAACTGAGCTTATGTTTAATTCTGAAAGGCCTATTGTTAGATCGGATGCTGGTGAGCCCTCGTAGAAGAGGGTTATTTTCTAATTTAAATTTATAAAAATTTTGTGAAATTTCCATTATGTAGTCCGAAATAAGGGGTACATTTGCCTGTTCGTGCAAATCTCTGATTCTGACATACCTGTCTTTGCGAAGTGCCATTCTCAGACACTTATTTTGTAACACTTGCAATCTATTCAGGTTCGTTTTACCTACACCGCACCATATAGGAGCAGCATAGGTTAACGAAGGTCTGATTACTGTTTTATAAAGATGAATTTTTAGGTCCACTGGGCCACGGCAAGAGACATAAAACACATACAACTAATCTATGTAAATACTATACTATAAACAACTCTTAAATATAAATGTAAACAATAGCAATTACTTTTGAGGTTAAATAAAGTTTGGCAATTACATATCAAAATGTTTTACATACGGCAATGTTTTAAACAAAACTTTTCACTGTAACACTATATTACTAAACAATGTACCAAATCAAGCCGTTTACAATTTATTTATAAGACAAATTGCAAAATAAACGATTGATAAAATTTACAGTCATGCATCATGGCGGCATGCAGACCTCAGATGACTACTGTGAGAAGGAATACCACAGAGAATCGTAACAAAGAATATTTTACCTAATAAAAATCAATAACAATTATGCGTTAAACGGTTTAGATTTATGTTGTTACTTTACATAAATATCAAATGCTCTAAATTGCTTTCAAATCCACAACCACGCAATTATTTTCATTTTATACTTAAAACATTAACACAGGCCCTTTTTTACTCTAAGTATACAAATAACTTTAATAAAATGTTTTGATCGATCTGTTAAAGATTCAAACCAAGGTTTTTTATTAATATTTGTAAAATGAGATTTATAGAACAGTTCTTTATTACTATTGGTAAAAATATGTTTCCATTTATCTCTAATCATTTTGTTGACTATATATCTCGAGTCACAAATTCTTAATTTTGAGTTACTAACCAGTTGGTTATTGCTCGTGCCTTTTGCTATAACATCAACTATGTATTTCATTTCCTTTTATTACAAAGTGAGATTTTATCCATAAATATTTTACCACTATGCCTATATTTTTTAATTGCTCTAAGGCTTACAAATACCAGTGTGTAAGTAATTTGATTTACGTTTATGAGGTTTATGTTTTAAAAATCAAAAGAACTTCTGAATGAAATCTGTAACTACTAATAAATTGTTTGCAATAATATTCATACTATATTTAAGGGCTTGTAATATTGCATAAAGCTTAGCACTATATATATATATATATATATATATATATATATATATATATATATATATAAGGAATGAGTTGTGTACTTTATAATTAAATTCTTTTTTCTCAACTGAATCATAAAAAGCACTTACACCATTGTCAACTGTTTTACCCATTCATAAATGACACATATGCTGATATAACAAGTATATTGGCTGCAGCCCAAAGAATAAAAAATCGGGGCTTAAAGATATAGAAATATTTTCATAAATCAAATTTTTCCGAATTATTATTGTTTTTAGTTATTTTAGTAAAATCATTATAACAGTCAATTAAGATGGGCTTTACATTTTTTGAGATAACATTTATGATACTTGTCTATAAAATATTGATCCTTAATCTAATATAGATCTAATTAATGATTTATATACTAGTAAGGACACAGATGGATTTGCTTCTCATTTATTATGAGATAGCATTTTCAATACATTAAAACTTTTCTCCACATTTTTGAAATTAAAATCTGTATGTTCTCTACATAACAATTTACTATTCAATGTTAGTTCTAGAAATTTGACAACTTTGGAATGTATAATATTGAAATTAGCTAACGAAAGTACATTTGGCATATTGACACGTTTTTTGGCAAAAGTAACAGCTGTCGTTTTAAAAATAGAAATCTGTAAATCTTTATTACTACAATACTTTAATGTAATTAAAATAATTTCTAAGTTCTCATAACTTTAAAGTGCCACGTTTTTAAGTATTAAATGTTGACACGGGAAGTATTGTTTTATATGTTCAAGTGATTGTAAATTGTTACTAGCAATATCGGATAGTAAATTTTGCTTTGCTGGTGATTTATATGATTTAATTGATGTTGAATTGACATAATGAATTGTTTTATTTATTGAATTCCATTGTAATACTAGAGTTTTGAGGATATTGTTTTTCTCGATAAAAATTCCACTACAAGTGTCCTTTGGATCAATGGGTTTTAATACAAAGGGTGCATTTGCTTGCTGACGTGTGTTACTGGCTTTGTCAAGTGTTGTGGCTTCTGTAAGAAGGCTATCGACGTAGAAATCTCTCTCAACTATAGTTGCAGCTATTGGATACGATGCACGATCTAAAATCGCCAATTCCTTTAGACACCTTGTAGCAAAGTATAAAGCTGACGTCGTACTATATGTGACGGTATCCAGCTCAAATGTTTTAAATTCATTCGTTGGATTACTTCTCCATAAGATCCTCTGGAGATGCGTTTAGGAATTGTCTACCCTTATCTGGGGATCCATTTTTTATGTCCGCCGTTATCACAAACCTCAGATGTTTGAAATCGGGTTACTATGCTGAATAAATCCTGTTGTATAGTAGGACTTATTTGCAACGTGTCATTTAAGGATACACCCAATGTAGTTTTGCAGAATGCGTCAAAAACAAATTGTAGCTTTGTGGGCTGTCATCCTTTATTACTGGGTAGTGAGGTAAGTAATATAGAACTGTGGACCTGCTATCTTGACTCATCACTTTTTCATGCAACCAAGTTTGTCATCTTGTTGAATAAATTACACCAAATTTTATTTTCAAATCTAAATCAGAAAAAAAAATTCTGAAGAAACCGTTTTAAAGCCTTGTTGTAGGATTTGCCAAGCATTAGTGCATCTTTCATTATTGGCAGGTTTACAATAAACCGTCCAGATTTGTTTCTTCGGATAGTTGCGGAGAAGTGTTTCTCGGTCTTGCGATTTGCAGCAGTCTAGTATTTCTGAGCAGTCTCTTCAAGCTTTTAAAATTTAGTCAATTTTTCATTTATGTTTTTGTAAACGTAACATGTCGTCGTTGTCTCAATGTTTTCTTGTAATATTGCACCTAAGACAATCTATCCAAGTTTTGTTTTTTAGAAATATTATTTCGGTTTGTCCTATTATCAGTAAGTCCCAAAATAGCGCAGTTCCTAATATTCTGTCAATTCATTTTGATTGGTTGTATTTGGGATTTTCCAGTCTGATTTGCTTGTGCACTTGTGAACCTTTTCCCTTATATGATTTTAAAGATACTTGGTCAACTTGTCAAGAATCAGAAACGTCGCTTCTTGTACGTAGTTGTTCATAAAAGGAGCTATTTGTTGAGCTTGAAAGATAGATTTATCATCATTCCACCAATATCTAGAAAAATGGCTGTTAATTTTTTTTTTTTAATATTGGATTAATAAAGAAAACTGCAACCAATCATACGGGCTTTGAATAGTAATACCCATGTTTATAACAAGATGGTCTTAAATTTCCAACCACTATAAAATGATAAGTTAGCACTGCATAAAGTTAAGTCTGTTGCTGAATCATTTTAGAAATAGTTTCTTAATCTAGTTAACAAACCATTATTTAATATACATACATTATTTTCTTTAATTCAATTTAAAAGATCTATGCCATTGGATAAATTGTAATGACCTCTCCATGCCATATGATGTATATTAAAATCTCCTCTTATTATGCAAGGATGTATTAGATATTGAAAAAAATAGTTTTACTCTATTTGAAAAAGTTTTGAGCAGTATATACAGAATAAAAATGTTTTTAATTTTTATTTAAATCATTACTAACACCAACATATGTTACTGAATTAAGACAATATTCATTTGGTATTCTTTTGTATAGAATAATATTATTTATTAGAATAGAAACACCTCCGCCGCCTTTTCCATCTATTTGATTTTGTTTTATAATATTGTAATTTTTAATGTAAAATTTGGTTTGGACTTTAAACCATGTTTCATATGGATCTGCAATTCTATTGCATTATATTAAATTTGTTTGAATTCATTTTTTAATAAAGATTTATTATCATCTTTATTAACACTTAATAGGAAATTATTTGAAGAACTTATTTTTAATTTATTTGAAAATATTTTCAATACCTTTTTACAAAATATGTCTATATTATGTTCAGTTTTGTCAGAAGAAGAAAAAATATTTTTATTATTAAGTACAACACCATTAAATAAAATATAAGATGTATTAAACATTATATCCTTTGGTATTTCCAAAATATTCTCAAACTCAAAATGTTTGTTTTGTTTCTTATTTGCAACTATCGTAGAGGGTAAAAATGGATATGATAATTTATTAAATATAAAGGGTTCTGCTATATGGTATTGCATTATATGGGACTTTAAAGTAGTTGAATAATTTCTGCACAAAAATGTTAAAATTATCAAAAATGTTCCCAAAGTCTGTTGTATTGTTTAAAAGTAAGTTAATTTTTCTTAAGTTTGTTAAAATTTCTTGGTTATGATCAGTATTTACTTCCACATTCATTTCGGTAAGCTGGGTTTCTCTTCTATGTAAATTTATCATTACTTCTTCTTTTATTCTTTGCAGTTGAAATTTTGGTATAATATTCTTACAAAAAATAGTTCGTCTTTGATCTGCTATGCATAGGCTTGCTACTTTTTATAGTTGTGGTTGTCTCTCCGTTAGGTATTGATATAATTGTTGTACATACTTTGTACAATTGCTTTCATTGATTGTTATTGTGTAATATGCACGCATTATATATGTGTTTAAATTATGTGTCTACTTCATGCGTTTTATTGGTTTTACAGCTTTAGTGATAACTTCAAAGAACAGTAAAGCATTTTTGGCTGGTTGAGCTTGTACTTGTTTTAATGCTTTCTACATTGTGTGTTATGGTAGTATGACCTGGTCCAAAGCCATTTCTTTTACCGGGTTGCAGGGGTGGCTGCAATAAACTTCTCAACAAAACTCTAGCTCTACAAGTTTTATCGCTGGATGTATTATCTTGGATTCCCGATCCATGTTCCCAGGCTTTACTATTATTGTACTCCATTATAAATTAGGGTACGGCATTTTTACGTTGCTGCTGCTAAAACTTAACTTTTTACAGGTTGTCCCACTGGGATATAAACTCCTACAATAAGCCGCCTATTTGAGGAACAGATGATTATCTCACAAGTAACTCATCCGACGTTGGTTATCATGTGTTCTGTTAAATGATAGTATAAAAACTCGTACCCTCTATATCTAGACGGCTTTTCCATGGCCGCCACAATGGGGACGTGTTCCGTAGGAGTTAATAGGATTTCCCCCGGAATTATTATTATTTTTATTAATTTTTTTACTTACTTGTTGTTTGTTAAACATATATACACGGGTTTTTTAGAGATACATAGAGCATCTAATAAAACTTACTTTTAGTAGCATATAATAAATAATTTTTAATAATTTTTTTTATATTGGTTGTGCACTATTAATTTATCAATTTGTACTGGCAGGTCCCAAATCAGTGTGTGTGTGTGTGTGTGTGTGTGCGTGACTGGCTCTCTACAACTTGTTGTAGAGTATATAAGTTGATCTGTTGTTTTTTATCAATTGTTATTGAACGTTGAGATGTGTTTAAAATAATTTCTTTTTGAAGCTGGATGTAAATTAGAGAATAGAGCTGTAATTTAAAAAGATTTTGAAAAGTTTTTGTAGAATAATTCTAGTTGTCGATATAACAATAATTTGTTTTCACATATTTTTAATTTTGTCAGCTAATGGTCTATATTTACTTAGGTTTTATGAAATGTGAAGGTTGTGTGAATTAGGAATGGTTATGTCTGTTATGTACGTCGCGCCTAACGTCGTATCTATGAGTGTAATGTTTGAGCTCTTACAATTAATGGTTTTGACTTATGAGTGTTATTCTCGAGTACGTTGGCGGGCGTATAACTATAATATAGTGACGTATGTGTTGTTAATTTATGCAGTTTGGTTAACTCATGATGTATTATACTGCTTACTTGGTCATGTCTACGTAAAATGCTGGTTGGCGCTAAAACTGTGCAAGCTGAAGTTATACGCTGATTGGTTTTGGTTGCTTTATGACATCTTCTGCAAATGTCGTTGATATTTGATTTTTTTAATATTATTTTATTGTAATTTTTGGTTGTAATAACTTTATTTGCAATCAAAAACCTTCAGTTTCAAGAAACTAATTCGCCTGAGTCAACCACTTGTTCAACGCTTTTTGGTTGACAAAAGTGTCATTGAGATTATTTAGGTGTCGGCCGTGTATTTTTTATTGCTCGTAAACTATGTTTGAAATGAGCTTAGTTTCATTATTGTAAAGTAGATCTAAAATAGTATAATTGTTATCAACTAAGCGGCTTTGTAGATTGATATTTCTTTGGTAAGAAAATAGCGTGGTAAATTTTGAACCTGAATTTGATAGAGTTTGTTTACATTTATTTAGCCACGGCCTCTTTTGTGTCGCAGTAGAGTTATTCTTTCAGTCGCGTAATTTGATAGTAAACTCAAAATTTGGATAATGTAGTTCAAATTTTAATTTAAATGTTTTCCGAGTCAGTCTATTTAACGGTTCCAAACGTATATGTTAATACTGGTATGGCATATGCATTTATGGCTTTAAACGTGTTGTTGCCATTCAGTTAGTCGTGTTGTGTATTCAACTATAACTATTTCTTTAATTTTTTTATGTTGAATACGCCTAGCTTGAAAAAGGCCAAGATATTTATAAGTATCTGTGGTCATCAAGTTGAGAATTGAAACAATGGGAAAAGCATTTAAAATAGGAGTCTTTATAAGTATGGAAAGCACCTTTAGATCGTTAGATTTATGGGCTAAAAGCATATTTGTAGATACATATTATTTCCCAAAAATAGATACCCCGAACAAAATAAATTTTCAACAAAACAAAACAAGCAATGCAGCCACTTAACTCATAAAACTAATTGTGTTAAACTGGTGCATTAAAACATACAATTATTGAAAAATAAAACAAACAAGTTATTAAATTTTGTTCAAAAAAAGAGAACGTTATGGTTATATGCATTACCGAACACTGGCTAGATAGCAACATAGAACATACACAAATTGGAGGATATAAGTTAGGCAGTTTTTACTACAGAACAACAATCCAGCGCGGCGGAGCAGCAATATACGTAGAAAACAGCATCGATGTAAAAGAAGTAACTGAAATTAACCAATTAGCGAAAGAAACAGTGTTTGAGTGCGCAAGCGTAAACAGTTTATACTAAAGCTAGGTGTACTGTTAGAGCTAGTATACGCCACAAACCTGCCGTACATGATTGTGGGCAATTTCAATTTAGACATATTAGTAGACAGTGCGGAAACAAAAACATTTACAAATATCATTACGTTCTATGGGGCCTCACTCCTAATAAATGAACCGATAAGATTTACAGAATCTAGAGCAACTTGTTTGGATAACATAATTACAAATATTAAATGAAAATGCAGCACAAAAGTGGTGAATTCAATTTTTTTAGATCACACTGCATAAAGTGGTGAGTTTAGCAACAAAATCAACATCAAAGCAACATAACCAGAATAAGACTTACTTAATTAACGATAAACAAATTAAACTTTTTTGTAACAACATTAGTAACAAACAATGGCGTTCAGTAATAAACGAACTAAATATAAATATAAGTTTCTCTAACTTTATGTCCACGTATATAAATTATTTCAATAAAGCATTTCACACACATTTCAAACCAAATAATAATAGAATGCAAAAATAAGGAATAAATGTTCAGTGTTCTATTCACATACTTGCCAGAATGAAAATATAATATACTTTTAAAAAACAAAAAGAAAAAACTCTATGAGCAAAAAAATTTTTGAACAGAAAACAAACAAAAAGTAACGCAGCAAATTGTAAAAGATCTCACGGGAAAAGAAGTGGATGGTGGATTTGATATTAAAACAAATAATGTTTTTAACCTAGCTAATCAATTCAACAAATGTTTTGCAAATAAGGCAACTGCTTTATTAGCAATGTGCCAGTTAATGACTGCAATAACAACATTGAGATAAACACAATTACTTTTATTTCTTTCCAGTAATTCCACAAGAACTTATCAATAAAACATCAACAGTTAAAAATAAAGAAAAACAGTGCTATTGATAATACTTCAAACTTTTTACTCAATAAAACAATTCATGTTATTGCAAACCCACTCACAGATATGATAAACAATTTAGTAGAGCAAGGAAAGCAAACGTGTGGGATCTTTCTCGATTTTTCTTTTTTTATTAGGAGTCCACATAGATAATACTTTATGTTGGAACGAACAAATAAAAGTTTTATCAAAAAAACTAAGTGAAACCTGCTACTGTATAAGAGTATTAAATAAAACAACAAGTTTATCACTCTACATTTTTATCAAGTTGCAGGTATGGAATAATATACTGGGGGGCTACGTCAAAAATCGACGATATTTTTAAAATTCAGAAACGTGTAATTAAAATAATGTTCAACAAAAAACACATGGAATCTTGCAGAGGAATATTTAAAAATAATCATCTGTTAACTGTACCCGGATTATTCATTTTTGAAACAATTTAATTCTGCCAAAAAAACAAAAACAAATTTTTAACAAACAGTAACAGATCTGAATCTAGATTTACAAAAGATCTTTTATATCCAAAGCACAAACTAACGATGAGCAAAAAATGCGCATTCTACACTTGCGTAAAAATTTTCAATGCTTGTCCAAATGAAATAAAATTGCTAAAAAATTACAATAACTTTAAATCTGCTGTTTTTGATTTTGTTGTTGAAGTTGAACCATACAAAATGAAAGAATATTTAGATTATTAAGATGTATAATATATTAAGCAATACTGGATTTGCAGGTTTCTCTGATTTGCTGCGCACGCTGACCTGTTTACAATAAAAGACGGAGCGAGCGGAGCGGGTTGGAGAATTTGAAAGTCCAGTAACAAACCAAGAACTAATTATGAAAGAATTGTTGTCTATTTATAGCTGAGAAACACAAGAACACTTAAAATGAATTTGTATATTACATACCAAAATTTAATGCACCAGTCAAACACCAATGTAACCATGACGTTTTCTTCAATTTTTACACTAATGAATATTTTATTGTATTTTTTTTTTTGTATATTTATGAAGAAATAATTTTTATTATTATTATTAATATTAGTTTAATCGTATTTCCATCTTTCATTTCAAAGTTATTTCTCATATTTTTTCTTTGGTTAATGTTAAGGGATTTCCATTTCTTTTGAAAAACTTTCTGTAATTTTCAAAAGTTGGTTAAGAATTTTGTTGGCAGCATAGAGTTTAATGTCAACAAGTAATAGGTGATTATTAACATGTTTGATTGTTGATCCATGTCTCAATTGAAACCCACATCAAGTATTATTAAGTAGTAAATATAATTTTTTGCCTGCCTCTACCAAAAGCATCTTTTTTTGCCTGCTTCTGCTAAAAACATCTGTATTGGCCTTAAAATGCGGGCAAAAAATCTTTTTTTGGTTTTTGGACTACTAAACTATTTGCGGTATTTGATTAGCTATAAATTACAATTTTATATGATGACATCATACCTTAAAATCGAACAGTAGTGACAGATTAAAATAAACATTGAATACAATGTTTTAATTAGGGCAGGTAAACAAATATTGAGTGTAACTCGTGCTAAAAGGGTTTAGCAATTCTTCACTTTAGCAGCCCTCACTTGTTTTGCTTGTTTGTGCTGCAAAAACGGCGGGCTTCTAAAGCCTATTTTTGGCCCTTGATACATTATATACTACTTAACATTATTATAAGCCATAAGTGAAGAACTGAATTAAATGATTTTTTTTTAATCAATAAAGGCGGTATAAACGTTTCATCGTTTATTTCACGCCTGCTCTAGGTGATCGAATAAATTGTTTTTTGCAACCTTGTTTTTCTGTTTTTCTGCTAAAATGTTAAATTTTTCAAACTTGATACTATTATTATTATAAGTTTATTAAACTAGTTTACTTACCGGTTTGGTCACTTATATTTCTATTAGTAACAAAGTTGTAGTTAATATCCTATAAGAAATTCAAACACGTTTGTTGGATGGATATTGCCCATTTTTGTTGTTAAAAAAATTAAAAACTGCAGCAATTAACCAAGTTAGGAAACATTATTTTAAAAGTATTGGTCTACCTACTTTCTTTTTGATTTATATCAATAGTTTATTAAGTTTTAATGTTTTTAAAATATACATCTTATAACGGCGCTAGCTTAGGAAGTGAGTAGGAAAGGTGAATTATATTTAAATACAAAAGAAATAACATTCTCAAAATTTGGTGTCGATTGATTAAGTCTAAATAGTGCCGCAAACGCAAAAACTACTAAACAAAAAGTAAAATTGGTTCAAGCAACAAAAGAACATCTGAAATAAGCATTTTTCTTATACACTGTAGTTTTCTACTAGATTTTATGTTTACAAATTGAATGTCACTAACTAGAAGCTCATTCTTGGCGTAGAAAAAAAGATATGTTAAATAATCTTAAAAAATGATTAAAAATGAATAAAAAAATCGTATTTAATATTTAGAAAAAAATTAAACAGTAGATTTTTTGCAAAAAGCTTACAACAAAAATAAGTACTGTCAATCTTGTCACTTAAAATCTCAAAGACTACTTGTTTCAAAATAATTGATTTTACATCACTTTTATTATTCTTTCTTGAAATTATTTGTCTTATAACTTTATTCTGTGCATTGCACAACTAGTTTCTGAATGCGTGATTTGAAAACATAAAATCTAGTAGAAACAGCATTGTATAACAAAAAAAAACCATTTCAAGTTTGAGAAATTTTGGGCGTTTCTAACACTTCTTTGGTAGTTTTATATATACAGGGTGTTTCCTAACTAGAAGCAAAAAATGAAACATTTTTTAATTAAAAAAAAATCTAAATAATGTCTATCTTGCTTGATTTTTGAAATAGTCAAAAAATATACATTATTTAGAAAAATTAGAACATTCATTAAATAAAAATTGATTTAACCCGCACGTCCGAGCTTAGAACAGTTTCTAGTGTTCTAGGGTCGGAGCTTTGTTCGAAGTGCGAGGGTACAATGATCTGATCGAAGCGAATTAAGCATATGTTACTTCTAAATATCACGTTTTGAAATTTAAAAAAAAAAATTGATTTGTAGGTATTACTACAGACTTTCAAAATATTACATTATAAAATACAAATTATAAATAAAACCAATCAATTTGAAATAAAGTTTGTTTCTAATTATTTTTATTTCATTAAGAATAATTGTGTACAATTTCATGATTAAACATAGTTTACATATTTTGATATTCACAACAAGATTGTAAAATAGAAAACCAGTCCGAGACACCATTTACAAATACGTTTAAGGTTGTATTAATAATTAAAAGAAACAAATCACAAATACAATTAGAAACTAAACATAATAATAATACAAACGTTTTTACTACTAACAGACAAATTTCAAAAAATGCGCAAATCAATTTTTTGAAAAAATTGTAAAAATTTGTCAAAAAAAAATTTTTTACCAAACACTATTCCCTATCCATAATTACAAATATACAATTGACCGACAGTTTTACCTTTTAGTGTTGCAATAATATTTGCAATAATAAATCTTTGTGTTAACCTAGATAAAAAAAATTTCAATCAGCTTAATTCAAATGTATTTATATTTTTTTTAGCTGTTTTTTTTTAAATTATCAGTTTATACCAACCAGATTTGTTGCAACTTATCTTATTAAACTAAATATTTGATAGATGCACAAACACTGTACACATAAACCATAACAGAGAAAACGCATGTAAGAAATCAAGTCTAAATACTCGGTATGTTCAATTTATTTAATTTTTATTATATTTTTTAAAGTATACAAGTTTCTTTACACTCAGGCGTAATTTTATGTAAATAGTATTAAGTGTATTAAGTTGCAAATAAAATTAAAATTACAATTACGTCGACCTTTTCGTACAACCATAACGCGTTGTTTTCCAACTGCACACAACACGTTTTGACTAAATAATTACGACCATACCCCAAACAAATACATATTGATTTCGGTATTTGGTCGTTTTTGCTCACAGATCATTTTCAATGTTTGGCTATAACAGACATATCCTTCTACAATTAATGTACGTTTTTGTAAACTTTTTATATTATCAGTTAATTTTTTTCTAAATATTTTATTGCCCAATTTACAAACATAATTAATATAAAAAATTATATTCTAGAATATATTGCCTTTTAACAATTTTCTTTAACATTGTATTTTTAACAATTAATTGTTTTAGTTTAATATTTACTAAGAATTGAATAGCCCAAATTAACTTCGCATTTGCAATTTGGAACTCCATTATTTGCATTTGAGTTTCTTTAAAAAACAAATTAATTACAAAATATTTAAAACACTAATGAAACCTTTTGATAATAAATAAATTAAATAAATTAAACTTAATTGTCTATACATAGCCGCATTCATAAATACCAAACCGATGAACGATATTGGATAATAAAATATAAAGTTACAACAATGTATCATCCAGATGCGTCTCATTTAATCTCAACGAAGTAGGTAGAACGCAGTAGTATTGTAGTCTTTATCCCATTCCATGCTAATATTATCTTTCCATAATCTTGGTGCATTATATAATACGGAAAATAAAACTATTCCGATCACGCAATTCCGGACCCGACCACTTGTGAACAAATAGCGCGATCTGAAAGGATAACACATCGCCACATATTTATCAAACGACGACACACATGTTAAAGAAGTTGAAGCAGTCCGCGCTGCTGTTGCTAAATGATAAACTAACGGCACTAGTGGCGGAAAGTATGTAAACATTAAACCGGTAAGATGATCATTCTCAGATAATTCTAAGAATAATGTATTGTTAATAATAAAAACTTATAAGAATATCAGTTATATTATATTTCGTTGAAGACCGCACTAATAAAATCGCATTGCCTAGTATCCCTAAAGTTGCTATAACTTTTAACAGGACTCCATTGATGAATCTGTAGAAATCCAATGTTGGGGATTCGTGTTTTCTGCATGTTAAATTAGTTTCCATATTCTACGGTGCTTGTTTTTTTTTATTCAGTGTGATTTAGCCCGTTGTGGTACCGCAGCGATTGACAGGATGTGGTCCTGTTGGAATAGATTTACATAGTGGTTGCGTTTTTCAGGATAAGAGAAGTGTGTTCCAAAACGGGTGGAATGTCGTAGAATATTTGCCTGTAACAGAAAACGCAATATGAAACGTTAATAGTAAAATGATATGGGTGCAATATTTTATGTGTCATAATACTTCAAACACAAGTCGCGCAATTTAACTATCTCTTTAAAAGGTTAGGTTAGGTTTAATTGTTAATTAAATTTTGAAATTGTAATTTTCTTGTTAATTTTTTTGTCTAAACTTTAAGAGTCTTGTTTTATTACTTCGAAAATGTATTAGACTTTTATTGCATTAAAATATTTTTCTAAAATAACAATTGTTGTAGTTTTGCTTAAAGTTATAAATATATGACAATATGTAAAATTTGAAATAGATAGATAGACAAATTTTATTTATTTCATAAAATTTGCAGAATACAAAAAGAATATGAAAAACAATAAATATGAAACAAGTAAAAAGAAAAACGATACTGAAAATACAGTTACAGAATTACAAAAACAGTTTTAATACATTTTAAATAAAACATTTTATAAAAGAAACATTCATTTAGTACAATTATAAACTTATGACTAGATTTAATAGAAGATTTTAATTTTATCGAAATAGTCTGTAAGAGAATAGGGTTCGATAGTTAAAAGTAATTTCTTAATTTTTGTTTTGAATTTATTTTTTGTTTGAATATTTTGTAATCTTGTAGGCAGAGCGTTAAAAAGTTTTATTGATGTATAATATAAATATTTTTACGATTATTATACACGTGACTAGAAATAAAAATTTTAAACTTATCCTTATTATTAAAATTAAACATTAAACATTCAAATACATATAAGGCATATACGGTTAAAATACTATGTTGTGTAAATAGATTACGACAACTCTGGTTGTATGCCATGCTATTGACTGTACGTAAAACTTTTTTTTGTACAACAAAGATTATATTTAAAAAAGTTGAACCTCCATAAAAAAAACAATACCAAAACGCATCAAAGACTCAAAACAAGAATGATACACAATTATTAAAATGTCATTATTTAAATGTAATCGAAGCACTCGAAACATAAATATTACATTACTCAACTTCCCAACAAGGTCATCAATATGAGAAGCCCACTTCAAACATTCATCTATCTTTATGCCAAGACACGTGGCATTGCATGATGTTTTTAAACGTGTGTTATTGCAATTAAGATCATTAATATAATTTCATCTGTAATATTCTGTCTTAAATTGAACGCATTGTGTTTTATTTATGTTAAGTAATAACTTATTAGCTAGAAGCCATTCCTCAAGTTTTGGAAAATATGTAGACGCTTTTGCTGTAATACTGTTCAAGTCGTTTCCAACAAAAACAATGTTCGTATCATCTGCGTAATAGACTATTTTATGTTTTGTGTCATCTAAAATACTTGGTAAATCATTTATGTACTATATAATAAAGAACAAAGGCCCAGCAATACTTCCTTACGGAATTACTAATAAAATATCTGAAACTAACGAGTTTACAGTTGCACCGTTTTGTTCAATAGTAACATATTGTTGATGTGACGTTAAGTACGATTTTATTTATTTATAGGCATCTCTTCTAATACCATATTTATGACATTTACTTAACAATATATTTACGCAATCAAAGGCTTTGGACAAGTCTAAAAACACTTCACATGTCATGTCGTGTACCTCCAATGCTGTGATTACTTCAATTATATTGTAAATAGCTGTTGTTACGTTTTTGTTCTTTATAAATCCATGTTGAGATTTATTGAATAATTTATGTTTGTCAAAGAAAGTTATTATTCTTTTACACATAATTTTTTCAAACAACTTACTGAAACTTGACAATAAACTAATAGGTCGATAATTTTCTAATGCATTTTAAGCTTATCAAGAAAAATACCATGTTTCATTGAATTGTTTATTATGTCTACATGTGGTTTGTCTATTACGTATATACATTTTTTTATTAATGACATTGGTACTTCATTGTGGCCTGCGCTAATTTTATTTATTAGTTTGTTGCAAATATCAGCTAGTTCATTACAATTGGTGCTAGCATTATAGATTCAGTTTTTGTTTTTATAGAAAAGTTTATTTTAACAGATGGTATTTGATTAGACAGATTAATGGCAATGTTAGCAAAATACTCACTAAAATTATTAGCTAACTCAGGAAAGTCTGTAACATCAGGAAGAGTATTACTATGTTTATTCTTATTGTTTACTAGTTTATTTACTATAGACCACGTGGTTTTTATTTTATTATTTGATAGACATATTTTGTTAGCTAATTTAGTTCTCTTACAGTTTTCTAATTCTACATTATATTCCAGTTTAGCTTTTTTATATAAATTTAAATAGTATTTGTTTCTAATTATTGCACAGTTTAAAACAATTGAGGTTAGGGTATTTTAATAAAAAATTTATATACTTTATTGTGCTGATTTTACTTTTTTATATATATTAAGACCGGTTTCGGCTGTTAAGCCATCATCAGTTCTAAAAATATTACATAAATTATAAATATATATGTGTTACATAGATGATTTTAACAAAACTTACTTTTTTTTTCTTTTCACAGGTGTTGTTGTGTGTTGCGGGTTTTGCAACACACAACAACATTATATTTTTTAGCACTTTAGAGTGCTGCATATGGTTTTTTGCCTTGGGCCGCAAAATATCATTTTTTGACCTAAAATACGTGCAGAAAATCTGTTATTCAGAGTAGGCATGCAAAAAAATAATTTTATACGCGGTAGAGTATTGGGCTCAAAGAAAAAGTTTGTCACTTTGAATATTGTCCAATTTATTGAAAACTATTATGAAATTTATCAGTTTTTTATTTACATTATCTCTTTAGCATTTACTTTGTTCCAAAACTGAGAAAATGTTTAAGCCTTTTTTAAAGCTTTATATCTTATAAATTAAGTGCAAATTTAATTGATATTTTCAGCATACATAGTTTAATATCAATTATCAAATTTTAAAAAAGCGGCCATTTCGTGCAAACGCGCCATTTTATGTCTCGGAAAATAATGTTAAATTAATTAATTAAATGGTTGGAGTTCTTATAAACCTAAAAGTATAGATAAATCGATCTGTGATTAGTGTATAAAGTGTCACTAAGTGTATATAGGCTTGTAACAAAAAGTAAGACAAGATTTATAAACATACTGTTTATGCTACATAACTTCAATAGTTAAACGTTTTATTTCATAAATTCCATTGAAGCTTGTGGCGTTTCGTAACAGGTAGCATCACACTGTCGGATAATAAAATTAATAGGGACTAGTGCGGGTTATTTATTAATGTTTTATACAACAAATTTATGAGTTTTACAAAATTAAAATAATATTTTAAAATATTATTCAAACCACATCTATATTCTTAATCAAATCAAATCAAATTATTATCTAATAATATATCAATAAAAAATATTAAAAATCCATAAAAATTCCACCAAAACAACTAAAGAATTACGAAGACAAAGGAATAAAAACAAGCTTGGAAAAACTAAAAACAGCAGTGGACGTTATGTCAGCAAAGTTTAAGGAAGGATAAAAAGAAAATGAGGAAATGAAAAAAACTCTTAAAGATATAAAAAAGGAAAATATTGAAATAAAAAAACAAATAAAGGATCTGGAAGAAAAAGTAAAAAATAATATATATAATAAGAAAACATAAAAGAAACAGTAACAAAACTATTCACAAATATAAATATTGGAATTCCAACAAATAATATCACAGATGCCTATAGAATAAATAATAAGAATCCGAATGCATCAATACTGGTTAAATTTAAATCAGAAGATGAAAAAATAATGGGAAAGAAAAAAGATAAAAGGTCAATCAAAGCCAAAGAATGTAGATTAAAAGAAAAAAAAAAGAAATATACATCACGGAACAGCTTACAAACAAAAACAACAGAATATTTTATGAAGCAAGAAAATTGAAAAAGCTCGGATACAAATGGGTGTGGTATAAAGAAGGAAGAATACTTGCAAGGAAAACAAAAGAAGACAAGCCAATAGTTATCCATAGTATTAAAAACGTCAAGGAACTATTAAGAAAGGAACAATAAAAACAAAAAACACAAATATATATAAATAATAACTATAACCAAAACGCAAGAAGTATTTAAAACAAATTTGATGAAATACTAACAATACTTGTACTATACAAACCTGATATTAATGTAATAACTGAAACATAGCTATATCCAAATAAAGAACAATATTTTCACATCCCAAACTACGCAGCAATATTTAACAACAGAGTGATGAAAGGTGGGGGTATTGCAATATACATAAAAAACGGAATAACAACAACAGTACAAGAAAGTAAAACAGAATAAAATACTGAAATATTAACAGGGCAATTCCACGTCAAGTGAGCAGTCCATTTCACGCGACCCTCTCCGATGTAGCTCAAATTTGGTACACTTATTTGAGTACACAAAATATGACTTCATGCCAAATTTCAGATCTCTAGGTCACATAGTTCGCCTCGTAGAGCCAATTGAATTTTACGGCAATTTTTAAGTTCAACTTTTAACTTTATTTATCTTAATTGCATTTCAGCCTGGATAAAATTTTGAATAGTCATAATCGATGGGAAATTTCTCAAGAAATTGAATGCAGCGGTCAAATTTTTGTTATCTTGTCCCGCACTCACAGGAAATTCAAAAAAACAGTTTTTTTTTCAAAAATTCATTTCTCAAAAGTTGCCACCGATTAAGACTCCAAATTTTAGAAAAAGGCAGCTAAAAGTATGTACTTTAAGATGCTTAAATAAAATTTTCTCACACTAGTGGTAGTTTTCGCTCTAGAGCCTCTTGAACGCTCAAATCTATTTTTTAATCAAAATTTTTGATATTAGACTGGTTTTTACCTTTTTTTTGTGGAATTTCTTTGTGTGTACACTCAGAAAATGATTTTTATACAAAAAAAAATATGCCAAGCGAAATTTCAGACCTTAAGATTCAAAAAAACACGTGTCGCACTACCATTGAACTTATAAAATTAATATACTTAATAAGTATCATTAGCTTCCAGATTTGAGTCAGATGCGTACTTTGGGTCCCCAAAAAAGCAAATAAGTACTTGCTAATTAGGTTCCACATGAAACTTTACATCAATATACTCTGTATATATATTTTTTAAATTATAATATTTTTATTATATTTTTAATTTTGAACATAAAATTAGACTCGTAAACTAAAATGATTCGAATTTAATAAGGTTTAGGCCTATAATTTTTTTTTTAATTTAAAAAACTTTTAAATTGACGTATTGTACATATTGTTTTAATTTTGTCAAAATTGTAACATTCTATTAAAGTTTTTTTAAGTTAAAAGGTTTTCTTTAATAGCACACAATCGGTAGGAGCTACATTAAAACATGTTATTAGGTGAAAAATGCGCAATTAAATGGCCTTTAATTATAAAATATTTTTTTTAAATTTTTGACTTTTAAACATCATTTTTAACAAAAACAACAAAAAAATTTTTTTAAATCTTTCTTTAATTTATGACATAAGTACGGTTAGAGATAGATCCAGATTTGCTGTTAAAAAAAAATAGACAATTTAATTGCCTATAATTTTTATATTTTATTGTTTTTTTTTTTAATTTAAACTTTTAAAAGAGATATTTCGAATATTGTATAAAAAAAAAAACAAAAAAAATTTGACGTGCAGCTTCTAGGGTGAACATGTTTGCCTATAAGTTTATAATTAAAAAGTGTCTCAAATAAACCCTCCTATCCACCCTAAAACTTTGTTACCCCTATTCACTAACACACTGTCTATTAATTAATATGTGCTAAAATTTTGATTAAAAAATGGTTTTGTGCGTTTAAGAGACTCTAGAGCAAGAACCACCACTAGTGTGGGAAATTTTTATTTAAGCATCTTAAAGTACATACTTTTGGCCGTCTTTGCGCAAAATTTGGAGTTTTAATCGGTGGCAACTTTTGAGAAATGAATTTTTGAAAATAAAACTGTTTTTTGAGTTTCCTGTGAGTGCGGGACAAGATAACAAAAATCTGACCGCTGCATTTGAGTCCTTGAAAAATTTCCCATCGGTTATGACTATTTCAAAATTTTTCCAGGTTGAAATGCAATTAAAATACATAAAGTTAAAAGTTGAACTTAAAAATTGCCGTAAAATTTAGTTGGCTCTACGAAGCGAACTATGTGACCTACAGGTCTAAAATTTGGCATGAAGTCATATTTTGGGTACTCAAATAAGTGTACAAAATGTGAGCTAAATCGGAGAGGGTCGCGTGAAATCGAGCAGTCGACTTCACGCGACTTGACGTGGAATTGCCCAACAATAAAACTTAATAAAACAAACATACATATAACAGCAATATATAATCCTCAAACCGCAAAAACGATGATTTTTTATAAGTAATAGACAAAATAACAAAAATTAAAATCAAAAATATAATACTAGACAACATAACTACAGAAACTTAATTGTAGAAAATGGTCATTGTATATTACAAAAAATAAACAAAGAAGATGTAACAAGAAATAACACAAATAAACCTATATTACAAAATACAATAAAAAGTAACAGAAATAAAAAGAAAAGAAAACAATGAGTGAATAAATATGGAAATAATAACAAAAATAAAAGATAGAAACAAAACACAAGAGAGATACATTAAAAATCCAAACAATAAAAAAATATTATATGAAAAAAAAGAAGAAGTAGAGGATCAAATAAAAAAAAAATTATTACAAAAACAAAATAAAAAACGCAAATAAAAACTAAGTTAAACAATGGTCAGAAGTAAATAGTATGCTAAACAAAACAAAGAAAAAAAACAAAATAAGAAATAACAGAAATTATAACAAAACTCGGACAAAAAAACAAATAAAATTGACATAGCAAACAAACTGAACAACTATTTTGCATCAGTAGGAAAAAACTTGACAAACAAAATTAAGAAGAATGATGGCAGGGAGGAGGAGAGCGTGGCGCAGTGGTCTAGGCATCCGGCCGCTGTACCGAAGATCGTGGGTTCGATTCCCATATACCGTGATATACTTTTCACGTTCTATACGCTCTCCCACTCCCCAACCCGCATTTGCCAGCGTAGGGTTTTACGGCTAAATACCTTCTCTGAGGAGTGATAATTCTCACCAGTGGTTCGGAATCCACTTAAAACTGTAGGTCCCTTGTAATGTAAGTTGCCAGCATACAAGCAGAGAAGAGGCTTATGTCCTGCAGTGGACGAAAACGGCTGAAAGAAAGAAGATGACAGGGAAACAATAACAACTGTAAGAATAGAATAAAAAGCTACGTTTGACAAAACAAGAGAAGAAGAGATAAAAAATATAATCAAACAACTAAAAATAAGAAGCGTCCCATCAAATAACCCATAACGTAATAAAAGCTATAAAAAAAATAGCACCAATACTGAAAAAATTAATAAATAAAATAATACAAACAAGTAAATATCCACAAATACTAAAAAAAACAAATTATAAAACCAATACAAAAAAGGAGAAAAACCAGAAAACTATAGACCGCTATCGCTTATATTAGTGTTAAGCAAAATAACAGAAAAAACAAACATAACATAAACAAAAAACAATATGCATTTCAAAAAAATTCAAACACAATGGGCATAACAACTGACATAATACAACACATATAGCAGGGAAGCTGGATGAAAAACAGTATATAATACCATTATTTATAGACATGAGGAGCTTTTGACAACATCAACAAAGACAAATTAATCAAAAAAATTGAAATTCTTGGAACAAAAAACACAAACTTAAAACTACTTAGAACATATATTAAAAAACAGAACACAGAAAACAAGAATAAACGACATACTTAGTACATCAACAATAGCAGAATATAGGCTATCACAAAGTGAAGTACTAGCGCCAATATTGTATATATTATACATAAATGATATTTATGAGATAATCTTGACTAGAGAAATATATACATATGCTGACGACACATGTATTTATATATCACGGAAAAATACAAAGAAGCAATAGAAAAAATATAAATGAAGACGTCAAAAAAATAACTAAATGGTACGACGAAAACATACAACAATAAATAAAAAAAAGACGACGTATATGCTAATAAAACAAAAAAATTCAAAAGATATTATCATAAAAATTGAAATAAATATCATACCAATTACCAGAACAAAACAGACAAAATACTTGGAAATAATAATGACAGAGAAACTAACATGGGATACATAAATAAACAAAATATTAAAAGAAAGTGCAGCAACAATAGGAGCTGTTTATAGAGCCAGGAAATGCATACTAAAAAAAAAACTGCATTAAGTATATACTCACTTTATTTAACAAAAAATAACTATTTAATAAATGAAACAACAACAAAAACAAATATACAAAAAATTTAAAGACAACAAAACAGAATACTTAAAATAATACATAAACTACCAAAGCTAACACCAACAGAAGAAGTATACAAAATAATTAACAAAACAAACGTAAACGAAAAAATAAAAACAAAAAAATGCAAACTAATATATAAAATTAAAAATAAAGAAATTGAAACAAATCTACAAATAATATTAAAAAAAGAAATTTACGGACATAACAAAGAAAAAGAAATAATATACATGTACACACAACAAGAACAGAAAACGAAAAAAAAAACAATACTAGCCAATGGACTAATCATATACAATCAACTACCTGAAAATATTAAAAAAACAAAAACTTATAAGGAATTTAAAATTAAAATAAAAGAACACTATATAATAACCAGACCAAAACAAACAAATAAATTAAAAAAACATGATAATACACACAAAATAAGATACATGAAAAGAGAAAATAAAAATGGTGCCCTGAATACAAAGCTCTGGTAGGCTTACCATATATGGAAACGGTGCAAAGCAGAGAGTGAAGAGAAAAAAAATTAAATTTAAAAAAAATGTTATAAATTGTATGTAAATATATTATAAAAATTTAGTTACGGGGCAGTTTGATGAGTGTCATAAAACTACGAGCAGAACTCACGCAATTTAACTTCTTTTTAAAATCGGTTTTTTGCAACATGTTGAGAATGAAATTTCCAATCTAATAAAATATATAAAAATCAAAAACCTTTAATTGTTTATTAAATTTTGAAATTAATTTGTAACTTTGTTATTGAAATATTTGCTTAAACTTTATTAATTATACTTCATTGAACATTAAACTTAGTAGTCTTTTTATTGTGTTTTAAGTTATTTTTCTTAAATAACAATTGTTACAGTTCTGCTCGTAGTTGTGAATGTATGATAAAATGTGAAATTTGAAATTCCCGTGTGTATTAATTTTTCTAACAGTTTGGTACTGCTGCCACATTAATTAAAATCATAATGAATGGCGGACGGTAACTTGATATTATTGTAATCACAATTATATTATACTAATAAACCACCATCTGCTATAACCTAAAATTTATAATGTTTAAGTTACCGGTCATAAAACATTAAAATGTTTTCAGATAAAATCAGAATATAATCAAAAACGGTTAATATATTGTTCATAAAATGTCAAAAATAGCTAAAACCGGCGTAGAAATTTTAAACAATTGTTAGAAAACAGCAAAATCTAGCCATAAACTGTTAAAAAGTTTTTAAAATAGCATAATTCAGTTATAAGTTATCAAAAATTTTGGTAGAAAAAACCAAATTTTGTCATAAATAATAAATAATGGAATACTTTTTTAATAAAATGGCAAAACTGGAAAAAACAAATCATAAAATTTCAACAAAAGATCTAGAAACTGGTCTTAATATATCAATATATTGTCAAAAAACACCATCATTTGGTCATAAACTGTTTTTTTTAAGAAATGTAAAAAAATTAGTTAAAAAGTCATATAAAGTTGAAAATATCTAAATAAATATAAAAAAATATTTTCAGATAGAATCAAAATCCAGCCAAAAACGGTAAAAACGCAAAATTATATTCATAAAATGTCAAAAGTAGCAAAATCTATCTATAAAAATCAAAAATATGGTCAAAAAATAAAGATTCACCATAAACTGTTAAAAACTGCAACATTTTACACTGGCGAGCAAAAAATAAAAGTCACTTTAAAATTATGGTTTAGTTTTGGAATGTTTTGTTTTAAATATGTTAGCAAACTGTAAAAAATTGTTGAATTTTTGTTCCTATAACTAATATGATACAAATTACTAATAACAAATATTACCCCTTTTTGCATTAATGACTCCTTGAAGTCGACGAGGAACACTTTGAAGTAAATTAAAATTCACATTTTGTTCAATATTATTCTATTTCTTTTAGATATATTGTCCCAACTTATCCCAGACATGTTCTATGAGATTCATGTCCGGGCTGAAAGCGGGCCAATCAAACCGCAAATTTTCCACTTTATCCAGATCATCTCTGACAACTCTGGATACTTGAGGTCTAGCATTATCTTGTATGAAAATGCCGCGCTTGCCCATAGTTGTCATTAAGGGCATAACATGATTTTCAAAAACTTCCATAATGTATCTGTGAGCTGTCAGGAAACCATTCTCTATAAAGACTAAGTAGAAAATTTTGCCCAAATCATAACCGACCCACCGCCAAATAAAAATCGCTTATCAATACAAACTCAAGCGAATCTGTCTCCGCGTCTTCTTTACACTTTCCAACGTCTGTCTGATACATTGAATGCCTAATAATGCGTATTGTGAAAATTGTGCACACCGCTACGAGTAAAAATTGTCTCATCTGTCACTAAAATGTTATAGAAAAATTTGGGTTCACATCATGTTGACGCAACAGCCATTCGCAAAATACTACCCTAAAAAGAAAATCTGTTGGTAACAGAGCATTTACACGCTGCACATGGTAGAGATACAGTCATTCATGCTTTAATATGCGCCATATAGTTGACTGCGATACCCCAGTTTGATCGGCAATTATCCGAATACTGATGTCAGGACGTTCTTCAGCAATATCGACTAGATCCTCTTTGAGATTAAAAATATGCCTTAGTCTAGAACGTCCCCATATTGTTCAGGTCTGGGCTGCAAGTGCCCAGTTTTTCTTGCACGCTGTACCAAACGTACAAACGATTCACGAACCGGATGATACCTTTGAGGGAATCTTTTGGAATAAAGGCGAGCTGCAGCCACTGAATTTTGATGAACTTCTTCATACACCAATATCATATCCACAAATTCTGCATTGGTCATGTTATGTTGCGCCATAATTTAATTTTATTACACACTGACAGGCGCCACCTAATTTTTTTTAAATTTTTTGGCAGCTATCGCCGGGGTTTCAACTTGCATTATTTTAATTTTGGCATGGCACACCAATTTTTTTCAAGTAATAAATTTTTATTTTCCAGCAACTTTATAATTCATTATCTTGCTTATTAAACTTCTACTACATTTTTTTAACATTTATCAATATATTGATTATAAACTATAATTCTTAGAGTTTATGAGCATAGGTTAAGAATCACCCTGTATTTATCAAATAATGTTTGTTTAACACAAGTTTATAGTTTGCATAACAAATAAGAATAAATTCATTAAAAATCATTTAATTATTTTGATAGATATAGATAACTATTGTCCACAAAACAAAATTGTTTTGTTAACTTACATCTTACTCTGTTAAAATTTATTTATTTTATTTAAACATTAACATCACATTATGGTTATTCATGTGTTCTTTATACGCATCAAATATAAAACCGAACATTATACATAACACTTATAATTAATTTTGAGTCAATTTATCTGAATCTTCAATTATTCTAATTTCATTAATTTTAAATATTTAGATAGTTAAATTAAACACTTAAGACTGCCAACGTTTTCTAGTTGTGATTTTCTTAAATTAAACGGCTATAAAATTAAAAAAATCTGTATATAATAATTTTTTGATAATTATAATTTTGTTTTAATACTAATTAATTTTTGTTGCTTTTACTTTAGCTTTAAATTAATTGATTATTAATTAGAGACAATTAATGGTGAATAACAACAAAGCTATATAATGAATTATTTAGTTAGATATTAGTACACGTATATATAGTCTAACGAATAGTAAGAAGTAGCTCCAAAAAGTATATTAAAGTACATAATGTATCTAGGCTAAAAACAGACTTTAGCAGAATAAAGGAAGAAAACAAGTCAGGGCTGCTAAGAGCAAAGGGCTGCTAAACCATTTTTGCACGAGTTAATGTTTTTTAATCTGCCTCAAATAAAAACGTTATTTCAGAAAATTTCAAAACTTTATTGTCATTACGTCATTAAGTAAAATTGTGATTTACAAACCAATCAAATACATCGTTTCGATCCGCATTTTAGAACCAAAACAGACAATTTAATATTTTTACTAATCTGTATGAGCTTGATAGTAATAATGGAAAAAGATATTAAGAAAATAATGACATAAAATCTAATTAAATCTCCTCTTATAAGTGTCGTAGATGTTTGTAATAATAATGTATAGTACATATTAGTAAAAAACATATTGATTATCAAATTATATGTTGAAATTGGAATGTTGTAAACGTGCTGTTTCCATTACAATACGGGAAATGAAAGTAGCGGTCGGAATGCTCTTAAAAAGAAAACATTTATTTCATTAAAATAATGATTGACATTCGATAATAATAATTTCAGAACAATACCAAGCTCAAAAGATGATGTTATATAAAGGATAATGGATCCTTCAATTACATAAAATATTAATTTGAAAATATAAATTGAGTTTTACGATAAGTATAAAATTTCCAGAATTTTTCCAATACAATCGAATAATTTGTATACGCTTGGTATTTCAATAATAAATATAATCTCGTTTTCCATGAAGTTTGTATTTATAAAAAAGTATTTCCGGTTGTAAGAAATATAACAAAAATGTAAGACTCGTGGAGGATTATATTGAGATAACGCTGATATTAAATAATTGAATAGAGTTCAAAATAAAGCTACACAATTAATAAAATTGAAAATGTATCAAGAGAAAATTAATAAAAATGAACGAGATCATAGCGTGTTTTCATAATAATGTCACGTTGTTGTTGATTTTGTTAAATTTACATTTGCTTACTAAAGTTAAATGTGTGATATTTAAATATCTAATAGAATACTTAATATATAAATATAAATAAAGATAAATACCTAAAGGAGAAATATTATCAGCACGACAAAAAATCAACACAGCAGCAGAAATCAAAAATAACAACATTTTTTTTTTATTTTTTCACACCAACAAAAACAAAACTTTACAGGTAATAACAATAATTAGTTTAATTTAAGTACATCGTTTTTAATTAACATACTAATAGGTAAATAATGTTAGGTAATGGGTTTTGTGTTTATAATCGGTTATTAATTATAAAAATGCGTAAACATACCTTACAAAAAATTATAAGGTAGTTGCAACATTAGTGCCGAGTTAGACAACAAAAATAAAAAACCCTTTAAAAAGTATCAATCAACATCAAGGGAGTAAAAAGATGCAGTCATCTGTAACCATCTACGAGACTTAATTGTCACCAAAATATCAACCCAGAGATACAAACTATCAAAAATAGACTAGATGCTTTATTTACAATGTATATGGTTAGCAAAAGTGAAGCACATAAAATCCTTTACCAAGAAACGAAAAAAGAATACACAAATGCTTTAACTGTAAGTAGACATAAAAAGTATAATGATAAACTCATAAATAGCAACAATAAATCTAAATGTGCATGGCATATAATAAATGAAGTAACTGGCCAAAATAAACTTAAAATATCAAATAATATGTTAGGCGTAGAAACAACAAGTAACTCGGCTTACGCACTCAATGAGCATTTCATCAATTGTGCACCAAATATTTTAAAATCGTTACCAAGTATTCCCCACACTGATAATATTAAAACTGTAAATAACACCATATACATAGCACCAGTAACAACAATGGAAATAAATGAAATAACAAACAATTTAAAACTGAAAATGAGTGCAGGCACCGACGAAATTCCCATAACTATTATAAAGAAATGTATTTCTTCCATCATAGAACCTCTTATATTTATAATAAATAATTCACTCATGCACGGTATATTTCCAAATCAATTAAAAGTAGCATTGGTTAGACCTATTTATAAAAAAGGAGATCGGGAGAACCTAGACAATTATAGACCTATAAGTCTATTGCCATCTTTCTCGAAAATATTCGAATCAGTTATGCACATACGTATTACAAATTTTATGACAAGATTAAATTTGTTCAGTCCGTCACAACATGGATATCTTAAAAAAAAATCTACAGAAACAGCTATTTTTGAATTTACAAGTACTATCAGATCAGCATTGGAGAATAAAGAAATGTGCCTAGGCATATTTCTCGATTTATCCAAGGCGTTCGATAGCATAGACAATAACATTTTACTAAAAAAACTATTCAAATATGGAATCAGAGGACCAGCATTTGAATAGATAAAATCATATATACAAAACCGGTACCAAAAAGTAGTCGTAAAACATCAAAATAAGCAAGCAGAATCTAACTTATTGCAAATAAACATGGGTGTTCCACAAGGAAGTCTACTAGGTATATTATTGTTTATAATATATATGAATGATATTAACTTATCAATATTGCAGGATGGTGTCGAAATTGTAAGTTATGCAGACGATACAAATATTTTAATAAAAGCTTTAAATTATCCACTTCTGTTAAAAAAAGTTAACGTTGTCATGTCAATGTGTTCAGAATGGTTCACACAAAATCGTTTAGTACTAAACGAGTGTAAAACAAACTTTATTTTGTTTAAAACATGCCAATCTCAGTTTGAGACGCCAGCTTCTTTAACAGTACAAAATAAAACTTACACGTTTAGCAAAAATGTTAAATTTCTTGGAATCTATGTAGACGAACTGCTCAAATGGAATAATCATATTATACAATTATGTGTTAAGTTAAACAGCGTGTGTTATACAATTAGAATAGCCACAACGTATTTGCACTTAGAAACAAGAAAATTAATGTACTTTGCAAACTTTTGTAGTCTACTGCGATACGGAATCATTTTCTGGGGAAGATGCGCAAATATTGAATCGGCATTCATAATTCAGAAGAAAGCAATTAGGTCAATGTTAAAACTGAAATTTAATGAATCATGTAGGGGAAAATTTAAATTAAATAATTTATTGACATTAACTGCCATATACGTATTAGAGTGCGTTTTGTTTATGTTCAAACACAAACATAAATTTAAAATGCATGAGTATACGCATTTGTATAATACAAGACATTGCAATTACAAATATCCAGTATATAGACTAACGTCATCTCATACTAGTACAATATACTCATGTATACAATGTTTTAATATGCTTCCAAATAGTATAAAAATTATTGAACATTTTAATTGCTTTAAAAAACAGTTACTAATTTTTTAATAAACTTGGAACCGTATAATTGGAACGAATTTTCTAATCATACCGAACCGTAAAATCAATTTTATGTATTATTTGTACTATATTACACTATGTACTTTATGTAATTATTTTCTTGGACGCATTTCATTTTCTGTTTACTAATATAATTTATTTATTTTTGTATCAAATTATGAAATAAACATTATTATTATTATTATTATTATTATTACCATTATTCCTCCCAGAATCACCAATACTTATGCGGAGTGATTAAAATTATGTAAGTTTCTGGAATTTATTATTACTCATTGTTTTTTGATACGTCGGGTGTTTCAGAGGTCACATCTTGGAGCTCTACTGTTCAATATATTGAGACAAAATGCCTGTAATCCGGGCCTGTTTATTTAATATATTTTATTTTATTTATTTTGCGACGTGATTCCAGCAAAAAAGTTACATTCGCAAAATAATTTTTTGTTCTATTCTTTTATTTGCGCGGAGATGCAAATATAAAAACCTGTATTAAGTAGCTTACTGGTTATGTTTGCCACGTTTTACTCAAACCTGCATTTAGTAAGTCTGTAATTTATTTCAGATTATGGTTTTTTATATTTGTTAATTTATGACAAATTTATAATTTGTGCTTAATTGCCCATTTAATACCACGACCCTACCAATTATTGTAATTGAGGATACACATCATCCAGCTCTTGCTTTTGACATTAGAGTTTCTACAACTACTAATTTGCCGTTTTGTCTACAACAGACATACAAATATTGTTTTAAAAAAGCTAACTTAACTGAGACAGATGTTGACGTATGCTGTGATAAAATTTACCAAACATTATCAAAAATATTATACAGACATGTTCTAAAGTCAATTCCACGTAAATCGTCGTCTAGATATCCTCGGTGGTTCAGCACTGATTTATGCAAACTTCTTGGCAAAAAATAGCGTTACTACAAGTTATATAGTCAACATAAAACCAATTATCATCGGCCAAAGTATTTAAACATCGAGCAGAAACAAAACGCCGCATTTCATTGAACCGAAAAATGTTTACTACTGCATCTGAAGCAAAATTGAAAAACGATCCAAACCAGTTTTGGTCATACATTAATTGCTTAAAAAACAAATCAAGAATTTTATCATTTATGATTCATAATGGAATTATGACGTCAAACCAACAAAAAATCGTAAACTCACTTCCAAATTTTTTTAGTAATGTTTATAAAACTTCAAATCTTCCATTAAATTCTAATTCCGTCAATAACACTACTCCATTTGGAATTAAATTCATATTATCCGATAAAATTGTGCAAGCTTCTAAACGTCTAAAAGCAAAATACACGTCAGGTCCTGAAAGCATTCCTTTTTTCTTAGTCAAAGACGCTACTATTTTAGCCAATCCACTGCATTACTTCAACTTTTTCAAAACTATTAAAAATTGCCCGTATCAGCACAATTTTCAAAAAAGAAAACAAAGAAAACATATTAAACTATCGTCCAATTGCTTTAATTAACAACTTTCCCAAAGTTTTTAAACGGATAATAGCAGGACGGCTTTATTTTGGAGTAAAAAGTCTAATATCAGATAACCAGCACGGTTTTGTTAAGAAAAGGTCTACTGCGTCAAATTTGCTATGTTTTACAAAATTTGTTTCCACGTCGCTCAATATGCGACAACAAGTGGATGTAATATACACTAATTTCAGTAAAGCATTTGACACATTAGATCACAGGATTATTATAATAATAATAATAATAGTTTATTAGTGTTAATAGAAATTTTTACACACTTCTAGTTTGTGAATAACACACATTACAAAAACACATTAAAATTAAAATAAGATCAACATAAGACAAAAAATTTAAAAATTATATAATTAAAATTATCTAAATCTATTACAATAAACAGTTGATTAGTTATGGAAAGTTTAATACCAATAGCTAGCACACATAAAATAGAGTAACTATCTGATAAGCATTCCAATAAATTATAAAACGCTTTTTTAGCAAGATAGCTTTTAACAGTTTTTTTAAACTGTTCAATATCTAATTCTTTAATTGAATCTGGTAGTATATTAAAAAATTTTGGACCATAATAATTTACTCCATTTTTTGCTTTTACTAGACGTAGAGACTTTAAACAAATATTAGTATTACGTCTGGTATTATGACTGTGAATACTATTGTGAACAAGATATGTAGATATGTTTTTTCGAACATGCAACAAACATTCTAATACATATAGTGACGGTAAGGTTAATATATTCTGTTTTTTAAACTCTATTCTACAATCTTCTCTATACTCTAAGTTGGATATTACTCTTACAGCACGACGTTGTAGTCCAAAGAATTGATTCATTATTGCAGAATGCCCCCATGCAAGAATGCCGTACGTTAAATGCGACTGACATACTGCAAAGTAAACAGTACGTATATATCTGTCAGAAAGTTTGTTTTTAAGTTGTCGCAGTAGAAATATAGATCGAGAAATTTTTTGCGAAACAACATCTCCATAGTCCTGCCACTTTAATTTAGCATCTAAGCACATTCCCAAAAAGGTTGTGTTACGGACATTGTCATCAATATGTTTTAATGAAAATGTGAGATGGACTGTTTTATTTGTATTTAATGTTAGCTTATTGGCTGCAAACCATTTATTAGCAGTTGACTGACAGTTATTATTTGCGTTTAATGCTGTTGCAAAATTTGTGGATTTATTAATAAATGTGGTATCGTCAGCAAATAAAAATAACTGTGTTTTTGTAGATATTAGAGGAAGATCATTTATATATAATAAAAATAATAATGGCCCAAGGATAGATCCTTGAGGAACACCATAATTTATATACATTTTACTAGATTGTTTATTTTTTATTGTAACCAGCTGTTGCCTTTCTTGTAAATATGAGCCTATCAACCTACAAATACTAGGATGAAAGTTATAGAAATATAGTTTTTGTATGAGAAGTCTATGACAAATGCAGTCAAATGCCTTACTTAGGTCCAGAAAAGATGCCACAGTATGCATGCCTGTTTCATAACCCCTGAATAATTTCCTCAGTAAGAGCAACTACCGCATCCGTCGTCGACCTTCTCTTACGAAAACCATATTGTGTTGATGATAACATATTTTGATTTTCTAGAAAATCTATCATTTGCTTAAATAATATCTTGTCAAACACTTTAGATATTACTGGGAGTATGGATATTGGCCTGTAATTGTTAACGTCATCACTATTTCCTTTTTTAAGAACAGGAATTACTAAAGCTATTTTTAGAGAACTTGGAAACATGCCATTTGTAATGCAAAGATTTATTAATTTTGTTAAAGGTATTAAAATTATGTTGATTACACTCTTTAGTAAATTAGAAGTTAAACCATAACTATCTCTACAGGTAGAGTTTTTTAAGTTAATCAGTACATCTCTAATTTCATTAAAAGTAGTTTCTTTAAATTTAAAATAACTTGCACAATTATTACTATTAATATTAAACATAAAATTTAGAGGATTGTTTGTACAAGCAGGTAGATTATTGATAAGATTTTCAGCAATGCTTGTAAAAAAAACATATAGATAAACTACGTGTTGTTGGATGCGATAACAATCTTTGTAATCTATTACAGTCATATCTTAATGACAGATTGCAGTATGTTAAGGTTTTAAACATCAAATCCACTAACTCTCCAGCACTTAGTGGTGTTCCTTAAGAGTCCAACTTAAAGCCATTAATTTTTATTATTTTTATTTAGGATATTTGCAAAACCTTAAAAAATCAATGTCTACTATATGCTGCAAATTTAAAAATATTTTCTACAATTTCATCTATGGCTGATTGCATATCCCTTCAATCTGACATTCAAATGTTATCTATGTGGTGTAAAACAAACTACTTGCAACTAAATATATCAAAATGCTGTACGATGACATACTCTTGCAAAAAATCAGTTTTTAATTATACCATTGACAACCAATCTTTATCAACAATTACAACTTACAAAGACCTTGGTGTGCTGTTCGATAATCAATTAACATTTAATAGTCACATAGACAACATTGTCAACTCAGCATTAAAATCGCTAGGATTTATTACTAGGTTAGCAAAACCATTCTCTAATAAAGAATTTTTGCACGTACTCTGTTTTGCTTTTGTCAGAAGTAAATTAGAATATTGTAGTACGGTGTGGTCTCTATACTACGCAACTTATTTTTATGCTCTGGAAAAAGTTCAAAGACGTTATTTAAAGTATTTGTGTTATTGAGAAAATGGCCACCACCCGCCTAGAGGTCGTACAGATTATGACGTCCTATAAGCCGTTTTGGTTTTGACTCTCTTTAAGATCGTCGTAGAAGCGCTGATATATCGCTGGCCACTAAGCTGGTTTGCGGAGATGTGGATTGTTCAATCTTATTAAGCAGTTTGAACTTCCATGTACCAAGACTAGCAGATAGAAACCAATCAACATTCACTTGTCGCACAGTAATTTAAGAGTAAATGCACCGATGAACAGAATAATGTAAACTTCGTAGCGTCCAATCAAGCAATTTATTAACCATTTTATATAATTTTTGTTTATTTTTTGTTTAATCATTTTTTTTTTGAGAAAGATAGTACCAAAAAAGACAGAAAAAAAATCTTGTTAGAATGTCACGATACTGCAACCTCGGAACACTTGGGTGTTTTAAAAGCTTTAAAAAAAATGCGTTGTTGTATTATTGACACAATGTCAGTGCGAGTGTTTTGTAAGATAGTAGCGTCTACACAGCATTTTAGAAAATATAAAATCTCAGTACAAATTAAAAATTAAATGGTGGTAGCTGTCATTATGTAATAGTTCAATATAAAATAAATAAAACACATTTAGGCCCGGTTGCACCATATGTAGTACTTTGTAAACGAATACAGTATTATAGATGTTAAAGATCACTAAACTTCAGGGCATCTGAAAAAACTATTTTATTATTGTTGGTGAAAAAATATTATGATCAAATTGAATGCAAATGTAATTTGATAATTCAATTTCATATATCCCGCCATAAAAGTCAATTAAAATAATAATCAAGCGTCATGAAACATAAAATAAATTCTCGTAAATGTCAACAAATAAATAAGGGTTATGTTTAACTGCAAAATTTGTAGTTAACTGCCCGACCGCGTCCGTTCAACTTAATCTTGAGATGAACAAGTTCATCAAGTTGGTACAACGTAAATTTAACGTTGAACTCGTTCAAGCAATGAACTCGAGATGAACTTGGTTGGTACAACTGGCCCTTACTATTGTACTAAATTACAAATATATTAAAAAAACCGTAACTAGTTTTATCTTTACAAGGCTATCATTGAACGGTGACAAACAACTATGAATATAAAAATTTACAAATAAACAATTTAAATTTGTTACAAACTCTTGAAATTACTAAATCAAAAATTAATCCTTGCGTCATTCATTAATACTTTTTTTGTTTTTTCCTTTTTGTATTATTCTATATAATTCATAACCATTTTAAAGCAATTTTCCACTCTTCTGTACATTTTATGTCTTTGTCGTATATATGCTTTGTATTTTTTTTATATTCATATTTGTTTGTATCACCGTCCAATAATGTCCCTGTAAAGGTTGAAACTAGTTGCGGTTTTTTAAATATATTTGTTATATAGTACATAGTAAATGTGTTTTATTTAAATTACAATTAACTTGAAAGTGTTGTGCAAAAAAGTAATGAACATTAATTTTAGAATTTCAGAAGTATTTAAAAGCCATTTTTGTTGATCAAACTTCCGCAAAATAATAATAAAAACAACTTAAAAATTATTAAAATAGGTAAAGCACGTATATCAGACATGTTTAGTACTGTAAACAGTTAATTAAAGTAAGGGTAGAATTACTCGCGCCAGCAAATAGAAGTGTAATTTATTTACTCGACTAGAATGCCTTCTAAAAGGAGTACTAAACTGGAACATTATAACGCCTGTTTACATGAAGCGAGAACTAAAATTCACAAATTTGTCACAAGCCTTAAGCTAAAACAAAACAAACCCATAGAACTGCCATCTATAAACAACATAGCAGTTCTATAATTAATTTATCAGTTGACAGATATTTAAATTGACTTGACACTACTTAACAACAGTTTTTCAAATAAGTTAATAGTTGTCAATGAGTGAATAGTTTTGTAAATATTTTAAAGTTTTACAGACTGATTGACAGCTGCAAACAATTAAAGACAATTCTACAAATAAGTTAAAATTATTGACTTGTCAGTTTCATTACTTAATCCGTACATATAATATAACAGTTCTACAAATAAGTTAACAATTCTATAGACAGTTTAAAAGTTCTACAAATGATGTGAAAATGACTAGACAGTTTCACAAAATAAACTGACCATAGTTATTGTTAAAAATTTTGTCATTCTTTTACGTTTAATTTTTTTATAATTTTGTTTAACATATTCTAAAAATGTTCTTTTTGATTCATGTCATTTTTGGCAAAATTGTTAAATTTTATTTCTCGAAAATATCATTTTTAACAAATGTAATGTCTGTAAAATGTTTTTTGGCAATTATCATTTTTGACAAATCATTTCTGATAAATGACATGTATGTCATTTTTGGTAAATGTTATTTCTGACAAATTCAAACGTTGTTTCTAATAAATGTAATTTTTTGGTAAATGTTACTTCTTACAAATGTTTATCTTGTTAAATGTCATGTTTGACAAGTAGTGTTTAAAATACTTATTACTAGCTTTTAAAGATTGGTGACCTTGCGTAATCAAACTCAGTGACAATAATACTTTGCTTTCTTTTTATAAAACCTAACTAAACCATTATATTATGATAGCTTGTTTTAAATCTAAATATTTTGCACGTGAAACAATCTCCTTTTGAATGTGTCGGCAGAAACAATAGATTTGTTTTTTTTTTTAGTTTTTTAATTTTATTATATGTTTAGATTGAGTCTAATAAATATGAAACTTAAAAATTAAAAAAAAAAGATTTGCATATCATTATCAATTTCATTGCATAGCAAAAATTGTTAATTAATTTTGCCCTAACAAAAAAAAGTTACAGCATTCTTCTGTAATAATATGTTCAACTAAACTTTATGATAAATTTGTCAATTAATAAAAGTATAATCTTAAAATCTTATTCTACTTTTCAATATTTCATCTTTAAAATCAAATCAGATTATGAATTTGATGCATTTTCTAAATATTTCCGATATTTCCTTAAATGAGCAATTTTTTTGATTAATACATTTTCATATGTGTAATCCAGTTTTCCAAAATAAGTCTTTTACATTTGTTAACAAAATTTTGCCACTTGTCACTAGTACATTCCAGGTCTTATAAACGCAAGAGTTTGCTATTACTTTTAATACAACATTTATTTATAGAACGTTTGTCAACATTTTCTTAAACATTAGAACAATATCTAGACACTATCAAAAATGTCCCAACAAATCAGAAACGCCAACCTGATAAAAAAAGATTATTGCCAATCAGACTGAATCGGGTATACTTACTGAAGTAATTAGTAGGTATAATTTCTAATTTTGCATAAATATATGCATTAATGGACACATGTTTAGATAATAATAAATAAACAAAACACATAAACGCTTTTAAACTAAAATTAAAAAAAAAAACCATCCGCAATAGCAACTATTTCCAAAAAAAAACAATTTTTTTTTCAATTCTTATAGCAGTCGTAATGTAGGATTGAAAAATAATTAGTCTAGCAAAAAAAGAATAAAAACTTATGTTATTTATTCAGTTTTCAAACAGGCGTGCAATATGAGGTATTAATATTTAAAAAGTGTCCCAACAAAAACTTGCATTTAAAATTGAGCACGTTTTCCGTCTGTCAAATGTTGGCTACATTTTAGAGCATTTTTGAAAACGTTAAAACTTTGATTTTTACTGCCAGATAAACAAGATATATTTTGACAGAAGATATTATAGTGCGCTTTTTTGCTGTGAGCGTTCATCTTAACGTGCATAACTACTTGTACATAATAAATTATTTAGATCAAATATACAGGGTGTTTCAAAACACGTGTCAAAAAATAAAGGGTGGAATTGGTTGGCTAACTATAAGAAAAAAACGTTCCCATTAACATAGTTCTGCAAACGCACCGTTTTCAAGATACAGGGTGTAATAAAATATTTTTTAAAATTTTTTTGACGATATCTCAGGAACCGTTTGAGATACAAAACTCAACTTTTGTACACATCTTAGCATAAATATTAGCTACTTTTTAAGCGCTTATTCAATTTTTTTTATGTGCCGTTGACGGAGATTTTAGGGCTGCTTGAGGATTTTATGGCACTAATTTCTATGATACTTGAGAAATTGGTATTCTGAAAGCACATTGTAAACCACCAATATTTTCTACACAAAAAAGGACTCTTAGTCAAAAGCTCTAACGTAATCCGCTTTAGAGAAATACGGCATTTTATGATGGAAAACATGAAAAAAAGTAGCAATATGTTTTGTTGTTGATAAAAACATTTGTTTTTGATCTAGTCTTTAGCGTTTATGCATTTGTTTCATGCATTTGAGTTATTGAAAATTGTCGTTTAGTTGTTAAATAACTTTTTTTCAAAAGGAATCAATATCGCGAGAACTTATTATCTTTATTACCCAATTAATTTGTCCATTCTTAGTATTTTGCTTGCGTGGTGTTAGCAAAATGAATAATTACAGTGATAGCGAGATGTGCGATATGCATTTTGTTTATAACGTTGCCAATGGAAATGCAGCAAATGCTTGTCGAATTTATTAAAAAAGGTTTTTAAATTGACAGATACCAAACAAAAGAAGATCAAACTGGAAGTGTACATAAAAGAGCTGCAGGAAATGGGAGACCTTACCTGGTACCTCCGCAAAGTGAAGAAGATGTTCTTCAAGAAATCGAAGACAATCCATCAACTAGCACTAGAAAATTAGCTTTGAACCAAAACCTTTGACACGTTACAGTGTGGAGGATAATAAAAAGCCAGATGTTATATCTTTATCACATACAGCGAGTACAAGCCCTTTTACCAACAAATTTTTTGCAAAGATTGGCTATGTGTCAATGGTTTCAAGAAAGAATTGCTCAAAATTTTTCTCGTGATGCAATTATAAACTTTTATAATAATCATGTATGGGGCGACAAAAATGCACATGCCATAATATAAGGCTATCATCAACAAACATTTTCCGTTAATGTTTGTACAGGTGTTGTAGGAGACCATTTAATAGATTCATATTTTTTGCCGATTAAGCTAAATGGTCAATGATATCGTAATTTTTTTGAAGATAAACTGCCAGGACTTTTAGAAGACGTTCCGGTTTAATTAAGAAACAAATTGTGGTTCATGCACAATGGTGCTCTAGCACACGATAGTGCTCCTGCACATTTTATTTTAGTTGCGCGTCAATTTTTAAATGAACAGTATAGGAACCGTTGGATAAGTCAAGGAGGCCCACAGGCTTGGTCTCTTCAATCTCCAGATTTAAATGTTTTAGATTTTTTTTGTGGGGTCACTCTAAAGTTTAGTTTACACTACATCAGTTAATACTGATAAAAAACTAAAAAATCGCATTATTGTATCCTGCAATACAATACGAAACACACCAGGCATTTTCGAACGGGTACGTCAGTTACTAAGACGTAGGTTGAATGCATGCGTTAATGTAGAAGATAGTCATTTTCAAGAATGTTTGCGATTTTTCTTGTTTTTTTATGTTATTGCTTAGTTTTGTAAAATAAAGGATTCTGTGAAGAAACACAACAGGTTTTCGAATTTCATGGGTGCTACTACCATGTTCATCCATTATGTATGCCCACAAATCGTGATATACCACTGTTTGACGACACGTCGGACACACTCTCTTGCCGTTATGAGTTTACCATGTCAAAAATAGAACGATTGCGGTCTAAAGGATACAAAGTTGTGGAAATGTGGGAGTGCAACGCTATTTTAAATCCTCGAAACGCATTTTATGGTGGTCAAACTGGTGCTACAAAACTCTACTATAATGTGAAACACGGCAAAAAATCAGATACATTGATATATGTTCTCTGTATCCTAGGGTATGCAAATATGATAAATTCCCCGTTGGTCACCCCACTGTACATGTAGATCCAAAAACATGTTCAAAACTGGATATTTCCAAGCTAGACGGAATAATAAAATGCAAAGTGCTTTCACTACAAAATATATATTATATCTTATATCACCCTGTACTACCCGTAAAACAAAACAATAAACTTATGTTTGCTTTGTCGTATGTGCAGCAAAATGCAAAACCAGCGAAAGTGTGAACACGGGAATGATGACAGGGTTCTAGTTGGTACTTGGGTAATTGATGAAATAAGCGCGGTTGTAAAACAAGGTTATCGTGTAGTAGTGATTTACGAAGTGTGGCAATACAACATTGAACAATATAATTGTATTTCAAAACTAGGTGGGCTGTTTACAGATTTTATGAACAAACTTATTAAGACTAAACAACAGGCATCCGGTTGGCCTTCAAGTTGTCAAACTGAGAAACACAAAATTGAATACATTGAAAAGTTTTTAAATTCCGAAGGAATACAACTTGACTACAATCATATTTTAAATAACCCTGGACTTAGATCACTCGCTAAGTTAATGTTAAATTCATTCTGGGGAAAATTTGGTCAAAGAGAAAATCAGTCGAAAACCAGCATAGTTCGAAAACCCAAAGACTTGTACAACTTACTTATTGATCTCTTTTTGATTGTTAACCACATACAGAAAATCGATGAAAACGCCATTATTGTTAACTGGGAGCAAAAGGAGAAGGCTGCAAATATACTGAGTACGCTTAATGTGTGTATAGCCGCATATACAACTACTTTGGCAAGACTGAAACTGTACAAATATCTCGAGCTTCTCGGTGAGCGTGTATTATATTACGACACTGATTCTGTTATCTACGTGAGCAGAGAGGGTGAAAAGGAACCAATCATAGGCTCCTCGCTTGGAGAGATGACAGATGAGTTGGAAGGATAAGGTGTAGGCAGCTATATTACAGAGTATCTGGGGGACCCAAAAATTACTCTTATAAAGTATTTGATCCTACTTCACAAAAATCGTTTGTAATTTGTAATGTTAAAGGGTATTCGAATAAACTTTGACACTGAAAAACTGGTACATTTTAAGAGTTTGTGTGACATGGTTTTAGAAGATAAACCTCCTGACTATATATCTTCACGAAATGTACGACGTACAGCGGAACACGAAGTAGTGAGCAAAAATGAGAATAAAGTTTTTAGAGTAGTGTTAGGTAAACGCCGACGCATAGACAATTTTGACTCTGTGCCCTTCGGCTACAAACATTCAAAGTATTCATAATAAATGTAGCTTTATATAACGTCTTTTACGCATTTATTGTGTAAATCACGTAAATGATTTTAGTTATTGTTCATTTAAAAATGTTTAAAAATTTGTATGTATTTAGATAATTTTCTAACATGTAATGTTTTATATAACTATTAAATAATATTTCAATAATTGGGTGTTGACTTGTATCCTTTCCTTAATCAATAATATGTCTCTCTCCCTTTCATTCTTGTGTATAGTATTAAAGTAAAAAAAAAAACTTGTATGTGTGTGTTAATTAATGCAAGAGATACAATATTGTTTATATTAGGTAATATAATTTTAATGTATATGTATAATTTAATTATATCTTTTGATAGTTCATTATGTTGTTGATTGAATAGTCCTTCAAAGACAAAAATGATATTTATATATTTATTGTAAAAGTAAATAGTAATTTATAATATTTATTTAATTCATTCTTAAAATTGTACATAACATACAAATAATTAATTAGTTAAATATTAAAATGTAATGTAGTTAGGACATAAATCTTAATTGGAGTGTCTTATTATCCAAATGTAGAACATATATACGTTCAAGTGGAAAATAAAAACAGGTATTTTTACGGTTCCGCAGTATAATGCAGTTATTAAGATAGAATAACGGATTTTGGTACCTTCACTTTCTCTATGTATTATACAAAATCTACATTGAATGGGATGTGCTTAATAGCTCATCGGTATGGTCTCTACATTATAACTGAGCAACCCGGGATCGATTCTCAGCTTCGAATAAATATTTTCTAATAAATAGATATCAGTTAAATAAAATAAATAATTAAAATTGTATTAATAAATATGTAATTTAATTTCAGCCTAGTCGAATTTAGTATTAACAGTTGTTTAAATAAGATGATTGACAGGTGGTAATATATATAATTGTTTAAAAGACTTTCTTAAATATTTGTTAAATTAGTTAAATGGGATGATGAGTCTTCTTGTAAATAAATTAAAATTTCTTTATATTATATAACGTTTCATATGATTAAATACATATATCGTCAGATAAATAAAATTATAAATAAATATACAAAATAAAATAATATTTTGTAAAATTGTTACATTTGAAGTTGTACAAAAATAATAATAATAAAACAATTTTTTAAATAAATAAATAAATGAAATAAACTAACATGATAAAATAAAATAAAAAGAAGAATATCTATTGACATTAGATATTAAATATTTGTAATATGATATATTATAAGTTGGTATTAATAATAATAATAATAATTAATAATATTTTTTTAAAAACTGTAGGAAATTTGCAAATGTTTAACCTATGCCCAAAAAAGGTAACAAACCTAATTTTTATTTTAAAAATTAATTTTCCCCTTCCTTTTTGAATCAAAATAACTTTATCTCAGATAATCAATATGGGTTTTGATTAAAACGTTCGACAACAATTTTTTTAATTTATGTTAGTCATAAATGATATTCTACTTTAGACAAACATGGAAAAAAACTTTAAAAATTTATTTTAAAAAAATACGTTATCGCATTTTAAACATAATAAATTTATGTATTTTAAAATCAAAGGAATAGAAAAGTTTTTCGTCAATTGGTTGTTAATAGCTCATGTTCGACTTTGGACTACTGCAGACAATAATTATACTCTATCTAAAATTGTATTAAAATATCGTAATTGATTTAATTGAGTAATTATATTAATTGATAGTAATATTTTTTTTAATTATTAAAAATAGTTTTAATTTTATTATTTAATAAAAATAAAAACACCACAAATACTTATTAAGGCATCTACAAAAACTAAACCAGTACTAATTTATAATTAAATATAATAGCTGTTTATATTAATACTGTGCAAATATAAAAAAAAATGTTTTCTTGTGCTTCTAAAATTTGCACATGATTCCGCATTGCTTTTTTTCTTATTGTTTTAAATAAAATAGTTCTGACAAAATACAGTAAAAAGAACATTTTATTGTCTCAGAACTGTCATTTGTAAAACAATAAAAATGCCTGTACTATCTGTAAAATAATTTAACTCTATTTAAGCTTTTTCAATAATTCTTGCATTTTAATACCATTAATTAGTTTTGTACAAAATAACTGCAAATAATAATTGAAAATGAGTTACACACATAAGGTTAGTTTGGGTGCTTCTTTTATGTATATAGCCATGTTGATTAATTGAATGAAAAATTTGCACATGATTCCGCATTGCTTTTTTTCTTATTGTTTTAAATAAAATAGTTCTGACAAAATACAGTAAAAAGAACATTTTATTGTCTCAGAACTGTCATTTGTAAAACAATAAAAATGCCTGTACTATCTGTAAAATAATTTAACTCTATTTAAGCTTTTTCAATAATTCTTGCATTTTAATACCATTAATTAGTTTTGTACAAAATAACTGCAAATAATAATTGGTATTGAGTTACACACATAAGGTTAGTTTGGGTGCTTCTTTTATGTATAAAGCCATGTTGATTAATTGACAACTTGTGATCAACACAACTATGAATATAATCAGATAGAATGCGTTCAAAAATTTTAGAAAAGTTTGCAATTAATGATATCGGTCTATAGTTTGCAATGTTGGACTTGTCCCCAGATTTAAATATAAGGCAGACCCGAGTTAGTTTTCAACAGTTAGGAAAAACACCAAAAGACAACATTAAATTGTAAATATGAGTAAGCGGGGCTGCAAAGTACACAGCACAGTCTTTAATAATACAACCGGGTTATGACCCATTGTAAAATTGCTTTTAATTTGCTTTAACTTTTCTAAAACACTTTCTTCACTAACATTAAATTTGCCCATCACATCAACACTGCTACTACACTTTAGATAAGATGAATTTGTGGCCGAATTGTATATACTTCCAAATTTTTGCGCAAATTCTTTAATAATTTTCTGAGGGGTATCCAAAGTATCCAGAATCATTTCTCCGGGTATACGAGATTTCTTCTTTTTCTTATTTACAAACGACCAAAAGCTTTTTAGTTGCAAAAAAATGTTATTTTTTTAATCAGTTATATCTACCTTTTGGCTTCTTAGGGTTGTTGGTTGTTTTTTTTGTCTAAATAGTATGTTTTAATTCAACCATTTTATTATTTATTCAATCTGAAATAGAACATTTATAAATAACTAAAATAATAGTATAAGTAAACAATTAAATAAAATTAAAAAAAAAATTAAATTTAAAAAAAAAACTGCTACAGCCAAGACTTTTTCTTCTACAAAATGTATTATTAACTTTTATAAAAGAATTAAACTAAAAGAGTTAAACTAAAACACATTTATTGGCTAACCTTTTCAGTTATTACATTTCTTAATACTTACTTTCATGTTGTTGATTTGGTCTTTCGTAATTAAAATTTGATGTAATTAATTCTGATCAAAGTTAAATTTTTTATATAAAGCTGCAAATTCAGCAGACACATTTTCTAAGCTAAACTATTAATTTGGTATATTGTTATTCCATTATAATTCCATGTATCTTTTGTTTAACTTTTCCAATATAGTCATCCTCCAACAATTTATAAATGTTCATTAGTACCGTCAATTTCTTTCTTGATTCAGCTATATTTAACTCATTAGTGTTTTTGTCTTTGATATTTAATCTCCTATCTTTTCCATATTGTTTCGTATTGTCATGTAATCTATAAAAACATAAAAATAATATATTATAATACTTACAAAGTTCATGTTATACAAATGCAATATGTGTATTCAAAGTTGATGTGTTTTTTAGCAAAATTACTATTTCAGTTAGAGCAATTAAAAAAAAATAGTAAAAAAGTTTTGAAATAATTAAAGTTAAAACTTTATAAAAGACAGATTAAAGAAATTTGATATATACTAGATGCAAACTATTTTGCATTTAAAGATGTTAAATTAAGTGTAGTTGACGTTACATTAGAACAATGTATAACATCAAAAAATCCCAGTTTATAAAATAAACATTTAAAAAATACTAAGTTTTTAAATTGATCTTTAATGGCACTTACTAATACTACAAATGCTATTCTTTGAGCAGAGCACTTTTCGAGAGTTTGAAAAAGCTTTTGTGTTATTAACATCGCTAAACCTAAGAAAAACAAAAAGTTTTTTCAAAACTGTTGACCACGTGTGGTATTCTTTGACAAAGTCTGACACAAAGTACTTCTTTTAAAACTGATTATACAACACTTTTCTCTGCGTCTTATAAGAGCCTCAAATTTGAACGACAGAAGTTTGAACTTAAAAATTACATTTCTACTTCATCGCAGATCACGTCTAAAGTCCTGCAAGGCTTTATGTTTTTGCAGTATCTTTTTAACCTGTTAGTAGCCAACATGCATTTGGGAAGCATACACGGAGTTAAAATGGTTCAATATGCCAATGACACAGGACTTATCTATTTATTAAGGTCAACCGCAATAGTCACTTTACGTTTATAAAAAGACATCTCCAATCTGGAAAATTGGCTGAAACATGATTACGTATGCTTCCCCAATTAGAAAATCGGTTGCAAACAGCCTTTGACTTTGCAGATGCTCCAAGGCTTGTCTTAAACTTAGATATTTGGACCAACTTTGGAGTTTTTCCACTACTACAACACATTCAAATATTGGTCAAAAAGTGTTTCAAAAACCTCTCGGCTCATTCCAATCCTAATCTGGCAAGACACGCCAAATCAGATCAAAAAGATTCAGTTTACAAACAACCGGTAAATTTTAAAGTGACCGAGTTACATCTTAAACTTAAGGAGCAAACTGTTATAACACTTTCTAAATCCACATTTTCTAACGGAAAGTTTATGAGCCGTAAGATCTTAAACTTCTTTTGGTACTTACTACAAAAGTGGGTTAAGCTTTAGCAGTTTCTCTCACACTATTTGTTCAACTTTGTACCGTTGCCTCAAGTACATTATTTGTATACGGTTGCGCCCAATTCTTTCTACTTTGTTAAAAAAATCTTGGAAGTTTGCAGATGTTATTTGCGCGTCCATGCCTACTACCTACGTTTACTTGTGCATTGTAGTCTTTAGTAAAACCTTCATCATATGTATAAAATTTGCCTTCAAATGACAAAAGTTAAATCCCACTTTTGCTGATTTCCGCTTATGTATAGTACTACTGTTGTGTATTTTTTTCGGTTTTTGTAGTTTTTCTGGAAGAGGTAAAAAGGTAAGAGATACTTTATACAAAAAATAAAAAAAGAATTTTTGGCAAAAAAAGCATAAAATAATCAATATAAACCTGTTTTGTTTCTCTTAACAATAAAAATTTCAAACTACACTGAAAGCAATTACTTTACCACCTTAAAGTCTGCAGCCCAGATAACTGCAGGTTTTATTGCACACATTATTATTAAATTAATTATTTAATTAATTTTCTTACAAAATAAAGAAAAAACCTTTCACTAATGGCAAAATGCTAAGAGTTTATTCATCTAACTTCAGAAGATAAAAGACATGCTCAAGAACCAAGCCAAGATGAACGTTTTTAAGAAACACGTACACCGCAAGATTAAAGATAAAACCAAGCAAATCAACGTCTCATTTGACTTTCGACATCGGCAAGGAAAACAGAAAAAGTAAAACCGCTAGCACCGCCAAAATGATGTTCTTTGATGCAAACCAGATATCTAAAATCGTTCTGACTGCAAATACTCCGGCTCCTAAGTTTCGAGCGTCTCCTCTAGCTGCCGTGCAATACCTCAGCTCATCAAGTCCAGCTCATAGACAAAAAGCCCATAAATCTAGAGCTGGGCTGAGCAACAAAAACAATGCCGTCAAAAATGTTTTAAACATTCACGAAAAGTATACTGTAGTGGCTTATTCTAAGTAAAAAAAAAAAAAAAAAAAAAAACTAACATTATTAGGCCATCAACCGGCCCTCCAACTCAAGCGTGTTAATTTTTAATAAAGCGTCTATTTATAGCACTATTTCTTTCCCTTGGTTTTCTTACAAGCCCTCCATTTCAGTCAGCACCACAGAGAGCGCTGACACACGTTGCCCACCTCCCATTACAATACAGAACAAGTTTGTATTTCCTGATTTGTTGACAACAGCATTATTGTTGTCATTGATAAGTCCATCAATGTTAAAGATGGCAATTGCATGCATCCCACATCGCATGCGGATTTTCAAGCTGCTATCACATACGTTAAAAAAAAAGAATTAGCGTCTGAGAAGACGCTAAAATACGTAGTTATCTACTTTTAGATATGCTCTTATATCTGTCAAACGCTAAAAGCAAAGAAATCATCATCCTCTTACAAAACTTTGTAAACTCACAGTAAGCTTTGAAGTTAAACGCAAGTTAGGAGACAATGTCTAATTCCATCTTTGCTAGCGTAACAGCTTTGATTGATAAATTTACTAAGATACGCAGCCTGAGATAAAATACTGTCCACAAGATATAGATGGCGCTGACACAAAACATTTATAAACGTTTATATTACGTAAATTCTATTTATAATTGCAATGATATTATAGTAAATAATGTAATATAATATAATTCTTTATTTACGGTAAAAGTTTAACCATTTACATCTAAAATATAATATATAAATAAACATATTACATAAACTAAAATAATTTACATAAAATACAAAAAATACATAAAAACAAGTTTAATCTAAAATACAATTAAAGTACACAATTCAATAAATACAATTTAAAAAATAATAGAGATATGTATAAGTAAAATATTTATAATAATTGCAAAATAAATGCTATAACAAATTAATAATTTGATTTATATTTTGAGGTGTATATGCCATCTATATGTCATAAACATAATATTATTTTTAGCTGTGTATCTTAGTATATTATAAGTATGCGTCAAATGCGCTTCAGCCTAACCCAGCTCTAAATTTACCAACAATCAAGACATGTAGAAACATGCGCATTGTGCAAATGGCAGCAAACTATAAAGGCTGTCTATACTATATCAAGTTGAAGACAAGCCTGTCTTCAAAACTTTATTTCCAACACCACCTGTTTCTTACAGGCGGACTTCCGCTTTCATTGAAACATTCCCGATGTTGGCACGGAACAATCCTAAGCTGAAGCATATGGCTGACACAAAACATGCATTTTTAATTTTTCCATTTTAATAAAATTCACAAAGATAGGAAAGTTTTTGCACTAAAAAGTGCAAACTTTTAAGAATCATTGAGAAGGGAGTATAGTCAGCAAGCGGCCGTAAGAGTAAATTTGACATTTTCAAAGTTCTAAGATAGATTCTCCATTCAATCCGCAAAAAAGATAAAGGTCAATCAACAAAACATTAACTTGGCTTAAAAGTATTTTTTTTTAATATTTGTGTTCTTAAACATATAAAGTCACATATTCTGTAAAAACTAAAATTAATAATAAAGATCTTTTAATTTTAAAAATAAAGAGCGAAGAACGAGCACATTTGACTGCCAGCAACCGACACGACCACACCGAGAGCGACCCACTTTACCACCTAAAAAATGCATACTCAAAACCCGGTCAATAAATGCAAATTTTTTTTTTCAAGGTAGAGCACCCTAAACTTTTTGTATGTTCAGTTCCAAAAAGTGAAAACTTACTTAAAAAAACAAAAAAAAAATGACTAACAGCCTGTAGAAGCACGTCATCCAATTGATTGACAATAAGATTAAAAGGATCAACATCGTTGTCAACAACATTAAGCAGAGCTAATTGGATTTCACTAAGACCCTTCTCGGTCTGTGCAATAACATCTCCTAAAAAATCAAGAAAAGCAAAGCAGCCTCCAATGCAGCTACAATTTTGCTAATTGCTACAAATTCAATCCAACCAGCTACACAACTATAAGTTCCGACCAAAACAAGGTTGAGAAGACCTCTGCGCCTTCTACAGCTGTTACAGCTAAGCTTCAGCTTATCAAGACTCTAAATTTTTAGTTACAGTCCTTTTTCAAAAGACTTAATAAGAATTCAGGAAACTTAAACCTAATCGAGGACAAAAACCAGATAGCTGTCCAGCTGGAAAACAACGTATCTGTTTATAAAAATGCTTTGCCTTTTTAACCATTTATTTGTTGACTAACAAGGTGTTTGTAGATGTAGGATGTAGGCTATATTCTAGACTGAAGACGTACAAAATTTAGAGTGTTTATTATAAAAGCATATTTCTCAAACTAAATCTTTCCGATACACTTCCCTTTTATTGGTATATACCTAACCTCAAATCTTAAATGATGGTTTTCTTCGAATAAATTTTGGTGCAATGTTTAAAATATTATCTAAATCTATTGCAAGATTTTAAATCATTTATTAAAACTTTAAATTATAGTGATGGTTGGAAAAGTCAAAAATGAAAAACTTAAAGTGAATTGTCTTGACTTATAAAGTATAATGTTATCTTGTTTAAATCTGCTAGTCACTGCTCATACAATACAAAAAATTATCATCGAGTCAATCTCAGTCAAACAATTTTGTCATATTTTTGCATAATTTTGCATAAAGTTTGAAATTGTATTATATATGCACTTAAGATTGATGCATCTTGTTTGTTATTACATTTGGTGTACAACTTTAAATAATTTGTTAAAATGATAATGATTTTAATTATGCAATTAATTGTATAACGTAGAAATGCACAAAGAATATGTTTCTAATGAAAAATTTAATTATCTGATCTCTTTTTGTTCAATGCACGGTAAACGATTAAGGAATAAATATTTTTATACTTGCAGTTGCATTTTATCTCATTAAAACTTAAAGATCACTGCTTATATAATACCTGATCTCCAAGTCAATCTCGATCTATTTAGATAACATAAGATTTTTTGCAAAACGTTGCGTAATGTAAAATAATGCATTTACTATAAATGCACTTACATACATGCATCTTGTCTTGTTTAAACATACTGGTCACTAGCCTAACCTATACGGGAAAATGATTCTCCAGTCAATCTCAATTAATTTTAATTGTAACTTTGTAATAAAAAAAATGGAATATAAATATCCTTTTCCTGTTATTACATTTTATGTAACACTTTGAATAATTTGTCAAAATAAAACAAGCCAACGCTATGGGTTTCTTTATTGCGGGATTCATCAAAAAACTTGTGCTTCGTAAGAATGCAAATTACATTTTGTTAGAAAGTGAAGTTGTGCAATTATTAAAAACAATTGTTGCCATCTTCTGTTGAATGAATAAATCAAGTATTGATTTGACATAGTTATGAGCGCAGCACCCTTTTGTACCAACCAATCAATATGTTGAGTTTAAAAAAAGGAAAACAGATAGCGCTAGTTGTCTTGGATACAATACTTATCCAAGAGCAAAACCTGTGCGTCTTAAAATATTATTTAAAAAAATTATTTTAAAAAGACGTTAGTCTACTTATTATTAATTAAAAAATAAAATAAAATATTAATAAACTTGTAAAATGTACAAATTAGTTGTAGAAGTTTGATGTAAATAAAGCAAATGGTTTTGGTAGAGCTAATGCACCAACATTTTAACTAAACTAAAAAATTAAATCTACAATTACACCTATTTATTATTATTCTAAATCTGTTGTACTGAAAAGCATAAATTGAATACAACTTAGTATACATTGTTTTAAGTAATAAGACACAAATTGGCCAAAATTACTAAATGTTATAAAACTAAAAACATTTCTTGTAAGTATTATAATATGTTCTTAATACTAATCGTTTTATTTAACTTCTTTAATATTAAAGTATAATTTTGACACCTTTTGGAAATATGTTCAAACTACTAGGTATTACAAGTTGATCGCAGTATAGAAAGATAACTATACATTTGCGATTACAAATTAAACAAAATTTTAAAACTAACATTAATTAATTAGTAATTATTATAAAAATATAAAGACACAATATTTAATTAATTATTTGAAAATAACAAAACGCATTAACAAATTTTAATATTCTATGCTGACGACATTTCACAACAACATACGCATATGTACTATAAGTTCATCGCATAGTGTGTAGATGGCAAAAGCAACTAATCGATAAAGTATAAATGGAGTACAGTAGCGTTACATATTTTAAATTTTAACAATACAAAAGTGAAGTTTTTAAAACGTTGTTTATTATTTCTAGATTGTTTATCACTTCTATTTAATCTTTACATAAAAAAACTAATTAAATTACACATTTACTATATTTTTAAATAAATGTAAAACTATTTGCGTTTTAATAGTTTTGGAATGTTTTTTTTTGTATTAATGTGCTCATAATAACTTTTTTTTTATTTCAAAGCGTGATGCAAAGAAATTACTTAGTATGCCACAACAACACAAAAATACCATTAAATTTCAACGAGAATGAATATATAAGGTTATTCCATGTGTCAATAGTACGGCTAAAAAAAGTTTTGGTCCTACATCTTAAAACTGTTTGTAATTAGTGCCCAGGTCATTAATAAACCGTGTTACTGTGTGCCATCGCCATGGAAAAAGGAAGAAGTATAATAGTTTTCAATAATAATTCCAAACCATTTCAAACTATGGAAGTTAGTAAAGTCCCTACATTTGCAAAAGAACGTAGCAAGTAGTCAGATTGATTTACCATTGATTGCAAACAAAATAGGATTGTCTGGTATTCAAACATTAGTCAAAATTAGTCGACTTTTATTAATGCCCGTACTAATAGTCAGAAATTAAATCAAGGATTAATTTTGGATTCATAAATTCAAAATTCATTTTGCTACTTGTTGATTGGCTCTTTTACGGATATCTTGATGACAACTTTTGTGGCAATTGGCATTCTTTGCATAATTTTTAGATTTAAATAATCTTGGAACTACCCAAAATCAATCTTGGGTTGTTTGTAGAGTGTCAGTTATTATCCTGACATTTAGTAACAGGTTATGTTCTAATTTATAATAAATAATATATATATATATATATAGAATATAAATATAATGTTATATACTCCACAAACTTTCAAACAAATATATCTAAGATGTAATTTCTGACTATTAGTACGGACATTAATAAAAATTGACTAATCTTAGGCAATGCTTGAATACCAGACAAACTTATTTCTTTTGCAATCAAAGGTAAATCAACTTGACTACTTGCTACGTTCTTCTGCGATTGCAGGGTCTTTACTAACTTCCATAGTTCAAAACGATTTGGAATTATTAATTAGTACGATCATAAATAATGCAAAAAAGTGGTCTGAACGCTGGAATACAGATAACAGAGACTGGGCTACATTTTGGAACAAATTTATTAAAGCATTAGTTTGGTTTTCCAATTACATTGAAAATTGCGATTTTTGTGCGAAACATGGTTACAAAATGTCTGATTGTTTTACCAAGACAGTAATAGAAAAACGTCAATACACCTATTTTTGTAGTGCTAGAAAACCGTTTGGTGCCATTCAAGTTTTTACAGATGTGCATCTATTTTGAGCGTTAATTGATACAGGAGCAAACCTATCATTAATCTCTAACAGATTTTTAATTTTATTCAAAAATAAAATGTTTTGGTGCTTGATAAGTGTTTAGATTATAAAGTATTTACTGGTGGCAATTTATATAAAAACCAAAGTTTGGCGACAATAACAGACTATAAAAAATAACGTGTAATACGTCGAAGCTGCTAAAAATTAACAGAATCTTAGACGATTCCAACTGTTTTAATATATGTCAAATTGTAGAAGCATTTAAACTCTAAAATCTTCTTAAAAAGGTTCTCCGCAACTCTAATGGCATGATTACAAGTAGACCTAGAGTAAAAACTATCAAAAATGTAACCATGCAAATAAAACTAAAAAATCTATATTGGTTAACCGTTAATGAACAAAAAACAGTTCAAAAAATTATTGCTTATTACTTTAAAAGTATCCGGCCAAGTGGATCACCAATTGCAATGCTATTATAATGAATATAGAATAATGTAAAAAACTTATCCTTAAATGTATTCAAGCAATACTATCAAAAAAATTCAAAAGCGGCAAGATTTCTGAAAATGCTTATTTTACAAAATACTTAATTATTTGAGTAGAACAAAATTAAAGATTTGAATCTGCATTTTTTTAAATAGATATTAAATATGAGTTTTTTTAAATATAAAATGTATATTTTGTATAACACGTTAGGTTTTCAATTTTTTTATTTATTAATTAGGCAAGTGATAGAACAAACGCTTTATCATCACCTTGATAATAAAGTACTGAACTTTGTCTTATTTTTACTTTTACTTTGGGTATTTTTATTAATATTTCTTTATTTTTTTTCTACTTTTTATAAAATATATGTATTTTTTGTAACTTAATTTAACTGTATAAATAAAAGTCATTTATTTTTATTATTATTATTAATATATTGTGCATCAAATAAGTAGTAGCTTTTGTCATATAGAATATTTAAATGTATATATATATATATGTAGGACCGGACGCCCCTGTACGATACAAGACGAGTCGAAACTGAACCGACAAGACGAACGTCACGTACAAGAGTTAAGAAGTAAGGATCGCGCTATTAATTGTTTCGTACGTTTATATTAGTTAATTTATAAAAATGTATCAAGAGTGTAGATGTAATATGTAATTAATTAATCTGTCATATAAAGAAAAACCCTGATGACATGACACCACAATAAACCTACAGGTGAATTAAATAGAGTGGGACTGTTTTATTTGCCGCTGAATATTATTATTTCCTACAACTTGGGGGCTCGTCCGGGATACGGAACACGCAGTGAGTAAAGTCTTGAGTACAGCTGGTATTATAGTGGCGCGCGCTAAGATGTCCGCTTTAGGGGACATTGCCGATATTGACCACAATATTACGCATCTCCAGTGTAAAACGTTGCGGGTATTATTCAGAATAATATGCGATGATCCGAACCGACGACTCAACAGAACGATGTTAAGAGAATTCCAAGGATTTACGTACAAAACGGGTTCAGATGAGTACTCATTAAAATTAGACGACATGAAAGCAAAACTGTCGTATGCAGATTTAGTGTCAGTGTGTCATGTACTCAATATCGAATACGACGGGTCCGAAGACGATGTTCGGCAAAGGATATTGACATTTCTATGCAATATCGTAGACAAAAGTGATGAAAGAATTAACCAAGACAAAGCCGAAGAAGAAAGTGAAGACGACGAATACGACGAACATGACGAAGAAGACGGAAAAGACGGATCAGATGGGTTAGAAGACAGTGATAAGACGAAAGATGCAAATAAGACGAAATCAAAGAAGAACAGTAGAGCTGGAGACGCCAACGACGACGATGAAGGTGCTGTAGCTCGAAATTATGACGTTATGAGGAACCGTTTTGCAGCCTGTTCGATCGCTTTTAGGGATATGGAAGATTCGATAAGACGATTCAACGGCAAGGATGGATATCCTATATTGAAATGGATTGACGAATTTGAAGAATTAGCTAAACTTGCAAACTGGAACGATTTCCAGAAAGTGATCTATGCCAAAAAACTTCTAGATGAACTTGCAAAGCTTTTAGTTCAGTCCGAAAAAGGTATAACTACCTGGCATCGATTAAAGGCTTTACTGAAGAGGGAATTTGAAGAGAAAGTTAGCAGCGCGGAAGTGCATAGAACATTGATGGGCAGAGCTAAGAAGAAAGAGGAAACGATGCAAGAATACACTCTGGTCATGCGCGAAATAGCTAGCCGCGCATACATCGAACCAGAAACCACCATTCAATACATCCTTGATGGAATTCCAGGTGATCCTGCAAACAAAATGATTTTGTACGGAGCCAACGACTTCCGAGAGTTTAAAGCAAAGATCAAACTCTACGAAGCGATACACAGAAGAACTACGACGGAATCAAACTCAAAAGATAAACCTCCTAACACCAAAGTGAAAACGCCAAGTGGTGGAAAACCTTCAACCACGAAAGACGAGGGTACGCGCATGCGTTGTTATGGATGCGGAAGCAAAGGCCACGTATCTAAGGATTGTCCGTTCAAGGAACGAGGAGTAAAATGTTTCAACTGTAACGAATTTGGACACAAGGCGGGGGTGTGTCCTACCAAACCAAAAGATACCAATACCAAGAGCACCATGTTGATCAACCACGAGAAGAACCATGCTGTCAAAGATGTCAACATACGAGGAAAGTCTATACCTGCATTGGTTGACACCGGAAGCGACATCAACCTAATCAAACGCAATGCCTTTATGACGTTGGGTCCAATACGTCTACAAAACGATACAATAACGTTAACAGGCATTGGAGGCAGCAGAGTTGACACTTTAGGCAACTTCCAAATCGACATTGGAGTCGACGATGTCGTGGTAAGCACAAAGATGTACGTGGTACCAAGCGACGCTTTGAAGATCCCAATGGTCATCGGCCAAGAATTTTTGAAGAACGCTGTCATCAAGATGGACGCAAATGGGATAATGGTGACGAAGAAAGTGTGCGACGACCTTTCCGATGACGAAGCACAGATGTTAAACATTGTATGTGAAACACCTGTACTAGATCTAGGTCACGTCATCAACGCTGACCTGAGAGACGAGATCAACCAGTTACACAAGACTTACGATCCAACTAAGAAGACGAAGGAGAGTTCGTTGAAGATGAAGATCATTTTGAAGAGCGAAGTTCCCATTTATCACAGACCCAGAAGGTTGGCACATGCGGAAAAAATCGAAGTGGACAGACAGATGGAAGAATGGCTACAAGAAGGCATAATCAGACCTAGCCAGTCAGAATTCGCGAGTCCGATCGTTTTGGTGAAGAAGAAGGACGGAGCAGTACGAATTTGCCACGACTACAGACGACTGAATGAACAAGTCGTCAAGGACAGATACCCTTTGCCCTTGATCGAGGACCAGTTAGATCGTCTGCAAGGATACCGTATCTTTAGTACATTGGATTTGAAAAACGGATTCTTCCACGTGTCAATTGATGAAGAAAGTCGAAAATATACATCTTTTGTCACGCCAACAGCCCAGTACGAGTTCATAAAGACGCCATTTGGTTTGTGCAACTCGCCGGCCATGTTCCAGAGATTCATCAACAAAGTATTCAAAGAACACATCAAAGATGGAATCTTACTAACCTACATGGACGACTTGGTAGTGCTCGCCAAAAACGAAGAAGAAGCAGTGAGGAGATTGGCCATAGTTTTAAAGACGGCTGAAGAGTATGGTCTCCAAATTCAATGGAAGAAGTGTCAGTTCCTAACGAATACCATCGATTATTTGGGACATCGGATCGAAGACGGAAAGATAAGGCCATCGTCAGCAAAAGTGAATGCCGTGATGAAATTTCTCAAACCCGTTACGGTGAAGCAGGTACAAAGCTTTCTAGGCTTGACGGGGTACTTCAGGAAGTTTGTTAAGGATTATTCGATAATCGCAAGACCCCTTAGCAACTTAACAAGACAGAATGTTCCTTTTACCTTTGGCGACGAAGAAAATCTAGCCTTTGAGAAGTTGAAGCGAATACTGTCGACAAAACCAGTCCTGGGGATGTACGATGTAAACGCGGTCACCGAACTGCATACAGACGCCTGTATAGACGGATTCGGGGCGATCTTGTTACAAAAGAACGACTCCGGTGAACTTCACCCAATCTTCTATATGAGCAGAAAAACCTCAGAGGCCGAACGAAAGTACAGCAGCTACGAACTGGAGGTTCTCGCCGTCATATACGCTTTACGAAAATTCAGAGTATACCTACTCGGGTTGACATTCAAAATCGCAACTGATTGCTCAGCCTTTACGTTAACGATGAAGAAACAAGACTTATGTACTAGAGTCGCACGATGGGCCATGCTGTTAAGCGAGTTCAATTATTCCATCGAGCACCGACCTGGTACCAGGATGAAACATGCTGACGCTCTATCCCGAAACAGTGTGATGTTAGTCGTCAAGAATGAACTGATTGCGTCCGTGGAGTCTGCTCAATCACGAGATGAGCATCTATGCATCATTAGGCAACTTCTATCCACTGGTCGACCATACAAAGAGTACGTGTTGAGGAACGACTTGCTCTACCGAGAACACGAGGGTAGGACATTGCTGGTCGTCCCAGAGCTGATGCAAGCTGGCATCGTAAAGAGTTTCCATGAGAACAATGGTCACTTTGCTATCAAGAAGACCAAGGACCTGGTTCTCAGAGAATTTTGGTTTCCAAGGATGCAAGAGAGGATTGAGGAATGCGTGAGGAACTGCATCCCATGCATCCTATCCGAAAAGAAGACGGGAAAGGCCGAAGGGTTCCTGAATTCTATTAGCAAGGATGAGCTACCACTTACTACCTACCATATCGATCACCTTGGTCCTATGGCAGCCACAGGCAAGGGATACAAGTACCTGTTTGTAATCATTGATGGATTTAGCAAATTTGTCTGGTTGTACCCTACGAAAACGGTGACAAGTCAAGAAGCCATTGCAAAGCTTGAGGTCCAAAAGCACACCTTTGGGAATCCAAAGCACATTATCGCAGACAGAGGGACCGCCTTCACGTCTACAGCCTTTGAAGATTACTGCAGAACTGAAAGAATCGATCTGACACACATCACCACGGGAGTTGCTCGTGCGAACGGTCAGGTAGAACGAATGAACAAAACCATAATTCCCATCCTTACGAAACTTTCACTGGAAGACGAGGCGAAATGGTACCGAAATGTAGAAGACGTACAAAGGGCACTGAACAGGACTCACCAAAGGAGCATCGACACGACCCCATTCGAACTGTTGTTTGGAGTGCAGATGCGTCATCCCAGTGATCCTGGTTTGGAAGAGTTAATACAAAAGGAGTACCGTCGAACGTTCCTGGAAGATCGAAAAGAAGTCCGAAAGGCTGTTAAAAAGCAAATTTTGAAATTGCAGGAAGAGAACCGAAGAACCTACAACAAACGACGGAAGCTGGCCAGAACTTACCAGATTGGTGACCTCATCGCCATAAAGCGAACCCAGTTCACCAATTTGGGCAAATTAAAACGTAAATTTCTAGGTCCATACAGAGTAACCAGAGTCAAAAGACACGACCGATACGACGTGGAACGAGTTGGTCCAGAAGAGGGTCCCAAGAAGACATCCACTGCAGCCGACTTCGTGAAACCGTGGGCACTCTGTTCCGAAGGCGACCGTGGAGAAGATGACGAATCCGAGGATGAGGCAACCGGCGTCGACCACGAGGACGAGATCGAAAGTACGGATGGCCGAGTTGTAGGACCGGACGCCCCTGTACGATACAAGACGAGTCGAAACTGAACCGACAAGACGAACGTCACGTACAAGAGTTAAGAAGTAAGGATCGCGCTATTAATTGTTTCGTACGTTTATATTAGTTAATTTATAAAAATGTATCAAGAGTGTAGATGTAATATGTAATTAATTAATCTGTCATATAAAGAAAAACCCTGATGACATGACACCACAATAAACCTACAGGTGAATTAAATAGAGTGGGACTGTTTTATTTGCCGCTGAATATTATTATTTCCTACATATATATATATATATATACAAGGTGAGTCGGAAAGAACAGACTAAACTCCAGGAGTGTATTCTACACGTGAAAATAATGTAAAAAAACTCAAATGTTGTTATCCAATTTTTATTTGTTTTTAAGCTCTGCATTCTCTAGCCTTATGCTTTTCAGTTTTTTAAATATTTTATCACAATTTCTTTCTACTCTTTATCAAACTTATCTTGCCTGCACTTATCTTTTTTTTATCTATTATTTTTATTAATTTATATATTGCTTCAAGTATTGCTATTAAATTATCTTGCAAATCTCGCTGTGACGTTCCTCTTGTTTAGTATTGTTGTTTCTTCTTGCTTGTTATCCTCTTCTACATCCAATCCTATTTTTACTTTTCTATTTAACTTGTTTATAACAAAACGGTGTAATAGCTCAGTTATAAAGCGTTAGCGTAGCACTCTAACAGTTCAGGGTTTGATACCCGAAATATAAATAAATAATAACTTGCTCTTTATCTACAGGGGTGATTCGAAAGTCACCTAAAAAGCCGTTGGTCCCATCAACCCCCTTCAAACAAGTCGAAGACTTCTGAGGAGATGTAGAATAGCTGTAAAACGCAAAATAATAATGACGTATTACTGCACAGTTTGGCAACGTTGTTTCATTTTTAGGTCAACTTATCCTTGCCTAGCGCTTTGTTTAGTTCTTTATGTAGTAATCCTATATTTTGTTTCTTGCTTATTTTCACTCAATTAAAAACTGTTTCTTTTACTTTAATTTTTTTTTTCTTAATATAACTGTCATTTCAAGAAGAAACCTTGTTAACTTACAAAGAGTAGACAAAAAGACAAAATGTTGTATCAGAAACGCGTAAAAGCAGATGGAACTATCAATTTGCAATGCTTTGTTTCAAGACAAAGTCGATTAAGAGTGCTTCGCATTTTTTTTATGATAAACAATGTCACGTTGGTAGTGATAAGATTTTTAAATCAACATTTAAACATTTTAGATTTCCGCGGATAAAAGGTATTGTCAAGAGTTATGTAATGTTATGAACTGTTAAAAAGACGCAATCTGGTTTTTTACAAAGGTTTATATATCCAGTTAAAAATCCTTAAGAACTGTCTTATACGTTACACTTGGATTGCTTCGAACTTTTTCCTACATTGTCAAATAGTTGCAAGCACATATTAGTAATTGTGGATGCATTTACAAAGTACTGCATCTTAATTAAAATGAAATCAATTAGTACTTCTAAAACACGTAACAAATTGCAGGGTTTTAACATTGTTTAGAACTTCCAAAAAAGTTGTTATAGATGCTAAGACGTCATTTAAAAATACCACATTGCTAAAATATCTTAAGGAATGGAATATTGGGTATCATTTTATAACGCTTGATGTTCATCACGGCAATGAGCAAATCAAATAATAAATGAAAACTCAAAGGTCAAATCAAAAACATGATAAAAATTAAAACAAACAAAAAATCAAAATGGCCAAGTGAGTTCTGGAAAGTTTAGTTTACAACAGTCTAGAAAGCAACCAACACAATCTCCTTGCAAATTTTATTAAAAATAACTTTAACACCATTAATACAAGCTGTGTTAAAAAGCATGTCACATGAGTGCGGTCATTACAAGTTATTTTAAATGTTTTATGTTTTAGTCTCAGTTCCGTAAGGGGTTAAACCGGGTCATTGCCTGCGGTCATTACATATTTTTATAAATGTTTTGCATGTGTATTATTAATTTGTTATTTAAATGTAGGAAATAAATGGTATGCAACCAACAAACTCATCAAGAAATAAGAGAAATGAGAACGACATACATTTATCTTCGTCGTTGTATAGTTTTTTGCAAAAGGAATTTAATTCCAGCATAGTCCGCAGAAATATAGCCAGTTTCATTTCAACGTAATAGATCCGGTCGCTTTTTATATTGCTCGGCGAATAGTTAACCGGTTATTGTTAAACACACAGGGAGCGTAAGCTAGCTACCGTTTTCTATCAAGGAATAATATTATGTACAAATTACGGTTTTTAATAAAAAGAGTGTATTAAACATCGGACTTTTTAATGGCGCCCTACACCCCTCTTTCAACACCACTAATATCAAGAAGAACCGCCCCCAGTCTGACAAAGTACCCCGTAAAGGGTTACAGTTTTGGTCTCAGTCCCTTAAGTGGTTGAGCCAAGTGATTAACTGCGGTCATCACAAACTATTATAATTTTTGAGCTATGTGTTTGTATGTTTACAGAAACTTTTTTAGTTCTGAATACATTACTATTATCAGATTCAACAATAATAGCCATGTTAGATATTATTTGTTTTAAATATTGAAAGTGGCAAAAAAAAAATTAAACATTGCCGCTGACTCTACTTCTTTTTTTGTTTTTTAACTGCTTTCATCTATTCTATCTTTCCGTCCCCGTTCAGAATTTTATTTGTTTTATCTGTTTTTCTCTCATTTTGTTACAATCTCTTTCAATATAAGTTCCATAGTTTTTTTAGTCTCTCTGCACACTCTGCACATTTCTAAACCTCTTCTATCCAAAATCTTGTCATTTGCTCTTTATTACCACATCTGAATCTTGCTATCTTCTTTTTATCATCTCTACTATATCTTTTGCTTTCTAGGTACATTAGCAGTTCACTTTCTATAATGTGTTCACAATTTGCATTGTACTTTGATTTTTTCACACGTATTTTCCTTTCTTGCACTTGTATATCTCTATCTATTTTCATAATTTTGTACTATGTGTTTTTCTCAGATTTTCTCATTTTTTCAATTTCTTGGCTAGCCGTTTCTATTAAAATAATTTTTTCCAATCTCCCCTAAATTTTTATTTCTAGCTTTTTTTTTCTCTATCATGCGTTTTTGTAAGATTTTACATTCGTGTCTCTGTCTCATTCTCTTTTCATACTTTTTTGTTCTATTTTCTGCATTTACCCTTAACTTATCTTTTTTGACTTTCTCAAGCACAATATAAGCTGGAGTTTTTTTATTTAAACATAGCACCTTTCTTTAATATTTACATGTATTGCTACTAGTTTTTTTTGTTTCTTCCATTCCCATATTTTTGACCCATACAATATCATACTTCTAACTAAACTATTAAACATAAGTCTTTTTATTCTCATACATTCAAATTTTTTTTTACTTATTTTCCAAACTTGTGCTACTACTTTATTTGCTTTTTGAGCCATCTCTTTAATGTGCTTGCACTCGGTGTTATTTGTGCAAAAAACGTATTACAAATATTTAAAAAAACTTTACTTCCGTGACACCTTGTCTATTCCATTTCCAGTCCTCCACTTTTTTTCTCCCACGTTCCTTTCTGAACACCATAATTTTCGTTTTATCTATATTAACTTCTAAACTCTTTTTTCTAAATAATTTTTTTAAACTTTTTATTGTTTTTTTCATTTTCTTTGCTTTTTTTGCTAGAATTACCATGTCGTCTGCATATGCTAGCGACCACACTTTTACTCTACTAACTACTAACCTTCCTACTTGAGCCAACCTCTTTTTTTTTACATCTGTTATGAAGATTGCAAACAAAGTGGGACTCAATGAACAGCCTTGTTTTACTCTTTTTGGTGTCAAAAATCTTTGACTCATTTTTTCGTTAACCCACACCCTGCTTGCTGTCTCCTTATACGTTTTTTTCCATTTTTCTTACCAGGTACTTACTAATTTTATTTTCTCTCATACACTTCTACAGTTTCTCTCTATCCACACTATCAAATGCCGCTTTTAGATCCAGGAATAACGCATACACTTTTCCCCTTTTTTCTGCTATGTCTTTTTCCACAATATGATGTAAAATACGTACGATATTCATGGTACCTTTTCCCTTCTTAAAGCCGGCCTGCCCGTCTGGAATTATGTTATTCATACCCAGTTCCTCATTCAACTTTTTTTCTAATGTTATGGCGTAGATCTTTTATGCCTTATCCAGTAGTGTTATATTCCTGTAGTTATTTATTAACTTTTTAGTTCCACTTTTGTGTATAGAGCATACAAGACGTTTTCTCTATAGACTTGAAAACCCTTCTCCCTTTCATACTCTATTTATTAACTCAATCAATCTCTCAATCAGCTCTTCTGTATCATACAACCACGTTTTATTTTGTATCCCATCCATACTTGGCTTTTTCCTTTCTTTTATTTTTTTTATCATCTCCCATATTGCTTCTTCTGTTTTTTTTCTGCTTGTAGAATTGGCTCATGTTTGTCTAGTTTTTCTTCGTTTTTTTTTTTCTCTTTCAAACAAACTTGCAAAGTGTCCCTTCTTCGCTTGCTTCAATATAATATCTCCTTGTTTTTTTCTTAGTTTTTTATTTATGTATTTCTATGTTTTTGCTTCTGTTTTTATTTTTTAAATTTATATTTCTTCTTTTTTTTATAAAATCACTTTTAGCTTTTTTGCACTAATTTTTGTATGCTTTCTTTTCGTTTAGATATTCTTCTTTTATGCTTTTGCTGTTTTTATAGTGCCTTTACATCTTTCTTGTTTTTAGTTTTTTGTTAGTTATTTGCTCTTTTTTATTTTGTATTTTTTTTTATATGTATTTTTTTACTACCGCTTCCCTAAATGTTTTTTCTAATTTTCTTGTTTGACATTTCTTTTGTTTTCTCTAATTCTTTTTAGATTCTGATTTAACTCTTATTTCTACTTTAAAAATGTCTAAAATCTCTTCCCACTCCTCCTCATTTACAACTACGCAGTCTATAACGGATTGTCCATTTGTCCTTATATAAGTAAATTCCTGTGATGTTTCTATTTAAAATGTCCCAATCCCTTTCTTCTATCATTTTTATCATTTCCTTTCTGTCTCTAGTTTGTATAATATTTTTTAATTTTAATTTTTTAGATTTTTCCATCTTCTTTCCAATTCTCCTTTAATCAATTTTTTTTTTTTCATATTGTTTTCTATTTTGCTCCTCCCCTCAAAATATTTTGTTTTTGTATTCCCTTATTTTCAATACCCTCATCTTCTTCTTGACTTATTTCTTTTTTTATGCCGGTAATTATGCCTTCTTTGAATTTTCCTTTTTTCTCTTTTTTATCTGGTTGGCATTTCCAAATGTATTCGGCTGGCATGTTGAGCTTCAACTTTTTCTATTTCTTGTCATCTATCCACGTCTTTACTATTCCAATTATGTCAAAGGTTTTTATGTATTTCGAAAACTTGTGATCCTTGTTATGGATCCCTGCTACGTTCTAAAACAAAATTCTGCTTGTCTGTTTTTTTTCATTGTTTTTATTTTTTACTGTTTTTTTTTATCTTGTGTACTTATGTCAAGTCCGTGGTCCTTGCATGCGTTATCTACTTTTTTTGTGTTTATGCTACTAAATACTTTTTGCTTTGCGTTCGCTTTCTTTTGAAACTCTTTGATCTAGATCATTCTAGTTGTATATCTCTCCATCTATTTCCAATTTTATCTACCGTACTTATACTCTTCTGCCCTTTGAGTTTTTGTCACTCGCTATATTTTTTAATTTATTTCGAACTTTTCTTTCATCCAGCGTTAAGTCTTTTTCAATGTATATGTTTGAGCTCTTTAGTTTTGTTTTTGTTTCTCATAATATCTTTGTTTCCGCTATTATTGTTTGATTTTTTTCTTTTCTCACTGAATAAGCAGAAATTATTTCAGTCTCTATTTTTAGGTTTTTTTGTATCATTTCTTTTATGATTTTTTCTTCTTTTCCTGTCTGTACTTCTATTTCTTTTATTACAAACTTGTTTCTTCTTTCTTCTCTTTCTTTTCGTTCCAGCTTGTCATCGATTGCTCTTATTTTGACTTTTTGTTATTTTTTCTTTTCTTTCCATTTTACTTCATATTTTATCATTTCTTTTATATTTCTCATTTCTATTTTTATTTCTTTTGTGTTTTTTTTTAATTTCTGCTATCATCTGTTGCATAATTTCTTTAATTTCTTTTATTTCTTTGTCTTCTCCGGAACAAGGTTTTTCTGACTTGTAAGTGTTTGCTTCTTTGAAATATTTTTAGTTTTTCACTATCTCTATTTCTTTTCCTTTCTCTTTTCATTTAATTTGGTTGTATTAAATTAATTAATTAAATTAAATAATTAAATAATTAAATTAAATATTATCACAATATATACAATATATACAAAAAATAGTCAGTCTGATGGTTGTCGGGGCTCGGACCTACGACGCGACTAGCTGGTTGACAAGATTACGCGCACTGCACACTACACCACGGAGTAGTGTTTAAGAAATAAGTCCCACGTTTGTCTAAGATTTACTTTTGTTTTTTTTTATTGTTATCTTAGTGTTAGTCGTGTAGTAGGTTAAAGTTTGTGCACTTTGATGTTACTACTTGTTTTTGATACTTTCGCACACACATCGCAATATTTCCACTTCTTTCAACTAAAACTTTTCTATTAATATCGACTGTTTTCATTCATAAAGTAGTGATGTAAGTCAGTAATAAACAATATGTTGTAACCAAGCCCATTTGGATAAGCCTCAGCGCTTTGGTTGCAATCTCATGAGCACAACCATACATGAATAAATATATTATATGCAAAAGTTAAACAAATGTAAAAAACTTTTTACATCTATTAAAAAATATTCTTTGTATACTTTTAAAGCATAATCGTTCCAGAAAAGATTTTGTGAGTCTGTAACTCTTAAAAGATAAATTGGAAAAGATTTAGATATAGATTTGTTGTTAAGTTTAATATTTTGTACTGATGATACCTCGATTTTAATTTTAAAACAGTAAAAAATTGAGTTAAAATTGTTAATGTAAATCAAAAATAAAGTTGAGAAAAAAGCAGAACCTTGAAAAGCACCAGCATTTATGATTTTGGGGGCAGAGTTAAAATCATCAATTCTAACTACGATTTTTTTATTGTCATGAAAACTATTGATAAGTTTTACAGATTTATGATTAAGATTTGTACAATAAAGCTTATTAATTATATTTGGATGACGTACTCTATTAAATGCTTTAGAAATGTTGTTCCATATTTGTGTAAAACAGAATTTTATTATAATTGTTAAATGTATATGTTATAGTATGCCCAGAGATATAGTGTCTTTACGACATTGGCTTAAATGGTAGGTAGAGATTATGGCATTATGTTTGCCTCGGGGGTGTTTTGTATTTCTAATAAATGAAAACATTAAAAATAACAATTAAATAAGTTATTTAATAATAATAATAATATACATATAGTTATATTTACAAGTTTACAAAATATTAAAATAAAAATGTTACTTATTAACTTATTAATTAAAAGACTAATCGGTTTAAAAGTCACTTTCATCGCTTGATTCAGCTTCTATGTGTATTATAAGTGGATCTACCAATTTTTGTCTGTAATTGTTTTTTTCTTTAATTATTAATCAAAGAAACAAGAAAAAAATAAATTGATTATCAAATTATATGTAGGCACAGCAATGACGCCAAAGTTATCGTTTTTGTCAAAATACTACAAATCAAGGTTCTAAATAATAATTTATTATAATAGAATAAATTTGTATGTAAACCAGGCAATGCTTTGATTTTATTTTTGAATGCTAATAAAAATAAGGTAAAAAAAGTAAAATTATAAACATTTTAATTGGTCAATCAATATTGTGTATAATAAACAATATTTGTTAATTACAGACCAATTAATTAGTTAAGTTAATTAAGGATTCATCAACATTCCAATTTGAATGATTAAATAACTTATTTCATCCATGCTTTCAATAAAAAGTATATTGTGGCTAGAGCTGTTTGCGCGTTCTTACCCTCGACGTATGTATATCGTGGGTAAGAAAGACTCCTCGATCTCGTTGGTACGCTCCGTCGGCTTATAGCGGTTGCATCTGTCAATAGATACTTGTGCGGATTATTTTAATTCGTTTTCTGAATTTTATACAGTTTACGTTTTAAAAGTTAACAAAAAATAATAAAGAGCAATATGTTATTTGTATAATATATTTTAATAAATTTTAAGTTCAAACCACACTACTATCGTTTAAATTGACTTATCATCCACTTGCCCGCGCCTATTCATATTTCATGTTAAATTGTATGCACAATAATAAGTATAATTATTAAAAAGAAAATGATGTAGTACTTATATAAATAGAAATGCAAAGTGAAGATAGAAGTCAATGGACAAATAATAAACTTATCAATAAAATTGTAGGCTATTGGGTCAGTTTAAAGTGTATCCTCTTGGAAACGCTCCTAATACGAGAGGCGTAATCTAAACATAACAATACAGTTGTAGTTTTATAAATAAGTATAATTTATAAACAATTTTAAATATCAAGAAAATTAACACCAAAAAACTAAACAATAAGTTTTTAATAACTAAAGATTGCATGCAAAAGTAGCAAGTAAAAATAGACATTCTGCATTTATTGGATTGCGGAGATTCTGCGCTTTTAATACTAGAAGAGACGCTGCTGCATATTGTAGTTGCCAGAAGTTGCCGTCTTATTCTACACCTTACCGTACTGTTAGTTGTGTTAAGTGTCCTGTGCTGGTTAAAGTTTACGAATCGCTGTATCATGTTAGTATAAATTAACTAAGTTTATTATTGATTGGTATTTGTATGTAATTTTTAAGTCTACTAATGTATACAACTATATTTTCTGAAGTTTCAATTGCATATTATTTAAGACATGATTGAAAACTATTCATGTTGAATCAATTCTGAGCATTACTTTAGTACGTTTTAATAAAATCAATTTAATTAATTTAAATATTTATAAAATTTGTAACACCAATAAATGATTATTAAAAATTTATTCTATGTAAATGAAGTAAGTACTGTTTATGTGAATGACGTATTATAATGCAATTTTATTACAAAGTTTTAAACTTATTCATTTTGTTTTTAATGTTTGAATGTAATTTTTAATTAGTTTGTAGTTATGCCATGTGTTGTTTTTTAAATAATAAATATATACAAGTAAATCATAATCATTGTGTGATTAAAAACATTTTTGTCAGCGGATAATACAATAATATTTATTACAAGCTGAGAACAAAGTTTATTTTTTTTATAACTAAAGTAGCATAGTAGATTGAAAGAGTATGTAAATATACTCAACCTCTATGTTAAAAATTGTAACCCTGTTCTTATTTCTTTCTATAAGTATTTTTGTTGCTTGTACATAATTTTTATTTTAATTTAGCATTATTTACAGCTTATTAGGGGTGCATGTTTCTAAAACCTTTGGTCGCGGTCTTTTAAATTATATTTTGTTTTATTCTATATTAATTTGAAGCATAAACAAACAACGTTTAAAATTAATAAATAGTAGTATTTTATAAAAATAAACTAAGATGTTTCAAATTTAATTAATTATAGCAATGAAAATTCTTTATTGCTGATTTGTTATTTCATTTATTCTATTTATTTCATTTATTTATTCTATATTATTGTAAGCTTATTATGTGATAATTTTGCTATCACAATTACTCATAGACTGAAAGATTAAACTTGTATAAATGTGTATAAAGAGTTAAGGTAAGGTAAGGCAATAAAGACCGTAATTCTTGGAGTTTAAATAAATTTATTCAATCATATTAATTGCATACGTTTTGTAGTCATCTGTCTCTTTCTTCAGTGCCAAAAAACACGTACAAATTTACATAATAAAAATAACATTAAAACAACTAAACCAAAAACTTTTCAAATTATTGCTTAATGACACACTTTATAAAAATAATTTTCTCACATTTACGCATTACCTAACTTATTATTTTAATATCAAACATATAAACAATATAGAAATCTATCTATTAATTTATTAACAACTATTATGAAATTTATAACTGCATTATCATTTACAATTGTCACCTTTTAAATATAATAATTGTTTAATTTCTTAATTTTTGTAAGTTCTAATTCAGATTCATCTTAATGATTATCTCGGATGTGAAGTATTCGGCCGATACATGTATAAAACAATCGCAGCGTGTTCGCGAAAGTAGAGTGATTATCTACACATTTACTAATCTTTGCATTGGAATATTCTACGCAAGACGAAAAAAATCCTTTATTATATCATACAAATTTTATATATACTATTGGACGTGAAAACATTTATGATGTGAAATTTTTATTATACTTTTTATATTTAAACGGTGAAATGTCCTCTCCTTTAATTCAAAATTAGAGACAACAACATTATATTAATTCTAATATTAACATGATTTTTTTTTAAACCTAAGATGTTTAAAAACAAACAAATCCGAATTATTTTAATTAAACTTGTAAACTACATTAATCTAAGCGATTATTTTAAAATGTTTTAATTATCTAATAATAAATCTAGTATGGATAAGATAATAACACAAAAACAATGTATCGTAAATTTATAAGCTTAAATCAAATTAACATCTACTAACATCTTAACTCTATCTGAAGTTACTGGACAAAATAAAAAAAAAAACAAAATTAGTTTTACTAAATTAACACTGTCTATTTGAAAATTACAAGTATTATTCGTTTTTATATGTATTATTTCAGCAATCAGTTTCTTGTTATAATTGGTCTCAATATTAAGATTTACAATCTTTAAATTTGAAAAAAATGTCTTTCTATGTTGTGATGGCTAAAATAATCCAGTATTATTTTTATTGTTTCTACAATTATATTTATGTTGTTTAATTCTGTTTTCTAATTTTTGTTTTGTTTGGCCTATATATTGTTTAAGTCAGTTAATACATGGGATACTGTATACTCTATATTGTATATTTTTTAGTTAATTTAGGTGTTTTTTCTTTCAAACTTTTAAAAAGTTTTTAGTTTTGTCATCTCTTACGATTTTTCTAAGTTTGTGTGATACTATATCGATGTTTGGCAACAAGAACAATTTTTTATTAATTATGTTATTATTGTTAATTACATCACACACAATCAAATTATTTTTATTCAAAACCAAATTGCATAAAGAAATAGGATATTTATTTAATTTTAGCATTTTTTTTAAACTATCGATATTCCTATTCTGATATTGCTTATCAATAAGTCAAAATTTTGTTTTTATGTATGGTGATAGTTTTTTTTTTAGAAAAAGTAACTGATTAGAATTAAAGTTCAGCAATCTATCACTATTGTATGTTGTTTTGTATAAATTAATCTTAATTTTCCCGTTCTCCAAGATCAAAAGTAAATCTAAATACGGTAACTTATTATATATAGATTCTTTTAGAGTAATGTCCAATTTTTTATAAAAACTATTACATTTTTGTAACAATACATTAATCTTTGTGTTGTATAATTTATCTTATTCTATTTGTACTGTTTTTGTGTTGAATACAAAAATAACCCATGTTTTATATTAATTCAATTGAAAACATAATTAATATCAACAAATGGCAATAATACCGCAAATCTAATAAAATACAGAACATATTTGTTATTTTTGTATTAACTAATTGAATATCTATTATTACTACGCTGATAGATTTATTTAAAGTACTTTATTTTCCAAAATATTATTTTGTTTATAGCACAAATCTAATAAGTTGTTAAATACAGACGACAAACACAGTTTTCGAAATAAAAATTTAACTATTATTATACCAAAGTAGTTAACTTTAATCAATCAAAAACAGTAAACGTTTTAATATCATTGCGTATAAATTTGTAGTTCATTATGATCACATAAAACAGACCAACATTGACAATAACAATATACAGATTTAGATACTACAATAATACTACTGACAATTTTTAATTAAATTGAGTATAACAATATAAGTATGTAAGCAGTTTACATTTAAACATTTGTACAAAAAAGTTTATCATAATATTAAACGCATCTATTTTAATTTCTTCTTTTTTTTTCTGTAGCACTTTTTCATCTTTTTTTGTTTTGTTTTTTTCTACTTCTTGTTTTGTTATTTTCTGGAAGTATTGTCTTTATCTTTCCGTTATCTTGTCTTCTTTTGTTATTTTTTTTAGTTTTTGGTTCCGGTTGAAAATCTCATTCAATTCTTTTTCGAGTTTTGTTTTTGCTTTTTTTATTACTCTTGTTGTTTCATTTCTCATTTTTTTGTATTTTTGTATTTTCTTAATTTTTCTTATTTCCTTTTTCTGCCTAAAAACTGTTTTTTTATATATCTTTGTTTAATATTTTTGTTGTTCCATAGCTTTCTTAAGCAGCTTCTAGAGTAATTTTATTTTTTTTTAATTTATTTATTTTTTATTTTGTCGCTTTGTATTTTTATTTGTTTTGATAGTTTTTTTACATTTTTTATCTCGTTTCTGGTTGGTTGTGTTCTTATGTGTTTGTTATTTCTAGATTGCTTTTAATGCATAATTAAATAATTATTAAGGATGTTTTTTTTGTATGCTACTATAATGGATTATTATTCTTTTATTTCTGTATTTTTATTGTATCTTTTATCCTTTCTTAAGCTATTATTATTTCTACTCGTCCTTTTGTTTTTTTTTGGTTTCCTTCACTTTTATCTACATTAATCAGTATTCTCTGTGCATTTTTACTATCCTTGCTCTTTTTTTTTTGTTTTTGTTATTCCTAGTTTTTTATTATTTGGTTTATTATTTCTTTTACCAGTTCAGCTTTTTTTTCTATGTATTTTTGAATATATCTCTGTTTCTAATTATTCTTTTTCAGTATTTTTTAATTTGTTTCCTTTTTTTTGTTTTTTGTTGTACATGTGTTTTTTTTTGTACCATTTCCTTGACGTGCCTATCTATTTTTTTCATTTATTTGATTTGATTTGATTTATTTCTGGAAAAAATAAAAGATCCAAAAAACTAACAATTTTTGGATCTTTTATTTTTTCTAGAAACTTCTTCTTTTTATTCCATATATATTCTTTTCCGTTATTTGTTAACTTCTGATAACTTATTTTTAACATTATTTTTATGTGTGTCAATGTATGTATATTCTGGTCCCTTTCAGATTTGTTTTTTTTATATATATTAGGAGTGGATTTTTTATTTTCATTTATATCTGTAGTTTTTTTTTCCAAATAAATTTCTGCTTCCTATTGCTCTTCATTCTCATTTGATTTTATGACTATTATTTTAAAGTTATTTTTTTTGTCTTAGGTTTTTTTTTTCAGCGTTGTTTTCTAAGTTTTATATTTTTTCTATCAACTGTATTTTTTTGCTCACATTTTACTTTTTTATCTTACATTTCCTTCTATAACATTTTAAATTAATATCTAAGAAGTTTAACAAAAATTGCGAAACTAATTTAGCCTAAAAAAATTACAACTTTTGACTTTTTAATATGTTAGGCAATATATTTTACTTATAAATAACCAATAAATTTTATAAAAACTGTCCGACTGACTATCTTTTGTTTTAATTTAAAATATGTAACGATTTTTGTTTTTCAAATTATTCAATTGATTGTTAAACTATTTAATTGTTGGATTCCTTGATCACTTGATTAATTGATAACTTGATGATTTTATGATTTGATGATTTGATGATTTGATGATTTGATGATTTGATAATTTGATGATTTGATGATTTAATGATTTGATTATTTAATGATTTGATGATTTGATAATTTGATGATTAAATGATTTGATGATTTGATGATTTGATAATTTGATAATTTGATAATTTGATAATTTGATAATTTGATAACTTGATAATTTGATAATTTGATAATTTGATAATTTGATAATTTGATAATTTGATGGTTTGATGATTTGATGATTTGATAATTTGATGATTTGATGATTTGATGATTTAATAATTTGATGATTTGATGATTTGATGATTTGATAATTCAATGATTTAATGATTTGATGGTTTGATGATTTGATGATTTGATAATTTGATGATTTGATGATTCGATGATTTAATGATTTGATGATTTGATGATTTGCTGATTTGATGATTTGATGATTTGATAATTTGATAATTTGATGATTTGATTATTAGATAATTTGACAATTTGATGATTTGATGATTTGATAGTTTGAATATTTAATTATTTGTTCAGTTGATTATTTATTTACTTAATCACTACATGGTCACTAATGATCTAATCACTTTTTTATTTTTATCTTTTTGTTTTGGAAGAGGTGGACACTTCTTCAATCAAAAATAACAAAATCACTTTTTGGTATGGATTCATCATTGCCAATTTGACACTAACGCTGATCTATTTATTGCTGTTAAGTTTTCCCTTTGTTTATTTTACTTGTTTTTTACTTTTTTCTTGGTTTGCATAATGTTGCCTACTATGATGGCTATAACGTTCCAGTCGTTTTATGGTGCCTAGCATGTCCTCCATTATGTCGTGAGTACCTTGTTTGATTTGAGTTTATAAAGTATTAAGCTTTGTTACAGACGGTTGTGTTGAGAGTAAAATATAGACTAAAATAGAACGTGTTTAAGTGAAGCAAATTGTTGTAACCAAAGCCCAAAGCTTCCTGGATCATAGACTAAGCCCCCAAATGATCACAATGGCATAGGGCTACAAAAATTGTGGGTACAAAGAGTACATAAAGTTTGCACCTGACGCTGTCGTTTTGAAGTTTTAACTGTATTTTGATTAAAATCATCAAAATTTTATAAGACCCGGCGCATGCACCATTTATATATAAAAAAAATTATTGTTTACAACAGAAAAAGAAAAAAATAGAAAAAGTAAAAAAGTATTAAAAAAAAACACAAAAAAAATCAAATTGAAAATAAAAAATATATAGTAAATAGTGTCACAAATACAAAAGAAAACATCTACGTGCAAGAACCAAAAACACATTTTGAGTTTGTTTGGAAAAAAAAAAAACAAAACAAAAAAGAGTCAATCAAGCAAGGAAGATATTGTATAGTACATACAACCACAAAAGAGTTTATTAAGAGATTAAATAACTTAATAAATGGAGTATGGAAGGGAGAAAGGTTTTTGAGTTAATAAAGAGAAGGTCTTGTATGCCCGATACACAAAAGTAGAATCAAAAGTGTTAAAATACTACGAAAACTATAAAACATATGTTAAAAAAATGTAACAAAATAAAAAATGAAAAAAGCAGATATTGAAAAAAAAAAAGACAGATTGGATGGGGGCAGTTAAGTTACAAAAAAGTAGACAACCAAAGAAAAAAAAATTATTTGTGTTAATTTAAGGGATTATAATTATTTTAGAGAATAATTGATATATTTGTAAATGTGATGTAACTTTTAAGGCCAAAAGACTCAAAATAAACGAATAACAATTCGTATTTATTTTTTATTCTGCTTTGTTTTGAACGTGTTTTCAGCAAGGGCATTTAAGCTTAGCCGTAACTACAATTGTTAGATCATCTGCATACTTAATTGTTGTTACATTTGGCTGCATATTTAGTCGCAGAACCCCATTTCAGTACAAGTTTTATAAAAGACGTCCTAAAATTGACCCTTGAGGAATACTGCACGTGATATTTATTACTATCTGTTCCTTCTCTAACAATTTTCTTTTGGAGAAATAACTCTTTTTGCAACAGCACCTACCGCTCTTCTTCAAAACGCAGAGTTGAGATGTTTTCTACGTCTTCATGTTTTACTTTGTTGTTTATTGCTTTAATTATCAATATGCTCTTTACATCTATCACGTTGCTTATTAATTGTTAAAAAAAATTAAATTAATACTAATTTTAATTTATTGCTTTTAAGTAAATTAAAAAGTTTAGACCTTACATGTGTTAACTTATAAATTTTATTTTTGCAGAAATGGAGCCCCTACGCTGTTTAATCAAAAAAATACGAGAACTATGCTGTAAACCTAATGACGCAAGTATAAATTTATTTATAAAATAACAATATTTTATGTATGGATTAATTAAATTTGTATCAAAATAATTATAATAAAGACACAATAGCTTAAACTTTAAAACAACGTATATTTTTTTAATACTTTTGAAAAATATTTAAAAAAAGTTGTGTTATTTGTTAATACTTAATTTGTTAATTTTAAGATGTGTTTCTTTTGGTCTTCTGTTACAAAGTAGATGATGTTAAAACTCTTAGAAGTTTAATTTGTTTCTGTTTCATTATTTGATGCTAGAATCAGTCACTGAATATTACAATTTAAAATTTAATTAATAATAAATTACATATCAAAACACAACTTCTCACTTAAGTAAAAATTTCAAATTTAACAAAGATTTATTTACAAAGTTAACCTTTCTACTAAATTTTTCTAAAATAAATCTGTTAGCCCAACTAGTTTTAAAAAAGTCAAAACTGTGTTATTGTTTATAGTTTTTGGTAAAAAATAAATTATGTATTAAGTATAATGGGTACATAAAATTAATAAAAAATTAACTATTTAACAAATTTTACTTGAGTTTTAAAAATGTAAATTTAAGTTTTAAAAATGTTTATTGCTTTTCTGTTTTGCTTGAGCTTTAGTATGCCAGCAGTAGTGTGTTTTTTGTTGTTTTTAAGTGTTAGAAGTCTCTAAGTTAAAGGAAGATGAAGTAATAGCCAATCTTTTAATGAGCAATACTTGGGTGTTCACTCCAAATTATGATTAACATTGATAAACTTAATGTGAAGTGCACAACCACTCGCTTAAGAGTTTGGCAACAATAATTCAAAAGTTTTTTTTTTGCAAGCGTTAGATGTTTCTTTGTTAAAAAAAGGGATGATAAAGAATATCTCGTAATAACTTACACTTGGGTGGTTGAATTGGTTACTTTAGATAAAGCTTGTCTTTTAGTAATTTGAATTAAATTCTTGCACTCACCCGCACAAGTGTTTGATATCAATTTTTTTTTTTTTTTTAAATCTATTTGAAGCTTTTAATCAGAGAAAGAGGTGGTAATAACTAATTTCTTAATGACAAAGACATGATTAGTTGGGTTACTCCAGATCATAATTATTATTGAGTAGTTTGAATTGTAATGCACACTAACTTTTTTAATTGTTTGTTATAAAAAAAATTAAAACTTTAGAAGTTTTTAAGTTAAAAGAAAGAATGATGAATCCAATCTCTTAATAACTTACACTTTGGTATATATGTATTACTTTTACGGTTAATTCAATTTCAACAACAAGAAGTTTGTTCCTAAAATTAAGTAGACTGTTATTCAACAGCGGTTTATTAACATATTTTTAGTGTAATTAAATTGGTAATTTCTACTAATCAATTTGAATAGAACATTATAATCATATTGTTTATATTCCTTTTCTTAAAGTACAAATTTTTGTGTTGACATCTGTTTACTTACTTATAAAATGTTTCTATTATTAGCAGCGTTTTGTAGTTTCTGAAAATTTTGTATTTCTGTCCGCTGATATTCTGTTTTCTTTTTTTAGATTTAACTTGAAATACAAGGAATTGCAAGTAATAGCTCTACTTGCGTAAGATATAGGTAAAAAAAATGTTTAAATTTATGAATAGTTCTAAATGTTCTAGTTTGTTTTTCAGTAACACCACTTAGCATTGCGGTAACTTTATTTACTAAGTTTCTAAATATTTCTCTGGTTATGGACAATGCGTTACCTTGTAGTGATATTCAAGTGTATATTATACAGGTTTTTAATTTTTTTAGTGGAATTTTTTTGTGTGCATCCTTAGAAAGTGATCATTAAAAAAAAAAAACCAGTCTAGTTTATATGCGTCTGGGTGGCAGTTTGTTTTATGGGTTTGTTAGCACTAGAATATTTTTTTACAGTATTAGATTATTCTCTCATCTCGTTCATTCTTTTCTCACAGATCATAATTTTCAACTACCAATGCTACTTGGTCATCGCCTACTTTGGCATTAACAACTCTTAACTTCATTTTAGTTTTGTTAGTTTTGCAGTTAGGGCGTAAACTTTAATGGTTTTGATAATAATAAGTGCACATATACAATTATATCAAGATGACAATTAAAAAATAATATAAAGTTTCTTTCTAAATAATAAAATATTTTAATTTAAATACACCATTTATTGGCCAGCAAAATTTCACTTATGCCAAGAATGTTTATTGCTATTTTGTCCATTTCCTGGATTAAGTTGTAAACTTTTTGGTTGCAAATAATGTTCTTAGATATCAGGTCGCCATATTTTTAGTTTTATCTAGTTTTGCACCTCTTAGTAAATATCTAAAAAACTTGCCTGGGCCGTTATATTCTATTCTTCCAAGATGACAACGGTTGTTTATAAAGATGTTCTAGGGATATCTATATGCCGTTGACCATTAATTAGTTTATCAGTTTTTAAAGTAAATTTCTTATCTTAAAGATATCAAAAGACTTATATCCTTGTCAGTTCTTTTACCCAAAACTGTTAACTAACAATAGGAGACTGTTTATACCAACAAACGTTTGATCAACATGCCCTTGTTAATTTTCTAGCAGGCTGCATTACATGCAGTTAAGGTTGTCAATTGGATTAACATACATAATTACTCTTTACACTTTTAGAATTAATAAATATTTATGTATGCATAACAGCCTTTATATTTTAGAATATAAATGCATACTCAATTAGATGCAACTGTTCTTGGTCATTATTGGATTTCTTTTGGAAAACACAACTTAAAATACTTTGGAAAATGAGGCAAAACTTTAGACTTAATATTAAAAAACACTGCTTTTATGTATTGAAAGTTTATTTCAAGCAAAATTGATAAACAAATTAATTTTTCAAACAAATTATTTTAGGTTTTTTTTTTAATTTGAATATGACAAACTTAAATTGAAATTTGTTTTTTTGTTGGTAAAAAAAATTGTATTGTCAATTTTTTTTTCCATTTATACTTGTTTTAAACTATCTACATGTTTGAATACAAACTAAATATTTTGTGTTATTTACATTTATTTTTATTGCGTTTTTAGGATACGAACACCGAAGTTGAAATCAATGACAGCGAGGAAGATGCAGATGTGTTTTTAGAAAACGAATCAAGCTACAAGTCAGTTAACCTTGCATCAGATCAATTACAAGATGCGGAAAGACAAGTCAATGCAGTATTATGCGAAGTTAAGGAGTTATTAGTAACCCTACTGCAACTGTGCGGTCAAACAGTTGACGAAGAAGGCAATGTTTCAAGCGGATCTGGGCAAATACAATAAAATTCCTAAATTTGATTCATTTAATATATTTGATGTCCAAACGCTAAATTTTTTATGAATAGATGTATTGTAGTACAGAAATATTTACCAATAATTTTTTGAGTAAGGAAAAGCTTAAATTATTTTATATATTGGTTTATTTTTTAACGAATAATAAATGTGCTAAACTAATTATGAATCAACTAATATCAATTGCGAGAAGCAAAGCAAGACTAGATTTTTATAATGCTATTATCGGTATTTTATATTTTCATAATTTCTAAAAATATATGTAAAACTTACCAGAAATTTTATGCTTGTCAAATGCACTAGTTTTGACTTCATTTTGACACACAAGAAAATATTTCTAAACCAATATATTGATAGATGGTAGCACGTACCTTTTTTACATACGTCCGTTTAAGTGTTAGTTTTCTTTAGGAGGATATTTATATCTAAAAAACTATAGTCCACTATACAATAACCATATCTGTAAATAACTATAAAAAACAAAAAATTAAAAAGTATGTTTTTACTTTTAATATTTTCATATCTACCACCACACCAAACTCTCATCTACACAAATACTACAAATCTACATCTAAATAATTGTAAGTAAAAAAATTGTCTTATTTAAAATTGTAAAATATTTTTTTTGGATTTTTATTTAAAGTTTAAATATGAGACGTGTAGTCTATAACTACACCCTTCATAATATAAAATTTAATGTTTCTAACATAAGCTGTTTACTATGTTTTTATGTTCATAGGTTTCTACTGGACTACATCAATGTAATTTATAATTTGTTTTAATATATGTTGTGAAATAAATAAATATTTATTAAAAATATTTTATAAACTTGCCTTTATTTAATTCAGTCTTGATAAATTACATTTTATTCTTGACATTATAAAACGTAAATAATTTTCACTCACGTACACAGTTATGTTAAGACTACATAATTGCCTATGTTTCCATTAAAATAAGGTAAGATAATATTGAATTAATTATTTTAAGATTAATTATTTACACAAAAATATTTCTTTCACAATTTGGCAAGCTTATTCCAGTTTCTGACATTTTTCCATTTTATATTATAACTTTCACCAAAAATTTTGTTAGCGTTTTGTTCATTAAAAAGTAAATTGACATTTTTTTTAAACTATTATTAAATTTGTAAATTATTTTAAACTGTTGACAAATTTATTTATTTTTGTACAATCATTTTACACAACAATAAAAAATATAATTCTATTTAATTTTGTGATCTAGTGTAAGAAATTTTTTTCTACAAAAAGTTGATGAAATAATTCTGTTGAAATAAAATGAAGTTTTGTATGTAATACGGTACATAATATATGATATAATTCACAAATCTTGATTTTAAAAAAGAACAACATACAATTTATAGATTTGTGTAAACATCTTATAGGTATCTGTACCAAACCGCCAAGACTCAAAAAAATTACTACGTCTATTAAAAAGTTACTAAAACTGTCAAACAAGTTACAGTAATAACTAATATTAAAAGAAATATAGCAGATGTGTCAAACATTATTTTATACAGTCAACAAAAAACTACAATTTTTTTTTAAATTTATAATGACTGAAATAATTTTGTAGAAATGTGTTAAAAAGTCATAAGTTGGCTTACATCTGTCAAAAATTGTATTTTATATGGTAAATTATTTAGGTAAATTTCTTAAAAAAATACTAAATTGTCAAAAATAATACATTTGTCAAAAAGTTACAAACATTGTCAAATAGTTTTCAGCAATGTGATAAGTTAACATAAATAAGCCAAATCTCTAAAATTGCTTATTAAACTGTTAAAAATATTTTTATATCTTTCAAAAAGTAACTAAAACTATTAAACAACTTATCAACTTAATCAAAAATTACATTATATTATAAATAATACAATTTACACTAACAGTTTATATTGGCAGAAATTTAGCATACCTGTCAAATAGTATTTTAAACTACTAAAAAAAAGTACATTTGACAAAAAAATTCTTTAAAATATTACTACATTTTTTAAATGTTAGTCAAACTATTAAATAATTTTTAGCAACAAAATTGTATTCCAATATTTTAAATTTTTTTAAATGTGCAAACAGAAATGTGTAAATTTACCATAAATTAAAAGCAACTTGCCAGATCAAGGTCAAATAATATTTTAATCTGTCAAACTGTTTAAAGTAACGTATAAAAACTTTATAAGTTTGTAGATCTGTACAAAACTTATCAAATTGTATTTTAGACTGTCAAAAAGATAATAGTTGGCAAAAACGTAGAGCAATTTGTCAGAAAAGTATCAAAAACCGTAAAAAAGCTACAGTAATTTTGTTATGTTGTTATATCATTTTTTAGTTTTTTGAAAAAAATATTATTTTGCTATAAGCTAGTAGTAGTTTGATTAATAATAATTTTATCTTTTTTTTAAATTGCAGTTATGTATAAAAATATTATAAGTAGAATAGTTAATTAGGTAATGATTTAATTACAAAGAATAGTTGAAACCTTTACCATTCAGTAATCTATAACAATAATAAAATAAAACACAAACTAAGTTTTTAACTACAAATATTTTACTGATAGTTTGTTTATATTCAGTGGTTTTTTATATTTATTACTTAATCTTTTTTATCGTTGGTTTAGTTAATTTTGCAAAGTTATGTACATATATATTTTCTGTAATTACCTAAAAGTCCTAAAAATTGTTTAATTTTCTAATTTGTTTTGGGTGTAGAAAATTTTTTTTACAGCTTTAATTTTTACTGGATTTATTATAAAATCATCTAAATAATCAAGAAAAGTTTTGTTAATATATTTTTCAAAATGTTCATTTATCTTTAGATTATGGCAAGAAAACTTTTAAACCCAAATGGCATTCTGGTAAACTCAAAATGATCTTTATCTGTGTTGAAAGCTGTATTAGAAATATAGTCTTGTATGCATTTGGGTTTGCTAAAATTGTGGAAGTTAAGTCTATTGTTGTATAATACATTTTTTTTTAAATTTGTCTAAGACATTGGTAATATTAGGAATAAGAAATTTACTGTTTTGCGTTGAGTTTATATCAATTACCAATTACCAATCTATTTATTTTTTTACCTAAAGCATCTAATTTTCTAAATATGTACATGCGACAATTATAGTAAATTGCTTTCTTGTATTATCTTGTTATTTAATCAAGTCAGTAGTTTGTTTGTCAATTTGTTCTTTGTAAACTTTGGGATAGCAATTTGCCATGGTAACTATTGGCACTTTGTTGTATTTTTTTTATAATAAATGACATTGTATCTGTTAACTTTTTATTAAAAAAAAAAATATATATATATATGGGTAATTCCATTACTTTTCGACCAATTTGAAAAAGTTGACCTCTTTGATTTTGATCAAATTTTCAGGGATCAAAATATAGATGAAAAAAATGAGATTTCCAAAATTTTGAATCTTAGAATATTGAATGTTCAAAATAACACACATTTGAAGGTCAGAAATTTTACAATAAAACGTCATTTTTAGCTTAATTTGTATCTCAATTTTTGGGCTTCTGGAAAATGATAAAAAGGTCTACGATAGCTCAAATTATTCCTTATTACATGTATTTTAAAACCCATATTATTATGTTTAATATCGTGGCAGTCATTTTGATATATTAAGCTTTAAACATTACTCCAAAAAAAACCGTAAAGTTAGCAAAATCGCAAAACTTTGCTTTCTTTAAACCGTTCTAACTTTGTCAAATCTAAACAAAATTTGATTCGCAAGGTCTAGATTTCCTCGTGTTTAATCTATTTTTGAAGTGATCACACAATACTTATAGAATCAATACGTATACACCATTATTTTGATGCAGGAAGTTGCACATGTTTTCGCGATATTCAAAACTTGTCATTTTCAGGTCCCGAAAAAGCGCTGTCACCCTATGTCGATTTTAGTCAAAATTTCAGTAAATACTCTTTAGAACACAAGAAAAAAGGTTATTCATATGAGAAATGGTATATCGGGCATTATCAAGAAATTTTTAATATTCAAAAATTGTCAAAATCGGCAAACCGCATATTTTTGTATTTCAATTTTTGGGCCTCTGGAAAAAGATGAAAAAGTCTACGTTGGCTTAAAATATTCCTTATTGCATGTACTTAAAACCCATATTCGTATATTTAATGTTGGGGCAGTCATTTTGATATATCAAGCTTTAACCATTAATTAAAAAAAAAAACGTAAATATTGAAAAATTGCTAAATTATGCTTTGTTTAAACCGTTCTAACTTTGTCAAATCTTAAAGAAAATTGATCCACAAGGTCTAGATTTCTTCGTGTTCAATCTTTCTTTAAAGTAATTACATTAGACTGTAGAATCAATTTATATTCACCACTATTTTGATGCAGAAAGTTGCACAAGTTTTCGCTATTTTCAAAACTTGTAATTTTCAGGTCCCGAAAAAACGCTGTCACCCTATGTCGATTTTGGTAAAAATTTCAGTAAATACTCTTCAGATTACAAGAAAAAAGGTTATTTATATAAAATATGTTATATTGGGTATTATCAAGAAGCCATTGAGAAAATGCAAGTCGTTGTGCTGCGTCGCCTGGTTGTAGGTGTTTTACTTTTGATAATAATATAAGTAAACATTTTCACTAAAAACGCGTCAAAAAAGTTGTTTTCTGTCAGGAAATCTCAATTGCTAGGGCATTACCATTACAGAGTCCGCAAACAAAAATGATATTTGCGAATGCTCTATGTTGAACAGCATTTTTATCAAATTTCACTAACCAAACCAAAGAAAACTGTTTTAACAAGTATCAAAAGCTTGCATCAATGCACACTTGTTAAAGTAATGTTGTTTTGTTTGTGTTTTTTTGCTAAATAAAAAGTTTTTTAAATATTTTGTATTTGTTGACTATCTCAAAAACAAAGCAAGATAGACAAAAAGTGATTTAGATTTTCTGAATTTTGATTTTGTTAATGCCCAATATACCATTTTTCATATAAATAACCTATTATTTGTGGTCTGAAGAGTATTTACTGAAATTTTGACTGAAATCGACATAAGGTAACAGCGGTTTTTCGAGACCTAAAAATTACAAGTTTTGAAGATCGCAAAAACATGTGCAACTTCCTGCATCAAATTAGTGGTGAATATGTATAGATTTTATAAGTCTTATGTAATCATTTTAAAGAAAGATTGAACACAAAGAAATATAGACCTCGTGGATCAAATTTCTTTAAAATTTAACAAAGTTAGAACGGTTTAAACAAAGCATAATTTTGCAGTTTTGCTTAATTTACGGTTTTTTTTTGAAATATTGTTTGAAGCTTGATGTATCAAAATGACTGCCTTAACATTAAATAGACAAATACGGGTTTTAAAGTACATGTAATAAAGAATATTTTAAGCCATCGTGGACCTTCTTATCTTTTTCTAAAGGCCCAAAAACTGAGATACAAAAATGTGCGGTTTGCCAATTTTGACAATTTTTGAATATTAAAAAATTCTTGATAATGCCCGATATACCATTTCTCATATGGATAACCTTTTTTCTTGTGTTCCAAAGAGTATTTACTGAAATTTTGACTAAAATCGACATAGGGTGACAGCGCTTTATTGGGACCTGAAAATTACAAGTTTTGAAGATCGCGAAAATATGTGCAAATTCCTGCATCAAAATAGTGGTGTATACGTATTGATTTTATAAGTCTTGTGTGATCACTTTAAAAAGATATTAAACACGAAAAAATCTAGACCTTGTGGATTAAATTTTGTAAAGATTTGACAAAGTTAGAACGGTTTAAAGAAAGCAAAGTTTTGCGATTCTGCTAAATTAACGGTTTTTTTGGAATAATGTTTGAAGCCTAATATATCAAAATGACTGCCACAATATTAAACATAAAAAAATGGGTTTAAAAGTACATGTAATAAGAAATAATTTGAGACATCGTGGACCTTTTTATCTTTTTCCAGAAGCCCAAAAATTGAGATACAAAATAAGCTAAAAAAGACGTTTTATTGTAAAAATTTTGACCTTAAAATGTGTGTCATTTTGAACAGGCAATATTCTAAGGTCAAAAATTTTGGGAATCTCATTTTTTTCATCTATATTATGATCCCTGAAAATTTGAGCAAAATCAAAGAGGTCGACTTTTTCAAATTGGTCGAAAAGTAATGGAATTACCCATATATATATAAATTTTTTTTTTCTTTATTTAAATCTTCATTCTTATCTTTTATTTTTCAAAACATTTTGGTTTATACATTTTGTTTTTATATTAATTGTATTCTCGTAAAAGTCAATTTTAAGCATTGTTGATAGGTTCATAAGCAAATTAAACTGTTTGTGAAAATTATATAAAGAAAATTTTAAATTTTTGTTTTCAAATTTCAAAATATCATTACTTTTATGTTCTTCTGTTGCTGTATTGATACATTTAAAAAAATAAAAAAATTTAACTATTATGCACTTATGTCTTACTCATAAAATTAAATGTAGATCCGGTGTCAATTTACATAAAATAGTCCACACTTTAAAAAAGGTAATTTAGAAAACTACCTATTTTGTTTTAAATATTCTGACCAAGTTGAAATGTTTGTCTGTTTTGTATAAATATAAAGGTAGGTTTAATACTTTGTGCGTTTTTTTTATTTATTGTCTGGCACCAAATTTTTTAATAATTTCAATTTTTGTTTTAAAAATTAATTGATTCAGTAGGAACATTTGTTCCTGGAAATTTTAGTTGCAAAAAATAAATTAATTGTTTAGCCATGAATCTCGGATTAATATTATTATTTTGTTTCAAATATTGAAAGTAATTTTCTAAAAATGTTTTAATATTGTTTAATGTTTGCCAGAGTGGCTAAATTATTTCTACTTGGATCGTCAATATTTAAAATAAAGTTATTAACTATTAAACTTTAAGTAAAATTGATAATTATTAATCTGTAATTGGCGTCATTATTTATATATCAATTCTTAATTTGAACGTATGAGTTTTTAACTATTTGCAATCTTAATATTTCATTTAAAATTGTTACTGAATTAGTTTTATCTTTAAAACTATTTTGTCAAAATCCAAATCTTTAATAGTATCAAAGAGAGTTTGAATTCTATTTACTGAATTAGTAAAATTGCTAAATTTAATTATATGTTTCGAATGGAATATAATACAAATTTTCTTTTCTTTTATCGGTTATTATAAAATTTGTTTTGTTTTAAATTTGCAAAATTTATTATATACAATCAAATTATTCAAATTGAATATTACAACTTATATGTAGTTAATACTCACAATAATGTAGTTATTTTATAAAAAAAATATTTTAAATTTGAGATATATTATTTAATAAAAATGATTTATTTTATATTCAAATTGAATATTTGTTATAACATATTGTTTTGGTTAATCATTTTATCAAAAAGCTATGTGGAGAATCCGATTAATAAAAACTGATGAACACTACTGATTTTAATAATTTCTTTTTAAATGTACCAACTACTTTAATAAGATCTTTATCCAAATCTGATGTGATCTTATTATTTTAATATCTCGTGAAGAAAACAATGTAAACATCCCAAACTATTTTAATTTTTGTGAATTAACTTTTATTGAAATGAGAGATACAATCGAACTTCTAAAAAAAGTAATTGTTTTGATTGTTATGGTATCACTGTCGCTATGATACAGCAAGTGTCACATTTTTTAATAGTTTTATTTACTAAACTTTTTAATGAATGTATTATTAGTCAATCATTTTCCATATTCAGTATCTTCTTTTATCAATCTGACTAAGACTAGATTTAACTACGTAAACTGTATATCTATATGTATAATATTAAAGCAGAAAGTTATTGTTTGTTGTTGTTCTGCTTGCATAATTAAAAACAGCGCGTTTGCCACAATGAATTGCATATGGAGTTTGGTTGTTTAACTACAGGTTTACTACAAGGTTCAGTATTAACACCAGTGCTGTTCCTTATCTATATTAATAATCTTCCTAAACTTTTTAAAGATAAGCATGTTGTTCTTTTTGCAGATGATACTACCATCTCATGTAAGCATAAATACATTAATATAGCTAAGACTGGACATAATGCAGCTGTTGCTATGACAGAAAAATTGTTTTGCAGTAATCTTTAACTGTAAACCCTCAGAAATTCATCACTCTCACATTTTTGTTAAGAAATCATTAGAAAATTAGTAACAATACACAGTTTTTATGTCTGAATATTGATTCAGATCTAAAATGGTGCATGGAGATGCATTGGCAAAGAAGTTGCAGCGGTATTTTTTTATTACAAATTTAAATGGTACTGTTTCTATCTCCGTCTTAAAAACAGCCTACATTGCTCTTCGTCAATCACATCTTACATATGTATAAAATATATGCAAAGAAACCTTATTAAATGCCAACTTCATAAAAACAATCATTCACATAACACTAGGAATAAACTGAATATTTACCCAAACTAGCCAAGATTGTTAAAATCACAAATGGGCTTTAATTACCACTGCATTTAGCTTTACAACTTAATTTCAAACCATACTAGAAATCTTTCTAAAAAAGCTTTCTTAAAATATGAAAGACTATATAATAAAAGAAGCTTTTTATTCTATTGATGATTTTGTTGAAAGTACTTTTAAATAAATTTATATATTTTTACTTTGTATTGTATGTTTTTTTATTTTATTTTTCATTGAACTTTTGTTTTTGTTGCTTAAATATTTTATTGTGTATTTTATTTGTTAATTCAAATCAAATGACCAAACTAGTGGAATACTGTTTGTAGTTGACACTAATAAATTATTATTATTATTTTATGCTTGCTTTGTATAATATACAGTGTAAAGTTCAAATAAATACCCTATTATGCTGTTTTATTTTATTATAACGACATGATTCGACATTTTTATATCAACTTATATCTATAATTCTATTTTTACATAGACACTGTTGTGTATTGCAATACAATAAACTACTTTACATTCTTACATAAAATAATAAAGTAAGAATTGATATATCAAATAAAGCCCGTCTATAGGTTAAGGACAGACAACACCCACAACATGTCTAACCCGCCCATTTAATGAAACGGAACCACCTATATTAAGCAAAGAAATCATTTATTTAACCTAGATATTACAAATGATTTAAATTAAATTGTAAAACCGGCAAAATAAATATATATTTATATTTATTAACAGTCACCATTAGCCCCAATTGCAATAAAATATAAAAAAAGTTTTTTTGTTAACATCTCATAATCTATATTAACGGTAATTTTATTGATTAGTTATCTTGCATTGTTTTTTTTTCTTTATATTTTTACTATATTTGCAATAATACATTAAATATATTTAGAAATTACATAATATATCACATCAACATAAAAGTACCTTTGAATGTCAACGAGTAAAACCATTGAACTTATTATAGTATACCCATAGATATAGTGTTTTTACGACATGGTCTTAAATTATTTCAGCTAATTATTTCATTACCAACCAATTATGTTTGTATTATATACCTGGAACCCAAAACACTATTCAAAGGTGAAAATATTGTATATTTATATAATATTTTCATCGTTAAACAAAAAAGTGTTATAATTTATTTAGGGTATATAATACTAACATAATTCCTTTCCCAAGGCGATTGGTAATAAACTAATCTGCTGAGATAAATTAAGCCCATGTCGTAAAGACACTATATCTATGGGTATACTATACATTGAAAACAAGATTTAAGCAGTCTGTATTAACCTTGAATAGTAATAGTAATAATAATAATAATTTATTAGTATTAGAGCTATATTTGACAGTTTTGATGCAACAATATTTTAACATCGAAACAGAGTACGTTTCAAATATTTACATTTTATGAAAGTTCCTAAAAAATATCTAACATCAGAAAAAATAAAATCAAATTAAAACAGCAAAAAACGTGTTTTTACAAATTAATGTATTAATTTATGATTATTTCTAAACGTTTTGTAATTGTAAAAACAAACAAGAAAACAAGATAAAGCATAACATTTTTAACTTCAAAAATATTAATCTAAATTTATATACATACTGGGTTCATTTTTTTAAACTATGGAATTGCTGCTCACAGAGCCATTTGTTATAACGTCGGTAGAGAATAAATAAAGACAAAAAACATAAAAAAACCTTTTTTTTCTGTTTTCTTAAAGTTTGTTTATTGTTGCCACACTCATTCATCTATAAACTAAAAAAATCAGCAACATAAAACTTCTTATCCTATTACTATCAATCACCAAATCATCCAGGTTAATACATAATTTTGTTAAATACTTGGCTATTGCAAGCATAATTTCTACACTCAACTATATTTCCGACATTATTCATAAAAGCAAACAGCCATAATCTAATATAAAAAATCATGTTTATAAATCAATTATTTGTTTATCTTTAGCACCAGCACAGTGCAGCATTTTACAAACAAACCTAAATGTACTACCAAAAAAGAGTTTTTTTATTATCAATGTGTTTTATTAACATTTAACAGCATAACAAAAAAAAGTTAAAAATTAATTTGTATAATAATTCAAGATCAAATTAAAAACAAACTTTTGTGACAAAACTAATGTAGAAATAATACAATTAAAAAAATCAATTTTCTATACTAACCCTTAACTACTCGCTCTCTAAAATTTCTAAGTACTACTCGCGAGGTGTATTTTATACACCATGTCCAATTTTTTTTAGTTATTGCTTGAAAAAGCTTTTTAATTAATGGAAAACATTATAAAATCATAAAAGCAATATAATTAAAAAAATTACAATACTACAATACTTAATACTTAAAGAAAACCTTTATTAATTGAATTTTTTTTTTTTTTATTAATTTTAAACAGACAAAACTTTAATAAACCATAAATAAACAATAATAACAACAAAAAATATTTTCAAAATATAAATCAGTATTGCAAAATATACAAAAAACACGAAAAAATATTTTCTAAAACATCAGGACATTGTCTAGCCACTAGTAATTTCTTTGCATGTGATAATTGTCACTCTGTTTTTCTTTTATCCACAAAAAAAAAACCAACAAACTTTTAGTAAAAGCTCTTCACCTTGAGCTTGTTTGTATTGGCGGAGAAAATTTTTGTCGTTTACGGGCAAACTTGTAGTTTCAGCTTGTTTAGAAATCAAAGATAAGAAGAGTGTTTTCAAAAAAACTCTCTTGTATATGTAAAGAGCAGTAGCGTATGTGGAGAGTAAAATTAAATTGTTTGTCCCAGATATGTTTATAAGCTGGAAAAAAATTACCAAAAGCTACCTTTTGGTTCTTACTCGTTATGGTGTATTCTGTACACTACGCAGATTTTTTGAAATAACGCAATACTTTCCTTTGCAATTACAATGATATTGCTATCAACTTCTAGCAGACACATTAACCGTAGAATGGCTGTAAAATATTGAAATAATTATAAAATATATTTTGGGTTTTCTAATAAGAAATTCCATTTTGATATAAAAAAACGGGTATTTTTAAGAAAAATCAACAAATGTTTATTTTGTTGTAAAGAGGAAGGTATGCCATTCACATTTAGAAACAATATCAGTCAAATGGCCGACACGGCTGTATGTCCTCGATAACTTCACAAATTCTATCATTAAGGTCTTGATTCGATTGTGGAGCATTGGCATAGACCTTATCTTTCACGTGGCCCCCAAAAAAAAAATTCAAAGATTTTATATCACAAGATCATTGCTTGTGTGGCACGTAACGCCGTCTTGCTAAAAATGAACGTCGTCCACAATATTTTCCAATTCCGGTCATTAAAAAACCGTTAATTATAGCTTGATAGCACCATTCATTCACCGTAACAGTTGCACTAACCTCATTTTTGAAAAAGTAAGGTACAATCACACCGCCAGCTTAAAAACCGCACTAAACAGTGACACGTTGAGAATACAAAGATTTTTCAACAATCATTATTGGATTTTTTGAGCTCTAAATGCGACAATTTTGCTTATTACCGTTGCCTCCAATGTGAAAATGAACCTCATCACTGAAGATGATTATTCGATGAAATTCCGGATTATTTTGATGCATTTGAAGGACTCAATCAGCAAAGATACAACATTTACGGTAATTGACTGGCTTGAGTTCTTGTGTTAACTGAACTTTAAAAGCTTTAAGACTTAAGTCTTAATGCAAAATACGGTGTAATGTCATTTGTAAAATGTCTAATTCCAAAGATCGACAAGGAATTGACAAACCTGGGTTTTCTTTACTACGGTCTACATCAGCAGTGTTCTTGAGCGATACACACGGATTCGATTCTTTTTATCACAAACTTGTCCCAACAGCTTGAATTTTTTTACCAGGTTTACTATTCCCGGCCAAGAAGGTGCTTTACGATGATCAAAAATTGCTTTAATTTTGCGAAGTGTGACTGAAATTTTTTTACCGTTTTTGTAGTGAATTTTAATAATTTCAATGCGTTGTTGAAGCGTGTATTGTTTCATTTTTAATAATGGCGTAGTTTTTACTTGTCCAATGCCAAAAGATAATAGCATCAACATTGAAAGCTGCCCAAATAGCATGCTATTCAAAATGAAACATTTTATTAGAAAACCTTTTATTATGTTATGTTATGTAAAAAGAAAGTTATTAGACTTTTATATAAAATGTACAAATTAACATATTTACTCTTATTTGAAACTTATATTACTTTTACCTTCATATTATTAAACACAAAAGACAATAATGTAAAAAAAACTTTAATTTTACAAGGTAACTCATATTATATTAAGGTCATATTGTACTCTTAATTTGTTTTATGACATATTACAATGTTTTAAGGTAATATAACTTAATTGTATGTCACTATAACTGCTATCCTGTAATACTCATATTACATTAATGCAATATTTGTACTCTTAATTTGTTTAGCAGAGAAGACAATAGAGTACAATGTCCTTTGGCTCTATAAAATAATTATATGTTACCAAATTTGGTTCCATTTGATACCCACATTAATTGAGCAATATTTGTACTTCAATTTTGTTTAGCAAGGACGCAATAGGGTGCAATGTTTTTGGGCACTATAAAATAGTTGTATCTTACTTTATTTGCTTTTATTTGATACCCATAATACATTTGTGCAATATTTGTACTCTTAAATTGATAAGCATAAAGGCAATAGAGTACAATGTTCTGGAGTACATTAAATAAACTCTATGTTACTGTAATTGCTTTTATTTGATACCCATTTTACATTTGCGCAATAATTGTACCTTTAATTTGTTTAGCAAAAGGGCAATAAGGTATAATGTTCAGAGGCATTATGAAATATTTGTATGTTACCTTATTTGTTTTAATTTGATATCCAAATTACAATTGTGCAGTACTTGTACCAGTATTTTGTTTAGCAAAGAGGCAATAGGGTTCAATGTTCTCAACAATAATTGTATGTTACCATAGTAGCTTTTATTTGATACCCATATTGCATTTATGAAGTAATTGCATTTGCTTAGCAGGGAGGATAATAAGAAGGTGCAATGTTCTTGCGAAATTTTATGTTACTATATTTGCTTTCATTTGATACCTCTATTACATTTATGCAATATTTCTAATCTTAATTTGCTTAGCAAAAAGAACGATAGTGTACAAAGTTCTGAAGTATTTTACAATAATTTTATGTTACTATATTTGCTTTTATTTAATACCCATATTACATTTATGCAATATTTGGACCTTTAATTTGCTTAGCAGAAAAGATAGGGTTTAATGTGCGGCGGTGCTCTTAAAACAATTGAATGTTACTACATTTGTGCAATATTTGTATCATTATGCTTAGTTTATTTAGTTGGTGCAACGACGTTTAGAAGGGGACAAAGAGATTACATAAAAGTATTGTTCTAAAGTACTATAAAATACTTGTACAAGTTACTATATTTGCTTTTATTTGATTACTATAGTATATTTTCACCATAATTTTATTTAAAATTTATATGACTTAGGGGTTTGGATTCCAATTTTAAGATTACTACGTAATTTTTGTATAAGTTACTAATTTACTTTAATTTAATACTTATATTATGTGTTACATATCATAATTTATTTGAAAGCGTGTGTCAAATGCTTATGAGTTCAAGCGGCATACTTATGACCAGATTTTTGTCAGTAAAAAAGAACTATAAAAAATCCAATTAATTTTTAAATCTCACAAACATACATACATACATACATACATACATACAGAGTTAGTCAAAATTACCGGAACACCTAAATATTTATCCAACCGTACAGAATTTCAAAAAAAGTTTCAAACAGTTAGTTTTAAATAAACTGTTTTATAAAAATATTTTTAACTTACAGAGTATTCATTTTATTATTATTAAATTTAGTAAACTATTTTTTCAAATGGATCACTTGTATATTTTTTTTATAAAATGTACCATTTTTGAGTTATATATATATATATATATATATATATATATATATCACATATAAACTTTTTTATAACCAAATAAATAATCGCACAATTTAGAAACGGTTTTGTTAGATATCTGCCGCATACGCAAGCAAACGTAGCACAGATTCGAAACTCAGTTTATATAAATAAATTTAATGAAAACCGGTATTTTTAGAACTTATTGAAAAAAGAGTATATTTTTGGATATTTTTCAATTAAAATGAGTAAAAAATATATAAGCTTCAAAAAGAGTATAGTGTCCTAAAAAAGAGTATGTTCGGTCAGCCTGAGACTTTGACCATAAACACTTATGTATAAATGGTCTAAGGTATGAGACCAGCAAAAAGGTTAGTGAGACCAGCAGCGTTGAATGATAACTCTAACAAGAAGCGCAGCGTCAATGTATTTTAGTGTACCTGTGCCATGCCGCTGAACGAAGGCTTGCTATTTTGTGAGTTAATAGAGAATATTATATTTGCGCTAGCGGAAGAAGAAAAAACTAATTTATATATTAATTATTTGGTATTTAAAAAAGTTTTTTAAAAAATATATGTGTAATATTTATTAAAATAATTATTTTTAATTTAAATTTCTTTTATATTATCATTGACCGGTTAATATTTTTTTTTTGTAAGTAAAATAAATAAAAAATTAAAATAAGTTTTACAAATTATTTAAAAAAAATTGTTATTTACTAATATAAAAAAAAATTGACTAATTAACAATAAAATCTACTACTCTAGCCCCTGAACTAAAATAAATGTTTATTAGTTAGTTGCATATAAAAACATAAAAATAAATATAAAACAAAGATGAAATAGACTATCACAAACTTGACTAGCTTTATTCATACAATATCTATTGTGTAAAAGGTCCTAAACACTGGAAACAAATTCTAAATTGTACAGCATAAACTTGTACTTACTTGTGATTTATAATACGATAGGGCCAAAATTCTTTTTTATGTAATGTTCAACTAGTTTGTTTTTATGATAGCATTGCATATTAATAAAAACATTGACGGCATTGCTAAATCAGTAAATAGTGATATTGTTTAGTCTTCAACTTTTTTTGCAGCTTACAAAGCTTATATATTAGTTGAAATTTGGATATAATTGGTTTTTGACAGGTACCATGCTCATAATCCTGTTGCTTTAATTCAATTTAATTATTTTATTTAAATAACGGATAATATTTAGAAACCTTAAAATGTCAATAGGCAATTCTAGATTTTTATTTCTGAAAATGCTTATTGACTTTTTCTTTAATTGATTTGTATGTTTTTAAAGGCATTTTTAGTACTATCAAATTTTTGGTTGTCAAAAGATATCTTCTTAAATTAAATACCAAAATGAACATCAAGTATAGATAAAGTTCCACCTATTATTCTCAAAACATTTGTAAATAAATAAGCTTCTATTTTGACTAAAATATTTGCTTTATTATAGAAAAATAATACTCTCCTAAATTGTTAAAAAATTGCAAATGTTCAACCTATGCCTAAAAAGAGAGACAAGTTTGATTTTTCAAATTATAAACCAATTGCATTATTGTTCAATCTGCAAAAAAATTTGAAAAGTATATTAATTTTCACATTTTCAAGTTCTTTTTTTATCTCAGATACTTAATATGTATTTTTATCAAAACATTTAAAAACAGATCTTTTGACTCATGTTAATCACAAATGGAATTCTACTATAAACAAACAAGGAGAAAATCTTGTAGTAGCTTTCTAATTTTGTCAACAAGCTCCATTGAGTTCATTATAAAAGTAATGCGCATAGTTTTATTGTGTCGCAATTATCTATACTAGCCCGGTAAAACCGGTCAGGAAATGTAGTGAAGGATCTGCCCTTCCAACGCAGACGGTCACCAACTTGCTCCGACTGTCTGAGCGGGATAGACGTGTCTCTGCGTAAAGTGCGTTTTTTGACTTTGTAACACAGTTTTGTAGCTCAATTTTGCGCTATCAAGAACTTTTGAATTTGATTTAAAATCAGCCAAATTTTCTCAACTCGGTCGTAACTACAGACAAATCGTAGATGTTCGGGTACCACCCAGAACCAAAAAAACACAAAAAATTATCCTCTCTAATAAAGCGCAAATAAGCAAGTTATGCATCAAAACCATGCTCATTATCTTCTTTGACGTTTGAGGAATTGTTGACATCAAAGACACGGTCACGCTCCACCATGACAATGCCCCCAGTCAAAAGGGCCGTTTTTGTTACTAACTTCCTGGCCTAAAGCACCTCGGTGGTCTTCCAGCTCTCTTACAGTCCCGACTTGGCTCCGTGCAATTTTTTGTTTGTTTTGTTAATTGAAGAGAGATATGAAAGAAAAGCATTGAAAGACCGTGGAAAACACCCAAACATCCATGTTAATGGGTTATTAAAAGACATTCCTGTTAAAGAGTTTCAGGGTGCCTTCCAGGCGTAGCAGACACGTCTCCAAAAATGTATTGATGCAGGAAGGGAGTATTTCAAAGAATTTTAAGCGTTTGTACCAGTACAATCAATAAATCTATTTTTTATAGATTATGCGCATTACTTTCATAATGGACTTTGTAGGTCTTTATAAAAAAACTGTACATTTTTTAGTAGTTTTTTTAATAATAGAAAAATTATAGTTAAAATTGATAGTTTTTACTCAAACTCAAAATTACAATTTCGACAAATGTGACAGAGCGTCTTGAAATTTCTAGGTTAAAATCCATAGCATCTATAAACAAAAACCTCAAAACAATATCTGAATAGGGCACTCCCAACATAGTCTTCAATTTGGTGATACAATTTTACATAACCTTCTCTGGAACGACCATGTTGTCTACATAGCTTCAAAACTATCTAGAAAACTAAGATTTTTTAATAGATGTGAAAAAAAATTTACATCCGTTTAATTTTTTCATTTACCATATACAAAATTTATAATTGTTTTTGTATTAAATATTGTTCCCAAGTATGGAAATAAGCATCGTAAAAACAAGCTGTTCGGATCATTGCCGATCAAAAAATTAACTAATCAGATTAACTTAGAGATGTAGGACAAAAACTTGTAAAAGAGATTTCTATAACCGTACTATTGACAAATGGAATAAACTTTTAAATTAAGTATTTTACAAGATTATGCTACAAATACTCAATGTTTACAGACTGCTTAAATCTATTCTTTAATGTAATAGTTTCAGCGGCTGTAGTTTCACTTATTGAAATTCAAAGGTATTTTTATGTTGTTGTAGCATATTATGTAATTCCTAAACATCACAATTTAAAATTACAACAAAAAAAAATAGAATACTAGAAACATCATTGCAAAGTTAATTGCCTCATATCACACGCCAAACTGTTATTTCTTTTAATTGTATTTAAAATAGATTTACTATTTTGAACGCAAAATGTAAAAATTTTTAGAATAAAAATTTTAATAAAATTGAGTTGTCAATCAACATATTCTTGCTTTGAACAAATTGCAAAACAAAAGTGTGGTGGTTGTTAACAATGTACTATATCATTTTAATCAGATGAGTAAGCCACCCACTATGGACTCCTGACGTCTTTATTGACATTTTATGCATAAAAATTTGCAATTTTTAACACTTTCAGTCATAACTAAATTTTGTTATTTTTTATAAAAATATGTACACTTTTCAACCGTTTTTAGCCAGATTTAAATTTTTAGATTTAAACAATCTGTCATTTTTGATTTATTATAAAAAAGTATGTTGTTTTTGCAGTTTGTTGGTACATTATGATCATATTTTTGCACTTTATAAACAAGTTTTTGCTATTTTTGACATTATATTATATTCTAATTTGGCACTTTTTGACTGTATAACCGGATAGAATTTTATAGGCCATGATAAAATCTTTGTAAAGCTTACATAACCTAAAAATTAATAAATCCAATAATACTGCTATTATTGTAATTAATAATTACTTTTAAAACATGAAAATGTGTAGTATGACTTCTTTGCTAAGCCCTTACTATAAATATTTGTAAAACTTACCTTTAAAATTGTATTAAAAGCACTTTTATTTCACTATGCACCAGTGACTTCCATTAACTTACATGTATTTACATAGAACTAATAGGACTACTAGGCTCCGTTGCCAAATTTCATCGGCACGGCTTGTAAGTAGAGACCGCTGTGGTAAAGTCAAACCACTACATAACATAACGGCGCAAGTGCCTACATACTTTGTTTATACAGGCCAACAATTTCACCCTGAATCAAAATATGTAAAAATATACAGGGTGTTCTATTTAAAATAACGATGATAGATATCGTTAATCAAAACAAGTAAAATATATTTACAAACTAAAAACGTCAAAAGATAGCTTATTTCTTGCCATTTAAGAATATATAGTTTGTTGGGTCTAAAATTTAAAATAAGAAAATTATAGCTTCCGGCGTTTTTTAGGAAACAGTCTGTATGTGCCTTCTAGCAGCAAGTACTGTCAATGAGCACTCTAAAAATTTTTGTATCATCTTGATTTGGTATAGGTTTTCCATTACATTTTATTAGAAGTGAAGAAGAATGATCGTACCTAGTGTTTGCACTGAAACGTATTTTAGTTTATTTTTTTAATTAATTAATTAATTTTTTTATTTATTTACTAGTCAACGGAAGCCATTACAAAATAAGTATATATTTACAATTTAAAAAACATAAACATAAAACAACTAATATTAAAAATAAGAATAAAACTTAAATAGTTAGAAAATATAAGAAAGGTCACGTATGGGTGACAAGTGCATGTCGCAGGGTATTAAAAGAATCTTTAAAAAAATCCACTTTAACTTCGTTGGCATGTTGCAAAATACGTGTAGATGCAGAGTCCACCGCATAATCAGTGCGCTTGAACGGTATATGAAATAAGAAGTCATTGCGTAAAACTCGAGCTGGGACATGAATACCTATAGAGCTGAGCAAGTCAGGACAGTCAATAATCCCACAAAGCACTTTAAAAACTAGTGTCACGATTTTGTAGAGTTTACATGTAACTTGTTAGACTTAAACCAATTATTTAAACTTTAAATAATATTTGAAAATGTATGTACTAAATCTTTGATACAGTTTGAACTAACAACTAATAATGTGTCGTCCGCATATAAGACTTCAGTATCATTTTTTATATCGTTGACATATATTAAGAACAAAAGCAAACCAAACCTTGAAAAACACAATTTGCAATTTTAATTAAATTTGAAGTTTCAGTTTGTATTTTAACATATCTATCAACAAGGTAACTTTTGAATAGATTGTACGCTTGCCCGCAAATACCGTAGTGGTGCAATTTGTTTAATAAAATTGAGTGACCAACAAGTTCAAATGCCTTGCTAAGATCAATAAATATTCTTTCGCATATTTTTCCGTCATCAAGATTTTTGATTAGTTTATTAAGATATTCCATTATAGCATTTGATGTAGATAATTTTTTACAAAAACCAAATTGTAAGCAGCTAAATAAATTATGTTTATTAAAAAAATTATAAACTTTATTTGCAAGTAAAATTTTTATAACTTTAGAGAATGTATTTATTATAGATATAAGTCTGTATTTTTTTGCTAATTTTGCGTCTCCTTTTTTTAAAAATAGGTATTAATGCTTTAAATAGAGTAGCTATTACATGAATACATTTTTTTAGTAAAATTGTGTTAATACCATATTCATCTGATGATTGCGTATTTTTTAAATTGTTTACAGTTTCTAATATTTTATTTTCTGATACCGGCATTAGGTAGATTGAAAATGGATATGTATGGTGATGAAATTTGATTTATAGAATTATTTCTTTCAGATAGAGAATCAGCAACGGTGTTAAAATAATAGTTAAAATGATAGAGCTATATTTAAATGAATATTGTCTACTTGATTGTTAACATTAACATGAGTTTTTACCAGGTTTTGTTAATCTTTAGTGAATTTAATATAAGCCAATTATTGTAGTTTTGTTTAGCTAAATGTATAACTTTACTATACACATTTTTATATGTTTTTTTTTTTTTAAATAGTTAATCTTGTTCAATTTCGTTGAGGAACAATACATATAACCTTTTCAAATTTTGCGACTAAGCTCGTATACTGTTTGTTATTCATTTGTTTTTACGTTGACCATTTACTTTCTTTTTCTTAAATGCAAAAGCTGAATCAAACAATGAGTTTATGTTATTCAAAAATATTGACATAAGTCTTCAACATTATCATCTTGCATTATTTCAGACTAATTTTGCTCTAAGAGTGTATTAATAAAAGTGCCAATGTTTTTTTTTATGATTTATTTCTAGGTAGTATATTGTTTTCAACTAGTTTAATTCGTAATTTAAATTTATAATTGCTGTTTGCATATTGTGGTCTAAAAAAACTTTATAGTTTACTAAACATTCTATTTTTAAAATATGTTTGCTTACACATATATTATCAATGCAGTTTTTGTTGCAAGTTGCTTCTTTAATTTTTCCATCTAAATTAAAGGAACTAAATAAATCACAAAAATTAAGTTTATCTTTTCATTTTTCAAATTGATTTATATTAAAGTCTCCACACACTGTTTAGCTTCTTTTTTTTTTTTAATTAATCTCTTAGATACGCTGCGAAATTCAACAAACTCATTTTTAACACATTCACTGCCACAATGTAAAAAAAAAAATTGTTCTTGTGGCCACACTTTCATGGGAGGGTATAATTCAGTCAGTGCAAGGAGTTGTATTTAACTTACGGAACCGATTGGATAAACTTTCTGGATATTATCGAAAATTTATTAAAAAAATCAGTAGTATAAAAAAGCGGGTGCCACACCCAAGCTCTTATGGGATTTTACATGTACTTCAACCGGATGTGTTTTCGGTGCATGGATGAAGTGCGCATGCGTCGTGATTAGTTCTGAGTTTCTCCCGCCCGACGCGTCTGGTGTCTCTACCGTCGTGGCGGGAATGTCTTGGCGGGATGTTTCAAGATGGCGTCTTGGCGGGTAGTCGAGTTGGCGGGAATGTCTTGGCGGGATGTTTTTAAGATGGCGTCTTGGCGGGTAGTCCAGTTGTCCACTAGATGGAGCGTTGTTCGTCTTGTCGGTTTGTCAAGTTGTCCACTAGATGGTTGAAAGTATGCAACCCAAGTTACAGTGTATGCTTGGTAGCATCGTATTTTTTTAGTGAGTTTTGCCTGCTAGGATTTGAACACCGGTCGGCTGGTTGAGAGCCCGACGAGCTACCCATTGCGCCAAACAGTGTTACTGATAAGGAATGGAAAAAGTGCTATAATAATGGGACCTCAATGTGGACTTGTAAAAAAAAAATAGAAAAAAATAGAAAAAAATATGTGACGTCAGCCCTAAGCGCTTGCAATTTATGATATAACTGAAAATATGCGATTATAACCCTTAAATAAATATTCAATTATGATCAATAATATATTAAATTTCAAATGTAGAAAAAAATTCTATTTACAACAATAAATTATTAAAATAAATATCAATCATATATATTCATTTTGAATGCGGTTACTGATAAGAACTACTATTAAATAAAATCACAATTCTAAAAAATTGTTATGACGAATAAATAAATAAAAACAATTTTAAATTACATAAAAAATATATATTAAAATTAACTGATATTCTATTATGATTATATTTTCCTATAAAAATAATTATAAGGTGTGTCTATTTTTCATAAAACAATGTTAAATTGTAAAAATGTATGATAAATGCACACATTTGCATAAGAATGCTTGTAAATCGAGACACTTGCGGTTACTACTGATAAGAACTTACTACTATTAAATAAAATTACAATCCTGATAAAAATTGTTATGATGAGTAATAATAATAAATAAAAAACTATTTTAAATTATTACATCAAAATATATATTAAAATTAACTGATAAATATTCTATGAATATATTTTATTACCTATAAAAATATTGAACATTTTTCTGCAACTTTATTTGAACAGTCCACATATTATCACAATAACATCCGGTATTCTTAACAGTAGTTATATCATTTTATTGAAATTTATATCTATGTAATTTAAATGAATGCAAATGTTGAATAGAATAAAAGCCATGAATTAATATTATTGTCGATTTACTTACCGTTACACTATAAACGTTTCAATTCTGAAAAACACTAATGCATGTAATAAAGCGCTACTAAATGGTCCATATTTGAGTAAAATACATATATTTTAAAAGATATGTAAAACATTTACAACACATATACATATATTTTAAAATTATACTTACAAACTAATAACATAAGCAAAAGCATACATAATTATGTAAGTTTAGTCAACATACATATTTCGAAAAGTATGGTAACTTATACATTTTAAATTATAATTTTATATTGTCAATTAATTTATTAACACGCTTGTTAACCGCGACGCAAACGTCTATTAAATTTTGAGGAGTAATTTCAAAATACTTTGCTGTTGACTTGGACTTTGTGAAATCTTCATAGAAACTCATCATCAGCTTATCTTCGTCCGAAGTTATCCTCTGCTCACCTTCCAGATATGTAAAACAATTGATGTCGATATCCATCTCCGCCTTGGCTTTAACGATATTAGGCATCGTGTCATAAATCTTGCCAGCAAACGAACCCCAAAAATGAATAGGAGCGGTTATACAGGAATAACTAACTGTGCCACACTTAATATTTACATCAATTCCTAGTTGTTTAGCGGTATCGTAAAACATAAAAGCATCGACTAAGCATGCAGCATAAATTCCAGCATTAATAAATTCATCACTAATTATGTTTATCAATTTTCTTAATAATACATCTTCTGTTTTCCTATTTGATTTGTTAAAAATCTTGTTTATTCTTTCAGTAATTTTAGATCTTATACGTTTCAAATGATTAGGTGATCCTTGAAAATAAGACTCTGCAGAATGAGTTCGTTGGAAATGTTCATAATGCTTGTACATCATAACGTGTTCTTTATGCAAAATCTCTACGTCAGAGTTATATACATATTCCAATATGTTAAAATCGGACACAGGCATTAATTTCATCGTTATACTTTTTGCTGGATCAAAAATTTCACCATCCACTTCAGCCCACAGATGCACTGGCACACGGTTGAGACGATTCATGTGATGTAAGGATCCACATCGGATTTCAGGTTTAAATCCTAATTTGCGGGATTCTACACAAAAAATTATGGATGCTGCAAGCGCTACACCACACAAACTTTCTTCAATGAATTCTTGAGCAATTAAATCAGAAATCAATCTCAATATAATTCGATTTTTCTGTGTTGTCGATGACATGTTTATCGAGGTAAATAGCACACTTTTACTAACCGGCTATTGAAATACTATTGAACGTTATTACAATATTGTTTCCCATTTAGCATTGATTTATTTCTTTTTTGCTACGGAAGTTGTGGTGTGATAACAAGTTTCTTAGCGATTAATATGTATAGTATGTGAAAAATTTTTTTACTTAATTTTGAATAAACTTTATCGTTTTAAATTTATTATTAATATGAATTCTTACCTTTATATATAGTTAACAAACACATTTGAAATTTATTTTCTTATTTATTTTAGGTTAAATTAAAACAACATAATATTAATAATACATTTATTTTCTAGTAAAATAAGTCACACACATTTACATTTTAACATCACATTTATTATTAATATTACATCTAAATAAACTATAATTACAATTTTTAAAACAAATATTCACTTAATAATCTTACATTTTCGATTGCACAAAAAGAAAAACTTTTTACATGATTAAAACAATTATGATTGGTCTTTACAAATTTAACCTCTTCAACATATTCATCCTCTAAATTAACAACATGTAAATCAATTTGAATATCATCTAAAAACGACTTTTTCTGGTGTCCCTTGACAAATACGCTTAGCGAATCGAATCGAGATGACGTCAGTGATTCGATCGTGCTCAGCTTTGGTACTCCGTCGTGACAAAATATTCGATAGAAATCTTACTCGGGTATAATCGTATTCGCTTTTTAAAGTGAGTGCGCTATATAATGAAGATATTGTGTGTGACAAGGATAGTATCAAAAATGAATGTCTGTTAATTACAGTGCTGCTGATTGGTCGCAATAATAGACAACTTAATATATACACTAAAGAATCGTTTGTTGCGTTGCATTTGCTTATGCCAATCTAAAGTGCTGCGTACATATTATAATATTTAGTTTACATTAGCTTTTAAACTTGCCATTAATTTTTATTTTAAATACAAATTAATGCAAGCTATTTTATGGAATTCGGAATTTCAACTAAACGTTACTTTTAGTCAAATTTCTCAAACAGAAAGTTATTTTTTAGTATCAAAAAACGGAGATCTAGTAAATAATATTCACTATTGTTAATTCAATCAAATTAACAGAAAATTTAAAAGCATTACCTAATATAATAAATATAAATTTTATTATTTGTAAAGTCCAGAAATTTCAATATTCATTTTCATAATGAAACTGATACTTTAAACAAGTTTTTCAGTTTACTTAAAAAATATGATATGAATAAGTTTATTATAATTAACATTTGCACTGTTTTTACAATGAGATGCTTTTATATTCTTTATATTATATATATTTAGTTTCACAATTAATTAATATTTCATTCAATATGGATATGAAAAATAAAAATTTGTTGATGCTTTCTATTCACCCTCATGTTGCAATTTGAGGTTAGCGATTATTGACGATACATAAAAATCAGTCGCTTTGAGTCGATTCGATTTGAAACATAATGTTTAAAAACTGACGTATTCTATGACAAAAAGCAATAACGGAGTACCGGAATTCTATCAATAGAATCGACAAATTAAATGCAACGTTGCCAAGACAACATTTTTATTCGATCTACAACAAATGCTTTTATATTATAAAACCTTAATTGTATTTAATAATATAGTAATTATTTCTGAACCATAAATTTCATTAATGTGTTATTTTGTATTATTAACACCTAATTAAAAAATATATAATAGATTTTTTATCATAATAAATGTATACATTGTTGCAATATTTTGAACGATCCTTTTCTCGCACATGGACTTATATATGTTCATCTCACTCTATTTAAAAAGCAATACCGATTTTTCCCGAACTATTAGTTCTGTAGTAGTAGGCGGTGTAAAATCATTAAAGCGATCGATTAAATTCTCTGACGTCATTTCGATTCGATTGCGATGCGATTTGCACGGCGGAGTGTCACTACAGGTTCTGCTGTAGAAAATCTAACCACACTTTTCATACTAATTTTCTTTTATTTTTGTTTGAAGGACGAGACATAATACCTAGTAAAACAATTATGAGTTGACGGGTAGGATTCAATTAAAAAACATAAAATTAATACATTTATTTTGTTTTAAATAAATCACATACAAATTACAAAATATTTATACATTAATTTAACATTTTCAAGAGCACCGCATATTTATAAATTTATGATTATTATGCTCAAAATATAATTACAGAAAATAATTACAAAAACCTATTTACTATAATTATTATCATTTAAATAAGTACAAATTTTTTTAACATTCTGAAATGAACAATTAGCAAACTCATCTGTGTGATTTGCACAGAAATGAGTACATTTTTCAAATTTTGGTGAATTAATTTCACCTTCAAGGTTTAATATGGTAAAATTCGGGAAATGTCTTTTTAAAAAATCTTCTTTTTGAGCACCCTTGACCACGCACGTCACATCGGATAAATTCTGAGTAAATCCGTAAAAGATGTTGTCAATCTCGGCCATATCAACAATTCCTCCGGAATATGGAATTGAGTGGTAATTATTTTCCAACCATCTGGCTTGGATTTTTTCCTTCGATGTTAAAAACGAGTAGTCGATTGTCGGTTTCATCAAGTAAGTGTGAATATTTTTGTAATTTGTTGCAATACTTATTTCCTTCGGCATAAACTGATTTGCAATTACAAATCCTTGCATATCGATGGCCAATATAATCATCATGTTATATGAAGTGTACACATCAACGACCTGTACTCGACTAAAAATAAGAGCTCAATGGGTATTTTAATTTTCTATGTTCAGGATTCACTACTGCAATGTTAACTTTTGGTTCTACTCTCCATTAAACAAGTTTTCTCACTGTCCCAGAAAGCGGTCTGTATTCGGCAACTTGGTCGAACAATATGAGACAATATGCTCTTGTGTTGTCTGGGAAAGCCTGGTGTCCCTCCATTTCAATTTTCAAATCGATAGTTGACGATTTTACACTTTCGTTTTGTCTTGATACATCGAATACGTATAACATTCGATTTTTAAATTCTGCGTAGCTCAATATGGGTCGGTTGAATCGACCGTAATAACTGTTTTGGAACTGTGTGTACATGTAAAAACAAGTTGTGTATTCACCATTTGTCACATCTTGATTTAACTTATCATAGGGATAACACTCCGAATTTAAATACACATTCAAATTTCTCATAAAGCAATCATCAAAATGACTTGCATTTTTATCTATTTTTCCTACTTTATTCTGTTGAAAACCTACAATTACGTATCGAGGTTTTTCCAGATGGGTAGAAGTTTTAACTAACCAAGTATCCTTATCGGTTTTTCTGAGAGGATACTCAAATAAACGCCATGTCCTATATGGCATTAAAATGGGAGGATCAGATTGTATGCTGGTCAATATTCGTAATTTTGCTTCATCGCACGGCTGAACATGTTGTATGCGCCATTCAATTTTATCTATCCGAATCTTGCAGTCTTTGGTACTCGTGTAACAATTTAAATCCGTGGTGGCACGCTTCATGATCAACTCCTGTTTCACATTCACCATCACCTTCTTGTAATCTTCTGCAAATCCCAGAAGACATTTCAAGGGCAAAATTGCATAAAACTTTTGGTTTGTATCAAAGTATGTTTTAACTCCCGCGTCAAACGTTTCGTTCCACCCGCTCATTTCCAAACTTCTTAGCTCTTCCTTATCATAGGAGATGTATTCCTTTATTGTGGACGTGATTCCAACGCCTCGATTTTGATCGATTACAACTCCGTTAATTTCGTAACAAATTTCTTCAAATAAGAATGCAAATCCATTTGTCTCCCATTTAAAATTAGCATCGACGGGATTTTCCGTTGTACCAGCGATGTACAAATAACTGTTGCACGGCAAAGTACAAATATCCTGCTGTTGTATTAAAATGCAAATTTCATCGTTACACAAAACCTTTAACGTTTGTGTTCTCGGCTGATAACTGTGAAACTCCTCTTTCACAATGCTCTCGTCCACACTGAATTTATCAAAAATGTCTAATTTATCCATTGTTCTTTTTTAGCCTGTAGCCCAATGAAGAGAGTCTCTGTAGGTCGTGACTTGTTAGTCCTTTGAAGAATAATTGAGGAGTGATGTTTCGAATGGTTGTCCCCCATTTATTAACATTTGGATTAGAATTAAATTGAATCGGCATGTTACCACGTTTTTAATTCGAGTCTTGCTAAAATGTTTTCGCCTCTAAAATTTACGGGTGCTCCGTCCTGATCGATAATTCTGATTGTAATATTGTTGATGTTGCGTACGTTAACCGGTAAATATAATATATTTCGAGGTTCTATGTTAATGGCAAAACCCGGATCGACGGAAGGTGAAAATTCGAAAAGCGTGTGCGATAGTTTATCTCCGTAAAAAGCACCCGACACTATGTTACACTCGAGTCTGATGCTGGTCACTTTTATAATTTTAACGGGTAAATCGGACAAATGCAATATATTTGCTCTCAATTTTTTCTTTGAAAATCCGAGTAAGCTACCGATACTATCGGCCGGTGAAAAATCAATGTCGTATTTGCACAAAACTTCACACTTTAATGTATTATTATTTGGTTTTAAGACAATTAACTCTTCCGATTCTTTCGATCTCGATTTCAAAACAGATTCCAAGTAAGATTCAATGTCGGTGATTTCATACGAACCGGTAGGTACGTCGATTACTTTGCTACCGTTATGCTCGTAATAAAATTTGTTACACCCGTCTTCTATATTTGGGATAGTGTTGTACGTTTGCAACCCGATCAGACCCAAATAATAATTTTTGTTAGGGTCTAACTCGATGGGAGGATAATAGTTTACGGAGAGTACACTGCTGTCGCTCTGCAGAGTAAACGTGTAAGACATGACTGCATGACACTATCTTGTATGCTATCGTATTTATAGTAAAAATTTCAAACACAAATGCCCGCAGTTATACGTATTAAAATTTTGATATCTATCGTGGTTGTAAGTAATTTCGCTACCTTGAAAATATTTTAAAAGTTCTTTAGGCGGTGGGAGGTCACCAAAACTGTCAAAGTATTTTACGTGATTTCCGCGTTTTTTGTATGTCACCCAATGTGTACCGTTTCCTCTCGAACAATCTAGATTAACAATGCCGGATTCGTTTTTATGGGGTTTAATCGGCATGACATCGCGCATAAAAACAGCTCTAAAATATGGTACTTTTGCTTTTATTGCAAACATCTCTAGATCCCTATCGGTTAGCGCTCTTCGAGGTAGCGTTAGTAGTTTTTTGGCTTCTGCAAATATAGCCCTAAGCCTTTTTTGTGCGGTTTAAGATAGAGTCCTTTTCCTGCTTTTCCACCGATTGCAATGGCTTCCATCATCTTATTGTGCCGTTGTGATTCACCAAATTTCCGACGAGCGTCCGAAGCGTCGTTCACCGCTTTGGCAATACCAGATGCACCACCTGCAAGTGCTCCCAATGCACTAAGACCCGCAAAAATAGGAATCAATGGTAGGATGCCGCCGACTTTAGGCACTGGAATTATACGAGGGGTTCGAATTTTTTTCCTTCCACCAACTTTGCGCACGGCAAGTTTTGCCGCATTAAGGGCTATGTGTGATCCTTCAGTTATATCATTCTTATGTTTAATTTTATTTTTAAACTGTTTTAACGCATTTTTTGCCTTCATCACAATTACGCTTTGCAACGTAACTTTTTTCTTGCCACTTTTTTTTCTTGACATGCCCATACCTAATCTTCTTTTCACTTTCATTGCTGTCGCCACAGCAAAAGCGCTCGCTTTTTCACCCAACGATGCTGAGGATTTGACTCTTTGCCAAGCGACTTCCGCTAACTGTTTATCCGCAACGTGTCTATCACTCAATTTTTTGTTTTGTGAATATGCAATGTCGTGTAGTTTACATGCGGCGTCTAACTTGTTTATACCCGGATCGCCTCTTTGCAAACGCTTCTTTAATTTTGTACCCGGCCCACAGTACTGATACCCCGGTAAATGTAATTCAACCGGTAACTTATTTATAAAAGAATTGATAATGCCTGCACCGTGATACAAATGCATTTAAAAGATTCACTACGAAGCGCTTCTATTTATAACACAGGTCCAAACCCCATTTTATGTCATTACAATGAAAGTGGTCAAGCAGAAAAAGTCGCTGCCGATCGTGAACATGGATGAGTACGTGTCGGGAATGGGTTTGACGACGGAGAGACGTCACGGTGAATTATTACCAAATTCAATACGAGCCCTCATTTGTGGACCGTCCAATTGCGGAAAATCAAACGCGATGTTAAGTTTATTGTTCAGTGAAAACGGATTACATTTTGAGAACATTTATATCTACTCGAAATCGTTGTATCAACCAAAGTATCGCCTATTGGAGAGCGTTATGAAGTCTATGCGAAAAATAAAATACTTTCAGTTTAAAGAAAATGAAGAAATCTTAAGTCCCGAGAATGCCAAACCAAACTCAATTTTTATTTTTGATGATGTTGCGTGCGACGGTCAAGAGAAAATCAGAGAATATTTCAGCATGGGAAGACACAATAACATTGATTCGTTTTATTTATGTCAGACTTATACACGAATACCCAAACACTTGATACGTGATAATGCCAATTTTATCGTATTATTCAAGCAAGATGAAATGAATTTGAAACATGCGTTTGCGGATCATGTGAGCAGCGACATGGATTTCGAAAAATTTAAAAAAATCTGTAGACTGTGTTGGGCAGATAAATACGGATTCATATTAATAAATAAAGATTGTGATCCGAATAAGGGAAGATACCGCAAAGGTTTCGATCGCTATATAATGATTGACAATTGATTTCATCAATCAAATTTACGCAGGCAAATGAACATGTCGGACCGTGCAATAAAACATCGTCTGATCAACATTAAAAAGGCTATAAGAAAAAAGCTGTTTGCCATGAAAATAAACCGATCGGAAAATGACGAATTTTTGAACAAAGCATATAAACCGTTACTGGAACCGTTGAAGGAAATAATTTCTCTCAAACGTACAAAAGTAAATTTCAAGAATGAAAACGATGATGCGAATCAAAATTATAAAACCGAACCGTTGATAGAAGTTACACCCAAACACAAATATACGGTCAAGGTGGTGCGGCCGCAAAAGAAAAAGCAGATGACAAAATGGACTGGTTTTACAAAACGTTTGAACGATGAGGATGATGAAGAGGTATCGCATCAAAGCGAAGAGGTACCGCATCAAAGCGAAGAGGTACCGCATCGAAGCAAAGAGGTAGCGCATCGAAGCGAAGAGGTACCGCATCGAAGCGAAGAGGTAGCGCTTGGTGATGAAGAGGTAGCGCATCAAAGCAAAGAGACACTTCGTAAATCTTTAACACCGCAAAGCGAACGGACCATGAAAATTAAAAAGTTTTTGGATTTGTTTCATGAAAAGCCTCGAGAGTACATTGCAAAGAGATTTGGTGCTCATCACAGTTTAGATGAGACCACAGGTATAAAAACTAATTTACACTCGCATAAATGGATGATTGGAAATCATGAAGTTAAACTGGTCAATAAAAAAGATTTTAAAATTGGTGACTCTACATACGATGGAACAACGAGTTTATACGAACTGCTTTTTATGAAAGATCCTGCAAGTTATACAAACGATGATTTACAACATTATAAAAAAATATTATTAAAGTCACATGCAATATACCGTAATTTTGATCCAAATAATCAGATACAGGGATCAAAATCTAAAAAGTATACAAAGATTATTAAACCTTTGTTGGATTCCGATTCAAATTCCACCCAAGGAAGAGAATTTGATTCAAAGTTGCGAGTGCAACGTGTCCCTACGCAGTACAAGTATTGGAACAATTTAAGCGAACTTGTGGATAGATTGTGTTTATTGCACGCATCGAGGAATGCGGGGAATAATTCGCACGATAATGAGATTGCGTCAATCGAAGAGGAATTACGCGAAGAAGATGTTATTTATTAGTATAACGTTCTACATTGATTTCATTTACAAGATGAGCATCGATAAGTTCGGACGCCATTCGTTACAAAATAAAATAAATAAATGCGTGGGAGTGAGAGGACCACCGGGCAATGGTTTTAAACGCGATGTTGATGGACATTTCAACCTTGAAAGTAAAAGAATAAAATATTTGGAATTACCGGTTAATGAGAGCGATGCCGCCAACAAGAAATATGTCGACAATTTGCATGTTGAAGAGAAGAGATATGTTGAAAATTTAATAAAGAATGTACATGAAAAAGTAAATGGGATTATCAACAGTGTCCCCGGTATGGTAGATTCCAAAATTACACCTGTAAAAATGGATTCTTTGGATCGGATAATTAAGTTATCCGCGGATTTGCAGGAGTATAAAACTACTACGAATCACAAAATAGAATCAGTTGAAAACAATATAGGGTCTGCGAATACCAAAATAGAAACAATTGAAAACGATAATGCAAGAGAATGGGAGCAGTTCAAGATTGAATTAAATACGCTATTATTAAATCAAACAACTAGCATCAAACAGCTGATTGCCCCATTAAACCGTTCAAGTCAAAATGAGTAAAGAGGATGTAGTGCGAGAGTTACACAAACCGGCAAGAAAGAATTTTGCCCGAAGACGAACGATACTTAAAGGTGTTGACGATCTGTGGCAAATAGATCTTGCCGAGTTTCAATTATTCTCTCGTGAAAATAAAGGATATAAATATATACTGGTAGTAATTGATTGTTTCTCAAAATACGCCTGGACTGCACCAATAAAAAATAAAACCGGTGTGATTGTTGCAGAAACAATGGGAAAAACGGATTAAACGCCGGTCGGACACCGAAAAATATTCAAAGTGATCATGGCAAGGAATTTTATAACAAGCAATTTTCTACATTAATGAAAAAATATATTAATCATTATTCGACATATACAATAATGAAAGCTGCCATTGTCGAGCGTCAAATTCGCACGCTAAAAGATAAACTTTATAAACAATTTAGTTTGCGTGGGCGCTACAGCTGGTATGATATTTTGAACAAGGTTACGTTAGAATACAACAATCAACGTCACCGTACGATAGGAATGCGACCAGCTGATGTACTTCCACGCGGCGATAAGGAAGAGATGTTATTAAAAACTGTCTACTCGCACATTAAAATTGCAGGAAAAGGGAATTTCCGAGTGGGCGATATGGTGCGATTGAGTAAACAAAAAGCTTTATTTGCAAAAGGATACACACCAAATTGGACAACTGAATTATTTAAAATTGTTAAAATTAAAATTACCAACCCGGTGACGTATTTATTGGAAGATGAAAGAGGAGATCCTATACAAGGAGCTTTTTACGCTGAGGAATTACAGAAAACATCAAATCCTAAGATATATTTAGTGGAAAAAATATTACAAAAGAAAGGAAATAAATTGTTCGTTAAATGGTTGGGTTTTGATGCTTCACACAACAGTTGGATTAATAAACAAAATGTATTATAATTGTATAAATAATAATAATTTTATAATTATACTTTAGTTTTAATAAGACCTCTATACAATGATGATCTTCACACTCCTTATATCATTTATTATATCAACCTCAACTGACTCATCGTTCGATGGTAATAAGTATCTAGAATTCTATGGATATTTAAATGCTAGTGACACATCGCTGACCGATTCCAGAGATGCTATAATATTGTTTCAAGAAACTTATGGTCTACCCGCAGTAGTAAAAGAAGGTGCGCGCTAGGGCACCTCCCACCACTTTTTTCAAGGTCAAGGCCATTGCCATGGCCACGCCTCCTCAAGCCATCACGCCCCTCCATGGTCAAGGCCATCACGCCCTCTCCAAGGTCAAGGCCATTACACCCCTCCATAGTCAAGGCCATGCTTCCTCAAGGTCATCACGCCCCTCCAAGGTCAAGACCATGGCCACGCTTCCTCAAGACCATAACGCCCCTCCAAGGTCAAGGCCATGACCACGATTTTTCAAGGTCATGGCCACACCCTTCCAAGGCCAACTTGGCACACTTCTTCAATACCACTTTTCTAAAGCTACACCTGTCATAGTCACCACTTTTTTTTTAAATCAATTTGATTCTCAGGCTAAAACATTTACTTATATAATGTTACACAACAACATTGATTATTGTATCTTTTGCCGTCGCCATGAATGTATCAACTTTTATTTTACTCTCTACAATTTTAAACAACACATTGTATGTGTCAAAACCAAAAAATACAAACGAATGTTATATTTCAATTAAAAATTCAACATGGAAACAAATGGATATGGACTATATTTACCATCCAAAAACATGCAAAACCTCAATAAATGCCAACAACCATTTAGGATACAACATCATTTATAGGTTAAAAAATAATACAAACATAACAGCAAGTTTTCAAAATACCATTAGTTTTAATAATTCAACATTGTACAATTTTGTTAACATATTATCAATTATTATTCTAACATTGTTTCTTACTTATATATTATATTTTATTACAAATAAAATGTACACTAAATATATTACTTATTAATAAATATTTTTAAAAAGTTACGAGTGCTTCATTCTCAACCACTTTCCATAATAGATCTATATTACTTTGCCAAAGTGATTTATTATTTACACTAAATAATGTCTCTACATTTTGTTCAGATTCTTCTTTTTCAATTTCTTCTGCTACTTCAAAAAACATATCAATATTTTGTTTCCAAGGGTCACTATCTAATAATTTATGCCCCCAAGCTAATGTTTTCATGGAATCAGGAATTATATATCTTTTATCATCAAAGTTGGTCAATGCTACTTTATTTTTTAATTCAGTGTACATATTGTGTAAATGTGACCGAAAAATAAACATTCTACATAACTTGTTATTACCTTTTAGAATATTTTGGAAATCATGCACCGTTAATTGTTTATCAATGGCACACTTTTTAACCCCTTTTGCTTTTTTTGTTACTGATGTCGGTGTTACCACACAATATGCCTTTGCTCCGGTACCATAGAAACTTTGAATAGGTTCACCAACATATTCATCTTTCATTTTACCCAAAATAGATTTATTTCTTTGTATGTCATGAATATTACCATCCTTGTAATTGGATGTGTCAAAATAATTTAAATTTTGTTTCATATCATCATAAAAATTATCAGTTTTTACATCTAATATTAGTGAATCGGTATCCGTATATAATAATGACACGTTTTCATTATACATTGGTTTTAAATAGTTATAATAAAAATCATACATAACTGTCTTTGATAAATCTAATATAGAAAATCCAACATATATTGGTTTATTATAATACACTTTTACTTTATTCATCTGAATTGCAACTAAATTTTCCGAAAATATTGAACAATTTTTAAAATTTGGTTTGGCTATAAATACTTCTGCTCCGAATTGTTTACCTAACTTACTCCAATGGCTAACAAGTTTTATATCAATTCGATTGTCTAAATTTTCCATTGTTTTCCCAAATACGCTATTGTTCATAAGTTTAAAGAATAATTTCTCAAAATCATTTTTTGATGCATTTCGCATCTTAGTATTTAAATCAATATATCCTTTAAGCCAATGTGATTGTTTGAATTGAATAACACGATGAATTTTTTTCAATTTTAAACCATTATTTAAACATTGCTTTAAGTTTCTGTAATGAATAATGTATTTATTTTTATCATATAAATTTGGAATCAATTTTGCAAATTTACTGTTTGGTGGAATTATGTTTTCTGGACAAAATGGAAAATCATTATGAGTATCATGTAATTCAGATGGATATTCTAAGTCAACTTCCAAAACATAACCTATATCGGATGTATCAGATATATCAAATACATTTAACTGTTCTATTTCTTCAGGTGTTAACCAATTAAAATCTTTTTCGGGTAAATATTCAGACATAGAACCACCATATAAATTAGTTGCATCAAGGTACATTAAAAATGAGATTAGTTTAGTGGGATCATAGTTTGGTAAAAATTTGTTGTTTGCTTCAGCTTGTCTACCAACACATGTACTAACACCACCACGGATACCCTTTTTGAAAAAATGTAACATATCAATGTCAGTTAGTAGTTCTAATTTTACCTTGGTAAATTTTAGCATAGCATCCCAACTTAAACCAGGGGCAGTAAAGTAATGTGCCGGGTCTAGTTTATAATTTTTCAAACAAATTTTACGAAAATTTTCAAAAACGTCTGCTAAAATTAGAACATCTGATTTTAAATATATGTCAGCATAATCACCAATAGTTTGACATTTGAATAAATCCCATACATCACAAGCTCGTTGGTAATCTTCTATCGAAATATTTTCTTCTCTTAATTTATCATAAAATTCTTCAATTGCAGGCAGTTTTCTTTCATTTAATTTTAAACAATTATCAATGTAGGAGTAAGGAAATACACCTTTTTGTCTTATAAAATTGAATTGTTTTGAATCTTTAAAATATTTTTTTACTTCAATACATTCTTGAGGACTTAAATTTTTTGATAATTTTTCTAATGATTGTGGCATAAATTTAAAAGAGTCTAAGAACCTCATTTGAATGTGTACGTTTTCTTTATTAATTACATCAACCAGAACTTGTTTTGTAAAGGATATATATTTTTCTTTTGTTTGTGCAATAACATTAATTTTTTCATTATTTAAAGCCAAATTTCTAATAAACAAATGAGAGTCATAATTTAAATTGTGAAAAAATATAGGTTTATGATTTGGATTTTTATATTGTAAATTACAGTTGGAGTGAGCGGCACCTCTGAATTTTCCGGTCAAATGACAATGATCTCTTACTTTTATATCTTTATCAGAAAAGGTTGTATCACAAATATGACAAACTGTTGAATTTTGATATTCATTTTTGTCTTGCATCGTCATTATCATCAACTTTATTGGTTTCAAATGTTTGTGATATATATTTTTTAAATCAGTTTCTAATTTCTCAATAAATATTAGTTCGGGGTTGGGACCACGATAAATTTCTAATTTTGATAATGAATCATCATAATTACATTTAATATAGTATGCAAAAGAATATGGTTCATGTTCATATGTTTTAGTACTGAAAGACTTTGTTGGATCAGGAGAGCAAGTTAACATTGGTTTTAAAGCACATTCAAAGTCAGCGTAAACAACAAATGGTACCGATAATTGTTTTTGGAAATTTTCAAATTCTAATATATTTTCTGGCACTGATTTTCCAAATTTATTAATTTTTGTTTCCGTGCAAGGAATTTGTGTATACAAGTAATTGCAATCATTTTCTAAATGTCTTAATAATTTAAAATTAGTTTTAAAGTATTGTAGACATCCATCACAAAAGTGTTTTGCTTGATGATGATTAGAAATTTGAGTTGAAACTAATTTAGATAAGTTTTTAATGTAGCAGTAGTGATTAATACCATCATCATCACTGAATAATAGCAAATTTATGTGAATAGGTTTTTTTAATTTTGTGTAATGCATAGGACCAACAATTTCATATTTCCTGATTCCATCTTTAAAGTAATACTCTAAACCATAAACATTAATTGACACATTATTACTTTTTTCAAATTTTTCGATATCACTTAACTTAATTGGAAAATTTATATCATTAAAATTAAATACCTCACTATAATGTTCATATGATGAAGTTTTACTGGGGTTTCCAGTCGGTTGGCGTACTGCTGCAACAACACTCCATGCAAAACAGCAATCATCTTCATTTTGAATGTTTATAATTGCTTGCTTTCTTTTAATTTCTGTAGGCAGTGGAATGTATGATGAAGCACGGAGAGGATTATACTTGTTGAAGTTGACTTCTAAAAACAGTATTTTTTCTAACGCCCAACCTATAATAATATATTTATTAAGTTAAATAATATATAACTTACAACTTAGCACTTACCTGAATCACGTTCTTGAAATTCAGACATTTTTGTGTCGATAATTTGTCTAAAAGTATCATACAACTCTTCAAATGATGTAGAGATAGTTGCAACTTTGTTAGCAGTATTGAACGATTTTATTTCAAATAATTCTTTTTCACTAATTGTGTACATACCAAATAATTCAAAACTTATTTTAACAGCACAAAATTTATTTACAACTTTGTTTGTTAATTTATTTACTTTATCTTTAATTTCATTCATAAAATCAGTTAAATTTAAATAGTCGCGGTTTGATTTGACTCTATATGTAACAATTCTGCTTTTAAATGCAGTTGTTATTAACTCTACACCATCATCTATAGCCAGACAACAATTCTTCTTATGGTGAAAGCTTTTTAGATGACTGTTGTATGAACGTGACGGAATGATAGTTTTACAATCATTGCAAAACTTATCTGAAAAATATTATAACTTAATAGATTTAAAAATTATTAAAAAAATAAACTTACCTGGATTTGTTTTTTGTTGTTTGCTCGGAGGTGAATCATTGTTTAAACCACAACTCTCTTTATAGTGTCTTTTTAGCGACCTTTCACTTTTGTATAATTTATTACACTTAAAGCAGTTCATGATGTGTATTATGTTTGAAAGATGCACACTGAATGTTTCTATTTTCTTCGGAGAATTTTATTTAAATGAAGCTGATCTTGGCGTTACCCAACAATACCACGGGGAGGTGTCAGCACATTGTCAGGAATGATAGGAAATAATGGAAAGGGTTGATGGGAGGTTACTATAAATAAAAAGGAAACTACTTTTTAATTAAACGTTCTTTTAAATCAGATAGTTCTTGATGTCTAACTATTCGATTGTCTATTGAATTTTCGAGAGCATGCAATTCTCGATCAATATCACTAACCGCACGCACTATAGCTGTGTCCATTGCATTGTTTATTAAGGAAGTATTAAAACTTTCACTTGGATTAAATTGTTCAATAGAACCCATACTTAGATCCAAATCGATAGTATTTGGATTTAAATTTGGGGGGGGAATCTCCGACTCACTACACATTAAATTATTTGGAGGAAAGTCACTTCCACACGAGGAATTGTCAATTAATATGACTTCGGGGATAATCTCCGAGTCACTACACGAAGAACTGTCTATAGTAATCGCGAGGAGAGACTCACTACACTTATGTTTATTGTTAGAAAAATCACTACCGCACCAAGAACTAGTCGTGCCGTAGATGTTGTCCCCTTGATATGGAGTTGAACAACGTTTAACTCCATTTTCAAAATTGCTGTAGTTCTCACTATCATCACTATCATCACTATCACACGAAACACACATGAAATTGTCAATTGATGTTGTTGTTGAGGCACGGGAAGAAGAACCGTCATTGGGATTAATGACATTCATAATAATGCTGTCAACACTATATGAACAATCCATTAATCCCTCTTGAAGAATAGATGATGGATTGATTCCTTCTTGATCCATGCACACACTCACTATACTTTGTGGACACGGGGTTAAAACTATATTAGTTAAATTGCTGTTAACAGTTACAGCACTAGAAATATTTAAAATTTCAGGCAAAGGGGGTGGCCCGAAAAAGAATTCATAAAGTTGAGGTTGATTATCAACATTCAACTCGTAGTCGCACCCATCGCGCCTTAACGGAGTTTCTAACAATCCCCGTAAGATGGAGTTAGGTGCTTCTTGAGAATTCATTTTGCAACTATCTTAAAGATTGAAAATACACACGGTTTTATACAAGTAAAATAAGAAATAAAAAAGTATTGGAATGTGGTTTCGCCTTTATACAGATAGGTAGTAAAGCAATAAATAAAAGTATTGGAATGTGGTTTTAATTGCATGCATTTGCAGACTAGATCACCTTGTAAAACACCACCTTGCCCCCAGCCGCCAACTCACAGCCCCCTGCCCCAACTCACAGTCCATGCCCCTTGCCGCCCCCACCCCCACCGCCCCCGGCCGCCCCCACCCCCCTGCCACCCCCGCCGCCCCCGGACACCACGTACTTTCTAAACAACTCTAAAAGTAAGATTATAAAAGTGGGAATTCTTGCAGATTTTCAAGATTTCCATACAGTTATACAAATAAGTGGCAACTCAAAACAGTGCGTCCTTTTTAAAGAAAATGAATGGATACAGTTCTTAGATCTGCAAGGTATTATTACCAACTATTTAGAGAACACTATTGAAGAAAACTGGAATCCGATTTCAATGCAAAACCTCACACTACATTTTGAAAGTTATAAAAACAGAAAAATTATTAAAATTTCTGAAACAGATAGTTCGTTTGTAATGTTAGCAAATGAATCAGTTATGGAATTATGGAAATTGCTACCGCTGGTAAAAGATCTTCTAGAGAAACTCAAAAAGCAACAATTTTCAACGTTTTACAATAATTTAATTTGGAATTTGGTTAATATGACTGGTGATAGTTTACAAAACATTGAGGCATTAATGATACCATTTATTGCAAACGATAATGCATATGGAATAAAAGAACTTTTATATATTTTTCCTGATTTATTGGAGCAAGATGTTAAAAAGCGTAAATTATCTATTAATGCAAATGAAATTATTTCCGAAGCAATTGATAATTTGTAATTTTGTTTTAATAAATTTGTGACCGCATTTTTTTTTTTTTTTTTTTTTTTTTTTTTTTTTTTTTTTTTTGTGCGTAAAATATATGTTGTGACCTTGAACTGCACATCTGCACTTGTTCATGGTCATCAACTTTGTTTTCCCCACTACTAAGAAAAATAGTGGGATTGATATAGTATAAATACTTGCACTACCAGTATGCATTTTATCTGCAAATTGTGAAGTGCAAACAGTTAAGTTGTAGTGCAAACAGTTAAGTGAAAAAACAAAAAGTAAAATGCCCTGTTTTGTTGATTCCCCCGACTTCATAGCCGAGATTGGCTACCTGCTAGAGTATCTGGAATTTAAAATAAATTTGTGGGAAGAAGAAAGGAGTTTGTTTCCATTCTTTGAAAACGGAGTAAGTAAATTTTATTTATTCAATTTTATTTTATTTATTCAGTTTTTTTATTATGTTTATATAATATTTATTTATATGTTTTCTTTTTTTGTTTGCAGTGGACAAGGGGTCAATTAAAGACCTTTAAACTCGCGACGATTTTTTGTCGCGAGTTTTTAGAGGATGAGATCTGCATGATGCAGTTCGTATCGAAAGTGAGCGTGCATCCTGAAATTAGGATGTTCTTGTCGAGAGCTGCTGGATACATCCCCGAGCGAGTATTGAGTGCTGTGGGGATGTACGAGTTTCAAGATGCCGAGTACATGGCAATGTGGGAGATGGACTGCCTGTTGTACGGGCTCACTCCACCTCGGCACCCTGTTGGAACGGAAAACTCCCCAGACTCCACTGCAAGCAGCCCCCTAGACTCCACTGTAAGCAGCCCCCCAGACTCCTCTGCAATCAGCCCCCCAGACTCCAATGCAAGCCCCCCTGTTTAGTTTTTAATTTTTTTTTTGTATTTTGTCTTTTGTATTTTTTTGTATTTTTATATTTTTTTTTGTATTTTTTTTATATTTTTTATATTTTTTTTGTGTTTTTAATTATACATTTTTATATTTTTTAATATTTTTTTTTGTATTTTTTACTTTTATATTTTTTAATATATATAATAATAAAAGTAAATCTATTTTACATTTTGTGTTTATTTTTTTTTTCTTATTTTACAGCTTTCTTTAAATAAAACTATTTATTTAAACTCCCCACCCCTCACTCTACTCTTTGCAAGAATTCCGTCATTTATAATGGAAAAAAATGTTTAATGCTTTACCTTTAAATATAAAGTCTGAAAAACTTACCGTAAATTTAGAACAAGTGCCAAACATTATTTACAAAATAAATTTTTTTGACGAATTTTTAAATTCCCAATAATTTTTATATTAGCTTTAAGTTTTAACTTTTGAACTATACAGTTTGTTTTATATGTATGGTGTATATTGTATTGTATTCTATATTAATGTTTTGCAATGCACTGATTTGTATTGTATTGTATTGTATTGTATTGTATTGTTTTGTATTGTATTTCCATATATTATAGATAATTAGATTAAGTTAGTTTTAAAATTTAAATTGTAAAACATCATGTTTATCAATAAATACTACTACTACTATTTTAACATTAATTATATTTTTTTTTTTTTATAAATAAAATAAAACAATTTAAAATAAAATATTAAATTTATTAAAAAGTAATTACAAAATATTTTTGTTTATTAGTTTCATAGTTATTCAAGTAATTGAATTACTAATGATACACTACCAAGCTTTTCTTCTATTATGTTAAAGATTTTTATTTGTTGTTCTAGTTTTCTATTTTCCTGTTTGTTTTCCGCTTCTTTTATTACCAATTCTTCTTTTTTTTTATTGAATAAAAATAATAAACGTAAGCACTGTCCTTCTAATATGTTTATTAATTGTTTTGATCTAATACTCATTTCTTTATTTTTTGATTCTTCTTTTTTTTTTGTTTCACCTTGATTAATTAGTTTTACAAATTCACAACTTGGTGAAAATTTTATATGTTTCCCCATAGCCGTATCGCTTGGTTCCCAACGTGAAATATTGACTCCACAACAAAAGCATTGAACATGGTCCAAATGTTGCAAATAAACAAAACCAGCTTCGGCAAGTGATTTGGGTGTTATAATTCCAACCCAGTTTTTAAATGTTTGCAACCGTTCTTCAAATATTGAAAACTTTCTAAGACATGCACCATCATCCAAAGACATTTTAACCAACACTAAATTTTTGTATTTTTTGAAATCTCTTAAATGCTAAACATGGTGAGGGAAGAGTGGGGAGGGGGTCACAAAAGTGTATTTTAAATAAAAGTCGTTTATATTATTATATTGTTTTATTACAATTTTTTAATTATTATTAGTTGCATTTATGACACAAATATAATGGTGGTGGTGTTTCAAGATTACTATCGTAATGTATATAACAGGGTAGATGATGTCTGCATTTTTGTAAATAAAATAAAAGACAATTTAAAATAAAATATTAAATTTATTAAAAGATCTTACAAAATACTTTTATTCAATAGTTTTATAGTTATTTAAGTAATTCATTTAATTTTTTTTGTTTATAATATAATACTAATACATTCATATAATGTGGTTTCATTATTTTTTCCACATGTTTATAGTCTTCCTCTTCTTCTTCTTCTGTTTGTTTATATTCTTGGTTAAATTGTTGTTCAAACAATACTAATAAATTATAATAATGTTCTCCTATTGTTTCTCTCAATGGTTTTAATTCAAAACTTATTTTTTTATTGATTGATTCTTGCTTTTTTGGGTCTTTTTTTTTCTTCTTTCATAAACAAATTGTAAATCTCGCTTGGTGACAATCTTTTATGTTTTCCCATAGTTGTATCGGTTGTTTGCCAATCTCCTATATCAATACCACAACGAAAGCAATTTTAACAAACACTGAGCTTGTGTGCGTTTAAAATCTCTTAAATAATAAACATAAAAGAGGTGGGGGTTTATTGTACATTATCCTTCGAAATCCAAGAGTTATGTGACGAGTCAAACCCTAACCATTTAACAAATACTTTATTTCCTTTTCTTCTAATTACTTTTTCAACTAAATAAATATCTGGATATTTTACTTTCTGAAGTTCGTATTCATAAAAACCACCCTTAATCTCTTGTTTATTTTGATCCGTTAATAAGTATGTTAATGGATACGTTGCTTGAATTTTATTTATAGTAAATATTTCATTTGACCAGTTTGGAGTATATCCTTTAGCAAATTCACTTCTATATTTACTAATACGTACGCTGTCACCAACGCGAAATTTCTTAGCCTTAGAGTCAACCAATTTTAAATGATTGTATGAATTTTGTAAGATAGCTTTTTCTGTTTTATTGTCAACATTAATGGGTTTCATGCCAATAGTGCTATGTTTGGTATTATTGTATTTGTTAACAATTTCTGGTAAAATATCTAACCATTTATAATTTCCTTGTAAACTAAACTGTTTCCACATGTTGTTCTTTAGAGTGCGATTAACTCTTTCTACAACGGACGCCTTTTGAATTGAATATGTGCTATAGTGATTTATGTTGTATTTTTTCATTAACGTTTGAAAGTCTTTATTGTAAAATTCCGTACCCATATCTGTTTGAACATTTTTTACAACATTTTTTTTAATTAGAAATATCTTTTCCATGGCAGATGAAACATCTTTTCCAGTCTTTCTTTTTACTGGAAATGCCCAAACAAATTTTGAAAATACATTAATAACTACTAAAATATATCTAAATCCTTTATTGAATTTAGCATAGGGTATCATTTCCACTAAATCTGCTTGAATTAAATCTTTAAGACCCTTTACTATAACATGTCTTCGCTTGAAATTTTTACGAGCTGGTTTGTGAATTTCTTCAACAATTTCTTGTTTAACATTTGTTATCTTATTCTTAACCATTTTCTTCAACAACTGGACTATATTCTTCTTCCACAGGACATTTAAGTACTAACTCAGCATATAACGTTACCATATTTCCACCAACATATTGTTCTGGAAATTCTATAGTATCCCCCCTTTTTAAAGGTAAATTACGTAAAGCATTCTCATAGAATGGTGAACCGTTTATTCTTATTTGAGAATTATTACTAATGAAAGCCGATACAATTGTAGCCGATTTGTGTGGAAAAATGTAATTTGATAAAGTATTATATAAAAGATATCTATTGTTGAGCGTTGTATCACTAAAAAAATTTAGTGTAATTGTATAACTGTATTTTTTTGGTGATGTTGATTGAAGTATTATGTCGATATCGTTATGTTTCGAATATAGTGTTCTTCCAAATTTATCAATGGTCATGTTTATTTCTTAAAACTCAATCAGTTAATGAGAGTTTACATCTATGTTACCGTTATTTAATAATTTTCGCTTCTCGCAACTCTTCAATTATTAAAGTAATTTCATTATTATGTCCAGTATGCCCAGCAGCTTGGGAAGAAATTAGAAGGCGCAGACGATTAACTAATTCATTAGGATTGTCCCAATATATAAATTCTAATGGCTTATTGTCGTATTCAAGTAGTGCTTTACCTGTACGAAATGATTGAGGTGTGAGTCTAACCGGAATTGCTTTTCGCCTATCAAGCAAAGGTGCAATTATGTTATTATATTTTGGTAGTTTAGTTCCTATTAATTTACCGGTTGGTATATAACCATGTTTTGCTGCATTTGTTTTATTAACAATTTCCATATAATTAGTTACATAAACACTCCTAAATCCTGTTGGTACCTTCTTGAATAATAACTCATACAAACCCGGTGTACCTGTATATATGCGTTCAAAAGTTTGCCCATTTATAACTGTTTTAATAACTACATCATCACCTCTGAAGGTAACAACTCCATTACCAATAGCATAATTATGTTTGTCTCCATCTTCAGTTGGTACCACTCTTATTCCATATGTGTGATCCATAGCCCTCGTTGTATCAGATATCATGTCGTAAATGTAGGCTTTAGGTAATGTGGAAAATTGTTTTACATATTCATCCAAATCACTCATCTTTTTAGTTTGGACTTCAACATTTGCATATTCATCATCATCATCATCATCATCATCATCATCATTATCAGCAACATATAGGTCTTCGACTATTGGCTGTGTATTGGATGTAGAAGGGGTGTGCTCGTAAACTTGTGGAAGAATACTTGTATCAATGGTAGTATTAGTTGGTGTTACAAATTCTTCCATTTTAATAGGGGATGACCTTCTACCATACTTTTTCTTTTTTGGTGTTTCATTTTTAATTTCTTCAGTTTCCTCAATTTTTTCAAATTTTGGTTCCAATTTAACTTTGAGATTTGCAATAAGGTCTTCTATTGGTTTGGTTATTGGTTGATAGGCCGATCGCATATGTGACTGCGACTGTGCATAATCAGATTTCAAATCTTGAAACTTTTTTTTTACAATACGTCGAGTTTTTAATAACTGCTTGACTAATTGCTTGTCCATGATGTTTATTAAACTACATGTAGATGCAAACTGTTGGAACTCAAACATACAATATATTTATATATTGTTTATAAATAAATAAATGAATCAAATCCTTTTCTATAGCGTCCAGATTTTATTTCACTTTCTTTATCAATAACTAAAAATCCATATTTCTCTTTCCAACAATAGGAACAAATATCTCTAAATTGTTGGTATGACATATCTACACCTACATGATCATCGTAAATGTGTTTTAAATTGGTATTATCTTGCTCAAATATAATCAATATATTAGCATTATCTCTTATAAGTTGTTTTGGTATTTTAGTGTATGTTTGACAAATATAAAAGCAATCTATGTTATTGTGTCGACCAAAACTAAAATAATCCCTCATTATGCTTTGATTGCAACATACAACATCATCAAATATAAAAACTGAATTTTCTTTGGTTTTTTGTGGTGATGAAATCTGATCACTGTTATCATATTCAAAATAACCCATACCCTTTATAGGTTCAATAACTTTTTATAAATATTGATATTTTGATTGATGTAATGTTTTTGAGTAAATATAAACATTTTGAAATCTTAAACCGTTTGGATGTAAAAGTAAACTAATTATAATATTTGTTTTTCCACACCCAGAACAACCAATAATCAATCCTCTTTTACAACCACCACTAAGCAACTCACTATGTCGTTGAAACGTATTCTCAGAACAATCTACATCTTGATTGTTAATTGGTAAAGATTGAGTTTGTTTTACAACTCTCATTATGCTTCTAAATCTGTAGTTAAACTGATCAATTTGTCAATACTTCATAGAATATATAAGTACACCTACATTCTGTATTGTTATTTAGTATATTATGTTAACTCGTAAAAGAAAGACTAAACGTACCAAAAAAATTAACGGACGTGGATTTGTCAACAAATTAATTAATAAAACTACACGGGAATTTCATATTCCGGGATACAATTTTTGTGGTCCAGGAACAAAATTAGAAAAAAGACTCAAAAGAGGTGATAAAGGCATAAACCCATTAGACGAACATTGCAAACAACACGATATTGCATATTCAAAATATTCTGATATTTCTAAGCGGCACGAAGCGGATAGATTGCTAAGCAGACAGGCAGTGTTAAGATTAAAAGCATCTGACGCTGGTATTGGTGAAAAGTTTGCCGCGCTAGGTGTGTCTGGTATTATGAAATTAAAAACCAAATTAGGTATGAGTCTAAGACGTCGAAAAACTTCAAAACGAAAAATTTCAAAATCAAAGTCTAATGTAATGTTAGCAAAAATTAAAGGCATAACAACCAAATTAGGTATGAGTCTAAGACGTCGAAAAGCTTTAAAAAAAAGAAGAACTCTAAAATCCAAGTCTAATGTATATATGGCAAAAATTAAATTAGGTAAAGGCGGTAAACGTAAAACAAAATATATAAGAAAAAAAAAAATGCCTTCGAGGATTATTAAAATACCACACAGTGGTGGCTTTTTAGGAGCTATAATTTCTGGCGCTATTGGAATTGCAAATGCTATGATGAAAAAAAGAGCATTAAAAAGACAACTAGAAGAACAACAACGACATAACAAAGTAGAAGAAGATGTATTAAAATCCAAAGTAAATAGTAAAGAGGGTTATAAAATTGGTGATGGTTTATATGTGAAACCATACAAAAGTGGTCACGGTCTTTACATTTATCCCTACAAAAAAAACTAATAGGAAAGCTACCACAAAGAGCATTAACCAATATTGACTTGTATAAATATGCAAAAAACATTCCACATTTTAGAGGTGTATACATGCTAGATGAATTACCAACTAAAATGAATGCAAAAGAATGTGGTATTGTAAATTTAGAAAAAAAATCAAAAATTGGTTCTCATTGGGTAGCTTATATTAGAAATAATAATAATATTAAATATTTTGACAGTTTTGGTAATTTAAAACCACCTCTAGAATTATTAAGATATTTTTATAGAGATGGTAAAAAGAATATTTTATATAATCACGATGCTTTTCAAAAGTATAACACCTATAATTGTGGACATTTATGTTTAAATTTTTTATATAAAAATACATTATAAAAAATTCATCATTTGTATGTTTGATGTCAAACGAGTATGTCTTATAATATTACTTTTACTGGCAAAAATTCAATCCTGGAGGCAGATTTCAATCCTCCATTATATCTAAAAGAAGATGAAAATTTTGTATTGGGCTTAACAAATTTTGAATCATTTTATTCAATTGCAAACGTAGATGAAAGCAATAACAAATTTTACTATGGTGGCAATAAAGAAATTACAATTCCTGTAGGATCTTATGAAATTACTGACTTAAACAACTATTTACAAAAACAACTTCAAAAGCATAACGAAGATATCAAAATTAGAGGAAATAATAATACATTAAAAGTGCATATAAAGTGTACAGCATCTATTGATTTTACTAAGGATAATACAATTGGAACATTATTGGGTTTTAATAAAAAATTATTACCAAAAGATATTTCGACTGAATCAGACTTTTCAACAGATATTTTAAAAATAAATTCTTTATGTGTGGATTGTAGTATTACAACCAGTTCTTATAGAAACGGAAGATTGGGTCATACATTGTTCCAGTTTTTTCCCACGGTACCACCGGGTTATAAAATTGTACAGTCCCCTGAGACGGTTATATATTTACCAATTAATACATCAACTATTACTAACATAACACTTAAAATAGTGGACCAAGATGGAAATATAGTCAATTTCAGAGGAGAGACCATCACAGTAGGACTTCATTTAAAGAAAGTGTCTTGAATATGGTAGTGCAATATCATAGTATGCGTAATTATGGTTACAAAAATTTACCTTATAACTTGAAGACAACAACTAATTCTATCATTAGACAATCTGCACGCAACAGATTAACATCAGAAAACATTATATTTTTAAAATCTTTAGGATTTAAACTATATTAAATAATGAGCATACTTAATGTTAAAGAAAATGTCTTTATTGACAACTCAATCGCAAATTCTCAATTTCACACACATCAACCATATGCATCAACAAGTTTCAACAACAACGATGAAATCAGAATTCCGATTCAACAACAAGATATGTACACATTGCCGAGTGAAAGCTTTATTTACATAGAAGGGAAATTGCAAGGAACTGCTGATAGTAAAAAACCGAAGAAAACAAAGTTTATTAACAACGGTATTGCTTATCTATTTAGTGAACTTCGCTATGAATTAAATGGTGTTGTAATTGACTCTACTAGAAATGTTGGTTTAACATCAACATTGAAAGGTTACTTGTCCTTCAATTCTAATCAAAAATTACAAAATGCTGGATGGTTTTCAAAAACTGCTACAGAGCAAGATGATATGGTAGATGCGGATGGAAATTTCAATGTTTGCATACCACTTAAAATGTTATTAGGATTTGCTGAGGATTATAAGAAAATTATAATAAACACAAAACAAGAACTAGTTTTAATACGTAGTAATACTGATCTTGATGCACTCATATCCACCGAAGATGAAACTGTTAAAGTGACAATTAATAAAATCAATTGGAAAGTTCCTCACATTTCTGTAGGATTAGCTGAACAACTTAGATTGACAAAATTATTGGGAAAAAATGAGGATTTATCTATAGCTTTCAGATCTTGGGAATTACATGAATATCCTTCGTTGCCAGAAACAACAAGACATACATAGGCTGTGAAAACAGCTACTCAATTAGAAACACCGAGATATATAATTTTCGGGTTACAGACAGATCGTAAAAACAAAAATAAAATGGATATGAGTCAATTTGATCATAATGAACTTACAAATCTTCGAGTTTATTTAAATTCTGAAAGATATCCTTATGATAATTTAAATTTAAATTTTAAAACAAATCAAATTGCGCAATTATATGAAATGTATGCAAATTTTCAACAATCTTATTATCACAAAGAAATTGAACCTCTTTTTAATCGCAAAGAATTTAAGGAAACAACACCAATAGTACTAATTGATTGTAGTAATCAAAACGAAACATTGCAATCAAATGCTGTTGAAATTAGAATTGAATTTGACACAAGTGAATCTACAAAAGCTAACACTTCTGCTGTATGCCTCATTCTTCACGATAAGATGATCAGTTACAATCCATTTACCAAGGCGGTCAGACAGTTGTAAATGGAAAAGGAATTTAATAAAAGATTAATTATTCATAAAACAAAATTAAAAAGGTTAAAAAAACAAATTTATTTGTACTCTCTTAAAAATAAACTTTTTAAAGAGTTTTCTAAATTGAAAATAAAATGTTAATTATTGATGTCCAAGGATTTAAAATTGGTTCTAAAGAGTTTTCACCAAAAGAATTGGCAATTTTTGATGGCACTCGAATAGCCCACTACGTATTTAAACCCCCCTTTCCATTCCACTTATTGGAAGCAGAATTTAAAAAGCAAGCTATATGGTTAATCAATAATCACCACTGCATTGAATGGAATCAAGGATTTACACCACAACACCAACTTAAAAATATACTACAAGACATCAAGGGGGATACAATTTATGTTAAAGGAAGAGAAAAAGTTATTTTTTTACAAAAATTTACAAAGATCCCTATACAAGAATTTGATGAACATCCAGCTTTAACTCTAACTGAATCAAAATGCTTATATCACTCAAAACATGTCTCTATGTGTGCATTATCAAATGTTTATCAATTGTATAATGATTTTGTAATGAATTAATAAAAACATTTTTTAAATATATATTTTTTATTAAAACATCAATACATATATTACAGGTAAAGTTTAATATCAGCAGCAAATCTAAATAATACATCTACTTCTTGAAATCTATTGTACAGACAATTCAATGAAATAAATTCATTTAAAAAATCGGTACAATTATTTATCCCATATTCATATTTTTTCATTAAAGTATTCATATCTTGTTCAAAAAATGGGTGTATAATCTTATTATTAAACCAACCAACATCCTTGGATAAGTTTTCAAGTTTTTTATGTATTTTTTGAATTGTTGCGTTTACTTCTATCATATTGGGTTGATTGAAAATATTATCTGGAAGAAACTTTTTTATTTCTTTTAAATATTTGAATAAAACACTGGACTTTTCAAATTTTTCACAAAATTGCTTCAATGGAATATGATGTTGTAAAACTTTTTCACATAATTCTACCCCATATGTATACATTTTGTCAATTTTTCTTAAATCCATTTTCAAATCTTCATTTTCTATACTTCTTCGCATTCGATAACAATCTTCAGAAAGTTTTTTTAATATGTGCATTACTCTGGTGATTGATGAACATAAATCCACTGGTGTTAATTCATTTTTTTGACGAATGTTACATTTTATGTGTGTTGGTAAAAACTCTTCTATATCATAAATAAAATCATATAAAATATCAACTTTCAGTAATTGCTCACAAAATTCTTCTAATGAAATTATACCAAGATGATAATCGTAACAAATTTTCATCCCCAAACCATACTTTGTTTCTCTTATATGATAGACTTCATTACTTTCGAAACAATCTAATCGATTTTGGGCACGACAAGCATCCATACAAAAAATGTAAAACCGACCATGTAATGTTTCTATTGCACTTTTTAAATCTGTTGGTACTGATAAGTTCATCTCGGCGTATGCAGCCCACATGATTAAAACTAGAGAAGTTTAGTAAATATTTCTCATTTATATCTACACTTTTCCACTACCACCATATCTACATCCCCACTACCACTAAATCGTTCAAGGTAAATTCTTTGCCTATGTCCTTCATCCAAAACAGATGATATGGTCTTATTGATTTTTTCAATACGTTGTGCAAATCTACTTCTATCTAGAGCTTTAAGCATCCAAACTCCTTTTCTAGCTTGTTGATGTGCAAAGTTCCAAAGATACATATATTTTATTTTGTTTTCGTCTACAAAGTGTACACGTTTCATTTTATAATAAGGTTTATAAATAAAAAAAACTTAATTTTATAAACTCTTAAATATATTCATCTAATATATCTTTTTCAAAGTCATCTAATATTATTACAATATGGATTTTATAACACTCATCATACAGCTTTAATCGTAATATTTTTAAATTATGATTATACACAATAAGATCAGGATCCAGTTCCAAGTCGCCCAATTCTTCATCTGTGAATTCCACAATAACTTCTTCGTAGGTTTGTAAATCCACATTCATCATATCAAGCAAAATGTATGCTTTTTGTTGAAAATATTCCGTTGCAATATGGGGAAGCATTGGAATTTGCACACCATTGTTTATAATAAGGACCTCTACAGGTGGTAAATATACAACTGGTTCGGAAGACATTGGTGTAGTGATGCTCAACGTTGAACTGAATGGTATAAAATTTAATACTTATAGGAGTTTGTGTGGTGGGAGTGCGCTTAACGTGCCCATAGAGTGGCCTTGAGGAGGCGTGGCATTGGGCGCGGTGAGTTGCCCTTATGGTTGTGACCTTTTGAAAAAAGTGCACCGTGTTGACCTTGAGGCGTTGCCTTGACCTTGAAAAAAGTGCACTAAGTTGACCTTGAGACGTTGCCTTGACCTTGAAAAAAGTGCACCAAGTTGACCTTGAGGCATGGCCTTGACCTTGAAAAAAGTGCACCAAGTTGACCTTGAGGCGTGGCCTTGACCTTGAAAAAAGTGCACCAAGTTGACCTTGAGGCGTGGCCTTGACCTTGAAAAAAGTGCACCAAGTTGACCTTGAGGCGTGGCCTTGACCTTGAAAAAAGTGGTGGGAGGTGCCCTAGCGCGCACCTTCTTTTACTACTACCCGCAGATGGAACATTTAATAATGCTACGTTAAATTTAATGCAAACTCCAAGATGTGGAAATCCAGATCATTTGGAAAATTATGTAATTCATTCCGAAAAATGGCCAAACAAAACTTTAAAATGGCATTTTTATAAAGGGAGTTATTTAATGAAACAATCAGCCAAAGAGGCTTTTGATTTATGGTCAAGTTATACTAATCTAAATTTCATTCATGATCCTTTAAAGTATGATATTTTAATTTCATTTCAAAGAATAGCACATACATGGATAAAGCGTAACTACACTTGCAATTCCTTTGACGGTCCTGGGAATACTTTGGGGCATGCCTATCTACCTCACGACAACGGAAGTTTGACAGAAATTCATCTTGATGCAGATGAAGATTGGTGGACTTTGACAAAATCACCTCCCAATAACAAAATAAGTATTTTTTCTGTATTACTTCATGAAATCGGACACGTCTTAGGAATTCGGCACTCAAGCAATCAACATTCATTGATGTATGCATACTACTACGCTTATCCAAATTTAACTGAAGATGACATCAATGCAATTCAAGAACTGTATGGTGTAAAGGTTACGCCGACGACGATGGAGACGGAGGCGACGACGTCGACGACAAAGCCTACTATTCCTGCGATAAATTCCACAATAGAGTCTACAACTCTGGCAAATATAACTGTAAATTCTACAGTCAATTCTAGAACGGTTGACCCACCTGTTATTTACCCCGATTTGTGTAAAGTATCAAAGGACATCGATGCATTTCTAATAGTCCTCGGAAAAATATACATATTTTATAACGAGTGGGTTTGGGTGAAAGGATTAAATATAAATTCATACGGAAAACCGCAGTTAATAACCAATTGGTTACACTTTCTACCATCAACGTTTAAAAAAATAAATGCAATTTACCAACGCCCCAATGGCCAGATAGCACTATTCGATGATATGTATATACATGTTTTTGATTTCCCATCGTTAAAATTTCATAATTCAATTGTACAATCAAATTTACATGTTGGTGGGGTTGTGACTGCAGCTGTAAATACGTACAGTGGGCAAACATATGTGTTCTACAATAATAGCGTTTACGTTGAAGTGGATGAATGCAGTTATTATCAAAAAATAATGATGCTTGGATATACACAAGATTTCATAGGATTACCCAGGGACATTAATGGTGCATTCCGATACACAAATGGACTGCTATATTTCTTCAGTGAAAATATGTATTATGAATATAACGAATTTACATCTTCGATGGTGAGAGCAAATCAGAAAGATTTATCGTTATTTTCGATTAATTGTCCAACGCTTGGGATTCTACAACAACTCAAATCACTTCTGATAAAGCTAACAAATTTGGACTTACCTTTATGATGTAATTCAATTATCTGTAAAATGCATGTAAGAAATAATGAAATAAAATGCTGTTTATTATAATATTGTTTTTTATTTAGTTTTTGTAAACATACCTTTTATATAATTTATAAAGCACATAAGAAAATATAATAACATTGGTAAGCATCAGTATAATTTCTAAAATCAAAATTACATTTTTATCATTATTTACAACATTGTTCATTATTAATTGATTTGAAACATTTATTACACTGCGTTTTTTATCGAGGAACATAAAAGTTGCATTCATCGCATTTGACACTCCCGGGATTATACTGGTGTTTATTTTAAATGTTCTTGGGTTAGTGTTATTATCGAGGTACATCATTTTCCATTCCGAAGGCCAATCATTGATTCCTTTATTGCTAGCGGTTATGTAGCATTGTCTGGCATCTTTGGGTTTGGTGACGAACAAAGTTCTATTAAGCAGAGCTGATAATAGTATGAATGCGGTGCTATTCATTTTTGATACTTTTGGCACTTTCTCTAGTTGATCGGTAATCTTGACATTTTTTGCAGATACACTTTTCAGCAATGCATCTAAAACAGTTTTTTATGGGTGGAGGTGGTCCGTCTATGTGGTCCTCATCGGTTGGAAGGTTGTAATGCTTATGACAAGGAAGTCTTATTTGGAAATATAAATCACTCTTACATTTTTCAGGCAGGAAATCCCACAATCTTTCCAAATTTAGACCATATAACGATCGCAAATATTTTTCAGGCAGATATTTTACATATTCACCAGTTAACTTGCATTCATCATACAATTCAATGGCTTTATTTATATTTTCAAATAATTTTATTTCGACTTCGTTAATTTCATCTGAGTTTTTGCACACAGTTGCTTTTGCAATTCATAATCACAAATAATTTTTTTAACATTAATAATTTGCTGTAGTAGACTTTCCAATCGATAGTTTAGTTGTTGCCGATTTCTTAAATGGAGTCGTTTAATGGGGGACGTTCTTGACATCACCATTATCAGTGTATAACTGACTTTTAATTTCATTGTCTCCACTTAAACACCGTATTGTTTGTAAATCGTGCATCAATTTCTTGCGGTTATACAATATAATTTCCCGCATGCATTCGATATTTTCATAATAGCAGTTATTTACCGTAGGTAAGATGTTAATGAATGCATCATCTGTGTCGGCTTGTAATCTATTGAATTCCAATAGACAGTTGTTGTAATATTCAAAAAATTGCATATTATTCAAGCGTTGCAAACGATATTCGATCATATCAATTACACGCCACAATTGATCCAACGCACTTTTATTTAGCATTATGACCGCACCCCGCCAACCGATGCTCACAATCTTTGATTTTCGGCACTTTGTCAGGTCAATACTTGCTATGTATCGAACACATTAATCCTGGGTTTGAAGTCTTCGTCATCGGATAAACGAGGTCTCTTCTGTTGGTAACTACATGTACACTTGCGTTCCGGCCGTAAAACACTCTTTTCCATGACGTTTTTGTACTGCATCAAAGTATTCCATTCAGGTTGAATGAAAGATATACTTTTTTTCGGTGAACTCAGACGCACACACTGGTAAAATCCTCGTACGGGGCTCAAACCAACAGTCACTTTAACTTGATTGTTCAGTGGATAATAGACTTCGTTAATTAATCTATCTTCACTGCTTAATTCGGTTTCGTGATCTTTCAACATATTCTCTAGAAAGTCACCGGCGATATCACTACTACAACCGCTGTTGCTGTCTTCGATTGATATACACGGCACGTCAATATCGTCACACATGTTTGCTAATACTAATTGATTTATTTAAACAATAATATTTGTCCTAATAACTTTTAATCTGATTGGTTGTTATAACAATCAATATGATTGGTTGAATGAAAATGAAATAATTTGCAAATATCTTCTAGTTTGTGTCTCGATTTACACGCATTCTTATGCGTGTGCATCATACAGTTTTACAATTTAACATTGTTTTATGAAAAATAGACACACGTTATAATTATTTAGGAAAATATAATCATAGAATATCAGTTAATTTTAATATATATTTTTTATGTAATTTAAAATTGTTTTTATTTATTACTCATCATAACAATTATTTTAGAATTGTGATTTTATTTAATAGTAGTTCTTATCAGTAACCGCATGGAGATTACGCGCTCCGTCTCGCGTCGATGACGTCACGTTATCGCTTAGGTGTGACACTCTAATGCCCTTCTGACCGTTGCGCAGATGGAGCGAAATGTGTTTTTTGGAAGATCGGTAAGAGATAATTATGCGCAGATTGAAGGAAAAGTGGTTGTTTCCAACAACCATCCCCGCTGATAAAGATCTCTCATTGAATTACATTGTTTTATTATTATATATTATAGTAGTATTTTTCAAAGACCATGCACATTTTCTACATTTGAAATTTAATATATTATTGATCATAATTGAATATTTATTTAAGGGTTATAATCGCATATTTTCAGTTATATCATAAATTGCAAGCGCTTAGGGCTGACGTCACATATTTTTTTCTATTTTTTTTTTACAAGTCCACATTGAGGTCCCATTATTATAGCACTTTTTCCATTCCTTATCAGTAACACTGTTTGGCGCAATGGGTAGCTCGTCGGGCTCTTAACCAGCCGACCGGTGTTCAAATCCTAGCAGGCAAAACTCACTAAAAAAATACGATGCTACCAAGCATACACTGTAACTTGGGTTGCATACTTTCAACCATCTAGTGGACAACTTGACAAACCGTCAAGACAAACAACGCTCCATCTAGTGGACAACTGGACTACCCGCCAAGACGCCATCTTAAAAACATCCCGCCAAGACATTCCCGCCAACTCGACTACCCGCCAAGACGCCATCTTGAAACATCCCGCCAAGACATTCCCGCCACGACGGTAGAGACACCAGACGCGTCGGGCGGGAGAAACTCAGAACTAATCACGACGCATGCGCACTTCATCCATGCACTGAAAACACATCCGGTTGAAGTACATGTAAAATCCCATAAGAGCTTAGGTGTGGCACCCGCTTTTTTATACTACTAAAATCATAATTATTAAATTTCTTACTCATTGCTTAAAAAAAGACAACAAAAATATTGATTTTTAAAATTGTATAGATTTCTTTGAATATTATAAAAATCTATAGATTACCGAACCCATATTACAGTACCCAGATTTTTTTAAAACATTTGAACTGACCACTGATGCATCTAAATTCTCACTTAGTGCTGTTTTATCCCAAAATGAAAATTGGTTACGCTTTACGTACGCTTAATGATAGTTGAGTAAAATTACAGTATAATAGAACGCAAATTGCTAGGTATTGTACGGTCCACAAAACAATTTAGACCATATCTATATGGAATTATGTTTTCTCTGTTCACAGATTATAGACCTTTAGTCAAGCTTTGTAACCTTAAAGAACCTAATTCAAAATTTACAAAATGAACTTTGAAAGAATATAATTTTGTATTAAGTTTTTTCACAACTTATACTACTCCAAATGTAATAGTTGCAGATAATAAATTTATTAAACAAGTTTTTATTTACTTTTTGCAATTACATTAAATTAAATTACACGCAAAAACTCCTTACCACCATCAGTCAAATTCTCTAATAGAAAGTCTACACTCAACTCTTCTAGAACATTACAGGCTTTTAGGTAAAACACCGGATAATAAAAAAATGTTGTATTGCATAATAGCTTACAATCATTCTATTTATTCAATTTTAAAGTTTTCTCCTTTAAAAATAGTATTTGGAGACACTGACAATAAAATATCTTTTTATTTGGACTACAATAAAAAAAATTTAAAAAATTATGTAAATGTAACTATAAAAAAAATAAAACATATTAATGATGCACTTTATGACAAAAAAGTTTTGATATTAGAAACTCAAAATGATAAAATTGACAGACCTCGTAAAGTAAAAGTATTTAAAATAGGTGACCGTGTTTACATAAAAACTAACAATCAAAACAAAAAGGAACCCAAGTTTTTAAGACTTTACGTTGTTGACAAAATTCACAAACATGACACCAATAACATTGGAAACGTCTCGACAAATACAACCTTAAAAAAACATGATAACAACTTAATGTTTTTTTCAAATCATTGCAAAACATTATCTTCCTTCTCATCTGGTGCTACACCAAGTGGAACGTAGTGATAGAGACTTTAAATGACAACCTTGGACTATAACCTTTGCAGAAAGGCAGCATACTTGACTACACCCCTATATTAAGTAACTATCAGACGCTAAAAAAAATTTTTGAAAAGCAATATTGTTTTTAGAAAAAAAAACATTATCTTATTGCACGCACATAGAACTTTAAAATATATCAAATATACTGATCAATCGCAATAATAAACTGATCCTTAAACAATACGATAATAAAACTGATCAGCTTTTACATCAGCTATTCTCTAAAGTTCAGATCACTAAACAAAAGCAAAGTTTAGTAAATAGATTAGGTAACATAATAATGTTTGTTACAGGTAACCTGAACGCAGCAGATGGACGACGATACAATCGTATAATTTTTAAATTGACACATAACTCTGAAAATCAAAAAACTCCCTAGTTAGCACAAGCGCACATTCTAAATAACAGTATGACCATATGACTTTAAAAAAAATAAAAATTGTTAAATAATACTTTAAACAAAATTTTATTAAATAATGCAGAAATTAACCAAATAATATCTGAAAGTTCAACCTATTCAATATTAAATCAATTAATTCAATCATTACAATTGTTTATTAATATTTGGATAGAATTAGAAAACGCTCTTACTTTTGCTCAAAAACGTCAACTACATATTTCCCTAATTGAAAACAAGGATCTTATTCAATTTCTTCATCAAATATCAAAATCTTTAAATCAACTTTAAAATTCTAATACAAAAGGATTAACTCCTTTTCATTATGCAGAACTTAGAAACATTCATTTATATAAATCGATTATAATAACAAAAAATTACCAACAAGATACAATTTTTATATTTATTTTTGATATTTCTTTAATTAAATCTTTTTCGGATTTTCAATTAATTGAATTGATTCTTATTTCTGCATACACCATAAATAATGAATTTTAAATGATTGTACTCTCTTATAAAACTTTGTTATTTACAACAAAATTTAGTGTTTTTATTGAAATTAATCAATGCCAACAAACCATTTTACTATCTCAAACTCAAAATTATGTGAAACACAATTATTGTCCTTTTACGATAATCAAACATGTCAGCCGTACATCTTTAATTTAACTTCAAATAAAAAAGTTCAAATTGATATAGCTACTTGGTTAATTAGTACACCCACTAAAAACAATTTAGACATCCAATGTAGCCAAAGTATTAGTAAAATTTTATTTTGGATTAAACATTATACATTTTAGTCTTGATTGTTCAGCTCTAATAAATTATAACAATTTGGCATTCAATATAAAATCTTCCTAAACGAGAGAAGTAACTTTGAAATTACCCAGTATTGGTAAATTACACCTACATAAGTCAAATAATAAATTGATTAACATTTTTAAGATTAATCTATCACCAATTAATACTATAAATTTAGTACAGAACAAATTAAAGCTAATGAACTAAATAGAATTACTCTCGAATGCAAGTTCTCCGGTTGCCACCAGCTTACGTATTAGTTCATTTATTTTTAATATTATACTTATCTCTATAATGATATGTTTTATAGCTTATGTATATTGTTACCGTAATTCTTTCAAACAAAAACTAATCAATATTTGACAAAAATCTCATAATGAAAATATTAATCTAAATGAAATTGCTAATTCATCTCTTTTACAAAGCAAAACTCAAATATTGTCACCATGTTTAAGATTCTTAGCATAAAGGAGTTACGTCATGGTATTTCACTACTCAGCAGTAGTAAATTACTACAATTATATTATTATATTATCATGTTATTCATATATTATATTTCAGTACAAATTGTTATGTTATCATTAATTTTAGTTAGTTCTGTTTCTACTCTTTTGAGAAGTCATTCAATTAATCAAATGTATTTAAAATAAAATAAAAATTTTAAAAATATAATTAACTAATTAAATGTGAAAAGCGTACGACTTGAGACAAAAGATCCGAGAAAAATATTATAATAAAATATGGTATAAAAGCCAATTACAAAATATACAAAATATTAAAGAAGATTGATAAGAGCAGTTAGAACCAATAAGAAAAGGCGGGGGTGTCTCAAAGCTCTATAAAGAAGATTTATAAATGTTGACATTTATCTAAACAATTTGTCACCCGCAGCATTTTTTGAATATAAAATAGTAAGAAAAATCAAAAATTAGTTGGTGAGGTCTAAAGATCTTACCAAATTATCACAACTAAATAAGTGGGTACTTAAAAAAAATAATTATAAATAAAAACCATTTCATAAATTAACAGAAAATTGAATTGAGCCGCTCGCCACAATGAGCGTCGACGATAATGAGGTTATTGTAAAAAACATTTTAGAAAATCCAGAAAATCTATATTTACTAATTAAAAAATGTGAAACCCAATACAGATATTTTCTACACACAAGCGGATTTTAACAAAAAGTTCCTCAAATTTATTAAATCAAAAAACAATCAAAACTTTACGTTTAATAACAAAATTTTAGTTCAGAGTATCACTTTTATGCAAAAAAATAAGAAGACTAATTTATTTGTTATAATGAGTAGATTTAAACAATAAAAAAATTATTATATTACAGCATTATATTAAATCATCTGAATATGTAAACTGTTTGTACTCTAGGCAAAATATGTCTGATCTAATGATCTTATATAAAATAATCAATAGTTGTATTGACTGTTCAAAATTGCTGTCTAAAATAACATTTTAATTTAACTAGCACGGTCAAAATTTTAAAAATATGACCTTGTATAGAATTGCATTCATAGAACTAATTATTTGTACTATAGTCCATTATGCCGATTAATACGCCTAGGCAACAATTGTAAATTAAATCTGTTTGAAAAGTCTACAAATAAGTTTAAGGTTTAAGGTAATTTTGGTAAAATCTTTACGTTTTGTTTTGTTTATGTAATTATTATAAAACAAGTGAACCGTTAAATAAATAAATAAATTACTGAATTTTTAGACTATTAGAAAATTAATATTTTAAAATGTTTCCGGATAAGGGAAACTCTAATATACATCTTCACCGGCTCAAACAAAATTAAAGTTAGTAAATTGTACGCTAAAGTAAAGTACATTTATCATACAACTGTATATTTAAAAAAAAACTCCTTTAGTCTACGTCACAGTTGTTAGGTTAACCAAAGTGCTTAAAGTGCGCTAAATTCCATCTGACTCAAAACTGTCCAAAACTCAGAGACATGACAGTTAAAAGCCAAGCCTCGCTAATTTTATCAATTGCCTTGTACGAGGGGCACTGCTAAAATTAGCGAAATCAGGTACTGCCTGTATTGCCAGCGATCTTTAATTGTCATAATCGTAAAATTTGACGTTTTTCACCTATAATTCAGTTGACAGTTTAATTTCAAACTGCTCAGTTTTGTTTCAACAAAATTTAACAAAAGCAATAATTGTGTGAAAAATAAAAATTTCAAATCGTGACTTCCGAGTAATAATTTTTTATAATTTTTGATACGGTTTAACACCGCAGCAATGTGTGGAAAAACTTAATTTGTTATTTGGGAATGAAGCACCATTCAAAACTATGGTTTACAAATGGTTCGCAAAATTCAAGCTTGAAAGACCAACGTTTAATGACATTCTTTGCAAAAATCGTCTATGCAGCTCTGTTGTCGTAAAAAATATTGATGCTGTGCGTGAAATAATTTTGTTAGATCAACATGTGACCTATAGTGAGATAGAGGCATTTTTAGGCATTGCAGAGAAACAAATACATACAATTTTGCACGATCATTTGCATGTCAGGAAGCTTTGCAGTCGTTGGATCTCACACAATTTGAAAGAAGAACAGATACGTGTCAATTTGGTATATAACATCGTTACAGGTAACAAATTTTGGATATATTCATATGAGCCTGAAACTAAACAGCAATCAACTGTATGGGTGTTTTAAAATAAACCTAAACTCACTAAAGTGGTGCGTTCACGAAGCGTTTCAAAACGAATGATTGCTTGTTTCTTCAAATAAACGGGTCATATTGCAACTGTTGCATTAGAAGATTGAAAGACAGTTAATGCTGACTGGTATACTTTAATTTGTTTGTCAAAAGTTATCGTTGAAATCAGAAAGAACAACATAAACCGGCGAATTATTGTTCATCATGACAATGCAAGCGCTCACACAGCACGACAAACTGTAGAGTTTTTAATAATATTAATAATAATAATAATAAATTTATTGGTCATAAAAAACAAAAATTACAATAACCAAAGATTAGTGGATTAGTGAAATAGATCACAAGTTGATCAATTAAACTGTTCTTTGTCAAGAATTTTTGTAAAAAAAAATATACATGTAAAATAAAATAAAACAAAATAAATTGTAAAAAAAACTAATAATAATAAAAAATAAAATAAAATATAAATTAAAATAAGTGAGTACAAACACATAATCTTAAAATATAATTTAAACATATAACAAATTAAAACACAAACAATGTATTTGTTTATTTAAACAAACATACATATTAAAATTTTACTCAAACAAAACAGATTTATAATACGATTTAAATAAATATAAATTATTCTGGCTCATGTTTAGGAAATTGTAGCATTTAACAACGTTATAAAAGAAGGACTTTTTAAATAGTTGTAATTTATGTTTTGAGATACTCAAAAGACATCTACTTCTAATATTAATGTTGCGTATTGTCGATCTAAATGTCAGCTTTTGAAACAAGTATGGAGGAGTTTTGTTATGAATGACTTTGTAATAAAAACAGCCCGAATGTAACTTACGACGACTAGACATAGACAACCATTTAATTTCTTTTAGTTTGTGTAAAACTCTTTGTCTTCTACTCATGCCAAATATCAACCTCAAACATGAATTCTGCATTTATTGAATTCGATTAACATCAGATTGATTTATAGCAGCATCATACACAGTATCACAAAAATTAAAATTATACAAAACAAGTGATTTGCATAGTATGATCTTAACCGTTTAATTCATAAAGTGGCGATTTATGTAAATAGATTTTAGAGTTAAATAAGACTTTTGTATTAAGAGTAAAGTATTTTTCTTAAAACAAAGATCACTATCCATTAGAATGCCTAAGTTTTTTGTGCAATCAGTAAAACTCAACACTTTATTATCAATAACTATTTTCATTTTTTGCATAATTAAGTTTCGTGATTTGATTGATTTAAAAACCATAGCTGTGGACTTAGATCTATTAATTTGTAATAAATGGAGCATTGAATGTTTGATTAATTCTCAAATATCACTACTAATTTTATCTTCTGCAGCACGCAAATCATTTACATCAAAAGGCATATATAATTGTGTGTCATTCGCGTATAGGTGATAATTGCAGTTGCAGATTACTCTATGTAAATTATTGGAATAAATAGTGTATATAGCAAAGAACCTAAAATAGATCCCTGCGGTACACCTAATTTAATCTCGACTGAAAAAGAATTGCTGTTTTCTATACTATACTAAAATACACAATAATTAATACAGATTTAACTTTAATACACAATATTTAAAAGAGAAATAACTAAAATACACATTATTTAATAGAGAAATAACTAAAATACGCATTATTTATTAAAGAAATAATTAAAATACACATTATTTAATAGAAAATTGACAAAATACACTTTATTTGAAGAAAAATAACTAAAATACACATTATTTGTTATAGAATTAACTAAAATACACAAAGTTTAATAGAGAAATAACTAAATTACACAATATTTATTATAGAAATAACTAAAATACACAGTATTTAATAGAGAATTACTGTTTGTTGTGCACTGTTTGTTTACGATCACTTAGATATGAAATAATTAAATCACTCGCAGTAGAACCTAAACCAAAAAAAATTAAGAATTGATATTAAATCCTGACTGTACATTCGGCAAGATATTATATTCTCAAGATATTTACGTAATTGTATTTCTAACACTTTTTAAGTACTTTTTGTCATAGCGGGAAAAGGATTAATGGGAAAATCATTAAATGTTATTGGATTGCAAATTTTAGATATTGGTATGATATATGAAAGCTTCTTTCTAGCACTTTGGAACTCTAGATGTTGTAATGCATAAATTAATTATGTAAGTGATAATTTCAATTAGCTTATCTGAGCAAAAGCTTAACATTTTTAAGTTGATATTATCAGCACCTGTTGCATTAGATTTATTTTGTTTTAATATGCGTTCTCTGAACATTTAGTTGTTTGAAACTAAGTTTGATATAAATGTTTTTTTTATTGTTGTTGTAATAATCGAATTTATCATTATTTAGAAGAGTTACTGCGGAGTTTAGAAAATGGTTATTTAAAGCATTAACATTCTTTAAATTATTAGGTATAACAGATTGTTTCTTTTGACAAATATTAGGTTTTTTAAGTTTTTTCCATAGATTAGGTTTGTTACCACTGTTTTTTTGACACTCAAATTCTAGATAAATCTTTTGCACTTTTTGACCAGTAACAACATCCAACTAATGACTCATTGCTCATATTTGCCTGATTTATCGCTCAATGATTTCTTCTTATTTTGACATATCAAAAATAAAATGCGTGGCAAGCGTTTTTTATTGCCTGAAGAGGCCGTTTAAGCATTTAAATTACTTGTTTTGGAAGTACCTTGCTCAGAGTAGCAAAATTGGTTTGAAAATTGGTTTCATCGGATGCAAAAGTGTATAAATTTTAAAGGAGAATATTTTGAAAAGCAATAAAGCTATTTACATAACGTAATTTGTGTTTTGTTTTACATTTTCCGCAAACTTTTGCAGTGTCCTTTGTATACATAGCTAGATTAAAAAAAATAAACAGATTTAAATATAAATTTTAAATCATTAAACTCAACATCACTATCAGCAAGAAACGCTTAGGAGACCATACTAACATCTACAACAACAGCAGTTGTTGTTGCAGAGGCAACAAAAGCAACAACTATTGCAGCAACTAAACAGCTGCAGCAACAACAGCAAAACCAAAACTTTTATTTAAAAATTTGTGTAAATTTTTTTAAGGTTAAAAAAGTATTTTGGTAATTTTGACTAACCTTGTATAATAATCTGGAAAGTTTATACAATATTGCTACAACAGCCGGTTGCTGTAAGAAACTGCGTCTATTTTGGAAACTAAATGATTAATTTCTATTTTTTAACTGTCTTATTATCGCTGCCCTTTTTGAATGTTTCAAAGTGCAAGGTTAAATATAGCAATAATAAAAATGAGCAAAACATTAACTTTGCTAGATAAATATTGACTTGAATTTGCAACAAAATTAAGCAAGCTGTGGGTTGTACTTTTTTTGTTGAAAATTAGCAATAATTTACTGTATAAGTAGAACCATTTACATCTACGTAAAACAACAATAAATAAAAACAATATAATACATATTAGTCTAGTCAAAGTAGCTTTTCACTTCCGAAAAAAAAACAAAAGTTTTGAAACTTTTTACACTGAATTATATGTACCTAGAAAAGAATATAATAAAAGTTCTGACAAATGTGATACAAGCTCTAGCGGCAACGACCAAAAACAGGAATATTTTGTTTCCAGCGTTACCCATAGCTCTATAAGATGAGCTTGGGCTGTTCAATACATCAGTAATACTTACAGTGTAGCTTGTTTTTTGAACAAATTGAAACAAACAAGTTTTCTTTTTCAATATGTAGCGAAAGTCGTAGTCGAAGAAGTATGAAATCATTTATTCCTGTAATTTACAATTGCTGACTTGAATATACATTCCTTTCTACTTTGCCGTGGTTTGGTTCAATGAATAATATCTGATTTTCAGAAAAAGTTAAGTCATAAAATGAACAATAAAATCAACATTTTTGCCAACTATTGCTATTTTGTCACTAGTTAAAAAATTTATGACTCTTATGCGGATCATCAATGTATCAGCGTCACTAAATGCTTTTTCTGTTTTAATACCATGGTCCTGAAAAACAGTTAAGAGGAATGAAATAAGTCTAGATTTATTGTATTTATTAAAAAGAAAATCATTCTGTTTGACTGTGATTTGTGTTTAAAGTTTATGTTAACTAACTTCTTCAGCTTATACCTTCGGTTCTGTTTAGTTTTCTTTGTACTTGATGGTGCCGTTAAATAACCATCAAACACAACGGTACAGCTCTTGCCGGCGTAATGCTTGAAACTATAGACTACATAACATGGGCAAATGGTTGAGATTAAGAACTTTTTGAGCCACACCACATTGTGTAACAGTAATCCTTTATTCAAAAGAATGTCAAAACCGAGAAGATTGGTTTTTTTTGTAGTACAGAAAAAGTATTGTTTAAAAGTTCTCCTAACCTAGACGATCATCATCATTACCATTAATAATATTAAACAATCTATTGCACAATATATTGCTAAGACCCCCTAGACGTTGCAATATAATTGCGCAAACTTTTTGTTAGTTACTGGCACTTCTGCAGTCAACATGTAGAATAATATAAAGCAAGTTGTGGAACCATTGCTTTAGTTATAGCTTTAAAAAAGAAAATGAAAAAATATGCAGATAAAAAAAGGAATGGTTGAAAAAAAATACTTTAAGGTTATATTGTACAATTTTTTTGTTTTTTGCATATCAGAGAAAAAAGCGTTGCATCAAACAAAAGACTAGTAACAACACAAAAAACTTTTTTTAATTTTTAGCGCCCTATAACTCTGAAAGCGCTAGGAATACTAGAAAAATGCATAAAATTATTTATTGTAAATTTTATAAGCTTTTATTATGTATATAGTCAACTTTTACCTCCAACCTACAGTTCTCAAGATAATAAACTAAAATTAAAAAAAAATGCCTTGTTATTGGTCATTGCCGCTAGAGCTTGTGCAATATTTGTCAAAACTTTTAGTATATTTTTTATTAGGTACCTATAAATAAGTGTAAAAAGTTTCAAAACTTTTGATACTAGACTAATATATAAAATATTCAATATAAAAAACAAAATGAAAAAATTGACATAAAAATATAACATTTATTTAATATGATTTAATTAATTCTTTAACATAGATTTACAACAAAAGAAATTAAAATTGTTTAATAAACAATTTGTAAATTTACATATTCTATCAATCGGACTTAAGAATTTATAATTAATAGTGTGACCTTTTTTTTTTTGTTTGGCCAAAGCTGCGGATAATTTAGAGTTTTTAATTAACGGCTTACCACGAGCTAGCAGCGGAGACCTGGGGAGGGGTTCAATAAGTTTAAAGAAAACAGTAATTACCGAAAAATCAATTATATATTTCCGCAAACCGGACATCACATAGAATTTTACATATCTTAGACAAAGTAAATAGGGCGCCACCTAGGTATAAAGGCCTAGGACCTTGGTTAACGTTTAATTAATTAATTAAATTATTTATATTTAAATTGGTACCAATAGTGAAACACTTGAAGAGTTGAAATTAAAGTGATAAATTAATTTATAATGCCGCGACAATTTTAAATACAAGATTAGTATTAATATAAATGGTAACTCTTATCTGTAATCTTGCGATGATGATGTTACGGACTCCATGCGGTGGTCGTCATTCTTTAAATTGGAGTTTTTTTAATCTATTACTAATTCCAATCCAGCTGCTTTCTCTTTGTCCATTAATTCTATTCTATTCCGATATATATGCGGCTTTCATTGGCACGTGTATGGAGATTCCAGCGGAAGGGTGAAAAAGGCCTTAAATTAACACATCACGTGGTAAGAAAAATGTCGATTAACACTAGCGCACGTAACCCAATGCTAACGTTACATAGAAATTACATAGATATAAAATTAACTACCTTTAGTTATTGGGCGGCCTTCTTGAAACTTTATTAAAACCAGGGCATCAAATATCAAGTATTTGCACTCTTAAGCGCAAACTGATGCTTACGACGTACCCTGGCAGAGAGAGCCATGGGGGGTCGAGTCAGGCTTTAAAATTGTGACCATGAAAATTACTTCATTTCAGTAACACAATTGGCGCTGCTATCGAGTTTTTAGTGTTTTTATTGTTGTGTTGTTGGCAGTACTGACGCGTACCGTTGGCGCCTTGATAAAGTTGTTTATCCGCCAATTTTAATTGACAGATGACAGTCAGAGCAGTCACTTGGCCTTGAGACAGCGCAATTATATTAATTATGTATTTGACAACCATAGTTTGTTTACTTGTATGCTTGTGCTATATTAATTATATGTGCCAATAATTATTCATGGTGCTCAGTTTGATATAGGTATGGAAGGTATATTAAACTCAAGATATTGAGGTTAGTAATTTTGTATTTTACTTGAGGTGTATAATTACAGTCATAAACTGCTTTTATTTTGGATTAATCAGAATGTAATTAGAAATGGCAAATTAGCAATATTTTTAGTTAACATCGTAAATAAATTGAATACAATGTAGCTTATAAACAAAAACTGTAAAATATCGAGTCAAAACAGTCCTATTGGCATGATAATATATATATTATATTATTTGGATTTACCTAAAAGATATTTCTTGTTGACTAAAACCTGCTATTCTGAAAGTACGCTACAAATTTTAATTAAAAAGTGATCTGTTTCTGTATTTAGTAATTTCAAAATAGATCATATTTAAATATATTTTTCTAAGAATAAATTGATTTATAGTATATTAATTCTAAAATAAAAGCGGCTTATTACTGTAATTATATCCGTCAAGTAAAAGTACAAATTAAGTTACTTATTTTAATACCTGCAGGAAATTTTTAAAGTTTAATATGCCTTCCATCTCTAAAACAGTGATCATCATGACATTTTACAGGAATATTATTAATATACATAGTTCTGACAAAGACTGTTAAAAAAGAATTATGAAGACAAATAAATTTATGAGTTATTAAAATTAATATATTCTTAAAATAATTAATTATTTTATTTATATATTATATATACTGCTTAAATATTTAAAAAGTACAAGTTTTAGTATTTTTAAATATTTTAATGCAGTAGTTGAATTTTATTATACTCTACTATATAATTGGAATATTATGCATGTTTAAACTTCCCGCGCATATTTTGCTTTAAATTTCCCGCGCATCGTTCTGTTACTGGCGACGGTGGCGCTCCTGTCGTTACTTGCAAAGAAGTACCACTACCGTGGTCACGTGGTAAATCAACTCGGTTCGAACAAAATACATAGGAGTCGCGCATCTATATTATCTATGGAGAGAGCTATCCGTACCCAAGGAACGTAAAAGAGCGCTCACGGTACATTTTTTCTACTCGCACAAAAACATTTTATTTTTATTATTCTTGAACACAATTTTTTGTTTTAAAACCGCAATTTCTTATTTCTTATAACAACAACAATTTATTATCCGGCTTATAAAATAATATAATTGATATTAATTACATACTATTTATTCATGAGATATACAAATGAGAAACTGTGAGGGTTCAATTTATGATTGGCTTTAATCTAATATTATCTATTTAATTTTGCTGGTTAAAGTACCCAACGCTATGGGGTTGATCAGGCTCCATAAGGCGCTGGTTTAGCTTTGTCAATTGTCACGTTACACTGCCCCCTCACGAACAAAAAAAAAAAATTGGGAGTACTGCCCAACCGAGAATTTTTTTTTTCTAACTTATGTTTACAGAATGATTAATGATAATTACAATGAGGTTACACCACTTATTAATTAATATTTACTAAACCTACATATAGTCCCAACTAATTACAAATTGTTTTTAATAGTATTCAAGTTTATTGTAGACCAAGGAAATCTAATAAATTATGCTGATGACACTAGTGTGGCAATATGTGCCAAAAATGAAACAGATTTGCAAACTGCTGTAAATGCAGTAATAGTAGCAATGAAATCTTGGTGCCATAATAATAAACTCATTTTGAATGAAAAAAAATCAGTGTTTGTAAATTTTTTTATTAGAAAACCACCTTTAATTAGTATTGTAGATTGTAGTGTAAACACAAAGTTTTTGGGTATATATGTTGACCAATCATTAAGATGGGATCGACATATTGAGTATGTTGCCGATAAATTAAATAAGGCTTATTTTTATGTGTTAAAGTTAAAACCGTATGTAAACGTTTCGTCATTAATGACTATTTATTACTCACTTGTTTATTCACATTTGACTTATAATATCATTATTTGGGGTAAAGCAGTAAATGTTAATCGATTATTTGTTGCGCAAAAAAGAATTATAAGACTGATTTATGGTTTAGATCATAGAGAATCTTGTAGAGACATTTTTAAACAAAACCGTATTCTGACTCTAACATCAATTTATATATATAAATGTGCAGTTTATACCAAATCAAACATTTCTAATTTTAATAGAGTTGGAGATAATCACATTTATGCAACAAGAAATAAAGACAGTTTAAGAATTCCTAATCACAACACAAAATTTTTTGAAAATGCACCTATTCATGCTTGCTATACTATTTACAACAAGCTTCCATTGTATTTAAAAAACTTGCATTTATTAAAATTTAAACAGGAATTTAAACTTTATTTAATAAAAAAATCTTCTTATAGCTTTAACGAATTTATAAATACTAATCTGTGATCTAAAGTTTTGTTTATTTTAATGTTTATTGTATTTTATTAAATTAACCACTGTTTATAATTATGTATGTACTTTGTAATTTATATTTCTTATATATTTTGTAATTAAGACTTGTCCTATGTTCAGTTTTTGAATCTTTGTGGATTAAATAAAATTATTATTATTATATTCCTACATCTAAATTGTAACTTATAATAACCCAATAAATCTACTTCTAACTATCAGCTAATCTATATACTTTAACTATTAATAATTGGTATACGTATACTTTTGGCATAAATTTAATAAAATACCATAGCCAGACACATGAAACTCATTACTACACTTGTTGCTTTTGCTTTAAATCTTTAATGTGCCATTTCCCAACTTCTACTCCATCACTAACACGTTTCAGTGAGTAGACCAAACCAGAATGAACCTTACTAATCTCACACAATATATATTTGGGAGCCAACTTGGAAGTGAAGCCTTCCGCAGCTTTAGACAGAACGTGATTTTTCTTCCACACTAACTCTCCTAATTGAAACCGAATTGCTCTTTTACAAAAATTGTAAGTGTTGGAATTTTTTCTGTATGCAGAATCTAAGTGCTTAATAATGTCCGACTGTATACTCGTAAAGTTTCTCAACTTTTCCGAATACTCGTCCCTATTACGTGCAATAATATTCCCTTTCCTCACGGCTCCGTGTAACCTTCCATCTATAAAGACATTACGACCGAATATCAATGCGTTAGGAGAATACTTAGATACTTCACTAACCGCTGAACGTAAAGCAAAACCAATTTTGTTAATGTTTAAGTCCCATTCCTTATGTTTATTACCATCCAAATACGAACGTATAGCCGTACCTATAGTTCTATTTCCTCTTTCAGTAAAATTTACTTGTGGATGATAATGTGCGTTGTACCATATATTTTCAAAGTGGTATTCATTACATAATCTCTTGAACTGCGTACTAACAAATTGTGCACCATTATCAACCATTATAATTTGAGGCACCCCAAACATTAAAAATACGTCATTTTCTAAATACCTGCAAATTTCTGCAGAAGTGGCTTTTCTTAGAGGGAATAGAAGAACCCATTTCAAATACCAGTCGGTAACCACAAACAAATAAGAATTACCTTTTTTGGACCGGGGTAGCGGACCAATGATATCTGCCGAGATTATTTGAAATGGACCTTTGACTTCTTTTTGCTTACCCATTTGACCAGCACGAGCGATATTGGGAGATTTTTGAGATGCACAAACCTGACAGCATTTTACATACTTTGCAATATCTCTTCTCATCTGAGGCCAATAATAAGTCTCAGCTACCTTAGCTACCGTCTTAAAATATCCCAAATGTGCAGCAAGTGGTGAATCATGACACTCTTGTAACACTTGTTTACGAAAAGCACGCGGTACGACTCGTTTCCAATCTATCTCGTTCACCGGTGGTATTTGATTGCGAACTTGATTTTGTTTGTACAATATTCCATCATCAAGTCTACAAAGTGGATAATTTTCTGGTTCACTAGAAACTTTTTTACACATTTTTTCATACCATGGCTCTCTTTAAATATTTCCAAAAGATATTAGTGCAAGATTTGGACTCCTAGAAAGTGCGTCTGGAACTATATGTAATCCTCCTTTGCGGTGAATAATTTGCATACTGTACTGGCTCAGTTTCATCGCCCAGCGCGCCAGTCTGCCTACAGGGTCTCGCAAGTTTTGAAGCCACAATAATGAATGATGGTCTACTATAGCCTTAAAGGATACGCCTTCTACATACACCCTGAACTTTTCCACTCCAAAAAGTAAAGCTAGACACTCTCTTTCGGTTACGTCATAATTTCTCTCAGTTTTGGTCAGTGATCGGCTCGCGTAAGCAATTACCTTTTCCTGCTCATCTTGAACCTGCGTTAAAACTGCACCTAAGCCGTAGTTCGATGCGTCAGTCTGCACAACAATTTCTTTGGTAAAGTCGGGATTAGCCAGAATCGGTGCGTTAACCAAAGCTTCTTTAATTACAACAAAAGCTTTGTCTGCTTCATCCGTCCAATCGATACCTTGTTTTTTCCGCTTGCCGTTTATTATTTGATGAATCGGAGCCATTAGTGTCGCAAAGTGTGGAATAAAACGGCGGTACCACGAGCATAAGCCCGCAAATCTCTTTACTTCAGTCACGTTTGTGGGGACCGGGTAACTTAACATAGCTTCAACCTTTTCTGGGTCCGTTCGCAAACCTCCTTGGTCAATAATGAAGCCAAGATACTTAATAGATGAACGGCAGAACTCGCATTTCTTGTTATTGATTGACAAACCTGCATCTCGAAGACGTTCAAACACAATATTTAGAACTTTAATATGTTCTTCGAAGGTAGATGTTGCAATGACTATATCATCCAGATATACGAATACTTGAGGTTCGAGATCTACACCTAGGACATTTTCCATCAATCGTTGCTGCGCTTGCGCTGCGTTCGCCAAGCCAAATGGCATAACTAGAAATTCAAACAATCCCCTACCGGGTACTACGAAGGCTGTCTTCTCGCAAGCGGACGGATGTAGAGGAATCTGCCAAAATGCATTCTTTAGATCCACACTTGATATAAACTTAGAATTTGACAATCTACTTAAGATGTTATTTAGATGAGGTAAAGGATATGCATCCTTTTTAGTCACGGCGTTTAATTTTCTACCATCAAAGCAAAGGCGAAATTCCCCATTAGCCTTTTTAACCAACACTACTGGAGACGACCAAGCGCTTTTAAACGGTCTGACTACGCTTAATGCTAACATACGATCTAGCTCTGAATTTAGATGCGCTTGCATATATGGGGACAGAATGTGATGTCTTTGCTTTATAGGCATGGTATTTCCGGTATCTATATGGTATTGAACTAGGTGGGTACGACCTAGAGTAGGGGTTGCTAGAGAGTTAAATAAGTTTATCACATCATCCAAAGATTTTTGTTGGTCAACGGATAGTTTAGATTCATTTAAAGGACCAGTAGACAAACTACAATTATTATTTAAAGGTTCTGGGCTATCCATGCACCAAGTTTTATTTTTTAAGTCAGCGCAAAAGTGAATTGACTCCAAGAAATCAGCACCCAAAATTAGCGGTATTTGAATTTCTGGACTAACTATTGCCGTGACAACAAGTGAAACATTATTAATTTTTACTGGTATATTTACGGTACCTAAAACATTATGCCTTCTTCCATCAGCGGTAGATACAGCGTTTAATTTGCCAGAGTTAATTTTTAAATTAAACCTACGAATCCATTCCATTCCAGGACTACCAAGTACTGAAACATTAGCTCCGGTATCAATAAGAGCTAAAACGCTACAATCAAATATTTTGACAGGAACATAGGGGCGGTTATCATATTTCTTATCAACAAATACAGGACATGTACTTGGGTTAGTCCTGTATGATTTATAAAAATCTTTGACCACATTGATCCAATTGGTCCACTCCTGCTTTGATGTTTTAACAGTCTGATTACTGGTCGATATATTCTTATTACGACTGTTAGTAATAAGAAAATGTCTTAGTTTTTTGTACAATTTGTACATGTCAATTTTGTAACTCCTGCTTTCCCACACTTAAAGCAAAACTTTTCCTTTCTGGGCAATTTTCATGCTGAAAAACTGTGCCCGGATTTCTTACAGTTCCAACACAAAATCTCTACATTCGACTTAGAAGGGGAATACGGATTACTAGCTTGCAACGATGCAACCTGAACCTTAGGAGTGGGGTTTTGTCGGAGCGTGACTTCAATTTTTCTACTCAAATCTATCAGTTCTCTAACTGAACTAACATCAACTAAACTGAGGCGAGAAATATAAACTGGTAATAAATTCTTACGGATGTAACGAATGCGAACTGATTCGTCAGGTAGAACAGTCAGGCGCGTAAATAAGTTTTCCATTATGGCTATATAAATAATTATTTTTTCGTCCCTATGTTGTTTCCTAGCCCGAATTTCATCCCACAGCTGGTCATCATAATCTGGTGGTATAAAGTCTTTCTTGAGTAAACTTACAAGTTCTTGCCAATTACCTACTTTAGTTTTTACCGAGCGAAACCAGAACAATGCAGACCCTGCAAATAAATCAATCGCGGACTGGAATAGGAGCTATCCTTAATTCTTCCACTTTTTCGAGAAAAGAGAGCAACGCTAATGCATCACCTTCGCCGTCATAAGTTAGCCCCCATTTATATATCGGAAAACTATGTTTTGGCTTGACATGAGATGTTTTAGACCTAACCAACTTTTTCCTGTTATCATCATCTTCATCAGATGAGTACAAGAATTCGCCTGTCTCTGCCCGTCCACCATCTATAAACGTGCTACTGAGAGTTTCTATTAAAGTTTCCATCTTACCAGTTGTTCTAGCATCATAAATAACTATTTTGCCCAAAGTATCTTTCTTAAATTTAGCCATATCAGTTATTTCAAACTCGGTATATCTTTCTAACCTTCTTTTAACATGCCCTAATCTAGTTTTAATTCTCCTCTCGCTAAGTTTAGCATCCGCTCCAGGAAATGTGGACACCAGGTTTTCTATATCAACCATAGAATCAGTAATTTCTGTTGCATCATCTTTGTACATATGTACCTCTTCGGTTGTTATCAACGGAACCCCATCTTTAATAAAGCCTTTTAAAATCATTTTTAATTCTTTAACATCAATATTAGTAGTTTCTGAGAATCCTCTTACTTTTAGTTCGTATATTACTTGACCTTTGCGGAGATCATCTACATGTATACCCTTATTCATTGTAAAATGGTTTTCTTTTTCTCAAAGCGGGAAATAAAATATTAATGAAATGTTATTATCTCTGTGAACTCCTTTCTACCAAGATTATTTTAGGATATTTTCTAAAGACTATTAGATTTGTGAATTAATGTTTACAAAATAATTTTAGATATTATTTAAATAGTATACCTAAATAAAAATAAATACCTATCTCAGCCCAAGACTTGATTAAAAATACTGAAATATTATTAACTTACTAAATTTATCTTTACAAAAAAATATTTCAAGGCATTATCCAGATACCAACTATCTTTGAAATGTTATTAATCTGGTTAAATAATTTCCAGATAAAAATAATTCAAAATACCATTAAACATTAATTAACTTGTAACCGCATGTCCACGATCAAATATACTATTAAGATGTTAATAAAGTTGTAAATCACTTAATGCAAAAATCAAATTCAAAACAGCACTGAACCTTATTAAACTAGTAAATTTATTTCTACAAAAAAAATCACTTTAAAATATTATTTAGATTTGTAAATGTATATCTACAAAAAGTAATTCACAACCTCTCCAACTCTGTAAATTTATTTCAAAAAAATTTAATTAATTGATACCATTGAAAATCTGTAAACACATTCAAAAAAACAAATTCCGTTTAAATATTAAAGTCAATCTGCAATTCTCTCAGAAAAAAATTCACTAAAAATATTGAAATATTTTTATCTCAATATATTTCTTTCTACAAAACATCACTTTAAAATATTATTTTAATATTAAAAATTTGTAATTTTATAACATATTATTATGATCAACGCTATCACCTCAAATTTGAAAATATAATTAGAGAAATCAAATAAACATATTATTTAAATGTTATTAATTTCGTCATTTTTTTTTTTTTTTTTTTATAATTTAAACCTGATCCAGCCCCAATACGTTAGGCGCCATTTTTATGTGACCTTTTATTTTTTTGTTTGGCCAAAGCCGCGGATAATTTAGAGTTTTTAATTAACGGCTTACCACGAGCTAGCAGCGGAGACCTGGGGAGGGGTTCAATAAGTTTAAAGAAAACAGTAATTACCGAAAAATCAATTATTTAATTCCGCAAACCGGACATCACATAGAATTTTACATATCTTAGACAAAGTAAATAGGGCGCCACCTAGGTATAAAGGCCTAGGACCTTGGTTAACGTTTAATTAATTAATTAAATTATTTATATTTAAATTGGTACCAATAGTGAAACACTTGAAGAGTTGAAATTAAAGTGATAAATTAATTTATAATGCCGCGACAATTTTAAATACAAGATTAGTATTAATATAAATGGTAACTCTTATCTGTAATCTTGCGATGATGATGTTACGGACTCCATGCGGTGGTCGTCATTCTTTAAATTGGAGTTTTTTTAATCCATTACTGATTTCAATCCAGCTGCTTTCTCTTTGTCCATTAATTCTATTCTATTCCGCCATATATGCGGCTTTCATTGGCACGTGTATGGAGATTCCAGCGGAAGGGTGAAAAGGGCCTTAAATTAACACATCACGTGGTAAGAAAAATGTCGATTAACACTAGCGCACGTAACCCAATGCTAACGTTACATAGAAATTACATAGATATAAAATTAACTACCTTTAGTTATTGGGCGGCCTTCTTGAAACTTTATTAAAACCAGGGCATCAAATATCAAGTATTTGCACTCTTAAGTGTAAATTTTCTAAATAATGACGACTGCTTGGTACGTCGTTCACTAATAGGAATGTAGAATGGAAAAAATACCAGTATTTCAAGACGTCTACTTTAGATATCACTAAACCATTCAAAAATGAGTCATCTGATTTCTGACGCCAAAGTTTTACTGACGGTAAATTGTATTGTAACGCAATAAAATTGCAATCTAAATTAACCGACATTGTGTTAAAAATATTTGTAGTTTTTAGCAATAATTAAAAATCAAGTTATTTTTACGCGGCTTTGCAGTGTCGATGGACTTTTAAGAATTTTTTGGCACTTGATATACCCCCAGTTAATAATGTCTGTAATGTTCTAATAATTGTTTGTTATATCTTGTTAAATTGTCGGCAGTTTTGGAACAATAAGCTTTTTACAAATGTTCACCCTGTTTCTCAATTCTTTTGTGCAATTAGATTGTTGATTTCAATTGTCTGCTTAAATTAAAAAAAAAAAAATATGTTTATCAGCAGCATATTAAACATAGAATCTGATATTCTTTTTTTGACTGATACCAAAGTATATAATAAAGATCCAGATTGCTTTAATTTAGTATATTCCAATTATTTTCTTGCTCTCACTCACTTGCTGATCAATAAGATGTTTGTGCTTACATCTACAATAAGCATATTTTAAACTGACGAACGTACGACGTACAAAATTTAAGACATTAGTTATAATAGCATTTTCTTAAACAAAATGTTTCCAATAAGACTATTTTTGTAATTGACATATATCTTTCTCCAAATTAAGCAACTCATGCATTGATCTTATCAAAACAATCTAGTTATTATTAAAAAAATGCAGATATTTTTGCATCTAACTCTACTATTCTAAATCTTCCAATTGTTGTACTTACAATGCCTAGTAGTAAAATAATAAGTCCAATTCATTTTAGGCACTAAGTTGTTAAAATATATCTCAAAATAAAATATCAGAAAAGCATCAGGTATAGATAAAATTTTATATATTTATCTTAAAACATTTTCAAATTAAAAAAAAAAAAATTTAAAAATTTATTTAAAAAAAAAATACGTTATTGCGTTTTATAATAAATTTATGTATTTTAATATCAAAGGAATAGAAACAGTTTTTTGTCGATTGGTTGTTAGTAGCTCATGTTTGGCTTTGGACTACAGCAGACAAATACTCGAGCATGTTTTATAAATCTATAAAATTGTATTAAAATATCGTAATTGATTTTTTTTTAACTTGTAAGTAATTATATTAATTGATAGTTATATTTTTTTTTTATTCGTAAAAATAGTTTTAGTTTTAATTTTAAATAAATATAAAAACACCACAAATAAGGTATTAAGGCATCTACAAAAACTAAACCAGTACATATTTATAATTACAAATAATAGCTGTTTATATTAATATTGTACAAATTCAAAAAAAAATGTTTTAGCTTGTAAAGTTTGCATGTATTGTCTTTTTTTAAATTTTTTTAAATAAAATAGTTCTGACAAAATACAGTTTAAAAAGAACATTTTATTGTCTTAAAACTGTCATTTGTGAAAACAATAAAAATGTCTGTACTTGTATTCTTTTTCAATAATTCTAACATTTCTACTATCAATCAGTTTTGTATAAAAATAACTGCAAATAATAACTGAAAATAGTCACCTTTTTCTGCGTCTACCGATGTACACACTCATAAAACTGCATAGGTCATAAAAAACACTTTTATTTCTAAACCAAGCATCACACACAATAATAATAATAATAATAATAAATGGTCTTTATTCAGGCAAAATTAATCATAAAAATTTTCATGAATAATTTTTGTGTTTATTAGTCTGTGCGGTAACTCTTACGCATTGACAGGAAGAGACATTTATTTAATACGGATTACCTGCCTTCTCTACTCACTTCGTCTTTATTTTAACTTGCCAATCTATAAGATGGGGCTTTTAATGTAGGTTTCCGCTTCCTCTTCAAGCGCCCTGTATGCAGCGCTGTTGGAAATTACATCTTCTTCAAGGCTCATTCATTTTAATAATCTCTTTAGCTGTATCGAATTCGTGGCATCATCATATAATATTGGTAGCAATCGAGTGTAAATAGTATTTAGTTTAAAATTTGTTCAATTGTTATTTTATAGAGCGTAATATTCGGTTAAGAAATGTATACCGCTAACACGTTTATCGCGTATTTGATTAATTGAAAATTGCTAAAACGTTATAATTATTATATTTTAAATTTATTTATAAATTAAATAAATATTTGTAAGGAATACAAACACATAATAATTATAGCCCTGACTGGGTTCTAACTAATTACTATGACAACAATAAGTGAGTCTGATAAAATCCCACCGGGCGATAAATTCACCATCGGCGCGGAGAGACAAGCGATTTTCCAGTTGGAAATACAGTACAATTCGATTTTCAACGACCTTCTAATAAAAAAAAAGGGGGCGACCTAAGAATAATTCAAAGTCGAATTAAAAAGGCAAAGATGAGAAAACGTATTTTAAAACACCTATAAATAATGTAAATATGCCAACTACTTCAAACAAACATTACAAATTTTACAATAGTTCAAAAACAACAAGTACAACAAAAAAAATTAAACAACAACAATTACAACAGCAACATACGCAGCCACAACAGCAACAACAGCAAAAACAACAACAGCATCAGAAACAGCTATAACAACAGTAGCCACAACAACAACAACATCAGGAAAAACCACAAAAACAACAAATAGTAAGTAAGTTCAAATTATTAAATAACAACTACAAACAAGCGAACTATCTTGAAACGTCACAGCAGCTTTCACGTACACATTTATCGGATGTATATGATGCCAGAACATAATTAATATAATATAATCTTATCCACTAAAACGGGTTTTATTGTTAAGTCTAATAATAACAAAACAACTACATGGGACATGTTGCAAAAACTTAAAGGTTTAACAGATATAAAATTGTTCAAAGAAACAATACTTACAAAGCCATCAGCATTGTATTCGGTTGTTATTACCTCAGTTGATTAGGAAATAACCGATGAAAAAATGAGTAAAGTTCTTCAAACAAACCATATAAACGTACGCTATTGTAAAAGATAATATCAAGACTAACAAGAACCCTAACATATAAAATGCAAATAATTACCGCTGAAATCAAAACATCAAACTCTTTTACAACATGGCGTGTTTTATAAAAACAAGCACTTTGCAATATATAAAATCCATGCACTTGCACCAATATCTGTCCCATGCAGCAAATGTAATTTATTCGAACATACTACCAATAAATGCACAGCATCTCTAAAATGTAGCAAATGTAAAGGTAACCACAAAACTTCCACCACATTAGGCAGCTCATGTAAAAAAGAAGACCACGAAGATAGACTCTAAAATGTAAAAACAGATCTGCTGAATATTAAAATAAAAAAATGCTCCAGTTACTGTTCACAATCATATAATTGACAAGTACGTACACAAAATTAATGTTCTTAAAACCACTGACAAACAACAGCTCATTCATAAACAAAAATTGAGATTTATAAAATTATACAACATAAACACCACTGTTTCCTTCTCAAATAATTGCATGTTTATTGTAATGTTAGATCTTTTCAATCTAGATCAATCTCCTTCCCCATATGAAGTGTACAAGTCATCATAACTCAAACCCAAAATGTTTAGTTTGAATTTCCTATATTCCAACATTAACAGTTTTTCTCAAAAAACTCTAATTATAAAAAATATTCTTCTGTCAAACCATATTTCCTGTAAATTGTTTGTTGACACCAAATCCCCAAATCCCATATTATTCAAAAATTATTCTATAATCCAAAATCCTGCTAACATATTTAATCAAAACTACAGAGGTCACTATATATCTATGACTTATCCATATTATGGAATTAGAAAAGACAGCCTTCCTAGCAGCAATAATCTTCTAAATAATTGCATTCATTTTTCAATTCCCTTTCTACAAGAGTAAATTTATATATTTCTTGTCTATATCCACCCAACATCTAATATTAAAGATAACATCTTTGTAAAAGCTTCCCTATGTACCCATTTTATTATTGTAGATAATTTTAATTTAAACCTTATTATATATTATATATATATATTAATACACACTCCACCAACATTCATTATGAACAATAATCAGAACACCACTCCTGATATTCTTTTATGTTCATCTAGCATAAAACTACTTTATCCACTCTGTTGAAATCATTCCTGATCTTTGCTCTGATCATCTACCAATTACATTTTTAATTAATAGCCAACCTTTAACTGCTTCCAAAGAGTACAACTACAACTTAAATCTCTGCAAAACTTTGTAAGTGAATTAAGAACTCACTTTATTTATTGAGTCTTATCCAAACATATCCCCCAACATTATCTCAATATTTTTAAATTTGTTTTCTTCATCAATTCTCAACTATACCACAAAAACGTTAAAATCGTATTACAACCCACCTACTTTCTCCATTGCCTCAAAATAAATGGAGAAAGTATTAGTATATATTAGACATAAAAAGACAGCTATATCGCAAGTTTAAAATCACTGATGACACAACACTAAAAAGACAATTTAACGACTTGAATAAAAGCATACACACTTTAGTGCTTCAGTACAAACAAGACAAATATATGTCTGCTTGCAACAAAATTAACAACAAAAAAAGAAAAAATTACTTTCAAGAAATTAAAAAAACTGACAAAATATGAACGTTCTCAACATACATCATTAACAAACACATACTCAAATAATAGCTCTTCATCGGACGCCGATATTGCCAACGTATCAACATTTAATAACAAACCCAGACTCAAACAAAATCTGTTCATCAGACACAGACAATCTTGACAGTTTTCAAATATGAAATGAATTAATAATTTATTCAAAATCAGTCAATCGAATCACAGCGGCCAAGGGTCTGGCATAGACAATTGTTTCGGTTCTACAAACCTCGTCATTATGCCTTGTACGACCACGGCATCGCATGATAGCGAAGACAATTTTGAATAAATATTTCTGTTCTTATGAACACAATTGATATTATAAATAATTAAACGAAAGACTGGTTTGCCATCTAGTTGCAACTAGATGGCAAACCAGTCTTTCGTTTGATTATTTATAGTTCTCAAATACGTTTTAAATAAGCCTTTGCTTTCTCAGACTGTAATAACTTTGACAAATCTAATTTAGAAGAGATTAATATTTGGCTTGACTCGTTTTGTAAACAGACGTATGTAACTCCAATAAACAAAACAACTGACAATGATGATTATTACGACATACTTAATAAAGGCAATAATTGGGCACCAGATCATGATTTACTGACTAGAAAAATTTTAAGACAGTCAAGTGACAATATTCATAACTTCATTATAAAAATCTTTAACTTTTGTTAAAAAAAAACATATTTTTGAAATGAATGGATAGTAAAAATAGTTTTGTATCTCAATAAGCGATTCTAATCTAACCCACCCATCTAGTTACCATCCCATCACTTTTCTTCCGATTTTTGGCAAACAAACTAGCTATTTTCACATCTACTCTACAAACTTTCTATCTTAAAGGCAGGCATTCAAACGTTTTGTTTATGAATATAAACAGAGCGTTTGAGTCTGTCTGGCATAGAGGTCTTGTTTTCATTTTTTTTATTCTAAATGTCTTTAATTATCTTATAAATATATTAAATTTTTTCTTTAAAGATCAAACACTAAATGTAAGCATAGGTTTCATATACTCAACATTTAGCTCACAACAGGGCGTTCCGCAAGGATCCCCACTGTCGCATCTTTTATACCAAATTTTTTGTGCTGATATACATAATCTTAATCCAACTCACTTTAATTTAATTTTATATATTCTTTAATATGCCAACGATACAACATTGATTTTGCACGTTAAATTGTCGCAATCGTCTATTGCATAAATGGCGGCTTTGTGCAAATTCTTCTAAAACAAAACTTTTAATTTCTCACCATAAAATTTACAACAATTTTCCTAAAATCCAAATGAACCAACAAACCATATACCCATCCTAAATATGTAATATCTTTTATAATACCTGGGCGTTCACTTTGATGCTAAACTTAATTTTAAGTTTCAAATTAATTTCATTAAATCTAATACTAAATCCCAGGCAATCCACAATTGATCACTTACCTACAAAAATAATGGAATCAGCATTAAATGAGCATCATTTATTTACAAAACTATCTGTCGTCCAATGCTGGTTTACGCAACAATAGTTTTTACAAATTCTAATAAAGCCACTCTCAACCACCCATACGTAAGTAAGAGATCTCTTAAATTTATTAATAAAATCCGACATCTTATCAACCCTCTCCACAATCCTTCAAATAATCTTCTATACAAAAAAACAAACATTATTCTACTCTCAGAGCGACTACATAAGCTTCAAGTAAAATTTGCAAATAATCCAAATAATTCTAGCATCCTAAAAAACTTAATAATCTAGAGAAACTCAACAATTATTGCAAAATTTTAAAAACTTGTTCTACCTTTATATGAAGAAATTTTGACACTTATTAATGACAATGACAAAAACATTCAACATGTCATACTGGAGTATACTATACTGTCATATTTTTTGAGTTACTATTTGTTTTTTTTATTGTTAATTAAACTTATAATTATAAAATTTATCTCTATAGTTGACAGACTAAGATCAATAGCCTGTTTTTGTAAAACCACCACACGTACTTTTTGCGTGTATCTGTTGAAGATCAAACATACTCGTACATTAATGAAAGTGTTGTAAATAAATTTACTTATAGTGTACCTAAAGATATATCGGATTTATTACTTTGATTTATTGGATTAGCTCATTAGTAGTTTTCTTGGGGGTCCATTAAATGAGAACTTAACAATTTTTCATCTTTTATACCTGTACGGAACGGGCTATTAAAATGTTACTTGAATGATATAAAAGCAGGGGTTGTATTAAAATTATTCTTACATTTTCTGTAAACGGATGTTTTGTTTTTTTTTTTGAAAAAAATATTTTATATACAAGTGCTTGTTGTTTATAGAAATCTGAAAAATTAATTTTGATTTTGTCAATCTTAACTTTTTCAGATTGTATTAGATTGTCACAATGTTTACGTGTTTTTTTATAATCCTGTTTAGAACAACTACTGATGTGTTTTTTAAATGCTTTATGCTTCTTATAATTTGTTTAAATTGAAGTACAAGTACTTTTGTTTTAGTTTAATAATAGAAACAATTTTTTTATGACATTCTAAACAGTTTTTGTGAAATTTTCTGCTGCAATATGTGGATCCTTAGAGTTAACAACATTATTTAACAAAATTATAAATTTAAAAGAGCCTTCATCGGGATTAGAAAACAGTCTATTTGGCATCAATATTTAAGAAGAAAAACAGAAGCAAAGCAAGACTATATGAAAAACTCTTAAAAATAAACAAACATATAGTGAACAAGATTAGTAACAAACAAGCGGATTTCTCAGCTGGAAAATCTTGAGTAGACCATATTATATTTACTTTACAACTTATAGAAAAAAAAAAGCAAAACATTGATCGGTGCACCTGCTTCTTGTAAACTTCAAAAAGTTATAAATTATAATCTCGCAGCCAATAAAAAATCTAAAAACCCAAACAAATTTAATAAACGCAATTAAAAAAACTATACAAGTAGGTAATACACTAACAACTAAGTTTAAAATATCTAAAAGACTATTACAAGGATGCTGTACATCTTTATTATAAAAAAAAAACAGGTTTTTACCCTATGTTTTGCCAATGACCAAATCATTATTGTTCAAGCCAAGGATAATCTAAGTCAAAGAGATAAAAAGCACGGCAAAGTTTAAATACTTGGGCGTCACTATAACAGGTAACCCACAATTATAAAAAAACAGATTAAAATAAACAAAAACATGCATTAGAAAGTTACACCCTTTTATGTAAAATAAAAACATAACATAGCAGACAATACATATATAAACATCAATACAATAATTAAAAGCATAATAAGGTATGAAGTGGAAATTTGGCTAACAAATAAAAACACAAAAATCAAGATGCTTTCAGTAGAAACAAAGCACTAGAGAAAATGCTGTCCGTAAAATCGGATATAGTAAATACATAGAAAAAATAAGACTTATGTGGTATGAGCAAACAAAAATAGCAAGCGGTCGTAAATGGATAGAAACAAGAACTGATAGAGCCCGATAGGGAAACAAAAGAAAAGTAAGAGATAGTAAAATAAATTAAAAAATGTAAAATAAACAAAAAAATTGAGAGACAGAAAGTAAGAAAACCGACTGCAATGGAAAACAAGGCTAAAAAAATTGTAAAAAAGTGTTGAAATAAAAATATTATTAGTAACAGTGTTATTTGTTAGAATTGTTTATATTAGTTAATGTTCTTTATCTATTGTTATTTGCAAACAAGTAGAGCTTCTTGTTATAAAACGTTATAATATTTGTTGAAGAAACTATTGGTAAATCTCTACTTTACAACTTTCAATAGAAAGAAATTTATTCACACAACGGCTAGTGTAGCTGTTATAAATGTAATTCAGCCAACAAATTTTGTTTACACATAAGCCAAAAAAGATATTGGAAGTGTGTAATATAAAGTACATTGGCAGGAAAGTCATTGAGGTGCTGTAGCATGCTTGAAGAACTATACAAGATTGTTATTCTCACACACTAGTAGTTAAGACTTTAGTGCTGTGTAAGTATTTCACAATAAGACCTTATACGTCTTAGTTAAAAGCATGTTGTTCACTGGCAGTTGAGACCTTGGGTTGCACAATATCTACGAAATATTGTGAAGCTTATACGGGTCTTAATGTTGTATGCAAAACACGTCACATTGGTAAGAAACAGTTATAAACACATTGGTATTGAGGTATACTTTGGAGTTGTGTTAATTAAGTGACTAACATTATGGTATACTGTTGATGTTATGTCAGAAATTCTGACATCACGACCTATTGAGTTTTATATTAAAGAAATTTTATATTTGCTAATTTTACAAAACGTATTGATAATTGTGTGCAGCTTCAATTTAGGATAAGCGTGCGGCAACAATAGCGAATCGTAACTGTGACGCACTCCTGCTGACTTTTCTCACCGATGACTTTTCTCACAAAAATTGTGACAAAATTCTAGTGACAAACATTAGTTAAAACATGCGAAATTTAATTTGTGGGAAAGTGTCAGTTTGAGTGAGTTTTTTTTAAATAATGATTTTAGCTCATTTATAAACAATTTATAGATTATTACATCATTTTTATTAAGAATAGCTTGAAATATTTGCAGTAACAAGGTTATAGAATAATTTAATTACCTTTTATGATGTTAATTTCATTAATTTTAGGTCAACTTTGACCGCCAGTGAGTTTTCTGATCCATAGTATTTTATCAAAATTATGTCATTTCTAGAGAATGCTATTTTAATATTTGTGGGTTTTGTCACAGATGACTAAAAGCGTATAAAAACCGCTAACTTTAAACAGGCACAATTAATACTGTGTTAAATACGTATTAATAATAATCTTATTATATTATTGTAAATTAATACAAAAAATTTATTATTATCACAATAACAATCCTTTTACATATAATTCTTCGTGTTAAAATGCTTAGTTTGTATTTTGGATTGCACACAATTATGATAAGATAAGAAATATTATTAATAGCTGTAATAACTTGTTTACATTGTCTTAGTCTTATATTGACATCCAATCTATTAAGTTTAAGAACATCTTAATTCGGTTTTAATTGTAAACTCACATCGTTACAATAAATTAAATTCAATTAAGATTATATTTAAAAAGCGCTTCTCAAAGTAGATGCGTTAAATCGTGCGTCGTGTGCGGCGGTCGTCTGCTTGTTCATTATTCACTTAATCAATATATAATATTATTTTTTATCTATAAAATTATGATAAGCATTAACTAACTGCTCAAGCAAATTAAATAAGATTTTAGCAGAGTAAATTTTGATTATGTGTATATTATAATATATTTGTAAAATAAAACAAATTTTATAAATTTCATTTATACTATGCAAACAATTACATTATCAAATAAAGTACAATTTCATAACAAATATATACATAATTTTGTTACACATAATCAAAACATACAAAATCAAAATTAATTACTCATCACTTGATTAAATTTTGAAGCATATGCAATTTAATTAAATTTTTTATGTTACTTATTGATACAAACAAATGTAATGTATAATGATATACTGATTAGTAGTTCATTATTAAATAATCATATATTTAGTTAATTATTATAAAAAAAATTAACTTTATGAAGTCTCAAAATTTGATAAAGAAATATTTGAATTTGAACCTTAATATAATAATAATTTATTAAAGTTTATTGTTTTACAATATTAATAACAACTTAAAATATACTTATATTATTTAAATAGTTGCTAATTTCACGTTCACCAATAGTTAAGTCTTAAGTTCGCGTTTATAATGCATCGCACTAACCAAACCTAACCTAACCTAACCTAACCTGAACTTAGCAATTTAACCCAAGCTTAAATTTTAAGATATGTTGGTGAAATCGCCAGCCATACAAGTCTTACAAATACTACACAAATTATCCAAACTAATTAGTTTCAGAAAATCTATTTATATATGTGGTGATTACAACGTTAACTTCTTAGAAGAATCAAAAATAATAACAAAGCTAATAGATTTACTGTTATCGGATGACATAGAGTAAAAGATAAATAAATCGCGTTAGTATAAGTGCAGGAAATATTATAAAAATGTTTTAGAAAACAGATTTTTATGGGATCATAATATGCAGTCATAAGAGTAGCAAAAATTATCGCCCTATATCAATTTTGAGCACATTTGCCAAAGTGTTAGAGTGTATTGTGATTTCTAATATAACAAGTTTTATTGATAAGAGTAAAATCTTTTTAATAATATCTAATATAGATTTAAGAAAGGTAAATTGACTTCAGATGCAATATTGAAATATTTAGAATATCTTTATAGTGATCTTGATGATAAAAAAAATGTTTTGGTAGATTTTTGGAATTTTGAATTTTGGATTAAATTAAAACTTTTGATCTTGTCACTGGCAGCGGACTGAGACTCACGCCTGTTTCTTTCGCGGTTTTGTATAAAATATAAAAATTGGTATTGTTGTGAGTAAAATACATTAAAGTAAACAAAACATATTTATTATTTTAAATAAAAACACAATTCTTCAGGTGCAAGATTAAAACTAATTAGGATCTCAAAATTGCCTAGAATTTCCGGTGTTTTTAAAATATAAAATTACATCAATATAAATCAAAAATACACTAATCTTAAATATTATTTTAATTACAAAAGCACAAAAAAAATCATATTAAAATCAGCGTAAAAAATATATATATAAAAAAACAAATAGAATCTAAAAAAAATAAAACAAAACAGTTTTTCCACGCTTCCGTTGGTATTGCTTCAATATCTTCTTGTTTTCTTCTTATTTCTTTGTTTATGTATTTCTATGCTTTTGCCATAAACAAAGAAATAAAAAGAAAACAGGAAGATATTGAGACAATACCAACGAAAGCGTGGAAAAAACACTTTTTGAGTTTGTTTGGAAAAGAAAAGAAAAAATAAGAAAAATTAGACAGACAAGAGCCAATCCAACAAGCGGAAAAATGTTCAAAAAAGCTATAAGAGAGAAAAATTAAAATAAAAAAAAAAAAACGCCAGGTATAAATGAGATACAGAATGAAGCGTGGTTCTATGGTACGGAAGAGCTGATTGAGAAGTAGAGTGAGTTAATTAATAGATTATGGAAGGGAGAAAGGTTTTTAAGTCAATGAAGAGAAGGTCTTATATTCCCTATATACGAAAGTAGAACCAAAAAAACTAGTAAATAACTACAAGAAACGCTACTGGATACGGCATACAAGATTTACGCCATGATATTAGAAGAAAAGTTGAATGAGGAATTGAGTATGAATGAGACAATACCAGATGAGCAAGCAGGCTTCAGCAAGGGAAGAGGTACCATGGATATCGTATATATTTTACACCTTATTGTAAAAATAAATAGCAAAATAAGGAAAAATTATTTGCGTTATTCCTGGATGTAAAGGCGGCATTTGATAGTGTAGATAAAGAAAAACTGTGGAAGTGTATGAAAGAAAAAAAAATTACCAAGCACCTGGTAAGAAGATTGGAAGAAGTGAACGAGGAGACATCAAGCAGAGTATGGTATAACCGGATAATGAGTGAAAAATTTTGGACAACAAAAAGAGTAAGACAAGGCACTTTGTTTGCAAGCTACATAACAGAAATATAAAAAAAATAAGGTTGGCTCAAGCAGGAGGGGTAGTAGTTGGTAGAAAAAAAGTGTAATCGCTAGCGTATGCAGACAATAAGGCAATTCTAGCAAAAGAAGCGTAAAAAATAAAAGAAATAATGAAAAGTTTTCGAAAAATATTTTAGAAAAAAAAGTTTAGAAGTTAAAGTAGAAAAAACAAAAATTATGGTATTTAGTTCTTGCTAAATACCATAATTTTTGTTTTGAGTGAGAGAAAAAAAGTGGAATACTGGAAATAGACTAGGCAAGGTACTACAAACGTAAGATCTTTTAAATATTTGGGACATGTTTTTTGCACAAATAACACCGAAAGCAAGCACATTAAAGAGATGGCTCAAAAAACAAATTAAGTAGTAAGACAAGTTTGGGGTATAAGTGAAAAAAAAAATTATATGTATAAGAATAAAAGGACTTATGATTGATTGTTTAGTCAGAAATATAGGGATAGAAGTATAGCTTTCATATATTGAATAGCCATAATAATTTTAATAAAAATGTTCATTGTATATAATAAAATACAATACCAGATTGCATTAGCTTAATTTACAACATTAAAAAATTAATAAAATGATTTATCACATCATTTCTCGTATATATAATATACTTAACTGACCACTCTATTTTCGTTGCTAATCACATCAAAAAATATATTCATGGCTTACTTACTAAAAACCACATTAAAAATATAATACAATGTATATAATAAAAACACGCTACAATACTCCCCCCAAAGTGTAAAAAAAACTAAAAAAGGCATTAACCACTAAAATACACGCAATAGTTAAATGAAACTGTTTTTTTAGTTTTGTCAAATTTAGAAACGGGCGCAGCAGTAGTGGGTTTTAATATAGAACTCAAAGATGAAACTGTTGACAATTCTAAATAAGCTGGTTTCAATCGATCAATTGAAACCGAGTCTTGCTTGTCATTAAAATGAACTATACAAAATTTCGATGTTCTAGAAATCACCAGAAAAGGTCCGGAAAAAGTAGGTTACAAAGACTTTTGTCAAATCAGGGTTAAAGAAAAAATTGGTTTCTCTTAGTTTTGTTAAAAACAACGGTAAATTTAGATCCGTCGGTACAATGTGATCATCATACTTCAGATAATGACCAGGCAAGTTTAAAGTAGTACCATAAACAAATTCTGCAGGCGTGGCATTTAATGGATCTTTAACAATTGATCTAAGGCTTAAGAGAATTAAAGGTAACGAATCAACCCAATTAGGTGTTAATTTTGACATTTTAATAGATAATTTAATTTGTTTATTAAGTCTTTCAGTTAATCCATTACATTGTGGATGATATGAAGTAGTAGATTTATGATCAAAACTTAATAATTTTCTAAAATCATTCCAAAAATTCGAGTGAAATTGTTTCCCACAATCTGTTACTACTGCTTTTGGAACTCCAAAATAATCTCGAAACGAAATTTAGGTAAATCAAAATTTTGAATTGGACTTCTAGTGTGTATATGAGTTTTGTTTTTTTTGACAATCAATACAAGATTTGACAACATTTGCAATGTCAGTCTTCATATTTGGCCAAACATAGTTCATAGATACAAGTTTTTGTGTTGAATTAATTCCAGGATGTGATAAATAATGGAATTTGTCAATAATTGTTTTACGTAATGATTTTAGAATAAAAAGACGTACCATGTTATAAGAAACATTGCAAATAATAGACAAAAATTTTGTAGTTCTCGTGGTTCCAAAATCAAATTTGTGTTGTTAGAAACCAGTAGGTTTTGTAATTCTTCATCAATGAGCTGTTAGTCGCTTAATTGACTCAAAGAATCTACTATTTCATTTATCTCAACTCTCGATAAAGCATCTGCCACTTTATTTGAGGATCCTTTAATATAACGGATGTCTGAAGTGAATTGAGATATAAAAGCTAAGTTTCTCATTTCTTGTAACGAGTAATGAGTAGAATTTTGTTTGAAAGCTGAGATCAATGGTTTATGATCTGTTACAATAAAAAATTCTTGTCCCTCTATCAGGTAACAAAATTTCTTTACGGCTTAAAAAATTGCCAATAAGTCTCTACCAAAAGTACTATATTTTCTTTCTGTTTTTGAGAAAGATTTTGAAAAATATGAAATTGGTTGTTGAATACCATCAGCAGATACTTGTTGTAAAACTGCCTCTGCTGCAAAATCTGAAGCATCGACCATTATGCTAATCTCAGATTTATCATTAGGAAAAACCAATATTGAACGTTGACCTAACACTTCTTTAATTTCAACAAACGCATCAGTAGTTGACTGCGTCCAAGGAAGATCTTTAGAGTCTCTGTTAATTGTTGCAAAATCATTCAGCGGTGTTAGAATACTCGCACCTGATTTTAAAAAACGATGATAAAAGTTGACCATTTCAAGAAAACGTAATAAGGAACAATGTGTTGTTGGTTGAGGATAATTTAGAATTGCTTTAATTTTATCTTGTGCAGGTATAATACCTAATGATGAAATTGTATGGCCTAAAAAAGTAATTTCCTCAACACCAAATTTACACTTATCAGGATTAATTTTAATATCATTACTATCTAAACGTTCAAAGATTTGTTTTAAATGCATGAGGTGTTCCTCCTGATTCTTGCTAAAAATTAAAATGTCATCTATGTATGCAAAACAGAACTTTAGACCTCTAAGAGTGGTATCAATAAATCTTTAAAATGTTTGAGCAGCATTTCTTAAACCAAAACCCATCCCTAAATATTCAAATAGACCAAAAGGGGTTGTTATTGCAGTCTTTGAAATATTTTTCGGATCTATTGGGATTTGATGATATGCTTTAATAAGGTCAATTTTAGAAAAAAACTTTACAATTTAAACAATTGTTTGTAAAATCCTGAATATGTGGAATTGGGTAACGATCAGGTTTAGTAATTTTATTCAAAGCTCTATAATCTCCACAAGGACGCCAAGAACCATCTGACTTGGGCACCATATGTAAAGGTAAAGACCAATTGCTGTTAGATGGTCTCACAAAACTAAGGTCTAATAATTTTTGAAATTCCAATTTTGTTGTTTCAATTTTCTCTTGAGAAAGGCGTCTTGGTCTAAAAAATATAGGTGATCCTTTAGTTGTAATGCAGTGAATTACATTGTGTTTAACTTTAACGTTCAATTGTAATGGTAGAGCAAGATTTGAAAAAAAATTTAGAATCTATTAACCTATTATTATTTAGATCAACTATCAAACCAATAATTGAATTTCCTATTTTTGCTAAGATAAAACGCCAAGACAAGTTTTTATTTAACCCTAAGTTGATTTTAACAGTTTGATATCCATAAGTTTGGATATGAGTACCATTTGCTGCTAAAAGAGTCATTGGATTTAATTTGAATTTTGACAAATTTTTGATAGCTAAAATACTAACTGCTGCACCTATGTCAATTAAAAACTTATGTCTAGTATCTATATCAAAAATATAAAATAAACGACTAGGTAAAACCTCCAATGAAGCAGTCGCAACTTCCGTTGGGATTATGGGTTTTTTGGTTTATAAGTACATGGTTGAACACATTTTTTAGCTTTATCAGCAAAATTATAATGGTATCAACATAAATCTGAATTTTGGTTGTTACTCTTATTTGAAGTTGATCTTGTTCTCGAAGGAGAACGGGACCTAAGAGTAGTTGAAATAATTTTAGTTAATTCCTTAACTTGCTGTTCTAAATTCGAAATTTGTGATTGTAAAGAATTTTGATCATTTTCTTTCGAAATTGAATTAACTGAATTGATTGTTGAAATTTCAACAATTTTATCAGCCAATTTTGCCAAATCAGCAAGTGAAAGATTATCTGAAGTCATAAGAACTTTTCTTACATCAGTTGGTAACCTTTGCAAAAAAAGTTTTTTTAAAATGATATCGTCTAATTTAGTCTCTAATTGCGCAAACCATAATTCAGGGTTAGAGGCCCAAAATAATAAATGTATAAATATGTCAAGTGACATATGTCAATAAAAATCTACCTTAATAGTCCAATATTTAATGCATCTCCTTGTAATTTGCTCCGTTAGGGAATCGGGGTCACTCTGGGGATATCAAGATCATAGATTGGGGTATCGGGATATCGGGATGTCTGTCGGGGGCCAACTCCAAGATTCCAATACAATTTTTGATCACGTCGCAGTCACCAATTTATAGCTTTCATATATTGAATAGCCACAATAATTTTAATAAAAATGTTTATTGTATATAATAAAATACAATACCATATTTCATTAACTTAATTTACAACATTAAAAAAATTAATAAAATGATTTATCACATCATTTCTCGTATATATAATATACTTAACTGACCACTCTATTTTCGTTGCTAATCATATCAAAAAATATATTCATGGCTTACTTACTAAAAACTATATTAAAAACATAATACAATGTATATAATAAAAACACGCTACAGAAGAAACAAGAAAACTTAAATATACATGTAAAATTTTTTAAATGGGTGCTAGGTTTAAATAGAGAAACCCTAGCATATATTGTGCTAGATAAAGTCAAAAAAGAAAAATTAAAAGTATAAGCAGAAAAAAAAGCAATAAAGTATGGAGACAAAATGAGACAGAGACACAAATTTAAAATTTTACAAGAATGCATAAAAGAGAAAATGAAAGCAAGAAATAAAAGGCTAGGGGCGATTAAGGAAGATTATTACAACTGAAATGGGTATGCTAGCCAAGAAATTAAAAGAATGAGATTATCTGGGAGGAAAACATGGTACAAAAAAATTTAGTAAAGATGATAAAAAGATGATTGCAAGATTTAGATGTGATAATAAAAAGCGAATGACAAGATTTTGGATAGAAGAAAATTTGAAAATGTGCAGAATGTGCGGAGAGACTAAAAAAACTATGGAACATATGTTGGAAGAGTGTAACCAATTGAGAGAAGAACAAATTGGATAATATGAAATATTGAAAAAAGACGGAGAGGAATAGAATGGATAAAAGCAAATAAAATAAAAAAAAAGAAGTAAACAAACAAACAAACAAAATTTTAATAGTGTTAATTTTATAAAAATTAGATTTAATTATTTTAGGAAATTCAAAATGTATTTGTGAATGTAATTTTCAAGGCCAAAAGGCAAGAAATAAACGTATTATTATTAAAGATTATTTTAGTTTAAAATGTAAAAACAATTGTATTAATTTGTAAAATATTTAATAATTGCAATAAAGTGTTATATCTCAAGTAGTGTATTTGTTACTGCCAGCGGACTTACACTTTGCAACTGTTTATAAAACGCAAGCTATTACGCAAATGCGCTTTTATCTGTCAAATATAGTTTATTGTAACTAACACAAGTTATACCTAATAGGACAGATTACTAAAGTTTCAAAGTTTAAAGATATTCAAAAATAGAAACCAGTGCTAAGTGAGAGAGCGCGCGTCAGTGACGGAAGGTTAACAATCAAATATTACTATATAAACTACTATATAGATACGGGGTTGATTTGGATTAAAACATATTTAGAAAACAGAACATAGCGTAACACTTATAATGTAAGCTCTAATAAACTGGAAATGACACAAGATATACCGTTAGGTGCTAAATTCTTTTTTATTTAATATATATGTAAATGATGTACACTTGGAGAAAAGCCTAGCATTTGCAGGCCATACCACTATGTTTGTATCAGCTAAACAAATAGATGATGCTGTATTAAAATTAAACGAGGTAATATTAAATTTATACTCTTGGTACAAAATAAATAATTTAAAAAAAACTCAAAAAATTCTAGGTTTATAAGATTTAACGCAAATAGTTCAAACTATGACTATTCCAATTTGATACTACGTAAAAATAATTCTATAATGCAAGTTACCCATACATAATTTTTAGGTGTTATTATAGACCAGTGGGGTAGCTGAAATAAGCACATCGACTATTTATCAAAAAGATTAGGATGTCTATGTTATGTTGCTACAAATAAAAAAAATGTGATTTCTATTATTTTCAAGTTATTCGTCTATGCACTTGTAGAGGACTTTTTTCATATAGATGTAAGTTGTGCGCTAGTACACTTAATAAAGTGTGTCCATGTCTTGTGTTATATGTAGTTTTGTTGTGTCTGACTGTTTTAAAATTTGACAAACTGTCTTTAACATATAACAGTGTTTGAAAAATATATAGTCATTTTTTTTTGCTATTAAATGTTAATTATTAGTCAGAGAGTTTCCATGCCAATTTGAAATTTTTTAACATTTTTTTAACTTTATGAAATATTTTTCTGTTTTTTAAATATTAGATTTTTTTGTATTCTTATTTTTTCTTTAAGTAAACAGTTTGTAAGCTCCAAGAAAATAATTTTACTTTTTAAACTAGCAACTGTATTTTTGAAATAAAAGTAGTGAAAGACACTTTATTATTGTAAAATACCTAACTAAAGATTTATGATAAATATTAGAAAAAAAAATTTATGATTGTAAAAATATACATACATTAAATAACATAAAGTAATGTAAAAAATCATAATACACTTCCATCTCTTTTAAATTCTAATATTTAAATTTGATGCCGTTTGTGCTTTTGGTTTTAATAATTAAAAAAAAATTATCTTTCCAATAAATTTGTTATTGCATGTCACTGTAAATATTACTGTTATTAATATTAAATTTATTTTTATGTCTACAAGCGTTAATCGACTAATTAAATTTTTTTTTTGTATAAAATCTAGATAAAAATCAATTTTTAATAATTATAATTTGTTTGTTATTTTATCTTTAAAGCGGAGCATACATATTTAGTCATTTACTGACAATGCCAATAATATATTGATTTACGGGTAAGATTTAATTATTCATAACTACATATGTAGATTGTGCCCTGTCATAGATAACTGCCGTATAACTACTACCGCTACAAGTTTGTATTACCCACGTGACGTCATGCGCAAAGCAGTTCAAAATTCGTTCTCAAAACTGTCACTAGACTCTTTTTTGTAGTGGAAGAAGGTAGTGCCGATTGAGGCAGATGGCCATCTGCGTAAATAAAATGTTAAAATTGGTTTGATAGCGCCAATTCTACATCGTTTCTTACATCAAATATTGTATCTTCTCCTGTGATCGGGGCAACGCTACGGAGATCCGTAGAGTTTGGCATCATTTCCCTTTGTCCATCTCACGCTGGTAATGTTCCAGCATGATAGGTAAGGGTTGTGACAAGTGACTGAAAGTCACGTTTCAAATATAGATTGTAATTAAAGAGAGCCGAGTGCGGAGTTGGTGCACTCGGTGTCATCATTGTCGTAGATTGTCTGGTTGCGTAAGCCTGATTTTGAAGCGTAAGCTATGCCAGATTATTTTTCATTAAATAAGCCATGTTTGTTTCTGGAAACGTTGACGTGAATAAAAGCACATTGCTATTTCTGTGACATAGATGGACATAAAGCAGACAAAATTGCATGACCAGGCTAAAAGAAAGCCAAAAAATTATGAGAAAAACAGATGCACAACCCTACACTAAAAAATAAAATTCTTCCACAAGCATGCCAACATATGTAAAGTAGATGTTGGCATAATTGCAGAACCAAATTAAAGGATGACAGAAGGAGACCAGTAGATGGTAGATAAAAGTAGAAATGCTGCCATACGTATTTTCTATGAAGCGATCAAAGCATACGGCTGTTAATCTAAGAACCAGAAGTTTGTATAGGTCGAACTAGAAGAGATGACTTTTTACTCATGCTACTGGTTACCAAGCAAAATTTTTGATAAATTTGGGTTCCTCCGGCTAACATAAATAAAATGCCCCCCATCATAAATATCTAAATTACATCAATAATTAATTCCCTAGCATAATATAAAGTCATGTTTGGTAAGGTTTTAAAATTTTGATACTCCTCCCTTTTATAAATAGAGCAAAAAATTAAAGGGTAGCGGATGAAAAAAACTTAAGCCTACACACAAATATTTATTATAAAATAGAAAATAAAAATAAAGGAAAAAAGAAATTAAAGCCAAATAAAGGCTGGAAAATAACCAAAAAGGGAATAGATTACAAACATATCATGTATAGACCTCAATAAGCATATGGGATACATAAACAAAGCAATTAGAAAATCATGTGAAAGAAAGAGAGGCACAACAGAAAACAAAAAGGTGTACTGGTAGAATGATATACTTGAGGTACGTAAAAAGTGTGCCAAGGCAAGAAGAAAGTCCAATAAGAGAAGTAAGAATCCTAACTTCTGCATAGCTCATAAAAAAGAACTAAGAGGAAAATATAAAACTAGACAGCATGCAAATACTATACGACCGATTGGGTCAACGCCACAACACTCGAGCTGTCGAATCACCGATTTACAGACAAAAATTCGCACATTAACCTAATGTCACCGGAAATAGCTGTTAAGGCATAAAAAACCCCGTCAAAGCAGACCTGGGGTACCGTATAGACTAAGACGGCAAATTAGTCCGTTCCTTGGCTGGGTGGGACTAACTGTTTGATTAAACCATAAGTAGCAAAACAACTCTGGGAGAAGGTGGCTATAGACTACATCGGCCCCTTTGATTTGACCCCAAAGAAAACAAAATTGTACAGTCTTAGACGTATGCAGGCGATGGACAAAAGCTCCGGCAACAACTTCAGAAAACACTGTACAACTTCTAAAAGAAAAAAATTCTTCTATTCTCTTGGACAATAACCTGGAAATGCGTATAGCACACAACGACCGTCTACCACCCACAGGCAAACTCGGTAGAAAAGCGCCACGCAGAGCTGAGAAAAGCTTATCACTGCTGACTGAACGGTATTAAGACAAACTCATGTCTCTAGCCATATACCACCACAACCGTCGGAAAAACGCGGCAACCGGAAACAGCGCCAACCAAGTATTATTTGGACAAGATCGACACCAACCAGGAGGTTAGAACAAAACCGAACACAAACAAAACTTTAACAGAAAGCTTCAACAGGCAAAACATTGCCAGGCGACCTACAGAAAACGCCGTTACCCACGATAAACCGACCTGCAACACAAATATGCACCAGGTGATTAGGTGATGGTCCGGGGAAGAGCCAGAGGCTTCAGCCATAAAAAGTTGGACCCAAAACTGTTAATCACGGCTACAGAAGGAAACTGTTACTAGATAGAAGACTTTCTAAGTCGTTTTAAGTCACAATATTTTTTGTTAATATTAAACTGTTATTTTTTTATTATTTGTTTTAAAGGACATTTGAATAAACAATTATTGAAAAAAAAAAAATTATTATTGTTTTAACAATAATTAACGTGTAGTTGTTTTTGTAGCAACAGAGCACTAAATAACCTAAAAATGATTATTCAAAATTCAATGGTTAAACATTTTGTGCTCATTTTTCAGATATTTTAATTCTATTTAATATGTCAAACAAGTTTTTAGGGTTCACTTAAGTTGAGCCATACATATTTTATTGGTCTAAAATAAATTATAAAAAGGAGTAGAAATATAATTTTTTTATTTAAATGCTTATAATCTGAGCCAACAATAACAAATTAAACGTTAACGCACTGTTGTGGATATATTGAATACCACAGTGCGTTAACAGTGTTTTATAAAACATATTTGGCTTAAAATATTACAACTTTACTATACAAAACTAATAAGTCATAAAAAATGTTGTCTTTTAAATAAAATAATATGTGTACTCACGTTACAATAATTAATTAAAACTAGCTGATATTTAATGGTTTATTATAACAGCAAACAAAACAAAAACGGTAAATTTGTAATGAACAACTAATTTATATTTAAAATGTGACATCTTTTGTTATGGGTTTAACAATCATGTTTGTTATATTTTTTTGAAGAAATTAAAAACATTAACTACTTTTGTAATAATTTATTACGTAATATTTTCAACACAAGTTCTAGATTATTTATCTGCCCAAAGCTGAAATGATAAGACAGTATTTATTTTAAGCAAGTTGCATTGTGTAATGACTCAGGGTTATGTTTCTTATTACGTTATTATTAAATAAACTTTGTTTAAACATATTTTGAGAGCGGTTGAGATTGTGTTTCCTGCCTGCAGTAAATTATTAGTGAATTTGTTTACTAAGATATCTAAATGTTAGAACTGCATTCATAGTTTCAGCAACAAACAAATTTACACACATTATTAATCATCTTCATCCTTGTTTTATCAGTTTGGATACTGTGAAAAATAGTATAAAAACATGGCAATTTGATTTAAATCGGGTTCCTGGATTCAAGAACTGCGGTCAAAAGAGTTAAACCTATCCTGTTCCTATTCATAACGCAAAATCTAGCTGCAAGTACAACTTTCAAAGCCATAATGCCTTGTCACAAAAAAAATTGCTATGTTTAGACTAAATACATTATATAATGTTTGATAAAATAGGTATCCGGCACTAACAAGTTTTTTTGTGTAAACTTATTTTACAAATGTAGGAGAATACAAGGATGCAGCGCGGAGCCAGTGTTGTGGGGAAATTGTCTCAGTAGTAGAAGCATTGATAACACCACTGCAAGTAAGGGTGCTTAATTGTCTAGCAAGAAATCGGATATTTTTTTAGTAAATAAATTAAAAAAAATATAAAATCTTTAATTTTAAAAAGTAAACATTATTCGCCGGCCGTGTTCGGCGATGTTGTTTTGTTTTGTACATGATAAAACTATTATTTATAAACTTTTTGCATATTCTACCTACATTTATTTTTGTAATTTCTTTTTGTTTATATTTACAAAGAAGACTGATACGTTATATTCTTTAGTTAAGCGCATATTTGTACTATGTTCGACATTTGATCAAATTTGTATATGTTGTTTTAATAAACTAAAATAGCTTGATTTTCTTGTATGCAGGAAGAAGTGGAAATTTTTATTTAAAAGCGGTTTATTTGCCAGTCTAATGTAAGAGAAGCGCTGTCGTTCAAAGACGTGCACGGAAGCACCTGGTTAGGCGGCGGATACCGGGAAGGAAAAGTCTAGACGCGCTTTGGCTGAATATTTTTCCTCTGCTTCTAACATATTCCCCCATATTATATAATAAAAAATATTTTAATCAATATATTAACAGACTTTTTAAATTTAATAAAATAAAAACTATTATAAGTATGTACATTTTAAAATAGCACAAGATATAATGTGATCAATGTGGTTTTTTGTTTCAATTTATTTGTCAACAAAGACATCTAAGAATTTTACATTTATAATTTTTAGTATTATTGTATTACAATTAATTGATACTTACATTCTAACACAGCCCATTGATTAACCTTCCAAACTTACAGAACAAAAAAAAAACTCTAATTTTATGGTTACAAGTAAAAATTTAGATGTAATTACTTACGTCGTAGTAAATGTTTATACATCAAACCATTTCAAAACAATTGTACATTATCTCGTTCTAGTAATCAAACTGAACTAGTTCTCAGTTTTTAAATGTTTGAAATACTTTGACATAGAAAATTTTATAAAAGATTTTTATTTAAAAATTGAAAGACGCCAATGACCGGATTAATTTTCTGAATTAATATATATCTAGACTAAAACATATTTCAACTACAAAATCACTCTTGATAAGAAATATTAGTAAAGCTATTCATGCAGAACAGAAAGTTTGTTTTGAAATTTAATACTTATATATTAAACTCACACTTTTTTAATTTAATGTAAAACTACTCTTGCTAAAACTATCACAATAAAGACTAGATTTAAGCAGTCTGTAAACATTGACCTTGAGTGTTTGCTGCTTATAAATCTTGGAAAATACTGAAATTAAACATTTATTCCATGTGTCAATAGTGTAAAAGTTTTGGTCTCTACATATTTGAACTGTCAGTGAATAATTGTTAGAATTCTTAGCAAGCCTTGTACTAACAGAAAATAATTGTTTAGAAAGCAATATGTTTTGTATTTTGTTTAAACAATGTCCATGAATATATTTATAAAAAATGCAAAGATCTGCAACATTAGGTCAGTACGTGTTCATTAATCAATTTTGGATCAGCAATTATTTTAATAGCTTGTTTTTAAAAAAGTTTTTAAAAAATAGCATTTTCAATGTTTTTTCCATACTTGGAAACAATATTTAATACAAAAACTAATATAAGTTTTATATATTTGTATAGACAAAAGATGAACAATTTTTTTTACGTCTAATAAGAAATCCTAGTTTTTAAAATACTTTTGAAGCTATGTCAACAACATGGTCTTTGTTTATAGATGCTACAAAATCTAATCTAGAAATTTTAAGACGTTTTGCCATATTTGTCAATTTGATTTTTAAAAAGTAAGAAAGCTGAAGGGTGCTATCATCTGCTAAACTATAAATAAAAGTTTTAGCTCGCTTAAAAGCAGAATCTTAAAGAACACCAGCATTTATGGTTTTGGAGTCAGAGATAAAACCATCAATTCTAACAATAATTTTCTTAATGTCAAGAAAACAATTGATAAAGTTTATGAATTTATGGTTAAGACCTATACAATAAAGCTTGTTAATTAGCTTAGAATGCTATACCTTATAAAATGTTTGGAAATTTTTTATAATGACCAAAAAATGTTTTCCATGTTTGTCAGAAGATTTGTTGTAAAATGTTTTAATCAAAATCTATAATAAATATCTGAAGTAGAGTTATTTTTATCTATACTTGGTGCTTTTCTGGTATGTATTTAATTTAAATAAAAGGTATCTTTTAAAAACGCGTTGCCTAAAACTAATTGAACTTATTAATTTATTACTAGTCGACATTGTAAGTATAGCAATAGGAAAATTTATAATAGTAAATGGTTTTCCAATAAAAAGTTTCATTTTGAATATCAGGCTATTTGGGCAGCTGTCAATTTTGAAGCTATTATCTTTTTTTTTTTTTTTTTAGGTAAGTAAGTAAGAATTTTATTATTAACTAAAAATTAATTATAAAACTATCTCTAGCAACAAATTAAAATTAAGATAAAATGAATATATATTTTTAATGTATAAAATAAAATAAAAAATGGTTTCGTCCCTCTCTCATCGTCCTGAGGTTTGTGGGTATTTATTCCCGTCTCAGGCTATTGGTATTGAAGGCTTGTTTGAGTTGTTCTCTTTATTTATTTAATTTTTATTTTGTCGTGTAGTAGCATGTGATTTATTTTTAATTTAAATGGTATGTAATTAAGACTTTTTATAAATGTTGGCAGATTATTGTATTGCTTTGTAATTTCTGTTGTTAGTGTCTGTCTGCATTTAACAGTTGTATATTTTGTAGTCCTTATGTGCGATTTTCTTCTTGTTTGGTGGTTGTGTATTTCTTTGTTTGACTGTATTTTTATATTGGTTTTTATCATTTTGTGATTTATTTTATATAGCAATAGTATATTGTTTAAGTCTATCATCTTATTTATATTTAATTCTTCCTTGTATAGTTCAGTTGAAGGTGTTTTTCTGTCCAGTGTGTATAGAATTTTGATGAAATTATTTTGTTGTCTTTGTAGTTTGTTTATGTTTTTTTTGGTTGTGTTTCCCCAGATATGGTTTAGGTACTTGTTATGTGATGCAAATATTGCATGATAAACTGATTTTTTTGAGTTTTTTGGTAGGTAATTTCGTATTTTTGTTACAGCCGCTATTGTTGAAAATTTTTTTTTCACATGTTTGTTTATGTGAGCATCCCATTTCAGGTTTTCTTGAATAGTCAGACCCAGGTAATTCACTTCTTTTATTTGTCTTATAGTTTTGCCATTTGTTGTTATTGTTATAGGGGTTTCCTGTTTGTTGTTAAAAATCATGTATTCTGTTTTTGTCTCGTCGATAGTAAGTAAGTTGTTGTAATACCATGTTTCTAAGGTTTTAACGTCTTCTTTAATGATCTTTTCTAATTCTATATTTTCTTTTCCCGAATATATAATGCATGTGTCATCAGCATACATATAGAGTGTTCCATGTAATGTAAGTTCTAAAATATCATTCGTGTATAGTATATATAGTGTCGGTGGCAATATTCCTCCTTGTGGTATGCCGTAATCAGCCTGTAGTAATTTGCTTTCTGTAGAGTTTACTTTTGTTTTTTGTGGTCTGTTTTTAAGGTATGTGTCTATTAGGTTTAGTTCTTTACCCTTTATTCCAATTGCTTCCAGTTTTTTAATAAGTTTTGTTCTGGATATGGTATCAAATGCCTTTTTCATGTCGATGTACATTGCTACTACAGTTTCTTTTTGGTCCACTTTACGCTTTATATGGTCTATGAGATCATATGCAGCTGTTTGTGTTCCAGAATTTTAATGAAACGCATACTGTTGTTTGAATATTATGTTGTTATTGTTTATGTGTTCAGTTAGTCTGGTATGAATCACTTTTTTTAGTATTTTATTTAGTGTTGATAGTAGTGATATAGGTCGATAATTTTCTGGTTTTGTTTTATCTTCTTTTTTATGTATAGGCCCAATTATTGTTTGTTTCATGTAGCATGGGTAGACCTGTTTCGATAACTTTATTTATTATGTTCACCAATATTGGTGTTAGAATGGTTTTGTTTTGTTTTATTATGTTGTTTGTAATTTTATCAAAACCTGGTGTTTTGTTGTCTTTCAGTTTTATGATTATTTTATTTATTTCTTCTTGCGATGTGCAATCAAAGTGTATGTTGTTTATTTTTTTTTTTATTGTTGTAGTTTTTGATTCTTCATTTGTTCTTGAGAGTTGTTTTTCTGCTAGTTTTTTTCCAATATTTGTAAAATATTCATTTATTTCATTTGATATTTCCATTGGTATTTTAGTTGTTGTTCCATTTTCTTTTAATATTTGTTCAATGTTTATTTGTTTAGAAATTTTTTTGTTAAGCTGTTTGTTTGGGGTTATCTTTGTTTGATTGAAACTTGTTTTTATAATACAGTATTTTGGTATTCTTTATGTTGTATAACGTTTTCTTTTTTTGTTTGCAGTATTCGTTTTTTATTGTTTCATTGTTTGGGTTTCTAAGGTGTTTTTTGTGAAGTTTGTTTCTTTTTTTAATGTTGTCTAAGACTTCTGTATTGATCCATGGGCTTTGTTCTGTTCTTTTAAACCTCTTTGTAGTTTGGTTACTTTCTATAATTTGTTGTAGTTTTTTTGACAGGTTTTCAAAGCTATCTATTTCTTTTGTGTTCATGTTGTTAATTTCTTTAGTTATTTTGTTGTGATCTGTAAAAATATGTTCAAAATACTCATATTTTTGTTTATTAGTTCTTTGCTTTGTTTTTATTTTGGTTATTAATTCGCAGTGATCAGATATATTTGATGGAATTATTGTTTGATCTTCTATTTCTTGTTTATTATTTGTTATAACATGGTCTAGTATAGAGTTTTTTCCATTTAGGTTAGGGTTTTTTCTTGTGTAATATTGTATTGATGTTTTGTTTACTATTTTGTAACCATGTTCTAATAATATGTTTTTATATTCTCGTGTCTCGTTATCGTTTTCTGCAATATTGACGTTTAAATCGCCTATTATTATTTGTGGTTTCTTCCTGTTGATGATATTGTTTTTTAGTGTCGTTTTAAGATCTCTGAAGTTTATTCGTGGAGGTTTGTAGATTAGGGTAATTGCTGTATTTTCTTCTTTTAGTTGTATTGTTAATATTTGTATATCTTATATTGTTTTATTTGTTATTAATTTATATTCCGTATCTTTTTTAATATAGAGCGCAATTCCAGCTCCTTTGGTGCTTCTTGAATTATATTCTGCATTGTAATTATCTAGTCTATAAAAGTCTTGGTTATATGGTTTTAGCCAGGTTTCTGTTATTGCAATTATTGTGGGTTTATTATATATTGTAGGAATGAGTTCTATTTCTTCAAATTTGTTTTTTATACTTCTGGCATTATGTAAATATATTGAATACATTTTGAAATGTTTTATATGATTTTTTTTTCTTTTAATTTAGGTTTTCTAATTTAGCTTTTCAATGTCAGAAACGTATTTAATTTTAATTTTTGTACTTGTATCGGTTTTTCTTATGTATATGTTCCCATCTCTGGTCCATAAATATTTGTATTGCGACTCTTTTTTTTGTTCTCTTGCTTTAAAGAACAGCATGTTTGTACGTGCCGTTAGTTGTTCGTTTATGTATATTTTGTTGGATTTTTCTTTCAAATCACATTCTATTGTAGTAATTGATTCAATATTTTTTCTTGTTTTCAAAATATTTTCCTTGTCTTCTTTATTTTTCAATTCTACAAATATTGGACTTCTTTCATTTAAGTTGTCTTTTCTGTATGCTGATTTTATTTGATCTTTTTTATATTTGTGTTTAGTGTTTTCATTATTTTTATCACAACTTCTTCTGATTTTTCATTTTTTTCCTGTTTGTCGACTCCGACTATTATTATATTGTTTTGTATTTTTTCTTTTTCGGTTTTTTCAAGTGTTATTTCTAATGTTTCTACTCTTTCTATTAATTCTTAATTTAATTTTTCAGTTTTTTTTAGTTGCTTTTTAATTTCTTTATTTTCTTTTAAAATCTCATCAAATTTACTACTCATATATTCTACTGATGTTTTTAGTTCTTTTAATGTTTTCATGATATCTTTGTTAGTAGTTTCTTCTTCGCTATCGCTTGATTCATCTTTTTTATTTGTATTTTTTGAATTCCTTGTTTTAGTCATGTTTTTAATAAAACTTTACATTAAAAGGATTTGACAGGGACACAATTCTTCACACTAAAGTGCCCGTTTTAGTGACTGACCAGTAAACTAGACAAGATATAGGCAACGGATAGGTAATATAAGTGAGAACAGAGGGAGGTTAATTACAATGAGTGAAATAAGTTAAACGTAATATTATAACAGATGTTGATGGTATGATTTAGTAAAATAAATTGGAAATGATTTGAAGTTAAAATAAAATAAAATATAATATAATATTAATGACTAGATTTAAAAAAAAATATTAACAAACTAAATGTAAAAAATAATTTTATTAATTTTAGGCTGAAGATTTGAAGCGCGGACCCTTGATTTATGAGTCGGGTCTCTAACGCAGTGTGTTACGGTGGTAGGTAGCGGATATTTGTTGTATAGCTAATGCAGTGACAAATATTGTAGACACTGTTATTGTTGTGAATATTAAACTGTGTAGAATTTTAGGTTATATATGAAATAACTCAGCTAATTTTAACTAATAGTCTGCAGATTAAATAATTTATTCCACAAACGTTTATAGACAAGCAAAGTATACAACACAAAACCAATACAATGTTATTAATATATGTACTTGCAGTAATAATGATATAAAACACTCAGATAACTTCACTGTTGCTGTCACACATTTTTTTTTTAACGTTTGAAAAGTAAAAACTACTCCATTATTAAAAATGAAACAATACACGTTTCAGCAACGCATTAAAATTATAAAAATTCACTACAAAAATGGTAAAAAAATGTCAGTCACAGTTTGCAAAACAAAAGCACTTTTTGGTCGTCGTAAAGCACCTTCTCGGCCAGTAATAGTAAACCTGGTAGAAAAGTTTGAGCTGTTGAGACAAGTTTGTAATAAAAAGAATCAAAACCGTGTGTATTGCTCAAGAACATAGGAAAATATTGCTGATGTTGCCCGTAGTGTTGAAGAAAACCCAGGTTTGTCGATTCCTCGTCAATCTTTGAAATTAGACATTCCACAAACGACATTACACCCTATTTTGCATAAAGTCTTAAGGCTTTTAAAGCTTTGTTAACACAAGAACTAAAGCCGGTCGATCACTATAAACGTCGTATCTTCGCTGATTTTGTCCTTCAAGTGCAACAAAATGATCCGAAATTTTATCGAAAAATCATCTTTAGTAATAAGACCCATTTTCACTTCGGAGACTACGTTAATAAGCAAAAATTGACGCATTTGGGGCTCAAAAATTCAAGAATGATTGTTGAAAAGTCTTTGCAACGTTAACGATTCATTGTTTGGTGCGGTTTTTTGGCTAGCGGTGTGATTGAACCTTACTTTTTTAAAAATGAGGCTGGTGTAACTGTTACGGTGAATGGATGGCGCTACCGAGCTATGATTAATGATTTTTTATAGCCGAAATTGGAAGATATTGATGTGGACGACGTATAATTTTAGCAACAAGGCGCTACGTGCCACACAAACAACAAAACAATGTATGTCTTTAGGGCTACGTAAAAGATAAGGTCTATGCTAATGTTCCACAATCAATTCAAGACCACAAAGATAAAATTTGTGAAACTATCGAAAACATCCAGCCGCAAATGTGGGAATTGGTCATGGAAAATTTCATGAAAAGAATGTGGTACTGCAACCGTAACCGTGGTAATCATTGGCTAATATTAATTTAAAATGATAATGACATACTTTCCTCTTTACAATAAAATAAACAATTATTGCTTTCTCTTAAAAAATTAAAAAATATTTTTTTAAATATCAAAATGAAACCTATACCTATAAAAATCCTATATATCTATATATAACATATAAGATAAAGAATACAAATCAATAATAAAAAAAATAAAATAGGTGTACTAATAATGATTAAACGGACAAGACAAAGTGTTGCAAACAATAAATTAAATGTATATATATTTTCGCAATAATTAATAATAGCAATGTAAGTGAGGAATTTAAATATATAAACCGGAATGGAAATATATTATTAAAAAAAGGTAAATGAACTTATTTAGAATTGTTGTATAGCGAAATGTTCTTCGAGGTCCTTACGGAGTAATCTAGATAGCACGTGGAAGAACGTCTCAAATGGGGTCTAGGACACTTCGGCGCCGCCATTTCGGCGCGGCCAATTCGGCGCCGGCCGTTTGGGCGCTGGCCGATTCGGCGCCGGCCGTTTCGGCGCCAAAACTTTCCAAATAAAACATAGTATATACAAATATATTATAATCATAAAAATTTATTTGGTAAATTTTACTATTTTATATTTTTAATTCTTTTACTTATTTATTTTAATAGGCTATTATCCTTTACATTTTTCAGGTTATTACCTATTATTAAAAACTCATAATTAATTACCCATAAATTATTTGCGGGTCAAAATTATGTTTACTTATTATAATATATATTGTATATTTGACAATTTAAATATGTACGTACATATATTATGATTTTTATGTATATTTTTTGTTTGATATGTTATGTAATTTATATGTATTTTATATTTTATTTATCATACATTATCTGTTATGTTTCACAAAACAAATCAATTTTTATTATAATGTGTATATATACTTTTGTTTTATTTAAAAAAATCTGGCGCCGAAACGGCCGGCGCCGAATTGGCCAGCGCCGAGGTGTCCTCGCGCCGAATCGGCCGCGCCGAAACGACGGCGCCGAAGTGTCCCATTCCGTCTCAAATGTTCGTCGCGTAGAGTAATGGTAAGATTCCACAAGTTAATTGTTTATTAATATTTCTTGCTGGTTATTATTATTAACATTATTACCACTATAATGATTATAATAATAATTTAACTTAAAGCGGAATATTTAATTAAATATAATAAAAAGAAAAAGAAGGCCTATAAGAAATAGGAACAAATCAACTCCGGAACTAATAGAATTTAATTAAACGCTTACTGTAGTTTTTTTTGATGTGGCCTTAAAGTGATATCCCAATTTGTCCGTTTTTAACCGTCTTGAATGACAAGTATTATTCCACTTAACAACCAGACTACCACGTAGGGATGCGGACTAAAAGAGAGCTCATTTACGCTTGCGATTTATTTTATAAACAATTTCTACAAAAAATATGTGCACACAAAAATTATTAAAATTAGGAATGTATGTTTAGTTGCCTAAGGTAAAATTACATTTTATGCTCTAAATATATTTAAGAAAAATTGAAACCTTAACAATAACTCCTTTTCCTTCCAAAGAAAATTTTTTTTGCTTAAAAAAAAATTCTACATGAGTAGCACAATCCAAAACAAATTCTAAATTGAACCAAAAAAAAAAACTTTGGTTCTTAAACCTCTGACACATAAGGTTTAATGTGCCAGACACCTTTATCTTTCTTCAAACCATCAATTAATTCATATGTATATAATAAATGCTTTTTATAATCGTAAACGGTCCGATATACAAAGGAACTAATTTTTTGTAAAGTATTTTGAAACATCTGATAATACAAAATTTTTGCGCCACACTTTATCACCCCCGTTAAAATGTTCTTCTCAACGTCTCAAATTATAATTTGTGGCACTCTGTTTGTATGCCAAAACTAACCGATTTCTAATATCTTTAAATAAATTAACTAATGTAGCTGATTTAACTAGCAATTTGTTTCAATCTCCAAATAAAATGTTATCCGAGTTATCATTCCCTTTATATTCGTTGCCCGATAATATTTGTTGGCGTTTCTGATTGAGAAAATACGGCGAGTAACCAGTTACTTCATGTTTGGCCGTTCTTATTGCGGCTTCGATTTTTGCCAATTTGTGATTCCGAGTTTTATGATCATTGATATTATAAGATTTGCACAAGCTCAAAAATGCTTTGCTTTTAAATTGAAGTTGAGTTTTATATACTAAGTATATGTTTTCTTTCAATTTTCGGACGAGTGCAGACGCGGTAGCATCTTGCAAAAAGAAAAAAAATGCTTATTTTGAGAATGTATTCGCGACAACTAAAATAAACCTGTAACTTTTTTTTGTTTTTGGTAAAAGTCCAACAAAATCTACGCAAACCTTTTGCCAGTGTAGCGATATCTTAGGTGAACCAATTAATCCCTGCTGTTTTTTTTTGTAGAGGTTTGTGATGTTGACACACTGTACAACGTATAAACTCAGTTACGTCACACCTCATTTTTGGCTAATATTATTTATCAGTTAATCTGCCCATGTCTTGAGTATACCCGCATGACCAGCTGTAGGGACACAATGATTAACTATAATAAGTTTAGTTCAATTCTCCTTCAGGACCAGCTCTTTTTATTTCAGTTCTTCTTTAAAAATAAAGATTGAATCTATATATTTATTTTTTTTTTATAATGCAAGGGATTATCTAAAATTGAATTGAATAATTTTTTATACCAAATGTTTTGGTCTATTGAATTTACTACAAATACTGAATCTATAAAAAGAACTGATTTTAAATGCTCATCTGGTATTACCAATTTTTTTCCTTTGCGATGTGTAATAGAAAAATCAAACTGTTGTAACCTCAATGAGCACCTACTTAATCAGCCTATGGGGTTTTTCAAATTATTGAGCCAAACTAAGCTATGATGATCTGTTACTACACAAAATCGTGTCTCTTTAAGATAACATCTATATTACCGCTAAACACTCCTTTTCTGTAGTCAAATATTTTCTCTCCGCTTTAGATAAAGATCTACTCAAATAGCAAATAACTTTTTCACCATCTTTAAAATATTGTGATAATACTGCGCCTATACCGTAGGCGGAAGCATCAGTCTGCAATACAAATGGTTTCTCAAAATTGGGGCAAGATAATATAGGAGTGTTAGTTAATGCAATTTTTATTTTCATTAGGGCTTTTTTTCATTTTGTAGCCTAAATAAACTTTTGAGATTTACTTATTAACTTGTTTAAAATAGCTGTAATATCTGCAAAATTGGGTATATATCGACAATACCATAAAGCCATTCCTTTTATTTGCCTCACTTCTTTCACTTTAGGCGGTGATGAAATTTTAAGAACTGCTTCAATTTTTTTGGGATCTACTTGTAAATCGAATTTGTTTACCACAAAACCTAGATATTTTAATTCTGGTTGGCAAAATTTACATTTTTCTTTATTTTTAAAATTTTACAGTGTTTATCAAATAATTCTGCCACTACTACAATATCATCAAGATATTTGAATACACAAGGTTCCAATTCTAGACCTAACACTTGGTCGATGAGGCGTTGGAAGGTGGCAGCTCTGTTATATAAGCCGAAAGGCATACGTTTAAATTGATACAGACCCCGGTTTGGTATGCAAAATGCCGTATATTGTTTGGATTCATTTGACAGTGGTACTTGCCAATATGCTGATCGGATATCTAAAAACGTTAAAAAATGTGCATCTCTAAGTTTGTCTAAAATTGAAGCTATGTAAAGTAACGGGTAAGCGTCAAGCGTTATTTTTTTGAAAATCAACTACAAACCTATATGTTTTATCTTTCTTAGGGACTAATAAAATCGGTAAGGACCAAGAACTGTTTGATTTTTCTACTACGTCATCTTTGATCGTTTTATCGAGTTCTGAGTTTATGTGTTTTTGGATGAAAAGCGATACTGAATAATACCTTTGCTTGATTGGACTGCCGGTTGTTATAATTTCATGTTGTACCAAAGATGTACAACCGAGTTTATTCCCAATTTTTTTTTAATAAGCTTCTACAATCAAATTTAAATTTTGTAATTGCTTTCACAGTTTTAGTTGGATATGTATTCCATATTTTTCCTAAAGTCAATTCCCAATATTATTGTATGTGGTAGGGATAGTACAATTAAGACGTTTAACAGAATTGATTTATTAATTAAATTTACCTATTGGTAACTGACCCTTAACATTGGCAACTAGTGCCATCAGCTATAGTAACCAATTTCTAAACAGTATTCAATTTGACATTCAATACATGCAACTTTTTCTAACCAGGATTGCCAATGATTGTATGACTGGCACCTGAATCTAGCAAACCTAAAAATTTACAACAAAAAAATCTTAATTTTTAAATATGTTCGTTGCTCATTATTTTCCTGTGATAAAATATAATTAATTAAAAAAAAAAATCTATTAGTCGATTTATCAGAATTTATGTTTGTTTGACGATTTCCTAACGATTCTGCTTAGCGTTTTCTTGGTTCGAACAAAGGGGACAATTTCGAAGACTAAAATTTAATTTACCGCATTTGTAGCATTTTATTTGTTTGTCAAAACACTATTTAGCAAAATGGCCCGCTTTATTACATTTCCAACATTGCAATTTGTTTAAATCCATATTAGACTCCGATCTAGGATGTTGGCTTGAGTATCTGAATTGTGTTCTATCATATTTGGTAAAATCTGATCTCCATCTATTTTCATCTTACAAATGCATTATGTTGAACAATCTTCTCTTTTACTTGGGCCCGCAACGTAAGCCAAATATGGTTCTATACTGTGTAAATTATGTAGAGGTGGTTGGAATTTTTCTACCGCCACTCGACGATGTTTGCGTATTTGGAAAATTGTTTTTAATTGGAAAATACTGGTTACTTCTAACATGCCTAATTGGGTTTGATAAAACGGTAAAATATTGCGCAACATTTTTTTTAGTTTTGTTGTCTCATAAATTTTTACTCTTAAGTATAAAAACATATTTATCATGTATGCCAAATACATGCATATACTTTCCACTTTCCCATGAGTACGTTTTTCAATTTTGTCAAAAAATAATTCGTCATAGTTAAATATTTGAAATTCATCTTTAAGAGCTATTACCAAAGCTTTCCAGTCTGCAATATCAATTTAGTTTGCGCGAAACTAAATAACCGCTTTATCCGTAAATAGTTATGTCGCCGAATTAAACAATTGGGCCTCTGAGACGTTTCTTGCAATTTGCAATTTGTCTTTTTTTTAATAAATTTGTTGACTGAGCAATTTTTGGAACCAGAAAAGATAATGGTAAGTTGGATGGCGTAAACTGACAGTATTTTTTAAATTATTTAATCAATTTCATTAAAGAGACGTTTTGGAGACTTATCATTCTCTTTCTTCAGTCAAAACTGTAATATAGAATACAATTCACAATAACAATTACAATTTATAAAATAATGACACATATTAAAAACGTTTTTTTTAAATAAATTAAGAACAATTACAAACACATATTACCTTACCAATAAAAGTAGAAGTCTGCTCTTTTAAAATGAAACATTCTTATTTATTTATATTTGAATATATTTATATATAAAACCAGCATATTTCCAATTGTTGTTGAGACAAGTATAACATTACATATTAATTTTTGTAAAATCATGCTTACATTTGTGAAGTTATTGTTGTAATGCCGCATGGTAAATTTCTACCAACCACCAACATGAATAGAGAAATATATTCTTTTTCTTTTAATATAAGTTATTGTATATAACCCAACTTACATCGTATACAGGGTGTTATTTAATTGTATATTTATTGTAAAACACTGTTCATAAACTGAAAAAAGTCAATTTTTTACCTTTAATATATTATAATATATAGTACTTAGATTTGTACTATCTAATTGGAAGTTACTAAGATTTTAGTATTGTCAAAGTTAAAATTGTACCCTTCTAGAGAATGATGCAAAACTGTTTCTGCAACAGTGGAAGAGATAAAACAGATTATAAGGGAACTGCTTAATAATAAAATACCAGGTCCAGACGAAATAACAACGCAGCGCTATAAGAAAATGAGACAGAGATAACACAAATAATAAACAGATGTCTAAATGAAGGATTTTTTTCGGCTTGCTGAAAGGAAGCAAACTCAGTACTAATTGAGAAAAAGAAAGAAGCAGGCAAAACAACACGTATAGACCGATATGCCTAATTAACACATTAGCAAATATTATGGAAACAGTTATTGAGAGGAGAATTAAACAAGAAATAGAAGAAAAAGGAGGATAAAAACAAGAGCAATATGGTTTTACAAAAAGATGAACGTCTCTAGGAGTCATTGACAAGGTAAAAGCCATAGCAAAAGAAGCAAACAGAAAACCATACAGAAAAAGACAACACTGTGTCATAATAGCGCTAGTTATACAAATTGCGTTCAACTGCATACTATAGAAAGCAATTATTGAAGCAACAGAAAAAACAAAGTTAACAAATAAATCTACCAAAATAATATGGAGCTACCTTCAGGAAAGAAATCTACTGACCAAAAATGGAAAATTTAGGCTGACTAGAGGAGTACCATATGGTTCTGCACTAGGTCTTAAACTATAAAATCTTGTTTATAATCAACTACTCGGGATGCGGCTGCCGGAAAGAATGACATGAACGCATTTGCGGATTTGCTCTGATAGGTAGGGATGTAGACATAGAAATACTTAATAAAAGGTTAGAGTTGGCAATAAAGATGACAAAAAGATGGATGAGAAATAAAAGATTAGAGAAAAAAAAAACAATAAAAATAGAAGTAATGCTTAGTAAGCTTATGCCAAACAAGGGAGAAAAAGGAGCAAAAAGGCTAATAGCAACTGCAGCTAGAAGTTAACTATTGTATGCCGCAGAAAAATGGGGAGAAGCTTTAAAGACGAAAAAAGAAAAAAAAAAGTAAGAAGAGCTATGAGAGCAAATTTATTAAGAAATTGCAGAGCCTACAGGACGGTGTCTCAGGAGGCACTAGAAGTAATTGCGGCAATACTACCCGCAGATTTGATAGTAAAATAAAATATTAGGTATAAAAAAAATAGTAAATAAAAGAACAAAAAAACGAGCAAGAGAGAATATGATGGAAAGATGGCAAAAACAGTGGAAATAAGAAGAAAAGCAAAAATGAACAAAGGAACACCAGAATAAAAATAATGAGTAGAACATAGGCTAGTAGAGTGCAAATTAAAAAAAAAAAGCTAGAAATGGTATTGGAAAACAAAGTAGACAAATCTACAATCATTAAATTATGCCTGAGTAACAAAAACAAATAAAAAGCACTAAAAAACTATGCAACGACAGTACTGAAAAAAAACGAAAAGTTTAAAATTTTAAAATTTAGGTAAACCAAAATGGAAAAAACACACAAATTAAAAACGACAAAAGCCAAAGGAAAGAGGAGCAAAATGATAAATGAAAGCAAAAAAATTTAGTATATAATTAATAACATAATATTAATTTATTAGTGCTATTATCATCTAATTTACACATGTCAAAATAAAAGATATAGAAAAATACAGTATTAAAATAATAAAAGTACCAGTACACATTAAAATATTAAATAAAATTAGTAAATTTATGCTTCATAAATTCCTCAATAGTGTAAAAAGCCATTGATATTAAATAGGCCTTAATTGTGCTTTTAAATTTATTGCGCAAAAGATTTTTTAAATTGTTTGGTATTTTGTGATTTACAAAACTTTGAATAAATGGCATTCTTTGTTCTGTTATCATACGAATGATAATTTTTGAGAGTAAGATAATTATCTATGTTGTTATATATAAAAAGCAAGCATTCTAAAACATACATACACAGTAGATTTAAAATTTTAAATGATTTAAAAGATGATTTTCTTCCTGGTAACCTATATTAGCTATGACTTGTACAGTTCGTCTTTGTAATCCAAATAATTTCTGAGATATTGGAGAGTGTCCTCTAATTAACAAGCTATAATTCAAGTTAGCTGAACACAGTGAAAAATATGAGGATCTCAATGGAAACTTTGATAAAGCATGTGGTAGATGACTTACTAAGTAAATGTTTTTAACTATGTTTTTAGACAAAATTTTTTTCGTGATTGTCCCATCTAAGTTTGGAGTCGATATGAACTCCAAGAAATGTTGTGAACATAGCAAGTATTTTATTATTTAGTGAGAAAACTATATTAACTGTTTTTTTAGCATTCAGACATAATGAATTTGAGAAAAATCAAACTACTAAACTGATTTGCAAACGTAGTGTTGTCGGCATACAACACTGTGGTGGCCTGGTTTGTTTGGTGTGGCAAATCATTTACGTACAGTAAAAATAACAATGGGCCAAGTATAGATTCTTGCGGAACATCATGTTTTATATCAAGTAGTTTGGAAGTAAATCTATTGACCGCAACACATAGTTGTCTTTTAGTAAGATAGCAAGAAATCATGCATCAAGCTGTTGAATAAAAATTATAATAATATAATTTTTGTATTACTGTTGTGTATGCTTTGCTAAGATCAATAAACGTAGCGGCAGTATATTTACTGCGTTCATACGCTGCTAGTACATACTCAGTTAAAACAAGAATTGCAGTTGTAGTTGAGTACTCCTTACAAAATCCAAACTGGTTGGGATTTAATATATCAGTTGCATCAAAAAATGCTATTATTTGGTTGAGCATTATCTTTTCTAATACCTTAGATATTATCTGAAGCAACGAGATTATTATGTTATATCTCCTTTCTTATATACACGTATAATTTTGTGCATATTTTGTGCATAATGTACATTCCAAGATACACCTATTTATAAATTTAGTAAGAGGATATAAGATCTTTAATACTTTTTAACAAGTTTATAGTTTTTCTTACTTAATTTGGAGAAATTTTACTAAATTGAAAGTAACCACTGTTAATAGTAGCATTCTTGTGCATAAAATTATTGGATTACAGTTAGCGGGTTGCAAGTTTTTGACTTGATTTTCTGTTTTATTATTAAAATAGTTATTAAAAATATCACAGTTTAATTTGTAGATAAGTTAATTTAATTAGCATTAGCATTGACTTTGGATAGTTGTAAAGCTTGTTTGTAAGAGCGCTTAAAATAAACATATGACGCTTTCAGATCCATACTTTTATGTGATGCTTTTTTCAGTAAATAAAGCGTTTCCTTTATATTTTTTAAATCATTGTTAAACCAATATACTTTTGCTTTATGATTCTTCTGAGATCTGCCAGGTTAGTAGGAAATGATGCATCAAATTGAACTTTTAAAACGTTATTAAATTGAATAAATTTATATTCTGCATATAAATCTAACTCATCAATAAAGTTCCAGATGGTGTTTTCTAACATGTGATAAAACATATTAATACCTTGCTGTGTTATTGAAGTGTAAGCATATGTTTGCAATTTATTATTTGTCTGCAAAATCTGTACATTTAAAAATATTCCTATATAGTCCATAAACTAGTGACAAAAAAGTGCAAGAGTTTTGGAAAGTTTAATATTTTCAGATCAAACTGTATTTTGATCAGAAAACGCCTCTGTAAAGTCAGCACGCAAAGAAAAGTGTAATTTTAATTAGTACCTAAAAATTGTTTTAAAAAAGCTAACAATTCATCGGCATATAGTAAATGCATTACAAAACCTTAATTAAGCCGTCAGACAACTTAATAATCAAACGCACGGCGTCAGCACAGCTGGGTACATGCTAGCAGAACTAACTCAATGCAAATGATTTGTTAAAGCTGAAAGTTGGGTATATGTTAAATTACGTTATTAATTTTATAAAGCAAACATAGTTTTCATAGAACCCAATTAAAGTTGTGATAAAGCGCGCGCGCTGCTTGTCGTAATTAAAGGTTTTTTTCTACGTAGCACGTAAGAACAGAACAAGCCATTCTATCAAACTGATGCCGTGTTGTATTTGTGGCAACTATGGCACATTGGTTGAGTATGCTGCATCTGCTGCTTAGTTCTACCAATGAATAAATGTTTTTTTTATTTCTTGACGTGCGCCTTATCACAACTTCAATTGGGTTAACTTCCATTGATTGGCCCATTGTAGACCCTCATTGCACTATTTTATACGACATTTTTTATAATAAAGAATTAAGGGCAGACAAAAGAAAGAGCGGTACAATTTACATAAAATAAATGAATTCTACGGTAAACTTATCAAACAAAATTTTGATAAGTTAGGCTTTTCCAGACATCTCTAACTGATCTTGTTATGGATAATTGATTCCGGATAGCAAACAGCCAAGAAACCCAATTTTTACGTTTGGTGGTGTTTTTGGAGTCATCTGTTTCGCCGTTGTTTCTGTTCCTCAATCTATCTGCGCTAACATTGAACTAACATTGAGTCATTCAGTAGAGATTCAACTTATCCATACTTTAGCTATATACAAGGTGGGTAGGGAGGAACGGACCAAACTCCAGGAGTGTATTCTACACGTGAAAATAATGTAAAAAAACTTAAATGTTGTTATCCAATTTTTATTTGTTTTTAAGTTATAGCATGATTGAATTTTTTTATCTAGTTGCCATGTTTGACGTTCTAAAACATTTGATAGCTTTTTTGTTCTGATAATGTGTCAGTGTGACAATAATTTAACGTTTGTTTTGTTTGTACAATTAAAGTGTTACAAAATTCCACACACTTATTCAAATTTAGATTATGCAAATGTGGTGTTTGTTTATAGTTTTTGTAATGGAAATGCTACAGCTGCTGTTGAAGAATATCGTCGACGGTTTCCACATCAGACACATCTTAATAAAAATGTATTTATCAGAGTTTTCAACAAACTGTGCAAGACCCAACGATAACATAACATTTGAACATACTACTTGACAAGAAGAGGAAGAAGTAGAAGATATTCAGGATGTAGTAGCAAAAGATGCATCAACCAGCTCACAATGAATTAGTATTCAATTAAGTATTCTACAAACAAGAGTAATAAACACACTCCACGAGCAAGGCTTACATCCATACCATGTACAGAGAGTACAGCACCTACAACCGAAAGATTATCCTAAACGTATGGAATTTTGTCGGTGGATAAATAATAATCCTCGTGTTGTATCGCGCATACTTTTTACAGATGAAGCAACATTCATCCGTGACGGCGTTAATAATACTTTCAACTGTCATGTATATGTAGTAATTTTCTACATAAGTTTTCGGTAAACGTGTGGTGTGGTATGGTCGATGGTTATTTAGTTAGCCTTTTCATTTTGGAGAATTGCCTCACAAGAACCAACTACTTAATTTTTTTACAAAATGAATTACACGGACTACAAGAGAATGTTCCTTTAAACATCAGAATGCAAATGTACTACCAGCACGATGGAGCTCCTGCACATTTTGCTCGTCAGGTCAAGCAACATTTAGACAAAAGGTTTCTAGGGCATTGGATTGGTCGCGGTGGTCCTATTAGTTGGCCTCCAAGATCTCCAGATTTTAAAGCATTAGATTATTATTTATGGGTCTGGTTTAAAGATGAAGTGTACAAAATAAAAGTGGACACTCGGAATGGACTAATTCTACGTATTAGAAATACTGCAACCAATCTTAAACAAAAACATGACTCCATCAGAAGAGCAAGAGGCTCCCTTCGTAGACAAAGCACAAGATGTTTAGAGGTAAATTGGGGTATTTTTAAATATTTATTATAAGAACGCTAAACCAAAACGTTAATGTATAAAATTTTGTTTATTTTTAACTACGCTGTAACTTAAAAACAAATAAAAATTGATTGATTATTGGATATGATCACTGATTATACTTTGCTTGTCAATCATCTAATTTCAACGATGGTTTGGCAAATGTCTGATTATAACCAAAAAACATTAAGCTATTGTATTGACATTTATTGGTCAATATCACAAATTGACAAATCTTTTTCTCTAAGCCCGGTTACTCTACCGCGTTCAAAATTGGTTAATTATTGTAAAACATTAGATTTAAATGAAAAACTAATCAACTGCACGATAAAATTGAATCACAGTTAAAAAAATGCAAGTTATTTTTTTTATATTTTTATACTTTAATTTGTTTAATTTTTAAAATTGATCAAAAATTTTATCATTCATCATATTTTTATGTTCATATTTTAATTACTTTTTAGTGTAAATAATGTACATATCCAAAATATTGATAAAAATCGGGCTACGAGTTCTTGATGTTGTTTTATTTTTGGCAAGTAGTATATATAATTAAAATTTAACAAAAAGTAATTTTTATCTGTTTCTTAAATACCTAATAAATATATATATATAAATAAAAAAAAAAGTATTTAAATTTTTAAACTGATTATAACTTTAGTCTAGTAGACCGACGTTAACTTCTGTTACAAATATGAACACGTTAACTCTGAAAGGTTAAAGACAATTTAATAATTTAGTTCCTGAGCAGTTTAAAATTCAATAAATCAGTAAAAGAAATTAAATAAACTTATACAGCCTTGCGCTGTTAGAAATATTTACAATTGCGAATGTAAAAATACGCAAAACAAAAACCTGGTTTGAAACAACAATATTATGAATAATTTGTCTCACTATATTCTTTTGTATATTTATATAATTATTATAATTATTAAGTTTCTATAATTTATGTATATAGTAAATAAGTAATTATAACGGATAAACTAAATATAGAATTAGTAGAAAAGTAATAGTAGTCTTTAATTACTTTTAAATTTGATATTAATTATAGCAAGCAATTAATTACATTTAGTTTTTAGTTGTCTTTTGTAATACAAAGCCAAGGTACTTCCCTACAAGATTGAGATTTAATTCTCTCGTTCATGTCCGTGCAAAGCATTACAAACAGTGTGAATAGGTGATGCAAATAGATTTCCACTCAATTTCCTATTTAATTTAGGATGTAGAAAATATGTATATTTCAAATGGTGAATTGAGTAATTATTAGCGGAGAATATTGACTAAACAAAATCTCGGAGCTTTCCTACAATTTTATACGAAAAATTGCTTTAACCGCACTAGCGCTTTATATAATTTGCCAAACCATCATTAATTAAAACTAACTTTTAAGTTTTACTAAATTATGGGTGTATTCCCTATGAATCAGTTAAAAAATAGCGGCAATTCGTATTCCGTACGATAATTTCCGTTACATTTTTAGCGACAAGAGTTAAAATTACCCGATAGTTTGATTATTTTTAGCGGATAAAAATTGCAGCCGTTAATTTTTAAACGGCTGTTTATTATTTTATAGGGTTTCTTTTAATTAATAAATATTAGCAATTTCAACAAAATATGTGGTTACAAGTGCATATTACTGTATTTTATTAACTTAAAAACATAACATTTTAAAATATTTTATTGAATCTACGAATACAACATAGAAACTAACGTGATATAAGCAATACTTATTTGATATCAAATTATACTTTTTTATTATTGTGCGGAAATGCAGTTATTGATAACATTGTCTGAACATCAATTCTATCCTATAACACTTTATTATTTGTAACATAATTAATCTATTCTAAATATAAATGAAAAAATTCTTAACTCTTAACAAACGCAAACAATACCGATATAACATAGAACAGCAAATAATGTATAGTATGCCCATAGATATAGTGTCTTTACTAATCGCTTTGAGGATACAATTATGTTTGTATTATATACCATAAATAATTTATAACACCTCAATGTTCAAGGGTAAAAATATTATATAAATATACAATATTTTTACCCTTAAAAATTACCTCGGGTTCCAGGTATATAATGCTGCTAATGAAATAATCCGTAGAGATAAATTGAGCCCATGTCGTATATGTTATGGGCATACTATAATAAAAAGTGTCTTTAAAGGACCCTTGTGTTGCTTAAACATTACTACTTTAAATCACGTAAAAAAAGATTATTTAAATTTATATTTGCGATGTATTTCATAACACAGTATTTTAATAATAAAAATATTAATTTAAAGCATTCAAAAGTAATGTCAAAAATATAAATAGGCAAAAAAGAAAAAAGAAACGTACGTAATGTTATTATTTAATTCAATGATAATTATTATATAAAAATATTTAGACATTAAACGTCAGTTTTTGAGGTTAAAAATAATCAAAGACAAACGTTTTGTGCTAATTTTTAACGGAGTTGCTAATTTTTTTTAAATTAACTGGTTGCTAAAAAATGTATTACACAATAAGCAACAACGCTAAAATATTTAACGGGCTGCTAAAATCACACTTTTTTAGCGGCAGTTAAAATTAACCAAGTTGATAGAGAATTCTCTCATTATGTTGTTAGTTATAAAAATCTTTTAAATTATATATTGCAGTTATTTAAATGATTTTGTTTTTTGTTATTAACGTTTGTTATTTATACCCCTTTAATTGAATAGCTCTCGGCTTGTATTTAACATAATATAGTTTGATACTTTCTGAATGTACTAATAAATTGATTATATAATTTGTGACGGTCATATTTTGCGGTTGTATTTAAATAAAAATTATTTTAAATTTTATAGTAAAAAATAAAACAAAAAAGTAAGAGCGGAGAAGAAAAGAATTTGACGACGAGGAACGGTCTCTTCAAACAAGTATTTGTTAAAAAAGCATCTCTATGTATCAGAAAGATTTATTTGTTATTACTGCCTTTACAGCATCGATCCGTTTATATGTCTGTTTTTTTAAATTATTAAATAGCAAGTGAAAAGTTTGTAGAAAGTAGCGGGTACACGTGGTGATAGATTCTTCAAAGACATAAAGAGTTAGTAGTTATTAGTTATATGTTGCATGTTCACTAAATACATTCCTTGTTTTTCAACCCTATTTCCTCATTAATTATTTTTGTAAGAATTGATCAGATTTATAATTTGTCAAATGTTTAAATTTAAAAGAAAACCAGCGTAATTCTCCTGATTTAAATACAAACAAATTAAGGTGGCAGCGATAGTGCGAGTAGCGTAAAGAGGCGCGCGGAGGTAATTTTCTAAGTCAGGTCAGTCTCTAGTCCGATCCAGGACATAATAAAAATGGGAATGCCAAATCGAGTAACTATTGTATCCCTATCTACTTGGAACACGTACACATCGGTTCCTATTAATACGCGTCTTTTAATGGGATATTGTGAACTGTTTTACACAGTAATTGGATCAGTGGTGTAGAAGAGTGGTGTATTCAACATATGTATGTCATAGAGACAATAAGTGATAGTGCCCGTGAATCGTGTAGTAGCACAATTACGTTGGGTCGGCTAAAACTAGAGTGCGTATCTGTTATACTGAAGTGATTGTGTAGTTTTTTTTTTGTGGATACTTGGGGCTTTGTCCCTGACGCTTTGTAAATAAACTCAGCTAGTTTGGTGGTAAACTGTGGTTTTTGTATAACACTTGGCAAAGTGTAATCTTAGATCATCGGTCACACCTGTGGTCCAATCTGCTTAATTATTAAAAAGAGTGCCTTACAACCACTTCTGTACAAAGAAGCGGCTGTATTTTTGAAGATTTTTATAAAAACATTTATAGTGGGACTTTAAAATTTTTTGGGTGGCTCCTCCGCCATCTCAAATAATTTTTTTGCTAGTATGGACAAACCGGGCCAGAGCGCAAGTGATGATCAGCCAGCTGATAATGGGGCATATTTTACTGTGAAGCAGCTACCAAGAATTCTCCCCGCAGCTGACTCAGTAAATGTTGTGACAGACGTGCAAAACTAGATGGAAACCTCCGTCTCCATAAAGGACAAAAAAGAATAAAAGGTTAGAACGGCAAAAGTTCACTGATGTTAAAGCTACTGTGGATAAACAAAATAACATCCCGCTTGGGCCCTATGAGAAGATAGTGAGTTTTGATACACTTGCGCATAATGCAAAATGAATGAGAGCCAATGACTGCGACGAATTTAATGAGCAGAGTGAGCTTACTGCTATTGGGGAGGAGCTCCTCCAATACATCTGTCACGACTTCTACAAGGTGTCGAAGGCTGCAACGGGATTTATCCTAAGCCGGTTTGCTGAATTCCAAACCATGGTAAACAGGCTAATGTGTAGAACAAAAAGCTCTCTGGTATCCTGGAAAGGATCCTCACGTACAGCGGCCAAGATGCAAAAGAAAAGGAGAAGCCTCCCAGACCAAACAACGACGAGGTGCAATTGAGAACCTACAAAGCGGCCCGCCAGTTTTTTGTACCAGCTGGAGCTACAAAAAACTGCCCCCCCCCCAGAAGTACGCCACCGGTACAGAAACCGCCCAAGTCCTTTGCGCTTGTGGTTAAATCTAAAGGTGCAAAAGAGACAAGGTCTCACTTATCTCTTTTGCAAGAGAAAAAATACTTTAAAAAATTGAGCCGTAGGTGCAGGTTAGGGTTAAAAACCCTAGATCTAGCAAAAATGGCCTGATCATTGTTACACCGACGAAAGAGGAACGTTGCAAACTACAAAACTGTAAAAAGTTTGCAGACCTTGAATACAAGCTTGAGCTACCGGCGGTACCCAACCCAAAAGTGGTAATATACGACGTCAAATCTAACAAGACCAAGGATAGGCTAATGACCAATCTCTTTAGCAAAAACCTGGAAAGTGTATTTTTCAAAGAAGCTTTCAAAAAAGGCGCAAAGATTGTCGCGTGTACATTGTATGGAACTCCATGCGAGCCAGGGAGATTTGTAAAAGTACCGCGATGCTACGGATGCATGAGTGATGCTAAAAGATTGCAGATCAGGCAGATTGTGTAGACAGTGTGGAGAAAAAGAGCATTTAGTGGAAAAGTGTGACAAAAAAAACCTTTTTTGCTCAGTGTACAAGGCTAAAAAGTTAAAGGCAAAACATTTGAGGGCAAGTGGCAGATGCCTAACATACCAGGCGGAGCTGGTGGCCTACAAATTGAGAAATAAGTAGTTTAAAACTACTACAGTTCAACTGCCAGCGTGCGCAAGCGGTACTGCTGAACTTTAATAGAACCGCGTTTGAAGAAAGAATAGATGTTGTGCTCCTGCAGAAACCTTATACCAAAAATGGTCATGTTTAGGAGATGCCTGGTTTTAAATGTGTCTATAATGCTGGAGCTGCCAAAACCGCTGTGTTTGTCAGAGAAGGCAGGCTGAACCTGAGTCCCCTGACGCAGCTGGTAGAGGAAACGAGAGTGTGCGTAGAGATCACAGAAGCTGAAGTGGATCTGTACGTATGCACGATTTATTGCATAGCAGAGAGGATTTTCTCAACTACCTTGAGAGAGTAAAACAGGTACTGCGCGAGCCTTAATTCTTAACGCGCTGAATGCCAACAGTATGTCAGTGTTATTAAACCTATTTTACTATGAACAGCGTTGTGTTGGAGCTTGCCAACAAGCTTGCCAACATAGTGATGTCAGCAAATGAACGCTGCTTCCAATCTAGGCGCCGCCCTACAGGAACCGTCAAATGATAGACAAGAGAACTTAGTCATGCTTAGACCTAGGCACGCAAAGCACATAAAAAGGACCAATCTGTGAAAGACAAAAACAACTTAGACGGTGTGAGAAAGCATAGAACACTGGTGACAAATATCTGTTTTGATAGGCCAAGCTTGATCAGTAAAAGGAGCTTGTTGGTAATGTGGGCAACAGTGACCCGTGAGGCGTTATACACAGATTTTGCCGTAAAGACAAACCGCGTACCCTAATTGGTAATATCAGAATGGAGGCCGGCAAGACAAAATCCTGGGCGGAGTCGATAGAAGCAATGCTAACGGAGTAGTTTCCTAGCTGTAGTGCCACGTTGTACCAAGCCTGCGTAACATTGCCTGGTGAATTTACCAGAGATTAAGTTGGTGCTGCGGTTTCTGCACTGAAAATTAAAAAAGCACCAGGCAACGATGGCATTACCACCAGAATGGTCAGAACCGCAGTTCTACCACAAGTAACAGTCACTTTGTTGAACAAGTGCCGGGAAAACAACTACTTTTCAGGTATGTGGTCATTGTATTAAAGTCCCTTGACAAGGACAAGTTGGAGCCGCGGTTATACAGGCCAATAACCTTCCTGCCAACGATGAGCAAGGTGTTAGAGAGGCGCATGGTAACAGGCTGGAAAACTTAGCGGAGTGGCCTAGTAACTCAAATCAATATGGCTTTACTAAGGAACGGTCGGTGGAAGACGCGTTAGCCAGAGTAAAACTGGTAGTGCGGGAGTCAGATAGCAAATACGTGGGGGGTCTTTGTTTACTTCAATGGAGCTTTTGACAACCTAGAATGACCAGTAGTGCTCAGTCGGCTACAAAACTTAGAGTGCCTAGAAATGGGGCTGTGGGCGAGTTACTTCCAAAACTGTAGTATCTAAGTCAAAAAATCTGGAAAATTAATCACAAAGAATATTGAATAAAATTGAATATATTAAATTTGTATAGATCTACACATGGCACGTATGATATTTTTGTTTTAAATTTGTCACAAGCCTAAAGCTCTTTTTGTAGATATAGAAATTTTAATATTGTATGTGAGGATTGTAATCTAAATTATCTTAAAAAAATTTAAAACAAAGATGTATTAGTTAATTTATTTAACTCATTTGGACTAATAATAAAATTAAAAAAGCTTACGCGTATTTTTACTAGTGTTAATGAAAGAACGTTGTATTCTGCAATAGATTATATGGTTTCTGATCTACCTATGCACCAATATAAGTCTTCTATAGTAAATGCATCCATAGCTGATTATCAATCACAAATTTTTAATTATTTATTATGTACAAAAAATGTTATTAATTTATCAGAGAATATTTATAGTTACAGATGTATGTCTGACGATAATATAAAACATTTAATATCACTTCTAGAAAATGTTAACTGGGATGATATTATATATCTAAATATTGAAGACGCTTTTGACACAATGATAAATATTGTTACAACTGGAGTAGGAAGTACATGTTTTTTAAAGTATAGTAATTAGGTTTACAAATAAAAAACAGCTGATTACAAATGACATTATAGTAGCTAGCATAAAATTAAAAAAAACTATATTGGATGTGTTTAAATAATAATGACAAAAGACTTAACATGTAGTATAAATTAACAAAAACAAAACATAAATTAAACATTGATAAAGCAAAACGAGAGTATTTTTTGTCAAAAATCACAAATTCTGAAAATAAGGCTGAAGAAACTTGAAAATTAATAAATAAAAATTTAGGACGTTTAAAAACAAAATTAATAATTAAATTAAAGTTAAACGATCAAACCATAAACAGCTCTCAAGAGCTATCAGATAGTCTGTGTCAGGGTAGCATATGCAGTGGAGTGAGTGTTAGAAGTCTGGATGTGTTGAATGTCTGTGTAGCATTTGTAGTGAAGAAGCTTACCAGTTCATTGCAGTGATGCAAGAATCAAACTGGTAGTGCATCAATACTGGTACCGCGGTGGTCAAAAGCCTTCAAGATGAAACCTGGCTTAACCACTTATGGTTAGTTTCGCGGTGACAGTGGTTGAAAGCCAAAGCTGGCTAAACATATGTAAAAATGTGTCCGTGAGTGAGCTGCGTTTATAGATTAATAATTTACATTACCGTTTATTTCGTTTAATTATCAATGTACTTTAATTTATTAAACTGTTTCTTGAAAGTTTTCTTATAAAAAAAAGATTGTCTATTTTTAACCTCAATTCCTTGTCAATAAAGTTGACTGGCGCACAGGCCTGTTTAATTAGTAGAGATACTCATAATTACTACAGACCTACCCTCTGCACCAACTGAATAGCTACCGTTTCTTTTCTAACATAAATGCGTGTCAAAAATTAGATGTAAAAATAGAAATGACGCCAAAGTTGCTGTTTGTGTTAATACTAGAAATCTAATAGCTGTCGGGATGCTCTTAACTAATTTTTAAACATTGGTCATTTTAATTATTAATTAAACAATAATTAATGCATTATGTATGTTTTTGCTTGACAATGACGTAATTAGTACGTTGAAACTAGCTAATTACACTAAGTTAATTTTTAATTAGAATCAAAGAAATTTTAGTTATCCGATATAAATATAAAAAGTGTCCCAAAACTAACTCAAGATTTGAATTTGCAGTAAATTGTAAGCAACCCCAAAAAAAAAAACAATTTGACAGCTGAAAGTTTAGGGTCAGTTCAAAATGAAGCCAAGACGGTGCCACAAGCCGTACAGCTCGTGAAAAAAGTCAATTACTGCATAAGACATTTCCTGTTACACGACCAGAAAATGTTTTTCATTTTGGTGATTAGAATTGGCCCCTTAAATATTGTAATTAAAGCCATATTTTATGTACATTATCATTCAGAACTAAAAGAAGAGATACAAAGCGTGAAAAACGAGTTAAAACAAATGAAAAAAGAACATGAAGAGAAGGAAGAGGAATGGAAAACGGTGAAGATGGAAATGATGAGAAGAATTGATTTATTAGAAACAAAAGAAAACGAAAAAGAGAAAAGAGAGAGGAAGAATAATATAATAATAACAGGAAGAGAAGAACAGACAGAAAACACGATTGAAGACATAGAAAAGTTCATAAAAGAAGAGTTGAAAGTGAACGTGAAAATTAAGAAGGCATACAAGATAAATAAAGAAGGGAAGGTAAAAGTAGTGGTAGCTGAAATTGAAACATGGGAAAAAAAACAAGAAATCATGAAAGCAAAAAGCAACTTAAGAGGGAAAAAAATCTACATAGATAACGACCTAACAATAGAAGAAAGAAATGTTCAAAAACAAATAAGAAATATTGCCAAAGAAGAGAGAGAAAAGGGAAATAGAGTAAAAGCAGAATACAGAAAAATGGAAATGAATGGAATACAATACACATGGGACGAGAAAGAAAAAGGATTGATAGAAAGGGGGGAACAGGGTGCAAAAAATTCAAAAAACTATTAGAAGAAAAAAGAAAAATATCGGCCAAAGAAAAAAGAAACAGAGGAAATGCGATGGAAAAGGAAACGAAAAAGGATACTGAATACGAAAACAAAATTAGAATAGGAACATGGAATGTAAGAAGCGTAAAAGGAAAAGAGGAAGAAATAGTCGAAGAAATGATAAAACATAAAACAGCAATACTAGGAATTACGGAAACAAAAAAGAAAGGAAGGGGGATAAATACGATACACAAGGGTTACATGCTGATATGGTCAGGGACAGAAGATAAAAATAGAGCAAAAGGAGGAGAACAAAAAAGAGGAAGACCCAGAAAAGAATGGAACAGCGCAATAAAGGAAGAAGCTACAAGAAAAGGAAACACGTGGGAAGAAATAAAAGAGATAGCAAAGGATAGGAAGAAATGGAGAAAATATTACACAAACTAATAATGTATACGCCTGACACCGAAAGGTAAAAAAGGCAATTGAATAAATAAATAAATAAATAATAAAATCATTCATTAAAAAACTAACAATCTAAAGACTAAAATCTGCGTTTTCTATTTATTTCAAATTTTGCGTTAGTTTTGGAACATCATTTAAAAGATTGTTAGTAGAACATTTTAGGACTGTTCCAACATACGATTTGGATAGTTTGCAAACCGTCCAAACTGTGCACACAAACAAATATTTGTCATCTTTAGGCAATCTTTTATACACAGTGATTTATTTGTGTGCATAGTTGGAACGGTTTGCAAACTGTTCAAATTCACTAGTTACTATTTAACTTCCCAATATTCTTTTTTTCTTCTTTAATTCATCTTTTATTAAATGATATTTTATTTAGTATTGACATTTTTAGCTATTTGTAGTTTTAATATTGTTTTAGTCAATTTATTATGACTATAAAAAACATTTTATATTTTTAGGCATTTGGTCAAGTTAGACAGACATAAAGACATTACGTATTAAAGTTAAGGTAAACTAACAGTATATTGCATTTAAAAGGATATATACAAGTTAATACTATAAGCGTTCATGACATCATGTTGATACAGTTGTATTATTAGTAAAAGAGTAAATTAGGTTAAAACATGTGGTAAAAAAAACTTAAATAAACACCAGAAATTTCAAACACAGTGCTTTTTAAATGTTGTTTTCAAATTGATTTTTAGTCTCCAGTTTCTTAGCCTGATTTTAAAAATTTCAAATACAGCTTGTGGCCTTAGTGTAATAACTTGTGTCTGTCTTAAAGTATACAATAGTGTCGTATTGACAGAGTATTTATTTTGACATTAAGCGTGATATATAGTATGTCAATGACAAACAAGTTGAATAGCATTAGATATAAATTCAAACTTTTGCGGCTATTGTGCGGGACCAATGGAGTTTCAATAATAAATTATAATGTCAAGCCAAAGAGTTAAATTTGAGAATGCAACTTTAAATAAAAACTTATTGAATTAAAGTGTTCTACTGAAATTGGCAGTATGGCATAGAAGACATGTATGATTAACAGCGCTAACATAAGTTAAGCTATGGTCGGAAAGGTCACGAGTTGGATAGGTGTCCTCAACAACCTGATGCAGAACGTAGCGTTTTTTTCCAAACGGATCCGTTACCTCATATACGCATAAACATGTTTTGTGGTTCTTAAATAGTTTAAAAGATTCAGCTGATACTATTCACAAAAAGTAACCAAGTAGGTTTAAAATAATAAACTAATCTATATATATATATATATATATATATATATATATATATATATATTATACTAGTTAGGTGTATAACGTTAAATAACAATTTTTATTTTAGAATCCATTCTGAAAAATGTTTTTTTATAAATTTTGCACTTAAAATATTATTGCAACAATTCAGCAAGTGCGTTTTAAAGACATTGTACTTTGAAAGTTTTTATATCTATATTAGATACGGCATAATACATTGAGTAATTGCAGGAGATATTTTACTGACAAATTGTTATACAAAAAGCAATAAGCATTATGGGTAATCTAAAACCAAAAAAATTCTTTCAAAATATGTTTAATAATATGAAGATTGTCAATTCACTGTCAATGAGTTAAAAGATGCGTGTTGAAGTTGAAAAAATTCTTATTCTAAAAAAAAAAAATTCTGTTTTTATTTATTTCAATAATAGACAGCACAATATTTTAAGCAGTTTCTGGTAAAACAATTAAATACTAAATAAGAGTAAAGAGCGCTTACAAAAGTATGTAGCAGCTGTAATAATTTATAAAAATATAACATGCAGTACCTGATAATCAATCAATTGTTGCAAGATATAAATGATAGATTTTCACATTATTCAAGCATGGTTTGCCTCATTTCATTTATTCACGGCTGCAACTTGGCTTTGCTATGTTTTATTATGCAAGATTTAGCTGCAGTCGTCGCATTGGTATTACGCAATCTTTTGGTTAGGTTAGGTTAAGTTTACCAATTAATTCAGAAAGAATTAAACTATATTTTCCCAAAAGATTGTAGTTTACTTATATTTGCACGTAGCTTTAAAATGCATTTAAAAGTACTTAAAAACGCACTTATTTCAATATTTGAATTTATTTTTTGACTATTTCCAATTATTATTTGAAATAAATTTATTATAAAATTATATGTGGAAATAGAAATGACGCCAAAGTGGCTGTTTTTACTAAAATACTGCAAATCAAGGTAGAGGTCGATATGATATGATATGCAGCATAAACGTACGTCGGGTACGTTCATGCTGAGATAAGATTGGCGCCGGAATGTTATGGCGATGATGAAACTAACCTATATAATCTTATGGCAGCATTTATGCAGCACCTTACACAACACATTGTTGCGCTGCTCGTCACAATTCTCATCACTGCGATGTGAACAAAATAGTTTATTTTTATGTTCGGACCACTCTGATTTTCTGAACGGTCCATTCAGTACCAGTTTTGTGAGACGTTACCGTTACGTTAACATAATGTAATTTATATTAGCAAACTTATTTGCGAGTGTTGCGGTTATATGCAATTTAAAAGAATATAGTTTTATTTGCATGTATTGTGTTAATTTATCAAAACTTTGTTGCATTTACAATAATTTGATGAATTTTTTTTAAACGTCAAACGCAATATATCAGATTACCCGTAAATAGGGAAAATGAAATATACAACACTAGAAATTGTTGAAATACCCTATTCATAAATTATCATTTTATGAAATATGCCCTAAATATGCTAAGATCAAAGTGTAGTTTAAATCAAAAATTACTAAAATATTATTACAGAAAACGTATAACTCTATAAATAAATTTTTAATATAATTTGAAATGTGCAGATTATGTATATTATCATTTATGTTTTATGTTGTATTTTTAATTTTAAACATTTATGTTACATTTTAATTTTAAACCTTTATGAATATTTTTACTAACTTTTTAGTTTGACTTGTCCTACATTATGTAATTAGTGATCTTTAGATTAATAAATAATATTATTATTATTATTATTATTATTATTATTATTATAGTAATTAATAATTTTAGTTTAATATTTTGACTTATATTAATAATTTCATTATAATTATATTTTCTTAAAACAAATACCGATCGATTGTCACAATTTAAGATTATATAAAACTTTGACTTACAATTTAAATTAAGTACTTTATAAAGGGTTTTCCAATAAGAAGTTTTATTTTCAATAGCAGGCTATTTGGGCAACTGTCAATTTTGAAGCTATTATCTTTTGACATTTAACAAGTAAAAACTACGCCATTATTAAAAATGGAACAATACACGCCTCAACAACGCATTGAAATTATTAAAATTTACTACAAAAATGGTGAAAAATTTTCGGTCACAGTTCGCAAAACTAAAGCACTTTTTGGTCGTCGTAAAGCACCTTCTCGGCCGGCAATAATAAACTTGGTGGAAAACTTTAAGTTGTTGGGATAAGTTTGGAATGTGAAGAATCAAAACCGTGTATAATGCTCAAGAACACATTAGAATATTGCTGAAGTAGCCTGTAGTATTGAAAAAAACCCAGGTTTGTCGATTCCTCGTCGATTTTTGAAATAAGACTTAATTCTTAAAGCTTTTACAGTTTAGTTAACACAAAAACTCAAGCCGATTGATCACCAAAAACGTCGTATCTCTGCTGATTGAGTCCTTCAAATGCATCAAAATAATCCGGAATTTCATCGAAAAATCATCTTCAGTGATGAGCCCCATATTCACTTCGGAGGCTACGGTAATAAACAGAATTGTCGCATTTGGGGCTCAGAAAATTCAAGAATGATTGTTAAAAAGTTTTTGCATCCTCAACGTGTCACTGTTTGGTGCGGTTTTTATGCTGGCAGCGTGATTGGACCTTACTTTTTCAAAAATGTAGGTGGTGCAACTTTTACGGTGAATGGATGGCGCTACTTAGCTATGATTAATGTTTTTTAATGGCCGGAGTTGAAAGATATTGATGTGGACAACGTATATTTTTAGCAAGACGGCGCTACGTGCCACACAAGCAACGAAACAATCGCAATTTTGCAAGAAAAGTTTCTTGACCGTGTTATTTCTCAAAGAGGTGATTACAATTGGCCACCGAGATCTTGTGGTTTATCACATTTGAACTTTTTTTAGGGCCACGTGAAAAATAAGGTCTATGCCAATGCTCCACAATTGATTCAAGACCTTAAAGATGGAATTCGTAAAGTTATCGAGGACATACAGCCGCAAATGTGCGAATTGGTCATGAAAAATTTTATGAAAAGAATGTGGTACTGACTGATATCGTTTTCAAATGTTAATGACACACCTTCTTTTTTAAATGAAATAAACATTTTTTACTGCTTTCCTTTCAAGAGCAACACGCTCCTAAGGAAAGGAAACTCTGAACACGTTGGGGCGTCGCGTTCTCTGTGAAAGGTACGTGGGGCGTCAAATACAGAATTGTTTGAAACCGTCCAGTACAGTGAAAAGAAACCATCTATTGATTTCTCTAAAAAAAAAAATTATTTTTAATATCAAAATAAAACCTCTTATTGGAAAACCTATATAATAACTAGTCACTTTGCTTTTTTATTTAATTTATTTAAAGGAATGTTTTCTTGCAAATTTTTGAGTGATAATTTGGTTTGTTTTTTTGAGATCATACCGTCGCAAACGCTAGAAATCTACAAACTTTTAGATGAAATCTACAAACGTACTACATGGTGGTGCAACTAGAGCATTTACATACGTGTTCTATTAATTATTTGGTTTGTTTTCTAAAGGAACCAGAAATTTACATTTTTTTTTGTTTATTATGTAATTTTTTTATAATAGTTAAGTAAATTAATTATTTCAACTCAATAATATGACTTATATTAATAATTTTATTATATTTATAACTGATTAATAAAATAAAACTCGACAGTAATTAAATAACGGCGAGGTACGAGCAGCGCGTGAAGATGTGCATTTATGCTGCTAAAAAGCTATGTACTAGCAGCGAGTGGCGCTGTGCAGCATAAACGCACCCTAAGGGTGCACATCGGGATGTTGTGGCGATGATAAAACAAACCTATATAATCTTATGGGAGCATTTATGCTGCACCTGGCACATCGCAGCGCTCTTTGCCACATTCCTCGCCACTGCGATGTGAACAAAATTGTTTGTTTTTTATAATCGGACCATCGCCGTACATCTTCAAACTAGCTTTTTGATTGGTCCGTTTAGTGCCAGTTTTGTGAGACGTTAACATAATGTAATTTATATTATCAAACTTATTTAATTAGTTTAATTAATTAGTTATAATAATTTAAAAGAATAAAGTTTTATTTGCATGTATTGTGTTAATTTATCAAAACTTTGTTGCGTTTACAATAATTTTATGAAGATTTTAATTGAAATAAATTCGCATTAAGCAGGAAATTGTTAAAGAAATGTTTGTATTTTTACTGAAATGGCATAGTAATTAATTATTTTTATTTAATATGTTGACTTATATTAATAATTTCATTATAGTATATTTTATTAAAACAAATACCAATCAATTATTTCAATTTTAGATTAAATAAAACTTTGACTTGCATTTTAAATTAATTACTTTATATAAAATTACTAATCATTTTAAATTATGTTGCTCTTCTATTCAATTTATTTAAAGAAACGTTTTCTTGCAAATTGTTGTGTAATAATTCTGTTAGTTTGATTTGAGATCATACCGTCGCAAACGGTAGAAATTTACAAACTATTACAATTTGTTTGTTAAAAATTATGTTTTTAAAAACTGTTCTATGCACAAACGTACTACATGGTGGTACAACTGGAGCATTTACAAGCGTGTTTTATTAATTTTTTGGTCTGTTTTTCGTCGACGGAAGGTCCGAAGGCGCCAGAAATTTTCAATTTTTTTGTTACTTAAGTTATTTTTTTACACTACTTAAGTTAATTAATAATTTTAACTCAATAAAATGACTCATATTAATAATTTTATTACAGTTATATTTGATTAATAAAATAAAACTTGACAGTAATTAAATAACGGCAAGGTGCAAGCAGCGCGGCGATGTGCATTTATGCTGTGCATTTATGCTGCTGAATGACGCTGTGCGAGCAGCGGGCAGCGCTAATCTTGGCGAGCAGCGCCGGCGATGTGCAGCATAAACGTACCCTAAGGTTGTTGGCTTTTCACGCAATGCTTTAAAATCGAATCTGTTGGTGCAATCCAATGACTTTGTATATGTATTTATATTTTACTAGATCAAGTGCGATATAGAATGCAATATTGGCTTACAGTAGGTCGGTCAGACCTACTGTAAGCCAATATTGCAACAAACTCAGGAGAAAGTTTCCCACTCCAATACAATAGTGCTTCGTACAATTTTGTATTCCGCGCTTGATGAGCACCAAATATTCTCGTGGCATACTTCTACCGTTTGGTTTCTATATATCTGTCGGTAATATTTTAATAAAAAGTATATTATTATTTAGGTATTATATATATATTATATATTGACGTAAAGTCAATTTCAGTAAAAGTTTTATTTATGTTGTATCTTGATGTTTATTTAATAATACAATAAACTGGTACAATAATTAATTTTATATTTTATAAACCGACTGATTTAAAGTACAAAAAGTAAAATTACTTATGTGTTACCTTATGCATATTGTAAACTCTTACGTATATTTTTAATGTTTTTTATTTTTCAAATATATAAGACTAGTCTAGTATTTTTTTGTGCGTGTTTTTATGCATATAAATTAAAAAACACTAACAATAAATAAAAGATTTCACACGCTAAATTTTTTTTTTTAATGCATAAAACGTTCAATTTTTTTTTTGCGCATCTAAAACCAATTAAGGATATCGGATTAGAAGTTTTCTGATGTACCGAAGATTCACAAGTTCTGGTAATTAACCAATTTTTGTAAAAATTTATCAATATTAGCTTTTTTGCTTTTCCAAAAGTTGTCACTGTTTTTTATATATTCAACTTTCAATGGATACTTTTTGCCCGTCCAAACTGCGAAAATGCAACCTTTTCTATCTGTTCTAACCTCGTATTTAATAAAAGCGTGCTTCATCACAGTAATGTTGTCAAAAATACAAAAACGCATTTTATGTTGTTAAATTGCATTATCAATTTCTATACTATAGGCAGAGAACGGGCATTTAATTTTGCGCCTAAATTAAAAAATAAACATTTTAATATAAAATACCAAAAAAACATTAATGATTTTATCTCGTAGATAAAACAAACCAAATAATTTTGACGCTGTTAAAAATAGTCTTCATTTTTCTAACCAGAACCCTTTCTCTGATTAAAGAATAGTGCATCTTTTTAAAGTAGTTTTTTTATCAGCAGTTTGGTCCAAATTTTTCTAATTTTTTTTTTTTAATTTTAAAATATTCTTTGCTAAATCTGCTTTTAAATAAGTAGCTCTATAATGTTGATCTGGTCCAGAAGTATATGATAGTTTTTTATTTGCTCTGATCATTACGTTTAGATTTTAGATATTCTTGGCATTTTTTTATATAAGCAATTTTTTGACATCTTTAAATTTCCAAATGTGTCACTACGTGTTTCGGGCTTCTTCCATATAATTCTTTTTACCCCAACAAACTTATTTATTATAGAATTAAACTTTATTGCTACCAACATCTGTAATTACTTCTACTATTATTTAAAATATATGAAAGTATATCTGATTAATAGCTTAGGGCACTTTTTAAAATCCAATACATTGAAACATTATAAAAGAGTTCATTTTTTTGAGCGGCAAATAATAGAATATATGCTGGCAACAGTGTTTGCGTATAGACAGGAAGAGAAGCCATGAAAAAGCTTTTTTCAATTTTGACAGCGGCCAAAGTAACACGAGTGTGTCAACCTCACGAATTAACAACCGTAGCACGTGTGTGCGTTTGTCTTATAAATAGTTACGTACATATGTACCTATGTATTTAGTGCAAATAAATGTATATATAGAAATAAACTGTGTGTATCTATATGTAGGATCTTTCATCCCTATAAAAGGATGTGGCGTTCTAAAAGTACGTTTTACAAACGCCGAATTTACGGAGCCGGGCACAACAGCAGCCGAGGTTAGGTTTGTTTTGCAAAAATATTGGTAATAGTTTTTATGCTTTTAATAAACATAATACAAACTATTACCATTAGTGGTGCATACTAGTTGTAGCTCCATCATGTTGCTTCATCCAAATAAATAACGACGATTTAAAGTTAGATTTGAATAATTCATTTTAAACGTTTGTTTTTTTATTAAACAAACTATTATCGATGTATTTTTTTAATAATAAATGTGCAGTTAAAACATCTTTACTCTTGCGTCGGTTGAAATAGTTTTTAATTTACTGCAGTAATTGCAATAATAGTGGTAAAAAAAATAATTCTTTGCTATTGTAAAACCCAATTCCCGTGCTTGTTATTCCCGCCGCCGCATTTATATTAATATCTTCTTTTGAAGTTTAAAAAATGAATCAAAAACTTTGATTTGAAACCTCCATAGTATAAAATCAATTTAATCTAATAAACACAAAATTTAAAGAAATTTTAAAAACGATTTATTTAAAAATTAGATATTATATGTTATTACAAAATAAACAACATTAAATATAAGACAGAAAGTATCAACAAAACAGTATGTGATAGTGGATTTATTTACTTTTTTATTCGGCCTATGTTAAAAAAACTTGTGATATTTTAGGTTTTAATTTTATTAACCAGGTTAATTTTGATAGTTTATATATTATAAGTGTTAAAGATGTATTTGGAATATTTTTAAAAATGTCTATTTTTAGTTTAAGTACCACTTTATTTATATTTTGTTTAATTTTTCTATCAAGCAAAGAGTATTTCCTAAGATGTGAAGTTTTTAGAGTAACAATTCAATCAGCAATCCTTAAAATAATGTACTAATTAATTTTAAAACAGTTAGTTTTTCTGTCTAAACAAAACATTGTGGATGAACAACATAGTTTTTTTGAGGAGGATCAACATTTACTAATCTGCTAACTTATCAGTTTTACCTTATTGACGATTTTTCTAAGACGATCGATAGAGTCAATAGGTAAAATTAAATAACCACACACTGGAATACCGCAGGTTTTTCATTGTGGTCCAATTCTGTTTCTGTTATTTATTAACGACATCAGTAACGCAGTAACTCACTGCAAATATTTAATGTTTAAGTTTGAGAGAGCGCAGAAAAGATTTATTTAAATGGTCGCATATAAAAGAAGAATTTACTACACTCTTCTAAACTATTATGAAATGGAAAATTGTATTAATATTAGAACGCTTTAGCACCGTAGAATAGTAATTGATTTATGTTTTTTACGCAATTCAATAAATGACAAGATTAACTACCCTATTTTATCAAACAAACTTAATTTTATAGTCAACTCTACAGCTGCTCTTGTTTCGTAGTTGTAGAGGACATGTGTGTGATGGTGTGCGTGTATGTATGTAAATACAACATTGAAAACTACAACATATTTTTACTACAAAACAAAACAACACTTCTAATTTGCTCTTATATATACAGCTAGTTGAAATAAAATGTTTTAAAAATGTCTAGAGTGTTGTTTCATGAATACAATTAATTGAAACTTTTAAATTTTAAAATTATTAATTTGTCTAAAAAAACAAGCAATTATTATTCAGTGTTTTTTATTATTCCAATAAATATTATAAAAAATTACTGAATTTTTTTTTATTGTGCATCTTACCGCTATTTTGAAGGGGATTGATGAGACCAATGGCTTATAAGGTAGCTGAATCACCCCAGAGGATAAAGAGCAAGTTATTATATTAGTCATAGTTAGGAGATCATATCCCGTGTGCTATGTTAACCTAACGCTCTATAACTGAACTATAATATAATGCGATTGAAAATGTTATAAACAACTTTTTATATGTTTATTTAAACTATTTACTAATAACAAAAGTACTGTTTAAATGTGGTGTGTCAAAGCTAAAGCATAAATGCCAATTTTAATTTTACTTACAATTTAAAAAATTAATACAAAGAAATTATTTCTTTGCGGTAAGTTTTCATTGAGTTATTAATGTGAATTTTATCTTTAAATTTATCAAAAATGTTATCTTCTACTTTGTTTAATTTTTTAAGGATTTTATTAATTATAAGAAGAAGAAGAAGAAGTTATTTATTGATCAGGTTTCCAGACGTAGCGCATCGGTGTTTACAGAAACAAGTAGCCACTAAAATGTACAATAATTTAATATCAGAAAAAAATCTATTTTTTGTTAACTGTAGCGAAAATAAAAGGAGAAGATTATAAATTATATTATTTTATTTACTTATCGCGTGAGTTTTTTTTTGGTGAGCGCTCGCTCTTGCGACCCAGCGTTATTAGCATTCAGCTTATTTCAATTCCCTGCGCTAAAGACTGCAGCCTCTGGCGGTTCATCTACCTGGTGTAGGTATGTCTCTTTCATTATTATATAAATATATATTAGTTTGTATTAAGTATATTTGGAAATTATGTATTATTAATTCAGCTTATTTTGTGAATATGTATATTTATTTATATTATAGTTTTTTAGTTGGTGAATAAAATAAATAAAGACGATCCCACGTGTTTTTCATTTGTTTTAAGAAATAAAACACTGCCAACCCAGCCATTATTTTAACTCTGAGCAGCCGGCGCTCTTTACCAATATTATTCTGCTACAACTTGGCGATCAAACGTGGGGCAGTGTGACGAATTGAAAAAATATGGGTGGTGTAACTAGGAGCCCACAAGTATCTGCAATAAATATACGTGCGAGAAATAAAAACCTACAAAAAATGGAAGGAGAAACAGCACAAAATTCTGTTTATGTTTTAGCAGATAATAGGCAACAAATGCCAACAGTAGAAGAAATTGAACACGTGCAGAGAACCAGGTCTTTGTTATCAAATCAAGGTCTGCAGATCAGTCATCAAGACGTTCAGGATAAGGGACAGGCGTATTCATTTGAACAACTTTGGGATGGACAAGAAGCAAATCCAAAACAAAATTCAGTGTCTAATTATCAAGGGTACGCGGAAAAGCCACGTGAGATATTAAATCACTACTGAAAACTAGCGCGAACGGAACAGCTTTATACCAAGGGGCATGTGAGTCCAGACGAAATAACAAATCAACAATATGGTGAGACTAGTAGATTTAATAAAAAATGTTTTCACGATGCGGCAGATGCCAAGTTTGATAGACTTATCGAAGACATAATTAAAACAACCGTAAACATGACTGTTAATTCCGGTAAAGAAAATAATTACAGTAGAAGTAGTAGTAATAGTTTAAATCATAAATTTGTAAATAATAATTAAAGAGATTTTGATGCTAACATTTTTAAGCAGTTACCACCAGATTTTGATAATGGAAATAATATACACCCTGTTGACTTTATCGAAGAAATAGAAAATGTAATATACAGTTTTAACTTACCATTTTCAAAATTTATATCTTTGGTAAAACAAAAATTTGTAGTCAACTCAAAATCTGTGGGCGAATGCATTCTTGCCAAAATTTGAACACTTTAATGAATTTAATGATGCATTTATAGATCAGAATAGTTCGAATTGCGTATGTGAGTAGACGTGTTTTGGTGCGGCCGACAAAGAATCTCGCTTTATACGAGGCTTATCGTCAAACCAGAAACAAGAATTAAGCTATTGAATAAAATAAAATAGGAAGTAACATAGTGCATACAAATATAACAAACAGTGTAAGAGTGGTAAAGTGATAAACGAATAAACAATCTAAAAAGTGAATGTTAGTGTGGAAGGAAGACGAGTATACAGCGAGCGACGCGCGTTAGAGAAAGACAGGAGTGCCATATACAACAGCTGCGGCACTATCAACATCGCTCTCTAACAGAAACGGAGAAAAACCATCTCCAATACAAATAAAACAAAACATTATATATTATTATAATAAATAGTATATATTATAACAAATTGAGAAAAACAACAAAATAAATAAAAATAATAAATAGAAAAGAATAAAATTAACAATAGATAAGAATAAAATAAAATAAATAAAAATAATCAAATAAAAACATAACTTAAGATAGGCATAACAGAAAATCACAACTTTGTAGTTTGTACAGCGGTAATTGCGACGTTGCCAGAGTGTGCGGAATTAACCGAAATAAGAAAATTAAATTAAAAAAAAAACCAAGTATAAAACACGCCGAGAAGACAAAATAAATACAAATACAAGGAAGGAAATGGTGGAAATGGAGGAACTAAAAAGCATGTTCAAGGAATTAATGAAGGAGATGGCAAAGAACACTAAGGAACTAAAAGAAGAGATTAGAGAGCTAAAGAAAGAAATGAAGGATAAAGAAGTAAAGTGGGAGCAAGAAAAAATACAGATGATACAAAAAATTGAAAATTTAGAAAATAAAGCTGAAAAAGAAGAAAGACAGAAAAAAAGAAAGAACATTATAATAACTGGCATAAAAACAAATGAAAATGAGGAACAAATTAAAGTGGAGAACTTCTTGAGAGAAATACTTCAGATTCAAGTCAAAATAGGAAAAGCTCAGCTAATTCATAAAGAAAAACAAATAATAAGAGTCGAAGCCGGAACATGGGAAACCAAACAAAAAATAATGAAAGCCAGAAGAAATTTAAAAGGGATCAGAATTTACATTGACAGTAGGTCACTGTCAATGTAACCCATGAAGAAAGATACGTTCAAAAAGAAATTAGAGACATAGCAAGAGAAGAAAAATTGAATGGCAAAAGGGTAAGAATAGGTTACCGTAAGTTAATAATTAACGGAGAGGAATATAGATGGAATAAAGAAATAAAAGGTTTAGAAGAAGTTGGAGATCCAAAAAACTAATAGGAAAACGGCTAGATAAAAAGAAAAATACACGGCAAGAAAATGGTATAAGAAAGATGATAAACACGACGGCAAACGATGTAAACAAAAGGAACAAAAATAGCAAAAGTACAAAAAAGAAAAATAAAGAAGAAAGAGTAGGAACATGGAATATAAGAGGATACATGGGAAAAGAAGCTGAACTGGTGGAAGAAATGATAAACCAAAAAATAGAAATACTAGAAATAACGGAAACAAAAAAAAAAGGGCAAGGGATAGAAAGAATACATAGAGGTTATTGGTTAATGTGGACAGGAGTGGAGGAAAAGGATAGAGCAAAAGGAGGAGTAGGAATGATAATAGCTCCGGAAAGGATAAAAGATACAATAAGAGAAAAACACATAAATGAAAGAATTATGACAGTAGAAATGAAGCTAGGAGAGAACGAAACATGGACCATGATAGTAGCATACGGACCAAATGAAGACGCAAAAAAAGAAGAGAAAGACAGCTTCTATACAAAATTACAAGAAGAAATAGACGAGGGAGCAGAAAACATAATGATACTAGGAGACCTAAATGGGAGAGTAGGAAATCAAAACAACGGAATAGAAGAGGCTATGGGAAAAGAAGAAGAAGAAATTAGAAACAACAACGGAGAAAGAATTATTCAACTATGCATTGAAAACAATCTAGTAATACAAACACTAAATTTAAACACAGGGAAGTTCACAAATACACAAGAACACAACCAACCAGAAACGAGAAATCAATAATTGACTACTACCTAGTTAACAGAAAGAACTGGAACAAGATAAAGAATGTAAAAGTAACAAGACAGGCGGAAATAGGAAGCGATCATCATTTACTACGAATGGATATGAAATGGAAAACAAAACTTAAACCAGACAAAAGAAGGAAAAAAGTTAAGATAAAAATAAAAACATACAAACTAAAAGAAGAACAAATACAAATGGCATACCAAGAGATACTACAAAAAAAATTCAGAGAGAAAGAAAAAAGAACGTCCATAGAAGGAAAATGGGAAATGTTTAAACAAATTATTCTAGAAGCTGCAGAAGAAAGCTGTGGATCAGCAAAAATAGTGAACAAAGATACTAAAAAAACTAATTGGTCGACAGAAGAAGTCAAAAAAGAGATAAGGGACAAAAAAGAAAAATGGAAAAGATACTTACAAACCAAGGAAATAGAAGATTACGAAAAATACAAAGAAAAGAGAAATAATACAAAGAAAATAATAAAAGAAGCAAAGATAAAATCATGGACAAAATTTGGAAAAGAAATGAATGAAAATTTCAACCGAAACCAAAAACTATTTTACGGAACGTTAAAACATCTAAAACAAAAAAAAGAATACAATATGATGAACATAAAAGATAAAAATGGTAAAATAATAACGGAAGAAGATAAGATAATGGAAAGATGGAGGCAATACTTCCACAAACTAACAGAACAAGAAGCAGAAAAAAACAAAACAATAGAAGATGAAAAATTGCTACAGGACAGAAGAACGGAAGAAATAGAAGAAATTAAAAAAGATGAAGTAATAGAAGCAATTAAGAAAATAAAAAACGGGAAGGCACCGGGAACAGATGAAAAAACGCTGGAAATGATGAAATACATGAGAGATGAGGGAATTACACAAATAACGGAATTAATAAACGACATAATGAGGAATGGGAAAACCCCAAAGGAATGGAATAAAGGAATTATTCTACCCATACATAAAAAAGGCGATAAAAGGAAATGTGAAAAATATAGAGGAATCACACGAGCATACGAGCATACCAAGCAAAATATTCACAAGAATTATTGAAAAAAGAATGAGAGACAAACTAGAAACAACAATAGAAGACAGCCAATGTGGATTTAGAAGAGGAAGAAGCACACAGGATCTAATATTTATAATAAGACAATTAAGTGAGAAAATGATTAAAAAAAATAGAGTAATGCACGTATGCTTTGTTGACCTTGAAAAAGCTTTCGACAGGATCAAGAGAGAGGACATATGGAATGAACTAGAAGAGAGAGGAATTGAGAAGAAAATAATAAACGTAATCAAAAACATGTACACAGAAAACAAAAACATAGTCAGAATGAATAACGAAGAATCAAAAGAATTCCAAACGAAAAGAGGTGTGAAGCAAGGATGTGTGTTAAGCGCATTGCTTTTCTCAATTGTGCTAGACAGGGCAATAAAACAGGCTAAGCAAAAAATGAAAATGGTAAAAATAGGATATTGGAAAATGGAAGTAACAAAAATAGCAGAACTGCTATTTGCAGACGATATGGCAGTGATTGCTGAAACCGAAGAAGAGTTACTACACAACATGGAAATAATGGAGGAGCAACTAAAGAAAATAAACATAAAAATAAATTATGAAAAAACAAAGACCATGATAATTGCAAAAGAAAAACTGAATCACGAAATAAGAATAAAACGAAGAATAATAGAACAGGTCGAACAATACAGATACTTAGGAACAATAATACAAAGCAACGGAAAACTAGACAAAGAGATAGAGCTCAAAATAGGAAAAACAGCAAAAATATATAACATGTTAAAAAATACTTTCTTTAACAAAAAAGAAATATCAAAAACAACAAAAACAGAAATTGTAAAAAAAGTAATCAGACCAACATTAACATATAGTAGCGAAACATGGACGATGACAGGAAAACAAATAGAAAGAATAAATGCTATGGAGATGAGATTTCTTAGGAAGATTGAGAACAAAACAAGAAAAGATAAAATAAGGAACGAGACATATAGGACGAATTTAAATATAAAACCAATACAAGAAAAAATTATTGAAGGTCAAATGAGATGGTATGGACATATCAGAAGAATGAGTGAAGAAAGAAATACTAAGAAAATTTATGAGACAAGAGTAACAGGAGAACAAAAAAGAGGAAGACCCAGAAAAGACTGGAACAGCGCAATAAAGGAAGAAGCTACAAGAAAAGGAAACACGTGGGAAGAAATAAAAGAGATAGCCAAGGATAGAAAGAAATGGAGAAAATATTACACAAACTAATAATGTATACGCCTGACACCGAAAGGTAAAAAGGCAATTGAATAAATAAATAAATAAAATTATAGATCATTTTTGAGACAAAAATAAACAAGTCCATATTAAATTGCAAATTGAATCAGGCAGGTATGAATTCGGTTCATATGTAGATTATTTTACAAAATATTTTGCTATGGCTAGTCATCTTCAACCTCTACTATCAAACGGCGTATAGATAAGATTGATTTCTAGACATTTTCCTCCGCACATTGCTTCTTTGCTAATTAGCGTGAATAGTCAACAAGAAGCACTGAGAAAATTATAGATAGCGGATTATCATCAAAGCAGAGATGTATTTACGGATAAATCATATTTGCAAAGTTTTAGACCTAACAACAATTATAATAATAATATACCGATAAATAATTTCAATTCGGTGAGATGGGTCAGTTATATTATTAGCACGCTAACAGTCCGGGGTTCGATCCCCGAATATGACTAAAATAATAACTTTGCTCTTTATTCACCGGGGTGATTCGGAAGTCACCTAATGAGCCGTTGGTCCCATCAACCCACTTCATACAAGTCGTAAGACTTCTGGGGCAATGTAAAATAGCTGTAAAACGCAAAATAAAGAAGAATTCGTCTCGTTTCAATAGAACTGTCTGTAACAGGAAAGTTGCGCCACTAACGGTTGACGTAGAGGAGTTGGCGAAAGATAAAGAAGAAAAGGAACTGCAAATTGTTAACAATATAAACGTTTACCCAGTAGAAAGACTTGCAAAAATCAGAGGATTTAGAGAACGTAGAAATGCGTGCGACGCATTCTCCATGTAATGCGGTGACTATTTTAAATTTTATTTTTCCGGCCCTTATAGATACTGGTTTAAAAGTACATTGCATTTCTGCAGATGTTTATGCACATCTAGGAGATTTTTACAATTAAATACTAAAATTTTTGGTAACGGGAATACGAGTTACGGGGGCGTTTAGAACTTGCCAATATAGAATAACAAATCAGTTGTATTTAAATTTCAAAATTAATAATTTAACATTTAGCTACGAATGTTTGCTAATACCGGATCTTATTTACCCCATTATAATTAAGGCCGATTTTCTGAGAGAAAATAATGCTCATATTAACTTACAATCAGGAGTCTTATCACTTACAGTTGACGACATACGCTACCAGATAGTCGAACTAAAAAATAAGAATAAATACGTACCACCCATAAATTCACTACGATTAAATGCAGTAGTAGTATCAAAGCGTAATCATACTGTTGAAAAATTGGAAGTTAACGAAGTAAATAAGTTCAATTTTGTTTATGACATAGATAACTTAAATGAACTGCAAAAAGTATCTTTGTATTCACTCCTAAATGATTATTCCCGCATTTTTCAGATATACCGGGAAAAACCGAACTGTATTATCATGACATAAAAGTTACAGATGAAACTCCATTCAAAACCAAACAGTACCTACTTCCTCTGTCACATTGTGAGACGGTTTATCGAGAATTAGAACAAATGGACAAGTGGGGAATAATCGAAAGGTCCGCAACGCCCTATCTTAACCCATTATTAGCCACATTGAAGAAAGATGGCACTGTACGGGTATGTTTAGATGCACGAAAACTCAATACGGAGCAAGATTATGAATTACCACGTAACATTGACGGTATTTTAAAACCAATTGCAAACGTAAAATTTAAATCAAGTTAAAATTTATCTGCTGGGTATTGGCAGATCCCGCTAAAAACATCAGCGCAAAAATATACGGGTTTTCTAGTAGGCACCCGCTCTTATAGATTTAAGATGATGCCTTTTGGTTTGTGCAATGCAGTAGCTTCCTTTTCACAGGCTATTTTAAAAATATTGGGACCCAAATTTGATAGTTTTGTAATAGCGTATATAGATGACTTGTCGATAATATTCGAAATTTTTGAGCAGCATATGTCAAATTTATCTAGAGTTTTAAAACGACTATGAGAAGCCGGACAAACAGTCCGATTAAAAAAAATTTCTTTTTTTAAAGAAGAAATAAATTACCTGGGCTACATTTTAAACACTTTGGGTATCAAACCCGATCCAAATTGCGTAGAGAGTATTAAACAGTTTAAAAACCCGGTAAATGTCAAACAATTACAAGCTTTTCTGGAGTTTTGTAATTACGACCGTGCATTCTGTGAATATTTTTCTGAGACCGCTCAACTACTTACTCAACTACTGCCAAAAAAGCAAGTTTGGGGAGAACCTCAGGAAAATGCTTTTAGAGATATAAAGAATAAAATAAGCAAATCCCGTGGAACGTTGTATGAGGGAATTTTCTCGCTTAATTCGCACGTATTGCAACGAGCAACACTCGCGGTGGGCCTTTGAGGTAGTTAGACTTCGAAATTTTCCCTCAACTCTGTACAATACGAATTTACCGGTTTTACGCCCCACGAGCTACATTTAGGCAGTATTCCACTCAGTGTAGCCCGCGAGGCACTAGATTATTCCTTAGTTCCGAAAGGCTAGGTACTAACTAACGATGTTACGTTGATTTTAGCCCATAAAAGCTTAGAAAATAAGGCCGCTCGAAGGAAGTTGATTTACCCAAGTTGACCGTATCCCAATTTGCAAATAGACCAACTTGTCTTACTTAAAGCAAATCCGGTATTTTCCTTTCTTACTCAAAAAACAGGAAAGTTTTTATTTCTGCTTGAAGGGCTTTACTGCATCAAGAAACGTATTAGTAACGCGACTTATATTTTGTGCCATGAGAATTCAAATATCGAGCGTGGATGCTTCCACGCCAGCCAACTAAAAGTATTTCATCCTCGGGCAGCTTTCGCTAATACTTCCTAGTAGCATCGGTAGCATTAGTGCGGTGGCGGTTGTAGCGAAAATAAAAGAAGAAGAATAGTTTTTGTTTTATTTTATAAAAAATATTATTTTATTTACTTATCGCGTGAGTTTTTTTTGGTGAGCGCTCGCTCTTGCGACCGAGCGTTAATAGCATTCAGTTTACTTCAATTTCCTGCGCTAAAGACTGCAGCCTCTGGCGGTTCATCTACCTGGTGTAGGTATGTCTCTTTCATTATTATGTAAATATATATTAGTTTGTATTAAGTATATTTGGAAATTATGTATGTTATGATACAGTAAATGCTGAGCCATCACAACGAAACATATAAATACGACGACGCTTCCCAGAGGAGCGAGTCCAACATATAGTAGTAACAAGTACACCTAAAATCGGTAACTAGACTTCGCTGCAAATCGCGAGCTACTATGACCAATTAATAATTAATATTTAATCATTATAATTAACCATTATAATCAACTTCAATTGTATTAGAATAGATCAAACCATGTAAAGTTTGATGATTTAAATAAAATATAATTAATAGTTTTTAAAAAGTCTCATTCCAACCCGTGGAATTTAACTGGCGCTGCGGACAGATTATCTGCAACGTATTAAATATCGACGGTTCGTGTTAACGATTAAAGCAGATAACGAATATTAGAAATTAAAGACTTTAAACTTTAAGTGAACCTAACCTGGATTACTTCACTCAAACTTGAATTAATACCAGATGGATACCACCTTAATACTATTAATGTGAGTACAGATTTTCAATAATTGTCAATTGTCAAAATCCTATGACAGATATCGATAGTCTATTCCTATTAATAAGTTCCTTAAACATTATTCCTTATACTGTGAAAGACGTGACAAACGTGTATCAGGACACCATTCCGAATTTTGATGGAGATTCCAACGTTTTAAATGCTTACATATCAGCTTGTGAGTTTCTAGTCAATACATTTTTGACAGAACCTAATGCAAGTATACAAGCTTTATTATTAAGAATATTTTAAGGAAAATTAAAAGGAAAAGCCTTGAAAGCCATAAGTTGTAACGAAGAGAGCACAACTTGGCAAGATCTAAAAATTTTTTTATTAAATCATTTCGGTGATCAACGTTCTGAGTCATGTTTATTTAATGACTTAGCCATGATTAGACCCAATAGAAATGAGGGATCTTATAATTACGATACACGAATAAAAGAAATTTTACAACTTCTTCTTACTCAAGTGAAATTAAGAGACAATAATGCTAATAGTAGAGCATTAAAAAATTTGAATTATAAGAAAACGGCACTACAAATTTATTTGCAAGAATTATTAGAAATTGATCATGTAACAGGAATAATGGTTCAAGTGAAGCAACCAGCCGACCTTGAGACAGCTATGAGTCACGTGATAGAAGTGGAGAATTTCAATTACCGTGCCGGAATAACAAATAATTTACAACGTACTAATATGAAAACATCATTAGATAAAGCACGTAACCAAAGTAAACAACAGGGTTATCAAATGAATAACAGATTCACACCAGTAGCGCAACCTTATTTAATGCCATTTCAGAATAATCAAAATGTGCCATCATTTGCGCCCGAATCAAATCAGTTTAACAGGAATCATGTTTTCACATCTCCGTTTAATCAAAATAAATCATTTACAAATAATAATATGAATCAAAGATTCCCAACAACGATGCCTCTACCGCAAGCGACACATAAAACAATGCCCAAGCCTACGCCTATGGAAGTAGATTCCAGCGCGCAGAAAAGACCGGTATCAACTTTCATTCATCAAAATAAACGCCCTCGCTGGACACCTGGTCAACGATTGTATTATCAGGATGACGACGAGCCAGACAATACGCTAGACAATACGCAAATGTATGAAAACGTAAATACAGAAGAATTTGCTGATTACTGTGAATATAATGACGACCTCGATGAAGATGTCAACAACGCAGAGGAAAATTTTCAGTTCATTTGCCTTACAACCAAGAAAAAATGATGAATAATCAAAACAACGATAACACAGCTGTAATTAATTTAAATAATATTAATTGTAATTTGCCCTACATAACATGTTCTGGACTTAAATTTTTAATTGATACAGGATCAACCAAAACATTAATAAATTCTAAATTATTTAAACAACTAGAAGAATATGCTGTGAACATACCATTTATTATTAAAACGGCTCACGCTACTACTAAGCACAATGATGCAATTATTGCGGAAATACCACCAATATTTTGTTCTAATATTGAACATACGTTTTTTAAATTTGATTTCAGTAAGAAATTTGACGGTTTTATTGGAATCGATTTATTAAGCAAACTAAATGCAATATTGGATATTCGTAATAAAGTTCTTAAAACTCCAAACGCAAACATACCTATTCATCTTGAAAAAGAAAGACTAACTTTTGAACCATTACAAGCAAAAGTGATTAAAATACCTGTAAATATAGAAAGCGGAACTATTTACATACCTCCATTTGAATTTCGCCCAGGAATTAAAGTTAAAGAATCAATAACTGAAGCAAACAATTACGAAGCATTAGTAATTGCAGTAAACTATACAGAAGATCTTAGAAACATTAACATTAGTGATTCATTACAAACTCATTTAATAAGCGAAATTGAAGAAAATTGTATTTTTGAGAAAATGGATATAGATAATGATGATGATGAGCAAAATAATAATAACAATTTAGAAGATTTACAAATACAAAATATTAATAAAAACTTAAACATAGATAAAATGAACATCGAAGAAGAAGCTTCTATTAGAGCATTTGCAAACAAATATAAACATGTATTTCATGTAGACGGTCAAAAATTAACTTTTACACATCATGTTAAACATAAACTAAATTTAAAAAACGAAATACCTATTTATGTTAAAATGTACAGACAACCGATAGAAAAAAAAAAAAAAATTAAAAAACAAGTTCTGGAATTATTGGATCAAGATATAATTCAGGAAAGCATTTCTCCTTGGAGCTGTCCAGTAAATATAGTCACAAGAACTACTAATGGAAAAATTAAGAAGAGAATGGTAATCGACTATCGACGATTAAATGATCAAATGATAGAAGATAAATATCCAATTCCTAATATTGCTGATATATTGGATAAATTGGGTAAATGTCATTACTTTAGTAGTATTGACCTAGCATCCGGTTATCATCAAGTAGAAATGGATCCTAATGACACACAGAAAACTGCATTTTCAACTGAACAAGGTCATTTCGAATTTAAAAGAATGCCCTTCGGATTAAAGAACGCACCTGCAACTTTTCAACGATTAATGGATAAAATTTTAAAAGGATTATTGGAAGATGTTTGCATGGTATATTTGGACGATATAATAATTTATTCAGTTTCACTCCAGGAACACATGTCAAAATTAGATAAAGTTTTTAAAAGATTAGAAGATGCAAATTTTAAAGTCAATATAGGAAAATGTGAATTTTTTCGAAAAAAACTAAAGTATTTAGGTCATCTAATTACAGAAGATGGAGTAAGACCTAATTCAGAAAAGATTAATGCAATTGATAAATACCCTTTACCAAGAACTCAAAAAGAAATTAAATCATTTCTAGGACTAGTGGGTTATTATCGAAAATTTATAAAAAAATTTGCTGAAATAACTAAACCACTTACCAACTGTTTAAAAAAGGGATCACAAATTGTCATAGACAAAAAATTCACAGAAGCATTTGAAAAATGTAAAATTTTGTTAATGAATGAGCCAATACTTCAATACCCTGACTTCACAAAAGAATTTATAGTTACTACTGACGCATCAAATGTAGCTATAGGAGCAGTTTTGTCCCAAGGAATAACTGGACAAGATAAACCAGTAAGTTATGCTTCAAAACATTAAGCAAAACTGAACAAAAATATTCAACAATCGAAAAAGAACTCTTAGGAATAATATACGCTGTCAAATACTTCCGACCATATATATATGGTAGACACTTCAAAATTTACACCAATCACAGACCTCTAGTATGGCTATGGAAATTAAAAGAACCCAATTCTAAATTAATAAGATGGAAACTAAGATTAGAAGAATACGATTTCGAAGTTATCTATAAAAAATGAAAATATAATACAAATGCTGACGCTTTGTCAATAATTACTCAAGAACAATTAAATGCTATAGAAGATGATATAATATCTATGCTTCCTAATCCAGACCCCGAAACTCAAGAATTATTAGACGAAATAATAAGAGACTTAGATATTAATGAAGAACCAACATTACCAAATACAACCTTTTTTAGAGAAGAACAACCTATCTCCAAAGGGAAAGATTTAAAAATGTTACGAAAAGAATTACAAGAAACTGATCTTTCTGAAAGAAGATTAACTCCAATGTTAATACCAGACGAAGATGATAATACAATTTATTCTAATCAAGAATCCGAACCTACAATCGGAATAACTATCTTAAATGAAATAATAAATGACAAAAAAATCAATGTCTTATCAGCTCTACAACAACAAATTCAAAAATAGATTTATTAAATGAAAATGGAAATAAAATTATTAAAGCTAAAATATCGACAGATAATATTGAAGAAGAAATTATAAAGTTTATGAAAGAATATCTGATTGGACCAGGAAAACATTACTTATATTTTGAACAAGAAAAACTTTACCTTGAGTTTTGTAAAATATATACGCAAATCTTTAATGACAGAGGACCAAAGTTAATTAAATGTACAAAAAAGGTTACAGTAATAAGCAATGAAGCCGACCAAATGGAATTATTAGAATTACATCATTCTGGTAAAACAAACCATAGAGGAATAGAAGAAACCTTGTTACATTTAAAAAAAAGATATTACTGGAAAGATATGAGAAAAATGGCAACAGACCACATTAAAAGTTGTTTAATTTGCAATAATAGTAAATATGACCGACACCCTAATCAACCGCCTCTACAACTTACTAATACGCCTGATAAACCTTTTCAAACATTATTTATGGATACTTTTACAATATCAAACTTAGGTTTTTAACCATAATTGATACATTCTCTAGACTTGGTCAAGCAATACCTATATGTTCTACCAACTCGATAGATATGAAATTATTAAAAGTTCATAAAATTAAAGCTCATTTTGGAACACCTTCCAACCCTAGTTCTCAAGGAAACATCGAAAGATTTCATTCAACAATAATTGAACAAATAAGATGTCTTGAACAAAGAAAAAAAGAACCTATAGAACAACAAATGAGATTAGCTGTTATAGCCTATAATAACACAATATCTAAACCAACAGGCTTTACGCCGCTTGAATTAGTTTTTGGTCACCGCTTTAAGAGATCCAATGGATTTACTTTATTCAAAAGATTATTACCATCAATACTTAGTAGATCACAAAGATCGATTACAACATCTTTATAAATCAATTCAAACTAAAGATATACTACATAAAGAAAAATGTGTAGAAAAATCTAAAGAAAAAGTTAAGGAAAAACCTTTCAAAATAAACGAATTAGTATATGTAAGAAATAATGGCCGAAATAAATTAACCAATCCCTATTCAGGTCCTTATAAAATCACAAAAATTAATGATGATTCAACTGTAGAAGTCAAAACAAAAACAAGAATGAGAAGATTTCATACAAAAAATTTGAAACATTCTATTGTTTCAGACTCTTCGGATGTTATATCCCTAACATCAGAAGCGACATTACCCTAGAACCAATCACTGACAACTCAGGTCTTCTTCCTATAAAGTTAGGAGAAGCTCAAATAAAATCAAACATATGGAAAATAACAACTATATACCACCATGAGCATCTTATTCAAGAAATTCAAGATCTTAATAAAAATTGTATTGATTGGATAACTATAGTAAAAAAGGGAACACATGAAAATCACTACAGCACAGAAATGTCAAATTACTTATCTATATTAACTGTAAAAAGATACAAAATGTTAAGACAACTTAATCAAATTGTACCTCAGCCAAATTCACGAATAACTAAAAGAGCAATTGACGTGCTAGGCCAGATAATAAAGAAAATTACTGGAAATTTGAATAATGAACATGCAGAAAAATACGATAAAGCAATCGAGCACATAATTCAATCACAATCTAAAACTCAATTAATATTAGACAAACAAATTTCTTTATCAATCAAAGCAATTGAAGAATTCAATAAAACTATATTCGAACTAAGAAGTAATCAGTTACTATTGAACTCAAGAATGCTACAAATTAACGAAGCTATGAAAAACTATACTTTCTACCAGTTAGAAGAAGCACATAGAATTACTATCTATGCTACCTTCAATCAACTTATATTTCTGATAGAGAATGCAAATAATATTCTGTCTACGCTAATAAACGCCGTAACTTTTGCCAAACTAAATGTATATCACCCATCAATAATGGATACCAATAATCTAATGTTTGAATTAAATAAACTAAGTCAAACACTAAAAACAGAAAAATTGTTACAAGAACCAACAGCAGAAAATATTTATTTGATTGAAAAAATAATCACAGTAAAAGCTTATACTAAAGAAAATTCAATCATATTTATCATAGAAATTCCTTTAGTAAAATTTCTCAATATTCATATTATCAATTATATCCTTTACCACTTCGAAACTATAACAATTCTTTCCATTACATTATACCAAATCATCCATTTTTGGCAATTGATCGTGAAAAATTTGTATCTCTCACTGAATCCTGCCAAGAAATATCAACTATGCAGTATCTGTGCCAAGCTTCAAGCAGTCTACAGATCACTCAAGATTCACCATGTGAAGTTTAGTTATTATCTTACACAAATCATTATCAAAAATGTGTGCATAACTATGAAACAATTCAAGAACCGTGGATAAGAAAAATTTACGAAAATCTATGGATGATCGTTTCACCCTTCGATCAGAAGATTGAGAAAAGATGCAACAAACAGAACGAACTGGACGTAATCAATGGTACCTACCTTGCAAAAGTGACATCAGATGTTCTTTGTACATATAGAATCTTACATTAACCAGTTATCAAGAAAAGAAAATTGCTAGTATACCAAATATACCCAAACTAGTTTTTTCACAAGAAAAAGCTCAACCAGCACAATAGAAAACGCACTTAGCAAAACTAAATAAAATGCATATAACAAACATAAGTGGAATCAATTTTAAAATTTTATTATTAATTTTTATAATCCTGCTGTCTCTTGTGTAACCTTACCGTGGTCTACCTGTATTTGTTTTTAGTCAGTCACCAGTGATCGACCGCACCGGTGTGAATTGTGTCCTTGTATCAACCTTATCCTGTTTTTATTTATTTATTGCTCTAGTCATTTTTGTTTTTGTAACTGTATCTGTTATTATGCAGTGTAAATGCAAAACTGTTGCACAATCAGGTGTAACCTGTAGCAATTGTGGCGTTATCTTCCATAACAGTTGCGCTATTCGTTACAAGAAATGTAATTGCGGTAATTTATTTGAATTGGATGATTCCGAACTTCCTAAACTTTATAAAGAAAATATTACTCTTTACCAAGTTTTATGTGATGAGTTGAGGTCGAGCAATAAATTACTCTTAGATAAAATTACTTATCTTGAAGAGAAGATCACCGAAAAAGATAAAACTATTCTTCAATACGAAGCTCGCAGTAAACAACTAACTGCTCCCACTACTGCGCCGCTTACTAATGATTCGGTGCAATTGATTCAACCTGCAGTTTTTCCTTCTTTAGCAAGCTCTGTTGTTAAGGGAAAAACTAATCAAAAAACTCAGCCAAGAACTCAAACTATCTTTGGTTGTGGCCCAACCAATGACAAACTGCAGGCTTATGTGCCTACTTCTTACGTACATGTTTCTAAACTTAGACGTGGAACTAATAAAACTGACATAGTAAATCATATTAAATCTAAAATTTCTACGATATCAGTTGATGTTGTTGAGTTAAAAGTAAAATCTGGAAACTACAGCAGCTTTAAAGTTTCTGTTCCAGCTAATCATGCTCGATCTATTCTCTGCAAAGATTTTTGGCCTGCAAATATAGCGGTCAAGAAATTTCTAAATTATGGGCGAGTTAATAATGTTCCTGCTTCATCTTCGGTGGATTTTCGAAATCTGGATCCAGCAAACAATCTAAACCCGTCACCAGAAACACCAGCGGTATCTCCATCTATTACCAGAATGTCGGGGGTATAAAAACTAAACTTAAAGAACTTATGCTGGCTGTAGCTGTATCCAACTACGATATTATTGTACTGACCGAAACCTGGCTAAATCAGGACATCAGCGATGCGGAGCTACAATTAATTGGTTACAGTTTGTTTAGATGTGATCGCTCTTCATTAACAAGCCCTAAGCTTGACGGAGGAGGTGTCTTAATTGCTACTAAAACTTGTTTTAATTGTACTTTATTACAACCTACATTTTTAAGTGTTGAACATTTGTTTGTAATTGTTAAGTTTAAGTTTGTATCATATATTATCAGTGCAGTCTACTTACCACCTAACTCGGCATGTGATAAATATTTAGATCACTGTTATTCCGTTAAATCTATCGCTGACAAATATCCAGGCAGTAAACTAATTTCACTAGGCGATTATAATCTACCCGCAGCGGTATGGGTTAATGATGAGTTAGGCATAAGTGTTATTTGTAATGATTTTTATTCTGCTCATTTTGTTTCCAACGGTTATGGATTTCTAAACTGCGCTCAATGTATTTCTATACCTAATGATGGTGGTGTGTTCTTAGATTTATGTTTTTCTAACATCTGTGATATTTCTGTGATTAAAGCTGTGGATGTTTTGTTAAAACTTAGCCAACATCATATTGCTTATGTGATTGATGTAAAATGTGATACTAGCCGTGATATTTTAATGTGTAATTATGTTTTTAATGATTTTAAATATGCCGACTTTAACGCAATCAATAATTTTTTGTTGAATGTTGATTGGTCCGCCCTTTTTTATAATTGTGATGTTGATAATTGCGTTAATTTATTTTACTCTGTGTTGCATTTTGCTATTGACTGTTTTGTTCCCAAAAAACAATGGCGAGAAAACAATTTTCCGGTTTGGTTTAATAAAGAATTGATTTCACTTACTAGACTCAAAAAAACTGTTCATAAACGTTATAAATCTTCAAGACTATTGTCTGATTATAACGAGTTTCAATTAATTCGTACTTCGTGTAAAAATCTCAGTACATGTCTATACAAGCAATATATTACTCGAACAGAAAACAACATTCAAAGTAACCCTAAACATTTTTGGAAATTTGTTAGCGACTCTAGAAAAACTAATGATTTTCCAGCCACAATGTATTATAAACAAAAAACTTGCAGTAATGGAGATGACTATGTTAATAGTTTTGCTGAATTCTTTTCCTCCGTTTACGATACACAAACTCATCCAACTCCTTTGTTTGACTTTAAGAAAAACGTATTACATCGATCATTTTCAATTAGTTTGTTGGATGTATTTAAAGGGATTGAGAACCTTAAATGTAACTTTAGCACTGGACCGGACGGTGTTCCATCTATGCTGTTAAAACAATGTATTTATTCAATTTCTATGCCATTGCACTTACTTTTTGAGGCTTCTCTTAATGAAGCCAAGTTTCCTTCAGTTTGGAAACAAAGCTACATTATGCCTTTACATAAATCTGGAGCTAAGGAGGATATTACTAATTATAGAGGTATATGCATCCAGTCTGCTATTCCTAAGTTGTTTGATCAAATTGTAACTAGTCAAATACAATGGATGTGCAAAAGCATTTTAGTGGAACAGCAACATGGGTTTCGCGAGGGTCGTTCTACTCTTACAAATCTTCTTTGTTACGAAAATGATCTTTTGAATGCCTTTCAATCAAGAGTTCAAGTAGATTCTATTTACACAGATTTTTCTAAGGCTTTTGATCGCGTTAATCATAGTATTTTGATTGCTAAGCTTCGGGCTTTGGGTTTTCATGAATCTGTTGTTGCGTGGTTGTCGAGCTTTTTGGAAAATCGTACACAGTGTGTGAAAATTAATAACTTTTTATCACAACCAATTGTTGTTCCTTCTGGGGTTCCTCAAGGATCTCATTGTGGACCAATTCTGTTTTTACTCTTTATTAATGATCTTGTTTATTCTATTAATTCTTCGTCTTATCTTTTATTTGCTGACGATCTTAAAATTTATAAAAGAATATCATCTATCGAGGACTGCATTAGTTTGCAAAATGATTTAGATTCTGTTCATTCATGGTGTCTTATTAATAACTTGTTGTTTAACGCAAATAAATGTTTTTCGATAAGCTTCAACAGAACTTTAAGTAAAGTATCGTTTGACTATACTATCGATAATAATGTTTTGGAGCATGTTACACAAATAAAAGATTTAGGCGTAATTTTTGATTCAAAACTAACTTTTGTTGAGCATATAAACTATATGTGCAACCGTGCTATGAAAATGTTAGGATTTGTTTACAGAATGTCTACTGACCTATCTCCTAGCACACTCAAATTACTTTATTGCGCTTTAGTACGTTCTCATTTAGAGTACGCTCCGTCAGTTTGGTGTCCATACTACAGCGTTCATATATGCAATATAGAACGTATTCAAAACAAATTTTTTCGTTTATTATCGTACAAATTAGGCATTTCATCCGAAAATTACGATTTTAACCTCATTGCATTGCAATATAATCTTCCGCCGCTGAAAATTCGGCGCAAAAGAGCCGATTTATCATTTTTACGTGGACTAATGATGTCTGAGATTGATTGCCAAGAGCTACTTGTAACTCTTCCATTTCAAGTCCCCAACAATAATCGCCGAACCAGACAGTCTCCATTATTTAGAGAATCTATACATTCTACCAATTATGGATTTAATAATCCAATTGGTAGAATGTGTAGAATTGCTAATGGTTTCTCTAATAATATTGATTTATTTTGTGTTTCAAAATGTAGTTTTAAGTGTCATTTAAAATGTGTTGATGAATAATTTTATATTTTGTTTTTATTTATGTATACTTTTTTCCATGCTTTTATTTTTCAATATTCTTTTATATATTTTTGTGTAATTGTAATATTGTTTGTAATTCATCGTTATTTATGTATATAATGATGTAGATGTAAATGGTTTTTGTATATACCGTGAATAAAGTATTATTATTATTATCAATGACGATCTAATCAAACTTTAAAAGGACCTTCAAATCCTGAAGAATTCAAATACACTTTACAAACAACCTCCAACAATTTGGACAATCTTCATTTATGGATTTCTAATCATTGGAGCAATTATATTGATACTAAGATATGCTAAAACTAAAAGACTTTTATCAGTTTCAGAAAATAATCTTGAAAATGTAAGTCTCACGGACCAAGACGCAAATAATCATGGGACCCACCCCTGGATTCCTTAAGTCAACACAGAGGATGTCTCCGCATTTAGGCCGATGGTGTTATGATACAGTAAATGCTGAGCCATCACAACAAAACATATAAATACGACGACGCTTCCCAGAGGAGCGAGTCCAACATATAGTAGTAACAAGTACACCTAAAATCGGTAACTAGACTTCGCTGCAAATCGCGAGCTACTATGACCAATTAATAATTAATATTTATTCATTATAATTAACCATTATAATCAACTTCAATTGTATTAGAATAGATCAAACCATGTAAAGTTTGATGATTTAAATAAAAGGTAATTAATAGTTTTTAAAAAGTCTCATTCCAACCCGTGGAATTTAACTTGTGTTATTAATTTAGCTTATTTTGTGAATATGTATATTTATTTATATTATAGTTTTTTAGTTGGTGAATAAAATAAATATAATACGAGAGCACAGACGATCTCACGTGTTTTTCATTTGTTTTAAGAAATAATACACTGCCAACCCAGCTATTATTTTAACCCTGAGCAGCCGACGCCCTTTACCAATATTATTTTGCTACATAACTAGTATATTACCGACTAGATTATTATATTTTACATATCAGTTGTAAACGCTTTAGATTAATACATAAAGTTATAAACAAAACAAAAATTACATTTTTGCAAATCAATCATTTTAACTTGATTTGGTTACATATGTATAATTAAATTGCATAATAATGCCAACTGTCCCTCACTAATGCTTTATAGCTCCCCCAAAGAACTTCCTGTGCATACCCTCTTATTACAAATTAAAACATTTAAATGACAAATAAAATTATAGTTATTGAGTTTTGCATCTGTTCAGATTAGATTTATTTACGTTTATTAGACAATATGAAATTGTAAAAGAAAAATGAATTATCATGTATGTATGAGTGCAAAAACGACGCCGACTAAGGGAGCGACAAAACTACACAGTTTATAACTGATTTACTCATTTCTTATAGTTGAAATGTATTTTTTAATACAGCATAGTTAGCAATACTCAACAGTATAAGAAATTATAAAAATATTAATTGATAATGCAAAGTAGTTGCAGCTTAAGATCATACTGACCGCTACCTTGATTTGTAGTATTTTAACAAAAACGGCAACTTCCCCTTTATTGCTATTTCTACAAATAATTTAATAATCAATTTTTTTTTTTACTAATACATTAAGAAAAGATTAAACTATGATATGTCAAAGTCTTTTAGTCAAATAATAGTTAGGAAATAGCTGAAAAAAACAATAAAATATAGAAATAAATGCGTTTTTCTTTATTTTTGAATGCATTTTGTTGCTATTTGCAATTATAATTTCACAAAAAAGACTTTGACATATCATAGTTTAATCTGGTAAAAAAATAAATTGATTATCAAACTATTTGTAGAAGCAGCGAGGAACCCAATTTGCATTTTTTGTTAAAATACTACAAATCAAGGTAGCGGTCGGTATGGTCTTAATCATGTTGCTTCAACCAAAAAAACCAAATATTATCGATAAAACTTCAGTATCACAACTGGCAACTAAATTGCAATTTCTAAAAAGGTAGACATCAAATATAGTTTAATGAAAAACAAAAGATTAAAACCAATTACTCAAATCCTATTCAACCCTAAAGCGGCCAACCAAATACAGACAATTGTTTCGGTTTTCACAAATCCTTATTAGTACATCTTGGTAGTACGGTATTGCTTGATGGTGAAGGATGAATTCGAATATCTGATTTACTTGCTTAACCAACAAAACCGAATACTATCGATAAACAAAAAACTAAAAATTGCATGTGCAAAAATAGTTATTTATTAGCAACTAATTGAAATGCAATATAATTAACTAAATAACAGTACAAATCCGTAATCACAAGTTTTTGTCAGGTTTAAAACAAAAATATAATTATCAACAAAAAATTAGTCTTTGTGCGACAATAAAATGTAATGTGTGGTATCAAAAAATAGCACTGACATATTTTGCTACTTGCTAAATACTAAGATTAGAATATTTTTGCAAAGCAAAATTATTTAGTAGAACAGATAGCTTAACAAAGCAATAAAAAACAATAGAAAACTGTTTAAAAAGAAAAGAAAAAGTGAGAGAACTACTTAGAGGACCAGTCTCACGGCATATAACAATGTTTTAAAAAACTTAAAAAAAATATTTTAAAATAGAAACTGTATAAGCATTTAAAATGGTTTAACATGCTCCTGCCTTTAAAAAGCTTTATGCAGAGCGGCCTACTGGGAACACTAAATTTTTGGTGACTAAAATTGGAAAATACACAGAGCCGGTTAAGTGCACTTTGCAAGAGCTACTGCAGCTACATTTTGCGAGTTCTATGTTGACAAAAGCTCCTAATCCAGAAGATTTGCAGCTGCTAAATAAAAAAGCAAACAAAAGAAACTGGGATAAGACAAAGACTATAATATAAGCCGATAAAATCTGCCTCAACATGCTTCAAAAAGGGTTTGCAGTTTTAGGAAATCTTTAGTACAAAATTAGCACGTTTACACATATCAAGCAGGTGGAAAGCGGCCAAGGTAGTATTTATATCAAAGTTATGACAACTCATGTATGTATTAGCTTAGTTTTACAAATCAATAAGTTTAACATTTTTTGTACAAAACTTAAAAAAACAATAGTTAAATAGTGTAATAAAAAAATCTTTAAACTAGTTATACATCAGCTAGTAAGCAAATGCAAAACACTATCCATTCCAAAAAAATAGCATTAAGTGTCTTTTTGTCATTAAAGGTGAATTCAAAAATACTACCTTTGAATTTATTGCAAAGGCAATTAAAAAACCAAAAATAAAGCCTTTTGTCAACACTGATTAAAAATCAAACTGTAACCATAACATTATACAGAAAAAAACTGTAAGAGTTAAAGTTACAAAAAGATGCTTACAGGAAAGTGTGCTTTTACCATGCTGTAGTGTTTTGTCATAGACGGTCTATTACAGTTATTCAAACGTTATGAGCGTTTAGGCTACGCCGTTGATCTTATTATTTTTGAACAAGGAAAGTTTGGGGCAACTGTTAATACAAAATGTATAGAGCTACGTACGCATTAGACTAAACTTCTACGCTCATTTTGATCATGAAACAACAAAAACCATTTTGGCCGCTTTTTGCCACCAAAATGATACTCAATTTCCATTTAAAAGTATATTTATTGTTAAAGAAATAAAATTACACTGTGTAGGTAAGTATTTAAACAACGTTTACAGAAAATGGTTAAATAAGATGAAATTCAAAATAATAAAACATTATGCATTCTCAGATACAATTAAAGGCAACAATGGTTATATACACTACAACTAAACTTAAACATTAGTACTATAAGAGTACTCGGTGGTTAAATACCAGTTTCTCGGACAGCTCCTTTGTTGCGTGATTTGATGACATGTATTTATGAGAATATAAAATGTGGTAACGATAGTTTAATTTAACTTAATTTATTGATAAGCAAGTCAATAAAACTGAAACAAGTTTTGTTTTATTGGTTTTCAAATAATGGCAATGATTGATATGGCATGCGATGTTTGATTTAAAATAAATAGTTGGTTAATATATTATTACATTTGTCTGCGAAAATGTCATATTGATATAAAATATTTTATTCAATAAAATTATAAGAATTGGAATGTATAGTGAAAATTTTCATGTAAATCAAAAGAACACCTGGATTTATAATAGTATGGAAATTATAGGAAAGCTGTAGTTGCTGCATAGCGGACATTAATTTAGTGTAATATAATTTTTTTTGAAAAATTTAAGGGTTAAATGGAAGAGCAGAAAATAAGCTGAACTTTGCTCTTTCATGTACATGTAAAATGTAGTAAATAAAGACTAGTTGTTATTATTATTAATGTGAGTACATAATGATTAAATTCCGGCTTTATTTTCAAGGAAAAAACTCATTTTCAAAAGTTCAGCCGACAAACAACAAAAGTTAAGTTTAGAGACTAGCATGCCTGTTGATTACAAATGCAAGCGACACCTACAGCAACTATGAAAGTACTACTATAGTTACAAACTACAGATAAATGAACACATTGTAATACTAGAATTTACAAACTTAGTTTAACAATCGTGTTGCATGTTGCTCTAATGAATAGATCGGACTTCATGAAAAGTCATTGCATTATAAAGACATTTGATGTAATAATGCTACAGCAAGACAATTAGACAACCAGAAATTACTTGAATTTTTCCAGAAAGACTGTTATATATTAAATGGTGTGCCAGAATTAGATATCAAACATCACCGGTAAAAACAAAATACACAAAATTCAAGAATGTACATCCCAATTTTGCGTAGATTAAGTGCTAGTGAATGATAATAAAAATATCTAAAGATTACTACAGTTTGCAATTGTGATTATTTGATATATTGTTTTTATTATAATTGCCCAAAAAAGATGATATTTTCCAATTAAAATTTTTATTATTAATTGTTATTAAATTGAATTTTTTATATATTTATATTACTGTCAGGTTATTGAATTCACGGTTGTACTTTAAAATTATATCAGCCGTGCTTTTTTGGTAGTAAGTAATGATTGATCAGGATCCAAAATAAATTTGGGTAACACTTTTAAATTCAGTCGGGACTAGGCTTTTGTCCGGTAGGGGCTTTGCGCACATGTCAAAATTACCCAAATTCATTTAGCAAAAAGTCACTTGGTTCACATAGTCACGTTTAAAATTCTCACTATTAATTTTTTTTAAATTTTACAAAAAGTTAATTTTTATTCTGATTAAAATATTTGCTGTTTGATTAAAAAAAAACGTTTTTAAATTATTAAAAAATTTCAAAAACTCATTATATACTTTCAAATTAAATTCAATTTTTAAATGCATTAATGAACCATTTATCCAAAATATATTAATCCGCATTGTTGAATTCTTACAAGAAAATAATTTCATTGCATACTTAATATAGATTCCAAACTAGTGTGCAGTTTTGAGTGTTACCAGTGTAATTGTGTAAGAATGTAACAGTGTAATTGTGTAATTAAACTTTTAAACAAAAAACTATTTCAAAATAAGAAAAAATCTCTTATTACATTATAAACGACTAATGCTTGTCTAATAAAAAAGATCCAAAATTTGTTGATAAAACTTTTTGGGAAAATTTATGCTTTTTTATCAAAACTAAAAATGTAAATGTAAAGAGATTACATTGACAAACTCAGTTAAACTGATTTGAAAAAAAGCTTAAATTCAATTCTTAGTTTAAACGCAAAATGAAAGACTAGCTCATAATCTGCCGAGCCTTTTTTGACATACGGCGACATACGCGCGCTGTTGCTAAACTTTCATACAATTGTATAATGGTTGAATAACAATAAATGCAAGACATTTGAACAATATTACCAAGCTACAATACTAATAATTAAATAAAAATATTAAATAAAGTAAAATATTATAACTCTAATAATATTACAGAAGATTAACGGTTTTTTGGCAGTTTTATAATATAACAACTTTTTTAAATGTGTTTCCGATAACTTTAATAAAAGTTTGGATTTAAGCTTTTTAATGCAATGTCAACCTACCGTGGTGAAAGCATTCCAAAAATGCCAAGTTCCTCTTGTTCTACTTTTTGAGGTGCTGACATTTTTTTTATGTGTTCTCAACCGATCAGTTTGATGAAAATTTGGATTTATGATTTGTAATGCAATGCCAAACTACCGTAAAATTTTTTTGTTTTTGAAAATTTATATTTTTTTTTATTATCATTTTTTTAATTTAAAACTTATTTAATTATTAATTCTAATTCAGAACAGAAGCAGTTAAAATAAATACACACTTATCTTGCGTAAAATTATTAAATAAACTGACAAAAAAAAACTTAAAACGTTTGTAGTTGTTTTTTTGTATTTTTGATTATTGTTTGCTGCGCCATCTCTCGACATCATTTGTTGTTTTTTGTGCTAGCGCTTCTACTGGCAGTACTGGGATTGTTTATTACTTTTTTTTTAAAGTTTTGAAGACGGTTGTACTTTGTAATTTGTAAGTTGTTTGTAGTGTTAATTAGTTGTGCCAAACACTGGAAAACAAGTAAGTATTTATTTTAATTATTTTTATATATTTTATTATGTTGTCAATTCACATGTAATTGTTGTTGTTGTAGAATTAAAACAAGTTTTAGTTTAACTGAACATACAATATTAATAACAAAATATGATAGAAATGACATAAGTGTTTACATAATAAACTGATGATGTTTATCATACTTATTAAAATATATTAAATTAAACTTTTTTTTTTTTTTTTTAATTTAATTTTTCAATTTATTCTTTACATATAAATAATTTGTAAATACATAAAAAAAATAAACTGAGGGCTTTGTCATTTGACATCCGGCCGAAAAAAATGTCTAGATAGTTTAAATTGTTGGAAGCTGTTCCATAAACTCCACAATGGGGTTGATGTGTTTCTTTATCTTCTTAAGTGCATCTATCACAGTTTTTTCTTTGGTTTTTTCTAAAAGATTACTTCTTACTGCTGCGTACTCATTACAGTGTTCTAGTAGGTGTTCTGTCGTTTCAGGTAGGTCGCACTTTATGCAATTTGGAGAGTCGTTTTGTTTAAATAAGTGTTGTTTCTCTGCTGTCATTCCATGTCCTGTCCGATATCTAATAATTTTTTGTATAAGTCTTCTTTTTATGTTAAGTTTATCAAACCTAGTTCATTCAAGGGTTGCTGTTGAATTTTTTTATAGAATTGGCCTTTTGTTGATTCTTCATATTGTTGTTGCCATTGTTCTTGCATTCCTTTTTTTAATTGATGTTTGTAATCGTTTCGTGGTAATATAATATTTGTTATTGGTTGTTCTACTTCTTTGGCTGCTTTATCTGCTTTTTCGTTGCCTAGTATTCCAATATGACTTGGTATCCATTGTAACACTACGTTTATGTTTTTTGTGTTCATATTATTTAATTCGTTGTATATTTCTTCGCACATATAGTTAGTTTTTGTGGAAATATTGATTTGCTGGAGTAAGGTCAGGGATGTTTAGGAGTGTGAATATAGCGTAGCGTGTATTGTCTTTATTGGGGTATTTGTTAATTAGATATAGTGCTAATTTAATAGCAGTTAATTCTGCTGTTACTATTGATGCAGTTTGTTGTATTTTTAAGTCCGCTGTTTTTTTTATTAAAAACCGCTGCTGCCGTGGTTACGTGATTTGTTTTGGATCCATCAGTGTATATGTGGTTGTAGTTTTTATATTTTGTATTGATCAGTTGAAGTATTTCTATTTTTATTATGGTGCAGTCTAGTGTATTGGAAGTAATTTTAGGTATTTTTGTATGTATTTGTAATGCTTTTCTAATGAGTGGATATGTATTTTGGTATGATACTGGATGTATTGGAGCTACATACTTTATGATACTTTTGTTGCTTTCTAAAACACTCAAGTCAGTTGGTAGTGGTTTGTTTACATATTGCCCATTTTTCTCTAATATGTTTTTAGTTTGTTGTAGTATCTGGATTACGTTTTTTTTTTTTCAATTGTTTTAATGTTTTGATATATAATTTGATATTTTATTTGCAAATCAATAGGAGTTTCTGCTGATTCGCTCAAAATTGCAATTATTGGCGTAGAGCAGATGGCCCCAATACTTGTTCTTAAGGACTTATTTTGTATTTGTTTTAAGGTTGCTACTTGTTTTTTATTATTATCTTGTGCATATATTTGGCATCCATACATTATTTTGGGTTTTATTAAGGTTTTGTAAAGGTGTACTGCTATATCTTGTTTGGCTCCTTTTTTCCTTGGTGTTATAACTCTAATCAAATTTATATCTTTTTTTGTTCGTGTTTCTACTAATTCGATATGTTTATTAAATTTTAGTTTTCTGTCCATCCACACACCTAAAAATTTATGTATTTCCGTTTCCGGTATATCTTTTTCGTGCATTTTTATGTTGTTCTGGGGTGGTATTTTGTGTTTATTAGTAAAATGTATTGTTTTGCATTTGTCTATATTTATGTTTAAGTTTAGTAATTGAAAGTGTTTATCCACTATTTTGATTTCGTCTTCTAGTATCTTTATATTTATGTTTATATTTTTATTTGTCGTATATAGAGTAATATCGTCAGCGTATTGAATGAGATTGATTTTTGTGTGCTTTTTAATATTGTGCATAATCTATATTAAAAAGTATAGGGCTTAGAGTGCTCCCTTGTGGTAGTCCAGTACTAGAGGTACGACAGTGTGTGTTTTCTGCTTGGATAGTATAGGATCTGTCAGTTAGAAAAGAATATATATATCTTATAAATCTCTTTGGTATATTTAGTTCAGTAATTATATTGATTAGTGTCGGAATATCTACGGAATTATACGCTTGTTCTAGATCTATAAACACTGCCGAAGTAATTTCTTTTTTTGCTGTGTTTAACCTTATTTCGGAGAATAATTTATATAAAGCGTCTGATGTGCTTTTGTTTTGTCTAAAACCGTAGCTATGTTCTGGTAATAAATGCTCTTTTTCTACAAAGTAATTAAGTCTATTCTTAATCATCATATTTAATACTTTTATAACGCATGAAATTAGGAATATTAATCTATAAGATTTAATTTGATCGTCCGGTTTATTTGTTTTTAAAAATGGTAGAATTTTTATTTTCTTCATATTTTAGTGTATTTGTCCTTTTTGCCACCATTCGTTAAATATTTCCAATAATATTGTTTTTGCTTTATGTGGTAACTGCTTGATCATGTTGTAATTTTTTTCATCTACTCCGGGTGCGGTTGCTTTTTTATTTTTTTATGTTTTAATGCAAAGGTTAATTCGTCCATGTTAAAATTAGTCTCCAAAGGATGTAGTATATTGTTGGTTTGTTTATCAACTATTTGATGGTGATTTTCCGTGTAGTCCGGTGTTATGGTTATTAATAATTCTTCCGTTAATTTATCGTTTGTTTTAATTGAGTTTATTCGTGCGTTTCCATTCCCTTTTATAGCTTTTACTATACTCCATGCTCTTCTGCTGCCAATTTTTGGATTTAAGTTTTCACAGGTGTCAATCCAACTATTATTTTTTGCCTTTTCTATACCATCTTGGGCTTCTTTACATGTCTTTTTATATTCTTCGTGTTGTTCAATGCTCATTTTTTTGCGTAGTTTTCCTAGTGCTAATTTACGTTTGGCTATTAATTTATTACATTCCGGGTTCCACCATGGTTGTGGTTTGTGGTTAGTATGAGTATAGTTTTTTGTTTTAGTTCGTGGGATGGTTTTATCTGCCGCGTTCTGTATAATATTTGTCAGGATATTAAAGTTAATATGGTCTCTTTGTGTTTTTATTTCCATATCTATCTCTTGTGAGTACTGTGCCCAGTTTGCTAATTTGAAATTTTGACGTGAATATTTTGTTTGTTTTATGTTATTTGATGCAATTTTAGTAATTATCGGATAATGATTGCTACTCATTGTATTATTTTTAACATTCCATTCCGAAGTCATAGCTATGTCATTGCTGCATATTGTCAGATCGATGCATGATGGTCGAACATTTTTCTCATTTTGAGCAATTTTTGTTGGGCTGCCATCATTAAGTATTATTAGGTTAAATTCATTTAAAAAGTCTTCGATTATTTTTCCCTTTGTGCAGTTTTTGGTAGACCCCCAGAGTGTGTTATGGGCGTTAAAATCTCCCATTATGATTGTGCGTTGTCCATTTTTATGCTGTAGTATATTTTTAAGAATAGTTTGTGTTAGTATATTATTAGGAGGTATGTATATGTTTTGTAAAACTATATTGTTATTGATAGTTATTGTTTGTGTTTGTATATTGTTTATTGATTTAGTGCTGTAGTTAGTTGAGGTATTTTTGTATGTATGATTAGTAGCATACCACCATACCCATCGTACCTATCGTATCTATAGATGTTGTATTTTTTTAATTTTATATTTTGATTGTTTTTTAGCCATGTTTCTGAAATTGCTGCAATTTGTATGTTCTGTGTTGTTATGTAGTTCTGCCCATTTTTTTATTAAACTTTGTGCATTTCATTGAAGAATATTATTTGTGTCTTGCATTTTGTAATTGATCGGTTATTGATTTGGTGATTGCTTTTGTAATATTCAATAAAGTTGTGACAACATGTTCAAGGATTTTTATGATTATGGGTTGTTCAGATAAATGTGTTTCTCGTATTGTTTCCGTGATACATGTATTTATATTCTGTATTGTTTCTTCTTCAATTGAGTTTAACAGTGTTTCTATGCTATTATCTTGGAGATGTGTGTTGTTACTTATTGCCTGAGCATATGTGTTATTTAAGCTTGTAATTTTTGTAAATGTTTCTTTTTCTTGTATTACTGCGTCTGGTTTTGTCTTATTTATGAAAGTATATGATTTTATTAACTGTTCTTTGTATTTAGGGCATTGTTTATTTTTGGCATGATGTTCTCCTTGGCAGTTTAGACATTTGTACATATTTGAATTGCAGTTGTCTGACATGTGTAGTTCTCCACATTTGATACATCTTAATTGTGCTCTGCATTGGTTTTTCTTATGACCGAATTTTAAGCAGTTGCCGCATTGTGTGGGTTTTTCTATGTATGTTTCTGCTTTGTATCTTATGCCTTCCAATAAAATATGAGACGGTTGTATTTCGGCATTAATTACAAGTTCGACTGTGTTTAATTGAATTATGCGATTTTCGTCATTTTTCGTGATTTTTTTTTTTCTTTTTGCATAGAGTATTTCATCGCCGTTTGTTCCTTTGCCATTTTTTACGATTGTCTGCGTGTGTATGCTGTGGTGAATGTGTATAATTACTTTCGTTTCTTTATTATTTGACGGTATTAAGACTTTGTAATTGACTTGTTGGAGGTATTCATTTTTTGTTAACGCATTGGCTGTTGTTGCATAATACTCTTATTCTACTCGGGCCTGAGATTTCTATATCCTTTGCTCCTGGGCAGTATTTAAATATTGATTCCGCTATTTTTGTTGGGTGATGCTTTTTAATGTTTTCTTTATCAGTTTGAATAATGACAAGGTAGTGTCCAGGATGCATCGTATTATAGGTCCGTATATATTTATTTTCAGTATTTATGTTTTGTATTTGCTGTGGAAATGTATTATTTATTGGTGTTTTATTTAGTTGTGTATTTATTGTTGGCAGTTGCTGCGGGTCTAATTGCGAATTACTCGGGCTTTCTATTGTTTTAATGTATTCATTTTTGGTGCAATTCTGTATTTCTAGTTGCCTAGCTTTGTCTTGATTTAATTCTTCTTCCTCGTCACTCTCGTCTATATTGTGAACTGCTGCGTCATGGGGCTTTGTTTTGTTTTCGGGTTGATTCTTTTTATCTATTCGATGCCGCTTGGGTTTCCCCATTTTAAATGGGTGGATATATTATCCGCAAGCTAGCAATTTTTAGGGATAGGGCAAGGATATGGTTATAGATAAATAGGAACAATTATAAATGTGCGAAGATTAAAAAAGGTTATGTACGTACGTCTTTTCAATAAGGTTGTTGACACTGTACTCAAATTAAACTTTAGAAATATTTTAAATTTAACTTTTAAACATTCTATTTCTACCCAAAAATAATTGAAGTTGAAGTTAAAGTATAATAATCTAAAAATTTCTAATTAATACATTTAACTAATTTCTTTTTTTTATTAGTAAAAAAAGAAATCCAAGATTAAAAAAATCAACAAAAAAATTGTAATTTGGATTTGTTCATTTTTTTGAAGTTTTGGTAGCAAATCTAATAAAGAATCAACATTTTCTTGTTTTCATCACGCATCATTTTTTAATAAATTTTCAAGGTGTCATATTTATGTTTTTTTTTTAATATTTGCAAATAAAAATTAAATGACATTATAAAAATTGCTACGCCACGAAGATTAAATTGTGTTGTACATCAATAGAATAGTATAGAAAAATTCCCGAAAGTAAAATTTAATTGCTTGAGATTTCCTGATTTGCAGTCAAACCGTTGGCGAAGGAGATATAAATAGACGTTTTTGTTGTACAAGCTTAAGCGGTTTAGGCAGCCGTTGTTTAGTGAGTTTTGTGTATAAAATGTCAAAACTTTGTCAAAATAATCCAGATAATTTTTGATATGTGTGTGGTTATTTTGTGGTCAAGAAATTTAGATGAAAAACTGCATCACTCTTAAAACACCAATACTACGTGTATTTTAAAGTAAAGATTAATGATCAAGACAAGCATTGGGCACCAAGGTATGTGAAGAGGGTTTAAAGCATTGGAGTAATGGAACAAGGAAATCTCTACCTTTTGGAATACGAATGATTTGGCAAAAGCCAACAAATCACCATGATGACTATTATTTTTGTATATGCAATGTACGTGGATATAACACACACAAAAAAAACATTATTTATCCGAACATCAAAACTGCAATTAAGCCAGTGCCACATGGTCCAGACGTACCAATACCTGAGAAACCAACAAATTTAGAAGATGTTATAAGCAGTTCTAAACCTGAAGTTGATGAAAACAACTTTAACGATGCCAGTAAAATATTGAGCGTTTCTAAGCAACCGCAGTAATTTTTCAAGACCAAACTTAACGACTTAGTTGCAGACTTAGGTTTTTCAAAGGATATTTCCAAAATTTTAGCATCCAGTCTTTAAAGTTAAATTTACTGGCAGAAGACGTTAAAATCTCGTATTTAAGAAAACGCAAATCCGAGTATTCAGGTTATTTTGAAAAAAAAAGTGGTTGTCTAATTTATTGCACCAACATTTCTAGTTTGATAAACAAACTTGAGGGCACATACAATCTCGATGATTGAACGCATTAAAGTTTATTTTAACCAAATTGTTTATTAATTTATTTTCAGCATTGATAAAAAACCTTACGCGATAGAGCAAAATAACACTCGGATTTGAATTTAGCCGATCAAAATTATACAAAACCAGATGTCAGATCAAAATCAACTTTCAAAAAATTAAAATTTGTTGACCTGTGAAATAATTAAAAAATTGAAAATAAAACTAAAAAAAACTTAAAATAAAAACAAAAATAGTAGTGTTACCAAACAAGAAAATGATCAGACATTAGAAAAAAAGAAGAAGAAAGAGCATGATTACTCAGAAGTAAATAATACAAAAAAATTGCTTTTTTGTTTTTAATGTTTGCTATGTTTGTTATATTTGTTAGTTACAAAAAAAACAAGAAAAGGGTGGACAACCATATAAATAAACTTTTAAAAAAGCAGCAACAGCAACATATACCAAGTTTATTTTTAGATGAGGAGTGACTGACGACATAAAAAGAAACGTTATTTTTTTTAATCGTTAAGTTTTTTTAATCTTTATTTTTTGTTAATAATTTTAAATTTAGATATATAAATTTTATATTACATTTATTTAATTTTATTAAGAATTTTATTTCAATTACATTGTTTTTACTTTGTAACATTTTTTTTTGTTTAATTTTATTATACAGGGTAAATAAAAATATTACTAAGGTACGTTCAGTTTTTTAAATAGCATGCTGTTTTTGAAACTGCAACAAATCCATTTAAACAAGTTTTAAGTAGTCAATATACTTTATTATTTTTTGTATAAACATCTAAAATGCAATTTACAAAGATATTTGCAAATCTAAGTACTTAGTTGTATTCAATGAACTGCAAAACATGTGACATGTTTTAATTTGATGTTGGTGCATACAAGGCTATTGATATTTATGTAAGATGGCATTAGTAGTATTGTTTGAATACATTTTTTTAAATTTTATTTATTATTTATTAGTTTTTTTAGGAAAGTGTAGTAGCAGTAATTGGATCATTCAGGCAATTTATATATGGTTATTTTTTATTTTGTCTATTCCAAAATAGATTTTTAGTCATTTTAGCAGTTATATTTTAAATTTAGTTTAATAATGGTTATTAAAATAAATGTGTTTAAAAAAACTAAAATTTTTATTTTTGTGCAGGTGTTAGTTCACTTTATGTTTGATAGCTCCACCAGTTCGGCCTATGTGGTTGCAACGCAGTTGTTACATCTAATTTAGTAAACTTCTGCTTTTTCAAGTAAGTCGCAATTTTTGTTAGTCATTACAAATAACATTATAGAGATAGCTTTTATGTCATATTTACAAAGAAGTTTTCTAAACTGTTTAGTTGTGATCTACGAGAATGTTTATAATTAATTTTATTAATAAAAACTTTTAAAAATTTATTGATTAGGATTAATTGTTTGGTAATGTTAAACTTATGGTTTTGTTTATTAGAAGTTACAATGATTGAAATTATAAGGTATTATAAATATTTTAAAAATTTATTTATTTTTTGATCTTTGAATAATTTAAAAATGTTTGTTGTTACTTAGATAAATAAATAAAATTGTCTATATTTATTTTATCAACTTCAAATTGCTATATTGTTGTTTTAATATGTATAAGATTCTTAAATGCACAAGATAAATAATATTTTTTTCAAATGAAATAAACTTGTTTAATTGTTATTTTAATCTTATCAGATTTGCGTACTATTGACCAACGAGTATTCTGTTGAAAACATGAATCACTATTATTTATTAATTTATTAATACCTACCAGAGCAGTATTGTTTTTGTACTTACAAGCTACGTTAGATAAATGTTTATTGATTTTATTCACAAATTTGTTGATTGTTGTATACATAAAGAAATACTTATTAATATTACATTTGTGGTATGAAAGAAATGCCTAATACACACAAAAAAACTATATAAATAAATATTTTTATAACAATTGTCAAAAGTATTGTAAATAAATACGTACAATTTCCTGAAACAACAACTACTCTTTTAACAATTATAATAATAAAAACAAATAAAAAATGCAAAAATGCAGTTTTCCGATACTATATTAACTGAACAACTTTAAACTTTTGAGACAGCGTAGAATTTTTTTCTAAAACAAATGACATCTCACCAAACACAAAAAATAATACATATAACTTATTTCATTTGTAGAAAGCTTTAGTAGAGGCGATACTAGTACTGTATTAACACCGTTAAAGTGGCAGAACATCTTCCGCCCTATCAATTATAAGTTTTACACATATTTTAAATTAAATATTATGATTCCACTGTTTTAATTTAAACAATTTTAACATTTTTTGAAACATCTGGAGTCACTGAATTTGTTTTACTATTGAAGTTTTCTTTCTATTTCGGTAGTTATTATACCTGTTGACGCCAATTTGTGCACTATGCATGGATGCTTATTGATACCCTGTTTGTTGTAGCTAGTTATTTGTAAATTGTATCTATTGCGGTTCTAGCTGTTGAAGCAGTCGTGTTTCTCAACGCTTGTCAGAAATTGCTAGTTGGTTTAATTTAATTTGCTGATATATTTTTTAATTGTCGACTAAATTCTAGTCAAGTAATTATGATTATTCCAAAGTAAAACAGTCGTAACTGCTGAAAATGCAGTAGATCAAGTGGTTTTATTTAAATTTAATATTTTAATTTAAGTGATAGAGAAAAAGTAGTAAAATCTTATTTTTTTAATGTAGCTTCTCCTTACAAAGGTTGCTGATCATCATAGTTATTTTAGTTCTATTGATGACATGTAAAGAGTGTCAACGCTAACAAAATAATTTAGAAGTTGCAAAACAAGTAATATAATATAAGTACATTAACAAGAAAATCATGGAAAAAAAATCAGTAAAATAAAGTACTTAATAAAGCAACCAAACCTCTTAGCAAACTGTATGCAAAACAGGTATAAAATAGTATATAGTGTATCAAGGGCCTTTTGGCACGAGTTACACTCCATTTCTTTTTTCTTGCTTCAATTAAAAACATTGTTTATTATAATCTCTCACTACTGCTAGATTACGATTTTTGACCCGCATTAAAGGCCAAAACAGATGCTTTTGGTAGGGGCAAACAAAAAAGGAATATCTGTATTAAATACCAAAATTAATACATTCTTTACAATAGAGACCTTTGCGGAACGACGAAGCTTGTTCGGAGAAAAATATTTTTATTAAATATATAAATTTAAATAAATAAAAGATAGCAGCAATAAATTAAAATTACTATTTTAGAATGTAGGATTAAATAACAAAAATACAGATTTTTAAAATTACAAAAAAATATGATCTAATTGAAGTGGTAAAATCATGAATAGATAAAAACAGTTACATACATGAAAAATCAAATGCCTAAATAGTATAGATAAAAATGAAAAGCAACTATTAAAAAAATGCAAAAAAATTAAGGATAAATAAATATGATAAAAACTGTAAAAGAAACGGATAGTGCAGCAAAATTTTATATTGGGTGAAGCAAAATATAAGTTAGTAACGGTGTATAACAGATGAATGAAAAAATAAAAATTAAAAAAAAACTATAAAACTTAACACAGGAAACAGAAAAGAAAAACTAATAGCAAGAAAAAATTTGAACGCTAGGACTGGACTAAAAAAAAAAGAAAATGAGAGTTAAAAAACAACCTAAACAATAAATAAGAAAACAAAAGATGGAAATGTTTGAAAAAATAAGTAGGACATATTAAACAAAATTGTAAAATAAACTGGTTTAATGGACATGCATTTTGACAAAAATTTGGTTACAATGACAGGAGTAATGTGCCAATACGCAAAACAGTTATGGTATAGGTTAGTCACTAATGTAAAAATAGATCTGTGCAAAGCACTAAAAAAAAGAACGGTTTATACAGTTGCAAATATTAAACAAATGAAAGCTGCATTTACAAGAAGTCTTAACAGCTCTAATGATCGAAAATCATTTGCTTTAAGAATATCCAAACAAAATCTTCACAGAATCTTTTATAAAAATTTAAAATTAATTTTATTTTTACAAATACCAATTATCAAATAGCACATTTAGTTAACGTTGTTAATAAAATTCTAAATGTTGGGGTGCTAAAAATTCTCATAAATTGGTTACAAAAACTTTATAGTCTAGAAGCCGTTGAAGCGTAAGATTATTTGTTATTATTGGCTCTTATTTATTTATGAGGATAAAAATAACCATTTTGTAACAATTAATTTCAAGCGCTTCATAAACAGGTTACAAACTTTTTTTATCCCAAAACTGTTTACACCGAGATTACTAGATAGTGCCACGTTATTTCAACAATACAGAGCAACAACTCATCACGCCAGTAACTTTTTAACGGTCGTATAATTTAGCAATTTAAAAATTTGTCTTTATTCTGTAAATTCTCTGATCTAACAATACCTATTTTTTTGTAAGGGTATTTAAAGAAAAAAGTCTTTGCAAGTTGTTTTGCAACAACTGAAGAACTAAAATATAACAAAAATATATAAAAATTTGCTTTGCTAGGTGACAATTTAAAATTGAATGTTGTTGATGTGTCTCATATATTGTAATTTTTTTTTTGTTGACTTTGTTGGATACTTCCTGGTTAAATATTGTATATAGAAAAAAACTAGCACTAAAGCGTTCTCAGTTTTAAACTTCTTTGACTACATATAAATTTGTAGAAAACACACACTTAAGCATAAAAAGAACAATAAATGTCTGGGAAAAGACCGCATTACAATTGAAATGTTAAAACTTGGCAGATCAACGCTGGAAAAAATTGTTTACCGACCTTACTCAACAAATGCCTGCAAAAAAGTAAAATCTAAGCAAAATTATTCAATTATAATATGATCCTTTGCTGCATTTGCACTTTCTGTTAATACTGTTATAAATTCCTTCTTATTAAAATTTTTTCAATGTTGTTTAAATGTATCTAATATATCATCTGTTGTTGTAACAACTAGTTTATTTTTGGTCTATTTTGATTAGCTACAAAAAGTATTCTAAGTTTTCTATTGATATTTTTGTTGAAATTCTTTTCATTACTATTTTATTTATTATTTCAGTATATATGGAATTGTTGTCTAGTATATTATTATGATTGTCTGTATTATTTGATAGATTACACACCATATTTTTATTATTTGAGTCCTTGGATTTATTAAATATAATGTTTGCTTCAGTTAAATTCTATCGTATTCTATAACAATTTTACAGTTTTGTTTTCTTATCTTATTTTTCAATTTGTGTTGTTTTTTTATGATAATTTATATTTGTTTTTGCTATATTGTTTTTTTCCTTGCCTACTAAGTATGCAGTCATTTTTCTAGTTTTGATTTTTTTTGTGTAATTTTTTCTATGGTTGTTTTTTTTTTGTCGGTGCTAATTTTATATATATAACACAGGTATAATACATAGACGGAAAAAAAATGGTTTGTACAAACGACTATTGACCGTAGTCTTTCAGCCATTTCTAATTTTATTATTTCCCAATTTTGTTTTCTTAGTATCATCTCTTTTTTCATATTTTTATTTTTATTTTATCTGTTTTTATTTTATTATTATCTTTTTCATTATTTTTTAATTTATTCTATTTTTTTATTTTTGCAAAGACAAAGTTTTTCGGGCTTGTTAGTGCATACGTTTCTTCTCTCTTCTATTTTTTTTTATTCCGGCGATCTAAAAATTTTTTTATTTTTAAAATGTTTTGGCTTTATCTGCACTCTATTTTTTTCCTTTGATACATTTCTATAAATAGAGTATGCGCCGGTTTTTGCAGAGGTTTTATGCCCAAATTTCTACTCTTTGGTCACAAAGAGCGTTTTTTAGGCGTCTTTTGAGGCCTTGTGTTACGGTAAGAGTTTGGGTGCCTTGTCTAAAGTACAGTTAGCCTAAAGCTCCGATTGCAAGAATAATTTTACTAGGTAGGTTACTACGGAAATTGATTTAAACGCGTCCGTTCAGATGTTATTTTGATCTATGTTTGCGCATCCCACTTGCAACTTAACTTCAACGCAGTCAACCGTACAAGACTTGGTAAATTATTGTCACAAATTTACAAACATTTACCTCTTCCTCCTGCTAAAATCGACCGGTAACTTTTACGCTAGGAATTATGTCAGTGTAATGCGCAACTGCTGTCTAACAAACAGCTTTATTAGGCAGCTTATTACCTTTGATACCTACACGACTTGGCGTCTACACAAAGACAAAAGTTTTTTGAGAAAACCGGGTTAATTTTTAGACATGTATGAGTTTAATCAATAGATTGGCCAAACATATCAAACTAATACTGAAGATGACACTAAGTGAGTCAGTTTGCCCTAAGATTTGCTTTTTCTTATTAAAGTCAAATCCAAATGTATACTTACTATTGGAAAAAGCTAAGGCAGAACCTTGCAAAACTCAACGTATACCATAAAAAAACTAATATCAAAACTCCTCTGTACATCAATCTTGCGTTCAGACGCACACTGGCCTACTATCAGTAAGCCTATTTGTCTTTAGGCACATGTTGCCACTTTGTACAAAATACAAAGCGTTTGAAACGTATGGCTTACAGGAGTACACTTGATTGCAGCAGAGACTAGGTGTTGAATTAAGCTCCAGTTACGTACCATACGTCTGCATGGTGAACAGCATCCAAAACTTACATTCTCATACAACCAAAGCTTTGTATTGTTGCAAAAGTACCTCTCCCCAGTTCATACTGGCTAGGCACTTAATTACATTTAAAACTTTTTATAACGCGTGACCAGCTGATCTATATGTGTTTGATAGAAAGAAGTCATATTGCAATAAGATCGTCTAAGTGTGTGGACACAACAACATTTTTTGCTCTAATTATAGCATCGTATTCTGGCACATCAAACAGCACTCCAAACCTGAATCACAAGAATTTTTTCTAAGCTCAAACCTTTGGTTATTGCTTTGATTTTCTTATTTGCATATTAATTTGAAACTATTTTAGCGTCTTGAGAATTATATTATTTTAAAAGTAAATAATTCAAGATAAATTTGTGACAAAATTAGTGTACCTATATTAATAATTTTACCCGCACGTTGCTATGATTGGAGCAAGGATTGCCGTTGTGTTTTCAAGCAACAAAAATGCACACAAAAAATTTAAAAACTTTTTGGTTTACCTATATATAGTTGTCTAAAGTCAATGCAATGAATTAATAATTTATTCAAAATCAGTCAATCGAATCACAGCGGCCAAGGGTCAAGCATAGACAATTGTTTCGGTTCTACAAACCTCGTCAGTATGCCTTGTACGACCACGGCATCGCATGATAGCGAAGACAATTTTGAATAAATATTTCTGTGCTTATGAACACAATTGATATTATAAATAATTGCAACTAGATGGCAAACCAGTCTTTCGTTTGATTATTTATAAAGTCAATGCGTTAATAATAATAATAATAATAATATTAGTAGTTATCAAATAAATATTTTTGTTTTTGCAAAAACTTTACACATTCATATATGTATATAGCTGACAACGTCAACAAATTGTCTGTTTAAATAAATCACGACAGGTCATGTTTAATTTTAAATTAAATAAAATTTGCAATGATTTTTTTTAGTATTACAAATACTTTGTTAATATCCAAACTATTTCCTCAAAATATTATACCATACCTAAGATGTAAGTGGATGTTAGAAAAATAGAACAGCCTAGTTATAGTGTAATTTGTGTTCTTAGATAATACTCTTAGGTCGTAGCATGATTTACTTAATTTTGTACAAACAGTATTCAATTTGCTCAGCATTTAATATGAGTCTATTATGTGTAAACCATTTTTTAACTGCAGAAGTAATGTTATTTTTTGCCTGCTTACTCTGAAAAACAGTTTTTCCGTCCGTATTTTGGGAAAGGAAGTGAGCTTTCCCTTCCCAGGGAGGTAAAATCTTTTGTCTCCTGCTGAAGGTTTTGTTATTGAATATAATTCCTAATTTTAATTATACTAAATTAACAGTAAGTATTATTAATTAAAAATTAAAATTAAATTAATTTATTACATAATTTAGTAATAATATTTTTTAATATTTGCTTGATTTGATAATATTATATACAAAAGACAGAACTATTGACATTGGTTTCTTTGCTATTGTTACAAATAAATACAGCGCACCAAACCATTTACATACACGCTAAAGAATTTGCCGGGTTTAGTCGCCGCGTCCGCTAGCAGTATTGTTATGAAAAAATATAAAACGGTTTGTTTTCTCTAAAAAAATTGTGTCACCTACAGCGTAGTTTTTAAATTAAAATTGGTTCAAATAGGACAAAACGCCAACTAACTCAATACCAAAACGATAAGATTTTAGTCATCACATTTTATATGTTGAACTATATACAATATTCTATGTTTTTATGCTTTAGGTTAAAGATTTGCTTATTGTATATTTTGTATATTTAACAAGTAAAAAATTATTGAAACTTTAAATAAAAACTCCACTTTTTAAAAATTAATTGCAGAGAAACAACTTATCGGATAATTTTTTTTATAGATTGAGGACAAAAATTTTTTTTATTCATTTATATTTAGGGGTTTTCTTACTGCGTTTTATTCTGTAAACCATTATAATAGCGTAACTATTCTCATCCTATACAAACACATGCTTGAAATATTATCATAGCTGGAACTTTTTTAAAGCTCTAGTTTTTGTACTATATTTAATAACTTATCATTTGTTATTGGTTGGCATTGTTATAAGTAAAGCTGGAATTTTATGCATTTGCATATTCTATATAATTTTTGTATCTACACGAATTAGAAGAAAACAATTGGAAAAAACCAATATTATTTTTGCATATTTTGCATATTTTTGAACATCAGAGCATATTTTCATAAAAGTTGCATATCAGTGCATATTTGGTGGTTATTTGGTGAATATCTGCATATTTAAAGCATATTTGCATACTTGATGCATATTTGCATACTTGATGCATATTTGCATACATGATGCATATTTGCATATTTGGTGCACCTTTGTATAATTTTACTATTACAAATTGCAATAAGTTTAAATTATTTTTGTAAAAATATTATAATTTTATATGTAAACAACTTAGTTGAGCGTTTTTCAACTTTTTTTTTGTTTGTTCTAAAGATTTTTTTCTGGAACATAAGACTTTTGAAATGAATAAATAATTTAAAAAAAATTTTACTGTACGCAGCACATATTTACATAGGTATATTATATTAACCATATGTCTGCATATTTATTTATTATGTGCATACTTTACCAAATTTAGCATATTTAGTGCATATTTTGGTAAAATTGCGTGCATATTTAGTGCATATTTTTCAAAATTGCGTGCATATATATGCGCATATTTTGAACCTTTTCAGTGCATATAATTCCCAGCTTTAGTTATAAGGAATGTTGCTAATATATAGTGTCTGAGAAGCAAATTGTTGTTTGCAACAACGTTGTTAAAATTTAAAAAAAGATAACGTTAGTTTGTTTGTTCTTATTTTGATGATGTGGAGATACTCGATTTCCAAACTTGGTTTTTACAATTCTGTTTTGTTACTTACTTTATCTTCAACTTTTAGTTTAAAATTCTGTTTTTGTAGATAATTTGTAACCCATGTTTTAGCATCTCTTCTAATTCCATTGTTCTTTAGAAGTTGATTTTTTTTTGTGGTGAAGGGTATCAAATGCTTTGAAAAAATTAGCAAACACACACAAGATTAATAATGTGTTGCGAGTTCAGTAATTCTCTATTGAATTTATGTAGTAGTTAGGATTGAGAATAGCTACGAGGATATAAAATATGTACAAGTTAGTATAAAGCTTAAAATTTTCCACTTACTTTAAAATATTAATTATTGCATTTTTAATCCTACAACAAAATATAAAACAATTAAGAAGCGTTTTTGTTGCACTCTGGTTGGATTGCATAGATTCTGCGCTTCTAAAATCTTAGAAGACGCCGACAATTCGGACCCTGCACTTGCAGCCGAGTCAAATATCGGTTTGAAGCAAGTTGACCAGTTTGTTGTGTTATAAATAAGTAAATAATAATATTTATTAATATTTTATTTTATAACATTAATAATTTAAATTGAATTTAATTAAATATATCAAATACAGTATTAATTATATTTCAAAAAATATTTAAAGCTATTAGAAAAATATGTAGTTTATTATAAATTTGATTAAAATATAAACGATTATTAAAAAAAATTCTTGTGAATAAAGTTAAAAACTAAATAAAACAACTACTAGGTTTTTACCACTAATTTATTGTTGTAAAATTATATATAAGGCATATACAATTACATTTCACAACTAAAGTTTCAACGTTTTACGGTCATTATCAAGTGAGAAACAAATGAATGAAACAATATATATATATATATATATATATATATATATATATATATATATATATATATATATATATAATTTAAATATTGATTTGCGATGATTAAGTTTTTAAAAAGGTTTATTTTTATAATTCGCAACATGCGACTACAATTGTATGGATATAGTTCTAAACTAAACTAATATTCGTAATAACAAAGTATTTATACTAAGAGAAAAGATAATTCAGCATTCCTAATGATTGCGACATTTCTAGGTATTAAGATTATAATATCAGCAATAGCGCTGATCAAGCATGCACATGCACGTTACATAATTGTGGCGGTATTGTTTATGTAATGAAATTATAAAGGGTGAATGACATATAACTCCTCCCCTCTTAAATTCTGGCAGCGCCAGGAAGGTGAAGATTGTAGCTTAGGGTGTCTTCCATTTGTTGTGGTGGAAGGGTAGTTTCTTTTTCTTATACCATTTTAGTAAGGTGTAACCAAATACGCTGATGAATATTGTGTACAAGATGGTGGTCCAGATACTTGGAATAAGGAATTGTGTAGTTTCTTCAGGGAACGGCAATTGTTGTATTACTTGGATTGCTGGAACGTCTTGTAGGTTTAAATATTTTAACTTGATATCGAAGTCATTGAACTTAGTTTTTGGTATCTTCATTTCTTGGTTGCTTATAATGGTTGGGCTTCCAATAGTATGTTCTTGGAAGGAAAGTTCTTGGTTTCGAAATTGTAGAGTGCATGTTCCTTGAGTTATTAAGTAGATTCCAATAAGATTTGTTGTTTCTGTTTCTCGTTGACATTTTAATTGGATGTCTTCTTTCGTTGGAAAAACGGCGAGATATTGATTTATAGTGGGAATAAGTTCTAGGTGGTTTCTTGATATTTCCAATCTTGTATACTGACATTTGCTGCTATTTCCCTTTAGGATTATGTGTTTTTCACACTCGGCATTTTGGGTGGTGAGCAAGTAGTTACCACACTGGTAATATTTATTACCACTAGTACATAATTGATTTAGAGGCCTTATTTTGTTATCATTTTCGGACTTAAGCAAATATTTAACGTCTGGTATAATCGTTACGAATTTAGATTCATCTTTTGTAGGAATTGGATGTAGGTAATAAAGTTCAAATTTGTGTTTATAATTTATAGGGATGGATAGAAGGTAATTAATTTTTGTGGATTCAATTTTACAGTTTATTGTAATTATTGATTCAAAATCTAGTTTTAGTTCAAATGGGAATTCTTCATTATAATATTTTGAAATTCTCTCAAGTTCTAGAAACAAGTCATTTGGCTTTATAATACTTGGATGCAGTGTCTTTAACCTACAAAATGATATTGAATTTTCTACGTCTTGCAATATATTCAAAATTGTTGTATATAGAATAGTAAGCTGATTGAATAAATCTTTTATAAAAAGTATATTTTGATGTTGCATTTCACCTTTCAGAATCTCAACTGATTGTACAATCCTTGATTTTAATAGTAATTCATTGTGCTCTATGCTTTGTAGAGACTCGTTAATTTTTTTAATAATTTGGTTGTTCAAACTGTATTTCAGTTTCAATTGGTTTTCAATATATTTTTGGTAGTGCTTATAATCTAGGACATTTCCTTTGGTTAGTAAACTTTCATCGATCTTTTTCGTGTTACTTATTTTATCGATCGGTGGTCTTTTTATATTAGATAAGTGAATCTTTTCGACAGTGTTATGATGCTTAGCATCTATTTGTGCTGTTTTCAATTTGGGATTCACTGATACGAGTTTCTCAATTTTATATTTGTTTTTTGTTTTAGCTTGTTTTTGTTTATTTTTGATGAATACTTTTTCAGGTAAATTGGGCAAATCTTCTCGAGTTTCGTTTTGTTTATTTATCACAGTTTCTTTATTTTGTTGAATGTTTTCGTTAATTGATTTGTATAGTAACTTCATCTTGTCTTGATGGTTCAAAACGTAATTATTTAATAAACGTTTTTCAATGTCAATATTAAAAGGACAGTTTGTGTCTAGGTGTCCTGACATTACTTCGCACGGTTTAAGTTTTGTTACGGAATGAATGGAATTGTTAGAGGCAAGAATTGCGTAAATTATTTTAATTTCTATAAGTTCCTTTTTATATAATGTTTGATTGTTCAGCAAACGAACATGTTCAACTATTGTAGAATGTACTCGTTCGACCATTCCATTTGAGTCTGGATGTTGCGAGCTGATGAAGTGTAACGTTATCCCGTGCAATTCTAGTAATTCTTTAACGACGGTGTTTTTGAATTCTAAATGGTTATCGGAGATTACCTGCTCAGGTATACCATGATGTGTAAAATTTGTTATTAATTTGTTTGCAATCTCTATTGCTTGTTGCGAGTCTAATTTGAAAAGTTGAGTGTATTTAGAAAACGAGTCAATAGTATCGATATGCACGATTTCGAAAGGTTTTGTTGCTGTTGGGGTTAGATTATATTTTAATCTCAAAGGTTTTCTGTCATATTTGCTGACATGGCAAAGTTCGCATTGATTTATAAAATTTTGTATTAAACGTCGTTGATCTGGCCAATAGTAATTCCTCTTAATCTGCGCTTCTGTCTCGTCGATGCCGCGATGGTTTGATTTTCCCTCGTGGTACATTCTAATAGTTTCAGTAATTTGTTCTTCTGTTTCAACATCTTTTATGAATTGTGTACAATTTACTAATGAAATTAATGAGTTTTTGAAATGGTTTTGAAGGGTGGCACAGAATTTTTCATAAATTGGTCCTTCAAAATATAAATAATATTTTACTTTTGGAACGATATATTCTTTTATTAAGGATATAACATCCTGGTCAAAATTTGACTTGGATAGTTGTACATAAATCCGCATTTTCTTTTTATTGAATAATGACATTATTTTCGGTTTTGAAGGGGCATAATTTACCTCAGAGATAATGATTTGATTGTTTCTAAAATTAACTGGTTTTTCGGTGATTGGTATATTAAATATTGGGTTTTCAATATTTGAATGTATTGTTTCGTCATCATTAATTTCTGCACCGTCCAGTTTGCCAAAATAATCGCTCAAGTCTCCTAGTTCAACTATAAGAGATTCATTAGTCTGATCTATGATATTTGGGTCGTCAACTAGAGGTTCATTTAATTGATTAGAATAATTTACAGTATTGTTAAATTCATCGTTTACATTGAGTTCGATTCGAGAGAGAGCATCCGCATTTTTATATAGGATGCCCTTTTTATATAAGATTGTATAATCATATTCAGCTAGTTTCAAGCGCCATCTTACTAATTTGGAATTAGGTTCTTTAATTGACATCAGCCATTGAAGGGGTTTATGATCGCTGACGATTTGGAATGTTCTTCCAACTTCTTGGCTCAGACAATTGCAAGAAGCTCCTTCTCGATTGTTGAGTAGTTAATTTCTGATTCGTTCAGCGTTCTGCTTGCATACGCTATTGGCAAGTTAGAGCCTATTTTTCCTTGGGATAAAATGGCGCCAATGGCGTAGTTACTAGCGTCCGTTTTTAAATTAAAAGTTTTTGAAAAATCGGGATATTGGAGCAAAGGCTCATTAATTAGTAGATCTTTACATAAATTGAAACAGTTTTTATATTCAGGGTTATCTATATTGATAACAGCATCCTTTTTGAGGCATTTAGTTAGCGGCTTTGTTAATCTAGCAAAGTCCTTAATGAATTTTCTATATAACCCTAGAAGTCCAAGGAATCCTTTTATCTGTTTTGTAGTCTTGGGAATCGGGTAATTTTGTATTGTTATAATTTTATCAGGATTGGGCCTAACACCATCAGGTGTTATAATATGCCCTAGGTACGCTACTTCCTTTCGTAAAAATTCCGACTTATCAAGTTGGATTTTTAGGTTGGCATCTCGTAATCGATCAAAAACGTTTCTTAGTCTTTCTATGTGCTCCTGCAAGCTTGTGCTAAAAATTATGATTTCGTCTAGATAAACTAGACATTTTTCATTTTGAACGCCACGTAAAATGTTATCCATGACTCTTTGGAATGTGGCTGGCGCATTTTTCAACCCAAATGGCATTCTTAAAAATTCAAAATGGCCATTTTCGTATTGTATGCGGTTTTAGCAATGTCTTTTTCTGCCATTTCGATGCTAAGTCGAGGGTTGTAAAGTACTGGCAGCGGCCTAATTTATCGAGCAGATCAGTAATATTCGGAAGTGGATATCGATCACCTATCGATTTTTCATTTAACATCCTATAATCAATTACGACACGCCATTTACGTTTACCTGAGGCGTCAATCTTTTTTGGCACAACCCATATGGGCGATGTCCATGGGCTATATGATGGGCTAATTATTTTTTGGTCAAGCATATCTTAAACCTGATTTTGGACTTCAATCCTATGAATTTCAGGATACCTGTACGATTTGGTGTATACGGGTAATTCATCCGTCGGTTTGATTTCGTGTTTTATCTTATTTGTGAATGTTAATTGTTTATTATTTATGTAAAAAATATCTAAATATTGTTTAATTAGTTTTAGTATAACTTCCCTTTCTTCTTCGTTCATATGCTCTGAACGAATATTGGAAGTATCGAATTGAAATTTTTCGTAGTTTAAATTATTTAAGTTTGCATCCATAGTCCAATCGTATTCATCGATCTTTTCGACTATAAAGGGATTTATTATTCTAACATTCATATCCACTTCTAGTGGGTTAATAATAGTGCATAGTGCTTTATGATTAATTACGCGTGTCGCGCATTCTGGGATTTCCACTTTATTTACTTTCATGTGCGGAATAATTACATCGCTATTTTTTACATTTTTTATTTCAACCTCAATCACTTGTTCGGACCTGGCAAGTATTACTGTGCAATTCATACTTTGGGTCACTTGAACCTTGTGATGGTTGAGTTTTATTTTGCAATTAGGAGCTGTTAATAAATCGTGCTTCAAATCAATAGTTGCTTTTGATATTTTCAAATTATCGAATCCTAACAGGATGTCGAAATTAGAGTGGAAATCGAATAAGTGAAACCTCATTTTTAAGGGTTTTTTAAAATTGAATAATTCATTTAATGATATCAATGTACTATATTTTTCAGTAGAGGTGCCATGTGCAGTGGCAACTTGGAATGGGTCACTTTTAATGTGACTTTTAAAAAACTTATTGGCTATTAATGGATTAACAAATGATCTTGAACTACCTGTGTCGATTAATATTTTTAAATTATGAATGGGTTCGATTATATAAGGTAGTTGGCTTGCATTATTAGTTAAGCTCATTAATTCGATTGTTCCTATTTTGGTTTGGGCGGAATCCGTTGCCTTGCGGGTTTACCGTATTATTAGTGGAAATTGACATGGGGGTTGGCCTGTTAAAATTTTGAGAATTATTCAAATTATTTCTGTTTAAGTTATTATTGTTATTAGTCCAACGCGGATTAGGAAAGTTGTTATTAAGCATACGGGGATTAGAATGATTCCTGTTAGCATTAAAATTGGGCCACGAGTTATTAAAATTCGGCCTTGATTGATAGTTATTAAATCTGGGCTGAAATATCGGACCGTTCGGACGTTGTTGTTGTTGTGTTTTTACCTTATCATTTTTATTAGTATTATTTTTGTATTAAAAAACCTTTGTTAACATATTTAATGCGGCATTTAGGTCCGCTGGGTTTTTTACCCGCATTTGTGCACCTATTGGTTCTTTTAAACCGCGTAGTAAAACGCGCAACGCATAGTTTCTAAAATAATGAATTAAATAGTGTCGATGAACTGCGTCGACAATGTGATTTGATACATAAGAGATTTGCAAGTTAAACAGGTTTTGCAATTTATTATAGAAATCAAAAGGCGATTCATTAAAGGATTGTTTTAGCAACGTTATTTCTTGCGTTAAACTGTAATGATCCCTCTTATCACCATAAGCACTTAGTAAAGCGTTTTTTAGATCTAACCAGTTTGAGATAATGCTCGATGAAATGTTAATTGCAGCCTCGCCTTTTATCTTGGCGAGTATGCTCGACATTAGATACTCATTTTGGAAATCAGTTACATCCGCAATATTATAGAACTTATTAACCAATTTCTCGCTTATTTCTATGAAACGTGACAATAATTCAGCCTCTCCTTTGAATTCGGGGAGCATCTGAATATACTCCGCTTTTAATACGGGTAATGGGATAGCCATTTTGACTTTATTATTAACAATGTTACGGTGTCTACGGGAACGAGATCGGGATCGATTATTATTTTGAATTGGTGGTTCAGAATCTAAATCCGTTGAATTATTTTCGTTATTCATGAAAATCGCGAAACCTCTAAAAAAATATTTTGTACTCACACGCTCAATGTTTTTGTGGTGATCCTATCCATTTAGCTCGATATTCTTTTGGGACTGCCTGGAACGGTGTGCTTTGCTTCACTCGTTGAAGGATGTTCTTAATGCTTAAAGAGTCCTCCCAAGTTTGTTATGCACCCACAATATTTTTTATTTTGGAACTCTGTCATATGTTAATACAAACGAAAAGGTGGTATACGGACACCTTCACTCAGAGTATCCTACCGACTGCGCCATTTAAATATTGATTTGCGATGATTAAGTTTTTAAAAAGGTTTATTTTTATAATTCGCAACATGCGACTACAATTGTATGGATATAATTCTAAACTAAACTAATATTCGTAATAACAAAGTATTTATACTAAGAGAAAAGATAATTCAGCATTCCTAATGATTGCGACATTTATAGGTATTAAGATTATAATATCAGCAATAGCGCTGATCAAGCATGCACATGCACGTTACCTAATTGTGGCGGTATTGTTTATGTAATAAAATTATAAAGGGTGAATGACATATAACTTATATATATATATAGCAATTGGTGAATTGGCAGGAGAATACAAGGAATTTTACAGAATATTAAAAAGTGGTGGATTATACTGAATCGGTTTGCTCGTTCAAAAGGTTAACGAGCGGATTATGGGAATGTTTATAAATTTTGGCGGCTTCTAAATGATTATGCTTAGTATCTTTTGTACAAGTATAAAATTTTTTTAACTGATTAATGTTTGGAAATAAATGATTGCAATCTAAAATATGATTTGAAAATGAACTAGAATTTTTATTTAAACAAAATGCGCGATAATGTTCAGCGTATCTTTTTTTTCAAAACTACGGCCTGTTTGACTTATGTATAGGCTATTACATTTAGGACATGACATTTTATAAACACTAAACTTTTTTAAAGAGTCAACTTTATCTTTAGCATTAATAAGAATGTTTGATAATTTACAACTTGGTCTAAACGCGATTAGTTGATTTTGTTTGCGAAGAATGTAAGCGATTTTGTCTGTGGTTTTACCAAAATAAGTTAAAGTTGAAAATTAATTTTTATTTATATTTGAAGATCTTAGATGAATTTGAATCATTGTATTTTGATAACGTTTTTTGTTTATTAAATTTTAAATAAGATTTATTGGAAAACCATTCATTATTCCAATTGATAAAATAGTGTTTAGTTCTTAGGTAAAGTTATTAAGTGATAATGGTATTGAAAAAGCTTTATGTACCATAGAATGAAACGCAGCTAATTTGTGTGACAATGATTGAATGGAATAGTAGAATTTGTGCTTGTTGGTTTTCTATATATACAGGGTATCTATAAAAGAACTCCGGGGTTTAAAAAATTAATATTTTTTAAACTATAAAAGATAGCAAAATTTGATCAATTCCTTTGAAACAAGCAGCTCAAAGAGTTTTACTCATATTAATTGGGAATGTTTCTCTCAACAGTTGGCAGCGCTGCGGAGCGTTGACCTTGAAATTACGTAGCGGCTGCGGCAGGCAGTCAGTGTCGTCTGGACTGCCGCGCTATGGCGACGCCTCAACAAAAGGCTCAGTGTGTTATTTGGCTCATAGAATCTAATTCTGTTGTTACTGTACAAAGAAACTTTCGACGTAGCTATGGTGTTGACCCGCCTACAGACAAAACAATTCGTCAGTGGTTAAGTGCGTTCAAGGAAACAGGAAGTGTTTTGAAGCAAAAGTCGCCGGGTCGGCCGCGTGTGTCTCAAGAGAAGGTTGACAGAATCCGAGCTTCATGCACTCGAAGCCCTAAGAAATCATTAACAAGACGCAGTCTGGAATTGGGGTTACCAAGATCAACAGTCCATAAGGTAATTCGTAAAAGACTTAGTTTAACTGCCTACAAGATTCAACTTTTACACCATATCAAACCGGCAGACAAGGTTAAGAGATTCGACTTTTCTGTTTCCATGCTGAATAAAATTAATGAAGATAATGATTTTTTAAAAAGTGTGGTTTTTAGTGATGAAGCTACTTTTCATGTGAACGGAACTGTAAACTGTAAACAGGCATAATTGCAGAATTTGGGGTTCACAGCCGCCCCATGAGTTTATTGAGTACGAACGTGACACGCCCAAAGTGAATGTTTGGTGTGCTCTTATGCATGACAGAGTCATAGGTCCCTTTATTTTTGCCGAAAGGACTATCAATGGTGATGTCTATTGTGACATGTTAGAGGAGTATGTTTATCCTCAGTTGCATGACATTGAGGCGGAGAAAGGTTTAGTTTACTTCCAACAAGATGGGGCGCCGCCACACTTCAGTTTGCGTGTGCGTGAGTCACTGGACGCTCGTTTCGGTAACAGGTGGATTGGAAGGGAAGGACCTATTCCATGGCCACCAAGGAGCCCTGATATGACTCCGTTGGACTTTTTCTTCTGGGGGCATATCAAGAATCTTTTGTATGCAGAGAAAATTTGAGATGTTATCCATCTCAGGGAACAAATAGTGAATTGCGTGGCGTCCGTTCCCCCAGACATGCTCGCCAGGACATGGGAAAAGGTAGAACACCGTTTCGACGTGTGCCGTGCCACTAACGGAGCTCACATTGAACTTTACTAAGTTGTTAAAAAATCTTGAAAATGTAAGCTTTCTAATCATGTATAAAACATGTATGTACGTTTTTTACTTTATTAAAATATTTTGTCTTAAAAACCCGGAGTTCTTTTATAGACACCCTGTATTAAATTCTATTTTGTTATTTTTATGAATTAATGTGAGATCTAAAAAGTTAATTTGATTTTGTACATCTGTTTCTAGAGTGAATTTGATTTTAGGGTGTATGCTATTAATAATATTTAAAAATTGATTAAGTTGACGTGCCGTACAATTAAAACACGCAATTATGTCGTCCACATATCTATACCAAAATGATATGTGTTTTTTAGTAATGTCTTTTTCAAAAATGTGTTCTTCAATTTGTGACATAAATATGTGTGCTAACAGGGGGCTTAATGGAAAACCCATTGCTAGACCAGTATCTTGTTTGTAGAATTTATTATTAAATTGAAAATAATTTGGTTTCAAGCAAGTTTCAAAAGCATTAAAAATTTCTGATTTAACAATTATGTTTAAATTGTTTTAATCTAAAATATTTTGAATAATTTCAAGGCAATCATTTGTAGGTTTATTAGAGAACATACTAGTCACGTCAAAAGATACAAGTTTTGAATTTTTTGGAGTGGTAATTAATTTTAAGTGTTGAGATAAAATTAGAGAATTCTTTACTGAGTATTTTGAATTAAATTTTGAGTATTTTTTAAAGATAGTATTTAATTTGATTGCTAACGTACGTGACGGACTATTTATATAAGAGACTACTGGTCTGATAGGGTGATCCGGTTTATGGGTTAAAATCAAACCGTAAAGTTTGGGAGCTAATGGATTCATATTACATATTTGAAATTTTTTGAAAGTTGTTTAAAACTAATTTTTGTATTTTCCAATAAATTTTTAATTTAAGATTGATACATATTTGTAGGGTCTTTCTTTAAGAGAGTAAGGTTTTCAGTTTGAATAAATGTATTAACTTAGTTAATATGATCATTTTGATTTAAAGTTTTGTAAAATTTCTTGTATTCTCCTGCCAATTCACCAATTGCTCTATATATATATATATATATATATATATATATATATATATATGCATAGCTATCTTACTCGCCTCCGTACACACATAAGGCGACCTGGCCTCCACCCTAAATCTAATAGTTTTAACTGTGTATTTTTTTGCATTTAGTTATTTAAAATATTCTTTATTAGGACGCACAAAGAGGGGTAAAGAAATATAACATTAATTATATACAAAAAAATTGGTATATTAATAATACCAATAGAACTCCAAATGCCAAAGCATCGTTTTAGGCTCCAGTTGTATAAAATATATATGTGAAAATGTCGAATGCGCCTCTGCCAATGTTGCCACTATCAATATATCGTATTTTGTAAACTTCTATTATTAATAGGCATTTATTTGTTTTATTCAGGCGGTGGTTTAGTTTAGTTGTTTTTTGTGTATATAAGATTATAAAAATATTGAAACCGTAACACAGTCTACAATAAATAGTTATTTTCAAAAATTATCGAATGTAGGTACGAACAGTTATTTGAAGTTGTTTTGATTTTAATTTTTTTAGTGGTGTACATTACAACAACTATAGTATGCTGCCGGTGATTAATTGTTATTACATTATAGCGTTTTTTAAGCGGTGACTTACTGCTGTGGTATTTTAACTCTCATTGTTAAAAAAATATGTTGCAAAACAATTAACCACTATTAATAAATACTACACTGTACTGTTTGTTACCGGTTCATGAATGGATTTCCTGCCTCAGTTTAACTGATATTTATTTTATTTTAATCTATTTAATTTATTTTGTTATTATTTATTATTTAATATACGTTTAAACGTAAAAACTCTTCAGAAACCAAACCATGGAATGTTAAACAACGGCTATTAATAGATTATTACAAACATGTAATAAACTCAAAAACAAGAGTACTCCACCAAAAGAACTACTTAATTACATAAAACCTCCACCGATATACATCCCAGCAGTAGCAAACATTAAATAATTTACTGATATGCTAAACAACAATCAGGATAATAAACAAAAATTTAATCTTAAAATAAATAATAATCAAATTGTCGACAACAGATGTGCTAAAATATCAAGCAGCTGTTCAAGAACCAAAAAATTGTGATGTGCAATACTACATCTTTTATTTAAACCAAAAACGCAGTTTTTATGTAATGTTAAAAAACGTTCTTTCTATCATTCAAACCACAAAGTAACAACAAGTTAATCATCTATGTATTGCAATACCTTTAACACTACAAATGCATAATAAAATCAGTTAAAAAAACAAAAGTCATGCCTCAATGTGCTAACTGTAACATAACAAACATAATTTCCAGCGCTGAGACCTAGATCTTGGCCAGCCCAAAGCAACTACACACTGGCCATGTGACATTAAAAACAAATGTCCTCTATTTTTTTGTATACAAAAGTTATCCCTTAAATTATCTGCAAGTAAAAAAAAAATTATATCTTTTTAGACTATTTCCCTGTCCTACTTAAGCTCGTACATACACCATTAACAAAAACCAGATTATTTAACCAATAAAATAACTGGAACCAGTTTTAAAACATATTAGAAAAAGAAATACACCCAAATGTCTTGCTTAAAACAACATTTAAGCATTAAACAGTTTTGGAACCCACAAACACTACAAGCAAGTTACAAAATGATTTAAAAGTAACTAAAAAAGCACTACTAATAAATAGAAGAATATGGAAGTCTACTAGAAATCCACAAAACAAAACTAAATACAACAACCCGCTAAAGACTTACTCTTAGAGAAAAAACTAAAAAATCAAAAAATTTCTAAAGAAACCACCACTACTACAAGCAGACAAAAAGCAGTCATTAGTTTTAAAATACCTTTATCAATGACATTGTTTATTACGCCATCATACCATGTGAGTCAAACACGTGATTAAAACAAAGCTATGATCTCCATATTTCTATGAAAAAAAATACAGCAATTAAAATTAGTTTCCAAAAAATGTGCAAAAAGCACTCACACATATTTTCAATGCTATACTGCTTAGATCTGAACATTTTCAATCTCAATAAAAAGTGGCACAAATCATTCTGATAAACCTGTGACAGAAACATTTTTCTGTTGCTTAATAAGTTTATTTAAAATGTATCTTTGAAAATATGTTTCTGAAAAGACTGAAATTAAAAGCATTTCATCTAATTCCAAATCACCAATTTGGTTTTTTAAACTAACACATAACTACAGAGCAGGTTTACAGAGTAATAAAGCAAACTAACAACACTTAAAAAAAAACAAATATTGTTTGGCTGCTTTTCTGGACAACACCCAACACGCCTTTAATAAAAGTCTGACACCGGAGATTTTTAAGCAAATTGAAAACGCAATTGCCCATTACACATTTCATGTATTATAATGATACCTAACCGATATATTTTTATGGTTAAACTTCAAGATAAAGTAATTAATTTACACCTCATCAAATCAGCGGTACCACAGGAAGGTATTCTTGGACCGGTGCTATATCTACTTTTTACAAAAAACCTTCAAGAGTTACGTTTGTCATTCTAACAGTTAGTAAAATTCCAAGTTTTGTCTCTGAGAAACTTCAGATTTTTTTTAAAAACATTCAAAAATAGCTTAAAACCTTGAAAATTAGGGCCAATCAAAGTAAATTTCAGCATGTTACCTTCACTCTCCGGCAAACAATTATTACAATCTACCAATGCAAAGTACTTTAAAATAAATTTTAAAACCTGTATTGACCAACTGTTCTTAACTATGGGATAACATTCTGAAGCTGAAGATATTTCAATTACAAACAGTTCAATATTTATCACCAATAAATCTCTCTACAAAAATCTGAACATCTCTAATGTGCTACACGACTCCAAGAACGCTAGTAGCAATTACTTATCTTGGTTTGAACATCATAACAACACGTACGCTGTCAACCTTTTTTAATATGTCACTACTAGTAATCAATGAGTTACCTAGTTAAATTAGTTAGAACCTTAATGTAGATCTTCAACCGCACGCTATTAGGTTTATATTAAAAAAAACTTTACAGCCTTTTGTAAAAAAAAAATTACTGCGTTTTTTGTGTTCAAGTGTTAATCAGTTGAAACTAAACTTGAAGATGTCACTATAAATATTTTTTTTGCAATATTATATTATTGTTATAGCTAGTTAGATAACATAAAAAACCTTTTTTGTACCATAATTTTAATTATGTAAATATGGGATAGTAAAATTTATCTCCGTAATTAATGATCTAACAATTTATTCAAATTGATAAAAAAAAATGATAACTTTAATTAAGAGGGAAGAATAGTTGTGCTATTATAAGGCTTTACAGAATCAAACTCAGCAAGAAAACGCATGAATATAATAGAATAAAATTTTCACACATTGTAGAAGAAAGTCCACTCTGTGTCATTAAATTTGTAAAAATTTGATGCAATAAGTCGTTTCTCCGCAATTAATTTTTTAAAAGTGGCATTTTTAATTAGTTCTTTATTAATTTTTTACTCGTTAATTATAACTTCAAATCTTTTAACAATAACATGAAAACATAGAATATTCAACATATAAAAGAGTGATGATTAAAATCGTATCGTTTGAATATTGAGTTGGTTGGCGTTTTGTCCCATAAGTACCAATTTTAATTTAAAAACGGCGCTATACGTGTCAATATTTTTCTAGAGAAAAAGGTTTGCAGATATTTTTGTTGATGTGATAGGATTTAATATTTTTCCATAACAATACTACTAGTAGCACCCCCTCAGGACAGTGCGACTAAACCTGGCAATTCTCTAGCTTTAAACTGAAAAGAATTAATTTTAATTTAACATGCAAATAATGTCAAGTTTACTAAACAAGACTAAAATTAGAATTTTTCATAAATTTTAAAACTAATATAAACAATATTATTGTTATTTAATTTATTTAAAAAATTATATAAAAAAAAATTTTTTTTTTTTGGTTGCACAAATTAAAAATATATTATTAAAGAAATATTAAATAGTATTATATCTGCAATTTTATAATATTTTTAAAATTCATTCTACATAGCACAATACCTCAATAGAATAGTTTAAAAAATATTTTTAATATATTATAAAAAATGTTATTTATTTGTTTCATTGGACGTAAAGTTGAGTAATATTTTCTGTTTTATTTTTACATATTTTCTATACAAAACTAATAAACAACGTGAACCGTTTAGATATATTAAAAGTATATAATTATTTTTATAAATTGTATTTGCTATGTTGCCAATTGTAAGAGGCGTATTCGAACGTTAACTTATGAGGAGGCTTATTCTACTGGCCCGCAACAAAATATGTATATCAGTATAAAAGCATGGCGCCACGTAGTGTTGACTTTAATGTACTACAATGTATAACTGTATATGTATATGAGTCGAAATGGTCACCGAACAAAATTTTGTAGAACGACTTCTAGTAAAGTATTATGTTGAAATAAATTGATATACACACCAAAACGTATTTGCCTCCAGTTTTTCGTACCTGCCTCCGTTCTGGAGGCCAGTACGATCAGCGTGTATATATTTTGGAGGAGTATTAGTTGTTTTACATCTATATATATATATATATATATATATATATATATATATATATATATATATATATATATATTGTTTCATTCATTTGTTTCTCTCTTGATATTGACCGTAAAACGTTGAAACGTAAGTCGTGAAATGTATTTAGAGTACCACATAGTAACCGTCGCAACCATCTTGAGGATCAAAGTTAAAAACATTTATTAAGAGTTTATAACTATTTTCCAATTCTATTAGTGCATTGAGTGTAACATACATAAAGTGTATATTAAAAGAAGTGTTTAACCAGAATGTTTTTAAATTGAAGTTTGATTTTATAAAATTATAGTAAAAAAAAAAATTATAGTAGTTAATTAAATTCTACTCAAAAATTATTACTTGAATTAATTTTAATATTTTAAATTAAAATCGTAAAATATTGAATTTTATCAAATACTTTTATATGCTATGTTGATATATTTCATTATAAACATTTGTCAGTATTGCTTAATTATTTATAATCATTTTAATTTATTAGTAAGATACAAAAAAAAATATCACAGATTATCATAAAGGCTTTAAATTAAAATTATTTATTCTTTTTATAAATGGGCCAAAATCTTTCAGTTAGAAAATTAAATTATGAGTAGTAATTAATTTGTTAAAAAAAACCAAGATAATATGTGTCATGAAATTGTCAGTGGGATGACGTAAAAAGAGTGTTTATATATTGCAACAACGATTATAGTTTTTAATCAAAAAAATATCTATAATAATTAAAATTACAATTATTAACAATTAAAATATTTTAAACAATAAAAAAAAACATATCGTTTTCAATGGCTCTGTAAATCAAAAGTCTATTTTTGAAATTTATTAAAATTAATAAAAAAAATATTATATGCAAGTATGGCATCCAATTAACAAATTTTTGAACTAAATTAAGATAAACCTAATTATTTTATTTTATATTTTATTTACAAATTTAGTTTAATTTTGTTGGAAGATAGCTAGCGTGGGGTAAACGCTGTTTAATTCTAAATAATCAATATGTGTGTCCGTAGTGATTAAATTTGGAAATTGTAAGTAATGTGATAATGTTAATAAATTTTATATCTAGGTTTGTAGCTGATTTGTGTTAGTTTGCACTTGTTCTCTATGCACTGCAGTTTCTTTAAGTTTGTTTTACCATCGCAGTAGCATACTCGAGATGTGAAGGTTATTGTGTGGCTCTATAAATAAATTAAATTTTAAATAATTTCGATCAAGTGTAAATGAAAATCGCACTGGGTTAGTGCGACTCTTAAATATAAAACCATTATTTTCAGTTTTTTTGTATTAACTATTATTATGAACTTTTTAAGTAATTTTCTAATTTGTTGCGGTGTAACTGATACTGTATTTAATATAATTTAGTTGTAACTTGACAGGTTAGTTGCAATTTAGTCGCTTGAAAATTGAAACATTCAACCGTAATGAATTTTTTTTCTTCGTATAGTTGTGGGTTTTTGTATTTGAAACACCATTCCTATTTTTTGTTTTCATTTATCTTTTTTTCTATCATTTTGTTATTTTGGTCTTGTTATTAGATAATATTTTTTAATTTTAATTTTAAATTTATTATAAATTGTTCTTTTTTTTAAATTTTGTAATAAATAATTTATTTTACGTTAGTAGTCCATTGCCTAGTATAGCTTTTTTTTGTTCTTGTTGTGCATACATGTATATTGCTTCTTTAGTTTTATGTTTGTAAATTTCTATATTTGATCTTAATTGGAGGTATTGTTGTGATTTTATTATTTTTATTTTTATAAAATATTAGTTTGCATTTTTTATTTTTATTGTTTTGTTTATGTTTGTTTTATTAATTATACTTTTTCTGTTGGTGTGTTAGCTTTGGTAGTTTATGTATTATTTTTAATATTTTGTTTTGCTGTTTTTTTTTTGTATATTTGTATTTGTTGTTTTAACCCATATTTTAATTAAATAGTTAATTTTAGCTAAATATAGTAAGTTGTATACAATTTTTTGAATAACTTGTTAATATGAGTATATTAACAAAAAGATTCAAGATGTTGCTGGGCAACGCACACCGCTGAGGTTGCTTAACAAAATACGGCTTTCAAAATTCAATCATCAATTAAAATAATAAAAAAAACTTTTGGTGTAGACGTTTTCTTGAGGATTAAAATGTAAAACTGCTGTTTTAGTGCAGTTTGACGACAAATCTTTAGAATATTTCTATGAGGGGATAGATCAAGAGATGTAATAAAATTGATGAAATTAATGAGAATATGTTGTGAAATAATTAAATATATTTTTCACAATTGCATAATTGCAAAATTGCATAGAGAATAGACTGATAATTATGGTATATTGAAATTGGAATTTGATAACACAAACCAACATAGAGAGTTTTATGCTTCTGAATAAACTTTAAAGGCCGCTTTTGAAAAAAAACAAGTATTTTAAGTTGTGTAGTTTTTCTTCTGAACAAGCAAGATATACAATAGAATCTGTATGCGTATTTCAACCAAATTAAAGAATTTTTAGTGTTGTCTATTTATTTTTTTTGGTTGTGTGCTTTTGGAAAGATGTTTTAGAACCTTTTGATTGTTGGAGGCCCACTGGTAAATATTATGCTCTACTGCGTAGTAATTTGGTGATTTCTTTTTGCACCGCACTAGCTATAAGAAACTGTTTAGATTTGTTTTTTGCTAGTTGGTATAAACGTTGCACGGACAAGAAACAAAATATGTTGACAAAAAAAAATTTAATAATATCAATAATTCAAATAGTAATTGATAATTTTATTGTATTTGTTTGATAGTTTACTTTAGTTCAAACTTCTGGTTAGTAATTATACATTGAAGTGACCCAGCCATCCACCCAAGTGCTAGTCATCAATAAATTTATTATTTTTTTTTCTGACTGTAAAAACTTCTAACGGTTGCAAAAGGGATTAACTTCAATCTCCGTTAATAACAAACATTCTAAAAAGTGGGCGAGCATTTCAAACTAAACTAATTGATGGTAATTACAAACTAGAGTAACTCATGGAAATTTTAATCATTTAAAGATAAAATATTACCTTTTCATTCTTAGACAAAAAACTTTTTGCAATAAAGAAAAACTTACAATTCTTTGTTAACAAACACTTGAGCGGATGGTTAAACACACCAGTTAAAGCTACTCACTGGTCATTATAATCTAGAACAGCCCGCCTACTAGCCCATATGTTGATAGAAAATTTATATTACCTCCTTCTTCTTGTACAAAGAAATTTTAAACAATTAAAAAAAAAACTTTTAATTTCTTTATAACCACTCGATGGTAATCAATATTTATAACTAAAAAAAACAACTTTTATTTTTTTGTTAACAATTTTTCTAGATGAAATTAAATATTAACCTTTTTTTTGTTTACTAAAAAACTGCTAACACTTGCAGAAAAAAAGAAACTTTGAATTTCTGGTGGTGGGTTGATTCTCTTGTTAACAAACTCTTGGTAATCACTCTAGTTTTAATTACTTGCTAGTAGTCATATAAAATGACCTACCCACCCTAGTGTTAGACACCATAAGATTGGGATTGTCCGGGTAACTTCTACTACGCGAGAATGATAAATAAAACATTTTTATCGACAAAGATTTTTTTGACATAGGTTGAAAAGAAGGCAACTATGGACATTGCTGCCTATTAACAGCTTCTAAACGTCGCTCAAACAAAGGAATTGAAAAAAAAACAACAACAACCAGAAGAACTAAAAAACTGATTACAACACTGACTACCAAGAAAAACATATTGCTTTGCAATTTAATATTTAATAAATATATGAGTAATTTGACTGATTTGAAAAAATTGATCTCTTGAATTTTGCTTCAATTTTAAGGAATCAAAATATGAATAAAAAAATGAGATTCCTAAAATTTTGAATATTGCTAGTTCAAAATTACACACATATAAAGGTCAGAAATTACACAATAAAACGTCTTTTTTAGTTTATTTTGTATCTCAATATTTGGGGTTTCTGGAAAATGATAAGATAATCCACGATGGTTCAAATTATTTTGTCTTTCAGGAAGAATAACCCGTAGACATTGAACCCTACTTAAGCACGTTGCAAAAACCTGCCAGTTCTGGTTTATAAAAAATTACATCTTAAAGTAAACGCTTACAGCATAGCATCATGTCACAGTTGACATATTTTTCAGTAAAAGATTGATATTTTAATTAAACTTCGCAAACAATTTTTTAATATTGAACAAACTAACGTCTTTATTCAAAAAAAGGACAAACAATTTATTTTTACTTAGATACATATTAAGAGGAAATAAAAAAAACATTGCTACCTAAAATAGTTGCAGGCAAAGAAACGCTTTTTGCAAAAACATAAAATACAAGCAAAAAACTTGTTCTCGGTCTCATGTCATCAACCAAAAAATCAGAAAGCAGTAAACCACACTCCTTGCATACTATTTTTAGGCGACCAACGTTTTTTTTGCCTAGTTAACTTTGGCAAATTGACTAGTTTTTATTGCATTTTGACAACTCAAGATAACGTTGCAAGCAATATTATCGACTCAACTCAATCTGCAGATCTTAGCAAAAACAATGTACATTTAGAAAACGTGAAAAAGTTAATTGTTGCTCTTGAGATATAAATCTAAGCATACCAGACAGTTTAATATACAGTAACATCATAATTTTTATAATTTGAACTTCATAGTGAAAAATATGCGTTTTTTTCTCAGAAGCAAAGACGCCGACAGAATTTTTAAATTTTTGATATTTTAAAATGCGTTACACAAAGTAGTTTTTAGGATTTTGCTGCCACAGCAATAAAGACGTAATTTGGCTATTTTATCTGTTTAATAATTATTATTTTTGGTTTAAATCAACGTTTTAAATATTAACACAAACAATGTTGACAAAGACTCGTATTTCTTGTAAGCAAGGATACATTACGAATACTGTAATTGCATGCTGCTGCTATCTTATTTAGAATACTTCTGATTTTAAATTCTAATCATCTCAAGTTGCATCACAAATGTTAAATATTTTAGCAAAACACTGTTAACTATTTATTTGTTTTTAAATCCGTTAGACGTTATTAATAATTATAACTATTATGTGAATCATATTTTGTATATTTATATTTTATAATATTAAATGTTTATTTGCAGGAATGGCAGCTAGGTCGCCACCATATTTCTACATCATACAGAAATTGCGTAACCTACTAAAGAAACTTTTTAAGGCAAGTATTCTTATATTAATAAAATAACAATATTTTAATAAATAAAATATTTTTTTATATATATTTATAGGAATCATAAATCAAATTAATTAATTAATTTTAAATATTCCTAGCTTGGCATTTAATTAACAATTGGCAAATGACAGGTTTTTTGTAAAATCATCCATGTTTGTTGGTTAGTGGATATTAAAACAGATTAGTTTTAGTCATAAAAGATTCATTATAACTACATCAGCACAGGTGCAGAGTAGGTTATCCAAAATAATTTGACAAATGTCAATGTTAATACAAAATAGAGTGTTATTAAACCAGAGAAATTAGTTTACAACTGTGTAGTTTTTGTTATCTAATGTTTTTTTTCAAAAAAGCTGGCATAAAAATTAGTGTAACTGATAGCAATATTATTAAAATACCTCTGATTTGCAAATTGAAAACAAGGTTTTTGATGTAAAAGATTAATAGATGTTTTTGATGCTCACAACCACGCAACATAAAAAAATTTTGATTGTTAATAAAATAATAAATCAATTGACAACGTTTTTTATAACAAATTTATTCTTACAAATACTTGACTAGTTTTGGTTTTACTAAAACCTTTTACAGTTGAAATAAGTTATATGAGTTTATCTGTAAAAATCTTTAGTAAAGCCAAAACTAATAACGTAAATAAATTTGTGGTAACAAACGTAGTAAATTGTTTTATTATTTTATTAACATGAATTATCACGTAGAGGTCACAACCATTAATTATAGACTACGATTGTTTTTATTTTATAAACTTGAAGACGTTTATGCCAACGTTTGGTTACTAAAGTAGATCAAATTTTATAGAAAAAATATATTGTAAGTAAATTGTTAGATTAAAAACAGCAAAAAAAAATAGGAATAGTTTGGAACAAGAGCTATTATTAATTTAAAATATCTTGTTATAAGACAAAAACAGATAATTGCTTAAGGATTTGCTTGTAAGTAGCACAAAAAGCAATGCTTTTATTTATGCTAAATAGTTTAGCAACATAAGTAACTTTATTTTTATTGAAAAAGATAAGCTAATTTCATGGTTTTGATAAAAGTGAAGTTTATAGCTTTTAGGCAAATTCTTAACAAAATTTAATTCCAAAATGACTAGGTTGAATTTTCCATGAATAACAGAAAATGTACCTTAAAGTTTAAGTAAAACCAATCCGCCTTTTTAACGTAGGGTTTTATGATTAAGGTTTATTTCAAGTTTAAAATCCACTTAAAGCTACATGTCTACCTGTAATGTAAGTTAAGGTAAAACAATAGAGTTATTACTAACTATGGAACAAGACAATGTTAAATTAACACTCCGTAAACAACTCAACAGCAGCATTAATTTGTACAGAAAAAGTTTCAAATTTTTAAAAGTAAGATACTTTCTTCAAAGTTTCTGTATTATTTTTACAAATAAAAATGTCTAAAAAAACAACAGAAATGTAAATAGTAGAGTCGTATGCTAAAAGATAATTTTAACTAATGGAATAAAAAATTAACACAACTCATGTATAGACAATTAAAAAAATTAAAAAAATGATGGATATAACTTAAGATTGATTGAGATAGATATTAGAAAAGTTAATCGTTTGTTTCTTTAAAATTTAAAAATAATTTTGTTTTTGGTAGTAAGCTTTAGTTTTAAGTCGTCTATGTGCATCTTAAAGGGTTGGCACTAGTACTGGTTTTGACTAAAGCGCACGTTCCGGCTCTTGTAACAAATTTTTTGAAAATTATCTATTTGTAATAAGTAGTTTGCTAGGGTTCTAAGCTGCGGAGTTCAATGTTAGAATCTACCTTGTTTGTATATTCAATGAATTATTTTAAGTTGGCAAAGCATAACAACTTTAGTGCCGGCTATATGTAAATCTATCCAAGTGACCGGAGCGTTTGTAATCATTAAGTAAACGCACGATGCTCTTGCTTGTTCTACGTTGGGTACGGCAATTGTTGTGTTTGTGTGGGTGATGTTACGTTAACACACAAATGCTTTTTTTAATAACGCGTGTTTTCTTTCAGCTTGCTTTGACAGCGGGTGGTATGTCTTTGTTGTGTACTAAATTTGCTTTAAGCGTTTCATAGCACACGTGCTGCTAAATTGTAGATCGTTGTCATTTAACAGTATTTTGGGCTAACTATACCAGTGAAACAAATACTTTTCTAAAAAGAAAATGGTCGACTTGCTGGTGGCTGATAAAGATTCAGTAACAGTAATGTGGATGATGGTCAGTGCTATTTATTTTGTATCAAACGAGCCAATAGAGTCTATTTACATTTTTTTCACCTGCTGGTTGTGGTTTTAGCACTCTCAATACCACGTAGGTTTTTGTGTGTGGGTGCAGATTAAACAGCCCCAAATAAACGTGTTTGCGTCTTTCTGGGTGTCCGGTTAATTCAGTGGCGTGAACTATTAGCATTGCGCTGTGCTTATATGGTAGCACCACTAGCTGGTTTCATCCGGTCTTAATTTGCATTATATTTTTAGTATCGTAATTGACGTCGTCACTGAGGTTGCAAGACAGTGCGTCTAGCAACAAATTGATGTATCCAAAAAATTCTGATGTATCAAGTTTTTAACCTCTGATTTGGTAAACTTGCATTTTAAGCCGTTTTCTTGAAGACTTTTAAGGATTTGTCGGAAATGATTGACATGGTCTACATAGTTCTCTGAATATACAAGATATCCAGGTAGACCAAAAACGGAAAAATATTTTATGAACCAACAAAAAATACTAAAAAAAAACGTAGCAAAAAAATGCAATTAAACTAAACCAAACAGTTGTTCGTGCCACAAAAAATCTTAAATTATTGATACTTTTAGTGGGCTGTAAAATCCGCAAACATATGTATATAGCAGTGCAATGCCAAGAAAACAAAAAAAAAACACAAGATGCAAAATAACAAACAATCAATCACTATAATTAATTATTTAAATCAAAATTAATTCAACATATACAGTAGACAAAAGTCAAGCATTGGTTTTGGTTTTATATATTTTGTCAGTGTGCTTTGTGTGATAAAATAACTGCTTTAAAATAACTTTGCGTTTTTGTAGATTATGAATTGATAATTTATTGTTATTTTTATATGACCTATATATGTTTCTGTGTTTTTAACAATAAGTATTTTTAGCATTTTAAAAGGTGGTATATTCCTGACTTACATACAGATGAGAAAGAATGCAATAGAATGATAGAGCATTTTACGTTTACATACAAGGTAAAGTGTATTTCTATTTATCGTAAATAATAATAATAATATCATATTTTTTTTGCAGAATGTAAATAAGAAGATTATTGTTTAATAAATATTTAGATGTTTAGAAGTAGTTTAGTTGTGTGTTTAATATTAGAGTAATTAAACCAGTATGAAATTGACCATAAAATCTAACTAATAGACATTTCATAGAAATACAAAAAAGCAGTTTTTAGTTTAGATAACTCATATACAATCAATATTCTAAAGTTTTATTTATTGATTATGACTCAGCAGACGTTTCTCAAGTTAAGTTATATTCAATCATTAAAAATAAAATAAATAAATAAAATTTTAATTGTAACCATCTAAAATCAGGAGTTTTGATATTTCATAAATGTTATTGCTAGTCTTCTAAAAGCAACAAAAAGTTTTATTTGAACCCTTTTAAAAGCAGCAAATAATTTTAATACGTATATTCTATACATTTTCAGTGCAACAAATAATTATAATACTTTATGTTTATGCTTAAGTCATTTAACGAATCAAACCGTCTTGCAAACTGCCAAGAAAGTGCTGCAAACTGTAAAAAAAAAAAAATTAAATTGATGTCAACTGTCAAAAATTTTAACTGTCAAGAAAGTGGATAATCTTCATAAATGTTGTAAAATGCTGCACACTGCAAAGAAAATTAATTAAATTATTGTGAAACTTTGATGGGCTTTAGTTTTAACAATAAAAAGTTCTAAAAATGAATAAACTTTTATTTTAATTCTAGGCTTTTAAAACTACCGGAAGTTTTGATGCTACAATAAATTTTTATTTTTAACTTTCTAAAAGCAACAGAAAGTTTTGATTGATATTTTATTTATTTTTATTGATATCCTTAATTCTTCTTTATTTCGCATTTTACAGCTATTTTACATCGCCCCAGAAGTCTTACGACTTGTATGAAGGGGGTTGTTGGGACCAACGGCTTATTAGGTGACTTCCGAATCAATTATAAAACTAGCAATAAAAATTTATGAAGAATCAATACTTTTTGTTAATATTAAAGGATAGCAATAAAAATTTATGGTGCATTAAAACATTAAAGAGTATCAAAACTTTCTGTTAATTTTATAAAACAATAAGCAATAAAGATTTATGAAATATTTTGATAACAACAAATAAAATTTATGGTGTAATAAATTTTTTTGTTGCTTTTAAAAAACTAACAAATAAATGTAAAAAGTATTAAAACTCCTTGTTGCTTTTAGAAAGTTAGCAATATTAATTTATAAATTGTATATACCATAATTTAAGGAAGATCTGCTGAGACATAACTAATAAACAAAATTGAAATATTGATTACGTATAAGATATCTAAACTAAAAAACTGCTCCAATGTATTCTTATAAAAAGTTTCTTTTGTGGTAATTAGTAATAAAGATTTGTAAAATAAATATTTGTAATATATGTTATTTGTAATTATATCTCATAATATGTATTGTAGTTAATCGTTTATGTCAAATATATAAAAACTGCTAAAATTGTACAGAAAATCTATATTGTAAATACATTTTAAAATAGTGTCAATAAACTGCAATTTTTAATATAATGTAATAAGTGTTTAAAATAAATCTAAAACAACAGCATTTTAAATTATCTACTGTACATCGTTTTTATTTATATACTTAATGCAAAAAATTAAGAAAACGTTGAGAATTTTGATAAAAATAACAAATTTGTTTGCGCAAATTGATTCTTTAGTTTTGCATTTTGTTAAAAAGACTTATATAAGAGCTTTTATTAATTTGTAGTACAAAACAATGACAAAGATTACATAGTACGTAAAGTTTGTGTTTGAAATTTGTTGAATAGGTTTTCAACAACAAGAAATTAAAGATAAGAAAATTAAATTGTTTGGATGCAATAGGTACAAGAGTAAAAACAAATTATTTTTGGCAACATACCAAGATTTTGATTCTAAGGGTGCGTTTATGCTGCACATCGCCGGGGCTGCTCGCCAAGATTGGCGCCGGGATGTTGTGGCGATGATGAAACAAACCTATATAATCTTATGGGAGCATTTATGCTGCACCTCGCACATCGCCGCGCTGCTCGCCACATTCCACGCCACTGCGATGTGAACAAAATAGTTTGTTTTTTATAATCGGACCATCGCCGTACATCTTCAAACTAGCGCTCTGATTGGTCCGTTTATTGCCAGTTTTGTGAGACGTTAACATAATGTAATTTATATTATCAAACTTATTTAATTAGTTTAATTAATTAGTATGTTACTTCAAACCGTGTTGAGGTTATATGCAATTTATCAAAACTTTGTTGCGTTTACAATAATTTTATGAAGAATTTAATTGAAATAAATCCGCATTAAGCAAGAAATTGTTAAAGCAGTGTTTGTATTTTTACTGAAGTGGCATAGTAATTAATTACCCTAAGGGTGCGTTTATGCTGCACATCGCCGGCGCTGCTCGCCAAGATTGGCGCTGCCCGCTGCTCGCACATCGCCATTCAGCAGCATAAATGCACATCGCCGAGCTGCTCGCACCTCGCCGTTATTTAATTACTGTCAAGTTTTATTTTATTAATCGAATATAACTAATAAAATTATTAATATAAGTCATATTATTGAGTTAAAATTATTAATTGAATTAAGTAGTATAAAACAAATAACTTAACTATAAAAAAAATTGTAAATTTCTGGCGCCTTTAGACCTTCCGTCGACAAAAAACAAACCAAATAATTAATAGAACACGCTTGTAAATGCTCCATTTGCACCACCATGTAGTACGTTTGTGCATAGAACAGTTTAAAAAAAAATCTTTAACAAACAAATCGTAATTGTTTGTAAATTTCTAACGTTTGTAACGGTATGATCTGAAAACAAACAAACAAATTATTACACAAAATTTGCACGAAAACATTTTTTACAATAAATTGAATAGAATTAATTTAAATTGCAAGTCAAAGTTTTATTTAATCTAAAATTGTGATAATCGATCGGTATTTGTTTTAATAAAATATTACTATAATGAAATTATTAATATAAGTCAAAATATTAAATAAAAATAATTAATTACTATGCCACTTCAGTAAAAATACAAACATTTCTTTAACAATTTCCTGCTTAATGCGGATTTATTTCAATTAAATTCTTTATAAAATTATTGTAAACGCAACAAAGTTTTAATAAATTAACACAATACATGCAAATAAAACTTCATTCTTTTAAATTGCATATAACCGCAACACGGTTTGAAGTAACATACTAATTAATTAAACTAATTAAATAAGTTTGATAATATAAATTACATTATGTTAACGTCTCACAAAACTGGCACTAATCGGACCATTCAGAGCGCTAGTTTGAAGATGTACGGCGATGGTCCGATTATAAAAAACAAACTATTTTGTTCACATCGCAGTGGCGAGGAATGTGGCGAGCAGCGCGGCAATGTGCGAGGTGCAGCATAAATGCTCCCATAAGATTATATAGGTTTGTTTCATCATCGCCACAACATCCCGGCGCCAATCTTGGCGAGCAGCGCCGGCGATGTGCAGCATAAACGCACCCTAAGAAGAATTTTGCAATTTGCTGTAGAATATTTTTATGTAGAATAGATTATTATATGGAGAGCAATTGTTTGTAGAAGTAACTTTGCTCTCATTATTTCAAGAACAATAATTCTAATCTGCAATATCACAAAAAAACTATTGTATACTTTTAGGAGGCAAAAAGATGAGCAGAATAAATCAAAATGATTATAATGTAGCATATATTATATTGTTTTTACATGTATTTTTAAAACTTTATTATTTGGCATAATATTGGAACACTTTTTGAAAATAACTTTAAAAAATGTTTCAGCAAATGTTAAGTTAAAATTATACTAAGATAAATTGTGTAAGAAGCAATAAAAATAGAATTAAGCATATTTTTTATAGACTGGTCTATAGACAAAAATGTAAATATTAATTATAGTGTAATTTTATAAAATTAGTGGTATTGAATACCACTTATATTCATTCTAATTTATTATTATATACTGATATATGTATCATAATTCTTTAGATTTAATAGCAACAGACTATCTGTATCTTTAATATGAACACAACACCTTCAGCATCAAATAATTTGAAAGTAATTTCAATTGCTAAATTTGATTGGGTATTACACATAAATAATTATAATCAAACTGTAACGCTAATATTACTGTATTTTCTGTATTATATTATATCTCTATTAATGTCTATTTTATTAACTTTACTTATTTATGAAATGTCGATATTATTGCAAATAAAGCTATAATAATTTGCATTTTATAACTTATTTTTTATTTATAATAGAGTTATCTTGAAGCGTTACATGGAAAAATTTGTTTTAATGGTTAGTACAAAAAATATACAGTTTGTGGATTGAAAACTTGTTTCTACTACAAGTTAAAGTATACACTAGGCTTAATTCAAATTCAGTAATTTTGTTATTATTTTAATTTTACAAAAATAAAAAATGGTTAAAAAAGAATTTAATTGCAAATTCTAAAAAAGAATTTTACGCAGAATACTTTTATTAATAATTATTTAATAGTTTAAATTAAACCACCCCTTAAATATTTTATATTCTTTTTTTAACACCCTGTATACAATTGATCCTACAATGGATTCTTGCAGGGCAACTGCTGTATCTGTTTCGTTATTATAATAATTTAAAAATTAACTTCTGTTTGATAAATAAATGTTGAGGTGTTCTTTGCCTCTGATTCCATATCTGTGTAATTCATTCAATAATTTTTTTAAAGAAACGCAATCAAATTCGTTTTTAAAAACTACCATAGTCGTTAGGCAAACTTAATTAGTATCTTCACTATTTGTTAGTATTTCTAAAACTTGATTTAGAGTAGAATTCGTTTTTTTGAGAAAAAAATTTACGCGCACAAAATCATATTATTGCAAAAATTAGCACAAAAAATTGGTTTATTTTAAATTGCACAAAAAATTGTTTTATTTTAAACCGCACAAAAAAACTGTTTATTAGATAAGATTAAATAAGATAAAATAACTTAATTATCTCATAAAATTTATCATAAATTAGCACAACAAATGGTTAATATTATTATATTTATTATAAATTGCGCAAAAAAATCCTTTGCACTAAAATCTAATAAAAAAATTTTAAATTATTGAAAATTGCTTAAAAAAAAAATTTATTGCATTAAATTAGAACAAAAGATTGATTTATGTCATAAAGTTCAACCAAAAGGCCATTTTATTGAATAAAATTATTACAGAAAATTATTTATAATGAATTTTTAAACATCATAAATTGCAAACAAACTTCATATATTGCACAATTGATTTAACTTTATATTACAAACAAAATTGCACAAAAAATCTTTTTATTGCGTTAATTTAACACAATTTTTTTTTTATAAATTGCGCAAAAAACTATATATTACATAAAATTAACACACAAAAAATTAATATATTACATAAAATAAGCGTAAAAACTTAATTATTGACAAAAATCTACGATAAATTGCTTAACAAACCTATTTATTGCATAAAATTAGCATTAAAAGCTGAATTATTTAAAGAAATTTTATGTAAATTGCACAAAACATCTTTTTATAGCATAAAATTAGCACAAAAAACTAATTTATCTAATGGAATTTATATAAATTGCGCAATAAACTTATTTATTGCATAAAATTAGTAAAAAAACTGATTTCTTATTAAATTTACACTAAATTGTGCAGAAAACTTATTTAATGTATAAATAGCACAACAAACTGATTTATTTTATAGAATTTATTACATAAAACACAAAAAACTTATTTGTTGCATATAATTAGCACAAAACGCTGATTTTTTAGTAAATTTATTTTAAATTGCGCAGAAAATTTATTTATTGCATAAAAACTGCACAAAAAACTAATTTATCATTAAATTTAATTTAAATTGCATAGAAAATTAATCTCATAAAATTTTTCATGCGCAGATAAATATTATTTTTGTTTTTATTTTTTTTTTAATATAATTTTCAATTTAAAATTAATGTAATTTTTTAATAGTTTTATTGAATCGTGATTGAGGGATTGTAGATTTTGATGAAGAAAAAAAAAATTTTATAAGTAAAAACAATGTTTGATTGTATGATTTTGATAATAAATTATTAGATAGCTTAACGCCATCAATCAAATATGAATTATGTTTGGTTTTATAATGATCATTCTTTTTTGTTGCAGAACCATGCAATTTGTCGTTATTTTCTAATGTGAAATAAGTTGGCGCATCACGTTGTTTTAATTTTAAATATAAATATAAATGTATAAACATCAATTAATTCAACAATAGATAACTACTCTAACATTGTTTATCAATTACATTTTAAAATAATAATTACTCTCATTGTGCTTTATTTTACAACGTTTGTAATTCCTTTTTTTTGCTAAGAAATAAAATAGTACAACAATATTGATATAATTACCGTATTGTAGTATTGTAAACAATTGTTTTGCTTGCAAGAGAAATGAACTGAATAATGTGTCTAAGTAATTCAATTCTATTGTTAATTTTTTTAAGAATAACTTCAAGTACAGTAAAGTCCGGTTATAACAAACTCGAAAAATGTATCAAAACCAGTCCGTTATAACAGAAGTTTGTGATAAACGGTAATAAAAAAAAATCGTAATTTGTTCAATATATTTATTATTCTGTTAAAAGTAACATACAAAAAAACGCAAAATACGGTTACCAATGAGTATTATTGACTAGTTCTCTCAATAAAAATTATCGCTATTTGGGAAACAACGGACACCTTAATGAGGGTATAGGATGTAAACAAAATACAATACTTTTAAGAAAATACCGTGCAAATTCATAAACTGGGAAACCCCAAACAAACAAAAAAAAACAAAAAGTACGTTAAAACAGGAAAATTATGCCAATTTTTGATATATTTTGGTTTGTTTTACCCGATAGTTTGTTATAAGCAGGTTTGCTATAACCAGTAAAAAATAGCGTAGAGTTTATGAGAAAGTTTTTGTTGCTTCAAATTAAGTACATTATACCCGAGAGTTTGATAAAGCGGGTTTGTTATAAACGGACTTTACTGTATAAAGAAAATGTTAATCAGTTATAAACTTGAAATTTTAGATAATTAATTTTATAGACCTATTGGATGTGTTTATTATTGATTTCATTTCATTTCATAGCTTTCATTATATTTTTTACTAAATAATTCTTTTTACTATATTTCTTTTAATTAATTATTTCAGTTTTTTTTTTTCAGAAATTTATAAAGAATTTATTTTTCTTCCTGTTATGAATTACCCTCTGTATTGAGATTTTTGTTTTAATTTTTTTTTATTATATAGTATGCCCATAGATATAATGTCTTTACGACATGGACTTAAATTATCTCAGCGGATTAATTTATTACCAACCTAAAAATGGTAATTATGTTTGTATTATATTCCCTAAATAGCTTATAACATCTCGTTATTCAAGGGCAAATGAATGAAATGAAATGAAATAATCCGTTAAGTTAATTTAAGCCTATGTAGTAAATACGCTATATCTTGGGCAACTATAATAATTATTTTTTTTTTAATTGAGTTATTAGAAGTTTTTTAATTTCTAAAAATATCTAAATTTATTAATAGTATATGATTTAAATCATTTTTATCAAAGTTTATGATCAGTCAATATTATTATTATTAAACATAAAGTTACTCGGTAATTTTTTATTGTTATTTTTTATTTTTTTATTTTATTTCTATTTAGTTAAAATTAAATTAATCTATTGAAATATTTTTATAAATTTAAAGATTTATTTAATTTAAAATTACTTTTAAAATATTTTATTTGATTTTATTATATTAAAATGTTTTTAGTCTAAAATTTATAAAATAAAATGTCAATTAAATTTTTCAAATCATATTTTATTATGTTTTAATTTCAAATATTTGATTTAAATTTTTATATACATAATTAAATAAAAAAGTAAAATTTTTAAAAAGTTAGAAAATAAATATATATTAATAGTAAAGCTTATAATAAATTAAGAAAATATTAATATAATTAATTATAGTATATAACTAATTTAGTATTTATTTTTTGACATAAAAGTTTTAATCTAGCTACAAAAATTAAAAAGTGTATTTTAATAACATGTAAATTTTTATGTATAATTTTAAATTTATATAATTTTTTTATTTAAAAAAAATGATAAAACATTATTTTTATGATAGTTTACGTGATAAATGTAATAAATAGGTAAAACCATAAAAAATCATATTATTGCCTAAAAAAATAACTTTTAGTAGTGTAAATCACTACTTAAAAGTTATTTTTTGATAACAATTATAATATAAAATAAGTTGAAATTTAAAAATCTTACACTTACAAACTGTAGTAAGAAAATCCATAAATAACTTCCACAACGCGTTCGCGTAAATATTCCGACTAAATAAGTATTTTTAAGATATTGCAAAATTAATATGTTACACATTTTTAATTTTCAAACACGTATTTAGCTGTTTAAATAAATAAAACTCATATTTAAATTCTGCCAAATCAAATAAATAAATATTATTTATTATTTAAAATAAGCTGTATATTTAAGAGACAAATTGCCGTATCTCTTTTCAGTCAGTTACATGACAACTGATTGCTTTTGATAAAACTGTCTGCCGACCTGTACTGCCAAATTCCCCTCACTTATATTGTGACTTTTGCGTGTGCGTACTAGTCTGATTGCTATACCGTTGTTTCAGAATTTAGAAGTAAAATTCCACTTAGTCTAAAAATTAGTTTATTTTGTAATATACCAATAAGTGTACACATGTAAAACGGATACAAAGTAGAAAAAAAACTAGGAAATTACATTAAAAATTACAAAAACTCAAATTAAACTGTAGCAGTTGCTTAAGATTACTTACATAAATAAACTGGTTAGCATAAAGCATTGTAATTTAATATTAGAAATTAATTTAAATTTAATTTTTTTTATTATAATAAAGGCAACATTAATTATTAAGACTTACTTATAAATGACCGATAACCTTTTGCATCATACGTCATCCACGGCGGCCTCATACGGTTTAACACGATGTTTTTTTTGTCAAAAGCCTTTATATAAGATGTTATGACGTAATCTAAATAAATGCAAACTTGTTGTAACTTGCAGTAACTTTTAAAATGTCAATTTTTTATATTTAACAAAATCAAATTGTATAGCTATTTTAAATTCAATTTTCTACAAATTTCTTCAAATAATCTAATTTTATCGTTTGTACGAAACGTTTTTAAAAGATAATTCTAAATATGAACCACGTACTAGTATTGCCTAAATAATTAATTTAATCTGCCAACTAAAAAAAATTATCTCATCAAACGTTAGTAGTCGCAATCTCACAAAAGAAAAGAATAATATATAATTTCTTAATGACTAACACTTGGATAGATGAGCATAAACTCAAATTTAAACTACTCGTTTATAATTATGTTTTAGTGTTTCCGCCTACCCGTCCGAGTGTTTGTTATCAAAAAACTAAAAGTTTTTTAGTTTTGCAAGCGTTCAAAGTCTTTTTGTTTAAAAAGAAGAAGATAATGTTCAATCTTTTGACACACCTGGTCCGGTGGTCATTTCAGACTATAAATACCATTGAGTAATTTAATAACAAAAAATTAGAAGCATATTCTTTTTGCAAGCGTAAAAAGTCTCTATATTACAAGAAATTGTGATCTATATTTTCTTGATGACTCTAAACCATGATTACCGTTAAGTAATTTAAACTGGAGTTTCTCCTCTTTGCAAGCGTTAAAAATCCTTATGTTACAGAAAGAGATAATAAAATTAATCAATTAATGCTCAACATATGAGTGGGTTTGTAAAATCTTGTTCACTATCAAGTAGTTTAAACTGGAGTACCCACCTAACCATCCACCCACAGTGTTTGTTATCAAAAAAAGTTAAAAAAAAAGGTGGTAATTTTAATCTCTTGTTGACCAACAGTTAGGTAGGTGGCTTTGTCACTCCAACCAGTAGTTTAAACTGGAGTGAAAAATTTAACAAAATATAATTAAATTATTGCTTATTATTTAAAAAAATATTTAATTCATTAAAAGTTTTATTCTTTTTTTTAATATTTTTATCATCCAGTAGTCCATCAAAAACTTCGTTTTAAAAACTCTCAGTTTTTCACTAAAATTTTTACAATACAATAGCTATTGTTTCTTTGTACAAAGTTTTATTAAGATCTTTTTATAACAAAAATTAAATTTATCAACCTCCTTCTTAATTCTTAATTAAATAATAATTAATTTTGAGAGAAAAAAAAATTTCTAGATCACAACACTTTGCCTACCCACGTAGTTAAAAAAATCCAATTTAAACTATTTGCCTAAAATCAACAATCTATGTAAAAAAGTTGAACATTAGCAAAAAAAAAATATAAATTTCTAGGTCACTAACATTTACGTAGATTGGCAAGGCATTTTAGTTAAAGCTACTTGCTCACAAGCAATAAACCTAATGCTCTGCTTACCCATCCAACTGTTTGTAATCAGAAAGTTTCTCTAATTTAATGGCCAATTACATATGCAAAAAAAAATTTGGATTGCTAACACTTGAGTGGGTAGATGACGCACTCTAATTAAAACTATTCGCACATAATTTGATAACAGAGCTAGAAGCTTGACTGCTAGCAGCCAAAGCGTCAACATTGATTTTTACTGCTTTAGAGTACGCTCCTTTATTTGTCAAACTTATGAGAGAGGATGGAAAACTTTTACCTATGTGCTAAGTTCAAATACCTCAAAACACACAAAGCCAAGAGATTTTATGTTTTTAAATTGTGCGACCTTACTATTTGAGTACAAATAAATGTTTGTAAAAAATGCGTTAGAACTTGTCTCAGCTTTGCTTGCACCAAGACCAATGGCTTGGTTACACAGTGCAAACTAGCATCTGAGCTGGCCTAGTCAGTTACTGCAGTGCACCTACAGGGTCATTATAAAAATTTGGGATTTTGTAACCTACTAATGTACGTTTGTGCCACTTAAACGTAAAAACGTAAAACGTAAAATAGTTCTAATTTGGTATGCGTAAATACAGTAAAAGTTTAACTGTCAAAACAAAGGAAATAGTTTGGTGCACAATTAAAAAAAAACGGCATATTTAAAGTGATTACAGAATTCTAGACAATTATAAAAACCGTGACCGCATCATACTAGTTAAATGTCATGATAGTAACTCGTATGATGCGGTTACATGGTGCAAGTAGGTGCACTGCAGTAATTGACTAAGCCAGCTTGGTTGCTAGCTTGCATTGTGTAACTAGGCCTTAAAAAAATAATTATTCTATTATATAGATACTACTTGCATTGGTTTACATTAAATTATGTTAGGTGAAGTTATGCTAAATTTTATATCAAGTTTTTTTTATTACTAAAATCTATCCATGTTGTGTAATAATAAATAAAAGTAAAGTTTACATTTAGGACAAAGTACTCATTATTAATATTAACAGACACAACTATTATCTTTATTAGTAAAATATAATTTGGTGAATTGTATAGTTGAATTCTATATTACAATATATTTGGAAACAAAACTAAAAGTATAAAACTATATCTCATAATTGAAGTGAACTTGGTATATTATATATTTTTAGTTGTCGTTAAAATAAATAAGCCTTGGTCACATTAGATTTATTTAAGAAATAAAAATTACAAAATATGTACATATGATTGTCAATAATTATAATATTTATTAACTGTTAGTATTTGTTAAAATTTTATTTGATTTGATCTCGATAATATTTTTTCGACAACATTTTTTTTTAATATATTATTTTTTTGTAAATTTGTCAAACATAAAATTTGCAGTCTTTGATAAAATATATTACTGCTTGTTTCCTTTAAAATTTTTGAATTGTTAAATCATTTTCATTTATGTTTAAAAAGTAATAATATAATATATTTGTATGCTTAAGTTCTTTATTTTCGACTAGTTTCATTTTCATTTGTCTTTCAAGATATTGTTTGATGTAATAACTTACCTGTATATGAAATAACCTGATGTCAATATTGAATTAGAGATAAACGCAAAACTCGATTAGACTTAATTTTATTTTCCAGCTTGATTTTTCAATTTATAATAAGAGGGTAGCAACAGGAAACTTTTTGGGGAGCCATAATAAAACGGCGCGCGTTATAAACTCAATTATATATAGTGTATTCGTTACGCGGTAGTTGCGGTTTTCTTAACAAAAATTAAAATGCACGGCTATAGTAAAACATAATATATATTTACAATAACTATGCTAATATAAAGATATATGTATAGTATGACAATAGATATAGTGTCTTTACGATATCGGCTTAAATGGTGGGTAGCGATTATGTCATTACCGATCGCCTTGGGGGACCAGGGGTCAATTATTTTTGTGTTATCTACCTAGAAGATATTTAAAGAAAGAGACTCTTTTATGATAGGAAGAATTAGCAGGTAGGTACAGATGATGATAATGGAAATAAATAAAGTTATTGGGATAAGTAATACGAATGTTGTAAAATTAAAAAAAAACCTTTGTACAATAATCATAGACAATACTACACAATAAAATAAAATAATAAATGCAAATCTATGCAGCTGTCTAGGAATTTGCATAATGTAAATCAAGTGACAAGAAATAACATATAATAAAAAGAAATAACATGTAAAATAGCTGTAAAACGCAAAATAAATAGAAATAGAAAAATATGTATTTGCTGGTGAATCAAACGCTACATTGTCTTACACAGAATTGAAAAATATAATAAAGTTAATTTGACATACTAATATTACTTTTAGAATAGCCATATACAAATCTAAAATAATAAAATTTATTTATGGGTATATTCATTATTTTTTGACTAGTTTGAAAAAGCCGACCTTTTGGATTTTGGTCAAATTTTAGACCTTAAAATATTGCCTATTCAAAATGACACACATAAAAACATCAGAAATTTTACAATGAAACGTCTTTTTTAGCTTATTTTGTATCTCAATTTTTTGGCTTTTGAAAAAGGATAAGACAGTCCAGAATATATCAAATTATTCCTTACTACATGTACTTTAAAATCTATATTTGTATATTCTATGTTAGGGCAGTCATTTTGATATATCAAGCTTCAAACATGATTTAAAAAAAAAAAACGAAAATTTTGCAAAATTGCAAAACTATGCGTTCTTTAAAGCGTTATAACTTTATCAAGTCTTAACAAAATTTGATCCACAAGATCTAGATTTTTTTGTGTTTAATTTTTCTTAAATGTGATCACACGAAACTTAAAGAATCATTACGTATACAACACTACTCGGATGCAGGAAGTTGCACATGTTTTTGAGATCTTAAAAACTTGTAATTTTTAAGTCTCAAAAATGTCGATTTTAGTAAAAAAATTAGTAAATACTCTTTAGACCACAAAAAAAAGGTTATGTATATGAAAAATAGCATATCGGGGCTTTTAATTGTCAAAATCGAAGTTTTCTTTAAAAAACCTTATAGTTCCAAACAAACACTCAGTTGTAAAAATGTTTGACTAACCGTGTAAGTCAAAATTACCGAAACACCTAAATAATTTTTTAACCGCAAAAAAATTCAAACAAATTTAAGTTAAATAAAAGTTGTTTGGTTTTAAACAAACTATGGACAAAAAATATTTGCAATATACAGGTTTGTTATGTTGTAGAAATTTAGTAAACTTTTTTTTTAAACAAAACACCTTGTATGTATTTACATTTTTTTATTCTAAGATTAATTTTAAGTATTTTTTTATAAAATGCACCATTTTTGAGTTATAAACAAACTCTAAACTTAATAAATAAAAAACATTTTCCTACAAACATACACATTTATTTTAAGAAAACAAAAAAAAAACAATAATATTAAAGACAAATAACAAAACAATCATTAAATCACTAAAAAATAAACAATGTTTAAATTTTTCCATTTTTTTAATACTGTTATTTATTGTTAACAAATTTTAAATTTAAAAAATGTGAAAATAAATAGGGTGTTTATTTTAGTATAATAATTTATTTTTTTAAATAGAACACCTGTATATTTTTATTTTTTTTAATAATTTAATAATTGTTTTGTTTATTGTTTTTAATATTTTTGTTTTTCTTATTTGTTCAATTAAAATAAATATGTATTTTTGTAGAAAATTGTTTGTTGTTTGAACTTCAGAAGTTTGCCTATAAGTTGAAAATAGTGCATTTTATAAAAAAAAATTATTTTAACAAAAAATATTTGGGATTGATTTTAGAATCAAAAAGCATAAAAATATACAGTTCTATTCTAAAAAAAAAAAATTCTAAAAATTCTACTACAAAATGAACACATTTTAAAAATATTTTTAATCAATAGTTTGTTTAAAACCAAACAACTATTTAAAACTTTTTTTAAAAAATTTTACGTTAAAAGAATTATTTCCGGTAATTTTGACAAACCATAAGTCATATTTAGCATGTATATGTGTGTTGAAAAAATAGTTAAAAAAATATTATTTTCATTAGAATTGTTTGGAATTTTAGGTAAACTTAATAACAACTGAATAGAAAAAATAATATATTTCTTCATTACACAAAGTCTCCAAACATATTCAATAAGAATTTTTTTTATTATTATTTTTTAAGTTTATACACATATACATGCTACATATGACTTATGGATATGAAAATTAATATATTTACCATGGGTATATACAAGCTGTGATATTTTCTGAAAAACAACTTTGTTTCAAAGATACAGAGTGAACAAAAATTGTAACAACCATATTCTATATTTGTTGAAATCATTAATGTAATTAAAAGTATAACGTACGCCAATGGGTATATTAAATACAAAAAATTATTAAGTTTATTAAGTACAAAAAATTGTTAACAATAACTTGGAACTGTTTTATCTACTAATGTGCATAAATTACAATTTTAATTAATTATTACTTATTTAAAACAATTTGAAATATAATTATAAGTTGTTACATCAACTAGGTTTATACATAGTGTTTTTCTTAATATTTAAATCCAATATATATCAAGCGTAAAAAGTGCTTGTCAGCATACGTTATCATAATTCCTCCAAACCCAGTGGAAAACCCCGGTGACTATTAAAAATTGATTTCTTCTGGATTTATCTTCAGAAGAATCGTACATGTTGGCGTTAGTCTTTGTTTTTGTTAGATGACATAAAAAATTAAAAAACCTTTGGCTATTATCAGTACTAAGTATAAGAGTACCGTGCTCCAAAAATGTGTGTTTTCCAAATAGACGTCTTTAGATTCTTTAATTTGCAGGTTTTCTTCTAGTTTAGAAAGTTTTATATGCTTTAAATCTAACTTTAAAATATTCTTTTCATTGTCAGGTTTATGATTGATTTCAATACTTTTTATGTGAATACGTCTTTTTTTCCTTTTGTTAAATTGTTAAATAGCATTTTTTTCATCGATAAAGGTTGTGCATTTAGTTTTTTTTTTAAATGAAAGTTCTTTTCTTTCTAAAACAGATGATTTACTATTGCAGTTTTCTTATATTACTTTGTTTTTTATCAAAATTGCTAAGTATTGATTCGGTTCAGACTTGGTTATTACTGCATTAATATGTATTGAATAAATATACACAAATATCACTTAATAACAACACCTCTTATATTGAATAACGTATTAATACAAATGAATTATTATATTAAAGTTCTTATTCGGAGTCGGTAAGAAATAATAAAGATTATAAGTTTTTTCGGATACTACTGGTATAGGCAGAAAATATATTATTACTTTCTCTTTAATTAAGCAAGTTAGTTTGATCAGAATTTCATAATTATTTATGTTTTCTAAATTGACCAAAAAGGGTAATTTATTTTTATAAAATTTGGAGATCTTTACCAATTCTTTCAGAAGGTCAGAACTAGTAATTATGCTTTAGTGTAGTATATTTAATTTATTTACAGAAACTAATTGAATTTTCAATATCTAGTAAATTATCAAAAATTAATTCAAACAGACTATATACTTAAATTCTCTATTAGTATTTTCTATTCTAAACACGCTTTTGAGTCGTTAAATCTTATTTAGTAATACTATTTCGATATGTTCTATAGTTTTAATTGATTCATTATTTTTTTCATTATTTCAATGTTAATAGAATATTGTTTGTTAACTTGATCTGTAATTTGATTTTAGTTTTCCTTTATATGATTAAAAACAGTTTTAAAATGCTTTCTATCTTCATAGTCTAGGTTATCCGTAATTTGTTTACTAATGGAACCAAATTCGTTAATTAATCGTACGTTCATTTGAGTCAAACATGGTTAGCTTTTTATCAATTATGATTAAGGTATAATTAACAATTCTTTTATAGTCTTAAATTCTTTTTTATAATTAATATTGTTAAGTTATTGTAGGCAATTATGGCATACTTCATTTTTATTTCAATTTGATTATTTTTGAATTCAGGACGACTATTTAAAAGATTAATGTGTTCTAAGATGGTACTTTGAAATTGTTCGTTAGGTCTATTGCTATCGGGATGATTTGGGCTACAATAATGAATTTCGATTTTGTGCAATTTAAGAATTTCTTGCAATGTTGTATTGTTGAATTTGGCACTGTTATCAATAACTATAAGTTTAACTATGAAATAATGGGATAAAAATGTAATAAGTTTATTTGCAATTTCAACTCTTTGAAATAAGTTTAATAATAAGCTTGCGCATATTTGGAGAACGTATCTATTAAAGTTAAAAAATTATTATTATTGATTGTTGCGTCCATATGTATGATTTTAAAAGGTCTTGTTGATGTTGGTGTTAAGTTAAATTTTAATTTCAAGTGCCTTTGATCATATTTTACGATTTTGCAAATATCACAATTATTTATAATTTTTTTAATAGTGTCACGCATATTAGGCCAATAAAATTTACTGCTTAATTTTTGTTTTGTTTTGGATATTTCCCTGTGGTTAGATTTGCCTTCATGGTACGTCAGAATTATGTTTTGAATTTGGTCTGTGTTTTCCACATCATGTAAGTGCATTTGCGAAAATTTAGAACTGTATTATCAATATGTGTTTGTAAAATTTTACAACAATGAAAATATAGTTTATCGTCGATGAAATAAAAATAATAGTTATTTTCTGGATTAATATAGTGTTTTATAAACGTAATAAAATCATTTTCCTGCAATTCTCTTTTTAGTATTTTTGAATAATTTTATTATTTTTACAGGTAATGGATTTGCTTTTACTAGTTCGAAAATTACTTGATGTTTTCCATGATTTACTGGTATTTCAAAAATTGGTATACCTACTATAGGATCTTCTATATTTGTATGTATAGTAACATCGTCAATATCAATTTCTAATGTTTTGTTTTTAACACAGCGGACTAGATCTGGTTCTGCAATAACTGATTGGTTATCTATACAGTTATCAAGATTGTATTCAGTAGCTGGTAGGCTGTAGTTGGTTGTCTCCTTTACGTTTAAATTTGGTTCTAAATTATTTTGAGAAATGTCAAAATTGTCAGCAGATAATGCTGTTATCGGTCGTAAATTGTCAAGAGTAAAATATTCTTGGTTGGGTTTAATATAGATCAAAATGCTACGTTATTTTTGAATGTTAAATTTTCTGGGGTTTCTACTTTATTTAATTTTGTGTGTGGTATAATTGTTGTTTCATCTTTTATATCTATCTTTACAATTTTTTCAGTTCTTGGTTTAACTTGAATACAGTTGTGGCTGTTAGTATTTCTATAAAAAATATCAATTTGCACGTTAGTTGTGATAAGTTTATCATTATTTATATAATTATATTAAAACAATTAGCTTTTGCAAGTTATCTAAACCATTTGAGCAATTAAAATATGTGTGAAATGTAAAAATGGAAAAGTCAATTGTTTTTAATTTTTGCTGAAATAATTTTGAACATGGTATTGAGACACTAAATTTTTCTTCACTTGTCCCATGTGCTATTGTGATTACAATATGGTCAAGAAAAGTAAAATTAGAAAAATATATATTTGCTTCATAAAGTGAAATAAATGATTTAGTCGACCCTGTATCTAACATACAGTTATTTAACAATGTTTTCTTTTTCGAAAGGAATTTCTATGTACGGTAACTGGGAGAGACTATAATTTGAATTTAGAAGTTCTACATTTCTTGGTTTTCCAAGGTCATCATTTTTAAAAACGGTCGTCAAAGTGTTCATAATAAATTTCTCGAGATTTTGAACTACCTATTTCGTTCTTGCTTTGATTTTTACATTGTGGTTTGAAATATAAGTTAGGAGATTTATCAACAATATTATGAAGTTCTTTCAAAATGTATTTTTGATTTTGCCTAAAGTTTTGAAACGGCTGTCTAACAAATCTATTTTGCGATGCTGTATTATGTGTCGACACAGACATTGGTGTTGGTTTATTTTGTTGTTAATAATTTGTTTTAGGTTTAAAAACATTTGTACCATTTGGTTGTTAAAATTGATTCTGATTTATTTTTTGTTTAGCTATATTAAATTGATTGTTTTTTTATAAATTATAGTTTATTAGTTTGAGAACCACCGGGATTTGTTCTGATCTTATAATTAATTTGATAGTCATTTACTAAAATATTTAATGCTGTTTGTAACGTATCAGGATTTTTGATTGTTACTTAATCACGTAAGGGTTGATTTATTTTTTTAAGAAAGAACAAAGTGGGTGTTGCAGTAAAAAATTTGCAAATTTAAATTTCCTTAAATTTTATTAAAAAATTCGATTAGTGTTATTTTATTTTGATGGAGCTGGCAAAGTACTATTGTTAATGTTTGTAAATTGGGTTTGCCTGCTCTTAAGTTAACTCAACTTTCAATGGTACGAGTAGATATATCATTTTTTGCATTAACCTTAAAGATATGTTGGCTAAAGACGAAGTTAAATTGAAATTTGGAATAAAATCTTCACAATTTAAATTATTTTTGTCTGAGTTATTACAAATAAATGACCTCAATTTAGCAATTTACCGCACAAAAGTTTGTTTGATTGCTAAGTATTAACATACACTAATCACTCATTATTTATGGATGATTGATTATCGATCAATCCTATCGACTGCGCCAATTACGATTTTGATTGATAATTATTATTTATTTAAAATAATTTGAAATGATTATAAGTTGTTACATCAAATAGGTTTTTACATAGAGTGTGTTTTTTAATATTTAAATCAAATATATATATATATATATATATATATATATATATATATATATATATATATATATATAATAAAATAATAGGACGTGAGAAGCACGTTTATGATAACGGTTCACAGTACTGCATAGATAAACAGATGTGCACAGATAAGCAGGTGTGTATAAGCGTGAGAAGTGCTTGTCAGCATACGTCATCATAATTTATGTGGATTTTATTTAAATACGTCTTGTCATTGATCATCACATGTATCAGTCGCAGTTGTTTAGATTGGGTGACGTTTAGCTGTTTGAAACATATGCTACCTCAGTTTTTGGATGCACGCACCACTACATTTTAGTTTGATTGCTTTAGTTTATTTAACAGCAATATACAGAGATTGCTGGATTAGTCGAGGTGGGCTACACACATAGCCTGCTCGATCCCCAGATTTAAACCCCCTGTATTATTTCGGATAATTTCTGGGTGTAACTCAATTAAAAACAACCCTGGTGTGTTTGAAAAAGTTTGGTGGCACTAAATAACGAAAAGATTGAATGTTTGTGTCTAAGCTGGAGGAAGTCATTTTGAACATTAATTGTCGCAAATTTTGTTCACCCTGTATCTTAGAAACAAATGGGTTTTCTGAAATCATCATAGGACAAAATATTTTTAGAATAAGCCAAGAAATATCTTCTTTAACTTTTGCCACATGTTTATCTTATTTACTAAATAATATGTACAATGCACTCAATTTATTTTTTCTCAAGTATTATAGATTTTTGTCTATATTATTTTTTAATTTTTGTTATTAAATTAAAATCTTCAATACTCCATGCAAGATTCTATCACATTAATGACAATTGATAAATTTAAAATAAAACCTTTTATTATAAATTAAAAAACCTTGTTGTAACAGAAGAATTATTCTAATTTAACTATTTAACTATATTTTTTGTACCAACATAAATTTGTTAACATCCAACTAAAAGCTAGTTTTAATTAATTTAATCGTTTTAATTAAATTAACAAATGCAATAAAACATAAGATATACACGTTTTAAAGTAGACCCAGTTACCAAAAATAATTAAAAAACTATATTTATTGCGTTTGTCATTAATTGCTCGATTGGTGGTTCCGCTGGTGTAACGTAGTGTACGCGTCTGTATAAAAGTCTTCTATGATAGAAGCTAATTTTATTTAGATATCTTTTATACTGCTTTAGCCTATTGTAAATTACTTTTAGAGGTGCCGTAGGGTAGTTATTCAGCAGAAACTGACCGTTCCTTGAAATGCTTGCTAGTCTGTTATATTTATGATTGTTTTTGCATAGATGTAGTGGTATTTGATGATACACTGTTTTGATGTATCTTACATTGCTAAATTGTTGTATAATTGCTGTATTGATGTTTAAAATTGCTTGCAATAGTTAGTAGCCAAAATTTAACACGATTGCAAGTGCTTGTTTTGGTAGTTAGTTACTTCTAGCTAACTTGAATATAGTTTAAATAAGGTATTCTCCAGCAGAGATGATATTTTTGCGAGCTAGTTTGGATAAGTTTTCTTAATTGTTTTTTTTTTAATTTTATTAGTTTCTAAATGGTTTCAATTTGTTTAATAAATTTAATTTTTATTAAGTTGTTATTCAATACTTATTTTTTGTGAGTTGTTTTATTAATTTTTAAATAAATTTTTATTAAAGTTTAATCCAGCTATTAAGTTTAAATAAACATAAATTTAATATAATTATTTATTTATTTAAAAAAAATTGATTTGTTTCTTGGGTTTATTTAAATTCACTTTTTTTGTTTTCTAATTATTTCACTAAGTTACTTTAAAGCATGCGTAGTATTGAATTTTTTTTAATTAACCGTTATATATTTGTACTGAAGTTATCAATCATTAATTTATTATTATTATGTTTTGAAAAATCTGTTGACCCTAACGTTGCGCTTACCCAATTGTACATGCCAAATTGTTCCCAATCAACTAATATCAAATATTTTCAACGTTTTTATGTTGCAATTTCATGTTGTATCACTTAGACAAAATTTTAATATTAATTTTTAATTAAATAAATTTATTTATCTAACAAAGACATGTGAATTGTGGCAATATTTGTAACATGTTAGGTTAAACAAAAGCCCAACGTAGTCACTTTAAAGTTTGATCTAGTGTAAGAGTTGACGCGGTTTTGTGCGTCCCCTTCATTCTCGCTGACGCTTAGTACTTTGATAAATTCTTTATTCTTGTTAGTGTTATGCTACCAACAGTTGCTTTAAAAAAGTTTAAACTCCTCATGCTCAGGAACACATTCCGCTGTTGCTATTGGTGTTTTGACCTTAGTGACACAAGTTAAATGATACTGTTAACATTAATTTGATTTGAATTCACTGACTAACATTGTTTTATTATAAATTAATAGTTTTTGTCATTTTAACGTTTGATAGTTAAGTCAATTTCTATATTGTTTTGTCAATATTTTAATACATGCGTATTTTCCATTCCAAGAATTACATGTAAAAGTATTTTAACATCAACAGAATAAACTAAACAAATAATAACAATTTACATGTAAAGTTAGGATTTTTTATAAAAAAATAAATTGGCATCAACGAATGGGTATTATAAATTTGGCAATAATCAAACATAGGCACCAAATACAATTTTTAATTTAAGCAATCTTGTTACACTTCTTGCTAACATTATTTTAAGTTTTTGGGACAATTAAATTGTTTTCTGTAACTACATAAAAGCTTTTTTATAATTAGTTGTTGGAATTTTTAGAAAAGTTTAGTTGACTTTATTTTCTTTAAGAAGTGCAATGTATTTTGGCATACTGTCAATGCAATTTGTTTTAATAGTCAAATTATGATTTTTTTTTTGATAAAGTTAAATGTTTTATATTTTTTTAGTAAAGTCATGTGAAAACAATGTGAGCAAAGATTGTATATTCAAGTTATGAATTTTATTAACAAATAATTCTTTGCTTAAAGCGTAAGAAAAAATTTTGTAATAATTTTTTCTGTCTTTGTTAAATGTTAGTTGCCAAATTTAACTAAACACAGCTTTAGTTGTTTAATACTTCAGATTTTTTTTTATTTCTATATCTTGGATCGGAAGCTGCAAACAAGACAGTTGGTTCTTCAAACGTTGTTTTTAAGTACATACGTGTGTGTGCTTGAATTAAGGAATGCATGTTGGATCAGATAAGGTAATTGTTACTGACGATCAATCTTTTTAAGACTTTGTATATTTTAAATGAATTTAGCTTTATAAAGACCAATTAACGGCTATTTTTTTAATTGTCGACTTTAGTAGGGTTTTAAGGAATATTCAAATTGGGGAACATTTTCCATATTTGGCCAAAACTTTGTCTTAGAACAACAACATTTAGGTAATAAATTAGGACTAGGAAACTTTGGGAATCTAACGAAAGAGCTAAACTAGAAAAATATGGGAGCTCGTGTTGCCTGTGACAAGGCGTTGCAAAACCAATAAGTTTTGGTCTCTCGTGTAGTTCTGTTTTCCTCTAGACTTAAGGTTGAAAGCAAAGTCAGCTTTTCTAAGAGCTTTTAAACTTTCCTTTCTTATTATTTGTTAAGTAAATTACCCTTGCTAGATTTTACTTATTTATTTGTTCACAAAACAAAACATAACAAATATATTAAGCTTTTACCAAAGTCTAAGGTTAAAAACGTAAGGAATACTTTTGTGTAGCTCCGTTTTTTGTTAGACTTAACGCAAAACATAAATTTTAACAATAACCGAATTTACTTAAAACATAAACTACTAATAGTAGTCAATAAAATACGTAATTAATTTACGACCGATGAGGTAAGTATTAAACTATATAACAAGTTTTAATATCACAGTAATTATTTGTTGCTTGTTTGCATTCCAACCAATTTTTTTTATCAGTATTCAAAGCTTACAAACTAAGAAGCAACAAGCGTTTACTCTTAAACACACACTTAAATTTAACATAAACACAATAAATAAAAAAGATTGCAACAACTATAAAAAATCCACAGACAATACCAACTAGCTAAGCATCAAACTTACAGCTTCTAATAAAAAAGTCAAGTTTAGATCTTTTAGATGACTGTTACAAATTTTTAGTTTGTCTAATTCATTGCCAAAACAACTTTTCACATACAATAATTAATAATAAATAAACATTTACAGTGAATTAATTAATAAATCATTAACAACTTTAAAAAGTGATATATTAGCTTTACAAATAGCCAAACATTAAATTGAATAAATTTCTTTTAACTTATAACAAATAAATGGTGCATTTAATTGCTTTTACACCTCTTATAATCACTTTTTCAATTTGTTGTATTCTAGATTTTAAATTAAATACATTTACAGTAAAAGGTTTCGATTAATTAAAACTACAATTGTAAACATTTTATTTTATTTATGTTATTTATTTAATTTCACAATAAATTGTTTTATATTCTCTTTAAAATGATATTATTATATTGAAATCGATTAAGAATAAAACATAATTTGTTGTAAAACTGTATAAATATAATTAGTTTATAACAATAAAAAAAATACTTAAATTTTATATGAACTTTTTTTAAAAATTAAATTAACTACGCCTATGCGTACACAAAGTCGCCATCTGTTGCAAATAATAAGTAGCTACTAACACTACAAGTTGAATGATGAGATAACACTGGGGGGTTATTCTGGCATGTATCGCATATTGCTTATCGCAATTAATGACGTCATCATTAATTAAAAAAATCTGCCGGTGATTTCTTTTCGTACTACAGGACCATCTAGTAATATAAACTCAATACCAAGCTTCATGTTAATTGTATTTTTTATTGTCAATATGTATTATTAATTACAAATTTATGATTTAAATGTCACACTTCCCATCCATTAATTGCGATAAGCGATATGCGATACATGCTAGAATAACCCCCCTGGAAAAGCATGTTGAGTTTGCCATCTGTTGCAAATATTAAAAAACTACTCACAAAAGTTTAACAAGTTATGATGAGATGGCAATACAATAGCATATAAAGAATTAAATAACATTTTAAAACAATCATTTATTAATTTACATCTACAACAAACAGACAAAATAATAATGTAATTAATTGTTAATAAGATTACGTGTTAACAAATTTCACAAGGCTATGCTAGCAACACCTACCAGAAAGTAAACTAACTAATTGCAAATTTACAATACTGCTTACAGATAACGCAAACAAAAAACCGATAAAGTAAAACACTGAATTTAAATATCAAATAGCGTTAATTATTTTAAATTTAAATATAACAATTCTTATACGTTACTAATGAATAATATATAACAAACTTAAAATTTAATTAGATTTAAATATAAATACAATGATAGTAATAACATTGTTTATAGTATTAATTGAATTACAATTCTATAGCCCACTACAGCAAAGCGCACCATAACAAAGCAATTTTTATCAATCAAAACACATTTTTATTAAATCAGGCTCACATTGATGTGTTTGTTTCGCAACGGCAGCCTCAGCGCGTTTTGCTATAGTGAGCAAAAGCCTTATGAGTACAAATATAAATAATTTAATTAGAGTTTTATTTTGTTAAGATTGATTTATTTATAATAAAATATTAATTCTTATTTTTTTTTTTTGTGTTTTCTTTTTGCATATTTCTATTGTATTTCTTTTGCATTTATTGTATTCTTTCTATACATCATTGTACTCCTTTCACTCATCACCCCAATACCCATCTGCCCATCATTGTATTTCTTTTGTTTATTACAGTATTCCTTTTGCTTATCAATGTGTTTTGCCTGCTCTTTAATGTATTCCTTCTGCTCATCATTGTATTCTGTCTGCTCATCACAATATTCCTCTTGGTTATCACTATATTCTTTCTGATCATCACTATATTCCTCCTGGTCATTATTGTATTTTTTTCTGCTCATTATTGTAATTCAGTCTTCATCAAGAAACTCAATTCTTTAAAAAGCAAAAATAACATTAAAGTTATTGAAATGTTATTAAGTAATAATTTTATAAAGCTTTACAATAAAATTACGATTTGTTTACCTTGAATTTTCTAAAGCATAAATTAAATCTTGCCATCAGCTTCTTAATAGTAAAAGTAGAACTTCCATTAATCATTCGTAAACTAAAGTTTCGGCATTGATCTAAATTCTGTCATCTTTACTGGCATCGTCTTTCTTAGAAGTAAGCAGTTTCATACAATGTTTAAACTGAAGAAGTTCTTCGATGTATAAATCAACTTCTACTTATCTTTGTATTCCGTCTGCTCAACATTGAATTCCATCTGCTCATCATTTAGTATTCCATCAATGGTATCCATTTTATTGGAAATTGAGAAAACCCAATTCTGTAAAAAAATCAAATACAACATTAAAGTAATTAAAATGTTGTTATGTAGTAATTTTTAAACATTTAATAAATTTATTATTCACTTACCTAGAATGTGCTTAAAACATAAATAAGTTCCTTCCCTCAGCTTCGGCATTTATTCGTCTGCTATTATCTTCTGACGTCAGCTCCTTAGAAGGTAAGCACCATGTTTAAACTAAAGAAGTTCTTCCGTGTATAAGTTTAGGCATTCCGCAATAAAATATATAATTTTTAAATTTAATTTTTTATTAAATTATAGTTTTTAATATTATTGTTATAAAATTTATTTTAAACTGTTTAATTATTATAATCAAATTAAAATAAAAGTAAAACAACTCCAAAACACGTCCAAAAAAGCCAAAACACTGCTTGCTTTCTACTTAAACGTATTTTTAACGTAAAATTTATTAAAATAAAAAAATATTTAAAAAAATATTGTGATCTGAAAAATAGCTTAACACAAGAGTCCACTATCAGTCATCACTCTTTTAAACTTTGTTGCGCACTAAATTGTTACTTTCCACACGCATGCTACCGAGACGACATTCCGCATCAAACTGAACGAACTGAATCGCTTACTTACTCAACCGACGCAGGGAACTAAAAATCTTTCTTGAAACAAAATATTAATATATTAATAAACGTGAGTAATCAAAAATACTTTCTTGCAATAAACTGTATACTTTTTAAAATTGCTTTTCATTTGATAACAAATTTCTCCAATAGATTAAATTATATAAAAATGTTCTTGATTTAATAGAATTTTTTTCTCAAAGTTAAAACAGATTACAGATATATGTAGATAAGCTCAACTAACTATAGCTATACATAAAATCTATTTAATTTCTATGTTCTGTGAGAAACTCTCATCTTGTAATCTCTAATCGCCATTTGAAGCATCAACATAATCAAATGTGTGATTTAAAAAAAATGCTTAACATCTGCTATGTAGAATATATGAATAGAATATATTTTTTCTTATTACATAATTGTATTGCATGGTTATCTACGTACACAATTTTAAACATTGAGAAAATTTTAGGTAAAAACTTTTAATAACTTTTTAAAAATACTCACCTAAACCTTGTTAGAATTCTAAGTAATAGCAAAGTCTTTAAGAGAAAACTGTATTATGCAATTTACACTACTCTGAACCGACTGATCAAAGTTTATTACAACTAATAAAAAAAAAAATTATTTAACATTACTGACAGAAGCAGAAACCTTATCTAAACTGAGACCTTTTTTATTGTAGTTATGTACATTAGTCTGCCTCTAGATTTAAAAATTACGTTTTTCCAATAAAAATACTTTGCAATAAATTAAAACGTGAAAATTCTCTAAAAAAAAGCATATACTTTATATAATTACCGCACATTTAATTAGAGAAAAACCAATAAAACTTAAAAATTCTTCAAAATCGCTTAAAATCACAAAAACGTATAAGAATGTAAATATCGACAATGTTTGAAATTAATCAAGAATCAATTCAAAATGAGCTTCTAAAAAAATTAATTTTGTTTTGTGAATGTTTTAAAATATTATAACAAATTTGGTACAAGCAGCAAAAAATTTGGAAATTTTCAATTACAAATTAAAAAAGTGTAATTCAATTAAATATTTTCTATATATCATGCAGTCTTTTGCTTGTTTATTCCCTTAAAATTGTAAAAAAACTTCATACTACTAAGCAACTAACATTACTTGTTATAAAATCTTAAATATACGCAACTAAAATTGCATAATTAAAATTACCAACATTACAGCAAACCATTTCATTGAGCGCCATCTCAAACAGTTTCTATGAATTACTAGTTCAGTCACATTTAAAAAAAAGTCGCTTAAATTGCTTCACAAATTCTTTTAATACGCTACAATATTAATAATTAAATATATTAGAATTGCTAATTATTTAAAATAAACTTTGGAATTGTATTGATTTATAAAATTAATGTTGAGACATCTTACGTAATTTTTGTTAACTAAGTTTGCATTAATAAACATTATCGTCACGAGACGGCGCTAGCTACAGCATAGGTGTAGGCAAAATATTTTTATAACAGATTAAATAAAATTATATTATAATTAATTTTAATCTAATTTTGTACAATTCAGATAATAAATTATTAATTGTATGTAGATTATTTAATTCTCATAAAGCTGTAATGTATTTAATTTAAATATTAGTCTAAATTTTCTTCTTCTTCTTGTTCCACTCCTATCGGAGATTGGAAATCATCAATGCTATCTTTATTCTATTCACTGCTGTCCTAAACAGTTCTGCGGTACTGCAGCTGTACCATTCGCGCAAATTTCGAAGCCATGAAGTTTTGCGTCTCCCTACATTTCGCTTTCCCTTTATCTTCCCTTCCATAATAATTTGGAGAAATCCGTATTTTGGTCCCCTGGCTACATGTCCGAAGTAACTTAGTTTCCTGGTTTTAATACTAAGGATTATTTCACATTCTTTTTCCATCCTCCGAAGTACCTCGGTGTTTGTTACATGATCGACCTAGGATATCCTCAGTATTCTTCGATAGCACCACATCTCAAAAGCCTGTATCTTGTTTATGTGGGCTTGTTTTAGTGTCCAACTTTCTATACCGTAAAGTAAAATCGAAAAGACATAGCAGCGTAGCATCCTTACTCTAAGATTTAGGGAGAGATCTCTGTTGTTGAAGAAGGTATTCATTTTTATAAATGCATTTCTGGCTATCTCTATTCTTGTTCTTATTTCTTTAGTTTGGTCTGTGTCGCTACTTATCCAAGTGCCGAGGTATTTGTAGGTGTCTACTCTATCTATATTGGTGTTAGAAATTCTCAGGTTGTCAACGATGTTGTTGTTTTTTGAGATTGCCATAAATTTTGTTTTCTTTAAGTTCATTTTAATGCCCCATTTATTGCAAATGTCTAAATTTTAGTTTTAGCAAATTATTTAGCAATAAAATAATTTTAAAAAAAGTTTAAAACGTTGGAATATGTAGGTAATGTAAATGCATAGATATATGCAGGGTTGGGTAAATGTATGGAAACACCTAACCTCTGACTGTATTTTTAATTTATTTCAAAAATGACCTTAATAAAAGTTTTTGTATAAAGTTTTTGTATATTTTTGAATCTAAAATGATAAATTGTAAGATGTTTTTTGTGTCAATTCACAATCACAGCTGTAATTTATTTACACAATAGTACTTCAGTAAGAGCTTACATTTAGTTTAAATAAATAAGTAACAAAATACATTAATAATTAATTTTAAAAAGTGTCAACTGTTACAAAATGTTGCTATTATCATTTTTTAACTTTTAATTAATGCTATAAATCTAAATAAAATGACAGAACTGAAAAGTATTGAAGCATTTTATTATGAAATCAAAAATTCTCTACTGTTAATACAAATTAATTAATTTCAAGAAGTATCAACTGTTAAAGAAAGTTGCTATCATTATTTTCTTACTAAAACAAATGCTATAAGTTCAATTAAAACAACAAACTTAAAAAATATTGAACTATTGAAGAAAACAAACAAAATTTCTCTTTGTTACCTACAAAATAATAAATTTTACTATGTAGCAAATGTCAAAAAAAAGTTGAAAATATTATTTCCCAACTAAAACAAGTGCTATAAATTTAAATAAAACATCTAAACTAAAAAATATTGTCTCAAACAAAACAAAGTCTCTCTTCATAAGTTATAAAATAATTAATTTACTTAAGTAGCAACTCTTAAAGAAAGTTGCTATCACCAATTACTAACAAATGCTACAAATCCAATTAAAATAACAAAAGTAAAAAATATTGAAGCATTCCAAAATAAAAATATCTTTTCGTAAATTATGTTTGCAAATAGAACCAAATTGTTCTATTTGCAAATATAATTTGACAAAAAAAAGCGGTCGGTATGGTCTTAATAGAATAAACTAAACCAAATGTTACGTTGATCTACAAGCAGTTTTTCCAATCAATATTGACCAGCTATGTTGCGTTGCTTAGTTATTATTGAATTAACAGCTATCTAACAAACTGTTAAATGAATTAATTGCCAAAAACAACTTTGTCTTATTAATATTATCTGAAAATATTCCTAAACTGTTAAATATGATGTTTGATAATGTGGATTAGGTACCAAATGTTTAAAGTTTCAAAATAAGGGTTATTAAGTATGACAGTCAACAATCTGTGAAAACTATTAGTTGACCCAAAACATATTAAAAACTCATAAATAAAATAAAATAAATGTTGATTATGTCAGATATTAATTTAGACATTTGTTCCACTGAATGACATTAAAAAATATGTAAACTTAACTTATGAATGGTTGATGTTACTGATAATTAATTATTCATACTATATGTAAGTATTGAAGCGTCAAATTATTAAAATTGCAATAGTTTTATTTTTGACAAATATTTTAACTGTTTTAATTTTTTATTAAACGTCACTTTTAACAGTTAATTCTTAGAACACCGTTTTAAACCCAGTATAGTCAAAAGTTTTTCAATTAATTAAAAAAAAAAACCTCAAGTTAGTTCGAAGCCAAATACTACAAATCTTGAAAAAAAATTATTCTCAACTTTTTTTTGTAAAAATTGACACTAAATTTTTTTATTATTTTAAAAATTTGCATTGTTTAAAGTGATTTGAAACTTTATACCACTATATACTTTTCATAAAATAAGAAAGAACACCGTTTCAAATTTTATTTTGTACAAATTAACACTTTAGACTAAATTATTTTAAAGATTTTGTTGGTTTAAAGACAAATATATTTTTAAACAATTTTTTGCATAAAATGACACTTTAGACATCAAATAACCAAAATTGAAAAATATTTTATAAATAACTTTTTATAGTTAATTTAATTCTCAACAATAAATGTTTGAAACATTTTTCAATACTTTTAATTATTAATAATAAAACACAAATAGTGTAAAAGTTCAAAAAAAGTTTATTGTTTACAACAAAAATCTGGGAGTCATACCAAAGTATATTTCCATCCGAGCTAGCAGCAACTATACAGCAGCAACCAAAGTAGTCCAACATGCCAAAACAACATGGTTACAAAAAGACTTCAAGCAGGCCTTTTTGTCTACATATCTTAAAGTAGTTCATTCAGAATTGTCATTTAAGCTTCACAATGTAGAATTTGACATTTTATACAATTCAATCCGCGATAAAATTAATCATTTAGAAAAAATATTTAACTCAAAATAATAAACTCAAACGTCTAATGTTAAACAATCAACCTATTAATACCGCACTATACCAACTTTTTTTGATAGATTTATTAATTTAACTTCTAAGTCATTTTTAACTCAAGAAACAAATTTATTATCAAAAGGATTTAAATATAATATTAAACCAGTAATTAAAAAATCAGATATTTAAAATTTCAATTGAAAATAAATGCCTTTTAAAATCAAACAATTATCTAATCAGTAAACCAAGTGTTGATATTCAAATTGCAAAAAACATTAAAAATAAATCTAACGAAAGTAATATTACTTTTACTAAAGCTGATAAAGGTAATACGGTAGTAGCGATATCCAACACAGAGTACAATAGCAAAGTCATTAATTTCCTGGATCAAAACTTTAATTCTTTAAAAAATATTCGACTAGGAAATTTCAAAAACAATTAAAATCTATTTTTTCAGTTAATATTGCCCTTTTTAGTGAGAAACAAAAATTTTTTCTTTCAACTATGAACCCAAGACCACCAAAATTATATGATTTACTTAAACTTCATAAAATAGATAAACCATCCGCCCAGTGGTTTTTGGCCCTTGTAGAAATTTATCTAAATCTATAATTAATATTATTTTAGATTTTACTAAATTTAGTTCTAAGTATTCAGTCAAAAATTCTATTCAACTAATTGATAAAATTTCCAATATTATTTTAACACAAAATTGCTCAGTAATCTCCTTTGATGTGGTTAATTTATTCAAGTATACCCCCCAGCTATGTAATTAGTATTATAGAGAACATGCTTAAAATAAACAACATTAATCCTTCAGTTGTAACCAAAATCCTATTATTCATAGAAGAAATATTTATTTGTTGGGAAGGTAATAATGTAATTTAAATACTTGTATGCTTGAGATCTTTATTTTTGACTAGTTTCGACTTATTTAGTCATCTTCAGGTATAAGATAAACTCTGATAAGTTGGGCCGTATTTGCCATTGTAATATTGTTGTTATTCAGAGATGCATACATTGAGGTTATGTTGGGAAGGTAATAATGTAATTTAAATACTTGTATGCTTGAGATCTTTATTTTCGACTAGTTTCGACTTATTTAGTCATCTTCAGGTATAAGATAAACTCTGATAAGTTGGGCCGTATTTGCCATTGTAATATTGTTGTTATTCAGAGATGCATACATTGAGGTTATGTTGGGAAGGTAATAATGTAATTTAAATACTTGTATGCTTGAGATCTTTATTTTCGACTAGTTTCGACTTATTTAGTCATCTTCAGGTATAAGATAAACTCTGATAAGTTGGGCCGTATTTGCCATTGTAATATTGTTGTTATTCAGAGATGCATACATTGAGGTTATGTTGGGAAGGTAATAATGTAATTTAAATACTTGTATGCTTGAGATCTTTATTTTCGACTATTTTATATTTTTATTTGGTTGGTTTTGACTTTATAAGAAAATGTTTCAAATAAAAATGATTTAAAATGCAATTTTTTAACCGATTTTAGTATACAGATAATTTATTTAAAAAATTTTAATGATTTTTTTTAGTAAAATTAATTTAATAAAATTAAATTTTTATTTGGTTGGTTTTGACTTTATAAGAAAATGTTTCAAATAAAAATGATTTAGAATGCAATTTACAACTGATTTTATTATACAGATAATTTATTTAAATTTTTTTAACGTTTTTTTTTAGTAAAATTAATTTAATAAAATCAAGTTTTTATTTGGTTGGTTTTGACTTTATAAGAAAATGTTTTAAATAAAAGTGATTTAGAATGCAATTTACAGACGATTTTATTATACAAATAATTAATTTAATTTTTTTTAACAATTTTTTTTAGTAAAATTAATTTATTAAAATTAAATTTTTATTTGGTTAGTTTTGACTTTATAAGAAAATGTTTCAAATAAAAATGATTTAAAATGCAATTTACAACCGTTTTTATTATACAGATAATTTATTTAAATTTTTTTAACGATTTTTTTAGTAAAATTAATTTAATAAAATCAATTTTTTATTTGGTTGGTTTTGACTTTATAAGAAAATGTTTTAAATAAAAGTGATTTAAAATGCAATTTACAGACGATTTTATTATACAGATAATTTATTTAAATTTTTTTAACGATTTTTTTTAGTAAAATTAATTTAATGAAATCAATTTTTTATTTTTTTGGTTTTGACTTTATAAAAAAATGTTTCAAATAAAAATGATTTAAAATGCAATTTACAACCGATTTTATTATACAGATAATTTATTTAAATTTTTTTAACAATTTTTTTTAGTAAAATTAATTTAATAAAATTAAATTTTTATTTGGTTGGTTTTGACTTTATAAGAAAATGTTTCAAATAAAAATGATTTAAAATGCAATTTACAATTGATTTTATTATACAGATAATTAATTTAAATTTTTTTAACGATTTTTTTTAGTAAAATTAATTTAATAAAATTAAATTTTTATTTGGTTGGTTTTGACTTTATAAGAAAATGTTTCAAATAAAAATGATTTAAAATGCAATTTACAACCGATTTTATTATACAGATAATTTATATAAATTTTTTTAACGATTTTTTTTAGTAAAATTAATTTAATAAAATCAATTTTTTATTTGGTTGGTTTTGACTTTATAAGAAAATGTTTTAAATAAAAATGATTTAAAATGCAATTTACAACCGATTTTATTATACAGATAATTTATTTAAATTTTTTTAACGATTTTTTTTAGTAAAATTAATTTAATAAAATCAATTTTTTATTTGGTTGGTTTTGACTTTATAAGAAAATGTTTTAAATAAAAATGATTTTAAATGCAATTTACAACCGATTTTATTATACAGATAAATTATTTAAATTTTTTTAACGATTTTTTTTAGTAAAATTAATTTAGTAAAATCAATTTTTTATTTGGTTGGTTTGGACTTTATAAGAAAATGTTTTAAATAAAAGTGATTTAGAATGCAATTTACAGACGATTTTATTATACAGATAATTAATTTAATTTTTTTTAACAATTTTTTTTAGTAAAATTAATTTATTAAAATTAAATTTTTATTTGGTTAGTTTTGACTTTATAAGAAAATGTTTCAAATAAAAATAATTTAAAATGCAATTTACAACCGATTTTATTATACAGATAATTTATTTAAATTTTTTTAACGATTTTTTTTAGTAAAATAAATTTAATAAAATCAATTTTTTATTTGGTTGGTTTTGACTTTATAAGAAAATGTTTTAAATAAAAGTGATTTAGAATGCAATTTACAGACGATTTTATTATACAGACAATTTATTTAAGTTTTTTTAACGATTTTTTTTAGTAAAATTAATTTATTAAAATCAATTTTTTATTTGGTTGGTTTTGACTTTATAAGAAAATGTTTTAAATAAAAGTGATTTAGAATGCAATTTACAGACGATTTTATTATTCAGATAATTTATTTAATTTTTTTTAACGATTTTTTTTAGTAAAATTAATTTAATAAAATTTTATTTTTATTTGGTTGGTTTTGACTTTATAAGAAAATGTTTTAAATAAAAATGATTTTAAATGCAATTTACAACCGATTTTATTATACAGATAATTTATTTTAATTTTTTTAACGATTTTTTTTAGTAAAATTAATTTAATAAAATCAATTTTTAATTTGGTTGGTTTTGACTTTATAAGAAAATGTTTTAAATACAAGTGATTTAGAATGCAATTTACAGACGATTTTATTATTCAGATAATTTATTTAATTTTTTTTAACAATTTTTTTTAGTATAATTAATTTAATAAAATTAAATTTTTATTTGGTTGGTTTTGACTTTATAAGAAAATGTTTCAAATAAAAATGATTTAAAATGCAATTTACAACCGATTTTATTATACAGATAATTTATATAAATTTTTTTAACGATTTTTTTTATATAAATTAATTTAATAAAATCAATTTTTTATTTGGTTGGTTTTGACTTTATAAGAAAATGTTTTAAATAAAAATGATTTAAAATGCAATTTACAACCGATTTTATTAAACAGATAATTTATTTAAATTTTTTTAACGATTTTTTTTAGTAAAATTAATTTAATAAAATCAGTTTTTTATTTGGTTGGTTTTGACTTTATAAGAAAATGTTTTAAATAAAAATGATTTAAAATGCAATTTACAACCGATTTTATTATACAGATAATTTATTTAAATTTTTTTAACGATTTTTTTAGTAAAATTAATTTAATAAAATTAAATTTTTATTTGGTTGGTTTTGACTTTATAAGAAAATGTTTCAAATAAAAATGATTTAAAATGCAAATTACAACCGATTTTATTATACAGATAATTTATTTAATTTTTTTAACGATTTTTTTTAGTAAAATTAATTTAATAAAATCAATTTTTTACTTGGTTGGTTTTGACTTTATAAGAAAATGTTTTAAATAAAAATGATTTAAAATGTAATTTACAACCGATTTTATTATACAGATAATTTATTTAAATTTTTTTAACGATTTTTTTTAGTAAAATTAATTTAATAAAATCAATTTTTTATTTGGTTGGTTTTGACTTTATAAGAAAAGGTTTTAAATAAAAATGATTTAAAATGCAATTTACAACCGATTTTATTATACAGATAATTTATTTAAATTTTTTTAACGATTTTTTTTAGTAAAATTAATTTAATAAAATTAAATTTTTATTTTGTTGGTTTTGACTTTATAAGAAAATGTTTCAAAGAAAAATGATTTAAAATGCAATTTACAACCGATTTTATTATACAGATAATTTATTTAAATTTTTTTAACGAATTTTTTTAGTAAAATTAATTTAATAAAATCAATTTTTTATTTGGTTGGTTTTGACTTTATAAGAAAATGTTTTAAATAAAAATGATTTAAAAAGCAATTTACAACCGATTTTATTATACAGATAATTTATTTAAATTTTTTTAACGATTTTTTTTAGTAAAATTAATTTAATAAAATCAATTTTTTATTTGGTTGGTTTTGACTTTATAAGAAAATGTTTTAAATAAAAGTGATTTAGAATGCAATTTACAGACGATTTTATTATACAGATAATTAATTTAATTTTTTTTAACAATTTTTTTTAGTAAAATTAATTTATTAAAATTTAATTTTTATTTGGTTAGTTTTGACTCTATAAGAAAATGTTTCAAATAAAAATGATTTAAAATGCAATTTACAACCGATTTTATTATACAGATAATTTATTTAAATTTTTTTAACGATTTTTTTTAGTAAAATTAATTTAATAAAATCAATTTTTTATTTGGTTGGTTTTGACTTTATAAGAAAATGTTTTAAATAAAAGTGATTTAGAATGCAATTTACAGACGATTTTATTATACAGATAATTTATTTAATTTTTTTTAACGATTTTTTTTAGTAAAATTAATTTAATAAAATTAAATTTTTATTTGGTTGGTTTTGACTTTATAAGAAAATGTTTCAAATAAAAATGATTTAAAATGCAATTTACAACCGATTTTATTATACAGATAATTTATTTAAAAATTTTTAACGATTTTTTTTAGTAAAATTAATTTAATAAAATTAAATTTTTATTTGGTTGGATTTGACTTTATAAGAAAATGTTTCAAATAAAAATGATTTAAAATGCAATTTACAACCAATTTTGGTATACAGATAATTTATTTAAATTTTTTTAACGATTTTTTTTAGTAAAATTAATTTAATAAAATCAATTTTTTATTTGGTTGGTTTTGACTTTATAAAAAAATGTTTTAATTAAAAGTGATTTAGAATGCAATTTACAGACGATTTTTTTATACAGATAATTTATTTAATTTTTTTTAACAATTTTTTTTAATAAAATTAATTTATTAAAATTAAATTTTTATTTGGTTGGTTTTGACTTTATAAGAAAATGTTTCAAATAAAAATGATTTAAAATGCAATTTAAAACCGATTTTATTATACAGATAATTTATTTAAATTTTATTAGCGATTTTTTTTAGTAAAATTAATTTAATAAAATTAAATTTTTATTTGGTTGGTTTTGACTTTATAAGAAAATGTTTCAAATAAAAATGATTTAAAATGCAATTTACAACCGATTTTAGTATACAGATAATTTATTTAAAAATTTTTAATGATTTTTTTTAGTAAAATTAATTTAATAAAATTAAATTTTTATTTGGTTGGATTTGACTTTATAAGAAAATGTTTCAAATAAAAATGATTTAAAATGCAATTTACAACCAATTTTGGTATACAGATAATTTATTTAAATTTTTTTAACGATTTTTTTTAGTAAAATTAATTTAATAAAATCAATTTTTTATTTGGTTGGTTTTGACTTTATAAAAAAATGTTTTAATTAAAAGTGATTTAGAATGCAATTTACAGACGATTTTATTATACAAATAATTAATTTAATTTTTTTTAACAATTTTTTTTAGTAAAATTAATTTATTAAAATTAAATTTTTATTTGGTTAGTTTTGACTTTATAAGAAAATGTTTCAAATAAAAATGATTTAAAATGCAATTTACAACCGTTTTTATTATACAGATAATTTATTTAAATTTTTTTAACGATTTTTTTTAGTAAAATTAATTTAATAAAATCAATTTTTTATTTGGTTGGTTTTGACTTTATAAGAAAATGTTTTAAATAAAAGTGATTTAAAATGCAATTTACAGACGATTTTATTATACAGATAATTTATTTAAATTTTTTTAACGATTTTTTTTAGTAAAATTAATTTAATGAAATCAATTTTTTATTTTTTTGGTTTTGACTTTATAAAAAAATGTTTCAAATAAAAATGATTTAAAATGCAATTTACAACCGATTTTATTATACAGATAATTTATTTAAATTTTTTTAACAATTTTTTTTAGTAAAATTAATTTAATAAAATTAAATTTTTATTTGGTTGGTTTTGACTTTATAAGAAAATGTTTCAAATAAAAATGATTTAAAATGCAATTTACAACCGATTTTATTATACAGATAATTAATTTAAATTTTTTTAACGATTTTTTTTAGTAAAATTAATTTAATAAAATTAAATTTTTATTTGGTTGGTTTTGACTTTATAAGAAAATGTTTCAAATAAAAATGATTTAAAATGCAATTTACAACCGATTTTTTTATACAGATAATTTATATAAATTTTTTTAACGATTTTTTTTAGTAAAATTAATTTAATAAAATCAATTTTTTATTTGGTTGGTTTTGACTTTATAAGAAAATGTTTTAAATAAAAATGATTTAAAATGCAATTTACAACCGATTTTATTATACAGATAATTTATTTAAATTTTTTTAACGATTTTTTTTAGTAAAATTAATTTAATAAAATCAATTTTTTATTTGGTTGGTTTTGACTTTATAAGAAAATGTTTTAAATAAAAATGATTTTAAATGCAATTTACAACCGATTTTATTATACAGATAAATTATTTAAATTTTTTTAACGATTTTTTTTAGTAAAATTAATTTAGTAAAATCAATTTTTTATTTGGTTGGTTTGGACTTTATAAGAAAATGTTTTAAATAAAAGTGATTTAGAATGCAATTTACAGACGATTTTATTATACAGATAATTAATTTAATTTTTTTTAACAATTTTTTTTTAGTAAAATTAATTTATTAAAATTAAATTTTTATTTGGTTAGTTTTGACTTTATAAGAAAATGTTTCAAATAAAAATAATTTAAAATGCAATTTACAACCGATTTTATTATACAGATAATTTATTTAAATTTTTTTAACGATTTTTTTTAGTAAAATAAATTTAATAAAATCAATTTTTTATTTGGTTGGTTTTGACTTTATAAGAAAATGTTTTAAATAAAAGTGATTTAGAATGCAATTTACAGACGATTTTATTATACAGACAATTTCTTTAAGTTTTTTTAACGATTTTTTTTAGTAAAATTAATTTAATAAAATCAATTTTTTATTTGGTTGGTTTTGACTTTATAAGAAAATGTTTTAAATAAAAGTGATTTAGAATGCAATTTACAGACGATTTTATTATTCAGATAATTTATTTAATTTTTTTTAACGATTTTTTTTAGTAAAATTAATTTAATAAAATTTTATTTTTATTTGGTTGGTTTTGACTTTATAAGAAAATGTTTTAAATAAAAATGATTTTAAATGCAATTTACAACCGATTTTATTATACAGATAATTTATTTTAATTTTTTTAACGATTTTTTTTAGTAAAATTAATTTAATAAAATCAATTTTTAATTTGGTTGGTTTTGACTTTATAAGAAAATGTTTTAAATACAAGTGATTTAGAATGCAATTTACAGACGATTTTATTATTCAGATAATTTATTTAATTTTTTTTAACAATTTTTTTTAGTATAATTAATTTAATAAAATTAAATTTTTATTTGGTTGGTTTTGACTTTATAAGAAAATGTTTCAAATAAAAATGATTTAAAATGCAATTTACAACCGATTTTATTATACAGATAATTTATATAAATTTTTTTAACGATTTTTTTTATATAATAAAATCAATTTTTTATTTGGTTGGTTTTGACTTTATAAGAAAATGTTTTAAATAAAAATGATTTAAAATGCAATTTACAACCGATTTTATTATACAGATAATTTATTTAAATTTTTTTAACGATTTTTTTTAGTAAAATTAATTTAATAAAATCAGTTTTTTATTTGGTTGGTTTTGACTTTATAAGAAAATGTTTTAAATAAAAATGATTTAAAATGCAATTTACAACCGATTTTATTATACAGATAATTTATTTAAATTTTTTTAACGATTTTTTTTAGTAAAATTAATTTAATAAAATTAAATTTTTATTTGGTTGGTTTTGACTTTATAAGAAAATGTTTCAAATAAAAATGATTTAAAATGCAAATTACAACCGACTTTATTATACAGATAATTTATTTAATTTTTTTAACGATTTTTTTTAGTAAAATTAATTTAATAAAATCAATTTTTTACTTGGTTGGTTTTGACTTTATAAGAAAATGTTTAAAATAAAAGTGATTTAGAATGCAATTTACAGACGATTTTATTATACAGATAATTTATTTAAATTTTTTTAACGATTTTTTTTAGTAAAATTAATTTAATAGAATCAATTTTTTATTTGGTTGGTTTTGACTTTATAAGAAAATTTTTTAAATAAAAGTGATTTAGAATGCAATTTACAGACGATTTTATTATTCAGATAATTTATTTAATTTTTTTTAACGATTTTTTTTAGTAAAATTAATTTAATAAAATTTAATTTTTATTTGGTTGGTTTTGACTTTATAAGAAAATGTTTCAAATAAAAATGATTTAAAATGCAATTTACAACCGATTTTATTATACAGATAATTTATTTTAATTTTTTTAACGATTTTTTTTACTAAAATTTTAATAAAATCAATTTTTAATTTGGTTGGTTTTGACTTTATAAGAAAATGTTTTAAATAAAATTGATTTAGAATGCAATTTACAGACGATTTTATTATTCAGATAATTTATTTAATTTTTTTTAACAATTTTTTTTAGTAAAATTAATTTAATAAAATTTAATTTTTATTTGGTTAGTTTTGACTTTATAAGAAAATGTTTCAAATAAAAATGATTTAAAATGCAATTTACAACCAATTTTGGTATACAGATAATTTATTTAAATTTTTTTAACGATTTTTTTTAGTAAAATTAATTTAATAAAATCAATTTTTTATTTGGTTGGTTTTGACTTTATAAAAAAATGTTTTAATTAAAAGTGATTTAGAATGCAATTTACAGACGATTTTATTATACAGATAATTTATTTAATTTTTTTTAACAATTTTTTTTAGTAAAATTAATTTAATAAAATTAAATTTTTATTTGGTTGGTTTTGTTTTTATAAGAAAATGTTTCAAATAAAAATGATTTAAAATGCAATTTAAAACCGATTTTATTATACAGATAATTTATTTAAATTTTATTAGCGATTTTTTTTAGTAAAATTAATTTAATAAAAATATATTTTTATTTGGTTGGTTTTGACTTTATAAGAAAATGTTTCAAATAAAAATGATTTAAAATGCAATTTTTTAACCGATTTTAGTATACAGATAATTTATTTAAAAAATTTTAATGATTTTTTTTAGTAAAATTAATTTAATAAAATTAAATTTTTATTTGGTTGGTTTTGACTTTATAAGAAAATGTTTCAAATAAAAATGATTTAGAATGCAATTTACAACTGATTTTATTATACAGATAATTTATTTAAATTTTTTTAACGTTTTTTTTTAGTAAAATTAATTTAATAAAATCAAGTTTTTATTTGGTTGGTTTTGACTTTATAAGAAAATGTTTTAAATAAAAGTGATTTAGAATGCAATTTACAGACGATTTTATTATACAAATAATTAATTTAATTTTTTTTAACAATTTTTTTTAGTAAAATTAATTTATTAAAATTAAATTTTTATTTGGTTAGTTTTGACTTTATAAGAAAATGTTTCAAATAAAAATGATTTAAAATGCAATTTACAACCGTTTTTATTATACAGATAATTTATTTAAATTTTTTTAACGATTTTTTTTAGTAAAATTAATTTAATAAAATCAATTTTTTATTTGGTTGGTTTTGACTTTATAAGAAAATGTTTTAAATAAAAGTGATTTAAAATGCAATTTACAGACGATTTTATTATACAGATAATTTATTTAAATTTTTTTAACGATTTTTTTTAGTAAAATTAATTTAATGAAATCAATTTTTTATTTTTTTGGTTTTGACTTTATAAAAAAATGTTTCAAATAAAAATGATTTAAAATGCAATTTACAACCGATTTTATTATACAGATAATTTATTTAAATTTTTTTAACAATTTTTTTTAGTAAAATTAATTTAATAAAATTAAATTTTTATTTGGTTGGTTTTGACTTTATAAGAAAATGTTTCAAATAAAAATGATTTAAAATGCAATTTACAATCGATTTTATTATACAGATAATTAATTTAAATTTTTTTAACGATTTTTTTTAGTAAAATTAATTTAATAAAATTAAATTTTTATTTGGTTGGTTTTGACTTTATAAGATGTTTCAAATAAAAATGATTTAAAATGCAATTTACAACCGATTTTATTATACAGATAATTTATATAAATTTTTTTAACGATTTTTTTTAGTAAAATTAATTTAATAAAATCAATTTTTTATTTGGTTGGTTTTGACTTTATAAGAAAATGTTTTAAATAAAAATGATTTAAAATGCAATTTACAACCGATTTTATTATACAGATAATTTATTTAAATTTTTTTAACGATTTTTTTTAGTAAAATTAATTTAATAAAATCAATTTTTTATTTGGTTGGTTTTGACTTTATAAGAAAATGTTTTAAATAAAAATGATTTTAAATGCAATTTACAACCGATTTTATTATACAGATAAATTATTTAAATTTTTTTAACGATTTTTTTTAGTAAAATTAATTTAGTAAAATCAATTTTTTATTTGGTTGGTTTGGACTTTATAAGAAAATGTTTTAAATAAAAGTGATTTAGAATGCAATTTACAGACGATTTTATTATACAGATAATTAATTTAATTTTTTTTAACAATTTTTTTTAGTAAAATTAATTTATTAAAATTAAATTTTTATTTGGTTAGTTTTGACTTTATAAGAAAATGTTTCAAATAAAAATAATTTAAAATGCAATTTACAACCGATTTTATTATACAGATAATTTATTTAAATTTTTTTAACGATTTTTTTTAGTAAAATAAATTTAATAAAATCAATTTTTTATTTGGTTGGTTTTGACTTTATAAGAAAATGTTTTAAATAAAAGTGATTTAGAATGCAATTTACAGACGATTTTATTATACAGACAATTTATTTAAGTTTTTTTAACGATTTTTTTTAGTAAAATTAATTTATTAAAATCAATTTTTTATTTGGTTGGTTTTGACTTTATAAGAAAATGTTTTAAATAAAAGTGATTTAGAATGCAATTTACAGACGATTTTATTATTCAGATAATTTATTTAATTTTTTTTAACGATTTTTTTTAGTAAAATTAATTTAATAAAATTTTATTTTTATTTGGTTGGTTTTGACTTTATAAGAAAATGTTTTAAATAAAAATGATTTTAAATGCAATTTACAACCGATTTTATTATACAGATCATTTATTTTAATTTTTTTAACGATTTTTTTTAGTAAAATTAATTTAATAAAATCAATTTTTAATTTGGTTGGTTTTGACTTTATAAGAAAATGTTTTAAATACAAGTGATTTAGAATGCAATTTACAGACGATTTTATTATTCAGATAATTTATTTAATTTTTTTTAACAATTTTTTTTAGTATAATTAATTTAATAAAATTAAATTTTTATTTGGTTGGTTTTGACTTTATAAGAAAATGTTTCAAATAAAAATGATTTAAAATGCAATTTACAACCGATTTTATTATACAGATAATTTATATAAATTTTTTTAACGATTTTTTTTATATAAATTAATTTAATAAAATCAATTTTTTATTTGGTTGGTTTTGACTTTATAAGAAAATGTTTTAAATAAAAATGATTTAAAATGCAATTTACAACCGATTTTATTATACAGATAATTTATTTAAATTTTTTTTAAGATTTTTTTTAGTAAAATTAATTTAATAAAATCAGTTTTTTATTTGGTTGGTTTTGACTTTATAAGAAAATGTTTTAAATAAAAATGATTTAAAATGCAATTTACAACCGATTTTATTATACAGATAATTTATTTAAATTTTTTTAACGATTTTTTTAGTAAAATTAATTTAATAAAATTAAATTTTTATTTGGTTGGTTTTGACTTTATAAGAAAATGTTTCAAATAAAAATGATTTAAAATGCAAATTACAACCGATTTTATTATACAGATAATTTATTTAATTTTTTTAACGATTTTTTTTAGTAAAATTAATTTAATAAAATCAATTTTTTACTTGGTTGGTTTTGACTTTATAAGAAAATGTTTTAAATAAAAATGATTTAAAATGTAATTTACAACCGATTTTATTATACAGATAATTTATTTAAATTTTTTTAACGATTTTATTTAGTAAAATTAATTTAATAAAATCAATTTTTTATTTGGTTGGTTTTGACTTTATAAGAAAATGTTTTAAATAAAAATGATTTAAAATGCAATTTACAACCGATTTTATTATACAGATAATTTATTTAAATTTTTTTAACGATTTTTTTTAGTAAAATTAATTTAATAAAATTAAATTTTTATTTTGTTGGTTTTGACTTTATAAGAAAATGTTTCAAAGAAAAATGATTTAAAATGCAATTTACAACCGATTTTATTATACAGATAATTTATTTAAATTTTTTTAACGAATTTTTTTAGTAAAATTAATTTAATAAAATCAATTTTTTATTTGGTTGGTTTTGACTTTATAAGAAAATGTTTTAAATAAAAATGATTTAAAAAGCAATTTACAACCGATTTTATTATACAGATAATTTATTTAAATTTTTTTAACGATTTTTTTTAGTAAAATTAATTTAATAAAATCAATTTTTTATTTGGTTGGTTTTGACTTTATAAGAAAATGTTTTAAATAAAAGTGATTTAGAATGCAATTTACAGACGATTTTATTATACAGATAATTAATTTAATTTTTTTTAACAATTTTTTTTAGTAAAATTAATTTATTAAAATTTAATTTTTATTTGGTTAGTTTTGACTCTATAAGAAAATGTTTCAAATAAAAATGATTTAAAATGCAATTTACAACCGATTTTATTATACAGATAATTTATTTAAATTTTTTTAACGATTTTTTTTAGTAAAATTAATTTAATAAAATCAATTTTTTATTTGGTTGGTTTTGACTTTATAAGAAAATGTTTTAAATAAAAGTGATTTAGAATGCAATTTACAGACGATTTTATTATACAGATAATTTATTTAATTTTTTTTAACGATTTTTTTTAGTAAAATTAATTTAATAAAATTAAATTTTTATTTGGTTGGTTTTGACTTTATAAGAAAATGTTTCAAATAAAAATGATTTAAAATGCAATTTACAACCGATTTTATTATACAGATAATTTATTTAAAAATTTTTAACGATTTTTTTTAGTAAAATTAATTTAATAAAATTAAATTTTTATTTGGTTGGATTTGACTTTATAAGAAAATGTTTCAAATAAAAATGATTTAAAATGCAATTTACAACCGATTTTATTATACAGATAATTTATTTAAATTTTATTAGTGATTTTTAACAATTTTTTTTAGTAAAATTAATTTAATAAAATCAATTTTTTATTTGGTTGGTTTTGAATAAAAATGATTTAAAATGCAATTTACAACCGATTTTATTATACAGATAAATTATTTAAAATTTTTTAACAATTTTTTTTAGTAAAATTAATTTAATAAAATTAAATTTTTATTTGGTTGGTTTTGACTTTATAAGAAAATGTTTAAAAAAAAAATCAATTTTTTATTTGGTTGGTTTTGACTTTATAAGAAAATGTTTTAAATAAAAGTGATTTAGAATGCAATTTACAAACGATTTTATTATACAGATAATTAATGTAATTTTTTTTAACAATTTTTTTTAGTAAAATTAATTTATTAAAATTAAATTTTTATTTGGTTAGTTTTGACTTTATAAGAAAATGTTTCAAATAAAAATGATTTAAAATGCAATTTACAACCGATTTTATTATACAGATAATTTATTTAAATTTTTTTAACGATTTTTTTTAGTAAAATTAATTTAATAAAATCAATTTTTTATTTGGTTGGTTTTGACTTTATAAGAAAATGTTTTAAATAAAAGTGATTTAAAATGCAATTTACAGACGATTTTATTATACAGATAATTTATTTAAATTTTTTTAACGATTTTTTTTATTAAAATTAATTTAATAAAATCATTTTTTTATTTGGTTGGTTTTGACTTTATAAGAAAATGTTTTGAATAAAAATGATTTAAAATGCAATTTACAACCGATTTTATTATACAGATAATTTATTTAAAATTTTTTAACGATTTTTTTTAGTAAAATTAATTTAATAAAATTAAATTTTTATTTGGTTGGTTTTGACTTTATAAGAAAATGTTTCAAATAAAAATGATTTAAAATGCAATTTACAACCGATTTTATTATACAGATAATTTATTTAATTTTTTTAACGATTTTTTTACTAAAATTAATTTAATAAAATCAATTTTTAATTTGGTTGGTTTTGACTTTATAAGAAAATGTTTTAAATAAAAGTGATTTAGAATGCAATTTACAGACGATTTTATTATTCAGATAATTTATTTAATTTTTTTTAACAATTTTTTTTAGTAAAATTAATTTAATAAAATTTAATTTTTATTTGGTTAGTTTTGACTTTATAAGAAAATGTTTCAAATAAAAATGATTTAAAATGCAATTTACAACCAATTTTGGTATACAGATAATTTATTTAAATTTTTTTAACGATTTTTTTTAGTAAAATTAATTTAATAAAATCAATTTTTTATTTGGTTCGTTTTGACTTTATAAAAAAATGTTTTAATTAAAAGTGATTTAGAATGCAATTTACAGACGATTTTATTATACAGATAATTTATTTAATTTTTTTTAACAATTTTTTTTAGTAAAATTAATTTAATAAAATTAAATTTTTATTTGGTTGGTTTTGACTTTATAAGAAAATGTTTCAAATAAAAATGATTTAAAATGCAATTTAAAACCGATTTTCTTATACAGATAATTTATTTAAATTTTATTAGCGATTTTTTTTAGTAAAATTAATTTAATAAAATTAAATTTTTATTTGGTTGGTTTTGACTTTATAAGAAAATGTTTCAAATAAAAATGATTTAAAATGCAATTTACAACCGATTTTAGTATACAGATAATTTATTTAAAAATTTTTAATGATTTTTTTTAGTAAAATTAATTTAATAAAATTAAATTTTTATTTGGTTGGTTTTGACTTTATAAGAAAATGTTTCAAATAAAAATGATTTAGAATGCAATTTACAACTGATTTTATTATACAGATAATTTATTTAAATTTTTTTAACGTTTTTTTTTAGTAAAATTAATTTAATAAAATCAATTTTTTATTTGGTTGGTTTTGACTTTATAAGAAAATGTTTTAAATAAAAGTGATTTAGAATGCAATTTACAGACGATTTTATTATACAGATAATTAATTTAATTTTTTTTAACAATTTTTTTTAGTAAAATTAATTTATTAAAATTAAATTTTTATTTGGTTAGTTTTGACTTTATAAGAAAATGTTTCAAATAAAAATGATTTAAAATGCAATTTACAACCGATTTTATTATACAGATAATTTATTTAAATTTTATTAGTGATTTTTTTTAGTAAAATTAATTTAATAAAATTAAATTTTTATTTGGTTGGTTTTGACTTTATAAGAAAATGTTTCAAATAAAAATGATTTAAAATGCAATTTACAACCGATTTTAGTATACAGATAATTTATTTAAATTTTTTTAACGATTTTTTTTAGTAAAATTAATTTAATAAAATTAAATTTTTATTTGGTTGGTTTTGACTTTATAAGAAAATGTTTCAAATAAAAATGATTTAAAATGCTATTTACAACCGATTTTATTATACAGATAATTTATTTAATTTTTTTAACAATTTTTTTTAGTAAAATTAATTTAATAAAATCAATTTTTTATTTGGTTGGTTTTGACTTTATAAGAAAATGTTTTGAATAAAAATGATTTAAAATGCAATTTACAACCGATTTTATTATACAGATAAATTATTTAAAAATTTTTAACAATTTTTTTTAGTAAAATTAATTTATTAAAATTAAATTTTTATTTGGTTAGTTTTGACTTTATAAGAAAATGTTTCAAATAAAAATGATTTAAAATGCAATTTACAACCGATTTTATTATACAGATAATTTATTTAAATTTTATTAGTGATTTTTTTTAGTAAAATTAATTTAATAAAATTAAATTTTTATTTGGTTGGTTTTGACTTTATAAGAAAATGTTTCAAATAAAAATGATTTAAAATGCAATTTACAACCGATTTTAGTATACAGATAATTTATTTAAATTTTTTTAACGATTTTTTTTAGTAAAATTAATTTAATAAAATTAAATTTTTATTTGGTTGGTTTTGACTTTATAAGAAAATGTTTCAAATAAAAATGATTTAAAATGCTATTTACAACCGATTTTATTATACAGATAATTTATTTAATTTTTTTAACAATTTTTTTTAGTAAAATTAATTTAATAAAATCAATTTTTTATTTGGTTGGTTTTGACTTTATAAGAAAATGTTTTGAATAAAAATGATTTAAAATGCAATTTACAACCGATTTTATTATACAGATAAATTATTTAAAAATTTTTAACAATTTTTTTTAGTAAAATTAATTTAATAAAATTAAATTTTTATTTGGTTGGTTTTGACTTTATAAGAAAATGTTTCAAATAAAAATGATTTAAAATGCAATTTACAACCGATTTTATTATACAGATAATTTATTTAATTTTTTTAACGATTTTTTTTAGTAAAATTAATTTAATAAAATCAATTTTTTATAAAAGAAAATGTTTAAAATAAAAATGATTTAAAATGCAATTTACAACCGATTTTATTATACAGATAATTTATTTAAATTTTTTTAACGATTTTTTTTAGTAAAATTAATTTAATAAAATCAATTTTTTATTTGGTTGGTTATGACTTTATAAGAAAATGTGTTAAATAAAAATGATTTAAAATGCAATTTACAACCGATTTTATTATACAGATAATTTATTTAAATTTTTTTAACGATTTTTTTTAGTAAAATTAATTTAATAAAATTAAATTTTTATTTGGTTAGTTTTATAAGAAAATGTTTCAAATAAAAATGATTTAAAATGCAATTTACAACCGATTTTATTATACAGATAATTTATTTAAATTTTTTTAACGATTTTTTTTAGTAAAATAAATTTAATAAAATCAATTTTTTATTTGGTTGGTTTTGACTTTATAAGAAAATGTTTAAAATAAAAGTGATTTAGAATGCAATTTACAGACGATTTTATTATACAGATAATTTATTTAAATTTTTTTAACGATTTTTTTTAGTAAAATTAATTTAATAGAATCAATTTTTTATTTGGTTGGTTTTGACTTTATAAGAAAATTTTTTAAATAAAAGTGATTTAGAATGCAATTTACAGACGATTTTATTATTCAGATAATTTATTTAATTTTTTTTAACGATTTTTTTTAGTAAAATTAATTTAATAAAATTTAATTTTTATTTGGTTGGTTTTGACTTTATAAGAAAATGTTTCAAATAAAAATGATTTAAAATGCAATTTACAACCGATTTTATTATACAGATAATTTATTTTAATTTTTTTAACGATTTTTTTTACTAAAATTTTAATAAAATCAATTTTTAATTTGGTTGGTTTTGACTTTATAAGAAAATGTTTTAAATAAAATTGATTTAGAATGCAATTTACAGACGATTTTATTATTCAGATAATTTATTTAATTTTTTTTAACAATTTTTTTTAGTAAAATTAATTTAATAAAATTTAATTTTTATTTGGTTAGTTTTGACTTTATAAGAAAATGTTTCAAATAAAAATGATTTAAAATGCAATTTACAACCAATTTTGGTATACAGATAATTTATTTAAATTTTTTTAACGATTTTTTTTAGTAAAATTAATTTAATAAAATCAATTTTTTATTTGGTTGGTTTTGACTTTATAAAAAAATGTTTTAATTAAAAGTGATTTAGAATGCAATTTACAGACGATTTTATTATACAGATAATTTATTTAATTTTTTTTAACAATTTTTTTTAGTAAAATTAATTTAATAAAATTAAATTTTTATTTGGTTGGTTTTGTTTTTATAAGAAAATGTTTCAAATAAAAATGATTTAAAATGCAATTTAAAACCGATTTTATTATACAGATAATTTATTTAAATTTTATTAGCGATTTTTTTTAGTAAAATTAATTTAATAAAAATAAATTTTTATTTGGTTGGTTTTGACTTTATAAGAAAATGTTTCAAATAAAAATGATTTAAAATGCAATTTTTTAACCGATTTTAGTATACAGATAATTTATTTAAAAAATTTTAATGATTTTTTTTAGTAAAATTAATTTAATAAAATTAAATTTTTATTTGGTTGGTTTTGACTTTATAAGAAAATGTTTCAAATAAAAATGATTTAGAATGCAATTTACAACTGATTTTATTATACAGATAATTTATTTAAATTTTTTTACCGTTTTTTTTTAGTAAAATTAATTTAATAAAATCAAGTTTTTATTTGGTTGGTTTTGACTTTATAAGAAAATGTTTTAAATAAAAGTGATTTAGAATGCAATTTACAGACGATTTTATTATACAAATAATTAATTTAATTTTTTTTAACAATTTTTTTTAGTAAAATTAATTTATTAAAATTAAATTTTTATTTGGTTAGTTTTGACTTTATAAGAAAATGTTTCAAATAAAAATGATTTAAAATGCAATTTACAACCGTTTTTATTATACAGATAATTTATTTAAATTTTTTTAACGATTTTTTTTAGTAAAATTAATTTAATAAAATCAATTTTTTATTTGGTTGGTTTTGACTTTATAAGAAAATGTTTTAAATAAAAGTGATTTAAAATGCAATTTACAGACGATTTTATTATACAGATAATTTATTTAAATTTTTTTAACGATTTTTTTTAGTAAAATTAATTTAATGAAATCAATTTTTTATTTTTTTGGTTTTGACTTTATAAAAAAATGTTTCAAATAAAAATGATTTAAAATGCAATTTACAACCGATTTTATTATACAGATAATTTATTTAAATTTTTTTAACAATTTTTTTTAGTAAAATTAATTTAATAAAATTAAATTTTTATTTGGTTGGTTTTGACTTTATAAGAAAATGTTTCAAATAAAAATGATTTAAAATGCAATTTACAACCGATTTTATTATACAGATAATTAATTTAAATTTTTTTAACGATTTTTTTTAGTAAAATTAATTTAATAAAATTAAATTTTTATTTGGTTGGTTTTGACTTTATAAGAAAATGTTTCAAATAAAAATGATTTAAAATGCAATTTACAACCGATTTTTTTATACAGATAATTTATATAAATTTTTTTAACGATTTTTTTTAGTAAAATTAATTTAATAAAATCAATTTTTTATTTGGTTGGTTTTGACTTTATAAGAAAATGTTTTAAATAAAAATGATTTAAAATGCAATTTACAACCGATTTTATTATACAGATAATTTATTTAAATTTTTTTAACGATTTTTTTTAGTAAAATTAATTTAATAAAATCAATTTTTTATTTGGTTGGTTTTGACTTTATAAGAAAATGTTTTAAATAAAAATGATTTTAAATGCAATTTACAACCGATTTTATTATACAGATAAATTATTTAAATTTTTTTAACGATTTTTTTTAGTAAAATTAATTTAGTAAAATCAATTTTTTATTTGGTTGGTTTGGACTTTATAAGAAAATGTTTTAAATAAAAGTGATTTAGAATGCAATTTACAGACGATTTTATTATACAGATAATTAATTTAATTTTTTTTAACAATTTTTTTTTAGTAAAATTAATTTATTAAAATTAAATTTTTATTTGGTTAGTTTTGACTTTATAAGAAAATGTTTCAAATAAAAATAATTTAAAATGCAATTTACAACCGATTTTATTATACAGATAATTTATTTAAATTTTTTTAACGATTTTTTTTAGTAAAATAAATTTAATAAAATCAATTTTTTATTTGGTTGGTTTTGACTTTATAAGAAAATGTTTTAAATAAAAGTGATTTAGAATGCAATTTACAGACGATTTTATTATACAGACAATTTCTTTAAGTTTTTTTAACGATTTTTTTTAGTAAAATTAATTTAATAAAATCAATTTTTTATTTGGTTGGTTTTGACTTTATAAGAAAATGTTTTAAATAAAAGTGATTTAGAATGCAATTTACAGACGATTTTATTATTCAGATAATTTATTTAATTTTTTTTAACGATTTTTTTTAGTAAAATTAATTTAATAAAATTTTATTTTTATTTGGTTGGTTTTGACTTTATAAGAAAATGTTTTAAATAAAAATGATTTTAAATGCAATTTACAACCGATTTTATTATACAGATAATTTATTTTAATTTTTTTAACGATTTTTTTTTAGTAAAATTAATTTAATAAAATCAATTTTTAATTTGGTTGGTTTTGACTTTATAAGAAAATGTTTTAAATACAAGTGATTTAGAATGCAATTTACAGACGATTTTATTATTCAGATAATTTATTTAATTTTTTTTAACAATTTTTTTTAGTATAATTAATTTAATAAAATTAAATTTTTATTTGGTTGGTTTTGACTTTATAAGAAAATGTTTCAAATAAAAATGATTTAAAATGCAATTTACAACCGATTTTATTATACAGATAATTTATATAAATTTTTTTAACGATTTTTTTTATATAATAAAATCAATTTTTTATTTGGTTGGTTTTGACTTTATAAGAAAATGTTTTAAATAAAAATGATTTAAAATGCAATTTACAACCGATTTTATTATACAGATAATTTATTTAAATTTTTTTAACGATTTTTTTTAGTAAAATTAATTTAATAAAATCAGTTTTTTATTTGGTTGGTTTTGACTTTATAAGAAAATGTTTTAAATAAAAATGATTTAAAATGCAATTTACAACCGATTTTATTATACAGATAATTTATTTAAATTTTTTTAACGATTTTTTTTAGTAAAATTAATTTAATAAAATTAAATTTTTATTTGGTTGGTTTTGACTTTATAAGAAAATGTTTCAAATAAAAATGATTTAAAATGCAAATTACAACCGACTTTATTATACAGATAATTTATTTAATTTTTTTAACGATTTTTTTTAGTAAAATTAATTTAATAAAATCAATTTTTTACTTGGTTGGTTTTGACTTTATAAGAAAATGTTTAAAATAAAAGTGATTTAGAATGCAATTTACAGACGATTTTATTATACAGATAATTTATTTAAATTTTTTTAACGATTTTTTTTAGTAAAATTAATTTAATAGAATCAATTTTTTATTTGGTTGGTTTTGACTTTATAAGAAAATTTTTTAAATAAAAGTGATTTAGAATGCAATTTACAGACGATTTTATTATTCAGATAATTTATTTAATTTTTTTTAACGATTTTTTTTAGTAAAATTAATTTAATAAAATTTAATTTTTATTTGGTTGGTTTTGACTTTATAAGAAAATGTTTCAAATAAAAATGATTTAAAATGCAATTTACAACCGATTTTATTATACAGATAATTTATTTTAATTTTTTTAACGATTTTTTTTACTAAAATTTTAATAAAATCAATTTTTAATTTGGTTGGTTTTGACTTTATAAGAAAATGTTTTAAATAAAATTGATTTAGAATGCAATTTACAGACGATTTTATTATTCAGATAATTTATTTAATTTTTTTTAACAATTTTTTTTAGTAAAATTAATTTAATAAAATTTAATTTTTATTTGGTTAGTTTTGACTTTATAAGAAAATGTTTCAAATAAAAATGATTTAAAATGCAATTTACAACCAATTTTGGTATACAGATAATTTATTTAAATTTTTTTAACGATTTTTTTTAGTAAAATTAATTTAATAAAATCAATTTTTTATTTGGTTGGTTTTGACTTTATAAAAAAATGTTTTAATTAAAAGTGATTTAGAATGCAATTTACAGACGATTTTATTATACAGATAATTTATTTAATTTTTTTTAACAATTTTTTTTAGTAAAATTAATTTAATAAAATTAAATTTTTATTTGGTTGGTTTTGTTTTTATAAGAAAATGTTTCAAATAAAAATGATTTAAAATGCAATTTAAAACCGATTTTATTATACAGATAATTTATTTAAATTTTATTAGCGATTTTTTTTAGTAAAATTAATTTAATAAAAATATATTTTTATTTGGTTGGTTTTGACTTTATAAGAAAATGTTTCAAATAAAAATGATTTAAAATGCAATTTTTTAACCGATTTTAGTATACAGATAATTTATTTAAAAAATTTTAATGATTTTTTTTAGTAAAATTAATTTAATAAAATTAAATTTTTATTTGGTTGGTTTTGACTTTATAAGAAAATGTTTCAAATAAAAATGATTTAGAATGCAATTTACAACTGATTTTATTATACAGATAATTTATTTAAATTTTTTTAACGTTTTTTTTTAGTAAAATTAATTTAATAAAATCAAGTTTTTATTTGGTTGGTTTTGACTTTATAAGAAAATGTTTTAAATAAAAGTGATTTAGAATGCAATTTACAGACGATTTTATTATACAAATAATTAATTTAATTTTTTTTAACAATTTTTTTTAGTAAAATTAATTTATTAAAATTAAATTTTTATTTGGTTAGTTTTGACTTTATAAGAAAATGTTTCAAATAAAAATGATTTAAAATGCAATTTACAACCGTTTTTATTATACAGATAATTTATTTAAATTTTTTTAACGATTTTTTTTAGTAAAATTAATTTAATAAAATCAATTTTTTATTTGGTTGGTTTTGACTTTATAAGAAAATGTTTTAAATAAAAGTGATTTAAAATGCAATTTACAGACGATTTTATTATACAGATAATTTATTTAAATTTTTTTAACGATTTTTTTTAGTAAAATTAATTTAATGAAATCAATTTTTTATTTTTTTGGTTTTGACTTTATAAAAAAATGTTTCAAATAAAAATGATTTAAAATGCAATTTACAACCGATTTTATTATACAGATAATTTATTTAAATTTTTTTAACAATTTTTTTTAGTAAAATTAATTTAATAAAATTAAATTTTTATTTGGTTGGTTTTGACTTTATAAGAAAATGTTTCAAATAAAAATGATTTAAAATGCAATTTACAATCGATTTTATTATACAGATAATTAATTTAAATTTTTTTAACGATTTTTTTTAGTAAAATTAATTTAATAAAATTAAATTTTTATTTGGTTGGTTTTGACTTTATAAGAAAATGTTTCAAATAAAAATGATTTAAAATGCAATTTACAACCGATTTTATTATACAGATAATTTATATAAATTTTTTTAACGATTTTTTTTAGTAAAATTAATTTAATAAAATCAATTTTTTATTTGGTTGGTTTTGACTTTATAAGAAAATGTTTTAAATAAAAATGATTTAAAATGCAATTTACAACCGATTTTATTATACAGATAATTTATTTAAATTTTTTTAACGATTTTTTTTAGTAAAATTAATTTAATAAAATCAATTTTTTATTTGGTTGGTTTTGACTTTATAAGAAAATGTTTTAAATAAAAATGATTTTAAATGCAATTTACAACCGATTTTATTATACAGATAAATTATTTAAATTTTTTTAACGATTTTTTTTAGTAAAATTAATTTAGTAAAATCAATTTTTTATTTGGTTGGTTTGGACTTTATAAGAAAATGTTTTAAATAAAAGTGATTTAGAATGCAATTTACAGACGATTTTATTATACAGATAATTAATTTAATTTTTTTTAACAATTTTTTTTAGTAAAATTAATTTATTAAAATTAAATTTTTATTTGGTTAGTTTTGACTTTATAAGAAAATGTTTCAAATAAAAATAATTTAAAATGCAATTTACAACCGATTTTATTATACAGATAATTTATTTAAATTTTTTTAACGATTTTTTTTAGTAAAATAAATTTAATAAAATCAATTTTTTATTTGGTTGGTTTTGACTTTATAAGAAAATGTTTTAAATAAAAGTGATTTAGAATGCAATTTACAGACGATTTTATTATACAGACAATTTATTTAAGTTTTTTTAACGATTTTTTTTAGTAAAATTAATTTATTAAAATCAATTTTTTATTTGGTTGGTTTTGACTTTATAAGAAAATGTTTTAAATAAAAGTGATTTAGAATGCAATTTACAGACGATTTTATTATTCAGATAATTTATTTAATTTTTTTTAACGATTTTTTTTAGTAAAATTAATTTAATAAAATTTTATTTTTATTTGGTTGGTTTTGACTTTATAAGAAAATGTTTTAAATAAAAATGATTTTAAATGCAATTTACAACCGATTTTATTATACAGATAATTTATTTTAATTTTTTTAACGATTTTTTTTAGTAAAATTAATTTAATAAAATCAATTTTTAATTTGGTTGGTTTTGACTTTATAAGAAAATGTTTTAAATACAAGTGATTTAGAATGCAATTTACAGACGATTTTATTATTCAGATAATTTATTTAATTTTTTTTAACAATTTTTTTTAGTATAATTAATTTAATAAAATTAAATTTTTATTTGGTTGGTTTTGACTTTATAAGAAAATGTTTCAAATAAAAATGATTTAAAATGCAATTTACAACCGATTTTATTATACAGATAATTTATATAAATTTTTTTAACGATTTTTTTTATATAAATTAATTTAATAAAATCAATTTTTTATTTGGTTGGTTTTGACTTTATAAGAAAATGTTTTAAATAAAAATGATTTAAAATGCAATTTACAACCGATTTTATTATACAGATAATTTATTTAAATTTTTTTAACGATTTTTTTTAGTAAAATTAATTTAATAAAATCAGTTTTTTATTTGGTTGGTTTTGACTTTATAAGAAAATGTTTTAAATAAAAATGATTTAAAATGCAATTTACAACCGATTTTATTATACAGATAATTTATTTAAATTTTTTTAACGATTTTTTTAGTAAAATTAATTTAATAAAATTAAATTTTTATTTGGTTGGTTTTGACTTTATAAGAAAATGTTTCAAATAAAAATGATTTAAAATGCAAATTACAACCGATTTTATTATACAGATAATTTATTTAATTTTTTTAACGATTTTTTTTAGTAAAATTAATTTAATAAAATCAATTTTTTACTTGGTTGGTTTTGACTTTATAAGAAAATGTTTTAAATAAAAATGATTTAAAATGTAATTTACAACCGATTTTATTATACAGATAATTTATTTAAATTTTTTTAACGATTTTTTTTAGTAAAATTAATTTAATAAAATCAATTTTTTATTTGGTTGGTTTTGACTTTATAAGAAAAGGTTTTAAATAAAAATGATTTAAAATGCAATTTACAACCGATTTTATTATACAGATAATTTATTTAAATTTTTTTAACGATTTTTTTTAGTAAAATTAATTTAATAAAATTAAATTTTTATTTTGTTGGTTTTGACTTTATAAGAAAATGTTTCAAAGAAAAATGATTTAAAATGCAATTTACAACCGATTTTATTATACAGATAATTTATTTAAATTTTTTTAACGAATTTTTTTAGTAAAATTAATTTAATAAAATCAATTTTTTATTTGGTTGGTTTTGACTTTATAAGAAAATGTTTTAAATAAAAATGATTTAAAAAGCAATTTACAACCGATTTTATTATACAGATAATTTATTTAAATTTTTTTAACGATTTTTTTTAGTAAAATTAATTTAATAAAATCAATTTTTTATTTGGTTGGTTTTGACTTTATAAGAAAATGTTTTAAATAAAAGTGATTTAGAATGCAATTTACAGACGATTTTATTATACAGATAATTAATTTAATTTTTTTTAACAATTTTTTTTAGTAAAATTAATTTATTAAAATTTAATTTTTATTTGGTTAGTTTTGACTCTATAAGAAAATGTTTCAAATAAAAATGATTTAAAATGCAATTTACAACCGATTTTATTATACAGATAATTTATTTAAATTTTTTTAACGATTTTTTTTAGTAAAATTAATTTAATAAAATCAATTTTTTATTTGGTTGGTTTTGACTTTATAAGAAAATGTTTTAAATAAAAGTGATTTAGAATGCAATTTACAGACGATTTTATTATACAGATAATTTATTTAATTTTTTTTAACGATTTTTTTTAGTAAAATTAATTTAATAAAATTAAATTTTTATTTGGTTGGTTTTGACTTTATAAGAAAATGTTTCAAATAAAAATGATTTAAAATGCAATTTACAACCGATTTTATTATACAGATAATTTATTTAAAAATTTTTAACGATTTTTTTTAGTAAAATTAATTTAATAAAATTAAATTTTTATTTGGTTGGATTTGACTTTATAAGAAAATGTTTCAAATAAAAATGATTTAAAATGCAATTTACAACCAATTTTGGTATACAGATAATTTATTTAAATTTTTTTAACGATTTTTTTTAGTAAAATTAATTTAATAAAATCAATTTTTTATTTGGTTGGTTTTGACTTTATAAAAAAATGTTTTAATTAAAAGTGATTTAGAATGCAATTTACAGACGATTTTTTTATACAGATAATTTATTTAATTTTTTTTAACAATTTTTTTTAATAAAATTAATTTATTAAAATTAAATTTTTATTTGGTTGGTTTTGACTTTATAAGAAAATGTTTCAAATAAAAATGATTTAAAATGCAATTTACAACCGATTTTAGTATACAGATAATTTATTTAAAAATTTTTAATGATTTTTTTTAGTAAAATTAATTTAATAAAATTAAATTTTTATTTGGTTGGATTTGACTTTATAAGAAAATGTTTCAAATAAAAATGATTTAAAATGCAATTTACAACCAATTTTGGTATACAGATAATTTATTTAAATTTTTTTAACGATTTTTTTTAGTAAAATTAATTTAATAAAATCAATTTTTTATTTGGTTGGTTTTGACTTTATAAAAAAATGTTTTAATTAAAAGTGATTTAGAATGCAATTTACAGACGATTTTATTATACAAATAATTAATTTAATTTTTTTTAACAATTTTTTTTAGTAAAATTAATTTATTAAAATTAAATTTTTATTTGGTTAGTTTTGACTTTATAAGAAAATGTTTTAAATAAAAATGATTTAAAATGCAATTTACAACCGTTTTTATTATACAGATAATTTATTTAAATTTTTTTAACGATTTTTTTTAGTAAAATTAATTTAATAAAATCAATTTTTTATTTGGTTGGTTTTGACTTTATAAGAAAATGTTTTAAATAAAAGTGATTTAAAATGCAATTTACAGACGATTTTATTATACAGATAATTTATTTAAATTTTTTTAACGATTTTTTTTAGTAAAATTAATTTAATGAAATCAATTTTTTATTTTTTTGGTTTTGACTTTATAAAAAAATGTTTCAAATAAAAATGATTTAAAATGCAATTTACAACCGATTTTATTATACAGATAATTTATTTAAATTTTTTTAACAATTTTTTTTAGTAAAATTAATTTAATAAAATTAAATTTTTATTTGGTTGGTTTTGACTTTATAAGAAAATGTTTCAAATAAAAATGATTTAAAATGCAATTTACAACCGATTTTATTATACAGATAATTAATTTAAATTTTTTTAACGATTTTTTTTAGTAAAATTAATTTAATAAAATTAAATTTTTATTTGGTTGGTTTTGACTTTATAAGAAAATGTTTCAAATAAAAATGATTTAAAATGCAATTTACAACCGATTTTTTTATACAGATAATTTATATAAATTTTTTTAACGATTTTTTTTAGTAAAATTAATTTAATAAAATCAATTTTTTATTTGGTTGGTTTTGACTTTATAAGAAAATGTTTTAAATAAAAATGATTTAAAATGCAATTTACAACCGATTTTATTATACAGATAATTTATTTAAATTTTTTTAACGATTTTTTTTAGTAAAATTAATTTAATAAAATCAATTTTTTATTTGGTTGGTTTTGACTTTATAAGAAAATGTTTTAAATAAAAATGATTTTAAATGCAATTTACAACCGATTTTATTATACAGATAAATTATTTAAATTTTTTTAACGATTTTTTTTAGTAAAATTAATTTAGTAAAATCAATTTTTTATTTGGTTGGTTTGGACTTTATAAGAAAATGTTTTAAATAAAAGTGATTTAGAATGCAATTTACAGACGATTTTATTATACAGATAATTAATTTAATTTTTTTTAACAATTTTTTTTTAGTAAAATTAATTTATTAAAATTAAATTTTTATTTGGTTAGTTTTGACTTTATAAGAAAATGTTTCAAATAAAAATAATTTAAAATGCAATTTACAACCGATTTTATTATACAGATAATTTATTTAAATTTTTTTAACGATTTTTTTTAGTAAAATAAATTTAATAAAATCAATTTTTTATTTGGTTGGTTTTGACTTTATAAGAAAATGTTTTAAATAAAAGTGATTTAGAATGCAATTTACAGACGATTTTATTATACAGACAATTTCTTTAAGTTTTTTTAACGATTTTTTTTAGTAAAATTAATTTAATAAAATCAATTTTTTATTTGGTTGGTTTTGACTTTATAAGAAAATGTTTTAAATAAAAGTGATTTAGAATGCAATTTACAGACGATTTTATTATTCAGATAATTTATTTAATTTTTTTTAACGATTTTTTTTAGTAAAATTAATTTAATAAAATTTTATTTTTATTTGGTTGGTTTTGACTTTATAAGAAAATGTTTTAAATAAAAATGATTTTAAATGCAATTTACAACCGATTTTATTATACAGATAATTTATTTTAATTTTTTTAACGATTTTTTTTAGTAAAATTAATTTAATAAAATCAATTTTTAATTTGGTTGGTTTTGACTTTATAAGAAAATGTTTTAAATACAAGTGATTTAGAATGCAATTTACAGACGATTTTATTATTCAGATAATTTATTTAATTTTTTTTAACAATTTTTTTTAGTATAATTAATTTAATAAAATTAAATTTTTATTTGGTTGGTTTTGACTTTATAAGAAAATGTTTCAAATAAAAATGATTTAAAATGCAATTTACAACCGATTTTATTATACAGATAATTTATATAAATTTTTTTAACGATTTTTTTTATATAATAAAATCAATTTTTTATTTGGTTGGTTTTGACTTTATAAGAAAATGTTTTAAATAAAAATGATTTAAAATGCAATTTACAACCGATTTTATTATACAGATAATTTATTTAAATTTTTTTAACGATTTTTTTTAGTAAAATTAATTTAATAAAATCAGTTTTTTATTTGGTTGGTTTTGACTTTATAAGAAAATGTTTTAAATAAAAATGATTTAAAATGCAATTTACAACCGATTTTATTATACAGATAATTTATTTAAATTTTTTTAACGATTTTTTTTAGTAAAATTAATTTAATAAAATTAAATTTTTATTTGGTTGGTTTTGACTTTATAAGAAAATGTTTCAAATAAAAATGATTTAAAATGCAAATTACAACCGACTTTATTATACAGATAATTTATTTAATTTTTTTAACGATTTTTTTTAGTAAAATTAATTTAATAAAATCAATTTTTTACTTGGTTGGTTTTGACTTTATAAGAAAATGTTTAAAATAAAAGTGATTTAGAATGCAATTTACAGACGATTTTATTATACAGATAATTTATTTAAATTTTTTTAACGATTTTTTTTAGTAAAATTAATTTAATAGAATCAATTTTTTATTTGGTTGGTTTTGACTTTATAAGAAAATTTTTTAAATAAAAGTGATTTAGAATGCAATTTACAGACGATTTTATTATTCAGATAATTTATTTAATTTTTTTTAACGATTTTTTTTAGTAAAATTAATTTAATAAAATTTAATTTTTATTTGGTTGGTTTTGACTTTATAAGAAAATGTTTCAAATAAAAATGATTTAAAATGCAATTTACAACCGATTTTATTATACAGATAATTTATTTTAATTTTTTTAACGATTTTTTTTACTAAAATTTTAATAAAATCAATTTTTAATTTGGTTGGTTTTGACTTTATAAGAAAATGTTTTAAATAAAATTGATTTAGAATGCAATTTACAGACGATTTTATTATTCAGATAATTTATTTAATTTTTTTTAACAATTTTTTTTAGTAAAATTAATTTAATAAAATTTAATTTTTATTTGGTTAGTTTTGACTTTATAAGAAAATGTTTCAAATAAAAATGATTTAAAATGCAATTTACAACCAATTTTGGTATACAGATAATTTATTTAAATTTTTTTAACGATTTTTTTTAGTAAAATTAATTTAATAAAATCAATTTTTTATTTGGTTGGTTTTGACTTTATAAAAAAATGTTTTAATTAAAAGTGATTTAGAATGCAATTTACAGACGATTTTATTATACAGATAATTTATTTAATTTTTTTTAACAATTTTTTTTAGTAAAATTAATTTAATAAAATTAAATTTTTATTTGGTTGGTTTTGTTTTTATAAGAAAATGTTTCAAATAAAAATGATTTAAAATGCAATTTAAAACCGATTTTATTATACAGATAATTTATTTAAATTTTATTAGCGATTTTTTTTAGTAAAATTAATTTAATAAAAATATATTTTTATTTGGTTGGTTTTGACTTTATAAGAAAATGTTTCAAATAAAAATGATTTAAAATGCAATTTTTTAACCGATTTTAGTATACAGATAATTTATTTAAAAAATTTTAATGATTTTTTTTAGTAAAATTAATTTAATAAAATTAAATTTTTATTTGGTTGGTTTTGACTTTATAAGAAAATGTTTCAAATAAAAATGATTTAGAATGCAATTTACAACTGATTTTATTATACAGATAATTTATTTAAATTTTTTTAACGTTTTTTTTTAGTAAAATTAATTTAATAAAATCAAGTTTTTATTTGGTTGGTTTTGACTTTATAAGAAAATGTTTTAAATAAAAGTGATTTAGAATGCAATTTACAGACGATTTTATTATACAAATAATTAATTTAATTTTTTTTAACAATTTTTTTTAGTAAAATTAATTTATTAAAATTAAATTTTTATTTGGTTAGTTTTGACTTTATAAGAAAATGTTTCAAATAAAAATGATTTAAAATGCAATTTACAACCGTTTTTATTATACAGATAATTTATTTAAATTTTTTTAACGATTTTTTTTAGTAAAATTAATTTAATAAAATCAATTTTTTATTTGGTTGGTTTTGACTTTATAAGAAAATGTTTTAAATAAAAGTGATTTAAAATGCAATTTACAGACGATTTTATTATACAGATAATTTATTTAAATTTTTTTAACGATTTTTTTTAGTAAAATTAATTTAATGAAATCAATTTTTTATTTTTTTGGTTTTGACTTTATAAAAAAATGTTTCAAATAAAAATGATTTAAAATGCAATTTACAACCGATTTTATTATACAGATAATTTATTTAAATTTTTTTAACAATTTTTTTTAGTAAAATTAATTTAATAAAATTAAATTTTTATTTGGTTGGTTTTGACTTTATAAGAAAATGTTTCAAATAAAAATGATTTAAAATGCAATTTACAATCGATTTTATTATACAGATAATTAATTTAAATTTTTTTAACGATTTTTTTTAGTAAAATTAATTTAATAAAATTAAATTTTTATTTGGTTGGTTTTGACTTTATAAGAAAATGTTTCAAATAAAAATGATTTAAAATGCAATTTACAACCGATTTTATTATACAGATAATTTATATAAATTTTTTTAACGATTTTTTTTAGTAAAATTAATTTAATAAAATCAATTTTTTATTTGGTTGGTTTTGACTTTATAAGAAAATGTTTTAAATAAAAATGATTTAAAATGCAATTTACAACCGATTTTATTATACAGATAATTTATTTAAATTTTTTTAACGATTTTTTTTAGTAAAATTAATTTAATAAAATCAATTTTTTATTTGGTTGGTTTTGACTTTATAAGAAAATGTTTTAAATAAAAATGATTTTAAATGCAATTTACAACCGATTTTATTATACAGATAAATTATTTAAATTTTTTTAACGATTTTTTTTAGTAAAATTAATTTAGTAAAATCAATTTTTTATTTGGTTGGTTTGGACTTTATAAGAAAATGTTTTAAATAAAAGTGATTTAGAATGCAATTTACAGACGATTTTATTATACAGATAATTAATTTAATTTTTTTTAACAATTTTTTTTAGTAAAATTAATTTATTAAAATTAAATTTTTATTTGGTTAGTTTTGACTTTATAAGAAAATGTTTCAAATAAAAATAATTTAAAATGCAATTTACAACCGATTTTATTATACAGATAATTTATTTAAATTTTTTTAACGATTTTTTTTAGTAAAATAAATTTAATAAAATCAATTTTTTATTTGGTTGGTTTTGACTTTATAAGAAAATGTTTTAAATAAAAGTGATTTAGAATGCAATTTACAGACGATTTTATTATACAGACAATTTATTTAAGTTTTTTTAACGATTTTTTTTAGTAAAATTAATTTATTAAAATCAATTTTTTATTTGGTTGGTTTTGACTTTATAAGAAAATGTTTTAAATAAAAGTGATTTAGAATGCAATTTACAGACGATTTTATTATTCAGATAATTTATTTAATTTTTTTTAACGATTTTTTTTAGTAAAATTAATTTAATAAAATTTTATTTTTATTTAGTTGGTTTTGACTTTATAAGAAAATGTTTTAAATAAAAATGATTTTAAATGCAATTTACAACCGATTTTATTATACAGATCATTTATTTTAATTTTTTTAACGATTTTTTTTAGTAAAATTAATTTAATAAAATCAATTTTTAATTTGGTTGGTTTTGACTTTATAAGAAAATGTTTTAAATACAAGTGATTTAGAATGCAATTTACAGACGATTTTATTATTCAGATAATTTATTTAATTTTTTTTAACAATTTTTTTTAGTATAATTAATTTAATAAAATTAAATTTTTATTTGGTTGGTTTTGACTTTATAAGAAAATGTTTCAAATAAAAATGATTTAAAATGCAATTTACAACCGATTTTATTATACAGATAATTTATATAAATTTTTTTAACGATTTTTTTTATATAAATTAATTTAATAAAATCAATTTTTTATTTGGTTGGTTTTGACTTTATAAGAAAATGTTTTAAATAAAAATGATTTAAAATGCAATTTACAACCGATTTTATTATACAGATAATTTATTTAAATTTTTTTTAAGATTTTTTTTAGTAAAATTAATTTAATAAAATCAGTTTTTTATTTGGTTGGTTTTGACTTTATAAGAAAATGTTTTAAATAAAAATGATTTAAAATGCAATTTACAACCGATTTTATTATACAGATAATTTATTTAAATTTTTTTAACGATTTTTTTAGTAAAATTAATTTAATAAAATTAAATTTTTATTTGGTTGGTTTTGACTTTATAAGAAAATGTTTCAAATAAAAATGATTTAAAATGCAAATTACAACCGATTTTATTATACAGATAATTTATTTAATTTTTTTAACGATTTTTTTTAGTAAAATTAATTTAATAAAATCAATTTTTTACTTGGTTGGTTTTGACTTTATAAGAAAATGTTTTAAATAAAAATGATTTAAAATGTAATTTACAACCGATTTTATTATACAGATAATTTATTTAAATTTTTTTAACGATTTTTTTTAGTAAAATTAATTTAATAAAATCAATTTTTTATTTGGTTGGTTTTGACTTTATAAGAAAATGTTTTAAATAAAAATGATTTAAAATGCAATTTACAACCGATTTTATTATACAGATAATTTATTTAAATTTTTTTAACGATTTTTTTTAGTAAAATTAATTTAATAAAATTAAATTTTTATTTTGTTGGTTTTGACTTTATAAGAAAATGTTTCAAAGAAAAATGATTTAAAATGCAATTTACAACCGATTTTATTATACAGATAATTTATTTAAATTTTTTTAACGAATTTTTTTAGTAAAATTAATTTAATAAAATCAATTTTTTATTTGGTTGGTTTTGACTTTATAAGAAAATGTTTTAAATAAAAATGATTTAAAAAGCAATTTACAACCGATTTTATTATACAGATAATTTATTTAAATTTTTTTAACGATTTTTTTTAGTAAAATTAATTTAATAAAATCAATTTTTTATTTGGTTGGTTTTGACTTTATAAGAAAATGTTTTAAATAAAAGTGATTTAGAATGCAATTTACAGACGATTTTATTATACAGATAATTAATTTAATTTTTTTTAACAATTTTTTTTAGTAAAATTAATTTATTAAAATTTAATTTTTATTTGGTTAGTTTTGACTCTATAAGAAAATGTTTCAAATAAAAATGATTTAAAATGCAATTTACAACCGATTTTATTATACAGATAATTTATTTAAATTTTTTTAACGATTTTTTTTAGTAAAATTAATTTAATAAAATCAATTTTTTATTTGGTTGGTTTTGACTTTATAAGAAAATGTTTTAAATAAAAGTGATTTAGAATGCAATTTACAGACGATTTTATTATACAGATAATTTATTTAATTTTTTTTAACGATTTTTTTTAGTAAAATTAATTTAATAAAATTAAATTTTTATTTGGTTGGTTTTGACTTTATAAGAAAATGTTTCAAATAAAAATGATTTAAAATGCAATTTACAACCGATTTTATTATACAGATAATTTATTTAAAAATTTTTAACGATTTTTTTTAGTAAAATTAATTTAATAAAATTAAATTTTTATTTGGTTGGATTTGACTTTATAAGAAAATGTTTCAAATAAAAATGATTTAAAATGCAATTTACAACCAATTTTGGTATACAGATAATTTATTTAAATTTTTTTAACGATTTTTTTTAGTAAAATTAATTTAATAAAATCAATTTTTTATTTGGTTGGTTTTGACTTTATAAAAAAATGTTTTAATTAAAAGTGATTTAGAATGCAATTTACAGACGATTTTTTTATACAGATAATTTATTTAATTTTTTTTAACAATTTTTTTTAATAAAATTAATTTATTAAAATTAAATTTTTATTTGGTTGGTTTTGACTTTATAAGAAAATGTTTCAAATAAAAATGATTTAAAATGCAATTTAAAACCGATTTTATTATACAGATAATTTATTTAAATTTTATTAGCGATTTTTTTTAGTAAAATTAATTTAATAAAATTAAATTTTTATTTGGTTGGTTTTGACTTTATAAGAAAATGTTTCAAATAAAAATGATTTAAAATGCAATTTACAACCGATTTTAGTATACAGATAATTTATTTAAAAATTTTTAATGATTTTTTTTAGTAAAATTAATTTAATAAAATTAAATTTTTATTTGGTTGGTTTTGACTTTATAAGAAAATGTTTCAAATAAAAATGATTTAGAATGCAATTTACAACTGATTTTATTATACAGATAATTTATTTAAATTTTTTTAACGTTTTTTTTTAGTAAAATTAATTTAATAAAATCAATTTTTTATTTGGTTGGTTTTGACTTTATAAAAAAATGTTTTAAATAAAAGTGATTTAGAATGCAATTTACAGACAATTTTATTATACAGATAATTAATTTAATTTTTTTTAACAATTTTTTTAAGTAAAATTAATTTATTAAAATTAAATTTTTATTTGGTTAGTTTTGACTTTATAAGAAAATGTTTCAAATAAAAATGATTTAAAATGCAATTTACAACCGATTTTATTATACAGATAATTTATTTAAATTTTATTAGTGATTTTTTTTAGTAAAATTAATTTAATAAAATTAAATTTTTATTTGGTTGGTTTTGACTTTATAAGAAAATGTTTCAAATAAAAATGATTTAAAATGCAATTTACAACCGATTTTAGTATACAGATAATTTATTTAAATTTTTTTAACGATTTTTTTTAGTAAAATTAATTTAATAAAATTAAATTTTTATTTGGTTGGTTTTGACTTTATAAGAAAATGTTTCAAATAAAAATGATTTAAAATGCTATTTACAACCGATTTTATTATACAGATAATTTATTTAATTTTTTTAACAATTTTTTTTAGTAAAATTAATTTAATAAAATAAATTTTTTATTTGGTTGGTTTTGACTTTATAAGAAAATGTTTTGAATAAAAATGATTTAGAATGCAATTTACAACCGATTTTATTATACAGATAAATTATTTAAAAATTTTTAACGATTTTTTTTAGTAAAATTAATTTAATAAAATTAAATTTTTATTTGGTTGGTTTTGACTTTATAAGAAAATGTTTAAAAAAAAAATCAAAATTAATTTAATAAAATCAATTTTTTATTTGGTTGGTTTTGACTTTATAAGAAAATGTTTTGAATAAAAATGATTTAAAATGCAATTTACAACCGATTTTATTATACATATAAATTATTTAAAAATTTTTAACGATTTTTTTTAGTAAAATTAATTTAATAAAATTAAATTTTTATTTGGTTGGTTTTGACTTTATAAGAAAATGTTTAAAAAAAAAATCAATTTTTTATTTGGTTGGTTTTGACTTTATAAGAAAATGTTTTAAATAAAAGTGATTTAGAATGCAATTTACAAACGATTTTATTATACAGATAATTAATGTAATTTTTTTTATCAATTTTTTTTAGTAAAATTAATTTATTAAAATTAAATTTTTATTTGGTTAGTTTTGACTTTATAAGAAAATGTTTCAAATAAAAATGATTTAAAATGCAATTTACAACCGATTTTATTATACAGATAATTTATTTAAATTTTTTTAACGATTTTTTTTAGTAAAATTAATTTAATAAAATCAATTTTTTATTTGGTTGGTTTTGACTTTATAAGAAAATGTTTTAAATAAAAGTGATTTAAAATGCAATTTACAGACGATTTTATTATACAGATAATTTATTTAAATTTTTTTAACGATTTTTTTTATTAAAATTAATTTAATAAAATCATTTTTTTATTTGGTTGGTTTTGACTTTATAAGAAAATGTTTTGAATAAAAATAATTTAAAATGCAATTTACAACCGATTTTATTATACAGATAATTTATTTAAATTTTTTTAACGATTTTTTTTAGTAAAATTAATTTAATAAAATTAAATTTTTATTTGGTTGGTTTTGACTTTATAAGAAAATGTTTCAAATAAAAATGATTTAAAATGCAATTTACAACCGATTTTATTATACAGATAATTTATTTAATTTTTTTAACGATTTTTTTTAGTAAAATTAATTTAATAAAATCAATTTTTTATTTGGTTGGTTTTGACTTTAAAAGAAAATGTTTTAAATAAAAATGATTTAAAATGCAATTTACAACCGATTTTATTATACAGATAATTTATTTAAATTTTTTTAACGATTTTTTTTAGTAAAATTAATTTAATAAAATCAATTTTTTATTTGGTTGGTTATGACTTTATAAGAAAATGTGTTAAATAAAAATGATTTAAAATGCAATTTACAACCGATTTTATTATACAGATAATTTATTTAAATTTTTTTAACGATTTTTTTTAGTAAAATTAATTTAATAAAATTAAATTTTTATTTGGTTAGTTTTATAAGAAAATGTTTCAAATAAAAATGATTTAAAATGCAATTTACAACCGATTTTATTATACAGATAATTTATTTAAATTTTTTTAACGATTTTTTTTAGTAAAATAAATTTAATAAAATCAATTTTTTATTTGGTTGGTTTTGACTTTATAAGAAAATGTTTTAAATAAAAGTGATTTAGAATGCAATTTACAGACGATTTTATTATACAGATAATTTATTTAAATTTTTTTAACGATTTTTTTTAGTAAAATTAATTTAATAGAATCAATTTTTTATTTGGTTGGTTTTGACTTTATAAGAAATTTTTTTAAATAAAAGTGATTTAGAATGCAATTTACAGACGATTTTATTATTCAGATAATTTATTTAATTTTTTTTAACGATTTTTTTTAGTAAAATTAATTTAATAAAATTTAATTTTTATTTGATTGGTTTTGACTTTATAAGAAAATGTTTCAAATAAAAATGATTTAAAATGCAATTTACAACCGATTTTATTATACAGATAATTTATTTTAATTTTTTTAACGATTTTTTTTACTAAAATTAATTTAATAAAATCAATTTTTAATTTGGTTGGTTTTGACTTTATAAGAAAATGTTTTAAATAAAATTGATTTAGAATGCAATTTACAGACGATTTTATTATTCAGATAATTTATTTAATTTTTTTTAACAATTTTTTTTAGTAAAATTAATTTAATAAAATTTAATTTTTATTTGGTTAGTTTTGACTTTATAAGAAAATGTTTCAAATAAAAATGATTTAAAATGCAATTTACAACCAATTTTGGTATACAGATAATTTATTTAAATTTTTTTAACGATTTTTTTTAGTAAAATTAATTTAATAAAATCAATTTTTTATTTGGTTGGTTTTGACTTTATAAAAAAATGTTTTAATTAAAAGTGATTTAGAATGCAATTTACAGACGATTTTATTATACAGATAATTTATTTAATTTTTTTTAACAATTTTTTTTAGTAAAATTAATTTAATAAAATTAAATTTTTATTTGGTTGGTTTTGACTTTATAAGAAAATGTTTCAAATAAAAATGATTTAAAATGCAATTTAAAACCGATTTTATTATACAGATAATTTATTTAAATTTTATTAGCGATTTTTTTTAGTAAAATTAATTTAATAAAATCAATTTTTTATTTGGTTGGTTTTGACTTTATAAGAAAATGTTTTAAATAAAAGTGATTTAGAATGCAATTTACAGACGATTTTATTATACAGATAATTAATTTAATTTTTTTTAACAATTTTTTTTAGTAAAATTAATTTATTAAAATTAAATTTTTATTTGGTTAGTTTTGACTTTATAAGAAAATGTTTCAAATAAAAATGATTTAAAATGCAATTTACAACCGATTTTAGTATACAGATAATTTATTTAAATTTTTTTAACGATTTTTTTTAGTAAAATTAATTTAATAAAATTAAATTTTTATTTGGTTGGTTTTGACTTTATAAGAAAATGTTTCAAATAAAAATGATTTAAAATGCTATTTACAACCGATTTTATTATACAGATAATTTATTTAATTTTTTTAACAATTTTTTTTAGTAAAATTAATTTAATAAAATCAATTTTTTATTTGGTTGGTTTTGACTTTATAAGAAAATGTTTTAAATAAAAGTGATTTAAAATGCAATTTACAGACGATTTTATTATACAGATAATTTATTTAAATTTTTTTAACGATTTTTTTATTAAAATTAATTTAATAAAATCATTGTTTTATTTGGTTGGTTTTGACTTTATAAGAAAATGTTTTGAATAAAAATGATTTAAAATGCAATTTACAACCGATTTTATTATACAGATAATTTATTTAAATTTTTTTAACGATTTTTTTTAGTAAAATTAATTTAATAAAATTAAATTTTTATTTGGTTGGTTTTGACTTTATAAGAAAATGTTTCAAATAAAAATGATTTAAAATGCAATTAACAACCGATTTTATTATACAGATAATTTATTTAATTTTTTTAACGATTTTTTTTACTAAAATTAATTTAATAAAATCAATTTTTAATTTGGTTGGTTTTGACTTTATAAGAAAATGTTTTAAATAAAAGTGATTTAGAATGCAATTTACAGACGATTTTATTATTCAGATAATTTATTTAATTTTTTTTAACAATTTTTTTTAGTAAAATTAATTTAATAAAATTTAATTTTTATTTGGTTAGTTTTGACTTTATAAGAAAATGTTTCAAATAAAAATGATTTAAAATGCAATTTACAACCAATTTTGGTATACAGATAATTTATTTAAATTGGTTGGTTTTGACTTTATAAGAAAATGTTTTGAATAAAAATGATTTAAAATGCAATTTACAACCGATTTTATTATACAGATAATTTATTTAAATTTTTTTAACGATTTTTTTTAGTAAAATTAATTTAATAAAATTAAATTTTTATTTGGTTGGTTTTGACTTTATAAGAAAATGTTTCAAATAAAAATGATTTAAAATGCAATTTACAACCGATTTTATTATACAGATAATTTATTTAATTTTTTTAACGATTTTTTTTACTAAAATTAATTTAATAAAATCAATTTTTAATTTGGTTGGTTTTGACTTTATAAGAAAATGTTTTAAATAAAAGTGATTTTGAATGCAATTTACAGACGATTTTATTATTCAGATAATTTATTTAATTTTTTTTAACAATTTTTTTTAGTAAAATTAATTTAATAAAATTTAATTTTTATTTGGTTAGTTTTATAAGAAAATGTTTCAAATAAAAATGATTTAAAATGCAATTTACAACCGATTTTATTATACAGATAATTTATTTAAATTTTTTTAACGATTTTTTTTAGTAAAATAAATTTAATAAAATCAATTTTTTATTTGGTTGGTTTTGACTTTATAAGAAAATGTTTTAAATAAAAGTGATTTAGAATGCAATTTACAGACGATTTTATTATACAGATAATTTATTTAAATTTTTTTAACGATTTTTTTTAGTAAAATTAATTTAATAGAATCAATTTTTTATTTGGTTGGTTTTGACTTTATAAGAAAATTTTTTAATAAAAGTGATTTAGAATGCAATTTACAGACGATTTTATTATTCAGATAGTTTATTTAATTTTTTTTAACGATTTTTTTTAGTAAAATTAATTTAATAAAATTTAATTTTTATTTGGTTGGTTTTGACTTTATAAGAAAATGTTTCAAATAAAAAATTAAAATGCAATTTACAACCGATTTTATTATACAGATAATTTATTTTAATTTTTTTAACGATTTTTTTTACTAAAATTAATTTAATAAAATCAATTTTTAATTTGGTTGGTTTTGACTTTATAAGAAAATGTTTTAAATAAAAGTGATTTAGAATGCAATTTACAGACGATTTTATTATTCAGATAATTTATTTAATTTTTTTTAACAATTTTTTTTAGTAAATTAATTTAATAAAATTAAATTTTTATTTGGTTGGTTTTGACGTTATAAGAAAATGTTTCAAATAAAAATGATTTAAAATGCAATTTAAAACCGATTTTATTATACAGATAATTTATTTAAATTTTATTAGCGATTTTTTTTAGTAAAATTAATTTAATAAAAATAAATTTTTATTTGGTTGGTTTTTAGATAATTTATTTAATTTTTTTTAACAATTTTTTTTAGTAAATTAATTTAATAAAATTTAATTTTTATTTGGTTAGTTTTGACTTTATAAGAAAATGTTTCAAATAAAAATGATTTAAAATGCAATTTACAACCAATTTTGGTATACAGATAATTTATTTAAATTTTTTTAACGATTTTTTTTAGTAAAATTAATTTAATAAAATCAATTTTTTATTTGGTTGGTTTTGACTTTATAAAAAAATGTTTTAATTAAAAGTGATTTAGAATGCAATTTACAGACGATTTTATTATACAGATAATTTATTTAATTTTTTTTAACAATTTTTTTTAGTAAAATTAATTTAATAAAATTAAATTTTTATTTGGTTGGTTTTGACTTTATAAGAAAATGTTTCAAATAAAAATGATTTAAAATGCAATTTAAAACCGATTTTATTATACAGATAATTTATTTAAATTTTATTAGCGATTTTTTTTAGTAAAATTAATTTAATAAAATTAAATTTTTATTTGGTTGGTTTTGTCTTTATAAGAAAATGTTTCAAATAAAAATGATTTAAAATGCAATTTACAACCGATTTTAGTATACAGATAATTTATTTAAAAATTTTTAATGTTTTTTTTTAGTAAAATTAATTTAATAAAATTAAATTTTTATTTGGTTGGTTTTGACTTTATAAGAAAATGTTTCAAATAAAAATGATTTAGAATGCAATTTACAACTGATTTTATTATACAGATAATTTATTTAAATTTTTTTAACGTTTTTTTTTAGTAAAATTAATTTAATAAAATCAATTTTTTATTTGGTTGGTTTTGACTTTATAAGAAAATGTTTTAAATAAAAGTGATTTAGAATGCAATTTCAGACGATTTTATTATACAGATAATTAATTTAATTTTTTTTAACAATTTTTTTTAGTAAAATTAATTTATTAAAATTAAATTTTTATTTGGTTAGTTTTGACTTTATAAGAAAATGTTTCAAATAAAAATGATTTAAAATGCAATTTACAACCGATTTTATTATACAGATAATTTATTTAAATTTTATTAGTGATTTTTAACAATTTTTTTTAGTAAAATTAATTTAATAAAATCAATTTTTTATTTGGTTGGTTTTGACTTTATAAGAAAATGTTTTGAATAAAAATGATTTAAAATGCAATTTACAACCGATTTTATTATACAGATAAATTATTTAAAATTTTTTAACAATTTTTTTTAGTAAAATTAATTTAATAAAATTAAATTTTTATTTGGTTGGTTTTGACTTTATAAGAAAATGTTTAAAAAAAAAATCAATTTTTTATTTGGTTGGTTTTGACTTTATAAGAAAATGTTTTAAATAAAAGTGATTTAGAATGCAATTTACAAACGATTTTATTATACAGATAATTAATGTAATTTTTTTTAACAATTTTTTTTAGTAAAATTAATTTATTAAAATTAAATTTTTATTTGGTTAGTTTTGACTTTATAAGAAAATGTTTCAAATAAAAATGATTTAAAATGCAATTTACAACCGATTTTATTATACAGATAATTTATTTAAATTTTTTTAACGATTTTTTTTAGTAAAATTAATTTAATAAAATCAATTTTTTATTTGGTTGGTTTTGACTTTATAAGAAAATGTTTTAAATAAAAGTGATTTAAAATGCAATTTACAGACGATTTTATTATACAGATAATTTATTTAAATTTTTTTAACGATTTTTTTTATTAAAATTAATTTAATAAAATCATTTTTTTATTTGGTTGGTTTTGACTTTATAAGAAAATGTTTTGAATAAAAATGATTTAAAATGCAATTTACAACCGATTTTATTATACAGATAATTTATTTAAAATTTTTTAACGATTTTTTTTAGTAAAATTAATTTAATAAAATTAAATTTTTATTTGGTTGGTTTTGACTTTATAAGAAAATGTTTCAAATAAAAATGATTTAAAATGCAATTTACAACCGATTTTATTATACAGATAATTTATTTAATTTTTTTAACGATTTTTTTACTAAAATTAATTTAATAAAATCAATTTTTAATTTGGTTGGTTTTGACTTTATAAGAAAATGTTTTAAATAAAAGTGATTTAGAATGCAATTTACAGACGATTTTATTATTCAGATAATTTATTTAATTTTTTTTAACAATTTTTTTTAGTAAAATTAATTTAATAAAATTTAATTTTTATTTGGTTAGTTTTGACTTTATAAGAAAATGTTTCAAATAAAAATGATTTAAAATGCAATTTACAACCAATTTTGGTATACAGATAATTTATTTAAATTTTTTTAACGATTTTTTTTAGTAAAATTAATTTAATAAAATCAATTTTTTATTTGGTTGGTTTTGACTTTATAAAAAAATGTTTTAATTAAAAGTGATTTAGAATGCAATTTACAGACGATTTTATTATACAGATAATTTATTTAAATTTTATTAGCGATTTTTTTTAGTAAAATTAATTTAATAAAATTAAATTTTTATTTGGTTGGTTTTGACTTTATAAGAAAATGTTTCAAATAAAAATGATTTAAAATGCAATTTACAACCGATTTTAGTATACAGATAATTTATTTAAAAATTTTTAATGATTTTTTTTAGTAAAATTAATTTAATAAAATTAAATTTTTATTTGGTTGGTTTTGACTTTATAAGAAAATGTTTCAAATAAAAATGATTTAGAATGCAATTTACAACTGATTTTATTATACAGATAATTTATTTAAATTTTTTTAACGTTTTTTTTTAGTAAAATTAATTTAATAAAATCAATTTTTTATTTGGTTGGTTTTGACTTTATAAGAAAATGTTTTAAATAAAAGTGATTTAGAATGCAATTTACAGACGATTTTATTATACAGATAATTAATTTAATTTTTTTTAACAATTTTTTTTAGTAAAATTAATTTATTAAAATAAAATTTTTATTTGGTTAGTTTTGACTTTATAAGAAAATGTTTCAAATAAAAATGATTTAAAATGCAATTTACAACCGATTTTATTATACAGATAATTTATTTAAATTTTATTAGTGATTTTTTTTAGTAAAATTAATTTAATAAAATTAAATTTTTATTTGGTTGGTTTTGACTTTATAAGAAAATGTTTCAAATAAAAATGATTTAAAATGCAATTTACAACCGATTTTAGTATACAGATAATTTATTTAAATTTTTTTAACGATTTTTTTTAGTAAAATTAATTTAATAAAATTAAATTTTTATTTGGTTGGTTTTGACTTTATAAGAAAATGTTTCAAATAAAAATGATTTAAAATGCTATTTACAACCGATTTTATTATACAGATAATTTATTTAATTTTTTTAACAATTTTTTTTAGTAAAATTAATTTAATAAAATCAATTTTTTATTTGGTTGGTTTTGACTTTATAAGAAAATGTTTTGAATAAAAATGATTTAAAATGCAATTTACAACCGATTTTATTATACAGATAAATTATTTAAAAATTTTTAACGATTTTTTTTAGTAAAATTAATTTAATAAAATTAAATTTTTATTTGGTTGGTTTTGACTTTATAAGAAAATGTTATAAAAAAAATCAATTTTTTATTTGGTTGGTTTTGACTTTATAAGAAAATGTTTTAAATAAAAGTGATTTAGAATGCAATTTACAAACGATTTTATTATACAGATAATTAATGTAATTTTTTTTAACAATTTTTTTTAGTAAAATTAATTTATTAAAATTAAATTTTTATTTGGTTAGTTTTGACTTTATAAGAAAATGTTTCAAATAAAAATGATTTAAAATGCAATTTACAACCGATTTTATTATACAGATAATTTATTTAAATTTTTTTAACGATTTTTTTTAGTAAAATTAATTTAATAAAATCAATTTTTTATTTGGTTGGTTTTGACTTTATAAGAAAATGTTTTAAATAAAAGTGATTTAAAATGCAATTTACAGACGATTTTATTATACAGATAATTTATTTAAATTTTTTTAACGATTTTTTTTATTAAAATTAATTTAATAAAATCATTTTTTTTATTTGGTTGGTTTTGACTTTATAAGAAAATGTTTTGAATAAAAATGATTTAAAATGCAATTTACAACCGATTTTATTATACAGATAATTTATTTAAATTTTTTTAACGATTTTTTTTAGTAAAATTAATTTAATAAAATTAAATTTTTATTTGGTTGGTTTTGACTTTATAAGAAAATGTTTCAAATAAAAATGATTTAAAATGCAATTTACAACCGATTTTATTATACAGATAATTTATTTAATTTTTTTAACGATTTTTTTTAGTAAAATTAATTTAATAAAATCAATTTTTTATTTGGTTGGTTTTGACTTTATAAGAAAATGTTTCAAATAAAAATTTAAAATGCAATTTACAACCGATTTTATTATACAGATAATTTATTTTAATTTTTTTAACGATTTTTTTTACTAAAATTAATTTAATAAAATCAATTTTTAATTTGGTTGGTTTTGACTTTATAAGAAAATGTTTTAAATAAAAGTGATTTAGAATGCAATTTACAGACGATTTTATTATTCAGTTTATTTATTTTTTTTTTTTTAACAATTTTTTTTAGTAAATTAATTTAATAAAATTAAATTTTTATTTGGTTGGTTTTGACTTTATAAGAAAATGTTTCAAATAAAAATGATTTAAAATGCAATTTAAAACCGATTTTATTATACAGATAATTTATTTAAATTTTATTAGCGATTTTTTTTAGTAAAATTAATTTAATAAAATTAAATTTTTATTTGGTTGGTTTTTAGATAATTTATTTAATTTTTTTTAACAATTTTTTTTAGTAAATTAATTTAATAAAATTTAATTTTTATTTGGTTAGTTTTGACTTTATAAGAAAATGTTTCAAATAAAAATGATTTAAAATGCAATTTACAACCAATTTTGGTATACAGATAATTTATTTAAATTTTTTTAACGATTTTTTTTAGTAAAATTAATTTAATAAAATCAATTTTTTATTTGGTTGGTTTTGACTTTATAAAAAAATGTTTTAATTAAAAGTGATTTAGAATGCAATTTACAGACGATTTTATTATACAGATAATTTATTTAATTTTTTTTAACAATTTTTTTTAGTAAAATTAATTTAATAAAATTAAATTTTTATTTGGTTGGTTTTGACTTTATAAGAAAATGTTTCAAATAAAAATGATTTAAAATGCAATTTAAAACCGATTTTATTATACAGATAATTTATTTAAATTTTATTAGCGATTTTTTTTAGTAAAATTAATTTAATAAAATTAAATTTTTATTTGGTTGGTTTTGACTTTATAAGAAAATGTTTCAAATAAAAATGATTTAAAATGCAATTTACAACCGATTTTAGTATACAGATAATTTATTTAAAAATTTTTAATGTTTTTTTTTAGTAAAATTAATTTAATAAAATTAAATTTTTATTTGGTTGGTTTTGACTTTATAAGAAAATGTTTCAAATAAAAATGATTTAGAATGCAATTTACAACTGATTTTATTATACAGATAATTTATTTAAATTTTTTTAACGTTTTTTTTTAGTAAAATTAATTTAATAAAATTTCAAATTTTTTATTTGGTTGGTTTTGACTTTATAAGAAAATGTTTTAAATAAAAGTGATTTAGAATGCAATTTACAGACGATTTTTTTATACAGATAATTAATTTAATTTTTTTTAACAATTTTTTTTAGTAAAATTAATTTATTAAAATTAAATTTTTATTTGGTTAGTTTTGACTTTATAAGAAAATGTTTCAAATAAAAATGATTTAAAATGCAATTTACAACCGATTTTATTATACAGATAATTTATTTAAATTTTATTAGTGATTTTTAACAATTTTTTTTAGTAAAATTAATTTAATAAAATCAATTTTTTATTTGGTTGGTTTTGACTTTATAAGAAAATGTTTTGAATAAAAATGATTTAAAATGCAATTTACAACCGATTTTATTATACAGATAAATTATTTAAAATTTTTTAACAATTTTTTTTAGTAAAATTAATTTAATAAAATTAAATTTTTATTTGGTTGGTTTTGACTTTATAAGAAAATGTTTAAAAAAAAAATCAATTTTTTATTTGGTTGGTTTTGACTTTATAAGAAAATGTTTTAAATAAAAGTGATTTAGAATGCAATTTACAAACGATTTTATTATACAGATAATTAATGTAATTTTTTTTAACAATTTTTTTTAGTAAAATTAATTTATTAAAATTAAATTTTTATTTGGTTAGTTTTGACTTTATAAGAAAATGTTTCAAATAAAAATGATTTAAAATGCAATTTACAACCGATTTTATTATACAGATAATTTATTTAAATTTTTTTAACGATTTTTTTTAGTAAAATTAATTTAATAAAATCAATTTTGTATTTGGTTGGTTTTGACTTTATAAGAAAATGTTTTAAATAAAAGTGATTTAAAATGCAATTTACAGACGATTTTATTATACAGATAATTTATTTAAATTTTTTTAACGATTTTTTTTATTAAAATTAATTTAATAAAATCATTTTTTTATTTGGTTTATAAGAAAATGTTTTGAATAAAAATGATTTAAAATGCAATTTACAACCGATTTTATTATACAGATAATTTATTTAAAATTTTTTAACGATTTTTTTTAGTAAAATTAATTTAATAAAATTAAATTTTTATTTGGTTGGTTTTGACTTTATAAGAAAATGTTTCAAATAAAAATGATTTAAAATGCAATTTACAACCGATTTTATTATACAGATAATTTATTTAATTTTTTTAACGATTTTTTTACTAAAATTAATTTAATAAAATCAATTTTTAATTTGGTTGGTTTTGACTTTATAAGGAAATGTTTTAAATAAAAGTGATTTAGAATGCAATTTACAGACGATTTTATTATTCAGATAATTTATTTAATTTTTTTTAACAATTTTTTTTAGTAAAATTAATTTAATAAAATTTAATTTTTATTTGGTTAGTTTTGACTTTATAAGAAAATGTTTCAAATAAAAATGATTTAAAATGCAATTTACAACCAATTTTGGTATACAGATAATTTATTTAAATTTTTTTAACGATTTTTTTTAGTAAAATTAATTTAATAAAATCAATTTTTTATTTGGTTGGTTTTGACTTTATAAAAAAATGTTTTAATTAAAAGTGATTTAGAATGCAATTTACAGACGATTTTATTATACAGATAATTTATTTAATTTTTTTTAACAATTTTTTTTAGTAAAATTAATTTAATAAAATTAAATTTTTATTTGGTTGGTTTTGACTTTATAAGAAAATGTTTCAAATAAAAATGATTTAAAATGCAATTTAAAACCGATTTTATTATACAGATAATTTATTTAAATTTTATTAGCGATTTTTTTTAGTAAAATTAATTTAATAAAATTAAATTTTTATTTGGTTGGTTTTGACTTTATAAGAAAATGTTTCAAATAAAAATGATTTAAAATGCAATTTACAACCGATTTTAGTATACAGATAATTTATTTAAAAATTTTTAATGATTTTTTTTAGTAAAATTAATTTAATAAAATTAAATTTTTATTTGGTTGGTTTTGACTTTATAAGAAAATGTTTCAAATAAAAATGATTTAGATTGCAATTTACAACTGATTTTATTATACAGATAATTTATTTAAATTTTTTTAACGTTTTTTTTTAGTAAAATTAATTTAATAAAATCAATTTTTTATTTGGTTGGTTTTGACTTTATAAGAAAATGTTTTAAATAAAAGTGATTTAGAATGCAATTTACAGACGATTTTATTATACAGATAATTAATTTAATTTTTTTTAACAATTTTTTTTAGTAAAATTAATTTATTAAAATTAAATTTTTATTTGGTTAGTTTTGACTTTATAAGAAAATGTTTCAAATAAAAATGATTTAAAATGCAATTTACAACCGATTTTATTATACAGATAATTTATTTAAATTTTATTAGTGATTTTTTTTAGTAAAATTAATTTAATAAAATTAAATTTTTATTTGGTTGGTTTTGACTTTATAAGAAAATGTTTCAAATAAAAATGATTTAAAATGCAATTTACAACCGATTTTAGTATACAGATAATTTATTTAAATTTTTTTAACGATTTTTTTTAGTAAAATTAATTTAATAAAATTAAATTTTTATTTGGTTGGTTTTGACTTTATAAGAAAATGTTTCAAATAAAAATGATTTAAAATGCTATTTACAACCGATTTTATTATACAGATAATTTATTTAATTTTTTTAACAATTTTTTTTAGTAAAATTAATTTAATAAAATCAATTTTTTATTTGGTTGGTTTTGACTTTATAAGAAAATGTTTTGAATAAAAATGATTTAAAATGCAATTTACAACCGATTTTATTATACAGATAAATTATTTAAAAATTTTTAACGATTTTTTTTAGTAAAATTAATTTAATAAAATTAAATTTTTATTTGGTTGGTTTTGACTTTATAAGAAAATGTTTAAAAAAAAAATCAATTTTTTATTTGGTTGGTTTTGACTTTATAAGAAAATGTTTTAAATAAAAGTGATTTAGAATGCAATTTACAAACGATTTTATTATACAGATAATTAATGTAATTTTTTTTAACAATTTTTTTTAGTAAAATTAATTTATTAAAATTAAATTTTTATTTGGTTAGTTTTGACTTTATAAGAAAATGTTTCAAATAAAAATGATTTAAAATGCAATTTACAACCGATTTTATTATACAGATAATTTATTTAAATTTTTTTAACGATTTTTTTTAGTAAAATTAATTTAATAAAATCAATTTTTTATTTGGTTGGTTTTGACTTTATAAGAAAATGTTTTAAATAAAAGTGATTTAAAATGCAATTTACAGACGATTTTATTATACAGATAATTTATTTAAATTTTTTTAACGATTTTTTTTATTAAAATTAATTTAATAAAATCATTTTTTTTATTTGGTTGGTTTTGACTTTATAAGAAAATGTTTTGAATAAAAATGATTTAAAATGCAATTTACAACCGATTTTATTATACAGATAATTTATTTAAATTTTTTTAACGATTTTTTTTAGTAAAATTAATTTAATAAAATTAAATTTTTATTTGGTTGGTTTTGACTTTATAAGAAAATGTTTCAAATAAAAATGATTTAAAATGCAATTTACAACCGATTTTATTATACAGATAATTTATTTAATTTTTTTAACGATTTTTTTTAGTAAAATTAATTTAATAAAATCAATTTTTTATAAAAGAAAATGTTTAAAATAAAAATGATTTAAAATGCAATTTACAACCGATTTTATTATACAGATAATTTATTTAAATTTTTTTAACGATTTTTTTTAGTAAAATTAATTTAATAAAATCAATTTTTTATTTGGTTGGTTATGACTTTATAAGAAAATGTGTTAAATAAAAATGATTTAAAATGCAATTTACAACCGATTTTATTATACAGATAATTTATTTAAATTTTTTTAACGATTTTTTTTAGTAAAATTAATTTAATAAAATTAAATTTTTATTTGGTTAGTTTTATAAGAAAATGTTTCAAATAAAAATGATTTAAAATGCAATTTACAACCGATTTTATTATACAGATAATTTATTTAAATTTTTTTAACGATTTTTTTAACGATTTTTTTTAGTAAAATAAATTTAATAAAATCAATTTTTTATTTGGTTGGTTTTGACTTTATAAGAAAATGTTTAAAATAAAAGTGATTTAGAATGCAATTTACAGACGATTTTATTATACAGATAATTTATTTAAATTTTTTTAACGATTTTTTTTAGTAAAATTAATTTAATAGAATCAATTTTTTATTTGGTTGGTTTTGACTTTATAAGAAAATTTTTTAAATAAAAGTGATTTAGAATGCAATTTACAGACGATTTTATTATTCAGATAATTTATTTAATTTTTTTTAACGATTTTTTTTAGTAAAATTAATTTAATAAAATTTAATTTTTATTTGGTTGGTTTTGACTTTATAAGAAAATGTTTCAAATAAAAATGATTTAAAATGCAATTTACAACCGATTTTATTATACAGATAATTTATTTTAATTTTTTTAACGATTTTTTTTACTAAAATTTTAATAAAATCAATTTTTAATTTGGTTGGTTTTGACTTTATAAGAAAATGTTTTAAATAAAATTGATTTAGAATGCAATTTACAGACGATTTTATTATTCAGATAATTTATTTAATTTTTTTTAACAATTTTTTTTAGTAAAATTAATTTAATAAAATTTAATTTTTATTTGGTTAGTTTTGACTTTATAAGAAAATGTTTCAAATAAAAATGATTTAAAATGCAATTTACAACCAATTTTGGTATACAGATAATTTATTTAAATTTTTTTAACGATTTTTTTTAGTAAAATTAATTTAATAAAATCAATTTTTTATTTGGTTGGTTTTGACTTTATAAAAAAATGTTTTAATTAAAAGTGATTTAGAATGCAATTTACAGACGATTTTATTATACAGATAATTTATTTAATTTTTTTTAACAATTTTTTTTAGTAAAATTAATTTAATAAAATTAAATTTTTATTTGGTTGGTTTTGTTTTTATAAGAAAATGTTTTAAATAAAAATGATTTTAAATGCAATTTACAACCGATTTTATTATACAGATAATTTATTTTAATTTTTTTAACGATTTTTTTTAGTAAAATTAATTTAATAAAATCAATTTTTAATTTGGTTGGTTTTGACTTTATAAGAAAATGTTTTAAATACAAGTGATTTAGAATGCAATTTACAGACGATTTTATTATTCAGATAATTTATTTAATTTTTTTTAACAATTTTTTTTAGTATAATTAATTTAATAAAATTAAATTTTTATTTGGTTGGTTTTGACTTTATAAGAAAATGTTTCAAATAAAAATGATTTAAAATGCAATTTACAACCGATTTTATTATACAGATAATTTATATAAATTTTTTTAACGATTTTTTTTATATAAATTAATTTAATAAAATCAATTTTTTATTTGGTTGGTTTTGACTTTATAAGAAAATGTTTTAAATAAAAATGATTTAAAATGCAATTTACAACCGATTTTATTATACAGATAATTTATTTAAATTTTTTTAACGATTTTTTTTAGTAAAATTAATTTAATAAAATCAGTTTTTTATTTGGTTGGTTTTGACTTTATAAGAAAATGTTTTAAATAAAAATGATTTAAAATGCAATTTACAACCGATTTTATTATACAGATAATTTATTTAAATTTTTTTAACGATTTTTTTTAGTAAAATTAATTTAATAAAATTAAATTTTTATTTGGTTGGTTTTGACTTTATAAGAAAATGTTTCAAATAAAAATGATTTAAAATGCAAATTACAACCGATTTTATTATACAGATAATTTATTTAATTTTTTTAACGATTTTTTTTAGTAAAATTAATTTAATAAAATCAATTTTTTACTTGGTTGGTTTTGACTTTATAAGAAAATGTTTTAAATAAAAATGATTTAAAATGTAATTTACAACCGATTTTATTATACAGATAATTTATTTAAATTTTTTTAACGATTTTTTTTAGTAAAATTAATTTAATAAAATCAATTTTTTATTTGGTTGGTTTTGACTTTATAAGAAAATGTTTTAAATAAAAATGATTTAAAATGCAATTTACAACCGATTTTATTATACAGATAATTTATTTAAATTTTTTTAACGATTTTTTTTAGTAAAATTAATTTAATAAAATTAAATTTTTATTTTGTTGGTTTTGACTTTATAAGAAAATGTTTCAAAGAAAAATGATTTAAAATGCAATTTACAACCGATTTTATTATACAGATAATTTATTTAAATTTTTTTAACGAATTTTTTTAGTAAAATTAATTTAATAAAATCAATTTTTTATTTGGTTGGTTTTGACTTTATAAGAAAATGTTTTAAATAAAAATGATTTAAAAAGCAATTTACAACCGATTTTATTATACAGATAATTTATTTAAATTTTTTTAACGATTTTTTTTAGTAAAATTAATTTAATAAAATCAATTTTTTATTTGGTTGGTTTTGACTTTATAAGAAAATGTTTTATTTAAATAAAAGTGATTTAGAATGCAATTTACAGACGATTTTATTATACAGATAATTAATTTAATTTTTTTTAACAATTTTTTTTAGTAAAATTAATTTATTAAAATTAAATTTTTATTTGGTTAGTTTTGACTCTATAAGAAAATGTTTCAAATAAAAATGATTTAAAATGCAATTTACAACCGATTTTATTATACAGATAATTTATTTAAATTTTTTTAACGATTTTTTTTAGTAAAATTAATTTAATAAAATCAATTTTTTATTTGGTTGGTTTTGACTTTATAAGAAAATGTTTTAAATAAAAGTGATTTAGAATGCAATTTACAGACGATTTTATTATACAGATAATTTATTTAATTTTTTTTAACGATTTTTTTTAGTAAAATTAATTTAATAAAATTAAATTTTTATTTGGTTGGTTTTGACTTTATAAGAAAATGTTTCAAATAAAAATGATTTAAAATGCAATTTACAACCGATTTTATTATACAGATAATTTATTTAAAAATTTTTAACGATTTTTTTTAGTAAAATTAATTTAATAAAATTAAATTTTTATTTGGTTGGATTTGACTTTATAAGAAAATGTTTCAAATAAAAATGATTTAAAATGCAATTTACAACCAATTTTGGTATACAGATAATTTATTTAAATTTTTTTAACGATTTTTTTTAGTAAAATTAATTTAATAAAATCAATTTTTTATTTGGTTGGTTTTGACTTTATAAAAAAATGTTTTAATTAAAAGTGATTTAGAATGCAATTTACAGACGATTTTTTTATACAGATAATTTATTTAATTTTTTTTAACAATTTTTTTTAATAAAATTAATTTATTAAAATTAAATTTTTATTTGGTTAGTTTTGACTTTATAAGAAAATGTTTCAAATAAAAATGATTTAAAATGCAATTTAAAACCGATTTTATTATACAGATAATTTATTTAAATTTTATTAGCGATTTTTTTTAGTAAAATTAATTTAATAAAATTAAATTTTTATTTGGTTGGTTTTGACTTTATAAGAAAATGTTTCAAATAAAAATGATTTAAAATGCAATTTACAACCGATTTTAGAATACAGATAATTTATTTAAAAATTTTTAATGATTTTTTTTAGTAAAATTAATTTAATAAAATTAAATTTTTATTTGGTTGGTTTTGACTTTATAAGAAAATGTTTCAAATAAAAATGATTTAGAATGCAATTTACAACTGATTTTATTATACAGATAATTTATTTAAATTTTTTTAACGTTTTTTTTTAGTAATTAATTTAATTTAATAAAATCAATTTTTTATTTGGTTGGTTTTGACTTTATAAAAAAATGTTTTAAATAAAAGTGATTTAGAATGCAATTTACAGACAATTTTATTATACAGATAATTAATTTAATTTTTTTTAACAATTTTTTTAAGTAAAATTAATTTATTAAAATTAAATTTTTATTTGGTTAGTTTTGACTTTATAAGAAAATGTTTCAAATAAAAATGATTTAAAATGCAATTTACAACCGATTTTATTATACAGATAATTTATTTAAATTTTATTAGTGATTTTTTTTAGTAAAATTAATTTAATAAAATTAAATTTTTATTTGGTTGGTTTTGACTTTATAAGAAAATGTTTCAAATAAAAATGATTTAAAATGCAATTTACAACCGATTTTAGTATACAGATAATTTATTTAAATTTTTTTAACGATTTTTTTTAGTAAAATTAATTTAATAAAATTAAATTTTTATTTGGTTGGTTTTGACTTTATAAGAAAATGTTTCAAATAAAAATGATTTAAAATGCTATTTACAACCGATTTTATTATACAGATAATTTATTTAATTTTTTTAACAATTTTTTTTAGTAAAATTAATTTAATAAAATAAATTTTTTATTTGGTTGGTTTTGACTTTATAAGAAAATGTTTTGAATAAAAATGATTTAAAATGCAATTTACAACCGATTTTATTATACAGATAAATTATTTAAAAATTTTTAACGATTTTTTTTAGTAAAATTAATTTAATAAAATTAAATTTTTATTTGGTTGGTTTTGACTTTATAAGAAAATGTTTAAAAAAAAAATCAATTTTTTATTTGGTTGGTTTTGACTTTATAAGAAAATGTTTTAAATAAAAGTGATTTAGAATGCAATTTACAAACGATTTTATTATACAGATAATTAATGTAATTTTTTTTAACAATTTTTTTTAGTAAATATAATTTATTAAAATTAAATTTTTATTTGGTTAGTTTTGACTTTATAAGAAAATGTTTCAAATAAAAATGATTTAAAATGCAATTTACAACCGATTTTATTATACAGATAATTTATTTAAATTTTTTTAACGATTTTTTTTAGTAAAATTAATTTAATAAAATCAATTTTTTATTTGGTTGGTTTTGACTTTATAAGAAAATGTTTTAAATAAAAGTGATTTAAAATGCAATTTACAGACGATTTTATTATACAGATAATTTATTTAAATTTTTTTAACGATTTTTTTATTAAAATTAATTTAATAAAATCATTGTTTTAATTGGTTGGTTTTGACTTTATAAGAAAATGTTTTGAATAAAAATGATTTAAAATGCAATTTACAACCGATTTTATTATACAGATAATTTATTTAAATTTTTTTAACGATTTTTTTTAGTAAAATTAATTTAATAAAATTAAATTTTTATTTGGTTGGTTTTGACTTTATAAGAAAATGTTTCAAATAAAAATGATTTAAAATGCAATTTACAACCGATTTTATTATACAGATAATTTATTTAATTTATTTAATTTTTTTAACGATTTTTTTTACTAAAATTAATTTAATAAAATCAATTTTTAATTTGGTTGGTTTTGACTTTATAAGAAAATGTTTTAAATAAAAGTGATTTAGAATGCAATTTACAGACGATTTTATTATTCAGATAATTTATTTAATTTTTTTTAACAATTTTTTTTAGTAAAATTAATTTAATAAAATTTAATTTTTATTTGGTTAGTTTTGACTTTATAAGAAAATGTTTCAAATAAAAATGATTTAAAATGCAATTTAAAACCAATTTTGGTATACAGATAATTTATTTAAATTGGTTGGTTTTGACTTTATAAGAAAATGTTTTGAATAAAAATGATTTAAAATGCAATTTACAACCGATTTTATTATACAGATAATTTATTTAAATTTTTTTAACGATTTTTTTTAGTAAAATTAATTTAATAAAATTAAATTTTTATTTGGTTGGTTTTGACTTTATAAGAAAATGTTTCAAATAAAAATGATTTAAAATGCAATTTACAACCGATTTTATTATACAGATAATTTATTTAATTTTTTTAACGATTTTTTTTACTAAAATTAATTTAATAAAATCAATTTTTAATTTGGTTGGTTTTGACTTTATAAGAAAATGTTTTAAATAAAAGTGATTTAGAATGCAATTTACAGACGATTTTATTATTCAGATAATTTATTTAATTTTTTTTAACAATTTTTTTTAGTAAAATTAATTTAATCAAATTATAGTTTTATTTGGTTGGTTTTGACTTTATAACAAAATGTTTTAAATAAAAATGATTTAAAATGCAATTTACAACCGATTTTATTATACAGATAATTTATTTAAATTTTTTTAACGATTTTTTTTAGTAAAATTAATTCATTAAAATCAATTTTTTATTTGGTTGGTTTTGACTTTATAAGAAAATGTTTTAAATAAAAGTGATTTAGAATGCAATTTACAGACGATTTTATTATACAGATAATTTATTTAATTTTTTTTAACAATTTTTTTTAGTAAAATTAATTTAATCAAATTATATTTTTATTTGGTTGGTTTTGACTTTATAAGAAAATGTTTCAAATAAAAATGATTTAAATTGCAATTTACAACCGATTTTATTATACAGATAATTTTTAGTAAAATTAATTTAATAAAATTAAATTTTTATTTGGTTGGTTTTGACTTTATAAGAAAATGTTTCAAATAAAAATGATTTAAAATGCATTTTACAACCGATTTTATTATATAGATAATTTATTTAAATTTTTTTAACGATTTTTTTTAGTAAAATTAATTTAATAAAATCAATTTTTTATTTGGTTGGTTTTGACTTTATAAGAAAATGTTTTAAATAAAACTGATTTAGAATGCAATTTACAGACGATTTTATTATACAGATAATTTATTTAATTTTTTTTAACGATTTTTTTTAGTAAAATTAATTTAATAAAATTAAATTTTTATTTGGTTGGTTTTGACTTTATAAGAAAATGTTTCAAATAAAAATAATTTAAAATGCAATTTACAACCGATATTATTATACAGATAATTTATTTAAATTTTTTTAACGATTTTTTTTAGTAAAATTAATTTAATAAAATCAATTTTTTATTTGGTTGGTTTTAACTTTATAAAAAAATGTTTTAAATAAAAGTGATTTAGAATGCAATTTACAGACGATTTTATTATACAGATAATTTAATTAATTTTTTTTAACAATTTTTTCAGTAAAATTAATTTAATAAAATTAAATTTTTATTTGGTTGGTTTTGACTTTATAAGAAAATGTTTTAAATAAAAGTGATTTAGAATGCAATTTACAGACGATTTTAATATACAGATAATTTATTTATTTTTTTTAACAATTTTTTTTAGTAAAATTAATTTAATAAAATTAAATTTTTATTTGGTTGGTTTTGACTTTATAAGAAAATGTTTCAAATAAAAATGATTTAAAATGCAATTTACAACCGATTTTATTATACAGATAATTTATTTAAATTTTTTTAACAATTTTTTTTAGTAAAATTAATTTAATAAAATCAATTGTTTATTTGGTTGGTTTTGACTTTATAAGGAAATGTTTTAAATAAAAGTGATTTAGAATGCAATTTACAGACGATTTTATTATACAGATAAATTATTTAATTTTTTTTAACAATTTTTTTAAGTAAAATTATCTTAATCAAATTATATTTTTATTTGGTTGGTTTTGACTTTATAAGAAAAAGTTTTAAATAAAAATGATTTAAAATGCAATTTACAACCGATTTTATTATACAGATAATTTATTTAAATTTTTTTAACGATTTTTTTTAGTAAAATTAATTTAATAAAATCAATTTTTTATTTGGTTGGTTTTGACTTTATAAGAAAATGTTTTAAATAAAAGTGATTTAGAATGCAATTTACAGACGATTTTATTATACAGATAATTTATTTAATTTTTTTTAACAATTTTTTTTAGTAAAATTAATTTAATCAAATTATATTTTTAATTGGTTGGTTTTGACTTTATAAAAAAATGTTTCAAATAAAAATGATTTAAATTGCAATTTACAACCAATTTTATTATACAGATAATTTTTAGTAAAATTAATTTAATAAAATTAAATTTTTATTTGGTTGGTTTTGACTTTATAAGAAAATGTTTCAAATAAAAATGATTTAAAATGCATTTTACAACCGATTTTATTATATAGATAATTTATTTAAATTTTTTTAACGATTTTTTTTAGTAAAATTAATTTAATAAAATCAATTTTTTATTTGGTTGGTTTTGACTTTATAAAAAAATGTTTTAAATAAAAGTGATTTAGAATGCAATTTACAGACGATTTTATTATACAGATAATTTATTTAATTTTTTTTAACGATTTTTTTTAGTAAAATTAATTTAATAAAATTAAATTTTTATTTGGTTGGTTTTGACTTTATAAGAAAATGTTTCAATTAAAAATGATTTAAAATGCAATTTACAACCGATTTTATTATACAGATAATTTATTTAAATTTTTTTAACGATTTTTTTTAGTAAAATTAATTTAATAAAATTAAATTTTTATTTGGTTGGTTTTGACTTTATAAGAAAATGTTTCAAATAAAAATGATTTAAAATGCAATTTACAACCGATTTTATTAAACAGATAATTTATTTAAATTTTTTTAACGATTTTTTTTAGTAAAATTAATTTAATAAAATCAATTTTTTATTTGGTTGGTTTTGACTTTATAAGAAAATGTTTTAAATAAAAGTGATTTAGAATGCAATTTACAGACGATTTTATTATACAAATAATTTATTTAATTTTTTTTTAACGATTTTTTTAAGTAAAATTAATTTAATAAAATTAAATTTTTATTTGGTTGGTTTTAACTTTATAAGAAAATGTTTCAAATAAAAATGATTTAGAATGCAATTTACAGACGATTTTATTATAAAGATAATTTATTTAATTTTTTTTAACAATTTTTTTTAGTAAAATTAATTTAATCAAATTATATTTTTATTTGGTTGGTTTTGACTTTATAAGAAAATGTTTCAAATAAAAATGATTTAAATTGCAATTTACAACCGATTTTATTATACAGATAATTTTTAGTAAAATTAATTTAATAAAATTAAATTTTTATTTGGTTGGTTATGACTTTATAAGAAAATGTTTCAAATAAAAATGATTTAGAATGCAATTTACAGACGATTTTATTATACAGATAATTTATTTAATTTTTTTTAACAATTTTTTTTAGTAAAATTAATTTAATCAAATTATATTTTTATTTGGTTGGTTTTGACTTTATAAGAAAATGTTTCAAATAAAAATGATTTAAATTGCAATTTACAACCGATTTTATTATACAGATAATTTTTAGTAAAATTAATTTAATAAAATTAAATTTTTATTTGGTTGGTTTTGACTTTATAAGAAAATGTTTCAAATAAAAATGATTTAAAATGCAATTTACAACCGATTTTATTATGTAGATAATTTATTTAAATTTTTTTAACGATTTTTTTTAGTAAAATTAATTTAATAAAATCAATTTTTTATTTGGTTGGTTTTGACTTTATAAGAAAATGTTTTAAATAAAAGTGATTTAGAATGAAATTTACAGACGATTTTATTATACAGATAATTTATATAATTTTTTTTAACAATTTTTTTTAGTAAAATTAATTTAATCAAATTATATTTTTATTTGGTTGGTTTTGACTTTATAAGAAAATGTTTCAAATAAAAATGATTTAAATTGCAATTTACAACCGATTTTATTATACAGATAATTTTTAGTAAAATTAATTTAATCAAATTATATTTTTATTTGGTTGGTTTTGACTTTATAAGAAAATGTTTCAAATAAAAATGATTTAAATTGCAATTTACAACCGATTTTATTATACAGATAATTTTTAGTAAAATTAATTTAATAAATTTAAATTTTTATTTGGTTGGTTATAACTTTATAAGAAAATGTTTCAAATAAAAATGATTTAGAATGCAATTTACAGACGATTTTATTATACAGATAATTTATTTAATTTTTTTTAACAATTTTTTTAGTAATTTATTTAATAAAATTAAATTTTTATTTGGTTGGTTTAGACTTTATAAGAAAATGTTTTAAATAAAAATGATTTAAAATGCAATTTACAACCGATTTTATTATACAGATAATTTATTTAAATTTTTTTAACGATTTTTTTTAGTAAAGTTAATTTAATAAAATCAATTTTTAATTTGGTTGGTTTTGACTTTATAAGGAAATGTTTTAAATAAAAGTGATTTAGAATGCAATTTACAGACGATTTTATTATACAGATAATTTATTTATTTTTTTTTTTTAACAATTTTTTTTAGTAAAATTATTTTAATAAAATTAAATTTTTATTTGGTTGGTTTTGACTTTATAAGAAAATGTTTCAAATAAAAATGATTTAAAATGCAATTTACAACCGATTTTATTATACAGATAATTTATTTAAAAATTTTTAACGATTTTTTTTAGTAAAATTTATTTAATAAAATCAATTTTTTATTTGGTTGGTTTTGACTTTATAAGAAAATGTTTTAAATAAAAGTGATTTAGAATGCAATTTACAGACGATTTTATTATACAAATAATTTATTTAATTTTTTTTAACGATTTTTTTAAGTAAAATTAATTTAATGAAATTAAATTTTTATTTGGTTGGTTTTAACTTTATAAGAAAATGTTTCAAATAAAAATGATTTAAAATGCAATTTACAACCGATTTTATTATACAGATAATTTATTTAAATTTGTTTAACGATTTTTTTTAGTAAAATTAATTTAATAAAATCAATTTTTTATTTGGTTGGTTTTGACTTTATAAGAAAATGTTTTAAATAAAAGTGATTTAGAATGCAATTTACAGACGATTTTATTATACAGATAATTTATTTAATTTTTTTTAACAATTTTTTTTAGTAAAATTAATTTAATCAAATTATATTTTTATTTGGTTGGTTTTGACTTTATAAGAAAATGTTTCAAATAAAAATGATTTAAATTGCAATTTACAACCGATTTTATTATACAGATAATTTTTAGTAAAATTAATTTAATAAAATTAAATTTTTATTTGGTTGGTTATGACTTTATAAGAAAATGTTTCAAATAAAAATGATTTAGAATGCAATTTACAGACGATTTTATTATACAGATAATTTATTTAATTTTTTTTAACAATTTTTTTTAGTAAAATTAATTTAATCAAATTATATTTTTATTTGGTTGGTTTTGACTTTATAAGAAAATGTTTCAAATAAAAATGATTTAAATTGCAATTTACAACCGATTTTATTATACAGATAATTTTTAGTAAAATTAATTTAATAAAATTAAATTTTTATTTGGTTGGTTTTGACTTTATAAGAAAATGTTTCAAATAAAAATGATTTAAAATGCATTTTACAACCGATTTTATTATGTAGATAATTTATTTAAATTTTTTTAACGATTTTTTTTAGTAAAATTAATTTAATAAAATCAATTTTTTATTTGGTTGGTTTTGACTTTATAAGAAAATGTTTTAAATAAAAGTGATTTAGAATGCAATTTACAGACGATTTTATTATACGGATAATTTATTTAATTTTTTTTAACGATTTTTTTTAGTAAAATTAATTTAATAAAATTAAATTTTTATTTGGTTGGTTTTGACTTTATAAGAAAATGTTTCAAATAAAAATGATTTAAAATGCAATTTACAACCGATTTTATTATACAGATAATTTATTTAAATTTTTTTAACGATTTTTTTTAGTAAAATTAATTTAATAAAATCAATTTTTTATTTGGTTGGTTTTGACTTTATAAGGAAATTTTTTAAATAAAAGTGATTTAGAATGCAATTTACAGACGATTTTATTATACAGATAATTTATTTAATTTTTTTTAACAATTTTTTTAGTAAAATTAATTTAATAAAATTAAATTTTTATTTGGTTGGTTTTGACTTTATAAGAAAATGTTTTAAATAAAAGTGATTTAGAATGCAATTTACAGACGATTTTATTATACAGATAATTTATTTAAGTTTTTTTAACAAATTTTTTTAGTAAAATTAATTTAATAAAATCAATTTTTTATTTGGTTGGTTTTGACTTTATAAGGAAATGTTTTAAATAAAAGTGATTTAGAATGCATTTTACAGACGATTTTATTATACAGATAATTTATTTAATTTTTTTTAACAATTTTTTTTAGTAAAATTAATTTAATCAAATTATAGTTTTATTTGGTTGGTTTTGACTTTATAACAAAATGTTTTAAATAAAAATGATTTAAAATGCAATTTACAACCGATTTTCTTATACAGATAATTTATTTAAATTTTTTTAACGATTTTTTTTAGTAAAATTAATATATTAAAATCAATTTTTTATTTGGTTGGTTTTGACTTTATAAGAAAATGTTTTAAATAAAAGTGATTTAGTATGCAATTTACAGACGATTTTATTATACAGATAATTTATTTAATTTTTTTTAACAATTTTTTTTAGTAAAATTAATTTAATCAAATTATATTTTTATTTGGTTGGTTTTGACTTTATAAGAAAATGTTTCAAATAAAAATGATTTAAATTGCAATTTACAACCGATTTTATTATACAGATAATTTTTAGTAAAATTAATTTAATAAAATTAAATTTTTATTTGGTTGGTTTTGACTTTATAAGAAAATGTTTCAAATAAAAATGATTTAAAATGCATTTTACAACCGATTTTATTATATAGATAATTTATTTAAATTTTTTTAACGATTTTTTTTAGTAAAATTAATTTAATCAAATTATAGTTTTATTTGGTTGGTTTTGACTTTATAACAAAATGTTTTAAATAAAAATGATTTAAAATGCAATTTACAACCGATTTTCTTATACAGATAATTTATTTAAATTTTTTTAACGATTTTTTTTAGTAAAATTAATATATTAAAATCAATTTTTTATTTGGTTGGTTTTGACTTTATAAGAAAATGTTTTAAATAAAAGTGATTTAGTATGCAATTTACAGACGATTTTATTATACAGATAATTTATTTAATTTTTTTTAACAATTTTTTTTAGTAAAATTAATTTAATCAAATTATATTTTTATTTGGTTGGTTTTGACTTTATAAGAAAATGTTTCAAATAAAAATGATTTAAATTGCAATTTACAACCGATTTTATTATACAGATAATTTTTAGTAAAATTAATTTAATAAAATTAAATTTTTATTTGGTTGGTTTTGACTTTATAAGAAAATGTTTCAAATAAAAATGATTTAAAATGCATTTTACAACCGATTTTATTATATAGATAATTTATTTAAATTTTTTTAACGATTTTTTTTAGTAAAATTAATTTAATAAAATCAATTTTTTATTTGGTTGGTTTTGACTTTATAAGAAAATGTTTTAAATAAAACTGATTTAGAATGCAATTTACAGACGATTTTATTATACAGATAATTTATTTAATTTTTTTTAACGATTTTTTTTAGTAAAATTAATTTAATAAAATTAAATTTTTATTTGGTTGGTTTTAACTTTATAAGAAAATGTTTAAAATAAAAATGATTTAAAATGCAATTTACAACCGATTTTATTATACAGATAATTTATTTAAATTTGTTTAACGATTTTTTTTAGTAAAATTAATTTAATAAAATCAATTTTTTATTTGGTTGGTTTTGACTTTATAAGAAAATGTTTTAAATAAAAGTGATTTAGAATGCAATTTACAGACGATTTTATTATACAGATAATTTATTTAATTTTTTTTAACAATTTTTTTAGTAAAATTAATTTAATAAAATTAAATTTTTATTTGGTTGGTTTTGACTTTATAAGAAAATGTTTCAAATAAAAATGATTTAAAATGCAATTTACAACCGAGTTTATTATACTGATAATTTATTTAATTTTTTTTAACGATTTTTTTTAGTAAATTAATTTAATAAAATCAATTTTTTATTTGGTTGGTTTTGATTTTATAAGAAAATGTTTTAAATAAAAGTGATTTAGAATGCAATTTACAGATGATTTTATTATACAGATAATTTATTTAATTTTTTTTAACAATTTTTTTTAGTAAAATTAAGTTAATAAAATTAAATTTTTATTTGGTTGGTTTTGACTTTATAAGAAAATGTTTCAAATAAAAATGATTTATAATGCATTTTACAACCGATTTTATTATACAGATAATTTATTTAAATTTTTTTAACAAATTTTTTTAGTAAAATTAATTTAATAAAATCAATTTTTTATTTGGTTGGTTTTGACTTTATAAGGAAATGTTTTAAATAAAAGTGATTTAAAATGCATTTTACAGACGATTTTATTATACAGATAATTTATTTAATTTTTTTTAACAATTTTTTTTAGTAAAATTAATTTAATCAAATTATAGTTTTATTTGGTTGGTTTTGACTTTATAACAAAATGTTTTAAATAAAAATGATTTAAAATGCAATTTACAACCGATTTTATTATACAGATAATTTATTTAAATTTTTTTAACGATTTTTTTTAGTAAAATTAATTCATTAAAATCAATTTTTTATTTGGTTGGTTTTGACTTTATAAGAAAATGTTTTAAATAAAAGTGATTTAGAATGCAATTTACAGACGATTTTATTATACAGATAATTTATTTAATTTTTTTTAACAATTTTTTTTAGTAAAATTAATTTAATCAAATTATATTTTTATTTGGTTGGTTTTGACTTTATAAGAAAATGTTTCAAATAAAAATGATTTAAATTGCATTTTACAACCGATTTTATTATACAGATAATTTTTAGTAAAATTAATTTAATAAAATTAAATTTTTATTTGGTTGGTTTTGACTTTATAAGAAAATGTTTCAAATAAAAATGATTTAAAATGCATTTTACAACCGATTTTATTATATAGATAATTTATTTAAATTTTTTTAACGATTTTTTTTAGTAAAATTAATTTAATAAAATCAATTTTTTATTTGGTTGGTTTTGACTTTATAAGAAAATGTTTTAAATAAAACTGATTTAGAATGCAATTTACAGACGATTTTATTATACAGATAATTTATTTAATTTTTTTTAACGATTTTTTTTAGTAAAATTAATTTAATAAAATTAAATTTTTATTTGGTTGGTTTTGACTTTATAAGAAAATGTTTCAAATAAAAATAATTTAAAATGCAATTTACAACCGATATTATTATACAGATAATTTATTTAAATTTTTTTAACGATTTTTTTTAGTAAAATTAATTTAATAAAATCAATTTTTTATTTGGTTGGTTTTAACTTTATAAAAAAATGTTTTAAATAAAAGTGATTTAGAATGCAATTTACAGACGATTTTATTATACAGATAATTTAATTAATTTTTTTTAACAATTTTTTCAGTAAAATTAATTTAATAAAATTAAATTTTTATTTGGTTGGTTTTGACTTTATAAGAAAATGTTTTAAATAAAAGTGATTTAGAATGCAATTTACAGACGATTTTAATATACAGATAATTTATTTATTTTTTTTAACAATTTTTTTTAGTAAAATTAATTTAATAAAATTAAATTTTTATTTGGTTGGTTTTGACTTTATAAGAAAATGTTTCAAATAAAAATGATTTAAAATGCAATTTACAACCGATTTTATTATACAGATAATTTATTTAAATTTTTTTAACAATTTTTTTTAGTAAAATTAATTTAATAAAATCAATTGTTTATTTGGTTGGTTTTGACTTTATAAGGAAATGTTTTAAATAAAAGTGATTTAGAATGCAATTTACAGACGATTTTATTATACAGATAAATTATTTAATTTTTTTTAACAATTTTTTTAAGTAAAATTATCTTAATCAAATTATATTTTTATTTGGTTGGTTTTGACTTTATAAGAAAAAGTTTTAAATAAAAATGATTTAAAATGCAATTTACAACCGATTTTATTATACAGATAATTTATTTAAATTTTTTTAACGATTTTTTTTAGTAAAATTAATTTAATAAAATCAATTTTTTATTTGGTTGGTTTTGACTTTATAAGAAAATGTTTTAAATAAAAGTGATTTAGAATGCAATTTACAGACGATTTTTTTATACAGATAATTTAATTAATTTTTTTTAACGATTTTTTTTAGTAAAATTAATTTAATAAAATTAAATTTTTATTTGGTTGGTTTTGACTTTATAAGAAAATGTTTCAAATAAAAATGATTTAAAATGCAATTTACAACCGATTTTATTATACAGATAATTTATTTAAATTTTTTTAACAAATTTTTTTAGTAAAATTAATTTAATAAAATCAATTTTTTATTTGGTTGGTTTTGACTTTATAAGGAAATGTTTTAAATAAAAGTGATTTAAAATGCATTTTACAGACGATTTTATTATACAGATAATTTATTTAATTTTTTTTAACAATTTTTTTTAGTAAAATTAATTTAATCAAATTATAGTTTTATTTGGTTGGTTTTGACTTTATAACAAAATGTTTTAAATAAAAATGATTTAAAATGCAATTTACAACCGATTTTATTATACAGATAATTTATTTAAATTTTTTTAACGATTTTTTTTAGTAAAATTAATTCATTAAAATCAATTTTTTATTTGGTTGGTTTTGACTTTATAAGAAAATGTTTTAAATAAAAGTGATTTAGAATGCAATTTACAGACGATTTTATTATACAGATAATTTATTTAATTTTTTTTAACAATTTTTTTTAGTAAAATTAATTTAATCAAATTATATTTTTATTTGGTTGGTTTTGACTTTATAAGAAAATGTTTCAAATAAAAATGATTTAAATTGCAATTTACAACCGATTTTATTATACAGATAATTTTTAGTAAAATTAATTTAATAAAATTAAATTTTTATTTGGTTGGTTTTGACTTTATAAGAAAATGTTTCAAATAAAAATGATTTAAAATGCATTTTACAACCGATTTTATTATATAGATAATTTATTTAAATTTTTTTAACGATTTTTTTTAGTAAAATTAATTTAATAAAATCAATTTTTTATTTGGTTGGTTTTGACTTTATAAGAAAATGTTTTAAATAAAACTGATTTAGAATGCAATTTACAGACGATTTTATTATACAGATAATTTATTTAATTTTTTTTAACGATTTTTTTTAGTAAAATTAATTTAATAAAATTAAATTTTTATTTGGTTGGTTTTGACTTTATAAGAAAATGTTTCAAATAAAAATAATTTAAAATGCAATTTACAACCGATATTATTATACAGATAATTTATTTAAATTTTTTTAACGATTTTTTTTAGTAAAATTAATTTAATAAAATCAATTTTTTATTTGGTTGGTTTTAACTTTATAAAAAAATGTTTTAAATAAAAGTGATTTAGAATGCAATTTACAGACGATTTTATTATACAGATAATTTAATTAATTTTTTTTAACAATTTTTTCAGTAAAATTAATTTAATAAAATTAAATTTTTATTTGGTTGGTTTTGACTTTATAAGAAAATGTTTTAAATAAAAGTGATTTAGAATGCAATTTACAGACGATTTTAATATACAGATAATTTATTTATTTTTTTTAACAATTTTTTTTAGTAAAATTAATTTAATAAAATTAAATTTTTATTTGGTTGGTTTTGACTTTATAAGAAAATGTTTCAAATAAAAATGATTTAAAATGCAATTTACAACCGATTTTATTATACAGATAATTTATTTAAATTTTTTTAACAATTTTTTTTAGTAAAATTAATTTAATAAAATCAATTGTTTATTTGGTTGGTTTTGACTTTATAAGGAAATGTTTTAAATAAAAGTGATTTAGAATGCAATTTACAGACGATTTTATTATACAGATAAATTATTTAATTTTTTTTAACAATTTTTTTAAGTAAAATTATCTTAATCAAATTATATTTTTATTTGGTTGGTTTTGACTTTATAAGAAAAAGTTTTAAATAAAAATGATTTAAAATGCAATTTACAACCGATTTTATTATACAGATAATTTATTTAAATTTTTTTAACGATTTTTTTTAGTAAAATTAATTTAATAAAATCAATTTTTTATTTGGTTGGTTTTGACTTTATAAGAAAATGTTTTAAATAAAAGTGATTTAGAATGCAATTTACAGACGATTTTATTATACAGATAATTTATTTAATTTTTTTTAACAATTTTTTTTAGTAAAATTAATTTAATCAAATTATATTTTTAATTGGTTGGTTTTGACTTTATAAAAAAATGTTTCAAATAAAAATGATTTAAATTGCAATTTACAACCAATTTTATTATACAGATAATTTTTAGTAAAATTAATTTAATAAAATTAAATTTTTATTTGGTTGGTTTTGACTTTATAAGAAAATGTTTCAAATAAAAATGATTTAAAATGCATTTTACAACCGATTTTATTATATAGATAATTTATTTAAATTTTTTTAACGATTTTTTTTAGTAAAATTAATTTAATAAAATCAATTTTTTATTTGGTTGGTTTTGACTTTATAAAAAAATGTTTTAAATAAAAGTGATTTAGAATGCAATTTACAGACGATTTTATTATACAGATAATTTATTTAATTTTTTTTAACGATTTTTTTTAGTAAAATTAATTTAATAAAATTAAATTTTTATTTGGTTGGTTTTGACTTTATAAGAAAATGTTTCAATTAAAAATGATTTAAAATGCAATTTACAACCGATTTTATTATACAGATAATTTATTTAAATTTTTTTAACGATTTTTTTTAGTAAAATTAATTTAATAAAATTAAATTTTTATTTGGTTGGTTTTGACTTTATAAGAAAATGTTTCAAATAAAAATGATTTAAAATGCAATTTACAACCGATTTTATTAAACAGATAATTTATTTAAATTTTTTTAACGATTTTTTTTAGTAAAATTAATTTAATAAAATCAATTTTTTATTTGGTTGGTTTTGACTTTATAAGAAAATGTTTTAAATAAAAGTGATTTAGAATGCAATTTACAGACGATTTTATTATACAGATAATTTATATAATTTTTTTTAACGATTTTTTTTAGTAAAATTAATTTAATAAAATTAAATTTTTATTTGGTTGGTTTTGACTTTATAAGAAAATGTTTCAAATAAAAATGATTTAAAATGCAATTTACAACCGATTTTATTAAACAGATAATTTATTTAAATTTTTTTAACGATTTTTTTTAGTAAAATTAATTTAATAAAATCAATTTTTTATTTGGTTGGTTTTGACTTTATAAGAAAATGTTTTAAATAAAAGTGATTTAGAATGCAATTTACAGACGATTTTATTATACAAATAATTTATTTAATTTTTTTTTAACGATTTTTTTAAGTAAAATTAATTTAATAAAATTAAATTTTTATTTGGTTGGTTTTAACTTTATAAGAAAATGTTTCAAATAAAAATGATTTAGAATGCAATTTACAGACGATTTTATTATAAAGATAATTTATTTAATTTTTTTTAACAATTTTTTTTAGTAAAATTAATTTAATCAAATTATATTTTTATTTGGTTGGTTTTGACTTTATAAGAAAATGTTTCAAATAAAAATGATTTAAATTGCAATTTACAACCGATTTTATTATACAGATAATTTTTAGTAAAATTAATTTAATAAAATTAAATTTTTATTTGGTTGGTTATGACTTTATAAGAAAATGTTTCAAATAAAAATGATTTAGAATGCAATTTACAGACGATTTTATTATACAGATAATTTATTTAATTTTTTTTAACAATTTTTTTTAGTAAAATTAATTTAATCAAATTATATTTTTATTTGGTTGGTTTTGACTTTATAAGAAAATGTTTCAAATAAAAATGATTTAAATTGCAATTTACAACCGATTTTATTATACAGATAATTTTTAGTAAAATTAATTTAATAAAATTAAATTTTTATTTGGTTGGTTTTGACTTTATAAGAAAATGTTTCAAATAAAAATGATTTAAAATGCAATTTACAACCGATTTTATTATGTAGATAATTTATTTAAATTTTTTTAACGATTTTTTTTAGTAAAATTAATTTAATAAAATCAATTTTTTATTTGGTTGGTTTTGACTTTATAAGAAAATGTTTTAAATAAAAGTGATTTAGAATGAAATTTACAGACGATTTTATTATACAGATAATTTATATAATTTTTTTTAACAATTTTTTTTAGTAAAATTAATTTAATCAAATTATATTTTTATTTGGTTGGTTTTGACTTTATAAGAAAATGTTTCAAATAAAAATGATTTAAATTGCAATTTACAACCGATTTTATTATACAGATAATTTTTAGTAAAATTAATTTAATCAAATTATATTTTTATTTGGTTGGTTTTGACTTTATAAGAAAATGTTTCAAATAAAAATGATTTAAATTGCAATTTACAACCGATTTTATTATACAGATAATTTTTAGTAAAATTAATTTAATAAATTTAAATTTTTATTTGGTTGGTTATAACTTTATAAGAAAATGTTTCAAATAAAAATGATTTAGAATGCAATTTACAGACGATTTTATTATACAGATAATTTATTTAATTTTTTTTAACAATTTTTTTAGTAATTTATTTAATAAAATTAAATTTTTATTTGGTTGGTTTAGACTTTATAAGAAAATGTTTTAAATAAAAATGATTTAAAATGCAATTTACAACCGATTTTATTATACAGATAATTTATTTAAATTTTTTTAACGATTTTTTTTAGTAAAGTTAATTTAATAAAATCAATTTTTAATTTGGTTGGTTTTGACTTTATAAGGAAATGTTTTAAATAAAAGTGATTTAGAATGCAATTTACAGACGATTTTATTATACAGATAATTTATTTATTTTTTTTTTTTAACAATTTTTTTTAGTAAAATTATTTTAATAAAATTAAATTTTTATTTGGTTGGTTTTGACTTTATAAGAAAATGTTTCAAATAAAAATGATTTAAAATGCAATTTACAACCGATTTTATTATACAGATAATTTATTTAAAAATTTTTAACGATTTTTTTTAGTAAAATTTATTTAATAAAATCAATTTTTTATTTGGTTGGTTTTGACTTTATAAGAAAATGTTTTAAATAAAAGTGATTTAGAATGCAATTTACAGACGATTTTATTATACAAATAATTTATTTAATTTTTTTTAACGATTTTTTTAAGTAAAATTAATTTAATGAAATTAAATTTTTATTTGGTTGGTTTTAACTTTATAAGAAAATGTTTCAAATAAAAATGATTTAAAATGCAATTTACAACCGATTTTATTATACAGATAATTTATTTAAATTTGTTTAACGATTTTTTTTAGTAAAATTAATTTAATAAAATCAATTTTTTATTTGGTTGGTTTTGACTTTATAAGAAAATGTTTTAAATAAAAGTGATTTAGAATGCAATTTACAGACGATTTTATTATACAGATAATTTATTTAATTTTTTTTAACAATTTTTTTATTAAAAATAATTTAATAAAATAAAATTTTTATTTGGTTGGTTTAGACTTTATAAGAAAATGTTTTAAATAAAAATGATTTAAAATGCAATTTACAACCGATTTTATTATACAGATAATTTATTTAAATTTTTTTAACGATTTTTTTTTGTAAAATTAATTTAATAAAATCAATTTTTTATTTGGTTGGTTTTGACTTTATAAGAAAATGTTTTAAATAAAAGTGAATTAGAATGCAATTTACAGACGATTTTATTATACAGATAATTTATTTAATTTTTTTTAACGATTTTTTTTAGTAAAATTAATTTAATAAAATTAAATTTTTATTTGGTTGGTTTTGACTTTATAAAAAAAATGTTTCAAATAAAAATGATTTAAAATGCAATTTACAACCGATTTTATTATACAGATAATTTATTTAATTTTTTTTAACGATTTTTTTTAGTAAATTAATTTAATAAAATCAATTTTTTATTTGGTTGGTTTTGACTTTATAAGAAAATGTTTTAAATAAAAGTGATTTAGAATGCAATTTACAGATGATTTTATTATACAGATAATTTATTTAATTTTTTTTAACAATTTTTTTTTCTAAAATTAATTTAATAAAATTAAATTTTTATTTGGTTGGTTTTGACTTTATAAGAAAATGTTTCAAATAAAAATGATTTATAATGCATTTTACAACCGATTTTATTATACAGATAATTTATTTAAATTTTTTTAACGATTTTTTTTAGTAAAATTAATTTAATAAAATCAATTTTTTATTTGGTTGGTTTTGACTTTATAAGAAAATGTTTTAAATAAAAGTGATTTAGAATGCAATTTACAGACGATTTTATTATACAGATAATTTATTTAATTTTTTTTAACGATTTTTTTTAGTAGAATTAATTTAATAAAATTAAATTTTTATTTGGTTGGTTTTGACTTTATAAGAAAATGTTTCAAATAAAAATGATTTAAAATGCAATTTACAACCGATTTTATTATACAGATAATTTATTTAAATTTTTTTAACGATTTTTTTTAGTAGAATTAATTTAATAAAATCAATTTTTTATTTGGTTGGTTTTGACTTTATAAAAAAATGTTTTAAATAAAAGTGATTTAGAATGCAATTTACAGACGATTTTATTATACAGATAATTTATTTAATTTTTTTTAACAATTTTTTTAGTAAAATTAATTTAATAAAATTAAATTTTTATTTGGTTGGTTTTCACTTTATAAGAAAATGTTTTAAATAAAATCGATTTAAAATGCAATTTACAACCGATTTTATTATACAGATAATTTATTTAATTTTTTTTTACGATTTTTTTTAGTAAAATTTATTTAATAAAATTAAATTTTTATTTGGTTGGTTTTGACTTTATAAGAAAATGTTTCAAATAAAAATGATTTAAAATGCATTTTACAACCGATTTTATTATATAGATAATTTATTTAAATTTTTTTAACAATTTTTTTTAGTAAAATTAATTTAATAAAATCAATTTTTTATTTGGTTGGTTTTGACTTTATAAGAAAATGTTTTAAATAAAAGTGATTTAGAATGCAATTTACAGACGATTTTATTATAGAGATAATTTGTTTAACGATTTTTTTTAGTAAATTAATTTAATAAAATCAATTTTTTATTTGGTTGGTTTTGACTTTATAAGAAAATGTTTTAAATAAAAGTGATTTAGAATGCAATTTACAGATGATTTTATTATACAGATAATTTATTTAATTTTTTTTAACAATTTTTTTTTCTAAAATTAATTTAATAAAATTAAATTTTTATTTGGTTGGTTTTGACTTTATAAGAAAATGTTTCAAATAAAAATGATTTATAATGCATTTTACAACCGATTTTATTATACAGATAATTTATTTAAATTTTTTTAACGATTTTTTTTAGTAAAATTAATTTAATAAAATCAATTTTTTATTTGGTTGGTTTTGACTTTATAAGAAAATGTTTTAAATAAAAGTGATTTAGAATGCAATTTACAGACGATTTTATTATACAGATAATTTATTTAATTTTTTTTAACGATTTTTTTTAGTAGAATTAATTTAATAAAATTAAATTTTTATTTGGTTGGTTTTGACTTTATAAGAAAATGTTTCAAATAAAAATGATTTAAAATGCAATTTACAACCGATTTTATTATACAGATAATTTATTTAAATTTTTTTAACGATTTTTTTTAGTAGAATTAATTTAATAAAATCAATTTTTTATTTGGTTGGTTTTGACTTTATAAAAAAATGTTTTAAATAAAAGTGATTTAGAATGCAATTTACAGACGATTTTATTATACAGATAATTTATTTAATTTTTTTTAACAATTTTTTTAGTAAAATTAATTTAATAAAATTAAATTTTTATTTGGTTGGTTTTCACTTTATAAGAAAATGTTTTAAATAAAATCGATTTAAAATGCAATTTACAACCGATTTTATTATACAGATAATTTATTTAATTTTTTTTTACGATTTTTTTTAGTAAAATTTATTTAATAAAATTAAATTTTTATTTGGTTGGTTTTGACTTTATAAGAAAATGTTTCAAATAAAAATGATTTAAAATGCATTTTACAACCGATTTTATTATATAGATAATTTATTTAAATTTTTTTAACGATTTTTTTTAGTAAAATTAATTTAATAAAATCAATTTTTTATTTGGTTGGTTTTGACTTTATAAGAAAATGTTTTAAATAAAAGTGATTTAGAATGCAATTTACAGACGATTTTATCATAGAGATAATTTATTTAATTTTTTTTAACGATTTTTTTTAGTAAAATTAATTTAATAAAATTAAATTTTTATTTGGTTGGTTTTGACTTTATAAGAAAATGTTTCAAATAAAAATGATTTAAAATGCAATTTACAACCGATTTTATTATACAGATAATTTATTTAAATTTTTTTAACGATTTTTTTTAGTAAAATTAATTTAATAAAATTAAATTTTTATTTGGTTGGTTTTGACTTTATAAGAAAATGTTTCAAATAAAAATGATTTAAAATGCAATTTACAACCGATTTTATTATACAGATAATTTATTTAAATTTTTTTAACGATTTTTTTTAGTAAAATTAATTTAATAAAATCAATTTTTTATTTGGTTGGTTTTGACTTTATAAGAAAATGTTTTAAATAAAAGTGATTTAGAATGCAATTTACAGACGATTTTATTATACAAATAATTTATTTAATTTTTTTTTAACGATTTTTTTAAGTAAAATTAATTTAATAAAATTAAATTTTTATTTGGTTGGTTTTAACTTTATAAGAAAATGTTTCAAATAAAATTGATTTAGAATGCAATTTACAGACGATTTTATTATAAAGATAATTTATTTAATTTTTTTTAACAATTTTTTTTAGTAAAATTAATTTAATCAAATTATAGTTTTATTTGGTTGGTTTTGACTTTATAAGAAAATGTTTCAAATAAAAATGATTTAAATTGCAATTTACAACCGATTTTATTATACAGATAATTTTTAGTAAAATTAATTTAATAAATTTAAATTTTTATTTGGTTGGTTATGACTTTATAAGAAAATGTTTCAAATAAAAATGATTTAGAATGCAATTTACAGACGATTTTATTATACAGATAATTTATTTAATTTTTTTTAACAATTTTTTTAGTAAAATTTATTTAATAAAATTAAATTTTTATTTGGTTGGTTTAGACTTTATAAGAAAATGTTTTAAATAAAAATGATTTAAAATGCAATTTACAACCGATTTTATTATACAGATAATTTATTTAAATTTTTTTAACGATTTTTTTTAGTAAAGTTAATTTAATAAAATCAATTTTTTATTTGGTTGGTTTTGACTTTATAAGGAAATGTTTTAAATAAAAGTGATTTAGAATGCAATTTACAGACGATTTTATTATACAGATAATTTATTTATTTTTTTTTTTAACAATTTTTTTTAGTAAAATTATTTTAATAAAATTAAATTTTTATTTGGTTGGTTTTGACTTTATAAGAAAATGTTTCAAATAAAAATGATTTAAAATGCAATTTACAACCGATTTTATTATACAGATAATTTATTTAAAATTTTTTAACGATTTTTTTTAGTAAAATTAATTTAATAAAATCAATTTTTTATTTGGTTGGTTTTGACTTTATAAGAAAATGTTTTAAATAAAAGTGATTTAGAATGCAATTTACAGACGATTTTATTATACAAATAATTTATTTAATTTTTTTTAACGATTTTTTTAAGTAAAATTAATTTAATAAAATTAAATTTTTATTTGGTTGGTTTTAACTTTATAAGAAAATGTTTCAAATAAAAATGATTTAAAATGCAATTTACAACCGATTTTATTATACAGATAATTTATTTAAATTTGTTTAACGATTTTTTTTAGTAAAATTAATTTAATAAAATCAATTTTTTATTTGGTTGGTTTTGACTTTATAAGAAAATGTTTTAAATAAAAGTGATTTAGAATGCAATTTACAGACGATTTTATTATACAGATAATTTATTTAATTTTTTTTAACAATTTTTTTAGTAAAAATAATTTAATAAAATAAAATTTTTATTTGGTTGGTTTAGACTTTATAAGAAAATGTTTTAAATAAAAATGATTTAAAATGCAGTTTACAACCGATTTTATTATACAGATAATTTATTTAAATTTTTTTAACGATTTTTTTTAGTAAAATTAATTTAATAAAATCAATTTTTTATTTGGTTGGTTTTGACTTTATAAGAAAATGTTTTAAATAAAAGTGAATTAGAATGCAATTTACAGACGATTTTATTATACAGATAATTTATTTAATTTTTTTTAACGATTTTTTTTAGTAAAATTAATTTAATAAAATTAAATTTTTATTTGGTTGGTTTTGACTTTATAAAAAAAATGTTTCAAATAAAAATGATTTAAAATGCAATTTACAACCGATTTTATTATACAGATAATTTATTTAATTTTTTATTCTCACTGGAAAGCGGCAGCTGGCAATCCAGTACCGGATATCAAGCTGAGATCATGGAGATCAGAATGGTTGGTATCTGGACAGCAAACGGCGCAGTGGCAACCACGAAAACGGCGTTTGTACAGCGGTGTAGAAGGCAACGGGAAACCACTACACAACACTTCCCCAGGATAATCATGATAATGGCTGCAATTATTATAGCTAACATGATAGCCAACGTCCGCTAAGCGGATACGGCACTTCAAGAAGAAGAAGAAAACAATTTTTTTCTGTGAAATTAATTCAATAAAAATAAATTTTTACTTGGTTGGTTTTGACTTTATAGGAAAATGTTTCAAATAAAAATGATTTGAAATGCAATTTACAATCGTCTTTATTATACAAATAATTTATTTAAATTTTTTTAACGATTTTTTTTAGTAAAATTAATTTAATAAATTTAAATATTTATTAAATTGGTTTTGATTTTATAAAAAAATGTTTTAAATAAAAGCGATTTAAAATGCAATTTACAATCGATTTTATTATACAGTTATATTATTTAAATATTTTTAACGATTTTTTTTAGTAAAATTAATTTTTTTTATTTTTTTAAACCAGTTTTTTCGAGTAAAATTGTTTTAAAAAATAAATTTTTCATTTTGTTTGTTTTGACTTTATAAAAAATTGTTTTAAATAAAAGTGATTTAAAATGCAATTTAGAACAGAATTTATTATACAGATAATTTATTTAAATTTTTTTTGAGTAAAATTAATTTAAAAAAATTAAATTTTTATTTGGTTGGTTTTGACTTTATAAGAAAATGTTTTAAATAAAAGTGATTTAAAATGCAATTTTGAATGGATTTTGTTAGACAGATAATTTATTTAAATTTTTTTTGAGTAAAATTAATTTAATAAAATTAAATTTTTCTTTGGTTGGTTTTGACTTTATAAAAAAAATGTTTTGAATAAAAGTGATTCAAAATGCAATTTACAATCTATTTTAATAAACAGATGATTTATTTAAATTTTTTTAACGATTTTTTTCAGTAAAATTAATTTAATAAAAATAGACAGATAATTTTTTTGAATTTTTTTAAAAAGGTTTATTCGAGTAAAAATTTTTTTAAAAATAAATTATTCATTTGGTTGGTTTTGACTTTATAAAAAAATGTTTCAAATAAATGTGATTTAAAATGCAATTTAAAACAGAATTTATTATACAGATAATTTATCTGAATTTTTTTTGATTAAAATTAATTTATGAAATGAATTAATTATTTATTTAAAATCAGTAAATCGAATCACAGAAACAAACCAGTCTTTCGTTTAATAATTTAAAATTACTTTAATAAAATTAAATTTTTATTTGGTTAGTTTTGACTTTATAAGAAATTGTTTCAAATAAAAGTGATTTATAATGCAATTTACATTCGATTTTATTATACAGATAATATTTTTGAAATTTTTTAAACAAGTTTTTAAGTAAAATTATTTGAAAAAATAAATTATTTATTTTTTTTGTTTTGACTTTATAAAAAAATGTTTCAAATAAAAAAGATTTAAAATGCAATTTAGAATGGATTTTGTTAGACAGATAATTTATTTGAATTTTTTTGAGTAAAATTAATTTAATAAAATTAAAATTTTATTTGGTTGGTTTTGACTTTATAAAAAAATGATTTAAATAAAAGTGATTTAAAATGCAATTTACAATCGATTTTATTATAAAGATAATTTATTTAAATTTTTTTAACGATTTTTTTGAAGTAAAATTAATTTTTTTGAATTTTTTTAAACAAGTTTTTTCGAGTAAAATTGTTTTGAAAAATAATATTCTTCATTTGGTTCGTTTTGACTTTATAAAAAATTGTTATAAATAAAAGTGATTTAAAATGCAATTTAGAACAGAATTTATTATACAGATAATTTATTTGAATTTTTTTTAAGTAAAATTAATTTAATAAAATTAAAATTTTATTTGGTTGGTTTTGGCTTTATAAGAAAATGTTTAAAAAAAAGTGATTTTAAATGCAATTTACAATAGATTTTAATATACAGACAATTTATTTAAATTTTTTTTGAGTGAAATTAATTTAATAAAATTAAATTTGATTTGGTTGGTTTTGACTTTATAAGAAAATGTTTCAAATAAAATTGATTTAAAATGCAATTTAGAATAGATTTTGTTAGACAGATAATTTATTTGAATTTTTTTTTGAGTGAAATTAATTTAATAAAATTAAATTTTTATTTGGTTGGTTTTGACTTTATAAGAAAAAGTTTTAAAGAAAAGTGATTTAAATTGCAATTTACAATCGATTTTATTATACAGATAATTTATTTAAATTTTTTTAACGATTTTTTTTTAGTAAAATTAATTTAATAAATTTAAATATTTATTTGATTCGTTTTAATTTCATAAGAAAATGATTTAAATAAAAGTGATTTAAAATGCAATATACAATCGATTTTGATATACAGTTAATTTTTTTGAATTTTTTTAACATTTTTTTTTTGAGTAAAATTAATTTAAAAAAAATATTTTTTTATTTGGTTAGTTTTGACTTTATAAGAAAATGTTTCAAATAAAAGTGATTTAAAATGCAATTTAGAATAGAGTTTATTATACAGATATTTGAATTTTTTTTTTAGTAAAATTAATTTAATAAAATTAAAATTTTATTTGGTTGGTTTTGACTTTATAAAAAAATGATTTAAATAAAAGTGATTTAAAATGCAATTTACAATCGATTTTATTATAAAGATAATTTATTTAAATTTTTTTAACGATTTTTTTGAAGTAAAATTAATTTTTTTGAATTTTTTTAAACAAGTTTTTTCGAGTAAAATTGTTTTAAAAAATAATATTCTTCATTTGGTTCGTTTTGACTTTATAAAAAATTGTTATAAATAAAAGTGATTTAAAATGCAATTTAGAACAGAATTTATTATACAGATAATTTATTTGAATTTTTTTTAAGTAAAATTAATTTAATAAAATTAAAATTTTATTTGGTTGGTTTTGGTTTTATAAGAAAATGTTTAAAAAAAAGTGATTTTAAATGCAATTTACAATAGATTTTAATATACAGACAATTTATTTAAATTTTTTTTGAGTGAAATTAATTTAATAAAATTAAATTTTTATTTGGTTGGTTTTGACTTTATAAGAAAATGTTTCAAATAAAATTGATTTAAAATGCAATTTAGAATAGATTTTGTTAGACAGATAATTTATTTGAATTTTTTTTTGAGTGAAATTAATTTAATAAAATTAAATTTTTATTTGGTTGGTTTTGACTTTATAAGAAAAAGTTTTAAAGAAAAGTGATTTAAATTGCAATTTACAATCGATTTTATTATACAGATAATTTATTTAAATTTTTTTAACGATTTTTTTTTAGTAAAATTAATTTAATAAATTTAAATATTTATTTGATTCGTTTTAATTTCATAAGAAAATGATTTAAATAAAAGTGATTTAAAATGCAATATACAATCGATTTTAATATACAGTTAATTTTTTTGAATTTTTTTAACATTTTTTTTTTTGAGTAAAATTAATTTAAAAAAAATAATTTTTTATTTGGTTAGTTTTGACTTTATAAGAAAATGTTTCAAATAAAAGTGATTTAAAATGCAATTTAGAATAGAGTTTATTATACAGATATTTGAATTTTTTTTTTAGTAAAATTAATTTAATAAAATTAAATTTTTATTTGGTTGGTTTTGATTTTATAAGAAAATGTTTCAAATAAAAATGATTTAAAATGCAATTTACAATCGATTTTATTATACAGATAAATTTTTTGAATTTTTTTTTAGAGTGAAATTAATTTAATAAAATTAAATTTTTATTTGGTTGGTTTTGACTTAAAGTCAAAACCAACCAAATAAAAATTTAATTTTCTTATAAAAAAATGTTTAAATAAAAGTGATTTAAAATGCAATTTAGAATGGATTTTGTTAGACAGATAATTTATTTAAATTTTTTTTGAGTGAAATTAATTTAATAAAATAAAATTTTTCTTTGGTTGGTTTTGACTTTATAAAAAAAAGTTTTAAACAAAAGTGATTTAAAATGCAATTTACATTCTATTTAATTATACAGATAGTTTATTTAAATTTTTTTAACGATTTTTTTTTTGGAAAATAATTTATTGAAAATAAATTTTTACTTGGTTGGTATTGACTTTATAAGAAAATGTTTAAAATAAAAATGATTTAAAATGCAATTTACAACCGATTTTATTATACAGATAATTTTTTTGATTTTTTTTAGTAAAATTAATTTAATAAAATTAAATTTTTATTTGGTTGGTTTTGACTTTATAAGAAAATGTTCTAAATAAATGTGATTTAAAATGCAATTTAGAATGGATTTTGTTAGACAGATAATTTATTTGAATTTTTTTTAGTAAAATTAATTTAATAAAAATAAATTTTTACTTGGTTGGTTTTGAATTTATAAGAAAATGTTTAAAAAAAAAAATGATTTAAAATGCAATTTACAATCGATTTTATTATACAAATAATTTATTTAAATTTTTTTTTAAGTTTTTTCGAGTAAAATGATTTTAAAAAATAATATTCTTCATTTGGTTCGTTTTGACTTTTCAAGAAAATGATTTTAATAAAAGTGATTTAAAATGCTATTTACAATCTATTTTATTATACAGTTAAATTATTTAAATTTTTTTAACGATTTTTTTCTGAAAAATTAATTTAATAATAAGTTTTTACTTGGTTGGTTTTGATTTTTTAAGAAAATGTTATAAATAAAAGTGATTTAAAATGCAATTTAGAATGGATTTTGTTAGTCAGATAATTTTTTTGAATTTTTTTAAACAAGCTTTTTTGAGTAAAATTGTTTTAAAAAATAAATTATTCATTTGGTTGGTTTTGATTTTATAAAAAAATGTTTCAAATAAAAGTAATTTAAAATGCAATTTAGAACAAAATTTGTTATACAGATAATTTATTTAAATTTTTTTAACGATTTTTTCTAGTAAAATTAAATTAATAAATTTAAATAAAAGTTATTTAAAATGCAATTTAGAACAGAATTTATTATACAGATAATTTTTTTGAATTTTTTTTTAGAGAAATTTATTTAATAAAATTAAATTTTTGTTTTGGTTTGTTTTGACTTTATAAGAAAATGTTATGAATAAAAGTGATTTAAAATGCAGTTTATAATGGATTTTGTTAGACAGATAATTTATTTGACATTTTTTTGAATGAAATTAATTTAATAAAATTAAATTTTTTTTTGGTTGGTTTTGACTTTATAAAAAAAAAGTTTTAAATAAAAGTTATTTAAAATGCAATTTACAATCTATTTTATTATACAGATAATTTATTAAAAGTTTTTTAACTATTTTTTTTGTAAAATTAATTTAATAAAAATAAATTTTTACTTGGTTGGTTTTGACTTTATTAGAAAATGTTTTAAATAATAGTGATTTAAAATGCAATATACAATCGATTTTAATATGCAGATAAATTTACTTGAATTTTTTTAAACAAGTTTTTTTGAGTAAAAATGTTTTACAAAATAAATTCTTCATTTGGTTGGTTTTGACTTTATAAAAAAATGTTTCAAATAAAAGTGATATAAAATGCATCTTTAGAATAGAATTTATTATACAGATAATTTATTTGAATTTTTTTTAGTAAAATTAATTTAATAAATTTAATTTTTTAATTGGTTGGTTTCGACTTTTTAAGAAAATGTTTTAAATAAAAGTAATTTAAAATGCAATTTACAATCGATTTTATTATACAGATAATTTTTTTGAATTTTTTTAACAAATTTTTTTAAAGTAAAATTAATTTAATAAAATTAAATTTTTATTTGGTTGGTTTTGATTTTATAAGAAAATGTTTTGAGTAAAAATGATTTAAAATGCAATTTACAATTGATTTTGTTACACAGACAATTTTTTTAAATTTTTTTTTGAGAGAAATTAATTTAATAAAATTAAATTTTTTGTTGGTTGGTTTTGACTTTATAAGAAAATGTTATGAATAAAAGTGATTTAAAATGCAGTTTATAATGGATTTTGTTAGACAGATAATTTATTTGACATTTTTTTGAATGAAATTAATTTAATAAAATTAAATTTTTCTTTGGTTGGTTTTGACTTTATAAAAAAATGTTTTAAATAAAAGTTATTTAAACTGCAGTTCTAAATCTATTTTATTATACAGATAATTTATTTAAATTTTTTTAAACATGTTTATTCGAGTAAAATTGTTTTAAAAAATAAATTATTTATTTGGTTGGTTTTTACTTTATAAAAAAACGTTTCAAATAAAAGTGATATAAAATGCAATTTAGAATAGAATTTATTATACAAATAATTTATTTGAATTTTTTTGAGTGAAATTAATTTAATAAAATTAAATTTTTAATGTTGGTTTTGATTTTATAAAAAATGTTTAAAATAATAGTGATTTGAAATGCAATTTACTATTGATTTTATTATACAGATATTTTATTTTTTTTAGTAAAATTAATTTAATAAAATTAAATATTTATTTGGTTGGATTTGACTTTATAAGAAAAAGTTTTTTAAAAAAGTGATTTAAAATGCAATTTAGAATAGATTTTATTATACAGATAATTTATTTAAATTTTTTTAACATTTTTTTTTTTAGATAAATTAATTTAATAAAATTAAATTTGTTGTGGTTGGTTTTGACTTTATAAGAAAATGTTCTGAATTAAAGTGATTAAAAATGCATGTTACAATCGATTTTAACATACAGAAAAAAAAAAAAAAATTTAAACAAGTTTTTTTGAATAAAATTGTTTGAAAAAATAAATTATTCATTTGGTTGGTTTTGACTTTATAAGAAAATGTTTTAAATAAAAGTGAATTAAAATGCAATTTACAAACGATTTTATTATACAGATAATTATTTGAATTATTTTAACAATTTTTTTTTTAAGTCAAATTAATTTAATAAAATTAAATTTTTATTTGGTTGGTTTGAATTTTATAAAAAAATGTTTCAAATAAGAATGATTTAAAATGCAATTTACAATCGATTTTATTATACAGATAATTTTATTGAATTTTTTTTGAGTGAAATTAATTTAATAAAATTAAATTTTTATTAGGTTGGTTTTGACTTTATAAAAAAATGTTTTAAATAAAAGTGATTTAAAATGCAATTTACAATCGATTTTATTATACAGATAATTTATTTAAAAATTTTTAACGATTTTTTTTTAGTAAAATTAATTTAATAAAATAAAATTTTTATTTAGTTGGTTTTGACTAAAGAGAAAATGTTTCAAATAAAAGTGATTTAAAATGCAATTTACAATCGATTTTATTATACAGATAAGTTTTTTGAATTTTTTTAAACAAGTATTTTCTAGTAAAGTTATTTTAAAAAAATAATTATTTATTTGGTTGGTTTTGACTTTATAAAAAATTGTTTCAAGTAAAAGTGATTCAAAATGCAATTTAGAAAGAATTTTATATTATACAGATAATTTTTTTGAATTTTTTTAACGATTTTTTTTAAGTAAAATTATTTTATTAAAATAAAATTTTTATTTGGTTGGTTTTGATTTTATAAAAAAATGTTAAAAATAAAAATGATTTAAAATGCAATTACAATCGATTTTATTATTCAGATATTTTTTTTGAATTTTTTTTGAGTAAAATTAATTTAATAAAATTAAATTTTTATTGTAGGTTTAGGACTTTATAAAAAAATGTTTTAAATAAAAGTTATTTAAACTGCAATTTACAATCTATTTTATTATACAGATAATTTATTTAAATTTTTTTAACTATTTTTTTTTGTAAAATTAATTTAATAAAAATAAATTTTTACTTGGTTGGTTTTGACTTTATAAGAAAATGTTATAAATAAAAGTGATTTATAATGCAATTTACAATCGATTTTATTACACAGATAAATTTTTTGAAATTTTTTAAACAAGTATTTACGAGTAAAATTGTTTGAAAAAATAATTTATTCATTTGGTTGGTTTTGACTTAATAAAAAATTGTTTTAAATAAAAGTGATTTAAAATGCAATTTAGAACAGAAATTATTATACAGATAATTTATTTGAATTTTTTTTTGAGTAAAATTAATTTAATAAAATTAATTTTTTGTTTGGTTGGTTTTGACTTTATAAGAAAATGTTTTAAATAAAAGTGAATTAAAATGCAATTTACAATCGATTTTATTATACAAATAATTTTATTAAATTTTTTTAACAATTTTTTTTTTTAGTTAAAATTAATTTAATAATATTAATTTTTTATTTGGTTGGTTTTGATTTTTTAAGAAAATGTTTTAAATAAAAATGATTTCAAATGCAATTTACAATCGATTTTATTATACAGATAATTTTTTTGAATTTTTTTTAGGTGAAATTAATTTTATAAAATTAAATTTTTATTTGGTTGGTTTTGACTTTATAAGAAAATGTTTTAAATAAAAGTGATTTAAAATGCAATTTAGAATGGATTTTGTTAGACAGATAATATATTTGAATTTTTTTTGAGTGAAATTAATTTAATAAAATTAAATTTTTATTTGGTTTGTTTTGACTTTATAAGAAAATGTTCCAAATAAAAATGATTTAAAATTCAATTTACAATCGATTTTATTATACAAATAATTTATTTAAATTTTTTTAACAATTTTTCTTTTTAGAAAAAATTAATTTAATAAATTTAAATATTTATTTGATTGGTTTTGATTTTATAAGAAAATGTTACAAATAAAAGTGATTTAAAAAGCAATATTCAATCGATTTTCTTTTGCAGATAATTTTTTTGAATTTTGTTAAAAAAGTTTTTTCGAGTAAAATTGTTTTAAAAAATAAATTTTTCATTTGGTTGATTTTGACTTTATAAAAATATGTTCTAAATAAAAGTGATTTAAAATGCATTTTTAGAATAGAATTTATTATACAGATAATTTATTTGAATTTTTTTTTGAGTAAAATTAAGTTAATAAAATTAATTTTTTATTTGGTTGGTTTTGACTTTATAAGAAAATGTTTTAAATAAAAGTGAATTAAAATGCAATTTACAAACGATTTTATTATACAGATAATTTTTTTGAATTATTTTAACAATTTTTTTTTAAGTCAAATTAATTTAATAAAATTAAATTTTTATTTGGTTGGTTTGAATTTTATAAAAAAATGTTTCAAATAAGAATGATTTAAAATGCAATTTACAATCGATTTTATTATACAGATAATTTTATTGAATTTTTTTTGAGTGAAATTAATTTAATAAAATTAAATTTTTATTTGGTTGGTTTTGACTTTATTAAAAAATGTTTTAAATAAAAGTGATTTAAAATGCAATTTACAATCGATTTTATTATACAGATAATTTATTTAAAAATTTTTAACGATTTTTTTTAGTAAAATTAATTTAATAAAATTAAATTTTTATTTAGTTGGTTTTGACTAAAGAGAAAATGTTTCAACTAAAAGTTTGAATTTTTTTAAACAAGTTATTTCGAGTATAATTGTTTAAATAAAAATTCATTTGGATGGTTTTGACTTTATAAAAAAATGTTTCAAATTAAAGTTACTTAAAATGCAATTTAGAATGGATTTCATTATACAGATAAATTATTTAAATTTTTTAACAATTTTTTTTTTTAGTAAAATTAATTTAATAAAATTAAATATTTATTTGGTTGGTTTTGACTTTATACGAAAATGTTTGAAATAATAGTGATTTAAAATGCCATTTAGAATAGATTTTATTATACAGATAATTTATTTGAATTTTTTTTGAGTGAAATTATTTTAATAAAATTAAATTTTTATTTGGTTGGTTTTGACTATATGAAAAAATGATTTCAATAAAAGTGATTTAAAATGCAATTTACAATCGATTTTATCATACAGATAATTTTTTTGAATTTTTTTAAACAAGTTTTTTCTAGTAAACTTATTTTCAAAATTTAATTATTTATTTGGTTGGTTTTGACTTTATAAAAAATTGTTTTAAATAAAAGTGATTTAAAATGCAATTTAGAATGGATTTTATTATACAGATAATTCATTTCAATTTTTATTAACAATTTTTTTTTAGTAAAATTATTTTAAAATAATTAATTAATTATTCGGTTGGTTTTGACTTTATAAAAAATTCAATGCTTTTTTTATTAACTCTATGAAATTCACTTATATTTATTATTATATCCATATTACTTCATATATTTTTATTATTATATTAATTAATATATTATTTTATACAACATGTTTCGTTATTTTTAATAACATTTTCAAGTAAGTATATGGTAAATAAATTAAATTTTTGTTTCTCCCGCATTCCCTAATATCCGGTTTTTTTAAGTCCTTTGAAGTTTGATACATATAAGATAGAGGTTATATTTGTTTATAAAAAGATACCAACATTCTAATAATTATTTTGAATTTTGAAATTTTATATATTTTTTATTTTATTAAATATCCATTAAAGGTGAATCGTATAGCATTAATTGTTCATTTATAACTTTATAATTTTGATTTTTAATAAGTTTTTTAATTTCTAAGTCTTCCAAAAAAAAATTAGAATGCAATTTACAATCGATTTTATTATATAGATAATTTTTTTGAATTTTTTTTTTAAAGTTATTTCGATTAAAATTGTTTTAAAAAATAAATAATTCATTTGGTTGGTTTTAACTTTATAAGAAAATGTTTCAAATAAAAGTGATTTAAAATGCATTTTAGAATAGATTTTATCATACAGATAATTTATTTGAATTTTTTTTGAGTGAAATTAATTTAATAAAATTAAATTTTTATTTGGTTGGTTTTGATTTTATAAAAAAATGTTTTAAATAAAAGTTATTTGAAATGCAATTTACAATCAATTTTATTCTACAGATAATTTATTTAAATTTTTTTACTGATTTTTTTTTTTAATAAAAATAATTTAATAAAATTAAATATTTATTTGGTTGGTTTTGACTTTATAAGAAAATGTTTTAAATAAAAGTGATTTAGAATGCTATTTACAATCGTATTTATTAAACAGATAATTTATTTAATTTTTTTTAACGATTTTTTTTAGTAATTCTAATTTAATAAAATTAAATTTTTATTTGGTTGGTTTTGACTTTATAAGAAAATGTTTCAAATAAAATTGATTTAAAATGCAATTTACAATCGATTATATTATCCGGATAATTTATTAAAAAAATTTTAACGATTTTTTTTTTTTAGTAAAATTAATTTAATAAAATTAAATATTTATTTGGTTGGTTTTAACTTTATAAGAAAATGATTAAAAAAAGTGATTCAAAATGCAATTTAGAAAGGATTTTATGTTATACAGATAATTTTTTTGAATTTTTTTAACGATTTCTTTTTAGTAAAATTAATTTAATAAAATTAAATATTAATATGGTTGGTTTTGACTTTATAAGAAAATGTTTAAAAATAAAGTGATTCAAAATGGAATTTAGAATGGATTTTATTATACAGATAATTTATATAATTTTTTTTTTTTTTTTAGTTAAATTAATTTAATAAAATTAAATTTGTATGTGGTTGGTTTTGACTTTATAAGAAAATGTTCTGAATAAAAGTGATTAAAAAGGCAATTTTCAATCGATTTTATTATACAGATATTTTTTTTGAATTTTTTTAAAAAAGTTTTTTTGAATAATAGTGTTTGAAAAAATGAATTATTCATTTGGTTGGTTTTGACTTTATAAAGAAATGTTTCAAATAAATGTGATTCAAAATGCAATTTAGAAAGGATTTTATTTTATACAGATAATTTTTTTGAATTTTTTAAACGATTTCTTTTTAGTAAAATTAATTTAATAAAATTAAATATTTAAATAGTTGGTTTTGACTTTATAAAAAAATGTTTAAAAAAAAGTGATTTAAAATGGAATTTAGAATGGATTTCATTATACAGATAATTTATTTAATTTTTTTTTTTTTTTTTTTATTAAATTAATTTAATTAAATTAAATTTGTATGTGGTTGGATTTGACTTTATAAGAAAATGTTCTGAATAAAAGTGATTAAAAAGGCAATTTTCAATCGATTTTATTAGACAGATAATTTTTTTGAATTTTTTTAAAAAAGTTTTCTCAAATAATAGTGTTTGAAAAAATAAATTATTCATTTGGTTGGTTTTGACTTTATAAAGAAATGTTTCAAATAAAAGTGAATTAAAATGCAATTTAGAATGGATTTTGTTAGACAGACAATATAATTGAATTTTTTTGAGTGAAATTAATTTAATAAAATTAAATTTTTCTTTAGGTGGTTTTGACTTTATAAGAAAATGTCTTCAATAAAAGTGATTTAAATTACAATTTACAATCGATTTTATTATACAGATAATTTTTTTGAATTTTTTTAAACATGTTTATTCGAGTAAAATTGTTTTAAAAAATAAATTATTTATTTGGTTGGTTTTTACTTTATAAAAAAACGTTTCAAATAAAAGTGATATAAAATGCAATTTAGAATAGAATTTATCAACAAATAATTTATTTGAATTTTTTTTGAGTGAAATTAATTTAATAAAATTAAATTTTTAATGTTGGTTTTGACTTTATAAAAAAATGTTTGAAATAATAGTGATTTGAAATGCAATTTACAATTGATTTTATTATACAGATAATTTATTTAAATTTTTTTAACGATTTTTTTTTAGTAAAATTAATTTAATAAAATTAAATATTTATTTGGTTGGTTTTGACATTAGTAGAGGAGCTATGCGGGGACTCACTAAATTTCTTATGGGCATTTACAAAGAGTCCAAAATCGCCCGTTTGACGCCATCTTGGATTTCTGACATCCGGTTGGGCATGGCCATCTGGGCGTGTCAAAGGAAGTGGGCGCTGGGGTTGACCTTGGGATTTGGGGATCCGGTCGGGGACGGCCATCTGGGCAAGTAAAAGAAAGTGGGCGCCGCCTGTGGCGCCCTTCTGTGCGCAAAGTGTGCAGTACCTCCATAGGAGTGTGTGAGTGCGAAGGGTGTGCAATAACTCGGAAAGAGTGGGATAGAGAATGAGTGCACGTCAGCGCCGCGGTGGCAGAAAAAGTAAGTTGGGATGGATGACGTAATAGAAATTTTGCGTGTCGAGACATGTCAAAAATATTAATTGTGCTGAGTCATCGATGAAAGATAAGAGTTGTGTACCGGAAGTAGCAAGTGCGATAAGGATTAATGTACCGGAAGTGCATCCGGTGAGATAATGTGTGTGTGCTTAATTGGAAAGATAAGGATTAATGTACCGGAAGTGCATCCTGTTGAAAAGTGTGGGAAAAAAATTAAAAATATTATTGATATGACGTCATGCAGACAATGGCGTAAGTAGCTTATTGAAATTGAGCATGTTGAGCCAAAAATTTTAATTGTGCTGAAGTAATTAAAAGAAAAGGATTTAGGAGCATTTTGATTGGAGGAAACAAGTCACGTGACGTTTTGCAATTTATAATCTAGTATAAAACAAGGATCAGAGGGTTCAAAATCAGTCTAGTACAACCCTCGAGAGTACATTACTACTTTATCATCATGGCTACAATTTCAAACGTTGCTGACGGTATAGTCCGAATAATGGAACAATTTATGGCACAAAAAGAGACTGATATGGGTGTGATAGAAGAATGGATCAAGCACTGCTCTAAACAAATTTGTATTTTAAATACGGCGTTAAAGGCGGAGACGTCTATGGGAGTACAACAAAAGATATTGTCGACAATCAGTAAAATGAAGACATACCGGATTTTGTTGAGAGTACCTGCAAGAGCCGGAGGCAACATTTCAATTCGCAGTAGGACTCGCGCTAATTGGGCAAGTGAGGCGGTAAAGTGGGAAGATTCAAAATCTGCGTTTGACGGAAGAATTAGAACGGGAGTTTTAACCAATATAAAACACAGAGAGCCAACAACATATTTTAAAAATTGTGAAATTTTGTTTGTAAGAAAGATAAGACTAGCGTTGAAGAAAGATCCGTTTTATAAAATAAATGCAGTGTTTTGTGGTAAATTTGTGAAAAACAGTCAAGACGGAATCGTGGAAGAATTCAAGTACATAAACACAAAAAATGCGGTGGTTGATCGAGACTGTGAATTAAATGAGTGGTTTGTAGAGAATATATAGCGGTATAGGAGTATAGCGGTATAGCGCTATAGCGGTATAGGGGTATAGCGGTATAGCGCTATAGCGGTATAGGGGTATAGCGCTTTAGCGGTATAGCGCTATAGCGGTATAGCGGTATAGTGGTATAGCGGTATAGCGCAATAGCGGTATAAGGGTATAGCGGTATAGCGCTATAGCGGTATAGCGGTATAGCAGTATAGCGGTATAGCGGTATAGCGGTATAGCACTATAGCGGTATAGCGGTATAGGGGTATAGCGCTATAGCGCTATAGCGGTATAGCGGTATAGCGCTATAGCGGTATAGCGCTATAGCGGTATAGCGGTATAGGGGTATAGCGGTATAGCGGCATAGCGCTACAAAAACGCTCGCTATTCCACTATACTGCGCCGTAAATTTTGCGGCTTATTACATCTGTATTGCGGCTCTTTTGCGGCTCGTCGTAAATTTTTCCATTAATCGGACTATACCGTCAGCAACGTTTGAAATTGTAGCCATAATGATAAAGTAGTAGTGTACTCCCGAGGGTTGTACTAGACTGATTTTGAACCCTCTGATCCTTGTTTTTATACTAGGTTATAAATTGCAAAACGTCAGTAGTTTCCTCCAATCAAATGCTCCTAAATCCTTATTTTCTAATTACTTCAGCACAATTAAAATTATCTTGTACCTTCATTGCTCTAATCTTTTATATGTCCCAACAAAATACTGCTAAAGTGGTGGGGGAAACAAAAACAAGATTATACTAATAACATATTTATTAAAATTAATATAGTTTTTTATATATTTCAATATTTTCATTACTTCAAAATCGTAATTCATCTGCTTAAAATAGAAATATAAACATTCGTTCATTAACAACATATTTTCTGTTTTCTGATTTGCGTATATTTATGATGTTATGTTGGAATACAAGTCCCCCTTCACCTTCAGGTATGAACGCATCATACCATTATAATACTCCTTAAACTTTAACATTTGTACAAGATCCAGCTTACATCCAATCACCTGTCTCAACTGAGTTAAGTTATTTAATGTGGCCTGAGATAAAATGACTTTAAAATTTCTGCATTCCACGTTAAACACCTCGAAATCCTTGTACTGAATCCTCTCGATGCTAGTATCCGCTTCAAGCATCACAAGGCGGCCAATTTCCATAGTTGTCGGATCAATATTTAAAAACTCAATCTATTCTTCGACGGACATCACCAGCTGGCCTCGAGCACCCCAGATTTTTACGGTGGGCTGAAAGCCTAATGCAGGACTGATGCCGACAGACACATATTTTGTCATCGACATGTTTAAGGGGTAAGTAGATCCTTCCAACATGATGGTTTCTTTCTTGATTCTGGCGTCCAAGTTTCTAAACATCTCGTCAATGGGATCCTCAAATTGTTCAGATATTTCTGTTATTTCTTCTTATTTTACTTGTTATCCCCACCATATTTTCTTAACGTCACTTAACTCTCCATTATTGCATAATGTCCCCAAGGTAGAGTCTCAAAACTTCCCGGAATCATATATCTTTTGTTGTCGTGAGGACTTAGAGATATTTTTTTCTGATTTATTAAATATATAGTGTGGTTTATTGACCTTATGGAAAGTTGTTGATGAGTCATTTCTATACCTCCGTTCAAACACCTCAGGTAATCGTCAAACGTAATGTGAGATTTCACCACGTATGATTTTATCCCTTTAGCCTTCTTGGTTACTTGCATCACAGCGGTTGGTACCTTACAAGCATACATTTTTGCCCGCAACCCCACAAACTCCGTCATAATTTGGCCGTGATTTTCATCTTTCATTAGCCCCGTAATCTTCTTGTTTAATAAAGGAATCCCATACGCTTTGTTCCGTGCGTATTCATAGATATCAAAACGATGAATATCCTGCTTGATGTCGCTGTACACATCATCCGTTTCAATCTCATAAATAAGGGAGTCGGTGTTGGTGTAACAGAGTCGAGCATTGTCTTCGAACTTGTTTTTATGTACTTGTAGTAGAACTCGTACAACAAAGTCTTTGAAATGTCCAAGATAGCCATACGTATTGTTACGTGTTTGATTTCTTTAAAAAAAGTTCGAGGTGTTATATAAGAAGTATCTGGCTTGCCGGTAGCTGACAGTGGGAAAGGGGGGGTTTGACGACTAAAATTGAGGGCTCCACGTAATTTATTTAAAGCCAGATATTTCCTAGGTACCGATACCCATAATTACGAAACTAGACAACGGTAATTATTAAACAAAAAAGAAAGGATTTTAAATGTTAACAAATAATAAATATAAAGTGTGGTACTGGAAGTAGTGGGCACAACGATAAATAACACTTGGAATTTTCCCATAAAATTATTTAATATCCGACGTGCAAAAAGAAACATAAAATATATATAATTTCTAAAGTAAATAAAGAATACACAAAAAAGGATTGCTAGAAATATTCAATAAATGATAATAACTTTGACCGCAAGTTCGTGATTTTAAATTATTCTTACGATTAGGATTAACGAAAGAAATTCATATATATATATACAAAAAAGATAAGTTCAATATCAATTACAAAAGGACAATAAATTGGGCACAAAAGTGCGAATCAACTTAAATTAGTAATAATGGCAATTAAAAGGAATTAAACATGCATACATTGCACGTATAAAATGTTTTGATACAAATAAAATGAAATAGCACTATATAGCATATCTTATTTATCCGATGCTCCGATGAAGTAGCGGGGATGATCCTCCTGGAGGTCCATGCGGTAATTCGTCGCGTGGCGATGGTTAGAGTTCCGCGGCTTTGCAATTTGTCGGCCAGCATAGATCTCACCCAGGACTATGACAATCGGTCTACTTCGTCCGCGGTATAATAAGTAATATCCTTGCCAAATTAATATTATTGCATATAGGATATGGAGTGGAATACTTTAATGTTGAATTAAAATATCAAGTATTAAGGACAATGAAATTGGCGAATAATACTGATTCTGCGCTCTTTTGGAACTAGTTCTTTCCATTTAGTGTTTTCGTCTAACGTAAAACTAGACTCTACGTATTTATAAATTTTATTGTCTACGATTCTATAATTCTTAAAATACAACGGGTTATTTACGATCGCTTTAAACAAGTTTCGATACCAAATATCCTTGATTTCTGGGTTTAACGAAAAATCCACATTCAAACAATCAATATATGGGACGGCTCTTGATAAGGCATCCGGGATTACAAGATCTTTACCTTTACGGTGTATAACTGAAAAGTCAAATTGCTGAAGCCTCAGCGCCCACCTGCTTAACCGACCTGTAGGATCTTTCAGGTTGTTAAGCCATACCAAACTATGGTGGTCAGTAATCACCGAAAATTTACTACCTTCTAAATAACAACGAAGCTTTTCAATGCTCCATATGACTGCAAGACACTCCCTTTCTGTCGTGTTGTATTTGCGCTCAGCTCCAGACAAAGATCTACTTAAATAACAAATGACTCTTTCTCCATCTTCAAAATTTTGCGACAACACCGCACCGATGCCATATGCCGATGCATCCGTTTGGACTATAAATGGTTTATTAAAGTCAGGGCAAGATAAGATTGGTGTCGTGGTAAGAGCGGTTTTAATTTTAATGAAAGATGCTTCACATTCTTCCGACCATATACATTTTTGAGATTTTCGAGTCAAGTTACTCATAGGTGCTATGATTGAGGAAAAGTTTGGAATAAAACGCCTATACCATGAGGCCATTCCTAAGATGCGCTTGACTTCTTTTACTTTGCTGGGCGATGGAATTTTTAGTATAGCCTCTATTTTATCTGGATCTACATGTAATCCAAATCTGTTTACAACAAAACCTAAAAATTTAAGTTCTGGTTTACAGAAGTTACATTTTTCTTTGCTAAGAGTAAGTCCGGCTTTAATTAAACAATTGAAAATATTTTCGACAATTTTGCAATGTTTTTCAATAGTATTTGTTACGATCACAATATCATCGAGATATTTAAAAACAAATGGCTCCAATTCGGGGCCTAACACTCTGTCGATTAAACGTTGAAACGTTGCCCCACTATTGTGCAATCCAAATGGCATCCGTTTAAATTGGAATAACCCGCGATTAGGAATACAAAAAGCGGTATATTGTTTTGAATTCTCTGATAGAGGAACCTGCCAATAAGCAGATCTGATGTCTAGAGATGATAAAAAGCGAGCGTCTCGAAGCTTATCCAGTATCGACGAAATATAAGGTAGCGGATACGCGTCTTTTTGCGTAACTGCGTTTACCTTGCGAAAGTCTACAACAAATCTATAAGATTTATCTTTCTTTGGTATTAATAAGATGGGTGACGACCAAGGGCTATTTGACTTTTCGATTACGTCATCCTTTAGCATCTTATCGAGTTCTAAATTAATATGATTTTGGACAAAAGGTGACACTGGGTAGTATCTCTGCTTGATTGGTTTAGCGGATGTTATAATGTCATGCTCCACCAGCGTTGTACAGCCGAGTTTATCCCCAATTTTTGAAAAATAACTATCTATGATTTTATTTAATTTCTCAGTTTGCATATGATCTAGTTCATAATGCGCTTGTATTACGTCTACATTATTTGTGAGACCAAAAGACCAAATGTCTGCCTTTAGATTAGGAATAATATCCATCGACTTCCAAAAATCAATTCCCAAAATAATGTTATGTGGTAGTGATGGGACAATTAATACGTTTAATACCCTTGATTTATCCATAAGTGAGATTGGTACACTTACATACCCAATGCACTTGCAATTTGTGCCATTTGCAATGGTTACAGAGTTCAACGAAGTATTTAGTTTTAAATTCAATTGTTTTAATACCTCCCAGCCAGGTTCTCCGATAATTGTATGACTGGCTCCCGAATCCAATAAACCCAAAAATTGTTTACCAAAAATTGAAATTTTTAAATACGGCCTTTGATCATTACCCGCATGGGATATGATGTAATCTATTAAAAACGAAATTTTATTAGTCGAATTTTTATTTGGGGAGTCCGATATACGACCGTCTATCGACTCTGTTTTAGGTTTCCCTGATCTGAACAAGTTGGGCAATTCCTAAGTGTAAAGTTTATTTTACCACATTTGTAACACTTAATTTGTTTGTCTGAGCACTCCCTGGCAAAATGACCTGTTTTGTTGCATTTCCAACATCGATCGTTGTTGGAAACTTTTCTGTTTGTTTGGTTTGGTATTTTTGTAAAATTTTGTACCTGATTATAACTATGATTACGATTAACAATTCCCGAATCTGGATTTGTTGCAAATCTACTAGAATTTGTACTTACTAAATTGCAATCATAATTTGAACTACTGGTAGCGGACACATATGCTAAATGTGGTTCTAAGCTCAACGATTTATGGGGCGGGGGTTTAAATTTCTCTAGAGCAATTCTGCTATTTTCTAACTTACGACATACAATTTTAAGTTGACTAATACTCGTAATATCAGTCATGCTTAACTGTGATTGATAAAATGGCAGTATGTTTCTTAATATAATTTTTAGTTTTGTCGTCTCTGACACTTTAACTCTAAGATATGAAAACATGTTGGCTACGTAAGCCAGATAAATACCTATGCTTTCATCTTTTCCTTGAGTCCGTCTTTTTATTTCCTCAAAAAGAAGCTCATCATAATCTGGTGGCTGAAATTCGTCCTTTAGTGCAGCTATTAGTGTTGTCCAGTCGGGAATTTCTGCTTTATTTGCGCGAAACCAGATAGCCGCTTTGTCGGAAAATAAATCCGTAGCCGAGTTAAATAAACGATCTTCCGAAACATTTCGAGCTATTCGCAGTTCTTCTACCTTTTGTATAAAATCGTTAATCGAACTATCTTTAGAACCCGAAAATTTTATGTTCCATTTTGAAATTTGACTATCACCGCTATAATTCTTTGTCGAACAATTGGGAGTGATAACCGATTCATCCGAAGATGACGAGCTAGTGTCCGACTCCGAGCCACTGTTAACCTTTCCATGAGCAGTTATGTCAAGTAAAGTAGAAGTATGTCGAAGTGACAATTTTTTTTCTTTCTTAATTCGTGATTCTAACTGGGATGTTAAATTTAAAATTTCAACTGATAAGTTGGTTTTAGTTTTAGGTTCCGTAGACGCTTCGGAATCATCAGGTATGCTTCGAAATATACGACTATAGGCATGGCTGAGTTTCGATTTCAACCGAAAACAAACCGACGAGTTTGAATCACCATTAAATTCTGACAAAAGTTTTGAAATTTCCTAATTTTACTTTTTACGGCCGTCGAATCTTGATCGAATGAAAAAGGGTATTTAGGGTATGCTAAGACTTGACTTGATTTTTCCAATTTCAATAAACTACTAAGTGAATTGATTCTTTCTTTGTTAGTTTTCTCATCGGTAAAGCCTCGAAGTGCTAATTCATAAATGAGTTCGTCTTGTGACAACTTATGTGGACTTAATTTATAATTCATTGCCATTATAAGTACACTAATTTTACAATAACACACAATAATTAATTTCCTATTAAACAATAAATAGGCAACGATTAACATACAATTTTTTGTATAATTATACAAAAATATCCAATTTCAAATGTATCACACTATTCCAATACCAAACCTCGTATACTAATCATGAAACTATACGATTTTAATTCTGTAAATTACTCACAAAAAAACGATTTAAATCACGTTGGGCTCCATTGTTACGTGTTTGATTTCTTTAAAAAAAGTTCGAGGTGTTATATAAGAAGTATCTGGCTTGCCGGTAGCTGACAGTGGGAAAGGGGGGGTTTGACGACTAAAATTGAGGGCTCCACGTAATTTATTTAAAGCCAGATATTTCCTAGGTACCGATACCCATAATTACGAAACTAGACAACGGTAATTATTAAACAAAAAAGAAAGGATTTTAAATGTTAACAAATAATAAATATAAAGTGTGGTACTGGAAGTAGTGGGCACAACGATAAATAACACTTGGAATTTTCCCATAAAATTATTTAATATCCGACGTGCAAAAAGAAACATAAAATATATATAATTTCTAAAGTAAATAAAGAATACACAAAAAAGGATTGCTAGAAATATTCAATAAATGATAATAACTTTGACCGCGAGTTTGTGATTTGAAATTATTCTTACGATTAGGATTAACGAAAGAAATTCATATATATATATACAAAAAAGATAAGTTCAATATCAATTACAAAAGGACAATAAATTGGGCACAAAAGTGCGAATCAACTTAAATTAGTAATAATGGCAATTAAAAGGAATTAAACATGCATACATTGCACGTATAAAATGTTTTGATACAAATAAAATGAAATAGCACTAGTAGAGGAACTAAGCGGATTCGGAGCCAATTTCTTATGGAGATTTACAAGGGGCTCAAAATCCGACTTTTGCGGCCATTTTGGATTTTACCTGATTATTTTTACTACCTGATGTTACCTGATTATTTTTACTACCTGATGTTACCTGATTATTTTTACTACCTGATGTTACCTGATTATTTTTACTACCTGAGGATTTTTATTACCTGAGGATTTTTATTACCTGATAATTTTTATTACCTGTATATATTAATTTTCCTTAAAATGGATTTCCGTCCGAAGTAGATTCGAACCACCGCTGAAATTAAATTTAGTTTAGAAGTCCGACGTGCTAACCACTATGCCATCAAGATTTTCTAACAATAGAGAGTTGAATATGCTTAATATATTATAGCAAACGCCGAGTGTGACGTAGGTGTATATAGAGTTGCCGGTGTGTATAGAGTTGCCGGTGTGAATAGAGTTGCCTAAGTAGATATAACAAAATAATTATTATTAATAATAAAATAAATAAAGCTAAAAAGCAAATGCCAGGATTTGAACCCAGAATAAAATACAAATTCAGATTATAAATCCAATTCCAATTCCAATTTTTCCAATTTAATAAATTTTTATTGAAAATAATAAATCAAATACATGAGAACATATTCAAATGTGTAAACATCTAAAACTAAATAACTATTTCTTATCTACAAGACTACAATAATTAAGATCAATACATTATACATTAAAAACATTTTTGATAAAAACTTGCTACTTATCTCACATTCACTCACAGAGTCATTCTTCTTTCACACACTCATACATACTCCTTTCACTCAGGTTTAAAAACAGTTGTTTAAAAATTATGATTATTAATAATAGAAGACCCTCTAAGACGTAAGGCACTAATTTATAACAATTTTTTGTTTAGACTTAAAACTAACTACCCTAATCTAACTATTTACACTAATATATACAAAACTAAACCTAAACTAACCTACTATTTACAATTTTTGTACAATATATACAAAGTTAACAGGTATGGTGGAAAAACAGTTTCAATCGCGTTGATTGAAGATTGGCAGACACTGGTAGCTCAGTTTATGTTTGATTCTGAATGGTGCATTAAAGGATCTGATGCTGGTGAGCCCAGTTAAAAGGGCATTGTTTTCTAATTTAAATTTATAAAATTTTTGGGAAATTTCCATAATATGATCCGAAATGAGGGGTACTTTTGCTTCTTCGTGCAAATCTCTGATTTTTACATACCTATCTTTGCGCAGAGCCATACGCAGACACTTATTTTGCATAACTTGCAATTTATTCAAGTTTGTTTTACCTACGCAACACCAAACTGGTGCCGCGTAGGTTAAAGATGGTCGAATAATTGTTTTATAAAGGTGAATTTTAGTTTCAGCCGAAAGAGCGCTATTATTGTTAATAAAAGGATAAATTTGTTTAATGGCCTGATTTGTTTTGTGTAAAGTGTGCGTGAGTTGTTGTTGAAAATTTAGCCTGGAATCCAGATGGACTCCCAGATACCTAACATGCTGCTTTGTTGGTATCGTGTCTTGGTCAAACTTTGTGTGTGTAAAAGTTTTGATATTCGTGAATTTACGTGTAAACAAAATGCGTTCTGACTTTTTAGCGTTAATTTGAATTTTCCAATGTTTAAAAAATTTGTGCAGCGTGTTTAGATGAATTTGATTTTGTTTTTGCGCGGCCACTGCATAAAACGAACTTGAATAAATTGCCGTGTCATCTGCGTATAACGCTAGATTGGTCTTTGCAAAGACAGGCATGTCGTTAATGTACAAATTAAATAATTTTGGAGCCAAAATAGAACCTTGCGGTACACCAGCACCAATATTTTTGAGGGAGGACAGAGTATCATTCACCCGTACCTGGAAATGTCTACCGTTTATGTAATTGTGTATTAGTTTAATGAGATATTGTGGGTAGTGTAGTGAGATCATCTTATGGATCAGTCCGTCGGTCCAAACTCGGTCAAATGCTTTTTTGACGTCGAGCAGGACCATGTCAGTCACTTTATCTTTATTATAATTGATTTTAATGTCGTTGACGATTCGAGCAATTTGCTGAACCGTCCCGTGTCCACTTCTGAATCCAAATTGATGGTCGGTCGTCACTTGATTGTCCGAATCGAATGAATCTAGTCTTATCATTAAAATTTTTTCCGTCACTTTACTTAACGTAGTAAGTAAAGAAATTGGACGATATGAGTCGGGTGATGTGGCTGTCTGTCCAGGTTTATGGATGGGCATCACTTGAGCGACTTTCCAAGATTTTGGAAAGTAACCCAAAGTGATGACCCCATTTATAATGTAGTGCAGTTGCACTACTGTCTTGCGTGTAATGTGTTTTAAAATGATATTTTGTATTCCGTCTTGTCCTGCTGCTTTAAGTGGAGGAAGCTTTCTTATCGTTTCTCGAACCTCTTTCGGACTTGTTAAAAACATAGTTTCTCGAAGAGGTCGATACTCCAATAGAAAACGCTCCACGCCTGCAGTAATTTGTTTTTGTTCGTCAGTTTCGTCTTCGCCTAAAACATGTACTTTTTCTAAAGTCGCCCCCAGCATTTCTGCTTTGTCAACGTCAGTGAAGGCGGTAGTAACACCGTCTTCACTTGTCAACGTCGGTATTGTCACAGTTTTTCGTTTGATTGACTTCACCAGGGCCCAAACTGAGTTGTCCCTGTGCGAAAGTCTCTCAATTTTGTCGTTCCAGGATTTGTTTCGAAATTCTTTGATGTCAAATTTAATCTGTCTATTTAATTCAGTCATATTGTCTTTTTCGGTCATGTCTCCTGTCCTTTGCCAAATTTTTCGAACCCTGTTACGGGATTGAATTTTGTCCACAATATTTTGTGGTAGTCGGTCTGCCAAAAGGTCAATCGTTTTAAATTTAACGCTCTTTTTAATGGCGTTTTGTAAAATGTTTGTCAATTTTTCAACATGTCTGTCAATGTCTTCGGGGGTATTTATGTTTCTGTCAATGATAATGTCTCTGTCCAAGAGCCTCCTAAAGAGCAACCAATTGGCACTCTTGTAATCAGGTCTCCGGACAATCTGTCTTGGTCTGTTGATAGTGTTATGCAGTGTACATGTAATAAGTGTGTGGTCCGAACTCAATTCGTCCAATGTCTTAAGGTCCGTCACGTTAGTTACGTTTTTGTTTACTGCCAAATCTATAGTTGTCGGTGTCATTCTATTCGATGGGTAGTGAGTGTGGGATGGTGGATACATAATGTGTAAGTTGTGTGCATTAGACATGTTATAGAGACATGTGCCATTGGTGTTGTTTCGGTGACAATTCCAGGTACCATGCCTGGCATTAAAGTCCCCGACAAGGAGAACTCTATTCCCCTTGTCGAGTAGGTTTAGGACATCGTCCTCCCCAAACTGAAAATTTGGACGGCAATAAACACCTACCAATGTCATGCCATCCTCCAATCTAATGGCAACATGCTCAAGATTGCTTACGCAATCTATTCGCATGTAACTTATGGAGTTTCTCACAAGAACAGCAACCCCACCACCGGCTATATTTCGGTCTTGTCGTTCAATGCGGTACCCCTTCACATTGAACTTAACGGTGGGATCTAATTTGGTTTCCGTTATGATCAAAATATCTACATCTGATCTTGCAAGAAACTCTATAAGTTCGCCAATTTTCGATTTGATACTGTTTGAATTCCATTCAAAAATGTTTAGTCTACTTGCCATTTCAGTCTAATTGAGACATGAACGATATTATTGTTTGAAACTTTTGAGCTTCGGAGTTGCAGCACTCAAGCCTATCGTTCATGTCTCGTAAGAGACTAAACATTTTTGAAAGGTCCACCATACCTTTTAACCTTTTAATTTCATTCATAACACCGTTATAGTCATTATCCTCAAAAATGAAGTTATTAGAAGTGAAGTTCGTCCGCTGTCGCTGTTGTTGTAGATGCTGATGTTGCTGCTGCTGTTGCATCTGCTGCGTCTGCTGCGTCTGCTGCGTCTGCTGTTGTTGCTGACTGTTGTGCAATCCCTGTCTCTGCATACTTCTTCTTTGCGTCCAGGCATTAGTGGTTGGCACTGGAGCATCGATATACCTTACAGGTATGCGTTCTGATGTCTGCATAGTTTTTGGCCTTCTCATTCTCTGCATGCCTTGTAGTTTTTTTAAATAAACCGGGCATTCAATAGAATTGGCCGGATGAGCACCGCTACAGTTCGCACAGACCGCAGCAATTTCCTTCACTTTCGTACAAGTGTGGGTTAAATGTGCACCCGCACACTTTAGACACTTTGGACTAACAAAGCAGTTGGTCGTAGCATGGCCCCACTCTTGGCAGCGGTGGCACTGGCTAATAAACTTCTTGTTAATATACCTGTCAAACCTGACAGTCGTGTGATAAATGTACTTGACTTTGTCAGTCAGCTCTTTTACAGTAATTTTATTTGTTGTAGTCAAAATATAAACTGGGAATTTTGTTTCTTTCATTTTCGAACATTTCAAAATTTGGATATTATAAAACTCTAAAAATTCCGAAATAATTTCTTCTGATGTTAGATTTACCTGGAGTCCATACATTACGAAACTATGAGTTTTCTCATCTTTTCGTGTAAATGTATGGAACTCCAGTTCCTCTACTTCAAAAGCCTCTTTCAATAGCCTATAATCTGCTACAGAACTTGTTTGTATTGAAACACGGTTTTTATAACCGTGTTTAACAAAAAATTTATCATTGATGTTCTTTTTTATGAAACTAAACAGATCTTTAACACTATCAAGTTCCGTATGCAAGATTATAGGCGGAGGCTTGATTAATTTTGATGAATTTAATAATTTTGGATTTGGGTCTAAAGAAGCGGAAACATTTGGGCTGACTGACAAAGCAGGAGCTGGATTATCACTCACAACCACATCATCATCAATGCTCATCGGAGTGAGCACCTCAAATCGATTGTGAGTGGGTACATCCACACTCCTTTTAGCACCTAACTTGTCAGGTGCAACAGGTAATTTACGTTTAAGGGTATTAGATTTAACGCTTACCGCTGCCCCAGGGGCCATTGCTTTGTCTAATCCAGATGCCATGTAGATAACACTATCCAATTTCAATTCAAAAAAGTCCAGAAAATATTTAATTAAATTAATTAATTAAATGACAAATTATTTTTGACGTTGTCAAAAATTAAATGTTCTTATAGGAGGGCCTCCGGTCTCCCTCGGGGTAACTTTCACTTTACTCTTCTTACTTGCAATTTCCTTTATCGTTTAGTACTAATCGAAATATTTAAAAAACACTTTATTCCACAAAATTTTAATTATTTAATTTGACAACTCAAATTAGATATTTCTCGTCAGTGGCGTATAGCGGTAGACCGGTAGCGCTATACCGGTATAGCGCTATACCGCTATACCGCACAAATTTTTCTTTAAATAACGATATCATTCTTACTGAAGATGATATATTGGCTGTACAGAGTATTTACGGCAAACCAATAGAAAACCCCTTGAATACAACAACAACAACAACAACAACAACAAATACAACAATAACAACAACAACTATTCAAAATGAAATATTTACAGAAAAATCAAATGTTAAAACTGATACTGAGACTTATCCAAATTTATGTTTTTTTGAAAAAAGTTAATACATTCATAATTATTAAAAATCGTTTATATGTATTTTACAAATTATGGGTATGGAGTAAACATTTAAATGAACATACATATAAACGTCCTGAACTGATCACAAAATGGTTTCCGTTTTTACCTCATAATTTTACTATAATTACTGGCATTTATCAAAGTCTTAACGATTAAATTGTTATAATTGTTGATAAAAAAAAATGTATTTTATTAATTTTCCAGCTTTTCAATTAAGTCATACAAAAAGTATAGCCATTTGGAGACCTGATATAGAAGCTAATATTACTGGAATTGTAAATTCAAATAGCGGTAAAACATTTGTATTTTACGATGATGGATATTATTTACAAGTTGATGAGTGTAGTTATCACAGAAAAGCCGTTGGTAACATAATCGATGATTTTGGGGGAATTCCCTCAACAATAGATTCAGTTTTTCGATTTTCTAACGGCCGTTTGTATTTTTTCAAAAAAAAAAAATATGTTTTATGAATACAACGAATTTTCTAATACAATTACTCGTGTTGGTAATATTGACCTTACAATATTTGGAATACAATGTCCAAATGAGGGGCTACTACTGCAACTTCAAAGACTTTTGCAAACATTAGTATCCAATAAATTTGATTTCAGTAACTCTGATAACTACGATGAAGATATTTAAATAATATTTAATTTTGTAAATAACCTTTATTATATAATTTTATTCTAACCTGTAAAATGATTCATGTAATAAATTGTAATGAAATAATGATGAAATAAAAATCCAGTTTATTATTTTTTTATTTAATTAATCCTTGAACTGGCATTTCACTCTAGATTATGGGGGTAAATATTAAGATTAACAAACTAATTACAAATAATACTTCTAAAATAATGGTGCATATAATTTTAACATTGTCTTCTTCCTCAACACATTTTTTACATGTAATGTCTATAACGGTACAACAAGAATATAGAGCACGCTGCTGTGATAACTCATTCGCAGCACTTGTATCTTGCTGGTGGTTGTCCATCTATATGATCCCTCTGAAGAGTGGTGTTATAATGTTTATTTTATACTATGCAGGCAATTTGCAAAGCTGTCGCTGTGTTTCAAATTTTTTTAACAATTCTTTAGTATTATTAATATGAATAATTTGATTTTTAATACAATGTTTTAGCTCTTATCGGTTTACATACAGTTCACTAGACTTACGTTGTTTTTGTTTCAACGATTTCAGTAGCACTGGATGCATTTTGAGAAGATTGTGAATATTGAATTACTTCGGGGAAGTTAAACTGCAATACTTCATATAAGATTTCTTTGTTTTCATAGTAGTATTGTTTCAGATTTGAAATCTGCTTAATTATTTCTTTTTTTTCTTCATCTGTTGCATCGACCGTTATTTGTGTACGTGATTCCTCCAAACATTGATTTAAATAATCAAAAAAATGTAGTTGACTAAGCCTATCCATACGCATTTCAATCAATTCAAATAATCCACAAAGAGCGTTAAAGCAATGTTGATCCAAAGAAATCTTAACACCGTTTTTTTCAATGACAACCACTTTTTGACGGTTACGTATCTCTTCCAAATATATATTGCAATTATCGAAAACCTGTAGACAATTATAATAAATAATTTATTTTAATAATTACTAGCACACTCCATCTTACCTTTATAGTTTTATATGGATTATTTGTATATTCCCCCTCATTGATTTGTATATTCCCCCTCATTGATAATAACAATTGGTGTATTGTGTATTTGATTGCATGTCTCGCAAACTCGTTTTCGCTTTTTCCCAGCGAGTTGCGGTTTCCTCTTCATTCTAAGATAAACATCAATTTCATTTTTGAATTGAATTATTTGATTCCATTCAGCGTTCAGAAACGAAATGTTTTTTTGAGATGCTGATAACTTGACGCACTGATAAAACCCTCTAGTAGGGCTTAAACCAACCGACACATTAATTGTTTTATTTCACCTCGTTTATTAAACGCGATTCTTGATTTAAAAAACTTTCAAAATCTTCTAGTATATCCGCCAAGATAATCGATTCGTCCGACATGATGTGTATAGCTCTATTGCTAGCAATAAACTAAAAAATTATTTCATAATAAAATATATAATATTATTAAAATTCGATATTATATTATATCCTACACATACTACACTTATTCTATTATATATTCTAAATGAAAAATATGTTCTAAAAATATATATATATACAATTTTTTATTTTTTTTAACACTACAATGAGGATATTTTTAAATTATTTATTACATGATAAGTAGTTATATAACAATTTCACATTTTCAACACTGCAATGGGGGTATAATATTTTATGAAATGGACAATTAACATATTCTTGCACATTTCTTCTGAGCGATGGTGATGGTTCCTGATTGGATATATATTCTTCAATTAAGATAAATTGGTTTAGGTAATCACATTTCATTTTCCCTTGAACATATACGATTTTATCATCATTTTTTCTTATAACTTCACTCAATATTTGCGGAATGTCATCTTCATCGTATTGTCCTATAGAATTCCACATCAAACCATGATGACGAAAATCTAGCTGATTAACATTACGATGGTCTTCTGCACTGATATCCGAAAGAACACAAACTTGATTAAAAAGTACTTTTGTAATCTCATCTGTATGACTATTATATGCAGCTAACTCTTTGGGAACAAAACTTTTATTAATCACATATCCCTGTAGATCAATGATCACAACCATCTTGATTTTAGTGTTGGGGATATACTGAATTTAATTTAATAAAATGCTAACAATGTGAAAATATATTATATTTTATATTTATTTTAAAAATAAATTATTATCTTGTCTAACCACAAATTTATCTGGAAGCTCCTATTGGATCTCTAATGGCGCCTTAGAGCAGTAGCTGGCTGTTGATGCTATTATCTGTAATAAAAAAAAAAATTATTGTTTAAAATACAACAAATCATTATGTTACTTACTATCAATTATTTCGAAAATTGGTGTTTTGTTTCCATATATCTCTCGATGCTGCTTTACTAGGAGAGCCTTTCGTCCAGCATAATTTTGGTTAAAATCGACGATGGCTTCTTCGGTGAATAAACTATTTATTCGCTTGGGCATCCAAACATCACAATCGTGTAACATAAGTAGTATAGCTCTACCATATACAGTGTTTCTTTCATATACACCGTATATGGTGTATTCTTCGCCTACATTAAGCTCTATCAGTCTTTTTGTAGGTTTAATGTCGGTGGAAGTATTAATTGCTACAAAATCCATCTTTTACTGATATAAATGTTATAAATGTTTTTCCTTTATATACTAAATTTCTATGCGTTTTTGTTTGGGAATTTCTGTTATCATAAGAGCACTTAGGTCAACATCGTTATCAGTTTCCGCACACAAATTAATATCCAATAATCTTATAATTTTTAAATATATACAATTTAATTAGTATAAGTATAGAACAATTGCGTCATTTACTATGATTGTGTTATATCAATATTAAATTTGTTATATCAATATAAAATTTTAATTCTAATAATGCTTATAATATTCCATTAATAAATAAAGCGGTAGTAGGTTTAATGAAAGATGAGAATGGTGGTAGAGTAATGACTGAATTTGTTGGATTGAGATCGAAAATGTATGCTATGAATGTAGAAAATGAATGCGTGAAAAAAGCTAAAGGTGTTAAAAGAAATGTTGTAAATAATAATATAGATTTTGATAATTATAAAAAATCATTATTTAATAATGAAATAATATATAGAAAGCAGATTTTATTTAAGTCGATAAAACATGTTATATTTACTCAAAGTCAAAATAAATTAGCTCTATCACCTCACGATGATAAGCGATATACATCATCGTATCTACGAATGCCTTCCTCCACTGGATCTTCGAACTTTGGGGGATCTGAAAAGAATGATTAGATGTAAAAATAAATTTCACTTGAGAAAAATATATTTAAGACTTACGTTCAATAATATCATGTGATTCCAGACTTTTCAGGTTAATCTGTTGCATGCACACATCATCTAAATCGTACCCCACGTTGTAGAATTTTTCTGCATCTTTGCGTGTTAAACCGTAAGTACCTTCAGGGTTGATGTACTCGTATAATAATTCAGGTTGTAGATCTCTCGGCCGACTCTCCATATCCTCAACGAAAGGTTTAAAAATAGAATTTTTTGGGGTCTCGATTGGATTTACATGTGGTTTTTTAACATCGTACTCTCGTTTTAAAGCTGGTTCATTGATAAAATTATAGTAGTCAGTGAAAATAATATGCTTGTCCGAAGTGGAGTTATAATGAATTATTGATTTTTCTTTGATTTGATTTAATATATTATGAGCGTCATTAATTAAATAATCACAACCCAAAATCACCAATTTCGCGGCAGTATGCAGATATGTAGGGTTTGGATTCCTGATTACTCATTTTATTAACAGTTAAAATAAGACTAATTATTATTTTGGTTAATTAACTATTTATATAATACGTATATTTAAGGGGATAAAATATACACAAAGAATTATACTCATTATATATTGCAAAAATGTTTATTTTTTGTTTTTTGTTTGTAATACTAATACAGCTATAATAATTAACATGAAAGTCATGGTTATAGAAAAAATAGAAATAATTACATATTTTCTATTGTCTAGCATGTTTAAACACAATTTTTCTTGTTTATTCGTGTCAGTAATCTTCAACCATTCACTTGTAACATAAATTCGATTCATATAAATATATCGAAATTTACATGTCTGAGATATTTGGCCCAAAGCTGTAACATTTGTTGATACATTATAAGAGCATACATTTGATATTTGATTGATCTCCATTCGACCCCATTTTCCCGGCCAGGTGTAGTTATGAGAGCTGTTTTCCAGCAAGAGATAGCATTCGAAGACTTGATGTGGTCGAGTTAAATAAATTGTCTGGTTGATGTAACTAATTAAAAATTATAAATTCAAAATATTCATTATTGAATTTTTAGTTTTTTGAGAAGGTGGCACAACTTCTTTTCTTCTTCGTAATACTTAATTAATAATTTTAGTTTTATAATGTTTAATAAATGTTCTTTTAACTTTACATTTTAACTGTCTTGTAATTTAGCGGGGCTCTTTACCATACTAAAGATTCAATAATAATGAGCACGAAAATTTGGATCAACTATTTATATAATATGTAATTATTTAATATAACAATATAAACCTTTTTATTTATTTTTATTCGACGATTATTAACATAAATGGAAATTTCTGTTATCATAAGAGCACTTAGGTCAACATCGTTATCAGTTTCCGCACATAAATTATTAGTAAATGACGCAATATCCAATAATCTTATAATTTTTAAATATATACAATTTAATTAGTATAAGAATAGAACAATTGCGTCATTTACTATGATTGTGTCTGGTTATATTACACTTCTATAACGCTCTAATATATAATATCTTCGATAGCGTAGTTGTTTGCGCATCGGATTTATAATCTGAATTTGTATTTTATTCTGGGTTCAAATCCTGGCATTTGCTTTTTAGCATTATTTATTTTATTATTAATAATAATTATTTTGTTATATCTACTTAGGCAACTCTATTCACACCGGCAACTCTATACACACCGGCAACTCTATATACACCTACGTCACACTCGGCGTTTGCTATAATATATTAAGCATATTCAACTCTCTATTGTTAGAAAGTCTTGATGGCATAGTGGTTAGCACGTCGGACTTCTAAACTAAATTTAATTTCAGCGGTGGTTCGAATCTACTTCGGACGGAAATCCATTTTAAGGAAAATTAATATATACAGGTAATAAAAATTATCAGGTAATAAAAATCATAAGGTAATAAAAATCCTCAGGTAATAAAAATCCTCAGGTAGTAAAAATAATCAGGTAACATCAGGTAGTAAAAATAATCAGGTAACATCAGGTAGTAAAAATAATCAGGTAACATCAGGTAGTAAAAATAATCAGGTAAAATCCAAAATGGCCGCAAAAGTCGGATTTTGAGCCCCTTGTAAATCTCCATAAGAAATTGGCTCCGAATCCGCTTAGTTCCTCTACTAGCACTATATAGCTTATCTTATTTATCCGATGCTCCGATGAAGTAGCGGGGATGATCCTCCTGGAGGTCCATGCGGTAATTCGTCGCGTGGCGATGGTTAGAGTTCCGCGGCTTTGCAATTTGTCGGCCAGCATAGATCTCACCCAGGACTACGACAATCGGTCTACTTCGTCCGCGGTATAATAATAAATATCCTTGCCAAATTAATATTATTGCATATAGGATATGGAGTGGAATACTTTAATGTTGAATTAAAATATAAAGTATTAAAAAAAAAAAGGCCTAAAAACAATTAGTAATTGTAATCGATGCTAACACCAGAATAAATATCGAATTATTGAACCATTAATTGTAACTAAAACACACGTGCTCACCTGAGATATTAGTCGGCCTCAAAGTAATTTGGTTTGGGGTTCCAAAATATTTTATCCATCAAAACGATGCAATTGGAAATTGAATACGAACAATCCCAATTAATTACGTAACTTTGTATATGGTTTGATCCACAACATTTAATAAATGTTACTGTGAAAAACGACGAATTATACCATACTTGTTACAAATGGACCCCAAACCGAAAAGAAGGTAACCGCGGAGTGAGCAATGAGTTTTATTTAAAATAAGGACAAAAAAAAATGACTATTTTGAAAAATGTACTAGTGGAGGCGCTGTTCCATTGTTGCCAGTACCGCTTTTATATTGTAATAAAATTCTCCTATCCAATACGCAAAATAAATAATTGTTGTTAAATTCCGAAATTTCCGAAATCGCGGCAACATGATTTTTACTGGTACGAATGTTTATATAGTTGCCTACAGACAATGACCCCTTTATTTAAATTAATTTTTATTGTTTTCTAAACCGTAACAGTATCCACATCTTCGGCTAGCTGCTTCAATTGTTCTGCAAACCATTCGGCGCAATTGGGTCTTCTATAACTACGGTAAAAGGATACAGTGTCGTCATAGGTACATTTAAAATAATAGCCCACGGTATGTGCTTCGTGCAGCTGGTACTTGGTGCTCCTGTCTTCCATTTTAATGTTATGTGGATTTAATATGCTTTCAAAATTTGTGTATACTATAAATGGACATCTTTCTATGTTTCCAAAATTTTGAAATTAAATTTTTCCTTTCTTTTTAAAAATCACCTTATTTTCATTTATCTGTTCGCAGTCTTCTAGATGTTTTTCTAACTTCTCTTCGTTGTGGAAGACACCAATCACAAAAGTACTTTTTGTATTTATTTTTGTCCGATTGATTTGACACCAGTCTTGACAATTTTTTTATCCAGACGTAGTAATAATAAGTTTTGCAGCCATCGTCTGTTTGGCTATCTTCAATATCGTATCTATCTTGAATTAAGAGGAAGTTTACATGCTTTGCTTGTTTTGCTTTTGTAAGAGAGGTTGGCACTTTTTTTTAATTAATTTAATATTACGTTATATATAATGTTTAAAAACTTTTTTCGACAAGTCTCAACATGCAACTTTTTTTTATAACCTATTTCCAACACCTATTCAGTCAGCAATTTTTGTTTTGTCTTTACATGTGAATTTTTTTTTATAACACACTTTCTGTCCAAAACCTATTATCGCTTGAACATTACGTCATCTCAATTAATATTTTTGAAAAGTTTCAACCTGCAAAACTTCAATTATTTGTTATGCCCTTGCGACCATGACGTCATCCTTCACTAGTTACCTTGTCTTAGCCCCTTTTACCCCACCATACACAACACACCATAGCATAGAGCCCTTTTGGTATTATCTATTTATTATTATTAGCCATATTTATTTAACAAAAAATTACATACATAATAGAAAAATTAATCAAACAGATAATTACAATAACACTCTTGTTAAACTGGCTATCGACCGTGGTCTTTCAGCCAATCTATTTATTAATATATATATGATTTATTAATATATGTAGGAAATAATAATATTCAGCGGCAAATAAAACAGTCCCACTCTATTTAATTCACCTGTAGGTTTATTGTGGTGTCATGTCATCAGGGTTTTTCTTTATGACAGATTAATTAATTACATATTACATCTACACTCTTGATACATTTTTTATAAATTAACTAATATAAACGTACGAAACAATTAATAGCGCGATCCTTACTTCTTAACTCTTGTACGTGACGTTCGTCTTGTCGGTTCAGTTTCGACTTTCTCGGGTCGGGCGGTTCCAAGCGTCTTGTATCGTACAGGGGCGTCCGGTCCTACAACTCGGCCATCCGTACTTTCGATCTCGTCCTCGTGGTCGACGCCGGTTGCCTCATCTTCGGATTCGTCATCTTCTCCACGGTCGCCTTCGGAACAGAGTGCCCACGGTTTCACGAAGTCGGCTGCAGTGGATGTCTTCTTGGGACCCTCTTCTGGACCAACTCGTTCCACGTCGTATCGGTCGTGTCTTTTGACTCTGGTTACTCTGTATGGACCTAGAAATTTACGTTTTAATTTGCCCAAATTGGTGAACTGGGTTCGCTTTATGGCGATGAGGTCACCAATCTGGTAAGTTCTGGCCAGCTTCCGTCGTTTGTTGTAGGTTCTTCGGTTCTCTTCCTGCAATTTCAAAATTTGCTCTTTAGCAGCCTTTCGGACTTCTTCTCGATCTTCCAGGAACGTTCGACGGTACTCCTTTTGTATTAACTCTTCCAAACCAGGATCACTGGGATGACGCATCTGCACTCCAAACAACAGTTCGAATGGGGTCGTGTCGATGCTCCTTTGGTGAGACCTGTTCAGTGCCCTTTGTACGTCTTCTACATTTCGGTACCATTTCGCCTCGTCTTCCAGTGAAAGTTTTGTAAGGATGGGAATTATGGTTTTGTTCATTCGTTCTACCTGACCGTTCGCACGAGCAACTCCCGTGGTGATGTGGGTCAGATCGATTCTTTCAGTTCTGCAGTAATCTTCAAAGGCTGTAGACGTGAAGGCGGTCCCTCTGTCTGCGATAATGCCCTTTGGATTCCCAAAGGTGTGCTTTTGGACCTCAAGCTTTGCAATGGCTTCTTGACTTGTCACCGTTTTCGTAGGGTACAACCAGACAAATTTGCTAAATCCATCAATGATTACAAACAGGTACTTGTATCCCTTGCCTGTGGCTGCCATAGGACCAAGGTGATCGATATGGTAGGTAGTAAGTGGTAGCTCATCCTTGCTAATAGGATTCAGGAACCCTTCGGCCTTTCCCGTCTTCTTTTCGGATAGGATGCATGGGATGCAGTTCCTCACGCATTCCTCAATCTTCTCTTGCATCCTTGGAAACCAAAATTCTCTGAGAACCAGGTCCTTGGTCTTCTTGATAGCAAAGTGACCATTGTTCTCATGGAAACTCTTTACGATGCCAGCTTGCATCAGCTCTGGGACGACCAGCAATGTCCTACCCTCGTGTTCTCGGTAGAGCAAGTCGTTCCTCAACACGTACTCTTTGTATGGTCGACCAGTGGATAGAAGTTGCCTAATGACGCATAGATGCTCATCTCGTGATTGAGCAGACTCCACGGACGCAATCAGTTCATTCTTGACGACTAACATCACACTGTTTCGGGATAGAGCGTCAGCATGTTTCATCATGGTACCAGGTCGGTGCTCAATGGAATAATTGAACTCGCTTAACAGCATGGCCCATCGTGCGACTCTAGTACATAAGTCTTGTTTCTTCATCGTTAACGTAAAGGCTGAGCAATCAGTTGCGATTTTGAATGTCAACCCGAGTAGGTATACTCTGAATTTTCGTAAAGCGTATATGACGGCGAGAACCTCCAGTTCGTAGCTGCTGTACTTTCGTTCGGCCTCTGAGGTTTTTCTGCTCATATAGAAGATTGGGTGAAGTTCACCGGAGTCGTTCTTTTGTAACAAGATCGCCCCGAATCCGTCTATACAGGCGTCTGTATGCAGTTCGGTGACCGCGTTTACATCGTACATCCCCAGGACTGGTTCTGTCGACAGTATTCGCTTCAACTTCTCAAAGGCTAGATTTTCTTTGTCGCCAAAGGTAAAAGGAACATTCTGTCTTGTTAAGTTGCTAAGGGGTCTTGCGATTATCGAATAATCCTTAACAAACTTCCTGAAGTACCCCGTCAAGCCTAGAAAGCTTTGTACCTGCTTCACCGTAACGGGTTTAGGAAATTTCATCACGGCATTCACTTTCGCTGACGATGGCCTTATCTTTCCGTCTTCGATCCGATGTCCCAAATAATCGATGGTATTCGTTAGGAACTGACACTTCTTCCATTGAATTTGGAGACCATACTCTTCAGCCGTCTTTAAAACTATGGCCAATCTCCTCACTGCTTCTTCTTCGTTTTTGGCGAGCACTACCAAGTCGTCCATGTAGGTTAGTAAGATTCCATCTTTGATGTGTTCTTTGAATACTTCGTTGATGAATCTCTGGAACATGGCCGGCGAGTTGCACAAACCAAATGGCGTCTTTATGAACTCGTACTGGGCTGTTGGCGTGACAAAAGATGTATATTTTCGACTTTCTTCATCAATTGACACGTGGAAAAATCCGTTTTTCAAATCCAATGTACTAAAGATACGGTATCCTTGCAGACGATCTAATTGGTCCTCGATCAAGGGCAAAGGGTATCTGTCCTTGACGACTTGTTCATTCAGTCGTCTGTAGTCTTGGCAAATTCGTACTGCTCCGTCCATCTTCTTCACCAAAACGATCGGACTCGCGAATTCTGACTGGCTAGGTCTGATTATGCCTTCTTGTAGCCATTCTTCCATCTGTCTGTCCACTTCGATTTTTTCCGCATGTGCCAACCTTCTGGGTCTGTGATAAATGGGAACTTCGCTCTTCAAAATGATCTTCATCTTCAACGAACTCTCCTTCGTCTTCTTAGTTGGATCGTAAGTCTTGTGTAACTGGTTGATCTCGTCTCTCAGGTCAGCGTTGATGACGTGACCTAGATCTAGTACAGGTGTTTCACATACAATGTTTAACATCTGTGCTTCGTCATCGGAAAGGTCGTCGCACACTTTCTTCGTCACCATTATCACATTTGCGTCCATCTTGATGACAGCGTTCTTCAAAAATTCTTGGCCGATGACCATTGGGATCTTCAAAGCGTCGCTTGGTACCACGTACATCTTTGTGCTTACCACGACATCGTCGACTCCAATGTAGATTTGGAAGTTGCCTAAAGTGTCAACTCTGCTGCCTCCAATGCCTGTTAACGTTATTGTATCGTTTTGTAGACGTATTGGACCCAACGTCATAAAGGCATCGCGTTTGATTAGGTTGATGTCGCTTCCGGTGTCAAACAATGCAGGTATAGACTTTCCTCGTATGTTGACATCTTTGACAGCATGGTTCTTCTCGTGGTTGATCAACATGGTGCTCTTGGTATTGGTATCTTTTGGTTTGGTAGGACACACCCCCGCCTTGTGTCCAAATTCGTTACAGTTGAAACATTTTACTCCTCGTTCCTTGAACGGACAATCCTTAGATACGTGGCCTTTGCTTCCGCATCCATAACAACGCATGCGCGTGCCCTCGTCTTTCGTGGTTGGAGGTTTTCCACCACTTGGCGTTTTCACTTTGGTGTTAGGAGGTTTATCTTTTGAGTTTGATTCCGTCGTAGTTCTTCTGTGCATCGCTTCGTAGAGTTTGATCTTTGCTTTAAACTCTCGGAAGTCGTTGGCTCCGTACAAAATCATTTTGTTTGCAGGAACACCTGGAATTCCATCAAGGATGTATTGAATGGTGGTTTCTGGTTCGATGTATGCGCGGCTAGCTATTTCGCGCATGACCAGAGTGTATTCTTGCATCGTTTCCTCTTTCTTCTTAGCTCTGCCCATCAATGTTCTATGCACTTCCGCGCTGCTAACTTTCTCTTCAAATTCCCTCTTCAGTAAAGCCTTTAATCGATGCCAGGTAGTTATACCTTTTTCGGACTGAACTAAAAGCTTTGCAAGTTCATCTAGAAGTTTTTTGGCATAGATCACTTTCTGGAAATCGTTCCAGTTTGCAAGTTTAGCTAATTCTTCGAATTCGTCAATCCATTTCAATATAGGATATCCATCCTTGCCGTTGAATCGTCTTATCGAATCTTCCATATCCCTAAAAGCGATCGAACAGGCTGCAAAACGGTTCCTCATAACGTCATAATTTCGAGCTACAGCACCTTCATCGTCGTCGTTGGCGTCTCCAGCTCTACTGTTCTTCTTTGATTTCGTCTTATTTGCATCTTTCGTCTTATCACTGTCTTCTAACCCATCTGATCCGTCTTTTCCGTCTTCTTCGTCATGTTCGTCGTATTCGTCGTCTTCACTTTCTTCTTCGGCTTCGTCTTGGTTAATTCTTTCATCACTTTTGTCTACGATATTGCATAGAAATGTCAATATCCTTTGCCGAACATCATCTTCGGACCCGTCGTATTCGATATTGAGTACATGACACACTGACACTAAATCTGCATACGACAGTTTTGCTTTCATGTCGTCTAATTTTAATGAGTACTCATCTGAACCCGTTTTGTACGTAAATCCTTGGAATTCTCTTAACATCGTTCTGTTGAGTCGTCGGTTCGGATCATCGCATATTATTCTGAATAATACCCGCAACGTTTTACACTGGAGATGCGTAATATTGTGGTCAATATCGGCAATGTCCCCTAAAGCGGACATCTTAGCGCGCGCTACTATAATACCAGCTGTACTCAAGACTTTACTCACTGCGTGTTCCGTATCCCGGTTGAGCCCCCAAGTTGTAGGAAATAATAATATTCAGCGGCAAATAAAACAGTCCCACTCTATTTAATTCACCTGTAGGTTTATTGTGGTGTCATGTCATCAGGGTTTTTCTTTATGACAGATTAATTAATTACATATTACATCTACACTCTTGATACATTTTTTATAAATTAACTAATATAAACGTACGAAACAATTAATAGCGCGATCCTTACTTCTTAACTCTTGTACGTGACGTTCGTCTTGTCGGTTCAGTTTCGACTCTCTCGGGTCGGGCGGTTCCAAGCGTCTTGTATCGTACAGGGGCGTCCGGTCCTACAACTATATATATATATATATATATATATATATATATATAGATGTAAGAAGTGTATTCGTCCAACAATTTTTATATATAATCGTATGTGTTGTCGTCCTACATTTGAATGTAGGAGCATTACACTTTATATCTTAACACACAAAAATCAGCCTGCGGGCTTATAGATACGTATAGATACCGCCTGCTGTGAGGGTCGAGCAAGTAACATGGAATAAGAGAGTTATTTAAATCTTATCAAGATGTTTGTTTAGGACGTGGAATTTATTCTTTTCAACTGATAATATGTATTATATGTATATTATGTGTTACCTTATTCTAACGGACATTGCAATAGTTATGCCAATTTTAAAATTAAAATAATGTGCAAAATATATTGAAAATAATTTAACCATATCATTTATTTTCAATTGTTTTATAATTACTATCAGGTTAGTAAATGTAGCTCTACAAAATCTTATTAGTCAACAGCTGCACATTTATTACAATTAAAACGACGACAAAAACTAGATGAACAAAGCATCCATTTTAATAAAATTAACATGTGGGTGATATAATATATATTATACAAGTGTTATTACTAAAATGTAAATTAGAAAAACTGTAATATAAGATTGCAAGTACATAACACTTTATTTAGTTGCTTTGATATAAATATTATTGCCGATTTTTTTCTTTTTCTTAATTCAAAAGCATTTTTTACTTTTCTAATGTAATGCTACTTACTAGAAAAGTATTGTTTTTATGTCAAAATGATATTATATAATGTATGTACGTATGGGTGTCTGTGAACACAATTGCACAATTGCACCAGTGTATGAAAATATGAGCAGTAAGAGTAGTAAAAGTAGTAAAAGTAGTGAGAATGTGAGAATAATGAAAATGTGAAAGTAATGACATTGTGAGAGTAGTGAGTATAGTGAAATCGCTAAAGTAGTGAAAATGTAAGAATAGTAAAAATGTGAGAATGTGAAAGTAGTAAAAATGTGAGAAAAATGAGATTGTCTGAGTAGTAAGAATGTAAGAGTAGTGAGAATATAAGAGTAGTGAGAACTTTTACATTCTCAATCACTTTCAGTCAGTGTAGGGAATATGTAAAAATATTGAAAATAGTGACAATGTGAGATTAGTAAGAATGTGATAGTAGAAAGTTTTTGAGAATAGTAAGAATATAAGAGTAGTAAAAATGTGAGTTTAGTGAGATTGTGAGAACAGTGAGAGTGTGAGAATAGTAAGAGTGTGAGAATAGTGAGAGTGTGAGAATAGTGAGAGTGTGAGAATAATGAGAGTGTGAGAATAGTGAGAGTGTGAGAATAGTAAGGGTAAAATAGTGAGAGTGTGAGAATAGTGAGAATAGTGAGAATATGAAAATAGTGAGATTGTGAGAATAATGAAAATGTGAAAATACTGACAATGTGGGAGTAGTGAAAATGTAAAAGTAGAAAAAATGTAAGAATAGTAAAAATGTGAGAGTGGTAACTAGTGAGAACGTAAGAAAAGTAAGAACAAAAGAGTAGTAAGAATAATAAGAATGTAGGAGTAACTAACATGTGAGAGTAATGAAAATTTGAGAGTAGTTTAAATGTGAAATTCGTGAGAATGTGAGAGTAGTGAGAATATGAGAGAAGTGAGAATGTAAGTGTAGAAAGAATGTAAAATAGATAAAATGTGAGAACGTGAAAATAATAAGAATGTGAATGTAGTGAGAACGAGAATAAGGAGAATGTGAGAATAGTGACAATGTGAGAGTTGTGAAAATGTAAAAGTAGTGAGAATGTGAAACAAGAGAAATTGTAGGAAATGTAAAAATGTGAGAGTATTAAGAATGTGAGAGTAGTGAGAATGTGAGAGTAATAACAATGTGAGAATAGTTAAAATGTGAGAGTAGTAAAAATTGAAAAGTTGTTGGAATGTGAATGTAATTAGAATTTTAGACTAGTGAGAATATGAGAGAAGTGAATGTAAAAGTAGTGAGAATGTAAAAACAGTAAAAATGACAATGTGAAAATGTGAAAGTATTATACATGTAAAAGTAGTAAGTATGTGAAATTAGTGAAAATGTGAGAGTAGTAAGAGTGTTAAAGTAAAAAAAGTGTGCGAGTATTGAAATATGAGAATACTGTAAATAGTGATAATGTGATAGTGAGAATGTAAAAATAGAAAGAATGTGAGAATAGTAAGATGGTGATAGTAATAAAAATGTGAGAGTAGTGAAAATGTAAGAGTTGTAAAAATAGTGAAAATGTAAAAGTTGTGAAAGTAGTGAGAATGTGAGAGTAGAGAGAATATAATTATACTAAAAATGTGATAGTAGTGAACAAAAGTAGTGAGAATGTGAGAATAGTGAGAATCTGAAAATATTGTGAATATGACAGTAGGGAAAATGTGAGAATAGTGATAATGTGGGAGTAGTGAAAGTAAAACGATAATCAGAATAGTAAGAATGTAAGTGTAGTAAAACTAGTGAAATTGAAAAAAAATTTAAAACGTAAATGTAGTGAAAATAATGAGAATGTAAGAGTAACTAAAATGTGAGAGTAATGAGAATATAAAAGTAAATAGAATTTGAGATTAGTGAGATGTGAGAGCAGTGAGAATGTGAGAGAAGTAAAAATGTAAGTGTAGAGAAAATGTAAAAATTAAAAAAATGTGAGAATAGTTAAAGTGTGATAAAAGTGAGAATGTGAGAGTAGGAAAAGTTTAAGAATTAATAGTGATAATGTGAGTGTAGTGAAAGTAGTGAAAATGTGAAAGTTGTGGAAGTAGTAAGAATTTGAGAGTAGGGAGAATGTGAAAGTAGTTTGAATATGAGAGTAGTGAAAATATGAGAATATGGAAAATAGTAAAAGTTGTAAAAATGTAAGAGCAAAATGTTGTAAAATTGTAAGTGTAGTAAGAGTATGAGAATAGGGAAAATGAGAGAGTAGTTATTAGTAAAAGTAAAAGTAAAAGTATTGATAATATGAGTGGAGAGAGAATGTAAGAACAGTAAGAATGTAACAATAGTAAAAATGTAAGAATATTGAGAATGTGAAAGTGGTGAGAATAGTAAGAATGTAAGAGTATGAAAAGTAGTAAAAATGTAAGAGTAATGAAAATGTTAAAATAGAGAAAATGTGAGAGTAAGAATATAAAAGTGAAAATGTGAGAGTAAGAATTTGAGAGTGAGAATGAGAATGTAAGAGTAAAAATATTAAAGTGAGAATATGAGAGTGAAAATGTGAGAGTGAAAATGTAAGAGTACGAATGTGAGATTGAGAATGTAAGAGTAAAAATGTGAGAGTTAGTATGTGAGAGTGAAAATGTAACAGTAAGATTGAAAATGCGAGAATGTGAGATTGTGAGATTGATAATGTGAGAATGTGAGTGTGAGAATGTGAGAGTGAGAATGTAAGAATGAGAATGTGAAAGAAAGTATGTAAGAGTGAAATGTAAGAGTAAGAATGAAAATGTAAGAGTGAGAATGAGAGAGCAATAATGTGAGAATGTGAGTGTGAGAATGAGAGAGCAAAAATGTAAGAATGAGAATGTGAGAGTGAGTATGTAAAAGTGAAATGTAACAATAAAAATGAAAATGTAAGAGTGAGACTGTGAGAGTGATAATGTAAAAATGTATGAGTAAGAATGTGGGAGTGATAATGTAAAAATGTAAGAGTGAGAATGTGAGAGTAAAAATGTAACAGTAAGAATGAAAATGTAAGAGTAAGAATGTGAGAGTAAAAATGTAGCAGTAAGAATGAAAATGTAAGATTGCAAATGTGAGAGTGATAATGTGAGTGTAAGAATGTAAGAGTGAGAATGTAAGAGTGAGAATGTGAGAGTGAGTATGTCAGAGTGAAAATTTAACAGTAAGAATAAAAATGTAAGAGTAAGAATGTGAGAATGATAATGTAAGAGTGATAATGTGAGAATGTGAGAGTAAAATAGAGAAAGTAAAAATGTGAAAAAAATAATGTAGATTGTAAGAGAGAGATTGTGAGAGTGAGAATGTGAGAGTGAGAATGTGAGAGTGAGAATGTAATAGTAAGAAAGTGACAGTGAGAATATGAGAGTGAGAATGTATGAGTGAGAATAAGAATGTGAGAATGTAAAAGTAAGAATTTGCAAGTGAGAATGTAAGAGTGAAAATTTAACAGTAAGAATGAAAATGTAAAAGTAATATTGTGAGAGTGATAATGTGAGAATGTGAGAGTGAGATTGTAAGAGTGAGAATGTAAGAGTGAAAATGTAACAGTAAGACTAAAAATGTAAGAGTGAAAATGTGAGAGTGATAATGTGAGAGTGATAATGTGAAAGTGATAATGTGAGAGTAAAATAGAGAAAGTAAAAATGTGGAAAAAAGAATGTAAATTGTAAGAGTGAGATTGTGAGAGTGAGAATGTGAGAGTGAAAATGTGAGAGTGAGAATGTGATAGTAAGAAAGTGACAGTGAAAATATGAGAGTGAGAATGTAAGAGTGAAAATGAGAATGTGAGAATGTAAAAGTAAGAATTTGAGAGTAGAATGTAAGAGTGAAAATTTAACAGTAAGAATAAAAATGTAAGAGTGAGATTGTGAGAGTGATAATGTGAGAATGTGAGAGTGAGAATGTAAGAGTGAAAATGTAACAGTAAGTAAAAATGTAAGAGTGAGAATGTGAGAGTGATAATGTGAGAGTGAGAACAAGAAAGTAAAAATGTGAAAAAAATAATGTAGATTGTAAGAGTGAGATTGTGAGAGTGAGAATGTGATAGTAAGAAAGTGACAGTGAGAATATAAAAGTGAGAATGTAAAAGTAAAAAATTGAGAGTAAGAATGAGAATGTAAGAGTGAGAATATGAGATTGAGGATGTGAGAGTGAGAATGTGAGAGTGAGAATGTGAGAGTAAGAATGTGAGAGTGATAGTAAGAATAAAAGTGTTAGAACGAGAATGTGAGAGTGAGATGGTAAGAGTAAAAATGCGAAAGTGAAAATGTGACAGTAAGAATGCAAATGTAAAAATAAAGTGAGTTTGTGAATGTAAAGGTGAGAATGTGTGAGTGATAATGTAAAAATGTAAGAGTAAGAATGTAAAAGTGAAAATGTGAGAGTGAGAATGTGAGAGTAAGAATATGAGAGTGAGAATGTGAAAGCAAGAATGTAAAAGTAAGAATGTGAGAGTGAGAATGTGAGCGTGAAAATGTAAGAGTGAGAATGAAAATGTGAGAATGTAAACGTAAGAATTTGAGAGTGAGAATGTAAGAGTGAAACTTTAACAGTAAGAATATAAATGTAAGAGTGAATAAGTTTGAGAATGTGGTGATGAGAATATATAAGTAAAATTGTGAGAGTGAGAATGTAATAGTAAGAATAAAAATGTAAAAGTGAGAATGTGAGAGTGATAATGTAAGAATGTGAGAATGAGAATATAAATTTTAAAATAAAAATGTGAAAATAAGAATGTAGACTGTAAGAGTGAGAATGTATAAGTAAAATATTTTGGTGACCCATAATAATTGATTATCTGTACAAGTCAGAAAGTTTTTTATAATATGGTTTTACTTGTAGAAGTAAAGTAGTAAAGTGAATTTTAGCACCAAAATAGCAATATTTGCCAATTAAGCTATTAATCACAAGTTTTTTTTTCAACTACATATCACTGGATTTGCTATTTTTAAATCTATCAATTGATGTATTTGGCAAGCAAACGCGTTTTTATTTATTCTAGTTTTGATGCTAGTGGTTGCAAGTGCTTTTCGTTGGCATTTTATTATAGTATTTAATAGAGACAACTCAGAAAAATATTACTATAAGTGGCATTTTATTTGTCAATTCATCTAGTTTATTTTGCTTTTTTATAAAAAAACGTACAATTGCCTTATAACTGAAGGTCAGCGGTCTAATTTTAATGCTTTTAAAATATTCTGTATAAATTTTAGTTTAATCACTAACTGCTATTTGAATTTGTAAAAGTATTGCAAAGATAATAAAATATCTTTAAATTAAAATAAGTGAGCCCGGCCAATAAAAAGAAACTTATTAATTACTGACAAATTCAGAAATTTTAAAATCAAAACTGGCATTTACTTATAACCGGCAAAATAATAATTTCAAATTGTCAAATTAAATAAATTGATAAATAATTAATACATAACAAATATAATTAATGAATTATTGTTATAACAATGACAGACAGATCCAAAAAATTGAAATAAGTTTTGTTTTTAATAATCATCAGCTCTAAATTAGAATTAAATAAGAAACTCCATTCAGTGCAGAAATGATTGTGAATACACCTACGTGATTAACTAATAATTTTTATGCACCATAGTTATCGGTATTAAGAAATTACTAATAGCCGGGATAAATTTTTACCGTCGCATTACGTACAAATTTAGTAATAACCGGCAAAAAATAAAGCAATGGTACTCATTTGAAAAGAACAAAACCACTTGATAAATAATTAAAGAATGACAAATCTGATTATTGCATTGCAATTATGATAATAACTGGCGCCAGACTTTCTAAGATATCCTTATTGCAACAATTAAGATTTGAAATAATTCAATTATTTATTGTTTTAAAATGATTTAAAGATTGACTTTGGATCCAATTGTTTTCATTATTTGTGTCAATAATTTTGATATTTTCGCGAATCATTTATTTTTAAAGAGTATAAAAAAGATTATGTGGGGGTATTCAGATAACAAGAACTAAATAGTAAGATATTTGCTTATAGTTTCAAACTATAACTCAAAATAAGCTAAACATTGTTACACATGACCCTTCACTTGTTGATAATTATTATTAAAATTGCTAAAACTGCAAGTTGCTACCTGTAAGCTGCTAAAATTGTAAAATGTTTTGCCAAAATATAAACAAAATTATAATTGATTTCTTTATAATTATACAGTTAGTTGCAAATTGTTATTATAGTACGAAAGCTAGCAACGTTTTTGAGAAACCATTTTTGTTTTGCGCCGCGTCTGGCAGCTGTGAGCGGTCGCGTATACCTGCTGGCGCAACCTCCCTGAAGAGGTAAAAATTGAGCATTTTTAAAACATTTTAAGAGAAATTTGTTTTTTCATAATTTTATATGTCACTTTACCATTCCAAATCTATTTTGCCAGACAATTTTGCCATTGTTAACATTGTGTCTGATACAATTTAAATAACTAAAAAATAATAATTTTAAAAACAATTTAAAATGTCTGGCAATTTAATATATTGTAATTCCATGATAAAAGAATATACTGTAAATTTGCCAGATAAAAATTTGGTTGTTTAATAAGCTAATTCATCATCTAGGAAAGAGGAAGAGCGCAGCATGTAATTCCTCGGGTGCGTGACAGAGATAACAACCAAATTTTTGTCTGGCAAATTAACAGTATATTGTTTTATCATAAAATTACAATATATTAAATTGTCAAACATTTTAAATTGTTTTTAAAATTATCATTTATAATTATTTAAATTATGTCGGGCACAATGTTAATGATAGCAAAACTGTCTGGCAAGATGGATTTATAATGATAAAGTGACATAGAAAATTATGGAAAAAAAAATTTCGTCTTAAAACGTTTTGAAAATGCTCAATTTTCACATCTTCAGCGAGGTTGCGCTACCAGATATACACAACCACTCCCAGTTGCCAGACGAGGCGCGTCTCTACCGATCGTCAATGAGGATGAGAAATATTCAAAAACTAGCCGAACTAAAATGATTTTTTTGCGACGTTTTTTATCACATTTTTTAACGGTTAGGAAACAAATAAATAAAAATTAAAATGTTGCAAACGTTATTTATAAAACCTTATGCTAAGTGCATTAAAAGAAGAAAATAGATAAAATTATGTATTTCACACTTTTACAAAATCAACTAAACTTACAAAATAACAATTTCTAGTTAAGTTAAAATGTTAGTATAAAAATATATTATATGCCGTATAAATACTTATTAATTATTCAGATTGAATAAATTATTAAAACTAATAATAATAACTAACTCAACAAACCAACGCGCAGCACAATAACAAGCTGCAAAAGGGCGCAGAGTGCACAGGAACCTTGTGCAATACTTAAACATGCCCACCGACGGATAAAGATGCTTCACCCGTCTGTCTTTCGCACTGCGGTATTGTTAATGTCAGGATATTTGCAGTTATTAAATACTACTATGGCAACGTTATCTTAGTAATACTACTATTATCAATAATTACTTGACAATAATTAGTTTGTAATACATAGTTAATAATATGCTCTATTAAATTATTTGTATATAATAAATAATCAAATGTATGCATTACATAATAAATAATAAAGATGTTATAAAGAAATTTTTATTTCTAAACCATTCAATTATAAAATTGTATAAAAAATAACAATAAAATTTCAACAACAGCCTACTTTGTAAAAATAACATGAACGAGCATTTGAAATTTCTTGCACAAATAAAACGCAACGGGACATAAAAATTTGCCGCGGGGCAAACGTTAGTCCTACACAGACACAAAGTTCGTTTCCGTCGGATCTCTGAAAAATGTAGCACAAAACCACTTTAAACGCAAAACGTTACTCCTACGTAGGAGTAGCGCACCGTGTAGGACTACAACGCTTTATACACTCGAAATGTAGGACGAATACACTTAAAACAAACCTATATATATATATATATAAATATACTTGTTACCTTTTCCTTTTCTTGTTTCCTCTCTCACCGTGAATTTTGTTAGTCTCCATCTACTTTTTACTTCTACATTTTAGCCTCCATCCGCTTTATACGTTAACAATGCCCACCCGCTGTCTCGCTCTTATTAATAAATAAGTTAATACTTACAATTTAATCTCAATTATTTTATTACTTATTATTTGTTTATTAATCAATTCTGTTAAAAATGTAATACATGATGTTTCAAATGTATACCCTGTAAACGCATGTAATAGATAAGAATACCGATAGTGTGTAATTTTGCATACGCAGCACATTCCGATATTTCCTTGTACAGACGCGTCCTTGCTTCTCTCTCGATTTGTTTCATAACTTGAGTCAGCAAATTTTATTCTTATTTTGCATCCCACTCTTTCATTCAGTCGCACTCCCGGAGAATCTCCGTTACAAATGATCATACTGCTGATAAGAACTGATAAGAAGGCATCGCCAGCCGAGCGCCCCTGGGTGACTCAGGTAATGTAAGTAGAGGAACTAAGCGGATTCGGAGCCAATTTCTTATGGAGATTTACAAGGGGCTCAAAATCCGACTGTTGCGGCCATTTTGGATTTTACCTGATTATTTTTACTACCTGATGTTACCTGATTATTTTTACTACCTGATGTTACCTGATTATTTTTACTACCTGATGTTACCTGATTATTTTTACTACCTGAGGATTTTTATTAACTTATGATTTTTATTACCTGATAATTTTTATTACCTGTATATATTAATTTTCCTTAAAATGGATTTCCGTCCGAAGTAGATTCGAACCACCGCTGAAATTAAATTTAGTTTAGAAGTCCGACATGCTAACCACTATGCCATCAAGACTTTCTAACAATAGAGAGTTGAATATGCTTAATATATTATAGCAAACGCCGAGTGTGACGTAGATGTATATAGAGTTGCCGGTGTGTATAGAGTTGCCTAAGTAGATATAACAAAATAATTATTATTAATAAAATAAATAAAGCTAAAAAGCCAATGTCTGGATTTGAACCCAGAATAAAATACAAATTCAGATTATAAATCCGATGCGCAAACAACTACGCTATCGAGGATATTATATATTGGAGCGTTATAGAAGTGTAATATAACCATACACAATCATAGTAAATGACGCAATTGTTCTATTCTTATACTAATTAAATTGTATACATTTAAAAATTATAAGATTATTGGATATTGAACTTCACTGGGAGATAAGTGTTTGCAATTAAAATTACGCTAATAATTTGTGCTCGGAAACTGATAAGGATGTTGACCTAAGTGCTCTTATAATAACAGAAATTCCCATTTATGTTAATAATAGTCGAATAAAAATAAATAAAAAGGTTTATATTGTTATATTAAATAATTACATATTATATAAATAGTTGATCCAAATTTTCGTGCTCATTATTATTGAATCTTTAGTATGGTAAAGAGCCCCGCTAAATTACAAGACAGTTTAAATGTAAAGTTAATAGAACATTTATTAAACATTATAAAACTAAAATTATTAATTAAGTATTACGAAGAAGAAAAGAAGTTGTGCCACCTTCTCAAAAAACTAAAAATTCAATAATGAGAGGTTTATGATCTAGTATAAATACGAGAATCGGAGGGTTCAAAATCAGTCTAGTACAACCCTAGAGAAAACACTACTACTTTATCATCATGGCTACAATTTCAGACGTTGCTGACGGCATGGTCCAATGGAGCAATTTATGGCGCGAATGGAGACTGATATGGGTGTGATAGAAGAATGGATCAAGCACTGTTCTAAACAAATTCGTATTTTAAATACGGCGTTAAAGGCGGAGACGTCTATGGGAGTACAGCAAAAGATATTGTCGACAATCAGTAAAATGATGACTAGGGCAACCGAAAATATGCAAATGCATATTTTTTTTAAAACATTTGATAAAGTAGTGAAATAGACAGAAATTTGTTTCAGATTAAATTGTGACATTTAAGCCCTATTTGTTAGAGCATATTTTTGCATATTTTATCTATAAAGGCATATTTTTGCATATTTAATCTCTAAAAGCATATATTGCATTTTGAGAAGTTATATGGCATTTTTGGAAAAAAACTGCATATTTTTAATGCATATTTTCGATATTTTTGTTTTTTTATAAATTTAATGATTTGGTAAAACTTTGAAATACATAAATAATTGTTTTGGAAATAATTATATTTGGTTATTTATAAAATAAAAAGGAGTATGTAGTGCTAATAAATAAAAACAAAATAGTGACGTCCGTACCGCTTTGTCGTCAGACTCGCCAGGTGGTTCCCCGATTTCTATTTGCCGGCCAATTTCCGTTCCGACCGTTCCGTTCCGTTAGTCACGCGTAATAATTCTAAAAGATTGTGTGCTCTTCTCTTCGCTCGCGTGAATAAAACATATTTAAACTATATCGTAATTGAAAAAGACTATAGATACTTCAATTAAGATTTTGGGTGAAAATTTCAATCGAGATTTGATTCTACTTTTTATATCAGATGCTGCTCTATACATAGTAAAAGCAGCACAGGCCATACAAATATTTTACCCAAAAACAACACTATTTTGTCTTGCACATGGACTTCATCGAGTATGTGAACAAATTTGTAGCATCGCCTTATAGCAAATGTAAAAAAAGTGTTTTTAAAAGCGCCACCAAGGGTAAATTTTTTTACATATATGGACGCCGCAAACTACTATGTAACTAACTTTGAAAAAAATGTGAGAGTATTTGATTCATCGGACAAAGAGGATGCCGCGTCAGTTAAGATTTCAAAGGACCTCCTAAGTGACTGTACAATAAAATTAGATTAAATTTTCATTGCATCAAGCTATGGATTTCTAAGCGCATCAATAAAAATATTAGAATCGTCTGGGCTGCCACTCTCTGTACAGATTGGGGTGGTAACACATGTTCAGAATGTAATTAACAGCAATAACGTAAATAGTGAAGCAGCTAACTTGGTAAAAAAACTCGTCACAAATTTCAAAAAATTATGTTTTTTTAATTTTTAAAGAAATTTTGGTATTCTTGGCTGAAGGATCTACAACAACAAATTAAAAATACAGTGTTAGAGAAAAACAATGTCATTTACATTTGCACCCATTACATCAGTTGATATGGAGAGATGTTTTTTGATTTATAAAAATGTCCTGTGCACAAACAAAGTTTTCTTTTTGACAGTTTAAGTGAGATATTTGTCATTTATTGTAATCAACTTAAATTAAATTTATTTATGTTTCATAGTTTTTATTCTAAATAAAAATATTACCTATAGATTTAAAATGATTAGCATTTTTAAATGCTTATTTAAATTTTTTGTAGAGCATATTTTTATTTTTATAAAGAATATGTTTACTTTTATAGAGCATATTTTTATTTTTATAGAGCATTTTTTTAGCGCTTAAAGTAGTTTTTTTAGAGCATATTTTTGGTTGCCCTAATGATGACATACCGGACTTTGTTGAGAGTACCTGCAAGAGCCGGAGGCAGCATTTCAATTCGCAGTAGGACTCACGCTAATCGGGCTAGTGAGGCAGTAAAATGGGAAGATTCAAAATCTGCGTTTGACAGAAGAATTAGAACAGGAGTTTTAACCAATATAAAACACAGGGAGCCAACATCATATTTTAAAGATTGTGAAATTTTGTTTGTAAGAAAGATAAGACTAGCGTTGAAGAAGGAGCCGTTTTATAAAATAAATACAGTATTTTGTGGTAAATTTGTGAAAAACAGTCAAGACGGAATCGTGGAAGATTTCAAGTACATAAACACAAAAAATGCGGTGGTTGATCGAGACTGTGAATTAAATGGATGGTTTGAAGAGAATATATCTACCGTGCTGTTGCGTAAGTTGGAAGAATTTCAAGAGCGAGACAGCGGGTGGGCATTGTCGGCGATTATTAATTTGTGCATCAATATTAATAAATATAATCCGCTGCGAGGTTCATCATACTTGAATTTCCCCCCGCAAATTAAATTGAAACAGGCGTGCATTAATGTAAAAAATAACGATGATGCATGTTTTGCGTGGGCGGTGGTATCGGCTTTGCACCCAGTAAACAACCAGAACCATCCAGACCGCATATCTTCTTACCCGCATTATTAGCAAGTTTTAAAGTTGGACGGCATTAGTTTTCCAATAAGGCGTGAGGGTATATCAAAATTCGAGCAATTAAATAACATTTCTGTGAATGTGTATATTATTAATAAAAAAGGCAAAAAGTATGTAGTCAGTCCGAGCAGAATAGCAAAGAAAGGAGAGACAGACACGTGAACTTATTGCTTGTGCAAGATAAATATTGTACGGAGGAGGAGGAAGACGATGCAGATTTATCCGAACCGAAATACCATTACGTATGGATAAAAAATTTGTCGAGGCTGGTTAGCGCACAATTGACTAAGCACAAGGGAAAAACATTTATTTGCGATCGGTGCTTGCATTGCTTCCAAACCGAGAGTAAACTGAAAACGCATATTGAGGACTGCGAGCAGAACAATGAATATAAGGTGAGTTTTGTAAAAGATGGCAAAATTAAATTTAACAACTATAAAAACAAGGAGCGATGTCCGTTTATTGTGTATGCGGACTTTGAATGTATATTAAATCGGGTGAATATCCGCATGGGCGACAAAAGCGTCAAGTATCAGCAGCACGAGGCTTATAGCGGAGGATATTATTTTAAGTGTGCTTATGACGATACCCTATCCTTCTACCGCAGTTACCGAGGTCCTAATTGCGCCGAATGGTTTGCGGAGCAGTTAAAGCAGCTTGCCGAAGACGTCGAAACAGTATATTTATGCGAAATGCCAATGGAAATTAGTCCGAATGAAGAACGTCAGTTTAGACGGGCATCATTGTGCCATATATGCGAAAAACCTCTGGAGTCTGATCGCGTGAGGCCAGGCTTTACATCAGCTGGTCGCATTCCTATCGTACGGTGACGTTGATTGTTGTATTCTAATGTAACCTTGTTTAAAATATCATACCAGCTGTAACGCCCACGCAAACTAAATTGTCTGTATAGTTTATCTTTTAGTGTGCGGATTAGACGCTCGACAATTGCGGCTTTCATTATCGTATATGTTGAATAATGATTAATATTATATTTTTTCATTAATGCAGAAAATTGACTGTTATAAAATTCCTTACCATGATCACTTTGAATATTTTTCGGGCTCCGTCCACCGGCAAAAAGATTAAGCAGTTATATAGCAATTGATATAGCAGTATAAAAGCGGTAGCTATTGAAGAGCGCCTGATATAGCGCGCAGTATAGCGGGATAGGGAGCGGTATAGCGAAATAGCGAGCGGTATAGCGGAATAGCGAGCGGTACAGCGCTACAAAAGCGCTCGCTATTTTTAGAGATGCGGTATAAGAAGCGCTCTCTATTACGGAACCCTTGGAATAGCGAGCGGTATAGCGGGATAGGGAGCGGTATAGCGAAATAGCGAGCGGTATAGCGAAATAGCGAGCGGTATAGCGGAATAGCGAGCGGTATAGGCGGTATAGCGGTATAGCGCTATAGCGGTATAGCGCTATACCGCTATTCCACTATACTGCGCCGTAAATTTTGCGGCTTATTACATCTGTATTGCGGCTCTTTTGCGGCTCGTCGTAAATTTTTCCATTAATCGGACTATACCGTCAGCAACGTTTGAAATTGTAGCCATGATGATAAAGTAGTAGTGTACTCCCGAGGGTTGTACTAGACTGATTTTGAACCCTCTGATCCTTGTTTTTATACTAGGTTATAAATTGCAAAACGTCAGTAGTTTCCTCCAATCAAATGCTCCTAAATCCTTATTTTCTAATTACTTCAGCACAATTAAAATTTTTGTGTACCGTCATCGCTCTAATCTTTTATATGTCCCAACTAAATACTGCTAAAGTGGTGGGGGAAACAAACACAAGATTATACTAATAACATATTTATTAAAATTAATATAGTTTCTTATATACATTTTTTCTTATCCTCACCATATTTTTCTCTTACTTTAACTTTCCATTATTGCGTAATGTCCCCAAGGCAAAGTCTCGGGGCTTCCCGGAATCAAATATCTTTTATTATCGTGAGGACTTAGAGATGTTTTTTTCTGATTTATAGTATATATAGTATGGTTCATCGACCTGATGGAATGCTGTTGATGAGCCATTTCTATACCTCCGTTCAAACACCTCAGGTAATCGTCAAACGTAATGTGAGATTTCACCACGTATGATTTTATACCTTTAGCCTTCTTTGTGACGGGGTTGTCGGCCGATAGGACCATACATGCGTACATTTTAGCTCTAAGACCTACAAACTCCGTCATGATTTGACCGTGGTTTTCATCCTTCATTAGCCCCGGAATCTTCTTGTTCAATAAAGGAATCCCATAAGCGTTCGTCCGTGCGTATTCAGAAGTATCAAAGCGATGGATGTCCTGCTTGATGTCGCTGTATACATCATCCGTTTCAAGCTCGTAAATAAGGGAGTCGGTGTCGGTGTAACAGAGTCGAGCATTGTCTCCGTACTTGTTTTTTATGTACTTGTAGTGGAACTCGTACAACAAAGTTTTTGAAATGTCCAAGATAGCCATACCCACGTAAATCGGTTTAGTAAACAATACGTCGTTTTTCAGTAATTCTATCAACACCATATTTTCTTCCATTATTTTACAGCTGTGGAAACACGGACTCGCAATTCGAGCTTCTGCGCCGTATCTTCCATCCCATCTGGTTATTAATTTAATCGCTCGTCTGTTCCTCACATTCTCCATGGTTTTTCCAAACACAGCGTTACTCATCAGTTTGAAAAAATCTTTCTCAAAGTCATTTGACGATTTTCTGCGCAGCTCGGCATTTAGATCTATATATTTTTTTAGCCATGGGGACTGGCGAAACTGGAGCACTCTATGGATTTTCCTCACAACCAGACCCTCCGACACATACTGCTTTAAATTACGATAATGAACGACATATTTTTTCTTATCGCAAACAGTCGCCAACATTTTTGGTTGCTTTGAGTCTGGAGGGCATCCTTTCTCTGGGGCCATTGGTAAATCTTTTTGTCTGTCGTGGATGCTCTCGGGATACTCCAAGTCTACCTCCAGTATATACCCTATAGATGCTTCATCGGATACCTGATAATTAAATGCGGACACGTCTCCTTCCACCCACTTGAGATTGCCTTGCGGCAAATATTGCGACATTGCCCAGGCATACATCGCGTTAATATCATAATACATTAGATATTTTTGAGGTATGTCCGAGTTGTAGTCGGGCATGTATTTATTATTTGCCTTCGAATGTCTTTTTGAGCATTGGGTGAGACCTCCACGTACCCCTTTCTCAATGAACATTAAAATATCGATGTCGTTAATGTAATCGAGCTCCTGTTTGGTGCATTTTAACATGGCGTCCCAACTAAGACCCGGAGCGGTGAAATAATGAGCGGGATCCAACCGATAGTGTTTCAGACATACATCTCTAAAACTCTCAAAAACGTCTGCCAGCAACAACACGTCCGTTGAGCACGAAAATTTGGATCAACTATTTATATAATATGTAATTATTTAACATAACAATATAAACCTTTTTATTTATTTTTATTCGACTATTATTAACATAAATGGGAATTTCTGTTATCATAAGAGCACTTAGGTCAACATCCTTATCAGTTTCCGAGCACAAATTATTAGCGTAATTTTAATTGCAAACACTTATCTCCCAGTGAAGTTCAATATCCAATAATCTTATAATTTTTAAATATATACAATTTAATTAGTATAAGAATAAAACAATTGCGTCATTTACTATGATTGTGTCTGGTTATATTACACTTCTATAACGCTCTAATATATAATATCCTCGATAGCGTAGTTGTTTGCGCATCGGATTTATAATCTGAATTTGTATTTTATTCTGGGTTCAAATCCAGACATTGGCTTTTTAGCTTTATTTATTTTATTAATAATAATTATTTTGTTATATCTACTTAGGCAACTCTATACACACCGGCAACTCTATATACATCTACGTCACACTCGGCGTTTGCTATAATATATTAAGCATATTCAACTCTCTATTGTTAGAAAGTCTTGATGGCATAGTGGTTAGCATGTCGGACTTCTAAACTAAATTTAATTTCAGCGGTGGTTCGAATCTACTTCGGACGGAAATCCATTTTAAGGAAAATTAATATATACAGGTAATAAAAATTATCAGGTAATAAAAATCATAAGGTAATAAAAATCCTCAGGTAGTAAAAATAATCAGGTAACATCAGGTAGTAAAAATAATCAGGTAACATCAGGTAGTAAAAATAATCAGGTAACATCAGGTAGTAAAAATAATCAGGTAAAATCCAAAATGGCCGCAACAGTCGGATTTTGAGCCCCTTGTAAATCTCCATAAGAAATTGGCTCCGAATCCGCTTAGTTCCTCTACTAATGTATGCGCCCATAAAAATGCTGTTGTATTAATACCATATATTCTTTGATAAATATTTTTTAATACATATTTATATGCTTTTTTCTCCCTTCCTTTTTCAGATCCTAAATATTGAAAAGGAGGTAGGTAAAAATAATTGAAACGTATACATACATTTTTCGTTTAAAACTTATATATTATAAAAAAAATAAATAAACGGATATTGATAAAAATACAAAAATAAATATATAAATTAGACTATATCGATCATTTTCTGTGTTGACAAGATGATTTCCTCTGCGGTAAATTCAAGTATTATGAACCTCTCAGCGGATTATATTTATTAATATTGATATTTGAATTAATAATCGCTGACAATGCCCACCCGCTGTCTCGTTCTTGAAATTCTTCCAACTTGCGTAACAGCACGTCAGATATATTCTCTACAAACCACTCATTTAATTCACAGTCTCGATCAACCACCGCATTTTTTGTGTTTATGTACTTGAAATCTTCCACGATTCCGTCTTGACTGTTTTTCACAAATTTACCACAAAACACTTTTTTTATAAAACGGATCCTTCTTCAACGCTAGTCTTGTCCTTCTTACAAACAAAATTTCACAATTTTTAAAATATGTTGTTGGCTCCCTGTGTTTTATATTGGTTAAAACTCCCGTTCTAATTCTTCCGTCAAACGCAGATTTTGAATCTTCCCACTTTACCGCCTCACTTGCCCAATTAGCGCGAGTCCTACTGCGAATTGAAATGTTGCCTCCGGCTCTTGCAGGTACTCTCAACAAAGTCCGGTATGTCTTCATTTTACTGATTGTCAACAATATCTTTTGCTGTACTCCCATAGACGTCTCCGCCTTTAACGCCGTATTTGAAATACGAATTTGTTTAGAGCAGTGCTTGATCCATTCTTCTATCACACCCATATCAGTCTCTTTTTGTGCCATAAATTGTTCCATTATTCGGACCATACCGTCAGCAACGTTTGAAATTGTAGCCATGATGATAAAGTAGTAATGTACTCTCGAGGGTTGTACTTGACTGATTTTGAACCCTCTGATCCTTGTTTTTATACTAGATTATAAATTACAAAACGTCACGTGACTTGTTTCCTCCAATCAAAATGCTCCTAAATCCTTTTCTTCTAATTACTTCAGCACAATTAAAATTTTTGGCAAGTCTCAACATGCTCAATTTCAATGAGCTACTTACGCCCTTGTCTGCATGACGTCATATCAATAATATTTTTAATTTTTTTCCCACACTTTTTAACAGGATGCACTTCCGGTACATTAATCCTTATCTTTCCAATTAAGCACACACCCATTATCTCACCGGATGCACTTCCGGTACATTAATCCTTATCGCACTTGCTACTTCCGGTACACAACTCTTATCTTTCATCGATGACTCAGCACAATTAATATTTTTGACATGTCTCGACACGCAAAATTTCTATTACGTCATCCATCCCAACTTACTTTTTCTGCCACCGCGGCGCTGACGTGCACTCATTCTCCATCCCACTCTTTCCGAGTTTTTGCACACCCCTCGCACTCACACACTCTTATGGAGGTACTGCACACTTTGCGCTCAGAAGGGCGCCACAGGCAGCGCTCACTTCCTTTCACTTGCCCAGATGGCCGTCCCCGACCGGATCCCCAAATCCCAAGGTCAACCCCAGCGCCCACTTCCTTTGACACGCCCAGATGGCCGTGCCCAACCGGATGTCAGAAATCCAAGATGGCGTCAAACGGGCGATTTTGGACTCCTTTTAAATGCCCATAAGAAATTGTGTGAGTCCCCCCCGCATAGCTCCTCTACTGACATTATAAGAAAATGTTCTGAATTAAAGTGATTAAAAATGCAATTTACAATCGATTTTATTATACAGATAATTTTTTTGAAATTTTTTAAACATGTTTTTTTGAGTAAAATTATTTTAAAAATTAAATTATTTATTTGGTTGGTTTAGATTTTATAAAAAAATGTTTTAAATAAAAGTGATTTAAATTGCAATTTAGAATGGATTTCATTATACAGATAATTTATATAAATTTTTTTAACAATTTTTTTTGAGTGATATTAATTTAATAAAATTAAATTTTTATTTGGTTGGTTTTAACTTTATAAGAAAATGTTTTTTATAAAAGTGATTTAAAATGCAGTTTACAATCGATTTTATTTTACAGATATTTTTTTCTGAATTTTTTAAAACAAGTTTTATCTAGTAAAATTATTTTTAAAAAATATTTATTTATTTGATTGGTTTTGACTTTATAAAAAAATGTTTCTAATAAAAGTGATTTAAAATGCAATTTAGAATGGTTTTCATTATACAGATAATTTATTTGAATTTTTTTTTTTTAGTGAAACTAATTTAATAAAATTAAATTTTTATTTGGTTGGTTTTGACTATATAAGAAAATGTTTTAAATAAAAGTTATTCAAAATGCAATTTAGAAAGGATTTTATATTATACAGATAATTTTTTTAAATTTTTTTAACGATTTTTTTAAGTAAAATTAATTCAATAAAATTAAATTTTTATTTGGTTGGTTTTGATTTTATAAAAAATATTTTAAATAAAAATGATTTAAAATGCAATTTACAATCAATTTTATTATTACTGATAATTTTTTAAAATTTTTTTTGACAAGTTTTTTCGAGTAAAATTGTTTTAAAAAATAAATTATTCATTTGGTTGGTTTTGACTTTGTAAAAAAATGTATTAAATAAAAGTGATTTTAAATGCAATTTAGAATAGAATTTATTATACAGATAATTTATTTGAATTTTTTTTGAGTAAAATTAATTTAATAAAATTAAATTTTTATTTGGTTGGTTTAGACTTTATAAGAAAATGTTGCAAATAAAAGTGATTTGAATTGCAATTTACAATCGATTTTATTATACAGATAATTTATTTAAATTTTTTTAACGATTTTTTTTAGTAAAATAATTTAATAAAATTTAATTTTTATTTAGTTGGTTTTGACTTTATAAGAAAATGTTCTAACTAAAAGTGATTCAAAATGCAATTTAGAATATATTTTATGAAACAGATAACATTTCAATTTTTATTAACAATTTTTTTTTTTGTAAATTTTTTTAAATAAAATTAATTATTTATTTGGTTGGTTTTGACTTTATAAAAAATTGTTTCAAATAAAAGTGATTTAGAATGCAATTTAGAATAAATTTCTTTATACAGATAAATCATTTAAATTTTTTTAACCATTTTTTTTTAGTAAAAATAATTTAATAAAATTAAATTTATATTTGGTTGGTTTAGTTTTTTTTATAAAAAAATGTTTTAAATAAAAATGATTTAAAATGCAATTTACAATCGATTTTATTAAACAAAGATTTTTTTTGAATTTTTTCAAACAAGTTTTTTCTAGTAAAACTATTTTAAAAAATTAATTATTTATTTGGTTAGTTTTGACTTTATAAAAAATTGTTTAAAATAAAAGTGATTAAGAATGCAATTTAGAATAGATTTCATTATACAGATAATTTTTTAAATTTTTTTAACGATTTTTATTTAGTAAAATTAATTTAATAAAAATAAATTTTTATTTGGTTGGTTTTGACTTTATAAGAAAATGTTTTTAATAAAAGTGATTTATAATGCAATTTACAATCGAACTTATTATACAGATAATTTATTTAAATTTTTTTAACGTTTTTTTTTTTAGTAAAATTACTTTAATAAAATAAAATTTTTATTTGGTTGGTTTTGATTTCATAAGAAAATGTTTTAAATAAAAATGAATTAAAATGCAATTTACAATCGATTTTATTATACAGATATATTTTTTTTGAATTTTTTTAAACAAGTTTTTTCGAGTGAAATTGTTTTAAAAAATAAATAATTCATTTGGTTGGTTTTGACTTTATAAAAAAATGTTTCAAATAAAAGTGATTTAAAATGCAATTTACAATCGATTTTATTATACAGATATTTTGTTTTTATTTTTTTAAACAAGTTTATTCGAGTAAAATTGTTTTAAAAAATAAATTATTTTTAATCTAGTGCCTTACTTTTTAAAATATTAGAATTGCACTATATCTGCATGACCCGGATATTAATCAGGCATGATAGGATGAATCTATTTCTATTAATTAATGTATCTTTAAAATATCATATTAATTAGAATGGTGAATGTGGTACTAGTAGTTTTATCTAGCTACAATTTTATTTTATTTTCAATATTTTTTGTGTGGATTTATTGAAGATTGGGGGTTTAATTCGGGTTGGGATTGCTTCTTGTAGGCTTACTAGTAGAACATGTGGCGGTGCAAACCAGAACAGCAATGGTGTAGCTCTGCCAGTTGGCCTGGCCGATGACCAGGCTAGAGATTTCGACTTTGAAAAGACTGAAATGAAATACGACAGCACGGGCATGTTCCATTGGGGACCTGCCAAAAATCTAGAGGACTGCATATTGGTAATAAATCAATATGTGCATACATTAATTTGTTTTATTATAGGACCGAAACCAGGCAGCCATGACTTGCAACTAGTATATTGTAAATCGTATTCATGATTAACGTATCTAAAATTAGAATTAAATCTAAAAGTTGGTTTTGAGATAAAATTAATGTTTTCTTATATATCTCATAAATTGAAGGTAGGTTACGTTATTGACAAATTGACGTAATTTATTGTAGTTTCAACAATTTCTTACTATCATAAACGTTACATAACTCTTCGAGAATCGTTACCGGATCTCCGAAGACTACTTTATAAAAGATGTAGCGTAACTTCACTGTAGATAATACTATTCAGCATCTTTACCATATTACAGAGATAACACAATTAATATGATTACACTATACACAAACATATAATATTTTACTAATATAATATTTGAATATGAAAATTAAAATGAAACCAAACAAAACAGAATATTTTGGAATGATCTGCTTAAATAGTATGACTATTTTTGTATCAAGTAAAGGAAATCATTTCAACTATTGTATAAATGTCATGAGAAGTTAAAATCAACTCCTACGCGTCTTAAGATTTTCACATTTGGGAAATATAACCCAATTATACAGAGGCTAAAGCAAACAACCGTTAAATAAGTCAATGCACAGTTTTTTTTTATAGAAACTAATACAATTCTGTCCAAAATTGGATTAATGCAATCAATCCAGACAAACTTATCAATTCAAAATATTTCACTATTGATGATTAAGATCAGCAACTTAAAGAAATATATTACATTAGGTTAAATATTATATTAATCCGCAAAACGGAAAACGGGTATTCTAATATTTATTTTCGGTCAAAATTGTAGTTGGTCATTTTGGTGATAATATGTAAAATTAAAAGGTTCAGTGCAAAAAGATTATATTAATGGCTGTATAGAAATACTTTATGTAAAAGGAGCAACTGATAAGCATGTACTATCAAAACTATATTTAACTTGAACAAGTTGATGATACTTTAGATGTTCATCAACTAATAAACATCTTAGGCTTTATTTTCTTTTTACATTGTGTCGCAGCGCCGAGATTACAAGGGCCGATAGCAATAAATTAGTAGAACTAGTTCATTTCACTAAAATGGATCTTTTGCTCGGCTTTTTTGGTTAAACACTGGGTCGGGTTCCATTTCAGTATTACTAGGTTTTGGCAAAAGTTGTCAGATAGATACCCTTTAGGGTTAGAAGTTTTGGAATGGGCGATCTTGGCCCATCGTAGCAAGTAGGTTTTTATCAGTGGTTAACTAGTATCTTAGAGTTTAATGTTGTGGCCTTTAAGGTGGGGTAGAACTAGCTTTGGAATTCTGGCATGTTACCGGCTAAGATAACGTATATGATGAGGGTGCGGCCATGTATGTTTTTGAAGAAAAAATTGTATTCCTTAAAGTCGGTGCTGCTTGGCGGAAGAAACTTTTGGGTTGTTCTCCTATATCGGTTCTTTGTTTGTTTGTTGTACTTTGGCAGAAGATGCAGCACAGAATACGGATTTATAGTAGCCTTTAAATCTTCGGAGGATATCTAGTACTTGTTGGTCGACATCACCAAGCTGGTAATTGTGCAAAAACTGCAGTGGTATGATGTGACTAAGATTGCCTCCTGGTGGCAGTAGACAAATCTATATTATCTGGCTTATATCTGTGGCCAGATAGTATTTTTTCCCATGCGTTCTGCTTTACCTCTCGACTGACTAAGTGAATAGAAATTATTATCTGTATAAGAGAATGCACCAATGCCGGTCCCAAGTCCGGATGAGAAAGGAAGAGGGGGAGGAGTATCAACCTCGTAAATAAACCAGGGTTGAAAAAACAAAGAGGTATCGACTGCGTGCGCACGTGTTTTTGGTGCGGCCGACAATCAACTCGTTAAACACGAGCATTATCGCCAAATCAAAAGCGAAAGATAAAAAACGTAACGTGAAATATAAAGAGCAGTGGAATATAAATAAAAAATAGTGAAAAAGTGGTAGGAAGACGATTAAATAAGACTAAACAATATATAAAGTGGAAGATAGTGAGGAAGAGAGAAATAAATAGAAGAATCAAGTGTGTCAGAAGAAGACGGGTGTATCCCGAGTCAAGAACAGCGTGGCCCGGCTAAACAATAAGAGTGGAAGAGTGACGGATACATATCAAGCGTCGAGTGCTACGAGAAAACAGGTGTAACAATGAAACATATAATCTACAATCTATGGTGCAGTAGTAGTAGCAATTAGTGAAAAAGAAAAATTCATACATTATACAAATATATAAAAATAAAACAATATAAAATAAATAACAAGCTAAAAAACATATAGATCAAAGATTATAAAAACATAACAAAATAAATAAAATAAGAAAGTAAAAGAAGTGAATCCACAAAAAAGAAAAGAACAGAATATACACAATCACCGAACATAAAACAAACAAAATAAATAATAAAAACAACAAAATAAATTAAAATAATAAATAGAAATTAATAAAAATAATAACTGATAATAAAACAACAATTACCCGAAATAAAAATTAATAATAAGAAGGAATATAAAAATATACAAAACAAAATGAATGCAAAACGAGAAAGAGGATACGAGAGAAAAGAAGTCGGTATAGAAAGCCCTAAAAAAGAATTAAAAAAATTTCAAAAAAGCAAAAAAATATTAAGATCTCCAGAACAAAGGAAAATAGAGAATGAAAGGAAAACGACAGTAAACAAGGATAAAAGCCACAGAGAAGAATACAAAGAAACTACAAATACAGAAAAGAAAATGGAGGAATTAAAGAGCATGATTAAAGAATTAATGAATGAGGTGGCAAAAAACACAAGGGAATTAAAAGAAGAGATTAGAGAGATAAAGAAGGAATTAAAGGATAAAAAAATGAAATGGGAACAGGAAAAAATACAGATGATCCAAAAAATTTAAAGCTTAGAAAACAAAGCAGAAAAAAAAGAAAGACAGAAAAAAAGAAATAATATTATAATAACAGGAATAAAAACAAATGAAAATGAAGAACAAAAGGAAATAGAGAACTTTTTGAAAGAAAAACTTCAGATAATAGCAAAAATAGGAAAAGCCCATCTAATACATAAAGATAAACAAATAATAAAGGTTGATGTCGAAACATGGGAAACAAAGCAACAAATAATGAAAGCCAAAAGAAATCTGAAAGGGACCAGGATTTACATTGACAATGACCTTACACACGAAGAAAGATGCGTACAAAAAGAAATTAGAGACTTAGCAAAAGAAGAAAAAGCGAATGGAAAGAGGGTTAGAATAGGTTACCGAAAGTTAATAATTAACGAAGAGGAATATAGATGGAATAAAGAGTTAAAGGGTTTAGAAGAAGTGGAGATTCCAAAAAACTAACAAGAATATAGAAAAAAGAAAAAAAAAAGAAATGGCGAGAAAATGGTTCAAGAAATAAGATAAACAATACAGAGATCCATGCAAATAAAAGGAACATAACTAGAAAAATACAGAAAAGAAAAAAAAAATTAAGGAAAAAAAAAAAGGAAAAGAAAAACAATAAGAAGAAAAATAAGGAAGAAAGAATAGGAACATGGAATATAAAAGGATACATGGGAAAAAAACAAAAAAAAACTATACTACGGAACGTTAAAATATTTAAAACAAAAGAAGGAACACACTATGATGAACATAATAGATATAAATAGAAAAATAATAACGAAAGAAGGCGAGATAATGGAAAGATGGAGGGAATACTTACTAAGGTAACAAGAAGTAAAAGAAAACAAAACAAGAAAGGATGAAACAATGATACAGGGCAGACAAACAGAAGAAATAGATGAAATAAAAAATAAAAAAAGACGAAGTAATAGAAGCATTTATCAAAGTAAAGCAACGCCGGAAATAATAAAATAAGGAAGATTATTAGACTTATTAATAATAAGATATATTAAACAAATTATTAAAATGTACGCCTTACACCGAAAGGTAGAAAGGTAAATTGAATAAATAAATAAATAAATAAAATAAACCAGGGTACAGTTGGCTCCGACTGATAGTGCCCTGTAGGGGAGAAAAACGGTCAACGGTCTCGAGAGCAGACGAAGATATTAGATATGATAATGGTCAAGAGAGCGGAAGAGCCAGATCGGAATAGACAGAGTCCGATAGCCCAGTAAGGCAATCTGTCTAATGAAAGAAAACCATACATAAAAATTGACTGGTTTTCCTTATGGAAAGTCACCCAAAAAAGAAGACAACCGCAAACAGAAACAGCCTCGGAAAATGGACGACAACTAACATAGACAAATCAAGCAAAGAAAACGGATTATGAGTATGGAAACGTGGAATGCACAAGGTATACGTACGAAACAAGCTGAAGTAATAAATGAGATCAAGAAAATGGACATAGATATTGTAGGTCTTACAGAAACAAAGAAAAGAAGATTTGGAACTGAAGAAATAGATAAGTATATACACTGTTAATTAAGAAGGAATATAAAAAACTTCTGACCAACTTTGAAGCAATCAATGAAATGATTATCAAGGTGAATACCAATATATTAGGAAAACGAATAACCATCTTTGGAATTTATGCACCTAATGAAGACAGTTCTACTAAAGGATCAATTCTTCAAAAAACTCCAACTGGCGTTAGATAGCATAGGGGATAATAAAGAGATAATACTGATGGGAAACTTTAATGCTCATACAGGGAGTAGAAGAGGCGATAAAGTTATTGGGCAATTTGGAGAAGTAAATATAACATACAAACATTAAAAATGAAAAGAGAACGTAAGGAAGAACTAACAAAACTAGACAAAAAAAAAATCATTTGGTTGGTTTTGACTTTATAAGAAAATGCTTTAGATAAAATTGATTTAAAATGCAATTTAGAATGGATTTCATTATACAGATAATTTATTTAAATTTTTTTAACAATTTTTTTTTAGTTAAATTAATTTGATAAAATTAAATCTTTATTTGGTTGGTTTTGACTTTATAAGAAAATGCTTTAAATAAAAGTGATTTAAAATGCAATTTTGAATAGATTTTATCATACAAATAATTTATTTGAATTTTTTTTGAGTGAAATTAATTTAATAAAATTAAATTTTTATTTTGTTTGTTTTGACTATATAAGAAAATGTTTTAAATAAAAGTGGTTTAAAATGCAATTTACAATCGATTTTATTATACAGATAATTTTTTTGAATTTTTTTAAAAAAGTTTTTTCGAGTAAAATTGTTTTAATAAATAAATTATTCATTTGGTTGGTTTTGACTTTATAAAAAAATGTTTCAAATGAAAGTGATTTAAAATGTAATTTCGAATAGAATTTATTATACAGATAATTTATTTGAATTTTTTTGAGTGAAATTAATTTAATAAAATTAAATTTTTATTGTTGGTTTTGACTTTATAAAAAAATGTTTAAAATAAAACTGATTTGAAATGCAATTTACAATTTACAATTTTTTAGTAAAATTAATTTAATAAAATTAAATATTTATTTGGTTGGTTTTGACTTTATAAGAAAATGTTTAAAAAAAAAGTGATATAAAATGCAATTTAGAATGGATTTCATTATACAAATTTTTTTTTTTTTTTTAACATTTCTTTTTTTTTTTGGTTAAATTAATTTAATAAAACTAAATTTGTATGTGGTTGGTTTTGACTTTATAAGAAAATGTTCTGAATTAAAGTGATTAAAAAGGCAATTTTCAATCGATTTTATTATACAGATAATTTATTTGAATTTTTTTGAGTGAAATTAATTTAATAGAATTAAATTTTTATTTAGGTGGTTTTGACTTTATAAGAATTTTTTTTAAATAAATGTGATTTGAAATACAATTTACAATCGATTTTATTATACAGATAATTTTTTTGAATTTTTTTAAACATGTTTTTTTCGTGTAAATTTGTTTTAAAAAATGACTGACAGAATGCTAACATACTATGACGATATATTTTTAGGTTATGTAATATTGTAACACAAAAAAAGATTGAAGTAATGTAAAGATTTTTCAGGTTATGACCATTCAAACCACAACACTTGCAAAAATGTATATTTTCCACAACTGCCAAGTGCAATATGATGGAAATGTTAATTTTCATAAATATCTCAATTTTTCAGAACTGTCAATCACAAACAAATGAATGACAATTATTTTCCACAACTGTTAATACAATAAATAACAGATTGATGTCTTGACATACTAATATGTCAATATTTTTTAGGTTATGTATGTTCCCTAACATTGCAAATATGTCAATTCTTCACAACTGTCAATAGAACAATTCATTTGGTTGGTTTTGACTTTATAAAAAAATGTTTCAAATAAAAGTGATATAAAATGCAATTTAGAATAGAATACAGATAATTTATTTGAATTTTTTTTTAAGTAAAATTAATTTAATAAAATTAATTTTTTTTGGTTGGTTTTGACTTTATAAAAAAATGTTCTAAATTAAAGTGATTTAAAATGCAATTTAGAATGGATTTTATATTATACAGATAATTTTATTGAATTTTTTATTAACAATTTTTTTTAGTAAAATTATTTAAAAAAAATTAATTATTTATTTGGTTGGTTTTGACTTAATAAAAAAATGTTTCAAATAAAAGTGATTTAGAATGCAATTTAGATGAGATTTCATTATACAGATAAGACTATATAAGAAAATGTTTTAAATAAAAGTGGTTTAAAATGCAATTTACAATCGATTTTATTATACAGATAATTTTTTTGAATTTTTTTAGGGCCGGTATTATAAACCATTAAAATCTGTAAATTTTATTTACTAACCAAGTAAATTATTTTATTTGGCTGATTTCGGTATTATAAACGTCAAATAATAAAAGTAGGTAATTAAATCTGCGGAATAAGTTAATCATCCAAAATCTAGAGACTAAAATTTATTCAATGAAAAATTTGACACATGTCATGTTTCTTAGGTTGTTTTTAATGTGGACCAATTTCTGTTGAAAATCGACCTTTGACTGCTCCATGATTTTATGCAACTGCCTTTTAAAATGTTGTAAGGGATTATTGTAATATAACAGAGGCTACAATACAACGCATCAATAACTACAATATGAAAATAACATATAAATGCGGCGTTGCAATCCTTTTTCTACGAATAGCTAGTTGGTAATGCGCTTTATAATACCGCAATACGTTTATTCGTCGAATATATTTAATTTAAGATTTGTTATTCGGTGATTTATTTTGCCTTTATAATACCGGCCCCAAGTAAATTATTTTACTTGCCTGATTTCGGTATTATAAACGTCAAATAATAAAAGTAGGTAACTAAATCTATGGAATAAACTAATCTTCCAAAATCAAAGGATTAAAATTTATTCAATAAATAACTTGACACATGTCATGTTTCTTAGGGTATTTTTAATGTGGAGCAATTTCTGTTGAAAATCAACTTTTGATTGCTCTACGATGTTATGCAATTAACTTTCAAAATGTTGTAGGGGATTATTATAATATAACAAAGGCTACAATACAACACATCAATAACTACAATATTAAAATAACATATAAATGCGGCGTTGCAATTCCTTATTTTACGAATAGTTAATTTAGTTTTATAATACCGGAATACGTTTATTCGTCGAATATATTTAATTTGAGATTTGTTATTCGGTGATTTATTTTGTCTTTATAATACCGGCCCTAAGTCATTTTACTATGTAGTATCTACAAAAATTTTAAACATTTTAGTTTTAGTAAGTAATAAAGTTATTTTATGTATGCTGTTAATACCATCAATTATATTTCTTCTTGCATCAACAATAATTATATTTCTATTAATTTTAATTACATTTGTAAACAAAAAACTTGCAGCAAAATACATATTTTTTAACAAGAACTTAACAACTTAAATTGTTATAAAAACAGTGGAAGACATTTATGTAAATACAATAACGTTTCGTTAGTGATTATATAAAAATAGTTGTAAGTATTAATTAATTATTCTTCTATGTCCTCTTTTTTGTCATTATTGTATATTTTTAGGCCTGATGAGGTTAGAAATCACTAACGAAACGTTGCATCGTATTTAAATATATTAAAATATATGTTTTTTGTATTTTATTAAATTTAAATTTAATTGACTTTATCCCGTTAACATTTTAATAAATACCTACAAGTCGTTACAACTTCAACAATATATATATATTTAGGTAAACATATGAAAACACCACCTTAATAAAAAATTTTGAAGAAATTTTAATCTATATAGTGATGTATTTTGATTTTTAATACAAGTCTTGTTTCACGAGATATGATTTTTTTCATTTTAAGAAATGAAAATTTTATAGCAATTTCAATAATATAAAGTTTTATAGGTCTGCGACATGTCGTTCTTAAAATATTCATTAAAGTAAAACAAAATCAAGTACGTTTTAAATGATTGTAGCAATGGCTTCAGATGTTTATTTATTAATAGCTTTTTAAAACTAAAGAAAAATAATAATTGTTTGTTGTTATGGTAACTAGATCATAAACATATTTAGTTTTTTCATAGTTATAATTATAAATACCTTTGAAGTCAATGCTATTTTTGTTATTAATATAGTGTTTTCTAATAAAGCGACCTTTTGCTTTAATGGTTTTGTAAATCGACATAACTGTCGATATTGGGCAAATGAGAATCTTCACTGGGCTGAGAAAACACATACCCAGTACCCTCAAAAAATAAATGTCTGAGCGGGAATAATCAAAGAAAATATTACTGGACCATTCTTTCTTAGAGAAACTTTAAATTCAAATTGTTATTTGCAATTTCTGCAAGAGCAAATTTTGCCAAGTTTAATCCATTTATTTCCAAATCAAGAAAATCCACAAAAATTTGCAGAAAAAATTTGGAATCAACAAGATAGAGCACCATTTCATTTTGAAGCTAATGTACAACGATACTTAAATGAAACTTTTCCGCAGCGATGGATAGGTCAAAGAAGATATATTGAATAGTTTCTGCAATTACCAGATTTAAATCTTTTAGACTACTTTTTTTGGGGTCATTTAAAATCTATTGTATATAAAACCAAACCTCAATCTTTAGAAGAGTTAGAAAATCAAATAAGGATAGCCGTTCACTACTGCATGCTATTCAAAATTCTTTAATTTTTTTTGTGGATTGATTAGGGCATTACCAGGCAGTTGAAGGTCTTCAATTTGAACATTTATTGCAAAAAAAAAAGTTTTAAAAAGGAGAAAGTTATCTCGCTACTCAAGAATCAAATTTTCAATTAATTTATTATAAATTCCATCTTTTTTAAAGTATTGTAAACTGTACATAATACAAAATAAATACATTACTATTAATAATTTTAATTTAACAAATAATTTAAAACGTATTAAATTTTGTTTTATTATTTTAATAAATAATTTGAAAACTACTAGTTGCTGACTTATAAAACTTTATACCATTGTAATTGTTATACATTTATATTTTTTATAAATAAACGGTGTTTTGTTTAAAAAAACTGATGATGCTCTAGTAAAAATCAAAATACATCACTATATAGATTAAAATTTATACAAAAACTTTTATTAAAATCATTTTTTATATAAACTTAAAATGCAGCTAATAATCGAGTGTTTCCATACATTTACCTAACCCTGTATATTTTGTTTACAATGTAAACATTATAAATAGCTATATGTTGTGGCAGAGCACTAGAGGTTGTGGGGATCAATCCTACAATGTGCATATATATATATATATATATATATATATATATTTACAATGCAACATGCAAAGTCACTTTTATACTTTTCTAATTATTGAGCATATAGATAGAAAATCAAATTTGCAGCAGAAAGCTAACTGTACTTTTCTTTTACACTCTTAAATAAAAAAGTTACAACAGGTTTTAATTTGTGTAGGCTGGCCGATAGAACAAATAACGCACGCCCATTATTTTATTTCCATGGCCAACGTTGCTAGTTAAGCAAACTGTTATGATTGTAAATACCTAACCTTTTACATAATACAATTCTTTGTCTTCATTGTAATTTTATTTTACCCTATTCTGAATGAAATGCCATCACACAAATTTAAATATACCAATCATTCAATTAATTTATTAGACAAGCAAGCAATTTTTTTTTTTAATTTAAATCTTCTTTATACTATTAACAAATCAAGTTGCATTTAATATAATGTAATATTTAACATTAAATTCGATATAATTATATTAGTTAGTATAAAACGAAGCATTTAAAAACAGGAATATATTAACTTCTTCACTCAACCTTCATCAATAAAAGGGGAAACGTAAAACTATAAATAGATTTTATGTGTATTTTTTTGTAGTAGACCGTTTCTTTTGGATATTACAGCATCCTTTTAACTTATTTTCGTTGTAATGATATTTGTATAGGCTACTATTATTTTATTTTACATTATTTTATTTTAAATTATGATGGATGGATTTATTTCTTATTATATCACAATAAATGTAGTACAATTAAAAACACTTTTATGCTAGGTATCAATCTACGTATATAAGCGTGAAGAAATGATTATTGTTATTTTTTTCCACTTGTAAAAAGTGTAAACCGTTTTTGCGCATGTTAATTGATTATTTAATTTGAAAATGCAATTGTCTAAGTATACAAATAAAAAATTTGTTTTTTAAGTAACAGTTAAATTTTTTATTTTATAATTTTTACGCTGCGTATAATATGGTTTCAATAAATACAACAATCCAATATTAATTAAATTATTATTTAATACAAGATAACTTGCTTAGAATTAAATTAAATGAATTAATATTAAAACTTAAAACATATTAACCGCATTAAGCAGTAATGGTCCGACGGCGGATATTACTTATTTTATTTTATCTCAAAAAACACATAATATTGTTACTTATTTGTTCCGTTTGTGTGAAAAAAGTAAACAAGTTAACAACTAAACAACAAACTAACTAAACAAGTTAACAAGTTAACAAATAAACAAGTAAACCAGTATACAACATAACAACTAAACACGTAAACAACAAAACAACTAAACATGTAAACAACTAAACAAGTAAATAACAAAACAAAGAAACAAGTAAACAAATAAACAACTAAACAGAACAACAAGTAAACAAGTAATCAAGTAAACAACTACACAAGTTAACAACAAAATAAGTAAAAAAGTAAACAGGTAAACAAGTAAACAAGTAAACAAGTAAACAAGTAAACAAGTAAAAAAGTAAAAAAGTAAACAAGTAAACAAGTAAACAAGTAAACAAGTAAACAAGAAAACAAATAACGAAGTAAACAAGTAAACAAATAAACAAGTAAACAAGTAAACAAGTAAACAAGTAAACAAGTAAACAAGTAAACAAGTAAACAAGTAAACAAGTATACAAGTATACAAGTAAACAAGTAAACAAGTAAACAAATAAACAAATAAACAAGTAAACAAATAAACAAGTAAACAAGTAATCAAGTAAACAAGTAAACAAATAAACAAGTAAACCAGTAAACAAGTGAACAAGTGAATAAATAAACAAGTAAACCAGTAAACAATTGAACAAGCTTCATCTATAACTCTTTCTTGTTATTTATTTTATTTTTATTCACTTATTAATTGTAATATTTTTTTGCGCATAGTAGTAGTTTAATCGTATTGCAATTGCAATTTTCTAAGTATATAACTAAACATTTTTTCTTTAATGTAACAATTAATATTATCTAAACTTTATAGTGTTTATCCGTCGGCAGTTGAATTTCTTATTTTATATTATTACACCGCATAAAATAAGCTTTTAATAAACACAAAAATTCATTATTCAATTAATCTGAATGATCACATTACAAGATATCTTGTTTTGAATTAAATTGAATGCATTAAGATTAAAACTTAAAATATACTAACTGGATTAAAGTGTAATGGTCCGACGGCGGATAAATTATTTATTTTATATTATCTCAACATACACATAATATAGTTATTTATATGTTTCGTTATACAGTTGTTTGTGTGAAACAAGTAAACAAATAAACAAGTTAACAAGTAAACAAGTAAACATGTAATCAAGTAAACAAGTAAACAAATAAACAAGCAAAGAAATTAGCAAGTTAACAAGTGAACAGGTAAACAAATAATCAAATAAACAAGTTATCAAGTTAACAAGTTAACAAGCAAACTAGTAAACTAGTAAACAAGTTAACAAGTAAATAAATAAACAATTTATTAAGTTATCAAGTTATCAAGTTAACAAGCAAACACGTTAAGAAGTAAACAAGTAAACAAATAACTAAACAAGTAAAGAATTAAATAAATAAACTAGTAAACATGTAAACAAGTAAACAACTAAACAACTAAACAACTAAACAACTAAACAACTAAACAACTAAACAACTAAACAACTAAACAACTAAACAACTAAACAACTAAACAACTAAACAACTAAACAACTAAACAACTAAACAACTAAACAACTAAACAACTAAACAACTAAACAACTAAACAACTAAACAACTAAACAACTAAACAACTAAACAACTAAACAACTAAACAACTAAACAACTAAACAACTAAACAACTAAACAACTAAACAACTAAACAACTAAACAACTAAACAACTAAACAACTAAACAACTAAACAACTAAACAACTAAACAACTAAACAACTAAACAACTAAACAACTAAACAACTAAACAACTAAACAACTAAACAACTAAACAACTAAACAACTAAACAACTAAACAACTAAACAACTAAACAACTAAACAACTAAACAACTAAACAACTAAACAACTAAACAACTAAACAACTAAACAACAAACTAACAAAACAACAGCAACATCGTGCGATCGTGCGAAGCACATGATCATGCACATGATTGTGCCGTGCCGTGCCCCCCCTGACCCTGACCCTGACCCTGCTGACGTAGTCGTAGTCGTCGACGTTAAAACAGAGTGTTTTAATAATAATAATTACCGGATATGTGTTGCTATGCGGATTGTTGATTATGACGTATATTGTAGTATATAAGAAAGTCGCGCAACGTATCTCATTCAGTTTACTCCATGTCTTGGGTGAGTGAGTGTTATACTTTGGAATCTTGGGACGACTTACCAAGCAGTGACGACAATGACGACTCAAGAAGAAACAGTCGATCTAGTGATGGAAGAAGACGAGAATTCTCTGGCAGCAACGTTAGAATTGCTGTGGAACCCGATGATGACATTAGTGAGCTTACTGAACATTTTCGTACGTTGTACGGAGAGATCGGTGGAGAAGAAGAATTTATTAATGAAGAGAGCGTTCCAGAAGGTAGTCACAGTACTACGCAAGTTAATAACGAAACGCAAGAAGGAGGACGAGAAGAACGATTCTGTCATCTCATACAACGCATTCGAGAGAATCCTACGCGACGCAGAATTGTTCACAACGTTCTACCGAACATTACTGCGTCCGGAGGAGCGAGAATTGTTGCTAGAAACTGCGCAATCCCTTATCCAGGACAAATCTGCTGGATCTCATTCCACACCGACCACCTCCACATCGTCCACGACTGCGCCTACTCCAACCAATCGTGCCGTTGCCAAAGAATCCGATCCATCCTCAGAGGACAACGGTCCTTACGGAGAGTTGTTTGGCGAAGCGATATCTCAAATCAATGGTTCTGCAATCTCGCAGTTTATCTCCAAAAGGATCAACGACGATTGCTGCACTTTGAAATCGGAGGGAGAAACTGGCGCATACACCGTGAAACTGGACGTTTATCGGACCAAAGAAATTGCTCATGTAGACCCGGGCCAATGGTGGAAGAAAGCGGAAATGCGAACGAGGTTCCTAATTTCATCCAATGTCGACCCGTTGATGATGAAGGTGAAGGAGTTGGAGGCATCAGTTGTCCAACACTTCAAAAAGCTATCAAACACAAAAAAAGAAGTAAAGAAGATAGGCTCCTGGAGTGGTTCCTCAAGTTTCCGACAAGCCCCTTACTCAATATAACCAACTCTGTTCACTGGAATAACTGTATGTATAAATATCTTCGCAAAGGTACTCCCTTTTTCCAGTCTGTATTTGAAGTGTATCAGCACACATTTATCGACAAAAGTATCGAGGAAATTTATACATACAGTACCGATGAAAATGTAACACTGTTGTATGCAGCTCCTGCGGGAGATGTATCTTCAGTTTATTACAATATTGAAGACAGCGTTATAATTTTGGAGAATTTATTAATGTATCAATTTTACAATAGTTCTGATGCAGTTCTAAATTTCTTAATTGATTTATATAAAGTTTTAGACCGTAAATTACCTAAAGTAAACTGTTTTTTTGTAATGTCACCACCTAGTTCTGGTAAAAATTTCTTTTTTGATTGTATTATTCATTATTTTTTTTCTTTTGGACAAATAGGAAACTTCAATAAATATCACTCATTCCCTCTACAAGAATGTGTCAATAAGCGTATTCTACTATGGAACGAACCGAACTGCGAACCGGACTCATTTGATACGTTGAAAATGTTATTTGGCGGAGATAATTTCAATGCTAAAATTAAGTACCAACAAGACGCTGTTGTAACACGAACTCCAATAATTGTCCTATCAAATAAAAATGTTTTTCCAAAGGACGAAGCTTTTCATTGCAGAATGATATCATATAAATGGAGAGCAGCACCTTACCTTAAGGACTACACGAAAAAACCATATCCGTTGGCGTTCTATAAGTTGTTATCAAAGTATAACATCTTCAGTTCATATCAAGCAGCAGAAGTGGAAATGGATGTAGAAGCCGCAGCCATTAATGAAGAATGTAATGTTGGGATAGAGGACACTGAATTATTTTTTCAAAATGATTGGTTTACTTCTAATGATTATGAACAGGAAGTTAATGAAATTGATAATTATGTAGATGATTGTTTTAATGCTGTATTTCAATAAAATTCAATGTTTAGTAATTATATATTTTATTTATAAATTTCAAGAGCACTCATGTTAATACATCCTAAACCTACTATTGCATCTGGTACATATTCATGTAATCCACCGGATAATACAACTTCCTGTGGATAATAATTCATTTTACCCTTGCTATATAATGAAGCAAAGTCGATTGCAACCTCCATCTCTGCCGTTACTTCATAATACATGCACGATGTTTGGAATGTAGTTAATTCAGTAGATGGGTTTAATTGTGGTATAGCCATTAAACCAATATGTATTTGGGGTTGCAATGTGTTCCAATTGGAGGGCCTCTCATTAACTTTTTGGTGATTACTTTTCTCAACGTACGAATGATATGTTGAAGGTCCATTTATATAATTCCGTGCATCAGTTTGGCTATGAGACTTACTAACCATGATCCCATCCTTATTTTGCAGCAATTGCCATTTTTCAAGTGTAAGTATATCATGTACATTTTTACTGTAAAAATCAATAGACTTTCCAAAATTACCACCAAACTGTTTCCCTTTTAATTCTCCATGTTTAGGTGTGTACTCATAATTAATAAGCGTTTGCCCAATAGAGGGAGCAACGTTGAATCTTTGTACGGAACGATCTAAGTGGCACCAACCGTTCGTATGCGGTAGTTCATTATCAGAAGCTGTAGTGTATAAGCATAAGTATATACTTAAAGATCTTGGAATGCCTATTAAATGTGGGGTACCGTCGCTATATAATTTATCATTAATACTTGCTGCAGTCGGATTAGTAGTTGTTGTTGGCATCATTGGGTTTGCAGCATCTGCAGTATAACTCTGGTTTTCAACTTGTAATTTCTTATTGAGTCCTACACCGTACCACCCTATGGCGACGTGTTCTGTATTGGCTGAACCACTAGTAGTTTTTGCAGTTTCAAAACTTGTTCGAAGTCCCAATACTTTTACAGAACAACGTACCTTAATTGCTTTAGCTGAACATGGTAAATCATCATATTCCTGCGGAGATAAGTAAACAACTAAACAACTAAACAACTAAACAACTAAACAACTAAACAACTAAACAACTAAACAACTAAACAACTAAACAACTAAACAACTAAACAACTAAACAACTAAACAACTAAACAACTAAACAACTAAACAACTAAACAACTAAACAACTAAACAACTAAACAACTAAACAACTAAACAACTAAACAACTAAACAACTAAACAACTAAACAACTAAACAACTAAACAACTAAACAACTAAACAACTAAACAACTAAACAACTAAACAACTAAACAACTAAACAACTAAACAATTAAACAACTAAACAACTAAACAACTAAACAACTAAACAACTAAACAACTAAACAACTAAACAACTAAACAACTAAACAACTAAACAACTAAACAACTAAACAACTAAACAACTAAACAACTAAACAACTAAACAACTAAACAACTAAACAACTAAACAACAAACTAACAAAACAAGTAAACAAGTTAACAAGTAAACAAGTAAACAAGTAATACTCAAACAAGTAAACAAGCAAAGAAGTAAACAAGTAATTACGTAAACAAATAAACAACTAAATAAGTAAACCAGTAAACAAGTAAACAAAAAAACAAGTAAACAAGTAAACAATTTATTCTATAATCTTTTATTGTTATTTATTGTATTTATTGTTTTTTTTTTCACTTATTAAGTATAAACCTTTTTTGCGCATAATAATAGTTTAATTAATTTGCAATTGCAATTTTTTAAGTATTTAACTTAACATTTTTTCTATAATGTAACATTTAATATTATCTAAATTTTATAGTATTTATCCGTCGGCAGTTGAATTTCTTATTTTATATTATTGCACCGCATAAAATAAGCTATCAATAGATACAAAGATTTAGTATTCAAATAATCTGACTGATCACTATTACAAGATAACTCGCTTTAAATTAAATTGAATGCATTAAGATTAAAACTTAAAATATGTTAACTGGATTAAGGTGTAATGGTCCGACGGCGGATAAATTACTTATTTTATATTATCTCAACATACACATAATATAGTTATTTATTTGTTTCGTTATACAGTTGTTTGTGTGAAACAAGTAAACAAGTAAACAAGTAAACAAGTAAACAAGTAAACAAGTAAACAAGTAAACAAGTAAACAAGTAAACAAGTAAACAACAAACTAACTAAACAAGTAAACAAGTAAACAACTAAATATGTTAACCAGTAACCAAGTAAACAAGTAAACAAGTAAACAAGTAAACAAGTAAACAAGTAAACAAGTAAACAAGTAAACAAGTAAACAAGTAAACAAGTAAACAAGTAAACAAGTAAACAAGTAAACAAGTAATCAAGTAAACAAGTAAACAAGTAAACAAGTAAACAAGTAAACAAGTAATCAAGTAAACAAATAAACAAGTAAACAAATAAACAAGTAAACAAGTAAACAAATAAACAAGTTAACAAGTTACCAAGTTAACAAGTTAACAAGTTAACAAATAAACAAATAAACCAGTATTCAACAAAACAACTAAACATGTAAACAACAAAACAACTAAACATGTAAACAACTAAACAAGTAAATAACTAAAAAAATAAACAAGTAAACAAATAAACAACTAAACAACTAAACAGAACAACAAGTAAACAAGTAATCAAGTAAACAACTACACAAGTAAACAACTAAATAAATAAAAAAGTAAACAAGTAAACAAGTAAACAAGTAAACAAGTAAACAAGTAAACAAGTAAACAAGTAAACAAGTAAACAAGTAAACAAGTAAACAAGTAAACAAGTAAACACGTAAACAAGTAAACAAGTAAACAAGAAACAAGTAAACAAGAAAACAAGTAAATAAGTAAATAAGTAAATAAGTAAACAAGTAAACCAGTAAACAAGTAAACAAGTAAACAAATAAACAAATAAACAAGAATACAAGTAAACAGGTAAACAAGTAAACAAATAAACAAGTAAAGAAGTAACGAACTAAACAAATACACATGTAAACAAGTAAATAACTAAACGTCTAAATAAGTAAGCCGCCAGATCATTACTATTTAATTCAGTTAGTTTTCTAGATGACAAATATGCGAGTAAAATTTGATTGTTTTATCCCAAGATGATTTCTTCTATAACTGTAGATGAGACCTAAGTACATCACTGAGGTTTTCACACAAATCAAGGATCTATGCACTAAGTTTATAAAAGCTTTCCACCATCCAAGAAGAAATAGACGCAATTTTCTGCGCAAAAAGTGATGGCCAGGGACACTGAAGAATTTCTTTTAAGTATATACAAAAAACTACAATAACAATGAATGTTTACAAAAACACAATTAAAAACTTGAAAACGCTTATACAAAAAAAAAATTACAATTATGATAAGAAAACTTTGCTCGATAACTGCATAATACATAAATTGTTCAAAAAATAGTCAATAAATGCGGCTTTAAAAAATACAGTATCTCAGGTAATCGGGTAATTACTGCCCTAAAAATTTTTTGCTTATCAATTTTTATTGTTAAAAATTACCCATATTTCATATTCGAAACAAATAACATAACCGGTAAATTTTTCCAACGCTTTGAAACGTTAGAAACGGTTCTTTTTATGTTGTTTTTTGTACTATAAAACACATATTTATCTTTTTTTTAATTACCCCCCCAAGACTAGTTGTCTGAAAACGCCCTTGAGTCGAGTCGAGTTAGTTGTGGCAAAGAAAGTGCTTATATATATATATATATATATATATATTTTAGCTTTATGTTTAAACTCAATAGATTTAAACTTTCAAAGAAACTTAAAAAAATTATAAAAAAACTTAAAACTTAAATCATTGAAAATAAAAAGAATTAAAACTTAAATCATTTCTATTTCAAAGTAAAGTTTAACTTATGATTTAAATCATTTATATTTAAAACTAAAGCTTATGACTTATGATTTAAATAATTTATATTTAGAACTAAAGCTTATGACTTATGATTTAAATCATTTTTACACAAAAAATGATTTATGACTTATAATTTAAATCTTTTTAAAAATGATTTGTTACAGCTCTGCTAACTACTAATGGCGTTTTCGACTGTGTCACTTTTTATGCACTGAGATGCACTCGGTACATATTTTTGTGTTCGGCTGACAACGCTCTTTTTCAGAACGCCACATATGCACCGACAAATAGCAATATTCTCTTACGTCAAGTTTTGGGGCGCTCCAGAGCAACCTCAAATGTCACAACCGAAAACATCAAAGAAGCACTCAGAATGTCTGTAAAATAAATTGTACAAAATTGTGAGACATTAGGAAAAAAGTTCAGAGTCCTGATTTGACGCATATGAACTTCTTCCTCTGCGGAGCTCAAAGATGTCAAATCGTTAATGCATCAAATGCATGCCGCAACCAAGTATTGCAAATTTATTCAATAGATGTCAACAATGCATTGAACAAAATGGTGGTCAATTTGAACAATAGTTATATATTTTATTTTTTATAAATTTATTGTTTCAATTGGTTTCCTAGACAAGTAGCTTTTGTTGTCAATATTTTTAAATAAATTTAAACATTGAACACATTGTAGCACTTTTACTCTAATTTTGTATTAGTAACCTCATTACATTTTTTATACCAACACATAAAGAAAGACTTGGATTGATAAAAATAAATCAAAAAAAACTGTGCCATAAGAAAAAAAAATTACTAACGTTCAACTGTTGCCAAGACAACTAATACAACAATTTGTTATAATCTAATCATAGTCTTTCTGTCATTTAATCTGATACATCTTTTTTGAAAATCGAATAAGTAAGCTACAACTTTATCTGCGTTTTCTCATCCTCTGTATACTCACTTTTATGATTAAAATGGTCAAATAAATAACACCTAAAACCTTAAAGGTCTTTATATCATAGTGGTCAGTTCAATAAATTTATTTCAAAAATGTCTTTATATAAAAAAAGAATAATAAAATTTAAATATATTACATATATATAATATCAAATAAGTTTATAACAATAAAATAAAAAGTTACAAAAAATTATTATTTTTAAAACTCAGTGATTCTTTACAAGATTCATCTAAGTTTTGCAAACTGTTACATAATTTAACACCAGGTGTAGATACATATTTACTACGAGATTGGCGTGTACTTCTACGAACAGGAGTGACTACAAATTTTCTTTCGTCATCATTGGATCTGCAAAAAATAATAATTAGAATTGCATCCATTACAAAATTTAATGAATGATTTACTTTTTCATGTTGCGTTCTTGAACTGCAAATTGTATGATAGATGATTTAAAGATGTTTCGTGCCTCTTTTATTAATCGATCCTTCTTACCATTAATTTCAGTTGCAGCTTCAATATCTAAGAGACTAAACTTCTTCAGTAAATGATCTAATGATTCATCAATTTCATCAACCTAGAAACAAATCAATCATCACATAAAAAAGTCAACATAAAATGATTTCCTAATTTAAAAAAAATTAAAACTAATGCATATGATATGTTACCTCAGCTCCTTTGACTATTGCAGTTTTATAACATTCAACAGCTGAACTTAGATTTCCCCTAGCTTGCTCAACAGCTGCTCTACATTCCCAATAATTCGATTCTTCATCAACTTTTTTATATTTCTGACGTATACTCGCCAACCATGCTTCACACTGATCTAAAGAATATCCCTAAAACATTATACAATTATTAGAATATACATAAAATAAATTAATATGACTTACATCTGTAATCAATTTTTCTAAATCGATAAGTGCATCTTTAACAATCATTTCATATTGTATTAATTCTGGCACTTTAATTGTATCTTTAGAAACTGCATTACATTTAATATTCAAATTATCATAACTATCACTCCGTACAAATGACTCTGGTTCATCATTCTCTTTATTTTCATCATCAATAACAATAACTGGTGTTTGTCTTGCAAAACACTTCAAATGATGAAAAGTAGCTACTGATTTACCCCGTTTTCGCAACCAATCATTCAATCTTTTCTGTAAATCATGTAGTGATGGTGTAGACGATACAATAGGTGTAGAATGATACAACTTCAGATCACTAGATGGTGTTGAAAAGAAACGGATTCTTCTCTTGCTTGCTTCGGGTGTTTTAAATGTTACAAATTTTTGGCTTTTCATTACCGAGCTGTCATGACTTAATTCTATGGAAGACTGAGTAATTTCAGATTTTTCTAAAATTCTTTCAGGTAAAGGTTTATTTAAATGACGTTTTCGTTCAAAATGTTCGGCTGATAATGAGCGTCTAGGTTGTATTTTGTTGAAAACTTTCACAACTTGTGGAACTGGCATTTTAAAATTATGATCGAGTTGTGTTTTAAGCGGTTTACAATCTAATGTTGATCGTTTATTATGTGATAATGATTTAGAACTTTCTAATGTTGGACGTTTAAAATCAAAAGCAGCTCGTTTTGATATATCATTTTTGTGTTCTATTTTATTACAATTGTTCCATGGAATTGGTGTCTTCTTATTACTTACAGATGGTTTTATTGTTCCAGTTTGTATTTTTTTGCTAATTTCCTTAAACTTTTCATCACCACCCAATAATGGGTTAGCTTGAGCCAACCTCAAACGGCTAGTTTTCGTCTGCTTTATCTCGAACTTCTTACTTTTCTTTTCCATGTTTTTAAGATTTTACACATACACAGTAAAGTATAGATAAATAACAACAGTTATAATAAAGTGATATAAACTGATATGTGGTTATAACAGTAACAGCAATTACACCAAACGACAGAGAATAAAAGACAGCAAAAACTTGGAACTTTTCCGTTGAAATTAGACGTTTTTTTGAAATTCAATTTCTGAGTGAAGGAAAATGCCAAGCCGTGATTGGTTCGAAGAAATTATGATTGGCTATCTCACTCTTTTAGTTGTTTGTAAAGTTGAAAACGTAACGGTCATTTTACAGAACTCTATTTCATCACAAATATTAAGGTAAGCAAATAGATGGCGCTCGCAAAATAAATCTTTCTTAAGGGCGCGGTTTAAGGAGTGTCATAAAACTACGAGCAGAACTCGCGCAATTTAAATCCTTTTTAATCGGTTTTTTGCAACATGTAGAGAATGAAATGTCCAGTCTAATGAAACAAATGAAAATCCAAAACCTTCAATTGTCTATTAAATTTTAAAATTAAATTGTAATTTTTCGGTCAAAATATTTGCTTTTAGTAGACTTTTTATTGTGCTATAAGTTATTTTTCTAAAATAACAATAGTTATAGTCCTGCTCGTAGTTGTGAATGTATGATAAAATGTAAAATTTAAAATTCTAGCGTGTATTAATTTTTTTAACAGTTTGGTACTGCCGTACATTAATTAAAATCATAATGGATCAGTCAAGAAAACGGCAAAAAAATTTATACTTTTTGCGAATCAAAAGCCATTTTGCTTGGGCCTAGCCTTTCTTTTATTGGCAGCAAAAGAACATTCCTTGTCCCACCATTGGCGTTTTGAGGCAAAGTCGCGAGCTTTGGGGAAAATGTTTTGGCAACATCCACAAACCAGATTAGACATAGAGAACTGAACATTACAAGGTAAAAAATTAAACAAAGAGATTTTTGATTTAAAAAAATATCACGACTAAAAAAAGAGGATACTCTACCATAACCTTTGTCTATTATGTTGTGGAAAAAAATAAACCAAAATATTGAAAATCTATTTTTATTCCGTTTTTTTGTTATATCCAGATTGGATATTCGAACTAACCAGACGCATGATTCATAGATGACACTGTTAAGATACGTGAAAAGGTAAGACATAGACGGGATTGATTTGTTTGCGTTGTGAATGGAGAACTCTTCGAGAGCCTTTACTAAGATTTCTACAAGGTTATAAATAAATGATGCACCGGTAGACGGTCTTGCATCTAATAGTGCCTACACCTTGTAACAATGTGCCGTACAGCAACACCGTCGCGTAACATCACCCCGTAACAGCGTACCATTGCTTGTCGGTTTTCTGCCGTCGGATCAAAGAAAATGTTACGCGACGATGTTGCGGTACGCAATTTTGTTGTGGAGTGATGGTACGCGAGGATGTTACGCGACGGTGTTGCGGTACATTGTTGGAATTGTGTACGCAGTATAAGGAGGAGTACCCTATGGGAACGGAATTTCTTTGGAGACTTGCCAATAAGACTGAGCAATTATGATAGGCAAGAGGTAGATTGGGATAAAGCTGTAGAAATAGTTAAGAATACATTTGCCGAGGAAACTCAGTCGCGAGCAGGGATTGAGAAAAATAATAATAATAATTATTTTTTATTGTCAACTTACATAGTATGCATAATTTAATATAAAATATATTTGATCAGGAGATACCTAATCAGGTAAGTTAAACATAATTTACCTTGTGGTCTTCCTTAAGAACCGTTAAATGTTCTTCCAATTAATTTGCATTTTATAAATTTGGTTCTTTTATTTCCAGTTGCGTAGTAGGATTGTTAAAGTTACTTTAAGTTTCAAGGAATAGCCATAAAAGCCATAGCTTGTTTGATTTTAGATTGCCGGGCTTATTCAGAGCAAATTCGTTTAGCTAATGAAGATCTAAACTCATTGGTGTAGTGCGGGCTTTTGCAAAAAATGTAATAGAGAATCAGAGTTTCTACAATTTTTAAACTTTTTGTTCAGAACGACATTTTACACTGCTTTTGTACATCTTGGAAGTGTGGCCATACCGCATGCAGTTAAAACATTGAATATCTTTGGGTACATACACAGTAATTGGTAAAGAATTGAGATTAAAAATATTTTTTTTGGAAAGCACATGACCTCTAAACGAAACCAATATTGTGTTTGATGGTTCAAATTTAAACCCGTTTACATATGGATTCTGGACCTTTCTACATTTTAGATGTCGACGTATAGTATTGAGATCTTATACGTAACATCCGTTGAAAGCATGCTGTGTGCACAGGCATTTGAGGACCTAAAGTTGCACAATTACTGTAAAATATTGTCAAGCTTACACTGGTCCGTTAGATAGGCTTTGAAGATGTATGCAGGGCACATTTCACTAGTAAAGAGCAGTTATAAACACACTAGTATTAGAGTTTACCTTGGAGTTGTATTAATTATGTGACAGGTATTATGATATATTATGTATTAGTGTTATGATGAGGATCTGGCATGGCAACTTACTGGTGTTCCTATGCTAGTTCCATTGCGGCAGTTATGTAACATATCTGATAAAAATTACAGTGTTCAAAACATAAAAGTATATTATGTAATATATTATAATGTACATTACAACCGAGATATCTAAATAAATCTCATCATCTTTTATACCTGTACTGAAGGGGTAATGCAATTTTATTAAAAGAAAACAAAATTAAATGATTTTAATACAACCCTTGTTTTTATAGCATTCAGGTAATATCTCGTTCCGTACAGGTATAAAAGATAGGAGATTCTTAAGTACTCATTTAATGGACCCCCAAGGAAACTACTAATGAGCTAATCCGATAAGCCAAAGTAATAAAGCCGATAAATCTTTGGGTACACTATAAGTATTTTGTTTAAACCATTTGGATTATATATAAGTTCCAAGTATAATTTTGTGCAGATTGGTTCTATGGATAATATATTGAATTCTTGTAATAAAATATGTATTCCTCTCTCTGGGTATATTCCCTATTTTAAAAACTTTCGCTGAATTTTCTCGATTTGTTTGATACTCAAGAAAAATGCTGGCCTGGTCTATAGGTGCTCTTATTTACAATATTTATATTATTTTCTTCGAGATCTATTTAAATAACCATGCTGGAAAAGATTGTTTAAAAAAATAATGTCGTTTAAAAAACCAGTTTGCCCGAGACAAATTAATTTATTTGTTTACTTTTGACATTATCTAACTCACCTTGTGTGTTTGCCGTGACAATTTTACACATTTTTAAATTATAACTTTATTAATTTTCATCCCGTGATAGGCCGCCAGGGGAATGGGGGAGGTAAAACTTACTTTGCCTTACTTGCTATGTTACAAATGGGACAACTTATTAAGTAAGTTAAAGTAAGGTGAGGTAAGAATAACTGAGAATAGTGACAAAAAGAAAGCACCTAACATTACAATAATGTTAATCGCTTTAAACGGCGTCATTATAATAAGTAAAAGCAGTAATAAATAATATAATGATACTATATTACATCGCCGTGAATTTGTGTTTATCTTAAAGTCATGCCAGACCAATAGCCTGCTTAAGCAGCAGATGTTTCAAACAATATAATGATAACAATATCTCTATTATGCCACTTGCCGTCGCTAGGTATTAAAATAAAATTAAGGATTATTCCAATAAAAATAAATAGTACTGCGTGTTTTGTATAATTAATCAGCATATTGCAGCACAGGATAAAAATTTAATTAAAACTAATTGATGCAAATTGAATTAATATAAAACGTTGCAATAACGAAAGAAAATAGTAGGCGGTCACAAATTTCTATCATTGCTAAACAAGCAACCCACCAAAGAGCTGGTCACGCCTATAAAAGATCACATATATTTTGGCGCCTTCACCATGGTTTCATATGTTGCGTTGCGTATATAGAACATACGAGACCACGACTTCGTATGTTGTTTGTGATCTTGCATGTTGCGTTGCGTATCTAAAATGGTCTTGCATGTTGCATTGTATATATATATATATATATATATATATATATATATATATATATATATGTCTTATTTACTTTATTTAATATTTCACAAAATATGTCTTTTGATTGTATACGCAGTATACAAATACGTCCGATAGTATTATAATATTACTATAAATGATTATAACAGCATTCTGGAACAAAATCAACACACAATGCAAATAGAGTTTTATACATATGAAAAATAATTTACCTGGCAGGTATTAGTTGAAAAAACCTATGAGGCCCGGATGCCGCTATTGTCGGAACGAAAAAGGCCGCTGTACCGCGAGATTGAAAGTAGGTAGGTTATTAGCGCAAACGTGGCGCTGTCCGCGCGATAATATTTAAATATAATTTGGTCTATAAACTAATCCCGTCACACCTGCTTCTGAACATCTTCGCTCTGAGCCACTACGTGCCAGAAGGAGATGTTGGTATATAAGGACGGAGATGCAAAGCATATATAAGAATATTGTAGGATGTAAGTGTGGTCACTAACTTTCTTTTTTATCCAATAAGGGCCTTCAAACAAAAGCATAAACTTGCAAGTTTGACTACAACTAGCCAACGATAATGGGTTTGATCTTAATAGGACCAGATCAATTATATTGAAATTAACTGGTTTTTCGGGGTGAGAGGCCTTCCTGCGCGCAGCTTAACAAGGAGAGTTTCCCTAGCCAAAAATAAGGTTACGTGAGCATCCGCTGCACAACGACTTTCTTGCCGCAAGGAAAGAATAGAATCTGGTGCAGTGCCATAGTGTAATTGATGCGGAGAAAACCATGTCGACTCGTGTACAACACTATTCATTAAGCGCTGTATTTTTGGTACTTCTAAGGCCCAACGGGTATGTTTTTTGCTACAAAATACCCTAAACAGCCTCCCTAACTCCCGCATCACGCGTTCGGATGGATTCGCTTGTGCATGCCGGACACTTCAATAAACATTTTGTATGATTAAGGTCCGTAAAGTTTGTACCCAAAGGTCGGACGTAAATTGGGTACCATGATTAGATAAAATTCGATGTAGTGTACCAAAATTGGGAAAGAAGTCAGTTTTGAGACGGCGCAATATTGATTCCGTTGTACCACGTTTTAAGCAATAGAGGTTTACGTATTTTGTAAACACGTCCAGTACTACGCATAACATTGTGGCACCTCCAACAAAAAACGGCAAAGGTCCATATAAGTCAGTAGCAATGAGGCTACAGACTTTTGTTGTCTGACATGTGGTACAACTTTTAATACGATGTTTAACATCGCAGTACATATTCTTCTACCAAATTTCTTGACGTAACGCATGCCACGTTTTATATACGCCAAAATGGCCTATAGCATTATGAAAGATATCTATAATTTGTGTTTGAAGAACTGTCGGTATACACACATAACTATAATTGTATTCACCTTTTCGAAGGTAAAGTAATTTCTTGTGCATCACAAAACGTCGGTGATCTTCAGAATCTTCAGTTTTAAGTAGGTTCTGAATATGTCTATTCAGAGTAGGGTCTTTTGACTGCTCCAATGGCAATACCCTTAAAAAGTCATTAACTTGTATTTTAAACACCTTATCCTGAGGAGTCGGCATTCGCACTGCAGGGTGGCGTAATAAAATGTCTGGCAAGATATTGTCTTTGCCGGGTATATATTGAACCTCGAAATCAAATTCCCTGCAAAGACAATATCCAGCGCTTAATACGCGCCGATAATAATCGACAACTTTGCAAGTACGATAGCAATTTATGGTCTAATAAAATTGTAAAACTGCGACCAGTTAGGTACACTCTCCACTTATTCACTGTCCATACTACCGAAAGAGCTTCTTTTTCTGGCACGGTGTAATTTTTTTCGCGGTCTAAAAGAATGTGACTGGCTTACGCAACGACACATTTTGAACCTTTAATGATTTGCCATAAGGTTGCACCTAATCCTATATATGAAGCATCGGTTTGGACATAAAAACGAAATGAAGAATCAGGGTGGCACAATAAAGCCTACTTGGAAACCAAAGCTTTCAGTTTATTAAAAGCTTGAATATGGCTATCATGCCAAGCCCACATTACCTTTTTCCTGAGTAGCGCAACAAATGGCGCGGATATAGTGGCAAAGTTATCACAAAATGCGAGGTCAAAATTACACAACCCTAAGATCAAGTGTAGCTTTTTTGTGTTCTTTGGAATAACAATCTCAAATATAGATTGTACACGACTTGGATTAGGTTGGATGATTTTTTCGCTTAATACGTAGCCTAAGAAAGAAGTCTATCTATATGGTCCAGGTGCTGTTCAAAAGAAAACGAATGCACCAAAAGATCATCAATATATGCAGTTACAAAAGATCGGAACAATGGCTCAAGAATATTGTCCATGCACCTGGTAAACAACGCCACGGCAGTCTTTATACCAAACGGCAATACTTTAAAGTGATAGCATTTTGTGCCTACTACAAAACCAGTATATCGTTTTGATTCTTTTGACAGTAGGATTTGCCAGTAAGAGCTTGTCAGGTCTATAGTAGACATAAAGTGTACGTCGCTTAGCCCATGCATAATATCTTCAACTGACCTTGGGAGTTCCGAGTCGCTTTCCATTACTCGATTAAGCGTACGTGCATCTAAACCAGGGGTGGCCAACCGCATGCGGCCCGCGAGATTTATAACACTTTTACAAAATATATTTATTTTATAATGGCCAAAGTAATGAAAACCAATTTATTTAAAAAATATATTATTTATGCATTAACTGTAGAAATTATGAGAAAAAAATAACATATAAAGGGTGGTCCATCTTGTTGTATCTTTTTAATCATTTGTTATTTTGACAGTGACAGGTTTTTCCCGTAGAAAATCTTGACAGAAAGTCAGTATGGTATTTCCTCGAAACAAAATGAATCGCTTTACGCTTGAACAACATTGGAAAACATTGCAAATTTATTTCCAAAGTCAATGTTGTGTAGCCCAAACAGTGCGTTTATTGAAAAGAAGTTTTGGCCAAAATGAGGCCCCCACCGCGCGTGCTGTACGCAAGCTTGTGCGAAAAGTATGTGAGACTGGCTAACACAAACGGTTCCCGTCGTCGTACTGTGCGCACTGACGAGAATGTGGCTACCGTAGGCGAGAGTGTGCAACTCAGTCCTGGAACGGACTTGCCATCGATCTCAACAACTCAACATTTTACGCACCAGCCTGATGCAAATTTTGCACAAAAACCTCGCATTATTTGCTTATAAGGTTCTATTGATTCAACAATTAAAGGCACTCGACTATCCGGTTCGTTATTGCTTCTCAGTTTAGGCCTTAGAGCAGCTTGAAATAAACAACGATATTGCTCAAAAAATCATGTTTTTTGACAAAACGCATTTTTCATGTACGGGCAAAACTGTTGCATCTGGGGATTGGAAAAACCGCACGTGATTGTCGAGAAGCCAATGCATCTTCAGAAAGTAACAGTTTGGTGCGGATTTTGAAACGGTGGCATCATTAGCTCATTTTTCTTTGAAAATGCTGCTCAAAACGCCATTTCGGTTAACAGTGAGCGCTACAGAGGCACGATAAATAATTTTTTGTGGCCGGAAATTGAAGATATAGACTTGGACAATCTTTGGTTTTATGCAGGATGGCGTGCCATGCCACACAGACCATGCCACAATTTAAGGGTCCTTTACCAATTTCCAGCTGATCAGTGTAGAGAGAGACTGTAAAGTTTAAACGGGGAAACAAGATACGAATTTCACATCATGACGTACAGTGTGCGTACAGCCGACGTGTGTTTTTGTGGGATAGATCTCGTGCGCTCTGATTGGTCATTGAGCTATAAAACTCACAATACTACTACACTGAAATTGTATTGCTAGAATTTCAATCGGACTTCTTCAACAATGATGTTTATATAGAAATATTAAAAATATAATTGTATTAATTTTGTCTACAAAATTATTACTGCCAATCGAAACATAACAATAAAAATATGTAAATGTAATAATATAGTGTAATGAAAAAGCGCGTGTATGTTATAAAAGCAACAGTAAAATCCTCGAATTCGGTCAGGTAACATACAAATTGACATCTCGGAAATCGTATATTTATTCATTCTTCATTTGCTGAAGAATAAATGTCGATAGAATTTTATTGAAATATGTAATTATAAATATCAGTAGGAAAAATAAAATACTTTCTTCGTATTTAAAAAATATACTTTGTCCTATGTCACCAGAGAGTAATAGTAAAATATCGGCACAAAAAAAAGTTTTTACCTTATTCACAATACTCGTCTAGATTATATAAAACGATATTTTTTTAATTTATTAAATGTTTTTTTAATAAGTTAACAATTTAAAATCTGAATTACATGTTCTGCTCGTGATGAAATATTAACTTTGTAACAAAACGTTTAATTAAATATTTTGACGTATACATATGTAAATAAAATAATTTATAATTAATTTAAATAACGGTATTATTAATTATTAACTTATATATCTAATTATAGATGAAACTTAAAAGTCTATAAAATGCACAAATGATCATCAATTTAATTGTAGATTGGAAAATTGAGATCATATTGTTCTATATAATCGACGCAAAAAATTTAGCAGTTTTAACAAAATAGTTGAGTTATATTACAAAGGTTAGTGCCTACACTTATGCATTATTTTTAAAGAAAAATTGATTTTTAATCTTAAATTTTCAATCTATTGTAAAATTGATAATCATTTGTGAATTTTATAAACATTTAAAGTTTTATATATAATTATATATGAATGGGTAATTCCATTACTTTTCGACTAATTCAAAAAAGTCGACCTCTTTGATTTTGCTCAAATTTTCAGGGATCAAAATATGGATGAAAAAAATGACATTCCCAAAACTTTGGGTCTAAAAATATTGCCTGTTTAAAATAACACACATTTGAAGGTCAGATATTTCACAATAAAACGTCTTTTTTAGCTTATTTTGTATCTCAATTTTTGGGCCTCTTGAATAAAATAAAAAGGCTTAAATTATTCCTTATTACATGTATTTTAATTTAAAACCTATATTTTTATGTTTAATCTTGGGGCAGTCATTTAGATATATTAGGCTTCAAACATTATTCCAAAAAAAAAAAACCGTAAATTTAACAAAATCGCAAAATTTTGCTTTCTTTAAACCGTTCTAACTTTGTAAAATTTTAACAAATTTTGATCCACCAGGACGGAATTGGCGTATTCTTAAAAAAAACATTATGGTTTTAAACAAACACTCAGTTATAAAAATATTTGTATATGTGTGAACATATTACTTTTTATATCTATAAGTCATATTTAGCATGTAGATATGTTTATAAATATAGAAAAATAATTTAAAAAAAAATATTCTCATTGAATATGTTTGGAATTTTAAGTAAACTAACAGCAACTGAATAAAAAAAATAAAATATATACAGGGTGTTTCCTAATAAGAGACAAATAACAAAACTTTAAGTACATTTTTTAATTTCAGAAAATTGCTTTGTTTTCGAGATAGTAAAAAATACACAATTAAGATTTTCTGACAGACGGCAGCTTTGTCGTTGCGTATTTTCGGACGCATTTTGAAGGTTCCGTAAGTTTGGAATTGGAAATCGCTAAATTGGAGGTCCACATCAACAGCACACTCCGGCAACGTGGCAAAACAGAAACAAATAGTTGACGCAGTTCTTGATAAATCAAGGATCTGCGTTAAGCAACTTTCCGTTTTTTTACCTTAAATAGGGAAATTCTTCATCAATATCGTTATCAAAAAGTACAACACCTACAACCAGGCGACGCAGCACAACAACTTGCATTTTCTCAATGGTTTCTTGAACAACATCAACAAGATCGTAATTTTTTTAGTTCAATATTGTGGAGCGATAAATCTATGTTTACGAGAGATGGCATTAACAATGTACATAATGAGCATATCTGGTCATTAGGAATTCCGTACGCAGTTAGGGTACGAGCTTATAAAAAAAAATGATTTTCAGTTAACACATGGTGTGGTTTTTAATGAGCATCTACTGCCAACTTAAATTTTACTACTTTGTTGAAATGCTGGTTTATACGGAGAATTTATCAAAAACCAGATGAAAATTTTTTTGATCTAAATCTATTAGACTTTTATTTGTAGGACACATGAAACAATTGATTTATGCGGAGCCAAAAAACAACGCGGAGCAGCTACAAGATATAATTAAAAAAAATTTACATTTAAAACACAACATTACAAAGCAGTTTATTATTTTCTTTTAATGCGTTGTCAAGCTTTTATCAACGCTTATGGTAAATGGACAAAAAAGTTATTTAGATTTTTTTTTTTTATTAAAAAAATGTAAATAAAGTTTTATTTTTTGCTTCTAGTAAGTAAACACCCCGTGTATACAGGGTGTCCGGAAAATACGTGTACAACGTTTGACGACAGACTCCTGACGTCAAAATAGGTCGATCTAAGCCGACTTAGTTATATCCAAAATTGTCTCGTTTAGCCGGTACTAAAATCGACATATTGTGACAGAGCTTTTTTGGGACCTGAAAATTACAACTTTTGAAGATCGCGAAAACATGTGCAACTTTCTGCATCAAAATAGTGGTGCATACGTATTAATTCTATAAGTCTCGTGTGATCACTTTAAAAAGAGATTAAACACAAAGAAATCTAGATCTCGTGGATCAAATTTTGTTAAGATTTAACAAGTTAGAACGGTTTAAAGAAAGCAAAGTTTTGCAGTTTTGCTAAATTTATGTTTTTTTTTGGAATAATGTTTACAGCTTAATATATCAAAATGACTACCACAATATTAAACATAAAAATATGGGTTTTAAAGTACAGGGAGTTTATAAATGAATGGGATTATGTAATCATTTTAAATATGCCGCTTTTTTTTTAATTGTGCTGCATTTAAATCCATCATCGTTTCGTCTTCCAAATTTTCATTAGAAATGTTTTGGATAATACCACACATACTACATTTTAATACAAAAACACTTTTTAACCCACATCTTTTTTCACATATTAAATCCATGTCAGAAATTGTACAATTAAATGGGAGATGCGTTTTGTGATTTAAAATTTGTTCAAACAAATATTTGACATCAAAAATGCGTCTACCATTTATTTCTTGAGGTTCATGTGTTTGAGAAACGGAAGTTTTCTCTAACTCGCTAAAATATGATTTAATAATAGTTTACAAAATTAAAATCCAAATAGCAAAATATTACCTATCTAAATGTTCATCAACGTTCTCAATGTTAGAAAAACAAGTTTCATTTGGCTAAAATATAAATTAATAATAGATGAGACAGTTTAAATGTTATTAACAAATTAAATATTACCTATCTAAATGTTCGTCAACAATATTAAAAGTATTCAAAGAAGTTACTTCAATCTGGCTGAAATATGATATAAAAACAAATTACACAATTAAAATAATAGTAACAAAACTAAGTACTACCTATCGTCTTCAGCAACATTATTAGAGACTTTGGAACAACCACTTTGAACCATTTGACTAAAATAATATTTATTAATAGATTACACAATTAATAGTTTACTAAACAACAGATATTATAAAAATGAAATGCCAGCATTTGCAAAAAAAAAATTCTTTACAAAACTAATATTTTTGTATAAACAGTTGTGAATGGCACAACATTTTTTTAAGATTTATAATTTATTACGTTTGCTTTTTTAAATTTCAATATTTGATATAAAGATTACTTACATTATTAATTACAACACAACTTATACATTGTTTTGAATTTCAACGTGTTTGTGTGTTGTTTTTTAAATATAAGAAATAAAGCCAGATATGCTGAAGCTACCTCATCAAAGACGAGATTTAGTAATTGCACTACAACAGTCAATAGAAACTTTAGCGTTTATTATTATGAGATAACAAAATGTTGTTTCATTACAATTTGTATTGAAAAACTGCAATTCTAAAATTTTTAAATACAGTAATACAGTAATGTTGTTGGTCTGTAATTTGAAGAATTACTTTAAATCTAGGTTTTACAAATATTCAACAACTTAAGTTTTTTATATGGTTATTCAAATATGTTGATCAAAATAGAAACTAATTTTTTTTTTTGTTAAAAGAAGTTAAGATAAAAAAAATCCGTTGTCTTTCTAATATTATTTTTAAAAAATTAACAACTTTTAGTAAACCATTACTTTACTACTAACAATTATATAGATAGTAGAAGTATTTACAAACAGATTTACAAAAAAAAAAAAATATTTTGTTTGCGTTGGTATGTAAATTATATCATTTTGAAAAGAAGATGTTAAAGATTTTGTATTATTACAATGAATTTATTGTTTAACTTTTTATGAAAACCTAAGAAATTTGATTTGCTTATGCCAAGAATTTAATAAAAAAGCAATTCTTTAATTATGTGACAAAAAGACAAAAGTAAAGTTAGAATGAACCTGATAAACATATTTTTTTTTAATTAAATTGAATCTAAATCTAATATTTTAATAAAATTGCAAAATAGTTAGTTAATTTTTAAGACTATTTTACTAATTACTAAATGATTACATGCATTTGTGCGTGTTTATGATGGCATTTTTAAAGTAATTTTGATAAAATAAATGTAAATAATATTTTTACTACTTTAAAATAAAATAACACACATAAGTTTTGATTCAAATAATCAACAAAAATAAGTAATATTTCTGTTAAAAGTACTTACGTATTATTTTCAACTTATCGCTGATTATTTTTTGCAGCACGTACAGACTTCATCCTCAGCTTCATATTTAATTTGTACACACCGGTTGTTTTATTTTTACCCATGATTACACAAAATTAAATATTTAAAAAATATATAACTAATACTAGTAATTATTATATTGCGTAACCTGCAAAAAACGTGCAATAAACGAACCTAAAATATCATAGGGGTGGGGTAAGATCCGTCATCGGTTGTGTCTATTCTATTTTATAACGTTCAGCTCTCCCGTATTGCATTGGAAAGCTACAACACTAGATTTTTACAGTGTACCAAGACGAGACTCAGTCTGAATCACGTGATCGCTTCAGTTCCCGAAAATGTTGTATGGTGTCTCTAGCGTACGGGCCAATATTATCGTAATTTATTTGCTAAATACAACTTTTTAATAGTTAAACCCTGCAGTGATTATTGATTCAACTCTCATTATTCTTGCACTAACGCAAAGATAATACATTAAATTATTGAATGACATAAAGATATTATTATTTTTGTACATATTATTTGTGTAATTAAGCCCTTTAATATGGCCATATTAATGAACAAAAAATATAATTAAAAAATGATGTTAAATAAAAATTGACTATCTCATTTAAAAATAGAACTCTTCCTAAACACGACAGTGTTTTTATTTTATTTTTAACTTATATAATAAGGTCAGCATATAATTATTAAGGATGCTCTATTTTACGCTATGTAAAAGGCCCCTTAAACGTCGCGCGTCCATGCACAATCTAATGGCGTTTTTGAAATTTGACGTGAGAAGATATTGCTCTATGCCGGTGCATGTCTATCCTACAATATGGCGTTTTGAAAAAGAGCGTTGTCAGCCGAACACAAAAATATGCACCGACGGCACCCCAGTCATTTCGCGGCTTTTATACGATTTTGTATTGTCAATAAATTTTGAAAATGAATTAATAATTTATTCAAAATCAGTCTAACGAATCATATTGGCCAATGGTGAAGCATAGACAATTGTTTTGTACAAGGCATACTGACGAGGTTTGTAGAACCGAAACAATTGTCTACGCTTGACCCTTGGCCGCTGTGATTTGTTAGGCTGATTTTGAATAAATTATTAATTTATTTTCATAATTTATTGCATAAATGCTAAATGATACAACTAGATGGCGATACCAGTCTTTTGTTTTATTATTTATATTTTTAATATATCAATAATTCAAATATAATAATTCAAAATGTAACTTTATTTTATAATTAATTTAATTACATATATGTATCTTTTTCAAAACCTAATAACACTATCATAATATAAATATATAATAACATCAATAGATAATCTTCTTTTTATTTTTTTTATTTAATTTATATCATTTTAGTATAGTTCATCTTTAATTTTTTTTTTAATTATTATTATTTTTTTACAAACATCATATATTTATTTGTCATTTTATTGTCAAATCATGAAACGTCATACAAATTTATTGTATGACGTTTCAATAGAAGAAGTTTATAATTCTGTATGAAGATTTAAATATATCCCGTTATATAATAACATTAATATTAAAAAAATGTGTCAATCATTTATATATTAAAATTATATATTTAAATAAAGAAAATAAAAGCTTATACAAGTATATTAATATTTATAAATATAATTTTAACCTATAAATAAATAAATGATATTAATTTAATAAGAATCAACTATTCTATTTGCATTTATTATAATATTCAAACTGCAGAAAGTCTATTTAAAAAAAACAGTTAATTTAAAAACATATGTAACCGTTGTGTGTTGTGTTATTAAAAATGGTTGTTTTTTTTTGTAATTATATACAAAAAAATCATTTCCGATTAGATATACAACAGTTAAAAATGAAATGTTTTAATATTGTCTTTTATCAATATGGACTTGTCGCAGTTTAATAAAAGTTTTTCAAATATCTATTGTCTTATTATTATTAAAAATTGTTCATAACTAAACATAATAATACGTAATTAAAAGTTTAAAAAAAGTATTAAAGTAAATTTCTGTTCGAGGAGCAGGAAAAATTAATCATACATAAAACTATAACAATTAATTTATTAATTAAATTAAAAGTTATCTTGATTTTGTGTGGGAATTAAAAAAATTCAGGTGACCTTTTGGGTCAAGAATGTCTTATTCAAAGGTAGGGATAAATATTATTTAAAATACAAGAACAGTGCAAAATGAAAATTATTTCTTTTAAAAGACCTGGAACTTCATTTTTGAGAAATGAATGACTGAATGAATAATTAGTTCTATTAAATAATTACTATATCAGTAAAATTGTTGGCAGTAATTCTTAAAAAACAATGGCAATACTTCAAGCGGGTAATTATTGGGTAGCAAGGCTTTATGTTGAATGTGATAAGGGTATAATAGTAGTAGGTTTTTAACAATGTTTTTTAGATTTAACAAAAGTTCCAGTTTCATGTAAACCAAGGTGCAGTCTACTAAACCTTTCAAAACTATATAACTTTGAATAATGCTAGGCATATATACGTCTAGACAATACCGTTGACTAATCTATATGGTAGTTAGTAAACGCAAGCAATGTCTAAATGTGTGTGTTGGACACATTAATGAATAACTAATTGTCAGAATTCCAAAGGCCACACTGAGTAAACATGTACTTTCAAATTAATTTTGATAGCTAGTGGTTTGATCAAGGAAAACATATTGTATAATACATATTGTAACGACAGAACTTATTACGCATTTTTATAGGAACTCTCAGCGAAGATTATGTCAGATTGTAACTGCAAGAAGACAAATTATAGAAGATTTGTTGTTTAATTTAGTTTTTAATATGACTGATATCTTGGGTTTTGACTTTGAAACATTTAGAAATTGTGTTTTTTAAGAATTAAAATTGACAAAGTTGGAAGTACAACAGTCAGATTATTTCAAGATCTTTGTTTATACATGTCACTAATTCTATATTTGTTGATATGATGGTCTTTGGAAATTATGAAAAATGGTGGATGTTTTTATCTGACTTTTGACTATTTGAAGAAGTTTATTAATGTAAATCAAAAGTAGAGTTGTCTAAAAAGCAGAACATTGAGGAACATCAGCTTTTATGATTCTGGGGTCTGAGTTAAAACCATCAATTCTAAAGCCTGATTTACATAAGATAGTAAATTGCGATAGCACTTCTTAGAGTAACTTGCTCACGCGTTTACATATAAGCAAATTTTAAAGGCAATTTCTCTTGGCAAATGCCAATTGCATGGGCATGTACCCGGTATAGTATACTCTATTGTGAAAAAATATCTCGCTGTAGAAAGAGGGTTGCTGCCTCTGCTGTTGTTATTGCAATTTCACAAAAACAACATAATGAAAAAGCCAAAAAAGAATGTGGGTCAAAAAATGGATAGCCACATTAAAAAACTTTAGTTTTTAATAAAGTTTTTTTCTTTTTTTTGTACTTTTTTGCAAATGTTGATTTTAAATTACTGTGTAAATATAATTTTTCTTGTTTACTAAAACGTGGTTCTATTATGAATTATCACGTAATAACGTGTCAATTCCATCAACTATATAATAATAATTACGTATAAGTAATAAAAACGTAGTATTATATGTAAAATAAGCTAGTATGTATTTTTAACAACAATATTATTAACATCTATTCATGTATCTTGCAATTCAATCAACTTTGGATCAAGACAAGATCATAAAACTCAACCAACAAGAATCAAAATAAACAAATCGGTCGCGAATGACACGTCACTATTTACTTGCACACAACTTTCAACAAAAGCGAAATAAACTTTAACTTGTCTAGAGCGCTCTCTCAACTTGTTTAGACCTGCAAGTGATTTATGTTGCAACCACTTGATGCAAGTTGTGCTACTTGCCGGGAGAGAACTTTCGGACACTGTTTACATTGCGCAAATCATTTGCAAGTACTCTCAGATATAAACTTGCTATAGTTTTACTTGCCCGTGAAAATTGTGCTTAACTATAATTTACAACCTTTACTATAACCACTTACAATATTAGTCTCGGGTGGATATGGGAATTTCTATGTTCAAGATGCTGATGAACAGTTTATTTTTTTAGATCACAAATGTTAGAAAAATTATTTTTAAATCATAAAATCGGTCAATTTTGTTTACTTTCAATTGACACTCGCAATTAATAAAACTTGTTAATCTTTTAATATTTTTTTTATTTAAATTAATTAAATTTTAAAGCTGTTTTTTTTTTAATTATTGTCTAATGAATTTCTACTAAAAAACGTCAATTGTTTTGTTATTTTGATCAATCAAATTTTTATACACTAGCACTAGAAGAATGTGTGTATTGGGTTTTTTAATGCAGAATTGTGTATCCTATATATTTTTTTTTGTTTTAGTGAAGATATAATCAAAATTCTGGAGTTGCCCTCAGATTATCAAAATAAACAGTATAATCATAGAAATAAATTATCAAATTTTAACCATAGATTTGAAATGCCACCTACAAAATGGTATATTCCTGATCAGACAAATACTTACAATTCTAAATCTTCATATGAAAATGAAAAAACTAAAGGAACTTGTTTAAAAAAAGGAATTTTTTTGTCAGAAATAGAAGATGTTTCTGTAACCAAATTCAATGGAAATTCAGGAGAAATAACAAATTCTGAGTTTGATACAGTCAGTGATGCCACCGATTTAGCTCGTTTAATTGCCAATAATAGAAGAGTTTTACCTGCCCATAACAATGCAGTAAAATCATATCAATCAATATGCAAATATACAAACTGTCGATCTAAAACTTGTGTATATAATCATTACATACCTAAGGATTTGGAAATATTAATGAATGAATGTAGTAGTGCGGATCTTCATTATATATATCATCATTTGTTTAACAATCAGAAACATAAATTTTTCAGCGAAATTTTAAAATATATTATTAACAGCTTTCGCATAAGGGGTTTAGTTGATATTTTAATAAGAATGATTGATAAGATATTAAATTTATGTGATCATAACAAAACACCATTTGTGGAACATATAATAGAAGCTTTAACTAATAGTAATGAATCTCATTCAGATTTCTCTACAGCTGTAAATGAAGTTTTGCTTATGTATGGACGAAATAATGAAGTTCTTTGTGATATACTTCTAACCATAACCACACAACAACCTAACTTTTTAAAATATTATTGGAATGTTATTAAAGAGCTAATTAAGTTTAAGCGTTACGTAGATGATGGAGCACTTGAGGATATATTGAAGGAATGCTTTATATTGGATGAAGCTATTTATTATGAAAATGTGTGTAGAGACTTATTAATGAAAAGTGTTATTAACTTTTCAGAAGGCTTTAATCCTAGATTATTAATTAAGTTTAGGTCTAAAATAATAAATCATCATTTGAATCAGTATTTAGATATATTAGATATTAAATTTTGTTCGCTCAATATTTCTTCTAACAGAAGAATGAAGTTCAATAGTTTTATTCCAGAAACCTTAATAGAATTGACTGATGACGATATTAAAGATTTATATGATTGCATTCAGAATGATGACTGGTTTCAATTTGAAAATATATTATACGAGCATAGATCTAAGAGTTATGAGGCTTCATTATTGTCTCATTTAATTGTAATTTTCAAAAAAATTGATATGATAGTATTTCACCATAATTTTTTATCAATTATAAGAAAATTTGCAGGTACGTAATTTTGTTAATTTATTTTAAATATTGAAGAATAATACGTATTACTTTTAGATAGCAATAGATTTGATGATGAAATGAAGAGTTTACTTGCAACAATTGGTTTTAACATGTTACCCATTTATGATTCCCAAAAAAAATATATACTTTCATCTGAAATTATTAGGATATTTATGAAAGACTTGCAAAGGCTTCTGGAAACTAAAGTAAGTAATTATAATTTTTCTTAAATTTTGTATTGCAAATGGTATACTTTTATTGTATAACTTTTTCAACACAATAAATAAGACATGACAATGCATCATTGTATGTAGATACACAACTACATGGTACTAAGTATACATTTTCATTAAATAGAAATAAGTTTTTGTCTATGCATGTCTAGTGGCTATTTGATTGTGATTTTATTATAATCTCTTGCTTGACTTAATAGTTGATAAATATTTATTATCTACTCTTGAATAGACAAGGTTAGTAGAAAATTTGTATTTCGAAGATTGTTTGTTTTTAACAAAGGGGTGGAGTTGTTTGCATGGATTTCCTATTTACACAATCAATCAATATGTAACTTGGTTACAGTAAACAAGCATTGCAATTAAATAATAGATTATTTTTTCACATAATTCATATATCTAATATCCGCCAACTTAATTAGTGGATATTAGGTAGGTAGTGGTGTGATTAAACTTAACTTAATTTAGAACAAAAATGTATGTATAAAGAACATATCTAAAGCGATACATTGGTCTCCCCTTACATCATCAAACAATTTTACTTCGCACCACTATATCATTTATAGGCAAAACAAAACTTAGGAACTTGCTAGTGGTCCTATCTGTTTATAGGATTCTCCGAGCGGTAAAAACCTTCTCTTCAGTTAGTATAGGCGTACCGGGATTACTTTTCGGTATTACTTTATTGCGTTCTATTGTTGTGCTCTTGTTTTTGTATGTTAGTACCTGTTGCATGGAAATAGTGAATTCAAGTGCATTTACTACAAATTTAAAGGTGGGTTTAATCAATTTTTATTAATATTTAATAATGTACATAGGAATAATGTTATATTTCACATTGATTTACTAGGTCTGTAAATATGAAACCGGAATTTGCACATAGATGGCGCTGGCTGTCAATGTAGTTACTGTCATACCGCGTCATTGGCGCAATTTCCTTGTTGACGATCTCTGGCAAATATTTTCAGCCCACAACAATACAAGTTTGATACAACAGCATCATAGTTTGTCTTGCGTTGAACATGTGTGAATTTTGTGCCTGCAAACTACGATTTTTGGACAGCATTGATTTTCTGTTACCATTTGAAGAAAACTGCTGCAAAATCACATCGAATGCGTAAGTTACGAAACTTACGGTGAGCATGCTCTTGGTAAATCACAATGCTGAGAATTTTTTTAAAATTCGGCGATTTTGACGTGACAAACAAAGAACGTGGAAGACTACCAAACAAGTTTGAAGAAGCGAAACTGGTAATACTGAAAGCTACTGACAACAAATGATTGATTTGAATCAAGCTTTACGTGAAAAACTATCAGAATATCAAAAAAGGCAATACAAAGTGATTTTGCTTCATGATAATGCACCATCACACACAACAAAACTGGTTAAGGAAACGACTGTCTTATTACTACTTATTTGCTTCGATGGGACACGCACTTGCTGAGCAACGCTTCACTTCTTACAAAAATGGCTCGATGACTGGTTTGCCTCAAGCAACAGTTTTTTTGGCGTGGCATCCACAAATTGTCAGACAGGTGAGAAAAATGTATAGCTAGCAATCAATGGGCAATACTTCGAATAAAATATTTTTTATCATTTTTATACAATAATATATTTTTATTTCTTTTAATGCTATCGTTTTTGGTTTTATTTGGTTAAACTGAGAACACTAGAGAATGGACGGATACTCAAATGACAACAACAGAACGGAAGGATACTCAAATGAAAACAACAGAACGGAAGGATTCTTGAACAAAATCATAAGTTGTGTGAGTATAAATTCTGTAATGAAGTGATTTATATTTATAATATGTATTTAATTATAATTTTAATATTATAACTTCTGAAAACGGTATATAATATAAGTACGATTTTGAGCACCAAAATATTTACGTAGAGCATGAAACGCACTTTTTCTCGATCTCTTATTTTTATAATAGTTTTAAACAATTTTAATTTCAAGATTAATTAATTTGGTAACTTGATTACCAAAAAAATTAATTAATCTTGACATAAATAAAAAAAGATATAACAACAAAAACAAAACAATTTTAATGCGTTGTTCTGTCTTGTATTCGGCCATGACTAAGATTTGTTGCTAGGATACAAAACAACATTTAACATTAACATACTTGATGCTTTGAAAATATTTATCTGTCAACATAAATCACCCTTTAGATTATAAATAATCAGAAAAGGAGTAAACTTGCAAAATAGTGCTTTGGATATACATGAGTCTATCTGAGTCAAGTGTACGGAACAAAAATTTGATTTTGTTTTTATTTTTAATATAGTTAAATATGTGTGTACCGGCCTTTATAATACTCAAAAAACCATTTAAAATGGTTTTTGAATCGTATAAATCAGTTAAAAAATAACAAAGTTATGCAGTTGTACGTTTTTTGTCTAACACCCTGTATAAAACGTATTAATCCATATTTGAGAAAAAAAGAAAATACCCGTTATTTTATTTTTAAGATAAACTGTCTTTCAAACTTTAGCAACATTTTCAAAATCAATGGAAAAAAATGTTTGGCTATGAAAACTTATTCTTTGAATAATTTTGAAGAAAAAAGTACCTTATAAAGAACGTTTTTATCTATATTTGAGAAAAAAAGAAAATACCCGTCATCTTTTTAAGACAAACTGTCTTTTAAAGTTCTGCAAAATTTTCAAAATTTAAGGAAAAAAATTTCAATACAGTTTTTTTCTAAAAATGCAACTCTGAGAAGTTACAAACGATCAAAAAATGTAAATAAATGCAAGAAAATCGATTTTTTTAAATTGTGATTGCTTATTACTCGAAAATGGCTTAATGAAAAAATCTAAATTAATTCACAAGGTCAGGACTCATGTAGAGAAAGGCATTTCAGTGGTTTGAGCAAAATCAAATTTTTGTTCCGTACACTTGACTCAGAGATGGTCACAAATTTTTACATTAGGTGTTTTCCATTTTTAAATTTTGCGGGCAAGGGCGTCTCACACTTTATAAACTAGAACTAGAAAATATTTGGCGTTTGTAGAACAAATAAATTCAATAAATTCAAAAATTAGTGCCATCAAGTGCGACTATTTTGTGAAAAACACAGTTATTATATTATATATTATACATATGTTTTGTTATTTTTATTTAATTATGTATGTTAAATACAAATTTATACAATAAGTTACCACAAATCATAAAACATATGCCATTATAGCTAAATTTAAGATAAAAAATAAAAGAATTATTAAGATTTTTTAAAATATGTATTGTAATAATGTGTAATAATAAATACTACATAAAAAGTTATGATTTGCCAGAATTATAAATACTATTTTAATATTTTATGTATTCAATAATATGTATTTGTGTTGACATTGGTTAGATTAAGTTTTTATTATATATTTATTTATCTTGTGAAGGAGAAATGCATTACCCACATTTTGTGGGGCTCCCGGATTCTTGTATACCCACTAAAACCCTGAACCTCTATATCCTCTTGGGCTGGCGGAATCACCGTTCTGGTATTACTTTAAAAGTCCAAGTCACATTCTATTTTTGGCTTTCATCTTATCCTTTCCTCTTCTTTTTTTTGTTGCCATTATTTTTCTTATTCCTTCATCAATGGCCCTCCAGCTGCTTGCTCTTTCCACCATAAGTGGGGTCAGATTGCTGATGGTTATCTTCTTTCCGATTTTATTCTGTACCTCCAGCGAGGGCACTTCATCAATGTATGCTCTGGATTATCCGTTTCCCCACAGTGGGCCCCAGCCGTCATGCACTGCAAGACATATTTTCTTTAAGTACAACTCAAAGCACCCGTGTCCTGTAAGGATCTGTGTGAGATGGTGGTTTAGATTTCCATGTTTTCTGATTACCCAAGTGGCACTACGGGTATGAGTCTGCGTTCATTTGACTACATCTTGCTCTGCCATTCTTTTTCTCATTTTTTCATCGTTTTTATTCTATTGCCTTTTTTTTGTTCTTTCAGTTGTTTCTATTTGTTGTTATCTCTGATTGTCATTTTCCTTCTGGCTCTTTCTTGGATTACCCTGTGTTTTTTAATGTTGCAGCTTTCTTTCCATATAGGCGCAGCGCAGCGTACAGCAGTATTGAGTCCAGAGTTGCGTTTCTCCGCTCTCGGACCTCCCACATTTGGCATGATTTGTGTCAGAGCCATTACTAGTTTCTCTGCTTTCTGTATTACATTCTTAAATATAAAAGGAGCTTATTGAAAATACGTACTCATTACTTAAATTTCATTAGCCTAAGCAAAGGAACTACCTACTACAACCGGATTGATTAAGTGGTAAACCAACGGCCCCGGTTAAAAAAAAAAACATTTCACTTTAATGTAGATGTATGTCTCTTGAGTCGCTTTAGATTTATACATTTGTGAACCTCTTGGCATCTATTTAAGATCAACATCGGGAATAATCCATTATGCGTCTGCGGTGAAGTAGGTACAACCGATGATTTATTCTTTGAATACTCTCGATACGTTATGGCTCAATCTATCTATGTTATGGCAAAACCTTATCTTGCTGGATATTCACCTACTGACGAATATGGATCTACTAATAGCATCTAAGAACGTCAAAGTATACACATGTTTACTTCAGTATATTAAACACATAAATACAGTTTTGTAATATTTTGTGTTTATTTGTTTCTTTTTGACTCACTTTGTTTTACTTCTATAACTGTTTTGTCACTCATTCTAATTTCTATAATTATTAACTCATATCGACCGAGACTCTCCTCTGTGCTGACAGTGTCGTCGGAGCTCCGACTCGATAAAAGTATGTACTTGTATTATATTTTCTCCCTGTATTATTAGTGTAATCATTGGAACTTGCATATATGTATACAAGGTGTTAGGTAAACATGCGGCAAAAATTAAAGGGGTTATTCCTTGGCCTTTTCCAAGAATATTTTGTCCTATGATGATTTCTGAAAATCCCCTTTGTTTGTTTGTTACATTTTATTATCAAAAACTACATGTAAAGTTGCTGAATCTGCAATAAATTGAAATGACTTCTTCCAGCCTGGATACAAGCATTCAATCTTCTCGTCATTGAGTGTCGAACTCTTTCAAACACACCAGGGTTGTTTCTAATTGAGTTACACCTAGTAATTATCCGATTTTGCAAGTCGTCCAAATTGTCCACTGGAGTAGCGTAAACTAATTACTTCAGATAGCCCCATAAGAAATAATCCAGGGGGTTTAAGTCTAGGGATCGAGCAGGCCATGCGTGTGGCTTACCTCGACCAATCCAGCGATCTGCGTATGTTGCTGTTAAATAATCACGAGCAACCAAATTGATATGTGGTGATGCACCATCGTGCATAAACCACATTGCAATTCTTGTTGCCAATGATACCTCGCCGGTAAGTCTTCCTGGTAGAAAGACTGGTCTAATTAGACAGACGCTTACAATTCCAACCCAAACATTTAAGGAGAACTGATGTTGAAAACGATCTTCACATACCAGATGCGGATTTTTATCTGCCCACGCATGGTTGTTATGAAAATTTCTTATTGCATTTCTTGGGAGAAAGTGATAGGAATTAAAGGATTAGAACTAATGTTTGCAAAAGCTATTGAGAACGCAATACGTGGAAAATCAGCACGTAGTAGTGCCTGAACATGCTGTATGTGGTATGGATACAACAAATTGCCCTTAAAAATTTTTCAAACTGTCCAATGACTTACATTCAAAGTATTAGCAATTATTCGCTTAGAACTACTTCGATCTTTCTTTATCATGTCCAGCACATTCTGTTCCAATTGTACCGTTCTTACTGTCATTGATCTTCCTGGCTCTCCGTTTTGTTTTAATGTGCCTGTTTCACAAGACGTCGATGAATGTTTTCGAAAATTTTTCGGTCCTGGATATTACGGCCAGGAAACCGTTCAATGTATAATCGTCTAGCTTGTAATGAATTGCCATCAGCAAGTCCATACATGAAATGCATATCGGTCATCTCGGCGTGCGTATATTGATTCATGGTAGAGGAATTCACTAACTATTAAATACACGTCACACAGCCTAACGTATTTGCGTATATGTATTTGCATATTTCGACCATTTTAGGCATTGTTGCATATTTGATTCACATTCGGTTTTTATGCATATTTCACCAATTTAAAAGTTTTTTAAGTTGCATATTAACTTAAAAAAAAATCCAGAAATTAAACAACAATTATTTTTACTGCCAACTATTCAATTACTATAATTTTAAATAGAAAACAAATAATTTTTTTTTTTTTATTTTCCTTGGTTATATTTAAAATATCTTGGAGATTAAAAAGAATAAAAGCCGGGGCTTAAAGGTGCACTCTTCTAGTCGTTCTCCCGTAGGCTGAATTTAGACTTGCTAGTAAACAGTACATGTCCAATTCAAATGTTTGCGAGAAAATTGAAGTCTGGCTACTCGCTGACGTGGGAGTAATTTTGGTCCAGCTGCTGGCCTACAAGATTTTAAGCCAGCTTCTTGCAACTTTTGACGAACTGTCCACACACTCACAGCTGTACCACACTAGGTTATATTTAAAATATCTTTGATATTTAAAAAAAATAAAAGCCGGGGCTTAAAGGTGCACTCCTCAAATCGTTTTCCAGTTTGTCTTCGTACTCGTTCTTTTCTATCTGGCGAATGTAGGCTGAATCTAGACTTGCTAGTAAACGGTACAGTCCTCCATTGTACCAGTGTCCAACTCAAATGTTTGCGAGAAAATTGAAGTCTTGCTACTCGGTGACGTGGGAGTAATTTTGGTCCAGCTACTGGTCTACAAGATTTTAAGCCAGTTTCTTGCAACCTACGACGAGCTGTTCACATACTCACAGCTGTACCACGAACCTCACGGAGTTGGTTTCTGGTCTCTACAGAAGTTGCATGTCAATTCCGTAGATGAGATTTTGGGCAGCGAGGTTTACTTGCTACGGCACTTGTAAAATGGTATGATGAATTGAATGACATGGGCGGCGTGGTTATGTTTCGTGGCCCCGAATTGAATGATGCATGTTGTACGCCTATAACATAGAAAGAAAAGAGAATGTCAATATTATAATTAAAGGAGCAATCGTTTTAAAATTTGATTACCTTGGTCTCTGAGTCGTGTCTCAGGTTGTTTTCTAGACAGGTCTACTGACCAATCCGTCTACGGGCCTGCTGCAAGACTAAAAATTGCAGGTCTAAAGTTTCCCGATCGGAATGGGAGACCGCATGCAACGTTAGACATGTTGCGCAACATTTTGACAGTGTGGATTGGTGTAGTAGTGTAGTTTAGTGGTGTAGTTCCAGTTATGTTCCAAAGTTTAACAGTTTTTTTTGAAAACATGTGGTCTAACGAAAAAGTTTTAAAACTAATTGAAGATTACCATGCATCTTATTGTTGGTGTCTACTTTATTTAATAATGCATTATTGAACCTAGGTCTTTCTGTGAGCACTGCGCGCGTCCACCAACGTTTACGTTTTTACGTTCTTTCACTTGTAATTAGCACTAAGCAGGAACTCATTCCACACAAAACAATGTCTTCCATGGTGGACTGCAAAGATGTGACTGAGTGTGGACGCTAGACGAGACAAAGGACTCGCGCAACATTGCCTACTAATGTGTACTTGCCTAGGTTGTAGGGCGGCTTTTAGTAGTGCACGTGGCCGTAAGTGCTTTCCGCTGTTTACGAGTTAGTTTACCGGATCATACACTCGAATTAAAATAATTTAATCCGTGCAGTTTAAATATGTAGAACTCGTACATTAATCTGAAACGATTCGATTAAGGGCAATTCCTTATTTTTCAAGGCACTAAAAGGAGATATCGAGAAAAAATAACTATTTTAAACAAAATAAATGAATAAATAGGAAATGATGATATGAAATAGGAATGTGAAGAATGAAGGATATGGGTAAAATAGGAAATGTGATTTTATGGTATGCAATACATGAATACAGTTTTCTATATAGTTTGTTATACAGAAATATTAGGAAACATCATTTTATTGTAAAGCTGCTTTCCCATTACCAGGACAGGGCGTCTTACCCCAACGCGCGCCAGTGCAAGTTACACTGGATCGTCTTGCACTTTATGGGAACATGTCTCTATAGCGTTTTCGTAAGTGTCACGTGTAAGATTTTTTTTAATCATTACTAATTAAAAAAATCATTTACATTTATGTGATTATTATTTGATTTGTATTCATTTTGATTTGTAATTTCTTCTGATGACCGTTCTGATATATATTTTAATTAATTAACGTCTGTATTTATAACTGTCAGATGTAATTTTTTAAATCAGTCAATCAAATGAGCAAGTGCAACTCGCCCCGCTTGTAATAAGATTAGGGCTAGAAGAGGAAGGGGAAGGACGATTTGTGCAAGTTACCCCCCTTTATAAAATGTAATGGGAGAACGCAGTGCATTTTGCCCTGGCGTGCACTAGGTCTGTCAGAACGTAATGGGAAAGCAGCTAAAATAATGGCGGCGCATGTAGCCAGCTGATTTTTGATTTTATTATTAATTTTTCTAAATATAAAAATAAGCATGCTAAGAATGAGGCATTAGAACAAATATTAGATGAAACTTAAGAATCATCCACAACAATAACCAAAATCAAAGCAAAATATAATTTTGTAAGGTTATGTCAACAGCTGACGCGGCATTATATAGAAACTACTCAAGGTCAATTTGTACAAGCGACTATATAGAAAGTTAACACTGTTGAAGGCTGTAAGTAACCTAGGTCACGGAATTGCATTGTTGTCTTGGAGTAATATAGCTTCCTGGTGGATGTTTATCAGTTTTGCTTAAAAATGATACTTTTAAAGGTTAAATTTTAATTAAGGTAACGATGTTTTGTGCTTTATATTTTTATACAAAACCGCACACTTCAGGACCTGTTGGTGATAGATGTGTTGTGTCAGGAGTTTACTGTGTTTTTTTTCGGTTTTTTCCAGAGCTTGGAGGTGCTCTTTATTTATTTAGTCAGTACCTGTTTAGGCCAGTGAAGCGTAGTTTGTACATTTCTTTTGTTTGCTTTCATCAGGTTTTTGGGATGTATTGTCTTCTTGTTAATGTAATAGATGATTAATTTCAAGGATCTCTAGGTATCCTTGAAGAGTTTTGCTTGATACAGATGTTATTGCAGTTCTAGATATTTAGCTGGTGCTACCGTGGGTGGTTTTGTTGGTTTTATGCAAGCAAATTATAGTTGTTGTTTTGGTTTAGTAACTTCAAGCCAGTGCTAGGTAAAGATAGCCTTGATTGCTAACGTCCGCCTTTACTTGGTCCCAGTACTTTTTATCGTTAGTTAGAAATATTTGAATTGGTAGCTGTATTCATGTTACATTCTATGTTTGAAGTTTGTGCAGATGATAGACAATAAGAGTTGGAGAATGTTTTATTCAAAGTGGTGTTCATGGCTTTTTGCATCAACGAAGTATACTTGCGTTTTTATTATGTATATACAAGTGCATGTCTAGGGTTTTGGTAGGACTTACGTTTTATTTTGTATGTTTTTTTAATTTGAGTTTTATCTATCTATGATCTGACATTGAGGCTGACGTAGACACATGACAGTTGTTTGAAATGCTTATCAGTGTAATGTCTATAGAATCTGGCTGCGTGACGTAACAAACATTGGTTCGAAGCCTGGGTTTGGTTTTTCTATTTTTTTTGTGAGGGTTGGCTTTAGCAAGTGGTCTTTAAGAATGATTTACGCATGGCAATACTTTCAACCTAGTCTAGATTTGGCAGTAGTTTGAGGTGGGCTGGTTATTACTTTGCGGATTTTGACGCGGCACGCCGCATGCTGTTTCCGGCTCTTCTCTCTCTATATCCCCTACCTTTGTCTATCTCTTTACCTTTTTGTATCTTTTTTTATCTGCACATCCAGCTCTGCATTCTCTTCTTTCTCCAATCCGAGTGCTATTTATTCTAATTGTTGCGACCATATGCCACAACGCATTATTTTATTTTATTACATTTAGCATAATTATGTTATAAACTCATTAGATATAAGATCATATTATTTTCAGATAATATTAATTCTTGGAATAACCATCTGTTTAATCTTTATTTCTGGTAACATATTAAATAAAAGTATTTTATTTTTATTATAGGTAATTAGAGTTTTGTAACTACCCTAATGCTGCCGGGGTGTGGCAGAAAGTATATAAAGTAATATTATTTGTAAAATAAAAACAGTACAGTTTTAAACTTTAACAAAAGCACATTTATTTCTGAAACCTATTCACCTTAAACAAACTATCATCAATATTATTAAAAACTAATTATTTGGTTAATCCTTAGGAGCTTTCTTAGCTTTTTTCCTTTATGAATAGTTTATGCAGTTCCATTTGTCCTGACAGAATATATATTTTTTCTTTTCCTTGGTTTTTTTTAATTTTTTGTTAGAACTTTCCAAAGGCTCTGTGCCTGGTCAGTATTTGTTTCTGGTTTGTTCTCTACCCATTCTTTTATTTCCGGGATTAGTTTGCTTGTCTATTCCCCCTTTTCTCTTCTATTCCTCTGTCTCTGCCATCTTTTCATAGTCTTCTCTCTTGCTGGTAACTTTGCTTTCTTTTTACTTTCCTTCTTGTATTAGTTTTTTTATTTCTATCTTCCATATTCACCGCAATCACCTCTATGGCTTCTCCCCATATTTCTGCGGCATATAACAATTTGCTTCTTGTCGCTGTTGCTATTAGCCTTCTGGATTCTTCTCCTTCTCCCTCCATTGTTTGGCATTAGTTTACTGAGCGTTTTCTCTATTTCCTTTATTGCCATGGCTGCTTCCTTAACCTGTTCATTCCATCCTTTTGCTTTAAGTGTCACTCCGAGGTATTTGATTTTCTTTGCCAATCACATGGTCTCCTACCTGTATCTTACCTGTTACTTTATTAGTCCTCTTAGTCGATAGCCATGCCGCTTCTGTTTTTGTGTTGCTAATTTTAAACCCTTACTTTCCATCAATAACTGTATCTTATCTATTGCCAGCTCTAGTTCCTTTTAGTACTTTCATTTCTTCATCTCTACATACTAGTGCTAGTTTGTCCTCAAGTGCTGTTATTGTCTTAGACTTTAATTTAATAAAAAGTTTTACGAAAAATGAAGTGTAAATTTGAATTAGTGTGAATTATGTGTTATGTAAACTGTGAATTAAATGTTTAAGTTATATGTACAATAATGTTTCTACATGAAAAGAGTGCCTGTTTGTACTCTCTTCAGTCTCCAGAATTTCTTATAAATCGGTTTTGAATTACAAATTACAAGTTATGCATCTGTAAGAAGAAACCACCTGACAGGCTATTCATTGTAACTAAAGAGGTGGTTTATGATATAAATAATGATGAAATATTGAATAAGACCTTTTTACCAATGAAGCTTGGTGGTTGTTGTCAATCCTTATTAGTTACAAAAAACAACTTAACAACTTTACACTCAATTGGTATTTGGGTTGCAATTTTAAGGCAAGACTTATATATTTTAATAAAACAATTTCGCAAACTTGCCAAGAGGTTTTTTCTACAAGTGTAGTTCCTTCCTTAAAACCGTTAAATAATGTGTGTTTTCACAAATATTTTATTAAGAATTCCTATATTGGAAAAAGCTTTATTAAATTGATTAAGGCATAACTGAAGGGAGTACAACCTGTACCATATTTATTGATTGTTCTACTACGATAATGAATCTTCACTATAAAAGGATTCTGTTATTGTGTAAACACTATTGTACATATAATTTAATCTTTCAATACACAATCTTCTACAATTACCTATTATTATTATTAGGTTAAATACTGAGCATTAATATTTTCAATAATGATTAACCAAATAAAAATATACATTTGCTACTTTTCATAATGGTAATTTTGTCAATTAAAACATAGAAATATATTATTTAAGTTTTTATTTATTTATTCGTATGTTATATGTATTGTATACTCATTGAAATTGTTGTTGTGTATTACATTCTGTATTTGTCATTTCACATCTACAAAAGGGCAAAGTTCAGCTATAAAGCTGTTCTTCCACTTAACCTCATAATTTTATAATAAATTTATATATATATATATATATATATATATATATATATATATATATATATGTATATAAATATATATATACAGGGTGTAGATTAATTGGCGGATAAACGCCAGGTAACTTTATAGATCGTGCCAAAAGAAAACGAAAATCTCAATTCCAAAATTCTGAAAAACTCTTTGTTTGGCCTCACGAGGTCCTCAAAGTTTCAATTTTGTCAATACAAATATTGTTTTAATTGCGTATATTATGTACCAATTTGATTTCTTTTTTAGTATAATAAAAATTACGAGTTTATTGAAACTTGAAATAATAAAAAACATTGAAAAATGTGCAAACTACTTTTGAAGAATAAATCAAATTTAAATTAAAAATTCGCTTGGCAACGTAGCAAGATTTGTAATAAAATTCAAATTATAAAGTAGGCTATGCAATAAATGTCAGGGAGTCAATTCTGATCCCCGGTGACTTTTGTCATCAGTGACTTTTAAATTCAAATAAAATTCAATTTAAATATTATGATATACTTTATTCTTTTGATAATCATTAATTTAAAATTGTGTGAGGTTGCACATTGACGACACATACCGCATTATTAAATTATGAATGGTGTTTTGAGGCATTTGCGAAATATATTATGTTGCGTTCGTCTAGTATGCGGCGGTCTGCCTTATGTCTGTCTCTGATTAACAACTACTACGTTGCCATGTCAATCCCGTGACCACCCTTGACAAAAACCATCGGTGACTTTTGTCGTTTCACCATGCGGCTAAAATGCGTTTTCAAAATAAATGTGTGAATCCAGCAAATAGGTACTATAATTATTATTGAATTATAGAACAATTTGTACATTGCAGCTGATACAACTATTATAAATTATTAGATTCTGTCATAAATAAAAATATTAATTATTTCAATGCACAATTGATTGTTTGAAAATATATTTAAAATAATTGACATGAATATAGACTCTAGAAGTAAACGGTGGCCAATTTGAACAATTGTAGTTTATAATAAAAAATAAAATTTAATGTGTGTATTAAATTGCCTATTTTATGTGTATTAAGTTGCCTACATTATAGGTTTGAATTTAGAAAGTTTGCAACGTTGCCAAGCGTAACAAAACTTTGAGGACCTCGTGAGGCAAAACAAAATTTTTTTCAGCATTTTGGAATTAAGATTTTCGTTTTCTTTTGGCACGATCTATAAAGTTACCTGGCGTTTATCCGCCAATTAATCTACACCCTGTATATATATATTAAATTAATACCGCATTGCACAACCACAGCTTTTCCATAATTTCCATCGTATTATTTATTAACCTTGGTGTTAGTTTTTTTTTCTTTCTAATCTTGTGTGTACTCTCCATTACTTAATAATGTTATAAAATAAAAAATATGTAAATATTTGACATTTCTACATGATATTTATTTTAATTGTTAACGTTGCCACAAAAATAGTTTATAGTGAGTATTAATTTTTCAATAATGATTATTAATTAACCATATCAAATGAGTTAATCAATTTAAAAATAGAAACATTTTATATAAGTGTATTTAATTATTCAAATATTATTCTTATAAAAAAGCTTTTTTTTTAATAAAATTTTAAAATAATTTATCATTGTGTATTTTGTATTTATTTTAATTGTTTATAATTACATTAGTTACCACAAAAAAAATGTGTTCTGCTTATGGCTATGCTCTAGGGCAGTCTATATATTTTTAGGATATATTTTTTAATATTAAATTAAATGTATAATTGGTTGCCTATATAGCAACCCTTTGGTTTTCTCGCTCGAATACATTTTGTGCAGCTAAATATACACATTCAGGTTCTTATTTATTCAAATAACCAACTTAAACACCATTAGTATATCGGCGAAATTGAGTTGTAGATGTAAATGTATAACAAAAGTATATTTTTGCCATAAAACAATAAGCAGCAAAAATTTTGTATGTATAATATTAGTATTCATTCATTGTACATGGTCTTGACAGATAAGTTTAACAAAAAGAATAAAATAGTTTTGAAAAATGGATTTGTCACTGACCTTGTCAAAATCTTTTTCTAATTACATTATTATTTTCATTAATTATCTATATCAATTGTTTAGTAACTTACTTTTTGTATTCTAGTGTTATGCAAGTAATGAACCATACAAAAGCAACCTACATGATATACCAACAAAACTGGTATTTTTATTTAAAACTTTAACAATGAAGCTTTATCACTCATTAAAATGAAGGGTAATTTAACCAGTTAGTTTATTGCACTATATCATCTTATATTGTATTTTTTTTTAGAAATTGATTTATCAGAAATAAAAGATAAGAATCTATATGATTATATATTAAAAATAATAAAAGAGTTTTTAGAAACAGTAATAGAGAGAGATATTGTTGTATCAAAGGATGCTATTTATAATTTCATTGATCAGTCCGGCAAACATAAAATATCAATTGACCTAGGTATGTATTATATATATAATTACGTACTATATTTATTGAAACTTGCCAGTGGTGGTTGGTACAATGTTTCAGTTAACAGAATATTTAAATATCTATTTTTCAGATTTAAGACGACATTACAACATGTATTTGATGAAAATAATTAATAACAATCCAGAATTAGTCAATCAAGAGTATGAGGAATGTATCAAATATCATTATATATTAATAGAGCCAGATACTTTTAGGGCCATACTTGTATTAATTTATAGAAGTAAAGGATTTACACCTGATCTAATGAAGCTCTTTGATCATTGTTGTCTTCTAGATATTTATTTTAAACAGGAGGTATTTTATTTAGTTTTAAATCAAAGGGATGTATGTACTATTAATGCATTAAAATATTGTTTTAGGGCATAGAGGATATTATCTACTTAAAAAGCTGTTTAATTGATGACGAAATAAAAATTATTATTTTTATGTTTTTCTTCAAGCGACTTAAGAACAACTGCTCACCAAAAAATGTTTGTTTTAAAGTTTTGGAGGTAACTCAAAGGCCAAGAGAAATGCTTCCAAATATACTACATGAGGATTTACAAGATGTTGCAACAATGAAATTTCGAATTAAACGGACACTTGCATGTTTAAATCCACCAATAATTGCAGATTTTGATTATGACAACAATCTCACAATAAATCATCATTATGCTAAACACTGTATGGAATTCATAAGGAGAACATTCTAAATTTAATATTTAAGTTTTGATATTATTCATGAAGTATTTGTTTTGTTTTATAAGAGATAAATTAAATATAAATTTTATATATTTTTTTACAATCGAGTTATAAATTCTTGGTTCATTTATTTTATACATAGATAATTGTTTATTAAAAAAAGTATTTATATACAGCATTTTAGTTTAACTTTTATTCAATTACATACATATTCCTTATTTGTCTAGGTAAGAGTTTTCAAACTATGTTGTACGGAAAGTGAATAAGTGTTAAATTAATATAAATTAAGCTTTTATGTTTGCAAAGTAATGCAGAATAGAAACCATATTATTCTGCATTACATTAGGAAGAGTAAATTATAATTTTTAATTCAACTTGCATCTTTTATAAAAAGTTGCTTTTCTGGACTTCTACAGAACTCAATAATTGAAGAGTTAAGTTCAAGAAATGGAAGCACTGAATATTATATTGTCTTTGTCCGCTGCTAGTATGAAATTCAGTTAATAAAAATTGCTGAATATCACTTGGCTGTAAAAAAAGGGATAAGTACCCTTTCTTGCACCAGGGTACTCGATTATGATTTTTCTCCCACACTTTGCATATTGACTAAAATAAATTGTAAAGTAGATGACAACATTACTAATATAATTTAAACAAATTGGCTGATGTTTTGTGATGTGATCAGTTATTGCTTGGATGGCAAAATGATGATGCTTAGTTTGCAGTTAGCGATTAATGGGTTTTAACTCTACCATATATTGAAGTCTAGTCATCTAAGGTGTCAATCACTTGTTATATATATATAACTTAAAATTTTAATCAATGGCTTTGTTATTTAACTAGTATTATTTAGCAGCAATTAAATAAATATAAAGTTTAATACTGCTGTCAACAAAATATGTAAAAATATTAAGAGTTCAATTTTACTGCATAAATAATAATTGTTAGTAGATTTTAAATTTGTTTCTTATTATTTAACAAATATAAATAAACTTTTAAATTTATAGAAACTAAGAAAAAACTTTTCAAACCTCTTATTTAAATAATTTGAATAATAAATTAATTTAAGGTATGGCCAATGTTTTTTTAGCAAATAATTGTTTCTATTTAACTAACAAATGAAAATAAAAATTTAATTTGGAATGAGTTTCTAAGCTAATGCCTGTATTACACTGTCAATAATTATATCTTGAATTATATATATAAAAATATTTAAATCTTAAAAAGTCTGTAAAATGCACAAAATATCATCAATCTTATTGTAGATTGAAATTTTAAGTACATTTTTAGGTTTTTTTTATAATTAACACATGTGAGAAATAGCATTTATAATATAACCTAACTATTTTTTTTTAACCCTTCATTTCATACGGTTGCAAATTTGCAACATAGATATATGACACTGTATTTTAAAAGTTTGATTTGAATGAGGCGTGGTTACGTGACATTGCATGTATGCAACATGTCTTACTAGTAAAATTTAGTATTATTTGTGTTCAAAAGATGTCGCATTTATTGAAATTTAAGGGTTAAATTAAGCTTGACGTTTATAACCAATATAGGCATTGCAATTACATGCCAAATAAATCAAAATACATTTGTAGTAAAACATTTGCATGGTTTTCTTGTTTTATAAGAGGCACATAAAAGGTATGTATAAATGTATTTTTACACAAAAACTGAAATATTTTGTTTGTTAGATATTGTATAAACTGACATTAGAACTATGTTGCAAATTTGCAACATTATGAACATAACGTATAAATATTATAATTTTTATAGAAAAAGTCTTACCGAAAAAAAGGTCCTAAAGAACCACGTACAGACCAAGAATTAACAAATATTTGGAAAGATTGGAATAGTGAGAGTGAGGATGATTTTGTCGATTTCTCAGATACTGATAGTATAACAGATCCAACTTTTGAACCCGCTTCTGAATCCGAAGGTGATATTGAACTTCCATTTGAAAATAATTTGATAGAAAATGAAGAAGCCAATAGAGAGCAGCCAGAAGATCCAATTGAAGAAATTACATCTTTTTTTTTTTTTTTTTTTTAATTGAGGGGGGAAAATGCCTTACGCACTTTGTGTGGGGCTCCCGGTTACCCGTATATCCACTAAAAACCCTAACCTCTAAGCCCTCCAAGCCTTGCGGGATTACCGTTGTGGTATTACTTCACAAAGTCTGGACACCTTCTATTTATCCTACTATCCTTGACTTCCTGCTCTTGCTTTCTCCTCTTCTTCTTTTGTTGCCATTATTCTCCGTATGCCATCATCTATGGCCCTCCAGTTGTATGCACTTTCAAGCATGAGTGTGGTCAGGTTGTTTACGGTTATCTCTTTACCGACTCTTAGCTGCATCTCTTCTCTGGTGCTTCTCCAACGAGGGCACTTTACCATTGTGTGCTCCGGGGTATCTTTCTCTCCACAATAGGGGCATTCGTCCTGTTCTGCTAGGCACATTCTTTTAAGATATGACCCAAAACAACCATGACCTGTTAGGATCTGTGTGAGGTGGTAGTTCAGGTTACCATGTTTTCTGTTTACCCACGGTGTCACCAAGGGTATGAGGGTCTGTGTCCATCTGGCGACGTCACCCTTGCACTGCCATTCTGCTTCCCATTTTTTCATTGTTTTCACTCTCTTGTCTTTGCTGTGCCCCTTTGGTTGTTTCCCTTTACCTTCGGCCCGCTCTTTGGCGAGAAGGTGTATGGGGATTGTGCTCGTTATTGCTTGTATGGCCTTGGACTAAACTGTTCTGTAGGCACTGGCTATTCTAATTGCCATTTTTCTTCTGGCCCGCTCTAGTATTATTCTGTTTTTTTTTTCTCGCAGCTTTCTATCCAGATGGGTACGGCGTACAACAGTATTGAGTCCACCGTTGCACCCATAACTTTACGTTTCTCCGCCCTTGGACCCCCTACATTCGGCATGATACGTGCCAGGGCCATTACAAGTTTCTCTGCTTTTTGCTTTACCTCTGTTATATGAGGGCTCATATTCCAGTTTTTACCTATCCTCATCCCTAGGTATTTGATGCTGCCTTGTGATGTGATTGTTGTATCCCCTAGATTGATTTTAACTGTGATGTCCTTCCTTCTACCCACCAGGACAACAGCTTCCGTTTTATGGGTTGCCAGTTCTAGACCCATTTTTTTGATTCACTTTTTTATCTTGTAGGACGCCCACTCTGCCTCCTCTTCTATTTTCCTTATATTGTTACCCCTGACAACCATAGCTAGATCATCAGCATATGCTATTGTGGTAATCCCCTGTGTTATCTGCTCTCTCAGCAGACCATCATAATATATATTCCACAAGGTGGGACCCAGGACAGACCCCTGAGGCACCCCGCAAGTCATTTCCAAAGTTGCTCCGGAGCTGCATTCTATGATTCTATCCTGTAGATAGTGGCATAGGATTTTTCTGAGGTATGTTGAAATTCCCCTTCTCTCTAATTCTTCTATTAGTCCCCTCCAGGGCACCGAGTTGAAAGCATTCTTTATATCAAAGGTGATCAACACCGCCAGTTTGTGTGTAGGATGTTCAGCTACCTGCCCCACTGCTTCCCTAACATGTCTAAGTGCATCCAGTGAGGAGTGGCCACCTCTGAACCCGTGTTGGTTTTTACTCAGGCCACCATTCCTGTCTAGTTCCTCTGTAAGTCTCGTGTTGAGGACGTGCTCATACAGCTTTCCCAGTGGGTTCAGTAGACATATAGGTCGGTATGCCTTGTCTTTGCTTTTTTTGGTAGGTTTTTCGATTAGTACTAATTTTGCCCTTTTCCAGTCCTTGGGGAAGATGCCTTGCTTTATGAGTTTGTCAAGGACCTTCGCGCAGAGTTGAGGTCTTTTTGTTGCTATCGCTCTGATCACCTCCGGCGGTATCATGTCTGTCCCGTGTGCCTTTTTTCTTTTAATTTTACCACCTGCCTTAAGTATTTCTTCTTCTGTACATTCCGGTATCATATCCATATCTGTTCTTATCTCTAACCACGTTGTTCTGCCTAGGTTCGGAAAGAGTTTCTTGGCTTCAGCCGTTATCTCCTCCCCTGACAGTGTTATTGGGGATCTTTGTCCTATTTTATTTGTGACAATTTTATATCCTTTGCCCCATATATCCCCATTTAGTTGCTCGCACAGTTTCTTCCAGGTCATCTTCTTGGATTCCATTATTGCCTTCTTCAGGTCTTTTCTCTCACCTGCGTATGCCTCTTGTGCTTGTTGCAGAAGGTATATGTCTCTTGGGTTTTTTCCGTTTAATCTTGTCACAATCCTTTTAGTTTTTATACATCTCCTTCTCATGTTTGCAATATCATCACTCCACCAATACATTGGTTTGTAGTTTACACTGCCCCCTTTTTTCTTTAAAGTCTTTTTACAGGTTTTTATTATAGATTCTTTTAGCTTCTCAGCAGTGTGTTCCATTCCCGTTGTGTTTAGGTCCAGGTTTGAGAGGAATTTTGCCTCTTGCTCATTGCGGAAAGACCATCCGGTGATTTCTCTTGTCTTCTCCCAAGTCTTTACCTTTCCCTGCCTGACTTCGAAGTGTATGTTCATGTGGTCACTCAGATTCTCTTCCTCGCCCACATGCCAGTTGCAAATTTTTGTTACCATCTTAGAGGTGCACAGGGTCACATCTATGAAGGATTTTGCTCCGTTTTTTTGGAACGTAGGTACTTCCTCTCTATTCAGGACGCAGAGTTCGTTTTCGTTTGCCCATTTCGCCAACATGTCACCTTTCCGGTCGTCTTTGGGAGACCCCCATATGCCTGACTTGGCGTTGAAGTCCCCGCCAATGATCTTATCTTTCTTGTGTTTTTTTTGGTCCTTACTTAGTTCTGTTAGCCACTTTTCGAAATGCTCAATGCTTTCATTTGGGGAGAAGTAGCAGGCATACATCACTGTGTCCCGGTCCTCCACCCAGGTGTGCCTACCCCACTTCCTGATTTTATTGCCGGAGATTTAGTATTGTCAGGGATGTATATTGCCGCGTCTTCATTTTTATCCATAGTCCATCTTTTCCTAGTTGCTGCTATTTTCTTATTTGGTTCCGAGACTAGGGCATAATCTGCTCCTGCTTTTTGACAGTTCCATTCTAGTAGATCCATAGCCGCTCTACATCTGTTTAGGTTAACCTGTATAACCTTCATTTTCTAGCCCTTCCGGCCCTTTCTTTCTTCTTCTGTGCTTGCACCAGTTTCCTGAACGCCGGGCATCTCATGCTGTCCGTTTTGTGACCTTCTATATTGCATAAGTAGCACTTCTGTTTATTGGTGCAGTCTTTCACTTTATGTCCGGTCCCCCCACAGTTCCTGCAGGGCTCGCCATCCGTACTTTTACAGTCCATTGCCTTGTGACCTATTCTATAGCATTTGTAGCATTTTGGCGGAGCAAATACCTCCATCACCCTCCATCTATTCCAGCCTGAGCCTATTTTCCTTTTCCTTATAAGGTGCTCTGCTGCCTTTTTCTGCATGTTCACGAAGGCATATCTTACTCGATTCTGGTTGACCTTTTCTGATAGTTTCACCGAATCTACCTTGGCGCTCAGGTTGTCACTCAGGAGTTCCATGTTGATTTCATCCTTCACCTCATCTTCATTGAAGTCTCCGTCCACGTCTAGAAGCCGTATTGTCTTTTTTCTTTCATTTAGTTCAATGTTGGCTACCTTGTTGATTTTCTCATCGAGTGTTTTCCTGAACTCCTTCCTTACTTCTTCCTTATTATTTTTAACCACAAGTTTAATGTTTCCATATTTTGTTTTATTTATCCCTGCGATGATGATCTCGCCCGTGTTCACTTCATTCTTCATACATTTCATTACTTCTGCATAGCTGCAGCCCTCTTTTGGTTTGATTAGAATCGTATCCATCTGTCTATCCCAGCGCTTCTTTGGCATCTCGTTTTTTCTTCCTTGCGTTGGTTTCCTTTTGCCATGTATAGTCATTTTAAGCTCCTCATTTTTAAGACAGTATTCCATCACTTTCCTGGCCATATCTGGTTCTGCATCCGTGATACAGGCTAGTCTCGATTTTCCCTTTTCCATTGTCATTGCCCTTACTTCCTGCATTGCGTTGATTATTCCTCTACTTCCTTCTAGTGTTCCCGTCCCCTTCATGGTTTTCACTACATACGTGAGTCTTTCATTTTCCTCTTCTGCTTTGCCATTTTGGGCAATTATGGAGCTTTTTGTAACCCCACACCACCATTTAGTTTCTTGTTGATCCTCCGTCATTGCTGCTATCAATTCCGGGTGTCTCTCCGCTATTATTTTTTCAGGGTATCCCTTTCTGCTCTCGCTACTACTTAATATTACTACTAAGTCTTCCTTACTGTCAGCTTTAAAGGTATCACTCGTCTGCTCGCAATTCGTGAATAGGTCTTCTGTCCAGTCTACTTCCATCAGCTCATGTAGTGCTTCGACCCCTTTTTAGCGTGAAAGGCATTCGTTGATCCTGTCTCGTTGATTCCTTTCCTCCGCTGTCTCCATTGTTTCTGTTTGCTCCGCCTTATCCACTAGGCTTATACATTTCGGGAGCTGTCCTATAACGGACCCCTGACCCTCCTGTTTTTCTAACATTTTTTCTAAGAAGTTAATCCCTCCATCCTCTCTCAGCCTTGATGAGTAGCCATACAACCTGTTGGCTGCATCTCTAGCTTTCGGTTTCATTCTATTACTTACCAGCGCAATGTTTCTCAGATTTGAGCTCTCTGCTATTATTTTCCTTAGAAGATCCTTTAGCTTTCTATAGTCCTCTAGATCTGCTTCCCTCTTCTGGGGAGAGTCAGCCATCCTCATTCTTTTATTGCTTTGGAGCAGGGTTTCCTCCGCTTTTATTCCTGTTTCCTTGGATGGAGTAGCTGGAAGTTCACTTAGGTTTCACATAGGTAGCCTATGTGATCAGGTTTCCCATCCTTGTTCTCTGTTTGAGCAGCCGGTGTTTCTTTCTTTGCATCCGGGATCCTCCTGATAGGTGACCTGCTCAGGCTACCCCGTTTGCCCTGTTCCTTCAAAAGCTCCAGTTCAAATCTTCTCGTTTCCTCTTCTTTCTTCCTTGCCGGGTCGTCATCACCCTTGTTGTAGTGATTTGCCGATTGAGATGCGCCCTTTTGATCGCGCTTTTCATCTTCCTCAACCGAGTTTTTTATTGTTTTGGCGTAGTCATTGGCTGACGATCGTAAGTGGTCTACTACCTCGCCACTATCGACCGGTTCTGGGGATCCGACCCCTGTCCCGTAAACGTTTGTTTTTTGCGTTGTATCTTCCATATTACCAAAAAAATCTTGTCCTTGTCCATTCTTTTACACCTATCTGGACTGAAAGGTGGTCGTCGTTGGGGGTCCAAATTGGGAGGGGTTTTTGGAGATAGGGGATGTCGGGTTAGGAACTATTTTTTTAATAGGTTATCCTCCTATGTAGGGTACGAGAGATTGCTTTTTTGGTTCCCTAGCCCTCGATATCTAATAGCGTCGGGAACCGAAAGGTGGTCTAGAGTAGACCGAAGGGTTTGACCAAGGGAGGTCGACAGATCATAGCGGAAAATGAAGAGAAAGTGTTTGCCAGAGCCCCTTTAGTTTCCATGCAGCGGGCACCGCTCGCAGGCGAGGTTGACTTGAGATGGGCTTATCATCTTGCCATCTCCTTACCCGCCAAGAAATTACATCTAGAGCATCTACATCAAGTAAGAAAAAAGTAAAAAAAAAATATTTTATGGCACAAAAAAATTTGATAATTGACGATGATGCTATAAGGTTCAAAGATAATGAAGTTCTTCCAAATAACATTTTAGACATAGATACGCCATATAATTTTTTCAAATACTTCTTTACTGACGAGCTGATTACACTAATAGTAAACGAAACTAATTTATACAGTGTTCAAAAAAATCCAAACCGTCCAGCTCATATAAACGCAAAAGATATAGAAAAATTTATGGGAATTTGTATATATATGTCTGTATCAAAACTGCCAAGAAATCGTTGTTACTGGAGGTCGGACATAGGCATTTTAAACATCAGAAATGCAATGAGTATAAATGAGTTTGAGTGAATGAAAAGCATAATTCATTTCAATGACAACAATAAAATGCTTGAAAAAGAAAACCCTTGTTATGACAATCTTCATAAAATTAGACCACTGTTGACTCATCTCAATCAACGATTTTCTACAATACCCATGGAGTCTAAATTATCTGTAGATGAACAAATTTGTTCCACAAAAACGAGGCATTACTTGAAGCAATACAACCCGATGAAACCTCATAAATGGGGTTTCAAGGTTTTTATGATGTGTGATACTTTTGGATTTTCCTACTGCTTTGAGATTTATAGTGGTGCATCTAATCATTTTACCCAAGTAAATGCTGATGAATCAGATTTAGGTGCCAGAGCTAACGTTGCAGTTCGCTTAGCAAGAATAATACCAAGACATATGAACTACCAATTGTATTGTGACAACTATTATTCATCAATACCTTTGTTTTCTTATTTGTCAAACCAAGGAATACATATGTTAGGAACTATACGACGAAATAGAATTTCATGTAATAAACTAACCAATGAGAAAAAATTCAAAAAAACTCCAAGAGGAACATCGGAAGAATTTGTTAGTAATATTGATGGCGTTGACCTCAGTGTTGTAGGTTGGAATGACAACAAAGTAGTAACAATGATTTAAAGAAGATTATTGCTTTATCAACTTTAAGACAATTAGGGCTAATAATAAGAATTTTTTCAATAGGAGAATTAAATTTAGCCTTTTTTCATTTATTAACACATGCTTTGTTTAAAGCTACTTTATTCATAATTGTTATCGTCTTGTTTTGGCAAATTGCCACATCATCCTGTCAACAGATATGATAGAAAAGAAAAAAAGAAAATTATAATTGACTGTCCTAACGTGATCCGGCAGTACAATATACATATGGGGGGTGTGGATATGCTTGACAGTCATGTTGGGCGTCACAAGATATGTATAAAATCTAAAAAATTGTACATGAGGTTATTTTACCATTTGCTAGATGTTGCAGTAATCAATTCATGGCTATTATCTAAAAGAACAAAAAGACAGAAAAATAAGCTTGCTAATGAGCTAACTTTATGGCAATATCGCTTGGAACTTGCAGAAACTTTGTGTCTTATTGATACTCAAGAAAGTAAAAAACGAGGTAGACCAAGTAATGAGATTGAGTTAGCAATAAATTCTAAACGATGTAAAGGGCCTGCAGTGTACGCTCCTCCTAAAAATGTCCGAATGGACCAAGTAGCACATTGGACTCAGTACGATCAAACAAGACAAAGATGCAAACTGCCAGGTTGCAAAGGATATACGCATTTCAAATGTAAAAAATGTAGTGTTCATCTATGTCTAACAAAGGATAAGAACTGTTTTTATAGATTTCATTTAAATTAATCTCTGTTTAGGTTTAGTTACACAATGTTGCACATTTGCAACAAACTGTATTTTTTTTGTAAGTTGTAATAAATTTTTTTTTTTCTTGTAAACATATTTTATTTTGACCTTAGGTTCCTAAAAAATCAGTAAAATAATTTTTAATTTTGATATTTTAAAAATCATGAAATGAAGGGTTAACTGTTAAATCATATATTTTTTGCGTCAATTATAAAGGAAAACTAAAAATATTATTAAAATTTCAATCTGCAAGAAAATTGATGATCATTTCTGCATTTTACAGACTTTTTATAGTTCCATATATAATTCTATAAAGAATTATTGATAGTGTCATACGGGCATTACACAACCTTATTTAATGAAAAAACCGCAATGTTTTAATTAATCATTGTTTCTATTTAACTAACAAATAGAAATAAAAACTCAGTTTTCCGGATATCTGATGGTTCAAAAACGGAAAATGAAAAAACAGCTAAACTAGTTATACACAACAGACCGCAATGTTTTAATTAATGTGTTTTTATCGAACTAACAAATGAAAATAAAAAATTAATTTTCGGATATCTGACGGGACTAGTTGCATTAAAATTCTCGGCTAACACAACCTTATTTGATGAAAAAATCGCAATGTTTTAATTATTTTCAATTTTTTTGATATCTCGTGGGACAATGGTTCAAAATTAGAAAATGTAAAATGCAGAACTAGTTGATTAAGTTTCTTAGCTAACACAACCTTACTTAAGGAAAAATGTGCAATGTTTTAGTTAATAATTGTTTCTATTTAACTAACAAAAGGAAATAAAATTTCGATTTTCAGGATATCCGTCGGGAAAATGGTTTAAAAACTGAAAATGTAAAATACAGTTTAACTAGTAGTTTGAGTAAAGGTTAACACACCTTAATAAAGGAAAAATTTGCAATGTTTTAGTTTATAATTGTTTCTATTTAGCTAACAAATGGAAATACAATTTCAGTTTTTCAGATATCCTACGGGAGAATTGTACAAAAACGTAAAGTACAGTACAGCTATATACTATAGCAAGCCAAGAATAGGTTGGCAAGCAACTTAATATACACAAAAGTTTTGTTTTCTCTGTTGCACTCTTGACTTTGCCCGTTTTAGCATTCTTCATTTGCGCTTACATTTCACACATCTCATGGGCCACGCTATTCTACTTTAGTTGGATTGAAATTCTCGGCCAACACAAGCTTATTTGATGAAAAAACTGCAATGTTTTAATTAACAATTGTTTCTATTTAACTAGCAAATGAAAAAAAAATGTAAAATGCAGCTAAATTAGTTGATTGTGTTTTTCAGCTAATACAGTCTTCGGCTGCGTCTAGCGTCTTTGGTGTGTTTACACTAAAATAGAAAACGTTGCGTTGTCATCGAAATTCTTTGTGTATAGTATTAGCAACAAACATGCCGCCGAAGAAGTCAGTTTGTTTGTTATTATGGTGTTTGGAAAATACATTTGATTATATATACACAATCTGCAAACAAAATATTAAATTTAAAAAAACCAATATATCCAGTGGAAAGACTTTACATAACATTAAGGTAAGTAAATAGTTAATTGCAAATATTTATTTATATTATAATAAAGGGTTTTCTAATAAGAAGTTTCATTTTGAATACCAGGCTATTTGGGCAGCTGTCAATTTTGAAGCTATTATCTTTTGACATTTGGCAAGTAAAAACTACGCTATTATTAAAAATCATAGAAAACACACACGTATAGAAAGCAATGAAGTAGAGTAGGGTAGAAGGGGCATTAAGATGCGCAAAGCCGACACACATGAAAGCTGCTATCCTTGGAGCTCATAAAAACTCGTTTGTTTACATTTGGTATCACGAATTAGGCAACTAACAATACTCGGTACATGGCACGACATCTATCATTGGCTGCGTTCAGTACAACTCATCAGTTGCCAGCGCTGACCTTTTAAGCGCTGAGCCCGTCTGAACGGTATATTTTGCCACTATTGCCAACCATGTAAACTTTTATCAACTACATAAACATAAAGCTCAGAGTTTTGAATGTAAATAAATGATTTAATTAGTTTATGAAGCCGCTACTTAGCGAGATATAATATATTTTCAATAAGTAATGCCATCTAAGGTGAAGAAGTAGGATAAGATTACCCTGAAGTTGGCAACGAAGTACGGCAATTGATTATCTTTATCATTTTTTACTTCTCTCACTCAAGTTATAACAGCGTTAATATTACGTTGTAATCTCATTTTCCTATGTTGCTCCTTTTCCCGTTTAAAAACATATATAACTGCTATGTAGTTTGGTTTTGACATGATGAATTTATTTTTCAAATAAAAGCGCGGATCAAGCAAACCTAGATGTATGATGAGTAAAATGACAAGCGCTGCCAGCAAACGATAGTCATCAAGCGCGTTCAGTACGCATGATGAGTCGTCCTGAACGCGGCCATTGCATTTAATTTAAAAATAAAGAAGCGCTATATTTGAATTAAAACTTTAAAAGTGATTGAATGATATAAGTTTATGGAATTTTTGTCTAGTTTATATCCGCTATTTTTTAGTAAAAAATAATTTACGTTTATATAAGTTTACAATTATAATTTTGCAATATAAATCATAGTATTTTTATCTAAAAAACACATTTGCCAGTGTTCCTGCTTTATTATAGTTTTTTTAATTTAAGAAACTATCTATAATAATTTTATTGTAGATTACTTAAACAACACAGGTATATTTTATTAATTACACAGTAATCGCATTACACATAATTACAGATAATATTCTACTCGGAAATTTCAGAGATTTACGCCCTTAATTATTTTATAATCTCTTTGAAATGTACCTGCATAGTTATTTTCTACTCGCAGATTAATATATAAGCAAGTTTATTGTAAATAATTATCATTTATCTCTAGTTAGTCTATGAGTAATATACGTAAACGTTTCGTAAATAAAAATTTTACTTAAATATGCCGCGCTTTTATTTTTATAGTTAGGTAACCCTCTTAAATTACATGCAAAGATAAAAGTCGTACCTGTGTACCGAGTATTGTTAGTTGCCTAATTCGTGATACCAAATTTAAACAAACAAGTTTTTATGAACTAAAATGGCAGTAACCAAACGCGGATCGAGGTTTAGGATGCGCAGTCGTCGTTGCCCCTTCTACCCTACTCTACTTCATTGATAGAAAGGCAACTCCGCCCATTTTCTGTCACCTTAATAAGCGCCATCTTACGAGACTCACTACCGAATTTTGTCGGTAAATTAGAAAACTTTAATTACTAAATTGGCCCGCTAAATTTGAAATACTAAATTATTTATTTTGCGCACTAAAATTGAAAAATAAATGTATTTATTTTGCACGTTATTTTTTAGTAATGCACTTACTTACCATTTAAAATCTGAAATACATGTTTTAAAATGAAAATCATTTACATTCTTACAATTTAAAACCTGAAATATACGTTTTAAAATTAAAACACAAGTTATTTTTTATGAATTTTATTTATGAATAAGTTATGTACTGTAATCTGACTATAATACATATATTATAATATATTACATATATAATACCTACATAATTATAAATATTTTATTATTTGTTATAAATAAATATAATAATTTACAAACTTATACATTATGTACTAACCTTTTTAAGCAATATACAATTGTAAATTAAACTATACACAAAAAGATTTCACAGAAAACACAGTGATAATACAAAACAGGCAGAATGAAGCACAAGATGAACGAAACGAACGAAACGAACAAAAAATGTAATAGATGTAGATGTACAGTAACACTGACCAACTGACAATCAACAAAACAAGTGTCATAGCTGACTTGACTCATCATATGATCGTAGATTTTACGCTCTCAGCGCTCTCATTGGAAGTTGCTACCACTAATTGGTCATTTGACCAATTACATATAAGTGAACACATCATGTTAAAAATGGAACGATACACGCTTCAACAACGCATTGAAATTATTAAAATTCACTACAAAAATGGTGAAAATTTTCCAGTCACTGTTCGCAAAATTAAAGCACTTTTTGGTCTTCGTAAAGCACCTTCTCGGCCGGCAATAGTAAACCTGGTGAAAAAATTTGAGCTGTTGGGACAAGTTAGTGATGTGAAGAATTGAAACCGCTTAAGAACACATGAAAATATTGCTGATGGTAGCCCGTAGTGTTGAAGAAAACCCTGGTTTGTCGATTCCTCGTCGATATTTGGAATTAGACATTCCACAAACGACATTACACCGTATTTTGCATAAAGACTTAAGGCTTTTAAAGTTCAGTTAACACAAGAACTAAAGCCGGTCGATCACTATAAACGTTGTATCTTGGGTCTTTCAAATGCATCAGATTCAGAATTTTATCGAAAATTCATCTTCAGTGATGAGGCCCATTTTCTCCTAGGAGGCTACGTTAATAAGCAGAATTGTCGCATTTGGGGCTCAGAAAATCCATGAATAATTGTTGAAAAGTTTTTGCATCCTTAACGTGTCACTGTTTGGTGCGGTTTTTGGGCTGGCGGTGTGATTGGACCCTACTTTTCTGAAAATGTAGCTGGTGCAACTGTTACGGTGAATAGATGGTCCTACCGAGCTATGATTAATGATTTTTTATGGCCGGAATTGGAAGATATTGATGTGGACGACGTTTATTTTCAGCAGACTTTTTTTGGGGGCCACGTGAAAGATAAGGTCTATGCTAATGCTCCATTGATTCAAAGTCTTGAAAGATAGAATTCGTGAAGTTGGTCTTGGAAAATTTCATGAAAAAAATGTGGTACTGCAACCGTAACCGTGGCGGCCATTTGACTGATATCGTTTTCAAATGTTAATGGCATACCTTCCTCTTTACAATGAAATAAACATTTATTGATTTCTCTTAAAAAATACCCGTTTTTTAAAATATCAAAATGAAACTTCTTAATGAAAAACCCTATGCATCAATGTATGTATCATACTGTGTAAAGACTTGTTGATAATCCCCAAGGAGTTTCTCAATCCTAACCGGATGTAATGTTTTAATGACGTATTTTTGTTGGCGTTTGGTTGGTTGAATAGACGAATTGAGTCAGCAACAACGTTTTGAATTTTTCTCTAACGCTAATTTTTCTAAACTGTCCAATTTCTTCATATAGGACAGAAGACTCATCAGTTAATTCTTGTTTGAAAAGATCTAATTTTGTTTGTTCTATTTTCAAGTACCTGTCGATATCTTTATCTGGGGTTCTCTTCTTTTTTCAATTTGGTAAAGATGCGTTTCTTAAACGGCCAACTGATGATGCAGATGAATGTGTTTCAGGATGAACAATATCTGAATCTGAATCTTCAATGTTTTCAGTAACTTTAGCTTCTCCATCATTGTAAATCTTCTGGGATTGCTGTGCAAGGTTTCCAGTTGTTGAACTTGGTAGCATATTGTTTTTTGCAAAACATCATTATTTCAAAACAGGTCACTTTTACTTGTAGTTATCCAGTTACCCAGAACCCGAAAATTGAACAGGAATTTTATTAAGTTTTGTAACGTTATAATTTCATTTTATAAAGGGAAAAAAATGTATGTCAATAGTAGGCGATTTGAGGGTGGTGAGGCACAAAAAAATATATACGTGAAACAACAACTCGTAATGATAATTATAGTATTAAAGCAATAAATGCGTTGGGCATGCTTTAAATACTACGCATATTAGTGGATTATATTAGTAGTTCTTCATTTTTGTGCGAACAAATATAATTAATCAATGTCCGACAAATTACGTGTGTCCACGGATACATTATTTCACGTACGATCGTAACAAGAAGCCACCCTCTAACTTAAGGTAATATATATTCATATGTAAAACAATTCATATAAATAACTTAATTGAATTCTAGTAGGCTTCCACATCCAATTCCAGTTCCATCTAGGCCGTACAATTCGATAAAGGACCCGCTGCATTCCGCTGTATTCCGTCGTAACCCGTTGTATTCCGATGTACCCTGCTATACCACTCCTTTTCGCACGAATTAATTCGTTGCTGTAACTTTCAGGATTCAGATAAGCCAATCTAGTTATATTCGGATTTTAGTTGATTTTTACTTTTTTTTTTTAATTTTTAGGACGTAGTGAGTTGTTGGCTCTCAACAAGTGGTCTTTAAAAATAACTTATGCATGGTAATACCTTCCGGTTTTCTTTTCTGCGCAAATCCTGTTGTTATAATGTCCCTGTCTAAACTAACCTACAATTGAGAGGTGGGCTGGTTTTTGCATTGGGGGTTTTCACGCATCATCTGCGGCACGCATGCTGTCCCCGGCCCATCTCTCCCTATAGCTCCTACCTTTGTCTGTCCCTTTTGTCATTTTGCCTTTTTTTATCTGCACTGGCATCTATCTCTGCATTCTCTTCTTTCTCCCATCCTTGTGTTATTTACTCTAATTATATCATTTGTTCTCAGATGTGCTCTTAGCTTACTAACGTCTTCGTTCACTTCTTCTTCATCGTATCCCTTCTCCTCCATGAATAATTTATGCAGTTCCATTATCTCTCGCTGCCAGGTATATTTTGACTATCTGAAAGGTTGCGTTCTCAGTCAGCCTCGAGATAGCATATCTACCATTTGGTATTTGTCTTGTTATTTCTGTTATTCTACTTTCCTTCAATATTTCTTTTCTCCTTCTCCTTATCTCTGCAATTTTGTTTGGTATCGTAGTCTCTGTAAATGTTCTTCTTTTTTCTTCTATTTCTTGGTATGCACAATTGTCATGTCCTTTCTTATTTTTTTCTTTTTGATCTTTTTCTCTGTTTTCTTGTTTCAATTTAGCTTCTCTCATCTTTTTCCTTTCTTTTGTATGGCTTTAGTTTGTGTGTTTGTTTCCATTGTCATATTCTTCTATTGTCTCTTCAGTTTTTTTTAGTACATTTGTTGCGAAGTTTTTTAGCGCCCTTTATTTATTTTCATCTTTTAAGCATTTGTTAATGATTGTTGTTTTATCCACTTTGCTTCCTAGTATATATTCTAGTTTTTTTCTATCTTCCTCCCACGCCTCGCATTCTACTTGCCTCGCATTCTACTCGCCTCGCATTCTACTAGAGTGTGTTCTGCGTTATCGTGTGTTTTTTCCTGGCAAAATGTACACCTTTCTTCTTCTTCCTTTATTTTTCTAATTTTTTTCAAGAATTTTCCAAATGCTCCGTGCCCGGTCAGTATTTGTGTTGTATAATAGCACGTCTCGGGTTTCTTCTCTACCCATTCTTTTATCTCTGGGATTAGTTCTCTCGTCCATTTATGATTGCTGCCTATGATACGCTATTAAACGCGTTATGTATGTCCAACGCTATCATTACACAGTGTTGCCTTTTCCTCTGCGTTCCGCTGTTTACTTCTTTTGCTATTGCTTTCACTTTGTCTATAGCTCTTAAGGTTGTTTTTCCTTTGGTAAATCCGTATTGTTTTTTTTTTTCCATCCTCCTTATTTTTCTATTTCTTGTTCTGTTCTCATTATTTTAGCCAGTGTGTTGATTAAGCATATTGGTCTGTATGACGTTGCTTTTGCTACTTTTTTCTTTTTCTCAATCAGTACGAGAGTGGCTTCTTTTCGACATCCTGGGAAAATTCCTTCTTTTAGGCATCTGTTGATTATTTGAGTTATTTCTATCTCGTTTCCGTCTAAAGCTGCTTTAACAATCTCTGTTGTTATGTCGTCCGGGCCTGGTGCTTTGTTGTTAGGCAATTCTTTTATGATCTCTTTCATCTCTTCCACTGTTGCCATAACTGTTTCTTCTTCTTTTTTTGTTTCTGGTTCATCTACTGGTTCTCCTTTGGGAAATAGTTTTTTAATTATGACTTCTTCTTCTTCGTCTTCTATTAAGCAGATTCCTTTTGTTCTTCCACCCAATTTGTCCATCACTATTTTGTATGGCTTTCCCCAAAGAACCCCATCTATAGATTCTATCATTTCTTTTCAGCATCCTTTTTGCTATCCTTAATTGCCTTTTTTAAGATTTTTCTGTCGTTTTTTAGTTTCTCTTCTATTTCCTCTGTGTTCTCTCCTCTTCTTTTCTGCTTTTTTACTTTCCTCCCTGTTTGTATTGTGTTTTCCTGCATTATTTTATTTCCTCACACCACCAGTATGGTCCTTTTCGTCCGCCTTCCCTGTACCTAGAAATTGCTTCCTCCGCCGCTTTTCTCAGTTTTTCTGAGTACCCCTCGCATCTTTTCTCAATATTTTTGTTTTCTGTCTCTTCTTCTGTTTCCATGTCTCTCTTTATCTTTTCTTTGTCCATTCTTCTTACGTTCCATTTACCTTCTCTTGTGTGCTCCTGTTTTCCTTTCTCCTTTGTATTGTATTTTATTGTATTGTATATGTTTGTGTAGACTCAGTGATTCTTCTTCAATCACGGTCTATTCATTTATTATTTTTGCCATTTCCCACGTTGCTATTGTATTGTCAATATGTGATTTAACCCTGCTATCATCTTCTTTAAGATTTTTCCTCTTAAATCGTTCTTGTAGCTCCCCATCTCGGTGATTTTGCGTTGAAATCTCCTCCTACAATTTTTTTTTTGTTTTTCTGTTTTTTTAAACTCCTTTCTAATTCTTCTATCCACTCTCGATAGTATTCCAGATCGCAGTTTGGGTTGATATAACAGCTGTATACTATCATGTTTTGTACTTCTGCCCACACTATTTCTTTTTTTGGTGTTCCCATCTTTCCACCTTGTCCCTACACTTCCCCCTAGCTAAAATTGCTGCATCTGTTCCTTTGTCTCTTATCCACTTATCATTTAGTTTGTTTTTATTAGGTTTACTCACTAGCACTAGGTCTCTTCCCCTCCCTATGTTTATTTGTATAAACTTATACATTATGTGATACTATTTTTTCCTCTCCAGTTATCTGGGTTGTTGTCCTCCATATTTTTCTTTGTTTTCCTCATTTCTTTTTTCTTTATAGGTGGACATCTTTTCTCTCCCGTTCTGTGTCCTAATACTTTGCATTCAATGCAGTATTCTTTGTTTCTGCATTCGGCAACCTGATGTCCCTCATTTCCGTATTTTATACATAGCAAAGACCTGTCTTCCCCATTGCATTCTGCCGCTACATGTTCTTTCCTCCAGCATTTATAACATTTTCTTTCATTTGCTTTAACTTTCTCTACTCTGCATCTTATGAGTCCTATGTTTATTCTTCCTTTTCCTATTATCATTCCGCTATTTTTTCGTCCATTTTGAATATAGCGGTTTGTTTTTTTCTATAACTTTTCTTTATTGTACTTCCTTCTGTGTTCACTTTGTTCATAATTTCTTCTAGTATTTCTTCCCTCTTAATTTCAGGGCTAATATTTTTGATTATCACCAGTTCTGTGGTTTTGTTGCGTTTTGTTGCTGGCTTTTCTTACATTGCAGCCTTCCATTCTATTTTTAATTTTTTCCATCTCTTTCTCCGTCTCATTACCCTTTGTAATTAGTAACAACTCCACGGTTGGCACGCACAGTTATTTTTGTGGTAATTCTTCTTCCTGCCATTTCCATAATTTTTTTGCATCTTTTGCCGTAATTCCCGTTGGTATTGGTATATTTATTTATTCAATACTTAATGTTTTTGTTTTGATTAGCATTTTTTCGATTATTCCCTGCGGTTTCGATTTTCTGCTTAATAATGTGCACCTTTCCCACATTTTTTCCGCTTAGATTTTTAACTATTTCTATATATGGCGTTTCATCTTCTCCTTCTTCCTCCATTACTTCAGGGTATTTTATTTTTGCTTGGTGTAAGATACCACCTTCTTTGCCTATTTCATCTTTATTTATTAAAAGTCCTGTATCCATTTCCTTTCCCATTATTGGGTTCGTTTTTTCTACGTTTATATATTTATAGTCTGTATCTCTCCATTCTTTATTTATAATATTTTTTATATCCTCTTCATTAACCACTTCTAATATCTCCTCGTCCGAGATTAATTGGTTTTTACGGTTATCTTTCCTATTATCTCCAGTTTCCATTGTCTGTTTCGACATTTCTATACCTATTTTTGTTTAATTTTCTTTTTCCTGTTTTTTTTTTTTTAATTTCTTCAAATTCCATTCTCTTCATATTTGTTTCTAGTTGATTCGCCACCTTCTTAAATTCCAGTTTAGTGGTTGTACACTAGTTAAGTTTTTTAACTCTCTAATTAATTTCCCCATTATTTGGATTGTTGTGGGGTTATTTGCTCTCTTCGCCTCGTTGTTACCGCCTGACGAATCTATTTCTCTCCCTCTTTTTTGATTCGTTTGACCTAATTCTTTATCTTTTTTTTTATCCGGCGGTGTTCTTTGCAACATTCCGCTTTTTAAAAATACATCCATTTTATTGCGTTTTTTGACCCTTGTCCTAGTTTCACTTTTAATTAAATATCAAATTGCTGTTTTCGCGTTTATGTTTTATTATAGGTCTGTTCCAACATACGATTTGAACGGTTTGCAAACCGTTCAAACTGTGCACACAAACCAATATTTATCAACCTTAAGCAATTTCTTATACACAGTAATTTGTTTGTGTGCATAGTTTGAACGGTTTGCAAACTGTCTAAATCGTATGTGGGCAATTCCATTTCAAACGGACCAGAGCTAGGGGGGGTGCGTTGAGAAACTTGCTTATGTATTTTTTTTTAGTTTTTATAACTTATTAGTAGTCCTTTGATCGATATATGAGAGTATGAAACCCATAAAAAAAAATTCTACGGTTTTTTTAGTTTTTTTGTCGTTTTTTAACTTAATCGCATTTTTTGTTTAGAAAATCAAAGGACTACTAATAAGTTATAAAAACTAAAAAAAAATACATAAGCAAGTTTCTCAATGCACCCCCCTTAGCTCTGGTCCGTTTGAAATGGAATTGCCCATGTTGGAACAGACCTTATGTCTTAAAACACGACCGCACCTTTATTTATTAGTGTGTCCTTATCACAGTTTTACACTTTTTTGAACTTTCACAATAAACTTTTCTCCTTTCCGCTGTTTGTTCTAATTCACAGAATTTTTTAATTTTTTTAATACACCATTACTTAAATCGCTTTTATGCACATTCGCGAGCGCGTCCGTTCTCCGACGGACATTGACCGCGACCGACTTTCACTTTACACCAAATAATTTATACGCACCATTGAAATGTTGATGTTTTGTTAAATTTTTTCTGTAACAAAATTACCATGAAAATATTTTCAATTTATTAATCCTTACGATTACAAATCTGTAAAAGGATTATAAGCTTATTTTCATTATATAATAATAATATAATAATATAATTTTATTCCTCTCGATCTTTACAGACATGGGTACAGGTACGTCAGGTATATAATATTAGTATAAAATAAAAATAAAAATATTACAATTACAAACAAGTTAAAATATGTATATATCATTTTTTTTTATAACAATCTATCATGCAGTGCTGTATCGTTCAAAAACTCTGTAAACGAATAATAACATTTGCTAGTTAGCAGCTTTTTGAGTTTGATTTTATAAGAATTTAAATTCAGCATTTTCAAAGATTCTGGTATTTTGTTATATGCTTTTATAGCCAGATATTGTGGACTTTTTTTGTAAATGCTCAATTTATGTTGTGGTACTTCAAAAATGCTTGAACCATACCTGGTATTGTATGTATGAGAAAAGTTTAAAGGTCTAAACTCGCCGTTTTTTTGTTTTGCATATATTAATAGCTGATAGATGAAAATGCACGGCGCAGTTAGTATGTTTAGCTGTTTAAACAATGGTCTACATGAAGTGCGGCTATTTACAGCCAACATAGAGCGTATTGCTCGTTTCTGCAATACCAATACTCTGACAGACTCGTTAGAACATCCCCATGCAATATTTCCATAAGACAACACTGAATGAAAATGTGCGTAATAATATTTTAAAAGTACATTTAAATCTAAAATTCGCTGTAATTGTTTTATTACATAACAGGTAGTTGATAGTTTTTTTGCAACGTAGTTTATATGAGCACTCCAGTTGCATCCCTGATCAATAATTACACCTAAAAATTTTATGTTTGTTTTTTGTGTTATACTTAACTTATTACATCGAATAAGTAAACTACTACTTTTATATTTGTATTGCAGAATCGAAGAAATACGGTTTTCTCCTTATTTAAATGCAAACCGCTTGCATCAAACCATTGCTTTAGCAACATGTGCGGTAGCTTTTAAAGCAATTTGGTTATCTGTAGAGTTAACTAAAAGAGAGGTATCGTCAGCAAACATAAAAATATTTTCTAATTTTAAGTCATTTACAAAGATAATAAATAGTATGGGACCAAGCACCGACCCTTGTGGAACCCCTTTTGACATAGGCAACATATTTGATTTCTTGTTTGCTACTTCTACGTAGTGATATCTTCCATTTAAGTAACTCTCAAACCATTTAAGTGCGTGTCCACGTATACCGTACATATGCAGCTTTTTCAGCAAGGTGTCATGACAAACCAAATCAAACGCTTTGCTTAAGTCCAAAAATATTCCAACACAGGTCTTACCTTCGTCGAGGTATTTGTAGAATTTATTTAAAAAAACAGTTATAGCATCAGAAGTTGAACGGCCTTCGCGAAAACCGTATTGATTGTCATTAAATAATTTGTGAGCATTAAAAAAGTTTACAATTCTTGTGGCTACTATGGATTCTATTATTTTTGATATTGGACTTACCAAAGATATTGGACGAAAATCTGAAATAATTGAGCCTGAAGATTGTTTTGGTATTGGTATGATTTTTGTTATTTTTAAGTCATTTGGAAAGCAACCACTTGAAAATGATAAATTAATTATTGTTACTAATGGATCTATAATATCTAAAATACATTGTTTTGTTAGGTTTGCATTGATATTGTCATAACCCATAGAATAAGTTGTTTTCATTTTGACTACAGCTGAAATAACTTCGCGTTTGGACACAGGATTTAAGAAAAAGGTATAAGGATTTTTTTGTATGTTAAAATGTGTATTAGGGACATTGACATCCTTGTATTCACTTGCAATTGCATTAAAATAGTTATTAAAGTAAACTGCTACTTGTGTTGGGTCGCTTATTGAAACATTATTAATTTGAAGAACAATTGGTTTAAGGCATTGCTGTTTTGTAGTATTATCGTTTATAATACTCCTGTTTTTGATTTGTTTGGAGAATTTTCAATTAATCTGTTAAAATGCATTTTTTTTGCTTTAGCTATTAGATCGCAATATATTGTCTTATATTTTTGGTAGTACATTGTCCAGTAAGCATTTCCAGTCTTTGACAAGTTGAATAAGTTTTTCAAATTTTGAGAAGAAATTATCAAACCTTTAGTTATCCAGTTATTATTCAACGATTTATGTTGTTGGTATGATTTGATCGGAAATGCTATACTAAAATAATAACTTACAGAATCCTTGAACGAGACATATAAATCATTTACATCACTAAACTCACTAAGCGCACACCAATTTTCTTTTGAAAGAAGTTGTTTGAAGTATAATATATTTTCAGTTTTATTTAACTGTCTATATTGTGTGGTTACTTTAGTGATTTTAGAGTTATCTTGAAATAATTTTGTAATTTGACTATTGTGATCAGATCAACAGTTTTCAATAACATTGCTAGAAAATTGGTTAAGCTTATTAATACAAATATTATCAATACAGTTGTTTTTTCTGGTGGGTTTACTGATAGTAGGCATTAAGTTATATAAGTCTAATATATCTGTTAGTTGCGTTAATGACTTCGATGGACAATTGAAGTTGATATTAAAATCGCCAGCTATTATAACTTCATACTTAGAAAAATGCACAGTGCATATATTAAGAGCTTCGTTTAATTTTTCAATGAAAATATTAATATCACCTGAAGGGCTTCTATATAATGCAAAAATTACATAATGTTTGTTATTTATGTCTAATTTAAGTGCAGCGCACTCATAATGTTTTTCTAGTGACATGCTATCTAAACATACAGTATTATATCCCTCCCGTACTAAAATAAGTGCACCGCCTTTCTGGTATTTAGTCCTAACAAAACAACTGCTTATTCTATAACCTCTTACAAAAATAGAGTCTTTTTGATTTGTTGTTAAGAAATGTTCAGTAATACAAAAGACATCACATTTATTTATACTTAAAAATAATTCAATTTGGCCCAATTTTTGACTTATTCCCTGAATATTTTGGTGAATGATGACGGTACTCACTGATTGTTTGTTTTCTCCAAAAAAGAAGTATAGTTATTCGTTGGTAATATAAATGTTTGATTGAGTTCTTCCTGTAGTCTTGCATCTTTAATTTCTTGATCAATTTCTACATGTGTAGTTGCTTTAACTGGGTTGTAAATTTGTTGTGGTATTGCAATAATATTTAATACTTCATTTTTTTTTTTGAGTATCGGTCGAGTTTCTACTTTGATCTCTATATATATTGAGAAGATCCGGTATATACTTCCTTGATTTGATTCATTATTAAATCGCTTATATTTTTTATTATCATTCGTTTGCAAGCTTGGTTCATTTCTACAAAATTATTTTTAAGATAAATCTTTATCCATTGGTTGGAGTCTACATAAGTCACGTGGTCAAAAGTTTTTGATACTTTGCAGAGATTCATGTTGATATTGAATATATATTTATTTAAAATAATGTTCTTGTTATGAAAAGGACATCCTATAATAATTACGTTTGTGTGTTGTAAATTATTTATTAATTGTAATACGTTTTCATGATTAATGTTCAAGTTTTTTTTGCATTATTTGTTCCTGCAAAAATAATAATATAATCGTTTTTATTAAAATTATTGGTCCATTTCAGACAGTTTGCTGTTACGTCAGAGAAAAATGCATTAGGCTTTAAAAAACTGCTAATCTCGTATGTGTCATGCATATAAGTTGTTGCAAGAGTATTACAATCACTTCCAAGTTCGTCGCCAAATATATAAATTTTATTTTTTATTTTTTTATTATTATCCTGCCGTTTATTTTCAATGTCAGTGTCTTCCGCTTCAGTTGAATTATTTGTAATATTGCGGTAGTTTTTTTATGATTTCGAATAATTTAATGCTTCAGTGTCTCTTTGATCACTATTACAAATAAAAATATCATTTAATGTTCTCATTTCTTGTTTCAATTTATGTAATTTGTATTCTAATGTCATTATTTTAGATGTTAAAGTGGCGTATTTTCTATTATTTTTCTTCTTAATGCACATTTTTTTGTACACTTTTGGCTTAATATGATAAGTTTTACCAACAATCATTTCGTCGTCATCATTGTTTAGTTCGTTTGTGCATTCATCAGATAAAAAGCTAGATTCTGTTACTTCTTTCAGTTTGTGGATTAATGTGTTTTTATTTCCAGCTCGTGAAATTCCTCGGTTTTTTAATTCCATTTTTATTTCGTTTACTGTTAAATTTTCTATCTTTCTCTTATCCATTGTAGTTTGTATCTATAAATGCCTGCTTGCGTAGCACTAACTTGATTTTTATAATTTTTTCACCTATTGGTAGATAATATTAATTTGGTGTTTTTCTATTAACTGTTTACTATTAAAAATTGCATTTTTATAAGAGCACGATTTAAATGTGATATTGGTATACTGGCACGCGAATACGATGCATCATGTTATTTAAACATATTTTCATTTGGTTCTTTTAATAATTCTAAATTTAGTTTACCTTGAGGTTAAATTAATTGTTATCGATTGTTATAAATAACTAATATAATTAATGGACTCCAATTATATATCTTTTATATTTATGGTAATTGGGTTAATTTATCTTATTTAAATTATTACATCTTAATTTTCGTGGTTGAACGGTTGCCCAATATAAATATCTGTTGATAGTTCGCAGCCACGTGGCGCCTTTACAAAAAATAAGTACGAACCGCCCAACTGCACGGGTTAGCCTGGACACAACAGATATTTTACCTGGCCATTAATTTAATTAAGATCGAATTAATCCAAGTTTGTTAATAAGGAAGAAAATAGCGTCACAGTTTAATGCTTTATTTGAAAATAATAATTTTATTTAAGAATACGCATATATTTTAGGTACCTATCCACAGGACTTTCATTTAGAAATTTAGCAACGAGTTTGAGAATGGGAGTTTGTACCGTAAACAAAATTGTCTTTGAAACATGTGATATAATCTTGAACAAATTTTTAGAGGAATTTATGTCAATTCCAAGCCAACAGAAATTAGAAAATGTTGCGGAAGGCTACTACAGGCGCTAGAAATTTCCCAACTGTATAGGATTGATGGCAAACATTTTCAGATAAAGTGCCCAGCAGGAAGTGGATCTCACTACTGTAAAATACAACTCTCTAGTTTTGCAAGCAGTAGCTGATGCTGACAACAAATTTGTCACAATCGAAGTAGGAGCAAGAGGAAAGCAAAGTGATGGAGGAACATTTTCATCCTCAACTCTAGTTCATCTACTTGAGACTAGTCAGTTCAATATGCCACCAGGCAAAGAATTGCCGGGTACATAAATGAACTTGTGTGGCCGAATGATTGATTTATTTATAATAATAAACAATTAAAAGAAATCAAAAGAATTATATTTATAAAGATGTTGTTAATTTAAAATACAAAATTCGACTAAAGACTGTTTACGATAATTTTATTTTATATGAGAGCTTATCTCATGGTTTTGTTACAACACGCAAACAGTTCTTAGAAGTGTTATTGTAATAGAACACAATATGCACATTCTGCATATTGTGGCTTATTGCCGTTTATGTTAGTAAATTATCCAATAGGTTACACTGCGTGTACTAAATCTAATTAAAATGTTATAAAAGGAAATATTAGGGAAGACAATATAACACCTCCCTTCTATAGATTTCAAACTAATTAATAATTTAGAAAGTGGTGGCAGGTTCATCAGGTTTATTTGATTTCCTTTTATAGCATCTTTTTCTATTAAAATAGCTCAAAATAACTAAAAGTACAATACAAGTTATTACATAGACACTAATATTAGAATGAATTACGTAATTGTGTGAGAATTGTAGTTTTTTCAATTTAACTTTAGTTTTACGTAGTTCATCCTTTATATAAATTGGTTGTAACTCTTTTACAGTAACATTCGTATAGTTCATAAATCTAGGAATATAATCTATGAATTCAAAATTACTGCTAACATTATTAAATAAATAATTTTGAACAACTTTGTTTTTTATGTAATATTTACAGTGGTCGTCTGTATTAAGATAATATCTTCCCTTGAGGTACTTAGTTTTAATAATGTTACTTCAATTTTGTGTAATTTTGATTTCATTTGGACTAATAGCAAAAATTAACTTTTCGACATATAATATTTCTAAATCTATGATTTCGTAAATTTCTTTTACACAATTATCAGTATTATATCTTATATTACTTAGCAACTTGATTTCACAAGGGGTATCGTTTTGAACTTTGTGTTCTATCAGAAATTGACAAATAGCATTACTTCTGTATTTTTACAATTAAACGATATAACGTATTTATCGTTATTTATGGCAATTTCATTTAAATTCATTTGAAATTTATAAAAGTTGTGGTTCTTTGTTAATATTAGAATATTATATAGTTTATAATGGGTGTAGAATGAAGTATCAATTAACGGGATTTTGATTAAGAAGGTAACTTTATAATTAACAGTGTAGAATTTAATGTCCATTAAAGTTTCTAAATCATATCATTGGAGTTTCTTTTAATACCTTTTGATTTTTGTAGAGTTCCGTTATTTGCTCCTCAATCTTTTGTCCATCTTCAAAATTTAAATTGCCTGTAATATAACTTAGTGTATCCCCTACGAAATTAAATAATCCTCGTTTGTTTCTATATTGTTTGAAAATGATTTGTAACATGGAAAATATTTTAACCTCATGTTGCTTTATTATTTCTGAAGTACTTTTTAAATAGTTACTATCAAAAGCATTATCCTGTCTGGAGTGTATGTAGTCTCTCCAAGTATCGATCAGCTGTGAATAATTTATAGTAATCGCTAAGGTTACTTGTTTTGCTGTTGAACAATATATTCTGTTTAACTGGTAGTAGAGGGATTTTATTCTCGATTCTCAAAAATTTGCCTTGCACCAGGCTTATTCCAATGAGAAAGAATCTGTAACAATAGATTTGATTGTATCAATATGGTATTCAAAATGTTTACCTTGTTTATTTTTTACTTTTATTTTGTTGTTTTGCATTATTTCTATAATCTTAAAAAGATCTTTAGATAAAGGATTAGTTTTTGAATATTTTAACGGAAATTTAACAAAGATGCTTTGACCTACTTTCAATTATTTTTTATTTCGATTTTCATTCTGTTTATTAATATACTTTTCTTTGTGTTGCTGTTGTAAATTTGCAATTTCTTTGTTGATTGTTTGAATTTGTTCTTTATGATTATTAATTATTTCTGAATTTATATTTTCGTTCTGAATGCCCAAAATTTCCCTAAATCTTCCAAAAAATAGCTCAACTGGTTTTCTTTTTGTAATATTATTAATTGAATTATTGTAGTAGATAATGGTTAAATTCATAAAATCCTCGTCTTTAATAAGTATTCTAATGTGCTCTATTAGGGTGGAATTGAGTCTTTCGATTTCTCCATTCGATTTTGGATTATTGGGCGTAATGAAGTGGCAATTAAATTATGGAGTTCAAATCAAATCTTTTATGACAGCATTATTAAATTCTTGTCTCTTATCAAACACTATATTTTCTGGTATGCCGAAATTACTAATATATTTAATTAGAGATTTTGCAATTTCTACTGCAGTTTTGTTTCTCATTTCAATTGCTTGTGCAAACTTACTAAACGCATCGATTACTGTTAAGAATATTCTATTTTTAATTTTGAATACATCGCAATGTACCCTCTCCATAGGTTTCGTAATTTTATTTGTTACTTGTAACTGAGTGTTGACGGGATGTCTATCATAATTGTTTTTTTGACACACTTCACACTTGTTAATATATTGAATAATATCGTTATGGTAATTATTCCAATAATAATTTCTCCGAATTGCATTGAATACTTCAGTTATTCCTCTATGATTATTTTCTTCATGATACTTTTTTATTATTGACAACTGTTCGCCCTTGTCTGTTACCACAGTTACTTCTTTAACACATCTAATTAGTTGGAGACGATCATTAAGATTTTCAGAAACAATTTTACATAAGATCTGGTAAATTTGATCTGAACACAATATGAAATATTTTTTATTTACTAAGTTTTGTCTCATGAATTGAACTAAATTGATATTCATTATTTGCATTTAATTTTACTTTAAAAATATTTTTCTTTTGTTTAACTATTCTGCTAAACTTATATTCTCTCTGATAGCTTGTAATAAAAATTTGATAATTTTGAATATTTATAGGACTTGTGGAGATAGAAATTGAATTTTGGTTATTTGGGTTTTTATTAGAATTTACCGATTGATCGTCTGAATCATGATTATTGATAACAGAGATATTTGATTGATGATTAATCTCAAGCCTGGAAAGTGCGTCCGCATTAATGTTTTGCTTTCCTGCTTTATATTTGATTTCATATTCGAATTCAGCTAATTTCATTTTCCAACGTTCTAGTTTTGCATTTGGTTCTTTGAGGTTATGTAACCAAATAAGTGGTTTATGATCAGTTATCAGTATAAACTTACTTCCATAAATTTACGGTCTAAATTGTCTACAAGCAAATATTACTGCAAGAAGCTCTTTCTCTATTGTAGAGTATTTGACTTCAGTTTCGGACAACGTCCTTGGTGCATAGCAAATAGGTCGTTCGTCATTATTATTATTTACTTGACTAAGAATCGCTCCTAGTGCATAATTTGAAGCATCTGTTGTAATAGTAAAAGATTTCTCGAAATCTGAATATTGAAGCAGAGGGGGGTTTATTAAAATATCCTTGCATACTTTAAAACTGTTTTGATATTCATCATCTTTTAAGTTTAAAGTTGCATTCTTCTTTAAATATTTAGTCATGGGTTTTGTTAATTTTGCGAAATTCGGAATGAATTTTCGATAATACCCCAGAATTCCCAAAAAGCTTTTTATCTATGTTCTTGTTTCTAGTATTTTTAATTTGGTAATTGCTGCAACCTTATCCGGATCTGGTTTTATGCCGTTATTCGTAACTAAATGACCTAAATATTTAACTGATTCCGTAAAAAACTCACATTTGTCCAATGATATTTTTAAATTTGCTTCTTGTAATCTAGTAAACACTTTTCGTAATTTATCTAAATGTTCCTGTAATGATTTGGAATAGACAATTATATCATCCAGATAAACTAAACAGGTATCTTTTAATAAATCTGACAATATAAAGTTCATGCATCTCTGGAAAGTTGCAGCGGCGTTTTTAAGCCCAAAAGACATTCGAATGAATTCGAATTGTCCTTGTTCAGTGCAAAAGGCTGTTTTTGACCTATCAGTTTTTTTAATTTCGATTTGGTGGTAGCCTGATGCCAGGTCCAATGTTGTAAAATATTGAGCCCTCCCGAGTTTATCTAATATGTCACTAATATTAGGTATTGGGAATTTATCCCCTACCGTTTTTGTATTCAGCTTTCTATAATCTATTACCTTTCAAAATTTTGGTATTCCCGAATGATCTAGTTTTTTCGGTACTAATGATACAGGGCTAGCGTATGGACTTGAGCTAGGAACAATTATGTTTTGTGGTAATAATCTACAAATTTGATTTTCGATCTCTTTATGTTGACTGAGCGATTTACGATATGGTTTTAAATAAATAGGTTTGTCATCTGTCAACTTTATTGAATGTTGAATTTTTGAGGTGAAAGTTTCAGTTACTTTCATCATACAATAGGTCTTTAAAATTATAAATTAATGGTATCAATTTTTCTCTTTCCTCTTGATTTAAATGATCGATTTGTAATCTATTTCTAACATTATCGTTTAAAATTTGTGATATTGTTTGATCACATAATAAATTATTGACATTTTCAATAGGTTCATCGTAATAAAATAGTATTGATGCATTAGTTAAATGAAGCATCTGATTTTTATAATCTATTTTAGCTTGTAGTTTAGTTAACATTGTTGACCCAACTAATCCTTTGAACTTATTTGAAAATTGTACAACGTTCCATCGAAAATCATTTTGATTTGATTTAAAACTAACTAATGCTGGAGTTATAGCAATATATTGGTGGTAAGTAGTATTGTGCATTGTCTTTATGGTGAATGGGTGATAGATTAAATATTCGTTAAAGTATAAATTTGCCAAATCAGGGTCAATTGTGCTTTCAGTAGCACCAGTGTCAATTAAAATGCGAGCGTTATCTAGTTCAGGTATTTTTATAAAAGGTAATTTTGTATGTCCACTATTATTTAACTGAATTTCTTCTAGAGAATATAAATCATAGTCTTTAAAATTGCAATTATCATTTTCGATATTTTTATAATAATCATAAATCAAATAATTATCTAAGTAATTTATATTGAAATTTTCTAAATAAAACTTGGAATTATTTTCTGTTACTAAATTATTTAATGTTGATTCAAAATCTACGTTGGTTGCATTATTGAGGCGGTTGTGTGAAAATTTTCACCTGATTCGTCATTTTCAATTTGCTTTTGAGTTATCTCATTGCATGATACTGCATTCGTATCATATTCGTTGATGTCTAGAAAATTATGGATTTCATTATAATCCTCATTTTCATCATAGTTTCTTAAGTCGTTTGATTCCTGTTGAAAAATTCTTTTTCCGTTAGTAAATGCCATTATAGGTTTATTTGGACTGTTGAAAAAATTACTCTGTGTGGGAACTCTAAATTTTGAGTTAGATGAGTCTACTTCCATCGGTTGGGGGTTTTGTATTTGTCTCCGGTTTTGAAAAGAGTTATTAAAATTTGAAGTTTGAGGTTGTTCTGTATTATAATTACGAAAGTAATTAGGAATTTGGGTAAAATTTTGATTTCCTGTAAAGTTTTGGGGTTGTGGAAAATTATAATTTCGCAGAAATTGCGGTCTATTTTGTGAATAGTTCGGATTTTGTAAATTATTAAATCCTCTTTCTTGATTATTTGGAATGTTCACTCTTTGATTGGAGAGTAGTGTATTTTGTGACCCTTGGGCTAAATTTTTAGTTTGGTAATTGTTACGATTTAAATTTGAATATTTTTGAAACTGAGTTAACCACTCACTTTATTGCTATTGAAATAATAATAATAATAATAATAATAATAATATTTATTTCAAAACGAACAAGTTACATATACATATAAAAATAGATGTACATCACATTGTGTTTGATGACGTCAAAAAGTGTTTAATAATTTAATTTATGTAGTCTTTAATCGAATAGGGTTCCAGTTCCACAAGATATTGTAAAATTTCATTTTTAAATTCTTTTTGTTATCAGCTTTTTTCCTGATTGCTTCTGGCAAGTTGTTGTAAAATTTGATACACCTATAAAGTGTACCATCTTCAAATTTTTTTAGACGGTGACCGCGGATTTGCATTAAAGATTGTTTTCTTAAATTGTAACTAGTTTCTTTGTTTAAATAATCTGCAAAAAGAGATGGGTGGTTGTTTAAAAATAATAGACAGCGGTACATATACAATCCAAATACTGTTAGAATATTTTGTTGTTTAAAAACTCCACGACATGAATCATTGTATTTTTTGTTTGTAATTATTTGAAGAGCTCTTTTTTGGGTAACAAAAATGTTTTTTTGTGCCAGGACATCCTCCCCAGAAAATTATGCCATATTGTAGTAAAGAGTATATATTAGCATATTATATGATTTTAAGTGCATCAGAATTAGCTTCTTTTGATAGAACTCGAAGACCATAACATGCGGTGTTTAATTTTGCATTTAGGTAAGTAATGTGATCGCTCCAGTTTAAGGTATTGTTTACTTGAATTCCAAGAAACTTTGTGCATGAGGTACATGTTATGTTTTGTCCTATAAGTGTGATGTCATTGACGTTATTGTAGCTTTGGTAGTTTAAAAAAAACATTACATTTGTTTTTTCTGCATTAAGTATTAATAAATTTTCTATAAACTAGTTATCTGCTGCTGTCAGGCATATATTTGCATCCTGAATACAATTTTCTAAATTGTTGCTGTTAATTAGAAAGGTGGTGTCGTCTGCGTAATTAATTATTTGCACATTGTTTCTTTGAAATAGTGATGGCAGTTCATTTATATAAATTGCAAATAATAGGAGAGCCAGTATGCTTCCTTGCGGAGCTCCGACGTTTACTGCTGTTAATGTGGATTCTTCAAGGTTGCCTTCTTTTCTCACTATTACCTTTTGGTATCTGTTTTTGAGATAGTTTTCTATCCAATTAAGAGATGTTCCTCGTACTCCATAGTGTCTTAGTTTTTTTTAATAATACTGAATATGGTTAATGCTGTCAAACGCCTTTGTTAGATCGACAAATATTCCACATGGCACATGTTTATTTTCTAAGCTATTTAAAACTTGCTGGGTAAAATCAAAAATAGCTGTGTCAGTGTTTTTCTTCTTCATAAAACCATGTTGGTTTGGATTCCATAACTTGTTATCGTGCATAAAGTTATAAAGTCTTTCAAACATAATTTTTTCAATGACTTTTGATAACGTTGGTAAGAGACATATTGGTCGATAGCTTGAAGGATCGGTTTTTGTTCCTTTTTTAAATAGCGGTATAACCATTGCTACTTTTAACTTATAGTTTCTTATAGCTTCATCTAAATTATTTATCTCTTTATTAATTAGATAATCACCTAGTTTGGGATTAATTAGCATAACTGATTTTAAGAACGCCTGTAATGCCATTTGTCTGAAAACTTCTGATTTACAATTTCTCACTGCGTCAGTATAAGTCGCATTCATTATCATTTTTGTATCATAAAAAGTTATTAGTTCTCTCACCTCATTTCCTATCTTTATAATATTAGTATTTGTTGGAGTAAAATTTATTATATCTAATTCCAGTGTATTTTCAGATCGTGGATCTGAGTACATTTCCCTTAGCGCATTAAATACCTCATTTTTTGTTGTTAAACGTCTACTCGCGATTATTCTGAGCGTTCGCCTTCTAACCTACTCTTAATGCAATCCATTAAAAACGCGTCCGGCACATTAATATTAGCTGCGTATCTATTATAAAAATTTTCTGATATTTCTAAAAACAAAGGTAGTACACGGTAATCACCTGAAAATTTCGGAATTACACTGATTTTGCATGAAGTAATAGGAATCACCATGTTAATTTGATTTCTTAAAATAGGGCTTCTAGATCTTTTGCGAATCATATAATAATTTAAAAATATTTATATAACTTACATTAACTTAATACTATTTATTATCTTAACTTAATATCCACTCCTTGTTGTAGATCTTTTCCCTGATGTTGTTAGTCCAGTTGGTTGACTCGGAAATTTTTATCCTCGTTCTTTCTCTGGTAGCGGGTTGATGCTGCTGCTCCGTCTTGTTCCTTTGGAAATGTTAATCCTCCGTACTCCACGGTAGCGGGTTGATGCTGCTGCTCCGTCTTGTTCCTTTGGAAATGTTTATCCTCCGTACTCTACGGTAGCGGGTTGATTGTTGCTTCTCTACGGTAGCGGTGTATTGTTGCTGCTCCGGTTTAATCACTTGATTCATTTAATTAAAACTTTATAACCACCGTCCAAAACTGGTAGTGGGTTCTCAAATTCGTACTGAATTCTACCTTGACTGCGCCAATTAACTTGTGTGGCCGAATGATTGATTTATTTATAATAATAAACAATTAAAAGAAATTAAAAGAATTATATTTATAAAGATGTTGTTAATTTAAAATACAAAATTCGACTAAAGACTGTTTACGATCATTTCATTTTATATGAGAGCTTATCTCATGGTTTTGTTACAACACGCAAACAGTTCTTAGAAGTGTTATTGTAATAGAAAACAATATGCACATTCTGCATATTGTGGCTTATTGCCGTTTATGTTAGTAAATTATCCAATAGGTTACACTACGTGTACTAAATCTAATTAAAATGTTATAAAAGGAAATATTAGGGAAGACAATATAACACATATATAAAAGCTTCCCACGTTTTGATAAGTTTTCTTCTAGAAATCTTGACCCAGTCAAAGAAAATTTTAATAATTGGCTTTCAATGGCTAGGAAGTGCATTTAATGTGCTTTTGGCATATTACTGGCCAAATGGCTTGTATTAGGTAAAGATATTGAGGTTAGCACAGATAAGGCGCAAAAATAATAAAATGTGTATGTATTTTTTTACATAATAGTGATCTTCATTTTTGTCAAGAAATGGTAAGCCATTTTCCAAAAAGTCGAAATGAACCAGAATTGGTACGACATGCCCACAAGGAGCGAGTTATATATGTAACTAAATATACCCAGATAAGAAGATTTCATTCCCATGCACCTGCATCGTAGGTGTTAATCTGCATGCTGTGATTATTAACACGTAATGCAGCATAAACACTTTTGTAGAATAGTATAAATACTAACCATATGTTAATTTTAGTTAGTTATGAATTTGTAGCCTGCAAGGCATTATAATATTAATAAAATAAAAAATAATCAATTAATAAATAAATAATCAAACGAAAGACTGGTTTGCCATCTAGTTGCAATTTTTAATACTAAAATGTCCGCATTAATCGGTATCATTTTAGCATTTATGCAATTGGCAGTCATTTCGCGGCTATAACGATTTTGAATCGCCAATAAATTATGAAATGAATTAATAATTTATTCAAAATCAGTCAATCGAATCACAGCACTTGCGTCTAAATATCAGATCCATCATTGATCTCGACGTGTGTAATACGCATGCGGCGAAACTCGGAACTATTTGTCGGACGGTAATTTTAAATCACACCTAGACATCTATAATATTGTTTGATTATTTAAATTGAATAAGTACTGATTTTCTCTTTTAAAATTAGATTAATTAATTAATGATAACTTATTATTATGATTGTATGTAGTTGTTGCGTTCGATTGACTTATGTTTTCACTTTAAATCATTTAAAGTGATTCATATTTGTAAAATTGTACGTGCGGCGTTATCATATCACCTATGAAATGGAAATAATCAAGCTACCAGTCACGTCGCAACTGCAATTGTTTTATTATTTCATAAAGTAATAGTTGTGTTCAGTTCAGTGTTATGTGTAAATAATAGTTATTGTTAATTATTATTGAAAAATCATGGAGAAAATCAGTAAATGTTCCGAATGCAATCAAATTTTTAGTAACGTGTCTAATTTAAGAAGGCAATTCCGTAAATACCACAAAGACAAAGTTGAAGAAATTTCTCCATTAGTATACAAAACATCTGTAAAACAGTATAGCTGTAGTATCTGTGGTAAAAGTTTTGCCTACAAACAAAATTTGCAACGACATGTTAAAACACATAAATTATTGCAAGTGAGTGAAGTAATAACAAATACACCTGTAAAGGTCGCTTCAAAAAAATTCCCAATGTGTGAGTATTTTACAACTCATAAAAATGACTTAATTGTTCATTTTAAAGAAACACATAAAATTGAAATCCAATCAGAAACAATTAAATTTGGGTCTGAAAATCAATTTTATGAATAGAAAAATAAAATTGAAACAAGCACTACTGCAAAATTTATAAAAACTGAATCTTTAAAACAAAAATCAATTATTTATTTTGTTTGTAATCGCTCTAAAAATTATATAGATGTAGTCAAAGAAAAAAGAAAACGACACTTTATAACCCAAGGAAATGACAAAATTAATGCTGTATGTCCTGCAAGTATCAAATTAATAAAAAATAATAACGACAACGGTTGCAAAATTGTATTTATTAAAACACATGTAGGCCACGCCATGGATTTAGGACACATACACTTAAATCAAAGTGAACGACACAATATAGCGCAACAAATGTCTAAAAATATACCTTTTGACGAAATTCTGAATGACATCCGTGACTCTGTAGTTGGTTCAGAATTAGAAAGACTGCATTTGTTAAATAGAAAAGACTTGCACAATATTAAAAAAAGCTTCAATTTAACTTCTCTTGCTGTAAGGCATTTGAACGACGCAATTAGTGTTGATGCATGGGTTAGAGAAATGAATGAAGAAAAGCGTTGTGTATTATTTTATAAACCACAAGGAGAAATTTCTCAGCAAGTTCCTGAATTGAAATTTGAAGATTTTGTTTTAATAATTATGACGTCTGCACAAAATTTTTTGTTTATTAAATATGGTTCAGATGTCATCTGCTTAGACCCTTCTAAGACTGCTTAGACCCTTCTAAGCAGATGACATCTGAACCATATTTAATAAACAAAAAAATTTGTGCAGACGTCATAATTATTAAAACAAAATCTTCAAATTTCAATTCAGGAACTTGCTGAGAAATTTCTCCTTGTGGGTCCCTACCCACGGATTAAATAGCTACAATTTTGAGTTAACAACTTTATTAGTGCTTGATGACTTTAGAAAAGGATTCCCATGTAGTTTTTTAATATCTAATAGATTAGACAAAGAAGTTTAAAGATTGTTTTTTTCTAAAGTGAAAAATGAAACTCACATTAAATTTTTATGTCCAATACGGCAGACGAGTTTTATAATGCTTGGCTGGAAGTGATGGGAACACCTGAAAAACGGTAACTATTTGTTTATTTTTTTATATGTAGGTAATTTAATTAATAAGCATGTTTTAGATTGTTTTGTACTTGGCACGTAGATCGAGCATGGATGAAAAACTTGAATGAAATCAAGATAAAAGAGAAACAGGTATAATAAGATAATATTTAAAATTAATTTTTTTTTTTAGATTGAAATATACAAAGTATTAAGAACGCTTTTAGAAGAAAGAGATGCCAATATTTTTCAAATTATAATTAACAAATTTATTGGAACTGAAGACTCCAAAACAGAGAAGTTTATAAAATATTTTAAAGACAATTATAGTCATTCTGTCGAGAATTGGGCTTTTACGAAATAATAAAGTAAATTTACTTAGAAGGCAAAAAAGTAAAAAAGGTGGATAAAGCAATAAATGCTATAATGAAATTTGTAAAAAATAAACTTTTTGATAGACTAATTTCTCAGCACAAAAAAAAAGTTTGCACCAAAATTAAAAACATTCGCATTTGTCACAAATATATGGAAAACTTGGATGCAAGTTTAATTGCAAAAACTAAATTTGGTTGGGAGATTCCATCAAAAAATTCAAACGAGTTATACTTGGGTCAAGAAATAAACCAAACATCCTGTAACCAATGCCAATTGCTTTGCACAAATTGTAACATTTGTATTCATAAATACCATTGTCTTCTTTTCTTTGAGCATTTTTGACAATTTCGTTTAAAATGGAATATTTTTCGTCAACATTTTCTTCTTGAATGTGTAACTGCTCATCTTGATTTTCTTCTTGGGATTCTGGAATAATGTAAATGTATTTTAGAATTGCAAAAGTGTTACATTTTTAAATTATTAAAGTTAAAATAAATAACAATAAACTTACCAACACAGTTTTCTCCTTTTGCAAAAGTGGCAATTAAATGAATATGTTTACACATATTAAATTTAATAGCAGAATCGACACATGAACAATGGTATTTATGAATACAAATGTCACATTCCGTGCAAAGTAATTGGCATTGGTTACAGGATGTTTGGTTTATTTCTTGAACCAAGTATAACTCGTTTGAATTGTTTGATGGAATCTCCCAACCAAATTCAGTTTTTGCAATTAAACTTGCATCCAAGTTCTCCATATTTTTGTGGCGAATGCGAATGTTTTTAATTTTGCTGCAAACTTTTCCTTTATACTGAGAAATTAGTCTATCAAAAAGTTTATCTTTTACAAATTTCATTATAGCATTTATTGCTTTATCCAGCCTTTTCACTTTTTTGCCTTTTAAGTAAATGTACTTTATTGTTTCGTGAAATCTTTCTAGGTGCATGTTTGTATTAACACCTGCATGAAGCCTAAATGCGTAAGCCCAATTCTCGACAGAATGACTATAATTGTCTTTAAAATATTTTATAAACTCCTCTGTTTCGGAGTCTTCAGTTCCAATAAATTTGTTAATCATAATTTGAAAAGTATTGGCATCTCTTTCTTCTAAAAGCGTTCTTAATACTTTGTATATTTCAATCTAAAAAAGACAATATATTACAACAAAATATTTTAATTTTAAATATTATTTAGAAGTGATGGGAACACCTGAAAAACGGTAACTATTTGTTTATTTTTTTATATGTAGGTAATTTAATTAATAAGCATGTTTTAGATTGTTTTGTACTTGGCACGTAGATCGAGCATGGATGAAAAACTTGAATGAAATCAAGATAAAAGAGAAACAGGTATAATAAGATAATATTTAAAATTAATTTTTTTTTTTAGATTGAAATATACAAAGTATTAAGAACGCTTTTAGAAGAAAGAGATGCCAATATTTTTCAAATTATAATTAACAAATTTATTGGAACTGAAGACTCCAAAACAGAGAAGTTTATAAAATATTTTAAAGACAATTATAGTCATTCTGTCGAGAATTGGGCTTTTACGAAATAATAAAGTAAATTTACTTAGAAGGCAAAAAAGTAAAAAAGGTGGATAAAGCAATAAATGCTATAATGAAATTTGTAAAAAATAAACTTTTTGATAGACTAATTTCTCAGCACAAAAAAAAAGTTTGCACCAAAATTAAAAACATTCGCATTTGTCACAAATATATGGAAAACTTGGATGCAAGTTTAATTGCAAAAACTAAATTTGGTTGGGAGATTCCATCAAAAAATTCAAACGAGTTATACTTGGGTCAAGAAATAAACCAAACATCCTGTAACCAATGCCAATTGCTTTGCACAAATTGTAACATTTGTATTCATAAATACCATTGTCTTCTTTTCTTTGAGCATTTTTGACAATTTCGTTTAAAATGGAATATTTTTCGTCAACATTTTCTTCTTGAATGTGTAACTGCTCATCTTGATTTTTTTCTTGGGATTCTGGAATAATGTAAATGTATTTTAGAATTGCAAAAGTGTTACATTTTTAAATTATTAAAGTTAAAATAAATAACAATAAACTTACCAACACAGTTTTCTCCTTTTGCAAAAGTGGCAATTAAATGAATATGTTTACACATATTAAATTTAATAGCAGAATCGACACATGAACAATGGTATTTATGAATACAAATGTCACATTCCGTGCAAAGTAATTGGCATTGGTTACAGGATGTTTGGTTTATTTCTTGAACCAAGTATAACTCGTTTGAATTGTTTGATGGAATCTCCCAACCAAATTCAGTTTTTGCAATTAAACTTGCATCCAAGTTCTCCATATTTTTGTGGCGAATGCGAATGTTTTTAATTTTGCTGCAAACTTTTCCTTTATACTGAGAAATTAGTCTATCAAAAAGTTTATCTTTTACAAATTTCATTATAGCATTTATTGCTTTATCCAGCCTTTTCACTTTTTTGCCTTTTAAGTAAATGTACTTTATTGTTTCGTGAAATCTTTCTAGGTGCATGTTTGTATTAACACCTGCATGAAGCCTAAATGCGTAAGCCCAATTCTCGACAGAATGACTATAATTGTCTTTAAAATATTTTATAAACTCCTCTGTTTCGGAGTCTTCAGTTCCAATAAATTTGTTAATCATAATTTGAAAAGTATTGGCATCTCTTTCTTCTAAAAGCGTTCTTAATACTTTGTATATTTCAATCTAAAAAAGACAATATATTACAACAAAATATTTTAATTTTAAATATTATTTAATTATACCTGTTTCTCTTTTATCTTGATTTTATTCAAGTTTTTCCTCCATGCTCAATCTACGTGCCAAGTACAAAACAATCTAAAACATGCTTATTATTTAAATTATCTACATACAAAAAAATAAACAAATAGTTACCGTTTTTCAGGTGTTCCCATCACTTCCAGCCAAGCATTATAAAACTCGTCTGCCATATCGGACATAAAAATTTTTGGAGTAATGGTGGCTGTTTCATTTTTTACTTTAGAAAAAAACAATCTCAAAATTTCCTTGTCTGATCTATTAGATATTAGAAAACTACATGGGAATCCTTCTCTTAAGTCATCAAGCACTAATAGAGTTGTTAACTCAAAATTGTAGCTATTTAATCCGTGGGTTCCATCCAAGCAGATGACATCTGAACCATATTTAATAAAAAAATCTTTTTGTGCAGACGTCATAATTATTAAAACAAAATCTTCAAGTTTCAATTCAGGAACTTGCTGAGAAATTTCTCCTTGTGGTTTATAAAATAATACACAGCGCTTTTCTTCATTCATTTCTCTAACCCATGCATCAACACTAATTGCGTCGTTTGGGTGCCTTACAGCAAGAGAAGTTAAATTGAAGCTTTTTTCAATATTGTGCAAGTCTTTTCTATTTAACAAATGCAGTCTTTTTAATTCTGAGCCAACAACAGAGTCACGGATGTCATTCAGAATTTCGTCAAAAGGTATTTTTTTAGACATTTGTTGCGCTATATTGTGTCGTTCACTTTGATTTAAGTGTATGTGTCCTAAATCCATGGCGTGGCCTACATGTGTTTTAATAAATACAATTTCGCAACCGTTGTCGTTATTATTTTTTATTAATTTGATACTTGCAGGACATACAGCATTAATTTTGTCACTTCCTTGGGTTTTTAAGTGTCGTTTTCTTTTTTCTTTGACCACATCTATATAATTTCCAGAGCGATTACAAACAAAATAAATAATTGATTTTTGTTTCGAAGAATCAGTTTTTATAAATTTTGCAGTAGTGCTTGTTTCAATTTTATTTCTCCATTCATAAAATTGATTTTCAGACCCAAATTTAATTGTTTCTGATTGGATTTCAATTTCATGTGTTTCTTTAAAATGAACAATTAAGTCATTTTTATGAGTTGTAAAATACTCACACATTGGGCATTTTTTTGAAGCGATCTTTACAGGTGTATTTGTTATTACTTCACTCACTTGCAATAATTTATGTGTTTTAACATGTCGTTGCAAATTTTGTTTGTAGGCAAAACTTTTATCACAGATACTACAGCTATACTGTTTTATAGATGTTTTGTATACTAATGAAGAAATTTCTTCAACTTTGTCTTTGTGGTATTTACGGGAATGCCTTCTTAAATTAGACACGTTACTAAAAATTTGATTGCATTCGGAACATTTACTGTTTTTCTCCATGATTTTTCAATAATAATTAACAATAACTATTATTTACACATAACACTGAACTGAACACAACTATTACTTTATAAAATAATAAAACAATTGCTGTTGCGACGTGACTGGTAGCTTGATTGTTTCCATTTCATAGGTGATATGATAACGCCGCACGTACAATTTTACGAATATGAATCACTTTAAAAGATTTAAAGTGAAAACATAAGTCAATCGAACGCAACAACTACATACAATCATAATAATAAGTTAAATTAATTAACAAAATAATAAGAAAAATATAATGATTATTTATTTAAACTAACTTTAAAACATGTGAAATAAGAACTTAATAAATCTAAATAATAATATAATTTTATACATGTATAGACGTTATTTAAAATTACTTACTAACAGGTCTAACGCGTAAGTCAAGTCCAACTAGTTTTGTTATTTAAACAATATTTAAAAATATTTATTATGTACATACAATCATAATATAAGTTATCGTAAATTAATTAATCTAATTTTAAAACATAACATAAGTACTTATTCAATTTAAATAATCAAACAATATTTTAGATGTCTAGATGTGATTTAAAATTACCGCCCGACAAATAGTTCCGAGTTCCACCGCATGAGTATTACGCACGTCGAGATCAATGATGGATCTGATATTTAGACGCAAGAAATCACAGCGGCCAAGGGTCAAGCATAGACTAGTAGCAAGACTTCAATTTTCTCGCAAACATTTGAGTTGGACACTGGTACAATGGAGGACTGTACCGTTTACTAGCAAGTCTAGATTCAGCCTACATTCGCCAGATAGAAAAGAACGAGTACGAAGACAAACTGGAAAACGATTTGAGGAGTGCACCTTTAAGCCCCGGCTTTTATTTTTTTTAAATATCAAAGATATTTTAAATATAACCTAGTGTGGTACAGCTGTGAGTGTGTGGACAGTTCGTCAAAAGTTGCAAGAAGCTGGCTTAAAATCTTGTAGGCCAGCAGCTGGACCAAAATTACTCCCACGTCAGCGAGTAGCCAGACTTCAATTTTCTCGCAAACATTTGAATTGGACATGTACTGTTTACTAGCAAGTCTAGATTCAGCCTACGGGAGAACGACTAGAAGAGTGCACCTTTAAGCCCCGGCTTTTATTCTTTTTAATCTCCAAGATATTTTAAATATAACTAAGGAAATTAAAAAAAAAAAAAAATTATTTGTTTTCTATTTAAAATTATAGTAATTGAATAGTTGGCAGTAAAAATAATTGTTGTTTAATTTCTGGATTTTTTTTTAAGTTAATATGCAACTTAAAAAACTTTTAAATTGGTGAAATATGCATAAAAACCGAATGTGAATCAAATATGCAACAATGCCTAAAATGGTCGAAATATGCAAATACATATACGCAAATACGTTAGGCTGTGTGACGTGTATTTAATAGTTAGTGAATTCCTCTACCATGAATCAATATACGCACGCCGAGATGACCGATATGCATTTCATGTATGGACTTGCTGATGGCAATTCATTACAAGCTAGACGATTATACATTGAACGGTTTCCTGGCCGTAATATCCAGGACCGAAAAATTTTCGAAAACATTCATCGACGTCTTGTGAAACAGGCACATTAAAACAAAACGGAGAGCCAGGAAGATCAATGACAGTAAGAACGGTACAATTGGAACAGAATGTGCTGGACATGATAAAGAAAGATCGAAGTAGTTCTAAGCGAATAATTGCCAATACTTTAAATGTAAGTCATTGGACAGTTTGAAAAATTCTTAAGGGCAATTTGTTGTATCCATACCACATACAGCATGTTCAGGCACTACTACGTGCTGATTTTCCACGTATTGCGTTCTCAATAGCTTTTGCAAACATTAGTTCTAATCCTTTAATTCCTATCACTTTCTCCCAAGAAATGCAATAAGAAATTTTCATAACAACCATGCGTGGGCAGATAAAAATCCGCATCTGGTATGTGAAGATCGTTTTCAACATCAGTTCTCCTTAAATGTTTGGGTTGGAATTGTAAGCGTCTGTCTAATTAGACCAGTTTTTCTACCAGGAAGACTTACCGGCGAGGTATCATTGGCAACAAGAATTGCAATGTGGTTTATGCACGATGGTGCACCACCACATATCAGTTTAGTTGCTCGTGATTATTTAACAGCAACATACGCAGATCGCTGGATTGGTCGAGGTAAGCCACACGCATGGCCTGCTCGATCCCTAGACTTAAACCCCCTGGATTATTTCTTATGGGGCTATCTGAAGTAATTAGTTTACGCTACTCCAGTGGACAACTTGGACGACTTGCAAAATCGGATAATTACTAGGTGTAACTCAATTAGAAACAACCCTGGTGTGTTTGAAAGAGTTCGACACTCAATGACGAGAAGATTGAATGCTTGTATCCAGGCTGGAAGAAGTCATTTCAATTTATTGCAGATTCAGCAACTTTACATGTAGTTTTTGATAATAAAATGTAACAAACAAACAAAGGGGATTTTCAGAAATCATCATAGGACAAAATATTCTTGGAAAAGGCCAAGGAATAACCCCTTTAATTTTTGCCGCATGTTTACCTAACACCTTGTATACATATATGCAAGTTCCAATGATTACACTAATAATACAGGGAGAAAATATAATACAAGTACATACTTTTATCGAGTCGGAGCTCCGACGACACTGTCAGCACAGAGGAGAGTCTCGGTCGATATGAGTTAATAATTATAGAAATTAGAATGAGTGACAAAACAGTTATAGAAGTAAAACAAAGTGAGTCAAAAAGAAACAAATAAACACAAAATATTACAAAACTGTATTTATGTGTTTAATATACTGAAGTAAACATGTGTATACTTTGACGTTCTTAGATGCTATTAGTAGATCCATATTCGTCAGTAGGTGAATATCCAGCAAGATAAGGTTTTGCCATAACATAGATAGATTGAGCCATAACGTATCGAGAGTATTCAAAGAATAAATCATCGGTTGTACCTACTTCACCGCAGACGCATAATGGATTATTCCCGATGTTGATCTTAAATAGATGCCAAGAGGTTCACAAATGTATAAATCTAAAGCGACTCAAGAGACATACATCTACATTAAAGTGAAATGTTTTTTTTTTTAACCGGGGCCGTTGGTTTACCACTTAATAAATCCGGTTGTAGTAGGTAGTTCCTTTGCTTAGGCTAATGAAATTTAAGTAATGAGTACGTATTTTCAATAAGCTCCTTTTATATTTAAGAATGTAATACAGAAAGCAGAGAAACTAGTAATGGCTCTGACACAAATCATGCCAAATGTGGGAGGTCCGAGAGCGGAGAAACGCAACTCTGGACTCAATACTGCTGTACGCTGCGCTGCGCCTATATGGAAAGAAAGCTGCAACATTAAAAAACCCAGGGTAATCCAAGAAAGAGCCAGAAAGAAAATGACAATCAGAGATAACAACAAATAGAAACAACTGAAAGAACAAAAAAAAGGCAATAGAATAAAAACGATGAAAAAATGAGAAAAAGAATGGCAGAGCAAGATGTAGTCAAATGAACGCAGACTCATACCCGTAGTGCCACTTGGGTAATCAGAAAACATGGAAATCTAAACCACCATATCACACAGATCCTTACAGGACACGGGTGCTTTGAGTCGTACTTAAAGAAAATATGTCTTGCAGTGCATGACGGCTGGGGCCCACTGTGGGGAAACGGATAATCCAGAGCATACATTGATGAAGTGCCCTCGCTGGAGGTACAGAATAAAATCGGAAAGAAGATAACCATCAGCAATCTGACCCCACTTATGGTGGAAAGAGCAAGCAGCTGGAGGGCCATTGATGAAGGAATAAGAAAAATAATGGCAACAAAAAAAAGAAGAGGAAAGGATAAGATAAAAGCCAAAAATAGAATGTGACTTGGACTTTTGAAGTAATACCAGAACGGTGATTCCGCCAGCCCAAGAGGATATAGAGGTTCAGGGTTTTAGTGGGTATACAAGAAACCGGGAGCCCCACAAAATGTGGGTAATGCATTTCTCCTTCACAAGATAAATAAATATATAATAAAAACTTAATCTAACCAATGTCAACACAAATACATATTATTGTATACATAAAATATTAAAATAGTATTTATAATTCTGGCAAATCATAACTTTTTATGTAGTATTTATTATTACACATTATTACAATACATATTTTAAAAAATCTTAATAATTCTTTTATTTTTTATCTTAAATTTAGCTATAATGGCATATGTTTTATGATTTGTGGTAACTTATTGTATAAATTTGTATTTAACATACATAATTAAATAAAAATAACAAAACATATGTATAATATATAATATAATAACTGTGTTTTTCACAAAATAGTCGCACTTGATGGCACTAATTTTTGAATTTATTGAATTTATTTGTTCTACAAACGCCAAATATTTTCTAGTTCTAGTTTATAAAGTGTGAGACGCCCTTGCCCGCAAAATTTAAAAATGGAAAACACCTAATGTAAAAATATGTGACCATCTCTGAGTCAAGTGTACGGAACAAAAATTTGATTTTGCTCAAACCACTGAAATGCCTTTCTCTACATGAGTCCTGACCTTGTGAATTATTTTAGATTTTTTCATTAAGCCATTTTCGAGTAATAAGCAATCACAATTTAAAAAAATCGATTTTCTTGCATTTATTTACATTTTTTGATCGTTTGTAACTTCTCAGAGTTGCATTTTTAGAAAAAAACTGTATTGAAATTTTTTTCCTTAAATTTTGAAAATTTTGCAGAACTTTAAAAGACAGTTTGTCTTAAAAAAAGATGACGGGTATTTTCTTTTTTTCTCAAATATAGATAAAAACGTTCTTTATAAGGTACTTTTTTCTTCAAAATTATTCAAAGAATAAGTTTTCATAGCCAAACATTTTTTTCCATAGATTTTGAAAATGTTGCTGAAATTTGAAAGACAGTTTATCTTAAAAATAAAATAACGGGTATTTTCTTTTTTTCTCAAATATGGATTAATACGTTTTATACAGGGTGTTAGACAAAAAACGTACAACTGCATAACTTTGTTATTTTTTAACTGATTTATACGATTCAAAAACCATTTTAAATGGTTTTTTGAGTATTATAAAGGCCGGTACACACATATTTAACTATATTAAAAATAAAAACAAAATCAAATTTTTGTTCCTTACACTTGACTCAGATAGACTCATGTATATCCAAAGCACTATTTTGCAAGTTTACTCCTTTTCTGATTATTTATAATCTAAAGGGTGATTTATGTTGACAGATAAATATTTTCAAAGCATCAAGTATGTTAATGTTAAATGTTGTTTTGTATCCTAGCAACAAATCTTAGTCATGGCCGAATACAAGACAGAACAACGCATTAAAATTGTTTTGTTTTTGTTGTTATATCTTTTTTTATTTATGTCAAGATTAATTAATTTTTTTGGTAATCAAATTACCAAATTAATTAATCTTGAAATTAAAATTGTTTAAAACTATTATAAAAATAAGAGATCGAGAAAAAGTGCGTTTCATGCTCTACGTAAATATTTTGGTGCTCAAAATCGTACTTATATTATATACCGTTTTCAGAAGTTATAATATTAAAATTATAATTAAATACATATTATAAATATAAATCACTTCATTACAAAATTTATACTCACACAACTTATGATTTTGTTCAAGAATCCTTCCGTTCTGTTGTTTTCATTTGAGTGTCCTTCCGTTCTGTTGTTGTCATTCGAGTATCCGTCCATTCTCTAGTGTTCTCAGTTTAACCAAATAAAACCAAAAACGATAGCATTAAAAGAAATAAAATTATTTTATTGTATGAAAATGATAAAAAATATTTTATTCGAAGTATTGCCCATTGATTGCTAGCTATACATTTTTCTCACCTGTCTGACAATTTGTGGATGCCACGCCAAAAAAACTGTTGCTTGAGGCAAACCAGTCATCGAGCCATTTTTGTAAGAAGTGAAGCGTTGCTCAGCAAGTGCGTGTCCCATCGAAGCAAATAAGTAGTAATAGGACAGTCGTTTCCTTAACCAGTTTTGTTGTGTGTGATGGTGCATTATCATGAAGCAAAATCACTTTTCAGCCTTTTTTGATATTCTGATAGTTTTTCACGTAAAGCTTGATTTAAATCAATCATTTGTTGTCAGTAGCTTTCAGTATTACCGGTTTCGCTTCTTCAAACTTGTTTGGTAGTCTTCCACGTTCTTTGTTTGTCACGTCAAAATCGCCGAATTTTAAAAAAATTCTCAGCATTGTGATTTACCAAGAGCATGCTCACCGTAAGTTTCGTAACTTACGCATTCGATGTGATTTTGCAGCAGTTTTCTTCAAATGGTAACAGAAAATCAATGCTGTCCGAAAATCGTAGTTTGCAGGCACAAAATTCACACATGTTCAACGCAATACAAACTATGATGCTGTTGTATCAAACTTGTATTGTTGTGGGCTGAAAATATTTGCCAGAGATCGTCAACAAGGAAATTGCGCCAATGACGCGGTATGACAGTAACTACATTGACAGCCAGCGCCATCTATGTGCAAATTCCGGTTTCATATTTACAGACCTAGTAAATCAATGTGAAATATAACATTATTCCTATGTACATTATTAAATATTAATAAAAATTGATTAAACCCACCTTTAAATTTGTAGTAAATGCACTTGAATTCACTATTTCCATGCAACAGGTACAAACATACAAAAACAAGAGCACAACAATAGAACGCAATAAAGTAATACCGAAAAGTAATCCCGGTACGCCTATACTAACTGAAGAGAAGGTTTTTACCGCTCGGAGAATCCTATAAACAGATAGGACCACTAGCAAGTTCCTAAGTTTTGTTATGCCTATAAATGATATAGTGGTGCGAAGTAAAATTGTTTGATGATGTAAGGGGAGACCAATGTATCGCTTTAGATATGTTCTTTATACATACATTTTTGTTCTAAATTAAGTTAAGTTTAATCACACCACTACCTACCTAATATTCACTAATTAAGTTAGCGGATATTAGATATATAAATTATGTGAAAAAATAATCTATTATTTAATTGCAATGCTTGTTTACTGTAACCAAGTTACATATTGATTGATTGTGTAAATAGGAGATCCATGCAAACAACTCCGCCCCTTTGTTAAAAACAAACAATCTTCGAAATGCAAATTTTCTACTAACCTTGTCTATTCAAGAGTAGATAATAAATATTTATCAACTATTAAGTCAAGCAAGAGATTATAATAAAATCACAATCAAATAGCCACTAGACATGCATAGACGAAAACTTATTTCTTTTTAATGAAAATGTATACTTAGTACCATGTAGTTGTGTATCTACATACAATGATGCATTGTCATGTCTTATTTATTGTGTTGAAAAAGTTATACAATAAAAGTATACCATTTGCAATACAAAATTTAAGAAAAATTATAATTACTTACTTTAGTTTCCAGAAGCCTTTGCAAGTCTTTCATAAATATCCTAATAATTTCAGATGAAAGTATATATTTTTTCTGGGAATCATAAATGGGTAACATGTTAAAACCAATTGTTGCAAGTAAACTCTTCATTTCATCATCAAATCTATTGCTATCTAAAAGTAATACGTATTATTCTTCAATATTTAAAATAAATTAACAAAATTACGTACCTGCAAATTTTCTTATTATTGATAAAAAATTATGGTGAAATACTATCATATCAATTTTTTTGAAAATTACAATTAAATGAGACAATAATGAAGCCTCATAACTCTTAGATCTATGCTCGTATAATATATTTTCAAATTGAAACCAGTCATTATTCTGAATGCAATCATATAAATCTTTAATATCGTCATCAGTCAATTCTATTAAGGTTTCTGGAATAAAACTATTGAACTTCATTCTTTTGTTAGAAGAAATATTGAGCGAACAAAATTTAATATCTAATATATCTAAATACTGATTCAAATGATGATCTATTATTTTAGACCTAAACTTAATTAATAATCTAGGATTAAAGCCTTCTGAAAAGTTAATAACACTTTTCATTAATAAGTCTCTACACACATTTTCATAATAAATAGCTTCATCCAATATAAAGCATTCCTTCAATATATCCTCAAGTGCTCCATCATCTACGTAACGCTTAAACTTAATTAGCTCTTTAATAACATTCCAATAATATTTTAAAAAGTTAGGTTGTTGTGTGGTTATGGTTAGAAGTATATCACAAAGAACTTCATTATTTTGTCCATACATAAGCAAAACTTCATTTACAGCTGTAGAGAAATCTGAATGAGATTCATTACTATTAGTTAAAGCTTCTATTATATGTTCCACAAATGGTGTTTTGTTATGATCACATAAATTTAATATCTTATCAATCATTCTTATTAAAATATCAACTGAACCCCTTATGCGAAAGCTGTTAATAATATATTTTAAAATTTCGCTGAAAAATTTATGTTTCTGATTGTTAAACAAATGATGATATATATAATGAAGATCCGCACTACTACATTCATTCATTAATATTTCCAAATCCTTAGGTATGTAATGATTATATACACAAGTTTTAGATCGACAGTTTGTATATTTGCATATTGATTGATATGATTTTACTGCATTGTTATGGGCAGGTAAAACTCTTCTATTATTGGCAATTAAACGAGCTAAATCGGTGGCATCACTGACTGTATCAAACTCAGAATTTGTTATTTCTCCTGAATTTCCATTGAATTTGGATACAGAAACATCTTCTATTTCTGACAAAAAAAATACTTTTTTTAAACAAGTTCCTTTAGTTTTTTCATTTTCATATGAAGATTTAGAATTGTAAGTATTTGTCTGATCAGGAATATACCATTTTGTAGGTGGCATTTCAAATCTATGGTTAAAATTTGATAATTTCTTTCTATGATTATACTGTTTATTTTGATAATCTGAGGGCAACTCCAGAATTTTGATTATATCTTCACTAAAACAAAAAAAAATATATAGGATACACAATTCTGCATTCTGCAAACCCAATACACACATTCTTCTAGTGCTAGTGTATAAAAATTTGATTGATCAAAATAACAAAACAATTGACGTTTTTTAGTAGAATGCTAAATTCATTAGACAATAATTAAAAAAAAACAGCTTTAAAATTTAATTAATTTAAATAAAAAAAATATTAAAAGATTAACAAGTTTTATTAATTGCGAGTGTCAATTGAAAGTAAACAAAATTGACCGATTTTATGATTTAAAAATAATTTTTCTAACATTTGTGATCTAAAAAAATAAACTGTTCATCAGCATCTTGAACATAGAAATTCCCATATCCACCCGAGACTAATATTGTAAGTGGTTATAGTAAAGGTTGTAAATTATAGTTAAGCACAATTTTCACGGGCAAGTAAAACTATAGCAAGTTTATATCTGAGAGTACTTGCAAATGATTTGCGCAATGTAAACAGTGTCCGAAAGTTCTCTCCCGGCAAGTAGCACAACTTGCATCAAGTGGTTGCAACATAAATCACTTGCAGGTCTAAACAAGTTGAGAGAGCGCTCTAGACAAGTTAAAGTTTATTTCGCTTTTGTTGAAAGTTGTGTGCAAGTAAATAGTGACGTGTCATTCGCGACCGATTTGTTTATTTTGATTCTTGTTGGTTGAGTTTTATGATCTTGTCTCGATCCAAAGTTGATTGAATTGCAAGATACATGAATAGATGTTAATAATATTGTTGTTAAAAATACATACTAGCTTATTTTACATATAATACTACGTTTTTATTACTTATACGTAATTATTATATAGTTGATGGAATTGACACGTTATTACGTGATAATTCATAATAGAACCACGTTTTAGTAAACAAGAAAAATTATATTTACACAGTAATTTAAAATCAACATTTGCAAAAAAGTCCAAAAAAAAAGAAAAAAACTTTATTAAAAACTAAAGTTTTTTAATGTGGCTATCCATTTTTTGACCCACATTCTTTTTTGGCTTTTTCATTATGTTGTTTTTGTGAAATTGCAATAACAACAGCAGAGGCAGCAACCCTCTTTCTACAGCGAGATATTTTTTCACAATAGAGTATACTATACCGGGTATATGCCCATGCAATTGGCATTTGCCAAGAGAAATTGCCTTTAAAATTTGCTTATATGTAAACGCGTGAGCAAGTTACTCTAAGAAGTGCTATCGCAATTTACTATCCTATGTAAATCAGGCTTTAGAATTGATGGTTTTAACTCAGACCCCAGAATCATAAAAGCTGATGTTCCTCAATGTTCTGCTTTTTAGACAACTCTACTTTTGATTTACATTAATAAACTTCTTCAAATAGTCAATAGTCAGATAAAAACATCCACCATTTTTCATAATTTCCAAAGACCATCATATCAACAAATATAGAATTAGTGGCATGTATAAACAAAGATCTTGAAATAATCTGACTGTTGTACTTCCAACTTTGTCAATTTTAATTCTTAAAAAACACAATTTCTAAATGTTTCAAAGTCAAAACCCAAGATATCAGTCATATTAAAAACTAAATTAAACAACAAATCTTCTATAATTTGTCTTCTTGCAGTTACAATCTGACATAATCTTCGCTGAAAGTTCCTATAAAAATGCGTAATAAGTTCTGTCGTTACAATATGTATTATACAATATGTTTTCCTTGATCAAACCACTAGCTATCAAAATTAATTTGAAAGTACATGTTTACTCAGTGTGGCCTTTGGAATTCTGACAATTAGTTATTCATTAATGTGTCCAACACACACATTTAGACATTGCTTGCGTTTACTAACTACCATATAGATTAGTCAACGGTATTGTCTAGACGTATATATGCCTAGCATTATTCAAAGTTATATAGTTTTGAAAGGTTTAGTAGACTGCACCTTGGTTTACATGAAACTGAAACTTTTGTTAAATCTAAAAAACATTGTTAAAAACCTACTACTATTATACCCTTATCACATTCAACATAAAGCCTTGCTACCCAATAATTACCCGCTTGAAGTATTGCCATTGTTTTTTAAGAATTACTGCCAACAATTTTACTGATATAGTAATTATTTAATAGAACTAATTATTCATTCAGTCATTCATTTCTCAAAAATGAAGTTCCAGGTCTTTTAAAAGAAATAATTTTCATTTTGCACTGTTCTTGTATTTTAAATAATATTTATCCCTACCTTTGAATAAGACATTCTTGACCCAAAAGGTCAACTGAATTTTTTTAATTCCCACACAAAATCAAGATAACTTTTAATTTAATTAATAAATTAATTGTTATAGTTTTATGTATGATTAATTTTTCCTGCTCCTCGAACAGAAATTTACTTTAATACTTTTTTTAAACTTTTAATTACGTATTATTATGTTTAGTTATGAACAATTTTTAATAATAATAAGACAATAGATATTTGAAAAACTTTTATTAAACTGCGACAAGTCCATATTGATAAAAGACAATATTAAAACATTTCATTTTTAACTGTTGTATATCTAATCGGAAATGATTTTTTTGTATATAATTACAAAAAAAACAACCATTTTTAATAACACAACACACAACGGTTACATATGTTTTTAAATTACTGTTTTTTTTAAATAGACTTTCTGCAGTTTGAATATTATAATAAATGCAAATAGAATAGTTGATTCTTATTAAATTAATATCATTTATTTATTTATAGGTTAAAATTATATTTATAAATATTAATATACTTATTATTCATATTAATAAGGTAATGATTTTATTTTATTTATTTATTTTATTTTTATTTTTACATACATGTTTCGATGAGTGAGATCATCATTTTCAATGTATTTATTACCATATTAATATGAATAATATAAAAGGATTTTATAAAATAAAAATAGAAAATATAAAAAATTAATATACTTGTATAAGCTTTGATTTTCTTTATTTAAATATATAATTTTAATATATAAATGATTGACACATTTTTTTAATATTAATGTTATTATATAACGGGATATATTTAAATCTTCATACAGAATTATAAACTTCTTCTATTGAAACGTCATACAATAAATTTGTATGACGTTTCATTATTTGACAATAAAATGACAAATAAATATATGATGTTTGTAAAAAAATAATAATAATTAAAAAAAATTTAAAGATGAACTATACTAAAATGATATAAATTAAATAAAAAAAATAAAAAGAAGATTATCTATTGATGTTATTATATATTTATATTATGATAGTGTTATTAGGTTTTGAAAAAGATACATATATGTAATTAAATTAATTATAAAATAAAGTTACATTTTGAATTATTATATTTGAATTATTGATATATTAAAAATATAAATAATAAAACAAAAGACTGGTATCGCCATCTAGTTGTATCATTTAGCATTTATGCAATAAATTATGAAAATAAATTAATAATTTATTCAAAATCAGCCTAACAAATCACAGCGGCCAAGGGTCAAGCATAGACAATTGTTTCGGTTCTACAAACCTCGTCAGTATGCCTTGTACAAAACAATTGTCTATGCTTCACCATTGGCCAATATGATTCGTTAGACTGATTTTGAATAAATTATTAATTCATTTTCAAAATTGATTGACAATACAAAATCGTATAAAAGCCGCGAAATGACTGGGGTGCCGTCGGTGCATATTTTTGTGTTCGGCTGACAACGCTCTTTTTCAAAACGCCATATTGTAGGATAGACATGCACCGGCATAGAGCAATATCTTCTCACGTCAAATTTCAAAAACGTATATTTAATTTAGGTTTATATGTGCGCACGCGCAAATGTTAATGCGTGTGTCTAACGCCGAATTGGGGAGTGTACGTTTGACCGTAAATATATATGTTTGGTTTGGGAGTGTTCCAAGTTTACTTTGACCCCAACCACGTTTCCCCGGCCGTACATTACAGTGGCGACGAGGTAAAATAAAATTTTAACATGGCTACAGGATCGATTGGTGTTCTTACGGAGTTTAATCCAAAGACATCGGAGTGGTGCGTACACAAAATACGCATGGAGCAATATTTTATTGCTAACGACATCACGGATGAAAAGATACAGCGTGCAGTTTTGTTAAATGGACTAACGCAAGAAGCATTCAAATTAATTGAAAACCTGGTGATTCCGAAGAAACCTGATGCATGTGGCTATAAAGAAATAATTAAGTTTATGGACGAATATTATATGCAAGCAAAAGCCATATTTGTGGAAAGATATCGATTTTATAGTGCAAAAAAGGATCTGCAAGAAACGTTTCAAGAATGGGCTGCGCGGATTAAAAATCTTGCGTCTTATTGTGAGTTCGACACGTTCTTGGATACAGCAATGCGCGACAAGTTTATCATGAGTTTAGAAGCTGGAAAAGTGCGTGATAAATTATTCACCGAAAATGTGCAATTAACATTTAATAATGCACTTAAAATTGCAATTAGTGCAGAAGCAGCAATGTGCCATTATGGAATAAATGATCATCTAGCTGATAAGAATATCAAAGTTGAGGTCTTGGATTTAAATAAAATATCCGAGCGTGGAAAATTCCATCCAGGAGGACGCGGTAGCGGAGGCAACAGCTGGAGCAAAGGAAGACAAGGAGAGCGAGCGCATTTCCAAATACCGCGCGCATCATCTACTTCCAACGCTAAGCAAGAGCAGCGCGAGTATGGAGAATGTAAAAATGTGGACGAACAAATCATTCTTCTGACAGATGTCGGTATAAAGGGTATGTTTGTAATAAATGTAATAATAAAGAACACTTGGCAAATGTTTGTAATAAAGTTAATTCATATAGATATTTATCTAGTATTGTAAATGAACCATTGATTTCATTAAAATCAATTAATAACAAACCAATATTAGTAACTGTAAAATTAAATGACATCCCCTTAAAAATGGAACTTGATTCTGGCGCGGCAGCTTCTGTAATTTCAAAAAAAATGTTTTAAGAATTTATTTAAAAATAAAGTACCATTATCAGATACAAATTTAAAATTAATGATGTATACTGGTGGAGAAATTTCACCACTGGGTAAAGTTTCTGTTAATATTTTTTATAACAATAAGGTAAAAGTCATGAACTTATATGTAATAGAAAATGGTGGTCTACCCTTATTAGGGCGTGATTTTTTAGAGATGTTTCAAATTGAATTTAAAGCAATGAATTTTATCAATAAATCAGATAGTATTGCAGAATCTTTAATAAATAAATATCCATCTGTTTTTGAAAATAATCTGGAAACTTTAAGAAATTTTAAATAAAAATTAAAAATAAAGCAGTTCCAAAATTTCATAAAGCAAGGGCCTTACCATATGCAATGAAAAGCAAAGTTGATAACGAAATTGATAGATTAATTTGTTGTAATATTTTGTCTCCTATCACAAATAGTGATTGTGGAACGCCAATTGTACCCATCTTAAAGGTAGACGGAACAGTCAGGTTATGCGGGGATTACAAAGTAACTTTAAATCTATTTTTAGATATTGATCGTTACCCGCTACCTCGAATTAAAGATCTGTTCACAAAATTGCAAGGTGGTGTGCAATTCACAAAAATAGACTTAAAAGATGCTTATCAGCAAGCACTACTGAGTAATGAATCCCGCAAATATACGGCTATTTCATAGGGGAACATTTGTCTATAATAGATTACCGTTTGGAATTAATTCAGCTCCGGCGCAATTTCAGATATTGATCGTTACCCGCTACCTCGAATTAAAGATCTGTTCACAAAATTGCAAGGTGGTGTGCAATTCACAAAAATAGACTTAAAAGATGCTTATCAGCAAGCACTACTGAGTAATGAATCCCGCAAATATACGGCTATTTCATAGGGGAACATTTGTCTATAATAGATTACCGTTTGGAATTAATTCAGCTCCGGCGCAATTTCAGCGCATTATGGAAGAATTGTTAGGACAGTTAGATGGGGTATGCATATTCCTTGACGATATTCTAATAACCGGAAAAGACAAAAGCGAACATTTAACTAGAGTTAATAACGTTTTAAAAATATTAGAGAAATCTGGATTAACAATTAAACAAAATAAGTGTGAATTCTTTAAAGATTTCATATCATACTTGGGTCATGTAATTGATAAAGAAGGTCTGCACAAATCGGAAAATATTTTAAAGTCTATTAAAGATATGCCTGTTCCAACAAACACATCTCAATTAAAATCATTTTTAGGAACAATAAATTATTATAACCGATTTGTAGCAAATATGCCAGATATACTTCATCCATTGTATGATTTAATTAAGCAGAATACTGTATTCAAAATGCGATAAGGCATTTTCTAAAATAAAGTTAATTTTGTTATCGGATACAGTACTGGTTTACTATAATCCAAAGTGGTAATTAAATTTAACTGTTGATGCTTCGCAATACGGGTTGGGTGCGGTTTTATCGCACACCTATCCAAATGGAGAAGATAGACCAATTGCATTCGCTTCGAGAACATTATCAAAAGCGGAGCATAATTACTCACAAATTGATAAAGAAGCGCTTGCAATAGTATTTGGCGTAAAACGTTTCTATCAATATACATATATATGCAAGAAAGTTTAATTTAATTACTGATCATAAGCCGCTTGTTTCAATCTTTGGTTCAAAGAAAGGTATACCACTAATGGCAGCAAACCGGTTGCAACGATATGCTTTATTTTTACTGGGATTTGATTTTAATATAACTTATATAAAATTATCACAAAATAAAGCTGACTTTTTATCTAGGCTTCCATTAAATGATATTGTTGAAAGTGAACCGGATGATTCAGCCAGTATAAAATATATTAATTCAACAGAATTAACATTAAACGTGGAATCAATAATTAAAAAATATGAAAATGATGAAAATGATGAAATTATTTGTAAAGTAAAGAGTTATATAATGAATGGTTGGCCTAACATAGAAAAAAATGATGAATTAACCCCATATGTTAAAAGAAAAGACGAATTAAATATTGAAAACAATATTATAGTTTGGGAATACAGAGTAATTATTCCAAAGACAATGAGAGAACTGATCTTAAAGGAAATGCATAACTCTCATCCAGGAATTGTCAAAACTAAGTCACTTGCACGTTCATACGTGTGGTGGCCATCACTTAACGCGGATATCGAAAAACTTTGCAATTCTTGTGAAGTTTGTAAAATATACAGAGCTTCACCAATTAAATCACAATTGAGATCGTGGCCAATACCAGAAGAAATATGGGAAAGAGTTCATATTGACTTTTTAGGACCTTATAAAAACAGTTATTTTCTAGTATTGACAGATTCTTTATCTAAATGGCTCGAGGTTTTTCCAATGTCAACTATTACAATTAATAAAACAATAATTATATTGCGAACTATATTCGCAAGATTTGGAGTACCAAAAGTACTTGTATCTGACAACGGACCTCAATTTAAATCAACAGAATTTATCAATTTTTTAAAAATGAATAATATTGAATTTCTTAATTCACCTCCATTTCACCCTGCGTCAAACGGAGCAGCGGAGAACAGCGTAAAAACTGTTAAAAGTTTTTTGATAAAAGAATGCGCATCAAACAATTATGTTAATTTTGAAGTTGCTTTGCAACGATTTTTGATTAATTATCGAAATACAGAACATTGTTCTACAGGAGAAACCCCAGCCAGAATCATGTTTGGTAGACCATTACGAACGGTACTTGACGCAATTAAACCGAATATCAAGTCAAGACAAACAAAATCAATAAAAATAATTGCAACTAGATGGCAAACCAGTCTTTCGTTTGATTATTTATAATATCAATTGTGTTCATAAGCACAGAAATATTTATTCAAAATTGTCTTCGCTATCATGCGATGCCGTGGTCGTACAAGGCATACTGACGAGGTTTGTAGAACCGAAACAATTGTCTATGCTTGACCCTTGGCCGCTGTGATTCGATTGACTGATTTTGAATAAATTATTAATTCATTTCAAAATCAATAGAACTAATCAAAAACAATTTACAGAAGGTTCAAATTCGCAACTCAGATAATTACAAAGGGAACCGAAACACTGGTTTTGATGTTAATGAAAACGTATTGGTTAGGGACTATAGATTTAAGAAACCTAGGTGGATTGAAAGGGAAATTTGTAAAATTATATCTAAAAGTATATATGAAGTTAATGTAAAGGAAATGATGGGCGAAGACATGTGAATCAAATGTTAAAAATAAAAAAATATGATGTTTTAGAAATTGAAAACAAATCTGATACAGAAAATGAAAGTTCAGCACATCTAATTGAATCAGATAAACAAGTCAATAACGATTTACCAAATTCATTGGCTGTATCAGAATTGATCGATAATGCTGTTAATTCACCTGTTCGACCACAACGCAAGAAAGAAAAACCTGTGCAATTCGGGTTTGAACCGGATAATTAATTGTAAATAAGGAGGGAAGTGTAATGTATATATGTAGGGTATATTTAATTTAGGTTTATATGTGCGCACGCGCAAATGTTAATGGTTTGGGAGTGTTCTGAGTTTACTTTGACCCCAACCACGTTTCCCCGACCGTACATTACACAAGCCATTCGTGAAATAAAGCCAGAAACCGTCACCAAAGTTTTAGAAAACTGGGTTAACAGGATGCGCTACTGCAAAGCCAGCCGAGGTAGCCACATGAATAAAATAATATACCAAAAAAATTGTTTTTGTTTATTTTTTTGAATTTTTAAGAAAAGACCACTAAATAGACCACCCTTCATAACAGATATTGCCTGTTTTATTTATGAGTTTACATTTATGAGTTTGCAGAATATTATTATTATTTATGCTTAGTCCTTAATACCCTTTTCAAGTGTTGGACTGTATTATTTTATAACTCATTTATTTTTTTTTTACTTGTGTCTATCTTGGATCATTTTTGCTATCTATTCCACTTTGTTTCTCTATTTTCTGCTGCTTTGTAAGTCTGTTTGGACCAACTCTTTGCCCTGTATGTATGTGTCCTAGCCTTCCTAGCTGTCTCTTCTCTATTATTGTTTTTATAGGTTTAATTTTTAGTTCATTTCTTACTTCAAAGTTCTTCACTTATCTTTTCTTTTTATTCCTATAATTTTCATTAGAAATATCATCTCCATTGCATTAATTTTGCTTTTATTTCTTTCTGTTGTTTTCCAAGATTTGCTTGAGTATATTAAGGGCTGATTTTACTACCTTTTGTATTTCTGTTTTTATTGTTTTTGCTATTTCTTTCTTAAGCAAGAATTGCCTTTTGAATGCATTGAATATTCTTCCTTCTTTTCCAATTCTTGCATCTATTTTCATGTCTATATTTTCTGTTTCTTCTATTATTGTATCAAAGTAGTTGTAATATTTTACTTGTTCAATTAATTGTCGATCCAATTCTATCTTGCGCCTCTTAGGTTTTGTCGGTACTACATATATATACTACATTGTCTTTGTTTTACTTTTGTTTTTTCATGCCTATCTTCTTTAGTTCTTCTTCTTCGTATATTCTTTTGTTTTCTTGTAGTTTCTCTTCTTTGTCTGCTATTAATATCATGTCATCCGTAAACATTAGAATTTGAATACCAATTTGTTTCATTTTTCTGTATCCTATCTTTTTTGACTTTTTTTATAGCCTTGTCTATTAATATTGCAAAAAGGATAAGGCTTAGAGTTTGCAAAATAAAAAATTATATTCTATGTTTCATTATTTTACTTAAAAAAATATCTATAGTGAGTCTAAATCTAATATATGGATATATAATTTTATATGCGGCCCGCGGAGTTCTAAAGTGGCCCGCAAGATCATTTGGGTAAGCCACCCCTGATCTAAACAGATGCGTACGGTTCCATCTCGCTTAACTACAGTAAGCAGTGGCGAACAAAAAGGTGAATTGCTACGCTCAATTACGCCGTATTCTTCCATGCGTAAATCTTGGAAAACGGCTGCCCGATGCGCAAAGGGAACCGGATAAGGTTTTATTTGAAAAGGTGTCCTGTCAGTTAACTTAATTTCGTGTATGTATTCGTATGTACGACCGGAAATATTTGAGAAAACAAATGCGTGCTTTTTTAGCAATTTAAGAAACATTTGTTTCTGAACAGGATTTAATGATGTCCGTTCAGCAACATTGAGCATATTTTGCTCACATATTTCTTCTGTTGCTGGCAAGTTTACAGAAATTAAATTTTGATTAATAGCAGTTACTTTAAATTTGGGTAGTTCAATTGGACAATAATTGTGTATGGGGTTTATCTCGTCTATAACAGCGTTGAGTTTGGATAACATCAAAACCAATTTTTCTAAATTAATATGAGCATTCTCTAGGCGTAGCCAATCTATACCAATGATAATAGGGTACGCAAGCTTAGGAATCAATAGAAACTCGTGTTGAAATTTAAAGTCATTTAACTGAAACTCAAGTAGCATCTGGTGTGTAATATTTTGGCGAGCTCCGCGATAAGCCCCCGTAACTCGTACACCACTAGCGGAAAAGATAGGTATGTTTTCAAATTTTTTTATTTGATCCCAGACACTTGCCGATAGACAGCATACCTCGCTACCGGCATCTATCAAAGCTCAAAATTGACAGCCTTAGATGGTTATCGGTATTACTGGCGAATTTCTTTGAGTAGCATGATCAAACTCACAAGGATCATAGCCCTGTGTAGTTTTCCGAACTGTCGCGTCTAAATGATACATTCTTATGTGCTGGACTTAGTAGGCGATAATTACGGTTGGGACTATTTGAACGGTTAGTTGGCACACTTTCGCTATATGCAAGCAGTCCTGCAAAAGGCGTTTGATAATAATCAGCTTGTCTTGTACGCGGTCCTGCAAAAGGCGTTTGATAAAAATCGGCCTGTCTTAGCCTAGCTAAGACATCCAGTACTGATTTCGCACCAATTAAAGAAGCTGCAATTTGAAAAGGAAAAGCACGCGCAATCGTAGCTACCAACACCTCCTCCGAATATGCCGGTTGTAAATACTTTGCCTTAGACAATGAATTAAAAAAAAAATCCGCATAAGAACCATTACTAAAACGGCACGTTTCTAAATCATATCTTGATTGCGATTGTTTAATTAAGTCCCAGAATTGGCATAAAAACCCTAGGGGAAATTCATTAAATGAATAGTAAGTAGGTATTAGGATTCTCTGGCCTGGGAACTTTTTCAAGACCGTGGGAACTTTTTTTTTTATATATTTTTATTAATTGACGCTAGATGGCAGCAGCCACGTCACAAATCTAAAATAAAAATGACGACCGAAAGTGACTTCCGGTGTTGCAAAAAGGGCCTTCATGGTACTCAAATAAAAGCGCCCGTCGCGTCCGTCACAAATCTAAAATAAAAACTTGTACTTAACTCGCTCCTAAGCGATAAAAATACAAAAAACCTTCTGGATGGTTTAAATTAAAGAAACGATTGTTAAATGTGTAATTATAACTTTATATGTATTTTATAAATTATATAAAAGATATATTAACAAACATTAAATAAAAGAAAATCAAATATATGTTATAACTGTGTTTTATTTCATCATTTTATAACAACATGCATGATAACTTATCACCAGTTTTCAACAGGAAATGATAACATAATCAGAAGTAACAGGATGTAATTGACTCTCTGTTAAAAATGTATATTGTTTATTATAAAGGTAGTTAAATTAAACACAAAATCTTAATAACACATTTATTATTTTAAAAAAAATTACAAGATAAATTTGTACGTTTATCAATATACACATACATAACAATCTAACATTACCAATTACACAATAAGTTACATTTAATAATATTTAATATTATTATTATTTAAATAAGTACAATTTTTTTTTACATTTTGAAATGAACAATTACTAAACTCATCCGTGTGATTTGCACAGAAATGAGTACATTTTTCAAACTTTGGCGAGTTAGTTTCACATTCTAAATTTAATATGGTAAAATTCGGGAAAATCTTTTTAAAAAATCTTCTTTTTGAACACCCTTGACCACGCACGTTACATCGAATAAATTCTGAGTAAATCCGTAAAAGATGTTGTCAATCTCGGCCATATCAACAATTCCTCCGGAATATGGAACTAAGTGGTAATTATTTTCCAACCATCTGGCTTGGATTTTTTCGTTCGATGTTAAAAACGAATAGTCGATTGTCGGTTTCATCAAGTAAGTGTGAATATGTTTGTAATTTGTCGCAATACTTATTTCCTTCGATATAAACTGATTTGCAATTACAAATCCTTGCATATCGATGGCTAATATAATCATCATGTTATATGAAGTGTACACATCAACGGTCTGTACTCTACTAAAATAAGAGCTCAATTGATGGGTATTTGACGCATTTTTCTATGTTCAGGATTCACTACTGCTTCCAATGTTATTGCAATCTTTTTAATTCTACGTTGAAATCGTAGAAGCTTCCATTTCAAGGCGCAAGTCTACCGTCGAGGACTTGATGCTTTCATTTTGTTTTGAAACGTCAAATACAAACATTGTGTGATTCTTAAAATCAGTAAATGAAAAGTACGGCTGATTTTTCGCATTATCATAGTAACTACTTTGAAACTGACAGTACATCTCGTAGGCGGTTAAATATTTGCCATTGTCAAAATCCAAATTTAAATTTTCGTATGGATATGTTTCAGAATTTAGATAGATTCTTATATTTTTAATGTTACAATGATCGAATGTGGAAACATCTTCACTTGACATACCCTTTTTGTTGACGTGAAAAGCTATGATTACATACCGCGATTTCTCTAGACTGTTTGAGGTTTTTACGGACCAAACACTATCTTTAGATTTATTCATAGAAGGTAGTTTGTGTAGTTCCCATTTGCAAAATGGGATTAAGATTCTAGGATCGGGTTTAACTTGTTCCAACATTTGTAATTTAATTTCATCATTTAATTGTATATGTGGTACTCTCCACTCAATTTTGTTTATTTTAAATTTAATCTGGCTAATTGCTTTTTTATCAGTATCATCGCTTATGAAACAATTTACATCAGTAGACGCACGTAGTAGAATTAGTTCGTATTTAGCAAATCCCATTATTTTTTGATAGTCTTCGACAAATCCTAACCAGCACTTTAGCGGAATAAGAGCAAAAAACTTTTTATTTACAATATATGTTTTTATTTGACCGGTTTTGCCTCACCCGGCAGTTTCCAGAACTTTCATTTCTTCGGCGTCTCCGTAAGAAAGGAACTCCTTCATAGTGCTCGAGATACCCAAATCTCTCGTTCTATCAATCTCGACACCGTTTAATTTGAACAAGAATTAGAAAACGTTGTTGGTTATGCAAAATGTTTTTCCTGTTGATGGCTCTCCCTCGACCTCTCCAACCAAGTATATACTGCTTTTGCTTGGACATGTAAAAATATCTTGGTTCTGAATTGTGATTCTGATTTCATCGTTATTATCAAAGTTTGTAGTTCTCGGTCGGTAAGAATGATACTGTTTTTTAACAATGCTCTCATCAAGTTGCACTTCATCAAAAATGTTAATTTTTCCCATAATGTTTCACTCTGTAACCTAGAGCCAATAATCGGGATAAATTAAGACGTGTCACCTCTTTCGTAGACAAAGGGGAACTGATGGTGAACGCATTGTTCTTCTTCTTTTTATTACTGAAAACAATTCCCATCTTACAGAGGTTTTAATTCCAATCTTACTAAAATATTTTCTCTTCTAAAATTAATGGGATCCCCTGCTTGATCCAATATTCTGAGATTGATACCGGTAAATATAAAATATTTCGAGGTTCAATATTAATTGCGTAACCGGGATCCACTGCGGACTAAATTCGAACAACGTGTGCAACAGACGATCGTCGTAATATGCTCCAGTAACGATGTTGCACTCTATTCTTATACTTTCCACTTTAATTATTTGCACGGGTAAATCGGACCTATGAATAATTCCGGCTTTTAAAATTTCATATCCGGAAAATCTCAAGAGACGCCCGATCGTGTTTTTATCAGGTGTAAAATCAATGTCGTACTTGCTCTTAATTTTGCACTGAAGAGTGTTGTGATTGGGTTTCAAAGACAAAATTTCTTCTGCTTCCGATTCGGGCAAATTTAACCTTCCTATTATCATGCGCTGCAAATACAATTCAATATCCCAAATTTCGTATGCGCCTGTAGACAGTGTGATCAATTTATTATCGCTGAAAATGAATTTATTGTTGGTTCCTTCTTCAATGTTCAGTATGGAATTATATGTCTGAAAACCAATGAGTCCTAAACAATATTAGTGTTGCGGATCTAACTCGATCGGAGGATAATAGTTGACCGATAGTTTGCTGTCATCACCTTGCAGGGTGAACGTTCGAGACATGACTAACATAAAATTAATTTTAACATCTTTATTTATATAAAAACATAAATGCCCGCAGTTGTGAGAGTTAAATTTCTGATAATGATTGTGATTATATTTTATCTCGCATGCTTTAAAATATTTTACAACTTCTTAAATCTCCAAAACTGTCAAAATATTGCACGCGTCTGCCGTTCTTCTTGTACGCTTACCAATGAGTGCCGGGTCCTGCCGCCCTATCCAGATTTATTATGCCTGACTCTCTATAATGAGGGTGATGCGGTAACTGATCTCGCATAAATACTCTTCTAAATGTTTTAATATGTTTTGTATATTTTTTTCAAGTCTAAATCTGTGAGCGGTCTATCGGGCAGCAAACTTAACACTATTTTAATTTTTTCAGGTACAGACCCAAACCTTTCTTATATGGTTTTAAATATAAACCGCTTCCCTTCTTTCTGAGAGCGATGGCTTTCATTGTTTTGTTGTGACGCTCGGACTCTTGCAGTTTCTTTTGTGCCTCCTTAGTAGATTTTACTGCTCGTACGATAGCGCTAGTACCCCCTGCGATCGAACCTAAAGCGCTTAATCCAGCAAATTGGGGTATGAGTGGCAGAAAGCCACCTTGTTTTGGAATAGGTAGAACTCTTGGTTTGCAGACTTTATTACGTCCACCCGTTTTCTTAACAGCATCCTTGGCAGCAATCAAAGCAATTTTAGCACTTTCTTGTATAACGTCTGCACTTTTAATTTTTTTTGCTAACGCCTTTCGTGCTTTATTTACTACACCTGCGCGAAGAGCTACAGTTTTAACGCCCATTCCTAATTTCCTTTTGGCTCTCATAACTCCAGTCACTGCTGGAGCGCTTGCTTTTTCGCTTAACAAAGAGTTCTTAGACTTAACTCTCCCCCAAGCAGATTTTTCCAAACTTTTATCTGCCTTATGTCGATCTTCTAACTTGGATGAATTCGAATAGGCAATGTCGTGCTGCATACAAGCTTTGTCCAATTCGTTTATACCGATATCTCCTCTGATCAAACGCTTCTTCAGCTTGGTGCCGGGACCGGGTATATATAGCCATATTAATTAGAGTTTTAGTTAGTATAATGAGAACCGTCAAGCAAAAAGTTACTTTACCAATTATAAATATAGACTCGGTTGTGGGGGATACGACTGCACAATCTGAAAAACATGGTCCATGTACGAGCTTTGATATGCGGACCCTTGAATTGTGGCAAGACTAACGTTTTATTTTCAATGCTTTTCCAAGAAAACGGTTTAAAATTTGAAAACTTGTACATTTACTCAAAGTCGTTGTATCAATCAAAATATCAAATGTTAAGTGACGTTTTAAGCTCGATGTTGGAAGTTGAATATTTTCAATTTTCTAAAAACTGCGAAATCCTCGATCCGAGTGAAGCAAATAATAATTCAATTTTTATATTTGACGATGTTGCATGTGACAAACAAGATAAAATTAGAAATTTGTTGTGTGGGTAGACATAAAAATGTTGATTCATTTTACCTATGTCAAACATATACACGTATCCCTAAGCATTTGATTCGCGATAATGGAAATTTTATAATGCTCTTTAAACAAGATGATTTAAATTTGAAACATGTATACCAAGACCATGTGAGCAGCGAGTAGAGGAGCTATGAGAGTTCGGGACCAATTTCTTATGGACATTTACATGGGGTCCAAAATCGGCCGTTTGACGCCATCTTGGATTTCTGACATCCGGTTGGGCACGGCCATCTGGGCGTGTCAAAGGAAGTGGGCGCTGGGTTGACCTTGGGATTTGGGTATCCGGTCGGAGCCGGCCATCTGGGCATGTGAAAGTGGGCGCCGCCTGTGGCGCCCTTCTGTGTGCAAAGTGTGCAGTACCTCCATAAGAGTGTGTGAGTGCGAGGGGTGCGCGAAAACTCGGAAAGAGTGGGATGGAGAATGAGTGCACGTCAGCGCCGCGGTGGCAGAAAAAGTAAGTTGGGATGGATGACGTAATAGAAATTTTGCTTGTCGAGACATGTTAAAAATTTTAATTGTGATGAGTCATCGATGAAAGATAAGAGTTGTGTACCGGAAGTAGCAAGTACGATAAGGATTAATGCACCGGAAGTGCATCCGGTGTGATAATGGGTGTGTGCTTAATTGGAAAGATAAGGATGAATGTACCGGAAGTGCATCCTGTTGAAAAGTGTTGTGTATCGGAAGTGGATTTTGTAAGAGTCGAGCGTGTTGAGACTTGTTTAAAATGCTAATTGGGGTGACGTAATATAAAAGTGTGGGAAAATGGTCAATTAAAAATATTATTGGGATGACGTCATGCAGACAAGGGCGTAAGTAGTTTATTGAAATTGAGCATGTTGAGACTTGTCGAAAAATTTAATTATGCTGACGTAATTTAAAATTATTAGCGAAAATTTTAATCGTGAAATAATTAGAAGAAAAGGATTTAGGAGCATTTTGATTGGAGGAAACAAGTCACGTGACGTTTTGCAATTTATAATTTAGTATAAAAACAAGGATCAGAGGGTTCAAAATCAGTCTAGTACAACCCTCGAGAGTACATTACTACTTTATCATCATGGCTACAATTTCAAACGTTGCTGACGATATGGTCCGAATAATGGAGCAATTTATGGCGCGAAAGGAGACTGATATGGGTGTGATAGAAGAATGGATCAAGCACTGCTCTAAACAAATTCGTATTTTAAATACGGCGTTAAAGGCGGAGACGTCTATGGGAGTACAGCAAAAGATATTGTCGACAATCAGTAAAATGAAGACATACCGGACTTTATTGAGAGTACCTGCAAGAGCTGGAGGCAGCATTTCAATTCGCAGTAGGACTCACGCTAATCGAGCAAGTGAGGCGGTAAAGTGGGAAGATACAAAATCTGCGTTTGACGGAAGAATTAGAACGGGAGTTTTAACCAACATAAAACACAGGGAGCCAACATCATATTTTAAAGATTGTGAAATTTTGTTTGTAAGAAGGATAAGACTAGCGTTGAAGAAGGAGCCGTTTTATAAAATAAATACGGTATTTTGTGGTAAATTTGTGAAAACCAGTCAAGACGGAATCGTGGAAGATTTCAAGCACATAAACACAAAAAATGCTGTGGTTGATCGAGACTGTGAATTAAATGGATGGTTTGAAGAGAATATATCTGCCGTGCTGTTGCGTAAGTTGGAAGAATTTCAAGAGCGAGACAGCGGGTGGGCATTGGCGGCGATTATTAATTTGTGCATCAATATTAATAAATATAATCCGCTGCGAGGTTCATCATACTTGGATTTACCGCAGCAAATTAAATTGAAACAGGCGTGCGTTAATGTAAAAAATAATGATGACGCATGCTTCGCGTGGGCAGTAACATCGGCATTACATCCAAACGAAAATCATTCAGATCGAACGTCTTCTTACCCGCATTATTCGCAAGTTTTAAAGTTGGACGGCATTAGTTTTCCTATAAAGCGTGAGGATATATTAAAATTCGAGCAATTAAATAACATTTCTGTGAATGTATATGTTATTAATAAAAAAAGCAAAAAGTATGTAGTCAGTCCGAGCAGAATAGCAAAACAAAAGAGAGACAGACACGTGAACTTATTACTTGTGCAAGATAAATATTGTACGGAGGAGGAGGAAGACGATACAGATTTATCCGAACCGAAATATCATTACGTATGGATAAAAAATTTGTCAAGGCTGGTTAGCGGACAATTGACTAAGCACAATGGAAAAACATTTATTTGCGATCGGTGCTTGCATTACTTTCATACCGAGAGTAAACTGAAAACGCATATTGAGGACTGCGAGCAGAAGAATGAATATAAGGTGAGTTTTGTAAAAGATGGCAAAATTAAATTTAACAACTATAAAAACAAGGAGCGATGTCCGTTTATTGTGTATGCGGACTTTGAATGTATATTAAATCGGGTGAATATCCGCATGGGCGACAAAAGCGTCAAGTATCAGCAGCACGAGGCTTATAGCGGAGGATATTATTTTAAGTGTGCTTATGACGATACCCTATCCTTCTACCGCAGTTACCGAGGTCCTAATTGCGCCGAATGGTTTGCGGAGCAGTTAAAGCAGCTTGCCGAAGACGTCGAAACAGTATATTTATGCGAAATGTCAATGGAAATTAGTCCGAATGAAGAACGCCAGTTTAGACGAGCATCATTGTGCCATATATGCGAAAAACCCCTGGAGTCTGATCGCGTGAGAGACCACTGTCATTTGACGGGGAAATATCGAGGAGCCGCACATACAAGTTTATTATGTTGAAAGATGTAGCATTAAAAATAAACGGGAACGTAAATCTAATCCCAAGCAACACCGAAAATTTTATCGCCATGATAAAAAATATTTCAGAAAGCGAAGTGAAATTTAAATTCATAGATTCGTTTCGATTCATGGCATCTTCCCTGGATAAATTAAGCTCAAACTTGGACGATAAACCAATTTTAAAATCTCAGTTTGGTCATATTGACGATGGGCTGTTTAAACTGCTGACGCGCAAGGGGGTTTTCCCATACGATCATATAAAATCTTGGGAAAATCTGAACGAAAAAGTGCTGCCAACGTATAATCAATTTTATTCAAAGCTGACAGAGTCCAATATAAGTTTTGAAGACTACGAACACGCGCAAAAAGTATGGAATGAATTCCGAATACAAACGTTGGGAGAGTACAGTGATCTGTACTTAAAAACGGACGTGTTGTTGCTGGCAGACGTTTTTGAGAGTTTTAGAGATGTATGTCTGAAACACTATCGGTTGGATCCCGCTCATTATTTCACCGCTCCGGGTCTTAGTTGGGACGCCATGTTAAAATGCACCAAACAGGAGCTCGATTACATTAACGACATCGATATTTTAATGTTTATTGAGAAAGGGGTACGTGGAGGTCTCACCCAATGCTCAAAAAGACATTCGAAGGCAAATAATAAATACATGCCCGACTACAATCCGGGCATACCTCAAAAATATCTAATGTATTATGATATTAACGCGATGTATGCCTGGGCAATGTCGCAATATTTGCCGCAAGGCAATCTCAAGTGGGTGGAAGGAGACGTGTCCGCATTTAATTATCAGGTATCCGATGAAGCATCTATAGGGTATATACTGGAGGTAGACTTGGAGTATCCCGAGAGCATCCACGACAGACAAAAAGATTTACCAATGGCCCCAGAGAAAGGATGCCCTCCAGACTCGAAGCAACCGAAAATGTTGGCGACTGTTTGCGATAAGAAAAAATATGTCGTTCATTATCGTAATTTAAAGCAGTATGTGTCGGAGGGTCTGGTTGTGAGGAAAATCCATAGAGTGCTTCAGTTTCGCCAGTCTCCATGGCTAAAAAAATATATAGATCTAAATGCCGAGCTGCGCAGAAAATCGTCAAATGACTTTGAGAAAGATTTTTTCAAACTGATGAGTAACGCTGTGTTTGGAAAAACCATGGAGAATGTGAGGAACAGACGAGCGATTAAATTAATAACTAGATGGGATGGAAGATACGGCGCAGAAGCTCGAATTGCGAGTCCGTGTTTCCACAGCTGTAAAATAATGGAAGAAAATATGGTGTTGATAGAATTACTGAAAAACGACGTATTGTTTACTAAACCGATTTACGTGGGTATGGCTATCTTGGACATTTCAAAGACTTTGTTGTACGAGTTCCACTACAAGTACATAAAAAACAAGTACGGAGACAATGCTCGAGTCTGTTACACCGACACCGACTCCCTTATTTACGAGCTTGAAACGGATGATGTATACAGCGACATCAAGCAGGACATCCATCGCTTTGATACTTCTGAATACGCACGGACGAACGCTTATGGGATTCCTTTATTGAACAAGAAGATTCCGGGGCTAATGAAGGATGAAAACCACGGTCAAATCATGACGGAGTTTGTAGGTCTTAGAGCTAAAATGTACGCATGTATGGTACCATCGGCCGACAACCCCGTCACAAAGAAGGCTAAAGGTATAAAATCATACGTGGTGAAATCTCACATTACGTTTGACGATTACCTGAGGTGTTTGAACGGAGGTATAGAAATGGCTCATCAACAGCATTCCATCAGGTCGATGAACCATACTATATATACTATAAATCAGAAAAAAATATCTCTAAGTCCACACGATAACAAAAGATATTTGATTCCGGGAAGCCCCGAGACTTTGCCTTGGGGACATTACGCAATAATGGAAACTTAAAGTAAGAGAAAAATATGGTGGGGATAAGAAAAAATGTATATAAAAAACTATATTAATTTTAATAAATATGTTATTAGTATAATCTTGTGTTTGTTTTCTCCACCACTTTAGCAGTATTTAGTTGGGACATATAAAAGATTAGAGCGATGACGGTACACAAAAATTTTAATTGTGCTTAAGTAAGTAGAAAATAAGGATTTAGGAGCATTTGATTGGATGAAACTACTGACGTTTTGCAATTTATAACCTAGTATGAAAACAAGGATCAGAGGGTTGAAAATCAGTCTAGTACCGCTATACCGCTATACCGCTATAGCGCTATACCGCTACAGCGCTAAACCGCTACAGCGCTATACCGCTATACCGCTATACCGCTATACCGCTATAGCGCATACCGCTATAGCGCTATACCGCTATACCGCTATACCGCTATAGCGCTATACCGCTATACCGCTATACCGCTATAGCGCTATACCGCTATACCGCTATAGCGCTATACCGCTATACCGCTATAGCGCTATACCGCTATAGCGCTATACCGCTATACCGCTATAGCGCTATACCGCTATACCGCTATACCGCTATACCGCTATAGCGCATACCGCTATAGCGCTATACCGCTATACCGCTATACCGCTATAGCGCTATACCGCTATACCGCTATACCGCTATAGCGCTATACCGCTATACCGCTATAGCGCTATACCGCTATACCGCTATAGCGCTATACCGCTATAGCGCTATACCGCTATACCGCTATAGCGCTATACCGCTATACCGCTATAGCGCTATACCGCTATACCGCTATACCGCTATAGCGCTATAGCGCTATACCGCTATACCGCTATACCGCTATACCGCTATAGCGCTATACCGCTATACCGCTATACCGCTATAGCGCTATAGCGCTATACCGCTATACCGCTATAGCGCTATACCGCTATAGCGCACTGGCTGGCTGGCAGGCAGGCTGGCTGGTAGGCTGGCTGGCTGGTAGGCTGGCAGGCAGGCAGGCTGGCTGGCTGACGTTGATGCTATTATTTCTATTTATATTTTTTAAGATAGTCAATTGTCCTATCAACGTCGTCTAACGGTGGCTAATCGGTGTCTAACGGTGGCTAATCGGTGGCTAACGGCGGCTAATCGGTGGCTAACGGTGGCTAATCGGTGGCTAATCGGTGGCTAACGGTGGCTAATCGGTGGCTAACGGTGGCTAATAGGGTGCTCTATTCACTTTCCATCCACTCGCATCCACTTACATCCACTTTCCATCCACTTACATCCACTTGCATCCACTTACATCCAGCGCTATAGCGGTATAGCGGTATAGCGGTATAGCGCTGTAGCGGTATAGCGGTATAGCGGTATAGCGGTATAGCGGTATAGCGCTGTAGCGGTTTAGCGCTGTAGCGGTATAGCGCTATAGCGGTATAGCGGTATAGCGGTACTAGACTGATTTTCAACCCTCTGATCCTTGTTTTCATACTAGGTTATAAATTGCAAAACGTCAGTAGTTTCATCCAATCAAATGCTCCTAAATCCTTATTTTCTACTTACTTAAGCACAATTAAAATTTTTGTGTACCGTCATCGCTCTAATCTTTTATATGTCCCAACTAAATACTGCTAAAGTGGTGGAGAAAACAAACACAAGATTATACTAATAACATATTTATTAAAATTAATATAGTTTTTTATATACATTTTTTCTTATCCCCACCATATTTTTCTCTTACTTTAAGTTTCCATTATTTCGTAATGTCCCCAAGGCAAAGTCTCGGGGCTTCCCGGAATCAAATATCTTTTGTTATCGTGTGGACTTAGAGATATTTTTTTCTGATTTATAGTATATATAGTATGGTTCATCGACCTGATGGAATGCTGTTGATGAGCCATTTCTATACCTCCGTTCAAACACCTCAGGTAATCGTCAAACGTAATGTGAGATTTCACCACGTATGATTTTATACCTTTAGCCTTCTTTGTGACGGGGTTGTCGGCCGATGGTACCATACATGCGTACATTTTAGCTCTAAGACCTACAAACTCCGTCATGATTTGACCGTGGTTTTCATCCTTCATTAGCCCCGGAATCTTCTTGTTCAATAAAGGAATCCCATAAGCGTTCGTCCGTGCGTATTCAGAAGTATCAAAGCGATGGATGTCCTGCTTGATGTCGCTGTATACATCATCCGTTTCAAGCTCGTAAATAAGGGAGTCGGTGTCGGTGTAACAGAGTCGAGCATTGTCTCCGTACTTGTTTTTTATGTACTTGTAGTGGAACTCGTACAACAAAGTCTTTGAAATGTCCAAGATAGCCATACCCACGTAAATCGGTTTAGTAAACAATACGTCGTTTTTCAGTAATTCTATCAACACCATATTTTCTTCCATTATTTTACAGCTGTGGAAACACGGACTCGCAATTCGAGCTTCTGCGCCGTATCTTCCATCCCATCTAGTTATTAATTTAATCGCTCGTCTGTTCCTCACATTCTCCATGGTTTTTCCAAACACAGCGTTACTCATCAGTTTGAAAAAATCTTTCTCAAAGTCATTTGACAATTTTCTGCGCAGCTCGGCATTTAGATCTATATATTTTTTTAGCCATGGAGACTGGCGAAACTGAAGCACTCTATGGATTTTCCTCACAACCAGACCCTCCGACACATACTGCTTTAAATTACGATAATGAACGACATATTTTTTCTTATCGCAAACAGTCGCCAACATTTTCGGTTGCTTCGAGTCTGGAGGGCATCCTTTCTCTGGGGCCATTGGTAAATCTTTTTGTCTGTCGTGGATGCTCTCGGGATACTCCAAGTCTACCTCCAGTATATACCCTATAGATGCTTCATCGGATACCTGATAATTAAATGCGGACACGTCTCCTTCCACCCACTTGAGATTGCCTTGCGGCAAATATTGCGACATTGCCCAGGCATACATCGCGTTAATATCATAATACATTAGATATTTTTGAGGTATGCCCGGATTGTAGTCGGGCATGTATTTATTATTTGCCTTCGAATGTCTTTTTGAGCATTGGGTGAGACCTCCACGTACCCCTTTCTCAATAAACATTAAAATATCGATGTCGTTAATGTAATCGAGCTCCTGTTTGGTGCATTTTAACATGGCGTCCCAACTAAGACCCGGAGCGGTGAAATAATGAGCGGGATCCAACCGATAGTGTTTCAGACATACATCTCTAAAACTCTCAAAAACGTCTGCCAGCAACAACACGTCCGTTTTTAAGTACAGATCACTGTACTCTCCCAACGTTTGTATTCGGAATTCATTCCATACTTTTTGTGCGTGTTCGTAGTCTTCAAAACTTATATTGGACTCTGTCAGCTTTGAATAAAATTGATTATACGTTGGCAGCACTTTTTCGTTCAGATTTTCCCAAGATTTTATATGATCGTATGGGAAAACCCCCTTGCGCGTCAGCAGTTTAAACAGCCCATCGTCAATATGACCAAACTGAGATTTTAAAATTGGTTTATCGTCCAAGTTTGAGCTTAATTTATCCAGGGAAGATGCCATGAATCGGAACGAATCTATGAATTTAAATTTCACTTCGCTTTCTGAAATATTTTTTATCATGGCGATAAAATTTTCGGTGTTGCTTGGGATTAGATTTACGTTCCCGTTTATTTTTAATGCCACATCTTTCAACATAATATGCGAATCGTATCCGCTCCAATTATGGAAAACCACCGGGATGGTGCGGCTGTCTTGGTATTCAATATTACAACTTGTATGTGCGGCTCCTCGATATTTCCCCGTCAAATGACAGTGGTCTCTCACGCGATCAGACTCCAGGGGTTTTTCGCATATATGGCACAATGATGCTCGTCTAAACTGGCGTTCTTCATTCGGACTAATTTCCATTGGCATTTCGCATAAATATACTGTTTCGACGTCTTCGGCAAGCTGCTTTAACTGCTCCGCAAACCATTCGGCGCAATTAGGACCTCGATAACTGCGGTAGAAGGATAGGGTATCGTCATAAGCACACTTAAAATAATATCCTCCGCTATAAGCCTCGTGCTGCTGATACTTGACGCTTTTGTCGCCCATGCGGATATTCACCCGATTTAATATACATTCAAAGTCCGCATACACAATAAACGGACATCGCTCCTTGTTTTTATAGTTGTTAAATTTAATTTTGCCATCTTTTACAAAACTCACCTTATATTCATTCTTCTGCTCGCAGTCCTCAATATGTGTTTTCAGTTTACTCTCGGTATGAAAGTAATGCAAGCACCGATCGCAAATAAATGTTTTTCCATTGTGCTTAGTCAATTGTCCGCTAACCAGCCTTGACAAATTTTTTATCCATACGTAATGATATTTCGGTTCGGATAAATCTGTATCGTCTTCCTCCTCCTCCGTACAATATTTATCTTGCACAAGTAATAAGTTCACGTGTCTGTCTCTCTTTTGTTTTGCTATTCTGCTCGGACTGACTACATACTTTTTGCTTTTTTTATTAATAACATATACATTCACAGAAATGTTATTTAATTGCTCGAATTTTAATATATCCTCACGCTTTATAGGAAAACTAATGCCGTCCAACTTTAAAACTTGCGAATAATGCGGGTAAGAAGACGTTCGATCTGAATGATTTTCGTTTGGATGTAATGCCGATGTTACTGCCCACGCGAAGCATGCGTCATCATTATTTTTTACATTAACGCACGCCTGTTTCAATTTAATTTGCTGCGGTAAATCCAAGTATGATGAACCTCGCAGCGGATTATATTTATTAATATTGATGCACAAATTAATAATCGCCGCCAATGCCCACCCGCTGTCTCGCTCTTGAAATTCTTCCAACTTACGCAACAGCACGGCAGATATATTCTCTTCAAACCATCCATTTAATTCACAGTCTCGATCAACCACAGCATTTTTTGTGTTTATGTGCTTGAAATCTTCCACGATTCCGTCTTGACTGGTTTTCACAAATTTACCACAAAATACCGTATTTATTTTATAAAACGGCTTCTTCTTCAACGCTAGTCTTATCCTTCTTACAAACAAAATTTCACAATCTTTAAAATATGATGTTGGCTCCCTGTGTTTTATGTTGGTTAAAACTCCCGTTCTAATTCTTCCGTCAAACGCAGATTTTGTATCTTCCCACTTTACCGCCTCACTTGCTCGATTAGCGTGAGTCCTACTGCGAATTGAAATGCTGCCTCCAGCTCTTGCAGGTACTCTCAATAAAGTCCGGTATGTCTTCATTTTACTGATTGTCGACAATATCTTTTGCTGTACTCCCATAGACGTCTCCGCCTTTAACGCCGTATTTAAAATACGAATTTGTTTAGAGCAGTGCTTGATCCATTCTTCTATCACACCCATATCAGTCTCCTTTCGCGCCATAAATTGCTCCATTATTCGGACCATATCGTCAGCAACGTTTGAAATTGTAGCCATGATGATAAAGTAGTAATGTACTCTCGAGGGTTGTACTAGACTGATTTTGAACCCTCTGATCCTTGTTTTTATACTAAATTATAAATTGCAAAACGTCACGTGACTTGTTTCCTCCAATCAAAATGCTCCTAAATCCTTTTCTTCTAATTATTTCACGATTAAAATTTTCGCTAATAATTTTAAATTACGTCAGCATAATTAAATTTTTCGACAAGTCTCAACATGCTCAATTTCAATAAACTACTTACGCCCTTGTCTGCATGACGTCATCCCAATAATATTTTTAATTGACCATTTTCCCACACTTTTATATTACGTCACCCCAATTAGCATTTTAAACAAGTCTCAACACGCTCGACTCTTACAAAATCCACTTCCGATACACAACACTTTTCAACAGGATGCACTTCCGGTACATTCATCCTTATCTTTCCAATTAAGCACACACCCATTATCACACCGGATGCACTTCCGGTGCATTAATCCTTATCGTACTTGCTACTTCCGGTACACAACTCTTATCTTTCATCGATGACTCATCACAATTAAAATTTTTAACATGTCTCGACAAGCAAAATTTCTATTACGTCATCCATCCCAACTTACTTTTTCTGCCACCGCGGCGCTGACGTGCACTCATTCTCCATCCCACTCTTTCCGAGTTTTCGCGCACCCCTCGCACTCACACACTCTTATGGAGGTACTGCACACTTTGCACACAGAAGGGCGCCACAGGCGGCGCCCACTTTCACATGCCCAGATGGCCGGCTCCGACCGGATACCCAAATCCCAAGGTCAACCCAGCGCCCACTTCCTTTGACACGCCCAGATGGCCGTGCCCAACCGGATGTCAGAAATCCAAGATGGCGTCAAACGGCCGATTTTGGACCCCATGTAAATGTCCATAAGAAATTGGTCCCGAACTCTCATAGCTCCTCTACTAAGTAGTAAAATGAAGACATACCGGACTTTATTGAGAATACCTGCAAGAGCTGGAGGCAGCATTTCAATTCGCAGTAGGACTCACGCTAATCGAGCAAGTGAGGCGGTAAAGTGGGAAGATACAAAATCTGCGTTTGACGGAAGAATTAGAACGGGAGTTTTAACCAACATAAAACACAGGGAGCCAACATCATATTTTAAAGATTGTGAAATTTTGTTTGTAAGAAGGATAAGACTAGCGTTGAAGAAGGAGCCGTTTTATAAAATAAATACGGTATTTTGTGGTAAATTTGTGAAAACCAGTCAAGACGGAATCGTGGAAGATTTCAAGCACATAAACACAAAAAATGCTGTGGTTGATCGAGACTGTGAATTAAATGGATGGTTTGAAGAGAATATATCTGCCGTGCTGTTGCGTAAGTTGGAAGAATTTCAAGAGCGAGACAGCGGGTGGGCATTGGCGGCGATTATTAATTTGTGCATCAATATTAATAAATATAATCCGCTGCGAGGTTCATCATACTTGGATTTACCGCAGCAAATTAAATTGAAACAGGCGTGCGTTAATGTAAAAAATAATGATGACGCATGCTTCGCGTGGGCAGTAACATCGGCATTACATCCAAACGAAAATCATTCAGATCGAACGTCTTCTTACCCGCATTATTCGCAAGTTTTAAAGTTGGACGGCATTAGTTTTCCTATAAAGCGTGAGGATATATTAAAATTCGAGCAATTAAATAACATTTCTGTGAATGTATATGTTATTAATAAAAAAAGCAAAAAGTATGTAGTCAGTCCGAGCAGAATAGCAAAACAAAAGAGAGACAGACACGTGAACTTATTACTTGTGCAAGATAAATATTGTACGGAGGAGGAGGAAGACGATACAGATTTATCCGAACCGAAATATCATTACGTATGGATAAAAAATTTGTCAAGGCTGGTTAGCGGACAATTGACTAAGCACAATGGAAAAACATTTATTTGCGATCGGTGCTTGCATTACTTTCATACCGAGAGTAAACTGAAAACACATATTGAGGACTGCGAGCAGAAGAATGAATATAAGGTGAGTTTTGTAAAAGATGGCAAAATTAAATTTAACAACTATAAAAACAAGGAGCGATGTCCGTTTATTGTGTATGCGGACTTTGAATGTATATTAAATCGGGTGAATATCCGCATGGGCGACAAAAGCGTCAAGTATCAGCAGCACGAGGCTTATAGCGGAGGATATTATTTTAAGTGTGCTTATGACGATACCCTATCCTTCTACCGCAGTTATCGAGGTCCTAATTGCGCCGAATGGTTTGCGGAGCAGTTAAAGCAGCTTGCCGAAGACGTCGAAACAGTATATTTATGCGAAATGCCAATGGAAATTAGTCCGAATGAAGAACGCCAGTTTAGACGAGCATCATTGTGCCATATATGCGAAAAACCCCTGGAGTCTGATCGCGTGAGAGACCACTGTCATTTGACGGGGAAATATCGAGGAGCCGCACATACAAGTTGTAATATTGAATACCAAGACAGCCGCACCATCCCGGTGGTTTTCCATAATTGGAGCGGATACGATTCGCATATTATGTTGAAAGATGTGGCATTAAAAATAAACGGGAACGTAAATCTAATCCCAAGCAACACCGAAAATTTTATCGCCATGATAAAAAATATTTCAGAAAGCGAAGTGAAATTTAAATTCATAGATTCGTTCCGATTCATGGCATCTTCCCTGGATAAATTAAGCTCAAACTTGGACGATAAACCAATTTTAAAATCTCAGTTTGGTCATATTGACGATGGGCTGTTTAAACTGCTGACGCGCAAGGGGGTTTTCCCATACGATCATATAAAATCTTGGGAAAATCTGAACGAAAAAGTGCTGCCAACGTATAATCAATTTTATTCAAAGCTGACAGAGTCCAATATAAGTTTTGAAGACTACGAACACGCACAAAAAGTATGGAATGAATTCCGAATACAAACGTTGGGAGAGTACAGTGATCTGTACTTAAAAACGGACGTGTTGTTGCTGGCAGACGTTTTTGAGAGTTTTAGAGATGTATGTCTGAAACACTATCGGTTGGATCCCGCTCATTATTTCACCGCTCCGGGTCTTAGTTGGGACGCCATGTTAAAATGCACCAAACAGGAGCTCGATTACATTAACGACATCGATATTTTAATGTTTATTGAGAAAGGGGTACGTGGAGGTCTCACCCAATGCTCAAAAAGACATTCGAAGGCAAATAATAAATACATGCCCGACTACAATCCGGGCATACCTCAAAAATATCTAATGTATTATGATATTAACGCGATGTATGCCTGGGCAATGTCGCAATATTTGCCGCAAGGCAATCTCAAGTGGGTGGAAGGAGACGTGTCCGCATTTAATTATCAGGTATCCGATGAAGCATCTATAGGGTATATACTGGAGGTAGACTTGGAGTATCCCGAGAGCATCCACGACAGACAAAAAGATTTACCAATGGCCCCAGAGAAAGGATGCCCTCCAGACTCGAAGCAACCGAAAATGTTGGCGACTGTTTGCGATAAGAAAAAATATGTCGTTCATTATCGTAATTTAAAGCAGTATGTGTCGGAGGGTCTGGTTGTGAGGAAAATCCATAGAGTGCTTCAGTTTCGCCAGTCTCCATGGCTAAAAAAATATATAGATCTAAATGCCGAGCTGCGCAGAAAATTGTCAAATGACTTTGAGAAAGATTTTTTCAAACTGATGAGTAACGCTGTGTTTGGAAAAACCATGGAGAATGTGAGGAACAGACGAGCGATTAAATTAATAACTAGATGGGATGGAAGATACGGCGCAGAAGCTCGAATTGCGAGTCCGTGTTTCCACAGCTGTAAAATAATGGAAGAAAATATGGTGTTGATAGAATTACTGAAAAACGACGTATTGTTTACTAAACCGATTTACGTGGGTATGGCTATCTTGGACATTTCAAAGACTTTGTTGTACGAGTTCCACTACAAGTACATAAAAAACAAGTACGGAGACAATGCTCGACTCTGTTACACCGACACCGACTCCCTTATTTACGAGCTTGAAACGGATGATGTATACAGCGACATCAAGCAGGACATCCATCGCTTTGATACTTCTGAATACGCACGGACGAACGCTTATGGGATTCCTTTATTGAACAAGAAGATTCCGGGGCTAATGAAGGATGAAAACCACGGTCAAATCATGACGGAGTTTGTAGGTCTTAGAGCTAAAATGTACGCATGTATGGTACCATCGGCCGACAACCCCGTCACAAAGAAGGCTAAAGGTATAAAATCATACGTGGTGAAATCTCACATTACGTTTGACGATTACCTGAGGTGTTTGAACGGAGGTATAGAAATGGCTCATCAACAGCATTCCATCAGGTCGATGAACCATACTATATATACTATAAATCAGAAAAAAATATCTCTAAGTCCACACGATAACAAAAGATATTTGATTCCGGGAAGCCCCGAGACTTTGCCTTGGGGACATTACGAAATAATGGAAACTTAAAGTAAGAGAAAAATATGGTGGGGATAAGAAAAAATGTATATAAAAAACTATATTAATTTTAATAAATATGTTATTAGTATAATCTTGTGTTTGTTTTCTCCACCACTTTAGCAGTATTTAGTTGGGACATATAAAAGATTAGAGCGATGACGGTACACAAAAATTTTAATTGTGCTTAAGTAAGTAGAAAATAAGGATTTAGGAGCATTTGATTGGATGAAACTACTGACGTTTTGCAATTTATAACCTAGTATGAAAACAAGGATCAGAGGGTTGAAAATCAGTCTAGTACCGCTATACCGCTATACCGCTATAGCGCTATACCGCTACAGCGCTAAACCGCTACAGCGCTATACCGCTATACCGCTATACCGCTATACCGCTATACCGCTACAGCGCTATACCGCTATACCGCTATACCGCTATAGCGCTGGATGTAAGTGGATGCAAGTGGATGTAAGTGGATGGAAAGTGGATGTAAGTGGATGCGAGTGGATGGAAAGTGAATAGAGCACCCTATTAGCCACCGTTAGCCACCGATTAGCCACCGTTAGCCACCGATTAGCCACCGATTAGCCACCGTTAGCCACCGATTAGCCGCCGTTAGCCACCGATTAGCCACCGTTAGACACCGATTAGCCACCGTTAGACGACGTTGATAGGACAATTGACTATCTTAAAAAATATAAATAGAAATAATAGCATCAACGTCAGCCAGCCAGCCTGCCTGCCTGCCAGCCTACCAGCCAGCCAGCCTACCAGCCAGCCTGCCTGCCAGCCAGCCAGTGCGCTATAGCGGTATAGCGCTATAGCGGTATAGCGGTATAGCGCTATAGCGCTATAGCGGTATAGCGGTATAGCGGTATAGCGCTATAGCGGTATAGCGGTATAGCGGTATAGCGGTATAGCGCTATAGCGCTATAGCGGTATAGCGGTATAGCGGTATAGCGCTATAGCGGTATAGCGGTATAGCGCTATAGCGGTATAGCGGTATAGCGCTATAGCGGTATAGCGCTATAGCGGTATAGCGGTATAGCGCTATAGCGGTATAGCGGTATAGCGCTATAGCGGTATAGCGGTATAGCGGTATAGCGCTATAGCGGTATAGCGGTATAGCGGTATAGCGCTATAGCGGTATGCGCTATAGCGGTATAGCGGTATAGCGGTATAGCGGTATAGCGCTATAGCGGTATAGCGGTATAGCGCTATAGCGGTATAGCGCTATAGCGGTATAGCGGTATAGCGCTATAGCGGTATAGCGGTATAGCGCTATAGCGGTATAGCGGTATAGCGGTATAGCGCTATAGCGGTATAGCGGTATAGCGGTATAGCGCTATAGCGGTATGCGCTATAGCGGTATAGCGGTATAGCGGTATAGCGGTATAGCGCTGTAGCGGTTTAGCGCTGTAGCGGTATAGCGCTATAGCGGTATAGCGGTATAGCGGTACTAGACTGATTTTCAACCCTCTGATCCTTGTTTTCATACTAGGTTATAAATTGCAAAACGTCAGTAGTTTCATCCAATCAAATGCTCCTAAATCCTTATTTTCTACTTACTTAAGCACAATTAAAATTTTTGTGTACCGTCATCGCTCTAATCTTTTATATGTCCCAACTAAATACTGCTAAAGTGGTGGAGAAAACAAACACAAGATTATACTAATAACATATTTATTAAAATTAATATAGTTTTTTATATACATTTTTTCTTATCCCCACCATATTTTTCTCTTACTTTAAGTTTCCATTATTGCGTAATGTCCCCAAGGCAAAGTCTCGGGGCTTCCCGGAATCAAATATCTTTTGTTATCGTGTGGACTTAGAGATATTTTTTTCTGATTTATAGTATATATAGTATGGTTCATCGACCTGATGGAATGCTGTTGATGAGCCATTTCTATACCTCCGTTCAAACACCTCAGGTAATCGTCAAACGTAATGTGAGATTTCACCACGTATGATTTTATACCTTTAGCCTTCTTTGTGACGGGGTTGTCGGCCGATGGTACCATACATGCGTACATTTTAGCTCTAAGACCTACAAACTCCGTCATGATTTGACCGTGGTTTTCATCCTTCATTAGCCCCGGAATCTTCTTGTTCAATAAAGGAATCCCATAAGCGTTCGTCCGTGCGTATTCAGAAGTATCAAAGCGATGGATGTCCTGCTTGATGTCGCTGTATACATCATCCGTTTCAAGCTCGTAAATAAGGGAGTCGGTGTCGGTGTAACAGACTCGAGCATTGTCTCCGTACTTGTTTTTTATGTACTTGTAGTGGAACTCGTACAACAAAGTCTTTGAAATGTCCAAGATAGCCATACCCACGTAAATCGGTTTAGTAAACAATACGTCGTTTTTCAGTAATTCTATCAACACCATATTTTCTTCCATTATTTTACAGCTGTGGAAACACGGACTCGCAATTCGAGCTTCTGCGCCGTATCTTCCATCCCATCTAGTTATTAATTTAATCGCTCGTCTGTTCCTCACATTCTCCATGGTTTTTCCAAACACAGCGTTACTCATCAGTTTGAAAAAATCTTTCTCAAAGTCATTTGACGATTTTCTGCGCAGCTCGGCATTTAGATCTATATATTTTTTTAGCCATGGAGACTGGCGAAACTGAAGCACTCTATGGATTTTCCTCACAACCAGACCCTCCGACACATACTGCTTTAAATTACGATAATGAACGACATATTTTTTCTTATCGCAAACAGTCGCCAACATTTTCGGTTGCTTCGAGTCTGGAGGGCATCCTTTCTCTGGGGCCATTGGTAAATCTTTTTGTCTGTCGTGGATGCTCTCGAGATACTCCAAGTCTACCTCCAGTATATACCCTATAGATGCTTCATCGGATACCTGATAATTAAATGCGGACACGTCTCCTTCCACCCACTTGAGATTGCCTTGCGGCAAATATTGCGACATTGCCCAGGCATACATCGCGTTAATATCATAATACATTAGATATTTTTGAGGTATGCCCGGATTGTAGTCGGGCATGTATTTATTATTTGCCTTCGAATGTCTTTTTGAGCATTGGGTGAGACCTCCACGTACCCCTTTCTCAATAAACATTAAAATATCGATGTCGTTAATGTAATCGAGCTCCTGTTTGGTGCATTTTAACATGGCGTCCCAACTAAGACCCGGAGCGGTGAAATAATGAGCGGGATCCAACCGATAGTGTTTCAGACATACATCTCTAAAACTCTCAAAAACGTCTGCCAGCAACAACACGTCCGTTTTTAAGTACAGATCACTGTACTCTCCCAACGTTTGTATTCGGAATTCATTCCATACTTTTTGCGCGTGTTCGTAGTCTTCAAAACTTATATTGGACTCTGTCAGCTGTGAATAAAATTGATTATACGTTGGCAGCACTTTTTCGTTCAGATTTTCCCAAGATTTTATATGATCGTATGGGAAAACCCCCTTGCGCGTCAGCAGTTTAAACAGTCCATCGTCAATATGACCAAACTGAGATTTTAAAATTGGTTTATCGTCCAAGTTTGAGCTTAATTTATCCAGGGAAGATGCCATGAATCGGAACGAATCTATGAATTTAAATTTCACTTCGCTTTCTGAAATATTTTTTATCATGGCGATAAAATTTTCGGTGTTGCTTGGGATTAGATTTACGTTCCCGTTTATTTTTAATGCCACATCTTTCAACATAATATGCGAATCGTATCCGCTCCAATTATGGAAAACCACCGGGATGGTGCGGCTGTCTTGGTATTCAATATTACAACTTGTATGTGCGGCTCCTCGATATTTCCCCGTCAAATGACAGTGGTCTCTCACGCGATCAGACTCCAGGGGTTTTTCGCATATATGGCACAATGATGCTCGTCTAAACTGGCGTTCTTCATTCGGACTAATTTCCATTGACATTTCGCATAAATATACTGTTTCGACGTCTTCGGCAAGCTGCTTTAACTGCTCCGCAAACCATTCGGCGCAATTAGGACCTCGGTAACTGCGGTAGAAGGATAGGGTATCGTCATAAGCACACTTAAAATAATATCCTCCGCTATAAGCCTCGTGCTGCTGATACTTGACGCTTTTGTCGCCCATGCGGATATTCACCCGATTTAATATACATTCAAAGTCCGCATACACAATAAACGGACATCGCTCCTTGTTTTTATAGTTGTTAAATTTAATTTTGCCATCTTTTACAAAACTCACCTTATATTCATTCTTCTGCTCGCAGTCCTCAATATGTGTTTTCAGTTTACTCTCGGTATGAAAGTAATGCAAGCACCGATCGCAAATAAATGTTTTTCCATTGTGCTTAGTCAATTGTCCGCTAACCAGCCTTGACAAATTTTTTATCCATACGTAATGATATTTCGGTTCGGATAAATCTGTATCGTCTTCCTCCTCCTCCGTACAATATTTATCTTGCACAAGTAATAAGTTCACGTGTCTGTCTCTCTTTTGTTTTGCTATTCTGCTCGGACTGACTACATACTTTTTGCTTTTTTTATTAATAACATATACATTCACAGAAATGTTATTTAATTGCTCGAATTTTAATATATCCTCACGCTTTATAGGAAAACTAATGCCGTCCAACTTTAAAACTTGCGAATAATGCGGGTAAGAAGACGTTCGATCTGAATGATTTTCGTTTGGATGTAATGCCGATGTTACTGCCCACGCGAAGCATGCGTCATCATTATTTTTTACATTAACGCACGCCTGTTTCAATTTAATTTGCTGCGGTAAATCCAAGTATGATGAACCTCGCAGCGGATTATATTTATTAATATTGATGCACAAATTAATAATCGCCGCCAATGCCCACCCGCTGTCTCGCTCTTGAAATTCTTCCAACTTACGCAACAGCACGGCAGATATATTCTCTTCAAACCATCCATTTAATTCACAGTCTCGATCAACCACAGCATTTTTTGTGTTTATGTGCTTGAAATCTTCCACGATTCCGTCTTGACTGGTTTTCACAAATTTACCACAAAATACCGTATTTATTTTATAAAACGGCTCCTTCTTCAACGCTAGTCTTATCCTTCTTACAAACAAAATTTCACAATCTTTAAAATATGATGTTGGCTCCCTGTGTTTTATGTTGGTTAAAACTCCCGTTCTAATTCTTCCGTCAAACGCAGATTTTGTATCTTCCCACTTTACCGCCTCACTTGCTCGATTAGCGTGAGTCCTACTGCGAATTGAAATGCTGCCTCCAGCTCTTGCAGGTACTCTCAATAAAGTCCGGTATGTCTTCATTTTACTGATTGTCGACAATATCTTTTGCTGTACTCCCATAGACGTCTCCGCCTTTAACGCCGTATTTAAAATACGAATTTGTTTAGAGCAGTGCTTGATCCATTCTTCTATCACACCCATATCAGTCTCCTTTCGCGCCATAAATTGCTCCATTATTCGGACCATATCGTCAGCAACGTTTGAAATTGTAGCCATGATGATAAAGTAGTAATGTACTCTCGAGGGTTGTACTAGACTGATTTTGAACCCTCTGATCCTTGTTTTTATACTAAATTATAAATTGCAAAACGTCACGTGACTTGTTTCCTCCAATCAAAATGCTCCTAAATCCTTTTCTTCTAATTATTTCACGATTAAAATTTTCGCTAATAATTTTAAATTACGTCAGCATAATTAAATTTTTCGACAAGTCTCAACATGCTCAATTTCAATAAACTACTTACGCCCTTGTCTGCATGACGTCATCCCAATAATATTTTTAATTGACCATTTTCCCACACTTTTATATTACGTCACCCCAATTAGCATTTTAAACAAGTCTCAACACGCTCGACTCTTACAAAATCCACTTCCGATACACAACACTTTTCAACAGGATGCACTTCCGGTACATTCATCCTTATCTTTCCAATTAAGCACACACCCATTATCACACCGGATGCACTTCCGGTGCATTAATCCTTATCGTACTTGCTACTTCCGGTACACAACTCTTATCTTTCATCGATGACTCATCACAATTAAAATTTTTAACATGTCTCGACAAGCAAAATTTCTATTACGTCATCCATCCCAACTTACTTTTTCTGCCACCGCGGCGCTGACGTGCACTCATTCTCCATCCCACTCTTTCCGAGTTTTCGCGCACCCCTCGCACTCACACACTCTTATGGAGGTACTGCACACTTTGCACACAGAAGGGCGCCACAGGCGGCGCCCACTTTCACATGCCCAGATGGCCGGCTCCGACCGGATACCCAAATCCCAAGGTCAACCCAGCGCCCACTTCCTTTGACACGCCCAGATGGCCGTGCCCAACCGGATGTCAGAAATCCAAGATGGCGTCAAACGGCCGATTTTGGACCCCATGTAAATGTCCATAAGAAATTGGTCCCGAACTCTCATAGCTCCTCTAGTAGAGGACTATGTAAGAGGGAAACAATTTATTGGTACCGATCTATTGTATGAATTATTATTCAAGAAAACTCCACTAAAATATACTGAACAAGACAAAAAAAAAACTATTTGGAAGTTTTAGTGGCTACTAATGCTTTATTTAAAAATCATAATCCTGCAGAGGAACATCAGAGAATTGGTACAACAAAATATAAAATGTAAGTTAAACCTATGTTAGATGAACGTAAAAAAGCGAGAGCAATGAGAGTGAACGAGAAAACTGTGGATGAAGAGATAATGGAAGCCTTTGCTAATACTACTACTACACACCGTCCAAATCGAAATCTCGATAGAAAAATTCAATTATGCATTAATGACATTCCTGAAATAATTAAATCAAAGTTACTGACATTTAAGAGTGAATTGCATAAAATTGAACAGAATATGAACTTGGTCGGTAATGCACATGCAAACTTCAAACTGAGTGTTAATGATCGTATTGAAGCCACTAGTGATAACCTAAGAGCAACATACGACAGTGTAAAAGTTCAAATTAACAGCATTAATAATCGAATTCACAGTATTAGCGAGCGAATAGACAAATGAACTAATTCGAAGCGACATTCAAATAAAATGGGGAAAGTTTGTTATTAAAAATGAATTTGTTATTGGGAGCTCAAGCAGAGAGCATCAAAAATTAATTTCTTTGAACAAGAATGAGTAAAGTAAAACAAGATATTGTTACTGAAATCCACAAGCCCGCGCAAATAAATTTCTCTAGAAGACGAACCATTTTGAAAGGTTTAGATGATCTGTGGCAGGCTGATTTGGCTGATTTTATACTGTATTCTCGCGAAAATAAGGGATATAAACACATTCTTATTGTAATCGATTGCTTCTCCAAATACTTGTGGGCGGAACCTCTAAAAGATAAAAGCGGACCGTCAGTGAAGAGTGCATTTGACAATATATTTAATATTGGTAGGATCCCGAAAAACTTGCAGACCGATCTGGGTAAAAAGTTTTACAACAAGCATGTTGAAAATTTGCTTAAAAAGCGTTCGATTAATCATTACTCTACGTTTACTATTAAAAAGGCTGCAATGGCCGAGCGAGTGATACGTACTGTTAAAGAAATATTATATAGAGAGTTTAGTTTACGAGGCAAATATAAATGGCTTGATGTATTACCTGATATCACAAAAGATTACAACAATCGTAAGCATAGTACCATCGGTATGAAACCAAATGAAGTCACTAAAGATAAAGAATCGATGCTGTTGAAAACCGTTTATTCACACATCAAGATTGCTGGACCGCAAAAATTTAAAATTGGAGACTTTGTGCGAATCAGCAAGAAGAAAACCGTTTTTGCGAAGAGATACACACACAGTGATTTCAATTAAAATCACAAATCCTACTGTGTACCTGTTGAAAGATTCAAGGGGAAGTCCAATCAAAGGAGGATTTTACGCTGAAAAAATTCAACTTGTTAAGCATAATGATGCATATCTAGTGGAAAAAATTATAAAGAAAAAAGGAACTAAAGTTTTCGTGAAGTGGCTGGGACTTGATAAGACTCATAATAGTTGGATTGATAAAAATAATGTTTTATAATAATTTAATCGTATACTAGTTTAGTTTTAATAATAATAATAATAATAATAATAATAATAATAATAAATATAAATTGTAATCCACACACATTGTTTTATTTATGTGAAGGAGTAAATAATAAGATTGTTTTTTTTTTTTTAAACATTTAATTCATCAGGAGTTTATATTCATACATTCATAGTCATAATACATTCTACCGTAAAACATGTTCAGTGTTTCCATCATCGAGCTCTCCTTTTGTATCGTTCTCACTCAATAAGCGGATAACTTTACCATACAAATCGTTATCTTCGTGAGCTAATTTTAAACATTTAGCTATAATTACATTATAATATAAATCAAATTCATAGGATTTTAATAATGTTAATTTAAAGTTTATAAGATTCTTAAAATTAATCAAGTTGTTGAATGTCATTGAAGAAATTGATATTTTAAAATTCCGACACTCAAGTAATATAACATCCAGTTGTTTGTATGAAGTATATGAAATGCGGTGATCGCAGTACTTCCATGTGTCCCCATCTCTAATTTTGGTTATATTTATTTTGTAGAATGCTTCCATTCTTCTGCGGTAAAGAAAACCCCATTGCGTCCAAAAGTACCATTATGCTCACAGTGGATTTTGATAATTGCTATAAATCCTAGTGCTGGACTTAGACCAATGGACACAAATTTTTTTCAAGAGTTATTGATTGCATAAGAGCTTTCTCCAATCAGCTGCATCTCACGCTTGACGTCATCATCGTATCTACGAATGCCTTCCTCCACTGGATCTTCAAACTTTGGGGGATCTGAAAAGACTGATTAGATGTAAAAATAAATTTCACTTGAGAAAAATATATTTAAAACTTACGTTCAATAATATCTTGTGACTTCAGACTTTTCAGGTTAATCTGTTGCATGCACACATCATCTAAATCGTACCCCACGTTGTAGAATTTTTCTGCATCTTTGCGTGTTAAACCGTAAGTACCTTCAGGGTTGATGTACTCGTAAAATAATTCAGGTTGTAGATTTCTCGGTCGACTCGCCATATCCTCAACGAAAGGTTTAAAAATAGAATTTTTTGGGGTCTCGATTGGATTTACATGTGGCTTTTTAACATCGTACTCTCGTTTTAAAGGTGTAGAATAACTCCTTTTGAGGTTAGACATTATAAACTCTATTGTAAATGTAGCTAAACTATCGTGAACTGAACTGCACCAACACTGAATCAACTGTGAAGTATTTTGCATCATGATCACCATGTTATTACTAATTTAAGAATCAAATTTTTCTTATTTCAACCAATCACAGCGCTGATAAAGATTTAATGATTCATACTTATAGTGAATCACAAGGTTGGTATGATGGTGATAAGAATTTTCTTGTTGATTTTTGTATTATGATGCAATGTTTCTGTTAAAAGTGGATGTTACATCCTGTTACTTCTGATTATGTGATAATTTCCTGTTGAAAACTGGTGATATGTTATCATGCATGTTGTTATGAAATGATGAAATATAACACAGTTATAACATATATTTGATTTTCTTTTATTTAATGATTGTTAATATATTTTTTATATAATTTATAAAATACATGTGAAATTATAATTACACATTTAACAGTCAAAATTATTTCTAGACTCAATATAAATTTGCGTTATTACTTTCAACATTCGAGATTATTAAATGATTTGATACGTTCATTACGTATCGATTTTTATCGAGGAACATAAAAGTTGCATTCATCACATTTGACACTCCGGGAATCGTGCTGGCGTTGATTTTGAACGTTCTTGGATGAGTGGTATTGTCGAGGTGCATCATTTTCCACTCCAAAGGCCAACTATCATTGATTCCTCTATTGATGGCGGTTATGTAGCATTGTCTGGCATCTTTGGGTTTTGTGATGAACAAAGTTTCATTAAGCAAAGTTGATAATAGTATGAATGCGGTGCTATTCATTTTCGGTGCTCTTGTCACTTTTTCTAGTTGATCGGTAATCTTGAAATTTTTTGCAGATACACCTTTCTGCGATGCATCTAAAACAGTTTTTTATGGGTGGAGGCGGTCCGTCTATGTGGTTCTCATCAGTTGGAAGGTTGTAATGCTTATGACAGGAGAGTCTTATTTGGAAATATAAATCATTTTTACATTTTTCAGGTAGAAAGTCCCACAATCTTTCTAAATTTAGTCCATATAGCAATCGCAAATATTTTTCAGGCAGATATTTTACATATTCACCAGTTAACTTGTATTCATCATACAATTCAATGGCTTTGAATCAATGGCTGCTATTGCTGCTGCTATTGCTGCTGCTATTGCTGTTGCTGCTGCTGCTATCATTTGTTTCTTTATTTTAAACCATCCAAAAGGTTTTTTTTCTATTTGTATCGCTTAGGAGCGGGTCAAGTACAAGTTTTTATTTTAGATTCGTGACGTACGCAACGGGCGCTTTCATTTGAGTACCATGAAAGCCCTTTTTGCAACACCGGACGTCGCACTTCCGGTCGCCATTTTTTATTCTGGGATAAAGATTGTCACTTCCGGTCGCCATCTTGGATTTATTTTTGACACACTCCGTATATACAAAGTCTTTTGACAACCCTGTATATATGCTCGTTCGCTTGCTGCCGCTAGGTGGCTGCTGGTATCGCGCGTTTCACTCGCACACTTGAGACAGAACATTAGAATTTCCCCCTCTCATATTTTCCATCTTTCCATTTCCGATTTCTGGTTCTCACTCTCACACAAGGGGCTCTTATGGAGGTATAAAGAGAGAGTGCGTATACCGGAAGTCGCTGATAACAGCTGATAAAAGAGCACAGGTGTGCAAATCCAATTAAGCCGGCCCCCTAAAAAAATCCAGGTGTGGACTCAGTGATGGGCAGGTGAGAAATGTGAATTTAGACCCCCATGTAAACCTTATGGGATTTTGCGCCAGAACTGTCCTAGCCTATCTACTATTACTAATTAATATGAGAAACTCGCATGTACGGATACAACAGTTTATGGAAAGCGCTAACAAGATAAATAAGTGCAAAAATAATAGTTGGAGAGACTCCTACAATGCAACAAACCACAGTGTCTAACATTCTCACACTGATTAACTCCGGTTATTCATTTACCCCTTTTATATTAAACACAATTTCTACAACTCCCAACTTTCTTTCTCACTCAACACCCAACACCCAATGGCCATTTTATGCCAAACAATCAAAAACTTATTCTTTTAATTTTAGAAACATAAAAGATAATTAACATATGAGTATATATAAGTTCGACTTTATCTCAATAACATCCGGGAGATTATCAGACCCGAGCTCAGTGCCGTAGTACTGCCTTTTTAACTGGTCTTTTGACCGAACTCTTTGAGATATTTATGCGCACATAGCAGATTCGTTGGTTTACAACCGGATTTTTCTGATAAGAGATCTTCAACACTTCAAGTTATAATATTTGTATATATAATTCTATTGTTTTATATAAATTATTAAACGTGTAGACGCTCTAAATTATAATTGTTTACATTTTAACTTATAATAAAGGCCCTACACTGGTTTTTTTTATTTTAATTGTTTTATATTATTTGTAATGAGTAATGATAATTTTACAAGTGCATGGGTCTTTCATTGGATATACTCTTTAACGTAATTTTAAATTGTTCGTTTTTAACAAACAGACACTTTCACATTATTGTTCAACGGGTAATAAATTTCATTAACCAATTTATCTCCACCTCTTAATTCACATTCACGTTCTTTTAACATTTTTTCTAAGTAATCATCTACGTAGTCACTACTGCTGTTACTGTCTTCAACTGAAATGCCCGGTGTTTCAATATTTTCGCTGTTGTCGCACATCTTACCAACCTTATTAGAAAATAATTCCTAAATATACGGTATGTCAATATCAATATCATGCATCTTGCTAACTAATTTAAATTATTGCATACCGACAAATTTACAGTTTAATGTGAAACTCAATCAACCAATCAGAATCGAGATAATTAGTTGGTGTCAGAGGCCCCCTAATGTTAAAATATGCAATTTTGTGCTCGTTTTTCATAAGAAACAATGTAATTTAACATAAATCTAGTGACAAGTCACACTTTTTCATAAGATTACATGTTACAATTTCTTTATCAACGTTATCACCCCTCGCACGTACAAACAATTATCTTGAAATATTTGAATTTATCCCCAACAACCACTTCGACAGATAAAATATTTAACAATAGTAAAGTCATTTTGATAACCACATATGGAGATTACACCCTAAACGCAAAAGCCGATGACGTAATTATCATTCCTACCTACACCCATTTAAATCATACGTTTCATGAATGTTTTTTTTTAATTTTGTATATGTATAGTTTATTGTAAATAGAAATTTTTCAATGGTGAAATTTAATATATTAAGGGTTATAATCGCATTGTTTTACCAGTTATTACCATATTAATATAAATTGTACAGTAAAGTCGTTATCAGTTGTAGTAACCGCAAATGGTTTCATAAGAATCAATGTTAATTTGGATAAATCTACGAATAAGTCGCACTTTCCCATAAGAATACATGTGAATCGAGACACCTCGTTGAACATTTCCTGTAGTACCTTACAAGTCAATTTTGATGAACGGGATGTTGTGCGATAGCGATTTTGATGAACGGGATGCGCGATAGCGTTTCTATATTTTACAATAAAAATCAACATGGAAAATTTCTACATCGTCTCTTTTTTTTTTTAATTTATTTCATCAGGAGTTTATATTCATACATTCATAGTCATAATACATTTTACCGTAAAACATGTTCAGTGTTTCCATCATAAGATACTCGAGCTCTCCTTTTGTATCGTTCTCACTCAATACGCGCATAACTTTACCATACAAATTGTTATCTTCGTGAGCCAATTTTAAACAGTTAGCCATAATTACATTATAATATAAATCAAATTCATAGGATTTTAATAATGTTAATTTAAAGTTTATAAGATTCTTAAAATTAATCAAGTTGTTGAACGTCATTGGAGATATTAATATTTTAAAATTCCGACACTCAAGGGATATAACATCCAGTTCTTTGTATGAGGTATATGAAATGCGGTGATCGCAGTACTTCCATGCGCCCCCATCTCTAATTTCGGTTATATTTATTTTGGAGAAAGCACTCCATTCTTCTGCGGTGAAGAAAACCCCATTGCGCCCAAAAGTACCATTATGCCCACAGTGGATTTTGATAATTGGTATAAATCCTAGTGCTGGACTTAGCCCAATAGACACAAATTTTGTTCTAGAGTTATTGATTGCATAAGAGCTCTCTCCAATCAGCTGTATCATGAATCTATGAATGATTTCCTCCACTGGATCTTCGAACTTTGGGAAATCTGAAAAGAAAGATTAGATGTAAAAATAAATTTCATTTGAGAAAAATATATTTAAAACTTACGTTCAATAATATCTTGTGACTCCAGACTTTTCAGGTTAATCTGTTGCATGCACACATCATCTAAATCGTACCCCACGTTGTAGAATTTTTCTGCATCTTTGCGTGTTAAACCGTAAGTACCTTCAGGGTTGATGTACTCGTATAATAGTTCAGGTTGTAGATCTCTCGGCCGACTCTCCATATCCTCAACGAAAGGTTTAAAAATAGAATTTTTTGGGGTCTCGATTGTATTTACATGTGGCTTTTTAACATTGTACTCTCGTTTTAAAGGTGTAGAATAACTCCTTTTGAGGTTAGACATTATGACCTTTATTGTAAATGTAGCTAAATTATTGTGAACTGAACTGTGCAAACACTGAATCACCTGTGAAGTTTTTTGCATCATGATCACCATGTTATTACTAATTTAAGAATCAATTTTTTTTATTTCAACCAATCACAGCGCTGATAAAAATTTAATGATTTATATTTATAGTCAATCAGAAGGTTGGTATGATGGTGATAAGAATTTTCTTGTTGATTCTTGTATTATGATGCAATTTTCTGTTAAACGCGGATGTTACATCCTGTTACTTCTGATTATGTGACTATTCTGCGATGCATCTAAAACAGTTTTTTATGGGTGGAGGCGGTGACCGTCTATGTGGTTCTCATCAGTTGGAAGGTTGTAATGCTTATGACAGGGAAGTCTTATTTGGAAATATAAATCATTTTTACATTTTTCAGGCAGGAAGTCCCACAATCTTTCCAAATTTAGTCCATATAGCGATCGCAAATATTTTTCAGGCAGATATTTTACATATTCACCAGTTAACTTGTATTCATCATACAATTCAATGGTTTTATTTATATTTTCAAATAAACTTCTCTCGACTTCGCTAATTTCATCGGAGCTGTATCCCGCCTCGTTTTGCACACAGTTGCTTTTGCAATTCATAATTACAAATAATTTTTTTAACATTTATAATTTGCCTTAATAGACTTTCCAATCGATAGTCTAATTGCTGTTTTTGTTTTTGCAATCGATTTTTTAAAAGGTGTCGTTTAATGAGTGACGTTCTTGACATCACCATTATTGATGTCTAACTGATTTTTAAATTTAGTGTCTCCACTTAAACAAACCATCCAGAAGGTTTTTTGTATTTTTATCGCTTAGGAGCGGGTCAAGTACAAGTTTTTATTTTAGATTTGTGACGTACGCGACGGGCGCTTTCATTTGAGTACCATGAAGGCCCTTTTTGCAACACCGGAAGTCGCACTTCCGGTCGCCATTTCAGATTTTGGGGTAAAGATTACCACGTCCGGTCGCCATCTTGGATTTATTTTTGACACACCCTGTATATACAAAGTCTTTCGACTACCCTGTATATATGCTCGTTCGGTTGCTGCCGCTAGGTGGCTGCTGCTGCTGCTGCTGTTTGGGTTGCTTGCTGCCAAGGATGCTGTTGTTTGGGTTGCCTCTTACGCCACACGTCATAGTGCCGTTTTGGTTTTTGGCCATATGCGCAACTCACCACATTTGAATTTTGCGCCAAAATGTCGGTAAAGTAGGAACGCCATTGCAAAATATTTGAATTTCCAGCCAAAAATAATGTCGGTAAAGTAGGGAGGCCGATTGCAAAAAGTACTTTCAGACCCCCATGTAAACCTTATGAGATTTTGCGCCAATTTCTTTGTTTAATATTATTTGTAGTTTTGTTTCAATTTCTTTATTTTTAATTTTATATATTAGTTTGCATTTTTCTATTTTATTTTTTCGTTATTGTTTGTTTTGTTGATTATTTTGTATACTTCTTCTGTTGGTGTTAGCTTTGGGAGTTTATGTATTATTTTAAGTATTTTGTTTTGTTGTCTTTGTATTTTTTGTATATTTGTTTTTGTTGTCTCACCTCATATATTTATTAAATAGTTAATTTTTGATAAATTTAGTGAGTTGTATATACTTATTGCAGTTTCTTTTGTTATTCATTTCCTGGCTCTATAGACAGCTCATATTGTTGCTACACTTTCTTTTAATATTTTGTTTATTTGTGTATCCCATGTTAGTTTCTCTGTTATTATTATTCCCAAGTATTTTGTCTGTTTTGTTCTGGTAATTGGAATGTTATTTATTTCAATTTTTATGTCAATATCTTTTGTATTTTTTTGTCTTATTACTATATACGTGGTTTTTTCTTCATTTATTGTTTGTATGTTTTCGTCGTACCATTTAGTTAATTTCTTAACGTTTTCATTTATGTTTCTTTCTATTGCTTCTTTGTTTTTTCCATGATATATAATACATGTGTCGTCAGCATATGTATATATTTCTCCAGTCAAGTTTGTCACATATATATCATTTATGTATAATATATACAATATTGGTGATAGTACTCCACCTTGTGGTAGCCCATATTCTGCTATTGTCGATGTACTAAGTATGTCGTTTATTCTTGTTCTTTGTGTTTTGTGTTTAATATATGTTTTTAGTAGTTTTAAGTTTGTGTTTCTTATTCCGAGAGTTTCTATTTTCTTGATCAATTTGTCTTATTAGCGCAAACGTCCGCGCGGGAGTATTTAAATATAATTTGGTCTATAAACTAATCCCGTCACAATGTTTACATTGTAAACAAAATAAATATATATTTTTTTTTTAATTATTATGCTGTAACGTTTTATTTTTCGTCATGTTATATGACATCACAGTCCATACATTCTCCGGTTGTTGGGGATAAAGATTGACTAGCTAAAATAAAAAATAAGAAGTTATTATAATACTTAGCTTATCAGGAAGTTTGGCCAGACGGAGAGGTTAGCCAGTATTAATAGTCCATTCCTGTTGGTCCTGTGAGCGCTAACTTGACCAGGTAGGATTATGGAAGTTCAGCGATTAATTTCTATTATTTCCACAGCCACAAACTGTAAATATCTGTAAGAAGATCGAATCACTTAAGTATTATTTAATCATGATAAATATTACATCGGTACTCACCCCCAATACCAGAAATTGTGTTAAACCTTGATATTTACCAACAGTAAATAGAGCTTCTTTGAAGCGGTTTTTATTAGGTTAGAGTTGTTTATTTTGACTGTCAGAATCACTAAAGTGTTCGAAGCTGCAAACTTTCGTTGCATTTGTCAGTGCTACCGCCACCTATTGGTGTTATCTAGTAGTGGTAGGTGTCTGGAGCTGTCGGTAGATGGCAGCAGCTGGCGACTCAGAAATGCGTTGCGCCGATTTCAAAAGTCCTTTTTGTGACTTTCAAAGTTGATAACGAAACAAGGATTGCAAATGAAGTCCTTTTCCGTTTCTGACCGTAATACGGTTAGGTCGAGTGGTAGCGGAAGTGACACCGCATGGCAAACGTCCACCACGTCGTTGCAAGCCTCAACATCATCAGCGGTAATATAAGTCATCCTGCATTTTCCGCTTTACAATTCGTGTTTTCTTTTAGGCTTTTAACTGTGGCTATATTACCACGTTAATATTTTGTGGATGTAACGTAACCACCAGCCGCTTAATGCATCATCTCGTTGGGAGATCCTCCTGCGTTGATCGCACTTGTTAATAAGTACGTAACTTATGAATTAAGGAACCGGGAAGAGCAATTATATTGCACCGCCAAGCACCGGTGATTTCCCATTTCCATGCCGAAGTGAACGAAGGAGCCTGGTTGAGTTTCCACGCTGCCGTATCCATGTCTACAGCTACCACCCACACTTTGGGAACCAGATAAGTCCAGTTTTGCGCTTGTTATTTTGAAATGCCCAGTGTATTGACCCTAGGATTAATTAATTAATTAACAGTTTACATACGTAGGAAATGTTTTGTGGAGACTTGTGAATTAAGTATAACCTTTCAGTATGTCACTTCGGTGCATACAAATATTAGTAACCAATATCGTATGAATGAACCTTCACGCTAATGTGTCAGTGGCATTAGTGTGTGTCAGCACTCAGTTGGAGTCGCTTTTATGTCCTACGTGTTTAGATCTGTCGAGTCATTTAAATTTATGTTTATGTGCATTCAGCACTAGTTAAGATTAAGATGTTTAGATCTGTCGAGTCATTTAAATTTATGTTTATGTGCATTCAGCACTAGTTAAGATTAAGATGTTTAGATCTGTCGAGTCATTTAGACTTATGTAACTTATGTTTATGTGCATTCAGCACTAGTTAGAATTAAGACAAATAAAATTAATTTTGTTTACGTGAGTACCACATGTGTTTTTGTGCATTCAGCACTAACAACCAAAATACCATAAAGTAATTTTGCGTTTATGTGGGTACCATGTGTTTTGTTGTGCGTTCAGCACTAACAACATAGAAATATTAGCCTCCATAATTTTGTGTTTAAGATATAGATCACGATATACAAGTCATTTGTTTTATTTAAACGGTTGATACGTTTAGTGAACATTTGCTGAACGATAGATGGTTGGGAGGGTTAACGGTTGCGCTATGCACTTAGTACCAATGTGTTTTGGTTGCTTGCTCAATTTCTGTCTCATTGAAGACTAATTAAAACCTTATTTTATGTAACGCGTCAGTAAGCTTACTCTCGGCGGAATCCTTAAGGTTTGACATTTTTGTTGCGGCAACATCAAATAATAATGCGAAATTTATGTAACGCGGATAGTTAACCATCTTGATTAATCTGTTGCAAGCTAAGGACATATACAAGTTTTTGTTTGGCATGTATCGTCCAGTTTGAACAACACAGCGGATTAGTAACTAGACATAACTTTTGTTTTGTATAACAAGTACTACGTATTTATGGTTATCGATACATTTTTAATTTCGGGTATTAATCTATAGTTAAATGGTTACGACTAATCATTGTCGATCATAGTTTTTGTTATGGGTAAATCAAATACCGTATTATAGATTTAGTTTCCTGTTCTATTATTCTATTATAATACCAATGTTTATTTCTCATTATTTACGAGTAAGTAACAATAAATGTTTTGTTCGAGTTCAGCTGCTATTTCCTCTGTATTTCCTTTTTATTATACTTTGCCACTTTAGGGAAAGTGGCTGGAGCCCTCTTTAGTTATTTTGTGCCTGTTGGAATCAGCGTGTTGAACTGGCTGTGATACGTTAAACTTAGCCTAACAACACCACGACCTAGCTCACCGATTATACGAGTAGCCGTACGCCAAGGGACGCCCAGGAAGGTAAGCGTTTCAATGCTAATCATATAAGTCTTTAACTAGGTACTGCAAAACCTCTACATCTGTTACGTTAATGGACAATCTAGTCCTAATTGTCATTTTCACCTTAGTTTTTTAGTTAGAACTTGCAAATGTTTTTTTGTCATGTAATGCCTGGTATTAAGGGTCGGTATTGAAACACATAATTGGGTTTAATGTTATTTATTTCGTAGCTTAATCTAAATCTTAAACTAATTGATTTACAATATATAATTTTATTTAATAAGTAATTCAGCAATAATTGATTATAATAATATTGCAATCAATTAAATCTAGGGTGTTGACATAAGCACTAAGAACTGCACTTTTTGTTTGATTAGAAAATTCTCCTAATCAACATTCTTACAACATTGTGCTAATTAATTCTTTATGTTCACTACAGTCAAGTTGACTACAAATTATTTCTAAATTTTGTCAAAATAAAAAAAAGTTTTTTTTTTACTGTTTTAGAGAACTAAACTGTATGGGTTGCTTGAAAAATCATTTTTTTAAATAAAGTTTATTTTCTTTATGCACTGCTAGAAGCCGCTTCAAAATTATTATTTAAGTTTGAAATACACATTATTTGATAAAGAAATAGTTCGAATAGACAATAATTACCTAATGCCCGGTATTATAAAACAAAATAATCTATGATTAAAATTTACTGTACTACTAAACTAATTTAAATGGAGGTTTTAGTATTATAAAAGCTTGTTAAATTTAATCATGCATTAAATCTGCCATTAAAGTAACTGGCAAAAATTGTGCTCTTAAATTTTACTGACGATTCTAAATTAGATAGGATATATACGTGTATTTACACACAAACGTAAATTAAATATTGCATTATGTTGTTCTTTTCAATTTCATCTATTGATGATGTTCTAATTTAATGTTGTGTATTTTAGATATTTCTTTATTAAAAATAGTGTATTTCAGTTAATTTCTTTTAATTATTGTGTATTTAAATTATTTTCCTATTAAATAATGTGTACTATTAAATATTGTGTGTTTTAGTTAGTTTCTTTATTGAATATTGTGTAATTTAGTTATTTCTTTATTAAATATTGTGTATTTTAGTTATTTTCCTGATAAATATTGTGTACTTTAGTTAACTTCCTATTAAATATTGTGTATTTTTAATAGTTTCTTTGTTGATTATTTTGTAATTTAGTTATTTCTTTATTAAATATTGTGTATTTTATTTGTTTTTTTATTAAATATTGTGTATTTTAGTTATTTAACTATTAAATATTGAGTATTATAGTTATTTCTTTAATAAATATTGTGTATTTTAGTTATTTTTTTATTATTTATTGTGTGTTTGATTTTTTCTTTATTATAAATTGTAAACTTTAGTTTTTTTTTTTTTAATATTGTGTACTTTAGTTATTTGTTCATAAAATATTGTGTGCTTTAGTTGATCTCCTATTAAATATTGTGTATTGTTTATTTTAGTTATTTTTTTATTAAATATTGTATTTTTTAGTAATTTCTTTAATAAATATTGTGTTTTTATGTTATTTCCTTATTAAATAATGTGTATTTTAATTATTTCTATAATAAATGTTGTGTATTCTAGGTGTTTCTTTATTAATTATTGTGTATTTTAGTTGTTTCTTATTAATTATTGAGTTTTTATTTTTTTCTCTATTAAATATAGTAAATTTTAGTTATTTTATTATTTAAAATTGTGTATTTTAATTATTTCTTTAATAAACGTTAAGTAATTTAATTAATTCTTTATTAAATAATGTGTAATTTAGTTATTTTTCTATTAAATATTGTGTTTTTTAGTAATTTCTTAACTAAATATTGTGTTTTTTAATGATAATAACCATAATTTATTTGTCTAAAACTTAATTATAGTTTTAGTGAAAAATATAGGAATAAAGTTCATTGTAAAATAGTTTGTTAAAGATGATTAACTGTTTAATTATTTATTTGTTTTTATAAGCCTAGTAATAAATTAATGTGATACATAATTGCAGGTGTGATATGTTAAACAATTTTAGTTTTTACGATTTGTTTACATCACATAACCTTACATTTTTTAATTTGTTTGGATTTAGTCAAAAACTTGGTTGTGGCGCGTTTCAACCAACAAGCAATTTGTATTCAGTTGGGGACCAGTACAAAGTCGGCGCTTGCGCAAAAATAGTCCATGTATTTGTGGCAGCCAATTTGCAAACTGCCGAGTGATGTCGGTTGGAACCAAGGTTGGTAGAAAAACGTATATAGAAGGTTGCCTGGTTTTGCCTCTAAATGATATTGGTGCGGGTAGTAGTGCGGAGTAATATTGTTTGATGACGTAGGGGGAGACCCAAGTCTTGCTTTAGATATGTTCTTTTTACATAAATGATTGTTCTAAATAAAGTTAAGCTTAATAAAGCATGCAAAATCTTTATTTTTTTTGTAGTTACAGAAATACACCACTGCCTGATAATATCTGCTAACTTATTATATGAATTATGTGTAAAAAATAATTAATTAATTTAATTACATCTTTATATTTAAAGAACACATCTAATATTTAATAGCAATGTTTGTTTACTCATTTACTGTAACCAAGTAACATATTGTTCGATTGTGTAAATAGGAGACCCGTGCAAACGACTCCACCTCTTTGCTAAAACCAGGCAACCTTCTAAATACAAATTTTCTACTAACCTTGGGTTGGAACAAACCTATTATTTTTGTTATAATTTCACTAAAATTACATATTTGAAGATGTTGTGATTTATTTTAAGAAGTTTATTTAAAAATTTAATTTTAAAACCTCGTGAGGCCAAACAAAAAGTTTTGGCACGGTCTACAAAGTTATCTAGTTTGTCCGCCAATTAATGTACACCCTGTATAATACATACGTACAATGGGTGCGTTTTTAAAGTGCTCTTGCTGTTCGAACAATTTTTGTACGAACAACTTTTTTGTTTGTTCGTGCAGAGTAATTTAAAAACAGCATATAGCACTCAAACGTCAAAAACATGTTTTCTAAGGTTATGTTGTTTGTTTTGCTTACATGCCCAGTGTTGTCAATTAATACAATTTAAATCTGCATCAAGTAAAATATTTAAAATCTTATTATTCTAGATTCACACATATTTTGTATGAGCGCATATTTCTTGTATACCTTTTATTTTTATAATGTATATAAAACCGTACCCATGTTCTGATATAACCATGATAAATATATTATTTTATTTTTGCTATGTGGCAACACTGTACATGCCCGTCATGCACCACCTCTTGACTAGGTGCGTGCAAATGTTGTTTGAACACTTGTTCGGGTTGTATTTAAAAACGCCCATTTTATTGTTCGAGTGCTCGAACCGCTGTTCGCGTCATTTAAAAACGCACCCAATATGAACATTTAATGAATATAGTATTTATTTATTATGCATGTTTCGAATAAAAGTGATTTTTTCTGTTTTTTTTCCTATCCTTTATTATTATTCTATTTAACTATGATTAATATTCAATAATTATTTCAGTTTAACCTGCTTTGTAGTTAGCATATTTTTATTCTTGATATTTAGACATCTGGCAACGCCGACTAGAGTGAAAACGGATTTTCCTTCTGTTTTAAAAACTTAATTTCATTTACTTATTAAATTTTACAAGCGCGACATCTGTAAACCAAAAACCGCGAAATCTGCCTAATATGTTGCCTTTAATATAAATGATGCATCTATAAGGTGATCTGTGGTTGTGACTACGACTACGTTCACTACACTACGCTTCAGCATCGACCAGTGTGCCTATATTCTGTTATATTATTTCATACTTTTATATTTTATTTAATATTAAATAATTGAATCACGTATGTGCTTTTACTGATTTTAGTGATATTGAATCTATGTTATGAGCATTCACATATTCATACATAAATATTTTTGTATAATACCTAGAAGTTTGATTGTAACCTGATCAATGTGTTTATGCTGGATAATCAAATCATATTATGCACATGTTCTTGTGTTCTTGAAAAACAAACTGCTTGATAATTATATGATCATGTTTTTCTACTAATTACTATGTATAAGAGATCAAGAAAGTATAGTAAAAATAGTGATAGTGGCATTTCAGAAGATTCATGTGGATTATCTGTACTGGATGCTGATATCGGAGTATCATCATCGAATAATGGAGGTAAATTTTCTAATTGTAAATGAGAATTTTGCTTTTTGAAAATAGATTGTTGTAATATAAATTTAAAATTAACTAGCTTGAGTTATTTTTCATAATTTTTAGTACCGCATTTTCAAAATTATAAATTCCGAAAAAGTGGCATAAAATAAAATTGTAATTATATGAGCTCAAAAATCATGAAATTGAAACTTTTTTAATATAGAATGTTATTTATATAGAAACTTTCAATTATTCAGTGAACGGTTACAAAATATTTTGGTTTAAGAGTCGCTTGGTACGAAACGAAATTAATTAATTTGCACACTAATTTTTCAAACGTTTAGCAAGTTTTCATTTAAGAAATTAAAATCGATTAAAATTGCTTAGATGAAATCTTCCTAAATAATTGACACATAAATCAGTCAATTAAATATAAAGGTAATGAATGATTTAAAATCTACTTTAAAAGAACCATGAACACTGGATTACAAAATTAAATTTTTAAATATTGACACATCATTATTCTTTCAATACTTTATTAAATTAACAACTAATAGCCGTATTCTGAACATTTTTTACAGCGGTGTTAATTAACATTTTGAACGTTGCTAAGCAATATTTAAAAAACTCGATACCTGATTGGTTAAAAATCAATTTCTACAGCGATGTTAGCAAACATCGATGTTAAAATATGTTCAGAATAGACCCATAAAGCTTTTTACAAACGTTAAATGATAGAATAATAAACGTCTTAAACAACTTGGTAATTGTTTCATTTATATTATCATTAGCCATTTTTGTGCGGAACTTTTGGTATCTTTTTGTTTGGTTTTGACTTTAATTTGTGTTTTAACATGTTGACTGTTCAATGGCCGGGAATCTAGCTTCGAGTTATTTTGTAGTTCATTTATTTGCAATTTTTGAGGAACTGAATATTTTTTGTAAATAAGCAGAAATGACTTCAAGGAAAGAAAAAATAAATATATATATTTTTTTTAATAATGTTATGTTTAGCTCGCAAGACTAACATGCTTATTAACATTAATCTAATGGCTCCCCCAGGACCGTGAGGCATTACCGCAATGTCTCGCAGAATGTATAAAAAAATCACCCGGTCTGGTAGGCACCAAAAAATTAAGTAATGGCGGGGCTTAACGTGTTAATAAATAAACATAAAATATTATTATATATTAATATTATTTATATTTAAAAAAAAAATATTTTCTATTTAAAATGATTGTAATTAAATAGTTGGCAGTAAAAATAACGTTTAATTTCTGGAATATTTTTATGTCATTATGCATAATACAGTAACTTAAAAATAACCATTTTTAATTTTTTTTCTAAAAAACGTTGAAATATGCATAAAAACCGAACATAGGTGAAATATGCAAAAAAGCCTAAATATAGTCGAAATATGCAAACGCATATGCAAATATGCATTTGCATATAATCCGGTCACTATATATTATAATTGCAGTTTCAAACAATATTATGTATATAAAACCTCTTAATACAGTTAGGTGTCGAGGTGTCGGACATGCCGAGCCACAGAGAAGACATGTGTCACAATATTATGTAATAAAATTCATGTGTTTTTTTATTGGAATCCTATAAACTGTCATGACAGTCAACGTTTTAAACTTTAGGATATGTACAACCTTGAGAGAACTTGAGAGGTGGAGTCAATGGAGTGACAGCTATCTTTTTTACCGTCAGTTTGCTAAGTTAATTAATTTGCAATTATGGAAAATACATGTAATCAGTGTAATAAGTGTTATTTTGTGTGTGATACAAAGCCAAAAATGGAGGTGCACCTAGGTACACATATACATATATTAAGGTATTTAATTCTATTTATTTAATAATAAAATTGTTTAAAAGTTAACATCAATTTATACAGCTCAAACATAAAACAAGTCACTTGAATAACTTTATGAAAGAAATAAATTAACATTTACAAACATAGTAATAAAATACAATTTATTTTAAAGTATTACTTTTTTATATTTGCAGATGAAGAAGAAACTTTGTTGATAATAAAATATAGACCAAGTCTATAGCTTATCGGTTTATATCATTTGTTTATTTAGGATTATGAGCAGAATTTTGAAAAGGGATTGAAGAAGAATAATTGGTCAAAAATTTCAGTTAATACAAGTTTTGCTAATCGAGAAATATACAAATGAAAACCTTTAAAAAGAACTATAAAGCAATTTTATTGATTAACACATCTGGAAAATCAAAAAGGGTTTGGGATTATTTTGATGCCATACATAATTTTATGCATAAAAAACCTCCAGCTACATATAGCAATTTAATTGGTTTACAGTAAATTCTAGCAGAAGTGACATCATGCAGTACTAGTACAACAGAATACAGTACAATTGCTGTTACATCAGAAAATGAATTAACCAATAAGTATCAGTCAAGATTTTTCTAGAAAACGATCATTTAAAATCAGTGAGACTGTAAAGGCATCAAGAGAAACTGGCTCGAGAAGATAAATTTTTATGTTTTATGGAAAAAAATGATTAAATTGCCTTAACTTAAAACTGTAAATTAGTCTATTGTTTAGGTTATATGTATATTTAATATTAATTAATAAATGTTTTCAAACTCAATGTATAAAGATATATAGCACACATTTCTTAAGTTTTTTTTTCTTTCATCATCAATATCTACATATTTATATGGATTGTTATTTTCTTCAATAATTTCTGCTGCCAAATCAATTATGTCTATGGAATCACATTAATAATACACAAATTATGTATGATGCACGCAGAAACTATTACTTAACTAATAATGTTTAGTATTACAGCTTCTAAAGATTTTAGTCTTCGGAATCTTCCTATTAATAGCCCAAAAGCGTTTTCAATAACCACCTTGCTTATCATTTAATTTTATTATAGTTTTTGTAGTCATTTTTAAATCCCACTAGCAAATTTTTAGCTTTAAGCTAAATCTCCAAACATATGCAAATCAACAAAAGTTTAAGATACATATAAAAATATAGAGTATAATTTTGTGTTATTCCAGCTATTCCAGCTTACTTATTTGTGAACAATAATTGATGATCACGAACTCTTAGCAGTAAAACAGTGTGAACGTTGTTTTATGTTAGCATATAAACCAGGAAATTCTTTTGGAGCTATAGAAATCAGGAAACTTCATTGCATGAAAATGATGTGAAATTTCTTGTTGGTCCAGATATAATTTCAAATTTTATGTTCAATAAAATAACACATAAAAAATATAATAAAAAACCATATATTTCGAAGCTTTGTTTGCTTTCTTCTTCAGTGGTTATGTAAAATAAATTATATTTTTTATGTGTTATTTTATTTATGACTGATATGACCAAGAGATTATTAAATAACAGCAATTTTAAAGTTCTATAAAGAACATCTGATATGTTTATTCTAAATTTAATCAGTACTTACCAAAAATCATTGCTTCTTTTTCTAAGGGCATTTGTGGATGACATGCCATTAGTAAAGTTTTAGCTGAATGCATTTTATCCAAAAGGTTTTCAAATGTGTTTGAGGCCACTTGAAAAATCCATTTTTAATTAGATATCAGTTATGTTAACCACAATTCTGTTTTTTGCATATCATAAAAATCATAATTTTAAGACAGTTTTGATTTATTGTTGGTATTTTTAAATGGCGTTTGGTTATAAGCGTTTTTAAGAAGTTGTTGTTCTCACTCCACTCCAGCTTACTGTTACTTCAACATGGAATAGAATAAACAAATGCATCATAAATGTATGGTCGGTTATCATAACTTTATTATTTCTCACTCAACTAGGATTAGTTTACTTTTTACATTCTAACCAAGGACGTAGATTGGGAGGACTGATACAGATGATAGAATCAGATAAATACTAATCTTTTAACTTATTTAGTATTGGTATTTTGTCATATTTTGAATTACACTGTATAAATCAAAACGTTTTTACAATATTTTTCTGTTTTCTATAGCTACTAAGGCTTCACTTTCTTATACATTTAATATATTGCTGTATGACACCATTTTATTATATAAAAGATTGGATGAATCCAGTTGTGCTGTTGGTCACTTTAGTTCTGAAGGGATGATGTGGTTGTTAACATTGCACTGACAATGCCTTTTAGTAACTATTGGGTCTATTTTGAACATATTTTAACATTGCTGTAGAAATTGATTTTTAACCAATCAGGTATCGAGATTTTTAAATATTACCTAGCTAATTTTTTCTGACTGAATGATGAGGCAGGTAATATGTTGCCATCTTGTGTTATCTGAAATAGTACGTTAAAATGTTGATGTAATTATTGGAAATTAAAGTAAGGTATTAAATTTATTATACTAAACTAAATATTACAGGCATCAATTTATGATATTCAGATACTTTACTTTTTATACTATAAACTCTCTTTAAAGACAACAGAAAACAATAAATGAAGTTTTTAGATAGCAATTTCAACAACGCTAATCAAGTTTTCTGGATTTTACATCATTTTACATTGGGTTATATTAAATGCCAAGTAAACAAAATATGCGTCATTCATATGTCAATAAAATTGATATGTGTAAACACTGTGTAGCTGTGACTACTGTGAACATAGCAAAATTTCAACATTGGATTGTTAAGAAATCTGCTGCCAGATAGCATATTCTTTAGCTGCGATCCCCATACATACATTATTTTAATAATTAAACATGAATATGCAATATATTATAATAGGCGTATTTGAATCGTCCTGGGTAGGGGCACCAGACGTACTAAAAGTAAACTAATCCTATTTGAGTGGAAACAATGATGTCGTGGTAATTAAATGCTGTCAACTTGCTGTACCGTGCTTGGTTTGGCTGATTTGTATCGCTGCGTATCTTTCGAAGTGTCATTTCTTACTCTAACAAATCAACTTGGCGGTAGTATAAATGTATATTTTAAAATTAATTCCCAATCATTTGAATATTCTTTAAGGTGGGAAAATTGTTCTATAAAACTATTGTGCAGCTTTTCTCGGAAGTTAATTAAGATAATTCATTTCCGTTTTCGGCATTATTATGAGTATAATAACAACATTTGAATAAGCTATTTTGGTAAAAATATATTAATAAATAAAAAAGTTTAGTGGTAAAGATTGTTCAATTTATTTCAAACTTAGTTCATATTAATGATATTTATATAAAAAAATTATGCCGCAAAAATTATCACAAAATAATTATTTGTTTGCTTTAAAAGTAGCACCGAAGATGAGGATACTTTTGGGTTATTGTTTACTCCCAAATGTATCCCCCACCGATGGCTCCGCCCATTACGTTCGGTACTGTTTTTATTACACAATTGGTAGTTTGATTTTATTGGGTGATCATCGCCATGGGTGGTATTTTACTACAGTGAGAGTGAAGCGCTCCCGGTGGTTTATCACGGAACCATTTCTGACAATTCTGTCCTTAAAGGGAGGTCAATTGAATTTAAAACTAAAGACAAGTTTATAAGTTTGCTACGTACAAAACTGTAAAATAAATTAAAATCAAACTGAAATTTTTTTACATTGTTTAAATAAGTTTTTTATTTATTAATTGTTGACGCTATTCTATAATAATTACAAATATTACAATTAGAAATTAACAATTTTTATTTGACGTTTTATTAAAAACTGTAAATAAACAAATTTTATGGTTACAAACTTAACATTCTATAGTTGACGTGACTTCAACATTTACACTACCATATGGGTACCAAAAGTCCCATTCAAATATGCCTAACGATGAATAGTATATTAAGTATCAACGGCAAGCAAACATATGAAAACATATGTAGTATAGTGAACAATTTTAAAAAGGTGGCATATTTAAAGTGATTACATACTCCCATTCATTTATAAACTCCCTGTATAAAAAAAATAATTTAAACTTTAAGTGTCAATGTTTAAGTTGTGAAATATTGTTATGATGTAGAAGTCTTGTAATCATTCGCTATATGTCAATAGTTCTGTCTTAGCGTAGCTCTCAGCGGGAGAAAAAGCATCACTTTCCGCTCTAAAATACAGGCTGGAAAATTGTTTTTCAAAGCGGACAGCTAAAAAAATCTTTTTTATAGATATGGGGTGCTCACTCTACTAGAAAAAGTTGACTATAATTTTAGTACATTTTACTCCTACTGTTGGCTAACAAATAATTATTGTTGATGACAATAATGATCTGTCATTTTTTTTATATTTAACAAATTGCGTTTTGTGTTATAGTTGTGTTTAGCAGTGTTTTTACCAACTCTTGAAAATCATTTATATCAATTAGTAAGTTTATATTGTTTATTGCTTTATGTATGACATACGACGATGTTTTTTGTATAATAAAAGAAATTAAAATGTAATGAGTAATTGTTATTTTATAAATAATTACTTCATCAAATTAATATTACTATGTATTTTATTTAAATTTAAGTTGTAGATCAAATTAATCATAATATTTATAGTAATTTATAAATTCATTTAATCAGACCTATTCTGTAACTTTTTTAGTTAAAGGCATTGTTCAGTATCAACATTGTTATGATGAAACTCTTAACAATAATGTTCAATATTCTTATTCACTAAGGACAACATCCTTAAATATTTCCCTAACAATTTTTCTTTATATAAACTGCATGAAGTTAACATTTGATCACTGCTTTGCAAGCGTGCGATTGGTGCGTGCATGCACCTATCACATTTTGACAAGTCTCTCTTTTTAATGTTTAAAAATATCAGTTAAATATAAAATTCATGTAGAAATTAACTCTTCATTAGTATCATACTGTGTGTCACACCGACGGATCAAATTGTGTGGAGTAATAAGGGCATTTGCGGTAATAATTTTCTGAGTCGTTTGGTACTTTTCTACATTGTCTTCATACGTCTCAGTTGCAAAGCGTTTGTGTGTGCGTGCAGATTAGCTAATGTTATCAGCAATATAGGTGTGTAACACCGAAGCTACTAATAGTGTTAAAATTTATTAGTTCAAAATTTGAGGTAAATAATTTTATAATTTATTTGAAATAATTTTCTATTTATATTTTTAACTATGTACAGGGTGTGACAAAAAACGTATGTGTGAATAACTCCGTTATTTTTTAAACGATGTACATGATTCAAAAACCATTTTAAATGGTTTTTTGAGTATTATAAAGGCAGGTACACACATGCATATTTTTTATTTTTAGTATAGTTGCTATGACAACCATCTTTATTTTTTAAATGGTAACATGCGTTTTTTTTTTTAATCATTATAATATTCTTAATTTGTTGCAAATTTTGATCTGGATTAGCATATATTTGTATATATCTATTAATATGTTGTTTCTATTATTAACAAAAAATATATAACATAAAATATTTCTTATAAATATTGGTTGTAGATAATTAATAATTATTGGCGTGAGAGACCGAAGCTACAATAAACGTTTCAAAAAATTATGATACTAATGAAGGGTTAAATGGAAAACTACATAGGTTATTGGTGTTATTAATTTTAATTAAAAACAATGCGGCGACAGCGTGAGTTAGTTGCTTAGATGTTTGCCTCTCATGCTGGGGGTCTTGAGTTAAAATCCTACTCTGTCTTCGTGAGTTTGTTCACCGCTTCAACTGCTTTGGCATTTATGGTTTCAGCGACAAACAAAAATTTACAAACATTAATCATCTCGCTTCATTTTCATCACTCAAGGTCTTTTGGCCTACTAGAACCAGATTAGTGAGTTCGAAATAGTATAAAAACAATAATTTCATTTTAGCAACTAAGATGGAATGTATAATAAAAATACTTAGAAGTTACAGATGCTGATACATGAGTGAATTAAAATTGTTGTAATGAAATTATTAAATTGCTAACAAATGTAGAAATTATTTTACATAAAATAAATTGCATAAACTCAGATACATGATATAATTAAACTTGTAATATAGTTATTTAATAATTATGTTTATATTAATTTAATAATTAAATTACGAATTTAATTATATGTAAAACCATACACAAGTTTTATTAGATTTGATTGATGAAAACATGCATTTTATTGAGTAATATTTTTTTACTAATATACAACAGTAGAATATATTAATATAAGCATGTTTTCCATTTGAAATATATAAAGTATATAATAATTCTTATTTTGAACATTTATAGAAGTAAATTGTTAGGTTAAGGATATTTTTAACACGTTGAGCGCCATGAGACATAATGCGCATGCCACACATTGATTTGGGACACACATGCTGTGCCTCACTGTGGAGTGTCTTATTTTGTGCTGTGGTATCATATACATATGTTTCACTGCTATTGTTTTTATGGAACTTAAAAGAATGCGGTTCAGTGAACCACAGCCGTAGCCTTTGGGTTTTTCAGTTAGTTTGAATGTATAACGCGTTCAAAAATATTATTTACTTTTTATACTTATGGCTTGTGGTACTAAATTTTTATATTTTACAGTGGCGCTCAACATGTTAATGGTTAACAACCTCAGTGAGCGTGATTATTAACATAAAGACTATTCATAACCACAAATCTTTACTTTGACAATCAAAATATTTAGCGGACATGTTACTAAATACGAATTCTTTTCGATGTTTGTAAACTTGACAATTGTCCTTGACTTAACAACTTCATACATACAACTCTTAAAGATTTGTTTATTACAGAATTGGCAATAGGATTTCTATTCTGCAGTAAATTTTGATATTGCCACTCGATGTAGATTCTCTTACCGAAGGGAAAATGTGGGCAGAAGAAGAAAAACTTTTTTATTTAAAATTATTCCAATATATTCCAAAAAAAAAGTAAAAATTAGTGATGCCGCCGAAACCGGATCCAGATCCGGTATCCGGCGGATTCGGCCAATATTTGAAAGATTTGGTTCCGGCCGGATCTTGATTACTATCCGGTCGGATTCGGCCAGATCCGATTTTTTTAAATATATGAAACTAATGAAAGTAGAATAAAAATTTATTAATAAAATGTAAACAAAAAAATTATAAAATATAAGAATTATAATAATGAAAATAAATATAATATAATAATATTAATAAATAATAATTAAAATATTATATTAATCAATATTATCAATAATATTGAGAAAATAGTCTTTTGCTGAAGACGCTGGATGCAGGCGCTGATAGATATTTATTATTTTTTTTATATTTTTATGGATCCGGTCTTGCATTCGGTTCCGGTCCGGTTCCGGTTTATTTTGTAGGTGATGGTTCCGGTTCCGGTCAAAAAGTGGATCCGGCGGCATCACTAGTAAAAATGGTTGATTTTATTAAATTTAATTAACTTTTTATTTATCTGCTTTAGAGCAAAACTAAAAAATGCATTCTGTAGATATTTTTGTGTAGAATTCAAATAAGTTAACAAAAACTCATGGCACTTTTGATGTCTAGTAATAAATATATTTATTTCATATTATATACAGACAAATGATTTTATATATATTACATTATGACAATGGTTGGTTGAATATGAAAATGCTTATTTTTTTCTGATTTCAAAAATGTATAGATTCTTATATCAGATTTTATTAGTTTTTTAAGCAGAAAACAAGAATTAATAGATGAAACAATTATTACTACATAATATGTAAAACCTGTATGACACTGTCTATAATTATGTCTTGAATTATATATATAATTATTATAGATCAGACCATTCACGTGTGTAAAACACACAAATTATCAAGGTCACAATTATATCTTGAAAAATTAGAACATGTTCTATTTTCCCATCTATATACGACGCGAACGTGATGTGCGCATAGCATTTTGTATTTTCTTATTTTTTTTTAATTTTACCACTGCAGCTCCACATATAGCAATTGCTACTACTTTTTTAATTTGTTCTGCTTCTATTTTTCATTATTTTCATTAATTGTATAACTAACAGTAGCAATAATCAATTCAAAACAAATGACATAACCTGCAAAGTGAAGTAAACATTGAAACTTGGTTTGACTGAGCATAGATAAGGCGCATGCGTGGTTTTATAATTATATACAGTGTCATACAGGATATAAATTTTATATATGGAATTATTGCACTAAGGGCCGATTTATTCACCTTTCTATAAAGTGCTCTATAGCATTACTGATAAGATTGCCATGAATTAATGTTTATTCATCTGTCAATAGTGACAACCTGTCATCATATTAAATTTACAAGACAGATAAATTATATAGATCACTTTGGCCCGTTAGTAAAAAAATTACTAAAAGAACATAACCTTATGCCATTTTGTTTTACATGAATGTAACCACAAACAAATAATAACACGCAGTAGTACCACACTCGTTTTCTTTTTAGTAAGTCTATCTCTGTCTTTCTTACAGATATGTATATAGATATCTTTTTCTATTAAGTTGTACTAGCCGTATAAAAACTTTATAAGCGTTCAGTAATTATTTGTCATATAAAATGGGATGAATACACCCAAATTTTATATAAGTGACCTATAAGTTTATTGAACACGTAACTAATCAATAACTTACAGAACAGATGAATAAACCGGCCCTAATTCTAATAAAAATTATATATATAATTCAAGACATAATTATAGACAGTGTCAAACGGGTTTAAGAGTGCTGTGGAATTAAAAACAAAATACATAGATCTAATATAATTTTTTATTTATATACATATGTAGTTGTTTAAGGTTATTCAAAGAGAACGCATTTATTTTTACACTTTTTTATTAGTTTTTAGAATTTGCATAAAACAGAACTTAAAATTTGAGAACAATGTCACGTTTTTTTTGTTTATTGGAACTTATTAAAATTAATAATCAGCATATTTTAATGAAACAATAACTTTATTAACAATCTAACTAAATGATAATTAAAAATACTGAAATAATAAAATAATTTATGTATGTTTTTATTCACAAGTATTTTCTTACAAATACATTACTAGTTTTGGCTCGCTTTCTACAGATGTAATACGTTCCTTTTGCCAGTGAAGTAAGCCAAAATTCTAACTTAAACTACAAATATGAATTCTATTTTAATTAAAATTTGTTTGTTGTCATTGGTTATAATTTTTAGTGATAGGCATAATTGATTACTTCAATAATCGATTACCTGGTATTTGATTAATTTAATAATCGATTATTTACCCCCCCCCTCCCCTCCCCGATTAGTAAAGTTAGTATAAATTAATTTTTAATGTTAAAAATATAACGTTTTATTAGGTCTCTGTAAAATTTTAACATCGATGTTAGTTAAAATTAATTTTTAGCCAATCAGTTACCAAGTTTTTTTTTAATATCTAGCAACATTCTAAATTTTAATTAGCATCGCTGTTAAAAATATACAGAATACGGCCAAATTTTAGTTATGTTAATATACTTAAAATTAATAAGTTAAATTAAATGTTATAAATAATAACATCTGTTTTATTTAAAAAAAACAACTGAAAACATTTTAGTAATTCAAAAACAACATTATTTTTATTAATATTTAAATCAAAAAAATTATACATTTAATTAATATCACAATCACGCAAACAAAAATATCGGCTGTGAATGAAATGCGAGCAGAAAGATGCGTCATCGATTAAATCTAACCAAAAGTAGTAACTACTTTTAAACCACTCGAGTCTCTTACATCTCGCTTGTGCGAAAATAACAATTGTCTCGAGAAAGTTTTTACTACTTTTATAATCGATTACAGGACTTGCATCGGAATCCAAAGCTGAGCATCGAGAAGTACAAGGCTATGCGGCTCTTGAGAAAGCGATGCGAGTCCCTGAATCGATTATAAAAACTGATAGACGGACATAGAAATTATTATTTTTAATACAGTTTGTGTTGTTTTGTTTGCATATATCGATAAAAAATATATTATTTATTTTATACTTTAACCTGAATGGAACCACCATTCAACGAATCTAGACTATTTATAAACTATACCGAGCCCACTGAATAAAACCGAATAAATTTGCACGTTTTTATGCAAAGCATTTTATGTATTATGACTTTTGTTTGGGACCTGTGAAGTTGATGACCGGTTTTTTTTTTTTTTTAATGAAACAATTAAATGAAATTGTACATGAGATTCATTACTAATGTAATAGTAATTAGTTAGATAAGATAACTGATTATTTATTAATAATAACACATTTATTTTTTAAATAATTTAATAACTCTTCAATTTTTAACAATTCATAATGCAAACATGATTTTATCGTTAACAGATGTTTTTATACTCTCGATCTTGAATCTCAATGATGCAGCGTATATATTTCTTCATTTTCTTGAATTCATTATTTATTTTTAAATAGATAAATTTTCAAATTTAAAACAGCTTGAGTCGGCAATGAATCGAGTTTATAATGACTCAAGTCGCTAATGACTTGTCTTCAAAAATGACTCGAGTTGTAAATGACTTGAGTTGTCAATTATTCGAGTCTTTAATGACTCTAGTCCTTAATGACTCGAGTCCTCAATGACTCGAGTCCTCAATGACTCGAGTCCTCAATGATTTGAGTTCTTAATGACTCGAGTCCTCAATGACTCAAGTCTTTAATGACTCCAGTTGTTTAATTTAATCACTCGAGAATCTCGAGTTGTTTTAATAATCGATTCAGAATTGATTAATGACTTGAGTTTGCCCATCACTAATAATTTTACACATTTAAAAATGTATAAAATTGTAACTAACCACATTAAGTGAATTTTAATTAAAAGAAATCAAATATTTGTAGGTTAAGTGAGTATTTTGACTTACTTCATTAGCAAAAGGAACGTACCTGTTATTAAAATTAAAATAACTATACATTAAATTAATAATTAATGTAAAAATGCTTCAAAATGACTATTTTCTTGAATACATAGTTGACAATGTTTTAATACAAGGCTGTCACATGAGGCCCGACGGCCGCATGCGGCCCGCGACCCTGAGTTTGATATTTTTTAAATAAATTAAAATAATAATATAAACGCGTTTTTTCTTTGTAAACCATACCTATTAAAACTCACTGATAAAGTTGCATACGAAGTATTTTATAATGCGGCCTTCCAAACCACATTTTTTTTTTTAAGTGGCCCTTGGGGCACTTTTAACAATGTTTTCTTTCTAAACTTATCTTTTATAATTCCTCGCAAAAAATTGGACCTCTATTACCTATCCAATTAGAAAATGACAAAAATTGAAAATACTTGAAATTTTGCGTCAAGTTCAATGAAAAATGTAAAAATAACAAATAATTCAGATTTTCTTCATAAAAATACTGATCCAATATGTATATACTAAGAATACTACACCGTTACATTTGGGTCAGTCATTTTATACCGGTTGATAATCTTACCAATGCTTGTTTTTGTCCTACTGATAATACATCTGGTCGTCAGCTGCACCAGTAGAGGTGTGTTAGTTAGAGATTGCTTATGAAGATTTTTCTAACAGTTTGGTACTGCTGCTACATTAATTAAAATTATAATAAATGTCAATATAATAAATTGATAGGTTATGGTGGACGGTGGCTTGATAATATAATATAATTGTGATGTAGTAGCATTGATTGACAAATATCCTAAGATACGCACTTTGGGGTAATATTATGTTCTTGTCATGTAGGTGGCTTATACACGTCAAAATATTAATCAAATTGTTAATTATACTGTAATAGCATTTATTTTGCAGTTATTATAAATATTTTATTTTACATATCTCCATTATTTACTATAATTTGATTGCAATTATAAACAGAATATATGTAATATAGACATTTATAAATTTTTGTGTCAGTGCCATCTATATCTCGTGAACGGTATTTTAGCTGCTTTCCCATTACTAGTGTAACTAACCCAGGGCATCTTACCCCAGCGCGCGCCAGTGCAAGTTACACTGGAGCGTCTTGCACTTTTATGGGAACATGTCTCTATAGCGTTCGCGTAAGTGTCACGTGTAAGATTTTTTTAAATTAGTAATCATTTACATTTATGTGATTATTATTTGATTTGTATTCATTTTGATTTGTAATTTCTTTTGTTGGCCGTTTCTGATATATATTTTAATTAAATAACGTCTGTATTTATAACTGTCAGATGTAATTTTTAAACCAGCCAATCAAATGAGCAGGTGCAACTTGCCCCGCTTGAAAGGTTGGGGGTTTATAAAATGTAATGGGAATGCAGTGCATCTTGCTCTGGCGTGCACCAGGGTCTGTCAGAACGTAACGGGAAAGCAGCTTATATTTATTTATTATGATTTTAATTAATATTGCAGCAGTACCAAACTCTTACAAAAATTAATACACACAGGAATTTTAAAATCCACATTTTATCACACATTCACAACTACGAGCGGAACTATAACAAATGTTATTTTAGAAAAATAACTTATAGCACAACAAAAAGTCTACTAATTTTGAGGTGCAATGAAGTATGACTCTTAAAGTTCAAGCAAATATTTTGACAAAAAAATTACAATTTAATTTTAAAATTTAATAGACAATTGAAGGTTTTGGATTTTCATATATTTTATTACACTGGAAATTTCATTCTCTACATGGTGCAAAAAACCGATTTAAAAAAAAGTTAATTAATTGTTTTCTGCTCGATTTTATGACACTTCAAACGAATAAAAACAATAATTTTAATGACAATTTGTCAATTGTTTCATAAAGTTGTTGAGAAATTGGTCATTGTCAAGCTGCTCAGTAATGGCAGCGGAAACATTTGTTTTTAATAAAAAAAAAAGATTTCTATAAAAAAATCTTAGAAAAACATTTTTTTTTTTTAAGGTTGGAGAATTATTTACATGTTCTGTTAATAATTGACTATACAGGGTTGGTCCCTCTTTTACAATACAATTGACAATTTTTTTTCAATAATTATTATATCACAGTACAAAGTTTGGAGCGGTATAAAATTATATCTTTGATAATCTCTCACTACCACCCTTATCGCAGGTGCGACGACTGATTTTTATTTTAGATACTGTTAATACCTAATCATTTACTAGAAGCAGAAATTTATTGGTATAAAATGACTACCAAAAATGCAACGCTACCTCCCTGGCTATTAATACAGAATACAAGTTGATCTTCTTTTTCAATTGTGTGGATTTTCTCTCATCAAGTAAACCGGATTTTTTGTTTACACTTTACACTCAAGTTCAATTTCTTGTAGAAATACGATTGGTTTAAAAGTATCGTATGCCAAAACATTCTATATCTTCATTAAAATTAATTTTGGGCTCTTTTGGTTTACAAAATGATCAATATTTTTTTAAAGTTTTGAAAACAATCTTTTACCTGTTTTACTTATTTCCATGTATGTTTTTATTGCTATTGCGTTTAGTGCGATTTTGCCGTGAGAAACCATACATACCAGCGATCAAACAGCGGTTATATTTTCATCTCTCTCTAATTTTGGGTGATCGCGGAAATCTCACGAAAACGTACTGGTTGTAAACGGTTACCTGTCATTAATTTTCTTCTGATTATTATTAATTTAGTTAAATATTTGCTATATAAACGTTTACGTACATATAATATTCATGTTTTATACTTATATAGCAATTTTTACTAATTATATTCATAATCATTCTTGACAATTCATCTCATTATAGGGTAATCATATTTAAATTTGCCATACCGGACTTATTAAATTGCTTCCAACAACGGTTTTAAATTCACCTCGCTGGTTGGTACATTCTGAGTCAAAAGTAAATAACCGGTAACTCGCGACAACGCAACGGTTTAAAACCATTTCATAGCACAACGTCAACGGTATCTCACGGCAAAATGATTAAAGTTTGTCAACTTTGAGTTGTGCCACTATTGCCGCCGGTGAACGATATGTATACATATACATATTTTTAATTTAAAGTTTTTTTTGTAACTGTCTCTACGTTACATTTAATGTAGAATAATAAATATAATAAACACATTATGCTTGCATTTTTTTTTATTACTGATTATATTGAACTTTAGATGTAACGAACTTGTTCTGATAAATTTTTCTAGTATACAATGTACTACCAGACTTTACTGTAATTAAATTAGATATAACAATCTATACATTTTTGAAATAAAAAGGCAAGTTTTGTTTATAACTCAAAAATCAAAAGTGTTATGTCTTTTTTGTTCATTTGAATTCTACACAAAAATATTTTTTTCAAATATCTAAGTTTCCCATAGAACACATGTAGATTATTGACAACTTGTATATTTATATATATTTTTTTTTAAGAATATTTATTATTTGATGTAATGAAATTGATGGCAGTATGACAGAGAGGACATGGATGATTAACAGCGCCAAAGAAAAGTTACCAACACCCAAGACTTGGGTGAATGACCAACAAAGTGATGCAGAGCATTGCGGTGTTTCCAATATGGGTTTGTTACTTCATATAGGCATCCAAACATACACATGTCTTCTCTGTGGCTTGGTGTGCTTGACACCTAACGGTATAAGGGGTAGGCAATCGAAGTGTTGGGCAAGCCACATGTGTATGTATGTTTAAATGCGTATATGAGGTAACGGATCCATTTGGATAGAATGCTACACTCTGTATTACTTTGTTGGGGACACACATCCAACTTGTGACCGCTCATACATGTCTCTACTGTAGTGCTGACTGTATTTTATTTCTTCAAGAAAATAAGAAAATAGTATATTTTATTTTGTTGGTCTTTTGTAGTTCCATTTTATCAAAATTAAATAAATGGTTGTTATAATACATATATACTAGATTAATTGGCGGACAAACGCCAGGTAACTTTGTAGACTGTGCCAAAAGAAAACGAAAATCTTAATTCCAAAGGGAAACTTTTTGTATGACCTCACGAGGTTTTCAAAGTTTTAATTTTGTCAATACAAATATTGTGTTAATTGCGTAATTTATGTACCAATTTGTTTTTTTAGTATAATAAAAGTTATGAGGTTTATTGAAAATTAATAATAAAAAATATTGAAAAATGTGCAAATTACTTTTGAAGAATAAATTTTTAATAAAATTTAAATTATAATGCAATGAATGTCAGTTGATATATTTATTTTATTATGGCTTTTACTTTGAATGAATTATATGCAAATTACGCCGGTGATGCTTGAGAACGTCATGAATTTGATACTGATGCGTGCCGTAAAGTGTTTAGATGTAAACGGTGGTCAATTTGAACATTTGTAGTTTATAATAAAAAATAACATTTGATGTGTGTATTAAGTTGCCTATATTATAGGTTTAAATTTAGAAATAGAAATTTTGCTACGTTGCCAAGCGTAATGAAACTTTGAGGATCTCATGAAGCTAAAAGAAGAGTTTTTGAGCATTTTGGAATTAAGATTTTTGTTTTCTTTTGACACGGTCTACAAAGTTACCTGTTGTTTATCCGCCAAATAATCTACACCTTATATACATAAGTATCTGGTTTCATTATAATTGCTTTTTTTTTAATTTGAAACATGGTTTAATAATATTTTTTGCACTGGTTTTTGAAAATCAGTTTTTTCAAATGTTTGTTTTTGTAATGCTATATACGTTAATTATTTATTTATTCAATTATTTTTATTTTTTTATACTATTCTGTTTTAGCTTGTAGAATTGATCCTTTGATTTCAAAACTAAGCTGCAGATTGAAATCTGTTCCACATTTGTCCATAAGATTAATGGATATGACTAAGGATAAAAACCATATAGAGAAACATAATGCCTTAACCAAATTAAAACAAATGGCAAGTCAGGACACTACCAATTCAACGGGGAGTTCTACATGCTCCAGTAATATAAGTGATGAATTTACAAATAATAATGAAGAACATGTTTCAGTTGGTATTAAAAAGGTGTTTAATTACCAAATTTCAATTAACAATGAAAAAAGAAAATTGATAGGGCACCAATTAATTGAATCTCCAAACTTAGAAATATGTTCATATAAATCCGAAAGTACTTTTAGTGAATCAGAAGATATAGAACCTTTTCAGTTAGCAATCTCACAAAAATCTGATGATGAATCTCTTGATAATCTAAATAGGAATTGGAATAGATCTTATTATGAATGTACTATTCTAGAAATCACATCAATGAATTTAGTTTTTCAAAATGCAAAATTGAATTCTGAAAATAAGTTGCCACTAACATGTAAAAGGCTTGAAAAATTTAATGGACAAAACTTGTCTATAATTGAATCTCCTAATTTAACAACATATAAAACACACAACACTTTAACTACCTCATGCAACAACGAAAATAATTTTAAGATTTCTATCAAACGAAAAATAAGTGATATTGACTCTGCAGATCAGAATAATTGTGCTTTTAAAAAGCCTTCATTGGATTTTCCATTAATTGGAAAGAGTTTCAAAGTTCCAGCAAAAAAATGCGTTGAAGCAAAAAATGTGAACAAAGATTTAAGACCGATATTGGAAAATTTGAAAAATCACAGGAAACAAGATACCAGATGTGATGATGAAATGTCCTTATATCCGTCGTAAGTATTTTTTAATATTTAAGATATTGAAATATTGATTTTGTTGATATGACTTTTTGTTAACACAGTGTTATTAAGCATGAGTTTGGTTAGTTAAATATAGAAGCATAATTTTAGTTTTAAATTTAACTGAAGTTTATTTGTTTACATTGTTTTATAGAATGTCAAATGAAATTGATTGGTTTTTAATTGTAAATTCAGAATAACGGCAGTTGTAGCTTTTTTTTTACGTAGTGAGGTGTTTACCTTAAAAAGTGGTCTTTAGGAATGGCAATACCTTCTGGTATTCTTCTTTGCGTAAATCCTGTTGTTATAATGTCCTTGTCAAATTAATCTAGATTTGGCAGTAGTTTGAGGTAGGCTGGTTATGCGTTCTTAGTTTTCTTAGGTCTTTATTCACTTTTTCCTTATTGTATTCTCTTTCCTTCGTGAATAGTTCCATTAGTTGTATTCCTTTTGGCAGTCCTAAATTTGTTAGTTTTACCTTTAGTGATATCCTTGTATCTCCATCTGGGATTACTTTTTTGTGTCCTCTTGTTGCCAAGTATATTTTGACCATCTCAAAAGTTATTTGTCAGCCTTGAGCGTATCTACCATTTGGTATTTGCCTCGTTATTTTTATTATTCTGCATTCCTTCAACATTTCTTTTCTACTTCTCCTTATCTCTGCAGTTTTGTTTGGTATTATAGTCTCTGTAAATGTTTTTCTATTTTCTTCTATTTCTTGGTATGCATAATTGTCCTGTTTTTTCTTATTTCTTTCTTTTGATCTTTTTCTCTGTTTTGTTGTTTCTATTTTGCTTCTCTGGTTTTTCTCTTCTATGGCTTTTATTTTGTGTTGTACATCAGTTGTTTTTTTTTTTATATATTTTTTTTATATTTTTTTATTGTCAAACTCCTCATTTTTTCTTAGTACTCTTTTTGCAAAGTTTCTTAGCGCCCTCCATTTATTTTCATCTCTTATACATTTTTTAATGATTGTTGTTTTATCCACTTTGCTTTCCAGTATTTTTTCTAGTTCTATTGTATCTTTCTCTCACGCTTTGCATTCTACTAGAGTGTGTTCTGCAGTATCGTGTGTTTCTTCCTGACAAAATATACATCTTTTGTCTTTCTTGATTTTTTTAATTTTTTGCAAGATTTTTCCAAACTCTTCATGTCCGGTCCTGATGCAGGTAATTCAAGATGGAAAGGCGGGATCAGTGATACGGTGGTTTAAGGTAAGCATCCGCGGGTAAATGGGAAGTCTTTTATAGCTTGAATGCGTGAAGGATCTGGTTTTAGCTCGTGCTCGTTCAACTAGTAACCTAAAAAGTTCAGCTTCTCTGCAAAGAATCTACATTTCTTAAAACGTAATGTAAAACCTGCTTGTTTGCGGCGCTACAAAACAATATCAAGGTGTTTTATATATTCTGCAAAGGATTGTGATGTTCCGCTTTTAAGGGAATTTGGCAATAGGAGGCGGTTATGTCTAGTGCAGACATATATTTTACTCTCGATATGCCACAAATTATGTCTTCTATCGGACGGGGTAGTTCATTGTCCGTCTTGGTAATAGAGTTTAAACGTCGCGCGTCCATGCACAATCTAATGGCGTTTTTGAAATTTGACGTGAGAAGATATTGCTCTATGCCGGTGCATGTCTATCCTACAATATGGCGTTTTGAAAAAGAGCGTTGTCAGCCGAACACAAAAATATGCACCGACGGCACCCCAGTCATTTCGCGGCTTTTATACGATTTTGTATTGTCAATAAATTTTGAAAATGAATTAATAATTTATTCAAAATCAGTCTAACGAATCATATTGGCCAATGGTGAAGCATAGACAATTGTTTTGTACAAGGCATACTGACGAGGTTTGTAGAACCGAAACAATTGTCTGTGCTTGACCCTTGGCCGCTGTGATTTGTTAGGCTGATTTTGAATAAATTATTAATTTATTTTCATAATTTATTGCATAAATGCTAAATGATACAACTAGATGGCGATACCAGTCTTTTGTTTTATTATTTATATTTTTAATATATCAATAATTCAAATATAATAATTCAAAATGTAACTTTATTTTATAATTAATTTAATTACATATATGTATCTTTTTCAAAACCTAATAACACTATCATAATATAAATATATAATAACATCAATAGATAATCTTCTTTTTATTTTTTTTATTTAATTTATATCATTTTAGTATAGTTCATCTTTAAATTTTTTTTTAATTATTATTATTTTTTTACAAACATCATATATTTATTTGTCATTTTATTGTCAAATCATGAAACGTCATACAAATTTATTGTATGACGTTTCAATAGAAGAAGTTTATAATTCTGTATGAAGATTTAAATATATCCCGTTATATAATAACATTAATATTAAAAAAATGTGTCAATCATTTATATATTAAAATTATATATTTAAATAAAGAAAATAAAAGCTTATACAAGTATATTAATATTTATAAATATAATTTTAACCTATAAATAAATAAATGATATTAATTTAATAAGAATCAACTATTCTATTTGCATTTATTATAATATTCAAACTGCAGAAAGTCTATTTAAAAAAAACAGTTAATTTAAAAACATATGTAACCGTTGTGTGTTGTGTTATTAAAAATGGTTGTTTTTTTTGTAATTATATACAAAAAAATCATTTCCGATTAGATATACAACAGTTAAAAATGAAATGTTTTAATATTGTCTTTTATCAATATGGACTTGTCGCAGTTTAATAAAAGTTTTTCAAATATCTATTGTCTTATTATTATTAAAAATTGTTCATAACTAAACATAATAATACGTAATTAAAAGTTTAAAAAAAGTATTAAAGTAAATTTCTGTTCGAGGAGCAGGAAAAATTAATCATACATAAAACTATAACAATTAATTTATTAATTAAATTAAAAGTTATCTTGATTTTGTGTGAGAATTAAAAAAATTCAGGTGACCTTTTGGGTCAAGAATGTCTTATTCAAAGGTAGGGATAAATATTATTTAAAATACAAGAACAGTGCAAAATGAAAATTATTTCTTTTAAAAGACCTGGAACTTCATTTTTGAGAAATGAATGACTGAATGAATAATTAGTTCTATTAAATAATTACTATATCAGTAAAATTGTTGGCAGTAATTCTTAAAAAACAATGGCAATACTTCAAGCGGGTAATTATTGGGTAGCAAGGCTTTATGTTGAATGTGATAAGGGTATAATAGTAGTAGGTTTTTAACAATGTTTTTTAGATTTAACAAAAGTTCCAGTTTCATGTAAACCAAGGTGCAGTCTACTAAACCTTTCAAAACTATATAACTTTGAATAATGCTAGGCATATATACGTCTAGACAATACCGTTGACTAATCTATATGGTAGTTAGTTAACGCAAGCAATGTCTAAATGTGTGTGTTGGACACATTAATGAATAACTAATTGTCAGAATTCCAAAGGCCACACTGAGTAAACATGTACTTTCAAATTAATTTTGATAGCTAGTGGTTTGATCAAGGAAAACATATTGTATAATACATATTGTAACGACAGAACTTATTACGCATTTTTATAGGAACTCTCAGCGAAGATTATGTCAGATTGTAACTGCAAGAAGACAAATTATAGAAGATTTGTTGTTTAATTTAGTTTTTAATATGACTGGGTTTTGACTTTGAAACATTTAGAAATTGTGTTTTTTAAGAATTAAAATTGACAAAGTTGGAAGTACAACAGTCAGATTATTTCAAGATCTTTGTTTATACATGCCACTAATTCTATATTTGTTGATATGATGGTCTTTGGAAATTATGAAAAATGGTGGATGTTTTTATCTGACTATTGACTATTTGAAGAAGTTTATTAATGTAAATCAAAAGTAGAGTTGTCTAAAAAGCAGAACATTGAGGAACATCAGCTTTTATGATTCTGGGGTCTGAGTTAAAACCATCAATTCTAAAGCCTGATTTACATAGGATAGTAAATTGCGATAGCACTTCTTAGAGTAACTTGCTCACGCGTTTACATATAAGCAAATTTTAAAGGCAATTTCTCTTGGCAAATGCCAATTGCATGGGCATATACCCGGTATAGTATACTCTATTGTGAAAAAATATCTCGCTGTAGAAAGAGGGTTGCTGCCTCTGCTGTTGTTATTGCAATTTCACAAAAACAACATAATGAAAAAGCCAAAAAAGAATGTGGGTCAAAAAATGGATAGCCACATTAAAAAACTTTAGTTTTTAATAAAGTTTTTTTCTTTTTTTTGGACTTTTTTGCAAATGTTGATTTTAAATTACTGTGTAAATATAATTTTTCTTGTTTACTAAAACGTGGTTCTATTATGAATTATCACGTAATAACGTGTCAATTCCATCAACTATATAATAATAATTACGTATAAGTAATAAAAACGTAGTATTATATGTAAAATAAGCTAGTATGTATTTTTAACAACAATATTATTAACATCTATTCATGTATCTTGCAATTCAATCAACTTTGGATCGAGACAAGATCATAAAACTCAACCAACAAGAATCAAAATAAACAAATCGGTCGCGAATGACACGTCACTATTTACTTGCACACAACTTTCAACAAAAGCGAAATAAACTTTAACTTGTCTAGAGCGCTCTCTCAACTTGTTTAGACCTGCAAGTGATTTATGTTGCAACCACTTGATGCAAGTTGTGCTACTTGCCGGGAGAGAACTTTCGGACACTGTTTACATTGCGCAAATCATTTGCAAGTACTCTCAGATATAAACTTGCTATAGTTTTACTTGCCCGTGAAAATTGTGCTTAACTATAATTTACAACCTTTACTATAACCACTTACAATATTAGTCTCGGGTGGATATGGGAATTTCTATGTTCAAGATGCTGATGAACAGTTTATTTTTTTAGATCACAAATGTTAGAAAAATTATTTTTAAATCATAAAATCGGTCAATTTTGTTTACTTTCAATTGACACTCGCAATTAATAAAACTTGTTAATCTTTTAATATTTTTTTTATTTAAATTAATTAAATTTTAAAGCTGTTTTTTTTTAATTATTGTCTAATGAATTTAGCATTCTACTAAAAAACGTCAATTGTTTTGTTATTTTGATCAATCAAATTTTTATACACTAGCACTAGAAGAATGTGTGTATTGGGTTTTTTAATGCAGAATTGTGTATCCTATATATTTTTTTTTGTTTTAGTGAAGATATAATCAAAATTCTGGAGTTGCCCTCAGATTATCAAAATAAACAGTATAATCATAGAAAGAAATTATCAAATTTTAACCATAGATTTGAAATGCCACCTACAAAATGGTATATTCCTGATCAGACAAATACTTACAATTCTAAATCTTCATATGAAAATGAAAAAACTAAAGGAACTTGTTTAAAAAAAGGAATTTTTTTGTCAGAAATAGAAGATGTTTCTGTAACCAAATTCAATGGAAATTCAGGAGAAATAACAAATTCTGAGTTTGATACAGTCAGTGATGCCACCGATTTAGCTCGTTTAATTGCCAATAATAGAAGAGTTTTACCTGCCCATAACAATGCAGTAAAATCATATCAATCAATATGCAAATATACAAACTGTCGATCTAAAACTTGTGTATATAATCATTACATACCTAAGGATTTGGAAATATTAATGAATGAATGTAGTAGTGCGGATCTTCATTATATATATCATCATTTGTTTAACAATCAGAAACATAAATTTTTCAGCGAAATTTTAAAATATATTATTAACAGCTTTCGCATAAGGGGTTCAGTTGATATTTTAATAAGAATGATTGATAAGATATTAAATTTATGTGATCATAACAAAACACCATTTGTGGAACATATAATAGAAGCTTTAACTAATAGTAATGAATCTCATTCAGATTTCTCTACAGCTGTAAATGAAGTTTTGCTTATGTATGGACGAAATAATGAAGTTCTTTGTGATATACTTCTAACCATAACCACACAACAACCTAACTTTTTAAAATATTATTGGAATGTTATTAAAGAGCTAATTAAGTTTAAGCGTTACGTAGATGATGGAGCACTTGAGGATATATTGAAGGAATGCTTTATATTGGATGAAGCTATTTATTATGAAAATGTGTGTAGAGACTTATTAATGAAAAGTGTTATTAACTTTTCAGAAGGCTTTAATCCTAAATTATTAATTAAGTTTAGGTCTAAAATAATAGATCATCATTTGAATCAGTATTTAGATATATTAGATATTAAATTTTGTTCGCTCAATATTTCTTCTAACAGAAGAATGAAGTTCAATAGTTTTATTCCAGAAACCTTAATAGAATTGACTGATGACGATATTAAAGATTTATATGATTGCATTCAGAATGATGACTGGTTTCAATTTGAAAATATATTATACGAGCATAGATCTAAGAGTTATGAGGCTTCATTATTGTCTCATTTAATTGTAATTTTCAAAAAAATTGATATGATAGTATTTCACCATAATTTTTTATCAATTATAAGAAAATTTGCAGGTACGTAATTTTGTTAATTTATTTTAAATATTGAAGAATAATACGTATTACTTTTAGATAGCAATAGATTTGATGATGAAATGAAGAGTTTACTTGCAACAATTGGTTTTAACATGTTACCCATTTATGATTCCCAGAAAAAATATATACTTTCATCTGAAATTATTAGGATATTTATGAAAGACTTGCAAAGGCTTCTGGAAACTAAAGTAAGTAATTATAATTTTTCTTAAATTTTGTATTGCAAATGGTATACTTTAATTGTATAACTTTTTCAACACAATAAATAAGACATGACAATGCATCATTGTATGTAGATACACAACTACATGGTACTAAGTATACATTTTCATTAAAAAGAAATAAGTTTTTGTCTATGCATGTCTAGTGGCTATTTGATTGTGATTTTATTATAATCTCTTGCTTGACTTAATAGTTGATAAATATTTATTATCTACTCTTGAATAGACAAGGTTAGTAGAAAATTTGTATTTCGAAGATTGTTTGTTTTTAACAAAGGGGCGGAGTTGTTTGCATGGATCTCCTATTTACACAATCAATCAATATGTAACTTGGTTACAGTAAACAAGCATTGCAATTAAATAATAGATTATTTTTTCACATAATTCATATATCTAATATCCGCTAACTTAATTAGTGGATATTAGGTAGGTAGTGGTGTGATTAAACTTAACTTAATTTAGAACAAAAATGTATGTATAAAGAACATATCTAAAGCGATACATTGGTCTCCCCTTACATCATCAAACAATTTTACTTCGCACCACTATATCATTTATAGGCAAAACAAAACTTAGGAACTTGCTAGTGGTCCTATCTGTTTATAGGATTCTCCGAGCGGTAAAAACCTTCTCTTCAGTTAGTATAGGCGTACCGGGATTACTTTTCGGTATTACTTTATTGCGTTCTATTGTTGTGCTCTTGTTTTTGTATGTTTGTACCTGTTGCATGGAAATAGTGAATTCAAGTGCATTTACTACAAATTTAAAGGTGGGTTTAATCAATTTTTATTAATATTTAATAATGTACATAGGAATAATGTTATATTTCACATTGATTTACTAGGTCTGTAAATATGAAACCGGAATTTGCACATAGATGGCGCTGGCTGTCAATGTAGTTACTGTCATACCGCGTCATTGGCGCAATTTCCTTGTTGACGATCTCTGGCAAATATTTTCAGCCCACAACAATACAAGTTTGATACAACAGCATCATAGTTTGTATTGCGTTGAACATGTCGAATTTTGTGCCTGCAAACTACGATTTTCGGACAGCATTGATTTTCTGTTACCATTTGAAGAAAACTGCTGCAAAATCACATCGAATGCGTAAGTTACGAAACTTACGGTGAGCATGCTCTTGGTAAATCACAATGCTGAGAATTTTTTTAAAATTCGGCGATTTTGACGTGACAAACAAAGAACGTGGAAGACTACCAAACAAGTTTGAAGAAGCGAAACCGGTAATACTGAAAGCTACTGACAACAAATGATTGATTTGAATCAAGCTTTACGTGAAAAACTATCAGAATATCAAAAAAGGCTGAAAAGTGATTTTGCTTCATGATAATGCACCATCACACACAACAAAACTGGTTAAGGAAACGACTGTCCTATTACTACTTATTTGCTTCGATGGGACACGCACTTGCTGAGCAACGCTTCACTTCTTACAAAAATGGCTCGATGACTGGTTTGCCTCAAGCAACAGTTTTTTTGGCGTGGCATCCACAAATTGTCAGACAGGTGAGAAAAATGTATAGCTAGCAATCAATGGGCAATACTTCGAATAAAATATTTTTTATCATTTTCATACAATAAAATATTTTTATTTCTTTTAATGCTATCGTTTTTGGTTTTATTTGGTTAAACTGAGAACACTAGAGAATGGACGGATACTCGAATGACAACAACAGAACGGAAGGATACTCAAATGAAAACAACAGAACGGAAGGATTCTTGAACAAAATCATAAGTTGTGTGAGTATAAATTGTGTAATGAAGTGATTTATATTTATAATATGTATTTAATTATAATTTTAATATTATAACTTTTGAAAACGGTATATAATATAAGTACGATTTTGAGCACCAAAATATTTACGTAGAGCATGAAACGCACTTTTTCTCGATCTCTTATTTTTATAATAGTTTTAAACAATTTTAATTTCAAGATTAATTAATTTGGTAATTTGATTACCAAAAAAATTAATTAATCTTGACATAAATAAAAAAAGATATAACAACAAAAACAAAACAATTTTAATGCGTTGTTCTGTCTTGTATTCGGCCATGACTAAGATTTGTTGCTAGGATACAAAACAACATTTAACATTAACATACTTGATGCTTTGAAAATATTTATCTGTCAACATAAATCACCCTTTAGATTATAAATAATCAGAAAAGGAGTAAACTTGCAAAATAGTGCTTTGGATATACATGAGTCTATCTGAGTCAAGTGTACGGAACAAAAATTTGATTTTGTTTTTATTTTTAATATAGTTAAATATGTGTGTACCGGCCTTTATAATACTCAAAAAACCATTTAAAATGGTTTTTGAATCGTATAAATCAGTTAAAAAATAACAAAGTTATGCAGTTGTACGTTTTTTGTCTAACATCCTGTATAAAACGTATTAATCCATATTTGAGAAAAAAAGAAAATACTCGTTATTTTATTTTTAAGATAAACTGTCTTTCAAATTTCAGCAACATTTTCAAAATGTATGGAAAAAAATGTTTGGCTATGAAAACTTATTCTTTGAATAATTTTGAAGAAAAAAGTACCTTATAAAGAACGTTTTTATCTATATTTGAGAAAAAAAGAAAATACCCGTCATCTTTTTTTAAGACAAACTGTCTTTTAAAGTTCTGCAAAATTTTCAAAATTTAAGGAAAAAAATTTCAATACAGTTTTTTTCTAAAAATGCAACTCTGAGAAGTTACAAACGATCAAAAAATGTAAATAAATGCAAGAAAATCGATTTTTTTAAATTGTGATTGCTTATTACTCGAAAATGGCTTAATGAAAAAATCTAAAATAATTCACAAGGTCAGGACTCATGTAGAGAAAGGCATTTCAGTGGTTTGAGCAAAATCAAATTTTTGTTCCGTACACTTGACTCAGAGATGGTCACATATTTTTACATTAGGTGTTTTCCATTTTTAAATTTTGCGGGCAAGGGCGTCTCACACTTTATAAACTAGAACTAGAAAATATTTGGCGTTTGTAGAACAAATAAATTCAATAAATTCAAAAATTAGTGCCATCAAGTGCGACTATTTTGTGAAAAACACAGTTATTATATTATATATTATACATATGTTTTGTTATTTTTATTTAATTATGTATGTTAAATACAAATTTATACAATAAGTTACCACAAATCATAAAACATGCCATTATAGCTAAATTTAAGATAAAAAATAAAAGAATTATTAAGATTTTTTAAAATATGTATTGTAATAATGTGTAATAATAAATACTACATAAAAAGTTATGATTTGCCAGAATTATAAATACTATTTTAATATTTTATGTATTCAATAATATGTATTTGTGTTGACATTGGTTAGATTAAGTTTTTATTATATATTTATTTATCTTGTGAAGGAGAAATGCATTACCCACATTTTGTGGGGCTCCCGGTTTCTTGTATACCCACTAAAACCCTGAACCTCTATATCCTCTTGGGCTGGCGGAATCACCGTTCTGGTATTACTTCAAAAGTCCAAGTCACATTCTATTTTTGGCTTTCATCTTATCCTTTCCTCTTCTTTTTTTTGTTGCCATTATTTTTCTTATTCCTTCATCAATGGCCCTCCAGCTGCTTGCTCTTTCCACCATAAGTGGGGTCAGATTGCTGATGGTTATCTTCTTTCCGATTTTATTCTGTACCTCCAGCGAGGGCACTTCATCAATGTATGCTCTGGATTATCCGTTTCCCCACAGTGGGCCCCAGCCGTCATGCACTGCAAGACATATTTTCTTTAAGTACGACTCAAAGCACCCGTGTCCTGTAAGGATCTGTGTGAGATGGTGGTTTAGATTTCCATGTTTTCTGATTACCCAAGTGGCACTACGGGTATGAGTCTGCGTTCATTTGACTACATCTTGCTCTGCCATTCTTTTTCTCATTTTTTCATTGTTTTTATTCTATTGCCTTTTTTTTGTTCTTTCAGTTGTTTCTATTTGTTGTTATCTCTGATTGTCATTTTCCTTCTGGCTCTTTCTTGGATTACCCTGTGTTTTTTAATGTTGCAGCTTTCTTTCCATATAGGCGCAGCGCAGCGTACAGCAGTATTGAGTCCAGAGTTGCGTTTCTCCGCTCTCGGACCTCCCACATTTGGCATGATTTGTGTCAGAGCCATTACTAGTTTCTCTGCTTTCTGTATTACATTCTTAAATATAAAAGGAGCTTATTGAAAATACGTACTCATTACTTAAATTTCATTAGCCTAAGCAAAGGAACTACCTACTACAACCGGATTGATTAAGTGGTAAACCAACGGCCCCGGTTAAAAAAAAAAACATTTCATTTTAATGTAGATGTATGTCTCTTGAGTCGCTTTAGATTTATACATTTGTGAACCTCTTGGCATCTATTTAAGATCAACATCGGGAATAATCCATTATGCGTCTGCGGTGAAGTAGGTACAACCGATGATTTATTCTTTGAATACTCTCGATACGTTATGGCTCAATCTATCTATGTTATGGCAAAACCTTATCTCGCTGGATATTCACCTACTGACGAATATGGATCTACTAATAGCATCTAAGAACGTCAAAGTATACACATGTTTACTTCAGTATATTAAACACATAAATACAGTTTTGTAATATTTTGTGTTTATTTGTTTCTTTTTGACTCACTTTGTTTTACTTCTATAACTGTTTTGTCACTCATTCTAATTTCTATAATTATTAACTCATATCGACCGAGACTCTCCTCTGTGCTGACAGTGTCGTCGGAGCTCCGACTCGATAAAAGTATGTACTTGTATTATATTTTCTCCCTGTATTATTAGTGTAATCATTGGAACTTGCATATATGTATACAAGGTGTTAGGTAAACATGCGGCAAAAATTCAAGGGGTTATTCCTTGGCCTTTTCCAAGAATATTTTGTCCTATGATGATTTCTGAAAATCCCCTTTGTTTGTTTGTTACATTTTATTATCAAAAACTACATGTAAAGTTGCTGAATCTGCAATAAATTGAAATGACTTCTTCCAGCCTGGATACAAGCATTCAATCTTCTCGTCATTGAGTGTCGAACTCTTTCAAACACACCAGGGTTGTTTCTAATTGAGTTACACCTAGTAATTATCCGATTTTGCAAGTCGTCCAAATTGTCCACTGGAGTAGCGTAAACTAATTACTTCAGATAGCCCCATAAGAAATAATCCAGGGGGTTTAAGTCTAGGGATCGAGCAGGCCATGCGTGTGGCTTACCTCGACCAATCCAGCGATCTGCGTATGTTGCTGTTAAATAATCACGAGCAACCAAACTGATATGTGGTGGTGCACCATCGTGCATAAACCACATTGCAATTCTTGTTGCCAATGATACCTCGCCGGTAAGTCTTCCTGGTAGAAAGACTGGTCTAATTAGACAGACGCTTACAATTCCAACCCAAACATTTAAGGAGAACTGATGTTGAAAACGATCTTCACATACCAGATGAGGATTTTTATCTGCCCACGCATGGTTGTTATGAAAATTTCTTATTGCATTTCTTGGGAGAAAGTGATAGGAATTAAAGGATTAGAACTAATGTTTGCAAAAGCTATTGAGAACGCAATACGTGGAAAATCAGCACGTAGTAGTGCCTGAACATGCTGTATGTGGTATGGATACAACAAATTGCCCTTAAGAATTTTTCAAACTGTCCAATGACTTACATTCAAAGTATTGGCAATTATTCGCTTAGAACTACTTCGATCTTTCTTTATCATGTCCAGCACATTCTGTTCCAATTGTACCGTTCTTACTGTCATTGATCTTCCTGGCTCTCCGTTTTGTTTTAATGTGCCTGTTTCACAAGACGTCGATGAATGTTTTCGAAGATTTTTCGGTCCTGGATATTACGGCCAGGAAACCGTTCAATGTATAATCGTCTAGCTTGTAATGAATTGCCATCAGCAAGTCCATACATGAAATGCATATCGGTCATCTCGGCGTGCGTATATTGATTCATGGTAGAGGAATTCACTAACTATTAAATACACGTCACACAGCCTAACGTATTTGCGTATATGTATTTGCATATTTCGACCATTTTAGGCATTGTTGCATATTTGATTCACATTCGGTTTTTATGCATATTTCACCAATTTAAAAGTTTTTTAAGTTGCATATTAACTTTAAAAAAAATCCAGAAATTAAACAACAATTATTTTTACTGCCAACTATTCAATTACTATAATTTTAAATAGAAAACAATTTTTTTTTTTTTTTTTTAATTTCCTTGGTTATATTTAAAATATCTTGGAGATTAAAAAGAATAAAAGCCGGGGCTTAAAGGTGCACTCTTCTAGTCGTTCTCCCGTAGGCTGAATCTAGACTTGCTAGTAAACAGTACATGTCCAATTCAAATGTTTGCGAGAAAATTGAAGTCTGGCTACTCGCTGACGTGGGAGTAATTTTGGTCCAGCTGCTGGCCTACAAGATTTTAAGCCAGCTTCTTGCAACTTTTGACGAACTGTCCACACACTCACAGCTGTACCACACTAGGTTATATTTAAAATATCTTTGATATTTAAAAAAAATAAAAGCCGGGGCTTAAAGGTGCACTCCTCAAATCGTTTTCCCGTTTGTCTTCGTACTCGTTCTTTTCTATCTGGCGAATGTAGGCTGAATCTAGACTTGCTAGTAAACGGTACAGTCCTTCATTGTACCAGTGTCCAACTCAAATGTTTGCGAGAAAATTGAAGTCTTGCTACTCGGTGACGTGGGAGTAATTTTGGTCCAGCTACTGGTCTACAAGATTTTAAGCCAGTTTCTTGCAACCTACGACGAGCTGTTCACATACTCACAGCTGTACCACGAACCTCACGGAGTTGGTTTCTGGTCTCTACAGAAGTTGCATGTCAATTCCGTAGATGAGATTTCGGGCAGCGAGGTTTACTTGCTACGGCACTTGTAAAATGGTATGATGAATTGAATGACATGGGCGGCGTGGTTATGTTTCGTGGCCCCGAATTGAATGATGCATGTTGTACGCCTATAACATGCGTCATGGTGGACCGAAGGGGTATTAATAATTAACAAATTAGGTGAAGCCTAATTAAATAGAAAGAAAAGAGAATGTCAATATTATAATTAAAGGAGCAATCGTTTTAAAATTTGATTACCTTGGTCTCTGAGTCGTGTCTCAGGTTGTTTTCTAGACAGGTCTACTGACCAATCCGTCTACGGGCCTGCTGCAAGACTAAAAATTGCAGGTCTAAAGTTTCCCGATCGGAATGGGAGACCGCATGCAACGTTAGACATGTTGCGCAACATTTTGACAGTGTGGATTGGTGTAGTAGTGTAGTTTAGTGGTGTAGTTCCAGTTATGTTCCAAAGTTTAACAGTTTTTTTTGAAAACATGTGGTCTAACGAAAAAGTTTTAAAACTAATTGAAGATTACCATGCATCTTATTGTTGGTGTCTACTTTATTTAATAATGCATTATTGAACCTAGGTCTTTCTGTGAGCACTGCGCGCGTCCACCAACGTTTACGTTTTTACGTTTTTTCACTTGTAATTAGCACTAAGCAGGAACTCATTCCACACAAAACAATGTCTTCCATGGTGGACTGCAAAGATGTGACTGAGTGTGGACGCTAGGCGAGACAAAGGACTCGCGCAACATTGCCTACTAATGTGTACTTGCCTAGGTTGTAGGGCGGCTTTTAGTAGTGCACGTGGCCGTAAGTGCTTTCCGCTGTTTACGAGTTAGTTTACCGGATCATACACTCGAATTAAAATAATTTAATCCGTTCAGTTTAAATATGTAGAACTCGTACATTAATCCGAAACGATTCGATTAAGGGCAATTCCTTATTTTTCAAGGCACTAAAAGGAGATATCGAGAAAAAATAACTATTTTAAACAAAATAAATGAATAAATAGGAAATGATGATATGAAATAGGAATGTGAAGAATGAAGGATATGGGTAAAATAGGAAATGTGATTTTATGGTATGCAATACATGAATACAATTTTCTATATAGTTTGTTATACAGAAATATTAGGAAACATCATTTTATTGTAAAGCTGCTTTCCCATTACCAGGACAGGGCGTCTTACCCCAACGCGCGCCAGTGCAAGTTACACTGGATCGTCTTGCACTTTATGGGAACATGTCTCTATAGCGTTTTCGTAAGTGTCACGTGTAAGATTTTTTTTAATCATTACTAATTAAAAAAATCATTTACGTTTATGTGATTATTATTTGATTTGTATTCATTTTGATTTGTAATTTCTTCTGATGACCGTTCTGATATATATTTTAATTAATTAACGTCTGTATTTATAACTGTCAGATGTAATTTTTTAAATCAGCCAATCAAATGAGCAAGTGCAACTCGCCCCGCTTGTAATAAGATTAGGGCTAGAAGAGGAAGGGGAAGGACGATTTGTGCAAGTTACCCCCCTTTATAAAATGTAATGGGAGCGTGCACTAGGTCTGTCAGAACGTAATGGGAAAGCAGCTAAAATAATGGCGGCGCATGTAGCCAGCTGATTTTTGATTTTATTATTAATTTTTCTAAATATAAAAATAAGCATGCTAAGAATGAGGCATTAGAACAAATATTAGATGAAACTTAAGAATCATCCACAACAATAACCAAAATCAAAGCAAAATATAATTTTGTAAGGTTATGTCAACAGCTGACGCGACATTATATAGAAACTACTCAAGGTCAATTTGTACAAGCGACTATATAGAAAGTTAACACTGTTGAAGGCTGTAAGTAACCTAGGTCACGGAATTGCATTGTTGTCTTGGAGTAATATAGCTTCCTGGTGGTTGTTTATCAGTTTTGCTTAAAAATGATACTTTTAAAGGTTAAATTTTAATTAAGGTAACGATGTTTTGTGCTTTATATTTTTATACAAAACCGCACACGTGTTGTGTCAGGAGTTTACTGTGTTTTTTTTCGGTTTTTTCCAGAGCTTGGAGGTGCTCTTTATTTATTTAGTCAGTACCTGTTTAGGCCAGTGAAGTGTAGTTTGTACATTTCTTTTGTTTGCTTTCATCAGGTTTTTGGGATGTATTGTCTTCTTGTTAATGTAATAGATGATTAATTTCAAGGATCTCTGGGTATCCTTGAAGAGTTTTGCTTGATACAGATGTTATTGCAGTTCTAGATATTTAGCTGGTGCTACCGTGGGTGGTTTTGTTGGTTTTATGCAAGCAAATTATAGTTGTTGTTTTGGTTTAGTAACTTCAAGCCAGTGCTAGGTAAAGATAGCCTTGATTGCTAACGTCCGCCTTTACTTGGTCCCAGTACTTTTTATCGTTAGTTAGAAATATTTGAATTGGTAGCTGTATTCATGTTACATTCTATGTTTGAAGTTTGTGCAGATGATAGACAATAAGAGTTGGAGAATGTTTTATTCAAAGTGGTGTTCATGGCTTTTTGCATCAACGAAGTATACTTGCGTTTTTATTATGTATATACAAGTGCATGTCTAGGGTTTTGGTAGGACTTACGTTTTATTTTGTATGTTTTTTTAATTTGAGTTTTATCTATCTATGATCTGACATTGAGGCTGACGTAGACACATGACAGTTGTTTGAAATGCTTATCAGTGTAATGTCTATAGAATCTGGCTGCGTGACGTAACAAACATTGGTTCGAAGCCTGGGTTTGGTTTTTCTATTTTTTTTGTGAGGGTTGGCTTTAGCAAGTGGTCTTTAAGAATGATTTACGCATGGCAATACTTTCAACCTAGTCTAGATTTGGCAGTAGTTTGAGGTGGGCTGGTTATTACTTTGCGGATTTTGACGCGGCACGCCGCATGCTGTTTCCGGCTCTTCTCTCTCTATATCCCCTACCTTTGTCTATCTCTTTACCTTTTTGTATCTTTTTTATCTGCACATCCAGCTCTGCATTCTCTTCTTTCTCCAATCCGAGTGCTATTTATTTTAATTGTTGCGACCATATGCCACAACGCATCATTTTATTTTATTACATTTAGCATAATTATGTTATAAACTCATTAGATATAAGATCATATTATTTTCAGATAATATTAATTCTTGGAATAACCATCTGTTTAATCTTTATTTCTGGTAACATATTAAATAAAAGTATTTTATTTTTATTATAGGTAATTACAGTTTTGTAACTACCCTAATGCTGCCGGGGTGTGGCAGAAAGTATATAAAGTAATATTATTTGTAAAATAAAAACAGTACAGTTTTAAACTTTAACAAAAGCACATTTATTTCTGAAACCTATTCACCTTAAACAAACTATCATCAATATTATTAAAAACTAATTATTTGGTTAATCCTTAGGAGCTTTCTTATTGCCATGGCTGCTTCCTTAACCTGTTCATTCCATCCTTTTGCTTCAAGTGTCACTCCGAGGTATTTGATTTTCTTTGCCAATCACATGATCTCCTACCTGTATCTTACCTGTTACTTTATTAGTCCTCTTAGTCGATAGCCATGCCGCTTCTGTTTTTGTGTTGCTAATTTTAAACTCTTACTTTCCATCAATAACTGTATCTTATCTATTGCCAGCTCTAGTTCCTTTTAGTACTTTCATTTCTTCATCTCTACATACTAGTGCTAGTTTGTCCTCAAGTGCTGTTATTGTCTTAGACTTTAATTTAATAAAAAGTTTTACGAAAAATGAAGTGTAAATTTGAATTAGTGTGAATTATGTGTTATGTAAACTGTGAATTAAATGTTTAAGTTATATGTACAATAATGTTTCTACATGAAAAGAGTGCCTGTTTGTACTCTCTTCAGTCTCCAGAATTTCTTATAAATCGGTTTTGAATTACAAATTACAAGTTATGCATCTGTAAGAAGAAACCACCTGACAGGCTATTCATTGTAACTAAAGAGGTGGTTTATGATATAAATAATGATGAAATATTGAATAAGACCTTTTTACCAATGAAGCTTGGTGGTTGTTGTCAATCCTTATTAGTTACAAAAACAACTTAACAACTTTACACTCAATTGGTATTTGGGTTGCAATTTTAAGGCAAGACTTATATATTTTAATAAAACAATTTCGCAAACTTGCCAAGAGGTTTTTTCTACAAGTGTAGTTCCTTCCTTAAAACCGTTAAATAATGTGTGTTTTCACAAATATTTTATTAAGAATTCCTATATTGGAAAAAGCTTTATTAAATTGATTAAGGCATAACTGAAGGGAGTACAACCTGTACCATATTTATTGATTGTTCTACTGCGATAATGAATCTTCACTATAAAAGGATTCTGTTATTGTGTAAACACTATTGTACATATAATTTAATCTTTCAATACACAATCTTCTACAATTACCTATTATTATTATTAGGTTAAATACTGAGCATTAATATTTTCAATAATGATTAACCAAATAAAAATATACATTTGCTACTTTTCATAATGGTAATTTTGTCAATTAAAACATAGAAATATATTATTTAAGTTTTTATTTATTTATTCGTATGTTATATGTATTGTATACTCATTGAAATTGTTGTTGTGTATTACATTCTTTATTTGTCATTTCACATCTACAAAAGGGCAAAGTTCAGCTATAAAGCTGTTCTTCCACTTAACCTCATAATTTTATAATAAATTTATATATATATATTATATATATTAATTGGCGGATAAACGCCAGGTAACTTTATACAGGGAGTTTATAAATGAATGGGATTATGTAATCAATTTAAATATGCCGCCTTTTTAAAATAGTTTACTATACTACATATGTTTTCATATGTTTGCTTGACAGCTGTCAAAGTTGATCTGTCAAAACAAATAATATAGTGGACAATTTAAAAAAAGCGGCACATTTAAAGTGATTACATAATCCCATTCATTTATAAACTCCCTGTAGATCGTGCCAAAAGAAAACGAAAATCTCAATTCCAAAATTCTGAAAAACTCTTTGTTTGGCCTCACGAGGTCCTCAAAGTTTCAATTTTGTCAATACAAATATTGTTTTAATTGCGTATATTATGTACCAATTTGATTTCTTTTTTAGTATAATAAAAATTACGAGTTTATTGAAACTTGAAATAATAAAAAACATTGAAAAATGTGCAAACTACTTTTGAAGAATAAATCAAATTTAAATTAAAAATACGCTTGGCAACGTAGCAAGATTTGTAATAAAATTCAAATTATAAAGTAGGCTATGCAATAAATGTCCTAGGAGTCAATTCTGATCCCCGGTGACTTTTGTCATCAGTGACTTTTAAATTCAAATAAAATTCAATTTAAATATTATGATATACTTTATTCTTTTGATAATCATTAATTTAAAATTGTGTGAGGTTGCACATTGACGACACATACCGCATTATTAAATTATGAATGGTGTTTTGAGGCATTTGCGAAATATATTATGTTGCGTTCGTCTAGTATGCGGCGGTCTGCCTTATGTCTGTCTCTGATTAACAACTACTACGTTGCCATGTCAATCCCGTGACCACCCTTGACAAAAACCATCGGTGACTTTTGTCGTTTCACCATGCGGCTAAAATGCATTTTCAAAATAAATGTGTGAATCCAGCAAATAGGTACTATAATTATTATTGAATTATAGAACAATTTGTACATTGCAGCTGATACAACTATTATAAATTATTAGATTCTGTCATAAATAAAAATATTAATTATTTCAATGCACAATTGATTGTTTGAAAATATATTTAAAATAATTGACATGAATATAGACTCTAGAAGTAAACGGTGGCCAATTTGAACAATTGTAGTTTATAATAAAAAATAAAATTTAATGTGTGTATTAAATTGCCTATTTTATGTGTATTAAGTTGCCTACATTATAGGTTTGAATTTAGAAAGTTTGCAACGTTGCCAAGCGTAACAAAACTTTGAGGACCTCGTGAGGCAAAACAAAAATTTTTTTCAGCATTTTGGAATTAAGATTTTCGTTTTCTTTTGGCACGATCTATAAAGTTACCTGGCGTTTATCCGCCAATTAATCTACACCCTGTATATATATATTAAATTAATACCGCATTGCACAACCACAGCTTTTCCATAATTTCCATCGTATTATTTATTAACCTTGGTGTTAGTTCTTTTTTCTTTCTAATCTTTTGTGTACTCTCCATTACTTAATAATGTTATAAAATAAAAAATATGTAAATATTTGACATTTCTACATGATATTTATTTTAATTGTTAACGTTGCCACAAAAATAGTTTATAGTGAGTATTAATTTTTCAATAATGATTATTAATTAACCATATCAAATGAGTTAATCAGTTTAAAAATAGAAACATTTTATTTAAGTGTATTTAATTATTCAAATATTATTCTTATAAAAAAGCTTTTTTTTTAATAAAATTTTAAAATAATTTATCATTGTGTATTTTGTATTTATTTTAATTGTTTATAATTACATTAGTTACCACAAAAAAAATGTGTTTTGCTTATGGCTATGCTCTAGGGCAGTCTATACATTTTTAGGATATATTTTTTAATATTAAATTAAATGTATAATTGGTTGCCTATATAGCAACCCTTTGGTTTTCTCGCTCGAATACATTTTGTGCAGCTAAATATACACATTCAGGTTCTTATTTATTCAAATAACCAACTTAAACACCATTAGTATATCGGCGAAATTGAGTTGTAGATGTAAATGTATAACAAAAGTATATTTTTGCCATAAAACAATAAGCAGCAAAAATTTTGTATGTATAATATTAGTATTCATTCATTGTACATGGTCTTGACAGATAAGTTTAACAAAAAGAATAAAATAGTTTTGAAAAATGGATTTGTCACTGACCTTGTCAAAATCTTTTTCTAATTACATTATTATTTTCATTAATTATCTATATCAATTGTTTAGTAACTTACTTTTTGTATTCTAGTGTTATGCAAGTAATGAACCATACAAAAGCAACCTACATGATATACCAACAAAACTGGTATTTTTATTTAAAACTTTAACAAGAGGTAACTGCTACAATGAAGCTTTATCACTCATTAAAATGAAGGGTAATTTAACCAGTTAGTTTATTGCACTATATCATCTTATATTGTATTTTTTTTTAGAAATTGATTTATCAGAAATAAAAGATAAGAATCTATATGATTATATAGTAAAAATAATAAAAGAGTTTTTAGAAACAGTAATAGAGAGAGATATTGTTGTATCAAAGGATGCTATTTATAATTTCATTGATCAGTCCGGCAAACATAAAATATCAATTGACCTAGGTATGTATTATATATATAATTACTTACTATATTTATTGAAACTTGCCAGTGGTGGTTGGTACAATGTTTCAGTTAACAGAATATTTAAATATCTATTTTTCAGATTTAAGACGACATTACAACATGTATTTGATGAAAATAATTAATAACAATCCAGAATTAGTCAATCAAGAGTATGAGGAATGTATCAAATATCATTATATATTAATAGAGCCAGATACTTTTAGGGCCATACTTGTATTAATTTATAGAAGTAAAGGATTTACACCTGATCTAATGAAGCTCTTTGATCATTGTTGTCTTCTAGATATTTATTTTAAACAGGAGGTATTTTATTTAGTTTTAAATCAAAGGGATGTATGTACTATTAATGCATTAAAATATTGTTTTAGGGCATAGAGGATATTATCTACTTAAAAAGCTGTTTAATTGATGACGAAATAAAAATTATTATTTTTATGTTTTTCTTCAAGCGACTTAAGAACAACTGCTCACCAAAAAATGTTTGTTTTAAAGTTTTGGAGGTAACTCAAAGGCCAAGAGAAATGCTTCCAAATATACTACATGAGGATTTACAAGATGTTGCAACAATGAAATTTCGAATTAAACGGACACTTGCATGTTTAAATCCACCAATAATTGCAGATTTTGATTATGACAACAATCTCACAATAAATCATCATTATGCTAAACACTGTATGGAATTCATAAGGAGAACATTCTAAATTTAATATTTAAGTTTTGATATTATTCATGAAGTATTTGTTTTGTTTTATAAGAGATAAATTAAATATAAATTTTATATATTTTTTTACAATCGAGTTATAAATTCTTGGTTCATTTATTTTATGCATAGATAATTGTTTATTAAAAAAAGTATTTATATACAGCATTTTAGTTTAACTTTTATTCAATTACATACATATTCCTTATTTGTCTAGGTAAGAGTTTTCAAACTATGTTGTACGGAAAGTGAATAAGTGTTAAATTAATATAAATTAAGCTTTTATGTTTGCAAAGTAATGCAGAATAGAAACCATATTATTCTGCATTACATTAGGAAGAGTAAATTATAATTTTTAATTCAACTTGCATCTTTTATAAAAAGTTGCTTTTCTGGACTTCTACAGAACTCAATAATTGAAGAGTTAAGTTCAAGAAATGGAAGCACTGAATATTATATTGTCTTTGTCCGCTGCTAGTATGAAATTCAGTTAATAAAAATTGCTGAATATCACTTGGCTGTAAAAAAAGGGATAAGTACCCTTTCTTGCACCAGGGTACTCGATTATGATTTTTCTCCCACACTTTGCATATTGACTAAAATAAATTGTAAAGTAGATGACAACATTACTAATATAATTTAAACAAATTGGCTGATGTTTTGTGATGTGATCAGTTATTGCTTGGATGGCAAAATGATGATGCTTAGTTTGCAGTTAGCGATTAATGGGTTTTAACTCTACCATATATTGAAGTCTAGTCATCTAAGGTGTCAATCACTTGTTATATATATATATAACTTAAAATTTTAATCAATGGCTTTGTTATTTAACTAGTATTATTTAGCAGCAATTAAATAAATATAAAGTTTAATACTGCTGTCAACAAAATATGTAAAAATATTAAGAGTTCAATTTTACTGCATAAATAATAATTGTTAGTAGATTTTAAATTTGTTTCTTATTATTTAACAAATATAAATAAACTTTTAAATTTATAGAAACTAAGAAAAAACTTTTCAAACCTCTTATTTAAATAATTTGAATAATAAATTAATTTAAGGTATGGCCAATGTTTTTTTAGCAAATAATTGTTTCTATTTAACTAACAAATGAAAATAAAAATTTAATTTGGATTGAGTTTCTAAGCTAATGCCTGTATTACACTGTCAATAATTATATCTTGAATTATATATATAAAAATATTTAAATCTTAAAAAGTCTGTAAAATGCACAAAATATCATCAATCTTATTGTAGATTGAAATTTTAAGTACATTTTTAGGTTTTTTTTATAATTTACACATGTGAGAAATAGCATTTATAATATAACCTAACTATTTTTTTTTTAACTGTTAAATCCGTTAAATCATATATTTTTTGCGTCAATTATAAAGGAAAACTAAAAATATTATTAAAATTTCAATCTGCAAGAAAATTGATGATCATTTCTGCATTTTACAGACTTTTTATAGTTCCATATATAATTCTATAAAGAATTATTGATAGTGTCATACGGGCATTACACAACCTTATTTAATGAAAAAACCGCAATGTTTTAATTAATCATTGTTTCTATTTAACTAACAAATAGAAATAAAAACTCAGTTTTCCGGATATCTGATGGTTCAAAAACGGAAAATGAAAAAACAGCTAAACTAGTTATACACAACAGACCGCAATGTTTTAATTAATGTGTTTTTATCGAACTAACAAATGAAAATAAAAAATTAATTTTCGGATATCTGACGGGACTAGTTGCATTAAAATTCTCGGCTAACACAACCTTATTTGATGAAAAAATCGCAATGTTTTAATTATTTTCAATTTTTTTGATATCTCGTGGGACAATGGTTCAAAATTAGAAAATGTAAAATGCAGAACTAGTTGATTAAGTTTCTTAGCTAACACAACCTTACTTAAGGAAAAATTTGCAATGTTTTAGTTAATAATTGTTTCTATTTAACTAACAAAAGGAAATAAAATTTCGATTTTCAGGATATCCGTCGGGAAAATGGTTTAAAAACTGAAAATGTAAAATACAGTTTAACTAGTAGTTTGAGTAAAGGTTAACACACCTTATTTAAGGAAAAATTTGCAATGTTTTAGTTTATAATTGTTTCTATTTAGCTAACAAATGGAAATACAATTTCAGTTTTTCAGATATCCTACGGGAGAATTGTACAAAAACGTAAAGTACAGTACAGCTATATACTATAGCAAGCCAAGAATAGGTTGGCAAGCAACTTAATATACACAAAAGTTTTGTTTTCTCTGTTGCACTCATGACTTTGCCCGTTTTAGCATTCTTCATTTGCGCTTACATTTCACACATCTCATGGGCCACGCTATTCTACTTTAGTTGGATTGAAATTCTCGGCCAACACAAGCTTATTTGATGAAAAAACTGCAATGTTTTAATTAACAATTGTTTCTATTTAACTAGCAAATGAAAAAAAAAATGTAAAATGCAGCTAAATTAGTTGATTGTGTTTTTCAGCTAATACAGTCTTCGGCTGCGTCTAGCGTCTTTGGTGTGTTTACACTAAAATAGAAAACGTTGCGTTGTCATCGAAATTCTTTGTGTATAGTATTAGCAACAAACATGCCGCCGAAGAAGTCAGTTTGTTTGTTATTATGGTGTTTGGAAAATACATTTGATTATATTTTTCAAAATAGAACACAATCTGCAAACAAAATATTAAATTTAAAAAAACCAATACATCCAGTGGAAAGACTTTACATAACATTAAGGTAAGTAAATAGTTAATTGCAAATATTTATTTATATTATAATAAAGGGTTTTCTAACAAGAAGTTTCATTTTGAATAGCAGGCTATTTGGGCAGCTGTCAATTTTGAAGCTATTATCTTTTGACATTTGGCAAGTAAAAACTACGCTATTATTAAAAATCATAGAAAACACACACGTATAGAAAGCAATGAAGTAGAGTAGGGTAGAAGGGGCATTAAGATGCGCAAAGCCGACACACATGAAAGCTGCTATCCTTGGAGCTCATAAAAACTCGTTTGTTTACAACGCGGATCGAGGTTTAGGATGCGCAGTCGTCGTTGCCCCTTCTACCCTACTCTACTTCATTGATAGAAAGGCAACTCCGCCCATTTTCTGTCACCTTAATAAGCGCCATCTTACGAGACTCACTACCGAATTTTGTCGGTAAATTAGAAAACTTTAATTACTAAATTGGCCCGCTAAATTTGAAATACTAAATTATTTATTTTGCGCACTAAAATTGAAAAATAAATGTATTTATTTTGCACGTTATTTTTTAGTAATGCACTTACTTACCATTTAAAATCTGAAATACATGTTTTAAAATGAAAATCATTTACATTCTTACAATTTAAAACCTGTTTTAAAATTAAAACACAAGTTATTTTTTATGAATTTTATTTATGAATAGGTTATGTACTGTAATCTGACTATAATACATATATTATAATATATTACATATATAATACCTATATAATTATAAATATTTTATTATTTGTTATAAATAAATATAATAATTTACAAACTTATACATTATGTACTAACCTTTTTAAGCAATATACAATTGTAAATTAAACTATACACAAAAAGATTTCACAGAAAACACAGTGATAATACAAAACAGGCAGAATGAAGCACAAGATGAACGAAACGAAATGAAACAAAAAATGTAATAGATGTAGATGTACAGTAACACTGACCAACTGACAATCAATCAACAAAACAAGTGTCATAGCTGATTTGACTCATCATATGATCGTAGATTTTACGCTCTCAGCGCTCTCATTGGAAGTTGCTACCACTAATTGGTCATTTGACCAATTACATATAAGTGAACACATCATGTTAAAAATGGAACGATACACGCTTCAACAACGCATTGAAATTATTAAAATTCACTACAAAAATGGTGAAAATTTTTCAGTCACTGTTCGCAAAATTAAAGCACTTTTTGGTCGTCGTAAAGCACCTTCTCGGCCGGCAATAGTAAACCTGGTGGAAAAATTTGAGCTGTTGGGACAAGTTAGTGATGTGAAGAATTGAAACCGTGTGTATCGCTTAAGAACACATGAAAATATTGCTGATGGTAGCCCGTAGTGTTGAAGAAAACCCTGGTTTGTCGATTCCTCGTCGATATTTGGAATTAGACATTCCACAAACGACATTACACCGTATTTTGCATAAAGACTTAAGGCTTTTAAAGTTCAGTTAACACAAGAACTAAAGCCGGTCGATCACTATAAACGTTGTATCTTGGGTCTTTCAAATGCATCAGATTCAGAATTTTATCGAAAATTCATCTTCAGTGATGAGGCCCATTTTCTCCTAGGAGGCTACGTTAATAAGCAGAATTGTCGCATTTGGGGCTCAGAAAATCCATGAATAATTGTTGAAAAGTTTTTGCATACTTAACGTGTCACTGTTTGGTGCGGTTTTTGGGCTGGCGGTGTGATTGGACCCTACTTTTCTGAAAATGTAGCTGGTGCAACTGTTACGGTGAATAGATGGTCCTACCGAGCTATGATTAATGATTTTTTATGGCCGGAATTGGAAGATATTGATGTGGACGACGTTTATTTTCAGCAGACTTTTTTTGGGGGCCACGTGAAAGATAAGGTCTATGCTAATGCTCCATTGATTCAAAGTCTTGAAAGATAGAATTCGTGAAGTTGGTCTTGGAAAATTTCATGAAAAAAATGTGGTACTGCAACCGTAACCGTGGCGGCCATTTGACTGATATCGTTTTCAAATGTTAATGGCATACCTTCCTCTTTACAATGAAATAAACATTTATTGATTTCTCTTTAGCTTCTCTCATCTCTTTCCTTTCTTTTGTATGGCTTTAGTTTGTGTGTTTGTTTCCATTGTTTGTTTTTCTATATTCTTCTATTGTCAAACTCTTCAGTTTTTTTTAGTACATTTGTTGCGAAGTTTTTTAGCGCCCTTTATTTATTTTCATCTTTTAAGCATTTGTTAATGATTGTTGTTTTATCCACTTTGCTTCCTAGTATATATTCTAGTTTTTTTCTATCTTCCTCCCACGCCTCGCATTCTACTCGCCTCGCATTCTACTAGAGTGTGTTCTGCGTTATCGTGTGTTTTTTCCTGGCAAAATGTACACCTTTCTTCTTCTTCCTTTATTTTTTTAATTTTTTTCAAGAATTTTCCAAATGCTCCGTGCCCGGTCAGTATTTGCAAACCGTTCAAACTGTGCACACAAACCAATATTTGTCAACCTTAAGCAATCTCTTATACACAGTAATTTGTTTGTGTGCATAGTTTGAACGGTTTGCAAACTGTCTAAATCGTATGTGGGCAATTCCATTTCAAACGGACCAGAGCTAGGGGGGGGTGCGTTGAGAAACTTGCTTATGTATTTTTTTTTTAGTTTTTATAACTTATTAGTAGTCCTTTGATCGATATATGAGAGTATGAAACCTATAAAAAAAAATTCTACGGTTTTTTTAGTTTTTTTGTCGTTTTTTAACTTAATCGCATTTTTTGTTTAGAAACCGCAATTTTAACTCAAAAAAAATAAATTTTCTAATGAAATCAACCAGAAATTTTTCGTAGAATCCAAATCTGGCGCCATTTCAAGTCTATACCCTGTCTATAAGCCGCAAAAGCCATAAAATCATGTATTTGTTCTTAGTGGACTGGGCAAAAAGGAGCATTTTTTAATTTTTTTTTAACCGCAAAATTTGACGTATTTTGATGTAAATTAATTGGAAAATATAAATTTGTTCTGTGTATTTGGGTTTTAAGCTTCTAAAACTCAAAAAAGTACGCCTATTCTTCAACATAAACTCTTACAAATGCACGTTTATCCGCGTTCAGAGAAACAATACACCAAATATTAATAAAAATTTGAATTCTGGGGACAATTTTAAATAGAAAATTGTCAGTGTTGTACTCATCGTCTATAGAAAAGTCCATCTAGAAAAAAAAATTACAAAATTTTTAAGCAAAAAATGCATTAAACATTAATAATTTTTTTATATTTACAAAAAATATTATAAACACACTAGGGTGTGGTTTAAAACTTTTTTTTAACAAATTTTTACAAGTGACGGGCAGATTTATGTTTGAATGCCAAAAATAATAATATTTTTAAATTTTGGCGCCGATATATCGAGTCTAAATTTGTGACGCAGGCGCAAAAACTATCAAACAAAGAGTAAAATGGCCGAAAATTGGTTCAAGCAACAAAAAATGTCTTTGTTAAACTTCTGAAATAAACTTAAAAAAATATAATCCAAATAATCTTTAAAAAAAATAAAAAAAATAAATGTTTTAAGTAAATTTTGAACAAATTTTTTTTTCTAGATGGGTTTTTCTTTGCCAGATAAGCACGACACTGACTATTTTTTATGTAGAATTGTTTGCAAAACTAAATTTTTAATAATATTTGGTGTATAGTTTCTCTGAAAACTGTTAAATGTGCATTTGTAAAAGTTTATTTTCAACATAAACTTTTACAAATGCACATTTAATAAAAACAATAGGCTTATTTTTGCAGTTTTTTCGAGTTGTAGACCATTAAAACCCAAATACACAGAACAAATTTATATTTTCTAATTAATTTACATCAAAACACGTCAACTTTAGCGGTTAAAAAAAATTTAAAAAATGCTCCTTTTTGCCCAGCCCACTGAGAACAAAAACATGGTTTTATGGCTTTTGCGGCTTATAGACAGGGTTTAGACTTGAAATGGCGCCAGATTTGGATTCTACGGAAAATTTTTGATTGATTTCATTAGTAAATTTATTTTTTTGAGTTAAAATTGCGGTTTTTAAACAAAAAATGCGATTAAGTTAAAAAACGTCAAAAAAACTTTAAAAAATCGTAGAATTTTTTTTTATGGGTTTTATACTCTCATATACCAATCAAAGGACTACTAATAAGTTATAAAAACTAAAAAAAAACACATAAGCAAGTTTCTCAATGCACCCCCCCCCCCCCCTAGCTCTGGTCCGTTTGAAATGGAATTGCCCATGTTGGAACAGACCTTATGTCTTAAAACACGACCGCACCTTTATTTATTAGTGTGTCCTTATCACAGTTTTACACTTTTTTGAACTTTCACAATAAACTTTTCTCCTTTCCGCTGTTTGTTCTAATTCACAGAATTTTTTAATTTTTTTAAATAACAGATTATTCACCATTACTTAAATCGCTTTTATGCACATTCGCGAGCGCGTCCGTTCTCCGACGGACATTGACCGCGACCGACTTTCACTTTACACCAAATAATTTATACGCACCATTGAAATGTTGATATTTTGTTAAATTTTTTCTGTAACAAAATTACCATGAAAATATTAGCAATTTATTAATCCTTACGATTACAAATCTGTAAAAGGATTATAAGCTTATTTTCTTTATATAATAATAATATAATAATATAATTTTATTCCTCTCGATCTTTACAGACATGGGTACAGGTACGTCAGGTATATAATATTAGTATAAAATAAAAATAAAAATAGTAAAATTAAAAATATTACAATTACAAACAAGTTAAAATATGTATATATCATTTTTTTTATAACAATCTATCATGCAGTGCTGTATCGTTCAAAAACTCTGTAAACGAATAATAACATTTGCTAGTTAGCAGCTTTTTGAGTTTGATTTTATAAGAATTTAAATTCAGCATTTTCAAAGATTCTGGTATTTTGTTATATGCTTTTATAGCCAGATATTGTGGACTTTTTTTGTAAATGCTCAATTTATGTTGTGGTACTTCAAAAATGCTTGAACCATACCTGGTATTGTATGTATGAGAAAAGTTTAAAGGTCTAAACTCGCCGTTTTTTTGTTTTGCATATATTAATAGCTGATAGATGAAAATGCACGGCGCAGTTAGTATGTTTAGCTGTTTAAACAATGGTCTACATGAAGTGCGGCTATTTACAGCCAACATAGAGCGTATTGCTCGTTTCTGCAATACCAATACTCTGACAGACTCGTTAGAACATCCCCATGCAATATTTCCATAAGACAACACTGAATGAAAATGTGCGTAATAATATTTTAAAAGTACATTTAAATCTAAAATTCCCTGTAATTGTTTTATTACATAACAGGTAGTTGATAGTTTTTTTGCAACGTAGTTTATATGAGCACTCCAGTTGCATCCCTGATCAATAATTACACCTAAAAATTTTATGTTTGTTTTTTGTGTTATACTTAACTTATTACATCGAATAAGTAAACTACTACTTTTATATTTGTATTGCAGAATCGAAGAAATACGGTTTTCTCCTTATTTAAATGCAAACCGCTTGCATCAAACCATTGCTTTAGCAACATGTGCGGTAGCTTTTAAAGCAATTTGGTTATCTGTAGAGTTAACTAAAAGAGAGGTATCGTCAGCAAACATAAAAATATTTTCTAATTTTAAGTCATTTACAAAGATAATAAATAGTATGGGACCAAGCACCGACCCTTGTGGAACCCCTTTTGACATAGGCAACATATTTGATTTCTTGTTTGCTACTTCTACGTAGTGATATCTTCCATTTAAGTAACTCTCAAACCATTTAAGTGCGTGTCCACGTATACCGTACATATGCAGCTTTTTCAGCAAGGTGTCCTGACAAACCAAATCAAACGCTTTGCTTAAGTCCAAAAATATTCCAACACAGGTCTTACCTTTGTCGAGGTATTTGTAGAATTTATTTAAAAAAACAGTTATAGCATCAGAAGTTGAACCACCTTCGCGAAAACCGTATTGATTGTCATTAAATAATTTGTGAGCATTAAAAAAGTTTACAATTCTTGTGGCTACTATGGATTCTATTATTTTTGATATTGGACTTACCAAAGATATTGGACGAAAATCTGAAATAATTGAGCCTGAAGATTGTTTTGGTATTGGTATGATTTTTGTTATTTTTAAGTCATTTGGAAAGCAACCACTTGAAAATGATAAATTAATTATTGTTACTAATGGATCTATAATATCTAAGATACATTGTTTTGTTAGGTTTGCATTGATATTGTCATAACCCATAGAATAAGTTGTTTTCATTTTGACTACAGCTGAAATAACTTCGCGTTTGGACACAGGATTTAAGAAAAAGGTATAAGGATTTTTTTGTATGTTAAAATGTGTATTAGGGACATTGACATCCTTGTATTCACTTGCAATTGCATTAAAATAGTTATTAAAGTAAACTGCTACTTGTGTTGGGTCGCTTATTGAAACATCATTAATTTGAAGAACAGTTGGTTTAAGGCATTGCTGTTTTGTGGTATTATCGTTTATAATACTCCATGCTGTTTTTGATTTGTTTGGAGAATTTTCAATTAATCTGTTAAAATGCATTTTTTTTGCTTTAGCTATTAGATCGCAATATATTGTCTTATATTTTTGGTAGTACATTGTCCAGTAAGCATTTCCAGTCTTTGACAAGTTGAATAAGTTTTTCAAATTTTGAGAAGAAATTATCAAACCTTTAGTTATCCAGTTATTATTCAACGATTTATGTTGTTGGTATGATTTGATCGGAAATGCTATATTAAAATAATAACTTACAGAATCCTTGAACGAGACATATAAATCATTTACATCACTAAACTCACTAAGCGCACACCAATTTTCTTTTGAAAGAAGTTGTTTGAAGTATAATATATTTTCAGTTTTATTTAACTGTCTATATTGTGTGGTTACTTTAGTGATTTTAGAGTTATCTTGAAATAATTTTGTAATTTGACTATTGTGATCAGATCAACAGTTTTCAATAACATTGCTAGAAAATTGATTAAGCTTATTAATACAAATATTATCAATACAGTTGTTTTTTCTGGTGGGTTTACTGATAGTAGGCATTAAGTTATATAAGTCTAATATATCTGTTAGTTGCGTTAATGACTTCGATGGACAATTGAAGTTGATATTAAAATCGCCAGCTATTATAACTTCATACTTAGAAAAATGCACAGTGCATATATTAAGAACTTCGTTTAATTTTTCAATGAAAATATTAATATCACCTGAAGGGCTTCTATATAATGCAAAAATTACATAATGTTTGTTATTTATGTCTAATTTAAGTGCAGCACACTCATAATGTTTTTCTAGTGACATGCTATCTAAACATACAGTATTATATCTCTCCCGTACTAAAATAAGTGCACCGCCTTTCTGGTATTTAGTCCTAACAAAACAACTGCTTATTCTATAACCTCTTACAAAAATAGAGTCTTTTTGATTTGTTGTTAAGAAATGTTCAGTAATACAAAAGACATCACATTTATTTATACTTAAAAATTATTCAATTTGGCCCAATTTTTGACTTATTCCCTGAATATTTTGGTGAATGATGACGGTACTCACTGATTGTTTGTTTTCTCCAAAAAAGAAGTATAGTTATTCGTTGGTAATATAAATTTTTGATTGAGTTCTTCCTGTAGTCTTGCATCTTTAATTTCTTGATCAATTTCTACATGTGTAGTTGCTTTAACTGGGTTGTAAATTTGTTGTGGTATTGCAATAATATTTAATACTTCATGTTCTTTTTGAGTATCGGTCGAGTTTCTACTTTGATCTCTATATATATTGAGAAGATCCGGAATATACTTCCTTGATTTGATTCATTATTAAATCGCTTATATTTTTTATTATCATTCGTTTGCAAGCTTGGTTCATTTCTACAAAATTATTTTTAAGATAAATCTTTATCCATTGGTTGGAGTCTACATAAGTCACGTGGTCAAAAGTTTTTGATACTTTGCAGAGATTCATGTTGATATTGAATATATATTTATTTAAAATAATGTTCTTATTATGAAAAGGACATCTTATAATAATTACGTTTGTGTGTTGTAAATTATTTATTAATTGTAATACGTTTTCATGATTAATGTTCAAGTTTTTTATTGCATTATTTGTTCCTGCAAAAATAATAATATAATCGTTTTTATTAAAATTATTGGTCCATTTCAGACAGTTTCCTGTTACGTCAGAGAAAAATGCATTAGGCTTTAAAAAACTGCTAATCTCGTATGTGTCATGCATATAAGTTGTTGCAAGAGTATTACAATCACTTCCAAGTTCGTCGCCAAATATATAAATTTTATTTTTTATTTATTTATTATTATCCTGCCGTTTATTTTCAATGTCAGTGTCTTCCGCTTCAGTTGAATTATTTGTAATATTGCGGTAGTTTTTTTATGATTTCGAATAATTTAATGCTTCAGTGTCCCTTTGATCACTATTACAAATAAAAATATCATTTAATGTTCTCATTTCTTGTTTCAATTTATGTAATTTGTATTCTAATGTCATTATTTTAGATGTTAAAGTGGCGTATTTTCTATTATTTTTCTTCTTAATGCACATTTTTTTGTACACTTTTGGCTTAATATGATAAGTTTTACCAACAATCATTTCGTCGTCATCATTGTTTAGTTCGTTTGTGCATTCATCAGATAAAAAGCTAGATTCTGTTACTTCTTTCAGTTTGTGGATTAATGTGTTTTTATTTCCAGCTCGTGAAATTCCTCGGTTTTTTAATTCCATTTTTATTTCGTTTACTGTTAAATTTTCTATCTTTCTCTTATCCATTGTAGTTTGTATCTATAAATGCCTGCTTGCGTAGCACTAACTTGATTTTTATAATTTTTTCACCTATTGGTAGATAATATTAATGTGCATGCATACCTCTTATTAATTTGGTGTTTTTCTATTAACTGTTTACTATTAAAAATTGCATTGTTATAAGAGCACGATTTAAATGTGATATTGGTATACTGGCACGCGAATACGATGCATCATGTTATTTAAACATATTTTCATTTGGTTCTTTTAATAATTCTAAATTTAGTTTACCTTGAGGTTAAATTAATTGTTATCGATTGTTATAAATAACTAATATAATTAATGGACTCCAATTATATATCTTTTATATTTATGGTAATTGGGTTAATTTATCTTATTTAAATTATTACATCTTAATTTTCGTGGTTGAACGGTTGCCCAATATAAATATCTGTTGATAGTTCGCAGCCACCTTTACAAAAAATAAGTACGAACCGCCCAACTGCACGGGTTAGCCTGGGCACAACAGATATTTTACCTGGCCATTAATTTAATTAAGATCGAATTAATCCAAGTTTGTTAATAAGGAAGAAAATAGCGTCACAGTTTAATGCTTTATTTGAAAATAATAATTTTATTTAAGAATACGCATATATTTTAGGTACCTATCCACAGGACTTTCATTTAGAAATTTAGCAACGAGTTTGAGAATGGGAGTTTGTACCGTAAGCAAAATTGTCTTTGAAACATGTGATATAATCTTGAACAAATTTTTAGAGGAATTTATGTCAATTCCAAGCCAACAGAAATTAGAAAATGTTGCGGAAGGCTACTACAGGCGCTAGAAATTTCCCAACTGTATAGGATTGATGGCAAACATTGTCAGATAAAGTGCCCAGCAGGAAGTGGATCTCACTACTGTAAAATACAACTCTCTAGTTTTGCAAGCAGTAGCTGATGCTGACAACAAATTTGTCACAATCGAAGTAGGAGCAAGAGGAAAGCAAAGTGATGGAGGAACATTTTCATCCTCAACTCTTGTTCATCTACTTGAGACTAGTCAGTTCAATATGCCACCAGGCAAAGAATTGCCGGGTACATAAATTAACTTGTGTGGCCGAATGATTGATTTATTTATAATAATAAACAATTAAAAGAAATCAAAAGAATTATATTTATAAAGATGTTGTTAATTTAAAATACAAAATTCGACTAAAGACTGTTTACGATAATTTCATTTTATATGAGAGCTTATCTCATGGTTTTGTTACAACACGCAAACAGTTCTTAGAAGTGTTATTGTAATAGAACACAATATGCACATTCTGCATATTGTGGCTTATTGCCGTTTATGTTAGTAAATTATCCAATAGGTTACACTACGTGTACTAAATCTAATTAAAATGTTATAAAAGGAAATATTAGGGAAGACAATATAACACCTCCCTTCTATAGATTTCAAATTAATTAATAATTTAGAAAGTGGTGGCAGGTTCATCAGGTTTATTTGATTTCCTTTTATAGCATCTTTTTCTATTAAAATAGCTCAAAATAACTAAAAGTACAATACAAGTTATTACATAGACACTAATATTAGAATGAATTACGTAATTGTGTGAGAATTGTAGTTCTTCCAATTTAACTTTAGTTTTACGTAGTTCATCCTTTATATAAATTGGTTGTAACTCTTTTACAGTAACATTCGTATAGTTCATAAATCTAGGAATATAATCTATGAATTCAAAATTACTGCTAACATTATTAAAATAAATAAATAATTTTGAACAACTTTGTTTTTTATGTAATATTTACAGTGGTCGTCTGTATTAAGATAATATCTTCCCTTGAGGTACTTAGTTTTAATAATGTTACTTCAATTTTGTGTAATTTTGATTTCATTCGGACTAATAGCAAAAATTAACTTTTCGACATATAATATTTCTAAATCTATGATTTCGTAAATTTCTTTTACACAATTATCAGTATTATATCTTATATTACTTAGCAACTTGATTTCACAAGGGGTATCGTTTTGAACTTTGTGTTCTATCAGAAATTGACAAATAGCATTACTTCTGTATTTTTACAATTAAACGATATAACGTATTTATCGTTATTTATGGCAATTTCATTTAAATTCATTTGAAATTTATAAAAGTTGTGGTTATTTGTTAATATTGGAATATTATATAGTTTATAATGGGTGTAGAATGAATTAACGGGATTTTGATTAAGAAGGTAACTTTATAATTAACAGTGTAGAATTTAATGTCCATTAAAGTTTCTAAATCATATCATTGGAGTTTCTTTTAATACTTTTTGATTTTTGTAGAGTTCCGTTATTTGCTCCTCAATCTTTTGTCCATCTTCAAAATTTAAATTGCCTGTAATATAACTTAGTGAATCCCCTACGAAATTAAATAATCCTCGTTTGTTTCTATATTGTTTGAAAATGATTTGTAACATGGAAAATATTTTAACCTCATGTTGCTTTATTATTTCTGAAGTACTTTTTAAATAGTTACTATCAAAAGCATTATCCTGTCTGGAGTGTATGTAGTCTCTCCAAGTATCGATCAGCTGTGAATAATTTATAGTAATCGCTAAGGTTACTTGTTTTGCTGTTGAACAATATATTCTGTTTAACTGGTAGTAGAGGGATTTTATTCTCGATTCTCAAAAATTTGCCTTGCACCAGGCTTATTCCAATGAGAAAGAATCTGTAACAATAGATTTGATTGTATCAATATGGTATTCAAATGTTGCATTATTTCTATAATCTTAAAAAGATCTTTAGATAAAGGATTAGTTTTTGAATATTTTAACGGAAATTTAACAAAGATGCTTTGACCTACTTTCAATTCTTTTTTATTTCGATTTTCATTCTGTTTATTAATATACTTTTCTTTGTGTTGCTGTTGTAAATTTGCAATTTCTTTGTTGATTGTTTGAATTTGTTCTTTATGATTATTAATTATTTCTGAATTTATATTTTCGTTCTGAATGCCCAAAATTTCCCTAAATCTTCCGAAAAATAGCTCAACTGGTTTTCTTTTTGTAATATTATTAATTGAATTATTGTAGTAGATGATGGTTAAATTCATAAAATCCTCGTCTTTACTAAGTATTCTAATGTGCTCTATTAGGGTGGAATTGAGTCTTTCGATTTCTCCATTCGATTTTGGATTATTGGGCGTAATGAAGTGGCAATTAAATTATGGAGTTCAAATCAAATCTTTTATGACAGCATTATTAAATTCTTGTCTGTTATCAAACACTATATTTTCTGGTATGCCGAAATTACTAATATATTTAATTAGAGATTTTGCAATTTCCACTGCAGTTTTGTTTCTCATTTCAATTGCTTGTGCAAACTTACTAAACGCATCGATTACTGTTAAGAATATTCTATTTTTAATTTTGAATACATCGCAATGTACCCTCTCCATAGGTTTCGTAATTTTATTTGTTACTTGTAACTGAGTGTTGACGGGATGTCTATCATAATTGTTTTTTTGACACACTTCACACTTGTTAATATATTGAATAATATCGTTATGGTAATTATTCCAATAATAATTTCTCCGAATTGCATTGAATACTTCAGTTATTCCTCTATGATTATTTTCTTCATGATACTTTTTTATTATTGACAACTGTTCGCCCTTGTCTGTTACCACAGTTACTTCTTTAACACATCTAATTAGTTGGAGACGATCATTAAGATTTTCAGAAACAATTTTACATAAGATCTGGTAAATTTGATCTGAACACAATATGAAATATTTTTTATTTACTAAGTTTTGTCTCATGAATTGAACTAAATTGATATTCATTATTTGCATTTAATTTTACTTTAAAAATATTTTTCTTTTGTTTAACTATTCTGCTAAACTTATATTCTCTCTGATAGCTTGTAATAAAAATTTGATAATTTTGAATATTTATAGGACTTGTGGAGATAGAAATTGAATTTTGGTTATTTGGGTTTTTATTAGAATTTACCGATTGATCGTCTGAATCATGATTATTGATAACAGAGATATTTGATTGATGATTAATCTCAAGCCTGGAAAGTGCGTCCGCATTAATGTTTTGCTTTCCTGCTTTATATTTGATTTCATATTCGAATTCAGCTAATTTCATTTTCCAACGTTCTAGTTTTGCATTTGATTCTTTGAGGTTATGTAACCAAATAAGTGGTTTATGATCAGTTATCAGTATAAACTTACTTCCATAAATTTACGGTCTAAATTGTCTACAAGCAAATATTACTGCAAGAAGCTCTTTCTCTATTGTAGAGTATTTGACTTCAGTTTCGGACAACGTCCTTGGTGCATAGCAAATAGGTCGTTCGTCATTATTATTATTTACTTGACTAAGAATCGCTCCTAGTGCATAATTTGAAGCATCTGTTGTAATAGTAAAAGATTTCTCGAAATCTGGATATTGAAGCAGAGGGGGGTTTATTAAAATATCCTTGCATACTTTAAAACTGTTTTGATATTCATCATCTTTTAAGTTTAAAGTTGCATTCTTCTTTAAATATTTAGTCATGGGTTTTGTTAATTTTGCGAAATTCGGAATGAATTTTCGATAATACCCCAGAATTCCCAAAAAGCTTTTTATCTATGTTCTTGTTTCTGGTATTTTTAATTTGGTAATTGCTGCAACCTTATCCGGATCTGGTTTTATGCCGTTATTCGTAACAAAATGACCTAAATATTTAACTGATTCCGTAAAAAACTCACATTTGTCCAATGATATTTTTAAATTTGCTTCTTGTAATCTAGTAAACACTTTTCGTAATTTATCTAAATGTTCCTGTAATGATTTGGAATAGACAATTATATCATCCAGATAAACTAAACAGGTATCTTTTAATAAATCTGACAATATAAAGTTCATGCATCTCTGGAAAGTTGCAGGGGCGTTTTTAAGCCCAAAAGACATTCGAATGAATTCGAATTGTCCTTGTTCAGTGCAAAAGGCTGTTTTTGACCTATCAGTTTCTTTAATTTCGATTTGGTGGTAGCCTGATGCCAGGTCCAATGTTGTAAAATATTGAGCCCTCCCGAGTTTATCTAATATGTCACTAATATTAGGTATTGGGAATTTATCCCCTACCGTTTTTGTATTCAGCTTTCTATAATCTATTACCTTTCAAAATTTTGGTATTCCCGAATGATCTAGTTTTTTCGGTACTAATGATACAGGGCTAGCGTATGGACTTGAGCTAGGAACAATTATGTTTTGTGGTAATAATCTACAAATTTGATTTTCGATCTCTTTATGTTGACTGAGCGATTTACAATATGGTTTTAAATAAATAGGTTTGTCATCTGTCAACTTTATTGCATGTTGAATTTTTGAGGTGAAAGTTTCAGTTACTTTCATCATACAATAGGTCTTTGAAATAATAAATTAATGGTATCAATTTTTCTCTTTCCTCTTGATTTAAATGATCGATTTGTAATCTATTTCTAACATTATCGTTTAAAATTTGTGATATTGTTTGATCACATAATAAATTATTGACATTTTCAATAGGTTGATCGTAATAAAATAGTATTGATGCATTAGTTAAATGAAGCATCTGATTTTTATAATCAATTTTAGCTTGTAGTTTAGTTAACATTGTTGACCCAATTAATCCTTTGAACTTATTTGAAAATTGTACAACGTTCCATCGAAAATCATTTTGATTTGATTTAAAACTAACTAATGCTGGAGTTATAGCAATATATTGGTGGTATGTAGTATTGTGCATTGTCTTTATGGTGAATGGGTGATAGATTAAATATTCGTTAAAGTATAAATTTGCCAAATCAGGGTCAATTGTGCTTTCAGTAGCACCAGTGTCAATTAAAATGCGAGCGTTATCTAGTTCAGGTATTTTTATAAAAGGTAATTTTGTATGTCCACTATTATTTAACTGAATTTCTTCTAGAGAATATAAATCATAGTCTTTAAAATTGCAATTGTCATTTTCGATATTTTTATAATAATCATAAATCAAATAATTATCTAAGTAATTTATATTGAAATTTTCTAAATAAAATTTGGAATTATTTTCTGTTACTAAATTATTTAATGTTGATTCAAAATCTACGTTGGTTGCATAATTGAGGCGGTTGTGTGAAAATTATCACCTGATTCGTCATTTTCAATTTGCTTTTGAGTTATCTCATTGCATGATACTGCATTCGTATCATATTCGTTGTTGTCTAGAAAATTATGGATTTCATTATAATCCTCATTTTCATCATAGTTTCTTAAGTCGTTTGATTCCTGTTGAAAAATTCTTTTTCCGTTAGTAAATGCCATTATAGGTTTATTTGGACTGTTGAAAAAAATACGCTGTGTGGGAACTCTAAATTTTGAGTTAGATGAGTCTACTTCCATCGGTTGGGGGTTTTGTATTTGTCTCCGGTTTTGAAAAGAGTTATTAAAATTTGAAGTTTGAGGTTGTTGTGTATTATAATTACGAAAGTAATTAGGAATTTGGGTAAAATTTTGATTTCCTGTAAAGTTTTGGGGTTGTGGAAAATTATAATTTCGCAGAAATTGCGGTCTATTTTGTGAAAAGTTATTTGGAATGTTCACTCTTTGATTGGAGAGTAGTGTATTTTGTGACCCTTGGGCTAAATTTTTAGTTTGGTGATTGTTACGATTTAAATTTGAATATTTTTGAAACTGAGTTAACCACTCACTCTGATTTATTGCAATTGAAATAATAATAATAATAATAATAATAATAATAATAATATTTATTTCAAAACGAACAAGTTACATATACATATAAAAATAGATGTACATCACATTGTGTTTGATGACGTCAAAAAGTGTTTAATAATTTAATTTATGTAGTCTTTAACCGAATAGGGTTCCAGTTCCACAAGATATTGTAAAATTTCATTTTTAAATTCTTTTTTGTTATCAGCTTTTTTCCTGATTGCTTCTGGCAGGTTGTTGTAAAATTTGATACACCTATAAAGTGTACCATCTTCAAATTTTTTTAGACGGTGACCGCGGATTTGCATTAAAGATTGTTTTCTAAAATTGTAACTAGTTTCTTTGTTTAAATAATCTGCAAAAAGAGATGGGTGGTTGTTTAAAAATAATAGACAGCGGTATATATACAATCCAAATACTGTTAGAATATTTTGTTGTTTAAAAACTCCACGACATGAATCATTGTATTTTTTGTTTGTAATTATTTGAAGAGCTCTTTTTTGGGTAACAAAAATGTTTTTTTGTGCCAGGACATCCTCCCCAGAAAATTATGCCATATTGTAGTAAAGAGTATATATTAGCATATTATATGATTTTAAGTGCATCAGAATTAGCTTCTTTTGATAGAACTCGAAGACCATAACATGCGGTGTTTAATTTTGCATTTAGGTAAGTAATGTGATCGCTCCAGTTTAAGGTATCGTTTACTTGAATTCCAAGAAACTTTGTGCATGAGGTAAATGTTATGTTTTGTCCTATAAGTGTGATGTCATTTGACGTTATCGTAGCTTTGGTAGTTTAAAAAAAACATTACATTTGTTTTTTCTGCATTAAGTATTAATAAATTTTCTATAAACTAGTTATCTGCTGCTGTCAGGCATATATTTGCATCCTGAATACAATTTTCTAAATTGTTGCTGTTAATTAGAAAGGTGGTGTCGTCTGCGTAATTAATTATTTGCACATTGTTTCTTTGAAATAGTGATGGCAGTTCATTTATATAAATTGCAAATAATAGGGGAGCCAGTATGCTTCCTTGCGGAGCTCCGACGTTTACTGCTGTTAATGTGGATTCTTCAAGGTTGCCTTCTTTTCTCACTATTACCTTTTGGTATCTGTTTTTGAGATAGTTTTCTATCCAATTAAGAGATGTTCCTCGTACTCCATAGTGTCTTAGTTTTTTTAATAATACTGAATATGGTTAATGCTGTCAAACGCCTTTGTTAGATCGACAAATATTCCACATGGCACATGTTTATTTTCTAAGCTATTTAAAACTTGCTGGGTAAAATCAAAAATAGCTGTATCAGTGTTTTTCTTCTTCATAAAACCATGTTGGTTTGGATTCCATAACTTGTTATCGTGCATAAAGTTATAAAGTCTTTCAAACATAATTTTTTCAATGACTTTTGATAACGTTGGTAAGAGACATATTGGTCGATAGCTTGAAGGATCGGTTTTTGTTCCTTTTTTAAATAGCGGTATAACCATTGCTACTTTTAACTTATAGTTTCTTATAGCTTCATCTAAATTATTTATCTCTTTATTAATTAGATAATCACCTAGTTTGGGATTAATTAGCATAACTGATTTTAAGAACGCCTGTAATGCCATTTGTCTGAAAACTTCTGATTTACAATTTCTCACTGCGTCAGTACAAGTCGCATTCATTATCATTTTTGTATCATAAAAAGTTATTAGTTCTCTCACCTCATTTCCTATCTTTATAATATTAGTATTTGTTGGAGTAAAATTTATTATATCTAATTCCAGGGTATTTTCAGATCGTGGATCTGAGTACATTTCCCTTAGCGCATTAAATACCTCATTTTTTGTTGTTAAACGTCTACTCGCGATTATTCTGAGCGTTCGCCTTCTAACCTACTCTTAATGCAATCCATTAAAAACGCGTCCGGCACATTAATATTAGCTGCGTATCTATTATAAAAATTTTCTGATATTTCTAAAAACAAAGGTAGTACACGGTAATCACCTGAAAATTTCGGAATTACACTGATTTTGCATGAAGTAATAGGAATCACCATGTTAATTTGATTTCTTAAAATAGGGCTTCTAGATCTTTTGCGAATCATATAATAATTTAAAAATATTTATATAACTTACATTAACTTAATACTATTCATTATCTTAACTTAATATCCACTCCTTGTTGTAGATCTTCTCCCTGATGTTGTTAGTCCAGTTGGTTGACTCGGAAATTTTTATCCTCGTTCTTTCTCTGGTAGCGGGTTGATGCTGCTGCTCCGTCTTGTTCCTTTGGAAATGTTAATCCTCCGTACTCCACGGTAGCGGGTTGATGCTGCTGCTCCGTCTTGTTCCTTTGGAAATGTTTATCCTCCGTACTCTACGGTAGCGGGTTGATTGCTGCTTCTCTACGGTAGCGGTGTATTGTTGCTGCTCCGGTTTAATCACTTGATTCATTTAATTAAAACTTTATAACCACCGTCCAGAACTGGTAGTGGGTTCTTAAATTCGTACTGAATTCTACCTTGACTGCGCCAATTAACTTGTGTGGCCGAATGATTGATTTATTTATAATAATAAACAATTAAAAGAAATTAAAAGAATTATATTTATAAAGATGTTGTTAATTTAAAATACAAAATTCGACTAAAGACTGTTTACGATAATTTCATTTTATATGAGAGCTTATCTCATGGTTTTGTTACAACACGCAAACAGTTCTTAGAAGTGTTATTGTAATAGAAAACAATATGCACATTCTGCATATTGTGGCTTATTGCCGTTTATGTTAGTAAATTATCCAATAGGTTACACTACGTGTACTAAATCTAATTAAAATGTTATAAAAGGAAATATTAGGGAAGACAATATAACACATATATAAAAGCTTCCCACGTTTTGATAAGTTTTCTTCTAGAAATCTTGACTCAGTCAAAGAAAATTTTAATAATTGGCTTTCAATGGCTAGGAAGTGCATTTAATGTGCTTTTGGTATATTACTGGCCAAATGGCTTGTATTAGGTAAAGATATTGAGGCGCAAAAATAATAAAATGTGTATGTATTTTTTTACATAATAGTGGTCTTCATTTTTGTCAAGAAATGGTAAGCCATTTTCCAAAAAGTCGAAATGAACCAGAATTGGTACCACATGCCCACAAGGAGCGAGTTATATATGTAACTAAATATACCCAGATAAGAAGATTTCATTCCCATGCACCTGCATCGTAGGTGTTAATCTGCATGCTGTGATTATTAACACGTAATGCAGCATAAACACTTTTGTAGAATAGTATAAATACTAACCATATGTTAATTTTAGTTAGTTATGAATTTGTAGCCTGCAAGGCATTATAATATTAATAAAATAAAAAATAATCAATTAATAAATAAATAATCAAACGAAAGACTGGTTTGCCATCTAGTTGCAATGTTTAATACTAAAATGTCCGCATTAATCGGTATCATTTTAGCATTTATGCAATTGGTAGTCATTTCGCGGCTATAACGATTTTGAATCGCCAATAAATTATGAAATGAATTAATAATTTATTCAAAATCAGTCAATCGAATCACAGCACTTGCGTCTAAATATCAGATCCATCATTGATCTCGACGTGTGTAATACGCATGCGGCAAAACTCGGAACTATTTGTCGGACGGTAATTTTAAATCACACCTAGACATCTATAATATTGTTTGATTATTTAAATTGAATAAGTACTGATTTTCTCTTTTAAAATTAGATTAATTAATTAATGATAACTTATTATTATGATTGTATGTAGTTGTTGCGTTCGATTGACTTATGTTTTCACTTTAAATCATTTAAAGTGATTCATATTTGTAAAATTGTACGTGCGGCGTTATCATATCACCTATGAAATGGAAATAATCAAGCTACCAGTCACGTCGCAACTGCAATTGTTTTATTATTTCATAAAGTAATAGTTGTGTTCAGTTCAGTGTTATGTGTAAATAATAGTTATTGTTAATTATTATTGAAAAATCATGGAGAAAATCAGTAAATGTTCTGAATGCAATCAAATTTTTAGTAACGTGTCTAATTTAAGAAGGCATTTCCGTAAATACCACAAAGACAAAGTTGAAGAAATTTCTCCATTAGTATACAAAACATCTGTAAAACAGTATAGCTGTAGTATCTGTGGTAAAAGTTTTGCCTACAAACAAAATTTGCAACGACATGTTAAAACACATAAATTATTGCAAGTGAGTGAAGTAATAACAAATACACCTGTAAAGGTCGCTTCAAAAAAATTCCCAATGTGTGAGTATTTTACAACTCATAAAAATGACTTAGTTGTTCATTTTAAAGAAACACATAAAATTGAAATCCAATCAGAAACAATTAAATTTGGGTCTGAAAATCAATTTTATGAATAGAAAAATAAAATTGAAACAAGCACTACTGCAAAATTTATAAAAACTGATTCTTCAAAACAAAAATCAATTATTTATTTTGTTTGTAATCGCTCTAAAAATTATATAGATGTAGTCAAAGAAAAAAGAAAACGACACTTTAAAACCCAAGGAAATGACAAAATTAATGCTGTATGTCCTGCAAGTATCAAATTAATAAAAAATAATAACGACAACGGTTGCAAAATTGTATTTATTAAAACACATGTAGGCCACGCCATGGATTTAGGACACATACACTTAAATCAAAGTGAACGACACAATATAGCGCAACAAATGTCTAAAAAAATACCTTTTGACGAAATTCTGAATGACATCCGTGACTCTGTAGTTGGTTCAGAATTAGAAAGACTGCATTTGTTAAATAGAAAAGACTTGCACAATATTAAAAAAAGCTTCAATTTAACTTCTCTTGCTGTAAGGCATTTGAACGACGCAATTAGTGTTGATGCATGGGTTAGAGAAATGAATGAAGAAAAGCGTTGTGTATTATTTTATAAACCACAAGGAGAAATTTCTCAGCAAGTTCCTGAATTGAAATTTGAAGATTTTGTTTTAATAACTATGACGTCTGCACAAAATTTTTTGTTTATTAAATATGGTTCAGATGTCATCTGCTTAGAAGGGACCCACGGATTAAATAGCTACAATTTTGAGTTAACAACTTTATTAGTGCTTGATGACTTTAGAAAAGGATTCCCATGTAGTTTTTTAATATCTAATAGATTAGACAAAGAAGTTTAAAGATTGTTTTTTTCTAAAGTGAAAAATGAAACTCACATTAAATTTTTATGTCCAATACGGCAGACGAGTTTTATAATGCTTGGCTGGAAGTGATGGGAACACCTGAAAAACGGTAACTATTTGTTTATTTTTTTATATGTAGGTAATTTAATTAATAAGCATGTTTTAGATTGTTTTGTACTTGGCACGTAGATCGAGCATGGATGAAAAACTTGAATGAAATCAAGATAAAAGAGAAACAGGTATAATAAGATAATATTTAAAATTAATTTTTTTTTTAGATTGAAATATACAAAGTATTAAGAACGCTTTTAGAAGAAAGAGATGCCAATATTTTTCAAATTATAATTAACAAATTTATTGGAACTGAAGACTCCAAAACAGAGAAGTTTATAAAATATTTTAAAGACAATTATAGTCATTCTGTCGAGAATTGGGCTTTTACGAAATAATAAAGTACATTTACTTAGAAGGCAAAAAAGTAAAAAAGGTGGATAAAGCAATAAATGCTATAATGAAATTTGTAAAAAGTAAACTTTTTGATAGACTAATTTCTCAGCACAAAAAAAAAGTTTGCACCAAAATTAAAAACATTCGCATTTGTCACAAATATATGAAAAACTTGGATGCAAGTTTAATTGCAAAAACTAAATTTGGTTGGGAGATTCCATCAAAAAATTCAAACGAGTTATACTTGGTTCAAGAAATAAACCAAACATCCTGTAACCAATGCCAATTGCTTTGCACAAATTGTAACATTTGTATTCATAAATACCATTGTTCATGTGTCGATTCTGCTAGTAATTTTAATATGTGTAAACATGCCACTTTTGCAAAAAGAAAAAACTGTGTTGGTAAGTTTATTGTTATTTAATTTAACATTAATAATTTAAAAATGTTACACTTTTACAATTCTAAAATACATTTACATTATTCCAGAATCCCAAGAAGAAAATCAAGATGAGCAGTTACACATTCAAAAAGAAAATATTGACAAAAAATATTGCATTTTAAACGAAATTGTCAAAAATGCTCAAAGAAAAGAAGACGTAGAAAAAGAAAAAGAAAGAATAAAAAAAAACTTTATCAAACATTTGGACTGTATTCATTTGCCGACAAAATTAGAAATTGTAAAAAAAATAATAGCTCCGCTTTCGCCCACACTTGCCGCAGCTTCCACTTCATATATTGAATTTTCAAATAGCAAAAAAAACTTCAAAGGCGGTTATGGTCTACAAAAAAACTGAAAAAAAACCTACTTTATCGATAAAAAAACCTACCATAGTTGAAAAAGATGCAATAGCTCTTTCTTTTGTTCTTAAAAATAATAAATTATAAAAATAATTATGTTTTGTTGTAAGAAATTTTCCTGCTATTACATTTGTGCCTGTCTTTATTTTTAGTAAAGTTGATATATGTATTTTATAATATTTATCTATAGTAATTATTAATATTTATTAAATAAAATTGAATAAATAAACTGTTATTTTATTCATATTTTATTATTAACTACATTTACAGATTACATATTATGTACATACAATCCACCCAAAATATTAAAACATAATTAATTAAATGTCACATGCTGATTGCTGTAGAAAATACTGTAAATTTATTCAGTCAAAATTTGATTAACTTAACTTCAAATTAATTAACAAAATATTAAGAAAAATGTAATGATTATTTATCATTAATTAATTAAACTAACTTTAAAACAAGTAACTCCCAACTAGTTTTGTGACGTCTCTACTCTTTGAGGCGTCACCTGTGCGGGGGTATCTGCAGTCGTGATCGACAGGGTCCCCTCGCTTAATTGGCCAGAGACTGAAGGTGCTCGGGCGCCACCACACCGGAGTGTGGACACAAATTAAATAAAATATATAGGGTAATCAGATAAACATTTATTTTATTTGAAACAAAAAAATCGAAAGATAATATAAAAAAAATAAAAGTAATTATTAAGCATGGATGGATGGATGGATGGATCGGGGGACGTTGGTAAGAATTTGAGACTGGGTCGGGAATCTGGAGGTGGTGGGATACCAACATATATGGGGAGTGCATAGGGGGTGGGCTATACACCCCAAACTAATTAACTAAAACTAAATTAAACAAAATAACCCCTGACGATACATAAACAATTTCACAAAAACTTAAAATCCCATTCCCCTTAACTACAAAGATATTTACAAAATAAACAAACGTCCGCCGGGTTCGGACGGTTGCATATAGTAATTAGTGATCTACCTATTAATGGCAAATCACTAATTACTGCACACAGAAGCTCCTGGATACTTCTTACTTCCGGCGGAGGTTTGTCTCACCCATGGCGAACCCCACATGGGACGCCTAGGGGCCTTATTGATTACATGAGATTGCACGTGGTTTGATAGGTTAGATCCGCGTGCATCCTCAAACAACGGAGTGGCAAGCCGACAAACACGCAGGTTTGTTGCGCCATCAATTAAACATCATGTCGCGGACATAAAAAGTGTCGGTAGCCGGCTAATTACGATGTTTAATTAATGGCAGCAAAGCAGGCCACCCGAAATACAGCTAGTTGCAACCAAGGTTGCCTAGTATATGTGGTATACTTCACGCGGCTTGTTATGAGTGCGTTCGGAAAGAATGTCTATGAATAACGCTGCATAACAAGCGCGCGTTCGTAATACTATCCGCCATAAACAGACGAACGGTTTGGGCATTATTTTAATAAATGATCACGGGGTTCGTTACACCCCTCTTTCTTCACCAAAAAAAAAAAAAACATTTTTTTTTTTTTTTTTTTTTTTTAGGCAAAATCCCTCGGTTTCGGGGAACGCGGGCTGGCACACCAAAAGACGACACAATCAAACACGCACGCGCACGAACTAGGGGGGAAAAACGGTACAATCACACGGACTCACTGATATCTTCTCCGGTGATACTGACGGCGGTAAACGAAGCTTTACTGGTACTGGCTGGTTTCTCACTGCACAGGAGGAATCATAGCTGGTACTGCACGGCAGCACGCAACTTATCTGGTACGGGTGGGCGTCTCAGGAAGAAACCAAACTGGTACTGGTCGGTTCTTCTGGGCAAGGTTTCTTTGCAGGCGTCGCTGAAGAGCTCGAGACTTCCGGCTCCGAGCACGGCGTAGCTGACGAGGGGTTGGACCATTCACTGGCTGGGGAGTCATTATCGTCGTTGTCCACCGCAACCCGGCATTTTCCCGAACCAATGGTGGAAGCGGCACGACGAAATCGGCACTTGTTGAGTGTTCGATTGGGGTCGAGGAAGACGGTGGGGAACCGGCCAGTTGAAGACTGGACGAGGATGGGACAACCGTTATCGGACTTACTTGTACTGATGGAGTGGTCGCGGATGCCGGAAGAACGCAGAAAAAGTTGGGTGAGTACATTTGGGACGGAGAAGTAGGCGGCGGGGTCGATAAGCCAAACAACGAGGCCATTCGCAGGGCGTGTTGGGCTTCAAGCTGGACAGACCTTCCAGGGGTAACGGGTGGTGATCGGCTTCCGGTGGAGATCGGCGAACTGTGTAGCTCCAAGTAATCCATGGTCGGAGTTATCTTAAATCACATGGTTAGGTTTTATTTTTTTTTAAGCTAACCGGCACTTGGGGTCGATCTGGCGTTGCACGGGTCCACTGCGCCGAACTCGTTGAACACCGAGCGGTCGGATTCCCTGCCGCGACGAGGGCTTACGAAGATAGGTGGGTAGTGTTTCAAAAAAAAGGGGTCGGGGGCGAACATCCTGACCGAACATTTACGCGCGGACGGACACGTACCAACGCGGCTGGAACTGGGCGGCGAATAGGATGGTGGTGGCAAGACGACCCACGACGTAACTTGCATTGGCCATACTGGCGGATTTCGGATGCTCGTAGCGGCGGCAATCAGCGTCGCGGATACCGGGCTGGCTGTTACGTATGCTGACCGTATCGGTGGTGTGGTCAGGGCAACAACCTCTCGGTCAAGTAAGCCTGGGGACCGGATCAGGGCGGGGCTAAGGGCGTTTTCCTCGATTACGTTGTCCATCTATGGGCTGGTGATCTGACAGATAACGTTATAACAGGCATGTAATTTTTAGACGGGCACAGGCAAACACGAATGATATGTACACTATTTACAGGAAAACGTTCACTCAGTGGGCGAGTTTTAGGTCCTTGATGTGGACATGAAGCAGTTTCCGCCCGTCAGGCCGGCGGATTTGATAGCGAACGGTGGACAGGACTTTGCTGACGACGAAAGGGCCTTCAAACTTTGGAGCTAACTTGGCGGCAAACCCACGGACGGCGGAGGACAAATGGTGGGTCTTCTTCATTACTTGATCGCCTTCTTGTAGAACCCAAGTACGTCTCCGAAGGTTGTAATGATGGCCTTGCTGCTCCCGGGCGGCGGCTAGGTTAACTCGTACCAGCTCCAGTATCTCCTCAAATTTCTTAAAACGGGCGGTAAAAGACGGGCGGCCGGTCCGGGGAGTAGCGGAAAGGTCGGGACGGAGGTCGGGGGAGAAACTTGGAAACGACATAGGGCGGCCATAGTTTAGGTAAGCGGGGGAAAAGCCAGTTGAATCATGTTTTTCTGAGTTTAAGGCAAAACTCAACTCGGGTAGGTGCTGATCCCACAGTCGATGGTTTGCTTCGCAGTATTGAGCAATCATGGTCTTTATGGTGCGATTGGCCCGCTCGACGGGGTTGGCTTGCGGGGTGTACGGTGGTATCTCAACCCACTGAATACCAAAGTCTTCTAGAAAGGTGCGGAATTCTCGGTTGTCAAACTGCCTCCCGTTATCCGTGATAATGCGACGCGGACACCCAAAACGGTAAAATATTTTGTCTTGTAGGACTCGGCGGACGTTCATTCCAGTGGCGGTTCGCAAGGGGTGGTATTCCACCCATTTGGTAAACCGGTCCTGCATCACCAACAGGTAGGTATTACCTTTACTGGATCGAGGTAACGGGCCTATCAAATCAACGCTCAGAGTCTCCCATGGCTCAGTGACTCGGGAACCGTTAGTTTTTCCTGGTGTCATCTGTTGGAGGGGTTTGAACCTTTGACACGTAGGGCAGGAGCGGACGTATTTTTTAATGTCCCGGTACATGCCAGGCCAGTAATAGGTACGGGCAATCCGGCTGATGGTCTTGGCGACCCCTCGGTGACCGGCGGTGGGGTCGTCGTGATTTTCCATTAAAACTCTTGCCCGGAGGGGTTTATCCACACATAATTTCCAAGGTGTGGTGGTAGGGTGGTCATGGTAGACGTCCTGGTCCCACAGGTGCTTATAGACCTTGTCGTTACGGATGGCAAAGTCGGGGTGAGAAGCAGGGCGTTCTTTTACTTCTTTGAGGAGCCGAGAATACCAGGTATCTGCCAAAAGTCCGGTAACAGCTAGGACTTCGGTGAGAGGAGCCTTTTCGGTGGGTTGACGGGAGAGGGCATCGGCGACCTGATTTAAAACGCCTTTGCGGTACTCGATATCGAAGTCAAACTGTTGGAGTAAGATGGCCCAGCGTGCTATCCTTCCAGAGGGGCTTTTTAAGGAATGAAACCAACGGAGCGATTGGTGATCGGTAATAACGGTAAATTTGTAGCCCTCGAGGTAGGGTTTCATTTTTTGAATGGCCCAGACGATGGCCAAGCATTCCTTTTCCGTGGTCGAGTAATTGCGTTCTGCCGGGTTGAGGGTCCGGCTGGCGTACGCTATTACCTGATCGTGACCGTTTGCTCTCTGCAAAAGGGCGGCACCAATTCCATAGTCCGATGCGTCAGTTTGCAGGAAAAATGGGGAATTGAAATCAGGACTAGTTAGGATAGGGGCCTGGGTGAGGAGGTGCTTCACACAGTTAAACTGCTTTTCTTGCGGCGGAGCCCAGGACCATCGGGTATTTTTCTTGAGCAAGTTGGTCAATGGGGCGGTGATGGTTGAGTATTCTGGGATAAAACGTCGGTACCAGGATGCTATACCCAGAAAGCGACGTAATTCCTTAATATTTTTTGGTGCTTGGAATTGCACTATCGCGGCGACCTTATCGGGATCGGTGTGTATTCCCCGTCCCGTAACGACATGACCAAGATATTTTAATTCCTGTCGGAGGAATTCGCATTTTTTTTTATTCAGCCGTAAACCCGCGTTACGAATGCGACTTAGTACTTCCTGTAGGTTCTGGAGGTGGTCTTGCTGGTCTCGGCCCAGGACTATAATGTCGTCGAGATAAGCAAAAGCCAGGGGTTCCATATCTGGGCCAATGACCGTATCCAGGAATCTTTGAAACGTAGCGGGGGCGGAGTGTAACCCGAAGGGCATTACTTTGAATTGGAACAGCCCCCGGCCGGGTACGGTGAAGGCGGTGATGGCCTTGCTATCCGGTGTCAACGGGATCTGCCAATATCCATTCTTCAGATCTAGTGTTGAAAAGTACTGGGAGTTGCGCAGTTTCTCCAAGATCCCGTTAATGAATGGCAACGGATACGCATCTTTTACCGAGACCTCGTTCACCTTCCGGAAGTCGATGCAAAACCTTGCTTGCCCATCTCTTTTTTTTACGACTACAATCGGCGAACTCCACGGACTCTGGGACGGTTCAATGACCCCTTCGGACAACATTTTGTCCACTTCTTCGTTAACGATGGCCTGCATCCGGGGGTTTTGGGGCCGGTGTCGCTGTTTAATTGGGGTTTTAACGGCCAGACGAATTTGATGAGACACCAATGGTGTCGTGGAAGGAGTGGCCTCCGCCAGGCGTTCGTGCTCGGCGAGCACTGCGTCAAGGGTAAGGTTGGGAGCCGGAGTAATCAGATGGACGGTGTTGCTGGCGGGAATTTCTTGATAGCGCACTGACCGATTTGCGAAGTTTACGACTACGCCCCATCGGTTCAAGACATCGCAACCTAGTAGGAGGGACGGCATCATACCTGCTAGTTGTCGGACCGGGATCTGGTCGGCTCTGCCTCCTGGTAGAGTCACTGGCAGGTTGTAGGCTGTGGTCAGATCTGTGGATTGGCCGGTGGCGACAAGGATGGTTTCCTGGATCGGAAGGGACGGCACTCCCTGACTCTCAAGCCACTGGCTAAACTTGGTGTTCACATACGATCTTTGGGAGCCAGTGTCGATCAGGGCACAGCAATGTTTTCCAAAGACCTGAAGATAGGCTACTGCCCGTCCATCGTCGGTAAAGGGGGTGGGGGGAGTCAAATCTGACCGGTTTACCCCCTGGGCCCGGTCAGGTTTGCATTTCCCGACGGCTTCTTGCACTGGCAGGTTCGGGACCAAGTGCCCATCAAACCGCAGAAGGGACAAAACTGCACAGGTCGGTTGTAACACGTCCGGCGGTTGTGGCCTTCTTGGCCGCATCTAAAACAGCAAGTCTCGCGGTTGTACGCTGGAAGGCGGTCGTGGATGGTCAACGTTTGCGGGCGAGTATCAGGACGGCGGGTTTCTGGCGACGCGTGGTGGGCAGCGGGTATGCGGGGGGTATTTGTTTCGGTGGACGTGGACGTTGAAGGTTTACCTTTAGCAATCTCTTGCTGCAGTTCCTCGTACACTAATGCCACCTCCACAAGTTCCGCCACCGAAGAAAAATCGCTCGGTCGGATGTATGTCCGGTATGCGGGCTGTAGGTTTTCATAGATCCGACGAAGAGTTTGTGGACGTGAGAAACCTTCGTGTCGGCGGATTAGGGTCTGGATTTCTACGACATAAGCTTTTACGGCTTCGTGGGGTCGCTGCTTTCGGTTGCGAATTTCGTCTTCCAGATTCTGCACAAGACGAGCGGGCATGAAGAAGGCTCGAAAATTGTCCAGGAAATCGCGGCCGCTTTTCCAATCCTTGTGGTTATTCCGGTACCACAACAATGCTTCGCCCTTGAGAAGTTCTGGCAAGGCCACTAACAATTGGTCTTCCGATACCGAGTAAGTCCGCATGAGTTCCTCTAGCCTTTCCAAAAAAGCGAATGGACATTTTGTTCCGTCGTAACTAACGTTCCATTTCCGAACTAACGAGCACATTGTGGCCTCCGGACTAGCAAAATTGATACCGGTGTGGGGGGGTGGCGTGTGTGTCATTGGGCTGGCGGTAGGACGAACAGGCGCGTTGCCTAGTGGGCGGCAGGTAGTGGCGGGTGGTACGGGCGAACTAGTTGATGGTGGGGCAGGCGGGTCCGGCACAGTCAGGTCTGCTGACGTAGATTTTTCCCCGGTCACAAGAAACACGTACAGCCGAAGACGGCGTGCGGCCAGCGTACCTTCGGTAGATAGACCAAATACTTCTAATTGGCCCTGTATCACGGGTGGGGGAGCGGAGTTGACCCAGTCAAAGTAGTCAGTGGTTTCCGTTGCTAGACTGGCGGTAGTGAAATGCCAGTCGTCCCTTTTTAAGGCCTTCTTTTTCCCTTTGCCCATAATGTAGTTGATTATCGGTGGTTATATCGGGAAAAAAAAAAAAAAAATTTTTTTTTTTTTTTTTAGTTTAAATTTTTTTTTTTTAATTAAATTTTTTTTTTTTTTTTTTAATTTGAATTTTTTTTTTTTTTTTTTTAATTTAAATTTTTTTTTTTTTTTTTTTTTTAATTTGAAAAAAAAAATTTTTTTTTTTAATCAATTAATTTTTTTTTTTTTTTTATATATATTTTTTTTTTATCGGGTCCCTGCTCGGGCGCCAATTTTGTGACGTCTCTACTCTTTGAGGCGTCACCTGTGCGGGGGTATCTGCAGTCGTGATCGACAGGGTCCCCTCGCTTAATTGGCCAGAGACTGAAGGTGCTCGGGCGCCACCACACCGGAGTGTGGACACAAATTAAATAAAATATATAGGGTAATCAGATAAACATTTATTTTATTTGAAACAAAAAAATCAAAAGATAATATAAAAAAAATAAAAGTAATTATTAAGCATGGATGGATGGATGGATGGATCGGGGGACTTTGGTAAGAATTTGAGACTGGGTCGGGAATCTGGAGGTGGCACGCTGGGTTTTAGGGAGAAAGGAAAGAAAGAAAAAAAAAGGAATTTCAATTGGGCTTGGGAGATTGTCGGCTCGACTTACGGTTTCGTATTCTTCGGTTTTCGGACTCGGACTTTGGTTTTCACTGTGGTTAATTCGGCTCGGACTCAATTGAATTGATGAGGACTGGACGGCGGTATATAAAGGGAAAGAAAAGAGAGGGGATAAACTTTGCAAAATTTGGTGGAAAGGGAAAGAGCGGGAACAGGGATACCAACATATATGGGGAGTGCATAGGGGGTGGGCTATACACCCCAAACTAATTAACTAAAACTAAATTAAACAAAATAACCCCTGACGATACTTAAACAATTTCACAAAAACTTAAAATCCCATTCCCCTTAACTACAAAGATATTTACAAAATAAACAAACGTCCGCCGGGTTCAGACGGTTGCATATAGTAATTAGTGATCTACCTATTAATGGCAAATCACTGCACACAGAAGCTCCTGGATACTTCTTACTTCCGGCGGAGGTTTGTCTCACCCATGGCGAACCCCACATGGGACGCCTAGGGGCCTTATTGATTACATGAGATTGCACGTGGTTTGATAGGTTAGATCCGCGTGCATCCTCAAACAACGGAGTGGCAAGCCGACAAACACGCAGGTTTGTTGCGCCATCAATTAAACATCATGTCGCGGACATAAAAAGTGTCGGTAGCCGGCTAATTACGATGTTTAATTAATGGCAGCAAAGCAGGCCACCCGAAATACAGCTAGTTGCAACCAAGGTTGCCTAGTATATGTGGTATACTTCACGCGGCTTGTTATGAGTGCGTTCGGAAAGAATGTCTATGAATAACGCTGCATAACAAGCGCGCGTTCGTAATACTATCCGCCATAAACAGACGAACGGTTTGGGCATTATTTTAATAAATGATCACGGGGTTCGTTACAGTTTTATTATTTAAACAATATTTAAAAAATACTTACAATCGTAATAATAAGTTGCTAAAGGAAACACTATAAATTTATTAGTCAAAAAATGATAAACTCAAGTTCAAATTAATTAACAAAATAATAAGAAAAATATAATGATTATTTATTTAAACTAACTTTAAAACATGTGAAATAAGAACTTAATAAATCTAAATAATAATATAATTTTATACATGTATAGACGTTATTTAAAATTACTTACTAACATGTCTAACGCGTAAGTCAAGTCCAACTAGTTTTGTTATTTAAACAATATTTAAAAATATTTATTATGTACATACAATCATAATATAAGTTATCGTAAATTAATTAATCTAATTTTAAAACATAACATAAGTACTTATTCAATTTAAATAATCAAACAATATTTTAGATGTCTAGATGTGAAAATTACCGCCCGACAAATAGTTCCGAGTTCCACCGCATGAGTATTACGCACGTCGAGATGATGCACAGCCGTCTCTACTCTACGGCTGTGGATGATGGATCTGATATTTAGACGCAAGAAATCACAGCGGCCAAGGGTCAAGCATAGACAATTGTTTCGGTTCTACAAACCTCGTCAGTATGCCTTGTACGACCACGGCATCGCATGATAGCGAAGACAATTTTGAATAAATATTGTTACCGGAGCGTATTGGCCGTAATTAGTAATTAATTAATAATTATAATTAATTACTAATAAAAAGAAAAATCATCAGTACGCAGTTCATAATTACCAATAAAACAAGTAATTAATGAAAAAAAAAAGAATAATAATTCGTAATTATAATTAGTATTCATAATTATAATTAACAATAATAATTATTAATAAATACCTATTAATAATTATTACAACAACAACAGCAATAATTATTATTAATAACATCAACAGAGTTCCGCGCGAGAGAAGGTAACACCGACGCCGCCGCGCGAAGTCCCCAGAGCGTACGGGATATGCCAATACAGCCGAGTAGGCAATTCTGTGAGGCAATTCATCCGGCTGCTTTCGCACGCCTGCCGCACCTCACCCCTTCCGCGCTCAGCGATCACCCGCCTAGCGCGCAACAAGACCCGCACGCGATTCATCCTCTATAGGGTGGCGTGGTCTGGCTAACCATGCAGCGAGAACAAGTATTAAGCACAATACGCGGCCTCACCCGACCGCACGCCTGAAGGCAGAAGGCGAATAATAATATTATAAACACCACCCAAATAATATTATTAATAATAGAATATTGAGAGAGCCAAAGTAAAGTATTATAACACAGAAATAATACACACGCAATTACGCAAGCAAAATAACATCATAGAAACAGTAATGTTAAATGCATAATTAATTACCAGATTATTACACAAGAATATGTTACGTTCTGAAATGGCAGTAGAATCTGAAAAATAATTATATCAGCTTTGCAGTTATAAAATTTATAAATGGCTACTTATCTTTATTCATGGTAGGCATTGTGGGTGTCGTATTGCACATCGGGTTGCATTTGCTGCAAGCTCGAACATCGGATTCCAGTTAACAACGAATATTATGTTAAAATAATTAATTACTTTAATTGCAATTGGAGTTGGTTTGTGTGATGCGACTGGGATGTGGGAGAATGTTGAAGACTTGTTCCATCATTATAAAGTAACCATATCAATTTTGTAAATATAAATTTAATATTTACTTACGGTTTACAATGATTGGTTTTTCCCCGACAGTTTAGATCCATCTAATCCATATTGTTCCAGCTTTTCCCTTTTGTTTATTATTGCTTTGTTATTATACCATTCCATTCCATTTATTTTAATCTATCCCATTTCATTTTAATTACTTGTTGATTTCCTCCATTAACCTAAAATAGTCACCTGTCAGAAATAATTTGATGTTAATAAAATCTTCAATCTTTAAAATAGTAATTGCTGGCCATCAGCCACATCAATTTAATTAATAGATTTTGTTATTACTTACCTTTAATTATTGTATATAAATCCCTTGACACGGAACTGGAACGTCACTTTTATTCATTCATAATATACTAATTTCATTCATCAAGCACCAGTCCGAACATCGATCGGTAAAAATTACCTACTTTTCGCTCGAACTACTACGGTGTCTTGAGTTGAATTAGTCGATTCAAATTATTTCTTTGATTTTAAATATTTAGCATCAGATTAATTAATGATTTGTGCTTTTATGTTTTCCTTATCATTTCCTTTTGTCCTTAGTTATATTTCTTTCATTTTATATCCTTTTAATTTTACTTGGTTGGCAGAGTAGTGCATGCGCACAATGAAGGATTTTTCTTCAGGAGGTCCTGGAGAGGACTGAAATCCATCCTTTTACCGGTGAACAGCTAGTTGGCTGGACGTAGTTTGATTACGGATTGTTGGGTGATTGAATTGATTTTTACAAACACGTGTTTATCACGGAATTTTAAATTCAACCCTCACCGCTAAAATTGATAAATCTTTTGTTGTGTTTTGTGTGCTTCATGCCAGGTAAGTCCTTTATATTATCCCTTCATATTTTCTTTGATTTTTATCCCCTTTTCTTTTCCTTTTATTTCAGGTCTTAGACCTTCATGTTAATATTTCATATCACAATCAATATTATTTATTGTCAATTATATGCTGTATAGTGCGGAATGATGATCAATGTGGCATTTAATTAAAATTGTCGTTAAATCTAGGATCACGTCTGTACAATTATACATATATATAAACTGCTTAAATCTACATATCATTGCTGAACTTAATAACCACTATTTGGGTCCAAGCACCAGTTAGACCGACACGCTGCCGGACGTTCCCTGCGAGGTGACCACGTGTGGCACCAAGTTCATTAATTGTTAATTTAGTTTATTTTATTTGTTATATTATATGTATTATTATTAATTTTTGCTGGATTGATTTAGTAGTATGAAAGTTTTGCGTGGCAGGTATATTTTTCTTTAGATTAATCATTAGCATTATTCACCGATTACTTTTATGTTCAACCCCAATATTCCAATTATATTTGTTTGGATAATCAAGCCTTCCTTATTTACCATTTACAACTTTCCTTAACAATCCGCCGTTTATTGCTTTTCGCGGTCTATCCCAGAAGGAGGAAGAGCCAATCAAAAGAACCAAAAGCAATTGGAGCCCTGTGCAAGTACCGGACGATTAGGGGTAAGTCTTTTACATTTTTTTTTACATATCCGTCGTCGAGTCATGCAAACCAAATTTCTCTTTTGTTAAATATTCGTTGTTAACCCCGCCCTTCGCCATTGAGTGACGCCGTATGGTCAAACTGACCATTACGATTTTTATCGTAGCAAATAATCGCAGTAAGATCGTACATGAGTACGCCAAGCTAAATGGCATGTTGCTCATTGCACTAAGAGCGATAAGGGAAACTGGAAGGTACAAAGAAGGTGCAACAGGGCCTGGTAATTTCCGGCCACACTGGAATCGTCATCATAAGGGAACCCAAAGAAGAAGACGAAGGTTAATTGATAATCTGTGTGATTGTATGAGTTGGCTAATTATTGAGATAATTACCAGAGCTTGTGTAGCTTGTGTGAGAGTGAAGAACTACAAGACCGAGTTTGCGGTATTGCACTACCCGCCGCAAACCATTTCTGGAGGGCCACTGACCGTGTTAGCTTCGGCGCAAGGTTACGTCCTACCAAACAAAAATAAAAAGTTCCAATCGGAGATACCCGGATTGTAACAATTGGCGCCCAACGTGGGGCACATCGTAGCGATTGTGCTGCACACCTGCATTGAACGTGACAGAAGTTAAGCATGGGTTCGACTACCAAATAGAAGTCGTTCCTGAGAAGTATTTCCAGTTAACCAGGGAAGTTTTAAAACGCCCAGACAAAAGCAAACAAGTGTATTCGTGTTACATGAGCGAGAAGAACACCATTTGAGCAAGTCGCTTTATAAGGACTATTTAATTACATGGACCAGGCAAGTGGTTAAGTTCCACTTATCCAGTAATTATGAGAATCATAAATGAATCGACGAGGGGGCCGGTGACCAACACACGTGTTAATCAGAATTATACCAATCGATGTTGATGAACCATTCCAGGCACACATCCCGGAAAATCCCATCACACCGATACATTCTACCCAACACGTAAAAGTGATTGCGAACGAGCACTTTTGAATAAAAACAAAGGACCAAGTCTCTGAAGCGTAAGCCAGAGAAACTTGCACACGTCACATTCCCAGACTGCCAAATTCCATCTCTGAGTGAGAGTCAGAGAAGCCACAACCTCTGAGTGAGAGACAGAGAAGACGAAGACACTAAGCAACCGAGTAGAGACAAGCCAAGAAGAAGGTGTAATTGTGTTACATGAGCGAGAAGAACACCATTTGAGTAAGTCAAGTTTATAAGGACCATTTAATTACATGGACCAGGCAAGTGGTTAAGTTCCACCCATCCAGTAATTATGAGAATCATAAATGAATCGACGAGGGGGCCGGTGACCAACACACGTGTTAATCAGAATTATACCAATCGATGTTGATGAACCATTCCAGGCACACATTCCGGAAAAACCCATCACACCGATACATTCTACCCAACACGTAAAAGTGATTGCGAACGAGCACTTTTGAATAAAAACAAAGGACCAAGTCTCTGAAGCGTAAGCCAGAGAAACTTGCACTCGTCACATTCCCAGACTGCCAAATTTTATCTCTGAGTGAGAGTCAGGGAAGCCACAACCTCTGAGTGAGAGACAGAGAAGACAAAAACACTAAGCAACCGAGAAGAGACAAGTTGAGAAGAAACATTCTATAGAGGATCTGCCAAGACCAGCAGGCACGAAGCGCAGCCGAGTAAGTGGGGGTGATTGTTACCGGAGCGTATTGGCCGTAATTAGTAATTAATTAACAATTATAATTAATTACTAATAAAAAGAAAAATCATCAGTACGCAGTTCATAATTACCAATAAAACCAGTAATTAATGAAAAAGAATAATAATTCGTAATTATAATTAGTATTTATAATTAACAATAATAATTATTAATAAATACCTATTAATAATTATTACAACAACAACAGCAATAATTATTATTAATAACATCAACAGAGTTCCGCGCGAGAGAAGGTAACACCGACGCCGCCGCGCGAGAGAAGGTAACACCGACGCCGCCGCGCGAAGTCCCCAGAGCGTACGGGACATGCCAATACAGCCGAGTAGGCAATTCATCCGGCTGCTTTCGCACGCCTGCCGCACCTCACCCCTGCCGCGCTCAGCGATCACCCGCCTAGCGCGCAACAAGACCCGCACGCGATTCATCCTCTATAGGGTGGCGTGGTCTGGCTAACCATGCAGCGAGAACAAGTATTAAGCACAACACGCGGCCTCACCCGACCGCACGCCTCAAGGCAGAAGGCGAATAATAATATTACAAACACCACCCAAATAATATTATTAATAATAGAATATTGAGAGAGCCAAAGTAAAGTATTATAACACAGAAATAATACACAATGATAATGAGTTGGCTAATTATTGAGATAATTACCAGAGCTTGTGTAGCTTGTGTGAGAGTGAAGAACTACAAGACCGAGTTTGCGGTATTGCACTACCGTGTTAGCTTCGGCGCAAGGTTACGTCCTACCAAACAAAAATAGAAAAGTTCTAATTGGAGATACCCGGATTGTAACAATACAAACACAACAATATAATAAGACGGCTAAAATTAAAAACATGCAAGTAAAGCAAAATTTTCGGTTATCTCCAATGCTACACAAATATCGCCTGCCATAACTTCATAATACAAAACAAAACGAAAAATCTAATAAAGGATTAAGAATTTTTCATAAAAATGTTCAATGTATAAGTCATAAAATATGTGACCTGGAAGTATTCTTAAATGATAGAAAATGTGACGTTTTTGTGTATCAGAACATGGATTGAAGAAACACCAAATGGACGCAATTGCTTTAAGTGGATATTATATAGCTAATTTTTATGGTAGACAAAATTTGAAAAATGGTGGTGTTTTAATATTTGTAGCTAATCAATTTAATACAAAAAAATAGACTTTGGTATAAATTGTATAGAACAAGATTTTGAATGTGTTGTGGTTCAATTACAATGTAAGAGTTTCAACGTATTTATAATAACGGTATATAGAAGTCCAGATGGTGATGTGAACGTTTTCTTTGAAAAACTGCATGATACCTTGTTTAACTTAAGTAATAAAACAAACATACCTATAATATTGTTGGGCGATTTTAATATTAACTTTTTACAGCTCACATATAAAACAAAAGAATTGATTGATTTATTAAATACATTTAATTTGACTCCAAAAATATATTCTCCTACGAGATATAAAAACTGCATAGATAATATTTGTGTAAGCCAAGGAATAGATTGTGTTGGTGATGTAGTTTTAAATGGATTGTCCGATCATAATTTACAGCGACTTGTAATAACTGAAAATATAATATCAACCTCATCAAGTAAAATAGAAATAAGAAAGCTTAAAAATACCGAACATATTGCAAATTTTTGTGATAAAATAAAAAATGAGAATTGGCAAGATGTAATAGAAAAGGATAATATCAATCAAAATTTTGTACAGTTTCATAATATATTATATTATCACTTTGATACCTCATTTCCGAAAATCAAAATATATGATAGTAATAATAAAAACAGAAGAATTCTAAAATCATCCCAAAATTTAAAAGATTTGTATAAATTATCGTTAAACGGGAATCATTTATTGAAAGAATATTATAAAAAGTATAAAAATGTGTACAGAACAGTTCTAAAAAATGCAAAACAATTGCATTATAATTTAACAATAAATCGTTCAGCAAATATTACAAAAGCGGCTTGGACAATAATCAATAAAAATACTAATCAAATAGTTTTCAAAGAAAAAATAAAGATATGCAATTAAATATTGGAGATACAATTACAACTAATTTATCAAATATAGTAGTGCATTTCAATAAATATTTTAATGAGATAGCAAATAAAATAATAAAATCTGATTTAACTTTAGGTGACATTGATATAAAAGAAAATAAATCAACATTTTTTTTCAAACCAGTTACGGATACTGAAGTATACAATAAACCTCTTAAAAATGACCAATTCCGCAGGATATGATGAAATTACTGCAAATATTTTAAAATCATGCGCAGTGTATATAGCAGGTCCATTAGCTTCACTAATTAACAAATCTTTGAATCAAGGGATATTCCCAAATATTTTAAAACTTTCGAAAATTATACCGATATTTAAGAAGACAGGGTCAGAAAATGATTGCAGCGAGTATAGACCTCTTTACATATGTAGCTCATATTCAAAGGTAATAGAAAAAAAATTTGCTGAAAGAATTATAGCATTTTTTAATAAGTTTGATTTATTTAACAAAAAACAATTTGGTTTCCGTAAAGGAAAATCAACAGCATAGGCAATAAATGAATTTTTAAATTGCTTATATACAATATATATAAGTACAGATAACGGAAATCAAAGCCTAGGAATATTTCTTGACCTTACAAAGGCTTTTGATTTGGTCAATCATGATAGACTTATTTTAAAATTAAACAAATATGGAATTCGAGGAGTTATATCTGACTGGATCAAAAGTTACTTAACAGGGAGACGACACTATGTTGAGCTAAACAGTATTAAATAAGATGTCCTTGTAATGACTAAAGGTATCCCGCAAGGATTAGTTTTAGGTCCTCTTCTTTTTATTATATATACTAATGATATTCCCAGTGATAATACATTTCTTTTTGCTGATGATACTTCACTATTAATTAGTGACAGACACAAACCTAAACTAGTACACAAAACAAATGAACATCTGAATAGTATATGTCACTGGTTTAAAAATAACGGGCTTGTTTTAAATACTTCTAAATCAGCAGCAATACGATTTAATATGAACAATAAAAAGTTGGACGATTCTTTATTAATAAAATGTAATAAAGCTTGTATAAAGGAATGTGACTATACAAAATTTTTAGGATTATCTATTAACATGTATGGCAAATGGGATGTACATATAGACGGCATGTGTAAAAAAGTAGCTTCATATTGTTATATAACTAAAAAATTAAAACCTATTGTAAATTTACATGTATTAAAAACATTCTATTACGCAAAAATACAAATATCATATGCCATATTAGCGTGGGGGTTATCTGGAAACTCTATTAGGTTATTTAGGCTACAAAAACGTGCTGTCCGTTATATTCTAAACAAACCTAACCAAACACATTGTGCGGAACTGTTTAGGCAACTAGAAATTCTTACCTTGACTTCACTTTATATATACACGGCTCTATTATACGCAAAACAAAACTATTCTGATATTAAAACGTTGAATAGCACACATTCATATAATACACAACATGGATTTAAGTTAGAAACTCCAATACACAAATTAACGTTATTTGAAAAAAGTCTTTTCTAAAAAATTAGAAACCTAAACCTGAATTTAAAAAAAAAAACTGTAAAATCAATTTTAATTTGTAAATGTTATTATACATACAGTGAGTTTTTAGAAGATAAGTGGTAAAAATGCTATTTTTTAATTGTTAATTTTTAATTGTAAATATTTTTTAATGTGTTTTTAAATAACTTTTTAGTAATTAGATTTAAACTATTTTTATATTATTTTATATATATATTAATTAAGTTTTCTATGTGACGATACCAATATCTGTAAGATCCAATGGAATAAATAAATTATTAATTATTATTATTATTATTAATGGAACAAATGAAGGTTCTAATTGTAATAAAAATAACTATACTAATGTAAGTGTTATATGTATCATTAATATTAACTGCATGTAAATCATTTATTTAAATATTCAATTTGAATAAGAAACAACATAATATAATAATATATATTTTATTAATAAAATATTCATATAATACAATACTGTACATTATGTAATAAATAATAATAAAATTGTTTCTTCCCTCTATCTTCACTTGAGGTTTGCGGGTTCATTCCCATCTCAAGTTATCGGTATTGAGGGCTCGTGGTTGTTGTTGTTTTTGTTTAATTTTTATATTTTGTCATGTAGTAACATGTTTAATTTTTAATTTAAATGGTACATAATTTAAAGTTTTTATGTATGTTGGTAGACTGTTACATTGTTTTATTGTTTCTGTTGTTAGTATCTGGCTGCACTTGACTGTTGAATACTTTGAATGATTTTCTTCTTGTTTGGTGATTGTGTATTTCTTTGTTGGACTGTATCGTTATATTACTTTTTATCATTTTGTTGTTTATTTTATATATCATTAATATGTTGTTTCAAGTTATCATTTTGTTTATATTTTCTTTGTATAGTTCGGCTGTTGGTGTTCTTCTATCCATTGTGTATAGAAAAGTTTATTTTGTTGTCCTTGTAGTTTAGATTTTTTGCTTGTGTTTTCTCATATATGGTTTAAGTATGTATAATATGATGTAAATAATGCATAATATACAAATATTTTTAATTGTTTTGGGAGATAGTTTTTTATTTTCCATACTGTAGCTATTGTTGCTGAATTTTGTTTAATAAGTTTATTTATGTGTGTATCCCATTTCAAGTTATTTTGGATTGTTAATTTGTTTAATCTTTTCGCTATTTATTTTTATTGTGATTGGAGTTTTTTCTTGATTGTTGTTAAAGATCATGAATTCTGTTTTTATTTCGTTAATAGTGAGTAGCTTATTATAATACCATGTTTCTAATTATATTATGTCTTCTTCGATAGGTTTTTCTATTTTTTTGTTTTCTTTTCCTGAGTATATAATACAAGTGTCGTCGGCATATACAGGGTGTTTCAAAACATGTGTCGGAAAATAAACGGTGGAATTGGTTGGCTAATTATAAGAAAAGCGGATTAACATGGTTCCGCAAACGCACCGTTTTCAAGATACAGGTGTAAAAAAATTATATTTTTTTAATTTTTTAACGATATCTTAGCAACCGTTTGAGATACAAATCTCAGCTTTTGTACACATCTTAGCATTAGTATTAGCTACTTTTTAAGCACTTATTTAATTTTTTTCATGTGCTATTGACGGAGATTTTAGGGTTGCGTGAGGTTTTTATGGCTCTAATTTCTATGACACTTGGGAAATTGGCATTCTGAAAGCACATTGTGAACCACCAATATTTTCTACACGAAAAAGGTACTTCTAGTCAAAAGATCTAACGTAAACCATTTTAGAGAAATACGGCATTTTATGATGGAAAACATGAAAAAAAGTAGCAACATGTTTTGTTGTTGATAAAAACATTTGTTTTTGATCTAGTTGTCAGCGTTTATGCATTTAAGTTATTGACAATAGTCGTTTAGTTGTTAAATAACCTTTTTTCAAACGGAGTTAATATTGCGGGAACTTATTATCTTTATTACTCAATTAATTTGCTCATTTTTAGTATTTTGCTTGCGTGGTGATAGCAAAATAAATAGTAATAGCGAGATGTGTGATATGCATTTTGTTTATGGCGTTGCCGATGGAAATGCAGCAAAAGCTCGTCGAATTTATCAAGAAAGGTTTCCAAACTAACAGGTACCAAATGAAAGAACATTCATTCGTATTCACGAACGTCTACATCAAACTGGAAGTGTACATAAAAAAGCTGATAAAATGGGAGACCTCACCTGCTACCTCCGCAAATTGTAGAATATGTTCTTCAAGAAATTGAAGACGATCCATCAACTAGCACTAGAAGAATAGCTTTAAATCTAAACCTTAGTCACGTTACAGTGTGGAGGATAATAAAAAGCCAGATGTTATATCTTTATCACATACAGCAAGTACAAGCCCTTTTACTAGCGGATTTTCTGTAAAGATTGACTATTTTTAGAAGTTTTATTTACGGGCGAAGCAAATTTTTTTTGCGATGCGATTATGAACTTCCATAATAATCATGTATGGGCTGACGAAAATCCACATGCCATAATGGAAAGCCATCATCAGCAAACATTTTCTGTTAATGTTTGGGCAGGTGTTGTAGGAGACCATTTAATAGGTTTATATTTTTTGCCGTTTAGGCTAAATGGTCAATTATATCGCAATTTTTTTGAAGAAGAGCTGCTGGGACTTTCAGAGGACGTTCCGGTTCAATTAAGAAACGAAATGTGGTTCATGCACGATAGTATTCCTGCACATTTTAGTTTAGTTGCGCGTTAATTCTTAAATGAAAAGTAAAGAAACCGTTGGATAGATCGAGGAGGCCTACAGGCTTGGTTTTCTCGGTCTCCAGATCTAAATGTTTTGGATTTTGTTTTGCGGGTTTACTTAAAAAGTTTAGTTTTCACTACATCAGTTAACACTGATGAAGAACTAAGAAATCGCATTATTGCATCCTGCAATACGATACGAAACACTCCAGGCATTTTTGAACAAGTACGTCGGTCACTAAGGCGTAGGTTGAAAGCCTGCGTTACCGTAGGAGGATGTCATTTTCAACCATTTTTGTGATTTTTCTTGTTTTTTATGTTATTGTTTAGTTTTGTTAAATAAAGGTTTTGTGATCATGTTGCTACTTTTTCTTTCCGTACCAGAGATATCGTCAAAAAATTAAAAAAAAAAAAATATATGTTTTTATAATTAGTCAAGAAATCCCACCCTTTATTTTCCGAAACATGTTTTGAAACACCCTGTATGTAAGGTGTACCGTGTAGTTTTAGTTCTACTATGTCATTTGTGTATAGTATGTTTAATGTCGGCGGTAGAATTCCTCCTTGTGGTATTCAGTATTCAGCTTGCTTCGGTTTGCTTTGTATAGAGTTTATTTTTGTTTTTATGGTTTGGATTTAAGGTATGTGTTTATTAGGTTCAGTTCGTTGAATTTTATTCCTATCGTGTCTAGTTTTTCTATAAGTTTTGATTTTGATACAGTGTCAAAAGCTTTTTCCAAGTCGATGAAAATTACTACTACGGTTTTTTTTTATCTACTTTGTTTTTATGTGATCTACAAGATCATAAGCTGCTATAGTTGTTCCCGAGTATTGTTGAAAAGCATATTGTTGTTTGTACATTATACTTTTTTTTTTATATGTTCTGTTAGTCTAATATGGATTACCTTTTCTAATATTTTAGTGTTGAAAGTAGATAGATTGGTCGAGAGTTTTCTGGTTTTGTTTTATCTTCTTTTTTATGTATAGGCACTATTATTGTTTCCGTCATTTAATTTGGGTATATACTTGTGTTAATGACTTTATTTATTATGTGTACTAAAACTGGTGTTAGTGTTGTTTTATTAGGTTGTTTGTAATTTTGTCAAAGCCTTGTGTTTTGTTTCATTCAGTTTGTAGCGTGCCAAATGACACGCACATCTTTACTACAAAAAAAAAATACAAAAATTAGTAAACAAATATTTATTAGTTGGAAATATATACCTTTTTTGTTGAGACTGATCACCTCAGACAACTAACGTAACATCCGGTATATGGATAATATAAACTTACCATTGGCAATCGATGTTGATACACCTCTATTTAAGGATTTGTTTGCTATAACAAGTAAATATATATGGTAAAATATATTTAATTTTGACTGCTAGTTATTATATGTAATAAACTGCTATAATTTGTTATTAATCTTGGGAATGATATCATAAGATTATATTTATAGATTTTTAGAGGTAAAGTAGTTTTAATACCTTATATTATCTACAAACTTTCATTATTATTATCTACTCTTGATGATATTACCTTGTATTATGGCTGGAAGAGTTTTTTTATATAAACTGTTTAATATTTTAAAATTTGTTCAGATAACCATGGAAGAATTGAGTCTGGATAACTCACCTATGTCATTGCCTGCGACTCCAGGGCGATCAGTGGAGCGAGAGGCGGTTTATGCCCTTAAAATAGCATCTTTGTTGGGCATGAGGACGCCTCCCAGAAATTGTTCTTCGCCATTGTTGGAGACAACAAATGAGATAAGTGAAATTCCAAAGACACCTATGAGGGAAGATCCGGATCCATCCATGAAGATTGTCCCACTGCAGGATGGATCTGCATTTCCGTCGAGAATAGAAGATCCATGGTTTGCGGAAAGAGGTGCCATTCTCGTGACAAGGGCACAGGTCGTGCCAACACCATCACCAGCGGGAGGAAGGAAAAGAAAATGCCGGAGAAGTAAGAAACCGAGACAAAGACGATACCGGATGAAGATTTCTGAGACACAGACTATTAAATTTTTTATAAATAAAAAAAATGAGAATTAGTAATAGAAAATGTTAAATGTATTTATCGTTATTATGTTATATAATTAAAAATGTTATTACCTTAAATTTCCTTCTCCCAAACACTACAGATACTATACACACAATTACATCACACTATTAACCTATAACACCAATTTATGACAGTCAAAATATACACTTCAAAATTTCATTCCGTAAGGTTGATCACATCTATAATACTAGTGATTTTTGTTATATATATTACAGCTGAGAAAACTGTATAAATTATTTTTTTGATCAAAGATACCACATGTAGTCAACGTAAACAAACCCCACTCCTATGCCAGCACTATATAAGGGCGTGCAAACGTTCATTCGGGAGCGAGATCGAGAGAGAGACCGATCCGCTAAATTAAGTAGGCTGTAACCAAATAGGTTATGATCTAAATTTTTAGAGTGAGCAGTGTGATCGTGAAGATATACCGATCCATTGACTTGATAATTAAGGTAGACGTGATCGAGGGAAAGACCGATCCGTATAAATAATAAAATATCTAGGGAAGATAGATCGTGATAAAGACCGATCCATCTTATAGGGAGTGAGATCAAGATAATAACTGATCCACTTATGTAGTAAATGAGTAGGAGAATAAGGAAAAATTATGTAAAATATGTTTTGTTAATTAATAAAACTTAAAGTTTATCTTAAATTTCTTTAGTTTTTTTATTGTTTTAAAACTAGGAAAATCAGATTTTTTTAATAAAATTATATTAAAACAATTGGAGCCCGATAGGATACTCTGGTAAGGAAAATAATTTCTAAATCCAGATATAAGTTTTTTTGTAAAAAGATTTGAACCACGACCTACGCCGCAGGTAGTTAGCCGGACCTGTCAAAAGAACCTGACAGTATAGCCTCCACTCTAGGTTGAAGAGGAAAGGTTATAAGTGGAGCCGAACGCGTGGGGCCCGATTTAAGAAAGTAGTAATAATTAATTATTAGATAAAAATTATTGTTGAACAGATTCAGATATATAAATAGTTCAAGTATAGAAAGTTAGGAAATTTACTTAAAAAATTTGTCTTGGTAGGGATATGTATAATACTGTAGTGATTTAAGGAGTTAAGCTCAAATTTCGATTACACATGTCGAGTCACTAATTTATTATATCCTGATTTTGTATGAACAATTGTAAACAATTGTTTATTTGTTGTATGGTTTGTGTGTCTTAAGTGACTGAATTTAGATAGTTGTGGAAACTATTATTAGCCGTGTGTTTTGTGTGACTTAAGTGAAGTCAAAGTTTTTGAACGTTAAGAATTATACAAAGAAAAGAATTACAACAAAATGTTGCCAAGGTTACTTCTGAAGCACGAGGTAATTTATGAACTCCATATTCGAGGATATGAAGACCTTAATTTAAACGTTTCGGAATTAAAGTTTGTTCTCAAGCGGTTTAACGCAAAGAATATAGTCCCCATATCAGAATATGATAATGAGTTTGAAAAGAATGACGAAGAAGAAATAGAGAACTCTCTAAAGAGTGTAGAAACACTAATAGGGAAACTCTCTAGTAAAAGCACAAAAGAAATTGAAGATAAAATTAGGACCAGAATCGCCCATGTACAGCATAGGATTGGCCGAACTAAAATTCCAGAAGAAGATGAAACTGGATTAAAGAAAAAACAAGATAAACTTGCTAATCGCTGTGTCACACTGGAAGCGAAATTAGCTAATGCAATAGCAACAGCGCTAAAAGTACTACAAGGTTCAACAGAAGCTGAAGAAGAAATTGTAGGTGAAGAAGCTGATTTCGAAGAATCATCTTCAGAGTCAGAATCAGACCTATCGGAAGATTTAAGCCTTCCAGCTGCTGCGGTAAGTCCTAACCCAATATTGCACTCATCACCTAGAACGATCATGACGACCAGACTAGCTGATCCTCAACAACCTGAGCTATCGTATACTCCACCTCCAGCAGCGTCAAATTTCCAACCACCTGAGATACCCAGAAGTCATCAAGGAAGTGCATTACCTGTTTTCAAATGGGATTTAAAGTTTAAAGGAAATAATGATTCCGAAGGAGTGCTGACTTTTTTGGAAAGAGTTGAAGAACTACGAGTGGCAAGAAGATGTTCCAAGAGAGAATTGTTTGATTCAGCGTTAGACCTGTTTGCCGGTGAAGCGTTGCCGTGGTTTAGAAGTGTCAGACTACGCGTCAGGTCTTGGGATGAACTTGTCCAGGAAATTAAGTCTGATTTTCTGCCATCGGGTCATGATGAAGAAGTATGGGAAGTTATTAGAGCCAGGAAACAGACAAAAGGAGAAAAGGTCACTTTGTTTATTTGCCGGGATGGAAAATTTATTCAGACGATTGAGCATTGTACCTGATGAAGACCATCAAATTAAACAGGTGAGAAAAAATCTATTACCAGTTTTCATCGCTAGGTTAAGTCTAATACAACCAACATCGATAAGAGAATTGAATCAACTTTGTAAAATGATTGAGGAGACTTTACCAACGATGCCTATGGCGAGACCTGTAGCTAAAATCAATGATAGTAGTCCCAAACCAGAGAAAAAATGTTGGAACTGTGATAGATTAGGACACAACTTTCGGGAATGCAAGGAAAAACGTCGCAAATTCTGCTTCCGATGTGGAGCACTTGGCGAAGTTTCAACAAACTGTAAAGTTTGTACAAAAAACTTGTAGAGAGAGTGGGGACCCTCGGCCGTAGTCACTCTAGAATACATCCGGCCGATAGAAATTCGACGATGTGGAAAGAATGGTTAAAGGTAGTGAAACAATTTTGCACGAAAGAGCAGATCTGTCCTTGTTTTGTTAACTTACCATCTGATAATCGTCCATATGTAAGAATTGGAATTTTAAATAGAACAGTTTTAGCGTTATTAGATACTGAAGCTAGTGTGTCCATAATGGGTCATGAAATGATGTGGTGTCTGGAGGCACTAAATATAGTAATACAAGGAAGTCAAATTAAAGAAGTTTCAACCGCTGATGGATCAAAACAATTGGTCACGGGTAAGGTGGAAATTCCAATCAAAATTTCTGGTAAAAGAATACAAGCTGAAGTTCTCATTGTACCGTCGTTTCCAATAGGAATAATATTAGGAATAGACTTTATAAGGAAACAGAATTTTGAATTAAACTTTGAAGGAAATACTTGGAAATTATCTAATACTAACTAAAGAACGTTGTCTGACTGTCCAGAGATTTTTACGTTACATAACGAACATTCTTTGACGGAGACAGAAAAAAACAAATTAGAAGACATCAAACAATTGTATGCGGAGATAGGGACTGGCAAGATAGGTAAAACCCATCTAGCACAATACCGAATTGATACTGGCAATACTATACCAATAAAGCAACGTCACCACTGTTTATCTCCCTATATGTTAAAACTTGTTAATGATGAGTTAGACAGCATGTTAAAACTGGGAGTGGTAAGACCTTCAAAAAGTGCATGGGTTTCTCCTGTTTTACTAGTTAAAAAGCCAACAGGTGAATATAGATTTTGTTTTGATGGACGCAAGTTAAATGCTGTAACCAAGAAAGATGCATACCCCTTACCTTTGCTAAACGACATACTAAGTAAGTTGCGAGACTCCAATTATATCACTAGTTTAGACTTAAAAAGTGCATTTTGGCAAATACCATTGGAACCTGAATCAGCAGAAAAAACTGCGTTTGTTGTACCTGGAAGGGGACTGTTTGAGTTTACAGTTATGCCGTTTGGTCTTGCCAATGCCGCTCAAGCACAGCAAAGACTGATGGATTCAATAATGGGTTATGAATTGGAGCCTCATGTGTACGTTTACCTAGACGACATAGTCATTGTGACTAGTACATTTCAGAAACACATAGAAGTCCTAAGAGAGGTACATGAACGGTTGAAAAAGGCTGGTTTGACCATCAACCCTAAGAAAAGTGAATTTTGCCGTACCTCGATTAAGTATGTAGGTTTCGTTATTGATCAGAATGGGATACGCACTGATCCAGAAAAAGTAAAGGCCATGGTATCTTATCCAGAACCTACCACTACGACTGAAGTAAAACGATTCATGGGATTGTGTTCTTGGTATAGGAGGTTCATTCTCCACTATGCTAATATTATGGCTCCGATTAGTCGTGTGGTGGCAGGTCAAAAGAAAGGGCAATCCATCAAGTGGACGGAAGAGGCACAGAAATCTTTTGTGACAATTAAGCAGGCGTTAATATCTGCACCAATTCTAGTAAGTCCCGATTTCTCTAAACCTTTTACAGTACATACAGATGCGTCAGACGTGGGAGTGGGAGCTGTCCTTACTCAACTTTTGGATGATGGAGAAGACCATGTAATTGCATATGCAAGTAGAGCACTCACAAAACCAGAGCGCAATTACAATACATCAGAAAAAGAATGTCTAGGATTGCTGTTTGGGGTTGAAAAATTTCGAATGTATATAGAAGGAGTAAAATTCACTGCAATCGTGGACCATCACTCTTTATTATGGTTGCAAAACCTAAAAGATCCAGCCGGAAGACTAGCAAGATGGGCAATGAAACTAAGCCAGTTTGAAATGCAAATTATTCACAGGAAAGGTAAACAACACGTTGTACCAGATGCACTCTCCAGGGCAATAGCAGTCCTCCAAGTTGATGAACCACCTGAAGATAAATGGTATTTTAAAATGTGCAAGTTAGTATCAAATGATCCAGAAAATTACAGTAATTGGAAAGTAGAAGACAACTTACTGTATAAATGGATAGGCAGTGATAAACCAATACCAGTAAATATGAGAGAATGGAAGATTGTTGTGCAGAGGAACGATCGTAAGAAGGTACTAAAAACATGCCATGATGATCCTACGTCAGCACATTTGGGTTTTTATAAAACAGTAAAAAGGATTCAAGAACAGTACTATTGGCCACAAATGAGACGAGACATTCACAAATATATTCGAAATTGTCGAGTATGTGGAGCACAGAAAGCTTCAAATGAAGCTAGAGCTGGTCCGATGGGCAAGCAGAAAAAGGTCGAACATCCTTTCCAGTTGTTATCAACAGATTTAATTGGGCCATTACCAAGGTCTAGGAATGGAAATTGTTACCTATTAGTAGGAACTGATTGGTTTACTAAAGGGATCTTCATGAAGGCTTTGAGGAAAGCTACAGCAGACGAGGTCTGTAAATATATTGAAAACTCAATTTTTCTAGTTTTTGGAGTACCGTCAGTAATTATGGTAGACAACGGAGTTCAATTTGCAGGAACAAAGTTCAAAGAGTTATGCCAGAAGTATCAAGTGAACCCCTGGTATAATGCCAACTACCACCCTCAAGTAAACTTTACTGAAAGATCCAATAGAACCATAGGAGTAGCCATACGATCTTACCTAGAGGGAAAACATAAAGAATGGGACAAGAATATTGACAAAATAAGGTATGCCCTAAGATCTTCTATTCATGAAGTTACCAAACATTCCCCGAACTCATTAATATTTGGGAGGACAATTCCCCTGAATGGAAGTTATTATGGAAAACTAGACGAGACAAACATAGGAGCAGCCAATCGTGATACCTATGTAGATAAATTAGATGAATTTTTGGAGATTAAAAAGGAGATTAAAAGACACTTAGATAAGGCATATAAAAGAAATAGCAACACCTATAATTTGAGAAAGCGGAACATTACTTTTAAAGTAGGTGATCTGGTGTGGAAGAAAAATTATGTTCTATCCAAAGCCAGTGAGGACTTTGCAGCAAAGTTAGCACCAAAGTACGTGCTATGTGAAGTGACAGAGGTTCATTCAACCTTAGTTTATTCCTTAAAGAGGGAAGACGGAAAATTAATAGGGAAATGGCATCTAAAAGATTTAAAGCCATATTACGGTGATGTAGAATAGAATGCATCATTGAACAATTTATAAATAGCATTTATGTACTTACCGATATAGGAGTGTGCTAAATAAAAGAAATAACAAATAAAGCATTGAGTTAAACAGATATATATTTCTAGAAATAATGACAGGATTTACACTGTGACATTAGATGTCTTCCAATATGTCATAAATTCTTTTAATATAAAAAATCAATTAAAGTTATTCAAAACGTACAAACTCAGGTCCATCGAATAGTGTTAGCGCTGACATGATTTCAACTGTATAGGATTAAAATTGAGTAATTGCTTTATAGAAAAAGAAATATTGCAGGTAAAATAATTTCAGAGAGGTTTATTTCGAATTAAAAACAACATTTCAGTGGTATGAAAAGTTTTTTTACCAGGTAAGAGGGGTGTGTAGCGTGCCAAATGACACGCACATCTTTACTAAAAAAAAAAAAAATACAAAAATTAGTAAACAAATATTTATTAGTTGGAAATATATACCTTTTTTGTTGAGACTGATCACCTCAGACAACTAACGTAACATCCGGTATATGGATAATATAAACTTACCATTGGCAATCGATGTTGATACACCTCTATTTAAGGATTTGTTTGCTATAACAAGTAAATATATATGGTAAAATGTATTTAATTTTGACTGCTAGTTATTATATGTAATAAACTGCTATAATTTGTTATTAATCTTGGGAATGATATCATAAGATTATATTTATAGATTTTTAGAGGTAAAGTAGTTTTAATACCTTATATTATCTACAAACTTTCATTATTATTATCTACTCTTGATGATATTACCTTGTATTATGGCTGGAAGAGTTTTTTTATATAAACTGTTAAATATTTTAAAATTTGTTCAGATAACCATGGAAGAATTGAGTCTGGAAAACTCACCTATGTCATTGCCTGCGACTCCAGGGCGATCAGTGGAGCGAGAGGCGGTTTATGCCCTTAAAATAGCATCTTTGTTGGGCATGAGGACGCCTCCCAGAAATTGTTCTTCGCCATTGTTGGAGACAACAAATGAGATAAGTGAAATTCCAAAGACACCTATGAGGGAAGATCCGGATCCATCCATAAAGATTGTCCCACTGCAGGATGGATATGCATTTCCGTCGAGAATAGAAGATCCATGGTTTGCGGAAAGAGGTGCCATTCTCGTGACAAGGGCACAGGTCGTGCCAACACCATCACCAGCGGGAGGAAGGAAAAGAAAATGCCGGAGAAGTAAGAAACCGAGACAAAGACGATACCGGATGAAGATTTCTGAGACACAGACTATTAAATTTTTTATAAATAAAAAAAATGAGAATTAGTAATAGAAAATGTTAAATGTATTTATCGTTATTATGTTATATAATTAAAAATGTTATTACCTTAAATTTCCTTCTCCCAAACACTACAGATACTATACACACAATTACATCACACTATTAACCTATAACACCAATTTATGACAGTCAAAATATACACTTCAAAATTTCATTCCGTAAGGTTGATCACATCTATAATACTAGTGATTTTTGTTATATATATTACAGCTGAGAAAACTGTATAAATTATTTTTTTGATCAAAAATACCACATGTAGTCAACGTAAACAAACCCCACTCCTATGCCAGCACTATATAAGGGCGTGCAAACGTTCATTCGGGAGCGAGATCGAGAGAGAGACCGATCCGCTAAATTAAGTAGGCTGTAACCAAATAGGTTATGATCTAAATTTTTAGAGTGAGCAGTGTGATCGTGAAGATATACCGATCCATTGACTTGATAATTAAGGTAGACGTGATCGAGGGAAAGACCGATCCGTATAAATAATAAAATATCTAGGAAAGATAGATCGTGATAAAGACCGATCCATCTTATAGGGAGTGAGATCAAGGTAATAACTGATCCACTTATGTAGTAAATGAGTAGGAGAATAAGGAAAAATTATGTAGAATATGTTTTGTTAATTAATAAAACTTAAAGTTTATCTTAAATTTCTTTAGTTTAGTTAACTAGGAAAATCAGATTTTTTTAATAAAATTATATTAAAACAATTGGAGCCCGATAGGATACTCTGGTAAGGAAAATAATTTCTAAATCCAGATATAAGTTTTTTTGTAAAAAGATTTGAACCACGACCTACGCCGCAGGTAGTTAGCCGGACCTGTCAAAAGAACCTGACAGTATAGCCTCCAGTCTAGGTTGAAGAGGAAAGGTTATAAGTTTTATTATTATTTTGTGGATTTTTTCTTGTGATGTGTGTTCAAAATGTATGTCGTTTATTTTCTTTTTCATTTTGTTGCTCGTTCCTGTGATTTGTTTTTAGGCTAAAGTTTTTCTAATATTTGTAAAGAATTCATTTATTTCGTTTGTTATTTCTATTGGTTTTTTAGTTCTATTTTGTTTTACTATTTCTTCAATGTTGTTTTGCTTTGGAGTGTTTTTGTTAAGTTATTTATTTATTATTTCCCATATTTTTGTGAGATTATTTTTAATAGTTAGGAATTTTTTTTAATGTTTAACATTTTAGTATTCTTTTTGATGTTTGTTGTTTTTTTCTTCTGATTTTTTTGTAGTTTGTTTCTTCTTTTAATACTGTTCAACACTTCTTTGTTGATTCATGGGCTTTTTTCTGTTTGTTTGATTCTTATTTTGGTTTGGTTGTCAAGAAAACTTTTTTTGATAGTTCTTGAAAATGATTTATATCTTTTGTGTCCATGTTATTGATATCTTTGTAATTTTTTGACAATCTGTGAGTGTGTGCTCAAAATACTGATATATTTGTTTGGTTCTTGAAGGTAATATTTTTAAACTTTCTATTTCTTGTTTGTTGTTTGTAATAACATAATCTAATATAGAGTTTTTACCATTTGGATCTGGATTTTTTCTTGTGTAGTATTTTATAGATGTTTTATTTACTATTTTATATCCATTTTCTAATAACATGTTCTTGTATTCTTTTGTTGTATTATCATTTTCTGCAATGTTGACGTTTAAATCTCCTATTTTTATTTTGTTTTGTATTTTAGCGTCGACTACTATGGTCATTAGCTATTTAATTTAATAATATCTTAGGTTATAGACCTGAGGAGACAAAACAACACATTAAAATAATTAAATAAATAAATAAATAAATACTAAATCTAATATCACAGTTGCTAAAATTACAAACTAAATTTAAAACGAACCTATACATTAACCTAACCTAATATCGCAGATGACACCAAAGCTGTAAAATGCTTCGATGCCAGATCCTAAAAACTACCTAAACTTAATATCTCAATCTAACCTAGTATCACAGATAACATCGAAGCTGTAAAATGCTTCGATGCCAGACCCTAAAAACTAACTAAACCTTACATCATAGATTGCACCAAAGTTGTAAAAGACTACGATACTTTAAACAACTCAACAACACAAACTGATCAATAAAAATAAATAAATAAATTAAAACCAAAATCATTACAAGACAACAGAAAAACTGGACCCACCTTTTCCTGGACTCTTCTGTGTTTGATAAAATAGGCTCGAGCCGATTACGGTGGGAAAGGTAGGCTTGGCATTCCTCCAAAATGTGCTTCACCGCTAGAGGGTAATGGCTGATTGTTCGTCGCTGGTCAGGAGATATAAAGAAGTCAAGTTGGTATGACTTATGCGCAAGCGACATAGGGCGACCTCTTCTCTCCTGTTGAGATTTACCGGCGACTTCCAGGTACACCCGATTCGTAGCAAAGACTCTTTGCAGGACTTGTCCGAAATGTTCCCGTGACGTACTTATTGCCTGCGTTGTGGACTGCGTCTACGGCTTTCAACAGGGATTTTCTGGCGGATGAGTATACCGCGCAGCCGTAGTCGACCCTAGTTAAAACCAGGGCCTTGTACAGCCGCAACAATACCTCTCTTTGCGCACCCCAGTTGATGTTGGCCAAGCACTTAATTACGTTTAAGGCTTTTTTGCACTTTGTGATCAATTCATCAATATGTGCCCGAAAGGATACGGTCTTATCGAGCACGACCCTTAAGAAACGGACTGTTTTGACGCATGTGATTCTTCTGAGGCGCAAAACTGCACGCACAAGGTTTTTGTCGTAGAAAAGCGAAAACCTTTTGCCACTGCCTCTCCGTCTACTTTGTCTATGGTGATCTGGAGTTGATGTGTTATGGCAGGAATGATATCTCCCGCCTTGTAGATCATCAAATCGTCGACGTACAGGCATTTCTTTAAAGGTGTAACCACAGATGCTGCAATATCATTTACCGCGATCGCAAAAAGGGTGACGCTAATTGTCGACCCTTGGGGAACACCGTTCTCTAGACATTCTGTCTTTGAGTTAGTGGTTCCCACTCTCACTTTAAATGTGCGATCGCGCATGAAAGATTCTAGAAAACGAGGCATATGGCCTCTGAATCCCCATGCGTGCAGCTTCTGCAAAATTCCATATCGCCAAGTCATGTCATACGCTTTCTACAGTTCGAAAAACACTGCTACGAGGTGTTTTCTTGCTAGGAAGGCGTGTTGGATAGAATTTTCTAGACTGATTAAATGATCAACGGAACTGTCATTTTGTCTGAAACCCACCTAAAAGCCGTTACTTTCCAGCATCTTCACCAGACGGTTGATGACTATTCTTTTCTAAAATTTTACTGAGGCAGCAGGTAAGTGAAATCGGTCTGTAGCTGTAGACGTTGTTTGGATCTATGCCCGGCTTTAACTACGGCAGAATAATGGCCTCTCTCTAACATTCCGGGTAGACGCCGCTTTCCCATATCAGGTTGTAGATTTTTAGCAACCGCTCCGTCATGCGGGAAGGAAGCTGGCGGGTAACCTGATAAGGCACGTCGTCTAGTTTCGGTGCGGAGGAGGTACCTATACCGTTAATTGCCGTTTCCAACTTTTTTGAAGTAAAGAAAGAGTTGTAGGGCAAGGAATACGGAGAAGAGAAATTTAACGGAGTTTCTAATTGTTCTTTTTCACTATAATTTTGAGAGTGACAGAAGCAAATTGAGTTGCAAAAGCGTCTGCAATTTTGGCCGCTTTGGTGACTTCGCGTCCGTCGACGATTAGGATGGGAGCCACAAAGGGAAATTTCTTTCCCGATACGGCTTCCTTTTTTTTCCACACTTTGCCGACCGACGTGGTCGGCGTGATTGTCAACACGTAGCTCTCCCATGATCCTTGCTTGCTTTCAAGAATTTTGCTCTTCTTTTTGAATGCGATCATGTTTTCCTGCGTCGGAGTTCCTTTAAAACAATTAAAAGCTTTCTTTTTCTTTTCCACAGCTACTCGGATATTGTCGTGCCACCAAGGAATCGACAGATACATTTTCAGCTCGGACAATACAAAAGTGAAAACCTTTACTGTGGTCTCGACATCCTCACCATTTGACTCTCTTGAAATCAGACTGGCTTGGAAACCTTGCCAGTCTGCGCTGTTAAGACACCATCTACGGGGGACAGACTGTCTGACCCGTTTGACGATGGTTTTAATTGCAATATGGAAATGATTGCTGCTGTGAAAGTCATCTAATACATGCCACGATAAACGTGTAGCTAAACGTAGACACCATAAGTACAATTGCCAAAAAATTTGTACCCTTACCTCCGAAATGTGTGGGAAAACCAGTGTTAAGGAGGACAGCGTCGCTTTGATCGAATAAATCTTCTATCAAACTACCTCGCGTGTTTTTTTTTTAGGGAACCCCAAAGCGGATTGTGGGCGTAAAATCGCCCACCAGGAGGCTGTGGAAACTGCAAAATAAGTTCTTGTATATCTTCCAGAGTTCAATCGAACTCCGGAAGATATAGGTTGCATATTGTGGCTTTTATTGGGATGGTAAGCCGGAAATAAAATAAATTAAGAAATAAATAACACGTAATAGATAGACAGCTATTAAAATAAATTAACACAAAAGAAATAAAACACTAAAGCTGTAAAAAGATTTTGGTGTTTGGACGTAGACAAGACAAAAGATACATTCGTAAACTAATATCACAGATGACATCAAAGTTGTAAAATACTCCTATGTTAAATCTAGAAATAAAAATGACAAGAAAAATAAGGAAAGTACCCAGGAATAGCTTAAAGTCTCGCCTGCATAGCTCGAGCAGAAGTTACTCAGCCTCCTCACCGCGACAAAGTAGTACCCACGAGGATCTCTTATTATTATTTGTGGTTTCTTTCTGTTGATTTCATATTGTTTTTTATTGTAGTTTTAAGATCTTTAAAGTTTATTCTAGGTGGTTTATATATTAGAGTTATTGAAATATTTTCCTCTTTTAGTTGTATTGTTAATATTTGTATGTCTTTGATTGTTTTACTAGTTATTAATTTATATTTTATATCTTTTTTAATGCTCCTTTTGTGTTTATAGAGTTGTATTCTACATTGTAATTTTCTAGAGTATACTGTTCTTGGTTATATGGTTTAAGCCAAGTTTCCGTAATATCGATTATTGTAGGATTATTGTGTACGGTAGGTAGTTTAATTTTGTGATATTTGTTTTTTACACTTTTTGCGTTGTGCAGATATATAGTATACATTTCAGTTTTGTGTTTATTTATTTGGATTTTTTTTATTCTAAGCTTTCTATATCGGAAAGGTTTTTAATTAAAATTTTTATACTTGCTTCAGTTTTTCTTATGACATAATTCTTATTAAATAATATTTTTTCTCAAATTTAAAATTATTTTTATAAAAATAATATATATACAGGGTGTCCGGAAAATACGTGTACAACGTTTGACGACAGACTCCTGACGTCAAAATAGGTCGATCTAAGCCGACTTAGTTATATCCAAAATTGTCTCGTTTAGCCGGTAGAGGGCGTCAAAAAAAACAAAAGTATAACAAAGTTGAAAGTATCTATTGTAAGAAACTAAGTAAAACAAAAACATTACTTAAGCAAATGTGTAAAATGACCGCCATCTTGCTGAATACACTTATTAACACTCTTTAAAAAATGATATTGGACCCTATCTAATGTCTCGGGATTATTAAAATGGTTGCCTGCATTTAAAATCCGCTGCAATAAATCATCGCGTGTGTTTACCGGAGTCTTGTAAACTTCTGTTTTAATAGCGCCCCACAAAAAGAAGTCACACATATAAACAATTTAAATATTCAATTTAAGTAATAAAGAAATTTGTTTGGAAATAAAAAGTTTCGCAAATTTAAAATAAAACAATTTCATAATGGGTGATAAAACACAAAAAATTAAATTTGCATTAAATTCCATTCCAACATATAATGGAGATCTAAATAAATTAAGTAATTTTATTAATTCAGTTAACACAATTCAAACTCTTTGGTACATTTGACCCACATATTTTACTATTAAAGCTAAAATAACATAACCAGCTTTGAATAGTATTAAAGATTTGGATCTCGACAATTGGAATAACTTACGTCAACATTTAGTAAATAGTTTTAAAGATAAAACTAATTCAGTGACAATTTTAAATGAAATATTAAGATTGCAATATGTTAAAAATTTATATAAATTATAAGAAATAGTAAAAGAAAAATTTCTTATGTTCAAATCAAGAATTGGCATAAAATAAATGACGCCAATAATATATTGATAATTATCAATTTTACTGAAAGTTTAATAGTTAATAATTTTATTTCAAATATTAATGATCCATACAGAAATAATTAATAATAATAACGCTTTATGAACGCACCACTTTTGTGGGTCTAGGTTCATTTTGAAACACCCATACAGTCGATTGCTGTTTAGTTTCAGGCTCATATGAATATATCCAAAATTTGTCACCGGCTACGATGTTATATACCGAATTTGAACGACCCCCTTCGAATTTCTTTATCATTTCCTTGCATCACTTAAAAAGTGCTTGTTTTTGTTTTTCTTTCAAATTGTGTGAGATCCAACGACTGCAAAGCTTCCTGACATGCAAATGATCGTGCAAAATCGTATGTATTTGTTTCGCTGTAATGCCTAAAGATGCCTCTATTTCACTATAGGTCACATGCCGATCTGACAAAATCATTTCACGCACAGCATCAATATTTTTCGCGACACCAGACATCAAACATTGGTCTTCCACGCTTGAATTCTGCGAACCATTTGTAAACCATAGTTTTGGATGGTGTTTAATCCCCAAATAACGAACTAAGTTTTTCCGCACATTGCTGCGGTGTTAAACCGTATCGAAAATAATAAAAAATCATCTCTCGGAAGTCACGATTTGAAATTTCCATTTTTCACACAATTATTACTCACGTTAAATTTTGTTGAAACGAAACCGAGCAGTTTGAAATCGAACTGTCAACTGAATTATAGGTGAAAATCGTCAAATTTTACGAATATGACAATTGCAGAGCGCTGGCAATACAGGCAGTACTTGATTCTGCGAACTCTAGCAGTGCCCCTCGTAATAACGAAAGTAGTAAATTGTTACAACATGAACAAATGTTCATTATGAATGAAGAATAGAAATTATTAATTTTAAACCACAATTTATTTTATAATACATATAATTGTATTAAAATTAATAACAAATACTTTTGTAAAACAAACTATATAGAGACAGATAACTGTACTAAGAGTATTATTTTAAATCATGACAATGGAAATTGCAAATATCATAAAACCGACCATGCATTTTTAATCATGGAAATTGAAAACGAAAATTTGGCTATATTTGCTAGTACTAGTGATAAAAATGTAGTGTTTATAGATTTAATACTAATTAAAACTGTAAGATCAATAATTATGATTTAAAATACCAAAATTACAAAGGCAAAAATACTTTTTGAAAACATTAAGTTTAGAATAATTAAACAACAAATTAGTAATAAAACATTAAGATTAAAACAAATAAAGAAAGAAAACTTAATTATAAATGAACTACCCGAAATCAATGAAACTCAAGAAAATTATCATAGTTATTTCAATTCTTTTATAATCGTTATTATAGTTTTTGTTATCTCATTTGGTGTATTATATTAAAATAAGAATAAATTATTATGTAAGAAATTTATTAAACCAGAGCAAATAAATCCGTCTGATGTTTTAGAATTAGGAAATCAAAATAAAGTAGTTTTTTAATAAATGGAATTCTCTCTTAAAGAAGGGAAGAGTTATATATGTAACTAAATATACCCAGATAAGAAGATTCCATTCCCATGCATTAAACTATGCAGGTGTTAATCTGCATGCTGTGATTAACTATATGTTAATTTTAGTTAGTTATGAAGCTGTAGCCTGCAAGGCATTATAATATTAATAAAATAAAAAATAATCAATTAATAAATAAATCTATTATTTATTTAGCGAGTATAGGATCAACTCAAGCGAAACACATACGTGAAATTTTTACCAACTATTTTGTAGATTTTTGTTTGCGATAGTGTGGTAGAAGAGCCATCAACGTGGTCTTGCCCAACATTTGAACATCTCACGAACATCACTGATGCGAATTTTGAATAAAGATTTGAATTTACACGCTTACAAGGCTCAATTGACTCAAGAGCTGAAGCCTACTGATTATTTCAAGCGTCGTCAATACGCCAAATGGTTGGTGAACAGACAAAAGTAAATGGTGACTTTACAAATAAAATCATCTTCAGCAACGAAGCACACTTTCACTTCAGTGAATTTGTTAACAAGCAGAATTGCAGCATTTGGGCAAATGAGAACCTACAAGTAATTGTTGAAAAGCCGATGCATCCACAAATGAGGTCGGCCAAGCAGTTACCGTGAATGGTGTTAGCTATCGCGAGATGATAACGGACTTCTTGTGGCCAGAAATTGAGGATATGAACCTGGACGATATGTGGTTCCAACAAGATGGTGCCACTTGCCACACAACCAACAAAACAATGGCTCTTTTGCGCGAGAAACTCAATGACTGTGTTATCTCACGTCGTGGTGATGTTAATTGGCCGTCACGATCATGTGATTTGACACCGCTGGACTTCTTTCTTTGGAAACATTTAAAAGAAAAAGTGTACGTCAATAAGCCAAGAACAATTCAAGAGCTAAAGGATGAGATAATTTCGCATATTAACGACATTGAACCTCAATTATGTCTCAGAGTCATTGAAAATATCGACTATCGGATAGAGGTGTGCCACCGAAACCGTGGCGAGCATTTGGCCGATATTTTGTTTCACACATAATAAAAAATATTAAGATAATTCTCTAAAAACTTTTTGTTTTATTTACAATTACCATCGTGCGTTTTGGTTGGACCACTCTTTATATATAGCCATGTCTGAGTCAAATGTACGAAACAAAAATTTGTTTTTGTTCAAACTATTAAAAATGCCTTTCTCTGCATGAATCTTGATTTTGTGATTTTTTTAGATTTTTTTAGTGAAAAATTTTTGAGTAATAAGCAATCAAAATTTGAAAAAATCGAGGTTTTAGAGTTTTTTTACATTTTTTTTTTTTCATTTTTGTAACTTCACAAGATTGCATTTTTAGAAAAAAAAATCTTATAATTTCCATAGCCAAAAATTGTTTACGTTAAATTTTTAAAATTTTGCAAAAAAAGATTACGGGTAATTTCTTTTCTTTTCAAATATGGATAAAAACGTTATTTTATACGTACAAAAGAAAATTTCAGGAAGTGCCGTGTGCTAAGTTCCGAAATAACTTTGTAACTTCTCAGGATTGCATTTATTATAACAAACTTTTTTCTTCAAATTTGTCTAAAGATAAGTTTTCACAGACAAAAATTTTTTTCTTTGAATTTTGAAATAAATTTTTTTTTTTTGAAAATATAGATACAAAACGTGTTTTTATATGTAAAACGTGTTTTTATAAGTAAAACACGGTTTTATCCAAGATTTTAAGACCTAGTACAGTGTTAAACAAAATATCAATCTAGTACTAGCACAGACTTTCAGTCGTCTTGTTAGCAGAAGCTTAGAACTCTCGCTTGACAAATGCAGGTCAATGTTTTTTTTCAGACCGGTCACGTAATATTTAATAATGTTTGTCCTAGTGTTAATAACATTCCTATTGTCCGAGTACCTTTCTATAAATTTCTTGGCGTCCCTTTTGACAACAAATTGTCTTGGAGTAACTACGTCAATTAACATTTTAAGAAGTGTTGCAGGCACTTACTGTGAAGGAGCCCCAGAAATCCTTCTTATTTTTTACAAAGCTTTTGTTAGATCTTGCCTTGACTTTGCCTACCACCTTCTTTTTATAGTAAATCTAACTTAAAAATTTTGAATAGAATTCAAAACAGGGCAATAAAAATCTGTATGGGAGCTATGAATTCCACTCCTATTAACGTCATAGAAGTAGAAGCTGGTATTATGTCACTGCAAATAAAAAGAAAGCTACTTACCAAGAGATATGTTGCCAAATTTTTTGGCATGGGACATGTAACATTTTTGACAACCATCCCTTTTGGCCAGCAAAAGGTTGTCCTCTCATAATTTTGGCTTTTAATGAAATCTCTCAATAATAGACTAAAAAAGCACTTTTTGCAAATTATTTGTATCCTTTTGCCAATCTCTATCTATACAAGTTAGATACGATTCCTTTCCTTATAAATTCTTATCTCCGTCCGTAAGCAATGTAGTGTTTGATGAATTCTCATCTCAACGCTGGCCTAATTACATCCAAATTTTTACTGACGGTTCAGTTCAACTTAACCCACGATCAGCAGCATTTAGAGCATGGATTCCGTCATTGAAGTTGCAAGAAACAGGACAACAAGACAACTTCCTAATCTCTCATCTGTTTTTACCGCTGAACTATATGTCATTTATAGAGCTCTGTTCTTGATCTCGGCTAATAATTGAAATAAAACTATAATATTTTCTGACTCCCAAAGTTCTCTTGATGTTATATGTTCTTATGCATCTAGCAGCAAAGGCAACATTTAGGTCTCGCACATTAAGAACATGATATTTGAATTACGAAGCAAAAATCTGGTCACTCAACTTTGTTGGGTGCCAAGCCACAAAGGCATACGTGACAATGAACATGCAGATTATGTGGCGGGACTGGGTCATGATATCTTTATCAATTACACCGACCTCAATGCCAATTTATTTTAGAACAGCTTAAATTTTTGGCAATAACACTTCAATATTATTAGTCAAAGCAAAGAAACTACCTACTTCAATCAGATAAATCAAGTGGTCAATCAAAAGCCCTGGTTTAAGAAACTTCCATTTCACTCTAAGATAGATGTATGTCTTTTGAGTCGACTTAGATTTCAACATTTGCGATCCCTTTGGCATCTATTCAAAATCAATTTTGTGCGTCCGTGGTGAAGTAGGTACTACCGATAATTCATTTTTTTAATGCTCTCGATTCACTAATGCTCAATTTATTGGCAAAACCTTATCTCAATGAACATCTATTTACCGACTAGCATGGCTCTACTCATCTCTTCTAAAAACGTCAAAGTATACTGTTGTCTACTGCTGTACATAAAACACACTGATATAGATCTGTAATATTTTACGTCTAAGCTTTGCTTTGTCACTCATTCTAAAGTTCAATAACTATTAACTCATCCCGACTGATGCTCCCGCTTGTGTTCTGACAGAGTCGCCGGAGATCCGACTCGGGAAGAGTACTTATCCTATGGTTTTCCTTTCCTTGTTATTAATGTAATCACTGGCTCTCGCACATGTACGTAATACTATATGTGGCAGTAACCAGTCATCCTTATTTTTTTAGTATGTATACAGGGTATAGATTAATTGGCGGACAAACGCCAGGTAACTTTATAGATCGTGCCAAAAAAAAACAAAAATCTTAATTCCAAAATGCTGAAAAACTCTTCGTTTGGCTTCACGAGATCGACAAAGTTTTGTTACGCTTGGCAACGTAGCAACATTTTCATTTTTAAGTTCACACATTGATTCAAATTTATGATGTAGGCAACTTAACACACACACACGCCGCCTGTGTGGCCTACCTGAATTTGCATTTAGAGAAATTAACTGCCTAGTCTCGCGCAGTCTTTGATCAAGCGGACGAATTACATTTGTTGAAGGTTGACGGCTGCATTTGCATTAGTGGTAGAGAACCAAGCTTCACAGATAGCGCATAGAGCGACGTTCATTAAATTAAAAATTGCCGCCACATTTGTGTTTTAAATTTGACCAATAAGAGCCAAGCAGCCAAGGACGGGACTTGTTGATGTTTTAGTCCGCCATTTTAGGTTATGTTGCAGCTAGCCGGCTAATTATCTATGGGCTAACGTGTGTTTGTGTGTATCGTGGTGTTGTGTACAGGTGCATTTATTTAGGTAAGTTTATTTTTATTATAATATTATAAGATGTCAGGTTATAAGTAGTTTAGATTGTTCAGTAAATTCTAATGTTGTTTCGGATTTGATAAGTGTAGATTCTACTGCCAAATCATTAAATTGAGAAACAAAATATATCATATTTTTACTAGAAACTATATTTTTATATTTTGCTATATATACCTTAATAAGTAAAAATATTAATTATAATTTAATTTTTGTTACGTATTGTTATGTGTTATTAATGATATTGTTTTTATATTTAATATTTGCTTCAATAATAATCATCATCGAGTATTCAAGAAGCTGCCAAAGATTGCAAATGGGAGCTGCGATGGAACATGTACATTAAATCTGCTGATCAGATGAACGACAAATAGGAGATTACTATTACTCGTACAATATTGTAAGTAAATTTTGTTTGTTAAATTATTTATTTGTACTACGAGCAATGCTATGTTAGTACGAACAACTTTAAAAGCACTTCATAAATAACTAAATGCTAAATTAAATCAAATTTCAAATTTAATTTGTTTTAACTTCGACAATTTAATTTTTTAGAAAAGTTGTACTGTCACGACATCATTATATCTAGTTGATATTTATAAAAGAATAGATGTTAATTGACATAAAATTAATTTTATATTACATACATATATGTATATCATGTTTAAAAATAATATTTATTGTATTAATTCATATGTATTTATTTTTAGTTTCGAAGGAAAATGGAAGTCAAATTATGGGTACCTGAACTTCAAAAAGTAAGAAATTCATATTTTTTTATGTATTAAATATTTATTTTATTACTGTATTTGTTATAAATAAATTAAATTTTTATTATTACTTAAATATTTGTTCTTTTTATTTATATACATGTAAACTACCCTTACACATAAATATGAATACATAATATATTTATATTTAAGTACAAATATAATATATTAATTATGTATTCATTTTTGTGTGTATTTTATGAAGTTAAAATTTAATTTTAATTACTTGTTAAATTTAAATCTTCCGCTCGCCAGGTTGTTCTGATAAGCGCGACATCTGTGAAGCATAGACAGAGTTATCTGCTTAATGTGTTGCCTATAATTTATATGAGAACGCTGCATCTTTAAGGTGATCTGTGTAGAGAACTATCGATAGTCGGCACCATCGATAATTTTATTATCGATAGTTAACACCAAACCGCTAGTTTTTCGATACTCAAAATAAAAAAAAAACTATTGTAGAATAAATAGCTAGTTATATAATTTCAATAAATAACTATAAAATTATAAATATTGTATTAAAATTTTTATAAATCTATTGCAAATATTTTTTAATTATCATAAATCAATCACTAATATTGTGCATCCAGCAACATTGCAAACGCAACAGCTGTTCGGTTCGTTGCGATCAAAAACTTGAACCAACCAATAGGAAGACGTCTCACAATAACGAGAATAGCCGACTAGCCGATTGGGTTTTATTTCGAATGCCGATCATAGATGTCGATAGTGGCGATAGTGCATTTTACTGATAACGAACTCGGCGTCCTCGACGAATTTATTTTTATTCTCCGCTTCCGTTTATAGTTTGCCTAGTACTGCGATTTTTGTTTTATAAAACTATCGATTGTCATTCGATAATTAAAACTATCGATAATTCTCCACCACTAATTTGCATTGTCATTGCAATAACGATATGTCATATACATAGCTGCATATGCAATCGTAAAAGCCCATAATAAAATCAATAAAATAGAAATATCAACTGACATTTATTGCATTGCCCACTTTATAATTTGAATTTTATTAAAAATTTTGCTACCTTGCCAAGCGTATTTTTAATTTAAATATGATTTATTCTTCAAAAGTAATTTGCACATTTTTTAATGTTTTTTATTATTAATTTTTAATAAACCTTGTAATTTTTATTATACTAAAAAAGAAAGCAAATTTGTACATAAAATACGCAATTAAAACAATATTTATATTGACAAAATTGAAACTTTGAGGTCAAACGAAAAGTTTTTCAGAATTTTGGAATTAAGATTTTCGTTTTCTTTTGGCACGATCTATAAAGTTTCCTGGAGTTTGTCCGCCAATTAATCTACACCCTGTATAGTAAAGGCGGTTTTTGGCAACAATGTACGAAAGCGTGAAGCAAACGTAGGAGTAGGAACAGGAACCACAGAACACCTAGGAACTAGGAAGGAACCAAGATAAAAGATAAGTTAGTTCACAAACAACAATAACAAACTACCTTTAAATACGGATATTTTATGAAACTTTAAATTATATATCTAGCTTGTTTTAAATGGTAAGTAGGCTAAAAAATAAAAATACCCTTTTATAATCTCTTTAAGCAAATTGTACTGTATAAATAAAAATTACTGAATATTTTGTTGAAATAATCATTTAATTACATTTTCTAATTATTTTTGGATGACATATTTAACACGTTCACTGTGAATACTGTTTTTGCATAACTTCTTATTTGGCGGTACGGAGCTCATGTGTCTCATATCCTTACCTTTAGTATTTACAAATTTATGACTGGATTGTTTTTGAAATTGAATAAGTAAAGTTATATTATATTACATAATTCATAAATTTAAGTCCATAGTCGCCAATAGATCTATTTCTTTTTTAATATTAAACCTTTATTTTAAGGAAAATTCAAACGCTACTAATAACTTTTAATTCTGCCAAAGTATATCGAAGTAACAACTCCGGGGGCCTCTAGGGAAGTTGAAATTTTGGTCTGCCATATAGGAAACACGGGACATACATATATGCCCCTTAATGTTGTTTTCTCTGTAACAAAATTGTACATTTATGGTTTTCATGTAAAAATTGAATTTGTTGTCATTATAAACATATAGAAAGACAGTTTGACCAAATTTTTTTAGACATGTTTGTGTCATCTATCGTCATCATTAGACTGGAGAGTGGCTTAGTTGTGTGAAGCTTTGTTATTTGCCTATTTTTTAAATTGATCTGATACAAATAATATAATATCACAATAATCATGTTAAATTCAAACTTAAAAAAACCTCAAGTTTATCTCAAAAATCGCCGAAAACTCGAAAACAAAAACAAGAATCTGAAGATAATAATCCTACTAAAACTCGTAACAGCAGTTTAAATACAAGTTACGTTTCTATTGTATACGGAGATAAAAATATTAAAAAAGATAATAAAACTGAAGACAATAAAAATGATTTGTCTGAGATAAATAACTTGCTTAGACATGAATTAGCAAAAGTTAATAGTGAAAATACCGAGTTACGAGAACAAAATGAACAACTTAAAAACAACAACTACGCATTACAATCGGAACTCAAATTAAAATCTAATGTTATTACTTCGTTTCAAGCGACATTGGACTTAAACTTAAATTTTAAACATGAAAAAGATCTAGGCGCCAGTTCTGGCAGAACATTTTAAGAAATTACGGCATTTATTAATTCAGAACATTAGTCTAATACATGATTAGTGTCAATATAATTGCATATTATGAGAGTGTGGTTGTACTAGATACTAGGCCTCGTTGGTATCTACAACACCTTCATATTCTCAGTTTTGATACTATATATTTGTGCTTGCAGATACATATTCAAAAGTTGTGAGGTGGTAACACTGTAACAGAAGTGTAACCCCTAAAATATCACCCATTGTTACTGAAAACATCTAAACTAATTTTCAAATTTTAACTATAATAATTTTATTTAAAATATATTAAATTATGTTAATTTATACTAAGTTCTGCTATAGAATACAATAATCATCATTGCTTATAAATACTTGAACATAATACATTAATGCCCGTATTCATAAAAGTCAGATACAGTAACGGATCATTAAATTTGACAACCGCAAAATTATTTATACTTATTCTACCATAAAAACAAGTTTGGCATAATAAATAACTATCAGAAATTAATGAAAATAATATTTAATAATAACGTAAAATAACATGTATTTCTATCAAATTTATAAAAATAGTTTTGACGTTTTATCGAATTGTGAGGTTATGTTGTCACATTTAATAGTCATTAAATTTAATCAGCGTTTATGAATACGGGCATAGGTCTGTTATAACCAACGCTTGGAGCAGTTTGCAAATCCATGCCCCCAAGTAAAATAATGTTCCTATGTAGACAATCTTATATACCTTTTAGTTTGCATGATTCAAGAAAGGTGCAAAACGGAAGGTGAAAAAAGTCCACATCTTCAGATTTGACAGTACAATATTTTTAGTACTATGTACTATATTTACATAATTGTTTTAAAATACAATATTTTAATGCACTCCTAATGTATGGACCTTAGTCCGAAAAGAATGATTGAAAGTTGCTAATGTTATAAATTATATTCATAACATTATGGCAACTAAAATGGATATTCCACTTAAAGTTACAGTGAGATAGCTCAATGGTACAGCGTTAGCTAGCAGTCCGAGGTCAATCCCCAAAACATGACCAAATAAAAACTTGCCCTTTATCCACCGGTGTGATTCGAAAATTGTCTAAGCCATTGGTCTCATCACCGAGCAAAAAAATTAATACCGGTTTTTCGATATTTTTGTTTTAAAAACTGAAAATACCGATATTAATACTGGTATTGTTATATTGTATTATGAATATGTTAACGTTAAAGTCAAACATAATAAAAAAAATTATTTTTTTAAGTCAAAATACAAAGTTTAATAAAACTAAATAAAACTTTAATAAAAAATAAAAATTTAAAATCAATTCAACTCTAAAGCGGCCAATCAAATACAGACAAATGTTTTGGTTTTCACAAATCCTCATCATTGTATCTTGGTGGTACGGCATCACATTATGGCAAAGGACATATTCAAATAATTGATTCAAGTGCTCTTAAAACATAGATCAAATTAGTGGTGCAAAGTAATAATAATCCTACAAAATATATAAAAACAAAAAAATATTACAAATATTAACATTAGTTTTAATAATTTAAATAAAATATTGGTCTTGTAAATAAAAAATAAGATTATTCTTTTAAAACTTTAAAGAAAAGAATTACTTCCTATCTTTAATCTCTAAAATTAAAATTTTAATTAAATTATTTTCTGTATTATTATATTATTAATATTAACCTTAATATTTTCAAGTTTTATTTTCTTATCCCACCCATTATCTATAGGAAGTAGTAAGAAACCGAATACTATTGATAAACTTCAGCATAGTAATTGGCAACCAAATTAGTTTTTTGTTAAACTATATTTGATTGTCTACCTATTTAGACGTTGCAATTTGGTTGCCAGTTGCTATGCTGGAGTATTCCGTTTCTTTGGTTGAAACAATACGAAGGAACTACAATTACTTTGCACCACTAATAAATAAAATTTGTTTACTGAATTACAAAATAAAAGTTATTTCTAGAATAATTAACCAATATTTTTTTATGATTTGGTATTAAAATAGAAAATTCAAGAATCAAATATGATCCAGTGTTTTGTTAGTTAGTCTGGATCTTATTTTAGTGCAGTTCTCAAGAGCAGATGAAAATGCTCACTCTACCCCAACCACTTTTGGTGATTCCCTGAAACAAGCTTTTCAATGACAACCTGTCAATAAAAAAATATATATCGAAAAACCAGTATTGTTATATTTAATACCAGTATACAAATACCGGCAAAATTTTGTACGGGATTCCGGTTTTCAGTATATCGAGATCCCGGTATTGCATTCTCTAGTCATAAGAGTTTTGGGCTGATGTAAAATAGCTGTAAAAGGCACATAGAATACAAATTAGAAACTATTGATATTGATTGAAATATAACTGCTGATCTCGTAATACTTTTTAAAAGCATACCCAGCCAGTAACCTAGTAAAAGAAAACTATATTAAGTCCGGCATTCAAACAAAGAAATTTTACACCAGATGATAATAACGTTTTAATAAATGCCACTCAATTAATAAAAGATAACTTACCTACTGATACAACTTTGTTACCCTAACTACATTCAATTCATTTTTATTCAGACAAATAATGTACATTGAAATTATATTATAATGAACATAAAAAGCATCAGTACTTTTTAACCATAGAGTGGGGCTTGCACCCACTAAAACCCTTGTTCCTCTTGGCTTCCAGTAGCCCCACCTCGGCATTGCTTTTTCATCCTTCAGGGTAGGCAGCCCGAACGTGTTGCTTATCACGTTCTAGTTATTGTCCATCTTCTGTCTTCTCCCATGTTCTTTTTTTTTTCTTAAAATTTCATCCATGACCTGACTTATCATCTTCCAGTTCTCCTCACTTTGTACCATTTCCTTGATGAAATTGTTTTTGTTTAAGTTACGTTGGCTTATCTTCCTTCTTTCATTTTCCCACTCCTCGCATACGAACAACGTGTGCTCAAAGTTGTTGTCTTCCGTAGGGCAGAACCAACATGCTGTTCTTTTTCTTTCTTATTTTTAGCAGGTGTTTTGAAGCAGTAGTAATGATTGCTATTTATTAAATATAAGAATTTTTAAGTCCCTTGTAAGTAAGAATGTTATTCTGTTTACAACTATTATAAATTGCTATATTGAACAAAATGTATTCCATGACTGTAAGATCGCTAAAGTAGTACTTATTTTAAAAAAAGGAGAAAATCTACTTATGAACTATAGGCCTGCAACAATATTAGCTATATTTAGCAAAATTTTAGAAAGATGGTTTGTAGAACAACTAAAATTTCATTTAGAATCCAACAGTTTGGATTTAATAATAACCTTAAATACTACATTGGCAATTAAAAATCTCATTGACAAGGTACTTAGTGGGTTTGAGGAAGGAAAAGTTGCTATTGCAATGTTTTGTGACCTCGGTAGAGCTTTTGACTGTGTGTCACATTCCATTCTGTTACGTAAAATGCAAATGTTAAAACTTTAGTTTTAATTGTGTCAAACTAGTTGGATCATATTTGTATCATTATCAACAATATGTAGAAATAAAGAATTAATATGGGTGACTTGCAAGGCTCAGTACTGTGCCCCATTTTATTTCATATCTGATCTAAATGCACATTTTACTTTGATAATACAACATTAATCAAGACTAACAGAGTTAGAAACATTTTGCTACATGATATATAAACCAACTAAACTTAAACATAAGACAGAACACCTATTACTATTTACTTTACGTAATGATCCCAATGGTACAAACAACATCCAAGTTTTTAGATGTATGTACACATTGATACAAAAGTAAACTGGGAATATCATGTAAATTACATATTTACATCATATATATTTACATCATATATTCAGCTTTTGTCATTGAAATATACATTTGGTTTTAACATACAGCATTTTAAACTGGAATTTTTGTGGCACACAAAATGTATTTAGAATTCAGACGATCTATTTGAATACAATGCAGAGACTGCTGTTAAATGCAGACAAATGAATATTTATATGCCACATAACTCAATTAATTTATATTCAACCCGAAACGCTAACAATATTCTTATTGACAATAAACGAATAAATAAATCACAATATGTAATACAAACTTTTTGTTTCTTGATTGAGCTTAAAAAAATTGGTACCACTTCATCTAAACTATAAAATATTGTGTTCATTCCAATCTAACACTTTACTGCTATTAACGGGAGTAACAGTTGATTTTTTTTTATATTGACAATTTTTTTATTTAAAATAAAAACATTTGTGTTGGATTGGATTGAGTATTACGATATTTTAAAATAAATAAATATATCTTTAAGGATAATTTATTATTGTATTATGGTTGGAAGCATCTTTGCTGTCAAATATTATAATAAATTAGTGTGAAGCAACGCACAGGTAAAATTTATTTTTGAGTTCATAAATTCATAAATTAAAACTGACAACATAAGTCATGAAATGAATTAATAATTTATTCAAACTCAATCAATTATTTACAACATAAGACATGTTTTGATGTCATACTACGTATAAATATAAAATATAGACATTGGAAAATAGTGACATTTATTCTAGATTTAATTCTTAACTTTTATTGGTAAAAATTAATATAATTACATTGAATTGGGATTACTTTTTAAGTTATTAGCGCTACTGTAGATGATAACTATTGTATGTGCCGGCGTTGCCATTCATATGACTTTTCTGTATTTTACGTCATTTTTTGTTTACATTAGGTTATATTAAATGTCAAGTAAACAAGATATGCGTCATTCATATGTCAATAAAATTGTATAAGCATTGTGCAGCCGTGACTACTGTGAACATAGCAAAATTTCAACATCGGCTTGTTGACAAATCTGCCGCCAGATAGCGAATTCCTTAGCTGCGATTCCTATAGTACTTTTACATAACAATATCTCTTATTATAAGTTAGAAATGAAATTGATCACATTTTCTTTAATCTCTCACTTAATTTGTACATCTTTTATAGCCTTATAATCTATGATGTGTTGTTAAATTTCATTGGCTTGTATTAACTGCCGTTATAAATATCGAAAGTCTTGAGTACTACTACACTAACGTAATCTGAAAATAATATTAAAATTGTATTTAAACTCATTTATTTAATTGACAGATGTGTTTGAAATAACATATAAACAAGTTTACATAGCTAAAAATAATAAAAACTTTGTTTTTTGATGCTGCGATATTACATCAGCAGAATAAAAGTTACAAAAATATTATCAATTTTATTGTTTTAGGCCGTCACATTACATACAGACTTGGGAAATATCAAAATTGAATTATTCTGTGAAGATTGTCCTAGATCTTGTGAAAATTTTTTGGCGCTATGTGCAAGTGATTACTATAATGGGTCTTTGTTCCATCGAAATATCAAAGGGTTTATTGTTCAAACTGGTGATCCAGGAGGAACTGGAAAAGGTGGCACATCAATATGGGGAAAGAAATTTGAAGATGAATTCAGAGACGAATTGAAGGTAATGAAAATAGTTTATTTCATTGTCTGAACTATACTATCCTTATGCAGGCAAAGAATAGATTAAATTGTCTAGTATTTAAACATGTTGTTATATTATTATCTAATTTCATTTTCTTTTTTTAAGAATTACATGGTTTTAAGAATAATGTTGTTATTACTTTGTTATGATGTATAAAGCTTGCATACTTTTTTAATTTTATTAAAACTTATAAGTTATCTTGGCGTCCGTATACATGTAATTCCCTATACCGGCCGGGGGTATAGAGGGCTCTTAACAGGGTGGGTTTTTGAGTGTCATAAAACTTTGCGCAATTTATTATGTCATGAAATATATGAAAATCCAAAATCTTCAATTGTTTATTAAATTTTGAAATTAAAGTGTAAATTGTTGTGAATTATTTGCTTAAACTTTAAGAGTATTACTTCATTATACCCCAAATTTAGTAAACTTTTTATTGTGCTATAAGATATTTTTCTAAATTAACTCGAAGTTATAAATGTGAAATTTGAAATTTTATTATATTTCTAATAGTTTAGTACTACGGCTACATTAATTAAAATCATTATGAATGAATAGTCATATTCTAAATTGACAGGTTATGATGGATAGTATCTCATACCCACCAGTGCTCTTACAAAGTATTGTCAGTCTCGTATCATTTAGTTTTGTCGATTATATATAGTTTTATTAAAATAATTTTCATAAAAGGAAATTTTTTTACTCAATATTCTAGTATTTTTGGTCTACACTAAATTCACTTTAGCTTGGCCCATGGAATGTGTGAAATGTGTACACAAACTTTGACAAAGTTGATCAAGCTACATTGCTTAACAAGTTAGAATCTCTTGGATTTGGTAAATTACCATTATAATGGTTGAGTAGCTTTCTTAACAACCAAAAGCAATATGTCAAAATCAGTGTGAGTAAGGGCATTATTATTAAAAATTAACTTTTACATCAATTATTTATAATAATAATTTTAAATGATTTTATCAGCTTCAAATTCTGGGCCCTCCCGCCGTATATTTCTTGGGTTTTAACGCCTTATAATTAAACAAATACGTATACATAAAAAAACTTTTTTTTTATAAAAACAAAATAAATACTGAAAATGTAGGTACTCCGATGATCGAATTGATGTGTTGATAAATTTTTAGTCTTTGATCCTTAATCCAAATATTGGGTATATAAAATAAAATCAGATTTTTATAATCTACATTTGTATTTTATTAATTAAATATATTAACGACCGGTTTTGACTATGTGGTCATCTTCAGGTTTTTGCATCGAAAATCAAACTTTGACGAGTTGTTGTTGCATTTGAAATTAATTGATAAATTGAGGGAATATCTTCCTTCGTCGACAGGAAATCAAGAACCAAATCCTCAATGATGTCTTTATCGTTTTGATAAGGAGGCTAGAATATTTATTGAAGGTTTTCACCAGGATTGTGTCCATTGTTGAAAACGTTGGTACTTCGTTGATTGGATTGATCATCAATTGGCACAATTAACATTTACTTTAAATACACTAAATGACACTACAATAGTTACAATTATCAGATAATCTAAAAACTACAAAACGATGAAATTATGCTCGACAAGAAAAAATACACAAAACAAGGGAATGCGTCAGAGCGAGAGTATAAGAACAACACAATCTATCAATAGGCAACTACATCGGTTTAGAAATATTTTCATGTGTGTCAAAGTGAGATTACATGAGTACATTTGGCAAGGATAAAATTTCCGATAAGTTTTACATATAGTTTTAGAAATTATGTAGAAAAAATACTGATAATAGCATTATAAGGATTGCTTTCCACAATTGATATTAGTTGATTCATAATTAGTTTAGCACATTTTTCATTCGTTAGAGATCTAGTGTCCATTTAATTTTTTCCAAAAACCAATATTAAAAAAATAATTTTAGCTTTTCAATACTCAAAAAATCATTGTTTAAAATTTCAAGCATCTTGGTCAAGGCGTTTTTACTGGGATCATAAGAGGTTATATGTATAGTATAGTATATCATCAATCCGTATCAATTTAATTTAACGTAGAATATTAGAAATTAGTTAGCTAATAAGAACACTATTTTTTGAAAATTCTGTGAATCAATTTTAACATTAATATTTTGTGGTTATATGTTTGGACATATTCTAAAACTAATGAGTGTGTATATGTTATATGTGTTGATGTAAAATTATTTGTGTTAATTATATTTGTATATTAGTATTTACACTCACTGATTTCATGTTTTTATGGCTGTGATGTATAACTGAAACTGGTCAACGAAATAAATAATAATAAACAATTTTGAAAACGAATGTCCTTATTTGCCAACTAATTCTCAATATTCTAAATTTTTATATTTATGCTCGATAAACTTACTTGAATTTCAAACTCAATCCAACAATGTTTGAATTACTAATAGATTCGACGCATAAATTAAATTGTAGAAGTAATACAAATCATGTATATGTATATGAAGATATCTTATATGATGAATTTACCAAAAACCACTATTAATAATAAACTTATTACTATAACTTTATTAAAAGTATGCGTTTAATCATTCATCATTCTATTGATTTTCTATAATATAAGCAAATAAATATTTTGAGTAATAGATATTTTATTTCAATTCTTCTTTTAATGCTGAAATTCATGAAAGCCAGTTAAATTAACGGTTGATTAAATTTGACAACCGCAAAACTATTTATAGTAATGCTATCACAAAGGCAAGTTTTACACAATATGTAACTACCAGAACTAAAAGGAAAATAATATTTGATACTAACGCAAAGTAAATATCAAGTATTTATATTGAATTAATAAAAACAATTTTGACAGTTTATAGTATGTTGAGGTTATGTTGTCACATTTAACGCTGATTAACTTTAATCAGCTTTCATGAATTCCACCATAAGTATTTTATATGCTAATGATAGAAAACATACACCAAAAATAACACACAATAACAACATAGCTAAAATACAGAACATTTCTTTATAATAAAATATTCTTTGATTTTTTCGAGTTTTAGACCTTTAAAACCCAAATACACAAAACAAATTTATATTATCCAATTAATTTACATCAAAATACGTCAACTTTGGCGGTTAAAAAATATTAAAAAAATGCTCCTTTTTGCCCAGCCCACTGAGAACAAAAACTTGGTTTTATGGCTTTTGCGGCTTATAGACTGGGTATGGACTTGAAATGGCGCCAGATTTGGATTCTACGGAAAATTTCTGATTGATTTCATTAGTAAATTTATTTTTTTGAGTTAAAATTGCGGTTTTTAAACAAAAAATGCGATTAAATTAAAAAACGACAAAAAATCTAAAAAAAATCGTAGAATCTTTTTTTATGGGTTTCATATCCTCATATACCGATCAAAGGACTACTAATAAGTTACAGAAACTAAAAAAAAACACGAAAGCAAGTTTCTCAATGCACCCCCCCCCTCCAAAAACATGTCAAAACTTCACAGCTTAAAACATTTAGGAACAAGTCTTTTTAATTTATGTTTGACATAATTCTGTATAATGAATGATGTCCCATTTTTCATTGTTGAAAAAGGAATTTAAATAAGGACGTAACATTTTTGTATTTTTGTATTTTTTATTGTATTTTAAATTGATTTTTTTCCTATCAAAATTACTTCGTTGTAAGTGTGGCCGATCTCACTGACATTATAATTATTAAACTGTATTTTTACTTATAAGTTACAAATAGGAAAAGGCAAAGTTCAGACTAAGTCTGTTCTACCACTTAACCTTACTCAATTTAAACAATAATTTTTATTTTTATTATCCTCACTACACTGCACGTACTCCAACTGCATCCAAAACATGTTATAATGCAACCATACATTTTTTAAATGTTGTACTTTCCATTTACTGTTTAAACAAATGTGTAAGATCTTCCTTAAAGCTTTACTTTTTAAATTTTATAAATGTCTTAGCAGTCATTTGAAACAGATACTTTATGCTAAGTTAAGTTAAGTCTGGTTTCTGACCATTGAGCTTCACTTTTTTTAGCCGATTTGAATTTTTTTTACGCTTTTGTCACATTGTGTAGATTTTTTACATATATAAAAATAATATTTATCATTACATACTATTTACTTTGAGCCCGCCTAATGTAATGGCATTGAAATTGGCTGTAAGGAATTTTAAAGTTAAATTTAATCTGACTATATTGATATATCTCAACTACATTGTATCCCACACAATAAAATAATTTTATTTTACACATCTATATAATTGATGAGTTTCCATTGCTTTATGTATAATGTATTTTAATTGTGCATATTGTATTTTATTTAATGCAAACTTGAACAAGATAATGAATCCTCAATAAGAGGTCACAACCAAGAATTTTGTGATTATATCATCATTAAATTTAGTTAAATGTTAAAGACGCTGAATACGGACCATTGTGCACAGATACAGATATCTTTTATTTCATTTAATAATTTTAGCATAAAACAAGAGGAATGGTCTCCATGGCAAATAATGGTCCAAATACAAATGGTAGTCAATTTTTTATTACATATGGAGCCCACCAACATTTAGATTTAAAATATACGTTATTTGGAAAGTAAGTATACAATCATTTTTTTAAATTATTTTTTAAATATTCTGTTATTTATAGGGTTATAGATGGCTTTGATATTCTAGATGAGTTGGAGAAACTCCAAGTGAATCCGAAAAATTACAAACCAGTTTCTGATACCAAAATTAACAATGTCACTATACATGCTAATCCCTTGACAACCTAACATAATAAAATATTTGTTTTTGTATTACCATATTGTAATGATTTCATAGTATGCGAATTGAAAAAAATAACTTGAAATAAAAATTTATTTTTATAAAATTGTTTAAGAGTTTATATGATACAATCGTTGCAATTCTCTATGCACATTGCTTGAAGTAAGCAAGATATATATTGCTATCTAACAATATGAACTGTCATTTTAACAAATCTTGCTTGCTAACAATATGAATTCATTTTAAGAAATTTGAGTTTAACAAAATAAATTTTTATATATATTATTATTTTATCTAGAGAATTGTCAGATTTGTAGGTATATCGTTGGTGAAAGTGCAAAACCTCTTATGTACATTCACAAAATTTTTACAGGAGTCGATAAAAACTTCCATGTAAATTGTAATTTTGTTTGAAAATTAATTTGGTCTGAAATATTTCTAAGAATACTAGCGGTATTCATCCTCTTTTTGTTCAACATTTAGAACAGACGTCCACTTAGTTTTTTTTGGAGGATTTATTGCTCGTACTAATAGTCTGAGATTAAATCTCGGATTGATCCTAGGTTTATTTATTTGAATTTGTGTCAAAGATTGTGGAGTATATAGTATAAAAGAATTTGTATTCTATAGACCATGCTGTAAAACATAAATGCTATTGATTATTTATCCATTTTTATCATGATTTATAATTCATTATAAATTGGAACATAACCGTCATAACCTGTTACCAAATGTCAAATTTATAACTGACGCACTAATAAGCAATCCAAGATTGATCTTCGGAGGTCCTAAGATTATTTGAATGTTGACGGTTGGATAGTTTTCAACTCGATCTGAAAATGAAGCAAGGAATGCATTGGCTGATTGCGTCTAAAGTCGCCATCACGATATCCGTGAATTGATTTAAAATCCATCCAATTAGCAAAATGGATCTCGGATTCATTAATCCAGGATCAATACCAGATTTAATATCTGACTATTAGTACGGGCATTAGTCGCCAATTTCCAATAATTGTTGTTCAACACGTCTTATAGTTTTTGCATCAGGGTGCCGACAATTTGGAAACAAATTCTTTAATATTATAATACAGTATATCTTCAAGTAATAAATCAAAATAGTGGCCATAAAGTAACTAGCCTCACTTTATGAACGCGTGATATTCGTATTGTTTTAGTAGAATGTGCTGCTAACAATTAACTTTATAAAGTTTTGATGCATGTTAAGTTTATATTCTATATACACTTGTATTATGTATTCATAAACACAGACACAATAGGAAGAGTTTTTAAAAGTTAATTGTAGTTTTTCAGTTGGATATGGGCCAATTCGTAAAATTAAAACTATTTACAATATTTAGCTGTTGCTGTATGTAGATGTTGATATAAAAATATAAACTATTATTATTGCTTTGAATTAACATTTTATAAAATTCTATCTCTCTAATCCCATACGATATAGAAAAAGATGTTTATATGGCCAAACGGCGGGTTGCATATTTTGCCATACTTTTAGCTCATATTCCTTTTGCTATTATTCTCAGTTATTCTTACCTCAACTTACTTAATAGTCCTATTTGTAAAATAGCAAGTAAGCCCCCATTCCATAGAGGGATGGAAATTGATAAAATTATATTTTAAAATCATTTATACATGTATAAAATTTTAACCAACGACAAGTGAATTTTAATTAAAAAAAAGAATAATTATTTTGGAGGTAAGGCTAGCATTTTGGCTTACCTCACTTGGCAAAAGGAAAGCTCCTACGTTGGTTGCCAATACAGTATACCGCTTGCCGAAACCATTCCAATGTAATTGATGGTTGTGACCTCTACTATGTGATAATTCATGTTTATGAAATAATAATAATACTACATTCCAATGTATTCAAATAATCCATCCCTAAGAAGACTGCGAAGCTGTAAAAATCACGCGCGCATTCGTTAATTAAATACAAGTGTAGCGTGACATTATATAAATTTTTACAACTATTCATAAGGAGAGGATGCATTCTTTGTATGTGTTGGAATGGTTTCGGCAAGCGGTATAGTATAACATCCTTGAGACAGACCTTGATCATTTCCTGAAAATTTGACATGAACACCTTATAATTAAAGCTAGGATTTATATGCGTTATGATTTTTTACCAATATTATATACATATCAATTTTGAATGTATATTTCCACGAATCATAAGAAAGTAAAGTAATTGAACCTTCTTATTTTTGGGTTTTATGCATATTTTAAGAATTTTTGTTTGTTTTTCTTAATTTTTATGCATATTTGATGCTTATTTTAAGTAATTTTGCCTATTTTGGCATTTTTGTGCATATTTTAAGTAATTTCCGATTTCATAAAAATTTTATTTTTTAATATTCTTTTAAGAAACAAATGCGAACATTTTAAAATAGTTATGGTCTTGCATGGCTCATGCTCCTCACTTTTTGTTTAGATAAAGCGAGAATAAGAGGTAAAGTATAAAGAAAAATTTGGAATTTTTTTTTTATTATTATATTAAGTTATTTTTTAATGAGTTTTATATATAATATTAAAAAAATTATGCTTATTTATGTTTTTTACGCATATAAGTCCTAGCTCTACTAATGTATGTTATGTCACACTCCCTTTCTTACCTGAAACATGTTTGATCTTTTAGTATTGATATTATCTTTTTTTAAACATTCAAACAAAATTCTTTGTATTGAATCTAGGATCTTTGTATCCTGATATTGCTACTTCTAGTTCTACCATATTGTAGTATCATTAGCTGCTTCGTTGATACTCATTTTGTATCACACGTGTTTTTATAACTAGTAATGCATGGAAAATAAAAGGTGCATTTCATTTCCTCTAATTTTGAACAATAGTGAGATCACATTCATAGGTAATAATTCCAATAGTTTATAATAATATAATGTTAAAAAAAATGTATGACTCAAAGGATTTTTATTTTTGATTTAATGTTCCACTATTAATATTCCATACTTTATGTGTATACATAAATTAATTAAATCTAGATATAAATACTAAAGTCAACAAATAATACTGATAACTTTATCTATTAAGGCAATATGGTATGGATTTATAAGCTGAAATCAATATTATAGGTCTAATATGTAAAAAACTTAAGGCCATATTAAAAAAAAATACATTTTTCAAAAAGTCACAATTTGTATGTGATAGTACATGCCTTCTCCATCTTTACCTGTACAGACATGCCTGATTCCATCTCTCTTTAAAAAAATGTAGTAGATAATTTTAATAATTGGATAGCACTTATCTAAAATGAACCAAGCGCCAAATTGTGACTTTGCAATTAGAACAATGCAAAATCTTTTAATTTACATTCTCTAAAAACACCTAAAAAAACACCTACTCTTAGTGAAAATGTTACTGCCAAATTAAAATTGTCTTTTGAGTATTACTCCATAACTATCCAAATGACTATCAAATACATTTATCTTAAAAAGTATATAAAAATAAATTTAACTTTAAACATGATATATAATCTCACAATTGCGTTTTGTTGGTCCGATCCTTTTAACCAAGTACTATCCAATTCATCTATAGTGCATTATTTTAATATTACGCCCTTAACTAATTTGCACATTAGGGACATTTCTTCTGTCCATAATAATTACTAATTTGTATTAAATTAGACTTAATCAAATTCAGGAATATCATCAAATGAATATCCTGGTATCTCTTTGTAAGCATAATAAGCAATGCGTATATGATATGCTCCAGGAATGAACATTAATATTCCCAAAATAATCATTGGCCACATTCTGTCAGAATATTTAACATCTATATGACCACTGACCACTAGACTTCCTAAAATTAAAAGCATTGTTCCTATAATTAACAAAACTCCTGCAAATATGACAGCCTTCCATGGAATTTTTTCAGGTGGTGAAATGAATTGGGCATCCACAAATCCATTATCAGTTGCAGCAAGTTTTGTATAATCCACATTATCATATTCTTTTGCTCTACGTCGAGACATCTTTATATCATCCAAATATTCTAAAATTATAAAAACAATAATTATTGGTAAAGTATCTGTTGGACAATCTACACATAATTCCTGGGCAATGTGATAAGTGCTAATATCTATGTTTTCCTTTAGATAATTCAGCATAAATTGAATTAGCTTAACATCTAACTTAACCTGCAATTTTTGTCCATAAACATATTTAAGATTTTTATTTAAAATACATGCATGTTGAGCGTTATCACATTGTCTATTGTATGATCTGTGGTCCGGGCATTGTGGCATAAAGCCACTTTATCCATATCATAAGGATAATTTTAAATGTGTTTTTATTCTACTCTGGAGTATGGATAAAAACCAAATTTATCAATTTGATATATATTATAACATATGTTTTATAGACCCTTTGATTTTATTATTATTAATTGTTATTTTGCTGAAATATATAATAATTTAAATGTTATTTTTTAGAAATTAGCGGCAAGGCAATTATTATTTATTTATTTATTTATTTTTGTCAATATTTCGCCACTGATTAGTGGCTTCTTCAGGACAATAAAAAATTACATTTAAATTTGATTTTATTCTTATGCTGAAATTCATGAAAGCCAGTTACAATAACGGTTCATTTAATTTGACATTATTGTTTATCTATTATTTTACAGCAGCAATTGTTTGTAACTTGGTAATATATATAGGTTATGTAGTGTCTAATTTATTATGTACAGATCAGTTTCGGCTGTACATAATAAATAAAAAATTACACAGCATATAAAAGTATAATCATAACCACACCACATAACCTATATAATCAAATATATGCACAAGATCAACTCAAATATTGGTAATATATGTTTGTATAACAAGTATTGAAACACATTTTATCATTTTAGATTCTTAAATATATAAAACATGCATTGTATTTTGTAACGTCAAAATTAATTCATTAATTTTATTATTTCTCACTGAATTGAAAATAATCTTGAATAATTTTTTTTTACTCATTCTAAACAATATTAACTAGTGAAACATACTCATAATTTTTATTTTTTCCATTCAAACAAAATCTTTTAAATCCACAGTAAATAAATATATCCATTTTCAATAAATCAAAAAAGAAATTGTACATAAAAATATTACATTATTTTATGTAATGAAATTTTATTCTTACTTTTGTATTGTTATAATCATATTAAATTATTGATGAAACACACAATTAATTTATAAAAATAATTTTCTCAAATAATTTTTTTTTTAAAATTCCACATTAATTGAACAGTTTTGTTGTACTACATATTTCCCATATCTTCATATAAACATCAAAACGTTGTCGTTATTTTCTGCTGAGATAAAAAAGAGCGTTAATAGTTTAAGTCACGTTAATACGTACAAACATTAGTCCTTAGTCAAACTGTAGATGCATTGGTTGCATGCAAATGAAAGTTTGAAAAACTTCTAAAAAAAACATTTCACATGTCAGTGTCAAGAAAAGCAAAATATCAACTTTTAGATACGTTGTTCAAATTCCATATATGAATTTTGTCATCATAAAATATTGTTTTAAAAGTATATTATTATTTTACGTGGTTGTATTTAGAATATCATAGAAAATCCAAATTGAAATAGAACAGAAACCTGATATTGCCATATATCATAAAATCAGTTCAATTTGCTTATGATGTTTTGTCAAAAACCCATTGACCACTCTAAGTTTGACTGATTTATCCAATGTACATATTGTACGTTTTTAAATACAACCTGAACAAACAGGGCCACGTTTTAATATTATTTAACTTGCTCAAACAACTGTTTCATGCAGCAGATCATGAAGTGGTAAATAACTTATTATTGTTGGTTTGAGGTAACTGACTTAAGTGTGTTCCATGCTGTTTTTAAATAACAGTAGGTTTTTACCTAAATAGATTGCCTTTTTGAAATTTGTTCACTCAACTAGAACTAATAAACACTATTGTCATGCAAAACCACTATTATACCACAATTTACATGTGGAAAATCATTTTCGATTTTAAGGTTATGTTGTTGTTGTTTTATGCAGTGGCAGCTCCGTTGTGACGTGAAGTTGCACTGTCTATCACTTGGCACGTACGTTTACGTACATTGTTGCCAGTTACCGCCTGTAAATAAGTTTTGGCTTCAAATTGAATTTTGGTTGACCCTAAAACAGTCGTCAGGTAGGTCATATACATGTATAATATGCTTATACATATATACATATGGATGCGGACGACCGCAGAAGGGAGAAGGTATACATAGGAGAAAAAACAAAAAAAAACTCTTCTCGAGGAGCCGGAGCCCCAGCGACTCTGTCACAACACAGGGGAGAGGCCTCGGTCGGAATATGTTAGTGATTATTGATGATTGAGGGGCGAGTTAAAGAAAGTTAATGAACGTTAAATTGACGTGAACAGAATTAAAAAATTATAGACGGAGTTTTATAGATTTAATGTGATGCAAAAGCGAAGAATAGACATTAGCGTTATTTGAGGATATTAGTAGGTCGGCATTGGTGGGCAGTTCGATACCATATAAAGTCAAATTATTAATTAGAGCGGAAGATTGAGCACTTATTCGGTCACATCCCAATAGAATGTGGTCAAGTGTTCCCACTTCACCACATACACAAAGTGGGTTGTCAATAATGTTTTTTCTGAAAAGGTGCCAAGGAGATAGACAGTGACCGGATCTTAATCTGCTAAGCAAACTGACATCTATTTTTTTGTGGAAGGGAAGCTCTTTGAACCAGGGTATCAGGTTGACTTTACTGTTAACTTCATCATAGTAATTTTTTCCTTTCGTTTGGGAGATGGACGAGAATTGATCTTGCCACGAATTTTTTGCTTGGTTTTTAAAACTTTCAAAAAAATCGGTGTAATTGATAGATATATCATTACACCGACTTTGGTGACCCCTGTTTGCCAATGAATCAGCACGTTCATTTCCGACAATGCCCATGTGGCTGGGTACCCAGCATAGTTCTACTATGGATTTTATTTTGCGTAGGTTACCCAGGACCACTTTAATATTGGATGCCCAGCAGTTGCTCTTGATGTTATGCGCTTGTGTTAGTTGTGTTAGTTTAAGTCACGTTAATACGTACAAACATAAGTCCTTAGTCAAACTGTAGATGCATTGGTTGCATGCAAATGAAAGTTTGAAAAACTTCTAAAAAAAACATTTCACATGTCAGTGTCAAGAAAAGCAAAATATCAACTTTTAGATACGTTGTTCAAATTCCATATATGAATTTTGTCATCATAAAATATTGTTTTAAAAGTATATTATTATTTTACGTGGTTGTATTTAGAATATCATAGAAAATCCAAATTGAAATAGAACAGAAACCTAATATGGAAAAAGTTACCTATAGTCCCGGTACACCGATTTTTACGAAATATTTTTTTTTGTGTTCTATATGTGTATATTTAACTAAAATTACAAAAAAATTGCCTCGCTCTCTTTGTTAAACAATTTTAAACAACAATTAAAAATACGATTTTGACACATTATTAGGCAACTTTTTGTTGCGCGCGACTGGGCAAACCTCACCCTGGCCCGTAAAAAAATTAAAAATAAAATTTTGGCATTATTTTGTCAAAAATCATGTAATTTTATTTAAGTTATAATTAGTAAATTCAGTCCGATTTGCACAATATTTTTATTATGTGAACAATACTTGCTAAACAGAATGAGTATAGGCGTTTATGTACAAATACACACTGCACTTTAAACAGCTATGTAACAAAAGTTGCCTAATAATGTGTCAAAAACGTATTTTTAATTGTTGTTTAAAATTGTTTAACGATGAGAGCGAGGCAAATTTTTTGTAATTTTAGTAAAATCTACTCACTTAGAACCCAAAAAAACATATTTGGTTGAATTCGGTGAACCGGGACTATGGGTAACATTTACCCGTTTTAATATTATTTAACTTGCTCAAACAACTGTTTCATGCAGCAGATCATGAAGTGGTAAATAACTTATTATTGTTGGTTTGAGGTAACTGACTTAAGTGTGTTCCATGCTGTTTTTAAATAACAGTAGGTTTTTACCTAAATAGATTGCCTTTTTGAAATTTGTTCACTCAACTAGAACTAATAAACACTATTGTCATGCAAAACCACTATTATACCACAATTTACATGTGGAAAATCATTTTCGATTTTAAGGTTATGTTGATAAAATGTATAGATGGAATTGCACAAGACTGTCAAGACTTGTTTAGGTATATACTCCAGCCAGGCCAGGATGCGTATTTACTAAAAATGTAATCACACCGTGATTACAGCTGACATGACACACCTTTCTTTTCTTATCGTCCCTATAAGATTGGCCATTTCAAAATATAATCGAATTCGGCCCACTGCACTGTTATTTATGACGCACTGCCTTTATTGGGTGCGTTTTTAAATGACGCGAACAGCGGTTCGAGCACTCGAACAATAAAATGGGCGTTTTTAAATACAACCCGAACAAGTGTTCAAACAACAATTGCACCCTAGTCAATAGGTGGTGCATGACGGGCATGTACAGTGTTGCCACATAGCAAAAATAAAATAATATATTTATCATGGTTATATCAGAACATGGGTACGGTTTTATATACATTATAAAAATATAAAGTATACAAGAAATATGCGCTCATACAAAATATGTGTGAATCTAGAATAATAAGATTTTAAATATTACTTGATGCAGATTTAAATTGTATTAATTGACAACACTGGGCATGTAAGCAAAACAAACAACATAACCTTAGAAAACATGTTTTTGACATTTGAGTGCTATATGCTGTTTTTAAATTAGCCTGCACGAACAAACAAAAAAGTTGTTCGTGCAAAAATTGTTCGAACAGCAAGAGCACTTTAAAAACGCACCCATTAATAAACATTGAGGAGTTTTTTCAAACTCTAATGTCATAAAGACGGACAGAGAGTGTTCGGAGTCAATTGTTGCAATAAATAAATATATAATATAATATTTTAGAATTGACGAATAAAAAAATATCAAAAGGCAAAACTTATAAATTCATAAACTAAAAGCAAAAATTGAATTAAATGACAATGCTTTAAATCGAATTTTTACAAGTCATCAAATTCATTAATTTATTAATACTAAAATTATTTAAATAATATTTAAACAAATTTTGATAATATTATTAGTGCGTTCCGTATATCAACCGAAGTAACCGGCGGTTAGGTTACGCCTTTGATCGGTTGCTGAAAATCTTGGTTGATTTACGGAACGACAGCGGTTATAGAAACGTCAAAATACAAAACTGAAATATTATAGGCTCAAACTTCATGAATTTATTTATTATTAGCTTTAGTGTTATATTTTTTTAAATTTCAGTGCTTAATATTAGATGATTGTATGTATTTATCTACCTGCTAATACAGTAATCCCAGTAGAGGTTGGCAGGTATAACAGGCAACTATACACAATAATAATGTTTGCTCTGTTGCACTCATGCCTTTGCCCGTTTTAGCATTGACAGGAACATACATATACATTATAACCTATAATTAATAATTTAATAAAATACACGAGCAACATTTGACGCTTTTGTTTATTTTTGATTGTATTTCAAATTTACCGCCATGTATAACCACGATTAATAGAAATTCACCGACGTTAGTTCATGGTGAGTGCGGTCGCAACCTTTGTAACCTTTTTCAGGTAACCGCGTTCCGTATATAAACCTGATTCAGGATAACCGGGATTTCGGTCGCTTCGGTTGATATACGGAATTCACCCTTTATAATTTCATTACATAAACAATACCGCCACAATTATGTAACGTGCATGTGCATGCTTGATGCTGATATTATAATCTTAATTCCTAGAAATGTCGCAATCATTAGGAATGCTGAATTATCTTTTCTCTTAGTATAAATACTTTGTTATTACGAATATTAGTTTAGTTTAGAATTATATCCATACAATTGTAGTCGCATGTTGCGAATAATAAAAATAAACCTTTTTAAAAACTTAATCATCGCAATTCAATACTTAAATGGAGCCAGTCGGTAGGATACTCTGAGTGAAGGTGTCCGTATACCACCTTTTCGTTTGTATTAACAATTGACAGAGTTCCAAAATAAAAAAAAAATATTGTGGGTGCATAACAAACTTGGGAGGACTCTTTAAGCATCAAGAACATCCTTCAACGAGTGAAGCAAAGCACACCGTCCCAGGCAGTCCCGAAGGAATATCGAGCTAAATGGATAGGATCACCACAAAAACATTGAGAGTGTGAGTACAAAATATTTTTTTTTAGAGGTTTCGCGATTTTCATGAATAACGAAAATAATTCAACGGATTTAGATTCTGAACCACCAATTCAAAAGAATAATCGATCCTGATCCCGTTCCCCTAGACACCGTAACATTGTTAATAATACAGTCAAAATGGCTATCCCATTACCCGTATTAAAAGCGGAGTATATTCAGATGCTCCCCGAATTCAAAGGAGAGGCTGAATTATTGTCGTTTCATAGAAATAAGCGAGAAACTGGTTAATAAGTTCTATAATATTGCGGATGTAACTGATTTCCAAAATGAGTATCTAATGTCGAGCATACTCGCCAAGATAAAAGGCGAGGCTGCAATTAACATTTCATCGAGCATTATCTCAAACTGGTTAGATCTAAAAAACGCTTTACTAAGTGCTTATGGTGATAAGAGAGATCATTACAGCTTAACGCAAGAAATAACGTTGCTAAAACTATCCTTTAATGAATCGCCTTTTGATTTCTATAATAAATTGCAAAACCTGCCTAACTTGCAAATCTCTTATGTATCAAATCACATTGTCGACGCAGTTCATCGTCACTATTTAATTCATTATTTTAGAAACTATGCGTTGCGCGTTTTACTACGCGGTTTAAAAGAACCAATAGGTGCACAAATGCGGGTAAAAAACCCAGCGGACCTAAATGCCGCATTAAATATGTTTACAAATGATTTCCAATACGAAAATAATACTAATAAAAATGATAAGGTAAAAACACAACAACAACAACGTCCGAACGGTCCGATATTTCAGCCCAGATTTAATAACTATCAATCAAGGCCGAATTTTAATAACTCGTGGCCCAATTTTAATGCTAACAGGAATTCTAATCCCCGTATGCATAATAACAACTTCCCTAATCCGCGTTGGAATAATAACAATAATAACTTAAACAGAAATAATGGGAATAATTCTCAAAATTTTAACAGGCCAACCCCCATGTCAATTTCCACTAATAATACGGTAAACCCGCAAGGCAACGGATTCCGCCCAAACCAAAATAGGAATTTTATTCCTGGACAGTTATATAACATGGATGAACAATCATCCGAACAGGGAAATGATTTTTTAGACGCGACAGCCCCGGACGAACAATCGAATTACCTTATATAATCGAACCCATTCATAATTTAAAAATATTAATCGACACAGGTAGTTCAAGATCATTTGTTAATCCATTAATAGCCAATAAGTTTTTTAAAAGTCACATTAAAAGTGACCCATTCCAAGTTGCCACTGCACATGGCACCTCTACTGAAAAATATAGTACATTGATATCATTAAATGAATTATTCAATTTTAAAAAACCCTTAAAAATGAGGTTTCACTTATTCGATTTCCACTCTAATTTCGACATCCTGTTAGGATTCGATAATTTGAAAATATCAAAAGCAACTATTGATTTGGAGCACGATTTATTAACAGCTCCTAATTGCAAAATAAAACTCAACCATCACAAGGTTCAAGTGACCCAAAGTATGAATTGCACAGTAATACTTGCCAGGTCCGAACAAGTGATTGAGGTTGAAATAAAAAATGTAAAAGATGGCGATGTAATTATTCCGCACATGAAAGTAAATAAAGTGGAAATCCCAGAATGCGCGACACGCGTAATTAATCATAAAGCACTATGCACTATTATTAACCCACTAGAAGTGGATATGAATGTTAGAATAAAAAATCCCTTTATAGTCGAAAAGATCGATGAATACGATTGGACTATGGATGCAAACTTAAATAATTTAAACTACGAAAAATTTCAATTCGATACTTCCAATATTCGTTCAGAGCATATGAACGAAGAAGAAAGGAAAGTCATACTAAAACTAATTAAAGAATATTCAGATATTTTTCACATAAATAATAAACAATTAACATTCACAAATAAGATAAAACACAAAATCAAAACGACGGATGAATTACCCGTATACACCAAATCGTACAGGTATCCTGAAATTCATAGGATAGAAGTCCAAAATCAGGTTCAAGATATGCTTGACCAAAAAATAATTAGGCCATCATATAGCCCATGGTCATCGCCCATATGGGTTGTGCCAAAAAAGATTGACGCCTCAGGTAAACGTAAATGGCGTGTCGTAATAGATTATAGGAAGTTAAATGAAAAATCGATAGGTGATCGATATCCACTTCCGAATATTACTGACCTGCTCGATAAATTAGGCCGCTGCCAGTACTTTACAACCCTCGACTTAGCATCGGGGTTTCACCAAATCGAAATGGCAGAAAAAGACATTGCTAAAACCGCATTCAATACCGAAAATGGCCATTTCGAATTTTTAAGAATGCCATTTGGGTTGAAAAATGCGCCAGCCACATTCCAAAGAGTCATGGATAATATTTTACGTGGCGTTCAAAATGAAAAATGTCTAGTTTATCTAGACGATATCATAATTTTTAGCACAAGCTTGCAGGAGCACATAGAAAGACTAAGAAACGTTTTTGATCGATTACGAGATGACAACCTAAAAATCCAACTTGATAAGTCGGAATTTTTACGAAAGGAAGTAGCGTACTTAGGGCATATTATAACACCTGATGGTGTTAGGCCCAATCCTGATAAAATTATAACAATACAAAATTACCCGATTCCCAAGACTACAAAACAGATAAAAGGATTCCTTGGACTTCTAAGGTATTATAGAAAATTCATAAAGGACTTTGCTAGATTAACAAAGCCGCTAACTAAATGCCTCAAAAAGGATGTTGTTATCAATATAGATAACCCTGAATATAAAAACTGTTTCAATTTATGTAAAGATCTACTAATTAATGAGCCTTTGCTCCAATATCCCGATTTTTCAAAAACTTTTAATTTAACAACGAACGCTAGTAACTACGCCATTGGCGCCATTTTATCCCAAGGAAAAATAGGCTCTGACTTGCCAATAGCGTATGCAAGCAGAACGCTGAATGAATCAGAAATTAACTACTCAACAATCGAGAAGGAGCTTCTTGCAATTGTCTGGGCCGTCAAATACTTCAGGCCGTATTTGTTTGGAAGAACATTCCAAATCGTCAGCGATGATAAACCCCTTCAATGGCTGATGTCAATTAAAGAACCTAATTCCAAATTAGTAAGATGGCGCTTGAAACTAGCTGAATATGATTATACAATCATATATAAAAAGGGCATCCTAAATAAAAATGCGGATGCTCTCTCTCGAATCGAACTCAATGTAAACGATGAATTTAACAATACTGTAAATTATTCTAATCAATTAAATGAACCTCTAGTTGACGACCCAAATATCATAGATCAGACTAATGAATCTCTTATAGTTGAACTAGGAGACTTGAGCGATTATTTTGGCAAACTGGACGGTGCAGAAATTAATGATGACAAAACAATACATTCAAATATTGAAAACCCAATATTTAATATACCAATCACCGAAAAACCAGTTAATTTTGGAAACAATCAAATCATTATCTCTGTGGTAAATTATGCCCCTTCAAGACCGAAAATAATGTCATTATTCAATAAAAAGAAAATGCGGATTTATGTACAACTATTCAAGTCAAATTTTGACCAGGATGTTATAGCCTTAATAAAAGAATATATCGTTCCAAAACTAAATATTATTTATATTTTGAAGGACCAATTTATGAAAAATTCTGTGCTGCCCTTCAAAACCATTTCAAAAACTCATTAATTTCATTAGTAAATTGTACACAATTCATAAAAAATGTTGAAACAGAAGAACAAATTACTGAAACTATTAGAATGTACCACGAGGGAAAATCAAACCATCGCGGCATCGACGAGACAGAAGCGCAGATTAAGAGGAATTACTATTGGCCAGATCAACGACGTATAATACAAAATTTTATAAATCAATGCGAACTTTGCCATGTCAGCAAATATGACAGAAAACCTTTGAGATTAAAATATAATCTAACCCCAACAGCAACAAAACCTTTCGAAATCGTGCATATCGATACAATTGGGTTAGAGGGTGTTAAATTCCTCACTATTATTGACTCGTTTTCTAAATACACTCAACTTTACAAATTAGACTCGCAACAAGCAATAGAGATTGCAAACAAATTAATAAAAAAATTTACACATCATGGTATACCTAAGCAGGTAATCTCCGATAACCATTTAGAATTCAAAAACACCGTCGTTAAAGAATTACTAGAATTGCACGGGATAACGTTACACTTCATCAGCTCGCAACATCCAGATTCAAATGGAATGGTCGAACGAGTACATTCTACAATAGTTGAACATGTTCGTTTGCTGAACAATCAAACATTATATAAAAAGGAACTTATAGAAATTAAAATAATTTACGCAATTCTTGCCTATAACAATTCCATTCATTCCGTAACAAAACTTAAACCGTGCGAAGTAATGTCAGGACACCTAGACACAAACTGTCCTTTTAATATTGACATTGAAAAACGTTTATTAAATAATTACGTTTTGAACCATCGAGACAAGATGAAGTTACTATACAAATCAATTAACAAAAACATTCAACAAAATAAAGAAACTGATAAATAAACGAAACGAAACTCGAGAAGATTTGCCCAATTTACCTGAAAAAATATTCATCAAAAATAAACAAAAACAAGCTAAAACAAAAAACAAATATAAAATCGAGAAACTCGTATCAGTGGATCCCAAATTGCAAACAGCACAAATAGATGCTAAGCATCATAACACTGTCGAAAAGATTCACTTATCTAATATAAAAAGACCACCGATCGATAAAATAAGTAACACGAAAAAAATCGATGAAAGTTTACTAACCAAAGTAAATGTCCTAGATTATAAGCACTACCAAAAATATATTAAACATCATAATATAGTGTCTAACGATATCACTGAAAAAAATGATAACCTATTTTGGGCACCTGATGACTTTTCTCTGGCTCATTGCGTGAGTTCTGACTTAGAAATGAGTGCTGGTATTGCACTAGATTTCAAAACCAGATTCGGAAAAGTTGAAATACTTAAAGCACAAAACCCAAAGAAACATTCACTTTGCTATTTAAAGAATAACGATCGATACATACTTTACTTGATTACAAAAAATAAATATAATGAAAAACCCACCTATTTAGATTTATTTAAGACACACTCAATTTAAAGGAATTTTGTACTTTAAACCATATCACTAAATTAGCAATACCTCGTTTAGGGTGTGGACTAGATCGTTTAAACTATGAAAAAGTTAAAAATATTCTCCAATACATTTTCAAAGCTTCAAATATTACGATACATGTCTACCACAATATATCTAATATTGATGATTCACTTCCAGGGTCATCTTCATCACGCTAACGCAGGGTGTAGAAATTAAAAATATTACAAGGAATCTTGGAATACTCCCAATAAACCTGGGACCTGCAAAATTACAAAAAACCGAACATACCTTCGTTCACTACTATGATCTAAAACCACTATACAAAGAATTGACAAGTCTAGATAACCAATTTCAAATCTTAAACTCATCTATTCCAAACGATTATCTACACGAATTTGATAACTATATTAAAATAATTAACTATATTCAAAATGTCATAATCGAGAAAATCAATAATGTAAAAATTCATGCGGAGAGAAATACTAAAAGCAAAAGAGGATTGATTAATGGGTTCGGAACAATCATTAAAACTATCACCGGAAACTTAGAATCCAATGATGGAGAACGGATAGAAGAAATCCTGAATCACTTGCAAACAAACCAAAAATTTATTGAAACTGAAATACAGTTTGAACAACCAAATTATTAAAAAATTTAACGAGTCTCTACAAAGCATAGAGCACAATGAATTACTATTAAAATCAAGGATTTTACAATCAGTTGAGATTCTGAAAGGTGAAATGCAACATCAAAATATAGTTTTTATAAAAGATTTATTCAATCCGCTTACTATTCTATATACAACAATTCTGAATATATTGCAAGACGTAGAAAATTCAATATCATTTTGTAGGTTAAAGACACTGCATCCAAGTATTATAAAGCCAAATGACTTGTTTCTAGAACTTGAGAGAATTTCAAAATATTATAATGAAGAATTCCCATTTGAACTGAAACTCGAAAATATACTAGATTTTGAATCAATAATTACAATAAACTGTAAAATTGAATCCACAAAAAATAATTACCTTCTATTCATCCCTATAAATTATGAACACAAATTTGAACTTTATTACCTACATCCAATTCCTACAAAAGATGAATCTAAATTCGTAACGATTATACCAGACGTTAAATATTTGCTTAAGTCCGAAAATGATAACAAAATAAGGCCTCTAAATCAATTATGTACTAGTGGTAATAAATATTACCAGTGTGGTAACTACTTGCTCACCACCCAAAATGCCGAGTGTGAAAAACACATAATTCTAAAGGGAAATAGCAGCAAATGCCAGTATACAAGATTGGAAATATCAAGAAACCACCTAGAACTTATTCCCACTATAAATCAATATCTCGCCGTTTTTCCAACGAAAGAAGACATCCAATTAAAATGTCAACGAGAAACAGAAACAACAAATCTTATTGGAATCTACTTAATAACTCAAGGAACATGCACTCTACAATTTCGAAACCAAGAACTTTCCTTCCAAGAACATACTATTGGAAGCCTAACCATTATAAGCAACCAAGAAATGAAGATACCGAAAACTAAGTTCAATGACTTCGATATCAAGTTAAAAAATTTAAACCTACAAGACGTTCCAGCAATCCAAGTAATACAAGAATTGCCGTTTCCTGAAGAAACTACACAATTCCTTATTCCAAGTATGTGGACCACCATCTTGTACACAATATTCATCAGCGTATTTGGTTACACCTTACTAAAATGGTATAAGAAAAAGAAAACTACCCTTCCACCACAACAAATGGAAGACACCCTAAGCTACAATCTTCACCTTCCTGGCGCTGCCAGAATTTAAGAAGGGAGGAGTTATATGTCATTCACCCTTTATAATTTCATTACATAAACAATACCGCCACAATTATGTAACGTGCATGTGCATGCTTGATCAGCGCTATTGCTGATATTATAATCTTAATTCCTAGAAATGTCGCAATCATTAGGAATGCTGAATTATCTTTTCTCTTAGTATAAATACTTTGTTATTACGAATATTAGTTTAGTTTAGAATTATATCCATACAATTGTAGTCGCATGTTGCGAATAATAAAAATAAACCTTTTTAAAAACTTAATCATCGCAATTCAATATTTAAATTATATAAGAGCCGTCTTACACGAGACTGATTTTAATACAAGTGTCAGTACAATAATTTTGCGCGCCAATTATTTAAAAATTTAATTTTATAATCCAGTGTTCTTGGCGACATATGTGGCCGCGTTCAGGACGACTCATCATGCGTACTGAACGCGCTTGATGACTATCGTTTGCTGGCAGCGCTTGTCATTTTACTCATCATACATCTAGGTTCGCTTGGTCCGTTCTTTTATTTGAAAAATAAATTCATCATGTCAAAACCAAAGCCATTGGTTGCGTTCAGTACAACTCATCAGTTGCCAGCGCTGACAAGCGCTGAGCCCGTCTGAACGGTATTTTTTGCCACTGTTGCCAACCGTGTAAACTTTTATCAACTACATAAACATAAAGCTCAGAGTTTTGAATTTAAATACATGATTTAATTAGTTTATGAAGCCGCTACTTAACAAGATATAATATATTCTCAATAAGTAATGCCATCTAAGGCGAAGATGTAGGATAAGATTACTCTGAAGTTGGCAACGAAGTACGGCAATTGATTATCTTTATCATTTTTTACTTCTCTCACCCAAGTTATTACAGCGTTAATATTACGTTGTAATCTCATAGTTACCTATGTTGTTCCTTTTCCCGTTTAAAAACATATATAACTGCTATGTAGTTTAGTTTTGACATGACGAGTTTCCTTTTCAAATATAAGCGCGGATCAAGCAAACCTAGATGTATGATGAGTAAAATGACAAGCGCTGCCAGCAAACGACAGTCATCAAGCGCATTCAGTACGCATGATGAGTCGTCCTGAACGCGGCCATTGACGGATTTATGCGTCAATTATTTAGTAAGATTTCATCCAAGAAATTAAAACTTGTTCTAATTTCTTGCTTAAAAGCTTGCTAATTATTTGAAAAAAAGGTGCGCAAAATTATTGTACTGACACTTGTATTAAAATCAGTCTCGTGTCAGACGGCTCTTAGACAAAAAACGTAAGGCTGAATAACTCCGTTATTTTTTTAATTTATATAATTCAAAAACTATTTTAAATGGTTTTTTGAGTATTATAAAGGCAAGTACACACATGTATGCTTTTATTTTTAGTATAGTTGCTATGGCAACCAACTTAATTTTTTTAAATGGAAACATTTTTTATTTATTTTTTTGAATCTTTATGATATTCTTAATGCAACCATGTAAAATAATATACTTTTTTAACAAAAATTTTTGATAAATTTAAAAAACATAATATTTGTTTTTTTATTTAAAATGATCGTAATTGAATAGTTGGCATTGAAAATACCTAATGTTTATTTTTTTTTTTTGAGTGTTTTTATGTTATACGGGGCATTAGTGTGACGTCACACGACAGTGGCGCTATTGGCGCCAACGTGGATTATCAAAACATCTATTTTATACATAGGTAGAAATACTTGTTGGATTTAATTGTGTCGTTATAAGATATTTTTTTGCAATCTAATGCACCAAAACGGATTAATATTATATTAAGACATATTTTGATGTACAGATTGTATACAGGGTGTAGATTAATTGGCGGATAAACGCCAGGTAACTTTATAGATTGTGCCAAAAGAAAACAAAAATCTTAATTCCAAAATGCTGAAAAACTTTTCGTTTGGCTTCACAAGGTCCTCAAAGTTTTGTTACGCTTGGCAACGTTGCAAACTTTCTAAATTCAAACCTATAATGTAGGCAACTTAATACACATAAAATAGGCAATTTAATACACACATCAAATTTTATTTTTTATTATAAACTACAAATGTTCAAATTGGCCACCGTTTACTTCTAAACACTTTACAGCAAGTATCGATATCAAATTTATGACGTTCTCAAGCATCGCCGGCGTTAAATCTGTCAGAGTTGCTATATTCATGTCAGTTATTTTAAATATATTTTCAAACAATTGTGCATTGAAATAATTAATATTTTTATTTATGACAGAATCTAATAATTTATAATAGTTGTATCAGCTGCAATGTATAAATTGTTCTATAATTCAATAATAATTATAGTACCTATTTGCTGGATTCACACATTTATTTTGAAAACGCATTTTAGCCGCATGGTGAAACGACAAAAATCACCGATGGTTTTTGTCAAGGGTGGTCACGGGATTGACATGGCAACATAGTAGTTGTTAATCCGAGACAGACATAAGGCAGACCGCCGCATACTAGACGAACGCAACATAATATATTTCGCAAATGCATCAAAACACCATTCATAATTTAATAATGCGGTATGTGTCGTCAATGTGCAACCTCACACAATTTTAAATTAATGATTATCAAAAGAATAAAGTATATCATAATATTTAAATTGAATTTTATTTGAATTTAAAAGTCACTGATGACAAAAGTCACCGGAGATGACCCCCTGACATTTATTGCATTGCCTACTTTATAATTTGAATTTTATTAAAAATTTTGCTACGTTGCCAAGCGTATTTTTAATTTAAATTTGATTTATTCTTCAAAAGTAATTTGCACATTTTTCAATGTTTTTTATTATTAAGTTTCAATAAACCTCGTAATTTTTATTATACTAAAAAAGAAAGCAAATTGGTACATAATATACGCAGTTAAAACAATATTTGTATTGACAAAATTGAAACTTTGTGGACCTCGTGAGGCCGAACGAAGAGTTTTTCAGCATTTTGGAATTAACGTTTTCGTTTTCTTTTGGTACGATCTATAAAGTTACCTGGCGTTTATCCGCCAATTAATCTACACCCTGTATATATATGTATATAATATATATATATATATACAATTATATTATTTTACATAATGAAAACAAACATAATCAATTAATTAAATTGTCTTAAGAATTTAATCGAGTATTAATTAGTTTTGATTATCTATGTTCCGATTATGTGTAACAAAACTATGCATATATTGTTTTTGCAATTATATTTTATTTGATAATGCTTTTGTTTGTGTATTAACAATGAATTTTATAAAATATGTTTTATTTTACAAATATATTATAGATAATTGCTTTTGATCTGCCAATAATACAATCCGAAACTTAAATAATCAAAATTTACTCGACTAAAATCTTATTTGATTTGATAAAAAGTTTAGCTGTTTATTATAATTTCATTAATAAAGTCAATAACTAAAAAAATATAAACTGTTACATATACAATTAATTAATAAACAAATAACAAAAATATCATCTTGGATAATCGAGGCAATTCTTTGAGTCAATTCTTGAGTAAAATACTGCCTATTATCATAAATTAGTTTTACTGAATATACAATACTATAGATATAATAAAAAATATATTAATTAACTTAAATTTAACAAATGTATTTTAAAATTTAATTAAAACATTTTGTGCGGTTATATTGTAGTGAATGTTTTAATATGTGTTAATTTAAAATTGTGTTATTAATTATCTACATATTATACATAAAATATTGTTGAACAAATAATCACTGCATAAACACTGAATTGCTGAAAAATATCTTATAAGGCCACAATTAAATCCAACAAGTATTTCCACCTATGTATAAAATAGTTTTTTGATAATCCACATTGGCGCCAATAGAGCCACTGTCGTGTGACGTCACTACTAATGCCCCGTATTATGCATAATACAGTAACTTAAAATCTTACGTTTTTAAAACTAAAAAAAAAAAAAAAATTTAATATGTATGTATTTTTTTAATTTTAAAAAACGTCAATTTTTATGTTACTATGTTATTCATAATAACATAAAAACACTCAAAAAAAGAAAAATTATTTATTTTCAGTGCCAACTATTCAATTACGACCAATTTAAATTAAAAAAAATATATGTTTGTTAAATGTATTAGAAATTTTTGTTATAAAAGTATATTATTATTTTACGTAGTTGCACTAAGAATATCATAAAAAATCTAAAAAATAAAAATAAAAAAACTATGTTGCCATTTAAAAAAAAAGTTGATTGCCATAGCAACTATACCAAAAATAAAAACATACATGTGTGTACCTGCCTTTATAATACTCAAAAATCCATTTAAAATGGTTTTAAATATAAATCGGTTAAAAATAACCGTACGTTTTTTGTCTAACACCCTGTATAACTTGAAGGGTCTAGTTGCAAAATCGGACAAACGCCATTTTACTATTTCCAGTAAAGCGAAATAAAACATTTCATTCCTAAATAATATTAAATGAAATAATGATTTTTTTAACGTATATATGTAGAATAAATATTTGACTAATTCTGTATACTTTTTTCTTCAAAATTATCCAAAGAATAAGTTTTCATAGCTAAAAATTGTTTTCCTTGATTTTTAAAATTTTGCGGAACTTTAAAAGACAGTTTTTCTTAAACAAAGATGACGAGTATTTTCGTTTTTTCTCAAATATGGATACAAACGTGCTTTTATATGTGCAAAAAATACCCTGAAAATTTCAGGAAGTGCCGTGTGCTACGCTCCGATATATCTTACAATGTATCCACAGAAATACTTAAAAATAGCAAAAAGGCTTAAATTTTAAATTTATATTTTTTGATGGTTTGTAATTTCTCAGGATTGTTTTTTTTTTTACAAAATTATAACGAATTTTTTCTTCAAAATTGTCTAAAGAATAAGTTCTCACAGACTATTTTTTTTTTAATTTTGAAAACTTTGCAAAACTTCAAGTGACAGTTTTTCTTAAAAAAAAGATAATAAGTATTTTCCTTTTTTCTCAAATATGGATAAAAACGTGCTTTACATACAAAAGCACGTATTTATCTATATTTGAAAAAAACGAAAATACCCATTATTTTTTTTTTAAGAAAAATTCTGCAAAATTTTCAAAATTTAAAAAAAAATTGTCTGTGAATACTTTTCTTTAGAAAAATGAATCGTTTTTTAAGAAAAACTGTCTTTTAAAGTTTTGCACAATTTTCAAAATTCAAGGGAAACATTTTTGGCTATGAAAACTTACTCTTTGGACAGTTTTGAAGAAAAAAATTTCTTATAATTTTTTCCTAAAAATGCAATCCTTAGAAGTTACAAATGATCAAAAAATGTAAAAAAACTTGATTTTTTTCAAATTTTGATTGTATATTACCCGAAAATGGCTCACTGAAAAAATCACATAATCAGGATTCATGTAGAGGAAGGCATTTTCAGTGGTTTGAGCAAAAACAAATTTTCATTCCGTACTCTTGACTCATATGGCCATATATAACTTATATGCGTCCTTGTATCGAATATTGTTCTTAAGTATGGGAAGGAACGTCTGAAACTATCTCTATTAAATTCTATTCAAAAACAAGCTATTCGAATCATAGTCGACCCAAAATTGACTAATAACTTAGATACTTTACAACATAGGCGTAATGTTTGCATTTTCTATAAATATTTTCATAGACATTGTTTAAACAAAATACAAACCATATTGCCATCTAAACAAATACTTACTCGTAGTCAGAGCTGTAAGGATTCAAAATGCTTAAATCATTTTTTTGATTTAAATCATTTTGTTGACTTAAATCTTTTGATTCAAATCATTTTTTTAATGATGACTTAAAATTTGTGATTTAAATTATTTTATAAATGATGATTTGTTTTTTTATACTTATTTAAAATATTCAAAAAACTTAAATCAATCAAAAATAATGATTTAATTCAAAATTATCAATGATTTAAATCAAAAATATTGATGGGGTGGGGGAGGTAATAGGGTAATTACCCTCTAAAATTTTTTTGCTTGCTTATCAATTTTTATTGTTAAAAATTACCGATATTCCATATTCGAAACAAATAACATAACCGGTAAATTTTTCCAACGCTTTAAAGCGTTAGAAACGGTCCTTTTTATGTTGTTTTTTGTACTGTAAAATATATATTTATCATTTATCAAAAAAAAAGAAAAAACTTAAATCATTTCTATTTCAAAGTAAAGTTTGACTTATGATTTAAATCATTTATATTTAGAACTAATGCTTATGACTTATGATTTAAATCATTTTTACACAATAAATGATTTATGACTTATGATTTAAATCGTTTTAAAAATGATTTGTTACAGCTCATTTAAATCTTGTCTTCAATGTGATAGTTTCAACGAGCGTAGTTTCACTCGTTGAAATTCAAAGGTATTTTTAAGCAATTACTAAATCTCACATTATAAAATAAAAAAAAAACCTAAAAGTGTAGTGTAGTAATTAACATTCACTATTTAAGCATTGTGTATTTGTGAAAACAGTGCTGTATATCATTGATTCAATATTTTTTAAATTAAAAAACTATGTTTAGAATTTTCAAAATAGTCACAATCAGAATAGATTTCAGATTCAAACAAACTATTAAATATGTATATCCTAATATTATATACACAATTGTTTTATTATCTATTATATTAATGCCATTTCATTTACATGGACTTCAGTAAAGCGTATAATTCTGTTAATCATACTTTGTTAATTAATGGTTAACTGTATTTAAGTGATTCAATAAGTTAAAAAAATACTTATCTGACAAGCTTGTTTAAGGTACCGCAAGTATTTGGGACCTATTTTATTTTATTTGATGGTTTTAAATCTTTTTATAAAATTAATACACTTGATAGTTGTTTATCAATGCAGAATGATCTATTTACAATAAATGATTGGTATGTCCTAATCGGAATAGAAGTTAGCTTTAAAAAAATCATTTTATTGCATTTTCTAAAAGCAAAACTCCTGTATAAATTGATAATATTCTAAACAAATTATCATTTAATTTACATATTCATTTCAGGTGTGATTGCTCAATGGCAGAGAGATATCATGCGAGCAGTCCGGGGTTCAATCCCTAACAAGACTAATTAAGAACTTGCTCTTTATACACCGATGTGATTTGGAAGTCAACAAGTTGTAGATTTACTGGGGCGATATAATATAGCCGTAAAAAGCATAAATAAAATTCTTAAATTTCTTAAATTTCTTAAAGATCCACTGTTAAATTTTTGGATTCTTCTAACAGGTGTTTACTTATCACCTGAATGTACTGGCATTTAATTGGTATTAGGTGCGTAAATAAATTATTGTTACATACATATGAACTGTTGTTGGGAAACTTAAACTCATAGATTGCTAAATTCAGACATTACTGCAGTACAGAGTTTATTATTGAATTGAATTCCTACATAGGACAATTGAGCATAGTAGTGTGGAGTCAGAGAATATTAGCAAAAGTGCCCCTGGTGTATACAAAGTATAAATGTATATGTCTTGCTTGCACATAAGTTAGTGACTATTAACCTTCTCCAAATTTTGAGAATAATTTGAAATGGTCCTCAAGATTTGGATATGGCATATAGTCGCTAGCGTCTGTGTAACCAGGATTCATACATTTATACTTTGCATACTCGAAGTCTTTAAGATTCTTTCACATAAGTAAACAGTAGCTGTTTTGTTTGGCCTGTTATAATTAATATAAGCCAAAAGCTTTGGCGCATATTTAAAATGATAAATAAAAGATTAATACTTTGAGTTTGTGCCGGTTCACATTAACTTTTATTTATCAATACAGAACAAATATTCAATTCTAGCAATAAAAATAAAAATAAAGAGTATAACCTAATCCAATCTAGCTTATTTTTACTTCATTATTTATTTTTTCCAACTAAAGAACTGCAAAAAACACTGTTGCGGGTTTCACAATCTGACACATCTGCAAATAATAACTTTGTTGAAAATTGTCGTTGCAAAACTTCAATGGCTAAGAACATGATCTTGGTTTACGTAAAATATTGGGCAAACTTATTTTATCATAACATCATAAAAAACTTTTGAAATTCAAATGATTAAAACCACATTAAAGGCGAGATTTGAGCAGTCTGTGGACATTGATTTTGTATAGTTTTGGATTATCACTCTCGTAAAATAATAAATGTACATTGATAAGACTTACAGATTTGTACGCAAGACCTTTACAATAAAGCTTGTTAATAAGATTTGATTGTCATACTCTATTAAATGCTTTGCAAATGTTTAGAACTATTGCAAGATTTTCTTTATGTTTGTTCAGTAGAATTTTCATTTGTGACCTACGTCAGAAGATCTAAGTTGTCGAACGTTTTGAACGGAATCCATATTGAGAATCTAAGGTAAAGTTATTTTGTTTTAAAAATTTGACAACGTGGAAATTAATATATTATAAATTTGGATTCAGACTTATTGTCTTTCTTTCCGTGTATAGGTTAAATATTTGCAATTTAAAAATGTTTCTTGTAAATAATAAGGCAAATAATTTGGTCAAAATAGAAGCTATTTCATTTACAAATGTTTAAAAAATGATAGACAAATTTCCATCTATTCCTTATTTCTTTATGCTTTTTTATTTAATTTCAAACGATATATTTTGACAACCCATTGCCTAAATGTGAATTACAACCGTTCTGGTTTTTACGTGATAATTATTGATAATAAATTAACCATTTTTGGCTCAAAAGTTAAAACTTTATTTTAATCGGGTTAACTCTTTAAACCTTGTTATGTGTTTGTAACAATAATATAAAGATTAATTATTATTTCAATATTTGTTGTTGGAGTTCAGTTCATATTTTTTAATTTAATTTAAATTAAATAAATGATTGCTATTTTGTCCAATTTAATTACAAAATTTAATTTTAATTTATCTCAAATAATTATATTCTAATTTAGAAAATTGATGAAATATTTCACCTGTAATGGAGTGAATGCTTATGGCCGGCAAAAAAGCAATCTGATTCACTAGATGTTTAGCAGGAGTTTCTAAATTACTCGATAGGTGGGGTGGCATGCAAAATGTGGCATCAAAACTCATTGCCAAACACGAATCAATAATCAAATTCCCCAATGCAGTATTTCTAAAAATAAATAACCAATTTTAATATGTAACTTGTAATTACCTGTTATATATATCCAGAAACTCATGCTTGTTAAGTTTGAACTTTATATTTGCTACTTGCGTTCATCCATAATATACCTTACAGTACCAAAATAATTACAATTTCCACTTATTTAATGCACAATGTTTGTAATTATTTCCATGTATACTTGTGTCGAAGCCCACTTGGAAAGAGGCAAAGAATCAATGAGGAAACACTGCTTTGCCATTTAAAGTATAGAGGTTGTTCACAACTGAGGTTTGCGATCGTTATTCTTACTCCCATCCATACAGCGGTTCTCACAAAGTTACAATGCATCAATCGATTTTTATTGTTGTATGAATATAACATTTGCGTTAACACATTTATAGATGTCGTACTTTGTAAGTGGTAATTATAAAACATATTTGACTAAGACTTAAGTCTTTTTTTGATTTAGAATAAAGTAATTAAACATTGCAGTTTACTATATATTATTAAATTGCATTTTTTGTAAAATTATTATTTATTAGTATAAATAAAAGTATGAAAGGTATACCAGATAATTTAATGACCTCAAAACTTTTATATTTATAGTAATCAACTCCGATGGGATTCTAGCAGAGTTTCAATTCCCTGTTGTATTTTGATATGACCAATAATATGCAGTATGTATTGTTTATTTTATTTAGGTACTAAATACGTTAGTGCATGCTTAAAACGGCATCTTTTACATGTTCCTCGTTTTTGCTAGTATTTTTCAACTATTAAAAAGTATAGCCAAACCTAGTTCTTTATGGTTATCGCCTATTTAGAAAACGTTTTAAATATTTTCTGCATAATTTTCTAGCATTGCCTACTTAATTTCTTTAAATTTATTGCCGTAATATCCAACTCTTGATAAAATACCTAATAAACTATTATCAGAATAATATTTATTAGAATAATATTTATTAGCGAAATGTATGTACTCTTAAAACAAATAAAAACATAGAGTATATAATTCATTTGTTGCTAAATTAAAACAAATTGTCCCAGCAATTATAGACATTTTAAAACTCAAAGTAAAATGTTTCATCCATTAACAAAATACTTGATTCTTTTAAAAATTACATTTCTTCTTTTATAAAACATTTTGATTTTTTAGATAGATAGCTTGAGGTTTTCTTCTTTAAAAAAGCAAATTTGAAAATATCAATTTCCTACCTTTTACTGTTTCAAAATCGTCCAAAGTATCAATCGTATCAACTATTAAACCAAAGAACGAATCAATATCTATTTTTTTTTTAATGTTTTCTAGGGATTACAATCTTACATATTTTTGATATAGTTTCAAAAGTATAATTTAGAAAACTAAGATGTTTTTTATTTATGTACAACTTTTTTATATATATATATATATATATATATATATATATATATATATATATATATATAGACAAAAAATGCAACAAACAAAAGTTGTTCAATTTTAATATACTTTTTACGATATGTTTGGGATCTTGTTGAGACTGGGTAAACCGCTCAATTTATAAAAAAATTAAAATGTAACGTCTTGCTGACAAGAACGCAAAAGTATCTGCTTATAAAACTTTAAATACATGCAAAGGCATTGTTTATTGCAAAGACTTTTAAACTGCACGTTAGAAGAAATTCAAGAAAATATAAATTTTCAAGGGGTAATTGACGTGCGTTGCATTTCTGCATTTCTAGTATGCGAGACTGTAAAAGCGACGAAACCCGTAACCATATTTTGACATTCAATCTCAGTCTACAGCTTTCGACAAACTAAAAAAAAAAAGATTTTTATAACCTTGCAGTCAGAGCATAAATTCCGTCAGCAATGCGATGTTTCAAATGTCAGAAGTTTGGACACATAGCCGTTCGTTGCGCATAAGAGCAGATTTTTGTGTGTGGAAAACCTCTGTATAAAGGTAGCAAATGTGTACAGCCAGTTACGTTCCTCAATATTTTGTAACTGTCCGAAATACAAAGAAGAGTTATTAAAAAAATCATGACAAATGACAAATTAAATTATTTTAAAGCACGTTAGCCGGCAACAATTTCAACACTCATAACCGGAAAATAAAAGATTAGTGCGCGTAAATGAGTTGATAAACAAGCATTTACCGCCTCTTGCAGCAAAAAAACTGCTAATACCGGTTAAGGAAAGCTTTGGTGTGTATTGGCACTGCAGTTTTTACAACTCCGATGTCATTTGTGATAATAGTTTTAAGTATTATTTATTTTATGGTTTTGCGATTGGAGTCTTTTACAACTTCGATATCATCTGTGGCATTAGTTTTAAGAAATTTACCTTTTACCTTGTCTACGTCCAAACACCAAAATCTCTTTACAACTTTGGTGTTGTAATTGTTACGTGTTTATTTATTTCTTTAGCTGTCTATTACGTGTTATTTATTTCTTAACTTATTTTATTATAATCATTTTTTTTATTTGCGGATGATTTAAAAATGTACAGAAGAATATCTTCTTTTAATGACTGCCATCTTTTACAACTTTTAGACTCTATAAACAATTGGTGTTTTATTAAGAAATTGTTCTTCAATGCTAATAAATGTTTTTCAATAAGTAAACATCAAAACAAATGTATTGTTGAACATATTAACATCATGTGCAATCGTTCCATAAAAATGTTGAGATTTGTTTATAGAATGTCAACGGATTTATCACCCAGTACACTAGAACTTTTATATTGTGCGTTCGCATTTAGAGTACGCTCCGTCAGCTTGGAGCTCTGCTTATAATATTCATAACCTTAATAATGAACAAATTCAAAAGAAATTTTGTCGATTGTCTAAGTTCAGAAGTTATGTTTTAATATGTGCAATTTTTTGTATATATTATTTTTTGTATTTTTTATTTTTATATATTTTTGTAAAACAACATTAATTATGTATATTTAATGTAGATGTAAATGGTAAGTTTCTATACCTTAAATAAAGTATTATTATTATTATTGTTATTATTAATTGTTTAAATTTATGGAGACGGTAGTACTGTGGAACTGCAACGGTTGCAAACGACACTGTTGTGAGCTAAAAATAATTCTGGTAAAGCACATGCCTTTTTGGGTGTGAGTCGTTAGTTTTTTTACGTAAAGTTTACCGTTTACGAAAATAACTCTCAAAACTAGACTCCAGGCAATCGTAATCCGGCTTACCGGACAATATGCAACCTAGTAGTATCTTCTGGAGTTCGATTGGGTTTTAACGCCCACAATCCGCTTTGGAGTTTCTTGTAAAAAAATAAGCAAAGTTGTTTAAAAGAGCATTTTATCGATCAAAACGACGCTTTCCTCAACTCTACAAATTTTGCGGCAATTGATTTGTTTTTGTCGTCTTTACATACGTTTATTGTGTCATGTATTAGAAGATCTTCAAAGCAGCAATGATTTTTCTATAGCAATTGAAATCATCGTCAAACGGGTCAGACAGTCCTTCCCCCGTAGATCGTACCTCAACCGCGCAGACTAGTCTGATTTTTACTAACTGCGAGCTTCCACAGAAGTGCTTATATCAAAGTCCAGAGGTCAGCTGGCCGGTCCGTTGGTTACTTGGTAGCTGTAGAAAAAAAAAACTTTTAATTGTTTTAATAGAACCTCAACGCAGGAAGCAATCATTCTTACAACAAAAAAAATTGTGCTAAATTTAATACATATTGCACATGTCTAAAAATTGGTACAATTTAAAAATAGTTTAAGAACTGAATACTAAAAAATTCGGCTACGGAAAACTGACTACAATCTATTAAAATATTTGTTTAAAACAGTTTAAATTTAATATTACACATATCAAGTATGACGTTTAGCAGGGCGTTAATAGTACATTAAGTACCAAGTAAGCGAGGGCGGCAGGCAACAAAGTGCTGCAAACGCTTTCTTGCCTGAGGTGCTTACGACTGTTTTTTGCCTGCCCTTGTAAGAAAACAATAACATGTTACTTCATTAATATTATTAAAAAAAAAATGTTTAATACTTCAAGTGTCAATGTTTTTTTTTAAACGTTAATGTTTAAATTGTCAAATATTGTTATGAGTTAACCAAGAAGTCTTGTAATACAATCACTCTACACTAGATGTCAATAGTTCTGTCTTTTGTATATAATATTATCAAATCAAGCAAATATTAAAAAATATTATTACTAAATTATGTAATAAATTAATTTAATTTTAATTTTTAATTGATAATAGCAACTGTTAATTTAGTATAATTAAAATTAAGAATTATATTCAAAAAAAAATATTATTTTTTTAACTAGCGCTATCTATGTTTTAAAAGCAAAACCCTTAGCGGGAGAAAAGAATTTTAGGTCCTTAGGGAGGGAAAACTCACTTCCCTCCCTAAAATACGGGCGGAAAACCCGTTTTTCAGAGTGGGCATGCAAAAAAACATTTTATTGCGTAATAATTTGTGCTGTATTTTGTTTTATTTATTCGAAAATATAGCTGGTAAATATTCAATTTATTTCGTGTCTCATAATCATGAATAATTTATTTCGTGTCTCATAATCATGAATACATTCTATGTTAGTGTATAGACTTGGATTGAATTTGACATATATCAAGCATTGAAGATCACTGGCAAATTAATATTTTTGCAAATTTAAAGTAAGGGCAAAAACCACTAACTCGACGACATTTTGTCCAGAGAATCGTGTTCCCCTGTTCTTTTTGCAATTGCGGTTAATGATACTGCGGCTTTGGTGGTTACACCTGTACATAAATGCCTGTCCGTCGACGATTTGGTAATCTACATGGCAGGAGATACTATAACACGTCAACTCCGGATCACCATAGACAAAATGAACAGAAAGGCACCGGCAAAAAATTTTAATTTCTCTTAAACAAGTACTCGCGCGCGCATTTTTGCCGCCTTACCCAAACCCCGCGCTTCTCTTGGAGCACTGGAGCATTTTGAACAAGACCTGTACCGAGTCTTTACTGCAAGTCGAGTGTACCCCCGCTAACCGCTCGTCACAGTTGCTTTGTACTCACGTACGCCGCGGCGATGCGAGCAAAAAGGGTCACAACAACAGACTCATATTTACCGTCAACAAAACGCAGCAACGCACATACAGACTCAGGCCTACTTTCGGAAGGCCGGTGTGCGCCCAAGCGCAGGGGCTAGAGGAGAGTTTTAGTGTTAACTGTCCGCAGTTATTCAAGGTGGATCTGGCGAGTTTCTACTCTGCTTGATGCTGGGGATAAAATTTCGATTTTCAATTAAAGTGTAACAAGAAACATATACATATTATTTAAAAAATGCATTGTTACCAAATTGATCAACTCTAGAGGCTTATTCTAGCTTTAGCAATAAATTGCTCTTGCTTTTTTTACATAGCAAAAGCATGGGTTGACAAATTTTCATGACAAAGTGTTGAAAGAAATAGCAAGGCATTGAACGATCTATATCGTAAATACGTTTTTAGCAAACGGTTGACGTATGAGCCACAAAATAACGCTCCTGAATATACATTATTATAACAAGGCTGGAGATCTCTATACTTTACTATGATAAATATTTCAACCAGTATTGATTAAAATTTAAAAGATAACTATATTATTTTCTCACCAAACAACTAGTATTTACATTTACAAATAATTAAAGAGCTTTTCAATTATTATTGATTAACCCGGCGCATTCACCATGGGAGCACACGTTTTCTTTTTATTTCTTATTTATTACAACCTATTGGAGAATGTATCTTCACTAATGATTGATATAGTCACTAAGCCGATAGTAAAACGTATTACTGTTGAAAGGTAAATTGGAGAGTGGATAAGGGGCAACAAATATTATTCGGCGCAATTGAATAGAACAGAAAGTTGTACTAAATTGAAATCGTCGACGATTAGATGAAGTTAGCGGCAACTTCGTGATATTTGTTATTGTGTGAGTTTAGTTAAATTGATGTTATAAGTTATATTTTTGTGCAAAAGTATAAATCTTTACAAAACTTCTCTTCCTTTCTCTACCTCTAGTCTAGAATTGCATTATTTTAGATACAAATTGTTTGCGCCTCAAGTTTTTCATGTTTTTTATGTTGCCTTTTTAATTTTTTTGTATAGTTGTGCATTGACCATTAGTTGCTTTCTTTGTAGATCCGTCAGTCCAAAAAAGCTGCTGTAAAAGTTAAATCACTATAATATTAGAGGTTTGCTCTCAAGCTTATTAAATTATTTAACTAATAAAGAACCAATAGTCTTCAAAGTTCCGTTGGTTTAGACTTTAAACCAATGTTTTTTTTGGTATTACGTTAATGATATTGTAATGTAACATTGGTGCAGACGTGTTTATATGCTGACAATACTACTCTAATTCATGAGCAGGCGGCTTCTCTGAAGATCAAGGTAAGTGCCCTAAATTAAGCTAAAATTTAGTTTAAAACAAAAAAACAAAACTAAAACTGAGCATGTAACAGTACACTAGTTATTGAGAACAACACGTACAAACATTTTCAAACAAACTTTTATGTAGAAGCTATTACACAAATTTTCTAATTTCAAATGCCGATAGAGACTGCGTGAAATTAAGTTAGATAAAAAATTGGCCAAAAAATGCAATTAAAAAAAAATACCACAAACAAATAAAATAAATAACAGCACAACAGTTTTGGGACCAAAACACAAAATCCATTTACATTGCGCAATTGGTCTATAATCCAAAATTGTTCAAACTTTTAAAACCATAAAACAAAAGAGGTTCTTTCTTTACTCAGCTGTATATTTGAGAAAAGATAATCTTTCTGGTATTAACAATCTACCCAGATGCTCACATAATTGTAGAAGATTATCATTATAAACTAAGGATTTTTCCAAAATATCCACTTCTCTAATATTTACAACTTCAGATAATCAATGTACTACTATTGACGTACTCCATTAGACCTTCACTTTAGATACCCAGTTAACGTCTTGATCTTTGTTTCAATCATTTTGCCAAAATTATTGTTCAACCTTTACATTTACAAATTTAATAAATGTTATATCGAATTGTAAACCAATATGTATCCTTGTTTATCAGCTGTAATTGCATCATCTCACTTAGTAATAATAATAATAATAATAAATTATCGGGGTGGTAACATACAGTTTTTCACAAGTCATATAAGTATAGTTAAATATTATGCAGTTAGGCATTATGGATCTTCAACAATGTACAAATATAATACCAGAATTTTATACATTTTTTTTTTAATGAATGTTAGGCCCTGTTATTAAAACTTGTTTGATTATATAAATGACGCAACGAACATTAATCCACCCATCCACCAGACTGTGCCTTTTACATTGTATATTAATTAACTTAACACTAACTCATTTCAGGAACGTTAAATTATTCGACCGCACCACTTTACTGCGCAAAAGTTACTGAGAACTCTTTTGTGTGTTTCACTGCGCTCCATTCGTGTCAGTCTAATTGTTACTGCTCATTACCGTTTTCACGTTTGTTTTCATCAATTTGTTCATTTTCTAAAGTCATTTATTGTTAAACATGCTTATTGGCAACAACGTCAAGATTACATAAATTAAATATAAATACGATTTTGATTTTGTTTATCATTTTGTCCATACTTTAAATTTTACTAAAAAAAACTTTACAAACATGTAGAGTAGGGTAAGTAAAATAAAGTCTGACTATTGTAAAAAATGATAACTATCAAAATTAGTTACAAATAAAAACCTTAAAAACTACATGCTATGTATAATTTCTCAGTTTTAACCTTATTTAATATACAAATTCAATTAATATGCAATAAAAAAAACAAAACCGTGCAATACCAACGCTATTATCTAAACGACAAGTATGCGTTCCATGCTGTCCTTGTGGCTGCTAATTGTGTGAATTGTACATGGTGATAGCTACTACATTCAAAAAAATTTCTAATATGATACTATGAAACAATGTAACTTGAAACTAAAATAAACCTAAATAAACGTAAGACACAACCGAGACGACAATTGGGAACCATGGAATAGGGGAAAGAAACGAAACTTGATGAACAGCTTCTACTACAAAAAGAAACATCGTAAGTGAACGTGGGTCAGCCCAAATAGAAGAACAAAAAATTAAATTGATTTCATAATCACGGATAAAAAAACAAGTAATCCGAGACGTAACCGTATTGAATAACTTCTCAACGGGAAGCGACCACAGACTAGTTAGAGCAAATATTCAGATAAATCTACGAAAGGAAAGAAACAAAAAGATCAAGAAAGAAATAAATGCTGGTTGGGCGCCCCCAGAAGATGTTGATAAACATATGGAACTTATAACGGCTGATCTTAAACATTTTCACCACAAAAATAAAACAGTCAAAGAAATAAACAATTAAATACTAGAAACCAGGAAAACGTACTGCAAAACAAAACGCACTAAAGTTAAAAAACTTAGCAACAGCACAAAAGGACTAATAGCAACGAGACGACAACTAAGAAACATGAAAAAAGCAAACTCACAAAATCTAAGAGACCTAAACAGGGAAATTTCAAAAGAAATAAGAAAAGATATACAAATGTACAACATAGAAGTAACAAAAAGAACGATAAAATAAAACGGCAGTATGAAGGTACTAAGGAAACACCTATCAAATGGTAAATCCAAAATATTCAAACTAAAAAATGGAACGGATCAAATAACCACAAATAAAGATGAACATCTACAAATTACACATGAATTTTACACCTTCTATATAAAACTCACAGACCAGAACGTGTAGATCAAAACATGGAAAAACAAAACAAAAAGGTAATAAATCAAAGTTCCGAAGTACTGTTGGACATAACCTTAGACAAAATTCAAACACGCACTAAAAGGAATGAAAAACAACAGGTCGCAAGGGGAAGATAAAATAGTCATAGAAGCAGTCAAGTTGGGGGGAGAAGCTTTATTAAAAACATTAAGATCACTGTTCAATGCATGTTTACAAAATGGTGCTATACCCAGCGTATGGAACAACGCAATAACCATACTACTACATAAGAAAGGAGATATAACTGAACTTGAAAACTACAGACCTATTAGCCTTTTACCAAACCTGTATAAGCTTTTTACAAAAATAATAACTAAACGGCTAACACACAAATTCGATTTTTATCAGCCCAAAGAGCAAGTTGGTTTCAAAGCGGCGTATGGTACAAACGACCATCTGCAAGTAATTAAAACGCTAATAGAAAAGTGCGTTGAATACAAAAGTTTTCGATACCGTCGAGCTGCACGCGATTTTAGCAGCTCTGGAGCAATGCAGAATTGACTATCGATACCCGAAAATAATCCAACATATTTACTCAAAGACTACTGCAAGCGTTAAACTACACGAAGATACGGATAACTAGCTTAGTGAGATAAAACAGGCATCTGAGGAAATAGGTCTCAAAATGAACATGACTAAAACCAAACTAATGACAAACCTTGTTCTCAATGGAAATATCTCAGTGCAGAATACAGAAATTGAACGAGTTGTTGATGCATACAAATACTTAGGACACAAAATTAGAATTGGAATAACACGTAGAGTAGGTCTAGGATGGGCAGCCTTTGGGAAACTTAAACATATTCTCAAAAAAAAAATACCCATCTGTCTAAAAAGGCAAGTTTTTGAGCAATGTGTTCTGCCAGTGTTAACGTATGGCTCAGAAACATTAACACTAACTGAAGCCTCGTGACACAGAGGAATATAGAACTGGCAATGTTAGGAGTCACGCTACGCGAGATTCCAAGCCTCCACATCCGCCAACAAACTGGTGTTTGCGACATAATCGACAGAGACCTTGCTAGATTCCAAGACAAAAAGACTCCTGGAATGGCGGCCACAAGCGGATAAACAAAGTAGAGATAGACCACCAACCCGATGAACGGACGACTTGAAGCGTTTCGTTCGAAACTAGATGAACGTAGCCCAGACCAGAAACAAATGAAAAAATTTAGAAAAGGCCTATGTCCTGCAGTGGACACAAATGGCTGGGTGATGATGATGATGACATACACAACAAAAATACTTGAAAACACATACATAAACACAAAAAAATCAAAACAATAATTAATAATCATTACGTAGAAATATCTAATAATAATAGTTCAATTATTAAATTTATACAATGTATAAAAATAAATTTAGCCATCTATAAGAAAGGTTGAATTTGTTAAAAAATTGATTTGGCCAATTTACATTCATTTGTCAATTTGAAAATATAACTATGTGCACATTTTGGAGATGTTTTATAGCGGGTTGTTCTATATTCTTTAACCAAAATATTGCTAAACAATCTGATTTGCTAATAAATTACAACAAACAATAAACAGTATTAATATTTGCTTAAAGATAGTTTACAATTTAATAAAATCACCGGTTTTTGCACTATCAACATTATTCACTTATGCCCTTAGGTTGACTCCACAAAATTTTGGTATAGCTAAGATCGCTGCAAATCAAACTGTATACTGATTTAATATTTAGAGGTGGTAACGCATTGCCTCCTATTAGAAGAAACGTTGAACTGTATGTTGTGCAAGAAAGACTGTAGTACAATTAAATCTTTCTACAAACAACGGCATTTTTGGTGCATTTTATTTAAATCAGATGATCAAAACAAATTTATTATTTAAATTTAATAAATGATGTTTAATTTATGTATATTATGTACCACCTCTAATACATTTTTATACATAAAATCTATAATAGTTATGTAATTTTATGTAAATTGTTTCTCCGACCAGTGAGATGCTAGGGACTCTGATGATACTCTCAAACACCAGTGTATTCTGGCTGAAATATTAATATTCTTTTAGTGCGTTTGTTTAAGAAAAGAGGAGTTGGCGTAGAATAGACTGGAGTGGAATGAACAACTATTAGAGTGAATACATATATCCAAACGCAATGTTGTAGTTTGATTCGACGTCATTTAGAAACTATTACTTTAAAGCTGACATTTGGATGAACATTATACTAATTTTAATTTAAGTTATTTCTTAGAAGAAGTATTACTTCTATTTCTATAAAAATATAAAACACTTGATTATATTACACTTGTAATTTTATATTGTCACCCCTATAAAACCATAATGAAAGTGAATTTTATAGAAATTCAAAATTTTAATTTTTTGAAGGCGTTTTATTACATTAAATTTTAAACATATAATCAACATGCATTTATAATCAAATTAGGTTTTTACATTTTTGCAATATTCTTTTGATTTATCAATATTTACAAAAATAGTGACTTTCACGATTAAATAAATGTTCTCTTGTGGTTGTGCATGTAGAGTGAACCATCATCTCCACTCCATCATCTGATTGCTTAAAAACATGGCATTGCAGATTAGAGTTAAAGAAGCACGTGGAGTAGAATAAACAAACGCACCATTTAAACATAATGTGTGACTAATCCTCGAAAGGATTGTGTTGTTTTAATATTCTAATATTTGTATTTATTTTTAGTTTATAATAAAATATAAGCACATTGTAAAGCATTTATTTTATTTATCATACACCTTAGTTTTGTACCGAACTTTTTCACACCACAGTATGTGTCTCACTCTTGGTGGAGCGGAAATTTGCATAAAATACATTATTTATTAAATTTAAATGATTTAATATTGTTAACGGCTACAATTTGCTTAGGTTCATTATTCGTTTTGATATTTTAGAGCAAATGTCTATTTGTACTAGTTCAGTTCAAAATGTAATCTATGAACATGGATATACTGGACAACTGACTTGTGACTTGATAATACCAAATATGTATTAAAAATATCTTACATTTTATCATTTTAGTTTTACACATTTAAAACATGCATAATATGCTACTAACATTGTAAACTAACTATTAAAATGTTCCGGACAACAATTGGTTAATTGGATCCAAAGTTAAGACCAATAATGCGTTTGTGATAAAAAATTAATATCTTCTAAATGAGTATACCAACTTAAACCAAATTTTAAATCAACATTACTACACGTATTGCTGACGTTTTACTATCATAGTTAAACTTTGTATAAACAAGGGTTTTTGCGGTACAGTAATTAAAAAAAAAACTTAAAAATTCTTTTGAAAAATTAAACCCGTATAACTTTTTTACAAAATAACAATACAAAAACCGGCAACAATCGTAAAGCATCACCAAACATAAACCATTTACGTAGAGCATTTAGATTTTTATTTGTAAACTTTATGTGCGTGCCATCTGCAATGAAAGTGATTTTTTTATATGTTAAATAAACTGAATTAATTTTTCTAGCGTAATTACCAATTAAAATATGTTTTAACATTGTATACATTATATGCATTATGTATATAATAATAACGTTGAGATTTTGTAAAAGTTTCAAGAAAATTGAATTGTAAATAAATCAGTGGCATGCAAAAGATCAAAATAAGATTTTAAGTTTTTGAATAACAATTTTTGTTCTTTTGCACGTTACCGTTTTATTTGGAAAACAATTATTTTGAAATTTTCATAGAGCTTCAACATTATTACCATATATGTAATGCATATATTTTCTGAACTTAAACTACAGTCACAAGAGAGATTTTTGAATCTTGATGTAAGTGAAAAAGAAATCTATATTTTAAAATCCATTTGAGTGTACCATTAAGGATCTTATGTCTGTTCAGATTTGAATTATAAATGCACATCCTTTATGTTCAGGTATGTATTAGTACTTTACAACCAAATATTACTAAATAAACATAAGTCGTTTTACATATTTATTTTTAATCATTTTCAATAATTTTTATAAAAATGCATCATATTAGTTATATTCCAAACTAGTCCAAAGTTTATTCTTTGTGAATTCTGACAGCAAATTTAGTGTACTTTTTGTTAACGTTTTTACTTTTTGCCCGATTTGTGTCTTTTTGCACAATTTGATTTATGATTTTTTTGTGTAACGTAAAAGTTAAATATTTTGTTCGTTAGAAGATCTAAACTTTGTAACATTTTGACAAATTTTGAGAATAAAACAACTAAAGGTGTGTGTTTTAAAGTGCAAACAGAATTTTGTTCACACTATCAAAGAAAAACGCGTCGTAGAATTTTAATGTTGTTTATTCTAAATCATAAACCTTACTAACTAAACACAAAATAATATACAATATATATACTTAAAAATTAAGGGCTAAAAGAGAGAGAACATCTATAAAGATTATAAGAAATACCAAATGGATTTGCGAGACGCTAATCCTATCGTTAACGCGATGTAAAAACCCAGTACATATCATAAATACAAACAGTTTTACAATCCCATTAAGCGGCTGTTGCAATTAATGTTTTATAATCCGGTTAATTATAGGCAGTTCCGTTTTCACAGGTATAATTCTTTACATACCGCCCCCGTTGAAATACTATTTCATGATTGAATTTCATCTAAGAATACGCATAGTTTGTGCACTGGACGTTTTATAACACCATCCGTAGTTCGGATGGATGCAACTCTAATTATTTCGTCCTTTCCGGGATGGATCTCCTCAATTCTTTCTTTCTTCTATTTTAAAGGTGGCAAATTGTCTTCCTGTATTATTGCCAACTGCCCAGGTTTAATTGAGCATCCTTTGGAATGTTTCCGTTTGATTCGTTTTTGGAGTTCAACGAGATACTCATCTTTCCACCTTTTCCAGAAGTGGTCACGCATTTGTTGTAGGTGTTGCCATCTACTTAATTTGTTTACCCGTAGATGCATTAAACCAGGTTCGGGTATGGAGTTCATTGGCTCTTCTATCAGGAAGTGTCCTGGTGTAAGAACACTATAATCGTTTGGATCATCACTCATTGGCGTTAATGGGCGCGAATTTAGGATCCCTTCTATTTGGGTGAGCATCGTCGCCATTTCTTCGTATGTTAAAAGCGTTTCTCCAACTGCCGCTTCCCAAATTCCTCCAAAATGCGGGGATCCATGTGGAATAAAGTGCCACTGCATTTTTACATCCGAGATGTTTGTCATCAGTTCTTGATTTTCTACGGAAAATAGATGACCCAAATTTTTCAGCTCAATATAAGCACCCTTAAAGTTTGTGGCGTTGTCCGAATACATCTCTTTACTGTGCCTCTTCGTGCCATAAATCTACGGAGTGCACTGAGGAAGCAGTCGGTGGTAAGGTCAGTGACTAACTCTATATGCACCGCCTTTGTTACCATGCATACAAATATAGCCGCGTAAGCCCTTATGGTCCTTTTGCTTTTTCGGGAACCCTCTTTAATGTTGAATGGACCCCAGTAATCTACTCCGCTCTTTAGGAATGGGCGTGCTGGCTCAGTACGGCAATAGGGCAACTCTCCCACGATAGGTTGTGCAGGTTTTGGTTTATTCTTCAAGCAGACAACGCACTTACAAAGAATTGTCCTTATTGCAATTTGTGCTGATATGATCCAATATTGATTTCTTATAGCTGCTAAGGTTGCTTGTGCACCTGCGTGGAAATTTCTTACGTGCTCTTCACAAATGATTAGCTTAGTGAAAGCATGGGATTTTGGTAGAAGAATTGGATGCCTTTTCACATATTGCAGCGAGGAATTTTGAAGTCTTCCACCTGCACGAATTAACGCATTTACATCCAGAAACGGATTTAAACACAACAGTCTGCTTGCATTGCTCAGTGGTCTTGCTGTCTGTAGGTCTTGGAATTCTTTACCAAATTCAGCTTCCTGCACTAGTCGAATTAATCGTACTCTCGCTTCATTTTGACATTTGTGGTCATCCATTACCAGATTATGCACTCCTTGTGCTGTTTTTCTTATGCATTGGATTTTTTAAATAAATTTTAAACACAATGCGGTAACTTGTATTAACTTTTGGAGCGATGAATAACGCGAAATCAAGAAATCACCAAATGCTTGTTGTTCTCTGTTGAGAATAAATATTCTTTTTACTTCTGGTGTATCATTCGATAAGTTATATGACGATAACGTCGCCGTATTGGCTATCAGGACGTCTGGTCCTTTCCACCACAATTTGTTGTTCAATAATAACGAAGGTGATGTCCCCCTTGAAATGATATCTGCCGGGTTAGACTTTGTATCTATATGGTACCAGTCGTTAGGGTCCGTTAACTTTTGTATCTTGCTTACCCGGTTTGCTACAAAGGTTTTCCACTTGCTTGAATCTGCCTTTATCCAAGATAATGCTATTGTTGAATCAGTATAATAGCAGCATTTTCTGAATTTCAGCTCTATTGTTTCCTTTACATTTTTTGCAAGCTGGGCGAGTAGCATTGCAGCGCACAATTCCAATCTAGGGATGCTGCTGACTTTGAGAGGTGCCACTCTTGATTTTGCACAAAGCAGGGTGCTAGTAGTTTCTTTGGTATGTTTGTCCGTGGTTCTAATATATATGCAGCAGCCGTACGCTGCTTGACTTGCATTGCTAAATCCGTGGAGTTCAACGTAGTCACTTTCCATGTTGAACGAGATACTTCTGGGAATGTGAAATTCATTAATGATCCCTAATTGGCTTATAAAGTTGTTCCATTCAGTGTGTATGCCATTCGGGACTGATTCATCCCAGTGCAATTTCTCCATCCATAATCGTTGCATAAATATTTTTGCAACAATAATTATAGGGCCCATCAAGCCAAGTGGATCAAAAATCTGCGCGATTTGTGATAGCATTACTCTTTTAGTAATGCGCCTTGTGGGTTTCAGTATGCTAGTTGAATAGCCAAACATCTGTTTTCATGTTCCACTGTGTACTCCTAATGTTTTGATTGTTTCCGTCTTATCCCAAGAAAGGACATTTTGTTCATGCGACGCCAAACAACACAATGTCTTCTTGCAATTGGATGCCCATTTGTGTAACTCCAACTCGCTTTCCTTTAGCATTTTGCTTATTTCACCACGTATGCGTCCCAACTCTTCAATTGATTGTGCGCCTGTCAACAAATCATCTACGTAAAAGTCTCGATTAATTATGTTTGAAGCGACGGGGTATTTCTCTTGGTTTAGATTTGCTATTTCTGTCAAGCATCTTGTCGCCAAAAACAAAGCCGGACTAGTGCCGTATGTTATTGTCTTCAGCTTGTATGCGACAATTGGTTGGTCAATGTGCTCTCTCCACAGGATTCGTTGATACTTAGCATCATTCTCAGTTACAAGTATTTGACGATACATTTTTTTTACATAGGCTGTTAAAACGTACTTGTGTGTTCTGAAACGGCACAATATTGAAAACAGATTTTCTTGAATTGTTGAGCCAGTTCGTAGCACATCGTTTAATGATTTTCCATTTGTAGTTTTCATAGATGCATCGAACACTACTCTTAATCGTGTGCTTATGCTCGATTCCTTCAGCACGGCATGATGCGGCAAATAATAACCTGCGTACAGCTCTTCCAAATCGGATATTTCTTCCATGTGGCCTAAATCTAAATACTCCTTTATAAAGTCATGATATTGAATCTTCATTTGTGGGTCTTTATTTAAACGTTTTTCTAAGAACAGAAAACGTTTAACTGCTATTTCTTTTGATTCTCCTAGGTTGATTGGGTTTTCCTTCCAGGGCAGTGACACTATAAAACGGCCAGATGGGTTTCTAGTGTGCGTGGTGATGAAATGGGCTTCGCATAATTTTTCTTCTATGGACCGCGTAACTTCTCATTTTCCCAAAATAATGACATTGTTTTTTCTAAGTTCGCAATTGTGCTTAAGTTACAAGTCTTTGCTTGGGGCGTATGTGGTACGCATCCTGTCACTATCCAACCAAATCGCGTTTTTTACAAGCAAATGTTGCCTTCACATGTGTGTATCTGTCCCACGCATAGAAGTTTGTAAAAAATCTCCGCTCCAATCAACAATTCAACTTCCCGAGATTCGTTAAAATTTATGTCAGAAAGTTTTATATTTTTAGGAATATCAAGGATATTCTTGTCGAATGATTGATACGGCACTTGCGAAGTGATGGTATCCATACTGTCACTGGTTCATATCCGGTTCGAAGGACCAATGTTTGAAAGTGCAAACAGAATTTTGTTCACACTATCAAAGAAAAACGCGTCGTAGAATTTTAATGTTGTTTATTCTATATCATAAACTTTACTAACTAAACACAAAATAATATACAATATATATACTTAAAAATTAAGGGCTAAAAGAGAGAGAACATATATAAAGATTATAGTAAATACCAAATGGATTTGCGAGACGCTAATCCCATCGTTAACGCGATGTAAAAACCCAGTATATATATATATATATATATTCAATAACCTCTTAATACCGTTAGGTGTCGAGGTGTCGGACACACCGAGCCACAGAGAAGACATGTATGGATGCTTATATGAGGTAACGGACCCATATAGGGAAGAACGCTACGCTCGGCATCACTTTGGGTTCACCCATCCAAGTTGTGACCAGAGCGGCCGTTGCTTAATTTTCGTTAGCGCTGGTATTTGTACATGCTCTCTCTGCCGTACTGCCGACTTAAAAACCCAGTACATATCATAAATACAAACAGTTTTACAATCCCATTAAGCAGCTATTGCAATTAATGTTTTATAATCCGGTTAATTCTAGGTAGTTCCGTTTTCCCAGGTATAATTCTTTACAGTGTGTTACTTGAAGAAATAAAGAAAAGAACAAAATGTGAAAGTGAAAATGAAAATGATATCAAAGATTTGATTAAAAAATTGTCTTATTTTAAATCACAATTTAAATCTCGCTGGATTATAGCAAATAGAAAAAAAAACAGATTTATTGAAAATAATAAGGCCTGGCTAGAAACATCAATTTCATTTCCCTATATATTCGGAGAAGAAAGTCGGCCGTCCGGCAATCCAGTTTAATATTTGTAGTGAGACGACAAAACGCCAAAAAATCCACTCCAAATGAAAAATTAAGTTACGCAACTCAAATGAGTTTGAAAGCTTCAGGAAAAAAGGATGCATCAAAAGTATTGAAAGAAATAATAACCATTTTTCCAAGACGTGCAACTAATTACAGAATGTCGTATAAAAAGTCATTTTGACCAAAACGGAAATGTATGTCAGGTGAAGATGTTTTAGTGGTTTTAATAGATGCCAAATTGACCAGACATCAATACAATGTCATAAGAAATAGTGCTCTTGAAATACTCCCGTCATACAAAATAATACAATTAGAAAAGTAAAAAATGTTTTAAATTTCTTGTAAACACTAATAAGATATAACTACCTGGTATTTCCCTAATGCTGTCGAGGTGCAAAAATACTGTAATAAAGATAAACTTGTTTTAATCCATTATGATATGTATAGTAATTACTGGACTATTTGTAATTTTTATATTCAATAAACTAAACATTTGCAATAGTGTTTTAATTGTTTGTGGAAGTATTTCTACAAAAATGCTTAAATTTTTATCTTTTAAAAACAAGTGACATTTTTTAGCTACTTCTCTATTGATTTGATCGTGAATTCTATTTTTATCCAAATTGCAAGATTTTAATTATAAATTTTTGGTTATCTCGCCTTATAAAGTAAAAGATTCAAAATTTTACTCCGCTAATTAAATTAATAAATAAAATAAAAGTGGTGGACCCTTAAAAATCACCCGAATTTATCAATAAAATTTTTAAAATTACCTTTTCTGATCAAGAGCTTAATTTGAACCAGTTTCATAAGTTACAGAATTTTACTCCGCAACTTCGTTTTCCATCTCCAATTTATCAATCAGATTTTTAAAATTATTTTTCCTGTAATTAAAAGCTTAATTTGGACCAGTTTCATAAGTTACAAAATTTTACTCCGCAACAACGGCCAACAAAATGTGTTTCGCAAATTGTTGACAAACAGTTTGTATTTTAATTAATATGTATGTCAATATTCCTCAACTAATAAATACTATTTTTTTACTAACAAGTTAATAAAAGCAATAAAAATAGTTAAATTTTTTTTTTAGATAAAATATTATTATATATTTATAAACTCTAAGAAGTTAGAAACAAATGTTTATTAGACGCTTATTATCACTTTTATAATTTATTTTAAAAACGTTAGAAATGTGTTATTGACATGAATTTAGTCAGGAGTAAAAGCACCATTACAAATTTTTAATTAGTCAAAGATAAAACATAAGCCGTTAAATTAAAATGATTTATAAATAATAATAAATATTCATTACACACAAGTATATTTCATTACACACAGTTAATGTAAAGCATCCAAGGTTAAGGTATGATGTGATAAATAACCTGTCAGATCACTCGATTGGTACCATGGCCAAATCTAGAACAAAATTTTGGATTTGCTATTGTTTCTTTATTTCCTTAAAGAAAGAGTCGATTAAAAAAAACTTTTCACTCCCTAATTAACAACAATTATTTAAAATTAACCAATTAATTGTGTTGTAAAAAATCTTATACAAAGTCATTGTTTTTTTGAACCAAAAAAAAATCCAACTTGAACAATAAGTATGTTTTTAAACTAATTCTAACGTAGCTACTATATTAGATTCAAGCAAAATGTAGAAAACTACCGTATTCATGATTTACAGATCTTTTTAAAGTTACTATAAATTACAAACAAAGAAGAAAATTATATAAAAACTACATTATACAGGGTGTCTATAAAAGAACTCCGGGGTTTTAAGACAAAATATTTTAATAAAGTAAAAAACGTACATACATGTTTTATACATGATTAGAAAGCTTACATTTTCAAGATTTTTTAACAACTTAGTAAAGTTCAATGTGAGCTCCGTTAGTGGCACGGCACACGTCGAAACGGTGTTCTACCTCTTCCCATGTCCTGGCGAGCATGTCTGGGGGAACGGACGCCACGCAACTCACTATTCGTTCCCTGAGATGGATAACATCTCGAATTTTCTCTGCATACACAAGATTCTTGATATGCCCCCAGAAGAAAAAGTCCAACGGAGTCATATCAGGGCTCCTTGGTGGCCATGGAATAGGTCCTTCCCTTCCAATCCACCTGTTACCGAAACGAGCGTCCAGTGACTCACGCACACGCAAACTGAAGTGTGGCGGCGCCCCATCTTGTTGGAAGTAAACTAAACCTTTCTCCGCCTCAATGTCATGCAACTGAGGATAAACATACTCCTCTAACATGTCACAATAGACATCACCATTGATAGTCCTTTCGGCAAAAATGAAGGGACCTATGACTCTGTCATGCATAAGAGCACACCAAACATTCACTTTGGGCGTGTCACGTTAGTACTCAATAAACTCATGGGGCGGCTGTGAACCCGAAATTCTGCAATTATGCCTGTTTACAGTTCCGTTCACATGAAAAGTAGCTTCATCACTAAAAACCACACTTTTTAAAAAATCATTATCTTCATTAATTTTATTTAGCATGGAAACAGAAAAGTCGAATCTCTTAACCTTGTCTGCCGGTTTGATATGGTGTAAAAGTTGAATCTTGTAGGCAGTTAAACGAAGTCTTTTACGAATTACCTTATGGATTGTTGATCTTGGTAACCCCAATTCCAGACTGCGTCTTGTTAATGATTTCTTAGGGCTTCGAGTGCATGAAGCTCGGATTCTGTCAACCTTCTCTTGAGACACACGCGGCCTACCCGGCGACTTTTGCTTCAAATTACTTCCTGTTTCCTTGAACGCACTTAACCACTGACGAATTGTTTTGTCTGTAGGCGGGTCAACACCATAGCTACGTCGAAAGTTTCTTTGTACAGTAACAACAGAATTAGTTTCTATGAGCCAAATAACACACTGAGCCTTTTGTTGAGGCGTCGCCATAGCGCGGCAGTCCAGACGACACTGACTGCCTGCCGCAGCCGCTACGTAATTTCAAGGTCAACGCTCCGCAGCGCTGCCAACTGTTGAGAGAAACATTCCCAATTGGTATGAGTAAAACTCTTTGAGCTGCTTGTTTCAAAGGAATTGATCAAATTTTGCTATCTTTTATAGTTTAAAAAATATTATTTTTTTAAACCCCGGAGTTCTTTTATAGATACCCTGTATAAATAAGTTTAAGTTTTTTAAAGATTGTAATTCATTACACACAAGTATATTTCATTACACACAGTTAATGTAAAGCATCCAAGGTTAAGGTATGATGTGATAAATAACCTGTCAGATCACTCGATTGGTACCATGACCAAATCTAGAACCAAATTTTGGAAAGGATTTGCTATTGTTTCTTTATTTCCTTAAAGAAAGAGTCGATTAAAAAAAACTTTTCACTCCCTAATTAACAACAATTATTTAAAATTAACCAATTAATTGTGTTGTAAAAAATCTTATACAAAGTCATTGTTTTTTTGAACCAAAAAAAAATCCAACTTGAACAATAAGTATGTTTTTAAACTAATTCTAACGTAGCTACTATATTAGATTCAAGCAAAATGTAGAAAACTACCGTATTCATGATTTACAGATCTTTTTAAAGTTACTATAAATTACAAACAAAGAAGAAAATTATATAAAAACTACATTATATAAATAAGTTTAAGTTTTTTAAAGATTGTAATTGTTTTCATTACTTCTTAAATATTAATGATCACAAAGTAATTAATAACAAGTGCTCATTATTTATATTAGGTTGATAACTTATCTCTAAATTAAACATAATTCCACTTCTCATTATACACCATTCTGTTGCAATTAAGTTCATATGTTCATAAAATCAATCGACATTTTGTTTATAAATATTAAACTGTTTTTTATATAACATTGTATCAACATTTAAAGATATAGAAAAAACACCATGTTTCCTTCTTAAGTTTTTGTCACAATACAAGTTTATATTAATTAAGTAAGTGAAAACATAATATATTATTTATACATCTTCCAAGGTTTTTTATATTGCATTACGTTACTTTGTGACTTGAAGTACCGAAAACTTTAAATAAAATTTTTATTTTTGTCCGTGCTATAAAAAGGTAATAGTAGAGCCAATATTACTACTAATTAGAGGGAATTTCCATAGATGTCTATCAAATCAAATTATAAATGTAATTTAAATAATTAAATTTATTGATAATATTAATTCTAATATCTACATTTTGTTTTTGAGATTAAGTAATGGTACTAACTAAAACCAAAACAGTTATGATAATTTTTTTAAATTTCAAAATGTGATATTTAGAAATTACATAACAAGTAAAACCACATTCATTAAGACTAGCACATTAAAGACAAGATTTAAACAATCTGTGAACATTGACTTTAAATATTTGTGGATTATAAGTTTTGGGAAATAATAAATTTAGAAGTTTCTTCCCATGCTTGGAAACAGTATTTAATACAAGAACTTATATAAGTTCTACTTATATATCCAAAAGTTGTACAGAAGTAAAAGACTGTTTACATCTATTAAAAATTCCTAGTTTCTTAAAAACTTTTGAAGCTATATCAACAACATGGTCGTTCCAAAAAAAATAATGTGAGATTGTAAGCTCTAGAATACAAAGTGAAGAAAATTTATATATAATATATATATATATATATATATATATATATATATATATATATATATCTATCTGTTGGGGAGCATATCGCGGCCGGGCTTGTATGGGAGCTTGTGGCGCATACACACGGCAGACCGCCCGCCGGGTTTTACGGTCTGTAAATAAGAAAAGGTCTCCATTGTATTGCTTTAATGGCACAAACTAGACATAATTATTTATTTTTATTATTATTTCGTTTTACAAAATATTATTTCTTCTTTAATCAAATTTGTTTGTGATTGCAGTTAAATTTAAATGTCAAAATATTAATTATCATTTTATAAAGATGAATTTTAAAGATTTTCGTTATTAACTTACGGATATAATTAAAATTAGTTACATCTTTATTTAAAAAAAGTAAAATAACAATACTGTTTCCAACTTGATTAAATAAATAGATTAATTAAATCAATCAACAACAACTTTATTTGTGTGTTAAATCATTTTTGTATTTAGTGTATTTTTTATTGCATTTTACAGTTTGGTCTATAAACAAGAAAAGGTCTCTATTGTATGCTTTAATAGCACAAGCTAGACAGTGTAGTTGTTCTACAGAATATTATTGCTTGCCTACATTTTTTTTTTGTAGCTACACATAAATTTAGATGCAACATATCATAACAGATTTCTTAAAACAAATGGATTTTAGAAGCTTGTTTAAAGACTAACAGATGTAATTATTATTTAGTAAAATATTTATTTCAAAAACTGAGATATTAATGGGTTTTACAACTTGATTGAATAAATAATCTAATTAATAGACATTAGCAATAACTTCAATTGTGTTTTAATATTATAAGTAATTACGTGAGAATACAATAGTTGTTTAGTAGTTTAGTAGTTGTTTACATGTTTAATTGTTTAATGCACGTACTAATAGTCAGAGTGGATTCATAAATCCGAGATTCATTTTGCTGTTCTTTTGCTGTTCTTTGATTAGCTCTAAGCCAATACACGGATATTGTGACGGCAACTTTAGTTGCATTGAGCCAATGTATTCCTCGCTTAATTCTCGGATCGAGTTGAAAACTATACAACCATCAATATGCAAATATTCTTGGGTGGTCCCAAGATAATTTAAGTCTAGAATTATATTGACGGTTGCATAGTTTTCAACTCGTTCTGCACCGTCACAATATCTGTAAATTACCTTAGAGCCAATCAACGACTATCAAAATCTGACTATTAATATGGGCATAAATGTTTAGTTATTTAGTAGTTGTTTAGTTGTTGTTTAGTAGTAATTTAGTAGTAATTTAATAGTTGTTTAGAAATTGTTTAGTAGTTTTTCAATAGTTGTTCAGTAGTTGTTTAGTAGTTGTTGAGTAGTTGTTGAGTAATTCTTAACTAGTTGTTTGATAGTTGTTCAGTAGTTGTTTAATAGTTGTTCAGTGGTTGTTGTTCAGTTGTTGTTCAGTAGTTGTTTAGTAGTTGTATAATAGTTGTTTAGTAGTTGCTCAGTAGTTGCTTAGTAATTGTTTAGTTAATATGTAGGAGTTGTTTAGTTAATGTGTAGCAGTTGTTTAGTTTATGTGTAGTAGTTGTTCAGTAGTTGCTCAGTAGTTGTTCAATAGTTATATAGTAGTTGTTTAGTAATTGTGCAATAGTTTTTTAGTAGTTGTTCAGTAGTTGTGTAAGAGTAACTCAGAAGTTGTTCAGTAGTTGTTTAGTAGTTGCTCAATAGTTGTTTAGTAGTTGTTTAGTAAATGTTTAGTAGTTTTTCAGTAATTGTTTATGAGTTGTTCAATAGCTGTTCAGTAGTTGCTTAGTAGTTGTTGTTCAGTAGCAGTTCAGTAATTGTTTAGTAGTTGTTTAGTACTTGTTATTTAGTAGTTGTTGCTCAATAGTTGTACTGTAATTGCTTAATAGTTGTTTAGTAGATATTTAGAAATTGTTCAGTAGTTTTTCAGTAGTTGTTTAGTAATTGTTCAGTAGTTGTTCAGTAGTTGTTTGATAGTTGTTTAGTAGTTGTTCACTAATTCTTCAGTAGTTGTTCAGTAGTTGTTCAGTAGTTGTTGAGTAGTTGTTTAGTAGTTGTTTAGTTGTTGTTTGGTAGTTGTTCAGTGGTTGTTTAATAGTTGTTTAGTAGTTGTTGTTTAGTTGTTGTTCAGTTGTTGTTCAGTAGTTGTTTAGTAGTTGTATTGTAGTTGTTTAGTAGTTGCTCAGTAGTTGTTCAGTAGTTGTTTAGTAGTTGTTGAGTAGTTGTTCAGTATTTGTTTGGTAGTTGTTTAGTGGTTGTTCAGTAGTTGTTCAGTAGTTTCTCAGTAATTGTTAAGTAGTTGTTTAACAGTTGTGTAGTAGTTTTTCAGTAGATGTTCAGTAGTTGTTGTACTCAACAATTGTTGTTTAATAGATGTTTAGTAGTTGTTTAATAGTTGTTCAGTAGTTGTTCAGTAGTTGTTTAGTAGTTTTTAGTAGTTGTTTAGTTAATGTGTAGTAGTTGTTTAGTTTATGTGTTTAATAATTGTTTAGTGTTTGTTTAGTAGTTGTTTAGTAGTTGTTTAGTAGTTGTTTAGTAGTTGTTTAGTAGTTGTTTAGTAGTTGTTTAGTAGTTGTTTAGTAGTTGTTTAGTAGTTGTTTAGTAGTTGTTTAGTAGTTGTTTAGTAGTTGTTTAGTAGTTGTTTAATAGTTGTTCAGTAGTTGTTCAGTAGTTGTTTAGTAGTTTTTAGTAGTTGTTTAGTTAATGTGTAGTAGTTGTTTAGTTTATGTGTTTAATAATTGTTTAGTGTTTGTTTAGTAGTTGTTTAGTATTTGTTTAGTAGTTGTTTAGTAGTTGTTTAGTAGTTGTTTAGTAGTTGTTAAGTAGTTGTTTAGTAGTTGTTTAGTAGTTGTTTAGTAGTTGTTTAGTAGTTGTTTAGTAGTTGTTTAGTAGTTGTTTAGTAGTTGTTTAGTAGTTGTTTAGTAGTTGTTTAGTAGTTGTTTAGTAGTTGTTTAGTAGTTGTTTAGTAGTTGTTTAGTAGTTGTTTAGTAGTTGTTTAGTAGTTGTTTAGTAGTTGTTTAGTAGTTGTTTAGTAGTTGTTTAGTAGTTGTTTAGTAGTTGTTTAGTAGTTGTTTAGTAGTTGTTTAGTAGTTGTTTAGTAGTTGTTTAGTAGTTGTTTAGTAGTTGTTTAATAGTTGTTTAGTAGTTGTTTAGTAGTTGTTTAGTAGTTGTTTAGTAGTTGTTTAGTAGTTGTTTAGTAGTTGTTTAGTAGTTGTTTAGTATTTGTTTAGTAGTTGTTTAGTAGTTGTTTAGTAGTTGTTTAGTAGTTGTTTAGTAGTTGTTTAGTAGTTGTTTAGTAGTTGTTTAGTAGTTGTTTAGTAGTTGTTTAGTAGTTGTTTAGTAGTTGTTTAATAGTTGTTCAGTAGTTGTTCAGTAGTTGTTTAGTAGTTTTTAGTAGTTGTTTAGTTAATGTGTAGTAGTTGTTTAGTTTATGTGTTTAATAATTGTTTAGTGTTTGTTTAGTAGTTGTTTAGTATTTGTTTAGTAGTTGTTTAGTAGTTGTTTAGTAGTTGTTTAGTAGTTGTTTAGTAGTTGTTTAGTAGTTGTTTAGTAGTTGTTTAGTAGTTGTTTAGTAGTTGTTTAGTAATTGTTTAGTAGTTGTTTAGTAGTTGTTTAGTAGTTGTTTAGTAGTTGTTTAGTAGTTGTATAGTAGTTGTTTAGTAGTTGTTTAGTAGTTGTTTAGTAGTTGTTTAGTAGTTGTTTAGTATTTGTTTAGTAGTTGTTTGGTAGTTGTTTAGTAGTTGTTTAGTAGTTGTTTAGTAGTTGTTTAGTAGTTGTTTAGTAGTTGTTTAGTAGTTGTTTAGTAGTTTTTTAATAGTTGTTCATTAGTTGTTCAGTAGTTGTTTAGTAGTTTTTAGTAGTTGTTTAGTTAATGTGTAGTAGTTGTTTAGTTTATGTGTTTAATAATTGTTTAGTGTTTGTTTAGTATTTGTTAAGTAGTTGTTTAATAGTTATTTAGTAGTTATTTAGTATTGTTTAGTAGTTGTTTAGTAGTTGTTTAGTAGTTGTTTAGTAGTTGTTTAGTAGTTGTTTAGTAGTTGTTTAGTAGTTGTTTAGTAGTTGTTTAATAGTTGTTCAGTAGTTGTTCAGTAGTTGTTTAGTAGTTTTTAGTAGTTGTTTAGTTAATGTGTAGTAGTTGTTTAGTTTATGTGTTTAATAATTGTTTAGTGTTTGTTTAGTAGTTGTTTAGTATTTGTTTAGTAGTTGTTTAGTAGTTGTTTAGTAGTTGTTTAGTAGTTGTTTAGTAGTTGTTTAGTAGTTGTTTAGTAGTTGTTTAGTAGTTGTTTAGTAATTGTTTAGTAGTTGTTTAGTAGTTGTTTAGTAGTTGTTTAGTAGTTGTTTAGTAGTTGTATAGTAGTTGTTTAGTAGTTGTTTAGTAGTTGTTTAGTAGTTGTTTAGTAGTTGTTTAGTAGTTGTTTGGTAGTTGTTTAGTAGTTGTTTAGTAGTTGTTTAGTAGTTGTTTAGTAGTTGTTTAGTAGTTGTTTAGTAGTTTTTTAATAGTTGTTCATTAGTTGTTCAGTAGTTGTTTAGTAGTTTTTAGTAGTTGTTTAGTTAATGTGTAGTAGTTGTTTAGTTTATGTGTTTAATAATTGTTTAGTGTTTGTTTAGTATTTGTTAAGTAGTTGTTTAATAGTTATTTAATAGTTATTTAGTAGTTGTTTAGTAGTTATTTAGTAGTTGTTTAGTAGTTGTTTAGTAGTTGTTTAGTAGTTGTTTAGTAGTTGTTTAGTAGTTGTTTAGTAGTTGTTTAGTAGTTGTTTAATAGTTGTTCAGTAGTTGTTCAGTAGTTGTTTAGTAGTTTTTAGTAGTTGTTTAGTTAATGTGTAGTAGTTGTTTAGTTTATGTGTTTAATAATTGTTTAGTGTTTGTTTAGTAGTTGTTTAGTATTTGTTTAGTAGTTGTTTAGTAGTTGTTTAGTAGTTGTTTAGTAGTTGTTTAGTAGTTGTTTAGTAGTTGTTTAGTAGGTGATTAGTAGTTGTTTAGTAGTTGTTTAGTAGTTGTTTAGTAGTTGTTTAGTAGTTGTTAATTAGTTGTTAAGTAGTTGTTTAGTAGTTGTTTAGTAGTTGTTTAGTAGTTGTTTAGTAGTTGTTTAGTAGTTGTTAAGTAGTTGTTTAGTAGTTGTTTAGTAGTTGTTTAGTAGTAGTTTAGTAGTTGTTGAGTAGTTGTTTAGTAGTTGTTCATAGTTGTTTAGTAGTTGTTCAGTAATTGTTTTTCAGTAGTTGTTTAGTTATTGTTTAGTAGTTGATCAGTTGATTTATTAAAATTGTTAATTTAGTTGTTTTTTTTTCTTATATAATTAAAAGAAATGTTACGGTTATTTATAAAGCCTGTTTTATTTATCTAACTTTAGAATTTATAGCAATAAATAGTTTTAAAAACATGATATAAAAAATATCGTTTTTGAGTTCTCAAAAACCAAGTACTAAGTAACTAAGATATTAGATTCTGAAAGAAAACCATTTGAACAGGTTTTTGGGGAAATATAATTATTATTTGATAATTTGTATTCTATGTTGAATGTTCAGCCAACCTAATTATTTACATTATAGTAAATGTTTAATAAATATGCAATGTTTTATATTAACTATTGATAAAATATTTGAGAAAAAAAGTTGTCATTTGATAAAGTATAAAAACAAACTAAAAAATGACAAGCCATATGATTGAAGACAAATTATAATTTATAGCTCTACAATAATCTTTTTTTTTTAACATTTTATTTTAATCTGATTTTGTTTTCCCCACATTTTTTCTACTTCCTTAAGTCGGCTTTTGTTAGTCTAGCCAAATACTTATCGATTACCGTATTAGTAGCGGTTCCAATATTAATACTCAGTAAGGTTTATTAACATTAATCTTTTTGTATTATATTATTCGGCACCAGCAAAGTAAAACTAGATTATTCAGAAGCGTCAGTCGTGTTGCACGTATTTTAGCGTTGAATGCACATTTTGAATTTTTGAGTTCAGATTTTGGTTATTCTTATTGTTATTGTTGTTATTATTGTTATTTTTTTTGTGATAAGTGATATTGTTATTATTATTTCATGTTTAGCTTTTAAAGTGACATTGTTAAGTGCTATAAAAGTTTTGGACAATGTCATCGAGAACGAAACACCTGTAAAACTGGCACATGCCGTGCAGAGGTAAGTTATTTTAATATTATTTATTTTGATATATTTTCAATTTGTTTTTAATATCATGTTTTTGGATCTGTTTGGGTTAAAATAAATCACTTCATTATGATTTAAAAGTACTTGATTTGCATTTTTGTCATATTATTAATAATGATTCAATTTATATTTATTATTATGGATAATATTACAATTTCAGTATAACCAAGTATAATCATTCATTTATAACTTTTTTGACATTGTTTTTAGAAATCACAGATATTTTAATTTGCTACAATAATATTGCCAATACAAATGTTTAGGGTTTTTGTGTAGTTCAAGTTATATAAATTGCTCTAAAAATAGCATTGAACCTTAAATATTGTTAATTTATGTATTAAAACTGAATTATTTGTATCAATATACATTTGCCACTATAACCTACAATGTTTATAATATAATTAGGTACTTGATTTATTTATAAATAGTTATAGTTAAGTTTGTTTATTAAAAAATATACAGACCTGTCTGTACATTAAATCAACAATTAGCAGATTACAGTATATTTTTAAAAAACATAATTATTATACTTGTACATCAAATATATGCAGATCATATCAAGCTTATTTTAATTCAGTTTTAATATGTAAAATAACAATATTGAAGGTTTAAAGCTATTATTCGAGCAATTTATATAACTGAACTACACAAAAACTCTAAATTAAATCATTCGTGATGGCAATATTATTGTAGCAAATTAAAATATCTGTAATTTCTAAAAAAAGTTATAAATAAATGGTTATATTTGGTTATACAGAAGTTGTAGTATTATTCATAATAATAAATTAAATCATTATTAATTACATGACAAAAATGCAAAAGAAGTACTTTTAAATCATATTGAAGTGATTTATTTTAACATAAACTGATCCAAAACTATGATATTAAAAACAAATACATATATCAAATAATATTAAAGTAACTTACCTCTGCACAGCATGTGCCAGTTTGAACAGGTGTTTCGTTCTCGACGACATTGAATTCCAAAACTTTGCTAACTCTTAACAATATCACTTTAAAAACAAAAAATGTAACAACAATAACAATATCACTTAAAAAAAATGTAACAATAATAATAATAAGAATAACCAAAAACTAAACTCAAAAAGTACATACAGCGCTAAAATACGTACTGACACAAAACACGACTGAAGTTTCTGAATAATCGAGTTTTAATTTACTGGTGCTCAATAATATAATACAAAAGAATTAATTTTATTAAACATTACTGAGAATACTGCACTAATCCGGTAATCGGGAACTATTTGGCTAGACTAACAAAAGCCGACTTAAGAAAGTAGAAAAAATGTGGGGAAAACATAATCAGATTAAAATAAAATGTCTTTTTAATAAGATCAAGTAAAAAAGATTATTGTAGGGCTATAAATTATAATTTGTGTTCAATCTTCAATCATATGGCTTGTCATTTTTCAGTTTGTTTTTATACTTTATCAAATGACAACATTTTTTCTCAAATCATTATCAATAATTAATATAAACCATTGCATAATTATTAAACATTTACTATACTCTAAATAATTAGGTTGGCTGAACATTCACTTTGGAATACAAATTATCAAATAATAATTATATTTCCCCAGAAACGTATTCAAATTCGTCTCTTTTAAAATCTATTATCTTAATTTACTTAATTTTTGAGAATTTAAAAAAAGTTATTTTTTATAACATGTTTTTAGAACTAATTAATTCTATAAATTCTATAGTTAGTTAAATAAAACAGGCTTTATAAATAATAGTATCATTTTTTTTAATCTGTATAAAAAAACAACTAAATAAACAATTAATAAAACAACTGAACAACTACTAAACAACTATTAAACAACTACTAAACAATTACTGAATAACTGCTAAACAACTACTAAACAACTACTGAACAACTACTAAACAACTACTTAACAACTTTTGAACAACAACAACTAAACATCTACTAAACAGCTACTAAACAACTACTAAACAACTATTGAACAACTACAAAACAACTACTAAACAACTACTAATCAACTACTAAACAACTACTAAACAACTACTAATTAACTACTACACAACTACTAAACATCTACTAAACAACTACTAATTAACTACTACACAACTACTAAACATCTACTAAACAACTACTAAACAACTACAAAACAACTACTAATTAACTACTAAACTACTACTAAACAACTACAAAACAACTATTAAACAACTACTAAACAACTACTAAACAACTACTAAACAACTACTAAACAACTACTAAACAACTACTTAACAACAACTAAACAACTACTAAACAACTACTTAACAACTACTAAACAACTACTAATCAACTAGTAAACAACTACTAAACAACTACTAAACAACTACTAAACAACTACTAAACAACAACTAAACAACTACTAATTAACAACTACACAACTACCAAACATCTACTAAACAACTACTAAACAACTACAAAACAACTACTAAACAACTACTAATTAACTACTAAACTACTACTAAACAACTACAAAACAACTATTAAACAACTACTAAACAACTACTAAACAACTACTAAACAACTACTAAACAACTACTAAACAACTACTAAACAACTACTAAACAACTACTAAACAACTACTAAACAACTACTTAACAACTACTAAACAACTACTAAACAACTCTTTAACAACTACTAAACAACTACTAAACAACTACTAAACAACTACAAAACAACTACTAAACAACTACTAAACAACTACTAAACAACTACTAAACAACTACTAAACAACTACTAAACAACTCTTTAATAACTACTAAACAACTACTAAACAACTACTAAACAACTACAAAACAACTACTAAACAACTACTAAACAACTACTAAACAACTACTTAACAACTACTAAACAACTACTAAACAACTACTAAACAACTACAAAACAACTACTAAACAACTACTAAACAACTACTAAACAACTACTTAACAACTACTAAACAACTACTAAACAACTCTTTAACAACTACTAAACAACTACTAAACAACTACTAAACAACTACAAAACAACTACTAAACAACTACTAAACAACTACTAAACAACTACTAAACAACTACTAAACAACTCTTTAACAACTACTAAACAACTACTAAACAACTACTAAACAACTACAAAACAACTACTAAACAACTACTAAACAACTACTTAACAACTACTAAACAACTACTAAACAACTCTTTAACAACTACTAAACAACTACTAAACAACTACTAAACAACTACAAAACAACTACTAAACAACTACTAAACAACTACTAAACAACTACTAAACAACTACTTAACAACTACTAAACAACTACAAAACAATTACTAAACAACTACTAAACAACTGTTGAACAACTGTTGATCAACTTCAAAACAACTACTAAACAAGTAGTAAACAACTACTGATAAGCTATTGAACAACTATTAAAAAACTACTAAACACTTACTAAACAACTACTAAAAAACTACTAACCAGCTATTGAACAACTACTAAAAAACTACTAAACACTTACAAAACAACTACTATACAACTATTAAGCAACTACTAAACAACTATTAAACAACTACTAAATAACTACTGAACAAGAACTACTAAACAACTACTAAACATCTAAATAACAATTTCTAAACAACTACTAAAAAACTATTGCACAATTACTAAACAACTACTAAACAACTACTAAACAATAACTAAACAATTATTTAACTACTACTGAAAAACTATTGAACAATTACTAAACAACTATTAAGCAACTACTAAACAACTATTCAACGACATCTACTAAACAAGAACTACTTAACAACTACTAAAAAACTACTGCACAATTACTAAACAACTACTAAACAACTACTAAACAACTACTAAACAACTACTAAACAACTACTAAACAACTACTAAACAACTATTAAACAACTACTGAAAAACTACTGAACAACTACTAAACAAATATTAAACAACTACTAAACAATTATTGAACAACTCTTAAACAAGAACTACTAAACAAGAACTACTAAATAACTACTGAACAACTACTGAACAACTACTGAACAACGACTGAAAAATTACTGCACAGTAACTAAACAACTACTAAACAACTATTGAAAAACTACTGAAAAACTACTGAACAATTACTAAACAATTATTAAACAGCTACTTATCAACTATTTAACAACTTTTGGACAACTACTAACCAACTAATAAACAACATTTACTAAACTACTAAACTACTAAACTACTAAACTTCTAAACTACTAAACTACTAAACTACTAAACTACTAAACTACTAAACTACTAAACTACTAAACTACTAAACTACTAAACTACTAAACTACTAAACTACTAAACTACTAAACTACTAAACTACTAAACTACTAAACTACTAAACTACAAAACTACTAAACTACTAAACTACCTAGTTATGTTATTAAAATTTTAGGTTATAATGGCAAATGTATATTGATACAAATAGTTTGAAATGTTTAAACCTACTACATTTAAAATTTTACGTAAATAAATGGTTATTTTTTTATTATTGTACATTTAAATGCACTTTGTAATACAATGTTTAAACAATAAAAGTATACAAAATTCTTTACGTTATAAATTAATTTTTGAGCAACTTTTACTTATTTATTAATTATTATTTAAAACTTAATTATAAATTAAACAAAAATTAAATTGTCATGCATGAGTCAAGTGTATGAAATAAAAATTTTGTTTTGCACAAACTACTAAAAATGGCTTTCTTTACATGAATCCTGATCATGTGAATTTTTTCAAATTTTTTGAGTTAGTTATTTACGAATAATGATAAATATTATGTGCAAAAGATACTCTAAAAATTTTAGGATGTGCCGTGCACTACGCTCCGAGATATCTTGCAATGTATCCACAGAAATACTTAAAATTTAAGCCTTTTTGGCAATTTTAAACTTATTTGGCAATTTTGTTGATTGCTGATGTTTTCCAAATTTTATTAAGTGCTGATAATTTTTAAACTTAACAAACTACATCTGTTCTATTAAATTTACTTGCAATTGTATTATGAATAGTACGACTACGATTGTTACTAAATATTCTATGAGTAAAAACATAAACAAAACTTATTTTTATTATTATTACATTTATTTAATTATGTACCGCAAAGTTTTTAAATTAATCAAAATTATTCTACTATAAAAATGGCTTAAGGTCGCATTTATTATAACAAAACATTTGTGGACAAAGAATTCGAATTGAAAAGGCTTTCAACTGAAATAGCAAACACATTTATTATATTACAATAGAGCACGATGACAGATATATTGCAGCGAAACTCAACAAAAAGTAATATAGGCAACGCAAACGTGGCTGCGAGATGCTCACTTAGAAGGAGAGTCATATGACGCCGGCCGCGACGTTACCTTTTGGCCGCTACATGCTCCCATCTAAGAGCATATCGGTTGTCATAAGCTCCCATTAATATATATATATATATATATACAGGGTGTCCGGAAAATACGTGTACAACGTTTGACGACAGACTCCTGACGTCAAAATAGGTCGATCTAAGCCAACTTAGTTATATCCAAAATTGTCTCGTTTAGCCGGTAGAGGGCGTCAAAAATTTGTAAATATTAAAAAGAAATTACCTGTAACAATAATTTTTTAAGTGACCTTGTTGCTATGGCGTTTAATAATTTGACAATTATTGACAAATTGTCACCAGTCTATGAAATTTACTCAAGTATACGATCAACATTCTTGAATTACAAGTTCATTTTACCATTAAAAATGGAAAATTATACAAACTCTCAGAAAGTTGACATGCTCCTGGTATACGGGTTTTGTCAAGAAAATGGGCGTCAGAGTGTTAGGGTTTACATGGAAAGGTTTCCTAACCGTCGAATACCAAACCACCAAACATTTGCCAATATTGAGCGTCATCTTCGGGAAACGGGCAGTTTTGAGAAAAAGTTTGAAGGCAGGGGTCGTATGCAAACAACTCGAACTGTGGAAACAGAAGAGATGATTCTGGAAAGAGTTGAAGAAGAACCAAGTACCAGTACCCGTCTCTTAGAACGTGAGTTAAATGTTCCTAAAACGATTGTCAATGAGGTTTTAAGAGAACAGTTGTTACATCCTTACCACATACAAAAAGTCCAGGAACTTTTACCGACTGATCCCTCCATGCGGCTTACATTTTGTCAATTTATTAGAAACAAAAGAATCCTTGTTCCAAATTTTTGTAGAAAAATTATGTTTACTGACGAGGCATGCTTTACAAGATCTGGGGTAACCAATCTGCACAACGAACATATTTATTCCGATGAAAATCCACATGCCATTAAAGTTGCACATCATCAGCATCAATTTAAAATTAATATTTGGGCAGGTATTATTGATCACTACCTTATTGGTCCCATTGTTTTTCCAGACAGGTTAGATGGAAATATTTATTTAAATTTTTTGCAAGACACATTACCAATTCTTCTGGAGAATTTGCCCCTTTTACTTCGGAGGGAAATGTGGTATATGCATGATGGTGCCCCGCCCCATTTTTCCGTTGCCGTTCGGCAATACTTACATCATCAATATCCCAACCGATGGATTGGAAGAGGCAATGATGCACCAGTAAAATGGCCACCACGTTCTCCTGAGTTAAATATGTGTGACTTCTTTTTGTGGGGCGCTATTAAAACAGAAGTTTCCAAAACTCCGGTAAACACACGCGATGATTTATTGCAGCGGATTTTAAATTCAGGCAACCATTTTAATAATCCCGAGACATTAGATAGGGTCCAATATCATTTTTTAAAGAGTGTTAATAAGTGTATTCAGCAAGATGGCGGTCATTTTACACATTTGCTTAAGTAATGTTTTTGTTTTACTTAGTTTCTTACAATAGATACTCTCAACTTTGTTATACTTTTGTTTTTTTTACGCCCTCTACCGGCTAAACGAGACAATTTTGGATATAACTAAGTCGGCTTAGATCGACCTATTTTGACGTCAGGAGTCTGTCGTCAAACGTTGTACACGTATTTTCCGGACACCCTGTATATATATATATATATATATATATATATATATATATATATAAGTATATATATATATATATATATTTGTTGTTTAGATTGATATTTGGTACTTTAGATTAATACTGGTCAGATTTAAATTGACCAAGTTAGGAGACCCCAGTCAGATATTGTTTTAAGTCTTTGTTTATTAATCCTACAGTTTTTAAGCTAGAAATTTTAAGACGCTTTGTCATGTTTGTCGAAATTAGGAAATTTTTCTAAAGTAAAATTTTATTTGTGACTCACCGTGGACTAATATAATATCAGAAGATGTTGTGATTGAAATCCATATTGAGTATCTGAGATAAAGTTATTTTGTTCTAAAAACATGACAATGTGGAAATTAATGTTTTTAAAAAACTTGATTGGACAGTAATGCAATTAGTATTATTTGAAGACTTGTCTCTTTTTTTAGGTATAGGTTGAACGTTTGCAATTTTCCAAAAAATCAGAAATGTTTTTTTTGTATAATAAGGCAAATATTTTATTTGTAACCCAATAAAACAACAATAATATTAGTATTGACACTATAGATTATATACCCTAATCTCTAAATAATATCATTGTTTGCTTGAAATAACCGCGCAAAATAAATGTATTGACACTTAGCAAGTATTGGCATGTGTATCAAATAATATTGTGTTTTTATCTGAAATGATGAAATTAATAGAAATATTGATACATGTAGTTATGCAGTAATTGTGAACTTGAATTTTAATTAAAAAATTAACTAACAAAACTCACACTTCTAAAATATCTGTGCAACACTTAAATAATGAGATTGTGCCTAAAACTAAAATACTCCTATCAGATCAATCTACTGATACTCATACTCATACTGATACATCCCGTATGAAAAGTTCCATTTAATTGGTCATTCGCTTGGTTCATATATAATGGGATACGCAGGTATTTATTGATGCATTGATTCTATAGCACTTCATATTCAACCAACCATTGTCACAATGTAATACATGTATAATCATGTGTCTGTATATAATATGAAATAAATATATTTATCACTACTATTATTAATTATAGGCAAACAAATCTTTCTTCAAACTCATCAAAAAATTGGTCGAATTACTGGCTTGGACCCGGCTGGGCTTCTTTTTAATGACAACGATATTGAAAGAAGACTAAGTAAAAATGATGTACTTTTTGTAGATATTATTTATACTGATTCATTAATGCTTGGTTACAAAACATCATTAGGCCATGCTGATTTTTGGCCCAATGGAGGATCTTTCCAGCCCGGGTGCTATTTTGATTTTTCAGGTTGTTCTCATCTTCGAGCTCTTAAATATTTCACTGAAAGCATTGGCACAAAAGCTTTTCCATCATTAAAATGTGATTCAATGAGTGAGTTTAACAAAGGAAATTGCAATTTAAATAAATCAAAATTCAACTATTGGATTTGGTACATATTTATAATCTTATTAAAATATTTGTCGTTACTAATAAACTAAAATAAACAATATTAAAAATTAATAATATTTAATTTCTGCATCCTTACTACCACAATGCAATGATAAACCACCTAAAATATCAATTTATTTTATTTATTTAATCCTATGCCTTTCAATCAATACAGTGTAAGACGTACCTACACTTTTATTTCAATCATTGTTTTTTTTATTAAAAAAATCTATTCCTTTCTGTTGTATGTTATTCGTTTTACCTCTTCCCAAGTTGTCCTTTTTCTTTCTGCTTTTTCTCTTAATGCCTTGTTCCATTCCTTGCTTACTTTTCCTATTTGGTTTTTCCCTATTGCTCGTGTCTCATATATTCTCCTTGTGCTTCTATTTTATTCATTCTGCAGATATGACCAAACCTATCTTTTTGTTATTTATTCGTTTATTGGTTGAATCTGAAAGTTCTGTATTGTTTTATCTTATCTTTTTTGTTTTTATTTTCTATTTTTTGTAAGAACTTTATTTCAAAGCGTTTGTTCTTGTTTTTTTTTGTTTTTCTGTCATGATCCACGTTTTGCTGCTTTTTTAATTTAATTTTTTTTTTGTAGAAATATTTTTACATTTTGTTGTGGTTTTTTTACTTAGTGTTGATTTTTTTCAGCAAAACTTGTCATTCCTACAGTGTACTGTACTTAACAGGTCATAATGCCTTTACGCCCTATTGTTGTATAGTAATAATAAGTTTATTTACGGCATACGCCTTTTCATACAAAAAAATATATAAATAAATAAATATTCATTGTATATGGTGTTTCAAAGCAAAATACAAAAAATAACATAAAGTACATAAATATTTTATTTCATTTCATAAGTTTATATCACGACATATACTGAATAATGGTGAAAATATGTAAAAATTGTTATGATTTTGATGATCATTACAAAGCCTCATACATCTAGAAATTGGATTTAGTAAAAGTAATTCGTCTTATGTAATTCGCACTTAAAAACACTCGATTGTCGTGTGTAACGTTGTTGATTAAATTTTTCCAATAAAAAAAGACAATATATTTTGCCATGTATTAATTTATAAATAAAGTTTAAATCAAAAACTGCACGACGATCTTTCAGAGGACTAACTAATTAAATAATTCAGCAGCATGATTCCGATGCATATTGATGTTAACTAGACTCAGTTTGTAACATAACGTTTTTAAAAATTTAGTTTGAATTTGCTCAATTTTATTTATGGTGCCTACTTGATATGGTGACCAAACTACCCAATTATTCTAAAACTGATCTAATTAATGATTTATATAAAACAACATAAACACTTGGATTTAAATCACATGATAAACGGTTAACAAATTCGAGCATCTTTTTAGATTTTAAACTTATTTCCAAAAAATGACAATTAAAGTTCAATTTTGTGGCAAGAATTATTGATTATCGATTGAAGATAAGCGAGGAAAACGTAAAACTGCAAGGATTGTTGGTAAAAGACTTTGTGCTGTACAAAAGGTGTATCAGCGTCACTACAAACAGAGATGACCGTTTTTTGATGTCCACAAGTTTGCGGAATAGAACAGCTTCTGCAGGTTATCTACGAAATCAACTCCATGAAGTTAGAGATGTACACCTTTACAACGCTGACATCGTGTTGCAATATTGGATTTTGCCTAAAATCACCGGGCATGGAATAATGAGGACTAGAGCAGGGTTCTGTTTTCAGATGAGTCGCGCCTTTGCCTTATTAATTAATCAAACGGGCGTCGAAAATTGTGGAGAAGACGCAAAGAAAGATACGCTTCAGATTGTATTAATGAGCGACTTCCATTTGGCGGTGAGTCGATTATGGTTTGGGCAGGAATTTCTACCAAAGCACGCACAGAGTTGTTTTTTATAGAGAATGGCTCCCTGACAGCTCACAGATACATTATGAAGGTTTTCAAAAATCATGTTATGCCGTTCATGACAACGATGGGCTAGCGCGGCATTTTCATACAAGATAATGCTAGACCTCACGTAGCCAGAGTTGTCAGAGATTATCTGGATGAAGTGGAAATTTCGCGGTTTGATTGGTCAGCTCTCAGCCCGGACATGAATCCAATAGAACATGTCTGGGATGAGTTGGGAGCTATTGCAGAAATAGAATAATATCGACGAAAATGTGATCCTTAATTTAATTCAAAGTGTTGCTCGTCGACTTCAAGCAGTCATTAATGTAATACTCGTTATTAGTAAAGTTTTTTTCCATACTTTTTGTTCCTTATTAGTCCTAAGAACAAAAATTTAAACTTAAACAATAAATATGCTTTACAATTCAACATTAAATTTTTAATTTAGTGTCAATAATACTTGCAACCCAATATACTGTGCCTACAATAGAACAACAACGATCAGTCAGGCCCAAGCCAAATATTTACAAGTAAATAACTATTAAGTAAAGTAATTGTGTATAATTAGACTACAAGTTTTTTACCGATTTATACAATAATTAAACTACCAACTCGTCCACGTACCACACTGCAGAACTTCAATGCAGCAAATAATTCGTCAATGCAAAAACAACCCATTACCTACAACTTTCTAAAACTCAAAACTCTAGTTTTTAAAAATACCTCAAAACAATGTCTAAGCCTCTATTTGCACGTACAACATTCTTGAGGCACAATAACTACACATATCCATATCAACAAATATAATTTTTGAATTTGAAACATCACCACGTTCCCAAAATGTATTACTGCATTTTTCATGTAATTTCCAAAATACAATTCAACATAGACTAATTAATTGCCCACCAGTTAACAACATCATTCATTGCTTAATAGTTTAGATTCTAGTACAACCTATACAATACAAGTATCAATTCCTACCTTTCCGAAAATTAAATTAAGTTTAACCAATTGCTCACGTTACATTTCATAAATAAAAGTATCAATTTAGAATGTGTTTAAAAACTAACAAAACATACGTTGACGTAACCACAAACTCCAACCCTCACAAAAATGCAGTGGTATCCACAGAAACCAAGTATTCGATACAACTCCAAAGAACCAATACGCATTTTACAGTCATTCAACAATTCTCTAAGTCTTTGAATAAAATATTTCCATTTTAACTGCTTATTAGAAAACTGCTGCCAAGTGTTCACAACTAGATCTGTTTCTGAATTATAAACAATTTACAATTTACGCTTCCAAAAATTAAGTTTTTAATCAAATAACTCATGTTATGTTTTATAAGTAAAAGTATATGTGTTTAAAAATTAACAAAACACACACTGTCATAACCACAACATTCACAAAAAGCATTCAAAACTAATTCTAAATAATCATATGATTGCAAATTTTGTTAGTTTTGAATTGCTATTTGGCAAACGATAGTACACAGTTTATCATTAAAATAAGAAAAATAAAAAAACTACAAATTTCTGGCATATTATCTCAAAAAGGCTCTTCCTCATGCATAAACATATTTGTTTGTCATTTTTCATTCATAATTTTATTTAAATTATTTATTCTTAAACTTTTGCATGACAAATTACGGTTAAAACAAAGTAGCCACTTCAACGCTAATGTTATTGTCCGTAATTTCTAGTACTTATGTGCATTAATTTGTTACTCATAAAAGTTATTGGCACTAGATTTATACTATCAAGAATACAACATTCTTCAGATAACGTTATATTCACAAATCCTTTGTTTTACTGCTTCTGTGTTACAGCTGCTCGGATAAGTCAATTCCCTGTTTATGTACATTTAAAAAATTTGTGCCTAATTTGATGCAGTAGCATACATTTAATAAAGTGCACAGTATAATTTTATGTACATATCCCAGTCAAGTATTAATTTGTTAAGTTCAATAATGTTTTCATTCAAATACGAACTGTTTTATTCAGATACCAGTGTTTATATTTACTTACATTTTTTTAATAATTGACGCAAGCTCTTCAGCCATTACACCAAAATCTACGTCTACGTATACCAAAAATCTACATATGATAATCATTTTAATATAATGCAGTCATACTTTTAAAAACCAATTTAAAATATTACATACATCTAATAACAGTCTTATGCCCGTATTCATAAACATTTTTATAACGATTCATTATCAAACGAATCATTATAATTTAATAAACATTAAAAATGAGTCGTCTAGATTTAAAACCAGTTAGATCACCAAAATCAAATTTTACAAGAATTTAAAAAAAAGTATAGTATTCTCAGAAGGATAGCACTCCATAACTCACTAATAAACAATAACAAACTAACAACAAAGTATGTAAGATGATGTTCACTACGAATGACAACTGTAGGAAGGCAGATCAGCTGATATTAACATCTTAGCTATCAGGTTTTGAAACTTATGTTCAATTACATAACTGGTTTTAAAACTAACCTAAATACTCATAGGCTACAATGAGTGAAAACAAACTGGATTTAAAGCTTGAAACTTACTAGGCACATGTAAAAAGCTATAGACTAGCTGAAAATGAAATAATCTCAAATTCATAAAAAAATGATGAAACTGGTTTTGAATCTAGACTAGTCAAATATAATTATATTCATAAATAAATTGTCAATAGATCTGTTCCAACATAAAATTTGGACAGTTTGCAAACCGTCCAAACTGTGCACACAAACAAATATTTATTATCCTTAGGCAATCTTTTATACACAGTAATTTGTTTGTGTGCATAGTTTGAACGGTTTGCAAACCGTACAAATCGTATGTTGGAACAGACCTATTATTTAAATTATTTAGTAACTTTTTAGATACTTTTGTTTTTTATAAGTTATTAATGTGTTAACCTATACTATCTAACCTCAAATACTGTGAAATAAGATAAACTAAAACAATCGTCCTAACTTCACAAGATTATTTAATGCTAAATATATAGTTCATTAACAAAGTAAACATTATCAATAGCTACTAACTGGTTAGTGTGTAAATGAAATATATTTTTAGCATTAGATAAATCTTGTGAAGTAAGGATTCTTTAATGGACCAAAAATAGTGAGTTAAATTTAATGAATAATATAATGAGCGTTATTTCTAATAAGTGTTTATGAATACGAAAATTTGATTAAACGTTCCGTTATATTTTTAACAAATCCTTATATGTTTAATGACGTTTTATGAATACAGGCATTAATCTTAATCTACAAGCATTTATGTAAATTAATAAATTCAATAAACAAGGCATTATATATAAACTTTTATTTCTTTTTTTTTTGCCTTGAAAATCATACAACTTAACACAACATTTACCATATAACTTAATTCAGAACTAATATAATATATAACTTTAACGTTAGAGAATTGCCGGGTTTAGTCGCACCGTCCTGTTGGGGTGCCACTAGTAGTATTGTTATAGAAAAATATTAAATCCTATTACATCTACAAAAATATTGGTGAACTTTTCTCTCTAGAAAAATGTTGACACTTATAGCGCCGTTTTTAAATTAAAATTGATTCTTAAAGGACAAAACGCCAACCAACTCAATAACCAAACGATAAGATTTTAGTCATCACTCTTTTTATATGTTGAACTACATACAATATTCTATGTCTTCATGTTTTTATTTAAATACCGCCGTCATCCATTTCATTTCTCTTTCATCTTCTTTCAGTACTTCATTTCTTCCTATTTGCTTTTTTCTCATTCTTTTAGCATGCGTTCTCTAGGTTTTCTCCAGCTTCTCGGCATATACTACACATTATCTTTTTGTGCATAAAACATTTGCACACTTTCTCTTCATTTCTACGAAAATCTTGCAATCATTTTTTTTTACAACTTACACTTTCTAGGTACTTTGTTAGTGCATCAGCTATGATATGTACATAATTTGCACTGTATCTAGATTCATTTATCCGTGTTCTTCGCTATTGCACTTGTATACCTCTATTTCTCATTATAATTTCCATCCACATATTTTTTCTATCCACTCTCAATATTTCTACTTTCTCACTAGCATATCTATCCCTGTTAAAATATTTTTCTTTGCATGTTCCCATTTTACATTTTTCGATCATTTTCTCCTTCAGGCATTTTTATAATATTTTACATTCATCTTTTTTCTTTCGCTCTTTCTTCATACTTCATTGCACGCTTTCCTGCTATTGCTCTTAATTTATTCATTTTAACTCTTTTATTACAATGTATGATGGAATCTCTTTGTTTACCTCTAATACCTATCTACAGTATTTTGTTTGAGTAGCCTCTTATTTTTCTTGCTCTTTCCATTCTCAAATTTCTACTTACTTATACAATAACATACTTCTTACTAAATTATCAAATATCATTCCCTTTATTTTCATACATTCAAATTTTCTTTTGCCAATTTCCCATACTTGCCCTATTTATTTCGTATTATATTTTTTATGTGTTCATTTTTATAATTGCTTGTACAAAAAAACATATCTTAGATATTTAAATATTATATAGATATTTCTAAACTTCATCATTTTTGTTTTATTTACATTTACTTCCAACCCTTCTTTTTAAATATGTTTTCAGGCATCTAATCATTCCGGTTTTTTTTTTTTGGTAAAATTACCAAGTCGTCTGCATAAGCCAACAAACACACTTTCTTTCTGCCCACCAACAGTCCAGCCATCTGTGCTTTACATAGCATCTTTTCAACTTCTGCAATCTATGCCGCAAACAAACTAAAGCTGAGTATCCCTGTGTGACACCTTTCAGTCCAAACTTATCACTCATTTTACCATTCACACAGACTCTAACTTGCCAACTTTTTCTACGTATACTTTTTCCATTCTTTTTACTACGATGCTCAATTATTTTTCTTTTTTCAAATACATTTACACTGTCAATGCGTCTTTTAAGTCCAAGAATAACGCATACAAGTTTCCTTCTTTTCTGCTATTTCCATTTCTACTATATTATATATCGTACCATGGCCTAGATCTCTTCCATACTTATTTATAATCTTACTCAGTCTCTCAATCAGATCTGGGGAACGTCGCCATGCTTCATTTTGTATAATAAGCAAAACATAAAAGCTATTGACCAATATATATATATATGATAAAAGAATAATATTTTTTTTTAATATTGTTTACACTTTTTAATAATCACTATGTAACTTTATTTTTAGAATACTCACCTTATTGCATAATAACACACCAACTACTTCTTATTTTCTAACTTATAATTTGCAATTTTCTTCTTCTTAATCACATGCCTGATGATACTAGTGTGTGGTGAAACACGTCGCAGTTTATCAAATAAGTTTTTAAAACTCAAAACCACCTGTGCTTCAATTATTAATATATGTAGTAATGCCAAAGTCCCCATCATAACACACACAAATCACACAATACATGGTATTCCACAATACTCTCGGGTACTTTTGTCAATGTGTATATAACTTATTTTTATGGTATTCTGCATACAATTTTAAAAGCTCACCAACCAGTGCAAGTTTAACAATATTTTACAGATGTTGGGTAAAACTAAGGCCTCAAATGTCAGTGCACAACGTGCTCTCAACTGTTAATATGTATAAATTCCAACAATACAAACACATACCTAGTTCGCTTCAGCTCTTAAATACTTTAATGTACTTAATGCCAACCAATGTCAATGTACAGTACTTAACACCTCCTTAGTCTATGATAGCTCTTAAGTGCACTAATTACTTTGTTATCACACGCCAAAAACTCACTTAACACACTTTATCTATCGTATATAAAAACGTATATACATTGACTATTATAATTAAAGTTAACAAACTACACTGTTATTGTTAATCTACATAAAAACATCTTTTAAATGTTTAAGTGTTGATCAAAAACTTTAAATATACAAAGTGTCCAATTTTAATGGAAAAAAAATGTTGTACAAGTTGTTAAATATTAGTGTTGTAGCTAACAGAAAAGGTATGAAAATGTCAACAATTTCTATTTTTAATTTATTAGTAAATGTAAATAGAAATACTATCAATATATTAAATATTATTCTGCTTTTTACGGCTGTTTGCAACGCTTAAGGAATAAAAATACAAAATAACTTACCCCTTTTTTTATTTTTATTAAGTTTTTGTTTGATAAAAGTTATTTTTTTAGTCTTGCTTTCTTCTCTGTTAATGGTTATATCCTGGTTGTGCTGGATATAAAAAAAGAATTAAACTTACCTGTAACAGGTATATTAGAAACATGTTAATAACAAAGTATATTCTAATTTTGAACTAAACTAATTTTTTAAATTACTTATTTATTACTTAAAGTCAATAAAAGTTGCTTCTATTCAATTTTCGTCGCTTGATGAAGAATTATATTTATTTAGGCATAATTATTGCCACGTGCACTGGTTTTTCTTTGGATCGTAAACATGATTGACTTATAATATTCCTGGTGTCGGCAATAAACATCTTTGAAAAATAATTCAGCTTCACAATATCTTCAATATCAAAACATTGAAAGTTTTTGACCCATTCCCTATACTCCGCTATTTCCTACAGTAAATTTCTTCTCTATAGCAACGTAAGTATCAATTATTTTTTTCATTTTGTTATCCCGTTTATGAACTCTTCGTAAAGTTTCCAATCACGGTATTCTATTACTATCATGTATTCCGGATTTACTCTCGCACTATACAGAGTAAAATTTGACACACGAAAACAACGACAACCTAACTATTTATAATTTTAATCGCACGTGATTATTTTAGGTACTTTGCTTTTGCTAGTGAAGTAAGCCAAAATACTCACTTTACTTCACCTAACTTACAAATATTTGTTCTAAATAATTAAAAAGATTTAAGAATAAAGATTTTTTAGTGAGTTTGGTTGTCATGAAAAGGTTAGATGTATGCATCATATCTGTTGATAGTCATTTTTAGCAAGTTTTGTAATAGAAAATCTTGAAAATAATAAAGTACTGTTTCTTTTCAAACTCTTATTGACCTGTAGTTTTGCTAAAAAAAATCGTTACAAAAATCATCCAGAACAAAAAAAACATTAAAATAATCCAAAGAACTTTTAATTTGTGCCTTAAGTTGTTTTTGTATAATAAGATGTAAAAATAGCTTGCATTTTAATTAGCCAAATAAATTGTATTCAACTTTTTAATACTTTTATTATTACACATGTTGTAAACACCAGAAGATAAAAAGAAGCTGGAATAAAATATTAAACATAAAAATTTTGTAATGCCCAAATTGTAAACGCAAGAATGTAATGCATGTTATTTTAATTATATTTGCAGGGTATAAAAATAACTGCTTGACAAGTATGCGCATAGCAAAATATCTGTAAGCACATTGTGCAACCACGATCATAAAAAAATGTCGTCACAACATCAAAAACCAAAGCACTTCTTAAGAAACATCAGTTTTTTCATTGATACCAATTATAGTAATTTTTTTAGTTTTATCACCTTTAATCTTGTTATCAAGCTTCTGCACTTTTTATTAACGTTTACTCTTTTTATCAAATTTTTAGTCTTTTTACCTAAGGTTTCTTATTTTTAAAACACATCATTATATTTATCTAAAAAAAAATTATGGCATTTTTAATAATTTATCAACTATTTATGATTATTAATAAAAATGAAAAAGTATTAATAATACAAAAACTAATATTAAATTTAAATAAACTAATACATAATAATAAATAGAAACCCATATTTTAAGGCACTTAAAGGCAGGCTTCCGTAAAGTTGAATTGGCTAATAGGATTAAGCCAGAATGTTTCCAATATTAATAATGTTAACTAAACGTGAGATTAGTTTTGGTCGCACGTAAAAAGGCTCTTGCAGGATAATCCCGCAAATATCCAAACGTAGTCTGCGTGTTCCAAAGGGGTGCGCGCAACTCGCTCGCAAACCAAAGTCACATTATTTTACCATAACTGCACACATTTTATGTTTCCGAACAACGTCAACTTACGTGGAACAAGATTGGGAAACAGCGAACGGATAGTAATGCTTTAGGTGTGATACGTGGAACATTCCTCGTTCAATGTCCAACCCCGAAATGGCCAGGACAAAAGTCTTAGTAGCAACAATCTTAGCAATAACGTATGGGCCATTAAAAAGGGGTAAGAATTTTTTTGGTTTCTTGGTGGAGGAAAAAAGAATCTGGATTTGCCTTAAAGAAGACTAGATCATTAACTACAAAGTTGTTATATGGAGTTACTGAGCTTCGACGTGCTGTTTTATTTCCGTGAGAAAATACATTGTTTCGTGCATAAAACAACTTGACATGCGCATCTAATTGCACATTCTTAGGCAAGCTTAGCAAAAACTGAATGGAAAATCTAAGTGGGAAGCCAAAGTGTAGTTTGGGAGCTCTGTAGCCTATGGCATGAGTCCGTATTTAATACATCCATAAAGAAAGGGACCTTTTTGCCCAGCTTTTTTGATTTTGCGTACAATAGGATCGGAAAAGTCGGCTTAACTCACGCATAATTCGTTCAACTGGGTTTCCGTGCGGGTAGCATGCAGCACAAAACACTTGCTTAACTGCATGTTCTTGCAAAAAAATACGCCAGCGTGTAGATGTGAACTGAGTGCTATGATCACTGAGTATTTTTACTGGGGTACCTACTTCATGAAAAGACTTTTTGGCAAGCCTGAGTAGTGGCTTTTTTAAGTGGGTATAAATTGACTAATTTAGTAAAAGTGTCGACAGCTACAAACAAGTATATCACTCCTCCTATTGAGCTTGGCGGAGGCCCATATAAATCTACTGCTATCAGGTCATTTAGAGCAGTTGCAATTATAGGTTCAAATTGCGATTTTAGGAAAACAAGTTTGTTTTGCAACCTGGCAAACATGACACGTTTTGATACAAGCTTTGACCGTGTTAAACATACCTGGGCACCACAGATCTCTTTGAATAGTCACTATGTTTTATAGACTCCAAAATGTTCAAAATAAGCATGATAAAAGTTTATAAACTCTTTGGTAAAGTCTTTAGGTATGCAAAGCCGAAAAGGCGCATCGTCTGTATGACGCAAATAAAGTAATTGATTATGTATTACAAAACGGTTCTGAGTGTCAATTTCGTCTGTTATACGCAAAAACCTCTCGTTAGAAAGTTAATTTCTCATAGCTGCTGCAATTATCTCAGCGGATTACTTCATTACTAATCGCCTTGGGGAGACAATTATTTTTATATTATATACCATAAATAGCTTATAACACTTTGATGTTGAAGGGTGAAAATATTATATAAATCTACAAAATCATCACTCTTGAATACTACCTTAGGTATATAATACAATCATAATTGGAGGATAATGAAATAATCCATTAAGATCATTTAAGCCCATGTCGTAAAGACACTATATCTATAAGCATACTATACCTACGCTCCATTTCTAACAACAATTTACTAAAATAACTTACAACTTGACGCTTACCACCGACCAGTAAAATTAAAATAAACGGCAAGTCCAGTCTAAAGTGGTAGAGCATGACTTCCTGCTCTAAAGCCGTTTTTATGTTTTGGAAAGCTTCTTTCTGAGGTTGCCCTCAAGACCAACGGCAACCTTTTCTAAATAATTGTGTAAGCGGGGCTGTCATCGATGAAAAACCTTAAACAAAATTGCAATAAAAGTTTGCCAGACCTAAAAATGCTTGCAACTGGTGCAAAAAAGTCACGTAATGCTTGAACTCGATCTGGGTTGAGGAAGAGGTCTTTAGATGAAGGAACATGCTCCAGTAAAATTAAGCCAAGATACAATTTTGTTTCAATATTAATAACTTTGAGTAAACGTGGAATTAATGTTTGTTGATGGCCGCACATGAAAAAATTCTTTGAGTCTTCAGAATGATCCCCCGGATATCCAAACGGAGTTGGCGTGTTCCAAAGGGGTGCAACTCGCTCGCGAACCAAAGTCACATTACTTTACCATACCGAGTGGCGCGCAATCATGCATTATAATATTTCGTTACAGAAGACATAGTTAAACATAAAACTGATGTAAGTACTGATATTACAATACAAAATGTTTATAGAGAATATAATTCTATCTTTTTGGATGCAATTACAAAACAGAAAATTATTCAAAAAATTGAATTTTTAAAAACTTTTTTCTGTGGATATGATAAAATTCCAACAAAAGTAATAAAATAAACCATCAATTTTCTTATCAAACCGTTAGAACATATTATTAATGAATGTTTTTCTCAAAAACAATTTTGCAGAGCTCTAAAGATTACTAAAGTAATATGTTTGCACAAAAAAGCAATCCTGAATATATAACAAATTAAAGATTTATAGCTTTACTCTCAATAATAAAAAATTATTGCAAAGCGGATAATAAATATTCTAAAAACAAATAATATCCTCAATAAAAATTAACATGGCTTTTGTGAAAACCATTCGATAATGTCTGCTTTATATAGTATTTTAGATTTGGTGTAAACAAAAATGAGTCAAAGAAAGAAATGTTATTATTTGTTGATCTTGACAAATACTTAAAAAAAAACTAGAATACATTGGAATTCGTAAAAACTGCTTAGAACTTTTAAAATTTTATTTAGATAGTAGTTCGCAATTTATAAGCTATTGTGGAGAAAATAGTACGAAGAAAATGTAATTACAGACATAGGTGTGGCCAAGGAAGTGTGTTAAGACTTATGTTATTTTTACTCTGCGTCACGACATTGAAGTAAATGTAAAAAATATTACTCTTATATTCTCAAAAAATACTGATATGTATTATGTGTTAATATGTCAGAAAACCTAAAGATAGCCACAAAAATTTTTACAAGTAATAAATTAACAATTAATGAAGAAAATCCATATACAATGCAATTTCAGGCTGTAATTTCAGAATGTAATTAATTATACTTCATCGTTACTTATGTATGCCAATAAATTCCAGTCAACAAGTAACGTCCTTTAAGTAACTAGGTTTGCACATTAAAAAAATATATTAAATTTTAAAAAAGTATTTTTTTAAGTTACCATATTATGCATAATAACATAAAATCACTTAAAAAAAATAAACATTACCTATTTTCAATGCCAACTATTCAATTTATATTAAGAATATCATAAAGATTCCAAAAAAATAATTTAAAAAAGTATGTTGCCATTTAAAAAATAAAATTGGTTGTCATAGCAACTATACTACAAATAAAAACATATATATGTGTATCTAAACTGATAATAGTCAAAAACCATTTAAAATGGTTGAGTTATTAAACCGTTTGTTTGTTGTCTATGAGTTTTAAAATTTGTAAAAGCAAATATAAATAACTTTATCCAAAACGTAAATCTCAACCTGACGTGTTTAATAGGTGATATGTCTAGAGAACAAAAAGACCATGGTTGTAAATCAACATTAACTAATTTCAGATATTTCATAGTAACGCTAAAGGTAGGCGGCTTTGCATTATTTTGTTAAAAAATAGGGGTTTTCAATTTTCTCAGACAGGACATTAATGTTGGTTCTAGAACAGTGTTGTTAATGTATCAACTTGCGTTTAATGTTCCTAGAATTAACACTAAAAAAAAACTTACTTCCATAAACAATTGCTTCCCATACCATCACTCTGCGAGTTACAGGTCGTTTCACAGCAAACAAAATATTGCTTAAAGATAATTTGCTTTCATAGATCGACTCAATGTAGTCTCTCATTCTACAAAATGATGACTGTATTAAACAATATATTTCTATTATTCTATTCTATTATTTTATCTACTGATGCACAGTCCATGGCAATGGGTTTATTTAATGATATGTCCAAGATCTTTGACTGTGTAAATTTTTATTTATTACTTAATAAGTTAGAAAGATACGGTGTAAGCGGCAGTGCTTTGCTATGGTTTGAGTCTTATTTATCTAGCAGAAATCAGTTTGTAAAAATTAACAATGAATCATCAAGAATAATTAACTTAACTGTAGGTGCCCCTAAAAATTTAATTCTTAGATCAACTCTATATATAATTTATTCGGCGAATTTAGATACTTGCTTGACAGATAAAACTCAAGTTTTCATAATGCAGATAATACAAACCTATTTTTTTATAGCGTCGACTATTAAGGTTATTAGCTAAATAAAAATAATAATAACCTCAGGTTAGAGACCTGAGGAAACATTACAACACATTAAAATTTTTAAATAAATATTTAAATACTACTACTATCACAGCTGACACCAAAGCTATACAATGCTTCGCTGCCAGACTCTACAAACTAATTAAACCTAATATCATAGATTGCACCAAAGTTGTAAAAAACTAAGGTGCTTTAAACGATTCATTAGCACAAACTGATCAATAAAAACAAATAAATAAATTAACATTAAAATCGTTGAGAGACAACACTAAAACTCAGTTGCACCTGTTTGAGGAAATCTTGAGTCTTTCAGAAACTAAACGCACTTTCCAAAGGACTTCTCTTTGTTTGATAAAATGAACGCTACGTTGTTAGGGAGCTTGAACCGATTACGGTTGGGAAGGTAAGCTCGGCATTTCTCCAAAATGTGTTTCACCGTTAGAACGTCGTGACACGTTTAGCATACGGGTTGTTTGTCGCCGGTCAGGAGATACAAAAAGGTCAAATTGATATGTCTTATGCGCAAGCAACATAGAGACTTCCTCTCTCTTGCTGAGATCTACCGGCAACTTCCATGCCATCACGGAAAGCATTAATTTGCTCTCGAAGCCGTTCCATACTCTTTGCCAATCTTTGATGACCTTATAAATTACCTATCCTTTAAGATCATCGGGTCTTACGTCTGCCGCCTGACAAGCGGTTATATCGGCTAGCTCGTTGCCCTCGATACCCACAAGTTTGTACAAGCTAGGCTAGCGGATCGACCGAGTACATAGACTGTATAAAGAAGGAACAAGCTATGAGATAACGTCTCACAGTATAGCAAGGCCTTATGCAAGCATATGTACACGGAGACCTCTTTGGGGAAAGACCATGAATAGGCCGTACCGTCTATAACAAAGACACTTCCAATCTGTTTTTGAACAGTCCGTATACAACCGCGGAGATGTTGGGTATTTGGCAACAATTTCAAGAAACTTGCTCTTCAAGACGTTGGGGAAAGTTTCTCGTTTGCTCTGAGATGTCAGATTAAAGCAAGCTTTTACCACCGGCATAAGCCAGGGTGGGAACTCTATAGCCGATCTCGAATACCTTTGGATAAATTACATTGAGATTCTCCTCCACCTCCTGCGCTCGAGGGCACACCCCGCTCGCAGCAAAGATTCGGTGCAAGACTCGTCCGAAATGCTCCCGTGGCATATCTGATGCCTGCGTTAGGGACTGCGTCTTTCATCCGGGATTTTCTTGCGGATGAGTATACCCCGCAGCCGATCCTGGATAAAACCAGGGCCTTGTACAACCGCAACAGTACTCCTCTCCGCTCCCCAGTTAATGTTGGCTTGATCACGTTCAACGTTTTTTTGCACTTTGTGACCAATTTATTAATATGTGCCCGAAAGGAAAAGGTCCTATGAAGCACAAACCTTAAGAAACGGACTGTTTTAACGCACGTGATTCTAGATCACCGCAAGACAAGCGTGGAGTCACGGTAAGATCTTCTGAGGCAACAAAAAAGCACGCATAAAGTTAGAAAGAAAAACCTCTTGCCACTGCCTCTCTGTCCACTTCGTCTATGGTAATCTGGAGTTGACGTGTTGTGGCAGGTATGGTATCTCCCTCCATGTAGATCACCAAATCGTCTTTGCAAATGTAACCACTAATACTGCAATATCCTTTTCCATTAGGCTGATACGCCAAAAATCTATAAATAATATCCTTTTCCACAATTGCAAAAAGGGTTCCGTTTTCTAGATAAAGTCTTTGAGGTAGTAGTTCCCACTCTTACTTGCAACCTTGCATAAAAGATTTAAAAAAAGAGGCATACGGCTCCTGAATCCCTTTTTGCAAAATTCTATATTCCCAAGTCATGTCATACGCCTTCTCTAGATTGAAAAGCACCGCTACGATGTATTTTTTTGCCAAGAAGGCGTCTTAAATAGAATTTTCTAAGAAGATTTAATAGTTAACGGTGCTGTGGTTTTGTCTAAAACCCGTCTGGTGTTGACCATTTTTTTCTTAAATTTTACTGAAACAGCAGGTAAGATAAATCGGTCTGTAGCTACTTACATAGTTTGGATCTTTGCACGGTTTCAGCAACGTCAAGATAATGGCCTCTCTTCAACTTCCCGCTTTCCCTATGAGGTTGTAGATTTTCAACAACCGCTCCCTCATGCTGGAGGGTAGCTGATGGACAACCTGATAAGACACGTCGTGTAGTCGCGGTGCGGAAAAAGTACCCATGCCGTTGATAGCCGTTTCCAACTATTTAAAGGTAAAGAAAAAGTTGTAGGGCAAAAACACCGGGGAAAAGAAATCTAGCGGAGTTTCTGATTGTTCTTTTTGACGCAAGATTGATTGTCAACACGTAGTTCTCCCATGATCCTTGTTTGTTTTCAAAAACCTTACGGCACGTGATGGCGCGTTTCTTTTTAAAAGCGATTATGTTTTCCTGCAATGAGGTTCTTTTGAAACAATTAAAAGTTTTTTTTTCCACAGCTACACAAATATCGTCGTTCCACCAAGGAACCGACGGACTGGCCAGCTGACCGCTGGAGTTTAGTATAAAAACTTCTGCTGCTCGCACAATACAATTATCATTTGACTCTAACATAAATGTGTGGCTAGACGTAGAGACAACAAAGACAAATCAATTACGAAAAAAATTAAAGAGAACAGCGTCGCTTTAATCGAGAAAATCTTCTATTAAACAACCTCGCGTGTCTTTCTTCAAAAACCCCAATGCGGATTGTGGGCTTTAAAATCGCCCACCAGGAAATAAGGCTGTGAAATAAGTTCTTGTATATCTTCCAGAGTCCAATATACGGAAAATACAGGTTGCATATTTTGGCTTTTATTGAAACAGTATGCAGGATAGCGATTACCTGGAGTCTAGTTCTGAGAGTTATTTCAGTAAACGGTAAATTTTTGCTAAAAAAATAGCGATTCCACCTTTGGTTTGAATACCCGGCAGAACGTCATGTGCATGTAAAACCCTAAAGAATTGCATAAAAAAATATAATAATTTTCAGCTCACAATAGCTGCGATTGCAACCGTTACAGTTCCACTGTTCTATCGTCTCCATGATTTTGAAAATTTAATTAACAAATATAATAAAATAAAAAACAAATAACATTTAATAGACGTAAAGCTATAAAAATAAATTAACACGTAACAATTACAACACCAAAGTTGTAAAAAGACTTTAGTGCTTAGATAGACACCAACGCCAAAACCATAAAATAAATAAAATTTAAAACTATTATCACAGATAACATCAAATTTTATTTTATGCCAGAACCTTAAAATAGAATGCACAATACAAGTACACAAATAATACCGCAGTTGTAAAGGACTGCAGTACCAAAAACAACCCTTAATAATAAAACTTAATAGAAGGCCTATTGCTGGGAGCGTGCTCTGCCCATTTTTCAGCAAAATTTCCTTCTTCGTCTACCTCTATTGCAACCACTGTCAACAACAGAATGGAAGGTGTTTCCCTAAAGTTTTTTGGTTGTTGCCCCGAAGGATTTGACGGGGCCATAATCAGTTTAATGACTGTGCCTGCTTAATGCAGCAATAAAAAACGGTAAAAACTTGTTTATTAACTCATTCACGTCCACTGAGCTTTTTGATGCAGACGCAACTTTTGCGCAAGATACTCCGGCTGTTGCTGTTAAAACTGTTGCCAAGTTACGTGCTTCAAAATGATTTCTTTAATAGCAAACTCTTTTATTGTATTTTGAGAGTTACAAGATTTTGCGGAATGTTCTCTACCGCAATTGACGCACGTAACTGGCTGTTAAAATATGGTTAAGAGTTTCTTCGCTTTTACCGTTTCGCATACTAGAAATGGGTCGCACGTCAATGACCACTCATATTTCAATAATTTTCTCTGACGTGCAATTTAAAAACACGTTTGTCGGGAACTGTGGACGATTGAATGTTAAAATATGGTTAAGAGTTTATTTGCGTTTACCGTCTTGCATACTAGGAAAGGGAATCACGGCAATTACCCCTTGACCACTCATATTTTCTTCCTCTGACGTAAGAAGAGCGTTGTAAGTTCTAAACCAAGAAATAGGTCCCGCCTTCTCATTACTGGCACTAATGTTTGACAAAAAGCTTTGCTAGACTTTTTCCCCTTTGTCGAAGAAGAAACTGGAAGGTCCAATTTGTCATCGGACGGGGACCGGATAGCTATATCTATTGACACAACCCGATCAGTTGCACCAACTTCCAAACGATTAGCCACTGCGCTACCGAAATGGGAAAACATCCCACTTCGGTAGTTGCCAAATCCATGCTTATTTTGAAGTCCCTGTAAAATTCAACTGACGGCACGGACTGAGTGCATAATTTATTATTTTTCATTTCATAAAAAATAGAGAACGTCTTACCTAGCGTCAGGTTGGGAAAAAAACGAAAAGAAAGGTTAGGGGTGGATATGTAAATGACAGGAAATTGAGAAAGGGTAGCCAGGAATGACTTTGGGTACATTTGGTTTGACTTCTGCTTATAGATTCCTCCGAGTGGCCCTGCCAGGAGTTTAAACTTCTACCGACATGGCCTAAGCAGAAGTTACTCACCACGACAAGGTAGTACCCACGAGAAGAACATACTTTTTATTTACAAAAATGTTGAGTTTACTTCACCAAACAAATTGAGTATATAAGAACGTAATTACAAACTTATTATTAACAATAAAGTTTTTTTCCGTTAGATTTTCACCAAACGTTATCCCAAATAACAATGTTATAACATTCAGACAGACGCGCATATTCTTGGTGTTATAAGCGATAGCATAATGTCTTGGGTCTATGTCATCAGATCACTATCAAATCATTGCAATGTTCATACAAACCAGCAGTTATTTAATTAAATAAACGAATAACGTGAATAAAATACAAGAAATAATAATAATATTGCAATACCTTCAGAAAGAATTTTATTATAACGGTTGTAAAATGTATAACCACTTGCCTAACATATATAATCATATTAAATCAAAATCAAATATTTTATTTAAGTCTAAACTAAAACAAATGCTACTAAATATTACAATATACATTTCAATTCTATAAATTTAAATTTTAATTATGTACTTGGACGTGTTTCGTAAATCTTATGCACTATTTTATTTGTATTTAATTTATTGTAAAAAAACGCAAACAATCTGAAAAAATCACATGATCAGGATTCATGTAAAGAAAGATATTTTCAGTGGTTTGAGCAAAAATAAATTCATTTCGTACACTTGACTCGTACATGGCCATATATATTACATACATAGCAACAAAAAATTTGTAAATATTTGTATATTAATAATAATAAAATAAAAATACCCACCGATAACATTATAGTATGATAAACTGGCATCTACAATTTCGATGTACCTCTAGGCACTGCGAATATTTCATCAAGCATTTAATCCTGTAACTATAAAATGTATCGTGCATAAATTACCAACATTGAATTTGTAGCGTGTCAAGATATATTGAGATTGCAGTCAGTGCATCACATAGTATGTAAAAGATAAATCATTGACATGGAAATGTACATCATATTTGTTCATCATCAATAAATTATTTGTTTAATTTGAATCAATGTTGTCTTTCACGATTACGTAACCGGCCTCATCAAATAAATAGTGATATAAAACAAGGTAATTGCTTTCATTAATACGAGTATTTTTAATAACATTTAATTATGATATGATATCCATAAGAAAATGATATAAAATAAATTAGAACATAATAAAGTAAGACGATTAAAATTGGTTCATCTATGAAAGTTTATGTATTTATATGCACTAAACGTTTGTATAAAATAAAATTTATCGTTTTATATTACTATATTGAAATAAAACAATATTTTTTTTTATATAAACGTATAGAGCATATACATTAGTCTTTTTATAATTATATTATTATACTACATTTTATATAATTATGTTTATTTCACGATTACGTGTCTGCCAACAACAAATATATAATTGTATTCATTAATATTTTTAACTATATACAATTATAAGAAAATTATAAAGAATAAATTAAACCGACATAAAGTTAGAAAATTCAAATTATTCATCATATAAAAAAGTTGCGCACCATATTAAATAAAACATTTAGCTTGTAATTCAAAGAACATAATATAACATTATGTCTTATATCAATAATATTAATTTAAACTATTATAATCATTATTATTAAAAAAAATATAAATATTTGTTTCTGAAAACCTAATAAATATAATTATTATACATTTTCATATTTAATATTTATAAAAATTAAAAAAAAATTAATTAATACAATATTTGGAATGCACGTTAATATACTTTTTATTTTATAAATCCTGATTATTCTATTCACTGGATGACAAAACAGATTCATACTTGCATTTTTTTTTTTTTTCATTTATATTACTTGATAGCCCTTTTCACAATCATTTAGTCATCAATAAAATGTAATGTAAAATATATGTAACAAAAGTTAAATTTGTTTCATTATTATAAGGTGATTATTTAAAACATAGTATCTCACTTTAAGTTGTTTTTATTACTAAATGTAATACGTATTACTATCAATCACATAATAATGTTAATTGAACAAATATCTACGTAAGTTCCAGGTGCATAGTTTGTACGCCTATGGTTCGCGCATTCTGCGGGGTGCGCCAATACAAGTTATAGTTTGGCAACCGCTGAGAGATGTAGCGCGGGTTGCTTTTGCAGTAGAAGGGAGGCGCTCGGGGGATGCAGCAGGCTTCTCCGCACCCTGCGGCTCGATCAATGTGCTTTTCATCATAAAACATTTAGTTTTGCAACCCTGTGCACAATATTCTAGTGATACTACGTATAGCACAACACTTCTTTCAATTAATACTCGCGAGAATTTTTTTGGGAATCGCTCGTCTAGCACGAGGTAACTATTTTTCCATAAAAGAATTTAATGTATAAAATATCACACCCATCTCATCACCCTTTATTTTCGATGATTTATCTAATTAAGCTAATAATACTTTATTCATATTTATAATATGAATTATCTCATATCAATTTATTCACTTCTTAAAATAAAAGTGTTTAAAATAATAATTGTTATGCGGCAGCAATGGAAGAAGTATTACCCGAAGGAAAACATTTTAGATTGTTAAAAGAAGAAGAACTCCCTGAAATATTAGAACTACTAGGCAATTATTTGCCGGACTCTATCAAGGTAAGTAAAAATGTAGTAAAAATTGCAAAATTATCCGCCATTTCACGTTTAGAACACTTCTTAGAAAGCTTTTGTTAACAGTACAATGGCCGGGAAGTAAATGTAGGGGAATAAATGCATGCATGAATTCCTCGCCTGATTTAGCATTGCGGTAGGGTAGATAAGATGTGCAATACATATATGTAATATAATTAATCCCGGACGAGAATTAAGTACGATTATTATTTGAATAAAGTAGTTTAATATTATTTGTATTTTTTGGTACACTATCTTAATATTACACCGCATACGTTAACTTTGCGACACTCTTAATTGAAAACGTACAATCAAAATGAAATAATTATTTGCAACAACATGTAATATATTGTAATTTCTTAACTAGTCGGTTAGTGGGTACTATAATACGTATTTGTATACCTAATCTACCATTCATACAGACTACACAGTATACCATTTAAATAGTTTTCTTTTTGTAGCCCAGACAAATTGATTGACTTTTAATTTATCATTTGAAGTCAATACAATCAATCAATAAAAGTTTCTAAAGATGTTTGTTAGCAACAAAATAAACTCACCATGAATTATATAGCATCTACTTCCTTTGAAAATAAAGCATAGTAATTTGATTGAAAATGTTAATTTAATTATAGAATCTATTTTATTTTGTTCAGAATTCCGAAAACATTTCATTATTATTATTATTATATTAAATAGGTTGAAAGATAAGTACATGATATTGAGCAGGAAACTGATTAACTTAACATGTTTTGTTTTTACAATTACGACGAATTTATACATCAGTATTGATTCATTATTATCGTTTTAAATTTTTAATTAAATCACATTTTATAGAGCCTTTAAAATAAAGATGTTAAATAGTCTGATAAAACACGTGGGCAATTTATTATGTATATATCTACCGAGAGGATCACGTTTATAAGAACTTCTTGTATCGTAACCACAAGCCGTTTTAACTTTAATTTCTCAAATAATTTTAACTATGATATATTATTAGAAGTTATATTTACAAAGGTATTTCTTTTTTTTAATGTTGCCTTAAAGGTGCTTGTTAGTGGTACACAATTTGTCTAAACTAGTGATTGTTGATTTTGTAAAACCAACTAGTTGTCAAATTTCAAAGTTTGTATCAATTTTTTTTTTCATTCTGCGCTTTAGAGTTGTTTTTTTTAACAAAACATTTTTCAAATGTTTTTAGAACAAAAATATTTAAAATGATATTTTATCTTGTTTATTAGGTTTTTTGTTTCTCTGTAAGTTACGTACTACTAAATAATAAAAATATTTTTGATTTTCAACATTTATTGATTGCTAATATAGCAAACAAAAAACGTTATTTAGCAATAAATCATATTTTTTTAATCAATACTTATGAAAATATCTATAAAAAATGCAGATTCGCATTACGTAAATGTTACAAAGTATATAGTCAATTTTGGATCGGTAATGATAGTTCGTCTTTGAATATAATTTACAAAAAATTGCTTAGTTTTAAAGCTCACAAACTTGCACATAATATTTCGGGCACGGTCAACTATGCAACTGCAAAGAAAAATATAAAATAGATACAGATTTTGTTTCATTTCTGATTTATATAAATACATTTAAAATAATAATAAAAAATATTATTTTTGCTATTATCTTTAAATTTATATTATTTAATTATAAAACTAAAAATAAATATATTTATATTTAATATGAACAAAACGCGTTTTACGCCATTTCTAACTTAAGCAAAAAACTCATACAACGGCTAAAACTCCTACAATTTCAACAAATCGATTTGAAATTTTTACACTGGCTAAAACGACTTATTTATGACATGAAAGTATACCCTTCTCCGATTACGTTCGCTACATATTTGAATTGGACTGGAAAAACATCATATTTAAGGTTAACCCGGCCATGTAAAAAAATATCTACAATTAAACCAAAGATAATTCGTTGTTGAAAAAAAGCTACTTCTTCCTTAGGTTTTGAGATAAAAAATTTAAATTTTTTGCCTTCAAATCCTTTTACAACCTTTTAAAACAATTTGTGTTCCTGGTACCGAAACTAGTCAAAAAAGTGATTTTCATTAAAATCGCCCCAAAATTGTCGATAAACTTTTTTGACAAATTCACAACTTTTTACATTAAACAATTCATAACTTGAGAACGGTTGGTAGTAGAAACTTCGGACAGGTTGATCTTTAGAATAATGTAACGATCAAAATATTTAAAAAATCTAATTCCTATTTTTCAAGAAAAAGCTAGAATTGACGCTATTGGCGGTTATTTCTAAACGGATCAACTTAATATATATTGGATAGGGTTTGTAGAGCTTTATAACAATATATAATAAGTGGGTCTTGCGGGTCATATTGCCCAAAAATTGATAAAAATATGCATTTTTTATATAATAAAAATGATGTCACTATAACAATTTTAAGGTATGCGATTTTAAATACACTGTTGCACATTCATCAAAATAAGGACTTTTTTGATCCGATAATTTTTCTTATACCCGGAAAGCACTTGACAGCAACATAAATACTTTCATCATCTATTGCCCATCCAAGAAAACAAGAGCTTTTCTGACCCGATAATATACCGGGTAATAGTTTGGATACCTACATCTATATTTTTAGTTTAGACATAGGACTCCATATTAGAATACAGTTGACATAAACCTTAAAAACTGTCCCAACTATTCCACATCTAATAAAAGAATAGCTTTTCTGGCCGAATATTTTTTCTTATATCAGGTAATAGTATGGCTGTAAATCTATATGTTTAGTTTACACATAGTACCCTGTATTGGAAAGCATTTAACATATAACCCCAAAATTGTATAAACTATTGCATATCCAACAAAACAAAGGTTTCTCTGATCCGATAAATATAGAGAGAAGTCAAGTTGTTGCCGTGTTGTTCTTTATAGAAAAATTGAAAAAAAAAAAAATCGAAGGAGAAATTTGTTGGGAGAACCCTCTCATCACTTTACGAGGGAGTATTCGGTGCTATACTGTTTCTATTAGGTACCGAATAGAAACCGATAACAAACCAAAAACGAATGGAAAGCAAATGGAAAACAAACCGAAAACAAATCGAACCGAATTGGAATCGTACACTTGTGAAACGAGCCTTATAGTATGGATGCCAACATCTATATTTTTGGACGTTAATAGTCTCATTAGGCTGATACGCCAAAAATCTAAACTAAAAAAAAAATCAATATTTTTGGTATTGATATAGGACCCTACATTTCACAACTATTAAGAAACAAACATTTGTATACCTTGTCATTACACAAACCTCAAGGTTCTATAATGTAATTTTTTTAATTACACAAAACAGACTTAAAACTTTAATCGCATACTAGAAAAGACAAACTATATTATATTACGTACATAAACATATTTTATTCTATTTATTATTATATTCATATTATTTCATATATTTTTATTATTTAATAATTAGTATATTATTTTATACAACATGTTTCGTTATTTTTAATAACATTTTCAAGTAAGTATATAATATATATATAATTTGATCAATCAAAAAATTTTAATATATTATATACTTACTTGAAAATGTTATTAAAAATAACGAAACATGTATAAAATAATATACTAATTAATAAATAATAAAAATATATGAAATAATATGAATATAATAATAAATATAAATGAATTTCATAGAGTTAATAAAAAAAGCATCGAATATTTTATTCTGTTTTAATAAACCAACTAAAAATGATACACACATTTAATTTTTTTTTAACTTTAGTATATGTTTAAGCTAGTAAAAATCAAACAATCATATTATTACAAAATATGTTTATTTTTAGTTTTATAACTAAATTGCGGTTAAGTGGAAAAACAGAGGTAATAATAATAAATTATTTTATCAATTATAATATAAATATAAATATTGTTAATAATAGTTATTTGTGCATAAAGTGTGTAAAAATAAGTTTTCTGACAAAGCCTAGAAATGGTTTCGGTAGAAGCATGCGAAAAAGTTAATATGTATTATCATTTTAGTAAAACTTGCGTATTGTATTGAAAGAAACATATTTTTTAATGGTTAACAAGCGTCTACAATGCCAAAATTTATTTTGGGTGTTAATTTCTATCGTAAACGATATGTATAAATATGCCAAAATAAAAAATTCAGATGAGTTAGATCTGAAGATCAATTCATCTGAAATAGTTGCTTGCAATGTGCAAAAAGTTAAACTAAATCATAAGTAAAATACATGTTACTAATGCCACTCTGTATAGATTTATATAAAGTTTATGTAACAGCTTTCGGAAAAATTGAATACCATATTCATTGAATGTGTACAAACTGTTTGAAGTCTGGCAATGATTTTTTTTTATAGTTGCCTACGGTCGATTGCTTAAAAAGTTTAAAAAACATTATTTTTGCTGATAAATTATTTCATGCAAATTTTGACGAGACTAAAATAACCATTGTGTCACCAAAATGAAATTTGAAACGACAGAATATTTTTATTTTAATAGATTCAAACTAGAAGGTGTAAATAAAAACTTAAAAATAAATACAATAAGTTTTTTAAACTAACACCCAGTATATACATATAGTAATTATTTGAGGAATCAGCTCATATTTTGTTACAAAGTGAAACTAGTACTTAATTAATAACGTATATTATAAATTTAGCAAAAATCGCTTAAATTGTGTTATTGTGGGTTTGAATGATAACTAGATACCAATTACAAATAAATTATTATTAAATAAAATAATTTGGACATGAGTATATTACTATTTTTAACTCAAGATTTCATCTAATTTTACGAAAAATTTATTAAGTGCACGTAATGCGTGATTAATTATTTACATTGTCGTGTTGCCACAGTTATGAGCAAGTTTATCAAAAATTATCCCACCCTTGAACTCGGTAACACGCTTTAAAATTGTTGATAAAAATATTGTAATGACAAATATTCACGGGTAAGTTACTCTAGGCCCAAGCGCTCACATGCAATTGTAATTGCGTTGTGTTGTAGCCTCAAAAATAGTGCACGTGCGCGATTATAACTCTAAAATAGGCTTTTTATACTTATACTAAAATGTTCCTAACAAACTTTGAAACAAAGATAGAAACAATTTTTATGAAACCAATTTTACCCAAATTTACTGTTGATTGTATTTTCAAAGAAATAAATTTTACAAAACATTCAAAATTTGAACAAAAGTGTTTTAAAATTATACAGCAAAAATTGTGAAATGTTGTAAATAATAATAAAAATAAAACTAAATAAATGATTTCAAATAATTGATTTATGTGCTCTTAAACACAAGTTAGATAATAATTGGTGGTGCAAAGTAGTTGTAGCTCCATTATGTTGCTTCAACCAAAGAATCGAAATCATCGATAAAACTTCAATATCACAACTGGCAACCAAATTGCAATGTCTAAAGAGGTAGACAATCAAATATAGTTTAATGAAAAACAAAGGTTTAAAATCAATTACCCAAACTCAATCCAACTCCAAAGCTGCCAACCAAATACAGGCAATTTTTTCGGTTTTCTCAAATCCTCATCACCACCAAGATGCACTGAGTAGTGTGATTTATAAGAAAATGCAAATGCTATATTCATTCTTCTAATTCTTAAAAACATTGTGTCAAACATAATAAAACAAATATTTATTAAACACAATAAAACAAAAAATAATTACAAATTTTTTTACAACTATATACTATTTCATCAAACCACTTTTTGTGAATTGTAATAGATCAGAATTTTTATCAACGACATAAACATAATGCTCATAAGTTTTAAATTTAAATAAATGATTTAATTAGTATATGAAGCCGCTACTTAATGAGATATAATATATTCTCAATGTGCAATGTCATTTAATCCCACTTTGTAATGTTTTTAGGTTTGATTATTTTTATCATTTTTTTATATTTATTCAATCCTTCACCCAAGTGTAATCCCATATATTTATTAATTACCTATATTGCCATCTTTCTCAATTTTTTTAATAATATGTAAATTTATATGCGCCAATTAACTGTTAAGTTGATTTGTCAGCAAGCAAGCAAACCTAAATGTATGATAAGTAAAATGACAAGTGCTGCCAGCAAACGATGACTCAGCGGTTGTCATCAAGCACATTCAGTTCGCATGATGAATCGATGTGAACGCAGCCAATATTAGTCAGTATTTGTCAGTCACATCATAAATTAAAAAAAAAAAGTATACACACACTACGGCAATCCTAGCTCCGATCATCGAACAGCGCTCCGAGCATAGAACGCTAAAATTTGTTCTAAGCTCGGACTCTCGCTCACCGCTCGAGCCTCGTATTTATATTGAACTGAAACTTTTTTAGCGGCGTGAGAGTAAAATTATTTTATAAGTAAAAAATGTAAGACGCAACTCCCTCACATGCCGCTAAAAAAGGCTCGACGGTGAACTTAGAACAAATTTTAGTGTTCTATGCTCGGAGCGCTGTACGATGATTGGAGCTAGGATCGCCGTTGTGTCCGCACCCTTACAAATGTAAATAAGGTCTATAGAGTATTTAGTATACTACTATACACTCTCCGCCAAAATTAAATAAAAAAACACTAAGAACCCGTAGTTTTATCAAAGTTTCAGATAATATGCGAATTATTCACACTAAAAAATGATTAAAATTTCAACAAAAAATCATGAACAAGTTTTTGATTAATTTACCTTGGAGTATAAAAATAAAATTCATTTAAATCAAAATATGCACCGAGTTCGTAAGGAGGTTTGTCAATTCGTGATATTGCCCAACAAATTGGCACATGTGCTCGATGTTGACGTAGATGGCGTAAAAATTATGACATGGACGCTCAAGAAACAGTGCAGAACGTGAAGATAAGGGTCTTCGACTCATCGCTCTCCGGGGCCGATCAACAAGAGCAATTGGGTGATGTCTGGAGAAATTTAACTAACCAAGGAATCTTAGTCCAATCAGTTTACCGGAGAATTCAATCATTTGGTCTTAAATTGTACTGCAGATTCCTTTGCATACCTTTAACTTCTCATTATAAAAGATGTCGTTTGAAATGGTGCAATAAGAGACTACAGTGGACCGATTAATAGAAGCAAGTTTAGCAACAAATCGAGATTTCTACAGTTTGCTGTGGAACGACATGCAACTCTTACACGCGTGTTGACGGTATACGGAGTAATCGCTTATGGTAAGTCTCCTTTAGTGTTCATTTCAGGAACATTAAACGAAAATTGCTACATTAACATGGTTCTAAAACCAACATCAACGCTCTTCTGAGATGGTTGGAAACCTCCATTTTCTTCAGTCATCTGTCCGTCTGCCAAATAAAATATTGATTTTAGGTTAGCTCTTTAATTTTTATTAAAATAATGTGTGATCCACTCAACAGTACATTGTTTGAACAGTAAAGGCCTGGTTACACAGTGCGAGCTAACATCCGAGCTGGTCTAGTCAGTTACTGCAGTGCAGCTACTTGCACCGTGTGACCGCATCATACGAGTTACTGTCCCTTGCTATTATCTGGTATTTAATCATTTTATTTATATATTAGTATATGTTTCAATTAAGAAAAAAACGTATAAACGGTCATTATGCTTATAAAACAAATTTTCTTTTTAGACAATCCAAATAACGCAAAAGAAAAACGGCAGATAAGCAATATGAATTGTATTTAGAAAAGATGGAAGGTGATTATGTATTCCGCACTGATACAATACAATTATTTTATTGACACATCTTTGCTCAGTCTCATAAATTTACAATAATATTATCAAGGACGTCAAAAGGATTTTGAGAATTGCGTAATATCCTTCGTTGCAAACGCATATAATTCCTAACCAACAAATAAATCAAAACAAAAAATCTATCTACAGTGGTTATGTTTATTTATTTAATACAAAGCATGTAACGATTACTGGTAAATAATTTATTTTGATTAATTCACTTCAGTTCAAACAACACCAATTGATAAATCAATCTCCTAACAGTCGTAACGTCGAGAGTTTTGATGGATGTTAATATAACAGCAAAAATGTTAATATACATCGATGTAGTTAACAGTCAGTCGCGTACAGAATAGCAATTTCGTAACATCTATCGACGTTAGAACTTTACAGCGCTGTTAACGCTAACATTTGTGTTCAGAATACCACCATTGCTCTGTGAAATTTTAACATCGATGTTAGTTAAAATTAATTTTTATCCAATCAGTTACCAAGTTTTCTTTTTAATTATCTAGCAACCTCCTAAATATTAATTAACATCGCTGTTAAAAATATACAGAATACGACCAAATTTCAGTTATGTTAATATACATTTAAAACCAATAAGTTAATTTAAATGATATAAATAATATCATTATCTGTGTTCTATTTAAAAAAAAAAACGTTTTACGTAATAAAAAAAATCAGTTTAATAATTTATTTACAACTGAAAAGATAATTGTAATTAAAAAACAATATTATTTTTATTAATGTTTAAATCAAAAAATTATACATTAAATTAATATCACAATCACGCAAACAAAAATATTGAAAGCAGAGAGATGCGTCATCGATTAAATCTAACCAAAAGTAGTAACTACTTTTAAACCACTCGAGTCCCGCACATCTCGCTTATGCGAAAATAACATCTGTCTCGAGAAAGTAGTTACTACTTTTATAATCGATTCCGGGACTCGCATCGGAATCCATAGCCGAGCATCGAGAAGTACAAGCTATGCGGCTCTCGAGAAAGCGATGCGAGTCCCTGAATCGATTATAAAATGCGAGTCCTGAATCGATTATAAAAACTGATAGACGGACATAGAAATTATTATTTTTAAATAATTTAATAACGCTTCAATTTCCAACAATTCATAATGCAAACATGATTTTATCGATAACAAAGGTTTTTATACTCTCGATCTTGATGATGCAGCGTATATATTTCTTGATTTTCTTGAATTCATTATTTATTGATTCGGAAGTCACCTAATAAGCCGTTGGTCCCATCAACCCCCTTCATACAAGTCGTAAGACTTCTGGGGCGATGTAAATTAGCTGTAAAACGCGAAATAAAGAAGAAGAAAAAAGAATTTTTAAATAGATAAATTTTCAAATTTAAAACAGCTCGAGTCGGCAATGAATCGAGTTTATAATGACTCGAATCGGTAATGACTCGAGTTGTCAATGCCTCATCTTCAAAAATGACTCCAGTTGTCAATGACTCGAGTTGTTTAATTTAATGACTCAAGATGTTTTAATAATTGATTCATAATCGATTAATGACTCGAGTTTGCCCATCACTAGTTATTATTACGAGCAAAGTTTTTTATGTTGAAGTTCAAGTTTATTGTGTTTTTTTTTTAAATACATTTTATTACACTCGTCATAAACAATAATAATATAAAATAACATAAAAATAACAATTTCAGTACAAAATAGTTAAAAAACTATAATATAATAAATATTTGAAAATAGAACAGGCTATTTTTCCATACACTGCCACCACTGCCTCATGGATATTCTTCATGCCTTCTTTGATGACATACTAAAATGTCGAAACATGTCGCTAAAATATAACATCATACACAATAGCATCACAGAGTATTTTTCTAACCTAATACCACATATTTTTCAAAGTATGCAAAAAATGATTAACAATAAGTTAATATTACTTCCGTTTTGCAAGAGTTTGGCATTTTGAAGCAAGCTATTGTTCTTATTTCATCTTTTTTGAAGAACAAATGCACCTTCCTAGTTTCTATTTTGACCCCAAATAATGCCAAATGTTTTTAAAATTTGCATATTACATAGTTTTAACAGCGTTTTTAGTTGATATCTTATTCAATGCACAATATATTGACGATCAGGGTAGTACTGGTTCCTGGGTTCAAGTCTGTTTTAAATTTGTAAAAATTCATATATCAATACATGGTTGTGACTCAATAACTGTAATGCTCGAGGTCAAAACAAGTCAAACAAACTTGTTTTCCAAGTTTAATTGTGGAAACCAAAAATACTTTATTCAACAACCAGATACATATGAATAATAATAATATTATAAGTTAATCCACAAATTAAATTTCAAACGGAAAAACACATTACGCATGTGATAAATTTATAGAGGTAAATTCTTGAACAAAACTATAAGTTAATCCAAACATTAAATCTCAAACGGAAAAACACTTTACGCGTGTGATAAGTTTATAGAGCTAAATTTTTGAACAAAATCGTTTCAAAATACAAACAAATTAAGATAATATCCAGATAAGTTTAAAGCTTAGCGATACGTAAGAAATAAAAATAGAAATATATTAACTAATATTTAATCTACTTGAGGCAATATTACACATTATAATCGATGAAATTCCAATTTTCAAAATATTATTTATAATTCTGTAAGAAAGTGTATTTATATTTACAATAATCAGTGTATGGCATCTAACGTGCGTGTCATACTTCCTTGTGTTTGTTGTAAATATAATCTGGTAAACATAATAAGGCGCAAAACACGCACAACGAATACCAACAATCAAATGAAACTTGAAAAAAGCCAACTTAATCGATACTAATAAACTTTTAATTAGCACAAAATGCCGCATAATATTAAGGTTTCACATCCTAATTTATGGCTTCTTTTAAACAAAAACGTTTATAGTGTATGATTCTGGACAATCGTCGCATATTGTTGCAAACAAAACTAAAAAAAATTAATAATTTGGTACAATTAAATTTACGGAATATATTAATATATATACATATAACTAGCAATAAAATACAAATCGTTCAATATTTATAAAAGTAAAATTATGAATTGCTAAATCATCCCTCAAGTACAAACAATATTTTAATGAAAACGCTATAATCTAACCTTACAACTGAAAGGACATTTTAATGTTGCAATAAAAATAATGATTTTCATTAAAATTACTCAACGTCCTTAGATAATATATAATATTATATAATATATTATTCGGGAACAAAATGTCCAAACTATATAAAATTAATAATTTTTTTTTAAACGTTTCATGTGGAATGAATAGCCAAAAGAACAGCAAATATTGACAAGTTCATCAGTAATTGATCAAACTAATCAGGATTATAAAGAAGCTCGTAAACGTTATGACAACCTACTACAATCTGAAAAACATAGGATTGACAGAAACAAAGTCAATCAAATTTCTCAGCTTTGCATAAACAACAAAAATTTCTATAAAACAATAAATTTATTGCAAAATGATCAAAACAATTTATTAATCCAAACAAATGCAGATATTTTTCATACCAATTTGTTGTATCTTTTTTATTGCTTATGTTAAAACAACTCTGACATAGCATAGTTTAATTCTTTCTGAATGTACTGGATAAAAAATAAATCAATTATCAAATTATATGTAGAAACAGCAAAAATGCCGTTTTCGTTAAAATACTAGAAATCAAGCGGTCGGTATGGTCTAATATCTGGTCCACCCACACTGTTATATTAAATGTAATTATGGTTAAATGGATACTAATCATATATTAGACTAATGTCTTGAATTAATATACCCAATAATTTCTTAAAAATTCTCTGCCTGAGTTAGCTAAGGCTTGGACCTGCGACAAATTATTCGCCAAAATTTGAGTCAAGCGCTTCACCCAACTGAGCCACTCTCCGGTTAGGTTGATAAAATAGTGAGTCCAATTCACTTTAGGTATTGGGTTGTCAAAAAATATCTTCTTTTTCTATTTATTTCGCGTTTTACAGCTATTTTATATCGACCCAGAAGTCTTATGACTTGTGTGGAGGGGGTTAATTAAATTTAATTCAGGTATCGATGACATTCCACCTATTATTCTTAAAACATTTGCAATTAAATAAATCTAAAATATTTCCCTTATCACACAAAAAAAAAACATTCCCAAATTGTTAAAATGCACATGTTCAACATATACCAAAAAAGAAGACAAGTCTGATTCTTCAAATTATATATAATTGCAAGTTCTTAGAACAAATTTTGATTAAAACGTTCGACAACAGATTTTCTGGCGCATGTTAATCACAAATAAAATTCTATTTTAGACAATCATAAAGAAAATCTTGCAGTAGCTTTAGACATTTCCAAAGCATTTGATAATAATAATAATAACAATAATAATAATAATAATAATAATAATAATAATAATAATAATAATAATAATAATAATAATAATAATAATAATAATAATAATAATTATACAGGGTGTAGATTAATTGGCGGATAAACGCCAAGTAACTTTATAGATCGTGCCAAAAGAAAACGAAAATCTTAATTCCAAAATGCTGAAAAACTTTTCGTTTGGCCTCACGAGGTCCTCAAAGTTTTGTTACGCTTGGCAACGTTGCAAACTTTCTAAATTCAAACCTATAATGTAGACAACTTAATACACATAAAATAGGCAATTTAATACACACATCAAATTTTATTTTTATTATAAACTACAAATGTTCAAATTGGCCACCGTTTACTTCTAAACACTCTTCAGCACGTATCGATATCGAATTTATGACGTTCTCAAGCATCGCCGGCGTTAAATGTTAATTCTGTCAGAGTTGCTATATTCATGTCAATTATTTTAAATATATTTTCAAACATCAATTGTGCATTGAAATAATTAATATTTTTATTTATGACAGAATCTAATAATTTATAATAGTTGTATCAGCTGCAATGTATAAATTGTTCTATAATTCAATAATAATTATAGTACCTATTTGCTGGATTCACACATTTATTTTGAAAACGCATTTTAGCCGCATGGTGAAACGACAAAAGTCACCGATGGTTTTTGTCAAGGGTGGTAACGGGATTGACATAGCAACGTAGTAGTTGTTAAGACAGACATAAGGCAGATCGCCGCATACTAGACGAACGCAACATAATATATTTCGCAAATGCATCAAAACACCATTCATAATTTAATAATGCGGTATGTGTCGTCAATGTGCAACCTCACACAATTTTAAATTAATGATTATCAAAAAAATAAAGTATATCATAATATTTAAATTGAATTTTATTTGAATTTAAAAGTCACTGATGACAAAAGTCACCGGAGATCATTAACCCCCTGACATTTATTGCATTGCCTACTTTATAATTTGAATTTTATTAAAAATTTTGCTACGTTGCCAAGCGTATTTTTAATTTAAATTTGATTTATTCTTCAAAAGTAATTTGCACATTTTTCAATGTTTTTTATTATTAAGTTTCAATAAACCTCGTAATTTTTATTATACTAAAAAAGAAAGCAAATTGGTACATAATATACGCAATTAAAACAATATTTGTATTGACAAAATTGAAACTTTGAGAACCTCGTGAGGCCAATCGAAGAGTTTTTCAGCATTTTGGAATTAAGATTTTCGTTTTCTTTTGGCACGATCTATAAAGTTACCTGGCGTTTATCCGCCAATTAATCTACACCCTGTATAATACAACATGCAAAAGGCGGTAATACTAAGTACATGTAACATAGTACGATCGTTTTTAAAACAACACATGTAATACATCTATGTATTAGACTTGGTAGTATGTACCCGTCTAATACAATGAAACCAGGTTAACCTGTGAAAAAAAAAAAAAAAAAAAAATTAAATCAAAGAATGAGATTTTTTTTTTAGATAATAATAATAATAATAATAATTAAGGAGAAACTTACAAATATCTAGGCTTTGATCAAACTACCAAAATAGACCATACAAACCTCAAAACTAAATTAACAGAAGCATACAATAAAAGGCTTAAACAACTTCTAACAAAAAATTTAAATGCAAAAAATCTTTGTAAAGCTATAAATACATATGCAATACCAATCCTCACCTACTCGTTTGGTATAATTAAGTGGTCAACTACAGATCTTAATGCACTAAATAGAAATACAAGAACTCTTCTAACTATACACAAAATGCACCACACAAATGCCTGCATAGAAAGAATAAATTTACCAAGATCGGACGGCGGCAGAGGTCTAACAAATATACACAGTATACACAACAGTCAGGTTACAAATCTTCGAAATTATTTTTATCTCCGAAATGATAGTGAATTACATAAAGCAATTGTAAATATTGATACAAATTATAGCCCACATAACCTGGCTGACAAAGAACAGATACATAAAGATTCCAATACAATACAACAAGAAAATATTCAAAAATGGGCAGCAAAACAACTACATGGCAGATACTACCACCAAAGTCACAAAGAGAACATAGACAGAATAGCTTCATTTACATATCTTGAGAAAGGATATCTGTTTCCAGAAACCGAAGGATTTCTACAGGCCATTCAAGACAAGGTAATAAACACAAAAAGCTATAGACTGCACATAATTAAAGACCTACAAAACACAAACGATAAATGCAGACGCTGCAAAGACGAACAGGAAACCATTGAGCATATGCTGTAAAATTCTAGCTCCCACACAATATACAGAACGACACAACTCGGTAACTAAAATAATTCATCAAGAATTAGCACTTAAATACAAATTAATTAGCAAATGGGAACCATACTATAAATATAATCCATCAATTATCCTAGAAAACGACGTGTGCAAATTATACTGGGACAGAGCTATTCTGACAAATAAAACAGTTGCACATAACCGCCCAGACATTACTCTTACTATAAAAAAATGTAAATACTACGTATCTTATTGATGTAGCAATACCAGCAGACCATAACATCAAGGTCAAATATAACGAAAAAATTGATAAGTACTTACCTCTAGCGCACGAAATAGAAAAAATATGGAAAGACAAAGTGAGAATAATCCCCATGATTATGTCATCAACAGGTATAGTGCCACTAAATCTAAAGGAAAACCTAAATGAAATACAGCTTAAAGAATATGTTATAATACCTATGCAAAAGGCTGTGATACTAAAAACATGTAACATCGTTAGGTCTTTTCTAACACAATTACAATCTTTACTGGACCTGGTCCCGTACCCGTCCAATAAATAACTCCCAAGATAATACCTGTGAAAAAAAAGAAAAAATAATAATAATAATAATAATAATAATAATAATAATAATAATAATAATCTTTATTTCTAAAGTACATATACACAACATACATAATAAAAAGTATACATATAGTAAAGAAAATGCGTCAAAAGTATTCACTCATGTTGTATGGTTCCAGTTTGCACAAGTAATCATACAACTTAAATTTGAACTGTTTTAAGTTAATAATTTCTTTAAATATTTTTGGAAGTTTATTGTACATTTTACTAGCCGCATATAATGGACCTCGTTCACTTATACTAAGCCTGTGTATAGGATAGGAATAATTTTGGTGGTTTCTCGTATTAAAGTTATGTTTAGTTGTGTTTGAGATAAAAGATTGTTTATATTTAAAATTGTATATAAGCAATTCTTAAATATAGAGACCAGTTAATGTCAAAATGTTAAGTCGACTAAAATAAGTTCGACAAGAATAGGTGTATCTAATACCGGCAATAATGCGGACTACTTTTTTTGAGTTTTAAACAAATGATTTGAAGAAAAACTATTTCCAAAAAAAGATTATACCATATCTCAGCAAAGATTCAAAGTCAGTGTGGTAGACTGTTTTTAAATTTAATGGATCAACAAGATGGCTCAAAATTCTACACATATAACAGGCCATGTTAGTTTTTCACAATGTTGTTGCCAGTTTAGTTTACAATCTATTGTAATGCCTAAAAAGCTGACTGAGTCGACAATTGGAATTTGTATCTTGTCAAGTAAAATTTCTTTAGGTTCAATTGTATTGATATGAGTTGTACTAAATAACACCACCTGTGTTTTTAATGAGTTTAATATTAACCGATTTTCATCTAGCCAAATTTTGGTTTCATTAAAGATAGTTTTGCTCAAATCAAATACATCGTTTATTGTATCACCACTCACCAAAATATTGGTATCATCTACATAATTTTGGATGGTAATATTTGTCATTTGGTTTGCTGTTAATAAATCATTTATATATACAACAAAAAGAGTAGGTCCAAGAATACTGCCTTGAGGGACCCCTATTGTTACATACATAAATGAAAATGTAAATTTTTTTAGGCTACTTTTTGTCGTCTATTAAATAAGTAAGATGTAATTAATTTATGCATAACACCTCGAATTCTATAACAATACAATTTATCTAGAAGAATTTTGTGACTTACGCTATCAAAGGCCTTGGACACGTCTAAGCATATTGCAAGAGGATTTTTTTTACTTTCTAGGGCACATATTATGTCATTTAAATAATCAAATGCTGCAGTTATTGTCGATTTTCCTTTTATAAACCATGTTGAAATTTACTAAAAATTTCGTGTATTTGAAAAAAATCAACTAGTCTATTGTTAATGAAATGTTCTAATACTTTTGAAAAGATTGTTAAGAGACTTACTGGTCTATAGTTTAAAAAATTACAATAATCACCTTTTTTAAGGATTGGTTTGACAATAGCAATCTTTAAGTTTTCTGGAAAAACACCATTTTCTAAACACAGGTTAAAGACATGTGTTAGTGGTGAAATTATTGATACAGCTGCTGACTTCAATACTTTAGCATTTATTTCATCCCAACCAGAACTTTGTTTATTTTTTAGTGACATTATGATATTGTAAACTTCGCTACTCAGTAGCAGGTTTTAAAAATATTGAGTTAACATAAAGCGGAATATTTACATTGGTGTTTAAATTGGGCAATGTGTTTATTAATTGAGAAATAGATTCAATAAAATAATTATTAAACTCATTTACATTTTCGGCAATAAAATCTTCATTGCAAGTATCGATAGTATTTCTACCAGTGTACTCTGATATAATACTCCATGACGTTTTATTCAAATTATCAGAAGTTGCTAATTTGCTTGTAATGATTTCTTTATTTCGATTGTGTAAAAGTTGTTGGTATATAATGATTTGTTGATTATACATTATTTTATATTTTTTATTATGGTTTCTAAGTACAGCTAGAGCATCAAGATCTTTTTTGCAAGAAAGTATTTCAGCACTATCATATTTTATTTTGGGTTTATATGTACGTTTTAATGAAACTTTAGGAAAGCAGCTATTAAAATTTAATGCTATTATGTTCATAAATATATCCCAGTTAACATTAGGATCAGTGTGATTTTCATATATTAAGTCACAAGTAACATTTTGAAGGTTTGAGCTAAAAGATTGTATTTTTTCAAAATTAAATATTCTTAACATTGACAAAGTAGGCTTTTGATATACTTTGCTATTAATACAGAATTTTTGTGCATAATGGTCCGATACACATGAAGGGAACACTTTTGTAGTGTAGCCACTTAACATATTAGTAACTATGTTGTCAATAATAGTTTCTGTTTTGTCGGTACAACGTGTAGGTATGGTTTTATTTGTGAGTATTGCGTTAAAACTATCTAATATGTCATAGAATTCTCTGCGCATTTTACATTTTATATCTAATATGTTGATATTAAAATCGCCAACTATAAAATAAATTTTATTTTCATTAGTAAGTAGAATAAGCAATTCTTTTAAAATTCTAAAAAAAAATGCTTACATCTGACTTAGAAGTTCGATATACCACTGCGCATATATAGAAAACGTTATCTGATTTCCACTCAATTGCTGCAGTTTCAAAATGAGGAGATTGTGACATGTTGTTAATATCTCACCGAAGTTTGCACTTAAAATCATTTCTCTAGACACATGCTTATCTCTACAAAATTCACTTTTAAGAGTATAATTTTTGATAGGATATAAACTGAAATTGTTGATTGATTGCCAATGTTCTGTGAGAGCTAATATCATACAGTCTATATTATGTTCTAACATAACTTCTAACTTAAAAGTACTGCCTCTTATAGAGCAAATAATATTGTGTATAATACTAATTCTATTTCTATTAGGCTTATCTATTGGTTTTTCTCTAAAAAAAAAACTTTTCATTAAATCTAAATTTTGAAAATCGAACTCCTTGTGGCCAGAAATCTTTTTTATAAACGGTATCTATAAATTCAAATTCTACACCTAATCTGACACATTTGTTATCATTTCGATGATAAGGAATATCGTCAACAGAAAAAAATTTAACATTATCTAATTCTGTGTTAAGTTTATTGGCCACATATTTTTGTATAACATCATTTGTGACATTTTCTTTAATTCGTAATAGAAATAACCATATTTTTTTATTTTTGTTTTCACTGCCGCAAAAACTGCTTTCTTCACTTTCACTTAACACTGCTGTGCCAATATTTTCTAAACGGACACATCGTGGCTTTATCTTCTTGTTTTTAGGAAACTTAAAACCATCTCCCGCTTCGATTCCATCCTTCGGTTTGTTTACATTTTCTTCTTGCTTGTTATTGATAGTATTTTTACTTGAACTATTATTTATGTTTGTTTCGCAAATATTAAATCTTTTTATTGAATTCGTTTTTGTGCTAATATTTCTGAGTTCATTGACATCCTTCTTAGCTCCATCTGTGTTTGCCAATTGCCAACTAAATTTTTGTATTCCGTATAGCAAGATGCAGATTTCTTTGTTGTTTCGGCTAAAGTAGTTTGCATTGAACTCTGTATAGTGGTTTGACACATGCATATAGGATTGTTGACATTTTTTTATAATAATATCAAGTTTACTATTTATATTCATAATTTTTTTATAATAATATCAAGTTTACTATTTATATTCATAATTTCACCATTCTTATCAGCTAATTTTCTTTTTTGCACTTTTAGTTGTTCTTTAAGTTCAGACATTTTGTTTTTAAGCACAACAAGTAGCTGAACCGTTGTTTTTGTTTGACAGTTTTTTTCGCATTTAAAACATGCTGGTACTCCATATTTTTCTTCGCTCTTAGAGTGCCTCACGCCCAACTTGGTTAAAAAAACTCTACTTCTTACTGCTTTAAAGTCAAAATCCGAGGTATTATCAGTACAAAATATTAAAGCAAACAATGAATCTATATCTAAATTTTCTGAAATTTGTTTACGAGTTACAATTTCACATAATCTTCTGTAGAACGACCATATTGTTGATATAGCTCCAAAAGTATCTAGGAAACTAGGATTTCTTAATAGATGTAAGCAGTTTATTACTTCTGTGCATCTTTTTACTTCTGAACAACTTTTATATAAAAGGAGCATTTACTAATCAAATCATTGAGAAACCAAAATTGACTAATGACAGATAAAAACCCAACATAAACATTATTCAAACGAAATACAAGACATATTGCCATCTAAACAAATATTTAGTTGTAGTACAAGGCTTGTTAGGAATTTTAACAATATTCACCTATAGTTCAAAAATGTAGTACCAAAACGTTTAATAAAGAATTTTTTAACCGGACTATCGACACATGAAATAATCTTCCAAATTTTGTATTTTCCGAGACTATAAGCCGGAAATAATCAAGGTCAATTTTCAAACACTGTTTAAATCTAGACTTCAATGTGATAGTTTCAGCGAGACACATTAAGTAATTCCTAAATATAACTTTTTAAGTTTTTTAAAAAATATAGTCCCAATATATTTTTATTATTTATATTTTTTTATTATTAATTTTTTTTATCATATTATATACATTTTTTTTTTCTAAACATTTAAGGTTAGGTGTTAGAGCAGTACAATACTGAACCTCGCCTTTTTATGTTATTATTATTATTATGATTATTGCGCGTTTTACATCTATTTTACATCGCCCCAGAAGTCTTACGACCATTACTTTTCGACTCATTTCAAAAAGTCGACCTCTTGGATTATGCTCAAATTTTGAGGGATCAAAATATGGATGAAAAAAATTAGATTCTCAAAATTTTGAACTTTAGAATATCGCCTGTTCAAAATGACATACATATGAAGGTCAAAAATTTCACAATAAAACGTCCTTTTTAGCTTATTTTGTATTTCAATTTTTGGGCTTCTAAAAAAAGATAAGAAGGTCCACAATGGCTCAAATGATTCCTTATTACATACACTTTAAAACCCACATTCGTATATTCAATGTTAGGGCAGTCATTTTGATATATCAAACTTCAAACATTATTCAAAAAAAAAAAAACGTAAAACTATCAAAATTTCAAATTTATGCTTTCTTTGAACCGTTATAATTTTGTCAAATCTTGACAAAATTTGATCCACGAGATCTAGATTTCTGTGTTCAATCATTCTTTAAAGTAATAGAATTACCCATATATATTATACTAAATAAAGTCATTAAGAGCAGGGAATTTTCACACTAGCATGAGCGCTAAAATCCATTGCAGTCCTCTAAAAAAGAATAACATTTTCAAAAAAAATATTTTTTTTGTTTAATTTAATTTGAAAAATAAATTAAAGAAAATAAAATTTTAAAAATAAAAAAAAGTTTAAAAATAAAAACCATATTTTTTAACTTTTTTTACTTTTGTTTGATTAACAAAAAAAAATTTACAAAAAATTGTCGTTTTTGTTACTTGATAACAAAATTACTATCTAGCAATATCTTCTTTATTGCGCGTTTTACAGCTATTTTACATCGCCCCAGATGTCATACGACTTGATTGAAGGGGGTTGATGGGACCAACGGCTTATTAAGTCATTTCTGAATCACCCCGGTGGATAAAAAGCAAGTTATTATTTTAGTCATATTCGGGGATCGAACCCCGGACTGATACGTGCTACGCTAACGCTCTATAACTAAGTTATCTCACCGTATACCCATAGAGAATTGGACAGAATATCTAATAAAATAAATTATCAGATTATAAATACAATGTATTATATGCATTATACATGCTTATTCTTTATTAAAATTAATAATAATTTTTATTGCATACGTAAATAATAACTACTTAATTTAAGTAGTAGTAACAGAAACGGAACGATACTACAAAACACGCATCGAAATGTAACATCGGATCATGCCGATGCGACACCTTCTGTCTACTCTAAAACTCTTTCCATCGTTTGTTCGTTCTCTCTTCAGGCGGTCGTCTCACAACCGCTCGCCAGATTTCGGTACCCACATCTTAATATTAAATTTAAAAAAAAAATGTAAATTAAATAAACAAGTTTACTATATCTTATCATAAATAAATCTATTAATTAATTACGCGTACGTCGAAACCCAGGAGGAAACACACCTTAAAGTTACTAGAGCCATTCGAAAACGCCTAATTTGTTCAGTTCAGACAATGATAGTTTACTTGACAAATAGTTACGACAGTTGTACAAAAAAAGCACCGTTGTCATATTTATTTTTGTCTTAAGAATTTATTATTTTAACCCAGATATGACAGTCTTAACTTCATGCGTCAGTTATTAGCCTTGTAGCAAAAATAAGCAGACGCTAAATAAATGAATTAAAAAAAAAAAAATTAATAATATGTTTACATTTAATATTTTTTTAATTAAATAATACAAATGTAAATGTAACTAAAAATTGTGAAATACAATAAAAATTATAAAATGTTAAAAAGATGATTCACCTAATTTTAAATAAAAAACACAACTTATATATATATATATATATTAAAATAAATAGAATGGCTTTTGCAAGATTCAGTTTAGTGGCGAAAAAGTGTACATATTTTGGATGAATTATATTGAGAAAATATGTAGAATGTGTATAGAAGCTATAAAATACATAAAACATATGCTGGCATAATATTGCAGCCGCAAAATGTTGCCATACTGTTAATACTATTAATATACATAATTCCTCAATATTTCTTTTATATGGGTCATTTAAAATGTAAAGTAATAATCTAATATTTCTATTCTTAAATATTTACTTACCTGTTTTTCATAAGTAAGTAAATATTTTCTAAAGTATTTAAAACAATTGATTTATTTTACCAAAAAGATCGTTTTCTATGTACTTATCTCTTTTAGAATAGATTTCTGGTTATTATTTTCACTGTTTGTTATTAAATTGGCTATAATCTTTCTCGCAGTTTCTAATAAATGATGCCTACTTCTGTAAAATTGGATCACTCCACAAAATTCTTTCAATAAATTGTGAATCATTGTTAGCACTGTTTAACAGCCATTGGCAAAAATTGACTCGTAGCGGCATATCGCGCGCCGTCATGAAAGCTTGTACTTTTTAAGGTCTGAACGTGTAGAGGCCATTTCACCTTAAACACCTGTGAATTGTATCTTTTAAAAATGAACTAAATTATTTCGAATGCTTGTATGTGGATCCACTTCAAAAATGGTAAGAACTTCTTGTTCAACATTTAGAACATTGAGACGTTTTTATTTTCGAAGATTTAGTCACCAATTTCTAATACAAATTCAAACTTCTTTATTTTAGTCAATGTCTGACTTGACATGACTAAAGTTAAATGTTTTCTTAGTTACTCGTTAACAAGTGACAATTGGAAAAATGTTTACTATTAATTTTCTTTTAAACTAAGTTTTGTGTGTAAGCTAAAATGTTTTATAGATAAATACCTATAGTTAATATTTTATTATTTTTAATTGTAGAACAGCATGGCTCTCTATAGTTTAGACTAAAAATTATTCTCACAATTCTTTTTTTGTGTAATAAAGTAAATAAAAATACACATCTAGTTGCTACTTTATCCCCAGACTGATATATTATATCTAATAATTAGTTATATTATTCAATGGTGCATTCTACAATTGAAGATCCTAAATAAGTGGATAATGCCCAAAGTAAGTTTGAGAGTAAATCGAAAAAAATGGTGTTCGTCCAGTTATCATACTCAACGCACGATACAAAGTACAACTAGTCAACCGTCTAGCTACGAATATATGTAACCTACATGTGTCGTTATCATTTTAAACGATAGAACAATTTGTATATTATAAGAATTCATTATAAAGTGGATATGGCTAAAAGTGGGCTTTATCCACTTATCATTCCAGGGTCTTCAATTATAGTAGAATACACCATTAAATAATATATACTCAATAGTGCATCTTGAGTTTATTATAATCTATTTAGATTATTTGTTCATCCAAAAACACACCAAGAAATTAAGCAGATTTTTCATGTTTAATAGCATTTTTAGAATATTAACATGTAAACTAGCTGTGTGTTTAGCAAAATTATAAAAATTAATAAAGATTATTTTATTAAAATTTATAATGTGGCGATTTTTTTACACCAAACTTTGAATTCTTGTAACATTAAATGTATTTTGTTAGTGAGATCTAAATAATTGTCAACAGTAACAATAATGGAAGTATCGTCCGCAAACATAAAAAAAAACCTTATCATTTTTTATATACTTTGGCAAATCATTAATAAAAAGCAAACATATTAGAAGACCGGCCGTGCTGCTCTTAGGCATCCCTGTGGTTGATTTGTAGGTTTCGGACATTTGTTTGATGTTCTACTTTTAAAGCGAAACGAAACTAATTTTAATATTACATTTAGTATTAAATAATGCGCGCGCCAAGTTAGTAGGTTTTGAGCAACAAAATGCAAAATGTTCTAATTTCTTAGGCAGTAGGGTTATCTATGCAGTAGCGCCCGCATTAATTGATGCGCGCGCCGAGTTAATATAGGCCAAACAAAGAGTTTCTCAGCATTTTGGAATTAACATTTTCGTTTTCTTTTGGCACGGTCTACAAAGTTACCTGACGTTTGTCCGCCAATTAATCTACACCCTGTATATACAGATTCATTTATCTTATCTTTTCTCAGCCAATTCATTTTTTTTAATTTGTTAGATTGTGATATGATTGTATAAATCAATTTTTAAAGTTACTTTAGCAAAAAATGCAACATCAAAACATCATTAAAAAAAATCGGTTTTATTACCAAATGTTTTGAAAGTTGGTTGCTAAAGTGTGCTGAATCTTTCCTTATTTGCGAAGTTAAAATTTCTTTTATGTTTACTAACTTTAACAACTAATTCTATTGGCGGACTGTCTAGTTTATATTTTAATATAATTGCATGATTGTCAATGTGCTACATTTTATTCAGTCTGCGCTTGTAAATATTCTGGTAGGTTCGTGGACTAATGATATCTTTAAGAATTTTTGTTTCTATATTATTTATACTAATTTATTTATATAATTATATAAGATTACCAGATACTATGACATTTTAAAATTTATTTTGCATATCTAAAAATATCATCTGTAAAATTTAAAACTAATAAATGATGTATATTATGTAAATTGCCTTTTCGCATAGTAAAACTCAAACACTCGTGTTTCAGGGTATGCACCCATCATCAGTGTAGAGCACACAATAAAGGGCTTATTATAGTTTTATAAGTGACAATTACAGGTGTAAAATAAACAAGTTTTATACTTTTATTAAAATAGAATTCCTAGTTCTTATAGGAAATATCGGATATATGTATTTATTTATTATTTCCAACAACGATTCACTCCACTGCAGCCTAGTTTACTCCACTTTCCTTAAACGAACGCACCAATAGCAGTTTGAAGCATTCATTTTTAATTAGTAAAGTGCTTTATTTCCCATTTTATATTATGTTTAATATAATCTAACAAATTTAATTTTTTTCCAGTTTCATCAAACAATCAAGACGTTTATAAACGATCGAGTTTGGGACTTCCATTTTTACGTAGCCAAAAACTGGCCTGATCAGCTTGTTGTAATACACTTTCCTGGAATGACTAGTACGGTAAGATTATTTATAATATTATAATTTAATTTATGCTTAGAAGTACATATCCCCATTTGCAAAATTTGATTTTTTCCGTTGAGTACTAAAAGTAACTGTAAATCGTAAAGTAAAGGTTGCAATTCAAAGAACTTTACAATTGATAATATCATTACTATATTGTGACAAACGATCGGGTATGATGTAATCATTTCTAAAACAAACTGTACTAAATAAAGTTATAACAAAAATTTAAATTAGTTATTTCTGGTTAGGCTTCAAAAATAAAACAAATTCAAATTTATAAATATTTTGATAATTTTTTTAATCTTTATTCCTTAATCCAAATAGTAAGTTTATAAAATAAAATCAGATTTTTAAAATCTACGTTTGTATTTTATTAATTAAATATATTTCTACTGGTTTCGACCGTATGTTCATCTTCAGGCTTTATAAAATGTTTTAAAAAAATACAATTGTTTCAATAAATAAATATAATTGAAACAACCACAAGTAAAAAAAATACAAATACACTATCCTATCTTCCTATTTATACGATGGTTAGTTAATTGGCGAATGAACACCCAAAAAAAAAAAAAAAATACTTACCTTGGCGAGTCAAACTAGTTATTATACAAAAATATATGAGAAAACAGTTGAAATTTTCAAATTAACTCTGTAACAAACAAACATTAATTTATTATAAATTAATAAACATTTTATTGAACAACTTATGCCAAGAAAATCATTTTTATGAAAAAATACCACAAATTTTAAAACTAAAAAAATCGATAGGTTTGTGTGCTATATGGCGTATGAAACAGCATAAAATAGGAATTTAATGCCCATTTAACACTCATTATATCTTGAATTATAAACCCTGGTTGGACAAAAAACTTACGGCTGAATAACCTTTTTATTTTCAAACCGATTAAAATGATTCAAAAACCATTTTAAATGGGCAAAGGCATGTTGATTTTAGTATTTTTGTAAAAACAATCAGCTTTAGTTTTTTATTTTATATATTTTATATATTTTGTATTTAAAATTAATGTAATTGAGTAGTTAGCTGTAAAAATAACTAATTAATGTTTAGTTTCGGGGGTATTTTAATGTTATGATAATCAAAACAAAAATCAAATTTTTAAAATTTAAAAAAATAATTTAAAAACAAAAAAAAATCCAGAATAGTTTTATTATGTCATCAATATAAAAATATTTAATAAAAATTTCAAGACAGATACAAACAACACATTTAGAACAGTGTTCGTTAATAAAAACCTGTTAATAACTTTCAAATTAAGTAACCGGATATTTATAGAATTATTGTGTTCACCAGCCAACTTAATTAGTTACAGTATCAAATCACAATTTATTTAATTTATGGTAAAATATTGTTATCAAAGTGTATCGTTATTTTACATAGTTGGATTCAAAATTTCATGAAAATTCTAAAAAAAAAGATTATAATAACTATATATTGCCATAAAAAAGTAAAGTTAAATCATTGCAACTATATTAAAAACAAAAACATACATTATGTATCCTTTATAGTAACAACAAAAAAAAAAAAACATTTAACTGGCTTTTGAATCATTCAAATCAGTTTTGCGTTTTCTGTCTAACGCGCTGTATATTATTATAAATAAAACTTCAAAAGTTTGTAAAATATTGTAGATTAAAAATTTAAGAACATATTTTAGTGTTTCTTTATAATTATAACACATGTAATATAACCCAAGGGTTTTGTTAAAACTGCTAATGCGTACATTTTTGTGTCGATTTTACAGAAAAACTTAAACATCTATAATAAAATTATATTGTTTATTATAAATATTTATCGCAATTGTTTATGGTGAAATGAATTGTTATTTTATGATGTCCAATCTATGCAAAGTTTATAACTTAAATCTCTCCAAATTAATATTCCACACAGAAAGTAAATTTAGAATATTTAGAAGTACGAGAGTAGTGTCAGAAATACCTGACCTGTCGTATAGATGGCGGTTATTGTTTGAAAAGAATTACTATGGTAGAAAGTACCAACCTTATAAAGCTTAAGTTTGAAGTTTGATAAAGCTACGTTGTTTGTTATTTGTTTGGCAGCCATCAATAGTGAATGCTGTCAGTAAATTTGTAAACATAGAAAATATTGGTCATCGTTACGAGTCCTCAGTCCAACCAATAGCAAAGCGGATCTAGATTCCACTCTTGGGGAGTCTTCTTCTTCTTTTACAACAGTAAAATATTGGGTGGGAGAGTTTAAACAAAGCAGTACGAGCTGCCAAAAAGAACATAGCAGTGGTCGACCAAATGAGGTGAACACACTAAAAATGGTGAAGAAAATTCACAAATGGTATTGGATGACCGTCGACTGAAAGTGCAAGATCTAGCAGACATGGCAAGCATTTCAAAAAGTGCTGTAACATACATCGCATATTGACCAAAAATTTGGACATGAGAAAGCTGTGTGAAAGATGAGTGTCGCGATTACTCACAATGGAACAAGAACAGCGTCTTGAGTGTTTGGCCAAAGTTCACAACAATAAAACCGAGTTTTTGCTTCGAATCATAACCATGGATGAAGCAATAAACAGAAAAAGGAAAATCGGCTACAAAGAAAGCGAAAACAGTTCCATCTGCAGTCATGACGTCGACATAGCTTCGTCAAACTTCAACTTAAACTTTATAAGGTGTGGTACTTTCTACCATAGTCATTCTTTTCAAACTACAACCGCCTGAAACAAAAAATAGTTGATGTTAATTTATTATCCAGGTGCAGTCCCAGAAACTTAGTCCTGTTAAATTGACCGGATAGGTCACGAGCTCGATTACAATAAGCAAAGATTGGATACTTGTAACATGTTTTACAGCTTCATTTTTTTTTCTATGATTAAGTCAACTATAAATATTGAATTATCATTAGTAGTGACTCAATTCATAATAAAATTCAATCTTTTATTTTTAGGATCAAGATCTATACTATTAAAAAAATTACCAGCTATAGTAGACAATTGGAATTTTTTTATGTTACGATAGTTTTTTTTAATTAAATTTTTTTTCATTTGTACTTACATGACATTACCCTCGGAAAGTTTCTAGCTTGCTGAATTTCTAGTTTCTAAAATATGTACCTGAAAAATATTTTAAAGAAAATTATTGTTTTTATTATTTCAGAAATATATTTTATACATCTTTGCAAATACAATTTGCAAGAAATTCGTTATATAATATTATTTTGGCATATACCACTGCTAATGGCTCTATTATAATAAATAAATAAATAATGTATCACTATTTTCAACATGGTAATAAAAAATATTTCGTTCTTAAACATACATTTTATTATATATTTGTTTTTGTTAATCAATTTGTCAAACTAATATTAAGAATTCAATTATAAGTAGTATCACCAAGCATTCATAACTTATTCGTATATTTATTTATTCAATTGAATTAAATGTTGACCCTGCAAGATCATATGTATTATTCAAACATGGTATACAAATATTAAACTAAATCCCTTAATTTGGCCATGGCGTCTATATGTCGAGTTCCGAAGCCCTACTGTGGCTTTTATTGTGCCTCGAAAGTTTATCCCTGAACAGGTAATTTGCGTGACTATAAACACCTGTACGAAATTAGAATTGATTTTTCCAGATCATGAACTACTAACATAAATTAGATATACTTATATATTATACCGTCAGCTGCATTATTTTAATGTACAATTTTTACATAACTATTAAATGTAGTAATTGATATTGAAATTATAAAAATCGCAATCGCGAGTTCAAGTGTTTTGACCTAGTTGGTCTTCAGCCAAAGGACAGGGTCACGGCAACAAATACTGCAGATATTACGTTGAAATAGGGTTCGTGTTAAGAATGTGAACCGGAATTGACCCTCACCCCAATCCACAGTTGTTTATAATAATTTTACATTTATTTTTTTTTGTTTAATTATAGCCACAAGGCAAATTATACGAAAGCTTCAGTATATTCTGTCCGTCCGATCACCTTGCCGATCTGGAATTACTATTTGAAGAAGACGTACTAGTCGACTGGACACAGCCTATTTACCTAAATTTCACTCACGCCAATATTGTGAATAGGATAGAAGAGTTCTACAAATCTAAAGGTGTAATGGAAAAACTATATGGCGATTTTTATGTTATGATGAATCCTCCTTCTATTACTGATGAGGGCATAGAAACGTAAGTTATAATTATTATCAAGGTAAATACTTACAGTACTACAATATTAATTTTTTATTGAATTTCAATGACATGCACATAGGTTATTTTTAAGACATTATTCTACTTTTCATATGTTCACGTAAATCAATAAACATGCACTAACTTTTCACTATATTATATTAAACATAGTAGTTACGTTATCGCATTTCATAAAATGTCAAACCACATGCAAAATATAGACTTATCATGCAATATTAAATTTTTTACACATTATGAGATTAACTTTTATTATATTATTTAGGCAAAAAATATGTTTATTACATTTTATTATGTACTCATGTATACAAAATATAAATGAATGTATCAGTCCTGCTCACGCGCAAACTAGCAACTATCTACCATCTCCGAATCTCGAAGACAACTCGGAATAGAGTCCCCGAGTTTTGGAGATAGCAGAAGTACTAAATTTATTATATTCTACTTTATCCACACATTCTGCATTTTTATTTCTTCCGTCCAAAATTTCTTCATTCTTTCTTCAATCTATTTTTTTATTCTAAATCATACCATAGTATTTTTTTCAGTTTACCGTAACTCGAATTGACTAAGTACTTTGGCAATTTGTTTTCTAAAATAAGAGCGTTATTCTTATTGTATTGTTAACACGCGTTCTTCTTTCTTGCATTGCTACATCTCTATCTCTCATCATATTTTTTTGTCTATAATACTCTTCCACTCTCTCATTTTTTCGACTTCCTTGCAGTCATTCTGTTTACACTGTAACATTACATTCTACTTACTTCTATTTTTATATACTTTTAATTTTGCATTCGTTCTTTTTTCTCAGTCTTTACTCATACCTTACTGCAGTTTTTCTGCCGCCACTTTTATGTTATTTATATTTTCATCCTATTTTTATCTAATTCCCTTTTCCGTATTTTTTTATGTATTTGGCATACAAAACCTACTTGACTAAAAAGTTCTTTAGTCAATGGAAAGTAAGTCTTCACTCTTCCACACATCATTTATAATCTTTATAATCTATCAATTAAATCTTCCGTACGACGCATCCGCGATGCATTCTGTATTCTATCCACACCTGGCGTTTTTTTTTAACTTTTTTATTTGCTTCCACGGCGTTTCCGTTGTAATTTCTTTTAGTTGTACACAGAGTTCTTCAATTTTATCTTTTTGAATTTTACTTTTTTTTCCGTTCTTTCAAATAGTTTTGTAAATTGTTTTTTTTTTTCATTGCGATTGATTCGTTTTGTTTTGGCGACGGCGAGAGTAAACCAAACTATTGCCGTTTCAAAAGTAGGGGGGAAAGATTTCACTCTCGCCGTCTTTACCGACACCTTTGTTACCGTCCTGTGTAAGCGGGAGAAATATCGGACCCGATCGAATTCAAATGTATTTTGTTAATACGGAAGTGTATTTGAAATTGCATAAATTTTAAAATCATTTCTACATATTGAGTAACTCTAATTACTTTTTGCTTTTGCATATCTGGCAGATTCTCTAAATCACCTTCATGCAAAAGATCCATTAATGTTAATGATGAAATGAATATTTCCCTTACTTCATTTGCCAATGAAATAACAGCAAATTTTTTTTCTTTTATTATCATTGTATGTCATACTAAATAATAAATGTTATAATAGATTACTAACATTATTATCTTTATTCTGACATTCAGTTCCTGTTTATATCTTTTTGACAACCTACCCTCAACTCGCCCGAACTCGTTCACAACATGTATTCCCCGTTTGATCATGTGCTACATGTTTAGGAACGTAGTCTTGTAGTCTCTCATTGCACCATCCCAGATGGCACCTATTATGTTGAGGAGTCAATGGAAACAAGGGAAAGTGCGGTACGATATGAGACCAAATGACTGAATGACTGATAAACAGATCGGAAAGAAGATTTCATGGAGACATCTCTAATTATTGCTCTTGTTGTTAAAAATCAGTACCGGAGAGCGACGAGCCAAAAAACCCAATCTTTAAGTTCTGTAGTGTTCTAGGATGTCCAAGTTGTAATCTTTGCCGCTGTTCTTGTCACTCGATACTGACACTTCTGCTAATGCGTTGAGCAATATCAATTAATAAAACTGGTTCTCTGAGCCCTATTACTCTACCGCGTTCGAAATCGCTTAACTGTTGAAAAACGCCAGGCTAACTCAAACTCGAGGCATATTTTGATTTAAATGAGTAAATAATAATACTTCTTTTATTTTACACTCCAAGGTAAATTGATCAAAAACTTATCATGTTTTTTTGTTGAAATTTTAACCATGTTTTACTGTGAATAATTTACACTTGGTGTTTTTTTACTTTGGCTGGCGGATACTAGTCGCCAAAAGTAAAAGAATCTCAATCCTCACTCTAATGTGTATTATATATCTACTATTGCAAAGGAAACGTAAAATCGGTTCAAACAACAAAAAAACTTCTGAAATAAGCTTTTTTATTATGCGATATGGTTTTCTACTAGATTTTATGTTTCCAAATTCTTATCTTATAAAATGATTAAAAAATAAAAAAATAAATCAAATTTAATATTTTGAAAAAAATCAAACTCGGACGATTTCTGTACAAAATTTACAATAAAAATAAATACTTGTCACTTGAAAAAAAAAATCTTGAGATTATTCGACATTTATCTTATTTCTGTGCATTGTGTAACCTTCTAGTTAATGACAATTGATTTGCTTGAGTTTCTACTTCACAGCTACCTTTGAATATACCTGTAAATTAATTACATAATATACAGGTTGTAGATTAATTGGCGGACAAACGCCAGGTAACTTTATAGATCGTGTCAAAAGAAAACGAAAATCTTAATTCCAAAATGCTGAAAAACTTTTCGTTTGGCCTACAAGATCCTCAAAGTTTCAATTTTGTCAATACAAATATTGTTTTAATTGCATATAATAAAAATTACAAGGTTTATTGAAAATTAATAATAAAAAACATTGAAAAATGTGCTATTACTTGTAATTACTTTCGAAGAATAAGGGCAATTCCATTTCAAACGGACCAGAGCTGGGGGAGCTGCATTGAGAAACTTGCTCATGTAATTTCTTTTAGTTTCTATAACTTATTAGTAGTCTTTTGATCGGTATATGAGAGTATAAAACTCATAAAAAAAATTCTACAATTTTTTTAAGTTTTTTTGTCGTTTTTTAACTTAATCGCATTTTTTGTTTAAAAACCGCAATTTTAACTCAAAAAAATAAATTTACTAATGAAATCGATCAAATTTTTTTCGTAGAATCCAAATCTGGTGCCATTTCAAGTCTATACCCTGTCTATAAGCCGCAAAAGCCATAATACCATGTTTTTGTTCTCAGTGGGCTGGGCAAAAAGGAGCATTTTTTAATTTTTTTTTAACCGCTAAAGTTAACGTGTTTTGATGTAAGTTAATTAGAAAATATAAATTTGTTCTGTGTATTTGGGTTTTAAAGGTCTAAAACACAAAAAAACTGCAAAAATAAGCCTATTTTTCAACATAAACTTTTACAAATGCACATTTAGCAGTTTTCAGAGAAACTATACACTAAATATTATTAAAAAACTGAGTTTTGCAAACAATTTTACATAAAAAATAGTCAGTGTCGTGCTTATCTGGCAATAAAAAACCCATCAGGAAAAAAAAAATTTGTTCAACATTTACTTAAAAAAATTCTTTTTTTTATTTTCTTAAAGATTATTTGGATTATATTTTTTTAAGCTTATTTCAGAAGTTTAACAAAGTCATCTTTTGTTGTTCGAACCAATTTTGGGTCATTTTACTTTTTGTTTGATAGTTTTTGCGCTTGCGGCACAAATTTAGACTCGATCTACCGGCGCGAAAATTAGAAAATATTATTATTTTTGGCATTCAAACATAAATCCTCCTGGCGCTTATCAAAATTTGTTAAAAAAAAGTTTTAAACCACACCCGAGTGTGTTTATAATATTTTTTGTGAATATAAAAATTAATTAATTTTTAACGCATTTTTTGTCTGAAAATTTTGTAAACATTTCTTTCTAGATGTACTTTTCTATAGACGATGAGTACAACACTGACTATTTTCCATGTAAAATTGTCTCCAAAATTCAAATTTTTAATAATATTTGGTGTATTGTTCTTCTGAGCGCGACTAAACGTGCATTTGTAAGAGTTTATGTTAAGAATAGGCCTACTTTGAAAATTTGCAGAGTTTTAGACTCTTAAAACCCAAATACACAGAACATATTTATATTTTTCAATTAATTTACATCAAAATACGTCAACTTTGGCGGTTAAAAAAAATTAAAAAAATGCTCCTTTTTGCCCAGCCCACTGAGAACAAAAACATGGTTTTATGGTTTTTGCGGCTTATTGACAGGGTATAGACTTGAAATGGCACCAGATTTGGATTCTACGGAAAATTTCTGATTGATTTCATTAGTAATGCAATAAATGTCAGTTGATATTTCTATTTTATTGATTTTATTATGGGCTTTTACTTTAATTGCATATGCAAATATGTATATGGCATATGGTTATTGCAATGACAATGCAAATGCAGCCAAAGATAAATATCAAAACAAAATTTCCTGATAGTCGTCAACTTTCAACAAATGTAATACGTCCGCTTGATTAAAGACTGCGCATGAGTAGGCAGTTAATTTCTCTAAATGCAAATGAAGGTAGGCCACACAGACGGCGTGTGTGTGTTAAGTTGCCTACATTATAGGTTTGAATTTAAAAATGGAAATTTTGCTACATTGCCAGGCGTAACAAAACTTTGACAATCACGTGAAGCCAAACACAGAGTTTCTCAGCATTTTGGAATTAAGATTTTCTTTTTCTTTTGGCACGGTCTACAAAGTTACCGTTTGTATGCCAATTAATCTACACCCTGTATACTACCAAACTCATTAAATAAGAGAATCGTTATTACTAACACAAATTTAATTAAACCGTTGCCTCATAACACATTCTCGTTCTCTCTAAAACTATATATACATGGTGTTAATTAAGTAAGTAGACAAACTTAAAGGGATTATTCCTTGATAAATTCTAATATAAATAGTTCATAGAAACAACGGCTTCGTTTTCAAAATATTAATTCATTTGTTCAAAACTATCAACAACTTGACTTGGTTGAAAAAGTAGTTATTTGTAGTTGTCTGATAAGTCGGGAATACACATGCCATGAAATTTAGAAAGTAGCTTGCATGCCCAAAAATTGCATGTGCCAATTAATTGCACAGTGAGAATACATGTGCAAGTGAAATTCCATGCAAGCTTCTCCTGGCATGCATGCTAAGGCAAGTAGCAGGCAAGCGGGGATACATATGTATGTCATTTGTTAGTCAAATTATAATAATTCATTTCTTCTAATATTTAGTAGAAACAAAAATGCCTTATAGCATGTTTTTTGCCGTCCCCCACCACCTAACTTGCACATTGCATGCCAAAAAATAAAACCTTTTGGATTTGGTGCAATTGACTTGCATGCCGTTTGACAAAATACACGTGCTAGTAGCTGGCATGTGCAAGGATTGGTATAAAATTGTGCAAGTAGCAGGCATGTGTATTCCCGGCTATAGTGTAAATGATAATTTTATTTAATTGTCGTTGGTATAAAATCGTCGAGTTCATCAACAACAAAATGACAGATACGCACTTTCTAAATAAAATAGCTTATGGTAATGCTAGCGCAGCAATATATATCACAAAAGATTTCCATAATATCATGTGCACAAACTTTTATTAAACCTATTATTGTTAGTAAGAACAGGTCGAATGGAGAAAGCTGTCTTTAAGGAAATTGAAAAAATCATAGTAGTATTCGAAAAATTGTACTTCTACTAAAAATTAACCATGAAACACTGTCGATTTATTCCTACCTTACTCAACGGATTTGCCTCAGCAATTAACTTTTTGCAAGTTTTTGTCGTAGATGTTGTTTACGGATAAAGCGTGCTTTATCCAAAACGCAACTAACGGGTAATTCATTTAACAGTATTTTTTTAAAGAACCATTCTGTACATTTATATTTTAAAAATTATTTCTTTCAAATGTTGGCAGTAACTGCGGCTAACATGGTCCATTCAGAAGTTCCAATTTTTGATAACGCGTTCCAGCATTTCGAGTGGTATCTGGCCAATGATGAGAGTAATTTTGGCTTCCGATTCCTCAATTGTAGCAGGCTTATCTATAGACTTTGGCCTACTAGAGGTTAGTTTATAATTTTTTTTATATTTTCTGATGGAAATCGTGTGTGTCCGCTTAAAATCGACACGGTGATAAAAAAGTTATGGTAAAATAAATTTGCTGCATTTTTTGCAAACACACAATTTGCGAAGATGGTTATATTTCCAAAACAAAAGCAAAGACTTAATATTCTGGAACTGTTAATCTTCTGCGATTGAATTTGTCTATATGCTGTAAGTATTTCAAGATGATAAAGAAAGATGTGGGTATGGAACCAAAATTCACATCCTATCAAGGGCTTTGAATAAACATATGAGTTAGACGTATGACTTTTTTGTATCAACCAGAAGGTGGTAATGAAAAATTATGTTTATATGTAAGCGTATTTTTCGGAGATCGCGCCGAGTCGGAGATTGAGATTTGTCTATGAATACTACCCTTAAACATCTTCTGGGTGCTCTTTAGCTTAAATACGGAAATTTTGCTTATTGGCGTAGCCGTTAAGCCAGAAATGGGCCCCATCGCTAAACAATTTTTTTTTCAAAAACAGTGAATCTTTTGAAGCTTTTGAAAAGCTCAAGGCTGAAACCATGACAATTCCAAAAGTCTTCTTGCACTTCTTGAATTTTGTATGCTTTTAAAGCAAGATCTTTACTTAAAATACGCCACGTTATTTCATACGACAAGCGAAGCTGTTGAGAACGGCGCCAAATCGATTCATCGCGGTCATCGCGTATACTCTCAGCTACCGCCGCTATATTTTTTTCACTGCGTGCTGGTCTATTTAGTCGTGTATTACAGCCAGACACGAATAGTGTGGCCTCTATAATAGGCAACTTAGTATACACAAAAATTATGTTAAATGTGGTTAAACTAATGCCTTTGCCCGTTTTAGCATTTTTCATTTGCGCCTACATTTTAAACATTCCATGGGCGACGTTGTTCTGGGATTGAAAGATGCTAAAACGGACAAAGGCATAAGTTTAACCACATTCAACATAATTTTTGTGTATACTAAGTTGCCTATTATAGAGGCCACACTATTCGTGTCTGGCTGTATCTAATAATAAATATTGGGTTTTAAATGTGTTGATGGTACAGCAAATTGTGTGTTTGGTAGCCTAATTATATAGACCATAAATTGCTCTGAGAGCACAAAACTCACTCCTCACAGAGCGCTAATTTTCGTAATAAAGCTGAACAGTTTGTAGAAGCTGTACCGGTCTAAGTCTTTCCATGATGAAATGTCAAACAATATTGAATAAAAATACCATGACAGTTTGACTCAGCACACTTTTGATCTAACATAAAATCCCTACTGAAAAATGTAACTCTAAAGAAATCACCCAATATAATGTTTCACAAGAAAACCCACATGCTATAAGTGAAACCAATTACCATAATCGGTTTTCTGTAAACGTTTGGATTGGAATTGTAGGCAATCTTTTAATTGAGCCTTATTTTCTTTCTGTAGACTTAATAGAAATCAATACCAACGGTTTTTAAAAGAAGCCCTACCTGAACTTTTAGAAGATGTCCTACTTAAGGAAATACTACGGCTGGTTAATACATGATAGTGCGCTACCGTGGCGCTACCGCACTTAAAATTATGCTGCTCGTTGGATCGGAAGTGCCGGTCCACAATCGTGTCATTTGGATTTTTTGGATTGAGGGCACCCAAAATCGTTAGTGTACACAACTCCAATTGTTAATGTGAACATTTTAAAAAATCACTTACAACAGTCATGCAACATTATTAGAAATACTGGTGATATTTTCGAATGAGACCATCAGTCGATGCTAATGCGTACAAACGCATGCATTGAGACAGAGTGGTAATTTTCCAACAGTTGCTCCGAGACAATGCGCTTTGGTTAATTAATTCCGTAGCAGTAGGGTATTCAAGTTTTGTATCTATTGTAAGATTGATTGTTATTGAATTAAAAAAAAAACAATTTTTTTTAAATGTATTAAGAAAATGAATCTGTAGTATGAACATGTTTTATTAGAATTTATCAAGGAATCACCCGTTTAAGTTTGTCTACGTTCTTAATTAGCATCCTGTATATTGTCGTACATCAAGCAACTTTTGGTATACAAACCCCGTAAAACTCAATACATCTAAAAGATATTTTAAAACAAAAATCATTCAATTTTAATTAATGTCCTCGTCGGATAAGTGTAGCATAACTAAATTAACTACATCGTGTACCATAGTAAAGATAACAGTATAAATATAAATTGAAAACTTGAAGAACAGCCGATTACTAGTAGGTTAACACCCAGGGCTCGTAATATTCTAAACGTCTCACACACTGACACGACAACAAACACATTCATCATTGCGATTGCGGCCAACCCAACACACATACTAATAAAATTAAATTAAAACACTACACAAGTTGTACAGATATTACCTGTGCTGTGTGCGTTAGGTTTGGCCGCGGCCGCACTACTATGGGATACCTTAAATATTAACTTACTTCCGTAGAATGTCTTTTTCTTTTATTGTAGGGTGTGATAGTTGGTTAAATTTTTCTTTCGTGTTTTTTACTATTTGTTACAATGTAATTTCAGATTCTCCATAAAATTATTTATTATAGGGCATTCGCAGAGGGTGCGGAGATGCTGCAATTGACTCCCGAGCATGCCCAAGTAATCCACGATTTGTATCCGGCAAATCATATGGAATCGATAGAAGTATTTGAAAAATTAATGGACAAACTGCCGTGTTATGGAGTGTTTTCAAACTCGGGTGAATTAGCTGCTTGGATGGTGCAATCATATTATGGCGCAATGTTTTCAATGCAGACTAAACCTGAGTTTCGAAGAAAAGGCTACGGGATATGCCTTGCTAAGTACCTGACAAATGCGGTGACCAAAAGAGGATACCTCCCATTTGTGGTCATCCGTCCAGAGAACGACGCTTCCAAGAGTTTATATACGAAACTGGGTTTCAAGAAAAACTTCCAAACAGTGAGAGCTATTTTACGCCCCCATGAAATGAGCAGCGATGGACAAGGTGGAGGGACGGAAGTTGAAGTAGAACCTTAACTCATCATTCAAAATAAAAACAAAAGTAAGCTGCCTACGCACAGCATTCAGCAAGCAGCTTTCAGTTCTTTTTTAAGATGCGTTTTTATACATGAATATGAAATTTTAAAAATTCATATAAATTTCTCTTGTTGAAGCAAAATGATTTTGACTAAGGCAAAGTAGAGCTGTGTTTACGATTTCTATTTATACCTAGGCAAACAACAAAATGTGCTTTATATCAGCCATATCTCATTATTCTTCTAGTAATGAAACAATGAGAAAGGTTTCTAAATCGATTGTTGTTGGCTGGCTGTTTATTCTAGCTTGCGTTTGATTCCTTTGAATTTTAAAATACACAAATAGTCTAGATCAATTGAATTACCAAAAGTAAGAAATCAGGAATCTTACACAGGTTTCAACAAATAGCCTTTGTGATATTTTACCTGTAGATAACAGCATACATGAATAGAAGAAATTGCGTTGCCTATTTCTATTACAACTCAGAGCCGTAGCTAGAATTGCAGTATGCACCTTTTGAAGATAAAACAATAATCATGAATATTTAGTACAAAACAAATTACTAAAAAAATGACACGTCTGATAAATTTTTACAAATATTAAATTAAGAAGATTTAAATAAAACAAAGATAACAACTCAGCTATAAAACAGCTTATATCTAAATATCCATGATGTTCTTACAAAAAAGAAATATTCTATTTTTATCTACCTTTAATATTTATTCTATCGTTTACAGTCAACTGATGATAATATTCTGTCGTTTCTGGTTGACACCCGTATTGCTACTTGCTAGCTACGCCACTGACAACTTTAAACAGTTATGATAATATGTTGTATACACATATTAAAACGGTCACAAAAGCAAAAATACAATTTTAAATAACATTGAAAAGTCTACTTTTTCGTCTATATTTTAGGCCTATCTAGAAGTAGGTGAAGTACTTAGAAACGACCAAATATGTTTATATCTCATTTTTTGTATTTATTTTTTGTGTAATACAAGATTAAATATTTTAATTCAACGATATATTAATAAAAAGCACTATATTGATTAAACGCACTTTTATTCCTTGCTATGTTAATTGTTAATATTATATTTTTTGACAGAGCTGTACAAATAAAAAGGTAAGTAAATAGATTACAACTTAAAAAGGCATAATGAACAAAATAGCTATTGCATAAATTTGAACATTAGAAAGTTTAATGCAACCTATTCCTTTCAAAAAAGAAGGTAAAGTTATGTTTTAAGAGATGAACGCATACAATTTTTGTTTGGAATATGCTAAATGTAAACTGTGTAAACTCTTTTAAGGGGATGGATGTCAGTGTAGGAAGTAGAAAAGTATGATATAGGGAGATATGGGCCGAGACAACCCACCTCAAACAAAAATATACACATAGTATTTATTGTTTTGTTTATTAATGTTTTATGTAAGGTCTATTTGCTATAATAATTTCTTTTATCTGTTTCTGACATTTTCAAAAACATAATACATACACAGTAGTGCATATTTCTAATATGGTTGTGTGGTAGCTGTTCATTTTATTTTTCTGTAAGCGCTATATCTATCATTTTTTTTAACATTGTCATGTCTATTTGTGTAGTCAACAGAAACTACATAGCATTTTGCAAAGATGATATCAACTTAAAATTAAAAATCATAACCTTACTTTCACAAAGGTGACAAATCAATGCTATAGTAATTCTTCCGAAGTCCGAATATCAGTCAAAAGTTCAGCAATTTATTAACGGTGAAAATCCTATAACATTACGTTCAAATCCAACCAAAAAAATTCAAATCAAACTCCAATCCAGGGCCGCCGTAAGCGGGAGTGCAAGGCGTTCATCGCACGACGGCGCAAAGGCAGGGGAGCGCAAATTTATCTAAAATAAAAAAAATAATTAAATTGACAATTAGTTTTGCTGATTTTGTCATGTTTCAACTTGCTTGTATGTTACTTGCAACCCTAAGGCTTAACACTTTCACGCATTCGACGATGGGATTATGGACAGTATGCAGTTAGCCGAAATTTAAAAATGTAACAATAAATTTTAGAACTAAAAAAGAAAAAAAAATTTGGGCGTCAAATTTAAACAATTAAAAAAACAACGCAAAAAAAAGGAAAAATTAGCAGGATCAATATTTAAATACTCAACAAGAAAATCAAAACACAATTACTGATAAGCCAATATTGTTTGTTGATGCTTTTTTGTCTATATCCACACGCATTAAAAAAAGTCTATAGACGTCTTTAAAGTAACTCATACCTCATTGTTGGCATTTGATAATAAAGAAAAAAACATGAAAAAAAACATCAAGAACACCACAGAAGAAGTTTTGTTGATATTTTATTAAGCAACAAATACAGAACTTTCCGGTGAGTAACAAAAGAAAGTTTTCTGGCCGTTATTATACTCAACAACTACCTTATGGAGAAAGAGTTCTAAAAAATTGGCTTATGTAGTCAATTGCTAAGTACGCTGTGTTTTGTTTTTGTTGCAAAATTTTTAGTCAGTAGCAGTATTTTTTTCAATTTAATTGGTTACTCAAGTTGGGAGCATTTACCAACGCCATTAAAAAAAGTAATTTTAAAGAAGAAAATAATAATAAATTAGTCACAATTGCAACTAATGGAGTCAGAAAAAAACCAGAGTAGAAAAAAGGTAGTTTTCTAAACTAAAAATTATATATCGGAAATAATTTAAACTCCTTTAATTCCAATTTAAAATTTTATTTTCGAATTAGAATTAACAAAGAGTTTAATTTATGTCCTATATTTAAACATTTCAAAGTCGCAGTCTCCAGATATACCAGACAGATTGAGTTCGTTAGCAATAAACCATGTTAATATTTTAACCATGACTAAGACAATAATTAGTTGGCGAAACGTTGGTAAAGGATAAAATAAATAAAATTTAAAAACTGAAGAGGATAACTGTTTTTTCTTTTCCATGCAGTTCGTAAATTGCCATAATTACCTAACATTAAATTAGCAATGATAACAACTAAAAATCAATTCCTAATCAAAGAATTTGCAACGAAAAAAAAAAATAGTGCAATTTTAAAAAATATTTATAATCTTATAATAACTATAATATTAATGGCTATGTAATTTTATATTTTGTTTTTTTTTATATATTTCTATAATATAACCTGAGTCCTAACCAAATTTCTGCTTTGGCAGGGGCGCAAGAGTCGTGTTTGCACAACGGCGCCAAATCATCTAGCGGCGGCACTGCTCCAATCTCTTCTTTCCAACAGTAAACTTTTATTTCCTTTCCAAAATAATTTAAATGTAATTAATAGCAATCCATTAGCACCCAAAAACCACAAACCAGATCCTCCAATACGCTCCGTGGTATCACACATTAATAGCTCTACTCATAAGTTAGAAACTAAATTAAATAAGATAATCAAAGAACATACACATTTTTCTTCAAAATTTACAGTAGCTAATTCGTTAGAACTTGCTAACAAATAAAATAATAAAAAACTCCAAATTTTTCTAAATTAGTTTCCTTTGATATCAGTAGTATGTTCTGCAACATTCCTCCGATTGAATGCATTGAGTTACTCTCAAATTTATTTGAAAATATAAATATTAACTTTTACCTTCGCAAAATAATGTCTTGTTTAAAATTTTGTATTAAAAATAGCTACTTTCAATTCAATAGAAAGTTCTTCAAACAAAACACAGGACTAGCTACAGGCTCACCCCTAAGTCTCTTGTTAGCTGAAATATTTATGGCTTCCTTCAAAAAAAAAGATATTTTATTCAGACCTTGCTAAGAAACATATTTCCTTTTGGTATCGATATGTTGATGATATCTTAGCTTGCTTTAAAGATACTTCACGCCAATTAAACACTTTTCTAACTTTTATAAATAATATTCATATCAGTATTAATATTATTAGATATATTAATAGATAATAATAATCTTTCATTTGATATTTTCCGTCTGCCATTCCGTTTGACTCTGTATACCCTAACAGTCACAAATTTTTAATATTATTCTCAACCATCAGAGTTTTGCTGATGTTTGGAAAAAAGCAATACTTTGCCCGGTTTTATAATCTGGAACTAGCTGATATAATCAATTATAGACCTATTGCCATTATTTCTAATTTTGCAAAAGTTTTCGAAATGATTTTATATTCTAGCATGTATCCTAAAGTCAAACACTTGTTATCACCAAATAAATAAGCTTGGATTTATGGAAAAACGCTCTTCAACTACTAATTTGTGCAATTTTGTTGACATTACATCAAAGATAGTGAATAACAAAGGTCAAGTTGATTAAATATACTCTGATTTTAAGAAGGCACTTAACACCATAGACCATTCCGTTATATCACACAAGCTTGATAAATTTAGTTTTAGTAATAATCTTTTACTATTGTTTAAATAATATTTAGATAACCGTAGTCGATGTCTCTTACAATAACTGGATCTAACCTACATTACTTTTTTATTTTTTCTTAATGACTTTTCCAATATTTTAACTTGTAAACATTTACTTTTTGCTGACGATCTCAATTTTTTTCCGCAATTAATTCTGTTGAAGACTGTGTGTTAATCTTCAATACAATATTAATTTAGTAAATAATTGGTGTAGTACTAATCACCTCTTTCTTAATGTAGGTAAATGCAAACTTGTAACATACACCAAAAAACTTAATCCAGTTGCAGCCCAATATTTATCGGATGGAGTGGATATTGCGCGTGTTAATCAAACTACGGACTTGAGCATTATATTTGATGCTAAACTAACTTTTACTGTAATATCAAAAGCGCATAAACTAGTAGGCGTAACAAAACCAAAGAATTTATCAACATTCAAGCAATAATTGTGTTATACTACACTACAGGAGCGTTCTTGAGTATGGCTCAGTAATATAGAACCAAATTAACAGCTGCGATATTAATGCTCTTGAAGCGGTTCAACGGAAAAATAGTATATGGTATAAGTCTTTTAACTATAATCCACCTCAAGGATTTGACTCTAGTGAGCTCCTTCAGAAATTTGATGTAGCAAGAATTCAATTCTATCTTTTCTACATAAGATTGTTCACAACTCAATTGATTCCCCATATCTGTTATATAATTTAAATTTTTTAGTACATTTGCATTACTTTGCCTTTCACAGCCTCAAATATTAATAAATAATCATAACTAATTTGGAATTGTGATTTATTTATCTACGAGATAACATTTTTTAAATTTATCAGAAAATTTTGTTATAAAAGTATATTATTATTTTACATAGTTGTGAATGAATGTCATAAAGATTGCAAAAAATAAAAAATGTACATATGTTGTTGTTATAAGTTTTATTTCTTTGGAATTAAGATAAATTAAATAGATAATAAAAAAATTTATTTTATTTTGACTTTTTATTAGCTAACGTTTCAATGTATTTTTACATAATCTTCGGAGCTATAAGAAAACAAAAGATAAGTTATAAAACATTAAATACATAAATAAAAAATAATTATATAAAATATAGATAATAAAAATTATAAAATTTTACATTTAAATTCATTAAATTATTTCACTATATCTTTTAAAATCTTTGTAATAAAGGGTTTTCCAATAAGAAGACATTTGACAAGTAAAAACTACGGCGTTATTGAAAATGGAACGATACACGCTTCAACAACGCATTGAAATTATTAAAATTCACTACAAAAATGGTGAAATTTTTTCAGTCACAGTTCGCAAAACTAAACCTCTTTTTGTCTCGTAAAGCACCTTCTCGGTCGGCAATAGTAAACCTGGTGGAAAAATTTGAGCTGTTGAGACAAGTTAGTGATGTGAAGAATCGAAACTGTGTGTATCGCTCAAGAACACATGAAAATATTGCTGATGGTAGCCCGTAGTGTTGAAGAAAACCCAGGTTTGTCGATTCCTCGTCGATATTTGGAATTAGACATTCCACAAACGACATTACACCGTATTTTGCATAAAGACTTAAGTCTTTTAAAGTTCAGTTAACACAAGAACTCAAGCCGGTCGATCACCATAAACGTCGTATCTTTGCTGATTGGGTCCTTCAAATGCATCAAAATAACCAATAATAAATTACATCAAAAATCATCTTCAGTGATGAAGGCCATTTTCACCTCGGAGGCTACGTTAATAAGCAGAATTGTCGCATTTGGGCTAAGAAAATCCAAGAATGATTGTTGCAAAGTCTTTGCATTCTCAACGTGTCACTGTTTGGTGCGGTTTTTGGGCTGGCGGTGTGATTGGACCCTACTTTTTCAAAAATGAGGCTGGTGCAACTGTTACGGTGAATGGATGGCGCTACCGAGCTATGATTAATGATTTTTTATAGCTGGAATTGGAAGATATTGATGAACGACGTTTATTTTCAGCAAGACGGCGCTACGTGCCACACAAGCAATATTGTCTGTTTTCAAATTTATGTTTTTATCTTTTGTTATGTTAATATAAACTATTTTACTTATTAATCTTTTCTTGTATCCTGATTCCTTATCTAATATTGTTTGATGAAACTAAAAACATGATTTTCGTTAAAACTATGTTATGCTAATGCTGTTTTTTCTTTTTTATCAATATATAATTGGTTTGCGGTCTTGTTTATGATTGTATAATCTCTTGTTGAGATGTTGCTTCGTTTGTCCAATGTAAACTTTGTCACAATCATTACAAGGTACTACATTAGCTTTTACTTCTTTTTGATATTTTGTTTTAAGTTTTGTAAAGATGTTACCCACTGTTATTATGTTGTATGTTCCAAATTTTTTAATGTAATAAATGTTTGGAAATCTGAAGAATGGTAGGTTTGTTTGTTTTTCTTCTCTTGATGTAGTTGTTATAAGTGGTAAATATAAAACGTTTTTAATTACTTTTGTCGGGTATCCATTCATCTTAAATAACGATTCTAACTTGTTTAAATTTTCTTGATGAATTTAAGTAATGAACAATTCATTACTTAAATTTAACATTCTCTTTTTATAAGCTTGTAATGTATTAATTTTAGTACTTAAATTGTGGTTTGATTTACAGTTGATAATTCTGTTGGAATGAGTTGGTTTTATATACCAATTTGTTATAATTTTACCATTTTTTTGCGTATTAATAACATATCTAAAAATGAAGTTTTGTTATTTGTCCCTATTTCCATTGTAAATTGAAGTTTGTGATGAATACTGTTAAAAATAATTAAACATTTTTCTTGTTTGTTTTCAGGTATTGCAATTATAATGTAGTCTACATATGTGTACTTGCCTTTATAATTCTAAAAAAAACCATTTAAAATGCTTTTTGAACCATGTAAATTAGTTAAAAAATAACGGTGTTATTCAGCCGTACAATTTTTGTCTAACACCCTGTATATTTGGGGGGGTGCATTTAGAAACTTGCTTATGTATTTTTTTTAACCCATAAAAAATTCTATGATTTTTTTAAGTTTTCTTGTCATTTTTTAACTAATCGCAATTTTAACTCAAAAGAAATAAATTTACTAAAAAAATCAACCAGACATTTTCTGTAGAATCCAAATCTGGCGCCATTTCAAGTCAATGCCCTGTCTATAAGCCGCAAAAGCCATAAAACCATGTTTTTGTTCTCAGTGGGCTGAGCAAAAAGGAGCATTTTTTTAATTTTTTTAACCGCCAAAGTTGACGTATTTTGATGTAAATTAATTGGAAAATACAAATTTGTTCTGTGTATTTGGGTTTTAAGAGTCTAAAACTCAATAAATCTGCAAAGTAGGCTTATGCTTCAACATAAACTCTTACAAATGCGCTCAGAGGAACTATTTTTCATGTAAAATTGTCCTTAATTCTGGGGACAATTTTACATGAAAAATAGTCAGTGTTGAACTCATCGTCTAAACAAAAGTCCATTTAGAAAAAAAATGTGCAAAAAATGCGTTAAAAATTAATTATTTTTTTATATTTACAAAAAATATTATAAACACACTACGGTGTGGTTTAAAACTTCTTTTTAACAAATTTTGATAAGCGCCGGGCGGATTTATGTTTGAATGCAAAAATAATAACTTTTTCAAATTTTGGCGCCGATAGATCGAGTCTAAATTTGTGCCGCAAGCGCAAAAACTATCAAACAAAGAGTAAAATGGCCCAAAATTAGTTCAAGCAACAAAAGATGTCTTTGTTAAACTTCTAAAATAAGCTTAAAAAAATATAATCCAATTAATCTTTAAGAAAAATTAAAAAAAATATATTTTTAAAGTAAATGTTGAACAAATTTTTTTTTTCTAGATGGGTTTTTCTTCGCCAGATAAGCACGACACTGACTATTTTCTATGAAGAATTGTTTGCAAAACTCAATTTTGTAATAATATTTGGTGTATAGTTTCTCTGAAAATTGCTGAATGAGCATTTGTAAAAGTTTATGTTGAAAAATAGGCTCATTTTTGCAGTTTTTTCGAGTTTTAAACCTTTAAAACCCAAATACACAAAACAAATTTATATTGCAATCACTTCCCTTCCCTATTCCTTGTTACTCTTATTATAAGGTAATACCGTTTTGTCTAATCCATCTGAATAATACACTGTAAGTCTCAAAACTCTGTGAGTATAATATAGAAGGAAATGCCAGCGGTGCTATCTCCCCCTGTTGGATCAGGTGAAAGTATACACTCCCTGAATTATGTAAGAGGCATTCAAAGAAAATATGATTTAGACTTCCTTCCATACCACACTCACAGGAGTCATTATCAATTATTTTGATTTTATGTAGATGTTTAGGTGATCTGTTGTTCCCAGACCTAAGTCTACACATCAAAACCACCATCTCCCTGCTAGTGAATTTATTGCTGTACCAAGGCTTGTTGTTAACATTGCTAAAATTTGCAAAATAATCTTTTCCTTTATGAAGAGATCTATTTTCGTAGAGCAATTGCCACCGTTCCATTTCGCTGCGCTTATGTCAGAATGTGAGGTCGGTATGGCTTAGTTTTATGTTATTAAGCTGTCCCCCATGTCCTAATTCTGCTAAACTATCAGCCTTTTCATTCCCTAAAATACCAACATGGCTCGGAATCCAGGCTATAACTACTTTATAGCCCTGGTCCTGCAATGCCAATATTCTGAGTCTAATCAGTGCTACAATCACCTGTCTTTGACACTAACAATTTTATTTCCTATTGCCTCCACTGCACTTTTAGAGTCTGAGCAGATTACAACTTTTTCCAGTGCCCTTTGATCCATTTTAAGTACTGCCTTATAGATGGCAAACAATTCTGCTGAGAAAATAGACATCTTATCAGGAAGTTTGCCCCATTCTTTGTCTTGAAGGTATGGGATCCAAACCCCGTATGCCACTGATCTTTCCGGACCAATTCGAACTGATCCATCCGTAAACATTTCGTGATACTCTGCCCATTTGTTCATCCGTAATTCCCTGAAATGGGTTTGGGCTGATACTTCGTCCCTACCTTTACTGTAAAACACATTTATATTGGTGTGGATGTTCTTTGATGTTTGGTGCACTTTAGTGATTTCTACTTGGTTCTCGTACTGTGCTACCTGTTCCAGGGCCAGTACCAAAGATGGAGTACCTCTGCTTACCCAGAAAGGTTTATCTCTAAATGTTTCTGCCATATGTTTAATCTTGTTAATACCATTTGTCCCCATTGTCATCATTTTACAAAGCTGCTTTTTCAATAGCATTTCCTTGCGAAGCTGTAGAGGCGCTAAGGAAGCCTCTCTCTCCAGAATGTGAGTTGGGGTTGAACGCATTGCGCCAATAATGCTTCTAATTGCTGCATATTGGATTCTGTCGAGTTTGGCAATGTATTGTTTGCTGCAAAATGAAGGAATAAACGGAATGTATTCTAACCTAGATCTAATAAATGCCTTATAAAATACTGCCATGGTTACTGGATCGCTTCCCCAAGCTGTTCTACTAATGACTCTCAACATATTAAGCCCTTGACTGCATGCTTTCACCATACTGTTTACTTGCCTATTCCAATTCATTTTGGAGTCCAGCCAAATACCCAGATATCTGTATGAGCTTACTACTTCTAATCTACTGTAGTTGAGGTAGATGTTTTGTAAATATGGAGCCTTTCTTCTTGAAAAGATCATAGCCTTACATTTGCTTCCCGACAGTGTCAAGCCCCTCTCCCACACAAACGAGCTCAGCAGCCCCATAGCAGCGTTTATTCGGACTGATGCCTGGAGCGGGTCCCTATGGCTCGTGTATACTACCAAGTCATCTGCGTAAGAGAGCAGCTCCACACTGGCAGGAAAATATGTATTAATACTGGCCATATATATGTTAAAACGGAGTGTGCTTAATAGGCTACCCTGTGGAAGTCCAGCATAAGAAACTCTTTTAATGAACCCAGTCCCCATTTTCATTTTAAAAACTTTGCATTGCAACATATTGTATAGCACTCTGATTATGTGTGAATCCAGATTCTTTGCTCTGAGGATGTCAGCCAAAGTGTCTATACCCACCCTGTCATACGCCGCTTCTAAATCCAAGAATTTTGCAATCAAGTTTTCATTTTTCGCTAATGTACTGTATATGTTCGAGCACAAGATGGCTAAGTTGTCCATAACACTCCGCCCCTTCTTAAAACCAAAAAAATTGTCCGGTATTAACTTAGTTTCGCCCGCCCATTCTTCGATGCGGTTTTTCAACATGTTCTCAAACGTTTTTCTCACCACTGAGATTAGAGAAATCGGCCTGTACGCATTCGCGTTGCATGCTGCCAAATCACCCGCCTTTCTTATGGCTACTAATTTTACTAATCTCCAAGAGTCTGGAACTTTCCCCTTCTCCAAGATTTTATTAAATTCCCGCAGAAGGATAGATTTTGCCTTCTGTCCAAGTTCCAATAACATAATGTATGCTATATTATCCTCACCAAGAGCAGTTCTTTTAGTCGTTTTAAGACACAACTCTAACTCATCTTTGGAGAAACTTGATTGGGTTCCATGTGTTGGTATTATTTTGTTAGTAAGGGGTGTTGTGCCTGGAGCAATCTTTTGAATAAATAGTTCTTTCCAATCTTCTGTGCTACTGGGGATGTTCCTAGGTTGGAAGACTGATCTATTGAACCTCTTAATTTTCGTCCATACTTCCGTAGTTCTGGACTCTCTGTTCAATGATTCACAAAATTTTCTGAAATTGGCCTTCTTTTTTTCCTTTAACCCTTTCTTAATTAATGCCATTTGTTTTTTGAATTTGATCAAGTCCTCCAATCTACCAGTTCTTTGGAAGATCTTCAAGAACCTCTTTCTTTTTACCACCAAGCCACTGCACTCGTCATCCCACCAGGGACATGGATTCCGAGAGAAGCTTGCAGGTTTGACTTTAGGTGCACACTTTTTTGCCGACTCCCACATAATTTCTGTAAACTCCTCTAAATTGACATTGTACTGCTTCCTATTAAGTGTTTGGTCTACTTCATTTCTGTACATATCCCAATTCACTCTCCTAAGGTTCAATCTGTTAGGTCGTGGTAATACTCTGATTCCATCCCTATCTAAGTTAACTTCAGTCAATATTGGAAAGTGATCACTTCCCATATTGTCATCCAGAGTAGTTGTTCTCAAGCTAATAGCAATATCAGGTGAGGCTATTACCAAGTCAATGATGCTTGATCCGGTGGTAGTAAAATGTGTGTGTTTCTCATCATTCATCAGTACCAGGTCCATATCGTCCATAACCCTTTCAAGATGGAGCCCATTCCTATTATGGAACGGATGGTCCCATCTTGAGCTGTGACCGTTAAATCTCCCATAATGATGAACGGAGTTTGACACGAAGAAATTAATTCCCTCCAACTATTTGCGTTAATATGCGTATCAGGGGGTACATAGCCTGATACTACTGTCAACCCGTAAATACAAATTCTGACAAATTGAGCCTTAGGTGGGCGATTGAAGTTTGGAACAAGGTAGCTTACGATTTGGTTGATACAACCTTTCTGGGTTTCCGCATTAATTTCTAGTCTGAGGCACTTCCCTATGAAAGAAACTAAATTTTCCAGTTCAGACTTTACATCATTTTCCATGTAGTGTCCGGAGCTCTAATTAATTTCGTACCTTTGAACTGTTTTTTGCTCTTTGTGGGGGGAGTGACCGAAACTTTCACCCTCTTTTGTTTTTTCGGAGGCAATTTTTCTCTGAAGGCATATGAGTGTTCCTGTACTACAGGTGAACTTATTCTAAGTCCTGAGGTGCTTGGTCTTTGAAACTCTCCTACAATTTTTGAGAAAAGTGGTTTGTTGACTATTTGCCCCGCAGTTAGTCTGCTAACCGATTCTACCTCTTCTCCAATCCTTGATCTTGAAAAGTCTCTCTCCTTCTGTAAATTGGTGGTATTGCCTTTTTGTTGCAAAGCTTCATAATGCGAGCAATTGTGTTGGCTCATAATCTCTTTAATTTTTTTTTGTTTGAGAAATTCAATACATTTCCTATCCTCAATTTTACAATTCGGTTCAGTTGCTTCATGATCCCTGTTACAATGTATACATACTGGATTCCCTTTGATTGGACATTGTGCTAAAACATGTTCTGTGTCTCCACAGGCATTGCACCTTGGTTTCCCTTTGCAAAATTTGCTTATGTGCCCATATCGAAGACATCTTAAGCATTGTACGACCCTTTGTATGTATGTTTCAACTATCCTATAGTTATGGTAAATGCTTACTCTCTCTGGTAACACCTTTCCCCTAACTGTTATTATTATAGTTCCAGTTGGAACCACTGTTGCTATATTATTTACATCTTTTTTTCCTTTTAATGCGTTTAACATTTAATATTTGATTGCCATTGCTACATTTAAGTTGTTGTAAAAGTTTTTCTTCTGAAATATCAAAGTCAATATCCCTAACAATCCCCTTGCAGGATACTGAATGCATCGGAATAAAAGCTTTTAATTTATGTTTTATCAAAAATTGAGAAAAAAGAAAATTATTTGCACATTTTGCATTGTTAAATTCTATAGTAGCTCTATTATAACTTCTTTTCTTAACAGATACAACTCCTTCTACCGTTTCACCTTGTAATTTCCTGCCTAACAATATAGATGTTAAAACACCTGGAAATTCTTCGGTAGGTTCCACATAAATAATGAAAGGACCTTTGTCCTCCGAACTGAAATTCTCCACCCTATTATTTTTATTTAACAAGTATGCCAATCTATGTTTAGTTTTATTATTCATAATACATAAAGCCCCATCTGTTCCCACAAAATGACCGGTGGCAATCACCCCAGAGATCTTCTGAGCAACACCATTCAATAGTTTAATCTTATCTAGTAAAACTTTAGCCTGATCTTCGAGTTCTATTTCTTCTAATTGTACTATAAGAGCATCCAATTCACCAACAGAAAGAAATATTAAATCCCCTACACTAAACTCTACTGTATTAGCAGTTGCATTAGAGTCCACATGTAATTTTCCTAAATCACCATGCGATTTTCCCCCTTCCCCCTGCGGGATCATCCCCGCAGAATTTTCCCCCATAGGGGGGGGGGGATTCTTTAGTTACCCCAGCTAAATTATAAAAAATAATAGGCACAAAACTAGAAATATAAACTAAAATCTACCCTTACCCTTACCCTTACATCCAATTCTACCACAAAACAAACACAATCTGCAATCTCAGTCAAACGAATTCACTTTGTAGGTCCTGTCAGTAAAACGTCTCAGGAGCGAATGAAGAAAAAAATACGTTTTTCTATGTTATTTAAATGAGGTTACAGGTTATGTAGTACTTTTTAGTAACAAAGAATCAAATTACCAACAAAAATTTTGAATATCTAAATCGGAATAAATAACGTTTTGGGCTTCCTAAAAATTTTCATGTATAATGAACAGATATGAAAAATGAAACTATCCTGTACTTTTTTAGCAACATTTATTGGGCTTCCTATGTAGGTATACTATCGCAAATTATACACTTATAGTTCATTATATGCAACTATAGAGGGCTTACGTTTTAAACTGCATATACAGTACATATGTTTTACGGATATTAGGAGCCAATCATGTTTTATAAATTATATGAAGCCCTTAAGTTTGGCATCAGTGCTTTTTTATAAAACAGTCTATTACAATAAAATGTTTAAAAAATATAATTGATGGTTGTGACCTCTACTACGTGATAATTCATGTTTATGAAATAATAAAACAAGTTACTATTTTTTTATAATAGCTTTGGCTCTACTAGAGCCTTCTACAGATGTAATAAGTTATATAACTAAAAGTAGAGCCAAAACTAGTAATGTATTCGTAAGAATAAATTTGGGATAAAAAACATAGTAACTTGTATTATTATTTCATGTTTGAAGAAGTAAATACACAATATATTATTATTTTTTAATTTGTTTTGTATGGTTATGTACTACGTTTAAGTAATTGTTTTTTTAATTTTACTATGTTAAATTTAATGCTTGCATTACTTTCTAAACTTATCAATCCCCTTCAAACAAGTTGTAAGACTCTAGCTATAGCAGTTTTTTAATAATTTTTAAATTTTTTATGACATGTGCTATCAAATTCAGTGCCGTAACTAGCATGAGCTCGGTGCGAAAGCGTTATTTTGCGCCCCCTAAACTACAAAATTATAAGGTTTAGGTGGTTTTCTGCACCACAACCAAGCTGCGCCCGGTCAATTCTTAACAACATAATACTGTCCAAAGATGTTGCAATAGTTAGACTAAATATAGTAAACAACTTGTTGCCTATTTGAGCTTTGTTGTGTTGCAAGTGGACTTGTTTGTAAAGGAATATAATATTAAGCAGGAATTCTTTAACAAAAAGTCGTCTATAATGCTTATTTTAGAATTCCAAACATTTTTCGTACATTGTTACAGGTTTCTCCTTAGATGGTTTTTAAAAGTTGATGCTGATGAGCTACGGTTATAATTTGGAAAAGTGACGTTTTGACCTTACTCCGTTGTCTTGGCATTTAACTGATGTATACAAGTACAACGGTTTGAAGAGTCTCCCCTTTACTGGCCATGTCAAGCCAACAGCTTCCCAACATGGCCCTCACATACAATAGAGAGTATTGTATGAGAGGGCCGGGCATCTACATAGCACCTGCTCGATCGTCTTGTCATTCATTTCACATTCTCTACACGTTGGATTATCTCCAATACTAATCGAGTGCATGTGTTTTCTTAGTTGGCAGTGTGACAGTCACAAATAGTAATCGGCTGTCTTAGCATTTGAGATAGTCATTGTTTCCTTTTTCTGTCTACAGCCAGAAGTGTCATCCCAGCTTCTTTCCAGAGCGTTGTGTGTGTGTTAATTTTTAGGAGGTTATTTAAACTTTTGAGTGTTAAAGAGGTTCATGGTTCAGGTTCACACGTCATAAGGGTTGACCCTTTACGCGCTAGCCCGTCCGCCTCAATGTTACCTACTTTGTTGGAATGTCCTTATACCCAGAGCAGCTTGATGTTATTTCCACAGGCTGCTAAAGAAAGGACACGATGACATTCAAAAATTAGCTTCAATGTGATTTTAAGCTTGTTTATAGCAATTAAGGCCGCTCTACTGTCTGTTAGAGTTTAGGCATTCTTGCCAGATGTTTTGCGAATTACTTTTTTCATAACCCCATAAGTTGTACTACTTCTGATTAGAAGATAGATGTGTGCGTTACTAATGGTAAAGATATTTTGAGATCCAGATTTTGCGAGAAGATTCTCGCTTCAGAACTTTTATTGGTTTTTAGACCATCCGTGTAGATTCTAATTGTATCATTGACTTCGTTCTGCTCATCTTGTTAATGTGTGCGCACGTTGTAAAGTTTTTGAAACACATAGAAGGATGACATGTTATCTGATTGTGCTTTTAACAGAGGTGTTTTTTAACAGCCTCTTCCAGGAGAGTTTAGCCCTCCCTGCAGTGTTAAAGTTTAACTGCATTTAGAAGCAAAGCGTATTGGTTGAGTAGTGGCAAGCAGATTGTTGGCAGCAGGTGGCAATGGTTGCAATAGATGATCGGGTTGGCGTCTGTGTAGGTAAAGTGTTTATTTGTTGCAAGGTGTTTGTTTTTGTTTTCTCATTTTAAAATTAAGAAAACCTTTGGGTTAATTTAACAAATTAGTATAAAAATAATTTATTAATTAAGTTTTCTAAATTTTTGCATAAAAATACAAAACTCCGATTTTTGTTGTTGCAAGTTAGTTTCTGTGGGTTTAAACAAAAGGAGTTTTATACAAAAAATTATGTAGATTTAACTCTAGTTAGTTGAAAGGAGCCCATATCTGAAACCATGTTGATGATTTGGCAATAGGTTTTTAAGTTCCGTGTGATTTCTGATTTTGTCCAAAGTTATTTTGTGAAAAATGTCTCAAATTTTATTAGAATTTTTTATGAATACAAAAACGTGACGTTAGCATTGTACTTGTTATGTAAGTGGAGGGAAACTTTACAACCTTGTAAGAAAATGGGCTTTGTTTAGAACCTGGTTCTAATTTTGGTTTAAAATGAAGAAACATATTTCTTACTTTAGACGTCCAAACCAATTTAAAAAGTCAAGCAGAATTAGTACGTTTCCTACAATATTTTATTTTTTTTGTGGATTCTTTTTAAGTGGTCCAAATCTAAATCTTTGTTGTAAAACGGCGGCGCGCATTAGAGTTGTCAGCAAATAATTTGGCCATGTTTTCCAAAGTGTAAAGCTTCTTTGTCATAAATAAAAAGAAACGGTCTACGCTTATTTTTACATATTAGATTATCTTTGATGGAGAAATTTAGAACGGATTTTCAGCACTGATTTTTGTATTTTTTTATTGCCTTCTGTATCTCACTATTGAGTTAGTTTAGATTTTTGGCTTATCAGCCTAAAAAATAATCTCATCATTGAACTGATTTAGTTTATTTTAGTCAATTAGATCATGAAATTTTGTTATTTAAAGTTAGATGAGCTGTCTGGTTTTCTATTGAAACCCAATCTATTTTACTTTTGGCAAAACCTGTAGACTTTTCCATTGCTAGCGAGATGAGTCTAGTAAAGTAAAAGATAATGCTGTCAACTCTTTTAATTGTTTGAATATTAAGAAGGGATGTGATGCTCTGTTCTAGAGTGTGAGAAAAACGTCTAATCGGTCTTATAAACCGACTCTTAACTTTCTGTTTATTCCTCCCATAAAGATTAAAGACTATTGGGCTATGGTCTGAGCTAATGAAATAGTAGTTTAAACTAAGAAGTTTTTGAGTAAAGCAATGTCCAAACATCTCCAAGGACATGTATTTTTTACTAAACAAATTATAAGTATTGACATTAATAACCAATCAAAAAGCTTTACATACATTAATATAATTTTTTTTAAATATTAATATGTAATATTTAGAAATTACTTAGTTGTCACAACAACAATTAGGTATTGTATACATTTATTTTTTTTACAATGATCTATATATAGCATTAGAATACTAACATTGTATTATTTATTTAAAACTATTATGTGATAAATTACTTACATTCAACAGCCACATTTCTTGAAATATATATCCGATTGATTTTCTAATATTTTATGCGGTTTAATAGCGAAAAAATTGGCAATACCGTTGGGCGTCAAATCAACCGTAGGCAATATAAACATATGCACTTAGGCTTCGCAATATCCGTGTTGTCTCGTAGGGCTAGCATAACCTGACAAATCTATACAAAATAAATTTCTATATAAACTTACCCCTCGCATATCAGATATAATTATATTCATTATTAAAGAGTAAATTTGCAAAATATACAGCAAAACTGTTTTTTTTAAGACCGGGCTTCTGGTGGCCTGTAGTGTATACTGGGCTTCGCATCATCCGCGAGGTACGTATATATATATATATATATATATATATATATATATATACATATGTATATACAGGGAGTTTATAAATGAATGGGATTATGTAATCACTTTAAATGTGCCGCTTTTTTTAAATTGTTCACTAAACTATTCGTTTTGACAGATCCACTTTGACAGCTGTCAAGCAAACATATGAAAACATATGTAGTATAGTGGACGATTTTAAAAAGGCGGCATATTTAAAGTGATTACATAATCCCATTCATTTATAAACTCCCTGTATAATTATAGATAAAACTTTAAGTCTGTAAAATGTACAAATGATATCAATTTTATTGTGGATTAAAATTTTAAGTACTTTTTAAATTTTTCATTATTATTAACACATAAAACGTGAGAAATAACATTTATAATACCTCAACTATTTTGTTACAACTGCGTACATTTTTTGCGTCAAATACACGGTGTTTCCTAACTGGGTGCGAAAAATGAAACCTTAGGTACATTTTTTAATTTCAAACAGAAAATATATCACTTTTTTTGTCTATCTCGCTTTGTTTCCGAGATAATAAAAAAATACACATTATTTAGAAAACTTTCTATTTAGCAAAAAAACAAACAAAAAACATTACTTTAGCAAGTGTGTGTTGATGCAAGCTTTTGATACTTGTCAAAATCGTTTTCTTTGGTTCGGTTAGTAAAATTTGCTAAAAATGCTGTTCAACAACGGTGAATTTATCATTTTTGTTTACGGATTCTGTAATGGTAATGCCATAGCTGCATGTCGCGAGTATCAATTAAAATTTCCCGACAGAAGGCAACCTTTTCGTCGCATATTTTCGGATGCATTTCGAAGGCTCCATGAATTTGGAATTGAAAATCGCCGTAGTGGAGGTCCACATAAACTGCTCACCGTGGCAGAAAAGAAACAATAGTCGACGCAGTGCTTGATGAACCAGGGGTCAGCGTTAGGCGACTTTCCGCCCGATTACAACTATCTAAAAACTTTGTGTGGAAAACCTTAAATAGTGAAATTCTTCACCCGTATCATTATCAAAACGTACAACACCTACAACCAAGCGACACAGCATAACGACTTGCATTTTCTCAATGGCTTCTTGAACGTCATCAACGAGCGATGAATCTATGATCACGAGAGATAGCTTGTGGGGACACATGAAACAATTGGTTTATGCAGAGCCAATAAACACGAAGAGCAGCAACAAGAGAGAATGCTGCATTGCACATTCGAAACACAACATATTTTCAAGCAGTTTAACATTCTCTTTTGGTGCATTGTGACCATTTTAAGAACTTATTAAAGTAATATTGTTTTGTTTGTCATTACCATAGTTACAAAAGTTTTGTTTTTACTTAAATTTTTCTAAATAATGTGGATTTTTCGATTATCTCGAAAACAAAGCGAATAACAAAAAAGTGATCTCTCTCCAGGCAAAAAAAAAATTAAAAAAATTAAATCAACAAAAAAAAAGATTAAAAAACAAAACATAAAAATAGAAATAATACCTTAACACATTATATCTATTCCTACCTACAATTTGGACCGTTTGTAAACCGTTCAATATGCACACATACAAATTATTGTGTATAAAAGATTGCCTAAATATATTTTTAGTTTGTGAGCACAGTTTGGATGGTTTGCAAACTGTCCAAATAATAGGTTGGAACAAAGCTCATGACTTAAAAAAAAATACACTGATGTCACTGTAAAAATATTAAAGAAATGTATACAAAACAAAACAAACTCTACAGTGGTGGTAAAGAAAATATAGTGAATTTTTTTATAACAGGAACAATGCTATTGAAAGAGTAGGAATGGATATAAAGAGACAACAAGGATATAGACATGAAAGGAAAGACATAATTGAATGAACCCAGATACAATGGTAATAATAAACAAAACTGACTTACCAAATAGTCTAGAAAACAAAACAAAAATGGGAAAAAAAAGGTAAAGATTTACAAGTTGAAGATACCAATATATAATTTTTTTTTTTTTTTTATAAATCAAGTACACTTTCCATTTTGATTTCATTTTCGCTTTCATCATCCATTCCAATACTTTTACACTTCGGGTTGGAGGTCGATTTACTTCCATTTTTTTTTGTTGGCAATTTTTATGCAAAATGTAAATCCACATTTTGCATCATGGATATTGGAAGAATGGATCAAATTAAATTAAAATAAGTTTACCCAGTATAGTTTATTTGTTAATATTATACATATAAATTATTAATATGCATATCATGCATATTTATAATTTTAGGGCAAAATATTTGATCAACTAATGTATTCAAAACTCTTGTATAAGCTGAGGCTAAATGACAATATATGTTTGTATCTACTATGTAAAAATATATATTAGATATATTAATTTTCTTAGAGAATATTTTAAATATTCTACTTGGCTTGCACATTCATTTCTATCTCTAACACAGCCAATCTCCATATAAATTATATATAAATATGCTATATAACTTTAAATACCTGACGAGTTCAACTTGTTTTTTCTAAATAAAATTAAAACAAACAGATTCAACTAAAACACATTAAATAATTACGCTTATATAATTGGATTATAAATGTCCATAATTTTTAAATGATTTCAGAATAGTGTTTTTGAAAATAACAATTTTTTTTTAATAATAAACTACATACCTAGTAAATAACGGTCTTCTTTCAGTATTCCTATTCAAAAACCTAAAAACCACAAATTACACCAGTTTACTATGTTTCTTTAGTGGATTCTCAAACAAAATTTGATTACTTGCTCATCTGCACATTTTATTTAGTCAATATTAAAAGAATTATACCATAGAAGTCATTTGGAAATTATCCTTAAATTAAGTTTTAATATGGACTATTAAGTTAAGTTTGACAGACATTCATGATTTGAAAAGTTCTTATATAACTATGAATTTAAGGGTTGCTATTCTTTAAATCAACTGTAGTTACTGCATATAGATTATGTGAAATAAAATCTCAAGTTCAGTTCAGAAAATCAAGAAACCAGCATTAATTTCATTCGGCGCATATAGGGAACACAGTTGACTTGCAAAATGGTTTCAACTTTTGATTGATATATTCAACGCATTCGTTTAGAAAAAGTTGTCAACGTTTGTGTTCCCTAAATGCACACATTGTCTCTACATTAATAGTTTTTAGACCGATATGCCCCAACAATCCAATCCAACTAACTTTCATTGTCTCAATTGATTATCATAAATAGATAGATTGGAATGACCTATAAAGCACTTTTCCCATCATGAATGATATAGTTTCTACACAGTGTAGATAAACTCTACAAAGAGTTGTCCTTCACAAAAAGATAAATCAAAAATGTTAACAAAAAATTCTCAGGGGTTATTAATCCAGAGTGAGAGTAGAGTTGGGAGTACATTTTTTTTGTTGCATCTGTCAACCATATTATTGTTTCATCTAAAGAGCAATATTTATAATTTTTTAAAACTATATTCTAATAATTTAAGCATCTTATTCACTCATGAATTTTCTTGATAAATATATGAAATTATAATTAATACTCAACAAATTCAACATTATGTTATCTTGCAGACTTCTAAATTCACATTCGGCGAAGTTAAATTCACGTTGGGTGAGGTTAAATTCACGTTCAGTAAGGTAGGGCAAATCCAATCAATTTGATCATTAAAACTTTTATTAAGAAAACTGCATACCAAGTGTAATTTAATAAATTAAAAAATAAAATGTAATTACCAAAAAAATTAAAATAATGTTCACCGACAAAAATTATGACAATTGTAAAAAACTGCACTGTAGTTATATTTATTTTTGGGTTGATAATTTTAATTAAATTTTTTTTTTAAGTAATCCTAACTAACAATATAATAAGTAAGCATTACTCCGTACTTATTATAAATTTTTTTTCATAAGCATTTAACCTTAAAATCTTTCAATGAAATTTACAATAAATATATGACTTATTTGCAGAAGAGAAATTAGGAGTTTTGATTTATCTTTTAATGTAGAATAACACCGGTTAATCTGCTAGTTCATGTACAAAAACACGAAACAGATGATTGACACTATCTGTTTAATATATATATATGTACCAAAGATAAAGCAACATTTATTATTGTATTAGATTTAAAATAATTATAAGTTAAATAATAAACATTTCGTTTTCATGTTGGCTTCATACATACACATAAAAAAATATATAAGAAACATGCGTATATTTATCACAAACTGAACACAGCATTTCCAGTATCACACATGAACCGTTCATTATATTTTTTAAACTTTTTATACATAAAAATGCAACATACAAAGCTAATCTTTTATAATGTTAGAAATCAACTGCCAAGTAAAATATGTACATTATATAAAGAATACAAAGTTCATATAACAATCCTTATATACTAAAAATATAATATTTAACATTATATATAAACGTCTTTTTGTGTATTATATCAAATCCCTGCTGTAAGTTACTTTATTTATCATTCTTGTAATTGGACTTCCATTAGATGCATATTTGGTAAAAGGTTTTCATTATCAAAATTCAATTATTGACCATAAATACTGAATACAATACAATATAATTATTTTTGGAAGCCCTTTAAAACCAGTAAACGACAACTCACAAAAATTATAACCTAGACCAAAAAAAAAAAAAAAAAAAGTGGAGAGTTGAATAGCAAATTTGATTTAGCCTTGCAGTTTCAATGCTAAACAAAATAAAATATTATTTTAATGTAACACAAAGAATTGACATGTTAATAGGTTAGTTTTGCAAATTGTCAACCACCAGTACAAATGTAAATAGCAGGTATTCTCACAACATTGTGCAATTAAAACAAACAATATCGTTAAATATTTGTCATGATAATAAAACAATATAATTCTAATAGGAACTATTTAAAACTAATTATAAAATAATATTTTAATTCCATTAAATTGTATATGTTCTGTAATAATTATAGTAATATAAATTAAAATAAATATAATATAAATTTAAACAATAACAGTATGTACATATAGTTTTTTCTTAAATATTATACTCTAAAAATAACAATTGTTGGTACGGATTAATTTATATCATTTAAATTTAATGCAAATGAATATTCTTGCTTTTACTCAGTGCTGTTGGTTATATTTTTGGAGATTCATTATATTACAACATTTATATATGGTACTACATGTAATCATCCATTGTGATATTTATACCCCCATTTTTCACTTTTTCTAATATTTTGTTGACATATTCAGTTGTCTGACCGGCAATTTTCACTTCTAAAAATAAGTATAAAATAAATAAAAGGTACTAGTAGTTAGAAGGTTAGTAGATATATAAGATTTTTTAATAAATGTTACTCTTAATACCAATTTGACTTAAGAAAGTTTTTAAAGCAATAATTTGATGCAAATTTATGGTAAATAAAATATATAACTTTTATTGTTATTAAAGAATACTGCCCTCCTAAGAAAAAAAGAGCTTATCTAGGTTGCTTGTTTTGAGTTATTCATGTTTTCATATTTTAATGTGTTCCAACTTTATTCCTTGAGCAAAATAAATGTCATTTAAATACACCTTATTCAATTAAAAAACCTTCCAAATTTATTAAGTAAAAAAACATAACAAAACAGTTTTTTTAGATGATTTTAAAATAAATAAAGGTGTATATTTTACATCAACATAACTGTAAAAACAAAATCCAAAACATAAAACCTAATCTAATTGAATATAGCATGTATGGGGAGGAGCACATGACACTTCACAATCCCTTCTTAATTCGTTTCAAAAACGAGCTGTTCAAATCATTGCCAATCCAAAACTGGAAATAGAAATATTTTCCATGGACATTGATTAAAAGAAATACAAGACATATTGCCATCTAAACAAATATTTACTCCTAGTACAAGGTTTGCTAAGAATTTTAACAATTATTAACATACTTGTGTAAGGTAGAAGAACACAAAATCAAAAGCATGGAATGACCTGCATTCAGGAAACTAGTCCAGCACAGAAGGAGAAAGAAAGAGCTGCAAGAGCCAGCAATGAAGATGATCCAGGTTAACCTAAACAGATCTAAAACGGCAATGGACCTACTTGAATAGTGAAGTAAAGATATCGCAGACAAGAGAAAGAGCTGTATAAAAGCCAAAAGAACTGTGAAGAGAGAACAAATGGCAAAAGTCCAAGAGACATCAATCTACTGCAAACTAAACTCAGACATATGAGGAAAAAGTTACAAAATTGTCACAAATAAAATATGTCAAAGATCGGCCGCTAACACTGACAAGGGAAGAAGTAATAGCTGAAGCAAGGAAACTATTTCTGAATCTAGACAAAACAACGTGAAAAAAGCTAAGAGTAGACGTGTCTATGATACCGGAATGTACAAAAAAATAAATACAGATGGTAGGTAGGTAGCAAAATTAGTGTGCAGCTCCAGAGAAACTCTGGATATGACTTGTGTGGTGCCACAGGGCTCCACCCCCACCCTGTGGACCCTGAGGGTACAGTTGCCACATTGAATTACCACAATAGTCTATTGCTCTTGACCACCATGGCAAGACGATTTAGAGGAGCATTAGCATAAGGGAAATAGAGAGTAGCGCAAAATGGGCGTCCTATATGATTGGGAAGTGGATCAAGAAGATGAGCTTACAGCTGGCAACACAAAAGACGGAAGCTGTAGTCCTGGTGGGCAAAAGGAAGGACATCATAGTCAAGATCAATCTTGGGGACACTACAATCAAATCCTAAGATAGCATTAAATACCTAGGGATAAGGATAGAAAAAAACTGGAACATGGGACTCTTAACATAACAGAGGTCAAAAAAAAAGCAGCAAAAGTAGTAATAAAGTCGGGAAGAAGATAACCATCATCAATCTGATGAAGGAATAAGAAAAATAATGGCAACAAGAGAAGAAGAGCTTGGACTTGTGAAGTAATACCACAGCGGTGATTCTGCAAGTCCAGGAGGATATAAAGGTTCAGGGTTTTAATAGGTATACGGGCAACTGGTAGCCCCACACAATGTGCGTAATGCATTTCCACCTTCACAAAAAAAAAGGTAGCAAAATTAAAAAAAAGAAAGTTTATGGCATAGACATGATCCCACCGAAAGCAATCAGAGCGATTGCAATACAAAGACTGCAGATCTGTGTGAAAGTATACAACAAACTTATCATACAAGGCATCTTTCCAATGAACTGGAAAAAGGTAAACTAGTACTAATCGAGAAACCTACCAAAGCGAACAAAAGCATGTTGAGCAATATTCCTACTGAAGTCACTGGAAAAGTTCTATGAGCACATCCTCTGCAAGAGATTCATGTAGGAATTGGATAAAAATGGAGGAGCAAGAATCAACTTGGGTTCAGAGATGATGACCTTAAGCTGCCGGTCAATTAACTGCACACCATACACAAAAATATTGCTGTGTTGATCACCTATTCTATAAAAAACGCTTTAAACTCGGTAACATGTAGGGCTAGGCTAACAGGAAAACTAGAGAGGAGAGAACAACATATATCAGGAAGATAATATGCCACTACAAAATAGAATTGTAGTGTGCAACAGTGGAATATTTACTATGAGTATGCTGAGGATACAGACGCCCCACGGAATTACCACAATAGTCTATGCGGACGATCTTGCCATGGTTTTGTCAGGTGTAATAGTATAAGAGAAATAGAAGATAGCTGTAAAATTAGGAGGTAGATCAAGAAGATGGGTTCAGAGCTAGTAACACAAAAGACGGAAGATCAAGAAATGGACCCTTAATGCCATCGTGGGTCAACAGGGAAAATAAAAACTGAAACTACCATCTCTCACAGCTTCTTACAGGCCATGGATACTTTGGTTAATATCTAAAAAGAATGTCAGTAGGAATACATGATGGGTCAACAGCCTGTCTCCACTTATGATGAAAGCATAAAGAAAACAAAAAAAAGTTGAGACTAAAAAGCCAAAGATAAAAAGTGGCTAAAACTTGTGAAGTAATACCACAACAATGATGATTGGTTTTATAAACATTTACTTACATAGAATATTCATTTTCTATACTTAATAGCAATTTTTACTAATTATTTTCATATTCATTCTTAACAATTTATCTCATTATAAGTTATCATATTTGAATTTGACATACCGAACATATTAAACTGCTTCCAACAGCGGTTTTAAATTCACCTCGCTAGTTGGTACATTCGGAGTCAAAGGTAAATAACCGGTAAGTCGCGACAACGATGGCAAAATGCTCAATGATTCAAATAGCTCAATTTTAGTTAGAATTTATGTATATAAGTTTTAGAAACATATGCAAAAATACTGAACTAAAAACATGGATACATTTATTAAGAAATCCTAGTTTTCTAATACATTCAAAGCTTTGTCAACAAATATACAAAGAAGATTATGTGAGATTGTAACCACTAGAAGACAAATTGAAGATTTAGATATGGATTCGTTGCTTAGTTTTAACATTTAATGATGATACATCTAATTTTAATTTCGAAACAGTATGAAGTTTTTAAGTTTAAGAGTTAAAATTTACCAAGTTGAGAATTCTACAAATATACAGTCAGATATAGATTCGAGGTCTTTGTTTATTGATGCTACAGATTCTAACCTAGAAGTTTCAAGATGCTTCGTCATATTTGTCGATATGGTCTTTGAAAAGTATAAAGAATGCATCTGAAAAATCAATTTGAAGAAGTTCATTAAGTAAATCAAAAATTGAGTCGTCGAAAGAGCAGAACCTTGAGAAACACCAGCATTTATAATTTTGGAATCAGAGTTAAAACCATCAATTCTAACTGTAATTTTTCTGTTGTCAAAGAAGCTATTGATAAGACTTACAGATTAGTGGAGCTTGTTAATATGTTTAGAATGCCATACTCTATCTAAAGCTACTGCAAACTGGAATTATTTCAAATAATTGATGGTTGTGACCTCTACTATGTGATAATTCATGCTAATGAAATAATAAAACAATTTACTATGTTTTTTATCACAAATTTATTCTTACAAAAACATTACTAGTTTTGGCTTTACTAAAGCCTTCTACAGATATAAATAAATATATATATATAAATATCTATCTTGTTTATACTTTAACTCATATAACTTATTTCAGACGGCTTTAGTAAAGCCGAAACTAGTAATGTATTTGTAAGAATAAATTTGTGATAAAAAACATAGTAAATTTATTTTATTATTTCATTTACTTATATTAACATCATAATTATGTAAGTTAATATTTTTTTATATGTCTTATTTAATTAATTTATCTATATTTTTTTTATGTAATTTTTCTTTCATTATTTTTCTTAATTGTATCTGTTTTATATACCTATATATACTGGGAGTTTATAAATGAATGGGATTATGTAATCACTTTAAATGTGCCGCTTTTTTTAAATTGTTCACTGAACTATTTGTTTTGACAGATCAACTTTGACAGCTGTCAAGCAAACATATGTAGTATAAAGGACGATTTTAAAAAGGCGGCATATTTAAAGTGATTACATAATCCCATTCATTTATAAACTCCCTGTATATATATATATATATATATATATATATATATATTGTAGAGCACTGAGAATTTTTTAAAGATTGTAAAGTAATTAATTAAATAATTTGACCACTCCCCCAATACTAATAATTTATAATATATATTGGTCACTAACTTATTTTTATATATATATATATACATGGTGTCCGGAAAATACGTGTACAACGTTTGACGACAGACTCCTGACGTCAAAATAGGTCGATTTAAGCCGACTTAGTTATATCCAAAATTGTCTCGTTTAGCCGGTAGAGGGCGTCAAAAAAAACAAAAACTAAGTAAAACAAAAACATTACTTAAGCAAATGTGTAAAATGACCGCCATCTTGCTGAATACACTTATTAACACTCTTTAAAAAATGATATTGGACCCTATCTAATGTCTCGGGATTATTAAAATGGTTGCCTGCATTTAAAATCCGCTGCAATAAATCATCGCGTGTGTTTACCGGAGTCTTGTAAACTTCTGTTTTAATAGCGCCCCACAAAAAGAAGTCACGCATATTTAACTCAGGAGAACGTGGTGGCCATTTTACTGGTGCATCATTGCCTCTTCCAATCCATCGGTTGGGATATTGATGATGTAAGTATTGCCGAACGGCAACGGAAAAATGGGGCGGGGCGCCATCATGCATATACCACATTTCCCTCCGAAGTAAAAGGGGCAAATTCTCCAGAAGAATTGGTAATGTGTCTTGAAAAAAATTTAAATAAATATTTCCATCTAACCTGTCTAGAATAACAATGGGACCAATAAGGTAGTGATCAATAATACCTGCCCAAATATTAATTTTAAATTGATGCTGATGATGTGCAACTTTAATGGCATGTGGATTTTCATCGGAATAAATATGTTCGTTGTGCAGATTGGTTACCCCAGATCTTGTAAAGCATGCCTCGTAAGTAAACATAATTATTCTACAAAAATTTGGAACAAGGATTCTTTTGTTTCTAATAAATTGACAAAATGTAAGCCGCATGGGGGGATCAGTCGGTAAAAGTTCCTGGACTTTTTGTATGTGGTAAGGATGTAACAACTGTTCTCTTAAAACCTCATTGACAATCGTTTTAGGAACATTTAACTCACGTTCTAAGAGACGGGTACTGGTACTTGGTTCTTCTTCAACTCTTTCCAGAATCATCTCTTCTGTTTCCACAGTTCGAGTTGTTCGCATACGACCCCTGCCTTCAAACTTTTTCTCAAAACTGCCCGTTTCCCGAAGATGACGCTCAATATTGGCAAATGTTTGGTGGTTTGGTATTCGACGGTTAGGAAACCTCTCCATGTAAACCCTAACACTCTGACGCCCATTTCCTTGACAAAACCCGTATACCAGGAGCATGTCAACTTTCTGAGAGTTTGTATAATTTTCCATTTTTAATGGTAAAATGAACTTGTAATTCAAGAATGTTGATCGTATACTTCAGTAAATTTCATAAACTGGTGACAATTTGTCAATAATTGTCAAATTATTAAACGCCATAGCAACAAGGTCACTTAAAAAATTATTGTTACAGGTAATTTCTTTTTAATATTTACAAATTTTTGACGCCCTCTACCGGCTAAACGAGACAATTTTGGATATAACTAAGTCGGCTTAGATCGACCTATTTTGACGTCAGGAGTCTGTCGTCAAACGTTGTACACGTATTTTCCGGACACCCTGTATATATATATATATATATATATATATGTATATATATATATGTATATATATATATATATATGTATATATATATATATATATGTATATATATATATATATATGTATATATATATATATATATATATATATATATATATATATATATATATATTTCCAGAAGGACATTAGATATTTTACTTAGTGGCAGCGTCAAAAAATATTTCAGCAAAAACAAAACTGCCATCTGAAAGATTAGTTAGCCGTTTTCGTTATTGTTTTTTGTTTTTGTGATAAATAATCTGGAGTGAATATTCTTTAGCTTAACTGTTAAACTAATGCCCGTATGACACTGATCTATAATTCTTTATTGAATTATATATATAAAAATATTTAAATCTTAAAAAGTCTGTAAAATGCACAAATAATCATCAATCTTATTGTAGATTTAAATTTTAAGAACATTTTTAGTTTTTCTTTAGAATTAACACAAAAAATGTACGAATTACCAGTTTTTAAAAAATAGTTAGGTTATATTATAAATGCTATTACTCACATGTTATATGTTAATTATAAAGAAAACCTAAAAATATTCTTAAAATTTCAATCTACAATAAGATTGATGATATTTTATGCATTTTACAAACTTTTTAAGATTTAAATATTTTTATATATATAATTCAAGATATAATTATTGACAGTGTAATACGGGCATAAATATAATAATAAAGAAATGTTGTCACATTTTATTATTAGAATTAGATTGTGTAAATGACATTAAGAAACAAGCGTCCAAGAAAATATATAGATAGGGCTGTAGCACTCAAGCGCATTGAGTCCATGAATTTCTTTACCGATTTATTTTAATTTTAGTTTCCATTTACCTATTTTTATTTATTCACCGAGATCTGGTTTTTGATTTTGAGATATTTTGTATATATCTTCTGTTGACGTTTTTTTTTTTGTTAGTACTGCTTTACAATCCTTATTAGAGTAGCAGTTGATTGCATGTATATTAGTCACCTTATTTAAGACAAGCGGGTAAACATTTAGATTGATAAGAGATTTATTCAGCTCAATACAATGTTATGTGTTAGGTCTAATTACAGTAAAGCTCCGCTAATCCGAATCGCTTTAATCCGAATGTCCTTGTAGTTCGGACAAAATTATACATAAATTATGTACCTTGTAATCCGGACCGATTCAATCCGGATCGGCGGACCGACCACGGTTACCCTACGTAGCATGCCGGGGATGTCCCGACCAACGAAAAAGAAAAAGGAAAATCCCAGAATTTTTAATTTATTTCAACATGGCGCCAAAACGGCCACACAAAACATTAACTCTAATCGAAAAACAAAAGTTGCGCAATAGAGATTAAGCAAGGTTGCATTCGCCAGACTAAAATATCGGAGTTTTTCTTAAGAAGTTTAATTTTTTCTTGAAAATTTGTTTTTTTGTTATTATAGTAAAAGCATTATTATTTAATGTGGCTTTTACTTAATTATTTTATTATTGTTTCAATAATCCGAATTGTTCAATAATTCGGATCAAGCCATGTTTTAATTGATCCGGATTAGGGGAGCTTTACTGTAGTTACAATTATGATTCAATCAGAGATTTTATGTAAGACACAATTAGTGTCTAAACAGTTCCAACTATCTCTTCCACTCCTGTATTAGAAATTATTTAAATAGCAAATTTTGTTGCAATATAATGTTTGCTTGATGATAAGAGAAAGACCACTTTAATTATATTGATTTAATATTACCATCTAAGCAACAATATGTTGCTATGTTAGATATTTCAACATCGATTCAGAAACTGTATTCTTCTTAATAGATTATTATTTTAAATATAGTTTACTTACTTGTTGCGGATTTCACAACTTTCTCCATATGTACTGCCAATTCATCTTTTCTCTCTGGTATTGTATTATTCAATTTAATATGAAAAATTTGTTTTGCCTGAGAAATCCCATTCAATAAACGTTCTGAAAAAGAGATTTATAATTTAAATTATTTCCAAAAATATACATAACTATTGTCGATAAAGCCTATTTGCCACATTGATTATTGTTTTTAATTGTTCTCAAGAAAATAAGTGTTATTGATCCAAAAATATTATATGAGAAACCTAAAATATATTTCAATAATTTCATAATTTTGCATAGCTGTATTAAATATATAGCAAGTAGAACAAAGTCATTGCATACATAAAAATTTGTAAATTATGCTTAGAACAACAGTTTCATGCACCTAGTGGTGCTTGATAGGTGCTTGTAAATAAAATAGATAACTTATTGTTACGTATTTATATCTAATTTGTAATTGTAATTTTCATTAAATAGTGTTTTAGCTAGATGACTTTAAAACGTCATCGTTTCATACCACGATATACTAGGTTCTGATGCAGGATACTGCTTTAAGTTAGCCATTTACAGTTACAATTTATTAAAGGTTATTTGTAAATTTGGTGGTACTTTAATGATGATATACATTTCCAAGTCAGTACTACATTTTGTTATTTACATTTTTATTTTCTTCATTTACTACTTTTACTTAGCTAATGACCTCATTAGCTAAATAAAACTAATAATAACCTTAGGTTAGAGACCTGAGAAAACATTACAATACATTTATAAAATTTTAAATAAATATATAAATACTAAACCTAATATCACAGTTGTTAAAACTAAAAACTAATATCACAGAACCTACTAACTAAGCCTTACCTACTATCACAGCTGACACCGAAGTTATACAATGCTTCAATGGCAGACTCTAAAAACTAACTAAACCTAATATCACAACCTGACCTTATATCACAGATGACACCAAAACTGCTTCGATGCCAGACTACATTTCATTATTGATTATTCTAGAAAAACAAAATAAAACTAAAAAGGTAATTTTTAAAACTTTTCAACATAGACAAATTTAATTTAAATATATAATTTGATTCATATTTAATTTATATGCAATAATTAAGTTTTTTAGAAATTTCTAATCAGATAATAATTTAAAAATCGAAGAAAGAACAACCATCAATTCAGAATTCGGGACAAATAAAAGCTACATTGATTCATTCCATGTGAATTTTTATGACTTTTTAAAATCAGATTCCAACAACATTGCCAAATGTCATTTATTTTTAATGCCCGCTTACACCCACCCACGCAACTTATGCTGTAGCTAAAGCTTGAGACTTTTTTTTTTATTGAGGGAGGAAAATGCCTTACGCACTTTGTGTGGGGCTCCCAGTTACCTGTATACCCACTAAAAACCCAAGAAAGCTTGAGACTTGCTTAATCTTTAGCTCTCCTTAAAACGTTGCACCAACACAAAATTACAAATGTGTCAAATCGTCTTACATCTTAAGATGTCGATTTCTATGACTTGAGCTCTAATTAATAAAATAAATTATTCTAAAATAATAATACAGAGTGTTTGGAAAAAAAGATACGACTGAATAACTCTGCTATTCCTTAACTGACTTGAATGAATCAAAAACCTCTTAAAATGTTTTTTTGAATACTATAAAAGCAAGTACACACACATGTTTTTTTATTTTTAGTATACTTGCAATGGCTACCAACTTTAATTTTTTATATAGCATCATATAGAAACAAATTTTACAACAATCGTTATGTAATATTTGTAAGAAATACCTGTTTTTGTTAACATGATTTTTTCCTTGTGTATAATAATACAATCGTTGATTAAATGCATATGCGTGTAATGAGTAAACACAATCAGGTGACTGGCAGAGTGTTTGTTTTGCACTATTAGAATACATGAGATGATGCACCGCTGGAGACCTCAGGGGTTGGCTCTTGACGTAGAGCTAAAAACGCATTAATTATAATTACACAACAAATGAGTTGTGGCATAAAATATAAGAGCAACTAACTAACTGTTTTAGGACTATGCTCAATAACACTGATTTTAAATACAATCTGGATAATATTTAATCGTGTTTAGTTTGCACCTAATACAATTTATCTAGGATTTATAAAGTGTTTACAAATTATTTAAAGAGAACATTCAGAGTGAGATTATATTTGTGTGAATATCATTAAATTACTATTTACGGTAATGATATTATAACATCTTTGATTGAAATATTATAAACATACGCAATTACCATATGTAATTTCAATCCCTATGTTGAAACAAAAAGAGTGAATATCTCTTTTTTAAAACACAAACAAAATGTGTCACAAGATAAAATATTGAAACAAATAATTTCATAATTATAAAATAATAAAATAATATTATTACAAATTATGTTGACAGTATTCTAAGGTTGTTTTAAATATTATTATGCTAACAGTGCCTACATTATTAGGTTATTGAATTAGACACACTACATCAATCAATAATAATACTACCATCCGTTGAGAAAAAATATCACAAGCATTAGTAAGAGAGAAATCATAAAACAAAGGTTAGTGTGCCTAAAAGTGATCCTAACCTTTCTTTTGTATTTTATTTTTTTAATAATTTTGATATATCATGTCTGATAATGGGTGCGTTTTTAAATGACGCGAACAGCGGTTCGAGCACTCGAACAATAAAATGGGCGTTTTTAAATACAACCCGAACAAGTGTTCGAACAACATTTGCACGCACCTAGTCAAGAGATGGTGCATGACGGGCATGTACAGTGTTGCCACATAGCAAAAATAAAATAATATATTTATCATGGTTATATCAGAATATCAATCAGAACATGGGTACGGTTTTATATACATTATAAAAATATAAGGTATACAAGAAATATGCGCTCATACAAAATATGTGTGAATCTAGAATAATAAGATTTTAAATATTTTACTTGATGCAGATTTGAATTGTATTAATTGACAACACTGGGCATGTAAGCAAAACAAACAACATAACCTTAGAAAACATGTTTTTGACGTTTGAGTGCTATATGCTGTTTTTAAATTACCCTGCACGAACAAACAAAAAAGTTGTTTGTGCAAAAATTGTTCGAACAGCAAGAGCACTTTAAAAACGCACCCAATGTAACTAGACTGTAATTACAGTCGTTTTCTAGCAAGAAAAAGTAAGCTGCAGTTGCAGTTACACCTTACTCGTATTATGGCATTCTTACTGATGATGTCACACCTTACTCGAGTATGCTCCGGTAACATAAAAACATGTTTTCTTTGATTACCGAGATCAGGACTTCTGTATGTGAAAAAAGTAAGGTGTGTGTGTGCCGATTTATGTTTACATGTGCGTTAAAATAATGTAATTTGTATATATATATATATTTTTATTTAAATTTATTTTCGGATTATCTCGCGTTGTTTGATGGAGTTGGACTCGACGTTTCGGCAGAATCCCATCTGCCATCATCTGGAGTTATTTATAATTATTATTAAAATAATATATGGGTAATTCTATTACTTTTAGACTAATTTGAAAAAGTCGACCTATTTGATTATGATCAAATTTTCAGATATTAAAATATGGATGAAAAAAATGAGACTCACAAAATTTTGGACCATAGAATATTGCCTGTTCAAAATGACACACATTTAAAGGTCAAAAATATCACAATAAAACGTCTTTTTTAGCTTATTTTGTATCTTAATTTTTGGGCTTCTGGAAAAAGATAAAAAGGTCCACGATGGCTCAAATTATTCCTTATTACATGTACTTTAAAACCCATGTGTTTATGTTTAATATCGTAGTAGTCATTTTAATACATTAAGCTTCAAACATTATTCTAAAAAACTCGTAAATTTAGCAAAATCGCAAAATTTTGCTTTTTTTAAACCGTTCTAACTTTGTCAAATCTTAACAAAATTTGATCCGCAAAGTCTAGATTTCCTCGTGTTTAATCTCTTTTTAAAGTGATCACACAATACTTATAGAATCAATACATATACACCAATATTTTGATGCAGGAAGTTGCACATGTTTTCGAGATCTTCAAAATTTGAAATTTTCAGGTCCAGAAAAAGCTCTGTCACCCTATGTCGATTTTAGTCAAAATTTCAGAATTTTGACCGTGCAAAGGTAGCATAATAATTAGTTTTTTAATTAAAAGCTGGTATGAACGGTTGAACGAGGGGGTAACTGTCTCTATTTAATTTAATTAGAATTTTATTTTTAAGTTAAAAAGCTTTAGAACATAAGAAAAAAAGGTTATCTATATGAGAAATGGTATATCGGGCATTATCAAGAATTTTTTAATATTGAAAAATTGTCAAAATCGGCAAACGGCACATTTTTGTATCTCAATTTTTGGGCCTCTGAAAAAAGATAAGAAAGTCCACGGTGTCTCAAAATATTCCTTATTGCATGGACTTTAAAACCCATATTTGTATATTTAATGTTGGGGCAGTCATTTTGATATAACAAGCTTTAAACATTATTTAAAAAAAACCCGTAAATTTTGAAAAATTGCAAAATTATGCTTTGTTTAAACCGTTCAAACTTTGTCAAATCTTAAAGAAATTTGATCCACGGGGTCTAGATTTCTTCGTGTTCAATCTTTCTTTAAAGTAATCACGCTAGACTTATAGAATCAATTCATATTCACCACTATTATGATGATCTTCAAAACTTGTAATTTTCAGGTCCCGAAAAAAACGCTGTCACCCTATGTCGATTTTAGTCAAAATTTCAGTAAATACTCTTCAGACCACAAGAAAAAAGGTTATTTATATGAAAAATGGTATATCGGGTATTATCAAAAGGTACCACCTTTGACAAATGGTAAAAAAGCGTATATTTTGTGTTTCATCTTTTTCTTTGTTGTTATTTGTAAATTTATTGTTTAATAACAGTTTTAATGATGCTTTATTGAAACCATTTTGTAAGAGGACATTTTCTAACGTTTCAATTTCTTCTTTTATGTGATTTTGATCACATAGTGTTAAAGCTCTATGTAATAAAGATTTTGTTACTGAATTTATTTGGGCTGGATGGTGATGAGAAAGTGCATTAAGATAACGGTTTGTATGAGTTCATTTTCTATGAATAGTATGCCCTAAACTACCATTAGATTGTTTAATTAATAAAATATCTAAAAAGGATATTTTATTTTCTTTTTCAATTTTAATTGTAAACTGAATTTTATTATTTATATTGTTTAGATGATTTAAAAAAGTATCTAAATTATTTTTACCATGTTGCCAAATTACAAATATAATGATTCCTTTCTGTAAAATGTGTAAAAATATGTTGAAAAATATTGATTAAATTGTTATTTGTAATTGTGAACAAAGTAGTGATTACTTTTTGTTTTCTAGCGAGTAACTTTTTGTGACATCAGAACATATGTCGGAAGTAACTGAAACATACTTTTAAGTATCTCAAGTAAGCTTGGCAGAAAACTACTTTAGATGCGTATTAAGAGCCAATATTTCATTTTCCTCTTAACCCTTAACCCGAAATATGTGTCTGACAGACACGCAATAATTTTGAATTTATTGACACGACTAATAACGTTGAAATCAATCAGTTCCATTTAGCCGTTTTGTTATATAATACGTTTATTTCTTGCCTTTCGGCCTTGAAAATTACATTTACAAATACAATTACAACTTCCCAAAATAATAAAACTTAATCCTTATAAAATTAACACAATTAAGAAAATTTGCTTCTCTGTTCGTATATTTCTTTTCTTCGTTTTTTAACTGCCCTCATCCATTCTACCCCTCTTCCGTCTCCTTTCAATATCTCATTTTTTCCCATCTGTTCTTCTCTCATTTCGTTACACTCTTTCAACATATGTTCTATAGTTTCCTTAGTCTCTCCGCACATTCTGCACATTTTCAAATCCTCTTCCATCCAAAATCTTGTCACTTGCTCTTCATTACCACATCTGAATCTTGCAATCATCTTTTTGTCATCTTTACTATATCTATCGCTCTCTAAGTACATTGGCAATTCACTTTCTATAATATGTTCATAATTTGCGTTGTACCTAGACTCTTTCACTCGCATTCTCCTTTCTTGCTTTTGTATATCTCTATCTCTTTCTATAATTTCGTACCATGTCTCTCTCCCAGATTCTCTCATTCTTTCAATTTCTTGGCTCGCATATCCATTTCTATTGTAATAATTTTCCCTGATCTCCCCTAGCTTTTCATTCCTTGCTCTCATTTTCTCTTTCATGCATTCTTGTAATATTTTGCATTCGTGTCTCTGTCTCATTCTTTCTTCATACTTCATTGCTCTTTTTCCTGCTTCTACTCTTAACTTATCTTTTTTGACTTCCTCCAGCACAATATATGCTGGAGTTTCTCTATTTAAACCTAACACCCATCTCCAATATTTTACATGTATTGCTTCTAATTTTTCTTGTTCCTTCCATCCCCATATTTCTGACCCATACAATATCATACTCCTAACTAAACTATCAAACATAAGCCCTTTTATTCTCATACATTCAAATTTTCTTTCACTTATTCCCCAAACTTGTCCCACTACTTTATTTGCTTTTCGAGCCATTTCTTTAATGTGCTCGCTCTCAGTGTTACTCGTACAAAAAACATATCCCAAATATTTAAAAGATTTTACTTCCGTAATACCTTGCCCATTCCATTTCCAGTCCTCCACCTTTTTTCTCCCACCCCCCTTTCTGAACACCATAATTTTTGTTTTTTCTACATTAACTTCTAAACATTTTTTTCTAAAATATTTTTCTAAGCTTTTCATCATCTCTTTCATTTCCTTCGCTTCTTTTGCTAGAATTACCATGTCGTCTGCATATGCTAGCAACCACACTTTTTCTCTACCAACTATTACCCCTCCTGCTTGAGCCAACCTCAATTTTTTGTCTACATCTGCTATGTAGATTGCAAATAAAGTAGGACTCAATGGACAACCCTGTCTTACTCCTTTTGTTGTCCAAAATCTTTCACTCATTTTTCCGTTAACACATACCCTACTTGCTGTCTCCTCATACACGTCTTCCATTCTTCTTACCAGGTGCTCGCTAATTCCTTTCTCTCTCATACACTTCCACAGTTTCTCTCTATCCACACTATCAAATGCCGCCTTTAGATCCAGGAATAACGCATATACTTTCCCCCCTTTCTCTATTTCCTTTTCCACAATATGATGTAAAATATATACGTTATCCATGGTACCTCTTCCCTTCCTAAAGCCGGCTTGCCCATCTGGAATTATCTCATTCATACTTAGTTCCTCATTCAACTTTTCTTCTAATATCATCGCGTAGATCTTGTATGCCGTACCCAGTAGTGTTATTCCCCTGTAGTTATTTACTAGCTTTTTAGATCCACTTTTGCGTATAGGGCATACAAGACCTTCTCTCCATTGACTCAGAAACCCTTCTCCCTTCCATACTCTGTTTATCAACTCACTCAATCTCTCAATCAGTTCTTCCGTACCATACAACCACGCTTCATTCTGTATCCCATCCATACCTGGCGCTTTCTTTTTCCTTAGTTTTTTTTATCTTCTCCCATATTGTCTCCTTTGAAATTTCTTCCGCTTGGTGGATTGGCTCTTGTCTCTCTAGTTTATTTTCTTTTTTCTTTTCTCCTCCAAACAAACTTGAAAAATGTTTCTTCCACGCTTCCATTGGTATTTCCTCAATATCTCCCTGTTTTCTTCTTCTTTCTTTGTTTATGTATTTCCATGCTTCTGCTTCTGTCTTTATTTTTTTAATTTCCATTTCATCTTTTTTTATAAATTCACTTTTAGCTTTTTTTAATTGATTTTTGTAAGCCTTTTGTTTTTTCATATATTCTTCTTTTGTGCTTTTGTTGTTTCTCCAGTGTCTTAACATCTTTCTGGCTTCTTGTTTTTTCTTAGTACATTCGCTGTTCCACCATTTGCTCTTTTTCATTTTTTCTTCTTTTCTTCTATATGGTTTTTTTACTACCGCATCTCCAATTGTTTCCTCTAATTCCCTCATTATATCTTCGACATTTCTTCCGTTTTCTCTAATTTTCCTCAGATTTTTTTTGTACTTTATCACACTTTCTTCCGTCCATGTTATCCTTTCTTCACTTTTTTCTTCATTTTCCTGCCTTCTTACAGTTTCCCCAGTTAAGTTAAGTTCTAATGGCTGGTGGTCTGATTCAACTCTTATTCCTACTTTCAGATTGTCTATCTCTTTTACAACTACGTAGTCTATTACTGATTGCCCGTTTGTCCCTATATAAGTAAATTCTCCCTCTTCATCTCCTGTGATGTTTCCATTTAAAATGTCCCAACCTCTCTCTTCTATCATTTCTATCATTTCTTTTCCTTCTCTATTTTCTGTGGTATCTTTTGATTCTCTGTTTCTTGAGTCTTCGTGTTTGATTTTTTCTCCCTTCTTTCCAATTCTTGCGTTGAAGTCCCCTCCTATAATCAATTTTCTTTCTTCAGTTTCTGGTATTAGCGTATCTAACTTTTGTCTCGTGATTTTCATGCCTCTACTATATACTGTTATTGCTTTATATTTTTCTCCTCCCCTCAAAAAGTTTCGTTCTTGTATTCCCTCCATTTCAATAACGTCATCTTCTTCTTGACTTATTTCTTTTTTTATGCCGGTAATTATGCCTCCTTTGGCTCTTCCTTTTTTTTTCTCTTTTATAGCTGGTTGGCATTTCCAGAAGTATTCGGCTGGCATGTTGAGCTTTAACTTTTCCCATTTCTTGTCATCTATCCACGTCTCTACCATTCCAATTATGTCAAAAGTTTGTATGTACTCCCAGAACTCGTGATCTTTGTTGTCTATCCCAGCTACGTTCCAAAACAAAATTCGGCTTGTGTGTTTTGTTGCACTGTCTTTATTTTTTACTATTTTTTGTTTTTTTTTATTTTCTGTATCTAAGTCATGTCCTTGGTCCTTGCATGCGTTGTCTACTTTTTTTGTGTTGATGCTACAAATTACTTTTTTGATTTGCGTTCGCTCTCTTTTGAAACTCCTTGATCTTGATCACTCCAATTGTATATTTCTCCATCTATTTCCAATTTTCTGTACCGTACCCATACTCTTTTGCCCTTTGATTTTTCGTCTCTTGCTATATCTCTTAATTCTTTCTGAACTCGTCTTTCTTCCAAGGTCAAGTCATTTTCAATGTATATGTTTGTGCCTCTCAGTTTGTTTTTGTTCTTCATAATATACTGTTTTTGTATCCATGATTCTGTTTCTGCTATTATTGTTTGTTTTTCTTCATTTCTCACAGAGTAGGCAGAAATTATTTCCGTGTCTATTTTTAAGTTTTTTTGTATCATTTTTTCGATTGTTTCTTTTTCTTTTCCTGCCTGTACCTCTACTCCCCTTACTACAAACTTGTTTCTTCTCTCTTCTCTTTCTTTTCGTTCCAGCTTGTCTTCAATTGCTTTTATTTTACTCTTTAGTTCTTTTTTCTCTACTTCCCACTTTTCTTCTTTTTTTATCATTTCTTCCTTCATATTTCTCATTTCCATTTTTATTTCTTCTGTGTTTTTTCTCATTTCCACTATCATCTGTTGCATCATTTCTTTTATTTCCTCCATTTCCTTATCTTCTCCGGGACAATGTTTTTCTGGCTCGTTAGTGCTTACTTTTCTTATCACTTCTATTTTTCTTTGCTCCGGTGACCTGAGAACTTTTTTGCTTCTTTGAAATATTTCCGGTTTTTCAGCACTATCTCTATTTCTTTTTCCTTCTCTGTCCATTTAATTTAGTTGAATTAAATGAACTAATTAAATTAAATAATTAAACCAGCTAATTAAATTAATTTAGCCAGCTAATTAAATTAATGTACAGTTTTTAAATTTAAAAACACAAACAACAAAAAAAAAAAAAAGTTTAATTGTTCTCGGGGCTCGAACCTACGACGCGACTTGCCGGTTGTTGAGTTCCCGCGCACTGCCCGCTACACTACGGAGTACTGTCTATTTGGTAGCTCTTACGTTCGTCTCTTTTTCACTATTGTTTTAGTTTATTATTGTCCTCATGTTAGACTTGTTAGGTTAATGTGCACAATATATAATTTCAATATAACTGTTCGATTTTCACACACCAATCATTCCGCCCCTATACTGCACTTTTCCCCACACACCGCACCTCTTTCAACCTAAAGTTTATTTATTATAATCACTTTTTAAACACGCAAAATAAATACACACTGTTTGCTGATTCTATCTCTCTCTCCTTCCGACAAGCAATTAGCCGTTTTGTTTATACAGACAAATTTTGAAAAGTCACGGTGTCCATTAGACACATATTTCTGAGAGTGCACATATTTTAAAATGTCTGCCAAACACATATTTCTACAAATCTCACAAATTTAATTGGTAAAATTATTAGTTTTTATTTGTTATTGTAAATTTATTACACAAACATTAGTGGCGTGTTTCTGTGAACACAATGGACGCATTTAGAAGAAACCAACAATAGTCTTTATTAATTTTTACACGTTGGTAAATATATCAGTGGCAAATTGTTACATTTTATATATTATGCTTCAAATATGTTCACCCAATTAAAAGACTCACTTTCAAAGAAAATTTAACTTTATCACTTGTTAGGCCACATTTAGAACGTAGACTTTCTGTAAAACCAATAATTGAAAATGTACCAAGAGACAACAAAAAAGCAGATTGCAAAAACCGATACACTAGATAAAAAGCAAAAATGCAGTATTTGTCCCTATCAAAAAAACCGCAACAGGTTATAAATGTATTAAATGTGATGATCCAATTTGTTTAGAATGTTCATGAAAATTATAAGTAACACGTTGTAAAACTTTATAATTTTTATTTTAACATTTTAATTTTTGATTTTTAAAGTTATAGTTTATGTTTTTATATTTTTTATGTTGTAATATTAAAGAATAAATGTTTTTTTTTTATAATAATTTAATGAGTAAACCTACATTGTTACAATTTTTATGTTATTGCTTAGGTTTTTGCTATGTTTCTAGATACGTGTCTGACAGACACATATTTCTGAGAGTAGCATAAATGGAGATATTTCGGGTTAAGGGTTAAGCTAAGATTAGAGTTTAAGCTCATTTCAAATCAGTTTTGTGTATTTTAATTAAAAAACTTTGTTAAATGTATTGTTTCTAAAATTGTGATAACAAGATTATTTGCTGTAATGTTGTGCATTACAATTTTAATTAACAATATTTTTTAAAACTAAAGTAATAATACAGTTTAATAAAACGTCAAATAGAAATTGTTCATTTTTAATTGTATATTCTGTACTTATTAAAGAAAATCATCAGCAATTTTAGTCTTCATAAATAAAAAAACTAATTTAAACAAAGTAAAGAATATATTTTCATTTTGATTTTAATTTATTTTACAATTTTATAAACTTCTAAACTCTCAAATAATTAATAATTAATTTTAAAATATATATATATATTTATCACCCTACAACTGAAAGAGTAGAAAGGCAAATGAATATATATGTATATGGGTAATTCCATTATTTTGTACAATCTCAAAAACACGATGTCTCAGAATTGAAATTAAATAAAGAACATTTTGAGCCCTCGTGAATCTAATTATATTGTGATTTCGCAATGTATATATGAATGTATCTACAAGATACCTGAATATGCAAAATTTTCAGATCAAAGTACATAAAATAACAAATCATTTGCCGCCGGGTACGTATCGGTACCTATTTCCAATACCGAGAAAACCAAAATTAAAAAATAGCCTTTTTGAAGCCATTTTTCTTAAAAAAAAAACAAAGAAGGGGTCTAGAAGGCTAAAACTTTGGAAATCCTCTTTTTTTGGTTTATACTTTCATGTACTAAAAATTGGCACAATTCTGAGACATCAAGTTTTTGAAAATTGTACAAAAATAATGGAATTACCCATATATACAGGATGTAAATTAATTGGCGGACAAACGCCAGGTAACTTTGTAGACCGTGAAAAAAGAAAATGAAAATCTTATTTCCAAAATGCTGCAAAACTCTTCGTTTAGTCTCACGAGATCCTCAAAGTTTCGTTACACTTGGCAACATAGCAAAATTTCTATTTCTATGTTCAAACCAATAATGTAGACAACTTAATACACACATCAAATGTTATTATTTATTATAAACTACAAATGTTCATATTGGCCACTGTTTACTTCTAAACCCTATACGGTATCGAATTCATGACATTCTCAGCATCACCAGCGTAATTTCCATATTCATTTAAAATAAAAGTCATAATAAAATAGAATTTGAAAAAAAATTTGACATACAAAATTTTAAGCCCCACCCTAATACAGGGTGATTATAAATGTTTGGGATTATGTAACCATCTAATGTATGCTTGTGCCGCTCTAGTCTATTTGTATACATTTTTATAACCTTGTTTGCTTGACAGCTGTCAAAAGTTGAACTGTCAAAACAAACAAAATAGTATAGTAGACAATTTTAAAAAGGCGACATATTTAAAGTGATTACATAATCCCATTCATTTATAAACTCCCTGTATATGTATATATATTACTATATAAGATAGGCCAGTATCAACTCAGAAAATTAGTTCTTATATTAATTGAAGGGCTTAATATCTGGTAGTGATAAGCCAATTTTTGCTAAATACCTCTGTTTAGCAAAATGTGGCTTATCATTATCTGAATTAGTTTACTTTTGGGTGTGCTTAACCGGGACGACTCAAAAAAGTCTATGGTAAGTGGCAAAAGCCAATAGCTTTTTAAAATCTAACATTCAGTTTGGCAAATTCTCGAATCTCTCACTCAAATAATGCAGTACTCTTCATTTCAATGTTGGATAAGAATTAACAGGATAGGAATGATCCAACTATTATTATATCAATGATGGTAACAGTCCTAGAAACTAAAATGTAGAAATAATTACTTACTGTGTTCAGTTTCAAGACCCTGTAATTTAATTTTATTTGCTTCATGCTGCGCTTTCTTTTTCAGTCTACAAGCTCTAGAAGCTAATTTATTCTTCTCTTTGCGTGTCTTTGGTCTGACATTAAATGGTAGTTCACTGACTGGCGTCATATCATTGATCACTCTGCCTAACTTATCCAATTCTTTTCCTATGCTATACAGTTTCCTTGGATTTGGAGTCAAATCATTACCGTCCCCTTTTCTAGCTTTACCACTGTGTTTTATTCCTCGGACTGCACAATCAGGACTAAAAACAGGATCAGTGACTTCATTTAATACATGTGGGTTTTCAGTTTTAGTCTTCAATATTAATCTTTGTCCTTTTGGTCCTTTCGCTTGTACATTATATTGCCAGAAAAATCTTTCTTTTTTCAAATTTTTGTGGTTGGGATCATCATCATCATCATCAGAATCACCTAAACAAATAAAAATATAATATATAATAGAATGTTTTATTATTATTAATTTATAATATTTATTTAATTGTAGGAATAGACTAAATTAAATATGAATACCTTTCTATTGTTGAAATGAAATTCCTTGCCACTAAGGCGAAATATAAAAACAATTATTCGTACATAAAAAATTTTGTCATACATTAATTAGTTTTTTAATTAAATTTTAATTAGTCAAAAATATGTTCAAATATCAATAGTCTTAATATACTAAGCAGATATGCAGTAATGATTATTCAGGTTTTAGTGTTCCAAATACAAATAGTTTTCAAATTATTGATGAATTCATTTATATTTATTTTACTTACTAAATTTGTTACTATTGTTCACAACAAATCATAAAATAATAATAGCTATTTCTAAAATAAATCAAATTGATCAGGTATACATAAAAATAATGTTAAATGACAATTAACCCTAAATTAATTTTATTAGAATAATATGACATAATAAATCAATTTTCTATGTTTTTTATCACAAATTTATTCTTCTTTACTAGTTTCGGCTCTACTAGAGCCTTCTACAGATGCAATAAGTTATGTGATAAAAAACATAAATTGTTTTAATATTTCATAAACATAAGCTGCTTTCCCATTACGTTCTGACAGACCCTGTTGCATGTCAGGGCAAGATGCACTGCGTTCCCGTTACATTTTATGAAGTGGAGTAACTTGCACGAAGTCGTCCTTCCCCTTTCTCTTCTAGCCCCAACCTTTCAAGCGGGGCGAGTTGCACTTCCTTATTTTATTGGTTGATTTAAAAATTACATCTGACAGCAGCCGTTAATTAATTAAAATATATATCAGGAACAGTCAACGGAAGAAATTACAAACAAAAATTAAAAATTAAAGAAACAGAAACAAATTAAATAATAATCACATAAATGTAAGTGATTACTAAATATTTAAAAAAATCTTACATTTGACATGTGCACAAACGCTACAAAAACATGTTCCTATAAAGGTGCAAGACTTTCGAGTGTAACTTGCACTGGCGCGCGCTGGGGTAAGATGCCCTGGGTTAGTAACCCTAATAACGGGAAAGCAGCTCTAAATTACCAAGTAGTAGAGACCACAACTAAAAATTATATTAGAATAATATTAGCTATTTCACTTTTGACAATTGGCCCTAAATGAATTTTATTAAAATAAAGTGTGTCACATTGACGACACATATACTGCATGCAAGCAATATTTGTACTACTGTAATCATACTTAACTTGTCTTTATATCTATATGTGAATTATAGATGTATTGCAACAATAAATGTATTGCTATACATTTGTGGAGTGTATGTGATGAGTGTCTTTAGTGTGCCACCTGACTAAAGATAGAAGAGATAAATTACCAGCAGTTAATAAGAGTATAGGGTGCAGAAGAAAATAAAGAAGCAATTACCTTTATAATGTTTACATGTGTACAAAACAAGCGTACGACGTAAAACATGGTAATGGCCGTCAGTAACTAGATTGCCAATACAAGTATTGTACTGTTAAATCTTGAATTAATTAAGTTTTTTTAATTATGATGCAACCATGTAGTGCGTATAATTGTGTTAAACAATGTTTGCGATATGTTCACATATATTTTATTAAAATGATTAAGTTATTGTTACAATCTTAGGTTATACTATTAAAGAGAAAATATAAATAAAAAAAGTTAGAAGTAAAAGTAAATTAACTAAAACAATTTTGTTTTTTTTTATTAATAAACTTATGTCCTTCAATGTACTTCAAAAATCCAATACTTTTACATTTTAATTTTTGTTTTCTATTATTTTTTATTGATAATTCTAAAGTTTCATTAATGAGCTAATTGCACGAACTATCTAAACTAGACTAAAATAGATGATTATATATAAAGTATTAATACCAAATATAAAATAATATAATGATTGTTTATGATTAAATATTAGTTTAATTTAAGGCCGGTATTATAAATACAAAATAAATCATCTAATAACTAATATCAAATTAAATATATTGAATAAATAAACTTATTCCGCTATTATAAAGCGCATTGCCAACTAAATTAACTATTCGTAGAATAAGAAGTTGGCGGGTAAGGAGATGGCAAGATGATAAGCCCAACTCAAGTCAACCTCGCCTGCGAGCGGTGTCCGCTGCATGGAAACTAAAAGGGCTCTGGCAAACACTTTCTCTTTATTTTCCGCTGTGATCTGTCGACCTCTCTTGGTCAAACCCTTCGGTCTACTCTAGACCACCTTTCGGTTCCCGACGCTATTAGATATCAAAGGCTAGGGAACCAAAAAGCAATCTCTCGTACCCTACAGAGGAGGATAACCTATTAAAAAAATAGTCCCTAACCCGACATCCCCTATCTCCAAAAACCCCTCCCAATTTGGACCCCCAACGACGACCACCTTTCAGTCCAGATAGGTGTAAAAAAATGAACAAGGACAAGACTTTTTTGGTAATATGGAAGATACAACGCAAAAAACAAACGTTTACGGGACAGGGGTCGGATCCCCAGAACCGGTCGATAGTGGCGAGGTAGTAGACCACTTACGATCGTCAGCCAATGACTACGCCAAAACAACAAAAAACTCGGTTGACGAAAAGCGCGACCAAGAGGGCGCACCTCAATCGGCAAATCACTACAGCAAGGCCGATGACGACCCGGCAAGGGAGAAAGAAGAGGAAACGAGAAGATTTGAATTGGAGCTTTTGAAGGAACAAGGCAAACGGGGTAGCCTGAGCAGGTCACCTATCAGGAGGATCCCGGATGCAAAGGAAGAAACACCGGCTGCTCAAACAGAGAACAAGGATGGGAAACCTGATCACATAGTCTTGGGAAACCTAAGGAAACTTCCCGCTACTCCATCTAAGAAAACAGGAATAAAAGCGGAGGAAACCCTGCTCCAAAGCAATAAAAGAATGAGGATGGCTGACTCTCCCCAGAAGGGGGAAGCAGATCTAGAGGACTTTAAGATGGACTATAGAAAGCTGAAGGATCTTCTAAGGAGAATAATAGCAGAGAGCGCAGATCTGAGAAACATTGCGCTGTTAAGCAATAGAATGAAACCGGAAGCTAGAGATGCAGCCAACAGGTTGTATGGCTACACATCAAGGCTGAGAGCGGATGGAGGGATTAACTTCCTAGAAAAAATGATAAAAAAACAGGAGGGTCAGGGGTCCGTTATAGGACAGCTACCGAAATGTACAAGCCTAGTGGATAAAGCGGAGCAAACAGAAACAATGGAGACAGCGGAGGAAAGGAATCAACGAGACAGGATCAACAAATGCCTGTCACGCAAAATAGGGGTCGAAGCACTACAGGAGCTAATGAATGAGACTGGACAGAAGACCTATTCACGAATTGTGAGCAGACGAGTGATACCTTTAAAGCTGACAGCAAGGAAGACTTAGTAGTAATATTAAGTAGTAGCGAGAGCACAAAGGGATACCCTGCAAAAATAATAGCGGAGAGACACCCGGAATTGCTAGCAGCATTGACGGAGGATCAACAAGAAACTAAATGGTGGTGTGGGGTCACAAAAAGCTCCATAATTGCCCAAAATGGCAAAGCAGAAGAGAAAAATAAAAGACTCACGTATGTAGTGAAAACCATGAAGGGGATGGAACACTAGAAGGATGTAGCGGAATAATCAAACTAGCCTGTATCACAGATGAAGAACCAGATATGGCCAGGAAAGTGATGGAATACTGTCTTAAAAATGAGAAGCTTAAAATGACTATCCATGGCAAAAGGAAACCAATGCAAGGAAGAAAAAACGAGATGCCAAAGAAGCGCTGGGATAGACAGATGGATACAATTCTAATCAAACCAAAAGAGGGCTGCAGCTATGCAGAAGTAATGAAATGTATGAAGAATGAGGTGAACACGGGCGAGATCATCATCGCAGGGATAAATAAAACAAAAGATGGCAACATTAAACTTGTGGTCAAAAATAATAAGGAAGAAGTAAGGAAGGAGTTCAGGAAAACACTCGATGAGAAAATCAGCAAGGTAGCCAACATTGAACTAAATGAAAGAAAAAAGACAATACGGCTTCTAGACGTGGACGGAGATTTCAATGAAGATGAGGTGAAGGATGAAATCAACATGGAACTCCTGAGAGACAACCTGAGCGCCAAGGTAGATTCGGTGAAACTATCAGAAAAGGTCAACCAGAATGGAGTAAGATATGCCTTCGTGAGCATGCAAGAAAAGGCAGCAGAGCACCTTATAAGGAAAAGGAAAATAGGCTCAGGCTGGAATAGATGGAGGGTGATGGAGGTATTTGCTCCGCCAAAATGCTACAAATGCCATAGAGTAGGTCACAAGGCAATGGACTGTAAAAGTACGGATGGCAAACCCTGCAGGAACTGTGGGGGGACCGGACATAAAGTGAAAGACTGCAACAATAAACAGAAGTGCCACTTATGCAATATAGAAGGTCACAAAACGGACAGCATGAGATGCCCGGCGTTCAGGAAACTGGTGCAAGCACAGAAGGAGAAAGAAAGGACCGAAAAGGTTATACAGGTTAATCTAAACAGATGTAGAGCGGCTATGGATCTACTAGAATAGAACTGTCAAAAAGCAGAATCAGATTATGCCCTAGTCTCGGAACCAAATAAGAAAATAGCAGCAACCAGGAAAAGATGGATTATGGATAAAAATGAAGACGCCGCAATATACATTCCTGACAATACTAAATCACCGGCATTAAAATCAGGAAGTGGGGTAGGCTTCACATGGGTGGAGGACCGAGACACAGTGATGTACCTGCTACTTCTCCCCAAATGAAAGCATCGAGCATTTCGAAAAGTGGCTAACAGAACTAAGTAAGGACCAAAAAAAACACAAGAAAGATAAGATCATTGACGGGGATTTCAATGCCAAGTCAGGCATATGGGGGTCTCCCAAAGACGACCGGAAAGGTGACATGTTGGCGGAATGGGCAAACGAAAACGAACTCTGCGTCCTGAATAGGGGGGGAGTACCTACGTTCCAAAAAAACGGAGCAAAATCCTTCATAGATATGACCCTGTGCACCTCTAAGATGGTAACAAAAATTAGCAACTGGCATGTGGGCGAGGAAGAGAATCTGAATGATCACATGAACATACATTTCGAAGTCAGGCCGGGGAAGGTAAAGACTTGGGAGAAAACAAGAGAAATAACCGGATGGTCCTTCCGCAATGAGCAACAGGCAAAATTCCTCTCAAACCTAGACCTAAACACAACGGGAATGGAACACACTGCTGATAAGCTGAAAGAATCTATAATAAATACCTGCAAAAAGACTTTAAAGAAAAAAGGGGGCAGGGTAAACTACAAACCAATGTACTGGTAGAGTGATGATATTGCAAACATGAGAAGGAGATGTATAAAAACTAAAAGGATGGTGACAAGATTAAACAGAAAAAACCCAAGAGACATATACCTTCTGCAACAAGCACAAGAGGCATACGCAGGTGAGAGAAAAGCTCTTAAGCCAAGAAACTCTTTCCGAACCTAGGCAGAACAACGTGGGTAGAGATAAGAACAGATATGGATATGATACCGGAATGTACAGAAGAAGAAATACTTAAGGCAGGTGGCAAAATTAAAAGAAAAAAGGCTCACGGGACAGACATGATACCGCGGGAGGTGATCAGAGCGATAGCAACAAAAAGACCTCAACTCTGCGCGAAGGCCCTTGACAAACTCATAAAGCAAGGCATCTTGATCACCTTTGATATAAAGAATGCTTTCAACTCGGTACCCTGGAGGGGACTAATGGAAGAATTAGAGAGAAAGGGAATTTCAACATACATCAGAAAAATCCTATGCCACTATCTACAGGATAGAATCATAGAATGCAGCTCCGGAGCAACTCTGGAAATGACTTGCGGGGTGCCTCAGGGGTCTGTCCTGGGTCCCACCTTGTGGCCTTGTGGAATATATATTATGATGGCCTGCTGAGAGAGCAGATGACACAGGGGATTACCACAATAGCATATGCTGATGATCTAGCTATGGTTGTCAGGGGTAACAGTATAAGGGAAATAGAAGAGGAGGCAGAGTGGGCGTCCTACAAGATAAGAAGGTGGATAAAAAAAATGGGTCTAGAACTGGCAACCCATAAAACGGAAGCTGTTGTCCTGGTGGGTAGAAGGAAGGACATCACAGTTAAAATCAATCTAGGGGATACAACAATCACATCCCAAGGCAGCATCAAATACCTAGGGATGAGGATACGTAAAAACTGGAATATGAGCCCTCATATAACAGAGGTAAAGCAAAAAGCAGAGAAACTTGTAATGGCCCTGGCACGTATCATGCCGATTGTAGGGGTCCAAGGGCGGAGAAACGTAAAGTTATGGATGCAACGGTGGACTCAATACTGTTGTACGCCGTACCCATCTGGATAGAAAGCTGCGAGAAAAAAAATACAGAATAATACTAGAGCGGGTCAGAAGAAAAATGGCAATTAGAATAGCCAGTGCCTACAGAACAGTTTCGTCCAAGGCCATACAAGCAATAACGGGCACAATCCCCATACACCTTCTCGCCAAAGAGCGGGCCGAAGGTAAAGGGAAACAACCAAAGGGGCACAGGAAAGACAAGAGAGTGGAGACAATGAAAAAATGGGAAGCAGAATGGCAGTGCAAGGGTGACGTCGCCAGATGAACACAGACCCTCATACCCTTGGTGACACCGTAGGTAAACAAAAAACATGGTAACCTGAACTACCACCTCACACAGATCCTAACAGGCTTTGGGTCATACCTAAAGAGAATGTGCCTAGCAGAACAGGACGAATGCCCCTATTGTGGAGAGAAAGATACCCCGGAGCACACACTGGTGAAGTGCCCTCGCTGGAGAAGCATCAGAGAAGAGATGCAGCAAAGAGTCGGTAAAGAGATAACGTAAACAACCTGACCACACTCATGCTTGAAAGTGCATACAACTGGAGGGCCATTGATGATGGCATACGGAGAATAATGGCAACAAAAGAGGAAGAGGAGAAAGCAAGAGCAGGAAGCCAAGGATAGTAGGATAAATAGAAGGTGTCCAGACTTTGTGAAGTAATACCACAACGGTAATCCCGCAAGGCTTGAAGGGCTTAGAGGTTAGGGTTTTTAGTGGGTATATGGGTAACCGGGAGCCAAAGAAGTTGCAACGCCGCATTCAAATGTCATTGTAATATTATTGTTATTGTGTTGAGTTATAACCTCAAAATATATTTTATAGCGGCGTCAAAATGAATTTGATGAAAAACGAAAACAATCTAGAAACTGCACAGAAAGGGAAAAATTTAATTTATTGGAGATAGTGAAAAACTATCTCTACATAATCGAAAATAAGAAAACAAACAATGTGAATGTAAACAGGCCCATTGAAGCTATTGTATGATACAATTAAGAAAAAAGTTAAAAAGAACAAAGCTGATGAAAAGGTATATATTATGATGAAGAAAATCAATAAAATTATTTAAAATATTGATGATAATAATAAATGTATATCTATATATAGGTAGAATTATATAAAACTGGAAAAGGTAAAAGAATAATTAAATTTGATATTATTGGAAATCAATAATAACCTAATAGTTACACTGTATGCATTGAAATTCAAACACATTTAATTAAATAATTTTAGTTATATCAAACATTTTATTATTTAACGAGCATATAATGTAAGCAATGAATGCATAAAAAAAGCAATATGAGCCGAAGGCAAGTGCTGTAATCATCATTTAAGTGCATTAGTAGACAAACAATTAGATATATACAATTAACCATTAATTAAATTAAATATAACCCATTCTTGCAATTCCTAGATACACTACATGTTAATCCACATCATGGAGATGATAGAAGTAAGCGAAGAAGCAATAAGTATATTTTAATTTAATTATTATTTGTTAATAAGCGTATTTAATAATTTAAAAGTTATTTTGGGAGTTAGTGGCAGGGCAATAATTACTTATTTATTTTTGACGATAATTCACCACTAATTAATAGCTTCATCAAGACAAAATTTTAAAAAAAAAATTTTACCATATAATAAACGTTTATATATAAGTTGTAGAATTTTCAAGGCCAAAAGACAAGAACTTTCGGCCTTAAAAATTCTACAACTTATACATATATTTTATGTTATTTTTTATTTTAAGTTTGTTTTTTGTAATTTTTTAATTCCATCCTGTTCTGATGAAGCTACTAATCAGTGTTGAAATATCGATAAAAATAAATAAATAATTAAAAAAAAAAATAGAAATAAATAAAAAAAATTAAAAATTAAGTTAGAAAAAAAAATATTGAAAAGGATATTCTCTTATTAAAAAAAAGAGAAATAGAAATTAACATAATAGAAAAAGAGAGTTTAAAGTTATTGATTTAGGGCCGCTTTTACAATTGTCAGATAACTTATACCAGGAATAAATTTATCTAAATGTATAAACCAAGTATAGCATTAGTTTTGCCCTTGTTACAATCTACATAACCTATTGAAACGTCAATAATGACTTATAAACTGACGTATAAATCATTTATATGCAAATTTGTTGTGCGCGTTACTTGGTTACTATACTAGATAAAACTACTGCTTCAAGCACCGGATAAGTTATCCCTGGTTTGTTCTTTTCGAAACATACAAATAAAGTTTTATGAAATTGCTAGGACTTTTAAAGTAATCGGGGCCATTGTAAAATTTCAATCACCCGCACACTCGAGTAGAATCTCAATTCAATGAATCCCAAATTAGAACTAGAAATAAAGACAAACCACTTGAAAGTCCCAATGATTAGGTCAATCAAGGAAATAATGCCCGACAATTATCAATTTTCTTCTGTGCAAAAATTTTAACAACAAATCCTACTTTAACTGTAACACGTTTATGCATTTTCAAAAAAATCATTTATCACGAAGATGGCCGTTTCTGAAACTGACTTATAAATTGACGTATACGTTGTTTATACACTAATTTGTTGTGCGCGTTACTTAGTTACTATACCAGATATAAGTTATAAGAGATTGTAAAAGCGCATTTTTATATATTCCTTAGATAGCGCTATTCCTTGTTTAACCGACAATTGTAAAAGCGGCCCTTAATCATATATAAAGAATTTATTTTGTTTTTTGTTTAAAATTTATAGATATTTCTCCTTTTATTGTTAATAAATGATTTATAATTTGCAATTAGACTATCTTGTAAATATATTATTGATTACAGCGTTTTGGACAGCATTAAATCTTTCAGATTGATTCACATCTTAAAACCCGTATGACACTCTCTATAATTATGTCTTGAATTATATATATAATTATAGATCAAACCATTCACATGTGTAAAACACACAAATTATCAAGGTCACAATTATATCTTGAAAAATTAGAATATGTTCTATTTTCCCATCTATAAGGCTGCAGTCTCACTGCATCACCGCCACCAACTATCACCGTTTGCCACTAACCACCAAAATGTACTACGGTCTCACTGCAGCTACTAGTGACCACCAAAATTTAAATTTCCCACTCATTTCTATGTCAGTAGAAGAGTGCTATATTTATATATTTATATTTTATTTACTAATGTAATTAGTTTATCAATGTCGGGTGGTGTCCATGTTTCTTCCATGTTACCGCGTTTTTAAAATTCTCAAATATCAAAGCGAAAATGACAGATTATGTTTTGATTTGTGAAATATCAAGTTAGTATGTTTCAAATGACGAAAATAGTGAATCAGTCGGACCGTCACCAACTAAAATTCGAACACGTTAAATCATATGGCGACGGTCCGACTGATTTTTTGATTTTGATTCTCGCCGGCATCTGTCATTTGGCAACCACCGTTTCATAATTTCAAATCGGTTGGTGGTAGCGCGGCAACAGTTGATCGTCATTTGAAACATACTAACTTGATATTTCACAAATCTATACATAATCTGTCAGCATTTTGGACAGCATTAAATCTTTCAGATTGATTCACATCTTAAAACCCGTATGACACTCTCTATAATTATGTCTTGAATTATATATATATAATTATAGATCAAACCATTCACATGTGTAAAACACACAAATTATCAAGGTCACAATTATATCTTGAAAAATTAGAATATGTTCTATTTTCCCATCTATAAGGCTGCAGTCTCACTGCATCACCGCCACCAACTATCACCGTTTGCCACTAACCACCAAAATGTACTACGGTCTCACTGCAGCTACTGGTGACCACCAAAATTTAAATTTCCCACTCATTTCTATGTCAGTAGAAGAGTGCTATATTTATATATTTATATTTTATTTACTAATGTAATTAGTTTATCAATGTCGGGTGTTGTTCTTTTTATTCAACTCCGTAATAGCCAAACGGCGAAAAAATGATTCCGTGCACTCCACAAACAATAGCCGAACGGTCGTAGAACAAAAAGAGTGACTTAAGTAGGATAGCCGAAAGCAGCTAATGGTATTAAAATGTAGCATCTGCAGAAATAAGCTGAATCTCCTAATAAATAACAATTTTCAAACTCATTGTTTTCTAACCTTGCTCGTACCAACAAATTGTTAAAAATATGGCTGTCGTGGCTTGATCCAGGATAACGTGCAACAATATCCATGATATTTAAATTTGCATCACAAATTGCTTGAGTATTTATTGAAAACCAACCTTTTCTGTTTCTAAATATTTCCCCATTTTGTCCCCCTGGTGATTGAATTTTCACATGAGTGCAGTCAATTGCTCCAAACACATTCGGAAAACCAGATATATTATATTTATGTATTTATTTATTTACTAGTCATCGTAAGCCATTACAAAATAAGTATATATTTACAACTTAAAAACATAAATTAAAAATAAAACAACTAATACTAAAAATAAGAATAAAACTTAAATAGTTATAAAATATTAAAAAGATTATGTATAAGTGACAAGTGCCTGTCGCAGGGTATTAAGAGATTTAAAAAAAAAATCCACTTTAACTTCGCTGGCCTGCCACAAAACACGTGTCATAATCATTGCGTAAAACTCAAGCTGGGACATGAATATCTATAGAGCTAAGCAAGTCAGGACAGTCAATAATCCCACAAAGCACTTTAAAAACTAGTGTCACGTCAAAATGTAACGTCTTTTTTCAAGACTGGTTATGTTAAAAGTAGAGAGCAGTTCTGTGTAGTAAAAAAACAAACAAACTTTTTTTGAATCTGTTAAATTTTTCCTTTACTGACAGCGGTGTATGGAGACCACACATTTGAACAATACTCAAGATAGGGGCGTACTAGAGCGTTGTAAAGGACAATTAAGAGTACAAGGATCCCAAAACTCCTTAGAGTTACGCTTGACAAATCCTAAAAGTTGATAAGCTTTAGCCACGACAGTATCAATCGATATAAAGTGTAAATGAAAGGGTTGAATCAAATCAAATCAAATAACTCTTAACAACATTACATTCATGAGAGAGTAACCATACATCATCGTAGACTGACGTCTAGAAAATGTCATCACTTTGCACTTATTCAATATTTTTATATCGTCCGCAAATAATAAATAACGCGCATTAAAAAACAGTGTACCACATCATTGATAAAGATATTGAACAGTAGAGGTCCAAGATGTGACCCCTGTGGAACAGTCGACGTAACATCAATATTACGAAAAACGCACTGACCGATGCAAACAAATTGAGATCTGTTAGATAAATAGAATTGAATCCACAGTAACAAGGTGCCATTAACTCCAATACCACGTAGTTTCATAGTTAGTATCTTGTGGTCAACGATATCAAAAGCTTTTGAAAAGTCAGTGTAAACTGAAGATACCTGGAATCTGTTTTTGAGCGCATCTGTTATATAAGATTCATACAACAAAACGTTGGATGATGTCAATTTGCCAGTTCGAAAACAGTGTTTGAGAGCAATGTCAGATTGCAGAATGGCAGTCAATTGACAGATAACTAACTTTTCAAAAACTTTTGGAATGACTGATAAAATAGATATAGGTCTATCATTTTTAGCACCGGACTTATGAATCGTAGTGACATAAGCTTGTTTCAAGCAAGTAGGAAAAGTACCCATAACCAGAGATAAGTTAAATAAAAGCCATAAGAGCCGACAAAGAGCAAACGCACATTTGTTGAGAAAGAAAGCAGTTCTATCAGGCCCTGGACAGTAGTTAGGTTTTAATACTGATAGTTCGTTGACAACATCTTTAAAACAAGATGCGATTAATTTATATGGGTAGGAATAGATGGTGGAGAATATGTGCTATGTGAACTCATAGATGCCGTCAGTGGACTGTAAACTGACCCAAAAAAACCAGCAAAAAGATTTACAATGTCATCAGTGGTGTCAATTTGAGAATTACCATTTGTGAATGTAGATGGTATCTGATTACTGCTACGTTTAGATTTGACGTGCCCCCAAAAAGCTTTAGGACTAGATTTAATCAAATCTTCCACTTTCTTAATATGATTAGAATAACACGTATTAGCCAATTACTTACACTTATCACATTTTAAACTAAATTTGTGGTAGTCAGCTGCTGATCTAGACAGCTTCATCAATATTACAATCAACAAACATATTATCCCACTTTGTATTGAGGAAAGCATCATTTAAGGAAATCTAATCATCATCGTTGAAATTATATTGTATCTCGTTATCTTCGCCACACCATACATTGTCAGGTGTATCCTGTAAAGAGTCAAGTTTTAAAACTAGATCTCAAGTTTGAAGAAAAGGCCAAAGCCGCAAATCTAGTAAAATCAAATTAATGTTTAGTAAGTAGTTCAATTGATGCAAACTAATATACCCAAACGTTATAAAAACTTTAGCATATTTTATTTCTATCTGCTCCTTTGTTAGGAATGTCAATGTATTCAGCTCTAAGCAAGCAATGCTATTTTATGAATAGTTCCTCCTGCTGTAGCCTTTGTTATATTACAATGATCCCCTAGAAATTGGTCTATTTCTGTTGGTGTGTGGTTTCAAATTGTGTTCAATTTTTTCTCCCAGAAGTTCTAAAGATTTTTTTTTAATTTATTAATATAATTTTTAAGAGTACAATAAAATTAGATCAATGTTGTGGTTTATGTCATAATATTTGTCATACTTCTTTTAAACAAATTATTATATTTTTTAAATCATCTAGATATTTGCCACTTTTCAACCAAAGTTTTTTTTTTTTTTTCAAAAAGTGATACTTAGGATTTACTTAATGTCACAAGAACATAAAAATACCTTTGAATTTCAACGAGTAAAACCACACTCACTGAAACTTTCACAATAAAGATTTAAGCAGTCTGCAAACATTGAGCTTGAATATTTTTGGCTTTTAAATCTTGGAAAATACTGAACTTGGAAGTTTATTCCATGTACTATTGACGGTTAAAAAAATCTCTCTTAAAAGTTTCTTTCCTATATCTCTGTCAGTCAGTGAATATTTGTTAGAACTCCTAGGTAGCCTTGTATTATGAGTAAATAAATGTTTATATGGCAATATGTCTTGTATTTTGTTTGAACAATGTCCATGCAAATACCTATAGAAAATGCAAAGATCTGCAACATTACGCCGATGTTGTAAAGATCTAAGTTTTTAGTCAATTTTAAGTCAATGATCCAAATAGCTTGTTTTTGACAAATATATGTTTTATATATATGTAAAAAATTCTTCTCTGGTGCGGAGTGATAAACAATCTCTCCAGTGGTTCGGAATCCACTTAAAACAAATTTATGATCAAGACCTATACAATGGAGCTTGTTGATAAAATTAGGATGGCACACTCTTATCAAATGCTTTGGAAATGTGTAAAGCTACTGCAAGATTGTCTCCATGTTTGTCAAAAGTAGAATTCAATTTGTAATAAATAAGAAGATCTGTTGTCAAATGTTTTGATCAAAATCCATATTGAGTATCCGAGATGAAGTTATTTTGTTCTAAGTACTAGAAATTTAATCTATACCAAATGCCTTTCTAGTATTTAATTTAAGAAGATATCTTTTAACAACCAATTGCTTGAAATAAATTTGACTCATCATTTTACCACTAGCCGACATTGTAGGTACAACAGTAGCAAGCTTTAGAGTAGTAGAATTAGATGCAAAAATATTTGCTTTATCTTTTGGATCAGTATCAGTGACACACTCTTATCAAATGCTTTGGAAATGTGTAAAGCTACTGCAAGATTGTCTCCATGTTTGTCAAAAGTAGAATTCAATTTGTAATAAATAAGAAGATCTGTTGTCAAATGTTTTGATCAAAATCCATATTGAGTATCCGAGATGAAGTTATTTTGTTCTAAGTACTAGAAATTTAATCTATACCAAATGCCTTTCTAGTATTTAATTTAAGAAGATATCTTTTAACAACCAATTGCTTGAAATAAATTTGACTCATCATTTTACCACTAGCCGACATTGTAGGTACAACAGTAGCAAGCTTTAGAGTAGTAGAATTAGATGCAAAAATATTTGCTTTATCTTTTGGATCAGTATCAGTATATAGTGTATCAAGGGCAAAAAATAAGCTTTAGCAGCCTGCTACTTTTAGCAGCACAAAAGAGCAAAGCGAAAGCGTGTTATAGACAGTGTATATGGTCTAAGAATTAAGTTTACTCTACTGTTAATGTTGCAACATTGCCTTCTTCAGAGTTAAGATGACAAAAAAATATTTGAAAAATCTACCAACATATAGCGTGATCCTTAGCTCCAGATTACTACATAGATTACATTTCATACTAAACTGACTGGGCATATTTTGTTTTTAAAGGTTGGTGGTAACAATAAAAAACAATTATAGTTATTATAAACTTCGCATGTTAGCTATATTTTTAGTTTACGTTTTGACAACTAAACTAACTACTCAACATTTTTCAATATACAATTTTACAATACCAAGTGCGTATTTGTTTACCTATCTAAATAAATAAATTGATCGATAATTTGATAATTGTTTTTTCTAAAGCTGTCTAAGAATCGTAATTTTATGCTACGAGCTTGTTTCACACCTTTTTTATTCATATATTCATCTACTTTTATTGATTTTGTAAATGAGATATATTTCTCCTTGTTCAGAGGTATGACATCAATAATTGTTTAGCTTGGACTCGTAACTAGACTGAGAGCTGGATGTATATGAATATAGAATCATATACCATATCTTATATAATATATATAAATTATATAAATATTTGCATTTCTAAATGTACCGCTAATATAAATAGTGCAGATTCTACTCAAATAAAAAAAAATTAAAATTGAAAACAAAAATATCTTGAATTAAATAATTGATTAAGTTATAAATCACCAAACATTTTAGCTATGATCGTTTTGCAATATTATACGAGTGGCTCTACAAGGAACAACATATGCATTTATTGGTCATCAAAAAACATAATGTTCTAGATCAGGTCAATAGATCTACTAAACAGAACAGAAAAAATTAAATATATGTATGTAAAATAAAAAATTACAATAATAATAGTAAGATTAATAAAAACTAAAAAAGAAATACATCAATACAGAAATATAATTACATACAATAATAAAAACGTTACATAATATTATCATACAGACAGAATTGACTTGTAATACAACTTAAATAATTGATAAACTGTGTTGGCTCATATTCAGGGAGTTGTAGCATTTGATAACGTTATATGAAAAAGATCTTTTGAATAGTTCTTATTTATGATGCGGTATACTCAAAACCTCACCTACTTTATTCATGTTATGAACAGTAGACCTAAATGTAGATTTTTAAAAAGGTATGGAGGGGTTTTATTTTTAATGATTTTGTAATAAAAACAACCCGAGTGTAGCTTTTGACAATTTGCCATAGATAAACATTTGATTTCTTTTAAATATTGTATTGTATTGGAAAGTACAGTGAAATTTCTCTACACATATCTATGCGTATATATGTACATATTTTTATGCAATAAATACAGTCTAGAAACACCCAAATAAAAAAGTAATTAATGAGAAAAACACAGAAACACGTTAACTGGTGATTTTAAAAAGCTATATGTTGATGCTATCTGTTTGTTTTCTTAAATGACCTTGAACAAGCTATTGACATCATTGCAATTTATTTAAATTGCAACATAGCATTCTTGTTGTCTTTGTAATTCTCAAAATAATAAGTTTTTGAAAAAACTCAAATACAAGAATTGTTCAAAATATTGTATTTCGACAAACTAGCATCATGCTAAAAGTACCTAACGCTATTTGATTACTTTACACGTACCTAGAAAAGTTCCTTTCTATTGTCGCCGCAAATTGGTGAAGCCTAGTAAAAATTCCCTGAAATATTCAAGTTAGGTTTGGCTATGCTTAAAATATTAGTTCAAGTAAGAGAAAATGTCGAGAAATAAAAATTGTACTTAGGGCCGCTCTTACAATCGTCGGATAAACTATTCAATAGTTATACCTGGTTTAACCCGCAATGCATTTTACAAATGCTAAGTTAGTTAATCTCTAGATAACCTATTGAAACGTCAATATTGACGTAAGTTATTTATAAGTAAATTAGATTAGATTGTCTCCTTTAAAAAACGTAAAAGTGTATAAATCAGATAGTGACAAAAAAAGACAAAAATAACAATCAACAAATCTTACTTTTTTCCCTATTCATTTTCACAAATATAATATATGGACAGCGCTTACAAGGTTATGAGCATTATACAAGGTATAACTACTGCTCCGAGCACCAGATAAGTTATCGCCGGTTTATCTCTCTCCGAACCCTAACTATGCTTCAACTGGGGATTTTAAAAACGACCCTTAAAAAGATAAAAACAAACTCCTGTATAAAAATTGTTGAAAACACATTGTTTTCAAAAAAAAAATCGATTTATGAAATAATTTGAGTTACAGAAGTTCGAGTTAGAGAGTATATAGAAGATTATGAAACAAACAGAGACAACACCAGGATTATTAAAAAGACTGCAATTATAGAAATGCTATCATTACAGTGATGCGGTATTAATTTAATGTAAAAAAAAAAATGTAAAATTATTTGGCTAAGTGGAAGAACTTCACTTTTTTGGTATATATCTAATGTATAAATAAAGACTCTTATTATTATTAAGGAGAATGTAAAACAACAACCTATTTAACATAATTGATTAGTAGAGATTTTTGTAAAACAAAGAAGACTAAACAAATTTTAATTAAGATATTATGTTGCAATATTAATATCTTTCGACTTTTTTATAGTTGATGAATATTTTTTTATGCATATTTTATTATAATTGATTTTGATCACAATTTAATATAATGTTAAGATAAATAAAATTCAATAATCAGTCAGGCGATGACAATAATAAAACTCTCAAGGACACCATAGCAATAAAAAAAATCCTTAAAATGTATTTCCTGAATTCACATGTTAATGAACATCTTGAAGGTAAAAAAATATTCTATTTCATAGACCCTGTTGTCAATTGTAGTGTTAACTAATTAAATCACTGACCCTGAAGTTAAAAGAAACATTTCCTTACCATAGATAATTTGCATAAAATAAATTCTTCAAATTATAATATAATTTCATACACATATGATTTTAAAATTGATTTAATTGTTTATCTACTTTTTATATGAGTGAAAGTAAGTCTTGTTTACAATTTTATTTTATAATGATATTCAAATGTCAACTATTTAATACTACATATTTATGTATTTGTTAGTTGAAATCATGCAGAGATAATAGTTATTTATGGTATATACAGATGACAAAAAATAGATTTTATCTATGAGTGGAAAGTTTGTTATTTTCACATGTAGGTAAAATACAAATAAAAATCCAATCCCTGTTTATAAATATAAATTGAAAATTTGAAAGTTTAATCATTGAAATTGTTTGTGGTAAACATTTTAACCATAATAGTAACATAGTAAAATTCACATCAATCAAATGTTACATTGTCAACAAAATATCAAAGTTATAGTTCAACAGATCGAAATGAAAATGTTAAATAAAAGCTACACAACACAATACAAATAAATAGATGTATTAAAATATATTGTGATACTTTATTATAAATTGAACATAACATTTTTACTTAAATAACCCAAAAAAAAGTTTGCAATAAATATCATAAGCTATGTAAAAGTAAAATGAAGTAAAATTCTCAACAACAAACAAGAACATATCAAGGACTTGTGCATTCCATAAGTTCAAGAACATATCAATAATAATCAATAACAAATATTACATTTTTCTGGCTAAAAGTACAAACTGACAATAAAAAATAAAAACCATTTGCAGTTAAGTATAAAGAAAACATGTAGTACCTTAAGTTTGAAAGAATCTTTGTAATTTTTATATAAAGTGAATTGATTACAGTTTTCTAACTGGAGGCGAAAAATGAAAGTTTGGGTACATTTTTTAATTACAGGAAATCTAAATAACTTTTTTGTCTATCTCGCTTCGTTTTCGAAATAATAAAAAATTACACATTTAGAAAATATTTATTAAAAAAATTTTATAAAAAAAAACAACAAAGTTGTTTAATTTAAAATCATTAATTTTATTCATATTTATTTGTTTTTTTCCTAAAATCAGATAATTTAAAAAGAATGAATCTAATTTTATGTGACCACACCATTACGTCGACAATACTTGTTACCCACTACTCTTACCACAACATACCTCTGGTACAAGAGTAATATCTTGCAAAAAATCGCTATATGTATATAAAAAGTTTTAAAAGTTACAGATTTGGATAAATCATCAAAATTACGCAGAATTTTAAGAGAAACTTAAAACCAATTTAAAATCTGTCCTAAATTTTCAATAAATAATAAACTAAAAATCAATTTTCAGAAAAGTCACAGCCTCTTGATTTTTGAGATTTATATCAAACAAACTTGTAGTTGGCTATGGGTTCATTAAAAAGAGAGTAGCGGTCCTTAAAAAATTACAAAACTTTAATTATAAATGCATATATTATAAAAACTTAAAAAATATACGGAGTGTTAAAAAAGATTGTAAAATATTTAAAGAGATAATAGTATGAATTAGTGAAAAGTCTTAATAAACATGGGTCCGCAAAGTATCGGTTTCAGAGATATAGAATGATATTCTTCTTTACGTCCTTTTTTATTTTTCAAAAACTTGCAGTTTTTAATCATAGTAAGCTGATAGTTTCTGAAATAAACATTAAGTATTTGACTGTTGTTGTCAGTTTTCGTTTGCTATGGCATACATGGGATTGCAATCATAGTGCGACATCTTTATGCTGAAGCTTATCAAAATCAACAGATTCCTTACATCGTATGTTCATTCAGCAAACAGTGCCATTTACACGATACACCAAGGTCGATATCTACTCCTAGAGCAGAAGAAAAAATTCTAGCACGTATAGAGCATATTTCGAGGGGCAGACCTGTTTTGTGGCCTTCAAGATCGCATGATTTAAACCCTGTAGAGTTTTTTCTTTGGGGATATTTGAAAACATTGTTCTATGGTAATTCATACTCGAGGAGCTGCAACTACAAATTAACCAAAAATGCCATCAAATTTGAGCCAATGAGGGGGTTGTAGAAAGAGTTCAAATAACCTTCAGACTAAGAAGTCATGCCTGCTTGGACATGAAAGGAGAGCACTTCAAATATCTCATGTAACTTTGTTTTTGCCAGGAAAAAGAATAAACTCTTTTTAACACCCGTATACATACAAATCAAATTTATTGTTCAGCATCAATGAACCCATGACAAGCTTAAACTGCTGTTTGAAAAAAAAGTTTGGGTTAAATCTCAAATATCAAGTGATAACTTATTTCACATAATTTATTTGAATTCTAAACATGCTGTATATGTATGGTAAAGTAAAATTAGATGAATGTGCATGCAGAATATCTTGTTAACAATACATTATGAGACATAAGTTAACATAAACTTCTTATTTTAACCAAAACATTTATAAGTAAAACTTAAAAAAAAAATCAAGCAATTCAATAATTCAATATATTCAATAAGGTGTCAACTTAAGCTGTTACATTTGCCAATTTATTGATACTCTTGAAACATAGTACTATTAATTGCAAACATACAAAAACTGGATTCGCTTGCCCTATTTAATATAATACATAGTTGCTAAAAATGGGTTACTTTTAAAGGATTTTCCTCGGATTTTCCGTAATTTTACTAATTTTCCGGCTTTTTTCAGAAGAATTAAAAAAAAAAACGGACATAAAAATTATATATTTATCATACTTTTGTGAAAAAAAAATGATAAAAAATATTTATTTTTTGGTCTTTTAATTTTGCCAAAAAAGGCCAAAAAAAATTGAATTAGTGTTATCGGAAAGATATTTCTCAAAAAACGCGATCTTTTTATGTCCGTTTTTTAAAAATCTTCTAAAAAAAGCCGGAAAATCAGTAAAATTACGAAAAATCCAAGAAATATTCTTAAATAGTAACCCATTTTTAGCAAAATTATGTATTATATTTCACCTTAGGACGAACAAATCCAGTTTTTTAATTTTTGCGATCAAAAGTACTATGTTTCAGGAGTATTATATTCAATCTTCAAATCTCCAGGTATAGCGGAATCGAAGAAATCAAATTTTTTATAAAATGGTAATTTTCCAATTTTCCGCAAAAAAATTTGGAAATCAAGAGCGGGATCGTGTGTTACGGAAAATTTCCTATAAAGGTGTTTTTACATTTGTCAATTTATTGTTCAATTTTAAGGACTTATTTATCTCATTAATTGCCGTCAATTTTACGTCAATTTATTGCAGATTTGTTTCACTTTACACTTGGCAATTTATTGTTCAATTTCCAATACTGCCAACTGTATAATAAAACAGCTGATCGCCAGGTTATGTGGTAGATGTAAATTTAATATTTATGTACTGTGACTAAATCATATATATTTTGCAGTTGGCTACACCTAACTTCATCAATAAATTAAAGCAAAGTAGGTTATGTTTTAATCTTTGGTCAATAAATTGACAAATGTAAAGTGACAATTTAATCTGATTGGGGCTTCAAGGTCAGTAAGTCCTTAAAATTGAATAAGAAATTGACAAATGTAAGAACACCTTAAGATACATCATTTCCAATATGAATTTTGACTATTGTTTGCTTATTTACAGCGCAAAAACTAAAAAAAAAGCAAAATATTCCTTGAAAATTAAAATAGCCGCCATTTACTCTTTATTGCACCTAGATCTAAAATTTTAGGAATCAACATATTTTGGTACCCCATACATGTGTATAAAATTTGAGCAAAATCGGAGATATCGATGTGGGGACGATTGTCCGAATTTCAGTGGAATTACCCGTAGTATTTTCTGTGTTTTGTGTTGATAAGTACACACATACATACATACAAAAGAGATATTGTTTAAAGATAGATAACCTATAATGGCAATGAATCAGCTGATTAAACAATGGCAGTATTGAAAATTGAACAATAAGTTGGCGTGTATAAGTGAAACAAATCCGCAATAAATTGCGTAAAATTGACGGCAATTAATGAGATAAATAAGTCATTAAAATTGAACAATAAATTGACAAATGTAAAAACAGTTTTATACATATTATCATCACATAACGAACACAAATGTAGAGCCAGAAGATGACCAAGTAGGTCAAAATATGTAACTATAAATAAAAAATAATTCAACATCACAGCATACAGTATTCCCTTACAAATACTATATTTCTCAGAAGTACTCTATGCCTTGTTCAAGGCTCAAAAACATATGATAACTTTATTGTTCTGATAATGTGACAGTGTATTGTGATAGTGATTTAACCTCAAAAACATTTTATAACTTTGTTGTTCTGATAAATGATAAACGTGTGATGTGGTATGATAAATAGTTATTTAATTGGCCCTCAATTTGTAGAACTGCCTCACAGAAGACAACATATTAAATTTTGTACAAAATAAATTACACAAACAAAGGATGTTCATTTAAATATCAAAATCCAAATGTACTACCAGTACAATGGAGCCTCCTGCACATTTTGCTTGTCAGGCCAAACAACATTTGGAAGAAAAGTTTCCAAAGCATTGGATTTGTCACGGTGGTCCTATTAGTTGGCCTTTAAGATCTCCAGACCTCAAAGCACTAGATTATTGTTCATGAAGCTGGTTCAAAGATGAAGTGTACAAAGTAAAAGTGGACACTCTTGACTAATTCAACGATTGAAAATGCTGCAGCCAATCTTAATAGTGAAGATGTTAATAACTACAAACCCGTATCTATATAACCTGTAATATCAAAATTTTTTGAGAAACCACTTTACAATCAGATGATCAGGTTTATTAACATCTTCCCAATATGGCTTTCGTTTGAGATAATCTACAAAAAATCTGTGTAGATCTTACAGAGGCAATTATTGAAGGCTTCCAAAGGCATCGCTCTATGGTCTCAGCAAGACTTTCGAATGTATATGTCATAATAGTAGTTGTCGTTTGATAACAACATATTTACACGAGAGACAACAATTAGTTTCTATCAACAAAAAAGTCTCTAAAGAAATATTTAATATCACAATGTACCACAGTGTTCTATCCTTGGACCGCTGCTTTTTACTTTACTTACTACTTCCTAAACAATTTCTTATGTAATAATTACAGTAACGTTGTTGAAATTAAATCAAATCCACAAACCATCCTAGCTTTTTAGTTTTATTAAAGCAACCAAATTCTAGCACAATGCCAATTAAAACAAAAATAAATAACATGAAGTCCTATATTGTTTTGTAAAAACATTGCAATGTACACATTTTATTTTATTTATTCATTTATGCCTTTCTACCCTTTCGAGTGTAAGGACTACAGTTTAATGCTTATTATAATATTTTTTCCAATTCATCCGGTCTTTCGCCTTCTCTCTTAGTTCTACCCATGTATTTCCTTTTTTGTCTGCTTCTTCCTTAATTGAGCTCTTCCACTCTTTTCTCGGTCTTCCTTTCTTTTGTTTTCCTGTTGCTTTTGTCTCATAAATTCTCTTAGTGTTTCGATCTTCGCTCATTCTTGTTATATGTCCGAATCATCTCATCTGTCCTTCAATGATTTTTTCTTGTATGGGTTCTATATTTAGGTTTTTCCTGTGCGTTTCATTTCTTATCTTATCTTTTAGTGATTTATTTTCAATTCTCCTGATAAATCTCATCTCCATTGCGTTGATTCTTTCTATTTGCTTTTTTGTCATTGTCCAGGTCTCACTACTATATGTTAAAGTTGGTCTTATCACTTTCTTGATTATTTCTGTTTTTGTAGTCTTTGCAATTTCCTTTTTATTTAGGAACGGTTTCTTTAGCATGTTATATAGTTTTGCCGTTTTGCCAATTTTGTCTTCAATCTCTTTATCCAATTTCCCGTTGTTTTGTATTATTGTACCTAGGTACCTGTATTGTGTTACTTGTTCGATCTCTTTACCGTTTATATTTATTTTGTGATTCTTGTTTTCTTTCGCTATTATCATCGTTTTGGTTTTTTCATAGTTTATCTTCATATTTACCTTTCTCAGTTCTTCTTCTATGATTTCTACGTTGTGTTGTAATTCTTCTTCGTTTTCTGCCATAATTGCCATGTCATCAGCAAAAAGTAATTCTGTTATTTCCGTTATTCTTAGTTTCCAGTATCCTACCTTATATGCTTTCATTCTTTCCTTTGCCCTCTTCATTGCCTTGTCAATGACTATCGTAAACAATAGTGCACTTAGTACGCAGCCTTGTTTTACACCTTTCCCTGCCGAAAATTCTTTTGATTCTTCATTATTTATTCTTATTATGTTTCTGTTTTCATTATACATGTTTTTGATTACGTCTATTATTTCACTTCCGATTCCCCTCTCTTTCAGTACTTCCCATATGTGTTCTCTAATTATACTGTCGAAAGCTTTTTCGAGATCAATGAAGCAGATGTGTATATCCCTATTCTTTTTAATCATCTTTTCACTTAATTGCCTTATTATGAATATTTGATCTTGTGCGCTTCTACCTCTTCTAAAGCCACATTGGCTGTCCTCAATTGTATGTTCTATTTTGTCTCTTATTTTTTTGTCTAATATTCTTGTTAGTATTTTACTTGTCGTGTTTGTTAGTGTAATTCCTCTATAATTCTCGCATTTTCTTTTATCACCCTTTTTGTAGATCGGTAGTACTATTCCCATGTTCCATTCCCTTGGTGTTTTCCGCTTGATTTTTTACTTTTACGTCTTTTATTCTCTTCCATTCCTCTGTGCTTACTAGGAAGTAGTCTATAATCGACTTTTCATTTCTAGATATTAGTTGTCTTGTATACTTGTGTATGTCTTTGTTTGAATTTCGTGTTGGTAATCGTTAAGTCATTTCCTATACAGAAGTCTATTAATCTGTTTCCGTTATCATTAACTGTTGGTTCTCCGTTTGAGCCCATGGTTCTTTCCTTTCCTCTGTTATCATTTCCCACTCTTCCGTTCATGTCTCCCATCACCATTGTGTTCATTTTTGAATTATCCATTTCTTCTTGTAGTGTTTCGTAGAACCTGTCTTTCTCCTCTTTCATTGCATTATCAGTGGGTGCATATACTACTATTATATTCCATCTTAGTTTCTCTTCGATTTTTATTTCCGCTGTTAGTATTCTTTCATTTACCATTTTCACATTTATTATATTTTTAATATTTTCTGGTTTTACTATTAGTCCTACCCCTTTGGCCCCTATCTTTTCTGTATCTACTCCTGACCAGTATAGTCTGTATCCGTCTTTCAGCATCTGTGTGTCTTTTCCTTTCTTCTTTATTTCTGTGATTCCTAGGTAGTCTAGTTTTTGGTTTTTCATTTCTTCTATTAATTCTTCCTTTTTCCCCTTAATGCTTTTTATGTTCCATACTCCAAATCGGATTATATTTCTTCCTTCTGTTTTAACTGTCTTCTTTTTATTGTCTTCCTTATTCATTTTCCTATTCGTTGCGTTTTTCGTTGTCATTGTTGTTTCTCCGGTACCTTCGCTTTTCAGTTTTTTTCTAGTGCATTACTTTTCGAGTCCCAATCGTGTCTCACACCGTCTATTATTAGTTTTTTATACCCTATTTTGGTCCTTCTCCCCTTTTTCTGTTCTTCTTTTGCTATTTCTCTAATTTTGAATTGTATGTTTCTTTCTTCGTATGTCAGGTCGTCCTCCACGTATATATTAGTCCCTTTCAGTAATCCTTTCTTCTCCATTATCTTCTTTTTGTCATACCAGGATTCCATTTTGATCTTAATTATATTTTTGTTACCGTTATTTTTGATATTGAAGCTATTTTTGATTTTTACTACTACATTTAGTTTTTGCTTTATTATTTGCTCTACTTCTTGTTCCATATGTTGTCCATTTAACATATTCCCTGTATTATTATGTTGTTCCTTTTTTGTATTTTTTCACTTTTGTCCATTTTTTCCTCCATTAGTCTTATTCTGTTTTCTAGCATGGTTTTTTCATCCTTCCATTCTTTGGCCACTTTCTCCCATTCCATTTTGGTGTTCTGTAGTTCTCTTCTTATTATATTGAATTCCTCTTTAGCTTCTTTATGTTTCACATTTATTTCTTCCTTCAATTCTTTTTTCGTTTCATCTAGTTTTCTTAATATTTCTTCCATCTTAATTGCACTTATTTCTTCGGTTTCAGCTGGTTTTTGTTCTTTCGCTATCTGTTTCCTTTTTCTTGTTTTTATGACGTTCTGCTCCCACTTGTCAAATTGTTCCGGGTCTTCCTCCCTTCTCTTCCTCTTTGTTATTCCTTTGAACTGTTGTACACAGCTTATGGTATTCGCTCTTTGCCTTCCACTGTTTTTTTCTTCGTTTATCATGTGTTACTGTTTCACTTTCCTTTTGTTCGGGTATTTATTTGCGCTCTGGCAACGCCGCAGCTTTTGCCGCCGTTCACGTTTTACGCGCCTGCTTTTCACACTTAACCTCACTTATTTCTTCCGATCACTCGCTGTTAGTTATTATGTCCTTTATTGTTGTTTTCTAGCTACACTGCTTTCCACTCGGACTTTATGTACTCTACACTCATTAAATTAGTTATTTTCTCACTGTTTTTCACACTTTTTTCACACTTGGAACGCGGGTCGATGATCGATACACACGTTGCCAATCTTTTTTTTCAATTTTCAATGTACACATACAACTCTCAAAATCGCAGTAAAGCTAATAGTAGCATATCACATCGTGCTTTTACACTACAGTGCGACCTCAATAATCCGAACCTTCATTATACCGGATTCTTCAATAATCCGGCCAGGCATTTCATTCATTTCAACTACATTGTGTACTTTATAATCCGGATTTGATAGTACTCGGTAATCCGGACCTGTGTTTTTACACGTCTCTCGTTGAGGGGATTCCCCTATTTTTTTTTTAATTCCGGGGCTAATACCTAGGGATTCGCAGTGTGTACCTTTTTTTTGACTGTTACGTATCGCGTCGTGCTGATTAATAATTATCTAGCCGTTGGTTGTTACATAGTATGTATTTACGTGCTATTTTATGTGCTACATAAGTTTAAGAACATTTTTTATACATACACATATTAAAGATGCCTCCTAAAAGAAAACATACTACGTTGTCAATAAAACAAAAATCCAATATAATTAAAAGACTAGTTAAAGGTGAAAGTGGACAATTGTTAGCAAAATTGAAAGGTAATTTTTATTTGTTTTGTACTTGTACATACAACTATGTGTATGTCACTTTTTTAGATTTATTAGCAAATGTGATTTTGGCCCCGGCGCCAGAAAAACCTTACGACCAGCCAAATATCCAGAAATGGAAACTCGTTTGTATGCATGGTTTAGTACACAACGATCAAGGCACGTCCCAATTTCCTATGAAATTTTATCTGCCAAAGCAAAACAGTTTTATTCCGTAACTTATTGAAATGATAATTTTAGAGCTAGCAGGGGCTGGATTTCTAACTTTAGAAAAAGGTATGGTCTGCGTGCTTTAAAAGTGAGTGGTGAAAAACTATCTAATGATCAAAGTGCTGTCAATCCTTTCCAAACTAAGTTTGCTGAAAAGATAAAACAATTAAACCTAGCACCTGCTCAAATATACAATGCCGATGAATCTGCTCTGTATTGGAAAATGTTGCCCGAAAAAACGCTGGTTCGTTCTCAGGAGAAAACCGCACCAGGTCAAAAAATAAGCAAAGAACGCTTTGCATTTCTATCATGTTGCAATGCTGATGGTTCACAAAAATTAAAGCTGTTAGTGATAGGAAAGGCAAAAAATCCAAGGGCATTTAAAAATGTGAACATGCCTGTTGAATACAAATCATCTGCTAATGCATGGATGACTACAGCAATTTTTTTAGACTGGTTTCATTCCTCATTAGTCGTCAAGTTAGAAGTCATTTAAGGAGTCTCAATTTACCTGAACGAGCCCTGTTAATCGATAACGCCTCAAGCCATGGAACTACAGAAGAGCTAACTAGTGAGGATGGACAATTTACAACATTATTTCTTCCACCAAATTGTACAGCACTTTTGCAGCCTATGGATCAAAATGCCATCAGACTGACAAAATTATGTTACCGAAAAAGTCTTTTAGCTCATATTCTATCAAATAACGAAGAAAACGTTGTTAAGTTATTAAAAAACATTAACTTGAAGGACGCTGTATGTCTATTATATAATTCTTGGGAAAAAGTAACTCAGGAAGTTTTGCAGAAGTGCTGGCACAAAATTATGGCTCAAGTGGCAAATAACTACTCGGACACTGAATATGATGCTGAAGATCTAATTCCTCTGAATCAATTGCGGCGCAATTTGCTTCACTTGAATGACGAGATGACAGGTAAGCATGGTGCATTAGTTAAATGCAAAATGTTTTGATTATTTTTTTTTGTTAATCCATAAATGTTTAACAGATATTTCAGATATGCTTAATGTTCTCACTGAGCAAAATCTCACGAACGCGGAAATACGTAACTGGCTTGAAAATGATGAAGATTTGTTACAACTAGAAGACATAGATGATACAGACGAACATCATGATAGTAGTGACAATGAAAGTCCAGAATTAAATAACACGAACCAGACTGTTCAAAATGACGAGGCAATTAAAAGTTTCAATGTGTGCATAAAGTGGGCAGAAGAAACTAATATTCCACTACATGATGTTCTTGTACTTCAAAGACTGAAAGAAACCGCGTTTATAATGAACCAAAAAAAGGTCAAACAAACAAAAATCACGAAATAAGTTTGCTTCTGTTTTGAATCATTTTTGTATAACTACAATTTTTTAGTTATTTTGTAAATAAAAATATTTCTTCAGTAATCCGAATTATTTACTCATCCGGATCACCTCGGTTTTAATTAATCCGGATTATCGAGGTAGCACTGTACTCGTGTTAATAAAGTATTTAACATTGTATCTAAAAAACTTTTATTTTAACAAATAAAAATTATCTTCAAGATGTATCTTAATAATGTTATAGAAAATTAATTTGGGGAACTGTTTTTGTTTAAAATAATAAAATAAAATAGATCATCATCAAAGTTTTTTGGTTGTGTTTAAATGTACTCAACATTATAATATCTTAAACAAAGACATGACTCAATCAAGAGAGCAACATGCTCCTTTCATAGACAAAGCAGAAAATGATTAAAATTGAATTGCAAAAATTTATTATAAGAAGATTATGATTACGAAATTTTTCATTAAACTTTGGCTACAACTTAAAAACAATAAAAAATTAGATAACAACATTTGAGTTTTATTACATTATTTTCACCTGTATAATACACTCCTGGAGTTTGGTCAGTTCCTCCGGACTCACCTCGTAAAAATAATTTACAAGTATAAGAGCCGTTTGACACAATACTGATTGTAATATTACATTTAATATTAATTAATGCATGCGCTACTTAGTTCGTCCAAAAAATTAGAACATCCAAAGAGCATCCAAACCTACATTAACTCGGCGCACGCATTATTTAATATTAAATGTAATATTCCAATCAGGAGATTATTTTTTATTACATTACAATTTATTCAGAAAAAAATTAAGGTAAGTAAAAAAGGAAAAAGACAACACTGTGTCATAATGGTACTAGATATACAAAATGCTTTCAATAGCATACCATACCATGGGAAGCAAATATAGAAGCAGCAAAAAAACTATAAGATAATATGGAATTACCTTCAGGCAAGAAACCTACCGACCAAGAATAAAAAATTTAGGCTGACCAGAGAAGTACCACAGTAACTTAAACTGTAGAATGTGGCTCTGGTAGGTAGGAATATAGACATAAAAGTATTGATAAAAAAATAAAGAATTCGATCTGGCTCCACAGAAAACTGAGGCGGCTACCAACAAAGAAACCTAATCTAATAGGGGAAATGGGAAAATACAGGTAGAAGAAAATTAGATAGCTCAGAGTTACACTTGAAGCAAAGAAATGGAACAAACAGGTTAAGGAAGTAGTAAGAGAAACAATAAAAATGGAAGGAATGTTTAGTATTCTTATGCTAAACAAGGAAGAACAAGGAAAAGAGGCAAACTATTGTACGCCGCAGAAACATAAGGAGACGCCTTAAAGACAAAAAAAATACAGAAACGAAATAAAGAGAGCCACGAGAGCAAGATTTGATTGTAGAAAAAGGTTTAAATGCCAAATAGACGAATCTAGAAATGCATTTCTCAAGATGTCAAAACTATTCAGAAATCACAATCTACCCTTATCAATGAAGATCAGATTACTAAAGTGCTACGTCCTGCCAATATTCCTATACTGAGTGGAATCATGGACTTTAACAGAAGCCAGCTACAGAAGATTAGAAGCATTCAAAATGCGACTATACGAACGCATCTTGAAAATCCCTTGGACAGAGCATCTGACCAAAGATGTTCTAGAAAGAAATCCTCTTAACAATAAAAACTCGAAAACTAGAATACTTGGGACACATTATGAGGAACAATCAAAGATACAAATTGTTGCAATTAATCCTGCAAGACAGAGTGAAAGAAAAGAGAGGACCAGGACGAAAAAGAACGTCTTAGTTAAAAAACCTGCAAACAGGTAAACACAACTATTTCAAACGCAAAAATTTATTGCTTGATATTGTAATAATAACAATGACAGGAAAACAAATAGAAAAAATAAATGCAATGAAGATGAGGTTCCTTAGGAAGATCAAAAACAAAACAAGAAAAGAAAAATAAGAAAAGAACGAGACATACAGAATGAATATTCAAATAAACATTATGAAAGGCCAAATGAGATGGTATGAACATATCAGAAGATGAAAGAAAATATACAAGACAAGGGTAACAGGAAAAAAAGAATGGAATAGTGCAATAAAGGAAGAGGCTACAAGAAATGAAAACAATTGTGAAGAAATAAAAGAGATAGCCAAGGATAGAAAGAAATGGCAAAAATATTATTGCACAAATTAATATGTACGCCTTACACCAAATAGAACAAATAATAAATAAATACAATATTGTAAAAAAAAAGAAAAAATGCTCCATAAATTTGTTACAGAAGCCAAAGCACTTTCTAAGAAACACCAATTTCTGTCTACCATTCTTAGCAATCTTGTGATGATTCTTATTGTTTAGATAACATAGTATAGTAATTAATAAAATTAAATTATTGTGAAAATTGAAGGTTAAGTGGAAGACCAGTGCTATAACTGAACTTCGCCATTTTCCATATGTAACATATCAGAAATAAAGACAAGATTATTATTATTATTATTATTAATATACATATTACAACAAAATTGGATGTCTGAACGGAATTCTCTGGAGTGAAGATATCACAAATAAAAACAAATACAACATATATGATACCATGATAAAAAACCAGCTACTATATGGATCAGAAACATGGAGAGTTACAGATAGATATAAAAAGAAAATAGAAGCCGTAGAGATGGACGCCTTAAGAAGATCGACAAGAATATCAAGATTAGAGAGAATTAGGAATGAGATTATTAAACAGCGTATGGGAATAGAAGGGAGTGTCTATGATGATTTAGAAAAACGAGAATTAATATGGTACGGACATGTTAAAAGAATGAACTTAAATAGACTTCCTAGGCAAACAATGGAATGGGTGCCACAACAAAGAAGAAAAAAAGGAAGGCCAAAAAAAAGGTGGATTCAGGGAATTAAAACGGCAATGACTGCAAAAAACCTAGTGGGATAATAAAAAAGAGTGGCAAACGGGCATCGGACAATGTCAAAAGACGTTCTAAACCGATTATTATATATATATGGGTAATTCCATTACTTTTCGAACAACTTAAAAACTGAGTATCTCCAAACTGGCTCAAAATTAAATATGTGATAGTTGGTACCAAAAAAACATATTTCCCAAATTTTCAACTTTTTAAGTCATGATCTTAATTTTTGGGAGTCTCTCAAACTTCTGAAAAACGCCTAAAAATCACATTTTTTTGCTAATTTTCAACATTTTTTTTCTCAGCGTAGAAACATAGGATAAAGCTCTGCAAGGTCTGATTCTTTTTGTAATTTCTTGTACTTTAACTTGTTTTTTTTTTTTTAATGTAGCCATTTTTTATTTCCTTTAGCGTAGGCCGTTGTAAAAATAGCCTAAAATTATAAAACCAGCCCCACATTAAAAATGCCATAACAAAGTCAAATTTAAATCAAATTAGGTCTAGTTTAGCTTAATTTGTTTGTTTTGAATTGCTCTTTTAAATATTGCATAGTTTTTTCCGATCAAAAAAGTTAATCGTGAGATACCACTTTTCAAAGATTAGTAATTTGGCCAAAAATGCTCATTTTTGTATACATTGAAACCGTTGTAACTTTTTTCTACCTAAATTTTGTTTGCTGAAATTTTCAGTAAACCTTCCTCATATATGCTTAAAACATCTCTTAAAGTTTGGTTCTTGGGAATGAAAATGGGCTCAAGCTACAGAACTTTCAAAATTTGTAAAAAACAACGTTCTATACGTTAATAACCTGGTAATAATTTTTACTTACGCTTTTATTTTTGCAAAAAAACTACATTTTATCGCATTGGTTTAAACATATCATAGATTAAAAATGTGTTTTCAATAAAAAATATATATTTTTATTTATATAGATATATTTTTATCTTTATTTTTATTGTACCTGTAAGACAAATACATAATTTTTGCTAAAATTATATCATGATTGCCTTAATTCTAAATTTCATGAGAAAGCAGGCCAAAAAATACACAGGGTGTTTCCTAACTGTAGGTAAAAAATAAAACCTAAAGTCCTTTTTTTAATTTCATACAGAAAATCTAAATATCTTTTTTGTCTATTTCGCTTCGTTTTCGAGATAATTGAAAAATACACATTATTAAAAAAAAACAAACATTAACAATAGTAATAACAAACAGAACAATATTACATATTTTAATAAGTGGACTTATGATGTCTGAGATTGATTGCCAAGAGCTACTTGTAACTCTTCCGTTTCAGATATCCAACAATAATCATCAAACTAGACAATCTCCATTATTTAGAGAATCTATACATTGGACCAACTATGGACTCAATAATCTATTGGCAGAATGTGAAGAATTGCAAATAGTTTTTCTAATAACATCGATTTGTTTTGCGTTTTTAAATGTACATTATATGTGTTTATTTTCTATTTTTTATGTCCATTGTCTAGTTTGAAATATTACACATTGTTTGTATTATTCATCATTATTTATGTGCAGGATGATGTAGATGTAAATGGTTTTTTTTATATGCCGTTAGTAAAGAATTATTAAAGTTTTCAAAATGACTACCATAAGCGTTGATGCAAGCTTGTTTTTTTAGCAAAAAAAAAACAAACAAAACAAGCATTATTTTAACAATTGTGCGTTGTTGCAAGCTATTGATACTTGTCAAAATTGTTTTATTTGGTTCGGTTAGTAAAATTTGTAAAAAATGCTGTTTAACAACGGAGAATACACATGTCATTTTTTTATAATCATAATTTCTTGAAAATCAGATAGAAAATTTGTTGGATAACAATGTCCCTCTTGCCTAACGTAACAAAGTGTAGTACCAGTACGTTGGAGCACCGCCCCCCTATGTTGTGCAATATGTAGTTCAGTGGCATAACAATAATCTTAAGGATAGATGGATTAGTAGAAGTCCAGTAAACTGACCTGCAAGATCTTCTGATCTAAATCTATTGAACGTTTAGGTGACACATGAAACAATTAATTTATGGAAAGCCAATAATCAACGTGGAGCAGCTACAATAGAGAATTGCAAATGCTGCAAACAGTTTATTATTCTTTTTTAGTGTGTTCTCAAGCTTGCATCAACGCTTATGGCAGTCATTTTGAGAACTTATTAAAAATGTTCTGTTTGTTGATACCATTGTTATAAATAATCTTTTTTTACTTAACTTTTTTTAAATAAAAAGTTTTCTAAATAATGTGTATTTTTAAATTATCTCGAAAACAAAGCGAGATAGAGAAAAAAGATATTTAGATTTTCTGTTTGAAATTTTTTGCCTGCAGTTAGGAAACTCCCTGTGTATTTTTTTGGCAATCTTTGTCATAAAATTTAGAGTTAAGGCGTCCATGATATGATTTTAGCAAAAATTATGTGTTTGTCTTACAGGTACAATAAAAATAAATATAAAAATATACCTATACTTATAAAAATATACATTTTTTATTAAAAACTCATTTTTAATCTAAGATATGTTCAAACCAATGCAATAATATGTAGTTTTTTTTCAAAAATAAAAGCGTAAGTAAAAATTATTACCAGGTTATTAACGTATAAAACGTTGTTTTTTACAAATTTTGAAGGTTTTGTAGATTGGGCCCATTTTCATTCCCAAGAACCAAACTTTTAGAGATGTTTTAGGCATATATGAGGAAAGTTTACTGAAAATTTTAGCAAACAAAATTTAGGTAGAAAAAAGTTACAACGGTTTCAATGTATACAAAAATGAGCATTTTTGGCCAAATTACTAATTTTTGAAAAGTGGTATCTCACGATTTACTTTTTCGATCGGAAAAAACTTTGCAAAATTTAAAAGAGCAATTCAAAACAAACAAATTAAGCTAAACTAGACCTAATTTGATTAAAATTTGACTTTGTTACGGCATTTTTAATGTGGGGCTGGTTTTATAATTTTAGGCTATTTTCACAACGGCCTACGCTAAAGGAAATAAAAAATGGTTTTATTAAAAAAAAAAACAAGTTAAAGTACAAGAAATTACAAAAAGAATCAGACCTTGCTGAGCTTTTTCCAATGTTTCTACGTTGAGAAAAAAAATGTTGAAATTTAGCAAAAAAATATGATTTTTAGGCGTTTTTCTGAACTTTGAGAGACTCCCAAAAATCAAGATCATGACTTAAAAAGTCGAAAATTTGGGAAATATGTTTTTTGGTACCTACTATCACATATTTAATTTTGAGCCAGTTTGGAGATACTCAGTTTTTAAGTTTGGTCGAAAAGTAATGGAATTACCCATATATATATTACAACAAAAAACAAATTTTAATTAAAATAATGTATAGTGCAAAGTGATAAACTTTCAAACATTCTGTAGCTTAAAGCAGACATCAAATCTAAGAGTAAGAATAAAATCTATGATATTTGTTTGGTTAGCAAAATTAAAATTTTCTAAAGTTTGACAAATAATTTCAAGCATAAGAATATAAATGTTTGATAGATTTGTAGTACATAGAAGCCAAAAGAATTCCTAAAAAACAACAATTTCTTCATTGTTCATGTCTATTATACATAGCAAAGCTTTCTTGTTATTATTATTGTTTAGTTTAGTCTATTCTTTAAAATATTTATTATATTATTACTGTTTCTATGTTCTAGGCACTTATTAATTAGAAAAATATGATTTTTAATCGTTCATACAATATATTTATACAGTTTTTTTCACTTTGAAGCAGAAATCTCTTATTTTTACCTAGCATTTACTGATTTTATTAAACGATTTTTGTTTTATCAAGCTTTTGCTTTTTATTGAATGTTTGAATATTGAATTTGAAAAAAGTTATGAACTATGATTACATTTATTGTTATCCAAAATTAATTTATCTATCAAGAGTTTAGACAAAAACCGTACGGCTGAATAACTTATTTTTTAACCAATTTATATAATTAAAAAACCATTTTAAATGGTTTTTTGAGTATCATAAAGTCAGGTACATGGTAACATATATATATTTTTTTTAATCTTTATGGTATTTTTAATTCAACCATGTAAAATAATAATATACTTTTACAACAATTTTTTTTGATAAATTTAAAAAACATAATATTTGTTATTTATTTAAAATGATCGTAATTAAATAGTTGGCATTGAAAATAACTAATGTTTATTTTTTGAGTGTTTTTATGTTATTATGCATAATATAGTAACTTGAAAAATTATGTTTTTAAATTTAAAATAATTTTTTTTTATTATTATTATTTTAAATACGTCAATTTTTCAAGTTCACATTCTACGGAAATAGTAAATAATTAAAAAACATAAACTTATAAACCTGGGTTTAATAAACTTTCATTCGATAATAGTAACAAACAAAATTTAAATATAATAGTTTATAAATTTACCGTTATCTGATGAGAAATCTTCATAATGATCACTGTCTTCATCACTTTCCAATTCATCATGTGACAAATCTGGAGCTTCTGGACTTAATACACCTCCTGTTGAAAGGGATGAAGTGGAACCTGCTTCAGCTAAAGATCCAGTAGATAGTAAATGTTTTCTAGGCTCTCTTCTCTGCCATATCTGTTCTAATCCTAAATGTGTTGGAGCTGATGAAGAAAGTCTAGAACTATGAGCCAAACGCTGTACTCTCATTGGATGAATAGAACTATTACTAGGGCCAGCTGTAGATGATTCCAGAGATGATTTGTCAATAGATTGATAAGAATCCCCATGCTTCAATAGTTCATGTAATGTACTGTGTTTTTGTTGAATTGGAGATGGTGCAGATTGGTATAATAAAGATGAATTAGAGCTTGCTTGACTTGGTGGTGAAAATGTGGTACTTTTATTAAGAAGACCAAAAGGACTTCCAGAAAAAAAATCTAAATCTCGATAAAATCCAAGACCAGACTGAGGACATGAAGTTGCAAATAATGAGGAATTATTATTTAAGCTGCCATTATTATTATTGTTGTTAATTTGAACAAAGGGTGTAGAGAATTTTGAATGGCTCACTTGTGAGTTGTTTAGAGTATTCAAGTAATTGTAAGTCTGTTCTTCAGGAAGAAGCAGATCATCAAAATTAAGATCAGCTAATAGGTTTTCATCATTAGCATTAAGTTCTGCCAAAGTTGGACATTGGATTAAATCATTTTTATCTACTTGGAAGATATCGTCATCATCCATATGCATCAGAGGTTCAACTTTTGTTACATCCATATCTCCACCTAATATTTTTGTACCCCACATTGTATTAGTTTCTAAATCTGGAGATTGCATTTGTCCCAATATATCTTGATAATTGGGTGATTCAGAAGAGTCCAAGTCAAATGACAAATCACTACGATAATCACTTATGTCTAAACGTTTCACAGGAATTGGTACACTTGCAGATATGTTGATTGAATTCTCCATTGTAGGCTCTTGTTTTACTGTTATTCCAGGATCCAAATAATAATCGCCCATTTCTATCTGAAAAAAAAAACAAAACAAACTATAATTGTTAATAAAAACAAGAGTTAAGTGAAAGAACAGCTCTAAGCTAAACTTTCATATGTTATATAAGAATATGTAAACAAAGATTAAATAAACAAATAAATAAAATTATTATGAAATTGCAAATTTGTGAATAAAAATAACATTTTTGATTGGTTCTCTTGTATGGTAATAATAAACATTTTGGCTTACAACTTACTTTGTGTTCTCACAACACAGCTGCATTTCAATTTGTACCTAACTTTGAGATGTATACTTTTGAATAAGTTATTGATATCTATAAATACTAGCAAATCAGTTTTCTAGTTTATCCACACTATCTCATCTCAAAAATATCTGTCTGAAACAGACAAACCTGCAATGGGCAACATTGACATTCAATTATAGGTCACAATGGGTGAAAAACCACTACCTATTTTAGTAAATAATTCAATAAAACTAACAAAACATAACTTTATTATCATTAGACAAGGTTCATTTTTTCCGTGACATATTTAGAAATTACTAATATATCATAACATAAAAATACTTTTTTGCTTGCCTCTACCGAAAGCATCATTTTCGGCCCGCATATGCCCATTGGCCTTTTCGACTATTCGCGGTATTTGATTGGCTGTGAATTACAATTTCGTGTCATACCTTAAAATCTGACAGTAGTGACAAATAATAATAAACATTGAAAATAATGTTTTTAATTGGGGCAGGCAAAAAAATATCGAGTGTAACTCGTGCCAAAAGGCTTTAGCAGCCCTCACTCGCTTTGCTCGTTCATGCTGCTAAAGCCTATTTTCGGCCCTTGATACACTATATACTATTAAATAGTTGAGTAATACAAAGAAAATAATTAATCTAGAATCTTTTATTAATAAATAAAATAATATTAAAATATTTCTCTTAAAAGTTTCGGTCCTACATCTCTGAACTCTCAGTGAATGTTCCACACATAAATGTTAAAAACAAATAATTGTTTTCCTTATAATTTAACAAAATAAAACATTCTAGTCTTTTATAAAAAAATTGTTTTGAAAAATAATAATTGTAAATATAGATAGAAAACTATATTTATTTATGCAAGAATGCATTGACAGCTGTCTGTATTTTTAATTTGTATTTAAAATTGAGCAAAAGTTGCAATTTTTATATTTCCTACCCTGTGATAATCAAAATGGTTGTATTAAAAATATTATTAAAATTAAATAAAAACTGAATGTTCCCATTTAAAAAAATAAAGTTGGTTGCCATAGCAACTATATTAAAAATAAAAACAAATATGTGTGTACATGCCTTTATAATACTCAAAAAACCATATAAAATAGTTTTTGAATCATATAAATCGATTAAAAAATAGTTATTCAGCCGTACGTTTTTTGTCTAATACCCTGTATTTCAAGTGGGAAACATGCTTATATGTATTAATATTTCCTACTGCTGTAAATCAGTAAAAAAATATTACGCAACTAAATAAATATTTTCAATCAAATCTAATAAAACTTGTGTATGATTTTACATAAAATTTAACTTTTAATATAATTATTAAATTAATATAAACATAATTATTATATAATTAAATTGATTTTATGCAATTTATTATTTTAATTTCTACATTTGTTACTAATTTAATAATTTTCGTTAGTGAATAAGAATACTGAACATTATTATTGTTAAGAAAATCATTATGAGTTTCAGCATAACAATGTTGTTACTGAACAATATCTTTAACTAGAAAAGTTACCAGAATAGGCCAGAATAATTCAATTAACTATCCCAATTAAACAAAATTTTGACCCAAATAAGCAACGTAAATTACTGTTATGGTGGATTCCAAAAATCATTCAATGGTAGTGATAGAGGAAGACGTAGAGAATTCCAAAAATCATTCGATGATACTGATAGAGGAAGACGTGGGAAGGGATTCAGGAATTCCTTTGATGGTAGCAACCTCGGGGGATTCAGGGGTGAACGAGGAAAAGGTGAATTCAACCAGAGAAACAGCTTTAGATCAAAACAAGCTGAAAATAAAAAGATTACGTTCAATGATTAGATCTTTATAAGTCTAAAACTTTGAAAATTGTTTTTATTGTATATATAAAAAAACTCGAGTGGTTCTTGGGGAGAGAAAGCAAACCTCGACTTAAAACACACAAGCGGCAAATCATTCAAACACAAAAAAACAAAGAAAAAAAGAAATTCCTATAGAAGGATGTCCGTAAATTCCATAAAATTTGATTAACACCTTCCTTCCCTCGCACAACTACATCATTTATAGTTATTTAAGTCATCCCCGACCCTGAGCAATCTTTTGTAATAAAAAGTTATTATTTTTTTACATACATTTACAAAAATTAATTAATATGATAGGATTTTTTAAAGTACAAGTGCCAATATTTTAGAGCTTATGCTTATGTTACTACCTCAAAAGCAGCCTTTGAATATATACCTGTAAATTAATAACAAACTCAAAAAATGTACCAAAACCAGTTCGTTATAAACGGTAATAAAAAATATCGTACTTTGTTTTATATATTTATTATTCTATGTTAAAAGTAACTTAAGAATCGTTTTTACAAAAAAAAATGTATGTTGACATATATGTATAAAGACCTACAATTAGTAAAAAAAAATTGAGTTTTTATTTCAAAATAGTTATTTATCATGAAAAGAAGACTAATCCTCTCAAAAAAATCGCGATTTGGAAAATAAAACAGACACTGTAATGATGTAAACAAAATACAATACTTCCAAGAAAATACCGCGCAAATCCATAAATCAGAGAACCCCAGAAAATAAACCCCAAAAAGTACGTTATAACAGGAAAACTGTGCCAATTTTAGATATATTTTGGTTCGCTTTATCCGAAAGTTCGTTATAAGCGGATTCGCTATAACCAGTAAAAAATAGCGTTGAGTTTATGAGAAAATTTTCGTTGTTTCAAATTAAGTACGTTACACGAGAGTTCGTTATAACAGGGCTTTAATGTACTTCCATAACATTATGTTGCCATAAATTAACTAAATTGTAATTTGACACTTAAATAAATTAAGTTGTCTGGTGAAACCAATAATTCTATAAAAAAAAGAGTTACGCAATTTAAAACAAACAGTTTTTTATTAAAAAATACTATTCCACGGTTTCCCTACCTAGCATGCCGGAGATCTCCTGACCAACAATAAAGAAAAAAAGAAATCCCAGAACTTTTAGATTATTTCAACATAGAACCAAAACGGCCACACAACACATTAACTCAAGTCGAAAAACAACAAATAATACAAAAGTTGTGCAATGGAGGTTAAGCAAGGTTGCATTCGCCAGACTAAAATATTGTAGTTTTTCTTTAGAGGTTTAATTTTTTCTTAAAAATTTGTTCTGTTTGTTTGTTTAATGTGGCTTTTGCTTAATTATTTTATTATTGTTCCAGTAATCCGGATTGTTCAATAATTCGGATCAAGCCATGTTTTAATTGATCCAGATTAGCAAACCTTTACTGTAATACAGGCTAAAATAAAAAGTTTTTTTTTATACATTTATATTGATGACATAATAAAACTGTTTCGAATTTTTTTTAATTAAAAATTTGATTATTTTTTTAATTTTAAAAAGGTGATTTTTTAAGTTATTATAACAAAATACCCTAGAAATTTGTTATTTTCCCGGCCAACTATTCAAATATGATAATTTTCAATAAAAAACAAACAATATGATTTTTTGAAATTTATTGCAAAATATTGGTATAAAACTATATTATTATTTTACATGATTAGATTCAAAATATCATAAAGATTCCAAAAATGAAATAAAAAGCATACTAAAAATAAAAGCACACATATAGTACTCAAAAAACATTTAAAATGGTTTTTAAACCTAAAATACATGGGTGGGGTCTAATGGACCCTTTGCTGTGTTCATTGTTATGCCATTTTCATATTGCGTTTAATTTAATTATTTCTGTCAAGGAATGCTTTATCCAAACATACTAGGAGCGCTATTTATTGTCATAATATATTTAAAAAAAAAAATTATAGTAATAAATAAAAGCAATTTTATATACCAACCACATTTATAACAAAAATTCAGCTTTACATTTAACATCCTCAAAACCTTGTCAACATGATCATTCCATAGAAAATTATGTAAGATTGTAACTCCCAGAAGATAAATTGAAGATTTAGATAGATTCGTTTTAGTTTAATATTTGGTACTAATGATACCTTAGATTTTGATTTTGAAGCAGTAAGATTTTTTTTTAAGTTAAAATTGACCAAGTTAAGTATACCCCAGTCAGATATTGTTTTTAGTTCTTTGTTTATTGATGTTAAAGATTCTAACCTAAAAATTTCAAGATGCTGTCGATATGATTTTTAGAAAACAATAAGTATGAAGGGTTTTATCATCTGCAAAACTATGAATAAAACTTTTGGTTATTTGAAGAAGTTCAATAATGTAAATCAAAAATAGAGTCGGCAAAAGAGCAGAATCTTGAGGAACAACACCACCTCAAAATGATCAGAGTTAAAACCATCAATTCTTCTAACAATAAAATTCCTGTTGTCAAAAAAGCTATTTATTGATAAGACTTACTGATTTCTTATCAAGACCTATACAATGGATAATAAGATTCAAAATGTCTAGAGCTACTGCAAGATTTTCTCCATGTTTGTCTAAAATGCGTATTTTTATGCTGATAATACTAAATGTTCTATTGTATTTCTAATATGTATTATGTAATAAATTTGAAGACTTTAATTCGTCATATTTTTCTATAATTTTCTCTAACTCAAATTTTATTTTTAGATGCGAGTGATTTTAGTGAAGATATCTGTTAGCTGAATGTGATTGCTAAAATTTTGCTCGGCTTGATTAGATGATGTTTTTTGAACTGGCAAAAACCAGAAAAACAGTCAGTTAGATTTTATTAAATATCTACTACCAATCTAACTTCAGACTCATTTAAACTTCCAATAAATCCAATAGGAACTAACAAATTATCAACAAAATAAATACAAGTAAAAACTATTTTTAAAAATATTAAAGCTTAGTTGTTAAGAATAACTGGTATTCTAGAAAAATGACTCAAACCCAATGAAGTTCTTACAAAAATCAAGACTTTGTTGTCTTTACTATGCTGATTTTGTCTATATTTATATATTAAAAAAAAAGATTAATTTGTTTATTAGAATTGGACTCTGATGCGAGAAGTGGATAAGTCACTATTTTATAAACACATATATACCTTCCTAACCTACTCCGTGCCAGCCGTTTGCTCATATTTGATCGGCGGCTCGGAACATGTGATTGTGCGGTACTTTTTGATGTAATCTATGATAGTTACAATTATCAAAGTATGTAAATGTCATTATTTTCTTATTGGTTCATTTGTAGATTATTGACCATCATAATTAGACAATAAAAATATTTAATATTATTCCTGTTATAAGGAAAAATATTTATGATTGAAATATGAATCACTGCCCATTTATAGACTGATTTATATTTCTATTCAGTACCTTATTTGTAATATATTTATCATGTTTTTAAATTTATCTACATCTTGCAACAAGTGAGGATGAATTGGATTTTAGCAAAAATGTAGAAGAATCAGTTCCAGTTACCGACAAACATTCTTGAAGATTATTTTGGAAAAATATTATTGACAAGCTGATACTTGCTGCTAAAAACTCAAGAATCAACAACTGTAGAACCAAATATTGAAACATCTACATAATCAAAAACAACTTTTCCATCTAATAGCCCAACTCCAGAGTTCAAATACAGTAAAGCTCCGCTAATCCGAATAGCTTTAATCCGGCTGTCCTTGTAGTTCAAACAAAATTAAAAAATGAAAGTTTTACTTTATGTACCTTGTAATCCGTACCGATTTAATCCGGATCGGTGGACCGACCAGCTACCTAGCATCCCAAAATTTTTAGTTCATTTCAAGATAGCCTAAAACGGCATTAACAAAACATTAACTTTAGTTGAAAAATTGTTAAGCAAGGTTGCATTCACCAGACTAAAATATCGGAGTTTTTCTTAAGAGGTTTAATTTTTTCTTGAAAATTTGATCTATTGTCATTATAATAAAAGCTTTATTATTTAATGTGGCTCTTGCTTAATTATTTTATTATTGTTCCAGTAATCCGGATTGTTCAATAATTCAGATCAAGCCATGTTTTAATTGATCCGAATTAGCGGAGCTTTACTGTAGAATAAAATTTTTTTTGATGACATACTATTTAAAAAAATTGTAGAAAAGAATATAAGATGTAGTGTAACAAAAAATACAGCTAAACCTATTGCATTATCAAAAGCAGTTATGCAAATATTTGGGAATATGTATATCATTAGTACCATCAATAAGTACTATAAAGATATTGAAAATATACAACTAGACTAGAACTTGTAAAAGACACTATAATCCAAAATTAGATCCAATCTTCATTTCAATGATAAAATCATGCAAAGTTTTTACAGAATGTAAAAAGCGTCCAAATTGCAAAAAAATATCGAATTTAAAAGAAACCATCTAAATGTTGCTTTTCTGTCTCCATTAGATGTATGGGTAGATTACCAAAATTACTTTAGAATATGAAATGCTACCAGGATTAGATGCAAAAATTCCACCTGTAGAGCTCAAACATATGTATTGTGTAAAAAAATGTAACGTTCAAGTGTTTTAACAAAAATAAAAATTGTTTTAAATTTTTCCACCAACAGCAATTTTGTTTGTGTAAATGTGCAGTAATGTAAATATGACTCATATGAAATTTAAACTTTTTAAATTATTTTTCCCGTATTTCTATCAATAATTGTAATAAACTAAAAAGGGTTGCTAGTAGATTTTTTGAGAAATTCAAATTGCTAAATTTTATAATGCCCCGTAGCCCTTAAGAATGTAAAATTTAAAAATGTTATGCAACTGGCTGCAGAGTATGTATCTAAAAATGACATGTTATTTTATAACACTTTATAATAAATTAACTAAAATTATTGTAGTTAATTTATTATATTTACTATATGAAATTAACATAAAGATAAATTTTATAATGTTTTTCTTTAATATTTATTAATTGTAAATAAATACACAAACCAGTTTAGCTTAATAAGATTATCAATATTTCAATAAATAAAAATTTCATTTCCCGCTATCCAGAAAATTAAAAGTCAAGTTATAAAAACAGGAAATGACCAGCAGGAAAATAAGTTTAAATTAAAATACAGGAGATTTGAATTATAACTTGTTTTCCCGCTGACTATTTCCTGTTGTTTTTAACTTGATTTTTAATTTTGATTTTAAGGTTAGAAACAGTCCAAACCATTAAATAATTACATTCGTGATTATTGTTGACATAAGAATTATATAATAGAATTATTGTTTTACATTAAAATTTTGATTTTTCAAATGTTTTTTAATTTCTAAATCTTCTATGAATATTAAATGTTTATCTAAAATATATAATATGTTTAAAAAATAGCTTTGTGGTTGTTTAATATCAAAAAATGGCAAAATTAGATTTTAAATGCCACTTTTATCTCAAATATGTGTTTTTGCTTTTTCATTTAATAATATTAATTTTAAATTATTAAATTTATTTCAAAATTACAGTAGCATGCAAAATATATTTTTTATATTTCCCTTCTTTGTTCTTTGTACCTAATAAATTTTTTGCAGCTGTAATAAAATTATTGTTGATTTAATTTCAATCCATTCAATTTCTGATTTTTACAACCATTAGTTCTTGCACTTTTAATTTTAGCTTATCTAGTTTCTTTTGTTAGTTTGTTGTATTTAATTTCAGCATTTCATAGTAACTATTAAACTTTTATCACTATCTATATTTGTCTTATATCTTTCTTTAACTAATATATGATCCATTTGATATTCCCTATAATGTCCTGACTTTATGCAAGTGTCTTTTTGTCCATTTATAGTTTTTAATTGTTTATTTATTTCTCATACAAAACTCTACCAGTCTTTCTCTCGAGGGAATAACCACTAAAAGAAAATTTGTCCCAACCATTTCTTAATATTTCATAGAATTTCATAAAATTTCACATAATTAATAAACTTCATATTATTGTTTATATAATTTTGTGCAATCATTTCAAAAAAATTTATGAATTTTCAGATAGAAATTATCTGATAAAATTTCACATGATTTCATAAATTTTAAATAATTTCATATAATTCATGTATTGCATAAACTTCATGTTTTATTTTCGCAGTCCAAAACATTTCATGACTGCTTACCCCCTCGCTTTCTCTTCATTCCAATTCGTGCTCTCCGACAGTTTTGCCTTCTTTTCCTTTGCCTACTATTTTAAATCAATTAATTTTGCAAATTTTACTTCCACAAATAATGTTGGTTTGTTAAAAATCCTTCAATTAGATTATTTAATTTGTTAACATTAGTAACTCTCATTAATAATGAAACTATAAATTTAAAGTATTAAGAGACAAAAAAAAGATAGAAATTTTGAAGTAACTACTGAAAAGCTGCATTTTTGTTATTTAAATAACCAATTTCTTGACTTTACTCATATTTTTTTTGCTGAAATCAGTTTTTCTGCTCGTATTTTAAATCATATGCAAAACCCTAAAATCCATTGCAATCCGCTAAAAAAATAAAAAAATGTTTAATTAAAAATGTCTTTCAACTTCACTAGACAGGAAAAAAACAGTTACGCAGCATGGACAAAAAAGTATTAGCAAAAAAAAACATGTTTTTAAATTCAAACAAGTTTTTTCATTTCATTGTATTGAGAACAACAGAAAAACAATCATTGTTTATACTTGTTGCTATGGTAATTAGAACACAATCTACTACATTTTGTTTTATTATTTTAATGAATACTTTGAAAACCGCAAGTCGCAGACCTATAAAACATATTATAATTGTTGAAAAGTTCTCTTTCTAAAAATAAAAGAAAATACAGGGTGTTCCATTTAAAAAACTGATGATGACGTCATATCACCAAAATATACGTATGCATTCAAAATCAAAATACGTCACTAAATAGATTAAAAAATATACAAAAACTTTTATTAAGGTCATTTTTAAAATAAATTAAAATTGCAGTCAGAAATGAGATGTTCCCACACATTTACCCAACCCTGTGTAGTGCCTTGCAAGTTTTATGCATCAATTCCAGCAGCCCCCAACAAAAGTAGCTTTATTCGTCACCCTAAAAATGTGCAAAAATTTTAAAGTAATTGTAGGAAAAAATGTGATAAAAAACAAAATTATGCAAATTATTTTGGGACGTTAAATCCAAAAAAAGATTTTTCTTCCAATATTTCAAGAACAGCAAAAACTTACATATTAAAATTTATTGGCATTGTAAATTTGCATAATTGTTAATTATTTACAACTGCTTGAAATGCTCAAGGATTTCAAAAATGCATTAAATGTATAAAATGAAATCTTAACCCTTATGTTACCATACAAATCTACATACACTGTCTCCCATACGTGATACCGGGGTACTACGATGCGCGCTAAGTACTTTTTGTGCGTTATCTCTATTTAGATCAAGATTTTAAGAAATCCAAAGGTTTGTGCGCTTTAACAATTGCAATACACGTGGCCAGAGACAAACAAGTGACAAAACAGCTTCCATTGGGGACATATGGATTGTGCTAAAGAACCTACCACTCTATTTTAAACCACATGAAAATTTTACCGTGGATGAGCAATTATTTCCATACAGAGACAGAACAAAATTCACGCAATATATACTATTGAAACCTGCTAAGTATGGCATCAAAGTTTTTTGGTTAGCAGATTCAAAAACCGGATATCCTTTGAAAGGAATACTATATACAGGTAATAAACAAAAAATGTTTTATTTCCAAAAATAGTGTTTTAATTTTTTAGGAAAAGAAGAAGGGGAAGCAAGACAAACTAATGTTGGAGAAAAAGTTGTTTTAAATTTGTGTAAAAAATACAAAAGATCGGGAAGAAACATTACCACAGATAATTTCTTTGCCTCACTCCCATTAGTAAACTACCTAAAAATGCAAGGATTGACGTTAGTAGGAACGCTACGCAAAAACAAACCCTACATCCCAAAGGAATTACTTCCACATAAAGAGAAAGAAATTCAATCGACTACGTTTGCTTTTAGGGAAGATGCAACATTATGTTCTTATGTGACAAAGAAAAACAAAGCCGTTATATTGCTTTCTTCAATGCATACTATACCGCAAATCGATGCTACATGTAAAGCTAAGAAACCAGAAATTATATTGTACTATAATTCTAACAAAGCTGGAGTTGATCAAACGGATCAAATGGTAACAAAATACACTACCAAACGAAGAACCAATTGCTGGCCCCTTGCCTTCTATTATAATATTTTAGATGTTGCTTGCTGGGCATCATATATTGTATATGCCAAAAATAATTTATTACCATCAAAACACACCGATCGACGTAGAATATTTCTAACAGAATTGAGAAAAGAGCTCTACGTTCCTAATATTATAAAAAGAAATCATGATCCAGAAATACCACGGTTCTATTTTATTAGAACAGCTATCGAATGTGTAATAGGAACAAAACTAACACTTGATCAGAATAAACCTACCACACAAACTATTGCTCAAGATCGATACCACACTGGACGTCTGAAGTTTACTGGATATTGTAAAATATGTAACAATTTACAGAAAAAAAAAGCGGAAGAGAAGAAAATCTTGCTCCAAATGTAAATGTCCAGTGTGTGATGAACATACCAACCCAGCACCTACTATTTGCAAAAATTGTGTAAAATAAATTATTCTAATAAAAAAATAATTAAATATATGTGTATTTTTAATTCATTTTTTTTTATTTTTTAGATTTCGTGGACAATTTTAGCAAACGTAAAACATTTGTATGACTTCAAATGTAAGAAATAATAACAACGTATAGAGTACCGGGGTACTTCGTACGGGTGACAGAAGGTGTATACTATAAAAGTAAAAAAAAAAAAAACATCCTTGCCATTATTTTTTTTATCTAAAATATGTGTAAAGCATAAAAAACTATTATTTTTCAGATGTCAATAAATCTCCAGAACATCGGATGACTAATAAAATAGTAGTGACAGGTTAAAGTCAAAATAGTACCCGGGTACTCCGTATGGTAACATAAGGGTTAATATGTTTATATTTTAATGTACATACATATAATACTAAATGTTTAAGTCACACGTCAAACAAAATCGAATGTGCAAGACAGAGAAGCTTGTTTGGCCAATTAGAAAACAGCATTGCAAGTGTCAAAGACATAGCCAAATCTATCTAAATCTTAGCCTTTCTGAAATGCATATAAGCTGGACTTAAGTTTGAGCTAAGCTTTAAGCAACAAGTTGTCAAAAAATAACTTTTTAATCTTAATACCAAAAAAGCATCAGGTATAAATTTCAACCTATTATTCTTAAAACATTTGCAAATAAATTAGATCCCATTCTGACTAAAATATTTGCCAAAAAAAAACATTCCCAAATTGTTAGAAAATTGCAAATGTTCAACCTATACCTGAAAAGAAATACAAATCTGATTCTTCAAATTATAAATCAACTGCGTTACTGCCCAATGTATGAAATTTTTGAAAAACATTAATTTCCACATTGTGAAGTCAAAGGCTTAGAACAAAATAACTTTATCTCAAATACTCAATATCAATCAAAATGTTGAACAACAGATCTAGCTTTAGACATTTCCTAAGCATTTGATATGGTATGGCATTCTAATCTTATTAACAACCTCCATATGTATAGTTCTTGATCACAAATCAGTTTTAAGTCTTATCAAAATCCAATGTATTATCAGTACCAAATATTAAACTAAACAACAAATCTATATGAAGAAGATTCTTCAATTTGTCTTCTAGAAGTTACAATTTCACATAATTTTCTCTAGGTCAACCATGTTGTTGACATTGTTTAAAAGTATCTAGAAAACTAAAATTTCTTAATATAAATTTTTCCCTTACAACTACTTTTGCTTATACATATACAGGGTGTAAATTAATTGGCGGATAAACGCCAGGTAACTTTATAGATCGTGCCAAAAGAAAACGAAAATCTTAATTCCAAAATGCTGAAAAACTCTTCGTTTCTACATTTAACAACTTTCTCAGTAGAGGGCATTGAGTATCAACTTTTCATACCTTATAATATACATACATTTAATATTTGTTTCTATATAAAAATCATACAAATATAAAAATATATTAATGTTTTTAAAGCAAACATTTTTTATTTTTTATAACCACAACAAAAAAAATGATATACCCAATCAAATAAACTTTACAATTCCAAAATAATGCAATCCACAACAAAATAATACATTACACAACAAATAATAGGCATTGCACTTCAGAATAATACACAGTACAACAAAAAAGAATATTCCATGAGAGAATTATATATTTCACAACAAATAAGTAATGCAGGATTATTTGTGTATTGGCTAAATTAACCAAATAAATAAATTGAATATGCATTCAATCACTTTCTTCGTCAACACATCACTAAAATGTTACTTTTGACGTTCTAATATTAAATAAATTATAGCAAAATAAATAAACGCTTCCAAAATAATTAAATATTTAGCATAACAAAAAATATATTATGATACATGGCTTTTAGATGCATTTATAACCCTGCTATACACGCTCAAACCATAAACAATTTGCAACCGATCTAGTAACATAAGCCACAATTACACCAACAAAAAACTAAGAAAAGTAAAACTATACTTTAAATTTAAGAAAACCTTTGATTTAGCAACAAATCGATTTTACTTTTTAGAGATGTTATTCAAAATTTACTGTAGTGCAAATAATTTAACCATTTGTTTATCTTATTCTGTCAGAAAGGTTCAAACAAAAAATTTGTTTGTTCTACTACTTTAATTAATTAAACTAGTAATTTAAAAACAACATAAAGCAATTAAACGTCAAAACTTGTAAGTTTTTTGTTGAGTTAATACTAAGTGCAAGTAGAAGTTTATTTGCAGCTGTGATTTTAAATTTAGTATTGGCATTTTATAAATCTACGATAATTAAAGATACAAACTAGTTAGGCTGCAGTCTCACTGCACCACCCACTATCACCAACCAAAATTCGGACACGTTAAACCATATGGTGACAGTCCCACTGATTCACTGCTACTCGCTAGTGTTTGTAACCCGGTCACCACAGTTTTATAATTTCAAACTTGTTCGTATTTTAGAAGATGATCTTAAGCAATGATAGAAATGGCGCAAGCGCTCAGAAACAGCTAATTGACATTTAAAACATACCAACATTGTAATGTTATAAACTTACATAGACATATATCCTAACCTATTTTTGTTATAATTTCACTGTTTATAATAACACATGCCACAGCCAAATAAAAATTATATTGGCAGCTCTTTTACTAACAAGAAAATAAGTAAAACATTTAAATATTTAGTGGTTTCCAGTGGCTGCAGTGAGACTGTAAAACATTTTGGTGGTTAGTAGTAAACGGTGGTAGTAAATATGTGACAATATCTTTTTTAAAGTTATGTCTTTGTTTTGTTTACATGCATTACCTCTAGATTATTAGATACTTAAAGCTGTTGTTCAAAAGTGATGTTTGAGCAGGTTATGTAATATTAAAAAATTGATGCTTGTTCAAGTTACATTTAAAAACGCTAATCTCATTGTTCAAGTGCTCAAACTGCTGTTCGCCTCATTTAAAAGCTCACTCATTCTAATAATTTCTCGCTTATCTTTGTAGAATTAATGTCTTATTTATTATTCTAATAAGAGTAGTTCTGAATAAATTAAAACCAAACTAAATATAATATATGTAATGTATTAAAACTGCAAACTAGTTATTCTGTAACTACAATTAAAAAACAATTTCCATCTGTCATATTCATTGAAAAATGTAAACAAACAAATCTCAAGGTTACGCATATAAGATGGGTATATTTAGTCCCAGGTCCCACCATACTTTTAAACCAAAAGTTGCGGATAGCAATATTACTCAAAAATGACCATTAGCAAATTATGACAATAAAATTATATTTACATTTTGTTATTTAACTAATTTAACGCTTTTGAATTTAGTGTTAAATCATTAGAACACCAAGTTCTTGTTTTTTTTTTCTTCCAAAAAATGTCTCATTAGCTGTTAAAACACTTGTACATTAAATTATTACTAGCTTTTTTAATTTAATATTTCACCATTAGAAATCAAACAAATAAAAAAATTGTTTTAATTTTTTTAAATAAGATTTATATTTTGCCAATATTATGTAAACAATTCCAGTATGATAAAAGCATGAAAAAAATATTATTGCACAACATAATGTAAACAATATGAAATACATATGGAGGATGCATGAACTTACCCTTTAAGAGCCAGATAGATAAAAGTAGTCGACCTTTGTACAGTAACGCGTGCTACAAGAATGGTTTGATAACTGATATGATGATTTAGTTCAATTTCCTAGTTGCTCATATCTAGAATCCACAAGCCACCATGCTTGTTTATTATAAATCGTGACTCAACACTTGTCAACACTGGCTCATAATATTTACAACGCGAATTCAGAGTCCGCAGTAAATGTCACACTTTAATAAATTCACCAAATTGCATATAATGTCACAAAATATCAAATTCAAACTGTATTACACTTGCAGAATTCTTGCAAACTATAAAATATGTGAAACTAACCAACACTAACACACAAGTATAGCTAAAGGTCACATGAATATATTCAATAAAACGGCAACCTCCAATCAGCATCAAGTATTTCAAGTGGCCACCAATAAGAAATCCTCGCACAACGTAAACACAAACAAGTACAGCGTTTTAATAAAATTTGCAACGTCAATCGAGTTTATACTTTTATATATTTTTAGATATAACCACGGTACACTTTGTGTAATTTGTTCATTATCATATAAAATTCATATGCGAGTACGTGATTACATAAAAACACGGGCACAACCACACAGAATGCAGTAAATAAAGTAACTATAGAACTATACAGTACTATACACATTCTACACATACTTCTTGGACGTCATAATAGCAAATTTAAACTCTGTGTTTTGTAGTTTTGTCCTTCACAAGCACACTTAAAAACAAAAACACGTGATCGAACAAAACAAACATGGTGGTGGGGATAATATAGTAGGTAGGGGCGTGGGAGCGATCATAAATAAGGATAAATTTAGAATATCTGATTTCTATGAAACAAACGTGTCGCTTGCAATGCACGTGTATGTTTGTTTTGGGTATATAATCTAATCATCATTCATTAACAAGATACTAAAGATTGTCCTATATCGGAATGTGCCTAATGTGCATTAAAGTAGGCGATTCATTCATTCATTATAATTTACAAATATTTATTTCAACAAGAATCCGTTTTCGCGCATTTGGTGTTGTTTTTCAACTACCTTTAAAAATAAAATAATTTGGTTAAATTATTATTTACTGTCAAGGATGTTCTACTACTTGCAGCATACTGGATTGGCAACCAGCGTATCGTATAATAACATCTCTTTCTATCTCGCAGTCTTATATGGAATAAGAGAGACAGAACTTAAAAAAGTTAATTCAAAATAAAAGTTTATATTTTTATATCAACTAAGGGTTAAAAAGGGATAGCAGAAAAAGAAGATATCAACATTGGTAAATACTAGTACTAATATTATTATTTTTTTAATTTTCTTAAATTCTATCTTACTTCATATACAGGTGGGCGAGAATAACAGAGATTTACGATGTAGGCAACCAAGTATGCACTTATTGTAAATATTAAAAAAATATATCTGTAGTAGACTGCCATTGACCATCACCATAGGCGTAACACAAATTTTGTATTTGTGGTAATTATTGTAATAATATACACAATTAAAATATATACAAAGTACATAATAAACAATGATAAATTATTTTAAAACTTTATTTAAAAAGATAAAACAATTTCAATGGTTAAAAATATTATTCGAATATTTAAATACACTTAAATAAAATGTATTTATTATTTAATTGACAACTTAACCATTATAAAAAATAGCAAATGTATATTTTTATAGGTTTAAACATTATTGAAAAACTAATACTCAAATAATAATGAGCTAAAGAAATGTCATGTTGACATATTTTTTGTAAGACCATGAAATTGTTCAGTTAAAGAGAGTGGAATAGGGAAAATAAATAAGAATACGGTATGCACGCATCGCCAAGTGAAAAGTGAAGAATTTGATTAAATCGCAGGAAGAACAATTAAGATAATTTTTTTTTGTAAAAATGTAATGGTTAAGTGGTAGATCAGCAATATGCTGAACTTAGCCATTTTCTTCTTGTATTAATAGGAAATAAAGACAAATAAATAAATAAATGTTTATACGAGAACAGAGTGCTTTTATAACATAATAAGAATAATAATAACAACCGGTAATTGTACAGGATTATAAACTGAATTATTAAATTATATGTGTAAATATTTTATTTATGGCAACGTTAACAATTAACATAAATACATAATACACAACAAAGAACTGTTTTAAAACTTTATTTAAAAAAACAACAATTTCAATGATTATACATATAATATACGAATAAATAAATAAACTTAAATAAAATGTTTCTATGTTTTAATTAACAAAATTATCATTATGAAAAGTAGCTTAAGTAGCAAATGTTTATTTTTATTTGGTTAATTATGGCACAGGTTGTACTCTCTTCAGTTGTACATGAATCAATTTAATAAAGTTTTATAAAAAAAAATAAGTTTATTTATTGTTTACATTAAAAATTGAAACTCGAATACCAATTGAGTGTAAAGTTGTTTCGTGTAACTAATAGAGATTAAAAACAACCACCAAACTTTATCGGCAAAAAATTTTTATTCAAATATTTTATCATTATTTATATTGTAAACAACCTCTTTGTTGTTGTTTTATGCAGTGGCAGCTCCGTTGTGACGTGAAGTTGCACTGTCTATCACTTGGCACGTACGTTTACGTACATTGTTGCCAGTTACCGCCTGTAAATAAATTTTGACTTCAAATTGAATTTTACTTGACCCTAATACAGTCGTTAGGTAGGACATATACATGTATATATGCTTATACATATATACATATGGATGCGGACGACCGCAGAAGGGAGAAGGTATACATAGGAGAAAAAACAAATTAACTCTTCTCGAGCCGGAGCCCCAGCGACTCTGTCACAACACAGGGGAGAGGCCTCGGTCGGAATATGTTAGTGATTATTGATGATTGAGGGGCGAGTTAAAGAAAGTTAATGAACGTTAAATTGATGTGAACAGAATTCAAAAATTATAGGCGGAGTTTTATAGTTTTAATGTGATGCAAAAGCAGAATAGACATTAGCGTTATTTGAGGATATTAGTAGGTCGGCATTGGTGGGCAGTTCGATACCATATAAAGTCATATTATTAATTAGAGCGGAAGATTGAGCACTTATTCGGTCACATCCCAATAGAATGTGGTCAAGTGTTCCCACTTCACCACATACACATAGTGGGTTGTCAATAATGTTTTTCCTGAAAAGGTGCCAAGGAGATAGACAGTGACCGGATCTTAATCTGCTAAGCAAACTGACATCTATTTTTTTGTGGAAGGGAAACTCTTTGAACCAGGGTATCAGGTTGACTTTATTGTTAACTTCATCATAGTAATTTTTTCCTTTCGTTTGGGAGATGGACGAGAATTGATCTTGCCACGTATTTTTTGCTTGGTTTTTAAAGCTTTCAAAAAAATCGGTGTAATTGATAGATATATCATTACAGCGACATTGGTGACCCCTGTTTGCCAATGAATCAGCACGTTCATTTCCGACAATGCCCATGTGGCTGGGTACCCAGCATAGTTCTACTATGGATTTTATTTTGCGAAGGTTACCCAGGATCACTTTAATATTGGATGCCCAGCAGTTGCTCTTGATGTTATGCGCTTGAGTGCATATAGCATCGAGGGAACTTCTGGAATCCGTAACAATAAGAATTTTCTTCCATTTTTTATCCAAACTTATGTTTAGCGCTCTATAGATAGCGTAAAGTTCTGCTGTGAATACAGAAGATTTATCAGGAAGTTTGCCACATTCTTCTATCTTAAATTGGGGAATATGTACCCCGTAGGATACCGACAGGGGAGGGTTGGTTTTTGATCCGTCTGTATAGATTTCAATATATTGTGGCCAATATTCGTTACTGAAATCTCGAAAAGCCTGATTAACCTGCGGGGGAGGTAGATTGGTGATTAACTCCTTTGAAAAAACCCTGAAGGATTTAGCGGAGATAATAGATTCCTGAGGAATATAAAAGAGTTTTGAGAAAGCATTTTTGTTAATGACTCCAGAGAATTGGGCAACTTCATTATATGCAGAAATAAGAAGCGGCTGTCCTTTAGAAGCCCAGAACGGTTTTTTCCCAAAAAAATAGCTGGCACTGGTAGTGGCTTCCAAAGCCATACCACTGCCCATGGCAACCAGCTTTAAAACATACTTTTTGGCAAGAAAGTTTCTACGGATAGATAGAGGCATTATGCCCGATTCAACTTCCATGACATTAATTGGGGTTGAGTTCATGTAACCTAAGCTTATTCTAATTGCTCTATTTTGGATTTTATCCAAAACAGCAAGAGCAGACCGGCTACAAAAAGAGAAAAGATGTGAAGCAAAATCTAACTTAGACCGAATAAAGGCTTTGTAAAAGATCAGAAGAATTTCAGGATCACTACCCCAGTATGTGCCCGAGACACAACGCAGCATGTTAATCCCTTGTGCACACGACTTTTGTAGATGCATAAAGTGTAAATTCCAGGATTACTTTTCGTCAAAAATGACTCCCAGAAATTTGTAAGAGGCCACGCGAGATATGGGAGTTTCATTGATTATAGGGACATAATCAACTGGGATCACATTCCGAGTGCGCGCTGAGAAGAACATACATTTGCACTTTTCTAGGGATAAATCAAGATTTCGTTCAAAAAGTAGGGCTGTGGTTTCCATTAAACATCTATCCATGTTTCTTAAAATACTGTCAGGAAAAAAGCCAGAGTGGTATATAGCTAGGTCGTCCGCATAAGAGATGATATTAACTGACGGAATTGTCGAGGTGGTTAATTTGATTAAGTATATGTTAAAAAGTATAGGACTCAACGGACAGCCTTGGGGCAAGCTTTGCAAAGATGTTCTAAGGTTGTTTTCGGCTCCAGAAATATAGAGTTTTGTAAGGCCGCACAGGTTAATAACTATATTGATAAACGCGGGCGGGAGGTTTAAACTAATCAAGATCGACTTCAACGTCGCAATGCAGACATTGTCGTAGGCTCCCTTGATGTCCAGGAAGCAGACGCAGGTTGTCTGACTGCGGGACCATGCTGAAATGACCTCACAGTAGAGTGATGATAAATTATCACTAACACTGTGACCCTTTCGAAAACCAGTTATAGAATGGGGGAATACGTTTTCCTTTTCGCACCACTGCTCTAGTCGGTGTTTCAGAATGTTTTCGAATGTTTTCCGAACGCAGGATGAGATAGCTATCGGTCTGAAGCTATTACATTCTGGGGACGGTTTTTTTGGAATAGGGACAATTTTAATTAATTTCCATTCTTCTGGGATTTCTCCTTCAACTAGAATGGTGTTGAATAGCTTCTGGAGAATGATTTTTAGCTGACTAGGCAGTTGTTGGATCATTGAATATGAAATGTTATCATGACCCACCGCAGAATCTTTTCTGCCTGCATTGGCTAGCATAATTTCATCTAATAAAATTTGGTTTGTAAGGGAATGGGGAGTTTGAGGTAGTTGATTGATAGGAAAGACTATACAGTAAATTGTAGAAGTACAAAAGACAGATAATGCATGAAAACAAGTCACATGAACAAGACATAACTAATAAGTATGGTTAAAAAAATCGTTAACAGTGTATGGTTCAAGACAACACAACAAATCATACACTTTTTTTTTGACAATGCCATAATGTTTACAAGGTTTTATATCTACTGGTAGATGGTTAAATATCTTCATGCAAGTATATGATGTTCCTTTTGAATACATAGTCTATGGGCGGGAAGGCTAAAATCTGTTCCACGCCTTGTTTCATATGGGTTTGGCAACAAATTAGAGTTGAAATAATATTTGTGCTTATAAAGAAACTTTATGCATTCATATATGTATATAGCTGGTGCAGTTAGCATATTGTTTGATTTAAAAACTCCGCGACACGAATCAATAAATGTAATATTATATAATATTCTAATGGCTCGTTTTTGGTTGATAAAAACTTTATGCAAATCTGTACTGTTTCCCCAAAAAACAATACCGTATTTTAGATGGCTATAAAAATTGGAGTAATAAAATATCTTACATATGTTTTGGTTAGTATTTCTTGATAAAACCCTCAGTCCATAACAATATGCTCTGTGTACTTTAAAGTCTCGTCAAGTATTACACCGAGAAACTTAGCACACGTTGTGAAAGGGAGTTTATAAGAATTGAGTGTGATATCCGTTGGAGTTGGTATAGACTGATTGGTTTTAAAAAGTATACAGTTTGTTTTTCCTTTATTTAGAATCAACTTATTGTTACTGAACCAATCTTCTACAGAATGCATAACGTTGCTACCTTCTTGAACAATGTCTGTAAAGTATTTACCTTTAATGAGTATATTAGTATCATCTGCGTAGTTGATAATTTCATGAGTAATTTGTTGAGATGGCAAATCATTTATAAATATTATAAATAAAAGCGGACCTAAAATGCTGCCTTGTGGAACACCGGTAAACGTGTCAAGAGTTCCAGACTGCACAACTTCTCCATTCCTATCATCTTTTAGTTACACCGAATGCTTTCTACCATACAGGTATGATTTAAACCATTCTAATGCCACTCCTCGAATACCATATTGGTACAATTTAGACAAAAGAATGGAGAAATCAATACAGTCAAAGGCCTTAGACAAATCCAGTAGCACTCCACAAACTATATTTTTATTGTCTAACGATTTTAAAATAGATTCAGTCATTTGAAAAATGGCTGTTTCTATGCTTTTACCTCTAAGAAAACCATGTTGCGATGTACTGAAGAGATTATAAGTCTTAAAAAAATTTACAATCTGTACATACATAACTCGCTCAAATAATTTTGAAAAAGAACTCAAAAGGCTTATAGGACGGTAATTGGTATGTAGTTCTGGATCTCCTTTTTTAAAAATTGGTTTGATTACTGCATATTTTAAACTTGTCGGATAAATACCTGTTTCTAATGATTTATTTATTATATCACACATTGGTTTTACAATATGATCAATAGATTTTTTTAATAGGAGCGCTGGAATTTGATCATATCCAGAACTTCTTTTAGGTCCAATTTGTTTAATAATATCTTTCAACTCAATTAATGTTACAGGTTGAAGAAAATTAGACTTTGTATTATGAGGTATATTATACACATTTTGATCCGTGGGCTTTGCAATGGGAATTAATTTTGAGACAGCTTTATTAAAGTAGTTGTTGAATTCATTTGCAGTGTCTATTGTACTATCTGATTTGGGTAAATAATTTTTGTTGTTTTTATTTTTACCTGTTATATCTGATATGATTTGCCATGCTGCCTTTGACTTGTTAAGAGAGGTAGCAACTTTATTTTCCATAAACTTTAAATTTTCAATTTTTAATAGTTCATGATATTTTTTTTTTGTATTTTTTAAAATTAATTTGTATTCCGGGTAATACACAGAAAGTGTTTGATGCAGTAGCAAATCGTTCTTGCATTGAACAATTTCTGGGGTTTTAAAATTACGCTTTTTATGACCATATGATTTAACATTTTTTAACGGAAAATGTTTTTCAAAATACGTCAAGTAGGTATTGGTGAAAGCAATATATTTTGATTCAACACCGCTACATTCGTCCAATTCTGAAAAATGCTCGCTGCTAATATCTTGACAAAAATTATTAATATTTTCATCGGAAAAAACTCTGACTTTATTCAGACGGTTATTATTAATAGGTATGGTAAGATCACAAATTATAAGTTGAGCAGTGTGGTCACCGATACCAGTGGGAATTACTGACACCTTACAATCAATATTGATGTTTGTGATAATATTGTCAATACAAGTGCTGCTTTTATCAGTAATACGCGTCGGCTCATTCACCATTAGTTTTGAATTGTATGAATGCACAAGGTCTTTAAAAGCTTGTGAATCTTTATTTGTTACCAATATATTTATATTGAAACCACCAGCTATTAAAAATGTCTTATTATTTAGAAATAAATAGTCTAATATAAAATTTAATTTGTTTAAAAAAACATCAACAAGGGCTTCGGGTGGCCTATATATACAAATTACTGTAATACTAGAATTATTTCCTGCATTGATTTCTACACCAACGCACTCAAAAACTTTGATTTCGGTTTGAGCATTAATATCTCCAAGTTGTTTTGCTCTTAATTTGTCCCAGCAATAGATTGCTACTCCTCCATGTTGAGATGGTGGGCGACAGAAACTAGATATAATGTTGTAGTTAGGTATTAAATTCAGTAGTTGTTCATCTGCTTGCCAGTGCTCATTAATACAAATGACACTGCATTGGGGAATATCATCTATAAAATTATTAAATTCATTGATACACTTGCCGATCGATTGAACATTATGATGCATAAGTTTGAAAGAATTAGTTGGTTTTTCTGTGATTAATGGTCTGGATTTTTCTTTGTTAGCCATTGAAAAAACGGATTAACACAAACTCCCAAAGGCCATATTGAAGGATTCTTTATTTTTTCTAAATCTGTCATTGGAACACTTATCTTAAAGGAAGAGTACTCATTGGGGAACTTAGAAGTTATTTTCTCACAGCGTACATATTTAAAGTTCTGTTCACTAAGATATTTAATTATATCATCAGCGCTAATGTTTAATTGAAAACGACATGCGTGTATGTGTCCCATTTTTGCAACACCCTTTATTAATGCATTATCTACAGTTCCATAAATTATGTTTATCGGCTTTTTATGTTTCTTCCTTTCAACAATTTTAAAACCTTCATTATCAATTTTATTAGAATTGTTTGTTTGTTTATTTTTATTTTCTTCAAGTGGACTTTTTTTGTTAAGAGTTTCACTATCAATTTTATTGTTTTTGTTGGTTTACGTGGAATGTAAATAACGCACAACAAGTATACAACACGAACAAGGAATGCTTTATTAAACTAGTATAAATTGTAATAACTACGAGAATGAGTAAAAAGAAAAAGAAACACGTGTTGACGCTGTAACAGTCGACCGGCAAGAGAGAGAGTCTTCTCGGAGCGGTGCGTGACGGTCCTCAGGGTTATGCTGCCCTCTAACGTCAATGAATTGGCGGGTAATTCAAACTATTTAGAACACTTAAATTGATGCAATTCAACACCCCTCCTCAATTTAATGGTTCCCAAAAGAAATGTAAACTAAAAAAAACAAACTCATATTAGTACATGAACAATTACAAACATGATCCCTAAATCACGCACAATAAATTTCGTAGCTTGACAAATTGAGTATTTGGCAAACCTTTTGTTAATATGTCTGCAATTTGATCCTCTGATCGAGTATACTTGACGTCTATAGTTCCCTTTGAGTAAAGATCACGTATAAAATTATATTTTATGTCGATGTGTTTCAAACGACGATGTTCCCATCGTTGAAGAAGATGAATGCACGATTGATTATCTTCATATATCTGTATCGGTAGTTTGAAGCTAATTCGTAGATCAGCGAGTAAATTTTTCATCCATAGGAGTTCAGAAGTTGCGGTTGCCAGGGCTACATATTCGGCTTCTGTTGAAGAAAGAGAAACACACGTTTGTCTTTTAGTGGCCCAAGAGACTGTGTTTCCGTATACTTGAAGTAGGTAACCCGAAGTTGACTTTTGATCTACCTCACCTCCCCAATCCGCATCAGCGTATCCAACCAAGACTTCCTCTCTTCCTTTACGATAACACAGCTTAAGATCGAGTGTTCCTTGAATATACCTTAGAACGCGTTTTAATTGCTTCCAAAGTGCTTCTGATGGGTTGTTCTGCTGTCTGCTTAGGTGATTGACCGTAGCGCTCAGATCAGGTCTTGTAGCTAACATTATGTACATTAGGCATCCTAACAGTTCGCGACAAGGTTTAGTTGTGACTATTTCCAAGGATTCTGTGTTAAATGCACGATTGACTTCCATCGGTGTACTAATTGGTTTACAGTCTTGCATGTTAAATCTTCTTAGCAAGTTGCGTAGATATGTTGATTGGCTGAGATGAATTTCCCCATTTTTCCTAAAGATGTTGATACCCAAAAAGGTTTGCGGTTCTCCCATATCCTTCATGTGGAATCTTTTTGCTATTTTAAGTTTAACTTCAGCGATTTTCAACTTATCGTTTCCTGCAATTAGCATATCGTCAACGTAGAGTAGAAGGTATGTTTTAATGCCTTCAGTTATACTTATGTATAAACATTTGTCCACATTTGATTGTTTCATTCCTAATTCTTTGACAAATTTGTCGAATGTTTCGTTCCATGCCCTGGGGGCTTGTTTTAATCCATATAAGGTTTTATTTAATTTGCATACCTGCTCGTTTCTGGTTTTCAAACCTTCAGGAATCTTCATGTATATTTCTTCCTTGAGTTTTCCATGAAGAAAGGCATTCTTAACGTCCATCTGTTGAACAACTAAATCCTCCTGGTTTATTAGAGATAACATTGTTCTTAGAGTTCCATAACGTGCTACCGGCGCGTATGTCTCTTCATAGTCATATCCCTTTCTCTGTGAGCAGCCTTTAATTACGAGTCTAGCCTTATATCTTTCAATATCTCCATTTATGTCTCGCTTGAGTTTGAAGACCCATTTACAGTCTATAGACTTCTTGTTTGGTGGTAATGTCGTATATGTCCAGGTTTCATTTTCTATTAATGATTCCAGTTCCTCTTTTACAGCTTGTTTCCAACGTTCTTTATCCTTATGCTTCTCTACATCGGAAAAACTTTCAGGTACGTCTTCCACGAATGTTTCAGCATTTAATGCCAAAACAGCATAGTCCGTTAAGTGACTTGGCTTTCTTACGGTCCTTTTACTTTGTCGAGGTGTTTCCGTTATGTCTGGGATTTGCTCTTCTACTTCGTCATCGGATTCGCTTTCTTGACTGTCTTCCTCTTCCTTTTTCACTTCCACAATTTTGTCATTTTGTTCTTCCATAACAGGGATCCAGTCATCACTGTAAGTTCCGTCAAAAACGAAATTGTCTTCATTGAAGATTACATTCCTGCCCGTAATAATTTTTCTTTGTTCCGGACACCACAGTTTATAACCATTCGGACAATAACCGGTGAAATAACATCTGAGAGATTTGCTTTCAAACTTTCCTTTCCTCAGTTCCTTAGGTATAAGTAAGAATGCTGTACACCCAAATACTCTCAGTTTATTCAAACTGGGTTTTTCGTTGAACCATTTGGTTGCTGGCACCCCTCCTTTCAGTGCCGATGTAGGACTACGATTTATTAGATACACTGCCGTGCGGACGGCTTCTGTCCAAAATGTGTTCCCTAGTTTGGATTGAAGTATCATACAACGAGCCTTTTCTATAATGGTACGATTCATTCGCTCCGCGACTCCGTTTTGTTGAGGTGTATACCGAATTGTGAATTCATACTGCACACCCTTTTCAATAAAGAAATCTTTTATTTGAGTTGACATGTACTCACGTCCATTGTCGCATCTGAATCTACTTATTTTCAAGTTAAAATGAGCCGAAACCATCGCGTAATACATTTTAAAATAATGCAACACTTCCGATTTTGATTCGAGCGCATATACCACTGTAAAGTGTGTGTAATCATCAATTAAAGTAAGACTATATTTCTTACCATCAAAAGATTCGGGCGTAATTGGTCCAAACAAATCGCTATGAATTAGTTGCAGCGGTCTGTTAGCACGAGTCCGACTTTTGTTATGTGGTAGCTGTGCCTGCTTTCCTTCAATACAATTTAAACACTTTTCTGTTGGCAAATTTGACATATCCAGATTCATTCCATCTACTTGAGGTTGTAACTTCTTGATACTCTCATAATTCAAATGTCCTAACCTTTGATGCCATAATTTAATATTTGTATCTGAATTGTTACTAGTTAGCATGGCTGTACTTTGATTAAGGTTCAAAACATATAATTGAGTATTATCTCGTTTTGCTATTGCAATCACACGATTTCCCCTTTGAATTAACCCTTGTGAGTTTTCAAAAATTATTCGATAGCCATTCATTTCTAATTTCCTCACCGAAAGCAAGTTATTAATGAGTCCCGGTACTGACAAAATATTTTTAATTACTATTTTAACTTCCTTTCCGTTTACATAACTAGATACAGTAAGTTCGCCACATATTAAAGCTTGCAAGTACGAACCTGACTTAGCGACTTTGATGTTCATGGGTTTTTCCAATTTCCTTACATTGTCCAATTGTACATCACCACTAACTAAATGATCGGTTGCTCCAGAATCTAGGATCCATTTTCCGTCGTCTGATGAGTTATTTCCCTTGAATGCGACAAAGCTGACATTGTTTTCTTCATCATTTGCACCATCTTGTTGATTATTGGCTACATTTGCAGATTTATTTTTCGTTCCAGGATTCTCTGGTAGTTTGGCAAAACATTCTGACCGTTTATGTCCTACTCTACCACACCTATAACACTTAAACTTAGATTGAGCATTGTTTTTACGACTTGAATTTTCATTTTTATTTGACGAGTTCTGTCCTGTAGTGAATGCTGTCGGGGGTACGGTGTTACTGGTTTTCCTGTTAGCACCTTTCCGTTTTGATTCCTCATCTAAGAGCCTATTTTTCACAAAGCTCACTTTTAAATCGTTTATTGACAACGTCTCGATTGCGGTTACGACTACATCGTATTCAGACGGCATTGTCAATAAAAGGTGACAGACGATATCTGTTTCCTCCACGGTAGCTCCAGTCGAGCGTAAATCGCGAATTAGTTTATCGAATTTTAAAAAATGATTAATTAATGTATCACTACTTGCATTAAATTTAGTCATTAGTAACGTTTTTCGCACGAGTAATTGATTAGCTATGCCTTTCCTTTCAAAAGTCTCGCCTAGTGAATACCATAAATCAAATGCAGTTACCTTGTCTTTTGCGTATTCCAAGTGGCTGTCAGCGATCCTTAGTATTAGCTGCGATTTACATTTCCGATCGCGCTTTCCTAACGTTTCCAGGGTCACCTCCTTAGCAGTCTTTTGTTGCGCCGTGTTGGTAGCTAGAAATTCCACCATGTCGGTGTACGGCTTTTCCACAAACGACAACAAGTCCATCTCGTTCAGCAGCGTCTCCATTCTGAACTTCCAATTGCTAAAATTCGTTCCGTCGAACAGGGGAATGCGATATTTATCCGCGTCCTGTGCCATTTCCGCACCCGTTTATTAATACCGCGATAGGAGCGTCACACGAATCTACTTCTCGGACGATCAGCCCCTCTCAGTGCCCCTTTCACAGAAAAAAAGGAAAAAACAAAACTCACACGTGTCCGCGTGCACACTGTAACGTTAAATACACTTACGGGTATACTGGGCCCATAACCTGTTGGTTTACGTGGAATGTAAATAACGCACAACAAGTATACATCACGAACAAGGAATGCTTTATTAAACTAGTATAAATTGTAATAACTACGAGAATGAGTAAAAAGAAAAAGAAACACGTGTTGACGCTGTAACAGTCGACCGGCAAGAGAGAGAGTCTTCTCGGAGCGGTGCGTGACGGTCCTCAGGGTTATGCTGCCCTTTAACGTCAATGAATTGGCGGGTCATTCAAACTATTTAGAACACTTAAATTGCTGCAATTCAACAGTTTTCATACTTTTTGGATCTATCTTTTTTATCCGAATTAACTCTTGGATCGGATTTTAGTACATTTGATATGCCTGGCGACATCTTTTATATTGTCTTTGTTTACTATTAAAGAAATCTGCGGTTCGGATGTATTTCTATTAACAGTCTTTGTTTTGGTTGATTTTAAGGTTACAATTTCTGTTTGCATATGTGATACAATTGCAATTAAATCATCCAGCTTTTTGTTCATTTGAACATTATCCACCTCGGTATTTGATTGCGGGTTAGAAATCAATAATTGTTGTCCGGACTTACGTGTTTTAGGAAATTCTTCTGCGTTCTTTTTATTACACAATATTTGTGAAACATTAAATCACATATAAAACACGAAAAACTTTTATCTTCGTTGTTAATAATAACTTCACAACGTTTACACAACTGCTCACCATTTTCAGCTTTACTCGATGGCGGCATTATTATACTACTATACATGGATGTAGTGTAGATGGAGGAGTTAATTCACACAAAAATTCTTCTTTCCAGTCTTTATCCTCAAGCAGCAAGGAGCGAGACCGGAAGGTTTTAGAAAAACGTTTTATAGTAGACCAGATGTAAGAAGAGGATAAAGTCCTGCTAAGGGTGCCGCAGAACGCCTTAAAACTGTCGCGTTTTTTGCGCAGTAAGAGTTTCCTGGCTTCCGCCATTGCCTTCCTTGCTGCTATCAGATGAGTTATTTTGCCCGTACAGAAATAAATTTTTTGGAGACGACGACGTTTGTTAACGGCATCGGAACACTCTTTGTCCCACCACGGGCACGGCGAATGTTTCGATTGTGTTTTTTTGGGAGATGGAGAGGCTTTGATGGCAGAAGAGACTAGCCAATAAACTACTTGACAGTAGTCTGGAGATGGCTGACTTGCGTTTAACGAGTTAAGTTCTTTTCTATAAACGTTCCAGTCAATTTTTTTAGGGTTTATTAACCGGGGAGATCTAAGGTCTGGGCTAGGGTTAAAGACATTATTTATTTCCGTGACTATGAGAAAGTGAATGCTACCAAACGTATCCTGGAGAGTAGTTGAATTGCATCTGAACGCAATAACTAAGTCAATAACATTTTTATAGATGTTAGTTGGAGAACCATCATTCAAGATTACCAACCCCAACTGGTCGATAGCAGCTTCTAGTTCTAAGTCATTGCGGTTATGATTGTGATGACCCCAAGCCGGGTGGTGAGCATTAAAATCACCTATTAAGATAAAAAGGTGGGGCATAGAGTTGAGGATGTCCAGCCATTGCTTCCTATTAATAGATCGGTTGGGTGGGCAGTAACCCGACAAAAAGGAGATATTAGCAATAGACGAGATTACAAATTGTACATGGGGGGAGACGTTAAAGGACGGTATTTTAGATTTAGTTCTGAGGGAGTAATGGAAGAATCAAGAGACTCCACCATACCCATCATCTCTGTTATTGTGAAAAGAGCTAAAGCGAGGAATAGATAAGTATTTATTAGGGCGAAGCCAAGTTTCACTAAGAAAAATAGCATTAATTTGGTGTTCTTGGACCAGGTGACACAGATCTGGTTGTTTACCACAGCCAGATTGTATGTTCCAGCTAATTAGCCGAATCGACCCCTGAGCCATTGATAGATTCAGATAAGTTGTGAAGGTTGGATAAAAGATTATTCATGTGAGCAGAGCTATATGCTGGATTAAAAGCTGAGAATTGTTGTATTGTCTTAATAAAAGTATCTACTAGTTTGTGTATAAAGTTTGCGTCACAGAGATTATCTGGTTTATCAACAGGAAAAGCTAAAGGAGTATAAGGAACAGAACTAGAAGAATTGGTTTGAGAACAGGAGGCTTTAGAAATTTTGCGAGAGGGAGGGGATTTAAAGGACCTTCTTCTGCGTTTTGGGGATTGAACCAGCGTCGAATTAAAATCAGAGACATCGCTCAACGAGCTGGCTAAGTTGCTCTTAGCGTTAGCCTTGGAAAGTAGGCGATTCGGGGAGAGGGGTTTCTGTTTAGACACCATCGTGGAAAATAGGTTGCGATTAAGAGTGCGAGGCGGTTCTACTTCAGGTAAGGTAGAAGGGAAGTCCCTAGATAACTGTGTAGGGTTTGTATTTGTTGAAAATCATTTATTGGCCTCGTGAAATGAATAACTATGGAATGCCATGGCTTCTTTAATTTTTGATTGTCTGATATACTCTGGGCAGATTCTGTTTGCAAGGGAGGTTTTATTTTCATTGCTAAAATGTTTACCTTTACAAAATATACAGGTAGGTGACTCTTTAGTAGGACAATCTTCGAGTTTATGATTAGCCGCGCATGCCGGACACCTGGAGGTGTTGCTTCTACAAATTTTAGAGGTGTGGCCATATCGCAGACAGTTGAAGCATTCTATCACTTTTGACACAAATAATTCAACTGGCCTTGAATTGAGGTTATAGTAAAACGTTTGCGGGAGAACGTGTCCCCTGAATGTGACTAAAATAGTGTTAGAAGGTTCATATTGTAAACCCGAGCCATCAATTGATTTGATTTTCCTATTTAATCTTTCCACTTTTAGGATGTCAGTTCGCGACGAATTGCTTGCGTTCGTTTTCATGTCTTCTACCTTAAATTCCTTATCAACTCCGCGTACAATGCCCTTGCATGCGATGTGATGTGACGGAATAAATGCTCTTAATTTATTTGTATTAAATACAAAAATGCCACTTAAAAAGTCGTTGGCTTGATCATATTTTTTGAAAAAAATTACTACACGATTTCGACCTCTGGAATCAACCTTATCCACCGTGTTAGTGTTTGCCGAAATGATTTTGTTACCAATTCCCATAGACGTAATATTCCCGTTAGTGATATCAACTGGTTCAATATAAATTTGATATGGGCCGATGTCTGTGATAATTAATGTGTCCACGAGGTGTGGGTTGGATGAATTATCTCCTTCCATTGACACCTGCATTTTTTCCCCCTTTGAACTCGGCGGTTCACCCATTACGGGGGCCTGTCCGAGACAAGCACACCCAGGGTTAGTATAATTACCAGTAGAAAAAAATAATAAAAAATAAAAAAAATAAAAACAAAAACTCACCCACCCAGGTTAGTTAGGGGGGTTAATCAGGACGGGAGAATTGGGTCCGAGGAAAAAAACAAGCACTGTTCGCGTATCACCTACACCACTGTATAATTTAAACGATCTCCCTTCACCGAGGTTCAGAGAGGAATCCAAAACAACCTCTTTAATTACAATGAACAGCCTGTCAGGTGGTTTTTTCTTATAGGTGCATAATTTGTAATTCACAACCTTTTTATAAAAAATTCTGGAGACTAAAGAGAATACGACCAGGTGCCATCCTCATTGATAGTTTTACTGCGACTATAAAATCACTCTATTCTTATATAAACATTATTGTACATATAAAATAAAACATCCAATTCATAGTATGCATAACACATAATTTACACTGCATTTTACAATTTATAATTTATTATTAAATTGACTTAAACCTTAAACATATTTTTAATAAACATTAACCTTAAACAATGACTATTATATAATTTAAATAGTATTTATTTATCTGATTATTGCACAATTTTAGGTTAAGGTGACGGTACCGACGTACGACTGGTTGCGTCGTATATGGGAAATTATATAGTACGTTTACTTTGTTTTACAAGCAAATTACATAACTGATCATGTCATGCAATGTAGAGATTGAAAGATTGAACTTTTGCTCAAGTCATAAAACAAAATTCAATTTTTTTAAGTTGAGAATAGATTTTTATATTAATTATTATAAACCGTCACTTCTAAAATCTTTGTAAGTACGTTGTTTATTCATATCCTTGATGTTCTATGACAATCAGATTAAACTATGTCCAACTTTAGTAACATATCTTTAAATTAAAACCATTTTTATAAAACTGTTCCACGTAATTTTTAAATAAACCCTTTAGAAAATTTTGTAACGTTGAATTATTAAATTACTAGGCAACTTTTTGTGCAAAGTTAAATCGTTTAGTTCCGCTATTATCTCGTATGTGGCGCTAATATTGCATTGGCTTACTGCTCGTATTTTCGATGCATATTTTCACGGTAAGAATATGAAAGCCACGATAACATGAACGGTTGAATAGATCATATCAACAGCAAAAAAAAAACGTTTTTAGAACAATAACTAACAAGACAAAATAAAACAAATGCCGACATAATAGGATGTTTGAACGATAGCAAATTAATAATTAAAATAATTTAAACTATTATTCTAATTAATAATTAAAACAATAGTTTACATTATTCTAATTATTAATTTACTGTAGATCAATTTGCAAAAACCAGTTATTTTTTATATTTCTGCTTTTGTTTTTGCATAATAATATTACATTGATATGTTTTACTCTTGTTTATAGAGATTTGTCACTAGCAAAGCGTTTATAGCCAAGCTGGTATCTGTTGGTATCTATATAGCAAGTATTCATCTACAAGCCGTGCCTTGTAATTTTTGTTTCTATGTTAAATATTTAATTATTTTGAAAGAGTTATTTAATATTAGTTGTGATGGTGAAGAAAGTTATTGATTGGATGCGGGATGCATATTCAGTTTATCTATTCGTTAATATTGAAGGATACAGAATTATTTTGTCGTGATTATATAATTCTGTCGTGGAATATATTTTTTGTCGTGCTATGTATTATTCCGAAGTGCAACGTATACATATTATTTGTTGCGTAATGTATTATTTTGTCTTGGAATGCATTATTTTGGCGTCGTAAAATTTATTTGATTGGGCATTGCATTTTTTCAGACCACGGCCCTCGTTTTACAATTGTATGAATAATACAAAATACATAATACAAAAAATAATATACGAATTATATACTTTTTAAAATTAGTCTATCTATCTAAACATATTATTTTAGAATTCTAGATGTAAATATAACAAAAAGGATTTTTTGCTATAGTGTTTACGAATATGTTCTTCATATACAGGGAGTCAAAATTACCGGAACATAAATAATTCTCGAACCGTAAAAAAAACCAAAAAAAGTTTTAAACAAATGTTTATTTGGTTTTAAACAAACTGTTGTTTAAATATATTTTTAAAATTTAGGATAGGATGTTTGTTTTATTGTGGAAGTTTAGTAAACTTTTTTTGAATGAACATATTTTTACATTTTTTTAATTTTAAAATTAATTTTGAGTATCTTTTAGTAGAAATATTTTTTTATAAACTGCACCATTTTTGAGTTAATTCAAACTGTTGAACTTCAAATAAAGAAAGTTTTCTCACATACACATTTATTTTAACCAAATAGATAAAAAGAACAATAACATAAAAAACAAATAGCAAAATAATAATTAAAAAATTGTAAAAATGTATAGGATGTTGTATTTAAAAAATTAAAAAGCTTTAAACTTCCATAATAAAATAAACATCCCGTATATTTTTACGTTTTTGTTTTGATGTTATTATTCTTTTTAAACGTTTGGATAAAATCAATGTTTGTAGTGTACATCTTTTATTATTTTATTGGAATTATTTACTAATTTATTGCTATCTTTTTGACTGATTAACAATGAAGTGTCGTCAGCAAATAAAAATGTGTTCTTCTCAGGAATATTGTTAATATATATTAGTTTATCAATGTCGGATGGTGTCCATGTTTCTTCCATGTTACCGTTTTTAAAATTCTCAAATTTCAAAGCATAAATGACAGATTATGTTTTGATTTGTGAAATATCAAGTTAGTATGTTTCAAATGAAGATCAACTGTTGCCACGCTACCACCAACCGATTTGAAATTATGAAACGGTGGTTACTAAATGACAGATGCCGGCGAGAATAGTGAATCAGTGGGACCGTCGCCATATGATTTTAGCCTTATAGCCGTATTCTGAACTTTTTTTACAGCGATGTTAATTAACATTTTGAACGTTGCTAGGCAATATTTAAAAAACTCGATACCTGATTGGTTAAAAATCAATTTCTACAGCGATGTTAGCTAACATCGATGTTAAAATATGTTCTCTTCTGTGCAGGTGCAGATTGTTTTGCACCATATATAAATGTATTGTAACGTAGTTTAGTCGTTAATTAGCATTATAGTAACCACATCTATTAAACATTATTAATAAATAGTCTTTTTTTAAAACGGATTATTTTGTGCTATAAATATAGCTTATATTAGTCTGTTAGTAGAAAATAACTATGCAGGTACATTTCAAAGAGATTATAACATAATTAAGGGCGTAAATCTCTGAGAATTTCCAACTTATCCAATTAGTAGAATATTATCTAAAATTATGAGTAATGCGATTACTGTGTAATTAATAAAATATAGCTGTGTTGTAATAGTGTTAGTAGTTTATTAGTGTTAATATATGTACATAGTATTTACACGTCATTCTGAAAAATTATAAGTAATCTACAATCAAATTATTATAGATTGTTTCTTAAATTGGAAAACTATAATAAAGCAGAAACACTGTCAAATCCGTTTTTTTAGATAAAAATACTATGATTTATATTGTAAAATTATAATTGTAAACTTATACAAATGTAAATTACATTTTACTAAAAAATAGCGGATATAAACTAGATAAAAATTGCACAAACTTATATCATTCAATCACTTTCAATGTTTTAATTTAAATATAGCGCTTCGTTCTACCCTATTCTACTTCATTGCAGCGCCCGTCTAACAGCTTGGCGCAGGTTGATATCCCATCATTCCCATCTACCCTACTCTTCAATTCCTTTGGATCATAGTTGTATGTTGTATTGGTTGCCTAGTTACATGTATGGTACTGAACAATTAATTCTCCTGTCATTCCTGTCAACACTCAACACATACTCAACACCATCGCTGACGAATTTACTGATGTGAAGTATTCAAAATAATAACATTTTAACGACAAATAAATAATTATTGAATAGTTTTCTATTATTCTTAGTGACAGATAATTGTATAAAACTAATTCCTGAATAATGAATGGTGACTGGCTAACCCTAATAAAAAATGCTAAGAAGTCCTGCATAACTCAAAACAACTTAAAAAAAGTTCATTATGCATTTGAAAATGGAAGAGAAATGGTTGAAGAATATAATATGGATACTAATGTGCTAACTAGAAGAGCTTGGAAAGTTAAAGCAGATTTAGGCGGTGATGGAGAATGGGATATTGAAATAGGTGATCCCGAACCATCTGGATTGAAAGGTGTTGAATTAATTAAGGAGAATGTTAATCAGGTGAGATGTGGATTATTTTTAAGTAATTAGAAATAATGGTGTAATAGCTCAATGGTAAAGCACTTGCATATCATGCGAGCAGTCCGGGGTTCGATCCCCGAAATATGGCTGAAATGATAACTTGCTCTATATCCACCAGCGTGGTTCGGAAGTCACGTATTAAGCTGTTGGTCCCATCAAACCACTTTAAACAAGTCGTAGACTTACTGTGGCGATGTAAAATAGCCGTAAAAAGCATAATAATAATAATAATATATAATATACATATACAAATAATTTATTATATGTATATATAACAGCCTATTTATTGATCAAACTTGTATTCTCTAAACTCTAATATAAAAATACCAAACAGGTAAATAATTTAGCAAAAAATCAAAAAAATACAAACAACTTTTGCATTTAGTTTTTAAAACTGGCACTTTTATTATAATTTTTTTGTATTTGACGTAGGTACAGTTATCAAATTACATCATTTATAGCAATGTTTGCAGTGCATGTATTTGTTTTTGTTTATAAATTTGTTACTTGCCACACCATTGCTACTTTCTGATAATACACTGTCACTATCATAGTCACATATAACTAATTTATCTTCCGAAACACTGTTTACATTATTAACATTATGTTCATTTTCATTAAACCACTGCATAACAGTTTCCTTAAAACTATAGTTGCTAAAACGTACATGTTTTGGAGGTCCCGCCATACCAATAAATTTGCAGAAAAGTAAACGATAAGGTGCAATCTGACAGACGGATGCAAACAAGCACCGGTTACTTAATTATGCGATATTCTAGAAAGTGGAAAATATGGTGTCAGAGATTAGGCAAAGTTATAAGTTACTGGACGGTATTGTTTTGTAAATATCAACAAATCAGTCTCACAGATGGCACCTTACCGTTTATTCAATGTATATGAAATATTAAAATTGTAGTATATGTTATAAAATTAATTTTATATGTATTATTGGGGGTTTACTTGTTGAGATTTAATAAAATAAATTCAAAATAGTTATTTAAACCATATATTCCAAAAGTTACGATTTGCACAATTATGTTTTTATTATGTGAACAATACTTGCTAAATAGAAGGCGTTTGTGTATAAATACGCTCTGCACTTAAGCAGCATTGTAATAAAAGTTGCCTAATAATGTGTGAAAAGACGTATTTTTAATTGTTTGTTTAAAATTGTTTAACAAAGAGAGTGAGGCAAATTTTTAGTAATTTTAGTCAAATATACAGATTTAGCACCAAAAAAAAATATTTGGTTGAATTTGGAGAATCGGGATTATTGTATACCTTTACCTAAAACAGTAATATAGTAATAACTGCTTACAAATATCTAATATATATATATAGTAATTAATTCTTATTTCAAAAGTAATAATTTTATTTTAGCAATTAATTTTGATCAAAAACCAACACACGTACATGTTGAAACAAAAAAAATTTGTTTGTTACAATGTCATCACGTTCATGCTTTTTGTAATACATGTTTTTGCACATCAACAAGCAAATTGAACTTCTGTATCATGTTAGTATTAATAATGATATTTAATTATTTTAAATTGTTAATAATGGTCAAATCCATTCATATTCAACAACAAAATCTTTAATCCTGATGATGGTCAATGACCGAAACTAGTTGCTAAAATAAAGTTATTACTTTTGGAATAAGGATTAATTAGTTGTATATATGAACAACCTTTTCTTCTCTTTGGAACAATCATAAACAATTTACACCCAACTGTATAGCAAGGAAAACAACATTATTTTTTCTGTGAAATTTTTCTTGTGTAAGCAACCTGTGTAATTTTAGCATGTAATCATATTATTGACATCATTTGTTTGAATGACAGCAAACAGAGTATAGACTATTATTCTGTTTGTTTGCAATGACATTTTTTAAATTTGACTGCTTTTGCATGAAAATATTAACTAATGACAAAGCAAAGTTTTGCTACAAGAAAATGTAATGCTCAATTGAATAAATTCTATGACGACAAAAAAAAAGAATTGCTGTATAACACGACATAATAAAAAAGTAGAATCGATAACAAAATTGCTTGGTGGGGGGGCTCCACTAAACATTTTATAAATTTGAAATTTGCAAATTATTGACCTGAGCAATTATTATTATCAAAATTTATTTTCTAACAAGCATAACAATTTTTAAATCTAATTTTACGTAACAAATGATGAATAAACCGGATCACCATAGCGAACAAAAGTTTTCATCACTATTTAGAAAAAAATTATCAATAAAAAATGATATCAATACCAGATAAATAAATATCTTAAGCTAAAATCTGATTGTTTTAAAAGTAAGAAGTTTTTGCCTTAGAAATAAATACTTTCTTAACGAATACTCAAAATATTTCATTATAAAGTAAGGTAACCACTTATTGTTTTAACAAATATTTTGTTTGGTCTTTCATTTTTCATTTAAAGTAAGCTTGGTACAAATCAATTTTGAGTATAAATATTGACAGTTTAAACGTTGTTAATGTAATCTGTCATAATATATTTTTTGTAAATGGTTTGGTTATATGTCACGCTGTGAGTGGAATAGCGGGAAAATTAAATTCAAAATAATTTTTGCTAAAATTGTGATAATATATAGGATTTATTGCTTAAAAACATTGTGCGTTACATGTTTTTAATTAATTTTCAAAAAAAGTAGGAATAATAAAGTTTAAATTTGTTTTTTTTGTCATTTGGCTGCAAACATTTTACAGAATAAAATGTCATAAATAAAATAAATTTCAGAGATTTTTACTACCAACCTAAAATATATTTATCATTTTAATCAAAGATCACAATGTAAAATAAATTTAGTTAGACATAGGATTAAGCTATGATTGAAATACTGGCCGCTAGTGGTACAAATGTTTTAGATTGCCTTTTTGGAAATTCTGGCACGTGTCTGCCATGAATTAAAAGATTTGTCAGTAAATTTAATGGATTCTGGAAGTACGCTTCTTGTATTGATGAATAATAATAGCAATAAAACTCACATACAGACTAAAATTTTACTATCTGTACAAAATTTTAGAAGAGCTACAATGAAATTACGACACATCTTTATCTAGGATAACATTAGTTAATAACAGAACCGATATAGCTTCGTCTACTTCAATACATAAAAGGTTTGATTGTGAAACCCCCATAATTTTGATTAATTATTCAAAAGGAACAATTAATCATCAATATTTAAATCATAAGTATAGTAAGTAAGTAAGTCATAGTTTAAATATGATCTATAGTTTTGTAATTTTTAATTCAAAATAAAGTATTTGTTTAAATTTTCTCATCGAAATCGTTTCTTTAAGCTTGCTAACATTACCATTAAAAACAGTTCTCTTGCTTAAAATGTTACTTTCATCACTCGTTATACAATATACTATTATGCACTCATTTGTATATACAGGGTTGGGTAAAAGTATGGGAACACCATTTAGATTATGTAAAAAATGACCTTATTTAAAGTTTTTGTGGAAATTTTAATCTATATAGTGATGGACGGCCTATTGAGGTGACAACGCCATAAATGATTGAAAAAATCTGCAAAATCGTTTTGACAAACCGCAGAGTAAAGGTGAGAGAGATAGCAGAGGCTGTAAGCATTTCAACGGAACTTACATGTAATATTTTACACAAACATTTAACTATGAATAAGCTTTGCGCAAGATGGGTGCCGCGTTTTCTGACACCCAACCAAAACTTGTTTGGCACTGGTTAAACGCAATCTATCCGAATTTTTGCGCTTATTTATTACTGTTGATGAGACTTGGGTCCATCACCACACTCCTGAGACCAAACAACAGTCTAAACAATGGACCACAAATGGGGAACCAGCTTCAAAGGCAAAGACAGTTGCATTGGTTTACAAAGTTATGGCGTTTGTTTTTTGGGATGCACGTGGGATAATTTTTATTGAATCTTCAGAAGGGAAAAATCATCAATCATTGCAAAAATTAGCCCATGAAATTAAGATAAATCGGCCACATTTACGGAAAAAAAGTGCTCTTTCATCAAGACAATGCCCCGGTTCACACTTCAGTCATTGCAATGGCTAAATTCCACCAATTAAAGTTGAATTTTTTTGTCACCCACCATAATCACCAGATTTAGCCTAGTGGACTTCCAATTGTTTTAAATCAAAAAGTGGTTTGGTTGAAAGAGATTTACGAACAATACTGAAGTCATCAACACTGTAAATGACTATTTTGAAGACCTTGACCTATCAGTCTGGCACAACGGTCTTAGAACATCATTGGAACTAGAATGTAGACTATGTTGAGAAATAAACACACACTAACCCAAAAAAGTTTTGTTTTCTTGTTCAGGCTTGGTATATTTTAGGCATTTATTATAAATTTATGAATAAAACGTCACATTTCCTCTCCGGTGGGGGAAATCTATCACATAAAGTGATATCAAAGTGTGCTGCAGAATAGGGCTGATGGCTTACTATTGTATATTATTTAACATAATACAACGTTTTAAGTTTTTTCTTACTCAAAAGAAGTCAATACATTTTGTCTTATCCTGAAAAAATCCAAACTTGAACCACTTGGTATAGCAGTTGAGTAAACTAACCACTACAACATCTAGGAACACTAAAAAATTGTTCTACAAATAGTACTGGCATTTAAACAATTTTTTTAATAATATGTTTGCTCTATTCTGTTAGGCTAACAAATGTAACCTAATAAACAAGCTATTTTATTGATCTTTGCTGTAATAGATTGAAAAATGTACGATTGGGTTGCTTTGCGTTCTTTTGTAAACATCTATCATAATCTGCAGCCTCTTTGGATTGCTGGATCAAGTTTTTAATTTCAATGGATAATGATTTGTTTGTAGTTTACATGTGTTTTATTTATTTATTTAGGTTTTTTGCATAATGAACAATTGCAAATTGTTTGATATTATGTATTATTTATATTTATACAAACAAATTTTGGGTACAGTTAATACAATTTAATTTTTTTTCCATTGTTTTGGTAGTGTTAATTAACTTAATCATTGTATTGTTTTAGCCATTTATAAGTCGAAGAGTAACTCGGATAAATTTGGAATGGCGAATACGAAATTTAACATATCCTCTAGAAACTTACTCTGTGACTGCAGAACTAGGGAATAAATGTATGACTGTAAGAACAACAAATAAGAAGTATTTTAAGAGGATACAAATACCGGAGTTGGAAAGAGTAAATTTAATACCTCAGAACGATAATATACAATTTACTCATAAATTTAATACTTTAATAATAACTGTAAGTATAGTAGTATTAGTATAGCTTTTGATGAATACATTTGCAAAAAATTAAATAATGTGTAACTTTTTGGCTAAGTCAAATCTAGTCTCTTACATATTACACATAGTAGATATACTATATACGAGGTCTGGCTATTAAATAACGAGACTGCTTATCCATCGACTCGAACCGGGTTCCTTTTAAGGCAGACTTGATCTTCGGAAACAGAAAAAAGTCACAGGGTGCTAAATTGCGCGTATTCGAGCACTGGAGTGCCTCTATCGACTAAATAACGGTTCACAGACAGAGCGTTTTTTCACAACTCCGGCCGTTTCTTACAAACTTGCTCTCGCAGTGTTACCAAAACTTTCAAATAGTAAGTTTGGTTTACAGTTTGACCCTCTGCAACCCATTCAGTCATCATGATTGATTTTGGTCACTGTTTGCGGAGTTGAAACTGAGACAGGTCGACCTGGCGTTGGTCATCTTTGGTGCTCTATCGGCCTTCAGAAAATCGGTTACACCATTGGAAAACGCGCACGAGAGAATTCTCACCATAGGCCTCTTTCAACAACTTATAGCACACAGTCAGAGTTTCTTTTTTAATTTAACGAGAAATTTCACATTGATCCGTTGCTCGTGTTTTCCGTCACACATTGTTATCGGGCACGTTCTTTTCTAATAATAATAATAATAATAAATTTATTGGTCATAAAAAACACAAATTACAATGACCAAAGAGTTGTGGATCAGTAAAATAGATCACAAATTGATCAATTCAACTGTCCTTCCTCCAGAACTTTTGTAGAAAAAAAAAAAAAATAATATATTAAAAAAATTAAATATAATCAAAAATAAAATAAAATATAAATTGCTGTAAGTGTGTACAAACACAAACATACATATTAAAATTTTACTCAAACAAAACAGATTTATAGTACGATTTAAATAAATATAAGTTACCTGGCTCATGTTTAGGGTTTAACAACGTTATAAGAAAAGGAGTTTTTAAATAGTTGTAGTCTATGTTTTGAGATACTCAAAAGATCTCTACTTCTAATATTGATGTTATGTACTGTCGATCTAAATCTCAGCTTTTGAAACAAGTGTGGAGGAGTTTTGATATGAATGACCTTGTAGTAAAAACAACCCGAATGTAACTTATGACGACTAGTATTACAAAAATTAAAATTAGACAAAACAAGTGATTTGCATAGTATTTCCTAACCGTTCTATTCATAAAGTGGCGATTTATGTAAATAGAATTTAGAGCTAAATAAGACTTTTGTATTAAGAGTTAAGTACTTTTCTTAAAATGAAGATCACTAATTAGAATGCTTAAATTTTTGGTGTAATCAGTGAAACTCAACAGTTCATTATCAATAACTATTTTGATTTTCTGCTTAACTAAGTTTCTTGATTTGATTGATCCAAAAACCATAAGTCATTGGTAAAAATAGTGTACAGCAAAGGACCTAAAATAGATAACTGTGGTACACCTAATTTAACCTCCACTGAAGAAGGATTGCTGTTTTCTATACACACTGTTTGTTTACAATCACTTAGATATGAAATAATTAAATCAAGCAGCAGAATCCAAATCAATAAAATTAAAAATTGATATTAAAGTAGTGTGACAAATTATATCACATGCTTTACTGTAATCCAATAGAGCCAGTATTGTTACTTTTTTATCATCAGTTGCTTTAAGAATCTCATCTACTACTTGAGTAGGTGCAGTAGAGCAACTATAACCCTGCCTAAATTCTGACTGTTCATTTGGCAACACTTTCTCAAGTACTTTTGACATAGTGGGAAGAAGGCTAATGGGCCTCAAGTCATTAAATGTTAATGGGTTGCTAATTTTGGCTATTGGGATGACAATGGCATCTTTCCAGCACTTAGGAAATCTAGATGTTGTAATGCATGAATTGACTATGTAAGTGATAATTTCAATTAGCTTATCTGAGCAAAGGTTTAACATTTTTAACTTGAACAAGAAGTTGTTTGAAACTTTAAGTTTAATGTAAATGGTTGTTTAAAATTGTTGTTGAAATAATCTAGTATATCATTATTTAGAGGAGTTTAGAAAATGGTTATTTAAAGCATCAACATTTTTCAAATTAGTTGGTATAACAGATTGTTTCTTATGTCAAATTGTGGCGAGCATCGTAACATGTGCAATGTAAATAGCAATTGTAAATAGTTAATGTAGTTGTAAAATTGGTAATCCTAATCCCAATATTAAGTAAACGTCTGGCGACACAGAATAGGGTTTTTCCCACCGGATAATAGATATTATGTAAATTCGATAATCCAGTTGTATCTCTTAGAACGACGATAATAAACCAGGCGGCGACATATTTATTTATTTATTTATTCAATTGCCTTTTTTACCTTTCGGTGTCAGGCGTATACATTATTAGTTTGTGTAATATTTTCTCCATTTCTTCCTATCCTTTGCTATCTCTTTTATTTCTTCCCACGTGTTTCCTTTTCTTGTAGCTTCTTCCTTTATTGCGCTGTTCCATTCTTTTCTGGGTATTCCTCTTTTTTGTTCTCCTGTTACTCTTGTCTCATAAATTTTCTTAGTATTTCTTTCTTCACTCATTCTTCCTCCTTTTGCTCTATTTTTATCTTCTGTCCCTGACCATATCAGCATGTAACCCTTGTGTATCGTATTTATCCCCCTTCCTTTCTTTTTTGTTTCCGTAATTCCTAGTATTGCTGTTTTATGTTTTATCATTTCTTCGACTATTTCTTCCTCTTTTCCTTTTACGCTTCTTACATTCCATGTTCCTATTCTAATTTTGTTTTCGTATTCAGTATCCTTTTTCGTTTCCTTTTCCATAGCATTTCCTCTGTTTCTTTTTTCTTTGGCCGATATTTTTCTTTTTTCTTCTAATAGTTTTTTGAATTTTTTGCACCCTGTTCCCCCCTTTCTATCAATCCTTTTTCTTTCTCGTCCCATGTATATTGTATTCCATTCATTTCCATTTTTCTGTATCCTGCTTTTACTCTATTTCCCTTTTCTCTCTCTTCTTTGGCAATATTTCTTATTTGTTTTTGAACATTTCTTTCTTCTATTGTTAGGTCGTTATCTATGTAGATTTTTTTCCCTCTTAAGTTGCTTTTTGCTTTCATGATTTCTTGTTTTTTTTCCCATGTTTCAATTTCAGCTACCACTACTTTTACCTTCCCTTCTTTATTTATCTTGTATGCCTTCTTAATTTTCACGTTCACTTTCAACTCTTCTTTTATGAACTTTTCTATGTCTTCAATCGTGTTTTCTGTCTGTTCTTCTCTTCCTGTTATTATTATATTATTCTTCCTCTCTCTTTTCTCTTTTTCGTTTTCTTTTGTTTCTAATAAATCAATTCTTCTCATCATTTCCATCTTCACCGTTTTCCATTCCTCTTCCTTTTCTTCATGTTCTTTTTTCATTTGTTTTAACTCGTTTTTCACGCTTTGTATCTCTTCTTTTAGTTCTTCTGTCCCTTTTTTGACTTCCTTTATCATTTCTTTCATCATTTCTTTAAGTTCATCCATTTCCTTATTTGTATTTTCCACTTTTACTTCTTTATTATCCTTTCCAAAATCCACTCTTTTATTCTCTTCTCTTTTTCTTTGCTCTGGTGATCTCAGTATCTTTTTAGATTTTCTAAAGTGATTTTCTCCCTCTTTGTTCATTATTTCTTCCTCTCTTTTCCTTTTAGTTATATCTTCTTCAACTTCCTTCATTTATTTGTTATTCAGAATCCGGCGGCGACATAATGTATCTTTAATTAGGGTTTCCAAGAATATTCGATTTGACCGTAGTATATAAGCTGTGCATCCTGTAAAATAAGTATTCAGTCTCAGACCATAGTTATAAATGTATCCAAATATTCATAATAAAATTAAAGCAAGCAATATTACGTTTTCTTATTTGTGTCAACCGAAATAACCCAAAAAATATTAAGTTTCTTAAGTTCTTTCTATAGATAAACCTAATATTACCACAGTTTTTCCGACACTCAAATTCTAGATAAGCCTTTTGCTTTACACAAATAGCTTTTGTAGTTAAATTTCGCATTTCTTTATAGACATTGAAATGTTTGGTTAATTGTGTTTGCTTAAAAGTAGTGATGCCGCTGGAACCGAATCCAGATCCGGTATCCGGCAGATCCGGCCAATATTTGAAAGATTCGGTTCCGGCCGGATCTTGATAACTATCCGGTCGGATTCGGGCAGATCCGATTTTTTTTAAATAAATGAAAAGTAGAATAAAAATGTAAAAAACAAGTGAAATTTATTGATAAATATTAATAAAAATATTGTATTAATTAAAATTAATTAATTAATCAAAATTATCAATAATATTTAAATTATAATGTAGGAATATTAATTTTTCTCTCCATGATTTGCGGTCAGTTAATTTTTTGGATCCGGCGACATCACTACTTAAAAGGTTTTAAAGCATCGTTTCTTATCTTCATCATTTCTTTAATGTTGTATGTTAGCCAAGGAGCTGGAGGTCTAGAAGTTTTAAATGTTTTAATAGGAGCATGAACATAAAATAATTGAACTAAATTACTATTAAAAAATTGAAGCTGATCGTCTACATTATTCATATCATATATTTGATACCAAGGAACACAGTAAAGATCAGAAATAAATTCATCATAAATGAAATGACTGAAATCACGTGATAACACAGTTAATAAAAGAGAACAAAAAGTTAAACAGTGGTCACTTAATCTATAAGTACTCTACCCCTGATTTGGTTACAGTTTCTAGATCATTAACAATAACCAAATCTAGAAGAGTTGCCGTAGTTTCAGTAATTCTTGTTGGTTTAGAAATAATCTGGTACATGTCAAGTGAATCTAATAAAGTATAAAATCTTTGCGACTGGTAATGCAGTTTTAATAAGTCAATATTAAAATCTCTCATACAAACTAAAAAGACCGTCCTGCAAATTAAAATCATAAACTACTCTTTCAAAGCTGTCCATAAATGACATAGGTCGCCGGTAGGTGGCTGAAGTTAGCGTTGGTTTTGTATTTGCCTTATCGTTGCTTTTTGTTCGGGTACGTCTGTTCTTGGTTCATGCGTTAGCGTGCGTTACAGCTGCTCAGCAAAATAATGTTTAATCGGAAAACTAGGCAACTTATGATGCACAAACTAATGTTTGCTCTCTCGCACTCATGCCTCACGTGTTTTATTTTTCTCTCACAATTACATTCTTACATTTTATGAGCCAAAGATATTAGAATTAATGAAGCGCTCATTTTGATTAAAACAATCACAGTATCGTTATTAACAAACAATTGATTTTTAAATTACCACCATTTGTTTCTAAACAAAATGATAGATGCAATCAGAAATAGAAAATTTTCAATCAGTCGATATTTACAAACATTTTAATTAATCGAGCCGACTTAATTAATTTGATCATAAAATTGTTATAAGAAAAAACATCATTTTTAAATTTGCACCATTTGTTTGTTACTGGTTAAGGAAGTGATAGAATCAATCAAAAATCAAAAATTTATGGGTCGGTATTTATAGACAATTTAATTAATCGAGCGCGCCTTGATTAATTTTGATCATAAAAACGTTATAAGAAAAAACATTCTTTTTAAATTTGCACCATTTGTTTGTTACTGGTTAAAGAAGTGATAGAATCAATCAAAAATTAAAAATTTATGGGTCGTCGGTATTTATAGACAATTTAATTAATCGAGCGCCTTGATTAATTTTGATCATAAAAACGTTATAAGAAAAAACATTCTTTTTAAATTTGCACCATTTGTTTGTTACTGGTTACAGAAGTGATAGAATCAATCAAAAATTAAAAATGTATGGGTCGTCGGTATTTATAGACAATTTAATTAATCGAGCGCCTTGATTAATTTTGATCATAAAAACGTTATAAGAAAAAACATTCTTTTTAAATTTGCACCATTTGTTTGTTACTGGTTACAGAAGTGATAGAATCAATCAAAAATTAAAAATGTATGGGTCGTCGGTATTTATAGACAATTTAATTAATCGAGCGCCTTGATTAATTTTGATCATAAAAACGTTATAAGAAAAAACATCATTTCTAAATTTGCACCATTTGTTTGTTACTGGTTAAGGAAGGGATAGAATTAATCAAAAATTAAAGATTTATGGGTCGTCAGTATTTATAGACAATTTAATTAATCGAGCGCCTTGATTAATTTTGATCATAAAAACGTTATAAGAAAAAACATTCTTTTTAAATTTGCACCATTTGTTTGTTACTGGTTACAGAAGTGATAGAATCAATCAAAAATTAAAAATGTATGGGTCGTCGGTATTTATAGACAATTTAATTAATCGAGCGCCTTGATTAATTTTGATCATAAAAACGTTATAAGAAAAAACATCATTTCTAAATTTGCACCATTTGTTTGTTACTGGTTAAGGAAGGGATAGAATTAATCAAAAATTAAAGATTTATGGGTCGTCAGTATTTATAGACAATTTAATTAATCGAGCGCCTTGATTAATTTTGATCATAAAAACGTTATAAGAAAAAACATTCTTTTTAAATTTGCACTATTTGTTTGTTACTGGTTACAGAAGTGATAGAATCAATCAAAAATTAAAAATGTATGGGTCGTCGGTATTTATAGACAATTTAATTAATCGAGCGCCTTGATTAATTTTGATCATAAAAACGTTATAAGAAAAAACATCATTTCTAAATTTGCACCATTTGTTTGTTACTGGTTAAGGAAGGGATAGAATTAATCAAAAATTAAAGATTTATGGGTCGTCAGTATTTATAGACAATTTAATTAATCGAGCGCCTTGATTAATTTTGATCATAAAAACGTTATAAGAAAAAACATTCTTTTTAAATTTGCACCATTTGTTTGTTACTGGTTACAGAAGTGATAGAATCAATCAAAAATTAAAAATGTATGGGTCGTCGGTATTTATAGACAATTTAATTAATCGAGCGCCTTGATTAATTTTGATCATAAAAACGTTATAAGAAAAAACATTCTTTTTAAATTTGCACTATTTGTTTGTTACTGGTTACAGAAGTGATAGAATCAATCAAAAATTAAAAATGTATGGGTCGTCGGTATTTATAGACAATTTAATTAATCGAGCGCCTTGATTAATTTTGATCATAAAAACGTTATAAGAAAAAACATCATTTCTAAATTTGCACCATTTGTTTGTTACTGGTTAAGGAAGGGATAGAATTAATCAAAAATTAAAGATTTATGGGTCGTCAGTATTTATAGACAATTTAATTAATCGAGCGCCTTGATTAATTTTGATCATAAAAACGTTATAAGAAAAAACATTCTTTTTAAATTTGCACCATTTGTTTGTTACTGGTTACAGAAGTGATAGAATCAATCAAAAATTAAAAATGTATAGGTCGTCGGTATTTATAGACAATTTAATTAATCGAGCGCCTTGATTAATTTTGATCATAAAAACGTTATAAGAAAAAACATCATTTCTAAATTTGCACCATTTGTTTGTTACTGGTTAAGGAAGGGATAGAATTAATCAAAAATTAAAGATTTATGGGTCGTCAGTATTTATAGACAATTTAATTAATCGAGCGCCTTGATTAATTTTGATCATAAAAACGTTATAAGAAAAAACATTCTTTTTAAATTTGCACCATTTGTTTGTTACTGGTTACAGAAGTGATAGAATCAATCAAAAATTAAAAATGTATGGGTCGTCGGTATTTATAGACAATTTAATTAATCGAGCGCCTTGATTAATTTTGATCATAAAAACGTTATAAGAAAAAACATTCTTTTTAAATTTGCACCATTTGTTTGTTACTGGTTAAAGAAGTGATAGAATCAATCAAAAATTAAAAATTTATGGGTCGTCGGTATTTATAGACAATTTAATTAATCGAGCGCCTTGATTAATTTTGATCATAAAAACGTTATAAGAAAAAACATTCTTTTTAAATTTGCACTATTTGTTTGTTACTGGTTACGAAAGTGATAGAATCAATCAAAAATTAAAAATTTATGGGTCGTCGGTATTTATAGACAATTTAATTAATCGAGCGCGCCTTGATTAATTTTGATCATAAAAACGTTAATTTATTGGCGAGTAATAGTTTTAATTACCAACCAATGCACCGTGTGAGCGGCTGGATTTTTTGCTTAATAGGTTCCACATTACCTCATACAATATTACATTTTGCTTATTAACAATACATTTTGCTTATTAACAATTAACAAAACAAAAAAAAATTGTTGTTTTACAAAGCAATCAATGTACCCTGCAAACCACTGGCTTTTTTTTAATGTGAACACCTTAATTAATATATCAAGTGAGACATATAAATAAGACAATTGCAGCTTATAAAAGATATTGAAATAGTTACTAATAGTAATTTTTTAAATTAAATAATATCACATGTGTGTGTTGGTGTGAAATAAAATTTATAAATTTAGTCGGCATAAAAGAGCAAAAAAGTTCTATCTATGTATGTTTTTTTTTTTGTTGGGTTTTGTGATAAAGTAAATCAAACATGTGCGTGTACTATTGCCTATTCAATATATAATTGTGTTTAATAAAAAACGCTACTATTGAATGAATGGCTTTTTCGTAGTATTCGTTCTTAACACCACTTATCTTTACATATTTTAAGTGATAAATTTTTATTTTATGTTTTGAATTCCTTTTGTATTAAGTCTCAAATAAAACTCTAACTGAAGTTTTTATTTTATTTTAATATGCAAAATCAAGTACATACTTGAAAATTTTATCAGCGTTACAAAATTGATGTTTTTAATCTTTATCTTTGTAATTTTGGAATTATTACATGATCTATTTTTTCTTTACTAACTTCCACCCTTGTCAATCAAACAAAATTGTAATATTAATCAACTTCTATAGCATTTTACATTGAAAAAATAAATAGATAAAATATTGCAAAGTATCTGAGTAAATAATTATTCTAAATCTTAGTTTGTTTATGTTGTTTGTGAGATAATATAGCCTTTATTGTTATCGTTAAAAGGCAAAATCAATTAAAAAAAATGGAAATCTTATTGACCACTTAACTACTTAATTTGTTTCTATAAAAAATATCCTTACTAAAAAAATACTATTAAAGTATTGCAAAAAAAATATTTTACATAAATAATATGCTGTTTGTTTTTGAACTTGAAAACGGTCATAATTAGGTAGTTAATTTTTTTATATTGCTGACAAAATAAAAATACACTTAAATATATATATTCTTATAATTAAAATTAGATAATTTAAGATTTAATTGTGGATTCTGAAAATAAATCTTACGCTGAAGTTATAGCGCATATAACATAAAATGAAAAACTCTTTGATTGATTAATGATTAAATTGAACAATTTTCAAGGTTAGCAAAAAGCCATATATGTTCGATACTGCTGTGATGTTAATATATTTCAGGACTGCAACAAACCTTTTTAGAATAAAGGACAGACACGGTACTTATAAAATTGTTCTAAATAAAAATTGATTTTAAATAACAAATCAAAATTATAAAACTAATAAGTACTTAACATATTTTTGTGTTTATACAAATATATTTTTTTTGTTCTTGTAATTAATACTAAATCCCAATCTACGCAATGCGCAATGTCTAAGGTCTATTCAAAAAGACGCTACACTAAAAGTATACAAACAAAACAACACGTGAACACATGCAAGCCTGCATGCGATTGGTCTTTACCAGGGGGGCTCTATCCAGACCCTATTAAAGTGAGATTTAATACTTAGTGAAATATTTGCGGTTGTTAAGAAAATATTTAAAATTATGAATGTAATATCTGCACTTTCTTAAAACTTATTAATATACCTGAAATATCTTTTTAATTAGTGTTTTCCTATCTTTCAATCTTTATAAATCCTTTATATTATTGTCTTGCAACCCTGTAAATGTAATAAACTTATCACTTGCTAATAAAATTTTATTATTCATTAATAATTATAGTTTCGTAATTGTTAATAAACAATTTGTAATATCCCATCAGGTGATATAGAATCTAAGGTGTCTACAGCAAAAAAGTGAGCCCATTATACCGTGCGATGCATTGGTGCATTGAATGCTTAGTAAAACTATCACTCGTCGATAATTTTTTTATTAATAAACTTATCACTTGCTAATAAAATTTTATTATTCATTGAAAATTATAGTTTCTTAATTGTTAATAAACAACCTATAATATTCCATCAGGTAATATAAAACCTATTAAGGTGACTACAACAAAAAAAGCGAACCGCTCATACCGTGCGGTGCATCGGTGCATCGGTGCATTGATTGCTTAGTAAAACTATCACTCGCCAATAGTTTTTTTATTTTTTTTTAAATTATAGTTTCTTAATTGTTAATAAGCAATCTGTAATATTCTACCAGGTGGTGATATAAAACCTATAAAAGTGTCTAGAGCAAAAAAAGCGAACTGCTCATACCGTGCGATTTATCGGTGCTTTGATTGCTTAGTAAAAATATCACTCGTCAATAAAAATTTTCTTTTCTTTGAAAATTATACTTTCTTAATTGTTAATAAACAATCTGTAATATTCCATCAGGTGATATAGAATCTATTCTTTATTGCACATAAAATTTGTATTTATTATGTTTTTTTAATTAAGTTAATTGTCTATATTATAACAAAACAGTATAATTATGTTTAACTTAAGTTGTACTTGCTGTTATTTGTACCTAACTGCAAAACTTATTTTTTAATTCGTAAATTTACTCAAATAAATATAAAGAGAATTCAATTTAATGAATTTGCTGGGCGAGTGTAATGTACAGTTATGTGTGCGCAACACGTCATAAAAACGACGCAAGAACGGGAAACTTCAGCGAAGTTAATGTCTATCTATCTATTTATGCTCAAACTCTATTCGTAGATTCTAGCAAAATCTTTAAACTTCACAATTTAATTAAAATTATAGCTCTTATTAATATAAATTGCGTTGTACAGAATATAGAACATGTTTTCTAGATTATTTTTTAAGTAATTTGTAATGTCTTTTTCTAATCTTAATTAGCAATGTTCCAATTGTACAGGGTGTATAAAGATAAAAAAATGCATCCGTGCGAGCAAGCAAAATAAAAAAAAAACTATTCATTAATATAAATTGAAATGATATTTGTTTGTTAAATAGTTTACAACGACTTTATTCCTACGGGAAACCGCAAAGTCTGTCATTGCCACTTTAAATGCGAAAATTTATTACTACGTTCATTCATATATATTATTTTTTTCAATTTACTTACAATAACAAAGAAAAATTTACGAGGAATGAGCTCGCCGACTGAATCAACATGTTATACAAAAAACTACCCATTGTATATATATATACTTAAATGAATTGCAATTTTGTTTGAAATACACGAAGGCTACTTTATTATTAATAAATTAATTAATGTTTATATTAAGTACTATTTTTTATCAATATAAATTATCAATTCAATATTAATCAAATTTATTAAAAAACTTGAAACTGCTATGGTATACAAACTCAAAATTTTTAAAGAACGAAAAATCCTAAACTTACGTGCATTTATATTTTCAAATGTGGCGTATAATATGCTTATAATAATATGTACATCATTGTTTGACAATTTTATCAATCACAACCATCAAACAAAAAATCGCATTGATCTCAAAACTCCTGCAGATAAATCTATAACCTCTTTTTTGTCTTTTGCTTATTGTTTTACATTGTTAATGTTTTTAGTACATTTCTTATTTTTTACATTATATACTTTGTATATTTTAGGTGTGTATGAACGCTAATAATACTACAAAAATAATAAACTTCATTTGAACGAGAATAACAGTAAATTTAGTTTTACACAATTTATATTAATTATTTGTTATTAAAAACTTGTTTGCGTAAAAATTTTTAATTTTTGATTGATTCTATAACTTCCTTAACCAGTAACAAACAAATGGTGCAAATTTAAAAATGATGTTTTTTCTTATAACGTTTTTATGATCAAAATTAATCAAGGCGCTCGATTAATTAAATTGTCTATAAATACCGACGACCCATAAATTTTTAATTTTTGATTGATTCTATCACTTCCGTAACCAGTAACAAACAAATAGTGCAAATTTAAAAATAATGTTTTTTCTTATAACGTTTTTATGATCAAAATTAATCAAGGCGCGCTCGATTAATTAAATTGTCTATAAATACCGACGACCCATACATTTTTAATTTTTGATTGATTTTATCACTTCCGTAACCAGTAACAAACAAATAGTGCAAATTTAAAAATGATGTTTTTTCTTATAACGTTTTTATGATCAAAATTAATCAAGGCGCTCGATTAATTAAATTGTCTATAAATACCGACGACCCATAAATTTTTAATTTTTGATTGATTCTATCACTTCCTTAACCAGTAACAAACAAATGGTGCAAATTTAAAAATGATGTTTTTTCTTATAACGTTTTTATGATCAAAATTAATCAAGGCGCTCGATTAATTAAATTGTCTATAAATACCGACGTCCCATAAATTTTTAATTTTTGATTGATTCTATCACTTCCTTAACCAGTAACAAACAAATGGTGCAAATTTAAAAATGATGTTTTTTCTTATAACGTTTTTATGATCAAAATTAATCAAGGCGCTCGATTAATTAAATTGTCTATAAATACCGACGACCCATAAATTTTTAATTTTTGATTGATTTTATCACTTCCGTAACCAGTAACAAACAAATAGTGCAAATTTAAAAAGAAAGTTTTTTCTTATAACGTTTTTATGATCAAAATTAATCAAGGCGCGCTCAATTAATTAAATTGTCTATAAATACCGACGACTTATACATTTTTAATTTTTGATTGATTTTATCACTTCCGTAACCAGTAACAAACAAATAGTGCAAATTTAAAAAGAATGTTTTTTCTTATAACGTTTTTATGATCAAAATTAATCAAGGCGCGCTCAATTAATTAAATTGTCTATAAATACCGACGACCCATAAATTTTTAATTTTTGATTGATTCTATCACTTCCTTAACCAGTAACAAACAAATGGTGCAAATTTAAAAATGATGTTTTTTCTTATAACGTTTTTATGATCAAAATTAATCAAGGCGCTCGATTAATTAAATTGTCTATAAATACCGACGACCCATAAATTTTTAATTTTTGATTGATTCTATCACTTCCGTAACCAGTAACAAACAAATAGTGCAAATTTAAAAATAATGTTTTTTCTTATAACGTTTTTATGATCAAAATTAATCAAGGCGCGCTCGATTAATTAAATTGTCTATAAATACCGACGACCCATACATTTTTAATTTTTGATTGATTTTATCACTTCCGTAACCAGTAACAAACAAATAGTGCAAATTTAAAAATGATGTTTTTTCTTATAACGTTTTTATGATCAAAATTAATCAAGGCGCTCGATTAATTAAATTGTCTATAAATACCGACGACCCATAAATTTTTAATTTTTGATTGATTCTATCACTTCCTTAACCAGTAACAAACAAATGGTGCAAATTTAAAAATGATGTTTTTTCTTATAACGTTTTTATGATCAAAATTAATCAAGGCGCTCGATTAATTAAATTGTCTATAAATACCGACGACCCATAAATTTTTAATTTTTGATTGATTTTATCACTTCCGTAACCAGTAACAAACAAATAGTGCAAATTTAAAAAGAAAGTTTTTTCTTATAACGTTTTTATGATCAAAATTAATCAAGGCGCGCTCAATTAATTAAATTGTCTATAAATACCGACGACTTATACATTTTTAATTTTTGATTGATTTTATCACTTCCGTAACCAGTAACAAACAAATAGTGCAAATTTAAAAAGAATGTTTTTTCTTATAACGTTTTTATGATCAAAATTAATCAAGGCGCGCTCAATTAATTAAATTGTCTATAAATACCGACGACCCATAAATTTTTAATTTTTGATTGATTCTATCACTTCCTTAACCAGTAACAAACAAATGGTGCAAATTTAAAAATGATGTTTTTTCTTATAACGTTTTTATGATCAAAATTAATCAAGGCGCTCGATTAATTAAATTGTCTATAAATACCGACGACCCATAAATTTTTAATTTTTGATTGATTCTATCACTTCCTTAACCAAAAACAAACAATTATTGCAAATTTAAAAATGATGTTTTTTCTTATAACGGTTTTATGATCAAAATTAATCAAGGCGCGCTCGATTAATTAAATTGTCTATGAATACCGACGACTTATACATTTTTAATTTTTGATTGATTTTATCACTTCCGTAACCAGTAACAAACAAATAGTGCAAATTTAAAAAGAATGTTTTTTCTTATAACGTTTTTATGATCAAAATTAATCAAGGCGCGCTCAATTAATTAAATTGTCTATAAATACCGACGACCCATAAATTTTTAATTTTTGATTGATTCTATCACTTCCGTAACCAGTAACAAACAAATAGTGCAAATTTAAAAAGAATGTTTTTTCTTATAACGTTTTTATGATCAAAATTAATCAAGGCGCTCGATTAATTAAATTGTCTATAAATACCGACGACCCATAAATTTTTAATTTTTGATTGATTTTATCACTTCCGTAACCAGTAACAAACAAATAGTGCAAATTTAAAAAGAATGTTTTTTCTTATAACGTTTTTATGATCAAAATTAATCAAGGCGCGCTCAATTAATTAAATTGTCTATAAATACCGACGACCCATAAATTTTTAATTTTTGATTGATTCTATCACTTCCTTAACCAGTAACAAACAAATGGTGCAAATTTAAAAATGATGTTTTTTCTTATAACGTTTTTATGATCAAAATTAATCAAGGCGCTCGATTAATTAAATTGTCTATAAATACCGACGACCCATAAATTTTTAATTTTTGATTGATTTTATCACTTCCGTAACCAGTAACAAACAAATAGTGCAAATTTAAAAAGAAAGTTTTTTCTTATAACGTTTTTATGATCAAAATTAATCAAGGCGCGCTCAATTAATTAAATTGTCTATAAATACCGACGACTTATACATTTTTAATTTTTGATTGATTTTATCACTTCCGTAACCAGTAACAAACAAATAGTGCAAATTTAAAAAGAATGTTTTTTCTTATAACGTTTTTATGATCAAAATTAATCAAGGCGCGCTCAATTAATTAAATTGTCTATAAATACCGACGACCCATAAATTTTTAATTTTTGATTGATTCTATCACTTCCTTAACCAGTAACAAACAAATGGTGCAAATTTAAAAATGATGTTTTTTCTTATAACGTTTTTATGATCAAAATTAATCAAGGCGCTCGATTAATTAAATTGTCTATAAATACCGACGACCCATAAATTTTTAATTTTTGATTGATTCTATCACTTCCTTAACCAAAAACAAACAATTATTGCAAATTTAAAAATGATGTTTTTTCTTATAACGGTTTTATGATCAAAATTAATCAAGGCGCGCTCGATTAATTAAATTGTCTATGAATACCGACGACTTATACATTTTTAATTTTTGATTGATTTTATCACTTCCGTAACCAGTAACAAACAAATAGTGCAAATTTAAAAAGAATGTTTTTTCTTATAACGTTTTTATGATCAAAATTAATCAAGGCGCGCTCAATTAATTAAATTGTCTATAAATACCGACGACCCATAAATTTTTAATTTTTGATTGATTCTATCACTTCCGTAACCAGTAACAAACAAATAGTGCAAATTTAAAAAGAATGTTTTTTCTTATAACGTTTTTATGATCAAAATTAATCAAGGCGCTCGATTAATTAAATTGTCTATAAATACCGACGACCCATAAATTTTTAATTTTTGATTGATTTTATCACTTCCGTAACCAGTAACAAACAAATAGTGCAAATTTAAAAAGAATGTTTTTTCTTATAACGTTTTTATGATCAAAATTAATCAAGGCGCGCTCAATTAATTAAATTGTCTATAAATACCGACGACCCATAAATTTTTAATTTTTGATTGATTCTATCACTTCCTTAACCAGTAACAAACAAATGGTGCAAATTTAAAAATGATGTTTTTTCTTATAACGTTTTTATGATCAAAATTAATCAAGGCGCTCGATTAATTAAATTGTCTATAAATACCGACGACCCATAAATTTTTAATTTTTGATTGATTTTATCACTTCCGTAACCAGTAACAAACAAATAGTGCAAATTTAAAAAGAAAGTTTTTTCTTATAACGTTTTTATGATCAAAATTAATCAAGGCGCGCTCAATTAATTAAATTGTCTATAAATACCGACGACTTATACATTTTTAATTTTTGATTGATTTTATCACTTCCGTAACCAGTAACAAACAAATAGTGCAAATTTAAAAAGAATGTTTTTTCTTATAACGTTTTTATGATCAAAATTAATCAAGGCGCGCTCAATTAATTAAATTGTCTATAAATACCGACGACCCATAAATTTTTAATTTTTGATTGATTCTATCACTTCCTTAACCAGTAACAAACAAATGGTGCAAATTTAAAAATGATGTTTTTTCTTATAACGTTTTTATGATCAAAATTAATCAAGGCGCTCGATTAATTAAATTGTCTATAAATACCGACGACCCATAAATTTTTAATTTTTGATTGATTCTATCACTTCCTTAACCAAAAACAAACAATTATTGCAAATTTAAAAATGATGTTTTTTCTTATAACGGTTTTATGATCAAAATTAATCAAGGCGCGCTCGATTAATTAAATTGTCTATAAATACCGACGACCCATACATTTTTAATTTTTGATTGATTTTATCACTTCCGTAACCAGTAACAAACAAATAGTGCAAATTTAAAAAGAATGTTTTTTCTTATAACGTTTTTATGATCAAAATTAATCAAGGCGCTCGATTAATTAAATTGTCTATAAATACCGACGACCCATAAATTTTTAATTTTTGATTGATTCTATCACTTCCTTAACCAAAAACAAACAATTATTGCAAATTTAAAAATGATGTTTTTTCTTATAACGGTTTTATGATCAAAATTAATCAAGGCGCGCTCGATTAATTAAATTGTCTATAAATACCGACGACCCATACATTTTTGATTTTTGATTGATTCTATCACTTCCTTAACCAGTAACAAACAAATGGTGCAAATTTAAAAATGATGTTTTTTCTTATAACGTTTTTATGATCAAAATTAATCAAGGCGCTCGATTAATTAAATTGTCTATAAATACCGACGAACCATAAATTTTTAATTTTTGATTGATTTTATCACTTCCGTAACCAGTAACAAACAAATAGTGCAAATTTAAATAGAATGTTTTTTCTTATAACGTTTTTATGATCAAAATTAATCAAGGCGCGCTCAATTAATTAAATTGTCTATAAATACCGACAACCCATAAATTTTTAATTTTTGATTGATTCTATCACTTCCTTAACCAAAAACAAACAATTAATGCAAATTTAAAAATGATGTTTTTTCTTATAACGGTTTTATGATCAAAATTAATCAAGGCGCTCGATTAATTAAATTGTCTATAAATACCGACGACCCATAAATTTTTAATTTTTGATTGATTCTATCACTTCCTTAACCAGTAACAAACAAATGGTGCAAATTTAAAAATGATGTTTTTTCTTATAACGTTTTTATGATCAAAATTAATCAAGGCGCTCGATTAATTAAATTGTCTATAAATACCGACGACCCATAAATTTTTAATTTTTGATTGATTCTATCACTTCCTTAACCAGTAACAAACAAATGGTGCAAATTTAAAAATGATGTTTTTTCTTATAACGTTTTTATGATCAAAATTAATCAAGGCGCTCGATTAATTAAATTGTCTATAAATACCGACGACCCATAAATTTTTAATTTTTGATTGATTCTATCACTTCCTTAACCAGTAACAAACAAATGGTGCAAATTTAAAAATGATGTTTTTTCTTATAACGTTTTTATGATCAAAATTAATCAAGGCGCTCGATTAATTAAATTGTCTATAAATACCGACGACCCATAAATTTTTAATTTTTGATTGATTCTATCACTTCCTTAACCAGTAACAAACAAATGGTGCAAATTTAAAAATGATGTTTTTTCTTATAACGTTTTTATGATCAAAATTAATCAAGGCGCTCGATTAATTAAATTGTCTATAAATACCGACGACCCATAAATTTTTAATTTTTGATTGATTCTATCACTTCCTTAACCAGTAACAAACAAATGGTGCAAATTTAAAAATGATGTTTTTTCTTATAACGTTTTTATGATCAAAATTAATCAAGGCGCTCGATTAATTAAATTGTCTATAAATACCGACGACCCATAAATTTTTAATTTTTGATTGATTTTATCACTTCCGTAACCAGTAACAAACAAATAGTGCAAATTTAAATAGAATGTTTTTTCTTATAACGTTTTTATGATCAAAATTAATCAAGGCGCGCTCAATTAATTAAATTGTCTATAAATACCGACAACCCATAAATTTTTAATTTTTGATTGATTCTATCACTTCCTTAACCAAAAACAAACAATTAATGCAAATTTAAAAATGATGTTTTTTCTTATAACGGTTTTATGATCAAAATTAATCAAGGCGCTCGATTAATTAAATTGTCTATAAATACCGACGACCCATAAATTTTTAATTTTTGATTGATTTTATCACTTCCGTAACCAGTAACAAACAAATAGTGCAAATTTAAAAAGAAAGTTTTTTCTTATAACGTTTTTATGATCAAAATTAATCAAGGCGCGCTCAATTAATTAAATTGTCTATAAATACCGACGACCCATAAATTTTTAATTTTTGATTGATTCTATCACTTCCTTAACCAAAAACAAACAATTATTGCAAATTTAAAAATGATGTTTTTTCTTATAACGGTTTTATGATCAAAATTAATCAAGGCGCGCTCGATTAATTAAATTGTCTATAAATACCGACGACCCATACATTTTTAATTTTTGATTGATTTTATCACTTCCGTAACCAGTAACAAACAAATAGTGCAAATTTAAAAAGAATGTTTTTTCTTATAACGTTTTTATGATCAAAATTAATCAAGGCGCTCGATTAATTAAATTGTCTATAAATACCGACGACCCATAAATTTTTAATTTTTGATTGATTTTATCACTTCCGTAACCAGTAACAAACAAATAGTGCAAATTTAAATAGAATGTTTTTTCTTATAACGTTTTTATGATCAAAATTAATCAAGGCGCGCTCAATTAATTAAATTGTCTATAAATACCGACGACCCATAAATTTTTAATTTTTGATTGATTCTATCACTTCCTTAACCAAAAACAAACAATTAATGCAAATTTAAAAATGATGTTTTTTCTTATAACGGTTTTATGATCAAAATTAATCAAGGCGCGCTCGATTAATTAAATTGTCTATAAATACCGACGACTTATACATTTTTAATTTTTGATTGATTTTATCACTTCCGTAACCAGTAACAAACAAATAGTGCAAATTTAAAAAGAATGTTTTTTCTTATAACGTTTTTATGATCAAAATTAATCAAGGCGCGCTCAATTAATTAAATTGTCTATAAATACCGACGACCCATAAATTTTTAATTTTTGATTGATTCTATCACTTCCGTAACCAGTAACAAACAAATAGTGCAAATTTAAAAAGAATGTTTTTTCTTATAACGTTTTTATGATCAAAATTAATCAAGGCGCTCGATTAATTAAATTGTCTATAAATACCGACGACCCATAAATTTTTAATTTTTGATTGATTTTATCACTTCCGTAACCAGTAACAAACAAATAGTGCAAATTTAAAAAGAATGTTTTTTCTTATAACGTTTTTATGATCAAAATTAATCAAGGCGCGCTCAATTAATTAAATTGTCTATAAATACCGACGACCCATAAATTTTTAATTTTTGATTGATTCTATCTCTTCCTTAACCAGTAACAAACAAATGGTGCAAATTTAAAAATGATGTTTTTTCTTATAACGTTTTTATGATCAAAATTAATCAAGGCGCTCGATTAATTAAATTGTCTATAAATACCGACGACCCATAAATTTTTAATTTTTGATTGATTTTATCACTTCCGTAACCAGTAACAAACAAATAGTGCAAATTTAAAAAGAAAGTTTTTTCTTATAACGTTTTTATGATCAAAATTAATCAAGGCGCGCTCAATTAATTAAATTGTCTATAAATACCGACGACTTATACATTTTTAATTTTTGATTGATTTTATCACTTCCGTAACCAGTAACAAACAAATAGTGCAAATTTAAAAAGAATGTTTTTTCTTATAACGTTTTTATGATCAAAATTAATCAAGGCGCGCTCAATTAATTAAATTGTCTATAAATACCGACGACCCATAAATTTTAAATTTTTGATTGATTCTATCACTTCCTTAACCAGTAACAAACAAATGGTGCAAATTTAAAAATGATGTTTTTTCTTATAACGTTTTTATGATCAAAATTAATCAAGGCGCTCGATTAATTAAATTGTCTATAAATACCGACGACCCATAAATTTTTAATTTTTGATTGATTCTATCACTTCCTTAACCAAAAACAAACAATTATTGCAAATTTAAAAATGATGTTTTTTCTTATAACGGTTTTATGATCAAAATTAATCAAGGCGCGCTCGATTAATTAAATTGTCTATGAATACCGACGACTTATACATTTTTAATTTTTGATTGATTTTATCACTTCCGTAACAAACAAATAGTGCAAATTTAAAAAGAATGTTTTTTCTTATAACGTTTTTATGATCAAAATTAATCAAGGCGCGCTCAATTAATTAAATTGTCTATAAATACCGACGACCCATAAATTTTTAATTTTTGATTGATTCTATCACTTCCGTAACCAGTAACAAACAAATAGTGCAAATTTAAAAAGAATGTTTTTTCTTATAACGTTTTTATGATCAAAATTAATCAAGGCGCTCGATTAATTAAATTGTCTATAAATACCGACGACCCATAAATTTTTAATTTTTGATTGATTTTATCACTTCCGTAACCAGTAACAAACAAATAGTGCAAATTTAAAAAGAATGTTTTTTCTTATAACGTTTTTATGATCAAAATTAATCAAGGCGCGCTCAATTAATTAAATTGTCTATAAATACCGACGACCCATAAATTTTTAATTTTTGATTGATTCTATCACTTCCTTAACCAGTAACAAACAAATGGTGCAAATTTAAAAATGATGTTTTTTCTTATAACGTTTTTATGATCAAAATTAATCAAGGCGCTCGATTAATTAAATTGTCTATAAATACCGACGACCCATAAATTTTTAATTTTTGATTGATTTTATCACTTCCGTAACCAGTAACAAACAAATAGTGCAAATTTAAAAAGAAAGTTTTTTCTTATAACGTTTTTATGATCAAAATTAATCAAGGCGCGCTCAATTAATTAAATTGTCTATAAATACCGACGACTTATACATTTTTAATTTTTGATTGATTTTATCACTTCCGTAACCAGTAACAAACAAATAGTGCAAATTTAAAAAGAATGTTTTTTCTTATAACGTTTTTATGATCAAAATTAATCAAGGCGCGCTCAATTAATTAAATTGTCTATAAATACCGACGACCCATAAATTTTTAATTTTTGATTGATTCTATTACTTCCTTAACCAGTAACAAACAAATGGTGCAAATTTAAAAATGATGTTTTTTCTTATAACGTTTTTATGATCAAAATTAATCAAGGCGCTCGATTAATTAAATTGTCTATAAATACCGACGACCCATAAATTTTTAATTTTTGATTGATTTTATCACTTCCGTAACCAGTAACAAACAAATAGTGCAAATTTAAATAGAATGTTTTTTCTTATAACGTTTTTATGATCAAAATTAATCAAGGCGCGCTCAATTAATTAAATTGTCTATAAATACCGACAACCCATAAATTTTTAATTTTTGATTGATTCTATCACTTCCTTAACCAAAAACAAACAATTAATGCAAATTTAAAAATGATGTTTTTTCTTATAACGGTTTTATGATCAAAATTAATCAAGGCGCTCGATTAATTAAATTGTCTATAAATACCGACGACCCATAAATTTTTAATTTTTGATTGATTTTATCACTTCCGTAACCAGTAACAAACAAATAGTGCAAATTTAAAAAGAAAGTTTTTTCTTATAACGTTTTTATGATCAAAATTAATCAAGGCGCGCTCAATTAATTAAATTGTCTATAAATACCGACGACCCATAAATTTTTAATTTTTGATTGATTCTATCACTTCCTTAACCAAAAACAAACAATTATTGCAAATTTAAAAATGATGTTTTTTCTTATAACGGTTTTATGATCAACATTAATCAAGGCGCGCTCGATTAATTAAATTGTCTATAAATACCGACGACCCATACATTTTTAATTTTTGATTGATTTTATCACTTCCGTAACCAGTAACAAACAAATAGTGCAAATTTAAAAAGAATGTTTTTTCTTATAACGTTTTTATGATCAAAATTAATCAAGGCGCTCGATTAATTAAATTGTCTATAAATACCGACGATCCATACATTTTTAATTTTTGATTGATTCTATCACTTCTTTAACCAGTAACAAACAAATGGTGCAAATTTAAAAAGAATGTTTTTTCTTATAACGTTTTTATGATCAAAATTAATCAAGGCGCTCGATTAATTAAATTGTCTATAAATACCGACGACCCATAAATTTTTAATTTTTGATTGATTCTATCACTTCCTTAACCAAAAACAAACAATTATTGCAAATTTAAAAATGATGTTTTTTCTTATAACGGTTTTATGATCAAAATTAATCAAGGCGCGCTCGATTAATTAAATTGTCTATAAATACCGACGACCCATACATTTTTGATTTTTGATTGATTCTATCACTTCCTTAACCAGTAACAAACAAATGGTGCAAATTTAAAAATGATGTTTTTTCTTATAACAATTTTATGATCAAATTAATTAAGTCGGCTCGATTAATTAAAATGTTTGTAAATATCGACTGATTGAAAATTTTCTATTTCTGATTGCATCTATCATTTTGTTTAGAATCAAATGGTGGTAATTTAAAAATCAATTGTTTGTTAATAACGATACTGTGATTGTTTTAATCAAAATGAGCGCTTCATTAATTCTAATATCTTTGGCTCATAAAATGTAAGAATGTAATTGTGAGAGAAAAATAAAACACGTGAGGCATGAGAGCAAACATTAGTTTGTGCATCATAAGTTGCCTAGTTTTCCGATTAAACATTAGGTTTGTTCCAACCGACACCAAACGCGGTTTGGGACCGTCAGGATTGTGCGCAGTTGAACTTTCGCGTTCCAACCGTACACAAACCATGACTCTGACTAGAAGTCGGGCGTTCCAACCTGACCCCAAATCGTCCGCAACCAAGTTGTGGACCGTCAGAAACAGTCAGCGATCAGAAGCATGTATTAAAAATCCGGAACCGTCCCAGTCATGCGCAGAGAGTAAAAACGTTGCCGCTATTGAAATTATTGAAATTAATGAAATTGAAATACCTCATGCAGCATCTACCGCAATTAATTTAATTAGTAGAATTTAAATTTAATGATAATAACAGTAATTTATTTATCTGAAACTTAATTATAGTTTTAGTGAAAAAAATAAAGTTCATTGTAAAATAATTTTTTTCAAGATGAGTAACTGTTTAACTATATATTTATTTGTATAAAAATAGTAATAGAATAATGTGATACACAACGTCAGGTGTGATCAGGTGTGATATGTTAAACAATTTTAGTTTTTAATATTTGTTTACATTACATAACCTCACTTTTTAAAACTGTTTGAATCTAATATAATTGATGGTTGCGAACGTGATAATTCATGTTAATGAAATAATAAAACGATTTATCACAAATTTGTGATAAAAAAACGTAGTAAATTGTTTTATTAATTCATGTTTGAATTTAGTCAAAAACTTGGTTGTGGCGCGTTCCAACCGGCAAGCAATTTGTGTTCAGTTTGGGGTCAGTACAAAGTCGGCGCTTTCGCAAAAATAATCCATGTATTAGTCGCAACCAGTTTGCAAACTGCCGAGCGATGTCGGTTGGAACAAACCTATTATTTTGCTGAGCAGCTGTAACGCACGGTTACGCATGAACCAAGAACAGACGTACCCGAACAAAAAGCAACGCTAAGGCAAATACAAAACCAACGCTAACTTCAGCCACCTGTCGCCGGTACACTACTCCTACACATACAGATTTTCTTGCTAATTTTAAATCCATCTATAACTGTTCAGTAGACATAACCTAACCTCTATAGAAAAAATACTACTACAGCGACAAAAACGTGTTTTCGTACAGGAATAGTACACTTCCAGCTATCCAACGCTGTTTTCCCCTTACCCCTCTAGCACTCCTTCTGCGATCGCAGTCTCGTTATTTAATACTCATATATAAATTACAAATATTTATTTTATTTAGTTGCCGTTTGTTGTATAAATAATAATAAATGAGATTTTAATTTTTTTTTAACTATGTCTGACTACACGACTCAAGGAGTAAATAATATTTTCTTTTTGTTTCAGTATAAAAAGCCTGAAGAAGTTCTAGCACTTGAAAAGGCTGTTTTGGAAGAGATTCAAGATATAAAACCTCAAAATTATGAAGATGTAAATGACTGCAAGCCCAGTTAATTTTTTGTTTCTCATTTTGTCTAGTCATAAATTTATATTTAAGTTTTTTATTATTTTTGTAAAATATTATATTCAATTTAATTAAATTTATTTAGAAGATCTGTGCTCAAATATGAATTTCTTGTGGCAACTCATTGGCTATTTTATTAAAATAAAGAAGAACATCATTCTTTCTGGGAAAATACTACCCAAGTGCACAAAAAATGTATTTAAAGTTTGTGCATAATTCAATAGATGAGACTCAGCACACTGAAAGAACCGTTATTTTTATCAAATGATTAAAAAGTAGTAAAAACGAAAAACTTTTGTATCTTAATATATTTGAAGTGTACTTAGACATTAAAATATCCTGAAAATGCATTTTACTTGCTAAATATGTACATAGAACTAGGATTTACTATAGTTTGTTCGCGTTAAGACTGCAGTAGTAGTTGTTATGGCAACTGGGAAACAATGCTCTGGTTGGCTTAGAAGCCTACCCAATTTACAATAGAATATCTACCAGATTAAAACAAAGCTACATGTAATTGAATAAATTTAGTTAACAATTTTTTATTATTTAATATTTATCAGTTTTTTGCGTTATTGTAACTAGGTTAAAGCATTTGTAAATAACTATATGTATTTCAACTGTAAATTACAATTTTTTGTTGCTGACGTACAGTATAACCTCAAAAACTTAAATATGAGTAAACGTCATGCAATTCTAGGAATTTTTTTTAATAAATTTTAGTATTAAAAGTGACTAATATACATTTCTACTAAACATATTAATATTTAATTAAGAAGCAATAAACTATATTGTTTCTGCTTTAAAGTTTTTAAATAATTTAAAACCATTTTATCATAATATAATAAACAAAGTGAGGTTAGCTGTATTATAATACCAACGAGGACATGTTGCAATTACAGTTGTGTGACACTGACTTTATAAACCACTCCTATCACTGCAGTCTTAACGCGGACGAATTATATAATAACAACTAAAAAGTGCAATCAAATGTTTTTTGGATCAAGTATAATGGTTTTGTTCTCTCTACAAAGACATACTATACATTAGTAGCAAAGTTTGGGTGAGTAACAGTGCCGGCAAAGGTAGTTTACTTGGAAAAGGAGTTTGATTGCAATGGATTCACCATCACCTGTGAGTAGTACAAGGGGTCGGTCGAAACCATTCAATATTGCTTTGTTGCATCCTGTTCTTGTTCTTTTATCTCACAATTTTTATTTTATTTACTCTAGGTATGTTCCATTTGACCGTTTCATGCACCTGGTGCGTTAGAGGTCGAGTGCGACTATTTTCGATGTGGAATATTCGAGCTGGAACATTGCGCCGCGGGCATTCCCGCTTAAAACGTCAGTTTTGTTTTGTGCATAGCCGCCACGCTTAAATTGTGCATTTTAAAATGTACTTATCTATTATTTGTACATAGCTGTCGTATAAAACCCTAGCAGTATTACATACGTCATGTCCATGTTTGCTGTTTCTCTTACCCAGTTGCACATAACTTTAATCAGGTATGGTGCTATCCGTTGATTATGTAGCTCATCTATGATTCTGTTCCAGGAGTCCGGATTAAAGATCTAGCACTGCATATTCTTTTTTTGAGTGACATCAGGTGTCCTTTGCTATTCTTTTGACTATTTCTATGGTATCACCGTGAATTGGCCTTGTGTGAAGTCATACTGCTTGTTTGATATTCCTTCACACCTGTCAACCTCAAAGTAGGCTGTTCTCCATTGCTTTCATGTATGCTGTTCTGCGTTTTTCGGTGCATGTCTTATTGATTATTCCCATCAGGTCGTCTACCAGGTGACTGTTGTTGGCAACTTCTTTTTCTATCATTCCCGTCAGATCGATCCTCTCCATGCTGGCAGTGAATGTATTGCGGCATTTTTATCATGGTGATTGGTATTGCGTTTGTCTCTGTTATTTCTATATGGATATCTTGTGCTCCCATATGCATATTCATATTTTAATGAATGCATATTTTAGTCCAATCATTTTCGTGTTTATTGAGTTTTGTTTGACATCAATTTCTGCTGTTAGTTTTTGTTTGTTTAAATTTCTTTGAAGCCTTCCTTGTTTTTTTTTCTTTCGTTTTGTTATTAGTCGTTTGTTTTTGTTCTGCTACATTATTATTATTATTGTCTTTATTCAACATTATACATGTATGAAAAGGCGAAGTTTAACTCACTCGTTGCTCTTCCACTTAACCCATAAATTTTACAAGACATTTACATTACTCTAAATTATTATCCGCTCCTCAGCAACTACAGCTTCTCTATGTTTTTGTTATTAATCCAGATGTTTCGTTTAACTTGATAATCTTTGCGTTACTCTTCAATTCTTATAATTTTATCTAAAACATTTTATGTCAAAATGATATCATTGTTATCCTTTGCCTGAGGTACTTTTGTCACGCAGTAGACTGGCTTTCCTACTTTTAAATGCGGTCTTAAGCTGGTGGTGTGCTTTTTTAACCTTTGTAATAACTTGTACCCTTTTGCATTTATTATTATAATAAGATGTTTACTTTTGTCGTTACTTTCTATTGTTCATTCTGTACTTCTTATAAACCTCTTGATCTGTTAATAAGTAGCTTATTTTTTTCAGTTTGGGTTTCTTGTCAATGTTCTTTTATTAATTCCTTATATCACGATATCGCATGATGACGTCATACCTTAAAAGCTGACAGTAGTGACAGATTATAAAAAATAAATTAAAAAAAAAAACATCTGTTTTGGCTCTAAAATGCAGGCCGAAACGACGATTGCATATCGCTCCTTCGTGCTGTTAACTAACGCCGATTTTCGGCCCTTGATACACTATATACTATAGCATCTTTTCGCTTTTAGCAACCTTCACTCGCTTCTTCCTAAAGCTGATTTTTGTCTCTTAATGCACTATATACTATTTATACACGTTTTGTCCCTTCCGGAAGAGTTCGATTCTGTTTTTATAGCCGTGTCATTATTTGGGTGTCTAATTATATAAGGTTTCTGACTATAACTATAATTAGAAGCAATACAAGTAATTTAAATTTATATATGTGATATTACAAGCCTTGTATTTACTATACGAATATTTATACATAAGCTTTCTTATGGATATTTGTTAGTTCATAAACAAATTAATGGTTATATTTGGTGTCTTCATTTTAATACGGCGTTTAGTCACGTACGTTAACATGTACAGTGCATGTGAAATAATGTTTAGTTTATAAAGCGATTTTAGATATTTTTAGCTATGCAAACTTATCTATTTGACATTTACAAATACTTACGGCTGAATTCATGAAAGTCGGCATATTTAACAAATACAACTGACAAATTTTAATTCATAAACGTGTTTAAATCCGGAATAAAAACTGATTTTTCGTTTGCACAATTTAAATTTTATCTATCTTATGTTTTCTCACTTGACATTTTTGACTTAGGCTGCAGTCTCACTGCACCACCCACCGCCACCAACTAAAATTCGAACACGTTAAGGCTGCAGTCTCACTGCACCACCGCCACCAACTATCACCGTTTGCCACTAACCACCAAAATGTACTACGGTCTCACTGCAGCCACTGGTGACCACCAAATATTTAAATTTCCCACTCTTTTCTATGTCAGTAAAAAAATGCTGTATTTATATATTTATATTTCGGGCCTTTTATTTACTAATGTAATTAGTTTATCAATGTCGGATGGTGTCCATGTTTCTCCCATGTTACCGTTTTTAAAATTCTCAAATATCAAAGCGAAAATGACAGATTATGTTTTGATTTGTAAAATATCAAGTTAGTATGTTTCAAATGACGATCAACCGTTGCCGCGCTACCACCAACCGATTTGAAATTATGAAACGGTGGTTACCAAATGACAGATGCCGGCGAGAATAGTGAATCAGTGGGACCGTCGCCATATGTTTTAACGTGTTCGAATTTTAGTTGGTGGCGGTGGGTGGTGCAATGAGACTGCAGCCTAAGGGTGCAGTCTCACTGCACCACCGCCACCAACTATCACCGTTTGCCACTAACCACCAAAATGTACTACGGTCTCACTGCAGCCACTGGTGACCACCAAATATTTAAATTTCCCACTCTTTTCTATGTCAGTAGAAGAATGCTATATTTATATTTCGGGCTTTTTATTTACTAATGTAATTAGTTTATCAATGTCGGATGGTGTCCATGTTTCTCCCATGTTACCGTTTTTAAAATTCTCAAATATCAAAGCGAAAATGACAGATTATGTTTTGATTTGTAAAATATCAAGTTAGTATGTTTCAAATGACGATCAACCGTTGCCGCGCTACCACCAACCGATTTAAAATTATGAAACGGTGGTTACCAAATGACAGATGCCGGCGAGAATAGTGAATCAGTGGGACCGTCGCCATATGATTTAACGTGTTCGAATTTTAGTTGGTGGCGGTGGGTGGTGCAGTGAGACTGCAGCCTAAGGCTGCAGTCTCACTGCACCACCGCCACCAACTATCACCGTTTGCCACTAACCACCAAAATGTACTACGGTCTCACTGCAGCCACTGGTGACCACCAAATATTTAAATTTTCCGCTCATTTCTATGTCAGTAGAAGAGTGCTATATTTATATTTCGGGCCTTTCATTTACTAATGTAATTAGTTTATCAATGTCGGATGGTGTCCATGTTTCTTCCATGTTACCGTTTTTAAAATTCTCAAATTTCAAAGCGAAAATGACAGATTATGTTTTGATTTGTGAAATATCAAGTTAGTATGTTTCAAATGACGATCAACTGTTGCCACGCTACCACCAACCGATGACAATGAAGTAAAGTAAGGTAAAAGAAGTATCAACCTGCGCGAAGCTGCTAGACATTTTACCACTTTTTACTTATTGTTTACAGTATGACCTTGAAGGCACAGGATCTATGCAACTAACAATACTCTGTACATGTCATTTAGAAGAATGTACAGTGGGTCACCTAAATATAGAAATAAAAATAATTAATTCAATAATATAAGTTTATGCTATTGTTCTTTTGAAAAGTCTTCATAACACCTTCGGAATGCCATATTAAATCACCTAAAAATATATAATTTAATAATATTACATCAATTTGTAAACCATTGCATGTTATTTCCCAAATTAGAAACCCATTACTATAAAGCAGAATAGTTTTTGCTTCATATTGCAAAATCAATTTTTAATTTATAATAATTGCATACTGGACGAATAACATAATAATTCGAGAAAAATTGCATAACTTATATTATTTAACCATCAATAAAATTTTGACTTAAATATGCCGTTCTTTTAATTCTATATTTAGGTGACCCATTATGTACAGAGTATTGTTAGTTGTCTAGATTCTAGATCATGTACGTTCAAAGTCATATAATAGATGTTTCCCATTTGAGTGCTTCATGCACTCGGTGCATTTTTACATTTACATATAGCAGTCAAGAGCGTTTCATACTTGGCAAACGCACTTAAAAATACTTGTTGTTTGTGGGACATTCTCTCTCTTGAAAAACACATAAAACACGTTTGACAAATAAATTAAAAAATTATTGAATTTGTGCCACCTATGCGACTATTTTGTCAAATTCCTTTCCTTTTACCAAGTGTGGTAAGCCAAAATACTGACTAAACCTCACAAATATTTCTTTTTTTATTTAAAATTAACTTGTCGTTGGTTACAATTTTATACATTTTTATTTTTAAATATCACTTTATTAATTTTCATCCTTTGATAAGCCGTCATGAAAATGGAAGAAGTAAAACTCTTACTTGTTAATTGCAAATGGACCAGTCTATTAAGTAAGATAAAGTAAGGTGAAGTAAGAATAATGGCAAAAAGAAAGCACCTTTGAATAAAATGGCAGCTTATTAGTCCACTGTTCAACTTTTATTCTGAACTGAGTGTTAATGTTCCATTCTTATATACCGGAGTATACGCAGGCCACCTTTCTGAACGCATCGTTGTAGTAAATCGATCTTGTGAAATAAAATATGGAATTTAACCTAAAAATTTAATGTTCTACTAGAAGGCAACAAGTTACAGATTTTTTAGTAAAAATATACATATATTATTTAAATTTTAAATCAATAATATTGTTTATATTATGGGTGGAAAGGGAAAAAATAAATTACCATCAGGGTGAGTATCCATATTTTCTTATTAATTCCAATGAATGAAACCATCTGCTGTCAGTGCTGTCATTTTAATTATATCCATCTTTTTGTTTGAGTCAATTGTTAATATTATTATTGAAGACAAATTATTAGTAATAATTATACTTCTTTGTAATGTTATTACTTTTTAAATTACTATAAGTTTTCCTAAATTACATGACATAATAAATAATTAAATTGTGCTTCGTTCGACTTCTATCATAGGTATTTATTTTGTCGGTCAAGTAGTTTCACGATTTGTCAATAGATGGCACTTTTTAATTTGAACTATAGAATTTATTAAAATAATTGTATACATGTAACATGAATGTAACCTAGTTTTATATAGATGGCGGTAGTAATAGTAATTTTATAATAGAGTTGCCAAATTTCATTTTTGTATAAATATTTTTGATTTATTGAAAATATTGAAAAATTATATGGCATTTTTTAATTTGAATTACAGAATGGTTCAGTAATTAAACAATTGTATACATTTTGTAACCTAGTTTTATATAGGCTGCTGGTGGAATTAATAATCCGAGTAATTTTATTTTAGAATGGCAAAATTTTCTTTCATTCTAGTAATTTTGATGTGTTTATTTTGAACTAGTTAAACATTTTGAATAATAATAGCTGCTTTCCTATTACTAGTGTAACTAACCCAGGGTATCTTATCCCAGCGCGCGCCAGTGCATGTTACACTGGAGCGTCTTGCACTTTTATGGGAAGATGTCTCTATAGCGTTCTCGTAAGTGTCACGTGCAAGATTTTTTTAAATTAGTAATCATTTACATTTATGTGATTATTATTATTTGATTTGTATTCATTTTGATTTGTAATTTCTTTCGTTGACAGTTTCTGATAATTAACGTCTGTATTTATAACTGTCAGATGTAATTTTTAAACCAGCCAATCAAATGAGCAAGTGCAACTTGCCCCGCTTGAAAAGTTAGGGGTAGAAGAGAAAGGGGAAAGACGACTTGTGCAAGTTACCCCACTTTATAAAATGTAACGGGAACGCAGTGCATCTTGCCCTGGCGTGCACCAGGGTCTGTCGGGAACGTAACGGGAAAGCAGGTAATAATTATTTAGAAAAACTAAAAATATTCTTAAAATTTCAATCTAAAATAAATGATCATTTTTGCATTTTTCAGAATTTTAAAGTTTTATCTATAATTATATATGTATGTAATTCAATAGAGAATTATAGATAGTCATACGGGCATTAGAAAGATATAATATTAGAAAAAAAAATGTAAATAAAATTTTAATGAATAATATTAGTAGTATTATTCACAATATTTAGCAATGTTGATATAAAAATATAAATTATTATTATTGCTTTGAAATAACATCTTCGAAAAATCTATTTTTTTAGTATTTGTTTCTGATTATTGCACAGTTTAAAATAATTGAGGTTAGGGTATTTTAATAAAAATTTTATACTTTATTGTGCTGATTTTATTTTTATATATTAAGACCGGTTTCGGCGGTTAGGCCATCATCAGTTTTTTCTTTTCTTTTCACAGGTGTTGTTGTGTGTTGCGGGTGATGTGAAATTCACACCACCCGCAACACACAACAAAAGAAAAGAAAAAACTGATGATGGCCTAACCGCCGAAACCGGTCTTAATATATAAAAATAAATTCAGCACAATAAAGTATAATTTTTTTATTAAAATACCCTAACCTCAATCTATTTTTTTAATTTCATATACGAGACAAAAAGAGATTGTGCGGCATAACGGCGGGTTGCATATTTCGATATTTTGCCTCATGTTAATATACGGTGGTTACCAAATCTTTAGCTGTTTTGCGTTTGACAAAATAGTCGCACTTGGTGGCACTAATTCAATTATTTTTGAATTTGATTGTCAAACGCGTCTTACGTTTTTGATGTGTTTTCGAGGTAGAATCTTACAAACGCCAAATATTTTCTGGTGCGTTTGTCAAGTGTGAAACCGTCAAAACTTAAAATTATTCTAACGCACCGGGCGCATGTAGCTTTGAAATGGAAAACACTTAGTGTATAGTATTACATTCTTAGAATATATAGAGATCTATGCGTTTAGGCAAGACAACCGTTAAGTGTTACCAGTGTGAACGAGAAAAACTGAGGTTGACGATGTATGCAACAAAATATACACTAATGTTTAAAAAAATTACACAATTACAACTAAAAAAAAAAAAGTTCAGGCATAACAGGCAGTTATTAAGAAGCGTAACGAATTTAACAAATGTATCACTAATCGTTCCGATCAAACTAATAAGCAATTCAAAAAGCTCGTAAACATTGTGACAATTCAATACAATCTGAAAAAGATGGGGTTGACACAACCAAACTAATCAATTTTTTCAGCTTTTTATAAACAACAAAAATTTATATATAAAACAATAAATTTATTGCTTAGTCTGCAATACCTCTTCCTCGAAATGATCAACACAATTTAGTTAATAATCCAAAGGAAAAAGCAGATATTTTTGCAAACAGTTTGCATCTGCTTTTACTAATATAAATCCTTTTTTTTTAGGCGTAATGATGTGTTGGCTTTAGCAAGTGGCCTTGAGAATAATTTAACATTACTTTTCGGTTTTTTTCTCTGCGTAAACCTTCTTGTACTGTTCTTGGTTATTGGCTTTTGAATATCTGCTGCACACATGCTTTACCTCTTGTGCTTTTCTTGTCTCTTTTGTTTCTTTTCTGTGGCTCTTATTTTGTGTTTGCTTCTATTGTTTGTTTTTCTATATTTTGTCCCTACACTTCCTTCTAACTAAAATAGCCGCATCTGTTTCTTTGTCTTATCCACTTTTCACTTAGTTTATTTTTTATTATTACTAGGTCTATTTCTTCTTTCTCCAGCCGAAAATGTTTATTATAATGTATCACTACTGTCAGATAAAGTATGACGTAATCATATGAATTTGTGATTTACAGCCAATCAAATACCGCGAATAGTTTAGAGGCTTAAGTAACGAAAAGGCGATTTTTGGCGAAAAAGCCGAAAAAGATGCTTTTGGTAAAGGCAGGCGAAAAAGTATATTGTGGGAGTCTTTTTTCCTCCTTATGGTTGTTTGTATAAACATTTTGGTTTAGTCTGGAGAGTGGGTCAAATGGGGGAAGCGCCTCGAATCTCGGCGTATAATTTGTTGCAGGTTCAAGCCCCAGCTTCGACAGAGAATTTTTAAGAAATTATAACATTTATTAATTCAGGACATTAGTCTAATATATGATTAGTGTTTATTTAACCATAATTACATTTAATATGTGTGTGGACCAGATACTAGGCCTTGTCAGTATCTACAGCACCTCCATTCTCTCAGTTAATGGGTGCGGTAGTATATATTTGTTATTTGGGTACATATTCAAAGGCAGCTTGTGAGGTAGTATTACAAGCGTAAGTAAAAACAAGAAAAAAAAATCTTTTTTTGTGTTGTTTTCTATATTCTTCTTTGTTTTTCTTTTTTGTTTTTTTTTTGTAGCTGGGCATCTTCTCTCTCTTGTTCTGGGTTCTATTGTTTTGCATTCTATGCAGTATTCTCTGTTCTTGCGTTTGGCAACCTGGTGTTCTTTTTTTCCGTATTTTATGCATAGCGATGATCTTCTCTTTTGTATTCCGCCGCTACATGTCTTTTTATCTAGCATTTGTAGCATTTTCTCTCGTTTGCTGTTACTTTCTGCACTTTGCATGTTATGAGTTCTATGTTTATTTATTTTTTTCTTATTATCTGTTTTGCTGATTTTTTGTCCATCTTGACTATAGCAGTTTGTTTTTATTTATGGATATTATCGTACTTTTTTCTGTGTTCACTTTGTTCATAATTTCTTCATAATTTTCTTCTGTGCTAATATTCTTCATCATCACCAGTTATCCTATGGGTTTGTGTGTTGTTCATCATTTATTTCTGCGGTTTTGTATCTCTGATTAACTTAAAAATGTAATAATATACTGGGTGCTTTATTTGAAAAAAAAGGAAAGGTTATCCAGTTTTATAATAAAATGTAAAACTTTATACAGGGTGCTTCAAATTGTTTTTGGAGAATTTATACAGTGTATTCATCTTATCAAATCGAACAGAAAAGTTCCTATAAAGATGTATCTTTAAAAGTTTTCTAACGAAAATGCATTTTGTTATTTAACTGTTAAGCTTTGCAAAGATAAATTAGTAACGCATCTGTCAATAATACACATTTGTGTAGTCAGTGAGAATTTGTTTCATGGTTTAGCTTGTGTATTGTACCATGCCAACATGACATGACAGTTTACTAACGAAGAATATGCAAACATTCATTTTTTGTGGATTTTGCGACGACAATGCAGTAGCTTCTGTTCGTGAATACGAAAGGCGTTTTCCAAATAAAAAACTCTCTTTTTGTGAATTAGGTTTGGAGTACTGAGCCAAACAGAAATGAAAATCCAATTCAAAGAATAAATAATAACCGCATTCTTTGTTTATTTGATTTAAATCTTAAGCTCAGCGCTCGTAGGTCAGCTTAACAACTTCAAGTATAATAAACATAAACATGTATTAAAAACATTTTACATTTTATTATTTTAGTTTTTTAAACATTTCAATCATGCATTATATGCTATTAACATTGTATAGTAACTATTAAAATGCTGTATTCCGGACAACAATTGGTTAATTGGATTTGAAGTTAAGACAGAAAATACGTTTGTGATAACAATTAATATCTTCTAACCGGACCTACCTACTTAAACCAAATTTTATGTCAACATTATTTACGCATTGCAGATAGACAGATAGATGTTTATTAATCCAATATGCAACTACATAAGTCGATAGGACATGTCATTAAAATTAGGTTCAAACAAGAATTACAAATAAACATTACAAAACATTTTAAAAATATAAACAATATAAGCACAAGGTATATAAAACTTAAAAATATAATAAATAAATATAAAAACACACGCATACACTTATTTATAATTACAAAACTCTTCAATTGTATAAAAACACTGTTCAATTAAGAAGTTTTTTAAGTTATTTTTAAATATTTTTATGTTAGTGCAGTTTTTTTAGTGGGTTGTTTAATAAATAATAAAAAGGTGTCCCTGTATACTTTGGCGACTTTTTAAAACTTGTGGTTCGAGTTTTGTCAGTTTGTAGCTTGCTGCAATACCTCGTATCATAATGATGTACATCCTTGGCTGACATAAATGTATTCCTATTAGTAAAAACGTAACACAGAAGTTTGAACAAATAAATTGAAGTAACAGTTAATAGGCGGTTGGTTTTAAATGTGTTGCGACAAGATTTATTAGATTTTAGATTGAACATCAGTCGGATCACTCGTTTTTGTTGGATAAACACTCTATTAATGTTTGAAGCAAGACCCCACACTATGATATAACTTATTATAGAGTATGTTAATCCATAATAAACATTGATTCAGTTGGAAGTGAACTTATTAGGTTTTTAATGGCAAAATAAGAGCTACTGATTTTAGAACACACAGTTTCAATATCTGATGACCAGTTTAAGTGTGAGTCTAAGGTTACACCTAGAAATTTGGCTTCAGATTGAATGGATAATTCGTTATTTGAAAAACTGTAACTTTCTGATAGAGGTATGTTTATTAAAAGATTGTTACAACTGCACCAACCTGAAAATTCAATTAATACACTTCTAACTAGGTGGTTTTAACTGATCCGCGGATACTAAAATAGATGTATCATCTGCATTGAGAAAACATTGTTCGCTTTTAATAAAATGTGGTAAATCATTTATGAACATTAAAAATATTAATGGTCCGGTCACACTACCTTGAGGCACTACCATATTCACGTGATACTGGTCTGAAGTAACGTCATTGACTCGAACACAAAGTTTTCGGTTTTTTAAGTAATTTTTTAGATGCTCTAGCATATTTCCTCGTATTCCTATTCTGGACATTTTATACGCGACAAACTGTAAATTCAGACTATCAAATGCACTTGTTAAGTCAAAAAATATACCTACAACAATTTTCTTTGTCTTTGTCCATTATATGTTGAACAAAGTCAATTGTTGCTGTTTCGGTGGATTTGTTCTCCCTAAACCCATACTGTTCTTTTCCAAACAGTTTATGTTTTTCCATAAAATCAACCAAACGCTGATTTAAGGCGGTTTTTATTATTTTGAAAATGACACTTAGATGCGCAATTGGACGGTAATTGTTCATGTTTTGTTTATCACCTTTTTTATAAATGGGTACAACTTTGCTTTGTTTGAGTATATCGGGAAATTGGCCGAATAATACTGTTTTATTAATAATGAAGCATAAATCAATCGACAATATGTCTACCGCAAATTTAACCACTTGAACTTTTGTTCTTTAGAGATAAAATAATTTTTTTTAAATGGTGTTGTTTCATAAAAATAGAAAGAATCTTGAAACGATCCGACGGTATTGCATAAGCTGTTTGTAAACAAGTTTTTGATTTTGTTAGAAACAGTTGTAGCATAGTGATTAGCTAATACATTGGATAAGACTTTGTTATCAACAATTAAGTTGGCGTTAACCTTAATTACAATGTCGCTTTTGAGTTTTGTTTGTCCAATTTGATTATTGACCAAAGTGTTTTTGTTTGCAGAATTATAAATTTTATTTATGTTGTTCATTGTTGCTTTCTTTTAATAATATTTTTATTGTAATTTCATTTTTCCTTTTTGTATATGATATCCCATGATTGGATTGTTTTGCTATCTAGTTAAACTTTGTATATGTAGCGGTGATTTTTAATGGCTACTTTTAATTTTTGTTTTTGAGATTATTTCCTATTTTTTTTAGATTGGGCCAATATATGAGATTCTGCAAAACTTTTCTGCATTTTTTTAATTAATAGCAATAATTTAAAACACTTTATCAGCTAATACAATTTAAAATAAATAAAACAAATTTACTATGTACTATATCACAAATATATTTAAAAAACCGTAACATGTTTCAACCTTTACAAGGTCATCATCGGACGGTGATTCAAACAACTACTTGTAAATATTCGTGATAAAGTACATAGTAAATGTGATTTATTTATTTTATAATGAACCTTGTAACGGCCATTTAATTTTGAATACAATTTAAATTAAGAATTGTTATTATGTTGTCGCGGAATTTAATGTTACTACTTTACAAAGCAACAATTAATTATTTAATCAATTTTTTTTAATCAATTTTATGTTATCAATATTATTATTTTAGAAAATAGAATTGCAAATAAGTTTAATCTAAAGTATTGAATGCATGGATGGTATGAATTACAATTTGCTAATAATACATTTTATTTAGGTGGACAGATTATTCAAAATTGGGTGAGCAGATTCCTGGTACGAGATTTATTCCATTCAAAGTACCACTTCGTGAGGTAAGAATTATATAAATATTTTATTTTAATAATGTTGTGAGCTTTTGTTAATTGTATACTTAATTTTAATAAAGAACTTTATAAAAGTATAAACAAGTAACTCTTGGTTCTTAGATTTAACCAGATATTATGTGCAAAAACATTATGTTGGAATTGGAATTTAATTAATTAATTTAATTTAGTTTTAACATTATTAAAACATTACAAGCCTAACTTTTCCAAAGACATCTATAATTTGTATTCCGGTCTATTAATTATATACAGTGATTAATAAATAATTTATCGAAATAATATTTAGGTTTCTTATTTCACTCATTTCAATACTAAAAAAATATATAGATTTAACGTTACGGGATAAATAATAAGTTTTGAATTTTTTTATAAAATCTATAAAATGAAGTGTTATAAAAGAATATTGTTGTTGACACATTCAGTCGTTGCTACCGCGTTTATGACCGAGATAGTACCTGTTTATGATAGTACACGTTTGGCTAGCAAGACCATAAATGCAGCTAACGGCCGTGTGTCGTAATATATTTTTTGTATGCTGAACATTTAGAAAGCATTTATTTAATTTGAAATAATTTATTTAATAATCAAACGCCAGAAGTTACATTTGAGTAAAGTTTGAGGTGTCATTCACTATAAAACTAACAAAATACGACGCTAAACCAATCAAATTTTGTTTATTTACTATTACTAGTTCAAAGTACAAAAAACATATAATAGTTTATGAGAATGAGTTTTATCTATAATACATGCTTCTATGTTTAATTTGTCAACATTTCCAAAGGAGTTATATAACCTATTGATCTAAGGTGACTTGGAAAAAAATCTAACTAGAGTTTAAGTTTTGGAATTAAGATCTTACAAAAAGTCAAAAACTTTAAATTAGGATTTGCTTGGAGCAGAGTATAGTGTTTGCTCTTAAAATAAACATATTGAGATAGATAATAAAATCAATAATTTTGCAGATATAACCAATTGTTACCATAAAATATTTTTTTGTGTGCACTCTTAGAAAGTGATCTTTATGCAAAAAAAGTAACCCATGTCAAATTTCAGCCTTTAAGAATCAAAAGAACACATGTCGCACTGCTTTTGAAGTTTTAAAGGTGCTTTGGTTTTATTTTTTTTGTGGAAATTTGTTTATAAACTTGGCACAATAATAATTTACACTATTTTGGTTTTTTCAGTCGAACTGATTTTATTTGCAAATTATTTTTGTACATAGTTTCTTATGTATGACTACTGTTTGTGTTAAATTTTGGAGATAGTACTTAATGCAGTGATATATGTACAGAGAAGGAAGTGTCATTATTTTGAAATGCTTACTTATAGAATTTGCTATATTGCAGGCGAGCAAATATTCTGATTGCTTTACGTTGAAGAGAAAATAATTGGTGGGAGATGGTGGTGTGTCTCTATACAGTAATGTCGTAGGTAAGGTGACTGACATAGAGTAAAATATGTTGTTCAGAGGCAATCATTAGGAACAGAGCCACGTAAACAACTAAGAGTGAAAATAGTTTAACTAATTTTGTTTGCGCTTTGTGCGCCGCAGTTTAATTTGGATTCAACGTTAGTTTGCAGCCGATGTTTAGGTTTTATAGAAATTTGGGCACACACAAATCTTTATTAACCATTTGGATGCTTGTTTATTGCTTTCTTCATTGGATTTATTAACTAATTTATATTTATTATTAACAGTTGTGAGTGTTGTGTCGTCTGCATATAATGACGAACCCCGTTGAAGTTGAGTACGATAGGTCGTTGATAAATATTAAAAACAAAATAGGTCCTAAAATGGATTTTTGAGAAACCTTAATGTTAATTGTCTTTTAAAAGTCTTAGTTAAATTCAAGAAGCTTGCGATTGCATTATCTTCGTTGGTTGGTATCTGTTTGACGACGAATGCTATATTGAGAATCCGTAAAAAGCTTCAAAATGATAATTTATCTAACATACTTAGGCACAATTGTGAACGAAAACTGGGACAATAGTCAAGAGATAAAGAATAGAATTGGGAAAGCTAGAGCCACTTTCAATAAAATGAATAACTTCTTCAAAAACTACGAACTTCATTTTCTCAATACTATTTTACGGAGTCGAGTTCTGGACACTCGATGAAGCAACAACAAAAAAGCTGGAAGCTTTTGAAATGTGTATATCGACGCATTTTGTGGATTTTGGAAGGACAGAGTAACAAACATAGTCACAAGTCCTCTGCAGGATGAAGAAAGAGACGGAGATCATAGACACTATCAAAACCCGCAAACTTCAATATCTAGGCCACATTATGAGGAACGAGAGCTGGTATTACTTATTACAAGCCATTATTCAAGATACACGGCAGCGAGGTCCAGGACGAAAGAGAATATGATGGTTGCAGAATCTTAGGCGTGGTACGGGATGACTTGAAAAGAGCTTTTCAGAATAGCAACCAATAAAGTGAAGATCTTTGAAACAATGCTTTTTAAATATTTATTTTCTTTTTTAAAATCTGGTTTCTGAAGGAGAACGATAAACAGTTAAAATTATTAAATTAATTTCACATAAAAATATAATAGTAGTAATGTAATCTTACAATCTATTTCAACTGATTCTTTTGTGGTATCATAAAGTGCTATAGCATTACACATATTATAATCATTTTCAGTTGGAGTTATATGTCTTCTATGAATGTGATTTTTTCTAGAAAAGCACATATTATTAATTCTGAGAGACATAGATTCTGTGTCTTACAAGAAATGTTCAGTTAAACATACTATATTATATTGACAACTCGATTTCTGATTGATCTAATATTTAAAAAAAATTATTTTTAGATTATAGGTATGCCTTTTACCTGATAGAAGATGAGTAAGTTGGTGATAGGTCAGTTTGCGTTATATTATCTGAAAATTTTTAACATGCATATTGTTACTTTTTTGAGAATATGTTAGCATATTACTTTCTAGAATAGAATAGAATAGAATACATTTATTTTGCCAATAATACCTTAAAATTATACAAAAAAAAATTATAATAAAACAAGGTTTTTGGTAAGTCAAACAAAATTACATAAAATATAAGATTAAAAAAAAAAAACAATATTAAAATATAAATTAAAACATTAAAGTATGGTGACATTCTGTATGTCTTGATAAAATTCTAGAACCGAATATGGTGCCATATTTTTTAGTATATTTTTCATCTTGAGTTTAAATGCTTTTGGTTGCATGTTTTTAAGACCCTGTGGAATGGAGTTGTAAAGTTTAATATTTATTGAGTTATTTTCTGATTTTGCCAACCTAAATTTAGTTGTTCTGATGTTTTCACCAAATCGTGTTGGATATTGATGGCATTCATTTATTGTTGCAAAATTATTTCGGTATGCATTTATGTAAGAGACCGTACTAAAAATATATATTGCAGGCAAAGTCATTATTCCTAAGCTTTTAAAATAAGGTTTGCAAGTAGTATTATATGGAAGGTTACAAATAGTTCTTACAACTTTCTTCTGTAAGCGAAAAATTTTGATTGCATTGGATGAATTCCCCCATAGTCGACAACCATATAGTAAGAATGATTCAAACAAGGATATATATAATGAAATAATAGTTTCCTTATTTAAAGTTTTTATTAGCTTACGGATAATAAAGAGGGTGGTTGATAACTTGCTGGCTAGTTCATCTATATGGGACGTCCATGATAAATTGTCGTCAATTTGTATTCCCAGTAATTTAGCATTATGATTCTGTATGTGGTTACGATTTGATGAAAAAATTAATTTTTGAGTTTTTGCTAAGTTTAGTGTTAGATAGTTTGCTAGGAACCAATCAGTGGCGTTTTTTTAAGTATTTTTTGCTACATTCTGCAGCATCTCAATATTCTTGTGAGAAAATATATCAAGGAAGTATCATCTGCATATAAAATAGATTTTGCCGGTGCCATGAATTGAGCCAGATCATTCACATAAAGCAAAAACAACACAGGGCCCAAAACTGAACCCTGTGGTATTACGTGCTTTATACTAGATATTGCAGAACTTGTATCGTTTGCTATCACACATTGTGATCGACCGCTGAGATATGACTCAAACAGACGAAGAGCAACTCCGCGGATGTTATAATATTCCAGCTTTTCTAACAAGATTCTATGATTGACACAGTCAAAGGCTTTACTAAGATCACACATAATAACACATGTGTGGACGCTATCTTCCATGTTGTCAACTATGTGTTTCAAAAGCTCTTCAACAGCATCAGTGCTGCATTTTTTAGCTCTAAACCCATACTGGTGCTCTGTTAAAATATTATTTTTATTGAGATAACACATTAAACGATCTTTTATAAGAATTTCAAACACTTTTCCTAATAAAGGAATGATGGAAATGGGTCTATAATTGTTCATATCATTATCGTCGCCTTTTTTAAGCACTGGTATAACTAAGGAAGTTTTAAAAATAGCAGGAAATGTTCCACTTTCTATACATGTATTAAATAGGTGAGTCAGCTGATTTATTATAATGCTGGATGTATTTTGAAATGTTTTGCAATTGATTCCAAAAATGTCATTAGCATTCGATTTTTTTAATGATTTTATTGCATTACAAACTTCTTCAGTAGTTACCGGTGCGATGAAAAATGAGTTATGATGGGATGGCATGATTTTTATTATTTCTGAAGCAGATACGTTATTATTAGTGGTAAGTAATGAAGTAATTAAATGATCTGCTACTGAGCTAAAATAATGATTTAATTCTGAAGTAGGCATTGGTATAGTGTTCATTTTTTTACGTTTTCCTTTTTCTGAATTAATTATTTGCCATGATGCTTTGTTTTGATTGACAGCTGTGTTTATGTAATTACTATATGCGTTTTTCTTTGTTATAGTTAGTGTTTTTCTGTATAGTTTTCTATAGGTATTATAATTGTTTTTTGTTTATGCAGTATTTATTAATGTGTGATCAGCATGTAGATTATTAAGTTGAGTTCTCATATCTTTTAGCTCGTTGTTAAACCATCTAATAGAAGTGTTAACATTTACACGTTTTGTACAAGATGAGAGTTCAATGTTATTTTTTAAGATGCTTGTGATATTATTTGCAAGTAATTCTGGTTTATTTGACAAAACCAAACCATCTAATTCAAGATTTTCCATTAATCTTTTTGATTTTTGTAACTGCACATATTGCATAAGATAATCATGTGTTTTGTTTGAACAATTTTGCACATTTAAGATATTGACCAGAGTAATCAGCAATATGTGGATTTATGTTTTTAGCCGAGTAGGTTTGTACATTAGTAAGAATGTTATCTATGCACGCACTAAGTCTAGTAGGTTCAGATATTGTCGGTTATATGCCGTATATTTGCAGGATGTTAGTTAAATGTGATAATGAATTTGATGAGTTGATGAATTCTATGTTAAAATCGCCTAGTATAAAAATAGAGGACCATTTCTTATTAGTGCTTGTCATATGTAGTAGTTTATCTAGCTTGTCAATATATGTGTTTACATTTTCGTTACATGATCGATATGTTGCTATTATTAATGATTTACTTGTGGGTATTTCAATAGCACAAAATTCTGCCTCAATTTCGATAGACATGTATATTATGCTAGGAACATCTCTAAACTCAATACCGTTTCTTACATAAATGCAGACGCCACCATGAATATGATGCTTTCTGTAAAAGAAAGAAGCTAATTGATATCGTTCAATTGTACAACATTTTAGGCTGGTTTCCGATAGGATCCAGTGTTCCGAAAAACATGGAACTTCAGGTTTAATTTCAAAAAGTAAGTGACTTAATACATTAACTTTGTTAGATAAAGATTGTGTATTTACATGGAACATACTCAATTCTGTGTCATTTGTTGTTTGTTTTACTATTTTATTGCTAGAATATTTGTCTTTATTATATCTCCAGAGTTGGGGAGTTGCTTTTGGATCATTGTCTTGGGATGTAACGAAATGGCCGCGTCAAAACCTTATTCGGCCAGTTGGCAGGGTCGCTGAGTTGACTAGTTGAAAGATCATAACTACCTACTTTAAATGCCTTTTTTTCCGGCTTTGTGATTTTAAGTCATAACATTGTATATTTGACTTAGGCCAATTTATTTTAACATATTCTTTTACTTTTTCGATTGTAGTATTTTCGTTTAATCCACCCACCCACACCCAATTTGGAGTTGGAGCAGCCTCTAGTATGTCGGTAAGGTCCGTTGCATTTTCTAAGTCAGAACTTGCAATATTATTTATAGTTTTATTGAGATCCTGCTGTTGCAAGCCACCAGCATGCAACACTGCTTTGTCGGGTTTATCAATAGACTTGACATTAATTGACGGAGATGGTTTATCTGTGGTTTCAGTTGCCTTTGGTGTAGATCTCAGGTCATAACGGTTTTTAGATATTTGAATATTATCTTTTTGTTCTATAACCTTTTTTTGCGATTTGTTATTTGTTTGTTTTACTAATAACGTTTTTTTCTGAAGTGCGTCTAGGGTAATGAAATTGATTTAAATTATCTTTGTTGGTGTTTATTATTTTAGAATTATTTCCAATTATATTTATATCAATTTTATTTGCATTGAATCTACATTGGAATTTGTTTCAGGTATTGCAGAGTTTTTATTAATTTTATTCGGATTTACCTGTTGAACAATTGTTCTTATTAAATCAATTTGTGTTTGGAATTTTTTGAATTAATTCGTTCATGGCTCTTTTTACATAATTAATTAAATAATTTTTTTTAATTTTAATTTTCTTTTAGTAAGCGATTTCTACTTCTAAATAGGCATTATTTATTACTTTAAGTTCACATTGAATATCTTTACTCTCACATAACACGGTATTTTCATTATCACTTTGCATTGTAAGAATATTGTTTTCACATTTTTTAACATGTTTGTCACTTATACACGTAATGTGGTTTGTAACAGAGAACGAACATTTTGCACATATTGAAAAAAATTCAAAAATGTTTTATCAACTAATAAGATTTATGAAATTATATAATGTCTTCTAGGTAGAAAGTTGGTAACTGCATAGTCAATCAGATCTTACATCTCTTTACTCTTTGCATTTCTTTTCACTTTGATTGCGATGTTCTTAACGCATGCCTTATCCATTTTTTATTGAATGCATTTGGTTATGTTTTTTACTTTGACTACTTAACATTCAAATCAGTTGATCTCTTTTTACGATTGTCGAAGATGATGTGAAATTTTGTACAGACGAATTTTAACTCTAGTTTGCTTCCAAATATGCTGTTACTTTAGTACAAATTTACACTTGATTTAGTTTATTGCCTTTTGCATATCTTTCAGTAAAGTGTTTAGTCTTATCTGTCTATGGTGACAATCTTTTATCAAATCAAACTTGCAAAAGAGATAAATTACACAGATCAATTTGACGAGCTAGTAAGAAAATAACTGAAAAAACATAACCTCTCCATATTGCTTGACATGAATGTAACCTCAAAGAAATAACAACGAGCAATTGTGTATGCCGCTTCTATAAATGTATCTGTGCTAGCTAGCGACCCTGAGATTTGATTCTTCTTCACACATTGCAAAGAAAAGCAGCAAACCAAAGAAAATTAATTGATTTTTATTTATTTTTTTTTGCTTAAATAATTGTTAAATAGTAGTTATTAACGGGCAGTAGATACTTTCTAGACGTATTATAATTTTTCTGTTTCTATTTTATCGTGTGTCTAACGTTTTGTCAACACTATTAAACAATAGATAATATTATATATTTGACATAAAATTAAATTTGCTTTATTAAGGTTTTGTTTATATTTATTTTTTGTGCATTAAAACTTTTCGATCATCGACGTATGTATAACCAGTGTGCCATGTATAATGATTTATTGAAATAAAAATGAACTTTCCATTTGCATTTACATGACTTAATAGGTCCGAATGCATTACATATCACTATTATATAACGCTTGGTCTTTTAATTTCGAGTATTTATGAACTGTAATATTTGAAGATGTTTCGCCTCGGGTAGGAGTAAACTACATCACTCCGGCATTCCAACTTTTAATTAACTGTCTCTTTTATGGCCGATGTTTTATTTTGATCATCTTTAAACTGCTGGATCACCCACAAACTGACGTTTTAGTATCTCTAATTTAATTTAATATAAGAAAATTAATAAATTTATAACATCATCATTTTAAAACGCATTTTAATTAACAACAATGGGAGTTTCATCCATTAATGTCACATGTAGTTGTAAATAATGCCTTTCGTGTTAGATTCGCGTACAAATAAAAAAGAATAGAGTTGTAAAAATCTCACTTGGATAATAATAAATTATATACACATAACAACCTCAAAGTATCATATTTCAACATTAGCGTATATAAACAATAAATACCAAACATGTAGCTTATGCAATAAATTAGTTTGTATTGAAATTTATACAACTATGCTTTCGGGTCATTGTAAGAGAAAAAAAAAACTGCACTTGTGTCTGTTCTTGTTTGTAAATATATTAATTAAAAGAAAAGACAGCTAAAGCGCCCTTTTATTACAGCCCTTATTTCTCTTAAAAATCTGCAGCGTAATGTATATTAAAAAGGGATGGTTCTTATGGGCTGAGTAATGTGCACCAATTACAACATCATCAATCATGGTTCATCAGCCGCCCTTCTCGAGTTGCGATTAAGACATTGCCTCAATTACAGGCCACACAAAAATCTCGAAAATAATTAATTCTTTTTAAAACTTGTTTCCATCAATTCTCTAAAGGAGTTCACCCGAGGCTTCCTGTTAAAAATGCAACATACAATTATATGCAATAAAATAAATGCAAATAAATAAGTTTTCTTTGAAATAATAATTAACTTTTCATTTTTTTAGTTAATACAGTAGTCTCTGGAGTTTTAGTGTTGATTGTAGATCAAATTCTCGGATGGTGTTGAATGACTTGTTGTAGATGATTCGATATATCATTAAAGACAATGTAATACCTGTTGTAATACACAGTTTATAGCTGCCATATAAGAAAATTGATATATTAAGTTGACGCATTTAATTTCGTATCAGTAAATAATGCGAGACCACCCAGATTACGTACAAGATGGGAGCACCTATATACCTTGTTTCACACTCACCTTTCGTTACGGCCCGCGAAAGATAATGATCTTGCAAATTAATAAAAATCTACTAATTAATTATTGAGAAATTTAATTCCATTTTGTTTTCATTTAGCCAGAAGTATATCTTCAAGGTGTTATTGTATTAATAACATATGTATAGTAATCAGCCAAGTTATTGATACGTTTGTCACTGTAAGTATAATAATTAATAATAACGAATAGTTGTCTATGATGTAATATTAATTACATGAATAAGTTGTTAAGCAATACATAAATTTGTGTTATACTTGATCGACCTTCCACAACTTGGTTGTTATCTTGTTTGCAAAAAAACTATAGGACTGAAAGTGATATAAATATCGACATAACATATTATATCTCTTTCTAGTAGGTACTAGTGAAACTAATAGCAATTTATTTCTTAAATAATTTAGTTAGAATATTAATTGTTGTTATTACAATGTTAAATATTAAACGCTAAATTCAAAATTAATAACCTAATGTGTTTTGGTTTAAAGTTTGGTGAATACATTCTTGTCGATATACGTTTTGTTAATACATAAGTTCTGTCTGAGTGGCCAATGTTTGAAATTTAAAATCGATTTTCAGTATTATGCAATCGATGAATAAAATCATAATTCTTACAAATCGTGTTTATGATAATAAGTAAATTAGACGCATCGCTCACATGTATAATTTTCTAATTAATAATTGCTGTGAAATATTTTACATCTTTGCCGTATATGGCTAGGTTCAGTTGTAAAAGTCATATGTACCGAATTTTTAATTAATTACCTAATTTAAATTTAAATAATCGACCGTTGTTATTTATTCACTGGAAGCTGAACAATATTTTCTTCTTCTATACTATATGTATATGTTATTATTTAGCTAGTCTTTAAATACTTACCATATTGGTAAGAATATAAAGTAATATGCTAATAAAATTGTTTATTGAGATTGTTAGTTAATTATTTTAAAGGCAGACTTGTTTTGTATATTTTTGTTTTTGTTGAGATCGGATCAATGTTTTATAGCGCATAAATTTTATTTTTTATAAACAAATTAGAATTTTAGTAACATAAAACTAATATGTATTATAAAATTTTATCGATTGCCTTTAAAGGAAACGGAGAAATTTATTCCGTCTAGTTAATTGAAATTCTTTAAATGCCATTATAGAAAAATCAGCAATGCAGATTCTTTTAAATAAATCAAATAAATAGAATTAGAACTTCCCAAATAATCGTAGATTGAAATTATTACCAACTAACTAGCAAAGTGTAGATTTATGACACTTGGGCATCCGGTATGAAGGTACAGTCCCAGGCGGTCAGGCGAGTTGGACAGCTGAAGAAGTTATAGCACCCTCTACGGAACACCACATCCCTTCGTACGTTTGTAGTTTTCAAAAGCGCATGGAAGAATAGATCCGTTTGGACGCCCGCTGCGTCCGAAGGGCCCCTACAAATTTTCAGCAGAAAGTGGAGGCTAGTCGCGTTCCTACCTCCCGCTGTGATGGAATGTTACTTGGTCTTCTGTGTTTTAGCCACTCACCGCAACTTCGCCGCCTAATCTGCCGTTAAATTATGTAATATTGACATAACGGACCACCCTATTCCATTAATGTGCTTTGTACCAGTATTTAATTCAATAAACAACAAACTATAATTTTTAACTTCTCATGAGTCCATGTGTATCTCGGTCTTTCCTATAGCCATGCGCGTTTAGTTATGTATAAGATATAATTTAAGCAGACATGAAAGTTAACAATGCGTGGAGATGTCTCCGGATAGCTTTATAAGTTTCGTAAAGGTGACAGGTATATGTCTGGGACATTTGTTTTCTGTGCAAACAATATTTGAGTCAGGCTATAATTAATTTTACAAGACATGACCACTGATGGCGTAATATCTTCATTGCCGTATGTTGGTGGCCAGTTTTGTAACATAGAAGTTATTTGTATACAATATAAACGCTTTTAATTTCACACCCTCTAATAAATAATTTGAATCCACGACTGGGACTTATAGATTTTCTGACGACTTATATAATTAGGCTTTAAATGTTTTTTTACAAATTTGAAATGACTCTTTTAACGAAATTGTGAATAACTTAACATTAAAAAAAATCTATATTGCTACTACAATTTTTATGGTTCTATTACTATTCATTTGACATCACACGTTATTTTAACGATGACATTATGCTGAAAAACAGTCTGCTAAAGAATGTTTTATTGATTAAATAACACATAAAATTGTTTGGTTTGTTTATGACTCAGATCAGAGTTTAAAAGTACACATTCTTCTAAGATAGTCACAAACAATGTTTAAATTACTACCATCTCCTGAAATAGTCAAGACTTATTTTGGGACAGACTAGTAACATTTTAATAATGCAACTGCAAATGCATACGATAAGAAGTATAAATAAATATGAATAATACAACAATACCGTCATCAAGCGACTGCTATAAAATTACATTAAACGGTGGATATCCAGGTTTAATAATACGAGAGTTTCATTCTCAATCTCAGTCAATGGCACTAATCCACGGGGCAAACCGCGCTTAAGGTAGAACATGGTTTATGGCTATACAAATCAATTTAATGAACCAAATATTGGCCTAAAAGTTAATTTTTCTAACATTGGTGGTCTAAAAAAGAGTTTAGCATTTTGAACATAAAAACACTATATCCTCAATAACTCTCTTGACAACAGAAAACATTTAATTTTGACTCTAAAATTATAAACGTTTCAAACTTCTGTTTTTGCCGATTCTATTTTTGTTTTACATTAACGAACTTTTGCAAATAACTAAAAGTTCTATTCACAGTTTTGCGATAATAGCTCGTTCATACTTTCGAAAGACCACATTGATAAAGAGCGTCTTAAAGTTTTTAAGTTAGAATATGTAGCATTAATAAACAAATAACTTGAAACAATATTTGACTGGAGTATTCCCAACTTGGTTAATATTAACTTACAGCGTAACACTACCGTGGGTGGTTAGTTTTAAGGGTGAAAAGAATGTAATTCCAATTAATAAACCAAATATGTTTATTCTTATTATTAATATTAAAAACCTAGCAGGTGTAACTTGGCATTCATATGGTTTGTATGAAAGGCACATAGATCGGCACCAAAGGCTTGTTTTTAATATTAAAATGTGCGCGGATATAAAGAACCATTCTTCTCACATGTATCGGAAAGATTTTTTAGACCCGCGTCCCGAGCAACCTCCGGTCTATCAAGCTTATCCCGCAATGCTCGCGAATTCAATAGACGTGCGCTAGACAGGGCCGGCCAAAATAAATACGTATATTTTGGCCTCCGAAGTTGTTGGCAAACCTCTATAAAACAACTTGTAAATGGACGCAAGTGTGTTGTTATATGAAAAGTACCTCGCTTCACATCGCTTTCCAGGCTTTCTAAGACGTAGGTACACGGACCTACTGCTTTTTTAACGCGGTACGGACCTTCAAAAAGAAGCATAAACTTCTTAATTTGGTCATTAACGGCACTAGATATATTGTTATTTTATCTAACAATGCTATTGGTGGTTTTCCGGTTTGCAACTCTATGGGCGTAAAACCTGTTGATTTATGGACTACGTTATTTTAAAACACCGCAATATTTGCAACTTCAAAATCCCACCTCTTATGTTGGTCATGGCAATATGTCCGGAAAAGTCGACCAAGCTCTCGCATAATCCGCTCGAAAGGGTTGGCCTGGGCGTGCCGGACATAGTAGTGCACAAGATTTACGTTGTAAGACTGTAAGGTGTTTATCCATTTTTTGTTGTGAACTGAGTCCCATTATCAGTTAGAATTTGCTGTGGACATTGTTGTGCGTTCTAAAGTGTTCCTTTTCTAACCTGTTTAGGATTGTGGTTGTAGTTGCTTTTTTGAGTGCGCATAGTGTGACGTATTATGTAAAAACATCTACTATTACGCACAAGTTAGCAACCCCTCTACGGGAAATTGGCAAAGGCTCATAAATATCTAGAGCTATAAAGTCGTTAGGCCCGGCAGACCAAACTGCTGTAAATTCCGGTTTAGCAGAATGCGACACTTTGGAAAATTGACAAATTTTAACGTCACGATGTAAGTTTTTTGCATATACTTTACGTCTTAAGGCTTGCCAGGACTTATAATCCCCAAAGTGCCGTATTGCTTTATGAAAAGCTAAAACAATTTTGTCCATTCGGCTTCTTGGTACGCATACTAGGTAAGGTTCATTCTCTATAAACCTTATAAATAGTAGCTCTTTATGCAATAAGTTCTTGGAGTCTATGTGTTCTTTGTTTTTATTTTGATCTGTGGTCAGTAAGAACCGTAAAGTGACGGCCGAGTAAGTACATTTGCCAGCGTTTTTAAGCCCAAACTACAGCGTACGCTTTTTTTTCTGGAGTACTATAGTTTCTTTCTCGTGGTAACAAAATTTTGCTAGCGTATGCAACTATCTTTTACCACAGTACTTAAAAGTACAACCCTCCTTAGCGGATTTTGTCAAATCATTTTGAGCCGTGAATGAACCTCATGAGAGTCTGCGCATCTAGTGATGCGAGGTCAGAGAGGTCATCAAAGAAAGGTTGGCCTAAGAAGAGCAATCGTGTTGCGGACAGAGAGGGGCATTGGCATAAGTAATGCTGAACACTCTCCTCTTCCTCCCCGTCTAGGCAGCCTCACTGCCAGTCTGATATTGTTTTTTTTAGAGAGACGATGTTGGTGCTTCTTTTCCTGTTTTGGTGAGGCCATACTTGCCTGGTTACCTCGCAGGTGTCTTCATCCTTCCACTTTTGCTCCGCTAGGTTCGAGGTTATTACGGCTATGGTCTCTTTGCACGAGGTAAATGGAATACCAATATCTCGTAGTACTTCGGTTGAGTGCAGGCTTGTGCTATTCTTTGCAAGCTTTTGTGTTACCTGGGATCCCGCCGAGGCTTGGTACCCACATGAGTCAGGCAGGCGTAGGTTGATTCTGAGGTTGGGGTTGTTGGAGAAAACTCCGCAGCCCACTTTGTCCTTCTTCCATGAGCCGTCTGTGTAGACCTGCGTGTGTCCTGCTGGTTTACCTTTCTTCTCCATCAACTTCTCTTTAGAGGGTATGTGGTATGAGAATTTGTTACCAAAAGCAGGTGTTGCTAGACAGCGGTCTATGTTTTCGGGCACCCTTTTAAATTCATTGATTTTTCCGGCGTGACCACGATGATCCGATGTCAACATTTGCACCGACTTTAGCCTGAGTGCTGTGGTAATGGCAAGAGTCTTGCCCATTAGATCGACCGGGGCTATGTCCAGGATTGTCTCCAAGGCTTTCGTAGGCGTCGTTCTCATGGCTTCCGTTATGATGAGCGCTGCCATTCTCTGCACTTTTGTAAGCGCCATTTGATGGACTCTTTTATTAAGTGCCGCCCACCATATGAATACGCCGTAGTAGAGTATTGGTGTAACTACGGCTCTGTATAGCCAGAAGGTAATCTTGGGGTTGAGGCCCCAGGGTTTTCCTACCGCTCTCTTGCAAGAGTACAGCGCCACCGTTGCTTTCCGTACTCTTTCGTCAATGTTGAGCTTCCATGATAACTTTTGGTCTAGTATGAGACCTAAGTATTTGGCGCTCTCCTTGATCGTCAGTTCAGTGCTCTTTAGCATTGGGTGCTTGAATTCTGGGATGTTGTATTTTCTTGTGAAAACGACTAGCTCGGTTTTCGCCGGGTTGACATCTACGCCACACCTTTTGCACAATTGGGCTAGTTTTGATAGGGCCCCTTCGACAAGTTGCGACATTATATTGAGGTGTTTCCCTGAGGCCGCTATTGCTACGTCATCCGCATAAGCGACGACCCTGGCCAGATTTTTTAAGTTGGAGGAGCAGCTTATTTAGCGTGATGTTCCAAAGCAATGGCGAGAGGAAGCTCCCTTGTGGGGTTTCCCTACTCAGCTTCTTTTTTATGTGGGATTTTCCCATTGTGGCTCTGATGTTCTTTTCACGGAGCATTTTTCCGATCAGGTGACATAGAGCGTTGTCTATTGCTAGTCCAGTTACGGCTGATTCTATGGCTTCAGGCTTCACGTTGTTAAATGTCTCTTCTATATTGAGGAAGACAACCATTGTGAACTCCTTATGCCTCATCGAGCTCTCAATCTGGTTTACCAAGGCGTGGAGTGCCGTTTCTACGGATTTCCTCTTTGTGTATGCGTGCTGAGACTTTGACAGCATTTCAGGGTGTAGTGCTTCTTTAATGTGCAAGTCAATCAGTCTTTCAATCGTCTTTAGCAGGAACGATGATAAGCTGATTGGTCTTTGGGGGAGGTGTGTGAGGCGTTTTTTCCTTTTGGGATGAAGACCGTCTCGACCTCTCTTCAAATTTTTGGGATGTATGAGAGATTTATACATGCCTTAAACATAGTCTCCAACCAAGGTATTACTATATCAATGGCTTTTTGCAGCTCACCTGGACTGATCACGTCAGGTCCAGGTGACTTAAAGGGTTTGAAGCTTTTGATGCTCCAGATTAACTTGTTTCTACCTACAGTTCTGTCAGCCAGATACCGAGGTGGAGCAGTTATGGTGGAGTCCACTACACTTATTCCATTGCCTGGAAAGTGTGTATCCATGAGTAGCTCCAGCGTTTCTGTACATGAGGTTGTCCAGTTTTCATCTTGCTTCTGTATGAAGCTTTGGACTGCCGGATCCTCACGATTTTGCATGATGTACGTATGGCCTTGTTACAGGCAGATGTAAACTGCTTTACAGTTCTGTCTAGCTCATCCCCTGTTTTTGGTGTTGGGGGGCGGCTTTTCCGATAGAAGACCCGATAGGGTAGTTTTATACTTACCCCAGTCAGTCTTTCGTTTGTCTACAAACCTAGGCTTTGTTTGTATCTATATGTCCAATTGCTTACAAGGTTAGGCGTTTTAGTGGAAACGAGGGTAATGTCAAGTACCTTCTCTCTCACGGCTGTAGTGAAGGTGGGAGTGTTACCTATATTACATATTTTTCTGTTATTTGTGTCTGAGCTGCCTCATATGGTGTGGTGGGCATTGGCATCGGCTCCAATGATCACGTTCGCCCCTACTTGGTTGGCTTCGTTGATAATGCCATGGAAACCCTCTGGGGGACTTTCCTTCTCCTGGGCGAAGTATCTTGAGATCATCCATAACCTACGGTTAAAAAGTCCCATTGATACAGTGACAGTGTCGCAATCGCTGTGGTTAGGCTTCATAAAAGCGTTGATACTTTTATTTGCCAGGATACACGAGCGTGGCTTACCTGCGTTTTTTGCGTACAGTAACCTGTACTTATCAGAACCCAGACCACAGATCTTGGTTCCCACGACACAGGGTTCTTGGATTAGGGCGATGTCGACTCCTCCCTTTGTCAGTTGGAGGAGCAGAGCAGCCGAGGCTGCTTTGGAGTGTTGAAGGTTACATTGTAGAACCTCCACCATCGCTGAAAGGTATTTCTGGCACCTCGACGATCGTTTGGTCGTTGTCGTCTTTGGTGTCAGAGATTAGCGCCAGATTTTCCTCTGCTTTGCTTATCTCACCTGGTTGGAGTGGTCCGAGCATGTTGCTGACCCCCATGTCTGACATCTCACTGTCTGAATGTGACCGAGGCTCCCCTTCTCTCGAGGGGATTGGGGTTCTCTGGTCACTTTTGTAGACGTTCAGGGTAGTGGAGCCGAAGCCGTAGCTGATCACTCTCTTAATTTCAGCCAGTGGCGCTAAGGATTCTTTGTTGAGGCTGACAATCACTTGCCTTCTCATACCCGTTGCCTCGCTTATTTTAATTACGCTCCAATCCTCAGTTGGAAGCGTGGGATTGCTGGTCTGATATATCTTCAGTATTGTCCTCGGGTCAGAGGGTTCCGTCGAGATCCAGGCTTTCGATTTCGGTCTGCTCGGGATCTTGAGACAGCCTCAATTCGGGCGCCCGGCCAGACTTCTCCCATTTCCCCGATGGCTTGCTTATACAGGTCCGCTGACCGTTGATCTGCACAAGCCACCAGCTTGATGTGTCCTTGGTGCTAACCTGCGTCTCTGCAGCAAGGAGCTGGGACTGGATTCTTCTGGAGAATGTCCAGGTATTTGCCCAAGAGAGCCGCTTCCACCAGTCCCCATTTGGCTGGCGCGATGCTCCCGTTTTGGTGACCTCTGTCCAAGACCTCCCATACCAGGTGATCTTTCGTGACCTCGCTATATGAGCGTTTAGGGAGTCCCTTTTTGTTGTACTGTGGCGAGGGACCTAACCGTGCCCTTTTCTTTCATCCATCAACCTATCCTTTCGTTTGGACAATCCTTGGGTTGCCGCTGACTCATGTTCTTCTATTACTTCTTCTGACTTAACAAGATCTTTAAATTTTCAAAAGCGTCGAGTTGTTATTTTTTCTACTTCCGTTTGGATTTTTTTGTTAAGATGGTTACTAGTGGTTCTGAAATGGTTGCAAAGTTTTTGCAAAATTGACGATTGAAATTGCAAAGCCCAAAGAACTCTTGAAGTTGCTTTATATTTAGTGGCTTTGGGAATTTCCCTATAGCTTGTACTTAAGCTGGATCTGGTTTTAACCCTTCTTGGTTTAGTACATAACCCAAAAATTGCAATTTCTCTTTAAAAAAGTGGCATTTTTTTAGTTTAATCTTAAGATCGGCTTGTTTTAAACGCGTAAGTACTCTAGGTAGGTGATCAATGTGTTCTTCTCTTGTCTCCGAACAAATCAACATACGTAAACACAAAATTTTAAAATTTTGGACCCAGGATTTGATCTAAACGCGTGTAAACAACGGTACGGCTGTTTTTAAGCCAAAAGGCAGAACACAAAATTGATATGATTTTGTTCCATGAACAAAACCTGTATGTTTTTTGTCTTCTTTTCTTAGTGGGGTTTGTCAATATGAGTGTGACAAGTCTAACGACGACATATAATTAGTTGTTTGTAAGGTGTGTACTATTTCCGATTTAGGTTTAGGAAGTTCATCCCAAGAAAGTAATTTGCTAATTAGATTCTACGTAAAACTTTACATTATAATAATTTTAAAATTAGACATGTAGCCAAAAATCATAAAAATTTGAGGTTAAGGCTTAAAATTTTTCTAAAAATTTAGATAACCTTTAAAATGACTTACTGTACGTATTGTTTACTTTTTGTCAAATTTGTAGCATTCTAATAGTGTTTTTTTTTTTAAGTAAGGTACCTTTATAACTTCAAAGGCAGTGCGACACGTGTTCCTTTGATTCTTGAGGGCCGAAATTTGGCATGGTTTACTTTTTTTTACTTAAAGATGACTTTCCAATATATTACATTTTGAAATTTTAAATAATAATAATAATTTAAAAACAAGAGTGGCTGTTTAAAATTACTAGAAGTTACGATACACAAACATTTTTAAAAAATAATTAATTATTGAAACTTTTAATTAAATATTCCTAAAATTATGGTATGGTAGTCTTGTTTTGCACAGGCCTAGGATGTTCTATTTAATTTGGCTAAGTTCTTTTTTGTAGTTGCTTTCCGGGTTTTTTATTGTTCTGATATTGTATGTTGCTAAATGGATTTTTGTTTTGGTGGGCTTTTGTCTATTTTGGTTGGTTGGATTCAATTTTTTTATTCTTCTAGAATTTGATTTGAGGCAAATTGATTTGGTATTAGTGTGAGGTTTTGTGCATTTTGCACTGCTCACCTGGGGTATTCGATTTAAATTCAACGATTCTACATGTAAAATGGCAATTAAAACGCAACACTTGCTCAGCGTGTTGGCGAGTTTTGGATTTAGCCGCCTAATCGAGGTACAGACGCTTGCCCATTCTTGGTTGAGACGCTACATACTTTTTTGGTACTTAGTGGACCAGATACTAGGCCTTATTAGTATCTGCAGCGCTTTCATTTTCTCAATTGCCTTTGTACATGACAAAAAATGTTTGTTTTGATATTTTTGTAAAGTTCGTAAACTTTTGGTAGTATTTGAAGAAGGTTTATTAGTAAAGCATTTTATAATTTTTGATATTTTTGGATTGGTCTATACGCTTTTGGATGAATATATTCAAGGAAATCTACTTTTTTAAATAAATGTTCTACTAACTTGAATATTGAATGTTCTTGCAGTGATGTAGTATATGTCATGTATTCTATTCAGGTGGATTGTGAAGTTGTTTTCTGAAATTGTATATCTACTTTGTCACAATAAACGCTTGAGTATTCTTGTTGCATTAGAGTGTTAGAAATTTTTCCGTTTGGTCAAAATCTATACTATGGAGCTTTTTGAGATGAATTTAGAATTTGATCTATTTGAATACTTTGGAATATTTTCAGTTCTTGTTACAGTACGCATAGGAGCAAGTTGAAATATTAAAATAGTCTATTAACAAGTGGAATAGTTTTTTTAAATTTGCTTTAATCTGCAACTTTTTATCAGTATTCTCAGCGTGATAGTTTCAACAAGCGATGTTGTTTACCCCACAACAACTCTTCTTAAACATCACATGATAAAATTCAAATTATGATCAAAGTTGTCATATGCGTATAAAGAGATGTCTTTTAAATATAGTTGTATCTTGAATTCAATCACTCCCTCTTTATTTGAGTGAATTAAAATGAATAGTGTACACAATTCAAGATATCTTTTGATATTTTTTAAGATTTTATTAAATTTATTTATTTTGAAGTATCTAAGTAATTGAAACCGAAATGTAAATCACCTGTTATTATTTGTTTATTCGACCCAATTAACAAGCACACGATTGATTGCATTACCACGCTGTGTGTCCGCTTCGAGGTGGTGCGTGGGCGTAACATAATGTCTATTCATCACCGCACTAATAATATAAATATATCTGGAGCGCATTTGGTATCATGTGGATTTAAGTAAAGCAGCGACCGCCGATGTAAGAGTGATTAATATGCCGCTGTCAATCGCGGCATATCTGCCATAGATTCGCGTGTACGCGGCGCCGTCATGCACTGTCATGCGAGGGCGTGATCACGCGTCCAAGCTTGAGAGCCGCAACCCACACGTCCTTTGCTTTAGAGCACATATGTTGTACAAGAGATGCTGCCTGGCGCCTCATAGCCGACTCACGTTCCTCCAAAGAGTACGGTTTCTTAGTCGTTGTTATCATATTAACAAATACTGGTTTATATTAATGAAAATAACTATTGTGATTACAGAAATATCTCATTAGCCGTAATAACATTATTATAATCAACATTATTTAACAATGAACAAATTAAAAGATTATATTTAACAAAACGTTTTATTATTCATTAATAAATATTTGGTGGAGTTGTGACATTTTTATTACTTTTTATATAAATATAGAACTTTCAATGACCAACCACCATTACTTAATAATATTTTTATGATAAAAATATCTGACTAATAAACAGGGGCAGTAAAGTTCAAAATTTAGATTGACAATAATTTAAAACGTATTATATTTAATTACTAATATAAAACTGTAATTTTAAATGTTTAAATTAATTCTATGCTGTATGTCTATATATGCATGAGCATAATATTCTATTATAAAAGGGATTACATATAAACAAAAGGTATGTTAATATTTCTGTAATATATATTTGAAAAGACTGTAAGAATTGGAATTTTTGTATGAAATACATATTCAGAAATTGTTAATTGGATTGTGAGAGTAAATTTGCTATTTTTCTCACGATCTGATGGATTTTATTTTTATTCACTTATTCGGAGCGTGTTAAATAAGTCGTCCGTGGTTTAAGCGGATTAAATATTTTGAACCGATTAATGACATTTATGGTATAATATATATTATATTCCTATTTAAAATGATAAAAGATTTAAATATAATTGGTTAGAAGAATTATTACATCCATAATTTTGAATTAATTGATATTTACGGCGTTCCTTTGTGATTCTATAACAAGGGAACCACATTTATCACAAATTTATAAGTATCAATAAAATTTAAACCCATTTTCATAATGCACAAGAATCTAGTTTTATTGTTAGAATTTTATGGTTATTATTACTGTTTAAGGATAACATTAAATGATGTCTATTTTTTAAATTTGTTTATATTTTGAAAGGACACTTTTACTGGTCAGTAATCACTTTGCGTTTTGACGGGTTAAATAAAACAATGGTTGCGTCCAGAACGACTCATCGCTTTCAGCGCTGAGTCATCAATCGGAGATAAGCGCTGAGCGCCGCTGAACGTTTTATTTTAGACTGTGTAAACTATTAGCAATTATTTTATATTTTCCATATTTATTTTATAAAATCGTTTTATTAGCAATTACATAAAAATTAATTTTTAATTTAAATAGTTTATAATGCCGCTACTTAACGACAAGATAGATTTAAAATATACCCAATATGTTATGCCACTTATGCCATTTAACCACGCTTTATAATGTTTTTAGGTTTGTATATCTTTATAGTTTTGTCTTATTTTTTATACTTATGTACCCAAGCTAGCGTTAATATTACGTTGTAGTCTCATATCTTTCTTAACTACCCATGTTGCACATTTTTTTTTACAATAAAACATCTAGTTGCTTATATTATTTAAAATGTGGTTTTGGCCTTTTTTTATTATTATCAACAATAAAAAAAATGAATTCAATTCAAATATATGCGCCGATTACCCGCTGGTGACTGCTGAGTTGCTTTGTCGGCAAGCAAGCGTACTTAAATGTATGATGAGTAAAATGACAAGCGTTCAGTTTGCATGATTGGCAGTGACGAGTGGTTTTGATCGTAGCCAATGTTTAGTCAATTTATAAATGTATTAATATAACACCGATGTGAAGGCATCAACATACGCTACGACAAAACTATGTTGACTAAAGTGCAAAATAGAGCGCTTTTTGGAAATTCAGAGAAGGGGCATGTAAAAAGACTTTTTTCTGCTGCGGAACATTTCTTTGTAGCATTTTAGGCAGTTTTTATGAGAATTTTAAAACGGTTGAACGTATTTGGAAACAATTGTTTTATTTGCAGAAATCTTTAATCGAAGACGTTTACGTGGCGAAGAAAAAAGCTATTCAGACTCTTTTAACAGCGAGCGTGAAGAGAAGACGTGAGCGTATGTTAGAAACCATTGATTCAGTGAGCGTTTGCAGTTTGCGCTACAAACAATATGGGAATGAAAGAATAGCGTTGTTTGCATCTTAAACGAAGTGAATCTGAATCGAAAATACACAAAAATCCAGAAGGACAACCGCAGCTTGTTTTTTTTTTAAATTTAAAAAAATGAATGCTTGTTTTGTGAAGAAGTAGTTACCAATCAATTTAAATAAACAAAGTATTTATATACCTTGATGGATGCGACGTTGACTCTGTTTTTTCAATCTTAACTAAGAAAGACGACTTAGCGGGAACAAAGTAGACGACGCTATGGAGGAAATTTGTGTGTGTTTCTTTGAATGATTTGATGGAACAATTAAAGGAGAATTTGTTCCTGATGTCAAAACCGCAAACAAAATTTACAAATAGTTTTAGGACATGACATCATAAATACCCTCGAGAAGAAAGACTAGACTCATTTGCGAAGCTGCAGCAATTGTCCGCGAGGACATTATTAGTGCTTTTTGTATAAAAAATGAACCCCTATTGGATGAATTCATGTCAAGATGCCGAAGCCGTTGTTTTTGAGACTTTAAAGGTTTTTGCAATCTTTGCAAAAGATGACGATAACGTCCTTGTTTGTAACACTATTGTCGGTTATGGAACATTTCACTCTAAGTCTAATTTCGCGTATCTGCGAGTCAGCAGTCTATAAACGTCTTCAGTTGAAACTTTTTGCAACTGAAGAAATGGATCATCAAGTATCAGGATGAGTAGCAAATACAAACAGCGAAAAAACATCAAACACATTTTAATATCGGATAACTTTGTAATTTTTATTAGCTTAAAACGGAAGTATAGCTGACAGTAGATGCGTTTCCGTATGGTTTGGGAGCGTTGCTATCACATATAATTTTTTAAGATAAGAATAGACTTATTGTATATGCTTTTCGGACTTTAATAACATCCGAAAAAACTATTTACAGACTGACTAAGTAGCATTGGCAGTAGTTTATTCTAGAGATTACAACAACTACTGTTGAGGCTGCTTTAGGAAATTTGGATCTTTTAATTGTTACATTGATTTTGATACTTTGCCAATGTTCTGAGAACTCACATATTGCTGTAGATAATTTTATTAAGATGAAAACTCTTGCAAGATTGTATGATGGTCTATACTTATAACGACATTGAACAAATTTGCAAAAAAATGTTAAATACTTGGTCTTTATCTAAATGGCTAGAAGTATTTTTAATGCTAAATATAGCTGTTCAAACCAGTAGTGTGGAGTTGGAGTCGGAGTCTGGAGTCGTGAAGTCTGCCAATATTTGAGGAGTCGGAGTCGGAGTCGACTGTTACTAATCCGACTCCGACTCCTTAGTAATACAAAAATTAAGAAATAGTATACAAAAAAATTATACATAATAATAATGCTTTACAAAAAATAAAATAAATAATACATTTAAAAATTATTTGTTCGCAAAAATAAAATTGCTTCTAAAATATCTTCTTTTAAAGTTGCTCTTAAATTCGATTTTTCTAGATTTAAAGCTAAAAATAATTGCTCCACACTTACTTGTGTTGGTGGCAACGCAGTAACAGCTCACGCACTATTTTACACAGTTTTAGAATATTAAGTCGGAGTTGGTGTCGGAATGTCTACAGTTTTATAACGACTCCACACCCCTGGTTCAAACAACCGTTATGTGTAATAATTGTTACGATCTTTTTGCATATATTATATAAACATAGGAGGTTAGGTTATAATTTATTTAATTATACTTTTATAGGTTTATTTTTGTTTTTATTATTTTTATTTTATAAAGATTGGCTTTGGCGGTTAAGCCATCATCGGTGTTAATATGTTTAGATAACATATATGATTGTAGGAGGTAGTGGGAGGTGTTAGGTCTAACAACTACCACCACACCATATTGGTACAGCATATATCATTATGGGCTTTATACGTGCTGTGAAAATAAGTTGTTTGTTAGTCTGGTTGAACTCACTGTCCGTAGAGCGTCATTTTTGTATAGTGCCGTCTATGTATGTTTTGTAAGTCGGTTTTTTTGTCCATTTATAGGTCAAGATATTTTACGTTTTCTGACTGCCTGACAGCTTTGCCGTGCATATTAAGTGGCACAAACACTAATGAACCCGTCAATTAGAATGTGACAAGCTTCCGCTTTGGCAGCGTTTGGCTTAATTTGCTATCTCTCAAAATATTTTACTAGTACATCAATCAACGTGTATTTGTATCTGATTATTCGATACAATTACTCTGTGCGAGTGAGCCTGTATTGCAATATTCTCGGCGTAAAATGCTGCATTTGTGTTAAATTTTGTTGGTTTGTTGTTTATGGAAATGTTGAACAGTTTGGGTCCCAAGATTGAACTTTGAGGTATCCCTGCTATGATGGTTTGTGATTCTGATCATGATACTGTCAGGAAAATGATAATATAGGGTTTTTCAATAAGAGGTTTATTTTAATATTAAAAAAATAACAGGTATTTTTTATGAGAAATTAATAAATGTTTATTTCATTGTAAAGAGGAAGGTATGCCATTAACATTTGAAAACGATATCAGTCAAATGGCCGCCACGGTTACGGTTGCAGTACCACATTTTTTTCATGAAATTTTCCATGACCAATTCACACATTTGCGGCTGTATGTCTTTGATAACTTCACGAATTCCATCTTTAATTTCTTGAATCGATTGTGGAGCATTGGCATAGATCTTATCTTTCACGTAGCCCCACAGAAAAAAATCTAAAGGTGTTAAATCACAAGATCTCGGTGGCCAATTGTGATCACTTTTTCGAGAAATAACACGGTCAATAAACTTTTCATGCAAAATTGCGATTGTTTTGTTGCTTGAGTGGCACGTAGCGCCGTTTTGCTGAAAATAAGCGTTGTCCACATCAATATCTTTAAATTTCGGTCATAAAAAATCATTAATCATAGCTCGGTAGCGCCATCCATTCACCGTAACAGTTGCACTAGCCTCATTTTTGAAAAAGTAGGGTCCAATCACACCGCCAGACTTAAAACCGTACCAAACAGTGACACGTTGAGGATGCAAAGACTTTTCAACAATCATTCTTGGATTTTATGAGCCCCAAATGCGACAATTCTGTTTATTAACGTAACCTCCGAGGTGAAAATGGGCTTCATCTCATCACTGAAGATGATTTTTCTATAAAATTTTGATGCATTTGAAGGACCCAATCAGCGAAGGTACGACGTTTATGGTGATCGACCGGCTTGAGTTCTAGTGTTAACTGAACTTTAAAAGTCTTAAGACTTAAATCTTTATGCAAAATACGGTGTAATGTCGTTTGTGGAATGTCTAATACCAAAGATCGACGAGGAATCGACAAACCTGGGTTTTCTTCAACACTACGAGCTACATCAGCAATATTCTCATGTGTTCTTAAGCGATGCACACGGTTTTGATTCTTCACATCACAAACTTGTTCCAACAGCTTAAATTTTTCCACCAAGTTTACTATTGCCAACCGAGAAGATGCTTTACCACGACCAAAAAGTGCTTTAGTTCTGCGAACTGTGACTAAAAAATTTTCACTATTTTTGTAGTGAATTTTAATAATTTCAATGCGTTGTTGAATCGTGTATCGTTCAATTTTTAATAATGGCGTAGTTTTTACTTGTCAAATGTCAAAAGATAATAGCTTCAAAATTGACAGCTGTCTAAATAGCCTTCTATTCAAAATGATACTTCTTATTGGAAAACCTTTTATTTGAGTTTATAGATGAGTTTCAGTTGCTCTAAGTGTTTGTTACATTATTCTTGTTGAAATTTGTAAGAATATCATTCAATGCAATGCGTACTACTTGTTTGGTGGTGTAATTTGGTGGTTGATGAAGCAAGCTAATGGGTCCATAATTAATTGGCAGCAAAGTTTTATTTTTACTAGGTTTTGAAATGGCGATGTGGTTGGTGATTTCCATACTTTATTAAATGAAAGTTTCAGCATGTTGTTAATGATGTGTGTCCGCTGTACTATTACTTTCATAGACGTCGTAAGTTGTTTATGGCAGCCTGTCCGTAAAATGTTAACAGATGCCAGGTGTTTCTGAACTGTTTCTGTTATGTGTCTATTTGTTCTTGTCACTCGAGTATAGTGTATGCACGTCTTTAAAAACTTTTGCTTTTGTCGGTCATGACAGTTTTACCTTAATTATTAAGCGCGGGCATCGGATCAAACTTTGTTTTTATTGACTTTGTTTTCTAACTTTTGTCATTGTTTAGTCTATTGATTGTTGCCTTAATGAGTTTGTTAAGCTTTTTTAGGTTTTGTTTGTCAGTAATGTGTTTTGCCTTCTGCCATATTTTTCTAGATTGATTTCTTTCTCTTATGAGACCCGACATTTTGCTTTAACTAATGACTTTTCACGGGAATAATTTCTGGTTTTCTACTGTTTTGTCCGTTTCAGTCCGTTTAATTGTTTCAACATCAAATCTGTCGATTGAATTACTAAAATGTTTACTGACTAAAATAATAAAAGAATCCAGCGAGCTGTCTACGTTTTTATTTATTGTCAGGTCGATAGTTGTCAGTATCATGCTATTAAACAGAAAATGAGTAGGTTGTCAGGATGATTGATGACAATCATTATTGAAACTAAAAAGTAATGTGTTAACGTTGGTATTGTTATGTCTGGCGTTAAAGTTTCCTATTGCAATAACTTAAGCAAGTCCTTGTTTGAAAATATGGTTAACGGTTGATTGTACACTGATATAATGAATGTATTCGGCAAGTTGAATAGCAATGTAGATTTTTACCGGGAATTGTGATTGGCTGCGACCTTAATTTTTCTGGCAGTTTTTGGAGCCGCCGGTGGCTGATTTTTTTTGTAAAGTTTTTCTAAGTATGCGAAGTATTTGCTGGATGTTCTTTGTTTCTATTTACGCGGTTTGGCTTGTTTGGCTTGGCTTCTTACACTTTTGCGTTCAATGATATTGAGCACATTTTACGCATTGCTGTAGCATGCAGTTATACGTAGAGTGTCTCTATGTTTGGCAACGGCGAGTTGTGTAATTTGCGTGTTAGGCGGATATGATCCACTGTACCATGAAAGAAGTTGTAGCCGCTAAAACTGGATATTATAATGATTTAATAATATAATAGCTACACATAAAAAGAAATATAAGCAAAAGCATAAAAAAACGTTTATTCTTATCATCTAAATCAAAACAAACAAAACAAAATTTAATATTTTGAGGTTAGAAACACTCCGTAATTCAAATAACCGGCAGGAATATATCGATTTGGATCAGTTGATTTGTAGGTGCCAAATAACGGAGGGTTCTGACCGACGAATGTTGGTGCAACAGAAAATAGTCGATAGTTAAAAAAAAAAACTGTTAAACTCTCAATTTTTTGTTGCTTTAGCTCACTATTAATCTACTTAAATGTATTTTTTGTTGAAACTATGAAGTCTACAGTTAACAGTTAATTTAATTAAGCATTAAAATAAAAAAATTTAACGATGACTACTTATTTTGTGTTGGATTTATTGTCCCGAAGAACAAGATAAACGAACAGAATAAAAGGTTTTTTGCACGACAGAAAGCTTTATACATAAAAAAATTATATTAAGTGCTTTGCACGACAAAAAAGTTAAAGCTACGATTTTTTTTAGTATGATAACTTTAAAGGTTAGATAAATATGAGCAACGTACTTTACTGGTATTTTTATTTTGTTGTTTTTATAATAATGTAGAAATTAAAGTATGAAGCGCATAACTTGAATCTTGGTGCAGGTTTGAATTTCAGCTCCGACAGAACGTTTTAAGAAATTATGGTATTTATTTTCGGACATAAGTCTAATACATGATTAGTGTTTATGTAATTATAATTACATTTAACTGATATTGTGGGTCCGACTATTAGGTCTTCTTTATAGCACGTCCATCTTTCAATTAACTGGTTTCATAGTATGTATTTTTGTGTTTGCAATTACACATATTCAAAAGCGGCTGTGAGGTGGCAACGCAAGCATTAGGCTCTAAAATATTGGATTTTGGAGCTGAAAATGTTTTTCGAGACTAGTACGTTTATTTGACTAATGCAAAATATTACTACTATTACTGCACACTTTATTTTGCCTTTTTTGTTGTATTGTCATGTTTATATGAAATTTAAATTAATATATGGTTAGTGTTTTTTAATTTTTTATTGTTCTGAAAGTTTTAAGATTTATTTAAGAGTATATATAGTCTTTGATTTCTGAGACAATAACTCCAATGTCTCATTATAAGCAGCCTCTTAAGTGTTGCCATAAACGATTTTTTGTCGTTTGACATTATAACTGATAATTTGTTGAAATGTCTCTATGACAGTCGATCAGCCATCTGGTGATATCATTGAAATACATTCCTATAGTTTATTAATTTTATTTTTTCTATATTTTAATTTTTACAATGCTTTTAATTGCATAAATAGTTATGTATGCTACCACGGACTCATGCATTTTTTGTTCTTGTAACATAAATAACTATTTTCTTGTAGTTGTACTTGATTGATTATTTTAAAATAAATGTTGATTTGAAACATACAGTAATCCTAGAACAGCGTGGTCTATGGAATATGTGAAATGTAATCGCGAATGAAGGATAAAACTGGCAATGGCATGATTGCAAGAGAGAAAACATAACTTTGTATATATTAAGTTGCTTATTATACCGGATTATCTATTCTTGGCTTGCTATACTTGGTATTTATTTTTAGTCGGCACCATTGCTAATCTATTAGAAATAATTGTATACTTTAAGATTTGGAAATCTTGATGATCATTGTTTTTTTTTTTGACGTAGCCCGAAAGAAAATATTCCTCTTCACCAAACTTCTTTCTCAGCACATCGAATATGGCATTAGCTGTATGGAATGGAGCGTTGCCTTGTTGGAACAACATTTCCGATGTTCTCATGTTCTGGCTTTATAGCGGTTGCCATTGAGGGTGACGTCTCTCTCCTCTTTATTTGGGATGAAATAAGGTTTGATGATGCCGCCATGCTATAAATTGCACCACACAGTAAGATTTTGCTTGTGGGTTGTTGTCGCTCAATAACGGCAATTACGTTTATTTTCAAAGCTATTCATCCAAAAATGCGCTTTGTCTGAGAACTTTTACTTTGCCTAATCAGCAAATTTCCGGCGCAATCGTTTGGAATCATCTCTTGAGTCAGTCAATAAGACGTTGCAAGGTTGTTATTTTGTTGGTGGTTTATGCACGTGTAGAGTGAACTTACACACAATTAAGCTTGAATTTTGGTGATCTAATCATTTTTATTTGGGAAGATGAAACTGCAAACTATATAGTGAATAAATTGTCAAACTATATTTGACATTAATATAAAAATTGCTATGATCAAAAGTATTTTCTCTATTGAATGACCTTTCATACATATTTATTATTTATGTAAAACAATTTAATTACGAAAAATAATTTGACACCGAAATTAACCTGCAACTATGCACAGGTACGAAATAACAACATTTTTAAATATTTTGCTGTCTTGAAGCACGTTGTATAATTACTTGAGTTTTAGCCTGAGGGTGAGGGTGAGGGTGGTCTTATTTGAAGAGGTGGGTTTTTAAATTTTTTACCCTAGTAGCGAAAATGCGTTGGCTAAAGGAGCAACGTGCGTTCTTTGTAGTGTCGTATTTTTGTAACGTCCGGTCGGTTGTTGCTACGCAGCATACAGTACAATTCTATTTTCAAACTAATTTTAAGTATATTTTTGATTGTTGGCTTTGGTGGTAGATAAAAATGTATTGTAGTTTAGTAGCCTTTTTATATTACAGCAAAACGCCACTAAGAAATGTTTTTTGCAATTAAAAATCATCTTTTGTTAAATTATTTGTGTAACTAATCTTGTTGACATTAGATTTAGTTAATATAATTTAGAGATACATGATTACTTTATTATAAAATGTTTAAAACATTTCTATAGTATATAGTGTATCAAGGGCCAAAAATAGGCTTTAGCAGCCCGTCCAAGCGAATGAGGGCTGTTAAAGGCACGAGTTACACTCAATATGTTTTAGCCTGTCTTAAATAAAAACACTGTTTCAGGAAATTTCAAAATTTATTATAATTCGTAACTATTGTCAGATTTTAACGTATGATGTCATTATGCAAAATCGTGATTTACAGCTAATCAAATACCGTAAATGATTTGTTTGTCTGCCTCTACCGAAACTATCTGTTTTGGTCTTAAAATACGGACCGAAACGAAACTTTTTTGAAAATATTGTTTTTGTTTAGAAATAATTGTAAAATGATTTCTTGTTTATTATTTTTTGGACGGCCCCATGGGAAATTCTAGATATTTTTATTTAATATTTCACATCTCGGAGCTTAGTGCACGGCACTTCCTGAAATATTCAGGGTATCTTTTGCACATATAAAAGCACGCATTATTTTTTGAACAATTTTTTAACAAGTTTCTTACATGCAACCCTGAAAAGTTACGATAAAAAATATGAAATAACGCAAAAAATCGTTTTTTTTTCAAATTTTGAATGCTTATTACTTGGAAATGGCTAACTGAAAAAATCTGAAAAAAAACACAGGATCAGGATTTATGTAAAGAAAGGCATTTTAAGTGGTTTTAGCAAAAAAAAAATCATTCTGTACACTTGACATGGCATTAAATTTTTGTGATATCATTTGTTATTAAAAGTTTTCAAAAGTAGGTATGAACTTTAGATCTCATATAGGATAATAAGAAACAAAGCGTCTTTTTCTAAATTTGTTTGACATTTTTAACATATAACTTACGCAGATAATTTTGAATACGGATAATTAAAATTAATTTTGAATGCGATTGTAGATAGTTATTATTATGCAAAATATTGAATAATTGTATGTAAATATATTTTATGTGTTTAATCTGATGCATAAATGAATTCTCAATGAATATCATATACAAATTTAATAACATCGATTACTATTAATTACATTAAAAAGTCTTATGAAAAAGATCACGCGTGTTATAATAATTAATTAATACTGTTTAATAATCTAACCCTATTATTTTTTGTTCACTCATGACAGTTAGCTACACCGATGCATGTATGTTATATACATACTTACAGACAATAAAAAAATTAAATTATTTCAACTCGCAATTATTTCGACTAATTTATGTTCAACGTGGCCGCCTTTTCTCGCGGCCGTTCACACACACAAAGAAATCAATTACTTCACCAATGCATCAGCCAGCACCTTCTCCATAATTATCAACTGCTGATTATAGCTGCCCAGTAATAAATATAGCGTTTTGATGTGACGGTATGATAGCGATTAAGCGAAGGGAGGGTATTATATCAAATGTAGTTATCGGCTTAAGCAGATATAATTTATATGCGAGTTAACCTTTTAAATTCCTACTTCAACACATCAACTAGGATTCTATAGCCGGACAATTTCATATATAATCTTACAAATACTATAATATTTCTATAGCAAATATAAGTTTTGTTGCATTAATATGCAATATGTAACATAACTTATACATTTACACTGTTTGTGTTATAGCTTATTAACTTAAAAAGTCTCCACGAAATAAGTAGCGTGCTTTTAGTTCATATTATTTGAGTACAATAACGTCTTTTAGGCGACCAGCTAAATTTGCTCAAACTACAATAGTTTGAGCAAATTTTAGTAACCTATCTGATTTCAACTCCTAACTCAATACACTATAAATATTTTATTAAGCATAATTATGAAAATATGTATTACATTATAACATTCAAACGCAACTGCAACATTGAAGTGACAATAGTATTCATTTTTATGAGACTATGGGTACGTTTATGCACATTTCTAAGCGCTACTCGTCGGGATTGGCGTGGGGATGTGCATTTATAGTGGATCATCGCTAATCGCCGCGCTGGTTATTATTATAATTATTGTTGCTATATCGATGAGAACAAATTGGTTTGTTTTTTAAGGTTGGATTATATATAATTTGTTGTTAAGTAATAATTTAACTAATGTCCAGAGCGACACTAGACTGATTTTAATACTAATATCATTACTACATATTACTAATGTTACTATATGTATAAGTTAAAATGAATTTAATAAGCACTTACGCTTACATATTTATAATATGTCTATAATAGTTGTATATTGTTTAATTGGCATTAGCCAATAAGTTTCACTAATCAATTTTTATAGTTCTTTTACTGTCATATGCTTAAAAGAAACTCGTTTAATCTTGCAAAGATTGCATTTTCATTTCACTTGCCGAAGACGCCCAACTGAGCCCTAAAAATGTAAATCATTATCGCCCCATGCCACGGCCCAGAATGGTTTGAGATTTTTATTTACCAACTGATTTTCGGTGTGCACGTTCAGCGGTCCTTTTATGTCATTAACAGCCATTTTAAAATATTATAAATATTCATTGCTTTTTGAAACATGGAAACTATTATGTGTTATGTAGACAGCATCTATCATAATATGTATTTCAGAAATAATTAATTATACGGGACTGTCTACACACATTGGTTCCAGTTTGTTCTTTTTATTATAAACACTTGAAAACTATATCTAAAGCATCGGCACTTTAATGACTTTTATTACTATCTGATGAGACTTCTTATATTGATATAGTAATTAATTTAATTTTTACATCTACATATGTTAATAAATTGACGCTTCATTTTTATTTTTTGTAGAAAAATACATTATTCCACTATTCTCACGAGTACATACTTTTATTTTCTTTCTTAGTAACCGCTGTTTGCTACTTTAGGCTTTCACATGCTTGTGGTTCCACATAAGTCTGATTCTCAATCACTTTTTAGTGTTTCTCCTTTTTTTCTATTAACTAATTAAGCAAAAAGATAAAAATAATATAATTGATTAGTGTGAGTAATTAAGCAAGAAGATAAGGGGCTTTTGTATCTTCTGGTTTTGGGAATGTATATACTTTTTAGCAAAGCTTGATTTGTTCTAGTTTTGTTTGAATTATATATATATATATATATATATACTTTATAATTGTTATATTAGATTTTAATATGTTGGCTTGTTTATCGATTTTTGTTGGACAACTTACTCGATGATCTGAAAGCATTTTTTGTTTTTTTTGCAATTTTAAGTTGTACTGTTGGGTTGGCATGCATCAGTAAGTACAGATTGTGGATATACAACTTTATACGTTTTGTTTTTTTATTTTTTTCTGAATTACTTTATGAGAGTAGTTCTTTGGTAGCTTACATGAAATAGAATTTGATTTGTTTAGTATTATGGTATTTGACAATTTAATTAATGCTTTTTCTTTGGTTTCTAATTATTTTCCAAAAAAGTTATAGAAACGCTATTATATCGGTTATATATTCATACTAAAACTAGATATTTAAACGCACATCGTTTTTTTTTTTTCTTGATTCTTATTGTGCACATCCTGGCTGTTATTTTTCTAGTAGTTTCGTTTTTTTTTTTAAGAAGTCTATAAACCTTTGCTTGAGATCTTCTTTAGTTAGTTTGCGTTTTCTAAAAAAGATTTTTTGTTTTTTATTGTAAGTCTCGCGCTTGCTCAGCAGATGTAGTGGAGTTTCTTCTTCTTCCAGACATACGCGGCTTACGGGCATCTTTTTGGATTCTTATTCTATGCATACGTTTGTTCAAGTGTTTTGTTTCAAGTTTTCTACGGATTATTTGTTTTGGTTCAATAAACGTCTTTGTGGTTCTCTTTTTGGCGAGCTGGTCCGCTTTAAGGTTTCCTTCTATGCTTTTATTTTTTGGCGTCTAGATTAAGCTAATGGTTTTAGACTGGTTATGCAATCTATTATCAGTTTAGATTTTATGACCGGCGAGCATATTGCCAGTAGTACCGCTTGGCTGTCGGGACATGATCGGTTTGCTAGAGTATTGACTCGTCTTTTTATATCTGCTAACTAGCTAATGTATAGCTAATTTACAAGATTTTTTTGATTGGCATCGGTGCAAAGGCAAAACTTTTAATGCGTTTTAGCATAAAAGATGTTAGACTGATTGGTCTGTAGGGTTTAGTTGTGGTGTATGTGCGTCGTGCACCTTGGTATATGTGAAAGTGCTAAGCCGGCTTTAAGGATTTTACATAGTGGCCTTCTTTGAGCAACCAGCTCTTTTTGTAACATGATTTTTGTTTATGATATCGTAAGGTTTTTTTGATTGGAGGCTTTTGCCATTATAAAGCCTAGGATGATTGTCTGCAGAGTTTCTTTGACTGTCTCTGAATAACCTTTTTTTTTTGTCTAAAGAGATTCAATGTTTGCAGTGCGATTTTTGCTCAGAATCTTCTGGAGGCGAGAACATATGGGTTTGCTTTGGATGCCCTCACAATATATTTTGTAGGAACTGTTTTCTGCTTTTATTATATGACGTGAGGCTGGGTTCTGTATGAGGCCCAGTCACCATTTCTCTTGGCAATAACGGCATTTGCGGATGACGCGGCTCAGGTAGGTAGGAGTATTGACATAGAAGTGTTAAATAAAAGGTTAGAGTTGACAATAGATATGATAAACAGAAGTATGAGAAATAAAGAGTTGAAATATTTATGAAAAAGGATACGACGAGGAAGAAGTTAATGAAGATATAGAACAACTAAGAAAACAGAAATTGGGTATAGGGAGATATGGGCCGGGGACAGCATGTGTTGCTACAGCAGACTGTGTGAGTTCTGCGAGGCTGACACCAGCCCACCTCAAACATTAGTACATTAGTGATAATGACAAGGACAAATTAACAGCAGGACTAACGCAGAGAAGAAAACCGAAAAGCATTGAGATGCTATAATCATTCTCAAGTGCCACTCACTTATTGAGGCAATCACCTTCCTTAAAAAAAGTGCATATACAGGGTCAGTCAAAATTAATTTTTCAACCGTAAAAAAATTCAAAAAAAGTTTCAAACTAAAGTTGTTTATTTTTTAACAAACTATTGATTAAAAATATTTTCAATAAACAGGGTTTTTATTTTATTGTGGAAATTTGGTAAACTTTTTTTTTTAATTGAACACCCTGTATTTTTTTATATTTTTTGATTCCAAGATTAATTCTGAGTATTTTTTGTAAAAATATTTTTTTTATTTATATTTATATTTTTGAGTTATAAAAGAAAATTCCAGAACTTAAAATAGAGAACATTTTTCCACAGACATACACATTTGTTTCAAATAAACAAATAAAAAGAAACAATAACATCAAAAAGAAATAACAAAACAATCATTATATCATTAAAATGTAAAAATATACAGGGTGTTCCATTAAAAAAAATATCTAAATTTTCATAATAATAAACATAGGATTAGTTTTAAGATTAATTAAAATATTATACATGTTAAAGTTTTTAAAGTTTTTGGAATAACTACTAGACTTACTTTCATGGCAGATGTAGTGGTGTGGGAGGAACACCACTACACCTCGAGTGAGCGCGGTGTGTCCTGCTGTAAAAAAACTGCGAGGTTTTTTTTATCCCGGACATCTTCTGACTATTATGCGATCATTGTGATCCCATAAACAAAATTGAGATTAATTACTAAAGACGACTATTTCATTCTTCATTTCAATGCAATCTTTTGTTACCTCACTGTAGTTTTGCAATTCGATGTTGGGGAGTTACAGATAAACAAAGAAATGGCCGGTACAATTTAAGGTCAAAACTTTGAATTCTACGGTACACATATCGCATAGAAATATGATGATTAATTAAACCTTTTTACTTATAATCAATTTTGCTTGTTGATGGTTCTGAAGAGCTGCCAGCCGAAGAGCACGAAGTCGTTTTTTGTGTGTTTTTGCCCATTTTAGCTTCCACACGATTAGCAACATTACGAATCGATAATTTGGCTTCTCGTAGACCGATTATTCTACCCCTTTCAAAGTCATAATAGGTGGCATTTTTTTACAATCGACTAAAATTAAGCATAAAAGTTTGGTTTTTGACGAACAAATAAAAACAAATGCCAAAACAAAAATTATTTTTATTTTATCAAAATTTACTCAGGTTTACTGGGTGTTCATAATACTCTTAGCGGCCAGTATATAACGTTTTAAAATAAAGCGCCGATAAAGGTAGCAGCATTAGCTCTCGAAACGTTCTTAAGTTAAGAGGACAATTAGATAAAGTATTTAAACTGAATAATAAATTGGCAGATTAATAGGACTCTCTGCAATTATGAAATTTTTCAATGGATACTATGGACAAGAATGGCTACAATTAATAATAATTAACTAAAAAATACATACTATTTTCATTGCAGAAAGTTTATATACCAGGTGATTTTATTTACTGTGGGTAGATTTATAATATAAAATTAAAATGACAAAAGTATACGATTTTTTCGCGATTTGCCGTAATACTGTGTAGGTAATTTCTTTCTCACTTCGAATTAAAATTAGTGAATTGGTCATTTTGGGTTGGTATATAAACAACTCTTGTCCTTACTTGAAATAATTAATAAAATTATAGTTCAATGAATTTGCGCATTTTGAAAACACAGTTTGAAACAAAAGCGACGAGCAAATATTCTGGAACTCGAATTTTTCTGGGATTGAATTGTTTCATATGGTGTGAGAGTTTTAAGATGGTTTTATACGTAGTTTGCATGGCAATAAAAGTTTACTTTTTTAAAACAATAGACGCGTTTAGGGAACACAACCGTTGGCTTACAGCGCAGTTTGGTTAGTATCAAAAGTGAAAAAAATTCTGAACACAAGCAAGCATTCACTTAAAGAACCTAAAATTTTACCGGTGACTAAAATGTTGGTTGTCAACGCATTAGTTTAGCTACTATTGAAAAGTAAACGTGTTGGCAACAGTTATCCACGTTTGCGTTTCCTAAATGCACACAATGTTTTCTCTGCCATAAAAAGGCTTTGAAAAAATATTGACTTTCTCGTATCAGTTAGAAGGTGGTATTGCAAAACTAAATTTATCTATACATATACTTTTGTGAGCACGATTTGAGTTTGAGATTTCAGTAATCTGTTTGTCTGCAGATATAAATTCTTGGTTTTCCATTAATTGTCGTCTAGATGGTGCCGATTACCGGCCACTGCAACTTACTGTGTATTCTCACATAAACTATAACTTGATCCTGGTGAATTTAGTATTAAAAAATAATCATGCATATGGTCGTTTATGTCTGCTTTTGGCTAATATTACCTCATTAAGCACGCGAGGTAATAATAGATAGTATATATGAACTGTGAAGTTATTAAATCGGTGGTTTTACTGCGACCTTACAGTGTATTTGTCATTTTATTTATCATTCATGTAATAAATATCATTTAATGTTCTTGCAATCTGCGAGAGAAGCAAGTGTGTTTCATCTTATGCCATATTTGGAAAGACCAGTCAAAGATGAACGCGGGCCTTTCACCCACGCGATCTCTGTCTTTCGGAAATGCAATAATAAATATTAATTTCGGTATTTAGGACATATAGTTAAATATAGACGTTAAAATAGATACTAATCAGATATCACCTAGCATGGAATGTGTATATCGTTGTTTGCTCAGACATAATCGAATTTAATGTATTAATCCTGCGTTAGGATTTATTTCAATTTGGAAAATATATTTAGAATTAACACTATCAGTTACTTTGATTAATTACGCTAGTCGTTATCTATAATCTTTTTTTTCTCACTGATTGTTTCTGATTTTGTATTGAGATATGCTTAAGTAGAAATAAAATGAAACAAAAAACAGTTATTTAATTTATACGATAAGATGGTTAGAGTTAATTGAAACATTTTTGTTTTATAGCTTTTAAATGTTTATCTTGAGCAACGTTTTATAATTGTCGATTTAGCTCCAATACAGATTCACTTCGGCTTAAAATAACTGCGTTATATACATAATAATGATTTTAATTTTGTGGCATTATTAATAATAACCATTTAAAATTAATATGACAACCTTAACGGTATGTCAATATCTCCTATGGTATGCATTCTGAAGCTCAATATTAATTTAATCAAATTATTTCATATTTGGATACGATAAAGAATCAAAGATTCATATTTAATAGCATTATATTTGAATTATTTTGTATATAATTGATTCTTAATAAGACTGATAAAGTAACACTGAAATTGATTAAACCAGTTAACTTGTTCAGTTGAAGTTATTTATGGGATTGTGAATATTACTCGTTAATAAATCTTTATGATACGCATTTCATTGATACTTATCCTTGACTGATTGATGTGCGACCTCGTGTCGGGATATAAATATATAATTTGTCAGCTTTATTTATGTCGTGGTAAGCTTTCATATGTCAACAAGTATTGTGACGATGTATCGACAACTAAAATGATTTTAAATATGATGGGGGGTCTAAAGGGACATTCCAAACTATATATAACTAAAATTCAAATTTGCTAAAACTATTCTTGTAAATTATTTTGATTACTAAAACTTTAATCACAAATCCTGTAGAAATTAAAAATGATATACATTCTTAACGCTAATATATTAAGATGAAATGGTAATAGTAATACTATAGTATTACTATTACCATTTTATTTTGACAACATAATATAGATTAAGATAAATTATCTCTATAAACCATATGTAATTGCAATAATCAACCTAAAACGGCTAGCTAGACAGATATTAAATAGTTGATATTCATATTTTTAAATAAACATATATATTTCAAAGTATAAACACAATGAACACTATAAATTATGAAAGCAATAAATAATCATCTTTGTCTATTTTACTAGACATCCTCATAACATATTACGCACATTAAATTTCCATTATTTAACATATTTACAAACTCCAGAATAGGTAAGGGTGCTCTGCTACCCGAAAAAGGAGGCCTACAAATGTGTTATAAAATGAATTTGTAGTAACACCTTTACCTGTTCAAAGCATTTGCATACTATATTTATATATTATAAAAAGTCAGCCAAATATTTGTTGAGTTGCTAGAAATGAGCGTTTACTCTTGTTAGTTTCATGTCTCATGCTGCGCGATCACTGAAAGGACTCCCCATGGGCGAGGCGCCGAAAACAATGAACGATTTGCACATATTAATATTTAGGAGTCGCTCACACGTAAGCGTTAAAAAGTCTCTATACATAATATATAATACGTTAATGTGGTGTTAGGGGTATGCTGGTAATAAATTAAAATATTATTTTTTTAGAATGATCATAATTTATTATTTTTTTAAGATTTAGGTCATAAATCGGATAGTTATAAATCATTTATGCAAACTCAATTCAACGCACCAGATCAATCATGACCGGTTGGTTTCTAATCTTAATATGCCATTTATTGTGGCTGAATATCAACAATAGATTTTAATAAATAGTTTTGCAAATTGTATGTATCAGTATAAATTCTTTAAGCGATTATTTTGTGAATTTTGACAAAAGTAGTAAATAGTTTGTTTTTGGATTAAACATATATGGTACATGATTACATTGGATTAAGTATGCAAATACATTAATAGAAATAATGTCATGGCCAATAATTGCGTAATTATTTATATACAATTGTATTAACGCATTGTTTTTTTTTTAGGAAATACTACGGTCACTCCCGCGGGATGAATGGTAAGAGCATTTTTATTATTCTTTCTCATGTCAATAGTACCGCCATTAATTTCATGCTGTACATGCAATTTTGCAATATTTAAAATTGATCAAAATTTGAGTTCTGAAGAATCGAAATAGTTTTACATTGATTTTTAATGTCAATAACATGCTGTTTATTTATGATTATTATATCACATATTCTAAATTGACCGATCATATTGCTTAAACTAACTGCACTCCCAAACTATAACTATACATATAATCAGGAAGTAGCATCACATTTTTGGTAGTGTTTTTATGACGATGAATTTCTGGTTTTAGTAAATGATTAGGTATCAACAGTATCTAAAATAAAAATCAGTCGTTGTTCTCGCGGTGGGGTAGTAGTGAGAGATTGTAAAATTTGCCAAAAAGTAAAGTTTTAAATGTAATTTTTACTGCCTCAAACTTTGTACTGTGACCATCAGTCGGTGTCTTAAACGGTCACACTATTTACTGGTACGAGGGACACTGCCAAAGTTTGCGGAAAATGTAAAACAAAACACAAATTACGTTATGTAAATCGCTTTATTGCTTCTCAAAATATTCTCCTTTAAAATCTATACACTTTTGCATCCGATAAAACCAATCTTTAAAACAATTTTGCCACTATGAGCGAAGTACCTCCAAAACAAGTGATTTAAATTCTTCAACAGCCTCTTCAGGCTCGCCTCCCATTTTATTTTTGATATGTCAAAATAGGAAGAAGTCATTGGGCGATAAATCAGGCGAATATGGGCTATGAGTCATTAATTGGATGTTGTTACTAATCAAAAACTCGATAGTTGTGCTGTGTGAGCGCTTACATTATCATGATGAACAATGATTTTTTTACTAATGAAATTGATGGTTTGAGTTTCCATAGTATTTATCAAGCTTAGCCTTTGTTTGAGTGATGTTTCCGCAAAAAATAATGTTTAATGAGCACACGAAATTCACTTTTTTCCATTTTCTTCTCAAATTACGAGGTAGTCTGCTATCAATGGGTGCCAAACACAAACTACATGACGCAGTTTAATAAAATTTTGACAAGAGTCAGCTGACAGATGTCTCTTGATAGTAGCAGTATTGCCCTTTCAATTAAGAGTCGGGAAATTCAAAAAGTCACGGACAAATTGACCCGCTTTTGTTTTATATTAATTCAGTTATGTTTTAACACAGATATTGTAAATTAAATTATAAAAAATTAGTTCAGTTGGAAGATTTACAAAGATGCTTCTAGGAAATTTGTTGTTTTGTTTCTGAAAATGTTATTGAGCAAAATCGAATTGTTTTTTATCATATCTGAAGTCAGAAAATTAGTTTGGATGTCACATTACTTAAAATTTGTGTTTTTGGTGTAGCCGATAAATATTTTGTTATTACTGGAATTATTGCTATTCAAAAAACTAGACTATAATAGGAGATAAGTTAAAGGGTGAACAGTGTGTGAACATTAAAATGATATAGGACATTAAGGAAATAACACGGAAATCAAGGATCAAATTCGTAAGAACAGTGCAGATAAATAAAAGAAAGAGGCAGAGTAGTGCAGGCACTCGAGATCGTGGAACGTGCGTTTATCGTCAAGATATAAACAACAGTGGCGTGCGGAATTTGAAATATTAAAATAAGAACAGACCAGACAATGCATAAATAACAAAGAGTGGAAGTGGAAGAACAAGATTATCAACTAGTATTTAACAAGAGTAATAAAGTGATAAGATACCCTGATGAAAGAAACAAAAAGAACCACAAAGTAATAACGGAAATTACGCGATAACAAAGATAAATACAAACGATATGAAGGAGGTGCATGAGTAAAAGAAATAATGTTGAAAAACACAAAAGAAATAAAACAAGAGATAAAGGAATTGTTAACAGAGATGGAGAGGAAAGAAAAAAAGCTGAAAAAGAAAAAAGAAACTTCTTACAGATAGACTGGCGAAGCTAGAATGGAAAGCGGAATGAGAAGAAAGATTAAAAAAGAAGAACAATATTATAATAAAATGAGTACAGGTGCTCCAGAAAACAGTAGAAACAGTTAATAAATGTTACAGTAAATACTAAGAAAATAGTAATTTTCAACTAAGGAACCAACAATGAATTACTAGGAGGAGAATTACCAGACTAGGAACAAAAGCTAATGATTATGTCAGCTAAAAATGAGTTAAAGAAAAAAGTGCCTTACAATTTTCTCACTATCACTTCCGTCATTACAGATACAGCCGATGATCGAATCTTAAAAAAAAAATGTTTCATACACTTGACTCATACATGGCCATATATATACAATTTTGACAGTTTCTCACTATCACTTCTGTCACTACAGATACAGCCGATGATCGGATCTTTTATGAGTGGGACAGAAGCAAGCATTGATAAGATTATCAGCCGGTATAAAATGACAAGTGTAACGTTACCTTCCGTATTAATACGTCATGAGTGCGATACTGATGCCGGGGCTTTTATCTAAGTAGCATTTTGTCTTATTTTACGAAAATTACGCAATTTCTATGAAAAAAATAACTAGTGACAAAAATCACAGCGAACAAAGTTGCTCCGCTAATGAATAAATAGTCGATTGTCTTCAAGTTCAGAAAAGTTACTTTTCAATCGTGTTTAACATGTTGTTGTTGTGTGTGTACTAAAAAAAATCTAGAATTAAATTATAAATTAGTTTATAAATAATAAATGAAAAAATGTTGACATAATAACAACATGGAAGCGTTCGTATTTAGAGAAGAAACTCGCCTGGACGTTTAAACCATTATATTGGTTTGTAGTATTATAACGAATATAGCAACTTGCTAGTTTAATAAATAATTTATTTTTTACTTGTACATTACAAATGATAAAACTATATTTTGTCAAAATCATTTAGTCAAATTATATTTGAAAATAGCATTAAAATGTATTTTAGCAATGGGCTCTTCATCCTAAAATTGCGACCTTGACCCGAGTACACTTTATTAGGTAAAAATTGATCAAGAGCACTAAACAAGCATCTGTACTAAGATTATTATACTATTTTTAATTTAATAGCTTTAGTAACCATAGGATAAAACAAGGGTATGTAACATTTAACAGATTGATTGAATTGGTCTTTAAAACGATAACATTTTAAACAAGCAAACATTTGTAATGACTGAATTCATTGAGGACCACTATGTCCAGAAACAATGTTGAAATGATCAATTAAAAGAATATATAAACGGTTATTATTGGTAATTAAATCCGTAACTCATAATATTTAATTTAGATTGTTTTGAACGACTTCCCATTATTATATTAAGACTTATTGGGTTTGACAAAGATCGAAAACATTTTGAAGACAAATTTTCAGAGTTTGAACATTAAATACCCAAATAGACGTGTGTTGATTTAATAGTCATATCTAAACCATCTCGATATTTTGTTCCAAAAAGAGGATTTAATAAGGCGACATTACTCGAATGGTTGGTCTTAAAGTTTTGTATGAATCGAAGCATTTATGATAAGATCTTTTCTAATTTAAATAAATATAAAAATCTATCAAAAAGTTTAATGAAAAAAAAGAAGTCAGAAACTAAAATTAAAGAAATTGAAGATTTTTTTGTTGTTAAATTTTTTTTAATAGTTGGTGATCTTTTTAATCGAATGATTCAACAAATCTGGCATTTTCACCATAAATTGCAATCCAACAACTCTGAAGGACCAAAATACGATTAGCTAGATCAACTACGTTTTATTTACACTCGCCACGTGTTTCTGGAGCCATCTCATGAAGTAGTACTTAAAGTTTTTTTTTTTAATTTTAAAATGTGATATTTCGGAATTACTTAATATATCACAACAACAGAAAAATACTTTTGAATTTTAACAAATGAAACTTTACTGGTCTTTGTAAAGAAAAGCTCCAAAATATATGTTGGTATTTACAATAATTTTTATGTCAAGATGTTTCTCATAACATGAAAATATTTCATGTTAAAGCAACTTGTGGTTGACGATACCAATTAATAATTTGCTTAATATCAGATTAAAGTTTTGGTATGCTTACATATCATTGAGACTTTTTGAATCCGTCGCTGCAGGATTAAAAACAGTTTTAACCACTGTTTCCGACACCTTCTTTTTTTGGATGTGTCAAGATATAAGGCTGAGGAACAACATTGAGATGCTCTTGATCTATATAGTCTTAAATATGATTTGTATAAAGTTTTTGAAAAACAGGAACTCGCTTAAATGTCTGTTTTCTATTGGAACTTAAAATAGGAAGATTATTGTCTTTAAAAGGCAACAGAATGTATTCTGCATATAAATCATGGACTGGAATTGGTAATTTCTATATTATTAAACATAGAATTTACGGACAACAAAGATTTAGAATTTTGCATAGGACAAGATTCTATGATTATCTACTCTAAAGTGGCACTAGGATTGTCTTTTATCTGCGTCGAATTGGATGGGGGTGATATCTAATACTGAAGCTAACGAAATGTCTATTTTTGCAATCTTTAGTTAATGATACTGTAATCAAATCCGAGGTGATATTCTGAATTACAATAGCATCAAAATTAATAAATCTTTATTTTAAATCTAAAATTGACAAAAAAAACGTTTGAAGAACAATTAAGAGTTAATTCACTTACTCTTTTTAATGTATAAGATGAGTTCACTTGTTTCAACCATAATTGATTTTCTAAATGACTGGTTATAAAATTAACCTGACTTGGAGTCAATTATCGAAGTTGACTTTTGCTAATATATTTGTCTGTGCAGTACCTAAAACTGTTAAATTCTGACATTGTATGCTTGATGGTGCTTCAAATGGTGAATTAAAATGTCTTCTTTTTCTTCTTGGTCATTTTTAGATATGCGGTGTTATACTTTGCTTGATGTTGATGTCTAGCATTCTCTTCATCTCTTTGGAGGCCTACCTTTTCTTTTTTTTTTCTTTTGGTCGGCCTTGTGTGACCAGTTTTACTATTTTGTTGTCCATACGCATCATGTCTATATTGTCTTATTGTTTATACATCCGGAGTCCGAGGCTTTCTGTTGGTTTTTGTTAGCGTTATCTCATTTTTTACAGAAGGTAGGGTGCTAACTTGATCCTCCAACTTTCCTTTTTTATTCGGGCCTGGGACCGGCAACGGGCCTCTGGGCTTCTCAATCCACCTAGAGGTTACCATAGGCGGAGTTAATTAAAATGTAATAAGGTATTTCAACTTTTACTAACTTCTAGCACGCCGGAGCAAGTCACACTTGAACATCTTGCACTTTTATAGCAAACATGGTTTTGTAGCGTTTGTGAAACGTCCAAGGATGGTTAGCAGTAAGATAGTTGGTAGACAACAGGAAGTTTGAAATTTAGTTTCCGAAGTAGCCTGCAATTTCAGGTTCTGCGACCAAATCTTGCTGTTGTATAAATTGCCGAGCCAGTAATTATGCATGACAGGAAACGTTGAATGTAAGCGTGTTCCGTCGTACCTAAAATCTTACGCCAAAGACGGTGAAACCATCGCCATTATTATTGCACAAAATGCTAACAATAGGGCTACTGCGAAATGCGCTAGTTGCTAAACGAATTCTTGTATAATGGACAAAATCTACAATTAGGAATGTGGATGGAGGTGCGGAGGCATAGATTATGGAGCTATAATATAGTTTTGAACGCTCTAAAGCGCGATGTATTAGTAGCATTGTTTTTCGATGCGCTTTTCATAACTTTTCACTCAACGAAGTTTAGTGCCGGAACACAATGCATCTTGATCTCAGTTTTAATAACTGGGGATGCCAAGTCAGAGTGACAACGAGAAATTGTACACTTTCCTATGCAGGATTAGGTTCTTTCCCAAGGTATAATGGAAGGCCACCGTGTGGATTTTGTCTTTTACAAAATGGATAAGCAACGCTTTTCTGGTAAAAAAAGTGAATTCATTGCTATTTACCTAGTTCATAATGCGGTTGATAGTTATTTGAAGTTGACATTCCAGTGTTTACATGTCTTAAGGCACAATAGATAGCGGCTACGTCATCAATATACATACATCCGCTTATCGGATGAACTGACTTGTTGTTAATAGCTATTATAAGTAGCGTCACGCGTAAAATGGACCCTTGAGAAAAATTATTTTGTTGCGCACGTAAGCTTGACATACTATCACTTACAAGTACCCTAAAAGAGCAAGTTAAGAAGCATTGTATAAATAACGATATGCTTTTGCGAAAACTCCATGAAAGAAACTTACTTATACATTTTACTTTTACGTTATGTCATACTTTTGCAATATCAAAGAATACAGTGACATTATGTTGGTTCTGTACAAAGGAATTGCAATAGCTGTGTTGAGCCAAACAATCACTTGTTGTTGTTATCAGCTCCGTTGAACGATGATGCCTTAAACTACATTGTATATCTGCAATAATTTCTCTTGAATTTAATAAGACTTGCTTAAGCAGCTAGTTAGAGAGAGAGAGAAAGGTCTATAGTTTTTATTATTACCAAGTTTAAGTACTAGTACTATGATTTCTACTGGCAAAAGCTGAAGTTTGATAGAGCGACTTAAATGCTTAAGCATAGCATTGTGTATTGAAACTTGGAGGAGTATTGTGCGCTTTAGATGATACCGAGTTGAATTCTGAAACATTAAACGGTGTGTTATGTATGTCATCTTTATCGGTACGAATTGCAGATGTTTGTTTTAATGTTAGTTTTGATCTCTTGAAATTTTTTATTGTAATTATTATTGCTGAAAGAATATTGGAGATATTGGAGAGGTTTGGTAAGAATTTGACCACTTGACAATACTCCGCTTACACGTACAGATGCGGTTTGGCCAGACATTTTTCTGTTTCTTAATTTTGACGGACGACTTGCTAGTTTTAGGATCTGTGGTTGCAGGATTGTTCAGAGTTTTAGCTTGTTGTGACTTTAGTCAAAAATGAACCGTAGTCAGTTTTGGTTTCGAGCCTAATGAGGCTTTAACCGATTTTAGACCTTTTACATTAGTCTCTATTAAGAGTTTCTGCAATAGTTGTGAATTTTGTAACTGGTGTTTGTTTCAACAACTGCAGCAAACGATCTAGAGAAGATAGGAGCTGTAATTGCTTATCTTTTGAGCATCAAAATAGGAGACTTTATCTGCCACTCTGCTTTCATCAATTTTTTAATTGTATTGTGCACATGTTGCAATGCTTGGTCATCGTTGGCATTGGATTTGGAATAAATGGACAAACCGGGCAAGTATTATATGTCAGTTAAACTTCTTCTGGGAGCCGTTCAGAATCGAGTGTTGTACTATCTTTTCTGCGTGTTAATTGTTGCAATCGATAACGCTTTGCGACGTCAGTTCTTGTTTACATTTTTCTACAGTGTTCTATGATAACTGATACCATGAATTTACTTCTTTTGAAATATTTAAAGATTAACTATTATCGCAGTATTTTTTATTGACGTGAATTCTTGCATTTTACTGCTCTCCAGTTTATCTTTGTCTTCCTCCTTTAGACTTTAGTTACTTTTCTACCATTTAACAATTAATTAACTTTGTTGGCTCTCTTGTTCGTAAACGGGCGAGATAGTTTGTTAGAATTTACTATAAAAAACTCTACCAACTTTATTGCTCAAAGCTATGCAGGGTGGAGTGGGGCTTATTATATGGCTCCTTTACTAATGCTGCGAAATTAGTTTTTTTTTCAATTTCAAAATGTGATGTTTTGGTATTACTGAATATGTCAAAACAACATAAAAATACCTTTGAGTTTTAATGACTCTGTGATTAATGAGTCTGATTAGTTACGGATTACAAGTTTTTGGGAAATAATGAATTTGGAAACTTATTTTATTTGAAGATGGTCCGGTTAACAATTCTTTAATAAAAGTTTTGGTTCTACATATCTGAACTGCCAGTGAAAGATAGTTAGAGTTCTTAACAAGCTTTGCACTACGAGTAAATATTTGTTTAGATTGTAATATGTATTGTATTTCTTTTGAACAATGTCCATGGGAATATGTTTATAGAAAATGCAAATCCAAAATTGATTAATGATTTATATTTTTGTAAGTGGGGAGTAGAAGAAAAACTTGGGAAAACGTATATTTTGTTCAGTTGAATGGGACAAAAGTCCAGGTTACCCGTTCGGGTTAGTTTAGCAGGAAAACACAATATGCTCATTATCTTATATTGAATATAGTTAAATGATGTTTTGTATGTTTAAATACATTTTTTAAGTTGTAAATATTATGTTATGTCAACGTTTACACAATTTTATGAAAAAATGTTTTTTTAACTTTTTATTCAATAAATTGTAGTTCATCACACATTTAGAAGTAAAATAGATAACAAATATTATACATTTACAATGGTAGTGAGTATATGATTAAATAATAATATAAAATAATACTTTAATAAGCATTCATGAAATTTATAATGAAATAATTATTGCTAATAGTGCCATTAATTGATTTGGAGTTTGCTAGCCTCTATTAATTTGTGTCAGCTGTGAAGATGTATAGCTTTTTAGCAGCCCGTAATTTATCAAAATTAATTTTGTAGAATGCTTTCAGATCTTTAATTATTATCTAATAAACCATCTTTCTCTTTATAGGTTTACACCTGCCGATCTTATTAAAAAGGTGCCGAATCTAAAACTCATTGTGAATCTTACCAACACTACTGACGGAAGATATTATTATTATAATGTAAGTAATATATTAAATTTAATATTGGTTTTAGTAATTTATTCCCTTCACTTAATGGTGGTTCCAAGTATAATACAATGTGCTAAATTAAAAATTCTATAATTGTCATTCTATATAAGTTCCTAACATGTAATAAAATTAAATAATAGGTAACATGCACTTTTATTTTAATGACTAGAAAGTTATAATAAATGTAATGGTTTATACAGCAATAGAAAACCATTCACTGAGTATAATCATTGTTGTTATTACATTTTATGTTCATATCTACTTACGTTAAAATTAACAGCTTTACTTATGTTAATAATTATGAAAGCACAATTTTAATATTATTTCAATTATGATTACGAGGGGTATTGATGTAAGTTGGATTTTTTTTTTGAAAAAAAGCAAATGGCGTTACTATAGTAATAAAGAAGGACTTATTAGACGTGTGAACTTTTAAGTGAAAAAGTGTAAGAATAGTTGTGTAACTATTTATTTATTGAAGATAATACGGTCGATTTCTGTGTCGAATCCCGAAAGAAATGATGCAGTTCATATTATATTATTCGACAGTCGAATTGAGCTAAAACGAAATCTGATTCACTGAAGATTTAATATGAACGCGTTTATCACACAGTTAATTTGGACATGGAAAAATACAGTAAAATAAATCTCCAATAGCCTGAATGTTATTCAGAAGCAAGCAAGAGTGGAATGTTGCGCTCAATCTGTGCTTGTTTTGAAGAAGATTCTGACATTAAGCCGCATTGTTACTATGTATGAAACTTGGGTACTTTTCCACCACCAATCAGCAATCTATGGAAGCATTTTGGTTTTTCAAAAAGTTATGTTGAAAATATTTCAGTTTTATGGGATTGTTGTGGAGTAATTATGATCGAGTTTTTAATGATTTTTTAACGAGGAGGTAATAAACGCTGTGGAGCGCTAGTTGCAGAACAATATCAATTTTTTGCAGGTTTGCTGTAATAAATGTATTTAATTAAGATTTTTGTTGCTTCTATAGTTGACTATTTTTTTTCTTTTTTAATTTTAAATTGTGATATTTAGGAATTACTCAATATGTCACAACAACATAAAAAATATCTTTGAATTTTAACGAGTGAAACCAGAGTCGTTTCAAACTATCACATTGAAGACTATGTTTGAGCAGTCTGAAGATTGACGTTGAATATTTGTGGTTTATAGGTCTTATAAAAATACTGAATTTACACTACACAGTGTATTGGTTTTAAACGTATATTGCAGGTTTAACAGTGATTTAAACGTAAAGCTAATAAGTAGAACGAATTAATTATAATTTCAAAATGTCAAAACTGACTTTTCTAAAATTATTGCCTACTAATCAGTCGACGTAACGTTTATTGCTTCAACAACTTCCTTTGGGAAGGCTGCTTGCTGATTGTTTCTAAATTGCATTTTAAATCACTTTTATTTGAAACATTTTTTTATAAAGTATAAACCAACCGATTAACTAATAATTTATTAGTTAGTTATTAAATAAAAATTACTAAAAAAAATTGTTTGATTTTCTGCCCGTTGAGTCGCTCCCCTAGTCAGCGTCTACAAAAACTTTCACTTCTGTATTTGCTGGGCTATAACAGAGACTGATGTCGGCGGTACCTTTTAGGTATTGCAAGACACGTTTTGCAGCTAGCCAATGTTTCTTTTTGTAACAGTGACTAAACTGCTCCAGGTAGCTGACAGCATGACAAATATCACGTCTCGTTGATTTAGATAGGTAAATCAGCGCACCAACCAGTTCACGAAATGGATATTTTGTTTCTTGATTTGCAAAAGCATTTATGTCTTTTGTTAGCTTTGTGTTTGGGTCGAGTGGTGTCAGTACGGGTTTGCAGTCCGACATATTAAAACGTTTCAGCAGTTCTGTCACAAACCCTTGTTGATTCAGTTGTATTCGGTCGCCTTTCCTGGTATATTTGATTTCTAGACAATACTAGGCTTTGCCTAAATCTTTGATTTTAAATTTCGTTTGCAACATATGTAGTAGCTAGCTGCGTTGCCGTTTCATCGCTTCTTGACGCCACAAGGATGTCATCCACATAGATAACTATGTAAGCTGCGATATCCTTCTCTCGCTTTAGTAGGTAGATGCATGGATCTGCATGTGTGGGTTCAGCTCTTATTTGACGCAAGGTGGTGTTTAATTTTTTTTACCACTGTCTGCCGGCTTGTTTATTGTACGGCAATCCTTTGTCCAGGAGACAGACACAGTTGCCTTTCTTAAGCTTTTATAACATTTTTTTTGGCCGCTGTACTTAGGTTAGTTTTCTCTTCTACTATAACTTGTAGTAGTTTGGCTAAATTTTTAGGAGTTTCCTTAAAAACTTCTTTGTTTAGGTTTCCGTTTAAATATGCGGTTGACACGTCGAATTGACGAATTTTTATTTTCTGTTGTGCTGCTAATGCCACAATCATCCTTATGGAGCCGATTCTAGCGACTGGGGCAAAAGTTTCATTGAAGTGCACACCTGTTGTATAGGAGAAACATTGAGCAACCAAGTGGGTTTTCTTCTTTTTGACCGTTTCGTCAGCTTTGAATTTTTTACGTAAGATCATTTGGCTTCCGATTTTCAGTTTATTGGTCTGTTTACCAATTTCCAGGTATTTTGGCGGAGAATTGATTTTATCTTGTTTACTATCGCTTTGTTTCATTCTTTTGGGATTTTGGCTAATTGGCAAAATTCAGTTTTCACACAGTCTGCTTTACCTTCGTTTTCTTTAATTATAGGAATCATGTTGTAAACTTTTCTTGGTGGGCCTCTGTTTCTTTGTTCTAGCTTTGGTCTGCCGGGACCTTTTCTAAATTTGAGTTGCTCTTCATTCTAACTTTTCACCTCCGGCTTCATTTACTTGATGTTCATCAACGTGTTCTTGGTTTCTAACGTTATCTTTGATGATGATTTTTATCAAGTTCTGGTCGTTTTTTGATGTTGACTTGTCGTTGGTTTTCCACGGAGTTCTGTCTTTATCTTGCACAAATTTTACGTCACGGGAAACTTTCAATTTATTTTCCTCCACGAGCCAGATTTGGAAGCCTTTCTGATTTTTGGGATAACCGAAAAAAATTTTAGGTTTTCTACGAATGTCTAACTTGCTTCTCATTGAGCTTCGATTTAGACAATATTTTTGCGCCCCGAATTCTTTCAATTCGTTTACGTTTAGAATTTTTTGGCAATATAATTTGAATGGTGTCTTTTCATTTAAACTACTTGATGGGCAGCGATTTTTAATGTTGCAAGCCGTGTTTTGTTCGGGTGTGTAGGCGGTTATCAATCTTCTTCCAATATCTTTTATCTTTAGGTACTCGTTGAATGACTTGTTCACATACTCTGTATCGTTATCTGATTGATGATATTTTACTCGTTTTCCAGTTTGATTCTCGACACTGTTCTATACATTTTGAAAGTACTTGATCCTTTAATTGCAAGAATTTCACTTCCCTCCAACCTGTAGCATCATCGGTGAATGTTACAAAGTATTTAATTTTTTTTTTGAGATTCCGTCCTTATTGGGCCGCAAACGTTTGAGTGAATAATTTCAAGTATTTTGGTTGATTGTTCGGGGGCTTTCTGAAAACTGGAAAGCGTCATTTTTGCTCTCGCACACTTGTTGCATTCAAAATCTTTGAATTTCACTTCCGCTGCATGCAGATTTTTGCTTGTTAAGGCGTCCTTTAAGCTGCGCAAGTTTAAGTGACCCATTATTTGGTGATATTTGCGAAAACTATGGTTCAATTTTGCTAAGCATGCTACGTCATTGGAAATGTCGTTGCTTTTGGATACTATATACCAGTCGCCTACGCGCTTTGCAGTAAGTACAACTTTATTTTGGTTGTTCCAAATTATTGCCTGACCGCGTGTAAATAGCACTTTGTGATTTTTATCGGTTATTTTACTTACATCAGGTTTGTCTGAAGCGCAGGCGCGTGTAGTACGTTCCTCAATGTCACGTTTGCTAGACTTCCGTTGTTTTTAGCCTCAAAATCTACCTAGCGGATTGCTGATATGTTTGTTGTATCCCCGTTAGCTAAACTTAGCTTTTCGATTTGGTTCTTGTCAATGACTTTGAAACGTTCGATATCTTTGCACAAGTGTGACGTGTCACGTGGCACCAGTGTCGAGACACCACTGTTTGTGAATATTTTCATTTACATTGAAACATGCGTTTGTAGTCTCATTTCTTGCTTTGTTCGGGCAATTTTTGGGCATGTGGTCTACTTGTCTGCATGTGTTGCACTTGTACTTAAATTTGTTTGTTGGCTTAGCTTGCTCGGGTTTTTTACTTTGTTTTTGGTATTGCTTCTTAGGTCCCTTGGCACACATGGCACCTTGCGCCACGCCGCTTTGATTCTTTTTTCTTCCATTGCTTTCTTCTATTAATTTCACTCGTAGAACTTCTGGAGTCGGCAACTTGTCGCGCGATTTGATTGCGCACAGAAAATGTTTGTACCTGCCGGGTAGACTGGGTAAAATTAAAATGGATAATAGGTCGTTATTTATTTCCACGTTCATGCTATCTAGCTTGTCTACAGCGTCAAAAAATGCTTGCGTATATCATTGCCATCCATTATTTTTTGTTGAGTCAGCCTTTTTAACAGCGTCGTCTTTTGTGCTGGTCCTCTGGATTGATAGATGTTTTCAAGTTTTTTCCAAACTTTTCTTGACGTTTCACACCCTTTGACTTGTTTAAGTTCATTTGGACTTAGCTTTTCTATCATTGTTCGTTTCCATACCGGGAACAATATTCGCACTTTGTTTAGATTTTACGATTTTGCTTTCACTTGTGTTTTTCATGAACTTATTCAATCCGTTCACTTACAGCCGTTTCACTGGACCCATAACCTGTTCAAAACAACGATTGCAGTTCAATAATATTACACGACACAGTGTATTGGTTTTAAACGTATATTGCAGATTTAACAGTGATATAAACGTAAAGCTAATAAGTAGAACGAATTAATTTCAAAATGTCAAAACTGACTTTTCTAAAAACATCACCTACCAATCAGTCGACGTAACGTTTATTGCTTCAACAAAAAAACTTTCTTAAAAGTTTTGGATCTACATCTCTGAACAGTCAGTGAATATTTGTTAACAAGCCTTGTACTACGATTAAATATTTGCTTAGATGGTAATATCTTTGTCGTTTAAACAATGTCCATGGAAATATCCATAAAAAATGCAAAGATCTGCAACATTACGCCAGTGCTGTAAAATATCTAAGTCATTGGTCAATTTTGGGTCAGCAATGATCCGAATAGATTGTTTTTGAATAGAATTTAGAAGTGATAGTGTAGTTTTGGATACTCCTCCTTATACTTGAGAACAATATTTAATACAAGGACGAATATAAGTTTTATATTTATGCAAAAGCTGAACAGAAGTTAAAAACTGTTTACATATATTTAGAAATCTTAGTTTTCTAGATTCTTTTGAAGCTATGTCAACAACATGGTCATTTCAGAGAAGATCATCTGATAGTGTAATCCTTAGAAGACAAATAGAAGAAGGTTTAGATATGGATTTGTAGTTTAGTTTAATATTTGGTACTGATGATACATCAGGTTTTGATTTTGAAACATTAAGAATTTGAGTTAAAATTGACCATGTTTGTAGTATTCTATTCTGATATTGTTTTGAAGTCTTTTTTTATAGATGTTTTAAATTATTACCTAGACTTTAAGACGTTCTGTCATACTTGTCGAAAGTGGGAGGTATGAAGGGTACTATCATCTGCAAAACTATGATTAAGTCTTATAGTTATAAGTTAGTTAATAATAATAAGGTAATTAATGTAAATCAAAAATAATGTGGGTAAAAGGCGGAACCTTGAGGAACAACAGTATTTATGATTTTGGAGTTAGAGTTAAAATCATCAATTCTAACTATTTTTTTTGTCTAGAAAATATTGATAAGATTTACAGATGATGTATGATAAAGACTTATATTTGTTGATAAGATCAGGATGCCATATCAAATGTTTTGGAAATATTTAGAGCTACTGCAAGATTTTTCCATGTTTGTCTAAAGTAGAATTCTATTTGTGACTATTATAAGTCAGAAGATCTGTTGTTAACCGTTTTGATCGAAATCTATGTTGAATATTTGAGATGAAGTTATTTTGTTCTATGTACTCGAGAATGTGGAAATTAATTTATTTTTCAAAAACTGATTGGACAATGCAATTGGTCTATAATTTTTTTGGTATTTAGTTTAAGAAGATATTGTTTAACAACCCGTTGCCTAAAATGAATTTGACCTATCTTTTTACCACTAGCTGGCATTGTAGGAACAACAGTAAAAGGATTTAGTATAGTAGAATTAGATGCAAATTAGTTTGCAAAAATATCTGTTTTTTTCTTTGGATCAGTAACTAGATAATTTTTGTGAGATTTTCTGCAGCAATATGTGGATCCTCAGAGTATAAGCAATGAGTATCGAAATCGAAGTGACTAAGAAATTGTTTCGTTTTTATTATGTTTATGTTAAAGTGCGTATAAATATCCGAACCAAGCGGTTCGCGAGTCGCTCGACTTGCATATTGGAACAGCTTTTGGGGCGTGACACGAGCTGCTTGCGAGTCAACTATTTTTTTTTTTTTGCAAACACAAAGGCGTTCTCAGTACATATTATTTTAATTATGGAGTTTAATTTAATTTTTATTTCAAAATTTGTATTTAGACTTTACCTTATTTTATTAACCCCTGTACATGTGATCTAAAATTTTCTTATCGTCAATTCATTTACTCAACAAGCAGATCTTTTTATAAAGAATGACTTTCGGTCGTAAAATGAATAATAAAATTTTTTTTCTAATGTGTACCCCTATCTGCGGATACACTGCATATGGCCATGTATGTGTGTATATTTGTTTTTGCTCAAACCACTGAAAATGCCGTCCTCTACATGAATCTTGATTATGAAACGGCTCACTAAAAAAATCTGAAAAAATTCACATAATTAGGATTCATGTAAAGGAAGGCATTTTCAGTGGTTTGAGCAAAAACAAATTTTCATTCCGTGCACTTGACTCATATAAGGCCATATATATAAGGTGTTAATTAATGTTGGGGAGATACTTCTTTGTCTTATTCTAGCACGAAAATTTATGGTTTAAAATGCTTCCTTTTTTGAATTTTTTTCCACAATTTTAAATTTACAGAATCAAAATTTGATTTAAATTAAAAATTAATTTGTAATTTTGCAATAATTAATTATTATTAATAATAATGATAATTAACAAAATTATAAAAAAAAGCACGAAGATGCGTACAAAGTTTAAAACAAAAATTATAAAAGTTGTTGAAAATGTGATCTTCTTGCTTGATACATTGAATTTTTCTGGGGTGTTTTGAATAGTCTGGAATGAAGCTACGATTCTATTGCTTAGCTTTTTTTTGTGTTTATTGGCGTGTTGTAAACCAAACATTTTAGGTGTTTCTAAAAGAAGAAATCAAAACTTTTTAGGTCAGGGAACCTAGCAGGTCACAGTTGATTTAAGTTGACTGTTGAAAACGGTGGATTTTGATTGTCCGTTGCGTAGTTTTGGCAGGAAAAATGGTACTAACAAATCATCTCTTATTATGCCAGCCCACACATTTACGGAAAATTGTTCTTGGAAATTTTGTTCACTTACTGCGTGTGAATTATCTTCATCCCACAAAAGGTTGTAAAAATTAAGGATAGAATTTCTTGAAAAATTTGGTTTTGTTAGAAAATAATACTTATTTTACAATTTTTTTTGGTTCTTTTAAGTATAATTTGAATAAAATATTTTGACAAAAGTTGCTGTTTTTGTTACAATACTGGAAATCAAGGAGCGGTTGGGATGCTCTTAACGTCACGTCATTGCCAATCTCCCGATATCAATGAACAACTGGATAAGAGTTTTCTCTATGTTTCAAACAAAAGAAACTTAAGTTTTGTGTATCACAAACGAAATATTAGTCATTGAAAAAAAAAAAATAACATTGCGTGCAGGCAACGCATTGATAAAAATTGAAATCGAAAGCAGATTATATTAGTAATAATAGTCGGAATACAAGGTTAGAACAACGACGCATTTGTTATTAATTTAAAAAAACTGAAGAATTCAATTTGGTCGAGATATTGTATTGATATTAGCAGGTATTTCTTTAAACGCTTATACAGATCTTGTGAGAGTCTGTGGAGGCAATATGAATGCCGATCGATGTATACGACAATGTTTAGAGAAACCATGGATATATATATATATATATATATATATATATAGAGATAAAAACGCTGGTTTAGGAGCGTTTAAGCGCACACTTTCTACGTCGTAAAAGCGTCTAAGGATTGGAAGCGTACGCTCCCAATCCGTGCATATAAACTACGTGTTAAGAGCGTCCAACGGTTAGTTTAAATTGAGTGTTAATAGATGGCATTAAAATCAAGATTGACAGAATTTGTTAGTACATTACTGTAGCCGCACATTTGTGCTTTTGTAGCGGACATATCTACCGTAATAAAATCAAATCGAATAGGGTTATTGACATACATAATGTTTTTTTTTTTAAAACTTTCTTTTAAAATATTAGTTAAAAATATTCTGCCTGTATTATAAATCAACTAAAATATTACTTGATATAAAAAAATATAAATCTTATAACTAGTTTACATGATAACACAACAGATTGTATTTATTTTTAAGTTGAAGTTTAAGGTCAATCATTTTTCTAGGTCTCACAACAAGTTTAAGGTCAACGCTAACGTTTATACATGCTATAATGAATAGTAAATACTAAACAAAATAAAAAATAATAAAAATTAGTAGACAAGGATAAGTACGCCAATTACAAAGATAATGTCAACAAAGGTGTCGCTTCTAAAAAAAATTAGAGGCGGCAAAAGTATTATATTAATATTTATAGAATTTGATGATTTTAATGAATTTTAGTATACATCGGAATTTAAATATGCTAATTACAAAGATATAGTCAGTATAACAAAATTCTTGTTAGAGACGGTAAAGTTAAAACATTAATCTTTACAGCATTATATGATATTAAGGAAGGCTGCACAATTATAACATTGATGCACAACATTCTCATCTTAATCAATTTTTGTAAATAGAGGTACTTTACAAATCTAGTGATTTTGGTAGGCAGTGACATTGAAGTAAGCTAATTACAATGATAAAGTTAAAATAACAAAATTCTCGTTGGAGGCGGCGCAATTATAACATTTATGCACAACATTTTAAGATCTTGATGAATTTTAATAAATAGAATTACTTAAACATGACAATTACAATGATAAAGTCAAAACAACAAAATTCACGTCGGAGGCGGCGCAATTATAACAGTTATGCACAACATTTGATCATCTTGATGAATTTTAAAAGATAGAAGTACTTAAGTATGATAATTACAATGATAAAGTTAAAATAACAAAATTCTCGTTGGAGGCGGCGCAATTATAACATTTATGCACAACATTTGATGATCTTGATGAATTTTAGAAGATAGAAGTACTTAAGTATGATAATTACAATGATAAAGTTAAAATAACAAAATTCTTATTGGAGCCGGCGCAATTATAACACTTATGCACAACATTTGATGATCTTGATAAATTTTGATAGATAGAATTACTTAAACATGACAATTACAATGATAAAGTCAAAACAACAAAATTCTCGTTGGAGGCGGCGCAATTATAACATTTATGCACAACATTTGATGATCTTGATGAATTTTGATAAATTGAATTACTTAAACATGACAATTACAATGATAAAGTTAAAATAACAAAATTCTCGTTGGAGGCGGCGCAATTATAACATTTATGCACAACATTTGATGATCTTGATGAATTTTAGAAGATAGAAGTACTTAAGTATGATAATTACAATGATAAAGTTAAAATAACAAAATTCTTATTGGAGGCGGCGCAATTATAACATTTATGCACAACATTTGATGATCTTGATGAATTTTGATAAATTGAATTACTTAAACATGACAAATACAATTATAAAGTCAAAACAACAAAATTCTTGTTGGAAGCGGCGCAATTATAACATTTATGCACAACATTTTATAATCTTGATGAATTTTGATAAATAGAATTACTTAAACATGACAATTACAGTGATAAAGTCAAAACAACAAAATTCTTGTTGGCGGCGGCGCAATTATAACATTTATGCACAACATTTTATGATCTTGATGAATTTTAGTAGATAGAAGTACTTAAGTATGATAATTACAATGATAAAGTTAAAATATCAAAATTCTCGTTGGAAGCGGCGCAATTATAACATTTATGCACAACATTTGTTAATCTTGATGAATTTTGATAAATAGAATAACTTAAACATGACAATTACAATGATAAAGTCAAAACAACAAAATTCTCCTTGGAGGCGGCGCAATTATAACAGTTATGCACAACATTTGATGATCTTGATGAATTTTAGAAGATAGAAGTACTTAAGTATGATAATTACAATGATATAGTTAAAATAACAAAATTCTCGTTGGAGGCGGCGCAATTATAACATTTATGCACAACATTTGATGATCTTGATGAATTTTAGAAGATAGAAGTACTTAAGTATGATAATTACAATGATAAAGTTAAAATAACAAAATTCTTATTGGAGGCGGCGCAATTATAACATTTATGCACAACATTTGATGATCTTGATGAATTTTGATAAATTGAATTACTTAAACATGACAAATACAATTATAAAGTCAAAACAACAAAATTCTTGTTGGAAGCGGCGCAATTATAACATTTATGCACAACATTTTATAATCTTGATGAATTTTGATAAATAGAATTACTTAAACATGACAATTACAATGATAAAGTCAAAACAACAAAATTCTCGTTGGAGGCGGCGCAATTATAACATTTATGCACAACATTTTATGATCTTGATGAATTTTAGTAGATAGAAGTACTTAAGTATGATAATTACAATGATAAAGTTAAAATATCAAAATTCTCGTTGGAAGCGGCGCAATTATAACATTTATGCACAACATTTGTTAATCTTGATGAATTTTGATAAATAGAATAACTTAAACATGACAATTACAATGATAAAGTCAAAACAACAAAATTCTCCTTGGAGGCGGCGCAATTATAACAGTTATGCACAACATTTGATGATCTTGATGAATTTTAGAAGATAGAAGTACTTAAGTATGATAATTACAATGATAAAGTTAAAATAACAAAATTCTCGTTGGAGGCGGCGCAATTATAACATTTATGCACAACATTTGATGATCTTGATTAATTTTAAAAGATAGAAGTACTTAAGTATGATAATTACAATGATAAAGTTAAAATAACAAAATTCTCGTTGGAGGCGGCGCAATTATAACATTTATGCACAACATTTGATGATCTTGATTAATTTTAGAAGATAGAAGTACTTAAGTATGATAATTACAATGATAAAGTTAAAATAACAAAATTCTTATTGGAGGCGGCGCAATTATAACATTTATGCACAACATTTGATAATCTTGATGAATTTTGATAAATTGAATTACTTAAACATGACAAATACAATTATAAAGTCAAAACAACAAAATTCTTGTTGGAAGCGGCGCAATTATAACATTTATGCACAACATTTGATAATCTTGATGAATTTTAGAAGATAGAAGTACTTAAGTATGATAATTACAATGATATAGTTAAAATAACAAAATTCTTATTGGAGGCGGCGCAATTATAACATTTATGCACAACATTTTATGATCTTGATGAATTTTGATAAATAGAATTTCTTAAACATAACAATTACAATGATAAAGTCAAAACAACAAAATTCTCGATGGAGGCGGCGCAATTATAACATGTATGCACAACATTTTATGATCTTGATGAATTGTAGTAGATAGAAGTACTTAAGTATGATAATTACAATAATAAAGTTAAAATAACAAAATTCTCGTTAGAGGCGGCGCAATTATAACATTTAAGCACAACATTTGATGATCTTGATGAATTTTGATAAATAGAATTACTTAAATATGACTATTACAATGATAAAGTCAAAACAACAAAATTCTCGTTGGAGGCGGCGCAATTATAACAGTTATGCACAACATTTGATGATCTTGATGAATTTTAGAAGATAGAAGTACTTAAGTATGATAATTACAATGATAAAGTTAAAATAACAAAATTCTTGTTGGAGGCGGCGCAATTATAACATTTATGCACAACATTTGATGATCTTGATGAATTTTAGAAGATAGAAGTACTTAAGTATGATTATTACAATGATAAAGTTAAAATAACAAAATTCTTATTGGAGGCGGCGCAACTATAACATTTATGCTCAACATTTTATGATCTTGATAAATTTTGATAGACTGGGTACTTAAATATGTCAATTACAATGAAAAAGACAAAATAACAAAATTCTTGTAGAGTGGCACAATTATAAAATTAATGCACCTATGATCCTAATGAACTTTGGTAGACAAAGGTATTTAAGTATGTTATATACAATAGTTAAGTTAATATAATAAAATTTTGTTGGAGGCGACACATTATAATATTAATTCAAAATATTAATTCAAAACATTCTATGATTTTAATGAATTTTGGTAGACAGGGGTATGCTAATTACAATGACTAAGTTAAAATACAAAAATTTTTGTTAGAAGCGGCACAATCATAACATTAATGCATAACATTTTTTGATCATGATGATTTTTAGTAGACAGGAATACTTAAGTATCTCAATTTTAATGATAAAATTATAATAACAAAATTCCCGTTGGACGCGGCACAATTATAACATTAATGCACAACATTCTATAATCTTAATAAATTTTGGTAGACAGGGGTACTTAAGTATACAATTACAATCAAAACGTCAAAATAACAAAATTTCTGTTAGAACGCGGCACAATTTCTTAATTCGACACAATTATAACATTAATACACAAAATTGTATACTTTTAATAAAGTTTGTTAGACAAAAGTATTTAAGTATGTTCATTACAATAATTAAGTTAAAATAACATAATTCCTGTTAGAGGCGGCACAATTATGACATTGATGTTCACAACATTTTATTATTTATGAATGCCACACACAATAAGAAAGTCAAATTATCAAAATCTATTGAAAAACAACATTCTTATAAATAAACAGATTAGATTTTAAAATTATTATTATGGTGTGCACTTTTCAAGCTAGATCTTAAAAATAAATAATTTAATTTAATCATAATCGGCAGCTTTAACAAAAAATAACTGTAAATTAAAAAAAAAATACTATTAAACAAAAAAAATTGTCTTGGCTGCCGTTTATGGTTGTTTAATTTTTATTTTTAACATCCCACTTGAAAAATAAATTCCATAATAATAATCTTCAATTAATACCGATTATAATTATTATAATATTTATAATCAATAATTTATTTAATTAAATTATTAAAAAAATAATATTGCTAATTTTAAAACATCTTCTTTCACGTTTATGTAACCATTATACATAATTTGTTGAAATAAAATGTTTGGTTACCCTTGCATTGCAGTGGCAATGTCAACAAACTTTCTATTTTTTTTAACCATAAAACTCATTCAATACTAAGAATAGGTCTATTTTTAGAACTACTTATTTTAATGCCTAAAACTAAATTGCACTTTTTTTGCAATGATAAGTAATTGATTCAAACGCAGGCTTAACACGGGCTATAATTTTAACTAGTTAATGTATTCTAATTTGAAATAAATAATATTCCATATTTTTTATTAGTTTATCTATAGTTAGATTATTTAATGGTAAGTCAATTATACCATATCTATTGTTAATGTTTAATTATCAAACTAAACGTGTATGAAAAATGAGATCGTAAAAGCTTGCGTTCTAAAAACGTTAATATGCACAATATACGTTTTAGAGGCGTTTATTTGCACAATATACGTTTTAGAAGCGTTTATTTGCACATAACACGCTCTAGAGGCGTTTACACATTAGCGGCAAAGCCGTGAACTGTAGTATAGCCCTAGCGGTAAACATTTAAACTCAATAGGATAAACATGCGGTTAGACGCCCCTAAACATGACCAATTTGTAGTTTTGGGAGCGTTTAGCCATAACTGTAAATAACTTAGACAAGAACCAAATGTATTAAAATAAAAAGTAAATAAAATAGGTTTCTAATTTAACCTTTCGGCAAAATAACGAATTGCTTGATCATTTTTCAAATTTGTTTTGCAAACTATTTATTAATCTTCTAATTTAATAATAAATTGTTGTTGTTTTCACGTATAAAGATAGTACTGAAACACTATGGCACGGTTAGTTTATAAAGTAAATTAAACGCTCCCAATCCTCTCGAGAGCAAACGCTCCTAATACAGAGTTTGTGTCTATATATATATATATATATATATATCTATATATATATATATATATATAACTGGATACCTGGCTCCCTATGTTGAAGCGTTTCTATAGTGAAGCAAATTATATAACGGCCGCCATTTGATGTGTGTTTTAGTAATACAAAATAAATATTAAAAACATCTTACATTTTATTATTTTAGGGTTCTATACATTTAAAACATACATTATATGTCATTAACAGTAACAAGAAACCATTCAAATAATTCGGACAAAAGTTGGTTAATTGGATTTAAAGTTAAGAGAAAAAATGTGTTTTTAATAAACAATTAATATTTTTTAAATTGACTTACCAACTTAAACCAAATTTTTGGACAACATTATTACACGTATTACTGACGTTTTATTATCGTAGTCAAACTTTGTATATGCAGTAGTTTTTGCAGTACAATAACTTGAAAAAAAAAACACTAAAAATTCCTAAATAATGTAAACCTGCACAACTTTTTTTATGAGCAATAGTACAAAAACTGGCAACAATCGTTAATTAGCACAAAATATAATCTATTTACATGGTGTAATTAGATTTTTGTTTGTAGACTTTCTGCGCGTGCCATCTGCAATGGAAGTGATGTTTTATATGCGCAGCATACTGAATTACTTCCTCCAGAGTAATTTATCAACTAAAATAAGTTTAACATTGTATGCATTATATGCATTAATTATATGGTAGTAACGTTTAAGTTCTGTGAGAATTTCAAAATAATTGTTTTGCAAATAAAACAGTAACGTGCACAAAAACAAAAATTGTTATTCTGAAATTCAAATCTTATTTTGATCTTTTGCACGCCACTGATTTATATACAAACTAATTTTCTTGAAAATTTTACAAAACTTCGACGTTATCATCATATATATAATGCATAATATAATGTATACAATTGTAAAACTTATTTTAATTGGTAATTACGCTAGAAAAGTTAATTCAGTTTATTTGACATATAAAAAATTACTTCCATTGCAGATGGCATGCACATAAAGTTTACAAATGAAAATCTAAATGCTCTACGTAAATAGCTTATGTTTGGTGATGCTTTACGAGTGTTTAATTTTTTAAAAGAATTTTTAAGTTTTTTTTTTAACTACTGTACCGCAAAAACCCTTGTATATACAAAGTTTATCTATGATAGTAAAACGTCAGCAATATGTGTAGTAATGTTGATTTAAAATTTGGTTCAAGTTGGTAGATTCGTTTAGAAGATATTATTTTTTTATCACAAACGCGTTATTGGTCTTAACTTTGGATCCAATTAACCAATTGTTGTCCAGAACATTTAAATAGTTAATAATGTTAGTTGCATATAATGCATGTTTTAAATGTTTAAAAAACTAAAATGATAAAAAGTAATATATTTTTAATACATATTTAGTATTATCTAATCACTCACAAAATGGCCGCCGTAAAATATTTTGCTTCACTTCATAAAGTCAGGTATCCAGTATATCCATGAGAGGAACATATACCTTATTTACTATTTGTTGGCGATAACTTTTTTTATGCAAGATAATATTTGTCTACACATGCAAAAATTACACTTGGATCCAATTGAGCACGCTTGGGACAAAGTATTTATTGTAATGAGTTTCAGACGGTTGAGGAAAGCAAGAGCAAGCTTTTTATTTCTTATTCTTTAAGAATAGTTTGTTTAAATGCTGTAATTAGAGCTTGTATAGGCTTTTTATCTTGCTTAATTATCTTAAAATTGTTTTTTTTTTTAATTTTAAAAATGAATCAGCTTTTTTTGTTATTTTTCAAAGTTAAGCTTTTTTTTTCTATCGCATTGAAGTTTTGTTTTCATAATAATGATCTTATGTTAAATGACTAAATATACCTATTAATTTATTTGCCAATTTTGTGAAGGCCAACTCCAAAGATCAAATCAGACGACCCTCAAAGAACCCTCTCATAACACGCATAGGCAAATTGGATACATGAGTCTTTGCACCGATTTATTGGTACCATATATCGTGTATTTGTAACCAGAGATTGTTACATTTTTACATAACAACTACTGTATTAAATAAATTAATAATTTATTCAATCTAACTTTTTCATCGGCTAAGGGTCAGGCAAAGACAATTGTTTTGGTTCTACAATAATAATAATAATAATAATAATAATATTTTCTTTATTCAAATAGTATAAAATAAGTATATAGAAATATTATATAGTATAGAAATGCGTCATATAAAATAAGTAACAAATACAATTAATTTACAAGTTGGATAGTTTATTAACATATTCCGTGATTGTGTAGGGTTCAATGTTACAGATCATATTAAAAACAGATAGTTTAAATTGGTTAAATGGCTTAATAGTTTTGATGTTTTGAGGAAGTTGGTTATAAAATCTAATACACATATAAAACGCGCTTTTTTCTGTTAGAGTTAATCTGTGGTCTGGATATTTATATAAGTGTTTAAAACGTGTGTTGTTACAATGCTCAAAAAGGTACTCATTAAAATAGTTTCATGTTTTTTCTTACAAATTTAATACAATTAAAAACAAATAAGCCTGTTACTGTTAGTATCTTATTTGATTTGAATATTGTACGGCATGAATCCTGATACTTTAATGAAATGAGCAGTCGAACCAAACGCTTTTGAATTACAAAAATACGTTGTATATCATTAGCTGCACCCCAGAATATTATTCCAAATTTTAAATTAGAATAAAAATTTTCGTAGTATAGAGTTTTTGATGTATTTAAATCAACATAATTAATAAGAGATCGAATACCATAACAAGCTCTGTTTAGTTTAGTACATAAATGATCTACTTGAAATTGCCATTTTAGACATTCGTCAATGTACATTCCTAGAAATTTAGTATGGGTAGTTAACTTTAGGTTTTGGTAGTCATTCATTGTAAACTTTTCTGCATTGAAGTTAGATTTTGATTTAAACAAAACACAGTTGGTTTTTTCTTTGTTTAGTAACATATTGTTATTGTGAAACCAAGTTTGCATTTTTTTAAAACTTTGTTTTTGATTTGAGATACACCATGCAGATTTGTAGCAGATATTAAAACATTTGTGTCATCTGCGTAGTTAACTATGTTTATATATATAGTTCGGTAGATCATTTATGTATATCACAAATAACAGAGGACCAATTATGCTACCTTGTGGTACCCTCATACTGGTTGGCAGCGTATTTGACTGTATATACCCATTTTCACTATGTAGTTGGACAAATTGTTGTTTATTTGCTAAATTTAAACCAACCAAGTGCACAACCGCGTACTCCATAGTTTTGCAGTTTACTTAACAAATTCAAGTGGTTTATACAGTCAAATGCTTTGGACAGATCAGACAAACCTTGTCAATATGCTTTGTATGACTAGGGCATTGCCAAATTTGCATCTCAGCATATTTGCACTATATGGTTACCTTTTGAGTATGTAGTTTTTTTCCGAATACAACATGAGAGTTCAAGTGTAATTCTCACTTGTTGAGATCTTCAATCGTCTAGCTAACTTTTAATATTTACTTTTGATTGTGCTGTTTTGTTTTTCTTTGCAAATTTAATATCTTTAAGTGAATCTGTGCGGCGATATTTTTTTCCTATTCTCTAATTGTATACTCGAAGCCACTGGAATAGGTTGATATCTGCTATCAGCCAAAAGAACAACATTGAGAAGACGCGAACTTTTCTGTTTAACAGAAAATATTTTTTTTAAATTATGAATTTGTTTGTTATGCAATTTTGTGATATTTATTATGTCTTTTCAATCTTTTCTTTTTCTATTTCTTTTCCTATTTTTTTATTTAGAGCAATTTTATTGGTGTTTGTTTTGTGGCAATGTGCTTGTTATTGAGTTAGTGTAGAATTAAACGCTTTTTTATATTTCATAAAGGTGGTGTATATGTTTGTATGTGATGTTTTGGCTTGTCTAAGAACCAGTGAGTTTATCAAAAGTTGTTATTTGCATTTTTGAGAACTTTGTTTGTTTATATTGCTTTGAGTTAGGATGTTTGGCAAAACATTTAGATTTAAACAAAGTTTCTTTCCTCTTTATGATAATAATAATTAGTAGATGATCAAAATGTTATTTTGTTGTTTGTGTTGCAATTTTTTAGATTTTCTATTTTTTTATGTACAATCTTACAAATAAACGAGTTTACAGAGATACTGTATTGTTTAAATTAAATAAACACTTATACTTAACATAATTGCAATAGAACAAATAAATTACTTATTACGTATATTGTAATACATTGTAGCTTTCAATGCCGGCTGGTTTTTATTATAGTCGTATTTGACGTTGTATGCAACTTTTTACCTACAACAATAATTACGCATTTGATGCATAACTTTACTTTCATAGCGTATTATGTTAAAACATATTATTAAAATGTACATTGCCAGGTTATATCTGCCGTCATTAGGAAAAAAGTCGTAAGTAACTACAGTTTAGGGAGAAATTTTGTTTATTCTTTTAGCGGGTTGGTGTGATCATTTTTATCTATTTTCAAAGTATGAAAGCTGTAAATTTACTAATGACCATGAAATGTATGGTAGTAGTGAACTGACTAGTTACTGGTTTTATGCTAAATATTGCTGAAAGTTTCAGCAATTTTATTAGATAAAACGGTTAGGTTAAGAGTAATAATAGCAACAAATTAAAAATATTTTGTATGTAATATTCCGAAAATAAGAAATAATAGATATATTATTACAAAAAAATAATTTAGTTAACGATATTTGATGGCACAACATAGATAAATAGATTTTTGCGATTTTTTTTTTCTAAGGACGGCAGATATTTCTCAAAAGTTTTATTCTGCAATAAAGATTAGATGATAGAAGACTTTATATTTAAAAAAGAAATTGACTAACATCAACAATTTACAATAATATTTATGTTTTAGGATTTTGAAGACAACGGGATAGAACTAGTAAATATTCAATGCCAAGGCCGAGGTGTGTTGCCCCACGAACAGAACATGCGAGTGTAAGTTACTTTTTATTATAATAATATAAATTAGATTTTATGTTAAGCTATAACATTTTGTTTTTTTCAATATTATTTATTGGTAAATAATTTTGAAATAAAATCAATTTTTTTAATTATGTTATTACAAAGTTTAATGCAACTAAGTGACGTAATTTATCAATAGACTTTTGGATGTAGTAGTTGTAACTAATTCTACAGTGTATTAAAATTTGTGTTCTATATAACTGACGCTACGAACTCTAATTCATCTATCCAGCACACATTTACGTTGTGTATTAATTAACGCTAATTCATTTAAAAAATGGCAATGGTCGTTTTTGAAATTATATTAATTATCGCTCATTTATTTCAAAAACGGCCATTTACTGCAAAAAAGTAAACGATACTTTTTTCTTTGTACCGTTTCAAGTTACTTTTGCCCTACTGCGCTGCGTTTGAAATTACTGGTCAGTGTAAGCTTAACAATCTTATTGTACAGCCCAGTGGCGGATCTAGGATTTTTGGCGTTCACACCACAAAATATAGAGAAGGGCCTTCTCAGAAACGGCTTTGGAAAAAAGCATAAAATTTTGCAGTTCATAGATATGTATGTGTAAAAATCTTATAGATTGATAAATCTGTATCAAATTAGTCAAATTGTTTACTAAACTGTCAACAACCTATTACGTCTATCGAAGTTCCTAAACTGTAAAACAAGTTACAATAATAGTTTATGTTGGCATTATATTTATATATACAGATCTGTCAGATAGTATTCTAAACTGTCAACAAACAATTAGAACTCAGAAATAGTATTCTATATTGTCAAAAAATGTAGATAAAGTCAAAAAGTTATTAAATTGTCAAAAATGGTATGTCTTAAAAAAATATAAAAACTGTCATATACAATGTCATTATAAAAGTTTGGGATTATGTAACCATCTAATGTAGTATTGTGCCAATCTATTGAAATAGTGATTTCATATTTAAAACATTGCTTGACAGCTGAAGTTGAACTGTCAAAACAAAGTAAATAGTATGGTGAACAATTTTAAAAAGGCAGCTTTAATTATTAAAGTGATTACATAATCCCAGACATTTATAGAGATCTTGTAGTTGTTAGAAATGCGATAAGTTGGCATAAATCAAATTGTTTAAAATGTTATTACATCTGTTAAAAAATTACTAAAAACTTTAAAAAGTTACTAAAACTGTCAAACAATTTACAGCAATGTAATAAAATGTGTATGATCTGCCTGGTATATCATATTTTATTTTAAATGATCTAAAATGTTACTACATGTGTTTAACAGTATCTAAGAATGTAAAAAATATCTGTCAAACAATTAACAATAAAAGTTTATGTTGTAGCAGATCTGTCAAATAGTGTTCTTAATTGCCAACAACTCTGTCAAAATGAAATCACATTTGTCAAAATAATAATAAAAACTACTATCATCATATTTTAAACTTTCCTAAAAGTTTCAAAAATTACTAAAACTGCCAAACAATTTACCGCAACTTGTAAAAAAAAAAATTGGAAGCAATTTGCCAGATTTGACAAATTGTATTGTAAATTGTTACTAAAACTGCGAAAACGTTACAAATAGAGTTTACAGCAGTAAAAAAAATAAATAATATTTTTGGTGGTGATTTTTAAGGGAAGATTTTGTTAAGTGGTTAGTTATTTTATGTTTTTTAAAACGGATTATCTTCCCATATTTTAATAAGTTGTTTTTTATAAATTGCTGTTTTAATTACTTACTTTTTTGTTTATATTTTAACATACGAAATGGTGATTTGGAAGTCGGAAGTCACCTAATAAGCCGTTAGTCCCAAACACCCTTTTAAACAAATTGTAAGATTTCCATGGCGATGTAAAATAGCCTTAAAACACAATAATAATAATTATTATTTTTATGTTTTGTTCTTTTATGAGTTAAATCTTTTTTTTGCATGTAACGAATTTATAGCGTAATTTACGTTCCAACAAGATGTACAATTTATGTATTTGTTTTGATCCTGTTGGTAATGGTAGACCCTAACCCTCACTTTATGTTTGAGCACAAATTAAGTATAATATACGAGTATTTTATCGCAGCTACTAATGAATATGCCTATAAAAGTTGTCTCTTTTTTATAATTGTTTCTAGACGAAGAAGTGGCACCTATGTCGGTCATAAAACTCATTTTCAGCTTGATCTGTTCATTAGCTGGTTAAAATTGTATGGCCTGCGGGCTGAATAGTTTACATGTAATGCGTTGTAAGAGAGTGCATTACTACTACTTACGCAGTATTAGGTATTTGCTATTACAATGACTGCTTGTTAATATAACTTAATATCTTTAATTCTATATTTTTTAATATATTTTGTGCGAATATTTAATGCACGTTTTAAAATTAATCTAATTAATCCGACTTCCACATACGTATGGTTCAATGAATCATATTAATATAAGATGGTATTCTAGGATTTTTTAGTTATTAATTCTATCGTTTTTATGTGTTTGTATTGAAATGGGATGGCAGGAGTTATTTATTTTGAAATTAAAAAAGAAAACGGTAATTGAGGCGGTTTGCTTTGTAATCTGTTAATACGCATGACGGTAGGTAATGGGGTAGTTTAGTGTGGGCATCTTTAGGGCAGTGCCGAAGTCAACTACTAATAGAAGCCGATACAGTCTTAATAGACACGTCAATTCACTTAAATTTAATGTAACATACATATCTATAGTGGCGGAAAGAATTTAATTTCTTCCTGTTATAAATGTGTTATTCAAAAATTAATAAATTAATATTAATAACTTACAGCAGTTATACGGATAACATAAAGCTAGAAGTCAATCAAGTAATTTTACTAATTTATAAATAACACTTATATCAGTGTTACTTATAATGGAATTTTTATAGGCTATAGTGCTAATGCATCCTAATTTGTGTTAGCATTGAATGAGAGCCAGATTAAAGTATTTTCTTGATTCACTTCTATGGTGTGATTTATTTTATCTATTACATCAATTAAATTAGGTTTTTAAATAATATAGTCTCATTATAATTTATTTATGACATCCTCATGCATTAGCGCGAACAAAGTTACGAAGCTAGATTTTCAGAAACTATTTTAAATTTGTTTTTCTTATCAATTTATCATTAATGATTAATTGTGTATTGTTCTATTTGCAATATAACTTTTATTGTAAATAGAACAGTAGTAGTTTAGTACATAAATAGTTGCAAATAAAAAAAAATCATGTTACGTGTTGTAGATATGAACTACCTAGGAGAAATTTTGGTAAAACCACCAATTGTAAGAGCTTACCGCACAGTTTTTATTTGCTATAAACAAATACTACAAAAATGTGATTCAAATTTATAAATGTCCCTTTTCCCTTGTGAACGTATATTGTTTGTAACCGTTTTGCGTGATATTATTTGGATGTAATGGCATAGGCAAGGTTTTTAAATGACATTTGCAATAAAAGTTTTATAAAACGAGTTATTTATGAATATTTTTATATTTGCATATTTTATTTATTAAAATAGAAATACAAAAACAAATTATATTAAATAATTTATTCTTTATTAGGGTTTCATAAATCTTTTCGTACTTCTTTTCGTTTTCTTTGGCCGCTATTGTACAGGGTGGCGCAATAGGTGTTGACTATTTTTAAGGTGCTGTAATAGGCTTAATAATAAAAATACAAATTCTAGAAAAACATTTATTGTACATGTAAAGCAGATTTATTTTTTTTAAATAACATTTTTTTAATTGAGCATTATTGTTATGTAAACATTCCTGAAGACGTGTTTGAAAATTCTGCATAACTCTCTGTAACATAGCCTGGTTTATCGAATTAATTTCTTGGGCAATGGTGTTTTTTAAATCTTGTAGTGTGCGGGGTTTGTTAAGTCTGGTGATCTCGACGGCTAACTAACATCATCAAATCGTGAAATGAGCTGTCCAGGAAACATGGTTCTTAGCGTTGTCTTGCAATTTTGTGCAGTATATGGCTAGTTGCTCTATTTTGTTGGAACCATACATTGTTATTTTCTATTTCAAGTCGTTCCAGCTCAGCGGGTAAAAAAATCTGGATTAGATCCAAATATCGCCTGGAATTAACAGCAACAGCAGGTACGTTGATTTTTTTTTTTAAGTATGGACCCAGTATTCCAATTGCAGTCACATCACACTACACGGTTACTTTAAGGGAATGAAGTGGTTGTTTGTGAAGTTCTTCAGGCTGTTTGTCCGACCAGTATTGGTAATTTTGTTTGTTAACGTATCCTGACAGGTGAAAGTGCGCCACATCAGACATTAAGAGATTATTTAAAATGTTTGGGTTGTTGTCCAGTAAACCAATAAATTGTGTACAAAATTGCTTTTTGGCGGGTAAATCTGCTGGTAGAATTTTGTGCACAATTTGAATTTTGTGCGAATGAAATCTTAGGTAATTGTGTAAAATTCAGCGAAGACTTCTTCTTGAGATGTTATATGCTGCTGTTTGCTGAACGATTAGAACTTCTCGTTACAGCTTGCCGTACCTTCTCAACATTTTCTGGAGTACGCACAGTTCTTACCGTGCCGACGTATGCATTTAGTACACTTTCTGTCTCATTAAACTGAGCAAACCATTTTAAAATTAGGTTTTTTGAGGAAATTCTACCACGCCGGGGAACATTGTATTTAAGCCGAAATTGTCTCTGCACTGCTATTACAGACTCCGAGCGGTGAAATACCTTAACACAAAAGACGCGTTGTCGCACTGGCCACCAATTCATTGCGACTGAAACTGCATGGAATGCCGAACACTTGAAGCTGCGTTTGAACTATACCACCGCGTTGTGGCGTTCCAGAAATAGTCAATACATTACATAGCCGAATTATTTTTACTTTTTGAGGATGAAACTCAAATTGCCGAATGCTCTCTAGCTTTGTTCTGGACCTGTCTAGCTATTTTTTTGTCTTTGGTGTTGCTTCTCCAATTTAATGCTATGTTCTAATATACAGGGTGTTAAGTAAACATGCGACAAACATTTAAGGGGTTATTCCTTGGCCTATTCTAAGAATAATTTGACCTATGATGATTTCTGAAAAACCTTTTTGTTTCGAAGATACAGGGTGAACAAAATTTGCGACAGCCATATTCGATATTTGTTAAAATTATTAATGTAAATAAAAGTTTAGCGTACGCCAATGAGTATATCAAGTACAAAAAATTAATGAGTTTATTAAGTACAAAAAATTGTTTACAATAATTTGGATCGGCTGTTTTATCTACTAATGTACAAGTGGATTTCATTTGAATACGTCTTGTCATTGATCGTAACATGTATCTGTCGCAGATGTTTAGATTGAGTGACGTTTGGCTGTTTGACGTGTTTTTAATAGCTAGTGAATTCATCTACTATGAATTACTATGCAACTGGAACAGAATGTGCTGGACATGACAGAGGAAGAACCAAATAGATCTACGCAAAAAATTGCTAATACTTTGAATGTAAGTCATTGGACAGTTTGGAAAATTCTTAAACGCAATTTGTTTTATCTATACCACATTTAGCGTGTTCAGGCACTGCTGCCTTCAGGTATTGCTTTATGTCAATGGTTTTTACCAAACATTAGTTTTAATCTCTCAATTCCTCACACATATTCTTTTCACCAATGAAGCCAGCCTCTCAAGAAATTCAATAAGGACTTTTCATAACAACCATGTGTGAGCAGATAAAAATCCGCATCAGGTATGTGAAGATCGTTTTCAACATCAGTTCTTCTCGAATGTTTGGATTAGAATTGTAGGCGATGTCTAATTGGACCAGTATTTCTACAAGGAAAACTTACAACTTTTTAGAACAAATGCTACCTCAGTTTCTGGATGATGTACTATTGGCAACAAGAATTGCAATGTGGTTTATGCACGATGGTGCACCGCCACATTTTGGTTGTTGTGTTTATTTAACAGCAACATACGGAGATTGCTGGATTGGTCGAGGTGGGCTACACGCATGACCTGTTCTATCCCTAGACTTAAACCCCCTGGATTATTTCTTCTGGGGTTATCTGAAGTCATTAGTTTACGCTACTCCAGTGGAGAATTTGGACGATTTGCGAAATCGGATAATTGCTGTGTATAACTCAATTAGAATCAACTCTGGTGTGTTTGAAAGAGTTCGGAACTCAATGACAAGATGATTGAATGTTTGTATTTAGGATGGAAGAAGTCATTTTGAACGTTTATTGTAGATTCATCAACTTTACATGTACTTTTTGATAATGCCATGACTCGGTTTCCAGAGCCTTGTTAGTTATCTAGCAGCGGGCACCGACGTGCAGGAGAGGTTGACAATAGGGTTGGTTTTATTTGATGTTTACTACCGCCACCTCTTTACTTAAATTAATCTCAATTAATTTAATTGTTTTTTTCTGTTACAAACAAAAACAAAATGTTCCGTATCTTACTGAATTCATTACGGTATACGTTAAATAATGAAATTTCATTTTTTCAGCTATATGGCGATACCACTCTATGTTATTACGACATGTTTTTGAACACAAAATAGAAAATATTTACTATTTCTGACCATTTTTGTAACAACTTTCATTATTCTATAGGTTAGGTTGTGTTTTGTAAAAATACTTTCATATGCTATATGTTTTTTTAATATGTACAGACAGGTTTAGGCCATCTTTGGTGTAATTTATTTTGATGTTATAACTTATGCAACCAGACTATCACCTTCTCAAATATATGCATAAAATCAACAAAATTACTCATTATTCTAATTAAAACACTACATTTTATGATATGTTAATTGGTATTGCAAAGTTAGTGCATATATTTTGTTTTCTTTTATAAAACTTACTTTTTAACCACTTACTAACAATAACTACTAATCAAGACCTTGATATACGTATAAATAACAATAATATTGAAAACGATGGTTTGTTCTGGATCTAATAATTTTGCACTTAAAACTGCTTCTTATTTGGATCTGTTATCTAGAGATTAATTTGGAACGAGTCATCAAAAACTACTATGGAGGCCTCATAATTGCGTAAATACATTCGGAAACTTCTCGTTGTAATGCTTACACAAAGACAAAAGTATCATGCGTTTTATATTTCTGTAACTTTTATGAAAATGTTTAACAAATATATGAATCTTAGTCTACTAAATAATGGATTAAATTAAATCAAGATTTTTATTCTATCAGAATGGAAAGTGTAGTAGGCAAGTATTCAGAATTATACAATGAGTTTTGTATTTAAATATGTCTTTTTTTAACAATTATCGGGCATAGTTTTTGCAGAATTTCCGCTACGCTATTAGTGGATGCAGCATGTTTAACTAGAGCGGTTCGGCGCGGCGGTTGGAAATCTAGTAACGTTGCTTAATATATTGATGAAATATAATCAAAATCAGTTACAGATCAAAATTTTACATTCTGTACAAAATAGAATAGAATAGAATAGTTTATTTGTGTTAAAACCATAGGTATACACTTGTCGTAATAAAAACAAATAAGTAAATACATATATACACACACACACACTTAGAAATATAAAATACAGATACATGTAGGTTATACATTACAGATAAAAATAGAGTAAAATTTTTAATAATTTAACTCAAATCGTGTCTTAAATAATTGTCGAATGAGTAAAATACTTTAAATATTAGAACATCCTGCAACCATTTTAAAATTATTTTAGGTGCTTTGGTTTTAATTTTTATGGCAATTTGTTTATAAACTTGGCACAATAATAATTTTTAATTAAACTGACTTTATTTGTAAATTATTTTTGTACTTAGTTTTGTATGTATGACCACTGTTTGTGTCAAATTGTTGATCATTTTGGAGATAGTACTTTATGCAGTGATATATGTACAAAGAAGGAAGTGTCATTATTTGCAACTTTTGAAATGCTGACTTACAGCATTCTCTATATTGCAGGTGAGCAAGTATTCTGATTACTTTACGTTGGAGAGAAAATAATCGGTGGGAAATGGTGGTGTGCCTCCATACAGTAATGCCTTAGGTAAGGTGACTTTGGCATAGAGCAAAATATGTTGTTCTGAGGCAATTATTAGGAACAGAGCCCCGTAAGCACCGAAGAGTAAAAATAGATTGGCTAATTTTGTTAGAGACGTAGTCGCCGTGTGCGCCCCAGTTTAATTTGGAATCAAACTGAAATCCTAAAAACTTTGCAGACTTAGTTTGTAGCCGATGTTCAGGTTTTAAAGAAAATGTAATGTTGGTGGTTTTAGTAGCATTTTGGCATAAACGATTGTTTATTAACCAATTGGATGTTTTTTTATTGCTTTCTTCATTTGACTTATTAACCAATTTATATTCATTGCCAACAGATGTGAGTGTTGTGTCGTTTTCATATAATATGACGGACCCCGAAATTGAGTACGGCAGGTCGTTGATAAATATCAAAAACAAAATAGGTCCTAAAATGGATCCTTGAGGAACCCCAATGTTAATTGCCGTTTCAGTCGAAACTTTCTCATTAAATGACAGCTTGTTGTCTGTTACTTAAATAAGACATTATGAGGTTACAGCTACTTGAGTTGAATTTGTAATTGCGTAGTTTTTGTATTAAAATATCATGAGATATGCAATCAAAAGCTTTAGTCAAATCCAAAAAACTTGCGATTGCAATATCTCTATTTTCAAAGCTGTCAGAAATAACTTTTACCATTTTTAATGCAGAGTTTGTAAAGAGTTTGTTTGTTTCAAAATGATAATTTATTTGGGAAGCATTCTTAAAAATCTTTGACACAATGGGCAACAGCGAGATTGGTCTATAGTTGCTTTTTACATTTTTATTTCCTTGTTTAAAGACTGGTTTTACTATGGCTTGTTGTGGGAATATTTGTTCTCTGATGCAAATATTATCCAGTTTTGTTACCGGAGATACAATTAACTCCTTAATCGATTTTATGAGCTCTGTTGTTTTCCCATATGTATCTTTACTTTTGCTGTTTTTTAAAGAAGTTATAACATCTCGAACGTGACAGATAGAAACTTCATTAAATTTATATCCAGGACCAGTTTCAGGTAGAAACGAGTTTTGCATTGAGGGTGGCGTTTTTGGCAAAGAGTTGACTAGATTTTGGGCAATTTCAGTAAAATAAATATTAAAATCTGCTGCAGAAATATCACAGACACTCTCACATTTGTTGTTTGTTTGTTTGTTATTTATTACAGACCATATTGCTATTGATTTATTGCCAGAATATAATATGTAATTTTGGTTGCATTCAAGCTTAGCATTTTTAATAGCATAATCGTATTTTTTTAAATACATCAATAGCTACAACGGAATAACATTAGTTAATAACAGAACCGACATGGCATTGTCTACTTTAATACATACAAAAATTTGATTGGGAAACTTTCATAATTTTGAATAATTGTTTAAAAGTAATATTTTATCAATATTTAAATCATAAATAATTTAAATAATAAATGATCTATAGTTTTATAGTAGTAATATTTATTTTGCAAATGTCGTGCTGTAATGTACAGCAAAATGGTTTGACCAAATCAGAAGACTATGGAAGTTAATGACAACTACTTTCGTAATATAAATGGCATTATAAATAAATTTAGATTTTTTAGACTTCTTTGTACTATACTAAGTTTACAATTTGTGCGGCAGCTTATATAGCTACGGTAAGTAAGCATACATTCTTAATCTTCTTAAAAGTGACACCTTAGTTCTTGAAATTTGATACAGTAGGCCAAAACAAATTGATTTTTTTTTCTCAAATCTTGTTCAAATAGATTGCCTTTTACTTGGAAGAAAGCAATGGGACGATTTAATATTGAAACACGCACCTTCTGTAGCATATCTTTGTCAATTAACGCAACCGCATTTTCTTATCTGACAACAGGTTTGCGGTAAACTTTTTTTTTTTCAAATAGCTGCAAAAGGAAAAATTCGAAGAATTTAGATCTTGTGGTCTAGGAGGTTATAGTCTGGATCTACCTTTTCTAATCCATATGTTAGGATAGTTTTTATTTAGAAAATTTCTTACTTGTATACTTTTATTTGACGGTGCCCCATCATGTGTGTACCCCACTTTTAATCTGTTTGCTAACGGAATATCGAGCAGTGGCAGTGGTAATTTTTTGATTAAAAATTTAATGTACAACACTGAATTTAGTCGATTAGATAGAAGTTGTGGACTAACTACACAATTATTCAATAATCTACATGAAATGTTTAATGGCTATCTTTGTTGATATGATTGTTTACGGATTGTATTAGGGTTTTTTTTCTTCATTTATGCGGAAGTATTGATGATGCCCACTTCTGTAAAAGTGGATTCATCACTCCACAGAATATTTTCAATAAAATGTGGATCATTTTTAGCACTATTTAAAAGCCATTGGCAAAAGTTGATGTGTAGAGGCTATTTCTTCTTAAATACCTGTGAATTGTATGTTAGGTCTGAAATATTTTGAAAGCTTGTGTGTGCATCCACTTCAACAATGTCAAGAGCTATCTTTTCTTATTCTATATTTAGAACATTTTGACGTCCCGTTAGTTTTTTTTTGAGGATTTATGTCACCAGTTTTCAATAATCTTTGTTCAACGCGCCTTATGTTTTTAGCATCAGAGTGCCGACGATTTGGAACTTTTACCACATGTTCTAGTCTCTGCACTGGCTTGCACTTAATATTTTTTCTATTACTGTAAAATTGTTGCATTTTAAACACAAAAAATAAAGAAAAATAAGCAAACTGTAGTATTTTAAGTTAATATAACTGACATGACATGACTACTAACCCAATATCTATTATTATATTATTTTGTAAGTTCTCGTATTGACAATTGGAAAAATGTTCACTCATAATTTTTGATTTGTTTTGGCTCACTGAATCGGGTTTCAAGAGCACTCACTTTTGAGACAACTTGTATAAGACAATTGAATGTATTTTTGTATTTACGGGATTTAATAATAAGATTTCAACTGCAAAAAGATTTCACAATTTCACAATACGTTTAAATTCTTTTGTCATTTGAATTGAATTAAGCGCTCAATTAGAACCAAGCAAATTCAAAAACATATGCCTTCGATATAAATGATAAGTTGTTGTAGTTATAAAATGCGTTCAGTTAGAGAGTTTAAACCAATAAAAATTAGCAATTAAATAAATAAAACTAGTTTACAAGTGGAACTAACTATAAGTCACAATCAGGAATAATAAAAACTACCTTAACCTATATAAAATGATACTTTTTATTCAGAATATATTTATACAATACTTATGGGTAGGTAAATACATTCGTTTAAGGCGTGAGTGCAGTCACATTATGGGCATATGTTAATAGAAAAGAGTCAATGAGGTGCTGCAAGGTGGTAATGAAAGCATTATGTTAATATAAGTGGACCCACTACACGTAACAGAATTACTTTACAACTTATATTCGTTGCGATGCTTCATCCTATACGCCTATATGAAATTTCATTGCTAATTGAAGCAAAGTAAAGCGTGAAAAGTCGAGGAGCTCAATGTATGACGCCCATGCAATGCAGACAGTTATAACGATTTACGCTATCAATTTTATTATTTTAACAATATTTACATACTCAACTAATTCTTCTACTCGCAAGAATTACACACTTATATTCAACCAGCCGGTTTATTACCAATAAAGATGACTTTTTACCATATACAAAATAACCAAACATATCTCTAAAATCCAAGCTTTTATGCTTGGAAATTAACTATTGTTTAATAAAGCATAAAAAAGGACAAATGTGAGGATGTCTGTGTTATATTTCCTCATCGCCCACATAACTAGATGACTTATAAAGTTTCTAAGACAATGCGTCTGTCCATATGGTTGAAAATTACATGTGTATTATTATTAATATGTTACTGTAAATGCCCGAACAACGGTAAATACTATTAATTGCCGGTAAAACCTAAGATATACCAAATAATAATGGTAAAACTTCGAAATATTTTTAATTTGTTAATTAATTATTTTTTACTTTTTAATTATTCATTTAATATTAGGATTTACTTAAGCAATGTTGTAAATATAAGAATATTTTTTATGCTATAACTTGTTTGTAGCGCTGTTTTTACCTTCCGTCTGTTTTTAATTTACGTAAATATAAAAAATAGTTTAGAAATTATTTGACGTGTTAGAAAATAATAAAAAAACAAACAATTTTCTATATCGATAAGGCAGAGTACGCAAAGTATTTACAGAAATTTAAATTACAGTTTATTAAAGGCTAAAATTAATGTCAGTGTTGTTGGCCATGTACACAAACACAGTTGAAGCAATTATGACGTATCAGAAGATAAACGATTACTGTAAAAAAGAAACAGTTAACTTAAGAAAGGGCAATGTTTTTAATCCTGTACACAGTGGAATGCGTTTATGGCCAAGCCAAGCATGCGTCGAACGTACAAACCAAGACGAGGAAATTGTTTTGCCTAAATGGATGGAGTCAACTAATCAATGACATAATTGCTACTAAAATGTATACATGATATTTCCGCCACTAATAACAACATCGCAATTTGTCAAATCTACTCTCTACTAGATAACTCTGTTCTAGAAAACTTTAGCCAACATAAAAATACATATCTTCAAATTCCAACGAGTGAAACTACGCTTGCTGAAACTTAGTCATTGACCTTAAATAGCTGTGAATTATAATTAATAAAAAATAATGAGTTTCTTATTTGTCAATGGCGCGATTAAAAAAACTATCTTTAAAGGTTTTGGTTTTACATCTATGAACAATTTGTGATAATTTTATGCACTACGAGTAAATATTTATTTAGATTCTATTTCTTTAGAACATTGTCTATAGAAAATGTAAAGATCTGCAACATTGCGCCATTGTAGCAAAATATCTAGGTCAATTTCAAGAAAAAATGTTAACATAAATGTGGGTTTTATAATTCTTTGTTCATAAAAAAATCTAAAATATTTATAGTAAGAAACCAAAGAACTAAAGTCTTTTCACTAATAATAAATTCTTATTGTTTCTAATATGCGTTGAAGCATCTTGAATCCTCTGCAATGATTGATTACTATAATAAAAGAATGATTGCAAAATTTAGATGTAGAAATTTTGGAGAAAGTGTGCAAAATTTGGATGGACGAGTGGAAAACATAGAACACATGTTAAAAGAATGCAATGAGATGAAAGAAGAGCAAATATGAAGAAAGAGGTAGCGAAAGAAGATGTAAGAAGAATGAAATGGATGATGGCGGTAACAAAAAAAACTAAAGAAATCGAAACAGAACTTAATAATAAATAATTTAAAAAAATAATAATTATTTAAAAACAGGCTTAACTTAAAAAAAAACAACGCATTATATCTAAAGTAATCCATAACTTTTACACTAATAAAGAAATGGGCCTGCATATTGATAACAATACTATCTTTTTGATAGGTAGGAAACATCATGTCAATATGTTGACTAATATGATCAGATGATATTTTTTCGTCCTATTACACACGCTTTATGCATATTCTTGCAGCTCGAATAAATAAACAAATGCATTGGTTTATATATTTTTTTTAATAATAAAGGGTTTAAATACTGCATTATAAAACCATTTTGAAGTACTAACATTCAATTCAATAGAACTTTCTACTGTATGTTTAAACTAATGTGTATTTTTTGTTCAAGTTGTGAAGGTAATTACTTAAATGTCATTTAATATTTTTAAGCACATAAATTAAAAGGGGATACGTGAAGTAGGCGCGAAACACTCGAACCACCCGCGGCGCTTTTGTAAGTTAGGGACAGAAACACCGCGGAAGGGTTTGTTTATCTAACAAATAGTAAAAGACTGTGGGAACTTGCCTTAAGTATATATATATTGTTTTGTTTTCAGGTTTTTCAATGCAGTGGACAACTTCATGAGTGGTAGCGATGGTAAATATAAAACTGTTTGTTATTGATGGGGATCTAGTCTAACCCACTTTATCTTATCAGATCGGTTTATAATTAGAGTATCATATAAATACGGTATCTCATTACAATGTTTTTTTTTTTTCATTTTTAAAGATAAAGTAACAAATGTACTTACGTTAAATACGTTATTTTGGAGTAGTTTTATCGTAGAAACAGTTGGTTTATATTAATAATAAAATTTAATCGCTAAGACATTGTGCTGCAAGATGTCATAAGTTGTACTCGTGTGTTTGTATAGACGGTTTTGCCTCATAGCATGATCATGTGATAAGATCGTATTCAATATTTCAAGAGGCATCGAGCTGTAACATAAATAATCACACACACAGACACAAGTATGAGTTTCTAGAAATTTAATTCACTGGTAGTCACTTCTGGATATATAAAGAGCTGCCATGGTAGCCGAGTACCTGATCGAATGCGCATCCGAAATACTGTCTATACATTTTTCAAATTTTAAGTCTGCTCCTCGAAAGACTTCCAAACAAGAATTTACGTAGGCGGACTGGACACTTACTTATATCTTTCTACTCTCTAATTATCTAAGAGCTTTATCAAGTTTAGTGTTTCTATATAGCATTCGGTACAATGTGTGTATAGCGCATTCTGGCGCATTCTTACATATAGGATGTTTTAATCCATTCGAATTAAACAACCTGCCAGGTAGATTACGTAAGGGCAATGATCTGTTATTGAGAATGTTGGAAATCTGAAAAAATATTATCTATTTTATCGACCGACACAAAGGTAATTTGATATGTGCATATAAAAACCTGCAGATTAAAATTGTCAGCAATAATATATGTTTAACATTTTTATTATTTAATAACGACTATGCGTACATAATATAATAATAGTAATTAGTTTTGTTATTAACAAAATTAGTCTGTTAAAATAGTATGATAAAAGTATTATATAATTTTTTTCGGCAATAATATGATAAAAGTATTATATAATTTTTTTCGGCAATAATATGATAAAAGTATTATATAATTTTTTTCGGCAATATTGTTCTTTGTCAGAATTAATCAAAATTTGTAAAAAAATTTTAAGTTATTTAAAATTAGAACATTTATCATTCATATACTGTTATAGTTAAAGAGTCCGACTGAACGCTTGTATAATATTCATAAAGATAAACTAAATGCAATAGTGTTATACACAGCGATTTACTTCTTATAAATCGAATTGCATATACAACAAAAACAATCATCATAAAAATTTCGGCAATAATGCGTCGAATGTTGGCTTCCAAGTGCTCAATTGTTTCTGGTTTATCGGTGTAGACATGGGACTTTACATATCCCTATAGAAAATAATCTAATGGCATCAAATTGCACGAACGAGGTGGCTAGTTAACAGGTCTGCAACATAAATGCTGTCCATTTGAGGCGCGAAAAAGTTGGCAATCGTGTCTCAGTACCGCTCACTGTTGATTGTAATTTTTCGACCATTATCGTTTTTGAAGACATATGGACCATGATTCCACCGACCCACAAAGGGCACCAAAGGGTCATTTTTTCTGGGTGTAATGGTGTTTCCACAATGTCTTGTGGATTATTATCGCTCTAATTGCAACAATTTTGTTTGTTGACATAGCCATTTAACCAAAAGTGTGTTTCATCACTGAACAAAATTTTCAGATAAAAATGTGGATTAATAGCAATGTTTTTCTTGGCACATTTACCAAATGTACGGCGCGAAAGATGATCCCGTGGCTTCAATTCTTGTATAAGTTGAATCTTTTAAGCTTGTAAACCATGATCTTTTTGCAAATTTTTTATAAAGTGGGTGGACACAAGTTTGTTTGTTGGGCACGATGAGGAATTGACACGTTTGAATCATCATTAACACTACACTGCACACTATCAGTTTAGATTAAACGAATTGCGAAATTGATGCACAGTTTTTCGAATTAATCGCTCTGATGGACGATTATGAGCACAATACAATGCACGTTATGCCTGATAAGTTCGAACTGAACCTGCTAAAGTTTATTCATGTAAAATTGCCAAACCAAATTAATTTCAAAACAATCGAGAACTGTCAAATCAGCTGTTACAGATAAGAGTGTCGCAAATTTAAAGTTTGCCGCCCTTCATTCCCACAAGATTTTGCAAATCTAACATATTAAAAAAATCTAAAAAAACATTTTTAGCAATTAATCATTCCAAACAATAGTCCTAAAGGTCAAAATATATGGGCTCGCAAAGTAACGGTTTTGGAGATATGGAATGTTATTATTTTTTACCTTTTTTTTGTCTTTTAAAGCTTGCACTTTTTTATCATAGTTAGCTGATGGTTTATGAAATAAACATTAAGTATTTGACTGTTGTTGTCAGTGCACAAGTATTTGTTTGATATGGCTGTTTACTTCAAGGCAGCATTAGTTGACATGCATTTCATGTGTGGTTGTGCTTATGGGATTGCAATAGAAGCGTCTACGCATTGACGCTGAAGAAGTTTTCTTGCCAATATTTTTTTACGGATGAAGCCTGGTTCACACAAAATGTGGTTGTTAATTTTTACAATACGCCTGTTTGAGCCGACGAAAATTTAGACATTCTAATGGAATCTAGACATCAGACACGTTTTTTATTAAACGTTTGATGGGTATTGTAGGCGACATGTTTCTAGGTCTTGTTGTTTTATTAAACTTCAGCTCATTTTTTGATTGCCGTTAGAGAGCATTTACATCAAACTTTTCCACGTAGATGAGTAGAAAGTGGCGGACCTGTTGTATAGCCAGATTTAAAACCTTCTAGATTTTTTTCTTTGAGGATATTTGAAAATATTGGGCTATGGTACTCCTGTAAATAGCCTCGAGGAACTGCAACTACGAATTAATAAAAAAATGCCAACAAATCTGAGTTTTAGAAAGAGTTTGAATATTTTACAGACTAAAATGTTGTGCCTGCTTGGAAATGGGTGGAGGGCACTTTAAACATGAAACTTTGCTTTTGCTAGAAAAAAGAACTAACTTATCTCTAAAACCTTTACCTTGCAGACCCATGTTTATTAAGACATTTTTGTTTATTTTGGTTTATACTACTAACTCTTTAAATATTTTACAATCTTTTTAACACCTTGTATATGCAAGTTGCATATTGCTAGGTACAAATTTGTTTCTTATTTCATTACACATATATTTTTAATTTTATTTGTGGTTTTAGCAAATTTTTTTGCACTTTGATTGTCAACAATTATAGTGGTCACTAAATACTCATCGACGTCAATTAGCAAAGTCTGCAACCAAATCACTTTCTTACACGTACTACAAGCTACAACATATTCTGCTTTAGCTGTTGGTTGGCTGACGGTGCTTTTACGTTGACTACATCATGATACTACTGACTTGTTTACTTTGCATACAAAACTTGTATTAGACATCATCATCATCATTACTGACCGGACATGGAGTTTTTGGAAGAGCTTGTAAAAATTTAAAAAAAATAAAGAAAACGAAAGATGTATATTCTGTCAGGAAGAAACACACGATAATGCAGAACACACTCTAGTAGAATGCGAAGCGTGGGAGGAAGATGGAAAAGAATTAGAAAATATATTCTGTAAAGCAAAGTGGATAAAACAACGATAATTTAAAAATGCCTAAGAGATAAAAAACATTGGAGGGCGAAATTGTAGAGATAAGGAGAAGGAAAAAAGACATGTTGAAGAAATGCAGATTAACAGAAATAACAAGACAAATACTAAATGGTAGATACGCTATCTCGAGGTTGACGGATAACGCAACTTTTGAGATGGTCTGAATATACTTGGCAACGAAAGGACACGAAGAAGTAATTCTAGATGGACATACAAAGATATCACTGGAGGTAAAACTAACAAACTTAAGACTACCAAAAGAAATGCAACTAATAGAAGTGCATAAACTATTTATGAAGGAGAGATGATACGATGAAGAAAAAGTGAACGAAGGCTTAAGAAAACTAAGAACGTATCTGAGGACAAACCAACTAAATAGAATAAATAACACACGGATTGGAGAAAGAAGAGGATGCAGAGCTGGATGTCAATGCAGATAAATAAGATACAAAAAGGCAAAAGAGACAGACAAATGTATGTGCTATAGGGAGAGAGGAGCCGGGACAGCATGCGTGCCGCAGACTCTGTGTGTAAATCCGCGAGGCAATAACTAGTCTACATTGAACTACTGCCAAATCTAGATTAATATGACAAGGATATTATAACAGGATTTACGCAGAGAAGAAAACCGGAAGGTATTTCTATGCGTAAGTTATTTTTAAAGGCCACTTGTTGAGGCCAACACCTCACTACGTATACAAAAAAAAACGAAATTTTATCATGTCACAGTTGTCAGCTAAATTAAAACTTAAGATATCTTTAACTTCTGATTTGTAGATAATTTCATAGTTGGCATTTAATTGTTTATCTTTATTTGATTGAATTTTAATGTGCGATGATTGGATTTTTTAAATACTTGCATATTAGTGATAGGATCGAGTTTTCAGTATGTCTTCGATACAGGCACTTGCTTGAAGTTTGCACAAAACTAAAATTTGTTATAGAATCATTAAACTGTTTATTTTATACCTTAAGGGCTTGCTTCAATTCATATAGTGATTGGTTTAAGCGATAAACCTGGTCATTTTTTTTTTATTTGTTTGTAACTTTTGTCGCAATTAAGCTTTTTTAGACAAAACACTGATTTTGTTTTTAATACTTTTCTGCTTTTTGGAAGCGTTGTGACCTCTTACGTATTATTTACTGTTTACTTTAAGAGCTTTCAGTTCTTTTTTAATAGCGGCTTTTAACATGTTTTTTTTTTGTTACAACAAGTTTTTTTCATGGATGTTCGGAACTTTTTCAGTTAAGTTTAATTCTTCCTTGAAGTTCAGCTTATATGTTGAGGGTATAATGGAGAAATTACGTTTTGTGTTAGATTATATCTTCGTTTTTTTTTGTAATTTTTTGTTGTATTAGTATTGAGTGCTGCGTGATTTTCAGTGAATCGGTCAATCAGTGAAAATTACATTTCTGGAAGCTTTCACTCGCTAAATGTTTGATTTATAGAGCCTGTTGATTGTTGAGTTGCCATTGTATCCCACCAGATTTAGTTTAGATCGACGCTTTAAAACTGCAAATAAAAAATTTGTGTTTATTGTTTGGCTTGCCAAGGATATTTTGCATTACTCGTTAATAGGGTACGTTTCAAACCTGCGCTCCGGAATGCTTGAACCTATAGATATATGATAGTGATAGTAAAGATTTTAATCATCCTTTCTATTACTATTGATGTATGTTTTATGTTGTGTATTTGTGTAATTGCTGTACTTTTAACTGGGGTTTTTCTAGAACAACTTACATTTTTAGTAATCAAACTAGTATTTAAAAAAGGAATGATTCCTTTTTTTGATACTAACAAGCTTTTTAAAAATATTTGATACCGCAACAATGTCAAGAATCATAACATTTTTTTTAATAAACATAACATACTTAATAGTTAATAGCACAGTTTTCTTTAAGAAGCACAGCCACTTTTGATTTTTTGAAATGATTGTCAAATGCTTTGGTTAGAGGCGAGATTTTATTAGGTATCTTAGATTTCTGTAAGGCATTTGCTACTTTGAATAACGATATGTACGGTGTTAGAGGATGGTCCTATAATATTATTAAAGAATGAGAAAGTTAATCAGTGAAGAATCAGCTGTTCTACAAACAAACGTTGATGTGCCACAAGGGTGTATATTTGCCGTAGCTAGGCTAGAAGAAATTCAGAAGTGGTAACAAGTTATTACTAAACAAAGACAAAACAAATTGCATTTAATTTAAAACAAACAAAAAACAATCGTTAAGGAAACGAAGAAATAATACCCGTTTTAAATAACAATGGGTTACTACCAATCAAAAACTGCAGTTTTCTGGGTCAGCAATTAGATAACTTGCTTTATTGGAAACTTTATATTAATAAATTAAATCTTAAATTAAACAGAGTGATTTATAATCTAAGAGCAATCGAAACCTTGCGGGTTCTAAAACGCTTCAAACTTTGTATTATGCAGAATTTAATAGTGAGATAAGGCACAATATTTTTGGGATCTTGGAATTCTTAACGGTAGCTGCAATATATCTCTAAGAATTCCAGACAATATTTGGCAACAACATCTTTAACTATGCCAAATTTAAACTTTCAGGCAAATCTTTCATTGGTTTAGTTATGACAGCCGCTGATAGCAGCTAAGGGGTGCGTCCAGGAAGGAGAGAGCAAACAGTCACATTTGTGGTTTCTGGTAGCAATGGACACTGCTACAAATGTAGCGGATTGTTTCTACCTTCATAGCCGTACTCAAGTTATCATAATTTTGAAAACAAAAAATGCAATTTTTTAAAGTCAAAATTAAAATAGACTTAAAAACTAAAAAAAAAATTATAGAATTTTTTTAAGGGTTTTATACTTTTATGAACAGTTCAAAAGACTACTAATAAGTTATAGAAACAAACAAAAAAATAAAGCAAATTTCTCGACACCCCCTCTTGCTCTGGTTCGATTGAAATGGAATTGCTCATATAGAATTTAAAGAATTTTTTTATTTTTTAAAGTTATTTGTTATTGCAAATATGTTTAAAAAAAACAACTTACACTCATACTGGGCTTGTTCTAAAAGTTAGTAGTAGTTTATTAAAATCATTTATCGAACATAAATTTACAACGTCTTTTCTAAGTACTCCCTTCTCGACATGATGCACATTTTCCAACGCTTTACCTACACCTTGTAGGCTCTCTGGAAGGTGTCAATGGAGACCTTTAGTAGACAGCCTAGCCCGTTTTTGTTTTTTATTTTGGGAAACAAAAAGTCCGGTGGTTTCAAGTCGGGGTTGTACGGAACATGATGCAGTATTGTCATACTTATTGTTGCAAGCAACTCCGCAACAATGAGCGTGGTTTGGTTTGGCGCATTGTTGTGAAGTTAGATTTAGTTGTCACAAATGTCTTTTCGGACGCGTAAAATTGGTTATTTACTGTTTGTCCTTTAGCTACAAAGTAACTATGAATCAAACTTTTTTGTTGTCAAGAAACACGATGAGCATTGCTTTGTTCTGTCCATCCTTGGTTTTTTGGGCGAGGAGACTTTATTGTGCTACTTGCTGCTCTGGCGTTTAGATTTGGGATCATACTAAAAAATCCATGTTTTGCTTTTTGTCAATATTTTGTACAAATTTTTAGGTTCGGTTTTATAGCGTTTGAGTAACTCCTGGTACTCTAACAGGTGTTGTTTTTATGTCGTTGGTAAGACTTTTTGTCACCTTCTTGTCGCAGACCTTTATGTCAATTAAAATTTGGTGAACAACTGATTTGGGTACGCCACTTTTTTTGCTGTCCAAAAGTTGTAGCACTTTTTGGACCAAGGCGACGTCCTTGAGGTACTTACTAGTTCCTCTTTCGTAGCTATTATTTTGCTAAAGCTAGGCAAAGGTTGCTTATTTGCTGCCTCAGTAAAATTTTGCAAAAGATGATTAACAAACGTCTGACTTGGATGCTAGAAAATTAATACAAAATCATAGTACTGTTCGCCATTTGCTCTTTTTATAGAAGATGTTTTCTTTTTGGAGAAAAAGAAGAAAGAAGATCTATTTTTCTTGAACGAGGCATTTGTTGACGGTTATGATATACATGACGAAAGATGACAAGGCAAGACGAATTTGAAAAGAGGCAGAGTTGCGTTGCAAAGATTTTTTTATGCATTTTTGTTTTAAATTTGAAAATGTTATATTTAGAAATTGTTTAATTTTGTCAGTCTTTGTATGAGAAAACGAGGTTTAAAGTTTCTTTTACTTTTCAAAAATCAGGTTGCAATGAAAATTACAACATATAGTGTGTAGCACTAGCTAACTAACTAACAATAACAACTGCACGTCACAGCCGTTAATTAAAATAATATATCAAAATGTAGTACGTTTTAAATGACTTAATAAATTTAATCATCATTTTTTTAAACTACAATGTTTTACTATTTGCTTTAAAAACTCACTTATTTTTACGTTTATTTTAATTGTATTTATAATAATAATTGTTTTTACTTGTTGTTATGGTAACTGGAACATAACCTAGAACATTTTGTTTTATTATTTTAGTGAATACTTCAAAAACCGCAAGTTGCAGACCTATAAAACGCTATATCATTGTATTTTTTGAATTTTATTTCTGAAAATAAAAGTTTTATTTAAAAATGATAATAACGTCATATTACTTGTAACTTATTAAACTCATTTTTGAAATAAACTTAAAATCCAGTCAAAATATGGGTGTTTCTACACATGTTTCCAATCGTGTATATATGGAATTTTAACTCATCTTGTATAATAACAATGACTAATTTAATATTTTATATAAAAAGTAACATTTTATATGTTTAACTTAAATTCTTGTTATCATAATTACTATAATGTAGCAAGATTCTTTATGTTGTAATAAATTAACATGTAATCATAATTCAAATGGTCTGGCTTATATGTAAATTTCAGTTTATGTAAAATTGTTAAATTGCTGGTTGTGTAAGTGAATCTTTTTTTCTTCAATTTAGACTCATTTTTTACTTGGTTAAGTAGAAAATTACCGAATTTGCATTAATAGATTAGACACCTTCCAAGTATCAGCATCATTTTGTTATTTTCAGTGTTTTAGTAACTTTAATGTCTGTGTCTAAAAGGTTTGAAACATCATTTAATATGATTATTTTCTAGAATGTGTTAGAATATGTATTTACATTTCTAGATTTTTATTATTGCTGCTAAATATCTGACGAATTCATTATATATTTATTTTGTTTATATTTTTATACGTTTCATAATTTAATGGTTGAAGAGTGATGCCGATTATTTTTGATGTGCTTTAATATTTTTATTTCTATAATCAATTTATAGAATAATAACAATATTTTTATTTAATTATTTAATAAAAGTTGGAGAACTAAAAATATACATGTGTAGCCACTATATCTCATATTAGAATGTTATCTTGATAATATGTGGCAGGTAAACTTTTGTTCGAGTGGGAATCGATTTCAAAGAGTAGAATATATATATATATACAAAACAACGAGCGTAATGAATAATTACATGGACCAAACAAACGTTCTGTTCTCTGACTTTCTCATCCATCTTTACCAATCTTTCTTTATGACACACCCATCTTGTATGCCTACAGTTTAAATTAGTGCACCTAATTTCGATCGATAGTCGCTTGATATGATACCACTACTTTTTATTATTATATCATACAGTGGACCTTTTGATCGCGCCGAAATTATAACCACCGATAAACGCGTGCATCATTATAAATTTTATGTTATATAATACTTTCATTAGATTAATAGGAAAATTATTCTATTTTAAAACATAATTTTTGTTATAAAATTAAATTTTTACTTACTCAGTGTTTAATCCGTGTTTAATTGAAATTATAGTACCAAAAACTAATTAATATGATATTATATCCGTAAAAAATAAACTTTATTTAAGATTTTTTATTCTTAATATAAAAACATAAATAAATGTAGTAGTACAAATCTAATAGCGCTTACATTTAAAATAATAGTATTTAAATTGTTTATTGTTTACATTAACAAATATAGTTATAAACATTGAAATATGTAAGTGCATTTTATTTAATTGTTATTTTGAATGTTTTTTTTTTCTTTTGCTTAAAGAAGAAAATAGTATATTGATGTCCTGAATTACCTACGAAATTTATAATTGTGTACAAGATTAGGAAATTTAATTATTATTATCTAGTAATTTATTGCAATATGCATATTTTTTTTTAATAACATAAATTTAATATAGGTATAATACATTAAATAACTCAATTTTTGTGTAAGTACTTGCTTCTATTCTTGCAATATTTTGATGATATTAAATTAAAATTGAAAAACATATGTAGAAATAAATACTAATATGGGATTATATTGAAAAAATAAATCAACTATTTTGCAATTCATGATCTTATTTCAATCCACTAATACATTTTATCGTGCACATTAACGTTGTCATCTTTCGTTACCTATAGTTGAAATCTCCATTTGATTTTAACATTCAACGCATGAATTGACTTTCTAATGTGTCACGAATAGCAATAAAACCTGGGCGATTCAACAAAACGACTTAATGTTTCCCATATCGTACACTGCCGATAACTACAAATGTGTGCTGGCCCTCCCAACACGAAATGCTGTCAATACCTATCCTTATGTTCTAAATTCTCACACAAGGGGATGAAGCTCATAGTTGTCCATTTACCAATGCATTTATTACTTATGCCGTTACATACTTGAAGACACCAGACATGTCTTTGTATGATTGATCCTCTTTAAATAAATGCTAGTATGATAACAACCGCATTGAAAATATGAGTATACACAAATGATATATTCATGATTATAATTATTAATGATCTTTCGATATAATGCAAGGACGCTTCGCTTTGTATATTATTCAAATGTAGAGCTTTCAATAATAATAAACTTGATTTTAGATGTCGATAACTATTATTATCTACTACTATATTATATCATTTTTACAAAAATTAATAATAAGGTTTTAGTTTAAGAAATTGCATATTTAGGTTATTGTCATAGAAGCAGTAGTATAACTTTATAAAAATCAATTTAAGGAATTTTTTTATGAAAAACTTAGATTTAGATTGATAATGCATAGATCTATTGAGTTGTATCATTTATAATTAAAGATAAAAAAGAAAACTAATGATATTAGTCATATTTGAAGTAGTTATACAATGATTATAATATGATCATACCATATTTGTTACATTTCAATCTTAATTTTTAATTTTTAATTTACAGATACCCTTATTGGAGTTCATTGCACACATGGTTTAAATCGAACCGGCTATTTTATTTGCAGGTATATGTCGGAGCGTATGAGCATGCCTGTAAATAATGCAATAAAATGTAAGTATTTATCCATATTTCAGTATTTGTTATGCAATAACTACGATATTATTTAGAATTATAACGTAAGTTATTTGAACAGCGCATACCATATTTAAAGTTGCTAGGACGTGCATAAGCCCTTTTTCGTATTGCGAGGAAATATTGGTACATTAAATAATCTTTACATATTTGAAAGTAAGTTAGGTATTATCGGTCATTGCGTATATTATTTGAGCACAAAAGTGTCATAAGACATTATAAATAGGAACAAAAATATAAATTAATGAATTTAATATTTACGTGAAATTTTAAAAAAATAGTATTTAGATTAGGAAATTGAATAGTCTTACATATTTTTTAGTATTTGAAGAATCAAGAGGTTATAAAATAGACAGAGAATCATATACATTAGATTTACAAAAAAGGGAAAACAACATTCCGAAAAAAAGTATTTAGATTAAAATGGGTATTGAATAGTATTACGTATTTTTAGTATTTGAAGAATCAAGAGGCCATAAAATAGTAAGAGAAACATATATCACAGATTTATACCAAAGAGAAAACATAAGTAAACAACATTCCGATCACCGATCTAATGTAGCAGCTAGCAGATATTATGAAGCACCTCGTGGATCCACGCATAAACAAAATAGTTATAATTGCGAAAGATATAGAGCAGTTTACCGAAATTCATCTCAGACTTTTAGAAATGATTTACATCGAAATAATTACCAAAATAACTATAGAAATAGTTATTATGATTATCAAGATCAACTTGGCTATAATAATACTTCTACTTACCCTGCCAATCATAATTATGGAAGCAATGGACGACGCAATTTTACAAGAGGGGAAAATACATTCGGTAGAGGACGATATTCATCTTCTTACTACTGACAAAAAATCTTATACATGTATACATATTTTTTTATATTTATAAAAAAATATTTTACTAATTTATGTACAATAATTTAGTTAAATTATACAAATGTTTTTAATTTTTTATTTGGTAAAATCTTTTTATTAATAATGTTTAATTATAGAATGAACCGTTTTAAATTAACTTGGTTTCTTTTTTAATTATTTATGATTTTTCAGTATGTAATACTTACTTAACCCAAATAAAGTACCTTTGAATATTAATAGATGATTTTGACATAAATATTTTTTAGACTTAATATATTGATATTATTTCATTTATATTATTTTTATGTATTTGAAATTGGTTTTATTTATTGTTAAATACATGTTTTATGTGGTATTATATAATGTTTTATTTTAAAAACTAACAATCATAAGCTAGTTAATGCAATTACATTCTGTTTACTTTTGGCATTCATATTTTGCAAACTTTTTTTAGATATATTGAAATTATTTCATTTTATTTATGTTCATTTGAAATTGGTTTTGCTTATTGTTAAATAAAGGTTTTATGTAAAATTATGTAATGTTTTATTAAAAGAAGATATGTTTGTACGTTTACATTCTCTTAAAACATGGACTGGACCGAGAATAAAAAACTTGCGTTTTGTAAGTATTGATGTTTTGTGAGTCTGATTATGTCATTAGTATATTATGTACCAAGGACAGGAAAGCATTATTTAGGCACACCGATATTTGACCGTACGAGCTAAACGAGTGCTGCAAATGCTTTTTTTTCCGTAGTTCTTACGACTAAACAAACAAAACAATACAAAATAATTTAGAAATTATATTTTTAGCGAGCTGCAAATGATTTTACCACCCTAAAGCGGCTGCAAATGTTTTTCCTAGTCTAGTGCTGCAAACCAATACTTTGTGGGTAGGCAAAAAAAGATGTTTATAAACGTTGTTGTAATAATCACGCTAATCCTAACTATTTTGACGTTTGTAAATAAATCTAGGAATTTATTGTTTTTTTTTTCTATTTTGCATGTTTTTAATTATTGGTCTTCTGCTATTGGAAATTAATTTAAAATTTAGTAACTACTTCTCTACATTTTTGCGAAAATAAGTTAATGCGAGATTTTTGCTCATCAAGGTAACTGTGATGACGTAGAAACCTATTTGCTGCAAAATCGGTAAAACTTTGCAGTAATTAAGCTCTAAATATTGTGTTTGGTTGCAAATTTGGCAATCACCATGCACCGGAGAGTTGGAAACATGGTAATCTCCAGTTCGACCAATTACAGATTTTGTTTTACACGTGTGTTGCATTAGATCTACGGTTTTATTTAAATTTGGTTGAAAACCGACAACAAATAAATGAGAATAAAGCAGCGGAATAGACGTTTATAGAGGAAAAAAAGAATAGCTATGATGAAACTGAAAATTTTGTTATTTAATGTACCCATACCTTAATATAATTTTTTTAGTACTAATAAATAAATAAATATTTTACTAAATCTTATTGTAATCCCATAAATCTTTTTTAATTCCGAAACATCTTAGAAAATTCTGATAGTATTCTTCTCGTCCTTCAATTTAATAAATATAGAGGAAGTTTATTTTGTTAATAAAAACAAAAACGCCAATAGGACTTATATTATATTTTAATAATTAATTTTTAATCATGGAACGTTTCGACAGAAACACCTGTCTTCATCAGCACTGCAAAGAACATTTTTTTAACATTATAAAAAAGATTTATGAGACAGAAAGGAGTTGTATGAATAGTAATTGACTAATAAATTACAAAGAACATTAATATTATTAAAATCTTACCTTAATTAAAAATAGTTTATTATGTTTGGGTCATCAATATACAATCATCAATATGGAATTTGTCGATTATCCAGTACATAGTACTAACACTTACAATATTAAAAACTAACACATTAAAATCAATAGGAACTAACACACAATGATTTTAATGAAGTGCGGAATGCGCGGAAACCTGCTGCCTTTGGGTTTTTGCTCTGAACAATTTGCGAATTTTACACACAGATTTTTTACAATATATAAGACTTTGTGAGACATACAGATGCTTGCAATGCAATCCTAACAGTTGTATCCCCCGCATAGAACATATATTCATATAGAACGGCAACTCAGCCTCTCTCTTGTTTCCACGTTTGCGTCATCACGTCGGAATGAACCAAAACTAATTTGCATTCCGCGGCAAATTTAAACTCTGGAATATATTATTTTTTTATTAAAAATCTATGGACATTGAATTAATAGGCAAGTCTAATTTAAATTTATTAGACTTGCACACATATTCACTGATGACATATATATTAGATAATAAGCAAATTTACTAACTTATTTAAATAAATGATTAAATTTTACAACTTAAATAAAAAAAAACATATACTTACATTTTAATATAGACTTGATGAAATCTTTGTATATTCATTATTTATAAAATAACAATCACTCACATTTTATTATTTTAAAATAAAAAATTAAATTAATGTTGAAATTTTATTATACATTGCAAACATATACACATATTTTCTACACATAATTTACCTGGTGGAATTAGGCAAAAAAAATGTTGTAAACACATTACATGTCTCCTAATTAGTAATGATAATTAAATCAAATTCTATTCATTCTATTTTTATTTATTTATTTATTATATAACACATTAATAATTTTAAAAATATTAATTCATCTCAAGAATTGTATAATATAGGAGTTAGGATTTGATTTATTTTTAATAAAACTTTAAATATACTAACTTTAAAATTAATAAACAATAGTAAACCTAAATACTCACTAAAAATTGTCTTATGTATATTATATAAATTATGTTCACAAGAAACACAACACAACACAACCATATAACACAAAAAACACAGTTTAATGAAAAAAACTTGACAGATCTTTGTTCTCACAATAATTGTTATTTGTCAGTCATAGCCAACTATCTAATTTTGAAAATTTTAGCGATCGCAGCGCTGCGCAGTAGAATGAACCAACACTAAAGTTATAGATTCAACTTTTTCTAATAACAGTGCGCACCCCATGATCCCCCGGCGCTGTTGTGTGGACTAGCGCATTTTTACCTTTTTGGCACAGTAAACAAGCAAAACTTTTGTTACTGGGCAACTGAAAATCCAGAAATTTATCAAAGGCCACTTCACTGCTTTAAAGTGACAATGTGGTGCGCTGTGTCATTTATAGACATTATTGGGCCTTATTTTTTTTAAGGCTTAACTAGATTTTTTACGGCCCAAAATGGAATTTTATGATGCAGAAACTTTCTGGTTTCTGCAAGAAGGAAACACGGCCCATACTGCTCGTTGCTTGATCTCGTTGCGAGGGGATGTTTTATGGCTCCTTAAATCCTCAGATATATCTTAGATACTTAATATTGATTTTGATGAAAACGTTGGACAACAGATCTTCTGACTTATATTAGTCTCAAATGGAATTCTACTTTAAACAAACAACGAGAAAATCTTGCAGTAGCTTTAGACATTTCTAAAGCGTTTGGTAGGGTATGGCATCTTAACCTTGTCCACAAGCTCCATTGTATAGGTCTTGATAAAAAACTGTAAACCTCATCAATAGTTTTCTTGACAATTATAATAAAAATTATAGTTAGAATTGATTGTTTTAACTTTGACTCCAAAATCACAAATGCTGGTGTTTCTTAAGGTTCTACTTTTTTGCCAACTAGCCAACTATATTTTTGATTTACATTAATGAACTTCTCCAAATAACTAAAAGTCGTATTCATAGTGCGCATAATATGCATTCATTAATAAAAGACGCAACTAGAATACAGAAACGTCCAAATTCAGACAAAATTTCTAAAACATCTATAGACTATATAATAGTAAATAATCTGGATTCTGTGCAGTATAAACTTAACTTTGAACCCGGTTTGTCAGATCATTGTGCACAAGCTGTAATTATAAAAATAAAAAAACATTGTAGTAATTTGGTCACCTATGTCAACAAACGTCAATTTTCTGAAAAAAAACTTAAATGAATTTAGGCAATGTTTTATTAAAAATAATGTGTTTGAGTTATGGCCAAATGATACGGATATTGATCTCATGTTTAATTATTTTTATAAAGAATTCAAATGGTGTTTTGACGTAGCTTTCCCAATAAAAAAAGTAAGACAATCGACTAGTTACTCAAACCAAAATAGAATAGTTTTTTCAAATAATTTGCGAAGTTAGTATAAGGAGACAAAAGATTTAAATGTTTTAGTTAAACTAACGGGTCGAGATGACTTATTATTATTATATAAAAATAAAAATAAATGAAATAAATAAATAAATTATTGACATGATAATTTTTGAAAAAAAGCAACATGCTGCAATCAGCATAGATAAAGCAAAAAATAAAAATAAAGCTTTATGGAACTTAGTCCAATAAAAAATAAGAAAAAAAAAATATCGAAACTACTAAAAATAATACGGAAGTTGCCAACGAGTTTGCGAATTTATTTGAAAGCACTCTAAAAATTTTTTTAACAAATGATAATAATAATAATTATATATCAAATATGTGTATGTCTAATACTTTTTCTTTTATTCTTGTGTGTGAGAATGAAATTATTGAAACAATATCAATTTTACATAATACTCAATCTACAGGTATTGATGATGTGCCAATACAGTTGATAAAAGCAAATGCATTATTGCTCCGTACATCACTAATATTATTAATGCTTCTGTAACGCAAGGTAAATACCCGACCGTTTTAAAAAAATCTTATGTTATTCCAGTTCCTAAAAAAGGTGATGTTGTAATATCAAATCATAGACCAATTTGTATATTGAGTATTTTTTCAAAAATCATAGAAAAAACAATTTGTTGTCGATTATTTTCTTTTTTAAACAAATTTAATATTTTAAATGATAAACAATATGGATTCCGAGCCGGTAGATAGATCGACAGAAACTGCCACACTAAATTTAATACAAAGTAGTTTAACCAATTTGGAATTAAAAAAGGAATGTTTTATTGTTATGTTTGACCTAAAAAAAGCTTTTGATACTATCAATATTGATATACTAAGTATCAAATTATACAATATGGGCTTTCGCGGCTTTATAAATAGCTGGATTATATCATACCTTCGAGATAAAATATATGGTCAAATACAAAGATTCTTTTTCTAAAGAATATTCTCTTGATATGGGTACACCTCAAGGTAGCAACCTAGGTCCATTAATTTTTTTAATGTATGCCAACGATCTACCACATCATATCACTAAAGGAGATGTCTTTATGTATGCAGATGATACTGCAGTCCTAATTTCAGCAAATACATTAGATGAAGCTAAATATAAGGTCACAACTATTATATCACAATTTAATAAATGGTGTAAAGAAAACAAATTAATAGTAAATGTTGATAAAACAGTAATAATGCATATGTCTAACGTCTACAACAAGCATAACCAATTAACTTTTAATTTTAATAATACTGACTTAAAAACTGTAGCTCATACAACATATCTAGGCGTAGTTATAGATCAACATCTTCAATGGAATAAACATATAGAACACATTTGTTCTAAAGTTAATAAATCTTATTATTTAATTTCAAGAATCAAAAATTAATTCCACCAAGATTCTATTATTAACGTTTATTATGCCGTATTATATTCATACTTATCTTACAATATTTGTCTGTGGGGTCTTTCTACGGACTTCAACAGGTTGTTTATATTACAAAAAAGAATTATTCGGTTAATGTTCAATTTGAAATATACAGAAACATGTAAACCAAAATTTATTCAACATAAATTATTAACACTTCCATGCATTTACATTTTAAATATTTTATGCTACATTCAATCAAATAAATCTATATTTCAAAAGCATTGCGACATTCATAAGTATCAAACTCGAAACAAAGAAAAAATTGTCACGTTTAAACACAAACATACATTTTTTCAAAAATTTCCACATTACTCTGGAATTGTGTTGTATAATAAACTACCACATTCAATAACAGTACTGACAATTGATAAATTTAAACATAAGCTTAAGTCATTTTTATCATTAAACGCATTTTACAGTACAAATGATTTTATGAACTGTTCCCTAACTTAAGATCATCAAAAGTGTTTCTTTACTTTATTTTTTTGACTGTTTTGTTTGTTATTTTTAATCTGTTTGTATATTATAAGTTGTAATATCTATGTTTGTTTTATCATAGTTTGTAATATTTATGTTTAACTTTTAGTGTACATATATTTTGACCTGTTTAATATTGTAAAAACAATGTGCTGAATTAATAAATTTCTTATTCTTATTCTTATAGTTTTACAGATGATAGCACCTTTCATACTATATACTTTCAAAGACCATTTTGACAAATATGGCAGAGCGTCTTGACATTTTTAGGTTATAGTCTGTAGCACCTATAAGCAAAGACTTCAAAACATTATTTGAATGGGGCACTACCAACATGGTCAAATTTAACTAATAAAAAAACTCAACTTCTTACTGTTTCAAAATTCAAATTCGAGGTATCATTAGTACTATATATAGTATAATCAAAGTAGCTTTTCAACTCCAAAAAAATCCAAGTTTTGAAACTTTTTTACAGATTTTTAGTTACTAAGTGAATATACTAAAAGTCTTGACAAATGTGACACTAGCTCTAGTAAGTAATGCCATTCAAGCATTCTTCATAGCAGTTGTGGCAAATGTTTGTGCACATTATTTCTGCTTTTTGGCAACCTCATCTGTTTCCACATCTAATTATGCATTTGCAAGAATGGAAGTTGAGAACTGCCTCAGGTTCTGCTGCGTCTTCTGTAGTTAATGGGATTAACCGGCTGGCTCAAACTTCCAACCCTACTATTCTGGAGGAAGTTCATTTCCTGGCCAAACTTGGATTTGGTGGTATACACGAAAATCATGCTGCATTGCTGCTTCTTCTGTGGGCGACAACTCGGAGAAGTCTGGTTTAGCATTCAAAACCAATTTGGTGATAGCATTCTAACAATGCATGTTAAGGGAAGTTTGCTTGTGGGGTGCATTGTACAATGCCAGAAATATTTTGTTTCCAGCTTCAGCTTTATTGCATCAGTAATACTTTGCAGTGTAGCTCGCTTCTTGGACAAATTCTATCAGACAAGTTTCTCTTTTTGATATGCACCGGAAGTCGTATCACATCCGCTGAATGCACTCACAAGAAGTATGCAGTTTTTTATTCCCATAGTATGCAATTGCTGACTCGAATATACATTCTTTTCTACTTTGCCGTGGCTTGGTTTAACAAATAATATTTGTTTTTTAAATGGGGTTAAAGCCATGAGGAGGACAATAAGATCAACATCTTTGCCAACTATTGCTACTTTGTCATTAGTTAAAGATTTTATGACTCCTGAGCGAATGATCAAAGTTTTGTGTTTTAAGTTTATGTCAACTGATCTCTTTAGCTTATACTTTGGTTCTGTTCAGCTGTCTTTGTACTGAATGGTGCCGCTAAATAGCCATCAAACACAACGATTTAGCTCTTGCCGGCAAAATGCTTGAAAACATAGGCGACATAACATTGGCAAATTGGTGAGATTGAGGATTTTTTGGGCTTCACCACCTTGTGCTACAGTAATCCTTTATCCAAAACGATGTCAAAATTGAGAAGATTGGCTTCTTTTTGTAGTATAGGAAAAGTATAGTATAAGGCGATTTTTTTTTTGTTTTCCGCATTCCAGTTTCCTCAAATAAAGATAATGAATAAATAGCAAGCTTATGCTATAAGTAGTTTTTTAAATCCTTATCACTTTGCTTGTTGATAGCAATCTTTAGAAACATTGTTAAAGGGTTGATTACCACAATTTGTTGAATGGTAAAAGAGAGACCGCACTAACACTACAATTTGACGCAGAGCAGATATTTGGGGGATAGGAGGAGGACCATCAAAATGGAGGACCAAACAAAAGAGACCGGCTCTTTGACTTGTAACAATACAAAAAACTCTTTTTTTATTCTTTAGCGCCCTATAATTTTGTAACCGCTGTGAATACAAAAAAAATGTATATGATTATTTTTATTTCAAATTTTATAAGATTTTACTATGTATATAGTTTTACCTCTAACATACAGATTAATATTTGAGCATAGTTGACTGGACTAATATTTTAATAACTAAACAACGAATTCATATCAAAATCTTCTTCAATTTGTCTTCTAGGTGTTACAATCTTACATATTCTTTTCTGGAATGATTATGTTGTTGACATATTATGTAATTTTTAATTATTTTATTTTGAAATAAAAAAAAAAAAACTTTTGAATTTAATAACCAATTAAGGCGCTTATTTATAATTTTCTCTTATAACTTGCATAAGCAGCTAGTTAGTCTATAGCTTGTCGGGTTATTAGTTATCATTACCAGCAGACCGCACAACTTAATGAGCTCATAAGAAAAGAATGGATAGAGTGGATGCCTTACAAAAATAAGATGCGACACAACTATGGAAGTAAGTAAGTATAGTAGCTTTGGAAAGTAAGGGAATCTCTATAATAGCAGTTTTTACTTGCTTTGGTGTTTTGTGCTGCTAAAAGCGGTGTGCCAGTCAAGCCTATTTTTGGCTTTGTTACACTATAAATTAGTGATATTGTTTTGTTTTTTTATTGTATGACTTTTTATTCTGTTTTAATTTTTTTCCTTTGATTTTCATTTTTTATGGTGTTTAAAATGTTATCTTACTTTTTTTTATCTAATTCTTGTTTTGAAGTGTTTTCCAATTGTAGGTCTTTTTTTGCCTGTCTCTCCTAATGTTTTTTCTATTGTCTTTAGTATTGTAAGTTTTTCTACTATACAATTTAACCTTCTTTTATCTGATTTATCATAATTTTTAGCATCATTTTACTACGTAATTATTTTACCATTTTTTTATTGCTGGTTGACATCAATACTAGTTTGACAATTTTTTTTAGTTTTTGCTGTAGATACACGTTTTTTTTGTGCTTATTTTTGTATTTTTATTAGTATTGTTTTTTTTTATCTCTTGTTAAGTCATCATCTATGTATATGTTACTTTTTGTTGATCTCAAAGTACTCTTATTTTCCAATAACTTCTTTTTTTATCCATATAATACAATCTAACTAATACTGGCCGTTTCTTTTCTACTATCTTCTTATCTAATCTGAATATTTCTTTTGCTCTCAAATTAATGATTGATTTATAAAGATGATTTTTTTTATTAGATGATGGGTGACATTTTTTATTTATATATGGGTATATTTGTCTGATAGCTTGATTGGTTTTATATATGATATGAGAGAGGTAAGTGTAAATTAAGCCTGTGATCAAGGTTTACGCCCTGGTATTTAACTCATGACTTAACAGTGATGATTTTTTGATGTTTGATATTAGTAGGATACAAAGTTTTAATGTTATTGAATTTTCTAGTAAAAACTCTATGTTCTGATTCTTGTAGCCTAATGATTATTTTCTATTTATGATAATATGATTGAAGTTTTTGAAGATGAATTCGTGTTTGTTTTTTGCAGCAATAGCGTAATACAAACCTGAATAAACAGCAGTAATAACAAACGTTAATTTCTACTAAGACTGGGCTGGTTTTCTCAAACTAGGGAAATTGTTAATAAATATGTTAAAAAAGTTTTTAAAATTGAGCTCTGTAGGACACTAGCTTTTATGGTTTCTAATTACGATAAATGTTTATTTATTTTTACAAAGAATTTCTTGTCTTTTAAATAATGATTTATTAGTAAGATGAGAAAAGCAGAGTAATTCTTTGTGATCATTTTAATTATGAAATCGTCCATCCATACACTGTCAAACGCTTTTTTAATGTCAAGTAAAATCATGTCACTTTTTTATGATTATAATTTACTGTTACATCATTTACAATTCTTGCTACTTGTCCTGTTCTAAAGACGAATGTTTGTCTGTAATTATTTTGTTGTCTGTTTCAAATTTGTCTAGTCGCTTTACAATTTTTTTTTGGTATCTTTACTTAACGCTAAGTAATGAAATGGGGCTATATGATTCAGTCAAATAAGGCAGCTGAGAATGATTTTTTTTATTGTGAAAAATATGTGCTATTTTTTGTTTTTGGAAAGTATTGGAATTAGATAACATTTATTATATAATAAAATTGTATTACTGACTTTTTGACATGTTGTTTAATTGCAATATATTGTATGTTATTACGCCCCTCTGATTTGACTTAATTATTTCTTTAACTTCAGTTCAGCTTTTTTGTCATTTGTCATTGCTGTATAAAAGCCGTCTGCACTTGTCAGTGTAGATATGCTCCTCGTTTTTTTAAGTCGGTTTACAAATGTTCATATAGTGTTGTCTTTGTGTGAGAGATTTTTTATTTTGCTATTCCAGGTGGTGTTTCTGTAATCTATTTTGTTTTGTCTTATTACTTTTGGTAGTTTAACTATGTTGAGTTTTTCTGTTATGTCAACTGTTTGTTGCTACAGTTTCTAATGTTGTTTGTAATATGTGATGGTAAATCATCTCTTGTTAAGTTTTTTTTTATTTAACTCTCTTTTTGAAAGCATTTGTAATTGTTTTTGTCTAGCTGTCCTATGAATAATGAATGATGTGGGTACATAATCTGAACTTAATTTGTCGATTGTGTTTATTTCTGTCAGGCTATTTACTTTTTAATTAAGTGCTTATGTCTATGGTGTATGGGGTTGAATTTTTTGGAAGGTAGTGAATGTGATCTAGAGGGCAAATGATGCTAAAATTGTAATTAAAGATATTTAGATGGCAGTTCCACGTAAGGTGCTTAGCATTAAAGTCACCAGTTATATAGATATTTTCATCTGCAATCTTATTATCTGGTCTATTAAGATTTTTATTAAAGAATACTATCCACCAATCCTAATGCTACAGGTTCTGAATTACTAACGCCCTTAATGAATGCGGACATAATTGATTCAATTTCTAACTAAGACTGACATAATAGACATCTTTCCTCTTCTTCTTTCTTGGTTTGTTTAATTTTTTGCAACAATTTTTTAAAGGTTGTGCCTGGTCAGTATTTGTGTTGTATTTTAAGCTCGTTTCGGGTATATTCTCTACCTTTTCTATTTTTATCTTTGTTTTTTTTACTAGTTTTTTCATTTCTAGTTTTTTATACTATCACATCCGCAGAAGAAAGCTGTGGATCAGCAAAAATAGTGAACAAAGATACTAAAAAAACTAATTGGTGGACAGAAGAAGTCAAAAAAGAGATAAGGGACAAAAAAGAAAAATGGAAAAGATACTTACAAACAAAGGAAATAGAAGATTACGAAAATTACAAAGAAAAAAGAAATAATACAAAGAAAATAATAAAAGAAGCAAAGATAAAATCATGGACAAAATTTGGAAAAGAAATGAATGAAAATTTCAACCGAAACCAAAAACTATTTTACGGAACTTTAAAACATCTAAAACAAAAAAAAGAATACAATATGATGAACATAAAAGACAAAAATGGTAAAATAATAACGGAAGAAGATAAGATAATGGAAAGATGGAGGCAATACTTCCAAGAACTAACAGAACAAGAAGCAGAAGAAAACAAAACAATAGAAGATGAAGAATTGCTACAGGACAGAAGAACGGAAGAAATAGAAGAAATTAAAAAAGACGAAGTAATAGAAGCAATTAAGAAAATAAAAAACGGAAAGGCACCGGGAATAGATGAAATAACGCCAGAAATGATGAAATACATGGGAGATGAGGGAATTACACAAATAACGGAATTAATAAACGACATAATGAGGAATGGGAAAACCCCAAAGGAATGGAATAAAGGAATTATTCTACCCATACATAAAAAAGGCGATAAAAGGAAATGTGAAAACTATAGAGGAATCACACTAACAAGCATACCAAGCAAAATATTCACAAGAATTATTGAAAAAAGAATGAGAGACAAACTAGAAACAACAATAGAAGACAGCCAATGTGGATTTAGAAGAGGAAGAAGCACACAGGATCTAATATTTATATTAAGACAATTAAGTGAGAAAATGATTAAAAAAAATAGAGTAATGCACGTATGCTTTGTTGACCTTGAAAAAGCTTTCGACAGGATCAAGAGAGAGGACATATGGAAAGAAATAGAAGAGAGAGGAATTGAGAAGAAAATAATAAACGTAATTAAAAACATGTACACAGAAAACAAAAACATAGTCAGAATGAATAACGAAGAATCAAAAGAATTCCAAACGAAAAAAGGTGTGAAGCAAGGATGTGTGTTAAGCGCATTGCTTTTCTCAATTGTGCTAGACAGGGCAATAAAACACGCAAAGAAAAAAATGAAAATGGTAAAAATAGGATATTGGAAAATGGAAGTAACAAAAATAGCAGAACTGCTATTTGCAGACGATATGGCAGTGATTGCTGAAACCGAAGAAGAGTTACAACACAACATGGAAATATTAGAGGAGCAACTAAAGAAAATAAACATGAAAATAAATTATGAAAAAACAAAGACCATGATAATTGCAAAAGAAAAAATGAATCACGAAATAAGAATAAAAGGAAGAATAATAGAACAGGTCGAACAATACAGATACTTAGGAACAATAATACAAAGCAACGGAAAACTAGACAAAGAGATAGAGGACAAAATAGGAAAAACAGCAAAAATATATAACATGTTAAAAAATACTTTCTTTAACAAAAAAGAAATATCAAAAACAACAAAAACAGAAATTGTAAAAAAAGTAATCAGACCAACATTAACATATAGTAGCGAAACATGGACGATGACAGGAAAACAAATAGAAAGAATAAATGCTATGGAGATGAGATTTCTTAGGAAGATTGAGAACAAAACAAAAAAAGATAAAATAAGGAACGAGACATATAGGACAAATTTAAATATAAAACCAATACAAGAAAAAATTATTGAAGGTCAAATGAGATGGTATGGACATATCAGAAGAATGAGTGAAGAAAGAAATACTAAGAAAGTTTATGAGACAAGAGTAACAGGAGAACAAAAAAGAGGAAGACTCAGAAAAGAATGGAGCAGCGCAATAAAGGAAGAAACTACAAGAAAAGGAAACACGTGGGAAGAAATAAAAGAGATTGCCAAGGATAGGAAGAAATGGAGAAAATATTACACAAACTAATAATGTATACGCCTGACACCGAAAGGTAAAAAGGCAATTGAATAAATAAAAAACATCCGCGGGAGGTGTTGCTGCTATTAACTCTACTGCTTTCCATTACACCCTTGCTGATCTTCAACGAGCTTTGCTTCTGTTTTTTTGTCTTTAAGACTTTTCCTCATGTTTCTGTGGCGTATAACAATTTGCTTCTTGCTGTCTTTGCCACTAATCTTTTCGCTTCTTTTCCTGGATTTACTTTTTTTTGCGTTTTGTTTCCATGACCGCTTACTTAACCTGTTTATTTCACCTGTTTGCTTTGAGTGTCACTCTGATGTATTTGTTTTTTTTTTACTTTGGTTATCGCTTGATCTCTTATCTGTATCTTACCTGTTCCTCTATTAATCTTTTCAGTTAATAGCCATGTCGTTTCTGTTTTTTGTGTTGCAAATTTTAAACTTTTATTTTTTATCTTTATCTATAGCATATCTATTGCTATATATATATATATATATATATATATATATATATAAAAATATATATATATATATATATATAGTTCTGGTCTTCTTTTTAGTACTTTTTTTTTCTACGTCTCTACCTGCTAGTGCAACGTTGTCCGCAAATACCGTTAATGGCAGCCTTATCTAAAGCTTAATATACACTAGGTTGCACTGTTTTGGTCTTATTGCTAAGCCTTGAGGTATTTATCTCAGTTTGAAATTTTCCTTCTTGATCACTAAGTTTCTACTCTGTAAGTAGCTCCATATCATCTTGATTGTTTTCTCCTTCAGCTCTTTTTGTTTTAAGCTTTTGTAATTGGTTTTCATAACACGCTATTATTTCCACTGTTGTCATAACTGTTTTTTATTCTTTGTTTTTTCTTTTTTAAAGCTTTTTTCAAGATTGTTTTGTTGTTCTTTAGTTATTTTTTCGTTTTTTCTGTGTTATCCATTTTTCTTTTCTGCCTTCTGATTTTTCTCTTTGTTTGTATTGTTTTTTTCAGTATACATATTGGGATTATCTAACAAAATTGTAGTCAACTTAGCGTTACTAGACGCAAATCGAATTTTCTTAAAAACGCCGTATGATTAAGACGTCGACGCAGCTGACGTTTTTTTTTTGTATTTTTGAATGTATTAAAAAATTATATAAATAAATTTCATGCGGTATGAAATGTTTTAAACCATACATATACATATAATCTTTCTATCACACCTATCGCTACTGGTGCAGCTAACGGTTGGATGTTTTATGAGTGGGACAAAAAAGCATTCGAAACATTATCAGCCGGTATAAAATGACTGACCCAAATGTAACGCTATCTCCCGTGTTCAAAAGTAGCTGTGTGCAGGATCAGTTTATAAAAAACGTGTTTGAACAATGGCGAGTCGTAGCAGTGAAACGCTGGTGCAAGAGTTTAAGATAGATCGGACTAACTCGTTATTATTATTATATTATTATTAGTTATTTGAAAAATCTGCACTTTTATCCTAAGTAATTATGTTTTTTTTTTTAAATGTGATATTTTGGAATTACTTAATATGTCACAACAACATAAAAATATCTTTGAATTTGAACTGGTGGAACCATACTATTTGAAACTATCACATTGATGATTAGATTTAAACAGTCTGTGAACATTGACTTTAAATATTTGTGGCTTATAAGTTTTGGGAAATTTTAAATTTGGAAGTTTATTCCATGTGTCAATAGTACGGTTAAAAAAATCTTTTTGTAAAGTTTTGGTCTTACTTTAAACTGTCAATGAATATTTGTTAAAATTTGTAGCAAGTCTTGTACTACAAGTAAATATTTGTTTAGATGGCAATATGTTTTTTATTTTGTTTGAACAATGTATATGAAAATATCTATAAAAAATGCAAAGATCTGCAACATTACGCTTGTATTGTAAATTATCTCATTAGTCAATTTTGGATCGGCAATGTTCTAATTAGCTTATTTTTAAATAGAGAGTTTAGAAGAGACAGTGTAGTTTCCGATGCTCTTCCCCATTATTAGGAACAATATTTTATATATAGGGTTTTCCAATAATAGGTTCCATTTGATATTAAAAAAAACGGGTATTTTTTATGAGAAATCAATAAATGTTTTTTTCATTGTAAAGAGAAAGGTATGCCATTAACATTTGAAAACGATATCAGTCAAATGGCTGCCACGGTTACGGTTGCAGTACCACATTCTTTTCATGAAATTTTTCATGGCCAATTTGCACATTTGCGGCTGTATGTCCTCGATAACTTCACGAATTTTATATTAAAAGTCTTGAATCGATTGTGGAGCATTGGCATAGACCTTATCTTTCACGTGGCCCCAAAGAAAAAAGTCTAACAGTGTTAAATCACAAGATCTCGGTGGTCAATTGTGATCACCTCTTTGAGAAATAACACGGTGAGGAAACCTTTCTTGCAAAATTGCGATTGTTTCGTTGCTTCTGTGGTACGTAGCGCCGTTTTGCTGAAAATATACGTCGTCCACATTAATATCTTCCAATTTCGGCTATAAAAAATCATTAATCATAGCTTGGTAGCGCCATCCATTCATCGTAACAGAGAGAGAATGCAAAGACTTTTCAAAAATTACTATTTTTGAAAAGTCTTTGCATTCTCAACGTGTCACTGTTTGGAGCAGTTATCGGGCTGGCGGTGTGATTAAACGCTACTTTTTCAAAAATGAGGCTGGTGCAACTGTTACGATGAATGGATGGCGCTACCAGATACTTTTGTGTCAACAAAATGGTCGTTCCAGAAAAGATTATGTGAGATTGTAACCCTTAGAAAACAAATTAAAAAAGATTTAAATATTCATATCTGTTCTTTATTTATTTGTTGTTTAGTTTAATATTTGGTACTGATGATACCTCAGATTTTGATTTTGAAACAGTTAGAAGTTGAGTTTTTTAGAATTAAAATTGACCATGTTGATAGTGCTTCATATTGTTTTGAGGTCTTTGTTTATAAATGCTACAGATTTTACTACCTTAAAAGATTTAAGACGCTGTGCCATATTTGTTGATATGTTCTTTGGAAAGTATGAAGGGTGTTATCATCTGTAAAACTATGAATAGGACTTTTAGTTATTTGAAGAAGTTTATTAATATAAATCAAAAATAAAGTTGGCAGAAGAGCAGAACCTTGAGGAACACCTATATTTATAATTTTGGGGTCAGAGTTAAAACCATTAATTCCAACTATAATTTTTTTATTGTCAAGAAGTCTACTGATAAGATTTACAGAATTATGATCAAGACCTATACAATGGAGTTTGTTGATAAGATTAGGATGCTTTTCTCGTATTTAATTTAAAAAGATATCTTTTGACAACTCATTGCCTAAAATAAATTGAACGCATAATTTTACCGCTAGCCGGAATTGTAGGTACAGCAATATGAGGATTTATAATATGAGAGTTAGATGCAAATTGGTTTGCAAAAATATTTGTTTTTTTTTTTTTGGATCAGTAACTAGATTGTTTTGATTATTTTGAAGAGGGTGTTTTAAAGGTTTTGTACTACCTTGCAATGAATTTATTGTTTTAAAGAAATTTTTGTTGTTTATAGAAAACTGGGAAATTTTATTAGCTTTGTTTCTGTCTTATCTTTTTCAGATTATATACACAGTGTTTACGAGTTTTCTTATAATATTGTGAAATCTTATCAGAACTATTACTGACGTGTTTCCAAAATGCTTCTTATTAACTGTCTGTTTTGTTTGAATTGAAAACAAATACTTTAGTTTTGGTTTAATAACAGAGACTGGAACTTTTTGATGACATTCTAAATAGTTTTTGTGAGATTTTCTGCTGCAATATGTGGATCTTTAGAAAATAAACAATAAGTATCAAAACAATATCATAAAAAAAAAAAAAAAATTTTTACTATGTTTATCTTAAAATAATGATAGATGATGTGCGGTTTAGGTTAGTAATAGGAAGAGAAATTTTAACAACCGAAGTTATAAGTGAATGATCAAAATTTTCTAAAGCAGCCTTAACAGTAGTTGTTGTCATCTTTGGAATAGTTGATAGATACAAATCTTGGTTTACTACGCGGAAAATATGTGGGTTGTTGAATAAATGAGTAAGATTATAAGACGCAGCAAAAATCATAGTTTGTTGTCCGGATAGATGAGTGACTTAACCATTTAGTATTATGTACACTAATATCTCTTAACAATATTTTGGCATTTTTATGTATACTTGAAAGAAGCTTGTCAAAACTCTTCAAACAAGTTTGAAGTTCTCTTATTTGGAGATCGGTATATGCCTATTACAAAAATAGTTTTATCTGGATGGTTAAATTTAAGAAATACGCTATTCTGACTAATGCTTATGATATTTTGTACGTTGTCAGTCTGGAATATGCTTGTTGTTCAAGATGATAATCAAAACCTTTTAGATTAAAGTGATTTGGATCTATATTATTTATTTTGGTTTCAGTTACAAGGAGGATATGGGGTTTTCTATGTTTAAGATGCTGATAAACCTAATTTAAATTCATTTTTAGTCCATAAATATTGGAAAAATGTACTTTTAATTTATAAAAAGTCAGTGTTTTTTTTATTAACTTGGTTAGTGGAACAGAGCAAGGCTTTGTTCTGCCAATTTAATCGTATTGTTATTTTTTTTCTTCTTCTTGCATTAGTAGTACTTTTGATGACTTGATCCAAATCTACGGCCCCAGCCCGCACATCTGCATGAGAGGCTGTTTTACTTGCGGAATAATTAGATTTCGCCATTATAATATAAAATCTGTTCCAACCTACAATTTGGACAGTTTGCAAACCATCCAAACTGTGCACATAAACAAATATTTGTCATCTTTAGTCAATCTTTTATACACAGTAATTTGTTTGTGTTCATAGTTTCAACTGTTTAAATTGCTGATTGGAATCTTGAATCTTTTGACCTTTTTTTTATTTCGTTTTGACAAAATTGTTTTAAAAAGAAACATTCACTAATATTATTTTGTAAAACATAATAAAATAATATTTGGGAAACGATTTTTATATGATACAATTTCTAAATCCAACTATTTAAGTACGTACTAGTTTAAAATTGTGTAAATGCTTTAGTAAATGTATGTGTAAACTATTCTTTTTTTATATGTATTGTATTAATGTATAAAAATTATTACTTATATTTCATTAAATTATTCACTATATTTTGTTTATGTAATACTATTATACAGGGTGAGTCGGGAGGAACGGACCAAACTTCAGGAGTGTATTGTTCACTTGAAAATAATGTAAAAAACTTAAATCTTGTTATCCGATTTTTATTTGTTTTTAAGTTATAGCTTAATTACAAATAAATAAAATGTCCGCATTAATGTTTTGGTAATCATAGCTTATTATAAATGTTTAAAAATACCGTTATTTACCTCTATATTTCTATATTTTTTGCTTTGTTTACAAAGAGTGCCTGATGCTCTTCTGATTGAGTCTTTGTTTAAGATCGGCTGCAAAATTTCTAATGCGTTGAATTAGTGCATTTCGAGTGTCCACTTTTACTTTGTGCACTTCATCTTTAAACTGGCCCTATAAACAATAAATTAGTGCTAAGAGGTCTAGAGATATTAGAGACTAATAGGATAGGACCACCGCAACCAATCCAACGCCCTAGAAACCTTTCGTGGCACACTAGATAAACATTTTTTATTAAGCTATAACTTGAAAACAAATAAAAATCGGGTAACAACATTTGAGTTTTTTTACATTATTTTCACGTATACAATACATTCCTGAAGTTTGGTCCGTTCCTCTCGACTCACCCTGTATAAGTTTGATGGATGAAAGATAATGTATTTTTCAAAATCATAAATAAAATTATCATTATTATTGCTTTTTGACCATTAATACTTTTTACAATTTTGCCTTATTTTCTTTCAATTTTTGTTCTATTGGTGTTTTGCACAATTTTATTATATACACATTCTTTACTTTTTTTAATTTACCTTTTTTCACATTTGAATATCTATGTTTCTCACGATTCCTATTATTTAAAGTTTTTTTTCATTTTATTTGTTACATTATTTTTAAACAAAATCATTTATCAATCGCTTTTGTAAGTCATAAAGCACCACCACCACCACATTTGTGGATAAGATTTTTAAAAATATTATTTAATGTTTTATATATGTTGTAAACTTGATTACATAACACATCCATTTTGCGTTCACTTTATATTTATTCTTAAAGAATTATAACATTATATTGCTATTTTGCAGATAGCATACACGATCATAAATTATTTCTAACAAAAGCTTAATTTCATAGCTCATGTATTTTATAAATATCTCCAACGGTCTATGCCTCTTTCAAGAAAGCAATTTTTTGTTAACAGTAAACAATGTTCTAAGAATTTATTATTAATTTTATTACCAATCAACAATTGTTTAGGACATTCTATGTGTAGGCAGTTAGATGGTAGAATAAAAATTAAAAAAATAGATTTTTAGAATAGACAATCGACATAGTTTGATTATAAGTATGAGATATTATCCATTAAGTATTTATTACAAAATATAAATTTAAAGATAAATTTCATTCATAAAAAAATATAATGAAAACATGATTAAATTTGTATCTTGCATATGTATATTAATAACTTAATTGTATTATTATATTATTAAATTTTTAAACAAAATTGACTTAATTATGAAGTTAAAATTTATTATTTGAATATTAAATTATTTAATGGTATTATATAATAATTTAAGACAATATTGGTACTTTTAAATTTTATGAATATTAATAGGTTTGACTTTTAAATTGTGATAAAAATTAAAGCAACATTAAGTACTATTTATTAAAAAATATATATTATTAGAGAACACACACAAAAATTTTTTTAGTAGTTAATAATTTTGTTTGTAAATTGTACAAATATTTTAAAAACTTTTAAAAATTGCACGTTTAGACAGATATTAAAACTATAAAGCAAATTAATTTTAATTTTTTTAGTTTTTACAAAAGTATATTTTTTAACGTTTATTATATTTTTTAAATTTTATTTTGTTTAATTTAAAATCAGATATTTTTTATTATATTTTATATTTTTGCCCTTTGAGCGTATCGATTTGACAATGTTGTTTCTTCACCGCGTTTTTGTCAGCCGACGCTTTGTTTTGCTTAATCCTTGAGTCTCTGTTGCCGCTTTCTTGGTCCACTTTTTGTCTTTTGCTTTTTATTACATGCCACATCTATTACCCCTGTCGCAGATTTTATATATGTGTTTGTTTCCATGTTTGCCAGTGTTTTGCTCATTCTATTGCATCGTCAAAAACTTGAGTTTTGAGGTTTTGTGGGTAGTCTTTGAATACACTTGTCAATTTTTTAAATGAAGTCCATCTTAGTTTTTTTCTTTTGTTGATTTTTGTTGTTTAAGGGTTTGTTTTGAAGGAGAAGTAGTGACCAAGGTATACTTGTAATATTATTCACTTATAAAAAATGAATCTTTACTGATAATACTGCACTTACATATGTTTTGACTACTTAGATGTCTTGCTATTTGTGTATAGTTGTGGCAATTTGTTTGTTGGCCATGATTTTAGACTGGTTGTTGTTTATCTTCAATATCACGTTCTTAGTTGCATTGTCTAGCCCTTACTGTTAATTTTAGTTCTTCCAACCCGTTTGATATGAGGATGATATTAACAGCAAAGCGTAAATTTGAAAGGTATAAGGTTTGTTGAGTCCCTATATAAAGGTCAATAATTATTTAATTAATTTAAATTTGACTTAATTTTAAGTGCATTATTTTGTACATTGAAGATGCAACAACTGCAGCTGCTTTTAGGATGAGGCATTAGAGGTATGTATAATGAAGTAGTTTACAATGTAATAAAATAGAACGTTATTGGTTACTATGATAAATACTTAAGTATGGTATACCATGCATTATTGTTATTATGGGGATTTTGATATCACAACTTGTTGGTTCTATGTTAAAAATAGTTGTTGTATTTTCTAAAAAATATTATTCAACTTTATTCAATAATAGAAAAAAATACACAAAAGTACATATATATTAATTATGTTATATTGAGTTAATATTGTACCATCAGCTGTAAAACGAAGCAGTTGAATAAAATGAAAATATAAAAATAACGTAATAACAATTATTGCTACGTGAATGCTTAATGTGGAGGTTGGGTAGATAAACGTTTGTTGCGTTGTTTAAAAAATAAATTTAAATTACAGGAGGTAACAAGATACAAAGTATTTAACTATTACATCGTATTTTAATTGTCATTATGTAAGGTAACTAAGATATTAGATCAAAATTATTTTTTAGTGAGTGTTTACTAAAGGGAACTTTTTGAAATGTCAGTTTGTGAGTTTTTAGAGAAGATAATATATACTATCCAATACCTTTTTATCCATGCTTCTGAGTCATTAACAATTGTGCAAAGCTTGCAAACTAAACATTAATTGGATCTGCAATGCACTTTAATAATATTAATATACTTTGTCCTTGAATAAATTTTTATATTTTATAATAACCAGGATAATCATATTGGTGGCGTTTTTTTAAATGCCATTTTTAATGCGCGTAAAAATGTTAGCAAAATAATTTGGAAGCAACAAAAAATAACCAGTCTTGTTTACTGCACTTTTTTAAATCTCCTTTGTCTAACTTTGCTTAACTTGCATTTTTATTAAATTAATTGCATTGTTTATTTTCTCGATCATGTTATTTATTATCTTTTTCCTTATGTCCAACGACATCATTTTGCAAGATATACATTAATTGCTGTAATATAACACATGCACACATGTATGCAACAGCTAGTGACTTTACACAACCTTAAATTCTGATAAATTTCAAATTAGTCATTGGATTTATTATTTATTTTACGCTCATTGTTTAATGCACGGACTATAAATAAACATTGCGCAAAATGTGCATTTTGTGTGAATTGAATAAAAATTATTAATTGAATGTAGACTTAATATGAATTGAAAATAGACATAGGAATGTTTTGAAATAACTTATTGACATTATCTTTTATTTACAATTTTACACAATACAAGTACAGCCAGACACGAATATTGTGGCCTCTATAATAGGCAACTTAGTATACACAAAAATTATGTTAAATGTAGTTAAACTAACGTCTTTGCCTGTTTTAGCATTTTTCATTTGCGCTTACATTTTAAACATTCCATGGGCGACGTTGTTCTGGGATTGAAAAATGTTAAAACGGGCAAAGGCATAAGTTTAACCACATTCAACATAATTTTTGTGTATACTAAGTTGCTTATTATAGAGGCCTCACTATTCCTGTCTGGCTGTAGCTTTGTAATTATTACAGTGGGTATTAGTGATGTTTTTTGTTGGAATTTGCTTTATGAATTTATTCAAAAATGTACACGCTTTTTTTGTTTTGTAATTTTAACCAGTAACAAAACACTTTTTATTTAATACTTTGTATTTTTTTTTTGTTCTGTTACTAACTAACACTTTTCTAACTTTTTTGCTCAATATTTTTGAATAATTTTTTTTATGCAATTTTATATGTTTTTAAATTTTTTTTAGTGTGAATGTGGTAGATTTATTTTTAAACTTAACGGCAACTTTAACATCGATTTTTTATAAAAAAACTTTTAGCTAAACTTTGACTTCATAGCATTTGGTTTGGTTGCAACACTCATTAGAAGGTTTTTCTGTACAAAAACCTAAAATGTAATAAAATGCATATATTGCAATTATATGCTTTTGCTTACGTGAACGGTTGCTAGTAGTTTATTTTACTAAAACACTATTTTTGTATTAGAAAACTTATATTAACTATGAACAAAGCTAAGAAAAAGGAGAATGGCATTTGCTATATAAAGCATGGTATATTTTCCAACTTCAAGACGATAATAATACTTTATTAAACAAGAATGATCATTAAAAAACGACATTTGTTAAGTCAATACAATAAGATAAAATTACACGAAATAGACAACTTAGATATTAGACAATTACATATAAATTTAAAACTAAGATTAAGAAAAAAATTCTTCTAATGTATAAAAGCAGTGTTCTAATAAAAAATCTTTTAAACTACATTTAAATATATATCTGTTTTTACACATTTTTATTCTCATTGGAATATTATTAAAAATTTCTAAACATGACAAATATGGTGATTTTTTATACGTTGATGTTCGGTGTAAGGGTATTCTGATATTATCGAAGCTTCTTGTTTGATGTTTGTGATTTTTAGAATTTTTTTCAAATATTTTTATATTAGTAAATGCATAAATAGCGCATTTATTGTTTGTCTCTTAAAAACTAGTCTACATGATTCGTTATACTGCATGTTGTGTATAAGTCTTATTATTCGTTTTTGAGCTACTTGAATTCTATTTATATGTGATGACTTTCCCCATGCTATTACATTATTTGAGATATGCGAATAAGCCAACGCATAATAGATTTGCATTACATGTTTATATGAGACAGTTTTCTTTAATTTGAGAGTGGCATAATACGCACTACTTAACTTTTTTATTACGTGATCTACATGAATATTCCATTTGAGTTCAGAATCAATGTAAACACCAAAAAATTTTGTACTGTTGGCACTAAAGGGTATGTTTGTAATAGATGACGTCCTTGTCTTAAAGAATTGCACACTTATTGTTTTTCCATCATTTAGAATTAAATTGTTTCTATTACACCATAGCTTTATTTCTTCGATGGCACAGTTGGCTTTATTTAGTAGTTCGTCACTTGTTTCCGCACTGACAATTATTGAGATATCGTCCGCAAAGTTAACTACAAAACCATCCGATAAAAAATTGGCTAGATCGTTCACATATAATATAAATATTAGTGGGCCTAATACAGACTCTTGGGCCACACCTAATGATAAATTATATATGTTTGAATCTGATGATCCAATGTTAACATACATTTCACGTTGTGACAAAAATGATGTAATTAAATTCAGCGCTGTACCTCTGATACCTAAGTTCCATAACTTGCTTTCTATAAATGTTATGTTTAATACGTCAAAAGCGCTCGATAGATCAAAAAATAGTCCAGCAGTATTGTAGTTAGTGTCCGTCTTCTTGTGAATGTGTTCTATAAAATCAAAGGTTGCTGTCTCAGTCGATGTATTTATTGCAAAACCATGTTGACATTTGTTTAGTATATTATATTTGTCTATAAAGTTCCATACTTGTTGCGATATTATTTTTTCATAAACTTTAGATATTGTATTTAGAATTGAAACTGGTCTGTAATTATCTATGTTTTTCTCGCATCCTTTTTTATATATAGGTACTATGCGTGCAATTTTTAAGGCTGAGGGGAATTTTCTTTGAACTAGTGTGTTATTAATTAGATCTGTGAGCGGTTGGAGTACAACTTCACAAACATATTTTAATACTCTTATTGATATTCCATCTGGGCCTGTAGATTGCTTGTTTTTTATATTTAAAATGATTGATTTTACTTCGTTTTCATCGACTTGATAGATTGCCATAGTGTTTGAAAAATTACTAGATGCGGTGCAGGTCGTAGATATATTTTTTCCAAAATGAGTTTTAGCTGTTGATGAAAAATGCTGCCCAAACGCATTTGCTACATGTATAGGTTGTTCAAGAGTATTTTCCTCATTTTTCAGTACTATAACTTTCTTTTCTTTCTTTCGATTTAAATCATTGTTTATTATTTTCCACAGTGTCTTACTTTTGTTTTCAGATGTTTCTATTTTGCTTTCAAAATATTTGATTTTTGTTTCTTTTACCATTAGTCTATGGGCACGTTTTGCTTTTTTATATAATTCATTCAGTTCAGTACTATAATTATCTTTCAAAATAATAAACTGCGTTTTGAGTTTATTACTAGACTCTTTTAATTTATTTGAGATCCATTTTACTTTTGACTTGCTATTTTGAGTTTTCTTTTTTTGTCTTTATTGGACATGACGTATTAAAATTATCTAAGAAATATTCCATAAAATTATCGAAAGATTGATCTACATCATTTGTTATGTTTATTTTCTCAGTATTTAATTTCAACATGTTCTTGAATATTTTTAAATTATCATCATTTATACTTCTATATTCAGATTGTTCCATACATATTTTGTCTTTATAATCAACAATTTCAAAACATATTTGTTGCGCATAAGGATCAGAGATATTGGGACGAATTACTTTACATGAGAATTTGTTTTCGTATAAATTAGTCACTATATAGTCGATACCTGTCGACGATGTAATTCCGTTTTTATTACAAAATACTCTGGTAGGTTCAGTAATCTTATTAATCAATTTATAAGAATTAAATAGATCTCGGAGCATGTTAGTGTTTATATTATTTGTTAGATTTTCAATATTAAGATCACCACATATTATAATCAAATCGGCAATGTCATTAATGTAATCGAGGATTTGCCCTAGACGAAAAATAAAAGTGTATATATTACCTTTTGGTGGCCTGTACACAGATACGACGCAAATTTTTGTTTTTTGACACTTGATAAGGATAGAACAACACTCTATTTCCATTTCTAACGACAGCTCATTAACTCGATTTAATTCTGAACTTTCAATATTATCTTTTACGAAAATTGCTACTCCTCCTCTTTGGTGTTCAGTCCTGTTTTTGTACGTTATTAGTTTAAAGTTATTTAATTTAATATATTGTATATTTTCGTTATATGTCTATGTTTCTGTCAGACATAATATATGTAAGTTTATATCGCTTAATAAAATTTCTAAGTCGTCTAAATTATTTATGAGGCCTTGTATGTTGAGATGAATCATTGTGCATTGTCTGCCCTGAGTTTTGTCCGTTCGCATAAAAAAGGAGTTTTGTTGGTATCTGGCATGTTCTGAATATTTAGAGATGTAGAAATGTCACTTTCCGCAACTTGATGAGTTGTGGTGCATTGGTTTTCTATTATTTTATTATTATTTATTTCGTCGCAGATTTTTTTTATAGTTGCGAGTTTTCCAGCATCATTTATATAAGCATTATCATCACGAAAATATTGTCTGATAATGGTGTTACAATCTATATATTTTACGTGATGTGCTTCGTTTGCAACTTGTAATAACTGTACATTAAAATTAAAAACAATTTTATTTAATATATTTCTGTTTTCTACATAAGTGCATGATATAATGATAACATTCGTATTTTTTAATGCTGACAAAGTATTTTTCAGACAGTTTATTGGTACGTTAAAAGATTTACAATCTGTTATATTTACGCTTCTGCCAAAAATAATAACATAATCATGTATGTTATAATGTTTTGTCATATTTTCAGAACTTCTTCTAGTGGTGCATTTGGTTTATATATACAGCTTACTTCATATTTAGTTGGGAGATAAGTTTCAAGATATTCTGCACAGTTTTTTCCGTATGTGTCTGCTAACAGTAGCACCTTTGGTTTGATTTTTAAGTTTGATTGAGCGATTGATGTATTTTTGTTTGTTATATCATTATTTTCTTTTGTGCACTGGATGTTTTTACTCTGCGTTGTGGCTTCTTTAATAACTTTATGATTATTTTTCTTCTTATGCATAGAACTTTTGCGTATAATTGATAGTTGTATTTGCATTTTTTTTATTTTTCTTTCTAATAATTTAATTTTATTAATTAATTTATACGTGCTTGCGGTATTTTTTTTAGTTTTTTTAGATTTATCAATAATTGTATGTGTGCTGCTACTAGAGCTGTTTAAGTCATCTGCACTATCGTTGTCATCATTATCATCTTCTTCCTCGTCACTACAACTTATATAGCTACAGTTCAAGTTTTGTTTTAACCTTTTTATAAGAATGGATTTGTTTCCCAATTTATTTAATCCGCGTTACGATGGAGGCTTTACAAGCCAGCAAAGACTGTCTTGCAGCCGTTTCTGAGTGCTTTGTACAGTGTACTCAAAGATATACCGGCTTTATTACTTTGACTTATTGGATTAGCACATTAGTAATCTCTTTGGGGCTAAATTAAATGAGTACTTAACAATCTCCCATCTTTTATATCTGAAGGAACGGGTTATTAAAATGTTACCTAAATGCTATAAAAGCAGGGGTTGTATTAAATTTATTCTTACATTTTCTGTGAACGGCTATGTTTTGTTTTCTTTTGAAAAAAATGTTTTACACTCTTTACAGGTATAAAAGATGAGGGATTGTTAAATACTTATTTAATGAACCCCTAAGAAAACTACTAATGATCTAATCAGATAAGTCAAAGTAATAAAGCCGATATATCTTTGGGTATACCAATTATACTGATCCAACAACACGTCACTGAAGAGGGGACGAAAGATACTGAAGCAACACTTCCCATCACGAAGCAGAAGCGGATGCATTTGTCAACATAGCATCTGAGCATACGATCTATGTCAAAATACCTTTTTTTCTTGGATGAGGAACCGGCCTTCTGTTTATCAACAAAACCGAGCCGAGCATTGCAGACAACCCTCTCTTACTTATACTGCCAATTTTCCGTCTACATCATTTAACATAATTTTCTGGCGCTTGCTATTGTGCTTTATGCAAAGGACATATGTTGCTGGTATATAACAAACAATGATGATGATGATGCAGTAGAAAAAGTATATAGCAGAGTAGAAAACATTTTAGAGGAAGAAGGCCGATGTTGCTGCAATGTTATGAGGGGAGACTGAAATGCCAAAGAAAAGAAAGAGACGAAAGTCTGAATTGAATTCTACAAAGAAAAGATGCCGATAGTTACAAATACGTGATTTAAAAAACTACAAGAGGATACCATATACTTGGTGGGAGAGATAGATATACGCGTTGAGGAAGGAATAGAAAATATCATCATTAACTCTTATATAATCTGTTGTTTTCTTATTTTATATGGGTCTGTAAGGTAATGTTCCATTTGACACAATTTGATACTATCAGTTAAGTTTTAAATTGACCAGCGAGAAGTTCATGTTTTCCACCGAACCAGTCAAAATCAGTAGACAGATTATTTCATTATTTATTTTATTATTAACATTTATAAACACAATTGTTTTATTGGTTTGCAGTACTGTAAACGCTACAAATTTGTTTGGTAATTTATCATTTTGCATAAAATAGTTAACAAAAAATGTAAACGTTTATTAAAAAGTGCAAAAATTTGATAAATTAATAAATATAACAAAAACTGCATAAATGTGTTGAATAAACAATTAAAAATATATAATAATATTTTTTAATAAATGCCTATAACGTAACACTAACATTAATAATTATATCAAGGGCCGTAATATCTAACTCCTAATAAGACACTTAATAAACTATTAGCAGAATATCCTAACTTTTAATTTAATTCAAATTAGTTTATTTTAATAACATCTCTGAGCAACTAATAAATTATATGCTCAATGTTTTTATTTGTAACCAAAATGTGACCAGTTTTTAACCATTTTTCTTATAACACGTCTACTATAATGTAGTATTTCAAATGCACCTTTTAACTATTTTGTATTGACCAGAGGTTTAATTTTGATAAAACTAGATTTAGTATTGAAATGTGACTAAGAAAACCGCAAAAATCAAAATAGGAGGGTAGCTTCTTGCATCAAACATGCAGCAACTAGTGTACCTAAAAAGTAGCGTTATCAATATCTAAACATTTTTGCTTGCTGTTTAAAAACTGAAGTTTACTTTAGCCATCAATTCATGCAATAAGTATGAAAAAACTGTCGCAAAATAAAAAAAATAAAACTGTATTATTTATGAATTTACCGCCCGAGGTTTATTTTTTGACTTGAAAAAATGCGAACTCTTAGTATAAATATTAAATGTTTTGTCAAAAGTTTGATTAACTGTCTTACATGTAGTTGGCATAAAGAGTTAGAAGTGTTGTACTAATCCGTATTCAAATTAGAATAATTTAAAGTTTTTACATCCAAGATTTTTTTATGGTGTTATTTTCTAAATAATATTAAAACGCGTCTCTAAAATATTTTTTTTGGTATGTTATCAGAAGCCTGACGGTTACATTGTGTAGAATTGCAATTAAGCACTGAGTAGGCATTTTGTTATATCTAACTACAAAAATTATATAAAAAGCTTTGATTTAGAAAGCTTGTTCAATATTAAAACTTTTTAGCTTTTGAATCATTGATTTTATTGTTCACGCAAATTTGTCCACACAATAATTATATACATATTATTTATAATTGTTGTTTTAAGTATCATTTTTTTTTTAATAATGTATATTTTCAAATTTTGTTCAGATTTACTTTGATGATTGATTTAACACTTGTTGGGATTTTAACAGTTAAGTACTGTTTATTGCATCAAAAACGCTGTGATGAATTTAATAATTTTGGTGGTGTTCGTGCTAATGGTACTTAATAATTGTTTTGTTTTGATTGTTGTTTTTATGCAGCCGCAACAATAATATGACATTAGGTTATTATGAGTATTATTGATGATATTTTTAGTACTTTTTTATGAAAATAAAATGTATTAGATATATCATTATATGATAATGTGTCATCATTAAAAATAAAAAAAAACAAGTTGGGTTTTAATAAAATGTTTTTTAGAATTTTTATAAGATGTGGAAAATAGATAGATTGTACATATAGTAATATTTTCTATATTGTTTGCAAAACTTTCTTTTGTAGCTTTTATTTTTTTTTTAATTTATTACATAAAAATCAGTTATGCCGTATTTACTACATATTTGTTTTTCAGGATGTGTAAAATGATTTTGGTAGCTTTTAACCAGATTGTCTGTTTTTTGTGAGGAAGGAAATGCATTACGCACATTGTGTGGGGCTTCCGGTTGCCCGTATAACCATTAAAACTCCTGGACTTGCGATCACCGTTGTGGTATTACTTCACAAATCTAAGACACTTTCTATTTTTGGCTTCCAAGCTTTATCCTCTTCTCTTCTTCTTTTGTTGCCATATGGGTCAGATTGTAAATGGTTATTTTTTTTAGACATTATTCTGTACCTTTATTCTGATGTCCTTTTACCGAGGGAACTTTCTCAGTGTATGCTTCGGGTTATATGTTTTACCACAGTAGGGGCAACCGTCATGCATTGCAAGACACATTTTTTGTAGGTATGACCCAAAGCATCTATGACCTGTAAGGATCTGTGTAAGATGGTAGTATAGGTTTTTATGTTTTCCGTTTACTTACGGCGTCACCAAGGGTATAAGAGTCTGCGTCTATTTGGGGACAGTTTTTTTAATCTGTTATTCTTCTTCTCATTTTTCTATCGTCTTTATTTTATATTTTGTCGGCTCGTTCTTGGTTAAGGAGGTATATGGGGATTGTTCCTGGTGTTGCCTGTATAGCTTTAGTCGAGAATGTTCTGTATGCACTTGCTATTCTGATTGCTATTTTCTTTCTAGTTTTTTCTAGTATTACTCTGCATACAACAGAATTGAGTCCACTGTCGCTTTTATTACTTTACGTTTTCTCGGTTTTTTTGCTCTCGGGCCACCTACGATTGATATCCTTTTTGTTTGGCCTTAGTGGCATGTTATCTTTCTGATGTATGTTGATTTTTTTTTTCTCTAGTTCTTCTATTAGTCTCTTCCATGTCATCAAAGGCGTTACTTATATTATACGGCGAATTTTTGTATAGGGTGCGCAGTTACTTGACTGGCGGCTTCTTTGACAGGCTTAAAGCTATCAAGTGTAGAGTGACTTTCTGTGAACCCGTGTTAGTTTTTACTGAGGCTTTTTTAATCTATTTTTTTAGATTTTTGTTTTTGTTGAGGATGTGCTCATTCAGCTTTCCTAGAGTGTTCAATAGGCAAATGGGTTGATATGTTTTGTCTTCATCCTTTTGGTAGGTTTTTTTATTAAGACTAGTTTAGTTTTTTTCTAGTCCGTAAGATAGATGCCTTGTTTGATAAGTTTGTCAAACACTTTTACACAACTACGGTCTTTGCGTCGCTATCGCTCTGATCACTTCCGGCGGGATCATGTTTGTGCAGTGTTTTTTTTTTTAATTTGCCACCTGTTGTCTATATTTCTGTACAATCTGGTATCATAAACACTTCTACTCTTAGCTTTTTCCATGTTGTTTTGCCTTGGTTTGGAAATAGTTTTTTTGTTTTGGTTATCTTTTTATTCCATATCAGTATTAGCTGGGATTTTTAGTTTATTTTATTAGTTATTTTGTACTTTTGCTGTATTTTTGGAGTCTATTATTGCTTTTTTTAGAGTTTTTCTCTTCTTTGCATATTTTTCTTTTGCTTTGTAGTAGGTTAACGTCTTTTGTTTTTTTTTTTATTTATTCTTGTCAGTTTTTTTTGTCATTTATGCAGCACCTTCTTTTGTTTGCGATATCTTCAATCTACCAGTACATTGGTTTGTAATTTGCTTTTCTTTGTTTATTTTTCAGTGTCTTTTTGCAGGTTTCAATTATAGTTTTCTTTAGGTTGTCAGCTGTGAGAATTCTTTTTCTTGTGTTTTGGTCCAAGTTTTCTAAGAAATATTTCTCTTGGCCACTTTGGAAAATCTAGTTTTTGTTTTTTCTTTTTCTCTTTCTTGTTTTTTCTTTCTTGGGCTCGATTTCTATGTGTATGTTCAAGTGGTCACTCAGATTATTTTTTTTGTTAATTTTTGTTACTATCTGGCAGCTCTTTCTTTTTCCTTCTGCGTTTGCATTAGTTTTTTAAAACCTAAACTAACGGATTGTAAATCCAACTTTTATGTAAAACGGGGACAATTTCCATAACAAACTCCTAATTGAACACATAAAGCAATATTTTTATTGTGTTGTAATTGTGGTCTTTTGCGTATTATACTAACTAAACAAACATTTTAATTTTTTTTGCGTTTTAGTACTATTTTCTTTTGAAAATATTATTATTTATTTTGAACTACTGCTGTTTCTGAACAATTAAATTAGTTTTATATTTTTTATAAATCATCTTAATAGTTTTTACCAGAACGTGAAAATATATAACATTAGTATTTTATTATGCTATCGGAGGCAGTCTATTTGATATTTTGAAGTTCTGTAGATCAAAATTTATATTAGATTAACTTACATAATCATACTAGTAAAAAAATACTGTCAATAAATTTACTCAACGTTCTTATTGTTTTATAGCATCTGGTTATTCAGACAAGTTAAGTTATAATAAGTGTAAATTTTGCTTGAGAGTTTTGTTGTTCACGAAATAAAAAGTTTTGTCTTCATTAAATAGCCATCGGTAAAATAATAATTTGCTAATAAAACCAAAATACAAATAAGATAATATTTTACTTTGTTAAACAAAAACTACATAAATATCATTATTTATTATATGGTAGAAACATATAATAAAATAAGAATAGTATAACTTTTGGAATGCTATAATAAAATTGCAGATTAGACATAGAAAAAATTAAATTGCAAAATAAATAATAATCTATTATAAGGAACTTAATGTTCAATAATTTTCTATCTGGTAATGATCGGATGTAAATTTTACAAATCTATTTTGGTTTCTAATATTGAATTTTACGTGTTTACATATTTATATTTCTTCACTCAGCGACATAAAGTTGAAACGAAAAAAAAAAAAGAAAAGCTAATGAATAGACAAAGAAACTTATGAAAAACGAGACAAGTTAACTTAAGGTAGCACACGATGAAGAAGGAATAAAAGAAAGGGAGGAAAGAAAAGAAGCCATGAGTAAACACAGATGATAACTAAAATAGAAGAAAATCAGAAGAGTTAGATGTGGAAAGAAAGGAGTCTGTAAATAAAGACAATATAGGTAAAAACATTATAATAAAGGATATAATGTCAGCTATGAAAGATATGAGTGTTGGAAAGACTCCAGGGGTGAATAATACCGTTAGAACTATTGAAATGCGTCCACGAAAAAAGAATGAAAAGCGAAGAGTGCCCGAGCAAAGTCTTGAAGACGAACATGATACCAATTTCAAATTGTAATTTTTTAGAATTACTTATATTAATAATATGTCACAACAACATAACTACTGTAGGATGCCATTCTCCATTAACGTCAGGGATTCTCCGTTCAACACTCAATGGATAACTTTCTTCTTAATATTTTTGGTTCGGCCAAATTAGTTCTATTTGTTTTGTAATTACTTACTTGCCGCTCCGTTCATTCTGTAGTGACGTTCTCTGGGAACGGATTAGTACTGAGAAAAAAGAAACAAAACAAATGTTTAACATAGAATAATAATTAAATTAAATACTCACTTTGATTCTTGAAACAGGCAGATCCTTATGAGACACTTCGTATATATGCGAGTCGACTCGCCACTCAAAGCAAAGTCGAGCCAAAGTAGATAGACCCTGCAACAATACATAGTTTAATTAATATAGCTAACCGAGTTAGTAAGAATTGTGTTAATGTACCCGTCGTAATAATTTAATTTGTTAAGAATTAGTTGGTAGTAATTATAATTTGAGCTAATATATTAATTATTGGTTAACTAACTACTGAATATAATGATAGGCGAAGGTGATTTTTTTATAGTTAAAACTAACCAAGTTGGAAGTACCCCGTTAGATATTGTTTCAAGGACTTTGTTTATTAATGCTACAGATTTTAACCAAGAATTTTTAAATTTTATATTTGTCGAGTTGGTTTTTAGAAAGTATGAAGTATGAAAAGTGCAACATTTTGAAGAAAATGTATTGCAAATTTTGGACAATATTAATAATAATAATAAAACTTTATTTGCTTTGTTGCCACATTAAAATACATGGATACAAACGTCAAGTACACATATAACATATAACATAAACGTAAATAATTATCATTTACGTGGTAGTTAGGTGAGTTATTTGCATAAAATTGTTGACTGACTAAATGCTCGATTGCTTAAAAATTCTATTTTTAAATTGTTTAAAATTTATATTTTGAAATTTTACGGGTAGTTTTTTTTAGCAAAATAAATATTATTTTTTTCACCATACTTCTTTGTTTTATGTGGGTCAAGCATTCTTCTGAAGTAGTTTGATGATAAAAAATAAATTTTGAAATAATTTAATTTGATAAATCATATTCTATTCTATTTTTGTTGTTTATGGAAAGTTTAGAAATTTGTTTGGTTTTGTTTTGTCAGTCCTATTTTTTTCAAATTGTTTTAGGTTGTCACAATGTTTACAAAGTTTTTATAATCTTGATTAGTTTGATTATAATAAATAATTGTGGAAGTTTATATTTATGGATTAATAATAATAACTATTGAATACATTGTTAATGTTATATTTACATTTAAAAATAAGGTGGATCAGTTTGAAACCATAAAGACTGTATAAAATGTTTAGTGGAATGTTATGCGTTTAGTAAAGTTTTGTAGTTTTATTGTTTTGTGTGTCTCAGTTAAGTCTATTGATTATAAAGAAAAAGCTTAGCAATGTATTTTCTATCAAAATTTGTTTAAATTACGAACAATAGCGGTTGATATTTTTGAAACGAAACAGCTGTATGTGATTGAGATTTAATTTTAACTATAGTAAACAAGTTTTGGCAAATTTTAGAGTAGCTTATAAACGCAGCATAATAATTTTACTAAAACATGTTTTTTTTTTATATTAGTTAAGTACCTTTTTGGTTATATGCCGAGAAAAGCATACGTTTTTGTAGTATTATCTGATACACTAGAAAACGAAAGTGGCGGCATAACTACTGGTGCAATTTCAAATTACTAGTATCAAAAGAAAGAGGGATACAGCAAAATTGTCATGAAAAAGTAAAAACAAAAATAGAGCATAAGTTTTATGACGGCTCTGGTCCCAGGGCTAAATAAAATGTTTTTTTGCTTGCCTTTACCGAAATTATCTGTTTAAGCCCTGAAATGCGGGCCAAAACGACGATTTAGAGACTTACCACTTTACTCGCTTTGTTCCTTAGAGCTGCTAAAAGCGACAGGCTACTAAAGCCCATTTTTTACCATTGATACACTATATACTATATGAATGTTATATTAGTGATAGTGCTTTTTTTAATAATTTGTAGTTTTCTGATAACATTTCAAGACGTCAAAAGTTTATTCACATACCCGCGGCTACTTCCTACACACCGCGGTCGTCCATAATAAAATAAAATAATCAAACTCAAATTGAATATAAATTGTGACGTAGATGCAAAATTTATTTGTTTCAGCAAAAAAAATGAAATTCAAAGATTAACTGAATTGACATAATTTTAAACAAAGCAATGAAATAGAATTGAAATTCCTTGTGATTTATAAGACAAGTAAGGTAACTATTTATAAATAAATAATGCCAATATTGGGAACATAAATATAACAACCGATATGGGTTCAATAAAATTAAGTCTGAGTATGGTGGATATGCACTAACAGTGGTACTTTCGACGATAACAATAATACTTGAATAATGTTATGCTTTCTCAGAATTAACGACTTACCATGTATGACACTTAATTTAGCGAAATGCATTCATACAAGTTTGTTTATTACTTCGATTGATTACGATTTTGTTAGAATTCCAATTATAGGTAAATTATAAAGTCAAACCGAAATGAAACACTAAACGGTGTGAGTGATCAATTGTTATATATCATATAATATTTAAATGTTAGAGGCGATTTCTGGTTGATGTCCAAAGTTTATGTGTTTGCAATATGCACATGGTCTTATTTTTTTAAGATTGTCATCAACATTAAAATAAAGAAATTGTACTAACTAGAACCGCCGAACACTAATTAAGTACTGGAACGAGAATTGTTAGATAAAAACATTAATTTAATGTGAAGGTGGAATAGAGGTGAAACGATTTATTGGTTTCAGATGAAATGATAATGATGGAAGAAACAGTGATTTTAAGCGGCCTACCGGTGTAAAAATGCCTATGGCTCGTCGCTACCGGCGCCTCTGGATCTTATCGCAATCGTAAAATTGAGTGTAAATTTACAGCAGAAGTATCACACGGCCGGTTCTTGGAACGTATAAGCAACGGGATAAAAACGCAGATTGTTTAAATAATACGAGTCCCTAACATTGTCAACTTCAAATGAACAATTATTAATGATTTCCAAGGATCGCCGATATGAGAACTTTGTGCTTCGTGTCTAATCGATTTCTGTTGTTTATGAAAACGACCCTCATAACTCCATTCTTCGTGATGTCGTTTCATTCAGTGACAAAACGTTTTAATGTGGAGGTGCTATTGTTCTTCATCGCAGGGCTATTAGTAGACCTGCTGACAATATTTTATTGTCCACTTTTTCTCGTAGAGGCGCCTCGAATGCACACCGATGTCAACGGCCAATTCATTTCCGTTTCGAAACTCACCCCACTTAGTTTGATGAGCTCAAATTATGTTGCCGCTGCTAACAAAGATCACTATCAAACTTGCTTGTTAAACTTAAAACACCGGGCTTTATTTCAAGTTGACTTTCATATCTAGTGCAGATATTTTCGAAGAGATAACACATTGTAGAACCTGACATATTACGCAATTAAATTTTGCAAGATATACATCTCCATCTCCATAAAAATAAATAAATAGTGTTGAGGAAGACTGGTATAATAAAAATAATAGAACAAGACATTTCTTCATTTATAATAGAAATGCTCAGTGCCTAATAGCATTAACTAATAATTGTATAGGTAATTGAATTAATTAAAAAAAATAAAAGTATTTATTTATTCAGTTTCATACTAAATATTTTAATTTTGATAGAGATATTTTGTCTATAATATTTAATTATAAATTATTAAATTTATCGTATAAGGTGACATTGGATATGCACATAAATATCAAAAAGAATAGCAACCAAATTGTTTCTGCTCTAATAATCATTATTATTTAGTTGATATTTATAGTATTTTAGGTATTATATTGTAAAATTTAATGTCTGTACTTTTTATAAAATGTTTAAATTATTTGTTGATTAAAAATTACGTCAAAACAAAAATAAATGTTTTTATTAACATATGCTTCAAAATATATTTGTTTAAACATTGTACAAATTGAGGTTGATGTTTAATAATAATAATAATAATTCAAGCTTTATTTGCTTTAAAAATAAACATTAAATACATGAATACAAACGTTAAATAAAATATATAAACAATATGCTTACAATTAAATACACATACATATAACATAAAAATAAATACATTTTTTCATAATTATTTACCTAGTAATTAGATGAGCTATTATTATTAGCATAAAATCGTTGACTGCGTAAAATGCAACTTTTAATTTGGATTTTAGCTAAATATCTCGTGAAGTAACTATGATGATAAGAAAAACTTTGAAATGATGACAGATTTAATTTGATAAAACAACGCTTATGTATAAAACTTTAAAAAAATGTTATAATTGTATTATTTACAAATGTGCTTTTACATGAGTACCCATAATGTATGTCAATAATTAACCGCATAATTTTTTTTTTTAAAAGCTAATATTCTATGAGCTTGATGAGAAGCTGACAATATTGCAAAGCAGGATTTGTTAATTTTAATATGTAGGTATACCTCCATATTAATTTAGCGTCTATAACCGTGCCTAAAAATTTTGTTTACACTCAAAAAGTATATTCACTACCAAAAAATAACTCATTTATTATTTTATGACCAAACCTTATACAAATAGTTTGTTTTTATTAAGTATTAACTTTCTGTTTATCTATAATTCTAGTTCAGTTATTATTAAGTTGGCTTTTGTATTTATTTCTTCTAATGTACTAAGATATATGAATTGTTATGACATCTGTGTACATTATAATGTAGTAGCAAGTAGTTTACAAAGAATAAAAATATTAACAGCTCCAATTTGATCCTCTTGTGTTGCTACAACTAACACTTTTCTCATGAGATTTATTACTAATATTTACTGTAATTTTTTTATTTGTTATATATGATCAAATTAGTTTGGACAATGAGAGATGCGGTTGTCATATTAGAACAAAGTGTAATTACATGTTTACTTTTATCACAGACTGCAGATTAATAAACACATTATAAACCTCAAACCATAAACTTAGCATAATAAATGTGTTGTATTAGAAAAAAATTCTAATGTTGATGTCGGATTTTATAAAATGTTATTAGTACAACGAAACAAATGGAGGAACAAAAGATTTTTTTGAAATAGTCAATTCTTTTGAGCATTTCTATTTTTTTATCGCGCATTGTTATTTATTTCTACACAATTTTTCTTTCTTTACAGTAATATTTCTTTATATTTTATTAATATAATGTATGCTAGCGTTTTTCTATTCAATTCTGGTACCTATCTTCAGTATTTTGGCTGTATAACTTTTAATTTATTTGATTCTTTCCACCCTCAAATTTCCGTTCTATCTTTCATCATACTTCTAACTATCAAACATTGTCTCTTTTATTTTCACACATTCAAATTTTTTTTTACCTATTTTCCACATCTGTCTTACTACCTTGTTTGTTTTTCTTGTATGTGCTCATTCTCGCTGTTATTCGCACTAAATAGATACTCTAAATATTTGAATGATTTTACTTCTTTGATATTTTGTCTCTCCCATTTTCAAACTTCTTTCTTATGTCTTCCTTTTCCTTTTCTAAACATCACAATTTTTAATATAATTGATGATTGCGATATTTACTACGTGATAATTTATGTTAATGAAATAATAAAACAATTAACTATGCTTTTTATCACAAATTTATTCTTACGAATACATTATTATTTTTAGCCTTCTACAGATGAAATAAGTTATTAAAATTTTTGTTTTATCAACATTCACTCTTAACCTTTTTTTAAAGTATTTTTTTAAACATCTAATCATTTCTTTTGTTTCTTTTGCTTTTCTTGCTACAATCACCATGTTATCTGTGTGTGCTAACGATCTTACTTTCACTCTACCAACTATTTATGCAAGACTTTCTGCATATACATCTTCTATTCTTCTTACACGGTGCTAGCTAATACCTTTTTTTCGAAAACATTTTTCTTTATCCACACTATCAAAGTTTGTCTTAAAGTCTAAGAACAACGCATATACTTTGGATAGACTGGTAATATTGCTTAATTTGATGGGGATAAAGAAGGAATAACAACATAATATTCTTGATATATAATAATACTATTTTTTTAATAGAAATAATTGTTAAACTTATGGAGGAAACACTTTGTATTTAACTAAAACAACTATAATTGTAATTATTTGTTTATTAAATTAACTAAAATAAAATTTTACGATTGGTTACATATTTTACTATTTGTTAATTCAATTTCAAATATTCCGCCAAAAAATTCAGTTACAACAATAATTGGTATCATAAAACATAAAATAAATTTTTGTAAATGTCAACAAATAAGAGATAAACTAACTGTTTATTAAGGGTTTTAAATTTGCAGCAGTCATAATATTCATAAAGTTATCTTTTTCTTTACTTTTTACTAGAAGATCTATATTCAAGTCGCCTAATACTAAAATATCATGATTATTAGTTATTGTTGTAAAAACATTGCACAGTTTACATCTGGAGTTCGATAAATAGTGAATATTGTTTTATTTAATTCTTTAAAATATACGCCGCAACATTCAAATTCTTTTTCTATATTTATGACGTTGTCTTTTTATTTTACTACCTACTGTGCTGTCTTTGCAAACCAGAACAGTGCCTTCATAATGTTCAGATCTGCATGATTTTCCTACTATATTAACATTTTGTATTTTCTTATTATTATCAATTTCATCTATATTTACCCAATGTTCAGTTATTGCTATGATGTCTGCATTATTATTTTGAATAAAAAAATCTAATTGATGTTTTTTATTTCTCAGTGATCCCATATTAGTTGTAGATATTAGTTTTACTAAAAATTGTTTTATTTGTAAAGTTTCTAGTAGGTGCTCATTCAGTGTCGATTTGTTTTTTTGAAACTAACTGCTTTTTGATGACAGGTAGTTTTTTGGTAATTCAAATAACTAAAGTCCTATAGAAAAACTTTTGTTAGCTGTAGCTCTGTCAAGTTATGACGTTATTGTTTTAACCGAAACTTGGCTATCTGAAGACATCGCTGACTCAGAACTAAGACTAACTGGCTATAACCTATTTAGATGTGATCGGTCTAATTTAACTAGCCTAACCTAACCTAACCTAACCTAACCTAACCTAACCTAACCTAACCTAACCTAACCTATTTAGATGTGATCGGTCTAATTTAACTAGCCCTAAATTAAGCGGAGTTGGCGTAATGATTGCGGTTAGAAGTCATTTAAAGTGTACATTACTACATCCGCCATATCTAAGTGTTGAACATGTGTTTGTAATTGTCAACTTTAAGTTTGTGTCGTACATAATTGGTGCAGTTTATTTACCCCCTCGTTCGGTTATTGATAAATATGCTGACCACTGCTACTCCGTTGAATCTTTTGCTGATGTTTTTCCTAATAGTTACTTGCAACGAAAACTATCCTGGACATTTAGTTGCTAATTCAATTGGATTTTTAAGCTGTGTTCAATGTATAACCATACCAAATAGTATGGATGTATTTTTAGATTTGTGTTTTACTAATGACAGTGATAATATTACTGTGATAAATGCTGTAGATGTTTTATTAGATATAAGTAAACATCATAATGCCTATGTGATAGATGTCAAATGTGATACTTTTTGTGATATTTTAAACTGTAACTACGTTTTTAATGATTTTAAATGTGCCAACTTCAGCGCAATCAATGATTTTTTGTTGAACGTTGATTGGTCTGTTCTTTTTAACAACTGTGATATTAATGTATGTGTTGATTTATTTTATTCTGTTTTGTATTATGCAATTGATTGTTATGTACCTAAAAAAGTGTGGCATGACAACAACTTTCCTATTTGGTTTAGCAAGGAATTAATTTCACTTACTAAACTTAAAAAAATAGCACATAAACGATTTAAATCTTCAGAACTTCTTTCTGATTACAATGAATTTGATTCTCTTTGGACTTCATGTAAAAATCTGAACGCACGTCTTTACAAACAGTACATTTTATGCACCGAGAATAACATTTGGTGTAATCCAAAACATTTTTGGAGATTTGTAAATGAAGCTAAGAAAACTAATGCTTTTCCAGCTACAATGTATTATGGTGATCAAACCTGTATTAATGGTGACGTTCTTGTAAACAAATTTGCAGATTTTTTCTCTTCCGTTTATAATTCTCAAACTCATCCAACTCCATTGTTTAAGTTTGATAAAAATGTAATTCATACAAATTTCTCAGTCAGTTTACTAGATATTTTTAATGGAATTACAAGCCTTAAATCTAATCTTAGCACTGGACCTGACGGTATTCCTTCTATGCTCTTAAAGAATTGTATTTATTCAATTTCAAAACCATTACATTTACTTTTTAACGTTTCATTAAATGAAACTAAATATTCTGATGTATGGAAACAAACTTATATTATGCCATTGCATAAATCTGGTGCTAAAAAAAATATTACAAATTATAGAGGCATTTGCATTCAATCTGCTATCCCAAAATTATTTGATCAAATTATAACTGGTCAAATACGTTGGATGTGCAAAAGTATTTTAGTAGAAGAACAGCATGGGTTTCGTGAGGGTCGATCTACACTTACCAATCTACTTTCTTACGAAAATTACATTTTAAACGCATTTGAATGCAAAACTCAAGTTGACTCTATTTACACTGACTTTTCGAAGGCCTTTGATCGTGTGAGCCACAATATTTTGATTGCTAAGCTTCGTGCTTTGGGTTTTCATAATGCAGTGGTTGCTTGGTTATCTTGCTTTTTGAAAAACCGAACGCAGTGTGTAAAAATCAATAACTTTCTTTCACAACCTATTTTAGTTCCATCAGGTGTTCCTCAGGGATCTCACTGCGGACCAATTTTATTTTTACTTTTTATCAATGATCTTTCTGACTGTATTAGTTCATCATCATTCCTATTATTTGCAGATGATTTAAAAATTTATAGAAGTATTTTATCAATCGATGATTGTAATCTTTTACAACAAGATTTAGACTCTGTTAATGATTGATGTTTTATTAATAACCTTTTGTTTAATGTAAATAAATGTTTTGCAATCAGTTTTAATAGAACGCTAAGCAAAATTTCGTACAATTATATTATCGATAACAAGGTGCTACAACAAGTGACACAAATTAAAGACTTGGGTGTAATTTTCGATTTTAAACTTACGTTTGTTGAGCATATCAGCTACATGTGTAATCGTGCTATAAAAATGCTGGGGTTTGTATACAGGATGTCTGCTGATCTTTCTCCAAATACTCTTAAATTACTTTACTGTTCCTTGGTGCGTTCTCATTTAGAGTACGTTCCGTCAGTCTGGTGCCCTTTCTATGAAATCCATAGTCAGAATATTGAACGTATTCAAAACAATTTTTTTTGCCTGTTGTCCTATAGATCTGGTATATTGTCGGTTAATTTTGATCGCAATTACATTTCTTCACTATACAATTTACCGTCACTAAAAGTTCGGCGCAAAAGATCAGATCTCTCATTTTTGCGTGGTCTAGTGATGTCTGAAGTAGACTGTCCTGAGTTACTTGAATCTCTTCTATTCTACATTCCTATTAGTGAACGACGTACTAGGCAGACGTCATTATTTAGAGAATTTACACATTCTACTAATTATGGATTTCACAATCCTATTGGTAGAATTTGTAGATTTGCAAACAGTTTAACAAACAATTTAAATTTTTTTTGTTCTAAATCTTTGTTTAAGATTCAATTGGGACATATTGATTTAATGTTATGTATTTTATATTATATTGTTTTTTATGTCAATCTTTTGCTTTTGTTTTTTATATATGTATTATATTGTTTTTATTTATTGTATTTTTATGTAGATGTAAATGGTTTTACTTACCGTAAATAAAGATTATAACTATTCATTGTTTTGCAGATAATTGCACCTTTCATACTTTTCAAAGACCATATTTACAAATTGTGAAGGCCGTTCAACATTAACCAACTTAATAGAATACCAATCATCTTTGCTGAATTCTATCCAATTAAAACACCAGATGGATTCTATTTATACAGACATTTCAAAGGCATTTGATAGAGTAAATCATAATATATTGCTTTTAAAATTGCGTGCAATGGGATTTTATAAAACAAGTTTGTTAGAATCAACAATTGTCTATCAGATCTTATACCAGTTTTGTCAGGTATACCACAAGGCACTTATTGTGGGCCAATTGTGTTCCTATTGTTTAAAAATGATGTGGCTCAACACATCAAATACTCATCTTACTTTTTATATGCTGATGATTTGAAAATTTTTAGAACAATCTTAATTTATGGTGCTAGTATTCTATTACAGAATGATCTAGATTCTTTAAACAAATGATGCATAATTAATAATCTTTTCTTTAATGTAGGTAAATGTTGTTAGTTTTTATCGTACAAAACATCCACTTTCTTTTACTTACAATATTAATAACAAACCATTAAAGAATGTAGATCATGTAAAAGACCTCGGAATTATATTTGATGTAAAATTAAATTTTGTAATGCATATTGACAATATGTGTAATCGTGCTTCAAAAATGTTAGGTTTTATTTATCGACAATCTGCGGATTTGTCAATAAACGCTATTAAAACACTATATTGTGCACTAGTACGTTCAATATTAGATTATGCATTTCCAATATGGTGTCCTTTGTATGATGTTCATAAAAACTCTATTGAAAAAATTCAGCGCAAATTTTGCCGATTATTTTCATTTATAATGAATATTTTGTCTCAAGACTACAGTTCGTCTGTAATTTTAAATCGGTTATGCTTGCCAACATTGGAACATCGTCGCAATTGCACTGATCTTCTAACTCTGCATAAAATTTATTCATCTCTTTATTCCAATTTCCGATCGAAGAACAAGACAAATTACATTGTTTTGTTTGCCACGCCATGCAACAAACTATGGATTACATGCTCCCCTTATTAGGTTTATGCGCTATGCTAATTCTATGATATCCAAGTACCCTGGTATAGATTTTTTTATTATGGTTTTTAGATTTAACAAACTTGTAAATAATTGTATTTTGTAACCTTTATGTTTTAATTATAATTTTAAACTTTAATACTTTTGTGTATATTGAATTATAAAAATTTATTGTCATTTACTTTTAATTATATATGTATATTTAAAAAAAAATTGTAATTACAATGTGATACGCGCCCTTTAGCCCTTAGACGTTTTAAAGGACTAGCCTGGCTCAACTCGTGGAGATGGGCCAAGGTCCACGAAACACAGTTAATACACAGAATAAAAATTAAAAATAAAAGGACTCACCACAAACACAGCTGTCAGGCTCCAATTGTTTTTTTTTTCTTTAAATCCCTTTCTTGGGCGGTTGCACTTCACTTATATGATTGATAGCAAAAAAAAAGCAATAAAAAAAAAGGTCTGATGAAAATAGGAAAGGACACAAACACAAACAGTTTTAGTTATATGATAGCCAATATATATAAAAAAAAATTATAGGAGTACTCACAATAAAAACATAACAAGTAAATTGTAAAAAAAAATAAATTAAAGAGTTTGCAATTATAATCCCAAAACAAATCAAAAATAAAATAAAGCTATGATTAAATGAATGGATGGTAGTGAGATGATATTTAACAAAATATGATATGATTTACAATGAGATGAGTAAAATTTACACTCATCTAACATACAAATTAAGTTTACTCTTGACTCAAGTTAGCTACACTAGCTACCGATTTAACGCAACATAAATAGTTAGCAATCAATAAAATATGCACACATAAATAAACGAAACTCCAACACAAGGGAGTGGAAAGATTCCCACGTGGCGCTACTTCAGCGAATATCTGATAACACGTGGCGAGGGGGGACAGGTTGCAAATACTTTTCCCACATATATATATATATATATATATATATATATTTTTTTTTTTTTCTAAGTGGATAACGGGATGATAAGTCGATGTGTTGAATGGAAAATTTTAATAGTTCAGCTATGTTTGTTTTTTAAATAAAATTTTCCATTCAACACATCGACTTATCATCCCGTTATCCACTTAGAAAATAAATACTAGAAGTCGTGATCAATCAAACTATATATATATATATATATATACATAGGTATATATATATAAATATATATATAGATATATTCATAAAGCAGGTAATTAATTTTTAATTAATAATCTTATTATTAATTACGCAGGCTAATGTTCCATGAGTGCTGCAATTTATTCAAAGTCACATTTGAGCTATTAATAATCCGTATACGACATTTGCTTAGTCTCAAACGGCCTATATCCGCAATTGCGATCTTGTAGTGGCGAAGACTTTCAATAAAAAGACCGTATGCGCTCACATTCGCTCCGGGGAAAACTCACGGAATTGCCCCGCGCATGATCCACTCAGTAATGTTTATTTTTCTTACAAAAAAAGGAAATTTGAAGGAACGGGAAAAAGAATAATACTAACACAGAAATTATACGAGATAAACAAAACCAACTTGTTAGTTAATTAAGAATAAAAGAATGTTGAATTGCAGCAATTTAAGTGTTCTAAATAGTTTGAATTACCCGCCAATTCATTGACGTTAGAGGGCAGCATAACCCTGAGGACCGTCACGCACCGCTCCGAGAAGACTCTCTTCTTGCCGGTCGACTGTTACAGCGTCAACACGTGTTTCTTTTTCTTTTTACTCATTCTCGTAGTTATTACAATTTATACTAGTTTAATAAAGCATTCCTTGTTCGTGTTGTATACTTGTTGTGCGTTATTTACATTCCACGTAAACCAACAGGTTATGGGCCCAGTATACCCGTAAGTGTATTTAACGTTACAGTGTGCACGCGGACACGTGTGAGTTTTTGTTTTTTCCTTTTTTTTTCTGTGAAAGGGGCACTGAGAGGGGCTGATCGTCCGAGAAGTAGATTCGTGTGACGCTCCTATCGCGGTATTAATAAACGGGTGCGGAAATGGCACAGGACGCGGATAAATATCGCATTCCCCTGTTCGACGGAACGAATTTTAGCAGTTGGAAGTTCAGAATGGAGACGCTGCTGAACGAGATGGACTTGTTGTCGTTTGTGGAAAAGCCGTACACCGACATGGTGGAATTTCTAGCTACCGACACGGCGCAACAAAAGACTGCTAAGGAGGTGACCCTGGAAACGTTAGGAAAGCGCGATCGGAAATGTAAATCGCAGCTAATACTAAGGATTGCTGACAGCCACTTGGAATACGCAAAAGACAAGGTAACTGCATTTGATTTATGGTATTCACTAGGCGAGACTTTTGAAAGGAAAGGCATAGCTAATCAATTACTCGTGCGAAAAACGTTACTAATGACTAAATTTAATGCAAGTAGTGATACATTAATTAATCATTTTTTAAAATTCGATAAACTAATTCGCGATTTACGCTCGACTGGAGCTACCGTGGAGGAAACAGATATCGTCTGTCACCTTTTATTGACAATGCCGTCTGAATACGATGTAGTCGTAACCGCAATCGAGACGTTGTCAATAAACGATTTAAAAGTGAGCTTTGTGAAAAATAGGCTCTTAGATGAGGAATCAAAACGGAAAGGTGCTAACAGGAAAACCAGTAACACCGTACCCCCGACAGCATTCACTACAGGACAGAACTCGTCAAATAAAAATGAAAATTCAAGTCGTAAAAACAATGCTCAATCTAAGTTTAAGTGTTATAGGTGTGGTAGAGTAGGACATAAACGGTCAGAATGTTTTGCCAAACTACCAGAGAATCCTGGAACGAAAAATAAATCTGCAAATGTAGCCAATAATCAACAAGATGGTGCAAATGATGAAGAAAACAATGTCAGCTTTGTCGCATTCAAGGGAAATAACTCATCAGACGACGGAAAATGGATCCTAGATTCTGGAGCAACCGATCATTTAGTTAGTGGTGATGTACAATTGGACAATGTAAGGAAATTGGAAAAACCCATGAACATCAAAGTCGCTAAGTCAGGTTCGTACTTGCAAGCTTTAATATGTGGCGAACTTACTGTATCTAGTTATGTAAACGGAAAGGAAGTTAAAATAGTAATTAAAAATATTTTGTCAGTACCGGGACTCATTAATAACTTGCTTTCGGTGAGGAAATTAGAAATGAATGGCTATCGAATAATTTTTGAAAACTCACAAGGGTTAATTCAAAGGGGAAATCGTGTGATTGCAATAGCAAAACGAGATAATACTCAATTATATGTTTTGAACCTTAATCAAAGTACAGCCATGCTAACTAGTAACAATTCAGATACAAATATTAAATTATGGCATCAAAGGTTAGGACATTTGAATTATGAGAGTATCAAGAAGTTACAACCTCAAGTAGATGGAATGAATCTGGATATGTCAAATTTGCCAACAGAAAAGTGTTTAAATTGTATTGAAGGAAAGCAGGCACAGCTACCACATAACAAAAGTCGGACTCGTGCTAACAGACCGCTGCAACTAATTCATAGCGATTTGTTTGGACCAATTACGCCCGAATCTTTTGATGGTAAGAAATATAGTCTTACTTTAATTGATGATTACACACACTTTACAGTGGTATATGCGCTCGAATCAAAATCGGAAGTGTTGCATTATTTTAAAATGTATTACGCGATGGTTTCGGCTCATTTTAACTTGAAAATAAGTAGATTCAGATGCGACAATGGACGTGAGTACATGTCAACTCAAATAAAAGATTTCTTTATTGAAAAGGGTGTGCAGTATGAATTCACAATTCAGTATACACCTCAACAAAACGGAGTCGCGGAGCGAATGAATTGTACCATTATAGAAAAGGCTCGTTGTATGATACTTCAATCCAAACTAGGGAACACATTTTGGACAGAAGCCGTCCGCACGGCAGTGTATCTAATAAATCGTAGTCCTACATCGGCACTGAAAGGAGGGGTGCCAGCAACCAAATGGTTCAACGAAAAACCCAGTTTGAATAAACTGAGAGTATTTGGGTGTACAGCATTCTTACTTATACCTAAGGAACTGAGGAAAGGAAAGTTTGAAAGCAAATCTCTCAGATGTTATTTCACCGGTTATTGTCCGAATGGTTATAAACTGTGGTGTCCGGAACAAAGAAAAATTATTACGGGCAGGAATGTAATCTTCAATGAAGACAATTTCGTTTTTGACGGAACTTACAGTGATGACTGGATCCCTGTTATGGAAGAACAAAATGACAAAATTGTGGAAGTAGAAAAGGAAGAGGAAGACAGTCAAGAAAGCGAATCCGATGACGAAGTAGAAGAGCAAATCCCAGACATAACGGAAACACCTCGACGAAGTAAAAGGACCGTAAGAAAGCCAAGTCACTTAACGGACTATGCTGTTTTGGCATTAAATGCTGAAACATTCGTGGAAGACGTACCTGAAAGTTTTTCCGATGTAGAGAAGCATAAGGATAAAGAACGTTGGAAACAAGCTGTAAAAGAGGAACTGGAATCATTAATAGAAAATGAAACCTGGACATATACGACATTACCACCAAACAAGAAGTCTATAGACTGTAAATGGGTCTTCAAACTCAAGCGAGACATAAATGGAGATATTGAAAGATATAAGGCTAGACTCGTAATTAAAGGCTGCTCACAGAGAAAGGGATATGACTATGAAGAGACATACGCGCCGGTAGCACGTTATGGAACTCTAAGAACAATGTTATCTCTAATAAACCAGGAGGATTTAGTTGTTCAACAGATGGACGTTAAGAATGCCTTTCTTCATGGAAAACTCAAGGAAGAAATATACATGAAGATTCCTGAAGGTTTGAAAACCAGAAACGAGCAGGTATGCAAATTAAATAAAACCTTATATGGATTAAAACAAGCCCCCAGGGCATGGAACGAAACATTCGACGAATTTGTCAAAGAATTAGGAATGAAACAATCAAATGTGGACAAATGTTTATACATAAGTATAACTGAAGGCATTAAAACATACCTTCTACTCTACGTTGACGATATGCTAATTGCAGGAAACGATAAGTTGAAAATCGCTGAAGTTAAACTTAAAATAGCAAAAAGATTCCACATGAAGGATATAGGAGAACCGCAAACCTTTTTGGGTATCAACATCTTTAGGAAAAATGGGAAAATTCATCTCAGCCAATCAACATATCTACGCAACTTGCTAAGAAGATTTAACATGCAAGACTGTAAACCAATTAGTACACCGATGGAAGTCAATCGTGCATTTAACACAGAATCCTTGGAAATAGTCACAACTAAACCTTGTCGCGAACTGTTAGGATGCCTAATGTACATAATGTTAGCTACAAGACCTGATCTGAGCGCTACGGTCAATCACCTAAGCAGACAGCAGAACAACCCATCAGAAGCACTTTGGAAACAATTTAAACGCGTTCTAAGGTATATTCAAGGAACACTCGATCTTAAGCTGTGTTATCGTAAAGGAAGAGAGGAAGTCTTGGTTGGATACGCTGATGCGTATATACAAACGTGTGTTTCTCTTTCTTCAACAGAAGCCGAATATGTAGCCCTGGCAACCGCAACTTCTGAACTCCTATGGATGAAAAATTTACTCACTGATCTACGAATTAGCTTCAAACTACCGATACAGATATATGAAGATAATCAATCGTGCATTCATCTTCTTCAACGATGGGAACATCGTCGTTTGAAACACATCGACATAAAATATAATTTTATACGTGATCTTTACTCAAAGGGAACTATAGACGTCAAGTATACTCGATCAGAGGATCAAATTGCAGACATATTAACAAAAGGTTTGCCAAATACTCAATTTGTCAAGCTACGAAATTTATTGTGCGTGATTTAGGGATCATGTTTGTAATTGTTCATGTACTAATATGAGTTTGTTTTTTTTTAGTTTACATTTCTTTTGGGAACCATTAAATTGAGGAGGGGTGTTGAATTGCAGCAATTTAAGTGTTCTAAATAGTTTGAATTACCCGCCAATTCATTGACGTTAGAGGGCAGCATAACCCTGAGGACCGTCACGCACCGCTCCGAGAAGACTCTCTTCTTGCCGGTCGACTGTTACAGCGTCAACACGTGTTTCTTTTTCTTTTTACTCATTCTCGTAGTTATTACAATTTATACTAGTTTAATAAAGCATTCCTTGTTTGTGTTGTATACTTGTTGTGCGTTATTTACATTCCACGTAAACCAACAAAGAATAAGTAATTTGAATTTAAACTAAGCCGAAATAAAATCAGTTGGCAACACAACAGCTGCGCTCCCTCACTGTCAAAACGGAAGGGAATGCAACTAAAGAAATAAATAATACAAGTGTCAAATGGGTTAATATCATTAGCTGCGTTCAGTACAACTCATCAGTTGCCAGCACTGACCTATTAAGCGCTGAGCCCGTCTGAACGGTATATTTTGCCACTGTTGCCAACCGTGTAAACTTTTATCAACTACATAAACATAAAGCTCAAAGTTTTGAATTTAAATAAATGATTTAATTAGTTTATGAAGCCACTACTTAGCGAGATATAATATATTTTCAATAAGTAATGCCATCTAAGGTGAAGGTGTAGGATAAGATTACCCTGAAGTTGGCAACGAAGTACGGCAATTGATTATCTTTATCATTTTTTACTTCTCTCACTCAAGTTATTACAGCGTTAATATTACGTTGTAATCTCATTTACCCATGTTGCTCCTTTTTCCGTTTAAAAACATATATAACTGCTATGTAATTTGGTTTTGACATGATGAATTTATTTTTTAAATAAAAGCGCGGAACAAGCGAACTTAGATGTATGATGAGTAAAATGACAAGCGCTGCCAGCAAACAATAGTCATCAAGCGCGTTCAGTACGCATGATGAGTCGTCCTGAACGCGGCCATTAAAATGGTGCAAAATAGAAACCATATGTGACAAGTACTAGAAAGGATTAACCGATTTAATTGTTGGTAAGTAACCTCTTATAATCAATAAATAATTAATAAGAATAATTACCGAGTTGATTAAATTCTCATATCATTTCAAGTTAAGTCATTAGCAACAATAATGGAATGGAATAAGGATTGGGTAATTTAAGACTATAAGGATAAGAAGAAAACAACAAGGAATGCCACAAAAAAAATGTATGAGTGCAACTCCCAACCATCCAGGGATTCCAATTAAACCGATGATTGTTACACCGTTTTAAACTATACCTTATTGCTTTTCTTATCTGGTAAGTAACAATAAACTAATTGTAAATACATTAATATACATATAAATTAAAACGATTCAAGTAAAACAAATCTCCTAACAACTGTCTGGCATGAATTAATTATTATTCTATGTTTAGCCGATACTCCGAAGTGCTGGATACTGATTAATGCAGGCAACTCAAACTACTCGGCGAAGTAGTGCTTGCCTACGATGGATAACAGATTGAGATAAGTGTTGGAACAATATTCTTTAAAGGGTTAACGTACTTGTATTTCTTTTTTTTTTTCTAGGTGCAATGGAAAATCAAACCGTAACAACTGGTTAACTGTTAATGAATAAATAAATATGGCAGAGCATTTTGAAGTTGCTAGGTTACAATCTGTAGCATCTATAAACGAAGACCTCAAACATAGTCAATTTTAACTTAATAAAAACTCAACTTCTTACTGTTTCAAAATCCAAATCCGAGGTATCATAAGTACCAAATTTTAAACTAAACAACGAATCCATATCTAAATCTTCTTCAATTTGTCTTTTAAGTTTTACAATCTCACTTAATCTTCTCTGGAACAACCATGTTGTCGAGATAGCTTCGAAAGTATCTAGAAAACTAGGATTTCTTAATAGATGTAAAAAGTTTTTTATTTCTGTTCTACTTTTGCATATACATATTTAAAACTTATATTTGTCTTTGTATTGAATATTGTTTCTGAGTATTGGAAACTACACTATTTTTGTAAACTTTATTCTGAAACGAGCTACATTGCCGATCCAAACTTGTCTACTGACTTAGATACATTACAACACAGGCGTGATTTTGCAAATTTTTGCATTTTTTATAGATATTTTAATGGATGATGTAAGACCGAAATTTTTAATTAGGAAAGATTTTTTATCAACAAATGGAACAAGCTGACTGCTTAAATCTAGTCTTCCATGTAATAGTATTAGCGAGAGTGGTTTTACTCGTTGAAATTCAAAACACATTTTGAAATAAAAATGACCAAAGTTGACGTATTTTGATATAAATTAATTGTAAAATATATTTTTTTGTGTATTTGCTTTTTTAAGGGTCTAAAACTCAAAAAATCTGCAAAAATATGTCTATTTTTTAACATAAACTCTTACAAATACACATTTTGCAGTTTTCAGAGGAATTATACACCAAGTATTATTAAAAATTTTAGTTTTGCAAACAATTTTACACAGAAAATAGTCAGTGTTGTGCTTATCTGGCGTAGAAAAACCTATCTAAAAAAAAATTTGTACAACGTTTTTTTTTATTTAAAAAATATTTTATTTAATTTTTTTTTTAATTATTTGGCTTATATTTTTTTAAGCTTATTTCAGAAGTATAACAAAGACATCTTTTGTTGCTTGAAACAATTTTGACCTATTTTACTCTTTGTTTGATAGTTTTTGCGCTTGCGGCACAAATTTAGACTCGATCTATTGGCGCCAAAATTTGAGAATATTATTATTTTTGGCATTCAAACATAAATCCGACCGGCGCTAATTAAAATTTGATAAAAAAAAGTTTTTAACCACACCCTTGTGTTTATAATATTTTTTGTAAAAATGAAAAAAATAATTAATTTTATAAACATTTCTTTCTAGACAGATTTTTCTACGGCCGATGAGTACAACACTGACTATTTTCTATGTAAAATTGTCCCCAGAATTCAAATTTTTAATAATATTTGGTGTATTGTTCCTCTAAGCGCGGCTAAACGTGTATTTGTAAGTGTTTATGTTGAAGAATTGTCCTGCTTTGCAGATTTCTTGAATGGTTTAAACTCAAATACACAAAACAAATTTATATTCTCCAATTAATTTACATCAAAATACGTCAACGTTGGCGGTTAAAAAATATTTAGAAAAATCTTATAGATAAAGTATAGAAAGATTTTTAAACAAAAAATGCAATTAAGTTAAAAACGACAAAAAAACTTAAAAAACGTAGAATTTTTTTTAATGGTTTTATACCCTCATAAACCGATCAAAAGACTACTTATAAGTTATAAAAACTGAAAAAAAATACTAAAGCAAATTTCTCAATGCTCTGGTCCGTATGAAATGGAATTGCCCACTATTAGTTATTATGCACGCTTGATCATTTCCTCATTGACTGCTAAAGAGGAAAATGGGTGTAATGCAATAAGAAACATCTTTGGTGTTTTTAAAAGAGTTTGGCAATGAACGAGGAGAAGATTAGATGATTTCATAATAGCTGGTGGTAGTCATTTGTAGCAGTTTTTGTAATAACGAATTTTGAAAGTAATAAAGTACATTTTTTTTGAAAAGCTTTTAACGCACCATAACTTTGCACCAAAGCAACATTCCCAGATTTTTTATTTAAATTGCCCAATGAACGTTTTTAATTTGTTCTGCATGTTTAGTAAACAATATGGCTTTTTATGAAATGCCGAATAAGGTTTACTAAAGTAAAATACATTAGATACACAACTACCCTTTAATTAAAGAGCCGTTTTTTATATATTATATCATTAGGATACGACATAGGCACAGTCGGATAAGGTTATAGAACATTATTATAGAAAATGTACTGATTGATTAAATAACATAACTTAACTTTTCTATTATACGTTTACATATTTTTCGATTTTATCTCTTATAGCACATTTAAAAGAAATGCTCTGTTAGATAATCATACAGCAGAAAATAGTAGTATATTTAGTTTAATTTACATACATACTGCTTCACAGACTTACCCTGTATATGGTGAATGAATGTTATAAAATCGGATTGTGGGTTTTTTAATACTTTTGTACTATAAACCTAACAATTGTATTCATTCCAACTGCTTAGTAATTGATAATATAATAAGTGAAATAAATGTGTTCGTCGTAAATGTAATAAAATAAATATAAAATAAAAAGAAAAACGATTTATTCATATCTTCATAGTTTTCTATATTCCAGTACGTTTTTTACTTCTTTTTTTAAATTTTATACGTATTCAGTAAGTTTATATATTTCAACGAGGATGCATTGATTTAAGTCTCTATATTATGTATTTTAAATTTGTGTTTGTCATTTAATATTGTGTACGTAAAATTTATGGATAACGGAGTCGTTTAATGGATTAAGGTATGTAATTATATGCCAATATTTAATTTTTATGTTTATTGAGTAATGTGATCACGCAATCTTCTATACTTTTACTACGCGCTTTTGTCGAAAATGTTTATATAGTGATAATGTCATGTTTTAATAGTTGTTGCAATATTTATATATTTTACGCAGGTCATAGAGATAAAATCTATTGTATTGTTAAGCATTATGTTATATACTAAAGTGAGTATTTTTCTAATGTGTCAGTTATTTCGTTCTATTACCTATAATAATAATAACATGATTATAAATACCAATATTTAGGTTCGGCTTTGTGATCATTTAATGTATTTATATTAATATTACAAAAGTATTAATATTATTGATATAACGTGATTATTACTATATGTTTATTAATTAAACAATAAAATAATTCATTAAGTTTTTAATCACAATACTACTAGTTTTGACCTTAACAAAGTTAACTGAATAAAAAAAAACGTATAAATGAAAAATATATACTACAAATAGAACAGAAATTATTTACTTATATGTGTACATATTGCCACAACAAAACAATACAAAATTTAAATGGTAGTAATTTCGGAATCACAAATATACATGGAGTCATACTGCAAAGTATACCTATATTTGGGTTTCAATTAAATTACAAATTAATCAATATGAATATTTGATACTAAATAAATCATAATCTTACAATTGAGTAATAATAGACATATTATCGAATCGGTAGCTGTAGGCAGACGCCATGGTAATAAATTATCGGTTTGAGAAAAATAAAATTCTTCAATTGAGAAACTTGTATTTCCAAAGCCGTAGAATATTAACAATAAATTATTCTACTTTACAACAGCTGTAAGTTGATACTTATTAAATGAAAGCTGTTATACGAAAGACGAAAAAACTCTTTATTCAAACGCCTCATGACATTAAAATATACATCATCTTCGTTTGTAATGAAGACCTACTACTATTCGTAGTCTGATTGTGATCTGCTTGGTCACGAAGGGTGAAATCCTTTGTTAGTGTCGCTTAATTTGAGGTGGAATTTGAACTTAATATTTTAACCTGATACTAATATAACATGGAGCCGTTAGTACCTTAATATATATGTTAACTGTTTTCTATAAACATAATAAACCGACAATTAAATAACTATAATTAAATAAAAAATCTTTGTATAATTAATATGTTCTCCTAAGAACATAATGTTAAATAAATCATCTTTCATCCATACAATGTATCTATTCTTAAAATTTATAAATTATAAAGCACGCTCATATATTAAAAAAAGATATTCATTAAAAGTTGGTGATTGTATTGTTTGGTCGCCCACCCGCATCACACCTTCTATATATTGGAACATAAATTTCATCAATTTCCATAAAATTCGGCGCCAACATTCAATTAACCACCTGCTTACTAGATAATATGCCAAGGGTAAAATTAGTTAAAAATCACAATTTATCAATATTCCAATAAGCTACTGACAATTAATTTAAATTTTTTAGTATATCTGCGCCCACAATCTAAAACGAAACCAATGAATGATGCTCGGTAACCTTTTATATTCTATGTATATTTGTTCTCATTTTAATATTTAATTTAAAATGATTACTTTAGCCCTTGTTAATATATACACCTAGGAGCAGGTGATGTACAAATTAAACAAATATGTTATTATTTTTATATACAGAGAACTAAATTAGGCATTCAGATGATAGCTCTTATTAGTAGTTTGTGTGAGTAACAAAGTGGCTGATTTATTATACCTCAACTACATTTATATCAAATTATTGGAATTGACAAAATAATTAATTCAAAACAATAAAAAAATTGATTACACTGATCAAACATATACTATTATTATTGTGTAGATAGTATCTAAGATTTTAGATTGGTGCACGTTTTATTATTATTAAAATTATTTGGATGACGATCTTGCCGAGACTTTATTTTAAGGTGCATTTAAATTAAAGCGTTTACCAAAATACTATTTAGCAAACATTCGCATTTGTCTGCAAACATGATAGTTTCAAATGTAGTAGTTTTGCTATCGAAAAATCAGTTACTAGCAGAACATAACTAATACTTTTTGGTTTATTGACATTTTTAAAATAAACAATTGTTTTTAATAAACGATATGTGACTAAAATATGTTTTGTCAAAATTTAAAAAAAATAATAGTTGATTATCGAAAGCGTTATAGTTTTGTCTAATTATAGGATTTTTTAAATTTATCTGGAAACCAGGTGAGGAACTACTGATACTTAGGATGAACGGAATCTAACATTTTCATTTATCAAGAATGATGAAGGAACTAAAGCTTTAATTTGGATATTGAGAGCTCCAATCTTTTTTTTAAGTTGGAGAAAAATCATAATCTTTTTCTTTTTTAGTCAATGTAAGTCAGATTTTGACTAATTATCAATCACACCTTTCTTATTTTTATGTCACTACTTATACCAAATAAATATGTTACTATTACAAAGTTAACAACATTATTTTCTTGTTTTAAAATGATCGGCTGGGATTGACAAAGTTTATTGTTTTCTACACAAATGATTATAATTCTAAACTTCCTATTTTTTTCCAAATGGTTATATTTTACTTGTTTAAATTCTGAAAAAAATATTTTGTAAAGATTGGTTTTAATACAAAAAAATATTGATGAAATAAAACAATAACTAAGTTTATATCACAAATACTTTATGATTTATTTGGTGGTGTATGATGAAAGATTGAGAAGTTTAATTAGAGATATTCGAGCGGTAAGTAAATTTATCAGGAAAGTGCGAAAGAAAAATAAACAGTTAAGAGAAATTTATAAAAATGACAGTACCAGAAAGAAAATAAAAATATGTGGAATAGATTAAAAGTGACAATACTTGATTGTGCAAGTGGAGTGACGGTGGTTGGAAATATAAAACTAGCAGTGAATGAAAAGAGAGAAGCATATAAAAAGTGAATTGCAGAAAAAATAAGGTGGAAAAAAGTAGGTTATAAGATGTGTACAAAGAGAAAAACAAGGGATGCAAGAGAAAAGTTGTGGCATTCAGAATGGTTGTGGAGAAATGATTTGGAATGATGGCGGTATTAGAGAGCGCTGGAGAAAATATTTTGAGCAATTGTATAGAGACAGTGTGAATTTTACTGTAGACAAAAGAAAGACTGGGAAGTATTTAGCTATAGTTTGATATGTCACAATAGCATTATATACTAGTTGTCAGTAAAAAGAACATTTTGATGAATTTATCTTTTTAGTATAAAAACAAAAGAAATTTTATTGTTTGTTTTTTAGATTAACTGTGAAGTGACAGTACAATTTTATTGTGCAAATAAGTTGATCATTTTTTTAAATTAAATTAGAATATAATTTGAGTTTGTCAACGTGGCGTTTTTCAACAATTAAGCAATTTCGAACGCATAGAATAATTGGGTTTAGAAAAGATGGTTTTATTTATGATATTGTCCATCAAATTAGCAGAAATGTCAGTACAACAGCTTGATGTTGGCATAGATAGATTGAGTTACAGGAACAACTGCGTAGATTACGACCTGGATGCTTTAGAAACACTACATAACGTGAACTTTGGGTTCTTTGGTTTGTCGCTTTCCGGGACCGATTTTTAACAACAAGAGCAATTAATGATGTTTGGGCAGAGTTTTTTATTTGTTTGTTTTTAATTTCTCACTACTAAGATGTACCGTTTGGAATAGTGCAAAGAGAGACTATAATAGGTCGATTAATGGAAGCAATTTTTTTTAGCAAAAAATTGAGTTTTTTTTGTATGCCTACGACGCTCACATAGTTTTAGAACTAAAAAAATTACAAAGCTAAAGTTTCTATGGAATTCCTAGAACTAGCTACTGTTGATTTACTTCGATTGCTTTATTGTTCTCTAGACCTATTACCTATTGAACACATATAATGTATTTGTAAGAATAAATTTGTGATAAAAACGTAGTAAATTGTTTTATTATTTCATTAACATGAGTTATCACGTAGTAGATAATTATATAAAAAAAGAGTTTTTGAAGAGTTAAAATTGACCAAGTTGAGAATACTCTATTCAGATATTGTTCCAAGGATCTTTGTTTATTGATGATAGATTTATGCCCGGTTGCACCAACGCACCTTAAGCTGTAGCTAAAGCTTAAAGCTTGCTTACATCTTAAAGTCTCCTTAAAACGTTGCACCAACACAAAATTATCTCACATTGACACATGTTGCCCTTACATCTAAAGTAGTTGATTTCTATGATTTAAACTCTATTTTATTGGTTATGTTTATTAAAAGTATAAACATTGATGACATATGAATAATAATGTATATAAAAATAAATTATTTTATTATAATAATATAAGTGAAATCAACTTTGATAATTAGAACAATATTAGAGTAAGTAATTAAATAATTATAAAATAATATTATTACAAATTATTATCATTGCGTTTTAGGACTTTTAAGATACAACTGTCTGTCTCTACATCTATTGTTAGTTGGTTGAATTGCATTTTGCGCAGTTGCCAAACGTATTTTAATGCTAAGGTAAGACGCTGTCACATTTAATTGGTACAACAAAATGTAAAACTTAAGGCGCCCTTATTGCAAAACCGCTTTAGCTGAGCTGCACCTTAAGTTGCGTTGAGGCAACCGAGCATTAAACCTAGAAATTTTAAGATGCTTTGTTAATTTGTTAATATGGTTTTTGGAAAGTATAAAGAATAAAGGGTCTTATCATCTGCAAAACTATGACTAGGTTTTTAGGTTAGTTGTAAAACTTTTTTAATGTAACTCAAAAACGAAGTCGGCGAAAAAGCAGAAAGTTAAAACCATTATTTTTAACTATAATTTTTCTGTTGTTAAGAAAGCTATTGATAAGATTAACAGGTTTGTGAAGAAGACCTATACAATAGAGTTTGTTAATAAGATAAGGATGATATACCCTGTCAAATGTTTTGGAGATGTCTAGTGCTACTGCAAGATTTTTTCTATATTAGCCTAAAGTAAATTTTTATTTATAACTAACATACAAGGTTTGTTTGGAAAATACGATGTGACGTGTCAAGGCGTTGTGGAGAGGCGGTCCGGTCCGGTGGTCCCTTCTCGCTATCCAATCCACTCAGCTCTTAGTTCGAGCCAGAGAACTTTGCGAGTAAGTAGGTGTTTACGTCTGCTTGTAGTAACCCTTTTTTACCTGCCGTCGGCATGGAGCTCTTTCTGGTTGAAGAACAGCGCATCAACATCTCAACATCAAGTTTCTTGCAAAGCTAGACAAGAATGTCCGTGAGATTTTTGAGTGTTTGAAACAAGTTTACGGAGACAATTTTCTGAAAGAACTTACCGTCAACAAGTGGTTAAAAAAGTTCCGGGAAGGCCGAAAAAACGCAAAAGATGACCTTTCCTCAGGGCGCCCCTCTACATCGAGTTCTGAGGGAAATGTTGAACGAATTTGGGTTTGTGTTCTTAAAGATCGTCAATTGACAGTTAGAATGATAGTTAACCCCCAAAACAATTGTCTACGAAATTCTGAATGAAAAACTTAACTTTTGGCCCGAAGCTCAATCACCGTGACAGAACACCCGCCTTATTCACCTAATTTAGCCCTTTACAACTTTTTCCTGTTGCCAAAATGAAAAATGGTGCTTTGGGGGCGGCACTTGGGGGATGTGGAAGCCATCAAGGCAGCAACGACACGGCAACTGAAAAGCCTCACAACTCAAGACTTTCAGCGATCTTATCAACAGTGGAAATTTTTATCAAAATCTATATACATATATACACGGTGTCCGGAAAATACGTGTACAACGTTTGACGACAGACTCCTGACGTCAAAATAGGTCGATCTAAGCCGACTTAGTTATATCCAAAACTGTTTCGTTTAGCCGGTAGAGGGCGTCAAAAAAAACAAAAGTATAACAAAGTTGAAAGTATCTATTGTAAGAAACTAAGTAAAACAAAAACATTACTTAAGCAAATGTGTAAAATGACCGCCATCTTGCTGAATACACTTATTAACACTCTTTAAAAAATGATATTAAACCCTATCTAATGTCTCGGGATTATTAAAATGGTTGCCTGCATTTAAAATCCGCTGCAATAAATCATCGCGTGTGTTTACCGGAGTCTTGTAAACTTCTGTTTTAATAGCGCCCCACAAAAAGAAGTCACACATATTTAACTCAGGAGAACGTGGTGGCCATTTTACTGGTGCATCATTGCCTCTTCCAATCCATCGGTTGGGATATTGATGATGTAAGTATTGCCAAACGGCAACGGAAAAATGGGGCGGGGCACCATCATGCATATACCACATTTCTCTCTCTCACATGGAAATAGGGAAATCATTTAACTGATTATAATTTACATTGTCAAACTAATCAACCAAATAATTATTGAAGAAAACATTTATCAATTTAACTCAAATCCTATAAATACAAAAAATTGTTAAGATAATTGTAATACTAACTCTATAGATATATCCAGATTAGCTAAAATGTTACCTGTATTTTATGGCGAAGGGAAGACGCACCCAGTAGATTTTTGGAATAGATTACAATTCCTTATCAATACATATAATGTGCCATTTTTTAAATTTATGATTTTTTTATAATGGTTTTACTGGCAGTGCAAAAAAACTGCAAACATTGCAATTACACTTATCTCGGAAGGAAGTTTAAAATGTGATGAAACAAGTTGAGTTTTACGAAAAACTTTTTGAAAAACGCAATTTTTTTACTAGGTTATAATAGACAATATAATAGAGAATACAATGTAAATTTTTGTGCTAATGACTATAATAGGCCGCGAAACGTAGAACATCAACAAAACACTAAAGATAATTACTGAGACGCATATAATAACCGATACAGACAACCACCAAATAAAACCGAAAGAAATAGAATAAATGTTATCGATATTGCAGACGAGAGTGACTATTTTTTGAGAAACGAATTGGCCCCCGAAATCTCCGGGTCAGAACTAAATGAGGCGCAAATCAATGTAATTGAAAATAATAATCCGTCGTACGACCTACGTAGTTTGGACTGTCATTATAACTATAAAATACCAGAAATAAAGTGCCTTTTTATAAATATGCAAATACAACATATTAATTTCAATAACCTAGTTGATACCGGTAGCAAAATTTGTTGTATATCAGGAGATGTGTGGGCACAAATTCGTGAGTTTGTATTTTTTTCAACATCTGGAGTTTGCGTTAAAGGGGCATTTTGGGGCAAAAGGCGACCTGTTTCACATCAAATCCAGTTAAAGTTTAAACTAGAAACGCATACGTTTACCCATGAGTTTTTAATAATCTCATAACTAGACTACGAAATAATGGGGACAAATTCGTGAGTTTGTACCAGACATGTCATTTTTTTCAACATCTGGAGTTTGCCTTAAAGGGAGCAAAAGGCGATCTGTTTCACATCAAATCCAATCAAAGTTTAAACTAGAAACGCATACGTTTACCCATGAGTTTTTAATAATCCCTGGTTGAGAAGTAGTCGTGTAACGATCGATCTTCACAATGCTTAATAATCCCACACGTTTTGTCGTACATTACTATACTGGAAATTAAAAGTATTACGATATTTGAAATAAAAACTTATCAATTAAAAACAACAACAAATCTAAGCCAAGAGGAATCTTTAATAAGTCACCTAAATTAAGCAGACTTGTCTCAAGAGATTATAACCTGCTTAAAAACAATATTAACATATTATTGGATTGTTGTAACAAATGGCAAATAAACATTTTTTATATTTTTTTTATATATTTTGGACACTCTCTTCAACAAAATTAGAGTTTTTCAACGTGAATCGTATTTATATAACAAGCAGGAGAAATGTTAAAGAATGACTTTTTTTAAAATATGTTTAATAAAAATGTTTACACAAGCAATTAAGTGGACACACTGTATATTGAATTATATATTGTTTCTCAATTGTTCATCAGTTTTATTGTAGATTGGAATTTTAAGAACAACTTTAAATTAACTGACCAATAATAATAATAATCATAAAAATATTAATACACACACAAACAATAAATGTAGACGGTGCAAAAAAGAACAGGAATCCATTGAGTATATTATAAACGGCTGTAAAATGTTGGCTCTCACACAGTATACAGAACGGCACAACTTGGTTGCTAACATTATTCATTAGCACTAAAATACAATTTAATAAGCAAAGGGGAACTATACTATAAATATAATTCAACAATTATTCTAGAAGCAAATTATACTAGCAATACCAGCAGACCATAACATCGAGGTCAAATATAATGAAAAAATTGATAAGTACTTACCTCTAGTGCACGAAGAAGAAAAAATATGGAAAAATAAAGTGACAATAACTCCCATAATTTTGTTATCAACAAGTATAGTGCCACTAAATTTAAAGATAAACGTAAATGAATTACAACTTAAAGAACATGTTATAACATCTATGCAAAAACATGTAACATCGTTATGTCTTTTCTAAAACAATGACATTTTTTATTGGACCTGGTCCCGAACCCGTGTAATAAATAACTCCCTGGGAAACCTGTGGAAAAAAATTAAAAAAATTAAAAAGTTATTGTACAAAATTAAAAAAAAATATGTAGATAAAAAGAAGTTAAAGTTTTACCAATAATAATATTGGCTATAAGATTCATTTCTACTCCAACCATTAATATGCTAAAGATTCTCAATGCAGAGCAATTAATTTAATTACTTTACCCGTTTATTTTTAAATTTTTAACATTTTATTTTTTACAAAATCTATGTTCATTGGACAATAAGTCAGAAATTTAAAAAAAATCAATAAAAACCAAACATTAAAATTATTGCTATGAATTATAAGAAATATATACTAAAAGAAGATGTTATCGACAAGTGTAGAAAATCCAGCAATCCGTACGTGGCATGTGAAAAACTAGCGCCAACGAAATACACTGACAGGCATAACAAAATTGTAGGAATTATACATCAGAAGTTAGTACAGCAGATCTCAACAACAATTGATAAAAAATCAACTATTTTACACATATACCCCACTACACACACATTGATTTGGGATGTACCAGTTCAAACCGACAAATTATTATGCACAACCGACCCAATATAATTCTAAAAAAATTAAAAATAACAATACTTACCTTATTGATAGTACCAGCAACAGAAAATAATTGAAAAAACAAGAAATTAAAAAGATGTAGAAACAGAAATCAGTTTCAATTCTACCGATAATTATTATTTCTGTCATACGTCACAGACGTAATCTTTAATCAAACTATTAAAAAAATTAACGTTATGTAGTAAAACTTATCACTATCCTAAAAGTCTAAAAATAATATTTTTAATTTATTATTTTATTATTAAAGCATTATATTAAATCCTAAATTCTAAAATGTTTGCAGTTGGGTTTTGTTACAAATGTTATTATTTATACTTATAGCGTCAATTATAAAGAAAAGATAAAACATGTTTTTAATTTTTTAATGTACAATGAAATTGATGATCATTTGTGCATTTTATACCCACTTAAAGTTTTGTTTATTATTATGTATATAGTTTTTTTATATATCAATTTTAATTAAAGTACGTAATTTACTCTTACATAAAACGTGTATCTTTTCATATACACGTAGCGAAGACACATTTTACGACATTTTTTTTGCCCGCGTTTATTTTTTTTACTATAGCCAAAAATACGTTTGCAACTTATCATGAAAAGCCATTTTAAAAACATTCTTTTAAAAATAATGTTGTGATTTTTTCCGAATTTGCACGGCAGTTAAAGTGTTAAATGCAAGGTTTGGTGAAACTAGTAATTATCTTAAATTATTTCACGTTTGTTAGATTATTGTCTAACTTACTGACATTAAAGTCCCAATCAGATTAAATTGTCACTTTACATTTATCAATTTTTTTTGCGTAAGAAGGGCAAAATCTTCAAACGACACTGTCTGGCAGCCCGTGCTGTAGTAGTGTCAGGTTTTTACAGACTAAAAAAACCCACCTTTTACCTTCCTAACCATGAGGTGGTTTGCTTGGCGCCTTTTGCAATGCGATCTTATTGAACTTGTTGTACACCTCTGGTGTTTTACTCCTTGAGCATATTTACCCAGAAAGAGCAAAGTTTGCTTTTCTTGGTGTTTGATCTTGTAAATTCCAGCCCCGGTGACTTTTTTGGTCTTTGGTCCCATCTGCGTACCAGTTAGTTCTTTTGACCGTTCCCAGATATCTGTTCGTTATTCATTTGGTTTGCTGTGGTATTATCACGTCAAATTTTTTGCTGATGCGTGGCCTTTTATATAGTCCGATCTTATTGTTAAAATTTCTTTCTCAAGCAACACCTTTATTATATTAGGTTTGTGGGTTCCAAGGTTTACATCGTGTTCGTTTATCTGCAATCTGAATGCTGTTTGTCTTGCTTCCGTCATTACCATCAGGTAAAGTGGCGGTAATGATAATTGTATTTTTATAGCTGCTATAAGCGTCGTTCTCATTGCTCCCGTTATTAACAGACATGCAAGCCTCTGAACTTTGTCAAGTTTTTTGGGTGTCCTTTTGAGAGTGTTTTTTTCTCTCCATACAAGCGCTTTGTATGTGATAATGGGTCTTACCACCACTGTGTATAACCATTTGGTCATACTAGATTTTAGTCTCCATATACGTCCGACCATTATTTTGGTAGCAAAAAGCACCCGAATATCTTTTGTTGTTATATTTGTTAGATGTGAATTGAAGTTTAACCGAGTATCAAGCGTTAGTTTAAGATATTTGACCTTCTTTGACATCGTGAGCTTGGCTCCATACATCTTTTGGTTTTTTAGGTTTGTGGTGTTTTGCCGTTGTAATTGTAAATCGTTGTTTTGCTTGAGTTCACTGACAACTCCTCTGTTTTGTACCACTTTTCTACGGTATTTAGCGCAATCTGTGTCATGTCTGATACGGTTGCTCCAAACTTCCCGCAGGCAATGATTGTGAGATCATCTGCAAAGCCTAGCGCATAGATGCTCATTTTGTTGAGTATCTGTATTTATTTGTCCATGACTAAGCACCACAGTAGGGGTGAAAGTACGCTTCCTTGTGGGCACCCGTCGGCAACGTTGGTTTCTACAGTTTTTCCATATAATGTTATGATTACTGTCCGGTTTTTGAGCATGAAGTTGAGCCATTGTTGGACGAGAGGGTTTATTTTTTGGCTTTTCATTGCTTTTGCAATGGATTTGAAGGTAGTATTGTTAAATGCTTTCTCAATATCTAGAAAAGCATTCAAAGCTTTGTCTTAGATGGTGTTTTTGCGTTTGCTGACTAGTTGGTTTATACCTAATTTGCAGAATTTACCCGTTTGGTAGGCATACAGGTATGCTGGTGCAGTGACCGGGCCTTTAGCACTCTGTCCTGTAAGTGCCTGTCAATTATTTTTTCTAATAGCTTTTGCATAAAGGATGTCAAGCTGATTGGTCTTTAGGATTTTGCCAGGTCATACGTGGGTTTCCCCGGCTTTAGTATAAATATTACATTGACTACTCTCCAGCTGCTTGGTATTGGTAAAAGTGCTAAGTTTTTTCTGAGGATCTTGCATAGAGGTTTTTCAGCACTGCAAACTCTTTCTTTAACATGATGGGGATAAATTCTATTGGTTCCTGGCAATTTGAATGGTTTGAATGTGTTGATCCCCCATTTCAGGATGACCTGATTTATTATGGTCTTTGCTTTTTTCCAGTTCCTTTTGTTTGTCGTTTTATTTGGCAATTGCAGGTCTTTGTGATTACAATCTTACGTTAGCATAGAGCCCGGGAAGTGTGTATGTAGCAGGTCTTGCAGAGTGCCCTTGACTGATTCTGTGTCTATGCTTAAGGCTTTTTGAAGACGCGAGTATGTGGGGCCGTTTAGAACGTCCTCTGATTATTTTCTCTTTCATTCTCTTTTGGTTTTCTTTATAGCTTTATTATAAACTGTAAGACTAGTTTTATATGTGGCCTAGTCACCGTTCTTTTTGGCTTTGTTGAATAGCTTTCACTAGAAAGCGGATACTAATCCGCCTTTGCTTTGCTCTGCCCTTTGTTTCACCAAATGATCTTGTTGAAAATGTGCTTGACTGTGCTAAGGAAACTCCCTTCAAAGGCGGTTTTGATGGAGTTGACAAATATATCAGTTATTACCTCTAATTGTTGTGATGTTTTTGCAGCTTTTCTTCGATTAGGCCAAGTAGTATCTTGTTGTATAGATCCCAATTAGTTTTTTCAGCTTTCCAGAAAGACAGATTTTTTTAGATTTGATATTAAATTAGATGTATGCATGATCAGACAATGAGAGCTCGTCCGACAAGTACTACTTTTTAATTACTTTACTTAGATTAAAATTTAATAATAAAACGGTGTGATAGATCAGTTATAGACTGTTAGCGTAGCACCTTGACAGTCCGGGGTTCAATCTTCGAAACATGAGTAAATAATAACTTGTTCTTTATCTACCGGGATGATTCGGAAGTCACCTAATAAGCCGTTGGTCCCATCAACCTCCTTCAAACAAGTTGTAAGACTTTTGGGTCGATGTAAAATAGCTGTAAAACGCAAAAAAATAATAAAATTTGATTTAGTTTTTTTCAACTTATTGACAAAGTTTAGGATTTTGGTGTTGCCACATCATAACCGAAAAAACAGTTTGTAAATATTAATATTTATATATTATTTAATTATTTTTTAAAATTTATTTTATACTATATACTATATTACAACATGCAAATAACAAAAATAAATTGTGTACTATCGGTAATGCCATAATATATTGATTTTTGACATTACATAATCAATAATACTGAACCAAGTCCACTTTATAAAATTTTAAAGTTAGACCCTGCACAATGTTGCTTAAAGTATATAGTTTTCAGTGGTGTAGTGAACCAAGTACCTTACTTATTTTATTTACCGATAGATAGGGACAGATGTTTTTCACTTTTGTGCAAAAGTGAACTAAGTCCACGTGTTTGTTTACATCTGCTTTCATGTGAGTTTTTTAAAAAGAAAAGAAATTGAACTGCAAAAATTACTTTATCTATATTGTGCTGAACAAGGAAAGGCAAGTTTAAAAACTAACAAAAAATTAGTTTTGTAAAAATTTGTATGTCTGCACATTTGATTTCTAAAACTAACTACATCAGTGGCGAATTACAAAAGAAATTTGTATGTGTACAATTTTGGTATACATTTTTTTAAAGCAGGTACCAGCTACTATGCATGTTTGGGACGATACGGAAGATGGATGAGGATCTCAGGATATAGCTCCCTGTATTGTGAAACCTTTAAAAAAAAGCTAAAACATGTAAACACATTGACCAGATTTTGGAGTTGTGGAATCATGCAGCAAAAAACAACACAACATTTTTATGCTCAAAGATTAGTACGATATCATAAAGAAGGCTAAAAAAAGAAACCTCATTTTGAAGTAATTGAAATGCAAAGAGATGCATTTTTCAGCACACAGACATTAGAAGAAGTAATATCTAATAGAAAAGAATACAGAGAGAACGCGTTAACTGGTTAAAAATACGTTGGTTTTAATTTAAAAAAGGTCAGAAAGTTGTATTAAAGTTTAGAGAAACTTTAAACGATTTAATTGATTTTCACTAAATTAACATTGAGAAACTAGCTTGTTCAGTAAAAAATCTGCTGCCCTTAAAAATATTAAACAAAACCTATTGTACACTATAAGGCGTTCTGTAAATGTGGCCAAGAAAAGTGACATAAAGGAATTGTTACCATATATTCCTCTAGTCAATCATGCTTTTTTTTTAAACTTGACCCTACTAACCTTTACACGCACTTCCTAAAATCAAAACGAGGTTGAAGATGATGAACCAATTTATTAAATGTAGAATTAAGATATACTATGAAAAATGTCTACTTAATTATTTATAATTAATAAAGTTTTTTTTAATTATAATTTAGTACATTATATTTATTAGATACATATTTTATTTATTAACAGGTACTTATAGTATATTTTATTACTATTATTATGATATTATTAGCATATTTAGTCTGTTTAAGAAAAATAATATTATCTTAAACGCATCATGAAACATCTGTTTAAATTTGAACTAAGTTTAACATCAAATCGTTAAATGTGTATTTTGATTACAATTTATTTGAGCATTTAAAACTAATAATAATCTTTGTCAAGTACTTTTTAAAATCCCACACAGGCCAATAAACAAAAAAATGCATATGAATTAATTATTAACAAACAACTATAAACTTCTATATCTCAGCTTTTCTCCAAAATGACTTGGTGCACTATTGCAATAAACTCTTCATATGTGAAGGTGATACAAATTCGCAAAAAAATATATAAATATTTATAAAAAAATGTTGACGTAAATTTTATTATTATTTTACTACCTTCAAATGGTGTACTGTAATTGGCTGTGGTTTACCAACACACTCTTGCGGACTAATAAAAATAAATTAATTAAGATGTTTTTTTTTTAGTTTTGGCATGTTTATATTTATATGATCAAGTGTGACAAGTGTGAAATAACATTTCAAAAACGGCTAAAAATTTTGAAAAATATTTTATATCATTTATAACATACGGCTATACATTGGTATGTTTCTAACAAGTACTTGAAAGGGAGCAGTCGCATCTTTACATACTTGCGACACAATGATTGAGAACCACTGGATTAGAAAATATCTGGTTGTATTTTGTGGTATTTTCTTTTTTAATCAAATTCTATATCTTGAAAAATTGCAATTGCACTACTGCAGCACACCATGACGTACGATGCCATAAAATCCTTATATACGAGGTTACAAGAAACAATTCTGTATCATAGTTTTATAGAAAACATAAAGGTACATTTATTCTACATACTGATGAAAAAGAAAAGAAATAGTTTGAATAAATATAGGAATATTTTATAGGGCATGGAACACAATTACTATTTAATATGTGGGTTAGTAGATAATAATAAAATATTTTTAATTAAACTTTCTATGCATACCTACATTTATTTTTATAAGAAAAAAATCACTACCGAATACTTTAATTTAAATATTATCAATGTTATAAAAAGTAACTTATAAATTAGCGGGCATTATTTAATATTGCAAGTAAACAATGTAAGTGATTGCTAATATAATAAAATAACCTTAACGAACTATGACCCAGTAATTGAATTGTCGAGAGATACAAGTGTTAAGAAATGCACAATATTATTCATATTGTTCACTTTTATTCTTCTTCACTAAATTATTAAATTGAGTGAAGTCTGTAGTAAGATGTAATACTATTTAATGTGTGTAATAAAGAAGCATGGTGAATAATAATAACTTTACGTTTAGTGTAAAATAAGGATTAGATATTATTTTTATAATACTGTGTAAAAATAAATAATATATATAATACATAAATAAATAAATAAGTTTATAGTTTTAATATAATTTGTTTTAAAGTAGCTGTAAATTAAAGCTTTTGGAAGTGATGTTAATATTAATATATAAGTAAATATAAAGTTTTAACACGACTAGGTATTAAGGAGAATGCCAGAGGTTGTTTATACGCGTGCGACATGACATCCTGGAATTTCCAACTTGCTGAAATAAGCTTTTTACAACTAGTGTTCCTTATTTCGAGATTAATATTATCTTCTAACATCCTGATGGTGTACTTGTGGAAGTTTGGCAAGGTGTAGGCGTAGTGGGGGTGGAGATCGAAGGCATCGCGACGGCGACGCCGGTATCGGGTCAGTCAGTGTGCCGACGCTTATCTGCGCTTATCGACCCGAGCACGCTTGTGCCGCCTCCGACACCGATACTTTTCGACCACGCGATCCCAACACGACCCAATGCGGCCACCGTAGACACATGTACGAATTATACAGGTATTTTTATACAGCATAACTTCTAATTTGCTTAAAAATGCATTTTTATTATTCAATCTAATTTTTTCAATAATATAGAATTGACTTTAGCTATAACAACTAATTATGTACTTATTATTTTACTCTTGGTAATCATTTCTTCATTGAGCAAAAACGACTGCAGGGCACTGTGTTATACTACGTAACTTGTTATGCATGTCTAGTTACATAACATGTACCATTCATCGGGAGTATTTTAATTCTAAAATATATAACAACAATGAAGAAGAGAAGTTTTTTTGGCAATATAATGTATACAATATAAGAAATATATAAATAATGTTTTTTTTTAGTTTTTTACAAATCGTAGTTGATATCATCTTAATATATATAAATATTACTTCCACGTTATTTCAATACATTGAACTCGTATATTATCAATGATTTACTATAATTGTTATATCTCCTTGATATTCCAAATCATATCCAATTTCAATAGCGTCGCAACCATTCATATCCTTTCATTTCATCATGTCATGTTGATGTTTCAATATTAGCCTGTTTACTAAATTATTGTTAATATTTAAAATGTGTTCACATTGTAGTAATTAAGTTAACAAGTTATATTTGATGTTGTTATTAATTATCAAAATGGTTTTTTCTATGCAGGAATATCTGGAAGTTCTGCGAGTTATAGCAATTGTGCACACTAAATATCCGGAATAGTAACTAAGAGAAACTAAAGTAAATTCAATTTACATGAAATTATGCTAAATTATACATAATTAGAGTTCAACTTGCGATTATAATTTGTTGCAAAAATAATAGAGGTAAATATATAGAATATATCTATTTTTAAATTTTGTATGTATCACAATTATGTACAAAAAGTGCAGTTTTTTTAGTGTTTTCTTCTAAACTATGAAAGTTATTATCTATAATCGTAATCGATGAATTATTATTTATTAAGCAACCCCTAAAAACGATCATTAAGATAGTATGTCTTTGCTACAATATTAACTCAAACTGATCGAATGTGTCTTATTTGATGCACTTGTTCAAAAGAGTTTTATTATATGTTGCGCAACTAATGTTTTTATTTATGAATAACATAGTAAACAATAATTGAGACATAAAGTCATATCGACATTTCCTTCCCGGGTTTTAATTGTTTTAGCAGATTATCAGCATTTTCCTTCTTTTTTTGTGTGCTCAGAATTGGATCAAATTTTTTTCTCTTCTTGTTCTTAATTTAAGATCTTATTTTGTAGGCTTTTTGAAATAATCGATTTTAATTAGAGCAACACTGAGACGTAAATTATTATTTATTGGCATAAAATCATTAGTGATAAGTGGTGTTTTTTTTCAATGGACATTTACTACTACTTTGAAGAATACTGCTGTAGTTATGTTATAATCATTATTATAAACTGTGGTGTTCTAAATATATTTTATTTAACAAAAATATTACCTACAGTGTTGTATAAATACAGCATTTAGAAATCTGTATTTTAAATATAGTTTTATTACTTTTTATTACTTTTTAATCTTTTTATACATGATATTAGAGTAGATTTGGAATGTTAGTGTCTTATTTTTGCTGATGATTTAAAACTATTTAAAAAGATTGTGAATGATAAAAGTGCATTCTTATATCTGTAAAAAAGGAATCTGTAAACAATATTAATGATTTAGTTGTTAATTTTGATTTCAAATTAAATTTTATCAAATCACATTGTTATTATTATTTAGAAATTGCTAAAAATACTAAGATTATAAAAAAAATAAATATTTAACTAATAAAAGTTGTAGATAATAGTTAAAGGAGATCAATATTGGCCTATTGATGTATTATTTGGTTAACGCACTTTTAAAACTCTTTTGTGCATTTAATGGTGCCAAAATGGTTTATTAAATATTGTTGTTATAAATGTGGTATTGTATATTCTAACCAATACTTTTTACACTATGGTTTTTATGAAGTTGTGATTAGTGATGTTATCTATTTTTTTTTCAATCTCTTCTTTTTTATATTTATTGTTGTAATATGTTATAATCCTTTAAAGCATTTGCGTTTTTTATAAATACAAAATAACAATTTACAAATTTTAAGTACACTACAATTAAAAATTATTTCACAAAAAATCTTGTCATGATTGAAAAACGACGGTATGGAGGTGGCGACAAATAAGATGATTACAACATAACGGTGTTACTATACAGCATAGTTAAATATTTTTTGTCTATTTCAAAGCTTATTAAAGTATTCAATTATAAGACATAGTTAAAAAACAGAAAATTATGCACAACGGTATATTGTGGATCTCCGACAAGACTGATTTATGGTTTTATCATGATGGTGTTACTATACATTAAGTTAGATTATGGTAAATATTCTTACATTTTGTATACTACAGAGCTAAAACTAACTTTATTATGAAGAATTCGTCAAGTAAAAAAAATTTTGTAGTACTGTGCAATAATTGTTCTTTTTGGACAGTTATGGGCATGGGAATAATTTAACTATTATATTGATATAATATGGTTGTTACATCTACTACGTGATAATTTAGGTTTATGAAATAATAAAACAAACTATATATTTTTTATCTGCTTTTACCGAAACCATCTGTTTTGGCCTTAAAATGCGGGCTGAAAAGACAATTTTGAAGCCTTTGGGCCTTTACCTCAAAATCTGACAGTAGTTACAGATTATAATATACTTTGAAATTACCTGAAACAATGATAATATTTGGGGCAGGTGAAATTATATTGATTGTAACTCGTGTCAAAATGCTTTAGCAGCCCCTTGCTTTTGCTACTTGCTGCTTTATTTTTACGAATACATTACTAGTTTTGGCTCTACATCTTTAGAAGCCTCAAGTAGATCTAAAACTAGTAATGCATTTGTTAGAATAAATTTGTTTTCAAAAACATAGTAAATTGTTTTATTGTTTTTAATTTGTTTGAAATTTTAGTAAATTAGATATTATTAATACCAAAGAGTTTGGCACATAATTTGTCGCAGGTTTGAACTTTATCTTCAGCAAAACATTTTAAGAAGTTGTGGCATTTATTAATTCAGAACATTAGTATAACAGATGATTAGTGTCCCTGTAACCATAATTACATTTAGTATGAGAGTGTGAGTAGACCAGATACTAGGCCTCGTCAGTACCTCCATTCTCTCAATTAATTAATGTTTGTGTTTACAAGTACATATTTAAAAGCAGCTGTAAAGTGGTAACACACTCGTAAGTTTTAAAATATAAACCATTCTACAAAAAAAAACAATTGTAGCAGATTAAGTACCCATATTATTTTTGTACAATATCATTTATTTGACCAATTTGTGTAACTTAAGTAAAACCTTATATAAATTTTAAAAATCAAATTATTTGTAATTTATTGTAAAAAACATGTAATATTTATATATGTTACAAATAAATGATTAAATTTGTTATCTATTTTGTCTACATTATCATTTGTAGCCCCATTTTTAATGCCTAGAAATGTGTTCTTTACTAATAATATGTTAGAAGTGACAACTTATATGCCAAGAATTCTGTGAAATCATTATTGACATTTTAACATCATAAGTTTAGATAAGACAACAGTTATATCCATTTTGATTATCTATTTCCCATACATTTATTTTATCTTTTCTAATTTATTACCATTTGTATTGATCGCATGTAATAAAATTTCTAGTATTTAATTGGCGGATTCACTAATATCTTAATATAGTGTTAAAACTTAAAGCTAGTTGTAAGGCGTTTAACAAATTACATCAGATAACACACAGGATTAGAACTCTCAGCATATCTGAACACATCGTGAACACACTTGGATATTATAGAGATTACCTATCTATTCACATATTAATAGGTCGAGGTATTCTATTCGAATTACGAATTTTATGGACAACCACGTTATCCGGAAAATACCGTTTTAAGAAAGTAAATTTTATAACCCAATTCATATTAGTTTGTATCCGTTTTAATCAAAATAAGTAGTAACATATAACACGACGGCAATATTCAAATTTACAAAAATTACATTATGCTATTCTTATTGCTTATTTACATTTATAGAGTACGACTTGATAGTTGGCAGTTAACTTGTTTGTTAAGTAATTTTAATTTTTTGCAGAAAATATAAATTTTTTTTAAACCAAGCATTGTTTCAAATATCAATAATTTACAATTATTAGTATTTGGTTTTTAATATAACAATTTTATATATTCCTATATTATATCAATATTTTTCTAGTATAGTATATTATGTTATGATATAGCAATCAATTAACGTTAGAACACTGGCGATAAACACGCATACTAGGTTTGTTTATTTATATTATACAAAATTTACAATTTTTTTGTTTTCCTGTATGCTCAGTCTAGCTTTTGCATAGTTAAATCTTACTAAATACATGAAACCTAGTTCCTTTCTTATTTATACAGTCTCTTATTATCTAGTTTTTGTTATCATTTATTCCATTCTACTATAATCATTCACACAACACAACTAAACTTTTCTTCTCGCTCACATGTAGAGCATTTTTTTATTACATTCAGTATCTTCTAGCATTTAAATTTTTTAACTACCCATTAATAACTTTCAAGTACTCTGGTAAATCAAGAAATACTTTCATTTGTTGATATTGCGTTGATACCTAATATTATAAATTTTTGCTTGTCGTTATTGTGAATCTCCTAAGCTCTCAAATAATTATTCTTTTGTTGATATCCCACTTTTATACATCTTACTCTTATTCGCTCTGCTCAGTGATCTAGTTATACTAGGGCGGTATTCATAGTCGAATTTCCATCTAAGGCTCAAGGCGTGCTTACATAAGCACGTATACAGATAAAGTTTTGTATTACTATTCTCTGGCTTGCCGTTGTTAATTTTTGTATTATGCACTCTGCATGTCTAACTACACATTTAAAGTAATCATTTGTGCTGTGCGTAAGTTATGTGCGCGTTTTGAAGGTTTGCTCTCATGATCGGAAACGCAACTAACAACATTTTCTGGTTAATAAATCCAGTAGCGCTTAGAACCCATCTGTTGTCCCCTAACACTTACTACCCTGAATCCGGCACGCCAATCAGTAATCCAATCAGCCCGACTTAGTTGATACTTTTGCGAAGAGATTTTTTTTATCTTATACCGACAATCTTTATATCTCGTAAAGTACATATAAGATCATCTTAAAATTCTCGCTTCATATAAAAATTTGCAATCTCCGAAAATTTCCTGATTCAGAATGACGGATTGTTATGATATGCGTAAACATTTTTAAAATAGTTTTTTATACTATTTACAACGGAAAACCACATTGCGCAAATGTCACTAATGTCTTTTTCTTGAATTGAAATTGGGCGGTAAATAAATTTTATTTGCTTTGCTAATATCTAAAATTGAAAAAAAAGTAATTTTGCAGTTTTGTTCCGCATAATCTAAAATTGGAAGTGTTCTAGAAAATAAAAAACGATAAACAAATAAAAATTGGTCCTAAACATATAGCAAGTGAGTTTGTTGTTTGTTTGCAAAATTATCAAAGTTATTAAAATATTGTGTTTTTGAATTTTTTACCACTAGTTAAGAACAGATTCACACAAAAAAAAAATCTTGAAAAAACTTTGTGCAAATAAATTACTGAATAAAAACTATTAAAATAGCTGATACAATAGCTTTCATGGTTTAAAAATAGCACAGAATGCATAAGATGTACTGGAAAAGTTTTGAAACTATAAGATAATTTTGCCTCTCTACAAAGTTGACACATATGTTATTTGTAGAACATTTTTGTGATTGATTGCTTGTCCGTGTAGGATTTAACTGTATTACAGCTCTCCTTTACACACAAATAGTTTAACGTTTTTTCGTATAGGAGTCATTGCGTTACCACCTTCGACAAATTAATAGTTTTTTAACAATAAACAAATTATAATAAAAATTGATGGTTTTAACTCTTACTTCAAAATTTGAAATGATGGTGTTTGTTCTGCTTTTTTGCCGACTTTATTTTTGATTTACATTAATGAACTTCTTCAAATAACATAAAGTCTTGTTTATAGTCCTGCAAATAATAGCACTTTTCATATTTTATATTTTCCAAAAATCATACCCATAAACATGACAAAGCGCCTAAATATTTACAAACTGCTTCTAGTCTTTAATGTTAGAGTTTTAGCAAGTGTGATTTCTTTTGTTGAAAATCAAAGGCATTTTTATGTTGTTGTGACACATTAAATAATTTTTAAGTTTTTTTTTTGAAATATAAAAAGTATTATATATTAAAAAGGGTTAGAAATAAATTTATTTAAAATAATTATTGAATGCAAAAAACATGAGGTATTGAAACAAACTTACTAACATATAATTTTCAATCTCTTACGTTGTAAATTGCGTTTTGAAAAAATAATTAAAGTTTAGATCTACAGCCATCTTAAACAACCTGACGTTTATCTCTTGCAATGAAACTGTAACTTTTGATGGTAACTACACTTTTTTATTATTTTTTTAAAAACCTTTTAGTAATAATATCATAACATGATTAGTTTTGGTTTAATTAGTGCTGCAGTTTCAACCCGTAAATGCATTTGCCCGATTGCTGTCATATAGTGAACGAATAAAATGAAAATTTTTATTAAGTATTGAGTACCTATAATCGTAGTTAAAAAGATAGGTAAAAGATTAGTGATTCAAGACCGTAATAGGTGTATGTATAAATATTTGTTGAATAGGTTCTTTCAAAATATTGTTTTGTTAATATAATTTTATAACTTGTTACGCTCTGTTATACAATGTTATTATTATATAACTGACGAACGCACGCTGAACCTCTCAACCGCCACACTATGTTTTAACGTCGTATATTAATTAATGAACACTAAATTTATCAAACAATTATTTAACGGCCTTATTGTTCCTACTTGTTTTTCAATAAATTGAACTCGCACACAATTATTAATACATTCTGTCCAATTCATAAATATATATTTTTCTAGCATAAGACCTACTGTCCTTCCAGAATTCTTATAATTATATTACTACATAGTATACTACCAATTAACTAATTAACACTTCCCCAATGTGTGTTTATAATTGCTCTTTACCGCTATAATGTGCCATGCATACAACCTCTAGGCCTAACCGGCATGTGTAAACATGACAATCTTTTACAGTTATTGTGCAATTCTAAGGCCTCAACTGCAGTGCACAACATACTTACGGATGTTACGTATAAGGCCCTATTGCCAAATACAATGTGACCACACAACCCCAAAGGCTTTGGCTGCCAGTGTATGAAATATCTCTTACGGCCCTATAGCAATCAGTACCTCATCGATCTTACTGCCAATGTACTTTGTATTACACACCTTTGAGACCGGTCTATGTGTGAATAACCTCTGATAGCTAAATTACACCCATTAAAGCTAGATAAGCCATTGTGTAGTTAAGTCTTTATTACACCCCCAAAAGCTTCCTTAGTCATTGTTTAGTTAAATTTCTTTTGAAACTTGTAAGGCAAAGATTTACTAAACCTTTCCTTTAACAAATATAACAAACTATAACTAGTCTATTATTTATCTACCCTTAACACAACCTCAGACGCTCTATCCGTACGCAAATAACAATGTTTATGAAACATTAACTATTATAAATAATTCTAACAATATTAGTTAAAAATTGAAAAAAAAATTGTTAATATGAGGGGCTTATAGTTTATTTATTACACCAAACTTTGAAAAATTCTATAAGTGCCATAAAAGACATTCAAGCTATCCGATATTCAAAAAATCCAAGACTCTCAGTTAGACGTTATTTACAAGAAAAACTTTCTACTACCACCTTGTAGAAAACTAAAAATAAACGATTTGGATTTTTGTGAAAACTTAGACAATTAAGAAAAAAGTAAAAATCCTTTTATTGTGTTAGGTGGAAAAAACAGTTAAAAGTATTTTGATAAAATGATAAAATTAACTGATTGATTTGAGATTAGTAAAGGAGTGAGACGAGGTGGTGTTTATTCTTAACAACATAGTAAAAATACGGTAAATATCAGTAGTATTTATTTACTTCTCTAATGATATGATATTGTTGGCAGAAAATACAGAAAATTTTGAAATGTTTGTTAGACAACAAGAAACATGCTCTAAGATTAATAATAGTAAGACAGGTAAGGTAATGAGAATTGGAGAGGCTGAAGTTATAGAAGTGTATTTAAAAGAAGTTATACGCTGACTGAGAAATGAAAAAGCAAAAAGGAAATAAGAACATTAAAGTGACAAAATAGTTTTAGAAAAGCTTGATAAAATTGGCAAAAAAACATTGAAAAATGTTTTGTTTTGGAGTGTGTTTCTTTGAAGGATAATGAATACAAGGTGGTTGTACAAGTTAAAAAATAAAGAAATCTTAAAAAGAATGGGAAAAAAAGATTTTTAGTAATTACAATTATTAATAGAAAAAGAGATTAGAGCAGATTATTTGTTGAAGGATGTTATTGAAAGTATAGTGAAAAGTAAACCAAAAACAGAGATTTTGGCAAGATAACTGACGTAATGAGAAAAAGACAAGGATATAAATGGCGAAGAGGACCCACAAAACCGAATGATGATTTAAAACACCTTTGTTTTGATAAAACAATAGATTTTAATAATTATATTATTATTAATTAGGATTTTTTTCAATTTATTTATGGAATTTTAACTAGAAATGGTGTATATCTGGCTAAAAGATGCTATTTGTAAGAAATTTATGTTTAAAACTAAATGGTAGTTAATAGAAAACGAGATTTAACCATACTTCTTTAAATAAAAGTTATTTAAAAAACGCAATAAAAGTCTAAAAGAAAATGAGATAAACAATTTTTGTATAGTAAATAGTATAAATAATTATAGTTAAAATTATATCTATATTATCAATGTTTTTGATATTATATATATATATATATTTTAGCAACGTGCAAATTAATAATTAACATTGCTGATTAAAATGTTCAAAATAATATTTATTTTTACAAAAACTGTTAAAAACGTTGTCTGTTGACTTTAGCTTGTTGAATCTAATTTTGTTGTATTAGCTCAAATGTTCCTTTTTCTTGCTGTATTTGAAGACACATTTAAGTTGTTTTTTGCATTTATTGTCTAACTAAGTAACATTCAATAATACTATAACCTTAACCATTTTTTTAAGAGTAAACTTCTTTCATTTTTTATTTTAAAATATGTATTTTTGTATGGGAAACAAAATATAATGTTTGTATTATTTTATATTTTGTTTGTTTTTTATACTATTTTTTTTTATGGAGAGATGCATATCTAGTAAGATTTTTTAGTTGAAAAATAACCGTTTCTAGTCAGACTTTAACATTTTTAATATTTTTTTAGAAAAAGTATTTTACATATAATAATAATTGTAATTTTTATGGGCATTTACAATCTTGCTACATGTGTAACCGGTTTTATTACCGGTGTTTTGAGTTCTAAAAAACTTATTACAACAGGTTTAAGGATTTTGCCACATGTGTAACCGGTTTTATATCACCGGTGTTTTGAGGTTTAAAAAACTTTTATTAGTGGTTCTGGATCAAAACAGGTTTAAGTATAAATTTGCACAAAATTATATTTATACAAAATTTTATACTGAAGATATGAAATGATATATAGAGGGTATCGCGTGTATTGCATTTTATTTTAAATTAGGTCATAAGCTAGTTTGTACTTTGAGAATATAAAACTCAAGTTTTTTTTACGTTTTCTATGTCAAGCCAGCAATTTATCGTTTGACATAGTATATACTTGTCTTTGCATTCAGTCGTGTGGTGTTCTATTGAACATGTATTTTTATTAAAAAAAAAAATGCGTTAAAAAACAGAAAATTGTTTAATTCAATAAAAATGTGAATAGAGTACAATACTCAAGTTTGCTTGTTTGCTAAGTTTGCAAATTGATAGAAAGCTTTAGTTTATCTATAGACCTAAGCTGGTTGACTTTTTGAAACATTTTTTGATCTTAAAATTTAAAACAAGGAGAACCGTTCATTTCAATACATTATGTTAAATTATTGTACGTTAATTTACAAGTGATGCCAAATAATCAATTTAGTTGTCTTGATTGTAATCAGGATCATCTTTATATACATTTTCTACTTTAACTATACACACATGCAATATTATATCGCAATATCCGCTTGAATATGTATGTTTTGTCAAAACCCCGTCGGTATGCTTTAAACAATTATTAAAATTATAAGTAATTATGTTAAGTCTTATATGTACAATGTTATTTTTATAGGAAATCATCAACATCGATTCCCAGGTAAGTCAACAAAAATATAGAAAGTACCAATAGTATAATAATACTTACATATTACATACTAACTTTAACTTTACCGCTAGTATGCACCTGAACCGTATTTTATTTGGTATTACTTTCCAGACCTATTGTTTTTTATAAACATATTGGGCTAGAATCATTTACTAAACGTTTGAATCGCATTTGTAGCACTTTATTTGTTTATAATCTAAATGAAAAATTATTATTAAATATGCTATAACGATTAAGAAGATAACATAAATAATATAACTATTGAAGTACACTCATATACAGACTACTTAGATATTCCAAATCCCAATATATCAATTATTACTATAAATTACTTATATTGAAATTTTATCTCAATATATTCAATGCTTTCTGTATTTATTCTATGAAACTCTTTTATATTTATTGTTATACTCATATTGTTTCATATGTTTTTATTATTTTTATTAATTAATATATTAACTCAATAAGTTTAGAGAACTTTTTGTTTGGTTGGTTTAGTTTTATTGAACATTTATTACAGAAAATACAAAAAAAAGTTACATCATTTTATGAAAGATTATTTGCGATTTTGTGGTTCTGTTTTCTCATTAATAAAAATTGCAATATTAATTAGTTTATCTGGAATTATGTATATTAAATAAAACACGTTTATGTTCTACAATTATTTGAAATTTTTTTTGTAGTTGTTATTTTTAACATACAAATTAGCAGATAAAAGGAAAAATTCTGAAAATCTGGAATCGTGTTATTATTACTATATAATATGTTTATTCAATTAGTACTGAATAATTATTTTTTAGAACTATTTGAAGAAATAATATTATTAAAAAAAATTGGCACGTTATTTTTTTAAGTGAATAATTTTATTTCAAATAGACTTTATAAATGAAAATTAACAAACACAAAATTTTGTAATTCTCCAACGCACATCGTAATATTTAAACAACTACGTATCAGATGAATTTAAAATTGATATCGATAAAATAGTTTCTCAATACTCCGAAATATTGAATAGCATCTTTTATTTGCCCATAACGATTATACCCTCTCTTTATTTAGAGTTGAAGTAACTGATATACAAATAATAATATTTACATTACGCGTGCAATAACCTCTCATATAACTATAAACTACGGGAATATATAAAATTTATTAAATTGGTATCTTATTAATTATTAAAGTTAGTTATTAATTATAAATAGTTTAATTTGCGTTTTGCCTTGAACTATTTAACGTTATAATTATAATATAATGTTATAATTATAATATAACCAGTTAATTCTTTTAATTACACGAAAAATATTGCACTTGTTACAGTCTATACAATAAAAAAATATTTGTGTGAAATTCTCTGGACCGGCGTAAATCCAATTTAATATACCTACCTGCTATTTAAGTCAGTTTAGCAATTCAAATTGTACTCGTAAGTCGAACTCAAATAAAACGTGGTATGCTCATACATCTTCTGAAATACTGTTAATGTAATACCGACAATGACACTTCTAAGAAAGCTTAGATATTGTCTGCAGGTGTAAAAATTAAACAACACCTTCAAGGCACAGGTAGATGACTTGAACGCTCAATTAGAACTCGAAACCGATCAGTGTTGTATTGCATAAGATTTGGTCTTGAACTGTGATGGTTTTACTTTGAATTTTGAATATAGTTATTAATATGCTACTACTAAACCACTTTCATTTTAAGAAATAATATGAGAAATCATAATATTTAAAAGTTTTTTTTGTTTTGTGTTTTGTTTATTGATGAAAAACTAATTCATTCATCAGACGTTATTTTTTTTTTAAGCATGGCGTAGCATTTGGGAAAAAACATTAATTATAAACTAATAAAAAAAAAAAATTTGATCAAATTAACTGTTATTACTATTATCATTGATATATTTATATACTTACAAATACAATGTATAATAGTAACACCGACAACATTAATCATAGTTAAATGTTTATTTTGTAGAGTTAATATTTATTTGTTTTTATTTGTGTATTACATTTAATTATGCCTCAAACTATAAATATTTGTTCAAATTACAGTCGGTTGAGTATTTTGATTTATTCAAATATTAATTAAAATTTTATATCATAAATCATAACAAATATACTCCATAAAATTCACGATATTTTCTAATATATTTAATATGCTGAAATATCTAATTTACTATTAATCAGTACACATTAATCAAAATTAATAGAAATTAAAAAAAATGTTATTTTCAAAAGATTTTCATTTGCTTTACCAAAAATCTTTGTAGGGTCAATTACGTACGTGAATACTTTTATTTGGCTTGTCTGTCTTTATTTTATGGTTCTAACGGCGAATGGATGTAATGAACTAAGTTCTTACATTTATTTTTATTTTCTATATTTAAACAAAAATATTATATTGGAGATAATATTTTTTTCAAATCAATAAAAAAAAAGGATAAAACGACAAAATCATTTTTTTTTAGTTTGTTAAAAAGATGAGTGTGACTGGTTTTGGTTAATTTTTAAGGAGATGTTCTGGTTTCTTGATTTGAGTGGTAGGGTGAAACTAATTTTACTGCAAACCTTACTTCTTTGTCCCAACACACAACCTATCTATGTGGTTGATGTATGCTAAGGCAGCGCTTAGAGAAGATTCCCTTATGCTGGCAATGTTAAGCCAGTAATTCCCCAACATGGACTCTCTTGCGTAGGAGAGCGCTGCCCAGGTACATAGTACATGCTAGGTCGTCTCGTTTTTTATTTTATCCATTCATGTGTTTTCTTAATATTTTTGCTATGGTTTGCAGGTTCTTTCTAGTCTTAAGTAAAAGTCGGCTACTTTGGGGCAATCATTGCAACCCGGATATTTGCTTTTAGTACAGTGTTAAGGCTTTTTAGTGGTAGTGCGGTCTAGGGTTTACACATCTTGAGAGTTGATTTTTTGCATCAGTCTTAACGTTGTCTATTTTTATGAATTTATTTATTTGATTATTGCACAATTTACATATTGTGTTGGAGTGCTCTTTTACTCAACACACCGCAATTCTATTTGAGCAAGCTGCCAATGTGAGAGCTCTATGGTATTTTAGTATTAGCCTGATCTGGTTTTAGGCCTTTTATAGTCTTATTTATTTGCACGTCTTTACAAGATATTTTTTGGATTTCTATTTCTATTTCTTTATGAGTTATTTCGACTATCTTTGCTTGCAGGATAGTTGTATATGTGCCTAGTGGATGGTTATCTAAATCTTTGCTCTAGAAGTTTGAACCATCAGTGTAGAGATTTTAAGTGTTTTTATACACTTTTTGCTTTTTTTGTTCATGTGTGTATATTAGACTAGTTTTGAATTTTTTTTGTGTGCACCTTCACAAAGTGATCTTTATGCAAAAAAGTAACTTATGCCAAATTTCAGCCAATAAGAATTAAAATAACACGTGTTGCACTGCTTTTGTGTTACGGTTGTAAAACTTGGAAAGTGAGTTTTCAAAAGTATCTTTGACTATATATTTGCTATCAAAACGTTTTAGGCAACCGAGTTGTTGTTGGAGTTTTTTTTTTAATTTTTTTTAGTCTTGCGGCAGTGGAGGTGCTTTTAACGTTTTTGCAAAAAGTTTTTTATGTTTCCTTTTGTTAATGACGAATAAGTTTTTTGTATGGATTTTGTCCCAACCTTAACCGTATGGTTCTTTTTCACGGTTGTGTTTGGGTGGATTGACTTCCTTTTCCATCTCCGTGCTTTTCTTCTGTTGCATATCTTTGGTGGCTACTTTATTGGTGGTTTAATAAAGATGTAGCTCACTTGGCTGTCTTTTCCACTTAACTTTTTGACATTTTTCTTTTCTATACCTAGGACGAGGAGCTGACTTTTCGGGTTTGTTCTTTTTTATGGTGGCCGTCTAAATGGTATTTGATGGTCCCGGAAGCCAGATAGTGGCTTTTGTTTGTTTGGGGAGGTGATCCGTTGCTAAGTGTTGACTTTGGTCACAGTGGTTCTATGCCAGATATCATTTTGTGTCATTACCTCAGGTAATTTTAAGGATTTTTTCTGTGTGTGACCACTTTCACAACAACTCACGATTGCAATTCCGGTCAACCAAACACACACGAAAAAAAAAAATAATTGAAGTACTAAAAAACCTACTCCAAATGTTAAGACTAATTCAGGAATTCTAACCTAAATTAGTGTGCACGCAACATTGAGGCAGTCCCGTGTACTGCCTACTTAAGTTTATCTTCTTACAGCCCAATGAGTTTAAAAATCATCTTTAAAACCAATAATTATTTTATATAAAAACAAATGTTTAAAATTTGGATGGGGTTGTATTACTATACACTACACAAGTGTTTAGTAATTTGAATTGCTCGTAATTGTTTATATATATATATATATATCCAAAGAATATCACCAGGCGGGGATTGAACTCGTACTTCTAATTGTTGTAACCATTGCTTTAGCAACTGAGCCAAGTGAGCTTGTGTTTTATATCTGCTTTTTTAGACAATATAAGTAAATTTATACACTTGTACCGTTCAGTTTTAGTTTTTGTGATAGCATTTTTAGAAACAAAACTTGCAAGTATTCAAATAAAATAATTTTATGCTTACATGTTAGTACTTCTATTGACTGTAATACTAAATATTATTCAAAAAGAATAAAAAATTATACGCAGGTTTTAAAAGAATTCTATTGAGTAAATTAAAGTTGGAAATGATTATGTGTTCAAAATATTGGTATCAGTCAACCTTACACTAGATGAAGTTACAACTATTTGTTGTATTATTTAAACTACCATATTCTTTTTTATTGTGCTTATAGCAGCTAGATTACTTGTTTAAAGGATTTTGATAGGATCAACGGTTTATTATGTGTTTTTTGATTTGCCTCTGGGGATTGAACCCCAAACTGTTACGTGCTACGTTAACGCTCTATAACTGAACTACCTTACCGATACCTCACGGCAAAGTTAATCTAGTTTTCTGGTTGTTGTGTACCGATTAGTATTTTCTGTACAGTATTATGTATTTTTGGTCTTTATTTGTTAATTAAATCTAGTCCTCACTTTTTATATCTCTAAAAACAAAATACTATTTGCTAATATTTATTACGTTAGTATTCTATTTTACCTTTCATTACATCATAATATAAGACTCGCCTCAATTAAACTATGTATGACATTTTGAACGGTGTTTCCTTTGGTAAGATCTAGACATTGCTTACTCAATTTGACATTTTTTTAAATTACTATTGGTTGGCGTCAGGAATCTTGATCTCTTAAATGAATAATAAATGTCTTCGATTCATTCCAAATATAACTAGCGTTAGTTATTGACCTTGTTCTACTACCCTTTTAAAACAAGTCATGAAGTAATTTAAAAGGTTGTTCTTTTTTATTGATTTTTATTGCTATTAAGTTCAAACAAAATAATGTTTTGAATTAACTACATATATTAAATTTTAAATTATTTTCATGTGCTTCCAAATTATTTTGTTCATAATTTAGTTATAAATATAATCAATGGAGTTCTCTTATCTTAATTATCCTATTAACCCTATATATCAATGTGATATACTCCCTATTTCCTGAGTTTTGACATGCTCGCATAACGTATGCTAATAAGTTTTCGAGAACCTGATGGGATTTTAATTGGCCATTTGATACTACATTCATATAGCAAAATTAAGTTAATAAAACTGCACTCAAACAGTTACAAGTTAGATACGCAAAATATTATGTAAAAGATCTGCAAGCAGAACATAATTGGATAAAGTAGGTTTTATTCCTTTATTTTTTGTTGGTCATCAGTAGTACACTCTAAACTAAATAAATTACTGTTGGTATTTTATCTCTCTAAATATAACTTGACATTTTCCGAGTCATCAGATAAACTCGGTTTCACAAATTACCCATAATAGTCGGCGATATAACGATGTCTCCCAATCGTTTCCGTGACACATTGCTCTATGAATTTATTTACAACACGAAGCGTTTATTTTTAATTGCGTGTTGTTTTATTTGAATATCATTGTTGTTGCGATAAGCTAAGAATAGTGAACAAGGTACCAACCATCACGAGAGATTTACAAATCAATGTTTCCGCTACATTTTTATTTGAATGAATAATATTTATTGTATGATACTTTAAATAATCAAATAAATGTTGAATTTCAAAGGAATACACATTTTTAAATATTAATGTAACTTTTTATGAAGTATCTTTCAAATACAAGAAATTAAACTTTTGACATTTACATCAGGATATGCATAATGATTTATTTATATTGATTATTAGATTAATCTAAGGTAGCATACATGTTTTCTTAAATCTTTCAATTTTAATTTATTTACATTTACTTCAACTAAACTAAGTTAAAGTTTTAAAAGTATTATGTATTGTTGTTTTTATAACATAAAATTATTTAAACTTAATAAATAATAATATTAAACTGGTGCATCGATTTACATTATATAAAGGAATAAAATTTTGTTGGGCACAAACAATTTGTTAGAGCGGAAAGTGGGTCGCACAGAAAAAAGTTTAACAATCACTGTCTTTAGTTAAGAGAACTATATTTTACTTTGTTCTCTTAAGATTATGGTGAAATATATTTTATCTAATATTTTGATTTTTTTTATTGTATAGATTATTGTGCATTATATTATAAGTTACAAACTATTAAATAAGTGTTATTTCAAGTACTGTGAAAATCACAAGACTCATAAATATTGTATGGCACATTAAATATTGTGGTAAACACGTGATTCTTTTCACGTATTCCTATCATATATTACAAAATTATTTTCCAACATTGAGCGTATATAGTAAGTTGAGAAAGTAAAATAAGAAGTATATGATGCCGGCCGTCGTGGCGCTCCGCGAACTTTCCTGAAGTATGGCCCGGTATTTGCGACTTTCAGGTGACCGGCACCAAATGGTCATTGACTCCGCTGAAGAAGCGCTACGTCTAGACTCACAAACAAATGCTTCAATTGCATTTATTTTCAAAAATATGAACTAATATATTTTCCATCTCAAATATAGAACAAAATAAGTATTTGTGAAGTTGCTTAAACTAGAGAACATGTCATGGTTATGACGAGTTCTGCAAATTATATTCTTCTTTATTTTAAAATGGTTGTTTGAAAATTTGTTAATTTTAAATTGAGTCGTACATACTGTCATAAACATTAGTATAAATGTAATAAAATTTGCTAATGCATGAGTAGATAGGGACAAATATGTAAGTATAATATTGCATAATTTTGTTGTTATTGTAGGCTTTATATTGTCTAAAATTTTTTGTTTTGCATCCGATCATATATCATTAGCAAAACGTGGGCAACTAATGTTAAAAATATACGAGTTATTAATTAACTACGATTATACTTTTTTATTTAATATAATAATATATTCTGTCCAATCTATTATAAAGTACATCACATTGTAATAAGTTAAGAGTATCGATGCAATTCAATCTTTCTGACATGATTATGTATTCGTTCCCCGTAATAAATTGTATCGAATATCAGTCAGAGGTAAAACAGTAAGCGCCTCAGCTCTTTCTTATAACTAACTGGTTTTGTTTAGCATAATCCAAGCAAAGGAATGCAAGTTGTATTAGTAGTTGTGTTAGGCACTTTACAATCACATTCAATTAATTGAAACACATTGCATTTGCTTAACATAATGCAAGAAATGGCATTTCAAATAAAACGTATTTAAAAGCACAGCTAGGTGTTCTCTGAATGGGATGAGAAGTTGTATTAGTTTATATGTTATTAAATATAAAAACTAACTAATTTGTTTGTTGCGATTTATTATATTTTGCCTATGATTAAACATTTCAATACACATTATTGAAGACTGAAAATATTATTTCAATTTGTGCTTTTATATGTATCTATTTTTTATATTTTTTATTATATCTTCATAAAACATTTCCTTATATAACTACGAAACAATCATATTTGTTGTGACGTTCATATGAGGTCAACTGCTGTTATCCAATTTCATAAATGCAACTATCTGTTTCTGACAACTTTTATAATAGAACTCTTTATCCGATTGTGTGAATAGGGATGGAATTAGGATAAAAAATGTAATACATATGTATATTATGCACAGGAAATCGAAAATCTCTTTGAATTCAATAACATAGTTGTGAATTATTTAATATAAATATTTATTTAAATTATTTCAAATATAATATGTGAATAATAACTTATCATTATATAAAAGTTTGATACTGTCAATTATTTAAATAGTTTTTTTTATATTATTTTAAAATTGATAATGCTAATTAAATGATTATACTGTGAAATTAGTCTTAAACATATTATACAAAATATAGAACAATGATGACCAAATATTAATTTGTGAAATAATACATATTAGTACTAGCCAGCCTGACTTTATACGGAGTAAAAAAACTACACTTGATTGAGTGATTAGAAAAAATAATATTGAAACTGCAAAATAATAAAACATGACTTTTATTTTTAAGTTTACTTATCTACACTTAGCCTATAAGGACATTACGTAAGTAGTTCTTGTAAAACCAATCCCTATTCTAACACTAATAAGAGTTATCATAATATGGAAGATAAACAATCATCTCAAAGAACAGCTATACATATATTTGTTTTAAAATAGAACACATTAACTACATGTTTATTCGAAACAGTGAAATATAATTTCCCCCGGGGTGTCTTTATTACAAATGGGCACAATTTGTATTAATTATCTACATCATTTATTCATATGCCTGTAAAGAATACATACATCTATACATGGATACCGTCCATGGTAATATTTAATTTGTTGCACTCATCGGGGACTTGTCTATGATTACGCTTTAATGGTTATCGGGATATGTGAGAGTTCAGTATCGGTGTCCGATGGCTCTTCTCATGGCCGTCCCATCAGCCCGAGACCTGTAATTAAACCGATATAAAACATCTACTAACTATACATGTTATATGCAGCATATCGGGTTATTATAGCACCGTATCAATCAATTTTATACGATATTTACATCAAAATTTACAATTGTGGTGGGTCGTTTGATTTCAATTAATTGCTATTACTTTCTTGTATTATTTAGTAATTAGAAATATTGAGTTTATAATATGTACAGTAATGCTATTAAATTATAATATAATGTTTGCTTATCAGGTATTGTTTGTGCATTCAATACAATAACAGGAATTCGATTCTTATTACGCTATGTTTAAACAATGTTAAATTAATAAATTTAATTTGATCACGTAAAATCGAGAAAACAACTAATCGTCATCTATTGACTGTAATACATTTATCTAGTCTCCATGGCGTGTAAATACACTTGGCAAACAAAATGTAAACTGCAGTTTATCTACAATAAAATTTAAACTACAGTTTATCTACAATAAATACATAACTTTATAACATACTTTTGCTCATTCTTGGTAGTAAAATATACAATATTCGATATACGAGGTAAATTCCTGACCTAATATATTTCTAAAAACTTTAGATCAAATGTCAAGTATTGTCAATAAAATGTGATGCTTTATTAACGCACATGTGCAATTTCAACCCTCTACTTTAATTAGTCTTGTAGTGATATTGTTCGGTTAGGTTAGGTTAGGTTAGGTTAGGTCAGTGTTTCCCAACCTTTTTTGTGCTATGACCCACCTAAGCCTTTTTAAAATTCTAATGCCCCCTTATGTAACATATACATAATTTTTAATATTAAATAGTTAACTGGACGACGCCAAAAATCCAGTTGATATCTTAGTTTTGTCAAACAAATTTATAATATTTATTGGCCGCAATTACTTAAGAATTGCTCTTTTCTTTCAATTTTGGAACTGAAATCTAGCATTGCATTTGTCAAGTCCATTTTTAAATTGCCCCCCTTAACACTCAAATTGCCCCCCTGTGGGGCGTGGGCCATACGTTGGGAAACACCGGGATAGGTTATCAACAATGGTAGATTTGCAAAAAAATCAGTACCGACCAGTCATCAAATTTTTCACATTGGAAGGTGTTACCCCTCATCAAATTAAACAAAGATTGGATGGCGTATGTATACGGTGAAGATTTACCCAAAAAGGTTTAAAATGAGCAATTAGTTTTTAGAAAGTGACTCAGTTGAAGTGATCATAGAAGAGTCGATCGTCTTTATTGAAAAACTGGTCCAAAGTGATCGCCGACTAAAAGTGAGGGAATTGTTAACAATGTTGGGGCTGTCAGATACATAGATTTGCTATACTATATATTATTATGATACTATATGACCATTTGGGTATGAATAAAGTGAGTGCAGGATGGGTACAAAAACATCTGTCGTTCAAAAATAGCATTGAGTTGATTGGGATTAATCTTGTTTAAAACTATATGAGTGGGGTCTTGTATAATGATCCTTTGTCTAAAAGGGAATTCATGGAATGACAACGTGCAGGTGAACCATGATTAAGAAAAGCAAGAGATTATGATTACAATCTTTTGGGATTGTGAAGGCATCTTGATTGATAAAAAAAAAGAAATACCACGGCCAATGGCGCATATTATGTTACCTTATTTTATAGGTTGAGGTTAAATATTTGGGCAAACCGTTGAGGAAACATAAGAAATGGAGTCAGGTTGTTGCACGACAAAAATCTAAACTAACTAACTGACAACGCATACCGCTGAGGTTGTTCAATTTGCTTTAAGAGAATGCGGCTTTTAAAAAAACATTTATTGCAGGAGAACTAGACCTGTCACTCGGGGCCGGAATTCTGGTATTCAAAGCTAGGATTCTGGCTTTGAGTAGACAAATCTAATTTTTGAGGATAAGTGTTATTGCGTAACCAAACAACCGTGACCTGGGTTTAAAATACCTTATTCCTGCTTATTCCAAACTTTTGAGGATTGGTGACTTTGCTTACCCAAACTTCCTGCCCCGGGACTATCCTATTTCATTCTTTTAAAAAACTTACTCTTTAACCTTACTACTAACAATAACTACTAACTTTGACCTGGCGGTATGTATTAACCGTAATACTATATTATGATGGCTTTTTCTAAATTTAATTATTCCGCACGTAAAACAACCTCTCATTTGAAAGTGCAAACAATGGTTCAACAGTTCTTTTCCAGCACAAATAGACTTCTACTTTAGACAAACATAGAGAAAATCTTGCAGTAGCTCTAGACATTTCTAAATCATTTGATAGAGTATGGTATCTTAATTTTATCAACAAGCTTCATTGTATAAATTTTGATCATAAGTCTATAAATCTTATCAATAGTTTTCTTGGCAATAGAAAAAATATAAATAGAATTGATGGTTTTAACTCTGACTCTAAAATTATAAATTCTAGTGTTCTTTAAAGTTTTGCTATTTTTCCAACTTTATTTTTGGTTTACATTAATGAACTTTTTCAAATAATTAAAAGTCCTATTTAGAGTTTTGCAGTTGACCTTTCATATTTCATATTTTTAGGGCGTCTTGAATCTTCTAGGTTAGAATCTGAAGCATCTATAAACAAAAACATTAAAACAATATCACTGGGCACTCCCAACATGGTTAATTTTAATTTACCTAATACTTTCGAACTGTTTTAAAATTAAAAATTTGAGGTATTATCAGTACTAAATATTTAACTAACAAATTTATATCTAAATCTTCTTTTTGTTGACATAGCTTCAAAAGTATCTAAAAAACTAGGATTTCTTAATAGATGTAAAAAGTTTTTTTACTTTTGTTCAACTTTTGCATATATATAAAACTTATATTTGTCTTTCTATTGAATGTATAAATATGAATAAAATTATTTTCCATATAGTCAAATCATTTGAAGATCAAATTTATCTTGGGCTAACATGCTGCGATCTTAGCAAGGCGTTTGATTGTGTGTCTCATAGCATTCTAACCAAAAAACTTTACCATTATGGTTTTAATGGAAATAGTGCAGCACTGATGGATTTTTTTTTCTGGCAAATAGAACACAAATGGTATGCTACAACAATAACTCCTCTAACACACTTCCGGCAACACATGTAATTTCTCAAGGCTCAATACTAGGCCCACTATTGTTTGTGATTTATTTCAACAACATTTAAATGTACAACAAACCATACATAATAAACAAGACAATCTTGGCAATGTAATGAATGAAACTATGTCTAGTGTTGCTGATTGGTTCTTGTTAAACAGACTTACACTAAACCAAGAGAAAACAAAACGTATGGTATTTACGCAATCTAAAATACGCACAAATCCACCTGTAATTCCTTTTTTGGGTATAACATTAGACCAAAAATTATCATATTAATATTTCTGCAAATTAGCTTTTAAAAACATATTTTTAATAAGTAACCTAGCACCAGTAGTACCGTTTAATATAATACTTCAAGTTTATCATGGACTTTTCCATTCAAGGCTATCTTATGGAATACTTTCATGGGGTCATTCCCCACATACAGCGAACTTATTTGGGTTACAACGGAAACCTTATAGGGCAGATGTAAAGAACTTTTAAAAATCTAAAAGTTTTGACACTGCCGTCACAATATATTTTTCAATTTTTGTTGTTAGTAAAAAGTAATCTTACATTTTATGAAGAACGCACAATAAACCACAATTACAACACGCGTGCAAAAAATAATATAGAATTAAATTATGGTCGTATAAATAAATGCAGATGGCAGGTAATTATTGTGGGCCAAAATTTTATAACAAATTGACAATTGAATCCCAAGAGTTAAATTTCAATAGCTTTAAATCTAAAATTAAACAAATATTAATAAGTAACATCTTTTACTCTTTTGATGAGTTTTTAAACTGTGACGACATACTTTTTTAATTATATAAATTTTTTATTTAAATTTTTGTATAAATTTAAGGGTTTTAACTTTTTTCTTTTTTTAATAACTAGATAGACTTTATATAAAAATACATAAAAACAGTATAAAATAGTTGATTTAATTTTTTATGAATTTTTGTCTTAAGGGTGGACAGAAAATGGCCAAAAGGCAAACAACTGTTGGATTAACAGGCAGTCAAGTTTAACCAAAAAAATAATATCTTTTTAGACCATAGAGAATGTATTATTGGCCAATTTTGGCAAAAAATTAGGAATGTTTAATATTTAATTGATTCAAAAATGAGCTTTTTGAACATGCATTTTTATTTGTATCAAAAATAGATAGACCTCAAGAAAACGTGTTTATTGTACAGGATTCGTACTACCCTTCAAATTATGGATTTCTTCTAGATTAGGTGGACCTTGGGATCCTATTAGTCCTACTGATCAGGAGAAACCCATGATTTTTTCTATTAGTTATTTATTTATTTATTAGTCAACGGAAGCTATTACAAAATAAGTATACTATAACTTATAAATTAGACATAAAACAACTAATACTAAAAAAAAAAACTAAAATAGTTACTAAATATTCAAATGGTCACGAATAGGTGACAAGTGCACGGCGCAGGGTATTAAAAAAAACCTTTGAAAAAACTGCTTTACATTTTGCGTTTATAAGGTATATGAAATAAGAAACATGAATATCAATTGAGTTGAGCAAGTCAAAACAATCAATAATATCATAAGGCACTTTAAAAACTAGTGTCACGACAAAATTAAATCGTCTTTCTTCAAGACTAGTCATATTAAATGTAGAGAAAATATTTCTGTAGCTGCAAGAAATTTTGCATTTATACGATGAAATATAAATAAATTTGTTTGAGAGTTATAAACTCTTTAGATTTACGCTTGACAATTCTTAAAAATTGATAAGCTTTAGCCACTACAATATCGATATGTATTGTGAATAATAGGTTTTAATCAAACGTAATGATTAAATCACAAATAATGTTAACTGATGTCTAGAAACTATCATTAATTTACACTTACACCAATTAGAAAAAAATTGCACTTTTTTGTTAAGTAATACAAGTTCATTCAATGACTGAATGTTCTTAAAGATTTTTAGATTTTTAGCAAACAATAGACAACCCGCATTAAAAAAAGGTATACCACATTGTTGATAAAGATATTGAACAGCAGAGGTCCAAGTTGTAACCCCTGTGGAACACACGACATTAATATTATAAGAAACGCACTGGTCGATGCGCACAAATTGAGATATGTCAGATAAATAGGATTTAAGCTACAGTAACAAAGTAGCGGTTAACGTCCGACGGAGAACGGACGTGTTTGCGAAAGTGCTTAACGGTGATTTAACTAGTAATTAGCAGATGAATATCTAGGAAATTAAAAAAAGTAGAGGACTGTGAATTAATACAAACAGTGATAAGAAGTTCAAAAAAAGTTTTGTGAAAATGCAAAAGGTGTAAAAACTGTGAAAAGGACACAATTTTTAAAAAGCGGGAAGTTGCAAAGAACACCGCCGGAGATACAAAAAATTATAAACCCGGGTCAAATTACAAAAAGGAGAAGAGATGAAACTCGCCAGGCAATACCAATAAGGCGAAAAGAGTAAATAACCCTACAACAATTGATATAATGGGGGAGTTAATAAGGGAGCTTTAAGATTTAACCAGTGAGTGTTCAAACACTAAAGTAAAAATAAAAAAGGTGGCAAATCTCCTAGAGATGAATATGGAGAGACTGGAGTTTAAAGAAAACAAAACAAAAGACAAAAAATAAAATTAAAATAGGGAAACAAATATCGACACAAACAGTAGAGACTGGAGATAATAAGGAAGAAAATATCCAAACGCATTTCATCTCGGACCAAGAGATAATAGAAATGGTTAATGAAAACGACATAAAAAAATCATTAACAAAGAATGGAGAGAAACGTACTACAAATTTGTAATAGTAGAAAAAAATAATCCAATAATAGGAAAAGAAAGTGATACTAGAGTATTAATAAACGATGATAAAATAGGAAAAGAATCGGGTATTCTACTACAAGCCAAAGTAAAATATCCAGAATTAATGGAGGAAGGCGGAAAATAAGAAACTCCATACGTAGAAATGTTAAGAAATTGAAGCGGGAAAAATGTGAAAAAAGTACTCATTATAAAACAGAGAATCAAAACAGCAGGAAAAAGGGAGATAAATATTCTAAAGGCTATAGAACAAATTCTCAACAAAGCAAAGGTATTGAATAGCAATTAAATAAGTATACCAATATAAACTGGAATAGCGCCAAGAGAGGCAAAACATTTATGAAGATGGCAGGAAGAAGAACTCGTACAAAAGTAAGACTGTGCGTGCCAACACAGGTACAAGTATTAGAATCAAATGGAGAAAGAAGACCAGAAACAGAAACAAGAGATTATAGTGAGCAAACCGGGCGTAACATATGCAGACTTGCTGAGACAGGCAAAACTACAGATGAAAGGATCTACATTCAAGGAGATAAGAGAAACAAAAAAAGGGGAGTTGTTACTAATAACAAAAGGAAATGAGACCGAAAAAGAGATAGAAAAAAAAAAGAAATGGAATTGAAGGTTACAATGTAAGAAAAGTCAACAACGTACTCACAGAACTAGTGATTATCAAAGATATTATTCCGGAAACTACTAGAGGAGAAATATTGGAACAAATTATGTACAAAACAAACATAGAAGGAAGTACGATAATATCCATAAAGAAAGGGTATAGAAAAAAACAAAGTCATAGTCAAAATGAACAAAAAAGCATGGAAACAGATAATAAGAGAAAAAAGAATAAACATTGGACTAGGAAGATGCAGAGTAGAGAAAGTAACAACAAACGAGAGAAAATGTTACAAATGCAAATAAATATAGTGATAGTGAGTGAATCAAATAAAAACAAACTAAATTGTAAGTGGATAAAAAACAATAGAAAAAACAGATGCTGCTAGCTTAGCTAGGGGAAAGTGTAGGGACAAAGTGAAAGATGGGGAACACCAAATGAGGGAATAGTGTGGACTGAAGTAGAAAGTATGATAGTATATTGCTGTTTAATCAGTTCAAAGTGCGGAATGGAATACTATCGGGAGTGGATAGAAGAATTAGAAAACAGTTTAAGAAAACAAACAAGCAAAAAAATTATAGTAGGAGGAGATTTCAATGCAAAATCACCGAGATAGGGAGGATACAAGAGGGATTTAAGAGGAAAAATCTTAGAGGAGATGATAGCTGGGTTAAACCTTACGATTTGCAACAAAAGAGACAAATCTACGTTCGTAAGAGAAAGCTCAAAATCACATAATGGCATTACCGTAGCAACATGGAAAATGCAGCTATAGTGAATGAATGGAACGTGACAGTAGAGGAATCACTGAGTTTACACAAACATATACAATATAAACAGGAGTACACGAGAGAAGGTATATGGAATGTACGAAGAATGGACAAAGAGAAGATGAAAAGAGAGCCATAGAAACAGTAGAAGTTACTGAAAACAAAAACATAGATAAGAGATGCGAAAGATACTCAGAAAAGCTGAGAAAAGCGGCAGGTCAAGCACCCGGGTACAAAAAAGGGGGGCGAAAAGGACTATACTGGTGGTGCGAGGAAATAAAAGAATGCAGAAAAAAAAAACGCAAACAGGGAGGAAAGTCAAAAGACAGAGAAAAAGAGGAGAAAATACAGAGAAAGCAGAGGAGGAACTAAAAAACGACAGAAGAATCTTAAAAGAGGCAATCAGGCATAGCAGAAGAAGATGCTGGAAAAAAATTATGGAATCTATAGACAATGATCTTTGGAAAACCCGTACAAAATAGTGATGAACAAACTGGGAGGAAAAGCAAAGGAAGTCTACCTAAAAGAAGACGAAGAAGAAGAGGTCATAATTAAGAAATTGTTTCCCAAGGGAGAACCGGTAGAAAAACCAGAAAATGAAGAAGAAGAAACAGTTATGGCAATAGTGGAAGAGATAAAAGAGATTATAAAAGAATTGCCTAACAACAAAGCACAAGGTCCGGATGAAATAACAACAGAGATTGTTAAAGCAGCTCTAGAAGGGAGTGAGGTAGAAATAACTCAAATAATCAACAGATGCCTGTAATGATAGCGTTGGACATACAGAACGCATTTAACAGCGTGTTATGAGAAGCAATTATAGAGACGGCAAAGAAAAGAGAACGGAACATGAAAACAATCAAGATCATATGGAGCTACTTACAGGGTAGAAACCTAGTGACCAAGAACGGAAGATTTAAACTTACGAGAGGGGTACCACAGGGCTTTGCACTAGGACCAAAACTATGAAACCTTGTTTATAATGAGTTACTACGAATGAGGTTGCCGGAAGGCGTGACAATAACGGCATTTGCGGACGACGTAGCACTAGTAGGTAGAGACGTAGAAATGGATATACTAAAAGGAAGACTAGAGCTGGCAATAGATATGATACAGTTATGAATAAGAAATAAGGGTTTAAAATTAGCAACACAAAAAACAGAAGCGGCCTAGTTATCGACTAAGAGGACTAATAGCGGAACAGGTATGATACAGATAGGAGACCAAGTGATAACCATAGAGAAAAAAATCAAATACCTCGGGGTGACACTTGAAGCAAAGGGATGGAATGAACAGGTTAAGGAAGCGGTCATGGGAACAAAGGAAATGGAGAGAAAGCTTGGTAGACTCATGCCAAACAACGGAGGTCCAGGAGAAGAAGCCAGAAGGTTAATAGCAACAGCAGCACGAAGCAAATTGTTATACGCCGCAGAAACATGGCGAGAAGCCATGAAGACAAAAAAAAAACAGAAATAAAATAAGAGGAGCTACAAGAGCAAGTTCGTTAAGGATCTGCAGGGCTTACAGAACGGTGTCACAAGAGGCAGTAGAGGTGATTGCGGCAACACCTCCCGCGGATATGATGGTAGAATAAAGAATAGAAATAAAGAAACTAATAAAAGTAGGAACCAGAAAAAAGGATGCTAAGTTAAGAGCAAGAGAAATTACAATAGAAAGTTGGCAGAGACAGTGGAATAGAGAAGAAAGGAAAGAATTGACAAGAGAACTAATCCCGGAGATAAAAAAGTGGGTAGAGAACAAACCTGAGACGTGTTATTATACAACACAAATACTGACCGGACATGGAGCCTTTGGAAAGTTTTTGCAAAAAAATAAAAAAAATCAAGGAAAACAAAAGATGTACATTCTGTCAGGAAGGAACACACGATTATGCAGAACACACTCTAGTAGTATGCGAAGCGTGGGAGGAAAATAGAAAAGAACTAGAAAAAATACTGGAAAGCAAAGTGGATAAAACAACAATCATTAAGAAACGCCTAAGAGATGAAAATAAATGGAGGTCGCTAAGAAACTTTGCAACAAGAGTACTAAAAAAAAAAAAATGGATTTGACAATAAAAGAATATAGAAAAAGAATAGAAACAAACACACAAAATAAAAGCCATATAAAAGAAACGAGAAAAGCAAAATGGAAAAAAAAGCAAGGAAATAGATTAAAAAGAAATAAAGAAGAACAGGACAATTATGCATACCAAGACATAGACGAAAACAGAAGAACATTTACAGAGACTGCAATACCAAACGAAATTGCAGAGATAAGGAGAAGGAGAAAAAAAATGTTGAAGAAATGCAAAATAACAGAAATTACGAGGCAAATACCAAATGGTAGATACCCTATCTCGAGGTTGACGGATAACAACTTTTGAGATGGTCAGAATATACCTGGTAATGAGAAGACACGAAGAAGTAATCCCAGATGGAGATACAAGGATATCACTGGAGGTAAAACTAACAAATTTAAGACTGCCAAAAGAAATACAGCTAATGGAACTGTATAAACTATTCATGAAGGAAAGAGGATACAATGAAGAAGAAGTGAACAAAGACCTAAGAAAACTAAAACTATATCTGAGGACAAACCAAATAATTAGAATAAATAATACACGGATTGGAGAATGATGAAAATGTAAAGCTGGATGTCAGTGCAGATAAAAAAAAGTTAGAAAAAAGACAAAAGAGACAGAAAAAAGGTAGGGGCTATAGGGAGAGAAGGGCCGGGAACAGCATGCGTGTTACAGATTCTGTGTGAAAATCCGCGAGGCAATAATCAGCCTACCTCGAACTACTGCCAAATCTAGACTAATTTGGCAAGAACATATAACAACAGGATTTACGCAGAGAAGAAAACCGGAAGGTATTGCTATGCGTAAGTTATTCTTAAGGGCCACTTGTTGAGGCCAACACCTCACAACGTCAAAAAAAAAAAAACTACATTAACAGCTATGAACTAGTATTTTGTGGTCAACAGTATCAAAAGTTTTTGAAAAGCAAGTGTAAATTTGTCCTTGGACGCATCTGTTATATAAAATTCATACTACAAAAGGTTGGAAGATGTTGATTTGCAAGTTTAAAGCTATTTTTTAGTGTGATAGCTCAATGGTAGAGCACTTGCATATCATGCGAGCAGTCCGGGGTTCGATCCCCGAAATATGACTGAAATGATAACTTGCTCTATATCCACCAGCGTGGTTTGGAAGTCACGTATTAAGCTGTTGGTCCCATCAAACCACTTTAAACAAGTCGTAGACTTACTGTGGCGATGTAAAATAGCCGTAAAAAGCATAATAATAATAATAATAATAATTTTTTACATCATTTTTAGCATTAGGTTTATGGATCGGAGTAATAAAAGCTTGTTTTCAGCAAGTAGGAAAAGTACCTATGAGCAGAGATAAGTTAAAGCCATATAGGCTAGCAGAAAAACGCACACTTAAAAGCAGTTATAAATCTATCAGGGCTTGGATAGTTGTTGGGCTTTAATACTGATAGATTGTTGAGTACATCAGATATCTTTAAAACAAGTTTCAATAACAGTTTATTTATGTGGGTATTAATATGTGGTGGACAATATGTGCGGTGTGAACTCGTAAATGCCGTCAGCAGACTGAAAACACACTTAAATACGTCTGCAAAAAGATCTACAATGCCATCAGTAGTATCAGTTTAAAAATTATTATTTGTAAAAGTAAATGGTATCTGATTACTACTACGTTTAAATTTGACGTAGCCCTAAAAAACTTTATGATTAAATTTAATCAAATCTTCCACTTTTTTGATGTGATCAGAGTAACATGTATTGGCCAAATTCTTACACTTATCACGTTTGTGATAGTGTAATGTACTGGTATTATTTTAGTTGTGTTAGTGTTCAATTTACAGCAAAATATAATTATTATATAATTTTATAATTACACGTTTGTTTTAACTATATTTGCTTAATTTTTTTAAAGTTTCACAGATTTTTTTTAGGTTTGGTATTGACACTGCTACATCATGATTAGAACTGAGTTTTTAATTTTATGTCTAAACATTGCATTTTGTACTTGAGTAATGTTGTTTGGTTTATAAGGAGATTGTTTACAACCGTTTATTTGTTTACTACATCATAATCTAACAATGAAATCTTTTAAGGATTCCACAAATGTATGTTCTTGTTGTTGTTCTATTTTTAAGACTAATAACCAGTTTTTTGGTTACATTTTTGTAGTAACAGCTTATATATTTTTTAGTTTTTTTTTATATCTATAATAAATATATCTATTTCATAAATCATATTTAACTGTATAAATGTATCTATAGTCAGAATTATGTAGAGTTCTTGTTAAGAATGTGTTTTATTCAATTCCTATAATCATATTCTTAACTTTATGTTATTTTTTAACAAATCACAAATAGATTTATTTCTGTTTTAAGTTTCAAATTCCGAAGTCTATACAAAGTTGTAAACGTTGGTGTTGAAAAGTAATAAAATTACTTCTCACGAGAATATAATTTAAGAGGTTTTATAATTATGCGTATTGACAGTGCAAATTTATAGATATATTGAAATATAGTATTTAACATCATCCGCTCAGTGTATTTGAAAGGTTAGAAGTGCCCTCACGAATTAAATAAATATATATATAACAAATATTAAATAAACCGTTTTTAAAAGGTCAACTTGTAGTATCTTGCAAAATGCTAATTAGAAGAGTTGTAATCATATATGATCCAATTAAAATCAACATACAAAATTACAATAATAATAAAATCAACGTCAGGAATTATTAAATGAAAACTGGTACATACGGTATGATGGGTATCGCGGGTTGCACGAGCCATGATTATAATCCAATTGCGGGTGTCAGTGTCTGCGCTTGTCGTGTCTACTACAAACTGCTGGAAGCCTTCCAAGCCATGATTCGTGATTATTGTGACATATCGTATAGACATCTTTTGCTACTGGGTATTCCTTTCATGAAGCGAATGAATGAAATCATAAAGATCGACTTAATGGAGGAGTTGTTCTACATGAAACAGCTTCATTGCGATTTACTTCTTTAATTTATGTAATAAAATCTAGACGTAACATAAATACAAATTATGATTACTTAGTTTTCTTAACAGTACACAATAAACTAGTGCGAATTATTAATATTTTATATTATTCATATAATTGGCTCAAAGTTCTGTATAATTTGGAATAATTTTGATTCGGTCTTAATTTTTAAGCAGCACTCAGGTTGAAAAATATAAGCTCGCAGAAACATTGGTCTATGACAGTCAACTGGATAATGGTTATTATTATTAAAACCAGCGAATAATTGTAATAACATCAGTTAGAGCTGTAAAATTCATAATGTTTATTTCTTTTTAATTAATTTAATTTTATAATTATATTATTAATATACTTAATTTTTAATTGATAAAATGGTGTAATGTTTTTTATGTCTTTTTAAAATATATGATTTAAGTCAAATTATAATGATTTCCTTATGTCAAAATAAATTATTTATATCAAGTATGATTATTTAAAGCTACCAAAATGGTTCAAATCAAAATAAATTAAGTAAAGCTATTTATTAAGTGAATCAACAATGATTTAAATGCAATAATTACTAAATTATTTTAATTTAATTAATGATTTGTTTCAAATACAAGGTGTTTACGTATATTGTAGTAAGAGGAAAAAAGGTTTAAAAAAAAAACTTTAAAGTCAAAACACTCTGTATTCTGCAGAACTTTTCTTTCTTGTCTTGTTTTTATCATTAGTTTGGACTTTTTTCACATGTAGGTAACGTATTTCAAATTTTGTAGCATACATACAGATTATCTATGTAATCTGAGATACGTACAAAAATGTTGATTCTGTAGGAAGTATTGCAATCACACACAAAATATAACTTTTATAAATTATTTTAAGTAAAATATAACAAATTATTAAAAAATGGCTTAAGACTTTAATCTAAAAAATCATTTATGTTTCAAAAGTTTAACTTTAATCATTTTCATATTAAAAATAATGTATGATTTATAACTAGAAGAAGAAGCAATATACATGTACACACAACACGGACAGAAAAAGCAAAACAATACTAGGCAATAGACTAGTAACGAATAATCAACTTCCTCAAACAAAGTATTAAGAAAACAACGACTTACAAAGAATTCAAACTAAAAATAAAAGAACATTATAACTAAATATGTTTAAATGGTAAATAATAAAAAAAATAAAAAAAATAAAAAAAATAAAAAATAAATAAATAAATAAAAAAAAAACTTTTTAAAAGTGCCCGATCAGTGAACAATGGCAATTGCATTATTTTATTTTTTATATTTGTTTTTTTATTAGATATTGTTATAGTTTGATTTGAAACTTGTTCATAGTGCATATACTTTTAATTCTTCCAGTTCAAAAATTCTTTAATGCCACTGACATTTAAGCTTTGATAATCAATCATGATTCTCTTATAAAAAACGTCACGGATATCGCCGTTTTTAAATTAACATTTTTATGTTATGTTTTTATGGGACAAAACGCCAACCAACTCAATATCCAAACGATAAGATTTCAGTTATCACATATTTTATATGTTGAACTACATACAATATTCTATGCCTTCATTTTTTGGGTTAAAGATTTGCAGTTATACTTATGAAATAAAAAATTATTATTATTGGTAATTTTTTTTTGTGATATTAACATAAAATTTGTTTTGTGTTTGTTAATCGTTAATAAATTATTATTATACCAGTCATTAAATTTATTTAACTCTTTTTGTACTTTGTGTTGCAGTTTTGTTTTGTTTATATTTGTATGTATCAGGGTTACATCTGTCTATTCAAAATGTTAAAAAAAATATTTAAGGATGTGGTAATACGATCCACAACAAACAAAAATGTTTTAATAAACATGGGTTGTCATAGCAACGGTTTTGGAGATATGGAATATTATTTATTTTTATAAATTTTTACAAAGAATAAAGTTAAAGAAGATGTTCGAAGTTCGCCTTCCTTCTATTTTGAAACAAGCATGACATCTTTATCTGAACAACATTTGTACTCTTTCTAAAACCCCCTCATTGGCTCGGATTTCTTGGCACTTTTCATTAATTGTTAACTGCAGCTTTTCGAGGCTATTTCCAGGAGTAGCATACACTAATGATTTCAAATATACCAAAAAAAATCAAGAGAGTTTAAATCAAGCGATCTTTCCGGGCCATAAAACTGGTCCGTTTTTTGGTCTAAATGCTCTCTAACGGCAAACAAAAATGAACTAGAGCACCATCATGCTGGAACCACATTTGTTGCTTGTGGGCCAAAAGAATGTTATTCAAAAGATTATACATTGTGTTCTGCAAAAAGTTGAAGTAAGCAGCGCCTGTTAATCGGTTTGGTAAAACAACAAGACCTAGAACCCTGTCGCCTACAATACCCATCCATATGTTTAATGAAAAACGTGTCCGATGTCCACATTCAATGCATTATAAAAATGAACAACTTTATTTTGTGTGAACCCGGCCTTATCCGTAATTTTTTTTTTCAAGAAACTGCGGGTTTTTACAATCTTTGTCTAGAAACTAGCGACAAAAAACCAAACGTGCCTGATGATCAGTTAAATTAAAAGCCTGTACTCGTACATGATATAGATAGAACAGCTGCTCCTTTCCTACCTCGGCTAATATTCTCTGCACATTTGTCTTTGGTTTATGCCTTATTCGTGCTATAATTTCTTGTTCTGCTCTAGAAGTAGATACCGACCTTGGTCTGTCGGAAAGATAGCACTGTTTTTGAAGTGAACCGGTATCTCTCAATCTCTGGTGAATTTTTCCAATCATACTATGTGAAGGAGTCTACCAATTTGGATAAGCTTTTACATAAAGACGTTTCGCGTTGGTGGTAATCCCATTAACCCGACCATACATGAAATGCATGTTGGCTAGTTCTGCATTAGAGTAATCAGCCAATGCAATGAAAACTTGTGCACTAACAACAACTGTTAAATACTGAATGTTTATTTTACAAAACATCAGCTAACTATGATAAAAAAACGCACGTTTTTGATAAATAAAAAATGGAGGGAAAAAGAATAAGAAAAATAAATAAGTTTTATATCTTCGAAACCGTTGCTACGACAACTTATGTGTATTAAGACTTTTTGTTTGTTGTGGTTTGTACTACCACCCCCTTAAATATTTTACGTTATTTTTTGATCACCCTGTATGTAAAGCTTTCTTATTTGTTTTAATTCAAATATGTCATTATTATATACGATATACAAAAGTGGTGCAAGCACCTTGTGGGAACCGCAGTCACTATATTTTACTGCGTTTAGTGTGTTTTTAATCTTTGTTTGTAAAGGTTTTTGTTTTAGAAAACTTATAATTAGATCTAGTTCTTTTTTATAAATTCTCCGTTTTTTCAGTTTTTGTAATTGCTTCTGTATCAAATGCTTTCTGCATGTTTATAAATACTGTAAAACATTTTTTTTTTAATCATGTGCATTATTGATGTTGTGGATTATTTTAATAAGTGCAGAGCTTGTACTGGTTTGTTTTTGAAATGCATAGTGTTGAGTGTTTATTAACACTATAAGATTCTACATGTTTGAGTATTCGTTCATAGATCATTTTATCGACTATCTTAGCTATAATAGATAAGAATGCTATAGGTCTATAGTTTTCCGACAGAAGTTTTTTTTTTTTAATATGGGAATGATAATTGTTGGTTTCAGACATTTTGAATACATACCTTGTTGAATTCTGGTTTTGACCAATTTTGTGAGTATTTGTATCAAGTCAACTTTTACAGTTTTAATGTTGTTATAATATCTTTTCCGGGCGCTTTTCTGTTTTTAAGTTTATTAACAACGTTTTCAATTTTTATTTCAGTGGTTTGATCAAATGTTACGTTTGATCTTATATTCTTTGTAATGTAATTATAGTTTTAGTTTACCAATAAAATCTACTCATCATAGTTTACGGTGTCTGGCAATAACGTTTAAAATTTGTCAGTGTTTCTAAGTGTGTAAAATACTATGTTTTGTTTTATATATATTATTATTGCAGTTATTAAAATTAATTAAATTTTTAGCAATGGCATTTGTGCTCACTCTTGATGATTTTAATTAGACTGTATGTACCGAATATCAAATTAACCAGACCTGGTTTACTTGGGTAAAAACAATTCAAAAAGTTAAATTTTGAAATTTATAATGAAATATTAGATTGCGCAACGCATGCGTTTTACTTAAATGCAAGACTTTAAAATTCATGCAAACAATCATTGAACAGCGCTATGATGATGATGTAGAACAATACTGTATGATACATGAAGAGCTGTTAGAGAAATAGTTAAGTATATGATTATATGTATATATTAGTTTAAGTACAGTATTTAACTAAAAGACGCTTGATTTAAACTGTTAGCACAGGTTATTAGTCTTTTAATAAGATAACACAATAAAAAAAGTATCTAACAGTCCTTGTGAAGGGGTTGTTTAAAATAATGCAATAAGGAGATTACTTTCTTTAATCCCAAAAGTATGGCTATATACTAAAAGCTTCAACAGAGAGTTCAACAAGGATGCGTTTTTGGTAAACCAATTCATTATAGCAGCGATAGTTGCCTTTTTTAAGGGATATAAATTTATTAGTGTACTAAAAACATCATCAACGTTTACTTACAATATCAACAACGTTTACTAAAAACATAAACAGCATTTTGTAAGTTTTATAATGACCATACAACTCAAGATAGAGTTTTATAAAACTTCATATCAAAGTGGCCATAATACGCAACAACAAAGATGCGGCTTTTTGCCTCAAGTATATACGATATTTTTCTAAATTAAACCTGGTTGGTTTTTTAATTCAATTTCCGTACAAATATTTGTCAAAACTAGGTCTTGCAATTTCTCATGTGTTACTTTACGCATATGTTTTTGGTAGAAAAAAAGTGTGGTCGTTAGTATATGGCGACAAAATGGTAATACTAGCAAAATATGCTAAAGAAATGAAAGAAATGATGAAATTAGAAAACATTTTTGGAAGTTAATGCAGAAAAACAAAAATTATGGTTTTTAGAAAGGGGGCTGAGAGAAAAACAGCGAAGGACTGGAAATGAAATGAACAAGGTATTACGGAAGTAATTTTCTTTAAATATTTGGGATGTTTTTTGCACAAATAACAGCTAAAGCGAATACAATAGAAAGATGGCTTGAAAAGTAAATAAAGTAGTGGGACAAGTTTGCGGAATAAGTGATAGAAAATTTGAGTGTATGAGAATAACAAGACTTATGTTTGATAGTTTAGTCAGGAGTATGATATTGTATGGGTTAGAAATATAGAGATGGAATAAACAATAAAAATTAGAAGCAATACATGTAAAATATTGGAGATGGGTGTTAGGTTTAAACAGAAAAACTCCGGCACATATTGTGCTGGAAGAAGTCAAAAAAGATAAGCTAAGAATAAAAACAGGGAAAAGAGCAATGAAGTATGATGAAAGAATGAAGCAGAGACACGAATGTAAATTCTTACAAAAATGCATGAAAGAGAAAATGATAGCAAGAAATGAAAAACTAGTGGAGTTTAGGGAAAATTATTACAACAGAAATGGTTATGCTATTGAAATAATGAGAGAATCTGGGAGAGAGTCATGGCACAAAATTATGGAAAGAGATATACAACAGCAATAAACATATTATAGAAAGTGATCTGCCAATGTACCTAGAGAGCGATAGATATAGTAAAAATGATTGCAAGATTTAGATGTAGTAATGAAGGGACAAGATTTTAAATGGAAGAAGATTTTAAAATGTTCAGAATGTCATAGGAGATACTAAGGAAACTATGGAACGTATCTTAAAAGAATGTAACAAAATGAGAGAAAAACAGATGGGAAAATGAGATATTGAAAGAAGAAGGAAGAGGTATAGATGGATATTTTACATTTACAAATATATTTATAGTTTTTTAAAATAATAAATCGTAATCCTTATAAAATTAACACAAATAATTGTTTTCTTTTCTGTTTGTTTACTTTTTTTTTGTTTTTTTTTTTTAATGCAATTAAAAAGCTCTATCCCAAAATCGGTTGCATCACATTGCACGGCGAATGGTAAATCACACCGGGGTGGCAAGCGTTTTGGACAATTACACAATTTTAAATTATCAATCTTTATTCCTATTTGTTTGGTCATAGTTTACTAAATCTAAAAACGCACGTAGTTGCCAGACATATTGGGATTTGGATAATAATTTTAAAGAATGGATTTTTTCTGGATCCTGGCGTAAGCCTTCTGAGCTTAATACGTACATTAAAAACATTATTGAATTACAGAAAAAATACATTTTTGAGCTGTAGGGTAGGGGTGTTGTTTTGCAATTTTGAAAGATCATAATTTAAAGGAGGTGTTGTCAAATAATTAAAAATAATTAATAAGTTGTCAATGTAGAGATGTGTAAAAGAATTCCGAAAGGTAATACCTTAAATTGGTATGTTCAAAAACCTACTCTAAATTCTGTAAACCTCCTGTATTTTTTTAAATTTGAAGTTGCCAAAACGATGAGATCCAATGAAGACATTTTTCCTACGAGCATCTAAACATAATCGACCGGAACCATCTTTTTTAGTGACTGTCATCAATGAGTTTACATAAGAAATTTTAAACATTAAAACAAATGTCCATTAATACATGACACAAGTGATTAAATATTAATCTTGAAAAACGAAATAATCGTTGGGCTTGTGCATACGCGTCTTACAAAGACGAAAACAAGTTACTTAGAAAATAAAAGTAACTTGCACATTACAGTTTGTACTACTAATACTTGCAGTATAGTCTAGATATTAATTGATTTCCAATTCATTTTTCCCTTTATCTATAATTTATTTTCAAAATACTTCTTTTTTGTTTAATTTTAATTTTATTATTATTATTATTTTTATTTTTTTAAATTTTAACCACATTTTTCAATTTTATTTTTTCAATGTTGCAGTATTAGTAGTACTAACTGTAATGTGCAAGTTACTTTTATTTTCTAAGTAACTTGTTTTCGTCTTAATAAGACGCGTATGCACAATCCCAACGATTATTTCGTTTTTCAAGATTAATAAGAAATTTTACACTGCTAAATTAGTTTCAGTTTTTTTCATTTTGGTTTTTTTTATACCGCAGCGCGATATGCAAAAGGTATTGGGTGCTGTCCGACTGTGAAAACACATATCCAAATTTGGTTAGTATTTACATTATTTTATACTTTTCCTGATCTTTAAGAACAAAATACTGGTAATGTCATCAATTTTAATTAATTTGACAAAACTTTGAGTGGGGTAAATTTTCTTTTAAGATAAGTGAGCTGAAAAGGAAGCAAGATTTGGTGTTTTTTTACATAATACTAGTCACGTAATTAACACAACCTCAAGGTATACTCAAATACCATTGTGTTTGTAACTGCTCTTTACTAATGTAATGTGCTCTGCATACAACATCAAGTCAGTTATTGTGCAACTCCAAAACTCCAATAGTCAGTGCACAACATGGTTTTTGTTGTTACTTATAAAGCCTTAGTGCCAGATACACTGTTATCAGACAACCCTAAAGCGTTGGCTGCCAGTGTGTGGTCTTTTACAGTTTTTTCAAGCATGGTACAGCTATCAACTTATCCGTATCAGTATCTTTATGACTTTACAGCCAATGTACTTTATATCACTCATCTCAAAGACCGGTCTATGTGTGAATTACCCTTCTCTAGTTATAGTGTAATTAAACTTTTTTCTTTTGGAACTTGTAAGGTAAAGATTTACCAATACTCCTCAGACGCTGTATCTGTACGCAAATAACACTGTTTATGGTACATTAATTATTATAAATAATGCTAACAAAAACCGCTGTTTCAATATATATCTTTAAACGTCTAACGTATTTTGCCAATAATAAAAACATGTTAAACAAATAGAAGAGGTATGCTACTTGATCATATCAATTGATGTCTGCGCGTACACAATCGGCATATTTTGCATAGAGCCATGGGAAAAGTAACAGATGATCTATACTTAATTAGTCAAATTAGTAGACAGTTAATATAATTAATATAATAAGTATGAGCGTTGCAGATGAGCTATTATGATGATGCAATTTATATTATTATATCGTACACGTTGCATGATGTACTATTATTTACACAAATTTCCATTTTTCACTTGTATGATATGTAGCACTCAATTTATTTTATGTTTTTTGCATATTAACTATTGCCAATTTGTATATAATGAGAAATCTTTAGATTACTAAACGCGTACATAAACTTATAAGAAAAGCTAATATTTTGGTTTTAATAACATTTTGACTATAATCATTTTACTTAATTCAAATCATTTTAAAAGACTTTAAATAAAACGATTTCAAGTTATTAAAAAATGACTTATAATTAATAACAATTTAAAATTTAAAACATTTCAAAGTATATGCAAAATAATATAAAAATAGATCAATAATTTAATGTTTATAAAATATACTAGCTGAATTTGAGTTTCTATATCAATAATAAATAATTTTTTTTTTCAATAAATTACAAACAAACTTATTATATTAATTAAATCAATGAAAAAATATTTATTAGTAGTGCACAAAATTAGTGTTTTAAACAATTTTGTAAAAATCATGAGACATTAATGCCTCTTGTTATTTTTAACATAATTATGTTTGAGTCATTATTACTGGTATAAACAACATTTAACGATTTTATTTAACATCAAGGGTTTTGCGTAGTAATCAATTTATTTACCTGAAAGAGGCAATCTGTTATCTGATCAAATCGATGTAATTAATTTACTTTTTTTAATTAATGCATTAATGATGTCATGGCTTTTTATTACGCGTCCACAGCATCTGTTTATTTTGTTCCAATTTTGGGACCAGCCCTGCATAATTGGCATATTTGTACCATACATTTGCATAGAAAATTAATTAAAACAGTAATGGATCAACGAATGCAGAGTATGTCAATTGGGTTATCGATGTACATCTTCATAACGAAGTGCACTTAAGATGTGTTATGTTAAATTAGAATATCAGTGTTGGAATCAGCTGCCATTCAGCGGTAGCTATCGCCCATCGCATTAATTTAGGACCACCCTTCGACAAATCTCTTCAAGAAGAAAATTTTATCATTTCAGTATCCTTTTTATTATACCGCCTATTCAACCCTTCCAATTAAGTCACGGACAGTAATCGGTGCTATTTTAGGTTCACGTGAATGATAACGTTATTATCAGGTAGTTCAGTCGGATGAGTTATAAAGCTCACACAGCATATCTGTGCCTATTGTTGGAGAAAATAATCTTAGTAGCGGCACTCTTTTTAATTTATTATGTATTTTAACTTCCGATGTAGATTACAAAATAAATAATATAATTCTTTTTACAAACATTGAGTTAAAGTTAATGTATTTATAAAAAAAGTATATGTATATTAACATAATTTATTTTACTGTTTTATTTCATTGCTAATATAGGTATAGATAAAAACATCACTCGCTTGAATTAAAGGCTTTATAATCGCAAAAAATGAGAACGTGCTTCATTTTTTAAATAACAATCAACTGTATGAATTATCTTACTGGGTGCTGCAAAAATAGCAATTTGTTTTTTAAATTTTTAAAAAGTGAGTATTACTTAGAATGTCACAACAACATAAAAATACTTTTGAATTTCAACGAGTAAAACTATCACATTGAAGACTATCTTTAAGCAGTTTATGAACATTGACTTTGAATATTTGTGGCTTATCAAGTGAAACCACACTTGCTGAAATTATCACTAATATTCAAGATTAGATTTAAGCAGTCTGTTAACAACCTTGATTATTTGCGGCTTATAAGTCTCGGAAATACTAAACTTGGAAGTTTATTCTGTGTTGAAGGTACGGTTGTTAGGATTCTTAGCAAGCCTTGTACTACAAGTAAATATTTGTTTAGATTGCAATATGTGTTGTATTTTGTTTAAACAATGTCCATGGAATATAGAAATTGCAAAAATCTGCATTACGTCGGTGTTGTAAAGTATCTAGAAAGCTACGATTTCTTAATATATGTAAAAAGTGTTTTACTTCTGTTTAACTAGTTGCCAAATTTCAGCTCTTAAGAATCAAAAGAACACTTGTCGCACTGCTTTTGAAGTTTTAAAAATAAACCCATTACTTTACTTAAAAAAACATTATAATGTTATAAATTTCACAAAATAAAAAAAATACGGACAATACGTCATTTTAAAGGTTTTCTAAATTAAAAAAAAGTTTCAAATTTTAATAATTGTTGTTTATGAGTCTAATTTTATTTTCAAAATTTAAAATATAATAAAATTATAATGAAAAAAGATGTAAAGTTTCATGTAGAACCTAATTAGCAAGTACTCAATTGCTTTTTTGGGGACCCAGGTTATGCATCTGACTCAAATCTAGAAGCTATGATACTTAAGTATATTAATTTTGAAAATTCAAGGGCTGAAATTTGGCATGGCTTATTTTTGTTATGTTTGTTTAAAGTAGAATTTTTTTTGTGACAAACATAAGTCAGAAGATCTGTTATCGAACGTTTTGATCAAAAACCCTATTTAGTATCTAAGATAAAGTTATTTTGTTACAAGAACTTGATAATGTCAAAATTAATATATTTTTTATTATTTTTTTTTACAGATTAGACAATAATGCAATTGGTTTAAAATTTAAAGAATTAGACTTGTCACCGTTTTTAAGTATAAACTTATGCCTAACATTTGCAATCTTCCAACAATTTGGGAATTTGCTAATTCAGTTGCACATGTTTTAAGAATAATAGGTAAAATTTATTTATACATGATGCCTTTCTGGTATTTATTTTAAGAAGATATTTTTTGACGTTTACCTAAAATGAATTGGATCTATTATTTTACTACTATTTGGCATTGTAGGTACTATAATTGGAGGATTTTGAATAGTAGAGTTAGATACAAATTGATTTGCAAAATTATTTGTTCTACTTTTGGAGTATTAACTAGATTCTTATAATCATTTCAAAGAAAATTTTGTACTACTTTGCAATAAATTAATTGTTTTATAGAAATACTTTTTGCTTATGGAAAACTGAAAATATTGGTTAGCTTTGTTTCTGTCAATTTTATCTTTTTTAGACTGTATTATATTGTACCAATGTTTCAAGTTTTTTTTAATTCATTGTTTGGAATGATTACTGATGTAATAAGTAAATAAAAACATCTACTATGTTTTTACCATTAATTTATTGTTGTAAAATTATATATAAGGTATATACAATTTTACAATATACATTTCACGACTTAAGTTTCAACTTTTTACAGTCATTGTCAAGTGAGAGACACTTATTATTATTTATTACGTGTTTGGCGTAGTTTTCAGTTGTAGGAAAGGATTAAAAAGTCAGAAACGCTTTCTTTTTCTCTGCTAATAATCCTTTAAGTTTTCGGTCGTAGCAACGGTTTTTGCGGTTGGTTTTAGTGTTAGATATGTTCCTTGTTCTTGGTGTCTTGTTTGCTGCCGCTATTATCTTTGTCTACGTTGTGTAAGCCGACTTTTCTGGTGTTATTCTTTTGGTAGTTAGTTTTTTTTTATGTTTTGATTTATATAGATGTTGAGTTCTGGGTATTGTTATATTTTTGAGATTACGTTTTTTCTGTATGTTGGTATTACTTTTTGCTGTTATGTGTATTTGCATTTTGCACAGGACCAGTCTATAGTCCGAGCTTATATTAGCCAAGGTGAGTGTTTTTTTTTTTTAATTTACATTAGGCGTATTTCTCTTAGTTATGTTAAAGTATATATTAACAGCACTCAGAATTAAATAACAAATTGGTTTTAACATCAAATTATTTAAGCAAAAAAAAAACAAATTTGAAATTAAACCTGAATGATGCTATTTCTATTTCTGGTATACCACCTGCACCCAAAAGTGCTGCATTAGTTGATTTTATTGATCCAACAACTCTTTGTGTGACGTCCATACAAGGCATGTCAATGTCAACGAAAACATCAATTATCAATGATGCTGGTCATTGTCCTTCTTTTGCTAATACATTGCAAAACTATGCAAACACTACTTTGACACTTGGAGAAGGTTCAAAGTTAATTAAACGTAAAACACCATTAATTATAGGAAATTTGACGTCTAATGCATCCGTTTATCAATCTGTCTGGCTTTATTTAGTCAGAGTTATGCCTGAAACTAAAGATGTTGATATTCTCAAATATCTAAAAGATTCCCTTGGCATCAATGATGCTAAATGTTTTCCATTTACCAAAAATGATGACACCTGTTCATTTAAAGTAGGTGTAAAAGAATCACTGATTCCTAGTCTAATAGACAACAATCAATGGCCAGTTGGAATTGCCGTCAAGGTGTTTGCTTATACAAGTGAATGGATAAGGATCCATCCGAACAACATTAACCAAAAATCTCAACAAATATAGACAATTTAAAATCCATAAGCACTCTCACAGTTTACTATCAAAATGTGAGAGGATTACGTACTAAATTAGTAGATTTTGTTTCCTGTTTGGCGGAAGATTATCATGTACTGACTCTTTCATTTGTCGATATTTGATAGTGAATTTATTGATGACCGTTACATTGTCTATTGCATGGACAGGACTGAAAATATCTGCACCAAGTGCAGTGGCGTAGTTTTAATTGCCGTCAGAAAAAACATAAAATTTATCATTTTACTTTTAAAAGATAATCTTGAAATGGTCATAGTCAAAATTAACTTGAGACAAACTGATTTAATTGTATGCTGTAATTATATACCTCCCAGGTCTTCTATGGATTTATATAATTTTAATCTGTCTAATATCAATTGGATACCTGATGAAAACTCAGCTGGCTTAGCTCTATCTAACGTTTCATCTATGGTAGAAACGTTTTATTGTGATAGTGTCGGTGCTTTAGGTTTAAACCAAGTCAATTTTATTCCTAATGACTTTAATACTATTTTAGATTTATGTTTAACTAGTACTGATAATATGATAGTCTCAAAATGCGCTTTTATCATTCCTTGCGATTGATATCATCCTGCTCTTTTTATTAGTCTTGTTATCAAAGAATGTAATATTCTTAATAATGGTAATTACTTATAGTCCGGGAGCCAGCGACCGTTTAGAGTTAGTCGTTTCAGGAAAGCTGAAAATTTTTCTTAAGCTATATTTGGTATCAAGGGTAAGTAAATAGACCTCCAGCTGGCGCACCTCCGGGGGGTGTAGCTGCGGCAGCCTCCCACACACGTAAAATAATAATACCGCAAAAGCTGAAATTTTGTTCACATGTTGATCATGCTATAAATTAAAGAAAAAACGTATCCAGCCGAATTTAGAGTGGGGGATTATGCTCCAGCTTTTCACGTAAAGAAGTGAAAAATATGCGCTGGGTAAACTGATACCGCAAAAGCTGAAATTTCGTAAACTAATAGTTAAATTAATAACTTAAACAAAAAAAAACATCCAGCTGTACATTTAGTGGGGGATAAGTGTCCAGCTGATGCAGTGAAGAACGCTGCGCATGGGTATGCGCTCGGGCGCGTCGTATCTTTGACTGCATCAGCTGGACACTTTCCCCTCAATAAACATAAAGCTGGATATTTTGTTTGTTTAACTTATTCAGTTAACTATTATATTACCAAATTTCAGCTTTTGCGGTATCAGATGTCTATACTTTTCTTATTAAACACAGCGTGTTAGGTATTGAACAGTCAATACCTGGGAACTTAAAAGCATTTTGGTCTTTTGTTCGTAGTAAAAATATTTTAAATTCTTCAATGAGTTTAAAAAATGCAACAGGTACTATTGGTGATGTTATTTCCAATCTTTTTACTAATTATTTATCTTTTACATCAAATACTACTGTTAATTTATCTAATATATGAATTACTTTAGATTGTGTCTTAGAAACTTTGAGAAAATTAAAAATAGATGGTTGCCCTAGTCCAGATAACTTACCATCATTGTTTTTACGCAACTGTTGCCAATCGTTATCATACCCACTCCATCATATTTATTCTCTATCATTGTCATCAGGAATATTTTCAACGTCATGGAAACAATTCTACGTTATATCATTCTTTAAATCTGGTTTCAATTCAAACGTGACTAATTATAGACCAATATTGATTTGATCAGTTTTGCCTATAATGTTTGAAAAATTAATATATCACCACTTTTTTAATGTTAAAATATCATTATTAATTAACAATAAACAATACGGTTTTTTTTTCCAAAAAGGTCAACACAAACAAATCTATGTCCATGCTATTTATATGGACTTTAGTGAATCATTTGATTCTGTTAATCATACTTTGTTAATTAACAAATTGTGTGCACATGGTGTCAATAATCTACAGCTTAAATGGTTAACTTTGTATTTGAGTGAACGAATTTATTAAGTGAAAATAGATACTCACCTGTCAAAGTCATTTAAAGCAACATCAGGGGTTCCGCAAGGATCCCACTTGAGACCTAGTTTGTTTTCTATTTTTATTAATGATATATCTAACGTATTAAATTGTCCCTATCTGTTATTTGCAGATGATGTTAAATTTTTTTATAAAATTAATACAGTTCATGATTGTTTGGCAATGCAGAATGATTTATTTGCGGTAAATGATTAGTGTATAGCAAACGGAATGGAACTTAATCTTATATCAGTTTATTGCATTTTTAAAAAGCATGTTTTTTGTAAAGTTTGATTATATTTTAAACAATACTTATTTAAACAAAGTTGCTTTTATAGTGTTGATTTAGGAGTATTACTTGACTCAAAATTATCATTTAATTTGCACATTGATTTTATAATCGATAAAGCTAATAAAATGCTTGGATTTCTTAAGAGATTTTTGCAATAGTTCTTCTAATCTTGTTTAATTCCTTAGTAAGATCACATCTTGAGTACTGTAGCGTAATATGGTCTCCATCTTACAAAATTCATATTGACAGATTAGAATCATTCAAAATAATTTTTTCAAATTTGTTTCATTCAAACTAAGTCAGGTGTTCACTTATCACCTGAATGTACTGGCATATATTTAGGATTGGATGCGTTAGATAAACGAAAAAATGACATTGATAGGAAATTTGTGTTTAAAATATTAAATGGTTTAATTTGTTCTGAGCAAATACTAGGTATGATGAATATCCATGTGCTTTTACGTGTAGTTAGGAATTATACTTTATTACACGTCCCATATAGCAGAACTAACTACGGCATGCACAGCCCACAGTGACGAATTGCGCGATTTTGCTAATTATGTGTCAAACCGTCTTGATTTTGTAGGCATTTCGTATGAGACCTTTAAGAGTAACTTAAGATGGGTATTATTTTGAAATAAAAATAAAAAATTACATGTTATTTGTAATAGTATGTATAAAAAACATTTTTTTCTTGTAAATGCTGATGCGTTAATAAATTATTATTATTATTAAAAGTCTATCATTAAGTGCTGTTTTTTGTAATGGTTTATATTATTTTTTGTTGTATAGTAGTGGGCAAAGAAGGTGTTATCAATTCTTAACTCACTGAGTGCGCAGAACTCTATTAGGTCTTGTTCACTTTAGTTGAGTGTTGACTTGTTGAATACCTGTTTTATTCCTCTTAAGGGCTGGTCTCTTATCCTTGCGTTCAGATCTCTTAGGAGAATAATTTTGTCTTGTAGTGGTATGGTGTTGAAAACAGTTTGACATTTTTTTTTCAATTTTGGCTTTATTTGTGTCTAGCGCTTATACCGTTATTATATTTAATTTAGTGTCATTGCAGTTTAGGCTGATCTGCAGTATTTTTTTGTTCATGTACTTAGTGTATGAGATGTTGTTAGTAAATTTTTGATGTATAAGCAGTCCTGTGCCTGCATGCGTTTTCTTGGATTTATTCGCTCTACTGTATACATATACATAGCAAATTATATTATATAGATAATTAGGCGCCATCTTTTGTGCGTCGTTCTGTTGTTTGAATTTGACGTTCTATGCAAAATTTATGGAATGGAGGGAATGGTAATTGCGTAAAATTATATTTGGAAACTGTGCTGCTTGAACCATTTGTTCTATACATTCTATGTTAAAACAACCATCAATTAAAGATGATATCGATATCAGTAAATATTCTAAGCTACGTTTTTTCATGAATCAAAAGTCTAATGGTTTTAAAAGTAAGAAGTCTTAAATATTTTTTTCTGCTGTTGAAATAAACACGTTCTTAACGAATGCTTTCAAAAATGTTTAATTACTAAAGTGAGGTAATTACGTATTGTTTTAATAAATACATAAGTATGTTTTTACGTTTCTTTAGTTTTTAAAATTTTTGGATCGATGAACTTCCTAACACAAAGATATTATGATTCTTTCATATTTCTGAAAATATTTAAGAAATTTTTAATATATATATATATATATATATATATATATATATATGTACTTTTGTTTTATTTTAACTCTCAGATTGGAAAGTGTAGTAGGCAAGTTGTCGGAACTAACAATTTATGTAAACTTCTTGTAGAAATAACTCAGTATTTAAACTTGTCTTTTCTTTAACAATGAACCGGGCATAGCTTTTCCAGAACTTCCGCTACGCTTCTAAAAATGGCACGGCGGACTCTAGTAACGATGCGGAAGGATATATTGATGAATCAAGTAGCAATAAAAATTAAATTCTGACCAAAATCTTAAAATTTCTATAAAATACAAGAAGAGCTACAACGAAATCTAATTAAGGCGCATCTTCATGATAACATTAATTAATATTAAAACCAATATGGCATTGTCAACTTTTAATGCATAAAAAGTTTGATTGTGAAACCCATATAGTTTTGAATAGATGTACAAATGTAACAATTAAGTTTTCTAATTTTTAACGTTTAATAAAAAAGATACAGGGTGATTCTTAACCTATGCGCATAAACTCGAGGAATTATAGTTTACAATCAATATTATTGATAAATGTAGTAAAAGTTTTATAATAATGAATTAAAAAGTTTCTGCAAAATTAAAATTTATTACTTGAAGAAAATCGGTGTGCCATGCCAAAATTAAAATAATAAAAACGTAGTAAAGCTTTTAATCAACTAATTATTAAAATAAGAAACAAATATTAAAAATGCAAAATTTATAGAACACGTCATAATAAATGCTCAAAATTATTCCTCTATTTTCCAAACACATCTGCGCACGCCGAAACCATGTTGCGCTACATGCACGTTGAAGTCTCGGTGGTTGCCAAATTGTGCCAGCGGCAGCTAGTATGCGATGTAGCAACTCTTCAACACTGTGAATTTTGGTAGCGTATACCAGATGTTTCATATGCCCCCAAACATAAAAGTCTAGGGGATTTAGATCAGGTGATCTAGGAGGCCAGGCAGATGGACCTCCTTGACCAATCCACTGTTTCGGGAACACATTGTTCAAATGTTGTCGCACATCTATTGCAAAGTGTTGTAGAGCTCCGTCGTGAAGATACCACAGGCGCTGTCTAACATTAATTGTAACTTCTTCCAGTAGTGCTGGTAGGGTTCCTTGTAAAAAAATTAAATAAACAGCGCCCGTTACACAATTTGGCAACAAAAACGGTTCAATAAGACGACCGTTTACAATTCCAGCTCATACATTCACCGAAAATCTGTGTTGAAAGTTTGTAATGTATGGATTTTCAACTGCCTAATAATGCGTATTGTGAAAATTGTGCACACCGCTACGAGTAAAAATTGTCTCATCTGTCACTAAAATGTTAGTAGAAAAATTTGGGTTTACATCATGCTGACGCAACAGCCATTTGCAAAATACTACCCTAAGAGGAAAATGTGTTGGTGAAAAGGCATGTACACGCTGCACATGATGGGGATACAGCAATTCATGCTTTAATATGCGCCATACAGTTGACTGCGATACCCTAGTTTGATTGGCAATTATTCGGGTACTGATGTCAAGACGTTCTTCAGCAATATCGACAATATCTTCCTCGAGATTAAAAATTGGTTTAGAACGTCACCCACATTGTCTAGGTCTGGGTTGCAAGTGCCCAGTTTCTCTTGCACACTGTACCATACGTACAAACGATCCTCGAGCCGGATTATACCTTTTAGGGAATCTCTCGGAATAATGGCGAGCTGCAGCCACTGAATTTTTATGAACTTTTCCATACACCAATTTCATATCTACAAGTTCTTCATTGGTTATGTTATGTTGCGCCATAATTTAATTTTATTACACACTGACGGCGTCTGTGTCTAGTTTTTTTTTTTCAATTTTTTGGCAACAACCGCCTGGACTTCAACGCGCATTATTTTAATTTTGGCATGGCACACCGATTTTTTTCAAGTAATAAATTTAATTTTCCAGAAACTTTATAATTCATTATCTCGCTTATTATAAAACTTTTACTACATTTTTTTAACATTTATCAATAATATTGATTGTATACTATAATTCTTTGAGTTTATGCGCTTAGGTTAAGAATCACCCTGTATATACTAGTTAATAACAATAATAAGCTTATAAAAGTATATTTTTTAATTAACAAAACTTATTTAAAAAATATGTTTGAATACAATTTTTTGGAATATTTAGGGCGATCTAAAATGTTTTTATTTATTATACAAAAAGTTAGTCAAAATTACCGGAATTCCTAAATAATTCTAAAACCGTAAAAAAATTCAAAGCAAGTTTCAATCAAAAGTTTTTTGGTTTTAAACAAACTATTTTTCAAGTATATTTTTAATATACAGGGTGCTTATTTTATTGTAAAAATTTGGTAAACTTTTTTTAAATGTAACACTGTATATTTTTTTATTCTAAGATTAATTTTGAGTATTTTTTGTACAAATAATTTGTTTATAAAATGTACTTTTTGAGGTATATTTTTGAGTCAATGCTTGAGTAAGACACTACGTAGGATCAGAAATTATTTTACTGAATATACAATGTTATAGATATAATAAAAAATATATTAATTAACTTAAATTAACTAATGTATTTTAAAATTTAACTAAAACATTTTTTTAGGTTATGTGTAGGGTTTTAAACATTAAAAAAAACTTTTTTTTAATAAAAACTACCCAGTACATTTCTTCATTGAACTTGAATCTTGATAATAATTTGTTGCAGTTTATCATTCATGTTACAATATTATTAATATTATGTTCAAATACAATATATCTTATAACGACACAATAAAATTCAACAAGTATTTCCTACAAAAAAAGCTATGTATAACAAAATTGTTTGGATAATGCACATTAGCGCCTCAGCTGTGTGACGTCACACTATACCCGTGTTGTAAACTTATGTTCGCAATTGTTTATGTTCGATCCAAGGCATCAATTGTTGCGAGTTAATCGGTATACAGAAAAGATTTAACGTAACCCCAAAATGAAATAATATAAAGGCGTTAAATCATACAACTTTGTAATCACGTCCGCAAAATAAGTTCTTACGCAACATCAAGGCAGTACACGGGACCTACTAATTTTTTTTTTCTTATTTGAAAGAAGATGTACTCATTACAACACATTTGTTCTTAACCAAAAACTGACCCTCTAGATAGGGTAGATAGGGGATAGAAACTCAAACACAAGATCCCTGATATAGCAGTCGAGTACGCTAACTACTACACTAATACATTACTCTATTACTATTACTATTACTATTCTTAACACTCTTATGTTTTTTATGTACTATATCACGAATATATTTAAAAACCGTAACTAGTTTCAACCTGTACAAAGCCATCATCGGACGGTGATACAAACAAGTACTTGTTGTTTCTTCGATGATGGTCTTGTAAAGGTTGAAACTAGTTACGGCTTTATAATGAACTATCACATAGTAACGGCCACCATCATTCAACTCTTAAAATGTGTTAATTTAAAATTGTGAAATTAATTAGCTACTTATTATATATAAAATATTACTTTGCAGAACAAATAATCACTGCACAAACACTGAGCTGCTATGAAATATCTTATAAAACCACAATAAATCTAACAAGGATTACCCATAAGAAAACCTATGTATGAAAACTTGTTTGGATAATGCACATTAGCTCCACAGCCGTGTGACGTCACTTTTAATGCCGCGTATTGCGAAAAAATGAAATTCGGGCGCATAATAAATGCTGTTATATGCTTAGGTTACATTCCTTTAAAGTTTGCAAAATTACTTATTTTACATTTACATTGGCTTCTTTCGGGATGTTTTAAAGAGGTATTTTCTTTTCCCGATTTTGTTTAAGTGGATCTCCTTCTCGGCCTTGACCGGCTGGTTCCCCTTCCAGTTTTGTCAGAGCAGGTTGATTTTGTCTGCTACTTCTATGCTCTCTTTTTGTTGAGTCGAAGCTTTGCTGGTAATAATCTTGATTGGCTGTTTTAAAAACATGTAGCTCATTTGGCTATTCCTATTTATTTTTTTGGCATAATATTCTCTATCCCTAAGACAAAAAACCGACTTTTTGAGTTCTCGGTGATTTGGAAAACGTTCCAGTGACACAAAATCAATGGCATTTGTAGGTTTTTAGAGCCAAAAAGTAGCTTTTGACCGCTTCTGGAGGTGATCCGTACGACGTATAACGTTTCTGGCTACGGTGGTTGTAGGCTGGAAATGGTATTTTGTCTCAAGTGGAGGCATCTTTAATTAAGGCTGCCTGTGCTTTGGCGGTTTTACGTAAGTGGTTGGAGGTGTTTTGTTGTCCAGAGGCTTGTGAGTTTTCTTCTTCTGAGAAGGCTTTTGGCTTGGTTTAGAATCCCCTGTGTGGGGTTGCTATCTTAGCATTAGTGTTGCTCGCTTTATCTTGAAAGGGGTTTGCCTGCTTTGCAGCGGTCAAACGCATTCTTTTGTCGTTTGATTTTAACACCCCAAAGCCGTTTTTTGAAGTGGCCTTGTTGGGCGTGCATCGCAGACTTTGCGAGTAAGATGTCGAAGAGGACGCGTTCGTGCTGCTCTTGATTAATTGGACTAAGGAAGTATAGTCCCTTCAAATGGGTTGTACACAAACGGGTACAACATACCAAACTAATAAGTTTGCAGCTTGTTTTGCACTTTGCCCCGCCTGGTACTCACCCGTTTGGCCATCTGACTAAATGACGCAGCCGATTGATCCGATTGATCGAGGTAGGTTAGTCTTGACCTTCTGTTTAAAAAGAAATTCAGGCCTTAGAAACGCATCTTTATGGTAGGTAACTTAGCCACCAGGTTTTTGTCATTTTCATTTACGTGTTTTTACGCACGGCACAAACATTTCCTACTACTTTTAACAACCCACAACGTTAATACTATGCTGCTAGGATGATCATAATTAGTCTTCTTTCTCTTAGTACACAGTTTTTTATAGTAATATTTTGCTTCTGACAATTCTTCAACAAGAAACCTTAATAGATTATTATATATAATAGTTTAGTTGATAATATTTTAGTTGTCATGAATTGCACTGGACCAGACCAAAGTATTTTGTACAAGTGTATTACCAAAATAATAATTCATGATCGTAATATTATTTTCAACTTAATTCAAGCTTTGTGTACATAACTTATCATTAAATTCGTATTGTATAAGAAAATTGGTATGATATTAATCTAACACGGGTGGATCAAACATGTTCTGTAAGAAATGGATCGCATTGGAATGGCTATACGTGGATATTAGTTGTTAATCAAATTTACCTCATACAATCTTGGAATATTCTGTTAATAATTTTTATAAAGTTAACACAAATACCGCATTTCAATAATAGTTTGCAATTTTATAAACATTGCATAACTTTAATTTTAGTTTTTGCTATGAGACTCTATAATAATTAATAACATTACAAACATTGCAGAAAGTATGAGATTGCAAATACACACTTTACACAGAATAAGTGTCTCACAACGATTTTTGAGGACCAATAACGCAGACGAAAGTAAAGTAAAGAAAGTAAACCTATCGAAAGCTTGACTTAAATCCTAATAGTCCTAATTTTCATCTCAGTATGAGTAGAATGTGTGTTCGGGCCAGACGCAAACTTTACTAATTTATTATAATCTATAGTAACCTAATTTTATTTTGCTCTTACAAGATATATTCATTTAATTCACATTCTTTGCTCAAAAAGAAAATTATGTGTAATTTATAATATTATTTTCTTGCAACTATTAAAAGTAGTGAGTGTTATAATCATTGACACCAATCAAATGTGTATGCAATGCTAGATTTGTCCTAGTGTTGCAGTGGTTTATAGAAATACTTCAAACAATAAGGCGGTAAACAAAAGAGAAACAACTCTTAAATGATGTATAAACTTTTGACAACTTCATTACTAGTGGAATTTTGTTATAATAATATTATAAAGTACACTTTAATAATAATTATAAACTAGAAGTAATACAACAGATGCGTCGTGAGTTGTTTAAGGTAGAAAAATGATAATTAACTGTTCTTGAATGCAGTTTCAATCTAAAATATGAAATATTATCCGACACATTTTTTAAATATTTTGTAACACACGCGTATTATTATTAAACTTTAATATTAATTAATTTAAACTTAAAATATACTTACGTTAAAATCGCATGCGTCTGAAACCGCAATATTCATAATAACATGTTCGGCACGGATGGATGATCACGTACCGCCCATTGGCGTACGAAGCACCACAAAGCGGCCGGAATAATCATAATCAAAAGTATTTAAGGTAAACGCCGAGCAGACCCTAGAATCAAACATAAAATGCAGCGAATTAAATTGAAACACATCTTACACATCATAACAGTAATCTTCACATTTCAATAAAACGAATTCATATCTTCTCACGCATGATTTCACTTTACCCATGAATAATAAATGAAGTATCAACTTTGAGTTCGATGCTAAGAATATTAATTTACATTCTATATCATATAAAAGTTTGACATATTTATCACTAATCTGTTTGAAATATAACCGAGTATCGGGTTATTACATGAAGTGAAATGCATAAGTGTATATAAGAGATTTTTGCGATGAAACCTTAATTGTTAACAATTTAATTAAGCAAATGAATCAAGTTTTGATGTAACGATTTAATAATAATTTATTGTATATCTTTTCACAAAATTTAAACGAGTTATTGCTACTACGGAAACATTGAGAAATAAAAAGATTTTTAGATTTAACCTCTTTATAGATAATAATAGATCAAATAGCTGATTTCACTATTTTTTAAATATTTAATTTGTTATTTAGATGTAGAAACTATTTGATAACCATTAGAAGAAGAGAAATAGTTTATGCATTCTTATATACAATCACATTCAAATAACATAACCTACCTCAATCCTTACAAAACTAATGTTGACATTTTTTAAGCTGTTACGTATTTAACAACTAATTATTAATAAATATGACAAGATAAACATTGGTTCTATTTGACAATAAAGTTTAAGTTTATAATATACTGCTTTATTTTATACTCTAGAGATATAACAATGAAAACTTACAAAGTTAAGTTAGGTTAGGTTAGGTATTTTTCCGATCAATTGTTGTAATAAAATATCAATATTTTGAACACATTCTCTATTTGTATTGTTGTTAGGTTGGCGTTAGCTATCGCCATTAAAAACATAAATATTAGTGGTGACTTGGTGATCTATTTATTTTAATATATTTTTCAAGTGTACATATATGACAGTATGTACTACCCAATTAATAAATATTTTTAATATAAATAATTGACAGGTAATTGGCGATAAGTTCTATTGTAGACTGCTGCTAACTATTCATCTATGGCAAGTATGGCAACTACTTAAAGCACAGTATATTGTTACGACATCAAAGTATGTACAGAAATTCCATTACCTTATTTTGTAAATTAACTTATACAGTTAATATTAAAAAAAAAACTTTTTTTAAACAACGTTATACGTTTGCAAATACATCACGAATAAAACGTTAGAAAAATAGTTTGGTCAGTCAATTAGTATAGTGACGTTTTTCTCTGACTACACCTTCTTGACAAAGAGACTTGAGTTAATAGGTTTTTTTGTTCTTTTTTGTAAAACCAGTTGTAAATCAAATTTGTGTGAATTAAAATAGTAAACGTTTATATGATAAAAAATATGTTTGAAAAATATTAAGTTTTGGGGCCAGGTACACTATTACAAATTACAAAAAATGAGTAGTACTGCTGTTGTAACTACTTTTTTTTAGAAGATAAATAATATTAAGTATTAAATAATTTCCGGTTTCAAACACAGGTTTAATTTTTTATTATTTAATAAAACAAACGAGTAAACATTTTGTCTATATCCCAACAGTATATACGAAAGGACTTTTTTATATTATCTAGCTAGCTAGAAAAATAATATGCTATCGCGAAAAATTTGGGAATGAGCACAGTGTTGGTTAGGTAGATTTTCAAAAACTGTGTAGACGACAAATTTGCGAGGAGAATTTTACTGTTTTATCTCATGATGAAGACTTCTATAAAATTGTAACTAAGGATGAAACTTAGGTACACTGCTAAGATTCTCTTCCAAATCAATAATCCGTGCTTTTCACTACTTAAAAAGTTACGCAATATTTTGCGCAAAACGTGAATACCACAGTTTTCTGGGACGTCAAAAGGATTTTCTTAATTGAGTATGTGTCAAAAAGAATTACAATAACGGCAAAAGTCTACAAAGACATAATGAAAAACTTGAAATTTTTATACAAAAAAAATATTCTACATTCTTCTTCTTAAAAATTCTTCTTTTGCACGGTGCATAAAGCACAAATTGTTCAAAAATTAGCTAATGAACGTAGTTTAGAAAAATTACAAAATCTACCTTACAATTCCGACCTTGTCTCTTGTGCAATTTCAAAATTTCAATTTGGATAACGCTGCGGGGTCGTATTTTACAAAATTACCAAAAGATTTTTGTTAAGGTTTAGCGTTACTACAAATACATTGGAATAAGAGTGTTAGTGTTTTTACGTTAAAAATTGTTTTTATAGCTAGGTAGATAGCACAAAACTCCTATTGTAGTTGGTCTGATTTGATTTATTATTGATTATTTGTTATAGCATAGTGAAAGAAGTCTTATTTGAACATTTTAAAAATACTATAGAAACCAATTACGTTTCAAAACATACTTAATATTAAAAACAATTAAAGATAGATTGAGATTTTTATTAGTTATAATTTTGTAAAGAAACACTTTATTTTGTGGTAAATTAATCAAACTAATTGACCATTCACGTGGATATTTTTGTATTGCGTCAATTTGAAGCATCTACTAACTCTATTAGCAATTTTTCCAAAGACAATAAATAGTATTTCAAAAGCAATTGCATCAACAGTGACATACCAAACTCTAAACAATAAAAAAATAATATGTGCACAATTGTTTACTGAACATTTGAACTGTACGACACATTAAATGAAATCGTCACAAAACAAATACAGATAAATAGTTCTGTCTTTGCAAATTGTCTTACGTGATTTGGTTATTGAGTATAAATTGTAAAAGAAATCTCGAGCTGATGATCAATTTGATTATAATGTTTACTATGATAGCAGTTCCTTGGCCATTTCTTTGTTAAGCTTAGCTGCTAAAACGTCTTTGTTAATTTTTGTAAACCTTTCGATAGTATTATACATTAGAATTCTTGAACCTGTTCTTTAATAACCTCATCATTTTACGACTACCGTTTATGTTCTTTTCGGCAATTTTAATATATTACTTTCCCGCTGAATATTGAGCTTGCTTGCATGCAGGCAAATAATCACATTTACATTTTGTGAAATAAATTAACCGAGTAATGGACCTCCATAAAATAAGTTTAACTTCGGTGGAAAAATGTGCAGCAAAATATATGTATATGTGATTATGTGTTAGTGTGTATGTGTGCGTGTGAGTGCCGATCGAATTTTAACATACCTTCTTTACGAGTGACGGCGCTAAACATTGTGCTTGATCAAAAGTACCGGCTGCTTGCCATGTCTTACATAACCCCAGGGTCATAGCAGTCGTATCGTGGGTGTATTGCGTAGTCTATTCTTTTGACGTACGAACGGGGCATGTTTGCTCCGCACTCGGATATTCTCATGCACCTGATTCAAAATACTTTTTGACTACCATGAAAAAAGCCATAATTTTTAATGAGGATATAGATCACGTTATAACTTAAAATATTTAAATGAAGAAATGGCGTAGAAAATATAAACAGGTAATATTAACGTTGGTTAATATTACATATTACTTGAAATATTTTTATTACGTTATGAAAATGGTTGTAAGTAATAATATTATACATAAATGGTGGTTGCGTATTTTAATATAATAAATCAATTTCTTTTTGTAAATAATTTATGATAATGTGCGGTTAAGAAGCGAAGATTATTTAAGATTTGGGGTAACCTAAAAAGAATTAAAATTTTTCTAAATTTGCCAAATCATGATAATGTAACAAACTATTAATAGTGGTACTATTAGAATTAGCACTCAAATAAAAAGTATAAAAATTGTCTATGATTTTTAAATTAATTATCTAAATTTTGTTTGTTAATTTATTATAATATAATTTATTTTAGCAAGTTGCATTTTTGTTGCAATAATTAAATTATTTCTGTTTTTGGTAGATACATAGGTAGCATGTCTAAGCAATCAAGCAAAAATATATTGTCAAAAATATTGTGGTTATCATTCATTCAAGCCACGTTAATGGTCTTTAGAAATGTGTGGATAAAATGTGACAAGAAGTCATTTGAATCTTTTTATAAAACCAAATTAAGATCTTTTTGATTTGCAAATGGAATGAGAAGAGGCTGAATCTTGATAGCGGTTGATTTTATAATTGTTTGTTGCAATAGAAGCTTGCTGCAAATGAATTGTATAAAAATATAAAACCCTCAAAAATTTATGTGATATTAGGGGTATATTACATTGTTTTGTCTGTTTACTTTCTGCTAAATTTTAAATATTTAAACCATTATATTTTTTAACTAATCATTTTATTATCTTACATCATTTGTTTATTTTATTCCTCTTAAATTAAACCGCAACACCTAAATAATTCTCTAACCGAAAAAAAAAACAAAAAAGGTTTCTTACAAAAGTTTTTGGTTTTAAACAAGCTAATGTTTAAATATATTTTTAATGTTTTTTTAGGTGTTCAGGTAATTTTGACTAACCCTGTATATAATAAATTTTTTTTTATCTAATTTGCTAGTTTATACAGTTTAATTTTTGCAAGTTATTTTTTTATAGTTACTCTATAGTTACTTTATATCTTAGTTTTTGTACACTCTGCAAAGACTCATTTTCATTCTCCAAATTGCGGTATATCATATTAAAGCGTTTTCTTTATTTCTAAGTTTTTTAATAAGTAAAATTAAATGTTTTTTAGTCATTTTCTTGTTTTTGCTCTCTTAGACGTTTTTCATATATTAGTAGTTGACATATATGTAATATAAATAATCAAACGAAAGACTGGTTTGCCATCTAGTTGCAATTTTTAATAATCTTTCGTTTGATTATTTATAATATCAATTGTGTTCATAAGCACAGAAATATTTATTCAAAATTGTCTTCGCTATCATGCGATGCCGTGGTCGTACAAGGCATACTGACGAGGTTTGTAGAACCGAAACAATTGTCTATGCTTGACCCTTGGCCGCTGTGATTCGATTGACTGATTTTGAATAAATTATTAATTCATTTCATATATGTAATATTTTAGCAACATTTAAAACCACTTTTTTGTATACGAATGCCATCTCACTTTCTAATCTACCGGTGTTTGACTTCTGACAAACTTGCAAAAAACGATTACGTTATTGAAGTTGTCCTGCAAAAGAAAAAATTTCTGAGAATAATTTTTGGATGTATAGCTGTTTTTTTTGTAAATATCTCGGAGAATTGTGGTAATTACGTTTTCTAATCTGGTCGGTGAGTCATAATCTAGGTATCATCTCAGGTTACAATTTTAACTTATCATTTGTCATCTACGTTACTTTTGATTGGGGGCCAGGCCTCTTTACTTATTCCCAAATCTTTATGTAGAATTTAAAAATATTTGTTACTGATGTTCCTATTTGTGTAGCAAAAATTAAAAAAATGTGTACTTCTTATTAGCTCCGTTTATATTTTCTTAATTTATGAAAAAAGATTTTTTTCTATGATTCAATTTCTATTTACTGTTTACTTTATGTTATCGTAATGTTATTTTAAGACTTTTTTACATAAATTTCTAACTTTATAAACTTAGAACGTGTAATATTAAAATTGAAAACTAAACATGTCACAATAAATTGTAAATATAAACGAGAAAAGACTTTTCAAGTTGTGCAAATGCATATTTAATAAGCAAATCGTTCTTGGCACTCGACGGCGTGAAGATGTGGAGGTAGTAAGTCACCCTGTCTCGTTTTCTAGATGAAATAATTACTCTTGAGCTGATATTTTAAAGGCCATATGAATATTTTTATATACTCATTTCTTTTGTAGTTATCCGACAAGTGAGATTAAAATTTCGATATGACTGGCAGAATTTAATTACACATTTCTTTAGCGGTAAATAAAGTTGAAGGATTGAATTTGGTGTCTGTTGTGGGAAACGCTATTTATCATGTAACCCACCTGACGTGGGGGTGTCAAAAGAGCGCAAGTTATAAGGCCTTATGATCATCGCAGACTGTTAAATATTTACGCAAACACATCGTAAGTACCAAGCTGAAAGGAGTTTTTATTTTATATTTGAAGTGGCCAGACATATATGTCGGGTGGTAACATAAGTTAAACGAGTTCAAGCTTCAAGTGTTATATTTAGTAATTAGACATTGTTTCTGTAACACATAATTTATTTTCAATATTGTTTCAAAATTATTCGATTGTCATTGAGTTGGTTCTGTATCAAAAATATAAAATGTAATTTACTTAGTAAATCTAAATCGTGTTATTTATTTTTTTATTTTATCCGCATTTACAAGTCGTCGGCTGTCTTTGAAAATACTAACGTTTATGTTAGCCTGAAAGATGAATTTAATTGCTTTTGCTTATACTTGTAAATACATATTTCACTATCATTATTACCATATGACATTATTAAACCGATTCGATTTTTTACAATACATTCAACGATTTATTTATCCAACTTACCAATTATTTATTTCAGGATAACAATATATATTATTTTATATAGTAAATAGCATAAAAAAACAACATATTAAAATCATTAAATAATATCTTATGACCTAATACTAATCATATAAAATAAAAATAGTAAGTATTATTATAAAATATTTACAAACATATGACAGATACATGTCATTTTTGTTGTCAATACCAGCTATTAATTAACTACATATTTTTTTATGTGATCATGTGATAAAAAATTGATTTAGAGACGTGAACGTTAGCTTAATAGCATAGGATTGATTTCATTGTAGTTGTTAGGCAACGGACTTTTCTTTACTTGTCCGTAAAATATTTTACGGATACATATAAGACAGGCCAGTATCAACAGTATTCAACAGAGACAATTATTTATTATTAGTTTCTATATTAAAAATACAGTTAGTGCAATTGTGAAATATGTATAAAATAAATTGCACTGTTTTTTAGTGTAGTGCAGTTTTCAATTATACTGGAAGTAGCATTGGTTCTGTATTCAAAATTGTATTTGCTACATATATAGTCTTTGGCAACACTAGATGATAGTCACCCCATGACGTTTTAACGACGTCAAATTGCTTCTTGCATTGACCAATAACGTTACTGAGGTTTTGCAATATCAGTGTCTAATAAATTCTTTGAGGTTTTGGAGTTTTGCTTAATGCATCTTTGTTGGGAATACATAAAAAGAAACGTTTTTCACTCATGTTATTTAGACGCGTTTGGACATGTTTTCTATAATAAGTTTTAAAAAATCCTGTAGCCGTAATAGATCGTAGTTTGTTTGTTTTATTTTCAGAAATTTTTATTAATAATAATTGAAAAAAAAAATCAAATTATAATTATTTGAAGAAGATTTGTGAATAATAATTTAAAGTTGCCTTATTTACCTCATGTATCAAATATTTAAAGCATTTTAAGGAAGGAAGGAATAAGGAAGATAATGTCTTTGATTTCTTTGTTGAATATCTATTCTGTTTATTTTTTAATTAATTTTCATTAAGTTTTATGAATTTTGAAATATTGATGTTATTCCTGATATTCTTGATATTCATCATTATTGTCATAAGCATCAACAAATGAGTTGACTATTTAATCTTTTTGCGATAAATTGCCAACATATGCAAAAAGAACGTTTTCAGAAAAAAATGACCGAATATTTTACTTGCCTCTATAATCTTTAAACTTTTTACTTGCTTTTTCATATATAGCCTTTCACTTCTGAGTCAATAACTTCAATGTCACATTATAAGCAGTCTTTTGAATTTTTGAGGGTGACAAAATCTTTGTCGCTTGATATTATGACTGATAATTTGTTGAAATGTTACTATAACAGTTGAACAGCCAACTTATGAAATGTTTGAAATACATTTTTATAATTTATTGATTTTATTTTACTATGTTTTGGTTAGTACAATGCTTTTAATTGCATAAAAATGTATGTACGCTATACGGATAAAAAATGCATTTCGAATTCATACGGTAGTATTACTTATCTCAGTTTTATGTAAATAACTGTTTTACATATTAGTTGTACTAATAAATCAAATAAAATAAAATAGTATTTTTAAAACTAACATTGCATTAATCACATAATTACATAGAAGTATATATTCTACGAAAATGACAAAGGTTTATTTAAAATAAATTATGACGTTTTTAGGCAGAATCTGATAAACAATCAACTTGTTCAAAACAGAATATTTTTCTGTATGCTTTATTTTTAATTAATTTTAATTACGTTTCCTAATAAAATAACTTTTTATTAATGTAAACTATGATATAACACACTTTTATTATTACTAGGTTGGCTTTTTGTCAATGGGACGAGCAACATTTGAAAATTAACAAAGCAAAATCAAACTACAAAAAATAAACGTGGCTATAATATAATTTAACTGGCGAATACTATTAATAAACTTAAAATAGGAGTTTTGCAGTTTTCAACACTTTAATGTAACTCAACTTTGCTTAGAGAAAGTTGGAAACTGCAATTTGATAGAATTATTTTGGACATACTTAAATAATTATTTAGTTTTTATAGAGTCAAATAATTAACAGTATCAAAAGCTAGTGGCCTAATAAGACAATTACAGTTATTTGGCCCCGATAGGTGCCTCTTAAGATATCGTCGCTTATATTGCTTTTCTTTTTCTTGACGTGCTTCATCCGCTCCGGATATTAGCAATCATCATCACAATCTTCTTCTTATCTACTGCACTGCAAAAAAGAAGAAGAAAACTGGCGTAGAGTTTTAAGCCATAAAATTAGGCTTTTTCCCGGGCGGCGTCTTTTTCTCATCACTTTTCCTTCCAAAATCAGTTGGAGTATTCTGTATTTGTCACTAAGTCTTATTACGTGCCCGAGATATTCCAATTTTCTAACCTTAACAGTTTTCAATACTTTCTGTTCCTTGCCCATGCTCTGCAGAACCTTGTCATTACTACTGTGCTTTTTTTATGAGATATTCAGGATACGACAATATGTCCATTTTTTGAAAACTTCCAGTTTTTTTTTCTGTTTTTCTTTTGACAGGGTCCAGCATTTGACGCCGTACATTAGTGTTGAGGAAACGTAGCAGCGTAACATTTTGATCTTAATTTGCTTTTTCAAGTCTGGGCTGTTAAAAACTTTTCTCATCTGGATAAATGTTGTTCTTGTTTTTTCTATCTTGCATTTGATTTCTACTAACTGATCCCAGAGTTTATTCACGCATGTGTATATATATGGGTAACTTCAATACTTTTCGACCAAACTTAAAAACTGAGTATCTCCAAACTGGCTCAAAATTAAATATGTGATAGTAGGTACCAAAAAAACATATTTCCCAAATTTTCAACTTTTTAAGTCATGATCTTGATATTTGGGAGTCTCTCAAAGTTCAGAAAAACGCGTAAAAATCACATTTTTTTGCTAATTTTCAACATTTTTTTTCTCAGCGTAGAAACATTGGAAAAATCTCTGCAAAATCTGATTATTTTTGTAATTTCTTGTACTTTAACTTTTTTTTTTTTTATTTAGCCATTTCACTATTTCCTTTAGCGTAGGGCGTTGTGAAAATAGCGTAAAATTACAAAACCAGCCCCACATTGAAAATGCTGTAACAAAGTCAAATTTTAATCAAAGTAGGTCTACTTTAGCTAAATTTGTTTGTTTTGAATTGCTCTTCAAAATTTTGCAAAGTTTTTTTCGATCGAACCAGTAAATCGTGAGAAACCACATTTCAAAGATTAGTAATTTGGTCAAAAATGCTAATTTTTGTATATATTGAAACCGCTGTAACTTTTTTCTACCAAAATATTTTTTGCTGAAGTTTTCAGTAAACCTTTCTCATATATAGCTAAAACATCTCTTAAAGTTTGGTTCTTGGGAATGAAAATGGGCCCAAGCTACAGAACTTTCAAAATTTGTAAAAAACAACGTTTTATACGTTAATAACCAGGTAATAATTTTTACTTACGTTTTTATTTTTGCAAAAAACTACATTTTATTGCATTTGTTTAAATATATCATAGATTAAAAATGTGTTTTTAATAAAAAATATATATTTATATATATATATACATATATATAGATATATTTTTATTTTTATTGTACTTGGAAGAAAAATACATAATGTTTGCTAAAATCACCTTAATTCTAAATTTTATGAGAAAGCACGCCAAAAAATAGACAGGGTGTTTCCTAATGTAGGCAAAAATAAAACTTTAAGTCTTTTTTTTCAATTTCATGCAGAAATTTTAAATATCTTTTTTGTCTATCTCGCTTCGATTTCGAGATAATTGAAAAATACACATTATAAAAAAAAAAACATTTGTAACAATGGTAATAACAAACAGAACAATATTACATATTTTAATAAGTGGACGAATGATGTCTGAGATTGATTGCCAATAGCTACTTGTAACTCTTCCGTTTCAGATATCCAACAATAATTGCCAAACTAGACAGTTTCCATTATTTAGAGAATCTATACATTCTACCAACTATGGATTCAATAATCTATTGGCAGAATGTGTAGAATTACAAATAGCTTTTCTAATAACATCGATTTGTTTTGCGTTTTTAAATGTACATTTAAGAACCAATTAAAATGTGTTAATAAATAATTTTATATTTTGTTTTTATATGTTTACATTTTATGTGTTTATTTTGTATTTTTTATGTTCATTGTCTAATTTTAAATATTACACATTGTTTGTATTATTCATCATTATTTATGTGCAGGATGATGTAGATGTAAATGGTTTTTTTTATATTCCGTTAGTAAAGAATTATTAAAGTTCTCAAAATGACTACCATGAGCGTTGAGCAAGCTTGTTTTTCTAGCAAAAAAAACAAACAAAACAGCATTACTTTAACAATTGTGCGTTGTTGCAAGCTTTTGATACTTGTCAAAATTGTTTTATTTGGTTCGGTTAGTAAAATTTGTAAAAAATGCTGTTCAACAACGGAGAATACACATGTCATTTTTTATAAGCATAATTTCATGAAAACCAGATGGAAAATTTGTTGATAACAATGTCCCTCTTGCCTAACGTAACCGAGTGTGGTACCAGTACGATGGAGCACCGCCCCCCCATGTTGGGCGATATGTAGTTAGGTGGCTTAACGATAATTTTAAGGATAGATGGATTAGTAGAAGAGGTCCAGTGAACTGACCTGCAAGATCTTCTGATCTAAATCTATTGAACGTTTAGGTGACACATGTAACAATTGGTTTATGGAAAGCCAATAATCAACGTGGAGCAGCTACAATAGAGAAATGCTGCATTGCAAATTCAAAACATAACAGGTTTTGAAACAGTTTATCATTTTTTTTTTTAGTGTGTTGTCAAGCTTGCATCAACGCTCATGGCAGTCATTTTGAGAACTTATTAAAATATATAACATTGTTTTGTTTGTTGATAACATTGTTATAAATGTTCTTTTTTTACTTAAATTTTTTTAAATAAAAAGTTTTCTAAATAATGTGTATTTTTAAATTATCTCGAAAACAAAGCGAGATAGACAAAAAAGATATTTAGATTTTCTGTTTGAAATTAGAAAAAGAACCTCCAGTTAGAAAATGCCCTGTGTATTTTTTAGCGTGCTTTGTCATAAAATTTAGAATTAAGGCATCCATGATATGATTTTAGCAAAAATGTTGTATTTGTTTTACAGGTACAATAAAAATAAAAATATATCTATATTTATAAAAATTAACAATTTCTATTAAAAACACATTTTTAATCTAAGATATGTTCAAACCAATGCAATAATATGTAATTTTTTTTTAATAATAAAAGCGTAAGTAAAAATTATTAACGTATAAAACGTTGTTTTTTACAAATTTTGAAAGTTCTGTAGCTTGGGCCCATTTTTATTCCCAAGAACCAAACTTCAAGAGATGTTTTAACTACATATGAGGAAGGTTTACTGAAAATTTTAGCAAAAAAAATTTAGGTAGAAAAAAGTTACAACGGTTTCAATGTATACAAAAATGAGCATTTTTGACCAAATTACTAATCTTTGAAAAGTGGTATCTCACGATTTACTAGTTCGATCAAAAAAAACTTTGCAAAAATTTCAAGAACAATTCAAAACAAACAAATTAAGCTAAACTAGACCTAAATTGATTAAAATTTGACTTTGTTACGGCATTTTCAATGTGGAGCTGGTTTTGAAATTTTAGGTTTTTTTCACAACGGCCTACGCTAAAGAAATTAAATAATGGCTACATTAAAAAAAAAACAAGTTAAAGTACAAGAAATTACAAAAAAAATCAGACCTTGCAGAGCTTTTTCCAATGTTTCTACGCTGAGAAAAAAAATGTTGAAAATTAGCGAAAAAAAGTGATTTTTAGGCGTTTTTCTGAACTTTGAGAGACTCCCAAAAATCAAGATCATGACTTAAAAAGTTGAAAATTTGGGAAATATGTTTTTTTGGTACCTACTATCACATAATTAATTTTGAGCCAGTTTGGAGATACTCACTTTTCAAGTTTGGTCGAAAAGTAATGGAATTACCCATATATATATATATATATCGCTCTACAGCGGGAAAACCTTCGAAAATTTTTGCAAAACATGCCAAGAAGGGGTTATTTCTGGTATGGGAAGATGTACACGTTATTAAGTTACTACTTTATATAATAGAAGTTAAAAAAAAAACATTTCAGTTCTATTTGCACTTTAGTTTTTGTCGTTGTTGTTAATTATTATTGGTACTTTAAGAGAAAGTGATGTTGATAAAAGTGTAAATTAAATCAAATAGAGTGTTTTTCAGAAATTTTTAATTTTATGTACATACAAGTACACATTAGTTTTTTTGAGCAAGTAATTAATCTTTGATATCACTTTAAAATCCTCAAAGAAAAGTTATTTGTTTTATAATGTTTATTTTACATGCATGCTTGGTTATCACTATAAATTTTTATTTTTTATATTGTATTATTTCATTAAGTGTGCGTTATTTTGAGTGCCATAAAACTTCGCGTGGAAGGAAAACACTTCTCGAGTTTGTTTGAAGGAGAAAAGAAAAAAGGAGTAAACCTAGACAGACGAGAGCCAATCCAGCAAGCGGATGAAATTTCAAAGGAAGCAACATGGGAGAATATTAAATTAAAAAAAAATTTAAAAAAAGGAAAGCGGCAAGTATGAAGGAGATACAGAATGAAGCATAGTAGTATGGTACGGAAGAATTTATTGAGAGATTATGTGAGTTAATAGAGTATGGAAGGAAGAAGGGTTTCTGAGTCAATGAAGAGAAGTTTTTGTATGCCTGATACATAAGAGTGGAACTGAAAATTTAGTAAATAACTGCAGGGGAATAACACCACTGGGTACGGCATACAAGATCTACGCCATGATATTAGAGGAAAAGTTGAATTAGGAACTGGGTATGAATAAAATAATTAAAGACAAGCAAGCCGGCTTTAAGAAGGAAAAAGAAATAGCGGATGAAAAGTATATGCGTTATTCTTGGACATAAAGGCGGCATTTGATAGTGTGGATAGAGAGAAATTGTGGAAATGTATAAGAGAGAAAAAAATTAGCGAACACCTGGTAAGAAGAATGAAAGAAGTGTATGAGGAGACAGCATGCAGGGTGTCTGTTAACGGGAAAATGAGTGAAAGATTTTGGACAACAAAAGGTGTAAGACACGGCTGTCTATTGAGTCCTACTTTGTTTGCAACCTACATATCAGATGCAGAAAAAAACTAAGGTTGGCAAAAAAGCAAAGAAAATGAAAAAAAAAATGATAAAGTTTAGAAAAATATTTTAGAAAAAAAAGTTTGAAAGTTAATGTAGAAAAAAACAAAAATTATGTTTTTTTGTACGAATAACAGCAAAAGCAAGCACATTAAAAAGATGGCTCAAAAAGCAAATAAAGTAGTGGGACAAGTTTGGGGTATAAGTGAAAGAAAATTGGAGTGTATGAGAATAAACGGACTTATGTTTGATAGTTTAGTTAAGAGTATGATATTGTGTGGGTCAGAAATATTGAGATGGAAAAACCAAGAAAAACTAGAAACAATGCATATTAAATATTAGAGATAAGTGCTACGTTTAAACAAAGAAGCTTTAGCATATATTGTGCTGGAAGAAGTAAAAAAAGATAAGTTAAGAGTAGAATCAAGAAAAGCAATAAAGTTTAAAAAAAGATTGAGACAGAGACACGAATGTAAAATCTTGCATTGAAGAGAAATGAATGCAGAGAAAATGGAAAGCTATCTGAGTTCAGGGAAAATTATTACAACTGATATGTTTATGCCAGCCAAGAAATTAAAAGAATGGGAGAAACTGGAAGAGAGACATGGAACAAAATTATGGAAAGGGATAGAAATGTACAAAAACAAGAAAGGAGAATACGAGTGAAAGAATCTAGGTACAACGCAAGTTATAAACATATTATAAAAAGTGTACTGCCAATATACCTAGAGAGCAATAGATATAGTAAAGATAATGTTATGTAACTTTCAAGGCTAAAATGCAAAAAATTAACATATTATTTATCTCAACACTAAAAAAGTATTTGAAAAAAGTATAAAAATATAGAAAGTTATTGTTGCGCAATTTTAAGATTAGGCTATTATGTTTGCTAAAATTAATTTAAATAAAGATTTTAGATATTTTTTAAATTTTGAAAATATTTGCAAATTAACCATAAAATAAAAATTTTAAATTTCAACGTGTATAACTACACTTCTGAAACTATTATTAATTACATAATATATAGGTTTTGAGGAATTGCTAACTTAGGAAGTTTATTCTAGATGTTGGTAAAGAAATCACTCTTAAAAGCTTTGGTGCTAAAAAAACGTTTCGAATATCTGGCAAGTCTTGTAAATAGTTGTTTGAACAACGTTTATGAAAATATCTATAGGTAGTGCAAAGATCTTCAACATTACGCAATTTAATCAATTTTGGATCGGCAATGATTCAAATAGCTTGTTTTTGAATAGAGTTTAGCAGATATGTAGTAAGTTTTATATATTTATGGAAAAGTTGAACAAAAATTAAAAAAAAACTGTTTATATCTACTAAGAAATTCTAGTTTTCTAAATATTTTGAAGCTATGTATGTTTCAGAAAAGGTTATGTGAAATTATAACTTTTAGAAAACAAATTGAGAAAAATTAGATATACATTTTAGAAACCGACTATCATTGATAAAACTTTAGTATTACAACTGGCAACCAAATTGCATTGCCTAATGAAATAGACAATAATAATACAGTTTAACGAGAAACAAAAGTTTAAAATCAATTACTCCAAACTCAATCCAACTACAAAGTGGCCATTCAAATACAGACAATTGTTTTAGTTTTCACAAATCCTTATTAGTGCATCTTGGTGATATGTCATCACTTGATAGTGAAGGATGAATTCTTAACACAAATTATATAATAATTAGTAGTGCAAAGTAGTTGTAGTTCCATAACGTTGCTTAAAAAAAAAAACTTTAGTATTACAACTGGAAACCAAATTGCTATGTCAAAAGAGATACACAATCAAATATAGTTTAACACGTTCATGACGTTGTGATCCACTGGTGGGTCACGCATGGTTTTGCTAATAAACGTCTGTGTTCACTGGTGGCTCACACAATATACAATATAAGATTTAATTTCAAACTTTACGTTTATATCGTAGACACTCTATTCACTGTAATGACTGCAGGAAAGACACATCATAATCTGTGCAAAATTGTTTTTTAGTAGGCCGATTCTAACTTAGTATATTAAAGTATTTATTTAGGTTTCATCTTTTTGTACCTCTTCCAGTATCTTTCTGATTCTGTCGCCTGTGGTTATTTAAAAATTCTAAAAAGAAAACTTTACTTAAATACAGCCTACATCATTTCTTCAAACTTAGCTAAGAAAATATTACTATTTACCGGGTGTCCACCGGTGGGTCACACTAAAAAATGCTCTCAGTACTCAATAATAAATCAAAATAACTAAAAACAGTATTTATAGTTTATTAAAAACACACATAAAAACTATTTTTAGTAAAAAAAGATCACGTGTTGTAATGAAATTTTGTAGGTTAGCTCACGTCATGAAAAACAAAAGTTTAAAATCAATCACTCCAAAACGTAATTCAACTCCAAAGCGGCCAACCAAATACAGACAATTGTTTCGATTTTTACAAAATCTTATCAGTGCATCTATATATAGAATTGTTGTTTATTTTAATATTTGGTACTGATGATACCTTGGAATTTAATTTTAAAACAATAGGAAATTGAGTTTTTTTTAGAGTTAAAATTGATGTTTCTAACCTAGGATTTTTAAGACGCTTTGTCACAGTTGTGGAATCAGTCTTTAGAAAGTATGAAGTATGAAGGGTGCTATTATCTGTTTACATTAATGTTGTATGCTATGGTTGCACAAAATTAGGATTAGTTAGGTCATAAAGTTTACCAAAATAAAGTTTAATAATAAAAATTATAATGTGTAAATTGCAAAAGTGTTTTAATAGTCTACCTATTATTTTATAGTTATGCAAACTTACAATTAGTAATACAATAATGTTTACTAAAATAAGTAATATTTTCAAAATTATTTTCTTTAGTCTACTTAAACTGATATATTTGGCTTAATTTTTAAACTTAACATTTTTAATTTTTTTTAATAGTTTGTAAAATTTATAAAAAATGAAATTTAATACAAATTTTTTTGATATTTTGTGAAGTTTTGAAGTAGTTTTAAAATTTGCATTAATTTTTTTTATTTACTAAAACTGACCTAGTTGGCTTAGTTTTTAAACTTTCTAATTAACTAGAACATGATGTTGGCATAAAGTTATTGTCATATTTTTTTGATATTTGCAAATTAAATAATTTTTATTTATTAAAACTAACTTAGTTGGCTTAGTTTATAAGTTGAAAATAATTTAAACCTTGTAATTAACTAGAACATCATGTTGACAAAATATAACATTTATAATTTTTTTTAAACATTTTGTGAAATTTATAAAAAAAAAAGAAATTTGCAAATTAAATAATTTTTGAAATTAACTTAAACTGACATAGTTATCTTAGCTTTTAAGCTAAGTATTTCAAACTAATTAACTAGAACATTGTTAAATACGTATAAACCCAACTAGTCGACGAGCGCAGAAATGCGAGTAAAAAAGACACAGCTGTGACGAACATTTTTTGTGACCGTTTATATTATTTTGTACATTTTATTGTATTACATGCCAGTGAGAGTTCAGCGGTCGACCGCTCAACAACAATAATTTAATCACAACTTTAATTTAAATTATAAGATGTTTTGTTAAATGTATAGTTTTAAATAATAATAATAATATCACCGAATTACCATAAATAATAATATATGTGTTTAATTCGAAAAATCCTAAATTCAGCGTAACGACGCAACAAACATATTGTTTGCAAAAAACTACAGTAGTGATTTTTTTATATCTTTTGTAATTTTGAAAATATGTAATTTAAAATTTGCAAACTATTTTTTTAAGTTTTTCAAACTTTTTAATTAACTATGTTGGCAAAACATTACACTTACATTTTTTTTATGGCTTGTAAAATTTTGAAAATAAATATATGTATTTGTATTTGTAGCTCTGGGTATAAACTATTGTTTAATATTATAAATCTAATGCATGATATATTATATATGAATTACAATTAAATTATCACGAATTTCATAATAAAAAATTTGTCACTTTTGATTTTCCGATTAACAAGATATTAGTATTTAATATTTCCGAACTATTTGCCTGCTCTGAATGAAAGGAACGGCAATACACTGTGGTATTGGAAATGTAGTGGTTAGTCAAACGACTTAGGAATGCAATATGTAAACAACAAGTGGCTAAAAGTACACATCACTCAGTCTGTCCACTACTCAAAGCTTCTAAACCTTTAATTGTATTTGTCTACGTATTCTTTCTTATACAAGCTGTTTTCTAAGAAAAGTGATCATAATTACAAAATAAATTAAAACGGGATTAATATGATGAGTATTAAGTGAACAGCATACGTTAATATTTACAATGATTAGAAAAAAAAAAATAGAATTACAATATTAGAATTAATAGATTGTGAATAACTTCAAAATCTTTTAAAGAATTTTATGATAAATATCTACCTGTACCTGCTTGCACCGGTGTGTCATTTTCTATGCAATAAAAATACGAATAATAAAAGGCATTTATGGGGTGTGAAGCTTTGAATTATATTATTTGCATTTGTTTGTAAATACAATCAAATAGTCATATAAAAATAGTCATATATTTTTTATGATGATACAAACATGGACCACCATCATTGAATTGTGTTCTTTTAATTTAATGCGCTCGTTTAGCCGCTGGCGTCGATAATAGTAAGAAATTATCTCATAATAGTTAACATTTTCTGCAAGTTGCTAAAAATGCTTCAAGCTACTGTTTTTTGTTCAATTTAATTCAATTAAAATTGCCCATTTTAAAAGGTGTTACATTTACGATTTTTATGATAAAATTGCATATAAAAATAACAGGCGCCGCCAAGTTAATCTCGTTATAGAGAAATTCGTAAGCAGGTTATCGCAGCATTCCTGAAATGTTTTTTATACGGTGCTATTTTTTACCTTAATAAAAATAACTATTTCATTGACGTGGCATTTACAATACAATTTTAATGATGCGCCGGTTTATAGATTTAATGATTAGATACACACCTTTACAATAAAATAAGACAAACATTTACTATATATAACAATAATCTAAGATAAAATACATCGAGCATTGTGAGATAAATTAACTGGCGCCGCCATAGAACTTTAGAAATCGAGTTTATTTTAATATACGTATTTTCCTATTAATAATAATAGATATATTTATTCAAATTACTAGATAACATTCATATTGCACTATACTCATTCAAAATATTAATTACATATGTTATATATATTAATTAGGCTATATGAGTCATAAAACTAAAATATCACTTGCGTTAAAGCAATTAAAATTCAGTTTGATCAAATTTAGTAAATTGTAATGAAAATGTGTACATACAAACTTGTGGTGTTATTATCAAAGTTTGAAATCATTATACTTAATTTTTACTTTATTGAAAGGTATATATTTACTTGATTTTAAGAAAGAGATGTGACTTTCAATCAGTATAAAGTACATATTCGAAAATAATAAATTATACTTGTCGCTTGTAACACATCATCATTTTAAATGTTAATGTAAAAACTGCCATATTTATTTAACTGCAATATTTAATTACGTAAATGCATAATATATAGAAATGCAAATGCAACAATAATTACGGGATTGCAACGAAGCACGTGTGGCCAATAGATTATACAGTGTTAACTCCACCTCTAGTACGTCTGACACTTAACCAATCAACAAGCTAAGACAATACGATGAATTGCATTAATTAAGGAGTGGATCGCTTTTGGCTTCCACATATCTCCGTTCAGCTTCCGCCGAGAGACCTCGAGGCCTGCTTTAAATTGATACATCTCATTAATCAACACCAATCGTGATTTATTTTTTATAACATTGGCAATGTCATTAAATCATATGCGTCGTATAAGAATAAAAATAATTACTTTCAATAATAATTTATTTGTATGAATTGATTGTCTTTAGATAAGGTTCAAAAACAGTATTTATGTATAAGAAAATTTTACGCATACTGCACCCCAAAATGCCAACCACAATAACTGAGGCCCAATTCACTATGAAGGTAATATATTATTTACAAACATAATATATTTTCCGGAATTCATCGGTGACAAATTTAGATTCTATTAACTCAAAGGCACGTGCGAAGACCACCTGGATTTGCTAGCGACATTTATATGGATGTGTAGAAATACATAATTTATAGGAACCATATTTGTATACCATATAATAGAAGAAAGGTATTTCGGCTCCAACAATGTCTAATTTTTCGATATTGTATTTATAATAGCAAGGGGAGAGTGATTTATATACTATTATACATTGTCATCAATCATGCTTCTTTATTAATTGGTCTAAAAATTTAAAATGATAAGTTATTGGAAATATTATTATTTAGATTTGATAATTTAATGATTATGCACTTAAAAAAAGGAATTAACATTAGAATTAATTAATTCAAATCAATTTAATATTAACTACAAATTAAATCATTAGATACAAATTGCTAAAAAAAATATTTTTTTAAACTATTAAGCGTTAGTCAATAGACTAGTAAATTTAGTTCAATTTATTAAATTTATTATTTCTGTTGGAAACGCATTTCATAAATAGCAACCACATTTTTTAGGAGATTTGGCATATGGAAACGTTGTCTAAAATCGATAGTACAACTACCAACTATTAAAAAGGTATTTTTTTATCGTTTTTAGATTTTCCACAGAAGAAATCGTATACAATTAATTAAATAACTAATTTAACTAATATATTAAATTTTAGAGCGTTTAAAAGTTTAATTTGAAAATGTAATATTTAGAAATTATTTTTTGATATTCCAGTTCAAAAATCGTTCTTAAAGGTTTCGGTCGCACATAATGAGTAGCCGTGTCAGTAGAATGTTCATCTACGCCAACTTATGCAAGAACAAAATTTTCTACACACGCATGCGCATACTAAATGATTAAAAAAAATTACTAATGTTTTTATTTATTATAAAAAACTTCAATTTTTTTTCTTGTGACTGGAATTCTGGTTTCAAGAAGACAAGTCCAACATTCGAGGTGTAGTGCGTTTTTGCGTACCCGAATTTAATGGCTCGTGTCAAAATTTTTCATATTTTCTTACCCATGCAATTCTTTTTCTCCTATATCCTATCTTTTGATATAAAACTCCGGAAGCTTAAAAAATATTATAATGGACAAGCAAAACAAAAAATATAACGTTTACAGAACGAGGTAGGGGTACCTTAGTTCCGGTCGGCAGCAGTGGCGACATGGTAGACTCAGCCCGACCTTTTTCAAGCAACTGTCATAAAACTACATTAGATGCTTAAACTGAGTCTTTTTTTCTTTTTTTTTCTAGCTATTTACACGCCACTGCTGGCGTTTTAGCCTCTTCTCTGCTTGTAATGCTGGCAACTTACATTACAAGGAACCTACAGTTTTAAGTGGGTTTCGAACCACTGGAAAGATTTTATCACTCCATCAGACAATGTTTTAGCCGTAAAACCCTACGCTGGCAAGGCGGGTGGGAGTGAGAGAGCGTATAAACATGTGAAAAGTGTATCACGGTATATGGAAATTGAACCCACGATCTTCGGTGCAACTGCCGGATGCCTAGACCATTGCTTAACGCTTTCTCTGAGTCTAATGTGTGCAAAGCTCAGTTTATTGTAGATTGTCGAGCAAGAGGCACTAATCTACGGGACAAACCGCCCACAAGGTCAAATTGCATTATGATACAATTAAATTGGCGGAACAAGGCTGCGTTACTTTTACTAAACAATTTAATCAAGCAAACATTGATTTAGTGAGTGGCTTAGAAATTAATTTCTTTAATATGGTCTAAAAAAGAATTTAAATTCTTTTCATCAGCATTTTGAACATAGAAAACCTTATATCCTCTTTTTGACTGAATTCAATAAAGTAAATAATAAAGACCAGATTGCTTTAATCTAGTAGGTTTCAATTAACATCTTGAATATATCAGCAGCAGGGTGTTTGTGTCTACATCCACAAACATATTCTAGACTGACGACGTACAAAATTTAAGACATTGGTTATAATAGCATATTTCTTTAAATACATCTTTTCAATAAGACTATTTTTGTAATTGGCATATACTGGATTCCAAATAAGGGATCTCCAAACTTTTTTTGATGACTTTTCTGATAGTTTTGACAAGCTTTTTTGAGGTAACTGAAATAGTTTTGTTAGGAGATTTTAATCTACATAATACTGTATGGTTAAGTCACTCATTTTTCTCATGATTTTAATATTTTTTGTCATTTTAATTTGTTTTGCCTATATATAAATATGTACTGTTTTTTTATTAATGTATTTATGTATTGTCTGAAGAAGGTTGAGGTTTAGCCAAAACTGCAGTGACAGTGATATAAAAACATAGTAATTGTTTCATTTAATCTTGTATCATGAATGATCACGTAGTAACGTTCAACTCCATCAACTATATTCACTTATTACTTCTGTTGTCATTTTTGTTTCCTCTTACTTTCAAAACTATACCGCATCTCATCTATTATATAAGATGAACATAGAACAAATGAAAGAATTTGATCATAATTTTGATTTTGATACTTATTGTTTGTATTCTAAGAATCCACATATTGTAGCAAAAATCTCACAAAAACTATTCAGATTGTCATCAAAAATTTTGTTTTATTTTCTGTTATTAAACCAAAACAAAAGTACTTGTTTTCAATTCAGACAAACCAAGCAAAAAAACACATCAGTAATTGTTCCAATCACACTAAACAGGATTATAAGAAAGCTTGTAAACATTGTGACAATCTGAAAAAGATAGGAGTGACAGAAACAATGCTAATCGAATTTTTCAGCTTTCCATAAACAACAAAAACATAAAACAATAAACTTATTGGAAGGTAGTGCAAATTTTTCAGTACCCACTTTGCGAAATGATCAAAACAATCTACTTACTAATTTAAAAAATAGCAGATAATATTGCAATCCAATTTGCAATAACTCTACTTTTATAAATCTTCTTATTCCTGTAACTGCAATACCGGCTAGTGGTAAAATAATAGGTCTAATTTACTTTAGGCAACTGGTTGTCAAACGATATCTTTTTAAATTAAATACCAAAAAGATATTAAGTATAGTTGAAACTCTAACTATTATTTCTAAAATATTTGCAAATGAATTAACTACTATTTTTAATAAAATATTTGTATATACATAAAAAGGGAGACAAGTTTGATTCTTTAAATTATAGACCAATTGCTATATTGGACATTTGTCAAATTTTTTTGAAAATATTAATTTGGAGATTATCAAAACAAAATAACTTTATCTTAAATACTCAATATGGTTTTTGATCAAAACGTTTAATAACAAATCTTTATACTTGTTTAGTTATAAAAGGAATTCTACTTTAGACAATCATGGGGAAAATTTTGCAGAAGCTTTAGACATTTCCAAAGCATTTGATAGGGTATAGCATCTTAATCTTATCAACAAAACCCATTGTATAGGTTTTATAAATCTGTAAATCTTATCAAAAGTTTTCTTAACAATAGAAAAATTATAGTTAGAATTGATGGTTTTTACACTGACCCCAAAATCGTAAATGCTGGTGTTCTTGAAGGTTTTGTTATTTTGTCAATTTTATTGTTGATTTACATTAATGAACTTCTTTAAATAACTAAAGGTTCTATTCATAGTTTTGCAGATATAGCACAATCCATGCAACACACTTTTCAAAAACCATATTGACAAATATGGTTTAGCGTCTTAAAATTTCTAGGTTAGAATCTGTAGCATCAATAAACAAATACTTTAAAACAATATCTAAATGGGGCATTTATAACATGTTTAATTTGTACTTTAAAAAAACTCAATTTGTTGATTTGTTTATTATTTGGTACTGATAATTTCTCGGATTTTAATTTTAAATCAGTAAAAAGTTAAGATTTTCTATAGTTAGTTAATAAGTTGGTACTACAGTTAGATGTTGTTTTAAGATCTTTATTTATAAATGTTACAGATTCAGAAATTTTAAGACGTTCTGTCATATTTGTTGAGTGGATAGAATAATGACAAAAAAGATAACAAATCAGTTGGAGGAGGCACAGACTGACTGGCTTTAGAAAAGGACGGAGTATTCTAAGACCTTATATTTACGACAAAGCAAATGACGCTTAATGCAAAACATGGAGAAAGAAATATATACCTTACTTTCTTAAATATGAAAAAGGCGTTTGTCTGCCAAAAAGAATAATATGGATTATCTTAAGGAAAAAGAATTGATAAGAAAATGACAAAAGTCAATTTACAACATACAAAGGAGGAGAAAGGGTAGAAGTGGCAGAATAAGCATTTGTGGACGATTAGTTATTTATGCTATTAGTAAAGAAAAAGTACAAAACAACATGGTATGAAATAAAACACTAAAGAAGTATGGAATGAGACTTAATACACTAAAAACAAAAGTAGTGGTGATAGGAGAAAAACAAAAGAAAATAGAGATTATATTAAATAATGAAAGGATAAAACAAGTAGAGATTTTGAAATTTTGAAATTTCTGGGAGTATATACAGGGTGTCAATAATCTACATGTGTTCTATAAGTAACTTCTTTATTTTAAAATTAGCAAAGTTGAATTTCTAGAAAAACTTAATTTTAATTTTAAATTGGACATAATTTTTAACGTTTTTAAATATTACTATTTTTTATCTATTTACTTTAGAACAAAAACTAAAAATGCATTCTGTAGATATATATAAATAAAATTGAAATAAATGATCAGAATTAAGTTTTTATATCTAAACTAAACATCCATTTTTTATTAGCAACCCTAGATTGCCATTACAAAACTTATTTTTTTTATTTAAAAAATAATTGAGAGATTGTTGTATCTCATTTAATTAGGTTTCTTGAAATTTGCAAATAACAAAAATAATTGATGAAACAATTATTACTACATTATATTATTATAAAAATGCTTTGAGTTTAAAAACAATTTATACATTTTTGAAATCAGTAAAAATTAGCTAAAAAAAAAACCAAAGTTTGGCTTATATCTCAAAAATCAAAGGTATCATAACTTTGCACTTACATCACGATTACACTTATAGTAACAAAATAACATCTTTTTTTTTCTTTTGACGAATAAGCTAGTTACTGAGGTATCCAGAGTAATATGTATAAACAAAAAACTATATTAGATCAATTTTGTTTTTAATTATAAGGCATTTTTGAGGCAACAGGGAAGCAGGAAATAGAGATAAACAGCAGGGTGGAATAAACAATAAAGATGTACTATACAATGAACAAATTATTAAGTAATAAGGAAACTGGAAAAAAAACTAAAATTAAAATACTCATTTAAAAACAATAGAATAAATAGAAAAAATCAAACAAGTTGGGTACCAGGATATGGATAGCAAAAATTACGAACAAAAAAAGAAGAAGACCAGGACAAAAATGAAACAAAATTATAGAGGCAATATTGAAAAAGAAAGGAAAAAGATAGAATGAAGCAGAGGATCTTGTAGGCAATAGAAAAAAATGGAAGACGTTTATAACGGAATTAAAAAAATTCTTAAACTCTACTCTACTACTCTACTTATTCGTATTGGTACTAAAAAATAATAATTACAATCAGTTTTGTTCTTTTATTTTTAATTGAAATGGTTGAATCGTTTTGAGACATTCTGTATATTACTAATATTTTGAAAAACGATTACATTTTACTGTGGATGTGATAGGAACCTGTATACTTTAGAAACAAATTTGATTAAAAAATGTTAATGTCATTTTAATTCAAAAGTATTGTTTTATTAAATAGTTTATAAATTTTTTAATTTATAGAAAGTTGGCTAAATAAATGGAAGCATTGAATATGAAAATCAAAATTTTCTGCATATTCAATTACTTAAGTATTCAAGCTATTGATGCTTTGAAGACACTAAAATCATTTAATTGTTGATAATGCAAACTATTAACTTTACAAAAGCGGCTATTAAAGAGCTTGTTTGTGAAGTTGTTTCACATCAGCCTTTTTTTCCCAATCTTGTTACATTAGATTTTAATCTTTTTTACTTTCTATTCAATAATCTTTGAGGAATATTCTTAGTAACAGTTTGTTTTTTTAAAATCTGTATTATTATTATTATTAAGACATTCCCAGAGATTACATATAAATGCAGATTGAGTTTTATCAAATGATACGTTGTATATATTATAAAAATCTAAGTTTAGTCTATAAAACCTGTTAAAACAAAAATATGTATATATGTATGTATGTATGTATGTAAATATGTATACTATCGACTAGAATAATAGAAATTTAGGACAATGGTTCCAAAGTCCTATTTATTTCCTCAAAAATACTCTGATTTTAATATTCGATAAAATCTAGCAATATGCGTGATTAGAGTATTGTAGAATGTTTTGATATGATTAGCATTAAACCTACTCGTGTTTTATGACAATATAATGATCTATCATGTATAATTATGCAAATTTTATGTTTTTGAGCCACTTATTAGTAGGATGTAAAATACATCTAAAAATGCACTTGAACTTTGAATTTGTTTTCATTTTAATGATGGCATTTATATAGTAACAGATTACATCTTAATGATATAGAAAATATGATTAAGAAATAAATAATACTAATTATAGCATGTTTCTTACGGGTAAATGCAAATTGGCATATTGTGCAAATATGTAAGAAACCTTTATTGCATGTACAATGATTATGGTACACACACACACGCACACTATCACACACATTCTCTCACACACACACACATGTATATATGATTTTAACAAAAAAATAATTTAATTTATTCTTCTGCTACAATTATTATCACAATACTTTTCTAAAATTGGCTTCAACGTATTTCAAAGAAAACATTACAATATTAAGAAGCTTATTGCAAAAATAACATTGTTGAGAATGTTCTTAAAATTATCGACAGTTTTCTAATCATCTAACCAATCAATAGTTGGAACTAGTTTCTATCATTTAGTACGTAAAAATCAATTGATTCTAACCAACTAAATGTCGTCGTGTACATTTAAGAAAATATTATTTAGTTTTGCGTTGTATATTAGTTTATTTAATTTATAAATTTCAAGTGTATTTTATAATATTTTTTATATTGAATAAAGATTACAATACTATGAAATAACGGATCTTATATTTAATCCTATTTTATAATAATAATAACTGTTTACTAATAGTATTTCAGCCTTGAAAACATTAACATATACAATTTTGAACATTTTACCTTTAAAACTGAAACAAATTTAACTTAATACAAAATCATATAATAAAACTGAAAGAATTATTCTGCATTCCACTAATTTTGTTTTTTTTTTATTACGCTTTTTATCTCAAACTTTACTGTTTTCTCTATCCTCTCTTTGATGATCTCAAGAAAAATTCTAATAAGAAAATTGTATTAATATAACTTTAAATTTAAATGGAAATTTTATTCAAAAACGAGTTATTTGAATTATTTTAGATTTAGATTTAGATAAAAGAAAATATAGAAATACGTACAGTGCTGGTTGAAATATTAAAAAAACCAACGTAATTTGAAAAAGAAACAGTATAAAAGACGTGCCTTAAAATCTTTTGCACATACAGGTTTTCATATTACATAAATCGTACTTACTATTTTAAAAGTATGAATAATTTATTAAGGTTTTTTTGAACAATCTTTTTCTACATATTAAATGTATTGTTAAGTTGACAGTAAGATTTGCAATCAAAAATTTAACTGTTAGTAATAATAAATATTGTTGAAAGTTTTAGCAATTTTTTTAGATTAGAAACCGGCTAATGCTTGTAATAACAACAAAACAAACATATTTGTTTGTCATAAAATATTCTAAAAATAAGAGATAATAGATTTATTACTGCAAAAGTAGTCAGCAGTTTTTGCATAGTTCGACTTGAAATCTGGCTGTTTGGGTTTTGGGAAATATTTTTAAATTAGTCTAGGCTTTGGAATGGGCTTTTAGGGGTGCCGGGTTTCCGGAAGTAATGCACATTATTAGCAACAAATTATTATTATGGCTTCGATTGTACAGCCAGATTTTGAAGTAAAATTTGCTACAATTATTAACAACAATCAGAACTGATTATAAATCACTAAGTTGTTGCATGATCTTGTTTTTACAATACCATTTATTTAAATTAAGAGGAAAAGATTGCTTAATTATTATAAATAATAATAACATTAACAGTTTAATTTTTTGGTTTTTTGCATTAAAAATTATACAATTTAACATAACATTACCCTTAAAACTTGCTTATAATAAATTATTTATAAGTTTTGCTTCAATTTTTCTCTTCCATCTTCTTTCAGTACCTCATTTTATCCTATTTGTTCTTTTTTTTTATCTTATTATATTTTTTCAACATACGTTCTTAGTTTTTACACACGTACTACACATTTTTTTCTTTGTCTAAAATTTGCAATTTTCTTCTTATTGCCACATCTAAATCTTTTAATTTTTATCTATTTTTGTTGAAATATTTTGCACATTTTTCTGCTTTTACTCTTAATTTATTTATTTTTAATTTTTTTTATACAGTATGCTAGAGTTTTTTGTTTAGTCTCAATACCCATTTCCAGTATTTTGTTTGAATAACTAACCATTTTTTCTTGCTTTTTTCATCTCCAAACTTTTGCTCCATACAATAACATACTTCTTACTAAATTATCAAACATCATTCTTTTTATTCTCATACATTCAAATTTTCTTTTACTAATTCTTCATATTTTTCCTACTACTATTGGCCTTTTTTGTTATATTTTGTATGTGTTAGGTATTTTCATTATTGTTGGTACAAAAAACCAATTCTTAGATATTTAAATGTTTAAACTTCTTCAATTTTTTTTTCTATCCTATTTCCAGTTTACTTCTTAACGTTTTTCTTTTTTTTTTTAACGTCATAATATTTTTCTAAGCATTTAATCCTTATGTTAATTTTATTTTTCATCAGCCCGCTTATTCTTTTCTTGTTTTTTTATCTTGTTTGGGTGTTCTTTTAATTTCATTCAAATTTATTTATTATTTATTAATAATAATACATAGATTATTTTAAGTTTGTGAATGTAACAAAATTAAAATCCACAAGTTAGTAAGCAATTTATGTCTTGAATTTTTTTAGAATATTTAAAGTCATATACAGGTTGTTAGGTAAACATGCGGCAAAAATTCAAGGGGTTATTCCTTAGCTTATTCTTAAAATGTTTTGTCCTATAATGATTTCTGAAAAATCATTTTGTTTTGAAGATACAGGGTGAACAAAATTTGCGACAACCATATTCGATATTTGTTGAAATCATTAATGTAAATAAAAGTATGGCGTACGCCAATGAGTATATCAAGTACAAAAAATTGTTAACGATGACTTGAAATGGCTGTTTTATCTACTAATGTACAAGTGGATTTCATTTGAATACGTCTCGTCATTGATTATCACATGTATCGGTCGCAGTTGTTTAGATTTAGTGACGTTTGGCTGTTTGACGTATCTTTAATAGTTAGTGAATTCTTTTACCACGAATCACTATACAAACGCCGAGATGACTGACATGCATTTTATGTATGGACTTGCTGATGGCAATTCATTACAAGCTAGACGATTATACATTGAACGGTTTCCTGGCTGCAATATCCCCGACCGAAAAATCTATGAAAACATTCATCGACGTCTTTGTGAAACAGGCACATTGGGTGCGTTTTTAAAGTGCTCTGGCTGTTCGAACAATTTTTGCACGAAAAACTTTTTTGTTTGTTTCACTACGTGATCGTGCACGGTAAATTGAAAACAGCATATAGCACTCAAACGTCAAAAGCATATGTCAAAACTTGTAAAGTTCTTTGATAAGTTAATAATATGCGCAGATACAAAATAAGCTAAAAAAGACGTTTTATTGTAAAATTTCTGACTTTCAAATGTGTGTCATTTTGAACAGGCAATATTCTAAGGTTCAAAACTTAGGAAATCTTATTTTTTTCATTCATATTTTGATCTCTGAAAATTTGAGCAAAATCAATATATAAATAAAAACCATTATTTTTATTATTATTATTATTATTTTCATAACAATCACGTGTGGGCAGATGAAAATCCGCATCAGGTATGTGAAGATTGTTTTCAACATTGTTCTTCTTGAAAGTTTGTGTTGGAATTGTGGGCGACTGTCTAATTGGACCAGAAGACTAACCGGCGAGGTGTATTGCAACTTTTTGAAACACATGCTATATCAGTTTCTGGATGATGTACCATAGGCAACAAGAAGTGAAAGTGGTTTATACACGATGATGCACCACCATATTTCAGTTTGGTTGCTCGTTATTATTTAACAGCACACACGCATGGCCTCCTCGATTCCCAGACTTAAACTCCCTAGATTATTTCTTATTGGGTTATCTGAAGTCATTAGTTTACGCTATTCCAGTGGAAAATTTGGACGACTTGCGAAATCGGGTTGGGTGTTTTTTCATGTGTTTTAAAGAAAGCTCTACCAGCCTGTGTGTAATCCACTAAAAGCTTAGTTTTTACTTTTTGTACTCTATTCTTTTTTAACCAAAGCATTTCTTCAGAATAGGTGCGCCCGGACGCGCATTCTGCGCACTCTCTCTTGAGTCACTGTTGTAGTTATGCTTGGGTCTGGGCCCGTATTCTATCATCTTCTTTTGTATCTTGTATGATCTCCTTGATGTATTTGCGTATGCGGTTCCATTTTTTTTTCATCTACTAACATTATGTCAATTATTTTTTTTTTGTGATTTTTGTGTCTAATTCTATTTCTATATTTGATATTTTTACGTGCCATCTTGTGCACTCGAATATTACATGTTTCCCTGTATTTTTCAAGCTGCGGTACGAGCAGTTGCCGTTGTTTTTTATTTTAAATCTTGCTAGATAGGCTTTGAAGCAGCCATGCCCACTTAAGAACTGAGTTAGGTGGTGGTCCACTAAGCCATGCTTTCTATTTATCCAGTTTTTGATATCTTGTATTACGATTTTTGTCCACCTGGATTTTTCCTTGTCCTTTGTCCATTTACTCTGCCATTTTGCTGTTAGTTCTTTCTGAATCTTGTTTCTCACCTTCCTTTTCTTGTGCTGGCTTCTTCTTCTGAGCAACACCATGAAATCTATTGGAATTACTGCCGAGATTAACAGAAATTCTTCAGTAGAAACAGTCCTATATCCACTGGAGTTTTTTAACGCTACTTTTTCCTCTTCTTATATGACGGTCCATTTATGATTGGCATGATCTTTCCTAGTGCATTTATTATTTTTCAGCTATTTCAGTAGTTTATTTTACGTGTTCTTTTATTTATGAGTTTCGGTCAAACCAGATCTCCATATATTTTATGGCGTCTAGTTTTAATTTCAGTTTCACCAAATTCATTATTTAGTTCTTTGATTCTTTTTCCTGCGTATAGGATTACCGCTTCGGTTTTTTCTTTTGCTATCTTAGCTTTTTTTCCTCTATTTTGTAATTGATTCTTTTCAGCGCTGTGTTTGCAATAGCTACCAGATTTTCTTCCAATTTTGAGGTTACAATTATTGCCGTATCATCAGCAAAACAGACCATTTAAACCTCCTCATTTAGTTTGATATTCAGCATGTTGTTGTGATATATGTTCCATAGCAGGAGACGCAGAATGGAGTTCTGTGGGATTGCGCAGGATAGCTGTATGCTTTCTTTTTCTCTTATGTATAACTTTCTATCCGATAAGTAATTATTCTTTGCATTTTATCACTGACTTTTATTTTTTTAGAGTATCCTTCCCAGGGGACGGTGCCAACGGCATTTTTATATCTATTGTTATTAGCAGACAAAATTTCTTATTACTTAGTGCCCTGTTTGTAGCTTCATTTACTATTTCCATTATCTTGCTTATTGATTCAAGAATAGACTTTACTCTCATAAAGTCGGATTGGGTTTTCTTAAGTTTTTCTTTCTACCTACTCCTTTAGTCTCTTGGATAAAAGGTGTTTAAATACTTTGCCAACACAGTTTATTAGGCACAGCGGCCTGTAGCTGATTGGTTCTTGATTCTTGCTTGGTTTCTACAGAAGAACAAGTTTCGCCGCTTTTCATCTACTTGGGAATTATCCCTCTTGCATTTTTTTATTTATTATTTCTAGAATAATCTCTGGTATAATTTCATCGTTTGTTTCTTTGACTGTTATTATTGGGATGTTATCCGGACCCGGGGCTTTGTTTGATTTGAGCTTCCCTGCTGCATCTTTTTGTTCTTCTAGAGTGAATTTTTCTACTTCAGGTATATCCCTACCTATTTATAGTGTGACGTGAGAATAGTGCTTCTACTATATGCTTTTATAGTGCATCCGTTAGTGTTAAGCTTGGGTTTAATTTGAGCTTTTTGGTCACAATCCTGTAGCCTAAACCCCAAACATCCCTGTCTACGTCATTGCATAAGTCTTTTCACGCCTTTTTCTTCGCGTCCAGTATATCATATTTAAATTTGTTCTTCGATATTTAATCATTAATTCTTCCTTTAGTTCGGTGGTTGCAGATAGGTTTCTATTTTCTCAGCCGACTTTCCTCTTAGCTTTAACAAATTGTTCTTTCATTGATCCGAGCTCAGCACTCCACTAATAAACTTTATTGTTTTTAGCACTTCCTTTCCTCTTTTCATTGCCTTGTCTATCGTATCCATTATACTTTTCAGGTTATTATTCCTCAGTTTTCCTATGTCCCGTGACAATGTTGTTTTGTATATTTGAATGTTTTCTTAGTTAATTTTCCATCTTATTTTAGAGTTTTTTACACTGTTGATTTTTGGACTCTTCTTTTATCTCAAAGTATACATTTTGATTTAGGTTCAGGTTTTCTTCATCCTCTACCTTCCATCTCATTTTCCTATTACATAATAGTTTCGAGCAAATGGTTAGGTCAATAATCGATGTCGACGTCCCTCTCACAAAGGTCGGGCACTTCCCACCACTAGGTCTTTACTGTAGAGCCACTCTGTTAGGATAATACCCCTGGCAGCCTCCTGAGTTTTTCACCTATCTCTTGCCTTGGAATTGATGTCTTCCGCATTTATAACAATCTTTGACTGAGTTTTAATGCTTTTGCCTCATTCTATGAGGTGTGATTCAAATTCTGCAATTGGCCTACTTGGAGACCAATAAATAACCACTTTGTTTACACTAGTCCATGCAAAGCCATTGTGTTTTGTCATATGTCATATACTCTGATATTTTAGCGTATTGTCTTTTATGGACAAGCCATGGATTCCCTGATGTCATTTTCTTTTTAGGTTCCGCTATTATACCTATATCTATTTCATTTCCGTTGCATGTTTATGGAAAAGGTCTATTGCTGGCTTACTTCTGTCCATGTTATTTTGAAGGATTTTGATTGATACTTTTGTTTACCTCCTTCAATTATTCTCATTTCATCGCAGGCTTTTTGATATGTCGAACAAATTCTGTCGTCAGCCCTATGTTCTTCCACTTTGCAGCTGTAGCGGATCGTTTTTCTCCTGCAATCTTTTTACTACGTGACTTTCTTCACCACAGTTGTAACACACCCTTTCTTTTCTAGTTTCTTTGCAGTATCTGGTCTCATGGCTAAACATTAGGCAATTGTAGTCCTTATCCACCGGTAAATCAATTACCGCGTATTTAAGGCTGAACTTGTTAGCTTTATCGTACATTTATCACTGGGTACTTTTACCCCCCCCCCCCCCCCCCCCTCCTTATGGATTCTAGTATTTCTTTTTCATCCGTCGTTTTTTGTAAGTCCAGAATGATAAAGGATTTCTTGCCGGTTATCACGCATGTTTACCTAATGTATGTTAATAGAGATCCACAGTTTTTGTCTCTAGTTTAGATATTTTTGTAAATTATATTACATAGAAAAAATTGAAATATTTAAACTATAAAAAAACATATTACGTAAAAGTATAGAGAGTAAAAATGATATACATATAAAAATATTAAATATTTAAACAACTACAAGTCCTAACAATTATACAGGGTGTTTCATGCCAATAAATAAAACTTTCTGATTTTCTGTTTAAGTACGCTTTCAGTTAGGAAACACTCTGTATATTAGGACAAAATCAAATACATATTATATTCTAGTATTTGACAGTTTATTTATTATTACGAGTAATTTTTTAAATTTATTATTAAGTAATTATTAATGTAAATATCATAGATAAAACAGGCAAAAGTCTGGGTCGTCCAACATAAATTTCTGATAGGAATTAGTAAAACTATGCAAAAAAAGCCCGAAGAAATATTAGAATCACAAAACAGGATTAAATCTGTCAAAGGAATGCTGATGCCAGTCAGTGGATTCATAAAAGACTAAAGTTTTATAAGGTTGAATTACAAGTAACAATGTAAAAGTGTATTAAAAAATGTTTTTTTTTGTAGTCAACGGAAAAGCTACTGTTGACGGAAAAACAAAAGAAAGCCAGACTCACATAGACAAAATCTAAATTATCTTGGTTGGACAAATCCAGAGTAATTTTTAGCAACGAATCAAAATGTATGTAAGTATGTCTGGTGATACTGCTAACGCGTGATTTACACTAAACATGAAGCTTTTTACAAGGATTGCCTAAAACATATAGTAAAATTTTCTGAGTGATGATTTGGAGTTGCATGACAACTTCAGAATTAAGATACTTTGAATTTATTAATGGTACCGTAAATGCTGCAAAATATCAACAAATACTGCAAAACAGTCTGTTATCAAGTATTGCAAAGTTTAATGTTGACAAAAATCACATTTTTCTACAGGGTGGAATTACGTGTCTTACGGCCAAAACCAGAAAAAAACGTAGTTAGGCAACCACAACGTAAACGTTCTTTCTTGGCCTTACAACAGTTTTGACTTTAATGTCATTGAAATTGTGTGGCATAAAATATAACAAACATTGAAGGACAACCTAAAACAAATATTACCTGAACTTAGAACCAAAATAAAGCATATTAGGAATGGATTTGCTCCCGAAACGTGCAGATCCTTAGTTAAGTCAATGTCCAGCCGAATTTAAGCGATTATAAAACGGCAATGTTACTTCATATTAGAGATAAAAATGTGTGCTATGTCCCAATATTTAGTGAACATGAACATTTCTCTTGTTAGTTAGATATGATAGAATAGAATTTTGTTTTTGTGTTGCTGATTGGCTGTAATTGTTGTTAATTAACTAATTAATTACATGGTATCAAATTTTAAAAACAAATAAACTCTTAAATACTTGAATTACTTATATGTTTGATATTGTCTTAATATATAATTGTTAGGGTTTGTATAGTGAGTACATACACCTAATATTTGCTAAGTATTATAAACAACATGAGACCAGAAATAATTAAAATTAATTATGTGCATATAATAAGATACTAAATAAGAAAAATTTAGAGCAAAAATGTAATTATAGCACAAAATTCTTAAATGAATTAAACACTCTAGGAAGAAATATATATCTGTATTTTTGTAACTAGAACAAAAAGGAAAGCAGCAAAAAACTAGAATAATAGAGCAGTTCAGAAAAAGAGCTTACTGAGTTCAAATGTTAAAAACTAACAAGGTTTAAATTAAAAAAAAAAAACGTTGGTTATATTAATATATTTTTAATTGAAAAATACTGCTCTCTACAAGAAATCTTTCCAAATTCAAGATCTACGTGCAGGCCCAAACCGGTAACAAAACATGTAGCCAGTAGAATCAAAACAGAAAAACTAGATTCCAACCGACTGCGCCAAAATAAATATAAAATTATATTTTGTCGTTAAATATTAAGTGTCCTTGTTAGTTTCTTTTGTGCCAGCTGATGAAGTTATAGTGGGATTCTTGGCAATGTTATAACCAGTTCACTTGTTGGTCCAGCTCTCCGGGTATGTTTTGTAATTTATTTATGTGAGCTTCAGTGTGTCTACGTACACATAAAGGTCAAAACTTGACGTCCTTTATCTTTATTTTTTGCCAGCAATTATGAAAATCTACTTGAGAACAAAAGAACTTCTTTTCTCTCTTACTAACATTCTAATTTTGGTCTAGTTAGGCTGATTCACTTAGTTATATGCCCTCAAGATAAATGGTTTGTCTTCTAGGTATGACCTAAATTACTACTTACTTACATGATTGCTAAACATTCTAGGTTCCTTTTGTTGGTAGAAAAAGCATCTTGTATAGTACTTGTAACCACACATACGTGCCAAAGAAGTTTAGGAGCTACTTCCTTCTAGTGAGTTTTGACTCTTGGGTAATCTCAGATTAAGCTAAGGTTCTTTATGCTGCAGTTTAGCGCGATCTCCTAGACTTAAGGTGAGAAAATTGTCCCATAAAACTATCGTGTAGATTTTCTCGGAAGTTAAATAAGATAATTCATTTCTGTTTTCGGCATTATTATGAGTATAATAACAACATTTGAATAAGCTATTTTGGTAAAAATATATTAATAAATAAAAAAGTTTAGTGGTAAAAATTGTTCAATTTATTTTAAACTTAGTTCATATTAATAATATTTATATAAAAAAAAATATGCCGCAAAAATTATCAGAAAATGATTATTCGTTTGCTTTAAAAGTAGCACCGAAGATGAGGATACTTTTGGGTGTAAACAATAAGCCCACCGATGGCTCCGCCCATTACGTTCGGTACTGTTTTTATTACACAATTGGTAGTTTAATTTTATTGGGTGATCGGCGCCATGGACAATTCTGTACTTTAGAGCCGTCTTACACGAGACTGATTTTAATACAAGTGTCAGTACAATAATTTTGCGCGCCAATTTTTCAAATATTTATCAAGCTTTTAAGCAAGAATTTAGAACAGGTTCTAATTTTTTAGATGAAATCTTACTAAATAATTGACACATACATCCGTCAATGTATATATATGTCGCCAAAAACACTGGATTATAAAATTAAATTTTTAAATAACTGGCGCGTAAAATTATTGTACTGACACTTGTATTAAAATCAGTCTCGTGTCAGACGGCTCTAACACTTTTTAGAGTTTTAAAAGTAAGTATCATGGTCAGAAAAACATGAGTATTATTCAGATATTGCAATGTCATTTTTTCTAGCAGTCTCTTTAACTTCGGACCATGGGATTTGCCAATACTCTGACTTCAAATTTATCTTGATGAATACTTGGTCACTACTAAAACCACTATTTACGCAAAACGACGGTTTGCAGTATTTTTATAAACTTATCTTTGTGAATGCTAAGCCACTGCCATCAAGTTTGTAAAGGATTAAGTTTTGGCAAGAGTGCAAACTTCATTTTCTTCTTTCTTAGCCTGTTATGTCCATTCTTGAACGTAGACCTTTTATTTTCTTTCATTGCCCTCGATTTTGTGCTTTTCTCAGCTACGCTAGTACAGTTGGTTGTCACATGCTGCAGCCTTTCGGCATCTCAACATTTTAAAACAAAATTAAATCGAATTATTACGATCTGGGCTGTTGGAGGTGTGTTGATAACGGTTCTTGGATTGGTGGTAATGCGGATCACGTGGTGAGGCTCAGTTCCTATCATTTGCACTCGGATTACTATTACTGGATTTTGTAATCTTGAGAGCATCTGGCTTGAGTAGTGCACTTGGGTTCAGGTTTTTCCTCAATTTTGCCTCGGTCTTTGATGACGACGTTTTTCTCTTTAGGAGACGTGGATCTTTCTAGACGGTGGTATTTGAAGGTAGGCTATGGTCATCTTAAGGCTGCCTCATGGATTTTGCTCTTTAGGGTTCTATGTTTGCGGTTAGTTGTGAGGAACCATATTGCTCAGTGATGGTAGCGCTTTACCTCTGCCAGCTTTGGGTTTTATTTTCGAGTGCTTTCTTGAGTCGATCTGATCAAACGTGATTAGATCGAGCACCCACAGATTTGGTGGCGAAAAGTTGTAGGTTTTGTGTAAGAACAAGCTACTATAAGCTTGGTATAGTTGACAAACGTTAGCTGGTTCTGCCTTGCTAAAGTATCAGAATCAAATAAACTAAAAAAAATATTTAGAGTTTTACAAATTCAAAACAGAAGAAGAACAAAAGACAAGAAGATGACAGTAAAGAAGACATTGAAGAAGAAGAAAGGAAAATATAGCAAAAAACCAAAGTAAAGTGACAAAATTGGGTAAAATTATAAAAGTAACTAAACGGCTAAATTTTAAGATTTTAATGTTAGAATTAATTAGTTTTAATTATAGTAAAAAAAAGTGTTTATAAAATTGTATTTTTAAATTAAAAAAATAACAAAACACTAACATCACGCTGACAAGGTTTGTAGAACCGAAACAATAATTTCGACTTTTGGCCGCTGTGTTTGTTGAATTGAGTTTGAATAAATTATTTATCTATTTACAAAAAATGGATTTACGTTTTAATTCTAAAAAAATCAATGAGATAATATTTAGTCACTTTCATTTTTGCATATCTTATACTGAAATACTTTTGTGTTGCTTACTATAAATTTATTTAATAAGAATGCGTTTAGCTATTTCGTATATGTAACTTGAATAATTTAATAAAGTGATGCACTAGATAAGTATTACATATTATCTATTTTCCAAATATGTACTTTTTTTAAATTAATTAAAAACTATATACGTAATTAAAGCTAGTTAGTTTTATGTTCTAAATATGAAGATATTTAATAATAACATAACATAAAACGACATAACTATTGTAGTTTGTTTTAATCAAAACTATGTTTTGTTCAACAAAAATCATAAGCATATCAACATGATTGTTATAAATAGATTATTGCAATTCCTGTATTATTAGTCATTGTATTGTTATAATTTTCATATTACCCAATTATTAATATTTACATAATATCCCGTTTGGAAACCATTTTATGCATCATATAGACTTGCAAAAAATACTTCCGTATGTATTGCAAATTAAAAAATTGCAAATATTAGTTAGGTATGTCGAAAATGAATTCTAAGAAGTATTGAAAGTTCATATTAGTGATGCAAAAATTTGCGGAATTTATTTATCTATTAATTGATATCAAATACTTAATGTTTTCATTTGTCGGGTGAGAGGTACAGAGTGATAGACGTATTTTGTGTGATTTATTTAAATAAGTAATAGAATAAAAAGTGATGGGGTAAGTGAAACACAGAACCAGAATTGTTATATATTGGATTCAATTGTTCTATTATTTTAACGTCATAATTTTAATGGTTTAACAATAATTAAGAAAGTGTATATTTTTAAACATTTTAATTAATAAAAATTGATTTTAGTTTCTTACTATTATGAATCATTATTAAATTAAAAAAAAAATAAAAGAAATATAAATTTAAAACTACAAGAAAAAATACCAGAAAATCTAATTACTTATAATTTCTATAATGGCTTAGTTATAATATAAGTACAACAAACTGTAAATATAGATTTTTATGAACTAAATAAAGTTCTAAAGACGTTTTGATCAACACAAATTTATAATGAATATTTTTATATGCGTTGTATTATTTATTATCATTACTAGTTTTTACAGCACCGTTTACTAAAGACTTTTAAACATTTGAGTCTAAATATGGAAGCTTTTACGTAAAATTGTTTTTTGGGAATCTAGTATTTATTGAACAAGTTTAACGATTTTTCTAAATCAATTGTTATAAATGTTATAATGCTTTACAATCAACACATATTTGTCATATTTGGGATGGATATAATAATTTAATTAGTTAGTTTAGATATCATATCAGCCTAAAAGACTTCATGCTACGAGCGTTTACTTATACTTATTTACAATAATAAATGGTGCTTTATTTATTAAATTACAAGAGCAAAGTGAGGATAATATAATAAAACAAGCTAGGTGCTAGATATTAATCATAAAGTTTATTTAATCTTCTATAAATTGTAGTACATGTTAATGCCAGCACAGCTTTTATAGGGCAAATGCCATTTTAAATGTGTCCAGTTTCTTGATTCTTGGATATTTTTCATTAAATTTGCTTGCAATCAATTACATTTTAAAATATAAGCTAAAACAACGGTATTTACGGACCGAGTTAATTTTGTAAAAATATTTTTATTTTGTTAATCTTAATAATTTTACATTAAATTTGTGTAAAACTTTAGTTTGGTATTAGTTATTACGATGTTGTATGTATGCCTTAATAAAAAAAGTAAATTACAGCAATTTGTTGCACTACAATACGTTGTGATCTAATTTGTATTAAGCAGATTTTGAAACTGGGCGTGCATCGGAAAACTGCTTTAAGACTTGTGGTTTTCTAGACTGCGCCAAACTTAAAATGCGTTAAACTTACAAACTTATTATTGGTTTAATACTATGCTTACTTTACATTTTGGAAAATTAAGTTATTACCATCAAACGCCAAGCTAAAAAGCCAACCAGAACTAAGTTTGCTTTTAACAGGCAACTATTTTTCTTGCAAAACGAAAAAAAATGGCATTTACTAGACTGAAGTTAAAATGTATGTATGTATAAAATTATACAAAAACATTACTTAACATAAGTAATGTTTTGGTATAATTTTAATTTTGGCGTATTATTATTATCAGGTAGTTTTTTTATTCAGAAATATTCTGTTTGTGACGGCTGTTATAAACTATTGTAGAATTATTAAATGAATTTGTGCAAAACTACAATCAATCAATTATAAAGAAATTAATATTCTATGTAATAATACGTTTTTTTAATGTTATGAACCTAGTTATGATAACAATATGCTGTAACAAAAATTCTCTGTAGTTTGGTGCTTAAAAGAAAACATTAGTTTAAAGAACATCTATGAAAAATAACCAGTACTATTTTTAAAGCAAATATTACTGTAAGCAGTTCAAATGGAGCACGGAATTATTCATCATGAGCCAAAGTGTGGAAGATCAGGAAGCACGAACTGACGAAAGCAAACACGCATTTTTTTGCGCTAAAAGTGATTGCCACAGTTTTCTGCAACACCGAGATTATCTCAATTGAGTATATGCCACAAGAGAATGTCTACAAAGACATATTGAATCTGAAAGCGGTTATACATAAAAACGACCCACACAATTATTTTCAGTAAGCAGCATAAAATACGAATTGTTCAAGAAGTAGTCATTTTTTTTTTAGTTTGCCAAAATATTGTTTTAAAGTCATAACGTTACTAGAAAAACGTTGAAATAAGTGTTAGTGTTTAACTTTTTGTTTTTATAGGTAGGTAGATAACATAAAAAAACTATTAATGGTAATAAGCGTATTTATTTCTATAAAACAAACTACATGTACAACAAGAACATTAATTCAAATAATGTAATAAAAACAGGTCACACAAAATAAACATATACAATTGATGGTTTAAATAATCAATTCTTTTTCTAATTTACGCAAAACAGTAAAAAAAAAAATTATACATGAGTAAGATGTACTTTTGGCACATAAATTTAATTTGTAGATATGTTAGATATAATCAGAATTTGAGTAGTATATATTAGCGAATAGATGTGAACTAAAAATATGCTTATGTTTGCATACAAATTTGATGCATTTGAGTATATACAAAACTCAACGTTAACAAATTGTTTTTTTTTTTTTTGTTTGATAACTTTTTAAAATCACAAATAATTTGATACAAAAAACGTTTCCTAAAATAATCCTTACCTGAGATGAGAATAGTTTGAAGTAATAAAACATTTTATATTTTGACTTGTGTTTTGTGATAAAATCCTTAAACTATAACACAATTTATTTATTTTGGATAAAACATATTGAATTTATTTTGAATATTAGAAAAACAATTTTTTTGCCGATTTGCCGAATGAGTGTGTTTGATTGTCTATATACATTTCTGTTCTGGATGGCATTTAATGAATTGTTTAGAAAAATGTACAATTAGTATTATCTTTATTTATATATATATATATATATATATAGTATCGTTAGCATTTATTATTTACATCTTGTGTAGGTTAAATATACAAATACAGGGTGTCAGTAATCTACGTGTGTTCTATGGGTAACTTTGTTGGTTTTAATGTTACAGCGTTGGTTAAACTAGCAAAGTTGGGCTTATAAAAATTAATAGGTATTAGGTGACCTAGGAGGCTATGCAATTACCTATCCAATTAGAAAATCTTTCTGACAAATAAATTGATACGATGTGTGCATTGTGAGCAGGCACGCCATCATATTGAAAATACTTGAAACTTTGGATCAAGTTCAATTGAAGATCATCCAGTAATTTTTCTAATTCATTTTGTATAAATGACAGATAGCGTTCAGAATTCAAATTTTCTTCATAAAAATATGGACCCAACATTTTTGTTCCAAGAATGCCACACCAGACATTAATAGAGAATACACGTTGATCTCGTTTTTCAATTGTTTAGCATGGATTTTCCAGTAAATATGATTTGGTTGAATAATCTATTATTTATAAATTTTGCCTTGTCAGTAAATAGAATTGAATTGACTTTCTTCAATAAACCATGGAACATAATTTAATCTTCATTCAAAATCTGTTGGATACAATGTGTTTCTAATATGATGATGATAAGGCTTAAAATTATTTTGTTTTAAGATTTTTCTTGCTTGTTTTTTGGATACGTTTTAATCTCTCGTACAAATGCGGTTGGTTTAAAAGTATTGCTGCGTTTGTATCACGATTACAATTGTAGTAACAAAACAACATATCATTTTTTTTTCTCTCTTCGAATAAGTCATATTATCTGGGATAATGATAACTTTATTATTATTTATAAACACAATAGTTTTAAATTCAAATGTTGTTTAAATAAATAAGTTTTCTTTGAATAACTGTAAACAATTAAATTTGACAACTATATGAATAAAAGAAAAATTATTAAAAAAACTTAAATTTTGTTATTTGATTTTTATTTGTTTTCAAGTTATAACGTAATTAAAAAAGTTTTATCTACTATGCCATGTTCAATATATTGCCGTTGGATAAATAATAATCTTCGTGTTGTAACAACAAAAATTCTCACGCAACAGTCGAAAGTAATTTTTAACTTAAGTTTTATGTAAACGTGTGGTGTGGCGTTATTTAATTGGTCCTTTCATTTTGGAGAATCGTCCCTCAGGAGACAGCTACTTAACTGCTTTACAATACAATTTACACGAACTGCTAAAAGATGTTACTTTAAACACTAGAGTGCAAATGTACTACGAACACGATGGAACTCTTGCACATTTTGGGTTAAACAACATTTGGACAAAAAGTTTTGAAGTCGTTGGCTTGGTTGCAGTGGTTTTATTAGTTGGTTTCCAAGATTTCTAGACCTCATAGCACTTAATTATTGTTTATAGGGCTGGTTCAAAAATGAAGTGTACAAAGTAAAAGTAGACACTTGGGATGCACTAATTAAAAGCATTAGAAATGGTGCATTCAATTTTAAACAAAGACATTATCCAATTAGAAGAGCAACAGGCACCCTTCGTTGATAAAGCAGAACATGTTTAGAGGTAAATGGCGGTATTTTTAAACAATATTTAAGTTTTTTAACATTATTTTTACGTGTACAATACACTCCTGGAGTTTTATCCGTTCCTCCCGACTCACCCTGTTATGTATATATACATATGTATATATATTTTACAAAAATGATTAGTTATTTGTGGTATCCCAGTGCTTGCCACTATGGTACACTTTTGATAAAAGAATTAAGAAATAAAGACAGTCGAAAGCCTTGAGCGAGTCTAAGAAAACTCAAAGAACTATGAAACGGTAATGACTGAACTGCTTATGATTCTTATATAATGGTTAAATTATTGCATATTTTAAACTACTAGGATAAATACTTATTTTGAGAGATTTGTTAATAATAGTACACATTGGCTTAGTAATATAATCTATGGACTTTTTAATAAAAACTGTAGGAATTTGAACTTAAACTTTCTTAGCTCAAATATGTAAGCTATACTTTTTAACTATTATTGTTGAAAAGATTATTGCATGCATAGGGAAAGTTTGACAACTGATATTGTAAGTTTGAAACTATATATTTAATAGTAGATTTTGTAACGAGTGATGAAAGTGAAAATTTTTTAAGCTTGTTAACATTACCAAACTTGTTTTGTTTGACATAAACACTATATTTTACAATCTCTTAATAAATGTAAACATATACTTTATTTTGAATTAAAAATTACAAAACTATAGATCATATTTAAATTACTTATGATTTAAATATAGATTAAATGTAACCTTCGTTCAATTATTCAAAACTATAGATATTTTACAATCATAGTTGTTATGTATTGAAGCAGACGATGCCATATCGGTTTTGTAATTAACTAATGTTATTCCAGATGAAGATGCGCCGTAATTAGATTCCGTTGTAACTTTTCCTATATTTTGTACAGATTGTAACATTTTGGTCTGTATTTGTTTTGTGTTGCTACTTGATTCAATATATTTTTCCGCAACATTATTGTTTCAACGTCTTCAAACATTTGCTAAGAACGTGTTTATTTCGTGGACAGAAAATGTTTTAGGCTTTTTACTTTTAAAACATTTTACATAGAATATAACTTTTTTAGCTTAAAATTTTTTGAGAATTTTGCAAAATATGCAAACAACACTGTTTTTAAATATAATCAAATTTTATCAGCCCTCCGTTTCATGAGTTTTGCATAGATTTTTTTATACTTTATTTTCAATTTTTCTGGCATTAACTCCGCAAAAAATTTGTCTGCTTGATTTACTATATTGTTGATTGTTTTTCTTGTTTTTGTTTAAAAATTGTTTGTTTGTTCATTTTTATGAACTCTCTTTTTTTTCCAATTACATTTTGGATTTACTGGTTTTTTAGGATGTTTTAATGTTGGATTATCTTTATATACTATAATTTGCGTAATAGCGTAATATTCAACTGACAGTTTAAATTGGTCATTTTATTTTAGGTTGTATACATAAAAAAAAAAAAAAATTAAGTTTAGTTTGTCAACATTTAAGTCATTAGCAATGTATTGAAAATCGAACCCAGACCTTCAGTCTATTCAAACTTCACTAACCTACAATCTATCTGCTATATTGTATATTATAGTATTAATCAGTTTTGTGAAATTTAAATTACTACAAATTTTAGGTAAATATCAGCAAAATGCTTATTAACACTTAAATAAAACTTATATTATAGTATTAATCAGTTTTGTGAAATTTAAATTACTACAAATTTTAGGTAAATATCAGCAAAATGCTTACTAACACTTTAATAAAACTTAATACATTATAATATTGTTATAAAAACGTAAATTATTATTAGTCGATCGTGTTATTAATTTAACTACAGTTTCTAAACAGTATCATATTTACATGTGATTAATAATTTACATAATTTATTTTTACTAAATATTTATATTTAACATAACATAAAAAATATAATTGAAACATATTAATTGATATTATATTGCCGAATTATTAGCATAAATTTTTATGTTGCAAAATGTTTCATTTAAAATTTAATGCAATTCGGAGAACAAAAAACTATAAACAGCCAATATCATTATAAATCTTCGGCAACCTGGGCAAAATGTCAAGTGGTAGACCACCATGAAGAAGATGTTCTTCTGCAGACATTGGGCAACCCGCGGAGTGACAGCTGTCGGAGCATCGTACATTTACTAAACCTAATACCGGGTTATACCCGTTCTGTCCGTAAACATTTTTATTTAATGTTCAAAATGACACCTACAGCCGAAATATAGATATTTTTGCACTTTATTAGTATTGCAATTTGTAGCTTACATCTTTATGTTTGACTTGACTAATTCGTTATATTTTTTATGGATGTTGTTTCACAAATTTAAAATTTTTGAATAATAAATAGATCATAAAATAAAATTACATATCAAATATGTGTTTAATATAAATAAAATGATCTAATTATTTGATTTACTTATAAATGCTTAATCATTTTTTGTAAAGATTAATTAGTTTTATTACAAATTTTGTTTGTAAATGTTTAAAAATAAGTCTTTTTATTTAGTTAAATACTTCAATTATAAAGTATTTATCATTTAAATTAATTACGTCAACTAAAAACTATACAAAATCAATGATATCACTGTCAAAAACAAAATCAATCATTATTGAGTGTATGTAGTTAATTGTTTTCGAATATAAACTAAATTATTATAAAAACAGATTAATAATAATAAAATTTTATTTTTCATTGTCTTGGTTACTATACCTTATCTGATTAAATATTAATTTTGATATTTTTATATATTGTACAATGACTAATTCTCATGTTTTAGCAGGAATTCCCATCTCCTACTATGTATTTTCTAAAACAAATGCATTCTGAAATAATATATATTACAAAACAGTTAAGTAAGTGTCTATTATTAGTCAACAATAACAACAATAATTGATTATAATTTAGTGACTTGTGAGAATTGCGAGTAAAGTTTTTAATTTTCTTTTTGAAATGTCAAAAATAAAGTATAATTGATGGTTGTAACCTCTACTACGTGATAATTTATGTTTATGAAATAATAAAACAATCTACAGATGTAATAAGTTAAATTTAACTTATTACATCTGTAGATGGCGTTAGTAGAGCAGAAACCAGTAATGTATTTGTAATAATAAATTTGTGATAAAAAACATAGTAAATTGTTTTATTATTTTAAAAATAAAGAGTTTGAATATCTATTTCTTAATGATTTATCATGTTGATTTTTTCATCTGTATAACATAACAATATTTGATAGTGCAAAAATAAACAATATTAGAAAAAGTATGCTATTAAATGGCTTTTGCTACTTATCCATTTTATCTCTATAGTTTGAACTATGAATAAATTTCAAAATGTAATATTTGGAAATTACTCAATATAAATAAACCTATAAATTTGTATACATTTGTTTTTGGAAATAAAGATATTATAAATAATGAAATAAATGGTTGGATTGACTAACTCTCAATTTCAACGAATGAAACCACACTCGCTGAAACTATCACATTGAAGATGAAGTTTAATAATTAATGGTTTTGAACGACATATTTTAACTGTAAGTAATTAATTGTTAGAGTTCTTAGCAAGTCTTGTACTACGAGTATATATTTGTTCAAGTGGCGTATGTTCTGTGTTTTATTTTTAACAATGTTTATGAAAATATTTCTAGAAAATGCAAAGGTCTTTAACGTTACGCCAATGTTTGCATTGTAGACTGAAGTATCCTACAGTGAATTAAAAGTAATTCATGTGTTAAAATTATAAATGCTACTGATCTTCAAGGTTTTGCTCTTTTGATGACTTTGTGTATGGTATGTTAAACTAAACAACAGATTTATATCTAAATCTTATTCATTTTGTCTTGTCTTGAGGTTACAATCTCACATAATTATCTGTGGAACGATGTTATAGATATAACTTTGAAAGTATCTACAAAACTAAAATTTCTTAATGGATGTAAATGGTTTTTTATTTCCTGCCTACGAGTAAATATTTGTTTAGACGGTAAAATGTCTTGTATTTTGTTTAAACAATGTCCAATAAAACATCTATAGAAAATGCAAAAATCTGCAACATTACGACTGTGTTGTAAATATCTAAGTCAATAATAACTTGCTTCTGAATAGAGTTTAGAAAAGATAGTGTAGTTTCCTATGTTCCTTAACATACTTGGCAACAATATTCAATACAAGGATAAATATAAGTTTTACATATCTGTATATGAATGAGATCATTATGAAAATAATGCGCATTTTCTATGAAAAATTGATTTAATAATCGTACTGGTACAAACGCTTAAAATTCTTTGAAATACTTTTCCTCTGCATCAATACACTTTTGGAGACGTGTCTGCTACGCTTGAAAAGCACCCTGAAACTACTTAACAGGAATGTTTTTTAATAGCCATGTAATATGCTTTTGGATGTTCCACAAACTTTCAATGCTTTTTTTCAGCTCTCTTCAGTCGGAAAAATAAAAAAAGTTGCACGGAGCCAAGTCAGGACTGTAGGGAAACTGAGGGACTACCAAGGTGTTGTTTTGGGCCAGGAAGTTGGTTACGATGACGGCCGTTTACTGGGAGCATTGTCATGGTGGAGCTTGACCGTGTGTTTGATGTCAGTCCTCACGCGCGCAATCCAGCGTTTTAATCTTTTGAGCACTTTGAGGTCAAAGAAGACAATAAGCAAAGATTTGGTGCAAAACTTGACGCGCTGCTTTGCCTTTTTGATTTTGGGTCGTACTCGAACACCCAGGATTCGTCTCTGGTTACGATAGAGTTAAAAAAGTACGGCTCATTTTGAATCAAATTCAAAAGTTCTTGAAAGTGCAAAATCCCGCCGTGTTACAAAGTCGAAAAACACACTTCACGCGGAGACACGTCTTTTTGCTCAGAACAGTCGGAGCAAGTTGGCGACCTGCTGCGTTGAAAGGGCAGATCCTCTACCACATTTCCCAACCGGTTTTACCGGGCTGGGATGAATAGTCGCGCCACAATAAAATCATGCGCATTACTTTCATAATGGACCTTGTATAAAAGTTGAACAGAAGTAAAACACTTTTTACATATATTAAGAAATCTTAATTTTTTAGATACTTTCATAACTATGTCAACAACATGGTTGTTCTAGAGAAGATTATGTGTGATTATAACTTTTAGAAGACAAATTGAAGAAGATTTAGATATGGTTTTGTTGTTAATTTAATATTTGATACTAATGATACATTGGATTTAGATTTTGAAACAGTAAGAAGTTGAGTTTTTCTCCTTGTTTGTTTAATGTAGAAATTTATTTGTGACTAACATAAGTCGGAAGATCTGTTGTCGAACGTTGCATATTGAGTATCTGAGATGAAGTTATTATGTTCTAAGAACTGTGAAAATTTATATATTTTTCAAATTTGTTTGATAGATTGGACAATAATGCAATTGGTCTTTAATGTGAAGAATCAGACTTGTCTCTCTTTTTAGGAATAGGTTGAACATTTGCAATTTTCCAACAACTTGGAAATGTTTCATTTTTGCAAATATATAGGTCAAAATGTTTTAAGAATAATAGGTAAAAATATAAAAAGATATTTTTTGACAACCCATTTCTTAAAATGAATTAAACTCATTATTTTTTCACTAACCAGCATTGAAGGTACAGCAATGGGAGGATTTAAATAGTAGAGTTAGATGCAAATTAGCAAATCTTTTGGATTAGTAACTAGATTGTTTTGATCTTTTTGTATTGAAGATTATTTAATCGAATTTCTCAGCTTTCCATAAACAACAAAAAAACTTATAAAATATAAAGATTCACTGCAAGCTAATTTTTATATTTTATAAGTTCTTTTGTTACTTATGGAAAGCTGAAAAATTCGATTAGCTGTGTTTCTGTCAATCCTATATTTTTCACATTGTATTAGATTGTCACAATGATTACGAGCTAACTTAAAATCTTTTTTAGTCTGTTACTATTACTGATGTGTTTCTTAAATTTTTTTTGCTTATTATTTACTGCCTGTTTTGTTTGAATTGAAAACAAAAACTTTTGTTTTGGTTTAATAACAGAAAATGGAACAAATTTTTTGATGATATTTTGTATAGTTTTTGTGAGATTTTCTGCTGCAATATATAGATCATTAGAATATAAGAACTGAATATCAAAATCAAAATTTTTAAGAAATTCTTCCAATTTTTGCTATGTTTATCTTAGAATAAATATAGATGAGGCGCGGTTTAAGTTTGACATCAGAAGTAATAAGTGAATGATCAGAATTTCTTAAAGCACATTAGTTGTTGTAATCTTTAGAATAGTTAAAAGATACTAATCTAATTATTTTGGATCACCAAGAAGTCCATTACGAGAAAAATATGTGGGTTGCTGAATAAGTTGGGTAAGATTATGAAAAGCAACAAAAACTATAGCTTCTTGTTTGGATAGTGTTGTAGAAGATGGCTTAACCATTCAGAATTATGTACATTAAAATCTCCTAACAAAATTATTTTAGCTTTTCTATGAATACTTTGAAGAATACTTTCAGAAAGGTCATCAAAAAGTTTGGAGTTGCCTTATTTGGAGAACGGTATATGCCAATTACAAAAATCGTTTTATTGGGAAGATTTAGTTTAAGAAATATGCTATTATAACCAATGTTTTAAATGTTGTACGTTGCTAGTCTAGAATATGCATGTTGTTTATGGATGTGGTCAACAAATGATAATCGGAATCTATTAGATTAAAACGAACTGGATCTTTATTGTTTACTTTAGTCTCCGTCAGAAAGAGGATATGGAGTTTCTTATGTTTAAGATTTGATGAACAAAATTTAAATTCTTTTTTAGACCACAAATATTAGAGAAATTAACTTTTAAGCCACAATATGTTACAACATAAACATATCTTTGAATTGAACTACACTCGTTAAAACTATCACATTGAAAACAAGATTTAAGCAGTCTGTGAACATTGACTTTAAATATTTGCGGATAAGTCTCGGAAAATACTGAATTTGCAAGTTTATTTTATGTGTCGATAGTCCGGTTAAAAAATTCTTTCTTATATGTTTTGGTCCTAGATTTCTGAAACTATCAATGATTATTTGTTAGAATTCCAATATACTATATAATTCAATATACATTGCTTCAGCTTTATTTTTAATTATAAATATAGTAACCTTTTTTAGTTGAATATATAATATTATTTTTTATTTTTTATAATTAATAAAGATCATTGGTTGAAAATCCTCATGAAATACGATCACATTCTTTTCAAAATAAATTTATTGCAAATGTTTGGATTGGTTTAATACAAGAAGCCAAATAATTTTAAAGATTGAATCAAAGCGCAATTAATGCGTTGATTCGGCATTGCAATAAATGTATAATGTCGGCGGATTTTAATTTAAACATTTGTTTTTTATTTAATTGATAATTAATTTGCTAACTGATGATAATAAGATAATACTACAAATTCCGTTAGTTGGACTTTCAGTATTAAAACTTTACCATGCGACACATTCATTAAGAAGCATTTAAAGATATATGTTTATAGGATTTTTTTTGTTATATTTGATGAGTTGAATATACTGTTTAAGTTTTCCAATAACAATCTAAACCACTCTGCATTGTAATATAATTGAAAAATTAAAAAAATGCTATTTGTAAGAAAGTTTAAAGTTTGGTGTTGTCAATTCATTTTTATTTTAAGCACGCAAAAGTTTTTTTAATATTTGTTTTGTATGTAATATATTACTCTTGAATATATTATATTTATAAAATGTATATTTTTATACAAAAAATTATCATATAAAATTTTAAATTAAGTACAGTTTTAAAACACGTGAGTAAATTACATACATATATGCACGCGGTCACAATATGGAAAAACAAAGTGAATACAAAATAATTAATTAACAAAAATCAATATGTCTGCCGCATTCATCATATGGCATTCACTACACTTCAAATTTCAAGAGCACCACAGTTTGCACAAGTCATTGCAATTCCTCAATAAAAGCTGACATATGGCTATTCACTTCACCACCTTTCAGACCAATTCTATTTTATTTTTTACTTTCATTTACACTGATTCTGCCGCAAAAGGTGTAATTTTGTTTGGTGACCTACCTGCATTTGCAAACAAAAACTTCCCTTCTAAACAAAAACCAGTTCCCATTAAAAATTCAAAAGGAGTATGTCCCTAATATGATTTCCTTATTTATATACCGTTACCCTCTCTAAAATAAAATGTAAAAAAATATTGGTTAAACTATTAGTCAGTATAGCACATAATAATTATTTATGCAGAATATTGTAGTTGTAGACAGCGTTAAATCTATGACTTGTGTATATTGTTTAAGGGGAATAACCTTCTATTGAAGATAACATTGTTTTACGTCGACAGTTATAATTAAAGCGTAATCTAATTTTTTTATTGAAGTAGGTAAATATTGAACGTTACAACTTGCTCTTAATTTTGTGGGTTAATAAAGTATATGTTAAAGTTTGTTCAGAATATTATATATATATTTATTAAGAAAGATGCATTTTAATTGTATTTTAATATAATTTATAAAGGTGAAAAAGGTAAGTAAACATTTGTTCGCCAAATATGTATAAAATTCTATAAAATACAATTAATTGCAATTTAAAATTAAAAAAAAAAAACCGTTACAATATATATCCTATGTGTATTATATAGTTGAATTAAAGCAGATTAGCTCTTGCTGTAATACTCACATCCTATTTACATATATTCTATTATGTTAATTCTGTGGGGAACTGCCGGAGGGCTGAAGTTTAATAGATCATGATAACTTCACCATATACTAACGTTGACTGTATTTAACATAATCGTCAAAGAGATGCAAACTTTTAATATATTTCCTATATTAAGTTGTTGAATTTATTTTGGAACCCATTAATGAAACTTTAAATCTAATATATATATATATATATATATATATATAAAAAATGTTGACTATATGTTATCAATATTTAGTGCTTCAATACCGTAATATTTAAGTTGAATGAAATGAATCGTCTACGATGCATTTATGTCTTTAAACCTTGGAATTTCTTTTTACAGTCACTCATCACCTTTATAATCATGGTGGATAATTATTAATCACCATATAAAAATTCACATATAAACATCAATAAAATTAATGTTAATTTTATCGAATAATAACAATATGTAAATCAATTACAGCATATTAAGAAGTTAAATACACTGATCTATAAAATAATAATTAATCATCTATTCTTTATGCAATTAATTTATTCAATGTTGTTCAAGACGGAATGTTTGTGATTGTACTAATATTAATTAACGAATCAATTGCAATATATTGGGTGATATTAGTTTTAAAAAAAATATTTGTAGGAAATAATGAACTTTAATACTACTTACTAAATTAAGAGTTAAACTCATTTAATTATTAAATTAAATTATATCATGTATGTATGTATGAAACATCTGTAATACATAATATACATACACATAATATATACATTTTTTAGATATTTAAAAATACTGCAGTTTCGCTCCAGTTTTTCAATGAATAACAATAAACTATATTGTTAAATACAGGATGTATCAATAAAAAAATAGAATTTAGAAAAATAAGGGATTTTTGCGAGATAATCATTGCGCAATCGCGCCGTTTCCACCTGAGGTATAGCGACGCTAGCCGAAAGGTGGTTCGTCGGTATGCACTCTACAAGCGTAAGGTTTATAATGTTATCAGAGCTCATCGAGGTGTGATCTGTGTCTCGGTTCTCTTCTCTTATTCCTCTAAACGCAGCGTGGATGGGTTCTCGTCACTTTTTTTTAAATCCTTACCAATGTGTTTCCTTTGCGCAGTTAGTGAACGCGGGCCATCTAGAAGGATGAACGCCTCTTAAGTGGGATATTATATTTTTTTATTTTTGAGTGATTTTTTGCGTGTTTTGTGAACTGGATGTAATAGTGCGACGCCTTCGTCGCCTTGGCGCAACAGACGACGAAGTGATTCTAGGATGATGTTGGGTGATGCTCCAAGTGGCACCACTCGCCCCTGACCTACTGGATGAAACCTAATGTGTTAAAGTGAGTACTCGGTACTTCTTAACCCCCAACCGGTGCGTTATCCTAGCATTATCCTTCTTGAAAAACGTGCGCGACTTGGCCATGTGCCAACTACTCCTCAAACATTTTCCTGTCTAAGCAAATTACAAATTTAATCATATTGTTAAAATTATTATATTAATTATTTAGGTTTTTTTAAAATTAATTATAGTAGATTTCTGTCTATCCAAAATTTAATTATGATTTTGTTATAGACAATTTAAATTTGCAACACAAATCAAATAAAACTATTAAGGATTTTTTTTAAATCTTACGTTAAAAAACAATTTTCTGTATACATACATCTTGTAGATCACTTTTATAAGAAAAATTATTTTAAGTCGACACCCGACGTGAAGCAAAAAAATGTTTCACAAATTTTGTAATTTAACTAAACTAAACTAAACTAAAAAAAAAACCATCACAACTTTTAATTTTGGTTTATGTTTATATTTTTAGTAAATATATATGTGTATACATTAATTTTCTAGTTATTTACTTACATATATGTATGTAAAGTTTGAATTAAATTTTAGAATTATACACATATGTAAAGTAAACAAGAAATATTTAAAATTTCAAAGGTACTCGAATTTTAACTACAAAACTCAACTTAACTTTAGTTTATACTTTTTAACTTATACGATTTTCTCTTTACACCCCAAAGTTTAAACTGGTTTTAGCTTGCTAAATATTTCATTTACTTTTCGTACACTTTTTCTTAATACATAATCCTCCTATCTGCGCAGAACCAGATAATATAAGATGTACTTACTTCAGAATTTAATAAAATAATAGTATATTTGATCTAAATTATATAAATCTATAAGATGCAATTCTAAAAGTTACAATAAATGCGCATGGAGAATTTTAAAATAGCACATAATGTTGATGGTTAATTTGTTAAAATAACTATGGTTCGGCCAGCTTCGTCTTTTTTGCAGCTTTTGCAACATTTTTAGTTGCGAGCGTGCAACTATGGTTTTTGCAAGTTTTCTTATATTGCGCTAAATATACAGACTATGTCAAATACTTAATCATTAGAACGTTTGAATTTAAATTAGAAATTGAAAGGTTAAACAAAGAAAGCTACAATTAGATAAATCTCAATAAGAAGCGGTTAATCCTTTACATTGATAATCGCAGCATTTATCATCATAGTAACTTATGTTAAAACGGCAATTCTACTGTAGATAAATATCAAGTTTATCTTCTGGAGAATTACTCGCTGTCTGTCATGCAGTAGTTGGCCCGCATAAAACTGAGATGATTTTATTTAGCATGCAATTCTGTGGTGGGCTCACAAAAGCGTTTATTGCTTCTTCAGTTTTATCTGCAATAAAACTTATTTATGACGAATTATGTTCTCCACAACCTAATTTGGATTTTAATCTAAAATTTATTATTGCTCAAACAATGAAAATTTGTTTTTTAGAATCATTAAATTAATATTTATACATTTTTATTTAATAATTTTTTTTTTAATAAATTAAAGGCATGTATCGGATTTATATGTTATGTTAATTAAAACAAAGTGCTTAAAAATGCGTCTTTGAGTGTATAAAATATTCTGATAGTTTGCTGTACTTTTGGCAAAATATAGTTATTTGAAGCTTTTTTGGGTAAAAAATTTATATTTTTTTAATGGAAACTTTAGTTGTTAATGAAATTCTTTAAACTCTGCTAATTTGATTATAACTTTTAAAATTACAACACTGGTAGATTGACACGATTTTTTTAAGGTTGAATTTGTATTTTTGAGTTTTATATTTTCTAGTAACTTTAGTTGCTGCAAAATCTATGGTAAATGGTAAATGGAAAAATGGAAAAATAAAATCAATGTAGGGAAAATCTAGAATAAGTTAACATTAACGAAGAGTCTCGATTAGTAATTTAGTTAAATAGAACCTGCGCCGAATTTTGTCTTTTTCATATAATGTAAAATAAATAATAATGCTTTATTATTGATAGTAATAATAAAATTTGGATAATTTATAAAACCGTTAACCGCTGCTACTTTTATCAATTAAACACATTTTTTTTCTTGTGCAGCAATGTATTTTGTTATGTTTCGCGACGGTCGCTTATTCTCTAAAAATTACAAAAAAAAATGTTGGTACATTTAATTGCTACTAAGAATGTAAAAGATAAGATTCTATTTGATTAGCTTTTATTTGCTGTTTGGGTTACTTCATAACTATGAAATGTAAATAATAAACTTTTTGGGTCCAAGTGATTCATTTATACTGTACATATATACATTTTAATTTAGTCTACTTACATTGTTGTGTAAATTTGACTTGATCGTGTTTAGGCAAGTATTTTTATAATACCAAATTAATAAAACTTATTACTTATCAATACAATTGTGAAGTTGGATTTTTTACATATAGTTATAGAAATGTACATGAATAATGTACAAATAAGACTATTTGTTATTATCATTTTAAATAATATTATTTGCTGATAGATTTAGTACTTGTTAATTTTAGAGGCTAGGCCATTAACTAAAAAGTTTTTAAATCACAATCGAATTGTATGGCCTTTTTTTTTTCTTAATTTATAATAATAATAGGAGAAAAATAATTATATCCGCTGCATAAATAATAACTTATTGTATCATTTTCTTTTTCAGTTTATGTGATATTAGTTTTTTAAAAACAATAATAGGCTTTAGTATTTTGTACGAGTTACTCTCGATATTTTTTGCCAGACTCAAATAAAAACAGGTTTTAGGAAATTTCATAGTTTATTATAATTTGTCACTACCGTAAAATTCTTTTTGGTCTTTGCGCCTCTAAATCGTTGTATTTCTATGATGTCCTTTTGCCAAATTTCAAGCGATGATTTTATGAGTTACTTGAGCATTAAGGGCGTTTAATCCATTGTACGATACCAGAAACAACGAAACTTGCATAGCTTGAACAACTTAAATACCACCAGTGCTGCCGTTGGTGTTGATAAAGTTATACAAATGTATTTTATGTAGTTTATTTTTAATAAAAATATCAGAATCTGCTGTCTTACAGTCGGCAACGTATTTTGTTTGTTCTTTATGTTGTTATTAAGTGACGGCTATTATTTTTTTGTGTCCAAATGTTTTCTTGCAAACGTTAATAACGGTAAAATTGATTAAATTCCATTGGTAACTTTTGACTTTACACCTTGAGGTACGACCTCGGGTAAGCCTAACAGCGAATTATTGTTTTACTTACTAGGTACTCGATATGTCTAAATTGTTTGGAGGTCTAGGCAATATACTAAACCGCTGACTTATCATGTTCCAAACGTGTTCAATTGGTGATAAGTCTGGTGATCATGCAGGCCAAAGCAATACTTGAAACTGTACTTGCTCTAAGTACTTTCTGGTGGTGTTAGCAATATGTGATGTCATTTGATATCATCTGCTTGAAAGGCACTAATACTGGTTCCATCAATACATATTGCACCCCAAACCATAAAAACAGGTGATAATGCTGCATGACGTTTTTTAGCAAACTGCAAATTTTCTTGTTTTTTTTATACCGACAAACTTATCTACAATTATCAATTATCTACAAACAAAGCCAGACGATGTTTTTATATATCTTCCTTAGTGCATTATATTCTAGCAATTGTAGTGTCGTTTTGGTTTAGTTCTTTACCGATTTTACCAAAGGACAGGATTGCTTCTTTCATGCTGATAATTTGTCTCTTGTTTTAATCTGAAATATGAAAGAATTTACTTCAATTTCTTACTGGAGGAGCCATTCTTAGGTGTTTTGGTCTAAGTAAAAAGCTGTCAATTTTTCTAACAACAATTGGTAAAAATAATAATAACTTGGTTTTAGTCACTGAGACTGATCGATTCATACTTAAACATAAAATCATAGCACAATGTTTACTGGGCTGTACATTTTATTTGAAACTCATTGTACTAGTAGTTAAAAAGTCGAATACAGTTATGCTCTAAAGTAAACCTTTTTAAAAATTCCGTACGGATTAAATAATTTTAAGAAATGTTGTTCAAAATGGCCACAGTTGCTTTTGACACACATTCTGGCTTATCTGAGATCTGGTTGCTATGTAGCATGTTATTGTTATTCCAAATTAGTTTTGCGGCTTCAAACCTATGTCTTCTAAGATCTTGAACAGTCTCTGATGATGTTTGGTATATCAGATCTTTCATATAGCCCCACAAATAATAATCTAAACAAATTAAGTCCGGATATCTTGGGTGCTAGGGGAGATGTATTTTTCTACCAACAACACATTTTTTAAACCGTTGAGTCAAAAATTGCCTTACACGTAACGAAAAGTGTTGGTACCGCATACCATATCTAATCGCCAGAGGGGTCGGGATTATTGTAAAAATATTGCAGTATGTTGTCTTTGTTATCTGGTATAGTACCTACTATATTGGACGGTTTTGGGAAAATTTCTTAGGTGTTTGTGCATTTGTTGGAAAACTTGTCGGTCTGGTGGTGCCGATTTCAAAATTTAACTCACATTTTTAAGTAGCTGTTATTGAGTCTTTATTATAAAAACTGTAATAAACTTAAGAATTTATTTAAGAAGTAGGCCTAACTTCTTTATTAGTAGCTTTTTTTATAAAATGACTGCACTTTAGTTTTGACTTATTTCACATATGTCAGAAATTAAAAATTATAAGGATATGAAAACTTACATTATACTAAAATGACTACAAGATTATGTATAAGTATAATCTTTCACTTTACAGTGGCGACATAAGCTGCAATTTTAATATTTTAATAATAAAATAGTTTCTTTACTACTTTATTAATTATAGAAAAACAAAATTACATTTTTTGTGATTTTATTCATAAATGCGGAATTTTGATAAACCAGGGCACGTACATACGCTAATGTGTATGATTTCATGCAATTCTCTAACATTTAAACCAGTATGACACCATTCATAATTACAGCTTGATTGACTAATATAACTATAGATCAATCTTTAAAATTGTGTAAATCATATCAAGTTCTTAAAATTTCAATTCGCTTATAAAATTAGAACATTTGATTTATAATTGACGCAAAAATGTAGTGCGCAAGTTTAACAAAACATGTAGGTTAGGTTATGTTGATTATAAAAGAAATAATTTTTTTATTCTATTAATAATTTGATGTTTTCACTCACACCAGTGAAGTAGAAAATATTAGTAATTAATTTTTAACATAATTTTGTAGTATTCTAATCCATCTGATAGTCTTTCATTTTTGATATAAGGAGATAAAAGAGTAAATGTTTGATAAAAGGAATAAAAGTTTGACAAAAAATGCAAAAGCTTGGTCAAATTTAAAGATACAACATAAAAGATAAAATATTAATTAATATATAAATATATATTGAATGATGTACAATATTTTTCCTAGAACATAATAGTAATAAATATTTAAAAAATATTTAAAGGATTTCTATAGATGGTAGACGGCGGTGATGATGAAGAAATTATTGGTGGTGTCTGAAGAAGTGATTTGGCTTCTGGTGCGGCGATGTTAATTTTGATGCGTGTGTGTGGCAACATTGCGCTAACTGATATTTTACTACGCGCAAATTTATGAAGCATTTACTTTTTTTACCCTTTATATTAATTAATTTATATTAATATTACATTCTTGCGTTTTTAATAATTTGTCGAAAATTTTAATTTTGCAAACTAACTTTTCTACTCATAATTAAATTCGTAACTGTTGATCACTTAAAGCATCAATAAGGATTTTTTTAAATGTTTTATTTAATAGTAAATTGTTTTTTTTTCTTTTTTTAATTCTAAATTAGTTTTATCACTTTACCCAAAATTGAACTTTGACAATTTGCCGCGTTTAGTAACCATTCACAAAACAGACAAATCTACAATATTATCTCTCGGACAATAAATGTTGAATTGATTGCGGTTTTAATATGTATTTAAGAACCTTCACCTAATATTCAGGGCCAATTTACATGTACATTATATATGTGCAAATTTGCAATTTTTAAGTACAAGGTTGCCGTTAATAAAAGTAACAAATGTACATGGAAATGACGAACCAATGTATAATTTAAGTATGGCTGTCGACGTATTGTAATAACTTTAATGTTTAATAATAAATAATTGAATAAATAATGAAATTATAAATTGCAAAAGGGCTTTATTTTGATTGTTTGGGTTTATTGCAATTTCTGCATACCATATTAAGGGCAAAAAGAAATATTTAAAATAGCGCAGGGATATCGACACGTATTCAGGTATATGTAGATGATGAAGTTGAAATAAGAGATTGATCATAATTAATGGTGTCAGTATACAGGCGTGGCAATTAGGCATGTTTTGTATGTTTTCCTACGCATTTGCTGCCGCAACTTTGATCTCGGTTCTTGCTTATTAGTAATTAATAATATCGCTGTCGAACGAGGCATTGCATTATTATAACTGTCGGACAATGCTTCGCACATTCTGGTGCTGGTTTTATGTTGAGTAAAGCCACCACGTATAATTGCATATGTTCACCGCGGAATCCGATTGTTTATCGATATATGTTTATGCTTATGAGAGTTAGTACTGGTACTATAACATAGTGCCCGTGCATAATGTGTTACCATGCTTGAGACCAGGTCGACAACACCGACAAATACCCTTCAACATCTTGTCTACAAGGAAAATATTCAGATAAATTAAATCATTTTTTATAACATTGAGTTGAGAACCTTCAAGAGAATAATTTGAATAAACATAAATTTGGATTACGATAGGGTTAAATCATTATGTCATGAATTCTATACATTTATTTTTATTATTTAAAAAATTTATAAATAGAATATGTACATACATATTATGTAAGAAACACACAGATATAATATATATTATATTTAACCGTAAACTTATAAATTTCAAGGCAGTCAGGGTTGTTTTGTCCTTGGTTAACAAAAAGATACATAACATTCTTTAATCCAAAAATTGGGTGTAAGAAATTACACTAATACTATTATATTATAGATGCTATTTTTGACGATGCTTGAATTCCGCAATTAATTCTAATTAAAACGTGATAATTATTCTGAATAAAATTACTTGTTTATATGTACTAATTTTAGATAAATTAAAATTCAATTACATACTTAAGCATGTGTGTGACTACTACTTTAAGTGTTAAGTATATAGTAAATAATTTAAATCCATTTATTTAAATTTACTAGGTTTGTAATTTATATTTTTAAATATCTTGTAATCTGAACTAATGTTAAATCAATTTATAGATAAGTTTAACTAATGAATACAATAAATAATAATTATAATAAATTTGTTAATTCAAATATTATTGCGACTTATTTCGAGTTTTAAGATAGGTTTAATAAATTACAACTAACACAAATTAAAAACTATGAACAGATGTATATTTTAGTTTAATTGCAGCAAGGTAATATGTATCCGGAGGAAAGATTATTATATAAAGTTAAAAAAAAATTAGATAAAATAAACAAACTTCCTATACTGTATAATGTTTTACAGTATACTAGAAGAGACGACCTTTGATTAATTCAAAAATCGTGCATCGTTTCTAAACAAGAAATATTTCTGTAATGTGGTAGGCTTCGTCCTTCGCACCGTTACCATATCTAAACATAAAATTAAATATTTACTCTCATCAATAAATTAATGCAAATAACCTAGTATTAAATTAATTTAGTAATTTTAATAACATTGAAATATTTTATTAATTCAGATGAATCTCTAGTAAGCAAAACCTAGAAAATTGACCGATCAAAAATTATTTTATAAGCTTTTGTATATGTATACCTAGATTAACCACAACCATAAATCAAATAAAAACTATTTTTGAGCAAGATTATTTTAATTGTATGTGTGTGTGTTATTAATTATGATGTGGTTCCATGCGAAATACTTGAAGTATAAAATTGAAATTTATTTAATTTCTAAATTATTGACATAACAATAAAATTATATTGTCCTTAAATTATGAGCAATCATACTTATTTTTTTATTGTTAATGTGTAATAAATTCAATCAGATTTATAAATAGCATCAGTGTTGGCATTTTTTGCGAGTTACGTAATTTAATAAATTATATGTTTTAACAACTTAAATACATATGGTGTTGTCTGAAAGAAGACTTTTAAATAATTCATGTCCGTATTTAAAATTGCCGTCACTCAATAAGGTACAGTAGTTAATTGCCATAATAACAGTAAAAACCTGCAATTTTATTGCTTAAAATGACCGCAGTGTTTAGAATAGTGTAATAATTTTTATATTTAAAATAAACAGTGATTTAAATGATGGAGACATGATTATGATTATGAAAATTATTTGCATATAAAAACCTGATTCCAAACACAAAAATTGAATTAATTTATAATTTATTTTACTGTTAACTATTTATCTGGTACTGACTATTGTACATGCAAGCTATTCGAGAAGAAAAAATCAATCATAACCTGCTACTCAGGTATTGTGGTTGCTGCTTGAAAAGCTATAGAATAAATTACGAATTTATTACTTTACGTTACGAATGAGAACGTTTGCTTCCCCTCCCATTATATTAAGAATCAATTTCTTGGAGTGCATTTAATTTTAATTCAGCGATTTAGTATGCACAGACACGCAGACATCGATAATTTTATTTTTATATTTTTATTTGTAGTTGTTATTGGTTGTTGTGAACTTAAATATATGTGTTTAACAACGTTAGCTAACGCGATTCAACCAGAAATAACTATTGGCTTATCGAATGTTATTAATATTTATAAAGTATATTATACCAAATTATGAAAACTTATAATATAATAAAACATTCAATGCGTTGGCGTATAGAAATCCTAATATAAAGTTCTAAATTGTCTAGGATGACAAGAAACTTTTAACCAACTAAGCAATCATTTCCGAACTATTGTGCTTTAAAGTCTAACGATATTTGGCTTAAATTCTAATTTGGGTCGGTACTACTGAATTACATATTTGGTGACTTTGGTAGGATGGCAATTTGTAAGCTGTATAATATTTTAAATATTAACTTTGGTATATTATTTTATATAACTAGATCATGGGCTCATTAACTTTTTTTAACTTTACAGTTTTCAGATATTCAATTACCATAAACTTGATGCTCAAGTACTTCTACTTTTGACTCTTTTTTTACGGCGTTCAAATAAATTGAATCTTTTATCTTCAATTATCAAGTTTATTTTAGAATTACAATTTACCAAATTTGATGTATTGGCTATTTCTTTAACACAATCTTTTCGATAAAACTGTATTTGTGATATGGCATATATTTCCAAAATCAAAGAACACTAAACTCTTTTGCTGACTTTTTTCAGATAGGCTTTTTCAAGGTAACTACAGAAAAGCTAAACTTGTTTTGTTAGGTTAAATTTTAATTTACATACTATTGAATATACTAAACTATTATAAGGCTATGGTTTTTCAAAAAACATAGCTATGTTATTTATGCAATTTTTTTTACGTAGTACAATTCTTTGCTACGAGTTCTAACAATGGTTCATTGACCGTTTAGAGATAAATAACTTAAGTCGACATATGGAATAATAATAATAGTTTATTATATAATACAACCAGATCCAGAAACCAAACAAACTTAGATTTAGTCGTGCAACAGACACATAGATTAGAAGATGAAATAAAGAATAGTATAACAAAAATATTATAACAAGCAGCATAGAAAAGATTAACAACTTGGAAAGAGAAACAAGCATGGTCAATTTCCTGGATTGAAAATAATTACTTCAACAAACAAATTTTAAATCTTTGGTTTAAAAGATGCTGAATTGGAGGATTTTTATTAGCTAATGCCAGTTTATATTAACAAAATACTACAAAAACATATACTAAAAGTAATCAACGACGATAGATTCAAAATATGCAATCTCTATCTCGAAACAACTGTTTGCCCAAATATTTCCAAGAAACGAATACGTTGTAAGATGTAAGATGATAACAAGTGTAAAGAACTGCACTGGAATATACTAGAGTCTAAAATTTGACTCAGTTGAATAATGGTACAATAATGACAATTTTGTAGAATTTGGTACCACATCTGAGTAAAATATCTGAAAAGCTAACTATACTAAAATCTTGTAAAATACACTAACATCTTTTACGTTACAACATTCATTAAATTGATCGGATTTAATGGCTTATTATGCCAGGATGCATTTTGTGAAAAAAATGTTTATTTGCGGCACATGCTTTTTCGTATAGAAAATAAAATACAAATAATATCTTCAGAAGAAAACAAATCTAGTACATAAGATTTTATTGTAATAGGTTTAAGGTAAAATTATATAAAAAATATTTTGAATTTAGATGTCATTTACACCCTCATACATCTAGATAACGTATAATAAACGTAATTGGTTTTAAGTAATTCGTACTTCTGATTGTCGTGATTTTTATAATAAAAAAGTCCAATATTTTACCAGGTATTAATTTATAAATAAAACTTAGTCATTAATTGTGGGTTTTTTACGTAAATGTATTTTTTTAATCAACACTTTTTACCGATTAACTTATTACACAATAATGTTTACAATCTTTTTCAAATTATCTGTGAAATACTGATTGTGTTTTACTTTTTATTTATTAGTTTATTGCTGGATTAGTTTTTGGTGTTGTGATTGATTTATGGCAAACTGTTAAGATGAATGATATAATATATCTTGTTCGCAGTAAAAAATGTTAATGATTGGATGACAAATTCTATGTAGGTTTATGATTTATTGTTTATATATATTAGACTACGTTTTCTTTAATTAAATATATTTTTTTAAAATTAAATTTGAACTTAATTAATAGTATGTGTATTTTTGATATAAAATGGCAAAGACAGTTTAAGATTTTCAAAATTATTGCTTCAATATAGATTGTCTGTGTGGTTGGATCCGCAAGATCTAATTACCAAGTAATTCTTGGATCTGCTTTTAACATGGTGTTTTTCTTAAATTGTCCGATACTGTGATTTTGACTTGTTTACAAATTCATTATTTTCGATATAATGATTTGTTTTTTTAATAATGCGTTATTTATCGAAGTGTAATTGCGTAAACTGTTACATTGACTTGATTAATTACAGTAAATAACAGTATAATAGGCTGTTAATAAAATAATAATAAAAATCACAATCAGATTAATTTTACAATCAGGTGCAAATTGTGTTTTCTGTAAGTAAGTAAGTAAGTAATTATGTGCTTTATTCGAAAACTTAAAAAACAAAGTGTAGACATTAGCATATAAAAAAATAATAACTTATACAAAACATAAAAAGTGGGTAAATCATATATAAAATAATACTAACAAATAACATAAAAATCACTTAAAATAGAATAATAAAATTAACCAGATGTAAGATAATAATAATCTGTGTTAAATTTATAAAAATTCAGATTACGATATAACTGTATGTACTTCCAAATACAAATATTTACTACCGTACCGCTCAATTGAAAAAAAAAACAGTGGTGTAGATATTGACGAGGCTTAGTATCTTGTCCAACTACACTCATATATATATATATATATATATATATATATATATAGATGTAAAACAACTAATACTCCTCCAAAATATATACACGCTGATAGTACTGGCCTCCAGAACGGAGGCAGGTACGAAAAACTGGAGGCAAATACGTTTTGGTGTGTATATCAATTTATTTCAACATAATACTTTACTAGAAGTCATTCTACAAAATTTTGTTTGGTGACCATTTCGACTCATACACATATACAGTTATACATTGTAGTACATTAAAGTCAACACTACGTGGCGCTATGCTTTTATACTGATATACATATTTTGTTGCGGGCCAGTAGAATAGGCCTCCTCATAAGTTAACGTTCTAATACGCCTCTTACAATTGGCAACACAGCAAATACAATTTATAAAAATAATTATATACTTTTAATATATCTAAACGGTTCACGTTGTTTATTAGTTTTGTATAGAAAATATGTAAAAATAAAACAGAAAATATTACTCAACTTTACGTCCAATGAAATATATAAATAACATTTTTTTATAATATATTATAAATATTTTTTAAATAATTCTATCTAGGTATTGTGCTATGTAAAATAGATTTTAAAAATAATATAAAATCGCAGATATAATACTATTTAATATTTCTTTAATAATAAATTTTTAAAATGTGCAAACAAAAAAAAAAATTATTTTTATATAAACTTTTTTAAATAAATTAAATAACAATAATATTGTTTTTATTAGTTTTAAAATTTATAAAAAATTCTAATTTTAGTCTTGTTTAGTAAACTTGACATCATTTGCATGTTAAATTAAAATTAATTCTTTTCAGTTTAACGCTAGAGAATTGCCAGGTTTAGTCGAACTGTCCTGTGGGGGTGCTACTAGTAGTATTGTTATGGAAAAATATTAAATACGTACATCGCCGTTTTTGAATTAAAATTAGTTTTTATGGGACAAAACGCCAACCAACTCAATATCCAAACGATAAGATTTTAATTATCACTCTTTTATATGTTGAACTACAGACAATATTCTATGTTTTCATGTTTTTGTTTAAAGATTTGAAGTTATAATTAACGAGTAAAAAATTAATAAAAAACGCCACATTAAAAAATTAATTGCGGAGAAACAACTTATTGAATAAAATTTTTACAAATTTAATGACACAGAGTAGACTTTCTACAATGTGTGAAAATTTTATTCAATTATATTTATGCGTTTTCTTGCTGAGTTTGATTCTGTGAAGCCTTATAATAGCACTATTCTCCCCTCTTAATTAAAGTTATCATTATTTTTTTATCAATTTGAATAAATTGTTAGATCATTAATTACGGAGATAAATATAACTATCCCTTATTTACATAATTAAAATTATGGTACAAAAGAGGTTTTTTATGTTATCTAACTAGCTATAACAATAATATACTATTGCAAAAAAAAATTATAGTGTCATCTTCAAGTTTAGTTTCAACTGATTAACACTTGAACACAAAAAACGCAGTAATTTTTTTTTTTTTACAAAAGACTTTAAAGTTTTTTTAATATAAACCTAATAGCGTGCGGTTGAAGATCTACATTAAGGTTCTAACTAATTTAATTAGGTAACTTATTGATTGCTAGTAGTGACATGTTAAAGAAGGTACGTGTTGGTATGATGTTCAAACCAAGATAAGTATTTGCTACTAGCGTTCTTAGAGTCTTGTAGCACATTAGAGATGTTCAGATTTTTGTATAGAGACTTATTGGTGATAAATCTTGAACTGTTTGTAATTGATATATCTTCAGCTTCAGAATGTTAGAAACTTACTGTCCCATAGTTAAGAACAGTTGGCCCATACAGGTTTTAAAATTTATTTCAAGGTACTTTGCATTGGTAGATTGTAATAATTGTTTGCCGGAGAGTGACAGTGACATGCTGAAATTTACTTTGATTGGCCCTAATTTACAAGGTTTTAAGCTATTTTTGGATGTTTTAAAAAAAAATTCTGAAGTTTCTCAAAGACAAAACTTGGAATTTTACTAACTGTTAGAATGACAAACGTAACTCTTGAAGGTTTTCTGTAAAAAGTAGATATAGCACCGGTGCAAGAATACCTTCCTGTGGTACCGCTAATTTGATGAGGTGTAAGTTAATTACTTTATCTTGATGTTTAACCATAAAAATGTTTTGATTAGGTATGATTATAATACATGAAATGTGTAATGGGCAATTGCGTTTTCAATTTGCTTAAAAATCTCCGGTGTCAGACTTTTATCAAAGGCTTGGGTGTTGTCAAGAAAAGCAGCCAAACAATATTTCTTTTTTTTAAGTGTTGTTAGTTTGCTTTATTACTCTGTAAACCTGCTCTGTAGTTGTGTGTTAATTTAAAAAAAACAAATTGGTGATTTGGAATTAGATGAAATGCTTTTAATTTCAGTCTTTTCAGAAACATATCTTTAAAGATATATTTTAAATAAACTTATAAAGCAACAGAAAAATGTTTCTGTCACAGGTTTATCAGAATGATTTGTGTGAGTGCTTTTTGCACATTTTTTGAAATTTAATTCTAATTGTTGTAACTTTTTTCATAAAAATATGGAGATCATAGCCATGTTTTAATCACGTGTTTGACTCACATGGTATGATGGCGTTAATAAACAATGTCATTGATAAAGGTATTCCAAAACTGATGACTGCTTTTTGTCTGCTAGTTTTTTCTCTATGAGTAGGCTTTTAACGAGTTGTATTTAGTTTTGTTTTGTGGATTTCTAGTAGACTTCCATATTCTTCTATTTATTAGTAGTGCTTTTTTAGTTACTTTTAAATTATTTTGTAGCTTGTTTGTGGGTTTCAAAACTGCTTAATGCTTAAATGTTGTTTTAAGCAAGACATTTGAGTGTATTTTTTTTTCTAATATGTTTTAAAACTGGTTCAAGTTATTTTATTGGTTAAAAAAACTGGTTTTTGTTTATGGTGTATGTGTGAGCTTAAGTAGATTAGGACAGGGAAATAGTCTGAAAAGATATTAATTTTTTTTTTACTTGCAGATAATTTAAGGGATCGTTTTTGTATGCTAAAAAATCGAAGACATTTGTTTTTTATGTCACATGGCTAGTGTGTAGTTGCTTTGGGCTGGCCAAGTTCTAGGTCTCAGCGCGGGAAATTATGTTAGCTGCACTTTCTTGTAGACTCTGATCATAAATGCAGTAATTTTTGGTACTTCCCAGTTGAAGGCAAATAGCACATTGAGGCATGACTTTTGTTTTTTACATGAAAACTGCGTTATTGGTTTAAATAAAAGGTTTAGTATTGCACATCACGATTTTTTGGTTCTTGAACAGCTGCTTGATATTTTAGCACATCTGTTGTTGACAATTTGGTTATTATTTATTTTAAGATTAAATTTTTGTTTGCTACTGCTGGGATGTATATTGGTGGAGGTTTTATGTAATTAAGTAGTTCTTTTGGTGGTGTACTTTCGTTTTTAAGTTTATTACATGTTTGTAATAATCTATTAATAGCCGTTGTTTAACATTCCATGGTTTGGTTTCTGAAGAGTTTTTACGTTTAAACGTATATTAATTAATAAATAATAACAAAATAAATTAATTAGATTAAAATAAATTAAATAGATTATAAATATCAGTTTAACTGAGGCAGAGAATCCATTCATGAACCGGTAACAAACAGTACAGTGTAGTATTCATTATTAGAGGTTAATTGTTTTGCAATATATTTTTTTAATAATGAGAGTTAAAATACCACAGCAGTAAGTCACCGCTTAAAAAACGCTATAATGTAGAAACAATTAATCACCGGTAGCATACTATAGTTGTTGTAATACACATAAAAAATTAAAATCAAAACAACTTCAAATAACTGTTCGTACCTACATTCGATAATTTTTGAAAATAACTATTTATTGTAGACTGTGTTACGGTTTCAATATTTTTATAATCTTATACACACAAAAAACAACTATACTAAACCACCTCTTGAATAAAACAAATATATGCCTACTAATAATAGAAATTTACAAAATACGATATATTGATAGTGGCAACATTGGCAGAGGCGTATTCGACGTTTTCACATATATATTTTATACAACTGGAGCCTAAAACGATGTTTTGGCATTTGGAGTTCTATTGGTATTATTAATATACCAATTTTTTTGTATATAATTAATGTTATATTTTTTTACCCCTCATTGTACGTCCTAATAAAGAATATTTTAAATAACTAAATGCAAAAAAATACACAGTTAAAACTATTGGATTTAGGGTGGAGGCTAGGTCGCCTTATGTGTGTACGGAGGCGAGTAAGATATATATATATATATATATATATATATATATATATATATATATATATATATATATATATATATATATTTGTTGTATTTTAGGTCATTAGCTATTTAATTTAATAATAATAACCTCAGAGACAAATGTAATATCACAGAACCTACTCACAATTGACAACAAAGTTGTAATAGACGTTGATGCCAGTACTTATACATTAACCTAACCTAATATTACAGATGACACCGAAGCTGTGAAATGACATCGAAGCTGTAAAATGCTTCGATGCCAGACCCTAAAAACTAACTAAACCTAATATCACAGATTGCACCGAAGTTGTAAAATACTACAAACACAAAAACTTAGTTACACCTGTTTGAGGAATCCTGCGTCTTTCAAAAATTGGACGCACTTTTTCATGGACTTCTCTCTATTTGATAAAATATACTCCACGTTGTTAAGGAGCTTTACCGTTAGAGGGTCGTAACATGTTTGGCATGCTGGTTGTTTGTCGTCGGCCAAGAGATACGAACAGGTCAAGTTGGTATGACCTATGCGCAAGCGACCTCCTCTCTCCTGTTGAGATCTGCCGGAAACTTCCATGCCGTCACGGAGAACTTAATTTCCTTTAGTTTGCTCTCAAAGCTGTTCCATACTCTTTGCCAATTCTCGATGACTTTTGATATGACGTATCCTTTGAGATCATTGGGTCTTACGGGAATGTTGTCTGTAGGATCCGCGTCAGCCGCCTGACGGGAGGCTTTATCGGCCAGTTTGTTGAACTTGATACCTACATGACCCGGTGTCCAGACAAAAATAACTCTCTGCGGAATATCGAAGCTTGAGCAAGCTGGACCAGCGGATCGACTGAATACATAGACTGTATACTCAGGATGCAATGTATACGGAGGCCTTATTATGAAGAGACCATGAGTGGGCCGTACTATCTAAAACGAAGGCACTTCCTACTTTTCGATACGTTTTTGAACCGTCCGTATACAACAGCGGAGAGTCTGTATGTTCGGCAACGATTGCAACAAACTTGCGACTCAAGACGTCGGGGCAAATTTCTCGTGCTTTGGTAGGTCAGATTTAGACGAGCTTTAACCCCCACCGGCATCAGCCAGGGTGTAAACTTGCTAGAGCCGACCTCGAATACTATTAGATAATTTACATTTAGACTCTCCTTTAGCTCCTGCGCTCGGACGCACATTGGCATACTGACGGTAGGCCTGCACACTCATATTATAATGTGTACTGTAATAATAAAGAGAGAGCGTGGCGCAGTGGTTTAGGCATCCGGCCGCTGTACCGAAGATCGTGGGTTCGATTCCCATATACCGTGATATACTTTTCACTTTCTATACGCTCTCCCACTCCCCAACCCGCCTTGCCAGCGTGGGGTTTTACGGCTAAAAACTTCTCTGAGGAGTGATAATTCTCTCCAGTGGTTCGAAATCCACTTAAAACTGTAGGTCCCTTGTAATGTAAGTTGCCAGCATTACAAGCAGAGAAGAGGCTAAGACGCCAGCAGTGGCGTATGAATGGCTGACAAAGAAGAAGAAGACTGTAATAATACATTACGTTTTACTTGCGGCTGCATTGTGTCCATGCAATAACTTTACAGAAACACCTCTAATCGAATTTCTCAACTTTCTATAAACAACAAAAATTTATTGCATGGTAGTACAAAATCTTCAAAATACCTCCTCTTCGAAATGATTAAAACAATCTAGTTACCAATCCAAAAGAAAAAGCAGATACTTTTGCAAACTACTATTATAGAAAAAAGTCTTTCTATTGCTGTACCTACAATGCCGGCTAGTGGTAAAATAATGGCTTTAATTTTAGACAACTGGTTGTCAAAAGATTTTTTTTTTTTTAATTAAATGCCAGGAAAGCATTATCTCTCATTTTTACTAAAATATTGGTTTTATCATACAAATATGAAACATTTTTAAATTGTTTTCAATTGCAAATGTTCAACCTTTACCTAAAAAAGAGACAAGTCTGATTCTTGAAGTTATAAAAAAAATTGTATTATTGTCTAATCTGTCAAAAAAATTGAAAACTATATTAATTTCTATTGTTTGTTCTTAGAACATAATAACTTTATCTCGGATACTCAATATGAGTTTCGATAAAAACTTTTGATAACAGTTCTTATGTTAGTCACAAATAGATATCTGCTTTAGACAAACATGGAGAAAATTTTATAGTTGCTCTTGAAATTTTCAAAGCATTTGATAGTGTATGGCATCCTAATTTTATCAACAAGCTCCAATGGATAGGTCTAGATTATAAATCTGTAAATCTTATCAGTAGTTACTTAACAATGAAAAAATTATAGTTATAGTTGCTATTTTTAATACTGACCACAAAATTATAAATGTTGGTGTTTCTCAAGTGACTGCTCTTTTGCCAAGTTAATTTTTGATTTACATCAATGAACTTCTTCAAATAACTAAAAGTTTTATTCATTGTTTTGCAGATGATAGCACATTTTATACTATATACTTTCCAAAGACCATATCGAAAAATATGGCAGAGCATCTTGAAATTTCTAGCTTACCGTCAATAAACAAAGACATCGAATCAAAATCTGAAAAGGGAAAGCAACTCATGGTTATGATAACTCTAATAAAACAATAGCAGTTACTTATTGTTTCAAAATCAAAATCAGTGGTACCATCAATACCAAACATTAAACTAAACTACGAATCCATAACTAAATCTTTTTTAATTTGTCTTTTATGGGTTACAATCTGACATAATCTTTTCTTGAAAAGTCATCAGCGATTAAAAAAAATACAAAATGATGATAACGATTAGAATATTAAGACGCATTAAAAGAATTTGGCGTATTGAAGAATTTAATAGGTAATTTTTAACAACTTAGTTTCGACAAGACGCTAAAATACTATAAAAAGCTTTGGTGGTCTTTAGAAGACAAAACAACTCTGTATAGCAAGTTTTTTTTTAAAGAACATAGAAGACTGGAAAGCATCTATATGCTCTCTAAACTCTTCTAAGAAAACCGTGATAAGTTTAAACGTAACATTTGCATAGGAAATTAGTGCTACTATATATTATAAAAGAAGTTCTAATTGAAGAATTTAGGCAACCCTTGAATGATTTTAATACGCCTGAGAGAAGACTAAAATGTCATGATTGAAAATATAATAGATTTTCAGATTACTATAGGCGACTAAAAGAGTTGTACAAATCAACATTTCCTCTAAGACTAATTTGAGCTGCTTTTAATGAACTTTGAAGGTATAAGAAGATTCTACGAAACCTAGCAGTATATTACTAGAAATAATATATCTGAAGAGATCAATAAATTTAATAGTAAAATAAAATAATGTAAGGGCTACTATGCGTAACTAGAAAATCTAAGAGAAAGGCTCTTGGACAAATTTTACTGGTTTTGTGAAGATTTTTTTAAGATTCAGAGAACACTTTGTTTTAAAAAGATTAATTGTAGAAATCCTTAGCACTAAGACGACTAAGACGATTTTTACAAAATTTTATGAGAAATATAAATCTTTTTGGTAGGTATATTTATTTATATTTACTACATGTGCTTGTATATGACGGTGAAATACGTTAGTTTAAATTACCTTTTAGGGCAATTTGTAATTATGTCTTAAATTAGTATTTATATGTATGCAATGGTTTATAATTTGCATATCGTATCTCATACAACAAACAATTAGTTACCTTTTTCTTCGAGTATGTAAATTTATTAATGTGAGCACTTTTTATGGCATCGGACGATCGAATTTAATAACTTGTTTGATAAACGTGATATATCCATAGCATTAATTAATATAAAAATACAAACCAGTGTGCGTTTTAATATATCGTTTTCAACAAATACTAGCTTATTAGTTTTCTTTAATTAATGTTAGATTGTACTCAAATAAATTTCATTTATTTCTTAAGTCACCATAAGCCATTTTTGATAATGAATTGAATAATGGGTCTACGATTATTGCAGTGCTGTGGAGAACCAACACAATCGCAAGAGAATGTGCAAATAAAACAATTCTTGTAGATTATAATAGCCATAAAGATTGTATGTGTGCGGTGGAATATTTAGAGCAAGCAATTGCAAACGTGTGGTACTTATAGGTACTAAAAGTTGTTAGTCAGCAAGTTAGTCTTGATTTTATGCGCCTATATGTTTTCCCTATTCTGTGTACTACAAACAAGCCTGGTTGGCTGGCATATGATTCATTGCCCAGTTTGCATTGTAAAATTATTATTTGATTAAACAATAGGTTGTGGGCTGCCATGTCTGTCAGGATTCAACTACGCAAGGGAGACTATAAAACCGGGAGCGTTCTCAGGAAATAAACCGACAATATGGAAACAAAGATTTATTTACGTTCGCCTTCGTCGGCTAAAGATGATTATTATATTGGCTCATAAATATGGAGATCGCCGCCCGTTTAAAATTCATCCCATGTGAATGTAATCTTAGTAATACATTTAATTGGCAGCTTTCGGAACCCATAATATGACAGTTATCTGTAGCAACGTTATATCATCCGCTTAATTACATCCCAAGTAGTAATTATTGGTAAAACAATTTCTCAATTTAATATTTTTTATTATTTGATTTATTTCTATGGGACATGTATAAATAAACAAAAACAGAGTTGGCAACGCGATAACAAATTTAGTATCCATCCGCTCACCACCTTGTGGCAAGTTGTGTTGCTTTACAAAGGTTTGTTTATAACTATTAATATACAGCACGTAAAATATAAGTGATCTGTGTATCCGATTCTTTTCATACAAGAGACCAGTTTACTCAATATCTACAGTACGGTGAAATCTATAATACATATCTCATATATTCATAGTTAAGCCTATAATATGCATATCGTCGTTCACAGAAAATTTCTTATTTGCGAATTATTATGTATTTAAACAAGAATTTTAATTTTTTTAATAGATTAACATAAAGATAGTATGTTTCATAAAATTTAAAATTTTTAATCCAATTAAAAAAAAAACTGGTTTCACTTTTAAGTCATTACAGTAAATTTCTCTATTAATAAGATAAGATGTTCTTTCAGTGTAGACTTTGCACCATATCTATTGAATTATGCAGAAACTTTAAATTCACTTTATGTGCACAATATGTGATTTATTTACGAATTGTTATAAAATGTGTATTTGACGTTCCACATGAAATATGAAAAATAAACATTAATACTGTAACTAAAAATTAATTAATTTGAATATTGTAGTACCAAATGATTAAACAAATTGATGTTATTACATGAGAGTTTGTCGTGATTTTTGTTTGTTTTACTTGTTATTGGTTGTGTTGATACGATACAATTGTAAAATTCTTGTTCATGAATCACGCAGGTTTTTGTTATGAGTATAAATATTATTTATTTCTAGTGTTATAAAGAATTATTTGTTAAATCTTCAATAATATTTATATAAATAAATCAATATTATTTAGAAGCTAGGAGATATTTATTTAAACATATTTATAAATCTCTTATTCTATTGACTTGAAATTATGTATGTTTATTAATTGTAGGAAAATATTTCAAATTAAATACACCTACGTATGTGTTTTTGATAAATATTTAATTCCAGTTTTTAAATCATACTTAGTGTCAAATCCGAACTTACTTATCAACTATGTAGTTGTAAAATTAACTTGGTACATGTTTAAAATGAAAAGATAAACTTTCAATCAATTGTGCTCGGAGTTGAATGGCAGTGTAAATACAATTTTAACAATCCTTTCATGCTTTTAACGAAAATATAATCCGGTTTGTGTTATACCATTGATAAATGTCGGAATTTAGGATTAGTGCATCGGCTTTCTTTGGCATCAGCTGTATTTGCAAAGCAATCCCGTTCTTTTTGAATAGCCTTGTGGTGTGTTAGCAACTTGAATGACCACCCTATCGTACTTTTATATTTTATAAAAATGTTTATGCGTGGATTAAATTATTTTTTGATTTATACAACAAAATTGATAAAAAGTATTAAATTAATAAGCATAACGTTTATGTCGTTTTGGTGTAGTTTTCCATCATTGGGCTAATCAGTAATGGTGTATTAATCCTTATATGGGAAAATGAGAAAGTTACTTTAAAACTCCTCCCATGAAATGTTTACGAAACGCGAAACCTCGAACCGGGCTCTTTCTTTCAAGTAAATATTACATGTACAACTCCGCCCAAATTATTATACATTCTCTTGGTGTATAATGTGATCCTCTTTTTTAACTTGCATTATAAACGCATATAAAGTTCAACATCAATAAATAATCATATTTACTTTGTTTTATATAGTTTTTGATTTGTTTGACGTACTCGCCGAGTTTATTTGATTGAGCCTACACATAAATTACACTACTTTCTCATTTTTTATAAATGCGCTATAGCATTTCAATACTTAACCGCATAATGTTCAAATATAGGTTATGCATTCATAATACTATCACATGACTTTCGACATGTTATAATTTTTATAGGTTCATTTACTGTGGTTTTAGAATGTGTTTGTTATATTTTGAAAATATTTTTCACTTGGAATAGTCACTGTAGTACATACAGTATTAATCTACTCTATATCATTTATTTTTTTAAGCCTTTAATTTTTTTAATTTTTATGGTAATGAAATCATAGTCATATTGGATATGTAGACGATCGAAATTTTCTAATCAGTAAATACTACTTACTTCATGATTACTTTTGGCTTGCCATAATAAATAAATATAGACTAAATAACAATATCAAGTTGGTTAGTATTTATTTATTAATAATTTAATAAAAATACTGACCGAATAAACATAAGTGATTTTAAAATATTACACGACTTTATTTATATAATAAAGATGTAATAATAATATAATATTAACGTTATTGATAATTTTATATTAAGCTAAACTAAAGGATGACAGTTATATTTGATCCTAATTTAATTTCAGTTTTTCTTTTCAGCTAAAAAATGTCTGTTGGTAACTTGGTAAAGATTTTTTATATCATAAGGAACACTCAGTAAATTATAATATAAAAGGAATATATTCTTGTTGCTTAGAGCATTACCTAATTTTTATGTATATTATAAATATTATTATAGTTATTGATATATCAAGAAATATTACTTTTAAAATAAAGCCTTCAGATATGAATAAAGTGGCATATCGTTTACTTTTCTGTGGATGATATGCTTCTTAATAATAAAACTCGTGTAACAACTGTTTTATAAGAATATTTCTACAGTGAGTGAAATTGTAGCCGAAAACCCGAGAATTTTTATTTTACTATAAGTGGGCATGTCGACTTTGCTTTAGCATATATTCATAACCACTACTTCTTTAAGAGTACAAAAGACGCAAGAACATTTATACAAAATTGTCGTATCTTTGACTAGAATTTTTTTTGCGAAATTTATGAGATGAGCCATTGGACGCGTTTAGGAAACGCAACCGTTGACAACTGTTGAATATATATATATATATATATATACCTTGTCAATCAAACAGTTGTCTATTTTAGTAAGCGGTAAAATTTCAGGTTGTTTAAGTGAATATTTAAGTGTTCAGTAAATTTTCCAATTTTATCAGTAATCAAGTTGCGCGGTAAGTCAACGGTTGTGTTTCCTAAACGCGCCTAATGTTTGGTTTGATTGGCGATCGTTACTGTAATTTGATATACATGTTTGTTTGGAATAAAAAGGGCAGTATGTAATTTGAACATCTCATTTATTTCAATAAATTTTCTGGTTGCACAGTTTGCGATATACCTATACCAATAATCAACGAACAATTGCCTAACAAAATTTGGGGTGCTATCGATAAAATATATCAGAATGTGTGTGAATCTGTTATGGACATTGAAGTCTAAAAAGCTAACGTTTGCAGTTCAATTCCGAAGTTGCTATTTGTCAGACATAATCTTTTATATTAAACTGGCGACTGTGTACTTAAATAGTAACTGAAATTATAAAATCAGTTAGTAAGTAAGTCTGATAAAATAAATAAGAATTTAAAAATAAATGATGTATTTTATGTAAATTGCTTCTGCGCCCAGTGCGTGCATACACTAGCGTTTTAGGGTATGCACTCATTATCGGTGTGCCTAGCATCTCACTGGTTGGAGAAACAATTGACATAAAATCACAATAACTATTATATATATTATGTATACAAATATGTGAGAGGAGGTAATCAATTAGGAGAAACTGTTTGTGTACGGAGGGCTGTAGTGCAGTTAAATTCTTCCACGGACAGGCAATGGTATTTTGGCGCGTTTTATTTGAAGCAGATGACCGAAACAAATTTATCATTTAAATTTATGTATTTTATTTTTTATATATAAGAACTATTGCAGAGTTAATGTTGTTAATTTATTTGGAATATTATACAGCGAACACGTACTAGCTTCAAGTGAGAGACCAAGTGACTAGCTTAAAAAAATGCATAGTTTATATACGTTTAGCGAATAAGTGCATTGTTAGAAAACATATTTAAAAATACATTATTTTAATGTTGAAAAATTTGTCTTATTTTACTCATCACCGGATTGTCATCAGACTGCAGTTTTATTATGGTTGGATATAACATTTTTCTTAGAAGAGTTGTAAGATCAAAAGCTTAAAACCGAGAAGCCATTGATATTCCATACTTTCAAAGCAATATGTTGTCACAGTTTATTTCCTCTATATAAACTTTATTACATTTTTATTTATTTATTTATATTTTTGTATTGATCTCAACTATTATAGAATTTGAAGTTGAGCATGGGCATTTATTTTTGTTTACTTTTTTTATCTGAACTTGAACTAGTATAGATTGTGGGTTTCTAAACTTTTATATTTTTGTTCTACAAAGTTCAACATTTTTTTGTTTATTATTGCCTCAAAACATAGTTTAAAATAATTATATTTAATATTGTAAAAGTTTCATGAGTGTATACATAAATATTATTGCATAAATATTATAAACTCAAAATATTTTCTTAAATGGCACATGGGCAAATGATATAAGACTAGATGAAAATAAATAGCTATAAGATGAACATGAATATTATTCAAATTTCTTAATAATGACAAGCAAACATATGTTACGTAAGTCCAAGCATAAATCGCATATATAAAATATGCTTTCATGAAGTTGTAGTGATCTTAGCACCGTAGGGTTTATGCGAATATTATTTTATTACATTGCGGTGCGCAGTGTGAGAAATGGCCTTCTGACCGTGTTAAACCATCACGCACATCACACGCTGGGTACACATTCCCCATTTTCAACACTCACAAACATTTATTTATTACAATGAACGACTCAGTTTTTTATAATAATCTTAAATAAAAAGCAAAACACTGCAGGTATCAAATTTGCATATTAATTTTGTAGTTGACACGCAAGGTATTATAAAACACTATAAAAAGTTCATTTCAATCTTATACCACCCGCGAGAATTTCATATTGATAACTTAATTTATTTACTGGGGATGGTGCTATTTAAAAGCCATTACAGTGAAATTGCGACACGTTCTAGAAAATTGCATCTGAAAATTATAAAGTGTCTGTTGAAATTAAGTCCACCACCACACACGATGAGGTTGAGCTCTTCGTTTCTTCGTGTTAACTAGTTTTTAATGCCTTTTGTTAATGAACAATTCACGCTTGAATTGAGAAGTCAAAACGTTAACGATGTACCCTGTCATCTAAACGCACGTGTAATTATGTTCATTGTAAACTCAAATTAAATAGGTAAAATGGAAATTTTTAATGGTCAATCACATCATTAATTCTTATTATTATACTAATAGAATTATAACAATAAATTTTAGAATTCTGATAGTTTACATTAAAAAAATAAACAAGTATTAAGATATTAAAAATAAATTAGAGCCACGAGTATCAATAAACAATTAACCTTGCATACTTTTCTTAAATTTTATTAAAACAATGAAACAGATAAGAAATCTTTCATAGAAATTACAATTACTTAAATTCTGTTTAAATAAAATTTGTTTATATAAATGTTTTCAGCGTGACTCATAGTATTTTAAGTTGGATTTGATTATACACATAGTTTGAACTAGAAGAATTCAGACGTCAACTTTAAAAAGCGTAACCGACACACTTAAAATGTAATCTCTACTTCCCTGACATTTAAGTGGATGCTGATATGTGTATTGATTTTTTATATGCATGATTTTTTTATTATAGTTATAAAATAGAATCTTTACTACTATTAAATACAAACAATATAATTTATAAAACATAGCAATTTTGGATCATTTTATTGCGATAATATAAAATAAAAATTATGTATATATAGGACATGCATTGTTTTTAAGATTCTGATTAGACAGGAACTTTATTTTATCACAACTTGTTTTCTTACGTATTGTATTATCTAGACATTCCTTAATAATAACTTAATCTCTGCGACACGTTTATGATATCAAAAAGGCTAAGTGTGTCAACAACATCAGTTTTGATTAATTAATTAATTATGCCATTGAAGAGAAGTTGGCTTATAACAATTTGAATTTTATTGTTTATATATTTACTATAGAAATGTATGTGTATGTATATCAGTTTATTGTCCAACTTACATCATGTTGGCATAAATTGACCTTAAAATCTTTTAATTGATTGATGTGGCTTAAAATATCAGCTTAGAATCTGATCTAGTTTGCAAATTTATTATTTATTGTGTAAGTAAGTACTTAAGATGAATAAAATTATTCTGCTTTAGAAATGCTCTCATTTATATTTGCAGTGAACAATGATGAACTAATTGTTTTATTATATTCGTATGGTACAAAATGCATGCGTTTTTTGAAGTAAACTTAACATAATATTTAAATTATGAAATAAATACGGTCAATTTTAAAAGACTTATTGAATAAAGTAGCTTTAGTTTTATTTTAATTCTGCTCATTTTTGGTTATATAGGGCTGTAAATAAGAATGCGGATGAAGTAGTATTTTTTAACTTGGCTTTGTGAGAACATAAATCTTTTAACCACAACGTAAACACAAAACAAGAATCTATTTAAAGGAAAAGCAGATAAAGCTTCAGTGGGGAAGATGTGCTTATATATTAACATAACAAACATACCAGTGGACTCTGTAAGACACAAAAGGCAAACATGGTAAAGGTGTGAAATAGTAGGGATTGCTATGAATGAGTTAACTAATAAAAAGCAGATAGGTGCTTGCGTGTGTGGTTATTAAATTGTTTATATTGAAGAAGGGTTTTACTCGTTTTTACAATAGATAATACATAATTAATATGAAATGAAGCCGTGCATATTCAATGTAGGTTTTAATATTATTACTCAGAATGTGACACTAATAATGATATCAGTTAAGTCAATAATATATAAAGAAAGCAATATTGTGGCATCTGATAACTAAGTCTACTAACCCCTTTAAAAGTGTCTGACGCATAATACAAATGATACATTTAGGTATATACAGGGTGGTACAAAAAGGTTGGCATGTTCTTAAAAACAAAAAAGGTTTTGGAAGTTATTTAAAAAAACAGTGTTTAACTAAATACATGTCAACGGGAGATTTTAAAATGGTTGTTAAAAATCAGTATTTAAAATTTGCAAAATTTATTAACACATTGAAATACTTAATAAATAATTTAAGAAAAGTTGACTCGGGCATTTAATTACAATGGAATGTTGGAACCGTCAACAACGAGCGTACACAGTGAAAACATTTTATCAAAACGGTAGTACGAACTCGATCGTTGTGCGTTTTGTGTTCATTTTAACATTTATCAGAATGAGCCAATGTTGCCTCAGCTTATTTGGGCTTTCAATTTTAAGGAGTCTTTGTCAACGATAAAGAGGACTCACAAAGTTAGTACAAATTTTCGAAAATATCGAGCGTGTAAAATTGCAATTGCGACGTGGCAGATCTTTACTATCACCTATACAAAATTCTAATCGTCCAAGCTCTCAAAGAAGCAGATTATGCTATCCGAAGAAGTTTTAGTTAAGAGTTTTTGAATTTGTTTAATCAAGATTATACATTCATCTGTATGGTTCGCCAATAAACCAAACTTCAGGTTTAAGAGTGATGAAAACAGTAACAGTTTTGTTTCGCAAATTTACTGTGTGGTGCGTTATGTATCGGGGATCATAGGGCCTTACTTTTTTGAGGATTGTTGTGAAAATGCCATGACTGAATTTGAAAAAGAAGGCATACATGTTTTTCTTTACTCCACAACTTGCTCAGTATGGTGTGAACGCCGAGTAAGGAATAGCTACCAGACACACAGCGGGAGTAAGCATGTTGTAAACTATTTGTTTTCAAACTACGTCGTTTAGCGAAACGAGGATATTTATTGGTCCCTACGTTTGCGGACCTCACCGCGTGCAACTTTTTTCTTTTGGGCTTATTTGAAGGTATGCTGTGAACATTTGTTGCTTTAAAACAACGCATTCGATATGAAGTAACTCAAGTTTTACATGAAATGCTGCATAATATGATGGGTTTAGGATCCGATTTAATTAATGTTTAAATTTAAATGGAAGTCTCCTTTCGGATATCATTTTTTTTTAATTTTTGAAATTTTTTACCATATTATTGTAGTTTAGCGTTTGGTGACTGTCTGCAACACTCTAAATACATAGATGTAAAAAGTATTATTATTTGTTTTTAGGTTTTTATGGTTACAAAGATAAAAAAAAAACTAAAATGTTGTTGACAGAGCTAGATGTTATAAGTAACACTGGTTTATATAAGATTTTTTTAACAATTTGACAAAGAATATGTTGTTTCACTTTGGGCCAATTTTTTTGTTGGGGGGAGAAAGTCAGGGCTCGTAAGCAGTGTTGCTAACTTAAGCGACCTAAAAATTCCTCAAAAAAATCTCTTGACCTAACAAACAGAAACGTACGTACCTGTCAAACAAGTTGCTTTACTGAATTTGTTCTATGGGTCAGACAGAGAGCACCACTCAGGTCGCGACGGTCAAAGCCGATGACTGTGGTAAGTCGGTAAAATAGTGAACTGATTAATCTGCGCTGTACTATGACAGCTAGCGCGGCATTAAAAATGATTTGTTGATCCTACAAAGCACTAAAAATCCCTAAAAAAGGGACGAATTCATCGAGTTTGCATTACTGCTCTTAAGACATGTGTATCCCTACATCATGGCACTGCTCTATGATTTAAAATTCAAATAATTTAGCCTTGAAACGAAACAAATATTTTAGTAGATAGACAAGTCAATTACTAATCAAATTTTAATCACAAATTTTTTTCTGTGATTTATTGATTACAATTACAATTATATTTTTATCAGTTATTGATATTTTAAATAATTAAATGATGTTTTTTTATTAAACAAAAGAATAGAAACAAGCATAAATTAAATCCTATAAAATCATTGGTTTTGAAGTTTAAATTTCTTGCGTATACTGCTAAAATATTGTTATTGGCACTTCGTGATGCACGGACGCACTAATTAAAAGGAAGCTACACACTGGAACACATATTGAAGGTAGAGTGGTCTATCTAGAAGGTAATACATATGTGTTTTTTGTATTACCCTGTGTTATATCTAGTTTTAATTTTATTGATGTGTTCTATAAAAATGATCTATTTGTAAGATTTTTCTTAATGTAGTACATTCAGTGGAATAGCTAGAACTTTTGAATTCCGACGCAAAATATTAAGATTTTTTTTCAAATCCGGTATTGGAAAATATCTCTCCAATGTAATGCTTTTTTACATTATGCATAAATTATTTAAGTAACAATTAACAGGAAATATTATGAAAATAGATTGATATAATTTTCACTCCAATGTATTTTTTCAATAATAAATAGATCATTATTTGAAAGGTGGTAACGCAATTTTTGCTATTACGAGAAATATTGAACTATTTGTGCGGATGTAAAGGACGTACAGTTAAATCCTTATATGGACTTGAATCGTATAACCAAAACAAATTAGTCATTTAAATTTAATAAATGATGTATTTTATGTAAATTACCTTTTCACCCAGTGTGAGACATTTACTAGTGTTTTAGGGTATGCACTATAACAAATTTGTTAAAGTTAAAGTAATTATAATTTCACAAATGTGTCAACTATCATACTTTTTGACTAAAATTATAAATAAAAATTTACATGCGTGAAAGGCAAATTATTTTTTTAAACGTATCGGTTAGTGGATTGCTTAGTCTATTTTTTTTAGTATTTTTTTAGTACTACACATATTACAGCTATCATGTGTGACATAGTGTGTGAACTTAAATAATAATAATAAAAACATATTTTAGAATTGCATTTCCAAAACACGTGTATGTATCTACTTCTATGACGGTGAAAATAGGGTATAGTTAGCATACGCTGTTTAATAATAATAATACTGAAACTAAGATTGTTAACAATGTATGAGTTATGCATAAATTTTTGTCGCCAACGTCATTGTTACAGTTTAATTTATTTGTTATCGCATTATAATCAAACTATACTAGTAATTCACAAATCTGAATATATTCGAAAACTATTATAATTAAATTTATGATTTTTTTCTTGAAGTTACGATTTTATTTTGAAAAGATGTATTTTAAATTAATATTCATTCATAATTATGAACCTGAAATATTAAAACAGGCAAACATATAAATACAAATATATATATATATATATATATATATAATGATTCATATTGAAATTTGGTGAGTACACACATTGAAATGCGTAATACATAATGTTGTTTATGTTTAGTATTTTTATCTTGTATTCAAAGTGTGTCGCATGAGTGTGAATAGTGCATCGCCGCCACCGTGAAGTACTCATAAAGTTTCAGCTTTTTTCGCGACTTATGTAAAGTGCCTGGCGTCAATCCCTTTTTCGTCAATTGGGTATCGCATAAAGATCACTACATTAGTGTTTTACACTTAGTATATAAGAAAACTCGAACAGAATGTGTATATTAAATTATAAATTTACTACGATATGCATTTTGTGTAACAATAAGTTGCAAAAATAAATTACTAATTATGTTAAGTAATGACGTGTTTTCGGTTTAGTGCATTTATTATCGCATATTTCGCATTCCATATATTGCAACCAAAGGCATTAAATAAGTAATAACTGTTTTACACACATTTCTAAAATCTCATTGTTTATTATCTCATTACATTTTTGTTTTGCTACATAAAGCACACAGTTACTTTTTTGCGATAAAACTAATTGACTTTTTTTTTCAGAATTTCATCATTGATAATAATGGTAATAATAATGGTGAGTAAAAATATATGCATACCTTATTTTTAAACCAAAACAACTAGAAGCTTTTGTATTTTTTAAGTAAATAATCATGACAGTCCATAACCGATCACGAATCTACAAATTAAACGGTATTTTTTTTTTTAAATTTAGATTCTAACTAATTAGTCTATCACGTATAGTAACACTAACGAAATAATTGTTTGGCTATTGACTACTATATTTTTAATTATTGAATAAATTTTTTCTTTGGTATTTATTTTAATCATGAATAATATAGACGTTATTGACACATTTATTTTATAAATTTGTAAATAAAGTAGTATGTAGTACATATCAATTATTCTTTACTATAGAAAACAATAGACGTTATCGTTAATTATTTATAATAATAACATCAATACTTATTGTTATCAGATAACACAAGACTATCAACCATTGGTATTTGCGCCATTATAAATTATATATAATATTATAGAATTTTTATATTTGCGTTATCAAAATTTATTTTTAGTTTTATTTATAAAAAATATCTAATCTTATATTAGTAAATAAAAACATTGTTATATTTTTAAAATTAATTAATGGCAGAATACCTCATGTCTGTTGCCAAGTTATACTTAATAGTTTTAGCAATAGTTCTGCAAACTATATACATCCGTCTCTATTAAAATCTTCTCATTTATAGTTTTGCTGGTGTGTTGACCTTTCTCTACTTTATCAACTTTTAACTCTTTCAATTATATTTTTTAACTGCAGTTATCTAGTTATGTGTGTATACATAATTACAAATTACTCTCTGCTTTTCGAAATGTATCATCAGATTATAGGAACTTACTCATGTTTATTACTCTAATATACATGGGTACATCATTTAACTCTACCATATTTACACATTTATCACTGAATGTGATATTAAACATTTTTGTTTTTCAATTACCCCGATTTATTTAAAATTTGTTGAACGACTAACTATTTACAACTTTTGCTCTACATCTATCATACATGTTCACCATTTTAAACAGATTATCATTTACGCTAATACATTTTATAATTAATTTCTGACAACTATCGTATCATAAGTTTTTGATAAATTATGAAATACATAACTTTTTACTTACATTCATATTTTTTGCAATCAGTTTTGCAGCAAACTTTTTATCTACAGAAGTTTTGTGCATTTCAAAAATAACTTTTTTATTTATAGTATTAAAAAACCCCTTTTTGCACAATCTATGTTTAAAATTAATTTATTATTATATAATACTACGTTGCTAAATCTAGTTTTATCATAGTACAAAGCTTTGCAGAGATGTTTTTTACTTTGATTTTTTTAGTGAAGAACTGCATCTCATAAAGTTAATATATCTTTTTATTCTCTTGGTTTGTGTTTTGTGTACGGCAGTTGATATTCTTCCTGGTTCAGAAGACGGCCGTGGATTGCGTTTACGATGTAAATTAACTGTTGTCTTAACAACTTTTACATCTAATTATTGATGTCACAAACATTAATATAACGTTAAAATAAAAATAACTTTCACATAAAAAGCATTTATTGTATTGCAAGTCTGATTACAAGATTGTTACAAGTGTAGCTAGTACAAGTGTAGAAACGGAACTGCTCGTAAATTGTACAAATACAAAAAAGGTAAATTCATGTCTGATAGTGGTGGGACACAACAGATGGCTAATTACAAGGGCTAATTCATAATTCCAGGAATTTAAGCCTCTTTGAAGAGGATTTAGTAAAAACCAAAAAATTAATACCAATAACACCAACACACCTATTTTAATATTTTTTTTAGTAACGCTATTTTTTTAATTTTTTTTATTGGTAGTTTTGCAAAATACAAATCTACAACGTTTTCTATGTTATTATTTTATAAAAAGCGATGCCCTGTTATTTGAGTTTTGAAAAGAGGTGATATTAACAAGGGACGAGGTAGGGGCTGTAAGTTGTATGTTGTAATTCTTTAAAGACGCATTTATTGGCTACTTCTTGAACAATTTGTGTATAGTCACTTTTAAAATATTAATTGTGTTATTGTAGACTTTACCCGTTGTTGTAGTTTTTTTTTTTAATATACTCAATTAAATTAAATTTTTTAGCGTTCCAAAAAGCTATGATTATCACTTTTTAGCAGATAATTGTGTCTTTGTCTTCTTTGGTGGTGAGAGCTCTTATAAACTTATTGCATGGACTTATGGAATTTTAGAGCTACATCTCTCAGTCTTTATCTTGGGACAAAACAGTGAAATTTGTTGTCTACACAGATTTTGTTCAGCAAACACTTCTTTTTGATGTTACTATTTCTGTAGTAGTAACTGAAACTTTTACTCGGCGGTCAATCAACACCGAATCTTCAACTTTATCTATGAATTTATGAGTTTGTGCTTTTAGAAGTCTTCTACACTTTGGGTCATCAATAATGGATTTGCATATATGCAGTTTAGCACTTACAGTTAAATTAACAAAACAACTGTTTTAATAACTTAGTTTTATTAAACTCATAATGAATTAGTAACGTCTACAAGTATACAAATTTTAAACAAGACGTTGGCAACTTTAATTAATAATAAATTTGATAATGTAAACTAGCTTAGGCTGATAAGTGACTGACATTAATATTAGTACAATCTGTTATAAGTAGAAACGATACCATTTTTGTTGTGTTCTAAGGCGATAGCCAACCACACTTGAACGAAACATAAAATACACGTTCTACTCCGAGTGACATATACTAATTTTGTTTTTAAGTGAATAAAAAAAATATTTGATTGAGATATTGCTACGTTAGTTCTATATAAGACATATTAAGAAAAATTATTTTGTGTGCGATGGCATCTCGTTTTCAAAAGGATTGCCATAACGTTATGAGCAATAATGCTAAAATTATTATTTTTATTTGTAACAAATTTTCCAATTTTAACGGTGAGATAGCTTAATGGGAGAGTGTTAGCTTATCAAGTTAGCAGTCTGGAATTTGATCATCTAAACCTAAACATAACTTAATATAAATTTGCTTTTTATCCACCGAGGTATTTGAATGTCACCATGTACGCTGTTGGTTTCATCAACCCTCTTCAAGCAAGTCGTAAGATATCTGTTTTTTGCACAATAGAATAAAATTTTGCTTTTGTAAGAAATACATTTTAAAGACGTCTCAATTTAGAACTAAGACAGTGATAAATTTGCAATTAATTATATTTACCAATGTCAAAAATAACTTACATTTCTCTGACTCGTTATGATTTGACCTCCCAGAGTAAACGAGAATTATTTTTGATATCATTGCCGTATTACCGGTTGTACATGGACGGTACGAGAACGTTGATTTCAGAGTACAAAGTGCTGTTGCAGCAAAAAAACTATGTTTTCTTATGAGCAGATTTTTTGTATCACATTAATAACACATTAACAATTTTTTATTCTAGAATATAATTTTGTTTTTGTTCTATTCCTTACTTATCAATTAGCTGGTTCATATGAGCAATTTAATTGATTAAAGCAACACTTACAAAATAGAATCGAATTGAAAACAGTTATAAAAAGACATTTATAAAATATTAGTAAACAATAATGACAATAAAATTAGATTAAGAAAAATTTATGGTTGAATCATATATAAAACATAAAAATTACACACAAAAACATTTAACTATCAATAACTTATTTACACAGATAAATCTAACGGGTATTCATTTACATTATAGTACACTTACAACTAAAAATTGTGCTTTAATAAAACTGCGTTATATTTTGGAAATTTTTCTTAAAAAGGTTTTCTTGTAAGTATATAAGGAGGCGTTATATTAAAAATGAATTAAAAAATAGGAATTCTATAGTTAATAAAATAGTGCATCCCATGTACAAATATTAAAATTTATAATTTATATATGGCCATGTATGAGTCAAGTGTACGGAATGAAAATTTATTGTTGCTCAAACCACTGAAAATGCCCTTTTCTACATGAATCCTGATTATGTGAATTTTTTCAGATTTTTTTATCATTTTTAACTTTTCAGGATTTTTTTCCTTAAAATTTTACAAAGAATAAGTATTTTCGTTGAATTTTGAAAATGTTGCAGAACTTTAAAAGACAGTCAAAAAAAGATGAAGGTATTTTCCACGTGCTTTACATTTAAAAACATGTTTTTATCTATATTTGAAAAAACAGAAAATATCCATCATCTTTTTTTTAAGAAAAACTGTCACTTTAAGTTTTGCAAAATTTTCAAAATTCAAAGGAAACTAATTTCTGTCTGTCTGTAAAAACTTATTCTTTGGACAAATTTAAAGGAAAAATTAATTTTTCCTAAATATACAATTCTGAGAGAGTAGCTTTAACTGTGTTCTATTCTGTACTTACCGATATTTTAACGGTAACAAAATTTTACTTAATGTGTTGCTGTATATTTTTATGGAAACTATTTGGTTGTAATACATACATACCTAGTCACGCCATTACCTTTTTGGACTAAGCAGTAACACTGTACAAATAGTCTACTTTGGTTCTTAAACCTTACTCCGAACAATTTGTCTCCACGTTTTTCTCTTTACATACATCATGCATGTTTTCTTATTCTTTTCACTTTTAATTTTTCTTTTTTGTACGCACTTATCTACAACATTCAACCAACTTTTACGCAGACTTCTTCTGCATTTTGATGATTCAAATACATTTCCATCATTGATTAGTTTTGTTATTCTATCTTCACTCATTCTCTCGACATGGCCAAACTAACGTAGAAAAATACGTGTGTACTGGTCTATCGGTGTTACTTTCAATCCACATTTGTTTTTTTTTGTTTTTGATAATTTTTACGCTCAGATTAGACAGTGTATTGACATTTTAAAAATTTAAGTAATATGTTGCCATCATTATCAAATGTATCTCTACAAGAACTTCTTCTAAAAATCATCATTCTGATTTTGATTTTTGATTTTTTTAACGATAGTTTTTTTTAAGTCTTTTAAATAGCTATGATTTTTACAAATTTGGAAGTCTCTATTTTCTGGTTTAAATTCTAACCATAAACTTGCTGATTTAACGTTGCATATTTTTGTTAATTGGGACGCTTTTTTCATTTAGTCACCGTTGGGAAAGTTTGATAGGCAGTGCATATAGTATTGTATTGGATTAATTGTTGATATTCTATATTATAGGCTTCCTCACTGTCCTTATCATGTTCGTTGCACTCACTCATCTTAGCTAACCCACAGGGTCGTTTTTAATTTTTTTTTTGTATTGCATTATACATTATTTATTTTTTAAACATTTGATCAATAAGTAGGTTTTAGTATAAGTTTTTATCCAGGTTTGTACTAAGAATTTTTACAGAGCTTCTGAGTTTGTGTTTCACATTATTGTAGAAGACCGAATAGCTCTGTTTTCTAAGGTAAAGTTTATTATATCAGTTTTGTAAAAATAGCAATTATGTGAATGTTGCTGCACTCACTAGTCATAAATTTATTAAATTCAGTTTTACTTTTGATGAATTTTGGCTAAAATAACAATAAAAGTCTTGTATTAATAAGTACTTAATCATTATATAGAAAGGCTAATACTAATGCCAAACTTTTAAAATGAGTTAATTTTAATTTAGTTTTTATAATACGATATTTTATAGTTTTAATAAGCAAAAACACATTGAAATATATAATTAGGTAAATATGCTTTTTATAAAACCTTGTAACTCGAAATAATGCAAAAACAGTTTGATAGTTGATTGAATTTAATATAAAATTATAATATTAAAATATTTGTCATGATTTAAAAAGTGATGCTCATTGGAATGCAACATTGCATTGATTGTAAAAGATCCCCAACATAATAAAGCAGTAAAAATATCTCATTTTAGTTATTGTCATTGCTCATTAAAATTAATAAAATGGTCAGTAACAATTTACCTTCTTGTACAATACAATCCACATGTGATAGCACTTTAGGCGCCAGATAACATAAAAGAATAATGGCAATGGCATTTTACCTTTACAAACTTAACAAATTGCAATAGTTTATTGTATATACCACGTATATGGAGAGATTGTCTTGAAGATTGTATTGAATCTGGCAGCGCATGTATAAATAAATAAGCATGATTCTTTGCAATTCGAAACATGCTTGATCTGATTATGGGAGACTGCTTTAATTGACACGTCGAATGGTTCGAGACTTGATATCTTTTCATGCTGTATGAATTTAATATACTAGTATGGATAAAATGCTTGATTCAAATGAAAATTAAGCTAATGAAATACGTCTAGCTTGTTAGCCTATCGTGATCAATTATTTATATTATTAATTGTTTTGTATGCTTGGTTAATTTATAGACGGAAACGAATTATGTTATTTGGGTTTTCATATACGTTTAATGATGACAATAGTAAAGATGAAAGTACTATTTATCATGTATGTATACTTTTTACTACTGGCTATACAACAATTTAAATATTACAATACTGTGTCCTACCCGGTTAAAAAGTTTGACTCATAACCATGACACCCAATATCGATTGCCAGAATAATACCTGTGACCTCATAACCTTTTTTTTATTATTTTTATGTACTGAGAATAGTCTTAATATGGACATAATACATAATTGTGTCAAGTGCTTTATCAGATGCATTTCAGTATTTTATAAATCTTTGTAATATATCTATATTTTATTTTATTTTATTTGATTAATAGTTTTATAATAAAACACGAATATAGGTGTGTAGGTTCAAAAAAGATTTATTGTAATACTAAATATAATTATTTTGGTTAGTTGCATACTTAAAAAAAACTTTATACCTGTTTTAATAAAGTGAATTTAATACGCAAATATTTAATCAATTATTGTCTTTCTTATACGATAATGTTTTGTTTCAGTGTGTTTTTCGAATCAAGAATACGCAAGCTAACCGATGCGGTTGTACTTTAAACATATTTACTAAAAGTACTAGTAGATTTGTTTGGATAGAGAATAATACCGTACTAGCGAACTCCGAAGACAGAAGTAAGTTATATTTTTATCTTACCATTTTTACTACTGTAGGTACTTTTTACTACTGTATTTTGTATATCAAGGGATGCATCACTATAATTTTTTTATACTGGTTGTCTCAGAAATGCTTTTACATCTTTTTGTAGAAAGTTTCTGGCATGAAAATAAATTGATTTAACAAAACTTATCTACATTAAAAGATGTAGGTATGTCTACTGTTTTACGGCTCTTACTGCCGGTTTTTTTCTGAATAACATCGGAAATATTAAGAATAAGCCGGTTGAGCAATTGATTAGAAACAACGTAGAAAATATTTAAAATAATTGATGGTTTTGACCACTACAAACAATTTACTTTATTTTTTATTGTAATAAGTTTATTCTTACAACTACATTACTAGCTTTGGCTTGACTAGAGCTTTCTACAGTTGTAATAAGTTAATAAGTTAATAGCTTATTACATTTGTAGAATGCTCTAGTCAAGCCGAAACTAGTGTTTGTAAGAATAAACTTGTGATAAAAATATAGTAAATTGTTTTATTATTTTATATAAAATATTTGTTTATTTCTAAATCAAATATTGTTTTTAATAACATTTAACAATTCAACGATTATCTGTAGCAGTTGCATAACCAATTAATTTCAATTTCTAAAATTTTTCAAGCGTATGGTTACAAAATTAACGATGGTATTACTCTCGTACACTTTCCCTACTATTGACTGAAACCGATATCTATTCGTTTGAAAAATTGTACGCGCCATGTCAATATTTAATTACAAACAAGTTTCTGGTGGAAATGGGACGAGTATAGTATAAAATTTGACAATAAAATAATGTAAATTGAAATTACTGCTGTTTGGATTCTGCTTAATTAAAATTATTTATATCAACTATAACAAGTGCAAGTGAATTTGATGTAATTAGTAACAAAAATGAAGAAAATGGTTATCCTGGCATATTTCAATAGACTCTACGAAATAAAGTTCTGTTTGAAAATGGGCAGTAAAGACTCTAGAAACTGAATGAATTTAATGCATGTTTTTGTTTATCTTGTTTGAGTAAAGATTATTGCAAAGTTAATTAGAAAAAAAAAAATGGTTGGAGGTGGGCGCTTTTCGGAAGTAACTCTATAAACGCGAGTTTGAATATAGTTAAATTTGATGCCAGCAACATGTTCTTTAGAGATATACGCATTTCAGAGACACCTCGTGTTCACATACATTATCTCCTTAAACTTAATATTAATAGACTAAGTACCTAGTTATAATAACAAAAAAATAACATCAATTGTAAACATTGAAGCTTAAATCTTTGTGATTTGAAGAATTTTAATGTCAAAATTTAAATAAGAGTATGCAGTAGTTTTTTTTAATATACGTTTCGAGGCGGTAGCCACCTAGTCACAAATGTTGTTAATTAAATCTTATCTTATGAAAAGTTGTTTTTTTTTTTTATTATAATAATATATATTTACAAAAATTAATAATCAAAACAATAAATAAAAGTAATTTGTTTACGTAAATTTGATTTTTAAAATTATAATTAAATTTAGTTGTTTGTCATTGTCAGAATTAAGCTAATGTTGTTACATGAAGAAATGCGTCTAAATTTCTTTTCTTTTTTTGCAGATGACATTTTTACAGTACAAGTTCCTGGAAAACTTGATTTTTACATGTATGATATAAGAAAAGATCGGTTCATCTGCACAAATAATAAAAATAATAAACTTGAACCCAAGGTAAGCAATTCTTACATAACTAATGATTATAAGCAGAGAATATTTGATATATATTTAATAAAATGAGTACATATTTTTTGGCTTATATTAAATATGTAATTTTAATTTGAAATACTTTAGAAAGTAAGCTATAAAGGATTTGTAATAAAGAATGCCTATACAATACATATGTACATTAAGGTGGGGTTTAAATTGATTATGTTCAATTTTGATAAGCGCCGGGCGTAATTTTGTTCGAATATCAACATTGTTAATTTTTGGTGCCGATAGATTGAGTCGCGAATACTGCTAAAGAAGAGGCAAAATTGCCCAAAATCGAAGTCAAAGTTTTGAAAAGATTTTTTATTTCTAAGTCAATTGTCATCAACTAGATTCTAGAAGGTTATACACTGCACAAAAAAAAGATAATTTCAAGAAAAAAAAAAAGATTTTTTTAAGTGATAATTATTAGTCATTTCCTGAACGCGTGATTTTTGAGATTTTAAGTTACAAAACTGACTACTCATTATTGTTGTAAATTTTGTGCAGAAAAGATTTTTTTTTTAATTTTTAATAATTTTGAAAGATCTATTCTATCTATTTAGATTGAACCAATTTTGATGTTGTTATTTTTTGGTATTTGAACATAGTTTCGCCAGCGCTCATAAAAAATTTACAAAAAAAATTGCAATATCGATCATGCTTAATAAGTTGTACTTTGCATTTACAATGATTTTTTTTAAATATTTTTATTATACTTAGATTGCTATTATAATTGAGCTTCTTGTACAGTAATAACTTTACTGAAGAGAGCACCACTATCTTCATAAAGTGGACAGAATTTTAACGATAAATGTATACATACATCTACTGTGCACAGTTTGGACGGTTTGCAAACTGTCCAAATCGTATGTTGGAACAGACCTATTATTAACTGCAAAATGTTTTTATTTCAAGTTTTCTGGAAAAATGTGCATTTTTTCAAGATTTTTCATTTTTATTTTCTTTATGCGTCACCGTCATTCTTTTTGCTACATTTTAATTATTTATTTTTTAGAGGATTCCATATTCAACGCGTTGCTTGTTCCAAGAGAAAACGTTCAATTCTTCGTTAAACACAGCATACATACAGTACGTCAATACACACAACGACTACATTTTTAGGTTTAATAAAATGGGATACCAGCCAACTCAAAAACAACAAAGGACCCGTCACAAACACCAAAAGAAAAACCAAAAACCCAATATGAATATGAATTTGTCGGGGTTTTTACCGTCCAAAGTGTGTGTTGGTAGATCTCAATGTTCAAAAAAAGACAAATTCTGTTTGAAGATGAGCAAACGGAAACATAAGTTACCAGAACCTTTACGAACATTCTGTGGAAAAATATTTTGCAAAACTCCACCGAAGCTCTTAAAATAAATCGGTATTATTTAAATTATGAGAGAAGCAAATTTAATAAAAAAATATGTCGCTTTGTGGAAGGAGTGAGTGCGGTTGAATGCATATTTGTTTTACTAATTACAGAAATGCGCGCGAACACCCGAGGCGTTATTTTGCATTTTTTATATATGTGTATAAAATTTATTGCCAATAAATTAAATTCAATCCGCTAGTGTACAAAACATGTTAATTTTTCACCCCTATGGGGTGCTTTTTTTGTCACACACAATACGTATTTAATTCAAATAAATTTAAACATTTAAGTACTTACCAATAGTGTGACAAACATTGTACATTATATATTAACTTGTATATTATACTTATTTATTTTTTTAAAAAAATATTAGGACACCAATGTTTTTTAAAATATTTTTAAATAATTGCATGCAATGCAATTGAATTACCAAATAATACTTGAGGTTGTAATTACTATTTCTTTTTGGTTTTTTATGTGTACATATTAACCAAAATTCATACGCTAATCTCAATATCCATGTTAGCCTCAATTTGTTATAAGATCTGTGCCATGTGTTTATGTAAACATTCCAAACAATCTATCCATAAAAATAAAATAAAAATATAAACTGATTTGTGGTTATTTTATTTATCATTACATCATTGAGAAGATGTCCATGTCTTAACATTCAGGTAAGCGAATATTTTTGTACTAATTAATTAAATTATAAATATATTATGCAAACCAAATTAAACTCAATCGAATTTAATTGCACTGCAACAGAAACTCTCTAAATCAGGGGTGGCCACACTTTTACAAAATATATTTATTTTATAATAGCCAAAGTAATAAAAACCAATCTATAAAAAAAATACAGTAAAAACTATAAGAAACTTTGATTTTAAAATAATATTTTTGCGCGTATATGATATAGTTTTAGTTATGAGCTTGTAAAATAATTAAATTATGTTCTGCAAACTCATGATGCGCCGGCATCTTGGAACATTCAAATTAATATAGGGTGGGCCATGTAACGTTTGGAATTTGAACTATCGTTGATTTTGTTTTTATAATGACATTTATGATTTGACAGAATTTTACTTTTATGTTTGACATTTACAAAATTTGGAAGCTTTATACTTAAATAAAGTTGGGAAATAATGAAAACTTACTTCCAAAGTGGCAAGTCTTTTACTCAAACGGTAAGAAATTTACGAAACAAATTTAATACAAAAGAAGTGCCTTCAACGAAGTTTGTGGACCAATTTGTAAAGCAAGTTAGCGAAACTGGATCGTTAGTGGATAAAACAACACTAAACGTTCTTGTTCAGTGCACTCAGCCAAAAAAAAGCTGTTGCTCAGAGTGTGCGTGAACATGCATCAACATCAAGTCGTCATCGTTCTCAGGAACTGAACATTTTTCGCACTTCTCTAAAGAATTTTGCATAAAAACCTTGGTTTGAAGGCCTACAAAGTTCAATTAGTCCTAAAAATGAAGCTTCATGACCACCCAATGTGTTTGCAATTTGCCCAATGAGCTAAAGATCGTTTGGCCGAAGATGAGCATTTTTGATGAGCAATCGTGTTTTTTGATAAAGCTCATTTTTAATTTTTTCATTTTTTACATGACTATTAAACAGCTATGCATCCACAACGAGTAACCGTTTTGGTGTGGTTTTTGGTCCGGCGGCATTATTTAGCCATTTCCCTTCGAAAATGAGCAAGGAGCCGCCGTTGCCGTGAATAGCGAACGTTACTGTGCCATGCTAAACGAATTTTTGTTTTCAAAAATTGAAGAGTATGAAATGAATGACATGTGGTTTCAACAGGACGGTGTCACTTGCCATACATCCAACGTAACCATCAATCTTTTGCGTACTATTTTTAAAAATCGAATAACCAGCCGAAATTCAGATGTCATTTGGCCGCCTAGGAGCTGTGATTTGACCCCGTTAGATTTTTTTTTGTGGGGAGACTTTAAGGATAAGTGTTACGCTAACCATCTAGAGACGATTGATGCCTTTAATTTAATTTGATTCATGCGATTGGAGCCCAAACAATCAAAAATGTAGTAAAAAATTGGGTTAATTGGATAGGTTACTGCCAAGCTATTTGAATGATAATGTGTTTAATTCTTAAATGAAAATGTCCAATCTTTCTAATAAACTTATAGTTTTGAAAAAATATTCATTAGTTTTTTCTTTATAGCCGATTCAAACTTCAAAAGTTAGATAGCCGACCCTTTATAACAGGTTCTATGTTTCACTTTTAAGAGACCTGTGACCATCCCTAGATACGCACGCACAGTTGGTAGCAGAGCAGACTTTCAGTTTTAGAATAATAGTAAACACAGTAATAATATCTCATTATGTTTCAATTCTTTTCTCCAAAAAAATTTCTATTGTAGGTCTAAATTTAATATATGAATATATAATTTTATATGCGGCCCGCGGAGTTGTGATGCATTTTTAAAGTGGCCCGCAAGATCATTTGGGTTGGCTACCCTTGCTCTAAACCGACTGACCAATACCTAAATCTGAATGTATGCGACAAAATTTGTTAAAACAAAGTTCTAACAAAATTTGAATAATAAATATATTATTTTATCCGATATAAACCGTTTTTACCCATTAAACCAATTGAAAATAATTGAATCAAACCTAACAAAACTCACTTTTTTACAATTAATTACAAAACTTAACTGAAACCTAATCTAACTTAACGAAGCCATTCTAATTTAATTTAATCTAACTTTAACAGTGCATTAATACAGACTTTGTTTAATTTTATTACGATAGCTGAGTTTATTTTGAGTCTCCTGAGTTTTGTTCTGGCTTTGGTATGATTTGTGATTTTGTTAGTGATAGCTTTTAACGATGTTTTCTAAAACTTTTTAGGAAAGACTTGCTTTAAATGTGGCAACTGTTGATGGGTGCAATTAATAATCTTAAATATTTTTTCTCTCTTTCACATGTCACGTGATTAGAAGCAAAAGCCAATACTACTAAAAAAAAAATTTATTATTTATTATTAAAACTCTTCGTTTTAAAGTTATTTTTTATGTTTCAGACAGATAATATTAAAATATCTTTTTGCTTGCTCCCTATTATTATAATGTACTATAAAATCGGAGAGTGAAAAAGCGCGCGTATTTTATAGGTAAAAATAATAAATGATTGGATTCTATAAAAAGTATTGGATAAGTAAGATAAAAAAAAACATACGAAACGGGGGGTAACTGGCATCTTGGGTAATGCCAATAGAGTACAAATCATTTATGAAATAAACAGTTGAAAATGTATGTGAAGTATTACATTTATATAATATAAATATACGTTTGCAATCTATTATTATATTGCATTTTGTCATTGTATTTCTGGCGTATTCGGACAGAATACGCCAGAAATTCATTGCAAAGAAAATTTAACGCGAGGAAAAATCATGGCTACAAAGTTGCAAAAAAAATCATCGTTTTAATTTACAGTAAATGAAATTTATTGATAATAAATAATTTGTAGTTCTATTTAGTTTGTTGTTTTTTTATTGAAATAAGAAATGGTTAAATGATGAAACAAACTAAAATATTTATAAATTTTTTTCAATAAAAACAATACAACATTACCACTGAATGAAGAGAAAGTAATTGTTTTAACATTTTTTGTTTAAAATAAAATATAAACAAATTACATTTTTCTACAACAAAGTCGTTTTTCTATTTCAAATTTTTGTACTAGTTTTGAAAATTTAAATTAATTTGTCAAAAAGCGTTTTGCCCGTAAGATATCGTTGATGTGGTATAATTTTAAACCGTTTAAACTTTTTACTCCGAATGTACTAACCGGGTAGGTGAATATATAACCTCTATTAGAAACACTTTAGTCTGCTATGTCAAATATAATAAAATATGAAACTACAACTTTTGTGAATCATCAAAAAGTATTATAAAAATAAATAGTGGAAAATGTTATTAAATATAGAAACATGATATTCCATATAAAGTAAATGTTTATATAGCAAATATTTAATTAATTTTTTAAATTAATTATAAGAAAATCAATGACAACCGTTTATGACCGGTACGTTTCCGTGAGCAAACAACCAAATATATAGATATTTACGGTTTCTCACGGCAAAATGCCTACTATCTCTTTTAAATAGGTCATTCATCACATAACTTTTAACATTTATCAAAATATGTGCAAAATTATTAAACAAAACAATATGTAATTGCATATTGAGTTGACTCAAATATGTGAAAAAAAAACTGTTTTTTGCACAAAATTAATATTTTAACAAATGTTAAAAAAGGCAAATATTATGACAAATAAAATGTCGACATTTTAATTAAGGACAACAAAACTTTATTAAATATCTGTAAAATATATTTAACGACCTTTTTTAGTTTTTTTTACGACAAAAATATATATTGCACGATAAGAAGAAAGTGAAGAAAAACTGAACGGTAGGAACTTTTGTAGTACGATAACCTTGAAGAGTAATTTAAAATTGGTCCACTTAGTAATAATATAAACAATATCAATATTTAATAAAAAAAAAAAAAATATTTTTCCTAATATAAACCAAATGTTCTTATACATTTTTTGTGTTTAAAATCTGTTAAATAGACATATTTTAAAAAAGGCATGTGCATTTAGAATAATAATTATAATACAATTTGACTTATTTGTCGTGAAATATATAATTTAGTCAATAACTTCAGTATTATGTTTTTAAAATTAAGTGGTTTAAAAAAACAATAAATTCTGTTCATTGACATCTTGAACATAAGAAACCTTATATTCTCTTTTTGACGGAAAGTAAAGTAAACGATAAAAATCTAGATTGCATTAATCTAGCAGATTCTAATTATCATCTTGAACATTCATTTGCTGACCAACAGAGTGTTTGTGCCTACAACCACAAACAATAAACATATGTGTTATATTTCACCCTAGAGCAAGCGAAACCAGTTTTTTTATTTTTGCGATCAAAAATACTATGTTCCAGGAGTATCATATTTAAATTGTAAGTCTCTAGGTTTAGCGGAATCAAAGATATCGAATTTTCAATAAAATGGTGTTTTTTGTGGAAAATTTAGGAAAACCAAGGACGGTATCGTGTTTTACGAAAAATTTCTTATAAGATACATTCTTTTGAATATGATGTTTGACACACAAAAACTGAAAGAAGACAAAATATTCCTAAAAACTTAAAATGGCCGCCATTTACACTTTATTGCACCTAGAGATCTAAAATTTTAGGAATCGTCATATTTTGGTACCCCAAACATGTGTACAAAGTTTAAGCGAAATCGGAGATGTCGATGAGGGGACGTTTGTCCGAACTATTGTGGAATTACCCACAAGGAAATAAGAAAATATCACAAATTCTACTGATAGTCTTTAAAGTAAGATACATTTATTCTAGCTATTTAATTGCGAAATGAATTCAAATGCGAGTTAACGATAGGGAATTGTTGGGGTGCCGCTAGTAGTATTGTTATGGAAAACTATTAAATCCTATCACATCTACGAGATACCTTTTTATCTATAAACATATTGACACGTAGTGCGCTGTTTTTAAATTAAAATTGGTTCTTATAGGACAAAACGCTCAACAAACTCAATATCCAAACAATAAGATTTTAGTCATAACTCTTTTTATATCTTGAACTACATACATAATATTTTATATCTTTGTTTTGGGTTAAAGTTTAGGAGTTATATTTAACGAGTAAAAAATTTATGAAAAACTAAATAAAAACGCCACTTTTTAAAAATTAATTGCAGAAAAACGAATTATCGTAACAATTTTTTTTTAATTTGAAGACACAGAATGGACTTTCTTCTACAATGTGTAAAAATTTTATTCAATTATATTCAGGCGTTTTCCTGCCGAGATTGATTCTGTAAACCCTTACAATAGCGCAAGTATTCAAAGATATTTATATGTATTGACTTATGGCCAGAAACTAAGTTGTAAAAGCGTGGTACATACTACGATTATGTAGAATTGCAAAATTTAGTTTTAATCAGTGGATGAGGACAGTTAAGGTTCCCATTCACTAATATATGTAATGTACTTCTAACTCCTTAGTTAGAGTTTGTTATTATTTTTTTATTGTACTGCAGATGATACTTTTTTGTGTCACTATCATTAGTATATTGTACCTGAGACTATTGCACAATCAATATATTAGTAATAAATAATATTAGTCCAGTACTTGTTGTTACAATCTCAATACCGAAAACCGCAAATAATCAGTGAATATTTTATGCGTTGGAACCAAGCTAGAATAAAAGTATAGCTTATAATTTAGTTACTTGTAATCACTTAGAACTTGTAGTGCTTATAGAATTAAATATTAGTTACATAATCATGTAATAATTACATAACCACCAAATCATCATCGTTGAGCGTATTCAACTATAATCAAATAATGACAGCGTATTTATTACAAATTAATAAAATCAGTAAAAATGTATGTAATGATAATTATAAATTTATTACGTGTTCCATAAATAATTACGTAATCATTGCATAATCATAACCACGTAATTAATATGTATTCACTAAATAATTACATAATCATTACAAAATTACAAAGATAATCATAATTTTTTAAAACGCAAAAGAAATTTTGTTTAACTTTTACAAAATATTTTATAAATAAATATATTATAGTTAGCGCATCGATTTTGTTAAACTAACAGAATAAAGTGTTTCTTGTAAAATCCGCCTTAATCCAGTATTAGTTATCAAACTGGACAAGGGTTCTATAAATTGAAGTTGAAAAAGTGTTATTTTTTAAATACATTAACGCTCTGTACTAAAGCTTGTTGAAGCAAGTTACGATGTTTTTATAAAATATTTATGTATATATATATATATATATTAGGACTGGGGCTTAACATTTTTATTGTTAAATTTTTATGAGCGCCGGACGGAATTATATTTCAATACTAAAAAATATTATAATGAAATTTTTGTGCCAATAGACAAAAAAAAAGATAAAATCGACGACAAACTTTGAAAGAAGCTTTTTTTTGTTATACAATGTTGTTTTCTGTTAGATTTTCAAAATCAATTTGTTATTATCTACAAAGTTATACAATGCTCAAAAATAAAAATATAGGTCAAATAATCTAAAAAAAATTCATCCTAATTTGATTTTTTCTAAAATTGACAATACTCATTTTTGTTGTAAATTTTATGCAAAAAAATCATCCCAATTTGATTTTTTCCAAACATTAAATAATTTTTTTAATCGGTTTTTAAGATTATTTAAAATATCTTTTTTTACACAGTATGACCTTTTAGTTGGTGACATTCAATTTGGAAACATAAAATCTAATAGATAAACACATCGTATAATAAAAAAAAATCATTTCAGAAGTTCTTTTGTTGCTTGAACCGATTGAATAGTTTTTGAATGTGATATTTTGGTCTTGTGAAATAATAAATTTGAAAGCTTATTCTATTTGTTGACATGTTAAAAAAATCTCTCTTAAAAGTTTTTGTCTTACAACTCGGAACGTCGATGAATATTTGTTAGAACATATAGCAACCCTTGTACTACGAGTAAATATTTGTTTAGATAGTCTTGTATTTTCTTGAACAAATTCAATAAAAATATCTAAAGTAGAAATCTGCAACATTACGCCTAATGATTTAGATAGTTTACAACAAAGTATGTAAATCATTAGTTAATTTTGAATTGGCAACAATTTGAATAGCTTGTTTTTAAATAGAATTTTAGAGATAGTTTATAGATATTGTTTAAAGATCTTTAAATTTATAGATGCTATAAATTTTAGAAAAAAATAAATAATAAATTTTAAGAAGTTTTGCTGTATTGGTCGATATGGTTTTTGGAAAGTATGAAAACACCTTTCATTTGCAAAAATTTGAAAGTGACATTTGGTTATTTAAAAAAAAAAGTCGAATAAATGAAAAAATAGTTAAAAATGATATTTTTATCATTTTTAACTATTTTTTGATGTTGCCAAGAAAGTTATTATTAATACTTGCATATTTGTTATTAGGATCTATAAAATGAAGCCTGCTTATAAGATTAGGATACAATATCTTTACAAATGCTTTAAAAATGTCAAGAGCTACTGCACATTTTTTTCCATAGTTTTCCAAAGTAGATGTAGAAAATATTTTTTTGATAACTCATTGTTTAAAGTAAAATGGACCTATTATTTTAGTACTAACTGGTATTGCAGGTAAGAAGATTTAGAATAGTAGTGAGATGCAAATTAGTTTGCAAAAATGTCTGCTTTTTGCATAGAAAGTATTAAAAATTTTGAAATAAATCGCAATGAATTTATAGTTTTACAGAAATTTTAAAAAGCTAAGATATTTGATTGGCTTTGTTTCCGTCAATTCTATATTTTTTCAGATTGTATTAGATTGTTACATTATTTACAAGGTTTTTTATAATCCTGATTAGTTTGATCGAAACGATTACTGATGAATATGTAAAATGCTTTTTACTTATTTGGTTTGTTTTGGTTTAATAGCGAAATAAAATACATTTTTTGGTGACTTTCTGAATGAATATAACAAATTTAAAAAATTGTTTAATTTTTGCTTTTATTATTACAATTGGCAACTCACAAAATTGCCTATTTTGTTGGTTTACTGCCCGGATTGTTGTACCATACTTTAAATGCTATGTATGTGTTTGCTTTTGTTAAGGTTTTTAGTGAATTCAGTCGGGACCAGGTTATCAGCATTTATGTTGTTTTTTTTATTAGAGTGTTTTTTACGCTGCAAACTGGATCTTTAAATAAACTGTTAAAGTGAGGGCATGGCGCTATTGTAATATTAATTTAGATGTAATTTATAGTTGAGGTTGCTGATCTGTTGTTCAATATTGTTTGCGTTTTATTTTGCAGGTTATTATTTTTATTACTTTATAGGTTATTCTGGCTATTATGGTTATTTTAGCTCAAAGATTATAGTGTTTGTTCTAAAAAAATTGAGACATATACATATTGCAAGTGTATCTTTATTTCAGAGCTTTTAAAAGTTTTTAAACTATTAGTGTAAACTTTAGGGAGCTTTTCCTTGTTTATAGTTTGCTGTTGCTTTTACTATATTTATATATGTTATATATATATATATATATATATATATATCCATATACCGTACTTAGTCGCTTCCAAAATAGAGACTCAATATTCGTTGTCGCTTCATATATACGTTCTGACTTCCATTTTTGGAAGTCAGAACGACATGCATGTTTTTTTTGCAGATTTGAAATAAAGAAGGATAGTTATACCCAAATCCGAAAATTTGTCTGGAAGTGATTTGGCTCATCCAATATCTGCAGTACAATCTTTTAGTTCAAGCTTTTACCGCTGGCACTGGAGTAAGTTTTTATATAAATCAGTGCGTAGTACGAAATCACTTCCGTTAAACAGTAGGCATCTTGTCACTTCCTTTTTTGGCAACATTGCATTTCTACATGTTGTTTACTTTTTGAAATTATTCTAATAGCGTTTTTGTTACTTATTGCGCACTACGTCGTAAACTTCAATTATTTTGTATGATAATGATTAATTTTATAAATTTAATAAACTTATAAGTAAAAAATGAAATTTGATTAAATAAATTTAATGTTAAATGTCACAAATAAGTAAACAAATTAATAACAAATATTGATTAATAATTAAATTAAAAATAAATTTTAATAAATTAACACTTGAAGCACCGCTAAATGTCTCAACAAAAATCCATATAAAATAAATATGTTTTTATATTAATTTTGTAGCGCTAAAAAAGAAACTTGATTTATACTCAAAACTTCCGCTGTTTTAAATTGTAATTTTCAATTAATTTTATTTAATTTAAATGCCAGTTTTTGGTTTTTATTTTGTAAACAAAAAACAACTTTAAAATTTTATCTAGAAGGATACGTACTGACATTACCATAGTTTTTTTTAACTACGTATGAGTTTTATAATCTATTATTTAAATTTTTCATGAAGTTTAATTTTAATTTTTACTGCGTGAAATCTGACAAATAAGTTTTAATGTAAATTCTATAACTTATTTTTGTTTGTGCTGTTGTAGGGCCTAAAAACCAAAAATTTATTAATTTTAAGAAGTTGACATTTCTGCACGTATGTTAACAAGTGTTTTAAAAGCATTAAAGATTTTAGAGCACTAATGCATTCAAATCAATCTTAATAAATGGATATTGATTCACCAAAATAAATGATTTACCAAAATACAAATAGAGTTTATATGGCGTTTTTATGATTAATTTTTTTAATTGTGGTGACCAATAGTAATATAATAATAATAAGTATACATAAACATGTTTCTTCTTAAATTTTTTTCTTTAATTTTTTAAATTTTGAAAACGTTTTATAAATTGAAGCAATATCAATAATTAAATAAAAAAATTATATTACTGTTACATCCACGTTAGTGCTTACTATTTAAAATGTTTTTATAAAACTAATTAAACAGTGTTTTTTAAATGACTAATTTATTTTAAGAGCATACCGACCGCTACCTTGATTTGTAGTATTTTAACAAAAACGGCAACTTTGGCTTTATCACTGCTTCTACAAATAATTTGATAATCGATTTATTTTTTACCAGTAAACCAACAATCAAATGTTTTTTTAAATTATCTACATATTATATCTGCTTGTATGCAGAAAAGCTTTTTTTGCATCAACAGATATAATAAGAGCTTAAATTTGCATGTAATTGCGTCGTTGATTTATTTCATGACGCTGGAAATTGATGCACATTTAAAAATAATTTAAAACTATACATATATGCACTAAATATGCAAATATGCATCAAATATCCACTAATATGCTGTTATTGAAATATGCTCAGAAACTCAAAAATATGTAAAAATATTAGTTTTTGCCAGTTGTTTTCTTTTAATTTGTATAGATTTGTGTAAATATTATAGAATATGCAAATGCATAAAATCACAGCTTTACGCAGCTTACTTTTTGTTTTTTTATTTTAACCTGTTTTTAACTTTTATTAAAATAATATATTTTTTTTATAAAAAAAAGCAACAAATGCAAAAGTGTAATGTTAAAAACAATCAAATTATTATACGAATTATTTCAACTTTAATTATTTTTAAACTTAACAATCTTGAATATTAAAAAATCTATTATCAACTAAACACAACTCAACGCAAATACAATACCATTGCAATAAACAAATATATGAAAAGTTGGGTTATGTTTATAAAGTTATAATTTTATATGCTGCTTTTTATGTTTATTTGTACAGACCGGTTTCGGCAGTTAGGCCATCGTCGGTGTAAGTTTATATATTTTTTATGGATGTTATAATATATGTGATAATGATTTACTACTATGGTAACAGATTTTTGTTTTAAATAAAACACAAAGTATGGCCTGCTTACCCTTTGATGACCAAACATACCCCCACCAAAATCAACAATTTTGAAATTTTTGTGTCCCGTCTGGCAAAGGTAACATATAAATTTTGTTAACCGGTCTTATGAGTTCGCAACTAGTAGATTTGATTTTTACCACTCGAATTACATCGTCTGCGCTGGGAAACAAATCGATAATCTGTCCCTTTGGCCAGTCTGAAGGTAGCAAACTAGGACTAAACCAAAACACCAAATCACCCTTTTTAAGTAAAAAATGACTTGAACGCAAAATTTGAGTATGAATATATTCACAACGTTTCCAAAAAGATTGCAATAAATAATTAGACAATTTTCATTGTTTGACTAGATTTATATTAACATCTAAAAAGTTTCTTCTTGAGGATTATTTGAGAGGTCACACAAAGGCCGCAAATTCAAAATAGGTTCAACCTTAATAATTATGGTGTTAAATTTTTTATAAGATAAAAGCTGTTGTCAAATTACTCTTGGATAATGATATTTGAATGATTTTACTTTAGCCTTCCAAATTCCTCCAAAATTAAAAGCATAAGGAGGTTAAAATACTCATTCAATTTTTTGAACTGCAATTTAATCAGCCAAGACTTACCAGACATAATATTGAACAATTCCTTAAGTTTCTTTGCTGCTTCACAAAAATTACTACCTTAATCTAAAAAGAATTTTAATAGTAAATCTCTTTGGCTTAAATTTTTTTCCAAAGCTCTCAAACATGCCTCGGATAAAAGACTAGTCACACATTTTAGATGTATCGCTTGTCACCATGCAACAAACAACACCAAATAAAATTTCATTAACTTATTACATCTAAGAAGTGAAGTTCGAATAGAAAAAAAAGCCTGCATAATCGATACCAACATGGCTAAAAATCTTTGCCGGTTCTATTTGATATGCTGGCAATTTTGCATGATTGGCTGAATATGCTTTGACTTTAAATGATAACAAGTTAAACATTGAAAAATACGCTGACAAATTTAACTGTGTGTTCCCGAAATCCAATAACTACCACCAAAGAAAAGCTGAAAAGATATGTAAATGGTCTACTAACGTAATTATGTCAACTTAAATGAGCTAATTGAGTTCGGTCGATTTGACCCACCACCACGACAAAACCCTCAGAATTGAGACAAAGTCAAACTTCCATAATATTTTGAAAATTTTACATCTTTAATCAACTAATCCTTTTCCTTATTTAACAATGTCTTTTGAGTTAATTTCACTATTACCTTTATTTCATTTTTATACTCATGATAAACTATTGATCAAACAACCTTGAAAATATTGCAAAGAATAATTTTTCAGAAATATCTATAAATCGCAATATAAATGCAATAATTTCTTGAAATTTTAATAAAGAAGATAATTTGTTAAACAAATCTATAAATTCAGAATAATCTTGATTTACTACATTAGTGAACAAGTGATTTTCCTTCAGTTCAGGTAAACCTTGTGATGTCAAATTTGCTTTTTCCAAAGTCCAACTCACCATTGGTTCCCGAATAAAATCTGGACCTTTCTACCAAAACAAAAATTTACAAAGTTTAGAAACAAACAGACCCCGACTAGATGAATCTGCTGGATTTTGAACTCTTCTTAGAGCGTGTCTCCAAGTTGCTTTCGGATTCAATGCATGATTCAACATGATTTGCTACAAAAGTTTTCAACAGATACAGAGGAGTATGGATCTATGCAAAAGACAGAATACCTTATTTTAATTTTATTATTCTGATTTTATTATATATTGGAATGCATCCCGGAAAGAAATGCTCAAAAAATTTATCAAATCAAAGATATTTTCAGATTTAAAAACTACCTGATTCTCAGATTCTATAATAGAACGATGTTAACTAGCCCATTTTGCCAATTCAAACTTTCCGTAACGCAGAAGACCTATCAATTAAGCTTTTAATTTCAAAGCTTTATTCTCATAAATAGCTCTCCATGAAATGTCATTGACAAAAATTTTATTTTTCAAAGCTTCCGCTGTTAAAGAAAAAAAAATCTAACTAACTGAAGAATGGACTTTCGAGCTAAATAAAGACTAGATGTAGCCTCAAAAAGTAGTCTAGTATGTTCGAATTTTCTGATAGGATCGCTAGAATAAAAAAGCCATAAGATATGTTAGAAAACACAATCTTCTTCATTTAAAAACATCACATCACAAAACATCTGACACCTTGATGAAATTTGAAACGTGTCAATATTTGACCAATGTCTGTCTGAAGTCTTCTACCAGAGGATAGAGTATCAATTAAAGAGATTCCGTTAGAATCTTTCTCTGCAGGGTTAAATAAAAACTATTCCCACCAGACGGTTTTTCTTTTTTGACTCCATGATGCGTCAAAATATACAAAATTAGTTGTTTTGTAAGCACCAAATGACTTTTATCAATGTAGTTTAGTAATAATAATACGTTTATTTCTTGCCTTTCGGAAAATTACATTTACAAATGCATTTTTAACTTCCCAAAATTATAAAACCTAATCCTTATAAAATTAATACAACTAACAGCATTTTCTTCTCTGTTCATCTACTTTTTTTTTTTCGTTTTTTAATTGCCCTTATCCATTCTATCCCTCTTCCGTCCCCTTTCAATATCTCATTTTTTTCCATTTGTTCTTCTCTCATTTCGTTACAGTCTTTCAACATATGTTCTATAGTTTCTTTAGTCTCTCCGCACATTCTGCACATTTTCAAATCTTCTTCCATCCAAAATTTTGTCACTCGCTTTTCATTACCACATCTGAATCTTGCAATCATCTTTTTATCATTTTTACTATATCTATCGCTCTCTAGGTACATTGGCAGTTCGCTTTCTATAATATGTTCATAATTTGCGTTGTACCTAGACTCTTTCACTCGTATTCCCTTTCTTGCCTTTGTATATCTCTATCTCTTTCCATAATTTTGTACCATGTCACCCTCCCAGATTCGTTTAGTATGTTTTCGGAATATATATTTTTTTAATTCATTTCTTTTAAAACAAGCTTCCAATTGATAAAAACGTTTCAAAGCACGTTCTCTATTGTTACCTAGAACTGGACAGTGATTTGCTTTAAAAGGTAACCGAGTAATGTAGCAACCATTTTTATCTCTAAAAATATTTTTTTTAAATTCAACAGAATTTTTTTTGGAAATAATAAAGAAACTGGAGAAAATTCTTTCATCTTCCAAAAGGCACAAATCATTTGCTCAAGAGAAGGGCAAACAAATTTTGGATTTATGATCAAGGAATTTAAGACCAATTTGGTACTAATAACCTTGTCCGGAGGTGAAGTATTTAAACAAAGCTTGTTAGATTCATAAGTAGAAAAAAAAGTTCTTCAAAAGCAGCAAACCAAAATTGATGTCAAAGACCTTATTGAAACAAGATGAGTCCCAATGGGCGTATTCCTTTGCATCTCTGGATGTGTTGATGTTAGAGACCTTGTTGAAACAAGACGAGTCCTTAAAGACGTACTCCTATGCATCCAAACTAAATGTGTAATTGATTAATTTCGTGATTGACAAAATCAGGCAATTCAACGGTCAGGGCCAGTTCAGGCGACATGGTTTCTGATCACACAACCTTTTGCATCATCATATATTATAACATTTATAAAAAATATATAAATTTACACCGACAATGGCCTAACAGCTGAAACCGGTCTATATAAATATACATAAAAAACAGCATATAAAAATAACTCAATTTCTTATAATTATAATAAATGCAATAAGATCAACTCAATTATAAATAAATATATCTTTTCCTTTTTAAAGTATTGTTTTAATTAATCTTCTAATAATACGTTAATATAATAATAATATCATTAGTAAAGCTTGCTTGTTTTAATTAGGTGTTACCAAATTATTAATACATGTGCTTAATAAAATTACTTATCCGTAAAAGTCAGCATGCTGGCTGCGACATAAAGAATCTGATGTCGAGACATAATAGTTAGTTTAATCATTTTTTTTTGCTATGTATTTTAGTTTTCATCATAGTTTTACATCTTAATATTTTTATATTATTATTTAACATAATAAAAAAATTATAATACATCAACAGATCATCAAAATAAACTTGGTTACTCTTGCAGCATGCTTCTTAGTACTATAATATTTTAATTTGTTATTGATACACAAAAATGAAACATTAGTTACTAAACATAATTTATGTAATTAATAAAAATAATTTTAATTGTGTATATGTCATAAAACAACATGTATTTTGAAATTGCCTTCATTATTTAATATATTATTTTGTGTCCTAAAAAAAAATAATTAACATTAAATATTTTGTAGAATTTATTTGAGATATCCGTTTAGTTGGGCCATAAAGTCCCGATTAAGCGGAAGCAAAATCGACAGTATTATAACTTCTAAGTTACTTTTATCTACTTGATATATAAATTAGACAATTTATAAATGAAGCATACGACATGACTTCCAAAAACACGGCAACACTGTTGGAAGTAAGAACGACCTCTTCATTTAGCATTTAAAGCATATATATCGGAAGTGAGTTTGTATCTTCAACTTAACGTATATATATATAATTTTATTTTTTAGAAATTGTTTCCCCTCTTTTGAGATTTGTAATCTATAAGTTCCCCTCATTTATATATAACACACCTAAATTTAATAAAAAAATTGTAACACCCGGATGTCAGGCCGCCTTATGTACATAACGGAAGTGACAGCTTAACAGGTATCAATATATATATATATATATATACAGGGTGTCCGAAAAATACGTGTGTACAACGTTTGACGACAAACTCCTGACGTCAAAATAGGTCGATCTAAGCCGACTTAGTTATATCCAAAATTGTCTCGTTTAGCCGGTAGAGGGCGTCAAAAAAAACAAAAGTATAACAAAGTTGAAAGTATCTATTGTAAGAAACTAAGTAAAACAAAAACATTACTTAAGCAAATGTGTAAAATAACCGCCATCTTGCTGAATACACTTATTAACACTCTTTAAAAAATGATATTGGACCCTATCTAATGTCTCGGGATTATTAAAATGGTTGCCTGCATTTAAAATCCGCTGCAATAAATCATCGCGTGTGTTTACCGGAGTCTTGTAAACTTCTGTTTTAATAGCGCCCCACAAAAAGATGTCACACATATTTAACTCAGGAGAACGTGGTGGCCATTTTACTGGTGCATCATTGCCTCTTCCAATCCATCGGTTGGGATATTGATGATGTAAGTATTGCCGAACGGCAACGGAAAAATGGGGCGGGGCACCATCATGCATATACCACATTTCCCTCCGAAGTAAAAGGGGCAAATTCTCCAGAAGAATTGGTAATGTGTCTTGCAAAATATTTAAATAAATATTTCCATCTAACCTGTCTGGAATAACAATGGGGCCAATAAGGTAGTGATCAATAATACCTGCCCAAATATTAATTTTAAATTGATGCTGATGATGTGCAACTTTAATGGCATGTGGATTTTCATCGGAATAAATATGTTCGTTGTGCAGATTGGTTACCCCAGATCTTGTAAACATAATTTTTCTACAAAAATTTGGAACAAGGATTCTTTTGTTTCTAATAAATTGACAAAATGTAAGCCGCATGGGGGGATCAGTCGGTAAAAGTTCCTGGACTTTTTGTATGTGGTAAGGTTGTAACAACTGTTTTCTTAAAACCTCATTGATAATCGTTTTAGGAACATTTAACTCACGTTCTAAGAGACGGGTACTGGTACTTGGTTCTTTTTCAACTCTTTCCAGAATCATCTCTTCTGTTTCCACAGTTCGAGTTGTTCGCATACGACCCCTGCCTTCAAACTTTTTCTCAAAACTGCCCGTTTCCCGAAGATGACGTTCAATATTGGCAAATGTTTGGTGGTTTGGTATTCGACGGTTAGGAAACCTCTCCATGTAAACCCTAACACTCTGACGCCCATTTCCTTGACAAAACGCGTATACCAGGAGCATGTCAACTTTCTGAGAGTTTGTATAATTTTCCATTTTTAATGGTAAAATGAACTTGTAATTCAAGAATGTTGATCGTATACTTGAGTAAATTTCATAGACTGGTGACAATTTGTCAATAATTGTCAAATTATTAAACGCCATAGCAACAAGGTCACTTAAAATATTATTGTTACAGGTAATTTCTTTTTAATATTTACAAATTTTTGACGCCCTCTACCGGCTAAACGAGACAATTTTGGATATAACTAAGTCGGCTTAGATCGACCTATTTTGACGTCAGGAGTCTGTCGTCAAACGTTGTACCCGTATTTTCCGGACACCCTGTATATATATATATATATATATATATATATATTTATAATATTTATTTATTTATTTATAATGACTGTTTGAGATAACAGTGCAGAGTTCAGATGCGTTTGAGCTTAGTGTTGCTGGTGTTGTCACTTTTTTGATATAATATCTTAAAAAATAGCACACAGCATTGCTGCAGTTGGTTTTGTATGCATGCAACCTGTTGTACTTAGGCATGCCATTGCGACTGATTTTGTTTATTTACGGACGTTTTCTTTAGTCGAGACAGTTTCAGTTTTGTTATATATTTTTAGATGTGTTATCACGATTAATAGTGTTTGTTTTAGTCTATTACCAATTTCTGAGAGTATGGTAGTAGTGCAGCTTGCCATTTTGATCTATTGCACAGGTTTAAAAAAAAATGTAAGATTTGTTGAAAGATAAAATTTAGACTGAGTATAGTCACAACGATTTTTGTTTTACTATAAATCTAATTTCTCTATATGGCAAAATGCAATACACGAAAATCTCTTTCAATCCAGGTTTTTTTATGGTAATGTTTTTGATTGTACAGGCGCTACGTGGTTTTTTTTTTGCAAGGTGGGGTGGAGCCATTTGTTTGTCCCTTGAGACCCTGCATCAGTTTTAGTTTGGGACACAGTGTTGCTATGGCTAAACACTAACTTATATCAATTTGATTAATTATTTGGATATGTTTTGTTGGAGTTTTTACCAGGTAGGTCTTTTTCTCGGTTTTACCTAGGCTCAACCCCAGGGTGATGACAGCTACTTGGAAGTACTTTGGTTGTCCTACTTATTTATAGCCAATTTTTATAATGAACAAGTCGCATATTGCAACTGTTTTAACAAACATTTAAATAATGATGAAATATTGGATATGACCTTTAGCAGTAGCTTTGTTTTGCTGAAAATAACCAGTGTGCAATTTATTGTAGTGTAATTGTTAAAAAAGTCTGTTAATATTATAGTGCTTCCGGTCTGCATTGTTTCATCAAAAGATATAAGTCCATTTATTCTTTGTCTTAAAATTGCAACCCAAATACCAATAGAGTGTAAAGTTGTTTTGTGTAAATTATAGGGATTGACTACAACCACCAAGCTTTATTGATAAAACGGTTTTATCCAATATTTCATAATTATTTATACCTTAAACAACATCTGTAGCTACAATGAATAGCCTGTTAGGAGGTATCATCTTACTGATGCATAATTTGTAATTTGTGATTTATAATTGTTTTGTAAGTTATTTTGGAGACTGAAGAAAGTACCAGATGCCATTCTCATTGATAGTTCTACTGAGGTTATAAAAGCATTCTGTTCTTGTATAAACATTATTGTACTGTAACTTAAACATCCAATTCATTTGCATAACACATTTACACTATTTCAAATTACAGTGCACTTTACAATACTTTACTCGCGACTTGCCTAAAATGAAGAAAGAAGAAGAAGAAGATGACTTTACAATATATAATTGATTATTAAATTGACCTAAATATATTTTTAATAAACATAAACCTTAAATAATAGTAGAGAGAAAGAAATATTACAATGGAAAGGGATATGACTGTAAAAAAGTAGAAAGAATGAGAAATAGTAGAAGAGTTGTGTGGAAAAAATTAACAATGCTTGATAGAGATATAGAAATGCATGAGAGAGGAACAAGAGTGAATGAATCAAGGAACAATGAGAAATATGCAATGATTATAATAGAAAATAATATTCCAAAATACCTTAATAATTCAAAATACAGAAAAACAGAAAAAAAGATACTTGCAAGATTTAGATGTGGAAATGAAGAAAAATTTGCAAATTTTGGATGAATGAGGAAAGCAAATTGTGCAGAATATGTGGAGAAACTAATGAAACAATAGAACATATGTTAAAAGAATGTATTGAATTAAAAGAACAACAAATTGAAAGAAAAGATGTGTTGAAATAAGATGGAAGAGGAATAGTGTGGATGAGAAGCGTTATTAAAAGAAGAAAGGAAATGGATAAAGACTGTAGAGTTTAAGTGGTATTATATGATATTATGATGATCACGTGGTATAATTTGTTACAAATTATGATAATATAAGTTTTGTTAAATAAGCTATATCAATTAAGTTACGTATAAATTATTGTAAAATTATTGTAAAATGTAATGTAAATACTTTTCAAGGCCAACTGGCATGAAAATAAACTATTATTATTATTATTACCTTAAATAATGTCTAATACACAATTTAAGTACCCAATTAACACAGTTTGTGCATAACACTTTACATTATTTACAATTATTTTTTTCAAGTATTTTTGGAAAAACTATTAGTAGTTTAGTGTTTACCGGATTTTTAGCCTGTTTCCTCTGAACCAATAAATCCTAAAAGTTAGCAGAACAAACGTTAATTTTTATAGATATTTGTCACTTTTTAAATAACGTTAATAAACATAATGGCAAGGTTAATAATTGTTTTATTTGGGCGCATAATTTGTTACAGGGTTCAAGCCCCTGAAGCGTCAGAAGATTAAAAAAAAATGCATTTATTAATTCAGGACATTAGTTTAATATATGCCTTGTCAGTATCTAGAGCGCCTCCATTCTCTCAATTAACGGGTGAGATAGTTTATATTTGTGTTTTCAGGTACATATTCAAAGGCAGTTTCTGCGGTACACAAGCGTAAGCTCTAAAACTATTGGCACTTGCAACTGAAAAAAAAATCATTATTTATTTCACATTTAACAATACAAGGGTTGTAATGTTCCATTAAATATTTTTGTACTCGGTCGGTTGCTAACATCTATATTTTTGGTTTTGATATAAAAATCTAAGTTTTCTCAACAATTCTACAAACAACAATTTTTTTTAATAATGTATAAAGTAATAAAAAAAAAATTTAATTTTTTTTAAATGTTTTTTTTAGTGTTGTTAGTATTGACCACTTTTTACGTAACAAAAAGCATACACTTTTGCAAAGTGTTAGAGCTACTTTAAAAAAAAAAAGATTATGTGAGATTGTAACCCCAAGAAGTCAAATTGAACGGGATTTTAAATATTGATTTGTTGTTTAGTTTAATACTTAATAGGTTGATAGGTTGATATTTTGGATTTTAACTTGTAAACAGTAATAAGTTAGTTTTTTTTAAATAAAATTGTTGGTGTCAAAACTAGTCTACTCAGATATTGTCTCAAGATGATTGTTTATAGATGTTATAGATTTTTAAAGCACAATTTTTTTTTTAAAGTTTGTTTTGTAAATGGATGGATTTTGATTTGCAAAAATATTTGTTTTCTTTTTAAGTTAGTTAACTTTTAACTTTATTATTACGAAGAGGAAGTATTCAAGATTTTAAATTGCCTTGCAATAAATTTATTTTATTCTGTTTGTATTAAATTGTATCAATATTTACCAGTATTTTTATAGACCTGATTAGTTTGATTAGAACAATTTCTCATGAATTTATTGAACGGTCTTTATTAGTTGCTCGTTATGTCTGAATTTAGTACAAGTAATTTGGTATAATAATAGAATATAATAAATGTATTGATTACTTTTTAAATGGTGAGTTTTTTGTAAGTTAATTAAACAATAGTACCAAACCTTTTATCTGAAATAATGATGACACTGTAGATACTTCCGAGGCCTAGTATCTAGCCCAACTACACTCTTATATTAAATGAAATGTACGGTACAGTACATATAAATGAAAAGCTCTTTTACGTTCAAAATTAATTAATACATAATAAGACATCATATAATATTAGCGTTTTTTACTTGCTACCAAGTCTAAACAAGGAGTTTGAGTACGCAAAGTTATCTAGATTTAGCTTTTTTAGCAATAAATAAGGTGTAAAGTATTTTGGGCCCGAGACTTAGCGCTAAATCATTTGTATATTTGATGTATGGTAACGGGAGAGTACATCAATGACACATTTATTTTAACTTAACGCTTTAATGTGATAAGCTCAGCGTGGATTATTATTTACATTTACTGAATTTGTATTGTTGAATTTGCTAATACAAAAAGGTACAAATATATAGATTAATCAAGATTTGATAATTAAAAATAAATATGCATGGATACAATATAACATATTTGTATACATTATTATATTTAGTGTTAATAATAATATGTTTTCAAAATTATAAACATCAAATAAAGGTTTAGTTATTTAAAAAAGGGGTTTTGAACTCTTATTATTAGATAAATAAATATTATAAAATAAAAGCTTTTTTGCTTAATACATTTTCAAATGCATTGAAATTGCATATCTATTCAATATAGTTTATTTAGATTCCAATATTTTTAATTTTAATTGGCAAGATATAGTTTAAAAGCTGCTTTTGTTGTATCATATAAACCTTTAGGATGTAATAAATGCTCACTTAAACTTTTTAAATCATACATGGGTGATCGCATAAAATCCATGAAATTGCGATCATCCTGTAATCGACGAAACGATACATCCTTCTTCTTTTGATGATAGGTTGCATGCACCATTAAGACATTCACTCGATCTTTGGTTTAGAAATCGAAATCACGTGTTACATGTCACTATCAATTATTTAACCGATGAAAAAGCAGATGTACAAGCTGTATAGATTATCCGCTCTCACCTATCCCTATTGTAGAAGTAGGTTCTATTTATGGGGGTAGTTCAATTGAAGCATGAAAAATCAGTACAAATCTCCGACTTTCACAAAGACCTATGAATTAGTGACGCGTTTACCCACTCAATTGTTATAATATTAGACAGATTTGGTGCCAGTCTACCCTTATTACTGGAAACACCTATTGTATAATACATTTTTGCGCTTTTATTATTTGTTTGTGCAAATAATAGTTGAAAACCGCTATTGTCGCCGTACACGATCGTAATTTTAATTTAACAAGAATTTAATCATAAAATATTATATGGTCGCACACCGAAGCAAACCTTTTACTACTTTTATACGCGTTATATTAAAGAATGGTGATGTATGCATGATGCTGCATAAACAGGAGAACAATAAATGAAAACTTTTTCAGACTAAGAAACTCATTAAATGCGCGGTTTATTTGTAATTCATTAACATTTATAGATTTAATCTAGCGACAAATTCTAAGTATACTTGAGATGTGGTATTTTAACATATTTTTATTTGTTTTGATATTTAACACTTCCCGAGGTCTCTTTAAACTATTTGAAGCGCTGTATGCTTTTCATTCACTATTTTTGTCTCATTAAAAACCAGTTTATAATATTTACTTCTAACTAGATTATGGTGTTCTATTTATATTAGAATATTTATTGATTTTACATTACATATTTGGTTAAACATTTCGAGTTATAATAATAATTTTTTTATTTAATGTTGTTATATGAATGTAATTATGTATTTTTAAGTTTTTGTTATTTATGTTTCTCATTATTTCCCAACAATACACCTTTGTGGACAATAATGGAATTTAGTTAATCTTTGTAAAATGTGCAACAATTCCAAATATTTAATGCATTGTTTTAAAATTATTCAGACAGCAATGTACACCTACAAAATATTATCACATTGCAAGTTTACATCTAATAAGTCTATAAATAAACTTTTAATTGACACAATTTAGAACTAGATTAATTGATTGTCAATTATAACAATTTGTTTAAGTTGCGATGAAGGCAACGACGCTGCGAAAACGTTATCTATTAAAAATAAAAGTTGTACGATAATAATACTTTAATTAATTAATACTATCCTAAATTCAATCTAATTAATTTAGAGTCATTTAAAAAAGAATATCGACTAAACAAAATCTTCTACTCTCAGTATTTCATATTGTTATTACTTTCAGTTTTTGCCAATTTTTACTCTTCTTTGGTGTACTCCCATTTCTTTGTAGCTTTGTCGAATTTCAGTGATTATGTCACTCGTTTTCATTCAACTGCACTAAAAGTGGGTCTAGGACACTTCGGCGCCGCCATTTCGGCGCGGCCGTTTCGGCGCGGCCAATTCGGCGCCGGCCGTTTGGGCGCTGGCCGATTCGGCGCCGGCCATTTCGGCGCCAAAACTTTTCAAATAAAACATAGTATATACATATATATTATAATCATAAAAATTTATTTGGTGTTTTTTACTATTTTATATTTTTAATTCTTTTAGTTAGACTATTATCCTTTATGTTTTTCAGGTTATTACCCATTATTAAAAAGTAATCATTAATTACCCATAAGTTATTTGCGAGCCAAAATTATGTTTAATTATTATAACATATATTGTATATTTGACAATTTAAATATGTACGTACATATATTATGATTTTTATGTATAATTTTTGTTTGATATGTTATGTAATTAATATGTATTTTATATTTTATTTATCATACATTATTTGTTATGTCTCATAAAACAAATCAATTTTTATTATAATGTGTATATAAATTTTTGTTTTATTTGAAAAGTTCTGGCGCCGAAACGGCCGGCGCCCAAACGGCCAGCGCCGAGGTGTCCTCGCGCCGAATCGGCCGCGCCGAACTGGCCGCGCCGAAACGGCGGCGCCGAAGTGTCCCATTCCGACTAAAAGTTGCTCTTGTCATGCCGACTTAATTTTTTTAGGCAAATACTCGCTTCTGATACAAAAACAGCAATAATAGCGTCAATTCTATTTCTACACATAATTAAGTATTTTAGTCAATTTATAGTTGGAAATAGCAGAAAAAATATCCAAATATAGAAAAAAATGTGTTTATAGATACTTTTGTATGAATTTTAATGATTGCAAATATAATTTAACTAAACTATTTCAAAATATAGATTTATTCTTTCTGGACGTTCTCGTAAAAAATAAATTGATTGTCAAATATATGTAGGAATAAGAATGGATACCTAACTACTGATGCGTTTTAATAGTAAAGCAAATTATTCTACTGCTGCTATTTTGTGTGCCATCTTAGTTAAACTTTGTATATAGAGTTATTTTTCCAGTACAGTAATTAAAAACAAAAACTTAAAAACTTTTAAAAATGGTAAAACTGCACTACTTTTTTACGAGCATTAGTACAAAATTCAGTTTATTGAACATATAAAAAATCACTTGCAATCTAGATGGCAAGCACATAAAGTTTATAATAAAAAAATTAAATACACTACGTAAATAGCTTATGTTATTTGTTATGAGTTTAACTATTAAAAAAAAATATATTTATTACTGCAAAACAAAAACAAAAAGCATATACAAAGTTTAACTATAATAGTAAAACGTCAGCAATACGTGTAATAATGTTGAGTTGAAATTTGTTTTAAATAAGTAGGTCCGTTTAGAAGATATTAATTGTTTATCACAAACGCGTTTTGATCTTAACTTTGGATCTAATTAACTAATTGCAGTCCGAAACATTTTAATAGTTACTTTGCAATGTTAATAACCTACAATGCGTGTTTTAAATGTTTATAAAATTAAAATGATAAAAAAATGTAAGATTTAATGTTTATCAAGTCATACACAAAATGCTCGGGTATCTAGTATATCCATATATTTTTGTTATAATTCTACAAATCAAGATAGCGGTCGGAATTGTTTTCAAATAAAGTTTTTCTCTTTCATTTTTATTTATTTATTATTAACTATTTTTTTTACTTTATAAAATTTATATTCATTTTTTTTTCTTTCTTAGTCGCACTTACTTTATTATTAATGTCAGTGTAAAATATTTCTTTACTGTCTATGGTTGAACCAATATATTTAAATTTTGTCACCTGCTCCAGTTTTTCTCCGTTCATTTTAATCTTTATTACATTTTTATTTGCTTTGTCTTGTCTATATTTACTCTTAATATCTTATAACTGAATGCACCCTGCCAGATTATTAATTTTTTTTAATGTTATGTCGTCTGCACTTTTTGTTTTTACTATTAGTTTTATATTTATGTGTCTTATCGTAACTCAATTTCTCTTTTTGATTTGTCATCCATCAGTGTAATAAACTATAATTGACTTAGGATACCTTGTTTTTTAATTCGCTGCTTTGTTCTAAATTTTCTAGACTTTTTGTCTTGATATTGTTTCTTTTGTTTTTGCACAGCGTTTTAATTGCTTATATATAGTTTTCTATTTACTCCTTTATTTTCAAGGTTCTTCTATGCTTCTTGTCTTAGGATGCTATTTTTTTTTCAGATCTATAAAACAAAGGTGCGTTGTCCTAAGCGCCGTAACCAAGCCTAAATCTACTTTGTAATCGTTAAATTTTTTCTAAATAATATCTTTAGGATTAATTTGTGTTTTTTTTCTGGAACGTTTAATAGTGATATTCCTCTATACTTTTACATTAACTGCTATTTTTTTTGTAAATAGATATAATAACTGCTACTTTCTAGTCTCATGGTAGTTTTTCATTTAATCTTTTATGTTAAAAGTTATTTTATATTTATTTTCTTGTGTGGTTATTTGCTTTTTCCAGATCTATGAAACAAGATGCACTTCCTTGTTATAATCCAGGGTTTTTTCGGCTATTTGTCTTAAAGTAAATACGTGGTTTTGAGCGTCGTAACCAAGCTTGAATCTACTTTGCAAATTGTCCATTTTTCTTCTATTATTTTTTTAAATTATATTTGCTTTGTTTGTAAATTGTTTCTACGATTTTTAATAGTAATATCTTTTATAATTTTTACTTTGTTTGCTGTCGTTTTTTTTTTTAAATGAAAATAATAACTGTTTCCCAGTTTCCTGGTAGCTTTTTGTGCTTTCGAGCCACTTAGCATAACTTTAGTAGCTGTTTTTGACTTATCTTTTTTATATATTTTATTTCTTTAGGCGTTATACCATAATGTCCAGTAACTTTTTTTATTTTGATTTTACTCATAGTTGTGGATAATTTTTTGTAGGTTATTTTGCTTTTACTATTTTTTTTTGTTGTGTTACTTTCTTTTTAGTTTTTGTTATATTAGTTAGTTATATTATTGCTTCCACAGCATTTTTTTTATTTTTTCTATCTGTTCATATGTCTTTTTTACCAGTTTCTCATTTGTGTTTGCAGTTTTCTTTTTCTAAATTTTCTTAGTATCTTAAAAAATAGTTTTTGCTTTTTTTTGCTGTATTCTTTCATTTTATCTCAACTTCTCTAACGTTACGGTATTAAATTTTGTTTGCTTTAGGTTTCTGTTCCTTGTATTGCATGTACACTAGACAGCTTCTTAATTTTTTTTTGTAGAATTTTGTTGGGTGCACCTTCAGAAAGTGATCTATATGCAAAAAAAGTAACCCATGTCAAATTTCAGCCCTTAAGAATCAAAAGAACACTTGTCGCACTGCCTTTGAAGTTTTAAAAATAAACCTTACCTTACTTAAAAAACATTATTAAAATATTTCAAAATTGACAAAATGAAAAAAAAAAAAAATGTGTACAATATATTTAAAGGTTTTCTAAATTAAAAAAAAAATATAGACCTACACCTCAAATTCTAAAATTATTGTTTACGAGTCTAATTTTATTTTCAAAAATTAAATTATAATAAAAATATGTTAATTTAAAAAAAAATTCAACATATTATTATATTATAAAATATTGATGTCAAGTTTCAAGAAGAACCTAATTAGCAAGGTCTCAATTGCTTCTTGGGGACCCAGGGTATGCATCTGACTCAAATCTGGAAGGTATGATTCTTATTTTATTCGTGTTTTTTTTAATCTTAAGGGCTGAAATTTGGCATGGCTAACTTTTTTTGCATAAAGATCACTTTCTGCACACACAAAAATTGCACAAAGTTTTTCGGTACCTTTTCTTTACTCCTACTTTTTTAAGTTTATATGTTTTCTATTTTTTTTGCTATTGACTTTTACTTACTTATGCAAAAGCAGCACTTGTCAGTTTGAAACACATTAAAAACCCTAATTAATATTTTTAGTTATTACACAATTAATTATATAACTTAAATTTTCATATTGAATAAAGAATAATCATGTTTTATATAATTTTTTATTTATAAACACAAATCAATAATGTTAAATATAATTTTTATAACGGTTTAAATTTTTTGCTTTAATTGCCTATTGTTTTTCTCTAAATTTATGCTAAATTTAAATTGAATTCTTAATAAATAACTCATAACATGATAATAATATGCTATGTATTTAAAAAACATGTCTGATAAACATAAATATTATACGATTATGATTTTAAATATTCTTGGAGGTGGTATGCTTTAGGTCAGAGGTACAGTTCGACGAAAACTACTAATAAAAAGTAGAATAGAAACATTTTGTATAAAGCAGCGATTTATAAATCTACAGGGTGAGTAAACAATTTTTAATAATATTTTATTGTTTGAAAATATTTTCATGTTAACGACATAAATAAAATAATAACTTTTATAAAAAATTAAAACAAATTTGCATAGATATACAATTATAGATATATACATAATTAACTAAATGTTATCAAATATGTTAAACTTTGTTAAAAAGCTTTATTGAGTATTGTAGACAAAATAACTGTCAAAATTAGAGAATTGCAAAAGTAATTATTATTATTGCATTATTTCGTATTAACCAGCTACATAAGAAAATAACCACACGGTATACAAGGTTATATATAAAATGAGCCGTGGATGATATAGGTGACAGTTTTGTAGTTATAAGAGGCGACCGCCCATGTCCCTATCATTGTTTAAAGTCGCTGGTGTGACTTCTTGTATACCATAAAAATAAAATATATACCTGTTGCTTGCCGATGTTATTTTTATAAATAAAAATAATTAGATTCTATATATTTATTTGAAATATACGCATTGCAGATATATAATAATTTATTTCAAACATTTTACAGAAATTTCAAATGGTAATGTTACATAATAGATATTCTTATTACATTACAATTTTTTGTGAATATAATATATTTTATGATACACTGTTTTTAATTATTATTAATTAAAATTACGTTTAAAATAGTCTTAATAAAAAATCATAGAGCTCAGTTACTATCTCAGTATAGATATTTATTAGCTCCAATTATTCTTCGAAAACCAACACTTAATAAAAAAATCTTGCCAATTATTTTTTGTTGGTAACCAAAATAAAATTACTAATATTTATTATTATAACTTTATTGTGTGTAAAGCTTCTTATTTTGGTTGTTGCTCGAGTGATTGGTTCTAGTTTTCTAAGAGATCAGCAAGTAAATGTGAAGTTTGCTATATCTGTTTTCAAAATAAACTCTATAAAAGATCATTGGAAAAAGTGGTATTAGTGGCACTTAAGAATGATTCTCTGCGTAAATCCTGTTGTTATAATGTTCTTGTCAAACTAGTCTAAATTAGGCAGTAGTTCAAGGTATGCAGGTTATTGCCTCGCGGATTTTCACACAGAATCTGTGGCACGCATCCTGTTTCTTTGTCTCTGCCATCTTTCCATTGTTTTCTCTCTTGCTCTTAACTTAGCTTCTTTTTTACTGGTTTCTTCTTTTATTAGTTTTTTTATTTCTATCTTTTGTTTCTTGCTGCTGTTGCTATTAACGTTTTGGTTTCTTCTCCTAGGCCTCCGTTGTTTGGCATGAGTCTACCAAGCTTTCTATCCATTTCCTTTGTTCCTATGACCGCTTTCTTAACTTGTTCATTCTATACCTTTGATTCAAGTGTCCGTGGTATTTGATCATTTTCTCTATGGTTATCATTTAGTCTCCTACATGTATCTTACCTATTCCTCTAGTAGTCCTCTTAGTTGATAGGCAGGCCGCTTCTGTTTTTTGTGTTGCTAATTTTAATTTCTTATTTTTCATGCATAACTGTATCATATCTATTGCTAGCTCAAGTCTTCTTTTTATTACTTCTACTTCTACGTCCTTACTTACTAGTGCTACGTCGTCTGCAAATGCTGTTATTGTCACGCTTTTTGGCAACTTCATATGAAGTAACTCATTATAAACAAGGTTATATAGTTTTGATACTAGTGCTGAGCCTTGTAGTACCCCTCTTGTAAGTTTGAATCTTTTTTTCTTGGTCACTAGGTTTCTACCCTGTAAGTAGCTTTATATGATCTTGATCGTTTTCCTGTTCAATTCTCTTTTCTTTGCCGCCTCTATAATTGCTTCCTATAACACGCTGTTAAACTCGTTCTGTATGTCCAACGCTATCATTACAAAGTGTTGCCTTTTCCTCTGGGTTCTGCTGTTTGCTTCTTTTGCAATTGCTTTTACTTTGTCTATAGCTCCTAAGGTTGTTCTTTTCTTGGTAAATCTGTATTGTTTCCTTTCCCACCCTCCTTTTTTTTTCTATTTCTTGTTCTATTCTCCGTACAATGACTTTTTCCATTATTTTAGGTAGTGTGTTTATTAAGCATATTGGCATGTATGACGTTGCTTTTTCTTCTATTTTCTTTTTCACAATCAGTTCTAGAGTAGCCTCTTACCAAAATTATGGAAATATTCCGTCTTTTAGGCATCTGTTGATTATTTGAGTTATTTGTACCTTCTTCCCGTCTAGAGCTGCTTTAACAATCTTTGTTGTTATTCTCCGTTATCCTTTTTACTGTTGAGAAGAGTGATTCTTTTTCTTCTTTTTTTTTCTGGTTCTTCTACCGATTCTCTTCGAAAATAATTTTTTAATTATGTCTTCTTCTTTTTCGTTTCTTTTTAGGTAGACTCCCGTTGGTCTTTCTCCCAGTTTGTTCATCACTATTTTGTACGGTTTTCCCCAAGGATCACTGACAATATATACCATCATTTCTTTCTAGCATCTTCTTCTGCTATCTCTAATTACCTTTTTTACAATTTTTCTGTAGTTTTTTTTTTAAGTTTCTCTTCCATTTCCTCTGTATTTTCTGCTTTTTGTCTGCTTTTTGAGCTTCCTCCTTGTTTGTATTGTTTTTTTTTTGCATTTTTTTTATTTTCTTGTTTTCTTTATTTTCTCTTTGTTCATTCTTCCTACGTTCTATCTATCTTCTCTCGTGTACTTCTGTTTTCCTTTTTTTCTTTGTATTATATTGTATATGTTTGTATAAACTCAGTGATTCTTCTTCTGTCAAGGTCCATTCATTCATTATACCTGCCATTTCCCATGTTGCTATGGTAATGCCAATATGTGATTTTGATCTTTCTTGTACGACCGTACGTTTGTCTCCTTTGTCGCAAATGGTTAGTTTTAACACAGTTATTATCTTCTCTAATATTTTCATTTTAAATATCTTTTGTTTCCTCCCTATCTCGGTGATTTTGCATTGAAATCCTCCGACTATGATTTTTTTTGCTTTTTTTGTCTTCCTTAACGGCTCTTTAATTTTTTAATCCATTTCCGATAGTATTCTATTCTGCAGTTTGAACTGACATAACAGCTGTATACTATCATACTTTCAACTTCAGCCCACACTATTCCCTCTTTTGGTGTTCCCCATCTTTCCACTTTGTCCCTACATTTTTCCATAGCTAAAATAGCCGCATCTGTTTTATTGTCTCTTATCCACTTACCATTTAGTTTGTTTTTATTTGGTTCATTTACTATCACCAGGTCTATTTCCTCTATCTCTGCTGTTGCTATCAATATATCGAACGCCTCCCTAATGTTTGTTTGTATAAATTTATACATTTTGGTTTCATATCTGCTCCTCGTGTTGTCTCCAGATACTGGGGTCGTTGTCCTCTATATACTTCTTTGTTGTCATCGTTTCTTTTTTCTTTGTAGCCGGACATCTTCTATGTCCCGTTCTGTGTCTTATTGTTCTGCATTCTATATTCTATAACAGAGAACTGTTCTTGCATTTGGCAACCTGGTGTCCCCCTTTTTTTTCGCATTTTATGCATAGCGATGACCTATCTTCTCCTTTGCATTCCGTCGTTACATGTCCTTTCATCCAGCATTTGTAACATATTTTTACGTTTGCTGTTACTTTCTCTACTTTGCACCTTATGAGTTTTATGTTTTTTTTTTCTTATTATCTGTTCTGCTGCTTTTTCTGTTCTTTTTGACTATAGCTGTTTGTTTTTTTCTATACCTTTTCTTTATGGATATTATCGTACTTCTTTTGTTCATAATTTCTTTCATTATTTCTTCTCTGGTAGTCTCTGGACTAATATCTTTAATAATTACTAGTTCTGAGAGTACGTTGTTGGCTTTTCTTATATTGTAACCCTTCATTCTATTCTTATTTTTTCCATTTATTTTTCTGTCTCATTTCCCTTTGTTATTAGTAACAACTCCCTTTTTTTGTTTCTCTTATCTCCTTAAATGTAGATCCTTTTATCTGTAGTTTTGCCTGCCTCAGCAAGTCTGCATATGTTACGGCTTGTTTGCTCGCTATTATAGCTCCTGTTTCTGTTCCTGGTCTTCTTTCTCTATTTGTCTCTAATACCTGTACCTGTGTTGGCACGCACAGTCTTACTTTTGTATGAGTTTTTCTTCCTGCCACCTCCATAAATTTTGTTGCCTCTGTTAGCGCTATTCCAGTTGGTATCGGTATACTTATTTCATAGATATTCAATACATTTGCTTTGCTAAGATTTTTTTCTATAGCCATTAGAATTTTTATCTCCTTTATCCCTGCTGTTTTGACTCCTGTTTAATAATGTGTACTTTTCCCACGTTTTTTTCGCTTAAATTTCTTAATAGCTCTACATATGGAGTTTCTTCTTCTCCTTCTTTCTCCATTAATTTTGGGTATTTTAGTTTGGCTTGTAGTATAATGACCCTTAAAAATGTTTGGGATTATGTAACCATCTATTGTACGTTTGTGTCGCTCTAGTAAAAATGCGTAAATAAAGTTGCCTATCGTAGGATTTAATAATAAAAATATTTTTATATGTTTACATTGCTTAAATGTTTATAAATATAAATGCAGAATAGAATAGAGCCATTCCCATTTTTAAACGTCCCATTTCTAAAGTAGGATTCACTAATAAAAATATTCTCTTTATTTGTATACATTCTTATAACCTTGCTTGTTTGACAGCTGTCATAGTTGAACTGCCAAAACAAATAGTATAGTATACAATATTAAAAAGGCGGCATATTTAAAGTGAGTACCTAATCCCATTCATTTATAGAGACCCTGTAGAATACCCGGTTTTTTTCCTAGTTTGTCATTGTTTATTAATACTTCAGTATCACTCTCTTTTCCCATTATTGGATTTTTTCCACTATTACAAATTTGTAGTCCATTTTTCTCCATTCTTTGTTAAAGATTTTTTTTATGTCGTCTTTATTCTGTTATCTCTTGGTGCGAGATGAAATGGTTTTGGATATTTTCTTCCTTCTTATCTCCAGTCTTTACTGTTAGAGACGACATTTCTTTTCCTATTTTTTTAAATTTTATGTCTTTTGTTCTGTTTTTTGAATTTCTTTGAACTTTAGTCTCTCCATATTCATCTGTAGGAGATTTGCCACCTTTTTAATTTCCACTTTAGTGTTTGAACACTCACTGGTTGAATTTCTAAGTTTTCTAATTAATTCTCAAATTATTACAATTGTTTTAGGGTTATTTATTCTTTTTGCTTTATTGCCTGGCGAGTTTACATCTCTTTCCCTTTTTGTGGTTTGACCCCGGGTTCATCTTTTTTTTAAATTCCAGCGGTGTTCTTTGTAACTTTCCGTTTTTTTTAAATTGCATTAATTTCCTGTTCCCGCGGTAAATGTTCTATTGCGTAAACACTAAACGTGTCGCTCGTCACAACACGAGTGTGTTTTTAAAACACGACTGAACTATTTTAATGTGTCCTTATCACAGTTTTTACATCTATTGCATTTTTACAAAACTTTTCTTGCACTTCTTATTACTGTTTGTATTAATTCAGTTCTCTACTTTTTAAATTTCCTATATAATCATCAGCTAATCACTAATTAAATCTCCGTTAAGCACTTTTGCAAACACGTCCATTCTCCGTCGGACGTTAACCGCGACTAATAATAATAAGTAAGTATAGATTTGGAAAAGTAATACATAAATAAACATTTAAGCAAAATGAATAAAACCAATAAGTAACAAGTTGGTAGCACTTGGTTTTAATTATTACTGTACATATTAAATCTGAAAAATAATAATATATTTTGATTGTTTGTAACAGATATAAAATTATATCTAAATAAATCATAATAGACTAAACATATATGTAATCAAATTGTTAAAAAACAATGTCGTACCACTAAAATACACTGATAAATATTTTCAAAGCCAAAACACTTATTGTCTGTTTTTGGGTTTGCTTTTGTTTTTTTCATTAAACTATATTTGACTACAAGGTAATTTCACGATACTTTGGACAATCGGCTCCACATTGATATCTCCGATTTTGCTCAAATTTTGTACACATGTTTGGGATACCAAAATATGATAATTCCTAAAATTTTAAATCTCTAGGTGCAATACAGTGTAAATGGCGGCCATTTTAGTTGTTTAGGAGTATTTTGTCTCCTTTCAGTTTGTGTGCTGTAAATAAACAAAAAATAGTAAAAAATCATATTCAAAAGGGTGTATTTTAAAAGAAATTATTTGTAAAACACAAATCCGTTCTTGGTTTTCCGAAATTTTTCGCGAAATATGGAAAAATCACTATTTTGATCATAAATTCGATATCTTCGATTCCGCTACACTTGGAGACTTGAAATTTGAATATGATACTCCTAAAACAAAATACTTCTGTTCCAAAAAACTGGATTTGCTTGCCTTAATAACACATAATTGCTAAAAATAGGTAATGTGTACAAAATTTGTGCAAAATCGGAGATGTCGATGTGGGGACGATTGTCCGAACTATCGTGAAATTACCATACAACATATCTTTTTTATTGCAATTTGGTTACTAGTTGAGCTGCTAAATTTTAGAGATAATATTTGGTTGTTTGGTAAAAATAATACGTACTACTATTAGATATTTTAGTTTTATAGTTAAAAATAGTAACACAGATTTGAAAAAAATATACTTTAAATTTAATAAATGATTTATTTTATGTAAATTATCTCTCCTGTGGGAGCAGCTCACTGGTTGAAAAGACAATTTTCGTTAAATAACAATAACTTCTACGGTCAATAGCCGTTTGTACAGAACAATTTTTCTTTTCTTCATCCTATGTATTATACTTATCCAATAGTGTTGTAAATTACTTGTGCAATAAAAATGTTATATACATACAATAACTATTATACGATTTGCGTGAGTGTGTAAGGAAGGCTGTAGTACAGTTAAATCCTTGCACAAACAGGCAACGGGATACATAAAATACATCATTTAAAAAATTTAAATAATAAATAAGTTTTGGTCATCTAATTCAAATAAAACTTGCCAAAATGCCGTTCTTTGTCCGAGTAAGGATTAGAGACATAGATATAGGAAAACTCGAAGACTACTGGCAAAATGTCACTTTTATTGTTAGAAAGTTTGCGCAGGTCCAAGCGAGTTTTTTTATATCTATATCTCTGGTAAAAATGTAACTGTGCTACAGTCCTCTTTACACAATTACGCAGTTCAATGTTTTACCTAATAGGGGGCATTGCGTTACAACCTCTTACTACCTCTATAGGAAAAAAATATACATTGTATTAATAAAAAAACATATTTATGTGTCTAGCATATTATGGTCATAAAGTAAAAATTAATTAAGTCATAAAAAAGTTATGCATAGGTTTAATAATAATTAAATCATTTTATTGCATCAGTTTTAAAACATATGAGTGATTATTTTATGTTATCTACTTATCTATTCATTTTTATATCAACAGTGTTTATTTTTTAAACAATATTCTTACAGGAATATGTGTTTAATTACCCCATTAAAACTTTATGTGAAATGTTGTAAACTTGACAATTGTTATATTTTTATTTTGTCGGTTAAAAGGTTAGTAATAAAATCATTAATAAATAGACAAATTGCATTTGATTCAATTTTTGGGTCAGTTTTTAAAAAACAATTAAATAAACTTGTTTGATGATTGTGACAAGAGACTTTTATAATACTAAATTTATTTAAATACCTACCTGAGCATTATTTTTATTTGCTTAATAATTTTTTTTAGTTTTCTTTAGGTTTTACTTCCTTTTTACGACATGAGTCTTCTACAAAAATTAATTTACTTAAATAACATTTTAGTTACTTTTGTACCCATTAAAATAGTATGTGTTTGACTATTTTTTTTCTGATTTATATATAATTTCTTTTTTTCATTTTTCTAAGCTTTTACTTTTTTTCTGACAATTTTTTTGTTTTTTTTTTATTTGTTAATGATTCTTTACCAGATAATAATAAACCAGCATCAAAATCATCTGCTACTCTTTATGGTTCAGAAATCACAGAAAATACAAATTACACACAAAACAAAAAAAATACGCATACAAGAATTGCAATTTACGTATTGAGAATTGGTTGCACTGTTGTTGCTAGGTGCGATCCGACTAAACTATCGCAAAACATTTATCAAAACACTCTGAACAATATTTTGGTTGACTTGGACAATCTAAGCAATAAACTGTCACTTTTCTTATTTTGTTCTTAAAATTATCATTTTTATTTTTTTAGTAACTTTTGCAATATTTTCTGCCCGTTCTGGAACTCCCAGACATTTTCGTAAATACATGGTCGGGCTTCCCTTGAAGTGCTTGCCTCGTCTTTATCATCATCCAGTTTTGTTTTCAGCTGTTTATCAACAATTGATTTGCCAAAGTCTAGTAATGATATGGACTTTTCTGTAACATTTTTGTATAGAAAATGGAAATTGACAATAATTGTGCTCAAAATAATTTCAGTTGCTACTTTGCAATATCATTTTACAGTTCTTAGACCTTAGACAAGAACCATAACTAGAAAATTGGTCGGATAAATCAATAGAAGATTTTATAATCTATCATCATTTTAGTTTTTTTTTAATTTTTTTATTCCTTTTAGTAATAGTTACAGTCTTTCCAGAATGCAATGTAACACTTTTATTTTGTCCTTCTACTTTAAAATTGTTATTCCGTCTTTTTTTAAACAAATTTCTCCTTTTTTTTTAATGTTTTATTAAATTTGGAATTCAAATTAATTGTATGATACTTACCTTCTACTTTACTGTTATTAGTTGTATTCAGATTAAGTGTTTTTTTTCCTTCATTATGTGTATGTGTATGTGTATGTTTGTTTTTGTTGTGATGTTTACAAAGCACAATAATGTAAGTATAGTTACTTTTCTCTGCAATATCTTGTGCGTGTTCCAACAGAAGACCAAAGTGCTTGCTGTGGCACACATACGTTTATTTTTCACACAGCGCCACGGTAGACACCTGTTTCGATTATTTCTTAATAACAGTTGTGTGACATTTTTCAAAATCCGTCTTGTCAGCAAATATGTCAAGGCTACAATATTTTGATGGATTAATACATTCAAAAAATATTCAGAAAATATTGATGCTGTGTCAAACTGATAATGCATGACATCCTGTGAGATTGAGGCATCCTTGGGCATTAATATGAGAAGTATACATAAGATATTTTATTAACATTTAGCCTTCAAATAGATTTGTTTGCGTTGGATTTCGCACAATTTAACAATAAAAAAACCGCGGTGCGTCAAATGCAGTGTATAACATCTACGCAGGTGACAAATCTTGGATTTATTGTTATGAGCCTAAAACTAAACAGCAGTCAATGTTAAGCATTCAAAAATTATGTTTTGGAGATACCTACTTTGGAGTGGGAAAACTGCTATGCCAATTAGTTTAATTGAACACAAAAATGTGTATATTTTAAAGGAGAATATTTTGAAAAACAATAAAGAAATTTTTATTGTTTTAGTTATTTATTTTTAATACATAAATATCAATCTTAATACTTACTACTTTTTGGAAACATGCGTTTGGCGCCATAAAACAAACAGGCATGGCTGACAATGTGGAGATGACATTTTAACATAGGACATATTTCTAAACGGTACTTAAAAGCACAATGAAACTTTTTACGTAATACAACAAAAAAAGCGTTAATCGGTTAACGCTTGTTTTTCACACAGTGCATCCAACTTTGCTTCTGCACGACAACTGGGTGCATAAAACACAAATTGTTCAAGAAGTAGTTTGAGGAATGTCTATTATCTGCAAAACTTAAAAAATATTTGATCCTTGGTTTTTATATTATTATTAAGTCGTATTTTGCAAAATTACTTAGTTTTTTTGGAGAAATAGTGTTTTTTGAAAAACATTAGTGTATTAGTGTTAATAGGTTTTACGTTGAAATACTAAATTTTGTAACTTTGTTTTCATTACTAGGGTAGAAAACATAATAAAAACTTTTTTGTTTTACATTTTTGTCAGATTTATTATAATTTAAAATTTAGTTATGAGATTTGTTAGGTTAGTTTAGGTTAAGTTAGATCACTGTCAGTGATTTTATATATATTTTTTTGATTATAATAATTTATTAATATATTATACAAAAATTCGAATCAAGAGGTTTTAATGTTTCAATATTAAAAAAATTATGTTTGTATAAAAACTGATTAATAAATGTATATACATATTAATTATTATTTTTATTTGGATGTTTTTAGTTTATCTCGCGTTGGTTGATTTAGTATTGCTTGACATTGTGACTGAATCTCATCTGCCATTATCTGGAGTGAGATATATTTTAAAAATAATTTACCTGATATCCAGGGTTTTAAAAAAGAATGTAAAATATTTAAGGAAATGGTAGTACGAACCACAACAAACAAAAAGTCTTAATAAACATGGGTTGTCATAGCAACGGTTTCGGAGATATGGAACATTTTTTATTTTTACAAACAACAGAGTTATAGAACATGTTTGAAGTGCTTTTCTTCTATTTCCAAATAGGTACTACATTTTTGTCTGAAGGACATTTGTACTCTTTCCAAAACTCCCTTCATTGACTCGAATTTCTTGACACTTTTCATTAATTTTTAAATGCAGCTCCTCGAGGGTATTTACAGAAGTAGCATACACAAATGATTTCAAATATCCTCAACAAAAAATCAAGTGGGTTTAAATTAGGCAATTTGGATGGCCATAAAACTGGTCCGTCTCTTCCTACCCACCTATGTGGAAAAGGTTGGTCTAAATGCTCTCTAACGGCAATTGAAAAATGAGCTGGAACACCATCATGCTGAAACCACATTTGTTGCATATGGGCCAAATAAATGTCATCCAAAAGATCAGACATTGTATTCTGCAAGAAGTTGAGGTAAGCAGCGCCTGTAAATCGGTTTGGTAAAACAACTGGACCTAAAAACCTGTCGCCTACAATACCCATCCAAATGTTTAATGAAAAACGTGTCTGATGTCCACATTCAATTACAGCATGGGGATTTTTGACGGTTTAACAATGTGCATTATGAAAATTAACAACTCAGTTTTGTATGAACCCGGCTTCATCCGTAAAAAAATTTTGGTAAACGTGCTTGATGATCAGATAAATTATAAGCCTGTACTCGTTGTGCATGGTATGAATAAAGAGCGGCTGCTTGTAGAGAGTTCTACAAGAGTACCTCGGCTGATATTCTCCGCACTCTTGTCCTTGAATTATGCTCTATTCGTGCTATAATTTTTTGTTTTGCTCTAGGAATACTACTGACCTTGGTCTGCCAAAAAAATAGCACTGTTTTTAATTTCTGGTGAATTCTTCCAAACATACGATGTGAAAGAATCTGCCAATTTGGATAAGCTTCTACATAAAGACGTTTTGGTAGCAATCTCATTAGCACGACCATACATAAAATGCATGTCGGCTAGTTCTGCATTAGAGTAATCAGCCATAGCACTAACAACAATTTTCAAATACTGAATGTTTATTTTACAATACATCAGCCAACTATAATAAGAAAATGCAAAATAAAAAATGTAGTAAAAAGAGTAATAAAAATAAATAATGTTTCATATCTCCGAAACCGTTGCAATGACAATCCATGTTTATTAAAACTTTTTTGTTTGTTGTGGTTCGTACTACCACTTCCTTAATTTTTTTACATTCTTTTTTAAACACCGTGTATATCAATATGACATTGATCTATATTAAATTAATTTTATTCTCAAAGGGAGATGATGGCAGATGAAATTCTGTCGAAACGTTGAGCAATACTCAACCGACCAACGCGAGTTAAATCAAAATCAAAAACGAATCCAAATAAAAATGATTATATCCTCGAAAATTTAGAATATAACATATTATTCATTACTAAATACTTTTTCTAATAATTGACAGCCCAGTTTAAAATTTGCTTGATACATACCCAAACTCACAATTACTAATCAACCCAAAACTTTTCATTAATTTTTACCCTCATATTTTCCATTATTCCAATTGATTAACATAATATTTATTAATGTTTATGACATATTGATTAATATCAAACTCAGTGTTTTATTTGATTATCAAAATTATTCTTTATAAAACTTTACTGTGTAAAGCCTTGTAGAATGGCTTCTTGTTGTTGGTCTACTATTAGATGCTAGTGTTGAAATTGGTTGTTATTGAATATGCTGTTTTCTTGTTAGTTAATAATGCTTTTAATGCTATTTTACCAATTCTTATTATTTTGTTTTGTCTTTTCACATCTTTGTCATCTCAGTATCAAAGTATTTATACTTTTCTACTCTCTCCACTTTTGTTTTTATACACTTTTATATCCATATTTAACCTCTCAGATTTTAATTAAATTTGTCTTACTTTTATTTATACTTAGACCATATTTTCTTCTATTTTACCAATTTGTTTAAAATATCTTTAAATAATTTGTATTCACTTTAAATAATATCATATCATTGGCAAATCAAATAGATATTACTTTTTCTTTTTCTAATTTAACTTTTTTGTTTATTGTTTCGCATTTTGTTACCATCTGTTCTGCAGATATATTAAATAAGGCTTGCAATAAACAATAGTCTTGTCTCTTTCTTTTACCAATCAGTCATGTTGTAATCTAATCGCATTGCTACTTGTTGCTTCATATACACATTACTTTTAGTTATCTATTTTTTCAATCTACTTTGTTGGGTTTTATTAGATTTACATAACTCACATACACATACACTTATACTTTTTATTTATTCTAAGTACCTTCTCAAATTTTTCGTACTATACCAATAACGTAGTTTGTTCTTATTTCTTTACTAAGTTCAAATTATGTCTATATTTTTCTTTGTCTTTTTTACAAGTCTTTTATTAATTACTTTCAACAAGATTTTTGCTGCATATGCTATTAGGCTAGTTGTTTATATTTATAGCACTTTTTTGGTTCAGAATGTTAGTATAAAAAATAGTTTTCCAAACAAACGCGTCAAACTAGATACACAAGTTTTTAGTGGTTCAATTACAATTATTTATGAATATGTTGTTTGGACGTTTATTTAAATCGTATGCTTTTCTATTATTCAAATTATAATAATTATTGTTATCAAAGCGCTAGTAACTACCCTTGATTTTTTTATTGAAAAATATCTAGATCTAATAGATTCAATTTTAATAAACTGCAATGTTATGTATTATCATTAATCAACCTATACTAGGCGTTTTTTAACTGCCGCATATTATATTACTAATATCTACATTATAATTCAACTTTGCATAAAAATATTGTAAAAACCGGCAAGAGTATTGTTCAATTGAATTTTCGACAAAAATGTATTTTTATTTATAATTAATAAAAAACTAACAAAACAAAACCAAATATCTTATCATCACATCAATGAAGTCGGTCTAGTTGTTTGATAACCTGCAAAAATAATATATAAAAATATAAATATTGCATAACTAATCTAAATTTTGTAATATAGTAAATTTAATTTAAGAACCACAATTGCAATTAATGTAACTATACTAATAATGTATGTAGGCTGTTTAAATACTTGTCACCAGTAATTCTACAAATATTCAGAAAGGATGGAATGCTATCCGTGGAATAATTTTTGAATACTTTTCATTAGTACATTGTATATAACTCTTGATTAAATAGCTACATATGTACTAAGTGTAATAAATTTACATATACAAAGGCATTACTTGAAGAGTAAAATGTGAAGAAGAAAAATCCTCACATAACATATGTAGGTGCGGAATGTGAACAACGCAACTTTGTTTTGATTAATGCGGTGTTTGTATTCAATGACAATAAATGTATGGTCTTCCACCAAATGTTAGACTCGAGTGGGCCTATTAAAAATATCATCTGCTTTAATACTCAAATACAGTTTTATTTATTATCAAAGATGTTAGTCGACATTTTGTTTGTTTGCTAACTTTGTAACATTAAGAAATAAACAAGTTTCTGTAAAACGTAATAAAATAAATAATAGTTGTTATTATTATTTTACTTAGGTAATTGCCTAAATTCTCATGCATAATTCCATGACCCAGCTAGTAGGAGGCGAACGTGTGCGATTGTAAACAGCGATAAAAGTGAGATTCTAGATCAAATATTTTTCTTTAAAAAAGAAACGTACCGCTTCGTCCTATGTCTATTTATATTAATTAAAATATCCTCATTGTGTCAGAATAAATTGGAATACTTAATCAATTTATTTCAAACTAAATCGAACTTATGTTTGTGTAGTATATAATATATAAAAATGTAAAATTTCTATGATATAGAAATAAAAATAATCTCTATAATAAAGATTTAAAGCAATTAAAATTGAAAATTTAGGTGCATTGATGAATGTTATGTCTCTATCAAATATCATAGCTGCAGGCGCGACCCCCCACAGTCACCCCAATCACTAGTTCGAGCCTGTTATTTGATTCCCCGATATCCAATTATCGGCTATGCAGCTATAGCTGTACACTCAACTGATGCTGACCATCGCCTCTGCCGGACATCAATCAACATATTTGGTATGTATGCAGCTCCTTTAACTAACTGCAGGCATTTAAATACCTTCAATTACGTGAGGTTGATAGCAGTGAGCATTTAAAAATATATTTTCCAATATCCGTCTTGCTTCTTTCAATCGGGCAAAATAAAGATGAAAATACAAACTTCGGTGGTGCATTTTACGTCCATTCTTTCCTAAAACGTCAATTAATGTTCCTCAGGGCCAGACGATTTATTAGTTTTGTTGGGGTGCTTTTTCACAATTGCCCCTCTTTTGTGTGCGTTTAAATTTAATTATACAACTCGCATGTAATTTACTAAACCAAGATATATTTCTAATTGTGAGTATTTAGTAGAACCGCAATAATTATTTACTCGTTAAACTGTCAGAAATAGTTAATATATGAGGTGTAGTTATATTACGATATAATAATGTAGATAAGCATATTTAAATAATTTAGTTATTATTAAATAATATGAATAAATTTAAAACTGTAAACTAATACAGAAAACTATAAAGGAAAAAATTGCATTTTTGCAATATATTAATGTATACTTTTAGTGTTGTATAAATGTAGATGTTTTTAAATACCCGCCCACATCTTTCTGGATTTTGGAACAGTGATATATACTTATTTCAAAGAATTTTCACTTAGATCTGTTTCAAGAAATGTTTTTAAATTAAATCTGTTTTGAAATATGTTTTGGCAAATAATACTTTTATTTTTTACTAGCTTTAAAATGAAATTGTCATAATAAACAAATTGTTTTTATAAATATATAGTTATGAAACAAAAAATTTATAATTATAAAAATTGCAACTACGTCCATTCAGATTTGGAAATAAAACACCAAAATAAACAAGATGTATTAATAATTACATATTATTTTGAAAGCATATCTTTTAAACTTTTTAATAAAGATTCATTTCTAACCAAATTAAAAAAAAAAAAAAAAAAAATAAGTTTTAACAGGTGGTCCTGCACTTAAAGACCCACATAAATTGAACAATAAGTTGGCATGTGTAAAGTGAAAGAAATCCGCAATAAATTTCCCTAAAATTGACGGTAATTAATAAGATAAATAAGTCATTAAAATTGAACAATAAACTGACAAATGTAAAAACAGCTTTATTATAAAGTTATTTTCTTAATTCTGGTAGTTTGTAATATTGTATACATTATTTTTTATTGTTTCTTCTTTTATCGTTATGTAAGTCCGTAAATTTATTTGGAAGTTTGTTTTTATTTTTTATTTTTTTTTTGTTACAATTAAATTATAGTTAAAAAAGTTTTTAACTCTTAAAAATTAAAAAAAGATGATGTTTTTTGAAGTTCTGCAATTTTGATTTTTATTTGTCATTGATGAAATTCATCAAATGTTTAATAATTCTATTTACAGTTTTGCAGATCATAGCAGTCTTCATACATTATAGTTTTCAAAAAACATAGTAATTAATATGGCAGAGTTATAAACAAAGATCTTGTAATAATATGTGACGATATTACGATATTAGCTGATCAATTTTAATTTAAAAAACTCAACTTTTTACTGTATTGAACTCAAAATTTAAGGTTACAAATATTATATTAAACAACAAATCTAAATCATCTTTTCTGAATAGATATTCTGTAAATTTAATATATAAAAAAAAAATACAAAAATTATTGCCATCTAAACAAACACTTACGCGTAGTACAAAGCTTCCTAAAAGTTTAAACAATTATTTACTAACAGTTTAAAATATAGAACCGTACTATTGACAAATTATTTAAGGTCTATAAAATATTTAGTCTTAGACGTTATAGTTTTTTTGAGTGTGGTTTTGGTCGTTGAAATTCAATTTTTTTATTTTTCCATTATTATTGACATAATATCTTTGCATTTTAAATTTTAATGAGGTTTTAAGAACTTTATTGTATTTATTTATCTCATCTTATTTAGAGCGGCGCTTTTTTGAATGTCATAAAACTTTGAGCACAACTGCGCTTTTTTTTAAGCTGTGAATGTATGATAAAATGTAAAACTTATTTTTCGAACAGTTTGGCACTGCTGCTACATTAATTAAAATTATAATGAATATATAGTCATGTTATGGTCCCGCTTGAAAAGTTGCGGCTAGAAGAGGAAGGGGCAGAATGTTGAGGGCAGAAAGTTGCCCCACTTCACAAACTATAATGGAAATTTGATGCATCTAACCCTGGCATGCACTAAGATCTGTCAGAACGTAATGGAAAAGCAGTTATTGTCAGTTAGTTGAATTGCATTTTGTGCTGTTTTCAAACGTATTTCAATACTAAAGTCACATTTAATTGGTACAACAAAATCTAAAACTTAAGTGGCTCTTATTGTAAAAGTGAGATGCACAGTTGCGATAGTACAACCTGGCATTAGTTATTTAAAAATGTTGTAAGAAGTTTATTTGTTTTTTCTTTTAATTATAGCATGTCTATTTTAATTTATTTTAATAATTTATTTATTATGTTGATGCAATTGCTATATAGTTCATTGTGAAAACTCAATGTTAATACAATATATACATAAAATTTAAAATATAATAATAGAAAGTACATTTAATACAATTTTAAATAAACTAAAGACTAAAGATGATTATGAGATAAAAATAAATAATGACTACATATATATTTTATTTAAAATTATTTTCAAATTTATGAAAAGAATAATATGCTCTATCAATAAAAAGTTTTTAATATTTATCTTAAAAAGTGCGGTTGATTGAGTCTTCAGTTCAATTGGTAATAAATTAAAAGTTTTTATTTTGTGTACCTAGCTCCTTTTCAAAGAATGTAAGCCTATGTTTAGGAAATTCAAGTAGTGTGGCTTCATCTAGTGTTGTGGTTTATTTTGCCTATATTTATTTTGTTAAAAGACAATATATTTTGTTTGACATAAATCAACAATTTATATAAATATAAGCTATGATTGGTTAAAATTAGCATTTTTTTAAATAGTTCTTTGCAAGGTGTTGTTGATGTTTTCCTATGATACGTAGCATTTTTTTTTGTAATACAAATATTTGATGTGACTTGAGCTTTCCCAGACTATATTACCATATGATATTAGCGACTGGCAATGACCAAAATAAATAACTTATTAGCTTTTTTACAAATACAATCTAATTGAATATGCCAATTACAAGATGTGTCAATATATATTCTTAAAAACTTTGTTTAATTTACTTGCGGTATTGAAATTCTTTCACTTTTTATTAAAAATGACTTGTCAGCCTGTATAGTGGTTGCTGTAAATTTGACTGTGACGGTTTTACTAGCATTTAAAAATATCTGTTTTTAAACCAACTATTTGCAATAGAAATAGTTCAATTTGCATCTAGTACAAGTTGATCTGTATTAGCCGATGTAATTAAAAGTGATGTATCATCGGCAAATAATACTGATTGTGAAATTTGTAAGTTGTTTTATATACATATAATAAAGAAGGGGCCCAAGAACAGAACCTTGAAGAACGTCCTGTCTGATTTCTAGCGTTGTAGAATTTGCGTTTTGAATTTGAACAAATTGCTTGCGGTTATTTAAGTAAGTTTGAAATTAGTCATTTGAAAGTCCTCTTATGCCACAACAATCAAATTTGGCTATCAAAAAATTATGGTTGACTAATCAAAAGCCTTGCTTAAATCAAGAAATATTCCAAGACATTGCTCCCATTTATCAAGGTTATTTAAAAGGTATTCCATGTACTTTTGAATAACACAATTTCTTCAAATATCTTTTCAAATGTACTTAATATTGAGATTGGCCTATAGTTTTCAACATCTTTTTATTGCCTTTTTTTTAACTGGTGTTATTTTTGCTATTTTTAATGTATCTGGAAATATTCTTTGATTTAATGAAGAATTTATCAAATTTACTAGAGGTTTGCCCATCAAGTGGATATTATTTTTAATTTGAGAAAATTCCGTCTACTCCTGCAGAGTTAGATTCTTTTAATTTTTGAACATATAGTAAAAGTTTCTCTTCTGTTACCGGAAAAAATACAATGAATTAGAATTATTACTAACATTTTTGGGTTCACAATAATGACTATTTGTTATAATAGATTCTGCTACCGTATTAATATATGTAACTATTAAAATGATATGCAATGTTTTTAGGGATAACATTTAAATCATTTTTTCCAGTTTTTTCCAACGTTTTGGTTAATAATGGTTAATAAGAACCATTATTAACCAAAACGTTGGAAAATACTAGAAAAAATGATTAGAATTTTGTATTTTATTTTAACAATGCATTTTCTTTGCTTCTATGAGCATCTTTTTATAGATTGTGTATTGTATGTTTTATAAAAAGAAATACATTCAGGTAGTCCGCTTTTAGTTAGAAAATAAAGATTTTTTGGTTGGCTGATGTTTTAATATGTGTTGTTATCCAACTTTTGTTATTTTGACATTTTGTCTTTAGAGAAAAAGCAGATTTAAAAGAATTAGAAACCGACTCTATAAAAATTTATTAAATTGTGTATTAATATTGTTACCGCTATCAATTATTTCATTTCAGTTACATTTTTGCAAAAGATCTTAAAAATGTATATTATTTTGTTTGCTATTAGGTCTATACTTTGTTAATTTAAATTTATTAGTGTCATTATTTATTTTTAGTTCAATAATTTGCATGTTGTGGTCAGAAAAGTAGTGTGTTAATACAGCTTTTATAAAAGTCAATATTATTATTAACACATATAATATCTAAACAGTTTTTGAGTGGTCGGTTCACATATTGTAATTTTAAAGCAATGAGAGTTTAGAAGATCCATTAAGTCACCGCATATGACTATCTTATTATATGAATGTTGGTGTAGTAATATTATGAGATTTTCCAAACCTTTTTGAAAGAAGCTTGCAATTATTGAGTTAATACTATCCTGTGTTAAACTACACCTGCCCTTTCAAAATGTATTTTGTTGCATATTTTATTTACTTCTATAATGGGTTTAAATTTTATATTATTTTTAATGAATACTAATGCACCTCCACGCTTATATTTTACTCTACAAAAATGAGCACTTATACAGTAACTTTCTATTGCTACTGTTTTTATATTATCATTATGTATCCAATGTTTAGACAGACATAATACATGATATTGCTGACTATTTAAAAATACATCTGATTCTTCAAATTTGTTATTTATGCTATGGAGGTTTTCGTGACTGATAATAAACTTTTTTTATTTTGTTTTTATTGTTATTTGGTATTATGTTTTGTTTTCTAAAAAAATATTGCTGTCAAGTTCACTTAGAGGCAGTGTTGTTTCATATTCTACACTAATAATTGAAATATGATTTGTGTTGGTGTTCTTCTTCTCTACTGTTGATTGCTTTTGCGTTTTGTTGTTTATTTCTTTGAAAGGCAGAGTTTTTACAATTTCTACATCTAAATTACAATTTTTGTTATTTTCTATTTACAATTTCCACATCTAAAATCTACTTTTCGATAATTTTCTTATCGTCCAATTTGTTTGTTTTGATTGTTTTTATTTCTATTAAATTTTTAAAATTAATTCCATCTTGTACATTACGATAGTTTTTTCAAATTCTGCAATAAAACTTTTTAGTAAACACATTTTTCTTGCATGAGTAATGATGAGTGGTTTTTGAGAGTGGTCAGTTTTATAATTATTTATGTCCAAATAACTAATATTATTGTTTACAACTAATCTGATATAAAAATCTAAACTAAATTTGTATATAATTTCATTTCGTACATTTCTGCTTTTGCAATATCGTACCAAAACAACAATTATTTTTGTATGTTTGGATATTTTAGCAAGAATTTTAACTGTGCTATCTCTTATCTTTTGATCTTGGGCTGCAAGTCAATGGACAAAATTTTAAACATATGTAATAAAAGTAAATTGAAACATTTAATAACAATAACCATTTTTATTATTTACTCCATTAAAAAATACGCACACAGCATTTAATTTGTTATTTATTTATTTATTTTATTTTAAATTTAATAATTTTCTTATTGGGCAAAATTATCCAGTTGTATAATAATTTTTAATTAAACAATACAGTTGTTAATACTATTCATATAGTTTGGAATTTTAACTTGCAATTCACTTTAAGAATTAATATTTTTAGTACAAACGTAATCATTTCTCTTTAAAATATTATTGTAATAAAAGATCGGCTATGTTGCAAACAAATCAATTATTTTTTGATATTACTATAAAACAATTCAAAAAGAATTGTCCAGAATAAGATGTTTAAAACAAAATTGATAAATTTGATCTTGTAAAACAACTCTGTATAAAATCTTTTTATTTTCATTTTTTCTTCGTGTATTGCAATTAAAAAATAGTGGCGCCAACTCACCGACTTTACAAACAACCAAGTTGTAAACATATATCATGTTCATACAGGTATTATATATACATATATACACCCACGTTACCCACTTTAATACTCTTCATTATTATTATTTGCCAACCTTGCCATAATTATGTGGTGGACTTGGAAATATTGCTGAATTAAAAAGCACTGTAATGTTGGAATTGCATCTTATAAATTATTATTACACAATGTATTGAACAATTGATTATATATTAAGTTTTTAATTTTAAGTTTTATATTTTTTTAATTGTTAATCATAAATAATTTGATTAATATTTATTTATTTTCATGTAGAAATAGAAATAAGTTTATTATTTAATATTTTTTTAGATATTTTATGTTATCTACCTAAACGATAAGAAAACAAGCAATCTATTTTTCAACATACCTTAATAGTTATTAACGCTTTTTTCTAATGTTTTTGCAATAAGTTTATTAAAATTGTTAATTAATAAAACATTACATTACTTTATTTGACATGCTGTTTACTTTATTCTCCACGCTGTTTTAAATTTAATATTGCCCACAACTTGTTAACTATTAACATTTGGGCTAAAGTGTATAAAGCATTTTTGACTTAAAATTGTCCAAGAAATACGCTCTTCATCTATGTGTATTGAGTCGCACGAGATACACTGTATGTAAGCGCAATGCTGAAGGTTTTTGCTTTTTTGATATTTTTATTGATATTATTTAAACAAATATTTACTTGCAGTACAAGGATTGTTCAGAGATGTAGGACCGATACTTTTAAGAAAGATTTGTTTAACCTGTTCAAATCTCTCTGTCTACATTGCAGAAACACAGAAAATGATTTATTCTTTGTGCCAGCTTAATATTTATTATTTATTGAAACATCAAAATAGTATTATGAAATCGCTTACTTTAAAAGGGTTTTTAAACATCTTAATAGTTTGACATGTTTTTAGTATAAAACCAACTGGTTACAAATAATAAATAATACTTTAGTATGCTTTGTGGTGTTACGATTTTATTAATGCAACCTGTTTCGACAATGAGAAATTGTCATCTTCAGGCTCTGCAAGGTAATATACAGAACATATAAATAAACATAAGATACAGTTGAGAGTGGTACATATAAGTTAAAAGTTAAAATTGTAAAGAGTATAAAATTATATAGATAATGAGAACAGAATGACTTTAATACATTATTTATAGACGCTTGTGGCGCTGCAGCGTAACGTATGTGAAGGAGGTTATGCTAGGTGAATTATTATTGTAGTTGGTGCTCAAAGTTATTGATATTTACGTAGGATGGCGATAGTAGTTTTGTTGGGTGGTTAATTTTTGATTTATATTTATTTTAATGATTATCAGTTTTTTTAGGAAGGTGCAGATGTGTTGAAAGTTATTGTTAAGTTGATTATTTGGCAAAAAGAAAGATATGAAATTGAGTTGACTACCAAAGAAATGTTCACAAAGGAAAAAGCAGTTGAAACAATGCTGACATCCAAAAGAAACTGGTCAAAGATACACGAAGTTGTCAAGAAGATAATTAAAAATATTGAAGCAGAAGAAAGAAGACTGGAACTGACTCCGGAGAAAAATAACTGAACAGACGATAAACTAGATCTAGGGTACGCAAAATGCGGAATGGGACACTTCGGCGCCGCCGTTTCGGCGCGGCCAATTCGGCGCGGCCGATTCGGCGCGAGGACACCTCGGCGCTGGCCAATTCGGCGCCGGCCGATTCGGCGCCAGAACTTTTCAAATAAAACAAAAGTATATATACACATTATAATAAAAATTGATTTGTTTTGTGAAACATAACAGATAATGTATGATAAATAAAATATAATATACATATAAATTACATAACATATCAAACAAAAATTATACATAAAAATCATAATATTTGTACGTACATATTCAAATTGTCAAATATACAATACATATTATAATAAGTAAACATAATTTTGACACGCAAATAATTTATGGGTAATTAATTTTGAGTTTTTAATGATAGGTAATAACTTGAAAAATTTAAAGGATAATAGCCTATTAAAATAAATAAGTAAAAAAACTAAAAATATAGAATAGTAAAAAATACCAAATAAATTTTTATGATTATAATATATTTGTATATACTATGTTTTATTTGAAAAGTTTTGGCGCCGAAACGGCCGGCGCCGAATCGGCCAGCGTTCAAACGGCCGGCGCCGAAGTGGCCGCGCCGAAACGGCCGCGCCGAAATGGCGGCGCCGAAGTGTCCTAGACCCCGCAAAATGCGTGTCCGGGCGGTTCATTTTTGATGCAAGGCTGACGCAAAATCCAAATATGTATACTACACGCCAAGTAGAAAAAAAAAAGTTGATTATTTAGGCAGATTATATTTGTATTTTATATTTTCTCTATTTCTAAAGATTCCAGAATAGACATTTTTAGTCCTTTTGTACAGTTATGTAAAAGTTTTAAATTTTGTTTAATGTTGATTTTATGGTTATTAAAATAGATGTGTTTAGAAACATTTGAGATTTTATTCTTGTGCAGGTGTTCGTTCACTCTGTGTTTCAGGGCTCGCCCGGTTTAGCCTATGTAGGTTGCGGGGTAGTTGTTGCAGCTCATTTTGTAAACTCCTGATTTTTCAAGTATGCTTGTTTTTTGTTTGTTATTACAGGTAGCGTTCTTGAGAAAATTGGATGATGTTAAAGTGGCTTTTATGTCGTATTTGCGAAGAAGTTTTCTAAGCTTTTCATTTGTGTGGTTATGGTATGTGAGTTTACCGTATTGAATGTTTTTATGATCGTTGGGTAAGGTAAGTGATAAATCATTTAGTTGTGATCTATGGGAGTGTTTATGGATGATTTTAATAGAAGCTGTTACAAATTTATTTATTAGGGCTAATTGTCTAATGGTGTTAAATTTATGGTTTCGGGTATCAGAAATGAGCGGGATGGTATAATAATAATAATAATAATAATAATAATAAACTTTATTTATCCAGTAGATTATACATACATGATATAGGACAAGTCAAATAAGAAATTGTCGTCCGCATATAAGATTTCAGTATCAATTTTCATATCGTTGACATATATTAAGAACAAATACCGAACCTTGAAGAACAACTTTTTCAATTTTAATTAAATTTGATGTTTTAGTTTGTATTGGTATCTATCATCAAGATAACTTTTAAATAAATTGTACGCTTGCCCGCGAATACCGTAGCGATGCAATTTGTTTAATAAAATTGAGTGATCAACAAGGTCAAATGCCTTGCTAAGATCAATGAATATTCCTGCACATTTTTTTTCGTCATCAAGGTTTTTGAGCAGTTTATTAAAATATTCCACTATAGCATCTAATGTAGATAATTTTTTATGTGATTTTAGGTGATCTCTATGTGTATGAGGGAGTGAAAATAAAAGTACAATGGTTGGAGTCATAGGGTATTATAATTCTGGGGTTAGTAGGTTTGCGATAGATGTTGAATTCACGATGGTTGTTGATTTTAGTTATGGTGAATTCTATAAAATTTAGTTTATTGTTGATTTCTGACTCTAGTGTAAAATTAATATTGGGGTGTAGTTGATTGATGTTTTGATGTAAATTATTTATATTGTTTTGAAAGCCTTTAAATATGCAAAAAATTTCATCTACATAACGTCACCAGAATATTATTAGGTAGTGTTGTGGGTTAGTGGGGCTGAGAATTATGTTTTCGATGGTATTTAAAAATATATTGGCTAGAATAATAAAGCTGGATGCATCGATAGGTGACCCATTCGTCATTTTATGTATTTTGTTATTGCATATGCAGGTTGTTTCGTTAATGATAAATTTGGCTATTTTTATGATACCAGTTATTGTATTGGGATCGATATTTTTTATTTGGTTAATATATTAGTAAGTAGTTTATCTAATTTGTAAAAAGGAAAATGTAGAGAGTATGGGTCTAATAGGGATGTTAGGTTTGAGTAGCTTTGGTTGACCGTAGTTTTGAAAGTTGAGGATTTATGGGGATTAGGGTGTTGTATTGTGGGTTGTACATATTTATTGTGATAGTTTGTTTAATGATAGATTTAGTGCGAATAACAAAGGTGTTTAAGGTTGTGTTAGTGTTAGATAGTACCTCGATAAAGTTGTTGAGTTAATGTAAGCATTTTATTGTTGTAGTCTGCTTGAGTGATGAATACCATTCCTGCTCTTTTATCCGCTAAGGCTGCTATAGTGTTGTTGTTGTTTTGTTTGGAAACTGCAGTTTCTTTATTACGATGTAGTGTTTTTTGATTGTTCATTTAATCTTCAACTTGTTAAATATTATATTAGTTATTAATATTATATGTTGGTTTTTATTTTGGCCGATTGCTCTTGAAGTATATTGTTGTTGTTGTTGTTTGTGATGGAATATTTGTAGCCTTTATTAAATAGATTGTTTTTTTCGGCGGTGAAACATATGTTTTTGAGGTCAGTATACTTGTCGTAGAATTTATTATGCTTACTGAAATTCTGGATTTTTACATTTTTTTTTTCTATTATTAGTTTATTATTATATTTTAAGTTATTTAATTTTATTCTTTGTTATCTTAGCTTTTAATGAAGCTGTTTTATTATGTATTTCATCGTAGAGGCAATTCAGCTTTATGTAGTGTAAGTATTTTTTAAGTTTTGTGTATATTTGGTAACTTTTAATTTTTATATTGTTTAATTGGCTGTATTTCTTATGTAATTCTGTATTGAATATGTTTTTAATTATTTTGTTTTTGTTACATTCTTTGTTGTTTTTATGAATGTTGATTTTTGCGAATGTTAGTGTTGGGTTTAATTGTTTACATCTAGTTATAAACTTTATGTGTTGTAATGTTTTCATGTTTTTGTTGTTGACTTTGACGACACAAAACAAGAAAAAAGTACACATTGTACTGCATCGGTCATTTTTCAATAAGATTTCAAACTACCGTTAAATGGATTAGACAATCCGTCTTAACCACGCAGATTGATAAGGTTTTTAAGCTAGTTTAATTCCACTAAAACTAAATAGTGAGGATGTTGAGACCGCTATAAAGGCTTTCACTAATTGTATTGTTTGAGCAGCACAAGTGTTTATTCTTAAGTTAAGCTATCAACTAGGTCCGTCGGTTTCTTGATGGAACAACACAATTTGTGAAAAGATAAATAGGGCTATTAATAGTTTTAAAGGAGCCTCGAAGAAGAAAACTATAATTGCTTAAAGGTACATTTTTTAAAACAAGCAGAAATCAAAGTGTGGTGAGGTAGGGGCATTATTGGGAAACAATTTTTTTTGTGTGATTTTTATCTTAATTGTCACTAGAGCAGGTTTTTTTTCTTTAGAGGAGCTTTAGAGGCTTTTTCTGCACCGGGACTATACAACGTGCTCTATTAGGCAATCCAGCAGTTTTTTCTTGCAGAATGAAGCACACAATAGTTAAAAATTAAAAAAATTGGTTAACAATTATTTTTTTATTTGATGTTAAACACACACATAATTGCTGTTTTTGTATCTTGTCAACTTTATGAAATTTATAATTACAAAATTCAATTACGAAGAAAGGCAATATTAGTTCTTAACCATGCAATAAAACACAAGCGGTAATACATATACTAAATTTTCTAAAACGCGGCATTTTTATAAGCTCTACAGAATTTCTTTTGCAAGATATTTCAGAAAAATGATAATATATAAAAAGTTTGAAATGTTAGCTATCATTTGAACGTTTCATTTCATTCTTAATTTTCCTGTCTTCAAACTTGTTGGTACTTAAAATGCTTTTATTACTTTTTTTTTGCTTTATTGTCAATTGTATATTTAATGGCTGTTTGGATATTGTGTACTGAGATAAAACTGCTGTTTGTGTATATTATACTAATGACGGTTTGTCTAATATGCTTTTCTTTACACACAAAATGTATCACATTATCCAATGCAATTTAAAATAAACAAATTATTAACAACTATTTGAAAGATGTGTTGTAGTTTTGAAGATGATCATCATGAAATATAAGCAAGAAATATTGTGTGAAAACAGCACAAAAAACATAAAATTATTATAAAGTTTGACTTTATTTAGAAATAGTAAAAAATAAAAAATGCAGTACTGCCAGTTGAAAAATTGTCCAGCAAAAAAGCAAAAAATAAAGATTTTGGCAATACGAAAATCACCGCACTCTTAATTAATTTTTTTTGGCAAGATAATAAAAAAAAAACAAAACCAAAAAAATGTTGATGTCCTTCAATTAATTAATATTTTTGAAGAAAAGTTTTAATGAGGATAATTTTAAAGAAAGTGATTTTTAAAAGTATTTTTAGATGTTTTTTATTTTATAATTTTAAAATTATATTAATTACTTTTTATTTTGATAGTTTATTCTTCTTCTGCTTATTTCTTGATTTTAGGCAACTCGCCTGTTTAATCATCGTCCACTTGCATGAGGCTGTTGCTCTATCGTTTTCTGGATGACCGCGGAATAAAAATTGCTCGCGACAAGTCTCCAGTGGGACGAAGAGACGTTGAGCGCCCCAGACAGTTTAATGTATTATACAATAAAATTTTAAAATTATATATTTGTTATTTATATATACATAATATTAAAACAGTAAATTCTTCCAAAAATTTGTATCTATGTTAAAACGTCTAAACTTCTTAATTTTTTTTTTTTAAATTGCAAAGTTGCAAAAAAAATTATATTTATTGTTTTTTATTAATATTAACGTGGAAGTTGTTTATTGGACGGGTAAGTAGTTATCAGTTTTAACAAAAAATGATATTGTTTTAGAAAAGACAACAATGTTACATGTTTTCAATATTACAGCCTTTTGCATAAGTTTTTCTTTAGATTAAGTGGCACACCAGTTATGACATAATTATGGAAATTATTCTTACTTTATTTTTCTATGTATATTATAAATATTACCTAGAATACAAATTGAAGAAGATTTAGATATGGATTTGTTGTTTAGTTTAATATTTGGTACTGATGATATCTTGGATTTAAATTTTGAAACTCTTACTGTCAAAATTTAGTTTAGTTTTTTTAGAGTTAAAATTGACCATGTTAGAAGTGCTTCATTCAGATTTTATTTGAGTCTTTGTTTATAGATGGTACAGATTCTAATCTAGAATTTTTAAGACGTTCTGCCATATTTGTCGATAAGGTCTTTGGAAAGTATGAAGTACGAAGGGTGGTATTATTTGCAAAACTTTGAATAAAACATTTAAGTTATTTGAAAAAGTACATTAATGTAAATTAAAAATAAAGTTGGTAAAAGAGCAGAACCTTAAGGAACACTTGCACTTATGATTTTCGGGTCAAAGTTAAAACCATTATTTCTAACTATAATTTGTCTTTTGCCAAAAAAAACCTTTATGAGATTTACAGTTTTTTTATCAAAACTTATACAATGGAATTTGTTAACAAAATTATGATGCAATACCCTATCAAACGCTTTAGAAATGTTTAGAACAACTGCAAGATTTTCTCTTTGTTTGTCTAGAATTTCAATTTTTGTGACTAACTTAAGTCAAAAGATCCGTTGCCGAACGTTTTGATTGAAATCTATATTAAGTATCTGAAATAAAGTTAGTTTGTTCTTGCATTATGCAAAACTATTTAGTATATACTTAGGATTTTTGCCAATCAATAAGAAGAAAAACAGTGACATTTTTTGCACTTATTTAGGAACACGTAAACAAATTACATAACAAAATAATATTTATGTTAGAATAAGTATTTTGTTTACAACAAATCTGAAACTTATAAAACTGGTTCAAATTATTATTTATTAATGAACTGGGGTAGTTTTTTAAGGGATAGAAGTAGAAATGGCTGAGTAAAATTTTAAAACTTTGGATTTGTACACTTTCTTCAAAAGCAACGTTCTTGCTGCTGCAGTTCTGAAGGTTCTCAGCGTGTATACAAAGTTTCTAGTCAATTACTATATTTTATGACAAATTTAGCTTTACATTTTTTTACATTCATCTATTTTGAGCTATATTTATGTTGTTTAAATATTTAAATATTACTTAATTTTTGTTTTTTATCCAAAATTCTCAAAACATCAAACAATTTTTTTTTATTATAAACATATTATCAGAACTTGTTGAAACCAAGAAAAATAATAAGTAATAAAATTTACCTACTCAAAAAAGGCCGCTATATCTTTAACTATTAAAATAAAACTCGCAAAAAATTGCAATATTTTAAAATTTGTCTTAATTCTATTATGACTCGTGAATTGTGCAAACAAAAGTGCTCGTATAGTTCGATACTCTACTAAAAGTTTAACAAACTATTTTGCAGAAACATTTACTTTGGTGACTTTTAAACGTTTTTATTTTTACAAAATAAATTTTTTAATTAATATAAATCATGATTCCTTCATGACAAAAAATAAAATTTAAAACAATTAAAAAAAAACAATCCTTAAAGTTTATTCAATAAATCGTCTTAATTACAACTGTAAAAACGGTTTTCAAAACTTATTGTTTTTGATTTTGACAAAAGGCCAGAAAGGCATTCTTGCTTCTAAGACTATTGGCCACATTATGTATGCAATTTAATTTTTTAATTGATGCTTTTAGGGTAATTGGCCCCAGTGTGCGTCGTCACAAAATACTTTTAATACCGTTTAATATTTTAAAAATATAATGTGCAAACTGCTCTAACTTGTACGTATTTTGTTTGTTTGTCGTTGCTGTCGCCATCAAATAGATGGCAACGTTACATCTTTTTGCACCAATCTGTTCAGTTCAGACAAACCTAGTAGTGGAAAGTTCAGGAATATTAACGTGTTTTTAAAAATTATTATTTTTATGTTTTAATACTTTTGCCATTTTTTATGTTAGTTATTTTTGCAATACTAAGAAATATGATATTCCGCAGTAATATATGCAATACAGAAAAAAAAAGGTTTTTTTTAATAACTTTTTTTAAACCGTTAATAAAAAAATATGCTATTTGTTGGTTTTGAAAAAAACCTGTTTTCTATTTCAATACATTTCCTTTTTTTATCTTTTTTTAAGTCAACTGTTGCAAATTTTCTACATAATGTCATAATTATAACATGTAACTTATTTAATGTATTTTGCATAAGTACTGTTTGGCATGTATAATTAACGTTAACATGCATAATTACTGTTAAGCATGTGTGCTACATAGCAGCTTTAATGAGAAAGCTCAATTGAGAAAATTGTATGCCAATTACGACATAAAACGTTGATAATAAGAATAAAAATGTGAACTAATGCTTGCAATAAAATAATACTTTATCTTTGCTTTTTGCCTTTATAGAAATAATCCGATAAATGATAACTATAAAAACGTGGTGTAAAACATGATCGCAAGTTGGAGTTTTTTACTATCTTAGTCCATACGCGGATCTTATAAGGTGTATATGTTTACACCTACACGCACATGCCGCCGTTAAAAATACTAAACATTTATTTAATTTAAATAGAAAGCACACTATTTTTTAATAAGTGGCAGTGCATGTCTAGAACTCATTAACGCAGTCTCTCACTTATTTAAAACTACTCCTTTATAGAATGATTGATTATTTCAATGAATTCAATCTGATTTTTATTACAAAATTTCACGCACAAACAACTTCGTTCCAAAGTTAAGTTGACTTTAAATATGTGGATGATTGCGTTAGTGTAGGTGGCTATTTAACAAATGTGAGATGTAATGTTCTCTGTAATAGCCGCAATTTAATTAAAGTACTGTTGAACTATAAATAAAAACTGAATAGTATTTATTGAAATGTTGAAATATTTTGTTAACACGCATACACTTAAATTACTATTTTCTAAGAATATTAACTGCATTTAATAGTGTTTTAACTCTTAATCAAATCTATGGTACTATTTCTCAACTAAACTGATATTACAAAATTAAAATATTGATTATTACATAAAATTTATATCTGTTTTCCACCATTAAACATTTTAAAATTGTTTTAATTTGTTAGTTAACATATTTAATAAATTGTCTCAATTGAGACAGCATGTGGTTGAGGTTCTTAATATAATTTTATTATATTTATTTTTTGATTTGTTCATTTTTTATAATGTTATTTTGCTCTGCTTTTGACAATAAATTGCTTTAAATTTTTATCAGGCTTTTTGACGTAACTTGTGGAATATCTTTACTTTAACGTGTCTTATAGCTTTTCATGTAAATAAATTATTAAAACCGATTTGCATTTGCTTCTACTACCTTTACATTTATATTATAAAAATAATAGTTTTTTCTTGTTGTACATTAGTAGTTTTTGTACTAGGCCGCCCACCATTTTGCCGGGATTAAATTCAAAAGAAAAAGGAAAATCAAAGCTTTAAACTCAAGTTTAAGTTTTCACTCAATTATGTACAAAGTCTTTAATGACTAAAAAAAAATGCTCATTAAATTATTAACGCCCGCTAAAAACGAGTTCTAGGAAACACTCAGAACCCACCTAGCAGCGGCAGTGTTAGGTACCAGTACTAAAAAATTAAATTTAGCTGCTCAGCATTTAATAGGAATAAAGTATTTTAAACTTTGGTCACAGGAGTTTGGGTACGCAAAGACACTACTCCTTGAGAACTAAATCTGTCAATTACGATTTAACTTTAAACTAACGGCAAAACAATTTGTTTGTACAAACAACCAAATTAAATAAAATGTATTTGGCCATGTATGAGTCAAGTGTACATAATAAAAATTTGTTTTTGCTCAAACCACCGAAAATGCCTTCCTTTACATGAATTCTAATTATGTGAATTTTTCAGATTTTTTCAGTGAGCCATTTCTGGGTAATAATCAATCAAAATTTAAAAAAATGAGGTTTTAGAGTTTTTTAGATTTTTGATCGTTTGCAACTTCTCAGGATTGCATTTTTAGAAAAAAATTATAAGAAACTTTTTTTTCGAAATTATCAAAGAAATCAGTTTTTATAGCAAAAATGTTTTTCTTTAAATTTTGAAAGTTTTGCAAAACTTTAAAACACAGTTTTTTTTTAAGATGACGGGTATTTTTTTTTTTTAATATGGATAAAAACGTGCTTTAATATGTGCAAAATTTTAGAAAGTGCCGTTTGCTACGCTCCGAGTTGTCTTACAATGAATCTACAGAAATACTTAAAAATAGCAAAAAAAGATTAAATTTTAAATTTACATTTTTTGATCGTTTGTAACTTTTCAGGATTGCATTTTAAGGAAAAAATTATATTATTTTTTTTTCTTCATAATTGTCTGAGTAATAAGTTTTCACAGACAATTTTATTTTTAATTTTGAAAATTTTGCAAAACTTTAAGTGACACTTTTTCTTAAAAAAAAAACATGATTGGTATTTTCTTTTTTCTCAAATATGGATAAAAACGTGCTATTATATATATATATATATATATATTAATATTTTGTTGGTAGTAGATAAAAAAGAAAAATGGTTTGAAGTTTTATTGTAACTGATTCATATAATAATATCTATAGCTACAAAAATATCAAGTAAAAACTAAGATCGATAAAGGGTAGTAATAAATATAAAGAATTAGTCATTAATTTATTATTGCATTGAAAATTTGTGTAGCTGTATCTATAGAATGTCAAAGGAGTATTTTGCAAGAAACATAAAGAAAAGAATGAAAGAAATAAATTTTATGTGTGTGTGTAGAACAAAAAAGAAAGAGAAATATGTGGGTACTATGAGTGACGGTAGTCTAGTTTTGTGGTCTGGTGTAGATGCTTGGATGAGTGGTTGTTAATTGTAGGCATAATTCTAAACCCTTCTACCAAACAACATGTAAGAAAGTATGAATTGGTTTTGTCTAGAATGTACATGTATAAAAATTGGCATCTGTAGAATTAGAATTTAGTAGCATCTGAATGAAATTTTAAGTGCCAGTAATGAAAGAATTATTTTATTGGTAGTTTTGAATAGTTGGGTGGGTACCTAAAGAGTTGAATCAGAAAAAGTTTTAGGAAAGTATGATGAATTTATTTATATTTTTAACTACATAGTTTAAGCACAAACTTATTCACATGAATGTATGGCATAGCGTTGAGTCCAAAAATATGATTGACTTTGTGGTGTATGATGAATAAAATAGGTTTAATTAGAGATACTCGAGCGGTACGTGGAGCTGAATGTAAAACTGATCATTATCTTAACAAATCAAAAGTGGACAATGGTCGTAAATTTATTAGAAAAGAACGAAATAAAAAAAAAAACAGTTAAGGGTAAAAGTGGAAAATTATCAAAATGACAGTTCTAGAAAAAATATTAAAAAAAATTTTACGACAAAAGAAAGAATTGAATAAAGAAATTATGAATGGGAACAATAAAAATGTGTGGAATAGATTAAAACTGACAATAGTTAATTGTACAAAAGATGTATGTGAAGTGACGGTGGTTGAAAATATAAAAAGAACAAACATGTAAAACTATCAGTGAATGAAAAAAAAAAACACAAAAAAATAGATTGCAGAGAAAAAATGGTGGAAAAAAGTAGGTTACATGATGTGTACAAAGAGAAAAAAAAATGAATGCAAAGAAAGCAATAAATAAAAAAAAAAACGAATAAATTGAAAAAAATGCAAAATGATTTTAAAGGAAATAAACTATTTTGGAAGCAAAACAAGGGATGCAAGAGAAAAGTTGTAGCATTCAGAATGAATGTAGAGAAATAACTTGGAATGAAGACGGTATTTAAAATCTTAATCGTACTGTAGACTGAGAAAATAGTGGATAGTCTAACTAAAGACAAAGTGATGAAAGCTATAAAATTATTAATAAATGGTAAAGACCCAAGTGTAGAAAGGATAACGGGTAAAATGTTAAAATATAGAAGCATATTAATTTTTGAAAGATAAACTGGCTTATTCAATTTGTGCTTTAGAAAATTTACTCGGTGAACAAACATATATTAAGCATTGTAAGAAACTCATAATATTGAAATAAATAAAATTACTGTGCCAAATGATTGGAAAAAAGCTGTGATTGTTTCTTTGTTCAAAGCTAAACGCAGTAAGACTAAATGTAAAAACTATTGAACTATCAGTTTGTTGAGTATTCCAGGAAAAGTATTAATTGAAAAAGTTTGTGAAATAATAACTGAAAACATTTGGAAAATGCAGTGTGGTTTTATGCCAGGTATGTATGGCAGTGAAGAAGAAAGTGTACTGTGCGTTTGTTGATCTAGAAAAAGCTTATGATTGAGTAAAGTAACTTATCTTATGGAACATTTTAAAAGAATATAGGTAAATGAATGTTTAGTAAATGAAATTATTGCTATATATAATGGTAACAGAGCGTGCATTAGAGTAGATGGTACACTAAGCAATTGATTTATATAACTTAGAACAAGGTGTCAAGCAGAGATGCGTTATGTCTCCGTGGTTGATTTATATATTTATGAATAAATGGGTAAGAAATGCATGTGAAGACATTATTATTGTACGGATAGATAATATAAATGTAAAAGTGCTGTATGCTGTATGCTGTCAGAGTGTGTGAGAATGAAAATGATCTACAAAATGTGCTAAAGCGACTGAATGTTGCAGCAAATAAAATGGATTTCTGTATAAATGTAGCAAAAACCAAAATTGTAGTCTTCAATAAAGACAAAATAAGCAGTGATTGTAGAATTGTGTTAAGACCATACCAACCGCTACTTTGATTTGTAGTATTTCAACGAAAACGGCAACTTTGGCGTCATTGCTGTTTCTACATATAGTTTGATAATCAATTTATTTTTTACCAGTACATTCAGAAAAGATTAAACTATGATATGTCAAAGTGTTTTTGTCAAATTATATTTACAAATAGCAACGAAATGCATTCAAAAATACATAAAAAACGCATTTATTTCTACATTTTATGAGTTTTTTCGGCTATTTCCTAACTATTATTTGACTAAAACACTTTGACATATCACAGTTTGATTCTTTCTGAATGTATTGGTAAAAAAATAAATTGATTATCAAATTATATGTAGACACAGCAATGACGCCAAAGTTGCCGTTTTTGTTAAAATACTACAAATCAAGGTAGCGGTCGGAATGGTCTTAAACGGTAAAAGTTTAGAGCAAGTGGTTGCTTTTGTGTATTTAAGAAGAATGTTTAATAAGAATGGTAATTTAGATAAAGAAAATGAGAAACAAGTAAATGCATTGCAAAAAGTAATAGTGAAGCATGAATTTGTCAAGCAAACACAAAAGTAAAATAAATGCAGTTGGAATGGGGTACTTAAGAAGTGTTTGTGGAAAATTTTTAAAAGTAACACCGGTAGACTAGTACGAACTCAATATTCTACGTTGGTTAAGCCATATCGAGAGAATGAGTGAGAGTAGTGTAACAAAACTAATCTATGATGAAAATGTATTTGTATCAAAATGTATAAGAAAACCACATAAAATTGGTTCAATGTTGTAGATAAATGAATGCAAAAAAAATGAAAAGTGGAAAGAATTAGATAGCATGCATAACCAGATGTACGTATATTGCTGCAAAAGAAATATGTAAAAACATAAACAAACGTAGAAAAAAATTGTTTGAAGTAAAGTTTAAGAACCAATGTAGAATATTGTACAGTGTACCTACCCCAAAAGAGAGCGGCGTGACTAGGTATGAATGTATGTCTGTTTATTATGGTCCCAGTAATATTGAACAATATCTATTACATCATACACGTTACGTCAAGGGATAGATTTTACATCTGGTTTGAATTGAAAAATATTTATATCTTTAAAGCTTTTAAAATAGTTAATATTTTTTGAGTTATTTAAATGACTTAATTACTACATGCAATATACAAATTTATAATTAGAACATTGCTTAATCAAAGTTTTAGTGATATATTCTATATTCAACTAATTTGAAATATAATTAAGTAATGTAGTAGTTTTTAATATTATTTGTGTATTTGTTCTGTACTAGACACATAGCAATTAGAAGATTTAAATACATTTTTGCAGAATAATAATTTTTGAATCAATGTAAGTTTTCCATGCAAATAAATAATACAAATTACAAACGGAATATTGTTGATTATATTAATCTCTAGCTGAAGGCCGAGGTTAAATTACGCGTTTACTATTTTTTTCAATTCAAATTATTTTATTATATATTTTTAATGGAAATATTTATTTTATTATTTTATTACACACCAATATTTTAATGAAAAAAAATCTTAAATTAAGAATACTTTGCCAGAATTCTTTGTGGCAAGTTTAAGACTTGTAAAATATAATTATTAGGCGTAAATATAATTAAAATAATCTTTTGAAAAAATAGACGTTTCAGTACAGATTTATTGTATGAATGATCAGAACTTTTAAACTTTAAGTTATATTATGCATCTCACTGTCTTGTTTATTCACAAAAACAAACAATTGTTTTTTATTCTCAGATCATGTACATAATACTAAGTAAATTTAATAATATGTACAAGCTTAATTTTTTTAATTTAAATCTAACTTAGCACAATAAACTGTTATACACTACAGCATAAAGTTAGATAATGATCTACTAACTGCATTAAAAACAATTTCAAACATTAAGCTTTTTGCAATGTGGCAAATAAAATTTATTAAGTGTGTTTAGAGTTAGCATTGTTTCTATTACTACTATTTTTTTAGTAGATCTTAGATTGAGTTTTTGATTTTGTATTACAGTTAGGAGTATTTGTTTAAGTAGTTTTTTGAGTAATTGTTGTTGTTTTTGATTTTGACTTTGAGTGGAAACTTAAAACTATTTTCACTACACTTAGGCTTCATTGGGCTCTTTGTAGCTTTTATTAATTGTAAGCTTTACTTTTTTTGTCTTAGCACACAGCCAATCTATAAACCTAAACTTGCGTAGGAGGGTGCCATTTTATATTCTTCAGATCGGGAATTGGTTATTGTATGTATTTGTTTTTTAGTTAAAAGTGTTTTGTCAGGATCCCTGTTTTGATTTGCTGGTCCTTTCTGGACAGTTGCAAATAGTAGTCGACCGTTTTGGGATTTTGGACAATTATTGCCTTTTTTGTCTATCTACAGTCTGGGTTGTTATAACATGGTACTTTAAATACATTGCATATATTTGCTTTTAGAATGATTTTAATGATCTTTTAGTGGTAGTGCGATCAATCCATCAGTGAACGTTACCTATTACGTTGGAGTGCCTATTCACCTAGAACGTTTATTGCTAGTTGCGCGAGCTGCTAATGTGAGGGCTTTATGAAGTTTTTGAAAGAAAAATTAAAAGATTTTTATTTTAGTAACTGATCGATGGATGTTTTAATATCCTACTTACAGCATATAATGAATTCAATTCATTATGGAGTTTTAAACTGAGGACATGCAGCAAGATTAAGCAATGTTTTCAAAATACAAAGAAAATCTGTTCGCATAATAAGTGGCCTAAAATATAAGATGACAACAAACAAAAATTTATTAATCTTAGAATACTAACTGTTCCGTGTATTTAGATATATAAATGTCTCATTTTTTTTTAAACAATATTAACATTCTATACATGTAAACTAAGCAACAATTCTTACATGACTATTCTACTTGCAAAATCATAACTTGAAATGATTTTAAACGAATTAAGACATTTAGAGATGGTGCAAACTACTATGCTATTAAGTCTTACAATAAACTGACCAATAAAATTCAACAACTAAATGGAAATAAATTTAAAGTAAAAATTAAAAACATGTTTTAGTATGATACTAATTGTATTTTTAATGTACATACGTGTTTATATATATCACATTCTATTATTGACCTTTGTAGTATAAGGAACTTCAATAAATATTATTATTATTATGGCATTCTGCTGTTGTTTTTGATAACTTAAATATTGTATTACAATTTTTTTTAAATATTGCAATTGGACCAATTTTAATGCTAAACATTTTTTTTTTGCAATTCAATTATGTTTTCAATTTACAACTCCTGAATATTGTTAGATTTGTTTTTGGCAGAATAAATATCACTATTTAATATGTCCTTTTTAAATGTTTAAGTAATATTTTTAGGTTTTTTATGATCTTCTGGTGCCAAATAATCATTTATAAAAAAAAATATTTATTATTGTGTGTGTGTTAAGTAAACATGCGGCAAAAATTTAAGGGGTTATTCCTTGGCTTATTCTAAGAATATTTGGACCTATGATAGTTTTTGAAAAAAATTTTCTTTTAAAAACACAGGGTGAACAAAATTTGCAACGGTTACAACATTGTATTATCAAAAAGTACATGTAAAGTTGTTGAATCTACAATAAATGTTTAAAATGACTTCCTTTAGCTTAGATACAAGCATTCAATCTTCTCGTCATTGAGTGCCAAACTTTTTCAAACATACCAGGGTTGTTTTTAACTGAATTACACCCAGCAATTATCCTATTTTGAAAGTCGTCCAAATTTCCACTGGAGTAGCGTAAACTACTGACTTTAGATTGCCCCATAAGAAATAATCCAGGGGGTTTAAGTCTGCGGATCAAGCAGGCAATACGTGTTGCCCATCTCAACCAATCCAGCAATCTCCGTATGTTGCTGTTAAATAATCACAAGCAACTAAACTGAAATGTTGTGGTGCATCATCGTGCATAAACCACATTGCAATTCTTGTTGCCAATGGTACATTGTCCAGAAACTGAGGTAGCATGTGTTCCAAAAAGTTGCGATACACCTGCCGGTAAGTCTTTCTGGTAAAAATACTAACACAATTCCAACTCAAACATTTAAAAAGAACACATGGTAAAAACGATCTTTACATACCTGATGCGGATTTTTATCTGCCCACACATAGTTGTAATAAGAACCCTTTATTGTATTTTTTTGTGAAACTGGTTTCATTGATAAAAAGAATATGTGTTAGAAATTGAGGGATTAGAACTAAAGTTTGCAGAAGCTATTGACATAACGTAATACGTGAAGGAAAATCAGCATTTAATTTAAAGTATTTGCGTAGAAATACTAATTTTATTTAAGCTTTTGGAACAAATTTAGAAAACTAAAAGGTAGTATTTTATTTCATCTACAGTTACATTGTTTGATTAACTGAAAGGTTAAATAAGCAAATTAAATTATCTACTGGGATCTTTCTCTATCATGTCCAGCACATTCCGTTTCAGTTGTACCGTTCTTACTGTTATTGATCTACCTGGCCCTCCATTTTGTTTTAATGTGCCTGTTTCACAAAAATGTCGATAAATGTTTTTGTCGGAGATATTACAGCTAAGAAACAGTTTAATGTACAATTGTCTAGCTTGTAATGAAATAAATATTAAATTTTTAATGTTGTTTGTCAAAAAAGATAATCATTTTTTAAAATATTAATTAATATATTATTTAATTAAAGTATTTTATTAAAGTAATTTTGTTCCCAAATATTACTTTACATTGGTGACTCCGACGTGATAACGCAGAAGATTTTCAGGTGATTAAGAGAAGAGGATTTTAAATCCGAAAGCCTGCATATCTTTGAAACATCGAGCCCTGGATGAGCAGATGGCAGAGAAACTCAAACAACAAGAGGCAACAGCATTAGCTAATTGCCAAAGCGCTTGAAGAGAAGGAAAAGGGGGATTTGCGGAGCCCGACAAATATAGGACGGAATAACAACAAAAAATTGCAGAAATTTTGCCAGATAAGGATTATTAGGAAAATTTTCATAAATACTTATTGTAATTGATGAGGTATTATTATTATTTTATTTTATTAAAAATTAATGACATATGTCATTTGATTAATTTTTATTTATACATTATTTTTGTTACCACATCTTACTATTTTTCATTTGCTCAATTTTATTAATTATTAACCAATTTTTTAATTTAACACAATGGTTAATGATACTCCGGACACACATGACGCACCGACAAAAATTTTAGACATTCAAACGATTAATTTTAAAATTCCACAATTTTGGGTTGCTGACCCAGAATTGTGGTTTGCATAACTTGTAACTACTTTCTCTCGGCATCAAGTTTTGTCCAAAAAGACAAAATTTAAATTAGTAGTTTCATCTTTAGCCCCGGAAGTTGCTATTGAAATTCGCGATATAATTATTAAACCACCATTTGAGTCTCCATTTAAAAAACTTAAAACCGAGTTAATTTTGCGAACTTCAATTTCCAAACAGAAAACATATCAAAACAACTTTTGACTGACGTAGAAATTGGTGATAAAACACCATCACAGTTTCTTTGCAAATTAATGCAAATTTTTGGTATCAAAAGACTAGACAATAACATTTCAAAAGAACGTTATTGCTTTATTAAGAGTTGAGATAAATGAAATAGTAGATTCTCTGAATCAATTAAGCAACTTACAGCTTATTAATAAAGAGTTACAAAACCTATTTAATCCAAACAATAAAGACTTGATTTTGGAACTACAACAATTACCTAATTTTTTGCAATCAATTATTTGCGATGTTTCTCATAACATGGTACGTCTTTTTATTTCAAAATTATTACGCAACACAATTATTAACAAATTTCATGTTCTATTACATCCAGGAATTAAAACAACACAAAGACTTGTTTCTATGAACTATGTTTGGCCAAATATAAAAACTGACATCGCAAATGTCGTAAAATCTATTGATTGCCAAAAAGTCAAGACGCATAGACATACAAATCCAAAATTTTGTATTACCTAAGTTTTGTTTCAAAATTGTTCATATCGATTTCATAGGACCTTTACCTAATTGTAACGGATATCGTTACCTCATGGTTTGTATTGATTGCTTTACCAGATGGCCTGAAGCCATTTCATTATTTGATATTACTGTTGTCAGTGCTGCTAAAGCATTTTTGAATATTTCAGTTTCCCGTTTTAGAGTACCAAAAACTGTAATAACAGATCCTGGAAAACAATTTTATTTAAGCTTTTGGAACAAATTTAGAAAACTAAAAGGTAGTATTTTATTTCATCTACAATGTAACTGATTAACTGAAAGGTTAAATAAGCAAATTAAATTATCTAATAATATGTCCAAATTATCACTTAATTGGGTTGATTCTTTTCCTCCATTTTTTTTAAGTCTTAGATCAATTATTAAAGATCCTTTAAACGCCACACCATTAAAATTTGTTTATGAAACTTCTTTAAACTTGCCTGGTCATTATCTGAACTTTAATGATCATGTTACACCAACAGATCCAAATTTACCGTTATTTTTGACAAAACTAAAACAAACTATGAATGTGCTGCTACCTTGTCAGACAAGATTTACTAAACAAAATTCTTTTGTAAATCCTGATTTAACAAACTGTTTTTATTCAAAATGACCATGTTAAAAAGTCTTTGGAACCAACTTTTTCCGGACTTTTTTTAGTTATTTCTAGATCATCAAAGTTTTTTATAGTTCAACTTAAAGACCTGACTTGCTTTCAATTGATCGATTGAAACCAGCTTATTTAGAGTTATCATCAATTTCAACTTTTAAACTTATATTGAAGTCTACTACTGCTGTACCCATTAGAAATTTTGACAAAACTGAACAGACATTTAACCATTGTGTTTATTTTAGTGGTTAATTGGTTAATGGTTAAATTTCAACTTTGACCAATACATGTGATGATCAATGACGAGACGTAATCAAATGAAATCTACTTGTACATTAGTAGATAGGACAGCAGTTTGTCGCAAATTTTGTTCATCCTGTATATTTGAAACAAAGGGGTTTTTTAGAAATTATCAGAGGACAAAGTATTGTTAGAATAGACCAAGGAGTCTTGAATTTTTGCCGCATGTTTACTTAACACCTTGTATATATTTTTTTTACAAGTTAACAAAACTAGTTGTTTAATAATTTAATTAATAAAAATAATTTATAACAACATAATATAAAACAATATTAATTAAAATACAATGAATACTCGAAAGTTTCTAGAGTAAACAAAGAAAATATTAAAAAACTAAATAGTTTTTAAATAATGAAACAAATGACTCTTAGTTGCTGTGATCGTTAGATTGAGTTTAAATAAATCATTAATTTATTTTATAAATAGTTTTTTTAGTTATCTTACGACCAATACTATAAATCAGTATTTAATGTGTCCTAAAAAAAATTAGGATTTAAGGAACTTATACTTCTTGTTTTAATTATTAGAACATCAATAATTGCAATAATTTAAACCGGTGTCTTATAAAATCTTTCTACTCAATTAGTAAACATTATAATTCAAACCAAACTAAAGGAGCTTTTACAATAAAACTAAAAACTATTGGGTGTTTTATAAAATGCCTAAGATTTTAAGTCAAAATGTAATTATGTTGTTTTGATTAAAAAAAAACACCATTCAATTTAAAAAAAATATGTATTTTTTATATATAATTATTAAAAAAATAATATGTTGTCTCTCAGTACTTTTGTTTTTTCTTTTAATTTAAAATTTGACAGAATAAAACATGTCAAGACAATAACTATTAGACAAATAAAATTTATTTCAAAAACTAGTATTATTATGTGATGTTTTACTCCCAGTATTATAATTTTTGCGGTTTAGGGCCGCTTTTACAACCTCCAGTTAAAGCATAGTTTGGATTTGGAGGGGAATAACCCGGGGTTAACTTATCCGGTGCTCGAAGCAGTAGTTATACCTAGTTTAACGCACATAACCTCGTTAGCGCCGCACATATCATATTAGTAAAAATAAATAAGGAAAAAAGTAAGGTTTGTTGCTCCGATTTTTGTCTTTTTGTTGTCACTATCTGATTTAAACATATTTACGTTATAGAGAAGACAATATAAATTTGCTTTTTTATATAATTTACGGCACAATTGACGTTTCAATAGGTTATCCTAGAGAATAAACTAACTTAGCATTTGTAAAATGCTTTGCGTGTTAAACTAGGTATAACTGTGGATTAGTTTATCCGACGGTTGTAAAAGCGGCCCTTACTGAATTATTAGTAAATTATTTTTTGAATATATTTAGTTTATGTTTAAATTACTGTTCTTATTTTGTATTAAAATAAAGTACTAATATTTACAAAAAATAATTTCAAACGACTATTGCATTAATTTAAATTTATAATATTGAAATTGGTTTGTTTAAGAAGTGTAAATATGATACTACTTTAAGCTATTGAATGATAACAAGTTTAGTATTTTTATAGCATTGTATAAGTATGCATATATAAGCCATTGACTTGTGAGATATTGCTAAAGTAACTAGTGTAGTAAGTTGGTGATTTGAGATGGTCGCACCTCAGCAGCGTAGCCACCCGATAGCAATCTAATAACTTCTGTTAAGAGAACCGTGGGCTTTAAAGCCACCGTTATGGTCAATTACTCATCCATTTAAGGTGGTTTTGCCGTAGGAAGTGTTAAATTACGCATGGATAGCGCCTCGCGATCGATTTAAATGTGGTCGGTGCTATCAATCAACTTTCTAAACGCTGCCGAAACTTCATAACCACTAAATATAATGTCCAATTTGCGCTATTAATATTCATATTAGTATTAAGTTATCTATCTTATAATCAAGTCGTGAGAGTTTTATAGTATAATACATAGTTATTTCATCTCTACGTAAATCTCTTATGAATTATCTTCTTATGCAAATAATCATTTATTAAGCTTAGTATATTTTTTTTACAAACAATTGATTGTTTCGTTTTTCTCACTTAATTGAAAATAATGTTGTAATTTATCTAGATTTGACTTATACATATTTATTATTATTAAATTTACTGAGTAAATAAATCTAAATATTTATTGCACTTTATTAGTGAAAATTTCCACTTGTGTGATCTGCCACAAAATCATCACAGAGTTAATAGATTTTTAGACTTAAACTAAACTTATAAACTATCCAAAAAAAATATTGTGCTAGATTATAATGTGAAAAGTTCGAAAGCAATATAATAATATATATATATATATATATATATTATATTTTTATATTCTAAACGTTGATTTATTAAGATACAATAAATTTTAGTATTTTATCTACCAAACTGTCTCTACCAAAATTGCTGCTAATCTGGCAGATATACATATGCTACCAGTTCAGAATACAAAAATAAATAAAATTAGCAACATTAAATGTATGTACTTCAGGCAAAACTTGAATTAACTATTATTAAATCAGTGAGAATATAATAATAATATTGTAACATATTTTATTGAAAAAAAAAAGACTTTTAGTTAATTTTCAATACCAACTCAAATTTTCAAAAGATTATTTCATTATAATATTACATCTGTTAATAATTCCTTACTAGCAAATTTTAAACATTATAGCATTTTTAATGTTAAATCTAATCTAAAAATCTATTTGTTGAAGTAACAACTTAATATTAGTTAATTTTAATTTGATAGTAATATGTGTTGTATTTTTATGTATTTATGAGTAAAGGATAGTTATTTTAACTGTTCAATAAGATCATGTACTTTATTGTCAATACTATTATATTTTTGTGTACTTTTTTTTCAACAATTAAAATCATTTATTAATATTATTATTATTATAAAATAAAATAATGAATAGAATAGTATTTAGAATTTTTGACATATCTAATAAGTTTTAAAAACAACGATATTAAAATAAGAGTAATAGCAATTACTGAACTAAACTAAAAGTCATAAATCATTTATATTATAAAGAGAATTTGAAATCAATAACTATTTTATTTTTAAAAACAATAAAAGTTTTTTTTGTTTGTGTTTGGTAAATGATTAAAAGTAAAAAGTTTATTTTTTTAGAGTTAAAATTAACGATTCTGGTAGTACGTATTGTATTGAGGTCTTTGTTTATTGATGCTACAAATTCTTACCTAAAAATTTCAAGTTGCTCTGCCATATAAGTCAAAATGGTCTTTGAAAAGTATGAAGTATGAAAGGTGATATCATTTGCAAAACTATGAATAGGAGTTTAAGTTATTTGAACATGTTCATTTTGTAAAACCAAAATGAAATTGACAAAAAAGTACTTTGAGAAACACCAGCATTTGTGATTTTGGGGTCCATCAATTCTAACTATAGTTTTTTACTGTAAAAAAAAATATTGATAAGATTTAAAAGTTTATAATCAATAGAGTTTGTTGATAAGATGCTATACCCCATCAAATGTTTTGGAAATGTCTAGAACTACTTCAAGATTTTTTCTTTGTAACTAACAGTCAGAAGTCAGAAGATCTATTGTCTCATGTTTTGATCAAAATCTTTATTGAATATTTGAGATAAAGTTATTTTGTGAACTTAACAATGTGAAAATTAATATATTTTTCAAAAATGTTTTAAAAAATAGACTTTTTCTCCTTTTTTAGGTTTAGATTTAAGATTCGCAATGTTTTCTCTTTTGTTAGTTATAAATTTAACATTTCCAATGTTCTAACAATTTGGGAGTGTTAATTTTTGTGTGTTAAGGTAAATATTTTAGTCAAAATAAAAGCTAATTCATTTGCCAAAATATTAAGAATTATAGATGGAATATAATCTATACCTGATGCTTTTCTGGTATTCAATTTAAGAAAATATGTTTTAACAACTTGTCTAAAATGCCGGCTTAGTAGGTATAGCAGTAGGATTGATTTGATCATTAAAAAAAAAAAGGTATTAAAGATTTTGTACTACATTGCAATAAATTTATTGCATTATAAAAATTTTGTTTACAAAAAGCTAAAGAATTCAATTAGCTTTGTTTTTGTTTATTTTTTTCAGATTGTATTAGATTGTCACAACGTTTACGAGCTTTTTTATAACTCTGTTTAGTCCGTTTGGAACAACTACTGATGTATTTTTTGAATGCTTTACAATTACTTTTGTTTTAGTTTAATAACAAAAATGAAACAAATTTTTAAATGACATTCTAAATAGTTTTTGTGATATTTTCTGCTGCAATATGTGGATTTTTATAATACAAGCAATAAGTATTGTATTTTTTAATGTTTATTTTAGAATAATGATAAATGATGCGCGGTTTATGATTGGTAGTAATAGATAGAGAAGTTTTAACAACAGATGTAATAAGTAAATGATCAGAATTTTCTAAAGCAGCTTTAATAATAAATGTTGTAATCTAATAATCTTGGTTTACCAAGAAATCCACCACAAAGAAAATATGTGGGTTTCTGAATAAGTTGACTTAAATTATGAAAAGAAGCAAAAATAAAAGCTTATTAAAAGAATAGTGTTTTAGAAGATGAGTGACTTAACCATTTAGTATTAAGTACATTAAAATTTCTTAACAATTTTTCTATGACTACTTTAAAGTAGCTTCTTAAAACTTTAAAAAAAAGTATGGCCTATTACAAAAATAGTTTTATTGCAACGATTGAGTTTGAGAACTATGCTTTTATAACCAATGCCATAAATTTTGTACATTGTGAGTCTAAAATATGCTTGTTGTTTATAATGTAGGCACAACAGAGTGTTTGTCAGCAAAAATCATAAATAGTTTGTAGTCCGGATAGCGTTGTAGAAGATTAGTGACTCAACCATTTAGTATTATGTACATCAAAATCTCCTAACATAATTATTTTAGTTTTTCTATGATTACTTTATTTAGAGAATAGTATTTGCCGATTACAAACAAAGTCTTATCGGGAAGTTTTAGTAAATATGCTTTTATAACCAACGCCTTGAACTACATAAGTTGTCTATCTAGAATATGCTTGTTGTTTGTAGATGTAAGTACAAACACCTTGTTGGTCAGCAAATAAATGTTTAAGATGATAATCAAAATTTACTAGTGTAAAACAATAGTTTTAGACAAAAGAGAATATAGGGTAAGTAAGATGCTGATAAACATAATTAAAATTCTTTTTAGACCACAAATATTAAATAAATTACTTTTTAAGTTACAAACTAAGTTAATGTTTGGTTGATTATATTGGTTAGTGGAATAAACAAGGTTTGTTTTGCTAATTTAGTTGTATCATATACTATGTTTGGTCTTGTGAACGCTTTGCCCATTGAATTAGTGTTATTTATTCTACAATTCACGATAGGCTAAATTTTGTTTTTACTAATAAAACTTAGTTCAAGGATTTTTTGTATTTTATTTATTTTATTGCACATCCCAATAAGAAGCTGTTTTACGTGCAGAATAGTTAGATTAGCCATCATGATACCATCAAGAACCTGTTGCACAATTAATATATGAGTACTAATACTACTACTACTTACAATTACATTGCTTAATTAAAGTTAAATATACGCAATTGCGACTATTATTATGATATTAATAACTGTAGATTTACCCTATTCCTAAATCATTTACTTATAAGAGCAAATCTAGAATAAAATTATAACTGATAATTTAATCAGTTGTAAGTTGTAATTGTAGTAATTTTTAAATATATAAAATATATAAAGAAGAGACGCAATGTCCTCTAATGAGCCAGTTGTTAAGCAATAATTTAATTTATAATTAAAAAAAAAATCACTTTGAATTGTGGTGGTGAACGATGTTGACGAAGTAAGTTACAAATCAATTATTAAGTATAAATAAATAAAGCCATACTGATGAGAGGTAAACCTCGAAACGTTTTTTAGTTTAGGATAATTTTTTCATAAATTTGATTTTTTAATGGTAGTAATTTTTGTTGTGCAACAAAGACCTAGTATTATTATTATTATTATCATTATCAATTAACGTTATAACCATGTTATACTTAATATAAAAATAATATCTATTGTTTAATTAATTTTAATAGAATAATTGAGTCAAATTTAAACTTAATAATTATAAATAAAAAAGTTTGTAAAGCATAAATTTAAAAAATTATCAACAATTAAAATGTTTACTATTATTAGTTTTGAAAAGTTCTTAACTTTGATCACCGGTTTTTAAAGTGCTTCATTAGATCATTGTTCGGGTTTGCGCTGCATTCTTATTTTACGTCTTGAGAAGCAACGCAAAGCCAAAAATTAGTCAATAATATTTCTGTAGAGTGATTATATAAAATACTTTGTTTTAAAGATTATTGGAAATTAACAACAAGTATGGAATGGCTTTAAAAGAAAACTAAAGAAAATTAATGTTGTATTTTACTGATTTTTGTGTTTTTTGTGTTTTATTTAGTTGTCCTTATTGATTAGTTTGTACGTTATTAAGTAGCTTAAAAAAAATTACATGTTTGGTGCTACTTATTCTTGATTTTTACACATGCTCAGAATGTTACGACTAGCTGCCTGCGCCGTAAATGAAATACTTTTTTGAAAAATGCGGCTTAAAAGTTTGACTCACTTTTGTGTTAAATTTTACTGATTTTTGTAATTTATTTATTTGTTCTTATTCATGGGTTGTATTGTCGTATAGAATAAAACACTTTACAAATTTGATGCTACCTATTCCTGGTTAATGCATTTTTAAGTTTAGTTTTTTTTAAGTTTTACGTCACCTGTGATATTTGGTTAAGTTATATATATAGGGTACTGAAAAAAGTTTTTTTAATTGTTAAAAATGTCCGATATAGTAGTAGATACTTTTATCAACAACATGTTTGTTTTAGATTAAAGTTATGCGAGAGTATAACTCCAAGAACACAAGTTGATGGAAATTAAATATATTGTAAAGTTGTTTGGTTTAAAGTTCTCATTACGTGTTGGCGTTTTTGTTGATTTATTGATGTTATTGTTTGTTTGTAAAAGTATGAATAAAACTTTGGGTTATTTAATGAAATTTGTATGTAAATCAACAACAAAATCAAAGAAAGTACATAACCTTGAGGAACACCAGCATTTATGATTTTAACAAAAATATAGTCTGTTTTTAAATAAGCATTGATGAAATGAACAGATTTGTGACATCAAAAGATATTTTGATTTTGTTTAAAAAAATAGTATATATTATATCAATAATTTTAGATTTTTTGTGTAGTGTATTGTAATTTTACTTTTGTAACCAAATTAAATTTGTAGTTTATAATTTACTTTTATCTACTCTAACCCACTACTATCTTTATTTAATACATTTTTTAATTTTTATTATTTTTTTCTTATATTTTAACATATGCTGTACAGTATCTTTATTTTGTCTGCACATTCTGCAGTTTTTTTATCTAGGGTTTGCACATTGATTTTTTTATTTCTAATATCTAAACTTTGTCGTAGTCTTTTTTCCAGCTTACCACATTAACCATAGTTAAATTGGTAATTTGTTTTCTACTGTAAACGCATAATTCTTATTGTAACTTAAATTGATTACACAAGTTTTTTTTAACCATTATGGTATGCACCCATAATCAGTGTGCCTAGCATCTTACTGGGCGCCAAAAATGCCGATGCCTGTCTGTGTAGGATTTAACAACGATTTAACTGTACTAGCCCTCTTTCACACACAAATAGTTTGTTGCTTCAAATAGGGAGCATTGCATTACTATTTCTGACACATTACTATACACATAAACTGTTTAATAGTTACTGTGATTTTATGTAAATTGTCTCTTCAACCATTGAGATGCAAATGTTTACCCCATTTTTTAAAATTTCAAAATATGATATTTAGAAATGACTTAATATGTTACATCAACATAAATTCAACTTTTAATTTTAAGAGAAACCATTTTTGCTAAAACTATCACACCGAACACTAGATTTAAGACTGCTTAAATGAATTTAATGTCTCGAGAAATACTGAGTTTGGAAGTTTATGTTTAAGTCTAATAGTACGGTTAATTTTTTAAATTTTGGTTTACGTCTTTGAAGAACAACAACATGACGTCAGTGTTGTAAAGTATTTAAGTCTTTAGTCAATTTTAATAATAATAATAATAATTTTTATTTGTGTTATAAAAAAAATGTTATGCATATCAAAATACAATAAAGTGCAGAAATATAAAATTTAAACTAATATTTTAATTTAAAATTTTCATAAACATAAATATGAACTGAAAATAAAATATGCCACAACTATGCAAAATAAAAATGATAAATAAACTATTATAAAATGTACACGTTATAATATAGCATAGCAAACATATTAAAATATAGCATATTAAATATATGTAAAAGTTAAAACAATAACTAGATCGTATCACTAAAATTATTTAATAAAAGTTTATTAGTAGAATAAAATGCTTTCTTGTATAAATAAATTAGACTATTTTTTTAAATTTTGCAATCTCAAGTTGTTTGATTATGCTTGGAAAAACATTAAAACATTTAATTTATAAAACCTAGATACAGTTTAGGTTCTTACCAATCTGGAATAATTTGCAATTAAATGTGATTTATTTCTTGTTGAAAAATCATGCATAATTTTGTGGCTATGATAGTTCCAGATATGTTGCTTTACATGCAATAGACATTCATAAATAAAGACACAGGGAAAAGTTAATATCATCAAATGGCAATAACTTTGTCGAAAATCATCTTTGTATGCTATTCCTGCAATGTGGGTACTGCTTGTCTCTGCATTATAAATAGATTGACATTAAACTACTATGTTCCCATGTTAATATAATATAAGACAACACAGAATACCAGAATGCAAAGTATGCAGTTCAAAATACATTTTGAGACACCGAATTTGATAGTAAGCGTTATAAAATATATATTTTTGTTTACTTTCTTTGACAAAGTATCTCCATGTCTAATCCAGTTTTAAAATTGATCTATTATTAAACATAAAAAATTAACTGAATTGTCAATTTTTGGTGTATTTAGAGATAACGACGTTTTTAATGTAAAGCATATGTTTGATGATTAAGATTTTTAGATCAAGTCGATTGGCATCAAATCAATCTACAACATTCAATTGAAGGTTTGCATTTTGGGCTATTACTGTTTCAATTCATGAAGTTGTACACACTAAAGTTGTGTCATCTGCAAATAACACAACATTAGCCTCACTAAGATGGTAGATCATTTATATAGACGTTGCACGTCAGAGAAAACAGGCCACCCAAAAAATATACGTTATTATCCACTTAATATTTTAATATTTTTTTGTTTTTAATTAAATATAACGAGTTAGTATGTATACTGCAAAGACAGTAAAAATAAATTTAGGGAACGTAAAAGTCAATCATAAAATTGTGGAATACTTGTTAAAATACGTTTGTTGGAATCGATATTTTTACTAGCTTTATGTTTGTGTGTAGATTAGTAATAAGTTTTAAATTTACCTTTGTAATATACAGTGTAGTCCGTAACAATGGATAAAAAATATCGAAGAGTTGTTCAGATAGTGACATTGCTGAGATGTGGCAAGACAATTAAATGTTAGTGACTACCCACAAGCAAGTGATGTGTGGAATTTATTTAAATGTAAAATTATTGGTGATTATGCTGGTATGTATTATGTATATACTTAAAATCAGATGTTCTACTTTTAGCAGACGTTTTTGCCTACAAAATTATAAATTAGATTTTGCACATTATTTTACTACATCAGGTTTAAATTGGGATGCTATGTTAAAATATGTTTCATTTTTTTTTAAGACATTTGTAGTAATAAGTTTTTACCAAATTATAATCCATCAAATCCAAACTCATTTTTAATGTATCTTGATGCAACCAATTTATATGGCTTTTTTTAAAAATTGATTCCAACTGTATGTGACAAAAATATATACATTATTCACTTCAAAAATTTAAAACAATGTTTGAATAACGGTTTAAAATTAAAAATAATTCATCGTCTTCAATTCCAACAATCCAAATGGTTAATTTTAAAAATGATTTAGAAAAGTTATTTTTTAAATTTATAAATAATAGGGTATTTTGGTAAAACTATGAAAAATTTAGATAATAGAATTGGTATAAAATTTGTAAGTCATTAGCAAAAGTAGGTAAACAATTTGGAGCTGAAGCATTTATAGCTAAACCAAATTTTAAAAACTGTTTAATATTTTCTGAAAATTTAGTTGCTATTCAAATGTATATGTATGTATAATAAAGTAAAAATATATTACAATAAACTAAGATATGTTGGATTTTCTATATTAGATTTGTCAAAGACAGTTATGCATGATTTTTATTATAATTATTTAAAACCAAAAATAATGAAACCGTATCATTATTATATACAGATACAAATTCACTAATATAAAAATAATATAAAAACTATCATATTTTATGATGATAAGAAAAAAAATTAAATCACTTAGTCACATCTAATTATAAAGATGATAATCTTTATAGAATAACCAGAAGTTAATCTAATAAGGGTAAATTGAAAGATGAATATATAGGTAAACAAATTCAAAGTTTCTGTGGCAGCGGACTAAAAGCATATTGAGTATTAACACTCACATCAGTATTAAAACTTGTGCTATTGATAAACAAAAAACGGTGTATAATTTTCTAAATATTCTAAACAGTAATAACAAGCAATGTAGAATGTATATTTTTTGATCACATTTACATTATTAGGTATACAAAATTAAAAAATAAAGTAACATTGACTAACTTGATGATAAACGATATATAATTTCTGATTATATGAAAACTTTAGCATGGGGCAATAAACTGTTATGTAATGATATAATCTGGAGAAAAAATACTAATAGGCTTTTTAAAATAGCAGAAAAAAATGAAAAGAAATCAATACAAAATGTAACAAAAGTATTTGATGTACATATGCATAATGAATGTTCCAGTAAAACTAATCTTGACCTGTTTTTGGAAGTTGTAGAAGAAATAGAAAATAAAATTCTGATAACTTTTTTATTAAATGTTTATTTTATCTATCTATTTACTTCAGCAGTTTTCTATCCTTTTTGTATATAGTTCTCCATCTTTGCACGTAATGCTGGCAACTTACATTACAAAGGACCTATAATTTTAAATGGATTCCGAACCACTGAATAGATTTTATTTAAATTATTAATTGAAATATAACATTTTTTTTTGTATTTTTGAGTTTGGATAAATATAAAATGTTATTTAAAACTGTTGATAACAAAATAAAGGTTTTGCATTTATGGTGATAGTTTATATAATAACTGATGTTGTTATTTATTTTACATATTACATTTTTACATTTGAAATACATGTGTAGTTATGTTCATTGACTTTGAAAAAGTGAAGTAGCTATGATCTTAAAGTTATGTGGCTATGACCTTAAAAACACATTTTAATAATTGGACAGTGAACGACTGGAAGCACGTATTGTTCACGGATAAGTGCAAAATCTGTTTTTATGTCAAAATAAGATATACACAACCACACACGGCAAGGATTGTATACAGTACCTTGAAGAAGTAGGTATTTTAAAAATGGGCTGGCTTGCTCAAAGCCCGGATCTTAATCCTATTGAGCATATTTGGGATCAGCTCAAAAGGCTTGTAAAACGTCGCATACCTCTTGCAGAGCTTTGATTGACCTTTACTGAAGAATGGAACATATTCCCTTAAAGCAGTCATACAGGACATGCTGATCTCTATCTTAAATTGAATGAGGAGTGTCATCTAGAATAGTGGTGGCAATACGCCGTATTGACAACTGATTTTCATTATTTCTTCTTTCTTTAGTTCAATTTGTTGTAATGTAAACTGTAAGTGTATTTTTTCAATAAATTTGAATATTCTTAAATTTTTGCTTAGATTGTATCTCATGAAAACGTCGGACGGTATGCTAAAAAAGTTATTGAATTAATATACATTAGATTTATTTCAATAAAAATAAGCAATATTTAAAAAGGTGGATAATTATATACGTATATTGTATAGTATATTAAAAATAGCAATGGAATGGCCCAAAATAAATTCTTGAGTGACATCATTTAATAGTTTCAATTTATTTATGTTTGTGTTATCATACAAAACTTTTTCAGTATTATGTTATGTGGTACACAATCTAAAAATTTTGACAAATTGAGAAAATATCTGATTGTGTATTTTTTTTTTCAAAGCTTTAGTTAGACAGACAACAAGTCTGTCTTTTTTTAAAGCCAAATTGGTTTTTAGAAAATAAATTATTATTTTTTAAAAATGTTTTATTTGATAATAGTTTTTCAAAAACTTTTGAAATAATAAGTAAAATACATATACGACAAAAGATATCTTTCCGATCTCCATTTTATATACATTGTTACTAAAGCGTTCTTCAGAACATTTAAAAAAATGGATTTGTTGATACATATATTAAACAATTTTGTTATTGGACTAACTAAAATATTTGAAAAAAAATCAGAATGTCTACTTTTGGCCCATGTATGTATATTTACTATAGCTTGTTATATGATGCTTCTCTAAAGTTAAAGTTTTGATCAACATCTATTATGTTCATAAATGACAATGAGTCTTGAGATGGTAAAGTTATATTATTTAATATTTTATCAATTACATTGATAAAAAAATGTTGAATGTTTTAGCATCAATCATATTTGTATCTACGTAGTGCAATTCATTTTTTAAATTTTTAATAACTTCCCAAAATAGCACTTATTTTAGATTAGTTAATGCGTTTTCTATAAGATCTCTTAAAATCTTTATACTTTAATTGATTTTGTAGAGTAGAATGTTTTGCGTATACATCACGTGTGAAATTGAGCGTGTTACGCATTCTTCTTAAATTATCTGAGTACCTCGCAATGTCAGGTTCACAACTTGCTTTAATTTTAATTTCTTTTTTAGGAAATGATTTATTGAAGTATGATAATTAAATGTTTTGACAAGATTGTTAACATTGCAACTGGTAGAATTAATAAAATTAGTAAAATTTAAATCAGATGTTTGATTATAAAAGAAAATTTCAATTTTGTCTTTTAAATTTTTCATTTAAATTATGTTATTGCTATTATTATTTTTTAAGGTAATTTGTATACCCAAATGTTCAAAAATATGCATATCAACTAAAACAACGTTTGTTAAGATATCTAGATTGTTTAAAAAACAGTATTATTGTCTTGACGCGGCTTGTTGAGAATTTATGTGACTAAAATCAAAACTATTAAAAATGGATGGATGTGTGTTGTTCTAGAAAAGCTTCTTGCAACGTTTACGTTATTAATACGTTTCGGCAAAAATCCAAATAGCTAGTTTTTGAATCAACTTTAGAAGAAATAGTGTAAATAGATGCTTCTCTTTATATTTAAAAACAATATTTAATTCAAAAACTAATATAAGTTTTATATATCTGCAAAAGTTAAACAGATGTAATAAACTGTTTACAGTTATTAAGAAATCTTAGTTTTCTAGATATTTTAGAAACTATGTTAACAACATAGTCGTTTTATAGCAGATGCAAAATGTATCCCTGAGAAAATAAATTGAAAAAAAAAAATATATATAGATTTGTTGTTTAGTTAATATTATAATATAATATTTGGTACTGATAATATTTTAGATTTTGATTTTAAAAGAGTAAGACGTTTTTTAAAGTTAAAACTGACCAAGTTGGTAGTACCTCATTTAGATATTGTTTTAAAGTCTTTGTTTATAGGTGCTATAATTGCTATAATTGCTTATTTGACAAAGTTCATTAATGTAAATTGAAAAGCAAATTGACAAAAAAGCAGAACATTTAAGGAACATCAGCATTTATGATTTGGAGTCAAAGTAAATCCATCAATTCTAACTATAATTTTTTTATTGTCAAGAAAGCTATTGGCTTACAAATTTGTGGTCAAAGCTTATAATTTAAATTAGTGCATTAAAATCATTTATGACTATTTTTCTAGTTTTTTTTCTACTGTATTTTCTAGTAATTTTTATTGTTTTTTAGTATTTTTCTTATATAAAAATGTTTGTAACATTAAGTTGTTTGCTGTTATTTTTTCCATAATAATCCTATGATATTTCTTTGCATAACTTATTAGTTTACTTTTTTCTTAACCTTTTTAGTCCAGTTAAAGTAGCTTTTTACCTTTAAAACATTCCAAAAGTTTAAAAATTTTGTATACTAATTTATAGGTACAAAGTGAAGAATAAATAATATGACACAAGCTCTAGCACAAAACAGGGCACATTTTTTGTTTTTTTTGTTAATATCTTGAGAACTGAAAGTTGGAGGTAAAAATTAACTATATACACAATGAAAGCTGATAAAAATTGCAATAAAAATGATCATGTATATTTTTCTAGTATTCTTAGAGGTTACAGAGTTATAGAGCACTAATGATTGCGTTAAAAAAAAAAAAAAGTTAGCACGGCACAATATGTAATTTATTGAAGAATGCAAAAAAAAGTGTACTTTTACCATAATTTGTTATATACTTGTTAATCAATATTTGACAATGTTTTGCTTACACTTTTGGATACGTTGGATCATTGTAGGAGGGGGGTTATACATTTGCAAGAAATGAGATTGAGGACTGCCTCAGGTCTTGCTGCGTCTTCTGTAGTTACTGGAATCAACCGGTTGGCTCAAACTTCCAACCCCACTGTTCTGTTCCTAGCTGCTCCTTTTGTGGGCAACAGAGCAAAAAAATCTGCTTTAGCATTCAAAACTGATTTGGTAAAAGCATTGTAACAATGCATGTTAATGGAAGTGCTTGCATTGTACCATGCCATACATCAACAATACTTTGCAGTGTAGCTCCCTACTTAAACAACATGAAACAGACAAGTTTCCTTTTTTAATATGCAGCGGAAATCATTTCACATCTGCTGAATGCATGCACAAGAAGTATGCAGTTTTTCATTCCCATATATTGCAATTGCTGACTCAAATATACCTTCATGTCTACTCTGCCGTGGCTTAAAGCCATGAGGAGGATAATAAGATCAACATCTTTGTTAACTATTGCTACTTTGTCAATAGTTAAGGATTTTATTACTTCTGTGCGGATGATTAATTTACTAGCGTTACTAAATTTTTGTTTTGTTTAAATTCTATGGTCGCAAAGAGCAGTTAAAGAGAGATGAAATAAGAAAATCATCCTGTTTGACTATGATTTGTGTTTTGTGTTCAAAGTTTATATCAACTGACCTCTTTAGCTCGTATTTTCGTTCTATTTAACTGTCTACGTACTGGATGTTGCCACTGTATAGCCATCAAACACATAGGTACATCTCTTGCTGGCATAATGCTTGAAAACATATGCGACATAACATTGGTAAATTGTTAAAATTGAGGATTTTTGGGCCACACCATCTTGTGTAACAATATTCCTCCATCCAAAACGATGTCAAAATTAAGAAGATTTGCTTCTTCTTGTTGTACAAGAAAAGTATCGTATAAGACGGATTTGTTTGTTTTCCGCATTCCAGTTTCCTCAAATAAAGATAAAGAGTAAAGAGAAAACTTATGTAAGTAGTTGTTTAAGTCCTCATTACTCTGTTTGTTGATAATGATCTTTAGAAACATCGTTAAAGGGTTGATTACCACCTTTCAAAGAACAAAGAAGGTAAAAGAGAAAAGTACAATTTGACGAGTGTACCTCATGCGTGTCATGAACGCTATGTGGAAAAAAGAGCAAGTAGTTGGGGGAGAGGGGGAGGACCGTCAAAATAAACGGAAGACCAAACAAAAGATACCGGCTTCTTGGCTCGTAACAGTACAAAAAATTTTTTTTTGTTTTTTTAACGGTTTATAGCTTTGTAATCGCTGGAAATACAAAAAAATGTATATAATCATTTTTATTGCAAACTTTATCAGCTTTCATTATATATTTAGTCAACTTTTACCTCCTACTTACAGTTCTTGAGATATTTACAAAAAACCGAAAAAAGTGCCCTGTTTTTGGTAATTACCGCTAAAGCTCGTGTCATATTTGTCAAGACTCATTAGGTACCTATTAATCAGTGTACAAAGTTTCAAAACTTTTGGATTTTTTTAGAGGTGAGAACAATATTTGAGTATATTTGACTGGACTAATTGTTTAAAAAACAGTATCGTTGTTTTGTGTGATGTGACTAAAATTAATGGCTTGATAATATAATATAATTGTGATTACAATATTATCAAGATACCGTTTGCCATAATCTGTTATTTTATAACATGACTATATTTATTCATTATGATTTTAATTAATGTAGCAGCAGTACCAAACTGTTAGAAAAATTAATGCACGCTTGAATTTCAAATTTCACATTTTATCATACATTCACAAGTACGAGCAGAGCTGAATCAACAAAATTGCAATTTAATTTTTAAAACTTAATAGACAATTGAAGGTTTTAGATTTTTGTATATTTCATTAGATTGAAAGTTTTATTCTCTACTACGCAATGCAAAAAACCTATTTTAAAAAGGAGTTAAATTGCGTGAGTTCTGGTTGTAGTTTTATGACACAAATGGAATACCCTCTAGTAAAAATTGTCGCTTTTGGGCAAACGAAAATCCACACTTTAGTATTTGTACAAACAGTCAGAAAGAAAAGTTAACGTATAGTATGCGTTAACCTACAATAAAGTAATTGATCCATTTTTCCTGGAAAGCCTTTTAAATTATTTGAAAATGTTTAGTGAATATTTATTTCTCAATTGGATAAAGAAAATTTGGAATTTAGGGTTACAAATTGGCTTAATAAACATTTTTCAAATTGGATGGGTTGCAATGGACCGATACACTGGCCAGATCGGTCTCCAGACCTAACCGCAATGGATTATTTTCAGTGGGATTATCTTAAACCTATGGCTTTTGACAGATACGTAAAGAAAAATATGAAAAAAACTCAAAAAACAAGGGGATTGAAAACACAACAATCAAATTAATAAAAAACTTAATATAAAAATACATACATAGTAAAAACAAATAATGAGAAATTGGCAGAGATTACTAAAAGCAAAGATGTGTGTTGAATCTACTATTAACTACATAAGTACTTAATAAGCTAATTAATGAATAAAAAAAAAAAAGATAAAAACACTAAACATTGAATATTAGAAAATATGGCAATTGTAGCAGAATCGAAAGATATAATATAAAAATATTAATAAAAGAACTTACAAAAATAAACATGAAAATGAATATCAAAACAACTAAAACTAATAGCGAAAGAAAAAATAATACACACAATTAGAATACAAAGAAAAATCATTGAAGAAGTAGAACATAAAAAAATGCAAAAAAAAATAATTAAAGAAGTAGAAACATTCAACATTTTAAGGCTTACACTTGTGTTACTATCTCACAGCTTAATTTGTTAAATTTAGGAAATTAATTATTCACTTATAACTCAAACATGGTGCATTTTATTTAAAAAAAAAATATCAAAAATAATTTTTAGAATAAAAAATGTAAAAACATAGAGGGTGTTCCATTTGAAATAAGTTTAGCTTTTTTAAAACCAAAAAACTTCTGTTTAAAATCTTTTGCGGTTGGAAAATTATTCAGGTTTTTTAATTTTGACTAACCTAACCCTGTATACATATTAAACAAAAAAATATGTTCTAGCTTTTAATTTTTTTTAATATTTACAATATAGTAAGATAGAAATAAGAGGCTAAAATAGTTTGTATAAAATTTTATGATAAAAAGTAACCAAGATAACATTTGTAAATAATAAGTTAAATAATAATAAGTTTTTTTATGTATAGATATAAAAATGTAAGCTTTAGTTAAAATATTGGAAGATATCTCTGCATTTGTATTGATGTAAGTTAATACTAAGTTGTAAACAATACCAAAATATTTATTATTTCATCACTGTTCGCGTACAATATACAATTTTAATTAAGTAAAATCAAATTTCGGTACAGCTTTTACTAGATGTCTGTACATACACTCAATAATACAAATTTGTGACATAATGTTCAAATTAGTTTTAATAATTGTGTTAAGGTACATACAAAAGACTGTTTTGTAATGAGAAAGGCATTAACGAGTTGCGGCTTTAAAATGTATTGCCCGCTATTAAAACAGCAAACCAACATGTTTATCGTTGCAAAAACGCTTCATTATATCTTGATTTATTTTAGTTTACAAGTAAGACTTTCTACTATTAAATTTAAAATAATGCCTGTAAAAATATGGCATCCAAAACATTTATTTTACAATTTACAAAGCGGTGCTCGTATAATTAAGTAAAAACCTACGCTGAATTCAATGTTAAGAATTATAATTTAGTAATCTGCTGTCAGTTTTGGGAGCAATTAGTTTCTAATTAGGAACCAAATGAGTTAATTTAATTTGAAATAAATTGTAACACGTGGGTGCAGCTATAATTTTATGATGGTTGTTATTATTTATTATTATTCATTTTAAATGTGTAACAAATGTTACGCAATAGGCTTTTATGTGAACGGACATTCTTTGATTTCAGTAAATGGTTACTTGAGGTCAAAATAAATCATTTAATCAATATGCATGCGTTTAGGCATTTTAATCTTTATGATATTTTAAACATTGAAATTGCATGCTTTATTATAAATTGAGGATGCATTCAAACTCTTAAAACAAATATATTGATTTTATAAGGGTCAAAAAGTTTCGTACAATGGTCTTGATATTAGAATATATCTGTTTGTGTTCAAGCCCTAATTTTTATTTTTGGTTTTCAAAAATAAAAACTTTTTGTACAAATTAATTTAAATTTGTAATGTTTACAAAAAATTAAAATAAATAAACCAATTTTTTAGATGAAATATTTTTAGAACTTTGTATATAATACAAAACTGATAAACATCTGTCTGTTAGTAAATAAAAGCATTACAGAATGTTATTTTAGCGACGAAAAGCACTGTTAATTTCTAAACAAAATTTTGCAAAAAGATCAAAGATTAAACGACGTTTTTACTTTAAAAGAAAAATAAAAGACAAACCACTTTTACTTTTTGCACTTATATTATCAAAATATTAGCATAATAATATGGACTTAAAAGAAACTTGTTCTATGTGTAGTATATCTACTTCTATTATAAAAATTGGCTTACATACCATGAGGCCATTATTATTATCACATTTTCAAATTTTTGGATTGTAGCACAATAAGTAAAAACATATATTTAAAATATTGATAGTAAACAAGTACTAATATGTAAATTGAATAATGATACAATGATAAAATTTCTAATAATGAAACGTAGTTTTTAACAATTATATTTTATGCTTGCATATAAACAAAACAACTCTTACGGTAATTCAATTAAATGGAAATTGCAATCGTTAATGCTGCAACTTTTATTTCTCATGAGCGCAATGTAGATTTTATTTGCCTCTATATTTTATAGGCTCTTGTTATTGGTCTAATATATATGGGATCATACCATAAAGATTATTTTAATATGGTTATGGGACCACCCATTGGATGTAAACAAGCGGTCATGACTAATGGTAGATGATTACAGTAATAATCGTGTCATCATACAATCGGTAAGTGGGACCATCGTAACCCTTCATCTGGTAATTGCTGACACCTTTAGTGGTCTAATGACAGAGCAGAGTTCCTAACGTCTTGTTAAGGCAGTGGCGTTACTAAATCATATTGATGGCTAGTGCGTGTGAAATTTTATACAAATAGAATAAAATATTTGTTTACTCATCATTTAAGTTTAAATACAATATATTATAAAAAATAAAAATGAATTTAATACAAGTTTCCAATAAAGTATTAACATGAGAGAATTTTTTTTTTGTTATTTTATTGGTTATTTAATCATCCAAAACATACAAACTAGTTGTTGTTTTAATAATTTTAATAATAAATAATTAATTTACACCATAACTTTTTTATTATTCTTCATTAAAAATGAGAATCTAATAAGCCAATCTTGACAATTACAGATTTTTCAAATAAAAAATGTTCAGAATAAAATTTGTTTTTAGTTTATAAATGGCTATAATTTATTGTTTTGGTTGATAAAATTAATAAATCAGTCAGAAATAAACTCAAAACTACAAAAATAAATTATATTTTCATGAACACACACAATTTGTATGTATATATGTATCTCTTACAATAAATACTACAACAACAACCACAAATTAAAATTATACTGAAACAGTTTGACAATAATAAATGAAATCGGTGGAAGATAATATACAAAATAATTTTACCAACAACTCAATATAGTTGTTTGAAACAAACCAATTAATTATGATCAAATCAAACTGTTAAAAAAAACATCTATAAAAGTATTTAAAAAACTTGATAATCAAGAATTTAATCTAGTAAGTTCTGTGTTTTAAGAATATGTCTTTTATTAAAATCCTTAACAAAATTTTAAGTCAAAAATACACTATTCAATCATTAGAGTGCCGGTAATAATTAACAACTATCAAAATTAAAATGTAATGTAATCTACTACAACAGCTTTAAAAATCAATAAAACCAAACTTATTTATTATAAAAGATGGTTGAGACCTTTACTATGTTACTTGTTTAGTTTATTGTATATTATTACTAAGTAAAACTGTTAATTGTTATTATTTATTTCGTTTATTTATTCTATTGCCTTTTACCTTTCGGCGTATACATTATTAAATTGAATAATTTTTTTTTCATTTTTTTCTTATCCTTGGCTATCTTATTTATTATTTCCCTAGTGTGTTCACTTTTCTTGTAGCTTTTTTCTTTATTGCGCTGTTCCATTCTATTCTAGGTCTTTTTTGTTTTCTTGTTACTCTTGTCTCATAATTTTTTTAGTTTTTTTTACGCATTCTTCTGATATTTCCATACTATCTCATTTGACCTTCAATCACTTTTTTTGTATTGGTTTTATTTTTAAATTTGTCCTGTATGTTTTGTTCCTTATTATTTCCTTATAATCTATTCCTGTTTTGTTTTCGACCTTCTTAAAAAATCTCATCTTCATAATATTTATTCTTTCTATTTGTTTTCCTGTTGTCCATGTTTTGCTACTATATGTTAATGTTAGCCTGATTACTTATTTTACAATTTCTGTTTTTGTGGTTTTTGCTATTTCTTTTTTGTTAAAGAAAGGGTTTTTTGGCATGTTATATATTTTTGGAGTTTTTTTTAATTTTACCCTTTGTATCTTTGTCTAGTTTTCTGTTGCTTTGTGTTATTGTTCCTAGGTATCTGTATTGTTCAACCTGTTCTATTATTCTTCCTTTTATTCTTATTTTGTGATTCAATTTGTTTTGCAATTACATTATCTTATCTTCTTCGGTTCATAGTTTACCATTTTTATCTTTTATGTTTATCATCTTGTGTTCTTTTTTTGTTTTAGATGTTTTAATGTTCCGTAGAATAGTTTCTGTTTTTTGCTGAAGTTTTCATTCATTTCTTTTCCAAATTTTGTTCATGATTTTATCTTTGCTTCTTTTATTATTTTCTTTGTTTAATTTCTCATTTCTTTGTATTTTTTGTTCTCATCTTTTTTTTGGTTTGTAAGTATCTTTTTCAATTTTTTGTCCCTTATCTCTTTAATGACTTCTTCTGACCACCAATTAGTTTTTAAATATTTTTATTTGATATTTTTAATGATCCACAGCTCTTTTTTGCAGCTGCTAGAATAATTCGTTTAAAAGTTTTCCATTTTCCTTCTATGCACGTTTTTTTTTTCTTTCTCTCTAAATTTTGATTGTAGTTTATCTTGGTATGCCACTTGTATTTGTTCTTCTTTTAGTTTGTATGTTTTTATCTTTATATTAACTTTTTTCCATTTGTAGTAAATGGTGGTTGCTTCTTATTTCCGCCTGTTTTTGTAACACTTACATTCTTTATTTTGTTCCAGTTATTTTTATTAACTCGATAGTAGGATATTATAGATTTTTTGTTTCTGGTTGGTTATATTCTTGTGTTGTTGTAAACTTCTCTGTGGTTGACTTTGGTGTATGTTATTACTAGATTGCTTTCAATGCATAGTTGAATAATTTTTTCTCCTTGTTGTTCCTTATTTCTTCTCTTTTTATTCTCATTACCTCTTCTATTCTGTTGTTTTGATTTTTTACTCTCCCATTTAGTTCTTCTAGTATGATTATGTTTTTTGTTCCCTTGTCTATTTCTTCTTGTAATTTTGTATAGAAGCTGTCGTTCTCATTTTTTTAGTCTTAATTTGGTCGGTATGCTACTATCATTTTCCATGTTTCGTTCTCTACTAGCTTTATTTCTACTCTATAATTCTTTCATTTATGTGTTTTTCTCTTATTGTATCTTTTATCATTTCCTGCGCTATTATCATTCCTACTTCACCTTTTGCTCTTTTTTTTTCCTCCACTCCTGTTTACATTAACCAGTATCCTCTATGTGTTCTTACTACTTCTTGCTCTTTCTTTTTTGATTTAGTTATTCCTAATATTTTTATTTTTTGGTTTATCATTTCTTTCACCAGTTCAGTTTTTTTTTTCATGTATTTTCTTATATTCTTTGTTCCTATTTTTTCTTCTTTATTTTTTTTCTCTATCGTTTATTTTTCTTTTTTGTAGTTTTTTATTTATGTTTTTTTGCCCTTTTCAGCATTGTTTTCTAGATTTTTAATTATTTGTATCATCTGTATTTTTTCTTGATCCCACTTCACTTCTTTATCCTTTATTTCTTTCTTTAGCTTTCTGATCTCTTCTTTTAGTTCCTTAGTGTTCTTTGTCATCTCCTTTATTAATACTTTGAACATGCTCTTTAGTTCCTCTATTTTCTTTTAGGTATTTCTATTGACTTTGTAGTCTTCTTTTTGTATTAATTTTTTTATTTTGGGTAATTCAGGTAACTCCTCACACTCTGGCAATGTCTCAAATATCGATGTAGTTTGCTTTAATGTCAATGTTGCTTTATATTATTTACTTTGTCTTTTTTATGTGAGGTGATTGTGTATTTTCTGTTCTTTTCTTTTTTGTAGATTTACTTCTTTTAATTCTTAATATTTTTACTTTCTTATTTTATTTATTTTGCTATGTTTTTATAATTTCTGATCTATATTGATATTTATTTTATATTGTTTTATTTTTATATATTTATATAATGTATTAATTTTTCTTCTTCTTCACTGATAGCTACTATTGTGCAGCACTCGACGCTTGATATGTATCCGTCACTCTTCCACTCTTCTTGTTGAGCCGAGCCACGCTATTATTACAAACTGTTAATTTTGCAAACAACATTTATTATCAAAATAAACAAGGTTTGTATGCCAAACTTAATCATTTTTGCTTTTTTTGTACAAATTGTTTTTTTTAACTGATGGTACTTATACTGCCTCATGCTGATATTAAGTTTAAAAATTAATTGTGGTCATTTTATTTTATACATTTTTAGCATACACATACTTCCTAAAATGATCACACTACGCTACATTATTTGAGTTTATAGAACAATACATAACCATATATTATAAAAAGGTTATTTTTTTAGATTTTGTCTTTTGATTTTTTTAGAAACATTACTTTTGATCAGCAATCATATTTATTCAGAAACTTTACTGATTTTTTTAAACTTTTAACAATATAATTTTGTAACTAATAAGAATATTTGTTTGCTGGATTTAGTAATATATACTGTTGAATGCATAGTTAAATTAGAAACATCACCATTTGCATTTATTAATAGTCATCATCCACCTATCTTTATTAGTGTATTATATTTTTACCACAAATCATTTTTTATAATCTCATCTAACTTTTCTTTTAATTTTTGTAAAACTAACTACCAAGCTCTATATAATCTTACAATAACAGCAAATTAGTTATTCTTAAGCTCATTTATATGACATTGTCTGCAAACTATTTCTACTGTATTTACAGCCTATACCTAAAAAAGCACTTATTCTCCATGGTTTGCAACAACAATATAATAAACTTTATAAAAAAAAAACATAATGTATTCAATTTATATAAAGAATACAATAACAATATATAAGCCATTTTCATGGTGCAATTAATTTTTTGTTTTTAAACATTCTGTGCTTGCCATCTGCAACAGCAGTAAATTTTTATATGCAAAACATACTAAATCAATTCCTCCAGCGGAATTATCAACTAAAATAAGTGTTAGCGTTATATACATTATATGCATTACGTATATGGTAGCAATGTTAAAAATCGGAAAAAATAAAATAAAAATAAAAGCAATAAAATGTAAGCTATTTTCAATACATGTTTAGTATTATATAGTAACACACAAAATGGCCGCCGTAATATAATTTTCACTTTATAAACGCGAGTTAGGTATCCAGTATATCTATGCAATACGCAATGTTTAACCTTGTTGAACCGGGTAGTTCAGAATGTTTTTGGAAAATTTAAACAATGTATTCAACTCATCAAATAAAACAAATTTATTTGATTTAAATCTTAGGCTTACTTCTCGAAGAAAAACTCAGCAACTTTAAGCATCAAAATCTAATATACTATGTATATTACATAAAGATAGAAAACAAAATTTATCATTTGCAATTTATTTAAGAATTGCATCATAGAGATCCAGAAAAAACAAATATTGTTTTGTGAATGGCTTTTAAATAAATCTGAAGCTAATCTAGATAATTCCAGAAATTTAGTATACGGACAAAACTACATTCACAAAAGTTAGAATTTTTAATTACCACAATTTTTATGTATGGCTACATGAAAATTGAAACACGACCAGTTCTTTTCAAAGTAAATTTAGTGTTAATGTTTAGATTGGTATAATACATAATACTACTTGTGACCCCTTTTACCCCAATATGCAATGACATAGATATATATTTTACAACGTCATTGAATAGTTTTAAATTGCGGTTGCACGCCTTGTTATACAGGGTGATTATAAATGTTTGGGATTATGTAACCATCTAATGTACGTTTGTGCCGCTCTAGTGAAAATGCGTAAATAAAGTTGCCTATCTTAGGATTTAATAATAAAAATATTTTCATATGTTTGTATTGTTTACATGTTTATAATTATCAATTGTAAACAAAATAATAACACAACAGAACACAATTTGGAATAGAATAGAGCCATTCCCCATTATCAAACCGCCCAATCCTAAAGTACGATTCAATAATAATAAAATATTTTCTTCATTTGTATACATTTTTATAACCTTGCTTGCTTGACAGCTGTCAAAGTTGAACTGTCAAAACAAATAGTATAGTAGACAGTTTTAAAAAGGAGGCATATTTAAAGTGATTACATAATCCCGTTCATTTATAAACTCCCTGTAGCATCTCTTAATAATATCTCATAACAATTTTTTATCAATTCTGATATGCCGTCTTGAATATTCTTATCTGTTTAATATGTTTATTGCTAAAATTTATTTTGTTTCTGTTTTTTTATTGATAACATTTTTTTATGCTAATTGAGTATTTACACACCTGTTTGAGTGTTAAAATAAGCAGATACTTTTTATGTCTAATGTCCAAATAGCAGTAAAGACAATATTAGATTCACTTTACAGGAACACACTATGTAGAAACAACAAAATTTTTGAATTAAATTTTTAATTAAAGCGCAGTTATTAAAACAATAAATATTAATTTATGTATTAATATTACTAAATTAAACTTGTTGGCAAAGTAGTTAAATTTGCTGTGTTCAAGTGAGTAATTATAAAAAAATGGCTAATATCTAAATGGCAACAACTAAGAAGTTTCATAGTAACTTACTTGCATTATATCATAAATAAATTCAATCAATTAATTATTGCAATCAATCACTAGCTGTAGACATATACAACTTTGTTGAAAACATCGCCGTAGGTTACATTTTACTCAACTAAATCTAAACGGAATCAGTTGATATGTTATAAATAAATGATTGATAGAGCAATAACGAATCTTAATGACATTCGCTATAATAGTATACTGTATAATTATAGGTTTTGTGCTTAGATATAGATTATTAATAACTCAACTAGAAATTAAAAACCCACTAATGAAACTTGACAAATAGTTATTATAGTGGTTAACCATTGGCAATTTAATATAATATATAAATTAAGTAATATGACAAATAAATTTAAATGAATTAAGCTCTTTAGCCAATGGAATATAAATACTGAATTTACACTTCTTATGTTTAACTGAATGGTACATATTTATAAAAAATTTTATGTTCTTTATTGTACGTTTTGGATAGATTAAGTTTAATTTATAATATAGAAAACCTAAACTTAATTAAATAATTTAACTATAAAATAAATTGAAAAATCAAAAACTTAATAAAAAAATTAATATTATTGTTATTATAATAGAAATTATAATAAAATTGCAAAATTTGATTATACGACAGCATTAGGTAGTATCAGATTTTTAATGCAAAAAAAACATTAGAAAATAGCCTCGTTTTGTTAGTAAAACAAAGAAAAGAAGAGATGCTTTTAAAATGAGCAAATGTACAATTTTTTGTTAATTTTTATTTTAAAAGTCTTTTTTTTGTTTTCAAAAAAATTGCTTAATTTTGCGTATGCTTCTATAGAGCTAACGGCTACAATTTTGAGTAATAAAAACGGTTCCTAAAAATTTAAGTTATCATATTGTAGCTAAAATAAGGCAAGTGCTTAAATTATGATAACAGAAAGTGCTACAATACTATTATAACTATAACATTTTAAATTAACGATGTAGTTTTAATGGATACTTCTATTAAATAGGGCCTGCATTTTGAAGATTTGGTGATTTTTATGGTAAAAGATACCATTTATAGTTTTTGCCTAAATATAACATTTTAATATTTAAAAATAATGTTTAAAAATATTGCAGTTTTGGTGATTACCTCTACTAAATAGTGCTTGTATCTTGACAATTTAGTGATTTACATGACGAAAAATATTTTCTATAGTCTTTTGCTTGAAATTATTAGTTTTACTATATGCATTTAATAGCACACTATTGTTTTTTGTTTGCTAATTTAAAAAAAACTTTTATTGTGTAAAATATTATTATTTTTTTTTAATTTCAAAATGTGATTATTAGGAATTACATAATAAACTACAACATAAAAATATTTTTAAATTACAAAGAGTGAAACCATACTCGCTGAAACTATCACATTAAAGACTAGATTTAAGCAGTCTAAACATTGAATTCTTAGCAAGCTTTGTACTTTATTGTTTAGATGGCAATATGTTTAATATTTTGTTTGAACAATGTCCATTAAAATATCTATAGAAGTTGCATAGATTTGCAAAATTACGCCTGCGTTGTAAAGTATCTAAATCAATTTTGGATTGGCAATGATCCGAATAGTTTGTTTCTGAATAGAGTTTAGAAAAGATAGTGTAATTTCCAATGCTCTTCTCCACACTTGGAAACAATATTGAATACAAGGACAAATATAAGTTTTATATATATGCAAAAGTTAAACAAAAGTAAATAATTTTTTACATCTATTAAGAAATCCTAGTTTTTCAAATACTTTTGAAACTATATCAACAACATGGTTGTTCCAGAAAATATTATGTGAGATTGTAACACCTAGAAAACAAAATAAAGAATATTTAGATATGGATTTGTTGTTTAGTTTAATACTTAGTACTGACAATACCTTGGATTTGAATTAAATTTTGTTATAATTAGCTAAAAGACAAAATGAAGAAGACTTAGATATGGATTCGTTGTTCAGTTTAATATTTGGTACTGATGATACTTTAGGTTTCAATTTTAAAACAGTAAAAAGTTAAGTTATTTAGATTTAAAATTGACTATGTTGGAAGTGCTCCATTCAGATATTGTTTTGAGATTTTGTTGTTAGATGCAATAGATTTTAACTTAGAAATTTCAAAACTCTCTGTTATATTTGTCAATATGGTCTTTCAAATGTATAAAATATAAAGGGTGCTATCATCTGCAAAACTAAAAATGAAATTTTAAGTTATTTGAAGAAGTTTATTGTCGTAAATCAAAAATTAAGTTGGCAAAAAAGCTGAACCTTGAGGAACACCAGCTTTTATGGTTTTAGGGTCAGCTTTAAAACCATCAATTCTAAAATTATGTTTTTTCTATTGTTAAGAAAACTATTAATAAGATTTACAGTTATTTTATTAAAACTTACACAATGGAACTTGTTGACAAGATTAAAATGCCATACCCTATCAAACGCTTTCGAAATGCCTAGAGCTACTGCAGGATTTTTTCTTTGTTTGTCTAAAGTAGAATTCTATTTGTGACTAACATAAGTCAGAAGATCTGTTGTCAAACGTTTTGATCAAAATCTTCAAATCTATATTGAGTATCTAATAAAGTTATTTTGTTCTAAGAACTTGACAATGCAAAAATTACTAATTTTTTTAATTTTTTTTATCGATAGACAATATTGCAATTGGTATATATTTTGAAAAATCAAACTTGTCTCCTTTTTTAAGAATAGGTGGAATTTTATCTATACTTGATGCCTTTCTGGTATTTAATTTAAGAAGATATCCTATGACAACCCGTTGCTTAAAATGAATTGAACCCATTATTTTTCAACTATCTGGCATTGTAGGTAGAGCAATGGAAAGATTTATAAAAGTAGTGTTAGATACAAATTGGTTTGCAAAAATATCTGTTTTTTTTGTACTACCTTGCAATAAGTTTATTGTTTTATCAAATTTTTTGTTGTTTATGGAAAGCTATTGGAGACTACTGATGTGTTGTTTAAATGCTTTTTGCTTTTTTTTAACAGTTTATTTATTTGAATTAAAAACAAGTACTTTTGTTTTGGTTTCTTCTTTATTTCTCGTTTTACAGCTATTTTACATCGCTCCAGAAGTCTTTCGACTTGTATGAAGGAGGTTGATGGGACCAACGGCTTATTAGGTGACTTCCGAATCACCCCGGTGGATAAAGAGCAAAGTTATTATTTTAGTCATACTCGAGGATCGAACCCCCGTGCTACGCTAACGCTCTATAACTGAGCTATCTCACCGTTTAATAACAAAAAAACGAAATAAATGTTTTGATAACATTTTGAATAGTTTTTGTGAGATTTTCTGCAATATGTAGACTATTGGAGTATAAGCAATGAATATTAGAATCAAAATTATTAAAGTTTTCTTGCATTTTTACTATGTTTATCTTAGAATAATGATAGATGAGGCGTGGTTTAGATTTGGTAGTATAAGGAAGAGAAATTTTAACAACAGAAGTAATACATAAATAATCAGAATTTCCTACAACAGCCTCAACATTAGTTGTTGTAATCTCTGAAATAGTTGAAAAATACAATTCTAATAATCTTGGATTATCAAGAAGTCGATTACGAGGAAAATATGTGGTTTGCTAAATAAGTTGGGTAAGATTATGAGTGTTGTAGAAGATGAGTGACCCAACCATTCAGTATTATTTACATTAATACTTCTTAAAAAAAATATTTTAAAAAGTTTGGAGTTGCTTTATTTGTGTAAACAGTTTCTTCTGTATTAACATAAATAAATTTATTCTAGTCTATTTTATTATATTTGGAGAACGGTATATGCCAATTACAAAAATAGTTTTATTAGGAAAATTCAGTTTAAAAAATATGATATTATAACCAATGCTTTGTGTTCTAGACTGGCAAAAATATGCTTGTTGTTTGTGGATGTAGACACAAATACCCTGTTGGTCAGCAAATAAATGGAACACCCCATGTTCAAAATGTTAAAGAACAATATTTTAATTCTTTTTTTAGACCGCATATTAGAGAAATTAATTTTTAAGCCACGAACTAAGTCAATGTCAATGTTTGGTTAGTGGAACAGGCGAGGCCTTGTTCCGCCATACCGTATTCATAGTTCATGACTTTGTCAAGTCGTCAATAGTGTGACAAAATTGGTCTCAGGGTTGATTTTGTTATGTGAGTTAAATATCAGGTTCGAATAAATTCCATAAAAGTAAATAAAATATTTATTTTTCCCAAACATGTATTTCTACAAAAACGATAAAATTAAAATAATGCGTAATACAAAAAAAAAGGTTGTAACTTAATATAAATTAATAATAATAAATGAATTATAACTTTTATGATACCCAGGAAATGCAGTTACTTACAAAAACGGCAGGCTGGAGTCACGATTGAATAAATGAGACTGGATAGCAGAAAAGCAGTTTTCCAGAGAACACACACTCGCAAAAGAACCGTCTGAACTGTCCTGTTTATTTTTGTGGTGATATACATAAACCAATCTCTTAAAAAAAATAACTTATCTTACACTATGTGCCGGTAAAGATGAAGCATTTTACAGCATTATTTTTATTATTACTATAAAAGAAAACGTATTTGCAATATTGTAAATTAATTAATAAGTACATTTTTATTAAGTAAATATAGGTTAAAGATTAATTTTTAAATTAAAAAAATCCTAACATAAGTTCACCACGTCTGTGCCTGTCACCAATTTATTACTTAAAAAATAACTTCTAACTTATATGGAAAATAATACTTTATAAACTTATGGCAAGTTTTGTATTTTGGTCAGAGTTAATTATTTTCAACAATAGCAATATGATTAAATTGCAGAATTTCTTGAATTGTCAATTAGTTGTTTAGTTTTAATATCAGATTTTGTAGTATTGATTGGAATAATAAATTAAATAATAGTTATGGTTTCCTAAAGTAGAAGCCACAACTAACAATTTTTTTTATCTCTATTAATTTAATTTATTTTGGTTAATGTTTTTTATTTTTAAGAATAATTTTCAGCTTAGAATGAGATTTTTGTAATTATAATGTAAAATTTTTAATAATTTTATAACTTTAAATTAAAACTGTGTATTAATAATAATAATAATAATATATTTATTCATCATATTCTAATGTTTACATATGTATATAAATTATAGCAAGGAATTTGGAAACAATAAAAATGCATATAAGTTAACTTGTATATCAAACTTTCCAAAGTGTATATTGACGGCAGTGTAATGACATTCAGAATTTTAAAAGTATTTTTAATAACTTACTTCGCTGTAAACCAAATTCTCTAGTTTTTATTTCATATCATAGTATAGATGAGGCTGGAAGAATGCCATATGCAAAAATTTAATCTGTGAAATTTCTAAGCAAGTATATAATACGACATATTTTTTGGCGGTTTTATTGACGAGCGTTTCCTATGTTAATTACAAACTAAATGCATTCTTAAAAATTTTGTATAATTTTTATCTTGCGATTAAAAAGTAATTCAATAATTTCATTTAAGTTTGTTTGCAAGAAAGCATTCAGAATATCATAATTGCAATATACAGTAGTATTGTCAGCAAAAACTTAAAACATTAAAAAGAGCAAAGTTCTCAAAATTGATTTTTTAAAAACATTATATTTTATTTTTTCTAGCTTATGTTGGTTTATTTTGACTTTTTTGATTAAGTAAAAATCTAGTAAGTAGGAATTATAATGATATAATGTACTTAGTAGAATGGAATATGGTACACAATGGTCAACGTAAAAGGTATTTTTTCAACCTCACAGTCAAGCCGTATATTTTGGCACCATTGCAATGCTTAAAGTGTCAAAAGTTTGAGCACATGGCTGCTCGTTGTTCTAATGAGCAGGTCTGCGTGTGCGGAAAACTTCTGCATGAAGCCACAGACTGCCGGCAGCTAATTGCGGTAAAGATCACTTCACAAGATTACGTCATTGTCCTAAATTTATAAAGAAATTTATAATTAAAGAAGTATTGACAAATAAACTTTTTTGTTTTAGAACACACAAATTGTTAATGATCGCAACACATACAACAGGAGTATGCCCAATACACTAGGTACGGCATACAAGATCTACAACGTGATACTAATATATAAGAAAAGTTGAATGAAAAACTGGGTATAAATAAAATAATTCCGAACAAACAAGCCGGCTTCAGGCACGATGGATAACGTGTATATATTATTCCATATTGTTAAAAAAAAAAACAGAAAAAAAAAGTATATGTGTTATTCCTAGACCTAAAAGCGGCATTTAATAGTGTAGATATAGAGAAACTGTAGATGTGTATAAAAAAAAGAAATTAGCAAGCACTTGGTAAGAAAATTGGAGGAAGTGTATAAGAAGGCAGCAAGCAGGATGTGGGTTAACGGGAAAATGAGTAAAAGATTTTGAACAACAAATTGGGGTATGACAAGGCTGTCCATTGAGTTCCACTTTGTTAACAACTTACATATCACATGTAGAAAAAAAATGAGGTTGGCTCAAGAATTGGGGATAGTAGTTGGTAGAGAAAGTGTGCTTGCTAGCATATGTCGACAACATGGTAATACTGACAAAAGAAGCTAAAGAAATAAAAAACATGATGAAAAGTTTAGAAAAATATTTTAGAAAAAGAGTTTGAAAGTTTATGTAAAAAAACAAAAATTATGGTGTTTAGAAAGAGGGGTAGAAGAAAAAAGTGAAAGACAGAAAATGCATTGCACCAATTTTAAGCGTAGTTTAGCAAACAGAAGTTTAAAATAAATTACACATGGCAACATTGCACATTTCTAGTAATTTTACAGAAACTGTTGGTATTTGTGTCTATTTATTTGATAAAAACGCAAAAATAACATAAAACCTAATATTTAATAGCGTGTGTCAGTGCCAGACCATAATAGATTTGTACGTTGTAATTAATATTGTTGCTTAGTAAAGGAAATATAGCTAGAATCCTACTCCAAAAAAATAAATCTTGCCGATGTACTATATTTTTAGGTTAAGTTTTGACTAAGCCGACAATATTCACAGCTTAAGTTAAGAGTCTTTTGAAGTTATAAATTTCCTTAAATATGTGGTGCAACAAAATAAGCCACCCTTAACAACATTTTAATGTGTTGTATTGTTTTTTTTAGGTCTGTAACCTGTTAGTTATTTTTTTTTTAATATTTAGTTAATAATCTTAAAAGTCAACAATTGTATTGTATACTATCAAAGAAGTAAAATAATTGAGACAAAACTGCATACAACTTTCTTTCATAAGCTTTCTTAGTTAATGTGTATGTTATAGCTCAAGCTCAAAACTGGTCATTATTTGTTTTAGTCGGGCATTATTAAAAATTGACTGATAAAACTCAAAATAATTTTGTTGGTTTAAATCAGGTTAATTCAATGCTATTTTAAAGTTGATTTTTATTTTTTTAAAAATATGTTTTATTACTTTTATATATTTTTTTATTCTTCTACGATTTGTTTTTTGATTATATATATACAACAAAAAATTGACGAGGGAGCGGAAAACATAATAATACTAGGAGATCTAAATGGGAGAGTAGAAAATCAAAACAACGGAATAGAAGAAACAATCGGAAAAGAAGGAGAAGAAGGAGAAGAAATAAAAAATAATAATAGTAACAAACACCAAATTCAAACACAAAGAAATCTACAAATACACAAGAACACATCCAACCAAAAACGATTAGTCAATTATTGACTACTACCTAGTTAATAGAAACACCTGGAAAAAGATAAGGAATGTAAGAGTATCCAGACAGGCAGAAATAGGAAGCAACCACCATTTACTACAAATGAACATGAAATGGAAAGCAATAACTAAACCAAAGAAGAAAAAAAGTTAAGATAAAGTTAAAAACATACAAATTAAAAGAAGAACAAAACAAACGGCATATCAAAAGATACTACAAAAAAAAATTAGAGAGAAAAAAAAAAAGAACGTACAGGAAAAAGGAAAACTTTTAAACAAATCATTCTAGAAGTTGCAAAAGAGAGCTGTGGAACAACAAAAATAGTAAACAAAGATATAAAAAAAAACCACTTGGTGGACAGAGAAAGTCAAGAAGGAAATAAAAGACAAAAAAATAATGAAAAGGATACCTAAAAACTTTAAAACAGTTAAAACAAACACAATATAATGAACATAAAAGATGTAAATGGTAAAATAATAACGAAATAAGACAAGATAATGGAAAGATGAAGGGAATAATTCCAAGAACTAACAAAACAAGAAGTAGATAAAAACAAAACAAGAAACGATGAAAAGGTGATATAGGACAGAAGAACGGAAGAAATAGAAGAAATTAATAAAGACAAAATAATAAAAGCAATTATGAAATTAAAGAATGGGAAAGCACCAGGAACAAATGAAATAACGCCGAAAATTATAAAAAACATGAGAGAAGAAGAAATTGCACAAATAACAAAACTAATAAATGACATAATCAGAAATAAAAAAACGCCAAGGGAATGGCATAAAGGAATAATCTTACCCATACATAAAAAAAATAGACGGAAATGTAAAAACTACAGAGAAATCACACTAACGAGCATATCAAGCAAGATATTAAAAAGAATTTTAGAAAAAAAGATGAGAGACAAATTCGAAACGACAATAGAGGACAGCCAATGTGGATTTAGAAGAAAAAGAAGCACACAAGACCTAATTTTTATTATAAGACAGCTAAGTGAGAAGATGATAAGAAAAATAGAGTAATGCACGTATGCTTTGTTGACTTCAAAAAAGCATTTGACAGGATCAAGAGAGAGGATATATGAAATGAACTTGAAGAGAGAGGAACTGAGAAGAAAATAATAAACATAATTAAAAACAAGTACACAGAAAATAGATACGTAGTAAGAATGAACAACGAGAAATCGAAAGAATTCTAAAGAAAAAAAGAAGTGAAGCAATTATTATTATGCAATTGAGACAAAACTGCATACAACTTTCTTTCATAAGCTTTCTTAGTTAATGTGTATGTTATAGCTCAAGCTCAAAACTGGTCATTATTTGTTTTAGTCGGGCATTATTAAAAATTGACTGATAAAACTCAAAATAATTTTGTTGGTTTAAATCAGGTTAATTCAATGCTATTTTAAAGTTGATTTTTATTTTTTTAAAAATATGTTTTATTACTTTTATATATTTTTTTATTCTTCTACGATTTGTTTTTTGATTATATATATACAACAAAAAATTGACGAGGGAGCGGAAAACATAATAATACTAGGAGATCTAAATGGGAGAGTAGAAAATCAAAACAACGGAATAGAAGAAACAATCGGAAAAGAAGGAGAAGAAGGAGAAGAAATAAAAAATAATAATAGTAACAAACACCAAATTCAAACACAAAGAAATCTACAAATACACAAGAACACATCCAACCAAAAACGATTAGTCAATTATTGACTACTACCTAGTTAATAGAAACACCTGGAAAAAGATAAGGAATGTAAGAGTATCCAGACAGGCAGAAATAGGAAGCAACCACCATTTACTACAAATGAACATGAAATGGAAAGCAATAACTAAACCAAAGAAGAAAAAAAGTTAAGATAAAGTTAAAAACATACAAATTAAAAGAAGAACAAAACAAACGGCATATCAAAAGATACTACAAAAAAAAATTAGAGAGAAAAAAAAAAGAACGTACAGGAAAAAGGAAAACTTTTAAACAAATCATTCTAGAAGTTGCAAAAGAGAGCTGTGGAACAACAAAAATAGTAAACAAAGATATAAAAAAAAACCACTTGGTGGACAGAGAAAGTCAAGAAGGAAATAAAAGACAAAAAAAATAATGAAAAGGATACCTAAAAACTTTAAAACAGTTAAAACAAACACAATATAATGAACATAAAAGATGTAAATGGTAAAATAATAACGAAATAAGACAAGATAATGGAAAGATGAAGGGAATAATTCCAAGAACTAACAAAACAAGAAGTAGAAAAAAACAAAACAAGAAACGATGAAAAGGTGATATAGGACAGAAGAACGGAAGAAATAGAAGAAATTAATAAAGACAAAATAATAAAAGCAATTATGAAATTAAAGAATGGGAAAGCACCAGGAACAAATGAAATAACGCCGAAAATTATAAAAAACATGAGAGAAGAAGAAATTGCACAAATAACAAAACTAATAAATGACATAATCAGAAATAAAAAAACGCCAAGGGAATGGCATAAAGGAATAATCTTACCCATACATAAAAAAAATAGACGGAAATGTAAAAACTACAGAGAAATCACACTAACGAGCATATCAAGCAAGATATTAAAAAGAATTTTAGAAAAAAAGATGAGAGACAAATTCGAAACGACAATAGAGGACAGCCAATGTGGATTTAGAAGAAAAAGAAGCACACAAGACCTAATTTTTATTATAAGACAGCTAAGTGAGAAGATGATAAGAAAAATAGAGTAATGCACGTATGCTTTGTTGACTTCAAAAAAGCATTTGACAGGATCAAGAGAGAGGATATATGAAATGAACTTGAAGAGAGAGGAACTGAGAAGAAAATAATAAACATAATTAAAAACAAGTACACAGAAAATAGATACGTAGTAAGAATGAACAACGAGAAATCGAAAGAATTCTAAAGAAAAAAAGAAGTGAAGCAATTATGCGTGCTAAGCGCATTGTTGTTTTCAATTGTTTTAGACAAGGCTATAAAACGGGCCAAAAAAAGATGATAATGTTAAACATAGGGTATTGGAAGATGGAAGTAATAGAAATAACAGAACTACTATTTGCAGACAATAAAAAAAAAAAATAAATAAACATGAAAATAAACTATAAAAAAAAAACTATAATTGCAAGAAAAACTGAACCACAACATTAGAATAAAAGGAAGGATAATAGAACAGGTTGAACAATACAAATACCTAGAAACAATAATACAAAGTAACGGAAAACTTGACAAAGAAGTAGATTTTCAGCAAAAATATAGAACATGTTAAAAAAACACATTCTTTAAAAAAACTTTAAGTTGTTTTAAAAACATAATTGCTTGTCTAAAATAATTTTTAATTTATTATGTAATATATTAACTTTGACTTCATCATTATAATCAGTATTTTATTATATGTGAGTGGATATACAATCATAATAATAATAACAATAACATTCGAGTTATATTAATAGTAAGCGTCATTTGCTTTGACTTCATAAGTTTATAATTTGAATAAATTATTCATAAAGTATACATTACATATAAACCATGTCGTTATCAAGAAAAAATAATGAAAAATAATATTAGAAGGCATTTTCTACACCACTGGTGCGAAACGGAAACACCAACTTAGCTCGGCAACACGAAATAAATAACAGTAATAAATGTAGCATTCCTATATAACAGAAGGGTGGGTATCGAATGTTAAGTATATATCTATTGCCTTCCGCATTAGCACCTTGATTTATCTGAAAAGGGTTGGCGGCGGCCCTATAAAAATCAACTCGATTTGTATTGAATGAACCGTGACTTGTAGTTAGTTACTCTCCAGAACCTGAGATTGTAATGAAAAACGATGTGATTCTGTTTTTATATTTTATGTACACCCAATATAATAATCTGAATCAAAAATGGCCAAATATAAGTCTGGCATTGAACAAAACTGTATTTTATATATTTATTATATAATATATCTTACACTATTTATTAAAACATTGATAACGTTGTGCTGTGTTCAGTAATTAATAAGAAACAGAAAGAATATGAAAGTTATTTCATTATGCGTTAAAAAAATTAGTACTTTAAATGATATTACTACTATAAATACAAAATCACATCAATATTGCATGTATCATTGTAAACACAAACGATGAAAATATTTCACACGAGTCATACAATCTTCATTTGCTTATCGTGTAACAAGCTAGTCATTAAATCACTATGGAACATATTCGCGTAGGTACTTACAAACAAGCTAACATGTATTCGGTGCACGTGAAAACAAATAGACAATAAATATTATATATTGTGGATTAAATATCATCCCTATAGTATTAAAATAAATAATTAAAGCAGTATTTATTGCATATCTACATTCGTCAAGTTCTTGTAACTGATATAGTATAGAAAAGCTGAGGCTTACGCTAGATTTACGTTACTAATGATTTACTTTTGAAATAATAAAGGAAAAGCGAGGAAACGTACCACAAGATTAAAGTACTTACATAACCATAATGTCATTAATTGAATTTAATTTTGTTGAATAAAATATATTATTACAAAAGTATCGAATAGAATACAAGGTAGAGTCAAATAAAAGTTTTTTAAAAGTGCACCGAACAAAACCTTCTGTTAACAAGTTGGCAAAAATATTATTTTTGAGATGTAGATGGCATAATGATATATTGCAGAAACAATTGAAACTGTTGACACACTGACAGTTTAACCACGGGGTATGATGCGTTTAAATTACTCTGTTAGTTAAAGAGTGCGCTCTTGAAGAGCAGACTATTTGTCATTAAAAACTTGGCGTACTTTGGAAGTGACATTGCACTTGTGTTTGAAATAAGAGAACATTGCACTGAAAGCGTAGTCTTGTCTAACTACGTCTAGAGATTGGTGGATTTTGTTTGTTTACTTACAAAATGTATTAAAAAAAAGGAAACATAAAAAAATAAATAAAAATCTTGCTCACACATTTTCTAGAATAGAAATAAAATTACTTAAAACATATATTATGTAATCATACATTTAATATAAGAGTGTAAGTGAACTAGGTACTAGGCCACTGACGACAGTATCTGCAGAGCTTACATTCTCTCAAATAACGGACTTAGTTGTAGTAGTGTTGTTTAATAAATTGTATTAAATAATGACGTAAAGCCATAAAATTAAAAAAAAAAAGTAAAAGAAAGTGCAGTTAATAAAATTGCTTTAGACTAAAATTTTTTCAAGTAGGTACATATATGGTTTGAAGTTTGAACCATTCAAACTTCTACGGTTTTAATTAGTATTGTTTTCTTTAAAAAAAAATTAAGAAATAAAACTTTGGTCTGCTGATAAAATATTTAAAGTAATTTTATTTGAAAAGGAGCTTATAAAAAAAACAGTATAATTAATAGAATTGAGTGGTATAAAAAAATTATTTAAAAATCTGTCATCTGAATCAATATTTGTATATTCTATAGAGAAAACTAATAGAAGTTTACACAAATAAAATTAACACTTAAAATTATGAAAAAGAAAATGTATTAAAGAAAAATTAGCTTCAAAAAGGTATAGTCGTAAAACCAATATTTATTAGCCAAAAATTGGTTCTAAGATTTTTTATTTGACTGTCTATTTGTAAAATTTATAAAATAAATTTGACCGTATGCGGAATAATTTGCGCAAAATTAGCACACATACGTAAGTACTTAATCAAATTAATTATTAATAATTTATTAATATGCAATTAATAATTTTGTACAAAATCCCATAACGTGTTGTCAATTATGATTTATTGATTATTATGTTATTAATCTTATGTAAAATTATTATAATTATCTTTCCAAATGAAAAGATGCAAGACATACTAATAAAAGTTGCAAAATTTTATTTTTTTAAATATTAGCTACAGAACATTTTATTAACTTGCAAAATATAAAGTAAATACGAATATTTATTTGTTTGCATAATTTAATTAGTTTTTATATTAGATATTTTAACAGGTCAATAACAAATTCCATCATTAGTTGATTAAGCAATGACTACTAGGTTTAACAGTTAGTTCCCGAGTTAGTACAATAAAAAGTAATTTAAGTGAAACAAATAAAATGTTTGATATTTGTTTGAAATAATCTCCAATTTAAGTCGATTTCTTAATTAATTAGAAGTTTTGGTCTTAGATTTCTGAATTGTCTGAATATTTGCTAGAATTTTTTGCAAGTACTACGAGTAAATATTTCTTTAGATGGCACAATCTTATATTTTGTTTAAACAATGTCTATAAAAAAATCTCGTTGTTTACCAAATATTATGTACTGATAATACAAATTTTGATTTTAAAACTGTAAAAAAATATTATTATTTAAAATGCTACAGATTCTAACCTAAACATTTTAAGATACTCAGTAATGTTTGTTGATATGGTCTTTGGAAAATATAAAGTATGAAGGATGCTATTATTTGCAAAACTATGAAGTCTTATTTTTATGTAAATTAAAAATAAAGACGGCAAAAAAACAAAAACCTTAAAAACAACATTATTAATAGTTTTGGGATCAGTTTTAACTATAATTATTTGATTGTCACAAAAACTATTGATAAGACTGATTTGAGATCAAAGTATATTCAATGAGATTTTTTATAAAACTTGGATGCCATATCTTATCAAATGCTTTGGAAAAGTCTAAAGCTACTGCAAAATTTTGTCGATGTTTGTCTAAAGTAGAATGCCATTTGTAACTAACATGTGTAAAAAGATTTGATGTCAAATATTTAGAACAAAATCCATATCTAGGATAATGTAATATTTTTTTTTAAATTTTGTACAATGAACAGTAATTTAATTGGTCTATAATTTAAAAAAATAGACTTGTCTTCCTTTTTAGATATAGGTTGATCACTTGCAATCTTTTAACATTTTTGAAATGATTTGTTTTTGTATGATAAAGCATGAGATTTAATTTATTTTCAAAAGTTTTATGTATACCTTATGTTTTTCTGGTGTTAAATTTAAAAAAATATTTTTTAACAACTCGTTGCTTAAAATAAATTTAATCCTTTATTTCACCACTAACTGGTGTTGTCTAAAATAAGTTTCGTTTTAATTACAAAGAATGGAACTTTTTTTATGTCATTTTGAATAGTATATGTGAAATTTTTTTCGAAATAAAAGCAATAAGGTTAAAAATTAAAATTGTTTTATTTTTATTATGTTAATCTTAGAATAATGATGAGGTGGTTTAGGTTTAGTAGTAATAGTAAGAAAAATTTTATCAACATAACTAATAAGTAAATAGTTGGAATATTCCAATGCAGCCTCAACAGTAAATGTTGTAATCTGTGGAGTAATTAAAAGATACAGATCTAATAAACGTTGGTTTGCCAAGAAGTCTATTAAAAGAAAAATAAGTAGCTGAATAAGTTGTGTAAGATTATAAAAAATGCAGCAATCAAAGCTTATTGACCGGATAATGTTGTAGAAAATGACTTAACTATTTTGTATTATGTACATTAAATTTTTTTTACAATAATTCTATGATTACCTTGAAAAAATTTATCAAAACTTTTAGAAAAGTCATAAAAAAAGTATGGAGCTTATTACAAAAATAGACATATTAAAAAAATTAAATTTAAAAAATATGCTATAACTAATACTCTAAATTTTGTACGTCGTCAGTCTAAAATATGCTTTTTTTGTAGATGTAGGCACAAACACCTTATTGGTCAGTAAACAAATATTCAAGATGATTACCGAAATCTACTTGATTAAAATGTTCGGTCTTTATTGTTTACTTTGGTTTCAATTAAAAATGGTGTATTCTACAATTAAGATGCTGATGCTGAACAGAATGAATTTTTAGACCCTGGGCACGGAAGTTTAGGTACGCGAGGACACTACTTCTCGAAAACTGAATCTGTTCACTCAAAGCCAGAATGTCGGTTTTGAATACTAAAATCCTGGCCTCAATTGCCAGATCTAGCTGACCTGCTAATATTAAAAAATAATTTACCATATACAACGATAAAAATGCACGACAGAAAAAAGTTTAAACATCAAACATGAGCAAATGACAGTCAAACACTTGACGCTATTAAATTGTCAAACTATACTAATAAGTTTAATTAGGTGCATTTGCATGAACATTTTTAGATGTTTTTGAAGTACCGCTTTAAACCGTTAAATCAAATATTTAGTTTTTTTTTGTGGAAGTTATGACATGATCATTTTACATTACTTGTTAGTAGAGATTTAAACCTGCGCTCTAGAGCGTTCTGTCGTGTAACTTTGGCGCGCACTAGAATGGATGTAAAACGTGTCTGTGTAAATGCAACTATCGTCTTAGTTGCTTCTTTGTATCTGCGTTTTATACTTGGTTTCCTGATTTAATAGTGGTAATGTCAGGTTATTACAACAAAATGTATATTGCTGCTGTTTTTCTTTGTTTCACTTGCTCGGCAGTAAGAAAGCAACTGTATTACTGCCGAGCTGATCAGAAAAACAATTTGCATAAAATCACAATAACTACTATTATACCTTTTATAAATAACTATTTATAAAAAAGTCGTTTATTACAAGTAAGTTAAACTGCATGTGTGTGTAAAGAGTATGTAGTACAGTTAAATCGTTATATGGACTACATTTTTTGGCGCAATTTATTTGAAATGACTATTAAAACAAATTTACCATTTAAATTTAATAAATATTTTTATAAAAATTGCATGAGACACATACACTAGTATATCAGAGTACCCTTCATTGGTGTGTCTAACATTTTCTTGCACTCACATACAGTTTAACCCACTCGTAACTAATTAAACATTTGTTAAAGTTTAATAAGAGCGCCACTCAATACTTTACAAACATTTACACAATTTATCATAAAAACACAAACTTTTTGTAGACTATTGTTGTCTATTAACGCCACAGCAGCGTGAATACGAACTACTACATCTTCAAGATTCAGAACAGATTTACCGTAAACCAACGAATTCAGAAATTTCTAGAAAGCTATGGTATTGGACTACTTCTTCCAATTTACCTTCCTGGGATTTTTTTATTTATTTGTCTTTGATAAGATCTTTGGCGTATTAAGTGAGGGTTTTTACTCATCTATTGATGCAGATTATGAGTATTTATAATGCCTGTTTCAGTAAACTCATCACTTCACAGAATCTTTTCAATAAAATGTGGATTATTGTTAACGGTATGCAACAACCATCTACAAAAATTGATTTCAAGCTCCCTATCTCCGTCATGCATAACTATCTCTTCGATAATCTGTGAATAGTGTATTTTTGAATATGAGTTTTAAACGATACAATTTGAACACTTGTACTTAGTTTTAAATAAATAATTTTAAGAATTTGTTCTTTTTGATAGACGCTTAGTGTAGGTTGACGTCCTATCTGATTTTTGGCAAAGATTTAAACTACCCGTTTCTAGTAATTTTTGTTCTACCCATCTTATGGTCGGAGTGCCGACAATTTGGAAACCTCTCCGCAAGTCCTAGCCGCAGCAGTGGCATTGTCAATACATACCTTTAATATTTTCAACATATTGACATAATCTTGATTACAGTAGTATCGTTTCATTTTAAACCTACAAACTAAAAATACTTATGAATATGATAAAATAATTAACTTATGTTACACAACTAAATGTCAAATCTAACAGTTATGTCACTAGATTTAACAAAATAAATAAATTAAAATTGTGTTTTGAGTAGTGGTCGTAGAAAAAGTTATTATTTACGTTTTTATTAATAACAAATTTGTTTTAGCTTCTTGAGACAAATCCCAAAAGCACGGTTATCAATTTTGAGACACCTTGTATATTTCTTAATGAAATATTATTTAGAAGTCTATACAATAAAGCTTGAGTTTAGTTGGGAGCACGTAAACTTTGTCCATCTTTAACCTAGTAAGCAGCTTTATTTTCCAAGTCTTCTTCTATCTTGAAGTTTCTTAGATGTTTGTGCTTCATTTCTTAAATTGGTTCCGGCTAGCTAAAGTTAACTTTATTTACTTCTTGGCAAGTGTGCATTAATTTAAATACTTGCTTGTTATCATTTTTTATATAGTTGTGTGAAGCAATTGTAAATGGTTTGTAAAAAAAAAAAAAATAACATGTAAGTAGGTATTAAAAAACATAAATTTAAATTTGTACGTCTTTAAATTGTTTTTTTTTATCAATTGTTACTTTGAGAAACAAAACCGTGAATAAAGTAGGAAATTGGTTTTACGTCGTGTTTTATTCAAAACAATGGCAGCTAGTGTATATTATTTTTATGCAGCAAAAACTAACTACTTTCTTGTATAATAAAATCAATTTCAAAACCTTTGTTTTTAGATGCTACAGATTAAAAAAAAATAATAAAATATGTGATTGAAAAAAAAAACTATAAATGAAAATGTTTAATGTAAATCAAAATATAGCCTTTGGTAATGATGAACCAGCATTTAAGATTTTTAGATCAATGTTAAAATACGTAGAAACGTAACTGTCTTTTATAGATAACTTTGTTATTTTAATAGTTTCAAAATTGTTTAAATTAGCAGTTTTTTTTAATAATTTTTAAACAAAAATATAAACTGGTTATATATTATTTGTTTTGTATAATTTAATACAGTTTTAAAGAACAAGGTTTTTTTTTTAATTTAAAAAATTATTATTTGAAATCAAACATTAATTAGTGGATGTTTAGAAAGAGTTTCTCCTTTATCTACCAACCAATGCCGTAGTCATATAAACCACATTGAAGTTTGAATTTTGCTTTGAATGTTGATGAGTTTATAGAAATAAATAAATTTACTTTTTTTTTTTTTTAACACAATTATAAAAACATATGATAACATCATATTGTAGTAACATCTATTTAATGTTTATTTTGTAATACATACATATTAAATAACAAAACCACAGCGATTTCATTCATTATTTTGTTTATAATGCACATTATGCTAATGTAGATCAACGGTATCGTTTAGAGAGATAAATACACAATCTTACTAAACAGCATTGACTACCACTGAAGATACATTATAATATCCCTCAATGATTTAATAATGTAGACTAGGGTAGATAAACTTCCAGATCAATACCCTTTAACCTATTTTGCACACCTTTTGTAACAAAAATATTCATTCTGCTATGAATAGATTTATTCAAAATTCATAATCTGTTTTCAATATTTAAGCAGCATTATTTATTTAAAAAATTGTTAACAATCAATTTATAATAGTTAAAACTACTGATTTTGCTACCAACTAATAAACTAAAATACAATTTTATTATTCTATTTTTGTTTGAATAAATTTTGTTGTTCTAAACATATTTAAATTAGTTTTATTTAATATAAAAACATGAAGGATTAAAATAAACATTATAATGTAATTTGTTTTAAACGTAATTTAAACCAAATATTTGAATTATGAAATAAATAAAGATTTATATTAAACAAAAAAGTTTATAAAATTTTTAAATAATTTAAAATATTAGAAATGATTGTTAATGTATTTTATACATTTGTTGCACATAAAACAAACAGTATAATTATTCAAATTTACTTTTTTGGAATGTTGGTGAAATCATTTTTTATTACAATATAAACAATATGCTTTACAAAGTTTGGTAAATCTTACTTGAACGGTTTCTAAGAAATATTTACATTACGTTATAGTGCACTTATTTAACTTATTAAATCTAGAATATAAATAGTACTAAAATTATATTGACACTCTGTATAACAAATAATAAATGTCAGTAAAACGCACAATTTTATTTTTTAGTTATTTAAAAACTACTAGAAATTTTTGATTAAAAAAAGCATATAATATGAAAATTAAAATATGTACTATACATTTTATAAAAAGTTAACAAATTATTTCAATTATTGTCAGTAATAAACAAACTGTGAGTTTTAGAACGTTAAGTAGTATTTATATTCTGTGTATGTATTTTAGATTTTAACAGATTTATTTTTCACATTATTATATTGCTTATATCTGCAGTAAATTAATTAATTTTATTCGGTTTTATCTAGTTTAATTACTACTCAAATAAATAAGCTTTAAATAAATTTTATACAAGACATAATTCGTATAATGCATTCGGCAGTTTGGTTAATAAATGCGTTCTGAAACTTTTAGTTCGGCGTTATGCACAGATAAGCAATTGCTCGTAAATTTCCAGCATAGAGAGTAGGACAATTTAGAGAGAAAATGTGAGTTTTGTCTAAATTTTAGTCAGCATAATTATTTATGTTATCTATTTTAATTTGCACTTTCTGAATGGACGCAGTATTTACTATTTTTAGCTTAAATGCTGTTTTCTTTAAGTACACAAGTTTATATATTTTTTTATAATATATTTACATAAAATGGATTTTTTCTGCGGTGTTTTGTGTTTGGGGCTCCAATCTTTATATTTGTATTTGTATTTTGATTATTTTGTTATTTATGTTGTTGAATTATATAAAAACTTATCATGTTTTTTTGTTAAAATTTTAATCATTTATTAGTGTAAATAATATACATAATATCTGAAAATTTGAGAGAAATTGGTTTACAGGTTCTTGGTGTTCTTTTACTTTAGACAGCTACTATATTTATTGCTAAAATGTTGTTTCATTACATTACTATTGTTTGTTTTGTAAAATTTCTAAGTATTTGTAAGTTTCGTATTCTCTATGACACGGATTGTTATACCATCATTTATAAAAACGTTTGCGATAATTTTAGATTGATTATTATCATTCATGTGATTAATTTTGGAGTTTTGGTAAGGGTAATTTAAACCTTTTTCTTGAGCGTACAAGATATTGGATATAGGGCTATGCAAAACTAGAGAGTGCTAAGAAAATTTCTTTAGAATATACCTTAATTTATTTTAATGAAATTGGTGTGTATTTTATTTGCATTTGTTTTGATTTAAAAATTAGTTTTTTGAGTACTTATAGTTTTGTCTAGAAGTTTTATTGTTTGCAGGTTAATTTTATATATCTCAAGAATAAGTACCAAGCAAGTATGTAGATTTAAATAAAATGTTCTTTATAGTCTATATAATCTATGTAAATATTTTGGATTTGACTTTGAACTTGTGAGTAAAAATAGCGCAGGTTACAAGTTGTTCTATAGAACCGCAAGTTGTAGATTTTACAAAAATCTGCATAAACAGAATTCACTTGTAGTCTGTTTTCAAAAAACTTTTATAGAAACAATTAATATTCCATTAGATTAGTAGCAGTTGATTTTTTTATCCATGTTCTTCTTCTTGGCCCAACGTCTTGACAGACGTGTGGTGGCATGATGTATATCTCATTCTTGTTCTATTCATCATCCAGGGCATCTATTACTTTTCTTACGGTGTTGCGACATCTACTTCGATTTGCTGTTTTGCGGATTGCAGTCTCAATGTTGGTGTGGAAGATATTTTGGATTATGTTAGTCCATCGGGTCAGAGATTTTCCTTTTCTTTGCCTGCCATCTGGTTTACCCTGCATGATTTAAAATTTGGCTATAGACTATGCTGGAAAGTCGTTGCTTAGGCTTGATCTCGTTAAGCACTGGTATGTTTGTCCGCAGTGTCGTCCATAGTATTCTTAGCATTCTTCTTCGCACCACATCTCAAATGCATCCACTCAGCGCCAGTCTGCGGTTCGCAATGTCCACGTCTCCGCTCCGTATATAAACACAGAGAACACAAGCGTTTGCACCAGTTTAGTTTTGGTATGTTTTCTTATGTTGCGGTTTTTCCATATAGGTGTTAGTTAAAACATTACTCTTCTTCTCAATTGGATTTGACGGTGTATTTCCGTTTTGCAGCAACCTCTATTGTTGACAACGGCGCCTAGGTAGATAAAGTGGTCCACTACCTCATACTTGCCAATTCAAATCTTGTTCGGCCAGTTGTCGTTTGCGCGGTCTACTATCATAATTTTAATTTTGTGTAACTTTTAAACCGTACATCATGCTAATGTTCTTTAGCCTTTTGATTAATTCCACCAGTTCTTCTTCGCTTCGGGCAGCGTGTTGTCTGCAAATTTGAGGTTCGATATTTTTTCCTCACCAATTGTTCGGGTGCTATTTGCCATGCGGTAAAAAGGTGTACTCTGGATTGTAAGATAAGAACATAACTTTGCTTGTGTGCGATATAATTGCAATAAGTCAATAGTTATCGCATTTAGTGGTTGCTCCTTTCTTTGTAGAGGAATAATGATTGATCTCGTCCAGTCTCTAGGCCATTTACTGTTTTCCATATTAGTTAACAAATTTTATGTATGGCTTTAGTGCTGTCTTTACCCATTTCTTTTAAGATCTCTGCAGTGATTTGATCTATGCCTGGGATTTGTTTTGCGTTGTTTGAGTGGATGTACCAAGTTTAGAATTCAGTCTTTCTAGTTATTAATTTGGTTTTAGCAAAAACATAACTGAACTGAGTAAGCTTGAAATTTATTCAATGTATATTTATTAAATTTTTGATCGTCTTTCAATGGTATTATTAATTTGTTTTTTTTTTTTTTATTAATAAAAGGAAAAACGCCTACTAAGACTTTTTTAATTTTTTTATTAAATTAAAGCGTACGTTTCAGAAACTTAATCATGTCTCCTTCATCAAGCGCAGTAATTGATTTAAAGTTTTGATAGTTAAAATGTTGATTATTTTTAAATTAAAACATGGTTTTACAGAACATACTCTGTGTAAATTTAACTGCGGAGTTATGGAGTCACATTCTATTTATTTTTGATGTAGAAGACGCCTAGCTTGAAAAAGAACAAGGTATTTATAAGTGTGTTTATCATTAGTTCATTAGTAGCAGCCCCTAAATGACCGACTAAGTGGCCACCGCCAACAAACCTCTGGAACTCTCCAAACAGAAGAAACTTGCAAGAAATCCTTCAACAGAGAGACACAAAGATGAATACATCTTAGTCACAAAAAAACGTCCGGGGACCGAGGGTGAGTCACTCTCAACTACTAATACTAGATCCTTAGTCAATCTTCAGCTCCGCTCAAGAGTTGCGACCTTACGGCTATCCGCGGCAATTCTTGCCAAATTTTAGGCCATAGGGCAAAAAAACCATCTGCCCGAAAAAACGCTGCCCTGCTCAAAAGACGTCCAGAAAAGACTTTACCGGCCGCCTTGGATACCAACTACGCCGGTGATCCCGTCCAACCTCCCGTATCTTCCTAAAAACTGAACAGGCTTCCACTAGTCCACCTCCAAAGAACGCTGCCTAAAAGTGGTAATTTGTGACGTTCCTCAGAACTACACTGAAGCAGACATATGTAGGTCAGGCGCTCAAAGTGTTGAGATTTGCGCCTTTAAACATTCATAGAATGGAAAATAAAACTTGTTTGTTGCAAAGATTAAAAACTTTAGAACAATACTTTATTTAAAGGTCTTAGTAGAGCCAAAAAAAAAGGGAGAGGGGCGGCAGCATTCGTTAATATCAGAAGTGCCAGTACTATGGGCTTACCGTCAAAAGATGCTTCCAAACCTAATTTCAAAATGTTGAGGCCTCATCAATACAGGGCTTTCGCTACACCGGATTGCGCTTTTTGTTCCAACCTTTACCCGGCCAACTATCTAAACTCAAAAGTCTATAAAAAAATGTTGGCATTAATTAATAAAAACCAGAAGCCCATCATGCCAACGTCAGAGTCAGCGACGGCCCAAGCATCTGCTCAAAGCTCCAAACCCCGCATATCCGCAGCAGTATTAACAAACACAACATTTGCCAGTTTGGTCACTCTACCAGCTCCACCTCAGGCAATTGCAAATTACCGCTCTGACCCTGGAATGCAATGATTTTTATTCCAAATTAGTTGCAAAACTCTTGTCTATCTAAAGATAATAATAATGGATCATACGCCTGAAGTGCTATTAAAAGTATGCTTCTGGAATGTCAACAGCAATCAAAAGAAATTGAGCAAAATAATTTTTTTTTTAGAAAATTGACGTCATGCTTGTGAATGAGTCAAACCATCGCCCCCGGCACGCGCTGAGAATCCCAAATACTTTGGGAATGACGGAGGTGGTTCAGAAGCATGGCGCAATGATTTTTGCAAAAACATTACTAGACCATTTCGAAGTGGACACCCCAGACACTTGGACATTCAAATGCAAAAGTGGTGCCGGGGCTGGACACTAACCCAACCAAGTCTAAATTACGGATTTTAAAAAGGTTCTTTTGTTTCATCTTTCCACCATACTTGCTGGGAATTTTAACTCCAAACATTCAGCTTAGAACAGTCTCACAACTAACGTTAAGTCAAGCTTTGCAAAACTACGATAAAAAAAAATTATTGATGGCTGTAACCAATATTGCTAATGAGATATTACATACAGTGCACTTTCTAACAGTTTGAAAAGGTTTGCATGTAATCAACATCCCATAATCTAGGAAAGACTGAACGTTTTCTGAACTGAAGTTTTTTTCTACTCACCTACCAACACGGGTTCCGTCGTGAACACTCTGTCAATTAGCTAAATCGAGAGACAAATCATATTATCAAAAGTTTTAGACTGAGAAAAACCACCCTTTTGATTAGCTTGTAGTTGATTTCCATGATGACATTAACCGCTAAAGCAGTGTAATAATTGATTATTCTACATTATACATTTTAACACTTTTATAAATCAATAGTGAAGAATTGAGTCAAATGTTTTTTTTATAATTATTGAAGGCGGTATAGATTTGTTTTTGTTTTTTCTATGCTTGTTGATCACTATAGATCTATAACAGCCTTGCTTTTTTGGTGCAGTCTTTTAGTTCCTTTGTCAAAATCTTGAAATTTTTAGAGTGTTTGTGAATATTACTTGGTAAACTTTGTAAGTATTCTATAAAATATTACCGTTTTTGTTGTTATATTACAAGAAGTCATTATTGGTTTCACGATATCTTTTTAAGGGGGCGGTTTTTTGAGTGTCATAAAACTTCAAACACAGCTCGCGCAACTTAACTTCTTTTTCAAATTGGTTTTATGCGATGTTGATCATCATTGTTTATTATACCTGATGAAGCTACTTTGTGGAAAATCAATTGTAGTCTTACAATAAAAAAAATTGAACTTTTACACAATTTTTGTGTTTTATTAATAAAGTTATAATGAGTTACGTATCAGCCTCAACAATTCAATATGTATGTCAGTTTTTTAATTTAAATTTTTAAATTTAATGTTTGGTTTATTATGAGGTATAGTTGTTATCATTAATATTAATTATTATTATTATTATTGTTAGAATTATAATAATTTATGAAGATTGGTAGAGTTTTATATAATATTATTAAATTTTAATACTGTACTGATAATAGTTATAGCCATTAAATATGTATAATAGTGTTAATTAACATATAGAAGGATAATACAATAATATAATACAAATATATGTATTTTAATCTTAACATTGTAACATATTACAATTTTTTAGGGATAACCTTTAAATTTTAACAAAAAGGTGTCTATTAAAAATTTCTATAGATTAAATTGTGTTTTAAAACTTTTTTATGATCGTGATTTAGTAGACAATTATCTAATGATCTAATTATATGTGGCGCAACTTACAAAACCAAAGTGGAAATATTGTTCCCAACGTAGATAACGCAATAAGAAAATGCTTTCAGTTTGTTAATGCCTAATGGTAAATTATTAATCACCCGTTAATTAAACTATTTTAAATGGACATACATTCCATTGTCCTTTTATAGTGTTTTGTGGTACCGCTCTAGAAAATAAGAATTGTGTAGTTAGTGGCAACGCACTCGTAGAATGTCATGACTAGGAAATCGTCTCGAAGTCTCGATGTAACATCTCATCCATCATACCTCTTTGATACACATGCACACCTCTGTCGATCCATCAATACTTAACATACTCTACACCGCTCCAATTAGTCAGAGTTTGGGATACTATGACATCTATACCAATATCATTTTTACTTTTTTTACAAATCAGTTTTTTTCCTTATACCTACATTAAACTGTATGAATGTTAACGATGAGATTTTGATCTATACACGGAATCATAATTGTGTAGGTTTAAACGTGTTACCTCAATTGTATAAAACAATAAAAGGCTTATATGCGATAATATTATTAAAAATTACGGAACAATTTAAATTGTTATTGTATAGAAATATCTTATCTTTAAGAGGCAAGATTATTTGTAATATTGATATATAAATACATAAAATTTATGAAAGCAAATGTAATAACTTATTAAAAACTTCATAGGAACAAATTCAAATATATACTAAAAAAAATTATTCTATGTAATTATAATAGAAAAATAGAAATGTAGTATAAAATAATACATATTTCATTCAAATTTATATCTTAATTAACAAACAAAGTATTTTAAAGCCCATGAAACGAAATAGTTTTTGTTTTGCAGAAAACCATTTATGTAAATAATTTTTATTGCCGAAACGGCGAGACCAAAGCTATAGAAAAAAAAAAGAGTCGAGAAGCGGTCTATTTGGTTGCATTAAAAGTTTAACCGGAAAAAGAAACATACCCAAGAATTTTAATTAAGTATCGTCAGGTAAGTTGAGGGTCAAATTAATGCCTTCATCATGTTAATTCCCGATCTCATTTCATAGAAAAAATTTATTGCACACACGCTCATTGATTAACTAGAATTGGGTACGTGATCCGCATTAAAATTTTAAGTTGGTTGCTTGTATATAATAACATGTCCAGCTTCCCGTTTAAGAGAGACTATTAATATGATGAATAATTTTATATTCATAAGTAATATTTTCTAAGATCAATGTTAGCATTATTTCCAGTACTTTAAAATGGAAAGTATTGTGAAAGAGAAACTATATCCATTATGTCCTAATTATTTGTCTTGTTCCAGCTGTTTGAGTCAAAACACCCTAATATGTAATAAAAAGTCATTTTAAATAAATTCATAAATTAAAAATCCTTCAAATGATATATACATTGTTTTTTTAATAATTTCATTTAAAATTTTATGATCAATCAAATATTATCTCATATCGAACTTTGTCATACATTTGCCACCAGATGTCAGACAAACAATATCAAAGTATTCATTTTTTATTATTTTGTTTACTTAACATTATTTCTATTTGTAGAGAAATTACAGTTTCTAAATTTTCACTTTTAAATCAATTTTCATCTTTATTCTTATTAATATATCTATATGTATGCACCTTCCAATACCAAAACATTTGATCATACATCCTTACATACATTAATAAATTAACTACTCAGATATTCAATTCAAATTAAATTAAATAGCATTTTCTAAAATAAATTAATACTCCCGTTTGCTACGCCTGAAAATCATTTAATTAAACCGATCAATTATTCTCAATGAATTTTAATTCATTTTTGATACATATTTAAAGATAAAATTTATTTTACCCTATTGATTATTAAGTGGGTAAGCTTCAGTTATACAAAAGAAGCGGCAATTAATTAAAATAATCAAGTAGAGTTAGTTTAAGTGTCAACTTTACAAAAGTATATCATCCAATTAAAAACAATTTTAAAACCACACAATATATTATAATTTAAATTTATGAGTATATTCTAGGGTAAATTAATAAGTATAACAAGGTGTTTGTTCTTATATCTGACTTACTGAAATATTTTATAAATTATTACTCTACAATAATAAAACGTTTGTAAATATTATAAAATTATTATTTTTCACAAATATTAAAATTAATCTTAGTTAATAATATTATTGTAAAATAAAATTGTTTTTTTCAGATTACTGGTACGCAGCATCTAAGACATAGTATTAAACTATAACATCAAGCTGGAAGATATTTGTTTGCATAAAGTCGTACATTTGTACACGGATGCAACCATAAATGAGTTGTACCGTCAATGACTTTAAACACTTCCCACTTACCAACCCGTATTTAGCAACAACTTGCTTCTTAAAATGTTGAGACAAATTTCTTGATTGCTCTGAGAGGTCAGAAAAGTTTTTATTCCCAAAATTATATTAATAATATAATTAATAACTTGTCAGAACCTCTAACACTTAGACTTTCCTTAAAAACCGGGCTACTGACAAAGCGCTTGTGTTTGTATTAGCGTTGTTACGTTTTGTTGTTGGCAACTATAAGTCTGTTGTTGTGGCCACTGTTGTTTGCATTACTGTAGAGAGTAAAAAACAACTGCAAAGAGCAGCCAGTAGGGATAACTCTGGTTTGCAGCAGAGACTTGGTGCAGGACTTTTCGTGGCGTTTCTAATGAATACGTTGTGGACTGCGTCTAGAGTTATCAACCAAGGTTTTTTGGCAATTGAGTAATCTTGGATAAAACCAGAGTTTTGTACACTCACAACAAAATTTCTCTTTGTGCACTTTAGTTGGTGTTGGCCAAGTACTTGATTACGTTTAAGGCTTTCTTGCGTTTTGTGATCAATTTATCAATATGTGGTTAAGGAAAGGGTTGTATCAAGCAATAATTCTAAGTGAAGTTTTTTAAGGCGACAAAAATTCGCACACAAAATTTTAGTTGTAGAAAAAGAAAAACCACTTTGCCAATGGTAATTTGCAGTGGAGAAGTTATGACGCAAATGGTATTTTTTGCCATGTAAATTACTAAATCGTTAACGTACTGTCATTTGTTGAAAGGTGTAACCAACGAAAGTGCAACACTGTTTACTGCTATTGAACAAAAAAAAACACTCATTTTTAACCTCAGCATGCTTTTCGTGTATACCACTGGGCTAGAAAATGAACTTTTTCCAGAACAGTGGGGTTGGAAGTTTGAGTCGGTTTATCCCAGCAACTACAGAAGACGCAGCAAAATCTGAGGCAGTCCTCAATCTAATTTCTTGCAATTGTAATATTTTTCTTGCTTTAGTATCTTTAATAAGTTACATATTGTGCCTTGCTAACTTATTTTTTTTTAAACGCAATCATTAGCGTTTTATAACTCTGTAACCGCTAGGAGTATTAGAAAAATGTATATGATCATTTTTATTGCAAATTTTATCAGCTTTCATTGTGTATGTAATTAACTTTTACCTCCTACCTACAGTTCTCAAGATAATACCAAAAAAACGGAAAAAGTGCCCTGTTTTTGGTGATTGCCGCTAGAGCTCGTGTCATATTTGTCAGGACTTTTAGTATATCCTTCACTAGGTACCTATAAATTAGTGTAAAAAGTTTTAAAAATTTTGGATTTTTTTAGTGGTGAAAAGCTACTTTGACTGGACTATTTGCATTATTTTACAACTCCGGTAGTTGACTTACGCGTGCAGATTGTAAAACCTTTTTTAGAATGATTGAACGCGCAAATGTGATATAATTAAAAAAAAGATGCGTTTTACTTACCGGCTGGTTGAAATAAAAGAATAAAAAAGTTAGTGGTAGAAAATATATTTATCAGAAAAAACAGAGCAAGGTAGCTAGAAATGGGTTAGGATACATTTGGTTTGGCTTTTGCTTATTAACCGGTATGGTTTCAGCCCAAGGTACTCAACTCCAATACAATGTAGTACTTCCTAGAGTCTTCTTCTTTAGATAAAATTTAATTTTGTATGTTATTTTTAATTTTTTTTTTTTTTATACATTTATTAAAATTATGTATACACACATATATATATATATATATATATATACAAAATTGTTAAAAAAAAGTTTCATATAAATATAACATTCCTGCAGTACCGCCATCCTGGGGTCTGGTATTGGAAATTATTTGTTTTTTTTCTTTCTTATCGGTGTTATAACGTGTGTTAGTTTTAGTTTTAACTTTTATATTTGTTTTTTGATCAGATATTCTTTTAGTTTTATTTTAAAATTATTTATGTTGCATATATTTATAATTTCTTCTGGTATATTATTGAATTCTTTAATGCCTTTGACAGTTATACTTTGGTTTTTTGATGTTGTTCGGTTTACATCCATGTGTATGAATTTCATTTCTAGTTGTTAGTTTTAGTTCTGTTTTAGTTAGACCAAGTTGTATCTTTTTTATATACTACTATAATATAATTTATGACTAGTGTTTTAGCTCATTTGAGTTAAACCATTCTAAATATATTTAAGACCTTATTACTATTTGGGTCTTGGTGAAATAAGACGTTTTTTGTTAATTAGACCCAAAAAGTAAATACTAAGTAGTATGTCTTAGTTTTACCTGAATCTTTTTCTGCTATTTCTGCAGTAGTCTTTTTGTTTCCGTGCTAGTTTTGGTTGCAAAACAATGTAGTCTTGGCGCATTTTACGTGTATCAAGTTTTGATTCTTAGTACTCTCTTAGTGTAAGCATTTATTTTATATTTGTTTTGTAGATGTTTAAAGTTTGCTTTTGCAATGTTGATGTAGTCAACGGTCTTAGTCTTACTAGCATATTCTTAATTCGGCAAATTTATTCAAAAACGTTATTTTCAAAAATTGAAATAAGAATAAAAACTTTAAAAAATTAAATTTATGAAAAAATATTCTAAACTAAAATCATCCATAGACGCGTTTCGAGGTTTACCTCTCATCAGTATGGCTTTATTTATTTAAACTTAATAATTGATATTTAACTTACTTCGTCAACATTGTTCACCACCACAATTCAAAAAGAATATTTTAAAGGGTGTATTGACTATTTATACTAACTGACTTAATGACTTTATTTAATGGCTATGGTTAATAGCATTCTGAGAATGAACAAATAAACTAATTATTTCGGGATATTTAGCTGATGGTAATGACATGAAAGAATTAAAAAGGAAATTTGAAAATTAAAAATAGAATAAATTTTTTTTTTTTTGCATAAATTATAATTACTATTATACAACGTGTATATCAGAACATATATAAAATATATAAAGAAGAGACGCAATGTCCTCAAATGAGACAGTTGTAAAAGCAATAGTTTCGAATAAAGCCTAGTTAAATAGGTAAATTTATACGAATGCCACAACGACATATGTAGCGCTCGTTACTATTTGTTCAATCGGACAACCCAATAATAACATTAAAAAATTAAATTTATGAAAAAATATTCTAAACTAAAATCATCCATAGACGCGTTTCGAGGTTTACCTCTCATCAGTATGGCTTTATTTATTTAAACTTAATAATTGATATTTAACTTACTTCGTCAACATTGTTCACCACCACAATTCAAAAAAAATATTTTAAAGGGTGTATTGACTATTTATACTAACTGACTTAATGACTTTATTTAATGGCTATGGTTAATAGCATTCTGAGAATGAACAAATAAACTAATTATTTCGGGATATTTAGCTGATGGTAATGACATGAAAGAATTAAAAAGGAAATTTGAAAATTAAAAATAGAATAAATTTTTTTTTTTTTGCATAAATTATAATTACTATTATACAACGTGTATATCAGAACATATATAAAATATATAAAGAAGAGACGCAATGTCCTCAAATGAGACAGTTGTAAAAGCAATAGTTTCGAATAAAGCCTAGTTAAATAGGTAAATTTATACGAATGCCACAACGACATATGTAGCGCTCGTTACTATTTGTTCAATCGGACAACCCAATAATAACATTAAAAAATTAAATTTATGAAAAAATATTCTAAACTAAAATCATCCATAGACTTCGTCAACATTGTTCACCACCACAATTCAAAAAGAATATTTTAAAGGGTGTATTGACTATTTATACTAACTGACTTAATGACTTTATTTAATGGCTATGGTTAATAGCATTCTGAGAATGAACAAATAAACTAATTATTTCGGGATATTTAGCTGATGGTAATGACATGAAAGAATTAAAAAGGAAATTTGAAAATTAAAAATAGAATAAATTTTTTTTTTTTTGCATAAATTATAATTACTATTATACAACGTGTATATCAGAACATATATAAAATATATAAAGAAGAGACGCAATGTCCTCAAATGAGACAGTTGTAAAAGCAATAGTTTCGAATAAAGCCTAGTTAAATAGGTAAATTTATACAAAATAATTAGTTTATTTGTTCATTCTCAGAATGCTATTAACCATAGCCATTAAATAGAGTCATTAAGTCAGTTAGTATAAATAGTCAATACACCCTTTAAAATATTCTTTTTGAATTGTGGTGGTGAACAATGTTGACGAAGTAAGTTAAATATCAATTATTAAGTTTAAATAAATAAAGCCATACTGATGAGAGGTAAACCTCGAAACGCGTCTATGGATGATTTTAGTTTAGAATATTTTTTCATAAATTTAATTTTTTAATGTTATTATTGGGTTGTCCGATTGAACAAATAGTAACGAGCGCTACATATGTCGTTGTGGCATTCGTATAAATTTACCTATTTAACTAGGCTTTATTCGAAACTATTGCTTTTACAACTGTCTCATTTGAGGACATTGCGTCTCTTCTTTATATATTTTATATATGTTCTGATATACACGTTGTATAATAGTAATTATAATTTATGCAAAAAAAAAAAAATTTATTCTATTTTTAATTTTCAAATTTCCTTTTTAATTCTTTCATGTCATTACCATCAGCTAAATATCCCGAAATAATTAGTTTATTTGTTCATTCTCAGAATGCTATTAACCATAGCCATTAAATAAAGTCATTAAGTCAGTTAGTATAAATAGTCAATACACCCTTTAAAATATTCTTTTTGAATTGTGGTGGTGAACAATGTTGACGAAGTAAGTTAAATATCAATTATTAAGTTTAAATAAATAAAGCCATACTGATGAGAGGTAAACCTCGAAACGCGTCTATGGATGATTTTAGTTTAGAATATTTTTTCATAAATTTAATTTTTTAATGTTATTATTGGGTTGTCCGATTGAACAAATAGTAACGAGCGCTACATATGTCGTTGTGGCATTCGTATAAATTTACCTATTTAACTAGGCTTTATTCGAAACTATTGCTTTTACAACTGTCTCATTTGAGGACATTGCGTCTCTTCTTTATATATTTTAAATAAAAACTTTAATTTTTAAAATTAAAATGTGATGACATCTTGGACATACTAAATTAAACTATTATAATGTGGAAACGTAAGTTAAAAAAAAGTTTCAATATAAACATTATTAATAATTTAAACGTAATTTTTCAATACTCTCACATGAGATGATTTTTTACATAATTTGATATTTTAGACTTTTTTAAATATGTATCTTGAAACATAAATATTATTTATTTGTCTATAAAAATGAATGTAGTTTATTAATTTTCTTTATTAACCACCTGCACTATCATAACTTTTATATAAAATTTAGTTTATTCTAATCCTCATATATAATTAAATTAATTTTTAATAGCATTGTAATACTTTTGTTTGTACAAATAGTTAAAAAATGTAAATTCTATGTTATCTTTAATAGATATTATATTTTTCTTAGAGTCATGTACGAAGGTACATATAAATGTTTATGTCTCAAAAATCTATTATCTTTGTGATAACATTATTGTATTTACTATAAGTTGTCTGTTCTGCATTTCATATATAAATTATCAAATGGAATTCCCTCTGATACATCATTAAATATTTATGCTAACATTGCAAATTGTGATTCATTGTCAACAATAAATTTAATTATATGATTAATTTGAAACAATGTTTCATTATAACTACAAAGCATTGTACAAACTAAATTTTTCAAAATTATTTATTCTATTAATATTTTATTTATTTATTTATTTAAACATCTGTAATTCTACCTTTCGGTGTATGGCTTCTTCTACTAATATATATTTTTTAATTAATTTTGAAATATATCATCAACGTAAAAATACCAATGATCTTAGGAGATTAACTTTTAGAAAATAATATACATCCAACTCTTGTCCGGTTTTAAATAGTCATAGTTCAGTCATAGTAGCTTTTCACTTCTAAAAAATTCCAAAAGTTTTAAAACTTTGTACACTGATTTATAGGTACCTAGTGAAGAATATACTAAAAATCGTCAAAATATGACACAAACTTTTAAGGCAATCACCAAAAACAGGGCATCTTTTTCGGTTTTTTGTTAATAACTGTAGGTCGGAGGTAAAAGTCAATTATATACACAATACAAGCTGATACAATTTGTAATAAAAATGATTATAGAGCACTAATAACTGCGTTTATAAAAAAAAGTTAGCACGGCACAAATTGTAATTTGTTGAAGATGCCAAAGCAAAAAAAAATAATTGTACCATTATTTTTGTTAGATACTTGTGAATCAATATTTGACAATGTATTGCCTACACTTTTGGATACGTTGGATCATTGTTGGAGGGGGGTTATACATTTACAAAAAGTGAGATTGAAAACTGCTTCAGGTTCTGCTGCGTTTACTGTAGTTACTGAAATCAACCGGCTGGCTCAAACTTCCAACCCTACTGTTCTAGAGGAAGTTCATTTCCTAGCCCAACTTGGATTTGATGGTATACACAAATAGGATGCTGCATTGCTGCTTCTTCTGTGAGCAACAGCGCAGAGAAGTCTGAGTTGGCATTCAAAACTGATTTGGTAAAAGCTTTGTAACAATGCATGTTAAGGGAAGTTTGCTTGAGAAGTGCATTGTACCATGCCAGGAATATTTTGGTTCCTGCTTCAGCTTTATTACATCAGTAATACTTTGCAGTGTAGCTTGCTTCTTGAACAAATTGTAACAGACAAGTTTCCATTTTCGACATGCAGCAGATGTTGTATTATATCCGCTGAAAACATGCATAAGAAGTATGCAGTTTTTTATTCCTATAGTTTGCAATTGCTGACTCAAATATACCTTCCTTTCTACTCTGCCGTGGCTTAGTTTAACAAATAATATCTGTCTTTTAGATAGAGTTAAAACCATGAGGAGGACAATAAGATCAACATTTTTGCCAACTATTGCTACTTTGTCAATAGTTTAGAATTTTATTACTCTTCTGCGGATGATCAATTTACTAGCGTTACTAGATTCTTGTTTTGTTTTAATTCCATGGTCGTGAAGGCCATTAGAAAAAAAACCATTCTGTTTGACTGTGATTTGTGTTTTGTGTTTAAAGTTTATGTCAACTGACCTTTTTAGCTTATACTTTGGTTCTATTCAGCTGTACGTACTGGATGGTGCCGCTGAATAGCCATCAAACGCAACAATGTCAAAATCAAAAAGATTGGCTTTTTTTGTAGTACAGATAAAGTATCGTATAAGGCGGATTTGTTATAAGTAGTTGTTTAAGTCATTATTACTCTGCTTGTTGATAGCTATCTTTAGAAACATTGTTAAAGTGTTGATTACCACATTTCTCCATGAAAAAAGAAAGTAAAAGAGAGACCGCACTAACACTACAATTTACCGCGTATGCCACGCGTTTACGATACACGCTATGTAGAAAGAAGGGCAGGTAATTGGAGGAAAAAGGAAAAACTGTCAAAATGAAAGGAGAACCAAACAAAAATGACCGGCTTCTTGGCTCGTAACAATACAAAAAACTTTTTTTTCTATTCTTTAGCCCCCTATAACTCAGTAACCGCTGTGAATACAATAAACTGTATATGATCATATTTATTGCAAATTTTATCATTTTTCATTATGTATATAGTCAACTTTTACCTCAACTTACAGTTCTTGAGATATTAACAAAAAACCAAAAAAAGTGCCGTGTTTTTGGTCATTACCGCTAAAGCTCGTGTTATATTTGTCCGGACATTTAGTATATTTTTCATTAGGTACCTATAAATCAGTGTACAAAGTTTTAAAACTTTTGAAATTTTTTAGTGGTAAAATCAGTAAATAATTTTTAAAATGTCTAATGGCTCAAAAATAGAAATAAAAATGTATGTAATATATGAGCAATAGCATTTCAACAAACCAGAATAGAAAAGGGGGGGCTGAGCCTAGTTTTTTTGTCGATTTTTAACTTAAAAAAAATGCATTTTTTGTTTAAAAATCGCAATTTTATGCAAAAAATTAGTAAAATTGATTTTTTGTAAAATCTAATTCTAGCGCAATTTTAAGTCTATACCCTGTCTATAAGCCGCAAAAACCATAAAATCAATTTTTGATCCCAGTGGACTGGACAAAAAGAAGCATTTTTTGGATTTTTATAAACGCCAAAGTTGACGTATTTTAATGTAAATTAGTTGGAAAATATAAATGTGTTTTGTGTATTTATGTTTTAAGTCTATAAAACAAACAAAAAACTGCAAAAATATGATAAAATTGCTCATTTTCAACTCTCTTACAAAATACACAATTAGCAGCGCTCAGAGGAACTATACACCAAATATTAATAAAAAGTTTAATTCTGCGGAAATTCAACATGAAAAATAGTTGCAACACCGTTTAGACTCAATCTACTAGCGCCAAAATTTAAAAATATTATTATTTTTGGCATTCGAACATAAATCCGCCTGGCAATCAATAAAATTTGACAAAAAAAAATTAAGCTTCACTCTGGCGAGTATATAATATTTTTTGTAAATTTTTTTTTTTTGTATTTCAAAATGTAATATTTAGGAATTACTTAATATGTCATATCAACATAAAAATACCTTTTATCGAGTAGTACTGCACTTGCTGATACCATCAAACTGAAGACCAGATTTAAGCAGTCTGTGAACATTAACTTTGAATATTTGCAACTTTTAATTTCTGGATAGTATTAATTAATTAAGTTTAAATGATTAACTTAACGGTAGCAGCAAATAAAAACTATAATCATAACCATAATAGTCATATTAGAAGCATCTCTCTAAAACACAAAATTATAAGTAGAGTAAACAATTTTTAGAAAAAAAAGTTTTTTTCAAAACTAAATATAGAAAACTCAAATTAATTCAAATAAATCCAGTTGCCCTAAAGTTATACGGTTTCGTTAAAACACATTATATATATTATATATATATATTAAAAATTTTCAGTTAAACTAAACTTACTATTTTGTAATTTCACTCAATTCCAGGCGTGAGGTGCCGTCAAGAATTCAGCAAAACATACTAAATAGTAGTAATTAGTCTCATTTGACTTTTGCAGTATGTTTTCTAATATACATCCGCAAGAATGCTTAAATATTATAAAAGATATACTATATACAAATTTGCTATAAAAGTCACTACACAATTGAGAAGTTTGCAGCAACAAGGATGTATCTGTATTTTTTTGCAAAAATGGGTTATATGCGTATTTCTGTACAAAACAATTATCTCTATCGGTTGGTGCAACAAAAGAGTTTCTATCGGCTAACATTTTGACTGGGTTATCGAGTTTACACGAAATAAGCTTATTTGGCGCAACAAGGCTGTATGTGTAACATATACATTGATGTTGCACCAAACGGCTAGGGCATTTCGTTTGTAAGGTAATGACAGTTAACAAACACACATAACCTGCAATATGTTGTAAATCACATGTTAAATCGTCTCTAACAAAATGAGTGATTTAGGAAGTGAAATAGAACCATTCAGTAGTGGATCTAGTGACATTTATGAACCATCGTTAAGTGAGCACGAAAACAGTGATAACAGTAGTGCCCGTGTTGTAAAAAAGAGAAAATTAAAAAACGAACAAAACTGGAAAAGAAATATAAGAAAACGACTACTAGCAGAGGGAAAATAACACACCAGTTCAAGAAATAAACATGTGTCGGCGAGGACAACGGGACATTCCTGCCGTTGTAAGTTCAAGTGCTTTGAAAAAGTTCCAGAAGAAAAACGTGCAATAATACTAAAACACTTTAACGAAATGGGTGATAAGATGCAACAAGATATTAATCTTACTGGGCTAATTACACGTAAACCAATCAATCTGAAAAGAAGTGCGGGATGTCGTAAAAAGAGTTCTTCTGTATTCATGGTAAGAAAATAAATGTTTTACTATATTTTATATCTACAGTACTTAAGTGCTACATTTTTAATTAGGTTCGTTTGGGCACTTTCCAGCAACGAGTTTGTAAAAAAGGGTTATGTGCCATGCATGGAGTTTCAACTAAGAGGATCGAGCGGCTTGCTTCACATATTACTGTTCATGGTGCAACTACTGCACCTCCTGATATGAGGGGTAAACATCAGAACAGGCCCAACAGCATTTTACCTGAAATTATTATGCAAGTTTCCGATCACATTAAAAGCTTTCCAAGCAGAACGTCTCATTATAGTAGATCAAAAAATGTAAAAAAATACTACTTATCACCTGAGCTTAATTTAAAAAAAATGCATGAGCTTTATTTACAAAAATACGAGCCGGATGTATATAAATATTGGTTTACAGAAGAAAACCTAAAATTTCATATGATTTTTATTTTCGTTTTTTTAAAGCTAACTTCAATATTAGTTTTGGATACCCTAGGTCTGACACATGCCAGGTGTGTGATCGAATTGATAGTCAGTTAAAGGGTAGGGATAATCTGTCACAAGAAGACATTAATAAATTAGAAACGGAAAAAAATCTTCACCAATCGAAAGCAAACGTTTTTTTTTTATGATCTAAAGGATAAAGCACTGTTAAGTAAAGATAATCCAAATGTTGATACTCTTTCTTTTGACCACCAGCAGAATGCCCCTTTGCCAAAGGTTCCTGCAGGTGACGCCTTTTATTTAAGACAAATATGGATGAACAACTTTTGTATACACTCATCAAAGAGCGGCAAGGCCCATTTTTATATGTACGATGAAGTAACTGGTAAAAAAAAACTCCTAACGAGACCATAAGCTTTTTGGACCACTATTTCGAAAATATTATAGACAAGAAAGTTAACACTCTGTACTTATTTTCAGATAATTGCAGTGCTCAAAATAAAAATAAAAGCTTAATCCAATATTTGTATACTCTGGTAAAAACAGGTCGCTTTGAAAAAATTATACACAGGTTTCCAGAACCTGGACACAGTTTCCTACCGTGCGATAGGTGCTTTGGGGTAGTTGAAAAGCACGTTCGGAAAATAGAAAGAATATATATACCTTCAGAGTATATTTAACATTATAAAAATAGTAGCCCTACAAATTTTGTTGTGATTCCTGTTACACAAAATATGATATTTAATTTTGTCGACACACTTGGCATATTTTTCAAGAAGACTATCACCAATAAAGAAAAAGAAAAGTTCAAAATATCAAAGTATAAGGTCTTTCAATATTCTAAGGAACACAAAACGCAAATAAAATGCAGTATAACAAGCAGATTCCTGCTTTTTCCTGACTTTACTATTCAAAAGCAAATCAATGAGTGCCCTAAAATACAAAAAAAATATTATATACTCATCCTCTTGCTCTTAAGAAGGCAAAATATGATAATGTTATGCTTCTTGCCAATAAGTACGTCCCTAGAGCAGATATTGCTTATTACTCCTCTCTGGTGTCGGAGCAAGGTGGTGAAACATTAGCTGATCAAGACACTGATGTCACTTATGACGGCAAATTATCTATTTCTGATTAATTTTGCGTTTATGTTTAAGATATTTTTGTGGAGTTTTGTTAATAATTTCATTTGGTTTGAATAAAAAATAAATTTAAACAATATTGTACTGTCTTTTTTTTTTGTCGTTGGGGGCAATAAGGAGGTATTTGCATTATTTAAATAATTATAAATGTTAATCTGCAAACTTTTTAAAGGTTTTTATAACTTTAAAAATAAGTTATTCCCTTTGTTAATAGTCTCGTAAAAAAAGTTAAAGTTATTGGTTATAATAAAAGAGCTATATATATTTTACTGTTTCCTGTAAAATTAAAAAAAATACAGATACCTCTTTGTTGCTGCAGGGGCTTCAATTGGAATTAGAATACGCTTTTAAAATGTGCAAATCAAATATATTTTTAATTTAGCAAAATATTCTACAAACAAAATGTTGGACTGCCAATGGGATTTCCATTTTAACATTTTCATGACACACTTAGAAGAAAAATTATTATATTCTGGTTGACTTCAAATGAACACAAAAGCAACTCTTCATTTTTTTTAAATTTATAAACAACATTCATCCCAAGATTTAATTTACGGTAGAATTAAAAGTCAATGAAACAATTAACTTTTTGGATCTTACACTAACTACAGAAAATAATCTTCTTCTTCTTCGTCAGCCATTCATACGCCACTGCTGGCGTCAGCCTCTTCTTTGCTTGTAATGCTGGCAACTTACATTACAATGAACCTACAGTTTTAAGTGGATTCCGAACCTGTGGAGAAAATTTATCACTCCATCAGAGAAGGTTTTAGCCGTAAAACACCACGCTGGCAAAGCGGCTTAGGGAGTGGGAGAGCGTATAGAGAGCAAAAAGTATATCACCGTATATGGGAATCAAACACAAGATCTTCGGTACAGCGGTCGGATACCTAGATCACTGTGCCACGCTCTCGCACAGAAAATAATAAACAACTTAAATTAATATTTTTTAGGAAACCATTCTTTCCAGACGGCACCAGTCTCATCGAGTAAAATCACTTTTATAATTATAAGATGACGGCGTACAATTTAATTATACATAGAGCAATCATAATTCTAATAATACAAGAAAACCAAGATATAGAATTAAAAACAATCAAACAAATTGCACTCAACAATGATTATCCCATCAATATCATAGATAAGTTAATAACTAAGAAAATTAAAAATAGAAACATTCAAAAATGTATATCCTTAAATAGAGCTGATTCGAGATTTACTTACCTCACATATTTTGGATCAATCACTGAATCTGTATCAAATGTTCTTTGTAAACTTAACATAAAAATTGCTTTTAAGTCAACGTTAAAATTATCAAACATCTTATTTTACGCAAAAGAAAGAACAAACAAATTTAGAAATATGAGTGTATATAAATTAACATGTGGAGATGGCACAAGAGTATATATAGAACAAAAAATCAATAATTTTATTACCCGGTACAAAAAACATAAAAAAATATTTTAAAATAATTAAACATATTCAACGTTTGCCAATCATCCTTTTTAAATAACCATATAGATTTAATACATTGTCCATTAATTAATTCATTTTTTTTAGATATCACTATGTTTTATAATCTGTTTTGTAATATAATTCTTTTACCATTAGTACCGCGTGCTCATTACTGTAATCTTTAAATTTTTTTTCTTAATGACCATTGTAGAAAGCTTTTTAATAAAGCCAAAACTAGTAATATATTTGTAAGAATAAATTTGTTACAAAAAACATTGTTTTATTGTTCTATAAACATAAAATATCACGTAGTAGAAGTGACAACAACAAATACACATATAATATAATGTTTAATATGTCTTGTGTTTTGATTAAACAATGTTCATAAAAATAACTATGACAATAAAAAATGCAAAGATTTGCAGCATTGTGCCGGTTCTTGTAAACTATCTAATGCATTAGTTAATTTTGGGTCAGCAATAATTTGAATAGCTTAACAAAATTAAAAAAACATAGTGTAGTTTTGGATCATTTATCCCATACTTAGAAACAATATCCAATGCAAGAACAAATACAAGTTTTATACATATGCAAAAGATGAACTAAAATAAAAAAAAACTGTTTACATCTTTGTTTTCTAAATATTTTTAAAGTTATGTCAACAACATAGTTGTTTCAGAAAAGATCATGTGAGATTGTAACTCCAAAAAACAAAATAAAAATGGTTGTTAGTGTTTTGTCTTTAAATGAGTATAAAGTTGGATTTTTCAAAGTTGAAACTGACCAAAGTAAGTGTACTCTATTCTGATATGGTTTTAAGGTCTTTGTTTATAGATACTACAGATTCCTTTTAACCTAGACATTTACAAAACATTCTGCCATATTTTTCAATATGATCTTTAAAAAGTAAAAGTATTGCTTGTCTGCAAACATAGTGTAGTTTTGGATCATTTATCCCATACTTAGAAACAATATCCAATGCAAGAACAAATACAAGTTTTATACATATGCAAAAGATGAACTAAAATTAAAAAAACTGTTTACATCTTTGTTTTCTAAATATTTTTAAAGTTATGTCAACAACATAGTTGTTTCAGAAAAGATCATGTGAGATTGTAACTCCAAAAAACAAAATAAAAATGGTTGTTAGTGTTTTGTCTTTAAATGAGTATAAAGTTGGATTTTTCAAAGTTAAAACTGACCAAGGTAAGTGTACTCTATTCTGATATGGTTTTAAGGTCTTTGTTTATAGATACTACAGATTCCTTTTAACCTAGACATTTACAAAACATTCTGCCATATTTTTCAATATGATCTTTAAAAAGTAAAAGTATTGCTTGTCTGCAAACCTATAAATAATACTTTTGGTTATTTAAAAAAATCTAGTAATGTAAATCAAAAATAAAGTTTGCAGAGTTAAAACCATTAATTTTAACTATAATTTTTCTATTGCCAAAAAAGCTATATATTATAAAACTACAGATTTGTGATTCAGATTTGTACAATGGAACTTGTCAATCAAATTTTGATAACATACCCTATCAAATGCTTTGGAAATGTCTTAAGCTACTGCAAAAATTTTTCATGTTTGTTTAAAGTAAAATTCTACAAAGTCATTATAAAAGTTTGGGATTATGTAACCATCTAATGTACGTTTGTGCCACTTTAGTGAAATAGCAAATTTAATTAGGTGTGCGTAAATACAGTTGAAATTAAACTGTCAAAACAAAGTAAATAGTTTGGTGAACAATTTTAAAAAAGCGGCACAATTAAAGTGGTTACATAATCCCAGACATTTATAGAGACTGTATTTATGACTGACTTATGTCAAAAGGTCTGTTGACCGTTTTGATTGAAATTTATTCTGAGTATTTTAGATAAAATTATTTTGTTCTAAAAACAATGTGAACATTAATATATGTTTACAAAAATTTTAACAGATTGAACCATACTGCATAATTTGAAGAATCAGACTTATCTCTTTTTTAGGCAGTTAAACATTTCCAATTTTCCAACAATTTGAGAGTGTACAAAAATATAATAAAAAAACTATTTTAGTCAGAATAGAAGCTAATTTATTTTCAAATGTTTTAAGAATAATAGGTGGAATTTTATTTATATTTGATGTTTTTTTTAGTATTTAACTTAAAGAAGACATTCTTTTAACAACCAATTGCTTAAAATAAATTTGAACCATTATTTTACTACTAGCCGGCATTTTAGGTACAGCAGTATAAGGATTTAGAATAGTAAAATTAGATGCACATTGCTTTGCAAAAGTATCTGCTTCTTTTAGGATTAGTAACTAGCTTGTTTTGATTATTTCAAAAAGGGGGAACTTGAACTACCTTGCAATAAATTTATTGTTTTAAACATATCTTTGTTGTTTATTGAAATTTGAAAAATTCAATTAGTTTTGTTTTTGTCAATTCAATTTTTTTAGACTGTATTAGATTATCACAATGTTTGCAAGCTTTTTTTATAAATCTGATCTGGCATATTTGTTCAAGGTTTTTCACTTTATATTAACTGCCTGTTTTATCCAAATTAAGTACAAACACTTTTGTACAGAAAAAGAAACAAATTTTTTTATGACATTTTAAATAGTTTTTGTAAAATTTTCGGCTGCAATATGCAAAAAGTTTATCTTAAAATAATGATAGATGATGGGCGGTTTAGATATGGTAGTAATAGGAACAAAAGTTTTAACAACAGAAGTAATGAGTGATTAAAGCAGCCTTAACAGTTGTAATATCTGGAATAGTTGAAAAACACAGATATAATAATCTTGGTTTACCAAGAATGTGAAGGTAAATAAGTTAAGTAAGATTGTAAGAAGCAGCAAAAATTATTGCTTGTTGTTTAGATAATGTTGCAGATGAGTGACTTAACCATTTAGTATTGTGTACATAAAAATCTCCCAAACAAAATTATTTTAACTTTTCTATGATTACCTTAAAGAAACTTGTTAAAACTTTTAAAAAATTAATCAAAGTTTTAGAGTTGTCTTATTTGGAGAACGGTATACGCCTACAAAAATCATCTTTTTGCAAAGATTTAATTTAAGAATAATGCTATTATAATCAATGTTATGAATTTTGTACTAGTCTAGAATATGCTTGTTGTTTGTAGATGTAAACACAAACACTTTGTTAGTCAGAAAATAAATGTTTATTTTGTTAAACTGATTCTACTAGATTAAAGCAATTTAGATATTTATTGTTTACTTTGGTTTTAGTTAAAAAAAAGGTATGGAGTTTTCTATGTTTGAGAGACTGATAAACAAAACTTAATTTTTTTTTAGATCACAAATCTTAGAAAAAATAATTTTTAAGCCACAAACAACAGAACAAGGTTTTACATTTAAAATAAATAGTGCAACCAGAGAAAAGTTCCGACAAAATCAACTCACTCAAACAAGCATAAATCATATTTTTTTTAGAGGAAATCTAGCAAAAATTGATGGTTGTGTTATTAGAACTAAAATTTTTGATTTTTGGAGGATGTTAAAAATTATCTCTAGGTAAAACGATACAAAAAAAAAACGATTAGTTAAAAGCTCTTTCACAAGTTATGAGCGACTAAGATGCATACTATGTAAAATAATAAATAAATTTAGATTGGCATAATATAAAAAGGTCCTCAGAAAATTACAACAAATATGGAAATGTCTGAAAACACTAGATTGAATAGAAATCAAACAAACAGAAAACAGTAAAAATTAACACGAGTTTTTAAGACGCTGGATCAACAACAATATATTTCAAGAAATTAATAATAAAAATGCAATATTTGTGGATAACATCAGAAAGGATAACTAAAAAATAAAGTTAAATATTGTCTATTTATATAACATTTTTACCCAGGTTTTGTAAGCTATTTAATGTACATAATACAAACATTTACCTTCCCAAAGCGATTAGTAATGAAAAAATCTGCCGAGATAATTTAAGCCCATGTTGTAAAGACACTATACATATATATATACATGAGCATACTATACCACAACAAAATTATCACTTTTAAAAAATATACGAATTTTAAGAGTGCATGCTACCCATTGAAAGTGTGTAAAAACATGCTCCAGCAAACCAATTCTTACGTCGTCAATTAGATACAAATTAATTTAAAATTATAAATATTCGTAGATTATATTCTAATCAAAGACTGTGTTTTTTAGATTTGAAAATTTATTTTGAAAAAAACTTATTTGAAAGTTACGAGCATACCGACCGCTACCTTGAGTAGTAGTATTTTAACAAAAACGGCAATTTTGGCTTCATTGCTGCTTGTACAAATAATTTGATAGTCAATTTATTTTTTACTAGTACATTTAGAAAAGATTAAACTATGATATGTCAAAGTTTTTTAGTCAAATAATAGTTAAGAAATAGCCGAAAAATATAGAAATAAATGCGTTTTTCTGTATTTTTGAATGCATTTTGTTACTACTTGCAAATATAATTTCACAAAAAAAACTTCGACATATCATAGTTTAATCCTTGCTAAATGTACTGGTAAAAAAATAAATCAATTATCAAATTATTTGTAGAAACAGCGATGAAGCCAAAGTTGCCGTTTTTGCTAAAATACTACAAATCAAGGTAGCGGTCGGTATGATCTTAATAAAAAAGGACAATGTTTTGTTATTGTTTTATGTTGTGAATATATAGATAATAAAAAAATAGCATAGATAATAATTTGTCTTTCTTATAAACATTGTCAGATTAGATAAAAGTTATTAATATCTAAAATCTAAATAATCGTGGGATTAGTAAATGCTTAAAAACACAAAATAAAGACAGTAATGTGGTGTCATTTAATTTTCAAAACGTTTATTTTGCCAAGTCAATGTTGCAAAGCACAATCTATAAACATTTTAGTTAACAAACTTTACACTTGCTAGCGCGGCCCATACTACTTTAATTTATTAGTGCACTGTAAACAGTAAAATTTTAGAATTTATAATTATCATAGATGCTAACAAAACGAAAAAAAAACTAGATTGTTAAGATTACAATATTATTATTTTCGTTATAGGTATATTAAAATTTTGCCATTATTTTTTTTTATTAAACTACGTGTTGTCAATACCAAAATTATTAAAAAAATACAGTGTGGACAAGAAAAATTGAGGTTCACAATGTAGACAGCCAAATATACATTTATTATAAATCTATTTAAGATTTTTGAGCCAAACCGCAATATATTGAGAAGGGCGTCTTCAGAAACGGCTTTAGAAAAAAAATCTTATAGATTAATGTGTACCAAGTCAGTCAAATTGTATACTAAACAGTCAACAACCTACTACGTCAATCAAAAAGTTTCTAAAACAGTAAGACAAGTTACAGTAATAGTTGACATAAATATAGCAGATCTGTCAGATAGTATTCTAAACTCTCAACAAAAATTACAACTCAAACATAGTTTACAGTCATCTGTAAATATCATAAGTAAGCCAAAGGTACTATTTGTCGTAATCTATCTATCAAAAAATGTTTGTCAAAAATGTTATTTGTCAAAAAAATAATAAAACTGTTATATAGGTTTTTAGCAATGTGATAAGTTAGCATAAATCAGTCATATTATTTTTTAAACTTTCAAAAATGTTACTACATTTGTCAAAAAGTTACTAAAAACTTTAGAAAATTACTGTCAAACAATTTTCAGCAATGTAATAAAATGCGCCTGCTTGATATATCATTATTTATTCTAAATTATTAAAAATGAACTACATGTGTCGCACACTAACTAAGAACTTCAAAAAATGTTTTATCTGTCAAACAATTCACAGTAAAAATTTATGTTAGCAGAAATCTCATCTGCTATGACCTGTCAAGTAGTGTTTCAAGTTGCCAAAAATATTGTCAAAACAAGTTGCCAAAAATGTTGTCAAAAAATAATCACATTAGTCAAAAAATTACTAAATTGTCATATATATTACTACATCTGTCAAAAGTTACTAAAATGTTAGTAAAATTGTAATAACGTTACAGAAACAGTTTAGAACAATATAATATGTTAAAATGTATTTTAAATTGACAACAGTGTTGCTAAAACTGTCAAAAAAACTATTAAAAATATCAATTTTTTTAAAATTGTCAACCAGTTTGTGATAAACAAATACAATCTGACAGATGGTTAAAATTTTATTAAAAATGTCAAAAAATTTACTACATTTGGCAAAAAGTTACTAAAATTAACAAGGCATCAAATGCCAGTGTATAAATAACAATCTTTTATATGTATGAATACCTTCAGATAGTTTTTTACCTTTTTTTAATATTATAAATTTCCTTAAACTTTCCTAGATTTTCTAAAATATTTTTAAAAGTTTCTAAATTTCTATATTTTTTTTTTAAGTTTAGATATTCTTAAATTTTTTTTTAAATTTTTTTTAATTTCTTGTATTTTTTTGAATTCTTTTTAAATTTTCCATTTTTTTTTAAATTATCTTATTTTTTTATTGTTGTTATTAAGTTTTTCTATTTTTTTTAAATATTATTTAAAATCTTATGAATTTTCTTAATCAATTTATATTTTTTTCAGATTTTCTTAAAACAGGTCAGCAATCCTTGGTTAGTTGTTATTTGTTAGTCATTACTATGCGAGTTTTGATTGGTGGTAATAAATCAGTAGTTGTTCTTTAATGATTATTAGTCATTAGTCACATCAAATACGGATAGTCGTTAATCAAAAAAAGACCTTGTTTACTTTGTTGATAACAAAGCCACAACATGTTTATTTGTGCTTGCATTATTTTTTGGCCAGTTTGTCCATTTACTTAACAATATTATCTATTAAATTTAAAAAAAAATTATAACTTATTATTTTAATTATTTATTATTATAATATTAACTAAAAAAACCATGCCTTAAAAGTTCTTATTTATAAACAATTGTTGAGACAAAGAATCGGGTTGCGCCGATATTACTTTGGCCCACCTGTCTAAAAAGTTTTTATCAACTATTCGAGATATTTATCAAGATAAAAAAACAGGTTTTGTTGGTATTATTCAGAAAGTATTTGTAGAAGATGATGATTGTAGTCTCTAACTTTTTTTTCATAGTCTATTTTTACTTTCATGGTTTTTTTGAGCCAATCAAAACTTTGAAGCTGAGAAGAGAATGTTGTGAAAAAAATGTCTACAACAACAATTTAAACATTTTTGTTATGCTATGTGCTGCGCGGCGCAGTTGTAAGCCGGGACGAAAAAGAAGACAAGTATAAAGAACTTGAGAGAAACAAAGAACAAGAATTTGATCTGGGCGTTTACTGTGAAAAAAAAATGTAAGCCTACTTTAGTTCAGTACAGAATTGTTATTTAGCAGGTTGTCAAAATAGTTGAATATAATGAAGAACCTTGAGAAGTAACATAATATACAATATTTATATGAATGTATGTATACACAAATTTTTTACAACAAAAAAAACTATTTTATTGTAGTGTAATGATTAGAGTGTATAATAAATAATAAGAAATAAATAATATGATTGTACACAGTTTATTCATATATACGAAATATAATTATAAACATATACAGAATATTATGTAAACATGCGGCAAAAATTCAAGGGGTTATTCCTTGGCCTATTCTAAAAATATTATGTTCTATGATGATTTCTGAAAAACCCCTTTGCTAGATTGGTCGAAGTAGGCATGGCCTGCTCGATCCCCAGACTAAACCCCTTGGATTATTTCTTATGGGGCTATCTAAAGTCATTGCGTAAACTAATTACGCTACTACAGTGGAGAATTTGAACAACTTGCAAAATCGGATAATTGCTGGGTATAATTCAATTAGAAACAACCCTGGTGTGTATTAAAGAGTTTGGCACTCAATGACAAGAAGATTGAATGCTTTGTATCTAGGCTGGAGGAAGTCATTTTGAACATTTATTGTAGGTTCAGCAACATTACATGTACTTTTTGATAATAAAATATTTAAACTGTCGCAAATTTTGTTCACCTTGCATCTTTGAAACAAAGAGATTTTTCAGAAATCATCATAAGACAAAATATTCTTAAAATAGACCAAGGAATAATTCCTTGAATTTTTGTCGCATGTTTACTTAACACCCTGTATATCAAGCTGCGATCAAACTTTTATTATAAAAATATAATTTATTTGGCAATCGCTTATAATTATAGTCGAGACATGAATTCAATAAAACTAAAACTAAATATGTAATTATTGGAAAATGGAAGAAACAAAACGGTAAATATATCATAATTATTGTTATTTTGTGTTATTGCAATAATTTGTTTCTATCAATAAAGTTGCGTGAGCCGAGCGTTTTTGGTATGATTATGATCTAGACGGTGTAAGTAAATTTAAAATAACTTTTAAAGGCTTAGAGAGTAATCTCAAGTTTACCACAGCAATAACAATAATATTTTTTGCTGATCTACAGCAGCAGAATCTAACTGTGAGCTACTTTTTAAGGCCACAAAGATTTTTTCTACAAAATAATTGTATACTATATACAATATTTATAGATACATATATTTAATTGTTCTTGAAATATAATAACATTTATAGTATATTATATGTATTATTATAATGTATTTCTTTTAATAAAGTCATGTAAAAAAACTGTGTAAGTTTAAATAAATTACTATCTTTATAAAATTTTATCTAAAAACCATTTGAAGTTAAATTTATTAAAATAATAATTGTTATATTAAAAAAATCATAAAAGCAACAATTTCTTCACTTTTTATGTGTATATAGAATCTATTAATCTTTAACAAAGTCAAAATGTTTACAAGAGATAAGAATGTAAAGTACAATTACAACACCTTTGATAGTATTATATACCTAATATAAATCATTTTTATTTACACTGTCAATACACAAAATCTATATTAGTAAAGTTTATATAAGTTATTATAATAAAATAAAAGTTACAAAAAAAATTACTTGTTTTCTAACGTAGTTGCTAAGGCTTACTAATATTTTGTTATTAATAACAATTTATTAAGCTTCTGTACAGTGGTCCTCAAGTGAGGAAGTGAGGTATAAATGTTTTAATTTTTAATTTTTAGATACAATTTTTTTGTTTGCTTAGTTTGTTGTCATGGTCGTAATGTCAATATAATATAATAAACCAGTACCAGTTATTTCACAGTTCTGTTATATTTTATATAAATATAGGAGATTATGTTATGTTTTATTAAATAATACTTTAAAAAATTAATTTTGTTAGATATGGTTATAGATATTTATACTACACATTATGTTTATTTAATAAGTAGTAAAATAGCTAAAGATATTGTTAAGTAACAACATCGTTACTGCAGAACTAGTAACTATTTTTATAACAATAATATACAGTATTTCTACTTAAGCCAAACTTTCTGGCTTGTGCAATTGAACAATTTTTATTTTTATGCAACAATTTACTTGGTCAAACTGGGTTTAAAAATTCTTGAGTGCTTTTGACTAAAGCCAACTTTTCACTTGCTTGCAAAATTAATTTATTGAGTAGTACTAATTACTCCTAACTGTCCAAGTCCAATAAAATTATTCCTAAAAAGTTAAACACAATGTTATGTTTTCTTGTGCGGACGTTTTGGTTTAAAGCTTCAGCGGACCATTTAAAATTATTTTATTCTAATATATGCTTATAAGTTTAATTTTTGTTTTCTTATTGCAGGAGCAAAATTTTCATTATTAGATAATACTGGCAAAATAATTTCAAATGCACCATGATCGGATTTGTCTGTCAAATATGTTATTTGCTCATTTCTAAAAACCTGGGTTTTTGCGTCTCATACTTTTTTGAATAAAAGCGTTATAATAAGCTAAAAACAAAGAAATAATTAGTTTAAATAATTTACACAAGTGAGAGATCAAGACTTTGTAACTCAAAAGCACATTACTTATCAACATTAGCAAGATAGTTAATAAACTGTCTGATAGTGCTTGTTTACCGGTTTACAGTTTAACTTAGATAGATAAGTTTTAAATTAAACTTATAATATAATTTATATAAAAATAGAAACCCTATTCAAATTCTATTTAATAATATTAAAAATATTGCTTTTATTGCGTAATAATAAATATTATTTTACAATTATTTTATTGTGAAAAATATTAAAATACGCGTATTCTACTTGAAATATATTTGAACATTTATAAAAGTAAAGTGTTAGGTTAAAAACAACAACCAAAGTAATCGTGTTAGTTTAGCAACCAAAATATTTAGCGTCCACGTTACTCAATACGAATTCTTTTTAATGTTGATAATTTGACAGTAGCCAAACATTAAACATGATTAACTACTCTAAAATACTTTTTACAGAATATGCATGATTGTATGTTTACAAATGAAATTTGATCCATGTATCTAAAAGTTTGTATTATTATTTGTTTACGATAGAACAACAAATTTATTTACTCAAAAGTTACATAATATACGATTTATGTTGATTAGTCTAAAATAATAGAATATATTTTTTTAATTTTAATTTTGATAAATTACTAAAGAATTTCAATCAACTGAACCATTTTTGCAATATTCTCAGTTTGCATGACTAAAATAAAAACACATTAGAAACACTTTTTTTCTTATAACGTTTTGAACTTTGCCTCACGGAGGGGTTAGCGGGGGTTAAAGCGCGGTTTTGGTTTGAAAGTACAAAAAAAAGTTTTTACAGAAGAAACAATAAGTAAATGATCAAAATTTTATAAAGTAGTTTTATCAGAAGTTATTGTAATCTTTGTAATAGTTAAAAAATCAGATCTAATAACCTTAGTATTGAAAAGTGGACGTAAATGATGTCTGTTCTTAATATAACACGTAAAAATGCTTTGTACAATAAATGTTCATCATTCTAAAGTGTACGCAAGCCAAAATTTAAAAACACTAAAAAATACTTAATCACCCCTTTCTCCCAACAAACTAGTCTTGCAAAAGACACTTGAATACAGTTTTAGGATTTGCTCCTAAAAATGCAAATCAAAGCAAGCAAAAAACACTATTCGTATGCAACCCAAAATTGAAAAACACTCCCCGACAAACTTTGGCTACTAAACATAATTTAAAGACACTTTTCGATAAACTTTAGCTAAACAATAACTTTTTGAAAGAAGCTGTTGTTATACCATTAGCTAATACATGTAATCTTACATTTTATAAAAATTTAAAACCTATTATCATTCATTATCATGTAGCTAAAAGAGTATTTAGAGTAATACAATATTCTTCCGAAGGTACAACCCGAAATAGTCAAGGTTACAGTTAGCGTATAGCATTTACTTATGTAGTGAACGACATAATCAGGGCGACCAATCAAAATGTAACTTTACTAATTTTATAAAATTACAACAAAGCTTTTGATAAAGTTTGTAATTCACTTTTAAAATCAATTCTTGATTTTATTGGTTTTGACTCAACAGCGCGTAATTTAATAATGTCATATCTAAGGGGTTGTAATCAAACAGTTTATTTAAATAACATAAATCTGCCTGGTAGACGCAAAGTTTAGTGTACTGCAGAGATCTATTCTTGGTCCATTGTTTTACGCTATATACACAAGTGCAAAAAGTACTTTGTAATTGTTAGTACTATTTATACGCTGAAGTCATCTCCTTTCTTCTCATGCAAAGATTTTGCGCACCGTCAAAGATAAAATTAATGACAATATACAAAAATTGATACAACATTCAAGCTTTACTCAAACAACAATAATAATAATACGTTTATTTAAGAGCCTTTCGGCCTTGAAAATTACATTTACAAATACATTTACAACTTCCCAAAATAATAAAACTTAATCCTTATAAAATTAACACAATTAAGAATATTTTCTTCTCTGTTCGTCTATTTCTTTTCTTCGTTTTTTAACTGCCCTCATCCATTCTACCCCTCTTCCGTCCCCTTTCAATATCTCATTTTTTTCCATCTGTTCTTCTCTCATTTCGTTACACTCTTTCAACATATGTTCTATAGTTTCCTTAGTCTCTCCGCACATTCTGCACATTTTCAAATCCTCTTCCATCCAAAATCTTGTCACTTGCTCTTCATTACCACATCTGAATCTTGCAATCATCTTTTTGTCATCTTTACTATATCTTTCGCTCACTAAGTACATTGGCAATTCATTTTCTATAATATGTTCATAGTTTGCGTTGTACCTAGACTCTTTCACTCGCATTCTCCTTTCTTGCTTTTGTATATCTCTATCTCTTTCCATAATTTCGTACCATGTCTCTCTCCCAGATTCTCTCATTCTTTCAATTTCTTGGCTCGCATATCCATTTCTATTGTAATAATTTTCCCTAATCTCCCCTAGCTTTTCATTTCTTGCTCTCATTTTCTCTTTCATGCATTCTTGTAATATTTTGCATTCGTGTCTCTGTCTCATTCTTTCTTCATACTTCATTGCTCTTTTTCCTGCTTCTACTCTTAACTTATCTTTTTTGACTTCCTCCAGCACAATATATGCTGGAGTTTCTCTATTTAAACCTAGCACCCATCTCCAATATTTTACATGTATTGCTTCTAATTTTTCTTGTTCCTTCCATCCCCATATTTCTGACCCATACAATATCATACTCTTAACTAAACTATCAAACATAAGCCCTTTTATTCTCATACATTCAAATTTTCTTTCACTTATTCCCCAAACTTGTCCCACTACTTTATTTGCTTTTCGAGCAATCTCTTTAATGTGCTCGCTCTCGGTGTTACTCGTACAAAAAACATATCCCAATTATTTAAAAGATTTTACTTCCGTAATACCTTGCCCATTCCATTTCCAGTCCTCTACTTTTTTTCTCCCACCCCCTTTTTTAAACACCATAATTTTTGTTTTTTCTACGTTAACTTCTAAGCTTTTTTTTCTAAAATATTTTTCTAAACTTTTCATCATCTCTTTCATTTCCTTCGCTTCTTTTGCTAGTATTACCATGTCGTCTGCGTATGCTAGCGACCACACTTTTTCTCTACCAACTATTACCCCTCCTGCTTGAGCCAACCTCAATTTTTTTTCTACATCTGCTATGTAGATTGCAAATAAAGTAGGACTCAATGGGCAGCCCTGTCTTACTCCTTTTGTTGTCCAAAATCTTTCACTCATTTTTCCGTTAACACATACCCTACTTGCTGTCTCCTCATACACGTCTTCTATTCTTCTTACCAGGTGCTCGTTAATTCCTTTCTCTCTCATACACTTCCACAGTTTCTCTCTATCCACACTATCAAATGCCGCCTTTAGATCTAGAAATAACGCATATACTTTCCCCCCTTTCTCTGCTATTTCTTTTTCCACAATATGATGTAAAATATATACGTTATCCATGGTACGTACCTCTTCCCTTCCTGAAGCCGGCTTGCCCATCTGGAATTATCTCATTCATACTTAGTTCCTCATTCAACTTTTCTTCTAATATCATGGCGTAGATCTTGTATGCCGTACCCAGTAGTGTTATTCCTCTGTAGTTATTTACTTGCTTTTTGGATCCACTTTTGTGTATAGGGCATACAAGACCTTCTCTCCATTGACTCGGAAACCCTTCTCCCTTCCATACTCTGTTTATTAACTCACTAAATCTCTCAGTCAGTTCTTCCGTACCATACAACCACGCTTCATTCTGTATCCCATCCATACCTGGCGCTTTCTTTTTTTTTTAGTTTTTTTTATCTTCTCCCATATTGCCTTCTTTGAAATTTCTTCCGCTTGGTGGATTGGCTTTTGTCTTTCTAGTTTTTTTTCTTTTTTCTTCTCTTCTCCAAACAAACTTGAAAAATGTTCCTTCCACGCTTCCATTGGTATTTCCTCAATATCTCCCTGTTTTCTTCTTATTTCTTTGTTTATGTATTTCCATGCTTCTGCTTCTGTCTTTATTTTTTTAATTTCTATTTTTTCTTTTTTTATAAATTCACTTTTAGCTTTTTTACATTGATTTTTGTAAGCCTTCTGTTTTTTCATATATTCTTCTTTTGTGCTTTTGTTGTTTCTCCAGTGCCTTAACATCTTTCTGGCTTCTTGTTTTTTCTTAGTACATTCGCTGTTCCACCATTTGCTCTTTTTCACTTTTTCTTCTTTTCTTCTATATGGTTTTTTTTACTACCGCATCTCCAATTGTTTCCTCTAATTCCTTCATTATCTCTTCGACATTTCTTCCGTTTTCTCTAATTTTTCTCAGATTTTTTTTGTAGTTTATCACACTTTCTTCCGTCCATGTTATCTTTTCTTCACTTTTTTCTTCATTTTCCTGTCTTCTTACAGTTTTCCCAGTTAAGTTGAGTTCTGTACTGAGTTGAGTACTCAAACAACAACAAATCATCTAAATTAATGACATTAGTTTTAAAATCTAATTAATTTAAAAACCTTGTTAAAGCACTTAAAAGGGTAAGCAATAAATTGTTAAAATTTTGTAAATTGCGCTAGGAACCTTAGCTTAACTAATAGTGATTTTCAGTTTTAGAAAAATAATTTATTTCTAATCAAATTGATTTTGATATCTGTGATACTGTCTATGATGCCGTCGCCACTGATCAAACTGTTGCTTGTCAAATTCAAAACATGCAAAATTCTTGCTTAAGATTAATATTTGATATAAGTAGATGACGGATAATCGGATAATCTTTCATAAATTAAAACATTATTATTAGAAGTCAAATGCTACCCTGAACATGAGTCAACAAATTTTATATTATTTTTCTTTTATTGTGCGTTTTATTTATGTATTTATTTTACATTTGGGAGTCTTACGACTTCCAAATCACCTTTATTAGTACTACAAGTTAATTCTGTCTATGTGATAATATTAAGTAAATTACCATTTATATTGTTATCTATATTTAATTATATTTCTCTATTTCTGTATTCTTGTTTTTTTTTTTTTCATTTTTATTTATATTATTATTGTAATTATTACTTTTTTTTACTTCGTTCTGAAAAAAGGACTGATTTAGTCTTCGATCTATTGACCTGATTCAGATTTTTTTAGTAAATATAAAATTTATTTTTTTAACTTAAAAATGCATTATTATTATTATTATTATATTAAGTTATTTCTAAATATTACATTTTAAAATTTAAAAATAACACATTTTCTTAATAAGCAAACTTTTTTATAACCAATGATTTTTTAAATGAACTGCGTCCGGAAACAAAAAAAGAAATTCTGAAACCTGAATGCTCGCAAAAAATGTCAAACGTATGGTTGGGAAGCACTAGAAATAAAAATTTAAAACAAAAAACTTAAAATTATATAAGATAATTAAGTATTACATATTAATAAAAAATATCACATACATTTTATTGATGGCAATTATTGTATTAAGAAATTATATTCAAAACTTTTTCATTATGTAGAGCATAATATAAATCTAAATCTTAAAACTTAAATAGATTATAATAAATAATAAATAATCATAGAATATACAATTATTTGTGAACTTTATTTGCAATAACAACACTCACCTTATAAAAAAATATTAATAGTAATAAACAATGGCGCCAAACAATACAAATGGGAGATTATTTATAAATAAATAGGATAAGAATCTAGTAAGTATAAATTCCAATATAATTATTCTGTAACTTTTTATCAGTCCGACACAATTAAACAGATAATATTGCAGTTAATAAAATATAAATGATGTATCTGACATCTCTGTTCTCTTATTTGTGCTTATATGGTGGACTGAGCGCTGTCGCACCATCTACAAGCAAAGAGCTCCAACACATGTTACTGTAGATCAGGGTGAAAACTCGGCTAAAGCAATGAAGCATTATTTTATAGATTTGGTGTTGCTGCTGGATATCTCTGTAAGTACTTTCTCTATATTATTGCTTTGTTATTTAGAATGTAAATAGATGGCACTAAAGTATATATAATTTTTAAATTTAGTTTGTTTATTATTTTGTATAGATAATTTAATTGTTTTGATTATTATAATATTTTTGTATACTATATATAGTAAGGTTTTATATCAATTAATTTTAAAACTAAAATAATAAAAACAACATTTAGTATTTATTATTCATTATTTATATATAATTTAACTTTTTATATTATATTTTAAAATTTTTATTTATAAATATTTAATACTTATTAATAATATATAGTATTTAATTTTTTTTAACTATACCAGGTTGCAGCTGATATATTTACATTTAAGAGCGGGACATTTTGAGTGGCATAACACTTGAAACACAATTCACGCAGTTTAACTTCTTTTTAAAATTGGTTTTTCAACAACGTGTATAGAATGAAATTTTTAGTGAAATGTGAATCTAAAATCTTTAATTGTTTATTAAATTCTAAAATTAAAGAGTACATTTTTTGTTAGACTATTTAACTTTAAGAATAATTCATAAGGTTTGGGGATCACTTCTCATTTCTGCCGGAATAAAAAAAAAAAACTAAAACTTACTATCAAAAATTATTATATTAATTAAACAACTTTTTTTTTATTAATTGTTATAATGATAATATATATTTATTATAAATAAATTTATTTGATTGCTATTGAGTAATTTTTATGACATAAAATTAGTTTGCTATTACTTTGCATGTATTATTGTAAATGATCATTTTTTTATAATCATATATCTGATGCTATTATCGTCATATAATCGCTTATTGAACGTAATAATTTTTATAAATTATTTTTTTTTTACTTTTATAATGTGATAATTAGGAATTACTTAATATGTCATAACAACATAAAAATAATAACCTGTAGATTAATATTTATCAAAATTTTATTAATTATTAAAATTTCAATTAAAAAATTATGATGGTAAACTACCTTTTTTTCTAGATAAACTGTGCACAACTTTATTATGCAAATCAGTTGATTAGTTCTTTATTTAAATTAAAACATGCTCCAAGTTAGGCACCATAATTTTCAACGCAATAAAGTAATCGAGCTCAGAGAATGGGTTTTGTCAATTTGTGATATTGCCCAACAAATTGGCAAAAGTGTCAGTACTATAACTAGATGTTAGCGTAGATTGATCAGAGAACAGAACCAACGGCAAACATATTGACTTGAAAGTTTCAGAAACGTAAAAACTGGGCTTTTTGGCTCGTCGCTTTCCGAAACCGTTTTAGCAACAACAAAAGCAATTAGAGATGTCAGAAAAAACTTAACTAAACAAAGAGTTTCTGTTCAACCAGTTTACCGGAGAATTTAATTATTTGGACTCAAGTTGTACTGTTTATTCTTTTGTTTCCTGGTAAATGACATTCTTAAACGGGAGGTAGTAGTATGTGAAGCAATCGCTTCTAGAAGTAAATCTCTTCTGCAACTTGCTACATTAATACAGTTTTAGACCAATATTAATGCCAACAGGATAATGCAAAACCGCATACAGCGAAGGTAACTTTGGAATTCCTGGAACTAGCTATTGTTGGTTTACTTCCATGGTCTTATTGTTTTACCAAATTATTATCTATTAAACACGTGTGATACAATTGGTAAACTGGGCTATTTTCAATCACCCCTACTCATTATATTTAAATATTCGGATGCGTATTCAAAAAACTTGCGATTTAATCTCTAAAGCCGAGATTGACAATTTAAATTCTTGAATGATTATGCAAGTTGCTGAGTGCTTCTGTAGTCATTATTAATATACATATATATATAAATTTTAATTATTTCTCAGTGTAATTAACTTACATATTATCTGAAGTATCTAAGTTATTAGTCAATTTAGGATTGGCAATGATTTAAATAGCTCGTTTTTAAATAAAGTTTAGAAAAGATAGTGTAGTTTTCAATGCTCCTCCCCATACTTGAGAACAATATTTAATACAAAAACGATTATAAGTTTTATATACAAGTATATATGCAAAAGTTATACAAAAGTAAAAACAAATTTTACATCTATTATAAACTTCTATTTTTCTAGATACTTTCAAAAGTACAACATAAAAGACATATTGAAGATTTAGATATGAATTTGTTGCTTAGTTTAATATTTGGTACTAATGATACATTAGATTTTAATTTTAAAACTGTTAGAAGTTAAATTTTTTTAGTGATTTTTTTAAATTCTTTCTATGTTTATTTTAGAATAATAATAGCGCTTTACTAACATCATTTTCCGTCCATATTTCTACTTTCAATAATCATAACATTATGATGGGCTGAAGTCAAACAGATATAAAGGTTGTGACTTGACCATCATATTTTCAGAAATAGATTTATTAACCTTAAAACTAGTTTTTCTAGTATTTCAGTATTATTGGATTAGAAAGTCTCAAAACATATCTATGGAAGAGACCACTTTCCAATATTCATGTGTGCTTGGACATTAAACTCATGGATATCATTATTAGAATTAGAGAATAAAAATGCTGATTGGAATCTGTTTGTTCAAGTATTTGATTATGATAACAGCGTTTAAGTTTAAGCCACTATTGACAAAGATGTTGAAACTTTTACTAATTCTATCATAAACCATCACAAGTATTTTGCTGTCTTAAAGAAACCCTGCAAAGAACTAGTTCTTTGATATAATTTTGATTGTAAATAAGGTAAACTAAACAAATGCCATTTTTTATAAGTTAAATTATTTTAAAACTAAAGAAAACCTACTAGTTTTCTTTAAAGTACAAAGAAAAAAACATAAAAACAATCTAAAAAAGATTTATGGTCAGGATACGTTACATCTAATAATTACATCCAATGCAATGCTATGTTTAAGCAATTAAATTGCTATGCTAAACGTTAGCTTTTGTCATCTTATAATGAGACATGGAGTATTGTTTTGAGTTGTGGAAACTAACTATGTTGTACTAGAACTCAAAAAGTTTAATTGCTGTTATACAATGTGTACAAGGCGTCATTGTTCTACGACAAGTCACGTTGCTTGGCTGGGCACAGTACTTTTAAAGATAAATATAAGATGATAGCATTTCGGGCATACTTGTGCAACAGAACGGTACTCCTCAAGAATCTATTTGCGTGACGCTCTTTATGATAGTTATTAATGGCATAAGTCAATTCATCAATCATCATGGTAAGTGGATGTATGTATATTGATGACGTAAGCTTTGAGAAACATGCCAACAGTAGAACGTCAGTTTCAAATAACCATTAACAATAATATGAACTTGGCTATTAGCAATTCACACGGTAATTCTTTATTATATTTTGGGAAATAACTTATTTTTGCGCTGGAAAGTGTTTGATTTAGTTGGGAAAAATATTAATGGCACGTCAAACAGCAAATCAACACAGTAATAGTCTAAACTAACAAAAGATTTAGTATTTTTTTGCGGCATACTCAATAAGATAATATTAAGTAACAACAAAGCAGAAGTGTTGCAACGACAAAAAATGCACTACCCAATCAAACAAGTTTTACGACGCCAAAATAATATAATCAACAACAATATAATACATTGCACAACAAATTATAGACATTGCACTTTAGAATAATACATAACACAACAAAAAAAAAGTATATTTTACGACAAATATGTCTATTATTATATGACCATGTATAAGTCAAGTGAACGGAATTATTTTTTTTTGCTCAAACCTCTATAAATTTCTTTCTTTACATAAATCCTGACTGTGTACATTTTTTCAGATTTTCTGAGTTAGCCATTTCCGAGTAATAAGCAATAAAATTTTTTTTTTGCGTTTTTGCGCTTTTTAGAGTTGCATTTTTAGGACAAAGTTGTAAGAAACTTTCTTCTTTAAAATTGTTCAAAGAATAATAATTTACAGTCAAAAGAAAAAACACGTTTTAAAAAAAACTGTTTTTAAAAGTTCTAAATTTTTAAAACTCAAGGGAAAATTTTTTTGACTGTGAAATATTATTCTTTGAACAATTTTAAAGAAAAAAGTTATTTGCAACTTTTTCCTAAAAATGCAACCCTGAAAGTTATAAACAATCAAAAATGTACTTAGGTACTTGTTATGTGATGCAAATATTGCATGATAAACTGACTTTTTTAAGTTGTTTGGTAGGTAGTTTTTTATTTTTCCTTTAGCTGCAATTGACAAATTTTGTTTAACAAGTTTTTTTATGTGAGCATTTCATTTAAGGTTATTTTGAATTGTCAGGCCAAGGTAATTTACTTCTTTTATTTGTTTAATAGTTTTACCATTTACTTCTATTGTAATAGATGAGGTTTCTTCCTTGTTGTTAAAAATCATGTATTCTGTTTTTGTTTTGTTGATGGTCAGCAAATTGTTGTAATACCATATCTCTAAGATTTTGATGTCTTCTTTAATAAGCCTTTCTAATTCTTTATTTTCAAATTCTCTATATATATAGAGTGTTCACTGGAGTCTAAGTTCTAATATATCGTTTGTGTATAATATATAGTGTCGGTGGCAACATTCCTCCTTGTGGTATGCCGTAATCTGCTTGTAGTGGTTTACTTTCTGTAGAGTTTACTTTTGTTCTTTGTAGTCTGTTTTTAAGGTATGAGGCTATTAGGTTAAGTTGTTTGTCTTTTATTCCTATTGCCTCTAGTTTTTTTATAAATTTTGTTTTAGATATGGTATCAAATGTTTTTTTCATATCGATGTATATTGCTACCACAGTTTCTTTTTGGTCCACTTTACGCTTTATATGGTCTATTAGATCATATGCAGCTGTTTGTGTTCCACAGTTTTGTTGAAAAGCATACTGTTGTTTGTAAATTACATTGTTTTTGTTTATGTGCTCAGTTAATCTAGTATGAATTACTTTTTCCAGTATTTTGTTTAATGTTGATAGTAGTGATATAGGTCGATAATTTTCTGGTTTTGCTTTATCTTCTTTTTTATGTATGGGCACTATTATTGTTTGTTTCATATAACATAGATAAATACCTGTTTCAATAACTCTATTTACTATTTGTACTAATATTGGTGTTAAATTTTTTTTGTTTCGCTTTATTAGATTGTTTGTAATTTTATGAAATGATTATATTGTTAACTTCTTCTTGCGATGTATAATCAAACTGTATGTTGTTTATTTTTCTTTTTATTGTTGTGACTTGTGATTTCTCATTTGTGCTTGAAAGTTGTTTCTCTGCTAGCTTTTTTCCAATATTTGTAAAATATTGATTTATTTCGTTTGCTATTTCCATTAGTTTTTTAGTTGTTGTTCCATCTTCTTTTGATATTTCTTCAATGTTTATTTGTTTTGGAATTTTTTTGTTAATCTGTTTGTTTATTAACTTCCATATGTTTGTGGGATTATCTTGATTTAATTAAAATTTGTTTTTGTAGTATCGTGTTTTGGTGTTTTTTATATTGTATAACGTTTTCTTCTTTTGTTTGCAATATTCGTATTTTATTGTTTCATTATTTAAATTTCTAAGATGTTTTTGATGCAGTTTGTTTCATTTTTTAATGTTGTCTAAAACTTCTTTATTTATCCATGGGCTTTGTTCCGTCCTTTTAAACCTTTTTGTAGTTTGGTTGCTTTCTACAAATTTTTGTAATTGTTTTGATAAATTTTCATAGTTATCTATTTCTTTAATGTCCATGCTGTTAATTTCTTTAGTTATTTTGTTATTATCTATAAAAATATGTGCAAAGTATTTATACTTTTGTTTTGTTTTTTGCTTCGATTTTATTTTGATAATTAGTTTGCAATGATCAGATATGTTTGATGGTATTATTGTTAGATCTTCTACTTCTTGTTTATTATTTGTTATAACATGTTATAGTATAGAGTTTTTTCTATTTGATTCCATTTTACTTATGTAGTATAGTAATAATGTTTTCTTTACTATTTTGTTGCCATGTTCTAATAATATGTTTTTATATTTTTGTGTCTCGGTATCATTTTCTGCAATTTTTACGTTTATATCGCTTATTATTATTTGTGGTTTCTTCCTGTTAATGATATTGTTTCTTACAGTCGTTTTAAGGTCTTTAAAGTTTATCCGAGGAGGTTTATATATGTCTTTTATTGTTTTATTTGCTAGTAATTTGTATTCCGTATTTTTTTTTTAATATACAGCGTAATTCCTAATTTTTTCTTGAATTGTATTCCGCATTGTAAAAACTAGGTTTCTGTTATGGCAATTATTGTTGAATTATTATATAATGTAGGAATGAGTTTAATTTCTTGATATTTGTTTTTTATGCTTCTTACATTATTTAGGTACAGTGGAACTTCCATAACTCGAATCTCCAAAGGGCACCAAATAAAAATTGAGTTAGGGAAAATTCGAACTATAGAAAAATATGCCTAATTTAAGTCTTAAAGTTTATTACACAATACATACTACAAATTAAACAAAACATTTAATTTTATAGTATTTTTATGGAGTGAACACATATACAGTGCGGATATAAAGTCTAGAAACACCCAAATAAAAAAGTCAAAAAATTCCCATGCTTTACAAAATTTAAAAAAATCAATAAAAAAATTGTTCAAAGTGTTGTTTTTTGGACAAATGATCATCATGCTAAACGTACTTAACGCCATTTGATTACTTTACACGTTTCTAAATGCAATTCTAGCAGCACACGACAAATTTGTTTTCTATCGTTGCCGCAAATTGGTTAAACCTCGTAGGAATTATCCGAAATATTCAAATTAAGTTTAGCTACGCATAAATATTGGTTCGAGTAAGAAAAAAAATCGAGTAATAGAAATTCGACTTAAGGAGATAAAAAATCTGTATAAAAATTGTTTAAACTTTAATGTTTTACATTTTAAGTTATTTTGTATATGATTATTATTTTTATTTTAAATTTAGGTTTTTTATTTTAAATTTTCTAAATCAGAAAGGTTTTTAATTTTAATTTTTGTGTTTGTATCGGTTTTCCTTATGTATATGTTTCCATCTCTGGTCCATAAGTATTTGTACTCAGACTCTTTCTTTGTTCCCTTACTTTAAAGAACAGCATGTTTGTTTGCGTTATTTGTTCGTTTATGTATATTTCGTTGGTTTTTCCTTTCAGTTCACATTCTAATGTAGTGATTGATCCAATATATTTTTTTGTGTTTTTAATATGTTTTCCTTCTCTTCTTTAGTTTTTAGTTCTACAATTATTGGATTTTTTTCATTTAAGATGTCTTTTCTGTATGCTGATTTTATTTAGTCTTTTTTTATATTTGTTTAGTGCTTTCATTATTTTTATTACAACTTCTTATGGTTTTTCATTTTTTTCTTGTTTGTCGACTCCGACTATTATTATATTGTTTTTTTTATTTTTGTTTTCTCAGTTTTTTCAAGTGTTGTTTCTAATATTTTTACTCTTTTTATTGATTCTTTATTTAATTTTTCAGTTTTATTTTAGTTGCTTTTTAATTTCTTTATTTTCTTTTAGGATCTCATCAAATTTGCTGCTCATGTACTCTACTGATTGTTTTAGTTCTTTTAAAGTTTTCATGATATCCTCGTTAGTTGTTTCTTCTTCGCTATCGCTTGATTTTAGCCATTTTTTTTAACAAAACTTTGCGAGGGAGGATTTAAACAGGGACACAATTTTTAACACTAAAGTGCCCATTTTAGTTACTAACCAGTAAACTACACAAGGTATAGGCAACTATTTGAAACTTCAAAATGGCTAATTAAAAAACTTGAAAAATTTCACATGATCAGAACTCATACATGGCCATATATACAAATATTTGCGTTCCGCATCCAACCGTTTCCTTCATCATCACATCTAATGCCACAGACAGACGAACGAGCAGCGGCTGCAACGCGGCAGTGCTGCGGCAAGATTTGAGTTGTGTTCTATAGTTTGTTTCTATATTCGACCAAGCGCTGCGGCAGCATCGCAACGCATGATATTAAAACTATATACTGTTTTAGCATGATTTTTAATATCATGAATGCAACGTACTTTGAACAGTTCGCTACGTATATTCGCTAGTATCAGATGGTTTGATGCAATGCCGCGTTGCAGCCGCTGCGCGCTCGTTTATCTGCGCCATATATTATAAATAAATAATATAAAAAATATAAAAGCTTTTAAAATAATTAAATATTCAGCATACAAAAAGTAAAGACACGGCTTTTAGATGCATTTTTAACCTTGCTAATAGATGTACCCACTTGGCTATAAACGCTTTGGTACCGGTCTAATAATGTTATTCACTGTTACACCAACAAACAAAAGTAAAACTTATTATTTTAAGTTTGAGAAAACATTTAATTTAGCGACAAACTAATGTAATATTATTATGCAAATCAAAAAAAGAAGTATTAAAAGAAATTGTTTTTAGCAAATTAATAGTTAAAACAATAATCTAAATTATTCTAATTATTAATATATGTCGGTAATATGTTTTATTTTGTCTGGTTAAAGTTATCGTACTAAAAACTTTTTTTGCTGTTGATTTGTTCTATTCAGCAGTTCATATATTGTTGTGGCTTTCATATTCTAACCGTGTATCATCCTTTTCTGTTGTAGAAAGTATTTAAATGTCGTCAAATATATTTTACTGTCGTGTAATATACTTTTTTCCATGTAAAGCATTTTTTGTGGTGTAATATAGTTTTGTGTCGTGCAAAACTTTTTAAGAACGTTGTTTAAAATTTACTGTGGTGCAAATAATTTTTTAATCTCTTCATCTTCACTTTATTTTGTCGGGCCAGTAAATCTAACCCAATTAGTTGTGCACTGACTTGGCGTACCTATTTATAAAATTTGAGATTAAGATGCTTAGATCATTGAGTACTAATTTATGGGAGCGGATTGTAAAACAATGTTTCTTCTACATTGCGCTTTAGTGCGTTCAAAACTAAATTGTAGGTCTATACTGTATGCTTTCGCAGCCCCATCCACATTACGTTATGTGAATCCTGTTTGTCATACAAAAATTTGTTTAGCAACAGGCGCATTTATCATTTTTGCTATTGTTAGTATTTTGTGCAAGACATTTTAACTATTACATTGTATTTGGCGTAAGACTGTTAAGTACGCTGCAAAACTATAAACAAAACGCTTACATCCAACGTTTCCTTTCGTGGATAATTTATACAACATCAAGATACAATTGCAAAAGCCGGTTGCAGTATACTTTAGAAACTAAATTTCCAACTTATTGATGTCTACTAAATGTTTTACTGCCCCTATTCTAATTAAACGTGTCCAAAATTAAATTCATACTGCATTAAAAAGAATAAGCAAAGCATCAACTTTACCAGTTAACTATCGTATTGAATTTGCAAAAATTATTCAAGTAGGTATTAATAGCAATAAAAAACTAGCAATAACTGGCGATACAGAAATAATACAGACAAAGCTTGTGTTAAGAATATTTGTAAACAACTAATGTTTTCTAGCTGGCAGACGAAGTGGTTTACTATGAACAAAATGCAATGTACTAAAAGCGTAATTACTCAGTTGAGTTTGTTTGCAACATTTTTAATGTTACATTAACTGTTTGTTATATCATCATATATCAACCAATTATTACAAATTATTATTATTCAAATTATTACCTAGTTTTTAGATTGCCTTGAGCAATCAGACTGCTGATGTTAATTGTCTGCTTAAATTTGTTTGACAGAGCAGACTGGATATATAGATATAAATGTATATTTATTGTGTCAATTAAATGTTTGTGTATCGTAAAATTTAGCAGTGTTTAAGACCTTAAACACTGTATAGATACACCTAGTTATAGTTTGTTACTGCTTTTAATAGTTTGTGATAGTTTATTTTATCTTTGTTATTTTTTATATACTACAGCACATTGTTTTACCTTTTTTATTATATAGTTAGAGAAAAAAGTTTGCATTAATAGTATTTTTAGGCTGATATGCTTGTTTTTTTGTTTTTTGTGGTCCTTAAAAATAACTTACGGTGTTATTATAATGTCTTTGCATACTATTCTAGATATTGCAGTAGTTTGAGTAGGGCTGGTTATTGCCTTGCGGATGTTTACACATAGCTTCTACTTTGTCTGTTTCTTTTGCTTTTTTGTATCTTTTTTATCTGCACTGACATCCAGCTCTGCATTCTTTTCATTCTCCAATCCGTGTGCTATTTATTTTAGTTATTTGGTTTGTCCACAGATAAATTCTTAGTTTTTTAGGTCTTTGTTCACTTTTTTTTAACGTACTCTCTCTTTTTCATAAATAGTTTATGCAGTTTTATTAGTTGTATTTTTGTTGGCAGTCCCAGATTTGTTAGTTTTACCTACAGTAATATTCTTGTATCTTTATCTGAAATTACTTTTTTGTGTCCTTTCGTTGCCAGGTATATTCTGACCATCTCAAAAGTTGCGTTATCCGTCAACTTCAAGATAGCGTATCTACCATTTCTCGTTTCTCTCCTTTCTCTTTTATAACTTTTATTTTATGTGTTTGTTTCCATTGTCTGTTTTTTTCTATATTCTTCCATCGTCAAACTCCTAATTTTTGTTCTTAGTACTTTTGTTGCAAAGTTTCTTAGCGCTCTCCATTTATTTTCATCTCATAGGCATTTTTTTATTGTTGTTTTATCCACTTTGATTCACAGTATATTTTCTAATCCTTTTCTATCTTTCTCCCACGCTTCGCATTCTACTAGAGTGTGTTCTGCATTTTGTGTTTTTTCCTGACAGAATATAGATCTTTCGTCTTCTTTAACTTTTTTAATTTTTTGCAAGAACTTTTCAAAGATTCCATATCCGGTCAGTATTTGTGTTGTATAATAGCACGTTTCGGGTTTGTATTTTACCCACTTTTTTATCTCCGGGATTAGTTCCATCGTCCATTCTCCCTTTTCTCTTCTATTCCACTGTCTCTGTCATCTTTCCATCGTCTTGTCTTATTCTTAACTATGCTTCCTTTTTACTGATTCCTTGATTTATTTTTTTTTTTATTTCTATCCTTTCTTATACTATCATATCTTCGGGCGGTGTTAGCGCAATTACTTCTACTGCCTCTTGTAACACAGTTCTGTAAACCCAGCTGATCTTTAACAAGCTAGCTCTTGTAGCTCTTCTTATTTCATTCCTGTTTTTTTTTTTTGCTTCTTCCCATGTTTCTGTGGCATATAACAATTTGCTTCTTGCTGCTGTTATTATTAGTTTTTTGACTTTTTTTCCTGGACTTCTGTTGTTTGGCTAGAGTCTACCAAGTTTTCTCTTTATTTTTTTTGTTCCAATAAACGGATTCTTAACCTTTTCATTTTATCCCTTTGCTTCAAGTGGTATTTGTTTTTTTGCACTTAGTCTCCCACTTGTATCTTACCTGTTCCTCTATAAGTCCTCTTAGTCTATAACCTTTTGTTTTCTGTGTTGCTAATTTTAATCCTTATTTTTATCCATAACTGTATCATATCGATAGTATAGTATAGTACTTCCATATCTACGTTACTACCTACTAGAGCTACGTCCGTAAATGCTGCAACCTTATTCGAAGTAACTTATTATAGACAAGGTTTCATAGTTTTGGTCCTAGTGCTAAGCCCTGTGGTGCCCTCTGCTAAATTTAAATCTTCTTTTTTTGGTCACTAGGTTTCTACCTTGTAAGTAACTACATATGATCTTGGTCGTTTTCCTGTTCAGTTCTCTTTTCTTTGCCGCCTCTACAATTGCTTCCTATAACACGCTGATAAGAGCATAGCAACCGCTACCTTAATTTCTGGTATTTTAGTAAAAAGAGCTACTTTGGTGTCATTGCTATTTCCACATATAATTTGATAATCAATTAATTTTTTTACTAGTACATTCAGAAAGAATTAAACTATATTTGGTAAATTTTTTAATCAAATAATAATTGAAAATAACCAAAAACTAAATTCAAATATTGAAATAAATGCTATTTGCAAATATAATTTCAATAAAATATTCTGAGAAAATAAAGTTTGATCTTTTTTAAATGTACTGGTGAAAAAATAGTACTAGAGTAGCCTCTTTCTAACGTTCTAGAAAAAAAACTTTCTTTTAAGCATTAGTTAATTATTTGAGTTATTTCTACCTCGCTCCCGTCTAAAGCTGCTTTAACAATCTCTGTTGTTATTTTGTCCGGACCTAGAGCTTTGTTGTAAGGCAATTTTTGCATGATATATTTTATCTCTTTTACTGTTTCCATAAATGTTTCTTCTTTTTCTTCTTCTTCTTCTTTATCTAGTTCTTCTACCGATTGTTCCTTAAAAAAGAGTTTCTTAATTATAACTTTTTATTTTTTGTTTTGTTTTAGGTAGACTCCCTTTGTGCTTTTTTTCATTTTGTTTATCACTATTTTGTACAGCTATCCCCAAGGATCCCCGTCTTTAGATTCATTTCTTTCCATCTTCTTCTGCTACCCCTGAATTGCCTTTTTTAGGATTTTTCTGTCGTTTTTTAGTTTCTCGTCCGCTTCTTCTGTATTTTCTTTTGTTTTTTCTTTGTCTCTTGACTTTCTTTCCTGTTTGTATTGTTTTGGTTCTGCATTCTTTTATTTCCTTGAACCACCAGTATGGTCCTTTTTGTCACCCTTCTCTGTACCTGGGAATTACTTCATCCGCCGTTTTTCTCAGCTTTTTTGAGTATCTTTTGCATCTCTTCTCTATGTTTTTGTTTTTTATCAATTCTTCTGTTTTTATGGCTCTCTTTATTTTCTTTTTGTCCATCCTTCTTAAGTTCCATATACCTTCTCTCGTGTACTCTTGTTTTTTTTTTCCTCCTTTGTAATATATTGTATATGTTTGTGTAAACTCAGTGATTCCTCTTCTATAACGGTACATTCATTCACTATACCTGCCATTTCCAATGTTGCTATGGTAATGTCAATATGTGATTTTTGAGCTTCCTTTTACAAACGTCGGTTTGTATAGCCCCGCTATCATCTTCTCTAAGATTTTTATTCTTAAATCTCTTTTGTATATTCCCCACTTCGTTGATTTTGCATTGAAATTTCATCCTATGTATGATTTTTTTTTTGCTTTCCTGCTTTCTAATTTTTCTATCCACTCCCGATAGTATTCCAGTCCGCAGTTTGGACTAACACAACAGCTGTATACTATCATACTTGCTTGCTCGTGCGCCTCTCTTCCCCTCCTTATGTTTGCTGATATGCTAAATATTCAAAAACTAATGACCGTATTCATAAAAGTCAGTTACAGTAACGGATCGTTAAATTTAACAACCGCAAAATTATTTATACTTATTCTGCCATAAAAACAAGTTTGGCATAAATAAATAAGTATCAGAAATGAATAAAAACTAATATTTAATAATAACGCAAAATAAATAACATGTAATTCTATCAAATTTATAAAAATAGTTTTGACGTTTTATCGAATTGTGAGGTTATGTTGTCACATTTAATAGTCATTAAACTTAATCAGCTTTTATGAATACAGGCTAATTAAAATATATTTATAAATTTAAAATATTTACTTTTAACATTAAATTTATTATATCTTCAAAGCGCTGTTCTCTGCAGTTCTGACAAAATGCATCTATACTAATCTGAAAAGACTCTTTTTTAAACCCCCAAAATCCTTGTCATTTATTAATATAAAAATCTTCAGCAATAAAAAATGATTAATCTGTAGAGCAAATTAATCCAGTTAAAGATTTAATTGTTTTAGAAATAAATAGACTTTGCCAATACAGATTATAAAAATATATTTTTAGCAAAACTTGTACTAAGACAATTTTTTAGTTATTATGTAATTAACATTTTACAACAATAAAAATTTAATCATATACATTCAATAATTGACATTAAAGTAAATAATAAACAAATTTATAATTAATATTTAAAATAGTAACTATTTACGCGTATAAAGGTATTTTTAAATAAAGAATTGTATGTTCTTCCAATTACATTTACATATATTTGAGCCCGCTTTCATGATTCTTGTATGCAATTGTTCTGGGGTATTTAATGCCTAAGCGTATACTTGTTTCATGTGACCTAAAAAATAATTAAAAGTTTCCATCTGGAGATTTTAAAAGCTATAGTATGTATAAATTTACAAACGTCTTATTGTACTTAAACTACATACTTTGATTTAAAGGGTACATTTTCCACTATTTTTTAAATTAGTTTTGTATTAAGTGTAAATATGTTGTTTGCGTTAATTCTTAATGGCAAATGAATAATGGTTCTAGATAACTATTAAAAATTACGCTTTACACGTTTATACTAAACTAGATTTGTAATTTTTTTTTCTGTTTAGTCATTTAGAAATTACTCAATGATTACCGATAGATATTGTGGTAAGTAAAGTAAAAATAACATAAAAAGGATTAAAATACTTAAAAAAAATAAAATTTGGATCTTCAATTTTAAACAGGCAATCGAGTAATAATACACGACTTAATGTTTGCTAAAAAAATGATTTTCTAATTCTGCAATATGTCACAAATTTAAAGTAGCATGTACAACAATTTTTTCATATTTGTCGGTATGCAATAACTGGCGTTTATTACTGTAGCAACGAGTACTACTAGTATTTCTTAACATGTAAAAAGTTTGGTTAAACACATTTTTTGATAGCTTTTCTTATATTGTTATTAAAAAACAGTATCAGCAATTTTGTTACTGTTAATAGAAGACATTATTAATACTAATAACCTGTGATATTTGATAAGTTAATATTTACAACTTGTTAATGTTACTGATTTGTTACGGAGTTCTATGGCAACCTATTTTATCATAACTTTTTATACTTATCTGTAAAGTTTTTAATGTTAATAATTTATTCAAAAATAAAATTTAGGCTCTTGTTATTATAAACTTAATTGCTTAAAATGACATTCCTGATTTAAGGTAACTTACTTAACCGACGTCATACTTCTAAAATGAGTCGTTTATAATTAAAAATTTATAAAAATCGTATTTAATTTAATTTTGAAAAAAATCAAACGGAATGATTTTTGCAACTGAGTCTTGTCAGTTTTATCACTTAAAATCAGATTACGCGTTTAGAAAATGATAGATTTTTTATCATCCATTTTTTTTTTAATTATTTTACTCATATCTTTGTTCTGCGCATTGTATGACTTTCTAGTTAATGACAATTGATTTGAAAACATAAAATCTAGTAGAAAGTTGTATTGTACAACAAAAAAAACTCTTTTTAAAAGTTTGACGTTGCTTGAACCAATTTTGAACAATTTTGCCTCTTTGCTAGTTTTTGCGCTAGCAGAAGTAAAATTTGAAAATGTTATTTTTTGTATTTAAACAAAATTTTACCCGGCACTCATAAAAATATGACAAAATAAAATTTAAGCCCTGCTCTAATATATAATAGCTTATTCTTATTTACAATAAGTTTATGTGAATTACTATTTATTAATGATTAAAAATTGCCAATATTTTTGCCTTTAAAATATTTTTATTAAACATTCGTAAATCATGACTATTAGTTAAACATACTAAAAGTGAGAACGTTATACGGTTATAGATAGATAGATAGATACATTTTATTATTCATAAAGATTGCAGAATACAAAAAGAATATAAAAAACAATAAATATGAAACAAGTCAAAAAAAAAAACTATAGTGAAAATACAGTTACAGAATTACAAAAACAGTTTTAATACATTTTAAAATACTATGTTCAGTTATTCTTACCTCATTTTTATCTTGCTTAATAGACCGTCCTATTTGTAAAATATTAAGTAAGCTAAAGTAAGAATTTTTAATTAAGTAATATTTTAAAATAAATTAAAAATGTATAAAATTGTATAAAATTGTAACCAACAACAACAACAGTAAAATTTTAATTAAAAAAAGAACAAATATTTGTGAAGTGAGATGAGTATTTTAACTTATCTTGGCTTACTCACTTGACAAACAGAAAGAACTTAAGGTTCGGGTATTTTGATGCGCCGTAAATGGAAAAGATTCATAGTAACCTTTTTCACACTCACAAGCAAACTACACAACCGATCATATCGTGCTATGCATACTTTAAAAGGTTGAACATTTGCGCAAGTTTTAATTAAGTTTTCAATTTTTTAAGTTTACTACAGATTTTTATATTAATTATTATAAACTATTGTACTTATTTTCGACTAAATAACGCCGTTAACACATTTCTTGGTTGATTTATGATAACTAAACTAATATAAGACCCGATGTCAGTGACATATCTTTCATTTAAAACCAGTTTTACAAAAATATAACTTGTATTTTTTAAATAAACCTGAAAACAAGTTTTCAATCATTTTTATTATAAAATAATTGTATTTTTAGGCTACTTCTTATGCAAACGACAGCCGGCAGTTTGGGCTCTTGGTCATAGAGGGCAAGTTGTCTCATGTGTTTGTTAGATTGATATTTACCTTTATTACAAACTCCCCCCGGACCGTTCTTTCCAATAATTTCAATGCATCGCTAACGAACAAGTAACGAAAGACACGGTTCGGGCACATTCGGCCTATGCATTCGGCCACATACTTGATGACAATTGATAACAATATACAGAGACGTAGAAATAAAAGTAGTTTAATTTTAAATTGATATTTTATTAAAAATAAATACGAACAATTTGTTTAAAAATATTAAACCAGTAAATACAATTTTATTTTGATAAATATTATTGTATTTTACCATATATTTCCTGCATACAATAAACTGAATTGAAAATATAGAATAATATTATTGTATTGTTAATTATAATAAATATACAGGAACATTTATTTATATTGCTGTATATTTATTATAATTAACAATACAATATACAGGATGTTAGGCATAAACGTATGGATGAATAACTTTGTTTTAAACCGATGTGTATGATTCAAAAACCATAAGACTAAAACTGTTTTTTTTATAATCACTAATAATAATTAAACAATGTCAAATTCTGTAAATTTTTGATTTACACTTTTATGCTAGTTTGTTGCAAGATACGTTAAGCATACAAAACTTAAACCATTCATGTGGTGTAATTGGATTTTTGATTACATAGATTCTTTGTACGCCAGTGGCGTTGGACTGAATATTTATTCCGCAGAAAAATGTTTTTTTTATATTACCAGGAGTATTTTGGTTGCAAATGATTATGTTTCTGTTTGGTGTTTTTGTTGATATAAATTTTATTAGGGGTATTTTAGTGGCACTAAGCAAGGCCAACATTAGCTTAAAACTTATTGATGCTGCGTTTCTACGTACGGAATATGATAATCTTACTAGTGGGCCTCGTTGAAGGGGTACCTATCCAAACTCTAAACTTACAATTTAGTAAACAAAATTTTAGAACAAAACTGGTTGTTTGAGTCACCGCTGATATGTAAAATATCATTTAAGACACCTTATTGCAATACTTTTGAGTATAGTAAAATATGACAAAACAGTATCTCACTCTCAACACTGAAAATATTACAGCCCAAAAACAGTTTCAAGATGTGGGTATTAGAAATATCTAATTGCTTTCATTTAATCTTTTCTAAAGACGTATGTTGTGGAACGTTTTAAAAAAGTATAGGGTAAATGGATGTTTAGTAAAGCCATGTTTGCTAGAAAACAAAATGTAACGACTGCTTTGTTCACAATTACAAATGACACTTTTATCCAACATCATTTTTTAAATCTATTTTATGATCTTACAGAAAAGAATCTTATAACTAGTTTTTGTCTATATAAATACATGTGCAATGTGCATTGTATTAAATTAAATTATTTTAACGCAAATGTAAAAATAAATCAACAATTTACATACGGGGCCCAGATCTCCGTAAGCTTTAGTAACATATTTTTATGTTACCAAAGCATACTTGAGTAAGGTTGCCAAAATACGAGTAAGGTGTAACTAAAAAACTAACAAAAGCTTACTTTTTTTGCTAAAAAACTCTAGTCACTTTACAAAACCATAATAAAACTGAATTTAATGGAAATTTAAAATTTGTGTAACGGTGTTTTATTACATTAAAAATTAATAATATAATTAACATGCATTTATAAACTAATTGGGTTTTTACATTTTTGCGGCATATAATATAATAAAATAAGGCCTTTCACCTTTAAATAAATGTAATAAAATTCAAATATGGTCTTTTTGTTTACTCCGTCTCCGTGCTATCTCGAGTTTGTGCATGTGGAGTAAACTTCGTATACTCTACTCTATCATATCCGAACGCCTAAAATTTCCGAACGCGTAAAGAGCAATTAAAGTTAAAGGACCAAGTAAAAAAAATAAACAAACGGTAGATAAAACTTTAAAAGTTTCTAAAATACAGAAAAAATCACAAGTATTATTGTAGATTGAAATTTAAAAACATGTTTAAGTTTTTCTTTATAAACGACGCAAAAAAATTACGCATTAACAGTTCCAACAAAATAGTTGGGTTATATTATAAATGCTACTTCTCACATTTTTATTTGTAAAGAAAAATTAAAAATGTACTTAACATTTTAATCTACAATAAAACTGATAATTATTTGTGCATTTTAAAAACTTATAAGCCGGAAGTACACATGCCAGCTACTTGCACAATTTCATACCAGCTTCTTGTACATGCCAGCTCACGTGTATTCTATCAAAAGGCATGCTTCTCGATGGCACCAAATCAAAAAGATTTGATTTTTTGGATGGCAAAGGCATGCCATAAAGCATGTATAAACACACACAACAAGTACTGGCATGCTAGTAGACAGCAAAAAAAACTGGAAGCATTCTTAAATGGTTTCTATAACCACTTATATCTTCTTACCCTATTTATTTAAACAAACAACTGTTCGTTCCATAATTGTTTCTTCTGTTGATTCAATCTTTTACCCAAATACGTTTTCTTTTTATTGTTCCGTCAAATTATGTTACGAACGCAATCTGTTGCAAGTAACAATATAACACTATTTATTTCAATTCAAATTCTTCCTATGTTTTTGCCAGTTGTGAAAACTTGTAACACTTTTAAAATATGCTTATGTAACTAAAAAAAGATTGACAAATAAATGGCATATGTGTCGTCTTTTTTCTGCTGTTTGTCTTAGCAGTACATGTATCCTCATTGTGGCATTAATTGGCATTGGCATTATTTATAGTTTTAACTATAGTTATATATGGCCATGTATGAGTCAAGTGTACGGAATAAAAACGTGCTTTTATATGTGCAAAAGATACCCTGAAAATTTCAGTGAATGCCGTGTACTACGCTCCGAGACATCTTACAATGTATCCACAAAACTACTTAAAAATAGCAAAAAGGCTTAAATTTTAAGTATTTAAAAAAAACTGTTCTTTAAAGTTCTAGTAAATTTTCAAATACCATTCAAAAACATTTTTGGCTGTGAAAAATTATTCTTTGAACACAAGCAGTTCCTTACAATTTTTTCCTAAAAATGCATTCTTGACTTACAATCGATCAAAAAATGTAAAAATGCGCAAAAAAACAATTTTTTTTAAATTTTGATTGCTTATTACTTGGAAATGGTTCACTGAAAATGAAAAAATCTGATAAAATTCACATAATCAAGATTCATGTAAAAGAAGGCATTTTCAGTAGTTAGGGGCAAGAAAATTTTTTTTTTGTACACTTGATTCATACATGTATATATGTAATTCAAGATGTGATTTTTGTCAGTAACATATTGGCATTACATATAATATACATAATTTGCGTCATCTTAAGCCTGTTAGTTGCACAATTTCATACCAGCTACTAGCTCGTGTATTCTGTCAAATGGCATGCTTTTTGCTGGCATGCAAGTCGATTGCACCAAATTAAAAAGAATTTGATTTTTTGGCATGCCATGTACAAGTAAGGTGAGGGACGTCAAAAAGCATTCCATAAATAAAGCATGTATGAACGCACACGATAGCAATTGCTATATGTGGAGCTGCAGTGGTACAATTGAACAAAAATAAGTAAAAACCAAATGTAATGCGCAATAGACGTTTGCGTCGATTATAGATGGGAAAATTGAACATGTTCTAGCTTTTCAAGATATAATTGTGATCTTGATAATTTGTGTGTTTTACACACGTGAATAATCTGATCTATAACTATACAGGTGAGTCGGGAGGAACAGGCCAAACTTTAAGAGTGTATTGTACACGTGAAAATAATATAAAAAAACTCAAATGTTGTTATCCGATTTTCATTTGTTTTTAAGTTATAGCGTAACTAAAAATGTTGTTCTAGTATGCCACAAAAGCATTCCAGGGCGTTATAATTGGTTGTGGTGGTCTTATTAGATGTCTCCAGATCTCTTAGCACTAAATTATTGTTTATGGGGGCGGGTTTAAAGATGAAGTGTACAAAGTAAAAGCAGACACTCGGGATGCACTAATAGAACGCATTAAAAATGTTGCAGCCGATCTTAAACAAAGACATAACTCAATCAGGAGTGCAACAGGCGCCTTTTGTAGACAAAACAGAAAATGTTTAGAGGTAAATGACGGTGTTTTTGAACATTTATTATAAAAAGGCAATGATTACCAAAACTTAAAAACAAATAAAAATCGGATAACAACATTTAAGTTTTTTTTATAATATTTTCATGTATACAATACACTCCTGAAGTTTGGTCCGTTTCTCCCGACTCACCCTGTATATATAATTCAAGACAATTATGAACAGTGTCATACGGGTTTAAGTTGATTTTATTTACAGAGCAGGGTATAGTTTAATAGTCTATAAAATAGATTAAAAAGTTCATAAAATATTATATTATTAATTTACTATGCGGTTTATATGATTAAATCTAAAGTTACACTAATGCTCTACACAAGAATTAAAAAAAAATTAATTTTGTTCAATACTTTGATTATGTAGTGATCGAAAATAACTGATAAATGTAAAAATTCAATTTTCGGGACTGCTGTTTAATTACAAACATCATACATAAATTAATAAAAGTTATTTTAATTATGTATTTGTAAATATACTAAATTAATGATTATAAAATATAAAATCAATAATAAAAATTCAATCGTAATATATTTTTTAAGCGCGCCCCTGATGCAAATCTATATAAAAACGTAAATACATAATATAATTTTGTAAAAGTACGAATTGTTTTCGTACCCTAGAGGGGTGCGGAGATGTAGTCTATAAATAAATATCTAACCGGCTATGATGCGCACTAGCTTGAGTAAGTTATGTTATATTCTGCGCGAGTTAGCGCACAATCTTAGTTCAACTATTTAGCACCTGGAGCCAGCACATGTCGGACAAATTTTAATTTGCTTGGTTTCGCGCGTTGACGCTGCCCTTAATATACGATAGTTGTCAATTTAGTATAATACAGGGTGAGCGAGAATGACCGAGGATTGCGATGTAGGCAACCAAATATACACTTATTGTAAATATTAAAAAAACATATCCCTAGACTGGTCTTGACCATTACCATAGGCGTAACACAAATTTTGTTCTTGTGGTAATTAATGTTATTATAAACAATTAAAATATATACAAAGTACATAATAAACTATGATGAATTATTTTAAAACTTTAAATAAATTTCAATGATTAAAAATAATATTTGATTAATTAAATACACTTAAAATAAAACGTTTCTATTTTTTAATTGGCAACTTAACCATTATGATAAATAACAAATTTATATTTTTATTGGGTTAATTATTATAGAAAAATTAATACTCAGTATAAACAATAAAAATAATAACATCAAGTAATTGTACTAGATTATGAATTAAATGATTAAATTATATGTATAATAGTGTTACGCAAGAACAAACATTTTATTTGTGACAACGCTAACAATTAAAATAAATACATAATGCACAACGATGAACTATTTTAAAAATTTATTAAAAATAAAACAACAATTTTAATGATTATACATATAATATACAAATAAATAATTAAATGTTTTTATGTTTTATTTAACAAAATTACCATTATAAAAAGTAGCAAATGTTTGAACAATCTATAAATATGGCACTGGTACCTTAAAATTAAAAACCCAAATACCAATTGAGTGTAAAGTTGTTTCGTGTAACTAATAGGGAAAACAACCGCAAAGCTTTATCGGTAAAAAAATCTTATTCAATATTTCATCATTATTTATATTGTAAACAACCTATTCAATTACAATGAACAGCCTGTCAGGTGGTTTCTTCTAACATAATTGCATAATTTTTAATTTGTAATTCACAACCTTTTTATAAGAAATTCTGGAGACCGAAGAGAGTACGACTAGTTGCCATCCTTATTGATAGTTCTACTGCGACTATAAAATCACTCTATTCTTGTATAAACATTATTTTACATATAACTTAAATATCCAATTTATAGTATGCATTACACATAATTCACATTATTTCAAATTTACACTGCACATTACAATTTATAATTTATTATTAAATTGACTTATTTTTAATAAACATTAACCTTAAACAATGACTATTATATAATTTAAATATTTAATTAACACTTCCGTTCAATCACAATTCACATTTTATTATAGTAAATTAACCTTTACATTATTTTTAATAAATATAAAAAGTGACGAACGTCTATGAAAATTGACGTTTATTCTGGTGACTTTTAGGATTATTTTGTTCAAGGGCAACAGGTTGACAAACTGGTACACACTAAAATCACTAAAAAATTTCCCAGGAATACTTGAAAATCCTCGGTCATTCTCGCCCACCCTGTATAGTATAACATCCTTATTCCGTGTTCTCTGCGGGGGCAACTGGCAACTTTAAGTCAAGTTTTTTTTACAACATTTTTTTATTGTAATAATATTGTTTTATTACAGAACTACATAAAACTCTGCTTTACTATAAACATCATCTCAAAGTTTGTTTTACTTATATTGAGACGTTAAATACTATCTTGAGTATAAAGTTAATGTACTTGGCCAATCCGCAGACTAAGTTTAGACAAATAAATATTTTTGACCGAACGCCGGGTCATGTGGGTATCTTATGCAACAAGCTGGCAGATAAAACCGCCCGTCACAAAATATATCATTTTAAAGGTTATCAACAAGATGTTGACGGTAGGTATCAGCAAGGAAAAAAACAAGAAGAATTTTTTACAATAATTACAAATTATGCCCTACAGATTTCAAAACATATTAAAATTAATATAAATTTAAATTTACGTAATATATAAAATATATAAACATAATATAAATTTAAATTGCAACAAACTAAAAACCAAAATGTTTACAGAAGTTAAAACTAAATACTAGTGCTAAAAATAAAAGACGACTAGAGGATTACAGTGTAAAAACATATTACACATAGACAGGTTATTGGTTGAACATGTTTACTCTGATCAAAAATGACAAATTAAAAAAAAAATAAATTTGTTTTAGTATACTTTATCCAATACACAGCTAATACAAATTTTTAGTTTGAGTCAGTAAAAAATTAGAGTTTAAGAGTTAAAACTGACTTTAAGTTAAATATTAAAACTTATAAATTAAAATATACAAACTATAAAGAATGCTAATTTAAATTGAGTGAGAGTTGAAACTACCAATTGTACCTATAATCTTTTTGTTGTCAAACATGATATTAACACAGGGAGTTTATAAATGAATGGGATTATGTAATCACTTTAAATATTCCGCCTTTTTAAAATCGTTCACTATACTACACATGTTTTCATATGTTTGCTTGACAGCTGTCAAAGTTGATCTGTCAAAACAATTAAAAAAAACATTTAAAGTGATTACATAATCCCATTTATTTATAAACTCCCTGTACAATTTACAGCTTTGTAATCAAAACCTATATAATAAAGCTTGTTAATAATTTTTTTTTTTTTTTTTTTTATTTATTTAAATTTAAATGGCCTCACTTCAATGCCAACAACAAGATGTTGTTGGCTTGGTATTCGAGACTTACATACATACATATTTTTTTTACATAATATACAGTTTTTTTACATTATATACAGTTTTTTACATAATATTCAGTTTTTACATAATATACAGTTTTTTACATAATATACAGTTCATTAAACTTAGTGTTAGTGTTAGTATGGTATGGTGGTTTTTTACATGAATTTTAATATAATAAGTTTGTATACGAGTATGAATGATACATTTATGTCGTAGTTTCAGCTATTTTGTTTATTTTTGTAGTATTTACCGATTTCTTTTTTGAATTCTTTAAGATTTTCAATTTTTGTAATTTTATTTGGTAGTTTGTTAAATTCATTGCTGCCTTCTACTAGTAAGCTTTTATTCAGTATATTGTTCTGTTTTTTTTTTAGTAAATATATTGCTTTTTCGTCTAGTGTCATATCCATGTATGTTTTTGTTTTTTTGTAATTTTATATTTGTTTTTATCTTGCCGTTTAGTATTTTATATATAAGAATACATTTATCTTTTTTAATTTTATTTTTAATGTTTAGTTCTTGTACTTTCCTGTATAACTGAATTGTAGGTGTTTTTCTTTCTAAGTTATGCAGAAGTTTTATAATTTTATTTTGTTGTCTTTGGATTTGGTTTATATTTTTTTGGGTTGTATCTCCCCAAATATTTATCAAATAATTTATTTTTGAAGTAAATAAAGTATTATAAATTTGCTGTTTGGATGCTTGTTGTAAGTAATTTTTTGCTCTATACAATGCTCCAATGGTAGCACTATTTTTCTTTGTAATAGCATCTACATGTGTATCCCAGCTTAGATTATCACTTATCCATAGACCAAGATATTTAGTCTTAGATGTTTTATGTATTTCAATGTTGTTATATATATTGACGTCTATCTTTACTTTATTTTTGTTAGCTATTACCATATATGTAGTTTTTTCTTCGTTTACTGTTAACAAGTTATTTTTAAACTATTCCATTACATTTCCTTGTTTATTCTGCTTTCCATTTCTTTGAGATTAGTCCCACTGTACATAATACATGTATCATCTGCATATATGTACGGTTTTCCAGTTATGTTTAATTCTTGGATGTCATTTATATATAATATGTATAATGTAGGAGCTAGTGTTCCACCTTGTGGTAAACCGTATAGTGGGGTTTCGATATTACTATATGTCGTTCCTATTTTTGTTTGTTGTTTGCGGTTGGTAATGTAACTTGTCATTAATTTTAATACGTTTCTTCTAATTCCCATATTGCAGAGTTTGTTAGTAAGTAGGTTTTTTAAGATTGTATCAAAGGCTTTTTTCATATCAATGTAAATATTAATTATGTAATTTCCTTCATCTAATATCTCATACATATCTTGTACTAAGTCGGTGCAAGCTCCAGTTGTTCCCGAATTTTCCTGGAAAGCATACTGATATGTTGATATTAGTTTATTTTCTTGTATGTGATCTTTTAGTTGTTGTAGTATCACCTTTTCAACTATTTTAGCAAACATTGATAGTAGTGATATGGGCCTGTAGTTCTCAGGTTTAGTGTTATCTCCTTTTTTATGTATTGGAACTAAAATTGCTGTTTTTAAGATGTCTGGAAACACTCCTTCTATTAATATATTATTTATTAATTTTGTCAATGTTGGTGCAATTTCTTCAATTATTGCTTGTATGAGTTCAGTTGTTATTTTGTCATTTCCAGTTGATTTCTTCAGTTCTTTTATGATACTTTTGATATCGCATTCATTTATTTTTTTAAATATTAAATTTTTATTAATATATGTTGTAAGTGCCAGGTTACTGCGTGAATCTGGTATTTTTATTTTTTCAGCAAGATCTTTTCCAATGTTTGCAAAGTATTTATTGAATTGATTTGCAATGTTTATTTCATCAGTCTTCTTTGTAGTTGATAGTTCATTTATGTGAGCGTTTTTTTACTTTTTTGTTTATTTAGTATTTCATTCATTTCATACCACATTTTTCTTTCATTTCCTTGTGCATTTTCTAATTTGTTTTTGAAATAGTTTTGTTTTCGTTGAATTATTGCTTTCTCTGTGTCTTTTTTTATTTTGTAATATTCAAATTTTAGATATTGGTTTTGAGGGTTTTGTTTGTATCTGTTGTATGTTTTTTTCTCTTTCATTAATTTTATTAATTATTTCTTTATTTACCCAGTTGTTTCCTTCTTTTCTTTTAATAACCACAGGTTTTGTTTCACTATCTGCAATTTGTTGAATTCTAACTATTAACTCTTGTATATTTTCAATTTCATCCATATTTCATATTCCAATGTTTTTCTTATATTATCATAATTAATTTTATATTTAGTCACTTTTATATAATTATGTTCTATTTTTTTCTGATTGCCACTTTGTTACTATTGCATTGTGGTCTGTAAAGGGAACTTGTTTTACATCTATACCAAAGTTTGCAGTATCTTGATTAAATATTACATGATCTAATATAGCTTGCTATCTAGTGGGTGTATTCAGGTCATTCATAATATTATATCCTTGTTCTTGTATTATTCGTTTATATTGTTTCGTATCACTGTTGTCAATTCCATTTCTTAAATTTATATTAAAATCACCAAGTATAATATGCGGTTTTTTTTCTACAAGTATCATGTTCTCCATTGTACTAAATAGAATAATGTTATTAACATCTAGAGGTTTGTATAGTATTGATACATATTTATTTTGATTTGTTAAGTAAATTGTGATAAAGTCTACATTATTTATTGAGTGATTTATAACGACTTTGTATTGATGTTGTTTTTGTATATAAATTGCTACTCCTCCTCTTTTGGTACTTCTGCAATAGAATTCACTATTGTAGCTTTGGAGTTGAAAATACTCTGTTTTGTTTGGATATACCCAAGCTTCACTAATTGCAATTATATCTGGTTTGTTATCATTGCTACTTGCTATTATTTGCAATTCATCAAACTTATTTCTCTGACTTCTCATATTAATTGAATATAGGTAAAGATCCATTTTAGATTTGTATTTATGTTTTAGTTAAGATTATTAAATAATATTTCATCAAAAGTTTTTGTAAATTATCTAGTCAGCTGGTTTCTTATAATTATTATATTACTATTTTCATCTATAGAAATCAAATTTAATATATTTCTTTTATTAAAGATACTATGTGTGTTTAAATATAGTTTTTTTAGTTGTATCTGTTGTTTGTATTTATTCATTTTTGTTATGTTATTAACTTGTGTAGTCAATTTTATCTCTTTTTATTTGTAATTGTTTTATATATGTATCACAACATGTATCATTAACAGAATGATGACGATTTATTCTCTCTTTGTATTTTTTTATTCTCCACCAACAGTTTGAGCAATTCAATTGATTCTCCTTCATGTTTTATTCCACAATGTGGACAAGTGGTTTCATTTTTGCATTCTTTTGTTTTGTGTCCATATTTATTGCAGTTGTAGCATCTTAAAATATTTATGTCTTCATATATCTTACATGTTTTCCATCTTAAATTGATTGTTTCTCTATCAATTAATTTTTTGAACGTTGATCCGTTTGTTTCAATAGATATGTGCCAACTTCTTTTATTAAATTTATTATATTTACTTTGTTTGCAGTATGTCACTTTAATTTCATCTTCATCTGTAATATAGTAGTTTTGTTTTTTGTTCCTTAATTTCTTCACTTGTATATTGTTTTTCTGCTCCTACAATTTTCATTCTTGGCTTTTGGTATTTAAGTTTTTCCATTTCATATTTACCATCTAATTTTGTTTCTATTTTGTTTTTTAAGATACGAGATGCATCTTCATTATTTAGCTTTATTATAATACCCCCGTTACTTATTTTATTTATATTTTCTATTCTGATTTTTAGCGGCCCTGGGTTTATATTTGTTTTTATATCATTTAATGTGTCTTTGCTGTCTTGTTTTTTTGTAGGTTTAATTATAATTCCTGGTTGTGGACACTTTTTCAGGGGCTTTTTTGATTCTTTCATTATGTCCGAGTATAATATAGTTGCCTTTTTATTTATATCTTCACTGTTTTCATCTTTACCATTCACTTGTTTTTTTTATATTTTCTATTAAGATGGTCATTTGTTCTATTTTTTTATGAATTGTTTTATTTATTTCATTAACCTCACTTTTGTTACAGTTATCACAGTACCACTTTATATTGTCTATGTTTTGTATTGTTTTGTATACTTTTTCGGTAATGCTAGCACATTGCAGGCAGAACCACTTTTTGCATTGTGAGTCACATCCAATAACTAGTTCTCCATCAAACTTTACATTACACTTAGCACAATTTTCCGCTATACTTTATCAAACGCTTTAGAAAATTTTTTTAAGTATAAGTTGAAAACTTGCAATTTTCTACCAACTCATTATTGTTAAAATTGAATAGTATTTTAAGATAGAAATCACATTTTGATATAAAAAAAAAAATCAAATCTATATACAAGGTGTTAATTAATGTCGGGGAGATATTACACAGAAAGATTCCTTGTCGGATTCTAAGACAAACAGTTCCTATAAAATTATGGTATAAAATACTTCTTTTTTAAAATACAGGGTAATTTTATTCTCACAATTTCAAATTTGCAGGATCAAAATGGTTTTGATTGTATCTTTAAACGATGTTTGACATATTGTGCTGACGTTTAGTTTGAATTGGTTTTTAGCTGAAGTTATTATGGTCAATTTTACAATTGAAAAATATGCAGACATACATTTTATGTACGGGCTTGCAAATGGCAATTCTTACAAAACCATAAGTTTGTATCAACATCATCATCCCAATCGTGTAATACCTAATAGTAAGACAATTTCTATGTGAAACTAAAATTTTTAATTCAACAAACCAAAAATTAAGAAAGCGTATCGGTAATCAGGCATGTTTTGGTATAAAAAATCTTAAAAGATTATTCATAATATGGTACATATTCAAAGGGTACAAGTTCTTTTTCCCTGTAATTTTGTATTACATCTAAATTTTTGCTAGGTTTTTCAAATGTTGCTTGGAAATTCCTTATTCAATCAACATGTATTATTTTCGAACACAGTAAATTTTTTAAAAAATTCTATCCGGAATTTTAACAACAATTATTTGTGGGCTGAAAAAAAAATCACAAGCAACAAGTATACACAATTTTCAAGAAATGTTTTTTGTTAATTGTTTGGACTGGCATAATAGGAGATGTTTTGATAAGGTACCTTGAGTTTTTTCAGGAGCATCACCTTGATAATATTCCGGTTAACATAAAAAAAAAAAACTGGTTTATGCACATCGGTGCACCTGCATATTTTATATTGAAGTCTGCTAGTTTTCAAAAAGATTATTCAACGATCGTTAGATAGGTCAAAGTGGACCTCAACCGTAGCCTGACCTAATAGTGTTGATTTTTTCTTTTGGGGACACCTAAAACGTTTATTTTACAACACTCCAATAAACACAAAAAAGAGCTAAGGAATATAATTGTAGATATATTCCAGATTATTCAAAATACTCCAGGAATATTTTAAAGAGTCCGTCATCTATAAGAAGAAAAACTGATGAGTGTATTTGAACAGGAAGATCACATTTTCAACAACTTTATTTATATTTTTAATAATTATGATTGTTGTTATTACATAATAATAACTAATTATTGCACTATTACTATTTAATTTGTAATTTAAATAAATTGTTGTTATACAGCGCATTAAATTATGATCCTGTATATTTAAAATTGTGGAAAAAAAAGTACTCTGTTTTTAAAAATGATTAGACTATAAACTGTATAGAAACTTTTTGTTAGAATCAGACAAGGAATCTTCTTGTGTAATATCTCCCCGACATTATTATATTTATTTTATTATTATAATTAACACCCTGTATGCATATGCATAGCTATTTATAAGTGTTATATTTATAACAATAAATTTATTCCAGTAAAAAATCCTATACAGGACAAATCAGACACAAAGTACATAGTAGACATAGTTAAAAACTCAATAGTACACAAACACACATATTATTAAAAATAAAAATAATCATTAAACATAAATTCATAATTTAATTAAGATTAAGAAATTCATTAAAATTATAATACCAGTTTTGTATTAAATAACGTTTTAATTGTTGTTTACATTTTAATAATAATAATATCTTTATATCGATTGAAAGTTTATTATAAACAAAACAACATTTATAAGCACAAGAATTTTAAAAATGTGTTATACTATAAAATAAAACCTTAAGGCTTTATTTGTATTTACTTACGCATGGTTATCAGAGTTTTTTTTTAAGTTAGCCAATTTCAATTTCGTATGTATTGCACATCTGTACAAAATTGATGTAAGAGTAAGAATATTAGAATTTATAAAAACTTTCCTGCATAAATCCCTTTTATTAAAGCCTTATATAAATCTCAAAATTCTTATTACTAAAAAAAAAACATTGGTTAATTTTTGCCAATTTATTGTATTGTAAAAAAGATAAAAATATACTAAAAAGTAATACATGTTCAATAATGAAATAACATTTACATATTGTTTCATTTTTAATATATAAAAGTATGCTTTATTTATTTTATTTATTTTATTTTATAGTCAATATGGCAAACCCATTTTATCATTTTGTATATATGTATATTTATTTAAGTGACATTAAACTATCGCGTGTAGTGCCACTAGAAAACATTCTTTTAACAAATAATTTGTTTATTAGAACACATAATGGATTAATTATGTGTTTTATAGGGTTTTCCATTAATTTGATATTTAAAAAAAAAACGTGTATTTTTAAGAGAAATCAATAAATGTTTATTTCATTGTAAAGAGGAAGGTATGCAATTAGCATTAGAAAACGATATCAGTCAAATGGCCGCTACGGTTACGCTTGCAGTACTACATTCTTTTAATGAAATTTTCCATGACCAATTTGCACATTTGCAGTTGTATGTCCTCGATAACTTCACGAATTCCATCTTTAAGGTCTTAAATCGATTATGAAGCATTGGCATAGACCATATCTTTCACGTGGCCCCAAAGAAAAAAAGTCTAAAGGTGTTAAATCACAAGATCGGTGGGCAATTGTGATCACCTCTTTGAGAAATAACACGGTCAGGAAACTTTTCTTGTTTCGTTGCAAATGTTTCGTTGCTTGTGTGACACGTAGCGCCGTCTTGCTGAAAATAAACGTTGTTCACATCAATATCTTCCAATTCCGGCCATAAAAAATCATTAATCATAGATTGGTAGCGCCATCCATTCACCGTAACAGTGGCATCAGCCTCATTTTCAAAAAAGTAGGATCCAATCACACCGCCAGACCAAAAACCGCACCAAACAGTGACACGTTGAGAATGCAAAAACTTTTCAACAATCATTCTTGGATTTTCTAAGCCCCAAATGCAACAATTCTGCTTATTAACGTTGCCTCCGAGGTAAAAATGGACCTCATCACTAAAAATAATTTTTTGATAAAATTCTGGATCACTTTCATGCATTTGAAGGACCCAATTAGTAAAGATACGACGTTTATGGTGATCAACCGGCTTGAGTGTTTGTGGTAACTAAACTTTAAAAGTCTTAAGACTTAAGTTTTTATGCAAAATACGGTGTACTGTTGTTTGTGAAATGTCTAATTCCAAAGATCGACAAACCTGGATTTTCTTCAACACTACGGGCTACATCAGCAATATTCTCATGTGTTCTTGAGCGATGCACACGGTTTCGATTCTTCACATAACAAATTTGTTCCAACAGCTCAAATTTTTCTACCAAGTTTACTATTGCCGGCCGAGAAGGTGCTTTACGACGATAAAAAGTGCTTTAGTTTTGCGAACTGTGACTGAATTTTTATTTACCATTTTTGTAGTGAATTTTAAAAATTTCAATGCGTCGTTGAAGCGTGTATCGTTCCATTTTTAATAATAGCGTAGTTTTTACTTGTCAAATGTCAAAAGATAAAAGCTTCAAAATTGACAGCTGCCCAAATAACTTGCTATTAAAAATTAAATTTTTTATTGAAAAAACCCTTTATAACACTTTTGATGACAAATATAGAAAATTCGTAAAAATTTATTTTGTGTGTATTTTTTCCTTTTTATATTTTTCTAGAAAAGAATCAAATGCTAAATTAACTTCTTCTATATCAAAGCATTCTCATCGTGAGATAGTGCAAAACTCAACTTATTAATATTTTTAGGATTTATTTGCATATATTTTATTTTATTATTAATAGAGCTAAAATTTGGCTTGGTTTACTTTTTTTGCATAGATATCATTTTCTAAGAGTGCACACACAAAAATTGCATAAAACATTTTTTTTTTAAATTTGTATTTACTTCCGGTTTATCACGCGTTGATCAAATGAGTATTACTCGACGTTTTGACAAAATCTCATCTGCCATCATTTGGAGTGAGGTATATCTATATGACATTGATCTATATCAAACTTTTATTGTCAAAACTAACTTTCAAAAAACTTTATTGAGCGTAGAGTTTCTTTGTTTGACTTCATGTTGTTGATCAATTAATTAATCTTTCTACTGTCAAGACTTGTAAAAAAACCAGTTGTGATTTGGTTGCTGTATTTAAATTAGTTGTTGTTAGTAAAGAAATTATTTGTGGTTTTTTTTATTTTAATTTAATTGTTGCCAATGCTGTTTTCCAAGTAGATGGTAAACGTAAAGCATCATCTTTCTTATTGAGATTGTCTGGTCTTTTTTTCAATGTCGATGGCTTCTTTTGTTATTCTTGTATAAACATGATTAAATTTTACTAAAATTTTAGTTCTTTAAAAATTAACTTTATCTTGTCTTCAATTTACATGTTCTGTTAAAGATGAAGTAGATTCATTTTTTAACTGCATATTATGTTTTTTTTTTCTTGTGCTAATTTTGTAGTTGTATAAGATTTTATACTATCTGCAAATAGAATTTTGCCTTGCCTTGACTTTCTAAAAAGATGATATCTTTTGAGCTTTTTAAAACTTGACTTATTTTTAAATTTGTATTAAAAATTGTTTTTATGTCATATTTTTTTTAAATTTTAGAAATTTGGTTTGTGATACCTTTGACCAATAGTAAAAAGGCATACTTTTGCATTAAAGTAACGGTGTGTATGTGTTGATTTTCTATAAATAGGATTAGATTAGAATGTTTATATAATAAAAAAATTAAAAAAAGTTTTATTTTTTCAATTTCAATTGCAAATTGAATTTTATTATTTATATTGTTTAGATGTTCTAAACAATGTTTACCATGTTGCCAAATTGCAAATGTATCATCTACATTTCTGAGCCATAATTTTGGTTTCAGTGAAGCAGTATTAATAGATTTAGTTTCAAAATCTCTCATAAATAAACTAGCTATGACATGAGATAATAGAGAACTCATGATGCGCCTTTTATTTGTTAATATTGTTGGCCGTTGTAAATAAAATAAGTATTAGAAAGATAGTGATTAGCTAGGTCCATAAGATAGTTTGGTGGATTATATTTATATTATATCTAAAGCATCATTTATTGGAATTTTTGTAAAAATTGAAATTATATCAAAACTTACCAGAATGTTGTTTTTATCAATATATGTTTTTAATTATATCAATAAAATGTTTTAAATTTTTTAAGTATAATCTGGCTTCTTCGGCATAAGTTTGCTATTGTTTTGCAATGTATTTAGCAAGTTATTGTGTTGGAGATTCGATTGAACTAACTATTGGTGGTAAACAAATATTTTTTTTGTAAATCATTAGCAAACCATATAATTTAAGACATATTGAAGATTTTTTTCTTGGTATCAAATGAACCATTATTTTCTTGTTATTGTTTGAATTATATATTATACCAATTTGCATTTGAACCCCTTCATTCTGAAACGCATAATATATCTGAGCGTTTTTCATTCACTATTAATTGGAGTTTGTCGAGTTTATTAAAAATACCGCTCAGATTTAAATAAATAGCACTCATTTAATTTGCCGTGAAGACATTGTTTTGACTAAAAATAGTCTGTCTAGTATATCACTGCATTGTTTATTACTACAGTTAGTCGGATTAGGTGAATTACTTGCTTTATTATTTTAAATTGGAGCAAACATAATACATAATATTTCCATCGTTATAATGTTGTTTCTTAGTCATTACGCATTGATTTTTATTATTTAAGTAGTTTGTAGCATTATTAACATATTGAAGTAATTTTGTTTTACCTTCAAATGCATCTATTTCTGCCAATATTCATAGAATCAATGGTTGGAATTAATAAATGTTATTTTATCCTTATAACTACATAATTCATTGCATGTTGAAATTTTAAATAAATGTATTCAATATACACTGTGTTCACGGTTGGACTTACTATACTATATGTGTAAACATTTTTATTGAAAAAAATAGTCATTTTTCATAATGTCTCCTGCTTGTCATAATAATACGAACTACTTTGAGAAACTCCGATTTTGTAGTACAGAGTGCTTAAAAAATATAAAAATGCAATATTAAAAAAAAAATGTAACTCCATTTTTTTTTTTAAGTATTGTAAGGAAGGGGTTAGAAGAAGATATCGACCAATAAAGGCACTAATTTTTATTAAAACCTGTGCATCACTGTATTTTTTATTTTATTACCAACAGTAACTAATTAAAACATGTATATTATATACATACATACTCGGATATTTATTATTTTATTTATTTATTTATTCAAATGCCTTTCTACCTTTCGGTGTAAGGCTGTATGGCGTATTATTAATTTATATAATATTCACGCCATTTCTTCTTATACTTGGCTATCTCCTCTATTTCTTCCCAAGTGTTTCCTTTTTTTGTTGCCTCTTCTTTTATTCCGCTGTCCATTCTTTTCAAGGTCTTCTTTTTTTTGTTTTCCTGTTACTCTTGTCTCATATATTTTCTTAGTGTTTCTTTCTTCACTCATTCTTCTGATATGTCCATACCATCTCATTTGGCCTTCCGTTATTTTTTCTTGAATTGGTTTTATTTGTAAATTCAGCCTGCATATCTTGTTTCTTATTTTGTCTTTTTTTGTTTTGTTTTCGATCTTCCTAAGAAATCTTATCTCTATTGCATTTATTCTTTCTATTTGTTTTTTTGTCATGGTCCATGTTTTGCTACTATATAATAATGTTGGCCTAATTACTTTTTTAACTATTTCTATTTTTGTAGCCTTTGTTATTTCCTTTCTGTTAAAGAAAGTGTTTTTTGACATGTTATATATTTTTGCTGTTTTTTCTATTTTGTTATCTATCTCTTTGTCGAATATTCCTTTGCTCTGTATTATTGTTCCTAGGTATCTGTATTGTTCAACCTATTCTATTATTCTTCCTTTTATTTTTATTTTGTGATTTAGTTTTTCTCTTGCAATTATCATAGTTTTTGTTTTTTTATAGTTTATTTTCATGTTTATTTTCTTTAGTTGCTCCTCTATTATTTCCACTGCCATATCATCTGTAAATAGTAGTTCTGCTATTTTTGTTATTTCCATCTTCCAATGCTTTATTTTTATTGTTTTCATATTTTTCTTTGATTGTTTTATAGCTTTATCTAAAACAATTGAAAATAGCAATGCGCTTAGTACGCACCCTTGCTTCACCCCTTTCTTTGTTATGAATTCTTTTGATTCCGCGTTGTTCATTCTTACTATGTTTTTGTTTTCTGTGTACATGTTTTTAATTACGTTTATTATTTCCTTCTCAATTCCTGTGTTTTCTAGTTTTTTCCATATATCCTCTCTTTTGATCCTGTCAAATGCTTTTTCGAGATCAACAAAGCATACGTTCATTATTCTATTCATTTTATCATCTTCTCACTTAGCTGTCTTATTATAAATATAAGGTCTTGTGTGTTTCTTCCTCTTCTAAATCCACATTGGCTGTCCTCTATTGTATTTTCTAATTTGTCTCTCATCCTTTTTTCTAAGATTCTTGTAAATATCTTGTTTGGTATGCTTGTTAGTGTTATTCCTCTGTAATTTTCACATGTTCTTTTATCTCCTTTTTTATGTATGGGTAGGATTATTCCTTTATTCCATTCCCTTGGCGTTTTCCTATTTCTGATAATGTCATTTATTGGTTTCGTTATTTGTGCAATTCCCTCTTCACCCATAATTTTTATCATTTCCGGGGTTATATCATCTGTTCCTGGTACCTTCCCGTTCTTAATTTTCTTAATTGCTTTTATTACTTCGCCTTTTTTAATTTCTTTTATTTTTTCCGTTCTTTTCTTCTGTGCCACTCCTTTATCTTCACTTGTTTCGTTTTCTTCTATTTCTTGTTTTGTTAAATCTTGGAAGTATTGCTTCCATCTTTCCATTATCTTGTCTTCTTCCGTTATTATTTTTCCAATTTTATCTTTTATGTTCATCATATTGTGTTCTTTCTTATTTCTTAGATGTTTTAACGTTCCGAAAAAATAATTTTTGGTTTTGGTTGAAGTTCTCATTCATTTCTTTTCCAAATTTTGTCCATAATTTTATCTTTTCTTTTTTTTTATTCTCTTTGTTTCATTTCTTTTTTCTTTGTATTTTTCATAGTCTTTTTTTTTGTTTGTAGGTATCTTTTCCATTTTTTTGTCCCTTATCTCCTTCTTGACTTCTTCTGTCCACCAACTAGTTTTTTTTATATTTTTGTTTACAATTTTTGTTGTTCTACAGCTCTCTTTTGCAGCTTCTATTATGATTTGTTTGAACGTTTCCCATTTTTCATCTATGCACGTTTTTATTTTTTTCTCTTTAAATTTTTTTTGTAGTATTTATTAGTAATTCACTTTTATTTGTTCTTCTTTTAGTTTGTACTTTCCTCTTTCTTTTATCTGGTTTAACTTTTTTTTTTCATTTCATGTCCATTATTAGTAAATGATGGTCGCTTCCTATCTCAGCCCGTCTTGTTGCTCTTACATCCTTTACACTGTTTCAGTTGTTTCTATTAACTAGGTAGTAGTCGATAATTGATTTCTCATTCCTAGTTGGTTGTGTTCTAGTGTATTTGTGAATTTTCCTGTGTGTAAATTTGGTGTTTCTTACTACCAAATTGTTTTCAATGCATAGTTGAATAATTCTTTCTGCATTGTTATTTTTATTTTTTTTTCCTTCATTTCCCATAACCTCTTCTAATCCATTAATTTGTTTTCCTACTCTCCCATTTAAGTCTCCTAGTATCATTATGTATTCTGTTTTCTCGTCTATTTCTTGCTGTAATTCATTATAGAAACTGCCTTTCTCTTCTTTCTTTGCGTCTACATTGGGCCCGTATGCTACTATCATGGTCCATGTTTCATTATCTACTAGCTTCATTTCTACTGTCATAATTCTTTCATTTATGTGTTTTTCTCTTATTGTATCTTTTATTCTTTCTGGAGCTATTATCATTCCTACTCCTCCTTTAGCTTTTTCCTTTTCCTCTACTCCTGTCCACATTAACCAGTATCCTCTATGTATTCTTACTATCTCTTGCCCTTTCTTTTTTGTTTCCGTTATTCCTAGTATTTCTATTTTTTCGGTTAATCATTTCTTTCATCAGTTCAGCTTCTTTTCCTATATATTCTCTTATATTCCACGTTCCCATTCTTTCTTCTTTATTTTTCTTTTTTTTTTCTCTTGTTTTTTTCTTTTTCTGTGCATATTTTTTTTAATTGGGAAGTGCCCCATTCAGGTATTCAAAGACCTCAACATTGTTTATAGATGCTACAGATTCTAACCTAGAAATTTCAAAACCGCCCTATTTGCCGATACGGTGTTTGAAACGGATAATGTATGAAGGGTGATAGCACCATCTACAAATCTATGAATAAGACTTTTAGTTATTTAAAGAAGTTCATTAATGTAAATGTAAAATACAGTTAGCGCAAAAGCAGAATTTTGAGGAACACCAGCATTTATGATTTTAAGATCAGAGTTAAAACCATCAATTTTAACTATAATTTTTCTATTGTCAAAAAAACTATTAATGAGATTTACAGTTTTTTTTTTATCAAGACCTATACAATAGAGCTTGTTGACAAGATTAGGATGCCATACCTTATCAAACGCTTTGAAAATGTCTAAAGCTACTGTAAGATTTTTTCTTTGATTGTTCACAGTAGAATGAACTAGAACTAACATCAATCAGAAGATCTGTTGTCAAACGTTTTGATCAACATTCGTGAAAATTAATATATTTTTCAAAAATTCTGACTGATTGGACAATAATGCAATTAGTCTATAATTTAAAAAATCAAACTTGTATCTTTTTTTAGAAATACGTTGCATGTTCCAACAATTTGAAAATGTTTCATTTTTGTAAAATAAGCAAATATTTTGGTCGAAATAAGAGCAAATTTATTGCAAATGTTTTAAAAATGCTAGGTAGAATATCATCTACACCTGATGCCATTCGGTAGTTAATTTAAGAAGATATTTTTTTGACAACCCGTTGCCTAAAATGAATTATTATTTTTCTACTAGCCGGCATTGTAGGGACAGCAATAGGAGGATTTATAATAGTAGAGTAAGATGCCAAATTGGTTTGCAAAAAAATCTGCTTTTTCTTTTGGATTAGTAACTATATTTTTTTATCTTTTTTGGAAAAAAGAAATTGAAAATTTTGTAAAACATTGCAATGAATTTATTGTTTTATAATTTGTTTTGTTGTTTATGGAAAGCTGAGAAATTCGATTAAATTTGTATCTGTCAATCCTATCTTTTTCAGATTGTATTAGATTGTCAAAATAATTACAAGCTAACTTATAATTCTTTTAGTCTATTGAGAACAATTACTAATGTGTTTCTTACATGTTTTTTGCTTCTTATTTACTGGCTGTTTTGTTTTAATTAAAAACAAGTACTTTTGTTTTGGTTTATTACTACCTGGTTGTGAATTTTACAAAACGGACTAACCAATAAAATCAGAAAAACAAATTAACATAAAAATTAGTAAAATGCAATATAAAAATTTGTTATAGTCAAACCAGTTAACCTCAAGTTGCAAATAAAATTTGAATTGCTGCAAAATTTGTATACTTCGGTAATATTTTCTACTACTTAAATCAGTTGAACACAGAAATGCAATGTCAAAACCGTAGTGTAGTAAACATAAGCATGAATTTTGGCCAAATTTTGTTTTTTTCTGAAAAATTTTTACTATTATATAACCGGATTTTTTACTTTTATGAACAAAATTTTGCAATTTCAAAAATAAACAAAATTGTGTACGGTTTTTTTCAAAACCGTTTTTTTTTTTTTATTTTATTTTTTTTTAGCTGTTTTCTACTCTGCGGATATAAGCTTCCCTTTTGTTTTTTCACTCGTCTCGGTTCTGTGCCGCCTAGTACCAATTCAGACCTGCCTCTCGCTTTAGGTCGTCAGTCCATCTCATTTGCGGCCATCCTACGCTTCTTCTGTTGCCCCATGGTCTCCATCGGATTAATTTCTCGCTTCATTTGTCCTTGTTTCTTGCGACATGTCCCGCCCAGTTCCATTTTTGAGCGGCTGTTTGTTGTACGACATCCTGTACTTTTGTTTTTTCCCTGATCCATTCCGTTGTTTTACGGTCCCTTAGAGTTATGCCGAGTATTCTTCTCTCAATAGCTCTTTGGTTGATTTGTAGCTTGTTCAGTATGGCTCTTGTGAGGGTCCAGGTTTGGGCGCCGTAAGTAGTTACTGGCAATATACACTGGTTGTATAACTCAGTTTTAAGTTCAAGGGGGATGTCCATAGCCAATACGTTCTTAATTTTGCCATATGCCGCCCAGGTTTGTCGTATTCTCTATTACTTCTAGTTTCTGGTTTGCCTTTCCCACAGTCAGAGTTTGTCTTAAGTATTTATATGTGTTTACTTTCTTCACTGTGTTGTCACCTAACTTTATATGTTGTTTTTCGTCTACATTTGATGTCATAAACTTGGTTCTGACAAAATTAATCTCCAGGTCTATACGCTTTGTGGCACTGTATATGTCATTGATGAGTGAGATGAGTTCTTCCCTGTCTTTGGCTATCAGTACTATGTCATCCGCGAATATGAGGTGACTGAGATTCTCTCCATGGATATTAATGCCTCTGTCCTTTAGGTTGATTGTTTTGAGTGCGTACTCTAAAACCAGAGTAAAGAGTTTGGGTGATATAGAGTCGCTTTGCCGTACGCCTCTATTAAGTTCGACTTTCTTTGATTGTTCGTGTAACTGGACTTGTAGCGTAGCGTTCCGATAAATATTGCCAATTAGGTTTGCGTATCTGTGGTCAATTCTTGCTTGTTTTAGCGATTGTTGTAGTGCCCATATTTCCACCAATCGAATGCCTTCTGGAAGTCGAAAAACGCTAGCCATATAGATATTATGTATTCCACCGTTTTCTCCATCAGTATTCTCATTGTTTGGAGGTGTTCCGTAGTACTGAAACCTTTCCTAAACCCAGCCTGCTCTTTAGGTTGGTAGTAGTCTAGTTGAGACGTAAGACGGTTCGTTATTATTCTTGAAAATAGTTTGTATATATGGGATAGCAGGCTAATTGGTCTATAATTTTCAAGGTCTGCGGTGTCCTCCTTTTTTTATGGATGATGGTTACGAGTGCATTTGCCCAGTCCCGTGGTAAATCTTCCTCTTCCATGCATCTATTAAACAGTGCTACTAATGCATTCTCAAGTGCTTCGCCTCCTTGTTTCAGCATTTCCACCACTATTCCATCTTCTCCCGCTGCTTTCCCTTGCCCCATGTGCTGTAGTGTTATTTCAAAACCGTAAAGGAGCTTTTCTCAGTATTTTGCGGTAAGGTTTAAAAACTTTAGCTACGCCTCTGCTCACAAAATTTTCAGCAGAACTATCTGAAATAACAACAAAACTCTGCCATTCCCAACGACTTGTTTGTGTAAATTTTTCTCTTTTACTGTCATGATAAATACAGTACAAGAATAGAGTGGGTACTCAGCATGGCATGTAGTGTACACTTTCTTAAAACATAACACTTTGTATAACTCTTCATTAATCAAAAAAACAACACCTACTCTGGTGTTGTTACTAATTAATGATGATATTAAAATATCAAATAAAAAAATTATTTCCACACTAAAATACAATTGTTTTAGTTTTTAATTCTACATTATAGATATAAATTGCATTAACATACATTTTAGGTATGACCTCGCCGCCATTGCATTATTTGCTGATTATAAATATTAAAAATAATTAATAATCAATTTATTTTAATAGTATGTTGTGGCCACAATATACAAAATATTATTATATATTTGCGGACCCGATTGATGCTGGTTCAATGTTAAAATAAAAAGCGAACTTGGTTTTACTTGTTTATTTAATATATAAATTTACCGACAGTTATCACCCAAATACCGAGAATAACAAAAGTGTAGTGACGAAGTGTACTTGTGCGATGTCGGATTTCAACTAAATATTATTTACAAATATATTTACAATTACAACAATTTAGGGGTAATATACAGATTAATAAATGTTTGGGTTCCAAGAAACGAAGCCACATGGTTGAACATAGAGATTAACTAAAGTGGGTAAAATTCCATTTCTAGGAAGCAATAATAAAATAAATGCTACAATCATAAAAGGATTAAAACTATAAACATAAAAGGGTAGAACATAATTAATACACGAATAATTTTACAATCAGATACAAAATTAATATTTACAATTATAATATGGTCAAGCCTGTAATATAATAATAATTTGGCGGAGCCAACATGCTCCCCGCTTTGAAAGAATTAAGTTCTTTTAATAATTAATCATTTGTAATGTCTTGATTTAGTAAAATACAAATTTTTGACACTGCACGTTTGGTGATTCCATTGTTTGTTTTTATGGAAACTACACGCACGATATCATCGTAACCAGGAAACATTTCACTGATTCTTCCCACTGAAAAGCGGCGCGGCGCGTTGTTGTCTACCAGTAGAACAAGTAGGCCTTCTCTGATTGGATGTGGATTAGGTTTACGCCATTTATTGCGAGCTTGCAAATGTGTGATGTATTCTTGTTTCCACTTCTTCCAAAAATGCTGAGTAATTTGCTGAAGATGTTGGAAGAAACTGAGGCGATTTGATGGTGTTGACATAAGATTTTCATCAAAAGCTGATCTTATTAGTCGTCTAGTTAAGAAATGTGGCGGAGTAAATGGGTTTAAGTCGTGGGGATCACTACTTAAGGAATACAGAGGACGTGAATTAAGTATAGATTCAATTTGCGTAAGAACTGTTGAAAATTCCTCGAATGTTAAAATAGTATTTCCTACTACGCAAACTAGATGACGTTTCATACACCGTATGTTTGATTCCCAGAGGCCACCTATATGTGGAGACCTTGCAGGGATAAATTTCCACATAATGTTATTTCCCTCACATGACATATTTGCATCAATTTGTGATATTCAAGTTTGAAATTCTATTTTTAGACGCTTTAACATGGAATTTGCGCCGACAAAATTCGTTCCGTTGTCGGAAAGTATTTTTTGTGGTACTCTACGCTTCTGCAGATAAGTCAGACACCACCTCTAAATGTATAGCCTTTGTGCACAAACACACAAATAAACAAGCATAAGTTTTAAACACTTTATATCCACGTGATCGCCGCTTGCGTCCTTTAAAGGGACCTGCAAAGTCTACGCCCGAAATTGAAAATGGAGGCCATGGGTTAATTCTGTGCGCAGGTAAATCTCCCATTAATTGAACATATGGTTGTGGGTTTGATTTAAAGCAGATCGCGAAGTTCCTCACAATTTGTCTGGTTAGGTTTCCCCCTATTGGCCAATACTTTTGTCTAATTGAAAATAAAAGTTGCTGAGGGCCACAATGTAAATTTATTTTGTGGTAAAATGAACATATAAGTTTTGTAATGTGATGTTGAGGAAGAATGATTTGGTGTACTCAATCGAATAATTGATTTGAATTTCTCAATCTTCCACCAACTCTTAATAATTGATCGTCGCCCATGAATGGACAGAGCGCTAAAATTTTAAAATTTGCATTTAAAAGTTTATTTGAGTTTAACTGATTAATTTCGGTGGGAAATGTTTGTATTTGTACTAGTTTGACTAAAAATGCTAAAGTTTCGTTATACTCTTGTGCTTCAATTTGATCTGAATAACTTGTTATCTTTTTCAATTTGTTAATAAAGCGTACGCAATATGCAAAAATACGAATTGTTTTTGATGTGTAAGATGCAACAAGATGCAACTTTTTGTTCTTCGCATAGTTTAACTAAATTAATGCATTCTTCGGGATACTGATTTGAATTTAACCACCGCGGTCCGTGCCACCATAAATTAAAACAATCTGAATTTTCTGGAAAAATGCCACGGGATATCAGATCCGCTGGATTATCTGATGATTGTACGTGGTGCTAATCTTCTGATGACGTTAAATGCTGAATTTCCGCGACTCTATGAGCGACAAAGATTTTCCATCGACTAAGACAAGCCTTTATCCATGATAACATAATTTTTGAGTCTGACCATAGAAATATTTTATCAAAATTAATGTTTAAAATATTGCGAACACAATTGAATAATTGCGCTAGTAATAGGCTTGCGCACAGCTCAAGTCGGGGAATTGTTACTTGTTTAATTGGAGCAATGCGACATTTCGCTGCTAAAAGTTTGATTTTTATATCATTGGTTTTATTGATACTTTTAAGATAGATGCATGCTCCGTATGCCTTCTCGGATGCATCAGCAAATCCATGCAACTCAGTGTACGTGTGATTCTACATTGTTTCTATGAGAATCATATTTTTTCCATTCTTTATAAATTTTGGAGGAAACTGGATCATCCCAGTTGTATTTCAATTTCCATAAGCTTTGAATAATTAACTTAGGAATTACTGTTAAAGGGCTCACTAAACCCAAAGGATCAAACAATTGTGCTGTCTGGCTAAGTATAGACCGTTTAGTGCAAGTTTTTTCGAGAGTAATTTTAAACGTATATCTGAATTTGTCTGCGAGTGTGCTGTAAGAAATGCTAAGTGTTTTGGATTCATTGTCAAATATGTTAATGTCAAAGGAAAAACCCTGCCGAATTTAAGATTTTTGAAATATTTAAGCAACGAGCTACCAACACATTGAGGTCGTTGCATCCAGTCAACAAATCGTCTACATACATGTCTTCACGTATCATTTTTGCTTCTTCAGGGTATTCAATTTTGTGTAAATTTGCTATTTCGAATAAGCATCGTACCGCAAGATATGGTGCAGAGGCTGTCCTATACGTAATGATATTTAGCTCATAAGTTTTAAGATTTTCATTTGGATGAGTTCGCCACAAGATCTTTTGAAATGACCTTTGTTTTGGATCTATAATTACCTGCCGGTACATTTTTTTAACATCGGCAATTGCAATCCAACGACACTTTCTAAATTTAATTAGTAATGTAAATATATCCGATTGAAGTGTTGGACCTACGTATTGAATATCATTAATAGACTTAATATTTGACGACTTGGCGGATCCATCAAAAACAACTCTGAGTTTTGTCGTGGTGCTATCGTCTTTAATCACACAATGGTGTGGAAGAAAATATTCATTACTGCTACTTGTATCGGAAATTTGTGTCATATGTCCAAAGCTCAAATATTCACTCATAAATTCTGAGTACATTGCCTTTTGACTAGAATTTATAATCAGACAATTTTCTAACGAATAAAATCTTCTGGCGGCATGCAATCGTGAATCACCTAAATTATTGGAAATATCTTTGAACGGGATTGAAACAAGAATCTACCTGACTCATTGCGACGAGTGGTTTTTTTAAAGTATGTTTCCCAAAAAATTATCTTTGGGGCTTAATCCTATCAAGTTGTTTTGAATATCTTTTAACTGCCAAAATCTCTCCAATTGTGAGTTAATGGATAAACAAGAGATAACCTTTATATTTGTATTGCTAAGGGGAATCGTTCCGGAAACAACCCAACCAAATTGCGAATTTTGTAATTTTAATTGGGAATTTTGTATCATAACTTGACCATCAGTCAAGATGTTCCAAAATAGAGTAGAGCCAATAAGCATATCAATCGGTTTGGACATATAAAATTCATTAGCGAGTGTAATGTTTTCTAGAATATTATAATAAGTATTTTCGAATGTAACTTGTGGTAAATTATGCGTTAATCTATCAAGTATCAAGCAAGATAATTCAGTAGTGTAAAAGGATGTACGTGACGATATCTTTACTGTAGTGCAATAATTTAAATTTGACATATTTTGACCTATGCCCGTTACTTGGTGGTTTATTTTATGCTTATTTATTTTTAATTTATTTGCTAATGCACTGGTAATAAAATTTGACTGAGATCCAGAATCTAATAGGACACGAACTAAGTGTTTTCTTTCAAATTGATCGAAAATATGCACTTGAGCGGTACATAATAATGTTAAATTATTTTTGATTGTTGAACAATTGACAACTGCGGAGGACGAATCGGCTACAAATTCACTTGTCTGAAGACGTTCTACCTCCTTCAAAATGAAGAAGTGTATTATGTGGTGATTTGCACTTGCGACAATGAGAAAACCTGCATTCTTTAACATTATGTCCCTTACGCAGACAATTTACGCATAACCTTAATGATTTTACAGTGTTGAATCGATTATTTATGGTTTTACTGAGAAATTCACTACATTGATTATTGTAATGCTCTTTATTACATACTGGACATACTTGTAATGAAACTGACGTGCTTGCAAATGACTTTGTTGTGAGCCTCTGTTTATTTTGATTTCCCTGAGATGATTTTCCAGTTTCAAATATAGTTGACTTTTCCAATAGGAACTTAATTATGTGCATGCAATCTGGCAATTCATCTGCTTTAAAGTTATTGTTTAAATACATATCCCAATCTGTATTTGTACGTCTATCTAATTTTGATAATATATAGGGAATTAAAAAAAAAACAGAATTTTTGGTAAATAATTTTAAAGATTCTAGGCTATGAATGTATTGTTCAAGGCTATTTGCAGTCGATTTTAATGATGTGTGATCTATATTAAACATATTATTCGCGTGCGCGTAAATTATTCTCCGGCGTTTATTGAACCGTTCCTTTATAACTTTATGTGCAACTAAATAATTTGTTTCGGTGGTGTCTAAGGCCTCTATCGCATTCAAAGCATCACCGGTCAAGGCTGATCGCAAATAACACAACTTTTGAACATCGGGAATTGAATTGTTATTATGAATTAGTGCGTTAAATGCATCCTCAAATAGACGCCACTTGGTAAAATCACCATTAAATGATGGCAAATCTATCATCGGGAGTTTTACATAATCGGTGGAGATTTAGTTTTACTGGTTATGTCATGATTGGAAATATTCTGAGAGTTTAATAATGCTGTTGCACTACCTAACAGCTGATCAATTAATGACTCTAATTCTAAGCGAATTTTAAATTCATCAATCGCACTTGTTTCAATTGCCAATTGATTCAAGTCAAAATGTTCAGAATTACTCTGTAATCGGTTTATACGTCGAGAAATTGTTTCAAAATCGGCTTTATTTAATTCGCGATTTGAATATTCATTTATGAATTCTTCAAACGCAGTCAATTGCGATATGAATGCGTTTCGTTTGTCAATTAATTGTTTTTCGTTAACACGCGGCGGCATTTTGAATCTATACAAAATTCGAAGGGATTGGAAAGATAGGAAAAGCACTTACTCTTATCAACTTTGCTGTAGATGCAGCCTACACTTGGTATGGACTCGAACTCCTATGTGGATTCGATGCTTGTGTTGCAATTCATTGCTGGTGATTGTTGTAGTATTGATGAATAAACATCCGGTTCGAAGGACCATTTGTTGTGGCCACAATATACAAAATATTATTGTATATTTGCGGACCCGATTGATGCTTGTTCAATGTTAAAATAAACGCTTAATAAATTTGGTTTTACTGTTTATTTAATATATAAATTTACCGACAGTTATCACCCAAGTACCAAGAATAACAAAAGTGTAGTGACAAAGTGTACTTGTGCGATGTCGGATTTCAACTGAATATTATTTACAAATATATTTACAATTACAACTATTTAGGGGTAATAAACAGATTAATAAATGTTTGGGTTCCAAGAAACGAAGCCACATGGTTGAACATAGGGATTAACTAAAGTGGGTAAAATTCCATTTCTAGGAAGCAATAATAAAATAAATGCTACAATCATAAAAGGATTAAAACTATAAACATAAAAGGGTAGAACATAATTAATACACGAATAATTTTACAATCATATACAAAATAAATATTTACAATTATAATATGGTCAAGCCTGTAATATAATAATAATTTGTCGGAGCCAACAAGTAAATTTGAATAATTATTTAGTAGTTACAGAGAAATAGTATTATTTAACATCAAATTGTACAAATACAATATTATAAAAAAAATCTCTAAAAATTTATTTTACTTGTTACTTTTAAATATGTAAAAAATGTTTTCAACGTTTTATTGTTTATCATTAATTAAAATTCCTGACGATGAGGTACAGTACAAAATAATACATAAATAAATTATTTTAAAAAAGCACTACAACTAGGCGAAACTATAAAAATGTGTTAAAAGCATATAAATATAAAAATGGTTTAATTTTGACTGTAAATATAATCTCAACTATAAAAATATATTATATTTTATTTGCATAACAAAAAAAAAACTTAACTTAAAAAATAGATTAGCATAGCCCAAGTCTTATTTAGAGAAAACTTTAGAAAAATTGAGATAAGTAATTAGTATCTAGTACAAAATATTTATCGTCAATTAACTATTAGAATTTAAATTTAAACGTACCTAAAGGTGTTGTGTAGCAATGGTTTATGGTTAAGCGTTGTAGGTATTCAAGTATCATGTAATATTTAAAATCAAATATGTATGCATTAAATATTATGGTGCGAATGCCGAGCGGTGCAATAAAAATGATTCAGTCCAACAATTGGAAACAATTTTTAATGACAAGTCGGGCCCTGTTATTTTGCATAAAAATGAACTTTTCGTGCTGTATTATGAAATATAAATTACATTTTTTGCAATGTAATTGGTTTATCAGTAATTGGAGAACCCCCGGTTTGTAGGGGATGTGATAATACTATTGGAATTGTAAATCACATTGTCATTTCATTTCATCGAATGTCATTGCCGGTTGGAAGAATCCAGTGTTCAATTATAATCTATACATTCAGAACATTTTTTACGCTAGTTGTATGTATAACTAGACACTTATAAATATGTAATATGATATATTCTAATTTTATTTGTTTAATAAAAGTCATTTTTGTTTTAAATGGTATTAATATTTTTTTAAATTTAATATTATCACTTTTGAAAAGTATAGTACAAAAGTATAATATGGAATTATTATTTTAAATAAATAAAATTATAGTTTTTAGAAGACAAAATGTAATTAAAATTATGTAGCTCATAAAAGCAACATGAAATATAATTCTCTTGTTAGATAATTTCTTATTCAACGAGGGAGAAACTTACCTCCATTACAACCCCACTTATATTAAGGGGTTGTTCGATTTGGACGCATCGGACCATCGCAGTTAATAATGCGATTGCACAAATCCTCAGTGATGAAAGGAAGATCAGATTTCTACCAAAACTCAATAGGATTAGCACCGCTGCTGCATACATTATCAAGCACTTAATCGAATGATTTTTATCATACACTTAACAGAACACAACTAGGACTTTTGCCAGTCTCACATAACAAACTGAATTAATGAGCTTGTAATTTGAAATTTAATAGTTATCAGTGCCGGTAATTTTTTTTATGTTGGGTGGTTCAAGTACTTAATGTATTTACATTTTGATATGTTTACGAGAATTATGTAATAGTTTATCCTCTTATCGTAAGCTATAAATAATTAACAAACCTTAAAATTGTTTATGATTAGTAATTATTAGTAATAATAACTGGATGACTTTTGAAATAATAATATGTAATGTATAAAAGTAAATATTTATTGTAAAATTATAATTTTGTTTATTAATATTTTGGTTAATTAATAAATAAATAATTTACTTTTTTTACTCATGTATTTTTCCTTATTTTTTAAATGGAAGTGCATATATATTATATAAATACTAAATTTTATTTGCTAAAACTTTTATCTTTACTAAATTTTAATGTAACATTTGATCAACAACTCTAAATATTAAATAGAATAATGACAAATAATAAGTTGAACACCATTGAAGGTTTAAAATAGGAATCTTTACCAACAAGTGCAATGAATGCAAATTAAAATGCAAAATGTCAGACTTACTCAAAATTATTTAGAATTAGTATTGCAACAACTATTGTTAATATTTTATGTTATTTTTTGTAATTTTTTTATTAATTGTGTACTCATTCTCTATCTATAGGCGTTTTGCCGTGAGAAACTGTACATACCATCGATCAAATAGCGGTTATATTTCCATCTCTTTCTATTTTTGGGTGGTTGCGGAAATCTCACAAAAACGTACCGGTCGTAAACGGTTACACATGTCATTATTTTTTTTTAATTATTAATTTAGTAAATTATTTGCTATATAACTATTTACTTACATAAAATATTAGTTTTTATACTAACTATTTTCATAATCATTTTTGACAATTTTTTAAAGGTCATATTCAAATTTGACATACCGGGCATATTAAACTGCTTGCAACAGCGGTTTTAAGTTCACCTCGCTGGTTGGTACATTTGGAGTCAAAAGTAAATAACCGGCAAATTGCAATAACGCAACTGTTAAAACCATTTGATACCACAACATCAACGGTATCCCACTGCAAAATGCTTTATGTAAATATTGTAGCATATTTTTGTATTTTAAATTGTATTTGTATATTGTAGAAATTATTCCATATCATGTAAATGATCTAAGAAGATTAATAAATTCTATTCTATCCTATACAAGAGTAAATAGTTAAAAAAAGAATGCTTCTAGGTTTTATTTAAAATACTGGCTACTTGTAGCCTTTATCTAAAATACAAACTTCTGGTAATCTTTTTTAAACTGAGTGTAGATTTTGATAGTAGTTTTGCACGTAATTTTATATTTTTTATTAAAATTCTCCACAAGCTTATATAAGATTGTATTAAATAAAACACATTTCTTTTTCAACCATACCCCTCAAATTGATCAGTTTTATACTAATAACTGAAATATTGTTCAACTTGTTGATTTAAAAGCTGTGTTAATTCAGAAATTGCAATCTATAAACGATCCATAAAAGTCGCCAACAAAACAAACAAACAATATAACAAGCATTGACAATAAAAAACACTAAAATTTAAATCCATATGTTCAAAACGATTGTTATCTATATGAAAGTAAATTAGCCTTAATGGGTTAAAATTAAGGTTAGAGTTGGGTCAGTAATGAAGCACTAAAAACTGTAAAAACTCGCGAGTTCGATTCCCAAAATATACAAAAATAATAACTTACTTTTTATCCACCGGAATGATTTGGAACCCACTACAAAAATGTAGTAACGTAAAATAGCTGTAAAACGCACAATAAAATGATTTAGTCTTAAAACAGTAAAATGTAATATAATAAAAAATGCATTGTCTAATCAAATTTTAATATTTACAATGCACAAATTTTAGCAACAGATACTACTAATTAAAAGAAACCTTGTCCGCAACATAATAAAAAACTTCTTTATTTCTGGTAAATTCAATTAAAAATTCAATTTATCAATTTGCTATTTTTAGGTGGCTTGACATACAAATTTTGAACTATTCTACTACAAATTATAATTTATCAATTTTATTCTGAAAGTAGAAGCCCACAATTTATTAAATTTGCTGAATTTTGTATATTGGCTATATGTCTCCAACGTAACTCTGAAGCAAGCTCGTAAATTTGAGACAACTTATTATTATTTGTTTTTTTTTATTGAAAAGGTAGGAGGAACTTGACATGTTACTACAGCATAAAAATTCTTTCAAATTTTAACAAATAAAACTATATCACAAATTAAATGAAAGTGTTAGTGAACCAGATAATAAGTCTTGTCTGTATCTACAGAGCACATATTCTCACAATTAACAGGTGCGATTGTATATTGTTGTGTTTTGAGGTACATATTCAAAAACAGCTTGTAAAGTAATAACACAAAGCTAAACCCTAAAGTATTGGCTCTTGTAACCAAAAAAAAGTAAACATTTGATTAGATGACAAAACATCTAATAGTTCTTTTGAAAATTGTCTATAAAAATATCTAAACGCAAAAATTTGCAACATTACACTAATATTGTAAAATATCCAAACCATTTATCAATTTTGGATTGCCAATCTACTTCATTCTTGGAAACAATATTTAATATAAGGGAGTATATACATTTTCTTATATGCAAATGTTATTTAAAAATACTTTTAAAGCTAGATCAACAACATGATTGTTTCAGAAAAGATTATAAAAAATGTAACTCTATTTAGACATAGATTTGTTGTTTAGTTTAATATTTTGTAGCATTACAGGTTTGGCTTGATTGCTGCTTGCTGCTTGCTTACCTGTAAAATAAAATATATTGTTTTAACATAGGCAACCAAACTTACATAAAAAAATATATTTTTGTTTTTGTTATGTCAATAAGTTTGATTTTATAATTGTACTAATCAAGTTTAGAAAAAATTAGTTATTTACAAGGTTATTTAGAAAGTCTAAATACAAAAATGAAATACGATGCAAAATTATACAAGCCAATAAAATAATAGGTATGTATCTACACGCTATTAGAAAATCTTAACAAGTCTCACAATAAAATAAAATTTTAAAAAACACCTTTTAACAAATCTAGGAAAAATCGTAATAAAGCATAAAAAATCACAACAACTAATATATAAGGTTTTCCAATAAGATGTTTCATTTTGATATTAAAAAAAACGGGTATTTTTTAAGAGAAACCAATAAATGTTTATTTCATTGTAAAGAGGAAGGTATGCCATTAACATTTAAAAACGACATCAGTGAAGTGGCCGCCACGGTTACGGTTGCAGAACCACATTCTTTTCATGAAATTTTCCATGACCAATTCGCACATTTGCGGCTAAATGTCCTCGATAACTTTACGAATTCCATCTTTTGAATCGATTGTGGAGCATTGGCATAGACCTTATCTTTCACGTGGCCCAAAAAAAAGTCTAAAAGTGTTAAATCACAAAATCTCGGTGACCAATTGTGATCACCTCTTCAAGAAACAACACGGTCAGAAAACTTATCTTGCAAAATTGCAATTGTTTTGTTGCTTGTGTAGCACGTAACGTCTTCCACATTAATATCTTCTAATTCCGGCCATAAAAAATCATAAATCATAGCTCGGTAGCGCTATCCATTCACCGTAACAGCTGCACCAGCCTCATTTTTAAAAAAGTAGGGTCCAATCACACCGCCAACCCAAAAACCGAATCAAACAGTGACACGTTGAGAATGCAAAGACTATTCAACAATCATTCTTGGATTTTCTGAGCCCCAAATGCAACAATTCTGCTTATTAACGTAGCCTCCAAGGTAAAAATGGGCCTCATCACTGAAGATGATTTTTCGATAAAATTCCGGATTATTTTGATGCATTTGAAGGACCCAATCAGCAAAAGTACGACGTTTATGGTGATCGACCGACTCTTGAGTTCTTGTGTTAACTGAACTTCAAAAACCTGTTTTCTTCAACACTACAGGCTACATCAGCATTATTCTCATGTGTTCTTGAGCGATGCACACGGTTTCGATTATTCACATCACAAACTTGTCCCAACAGCTCAAATTTTTCCACCAGGTTTACTATTGCCGGCCAAGAAGGTGCTTTACGACGACCAAAAAGTGCTATAGTTTTGCAAATTGAGACTAAAATTTTGTCACCATTTTTGTAGTAAATTTTAATAATTTCAATGCGTTGTTGAAACGTGTATTGTTCCATTTTTAATAATGGCGTAGTTTTTACTTGTCAAATGTCAAAAGATAATAGCTTTAAAATTGACAACTGCTCAAATAGCCAGCTATTCAAAATAAAATTTCTTATTGGAAAACCCTTTAGTACGGCCAGTTCTACTAAATGTAATAATGTCGACTCTCAAATCTAACTCTACAATGAGTACCAAACAACAGAAAGAGGTAAACTAAAGAAGACAGGGGAACAAGGAATCTCCAAAGCAACAAGTAAAAGAAACTTAGAACTTGGAAAGTGAGTAACCAGAGAAGGCTGAAAAATAAGCACCGGACAATATTGCAGAACGTTTTAATCCAAAAATGTATATATACAGAGTGAGTCGGGAGAAAAGGACCAAACTCCAGGAGTGTATTCTACACGTGAAAATAATGTAAAAAAACTTAAATGTTAGTATCCAATTTTTATTTGTTTTCAAGTTATAGCATAATTAATTTTTTTTATCTAGTAGATGTTTGACATTCTAAAACATTTGATAGCTTTTTTGTTCTGATAATGTGTGTGTTTGTACGATTAAAATGTTACAAAATGCCACACATTTATTCAAATTTAGAATATTCAAATATAGTGTTTGTTTATAGTTTTTGTAATAGGAATCCTAATAAAATGTATTTATCAAAGTTTTCAACAAACTGTGCAAGACCGTAAAGCTTCACAGTGTTAACATAACATCTGAACAAGCTACTCGAAAAGATTTAGAAAAGGTAGAAGATCATCCAGCTGACGAAGAATTAGTATTCAATTGGGTATTCAACAAACAATAGTATAGAGTATAGTATAGAGATTTATTTATCCAGTTAGCAACTACATAAAGTTAATTGGGTATGTCAATTTAAAAAAAGTTAAAAATATTATACAGAAAATAAAATACAAAAATCAGTAACTAGTTACATAAAAGTATACAAGAAAGGACATAGTTTTCTGGTATAGTTAAAATACATATAAAAATATAACAAAAAAGTACAAACTTCACAATCTACATTATAAGGTACAATAAAAATAAAATACAACAATAAATTAAAAAATAAAATTATTAAAACAATTGAATGACGTTCATCTATGCATGAAGATTGTTTTTACACCAAACTTCAAATTCTTGTAACATTAAATTCATTTTATTAGTAAGATTTAAATAGTTGTCAGCTATAACAATAAAGGAAGTATCGTCCGCAAACATAAAAACCTTACCATTTTTTATATACTTTAGCAAATCGTTAATAAAAAGCAAAAATATTAGAGGACCGACCGTGCTGCCCTGGGGCGTCCCTGTGTTTGATTCGTAGGTGTCAGACATTTGATGTTCTACTTTTACTCTAAAGCATCTTTTGTTAAGAAATGACTTAATCCATGTACTTACTGGGTGTCTTATTCCTATTGCATTTATTTTTTTAATAATAAAATTATGATTTAAAGAGTCAAAAGCTCGACTTAGGTCGAAAAACACACCAATATTTTTTTTATTATTCAGATTATCATTAATAAATTGCACTAGTTCAATTGTTGCAGTTTCAGTAGAATGACCTTCTCTGAACCCATGTTGTTCATTTGCCAATAGTTTGTTAGTATTAAGGTAATCGCAAATTTGATTTGAAACAGCTTTCTCATATATTTTCGAGAAACAACTCAATAAAGAAATACATAGGTCTATAATTATGGATATTGTACGGATCATTTTTTTGTATATTGGAATTATTAGAGATTGCTTTAGCCAATCTGGAAATTCAATGCTTTAATAATTTAATCGGAATGTTGTCAACCCCTGTGCTTTTTTTGTTTGCTATTATCTGTATTATTTTAATAACGCTTTCCGTTGAGATAGGTTTGAAAAATATAGTAGTATTAGCAATGTTTGAGCTAGTGCATTGCATAGACAGCGTATTTTTAAAATACTTATTTAGTTCAATATTTGGATTTACTGATTTAGAAATAATGTTTGAGTTATGATTTTGTTTTTGTTCATTTATATTTTGAATATATTGTTTTTTAAATAATTTATATTTTAGATGTATTGTTTCACAACTTCTAGATTGTGATATGATGTTTGGTGTCAATCAAAGTTTTTTATTTATTTTGGTATACAATGTTACTTTAGCAGGAAATGTAACATCAAAACACAATTTAAAAAAATTCCAGAATTCAATACCTTTTAGTAGAAAATGTTTCGAAAGATGGTTGACAAATAATGTGCGAAATTTGTCCATATTTGCAATGCTAAAATTTCTTTTATGATTACTAACTTTGTCAGATAATTCTATTGGTGGACACTCTAGTTCATATTTTAATATAATTGCATGATGATCTGCTAAGCCTGGATCTTTTAAATTATAAGAAGTACTGCATAAATTAGAAACCATATAATCAATTGAAGTGCTACTTTTTATTCCGTCTGCTCGTGTAAATATTCTGGTAGATTCGTGGACTAAACATGTAAGATTATGCGAGGAAAACATATTTTTTAGTATTTTTGTTTGTATACTATTTATATTTAATTTATTTATATTGAGGTCACCAGATACTATGACATTTTTAAATTTATTTTGTATATCTAACAAGATGCTGGATAAGACATCAATAAAAATATCAAAATCACCATATTGCGATCTGTATATTGATAGTACGCATGTATCGTGTCCTATAGATATAGCTGAACATTCTATAGATAATTCAACTGATTTCTTTACAATATATAAAATGTCTTTGCATACATTAGCAAGACTGCATTTGACGTAAATTGCGCTACCGCCATGAATATGAATTTGTCTACTAAAATGTGAAATTAGTTTATAATTTTCAATAATTACTGTGTTAATATGATCATTGCACGACCAATGTTCATTGATGCACAATATGTCAGGTTTTATTTCTTCTAAAAAAACTTCTAGAGGGATAGTTTTATTACTTAAGCTTTGAATATTTATATGTACCAGTGTCTTTGTATTAGTTTTTAGTTTGAGTTCGTTTCGGAGGCAGTCGGTAGAAAATTTCTTTTAAAAGTAAATCTTCGTATCGCTACTCATGCTGGCCATATTGACGGGTTATATGCTTCATTTATTTGTTCAAATGGAAAGGATATTTTAAACGATGATGCCCACTCTGTTTTATTATGTAATTCACAGGTAAAATTAATTTCTGGTGCTACGGTTTTGAGATATTGTTGAAGAGCTGCTGTTGTTGTTGCATGATGTAATCTGGATGCATGAATATGTCCATTTTTGGAGATTGTTGTAATTGCTTATGTGTTCTTATTCGAGCCTATTATTGGTGGAGTTCTTTTGTTATTGCGTTTGTCGGAATCAGATGGTTGTATAGTTGGTTTCGGATTAATTTTATTTAAATTTAAATGTACATCACTTTTTGTGTTTACAGTTTTCTTTGGTGTAATAAATAATTTTATTTTATTGTTATTACATACATTGCTTACAGTACTAGTAGATGGCACTGTATGGTCATTTGAATTAACAACTTTACTATTCTTTTCAACATTGGTAGGTTTGTATCCAAGATGAGTGGAAAGAAGTTGCATTTTATTGTTATTTTCCGATTTTAACAAAGAAATTAATAATTCTTGATCACTTACTCTTTTCTCTAAGTGGTATAATAGTTTGTTCATAATAATTGGAGATTTATATTCTTCTTTTAAATTGTCACATCGTATCACATCATGATCGATTGCATCTATAAACTTTTCACTATCATCTTCACTTTACACTTTTCACATATTTTATTATTTAAAACACTACTTAAAGCACTGTTTTTCAATTGTTTCGGTATATTTATAAATACAATTATGTCTATCAATGTTTTTTTATTTAGTTTGTTGAGTTCAATTGCCAATGCGTCTGACTCGGCCGCCATCTTGAATAAACACACTCCACAAGCAAGGCTTACATCCATACCATGTACAGAGAGTACAGCTCCTACAACCAGAAGATTATCCTAAACGTATAAAATTTTGTTGGTAGATAAATAATAATCCTCGTGTTGTAATGCGCATACTTTTTACAGATGAAACAACATTCATCCGTAACGGCATTATTAATACTCACAACTGTTATGTATGGTCAGACAAAAATCTCCACGCAACAGTCAAAAGTAATTTTCAACATAAGTTTTCGGTAAACGTGTGGTGTGGTATGGTCGATAGTTATTTAATTAGGCCTTTCATTTTAGAGAATCGCTTCACAGAAGCCAACTACTTAATTTTATTACAAAATGAATTTCACGGACTACTAGAAGATGTTCCTTTAACATCAGAATGCACATGTACTACCAGCACAATGGAGCTCCTGCACATTTTGCTCGTCAGGTCAAGCAACATTTGGACAAAAAGTTTCCAGGCCGTTGGATTGGTTGCGGTGGTCCTATTAGTTGGCTTCCAAGATCTCCAGACCTCACAGCAATAGATTATTGTTTATGAGGCTGGTTCAAAGATGAACTGACCAAAGTAAAAGTGGACACTCGGGATGGACTAATTTTACGTATTAGAAATGCTGCAGCCAATCTTAAAGATAGACATGACTCCATCAGAAGAGCAACAGGCGCCCTTCGTAGACAAACTAGAAAATGTTTAGAGGTAAATGGAAGTATTTTTGAACATTTATTATAAGAACGCTATGATAACCAAAACGTTAATTTATGAAGTTTTGTTTATTTTTAATTACGCTGAAACTTAAAAACAAATAAAATTTGGAACAACATTTAAGTTTTTTTTCATTATTTAATCTTATAGAATACACTCTTGAAATTTCTTTTCACTAACATTAATTTAATGAAAAACAAAAGTTTAAAATCAGTTACTCAAACCCAATCCAACTTCAAAGCGGCCAACCAAATACAGACAATTGTTTCGGTTTTTCACAAATCCTCATCAAAGCATCTTATTTTATTCAAATTATTCAGTGTACGATGATATTGGCGTTTAGTAAAATAAGATGTTATATAAATCTGCGGATTACGATTAAAGTTATTTGTTTTTCAAATACAATTAAAGTTACGGATGAGTTAATTATTGAATTATATGTTGCATTTTTTTATTAAAACTAGATAAAAACCTATATGGTGTATGAAAACTGGGATATGTTATTGAACATTTGAAATACGTTTGTTATAATTGTAAATGTTTGAAGGTTTGTTTACTAAAACGAGTTAATAGTTTTTAATTTAAAAAACTTTGTTGCAATTAATGTGTTTAATTATACTTACTTAATTTATATTGTATTGCGGTTTTTGCAAATGATGATTTATGATGTTGTAGAAATAGAATAAATTAAACTGATTGGCATGTTAGCCATCCTTGCCAAACTGAAACAAAATGTGTATCAACTCCTGTTTTTGGGTTATTTGGAATGTGTTCTTGGATATATTTATTGTGATATTAGTGTTTGTTTTGTTTACTAATTAGTAGTACCGCATGGCCTGCAAAAAACAGCAAGCCACCTAATCTAAGGTAAATTGTTGACTAAGTGTGTTCATTGCAGTGTGATGTTTATTTTATTTGCTACACGTTTTATTTTATTTTAGATTTTTTTATTTATAATAGGTTTTATTAAATGTGTGAACTAAGTTTTATGGATTAATCTTATACAATTGACGTACGTGTTGTACTATTTATATGGTTATTTGAAAATGTACAACCATAGTGGATTAGAATGTTGTACCATTTATTCAACGGATTGCAACGAATTTCCAAAAAAACAAAGATTAGGTCACTCCTGGAAATTGATTTAAAACATTTTTGTAAGCGGAAACCTCCACGGTCACTAATTGCTTCTTTTTTTTTCGTATCAGCATTGCTGATTTTTCTTCCGGTTTACCGTTTTTGATTTATCAACGGAAGAAAATACAAGCTTTCTTTCTTAGATTTTATCATCGTGGTTAACAATCTTTCTGCTTCTATCTAACAATCCAGTTTGCAATAGACGCAAATATTCGTCTCCCTCATATGCATCTTTTTGTGTATGTTCTAAATGAACCGTAACCTGTCAGAATTTGTCGCAGCCAAAAAACAACATTTTAGTGATTAAATTTTACTTATTTATTTAAATTTGATAAGCCTTTTTTTGTTCATTGACCTCAGCATTTGCAAACCATTTTTTTTTTGGCATTGACTTTTTCTAACAGCTAACAACTAACAGCTAATCTTCTCAATTATAAAATAGTATCTTCTTTTAACAACAGCTACAATGCTGCTACAGTAGTGAACAAAGTACAGTAGAACAAAAATCAACTTCTTTCCGCTACGTCTGACTTTATTTTGAAAGTTTATTGAAATCTACTTCCGACTCTCTGTTATTTATGAAAGTAGAAAACATCCCCGTACACCTGATTGCTTTTTATCCCGTATACAAACATTTTTGTCAAATTTCCAACAATGGGCCAGGAAATGCATAACAAAAAAAAAATGCATTAAGTATCTACCATTCACTATTTTTAGCAAAAATTAATTATTTAATAAACATATGGGGAAAAACATCAAAAACAAACATACAAAAATACAAAGACAACAGAACAAAATTCTAAAAATAATACACAAACTACCAAAACTAACACCAACAGAAGAAGTATACAAAAAAATTAACAAAACAAAGATAAACAAAAAAATACAAACAGAAAAATGCAAACTAATATACAAAATTAAAAAAAAAGAAATTAAAACCAACCTCCAAATAAAAACCAACAAAAAGATTCACGGACATAATACTAGAAGAAGAAGCAATATACATGAACACACAACAAGGACAGAAAAGGCAAAACAAACAATACTAGGCAATGGACTAGTCACGTACAATCAACTGCCTCAAAGTATCAAGAAAAATAAAGAGCTATAATGAATTCAAAATAAAAATAAAAGAACACTATATATTAAAAAGATCAAAACAAAGAAATGAATAAAGTAGATAATACAAACAACATAAACAACAAATAAGAAGAATTGAAACATAAAATGGTGCCCCAAATACGAAGCTCTGCAGCCATCCATATGGAGACGGTGTAGAGCAGCAAGTGGTGAGAAAACAAAATAAAATATAAACTATAAATATGTAAATATATTATTATAAGCAACAATAAAAAAAAAAAAACTATTGCATCACTAGAAGCAATAATAAAAAATTAAATATCAACCTTCAAAAAGAATGAGAAGCTGAACTTGCAATGCCATACCAAAATATACCGATTTAAAAAAAAAATCTTATTTCAAACAACTTAAAGCTATAAAAAACAATTCAAATAACGTAGCAAATGAAGTAAGACCGCATAGAAGCAGAACATTAATTGTGAATAATAATCTACGTAAATGTATTATATGTGAAGAAAACCATATACTTTTCAAACGCAATAAATGTATAAATTTAATTACACTAAAACAAACAAACTTCGTAAAATTTGAGAATGTCTGTTACAATTGTCTAGGGCAAGCCCATGGCGTAAATGAATACCAATCAACAAACTGCCGCAAATGCAATAAACAAATTATTTGTTATTGCATTTTAAGGCCTGGTACTTCACTTCTCTTTAACAAATGATACCTATCATCTATTGTGTTAATATCAGCTCCAATTGTCGAGAGTTGGCAAAACTAAGACAGATATTTTTAACAGTTAGTATTACAATTAATGAATGAAGCTTTTCTAGCAGCATTTTTCATAGCTCGGCGTAGCTTTGTTGCAGAAATCTACAGTAATAACGCCACAAACTTTATTGGGGCTAAAAGACAATTTGATGAATTTTATCTCTTTCTCAACCATTCTAATAATGCAACCATATTTTAAGATTCATTAAGCACCAAATACATAAAATGACATTTAATTCCACCTCGTGCTCCTTGAATTGGCAAACAATAGGAAGCAGCCATAAAAAGTATAAAAAAATTATGCTTCACTTATGAAAAACTGTATACACTGCTAACTCAGATTAAATTTGTTCTGAACAACCATTAATTCTGGGACATTTTTTAATAGAAGCTGTCAATTACATACTCACATATGGAAAAGATGTTCCACAAAATATATATTGGAGTAGTTCAATAAGTGGACAAAGTAGTATTCTAATAATACTGTTCTACGTTTCAAAACAGCTCGTCATCATCAAAGAATATAACACCGCTCTTTACAGACTTGGACAGATCGAAGCAGTACATCCAGTATCCGATGATATTATCACAAGTGTCAACATTTGTGCCACTTTCGGAAACTTTCAGCGTCCCGTCGTAAACTGTGAAATTATAATGAATAAATACTTTAATTATTTTGTTATTAAAAAAAACGGCATTTAATAAGTGGCGGTATCTTTCTTTTCTTATCGATTGTTTTAGAATACCTACGTTCTTAAAATGACAGCTGCATAAATTTGCATAAGATTGCATTTATTATTTTATTTTTTTGTGTAGTATTGTTTATGATTATTATTGTGCAAATGTCTATTCAATGTATTTTACAACATTCGGATTATTTATTTCAATAACTCCATTTGTTTCCATTAGTACTATCTGTACCTACCAGCTATTTTTCCCAATTTTAAATAGTTTCTTCCTTTAAATACTATTTTGAATTATTATTAAATTAATTGTCACCTTAAATACAACTGTATATTTAGCGTTGTTGTTCTATATAAACATTATATTTTACAATAACCGTGCATTTTAATTTTTGTTAAAGAAAAATGTTGTGTAGCATAAAATTTTCTTCTTGAACCTAGTTGGCCATTTTGTGTTTAGAAACAGCCTCGGCAGAACTGTAACTTTTTTTAGCGCTTTTTTTGTTGTTGTTTTGACGTGTAATCATTGATTTAGTTATATTTGAAGATTTTTTCAATATTGCACTATTATGCAACCGTTTTGCACTTTCTAAGACGTTTTTATATATAGCTTTATATTTGTTTATAGTATTTTATATAATACTGTTGTTTCCACTTAATGACAGCATAATAAAATTAAGATTTTGTGACAATTTTAATATACCTGCAGTTATCCAAGCTAGTCTTAATTTGCTATTACTATTATTGTTTTTTTTTTTTTTTAATTTTTGGAAATAAAATATTTAAATGAAAATGAATAAAATTTTATTAACATTTTTGTTCTAATTTTTGTTTTTTTTAATTTTTTCGCTAAATGTTATAGCAATCTGAAAACGTCTGATTTCATTTTTTAGACTCAGATTGATTAATAGTCTCAGTTATAGTAAGTAGCTGAGCATGATGGTCCGTCAATCCATTTATTACCACCTCACCAATGCTATTTATTTTTTAAGTAAATATTGACAATGCAGTTTTATAATCTTGTTAGAGTGTTAATCTTTGGAACCATATCAAATGTGTTTAACAAGTAAGTTAATTGTTTAACTTCTTTTTTGGTTTCTAAAAAGTTATTGTTAAAATCCCCCAAAAGTATTATGGGTCTGTTACTTTTATTACTAAGTTTTAATAAACGTTCATTCAACTTTATGAAAAATATATTTAAATCACTTTTAGGACTTCTATATATAGTAATTTCTACACTCCAATTTTACAGCTGTATTTTCGAAATCTTTTTCTACACATTTTATATATAAATTGATTTTGGTTGCATTAAATTTATTGGCAACAAAAATTAATACACCACCATTTTTAAAACTAGGTCTACAATAATTAGTTGACTATATAGTACCCAGATATTGTGATTGAGTCTATTTGAGTTTCTTTCAGTCCATTATATCATCTACATATACTTTTATATTATTAACTTTATTATCTTTAACTTGTACATTTTGGTGAAAAATTGTATAGCTTTTTTCTATGTTAACATTAGTTTTTTGTTTTATATTATTCAGTTCTTGAGAATTGCAAAATGCGTCTATATTTTCTGCTCTAATAAAACTTTGTTTTGTTGATTTATTGTATAAAATTTTCCGAAAACACCTTATGTTGGTTTATTGTCTTAGCGATGAAGTCTTTGCATAAAGTTATATTACATATAATACACAACAAATCACAGTATATGCAAAAAATTGCTTATCCAACTTGATAGATGATGAAGAACAGAGTGAAAGTGAGTTTATGAGCTGGAGCTTTAGCTGTTGTTGAAACTCATTTAGAATTTAAGCAAATGTATATATTACGTAATATCAATACGTTTATAAAGTACGTTAACTTGGTTGAACTAAAAGACACTAAAACTACACCAGTAACCTGATAAGGTTTGCGTGTTCTCAACAGACTACTAACATCAATGTCCTTGCTTTACTTTACCACATTCTGCAAAACATATAGCATACAACCCATTAATAATGCCGTTATTACAGTGCAAACAAGTAAATACGACAATTTATGTCAACCATTATGTCTTTCTTCAATAGAACTATTAATAAAAACAAACAATTAAGAAAAAACATTGCTTAAAATTTAGTATGCTAACTCCACTACTGGAAATACGTCGTCAGTATTATTAATGGGTTATTGACCAAGATCAAGTTTGTACTTTAATATAAAATTTAAGAACACAAGCGTACTGTACATTTAACTAAAGTAAGAATTAATGCTGCTAAACATAAAAAAAATCTCAACTAAAAATACATAAAAGCAAAAAAAACCATCCCATATTTGAAAAGTAAATTAGTACTTGTAAAAAACAAAAAAAATCAGAAAAATAACAACAAATTACTTAACGTACAGTAAAAACACCTAAAAGTTTCAAACGCGCCAGACAAGCTATAGAAACAAGTCCGAAACGATCGGCAACAAAGCATACAATTGAAAAAAACTTATTAAGAATTTTGCATTCTGATTTGCATTTCCGCTCATATAAAATCAAGTCGTTTACAAATAAAAGATACCGATAAACCAATTTGTGTGACTTTCTGCAGACGGTTATTGCAAATTTGTAAAATGATAAAAATCAATTAAACTTTTTATTGATGTCATTTGAAGCTTAGTTCCATCTTAGTAGATATGTTAACAAGCAAAACTTCGGCTATTGGGCGGAAGAAAATTCACATCAGTTTGTCACCGTTTGTGCGGTGTTTTAATGTTTAAAATTTTGTTTTATTTTTCTTTAAAGCAATTATCAAACAGATATTATTAATTTTAAAAATTACATATGCTGGAAATAATTTTAACGCTGGAATTACGCTTCAACAAAACTAAGTATGTTTCAACACGACGGTGCTACCAAACATACAGCACGGCAAACACAAATTGTGTTAAGTGTTATGTTTTCTGGTCATTTGACTATTATTTTTCTGAGGGGATATCTAAAGCAAAAGATTTATGAGAGGCATCCTCAAACAATACAAAACCTTAAAATACGTATTTCAAAAGATATTTAGACAAAGATAGCAGTACTGCATCAGGGTTAAAAGAGGTCTATTAAAATTAGTTTTAGGAACTAAAATTGCATATAAAAAAGTTGATATTTATGTCAAATTTGTTTCAATTCATTACTTTTTAATCTTAAGGCAGGTCTTTAAAAATAAGTGATTCCAAATGCCGGATCAAAAGGAAAATAAATTAAATAATATGACCACATCTGAAATATTATAATTAAATGTCTTGCTAAATGTATTGCCTATTGTATGCTTTACTTGTTGCAGAATAAGAACTAAATGACGTCTTAAAAATAGAGAAAAGCAAAAATAGTTTATTATAAAACGTTTTAATAAATTTGTGTAACATTTTATAAGTAAAGTTTACATTTTTAAACGTCATATACAATTATAGTTAATAAGATTAAAAACCAACCCTATCAAATAATTTACATGTTTTGCATGGCTACTGCAAGAATTTGTTTTTATTTTGTATCTAAAGTAGAATTATATTTGACTGACATACATATGTCAAACGTTTCGATCGATATGAGTATCTAAGTTATTTTAAATAAAATGCAGTTACTAAGATACTAAACGACGTCATAATTTTTAATATTAAAAGTTAATTTGCTCTAAGAACATGACAATGTGGAAATTAATATAATTTAAAAAATGTTTGATAGATTGGACACAATAGTCTAAAATTTAAGTGGTTTCTATACCCTTGGCGAGTGGTTAACATAATTGCAATCCCAGACCGGATTTAGAAAACTTATTTATCTACGATTGGATTGAGGTGTTTTAAGAATAATATTGTTATTAATTTGTTGTTGGATAAAACTTGCATACTTTCTTAATTTAATAAATTTTCTTTTAAAATTTTACCTAAGATACCGCAATAGCGTTTTATAAACATTTTTTTGATCAGAATTCACGTAATAAATAGGTATTTTTGTCTGTACATAAATGAAATAATTGTTTGTTTGGCAATAGTAATGTGCTGCCTCATAGCAGTAGACAAAGGGCGCCTAATTAGTTTAAAAAAATGTAATTTAAAAATAGTTAAATAAAAGCTATCCAATATGTATGCTAAATTATTTTTAATGTTCAAATAATAGATGTAATGTATGCAACTGCAACAACAATTCTTTAAACATTAGAGCCACCATTTCACAAGTATTTTTGTACGTAATGATTACAAAATAGTTATTATCCATGACAATTATAATAACTTTTTAAAGGTATTTCTTGTCTATATAGGCTTGTTCAAAATTACCGGAACATCTAAAATAACTAAATGTTTTTTTAACCGTAAAAGAATTGTGAATTTGATGTATTACATACATACAAATTACATATTTTTTTAATTGCAATTTTTTAAGATGATTTAGAGTCGTCACACTTGGACAACATAATTTAAATAGTCAACATTTGTTCCTCGATGTATTTAATTATTTATTTGTGCGGATGTTATAAACTACTTAATTTTAAGCTCATTTTATTTTATTTTATTATTTATTGGAATAGGTTTAATCCCCATAATTGTAAAATTTCTCAGAACCTGATTAGCACATTCCTAGACATGTTTTTATATCCGTTTATAACTCTTTGTTTATACTATTCCTAGAATTACCCCTCTCCCAATAGAACCACTTATTAAAATGTTTTTTTATCTATAGTATAAGCAGTCTTGTTACAAACGTAGAACAAAGTTAAATAAATGCGAGTGTTACTAATCTATTCAGTCTTTAATTTGTATCCTATATTTTAAATTATTGTATTGTGCACCCGAAACAACATTAATGATAAAATAACGTATTTTAACAAAGTTTTTCTTGAACCGGGCAAATTTGCTAGTAACTTAAATAGTTTTTGTTTGCAAATTTATGCAAGTAAGCACTATTTAATAATTAAATCCAAAACGTATGCTATGCGATACATTTGATTAGTTAATACACAGTTAATTTTGCAGATGTAATTTACAACTCCTGTTTAGATCAAACTACAAAAAACCTTATTCAGAAAAAAAAACTATTGTATATAGCCATACATTGTTTTACGCCTCCGTTTCTATACAATAGTATAACATTTTGATCTGATGTACACAATATTAATATAAGATTTTATTTGTAAATTAAATGAAAGAGGAGTTCATAATTGTGAGACTAATTGAACTTTGCCTACAGCTGAAAAATTTAGATATTAGGGTATTAATTTAAAAATAACATGAGTAAACATCCAATAAAACTGACTTTTGAGTAGCAGATAAGTCTTTTTTTACAGCTAATATCTTAGGATTTTTTATTGTATAGGTAAATTATCAGTTCCAATAAAAAGTTATTAATTTAGAAAAGACATAACAATGTTACATGTTTTTAATGTTACAGCTTTTTGCATAAGTGTTACAAAGTGTTCTTTAAGTTGTAGCTCAGTTAAGTTTTTCTTTAGATTTAGTGGCACAAAAATTACTGTGTTAAATTCTAAACAATTTAATATAAATTGTTTAGAATTTAACACAGTAATTTTTTTTCTCTTAAAGTAAATAAAACTTGCTACGTCCATAAATCTGGTAGATTAAACACAATTTTAAATTTATTTTTATCAGTAGCGCGCCAATGTGTTGATTATTTGCATTTTTTATAAGTAACAAGCAAATAACACTATCTATATGCAACCCTTTTTTGGAAAACAATTGAGATAAATATCATCAACTTTTGATACTATAAGCAATTAACTAGACACGACTTTTAGTATTTATCACCCTTACTCCAACCCTTGTACTGTCCTAACTGTTTTAATCCCGCTTCTATATTTTTTACCTTCAGAAAACTTTCCAGTATTCGACCTTGCATTAAAAAACATTTGACAGAAAACCCCAAAACTGACTCAACTATTGCATATCCAACAAAACAAACACTTTCCTGTTCTAATATTAATTTCTTTACCGTGTAATAGTATTGATGCTAACATTTATATTGCTGGTTAATGGTTTGGTTTGATATAGAAATCTATTTTCGTAACTATTTTACAAAAAAACAATTAAAATTTTTGGTTTATACTAAAATTTAAACAAAAGTTTTAAGGTATGTAAGTTACAATAGTGATGTAAAATTTAACATTGATAATCACAAATTTTAATTTTTATGTTCAAAATTGATATGGATTCTATAAAGGGTAAAGTAGTTTTTTAAGTCCTCATCACTCTGCGTGTTGATAGTTATCTTTAGAAACATAGTTAAATTGTTGATTACCACACTACAGTTTGACTCGTATCGTAAACGCTATGTGGAAGAAAAAGCAGGTAGTTGGGAGAGAGAAAAAGAAAACGTCAAAATGGACGGAAGACCAAACAAAAGAAACCGGCTCCTTGGCACGTAACAATATAAAAAACTTTTTTTCTATTCTTAAGCACCCTATAACTCTGTAACCGTTAAAAATTAAAAATAAATGTATAATATGATCATTTTTATTGCAAATCATCAGCTTTCATTATGTATATAGTCAACTTTTACTTCCAACCTACAGTTCTCGAGATATTAACAAAAAACAAAGAAAAATGCCATGTTTTCGGTCATTACCGCTAAAGCTCTTCATATTCGTCAAGACTTTCAGTATATTCTTCGTTATGTGCTTATAAATCAATGTAAAAAGTTTGAAAACTTTTAGATATTTTTAGAGATGAGATTAATTTTTGAGCATATCTGACTAGACTATTATTGTTTAAATAAAGTTAATATTTATTAAAAATATGTTTAGGGCAATTTAATAATAAATTGCAAATGTGTAAATTTGAAATAGTGTAAATTATGTGTTGTGCAAACTGTGAATTAGATGTTTGTTATATGTACAATAATGATTATACCCAAACAAAATGCCTTAATAGTAAAAGTTTATTACCACAGTGGAACTATCAGTAAGAATGGCCATTCCTGATATGCCAAAAATCTAAACAAACTAACTAATGAAAATGGCACCTGGTTGTAGTCTTTTCAGTCTTCAGAATTTTTTATGAACCACAAATTACAAATTATGCACCTGTAAAAAAACACCAGACATGCTATTTATTGTAACCGAAGTTTTTTACAATATAAATAATGATAAAACATTAGGGAAAATATTAATTGCATAACAAAAAATGTTGTTTGCACGGTTTTCACAATAGACTCTGCACGACAATAAAAAAAGTGTTGCAACAACAAAACATGCAAATTTTACGACGCCAAAATAATGCAATCCAAAACAATATAATACATTGAACAACAAATAATAGACGTTGCATTTCAGAATAATACATGGCACAACAAAAAAATATATTCCACGACAGAATTATATATTTCAGCACAAATATTTCTGTATCGACAAAATTAACCAAATAAATAAACAAACTTAATATACATCCCGCGTCCAATAACTTTCTTTGCCATCACATTTCATATAAAATAAATTATATCAAAATAAATAAACTTTTTCAAAATAAATAAATATTTAACACAGAGAAAAGTATATTACGAGATACGGCTTTTAGATGCATTTACAACATTGCTAATAGATACTAGCTTAGCTATAAATGCTTTGCTAGTAACGTAAATCTTTATAAGCAAAAGTAAAACATATTTTTTTTTTTAAATTGAAGTAAACATTTAATTTTGCAACAAATTAATGTAATATTATTATGCAAAAACAAAAACAGAAATTAAAAAAAAACTGTTTTTGCAAATTAATACTATAATTTTAATTATTAATTAGGATAATAGTTTAAATTATTCTAATTATTAATTTGCTGTCGTTAAAACATCTAATTATGTCGGTCATTTGTTTTATTTTGTCTGGTTAAAGTTATCGTTTTAAAAACTTGTTTTGCTGTAGAATTGTTCTATTTCAGAGTTCGTATGTTATCGTAGCTTTCATATTCTTACCGTGCATTACCCTTTTCTGTCGCAAAAAGTATTTTAAAGATATCAAATATATTTTACAGTTGCTTAATATACCTTTTTCCATGTAATATATTATTGTGTCGTTTAAAACTTATTAGAAATGTTATTTAAAATTTTCTGTCGTGCAAACAATCTTTTAATCCGTTTGTTTATCTGATTCTGTCGAGCCAATAAATCCAACCAAAATATTAAATTTTCAACCCAATAACATAACATAACTTTACACTTAATTGGTATTTGAGTTGCAAATTTAAGGCAAAGAATAAATACTTACATTTTTTGATAAAACAATGCAGAACGGTACTTCACTATAATTTTAGATGGATTTCTTCTACAATTACACTACGATAAATTACATACTGGTTATTTTCAGCAAGACAAAAATATTGCTAACAATCAAATCCAATATTTTATCATTATTTTGAATTTGTTAAAACAGTTTCAATATGCTTGTTCATTATGAAGTGCAAGTAGTTTAACTAACAATTCTTTATACGGATGCAAATGCAGAATTTTCTCATTAACGATTGTGGACGTAGCTCTAGTCAATGCTGTACATCGTAGATTCAAGTAATCGTATATAAATCACACATTTGCTTTTTTTCTTAATAATTATTTTAAACATTATTTAAATTAATTATTATAGTTATAGTTATAGTTTATTTATTTGTTAAAATATTATATGGTATAACCATTGAAATTGTTCATTTTTTCAATAAAAATCTGTAATAATTTATCATTGTGTCGTTTTCGGGCGAGCTTACTTGAGTTACCTAAAAGTATGTTTTTGTAGTTAAGTAGCTCTTTTGGTGGTGTACTTTTGTTTTTGAGTTTATTACATGTGTAATAATCTATTAATAGCCGTTATTTAACATTCCATGGTTTGGTTTCTGAAGAGTTTTTACGTTTTTTATTTTTCTATTCTGGCCCTTAATTTTATTGAATTTAAAACTCACTCGTATATTAATTAATAAATAATAAAAAATAAAAAATAAATTAAATAGATTAAAATAAAATAAATATTAGTTTAAACAGAGCAGGGAATCCATTCATGAACCGGTAACAAACAGTACAGTGTAGTATTTATTATTAGTGGTTAATTGTTTTGCAATATTTTTTTTATAATGTGAGTTAAAATACCACAGCAGTAAGTCACCGCTTAAAAAACGCTATAATGTAGTAACAATTAATCACCGGTAGCATAGTTATTGTAATGTACACCACATACAAAATTAAAATCAAAACAACTTCAAATAACTGTTTGTACCTACATTCGATATTTTTTGAAAATAACTATTTATTGTAGACTGTGTTACGGTTTCAATATTTTTATAATCTTATACACACAAAAAAACAACTAAACTAAACCACCTCCTGAATAAAACAAATGAATGGCTATTAATAATAGAAATTTACAAAATACGATATATTGATAGTGGCAACATTGGCAGAAGCGTATTCGACATTTTCACATATATATTTTATACAACTGGAGCCTAAAACGATGCTTTGGCATTTGGAGTTCTATTGCTATTATTAATATACCAATTCTTTTGTATATAATTAATGTTATATTTCTTTACCCCTCTTTGTGCGTCCTAATAAAGAATATTTTAAATAACTAAATGCAAAAAAATACACACTTAAAACTATTACAGTTAGGGTGGAGGCTAGGTCGCCTTATGTGTTTACGGAGGCGAGTAAGATAGCTATGCATGTATGTATATATATATATATATATATATATATATATATATATATATATATATATATATATATATATATATATATGTTATTTTTTAAATTTTCGCGGATATAATTATTTTTATTTAAATTTATTTTCGGATTATCCCGCGTTTTCTTTTTGAGTTGGACTCGACGTTTCGGCTGAATCTCATCAGCCATCATCATGAGATATTTATTATTAATATTTATTAATATACATCAATATGACATTTATTTATAAAACTAATTTTGTTGTCAAAGCTAACTTTCAAGAAACTTTATTGTGTGTAAAGTTTCTTTGTTTGACTTCTGGTAGTTGGTCTATTAATTGATCCTTCTACAGTCAAAACTTGTAAAGGAACTGGTTGTGATTTGGATGCTGTAATTAAATTAGTTGTTGTTGGTAAAGAAGCTGTTAGTGGTTTTTTTAAATTTAATTTAGTTGTTGCCAATGCTGTTTTCCAAGTAGATGGTAAACGTAAAGCATCATCTCTCTTATTGAGATTGTCTGGTCTTTTTTCAATTTCGATGGCTTCTCTAGTTATTCTAGTATGAAAATGATTAATTTTTGCTAAAATTTTAGTTCCTTCAAAGTTAATTTTGTGCACAAGAAAAGAAGAACATATTCGAGCAGTTCAAAAAAATGAATCTACTTCATCTTTAACGGAACATGTAAATTCAAGTCATCACAAAATTAACTTTGAAGGAACTAAAATTTTAGCAAAAATTAATCATTTCAAGTGTGAAAAAATTGAGTTGAGATGTTTGTGTGTGTGTTCTTTGAGTCTGTAATTAAGTGCTTTACTAGTTGGTCCTATATATGAAGTTGTGCAATTTTGACAATTGATTTGGTATATGCCTGATTTAGTCAGTTTGTCTGATTATGTTTCACCATCAAAAATAACATCTGCAATCAAAAACATACATCAAACAAACTGACTAAATCAGGAATATACCAACTCAATTGTCAAGATTGCTTCATACATAGGACAAACTGGTAGAGCACTTAAATACATACTCAAAAAACAAACACACAAAAATCACAACTCCACTTTTTCCAAACACTTACAAATACACAAACACACTTTCAATATCAAAAACAAAAATAATATAAAACTCTTACACCAATGTAAAAAAGACTTAAAAATGACAATATTAGAATCATATAAAATAGACAAATTAAAAAACAATAAAAACTAAAAATGCCTAAATGAACAAACCAATAACCCATACTAACATATCTATAAATTAAAAAAAAACTTTAAACACACTACAGTTAATCACTCAACAACAATAACCACAATCCACAATAACCAATCAATGTAACAGTAACCACAACAAATTCACACCACCCGCAATACACAACAACATCTGTGAAAAGAAAAATAAGTTTTGTTAATAAAATCATCTATGTAACTCATAATTGATGTAATATTTTTAAAACTGATAATGGCCTAACAGCCGAAACTGGTCTTAATTCAAAAATAACTAAATAAAGTATATATATAAATTCTATTAAAATATCCTAACTTCAAATATTTTTAAACTGTGCTAATAATCAGAAACAAATACCGTCATTATATTGATGATCGTTTTTATTCTACGAGATATAATACTAGAGGTGGCAAGCTATTCAATATACCACATTACAGTTTAAAAAAATAAAAACAAGATGTTTTTATTCATGCATAAAAATATACAAGGAGTTTATAAATGAAAGGGACTATGTAATCACTTTAAATATGCCGCTTTTTTTAAATTGTCTACTATACTATTTGATTTGACAGTTCAACTTTGACAACTGCCAAGCAAGCAAGGTTATAAGAATGTATACAAATAAAAAAAATTTGTTATTGAATCATACTTTAGAAATGGGCGGTTTGATAATGGAGAATGGCTCTATTCTATTCCTGATTTTATTCTGTTGTGTTATTATTTTGTTTACAACTGATAATTATAAACATGTAAACATATGAAAATATTTTTATTATTGAAATCTAAGATAAGCAATTTTATAGCTATAGAAAACAACTACAACAAAATTAAACAAACAATGTATAATGTATTTTATGTGAAATTGAACCATACTGCATGGCAGATTACTTTATATATAATTTAAATATTGATTTGTGATTATTAACTTTTTAAAAAGGTTTTATTCTTATAGTTTGCAACATGCGACTACAATTGTATGGATATAATTCTAAACTAAACTAATATTCATAATAACAAAGTATTTATACTAAGAGAAAAGATAAGTCAGCATTCCTAATGATTGCGACATTTCTAAGAATTAAGATTACAATATCAGCAATAGCGCTGATCAAGCATGCACATGCACGTTACACAATTGTGGCGGTATTGTTAATGTAATGAAATTATAAAGGGTGAATGACATATAACTCCTCCCCTCTTAGATTCTGGCAGCGCCAGGAAGGTGAAGATTGTAGCTTGGGGTGTCTTCCATTTGTTGTGGTGGAAGGGTAGTTTTCTTCTTCTTATACCATTTTAGTAAGGTGTAACCAAATACGCTGATGAATATTGTGTACAAGATGGTGGTCCAGATACTTGGAATAAGGAATTGTGTAGTTTCTTCGGGGAACGGCAATTGTTGTATTACTTGGATTGCTGGAACGTCTTGAAGGTTTAAATTTTTTAACTTGATATTGAAGTCATTGAACTTAGTTTTCGGTATCTTCATTTCTTGGTTGCTTATAATGGTTGGGCTTCCAATAGTATGTTCTTGGAAGGAAAGTTCTTGGTTTCGAAATTGTAGAGTGCATGTTCCTTGAGTTATTAAGTAGATTCCAATAAGATTTGTTGTTTCTGTTTCTCGTTGACATTTTAATTGGATGTCTTCTTTCGTTGGAAAAACGGCGAGATATTGATTTATAGTGGGAATAAGTTCTAGGTGGTTTTTTGATATTTCCAATCTTGTATACTGGCATTTGCTGCTATTTCCCTTTAGGATTATGTGTTTTTCACACTCGGCATTTTGGGTGGTGAGCAAGTAGTTACCACACTGGTAATATTTATTACCACTAGTACATAATTGATTTAGAGGCCTTATTTTGTTATCATTTTCGGACTTAAGCAAATATTTAACGTCTGGTATAATCGTTACGAATTTAGATTCATCTTTTGTAGGAATTGGATGTAGGTAATAAAGTTCAAATTTGTGTTCATAATTTATAGGGATGGATAGAAGGTAACTAATTTTTGTGGATTCAATTTTACAGTTTATTGTAATTATTGATTCAAAATCTAGTATATTTTCGAGTTTTAGTTCAAATGGGAATTCTTCATTATAATATTTTGAAATTCTCTCAAGTTCTAGAAACAAGTCATTTGGCTTTATAATACTTGGATGCAGTGTCTTTAACCTACAAAATGTTATTGAATTTTCTACGTCTTGTAATATATTCAGAATTGTTGTATATAGAATAGTAAGCTGATTGAATAAATCTTTTATAAAAAGTATATTTTGATGTTGCATTTCACCTTTCAGAATCTCAACTGATTGTAAAATCCTTGATTTTAATAGTAATTCATTGTGCTCTATGCTTTGTAGAGACTCGTTAAATTTTTTAATAATTTGGTTGTTCAAACTGTATTTCAGTTTCAATTGGTTTTCAATAAATTTTTGGTTTGTTTGCAATCTCTATTGCTTGTTGCGAGTCTAATTTGTAAAGTTGAGTGTATTTAGAAAACGAGTCAATAATAGTTAGGAATTTAACACCCTCTAACCCGATTGTATCGATATGCACGATTTCGAAAGGTTTTGTTGCTGTTGGGGTTAGATTATATTTTAATCTCAAAGGTTTTCTGTCATATTTGCTGACATGGCAAAGTTCGCATTGATTAATAAAATTTTGTATTATACGTCGTTGATCTGGCCAATAGTAATTCCTCTTAATCTGCGCTTCTGTCTCGTCGATGCCGCGATGGTTTGATTTTCCCTCGTGGTACATTCTAATAGTTTCAGTAATTTGTTCTTCTGTTTCAACATCTTTTATGAATTGTGTACAATTTACTAATGAAATTAATGAGTTTTTGAAATGGTTTTGAAGGGTAGCACAGAATTTTTCATAAATTGGTCCTTCAAAATATAAATAATATTTTACTTTTGGAACGATATATTCTTTTATTAAGGATATAACATCCTGGTCAAAATTTGACTTTGATAGTTGTACATAAATCCGCATTTTCTTTTTATTGAATAATGACATTATTTTCGGTCTTGAAGGGGTATAATTTACCTCAGAGATAATGATTTGATTGTTTCCAAAATTAACTGGTTTTTCGGTGATTGGTATATTAAATATTGGGTTTTCAATATTTGAATGTATTGTTTTGTCATCATTAATTTCTGCACCGTCCAGTTTGCCAAAATAATCGCTCAAGTCTCCTAGTTCAACTATAAGAGATTCATTAGTCTGATCTATGATATTTGGGTCGTCAACTAGAGGTTCATTTAATTGATTAGAATAATTTACAGTATTGTTGAATTCATCGTTTACATTGAGTTCGATTCGAGAGAGAGCATCCGCATTTTTATTTAGGATGCCCTTTTTATATATGATTGTATAATCATATTCAGCTAGTTTCAAGCGCCACCTTACTAATTTGGAATTAGGTTCTTTAATTGACATCAGCCATTGAAGGGGTTTATGATCGCTGACGATTTGGAATGTTCTTCCAAACAAATACGGCCTGAAGTATTTGACGGCCCAAACAATTGCAAGAAGCTCCTTCTCGATTGTTGAGTAGTTAATTTCTGATTCGTTCAGCGTTCTGCTTGCATACGCTATTGGCAAGTCAGAGCCTATTTTTCCTTGGGATAAAATGGCGCCAATGGCGTAGTTACTAGCGTCCGTTGTTAAATTAAATGTTTTTGAAAAATCGGGATATTGGAGCAAAGGCTCATTAATTAGTAGATCTTTACATAAATTGAAACAGTTTTTATATTCAGGGTTATCTATATTGATAACAGCATCCTTTTTGAGGCATTTAGTTAGCGGCTTTGTTAATCTAGCAAAGTCCTTTATGAATTTTCTATAATACCCTAGTCCAAGGAATCCTTTTATCTGTTTTGTAGTCTTGGGAATCGGGTAATTTTGTATTGTTATAATTTTATCAGGATTGGGCCTAACACCATCAGGTGTTATAATATGCCCTAAATACGCTACTTCCTTTCGTAAAAATTCCGACTTATCAAGTTGGATTTTTAGGTTGGCATCTCGTAATCGATCAAAAACGTTTCTTAGTCTTTCTATGTGCTCCTGCAAGCTTGTGCTAAAAATTATGATATCGTCTAGATAAACTAGACATTTTTCATTTTGAACGCCACGTAAAATGTTATCCATGACTCTTTGGAATGTGGCTGGCGCATTTTTCAACCCAAATGGCATTCTTAAAAATTCGAAATGGCCATTTTCGGTATTGAATGCGGTTTTAGCAATGTCTTTTTCTGCCATTTCAATTTGGTGAAACCCCGATGCTAAGTCGAGGGTTGTAAAGTACTGGCAGCGGCCTAATTTATCGAGCAGATCAGTAATATTCGGAAGTGGATATCGATCACCTATCGATTTTTCATTTAACTTCCTATAATCAATTACGACACGCCATTTACGTTTACCTGAGGCGTCAATCTTTTTTGGCACAACCCATATGGGCGATGACCATGGGCTATATGATGGCCTAATTATTTTTTGGTCAAGCATATCTTGAACCTGATTTTGTACTTCAATCCTATGAATTTCAGGATACCTGTACGATTTGGTGTATACGGGTAATTCATCCGTCGTTTTGATTTCGTGTTTTATCTTATTTGTGAATGTTAATTGTTTATTATTTATGTGAAAAATATCTGAATATTCTTTAATTAGTTTTAGTAAAACTTCCCTTTCTTCTTCGTTCATATGCTCTGAACGAATATTGGAAGTATCGAATTGAAATTTTTCGTAGTTTAAATTATTTAAGTTTGCATCCATAGTCCAATCGTATTCATCGATCTTTTCGACTATAATGGGATTTTTTATTCTAACATTCATATCCACTTCTAGTGGGTTAATAATAGTGCATAGTGCTTTATGATTAATTACGCGTGTCGCGCATTCTGGGATTTCCACTTTATTTACTTTCATGTGCGGAATAATTACATCGCCATTTTTTACATTTTTTATTTCAACCTCAATCACTTGTTCGGACCTGGCAAGTATTACTGTGCAATTCATACTTTGGGTCACTTGAACCTTGTGATGGTTGAGTTTTATTTTGCAATTAGGAGCTGTTAATAAATCGTGCTCCAAATCAATAGTTGCTTTTGATATTTTTAAATTATCGAATCCTAACAGGATGTCGAAATTAGAGTGGAAATCGAATAAGTGAAACCTCATATTTAAGGGTTTTTTAAAATTGAATAATTCATTTAATGATATCAATGTACTATATTTTTCAGTAGAGGTGCCATGTGCAGTGGCAACTTGAAATGGGTCACTTTTAATGTGACTTTTAAAAAACTTATTGGCTATTAATGGATTAACAAATGATCTTGAACTACCTGTGTCGATTAATATTTTTAAATTATGAATGGGTTCGATTATATAAGGTAGTTGGCTTGCATTATTAGTTAAGCTCATTAATTCGATTGTTCGTCCGGGGCTGTTGCGTCTAAAAAATCATTTCCCTGTTCGGATGATTGTTCATCCATGTTATATAACTGTCCAGGAATAAAATTCCTATTTTGGTTTGGGCGGAATCCGTTGCCTTGCGGGTTTACCGTATTATTAGTGGAAATTGACATGGGGGTTGGCCTGTTAAAATTTTGAGAATTATTCCCATTATTTCTGTTTAAGTTATTATTGTTATTATTCCAACGCGGATTAGGGAAGTTGTTATTATGCATACGGGGATTAGAATGATTCCTGTTAGCATTAAAATTGGGCCACGAGTTATTAAAATTCGGCCTTGATTGATAGTTATTAAATCTGGGCTGAAATATCGGACCGTTCGGACGTTGTTGTTGTTGTGTTTTTACCTTATCATTTTTATTAGTATTATTTTCGTATTGGAAATCATTTGTTAACATATTTAATGCGGCATTTAAGTCCGCTGGGTTTTTTACCCGCATTTGTGCACCTATTGGTTCTTTTAAACCGCGTAGTAAAACGCGCAACGCATAGTTTCTAAAATAATGAATTAAATAGTGTCGATTAGCTGCGTCGACAATGTGATTTGATACATAAGATATTTGCAAGTTAAGCAGGTTTTGCAATTTATTATAGAAATCAAAAGGCGATTCATTAAAAGATTGTTTTAGCAACGTTATTTCTTGCGTTAAACTGTAATGATCCCTCTTATCACCATAAGCACTTAGTAAAGCGTTTTTTAGATCTAACCAGTTTGAGATAATGCTCGATGAAATGTTAATTGCAGCCTCGCCTTTTATCTTGGCGAGTATGCTCGACATTAGATACTCATTTTGGAAATCAGTTACATCCGCAATATTATAGAACTTATTAACCAATTTCTCGCTTATTTCTATGAAACGTGACAATAATTCAGCCTCTCCTTTGAATTCGGGGAGCATCTTAATATACTCCGCTTTTAATACGGGTAATGGGATAGCCATTTTGACTGTATTATTAACAATGTCACGGTGTCTAGGGGAACGGGATCGGGATCGATTATTATTTTGAATTGGTGGTTCAGAATCTAAATCCGTTGAATTATTTTCGTTATTCATGAAAATCGCGAAACCTCTAAAAAAATATTTTGTACTCACACGCTCAATGTTTTTGTGGTAATCCTATCCATTTAGCTCGATATTCCTTCGGGACTGCCTGGAACGGTGTGCTTCGCTTCACTCGTTGAAGGATGTTCTTGATGCTTAAAGAGTCCTCCCAAGTTTGTTATGCACCCACAATATATGTTTATTTTGGAACTCTGTCAATTGTTAATACAAACGAAAAGGTGGTATACGGACACCTTCACTCAGAGTATCCTACCGACTGCGCCATTTAAATATTGATTTGTGATTATTAACTTTTTAAAAAGGTTTTATTCTTATAGTTCGCAACATGCGACTACAATTGTATGGATATAATTCTAAACTAAACTAATATTCATAATAACAAAGTATTTATACTAAGAGAAAAGATAAGTCAGCATTCCTAATGATTGCGACATTTCTAAGAATTAAGATTACAATATCAGCAATAGCGCTGATCAAGCATGCACATGCACGTTACACAATTGTGGCGGTATTGTTAATGTAATGAAATTATAAAGGGTGAATGACATATAACTTATATATTATATTATTTATTTTTATAGTAAGTAATCCGCTGAGATAATTTAAGTCCATGTCGTAAAGACACTATATCTATAGGCATACTATACAATTGTATTTTGTGTATGAGTGTAAATGTGAAATAAAATTCTTACTTACTTTCCTTCCGCGCTGGTCTGACACGACAAAGGCGGCGAGAATAAAACCCCGTCCCGATACTGAGTTAACTAAGTATATTGACTCGAATATGTCGACAGATCTAGCGACAAGTTTGACATAGCGCACTTATAGGTATATCTACCTTTAACGCCCGAATTCTTACCCCACAAATCTACTTGGCAAGATGTAGATTTCCATCAAGTTTATATATCCGGGAATCCACACAAAACATAAAACAATTAATTAATATATTTTCTAACCGATGCGAACACATACGAATAGGTTTTACGGCGGTCGATGCGAACGCATGCGAATGCAAATTATATTTAGTGTTGGCAACATTTGCCAAAGCACGACTGTCCGATAGAACTTAACCTAAAGAAACTATTTGTTTGTTTACATGTTATTATTTACTTTGGTTAAAATGTATGCGGTTCATTAGTGGTGACAATTGTAGTGATTGTGATGGAATAACACTGTAGAGGGTAAGTTGGTCACAGATTGTAAAGAAGTAATGCGAAATAATGAAAGAGTATTATGAAAAAATAACTGATTGGTAATTAAAACATGTAGTCAAGGTTTCAGATATTTATTTGATAAACAGAAGAAAAAAACTGGTGTTATAGGTATAATAATAAAGATGCAAGAGAGAAGAATGCACTTATTATGAAAATTAATCTGATAACGTACCTAGTAAGAAATACAATAGAACAATGGTGAAAGAATGTAGTAAGATAAGTAAATAGTAAATTTCAAATTAATTTTGATGAATGTGTTAATTTATTTTAATTTAATATCGGTGTTTAGAACACTTTAGAGCACCATAGACATTATATGCATAAAATATAATTTGTGTTTGTATTAGCTTTAGTTGTTATTTATTGGATTATTTTTATTTATTTGTATATTTTAATTTCTAAGCCACTATATTAATTATTAATAGTGATTTTAAGAAAATAATTTAAATGATCTAGTACATATTTAGTTAGTTTTCTAGACAATACTTTCTAGATCAATCACTAACCGCTGGGCCACGAAACAAACGCGCCGCTTGTAGCGTCAAGGACGCTGGGAGCGTATTTTAGCAGCGTCAAAAACAAGGCCACGAGCCTGTCAATTTTTGTTGGAGCGTTTATTTTGACATTTCTATTTAGGGTTATGATACATTTATATTTATTTATATAAACTTTTTAACACTTTTTTTTGTTTTTAAATATTCATTCTGCCAATATATTCATTAAAAATAAATTATATTATTGTTACTTTTCAATATATACAAAATTTTAAAAATGTAAATTATTTACATAAACAAAAAATCATAGAATGCGGAAAAAAAAAACAAAAATTATCTTGCCGCTTATAGCGTCTAAACATGAGTAGCTCAATTCGTATTATATTTGACATTTCTATTTAAGGTTATGATACATTTATATTTGTTCATATAAAAATTTATTTAATTTTTTAATTCAAATTTTATTTATTCTACCAATAAACTATTTAAAGGTAAACTATATTAATCTTACTTTTCAATATAATATGTATATACAAAATTTTAAATACATATATACAAAGTATATATACAAATAGAAAACTACAAAACGCGGGAAAACAAAATTTATTTTAAAAACTAAATTAATTAATTTTTAAAATAATTTTATTTACGTATTTGTCATTTGACTTATTGAACTATGACATGTAAAACTATGTCATTTTTGTTACTATATAGCTTTGTTCTCCCATCTTTTCTCATTAATGATAAAAAATAATAGTTTTAAATTAAATTTTATTTCTTCAAATTTAATAATTAAAAACCCAAAATCTTGGCAGAATTGGCTTTGGCAAACTAAATTTGATAATAGAATATAATCTAGCAAACAATGTAGGTTTCATCCATTCTAAAATTATGCCAGTTTTCTTCATTATTAACTATTAATATATAATAGTGAAAACTGACAAAATGTGTTTTATATGTATAGTTCAAAACCTATACAAACATATCATAAAATAATACATTGTTTTTCTTACTTAACTAATAATATTACAAAAAAAATGTAATAATAATGTATTTAATTCAATATAGATAAATAAGTTAAATCATAATAATGATAAAATACATTTTTTTTTATAATTACAATCTAGACAAAATTATCAATTAAAATGAAAACGTTCTGGCGTCTATATTTAGGAGCGTTTGAAACAAACCGATTTGTTTCAGACGCTGACGCTCAAATAATACGCTCCAACGGTATAAACAGTCAAATTTTATTGTGTACGTACTTGATTTTTTGTATTAATTTGTCTTTTAGAAGCTTATAAGATGAGCGTCAAACGCAACGGACGCTCGTGTTTGTTTCGCTAGAAGCAAACGACGCTGCGTCTTGCAGCGCTATTTCGTGGCCTGGTACGTATAAACCCATGTATTTGAATTGGACGCTTGACGCTCCCTTTTGCAGCGCCGAGCGTTTACGCTCATAGCGTCATGGCTCGTGGCCCAGCGGTAAGGCATGCTAGTAGAAATCAAAATGGCATACAACAGCTGACGAAATTACCCACAAACATCACCACAAACTAAAGGCTTTGAGATTTAAAAGTGTACAAGCAAATGTGTGTATTCAGTTGAGTTTCATTTTCATTTCTTTTTCTAATTAATATTTACTGTAATGACTAGTATATTTTATAGCAAAGATTTGCAGTCTTATTTGTAAAATCTTTTATAGTCTATCTACATTATTAAAGTTATTATTGAGCCATTGGCTAATTAACTATTGCAATGTTATTCTTATCTTTTAAGAAGAATATCTATTAATAACTATCCGAATGTTATGTGGGTAACAATATAATTTAACACAAGCATACTTAAAAAATATAAACAATAAATAAATTAAAAAAAAGGATCTTATACAATATTGCAAATAAAATAAAAACGAATGTATTTTAAATTATAGATCATTATAAATTAAACTCTAGCCATTTAAAAGTAGATAAACAATTAGCTAAATAATGGAAACTACTATATATTATCACAATTATATTATTAAGACACGACATAAACGCCAAAAAATCGATTTTTTGTTTTTAATACCTTTGTATAGAATTTTTTGTTCCGCAACTAACAGTTTCAGTCGCATATCCGTAAAAAAATATTTTGTAGAATCCTATTTTTAAGATTGCGCAACCATTATTAAATTATATTGTTGTTATTATTATTACTTTCCCAACATACTATTAAATTAATTTAAATTTTTACACGAGCTCCAACGATTGACATTCTACATGGAATTTTTTGTCGGGGTTCGATTCGGCCCTCTTCACCAAATGGGGCCACCTTGAACAAAAATTTATTTTTTTTCATCATTTTTTTAATTTTGAAACGGCTGGAACTTTTTTATTCGTGAAAATATCACTCTGAAAATTTTTTCATAAGGTCCGTAAAACGTGTTGAATTTTCAGAATCTACCCTCAAAAATAGTTTTCAACCCCGCCCCTAAAAGCACGAGCGGAGATAGTAATTTTTGTTTTTAACCCAAATTTCAAATAATTTTCAATTTGTTGTTTATCGGAATAATTTTGATTTAATTTTTTTTTTCAGTTTTTTCTTAGTTTTTTACGCTTAGGATAATTTTTTTAAAACCACCCTTTTAAAAATATAACCCCTGCGATTTTTGCAAGGGCAAAAACGCACTTTTTAATTGATTGCTACCGAATGTTGTAAATAAATATTTTTTTAATAATTTTTTTGGGTCCCTTGACTTACTTTACACCTTGCTATGCAATCACTTTTTTAAAAACTACCCTTAAACTTTTTCAAAAATTCACCCCCAGGTACCTCCAAAATTACCTATGTTTGATGCCATTTTCTACCCTTTTCTAAAACCGTTCGAGATGGGGCATATGGTTTTTTGGATTTAACAACTATTAAACTGCAATTTGAGACTAACCGCGAGTTTTTTAAAAAATTAGTAGCGGCGTGAGATTTTTTCTTCATTGGTCCGCGATGCATAGGCTATCGAGCACTTTGATTGATGCCTTTGTTTTTAAGCAGTAGCTTGTCAAAATCGGCGTTTTTTGTTATTTTTTGAGTGCCACTGGTTAACCCGGCTACAGAAAATTGTAGTTTCCCTCATAAGAAAGACCCTTTCTTGTACTTTTTGATATCTGTAAAAATAAACCAGTGGCGGTTTGCCAAAATTTGAAGAAACGCGATTTTTGGCTAAAAATTGATTTGCGCCAAAGAATGCTAGGAGTTTAACGTAGAAAGCTGCGCATAGTCTTATTCGAAAGAAGAAGAGTTTTTTATCAAAATGGTCTATCAATTTTTTGAATTTTTGCTTAAAACTTTTTTATGAATGTTCAAAAATGACAATTTTTTTTTTCGAAAAGTCAAGATGCAATTTTTTTCAGATTTTTAAATGCCAGATTTGTGTTTCTGATACTCAAATTAGTCAAAAATGTGATTTTCATCAAAATCGTGTGGGTCAAAAATACACCCTTCAATAACCGCTGTTTAGTTAGCAATTCCTAGCAATAAAGTGTTATTCGGTATAAAAATACTCATAACTTTGTTATAAAGCAAGCTAGAAGAAAAATAAAAACAGATTTGAATAGCTGAAGAAACGCTGATTTCAGTAATGATTTGTAGAATTAATTAGCAGTTAATTAAAATGCCAAATAATCAATTAATTAACAACAATTAAAAAAAAATATTTTTTTTTTCTGATAGATCTAGAGTACATCACGAATCCGCAATCAAAAGTTTTCGCGGAGTTAACATTTTTTTTTTTAATTTTTTGTTTTGTTAGGACGTAGTGAGTTGGCTCTCAACAAGTGGCCCTTAAGAATAACTTACGCATGGTAATACCTTCCGGTTTTCTTCTCTGCGCAAATCCTATTGTTATAATGTCCCTGTCTAAACTAACCTACATTTGGTGCTAGTTTGAGGCGGGCTGGTATTTGCTTCGCGGATTTTCACGCATCATCTGCGGCACGCATGCTGTCCCCGGCCCCTCTCTCCCTATAGCCCCTACCTTTGTCTGTCTCTTTGTCATTTTGCCTTTTCTTATCTGCACTGGCATCTACCTCTGCATTCTCTTCTTTCTCCCATCTTTGTGTTATTTACTCTAATTATATAATTTGATCTCAGATGTGCTCTTAGCTTACTAAGGTTTTTGTTCACTTCTTCTTTATCGTATCCCCTTTCCTTCATGAATAACTTATGCAGTTCCATCAGTTGTATTCCTTTTGGCGGTCCTAGATTTGTAAGTTTTACCTCCAGTGATATCCTTGTATCTCCTTCAGGAATTACTTCTTCATGTCCTCTCGTTGCCAGGTATATTCTGACTATCTGAAAGGTTGCGTTCTCAGTCATCCTCGAGATAGCATATCTACCATTTGGTATTTGCCTTGTTATTTCTGTTATTCTGCTTTCCTTCAATATTTCTTTTCTCCTTCTCCTTATCTTTGCAATTTCGTTTGGTATCGTAGTCTCTGTAAATGTTCTTCTTTTTTCTTCTGTTTCTTGGTATGCACAATTGTCATGTCCTTTTTTATTTTTTTCTTTTTGATCTTTTTCTCTGTTTTCTTGTTTCTATTTAGCTTCTCTAATCTTTTTCCTTTCTCTTCTATGGCTTTTAGTTTGTGTGTTTGTTTCCATTGTTTGTTTTTCTATATTCTTCTATTGTCAAACTCTTTAATTATTTTTTTTAGTACACTTGTTGCAAAGTTTTTTAGCGCCCTTCATTTATTTTCATCTTTTAAGCATTTGTTAATGATTGTTGTTTTATCCACTTTGCTTCCTAGTATATATTCTAGTTTTTTTCTATTTTCCTCCTACGCCTTGCATTCTACTAGAGTGTGTTCTGCGTTATCGTGTGTTTCTTCCTGACAAAATGTACACCTTTCTTCTTCATTTATTTTTTTAATTTTTTGCAAGAATTTTCCAAATGCTCCGTGCCCGGTCAGTATTTGTGTTGTATAATAGCACGTCTCGGGTTTCTTTTCTACCCATTCTTTTATGTCTGGGATTAATTCTCTCGTCCATTTCCCCTTTTCTCCTGTATCCCATTTTCTCTGCCATCTTTCCATAGTCTTCTCTCTTGCTCTTATCTTTGCTTTTTTTTTACTCGTTCCTTCTTTTACAAGTTTTTTTTATTTCTATTCTTTCCTCCACCATCATATCCGCGGGAGGTGTTGCCGCAAATACCTCTACTGCCTCTTGTGACACTGTTCTGTAAGCTCTACAAATCCTTAGCGAGCTTGCTCTTGTGGCTTCTCTTACTTCCTTTCTGTTTTTTTTTGTTTTCATGGCTTCTCCCCATGTTTCTGCGGCGTACAGCAATTTGCTTCTTGCTGCCGTTGCTATTAGCCTTCTGCTTTCTTCTCCTGGACCTCCGTTGTTTGGCATAAGTTTACCAAGCTTTCTCTTAATTTCCTTTGTTCCATTGACCGCTTCCTTAACCTGTTGATTCCATCCCTTTGCTTCGAGTGTCACTCCAAGGTATTTGATTTTTTTCCCTATGTTTATCTCTTGATCTCCCACCTGTATCTTACCTGTTCCTCTATGATTCCTCTTAGTCGATAGCCATGCCGCCTCAGTTTTTTGTGTTGCTAGTTTTAAGCCCTTATTTCTCATCCATATTTGTATCATATCAATTGCCAGCTCTAATCTTCCTTTTAGTACTTCTATTTTTACGTCTCTACCTTCTACTTCTATGTCGTCTGCAAATGCTGTTATTGACACGCTTTCCGGCATCTTCATTCGAAGTAACTCGTTATAGACAAGGTTCCACAGTTTTGGTCCCAGTGCTGAGCCCTGCGGTACCCCTCTGGTAAGTTTGAATCTTCCTTTTTTGGTCACTAGGTTTCTGTCCTGTAAGTAACTCCATATAATCTTTATTGTTTTTCTGTTCAGTTCTTTCTTCTTTGCCGCCTCTATGATTGCTGCCCATGATACGCTATTAAACGCGTTCTGTATGTCCAACGCTATCATTACAAAGTGTTGCCTTTTCCTCTGCGTTCCGCTGTTTGCTTCTTTTGCTATTGCTTTCACTTTTTCAATAGCTCCTAAGGTTGTTTTTCCTTTGGTAAATCCGTATTGTTCTTTTTCCCATCCTCTTTTTTCTTCTATTTCTTGTTCTATTCTCCGTACAATAACTTTCTCCATTATTTTAGCCAGTGTGTTGATTAAGCATATTGGTCTGTATGACGTTGCTTTTCCTACTTCTTTTTTTTTTTCTCAATCAGTACCAGAGTGGCTTCTTTCCAACATCCTGGGAAAGTTCCTTCTTTTAGGCACCTGTTGATTATTTGAGTTATTTCTATCTCGGTTCCGTCTAAAGCTGCTTTAACAATCTCTGTTGTTATTTTGTCCGGACCTGGTGCTTTGTTGTTAGGCAATTCTTTTATGATCTCTTTGATCTCTTCCACTGTTGCCATAACTGTTTCTTCTTCTTTTTTTGTTTCTGGTTCTTCTACTGGTTCTCCCTTGGGAAATAGTTTTTTTAATTATGACTTCTTCTTCTTCGTCTTCTTTTAAGCAGATTCCTTTTGTTTTTCCAGCCAATTTGTCCATTACTATTTTGTACGGTTTTCCCCAAGGATCCCCATCTATAGATTCTATCATTTCTTTCCAGCATCTTTTTCTGCTATCCCTAATTGCCTTTTTTAAGATTTTTCTGTTGTTTTTTAGTTTCTCTTCTATTTCCTCTGTGTTCTCTCCTCTTCTTCTCAGCCTTTTGATTTTCCTCCCTGTTTGTATTGTGTTTTTCTTGCATTCTTTTATTTCCTCACACCACCAGTATGGTCCTTTTCGTCCGCCTTCCCTGTACCTAGGAATTGCTTCCTCCGCCGCTTTTCTTAGTTTTTCTGAGTACCTCTCGCATCTTTTCTCGATATTTTTGTTTTCTGTCACTTCTTCTGTTTCCATGTCTCTCTTTATCTTTTCTTTGTCCATTCTTCTTACGTTCTATTTACCTTTTCTCGTGTGCTCCTGTTTTCCTTTCTCCTTTGTATTGTATTCTCATCTCTTCTAAGATTTTTCCTCTTAAATCGTTTTTGTAGCCTCCCCATCTCGGTGATTTTGCGTTGAAATCTCCTCCTACAATAATTTTTTTGTTTTTCTGTTTTCTTAAACTTCTTTCTAATTCTTCTATCCACTCTCGATAGTATTCCAGATCGCAGTTTGGGCTGATATAACAGCTGTTTACTATCATGTTTTGTACTTCTGCCCACATTATTCCTTCTTATGGTGTTCCCCATCTTTCCACTTTGTCCTTACACTTCCCATTAGCTAAAATTGCTGCATCTGTTCTTTTGTCTCTTATCCACTTACCATTTAGTTTGTATTTATTAGGTTCACTCACTAGCACTAGGTCTATTTCCTCTCTCTCCGCTGTTGCTATTAGTAAATCGTGAACCTCTCTTCCCCTCTCTATGTTTATTTGTATAAACTTATGTGATACTATTTTTTCCTCGTGTACTCTCCAGTTGTCTGGGTTGTTGTCCTCCATATTCTTCTTTGTTTTCCTCATTTCTTTATTCTTTGTAGCTCGACATCTTTTCTCTCCCGTTCTGTGTCCTAATACTTTGCATTCAATGCAGTATTCGGCATTTTATACATAGCAAAGACCTGTCTTCCCCATTGCATTCTGCCGCTACATGTCCTTTCCTCCAGCATTTATAACATTTTCTTTCATTTGCTTTAACTTTCTCTACTCTGCATCTTATGAGTCCTATGTTTATTCTTCCTTCTCCTATTATCTGTTGCGCTATTTTTTTGTCCATTTTGACTATAGCGGTTTGTTTTTCTCTATAACCTTTCTTTATGGAAAATATTGTACTTTCTTCTGTGTTCACTTTGTTCATAATTTCTTTGAGTATTTCTTCCCTTTTAATTTCCGGGCTAATATCTTTGATTATCACCAGTTCTGTGGTTTTGTTGCTGGCTTTTCGTACATTGCAGCCTTCTATTCTATTTTTAGTTTTTTCTATCTCTTTCTCCGTCTCATTACCCTTTGTAATTAGTAACAACTCCCCTTTTTTGTTTCTCTTATCTCCTTGAACGTAGATCCTTTTATCTGGATTTTTGCCTGTCTCAGCAAATCTGCATATGTGACACCTTGTTTGCTCACTACTATAGCACCTGTTTCCGTTCCTGTTTTTTTTTTCTCTATTTGTCTCCGCTACCTGTCCCTGTGTTGGCACGCACAGTCTTATTTTTGTGTTAGTTCTTCTTCCTGCTATTTCCATAATTTTTTTTTGCATCTCTTGCCGTAATTCCCGTTGGTATTGGTATATTTATTTCTTCAATACTTAATGTTTTTGTTTTGATAAGCATTTTTTCGATAGCTATTAGTATCTCCTTATTCCCTGCCGTTTCGATTTTCTGCTTAATGATGTGTACTTTTCCCACATTTTTTCAGCTTAGATTTTTAACTATTTCTATATATGGCGTTTCATCTTCTCCTTCTTCCTTCATTAGTTCAGGGTATTTTATTTTTGCTTGTTGTAAGACACCACCTTCTTTGCCTATTTCATCTTTATTTATTAAAAGTCCAGTATCCATTTCCTTTCCCATTATTGTTTTTTTTTTTTCACGTTTACATATTTATAGTCTGTATCTCTCCATTCTTTATTTATAATATTTTTTATATCTTCTTCATTAACCACTTCTAATATCTCCTCGTCCGAGATGAAATGGTTTTTACGTTTTTCTTCCCTATTATCTCCAGTTTCCATTGTCTGTGTCGACATTTCTATACCTAATTTTGTTTTATTTTCTTTCTCCTGTTCTTTTTTTTGGATTTCTTCAAATTCTATTCTCTCCATATTTGTTTCTAGTTGATTCGCCACCCTTTTAATTTCTAGTTTAGTTAACATAAAATAATTAAAAATATCTAAATATAAAAAAAAATAATTAATTAGTCATTGTAACTTTGTTATAGAGCAAGCTAGAAAAAAAACAATAACAGATATGAATAGCTCAGAAAATAGTGATTTAAAAAATGCCAAGAAAGTACCTAATTAATAATTTGTGGAGCTAATTAGCAATTAATTAAAATAGCAAATTATCAACTAATTAACAACAACATTTTAAAAACAATTTTTTTTTTGATAGATCTTTATGAGTACATCACAAATCCGCAATCAAAAGTTTTCGCGGAGTTAACATAAAATAATTAAAAATATCTAAATATAAAAAAAAATTAATTAGTCATTGTAACTTTGTTATAGAGCAAGCTAGAAAAAAAAAACAATAACAGATATAATTAGCTTAGAAAATAGTGATTCAAAATATGCCAAGAATGTACCAAATTTACAATTTGTGGAGCTAATAAGCAATTAATTAAAATAGCAAATAATCAACTAATTAACAACAACATTTTAAAAACAATTTTTTTTTTCTGATATAATTTTATGAGTAAGTACATCAGAAATCTGCAATTAAAAGTTTTAGCGGAGTTGAAATAAATTAATTAAAAATTAAAAAAAAAAATTCCTAATTACACAATAATTCGATATTGCTAGCATTACGATTTTAGTTTGAACAAACTTATGTGGTATCATTGGAAAGCTGACAATAAGAGGATTCTAAAAAGCTTATCGCATAAGTTGGCGGAGTTAAAAATGACCAATTAAAAAAATCGTTAAGTTGTCTTCTACAAAAAACTAATTACACCATAAATCGTTATTGCTAGCTTTACGATTTAAGATTAAACAAATTTATGTGATATCATTGGAAAGCTGACAATGAGAGGATTCTAAAAAGCTCATCGCATAAGTTGGCGGAGTTAAAGGTGACCAATTAAAAGGATGGTCAAGTCTTATACAGCGTTTCTTCAGCTATTCAAATCTGTTTTTATTTTTATTCTAGCTTGCTTTATAACAAAGTTATGAGTATTTTTATACCGAATAACACTTTATTGCTAGGAATTGCTAACTAAACAGCGGTCCCTAAATAGCCGATAAAAATTTTCGATAAATTTTCAACTTTTTGCAATAAAAAATTCATAACTTGAGAACGGTTGGTAGTAGAGATTTCGGGTAAATTTTAATATTTTTAGAATAATACAAGGTATTAGATTAAAAATTCAAAATATTTTTCTAAAATGTTAACCCTTATTTTTATAGTAAAAACAAAAATTGACATTATTGGCCGCCATTTTTAAACGGTTCAACTTTTGTTAATTTTTTTTTGTTAGATATTGTTTATCAAGAGCTTTCCAACGATGTATAATAAGTTGGTTCTGCGCGTCATTTTGAACTATTAAAGAAATATATTTTTATTTTACAATTTTTACGACTAATTTATAGCAAAAATTTGCTGAAAAAATATATTTTAAATTTGACAAAAATGAACTAAATTGAATTTTAGTATTACAATAACATGTAAACATAATTTTTAAGACAAACTTTTATTACTTTAAGGTTTGCCGCTCAAATTTTAAAAATATCGCTTAATCGCTTAACGAACCCCATCCCTTAGACAAATTAGCCCCGCAGGGACATACAAAAACTCTATCAAAATGCGACCTCCCTCTCAACAAACTAGCCCCGCAGCGACGGTCAAAAAACACCATTCACATGTGACACTCCCCCCCCCCCCCCCCTAACTAGCCCCGCAGGGACAGTCAAAACAACAATCAACATGCAACCTCCCCCCCTACCCCGACAAATTGGCCTCGCAGGGACATACAAAAAACACTTCCCGACAAACTTTCCGGTGTTATAAAATAATTGGAAAATACTCCCCGACAAACTTTCAGGTGTAACAAAATAATTGGAAAACACTTTCAGATAAAAAAGTGTAGTTACTATTTATGTGCGGCTTCCTTCCCAACAAATTAGCCCCTTACGGAAATGCAAAAATACTATCACATTCTTCAAAAAACCAGCCCCACTGGGTTAAGCAAAAACCGAGATGTTTGCAAACAAAAATTAGAAAACATTTTTCCACAAAATTTTACTACTCCCCAACAAACTTCAGGTACTTGACAAATATTTAGAAACACGTTTTTTACTTTTTTTACTCCAAACAAACAAACCTTGCAAGGACAGTTAAAAACACTATTTATATACGCTCCATAGGAACAGGCAAAAAACACTATCTATAGCTATAATAGAAACACACACCAACAAACTTTCAGTTACTGGAAAATACTTTAACAAACTTACAGCAGATAATGTAAAATAATTTAAAAACACTCCCCAACAATCTTTGGGTACTGATCAAAATATTTAGAAACGCTTGCATTGCTTTTGTTTACCTCAAACAAACTAGCTCCGCAGGGACAGGGAAAAAAACACTATCCATGTGTGACCCTGTTTTGGAAAACACTTGACATAAAATCTGAATACCGTCTCAACTATTGATATCATAATCAACTGGACACGTCTTATAGTGTACCTTTACCACAACCCCTGTACCGTCGAAACTATTTAAATCCAACCTTTATTTTTTTAATCTTTAACACACTTTCGGTACTCAACCATGTACTTGAAAACACTTGACAGAAATCCGAAAAACTGCCTCAATTATTGCACATCTAATAAAACAAGGGTTTCTTTGTCCCCATATTGATTCCTATACTGGGTAATAGTATAGATACTAAAATTTATGGTGTTTTATATTAGTTCTTATATTAAAAAACACACTTGACAGAAATCTTAAAAACTGTCTCAACTATTGCGCATCAAATGAAACAAAAGTTTTTTTGTTCTGATATTGATTCTTATACTGGGTAATAGTATGGATATTATAATTTTTTGTTATACATAAAGATTCCTGTATTGGAAAACACTTGACAAAAACCTCAAAAACTGTGTCAACTATTGTGCATCAAAAAAAATAAGAGTTTCTTTGCTCCAATATTGGGTAATAGTATAGATATCAAAATTTATTTTTTTTCATATAAAGATTTCTTTAATAGAACATACTTGACAGAAATCCTAAAAACTGTCTCAACTATTGGACATCAAATAATCAAATAAAACAAGGGTTTTTCTGACGATATTCACATCAATAAAAACAAGGGTTTTTCTGTGTTAGATGTCAAAATTTACTTTTTTTATATTAAGGTTCCTGTATTGGAACACACTTGACAGAAATCTCAAAACCTATCTCAACTATTGCGCATCCAACAAAACAAGGGTTTCCCGACAACCAATTTTACAAAATACAAATTATTTTTTACAGTTTTAGATACCCTTTATTACACAAGCATCGGGATTACATCATGTAATAAGTATTAACTCTCTTACATATTTTTTTTTTTACTTTTACACCATTACACAACCACACAATTACACAATTACACATTAGACAATTAAATAACCTTAGATCACATACATTTTTACAATTTTCGATACTTTTTGCCACGCAAGCATCGGGGTTACATCATGTAATAAGTATTGCCACTTTTACTTTTATACAATTACACAAATACCCAATTACCCATTACACAATTACAATTACATAACCTTAAATCGCAAACATTTTTACAATTTCCAATACTTTTTATCTCACAAGCATCGGGGTTACATCATGTAAAAAGCATTGCTACTTTTACTTTAATTTTCTTTTTTTACCTTTACACCATTTTACAATTACACCTTACACAATTACAATTACATAACCTTAAATTGCATACATTTTTACAATTTCCGACACCCTTCATCACACAAGCATTAGGGTTACATCATGTAAAAAGTATTGCCACTTTCACTTTTTTTTTTTAATCTTTACACAGTTATACAGTTACCCAATTACCCATTACACAATTACAATTACAAAACCTTAAATCGCATACTAGATACACTAATACTAAACTCATTTGATACAAAAGCCAGTTGTTTATATAAGTCAAAATCTAACTACCATTAAAAATCGTGTTTTTTATTAAGTTATTATGAAATGATTAAACTTGAACATTAAGAAAATTATTTTTCTTCTGTAAAATTGATAAATAACGTTTATGTATTTTTTGATTGGCAGCGTCGATTTATTTATTATGATTTTAATTAATGTAGCAGCAGTACTAAACTGTTAGAAAAAACTATAACAATTGTTATTTTAGAAAAATAACTTTTATATAGATTTATTTTTATTTCTATTTCACATACAATTTGATATTTAATTTATTTTTGCACCAGTACATTCAGAAAAGATTAAGCTATAATTGGTCAGAATATTTTAGTGAAATTATATTTGCAAATAGCATTAAAATGCATTTAAAAGTACCTAAAAACTTATTTATTTCAAAATTTGGATACATTTTTCGGCTATTTTCAATTATTATTTGACTAAAATACTCTGACCAAATATAGTTTAATCCTTTTTGAATGTACTGGTAAAAAAAATAATCAAATTATATGTGGAAATAGGAATGACGCCAAAGTGGCTGTTTTCACTACAATACTGGAAATCAAGGTAGCGGTCGATATGCTCTTAAAGCACAATAAAAAATCTAATAAATTTGGAGTATAATGAAATAATACTCGTACATCCTTATGCATAGTCATATTTAGTAGTTACTAGCTGGATATTACTGTTGACCATATGCATAATGATATTTAAAACGTTACTAAGCTTAGTTGTCAACTAAAACATTAGTGCTAAATTGTTTTGTTTTTTTGACATCAGGTGAGTAAATACATTGCAAGTATAACCTACAACTGTCAGTTGCAAATATTGAGATATTTATTATCATTTAACGACTTATTGCTTTATTTAAATATTAGCAGCAAAATGTAGCTGTTGCGTCGAGTATAATAAATCAAATAAATAAATGATATTCAATTTAACAATTAAATTAGTTTAGTGTTTTTTTTCTGTAAGATGGTAGCACGTGGGCAGCATAACCTAAATTGAGTTATAAATATTAATATGGCAGCAGCAAACACATCTGATGCTGTGTATTTTGACTATTTTAAAACTTACTCCGACTAAACATAATGAACCGTTTAAAATTAACATTTATTTTTATGGGAGAAAATGCTAACCAAACGACAAGATTTCAGTCATCACTTATTTTATATGTTGAACTACATACAATATTTTATGCCTTTATTCTTTGGGTTAAAAAATTGCAGTTATATTTAACGAGTAAAGAATTAATAAAGCTTTAAATAAAGATTTCGTTTTTTTAAATTATTTGCGGAGAAATGACCTACTTGCTTCCCGCTCCTAAGATGATAAGGAAGAAGGTCGGTGGTTGAGGAGAAGGCGGCGTTGGGCATTTGTTGGTGTGTGCTGATGTCTAGAAGGTACTAGGTACTAGAGATGCAGTCATATCTTTTGGAGTCAAAAAGCGGCTTACGTTGGTGGGCGCAATGCCGTGTGTCTAGTGCAAGCCGGGTTGCATGTATTGCATTCCCGGGGCTGTAGCCGGTGTCAAGGTATAGACTTGTTTCAAAGTTTTATTGGAGTAGTCAGGGGGAATTGCTGGGTAGTTGGTTGAAATTCTAGTCTATGGTTTTGCACGGCTTTGCTGCTTGGTGGTGTGCTTTGATTGGCTAGTGAGGCTCTGCACACTAGGCGGCATAAATTCTTTACATACAACATCCTGGGCGGTGATATCATCTCTTCGCGTTGGTTTCGGATTGTTTGTAGGTGGCGTTGGACGTAAGTTGTTAAGATGGAATCTGACGGGTGGCCAATGTAGGTTATCTTTCACCTAGTAGCAGTGAGTTGCGGCCGTGGTGATTACCTGTTTGGGGCTTAGCCACTTGTTCTTTAGTTTCTTTGCTTATTTTTGCACCATTACTATGTCACCTGGTTTGTAATCTTTTACAGGGTGCGTCTCATCTTTTTGGTTTGGCCAAATTTTGTTCGGTGTTTTGCTTGTGGTTGCGCTTGTCCGTCGGTTGCAGTGGTAGACCGCTAGCGGCAGCAGTTCAGCAGTTCGCACTGCTTGTGGGGTTGATCTTTTCTTAAGGCTCTTTGGGGTTGCCTTGCTAGTGGCTGCCGTTACTGGTGTTGCTTCCACCCACCTGGTGCACATATTTATTATTATAAAGGCGTATTTGTTTCTTGTTTTGTTGTGTCCAAGCGGTCAAAACTTTACAACGCTAAGCTTATCTTTGGCTAAACTAAACACCGAAAAAGTCCGCCAAGCTTATATCAACTCCACATAAAACACCACTGGTTGAGCTTGCACTATTATCCCAATTGCTGACAGCCAACAGGAGGTGAATTTCCTGAAAAAGAATGTAGCACGGGGGCAGTACTACATTCTTTTTTAGCCCAAGATAGTGAAAGACTAAGCTGACTAACCTGACTTGCTCAGCGAAGAGAGGAGGAGGGCTAATATAGATACAATTATTCTACACTTAAATTAAGTCAAAATATGGAAGCACATACAAATACAAGAATATGGTTGACTTACTCCAAATATTCTTGACTCCTGAGCTCCAATTACTTTTTTTGTTGGTAAAAATGTTGGCATTTCTATAATTATGTCTCTTTTCTGGGCCGATAAATGAAAGTAATAAACCTCTGAAATAAAAGAATAGAGGAAGACTCGGAAAATACTAACGATTTGCCACCAAAAATATATTAAATCAATTAAACAATTAATAAATTTAAATTTAGCAATGTACATGGGAAAAGTCAAATTGCATAACCAAAAAATATTAGTAAAACTATTATAGTAAAACTATAAATTGTTACTCAAAAATTACAAAGTATAACAGATATAAAAAAATATAAATTAGTTGTAGACCAAATAAATGTAATTGTTATAATTATATTGGGCTATAATGGGCTTTTTAACACTTTGCCACGTGTTTGTTACTAGGATCTTTACCGGCTGAAATACAGCGATCGAGCCGGGCTTTGTGCGTGATAAATACAGAAATGGCTCGTTGGCTAACGATGGAGCATGTGGACTCCACGGATATACACGTTCAAATATATTTTTTACAAAAACACGCTGAGTGCATCTTAAATATTGAATCAATATATTTATTATAATGACCGTTAGATCCGCAACTCAATAGTTAAACAAACAAATAGGCAAAAGCGGTAAGGGTCAAACGACCTAAAATAGAATTTAATTTTTTAAAGTCTTTCTGCGCAGGTTTGTCTTACCACGGAAAAGAAATTAAAATACATTTACAATAAAAATGGAAAAAAAAACGTAAAGACACAAATTCACAAACAAAAACATTGTGGGATGTATCTTTAACTGAATTAAAATTATAGCCGTCATTAGCCAAAGCTAATAATACCAGAATTAGTAAACATTATTAATAACGGAAATAACAAGAAACTTTAATTTGCTTGGCAACGCCGCGAAGAAGGAGAGGCTTTCTCCTTGCGTTGAACGTAGGAACTGCAAACTGGTGTGTATGGAATGTGCAATCGTTTGATTACCTTTTGCTACTGTGCGGAACTGGTATAAGTGACAGCCATTACAAGACAGCTCATCAGACGTCAACAAGTGAAAATTAACAATTGTAAGTGTTAAGTAGTATTAAATAAAAAATTTAAATACCAGACACAAATCTATTCAAATCAACTACTCATGTACATGCATACATGCTTCCCTACTTTCATGTAAAATTATTAACAAAAATAAATATTCAAAAATAATAATATGCATATTCTAGACACCCTCTTGTGTGCCCCTTTATCTTTGGCAGTTAACAATACACTTAAATAGAATAAGACGATAGACTTTGCAAATTAAAATAAAAGTATATATTAAATTTGTTTTTAGGCATTGCAGAAAAATTGCCCGTTACACCCGTATGGGCAAAAATGTTATTTTGGAAAACTTCTGGCTGATCGCCAAAAAGGCAATCATAGACTATGCCCGTAAATGCTTACACTTTGGCAGCCATCCTCGAACTAAATACAATCCGAATCTACAGACATTTGTACAATGCCCACAAAAGACGTTAATTTACTAGCAAATTGAAGAGTTGTTAGCAATCGGCATTATAGAGCAAAGCATGAGCAAATATTGCGAGTCAGTGGTACTAATAAAGAAAAAGAACGGATCTCTCCGGTTTAGTATAGACTACCAGCAACTTAATAAGGAAACTCTGAAAAATTCTGAGGAAGCCAATGTATTCTTGAAAATGGATCTCACTACTGAATATTAGCAATTCTTTATGCATGGAGGCACAGGCATCTCACTACTTCTGCTGCCTTTGATGGGGGAACATATTAATTTAATGTAATGCCATTTTATCTGAAGAACGCTCCCGCGACATTTCAGAAATGATGTTGCAGGTGCTAGCTGGCTTACTAGAGAAATGCGTTCTAGTTTATTTTGGAAGACATTGTGATGTTTTCTAACAACTTGCGCTTAGTCTTAGAAAGACTGCAAGACCACGGGTTGCACTCCAATTTTCCAACAAGTCTAACACCTACGGGCGACCTTCTGGGATCGACGCTATCCCCGGAAAACTGACTTTAAGATTACATACTAGAAGACAAGGTCATAGTACTAAGACAAGCCCGAGGGTTCAGCCACAAATCGCTGGGCTCCAAAACCTTAATCACGGAAGCGGTTGGCAACTGATTTTGGGTGGAAGACTTACCATACCGCTCCCCGACAAAGGTTTATGCAAGCAACTAGCGACGGGCACCATCTACAGAAGAAGCTTCAAGAGGAGAAACCCTAGTGAAAGGCTACACTGCTCGAGATGAATTCTGAATCTTTTAGACAACACTTCTGCTGCAAGACAACTCTACTACAACCGCCGCAATGTTTCTGGCTAATCCGACGATAATACTTTGATGTCTGACCGGGAGGTAAGGTGGAGGAAGCGAATTTTGGCGCGTTGGTTATGCGCGCCTTACATTGTGACGGTTTGTTTCAAGAGTAAAGTGAGAAAAGGAAAATATAAGTTTAGTTAGAAAAGGTAAAAAAGAATTTACATGTAAGAAAAATAATGGTTGAACACGGATTTTGTTATATTTGTATACACACTCTAACTCTTTTTTTGCAAAAAGTTTAATGTTTGCAATTGTTTTTAATGAAACAGGTAGATCATTATATATTTTTTTGCCGTAATATACAACAGACTTTTTTGTTGATTTGGATTTAATAACAGGAAATTTTGAATTTGTGCATATTGTTAAATCTAGTATTATGTACATGATCTGGCAATAGAACAATTGTTTGGTTTTGTGAATAAATATGACAGTGGTTAGATGACGTAAAAGCTTAAAGTACAAAATAATAATAATCATTTATTTAAACCAGTTGAACCAATGTGCGGATATAGTCTTACAATTTCACAATAAAACAAAACATAGATAAACATAAGTATATTAAAATAATAAAATAAATTTAAAATACGTAATACATTTGATCTACAGGTAGAAAAATACAAACAATATAAATTAAAACAAAATTCCTGAATAGAATAATATGCTTTTTGTATGAGCAGTTCCTTAATTTGGCATTTGAAAGCTTTAATATTTAGTTCTTTTATGTTTTGTGATAGTTTATTATAAAACTTTATTCCTTGATATTTAGGATTTTGATCACATTTTTTTGTGTTATGAAGAGGTATTGTGAGTAGTTTACCATGTCTAGTTAAATGACAGCTGTTTAATGTTTTAAAACTCGCAATATTAGATTTTGCACACATAAGAATATTAAATATAAAAATTGATGGTAACGTTAAAATTTTTAAACTTTTAAACAAATCTACACAAAGATCAAATCTACGTTTATTTGTCATATACCTAATTGCCCGTTTTTGTATTATAAAAAATTTATTTAGATCATATGCCATACCCTATACAGTAATCCCATAAGATAAAACAGCATGAATTCTGGCAAAATAAAACATGTTTAATGTGCTGGTTGTTACTACAGGTTCTAATTGTTTTATAATATAGCATAGTGATGATACTTTTTTACACAAATAATCTATATGTTATCTAAATTTGTATTGTTTGTCAATATAAACACCTAAAAATTTTATTACACTTAATTGCTTCATACTTTTATTGATTGTTTGCAGTTTCAACAACTGAGTCTTTGTTGTTACCACTTACAAAAAGCGAAGTATCATCAACAAAGAGAAAAGTTTTTTTCTGTGTTGATGTTGTTAACGTGTATTATAAATAGAAGAGGCCCAAGTACAGAACCCTGTGGAACCCCTCTATTTATAACCATCATATCTGATTTTACACTATCTAACTCTACATAATGATACCTGTTGCTAATGTAGCTGCGAAACCAATTTAATGCTAAACCTCTAATTCTGTATGTTTCAAGTTTTGTTAATAGGTTTTCATGGTTAACAAGATCTAACGCTTTTGAAAGATCCAGTTCTTTTTTATCTTTATGAGTATATAGCTTTTCTAAAAATTGAATTGTTGCATCCGATGTTGATCTGCCTTCTTGGTAATGGAATAAGTTATGATTAAATAAATTGCAAACTCAGTTAAACTATTTGCAACTGCTTGTTTAAATATCTTAGAAATAGTGTTGCAAATGTATAGTGATCTGTAGTTTTCCAATTTTACTTTAGAACCCTTCTTTAATATAAGTATTATTTTCGATATTTTGAGTTTGTCTGGAAATGTTTCTTTGGCAAATGATTGATTTATCAGATTTGTTATGCACAAAACTATTGATTGACAAGTATTTTTTATTAGTACTGCACTTAGTTCATTTGGTCCTGATGACCACGTTGACTTAAGAGTATACATAATAGTTTGAACTTCAGAGACAGTTACTAGAGTAAAGAAAAGTGAAGTTGAATTAATTAATATATTTGAAGTTTTTGAAATCGTGCTAGAGTAGGTATCATTACCACTAATAGAATTAAAATAAGTGTTAAAATCTGATACTATTTTTGACGTTTCATGTACTATTTTATTATCTATTCTTAAACTAATATTTGTATGGCATTTTTGTCGCAAGTTTGTGTTGGAATTTATGATATTCCATACCGATCTAGACATATTTGTACTCTCACTTAACAATTTACCATTATACATTTTTTTATCTGCATTAATTAATTTACCATATATGTTTTTGTATAATTTATAACGCTTTTTAGTTTCAGTTCCACTAGTTAACGTCAATTTATATAAATCTTCTAAAGTTTGAGATGATTTCTTTAGCCCATTAGTGATCCAAAGCTTTAGTGGTTTATACAATAGGTCTGTACTGAAACTTTTATATTTCCGAAAGATTATTTTAATTATATAATTTTGTGTGCTTTTTAAATGCTTTAAATAACACTCATAAGCTGTTCCCGAAACGACAGTACCATATTTTAAGATTGATTCAACAAGTGCTGAATAAATTTAAATAATACCTTTAATTCATCTTGTAAAAGTAAAAATGTAGAATTTAGTTATAAGTTTTCTAATTTTATTTTTGATGCAGGAAACAGTTATTTTGTATTTTTTGTTTATAATCTAATTTCTAACTAAAATTTTCATTTTTGCCTTTTGGTATAAATTACCCTGTATAAATACAAAGTATGCACAAAAGATTAAAAAAATCGATATTATATTTGTATGACTTGCATCAATTGTCACTCTTTTTATATACTATTTTAAGTTCATAAAAAATAATATTCTGAGACTAACCTTAAAAATGTATGTACAAGTTGACGTATCAAACAATTACATTAGTTGATGAACAAAAATCAATAAAACACTTTTTTTTGTTAAAACTTATTTTTTATTATTGTTCTTTTTAATTACACTTTCTTACATTAATTTACATTTCCAACAAAAACATGTTTAACATATACTTGAATATTAATGAAAAATGTCTATATTTTTTTCAAAACTCATTGCATCGAATCTACAATTGATGTATGTTTACACTCTCGTATGTACATCGGATGTAGTCACTGCAAACATTTAAATCCCTAAACGAAATTTTTCTTATAAATATCTTCCACGGGATATTATTATTAAAATATTACAATATAGTAATATAAATTATTTGTATATTAGATTATACAGTAATTTTTTTACTAATTTGTATTTGTAAGTACAAAATTCATTAAACATTTGTAGTATTTTGTTAGGGTGTTGTAGGATTCAGCTTACAACCCAACATAGATGCCATGTACCATAATAAATATTTAATACATTGTCACAATTCAAGTGTTAAATTCGAAGCCTGCAGATTATTCGATAATAGATAAGAGAGAGAATACAGGAAAAGTAAACGCGGAAGCTTTATACATATTAGAGACTACAAAACATCATATTTTCCTACCCCAATATACCGGCACGTGTCTAATTGACAATGACACGAGTGTACATGAGTGCTCATTGTCATCCCATGTCAATCTAATATTGCTATTAGATTATGTACCGGGATCATCACGCGTGCTTCAAACCGATTGCGAGGATTAATCTGCATCCCGTATTGTACGTATCTACACATGCGTTTTAGTAGAGCAACTAGCGCGCTTTATTGTGTAATTTTCTCACGTTATTTTAATAGAAGTATTAATAATAATTCGGAAGTGCTCAATTGTTAGTAAATTAATATTTATTTTTTTGCCGAAGTAATTAACGAATTGCAACGTAAGGAAACGTCTTTAAAATAAATATTATTTAATAAATAAATAAAGTGTATATTTAAATTAATCAGGGTTTTACGGTAAAACATATAACATAACATGCTAGACTATAAATAAAATTAATGTAAATGTCTAAAAATATAATTTTATCAGGTTGGTTATATAATATAAATATTTTTTTAAATATATAAATTTAAATTTTTGTGTTACCCACACAAGCTACCTACCTACCTACCTTTTAATTAGCTTCAAATAACATAATAAAGCAATGGTATGATTGCCATACGTTGTAGCATAAGCTTCATTAAAAACAAATCAAATCAATTAGTTTTGAATTTTCTATAATAGAGTTTGTTTTATTGTAAATGTTAGAAGAAGCGCCTGTTGACTGTAGATTAAAAAAATAGCAAATAGCCGTAAATACCTGTTGCAGTCGTTTTTCTTCAAAGTTATTATTTATTAAAGATGTAATTTGAAGAGAAAAACATTTTCAAATAAAATTGCATTTGCTAGTATGTATAAATATAAAATATTACTACCAGATGCAGAGGCGGCGCTAAGTACTATGGCGCCCTCCCTAAAATTTGAAATATGTCGTCCCCGTTTTTTAAAGTGTTAAAAAACAAATAAATATTACTAAAAAAATTATACTTTTTTTAATTTGTTTTGCAATAGTAAAAACGTTTGACTATCTCGAATCAGAGAAATTATTTTAAAATTGAAAACATGATCTGCTCATGGACATAATCCAAGAACACACAGAATCTAACAATTTTCTTCCTATCCACCAATATAGGTTTTGACGGGAGTAATCCTGTAGTTTATCAAAACACACATTGTTACAGGTTTCTGATTGATACAAAAATTTGACAAAGCTTGACACAAAAGTTTACTTTTAAAACTGCACATACAAAATTTTTTTCTGCGTTTTATAGAGCTTCATATCTAAACCGCAAAACTCTGGTGTTAAACTTCTGAACAACGGTTTTATACCGTGGTCCGATGCTGGCAAGTATCTGAGTATTACCTTCGATAAAGTACTTACGTACAAATTACACGTACAGTTTATTTTAAACAAACCTGCTAATTTTAATTCTTTGGCGGAACAGGGCCATGTTGCTTTATAACAAAATTCATCAAACCAGACTAAAAATGACTTTTGAGTCTTTTGAGATTTCTATAATTTTATTTTTTTGTGGGCTGTTGTACCTTTGTGGTATGTTTAAAACAAAAAAATTTGTAACAATCTCGGTATTTTCTAGCTGCGCCATTACATTGTAACGTTGGCTGAAAAGTACTTTGAAACTTCGTAGTTTATCCCGACTCTGATCTAGCCAGACTTGCGTACTTCTATAAGAAACCAATCATATCATTATTTCCTAAAGTGGCTTACCCCGCAATCCTACCAGCAGTCTTTAAGGCGTTCTAAATATCTTTTGTCTAAAATGCAATTTTCAAACGGAAGGTATATGAGCCTTACAGCCTCAAACTTCTAGACATTATCCTGGGAAAGTTTAGTCTATAGGCACTTTCCTTCAGAGGGTGAATCAGACAGTCTTTAAAAGATTCTCTTCCCAAAGCACAAATAAAAGTTGATGCAGTCAAGGCAAACCACCAGCCAAAACAACAACAACACCAAACAGACATCAATCCAGAGCAAAGATCAGATAATATCCAGGTTTAGAAAAGTCTATCATCAATGCCCATATTGGTTGTATTGGCAAGCAAACTCTAAATTAGCCTTTTTACCTGCCAGCATGCCAACAAGACTAAGCAACATCTGCTTTGCACTTAAGTAAAATCGAGGTGTAGCTGCGGAGTTATCACACGGAAGCACCGCAACTATTTTTCAACACACAAAGATGGATCCAGGCGCACAATAACAGAAGCAGCTCTGTAGAAGAAATTTTAAGTTTCAATTAAAAATTAAGACTAAATTGGGAAACAATGGATCAAGTCCGCAGGACAGCAACCAAACAGAATCACAACAGCGGTCTCTGGACTGGCTAACAAAATAAATGAAAAGTACTTGCACATTAACAAACGCCCTATTCTCACGCCAAATGAGCGTTTTACCATTACCACGTAGACGCCGCTCTTAGAGTTGAAATTTAGGCGGCTACTTGGTCGGACTTAGCGCCGTCTTAACGCCGATTCATTAATACTAGGTTGCATCTGGAACTCCTTGAAACAAGAAGCTACTACAACAGCTCCGAGGCTTCTCTACACCTAAAGGACATCTTCGGGAATTTGTCAATAACATGGTGGAATTTAGTGTAACAAAATAATTAATATTTGATATCTGATTAGTCATAGTAATAATATGATTCTTTAGATTAAATTAAACATTTTATTAACTTTGCAGTTATTGCAGTAAGTTACAGGAAATAATTTTAAAAAAATTACAATATATAATGCAAATGTGCACTATCGCGAGCCAGTCACGGCTCCACTGACGTATTGCGCTCCAACGCGGCGCTTACCTCGCTTACCTAGCGCCGTCCAGGATCAGAGATTCAGAGGTATATTTTTCAATCAGATAGATTATTAATTTGCAATAAGTTATTTACGTAATGACAATTATTGTTTTGTTAAATATCAATTAAATATATCAATATGCCATGTGGCTGTTATATAGTTTACAACCGTCATATGTGTTTTTGGTTTCCAAGTAATATTCTTGCAATTTCAATAATAGTTTGAATTGCATCTAGTAAAATATTGTAATAAATATTCAGACAGAATTTGAAGAAACAAAAACAATGAGTACAATAGCTAAAATAGAAATTAATTTTTAGTCATTAACCAATAAACCTCTATCTCAGCAGATGTCAGATTTTTGGTCAAACCGTTAAACTACATTAGCTTAAAATTGCTCTTATACACATTTTGTTCAAACATTTTTATTAAGTTTGCAAAACCAACAAACTTTATATTTTACTAAGAAAAGTTTTTGTATTTGACTTATGGGAAGTACATCTTACATTAGCTTTAGTTTGTGGAATAATATTTTCTGCTAATTAATGAATTATGTTACTTTTATTTACAGAATAATTTTTGAAACTCGGATACATTGCTCCTACAAATCTAAACATAAATACCATATGTTCGGTTTATAAAATTGCAGTCATAAACGTACAGTTTACGACAAAAAGTTTTATAATTTTAATTTAACAAAAAACTTTGATTCCAATCAACAATAAAGTAATGTGAGAAATTAATTGAGAGTGAGCAGATTGGTATCTAATTCTAGTGAAATTAAAAACAAGCAATTTTCAAAGAATAATTTAACTATCAAGAATATTATTATCTGTTTCAATAACGGGTGGTTACAAAAGATAAAACAGAATTTGATAGGAGAGATTTACTACTAAAAAAAGTATGACAGGCACAACGTTAGTCGCAACTTAAAAGAAATTATTATTAAATTATAATAAATCAAATGTGTTTCAAATTTTTTTAAATTTATTAAATCCCTAATCAAATAGCACGTAATCTATCATATATGTACTATTAACGCCTACAAATTACACTTATTAGCAATAAAGTCTTTTATTTTACTGACAAAAAAGAAATGTATTTCAGCAAATTAGACCGCAAATAATAGCAGTTGTTTCAATATAACTTCCCCTAAATAGTTACGAATATCAGAAAATATGTTTATAAGGAGCCGACAAAAAGAAATGTGCGAATTGTAGGAGTATATGTATAATGAACTAATACAATAAAAATTCAAATTGATTGCACCAAATTGAAACTGACACCAGTAGCACATAGCTGGTACAAGTGGCATTACCGGAGGGTATAGTAGGGCGAGTGCCCTTCACTAACTAGGCTGACAGATGGTCCCCGAATATAAAAGGTCATATACATGACGTCACTATATGTATACCCAATTTCATGTAACACTGAATTCAACCGCATCGATTTTAATAGACTCCTTCGAAATAGTGAAATATGATGATGTTGCTAAATAGCATGCAAATATATTGTATTAATTGTATTGTATATCATAATATATCTTCTAAATATGAACACAATTTTTATAATCCATATAATTAAACAAATTAAATCTCAATTAAATATAATTTAATTGATTTATATTTTCTATTTTAGTGGTACATTTTGCTAAATAAGTAATTTAATTTTAGAATATATATACAATAAAATTTATTTAATAATTTAATCATTTTAAAATTAAAAAAAAAAATGAAATGAATTAATAATTTATTCAAAATTAGTCAATCAAATCACAGCGACCAAGGGTCAAGACAGTTGTTTTGGTTCTACAAATCTTGTCAATATGTCTTGTACGACTACGGCATCGCATGATAGCAAAGACAATTTTGAATAAATATTTTTGTCCTGAACACAATTGATAATATAAATAATGAAACGAAAGACAACATTAATCATTTTAGAAACATAAATTATAAAGAGAAGAACGTTAAAATAGATTATTTATTTTATACAAGAGCACTAACTAAGTAATGATTTAAATTAACAGCAGATTTTTATATTTATTTCTCTGCTTTTGCAAAACAAACTTTTTTTAAGTGTTAGGTAAACATGCGGCAAAAATTTATGGGGTTATTCTTTGGCCTATTCTAAGAATATTTTGTTCTGTGATGTTTTCTGAAAAACTTTTTTGTTTTGAAGATACAGGGTAAACAAAATTTGCGACAGTTACATTTTATTATAAAAAAGTATATGTAAAGTTGCTGAATCAGCAATAAATGTTCTTTCAACCTGGATACAAGCATTCAATCTTCTCGTCATTGAGTGCCGATCTCTTTCAACACTCTAGGGTTATTTCTAATTGAGTTACACCCAGCAATTGTCCGCTTTTGCAAGTCGTCCAAATTCTTTACTGGAGTAGCGTAAACTATTGATTTTTGATAGCCCCATAATAAATAATCTAGGGGGCTTAAGCCTGGGAATCGAGCAGGTCATACGTGTGGCCCACCTCGACCAATCCAGCGATCTCCGTATATTGCTGTTAAATAATCACGATCAACCAAACTGAAATGTGGTGATGCATCATCGTGCATAAACTTCATTGCAATTCTTGTTGCCAATGGTACATTATCTTGAGGTAGCATGTGTTTCAAAAAGTTGCACTGTTGGTAAATCTTTTTGGTAGAAATACTGGTCTAATTAGACAGTCGCCCACAATTCCAAACCAAACATTCAAGAAAAACTGATGTTTAAAGACAATCTTCACATACATGCGGATTTTTATCTGCCTACACAAGGTTGTTATGAAATTTTTTTATAGCATTTCTTGATAAACTGGTTTCATTGGTCTAAAGAATATGTGTCAGGAATTGAGGGATTAGAACTAATGTTTGCAAAACCCATTGACATTACGCAATACGTGAAGAAAAATTAGCAGCTAGTAGTGTCTGAACACGCTGAATGGTGGTATGAATACAACAAATCGCACTTAAAAAATTTCTAAACTGTCCAATGATTTACATTCAAAGTATTGGCAATTTATTGCGTAGAACTACTTGGATCTTCCTCTATCATGTCCAGCACTCTCTGTTCCAGTTGTATCGTTCTTACTGTTATTGATTTTCTTGGTCTTTCATTTTGTTTTAATGTGCTTGTTTTACGAAGACGTTGATGAATATTTGGTTTTTTGGTTGGGGATATTACTGCCACGAAACCGTTTAATGTACAATCGTCTAGCTTGTAATGAATTGCTATTAGCAAGTCCATACATAAGATGCATGTCAGTCATCTTGGCGTTGGTATAGTGATTCATGGTAGAGGAATTTACTAACTATAAAAGAACCGTCAAACAGTTAAACGTCACTTAATCTAAACAACTGCGACCAATACATGTGAGGATCAATGACGAGACGTATTCAAACGAAATCCACTTGTACGTTAATAGATCAAACAGCCGTGCAAAGTTAACGTTGACAATTTTTTGTACTTGATAAATTCATTAATTTTTTGTACTTGATATACTTATTAGCGTACGCCATACTATTATTTACATTAATGATTTCAACAAATATTGAATATGGTTGTCGCAAATTTTGTTCACTCTGTATTTTTGAAACATTTTTTTTTAAATTATCATAAGACAAAATATTCTTAAAATAGACCAAGGAATGACCTCTTAAATTTTTGCCGCATGTATATCTAACACCTTGTATATGCAAACGCTGAACAGAAGTAAAAACTGTTTACATCTATTAAGAGACTCTAGTTTTTTAAATACTTTTTAAGCTATGTCAACAACATGGTCGTTCCAGAGAAGATTATGTGAGATTGTAACCTCGAGACATTAAAGAAGATTTAGATATGGATTTTTTGTTTAGTTTACTATTTGATACTTATGATATCTTGGATTTTGATTTTATAACAGTAAAAAGTTGAGTTTTTTGAGTTAAAATTGACCATGTTGGAAGTACCGTACAGATAATGAGGTCTAAAAATGTCAAGACATTCTGTCATATTTGTCGATATAGTTTTTGGAGTTTATGAAGTGTGCTATTATCTGCAAATCTATGAATTGGGTTTTTAGTTATTTGAAGAAGTTCTTTAATGTAGATCAAAAATAAAGTTGGCAAACGAGTAAAACTTTGAGAAATACCAGCATTTATGATTTTAGGGTCAGAGTTAAAACTATCAATTCTAACTATAATATATGTATTGTCAAGAAATATTTTGATAAGGTTTACAGATTTGTGATTTAGATATTTTGATTTACTGCTTAATAAACACAAATGATACGGTGTTGTTTTAAAAGAAAATTGCAACTCATACAGAAGAGGGTAAACCATTATTACAAAGAACATGAACGCCAATTAAATAATAACCAATAAGTAAAATAAAACATTGCAACTGAAAGTGTTCAGTTCTATAAATATCTTGTAACCAGACTACATATAGTTAATTTAAGTTTGCAATTTAATTTAGTTTGCAAGTGTTTAATTATAAAAAAAGATTTATTTTTTTAAAAAAACTTTTTATAAATCTACGATAAATTACGTGTTATCTATTATGATTTATTTATTAACATGTTTATAAGCCAATGCATTTTTGAGCTATTTCTTCTTCCAACGAGAGAGATGCAATGCATTGATGAAATTTGCATATTAAGGTGGAATTTATTTTTTTTTAATCAGCATCTTAAACATAAAAAACCTTATATATTTCTTTTGACTGAAACCAAGGTAAACAATAAAATACAGATTGCTTTAATTTAGTATATTCCGATTATTTTAAACATTCATTTATTGATTAACAAGATGTGTGCTTCATCTGCAAAAGACAAGCTAGACCGACAATTGACAAAATTCAAGATGTTGGTTCACCTATTTGTCTTGTGATGAACTTTTTGGTAAAACAAGAATATTACATCAGTGTCTTATAATTATTTAAAGATGACAACAACTACTGTTGAGTGCCTGTTTACGTCTCATCTATAATTATTTTAAGATTAACATAGCAAACAACAATTGAGCAAGAAATAACTTCTTTAAGTTAGTCTACGTACTTAATGTATAAACTGTAAATTAATATGCTATGTTGTGGCATAAAACAAACGATTAAAAACAATAACAAATGAAATTGCTGGACTTATAGACACAAACAAATATTCAATACAATTAAATTATTATTAAATACTGAATATGAATTTATTTAGATGTTGGTTAACTTAGCAATTATTTTTAAATTATTAAAACAATAATAAAATAGGTTATAGAACATATGTATCCCGAATACTAGAACCTGATGGCACATAAATCACCATAGAAATAGTGAAGAAATGTAAATACTTATTGTGGCCATGTGCCGGGGTTTACGTGCACGGAAAAGATGAGTGGGTTAGTGTTTCTTCAGAGGAGTTGTTGTCTGCTATTCAGGTTTTTGCTTTATGGCCCCACTGTACTTTTTTGCATGGTAAGTAAACGAAATTCAAATGACGGCACTGATTATTTATTTTATGGTAACTTAATTTTTGTTATTATTTATTTATTTATTGGGATAATCAGTCTTTGTATAAATTAAAACATCAAATAAAAATTATACCATATATTTCGAAGATAAGATTTTCTTTGTCAGTGATAAAAAAAAAAACTAAAATAATGGAATTAATATAAAATATTATTGGTAAAAAGATAAAATATCTAAGATTAAATAAAATAAGATATTTCAAATTCTTACAATAAATTTAAAATGTCTAAAAGTTGATTAATTAATTTTAATTGATTTAGATGATATATAGAAGTTTTTAAAATTTTAATGAACATAAACAATATTTGTGATAAAAAACTTAAACAGTGTTTTATTTTATTATTGTTTGTTATACATTTTACAGTGTGTTATTTTCTTTTGTTTGATCAACTATGCACCTATTTTAACAATTTTTTTTTTTTTTAATTGTGAATCTCTTTTTTTTAAGTTTATTTAATAAACTTTTTAAGGTTTTTGAAGAGAATTAATTAATATTTTACAAGTTTGATAGTTTTATACATAATGTATACGCAGAAATAATATCTCTTTGATTTGCTTTTGCTGCTAGTAGACAATACCGGGGAAGAGTTGGTAAATGTTGACATACATTGATAAATACATTTGTCATTCTCAACACACAATGTTAGACTATTCTAACAATCAGTTAAAGTACTTAAACTTAAAATATTTGTTATTCTTCTCGAAATACCCTGGAATACTCTATATATTATATATGTATATATAGTATGCATGAACAAATGTTGCTTTAAGATTTGCATATTAGAATTTTACCACTTTCTTATATTTTTAGGTTTTGCGCCAAAACTAACTAACAATTTTGTATAGATAATACATATTCTAAACAGAACAAACATCCCGTCTTACCCGAGATTTGAATCAAAAACTTCTAGTACAGTCTCTCAACCACTGCGCATTAGAATGTGCGCTCTTATTTTGTCTATGCACTCAATAGGATTTTTATTTAACTAAGATCAGGATATAGATAATATCAATAAAGAAATCTTGTCTGACTAATTACCAGAAACTCATTTATTGCTTCAAATTAAAATGTTTACTTTCAATGTTTACTGCTTAAAACTTTATTTATAGTGTATTTCGTTTAAATTCACCGATATTTTTGTTTTGTGACGTGACAGTAATTTATAAAATAACAAACTAAAAATATAATGTACATAAATACCATAGTTATGTATATGCGGTTTGTTATTTACTTTAGCTAATCAAGTAGAAGTAGTTCTGATTTAAAACAGAATCAATGACTCCGATTAACTTAAGTTAGAGTTACGATTTACATTAATCAATCAATTATCATTATTAGCACCGTGTCGTAGTTTTCTTTCATTTAATTTAGTCCAGATGGCATTCGCCACATAAAAGTATGATGATCGCCCCTTTTTTCAACAATGTATATGTGCCACTTGAAAATCACCCCCTCATTCATCGTCGGTGCGTTTAAAATGAAAGCACTCGTGATCGTGATAGATAAACACAACAACAAATCAAAAACTGTCCCTTGTAAAACGATTGGATATTTTTTTAATCGCCCTTGCACATATGCGGTGAATAAAATATTTATAGCGATTGATTGTAGATTTGTGATCTACTAAACGATAAGTTAATATCATCTTTTACAATATGCTTTATTTTAAAATTGACAGGTTATTATTATATTTTTTTAAATTTAGCTATGTTTCATATTTTAAAGATAAATATCAACAATGCTTAAATTATCTTTTTATAACATGTTTGTTAAACTACTAACTTATACATACTTTGCAATTCTTTGTCATTGTTTTTCACTCTGTAATCATGCAATGTTTCTATCTATACAAGATGCATTTTTTTTTTATTTTACACAGCTTTCCTATCGAATAATACTACATTTTTGCAGCACTATATGTTGCTAATACTCTTATACATTTAGTTTTTTTATCTTTTACTGTCAATATTTGTATGCATTTTTCAGCTTTATTAGATATTAAAATACATACGCTTCTAAATGTATTTAACTCATTTTTATACTGTATACATACATATTTTTTACTCACGCTTACCATATTAGTATCGTTTTTTTAAAATTACCCAAAGTCAAAGATCATTTTAACTGTTATTACTGTCAATTATTTTTGCATGTACACATTTTATCAAAGTAGGTATTTTTCTTTTTACTAAATTGTATACTGTTTTAAGATTTACAAAAATGTATGCATAATACGTGTATAGGCAGAGTGCTGCTCATAATGTGTACGTTTATACGGTATAAAAATTAATAGTTATTGCGTAAAACTGGGACATAATTAACAATTAGAGAATGCAATACCGGGATTCCGGTATCTCAAAAACCGGGAGTACGGAGTACAAAATTTAGCCGGTATACAACACCGGTATTATGAACATTGGTTGGGGTGAAGTGAGTATCTCCAACAAGTGTAGAATCAGAACAAGCATTTTCAACTGCTTTTCAGATCAGCACTAAAATAAAATCCAGAGTAAGTGACATAACATTGGATCATATTTGTTTCTTAAAGATTTTAACACTAAAATATAAAACTAAAATCTTTGTTAATTATTCTACAACTGACTTTTTATTCAGTAAACAATCAATATAAAAAAGATAATTTTATCTTCTTTAATTTAATATTCAAGCAATAGATTCAAAAAGCAACTTCTTCGATTAGTTATTATATACCAGCATTTTAAGATTTATTATTTTGATAATAAATGAATAAACATTAATTAAATTATTTGAATTTGTTCTTTGGTATAAAGCGATATTGTACCACCAACTTTACTTCATGTTGTAACTATAGTGATAAAGTATTCTGTCTAGGTTGTTGGATATCTGCAGTCGCATTGCTGTCTTTCTTGTAACAAACTTTAGTCTAATATTTTGTATACCGTCTTATCTTGCTGCTTTAAGTGGGGGCAGCTTTTTGATTGTTTTTCGAGCCTTTTTTGGCAAATGTTTCTGTTTGAGGCTGATGTTTTTGCCTAAAACGTTTACTTTTTACAATGTAGCTTCTAGAATTTCTGGATTGCCAACGTCAGCGAAAACAGTAGTAATACCGTCTTCACTTGTCAACGTTAGTGTCGTTATCGATTTTTGTTAAATCAACTTTACCAGGGTTTAAATCAAATTGTTTCTGTGACAAAGTTTTTTAATTATATTTGTTTTTAAATTTGTTAATGTCAAATTTAATGTTAGTTTAATTTTCCCGATCTTGTCTCTTGTCCTTTATCAAATTCGAATTTAGTTGCAAGATTGAATTTAGTCTAATATATTTTGTGGTAGTTGGTCTGCTAAAAAGTCAATTTTTAAATTTTGCGCTTTTTTTCATAGCATTTTGTAGAATTTGTGTCAGTTTTTGACATGTTTGTCAATGTTTTTAGAGGAATTAATGTTTCTATCAATGATTATGTTTCTGTCTAAAATCTGGCTAAAGAGCAGTTAATTGCATTTTTATGGTTTGGTCCCCTGACAATCTCAATTCATCCGCTGACTTGAGGTCCGTCACGTTAGTTACGTATTTGTTAACTACTAAATCAATTGTTATTGGAGCTATTAATGGATAGTGTGTGTGGAAGGTGGATGCATAATATGTAAGACATAATATAAAGACATGACAATTTCAAGTACTACAATTTAGGTCCCTGACAAGAAAAATTCTATTCATATTGTCGAGTAGCTTTAGAACATTGTTCTCCCTAAACTTCAGTTTGGACAATAATAAATACCTACCAGTATCATGCTTTTTCCAATCTAATTGTAACATGTTTTAGATTGCTGTCACAATCTATATGCATACAACTTATAGAATTTCTTACCTTATGCATGTTGAGCGGAAAGAATACGTTTATTAATATCATTTAATCTTCTAAAAAAAATTAACTTAAACTTGGATGAATTATGTACCACCAATAAATAAATTTGCTATTTTAGGATTATAAATACACCGTAATTCTAAGAACCGACAGAAATTGATCAGTTTAAATCAGTTGACTTTTAGTTGCAAAATAACGTTCGGTTTAATAGAAAATAGTCGATAATTTCAAACCTGTTCAAATCCGCCGTCTTTTTACAGATAGTTGTTGTCGTAGAAATACCTTTAATTTACAAAAATAATAAAAAAGTAACAAAACCTTATACTCAAATTCTTCTAAGTACATGTAAAATGCATTTTCATAATATTTTAACTTGTAGAAATACTAATATACATAATAACATACAAAACGTTTTGTTTTTATTATCTATCTATGATTTGGCACATCAAAAAGACATAGGTGGTTTTTTAGTTTACTGTATTTTTCAAGTTTTTGCGCTTTTGCTAACTTTATTTTGAATTTACTTGAAATAACTACTATTATTTATTTATTTTATTGTATGGTCTTCATCCTGCTAGCTGTCGTCTTTTAACGTGCTATTTGTCCAACCGAAAGCAATGTGTAAATGTAACTTAACTATAAAAACTGTCATAGATTTTAATGCTCTTTTCTGTAAGACAAAAACTCTGTTTGCATTTGTTTTTCTTTAAAAGAATATAATACCATAGCAAATATGTGTTTCAAACATACTATGATAAAACATCTTGCACGTATGCACGTATGATAAAGTTGTCGAAATCTTCTTAATGCAAAACATACGCTGGTAATTTTAGAACATGTAAATTCAACGTGAATTTAAGGGACATGTCGATGTGTAAATTTAGTATCTTATTTGTTGAATGGACTTTGAGTTGTGTTGTATAAGTATGAATTAAGTATAGTTCCCCTGAAATTGCATTGAATATGTTTTCTTCTTCATTAGTGGTTTAATGATTGCATGCAACAAAATTTGTAACGTTTTTCTGCCATATCAACACGTAATTCATTATTATTAGGTTTTAAGGATATAAGAGTAATATTGTCTGCAAAGGTACAATAAAAAAAATACGTTTATTATTTTTTCCACAATAAATTGTAATTTGCGATTTACTATCTAAGTAAAAATTTCTTAGCAGTTTTCACGGATTTCATTGTAATCTAGTTATTCTAAGTATTTGATGATCAACTCTGTCAAATGCTTTTGAAAGATCAACAAATAATGCCTATACTTTTTTTGACTCATCTTTGTATACACCAAATCTAAGATACTATATAAAGCAAATATCGTCGAATGGTTTTCACAAAACCCTGTTGGTTTTTACTAAGAAAATTTATTATTCGGTTTGCAATCATTTTTTTCCATAATTTTAGAAAATATTGATAGTAAAGCTATGGGTCTGTAATTTTTTTATGGATTTTGGCTTTTTGTGCAAACATATTACTTTAGCTACATTTAGGGCGCTGTGATATTGTGCTTGAGTAAAACATTTGTTAATAATACGTTCTAACGGTTTTATAAGGAAATTGATGCTTGATTTTATTACTAAGGAAAGTTATGTAAAGGTCCATCTATTTAAATAGTTTCATTTTGTTCAGTAGTTGCATCTAAAAAAATAGAATTATATTCTTTATGAACATTGTGTATTGTTGTATCAGTACTTACATCAGTTCTATTTTTAACATTTGTATAATTAAATATAGTGATTATGTCTTCAGGAGTGGATATCTGTGTTTTGCCGATTTGCAGTTCTATCACGCTTTGGTTCTTTTGTTTTTATTATTATTATTATTATTATTATTATTATTATTATTGTTATTATTATTAGATTCTAAGCAGATTTAGATTTGTTTGTAGATTGCTCGATTTTGTTACAGTAATACTCTTTTTTGCCAATTTTACACTTTTATTATATGGGCAATTCAATTTTAAACTGACCAGAGCGGGGGTGGGATGCATTGAGAAATTTGTTTTAGTTTTTTTTTTGAAGTCTTTTGATTTAATCGCATTTTTTGTTTAAAAATCGCAAATTTATTTTTTTATTGCTTGAACAAGTTTTGGGTCATTTTACTCTTTTTTTCTTTGATAATTTTTGCGCTTGCGGCACAAATTTAGAGTTGATCTAACCGCGCGCGCCGCCAAAATTTAAGAATATTATTATTTTTGGCATTCAAACATAAATCCGCCCGACGCTTATCAAAATTTGTTATTTTTTTTTTTTAAATTACCTTATTGTCTATTTTTTGTGAATATGAAAAAATAATTAATTTTTAACGCATTATTTGCCTGAAAACATTTTTTTTTAGATTGTTTTTTCTACGACCGATGAATACAACACTGACTATTTTCTATGTAAAATTGTTTCCAAAATTCAATTTTTTAATAATGTTTAGTGTATTGTTCTTCTGAGTTTGTGTTAAAGAATAGGCCTATTTTGCAGATTTTTTGAGTTTTAGACCTTTAAAACCCAAATACACAGAACAAATTTATATTTTCCAATTAATTTACATCAAAATACGTCAACGTTGGCGGTTAAAAAAAATTAAAAAATGCTTCTTTTTGCCCAGCTCACTGAGGACAAAAACATGGGTTTATGGCTATGGCGGCTTATAGACAGAGTATAGACTTGAAAACTTTAGATTTGGATTCTACGGAAAATTTCTGATTTGATTTCACTAGTAATTTTTTTCTTTTTAGTTAAATTTGCGATTTTTAAACAAAATATGCAATTATATCAAAAGACTACTAAATAAGTTATAGAAACTGAAAAAAAAATACATACATACATTTTCAATTGAGTAAGATCTAATTAAATCTAATATTTTTTTATATTTAGAGATTATAAGAAGAACTTTTTCTAATTGATTTAGAAATTCACTCATGTCACTTAGAGGTCTCTATATATACATACAATAACAATTATTTCATTTTTTATTTGATCGCACAAAATTCACAATTTTTTTCAACACTAAGGTTAACTATTTCTGAAATTTCTGATGCTATATAATTTGATTTAAAAAAATTTTGGTAGTGTTTCCTAGAATAATTACTAATTATATTATAATTGTTGTACGAAACATTTCTAACTTTAAGAATTTCTATCATTTTAATTTTATTTCATACACCTTGCATGTTTTGATGAAATAGATTTAATTTTTTATTTGTATTTGATAGTTTAGTATTATTTATTATCGCATAGGTCGATGATTGGGAATTTTTTGTTATATAAACATCCGGAGTTTTTATATAAACTAGATTAAAATTGTTTTTAACATTTGTGGATATACTACTAAAAAATGATAGATTCAATTTTACTATTAATATTTTTTTGCTTTGGTTAGTCGCGTCTTAAGGGGGGCTAGAACAATATCTACTTAAAAAAAAGATTTTTTTTGTTACATAAATCATTAGTATAACTATTAAAAATTGTGCTTAAAAAATTTCAAAGCGAAATTCGAATTTCATCGCTTGCTAAAAGTATGAAACGGAACGAGAGCCAGTTCATACACATCAGGCTCAGCTTTGCCAACTGGAGGGAGTTTTCAATTTACGGGACGCATAATTGTTTGTCCTTAAATTCTTTTCTATATGAATCAAAAGTAAAACAAGTAAAAATTTTAAATACTTTTTTGTAAAAAAATGAGCAAAAAAAGTAAAAACTTAAATTTTTTTTAAACGCCTTTGTATTTTTCAATTTTTATTATTTTAAGCTAAAATTAGGTTTATATAGAAACTAAACACGAAAATAATATGTATAATTTTCTTATCAAATTTGCAACTTGCATATATCCCGTAAAAAGTTTAATCAAGACATCATGAACAACTAATTACTTTAAAATTTGGAGTCAAATATATTGAAATTTGAAATGTAGTTGAAAATATGAATAAAATAACCTTTTAGTTTGAATTCAATTGAATTATTATTTCCCTACAAAAATTCATATAAAAACATTAAAATTGGCCTTCTAATGTGTTTGCTCTTTTTAAGTTAAAATAATCACAGTTTAGAATATTATTTATATCTGGGAAAAAGTTTTCCACTGGGGATGGATTATATAGACAATTTATATTTTTTAAAAATGATTTATTTTATCATTTAGTCAACAAAATCACGTAGCAGACGTTTCGGAAGCTATTCTGATTCCTTCTTCAGTGCTAAAAATGTAAATTGTGAAGAACATAAAAGAATTGCGAAATAAGAACAAAAAAGAAACAGATTTAAAACTTAATTAAAAATTTGAAATTACTATTTTTAATTAAGTTTTAAATCTGTTTCTTTTTTGTTTTTATTTCGCAATTCTTTTATGTTCTTCACAATTAACATTTTTAGCACTGAAGATGGAAGCAGAATAGCTTCCGAAACGTCTGCTACGTGATTTTGTTGACTAAATGATAAAATAAATCATTTTTAAAAAATATAAATTGTCTATATAATCCATCTCCAGTGGAAAACTTTTTCCCAATTATCAAACAAAAGACAATCAAATTAACTGCATTAATTATTTATATCTATTAAATTTGTAATTTTATTTAGTTTATTATAAACTTTTGTATTTAAATTAAATATAAAATTGTTAAGTATTTTGCGATTCTGATAAAATAGCACAGAAACTACTATTAAGTTGGTTTGTTTGGCATATTTGGTAAGTATGTTTATAATTTTATTGCATATGTTATTCTCCTTAAGAACATTAGTAGTACCACTTAATAATACTAAAAAGTTATTTGATATTAGTTTGTCAATATAACTATTTCTATTCAAATGGGGTTTTCATGCCGTTGACTGTAGCTGTGAGTCAATGATTTTGTCTTTGTAAACTATTTCTTTTTAAATTCATAGTATTTATTTTTTAAATGTAAGTATTTATGTTATATATATATATATATATATATATATATATATATATGCATGGTATTTATCAACTTTACTTAATTCATTACTTTTTGTAACAAGTTTTTTTTTTAATTTATTTTTTTAATTTTTTTTTAAAGACGTAGTGAGGTTGTGGTCTCAGCAAATGGCCCTTGAGAATAACTAACGCAGAGCAATACCTTTCGGTTTTCTTCTCTACGTTAGTTCTGTTGTCATTTTGTCCTTATCATGTCTGTCTCTAATCTATTATTAGTTTGAGATGAGCTGGTTTCGACCTTGTGGGATTCACACAGACTGCTGCGGCAACACATGCTGTCCCCGGCTCATCTCTCCCTATACCCTATTTGTTGTCTGTCCTATACTGACGTTTATCTCTCTCTCCTTTCTGCCATTCTATTGTTATTCAGCCTAATTGTTTGATTTGTTCATAGATGTCTTCTTAGTTTCTCTAAGTCTTCATTCACTTCTTTGTCGGCGTATCCTCTCTCTTTCATGAATATTTTGTGGAGCTCCATTAGGTGTACCCCCTTTGGTAATCCTAGATTTGCCAATTTAACTTCTAAGGATATTCTTGAGTCTCCATTTGGAATTATTTCTTTGTATTCCCTGGTTGCCAAGTATACTCTGACCATTTCAAAGGTTACATTGTCAGTCAACCTCGAAATGGCGTATTTACCATTTTGAGCAGCTCTTTTCTTTTTTTTCTTATTTCTGCAATTTCGGTAGGTACAAATGTTTCATTGTATATTCTTTTCTTGTCTACTTTCTCCTCTTCCATTCCTTGGTAGGCATAGTTGTCTTGACCTTCTTTTTATTTTTTCTCTTCATTGCTTTTTTCTATGTTCTTTTGCTTCCACTTAGCTTCTCTTTCCTCCTTTCTTTGTCTTCTGTGGTTTTTGATGTGTGTGTTTACTTCCATTTTCGTTTATCTATATCTTGAGTTTTCAAATTCCTCTATCTTTTTTCTCATTACTGCCGTTGCATAGTTTCTTAATGCTCTCCATTTGTTTTCGTCATTCAGGTAAATATTAATTATTGAAGATTTATCAATTTTGTTTTCCAATACTTTCTCTAACTCTTTCCTATCATTCTCCCACGCTTCGCACTCTATTAGCGTATGTTCTGCGTCGTCATACGTGTCTTCTTGGCAGAATATACATTTCTCTTCTTTCTTTATTTTATTTATATTTTGTAAATACTTTCCAAAGGCTCCATGTCCGGTGAGTAGTTGTGTTGTATAGTAACACGTTTCCGGTTTATTCTCTACCCATTCCTTTATTTCTGGTATTAACTCTCTTGTCCATTCACCTTTTTCTCCGTCTTTCCACTGTGTCTGCCATTTTTTCATTGTATTATCTCTTGCTTGTCTCTTTGCTTCTTGTTTACTATTTCTTTCATTTACCAGTTTCTTTATGTTTAATCTTTCTTCTACCATCAAGTCTGCGGGTAGTGTCGCCGCGATTACCTCTAGCGCTTCTTGCGACACCGTTCTGTAAGCCCTACATATCCTTAACGAGCTTGCTCTAGTGGCTCCTCTTATTATTTTTCTGTTTTTTTTTGTCTTTAAAGCATTTCTCCATGTTTCTGCGGCGTACAGTAGTTTACTTTTGGCCGCCGTTGCTATTAGCCTTCTTGCCTCTTGTCCTGGTCTTCCCTTGTTTGGCATGAGCCTACTAAGCATTCTTTCCAATTTCTTTGTTCTTCTTACCGCTTCCTTAATCTGTTCGTTCCATCCTTTTGCTTCCAGTGTAACTCCAAGGTATTTAATCTTCTTCCCTATGGTTATTATTTGTTCACCTACCTGTATTTTTCCGGTTCCTCTATTTGTTCTCTTTGTCGATAACCATGCCGCTTCCGTTTTCTGCTGTGCTAATTCTAGCCCTTTACTTTTCATCCATCTCTTTATCATACTAATTGCCAACTCTAGCCTTTCCTTTAGTACTTCTATGTCTGCATCCCTGCCTACTAAAGCTAAGTCATCAGCAAATGCCGTTCTCGTCATCCCGTCTGGCAGCCGCATTCCGAGAAGCTCATTATATACTAAGTTCCATAATTTGGGTCCTAGTGCTGAGCCTTGTGGTACCCCTCTGGTCAGTCTAAATTTACCCTTCTTGGTCACTAAGTTTCTTCCTTGTAGATAGCTCCATATTATCTTGATCGTTTTCTTTGTCAATTCTTTCTTTTTTGCTGCTTCTATAATTGCATCCCATAGTACGCTATTAAACGCGTTTTGTATATCCAACGTTACTATAATGCAATGCTGTCTTTTCCTATGTGGGCCGCTGTTTGTTTCTTTTGCTTCCGCTTTTATCTTCTCGATAGCTCCTAGCGTCGATCTCCCTTTGGTAAATCCGTATTGTTCACTTTCCCATCCACCCCTTTCTTCTATTTCTTTCTCTATTCTTCTCACAATAACTTTTTCCATTATCTTTGCTAATGTATTGATTAAACAAATTGGTCTATACGTTTTTGATTTACCTGTTTCTTTCTTCTTCTTAATCAGCACTAAGTTTGCTTCTTTCCAACATTTCGGGAATGTTCCTTCATTTAGACATCTGTTTATTATTTGTGTTAGTTTTATTTCGTTTCCTTCTAACGCTGCTTTTACTATCTCTGCTGTTATCTCGTCCGGACCTGGTGCCTTATTGTTAGGTAGTTCTCTTATGATCTGTTTCATCTCCTCCACTGTTGTCATATCTGCTTCCTCTTCTTCACTTGTCTCTGTTGGTTCTTTTACCGCTCTTCCTTTTGGGAACAATTTCTCAATTATTTTTTTTTCCTTTCTTCCTCCTTTAAGCACACTCCCTTTGATCTTCCTCCCAGTTTATTCATTGCAATTTTGTACGGTTTTCCCCAGGGGTCCTTATCTATGGAATCTATCATTTTTTTCCAGCATCTCTTCTTGCTGTCTTTTATCGCTTTTCTCAGTGCTTTTCTGTCCATTTTTAATTCTTCTTCTGTCTCTGCAGTGTCTTCCCCTTTTCGTTTCTGCCTTTTGACTTTCCTTCCGGTTTGTATTGCTTTTTTTCTGCTTTCCTTTATCTCATTGCACCACCAGTACGGTCCCTTTCTTTCTCCTTCCCTATACCTGGGGATTGCTTCTTCCGCTGCCTTTCTCAGTTTTTCCGAGTAGTATTGTAACAAGTTTATTTCTTAAATTATTTACTATATCTTGTTCGGTGATAATATTTTTAGATGTCTTGTCCTTGTGAATAATACACATATCAGATATATTTAATTTAATTAAAGAAGGTATTACTTTTGTTGTTGTTTGCTACACAAAAAAAACACGGACAATAATGTGAATATGAGCAACAATGGTGGTGGATTATATGTTAGCTTGTAATTATAGTATATAGTAAAAATCTAATACAATCTGAAAAAGATAGGATTGACAAAAATATAGCTAATCAAATTTTTCAACTTTTCATAAACAGTCAAAAAATTTATAAAACATCTGCATTCGAAATGATCAAAACAATCTAGTTACTAATCCAAAAGAAAAAAAACTGATATTTTGCAAACTAATTTGCGCCTAACTCTACTATTATAGATCCTTCTATTGCTGTATTTACAATGCCGGCTAGTGGAAAAATAATTTATTTAAATCTTTTTAAAATAAATACCAGGCATCATATATTGATGAAATTCCACCTACTATTTTTAAAACATTTTCAAATGAATTAGCTTCTATTTTGACCAAAATATTTGCCTTATCATACAAAAATAAAACATTTTCAAATTGTTGGAATTTTACAAATGTTCAACCCATATCTAAAACGGGAAACAAGTCTGATTCTTCAAATTATAGACCAATTGGGTTATTCTCCAATTTGTCAAAAAATTCTTAGAACAAAATCATTTTATCTCAGGTGCTCAATATGGATTTTGATCAAAAAGTTTGACAACAGATCTTCTGACTTATGTAAATCACATATGGAATTCTACTTAAGACACACAATCTTGCAGTAGTTTTACACATTTCCAAAGCGTTTGATAGCTCATGGCATATTAATCTTGTCAACAAGCTCCATTGTATAGGAATTGATAAAAAAAAACTGTACATTTTATCAATAGTTTTCTTGACAATTTGAATTGATGGTTTTAACTCTGCCCCCAAAATCATAAATGCTGGTGGTTTGTAAGGTTCTGCTCTTTTGCCAACTTTATTTTTGATTTACATTAATGAACTTCTTCAAATAACTAAAAGCCTTATTTATAGTTTTGCAGATGATTGCACCCTTTATACTTCATACTTTCATATAGTCCATATCAACAAATATGGCAGAGCGTCTTGAAGTTTCTAGGTTAGAATCTGTAACATCTATAAACAAAAACTTCAAAACAATATCTGAATGGGGCACTTCCAACATGGTAATTTTTAACTCTAAAAAACTCAACTTCTTACTGTTTCACAATCCAAATCCGAGGTATCATCACGACCAAATAAATGTTTTAATGGACATTTGTTTAAATAAAATACAAAACATGTTGTAACGGCATAATTCCCGGGGAGTTGCAGTCGTTGGAATTCCTAAAATCAAAAATAGGGATTAGTGGTATGCAACCAAGTATACACTATGGTTGAATGAAAATTATGTTGGGGTGAATTAATATCTGTATTTTGATTTTTAAATTAGTATCTAACTACTTTATAATTAAGTTATGTTGTGGTTTTATAAATATTTAATACTCACATGTCTCCTGTGCTGGTCCTTGCTGTGGATTTAGTGTCAATCCTGGACTGGCCCCGATCCTCTCGGTTTTAATCTAAAAACAAGTTGCGATTAGATTATTTTAATGCAATTGTTATTAATTGTTAATCGAGGAAGGTTGTATTATGCTGTAGATTGCATGGGAGAGTGCTAATAGGGATTTGATTAATTGTTTAGTTTGAGTATGAGTGCGGTTACGATGATGGGTTTTATTCACCTCGGGTAGTGTTATTAGTAGGATTTTGGATATCGTTAGAGTTAATTATTGTGAATACTACTCAAGGGAGGAATTACCACTTTGTTAGAGACTGGGGGAGTTGTTATTTTGGGATATCAAGTAATTGTTGTTGTGTAGTGATTCGAGGTTAGGTGGTTCAATTCTGCAAGGATGATTTCTCAGGGGCAAGGAAGTTACAATAAGTAGTTGGGACGATTTATATTGTTAATTTATTAATTTGAATTGCTGTACTTACTTGTGGTTATTAATCCTCTTTGTTGTCACTTTCCACTTGACACCTGTCAGCCATCTTCTGATCACATTGTTCAACGCATATGGGTTTGGCGCAAGATTTGAATTTCACCTAATTAGAATCATCTGCGCATCGGTCTGATTGGCCAGACGCTATGCTTCACGGAGAATGAGATTCATTCCTTTTCCGGTCGTTGAGGTGTCGTGGTGTGGTGTTGTAGCAGTGGCGAGTATTCTGAGAGGATATGTAAATCCTTAGGCATCGTGGCCTGATTTATATACTCGCCGTTTAAACTGCATTGAGTGGTGATATATTGTGTTTGGTGTTACCCGCAAAGGGGTATTTTTGGGATTTATTGTATATACCACAACCGCATGGCGGATTTGTCACCCACCCGCATCTCTTAGTTGGAAGTTATCTAATAAGGATTGTAGGACCGTATTAAAATCTCAGGTTGGTTTAGTGTTTATTTTATCTGGTTTTTATGGCTTTCCGGAGTTTGCAGAATTATTTGTAATTCTGGTTTTGTATGGCATGTTTTAGGTTCTTACTACGGGCGTTCTGGTTTATTTTTTTTAACGTTCCCGTACGGTCACCTCGCTGCTGTATCTATCGCAGGTGCGAGAGACCCCTCTTGACGTTCCGCCTAGGACGTGCTGGAAGAATACAGAAGTGTGTGTTCAAGCGTGAGGCCGCTGATGTTCCCAAGTCTCATATCCTGCTCCCAATTGAAGTGATTGGTTTGGTTAATTTGAAGAATACAGAAGTGTGTGCAAGCGTGAGGCCGCTGGTGTTCCCAAGTCTCACATCCTGCCAATTGAAGTGTAGTGGCTTATTTCCCAGAGTCCAGAAGAATTTAACAGGAAGAAGTCAACCACGTGATATCGACAGCCTTTATAATTATTGTATTTTTTTGTGTGCAATGCATATTTGTTTTGTGCCTTCTACCACTTGGTGTAAGGCAGAGCAAGATAACTGTGGGCTGTGAAATTTATTATTTTGTTTATTTTCGGGCGTGCTAATATTTGCCTTACAGGATCTTTGGACGGGGATAGCGCTATGCCTGGACAGGGACCCAAACCGTGAGTACTCCTTTTTCTTTTTATATATATAAATATACCGATATTTTGAATTAAAATTTCACGGCTTATTTACCGCTCACGTATTGTGTTATGTTCATTGTTTAAAGATATTAAAGGCTTTGGTTGATACGTCGGTAGCACGGTTGTTCGATTTCGGTAGATCGATGTTTGTGAATAAGTTGGATACTGTTGAACTTTCCATTTAATTTAACTTATCAATGGCAGATTGGCCTAATCTGTTGTAAATACTTTTTTGGAACAATCCAATAAATTGGGTGTATTTGTACCTGTATTTTTGCATTTACCTTTTTTTTTGCATTTACCTTTTTGTGTTCATTTAATTTGGTACATTTATAGATGTTCCTCACTCTAACCTTAATGTGCCGAATGTAATTAAATTATATTAGCTTCTTCTACATTTGATATCCGCATACGCCTTTGTGTCTAACTTTTTGGTATCGGGTTCTACCTTTAGGAGGTGTGGCCAAACACAGGGTGGACTTCATAGAAAGATCCCGTGGCGCTCACAACTTACCACCCCCGTCTCCACTGAGCTACGACGGTAAGTGAAACCCTGTCCACCTCTTACCCTCACAAAAGGGCGTTGATTATCAAATCGAAGGTTGCTGTTTTGGTAGCGTTACAACTGGAGCCCAACGTGGGGCGATTATGGCGAAATAAAGAGAAATTTGAATTTTACTAGAATGTATTTAAATGCAAACATATAAATTACAACTTAGATGAATAAATGCAATATATTTAGGACTTAGGAAAAGTTTAGGGACGGTTTGACTTTTGGGAATTAATTGTTTCGTGTTAAGTGGTGTTTGTTTAGGATCGGCTTTTAGATTAAGAAAATCCGAAATTAGTCGGAATCTTTCTTACAAGTTTGATAAGTTTTGTTTGATTTTGATAAAAATCAACTTTAGATTTTGGTGTGATTGTTAGATTGTGTTCTTGAATTGTGTTGTGTCAAGATGGACTTTAAGATGAAGGTCAACCGGTTGGCGAAAGACGAGCTGACTTCTGAGTTAAAGGTGCGAGGAAGATTGGAGGAAAAAGAACCTGAGATTAAATACGTAAAAAGAGCAACAAAGGTAGAAAAGGCAAACGAAATGGCGTCGGCCTTATTCAAGCTATGCCTAGCGGAAAAGATGGAAAAAGGTTTGAGAAAACAACTTGATTTAGACGTGGAATTTAGTGGAGACCCGGGGGAATGCGTAACTAGTTTTATTGACCGAGTGGAGGAGTTGAGTGCGTCACGCGGAGTCAGCCAAGAGGTGGTATTTTTCGGCGCCGCAGGGCGGTTGCGCGGTAAGGCCCTGTTGTGGTGGCGGGCCAGGAAGCACCAGATTCGTAGTTGGTGTGAGTTATGCGCAGGTCTTCGGGGTGAGTTCGTACCTCCAAATAAGGATGAGCGTCTGTGGGCGCAGATAAAGGCTCGATATCAGGGAGAGCAAGAACCCATACAAGTTTTTATTGCGGCTATCCGCCGACTGGGTAGCCAGTTGACGTTTCCTTTATCTGTACCATGTAGGCTACGTTTAATTCGAAGACAATTGCTTCCACGTATCCAGATAATTCTGGCATCCCACCCGGTAAAGACTGAGGGTGAACTTATAGCGCTGGGGCAGCAAGTAGGACGGTTTCAGGGAGTGTTAGAGGCGATTTCGCCACCCTTGGAGATCACGAGCCGTGGGGCCGAGGTGACGTGTGTTGGTGGAATGGAGACGGTCAGGAGCTGTGGGTTGATCCATGGTAAGGATCGGTTGGAAAGCCCAGGCCCTAGCCGGGGACGAGATAACACCACCTCGGAAGTACCGAAAGGGATCAGTAACCCTCACACTCGCTCCAGGGGAGATAATAAGCGGTCCAGTAAAAATGACAGGTGTTTCCGTTGTGGGAAACGAGGCCATTATGCCCGTAGCTGTGTCGTGTTTAGTACTAGATGTTTGATGTGGGGACAGGCGGGACATATGAAGGACCAATTTCCGGAAGAAGTGTGGTTCCAGTGCCTGGACCCCAAATAAGAAATGTATTGTTTGCCCGTGATATGTATAAATTTTGTAGTGTCTGTTGTCTTGTCAGGTTGTATTAGGAGTATCTTGTATTGAGGAGAATTATTATAATGAGAGTGGGTTTAAAGGGATGGAAAAAAAAAACATTTCTGTGTGAGTTTTTTTTTTTTCATGTCTAGCTGTGTTGACCCCGGCAAAAGAATAGGGCAACTGTGATTCTGCGTGGGGTAAGAGTCCCCTGAATGACCCGACGGTTGCGCTTAACATCTTTGGTTTCTCCAATAGCAACATCTCTGTGTGTGTGTTTGTCTGTATGGTTTGTGTCGTTGGTTTGTGTTTTGGTGGGCGATAGTGCCCAGCTTTATTTTTCGGCACGGGGGTATGGGGAGACACCCACATACCTCAATTATGACGAATTTTGGCGGACGGACATGGTTAGGATTTGGTACGTTTGGGCGTGACGTTGAGTGGCGGACATCGGCAGCTTCCTAATTTCTTTTCCTTCTTCCTTTCGCCGACCAACATTCACCGAGCTTCAGCCCCGAGGGAAGGTGTCAAAGAAGTCTTTAGGCTAGGGGAGGAATGTTGGACTACGGTATTTTTTGGTACGCTACTTTAGGTACTCTTTCTTCGACTGTCTGTGGTCAACTCTTCTCTTTTCTCTTTTGGGCTGCTTAATGTCTACACCACTCAGGTATAATTGGTTCTGTTTTACTTTCTGTGGGTTATTTTCTTTTTTTTGTGGGTTATTTTCTTTTTTTGGGGGTTATTTTTTTTGTATGTGTGCGTTAAGGTAGAGGCATGTTGAGGCTCTGCTTAAATTTAGGTCTATTTGATTTTAGTGCCTTACAATTACGTTTTCTCGGAAAACTTTTGTGGAAAGTTTTCCTCGGGGAAGTAAGGGGGGGATTTGTAACGGCATAATTCCCGGGGAGTTGCAGTCGTTGGAATTCCTAAAATCAAAAATAGGGATTAGTGGTATGCAACCAAGTATACACTATGGTTGAATGAAAATTATGTTGGGGTGAATTAATATCTGTATTTTGATTTTTAAATTAGTATCTAACTACTTTATAATTAAGTTATGTTGTGGTTTTATAAATATTTAATACTCACATGTCTCCTGTGCTGGTCCTTGCTGTGGATTTAGTGTCAATCCTGGACTGGCCCCGATCCTCTCGGTTTTAATCTAAAAACAAGTTGCGATTAGATTATTTTAATGCAATTGTTATTAATTGTTAATCGAGGAAGGTTGTATTATGCTGTAGATTGCATGGGAGAGTGCTAATAGGGATTTGATTAATTGTTTAGTTTGAGTATGAGTGCGGTTACGATGATGGGTTTTATTCACCTCGGGTAGTGTTATTAGTAGGATTTTGGATATCGTTAGAGTTAATTATTGTGAATACTACTCAAGGGAGGAATTACCACTTTGTTAGAGACTGGGGGAGTTGTTATTTTGGGATATCAAGTAATTGTTGTTGTGTAGTGATTCGAGGTTAGGTGGTTCAATTCTGCAAGGATGATTTCTCAGGGGCAAGGAAGTTACAATAAGTAGTTGGGACGATTTATATTGTTAATTTATTAATTTGAATTGCTGTACTTACTTGTGGTTATTAATCCTCTTTGTTGTCACTTTCCACTTGACACCTGTCAGCCATCTTCTGATCACATTGTTCAACGCATATGGGTTTGGCGCAAGATTTGAATTTCACCTAATTAGAATCATCTGCGCATCGGTCTGATTGGCCAGACGCTATGCTTCACGGAGAATGAGATTCATTCCTTTTCCGGTCGTTGAGGTGTCGTGGTGTGGTGTTGTAGCAGTGGCGAGTATTCTGAGAGGATATGTAAATCCTTAGGCATCGTGGCCTGATTTATATACTCGCCGTTTAAACTGCATTGAGTGGTGATATATTGTGTTTGGTGTTACCCGCAAAGGGGTATTTTTGGGATTTATTGTATATACCACAACCGCATGGCGGATTTGTCACCCACCCGCATCTCTTAGTTGGAAGTTATCTAATAAGGATTGTAGGACCGTATTAAAATCTCAGGTTGGTTTAGTGTTTATTTTATCTGGTTTTTATGGCTTTCCGGAGTTTGCAGAATTATTTGTAATTCTGGTTTTGTATGGCATGTTTTAGGTTCTTACTACGGGCGTTCTGGTTTATTTTTTTTAACGTTCCCGTACGGTCACCTCGCTGCTGTATCTATCGCAGGTGCGAGAGACCCCTCTTGACGTTCCGCCTAGGACGTGCTGGAAGAATACAGAAGTGTGTGTTCAAGCGTGAGGCCGCTGATGTTCCCAAGTCTCATATCCTGCTCCCAATTGAAGTGATTGGTTTGGTTAATTTGAAGAATACAGAAGTGTGTGCAAGCGTGAGGCCGCTGGTGTTCCCAAGTCTCACATCCTGTCAATTGAAGTGTAGTGGCTTATTTCCCAGAGTCCAGAAGAATTTAACAGGAAGAAGTCAACCACGTGATATCGACAGCCTTTATAATTATTGTATTTTTTTGTGTGCAATGCATATTTGTTTTGTGCCTTCTACCACTTGGTGTAAGGCAGAGCAAGATAACTGTGGGCTGTGAAATTTATTATTTTGTTTATTTTCGGGCGTGCTAATATTTGCCTTACAGGATCTTTGGACGGGGATAGCGCTATGCCTGGACAGGGACCCAAACCGTGAGTACTCCTTTTTCTTTTTATATATATAAATATACCGATATTTTGAATTAAAATTTCACGGCTTATTTACCGCTCACGTATTGTGTTATGTTCATTGTTTAAAGATATTAAAGGCTTTGGTTGATACGTCGGTAGCACGGTTGTTCGATTTCGGTAGATCGATGTTTGTGAATAAGTTGGATACTGTTGAACTTTCCATTTAATTTAACTTATCAATGGCAGATTGGCCTAATCTGTTGTAAATACTTTTTTGGAACAATCCAATAAATTGGGTGTATTTGTACCTGTATTTTTGCATTTACCTTTTTTTTTGCATTTACCTTTTTGTGTTCATTTAATTTGGTACATTTATAGATGTTCCTCACTCGAACCTTAATGTGCCGAATGTAATTAAATTATATTAGCTTCTTCTACATTTGATATCCGCATACGCCTTTGTGTCTAACTTTTTGGTATCGGGTTCTACCTTTAGGAGGTGTGGCCAAACACAGGGTGGACTTCATAGAAAGATCCCGTGGCGCTCACAACTTACCACCCCCGTCTCCACTGAGCTACGACGGTAAGTGAAACCCTGTCCACCTCTTACCCTCACAAAAGGGCGTTGATTATCAAATCGAAGGTTGCTGTTTTGGTAGCGTTACAATGTTGCCATCTAAACAAATATTTACTTGCAGTTTAAGGCTTGCTAAGAATTCTAACAAATATTTATGACAGTTCAGAGATTTAGGACCAAAACTTTTAAAAGAGATTTCTTTGGCCTTACTATTGAAAAATAAAATAAATTTTTAAATTCAGTATTTCACGAGACTTATAAGCCACAAATATCCAAGGTCAATGTGTGCAGACGGCTTAAATCTAATTTTCTATGAGATTTGTTTAACAAGTGTTGTTCCACTTGTTGAAATTTAAAGGAATTTTTATGTTGTTGTGGCATATGTATTCTTAAATATCATATTTTGAAATTTATCAAGTACATTATCGACCAAGTTTTCAAAATTAATAGTTATCAAAGTATGCATAACGTTAAAAAGAATACAAATAGAACAAAACAAAAATGAAAAATAAAAGTAAAAATACTTCTACTAAAATAGAGTAGAAATGGCGGATTTGAACTCAGTACACTTACAATTGCAAATTTAGTCCCATCGGCTAACCTGTTTTGCCATTGCGGGACGTTGAAGTTTCTTGCATACTCAGGTCTCGCGCGAAAATAATAATAATATTATTATTATTAAATTACTGAGGCAAACGCCACTAGCACTAAAATTATAGGTTATGCGTTGCATTTAGGAGCAAACATGCATTTATTGCAGTTACATACATACAAAAACACACCACGCATTTACATTGTCACTATTTTAAAACTTCAATTTAATTTTAACAATTTAATCCTTTTTGAATGTACCTGAAAAAAATAAATTGATTATCAAATTATTATTATACTACACTAGATATTCACTTTTAAATGCACACACACAGCTTGTTATGTAAATTCTGGATAGTGTTGAATTTTGTTGTGTGTGTTTTCATATGTACTAAAGAATTTAATATATAAATAAAGAGTAGAATTAATAATGCGTTGTAGGTTGTTTTTAGCGTTTCTATTGATACCTACCGTAATAAAAATGTTATCATTTAGTTTGATGACTATAAAATAAAAATATTCATTTTAATAAAGGGTCAATATAAACTCTCTAAATTATTTGTTTTCATGGTTAAATAATATGCTCAGTTTTTTTTCTCATTCAGTATTTGATGGTTGTTTTTAGTCTACTGTTTTACTTGATTTATTATAATGTTGTCAACATTGTGCAATTTGTTTAAGTTTTTGAAGTTCAATCGTATTTATATATTGTCAGAAAATAAAATTAGAAATTAAATGTTAGAAGCTACGTTGCAGTTGTCATATATATGTGAAGGAAGATTATTTATGTTGAAAAATTATTGATGTAGAACAAAATTAATAATGAGCCAAGTGCGGATCATTGAGGAACTTACTGGGTTTTTGATAGTGTTTGAAGATCTATCATTATTCCGTTTTCCAATTTTTTACAATTTTATTTGCAAGCTGCTTATTGTAATCTTAATTTGTTAAGCAGGTTGGTATTATAGCGTTTATTTTGTTCTTTATTTTGTTTATAAACATAGTAGATATATCTGAAAAATATTAATAATAAAAGTAATTTAAGACTTTTTTTGAGTTAATTAAAAACCGTGGTGAATAGATAAAAAAAACAACAAAATTTGAAATAATTTTATTATTTTTAAAAGCTGGAGGTTTGAACCGTGGACCGGACCCCTGATTTGTAAGTTTGAGTTTGATTTTTTTCAAAATATTAAATTTAATTTTTAATTGGTGACATTCAAGTAGGGAACATATAATCTAGTAGAAAACCATATTGTATAATAAAAAAAGTTTATTACAGAAGTTCTTTTGTTGCTTGTACCGATTTTACCTCTTGTTTGGTAGTTTTTGCGCTTGCGGCATCATTTCGTCTTAATCAATCGGCACCAAGTTTTGAGAATGTTATTTTTTTTGTATATAAAGACCTTTATTCTCATAATCATGCATACATTTGTAGTAATAACACTCAAATAATAAATAAACAACATCTTTCTTAAGATTAAACAAAAAAAAAACAAACCTCTTAAAAACATGAAATAAAAATTTAAAACTTTACCTTGATGGTTTCACTTTGCCCTCTTTAATTTTATTAAATATTTTTATCCTTTTCCCATTCTCATTTAAACATTCTTTCCATTTTCTTGTCTGCATTTGCTCTTTATTATCCCACTTTAGTCCATTACACTCATTCACCAAATGATTCCAAGTCCCTACTCCATTTTTACAAATCTAACACTTTTTATATTCTTCAGTCATCCAATATTTATTACCATTCTCTTCACTGACACACCTAAACCTTGCAATCAATTACTGAACATTTTCTAATTGGTTTTCCTGCAAATAGGCTGGTAGTTTATTGTATTTTTGAATACATTTATATTTGGCATTGTATGTGCTACCATCAATTTTTACTTGCCTATCTTGCTGTTCTACCTTTTGTAACTCACGAGCCTGAGCTTGACTTGTACTTACTGCGGCTTCTACAGCTTTTGCAAATAATATTTTGATAGTTCTCTCCCGCCAGTATTGGAGCTAATTTTGCTCGCAAATGGTTTAATATAAATTAATTTATTTTTGAAAACCCCTGAACTCGTAATTCATAAACACATTTGTCTTTACTTAAGCGAATAACCTCCATTTTAAAATATAGATTACAAAATAAACTTTAAAAAAATTTAAAAAAAATTCAGTTTGAAATCCAAATTAAAACAAAATTTTTTATAATCCACTTAAAATTAATAAATTAAACCTAACACATTTAAACAATTTACTAAATTATTTGTCTTACGCAACAAAACGCAAGTAGATAACAAAATTATAAAATAAATTTATTACTTATTAATATTATCAATCAAGTTCAGCTTATTATGCCCGTGCAAATAAATTGTATATAATAAACATAATATATTATGCACGAAATTTATAAAATTTAATATAAAATATTAAATATTAAAATAAATGTAATAATAATATAATTGATAAAAAATTTGTAAAACTAAATATTTAATATATACATTATCAATATTAATTTTATTCAATGTCATTCAGAAATAGCAAATACGTTTATAGTTTTTTGTACTCACTAATCTTTACTATGATTTTACACTTCTGGTGTTGATGATTATCGATATTTGGAGCTGCAGGTTGCGGCTAGGTGGTAGGTGTTTATCCACGTGTTGGAGTATTTTTCTAATAGGTCCCATGTTGCGGCGTCAATTTGTAACTTACGAGCCTGAGCTCGACTCGTGGTACTTACGGCGGCTTCTACAGCTCTTATTTTTAAAAGGAAATAAGAGAAACTCCCACTTTATATTTAACAATTTATTATTACCAATTAACTGTTTCTTAAACGCTAACAAGTATAATATATCCGCTTTAGCGATACTATTGCACACACGTGCCTTTTAAACCTTTTGCACACCCCTGCTTGGCCGTCGGCCTCACACTCGTGCTTCGCCACTCTTCTAAAACAACTCCTTTTCCCATATCTCAAGAGCGGCATATTTGAATATATCGCGCGTCTACATTTTGTACGTTACACTCTTCTAGTGTGTTTAATAATTTTTCGTCTATATCTATATCCATTCTTCTACTCTTAATTATTTTTTCACTGACATTCCACCCTTTTCATACAATTTCTTTCTTTCTACACCAAAATTTGTCGCACGTACACTTCCATTCTCTTCTATTCCTACTAACTTTCCTTTACTAAACTGTCATTGCTTCTTAAAAAAACTTTTGATTCATATTTTTGGCAGTTTTGCTGCAGCCCACCAGCTAACTTTCTTACAGTTGGTTTCCTGCAAAACAATATAGCCAGGTGTTGAAGGCTGTACTCCTAACGCTCGCTTTAAAAATGTCCTTTTTCTATCAATTGCTTTTCTTTCACACCACAGACTTCTGCTCCATATAACATAACACTTCTAATACATGCATTCCAAATTACCACTTTCACTTTTAAAAAAATTCTTAAATTTTTCTTTCCATATAATCATAAATCTTTCAGCTGCTACATGCTTTCTTACTTACATATCGTACATGCTCTCTATTAGACCCACTCCTGGCAAACATAAATCTTAAATACTTAAACACTTTCACCTGTTCAATCAATTGACCATTCATCTTAAATTAATCTTCTGTTTTGCTTGTTCTTTATTTTTTTCTAAACAGCATCCATTTGGTTTTATTGACATTTACTTTGAATTTCTTTCGTTCAAAAAACTTTCTTACTTTTTCAATTATCTCTTTTATGGTGCTACTTGTTGGTGCTAGAATTACGACATCGTCAGCGTATGCTACCGACCACACTTTTTTTGCCCAATTACTACTCCGCCAGTTTGGCCCATTTCTAATACCCTTTTTAAACTAGTCGTATAAGTATTAAATAGTAAAGAGCTCAACGGACATCCTTGTCGTAACCCTCTAGTCTCTCTAACCTTTTCACCTCCTACATTCACCCACTTTTACTGGACACCAAGTTTCTTTATATATTTTTTTTACTGCTTCTATTACCTGCTCTGATACACCCTTCATTCTCAAACATTCTATAAGCATACGTCAATCGTGTCATACGCTGCTTTTAAATCGATAAAGAGGGCAAAGATCCTTCCTTTTTGTCCTAGCTCTTTATCCACTATATATTTTAGCGTCATCAAATGATTGGCAGTTGCTCTTTTTTTTCTAAAACCAGCCTGAACTTCTGGGATTAACTGCTTTTCGTCTACTTCTAATTAGAGCATTCTCTCTACTATCTTTACAAATATTTTATAGGAAGCATTCATTAACGTGATGCCCTTATAGTTAGCCGGATTTTCTTTTTTTCCTTTTTTATATAAAGGTGTTATATCCCTTAACTTCCAGCTTTCTAGCATATGTTTTGTTCTTTGCCATATTTTATTGCATTTTTTGTATAATCTGTTCGTCACTCCTGCAGGCGCGTATTTCCAAGCTTCATTTGGTATGCTATCTGGCTGTCCCGATTTCCATTTTTGATTTTTTTTGTATTTTATTAAAATATTGTATTCAAATATAATTCAGACAGGCGCTCATAAAAATTTTACAAAAAAATTTAAACCCTACTCTAATATACTGGGTAGGGCAAGCGAATTCAGTTTTTTAATTTTTGGGATCAAACGTACTATGTTTTAGGAGTATCATATTCAAATTTCAAGTCTCCAGGTGTAACGCAATTAAAGATACCGAGTTTTTGATAAAATGGTAATTTTTCCATTTTCTACGGGAAATTTTGAAAAACCAAGAACGGGATTGTGTTCTACGAAAAAATTCCTATAAGATACACTTTTTTAATATGATTTTTACTATTTTTTGCTTATTTACAGCACAAAAACTGAAAGGAGACAAAATATTCCTAAAAAATTAAAATGACCGCATTTACACTGTATTGCACTTAGAGATCTAAAATTTTAGGAATTGTCATATTTTGGTACCGCAAACAGGTGTACAAAATTGGAGCAAAATCGAAGATGTCGATGTAAGAGAATTACATTTTAATAGATTTTTCTATAAATATTGTTCAAAATCATACATAAGACATATTGGCATTTAAACAAATATTTACTCGTAGTACAAGACTATATTGTTAGAATTCCTAGCAAGAGTTCTAACAATTAGTTACTATCAGTTCAAAGGTGTAAGACCAAAACAAAAACTTGACTTAAAATAAAGAAACTTGAAATATTTTAAATATTTTTGTATAATTTAATTTATAGATTTAATGATCAATAAATTAATTTATTTATACAAAATAATACTAATTGATATAAAATATTGATTTTTAATCAAAAATTAATATTAATAATTATAATAAATTCTTATGTTATAACATAAAAACATAAGCTTTTCAACAATTTTGACTTTTTTTGTAGTAACTGAAACTGCCTTAACAGATATTTTTAAGGCCGTGATATCCACCTCCTAATAAAGTACCTAATAAACTATTGACAGAATAACCTAACTTTTCATTTAATTTATTTTATTAAAACCTGGCCAGCAATTAAACATATACATTTATAGCAAATAAAAACATTGAGCATGTAATGTACTAGCTGCTCAGAAGTGTTAAGAAAATAAATAAAATTTAATTAAATTAAAAGTTAGGTCATGTAGCTAATAGTTTATTAGATATTTTATTAGGAGGTGGATATCACGGCCCTTAGTCAAACAAACACGACAACCCTGGAGCGGGAGAATAGTATATTAAGAATCAAGGGCAGGAAAGCATCTTTGCAGCACGCCGCTTGTCCGCACGAGCGCAGCAAAGACAGCAAAATGCTGCAAATGCTTTCTTGCCCGTGGTGCTTACGACTGTTTTTTGCTTGTTTGGTAAGGTAACAATAACACGATAATACTTTATTATAAAAAAAAAATTATAAAACGTCAATTATTAAAGTGTCGATGTTTTTTTTTAAAGGTTAATGTTTAAACTGTCAAATATTGAACAAGGTGTCTTGCAGTACAATGACTCTACACTAGATGTCAATAGTACCGTCTTGTTTATAATATATCAAATCAAGCAAATATTTAATAATACTGTGATTTAGTTAATTAAAATCAAGTGTTATATTCAATTAAAATATTAATGTTTAATTTAACTCCTTCTATGTTTTAAATGCTGACGTCAAAGGTGCCAAAGAATCACTTTCCAATCTAAAATAGGCCGGAAAAACTGTTTTTCAAAGTGGTCATGCAAAAAAAAATTAAATGTGGCGTTTTCTTTTTCAAATTTTAGGTATTTTGATGCATGCCTAAGCTGGAGTAATACAAACATATAACATAAAAGGCAGTAAATATAAAACAAACACTAATATATTAAAAAATAAAGAGATAAAATTCTTAAAAAAGGCGGATTTCCTTGTTAAGAAAATTAGAACAATGTTTATGATTGCCGAAAATTTAATAACTAACACATTTATTCTCTAAGTTAATTTATGAGATATCTAACATTAAATAAAAAGCACAAATTGCAATAGGTTTATTTTTTTAGCAGCTCTTGAATAAGTACAAAACATAAATATACAATTCTTTCTTGTTTTAAAGGATTAATATTTAATGGCTCTTTGGGGTTTGTTGTATTTTTGCTTGAGAAATTAAAGTTATTGTCGTTTATTTAGTTAAAGAGTTTTTAATATCAGCCGTTCTACAGTTAAACAAATTTTTATTAGATTGCTATATAGGTACAAGAAAAAATCAATTTTGTCTGAGATTTAAATTTCAGTATATGGAAAGTTTACCCACATTTCTCGAAAGTCGGTTGTAACTTTTAAGCAACCTTAACTTTCTGTACATCTCCAAGTAACAAGATTATAATTTGATTGCAAATATTTGAGTTGGAATGTGATATAATACGTAGTGTAGGTTCAGTAATGCAAACGTTTTTAACAAATCAAAAACCATGACCCAACTAACATTTATTGATAGCTTTGTTAACGACATACTGGCAAATAGATTATATTTGAAAAATTAAGTTATATTTGCTACTGTTATTACTGACGGCTTTGTTGTAGTTTGGTGTATCACAAAACCGCTTGCAACGAGCTATGCCACCGAGTATATCATACTTAAACATAAAAAATAAACTAACTAAGATAGGATTTATTTACGTTTTTGAAGTTGCATCAGCCACAATTAACAAGCTTGGTGGGGCGGCAAACGAATAATCCGCAAAATCATATTTGTAAGTTCAATAGCAGAACAAATGTTTATATTAATTTAAAAAAAAAATTAAACTTGTATGAATATGTATTTTGTGATAACATATTAATAGTTATAAAATAGAGTTATTGCAATTTAGATCCAAAAAATTATCAATATGTAAAATAGTGTTTATAGTCGTTTTTTCTTTCAGTGGTATTTTACTCATTTTACATTTAAAAACATTTTTTGTTCCTTTTTTTTAAATTGATCGAAACGCTTTTATTGCATGTTTATTATCAATTTTCATGTACCATACAATCTTGCATTATTCAAAAAATCTTAATGTAATGTTGTACATTTGAACAAAATAAAGTTCAATAACCTGACCTGAAATTTAATAATTACAGGAAGGGGTACGAGGTTTGTGGAAAATAGTTTAATAAATAACATATATAGATGTACTTAAAAAGTTTTTTTTAATTTTACATTCTATTTTAATCAATCTGAAGTAAAATATTGATAATTATGAAGAAAAGGATACAAAGTAGAAATATTGAACACATAACATAAATAATTCTATAAAATAAATAAAACAAATGAAATTACATAATAAAACAAACAAAATAACAAGAAATTTACAATATTTACAAAAGTCAAGTACAAAAAATTTACAATCTTTACAAATAGTGACGAATATTTTAAATTTGCATATATAATTTTTTTATACTTTTTAAAAATTATGTCTGCTTTCTTTCAAGTATATAAAATTAAATATTTTTATTTTTCACTTGTAATTCTTGAAAGAATATTTTAGGGAGAAGTTTGTTGAGCATGTTTCATCGTATCAATGTATACTTTCAAGAATGTACAAGCTTTACACTTTTTTCATAATCGTATACTGGGTAGTCTTACAGTAAAGACACGTATTTTTGTATTCGTCAAGTCTATATACTTATATAATATATATTTACAGAAAAAATCTTTTGCACTATCATATGATGAAGTTATAAAATATAGTTAAATATATTATCATCATGACTCGTTGTTGTGTAACCTAGTTACAACTTTGTACAAGTTTATAATTTATTTGTGGATATTTACAAGAAATTTATACAAAACTACAAATCATTGTTATATTTCGTTTATTAGAGAATCCCAGCTTTAAGCGATATGTATATTCAATTTATATAAGATATGCTAAAATTTTAGTCAGCGATTGAATTTCTCAAATAATCCATTAGTGCAGAAGTACTCTATATACTAAAACGCTCATAAATACTTATGCTGATATTTTGATTGCGTTTACATATTCATAAGTATTAATGGCATGTTTAATGTGATCACAGTTAAGTAGGTTAGGTATATTTGATAGGAAATTAATTTTCTCCAAGTCACCCATGACACCCAAATTAATTAAAATGTGGTTTCTGTTTCAGAAAATATTACACAATGGGCAACAGTTCCAGGAGGGGTTTTTTTAATTCTAAAACTACTTTCGTGTTTTTACTACTTTATATTTTATCGAAAGTCTTTAAAGTAACTTTACCCACTAATTAACTAAAATACTTGAGTCTTTGGTACGCGTTACACAGGATACATTGCACTATTTATTGGTTGAGGGGGCGTCGGTTCGGGGGAGTTTACGGAGCCCACCTCAGAATCCTGAGGCTACTTTGTCGTACCCACCAAGGGGGTTCCATAACTCTGTGAATTGCAAGTGGGCAATGCAAATGGGTTCATCGAAGCAAATGGAGATGAAACAAGACCCATTCCTGCAATATAATTTGTTTACATAAATAAATTTATTTAAATGCATTTCAATATTAATTGTTATTCACTTTGAAATGGATCACGACAAAGTGTTAAATAAATCAGTTTAAAATTTTATCTGGTACACATTCTACTTAAAATATACATAAAAAAGGAATTTGTGCAATGGGAGTGCGGGTTCGTTAGATCTCTACTAAAACGAACAAAATCTACTTAGTTTTAAAAGCGTAACGTTTATGAAAACAAATGTAACACAATTAGAGTAGAATAAGCAAAATGAAACGATAATAAAATAATATACTAACACTGCACAGCCAAGTGGTGCCAGCCAGTGACGGGTTGGTGCTGGAAAAGCGCGGGGGCAGGGGGGTGAGGCAGGGAGTTAGGCGGCGGCGAGCCACCCCTTATCACAGGGGCAAACGCGCTTTTCTCTTTGTCCGGCTTAACGTAGTGAACGCCAAAATGATTATGAACCGCTTCTGATGAAACTAAAATTTTAATTAATTGATTAATCGTCAGCAAACAAACAAGCAAATCGAAAAAATTGCTAACATTAAAAAAAAATTAAATGTAATTTCTCATTTCTACTAAATTATAGGTTAGCAATTTAATATTGAAAAAAAATTACTTTCAGCTATAATTATATAATTTAACTACCTCTAGTTACCCTATTATAACTAATAAATTAAGCCTTTTCTTTTCTATTTTGTAATTACTAAATTTTATTATGTAAAAATTATTTGGTTATGGTGGAGGCGCGGGGCCCATTTGTTAAATAATAGCAATTATTGTTTATTAGTATTATAAAAATAAACCATACAGTGTGTTTCACTACTAATGCATTAAAATAAAAAAATACTTTTAATTTGTAATTGTAATAGCATTTTTGATACTATTTATATTTAATTTATTTGATTTTGTTACTAATGAGAAAAGATTTTGCAGATGACATAAAAGTTTTAAAAAATAGGTTCCTATGGAATTCAAATTTATATAATACAGATCATAGAAAACATTATTTTTAGCAAAACCGTGCACATGAACTCATCCAAATTGTTAACTTTAACATTTTGCAATAAAAATAATTAATGTGCATATTAACACTAATGAATAATTGATATAACAAAATAAATACATTTATAGTAAATGTTCAAAATGGTAACTATTTGCATACGATGCTTAAATCATTTTCTAACTAAAAAATCTTCCGACTCACATAATTTCTGATTTGTGCAGGAGTGGTTTCCATCATTATACAAAATAATGCAATTGTTTTGACGTATTATTGTCACAACGTAAAGAAAATAATCAAGGCATTCAAATTTAGAAATCTTGACTGTCATGGTATCAGACCTTTACGTCTAATCTTTTTCTTCAGGTGCAGGCGCACTATTGCGCTTAAACCACATGCTCTAATTTTCCGCCTCACTCGTTTACATCGAACCGGTTTTAAAAGTTTCTTTGTTTATTGAAGTGGAAGTTATCGAATGACCAATCAAAAAGATTGCAATGGTTATTTATACTATTCTAAGTGAAATTAGCTTTGTATAAATAAAATTTGGCATAATTGGAGGCGTATTTCTGCATCAACAGGCTAAAGTGCATGTACCAGTTGTGCATGATAATGTTTGTCAAAGAAAACAAAAAGGTAGATATTCATGTACTGCAATTTATTGCCTTCTTAAGGTAGGATTGTTTAAAACAGCATTTACTTGTTCTAGTATTGTTATCACAAAAATGTGAGCATATTCTTTATTGCTAAAAGCATCTATTATTGACTTTGTTACGAAATTCCATAACAACCTATTTTACTACAACTTTTTATGTTAATTGCAAAATCTATAAATCTTTATAACTTATTAAGAAATAAATAATAAAGTTCTCTGTTTATATAAACTTTTTTGTTTAAAATGGCATTCTTAATAAGCTCGTGATTTTGGCAAACTAGTGGTATAAAAAACCCTGCATAACATTAGTAACAAATACAAATAAATTAAATATAAATTGTATGAAAAATGCTATTACAATTACAAATAAAAAATCTTTAAAAAACATTAATTTAGTTTAGTAATTTATTTTAAGTAAAAAATTAAAAATGCTTAATTAAAAATTTTATTTTATTGTATTTATATTGCAAACTATATTTTTTTTAAACAAAATAAAAGCATGATCACTATTTTTGGTGTCTTTAAGTTTTTAAACGTCATGTCAGATTTTATTTTACCAAGATATGAATATAAGATCATTATAAATATAATATAATTGTATTATAGTTTCTGCTCACATTGCATACCGTTTGCAATATATAGATTTGGCAAAATTCTTCTATTTTTCTTTTATAAATTTAACTTTTTGTGATAGCCATTAAACAGTTTTTTTTTTGTTGACATTAATGTGCTCTCAAAATTCAAATAGACTAGTTTTTCAATAATAATTTATTATTTTTATTAGTAGTTTTATCAAACATTTATATTTTAAAAAATTTAAAATGATGTCAAAAAGTCAAAATTTACAAAAAAAAATTATCTGAGCAAATTAAAAATGTAATATAACATTTTTAACATTATACATTACTTTTGAAAAAGTATACTGTATATGTGTTTACATAAAAATTAAAGACAAAAAAATATATATCAATAAAAATTTTGATATACCGTTGCAGCTAATGAAAAACAAATTCTGAGTAAAATAAATCAATTAATATTTTGTACAATAAAAGCTATGCGTGGTTATGTAACTTAATTTTATATCTAGTTTTATAAACAGTAATTCATATATTTTACAATAAACTATTACAGAATATCCATATTAACTTACTTGGAGTAGAATTGAAGAGTCCCGCCGAAGGTGAGCTTGGCAGCATGTTGGATAACTGTGCACTGCTAGTTGGGGTGGCACCGCCATAACCATTCATGTTGCCCCCATATGAACCGCCATTTGAGGAATGAGGGGTCGACGCACTGGAGCAATATCCACCCCCTCTGGGTGAAACACTACTGCTCTGCGCCCGGCCGTACTCTTCTAAAAGAAAAACCCTACCGGTAACAATTTGGCGTCAGTACTTCACTCAATACTGAATACTACTTAATATTGTTTGTGAAATTTCTACCAAAAATCATGCACAACTACAAAATAATATTATACAAGGAAGGACAAGCACCTTCTGTCCACTGACCGTTTCCGCTGTCTTGGACGCTGACGGCCAGTTGCCCTGTGTATGTATTGAAACTGGAAGTCATACCATTATTACCCATTGTTGGTGATCGAGGTGCTGATAAAGATAATTGGTTATTTCTGGGCATAGTGTATAGTGCTTCCGCTAAATCAGCTGCACGCTTCAATATTATTTCCTGCAAAGAAGTCATTTATTAGGTTTTTTTCTAATCAACTAAATATTATTACCTTTGGCAACTTTTCAGGATCCCCAGGATGTCTGGGTATCAGTTTTTGTAATCGTTGAAATCCATAGTCTATCGTTGGTTCATTCAGTGCTGCTAGCGCAAAATTAAAAAAATACTTAGTATACGATTGGCATAACACATATCCATACTTACAAACATAAACAAATCTACCAGGAGCTCCTTTACAGAATTGTTTGGATTTATATGATAATGTAACCTCAACCACCCCAGGTATATGACGTGGCGGCGTTTGAACTCTAATTGCATGTGGCGTTATTAACTGAAAATAATCATTAATATTAATATAATACAAACTTAAATATATTATAATTTACCTCACTCCAAACCAACATGGTTCCAAATACTACTTGAAGGCCATCGAAAAAGTTATCACCAACAATTATGACTGTTGAGCCGCCAGACGTCCAGCCTTCACTTGGACTTATTGCTTTAATACAAGGTGTAGCTACAGGTAATGGAGGATAAAGACCTGCAAAGTAGTTTATATTCAATAAATAGTGAGTATGTGTTGGTTAATATAATTTTGTAATCGGGTTTGTGTATAAAGTTATAAAATATGAAAGACGTGGCGTGAGAGATTTTTCAAGGGAAAGATTAAGATAAAAAGAATAAAGTAGAACAAAGTGAGATATTAACAAAGTGAAGCATGGCTTGTTCCGCGACGAGCGGATAATATAGAACGCTAGGGTGAGATATCAGACCCGGGCCCAAATCTCGAGAACGAACGTATAATAAAGATAGAAAGAGAAAGTGAATAAGAAAGAAGATTAAAGGACTCGTAAGAAAGTGTAGGCGCGCTGTACACTGTTTCCGCTTCCTTCCTCCAGTGAACTGAATCGGGAGCCAATTTCACAAAGTTTTGGATCCGCTATGGGTCCGCATACAAACGAGATGTTTCCGCGAGGCGCGCTGCAGAACACTGGCGTAACGTGGGATTGGGCTACATGTAGCCACGCGCGACCACGCGCATACCAATGAGTATGATGATTTGTGGCTAATATCTCACCGGTCCGTCACTTTTCCTTCACAATAGACAGATTCTTATTTTGTATAACGCGAGTCTTATTTTAATTACTCTTGTGGTATATTAAATTAAACATTGACACCACTTAAATTAATGAAGTTTAAAATAGTAATAAAGAAAAAAAAATTGATAACATACTGTTCACATAACTACCTTCGGCCGGATCTAGTCTTTTTGCTCTTCTACCATGTTTAGAGTTGTTGTGGACAAACATATTGTCTGAGATAGCAAGTAGAGGGCCATCCACAGACACCTGTGTTGCTATAACGACCTGCAACATTAAGAAAATAAATAATTAAGACATAATAATATAAGCATGTAAAATTGTTTTGTTTAGTAATAACAATGTTTTATCACATAGTAACAGTTAACAATGTAAAATAATTAATCATTAAATATTTTTATGAGATAATAAAAATTTGCTAAAAATATTTATTATTAAATCAAATATTTGGTAGATTGTATTTAGTTGGACTGAAAAAATTTATCATATACCTGAGTCACCATGGCTACCAGTGATATACAGACATGCATTAGTACGACGCTGAAAAAAAGATGCAGCCATTTTGCGGTTCAAGGTGGCGGCGGCGTCGGTAGCAATGCATCCAAGACAGACTCCTCCCTCGGGATACCAGTATGCTCCCTTGGGACCCCTCGCGCACCCCCGCAATACACACGCGTTCCCATGGGAACCGCTGGATGATGACGGCACAACGGGCAGTAGGCGGCGGCGTTCGATACGGCCGCTTGAAATACGGTCATCGACCAAAGCGAAATACTGCACCGGACCTCGTGAACAATTCACTTGGCCTTTACGTCTCCTCCACGTTGCTGGAAGCGACCGGCTACAAACTCTATTGCCGACTAATGGCTTCATAAATTCAATATTTAACACGGCTGAAACTTCAATATGAATGGGCACTTGGCAAGGTAGTTTTCTGCTGCCGTTGAAATTGGATATAAAGAGGCTCACATCAGAAGCCCGCTATAGATAGTAAAGGGAAACTTTGCCCGCGGATGAGATCACAGAAATAAATGAGACTCCCAAGCCACCATGCCGTATACCTTATAGTTCTTACATTCTCAATCCTGCTCTTGACAAAGAGAAAATAAAATCTTTTCTATTTCATCCGGCCGTCGGTAAATCCCTGTAGCGCGCAATTTCGTGTATGGAAATTGAAATAAATGGCAGAGCACTGTGCCGCTCTATTGCTACGTAATTGGGAACTGCCTCCAACGGTGTAGAACGTGCAACTACAATATCATAACAATACACTTGCCATTCCGCACCCGAATCATCCACCTCACACACACACACACACATAGCTATCATGCCTACAGTATCCCATTTACACCAACATACACTTACACGGCTATTGGGCTATAGCAGCGATATTATCTTACAGATGACGATTAATTCTTAGACACATTGTCGACTGATCCCTTGGGAACTATCTTTATCATTCCAGTTAAACTAACACCAAGAACAACTGTAAAGAATGCATAAATAGTATTTTTGATTTAATTTGATTTAATACTAAAATAACTTATAATATAAAATATACAATTAAATCTTAAATCTTATAAAAAATACCAGATACGGATCTCTTATTAAAATAGATACATTAAAACCGGCAATTCCTTACATTGTATATTATCTTAGTAACAGTGCAGCTTCTTTAAAATTAATAGTTTGTATTGTTGTGCCCAGAGTATTGATTGTGATTTTGTTAAAACATTTTACAAGCAAAATTTGAAATGATAAGAAAGCATTAGTGATGAAGCTCCTCGTCTAAGAGAAACAATCCCCATATCTTCAGATAGCATTGTTCATTACCAGTGTACTGCTGTCGTTAAAGTCCCGTATCTTTTGGCCGTTTTGCCTTTTCTTAACATTTTCCCGTTTTTAATCAGTTCGCGTTTCTGTACCAGGACTAATTCTACTGCTGCTGAGGAGTTTAACTTCAGCTACGTTGCCGCCTCCCATAACAGCTAATTGGTGCGCCCCTGAGATTACATTAAGAGCAACACAGTCTTCTTCGCCGCCTAAGGACATTTATTTTTACACTAACTTTCTCTTAATTGTATTCTGTTTCACTAGAATTTTTGCTTGTTCTATTAACTGAAACAGCGCGAACGCATTAATATGCAAAGATAGGGTCCCATGATGCAAGAAAATTACTATACACAGTCACTTGTAAATTCAAGTTATAACGTAACATATAATTATTGATTAATTAGGAATATTACATTATAGTATATAGTATAATAGAAAACTTACTTGGAAACGCCTCATGTCCCTTGGATTTCCAGCGTTTTTTAAACAATTTTGATTGCACTTCAAGAAGAATTTGAGGAAGAATCTATAAACAAACAAAAATAAAATATTAATTATTTTTATAATTTACTTATTAAAATGTATTTATTATTTAAGATAATTGTTATATGCTTAGTTTAAATATTTAAACGACAAGATTATTTACAATCATAAACAATTTCAACAAAGTATTTGTGTCTTCGTATTGATGTGTAGAGTGTATACCTTAGAAAATCCAATTCCCACCTTGACAATGGGAAGGAAGAGATCCATTATTTACATTCTGACCCTCGAATGCAATGTCGAATTTACCCCAACGAAAAAGAAAGTCGATAAATCAACTGCTTCCAATTTAAAAGGTGCATTGAAATGATTTAATAAAAATAATTAAAAACCTTATGTAATCACAATATACAAATAAGGAAAAGATGGTTATAAGCTAAGCACACACGTGGCCAACTACATTTATATCTCGTTGTTCATACGAAAATTTCACATATAGGGCCGCCGAGACCGACGCATCATGATTCAACGCTGATCAAATATTGTCACTGGAAAATTCTTTCCCGTTACTCCATATAATGTCTTCGTGTCTCGCAGGACCACTAAAACGAATTTATATATCAGGACTTCACATATGAAGAGTAAATATAGTTTACGCAAAGGTCTTCGACAACAAACCGCTTGTGTGTATCACAGTTTCAATATTTAACATTAATTACACGGATCACTTATTTTGGCCGAGAATATAATCTCCGCAAAAAAGTCTACCTGGTTAATAAATAACGCTGGGTGCTATCTCGTTACGTTAATTTGTAACAAAGGTATTTGCCACTTCTTTATATTCGTTCGATCGTTATCGCCCGACTAAAGCGGGTAATTTATCTTCGGAAGGCAGCGGAGAATTAGACGTCGGTGGAGGGCGGGATGAGACTTGCGAAATCTAACAGAATCAGCACATTAACGGCAGAAAAAGATTAGCTATATACTAATGGCACTCACGCCTATATATTTACACGCACATCATGTGGATGGGCTTATAGTGGTGATCCCTGCGGCCTACTTGGCCACAACTTATGTACAGATCTTTGCAGTACTTATACATTATGCAGATCTTCTCCTTCTTGGCTGTCATCAATTAATAAAACCCATATCACGAGATCTTAATATTTGATGGGTCTTCCATTACGGAACAGTGCAGGTCGCGATATACCTTACTAAGGCGATGTAAGGCGGAAGTCTGCTACTCCTACTACTCTAGTGGTTGTTGGACTAAATAAGTTGGTGCTACACTACTACATACTGCAACACTACACTGTTTTTAAGTCGAGTTAAGTAATATACATACATAAAAATATGAATATTTTAAAAATGAAACTAAAACATTTATTGATTATAACCAAATGAGTAAATGTTAATATTCGATGTATTATTAAATTTTTATCTCTATTTTTAACAAATTGTGAAGCTGAATTAATTTATTTAAATATTTAGTTATCGCATCCTTTGTGGGTAAATTGCAAGTTGGGTGAACATGAGCTATTGCCGAATAACCTGGAGGCAGTGTTGATATGCAAATGCCCGTTGAGTTTAGATAATATAACCGACCATTTTATGCGACGAATTTACCCGTGGGGCAGGACTAACCGCTTTGAAAAAAAAAACTTTGCGATATCCTAGAAAGAAAAAAAAATAGAATGTATCATATATGTATTATGTAAGTTATTATTATTTTTTTCCGAATAGCCACTCCATATTTACTGGTACTAATATGAATAATTGAGAACAATAGTTTCAACAGAGTGGGATGTAGTGTGTATGCATGGTGAGTATTATCTTATTACTGGTGGCCCATATGGCCTCTGGGCTTGTCGCATGCCTTATGTTACTAGCGTAAGCTAACTAATATATGCTGGATACAACAGGGGCGCTCGGCTCGTAGACTTGCAAAGATAAATAGAGGCAGTAGCCTCAGGAAAGGAGTCTAACACGATATAAAGGACCCTAGCAGACCTCCTGTATCCTAACAAGATTACACGAAGCGATATCCTACCGCAGAATTATGCCAATTGAGTATCGTCACGTAAACAGTATACGTCTTATATACAAGGATTTCAAATGGTCAATAAAGTTTAAAAAAAATTATAAAAAGAAAACACATTTATCTATACATAACATATAAAACAAGTTTTAAACCTAGGTAGTGGCTCTAAGTTATTTATTTGTTTTACTTTAGATGTAGCAAAAAATCCACTCAATTTCATCCCAACACTTTGCGCATTATGAATCGTTTATAAATTAAGTTGCAAACGAGATGCTGAACTGTTAAAGCAAGGCGGAACTCTGTTCAACTTCAAGTGTAAGCATAACTAACTTAACGGGGAACAACTTCAGGACAACTCGTTCGAGTTGATGCGGTTTGCAAAGTTGCTGTGAAAAAGATATTTGGTTCGCGCGCGACTTGTTTGAACCATATAAAAAGTGGCGCATATATTAAGGGGTGTGTATTATCGAAGTAAAATTTTTAAAAGCTTACAAACAGTAAGATAAGTGCGCGCAGAGGAAAATACACAAGAAAAGTCTCGTGGGAACAAAGAGTTCATATTCATGTCCTGTTGTAATGTTATTATACGTCGAGTAAATATCCTGAGGTTGTACTAAATAACGTAATAATATGACTAACGATGGTAGCCCGAGTGAGATTTATTAGACTTTGAAAACAGAGAGTTTAGAGGTGTTAGCGTTACATGCATTAAGCAACGTGTCGTAAAGTAAACATTAACATTACAGATCTTCAACAACTTCGTCTATTTGTTTAATCTACTTGAGGAAATGTGTGAAAATTAAATTTATGTACCGCGATAAATCAGATTTCTGTTTGAAGAATCGTGATGAATGTCCGCACGGTTGTGAAGCATTAAAGCGCCGTTTGTTTCAGAGGTGAACGAGCGCGCGTATAGTATAAATTGGAGTTAATTATCCTTTGACGATGTCTGTTAGCGTTCCTTGTTTAGTGGAGTTGTTAGACAGGCAGACCGACTAACAGATCTGTGTTGCGGGTAGACAAACGCATCGCAAGGGGTTCGGGAAAACTCGGCATGGTACGGTTGGCTCCCTGCGGTATTGACGACCAGCTCAGGGGAGAGAGAAGAGTCAATACCGACCCGAGGGAGCTTCATCCCGAGGGAACAGTGCAGTACTGCAGGAAAGACAGGGATAGAAAATTACGTGTTCATATACGCTACTCGCTCCTCACTAAAACGCTTTGGGAACAAAATATTTTAATTCTAAACGCTTTATTTGCAACATGATATCGCGGTTTTAATTAAATTCAATATAATTTTACACTGAACAACTTTAGTTAATATCTTATTTTTACTTTCTATTTTTTACTGCCACACTAGAATAGGGAAGATGTTGCCGGTGTAATGGCCATTGCATGACTCTGGCCACTTAGGTTAACTACAGCAACAAGTATAATACATACTGTTGGCTATCTATATATTGCGTGCTATGGTGTCTTTTGCCAAATGAATATTACTTCAAATTCAATAGGAATGTTGCAAACAATTAGTAAATATACTCTTAACTTAATGGAAATATATTTCTGGAATAATACTTGTTTATAAATACAGAACTTAAAAGAGCCTTCGAAATAAGATAAAATGTTTTAAATAAATTGTATATTATTTTGATGGTAATAAATGCAATACAACTTTTTTTTAATAAATATACAGATATATTAAATTATAATTATTTTTTAAAAAACCAATTAATAAATTATTTAAGTTTAGTTATAACTAATAAAACTGCTTATGTGATTTTTTATTATTAATTTAATAAGAACAAAAACAAGAAAATTGAACATATTAATGTATATGTTTTTATAAATAAAATCAATGTTAAACATCTAATTGTAATTTCTAATTCGGAAGCTGTAACAAGGACGCAGATTCGCATATAAGCATTTAAATAGTTCCTACTACATGCAGTTATCTCGGGTTCAAGTCTTGCATTTAGATGTGTATTATAGTGGGTGTTAGGCCGTTTAAAGAGCCTTCGGCGGCCGGAGAAATGCTGATTTTACAGAGTTGAGAAGCACGGCGGCCCTACGTAACCGCCCCAATGTCCCCCGGCTCACATCTGTTGCGAGTTGTCGTCCGCTCTTGTAAAATCCACAATCCAGATTCTTCCTTATACGCAATATTAAATGTTTAAATAGCCTTTAATGGCGCCCGTTTGTTTTTCTATATGCTACTATTTCACGCTAATTAAGATTTAAAGTGAGGCAAAGTTTGGTGTTGTGTTTATTTGTATGCACATACATATCGATAGCCGGATGTCTGTTCTATGTCAAAATCAAAATATGTATGTGGAATGATTGAAGTGGTCATTTGCCGACACTTAACAGTTAACACCACATTAGTGAGTTTTCAAACATGTCAATAATCATTGGGACCTAGAAAGCATGTATTAAATTTCAAGTATAGGAAATTAGTAATTTGCTGATAATATGTTATAGCCGTTTTTATTATCTGTTGTGTCACTGTTTAATGTTACCAAACGATAAATAATTTGTAGATGGATAAATAAAATATCCACTCGCCAATCAGTCTTGTATGATAGTTTTTGTTGGCAGTTCCACGCGCAGCGCATTTTTTAAGTTGCATTATCGACATCGCATTAAAGATAATTTTCAACAGATTTTATCATTTGTTTTTATGGGCATTACTGTTGAAAATTGGTTTACCACTTCATAAATCTGTCATCGACAACACGTATTCGAATTACTGTCACCCGAGTGATTGCTTTATAGCTCGATAACTGGCTTCATTTGCCGTATAAAAACGATTTTGAAATATTAACCGTTCAAAGGAGACTTATTAATTGCAATTTATTTATTCCATATTAATAAATATACTATCCGATACGTGACCAACTTGATCATTTTTCAATTTCGATATTTTACGTTTGGGGGAAAATCGAACACATGAAGAAAGTTACGAACCTCTACGAAGACAGAAATAAAAGAATGAAACAGATTGCTCCGGATAAGAAACTTGTCAGTTTCTGTGAGCGCGTTCATCCCTGAAAATTAATGTCTGTGAAGTCACCGGGTAAAGTAGATAGTCTTGGATGTTGTATATGGAAGAGCACCAATGCCCGTTTCAGTCTGATTATCGTCGGATACGACGAGAAGCTTTAGATTGTGTCATTAATTCTGATTCCTTATTGGCCATTATAATCAATAGTATAAAACGTTTAAAAGCGAGTTGAATAGTGCATAAAATGTAACTAATTATATACTACTATAATTATTTATAAAATTTTGTAGTTACAAGACAGTTTCACTATTAAATGTCTTATGACTGATTACAATTTACTTTTCCAACTGAGAAGTTGTAGAAGTTTATATGTTCAATTTTCTATCATGGCGTTCAAGTATAAGAGGGCGAAGAGGTTTACTGTCTGTCAACTAAATAAAAATTATGAAACCGAAGCCCTTGCCGAAGCTAATACAGCTTTCAAGATTTTTTTTCGGTTTTATGTACTCGTATAAAAAATCTTACGACCATATCAAATAGGAAAGAAAATGAGGCGCACATAAAAATGTGCGCGGGGGTGTATTGTCTTAATATATAATTAATTGCAAATTCAATCTGACCATTTCCTTTAATCCCACGTAAGAATATAAAGTTTAATTAAATAACTAGCTGCAGCCTTGTTTGGAAAACGATAACAAAACGTCGGTGTAATAAAAAGCATCGTTAACTTGTTAAGGAACGAATCGTTCTATAAAATTTACACAAATAAATGTTTTCTATTTGTCAATGTATTTTATGATATGTGCGGCAAACATTTAATTCAGATGAATTCCCATATTTTGCACAGCCGCAAATGTTAAAATGCGAGCACGTCTGCATTAGTTAAATAGCTGAGGCTTACGGCGTGCACCTGCCTTTCATTCCGATTCAGAAAGCGAATGCAATGATCACCGAAGAAAATAATTTGTACTTCCTTTTAAAGCATCACAAAACCCGTAAGGAACACACGCTACAATATAAAGATAAATTTCGTACCTTGTAAGACGACTTAAAAAAGACTAATTGACTGCAATAATTGAATTTTCATTGTCTTATAAAATTAAATTAAGCATTCCTGCTGGTCGTGTCATTTAGGTTTTAAGAAACTCTGACACGTTTTGATGCAATTACACGTTTTAATCATTTAGCGGCACACTTGATACGATCACTTAATTGAGCTTAATTTTAATCTGTGATGAAATAGAGTAAAATGCTTGCCTGCACAATTCCCATGTTAAATGGAGTGCGTGCGATCCGGAAAGAATCGCTTTTATATATAATGCGATTGAATGTAATTGCGCAGTGACATATCAATCTGATGTAAATAAAATCGTGAGGAGTTTTGTCACCCTCTTCTCTGTTGCAATCTGCTGTTGGCCAGTTGGATTGCAACAACAGCTTAAGAAGAGTGGAATGAAATGAGTCGTAATAGTGTTGGGGTGAGCGAACCTGATATTACCCAGAACTCATTTGCAAATTGATTTGATTGATTATATTATCGTTCCGAACACTACTTAAAACTGGTAACAAATAGGTTCGTGACTAGAATGTGCATTATTTTAATCAATTTCACGTTAATGAACTTAAAAGGTTTGTAGTGCCCGATTAAGGGGGTAGTTACCAAACATATGCTCTATTGTATCATATACAGCTGACATTTAAATCAACTGTTTAAATGACATAAAACTTTTAATAATTATTATATCAATATTTCATTTATTTAGAATTAGTCATAAATCAAAATGTATTTTATTTAGCTCAACTTTATTTATTTATAACGTTTGAATTTAAGAAATTTAATTCCCTACAGAACAGAGACTAAGTAGAAATCTTATCAGATAACGTTGACACATTGCGCTTTCGTAATTATATATCCCAAGTGATAAAACGTAGACGTAGACCATTCAAGGTGTTAACACCACATATCCTCAAGGACCTAATCATGTTTTCCCAATGGACATACCGGAGAAACAGATTATTTCGATTTCACTTTGTGATTTGTACAATTCGGATAAATAAAGATTTCAATCTCATGACAAGTAGATACGGCCAAAGGCAAGAAGAGGTTATAAATAGTTCGCTTAATATGCCAACAATAGGTACTTAATCTATGGGCTTATCTTGGCATATTCTCCACAGTACGCACCGACGCCGAATCACCAACCATTTACTAAATCTTAGCTGTTGCTTTACGGCGTCGTCGAAATGGATAATTACCCAAATACCAAACGCAGAGGCGATTCGTGCTCTATGGTAATCTCATTAATTTTGCATGTATGTTTGTTTACAATGTCCTTCCTTACTATTTAATTTGGTGTTAATTTATGCATCTATATCACCGATCTACCGCACTAAATAATAATAATAATAAATTCGTCTGGTCGCGTGAGCGCCTAACTACAGATGTCCAACATGGCATGCAAGGACCATCCGCCACACTAATACATAAAGTAAGTCCAATTACATGCAATCATCATTATTGGTATATATTTGATTAATTATTATGAAGTATTTTCCCTGTATCTACTAATAAATTTACTGTGCTGACAATCATTTTTGTCACATCATATATTTCAACGATTGTATTGTCCGACAAGTGTGAAAGGAAAGGTATCTTTTACAACATGTAGTAGACCTTTCCCTATGTGCTTTCCAATCGAATTCATCATGTGCTCGGATCCATTACTCGCTTTCAGACTCTTCGAGACCTGCATATCTGATAGTAATAGCGAATCAGTTTTATCAGATACGATACTGTATTCTTTTTACTGCGCCATATGAAACGCTATATCCGTTGTATGCATATATTTGCAATTGATGAAAAGATGATTCGATAATCATACAGTAACGGTTATTCCGTAAACGTAACTAGTAGCAAATTCAATCGGTCACAATCAATAGGGAGGCGCACACAAACGGGCCGAGCGGTTCGTCACAATCACAATGTAGCTGATGATGAATGCGAATGCGCTTTGTTGAGAGTATACGTTGATGTGAATGAGTTATTTAGCTCTTGATTGCACACAAATGTCAGGCCGCCGGCATTCGGTCTGAATTATGTCCTCGTATTGTCATCGACGATATGACATCGCACTTGTTATGACGAGTTTATATGCAGATATGCTGTCAAATGGAATTTACAAATAATGACCAAAATAAAATATCTACGTGTTTGGATTAATGTGAGAAGTTTAATTAATTATTCATCATATTTATTTATTTTAATATAAAAAATCTCCGTACAACTTTAACAAAAATAACATATTTATAATAATTGATAAAGATAATATTATATGAATATTTTTTTCTGTTACTTATTTTGTAGATATAAAATATTGCTGAATATTCTAAACTAACAGTGACGGATTATATTTTCTTTTTTTTTTCGATGAATATATATCTGTACATATGTAAAAACGGTCCATTCTTCAAGGTGAGTTATGTCGGTCGGTGCGAATTAACATAGGCCTGCGGCTGTGATGTATGCACGGGAATAACAGATAGAAACATATGTACCAAGAGAATGGATAAGGATATAGGTACATGAAATATCAAAACGGGTGCTTTTTTTGTCATTAATGTAACCTTTAATTCATTTTTAATAATTAAAGATTAACATTATTATTTAATATTAAAAGAAAAATGATATATATGTACATATCAAAATCGATCAAGATATTAAATAATAGTTAATATGAACAGTAAAAATATTCATTGTTTTTAATTTAGATATACAGTCTGTGTTGATGGGTATCCCAACAAGGACTTTTTCGTTTCGCCATATTTGGAGACATGTGAAATGGAATGTGTCATTTTCAAAATGGCACGTTACACCTTGGAAAAATTATTTAATATTTGTAAAAACCAATTACAGTGTAACGGAACAACCAGACAACTCTATCCGGCATTGTGCTCGGAAATTAGAGATCATTCGCAGTACTCACCGCGCTGAAACTTTGCCAACTAGATCTACAAATAAGTTGACGATGCATTCCATAACAAAATTATCTTTAGTGATGAGGCACATTACCACCTCAATGGCACGTCAACAAGCAAATATGTGGTGATCAAAAAATGTAGATGCTTTTAAAACACTTTTGATGCATCCACAAAAAATTACAAATTGGTGTGCCATGTGGGTAAGAGGGAATAACAGATCGCATTTTTTGAAAATAATGAAACTGCCTCTGTGATTGTTAATGGCGTTAATACCGTGATATGTTGACAAACTTTTTTTGGCAGAATTTGGATGGAATGAACGTAAATAACATGTGGTTTTAACAAGATAGCGCAACCTGATACTCCACCCGTTAAACAATGGTGTTATTGCAAACAAAAGGTTGTCTCAGGTTGTCATTTTTCTAGGTTTTATGATAATTAAAGACTATTTAAAAGTATTCAACAATTTTGTAAAAAGGGTACACAGCTGCAAACAGAGCTTAGATGACCATTTTACAAACATTTTGTTTTATGTGTAATGTTAAAATTTATAATATACAAATCAATAAAAAAGACCAACAACAGATTGCAACAAAAAAGAAGTAGACAAAACTTACAATTTTACTTTAAATTTTTTTTATAGCTTTAACCTATGTTAACAAAAAGTATAGTATTAAAAGACTATCTAAACTAATATATTTAGATATTTGGAATATTAATAGATAAGCGTAGATTTTTGAATTCTGGATTTGAGTGGAAACTATTTCACTGCACATTACGCCCTTGTACCTCCTAGTGGCACACCTTACTCCTCCGTCCCAACACACAGTTAACCTATGTTCTTGATATCCTTGTCAAGCCAGCAATTCCTTTCTTGCGTAAGAGAGCGCAGGGCAAGTACATAGTACGTGCATATCGAGCTGTCTGCAATGCCTATAGTATGCATATGTTTTTTAAATTTAGCAGGTTCTTTCTAGACAGTCTCAAGTAGTAGTTGGCCATTTTGGAGTTTGGGACAATCATTGCCTTCTTTGCAATCCGGATTGTTGTACCATTGTTCTTTAAATGCATTCCTTTTAGTATAGTGTTACAGCTTTTTGGTGGTAGTGCGGTCCAGGTTTTGGGTCCACACATCAGGGATCATCTTTTGCTTGCCAATCCATCAGTTATTGTGTTGGAGTGCCTTTTCATCCAGCACAGCTCAATTTTAATTGAGTTCATTCTAAGATTAGCGTTGATGTCATTTTAGGCAGTTTTATACCTATATCGATGCTTTGCTGTTTGTTGGAATTTACATGTTTTTATCAGATAGTTTTCGGATTTATTTTTCCATCACCCTATGGGTTATTTCGGTTATCTCTGCCTGGAGGATAGTCAAGCCATCAGTGTAGATTTGAAGGAGTTTGTGATAGAAGTAGATTTATTTTTATTTATTTAATTAAATGCTGCACGATGTAGGTACGTTTATCTACTTGTCATTTTATGGTTCTTGACAGAGACAAATTTTATATTAAAAAAATATATTTTGTAAACTTTTTGTGTTATCTGAATAATTTTTCTAATGATTGTATAATTTTTTCTACATCTGTAAGACAGTTTTCCATACTTGTGCAACTAATACAACTTTTTTAGACATGTTATATAGATTTATTACTTGGTGGTTATATGAATTTAATTAAAAAACACACCAATTGTTACTGTTTTTTTATTATAGATTTGTCAGATTAGTGATATTCTTTTCAGAAACATTCAATGATAGTAAAAATTAAGTGAATTTTTTTAACAAAATACATTTTTATTTTATTTTAAATACTTTGCTTTGATAGCAAACAGTTTTTAAATACCATCAGATAGATGTTGGTCCGGGTAGAGTAATCTACTTGTATCTACAATAGCACGAAAGTTTGCGTAGATAAAGTCATAATTATTAAAAAAAAAAGTTTTGAACGTCCTAAAAACGACAAAACATAAAAATCATGTTTTTTTTTAACTTTTTTAGAGATGATTGGGGAGGGTTAGTGCATCAACGATCTGCACATAGATAAATGTACCATCATAATTTAATCATTTCGAATCAGTTTGTTGGTCTGGCGTATATACCTGACATGATGAAGTAAATACTGCAATAATCAAGTAGAAAGACAAATTATTTATTCTTAATGACAAATCAAAGCTTTATTTGAACGCCCATGATGGTTGTGGAACGATCGAACAACACCAAAAAAGATAATAGAAATTTGAAGTTACTGTAGAACTGGATCCCTTATACAAGAGATTGTGGTAACAGAATTATTTGGCTAAGTAAATGAGTTTCTTTACGAATTGCGATATTATTTGCTATGCTAAAATTATTTTCAATTTTATATTTTTAGAAATTGCTAAACCAGATTTTTCAGCAAGAGTTTGTACGGCAATTGTTTCCAAACTTCCTAAAAGAAAACAATACTGATTTGCTTTTATAGCTTTTCTGTTCTCCAGACTTGTTAGTATAAAGCATGTATGGAATATGTTCGGCAGAAAATTAGACCATTTTTGGCTTTCTTTTTGCCTATATGAAAACATTTTACACAGATTGCAAAACAAAACGGAAATTTATAAGATACAAAATAAACTTGCTTTATCAGTGTTGTGCTAGAATATACATGTTAAGAAGATAACAGAGTAGTCACAAATGAAGTCTGAACAGTTAATAAAAATCAAATTCAAAAATAGTGATCACTTGACAACTTTTTGACGCTGAACATCAATTGAAATGATTAGTAAACAGAATAATATTCTGTTTACTAAGTTCCTCTTTTGTTGTCACTTAACTATATTATAGTTAAGTGACAACAAAAGAGGAACTTTGTGTGCAAAAAAATATTTGTTTTTATTGCATTATAAATTTTTAACTTAAACCAATCTTTGCAACGTATAAAATAATAATTTTAAAACTCTTCTACGGTATGCCATAATGTTGGATTGAATTTGCTAACAATAAGCTTAACACATATTATAAATGTTTTTAAAACTTTTATTGTACACATTAAATATATTTGAATTGAATAAATAAATATTCTATTTTGTTCCGATAGTTTATTAAAAGATCAATAAGGTTTTTTAGTTGGTTTTTATTCATAGTTATCGTAAACATGTAGAAATAAAATGAATAAATTAAGAACGTTGACCAATTAATAAGAAATAGTGTAAACTAATTAAAAATTGAAAGATTAACAATTTTAATCGAAGTCATATAAAACATTATGCAGGTGTAAGCGATTCTACGATATTAATTTTAACGAATCCTTTGCCGTTAAACTACTCAAGTAAGTTGACTCACAAATAATAATAATTAAAACTATTAACAAACATAATTTGCAAATGCGATTAAAATTACATTAATACTGAAGTTTAGTTGCATAAAATCAACTTTAATCGATATTGTACATAATGTATTTGCAAATTAAACCGCCAATAAAGATTAGTTATATATTAAATAGTTTATACTAACTCAATTCAACTATCAAATCGGTAAGTCATATAAACATTATTGCATAATGCGATAATGCAAATTAATATAAATTATATTTAAGATCACGTATTATACTCGTTAGTTTATTATATAAACAAAAATAAATAATAGTTCTATTAAAAAGGAAATTATTAAAGATCACATAGCCCTAACACCAACGTTCTCATAAAGGTGTATAAAATATATACATATATAATATATAACTTCGAATATCAATATCGATATATTTGAGAGTAGAGGGTATTTTTGAAGGATGAAGCAGGTTATGCTCGTTGGTCTTGTGGGGTTGTCATGGTGACTACGAGATTCCGGGTAGCTGCCTTGATGGCTGCTTCCGAATGCACTTCACACCACTGCACATGTGGTCATCGTCGAGTATTAAAGAATCTGTTTGTGTGCGTGTTGACATAAAAATGCGGACATAAATAGTTTTCCACATAATTAACCACTTAAAGTTTTGACTAATTTGTTTTGGGGTTTCAACACTTTATGGCAGGGTGCTAATTGCAAATTTGTGTAGACCTTCATTAGGAATATTATTCATTTAACATAAAAGTTAAAGTTGGTTAGTTTAAATTTCTATTTCATTATATCTACTACAGTGATAGCAAAGTCATTAGAGTTTATTATAAAATAAATATCGATTTTGATATTTATAATACTAGTAAATTTATTTATTCTATATTATATAGATATCAATTATACATGTTTGCATTATAATACACATGAATATAAATCTGAAAAGAGCTACTAACAAACGTATTTCTACACCATAAATAATTATCATTATTAAACGGTTACTACAACATTTCTATTCAAAAGTTTATTTATTATGACTTTAACTTATAATTTACAATAAATATTAAATTAAATTTAGGAGGAATTAATAGAATAAAAATTTGTTTGGGTATATGATTCAAGGCAAGTTTTTTTTTTAATTAAGTAAAGTAATGTAGCGAAAGGACAAAAAGTCATTGTTAAAATCTCATAGTATAGTAAGTAGCAATTTGGTGAATTGATTGCGGGGATATCGTGTAACCGTATAACCGGTGGCAATTTGTGCCCAGCAAAGTGGGCTGTGCAGACACGTGTCGGGATTATTTGGTCGCGTGCATATGTTTTGTTAGTTGTGTGAGTTGTGTTGTATGAGCGCATGCACACCCCGTACGTATCTGTATATACAAACTAATTTCTGCTTATAGTTTTAATGGATATGGCTCTTTTTCAAATTGAATATCTGCCTACCAATATATTTATGTTGGAATTTAATTATAATTTCAAACTAACAATAGCTAATTCAGACGTCTACTGAACAATGAACAGCGTATAGAATAGGTTTAGAAATTAGAAGGCCCAGCAGGAGTCATGCTTGTTCTAAGCTAATCTGTGTGCGGCTGTTTCACAAAGCTGCGGTTGTTTAGTCTGTTCGATTAGTCCACCAAATTGAATGACATAATCCCTTACGCAGATTGACAGAAGTCACTCAAGCGGAAATGCGATTAGTTTTATTTTGTCACAATTATCGCTCCGTCTTAATTTTAAATTCATTATTTTCAAGTATATACGATACATATATGCGAATTGGTTTGTGATCTTAAGAGCGAAGTCAATTCGCCCATTTACAACATCGCGATATTCGTCTGGCCGCAAAGATGTCGTCTTCCCCTTGTCTATCTTTGTCCCACGGGACTCCATTTTGTAGCTATCCCCATGCTATCAGCAATATACAATTCCGGGAAAGAAAATTGCGATGGACTTTTGACGCGATCAACCTTGCTTTTTTTATATATACACACCAAAAGTCTATATTTTATAAATTGTATTGAGAATTGGAATATGCTTACCTGTCTATTATCACAGGATCTGATGGCGTTTCATTTCGATTACCACAACTTTTCTTGTCACAGCAACGACTGAAAATATAAATAACATAATCAGTATAAACTTTTAAAATAAATAAAAAAAATATAGTCAACGACCTTTTTTAAATAACTAACTATAAGTTTTTGAAGTTATTTTTACTGTGTTATTGATAATAACTATTATAACTATATAACATTTTACTATTATGTTTAGACTGCAATTAACATACTTATCAATTACTTAGTTATGATTTAAATCAATTGTTTGCTAAATCACCTAAATGCTATTATTTCAATGACTATTTAAATCTAATAATAGAATTAGGTATAAGTTAAAAATAGTATTGAAGAACTTAAGTATTTTTGGAGGTGTTTACATTTTATGAAGTGTGAACATGTTTGAAATAAACGGCAAAGTTGTAAGGAAGATGAAAATGCACAATGGTGTACACCGAGATTGGCGAATGAGAGCGATGTTTGTTATGGCAAGACGGGGGAATAGGGAAAAGACAGACTCCCCGGGGATGAAACCCGTCCTTTCCCCGCCACCCGCTAACATTATACAAGACAAGGGGAGATATTTAGGGAACCCCCGTGACTACATCATGGAGCAACGTCACATTTTTCTTTCCTTATTTTTACGTATACAAATATGTTTAGAGTAAAATTCTGTATAGTGTGTAACTACACAATCTAACTTACCTGCACATAATTTCATGGGTGAGAAGAACTCTACACATCTCTGGATTTTTGTCTTGTCCTTCGTACATGATTGCCTGAAAATAAAAACAATTAATATTTAAATACGATTTATGCTTACTAAACATACTATGTAAATATATTATTTTATGTGAAACACGCGATTTAATCTTGCTATATTCGGAGTACATATTTGTCGCATGTTGGACAATGTTGTTTACATAAATATAATTATTGGATTGATAATATTCTTCAAATAAAATGAATAATTATGGAGATTAATAACAAATGATAACATATTAATGTCTCGTGGGTATTTTAGGAGTAATAAGTAACATTGATATTATGTACATAATTAATTCAAATAATGAAGGTCGAAAAAAAAAGCAATGTTATGAATATACAATTTGTAATTGTTTTTAATTTTATTTAGTAAATTTGGAATGCTATTTCAATTTCCATTGTATCTTTGTTTCACTTGATAATATAAAAGCCTATTTATATTTTTGAACAATCAATTTTTACATTTCAACAATCAATAAATGATTGAATTGATTATTTAAATTCTTATTTAGCGGCGAGATTTTTTCAAAACCGGTATTTTTAATTTTAAGTTAGAAAATATATTTTTATTGCTATTGGTGACAAGTTATTTTGTTGACTTTGCTCTATTGGCGTTTTAGTTGTTACATACACATAACCATAACATTTGTAATGTATTAATTTGTTACACATGATTTTCAGCTTTTTAAATTTGAAACTACCTAAAAAATAAAATTTGTAATTCTTGGAGTAATATTAAGATAAGTATTGAAAGAAATAAAAATCAAAGTTTTGACAATTGAAGTGATATTATTGGTGTGTTAAATTTTGATTCATTTTAAAAGTTTAAAAGGGTTTTTACTGTTACATATTAGCTGTTTGCAAAAGTCAGTTTAAATTTGTTTTTGAATTTATTTATGGATTCTAGTATGATAATTTTAGATATACAACAATTAACAATGTTTCGAAAGAACAGAAAAAAAACTATTAAAATAGATAGAGATAGAGGCATCCTTAGGCATTGCAGCCAAACAAATACATACGATTTTGCACGATCATTTGCATGTCAGGAAGCTTTGCGGTCGTTGGATCTCACACAGTTTGAAAGAACAACAAAAACAGGCACGTGTGGTGCAAGGAATTGCTAAAGAAATTCGAAGGGGGTCGTTCAAATTTGGTATATATCATCGTAACAGGTGACGAATTTTGGATATATTCATATGAGCCTGAAACTAAACAGCAATCAACTGTATGGGTCAAAATGAACCTAAACCCACAAAAGCGGTGCGTTTCACAAAGCGTTTCAAAAAAAATTATTGCATGTTTCTTCGGAAAAAACGGGTTAATGCTGACTGGTATACTTCAATTTGTTTGCCGGAAGTTATCGCTAAAATCGAAAGAAACAACATAAACCGGCAAATCATTGTTCATCATGACAATGCAAGCGCTCACACAGCACGACGAACTGTAGAGTTTTTGACTAGTAACAACATCCAATTAATGATTCATTGCCCATATTCGCCTGATTTATTGCCCAATGACTTTTACCTATTTTGACATATCTAAAATAAAATGCGTAGCGAGCGTTTTTCATCGCCTGAAGAGGCCGTTAAAGCATTTAAATCACTTGTTTTGGAGGTACCTCGCTCAGAGCGGCAAAATTGTTTTGAAGATTGATTTCATCGGATGCAAAAGTGTATAGATTTTAAACGAAAATATTTTGAGAAGCAATAAAGTGATTTACATAACGTATTTTGTGTTTTGCTTTACATTTTCCGCAAATTTTGGCAGTGTCCCTCGTACGTCTGCAATTGTGATACTTATCTGTTTTGTATTCTTCAATCAGTTTGGTTGATCCAATATAAAAAATTATAAAAATTGCACATCTTATTCACATTTATTTTATTTTAGAATCAATTTAGTGTAAATGTTTGTGATGGCGTTATTGATCTCAAAATTTCTAGGGTTTAAACTTCTTTTTCACTACTTTAATTACAGAAAATTTTCCTATTTTGAGCTATGTGTAGTTTAAAGAACATTCGCAAAAAATATTGGAAGATACCTGATAATGGTTATCAAAATTATTTTACTCCATACCTAGAATTTAATAAGTTTAAGGGTTGGTTTATTCAATTGTTTGGTATGGTAATGATTAATTACGTGTTCAGTAAACTCTTATAGATCCCTTGTAAGAAATTTCGGTGTATTTATTGCAGAGTGTAGGTTACGTACACTTAGGGCCTGGTTACACATTGCGAGCTTGCATCCGAGCTGGCCAAGTCTTATCATGCGAAAGACAGTAACTGGTATGATGTAGTAACTGACTAGGCTAGCTTGCACTCTGTAATCAGGCATTTACAATGTTCTTATACGCGCAAAATAGTTAGTTTTTCTTATTACTTTTTTTAAAATTTTAATTAATAAATTAAGGTCTGGCAAAATGTATTAATTATTTTGCTTTTCTAAAAATATAAAATCTAGTATAACTTAGATTTTTGAAGCCATAACTGTTAATGAAATGCTTCCTACTGTCGATTTACTGCGAATCCAAAAAAAACCTTTATAAACATTAGTACAAGATAGCTGTTTTTAAATTTTTTAAATAGTTTTATAAAAAAACATTAGCCTTACTTAATAAGCAAAATACCTCGATATCTATGAATTTATTTATAAAAAGTTATAAAAAGTAAGTTGCAATTAAAATTAGAAATTTTTGAAATACTAAAAAACATCATCCTAACCCTGTTTCAAGTTATTATCTAAAATTTAACCATGGGCCTGAAAATGTGTGTTATTGAATCTCGAGGTCAATTACGTCAGGTTATAAAACTCCCAACCTAGATTGGTTCTATAGTTTAGTTTAATAATATTTTATAAGATATTAGAAACGATTTATACATTTTGCCAAATAATAACAAATTATTTTTATTAGAATAGTACAAAACCATTTTAAAAGTATTTCATTATTTTTGTTACGATTTCAAAGAATGTGATTGAATGCGATTGCTTAAGCGAGACTGGGGAGCTAGTTAAATCTTGAAAAAAAATATAGTTTTTGTTTCTAATCATAACGTAACCTTTTGTGGTAATAATATGTTACTTCGGATTAACGTTTACGGGTTGATTTTTATTTTCTACACCACAGAAGTTGTCAATTGAATTTATATTATATCTATTTTTACTTAGATTTTTAAAATGCATTTCAAAGTTGATGATTTTTGTTAGTAATTTCAAGTATATTCGTTAAACTATTAATATTTAATTATTAATTTGTATAACTAATTAAAATGATATAGCATGCTCATGACAAGTTTATTTATAATCTATAAAATTTAATAATGTAAAATATGATTTAGTTTGTGATGTTTAATTATATTATTTATAATGTGTTTCAATAGAGAGAATATGTAGCTATTTAGCTTTTTTATTATTATAATGATCGAATATAAATAATGCCATGTGTAAATATCCATTCGTAACGCATTTGTGATAAGAATAATTAATGACTTTTATATGAAATATGATTTATAAAATCGGCTTCTATTTCAGTGTCTGGTATTTTATTATAGGAGATAAGATCGGATTATAGCAGCCCCCTATGCAGTGGTGACGTATGTATAGCTAGTCATCAATGAGCATAGAATAACCCTCGAAGCTAGTATAATTACCCTGACTTACCCTCAGCGAGACCCAAGTAATCCAGCTATTTCGTACCCCTGTGTTGTATGGGGGCGGCGGGTACGTAGCGATAGTATGTACATCTATCTATGTGAAGGCTTTGGCTCCCCGGTCGAAGGATTAAGGTACTTTAGGTTAGAGCAGTTGATAGATTTTTGTTTAATTGAATATGTAACGCGCACAACCCCCGGCTTTGCTTTGTGGGAGGCTCAACTGGGCTTACCGGACATTGAGCAACATGTGTTTGGATAAAGAAACCTTAATGCTTGACTAAAGTTAAATTGTTACACAACACACTACTAATAATGCTAAATAAGCCACACAAAAAAAAAGAAATATCAACAGATTGCAGTAAAAATTAAAACTTGCAGACAAAAGATGTCTTGTTGAACTTTACAAATAATATTATAATTCCTAAGAGTGTATGAATTGATGTCCCAGGAGCATCGGGGACCTTCTCCAAGAGTCACCTCCGGAGAATTTCATATGAACACCCAAAAGAGTTGTTTAAATATTCCCCCGGGAATTACGTTTCTTATCAGTTGAGCAAATGTACGCATACACATTCTTTTCTAGATTCAAATTAATTAACTCTTGCATATTCATATAAAAAAAAAAACTTTATAATATCAATGATCCCATGGGGATCGTGCCGAATATAAAAGGGTACGATACATAACTAGACTAGCTTGTAATTTCTGCGGTCGGCCTCATAATTCAATGATAAGATACACGGATAAATCTGATTCGATGCGCTATTTTAAACTGCAGTTTTGTTAACTACAATTTTGTTTAATTGCCCCTCGTAAAATCAGTATTTCATTTTCTCTGTTTTATTTTTCAGCGATAACTTATATGGTTACGTTTTACCGCCGTGTGCCGTACACATTTATCTCTCCCTCTCGCTAAAAACGAGCATAGTAATGTAACACTAATTAACGCGGAAACATATTTAATAATTGCACAATTGCATACAACTCAAATCCGGTGCAATATACGTTTCAAATTAGAACTTTAGCTAAGTTTTGCAATCTATATATTATGGGTACAGTTATTACAAAACTTTATACTGGTATGACAAAAATAAAATTACTAATTGATTTTAAAATGACGTATAATACAATTATTTGTTCAATTAAAAAATCATTTTTTTTTTGTTTCAAATTATTTAATATAAAATTTCAATATGCAGCTATTTGATTCGTGTAAATTGACATTTTTAATTTTAATTAAATATGAAAAGCATAGTAGTGAATTATACAAATACTTATACTGTAGTAAGTTTGCTTAAACCGGCGACATGTAATAAATGCATGACGGCGTAGTTTATTGTGACCATTGCACAATAACACTTTGCAGAGTTAGTAGATTTATAATGAACGAGATTAACGAACTGGCCGTTCAGAACGTAATGATGTAGCGCGCGATAAAACTTTAATGCGAGATCATGAGCTGGCCCTGTTCACATTTGAATTAACACCAAAATTCAAAAGTATATTGATGTCCATACAAATGCATTTAAATAACGCATTAGTGTTTTTATGCAGCCGAAATAGAGTGCCTCATAAAATTTGGACGAGCGTTCGTGGTATTTTTCCATTTTATTTTTAATTATTTATCACGGGTTTTTGCACAGTACGGGGTGCGCACGCTTTGTCATTTTAATAAAAATTATAGCGATCGCGCCTACAGGAAATTGGTATGTACGTTTGTTAAAAATTACGGTAATGGCTCGTCAATCGGAAGAGCCACATCTCCGGGGTTCCATTAACCGCATTACATTCTGTATCTCTGATATGAAAACCTGGCGTTTTAATGTAATTTTAACGAGACCAGAAGTGCATATTTCTGAAACTTTGCCCCCGCTATGAATTTAAACTGATGAGGAAATTGCGCCGGAACATACAAAAAAATGGTGCTACCCAACTGAAATTTTTATTCCTTTCACTAATTGTTACTCTTTGCAAGTACGTTTATTTAATTAAAAATATACGGAACACAAATGCTGGCTAATATGTGTTTAATTTTATATTTAACCACTCCCTTTAACGCTTCCTAGTAGCTCTACGTATTACACAAAAATAACTGTGCAACATAAATTATAAGATATTTACTGGGCGGCATTATGTATCTACATCCTGGGGTAATCCTGGCACCTGCTTGCCTTGTCCTAAATTAGTCCTGCCGTAATAAATCCCCGATAATTGGCTCTTTGGCCACTATATAAACCATAAGTTTTGGATTACTCTACGGATCAGAGGTTTTGTTTTTATTAAATAGTGTCGAAAATATATGGTAACAAATTCTATTTTCAATTAATGCATTTTTAGAAAATGGTTATTAACTAATTATACAATAACTATGCATCGATATGTAATTATTTTATAATTTTGCATAATAAATTAGTTTTCCTTAAGATATTGTTAATTAAGTATCAAAAATTAGACTGTGACGTTTCAGTTTAAATTTTTATATCAGATAATACAATATGTGAAGTTTCTAATATTACAAAGATTTCATTGTAATAGATAAATGCGTTTGAAACTGCTAAAGACCTTATATAAAATGCATAATATCTTTTTTATGTAAACAAAATTATAAATAAAAAGCAAGACAAAACATAAGGTTCAAATTTAAACACTAATGAGATCGTGTAAACAAATTGAAAAAATGAGTATAAACTCAAGAAAAAATAGCAGAATAAGACATGATGGATCTAACAGAACGTAGTTTTATGTGAAATAAACTAAAACAAAAACAGAAGACAATATAAATTAATTAAATCAACACAAAACATATCAAAAAAATGGGTTCTGTTATCAATCAACTATGTGTATCGTTTTGTTAAATCTGCGACGAGTAACATTAAATATGTGGAAAAGACAAGAAAATTAATGATAAAGACATTTTTCTACAAGACACATATTATATATGTATTCACAATAGAAAATGAATTAATAATTTATTTAAATTCAATCTAACGATCACAGATTTGTTTATTTATTTAACCTCGGTCTATGTCTGCTGCCATGGCTAATCACTGACGCAAGAGGTTAAGACTACCACATCTGGGATTTTTGCAGCATTCAGAAATTCTAACCTAAATTATTGGGTTTTTAAGGTCATCGAGACAGTACACGGGACCTACCTAAAGTTTTTCTTTTTATCCGAAAAAAGGCGTACTACATTATGTTCTCTTAACGAAAATACTGACTCTCCAAATAAAGAATTCAACACCCTTGGTGCAGCAGTCGAATACGCTAACCACTATACCATCTGGACGGTATGTTTTAGTTCTAGAAACTTTGTCTGTGTGCGTTGTATAAAGAAAAGAAAAATTTAATTTAAATAAATAATTCTGTGCTTATAAACACAATTGATAATTATTTACAATAAAGAAGTTTTAGAAACATACTAACGTTATTATTTTATTAAATAAATTAAAGAAATAATAAAATAAAAGTTTACTTTTTTTTGGCTATACCAACAATGTGCAACGGCAACCAGTAGTTTAGTGTAGAACCTACAAAAGATTCCAGAAATTCTTCGCATCTAAATATAAAATTTTCTTTCATATAAAACTTTCTCCAGTAAACATTATTAAGTTGATAAACTGGCAGTTATTGCTGCTAGTCAGGAAGTTAAACAATGACTCATTTTTATCTTATATTATCAACAGTCAGAATGTTTGGCACAATAGCGTCATGATTTAGCAACTAAGGAAAAACCTTTTGCAGTATCATGTAATTTTCAAATATTATTTTATAGTAGACTAAAGTAGTTTATTTATTAACTTTTCAAGTTATTTTTTTTACTTATTTTTCTTTTTGTGTTTTAAAATAATACAATATTAAATTTGGTCTAAAACTAGTCTACTAATTTGTAATTACTTTTCAAATTTTGCGTCTTAGTTTGATTATTTTCAATACCTTATAAAAGAGTCAAATGAAAACCAATTTCAAAAACAAGTATGTCATTTTTTAGAGTAACCCTTAATACGTTCTATTTACCTGCGATAATGTTTTGAAATACCCAAAAAAAAATCTGTTTGTTGTGTGCTAAATCACTTCGTTAATACCTGATTTTTTTTCTATATAATGAAATGATATAAATTATAATATAACACAGTTTCAATTTTAGAGTCAACTGCTTTAGCACCAATCTTGTGGACACGTAATTCCAGTAGTTACAACGTAATTTGCTTAGTTAAAAATCACCTTTTTAAATTTGTTTCTTCATTCAAACACAATTTGTTTTATCAACTTTATATAATTTTGGCATTTGTAGTTCTTAAATCTATATAAGAAGTTATTTACAATGATGAAATCACCACGAAATTTCATTAATACATCAAAAACTGAAATACAAAACTTTTATGAAATATATGCAAAATAAAAGGATAGTATGAACTGGAATTTCTCAGTAAATCAGTAACAGTTTTTGACAAAAGTTTAAATTAAGGAAACTATATAGATATATTACACGTCACGTGAATTAAAAAACAATCTAATTCTGATTTTGCTTATAAATGTACACCATTAGTCACTAATAAACGATAATGCCACCTGTTCTATTTTTTTTTTCTTTTTTTTTTTTCCTAATTGTTAATATAATATTGTTACTTTATATCACCTTCACTAACATAACCATACTCATGGGTAGAAAGTCTTTAGTCGATAGCCTTTTTCATTATCATATTAATTCAAAATGTGATATTTAGGAATTACTTAATATGTCACAACGAGTGAAACCACACTTGCTTAAAATATTACATTGAAGACCAGATTTAAGCAGTGTGTAAACTTTGACCTTGAATATTTGCGGCTTATAAGTCTTCGGAAATACTAAATATGGAAGTGTGTGTCCTTAGTATGATTTAAAAAGATTCTCTTAAGAGTAAAAAAAAAATAGTGTAGTTGTTGATGTTCCTCCCCGTACTTGGGAACAATATTATATATATATTAAGTTAAACAGAATTTTTACATCTATTAAAAAATCCTAGTTTTTTAGATATGTCAACAACATGGTTGTTACAGAGAAGATTCTTTGAGATTGTGACCACTAGAAAACAAATTGAAGACATGAATTGGTTGTTTAGTTTAATATTTGGTACTGATAATACCTCGGATTTTGATTTACATTATGAAGCAGAGTTTTTTAGATTTAAAATTGACTATGAGTTGTTTATAGATGCTACAGATTCTAACCAAAAAATTTCAAGACGCTCTGCCATATTTGTTGGTATGGTTTTTTAAAAGTATAAAGTATGAAGGATTATATTATCTGCAAAACTATGAATAAGACTTTTAGATATTTGAAGTTTATTTATGTAAATTAAAAATAAAGTTGGCAAAATAGCAGAACCTTGAGGAACACCAGCATTTATGATTTTTAGGTCAAAGCTAAAACCATCAATTCTAACTATAATTTTTCTATTGTCAAAAAAACTATTGACATGATTTACAGATTATTTATTGATCAGTGTATAGGTCACAATAAAGTAACATAAGTCAGAAAATCTGTTGTTGAACGTTTTAATCAAAATCTATATTAAGTGTTTGAGAGAAAATTGTTTTGTTTGAAGAACTGGAAATTAATGTATTTTTTATTTTTTTTGACAGATTTGACAACAATGAAAGCAATTGTTTTATAATTTGAAGAATCAGATTTTACCTTTTTAGGTCAAAAGGGAGCTAATTTATTTTCAAATGTTTTAAAAATAATGGTGGTGGAATTTTATCTATACCTGATGCTTTCCTGGTATTTAATTTAAGATTTTTTTTGACAGCCCGTTGCCTAAAATTAATTGGACCAGTTTTTTTACCACTAAGGGCATAGTAGGTACAGTACAATAGGAGGACTTATAATAGTAGAGTTAGATGCAAATTAGTTTAAAAAATACTTGTTTTTTCTTTTGGATTAGTAACTAGATTGTTTATTATTTTGAAGAGGGAGTGTTAAAGTTTTTGTAACACCTTGCAATAAATTTATTGTTTTATAGAAATTTTTGTTTTACTAGAAAGTTGAAAAATTTGATTAGTTTTGTTTCTGTCGGACTTATCTTTTTCAGATTGCATTAAATTTAAATTGTCACAATATTTACAAACTTTCTTATAATCTTGTTTAGTCTGTTTGACACGGTTACTGTGTTTCTTAAACGCTTTTTGCTTCTTATTAACTGCCTGTTTTGACTGGATTGAGAACAAGTACTTTTGTGTTGGTTTAATAACAGAGAATAGAACAATTTTTTCGTTAATAATCAGAATAGTTTTTGTGAGAATTTCTGCTGCAGAAAAGCTGGATATGTTTTCATTATTTACCAGTTAGCATCACAGATATAGCATCACCTAAAAAATGTTTAATTGGTGGTTGTTTTTATTTAGTAAATGAGTTTGTAATTTGTAAATAGCTATTAAATATTATTTGTTATTGTCCTGTTTATGTAGTTATTTGTAATGATTTATGTATTTATGTATCCTATTCATACTATTGGCTCAAAGAAAAAGATAACTATTTCTATTATTATTACTATTGGGCAAGAAACAAATATCAGAACGCTGATTCTTTTAATTGTTCCTAAAATGCGTCATTAAAAAGACTTTCTACATCTTAATGCCGCCTGACACGAGACCAATTTTATTACTCATGACAGTTCAAATATTTAGCAAGTTTTTAATCAAGAAATTAGAAAAAAAAATTGTTTTAAAGTTTTTTTAGTAAAGAATTGCATAGAAAATATTTAAAAGTGATGTACATATAAATCAATTAAAATTATAGATAATATAGAATTATTATATACAGTTAAATTTTTATATACTTATGATATATTGTTTTGGTGCCAATTATTAGTATTCATTTAATTTAAACTATAAATACTATTCTATAATATTCAAGCTTTCGGCTACTAAGTGATTTTGAGTGAGCTTAATTTAAAATATACGAGATAAAAGCTTAATTAGAATTAAAAAGCCATATTTCAAGATTTTACCGCCCTAATTCGACATCCCATGTGTTTATAGATCAGCTAAAAGATTTCTGATAAAGTCTTTAATAGGGGCCTGAATATTTCCTGTTGTGTCCACATCGCCCTCATTTTAACGCGTGTCGGCCACGTGTACATATGATCGTCCTAGCGCAGATATGATCAGACAACATACTACCCCAGGATTATGAACAATATTTTACATTACACAATATTCAGAATTTACCAACGTTGGATTTTCCGTGCGATTTTTTTATTAACAGCCAAGCTTGATGGAGTGAAAAGGGGAAAGCTTAACGCGCTTAAGTTCTTAAATTTAATTTTAGTCAATCATCTCAACTTCAAGATGGTTTGAGGTAAAATTTAATTTCGCGCTCGTCGAATCTACAACGAGTTTCCTGCTGCTGCCGTCGCAGGGTAGAACGGCACGGCGCGTAGCGAATTTGTTTCTTATTGCATAATTCATTTAATTATTTAACTTCTGTCTTAACAGTTGTTGATATAGTGATATACATTTTATATAGTGCAAAACGTCACAGCATTAAACGATTATTTGCAATTTTATAAATATGTACATACACAATTGGCAAAACTGTAATTAATGACATAATAATAATTTTTGTTAAATCCCAATAAAAGTTTTTTTTTTATTAATTTAGTTGAGTCCTATGTAATTTTATTTTAGTTGTAATCGATTATATTAACTTAACACTTTTTAGTTCAAACTTGTATTAGTAGAAATGAATAAATCGTTAAAAATAAAAGCTAATTCCTTACATTTCTTAAGCAAGTGATACAACAACACATCGAGTGTTAATTACATTGTGTAGAGACCCTTTTTCGCGTAATTCGATTTAGAGAACGGTTTGGTGAAATTATCCAAGCAAATGGCAAACATTTACTCACTTGTTTTGTGACCGAATCTATCAACCTGACAAAGATATCCTGCTCCTGTCGCACACCTGAAACAGAAATAGAGTTAATAAAATGTCACATAATAAAATTTCACATTATAGCATATGAAATATTTCCATTAACAAGTAACAAAAGTGTATTACGTTGTTTTCATGGATGGATCAAAGTCGTGCGAGTCGTTGTTCCTCCATCATTAAAATGATAATGCCAAACTTTACTTATACGTCAAACTATTCCGATGCGATACGAAGTGTATACATAATAGTAGCCCTCGTCGATAAGGAAGGGTGGGTTTTCTGCGGGGGTGGTTACGATAGCGCGCGGGAACAAAGGGCCAGGCAGTGGCAGTGCCTCAGGGTTCGCCATCTTTCTAGTCCTGCGAGAGCATTTGTGGAGTTATTTTATTACAAATAAGGAGAGGAAGAGTGTTCCTGAGGGAGACCGCTGAGTGAGGTGTGCTATGCTAAATGAGATATAGCACCACTTCATCGTACATGTTATGTCTACCAGTTCTTATACGCGAAAATCTGTTATAATTTATCGAAATTATGTATTAAACTTGCGACGTCATGTTACGTATTTATTCTTTAAGAAATCACTACGCTTGAACATATTTTAAACAACGACGCCGAGTCACCCACTTAGTTTTAGAAATAAATTGTAAAAAGATCTACACAAAGGGGTTGTAAAGCTAAGGCAACAGTAAAGTACTTCGGATTTTATTATAGCAAAAAGCGCACGAGAACATAAATCAAAATTTTCTTTATCTTTGTTACTGCATGTAAAAATCTCCTATCTATATATTTGAAATATACTCGAATTGTTTGTAATAACACCACAATTACAATGTTTTAAACATGTATTCATATTTTTATTAAAATAATATATTATATTCGAGTTAGATACAGTTTGCAATTTGAAATTGTTGACTATAAAGCAAACGCAGAATATTTAATATTCTAGTGAAATAGTTATCCTACAAAACTGCGTTTAAATTTTGTGATTGTTTAAACTCAAACGTGCACCAATATACAGTATAGTTAAATTGCTATTTAAAATATTCATATAAAATCAAATAGTAGGACAACCAAATAAACATATATTGGTCATATTAAAATATTATTAATTTAATTAATCTTGATAATTTATGATGAAAATATATAAATATAAAATTGAATATTGTTATGGTTCTTTTAAGTAATACTATAATATGCTATATAATACAAACTGATTCACCAAACTTATATTTTACATAAAGACAATAGCAACCAATTTATTACTAATTCAAGAAAAATGCATCAAAGTAGTAAATAAAATTTTATTCTTAAAAAATCTCCTAAACAAAAATATTAATTTTCAAATTATTATATGAACATTTTTTTTTCTGTTCTATTCGTGTATAGTGGGACATTTAGAATTGAAATTTCATTTATGTTTAATTAGAAGAATATTAAATGTATTAATAGTATTAATAATAAGTGATATAAATTCTTATATAAATAATAACTGTTGAACTGTCCTCAATTTAAAAATGTTATTACAGTTTATGTCAATATTAATAGTAAGATGTTTGTGATTTACTGGATGGAACAGAATGTGAAATGCTATTGACATAAATAACAACTTTCAGTAAAATTTGAAGATAATATTTTGCTGTATTAAAATTATTTATTTTAATACAGATTTAAGTACTGCCATATAAGTGTTAAGTATTAGGTAAATTACGTTTCTTAATATTTTTATTGATATATTAAATATTATTTAGTATACTCGCTTTTAAAATAATATAGTTATTATAAAATTAAATTAAGTAAGCAATTTGTGCTACTCACTAACAATACAGATTATTATCAATAAGAAAACCTAAACGAGATGGCATGCTCTGTTTTTATTTTTGCAAATTTTGTCGCATCGGTTGAAGACAATTATGTATCGTTACGTACACGATTACAAGTTTCTATTCGCTTCTATTGCAGTGCGCTTTAGACTAGGAGCGAAGAAAAAAAACTATAGACATCCTAATTTGGATGATCTGATTGACTGGTAGGATTAATTATAGATCTAATTAAAAGCAGCGTCTGCGGCAAGTATTTGTAATTCTTTCGACGTGCCAGCTACTAACCAGTTCCTTATAAGAGTATACGCCTTTCTGCACTAAAGTGTAAATAGTGTTTTTCAGCCGAAATGTATAAGGTAATCAGACGGCATTTGCGGTATACCGATAGAAGTAATTGTCAATTGATAAAACCGTCCACTAAACTAATTAATTAATTACGTTTTCCAAGCGCTCCGCAGATATGTGCCTAGAGTTTCATTATGACGAAAACGGAGAGACGGTAGACAGTAAGAGTTGAATAATGATTCTTAATTGGGGCTGTAAATTCTTCAACAGGAGCTAGCGTTTCCTCAGTTTGCATGACAGAGGATTCCGCCGTCCATGCCATTTCAGGAATACACTAAGGGGTTGCTGGAGATAAAGCGCGCGGCTACCGAGGATCCTGCGGCTTTGTGGAGGCGGCACCGTGCGGCTTTCTTAGTTTGGACTTTTGGGCCTGAGAGACCTTCACCGCCGCTTTAACAAGATCGCCGTCCTACGAAGCGGTTTCAAACCCCACGAACAAACTTTACTACTCACCGTTTGCATACAACAGTTGTAATCTGTATTGGATGCCGTTGTTTGTCTTCTGACCATCGGCTTCCTGCAACAATAAAACTTACTTTAATTAATACAATCTCTTGTATTATTTTTTTTATAATTATGACACTCTGCTTTGATAAATGTTTGGCTCTACTCGCGCCCTAATCTTCTGCATCGCCACGAACACAATTACACCCACCGACCCATTGCCGCCCCTTCTATAACCCAAACCGAAACACGGTTTATATTTATTCCTCTCACTTTCCCTTCGCTACAGAATATACTAAATTGCTACCATAGCAACAGTGTATAGAGATGGTTAGTAAATTCAAAGTTTGTTACATTTGAAAATTAAAAAAGTACAGTGAATTTGTAATTTTTGATTTAAAATATTATAAAAGTAACTAACTTAATTAAAAACAAAACTTTTACTATATTATTATTAATATTAATTAACAACTATAACACTATGATGATATAAAATTATTAATAAATATGGAAAATTAAAATTAAGTTAAAAAAATTCTGAAAATTAATTACTATTTTATTTAATTAAATGTTACATACAGTGTTTTTACAACAGCTATGATATTAGAATTACTTCAGTTATTATTAGTTAATATGTTGTGCCATTTCTGATAAATGATAAGAAGACCTGTTTTTAATCAAGCTGCACGCATATATGCATGTTTACGTTGCATTGATAAAGTAATTTCTGTAATTAGTATGAAGAGCCGCATTACACGAGCGGTTTTTCATTATTGAATTTGTACTCAACGTAATTAGTTTTTGACTAGTTTCCCTTCGTAATTAAACTAATTTTATGAAATGATTATGTTTACCTGGTCCTTCTCAATGAATCCTATAAAAGCTGTTCTTTCAATTTCCACAGGTTGTCCTGCCCTGTCGTATAGGGCGATGACGAAATGAAAAAAGTTGGATTTTCTAAGGTTGCTAGGTGGTTGCTTCTCGAAGTGCGCTCGACCCACGCCAATACTGCAAAACATAAATCTTATTAACACCACATTAATAGACTACCGTATGTATACATACACTCTCATTGTATTCTAATCTGATTTCAATGCTATGGTGTGGTTAAATGTTATTATTATTCGCACTGTCATAACAACATCTGTGCTCTTTTAGGGTGGCAGGTTGATCATTCTATAGTATTGACCAGTTACAATTTGTATAACATGTATGGGTATATGTATATAATGATGTTAGGCTTATATTAAATTTATTGTAAATAATTAAATTAGCTGAAACCGAGATAAAATAATTTGTTTTTTTATATTTAATTCATAATCACAAATAAAATGATCATATAAAATTTAATAGCTATGAATGCTAATCAAGTTACCAACTAATTATTAAGGTTTAAATTCAATTTTGTCACTAAAATTTATAAGAAACTACAATAATTTATTAGACTTACAGTAAATGTACTAAATATAAATTACTGGAGCTCATCATAACTCAGTCAGTTGCTGCTATATATCTAATATTGCTATTATATATTTTCATTTCGAATGGCTATGAGCTAAAGCTCGCGTCACATCGGCCGCAAATATGACTAATTGATCTACCTTTTACATTACAACAGCTAGTCAATCAAAATAATCATTTTATATTTGTTGCCCGAGCTTAAGTAAAATATGTTGTTACATATATCCAAACGACATAGGCATTAAATTAAGTGATTCGTAAATATTGTGCTTGGGTACGATAATTACTTGATTTCATGCGATAACTACGTTCAACAAACAAATTACTTAGCAATATCGTTTTGTATTTGATGAATAATATTAAAGGAGTGGACTAATTTATTAAATGGTAACTTTATCTGTTGGGCTGAAATAATATAAAATTATGTTGACGGAAACTGACTGATGAGTCGCCGAGCAGTTGATTGACGCGCTTGACAGGGCCAATTAATAATATCGCGAATGAAGCCGTAATTCACTTTCAGTTTACAAGTGTAGCCTACCCCAAATCAGATGTTACTGGAATACCTCCCGTGACACGATTAGCCATCGATAAGTAATCTATAGCTCATATTACCTGCACCTGCGGCACACGCCTTTGCTATTACACTGTATTACTTGCCACTCCATTTATTTATTCGACAAAATGTAGTGGCGATATCCAATATACATTTCCAATATACCTAACAGTCGTAGAACGTTTTTACGGCTTAATAAAACAAAACAGCAATATTTGAAGATGCCTGGGCATCGTCGTTATGAATATTATATGTATTCGATTTGAGGGTTAAAACACTACAAACATTTTTATATTAAAATGGGCAATAAAATTTTTATTTCATAAAATAATATAAAATTGTTAAGTTTGAATTTTAATATTTTTTAAAAAACTTTTTCTATTGATTTATTTATTTATTTCAATGCGATAATTTATAAAAACGCTATCATTGAATTTCTTAATTGATTTTTATAATTTTTCAATTAATTTAATAAGCTTATTTTAAATTAAATGTCAAAGGACATCTCAAAAATATTAATGTAATAAATTCTAAACAATCTTTATGCAATAAAAATAAACTTTTGTTTAAAAAGGTTATATTCTATCTATAGAATTAAAAATGCATCAGATATACTCGTATAAAGCTATATCTATTTTAAAACGAAAACTACAAAATAAACAATTTTTCAACTTAATCATTTTCCAAGTTAATGATTGATAATTAATTAAGGAAAAACACAAAAAATTGTTCTGTTTTTTTGTAATATATTATTTTTCTTTTTTGTACAAATAATAAATGAATAAATAGTTTTTACATAAAAATATTATTAGAGTAAGTTGACATTTAACAGACATTATTGTATCACAAGTTCAAAAATTAAATATATAAAATAACAATTTTTGTTTATAACCTAGTTTAATATACAGAATAATATTGTAAAATTAACACTTATAGTAACTATTAAAAAAAAACAGAAGGTATTGCAAGTGCACATGAAAAGCTAAATAACAACCTTGCATTGTGCTTTAACGATAACTGCACAAGTTGTTTTTTAACACAATTGATCAATGTTAGTATAATGGATAATAATGGATATTGGTGCAATTAATTCAAATGAGGCAAAAATCTATTCATAATAACGGGGAATGTCTACAAAGTTACAACTAAGAACTTGCCAGAGGTTAGACATAAAAAATACATACCCACAACTGTGCTAAAAAAACTTTGTTTCTGCACGAAATTTTACAATATATAATAGTCAATAATGAACACGGCTTTGGAGAATTACAACATCTATTGTATAGTCCGGAACTCGCCCCTGGGACTATTATTTCTTTCCAAAATTCAAACACAAAAAAATGTAATTTGTTTTTAAATGATGCCGAATAATAAATATATATAAAAATAGCCAAATTAACAAAATTTTTAACATAGCGTTACTAAAAAAACGTTGGAAGAAGTTTGTTAGTGTTAATGATTTTTTTCTTGAAAAATAATATTTTGTTTGTCCTGTAACTCCTTGTTTTCATAGCTAGGTAGATAACATAATAAATTTTTTCTTGTACTATATTAGTTCTAAGTTATTGTTTAAAATTTGTTTTTTTACCAAAAACTCTGCAATAATATATGTATTACAACAAACATTTTTGCTTTTGCCCAAATTGTCAAAAAAACAGATGTTTAGACAAATTTAAATCTTAATTTTAAACTAGAAAATTATGAGACAAAACGATCACCTCTGCAAAACAACTTTGGATATCTATCAACAACATTTAGAAATAACATCAATGTACTCTCTGTACATGGTTCATTAATGTTGATTAGTTTATATAAATAAAATGCCTTTTAGATTATGCAAGATTCCTTTGATTTTGTATACAGGCAATGTATTTATCATGTTAACAAATTCAGATAATAAATAACAAATTACCCAAAAATTTTACATAATATGCAAAGCATATAATATTTTTCAACTTGTAAATAATAGTACTGAAAATCAAGATAATATACCAACAATAGCAAATAATTTTATCTATGCCCAGTAACAATGTCTGTAGTCCAAAATGCAATATCCTTATTCAAAATATATTAAAATATTGTGTCAAGTTACTACTAGAACCATTAACTATAATTTTAATTTTTTTTTTAGTGAAGGAATTTTTCCAAGTAGCCTTAAAACATCCAAAATTGTTTCTGTTCACAAATTTGGATGTAGCTTAGAAGCCGCAAACTATCGCCCTTTATATTTAAGCAATACTTTTTTAAAAGTTTTAGAACATATTGAGGCAAATAGATTTTTGAACATTTTTAATATTAATGTAATTTATTTAAAAAGTCAGTATGCATATCTTGAAGGAAAATCAAAGAGTTCTGCAATTCTTAATTTTATGAATGTGTTACATCAATACGCCGATATGAAAAAGGTTTGCTTAGAGTTTTTTTTTACTTAACAAAGGCATTCAATCTTGTAAACCACAACATTTTAATAAATAAATTAGAAAATTAATTAAAGTCGTTCACCAGTTATTTGGAGGATATATATCATTATATAGAAGTTAATAAAATTAAGTCAAAATCATTAATAATGCAATGCAGTAATTGGACCACTGTCTTTATCATATATATGAATGACATAAACATCAAAGACACAATGCATTTTAATTTTTTATGATTACTTCTACAAAGTAACACATTAACACATTGATAAGATGTAATAATAATAGCATTATGTAGATATTTTATGTAATAAAGTTAGTTTTATATGTTACATAATTAAATAATTACAGCCCATCATAACTCAATTGCTGCACTTTGGACGTATTCAGTCTATATTGTCTTAAGAAATTCTAAATTCTAGCTTGAGGAGCTGAATCAAATTAGAAAAGATTTGTTTTTAATTACAAAAACGCTATTAGGCAAATGTTAAATCATATTAAACTTTCATTAATAAACCTTAACACAACATATAATTGTAGCATCTACACCAACATAAGCAAACACCCCCACTACTTCTTGCATCTGAATATGTGTAAGTTTAATATAATTCTTTGTTATTGTTGTAAAATATTTTTATAGTAACAGCAAAGATGGCTTAACCTAAATGAATAGTGTGCAAATACAAAATGCCTATTTTTCACTTGTAGGCTCATATACGTTTATTCTTGGGCATTAAACTATGCAACAATAAAATATATTATTGCTTTTTAAATAATATACATAATTTATATGACATATTATTTTATTCTATTGTTCATGATATCATATGATTAAAGATAAATGTAAACATCCTCCAAAAACAAATTTGAATAAATAAATTAATAAAGTAAGTAAACCTTGTAGATAAAAACAAAAGTTAGACCCACGTCACCCTTTGTAAGAACATCAACCACAAGCACGCAAACTTGAATCAAGAAAAAAACTTCTTCAATACCACCAAAGCACCCAACATAAATCCAACGAGTAGTATAACAGCTCAAGGAAAAAATAAAATCCCATCCGCTGTCATAGAACTGAAAGACGAATTACCAAATAGAATCTCAAATGAGCAACAACGTAGCAGGTTTTCCAAATTTGGATATCTAAAAGGAAGCAACCAATATAAATTTGAATAACCCTACACAAACAAACAACTTTTAGTCTGTACCATTCTAAAAGACCCAATATAGACTAAACACTAAAAAGATAAAATCTAAATTACTTGTTTTTCTGAACTGGAAGGAGTAATGTAATGTAAAACTAAACTAAGTTTGTAAAACTTAAAATTGTCAACCTTTATGTGCAACTTTTTACTAACATATATCTGACAATTCTCAACAAAGCCATTATTTTCTAAAATTCTAGTCAAAGTACAAAATTAATAAAAATTAGAGATATCAATACTTTTGTTGGAGATTAAGTAGTTACAATACTTAATAAAACTGTTAATAATTAAATAACGTTAATATAAACTTAGTTGATGGCCTATGCAAAATAAGGTTAAAACACTACATTTTTTGAATGGGCTATTATATGAAATATTAATATGTAATTATAACAGTAAACTTGCAAAGTTATATGCATTGCAAAATTACAACATTTTCATCAAATTAAGCAAAATCGCATATTTAATGAAAAACAAATATTTCATTATGTTCTACTAGATTAAATTGTGAATCATTGCTTATTAGATGCAATATAAAATTTTACAAATCAACATAATAATAATAATTATAATGTATATAATTTTAATTAACCTGTAGGTAAATAATAAAATCATTAAGAGATTACAGGGCACTACTATTAATATTTTGTTTTATATGTTGCAATAAGTCTTTTATTACATTTAGTGAAAATTATATAGTCTAAATAAATTCCACGTGGCAGTTATCATATATATATATATATTCAATAACCTCTTAATACCGTTAGGTGTCGAGGTGTCGGACACACCGAGCCACAGAGAAGATATGTATGGATGCTTATATGAGGTAACGGACCCATATTGGGAAGAACGCTACGCTCGGCATCACTTTGGGTTCACCCAACCAAGTTGTGACCAGAGCGGCCGTTGCTTAACTTTCGTTAGCGCTGGTATTTGTACATGCCCTCTCTGCCGTACTGCCGACTAAGTTATCATACCGATTTTAATTATATTTATGAATATTTAGCTCATAGCTAAAACTAAAAAGTTAAAAATATTTATTCAAATTCTACAATACGTAATCAAATAAAATATTTTAGAATAAGTCAAATTCATCAAAAATAGTTCAACTAATCAAATGAGTATACAAACTAATACATAATTAAAAAATGTGAAGAGAATACAAATTTAATTAAACCCATAGATTTCTATCAAACTCGTTGAAATAGGATTTGATATACTTGCATAAGAAAATTAAAATTAAACTAACTTCAGAATGTTTCCAAACTAAAAAAAAAAAAACAAAAATATCAGAAACGAACAAAACTTACAATTTCTTAAACATCTGTTGAACATTTATAATATTTATTATCAAAATTTACTAAATTTTGCACCGCTACTTTGCGTTCAAGGTGCAAACTTATTATTCAAAAATAAAAATGTTTTTAGATTTTAGAAATGATGTATCTATATTAAATCAAACTTTTTGGATTCTGGATTTGACTTGAATAATGAAATCATTTCTACTGCACTTAGTAATTTGTACCTCAATCAGTGATGATCTCAGGAAGTACAACGGAACTTGGTTTTATGCTGGCCAAAAGAATGGAAGTGTAATAATGCAACTACAAAAATCGTAATTCTGTTAGTAGTGTACAAATACAGAAATATATTCTGGTTAAGTGATAATCAAGACCAGAATATAAATTGAGACATGTTTTTGTCATTTGAAAACAAATGTTGTGATATGTAGATTAGGGATTCTAATTTATTGGTAAGTGTGTATAATGGTATTGTAAACACACTTTTAATTACTAAATTATTACGGTTTTTGTTTATGGAACGGATTAAAACATATATTAAATCAAATCCTCACTTCTAAATCCTGACTATTAAAGTAATATTATATTGGTATTTTTTTTATTTAATAAAATTATTAAGTAATGGAGAGTTGACAAAGAATTAGAAAGAAAAAAGAACTAACTTCGAGGTTAATAAGAAGATGGACACCATGGAAAAGCTGTAATTGTGTGCAACGCGGTATTAATTTATTATATTATAAATTTATTGTCAAAATATAGGGTTAAGTGGAAGAACAGCTTTATAGGTGAACTTCGCCTTTTTGTACATTTTAATGACAAATAAAGAATGCAATAATAATAATAATAAATCAGTTTTTTTTTAATAATTTTCATTTAAAAAACATTTCCAAACACATATAATTATCGTAAAATATTGTGTACCCTAAACTTCAGTAGATGAATTAAAATAAAAAGATTTTGCCTCTTATTTTTTATGCAACACGTTAAAAATAATTGACAAACTATATATAATAAAAAAGTTTAAATTAAATTTAAATTTATATGCAGTGATTAACATTCTGATGTGTAAAACATTTTGTAAATTTGATATACCTAAGATGTAAGAAACTTGATGCAAATTTAAATTGTTTTACATTAATAAGACTACATTTATAACTATTTTATTCAACTTATAATTTTTGACAACTTTATTTTACAGCCTAATGTGAGATTGGAGATAGGATTGGCACGAGGGCATGTTTTAATGATGCGGTCGCAATGCGGCCCAGAAATCTAATTAGCAGCATGTTCACTTAACTACTTACTTACCACAGTTGTCGATCCATGCGTTTAGGTTAAAGTGTGTTTGCACTTCAAATATTCAAGCGAATGTTTGCTTAGCGACCCCAAATACATTTTTTTTGATTATGTGGTTAGATAATTAGATTATTTTTAAGGTATATGTTGTAGTAAAACCGTGTAATAAATTAAAAATTTTATAATAAACTCGACTGAAATTAAATTGTTATTGCAGTTTTTATTAGCAATTTTCAATTTATTTTATAATAAACTATTAATTCATTTAATATAATATTAATTCTGTAAAATATAATACAATTGATCAATGTCCTGCTTTTATTTATACCAAATATTAAATGCATGAATGTAATTTTATGATGATATTAAATGTCGTATTTTGTTTTCGCAATGAGCCGAGGAATAAATCAAAAAGCGGATCGGGACTGACAGCGGAAGCGTATAGAGAGCAAGTAAACAAGTGCACTGACAAATGAGGCAATTAGTATACTGAAACCACCTGCACGTTAGTCCACCCAGTATTTATAGGATTCGAAAATCAGATAATGGTGGTGTTTATGTCAGTTTTTCGCTCATTTATTTCACACGCTCAATTGACTGCGGTGTTATAACGAAGCAGCAAGCACACAACCAATAGTCGGGTGATTATATTAAAATACTGTGTCGCATGTAACGCGAAATTGGGGTGTTGATTTATATGATTGTTATAGTTTTGTATATTTTAATATTATAATATTAATTGACTTACCCATTCTGATCAGGTACGGTGGGTTGCATCCACGAACGGGCCGTGGTTATGGGTTCTTCTTTTAGACTGGGGCCGCGGGGTTGGTGATGATGATGTAGCCCCGCCGCATCTTGATGATGATGTAGTCCGAACATGAGTCCGGAACCAGTTACTCTTGGACCTCCTGTGCCCGGGTACAACTTTCTACCCCAAGCAACCGGATCCAAATCTGGAGCCGGAAGGGAGAGCGCGGGCCACGGAGACGCCGTCGGATAACCGCGCTCCGCCGGATTGTTCTCGTCCGACCGCGTCTTGGCGAATTTAAAAGACGCGTGGTCAAAGTTTGCTCTAGTGCACTACACTGCCACACACTACACTCGCACGCGTTAAATAAATGTGTAGTGCTTGGGGTTCAGTTACTATGGGATTACTAAGTTACAAGTCACTCATTACAAAAGTCCCGGTGGAAGACGGATAGGCGCTATCTCGCGAGAGACCACTTTGTGCGCGGAGCCAACAAGCGGATAAACACGACTGGGACGTTGATAAGCATCGAATGGTCTGCTGGCAATTTGACGGTTTGCGACCTCTCGGGGGTGGAGTGGTGGTTGTTCTGTTCAGTTCTGTTGCTCGCAAATATTGTAGCATTGAAGTGGTCGGTGAGTTGCTTCCCTAGGGCCACACCCCCAGAGACCGACTCTACTAGAACGACGCCGAGCGTCGGTCGGCTTCATAAGGGTGGAAGGCGGGCCATGAAGGTCTACCCTCACCAGTAACACCAATCCTGCGGGATTTCAAAACACATACTGCACCAATGAAACTACGATTTCGCATCAAAAGGATACACCCCGCCATATTATTGCATTGTTATCAGGTGCCTCCGAGTGGTAGGGATAGACGATGCAGGAGGTGAGGCGTAAAGTAGGGGATTCACCGGTTGTGCTGGTCTCTAGTGGCAGAGGAAGCAAGCAGCATTTCAGAGAAACATAGCACATATTCAGTAGCAGTTTCGAGATCTGTGTACAATTTTCAGAGCGCCACACAGCTGCAATCGCCCCAAACTACCCCAACTTGAGTTTAATATCAACATTTTATTTATAGTTATACAAATTTTATTTTTTTTATGTTAAAATCAAGGTTTATTAAATAATATGTAAAAAAAATTATTTACTTGCTAAACTAAAATTATAAAAAATAAATAAAAAGTGAAAAAACTTACATTCTTAAATTTAATCAAATAGTTAATACTGATATTATTAATAGAATTGAGTTTAATAATATCAATCAACATTAAAAATTTATAAATTTTTGAATTATAAAATAATATTGTCAATTGAAACTGTGAACAGAGTAGGTAACATTCAGTTAAACATACATTGAATAAAGAACAGAATACACTTTTTAAATATAAATAACATAAAATATATAAAAATGCTGCGGTACATAATATTATAAAGTTTTTTTATCAATTTTTATTTTGATTTTTAATGTAAATAAATTGATACTGTTAACAATTTTTATTATAAAATATATATGTAGAATTCAAACGTTATACAAATATTTTTTATTAACAACTGTTGACTAGACTACTCTAGTTAGTATACACAAATTTCTTAAAACGCAAGGAACGACTTGAAAATGTTGAATTAAACAACATTTCGATTGAACGTCGTTGTGTGTAGAAAATATTGTATCAAGTATATATTTGTATATCAATTTAAAATCTTGTATTTTCTTTTGAGCTGCATGAAACGATGTTTTTTTATCAAATATAATAATAATAATATAATAACAAATTATTTTATTATTTGCTAAACGGAAACATTTCAATTACTTTTTGTGTTACCAATAAATTAAAAGAATATTTATACAATAATATAAAAAAAACATAGAAGTTTATTGGTAGTTTCTTAGTCTTGTCAGATGATTTTATCAAAACATTTATAACATAAACATAATATACTTGTGGTATAATTGCATTTTATAATTTATGATTGATCTATATATCTGTCTGTCCTGCTAGTGTTTAAACCAGTGCATCCCAGATTACTAAATGATTTAAGTAAGTAATTTAAATTTAATATTATTACAATAAAAAGCCGATTTATGACAATATTATTTTAATAATAAACAATATTAAACAAATTTAACCAAACTTGACATTAAAAATGTTGATCTCGATGGCACTTTCTAAGAAATATAATCAAGTTTATTTGTGCAATAACATTACTAATATCAATCATACATTATTGCCTGTGTAATGCTACACCAGTTTTGAATTAACGCGGCTGTAAGAGTTATGTGTTAATGTGACTGTTTTCATGCGGCCCCGTTTCGATTTAAACTTATCTGTTACTTCTTTTTAAATTCATCGTCTTAATATTTATAGAGATTTATTTTGATTATTGAAAATAAACTTTTATACTATTGCTTTACGATGTTCATTGTTTTAGCAAAAAGCTAATATTTTATTCTTATTTAAGTTTGTATTGAGTATTAATTTGGTTTAATAATAATATCAGAACCAACTTTTTTTATTAAAGTTATATTAAATTAAATATATTTGTTTAACAATGTATATCTTTCTTAAAGTTTTTAAAATGTTTTATGTTTAACTTATTTAAAAAATTAATAAATAATAACAGTAATATTTGATTTTACTATTTATTATTCTATGATACTGATACAACTATACATATTAAATATTATTTTTATTTGCATAAATAAAATGAAATAAGTGTATTTAGGTTTTATTTCACAATTTATTAACATTTGACTGAACTTTAATCTTTATCAACCAATCAACCATGAAAATGAAGAAGCTTTCTTTAAGAAAGCAGATACATTAATTATGAATAGCAAAAGGGCGTTTGAGTTAAAATTTGCAAGACGTATATCTACAAAAGAAACAAGAAAACTACTTAATAAAAACAATATTCTGTAACAAGGTAGTAAGTAAAATTTTAGTATAAATTGAGATATTCATAAAGGACGTTGCATATACTCGAATTAACCTGACATAATTATAAAAAAATTTAGATCCATTATTTTGCCAAATTAGATAGATGCAAGTTTTTTTTTTATTGCGCGTATTAGAGTTACTTTACATCGCCTCAGAAGTCTTACGACTTGTTTGATGGGACCAACTGCGTATTAGGTGACTTTTGGATCAACCCTGTGGATAAAGAACAAGTTATTATTTCAGTCATATTCTGCTCTATAACACAATAAAACTGCAAATATAAATAAATAAGCAGCAGTGCTAAACTGTTAAAAATTATTACACGCGGGAATTTTAAATAATCAGAGCTATAACAATTGGTATTTTAGAAAAATAACTTATAGCACAATAAAAAGTCTACTAAATTTAATGTTTAATGAAGTATGACTCTTAAAGTTTAAGTAAATATTTTGACAAAAAATTAAAATGTAATAAACAATTGAATGTTTTGGATTTTCATTTATTTTATTGACTGGAAATTTCATTCTCTACACGTTGCAAAAAGCCGATTTTAAAAAGGAGTTAAATTGCGTGAGTTCTGCTTTAAGTTTTATGACACTCCTTAACACGCGCTCTCAATAAGTTTATAAATAGACATTATTTGATTAATAATGCGCCTGGAGTTCAATGATTACATTTTAAATTCAATTAGTAGTTTCAATTAGGGGTATCCTTGTTGAGTATATACGTTGTGTTTTCGATAAGACAAAGCTTTTAAAAATTTTCTTTAAACTTTCTCAAGCTTTTCCATATCAGTTAACATTTAAATGCTATATAATTGAAGAGTACTTGCTACAAATAAATGCATAATAATATTTAATTATAGCTTTTTTGCTAATAAATGGCTTAGTATTACAAAGAATGTAACCTAACATTTTATAGGTCTTTTTTGTAATTGTATTTATATGGTCAGAAAACGTCAACGCACTATTAAAAATCACTTCTTAATTTCTAAATAATTCAATCTTAATCAGGTCATTATAATTGATACAATCATTAAATATATAAGCATTACGTTTGCGACTAATAGACATAACTTTATATTTGTTAATATTTATTATAAGGCCATTTTATTATTGAATTAATGGGTTCAAATCGTATTGCAACGGCGAGCAATCATTGTCGCATGCCAAAGTCGTCCGGCGTATAGTAAAATGTAAGCGATTTAATGTTTTTATTATCATTAACAATTATAGGACAAAACGCCAACCAACTCAATATCCAAACAATAAGATTTTATTAATCTTGAAAAACAAAATAATCGTTGGGCTTGTGCATACGCGTCTTACAAAGACGAAAACAAGTTACTTAGAAAATAAAAGTAACTTGCACATTACAGTTAGTACTACTAATACTGCAACATTGAAAAAATAAAATTGAAAAATGTGGTTAAAATTTAAAAAAATAAAAATAATAATAATAATAAAATTAAAATTAAACAAAAAAGAAGTATTTTGAAAATAAATTATAGATAAAGGGAAAAATGAATTGGAAATCAATTAATATCTAGACTATGCAACACTAGAACAGGTAAAACATGTTCGTATAAATGTACACACAGTCTCTCAAGTTTACTAATTGTAACCTGCAACAATGTCGAACAGTCTTGAAATTACAAAATGTAAATATTAAAATGGTCTAAAATCATCCATATACGCGTTTCGAAATTTATTTCTCATCAGTATGGCTTTACTTTAGACTTAAACATAATTCTAAATTAGATAAATTAACTTACTTAGTCAACTCGGTCTCGTAGCAACGTTTAAACTAAATTTATAAAAAAGAGGGTGAACTATTTATACTATTTGAAGGATTAATGACTTCTGAGAATGAAGGATTAAGAAATCTCACATTTTTTGGACTAATTACCTAGCGATAATTACATGTAAACATTTTCAAAATACTTCTTTTTTGTTTAATTTTAATTTTATTATTATTATTATTTTTATTTTTTTAAATTTTAACCACATTTTTCAATTTTATTTTTTCAATGTTGCAGTATTAGTAGTACTAACTGTAATGTGCAAGTTACTTTTATTTTCTAAGTAACTTGTTTTCGTCTTTGTAAGACGCGTATGCACAAGCCCAACGATTATTTTGTTTTTCAAGATTAATATTTAATCACTTGTGTCATGTATTAATGGACATTTGTTTTAATGTTTAATAAGATTTTAGTCATCACTTATTTTATATGTTGAACTACATTCAATATTTTATATTTAACAAGTAAAAAATTAATGAAGAACTAAATAAAAACTCCACTTTTTAACGACTTATTGCATCAGTTTTTTGACTTTCTTCTACAATGTGTAAAAATTTTATTCAATTATATTTAGGGGTTTTTTGCCGAGTTTGATTCTGTGAATCTTTATAACAGCGCAACTATTCTTCCTTCTTAATAAACAATGAAAACATTAGTTGTCCAAAAATGAGACCCTAAGATTAAAAAACCATTTTGTACATTTATTTTTTAACAAATATGTAATGTTGGCTGTAACTACGGCTTACATGAACCATTTAGTTCAAATTTTTGATGACGCATTTAAGCATTTTGAGTGGTATTTGGCAAATGACGGAAGTAATGTTGGTTTCCAATTCCCCAATTGTAGTCGGCTTATCCATGTAGTCTTTGGACTATACGTAGTCTTAAAAGAAAAAGTTTTGCGGCCAATTTACCGGTCCGACGCGTGAAATTAACTGTTTACCGAATTGTTCTCACAATAAAGCCATGGTTTTACGGGCTATGTGGCAAGTAGCGCCGTTTGGTTAGAACCAAATATCTGTAAAACTACCGGTTTTAATTTTAGGCAGTAAATAGGCTGTTATCATTGTGCAATAACGGGCGCAATTCACTTTTACGTTATGGTCAACTTTATTTAAAAAAAAAAATGTTGCACCAGCCTATAAACTACACCAAACCGTTGTTTTGTTTAAATATAATGGCAGTTCTTGAATCTTTTCTGGTTGCTTTTTAACTCAAATACGGCAATTTTGCATATTGACGTATCCATTAAGTCAGAAATGGGCTTTATTGCTGAACAAAATTTTGGTCAAAAACAGTAGATCTTTTTGAAGCTTTTCAAGAGCCTAAAATGGCGACGATTTGGGAAGCTTCAATTCTTGCATAAGTTAAATTTTGTATGTTTTTAAATCAAGATTCTTTTGTAAAATACGCTAAGTTGTTTTATACAACAAGCCAAACTCTTGAGAAATGCCCCAAATCGATTAATCGTGGTCATTGCGTACATTCTCAGCTACCGCCGCTATATTTTCTTTACTATGTGTTGGATATTGAGTTTTAAATTTTTGAATGGTACAGCGCATTGTGCGTTTGGTAGACCAATTATGTAAATAATAAGTGCTTTCCTCATAAAGCGCTGATTTTTGTAATACAGTTGAATAGTTTGTAGACGCTTTGTCGGGCAAATTTTTTCAATGATAAAATGTCAAACATTACTGAACAAATATACCATAACAGTTTGACTCAGCGCACGCTTTATCTAACATAAAATCCTTGCTGAAAAAAGTACGTTTAAGGTTTGTTTGCACCAACATCGCTTAAATCTTAAACTACCCTTAAAATGTTTATTGGTTTATTTTGTTGCACTACAAATTTAAGGGAGTTTATGGCTTTAAGGGACCCTTAACTTAAGCCGTTAATATTGTTGACTTAACCAAAAAATATAATTCAACGTCAAGATTTTTTTTTTTTTGCAGTGGTATTCTGGCTTTATTTCCGTTACTTAGCAACAATATTAATAAAAACGTACAAATTTAATATGATCTGGACTGACACACGCTATTAAAGGTTAGGTTTTATGTTATTTTTACGTTTTTATTAAATCAATAGACACAAATACCAACAGTTTCTGTAAAATTACTAGAAATGTACAATGTTGTCATGTGTAATTTATTTTAAACTTCTGTTTGCTAAACTACGCTTAAAATATGTTGGTGCAATGCAATGAAAATTAAAACTACCCTTAAAGTTAACTATGATTTAATTAAGCGTAGATTTAAGCCACAATGTTGCAAACGGACCTAAATGAATCACCCATTATTTGGTTGATGCATAATTATCCGCCATTTTTAATGGCCTTGTGTTTGTTTGAAAACTTAAGAGGGACACATTCCGACAATTTTTACACCTTGGTGGGTTTTATGAGTTCAAACAGGATTGATTGGTGTTGAAATTTTTGTGTTCTGATGGTGCAACTTTTGTCCGGTTTCACAACAGCCAGATGGGCCTGGTTATCAAAATCCAAAGATTTTACCCTTTTTTGACTTCCTGTCGTTTTTTGGCATACTCTTATGCTAATCGTTCCATTGCTAAAAAGATAGTAAAGATTGCAAAATTACTCAGCGGTTTTTCACCACAGCATTATGTAACTTATGGAGGAATTTTGAATTATAATATAATACTATGTAGATTATAGTTTATATATTCCAAACTGATACATGCTTTAATTGTTTTTAAATTTTAAAAAATGCTTGCTTTTAATCCAAAAATCCAAGATGCACTGATGAGGATTTGAGAAAACTGAAACAATTGTCTGTATTTGGTTGGTCGCATTGGAGTTGGATTGAGTTTGGGTAATTGATTTTAAACCTTTGTTTTTCATTAAACTATATTTGATTGTCTACCTCTTTAGACATTGCAATTTGGTTACCAGTTGTGATACTGAAGTTTTATCGATGATGTCGATTCTTTGGTTGAAGCAACATGATGGAGCTACAACTACTTTACACCACCAATTATTATCTAACTTGTGTTTAAGAGCACATAAATCAATTATTAGAATTCATTCTTGACCATCAAGCGATGCCGTACCACCAAGATGCACTGATGAGGATTTGAGAAAACCGAAACAATTGTCTGTATTTGGTTGGTCGCATTGAAGTTGGATTGAGTTTGGGTAATTAATTTTGAATTTTTGTTTTTCATTAAACTATATTTGATTGTCTACCTCTTTAGACATTGCAATTTGGTTGCCAGTAGTGATACTGAAGTTTTATCGATGATTTCGATTTTTGGTTGAAGCAACATGATGGAGCTACAACTACTTTGCACCACCAATTATAAATAATGCACTTTATTGAGTATGATAAATTTATTAATATGGTAGTTCAAAAGTTTATTATTACGGGTTTTATAATTATGAATGCCTGTAAAACCTGTTTATTTTAAACAAAATATTTTTTTATTAAAATGCGACAAGCTACTTCAACATATAATTTTAAATCTTATACTAGATACGCAAATAGCATTACTAACACATTTGCTAACTCCCAGTTTCATTAATTTTAAAAATTTACTTTATATTTACATAATTAGACTATCCAGGTGTTGTCGTAGTTAGTCCTTTATTTGAAATGTCAGTTTGTTTGGTTAAAACATTATTGTAATGCGTAGTCTTCTTTTGGATAAGAATAGAAATTTCATTAGGTTTTGTGTACTGCCTCGATGTTGCGTGCAATTTCCAGATGTAGTAGACTTAACATTTGGCGTCGATTATTAACCTTGTAGCAGAAACAGACCGAAGACTAAATAAATATTGGTATTAAAATTTGATTCTATTTTATTTTATTGTCTTAAGAACTCTTAAAATTTAACTTATTATTGTTGATCCATTTTTGTAATAATTTTACTAAAGCTTTAGTACTATTAATATAATTTTTTTTTTAAAATTTGTAGTGTGTGTCAGAATTAACTTTGTTAATAATTTTATTGAAAATTATAACTGTTTTAGAAAACCCTCATGACAATATCTAAAGCATTTGATCAATATCGTATGCCGCCTATCAAAATTTTAATATCAAATAGATAGGATTTAAACCATTATCTATACAATCAAATGCAATGGATAAATAAAAAAAAAATACATAAAGTTACCTAATTTTATTCTTACTAAGCCGGTTTTATGTATAGGATTTACAATTCTTATTTTGAGTCAGTTTAAAAAAGTATCACCTCCTTGAAAGAGAAAAGTCAATTATATGACGTGCACAATTTCAATAATATTTTGTTCATACCAGAACTATTTTTTTGTAAGGCATGCTTTTTATTTTGCTAAGTAGTTCATAATATGTGATTAGATATCCGTCGGTTGGAACCCTCTGTTATTTAGCAATTAAAAATCGACTGATTTTAACTAATCGATTTGTTTGTGTTTCTAATATCAAACTAGAAAATTAGTGAATTTGTGTATTAATGGTAATGCATTGAACTTATCAAATTCATCCATTTCAACGGATTTTGATTATTTTTAACTGTTACGGAAGCTTTGGATTATCCAAATTAATTGAATTAAATACAGATGTTTTTTCAAGCTTTTTTTGTAAGTTGAATCATCAGTTATTTTGTTTACTTCTCATCAGTTATACTTTTAACTTCACTGAAATTTTGTTCTTTTGTATGAGTTCAATTGCAATTATTATCGGTTTTATAATTATATATGATTATTAATATAATAACCTCGTCAATAGTTTTTATTTATTTTGACAATTAAATTGGAAATCAGGGAAACATTACTCAATTGCATCGACAAACACTAGGCGTACGTCGTAAAACATTGGGGGTTGAGTTGCGTCAGTGCAACTGAAAATACACTCGAACGAAGTTGATCCAAACTATCCGTTTTGGCCAACGGATCTGTACATACAACTTTTCATAATTATATGCAAAAATAGAATCAAATTATGGACATAAAGGGCAAATGAGTGCAAGAGAAAATAATTTGTTTATAAAAAATTTATATTGGCAAAAGCTGGCCAGCTGGTAAATATGAGAATGATATTAAATAAATTTACCTAAGTGAAAAAATACTTTTATTTAAATCAGTACTTTTGTAACCTGCCTAAAGTCTTCCATCATCTATAGATTGATTAAACAACCAAGACTTTTTTTTCAATCTTAATTATTATTATACATTGTAGATGCACTAAATCACATAGTAGTATTAAAAAAACAAAAAAAATTGGTTAAGAGCGCGATATTTTGTGTGTTATAAAACTTTAAGGACAATGCGCGCAATTTAACTCCTTTCTAAAATGATTTTTTTGCAATGTCTAAAGAATGAAATTTCCAATGACAGGAAATATATAAGAAACCAAAATTTTCAATTGTTTGTTAAATTTTGAGGTTTGATTGTAAATTTTTTTAAAACTTTAAGAGTGTTACTATATTACACCGCAAATTTAGTAGACTTTTTATGTTATGTTTGTAAAATAACAATTGTTGTGAGTGTTGTGTATATACAGTGTGTCCACGTATGGACTTAACTATACGTGTAAACAATTTTAATGAACATTTTCAAAAAGAATCATTCTGATGCTTGTCATAATAATACAAACTACGTTGAGAAACTCAAATTTTATTGTGCTTAAAAAATATAAAAATGCAATATTGAAAAACTTGAATTTTGTAAATCCATATTTTTTTTAATATTGTAGGAAAGAGCTTATAAAGAGATATCGACATGCTAAAATTTTTTTTTTATGGGAGTAATTGGTAGGGAGTTATTTTTGATATTAAGAATAAAATTTTATTTTGTAATTGGAAATTAAGATTGTTGCTGTTAAGTAATGTTTATGTATTAATACTACAGTTATTTATTAATATTTGAACTAATATCTCTAGAAAAAATGCTTACCTTACAACAGCGCATTTACTAGATCAAATGTTACGGTATTGGAAAGGTGTACTATAAACACGCAACTGAAGACTACCACCTGAAATTTTCCGATGTGCATATATCTGTAGAAACAGTGATGTTAAAAACATGAAAAATGCATAAAAGGCTTTGATGAAAATGATGCTGCAACAATTTTAGTAATAAAATCAGTTAATAATAATTACCGATTTCTTTTGAGAGCAAGAGTTGGGTGGTTTATCTAAAAGTTACACATGTAATATTCTATCCACAAATAAATTCACGCATCAAATCAACCTTTATTCATAAACTTTAAGAATGCGATGATTCATACCGACCTGAATTCTTTTTATTAATGGGTGAACGCATACTTGAACGCCGTAATTTTTACCATCATATCATATTCAGTGACAAATCTAAGATTTTAACAAATGGGGTATTCTGTAGTCAAATTTGTAGCTTTTGAGCAAAAGCAAATCCACACTTTAGTATTTGTAAAATCAGTCAGAAATTTAAGAAAGTTATTGTATCGTGTGCGTCCATTTTACTTTGAAGGAAGGTTGAACGCAAATTATTATTTTAAAATTTTTGAAGAATATTTTGACCTTAATTGAATTAAGAAAATTTAGAATTTAAAAGAAATATGATATTTCAGCTTTGTTACAAATTGGTTTAATAAACATTTTTTAAATTGGATGGGTCGCAATAGACCGATACGCTGGCCAGCTTCGTTTCTAGACCTAACCGCAATAGATTTTCTGTGGGGTTATGTTAAGTTTATAGTGTATGTAAGATTATATTGAGTTTCTTTACAGTGACATTAGAGATTTTTCACAACAGTTTTAATGAATTTCAAAAAAGAATGAAAAATGTGTTGAAGTAGGAAAGTATTATGTTGAATGAAACTTTGCTAGTTGTTATTTAGCCTACATCATCATTTAAGTTAAATAAACGATTTTTGTCTCAGGACATTTGATTAAAAAAAATTTTTTTATCATAGTATTTATAACTTCTATGAAAATATTTCTTTTGGATTTTTGATTTTTTATTATACACTCATAATTTTGATGCTTATCAATTTTTTAATTTATAAAATGTTTGGTTTGCAAAATTACAAATTTATATTTTATGGACACCCTGTACAACAAAGCTAGACTTTCTCAACTTAAATCTTATTTATATAACAAGCAGGAGAAACGTTATATAGGGTTTTCCAATAAAAGTTTTCATTTTGATATTTAAAACAAACGGGTATATTTTAAGAGAAATCAATAAATGTTTGTTTTATTGTGAAGAGAAAGGTATGCCATTAACATTTAAAAACGATATCAGTCAAATGGCCGCCACGGTTACGGTTGCAGTACCACTTTTTTTTAATAAAATTTTCCATGACCAATTTGCACATTTGCGGCTGTATGTCCTTGATAACTTTACAAACAAATTCTATCTTTAAGGTCTTCAATCGATTGTGGAGCATTGGTGTAGACTTTTACGTGGTTCCAAAAAAAAAGTCTAAAGGTGTTAAATCACAATCATCTCGGTGGTCAATTGTGATCACTTCTTTGAGAAATAACACGGTCAGAAAACCTTTCTTCCAAAATTGCGATTGTTTTGTTGCTTTTGTGGCACGTAGCGCCGTCTTGCTAAAAATAAACGTCGTCCACATCAATATCTTCTAATTTCAGCCATAAAAAATTATTATTCATAGCTCGATAGCGCCATCCATTCACCATAAGAGTTGCACCAGCTTTATTTTCGAAAAAGTAGGGTCCAATCACACCGCCAGCTCAAAAACCGCACTAAACAGTGACACGTTGAGGATGCAAAGACTTTTCAACAATCATTCTTGGATTTTCAGAGCTCCAAATTTGACAATTTTGCTTATTAACGTAGCCTTCATGGTGAAAATGGGCCTCATCACTGAAGATGGTTTTTCGATGAAATTCAGGATCACTTTGATGCATTTGAAGGACCCAATCCGCGAAGATACTACGTTTATGGTGACCAACCGGCTTGAGTTCTTGAGTTAAATGAACTTTAAAAGACTTAAGTCTTTATGCAAAATACGGTGTAATGTTGTTTGTGAAATGTCTAACTCTAAAGATTGACGAGGAATCGACAAACCTGGGTTTTCTTTAACACTACGGGCTACATCAGCAATATTCTCATGTGTTCTTGAGCGATGCACGCGGTTTTGATTCTTCACATCACTAACTTGTCTTAACAGCTCAAATTTTTCCACCAGGTTTACTATTGCCGGCCGAGATGGTGCTTTACGATGACCAAAAAGTGCTTTAGTTTTGCGAACTGTGAGTGAAAAATTTTCACCATTTTTGTAGTGAATTTTAATAATTTCAATGCGTGTATTGTTCCATTTTTAATAATGGCGTAGTAGTAGTACATGTCAAATGTCAAAAGATAATAGTTTCAAAATTGACAGCTGCCCAAATAGCCTGTTATTTAAAATAAAACTTCTTATTGGAAAACCTTTTAGAATGACTTTTTTTGAAAAATGGTTAATAAAAATGTTTATACACGTATAGTTAAGTCTATCCGTGGACACACTGTATATATAAAAGTAAAAAACATACTTTACAAAAAAGCACGGTATGCTATCAGTTTTGATTTTTTATGAAATTTAATTATAAACAGACCACCCAAATTAGGTAAGTATCATAGAATAATAATGAATTAGTTATTGCAAACATGTGTTCAAGAAGCAATCGATTAAGAACAAGTATTTTTAATATGGTTTGCTAATAAGTCTACAACGCTATTCCCAGTATCAAAGTTTTTACAACCAAAATACTATTTGTTTTTTTTAACTAAAAAATGACTAAAACTATATTAGATTATACAACGATATTAGCAACTTGCAATATATCATTTTTATAAAATTGCTTTTATACATAGTTATAAATCATTTCTATTTTAATGTTAATACATATTGTATAAATAAATGGAAACATAATTAAAACTTAAAGAATAGAAAGACAGAAATGATTAGCCAACATTGCTATCAAACTATTATCGTAGTATACCTGTAGAAGCACATATTTAGTTTAATATTTAAATTGTTATGTATTTTCATCTCAGAATTTATATAAGCTTTGTTAATTTAACATAAATGTATCAACTACACAGATGCATAGAATATTCTTAAAAATACTTAATTTCAAAGTTATATGCAACATTTCAAGTAAGTAAATTGCGGCTCAAAATAATTCTGATTTATGAAGTCAGCCATGTTTATTTTATCTTGTATTTTTTAATATAAATTTTTTTATCAAATATTATATTTAAATATAAGGTTTTTGTACTAAAAAAAATTATATAAACTAGGAAAGTGTTTATTTAAACTATACATAGTCTGGTTTCACACTATAATCTAGAATACACTACCAATAAAATAGGCAATGCTTAAATTAAATTAGTGTAACAAAATTCTACAGTTATATAGAAATAAATGCATAATACATAAACATTATAATTTAAATATATTATAATGCTAAGTAATAAACATTTTTGTTAAATGCAATATTATTAGATACAATACATACTAATATTATTTAACAATATACCAATATGTATATACAATATACCATAAAATATAAAAATAATTTATATCAATACGAGTTTATCAATTTTGCTCACAAGTTTTACAAATTTGTTATGAATAATAATAGAATTAAATTATTGAATTTAAGATATATATAAAAATGAAAAACAAAAAGTATAAACCGTATGGCATATATTTGTTTTTACATACAAAGTAGTTTTTTATAAATTATTTATTAAGTTTATTATTGAATTGATGTAACAAAATATAATTATAATGCTTTGTTTTTATATTGATTATTTGTTATCTGTAATGTAGTTTTCAATGGATATAAAATATAAAAATAGAAATTTTGATAAATACATTAAATTTGTTATTTGCAAACAAATAAAAATCTGGTTAAAATTTCTAACAATCATCTCGGATCATCCCTCCGTTACTACCTAATTCTATTTAAGGATTACCGTAAAATCCATTTAATCTCTGCTATTATAATGTGTATGGGCGGTACCCAAAGAATCATGACCCAACTGACCACACAATGCAAACTAATAACTAGTTACACGTCTCCCGAGACCACAACCATGTTCACCTGATAATAAATTTAGAACCACTTGTAAAAGTGTCAGTTAATAACTTAACAGCATCGCTTCCTATAATCCCATTTTTTGAAAATATGTAAAATATGCATGAAAACAGTTTCGCCCGAAACGTAGGTACAGTTATAAATCAATTTTTCAATATTGCCATGCTAACAGGGTGTGAAAATATGTAGCTTTCCTACGGACGTAGGAGAAGGGTATAATATCCAGTGCCTTCTAATATTATGACTGCAAGTGAATAAAATATGGCTTCTATAAAAAAATCAATTATTTGTATTATACTTTTGAATATTAATATTTTATTCGGTTGTTTTGAATATAAATAGGATTTGTTTTAAGTTATATTTGAATTGTAATTTTTGTGAATCCACCCCTACCCAAATAGAAAGCTTTTATGCGGGATAACGATAATCTCCTAAAATCAAAAATAATGTTTATATCCACTCGGAATAAAACTTATCATTCAAGTTGATTAGAGTTGATGCATAAAAAGAAATAAATAATCCATATTTAGATGAAACGGTCGTTAGGGTCTCCCTTGAGAACGCCGAGATTTGAATCATCCGGCGAACGGAAAAATATATACATACTGTTATAATTTTGTATTTTCATGTTTAATGATGAATACGCAGGAAGAGTGATTATGTGTATATAATAATTCATAATACTAAAACATTTGCTTAAAGTTTTTTTTTGTGCAAATGTTAAATTTATATATTGTATAATAATAAGTATAACTAGCGGGTATTTAAATTATAATACAGATTCTTGAAGATAAAGATATTAATTTTATACAGAAAGGTATTTCAGATAAACTTAAATTAATACGTACTTATTTTCTATATGTTTAGAATAAATATTAATATTATTCATATTAATAAGGTAATGATTTTATTTTATTTATTTATTTTATTTTAACTTTACATACATGTTTCGATGAGTGAGATCATCATTTTCAATGTATTTATTGTATATAATATTTCAAACTGATTTATTATTATTTAAAAAATTGTTTTTTCCCGCTACCCTGATATCCGTTTTTTATTTATTTAAATTTCTGACTTGAATTTTGATTTTGTCATTTATTAGACGTTACAAATTTAAAGGTTAGATAATCTATCAAATAAATATAAATATTTACATTTTAATTTAAAATTTCTATTTAACTAAAGTTTATTTTTATTAACATATCTAGTAGTGGTGAATTATATATATCTAATTGTTCATTTATTACTGTATAATTTTGATTTTTTAAATGTTTTTTAATTTCTAAGCTTTCCAAAAATGTTAAATTTTTATCCGAAATGTGTAGAATATTTAATGATGTTTTTTGATTCGAAATATTATGTTTATTCAGAATTAAATGTTTAGCAAAATTTGACTTTTCTATATCTTTATATTTTAAAGCTCTTATGTGATCTTTATATCTAATATCAAAATTTCTCATGGTTTGTCCAATATACGTTCCGTTGCAATTACTACAATTTAGTTTATAAATTCCACTTTTATTGAAAATTTCTGTTTTTTCTTTAGCATTTATTAATTTTGTTTTTAAATTCATATGTGTTTTAAATGCAACAGTAATTTGAAATTTTTTGTTTAAATATTTTGAAATTTTTTCAGATAAATTGCCAAAATATGTTATTGAGCAATATTTCTTATTTACTTCTTTTCTAAATGGATATATTTCATTTATGCAAATTTTAAACTGTTTTTTACTGAGAATTTTATAAATAGTTGATTCATTAAAACCATTGTTTTTTGCAATTTGTTTAATTATATTAATTTCATCTTTAAAATTTTGATTATTTAGTGGAATTGAAATAGCTCTATGTATTAAACTATTAAAAACTGATAGTTTATGATTAATTGGATGAAACGAATCTTTTGGTATAATTGTATCTGAAAAAGTTGGTTTTCTATAAATTTTGAAATTGAATTTTTCTTCTTCTAAATTTTGTGAAATAGTTATGTCTAAAAAGTTTATTTGTTTATTTTCTTCAACTTCTAATTTAAATTTTATTGTTTTATGAATATTATTAACATAAGTCAATAAATTTTCTAAATCATTTGTATTTCCTTTGAAGTAAATAAGAATATCATCTACATAGCGGTACCAGAATTTAATATTATGTTTAAAAATAGAATTAAATATTTGTTCTTCTAAGTTTTCCATAAAAATATTAGCCAAAATAGGTGATATTGGACTCCCCATTGGTAAACCATTTATTATTATTTATTATTATTACATATGAATTTAAAAACAAAATTAATAAATGCTAAAGAAAAAACAGAAATTTTCAATAAAAGTGGAATTTATAAACTAAATTGTAGTAATTGCAACGGAACGTATATTGGACAAACCATGAGAAATTTTGATATTAGATATAAAGATCACATAAGAGCTTTAAAATATAAAGATATAGAAAAGTCAAATTTTGCTAAACATTTAATTCTGAATAAACATAATATTTCGAATCAAAAAACATCATTAAATATTCTACACATTTCGGATAAAAATTTAACATTTTTGGAAAGCTTAGAAATTAAAAAACATTTAAAAAATCAAAATTATACAGTAATAAATGAACAATTAGATATATATAATTCACCACTACTAGATATGTTAATAAAAATAAATTTTAGTTAAATAGAAATTTTAAATTAAAATGTAAATATTTATATTTATTTGATAGATTATCTAACCTTTAAATTTGTAACGTCTAATAAATGACAAAATCAAAATTCAAGTCAGAAATTTAAATAAATAAAAAACGGATATCAGGGTAGCGGGAAAAAACAATTTTTTAAATAATAATAAATCAGTTTGAAATATTATATACAATAAATACATTGAAAATGATGATCTCACTCATCGAAACATGTATGTAAAGTTAAAATAAAATAAATAAATAAAATAAAATCATTACCTTATTAATATGAATAATATAAAAGGATTTTATAAAATAAAAATAGAAAATATAAAATAAATATTAATAGTTTAGATTAATATGTTATTTTAAATATTTTAATGTTATTTTTAAACCAAGCTATTATTATAATACAATTTTTTTTTTTTATAATTAGTATACCTATTATATTTTGTAATTTTCATTCTTTAGAATTTTGTATAGTTCCTTTGTTTGAATTAAAAAAAGTAATTGCTAATGCCAAATGTTCACCAAAGTATTTATTAGCTATGTGTAGCTTAATTGTCTTTTGTAAGAAATTTTTATTCCAGTTATATGTCACAAAACTACTAGAAGTATACGTTGTTTTTAAACAAGTAGACAAGTTAAAGAAAACTGCCATATATACTTTGGATAAAATCGATATTGATTGAAAGCATTAACGTTTTATTTAGACATTGAAAATACTAGAAATTTCAATTTAGAATCAAATAGTATACGTAGTAGTACAATGTTGATGCTAGTACAATTATGTTAATCAACATATCTTTTTCAGACTTTGCTTTTTCCACTTTCTTTTCTATATTTTGCAACCTGGTTCCATTTGTTTTATGTTAGTTGTTTGATATCATCTATCTATCTTTTCTGGAGTCAGCCCACGCATCGTTTAGTTTATTTTAGTCTCTATTGCACCACTTTATTTGTCAATTTACAAGAATCTTGTCTTGCAACGTGGATTACCCAGATCTACTTAAAGTCCGCTTTTTTAATATTACATTCGTTATTTTTGATATTTTGTGGATATGTACATGTATTTTTTGAATTTTTTGTTGTTTATGTTATTGTTTTTAGCCTGTAGGCCATCACAAGTAATATGCATGCGTCATAGACTTTTTGCTTTAAACAGTTTAAGATGTCTTCGATTCATATTGGTGAAGCTTGCCAAAGGCGGCCTAGCTTAGTTCTTATTTTTCTTACCTTTGTCTTTGTAAGATTTATTTGTAAGTTCACTTTCTTTAATTCTTGATTTAGTTGTTCTAACATGCAACTTATTTATCTATGTTTGTGCTTACAAAAACATGTTTTCAAAAAATTGAAGAGGTTTAAGTATTTGTCTTCTATATTTATCCGTTTTGTTTCCCAATTCAGGATTTTATACATATTTTTTAGCGTTTTGGTAAAAAGTTTAGAAGATATTGCTTCTTCTTGTCTTACCACTCTTCAGATGTGAGTTTTATTTATGTGTATGTTTTTGTTAATTTTGATTTGGAGAGTAGCATTTCCGTATACGTTTTTAACTAAACACCTGTATTGCAAATCAATTCTAATATAATTCATAGCTTTTATTATTGCCTACAGTTTAATTGAGTCCAATGCCATTTTGATGAATGCTATAGGGAAAGGTACGTTACATTTTTTGCAATTTTTGGTTAGTGTTTAGATGGTCTGTAGATGGTTGATTGTGTTAATACCTTTTCTAAATCATGCTTGTTGCACTGGTTAGTGAAATTTATTTGTCTGGCGGTTTGTCACAATTATTTTTGTTTTCTAAGCAATATTTAAAAGCATCCCAACTGCTTCTAAAGCGTGTTTGTTTTTTTTATTTTGATCAGTTTGTTAGTTATTTGGTTTTCTCCTAGAAATCGGCCATTTTTTGTTGATTTAGAGTTTTTTCAACCTCTTCAATATCTATCTCTGGTATTTCTTTAAGTTCACATCTAAAACTAGTTGGTTTTTACTATTTTTTTCAAGTGCTATTGTTTTTGAAAAGTAAATTTTTGTGTACAAATTTTAAACAATCGTTACTATTTCAGATTTTTAGATTGGCGATGTATTCTACTTATTCTATTTGATAGTTTACTGTTTTGTTTCAAGTCATCTAAAGTTGGGTGTATGTTTTTCCTCAGTTTGTTCCTTTCTAACTTTGTGATCATTTTCATGGAAGCTCTTACAAGCCTGTAGTCGTCCCCTGTGTGGAATTCATTTAGTAGAGATAAAATTTTATTGTAACTACCTTTTTGTTGTTTAAAATGATGTTCTATACGGTCCTATTTCAGTTTATCCACGTCTACCGTCTGTGTACTGGTTTTTTGAAAAATGTTTTTTTTTGTATACAATTTAGTAATGTTTTACTTCATTTATTTCTTAATTATGAACCAAAGAAGTTACTTATATGTTGTATAAATTCAGCATCTTTTCTACTTATTTTAACATTTTAATCTCCTTTTAAGGAAATTTGCAATTGTTCTGATCTTCACGTTTTTATAATTTTATCGTAAAAGTTTTCCATTCTTTTGTCGTCTGCCATCTAGAAAAAGCAAATAATTAAATGATTTGAATTGTGTATCTGTCCAAAATTGTGACTACTAAGTAAAAGGAATGCCACTCTGCCATTGGAGAAGTTTGTAAACAAGATATTTTAATATAGGACATAAGCTTATTCAAACTTGTGCATTTTCATCTAGCTATATGCGTTGTAGATATTAAAAAAAATTATGTTGCTCATTTCTTTCTCTAATGCCTCCAATTGTTCCGCTCTGTATTGTTCAAATATTATAGGTAGCAATCTTTTTTCCCTTACTGACTGATTTGGTTATAACTTGGTTTATTATTCTTAGAAAGAGGCAAAGTTTTTTAGGTTTTCATTTTATCAAATAAATATTTAAAAAATTATAATAATAGTGGTTGTTTCTACAAACATATAAAAACAATATTAATCTTAAATCAAAGTTACTTCCAGATAAACAAACAAACATGTTATATATAGCTTACATGGTATGATTATAATAAAAAGTAGATTGAACAAACAAAACAATTCATCATCTATCTTTAGAATTTTGAAACATAAATATGATTATAAACCCAGTAACATAACCAACATAACAGAGATTTTATTTGTCCAATATATTTCCGTGGCATATCTAATGCGCCGTGCAGCCGTAGTCAATCCCGAACAAAACCAAAAGTTTGTACAACCGCAACAGTATCTGCACTCCAGTTAATGTTGGATAAGCATTTGATTACGTTTTTTGCATACTGAGCAAAAACCCTAAAAAACTTTGATCCACGTAATTTTAGATGACTACAAGATAACACGGAATTCCGGTAAAATTTTCTGAGACAAAATAAAGCACAAACATATTTATTTTGTAAAATAACAAAAACGTTTTGCCTCTGCCTTTTTGTCTACTTTATGTATGGTTATCTGCAGTTGACATGCTATATATTGCGGATATAATATACTCATAACATACAGGAATGTGTTGCCAGGTGTAACCACTAAAACCAAAATATTATTCAACGTAATAACAAAAAGAATTATGCTAATTGTCAACCTTTGTAGAACACCGTTTTTTTAACATGTTTTTGACAATTTTCCTTATATATGGATTAAACAAACCAAAGTTTTTTTTTATTGTTATTACCCCGGAAGATTTAGTGGTGACATATTTAGTTTAGTAAGTCGTGACGATGAAACTTGTTTACTAATTTCTTTATGTCTATTAAATATTTTGAAGTAGTTGTATTTTTGGTGTATGGTATTTTGGCAAGTAGTATGTAAAATTACGTTAATTTGTCATTAGTTGTATTATTTTGGGCAGTAACGCAATATTTTGCAATTGATGCTTGTAACTGATTGTTGACATTCACTTTTTTTGTAAAAGCTTATCAAATATGCAATTTTGCATTAGAGCACCCCTGATATTTAGAGTACCGCATTAGTGCAGTATATGGTCTGAAAGTGAAACTGAAAAAACCACTCATACTAGAAATGCAACGCAGTTTGTTTACTTTATAACCTTTTTTTTTTAAAGTTTTGTTAGTCTGCAATATAAATTTTTTTTTTTAATTTTGTTAGCAGTCCAGCCAACACTGTCTTTAAAATTAAGTTATTGTTGAACTTCTTGATTAATCTCGTGTTTCCAATTAAACCAAACAAACTTTTGCTAATTAAAAGAACTTAACTTTATCAATGTTGCTTTCCTCTTTAGAGATCAGAATGAACCGAATCATAAGATCCGTTTTCTCATTTTAGTGCTGGATTCTAAAAAAATAACAGGAGATGCAGCAGACTTGTGATTTGATTTTTACTTTTATGTAACAATAAACGTGGGTTTTTATTGGGGAAATAAAAGAAAAAGTAGTTTTGGAGTCAAATGTAATGACAACGAACAGTTAAAAATAGGAGTGTCTAAAAAGAAAAAAGGGTATTTGTAAATTCAATAAAAACCAAAATACAAGTCAGTAATTTTTTTTTTTTTAGTTGTGTTGACGTTTGACGGCTAGTTTTTGTTTTTGGTTAGAAGAGTAGCAGTAGCGCGAGGGTCAACATTTAGACAACATAATCTTTGGCACTTAATTTTCCAAAACATTGTAAATAAAATAAAGCTTGATTTGTATTTTTGTTTATATTGAATTTACAAGTACCCCTTACCCTTTCTGGACTGAAAGTAAAGGTTATCGACTAAAAGAAATAATAGAGAAACAGGTAGGAGATCAAGTGATAACCATAAGAAAAAAATCAAATACCTCGGAGTGACACTTGAAGCAAAAGGATGGAATGAACAGGTTAAGGAAGCGGTCAAGGGAACAAAGGAAATGAAGAGAAAGCTTGGTAGACTTATGCCAAACAACGGAGGTCCAGAAGAAGAAAGCGGAAGGCTAATAGCAACTGCAGCAAGAAGCAAATTGCTGTATGTCGCAAAAATATGGGGAGAAGTCATGAAAACAAAAAAAACAAAAAAAAATGAAGTAAGTAGAGCTACGAGAGCAAGCTCGCTAAGGATTAGTAAAGCTTACAGAACAGTGTCACAAGAGCCAGTAGAAGTAATTGGCAACACCTCTCGTGGGTATAATAGTGGAGGAAGAAATAGAAATAAAAAAAATTGTAAAACAAGGAACAAGTAAAAAAGAAACAAAGATAAGAGCAAGATAGAAGACTATGGAAAGATAGCAGAGACAATAAAATAGAAGAGAAAAGAGGAAATAAACAAAAGACCTAATCCCGGAGATAAATGAATGGGTAGAGAAGAAACCCGAGACGTGCTATTATATATTTAAAACACAAATACTGACCGGGCAAGGAGCATTTAGAAAATTTAATCAAAAAATTTAAAAAAAATGAACAAAGAAGAAAAGTGTATATTTTGTCAGGAAGAAATACATAATAACGCAGAACGATTTCTAGTAGAATGCAAGGCATGGAAGGAAGATAGAAAAAAACTAGAAAATATACTAGGAAGCAAAGTGGATGAAACTACAATCGTTAACAAATGCTTAAAAGATGAAAATAAATGGAGGGTGCTAAGAAACTTTTCAACAAATGTACTAAAAAAAAATTAAAGAGCTTGACAATAAAGGATTATAGAAAAACAAACAATAGAAACAAACACTAAAAACCATAGAAAAGAAAGGAAAGAGATGAAAAAAGCTAAATGGAAACAAAATAAACAGAGAAAAAGATCAAAAAGAAAGAAATAAGAAAGGACAGGACAATTATGCATACAGAAGAAAAAATATGAACATTTACAGAGACTACGATATTAAACGAAATTGCAGATATAAGGAGAAGAAAGAAAGAAATATTGAAGGAAAGCAGAATAACAGAAATAACAAGGCAAATACCAAATGGTAGATATGCTATCTCAAGGTTGACTGAGAACGCAACCTTTCAGATAGTCAGAATATACCTGGCAACGAGAGGACATAAAGAAGTAATTCCAGATGAAGATACAAGAATATTACTAGAAGTAAAACTTACAAATCTAAGACTGCCAAAAAGAATACAACTAATGAAACTGCTTAAACTATTCATGGAGGAAAGGGGATACGATGAAGAAGAAGTGAACGAAGACCTTAGTAAGCTAAGAGCACATCTGAAAATAAATTATATATTTAGAGTAAATAACACACGGATGAGAGAATGCAGAGGTAGATGCCAGTGCAGATAAAATAGGCAATATGACAAAAGAGACAGACAAAGATAAGCCGTACCTAGAGAGGGGCCGAGGACAGCATGCGTGCCGCAGATGATGCGTGAAAATCTGCAAGGCAAAAATCAGCCCACCTCAAACTAGGGCCAAATGTAGGTTAATTTAGACAGGGACATTTTAACAACAGGACCATGCGTAAGTTATTCTTAAGTGCCACTTGTTGAGGGCCAACATCTCAATACGTCCTAAAAAAACATTAACATACGTACATTGCTTTACACACTAAGTTAATTTAATTTTATATGAATTATTTTTTCAATTGAAGAGATTTAAGGTACACTGGTAGCACCAAACGGTTAGATAATTTGCATAAAATTGAAACCAGTTGTTTTAAATATTGTGGTTTTGTTGGTACAACTATTAATTACTCAAAATAACGTTAAGCCAGTTATAAACTTCTAGAAAACTTCTAAAAAATACAATATACATACAAACGTGTTTATGTTTTGAAGTACAAAATAAATACATTAATTACTAGTTACAACGGCTAACTAGCTCCCATATTTTATTTCCAATTAAAAGTAAGCCATTTTTTAAAATTGTTCACTGCTGTATTTGCCTTAGAGTAATAAAACTGTAAAATCAATTTTATATAATCTTGCCTTCATACAAATAGGAAAAGGCGAAGTTCAGACTACCACTTAACCTCTTCTTTTCCTTCTATCCTTTTTTTATTTATTTCATTTCTAATAGATAATAGAAGTATGATATTCAGCGGCTTTTAATAAGTGATTCAAATAGTTATTGAAGTATTAGTTAAAAGTTAAATTGCCTTTGCTTGATAGATAGCGCTTACATGTCAAAATGTTAATCACATTATTAATAAAATTGTGATAACAGTTGTTCTATCATTACTATAAATATTGTAAATGTACATATTAACGTTATTCACTTTAAAGTCATTGCATTTGTAATCAAAAATAACGTAATTAAATTGTTTATAAATTTTTGTCATATCATTTATCTTGGTTGTGTATTTTTATAATATTTCAATCAATGTTAAAATAGTTTACCTAAAAATATTTAATAAATGTTAATTTGTTCTTGGTGTAATGCTATATAACAAACTAAAAATCATTGTAATAGAATACTTTGATTGGTTTATTATTTGTCAAAATATAAATTAATAAAATTTAAATTTTATAAAACATAACTTTAAAATAATTAATTGCATAAATTTGTTAGTGGCAAAATATTTGTCAGTTAAATATTATATATCAAATATTTTTTGAAATTTTCCCGCTATTTAAAACTGATTTTATAGATTGAAAAGATTTAATAAACATTCAAACAGATCAGTATAAATCATGTTGTGAATGTAGATAGGATTACCCTATAATCCCCCCTAAGAAAAGTACATTCTAACGCTCTTAAATTTGCGTATAACAAAGTTCGCTCGTGAAGTTGACGATCCCCCAGTATAGAGAAGAATTAAAGATGCGTTAAGTCCAATTTTCCTCATTAGCCTCAATCTGCATTCCACCCTCCGAGATGCTTGGCTGCTCACTTATTTCCAACAACTAGCATTTTTATGAGCCTTATAAATTTGTTTAATTGCTCTTTCATGTAAAAGTTGTCGTTTTAATCTTTAACTTGATTGCCTTTCGAATGGCTGAATTTTAATTCATACGCTAAAAAAGAGATCCAATTTTCAACTTTGTGGTATATTTTAATATGGGACTGCTTTTCTCGGTGACATTTTCAAACGAGCTATACCCTTTTTTTATATATCGGTAGAGTGAATCTACGGGTAAAAGCAATGCATATCAGTTTAGACGCGGCCGCCAGGACAAAAGGAAGTGGCGGCAATGTTGGCAGGATAATCAGGTGGTCGAGTGCAGGATCCTGTTGAGCCTTTCTAACTCCCTGCCCTACTTGCCCAATCCATCACTATATATTCACTATTTTACACCCTTCAACACATTTATTTATAACATATACTGCGTCTTCCATTATCACTTTCTCGTTTATATATCACTTTGTTACATTATTTTAAAATATAAATACATTAAAATATACAATAAAATAAATCTAAAAATTCTATTGTTAAAATGTATTTAATCTTACTTTAAAACCATATCTAAAATAAAAATTTATACCGTACATTACGTAACACCTGTGAGTTATTCACTATTAGGTACACATTTTTAATAAAGTTTATTAACAAAATAATAATTTAATTAATAATTATAATTTACATAAATAAAATTTTATTTGTCAGTACAGATTGGTGAACATAAGAAACATAGTTGCAGAAAAATTAACTTGCTTGATTAATTAATAGCTTATAATTTCATATAAATTAAAATCATATTGAAATAATTTTATAACCATTATAAAACTAATATATAATTTTGTATTTAAAATTAAGTTAATTTATTCATTGTTATAGAGGTTTGTTTCCTCAGAAAGTCTTTGACTTTCTACTTCTTGTTTCTTTAATTTTAAAAGACTATTTTTTTAATGTGTAGTCTATCTGATTGCTATATATTTGCTGCATTTTTTCTTTCTCAGATGTTTATTGAATATAGCTATTTGTATGTTTTTGTTCTTTTAGTGATTACTTTTGATAGATAAATAGTGTTTTTTCTAGTTTAGTATATTATCACTGTTTGTGTAAGATTTTTATATTATTTAGGTATTATAAACTGTATTCAAATTAATCAATTTGGATCTTAAATTCCTATTTTGTCGTACTTATATATATATATATATTTCCAACCAAATTGATGGATTAGAAAAACATTTGAAATGATTTTCTGAGTACTAAATAGCGCACATTCTTTGAAAACAAAATGCACTAGCGTATATGTTGGTCAAACTGGCTAAAGTCTTGAAACACAATACACAAAACATTTTAAAGTCACTTGGAACAAATCGATTGAGTCTCGATAGAGAGTAGAGAGCTCATTTGATCTTGATCAAAAGTCACATGACGGACTGAACCGAGCTAAACCGAAAAACGGAAAAATTAATGCTGAAAATCTGCTCTCATATCGTACAACAAAGATGATAATTTGATGTAAAAGATTTGAAATAAGAGCACACCACTTTCTTTCATTTATAGCAAAAATGTTTTTAATACACTTTGGAAGGCATTGCTTTTGCTTTGAACTCTAATGCACGCCGGTCTATGACAAAGATTTGGACTTGACTCATGTGGCTTTATGTTTTGAATCAAATTGGCCGTCCAGTATGAAAGAAATCATTGCAGAATGTCGCGTTGTCTGTCTTCATGAAAAAAGGTCTAATGTTATTCTTATTCCAAAAATTGAGAAGGATTGACATTTTCTACAGAATTAACGCCCGATCAGTCTTTTATCGACCTTAAAAGTAAGGTGGTTGAAACTGTAATCTAGATAGAATCCGGGATCACATAGCGGCTGAAAATTTGTTTTCAAATCATAAACATGACTTCAGATATGAAAGAACCTACCAATTAATCAGAGTGATTGATATTTTTTTTAACAAGCCAATGTGCAATGGCGTTATTGTCTTTGACATTGAAAAAACCTTTCATAAGGTTTGGCACCAAGGTCTACTCCCAAAACTCTAACATCTTAGGTTCAATCTAAGATTAATACAACTGCTTCCTAGTTGAAAAAAGATATCTAGCTTTAAAACTGCTTGGACGCGTGTTTATCTCTTGCACAATCAAAGCAGGGGTTCTCAGATGCTCTTTATTGTTTGTATCAGACATACCATGCATGTACAGTACGCCGACAATGCAGCACGGATTTATGCTTTAGGCAACCAAAAATTATCACGTTTCAAGCGGCTTGTGGGGCATTTAGAAACTTGGCTAAAGCATTAGAGGATATAAATCAGCTCTAAGAAGAACAAGGTTATTCTATTTTCAAAAGAAATTTTTGTTAGCTTCTCACAAAATGTTTGTTAGCTTTTGTCTAAACCCGGAATATTAAAATTTGTACAAGGTGGGTCAGCATGTAGACTTTATATTTAGGATGGCACTCAGCGAATTGGAACAAAAAAAAAGGACGAGCTTTGATTTTAAGAAAGCTGTTCTTTAAGACGTTGGGCAAGTTTATTGTTTGCTCTGGGAGCTCAGATCAAGACGACTTTATAAACCAGAGTGAAAATTTGCCAGAACCGACCTCGAATACTTTTAGATGTAAACTACATTGAGACTCTTCTCCAGCTTCTGCGCTCGTACGCACGCCAGTCTATTTTTTTGTTGCGTTTCTGCATTTTGTTGACGGACAAAACTAAGGCCTTGTACAACCGCAACAATACTTCTCTCCGAGCACCTCAGTTGATATTGGCCAAGCACTTGATCACGTTTAATTTTACTGAGCAGGAAAGCAAAATCTGTCTGTAACTGTTGATGTTGTTTGTTTGTTCATTTTTACCAACTTCAAAATAATGTTTTTTTTCTAACTTTCCGGGCAGACGTCGCTTTCCCATATCTGATTGCAGATTTCCAGCAACCCATCCGTTATGAATTGCTGAATAGCTTGATAAGGTACTTTGTCTGGTCTTGGTGTGAAAGAAGTACTCATGCCATTTATAGTCGTTTTCAACTTTTTTGAAGATAAAAAGAGATGTTTGAACCGACGGACCAACCAGCGCAAAATTCTTACTATTTGATTTTGGTGGGATTAGACTGGCTTGAAAACCTTGCTAGCCTGTGCGGCTAAGACAACATGTACGGGGGACGGACTATCTGACTTGTTTGACAATGGTTTTAATTGCGATAATGATTGTTGCCGTAAAGGTTTTCTAATACATACGATAAACGTGTGGCTAGACGTGGAGATGACATAGATAAATCAATTTCCAAAAAAATGTGTACTTTTACCTTCAAAGTGTGTGAAGAAACCCGTGTTGAAGAAGACTGCGCCGTTTTGATGGAGAAGATTTTTTATCAAGCAAGCTTCCGTGACTTTTCTCAGGAAACCCAAAAACGGATTGTAGGCGTTAAAATTGTTTACCAAAAAGTAGGGCTGTAAAAACTGCAAAATAAGCTTTTGTATACTTTCCAAAGTCCGGAAGATAAAGGTTGCATAATTGTGGCTTTTATTGGAAGGGTAAGCCGAATTGCTATTGCTTGAAGTCTAGTTCTGAGGGTTATTTCCGTAAACGGTAATTTTTTTTTTCAAATAGGGTTGCAGTTTACTGTACTATTATTTCTGTAATTTTAAACAATTTCGAAATAAATAACACGTAACAGACGGACAGCTATTTGTAATGTATTATTATTTTATGTAGTTTTCTGTACAATATAGTTTTTAGTTGGTATTATTATTGTAATTGTGTTATTATTATATTATTCTTAAGTTGGTATGGTATATTATAAAAGTTGAATGTCACATAATATGTTTTTTTTGCTTGTTGTATAGTTACGAATAAACATTAAAACAATACACTATTTAAATAAATTAATACATAACAAATAAATCACCAACGTTGTAAAGAGACTTTAGTGTTTGGATGTAGACAAGGTAAAAAAAATAATAATAGCACAGATGACATTAGAATTGTATAGTACTCTAATGCCAAAACCAAAAAATAAATACAACTTAATACAAATATTATAGATGACATCGGAGATGTAAATTGGCGGTTTCTTTGTTGCATGAAGCTCCCGGTTTTTGCTTACTGCAAAACTAAGAGACGGTAAAAAATTATTGATTAGCTTGTTTACGTCTACTGAGCTCTTTAATGCAGTTGCAGCTTTAGCGTATGGCTATTGGTGTAGAGACTAAAACCAATTTGCTTTCTTTATAGTACGTTCGTTTTTTTTTTGTCATTATCTATTTAACAGCAATTTTTTTTAATATATTTTGAACAATTACGAGATCTTTTCAGCAATTGATGCACGTAATTGTCTGTTTGGTTTTGCTATATTTTTGCAAAGGCTTTACACATGCACATATCAGCTCCTTTGAGCAACGTGCAGCTGTGTAGCCAAACCTCTGACATTTTAAGCAACGCATTGGCGTTGGAATATATGGCTTAACTGCGAGGCTATAAAAAACTTCTTTTACGTTGGTAAATGTCAGGATATCAGTCTACCATAAACAATGCCTTTATATGAATTTAACAGTTTTATGAGACTGTGACGTTTATATCTACAATACATTTCAAAAATTGTGCTGGATGAGCGGCTGACAGTTTCTACAAGAAGGCCATCTCTGATTTTCTTGATATATTTGGTATCATCGATCAGTCTGTACAACGCTCTACTAATTTAAAAGAGGTTAATTTTGCCAAAGTTGCATTTCTCTCTAGAGACCAAGAACAGGTCCTGCCATTTCATCATTGGCACTAGTAATTGGAAAAATACATTTGGATTCTGCTTATTGACCCATCCGGCATGGGTTCAGCCTTCTTTCCACGACAAGGTAGTACTCACGATTGGAAATATAATATTATTTATTTTTACATATGTTTTTAAATTAAATTCAATTTGTCTATTATATAAAAGTTTTGATAAATGTTTTTCATTGTCAGCTTTAATTGTTAATAAATTGATTGATTACTTTTACAAATATATAAGAAATTAATAATATAATAAAGTTCCACAAAATGAAATAGATAGATAAATAGATAAAATCTTCTATAAGACGTGCAAGTGTCGGATTCATTTCTTTAGGTTGAAATGCCTACCGACTAAAACTGCCCAATATTGAATGCCAATGAAAATTTGAGACTTTGCGGCTCATGTTTTCTTTGCTTTGTTAGATTTAGTAAGTAATATTTAGCCTTATAGGCTGCGGTGAGAAGGTGGGTAACATGATCCCTGTTAGTACTTTATTAGTAGATTGCGGCGGTTTACCAGGCGTTTATAAAAGAAAGTCTCTTTGTCTGGCTCAGCAAGTTGGGCCAAATCAGGGTTCGGATGAAACGCGAGATTATCAAAGTACTGTACGGCTAAAGTTTCAATGTGTTGGCGCAGAAGAGGCATTCCTAAGTCCGCCTAAATATCCTTGTTTTAACAGCACCATGAACACCGAGGAAGCTTTTCAAAGTAGTACTTTAGAATGCCTTGAGACGATTGAGGTGACATCACAAGGCCGTGCTCCAGATCGGGGATGCGTATGTTAGCATAGGCCTGATGATAGAAGTGCCGGGTTTTATTCCGAATCGACATACCGTTGTTTTGACGCAACATCGGAACAAGAAGAATTTTTGCCAATCTGGCTTTATCAAGAATAGACTGCACGTGTAATTTATACGTGAGTACCTTGTCTAAGGTAACCCCAATCAGAAGTGATCTTACGTCGTGTAAAGAAAACAGCCTTGCTTTTCTCTGGGTTAACTTTGACTCGGCATTTGTCCAACTATTTCCAAGTTATCGGTGGCTTTTTGTAGGTTCAAAATGATCACATCAAATGTACTTGAAAAGAATAGAAGAGCTGTACCATCAGCAAATTGTGCCATTTTGACCCCGTGTGACAATCCCGAAGGCATATCGGCGACGTGTAGGTTAAACAGCAGCGGAGATAAAATAGACCCTTGAGGCACCTCTACCTCTATCTGTTGAGAAGTAAATATATGATCAGAAACTCTGACTGCCAGTGTTCTGCGGTTTAGATACGAAGCTATCAGCCTCACAAGACGCAGATGGAATTTATTGCTGAACAATTTAAAAAGAAGGCCCTTGTGCCTGACCTTAACGAAGGCTTTTTTGACGTCGAAAAAAACCACCCCTGTGATCTTTTTCAGTCTAAAACTCTCGATAATATGATCCATCACTCGGTTTATTTGATGAACAGCTGAACGGCCCTATTTTAGCTTCCGTGTGTTCCTGTAATCTGTCTAGGATCACCCTTTCTATGACGTTACTTAAGGTGCATAGTAAACTGATGGGCCGGTAATTTTCTGGAAATGTCCGGTTTTTCCTAAGTTTGGGGATGGTTATCACCAGTGAGCTTTTCCATTCTGAAAGAAAGTGCCCAGTAGAAAGTTTTGTGTGAGAACGATTTTAAAGCTCTGTTCGTTATCTTATTGGAACCAGCGGCGGTTTGAACTTTAAATTTTTTAATAATTTTTTTGATTCGTGACAATCAAACGTTTTCTAGCTGTTTGGCGTCGTCTTCGGCGTTCAGTAAGTTTTTGACTGCTCTGTGGATTCGATCGATATGATCCAAATCTGTGTCATTTGTGTATACCTCGGAACATTGGAGTTTGAAACGCCTCAGCTTTTCTCTTATTAGAATATTGAATCGCATTTTTGCCAAGAATAGCTAGAATGGGGACTTGCCTATTGCGTAAGGCCTTGGAGATCCTCTACATTGGATGATCATCCTCTGTAAAAGTTTCCAAGGTATTTTGCCAGCATAAATTTTTGTGCAACCTTATCGCTTCTTTAACTTCGTTGTGGAGTGTATTAATGGTTTTGCGGTCTCTGGGGTCGCAATGCCTCTGTCATTGACGTTTGGTGGCATTTCTGCGTTGTATCAATGACTTTGTGTCGCAAAATAGTCCTAGAGGATTATCGACGCGGATCTGAAGGGCCATTTCCGTGGCTTTGCGAATTTGATTAGTAATAGTTTCGACGGCTTTTTCGAGATCATCGACAGTTCTTACTGGTGCTAACCTGCTTATGCTCTTTTCCATGGTACAAAAAAAGAGAAGCCAAGCCGTGCGAGATACGAATCTTCCTCCTTCACCTGTCCTCGTAGAACTCCTGTATTACTGGGTCGTGATCAAAGCTCATTTCATTGACAACGCGTAAATCTTATCTTAAGTTGACGTTCTTCAATATTGCTATGTCAAGCACGTCCCTTATGTGACCGATACTGGTGGATTTATCCGCGCCCACCACTTGCAAAGGAAAATATAGAATAATTTAATATGTAATACTGCTCAAATAATTTCTTTTCTATAAAAGTTTAATAATATTATATGTTGTATGTAGAAATAATACATGTTCATACTTCATACTAATTTATACTAACCAGCAAAAATTAATTTATTACTCTTCAAATTTAAATGGATAAACTCGCCTGCTCTGACAATTTGGTTAAAATCGAACTTCGCTCTATGGACATAATTTCATTACATCAATTTGCAATTTATTGAATATTGTATACAAAGCCATTTATATTAAATTGCGGCAATTAAATAATTCGTGTATATGCACTTCGATACGTCGCTACATGCATTTAAGCGTGACATTGGCAGACCACCTGCATTAATAAAGGGAACCATTGATAATTCGTTTACCGTATTAACATGCACCATAATTACATAGTTCACTATAGATAGGAATAAATGTGATTATATCAAACGTATATAATGCTAAATAATTATCATCGTTGCGTGTTGCGGATTCCCAATAGACGAATTAGTGCTGCGGTCCGGTTGTCGAACGTGACGTACATTTGCCAATTGGAGCGTTAGTTATGAGAATATTTATTAGTGGATAAACAATACAGACCGTTTATGATATGTCACAATATTGAGTTATGTGTTTTATAGAGTAAGATATTATTATATAATACTGAACATCCACTGATAATATAGTATTTGTTTCAATTTTTATGTAATATTCCATTTATAAAATATTAATAATTACTATGCATATGTTCTAAACTTTCTTATTTGTGGAGTTATAAAAATTTATTAGAATAATTTCTATTTTGCTGTATCATGTCAAACAATCACTTCGATTTAACAGTAACAGTCGATATCTATATTATGAATAAATCAGAAAATTTTTAATTTAGTTTGAATATACATTTTAAAATATTAAATTATTTAATATTTTAAATCTTTTGCATGTTTAAAATGATAACAAAATAAATCCGATTCGAAACATATGTGGCTATAAAATTGAAGTCAATCTTATACAGAGAATGTCAAATGGACAATTGGAATGAAACCAGGCGCATAAGTTCATCTCGTTGCAGAACATAAACTTTTCATTGTAAACGGAAGGGTGCATCCGCACACACATGCCGAGACCGCAGTCGGTGCAAGAAGGGTAAACACTGCATTGTTGTCCACATGAGGGCTTTGCACTCAGGCGTGACGATGCCAGATGCCCACCTTGCACCACCAAAACTTATTACAATTAATTATCTTTTAGCTTGTCTTGTTTGATTTATAATACCTCACCCTTTATGCATTTAGCCCCAACTCAGATTTTCTAAATTATACCCTCTTTGTGTGGTATATAACAAGCAAGTGTAATCCTCAAGTGTTTATTATAACTATAGAAACAATATTGACATATATGTTGTTATTTCATTCATTATTTTATAATTTAACCAAAAATCCAAAACATTTTTTTCACACATTTATATTGCTTACAATTATAATTATAGTATTTATTATCTCAACCTACATAAGTTAAAAGAATATTGATTTTTGATTTATAAATTTTAAAAATAACCAAAAACCAAATAAAAAATAAATTATGTTATAATTATACACAATGTATCAACATCAAGTTAAATTATGTGTTTACTTTTAAATGTTAATACACATACATAGAACATTAAGTTAGAGAGCAAAACAAATATACTGAGATGCCAAATGTTATAAAAAGTTTATAATTTATTTATTTTGAAAATTAATGTGTTGTGCTGTTTTCTCAGATTTTTTGCTTGACATTATTATTAAATTATTTTTTAGCATATGCATAAGCCAAACTTTAGAAGTAGAAATAAAGACTAGATAAATATTAGAAACATACAAGATAAGGGATTTATACTTACTTGGCCAATGTTGACTTGTTGCCAGCCCAACACAAAGCCCAAGTTATGGTCCTTTGACATAAATCTGTTTATTTATTTCTTTTTTTGCAAAACCTAGTTGATAAATTAATGGTAGCAATCTTGCGTGGCTCAGTATGAAATATTTTTTATTTAAAGTAATAGAAACTTTATTCTCTAGTTAGTATTCTCTTTTGTTTATAATCAATGATGAACTATCACTTTTGTTGACCATAGGTAATTATACAAAATTGTTATAATAATAAATAGGATTTATCTTTACGGATTTTTCAAAGCATTTAACAGGGTAAAAAATGTATTTATATTGCAAAATTTATGAATTTTAATAAACAGATTGTCATATGGTTTCAATCATTTATACCTGCACATTCACAATATGTTAAAGTGAACTTATTTATTTTAAAAAGTTTACTGCACCAGTTTGGGTTCTTTAAGATACATACTGTGCATCTGTATTGTTTTTACTTTTTGTAAACGTTATATAATAATAATAATAATAATAATAATAATAAAAATAAATTATTTTCTTGCCATTGCCATAAACTATTACTTTACTCCACATCTATTTTGCTAGTATATTTTTTGTTTGTTTTTGTGTATTTTAAATTATCAAGGTATTTTAAGATATTATTTTTCATAATAATTGCATATTTCTTGTTGTACCATGATTCATTCAATCTTGTTCTTTTTTCTTTCATTTTTATATCTTTATTTTTAAAGTTTTGTATTCATTTTTATCTTTTAATTTTTTTTAAATATGACCGCTCTTTTTACTGCTTTTACTTTTATTTTATCTCTTTTCACTTTTTTAACACAATATATGCTGGGATTTTTTAATTTAATTCCAGTACCCATTTCCAGTATTTTGTCTGTATAACTTCTAATTTATTTTGTTGTCAAACTAGAATATCAAACATAGTCTTTTTTATTTTTGTTCATTCAAACTTTCTTTCACTTATTTCTCTGTCATACCACCTAGTTTGTCTTTCTTGTTACCTCTTATATGTACTCATTCTTGCCGTTATTCGCACTGAATATATATCTTAAATATTTCTCTCCCTTTTCTAAACATTATAATTTTTGTTATATTAACATTTACTCTAAACATCTAATTATTTTTTAAATTTCTTTTTCCACAATTACTATGTCGTCTGCGTATGCTAACGATTTTACTTTTATTTTACCCACTACAGCTCAACTTGCTTGTGGAAGACTTAGATTTTCTTCTGTATCTGTAATATATGTAGCAAACAATTTAAGACTGATTGGGTATTTCTATGTCACACCGTTTGTTGTTATTTTTACTCATTCTACCATTTACATATTTTTTTTACGAGATGCTTACTAATACCATATTCTCTCAGATATATCATATATTTCTTCCTATCTATACTATCAAAAACTGCTTTAATAAGGTTTAAGAACAACGCATATATTTTTTTGTTGTTTACAGCCAATACTTTTTCAACTATAAGATTAAGTTTATATAAGTTGTTTATAGTACTCCCTCTAAACCTTGCCTCAATATTTCTTACATTTCTAATTGTTCATTTAGTCTTTCCTCTAGCGTCATGGTATATATCTTGTATTTTAACATTCGGTCAATTAGAAATAAATTTGATGTAATCTGCTTGTCTGAGCACTGACTATTTAGGAACGAGGCCGATGGCTTTAGAATATTTGAAATGTCCGTAATTTTACATTTCTCAAGAACGGATTTTATACACGGAGGCGTGATGATTCTTGCAAGGGACAACTTAACGTGCGTTCCCTTAAATATTACCAACTTTTCTTTGGAAATGCACTGTGAAATTGTTGGCATTAAAATATGTGAGATGAACTGCATAATACTCAACGTATATCGTTCACCTGAGGGTGATTTTAATTTGTTCTTAAAAATGTTATCTGATGTTTAAAAAAAATAATTTAATTACTGCCTATTTTGTTTTAATCGGAGATTTTAATGTCAGATTTAACGGTATTGATCCTAACAAGACACGTCTTATTTATTTTCTTAGAAGTTATAGTTTAGAAAGTAGCTTTGTTTTTCCTACTAGGCCAGAGACTTGTTTAGATAATGCGTTTACAAATGCATACTTTAAAAGTATATGCATTTCCATCTCTGTTGGATCACCTAACATTATCTATTAAATGCATATTGTAAAAGTTGGTAAAGGAAGATGAAGTTATAACCCAGCGACCAGTTACAGCACAAGTAAAGGTCAGTTTTAATTGTATGGGCTCATTCTGCAAAGAAGCAATTTTTTGCGTTGCAACGTAGAGCAATCAGAGTAATTACGGGACTAAAATATAAAGACGATTGCAAATTATTTTTTATAACATTAAAAATACTCACTGTGCCTAGCATATACTTACTAGAATGCTTAAAGTATATTTGACTTAATTCAGAGGTCTTCTCTATTCACGAAGAGAAACATAGTTACAATGCCAGAGGCAAGGGCAATCTCTGTTCAAGTTATTTGAGACTTAATAAAACACAAAAAGAGGTCAATTTTTATTATATTTTTAAGGCATTTGTATGTTTGTTAAATTTTTAAACATTTTAAATTAGCACTATTTTCTATTATTTTAAATGTGTTGTTACTACAAAAGTACTTATAGATTTACCTGTGATATTCAAGAACGTAACAAACATATCTAGTCTTATTTATTTTTTAGATAATATTATTATTTTTAATATTGTTTTTTATATATATTTTTTTATATTTTTATATATATTTTATTATTGTATTATTTTTATATTATTTTTAATTTTTATTTATCTTCCTTTTATTCATTGTATCTAACTTTATAATAGATTTGTAAATTTAAATTGTTGTATTATGCAGTTTGTGAATATTACACATTCTTATACTTCGTAATACATAATACGGAAAGTAAGATAATTTACGAACTTTTCGGTTAAAGTAAATAAATATATTATATTTTTATTATTTTAAAAATTTTCTGACGATGCTGCAGGTATCTAATATAACTGCACGCTTCAATTGAATGTAGATCTTTTTCTCCAGTTTTAATTCTTTTAAGGCATTATGTAATGTCAGTGGAATGATGCCGGTAGCAATAGGAATTATACGTATTTTTTTCATGTTCCAAAGTTCTTCAATTTCTATAGATAAATTTGTATACATAGTAATTTTTTCTGTGTATGATTTTTGTAAATTGTTTTAACTCGGAATTGTAATATTAATCAAAAATGTGACTTTGTTAATTGTATCGACAAACATTATATCCGGGCGGTTGTGGCTTATTGATTGGTCTGTTAAAATCGTTCTATCCCAATATAATTTGTAATTTTTATTTTCCAAAATTTTATCTGGTGTATATTTATAATATGGTTTTTTATCAGAGCCTATATAATTTTGAAAAGCAATCTTTTAGTGAATAATTTCAGCTACATTATCATGTTTATTTTTATATTTGGTGTTTGCAATAATAGAACAACTTGATATTATGTGCTGTATATTTTCGTTATGACTTTTTGCACTTTCTACATTTGTTGTCTTGTGTTCCGTCTTTGATAATGTTAATAATCTTTCTGATGCTGATCTAGGATGATACAAATTTGCCAAAGTTAGTAATTTATTAGGTTTTTTTTAAATCTTTAATTTTTGTATTTGTCCAATTTATTATACCAAAAGAATATATAAGTATGAGAATTGAATAACTATTAATAATTGCTTTCATAATGTTTTTGCTATTTAACTTAATTTTTATTTATCATTTTTTTGTTTGTTTTTGATCTATTAATTTTGATTGGTTCATTCCTAAATATTTGTATACTTCATCCTCTAAAAGTCCTTTTATTTCTTGGTTATTTTGTAGTTGGTAGTTTAATAATTCACGTTTATAATAATAATAATAATATTGACAGTTTTTAATTTATGAGCTAAGTTTTGTTGAGTACTGCTGTATAATTTTATGTTATCCATATATATATATAAGATGAGTTAAATTGCAGATAGTTCTTCTGTTGTTTTTAATATTAAATCCATAAGTAGTTATATTAAACAGAACCAAAGTGGACTTAATGAGTCTCTTTGATATATTCCTCTGTTTATCTTAATTTAACTAGTAATTATGTAATTATTTTCTTTGTATAATTTTATTATAATTTGCCAAAAAGACATAGTGGCAGTTAAAAACTTTATAATAATTAGATCAATTTTATAAATTTTAAGAATTTCAACAAACCATGTATGAGGTACTGAGTCAAAAGCTTTACAGTAGTCAAGTAAATATTTCTTTTCTTTTTGTATGCTTGTTTTATTATTACTGAATCAATTATAAGTTGTTTTTTGCAACCTAAGTATTTTATTTCTATCACAATGATTATATATTAGTTAACTGTGACATGCTGTGGTAATTTTATAGATAGTTGGTAGACAGGTTATTGGACTATAATTACTTGGATCTTTTGCATTTCTTTTTTTGTATATTAATGAAGTTACTCTTTGCGTGAAAAAATGCGGAACATTTTTGAATATTTTATAAATTGTTTAAGTTAATATTGAATGTATAGAGTCAAATTTTTTATACCAGTAATTATGTATACCGTTTATTCCTGGAGTTTTTTAATTATGAGTATTTTTTATTACTTCTGTAATTTCATTTTCTGATAATTCTATAAATTGCATATTATTTATATTTTCTGCATTTAGTTTTTCATTATTTAGCCAGCTAGCGTTTTTGTTACAAATTACGTTTTTTGACCAAATATTAGACCAGTATAGTTCTATATCAGTTTTAGTTGGAGTTTCATTATTTGTTTGTTCTAAATTTGTTGAATTTATATATCTATAAAAAGTACCTTTTTTGTTTCTAAAAGATTATTTTCATATTTACGTTTAGTACAGACTTTGTATCTTTTAAGTCTTTTAGATAAAACTGTTAATTTTTGTTTTAATGTATCTAAAAATTCTTCAATTTTATTATTTGGTGCATCGTATTTAGTATGTATCTGATAAATGTTGTAATTTTTTAAATTTTTTTGTTTATGTGGTTAGATTGATTTCCATTTTTATATTGTTAAAGTTTATTGACATTACTTTGTCGCAAAAGCTTGCGAGAGAGTAGGTGGAAGCAAGCAATAATTAATTTCCATGATAACAAAATCAATTCTTGTTTATTCATTTATAAAAATCAATTATAATATTCATAACGGTAACGGAAATTTTTAACTAAAATAAAAAACCTATAAAAAAATCAGTACAACGCAATACATAATTTTTAATAAAACTTGCCAACATAACTTTGTTCACTTGCAATAAATGTATAAAATATTAAATTAAATCCGCACTTACCTAGTTGCAATGTTTTTTTTAATTTGGTAAGGCCTTTTAAACAACAGCAAAAACTTTTTGGTCTCCTGATTCAGAGCGGAGGAAATAGGGTTTGCTTTAAGCCACACTAAATCGCCTGTCTTAAAACTGGAAAACACGGTACTGGAACCAGCGGAATCACGCTTCTGAGCACGTTTTTTTAAATTATCAGCTGCCAACACTAGTTGGATGTAAGGTTGGAACCGAGCAAGTTCGGGAAAGTACTCCGCGATAGGAGACTGGGGAAGTCAACCAAAATGTAGCTCACAAGCGGAAAACCTGGTCGATTCATGGGTCACACTGTTTAGTAGCACGTTAACTTTGGAACAAAACGTGTCCAAGTAGTATGCTTGGAGGCACAATACGTGAGAAACAATCGGCCAAGTTTGCGCATAACGCGCTATACGGGATTGCCTTGTGGATGTCTCACTGATGCAAAAACGCACTAAATAGAATTTTTTTGCAAGAATTCTGGCCACCGTTTTGTTTAAATTGGGTTCCCTGGTCACAAAGAATCTTTTCAGGCTTTCCTATCTCTGGAATATACCGTTTGCATAATCGGTTAATTATTGTTGCGGTGGTAGCCCGTTTAATTGGGTATAGTGTCACAAATTTAGAGAAAACGTCAAAAACCACAAAAATATAACAGACACCACCCGTAATCGAGAAAGAGAACCGAAAAAGTCCAATGAAACAAGTTCATTAGGTTTGGATGGAATAATTGGCTCTAATTGAATTTTAGGTAAAAGAGAATGCTTATTCTGTTGACAAGTAAGACAACAGCAAAGCACTCGTTTAATGGATTGGAACATTCCCGACCACTATAAATTACGACGAATTGCGCACTAAGTCTTGTACACCCCAAAGTGACCATAACACTGATGATACAAAGTTATAAAATCATCGACAAGAGACTTGGGAATACACAAAAGAGGAGTGGTAACTTCATCATGTCGAATGAATAACAAGTCTTTGCTAAGTAAGAAACGATTACCGGATTCAACCAGTTTACTTGTCTCGCTCAGCCGGGCATCTAGAGATTGTGCTGCCGAGAAGCGCGCTAACAAAGGAGCGGCTGATGGCTAGGAAATGCACCGGCACACTAGAAAAAACTTTTTGACAGAAAAAGGAAAACGCACCGGCGGATAACGGAAAAGTACGTCGGCAATAAGATTATTCTTACCAGGGACGTATTTCACCACAAAATCAAAATCTTGCAAAACCAACACCCACCGTGAAATACGCGGAGACAATAAGCGGCAACTATTTAACCAAAGCACGGTGGTCAGTGAGTACCGTAAAACGCTTTTCTAACAAGAACACCTGCCATCGCTTCATACAGGAGACCACCGCTAACAATTCCTTTTCCGGAGTAGAATAGCGACGTTCTCGTTCAAGCAGGAGCCGGCTGAAGTAGCTTTTTATTTGTTTGCCCACATCAGTTATCTGAAACAGAATAGCGCCAATACCGACGTCACTAGCGTCGCACTGCACATAATAGGGTATATTGGCGTTTGGGTGATATAAAAGAACTTCTTCCGATAGTTTACGTTTTACACACAAAAACGCGTTTTCCGGATCCTGCCCCCAATTCCAATCCTTTTCGAAGTAGACGCGTCAACGGTTCGGTGGTGAAAGAGAATTTTTCCACAAAAGCACGGTCTAAGTTAATTAATGCCAAAAACGCTTGCGTCTGCCAAACGTTGGTAGGAGCTGAAAAATCACAAATGACCTGGATCCGATTGGGATCTGGTCGGATGCCTTCCGAATCAACAAGGTATCCAAGAAAGTTAAGGCGTAGACTAAAAACCTTGCATTTGTCAAGTTTGAGTGTAAGGCCCGCATCCTGTAACCGGTTCAAAACAAGATCTAAGTGACGAAGGTGTTTTTCAAAACTTGATAAAGAGATAAAAAGATCATCTACGTATGCATGTGAAAGACTCGACCGCCGTTTTTAGCCCGAAAGGCAGCACGTTAAACTAGTAAGACTTAGTACCAACTTGAAAACCAGTAAAACTTTGGTAATTCTTTTGGATTGGTATTTGCCAATAAGACGCAATCAAATCCAATGACGACAAGAAACGAGAGCCATTGAGCGTAGAAATAATGTCTTTGATAGGCCGAGAGAGTTCGCAATCTGATTCAGTAATCGAATTAATATCGACATAACCAAACTGAACCGTCTCGTTTTACTGTCGTCATAAGAGGACTAGAGTAAGGCGTATTGGATCTTTCAATTATCCCCAACAGTTCCATTCGATCTATCTCGGCTTGGACAGCGGGATGGGATATTGCTTAACGGAAAACGGCATCAGGTAGTTTAGTTTAATTTTGTGCTCATACAGATGAGTCCGACCAGGCGTATTTGAAAAAACTGCACGATGCTTGTTAAGTAGATTACAAAAAGCCAACTTTTGATTTTTCGAAAGCTCAAGAGTATCTACAACTTCCTTGAAATCCAACTCAACTGTAGGTTGAGTTGCTGGTTGTCCGCAATTAATTGAGCAAACTTGCAAAGACATTATTTTGAGACGCAAAAGTTCGTGAGAAACCGAAATTGCTTTAATTACAATAGGAAGAGACTGACATTGGAACTGTATATTCTTTTCATTGCAATGAATAACAGCCTTAAAATGTGAAAGAAAATCTTTTCCAAGAATTATTGGATAGGTTAATCCGGGAACAACCAGAAACTCATACTCAGCTTTAAGGTTGGGTAAATTAAACGGCAAAAGCACTTGATGAGTGACTTTTGACTTTTGACGGTCGGTTGTTTGCAGCTCCAGTGATTCTCACACTTTGTACGTTGAATACCGGCAAATTAATAAATAGGACGTGAATTTGATGGAAAGTCTCTAACGAAAGACAACTGACTTCACTTCCTGTGTCAACGAGCGCCGAAAATTCAATTTTCAATTTTCAAATTTAATAGAAATGATAGGAGTTTTAAAATTAGGTTTGTGAATAAATTTACAATCATCTTTTAAAAGATTATCCGAAGGGTTTTGGTTTATAAAAGTACTGGTCCTAGTTGAGACATTGACCTTTGAACCTACAAGATCGTGTCGGTTTTGTTTCCCGGCCTTTCAACCTGATTGCCGACTTATAGGTCAGCGTTGGCAACTGTATGGGTAGTATTGGGATTAGCTTGAATAGGTCGTAAATTATTCCTAGTTTGGGGCGTATTTGTATTACGGTTAAAATTACCAGACAAACTATTCGGGTTATTTGGTAAAGTTGAAAATGCATGATTTTGGGCAATGAATTCTACAGTGCGTAATTTTTGCAACGCATTTCGAATGTCCACAGCGCCAACAAGCGAGGTTCCAACATGTGTGGGAAAATGCCGTGCTATTAATTGAACAAGATGTTCGCCACCGTAAGGAGGTATTAAAAATTGTGCTTCGTTCATTAGCTTAAACATATAGGACGAATATGTACCATCTTGCCTGTTTACATCTGTTAAGAAATCTTTGTTTTCTGAATACTTTTAATGTTATATTAACAACATGGTAATTCCAGAGAAGACCATGCAAGATTATAACATGTAGAAGAAAATTGAAGGAGATTTAAATTTGTTGTTTAGTTTAATAATTGTTACTAATAACAATTTGGATATTGATTTTGATACAGTAACAAGTTGAGTTTTTAAAGTTAAAATTTAGGTATTGTTTTGAAATCTGTGTTTATAGATGCTACAGATTATAACCTAAAAATTTCAAGACATCCTGCTATATTTGTCGAAATGATCTTTGAAACGTATGAAGTATGAAAGGTGCTATCATATAAATACTAAAAATAGAATTTTTAGTTATTTATAAAAGTTTATTAATGTAAATCAAACATTCAGTTAGTAAAAGAGTAGAACCTTGAAGAACACCAGCATTTATAAATTTGGGTCAGAGTTAAAACCATCAATTCTAAATATATTTTTTCTTTTGTCAAGAAAACTATTGATAAGATTTACAGATTTATGATTATGACCTGTACAATGAAGTTTGTTGATAAGATTGAGATGCCATATCATATAAAATGCATTAGAAATGTCTAGAGCTACTCCAAAGTTTTTTACATGTTTGGCTAAAGTAGAATTATATTTGTGACTAATATAAGTCAGAAAATCTGTTGTCAAACTTTTTGATCAAAATCCATATTGAGTATCTAAAATGAAGTTATTTTGTTCTAAGTGGATATTAATATCGTTTTCAAAAATTTTGACAGATTGGACAATAATGCAATTGATCTATAATTTGATGAATCAGATTTGTCTCTCTTATTAGGTATAGGTTAAACATTTTGCAATTTTTCATCTGTTTTAGAATGTTTCTTTTTTGTATAACAGGACAAATTTAAGAAGATATCTTTTAACAAACCGTTAACTAAAATGAATTTGACCCATCATTTTACGATTAGCCGGCATTGTAAGTATAACACTAAAGATTTAGAATAGTAGAATTAGATGCAAAAAATCTGCTTTTTCTTTTGGATCAGTCTTTTGAAGATTGCAATAAATTTATTGTTTTATAGAAATTTTTGAGGTAAACTTGGATAGTTTATAAACATTTTAACCATAACAAATATGTGTTATTATATAATCTGTTTAACTGTGACTTGACTACAAGTTGTAGTTTTTTAACTATTGAGTTTTCCAATAAGAACTACCTAATTTTTTAATTAAATAAAACACAAATTTATAAAATATACATACTTTTAAATAAATAAAAATTGTCTAAAAACGTCTATGACAAAGACTGTTTATTAAAAATATTGAATTGAATTAAAGCTGTCTAAATTTTAAATACCGTGAAGTTAATTGTAACTGTAAACAAAGTGTTATGCAAACTATAAATTGTACAGGAAAAAATCTCTGCATTTTTTGTTGGCTTATATCAATAGCGTACATGCACTCAACAGTATAATCAATCATTGACAACGTTATTCAATAGAATAAAATTATTTTTTGCAAGTACATGTTTTAAAAGCTAAACAAACAAAGAAAGTGCAAAATATATAAAAAGTGCCATTTTCGTAGAATATCTTGAAATGTTTGAGTGATTTTTAAAATATAATATTAAAAATAATTATTAATGTTAAAAGGTTTAGATCACAATAATATTGTATCTGCGTATTATTTAATTGACAATAAATAAACTAAAATAGAAGATTTCCAGGAAAGACTGCACTGCAAAAGGACCCAATTGAAAGATAAAGTAACTAGTATGCCATTATTGAAAAATATCATTTTAAAATTATTACAAAATATTGTTCTAATAAAAATTAAAATTGAAAAATTAAATATATACCAAGATCTGAAGATTTTATCAATGTGTACAACAATGTTTGCATTAATAAAATGAAACTACGTAAGATAAAAAAACAAATCGCAAGCAAAAATTATATTTGATGATTTTAATAATACTGAATTGTAATATTGTTAGCGGCAATTCCGTTTATTATTATGTCTGCAAAGTGGCTATTAGGGTAGATGGTAGTTGTTTGGTTGCGTTACGTGGATGCGAGCAGCACATTGAATCGAATGCAAGGAATGCTATGGTGCAGTTATCGCGTCCATTACAATAGCCGTGAGAGGTAAATACCAGTGTAATGGGCACGTGGCCTGGCGACGAGCATCGAGGGACAAACTAACGCCACGATGTCCCCATCCCCACAGGGCCTTATCACCCTACGACCTACAGAGTCGCCTTCACCTGTCGGTATTATTGGATGTTTTATCACCTGAGTCATTACACTTTTCAGCAAATGCAGGAAGCAAGGGTTAAGGGAGAGATATAGGTCCTGTAAAAGAAAGCAGATAGTAGAGCAGAGCAGAGCCTAGAGAAGATGAAGCTCGACCCGATGTGATGCCACCCCTGAGGGCTATAGCTGGGCCGGCGGTTACGACTGTCCGATTGCTGGCTATCGCTGGCCGCACACTTGCACGCCGCCCGTTACACGAACCGCTCTCAGTGATTGTTACTCGTTTTTTAGTGTCTCTCCGTCTAATCGAATGACTACGCTAACTACATGGCCGGTAACCGAGCGAGCGACCTCTTTTTATTACAGGCCGGCGTGCCAGAAGTTAATTTGTTGTGTTGGTGTTTTTATCACATTCCCGAGACCGTGTAAGAGATCTCCACATATGGAAGCGGCTACCGCGATCTGATCAGCGAGGCCCATTACCTCCAAACCGCCAATATACAGACGCATTATACCAAAACTCAATACATGTATGAAAGTCGCGGCGGTCGTGGTGGCAGCAATAACCATTTACCACTATCTGTAATTCCCACGGCACATGTTCTCTGGTCGCCAGATGATGTCGGCGAGTCTGATTGCGCCGCTACCGACTTGCTACAGACGGGAATGAAAACAAATTGTTTCCCGCGGAAGGATATTGCTAGTCCTAAAAGTCGCGGAGCTCTTATTTGAACCGGTATTATGTGTGTATTCTGCGACAAATTGTTATATTATGTTTGCACTGCTGCCGTTTGCCACCATTTGCCACCCGTTACTTCACCTATAGCGCCAATAATGTAGCCCCCTAATGTCAACTTATGACTCTGGAAATGCAACATTAAATCAAATAAATAACAATTTAGGTAGACAGTTATATTGGACACAGATTACATATGAGAAAACGTCACATATTAGATTCTCAACCTATATGTAATGTTACTTTCTATTTTAAATTTAATATAGCTATTATATTTTACAAACTGTTTATCGATACGTTATATTAAAATGAATTGTACTTTGCAAATGATTAACATTTGAACTAAACTGCTGCGAAGTTAGAAACAAATTTTAAAAAACCTAGCAACAAATATACTCTCACATAAATGACATTATCTTCTTTTTTATGAGACCTAGGTCAATTATAAATATACCGTTAGATCGGCAACATCGAGCAATAATTGAAGGGTATTAACTAATTGAGATTTCAATAATTTGCAATAATTGTTTAGCACAGCCAAGGTCAAATTTTAATTCTGAATACGGCATTTAATTGTTTTTTATATAGATTGCACGCGTTATAATAAGCTTTCTTCAAAATAAATAATTACCGAGATTAGAGTAATTAAAGTAAATAGACAAACACATTTTAATTCGGTTATATATCAACTTATTTTAAATTTCAAAATCAATTTTGAATGCTAAAAGAAGTACATTCAACAAGATCATATGAACCAAAGTCAGATTTAATTACTTACCGAGATATAAACCGATGAAGTGCCAGTTGAAAATACATACTCATCAGATTACAAAAGTGTTCCCGGGTTTTAAAATTTTTGTCGGTCTGCTGTAGTTATTTGTTGCTAGGTTTTTAAAATTTGTTTCCAACTTCGCAGCAATTTTTATTTTTCGAAGATTATGTAGTTGTATAACTTACAATACAATATTGAAGAAAAATAAAGTCTTTTGTCATGAAAAATGTAATATGTATAGCTGAACTTTATAATTAAAAGAAATGAAAATATGCACTTAAAAAAGAAATATGAACGATCGCAAATGATTTAATTTATGCTAATTTTAACGTACAAAACAAGGCATTACAATTACATCTTAGATAAAGCAGCAAATTTAAAAAATACGCATAATATGAAATTCTCATTTTATTATATCGATAACTAAAAACGATGCATTTGATTAACATGTAATTCAAAAGTATGTAGCATACAAACTTCTGATTTAATTCGAGCAATGAAACATGTATAAATCAATGCGGACAGTAAATTGTAACAAGCTGATGCTACTGTACGCATTATAAAATATGAATAAATTACCCGTGACTTAACTATCAAGTCCCCGGCATCAGCGTTCGATCAGCTTGCTCTCCTGTCAGCACAGACAACATAAGTGATGCTATCAGACTGCGAATGCATTCACGAAATGCACAACTGTTCATCCTTCTATTGATGAGCTGGGACATAATAGAATTATACAATCTATGTACTATCTCCCCATGTGACCCTCATTATATATAAATTAACAACGACCACTGTATTTTCTATCTATGTTCGACCAATAATGTTGGGACTCATCAATCAGAATATTATTGTTTCACTTATTAAAACTTTGATCCATCAGTCAATTATTGTATATTTAAGTAATTAATTATATATACTTTTTATAACTATGTGCTGAGATAACAGAAATAAAATATTTTCTTACTACAACCGATATGAAGTTATAATTCTAAATATGGAATTTAAAAATGTTTTAATATAGATGTGTATTATTTAACACTCAAATATATTTTCAAATAAGTTTTAACATTAGTACTAAATCAAATAAAAAAATATAGACTATGTAGCTTTTTTTCATTTAATATAACCAACAAGAATTTGTAATTGTACTATCTGTGCTAGGAAAATACTATTTATTTTTCATAATATTATGGCTTGGTCTGCTCGCATTAATAGTACGTTCTGTCAGTTTTGCATTTTTTTTATAAAATTCTTACTAGCAATATTTATAAATTACAAAATATTTATATAAGTTGAGATTTTGTTGCAATGAAATGACAACTAATCTGTGTTTTCTGCGCGGAATGGTTACGTTGAGAGATAATAACCTAACCTAACCATTATTTGACAAAAAATAGAAACTGCATTGTTATAATCCATTTTATAATAAATAAATTTTAGGGTCTGGAACTTACTAACTTAAAAATTCCATAATAAGTTATAAATACATACTATTATATTAACAAAAATAATATCTATGTATATACGTACTTACTCAATTATTAACACATTTACCAATTATTAATCTAATTTTAAAATTATTATCTTACAATTTTGTCAAATAAAATAATAAATAATTTTTTTATCAAATTGTAAGTAAGTAAAATTGAATTTTACTAAAAATAGAACAAATTTAATGAAAAATTATTTATAAGTTTGACTATCATTTAAATTCCAGTTTTTGAATTGTATGAACAAATTTTACGGAGCATCTAAGATAGTGTTTATTATAGAAGAATTAGCTATTAGCTGCATGCATCAAGAACAACTATAGTTTTATTTTTAATACATTCAGCATTTTTAGATAAAATAACAATAAAAATGTCTTTAGCAAACATAATAACTTTTGGGTTGTAAATAAATACAAATTATTTATAGCAAGAAAAAAATAGGGATCTATTTCTGCAGCACACTTAGTTTTAATTTACGTTTTTTGTTAACTTATTTTCAATTTTTACAACCAATTTACGTTGTAAATTACAATATGAAAGAATTTTGGGAAAATTAAGTTAATAACAACTTACAGATTCTAAATTAGTTTTAAAAAAATCAATATGGTTTCACATAAGACGATGAAAATGTTTCTATTATTTATGTGAAAAAGTGCAGCTTGTAGAGCATTTACAAAAAATACACAACCACCTGAAGAAAGTTTATAAACACAGCATATAATATTTTCAATAAAAATCTTTAAAAAGATTTCTTGTTTTCTGTTTTCTTGGTTAGCGGGAAAAAAAACAAATTTAATTTTAAAACAGGAAATTTGGGTAGCGGGAAAAAACAAATTTTAAATATTATTAATCATATAAATGGCATTGATAATGCAAATTACTTTGTGAAACATGTTTGCCATAAATTAATAAAAATACATCAAAGTAGAATATTATTATTAAATAAAAAATTAATATAAATAATTTCTTCAAAATTAATAAAGAAAATATTAATCATAATGACTATGTTAGTTTCTAAAATATATAGGGTGTTTCAAAACATGTGTCGGAAAATAAAGGGTGGGATTTCTTGGCTAATTATAAAAAAAAAGTTTCTAATAACATAGTTCCGCAAACGCACCGTTTTCGAGATACAGGGTTTAAAAAAAATATATTTTTTTAAATTTTTTGACAATATCTCAAGAACGGAAAGAAAAAGTAGCAACACAAAATCTTTATTTTACAAAACTAAGCAATAACATAATAAACAAGAAAAATTACAAACATTGTTGAAAATGACCTCCTCCTACAGTTAGGCTTCTAACCTACGTCTTAGTGACTGACGTATCGTATTGCAGGACGCAATAATGTGATTTTTTAGTTCTATATCAGTATTAACTGATGTAGTGTAAACTAAACTTTTTAAGTGACCCCACAAAAAAAAAATCCGAAACATTTAGATCTGGACACCGAGGAGACCACGCCTGTGGGCCTTCTCAACCTATTCAACGGTTCCTATACAGTTCATTTAAAAATTGACGCGCATCTAAACTAAAATGTGCAAGAGCACCATTGTGCATGAACCACATTTTGTTTTTTAATTGAACCGGAACGTCCTCTAAAAGTCCTGGCAGCAATCATTTTCCGTTAATGTTTAGGCATAATGGCCTTCCATTATGGCATGTGGATTTTTGTCGGCCCATACATGATTATTATGGAAGTTTATAATTGCATTGTGGGATAAGTTTGTCAGTAAATAAAACTTGTTCTAAGAATCGAGGATTTTGCGCAGTTCTTTTTTGAAACCATTGACACATAGCCAATCTTTGCGGAAAATCCGCTGGTAAAAGGGCTTGTACTTGCTGTTTTTTTGATAAAGATATAACATCTGGCTTTTTATTATCCTCCACACTGTAACGTGACTAAGGTTTAGGTTTAAAGCTTTTCTTCTAGTGCTAGTTGATGGATTGTCTTCGATTTTTTAAAGAACATCTTCTTCAATTTGCGGAGGTAGCAGGCGAGGTCTCCCATTTCCAGCAGCTCTTTTATGTACATTTCCAGTTTGATGTAGACGTTTGTGAATACGAATGAATGTGCTTTCATTTAGTACCTGTCGGTTTGGAAACTTTTCTTGATAAATTTGACGAGATATTGACTGTTTTTGAAAAAAAGGTTATTTAACAACTAAACGACAATTGTCAACAACTCAAATGCATAAAACAAATGCACGAACGCTGACGACTAGATTAAAAACAAATGTTTTTATCAACAACACAATATGTTGCTACTTTTTTTCATGTTTTTCATCATAAAATGAGAGCTATTGACTAAAAGTACTTTTTTGTGTAGAAAATATTAGTGGTTTACAATGTGCTTTCAGAATGCCAATTTCCTAAGTGTCATAGATATTAGAGCTATAAAAACCTTAAATCTCCGTCAATGGCACATGAAAAAAATTGAATAAGCGCTTAAAAAGTAGCTTATAATTATGCTAAGATGTGTACAAAAGCTGAGAAGCGTAAGATATCGTCAAAAAATAAAAAAAGAAATTTTTAAAAAAATTACACTCTGTATCTTGATAACGGTGCGTTTGAGGAACCATGTTAATGGGAATTTTTTTTTTATAATTAGCCAACCAATCTTACCCATTATTTTCCGGCACATGTTTTAAAACACCCTGTGTCCTAGAAGTTTTCTCACTTTTTGGATTAATGTCAATAATCTTCTATGCAATATAATGTAAATTGGCATTGTACTTAAGGATTAGCGGTGTATTGTTTTTGCTGCTCATTTGCCTCTACATTTCTTCTGAAGGTATCCAAAGGAGTCCAAAAATGTTTGTTCCTTCCCACTATAGCTGCAATTTTGTCTTTGAAATAAATATTTGAAAATAACATTAGACTTAGTGGCATGTTTAGCTATGATACATGTACATGGATTTCTTTAAAATTTTGTTGATAAACTTGCCTGGTATGCTTAATTCTTTTATTTTTAAAAGTCATGTTTTATACTATACAAAGTAAATTTGATGCAATAATACCACAGAAAAACGAATGAATAAACAATAGATACTTGGAAACAGTCAAAGAAACTATTTTGTACACATATGGGGCCAAAGACCATATGGACACCGGGACTGGAATCTACAAGGACAAACACCAAGAAGAAACTTTGCTACCTTTGGGTAAATATGTATTGATAAATGGCTGTCATTGAATGGTGCGCCAGGGAGATCGAGAAGGGACTAAAACCTGACTAAAACTTGCTTTGTAATTGCCAGTAATAAAATCCAAACTGGTTATGACCTGCATATACAGTCTGGAAGCAGTTGCCACAACCTGCAAAGTTTGTCTGGTATGGGTACTAAAATATCAGGGCATAAAAAAAATCTTATGCCAAATCAGCTCACCAAATATAAAACAAAGGGGACATCTACTAAACCAGAACCCGTTTTTGGATCTCATACAAAACAGGAAAAGAAATAATCTGCAGCAGATTTGAGGCAAAACACAGCAACCTGTAGAAAAGCTGTAAAAGATTGACACACTCAAAAATATTCCTAACAGGACCATTGCATGATATCAAAACAGTAGTAACACAAATGAGTTGTATTAGAATGCAAAGGTTCACTATGGACTCAACAAGCACTTGCATAAAATGGGAATAAGAATGGACCCTCTATGCTGCGAGTGTATAGAAGAAGATGAGATTCCAATATACTTGTTGAATAAATGCAAAGCTTACAATCAGCAAAGCACAGCTATCTTTGGTAAACACAACCAAACCGTAGATCTGTTGAAAACAACCCATAGGCTAAAGGTACTAAACTTTATCGAAGAGCTGCTTAAAGAGTAAATTATCAGAGGTATACAACAGATTCAATAGAACCGCAGTGCATGGTGTGTCAAGCAAACAAAGTAAGGAAGGAGAAAGGTGGGCGTTTTAGTTTACGCAAAAAAAATTACACGCTAAAAATTGCGGAGGCTGCTCTGTTGTGATATACATTGAATAAATACAATATTTTTACTTATTATTAGTTTTTTTGTTGTTGTTTTGTCCCATTTTTTTTGGAATATGTCAACCTAAAGTTATGCCTATTTTTTACTCTTGATTTATCTCTATTTTATTTGTAATCTAAGTGATTGACCAGCAATTGATTGGTTTGTATAATTACGATTGCGTTTTTTATCATCTGGATTCCACAAATTGACTTTAACTTTCTTGGTGTGTGCCAGTCTTCGATCTTCAATAGCAATTTTATTATATGCGTGCAATTCTAAGAAAAAACGTGGTCCTTTTTTTTAATTGCTTGAAGTTTGACGCCAAAGAAGGTTTCTAGTTTGTGGATTATTTATGTCTTGGTTAATTTACTCTCGCCTTTGCTTGCAACAGTTAACAATAAGCCAGTATTTTAACATTTTTATTTCAGTTAAATATACCGGCCGCTAAAAATAATTTACACTTAGAGCCGTATTCTGAACATTTTTTACAGCGATGTTAATTTTAAACCTTGATAGGTAATGTATGAAAAATGTTAGCTAACATCGATGTTAAAATATGTTCAGAATAAGCCCATAAAAAAATTCACACTAAGAAATGATTAAAATTTTTACAAAAAATATGATGTTTTTTAATTTATTTCAATAATAAGTAGTTCTTTTACAATTTATGGAGTACTCGGCAGCACACCTAAGCACACTTGAAGGATTAAATATTTTAAATACGCTTTGTTACTGTTGATTACTTGAAGTATCTGTTGTTAATTTCTAACATTGTTCTTTTTCTTCATTTCATGCCTACTGGCATTAGTTAGTAAAAATAGTGTATAGATTTTTGGTTTTCTAGTTTTAGTTACTTAATAGTTGTGGTAGTCAAAAATAGGTTTTAGGTTAGACCAAACGAGGTTTGCAGTTTATGAAAAAAAAAGTAGTAGTAGTAATGCGATTACTAAAGCAAAACTTCCTTGAAGTGGTGTTGGTTTGCGGATGGAATTTTTATAATTGTTATCGGAGAAGGCGCTTGAAAGGTGTTTCCAACATACCCTAAATTATGGAGTTCAGATAGTAGCCATAACAATTAAAAGTCAGACAAAAACACCAAGTTAAATAATATGTTTTGTGCATATTACGCAATATTGGAAATGTTACAGTTAACTTATACAACTTTTTTTTTAGTTTTAAGATGTGATATTTAGCAATTAACTAATGTGTTACAACAACATAAAAATATTTTTAAATTTTAACAACTGAAACCACACTGACTAAAACTATCACATTTAAGACAAAATTTAAACATGCAATTATTGACTTTGAATGTTTGCGGCTTATAAATCTTGGAAAATACTGAGTTTGAAAGTTTATTACATGTGTGGATAGTACGGTAAAAAAAATCTTTTATAAAAGTTTTGATTTTACTTAAAACACGTACTGGTATCTAAGAAGTCTTTTTATTTTATAATTACACTTTTTTTACAAGCACCTAGTTTAATTTTTTTGTCTTGTATAATGACTTTCTCTTTTTTTTCAGACGCTTAAAATTAACTACTTATCTAATTCAACATCATTGGCGTTTTCTAAAAAGTAGGTTTGTTTTATGAAATGCAGGAGTTGTCTACTGACTGTTTTCATTTGACAAACACAAACTTTTTTTATTTTGTTTACAGATCAGCTTTTTAGTTTGACCAAATAGCCAGCCACTTGCTGTTGTTGCTCTCAATCAGTACAACTTCACCAATGCCGCAAGTAAACGTTTAGTTTTTTGAGTGCAACTTTAGTCTCAGATTTTTGCTGTGGAAACGACTAAATATATTCAAGTAGTTTCTGTCGGTACATCAATATTCTGTAAAAATTGGAATTGTCAACGGTTTTACTGTAATGTGTTTATTATACAACTAGTGTTGTTAAAGAAAAGTATGTTATTTTATACGTTCTATTACAAACGTATTATAAGTGCAAAAAGTGCAGTAAGGTAAATTGTGTAAACTTTCACTAAATAAAGTCTATTACTGCATCGACTGTAGTATACTTATTACTCACAAATACCAAATCTTTACAAAATTTAAGTAGTCGTTTTATTTAGTAAAGATTTAAAGATTTATCAAGCAGATCTGTCGCTTTTCTATTAAATCAACTACAGTTATATCTTTATTAATCCACGCAGAATTTGGTAAGTAGTCACGCAAATATAATAAAGTTGGTATTTGTTATGTTTTCTGCAATAGCAGATTTTCCTCTACTGACGTACTTATTGATATTACTAGACGGAGAGATATAAACAACAATACCAATATCTTTAATAATAGGCTGATATGTCATAAATCTAAACTAACTAACTAACTAATACCAATAATTAGAACTTTTTTATTTTGAAATTTTACTGATCAACACTATTTGAATGTTAATGATGCTTAGTTTTTTAGAATGCTTTTCTTTATTTTTGGTTAATTGTTAACATAATTAATAAATAAATTATTGTCATTTTTGCCCTCCTCTGATTTCTGATAGACCTTCTTTAAGTGATGAAGTTTTATCCGGTTAAATTCTAATATCAGTTTAATCGAGTTTTTTTTTAATTTTTTTAAATTTTTTTAAATATAGATTACATTTACAGCACCTTTAAAAATCAGTTTTCATTTTTATTGATGTATTGTAAGATCTAAATGGGCTTAAATTTTCTATATCCGTTTTTCATTCTCCATTCAACTACATTGTTTACAATTCTTTTCTTCTCGGTTCTTTAGAATTATCTACGCTATCAGGATTCCATTGTAATTCTTGCTCTATTTAAGTTTTATTTAAACCGTTGCCGCTTCTTATGCAACCCTTACGTTTATTGTATCAATTTTATCAAATCATTCAAACATCTTACTTTGAAATGAGTTAAACAAGCTTGTAAGAGTTTCCGAAACAAACATACTTATCGTTACAGTAAACTGAATAAAATGAATTTGATCAATATCTTGAAAGACAATTGACACATTCAATTAGGGTGAATATATTTAGTACATGACAAGCAATATAATAACATTATAATAATGTAGATTTAAATTAATACACAAAAAATTAGACAAGACAAGGACACTCGCTTCACGCCACCCGGTCAATTGCGACGACTTTTAATTACGCACATAGGAAGACCACGGATAAAGCATTAATAGTGGTAACACAGTGAGTATATCCTAATGTAATTTAGCAATATATAGTATGAGATAAATAAAATTATTATAATAAAAACATACTTGTTTAGATCCATTATTAAACATTTTTTTTAAATTTTATTTGCTGTATCTATAAATGTTTTCACTACGCCGGCAAATATAAATATTGATGTAGCACTTTAAAACTGTATTGGTACAAAAACCAAACTTGAATTTTCAAAATTAAACAGATTAAAATTCAGATTAAGAAAGTTTAAACACATGTATATTCAACATTTCACAATATATGCAATTATGATATGACAAACTTGATAGAAAAAGTATCCACGTTTGAACGGCTGTATATAACATAATACTGCCGTACTTGCCCATTAAGGCCTGGTCACACATTGCGGTTTTCCGGATCTTAAAAACCTGTATGAAATATAATAACATTGAAAACTGACGATTTGTTTTGAACGCGTGTATGTATCAGTTATGTGCGAGAATGAGGTAAAAAATGTATTTGTTCTCTTTTAAATTAAAAAAAAAATCTTATTGAAAAAATTATATGGAATACGGGTGGAATCTTTCACTCTACTCTTAAAGTTTGCAACAGTAAAAAAACAAGCAAATAATTTTATTTCCTACTTCAACTTAAATAACGTAATTTAATAGTTGTCTATAGCTATTATGTGTGAGTATGTCTTTTCCTACTACATAAAGAGTCAACTATCATATCTTAGTAATAAACTAAGAAATATAACAAATATTTTATCATTTTTAATATGTTTTAATTTATTTTGTTTAGAATATTAATAATTACAAATTTTAATTATTTTAGTAATAATAAAATTATTTTATTATCAAAGTTTTAATTAATAATAATAATAATAAAACTCATTGTGCATGTTTACTTAAAATGCTTTCTGAAAATGTAATAATTTGTTTTATGTTTAGTTTTTTCGTATTTCTTTTCATAATAATAGAACAATTTCGTTCAATTTTTTTCACACTTTTCACAGTAGTGATTTTTATCATAATTTGTTGTAAATTTATTCAATTACTATTTACTATGCAGTTAGTGAAGTTTGGACGTAACGTAGCACAATTTTTATGTTGTGTTACGTAACGTAGCACAATTTTTATGTTGTGTTACGTTACGGGCGTTAAGATCAAGATCCATTACTTAACAACTTTAGGTATAGCATTAAATACAATTTAGTACACAGTAAATTTTGTGTAAAAATTTTAACATTTTGATATTTATGACAGATTGTATACATTTTTATGAAAATTAGAATACAATGGCTGAAAGATCACGGTTGCTGGCTTTTTCAAAACTTGGTTTTATTGTAATTGCATTAGTTATATTGTATTAAAATGTATAAATAGGTAATAATTCCATTACTTTTTGGTCATACTTAAACACTAATTTGATTGAAAATTAAATATGTGATAGTAAGTACCAAATTTTTTTTTTAAATTTGAATTTAATACATGTTTTCTATTTTTGGGATTTTTTCAAAGTTCAGAAAAAGCATAAAAAGTTTTATTTTTGTAATTTTTTGTACTTTAAATTGATTTTTTTTTTAGAAAATAACGTAAAATCCCAAAAACAACCCCACATAGAAATTGCCGTGACAATGACAAATTTAAACAAAAATTGGTCTAATTTAGCTTACATTTTTTGTATTAAATTGCTTTTTATAGTTTTTTTCGATCAATCATCTAAATCGTGAGATATCACTTCTCAAAGATTGGTATTTTGGTCAAAAATGCTTATTTTTGTAAACATTGAAACCGCTGTAACTTTTTTTTATATAAATATTTTTTAGGGACAAACAAACTTTTAATCTTTAAAAGTTTAAAAGTTTTGGATTTTTGTAAAAAAAAAAATATATCATATATTATTAAAAATGCTCTTAACATAGAATACATAGACCATAAAGCCGATGGCTTTAAATTTCCCGACAATTTTGTAAAATATGCAAGCAAATTAGTTTCCGAATATAATTTACGTAATTATTAGCCTTCCAATCCATGAAATTTATATAGTTTTTATGTTTTCTGCTATCAGTTTACAATAGTTTTTTTTTTGGTGGAGTATTGAAAAGATCTAAATCACTTTCTAAATAAAAAAAAATGATGAAGCTACGAACAGCATAAACTGACAAGATTTAATAATGATGCAATGCTACGGCAGCAGGCAACTGGAGAGGTAAAAATTAGTAGGTAATTTTTGTTTCTGGGGACAAAAGTTAATGTTATGGGATGTTCTCTGATTACTCACGGAATTCAAATTTTTGATAACCTATTTGGTAACAAAAATGACGTTTATAAAGGTCGTACAAAAAAGGTTAATTATCGTCAGTAAATATACATTGTTCAAAATAATTAGAAACACATATTTAGGTCTTAGGTTTTATGTTTTTTTTTTTAACTTTTAACAGTAAGTTTTAAAATTTTGTTAAAAAAAAAGAATAAAAAAACAGCCAAGTAAATAAAAAGCTAAAATAATAAAAAAAAAAGGTGGGACGTGTTAAATAAAAATAAGGCAGGAGATGAAGGGTATTATACATATATAGTAACAAATGGCTAATCGATAATTCACTACGTAGTGAAATCAAATCACCAGCTATTGGAAGTACATTTAAAAGTGATACAGTAAATAAAACAATCAAACAAAAGAAAACAACAACAAAAGTAATAAGTTTGGAGAAAACGACGTAAAAGCGAAATGAAAGAATTAAAAAAAAGAATACAAGAAGCAACAGTAGAAAAGTTATATGTATACACAAAAGAAAAAATATCTAGAAGCAGATAGTGGTATAAGGAATGTGGCTACGCAAATAGAAAAACAACAAAGCAACCAAACAAGATTACCAAAAGGCGTTAAAAACATATAAAAACAAATGCAAAAGTAACATACAGACAAAATCAAACAAAACAATTAAAGAATGGCAAGAACATTTTTTAACATTATAATTAATTAATTAAATAATAAATGGAATAAGGAAAAAAAAGGATTTTCTTGTAAATGGAAAGTGAGTTTTGTGTACAAAATATAAAAAAAAAGTTGTTGAAAACTATTGAAGAATAACATTGTTTAAACGGCATACAAGATTTATGCCATGACGCTAGAAAAAAAACTGAATGAGGAAAGCAGGGTTTAGAAAAATAAGAGGTACTATAGATAACGTTTATATACTTAATCATATAATTGAAAAAAAAAACTAGCTGTAAAAGATACGCTTTGTTCTTGGGCCTCAAGGCAGTCTTTAAAAGTGTGGATAAAGAAAAATTGTAGTTATGCCTGAGAGAAAAAGATATTAGTGAAAAAAACAAAAAATGCATATATTGCAAACATGAAAGAAAAGCTTAGTCTTGCACAAGCAAGTTGAGTTGTAGTGGGTAGAGTAAAAATAAGGTTGTTAGCATACGCAATTGACATGGTGAGTGTGGCAAAAAAGCAAAAGAAATAAGAAATTATTAGATATTAAAAAGAAATTAGAAAAAAAGAGTTAAGAGAATAGAACAAAAATTATGATTTATGAATTAAACAAATGACTGTGTGGCTTTAGTTATTGCAATTTAATACTTAAAGTTTGCATTAATTGGTATCATTTAGCATTTATGCAATTGGCAGTCATTTCTCGGGTTTGCCAACTGCATAAATGCTAAATGATACCGAATAATACAGACGTTCATAGTCTAGTCAAACATGTTTAAATATTGATCCCACCTCTAAAAAATTTCAAAAGTTTTAAAACTTTGTACACTAATTTATAGGTATCTAATAAAGAATATACTAAAAGTTCTGACAAATATGACACGAGCTTTTGCAGTAATGACCGAAAACAGGGCACTTTTTTTGTTTTTTTTTTGTTAGTACCTCAAGAACTGTAGGTAGGAAGTAATAGTTGACTATGTACAAAATAAAAGCTGATAATTTACAATAAAAATGATCATTTACATTTTTTTTTGTATTCCTAGCGGTTACAGAGTTATAGGGCGCTAAAGAATAGAAAACAAAGTTTTTTGTATTATTACGAGCCAAGAAGTTTTGTTTGGTTTTTCGTTCATTTTTCCGGTTTTTTCTCTCTTCTCCAACTACCTGCTCTTCCTTCAACATAGCGTTTAAAATACGCGTGGCATACGCGTCAAATTGTAATGTTAGTGCGGTCTCTCTTTTACCTTCTTTGTTTATGGAGAAAGGTGGTAATCAACCCTTTAACGATGTTTCTAAAAATAGCTATCAAAAAGCAGAGTATTAAGGACTTAAAAAACTATTTATAACATAACCTTGCTCCTTACCCTTTATTTTTATTTGAGGAAACTGAAATGCGGAAAACAAACTTTAATCGCAACAATTTGCCAATGTTATGTTCCCTATGTTCTCAAGCATTATGCCGGCAAGAGCAGTACCGTTGCGTTTGATGGTTATTTAGCGGCACCATTCAGTACGTAGACAGCTGAATAGAACCAAAGTACAAACTAAAGAGGTCAGTTGACATAAACTTTGAACACAAGACACAAATCACAGTCAAACAGAATGGGTTTCTTTCTAATGAACACAATAAATCCACATTTATTTTATTCCTCTTAATTGCTCTTCACAAGATGTTTATCTTATTGTCTTTTTTATGGTTTTATTTGTTAAACCAAGCTACAGAAGAGTAGAAAGGAAGGTTTATTTGAGTCAGCAATTGCAAACTATAGGAATAAAAAACTGCATACTTCTTGTGCATGCATTCAGCGGATGTAATAAGACTTTTGCTGCATATTAAAAAAGGAAAGTTGTCTAGTTTAGTTTCTTCAAAAAGCAAGCTACACTGCAAAGTATTACTGATGTAATAAAGCTGAAGCTGGAAACAAAATATTTCTGGCATCACACAATGCACCTTATAAGCAATTTTTTCTTAAGATGCATTGTTACAAAATTTTTACCAAATCAGTTTTGAATGCTAAACCAGACTTCTCTGCGTTGTCCAATTCAAACTGGGCTAGGAAATGAACTTTTTCCAGAACAGTAGGGTTAGAAGTTTGAGCCAGCCGGTTGATCTCTGTAACTACAGAAGACGTAGCAGAACCTGAGGCAGTCCTCAATCTTATTTTTTGCAAATGTATAACCACTTCTTTTCCCACAATGAACCAACGTATCTAAAAGTATAGGCAAAACATTGTCAAATATTGATTTTCAAGTATCTAACAAATGTTGGTAAAAAGTACACTTATTTTTTCTTGCTTTGGCATCTTCAATAAATTACATATTGTGCCGTGCTTACTTTTTTTTGAAAAAAACGCATTCATTAGCGCTCTATAATTCTGTAACTGCTAGGAATACCAGAAAAATGTATAAAATCATTTTTATTGCAAGTTCTCGAGTTAATAACAAAAAAAACCGGGACTTTTAGTATATCCTTCACTAGTTACCTATAAATCAGTGTAAAATGTTTCAAAACTTTTGGAATTTTTTAGAGGTGAGAAGCTACTTTGACTGAACTATTCGTTTGATTATTTACATCATATATTGTGTTAATAAGCATAGAAATATTTATTCAAATTTGTCTTCTGCTATTATGCAATGCTGTGGTCACAGAGGAAAAAAAATGATGTAAATTAAATTGTTTTTTTTAGTATGTTATATGTTAGTTATTGTTTGAAATGTTTATTTTATTGTAAATTTAAGTTGTCTTGTATTAATTCACTATAGTTTTTTAGTTTGCTGATGAAGGATCACGTGTAAAAATTCTAAAATATTCAATTTTTAGTTTTTAACTTAATTAATAATAAATAAATGATTTAATAATTATATAAAAATTTGCTATTTGGCCGCTTCTAAAAAATAAAAGTTTTTAAAAATAATTTATTTACATATGTAGATTATATTTATAGGTACTTAACATTTGAAAAAAGTACATAAATAAAAAAAAAAGTATGAATAAACACAATTAAAAATAATAATTATAATTCATGAGACGTATAAGCTTGCATTTCATTGGAATTTCAATTTTAAACTCGACTCCAAATTTTTATTAGTTAATTAACTAATTTCTCGATTTGGTCTTAATCAGATTCATGTTAGAAAAGGATTGCTCACATAAATAAGTAGATCCGAAAATATGAGAACGCCAAATGCAAGTTTTTTTAACTCGTTGTATGAGTCCGAAATGTTATTCCAAGTATTGTAAATTACACTATCTATCTTTTTTTTTAATTGTTATTTATTATGATATATTTACATATTTATAGTTTATATTTCATTTTGTTTTCTCCCCATTTGCTGCTCTACACCGTCTCCATATGGATGGCTGCAGAGCTTCGTATTCGGGGCACCATTTTATGTTTCTATTCTTCTTATTTGTTGTTTATGTTGTTTGTATTATCTACTTTATTCATTTTTTTGTTTTGATTTTTTTAATATAATAATCTTTTATTTTTATTTTGAATTCATTATAGCTCTTTATTTTCTTAATACTTTGAGGCAGTTGATTGTACGTGACTAGTCCATTTCCTAGTATTGTTTGTTTTGCCTTTTCTGTTCTTGTTGTCTGTACATGTATATTGCTTCTTCTTCTAGTGTTATGTTCGTGAATTTTTTTGTTGGTTTTTATTTGGAGGTTAGCTTTAATTTTTAATTTCTTTATTTTTAATTTTGTATATTAGTTTGCATTTTTTTATTTGTCTTTTTTGTTTATCTTTGTTTCGTTAATTATTTTGTATGGTTCTTCTGTTGGTGTTAGTTTTGGTAGTTTGTGTGTTATTTTTAGAATTTTGTTCTGTTGTCTTTGTATTTTTTGTATGTTTGTTTTTAATGTTTCTCCCCATTCTTTATAAAATAATTAATTTTTGCTAAAAATAGTGAATGGTAGATACTTAATGCAGTTTTTTTTGTTATGCATTCCCTGGCTCTATATAGAGCTCCTATTGTTTTTGCTCTATTTTTAAATATTTTGTTAATATGTGTATCCCAGGTGAGTTTCTCAGTTAATATTATTCCTAAGTATTTTGTCTATTTTGTTCTAGTAATTGGTATGTTATTTATTTCAATTTTTATGTCAATATCTTTTGTGTTTTTTTGTCTAGTTACCATATAAATTGTTTTATCTTCATTTATTGTTTGTATGTTTTCGTCGTACCATTTAGTTGGTCTCTTAATGTCTGCATTTATGTTTTTTTTTATTGCTTCTTTATTTTTTCCGTAATATATAATACATGTGTCATCAGCATATGTATATATTTCACCAGTCAAATTTATATTATATATATATCATTTATGTATAATATATATATATAGTATTGGTGCCAGCACTCCACCTTGTGGTACCCTATATTCTGCTTCCATTGTTTTACTAAATAATTTGTTTATTTGTGTTCGTTATGTTCTGCTTTTAATATATGTTTTTAACAGTTTTTAATTTGTGATTTTTATTTCTAATAACTTAATTTTTTTAATCAATTTGTTTTTGTCGATGATATCAAAAGCTTTCCTCATTTCTATAAATATTGGTATAACAGACTGTTTCTCGTCCAACTTTCCTGCTATATGTTGTATTATATCGGTTGTTATGCGCATTGTGCTTGATTTTTTTTGAAATGCGTATTGCCTTTTATTTATAATATAATGTTTGTTTATGTGTGTCATTAGTCTGTTATATATTGCCTTTTCTGTAATTTTGCTAAGAACTGATATAAGTAATATTGGTCTATTGTTTTCAGATTTTGATTTTTCTCCTTTTTTGTATACTGGTTTTATAATTTGTTTTTTAAGTATTTGTGGATATTCACTTGTTTCTATCATTTTATTTATGAATTTTTTTAATATTGGTGCTACTTCTTTTTTTATGACTTTTATCACTTCATGGGTTATTTGATCTTCTCTTGGCGCGCTTTTTATTTTTAGTTGTTGGATTATATTTTCTATTTCTTCTTCTGATGTTTCGTTAAATGATGCTTTTCCTTTAATTCTTGTGGTTGTTATTGTTTCATTGTCATCATTTGTTTCAATTTTTTCCGCCAATTTCTTTCCCACTGTTGCAAAGTAGTTGTTTAGTTCATCCGCTATTTCAGTTTTATTTGTCTATGTTTGTCCGTGTTCTGTTATAATTTCAGTTATTTCTTGTTTTGTTTTCTTCTTTGTTTTATTTAGCATACTATTTATTTCTGCCCATTGTTTAGCTTAGTTTCCGTTTGCATTTTTTATTTTGTTTTTGTAGAAATTTTCTTTTCTTTACTTTATTTTGTCTTCTACTTTTTTTTTCTTTTGTTTCAGTGTTTTGTTAATTATTTTATTTTTTTGATTTCTCATGTATCTCTCTAGTGTTTTGTTTCTATCTTTTATCATCGTTATTATTTTTATGTTTATTCACTCAATAATTTCTTTTCTTTTTATTTCCGTTACTTTTGTATTTTGTTTTATTGTGTTTTGTAGTATTGTTGTTAGTGTGTCAAAATCGTGTACTGTTTTTTATCTATGTTTTCAAATTCTTTCTTAATGTTTTCATAGTTTATTTTCTTTTTTAGTACTTTTTCATATTTTGTTTTTTCATATATTATATTCCATTCTGTTATTACCGCATTACGGTCTGATAATGTTAGTTTTTTAATTTGAATTTTTTTGTTATAACCTTTTATGTTTGTTATAACGTGATCTATTATAGTGCCAGGTTTATCTGCATTGTTTCTCGTCATTCCTAATTTGTTTATTTTATCAATTTTCTTGCTTCATATCACATACTGTTGTTTTTGTATGTAAGCTGTTCCGTGATGTATATTTTCTCTTTTTCTTTTAATCCACATTTTTCAGGTTTGATTGACCCTTTTTCTTTTATCTTTTCCATTATTTTCTTTTTTTCTTCTTCTGATTTGAATTTAACCAGTATTGGTGCATCCGGATTCTTATTGTTTATTCTATAGGCTTCTATGATATTATTTGTTGGAATTTCAATATTTATATTTGTGAATAGTTTTGCCACTGTTTCTTTTATGTTTTTTTTTTTAATGTTGTTTTGGAATCCCTGCTATCACAATATTATTTTTTATTTTATCTTTGTTCATATTCCTTAACTTTTTCTTCCAGATCCTTTATTTGTTTTTTTATTTCAATATTTTCTTTTTTTATATTTTCAAGAGTTTTTTTTATTTATTCATTTCCTCATTTTCTGTTATTTCTTTCTCAAACTTTGCTGACATAAAGTCCATTGCTTTTTTTAGTTCGTTCAGGCTTGTTTTTATTTCTTTGTCTTTGATAGATTACTGACAGCTATAGGTTTGTATTTTTATTTTTCCAGGTTTTTCAGTTTAGTAGAAATTTTCTCAAATTTGCTCCACATATTTTTGTTTTGTAAGTCAATCAATTCCATTTCAAATGTACCTTGATCAATATCGAATGAAAAAAATATTAAACTTTTTAAATCTGCATTGAGAGGATTGGTAATGAAAGCCAACGTTATTTTATAGTTTTTTAAATTATGGAATCTGCTTTGAAAAGATTTCTGCATAATAATAATGACTGTCCTGAAATAATCGGTCACAATCACAACAGTATTTACTCTGATAACTTTATATTGTAATTCAATATTGAGCTGATTTAGTTGTGATGTTGCGTCCACCATAAAATAACATTTTTGCAACCACTGATTTTCTTTTAATTCTGGATCATTAATTCCTTTGTTATCAAAGAATTCTTTAATTTTGTTAAAGTAATATGCAAAACGTGATAACATATTTCCTCTTGAAAGCCATCGAACTCTGTTGAACAGGAGAAGGTCTGAATATTTACTCTTCATTTCACTCAAAAATTCTTTAAACTGACGATAATTAAGCGCCTTTGCAATAATATTATTAGTGGCCTTGACTACCAAATTCATAACATTACCAATATCTTCTAGAAATGTTTGTGCGCAAAGTGCTTTCCGGTAAATTATGCAATTAAAGTATAACACTTCATGATCATTTTTTTTGAGACTATTTGATGAAATATAGCAAGCAAAAGGACAACTTGCGCATTATCCTTTAAGACTCATCAACCGCTACTGATATAGCTGATGCTAATTTGACGCTCTCAACTTGTTGGCATACATTTATTGTCATTGTTTTGTCTTGTCTGTTTTGGCAACTTTTGATTTTATTCATAATATCTGCTTTATTGTTAAAATTTTGAAAAAAGTTTGTCATCCACATTTATGAAACAACTTTTTATGTACTTACCATCAGTGAATGGTTCTCCGTTTTTGACAAAGCTTGCCAAGTTAGCATTATTTGCAGACTGCATCAAAAAGTTAAAAGAGGAACTTGTCTTTTTAATAAATTCTTACATTACCAAAGGGATAATTTATAGCAAAGGCGGCATTTTTATTTTCAAAACTTTTATTGACATTAGACTTTTTGTTGTTTGCTAGTTTTTCATGGCAAATAAGACAAGTTGGAAGACCTACTGCATTAGTACAAACGCAAACGATTCAGTCAATTCAGTTTGGAATTTACAATGTCGATCGGTTATTGTTGTGTTATAATTTTTTGGATGATAAAACATCTGAAGTTATCCTGAAATTATAGAATTTTTTAAATGAATCATTGGTAAATTTTATCTAATGTTTTACTAATATAACCTAAAAAGATTCTTTGCTTTGTTATTGTTTAATTTATTTTATTCAGTTCTTAAAATATTTTTTAAACCGCACAACTAGAGCAGTCATAAACGTTTAATTTACTCTGTAACGACATGAGTAAGTTTGTTGCGTATAAAAGCAAAGGTTGGCAGTTCAAATCTTGTTTGCACGTTAATTATTTTTTAAATTGGCGTTTAACTTTTTATTGCATATATTATATTTTTTGTTCTGTATGATAATTTTATTTATTTAAAATTCATTTATATTTTCTTTTTTATTTATTATGTTTGTTAACTTTTTAGTTATAAACAATTTATTAACAGTCTATAACACATTAATTCTACTTTACCGTGATCTTCCTATCCATTGTAGAAAGTCACCGTAAACGATCGTACGGTGTGAAGATTGTAGAATCCTTATTTCTTTGTTTTAAGTTAAATATTTATTTTGATAAAACAAATAATTGTATAGTATTATTGTATTCACAAAACTATTACTATTACTAAAAATGACAATTTCATGTGCATGTTGTAATAAGGCGATCCACCCAAGTAATTATGCGGTTTCATTAAAATGTTCTCAATATTCTTCATGGTTACACAAATAATGCGTGACCAAAAACGTTGTCGAACAGCAAGAGTTGTTGAAACTAAAAACCAAATATGTGTGTAAAGATTGTGCCCCTAAGCAAACAAATGTTCAAAATTGTTTGTTGGCTGATATAAAAAAGTTCTTAGTAACGTATATTTCTCCATTTTAAAAAGATGTAGCGGAAACATTAGATAAACTTACCAACTCAGTAGAAAATATGAACAGCAGAATTGATATTCTAGAAGCAGAAAACAAAAGTCTTTGCGTAGATCTTACAGTTCTACAAGCAAAAGTAGATAATATTGATAATTTAATATACGAATTTAAAAACCGACAGAAAAGAAAAAATAATTTAATGCTTTATAATATTCCTGAATCGTCAAAATCATTAATAAAACTTAGGATTGAAGAGGATTTAAACAAGTATGTAATTTGCTCTGTTCTATTGGTGATATCTCAGAACTATGCAATGTGATTAGAGTTGGAACAAAATCTAATAAACCAAGACCCATAAAAGTAATTAAATTTATGAGAACAAAAAAACGGTTATTAAAGTATTAAAAAATTATAAGTTATTGTCAAACCAAGAAATAAAATTAAAGCCAGATAAAACTCCAATGCAACAACAAGAACTTAAAGTTGATACGAAAGATGAACGACCATATATATTTACTAACAAGAAAAACCCAGCAAAAAACTAAAAATTTATCTACAACAAAACAAAACAAAATTGTTTTTTTCTAAATGTGAGTCTCGGCAATTATGACATAATTATAATAATAGAAACATGGTTATCGGATGATGTTTTAAACCCGAAATTAAACCTTAAAAATTATAACATACTTAGAAAAGATAGATAAAAATTGTCATGCAACAAAAGTGGCGGATGTGGTGACTTAATAGCCGTTAAAAAAGATTTAAAAAACTTTAAAATTGAAAATATTTCTCAAACAGTTGATCAACTATTTGTTAGGTTTCAACTTGGAAATACCAGTTATACATTTGGAGCTTTGTACATACCCCTAAGAGATAATGTTGCTAAATATAAAATTCATTCAGAAACATTAGAAAACATATCTTTGTGTTACCCAACTGACATATTAATAATTGGTGGAGATTACAATTTACTCTATGTTAAGTGGCTAAATGATGACATGGAAGCAAATTTAGAGGACTATTTAAATGAATTTGCTCATATCTTATGTGAGTCATGCGTTCTTTTAAATTTGTACTAATGTAATAGTAACCCAAATCTTTGCAATGTATTTTTAGATTTAGTATTATCTAATAAGAGAAACTTCTCAGTAGATATAGCAATTGATATTCTGTTTGCAAATAGTAAACACCATATAGCTTATTCTATCAACATGAATAAACCAAATTATGATTATGGAATGAATTATATTGAAAAAAATCCAGATTTTAAAAGAGCAGATTATTAATCAATTTTTGTTAAAATAACGTTAATAGTTTTGTTGAAAATGTATATAAAGTTTTGTATAAAGCGATTGATAGTTATGTTCTACTAAAGCTCTTACCCAAAATGGTTTATTGAAGAGTTGATCAAATTAATCAAACAAAAAAAGGAAAATCCATAAACAATATAAAGAAACTGGAAGTCTCAATTTGTTTAAAAAATTTTAAACTTTAAGAAAAACCTGTACAAATTTAACCACTTCTTTGTTTAAAACTTACTGCCAAAATGTTAGCAAAAATATTTGTTTCAATCCAAAATCATTCTGGACATTTGCAAATGCGAAACGAAAAACAGTAGGTTTTTCCCAAAAGTATGATTTATGGAGATAGATTAAGCAACAATGGTCAGGACAGGGTAAATTTATTTGCAGATTTTTTTTTTAAACGTTTATACAGAGGATCATTCGACTATACTAACATTTGATTATGATTCTAATGTAAATTTGTTGCTCTTTAATTTAAACGTAATTGGCATATATAAATGCATAAAAAAAACTGCCAAAATTTGCAATTTAGGGTCCCGATGGAATACCAAACGAGTTTATTAAAACATATATTTGCACATTATCCAAACCTATTTTTGATCTATTAAACAGGGAATTTTTCCAGGTTTCTGGAAAACCATATATCAAACTAATTCATAAATCTGGTAGCTGCAATGAAATTAAAAGTTATAGGGGACTTTGCAAACAATTATGTATTCCAAAAATGCTTTATTCTATTGTCGCTTCACAGTTGAAATGGATGTGTAAAGAAACAATAACGAATAATCAGCATGGATTTTTAAGTAGTAGATCCACACTAACAAACTTACTTTAATTTCAATCAGAAATACTGGAGTCATTTAACAATAAGTTTTAGGTAGTTGCTGTTTACACAGACTTTAAAAAAGCATAATAAAATTTTAATTGCCAAATTAATTTACCTAGGTTTTAATCAAAATGTAGTAAATTGGCAGAACGCAATGTGTTAAAATAAATAACCATCTATCTAAATAAACCAATAATAATAATAATAATAATAATAATAATAATAATATCTTTATTTTTACTTAAGCCACTTTTTACTAGTACATTGCAATGTTTTCATGTATATTGAAGCGGATGTGGATGTCAAAGCTAATATTATATACACATACATACTTAAATTAATTAAAATATAATATTTAGATATTACAAAAACTTAAAAAAAAACATATTAAAATTAGTGAGCATAAACTCATTAAAGGTGTAAAAGCAGTTTTGTAGGAGAAATTCATTTAGTTTAAACGTTTTTATACTTTTAGAGATTTTAATATACTCTGGCAGTTTGTTGTATATGAGTTGGCGATGGTTCTTATATTAGATCTATGTCGCGTTGGATAATGATGGACGTTACAGTTTTTAACAAAATTACTTTTTTTTATAAACATATATTCCGCACTTGTATAAATATATATTAATTACAGTCAAAACTTTATATTTAGTAAATACTGGACGGATTCAGTGCTTCTTATACCAAATATTAAGCAAATGATTTTTTTTGTGCAACAAAGACTCTATTTGAGTCGCTCCTGCCCTAGACTAGTACATTGAATGACATATGCGAGTATACAAATGCGTAGTACATGTCAATCAATGATTTAAAGCTAAAATTACGTTTCAGTTTTAATATGGCATAATATGCGCTATTTAGTTTACTGGTTACGTGATCAACTTGCTTATTTCATGACAGCTTGTCATCAATAAGGCTCCTTAGATATTTGACAAACTTTGAATTATTTTCTATAGGTATTTCAGGAAGCTTCCGATTATAGAATTGAATAGAAGTTGTTTTTTCTTTATTTAAAATAAGTTTGTTTTTAAAACACCAATCACTTACTTTTACATTTGCAGTATTTATTTTAGATACCTGGTCTTCCTGGTTGTCAGCTGATAAAACTATTGCAGTGTCATCGGCAAAGTTGATTATGTATCTTGTGCTAATAGACTCACTAAGATCATTAATAAACAGAAGAAATAGTATTGGACCTAAGGTTGAACCTTGCACAATTCCTTTACTTAAATTACATGATTTCGAGGCGCATTTTTTGATATGTGCTCTATCAACTCTACACTTGCTGTTTCTGTAGAACGGTTTTTTCGAAATCCATGTTGCGCTTTATTAATTAAGTTGTAGTTTTTAAGAAAACTCTGCTATTTTAGAGTAATGATTTTCTCGTGCACTTTTGAGAATATATCCAGAAGTGCTATAGAACGGTAATTATTCTTATCTTTCTTGTCACTTTTTTTGTGTATTGGCACAATCTTGGATGTTTTTAGTATGCTCGGAAAAATACCGGTGCTGAATGAAATACTTTTAACTTATAGTAGTGGTATTTAATTTCTGCCAGAACTTGCACTTTTTCTAAGATTGTGAATGACATTACTTATTTTGGTTTCACTTACCGGACTTAGGAATAAGGTGTGTGTTTTATTTGTAGACGTAGAATTTGTTACTATGTGTTTATTTTCCTCTTTTATGTTTATTGTCTCATGTTTTTTCTGATCACCAAGTTCTTCACGTACCAATTTCCATATTATTTTTTGTTTGTTGTCACTATTTATTATTTGTTTGTCATAAAATTTTTGTTTCGTATTTTTTACAAGTGTAATATGCTTTTGTTTTTCATTTTTATAGTGTTCTTTTAATTGAATTGATTGTGTTTTGACCAGATGAGAATGCAGCATCCTTAGATTGCAGCTTGATATTTTTACATCAGCATTTAACTATTTGTTTTTATGATGCATATTTTGTTTTTGTTTTAATGGGTATAAAATGTTAACACAGTATAAGAACTCATTCACAAATATTTCAAATGCTGTATTTGCATTTAAAGTTTTGATTATCTACCAATTTACTTTGCTTAGATGATGTTTAAGTTCATTTAAGTTTTCTTGTTTAAACAGTCTTAGTTTTTTATTTATATTAGTTGTAGTAACGCATGATGACATATTAAGGTAAGCGTTTATTATTTGTGCATGGTGATTTGATAATGAAAAAAAAAAGTATGTTGATGCAATCAACGTAACCAAAAACTCATTGCGGTCTAATTTTGTTTGTGTTGTTCATAAATGATCTCCCAAATGTATTAAAAAACAGCAAGTGTTTGATGTTTACAGACTATCTAAAAGTATTTCGGCCTATTAGAAGCGAAACAGATTGCATTCTTTTACATGATGATATAATCCGTATACATAAATGGTGCTTGTCCAATAATTTGGCTCAAAATGTTTTTCAGTGTTGTTTCATAAAATTAGTTTTGTTTTGCAATACAACTACAAAATTGTTGATGAACATTTAAAACAAGTCAATAAAATAAAAGATTTGGGATCATTATGGACACAAAACTAAATTTTAATTAACACATTACGGAAATTTGCATTAGAGCTAAGAAAATGTTAATTTTTGTTAATAGAATAACATGTTATCTTGGTCCAAATGCATATCTTGTTCTATACAGATCATTAATTACACCAATTTTACAGTACAATTCAACGGTTTGGTCACCTTACCAAATAGGCAGCATAAATAAGATCGAAAATATTCAATCAAAATTTATTAAATCATTTTGTTTTAAATTTAATACTACTAGCATTTACATTGCTAGAGAAAATGTTGCTACAAAATATAATTTATTAGATCTAAAAGACCGGCAATCTGTAAACGATTTGAGTTTTACTTATAAATTAATTCATGGCTACACTTATAGACCTTTTATGTTAGGTAAGATAAGTTTTATTTTTTGCCAACAAAGATATACAAGACAGTCTAATGTATTTAAATGTAAATTGTATATATGCACCTATGTGTCGTTGTATGTCTCTGTGGAATACTCATCAGAATAATGTTAATTTTGATATATTTATGTAAAATTTTGATAAAATTAAAAGAATGTGTCATGAACTGTATAAAATGACATTAAACTGTTTTTATTTAAATGTAATAGTTTTTTTTAACTATTATCAACTTTTTAAAACAAATTGTTCTGTATTGTACTCACTAAACTCGTTGTCTAATGAAATCTCAAATTGTTTTATGTGACTAAATTAAAAGCAATAAATAAATGAATTGATATATTTTATTACTATGTACTATGAATAAAATAATAAATATAGGTTATGTTGAAGTATTTTATTTATATTTTTTATACTTTTAAAATAAATGAAATTTTTTTTTAATACAACTCATATACCCCACATATATGCATAAATCTGATAAAAAACAAAGTTTTTTAAGTTTTAAGTTTGTTGTGTGTTGTGTTCTGTTAATTGATTGATAGACATTTTATCTATAGTTTACAACTATAGTTTAATAACAAATTACAATACAATAGATAGATACCATTCATATTATTAAATTTATTGTAAAGTAAATTAGAATTAAAATGAAACATGATTAATTACTTTTATTATATTAGATTCAATTGATAATTGTTTGTCAAGTAAATAACGTTAGATTTTTTAATTAGTGGTGGTATTATCCTACTCGCAATTTTAGATGTATTAATCAGAATAAACTATAACTTTTGTTATGTCAAAACTATGACGCGTCATAGACAAATAGTAATAAAATTATCTTCATTCATATTTCATATAACAGAAGAACATAAACTGCATGAAATAATAGAGTCGGAAGGGTCGGGAATGGCGGTAGGGGTACAAGGCTAATTCTGCTTGTATTATGTTACAATAGTAATTCAATTTTATGGACAAATATATTTACACATAATCGGATTACGTATAGGAAATGTTAGCTACCAGTAAATAAGAGCATTCAAATCGATTTACTGCACACATATTGACGCATTGTGTTCTATATATGTATCTCAAAGCTAATATTAACACATTTGATATGGAACTCTTGGGTGTATGTAAGATGAAAAAATTTAATTCATCGTGTGTAATGCTCACATTTATAGCATATTGGTAAATATGAAGTAGAAAACGCGGATATTAATACATTTTTTTTATTCCCTAAAATGTTTTTGTGATCTCCTTTATAAACTTATACTGAGATATTAAAACTACTACAAATCTAGTTTTTAATAATTTATAAAAACAAAATGTTAATAATTTATATTAAGAAAGATTGCTCTAGTATAAAAAATAGCAGCTAACTCAGAATCTATAAAAAATAATGTAATGAAAATGTAAATGTCTAAATTCATTTGATAGTTCCTATATGCCCTATATAATAAATTATTCACACTTTATATCCAACCAAAAATTTCTGAGTTTTTACGTCAATGGGATGCCGTACGGTGCCATATGCCATATAGTGTGGCCCCTTCTACCCCATTTGGTCACTATAGTCACCCCTCCGCAGCCTCCGTACAAAGTACCATCGTATACACTACAAACGTGTTGTTTTTTACGTATTCAGAACAGCCACCAAGGCTTCGTTCAGATAACATTAAGTATATTTCCAATATCTTAAAAAAAAAGATAAGATTAATTAAGGATAATGTTTAAATTTGTTTCATTCTTTTCAATTGACTGCAATGTAAGAAGAACATTTTATCATTATTGTTAACTGCAAGATGTAATAATTTAAAAGACAATACCTAAAATTCAATTATTATAAGTTTTAATTTTTGTTTTAAATATTTTGTTTTTTCTTTGTTTAATAATTATTGTAGATGTTTATTAAGTATTTAATGAACAAAACACAATTAAAATTATGTGAATGATACTTGGTATTCACTATCAACCTGTCTCTCCTCTAGATAGCCACCACAAACAGATTTATCAGGCCCCTTTGACAGTTGAGAGTGTTCGCGTTTAGGGGTGAAACATCCCCCACTGCTTGTTTGGAATATACTTTTTATTCAGCTATTATCATTCTAATTATTTGCACAGGGTGCGGTATCATATGACCAACATAACTAAGTGGCAGGCACACTCAAGATATATAATGATTCCGGATGGTTCGTGATTAGACGCATTGTTATATGAATTATTGACCTATCAGTGCCTCTTAAAAAACCTGTCACACAGATGCTTACAATAGATACAATTTTTGTTAAAAATGTGAGCAGATTGTGGAAAATAAAGTGAGACCACATGTGATATATAACATATTTGTTGCTTCATATTTAAAGTCCCAGTTTAATTAGCTTACTAAACTATACAAAGCTCTTCACTTGATTAATCCAAAAGCTATGATATCAATGGTGGTTTAATATTAATGTATAAGATAGCCACATCATATAACTAAATTGCCAGTTAAATCCAATTATTGCGATCCGTTTGATAGGACGTTCCAGGCATCTTGTGATCTCAATTTCCATTACCAGCGGTCAGTTTCAAGGAGCGTAAGCAAATTACCTTTCAATCTTACTGATCAGATAGATTATTAAAATTTAATCCGGGATACAAAACTTATCCCAGTCTATATTAGAAATTTTACAATTTAAAAAGATTTAATTAAGGTTAAAGGATACGTTATTATTAACACACATTGCCGTTATAGTTTTATTTAGTAATGGGAAAGACGAAACTGCTACCACAAACTTGTTAATTACGAGTAATTTTAGCGTGGACTAACTTTGTTCGCAAAATCTTGTGTAGCAATTATCTATGAAAATGGCTGTGAGAGTTAATCCTCTAGTGAGTGTCCACGAAATGGCGGAAGCTTGTTCGGCGCCTTCGAGATGTGACAAATCGTCACCTGGTGACCCGTAGCGTTGGATTCAACCTCGGTCGGACCACCGTAGGGCCGCCAGAGGGCCGTATAAACCTGAATGTAATCATATCATGCTAACTGAGGACTGGCCGCGTAGCTTAATGGATCCATTACTGAGGCCGGTCTTCTTATTGCGATGTGTGTGCGAGGAGGGACCGTACATGTAAATGGAATGGCCTTTATTAATACGTAATTCCACAACGCTGAAATTAGACAAAAATACGATGAGTTATGGCGGTCAAGGGACAAAGATGTTGGCCTGTTGAAATGTACCAACCTCAGCATTATAATTCATATAAAAAGTCAATGTTGCTTTTAGCCTAAAAGGGTACAATTAAATATTATACACCCACTAATAAACCAACATACTACTGGAGAATAAGAGCCATATACATCATGATTTTAATATGCAAATCATAATAAATTCAATATTCAACCCAAGCATATAAATTTTAATTATTTTATAGCAAAGTATACATTTTAGTAACTTTTTATAAAATAGCCATTTTAAAACTCAGATATTGATTCTTATAAACATTAAGACTAAATTTTTAGAATGTTGTTTTATTATAGTAAATTTATTATACTTTTCAGCAAATAAAACATTAAATTTTGTTATTTTTTAAAGCAATGTTAATACTAGAGTGAATTATACTACACAAGTTGAATTGGAAACTAGTTTTGTCATCATAACATTTTATTGTATTAGTTGTTAAGTGCATAGTCTAGTAAAACACATAACTCACTTGCTAGAGATTTTGGGTTTGATACCCTTAGTATGATCAACATTCATTTTATTAATTTGAGCGGCCTGTTTAACCGGTAACATCACATCTATCTTGTTAATTATACAAAAACGATGGAAAAAATAAGCAGAAGTCTATTCGAAAGCAATTTACAATGTTATATATGTCAACAATCTTTATAATTATATATATTTTTATGCTAAGTATTTGTATAAATACAGCTTGCAAACATAAAACAAAAGCAAGTTAAAAGTACATAGTTTGTGTTAAAAATCTAATTTTTTTTTTGAATTTAGAAAAAACACGTCAATAGTAAAAAATATTTTTAAAACGTTATTTATTTTTTATTTCAATATGTGATATGTAATAATTACTAAATATGCAACAAAAACATAAAAATTTCTTTGAATTTTAACGAGTAAAATCAAACTTGTTGAAACTATTACATTGGAGATAAGATTAGAGCAGTCATTAAACATTGATCTTGAATATTTGCAAACTATAACTTTAGGAAAGTAATAAATTTGAAAGCTTATTCTATTCTATTTGACCAAATTACTTCACTGCGCAAAAGTTGCTGAAACTCTTTTCTTTGTCCCGCTTAGCCCTACTGCGCTGCGCTCGAGTTAGTCCGATCTATCTCGACCTCTTGCATCAGCGACCGCTAACATTTTACCATAAATTGAACTTGCACACAATTACCAATATATTTTGCAAAATTACTAAACTTAGAATCTTTCTCGAGCATAAGACCCAATCGGCCGTAATGAATCAATCTTATCATAAACGGAACAACAGCATTTAAAAACCTTTAAATCATTTTTTTCTATTTTTTAACTACACTGCAAAATAAACAACAACAACTCAAACAGATTCCATAAAAAATGTTACTTATATTTATTACTCATAACTACTCTTTCTTGCATATTGCATGCTTTCACTAAAAACAAAATGCAACACTAGATCTAGGATACATTTAATAGAGCTACACAAAATGTTAGAAAAGAAAGAGGTTACAACGAGGAAGAAGTTAATAAAGATATAGAAAAACTAAAAAAATACCTAAGAATAAAGCAAATATCTAGGCTGAATAACCCAAAAATGGGAGAAAGGAGAGATAGATGTTAGTGTAGAAAAAGAGGATAGGCCGAGGACAGCATTCAAACTGTGTAAATTCCGCGAGGCCGAAACCAGCTCACTTCAAACTAGTTCCATATTAGTGACAATGACAAGGACAAATTAACAACAGAAAACAAAATCCACAAAAAGTACAAGTAGATATGTACAAGAATTATGAAGAAACTTTAGAAATAACATAGTCTTTTTTATTAAAAACCTAAAATGCAAATGCTACAACAAGCTATATCTAAAGCACAAATTACTAGTTGCAATATTAACACATGAAGTCAACAATTGCCCTTAAAACATAACAACACTTGCTCTCGAACACATTGCCACTCAAGAAAATATTAATAGGTTTTCATATTTTTTTACCGCATTGAGAAATACCATTATCATGTTTACAAACTCAAATCATTAATTGCAATATTGACAAACAACATCAACAGTTGTTTCTAAAACATAACAACACTTGCTTTGCTCTAGAACACATTGCCACATAAGTAAAAAATCATTACCAAGTTTCCAATTTTTTTTACCCCATAGACAAATACTATTATCAGGTACATAAATTTAGCCCAGTTTGCCTTAAAAATTTGGATGCTTAGTTACAACCTAACTTAGGCCGACTAATAGTCTATTAAATAATAAACATAAAACCGACTTGGTGGTGCCTACTTAGCGTACTCTACACCAGGAATTTTGGGTTTGAATCCTTTTTCTCGAGAGTCAATTTTTCTGTTTATAATAAATAATAATAGGTAGGTAGGTTCCTTGTACTGCCTCGATGTTGCGTGCACGATAAAGAATTCAATAGTTTAGGTTAGAATTCTTGAACTTGCGGCAAAACTCCTAAAAGTTTTAACTTTTGGCGTAAGTGATTAGCTTTACAACAAACATAAATTAATGTTAAATAAATGAATTTAAAAAAAATAGCAATAAAAATAAACATTAAGCTCTACTATCTTGAGCATCTATTTTCAACAGTATGAACTCTAGTATGTACAACTTATACAATAAAACTCCAATAATCCAAATTTACTTACTGAAAACCTCCAATTTTATTTAAGTTTTTTTTAAAATTTTAAAATGTGATATTTAGGAATTACTTAATATATCACAAAGACATAAAATAACTTTGTAATTTTAAGGATGAAAACCACATTTGCTGAATGTATTACATTGACAACTAAATTTAAGCGTTTTGTAAACATTGACCTTAAATATTTGTGGCTTATAAACCTAAAAAAATACTAAATTTGGAAGTATATTCTATGTGTCGATAATACTGTTAAAAAATCTTTTTTAAAAGTGTCGGAACTACATCTCGGAACTGTCAGTGATAATTTGTTAGAATTCTTATCAAACTTTATACTACAAGTAAATATTTGCCTACATGGCAAAATGTCTTGTGTTTTGTTTAAACAATGTCTATGAAAATATTTATAGAAAATGCAAAATCTGCATTTTAGTCATTAGTTAATTTTGGATTGGCAATGATCCGAGTAGCTTGTTTTTGAATAAAGTTTGGAAGAGATAGTGTAGTTTACTAAGCTCCTCTCCATACTTGAGAACAATATTCAATACAAAGGATTTTTTGGTATTGTTTTTCTTAAGGTAATGGCGGTATCTTGTACTTGTACTTTATAAGTTATTTATTATTTTCAAGTATTCTCCCATTGTTACAGGAATTACACCATGGTTTGTTTCATGTCTTTGCTATTTGCGCTATTGTTTTTACATTTTTTCAAATCTATAATACTCATATTTAATGCCTAAGCTATCAATTTATTAGAATTATCAACTTATTTTATCTAAATTGGTATAATTCAGATCTATCATTATCTTGTTATAGGTTGATGCACTAATTTATTTCACTCACAATCTACAATACTAAGATAATTATTTTTTGTTTTGTTGTTATATCCTTTTTTATTGATTTAAAAATTAATTATTTTGGAGATCGGATAAAAATAATAATTAAACTATTTGCTTATAGCCTATGATTTTTTTAATAGCTAACGTTTCGGCAGCGTTGCTGCCTTCCTCAGAGCTAAAAGCTAACATTACATTGTATAAGATAGTAATAAATATAAAATTGTGATGACAATGTCAAGGACACTACTAATAAACAAATTAAAAAAAAAAAACATATATCTAAACACAAAAACAGTTATATCACTATAATTTACCTTTAAAACTAATTGCTAAAATTGTCATATATAAAAATTCCGCAACAAACTTGCACATACACCTTAAAAACACTCTTCATAAAATTGATTGTTTTGTTTACAATTTCGTATGTTGTAGTGGTTGCATACATTAAATTTGATATTTGCACAATAAAACTAATTTTGCGTACATATTCAAAAGTTTCTTTTTGTCCGTTTTTAAATTGAATCGGTGAGAGGAAAAACAGTATAACTCCAAAATGACGGTTTTTAAACTGAGATAGCAAAAATCTTATTTAAACGAAGCCCAATGTGATGATTTGAAAAACAATATAAAAAACACATTTTGTGCGCGTGTACGAGGTCGTCTACCCTAGTGTTGAGTGAAAGAACGGTACAAGTCCAGGAGTTGTATTGTTTTTCCACCGAATATGATTTGATCCTGTGCGCCAGACAGCTGCTCCCGCTAGAGGGCTAGGGTTGCCGTGTCACTTAATTTTTTGACATGATCAAATTTATCTACCAGAAGATGTGAGCATAATTTTGGGTAGTCGAAAATTAAAACAGTTCACTATATCAATATTATAAAAAGACCTACCTATAAGTCTGTTGGCCAAGGACATACTAATACTACCTTAACCATTTCTACGTACAATCAGTTTATCTACGACAGCTCCACGCCTGGTTATATTTTAACTAGTTGTTATATTGGAAGACTTTTGACAAACACATTTAAACTGCTGAAGCCCCACATGAACCCAACATTGCCCAATGTGCCGGCCTACAAGGTTTCATTACCAATCAATGTGATGAAGATTAATGATATAAAAAAGTGATGCAGTACATTACTGGCAAAACTTTAGTTTTATTACTATATTATCTCTTGGAAAACAAGTAACGCAGAGCAGGAGAATTAAAGATAACAACCAATACAGTAATATGTAAATATAGTAATTAAAAAAAATTAATAACAGCAGTTTTGTGTTTTTTTACATTTAAAAGAAATTGAGTGGAAAAACAATATAACTCTACAACACATTTGTTAATATCCAGGTGATTGTAATACAGTAATGATAAATGTTTGTTCACATTCTTATATATCAAATTGTTGTCACATGTAAACTTTTCCTGCTAAACACATTTTGTCGTTTTCCTCAAAACTAAGATTTTGGAGTTATATGGTTATTTCATTCACCGATTCAATTAATATTTCGGTTTTTTGTTCACTTGATATGAACCACTAATTAGACGCTTTTTGTGTCCGGATTCCGTATCTAGTATTTTAGTATCTTCAAATTTAAATTGATGGTTTTCATTAAATGAATGTTGCGCTAGAGCGGTTTTTCCCGGTATTGCGGTTTGCAGTCTTGTTTGTGGTTATATAGACGTTTGCTTAAATGTTGTTTTGTTTGGCTTATATAACATTTGATTACAAATTTTTTTGGTATAATTTAATTACAGAAAATTGAATAATTTTTTGATGCTTTTTTAAATGGTTTTTATGAAATGATGTAATGGTTATCGATTTCCATGTTTTGTTTTTTGTTTGCCTAAAATGCTTAATGGCATTTTTTATTTCGGTAAAAGATTAATTTTTTACTATGTTTTACTTTTAGTCGGCTTAGGTTGAGTCAAGTCAATAAAACATAAATACTCTATTTTACTTATTTGTACATTGTTAATGTTATAAAAATATTTTGAGTATTAATTTTAAAAAATACTTTAAAATTAATTTAATCTGAATGATATTTTTCCAAAAAAACAGTTTGCCTTCAAAGTCTAATAGAACTTAATGATCTATTATTAAAAAAATGGAAACGTCAATCTCACTGAAATGTTTAATTGTATTTAATATATCTGGTTTATATAAAACATTCAACTATAAATCTTTAAATGATTAATTGTGAATATTAAGTTTGATCACTTGCAATAATTATATTAAATACTTTTTTAAAAATATTGCTCCAATTAAAAAGTATTTATTTTAAAGTTAACTCTATAGAATTGCCTGGTTTAGCCGCTCTCTCTATATTGGTGAACTTTTGTTTCTAAAAAAATATTGACACGTATAGAGCAGTTTTTAAATTAAAATTGGTTCTTATGGGACAAAACGCCAACCAACTCAATATTCAAACGATAAGATTTTAGTTATTACTCTTTTTATATTTTGAACTGCATACAATATTTTATGTCTATGTTGTTTAAAGATCTGAAGTTATATTTAACGTAGTTAAATTTATTGCAGAGAATCGACTGATCGCATTAAATTTCTACAAATTTGAAAACACAGATTGGACTTTCTTCTACAATGTGTGAAAATTCTATTCAATTATAGTTGCGCGTTTTCTTGCTGAGTTTTATTCTGTGAACCCTTATAATAGCGCAACTATTCTCCCTTTTTAATATGTATAACTATAATTAGAATATGTCAAACACTTGCAAATTACTTGCAAAAATAATAATATGACTTTTAATGCATTAAAAATCTAAACAACAAATATTAATTGGTATTAAAACAATGATATGGATGTAAAAAAAATTAAACTAAAAAAAATAAATTATTGTTGTCTACTAAACAAAAACAATAATTCATAGATTTACTAAAAATTTAATGTGTAATATTAAGCTAGTCAAGCATTTTAGAATATGCTCAAAGCACTTTACATCAGATTATTAGATTTGTTTGATACTAGAAGTTGGAGTTTAAAAAAGCATCTTAAAAACCATTTAACACTACAGACTTTTTATTTTTTTTAGTCAATTAATAAAGAAAATCACAACTAGAAAACGTCGGCAATCTTAGATTATATTATTAAGGTGAAAGTTTAAATAAAAATTCCACATAGTAAAAAGTAAGTTACAAAACAAAATTGCTTTGTTAACTATCACTATATTTATTAAAATTATTAAGTGATTTTTAATAAAATCACTCTTGTTTGTTATACAAACTATAATATTGGTTCTCTATTACTCAAGATGGCAAAAACGCAATTTTTTGAAAAAATATTGGGCGCAGTTTTCTGTGATGCAGAGCAGATTGTATTTACTGAGTATAAAGCAACACGGACTACAACAACAAAAAGTATCTACAAAATACAATTATAAACTTGAAAACGGCTGTTCACAAAAAAAAACCTACATGGTCAGATAACTCTGATTCTGCATAAAATACAAACTGTTCAAGAAATAGCTTTTAAGCGCAGTTTTAAAAAATTACAAAATCTACCTTACAGAAGCGATTTTGTTTACTGTGACTATTTTTTCTTTCTACACTAAAAAAGAAAAAAAACATTGCTTTTTATTGAACTATGTTTTGAAAAACGATGTGGAGTCGTATTTTGCAAAATTATTAAAAAGTTTGTTTTTTAAAAGCATGGTGTTACTAGAAAAAATTTGGAATAAGTGTGTTAGTACTTACGCTAAAAAATAAAATTTTGTTTGTTTTGCAACTCTTTGTTTTATAGCTAGGTAGATAACATAGAAAACTCCGTTTGTAACATTTTAAATATAATCCAAACATGTATGTTTTACTTATAATATATTATAACATTTATGTCAACATTTTTATTAACATATTTTTAACATGTTTTTAACATAACTTGTACATTGTAGTAATGAAATTATTTTGGTAACTCTAGAAGCGTCTTTGTTAAATTAAAAGATGTCAGTTTCAAAATAATGATAAAGAAATTGATAAATGACTTTAGTTTTTCAAAGTATTTAATTTATTTTATATTTTTTTACCGTAAAGAGAAAAACAAACTTGCATTCTTTTTACCACGATAGTGATTACTTAAAAATACAAAAATAATTTTTTAGTCAATTATGATGTTAATATTTCTTTCTAAAAATGCATTTATAACAAAGATTACATTGACATTATGTTAAAAAGCAAACATGCTATTTAGACCAAATATCAGTAAAATTGCATACAATATTAACCTATTTCATAATTTATTAATAATTTAAAAATTTAACAGATAGACATTTATTTAGTAAAATGTGCAGCGTCCTTCAAAGTATATGTCGAATAAACATGGAATCGTTTATAGACGTAATGTAAGACTCCTAAACCACCTCCCATAAATATAGACATTTTTAATGATGCCACTAAGCCTGAGGCTTGTCAGTGGCAAAGGTAGAATGTTGTTTTATGTTTAACGATAACAAACTTGTCACGCTTCGTCTTAAATCCACTTCTTAAAATTGATTTTAAAAATTCCTATTGATGACGCGTTTAAAACGTCTTCGGATATTTTATTTAAAAAATTTCTCACGGCGACTTTATTTTTTTTTTATCCATATTTGTTATTATGAGCTTTTACAACATAGATCATGATTCCGTTTGCTTTGTTCCATGTTTGTGAATAATTGTTATCCAATTTTTCTTGCCATGTAAATTGTTTATAACAATTCTAACTTCAAATACCTTCCTAATATTGTAGATTTTACCATCTTTGTACGAATCAACAGATATCCTTGAACTTTTCTGTTGGCAAAAAAGGTGTTCTGTCACTTGGTTATGCAAACTTTGAAAACTGTTCACAAGATAGTTGGAAGCGTTGCCATATACTGTTATTTTATAGGAAATTATAGATTTAACCATTGCTTTATAGATGGTCACCATTGTTTGATCAGGTATAAAGTTTTTCAAATAATAAAAAATGCAAAAAAGATGTTTTAATCTATTTCTGAGTTGGCTGATATGAAGTTTTTAGTTTAAACCTTGGTCTATTAAAATGCCCAGGTATTTCTGCTGTTTAAATTTGTCAATTTTTGTCGCATTTTGCTGGTGTTGAAGTCATATGAAAGCATTGAAAACTGTGATGGATTAAAACAAATTCTGCTTCTTTAAATCTCTGATGTGTGGATGCAATATACATTAGTTTTGTCTTCTCTCTGTTTATAATTAGCTATTTACTATGTGCCCATTTTTAAAAATGTGTAAAGTTTTGTTGTAATTTTTTTAAAGCTTGCGGCATTTTTGTGAATCGTCACTATAAGTGTGTCAACCGCATACAAAAAACGTTTACATGTTTTAAAGCACGAACCCACGTCGTTTACATACAGTAAATATAAAAGGGGCCTAGAATACTGCCTTGAGATACACAACGCTTGATCTTTTTTTCTTGTCTCAGTTTTTGTTCAAATTTGACATGGAAAGTTCGGTTTTTAATAATAATACTAATAATAATAATGATATCTTATATGAAACGTTATACACTAGAATATAAAAATTAAAAACTATATAAAAATACACATTAAAAATTTAAAACTAAAACATAGTAAAAACAGCATATAGATCATAAACATATTTATTTAAAAGTAACTAGTTCTTGTTATAATAAAGTAAAATTAACTAACGCTTAACATTTAATAAAACATAGTCATTTATTTAAAAATAATATAAAATTTGTAAATAAAAATGTTTATCCTACGTGCCTCCTCTTCAGTTTTCTCGGTCCTCCGGTAAGTTTTTTATTTCACTATTTTTTTATTCTTTCTTTAAAATCATCATTTTACATGTTTTTCTTTTTTTTTATGTTTATTCACCGTTTTTTTTTTATTACGTTTTTTAATAAACAAGTTTATTTTGTTTATGATTGTACATATTTGTTCTTTTTAACATTTTTTTATTTTGGTCCTTGTCTGAGTTTATTAATTTTCTTCAGAGCTACGTTTTGAATGTGTTTATGTTTTTTTTATCTTTTTATATAAACATTTCAAAATCTTTTTTTGCAAATTTTTATTTAATTTTGTTACTTAAAATCTTGGTTTTCCAATTTTCTATAAGTTCAGTATCAATTAATTATACCTTTTTACTAAGTATTCGTTACGTACACGTCTATTTCTTTTGTCTCTTCAATTTTCATATTCTTTGTTTTGTTTTTGTTTATACTTAGTCCATACATTGATTTAATTTTTTTAATTTCTTTAACTAACATTTTTAGAGATGTTTTCTGCAAACACAATTATATTATTGGCAAATCGATACAGTACAGTACAGTGTGTGTGTGTGTGTTCGTTTATGTATGCGTACACTTCAGTTCGATTAGTTTAACAAAGAAAGTGCCTGATAAATAGTATAAAAACAATGAAAACTCTACTTAAGTGACTAGTGATAGTTAACACGGAATCTACTAGGAATGACGTAACTGCACTAAAATCCACTGTCAACCAAATGCAAATTGACTATAAAAACATCTAAACAGACATGAACATTGGTTTCAATCAACTATCTATACAGATCTCGGCTCTAGTCGAAAAAATCAACAACGTGAATAAAGCCCAACCATCTCACCCCATAAATGATGAATCTGGAGATGTGTCGGACAGTTCAACCAACACGGTTACTCCAAAGAGCAGCCCTACGAAAAAGATATAAAAAAATAAAAAGTCAATTACAAAAAATGTTTCCTCATCTATTGACAAACAACCGAAAAAGATCAAATCGGCGACTCCAACTTCTAAAGTCCAAGTGAACACCTGGAGACCCTTTTCCTCTCCTACCAACTATTAACTCCAACCAAGACATGGACGACTTCGAAACAATACCAATTGAGAACGACTCTACTCCAGGTTCCAGCAACCCCACTAACAAAACCGAATGGCAACTAGTAGACCGCAAAAACAAGGCGAAAAAAAGAACCCATTCTTCGAGTAGCAACGAGAATGACAATCCTGACATCGATAATACCAGACCTGAACTACCAAAAGTCAAACTTCCTCCACAAATCACAATAAATGACAAAAAAGCATGGAGAGAAATCAAAAAGTGGTAATCACCCCGCGTTCTACAAAGGATGCCCGGTCTATCAAAAGATCAAAACTAAAACTAAAGGGCAACCCCTGTCAAAGTCAACTACAAAACCCCTAAACCACGCCCACAACTTACGACGTATGCAAAAGCTGTGCAGCCACAACAACAATCAGCTTTGCCCTTGGAAGCAAAATCCAATTTAAAACTTGATCTTACTAATGCTATAAACAACAGCAGCAACGACCAAGATTTAATTAAATTAATCTTGGCCGTTCTTCTTAAAAACCAATAACGTACCATCACCCGAACTACACCTTTAATAACAGACCTGTAAACCTAATCAGGCCCAGGCTGTAAAGGTCATAAAACAGGAAGTGGATAACACTGAGAAAATCCACAAGGCAAAGCATGATAGGTAGATAATGGGGTACTTCCCCGCAAACTACCATAAACACACAGAAGAAAACAACGGCAAATCGAATAGATTCTTTTCTTTTTTTTCTATGCTCACTTTCTTGTCTCCTTTCTAGAACTCCGTTAACATATCTTTAGCATTCATACTACACAGCATTGTTGATAAACACTAGCCCTGTCTCACTCTTTTTCTAATTTAAAATAACTTGTCATTTTTTGTCATTTAGTCATATTGCTACTTGTAATAAAATAAATCAATATTTGAGTTTTATTTTATTTTATATAAGTTTTAATTTAAGATATAAATTATTTTATAAACTAAATTATGTTTGCAATTACTTTATTTCGTATCAAACATATTTATCATTGAGGCTATTCTTTAATTAATTAATAAATCCATATTTTAATATAGACTTTTTTAGGTACTGTAAAATGATTGATTTGTTTAATTTTTTTAATTTCCTACATTTATTATCAAATTATTACTTTCTGGTTTCATCTGTTTCTTTTCTTAGTTTTTTATTAGAACTTTTATATTTCTTTTTTTTTTCTTTTGTGTTTTAATTATTATCTTGTGTGTTACCTATGGCTTTTGTTTTTGTTTTGCTTTCTTGTACCCAATAATTTCTTGTGCTGGTATTTTAATTTTAATTTTAATCATATTCCACTTTCCTTTCATTTCTACTCTATTTTGTGATACCTTAAATGTACATGTTTATTTTTTTCTTATTGGTGCTCTTCTTACTCTTTGCAACTTAATATCTAATTCTGCTATTACAAGTATTTGGTGACTAACCAAAATGCTTTTTTTACTTTATTGTTAAACTTCTTTTAATTATTATAAAATCTATTTGCTTTCTGTATTTGTCTTTAGGTACTTTTCAAGTTTCTTCTTGTTGTTTTGTTTTGTTTTTTGATTTTTTGTTCAAGTTTATACTTGCCTACTACTTTTCTCACACTATTTTTACTCACCTTAGCCTGATTGGTATTTTTCTTTGTGCCGTGTTAATCTTTATTGCTATTACCTTATTACAGCAGTATCACTTTGTTTACACATTTGTATAACTTTTTAATCACAAGTCTTCCTTTCCTTGCTTTTTCACCTTGTTTTACTGATTCCTATCATGTCCAGTTTACTGCTTTGCATTTCACGTATACTTTTCTTTTTGTAGAGTTATAACTGTTCATTCTATTTTTCTTCTAATTTTACATGCTTTCTTTTTATACTGTCACTCAAGATTAATAATTTTTGATACAACTTCTAGATTAGTTAAAGACTTGCATTTGCTAATAATAAGATGCAAGTTATTTGAATTGCAAAAGCTTATAATTTTATACAATTTATTTTGTGTTTGATTGCAATTATGTGTGTTTTTTATTTGCATGAACAACTTTAAATCAAGTAGTGCAAGTATTTTGAATCATGAAAGATTAAGTTGGATTGTTTGTTTTTATTTTGTTAATGTTGAGGTACTTTGTGGACAAGCTTGTTTTTTTTTTCTCTGTTTATTGTGAGTCCTTTGTTGTGGGTTCATTGTTGAAACTGCCGAAACTCCTTTTGCATTTTTATGAATTGAAACAATTAATGTATTATCTGCGTATAACAAGTATTTACAGGTTTTAAAACATGATCCTACGTCGTTAAAATATAAAAAATAGAGAATTGGTCCTAAAACAGTGCTCTCTTTACAATTGTTGTTTTGTCACCAAGATTATCTCCTATTGTTACTTTAATTTTTTTTCCTTTAAGTAATTTGTAAACCATGTTCATCTACTTTAATTTTATTTTTCTCTAGAAGTTGAATTAGTTTTTTATAGTCAAAAATCAACAAACAAACACAAGACGTGCATGTTTTTATCTAGACTTTATTATTTTATTTTCTTCTAAATACCCTGTTAGTCTTTCAATATATCTCTCTAGTACCTTTGATATCGTAGACAGTATTGAAATAGGTTTATAGTTTTTTGGACTACTTCTTTTTCCTGATAAATTGGACGCAGAATTGTTTTGATCTGGTAATTTTTCTTGATCAATGGTTATGTTGACAATTTTTGATATTGGACTTCTTAGTTCTTTTACGGTGTTAATAAGATCCTTTGTTTTTATTTTGTTATGACCAGCTGGGTTTCTGTAATTTAAAGATAATATATTTTTTTTAATATTTTCTGATGTTGCTTGTGGTTGTCTAACAATTGGCTTTGATTTATTTGTTTAATTTTTGTGTACAATATTTTGTTGCAAGATTTGGCAAGATGTTTAATTTGATTTTGAAATGTATTGGTGAACTGATCAATTATTTGGTTGGTATCTAGTTTGAAGTGTTTTATCATTTTTTTTGTCTTTAGCATTTTTTTTTAATTCCTTTCTAGTGTTTTGTTATTTATTTTCATATTAGATTTAGCCAAGTTAGTAGCGGCTAACGTCCGACGTAGAACGGAAGTGTTTGCGAAAGTGCTTAACGTTTATTTAATTAGTAATTAGCAGATGATTATCTAGGAAATTAAATAAAAAGTAGAAAACTGTGAATTATTACAAATAGTGATAAGAAGTGCAAGAAAAGTTTTGTGAAAATGCAAAAAAGGTGTAAAAACTGTGATAAGGACACATTATAAAAGGTGCGGTCGTGTTTAAAAAACATACTTGTGTCGTGACGTGCGACACTTTTAGTGTTTACGCAATAGAACATTTACCGCGGGAACAGCAAATTAAGTGCGAAACTAGGCCAAGACGTAAAGGTAAAAAAACGCGCTATGGATGCATTAAAAAAAAAAGTTGCAAAGAACACCCCCGGAGATAAGAAAAAATTATGAATTCGGGTCATACTACAAAAAGGGGAAGAGATGTAAACTCGCCATGCAATACTAATAAGGCGAAAAGAGTAAATTACCCTACAACAATTGAAATAATAGTGGAATTAATATATAACCAGTGAGTGTGAAAATAAAAAAAGTGGCAAATCTCCTAGAGATGAACATGGAGAGACTGGAGTTCGAAGAAATTTAGAAAACAGAACAAGAGACAAAAAATAAAATAAAAATAGGGAAAGAAATGTCGACACAAACAGTAGAGACTGGAGATAATAAGGATGAAAAAAATATGCAAACTCATTTCATCTGGGACCAAGAGATAATAGAAATGGTTAATGAAGACGACATAAAAAATCATTAACAAAGAATGAAGAGAAACGGACTACAAACTTATATAATATAATATTGGAAAAAAATAATTCAATAATGGGAAAAGAGAGTGATACTGGAGTATTGATAAACGGTGATGAAATAGAAAATGAATCGGGTATTCTACGGCAAGCCAAAGTAAAATACCCAGAATTAATGGAGGAAGACGGAGAGGAAGAAACTCTATACATAAAAATTTTAAGAAATTTAAGCGGGAAAAAAGTGGAATAAGTACACATTATAAAACAGAGAGTCGAAACAGCAGGGAAAAGGGAGATAAATATGCTATACGCTATAGAAAAAAAAACAAAGCAAAAGTATTAAATATTAATGAAATAAGTATACCAATACCAACTGGAATAGCGCCAAGAGAGGCAAAAAAAATAAATGGATATGGCAGGAAGAAGGACTCATACAAAAGTAAGAATGTGCCAACACATTTACAGGTATTAGAATCAAATGGAAAAAGAAGATCAGGAACAGAAACAGGAGCTATAATATTGAGCAAACAGAGCGTAACATATGCAGACTTGCGGAGACAGGCAAAACTACAGATAAAAAGATCTACATTCAAGGAGATAAGAAAAACAAAAAAAGGGGAGTGGTTACTATTAGTAACAAAGGGAAATGAGTCCGAAAAAGAGATGGAAAAAATAAGAAATGGAATGAAGGGTTACAATGTAAGAAAAGCCAACAACGTACTTATATATTATCAAAGATATTAGTCCGGAGACTACCAGAGGAGAAATATTGGATGAAATTATTAGCAAAACAAACACAGAAGGAAGTACAAGAATATCCATAAAGACAGGGTATAGAGAAAAACAAACAACTATTGTCAAGATGGACAAAAAAGCAGGGGAACAGATAATAAGAGAAGGAAGAATATACATAGGACTTATAAGATGCAAAGTAGAGAAAGTAACAGCAAACGAGAGAAAATGTTACAAATGCTGGATAAAAAGACATGTAGCGGCGGAATGCAAAGGAGAAGATAGGTCATTGCTATGCATAAAATGCGGAAAGGAGGGACATCAAATTGCTAAATGCAAGAACGGAGAATACTGCATAGAATGCAAAACGATAGGACACAGAACTGGAGATAGAAGATGTCCGGCTACAAAGAAAAAAGAAACAAAGAAAACAAAGAAGAATATAGAGGACAACGACCACAGTAACTGAAGACAACTTTTACAAACAAACATAAGGAGGGGAAAAAAGGCGCACAATATACAACAGCAGAGAGAGAGGAAATAGAGCTAGTGATAGTGAGTGAACCAAACAAATACAAACTAAATGGTAAGTAGATAAGAGACAATAAAACAAATACTGCTATCTTAGCTAAGGGAAAGTGTAACGCCAAAAGAGGTAATAGTATGGGCTGAAGTAGAATGTATAATAGTATACAGCTGTTATATCAGTCAAAACTGCGTAATGGAATACTATCGGGAGTGGATAGAAGAATTAAAAAACAGTTTAAGAAAACAAACAAGCAAAAAAATCATAGTACAAGAAGATTTCAATGCAAAATCACCGATATGGGGAGGATACAAGAGGGATTTAAGAAGAATTTATTTAGAAAAAATGATAGCAATTGCAACAAAGGAGACGTTTGTAAGAGGAAGTTGCAGGTATAGTGAAAGAATGGAACGTGACAGAAGAGGATTCACTGAGTTTACACTAACATATACAATATAATGCAACGGAGAAAGGAAAACAGGAGTACACAAGAGAAGGTAGGTGAAACGTAAGAATAATGGACAAAGAGAAGATAAAGAGAGTCATGGAAACAGAAGAAGTTACAGAAAACAAAAACATAGAGAAGAGATGCAAAAGATACTCAGAAAAGCTGAGAAAAGCGGCGGATGAAGCAATTTTCAGGTACAAAAAAGGGGCTCGAAAACAAACAGGGAGGAAAGTCAAAAAACAGAGACGAAAAGGAAAAAATACAGAGGAAACGGAGATGGAACTAAAAAACGACAAAAAAATCTTAAAAATGGCAATTAGAGATAGCAGAAGAAGATGCTGGAAACCAGTAGAAGAACTAGTAAATGAAAAAGAAGAAACAGTTATGGCAACAGGGGAAGAGATAAAGGAGATCATAACAGAATTGCCTAACAACAAAGCACCAGGTCCGGACGAAATAACAACAGAGATTGTTAGAGCAGCTCTAGAAGGGAATGAGGTAGAACCAACTCAAATAATCAACAAATGCCTGAAAGACGGAATTTTTCCAGAATGTTGGAAAGAAGCCACCTTAGTACTGATTGAGAAAAAAAGAGAAGTAGGAAAAGCGACTTTATAGAGGCCAATATGCTTAACGCTAGAGAATTGCCGAGTTAGTCGCCCCGTCCTGTTGTGGTGCCACTAGTAGTGTTGTTATGGAAAAATATTAAATCCTATCACATCTACGAGAATATCAGTAAACTTTTCTCTCTAGAAAAATATTAACACGTACAGCGCCGTTTTTAAATTAAAATTAGTTCTTATAGGACAAAACGCCAACCAACTCAATATCCAAACGATAAGATTTTAGGCATTACTTTTTTTATATGTTGAACTACATACAATATTCTATGTCTTCATGTTTTTAGATAAAGATTTGAAGTTATATTTAAAGAAAAAAAAAAATAACAAAAAACTAATTAAAAGCGTCACTTTTTAAAAATTAATTGCAAAGAAACGACTTATTGCATTAAATTTCTACAAGTTTGAGGACACAGATTGGACTTTCTTCTACAATGTGTGAAAATTTTATTCAATTATATTCAGGCGATTTCTTGCTGATTTGGATGCTGTGAACCCTTATAATAGCGCAATAATTCTCCCCCCTTAATAAACACACTAGCTTAAATATTAGAAAAAGTAATTGTACGGAGAATAGAACAAAAAATAGAAAAAAATAGAGGATAGGAAAAAAAAAATACGGATTTACCAAGGAAAGAACAACCTTAGGAGCTGAAGACAAAGTAAAAGCAATAGTAAAAGAAGCAAACAGCGGAACGCGGAGGATAAGACAACACTGTGTAATAATAGCGTTGGACATTCAGAACGCATTTAACAACGTGTTATAAAAAGCAATTATAGAGGCGGCAAAGAAAAGAGAACTGAACAAGAAAACAATCAAGATCATATGGAGCTACTTACAGCGTAGAAACCTAGTGACCAAGAACGGAAGATTCAAACTTACGAGAGGGGTACCACAGGGCTCAGCACTAGTATCAAAACTATAGAATCTTGTTTATAATGAGTTACTTCGAATGAAGTTGCCAGAAGACGTGACAATAACGGCATTTGCGGACGACAGTAGCACTAGTAGGTAGGAACGTATAAATGGATTACTGAAAGGAATACTAGAGCTGGCAATAGATTTGATACAGTTATAGATAAAAAATAAGGGTTTAAAATTAGCATCACAAAAAACAAAAGCGGTCTGGCTATTGACTAAGAGAACTAATAGAAGAACAGGTAAGATACAGGTAGGGGGCCAAGTGATAACTATAGGAAAAAAAAATTAAATACTTCTGGCTGACACTTGAAGAAAAGGGATGGAATGAAGAGATTAAGGAAGCGGTCATGAAAACATAGGAAATGGAGAAAAGCTTGGTGGACTCATGCCAAACAACGGAGGTCTAAGAAAAAAAGCCAGAAAGCTAATAGCAACAGCAGCAAAAAGTAAATTGTTATACGCCGCAAAAACATGGGGAGAAGCCATGAAGACAAAAAAAAAACATTGAAATAAGAAGAGCCACAAAAGCCAGTTTGTTATGGATCTGCAGGGCTTACCGAACGGTGTCACAAGAGGCAGTAGAAGTGTTTGCGGCAACACCTCCCGCGGACATGATGGTAGAAAACAGAATAGAAATAATGAAACTAACAAAAGAAGGAACCAATAAAATGGAAGCTAAGTTAAGAGCAAAAGAGAAGACAATGGAAAGATGGCAGAGACAGTGGAATAGAAGAAAAAAGAGAGAATAGACAAGAGAACTAATCCCTGAGATATATGAGTGGGTAGAGAACAAACCCGAAACGTGCTATTATACAACACCATACTGACCGGACATGGAGCCTTTGGAAAGTTCTTGCAAAAAATTTTAAGAAACAAGGAAGACGAAAGACTCGATAATGAAGAACACATTTTAGTAAAATGCAAAGCGTGGAAGGAAGACAGAAAAAAAACTAGAAAAAATACTGGAAAGCAAAGTGGATAAAACAACAATCATTACGAAATGCCTAAGAGATAAAAATAAATGGAGGGCGTTAAGAAACTTTGCAACAAGAGTACTAAGAAAAAAAATGAGGAGTTTGACAATGGAATATAGAAAAAAAAAACAAACAATAGAAACAAACACACAAAATAAAAGTTTTAGAAGACAAAGGAGAGAAACGAGAGAAGCAAAATAGAAACAACAAAACAAAGAAAAAGATCAAAAAGAAAGAAATAATGAAGGTCAGGACAATTATGCATACCAAGAAATAGAAAAAAATAGAAAAACATTTACAGAGACTACAATACCAAACGAAATTGCATAGATAAGGAGAAGGAGAAAAAAAATGTTGAAGGAACGCAGAAATAACGAGGCAAACACCAAATGGTAAATACGTTATCTCGAGGTTGACCGATAACGCAACTTTTGAGATAGTCAGAATATACATGACAACGAGAGGTCACGAAGAAGTACTCCTAGATGAAGATACAAGGATATCATTGGAGATAAAACTAACAAATTTAGGACTGCCAAAAGGAGTACAGCTAATGGAACTGCATAAACTATTCATGAAAGAAAGAGGATACAGAACGCATTTGAGGACAAACCTAATAATTAGAATAAATAACACACGGATTGGAGAAAGAACAGAATGTAAAGCTGGATGTCGGTGCAGTTAAAAAAGTTAATAAAAGAAAACAAGAGAGACAAAAAAAAGTACCAGCTATAGGAAAAGAGGGGCCGGGGACAGCATGCGTGCCACAGAATTTGTGTGAAAATCCGCAAAGCAATAACCAGCCTACCTCGAACTACTGCCAAATCTAGACTAGTTTGACAAGGACATATAACAACAGGATTTACGCAGAGAAGAAAACCGGAAGGCAATTCTATGCGTAAGTCATTCTTAAGGGCCACTTGTTGAGGCCAACACCTAACTATATAAAAAAAAAAAAAATTGGCCAAGTTATTATGTTTTGTATAATATTTTTGTTTTGTGATAATGTTTTTTGTTTTGTTAAATTGTTTTTTAAGTTGTTGGATTCTGTAGAACGTTTCCGGATTTGAAGTTTTGTCTTTTTTTTATGCATTTCCATTAAGATCATTTATCCATATTTTTTGTGAGGTTTTATGATGGGTGTTTTTCTTCTTTGTACATGATGTTTTACACTCTTTATGTAATTGGCTATTTACAATTTACAAATAAACTTTGTCTTATCTAGATAAGACGTTGGTACAGTTTAATTTTTTGCGTTTGTTACTTCTACATTATTGTACTATAAAATTTCCTCTATGCGTTATTATTTTTTTTTGTGTAAAACCATGGTATATTGGAAATTTAGAAAGATATAAAAAACTATACACATTAATTTTTAGTGTGTGTGTAAAAGACAAATTGTCTAAATTATCTTATTTGCTATCAAATGTATTATACGCATTTTAGCTTCAAAAGTCGATCACATCTATATGGTAGGTATCTGAACGGGTAGAAGTTTGTAGGACATTTACAGAGCCTTTATTATACTAATTCAATTAATACAGTACGTAGATTACAAAATACAACAGGTATTTTTGAGCATGTTTGACAGTCAATGGTTTAGCGCATGCACATGCACCAAAGTTAAAAGTGAGTATATTCAACATTTGCTGTAACTAAATAATAAATAATTTTTATAAACTTATAATTAAAAGTTTATTAAACCATAACTAGAGGGTTTTAAGTTTCAAACACATGTTTATAAGAACTTCTTTATTCTTACAAGTTCATCCAAATGTTAAAACCTGGCCAATAATATTAGAATCACTTTGTATAAAGTTATTTTAAATATCACATTTTGAAATTTTATTTTTTATACAAATTTTTTATCTAAATTTGTTGAAACTTGCAGTTACTTTACGATTATAGAGTAAAATATAAATATTTTTTTTGGTTGTTTATTTTGAATCAAAATTTTAGCTTATGGTTTTGTTTACAATTTGTTATATTAAGTTAAGACCATTCTGACCGGTACTGTAGTTTGTAGTATTGTAACAAAAGCAGCAACTTTAGCGTCATTTTTATTTCTACACTTTATTTGATAATTAATTACAATCAAGTACATTCAGAAAGGAATAAATTATGTTTCGTTCTAGTATTTTACTCAAATTATATTTGCAAATAGCACTAAAAGAACACTATATAGTACCTAAAAACGCATTTATTTCTACATTACGGTATATTTGTCGGCTATTTGCAACTATAACTACAATATAGTTTAATCTTTTCTGAATGTACTGGTGAAAATATAAAATAATTATCAAATTATATGTAGAAATAGGAATGACGCCAAAGTTGTTGTTTTCTTAAATATACAAACACAATAAATGATTTTATATAATTTTTATTTACATAATATATTTAATTTGAGTTTAATAATATATTATAAGATCATTTTTTGAGCGACTGTTATAAATGTGAAGTATTAAAATTGACTAAACCGCGGGGACAACTTAGGGAAAGAAAAGTCTTTTATTTTACAAATCACAAAATTATTCCAAAGGACAAGAATATATATAGCTCAATTACAAATTTTATACTGGTCATAAGTTTTATTCTTATTTAATTCTTCCTGAACCGCATATATATAATGTAGTTTTACATATTAATTTAATATTGATAATGGTTTTTAAAGGTTTAGTTGCCCACAATAAACTTATAGTAAGAATAATTTGGTTGATAATAATACAAAAGAAAAAGAAAAAAAGAATATACAAACATTTATATTATAATTATTCCATTATCTTTCTATAATTATCTACATCATTTACATTCACTAACAGTTTGCATATCAACATTGAGATGTTAAACTGTAAAAAATAACTAAATTAACATTTATATAAAAAAATTCAAGCAATTCACATATATTCAAAATTAATTAACAAATTAAAAATATATCTACAGCAAAACTAGTGACAATAAAGATTATTTAAAAATTTTGATACATTAAAAAATATATATTTGGAAGTACTTAGTAAGTTATTTCAAGATGTAATAAACCTAAAATTTAAATGACTGAATTTATTACTCAATTACACAACCTTTTTACTGTTTGTTTTCTGGCTTGTTAAATTTGCAATTTATCAATTTCTCAATTTGCATTCAGAATAAAATAAATATTAAATTCAACAATTATCTAAGATTTGAAATGTTGATATTTCGGTTTATTTACAAGTAACTAAGAATACAATAGAAATAACGATTTTGTATTCTACATTGTTATTATACCAAACACGGTAACTTTAGATTATTAAGTTGGTTCTATCTTAGATTTTTTTTCCAATTGCAAAATTTGTCATAACATCACTAATCATATTTCTTTACGTTTTAAGATTGTTTAATTAGACATTTTTATCAATTATTATACCTATGTTTTTTATTTAATTAGCATAAAATATTTTAATAAAATAGTAGTGGCATTAGTCTTCAGAACATTATAACTTATAGATTTAGTTAATCTAATATGCAATATTTTATTTTTAACAACTTATTTAACACGTTGACTGCTACTGCAGATTTTAAGATTTTTGTAAAAAACTTGTTTATTTTATTAAATAATATTGTTTAAAATTGCTATTATTATTTTTTATTTTATTTTTTTAAGTTTTAAAATGCGATATTTAAGAATTACTTAATACGTTATAAGAACATAAAAACGTCTTTGAATTTTACACTTGCTGAAACTATCATATTGGAGACGTTCCAGAGAAGATTATGTGAAATTGTAACCTTAAGAAAACAAATTTAAAAAAGATTTAGATATGAATTCGTTGTTTAGTTCAATATTTAGTTCTAATGATACCTTGAGTTTTGATTTTTAAACAGTAACAGTTAAAATTGATCAAATTGGAAATTTTAAGGTTTTAGTTTATAGATGCTATATATTCTAACCAAAAAAATTCAAGACGCTTTGCCATAATTGTTGATATAGTTTTTGGAAAGTATAAAGTATGAATGGTGATATCATCTGCAAAACTACAAATAAGAAGAAAACTAGCAATTATGATTTTTTAGTCAGAGTTAAAACCATCAATTCTTATCTAACTATAATTTTTTTATTGTCAAGAAAATTATAGATATGATTTACTAATTTGTGATCAAAACCTATGCAGTGGATTTTGTTGTTAAGATTAAGGTGCCATACCCTATCAAATGTTTTGCAAATTTTTGTTCAGTAAAATTCTATTTGTGACTAACATTAGTCAGAAGATCTGTTGTCAAATGTTTTGATCAAAATCTATATTAAATACTTGAGATATAATGTAATTGTTCTAAGAACTTGACAATGTAGAAACTTATATATTTTTCATTTTTTTTTTTACAGTTTGGAGAATAATGCAATTTGTTTATAATTAAAAAACTTAGCTTGTTTCTTTTTTTAAATATAACTTGAACATTTGCAATTTTCTAAAAATTTAGATTTTTTTTGTATGATAAGGCAAATGATATCAACAGATACCTCTAATTAGGATGCAACTTTTAATTCATTTAATAACATCTACACTCAACAAATTTACAACTAGAAATTTGAAAAAAGAAACGACAAGTTTATTAGAATTTGTTGAACTAACCGCTTTATTTGATTTGTATAAGAAAACGACATTTTAAAAACTTTTGTTCTAACGCAAATTTTGACTATAAAAAAGAAATATTGATCGCAAACAAAAATTACTACATACTAGTAGCGTAACATAATTTATGTGCCAGAACTTACTACTTACATTTACTATATAATTGTGATAAATTATTATCAGCAGAGATTTCGGATGCATTCAAACGATTAAAAAATTAAATCTGTATGACATCTGTTTATGACAAAACCCTGCAAACAAAGTAGTTGTTATGGTATATTACGGCTGATGTAACAGGTACAACACTGTCAATTTATTTTAGACGCAGCTAAAAATTGTATGGGATTTCTTGTAACAGCAATGGTTCTTATTTATAACAATAACAGGCAAAAACGTCGGAGTTGCTTAAAGTTATTTGTTGTTGTTAAATATATTTATATTACTACCAGCTCTAATTATTAATTAAATTATGAACACAAAAGGAGGTTATTTATGTACATATTCAATAAAGTATAAACAAAAACCTGTTGCTAATTTATAAGTTTTTACAACTTTTCTTTCTTTTATGTTTGCGTGTTGATAAATATATTAACATTCATTTGAGCATTAATTAACGTTGGAAATAACCTTATTTTACTGCGACTTTTTGTCCCACTTACAAATTACTATTACCAGTTGACTACCTCTCTAATCAAGTTCTTATTTTTTTTGTTAGTATAGAAGAAGACTTAAAATATGGTTACAAACAAAATTGACGATAAATAGTTATTTTTTTTAAGTTTTGCAAATCTTTTAATATTTTTGGTTATACATGTATCTTTAAAAAATAATTCATTTTTAATTTCCAGTAAATTGTAATAATTTGTAATTACTAAATAAATAAATAACAAAAAGCTTAACAAGAATGTTTATTTAGTGGCACGGTATTTTGTTTCTTATAATGTTAACAAACGGTTTGTGTACGCTTCCGCCCAATTTTTTTTAGGATACCGTTGGCTGCTAGTACTAGTAAAGCAGTTAAAAATGCTTTTTTGTGTGTATTTTCACGTTAGGGCAAAACGTTTGTACTAGTCGGCCAAGCCAAAAAAAAACAATTGATTGCCCAAACAAACGCAAAATTGAAAAATTTAACGACAAAATACAAATATTGCAGCTTTCTTCTACTAATACAGAATGTTTTAATATTAAGTTTTAACCCAGCGGCCAGTATACGTACTAGCAAACAGAATCATTTTTGACCCGGAATTGAAAACGCTGTAATCTTTTTGTATTATTTGTGAGCGTACTAGTAAGGTATGTATTTTCAATGTCCAACGATGACACGTATTCGGCTGAGAGCAGTTGCTTAAGTACCGCGCTAACGTAAAATAATGTATAAGTGTCTATTTTGTAATTTGTTGACTTTGCAAAAGTCAATTCAAAATCGGTACTTTTAAGACTTTTTTCAAACTTTGTTGCTACTGACTTGGCAAGATTACGTTCAACGCTAACATTCTATCTACTACGTCAGTCTTATAGAGTACAGTGTGAATGAGAAACAATGAAGTTTTTCAAATATTTTTGGGAAAAATGTTACAAACTATTGAACTGTTTAAAGGAAAAAATTCCATATATAAGGAAAAACCGCCTGACAGGCCATTTATTGTAACTGAAGAGATTGTTTACCATATAAATAATGATAAAATATTGAATAAAACCATTTTATCGATCAAGCCTGGTAACTTTTACAAAACAACTTTACACTGAATTAAATTTGGTATTTGGGTTGCAATTTTAAGGCAAAGAATAAATAGACTTGTATTTTTTTGATGAAACAATGCAGAACGGTACTGCTGATTATTTTCAATAAGACAAAGCTACTGTTAAAGGTTGAATTTAATAGTTCATCATTATTTAAATGTTGTTAAATCAGCTACAATGCAATTTGGTTATAATCAAGTAGAACTTAACTAACAATTCCTTATATGGTTTCAAATGCAGGATTTTTGTAGTTTAGCCCAGTATAAGTTTGATATATTGATAAATATTAAATGTACCCACGTTGATGCGTCATTTGTCACGCTAAACTTGGGCACGAGTTGTACATCATATAGGTGCCGGCTTGCTCGGGAAACACGTGGTGTTCAGGTTACAGATTAGGCTGTAGGGCGTCACTTCTTTAGAGATTCTAGAAAGCAGACTCCATAATTATAAATAACATCACTTTATTTTAAAACTAAAACTTTACAGTAGATGTTTACATAAATGTATTATAGGATATTTGAGATGTAAATTATGTCGAGTCTCTTGCTGTCTATTTGCTCTGCTCGCTTTGAACTTAGCAATTTTTTTTTCTTAAAGTTATTTTAACATAAAATTGTTAAAAAAGGCGATATTAAGTTTATATTCTGTCTACTGAGTGCATATATTTTTACGAATGCCGAGTGCTAATTTCAACTACTGCTCACCACTGCTTCACAAAATAACTTTTAAGATAAATTAATAATATTTATCCTAATTTTATAAACTATGCCTGTTTTTAATAAATTTCACAAATATTTTTTTTGTAGTTTTGTTTCAATATTTTCTAATCCCTAAATGGAAATTAAGAAGTATGGATGATGTTATCATCTGCAAAACATTAAGTAGGACTATTGTTTATATAAATTTGAATAATGTAAATCAAAAACAGAATCGGAGAAAGCGCAGAACTCTAAATACAACCATTTATAATTTTGTAGTTAAAGCCATAAACTTCAGCTAAGAATGCTATTAATAAAACATTCAAATATGTGATGAAGACCTTTATTAAAAAAAACTCGTTTATAGGATTAAGATGACATATTCTATCAAATCTTTTAGAAATGCAAAAAGCTACTGCATGATGTTAATCCAAAGTAGAACTATATTTGAACGTTTCACTGAGAATTTTCAATAATGTATTTTTTTTTTATTAGCATAAAAATTGTAATATTGGACTTTTTATGTCAAGGTTGTATATTTGTAGTTTTGTGTAATACTGCTTGATTTTCTCTCTGGGAATATGTAAAGAATAAACTTATATAATTTGTAAATAATTAATTTGTTGATAATTTAGGCAGCGTTAATAGTAGCTTTAACTAGTCACTGCTTGTGATTAGTAGGCATTAATGTTTACTCAGTACTCACATAGAAACTCAAAATATAAAACAAGCTTATATTTTTTAGTGTAATCTTATTTATTTAATAAAATTATTTAGTTAATACTTATTTTATTTCCAAAAAAACATATCAATTTTTTTTACATGTAATTTTGTAAAGTTACATATTTTTTCAAAGCAAGTACAAAGGTGTTATTTTAATTTGTGAGTTAGTCAGTGTTGCAGTGTTTACATTGTTTATTAAATATTGAAAAACTACATAATCATTAATAAAATTTTACTGAAAGGATGCAATTTTTGTAAACGAGTTTGGTGGTAACCGAAACTGTACATATAACGTCAAATTGAAACCATGCACAATTAAAAATATAATATTTATTTTTATCAAATGCTTACTAAAAACTTACAATCAATTAAAGCATAATTGCTTGAATCGATTGATATATTATATTATAATTGCTTGATTATCGATTGGATGTGACAGATGATCAGATGTGGCTTTATTGGCTAATGGAGTAATTAACTGGTGCGTGACGTCTCCTTAGTGGGTAGGTAGGTGCAATGACGCTTGCTGCGGATCCGTCGGTAATTACCTATTTACATTGCTGGACATATATCGACTTGCGTGACATTCTGATGCTGCAATATAACACTATCTACACTATGTGTCTGTCTGTCCAACCTACTCTGTTTGGTGAAACTAACTAAATAAATGCATAATATATGTTAGCTATGTGTGCTAATTACTTGACACAAGGGATTAGTAAAATATTTGATCGTTAAATTACTTTTGTTTGCATACTCGTACATAATAAATTATTATTAAAAAAATATTATATGTATGCACTAAACTAAGTAATATACACAATAATAATAATGACAAAATATTAGTTTACGTATATAGTTTAATCGAACTGATTTATCAATTGTATGCAATTTATGCACCCTTCATAATATATCCTTATTGCATTTTTACAAACATGTTATATTTTATGTAACGATCCGTATGTTATAAAAGTATTTTACGTGGGCTGAAAATGACCGAATTGTTCTTCTGCAATACATTACGTTTTGTACTGTATGTACCCTTACTCGCCCTTCTATAATGAGGGTGCATTCACATATATAACATACAAGTGCAGATTGTGTTTAGTGTTCATTAAAACAACTAACCTCTGACCTGCATTACAATATTGCCATCAGTTATTGCTGATTGCGATATTTGTACTAGCATTATTCAATTTATCAAACAGCGGGTGTTCTATTGTATTTATCTTTTCTTTATTTATTTGAAATTTATTCATAAATTATAGTATATTATACATATAAATTGAAAAAATTGTCTATCAATTTGTTATTGTTGTATAAATTAAAATACATTCAAATTAATATATCAAAAATAATAAATATTTGAGATTAATTTTTAGGTATTTTTGTTATATAAATATAAAATTGAATTGAATTATAAATGTTAAATATATTTTTTTTATATAAATTTAATGATTAAGAAGAGATGAATACAATTTTAAAACAAAAATTAGATTATATGAATATTTTAAGTTTAAGATATTATTTTAGATTTTTTTAAATTTAATTTGATAACATACAGTGTAGATTAATTGGCGGACAAACCCCAGGTAACTTTATAGAACGTGCCAAAAGAAAAAAAAAATTAATTCCAAAATGCTGAAAAACTCTTTGTTTGACCTCACGGACCTCGTGAGGTCAAAGTTTCAATTTTGTCAATACAAATATTGTTTTAATTGCGTATTTTATGTACCAAGTTGATATTTTTTTAAAATAATAAAAGTTACGAGGTTTATTAAAAAATAATAATAAAAAATATAGAAAAATGTGCAAATTACTTTCCAAGAATAAATCAAATTTAAATTAAAAATACCCTTGGCAACGTAGCAATTTTTTTAATAAAATTAAAACTATAACGTAGGCTATGTAATGAATGTCAGTTGATATTTCTATTTTATTATAACGTTTACTTTGAATGAATATGCAAATTATGCCGGTGATGTTTGAGAATGTCATGAATTCGATATCGTATAGTGTCTAGAAGTAATCGGTGGCCAATATATACATTTGTAGTTTATAATAAATAATAACATTTGATGTGTGTATTAAGTTGCCTACATTATAGGTTTGAATATAGAAATATAAATTTTGCTACGTTGCCAAGCGTAACAAAACTTTGAGGATCTCGTGAGGCCAAACAATGAGTTTTTCAGCATTTTGGAATAAAGATTTTTGTTTTTTGTTTTTTGGCACCGTTTACAAAGTTACCGTTTGTCCGCCAATTAATCTACACCCTGTATAAGTAAATGTTGCTAAATCTGTTTTAAAATTTATTCTGTTTTTGTATTTGAAGTCTTTTAATAATGTTAAAACTTAACACTCTAATTTTAATATTAGTGTATGATTTTGTATAGATATTTTTTATACAACCAAATTGATCGTAAATGCACCGCCTATGGCGTTTTTTTAAATCCTTCTTAACAATATTACAGTACAATACATCTAAATATCTATGCAAGCTGTTTAATTGTATAGGTAGACTTTAGTGCAACTAAAATTATTTCTTAAAGCTTTAGTACTTGTTTTTTATATATCATTTTCTGAATCAACAATTGTGTATAAAATAGACTAACGCTATTATTATAGTTAAGTTTTTTTATTTTTTAAACTTTATTACTGTTTTGTAATATAATTTTATTCTAAACATCAACAATAAAATACTTGATCTTAATTGTTCTTTGATATCAAAAGTTAGCTTTCACATAGTCATTTTTAATTTGTAACCAAAGATATATCTAGCTGTTTAATTTAGTCATCAGAATTTGCATATCATTTAACTTACCGTTTTCTATACCAATAATATACAAACTCTACTGCTGAGACAGATGTTGACGTATGCAAATAATGCAGTATTATTTAATTTAACTTTAAACACCTATTGTTTAAATTTTCCCAATTAAAAATAAACAGAGAAGACATATTAAACTATTATTTAATTATATGATATTTGAGGTTAAGCAATAAATATACTTTATATGCTTTTTGTATTTTTATAATTGTACAGACCGGTTATAAATAAAAAAGTATAAATTAATAATTAGGTTTGACTTACTATATGTATATTTAAGATGTATACTGTAAGTAGTAGTAAAATGTAACGTTGCTAGCATAATTTGGTGGTTAATGTTACAGGTGCAGGTTATGTGTTAAGAAGGTGGTTATTGTTTTATTGCATTTTATTTGGTTTAAGAAAAGTGTATATACGTTGGTACTTAGTGTTTAGTTGTTAGTTCTGGCAAGAATATTTGTTATTGTTGTTTTGTAGGTTTTTAGAATGCTTATTTTTATGCCTCTTTTGAATTAGTGGGTAACTTTTTAAGTTATTGTGGTTATTAAATCTATGTTTATGCATGTTTGGAGAAAATAGATTTGTTGTTTTTGTATTATGTTCATTAATTATGTGTTTTATGTCTGCCTTATGTAAGTGCGTTGCAAACTTGGCAATATGTTTGATAAATTCCAGATTTTATTACGTCCGTTTTTTGTTTATTGTTGCATATTATATTTTTGATTGTGTTAGTTGTGAAAAATTATTCATAATGTCGTATTTGACTAGTAGTTTTTTTTTAATTGTTATTGTTGTAGTATGTGAGTTTTCTGTATAATTGAATTGTCTTTGTTGTTATTTGTGAGTGTTGTGATGTTTTTAATTCTATCTGTTTGTTTGTATCTGTTTATTATTTTGTTAATTGTTGTAATAGAAAAGTTGTTTGTTATAGCCCGTAGTGTGTTGATAAGTAGTAGTAGTTAATAAGTGGTAAGCGGTAAATTTAATGCTCTATGTGTAAGTGAGTGGAATGCTATAATTTTATGATTATTATTATGATTGGAGTGGAATAGTATTGAATTTGAGTTTGTAGTTCATTAGAAGTTTTGTATATTATAAGGTCGAGGAAGTTAATTTGTTTGTTGTTTTTTTTTTTAGTTTTAAGATAAATTAGATATTAGGATTTAAGTTATTAATGAAATTGTAGAAGTCTGTCATAATGATAATGATCATTTAAATATGCAAATTATGTCATTAATTTATTTTGCCAAAAAAATAATGTTGTTGAATAGGTTATTACTGTTAATTATAACGTTTTTTTTTAATTACTTAAAGATGCATTAACTAGTATTATTGAGCTAAATGCTTTCATAGTTAATTGTAAGTAAACGTTGTTTCTGAAATTAAAAACTTGGTTAGTAGTATAATTTTATTAATTTCTTAGCTGTCTATTTTTTTGTCAAAAAAGATAATAGTATTAGTAGAGTCTATAATAATTTTAGTTTGTTGGATAAATTTATAGAATTTATGTTAATATGCTTATGTGTAACTTGTAGATGTTTAATTAATATGTTAATAAGTAATTTGTGAAGTTTGCTAGTTAGGGATTCTGTTGTCAATACTATACATCTGATAGGTTTGTAGTTTTAGTTGATTGTACAGTTTAGGAATTTGTGTATTTATTGGTATGAATGTGTTATAGATTGATATTAATATATTTTTAGTACAAAGTATTAGCTGGTTAACAGTTTTGTTGTAATTTGTAGTTACTTTGGTAAAATTGTTACTACCTCTGTTCTATAATAAGTGAGCCATTACCGTTTCATATTTTTTCCATAATAAGTGAGCCATTACCGTTTTATATTTTTTCCATAATGATTGAGCCATTACCAAAGTTTATTTTTTATAAAATAAGTTTCATTTCAACGTACTATATATACTTACATTTTTACAAAATAACTTATAACTAATAAAAACTGTTAGTATAAACGAATAGTAGGCAAGCGATTTTCCCTACGAAGCTATGCCTTGCTAATATGTTGAAGTTTATAATTATTGTTACCGTCACAATCTCTAATCGATTTCATAACTGTTTGTAAAGTAATAAACACATTATCTAATGTATGTCTAGTCAAGTCTTCGACAACTCTTATTAATTCGTCAATATTGCGCGGTGAATGCTGGTGTTGTAATGATTGAATAGACGAAAAAAAGCCAAGATCAAGCACATTCAAATCGGGACTATTGGCCGGTTGAAAAGTAAACGAAATGTTCCAACCATCCCTCCTACATTCGGTCCGAAGTTGCTCATCTTCAATAAAGCAATGTGGTCTTGCATTATCATGCTGTATGATTATATTGCTAGAAGTTTTTGAGGAACCCTTTGGCCACTTTTCTATAATTGCCGGAATCAATTTATCCATTAACATACGTTTGTAAACATCTTTACAGATTTCTACAGGTTTGGTTACCATTGCACCTTTGGGTCGATTTTTGCTATTTCGCGAGGCTGGTTCTTGTACTATAAATGGCCATATTCCAATTTTTCCATTAAAGAACTGGTTACGGTAACGATTGTACCGCGGTCGGGCAACGGCTGCCAAAAACATCACTTTGATCATGTTTGACTTACTTTGAACTTGACGACATGGGTCAACTTCATCAGGCAGAAGATAGATGTTCTGCTTTACTTTAGTGATATAAAACCACTTTTCGTCAATGTGGATGTAATTCATTAAATCATTTTCTTTCACAACGACAGACAATAATCCAGACGTGATACCTTGTTATCATTCTTTAAAAGCGGTTTCAATGAATTGGAATGTCTCTTAATTTCACCATTTTTTAGCAACCTCCATAACGAGGAAGGCGGAATTTCAACTGCAACTGATAACGACCGAAATGTCCCTCATCTTTTGTGATCAACTAATCGAATATTGGCAATTTTTTCTGTTCTATTAATTTTTTTCCGATCAGAGTTTCCTTTCTTGTTAGAATCAACATTCATAGGCGTATTTTCATCCAAACCACAAACAGAATCATTATCTTGTTTTCATATTCTTTTTATAGTGGCTCTTGATGTTCTGAATTTTTCAATTGCCAAAATCACCGCTCCCTTTTTTAACCGTCCATTTTTCTGATGTTTCAGTAAAAACTGAATAATGGCCTTTCGTTTTTGATTAACTAAGTTTGGTCTTTTCATCGTTTGAAACTTCCGGCGTTAGAAGACTTTCGCTTAAAAAACCGAATGTTAATTGTTGCTTTTGAAGAATTAAACTGTCAGATATTTTGACGTCCATGGCACATGTGATTATGAATTTGGTGTATATTAAGAATATCAAAATAGAAATTGAAAAAACAACTAAGTGTAAATAAGTTTGAAAAACAACTCAAATGGCTCACTTATTATAGAACAGAGGTAGTACTTTCTATGTATTATAGTACTTTGATGTTGCAGTCTTCTTTATTCATGTCAGCTTTTTTATTGGCATGGATGTAACGTTATTATTTTTAATTTTGGTGTAAAGTTTGTTAGTTGTTCTGTTTTTATTGTTTGTTTTAAAAGATGATGGAGTATCACTGATTTTGTTTTGTTTTAATATTTTGATTACATTGGTTTTTATGGAGTTCCAAACTGGATGGCCATACGGTTTTAATTTCTATGGATTGCTGTGTAAGTTGTTGTTTTACGTTTCGTATTTGTAACTTTTGTTTATGAAGTTAGCATTTTTATTTGTTAATGCCATGTTTGTTAAATTAGTTTATTTATTGTAAAAGTTTTTTTCTTAGATTTAAAATTTTATATACTGCGGTTTTGTGTTGCATATTTATAACTTTTATTTAAAAGGTTATTTTCTTTACTTATTAGTGGCGTGTTTGTTAAATTTGTATATTTATTGTAAAAGAGGTGTCAGTTTTAAAATCTGTTTAGCTTTTATCTTTTTTTTTTTAATTCTATTTGTTTTTCTTAAATTTTTAATTTAAATAATATATTTTGATTTGAAGTGACGTGACGTGAGTACGTTGATGATGATTATTTTCTTGTATTTTTTATTTCTATGTAGAGTAGCTGTTTGGTTAGATTTAATATAAATTGTATTTTTTATTTCTATTTAGTTTAGTTTATGGTATTTGTCATAATGTATTTTTTGTTCTAATTTAAGTAATACTTATTTATAACACTCAAAAATTTACAAGTTTTAAATTTTGGGTAAATGTAAAACAAATTTTACTACATTTAAGGCTTATTCGGCCTTTTTTACCTTCTCCAGTAATAACTTTACTTCGTTTTGCTGACTCACAACCAACCTGTATGATTGATGTATGCCAAGAAACTGCTTGGAGAGTTTTCTTTATGCTGGCTATAAGTAATTTTATAACACAATGTATGCATATGTTTCTTAAGTTGACAATGTCTTGTCAAGACTTGTTAATATTTGCAGGTTATTTCTCAAAAATTCTAAGTAATAGTAAGCTATTTTAGATTATTGTATACTGTATTGTACTACTGTATTTAGTGCGTTGTTTACTGTAAGTAATAGGGCTTTTGAATAGTAAAGCGGTATATGGTGTAGGCCTACATGTTTTTGTAGTTGACTTTTTGCGTTGGCTTATCAGTTTTAGTGTTTCTTACTGTATTTGATTGTTTTTTACCCAGCACAATTCAATTTTATTATCACGTGCTGCTAGAGTGAAGGCAGAGTGATATTTCTTAGCTTTCTATAAACAACAAACAATTTATAAAATAATAAATCCATTGCAAGGCAGTTCAAGATTTTCGATACTTTATTTTTAAATGACCAAAACAATTAAGTTACTAATCCAAAGAAAAAAAAAAAACAAAAACTTGTGCAAACCAATTTGTAATTTGTAGTTCTACTATTCTAAATGCTCTTGATGTTGTATCTACGATGCCGGTTAGTGATAAAATCAAATTCATTTTAAGCAAAGGGTTGTCAGAAGATATATTCTTAAATTAAGTATTAAATACTAGAAAAACATTAGGTATAGATGAAATTCCACTTATTATTTTAAAAACATTTGCAAGCAAATTTGCTGCTATTTTGACTAAAATATTTGCCTTATTATACAAAAAAAAATCTAGGCTGATTCTTCAATATATAATCTAAATGCGTTTTTGTATAATCTGTTAACATTTTTTGAAAAATATAGTTCTTACAACAAAATTTCAGATACTCAATATAAATTTTAATCAAAATGTTTGACAACAGATCTTCTAAATTATGTTAGTTACAAATAGAGTTCTACTTTAGATATTGTTAAAACAAAATACAAAACATATTGCAATTTAAACAATTATTTTGTTGTCGTACAAAGCTTGCTAGGAATTTTATGTAGGACCAAAACTTTTAAAAAAGATTTTTTACCATACTATTGACTCATGGAATAAAATTTTAAATTTAGTATTTCCCAAGACTTATAAACCGCAAAATATTTAAAATCATTATTCACAGACCTTTTAAATCTAGTCTTTTATGTGATGGATTTAGCAAGTGTAGATTTACTAATGACATATTGAGTAATACTTAAATATAGCATTCTAAAATTTATAGAGAAAATAGTTAGAATTGCTGCTTTGCTGTCCGTTAAAATTTGCACATTTTTGTTAGATATTTTTTGGGTTACTATTTTCACTGTCCTATATATGATTTTGGGTCTATATCTTGCAAACAGATTTAATCCCGCTGTAAAACCTTGAGATTCTTTAGAGCTATTGGTGCAAGTTTGCACTTTTAATAGAAATGTTTTATTTACAGTTTTTTCTAAAAGGGAACAGTGCCGTCTTTCCTGCTGTGTACCAGTTGCATTCTGGCGCAATGCTGCCGCTGTTGCTAGTCATGTTATTTGTTACAACTGAGTAAGTTGGTTTATAAATGTTTTTTGCTTGGTTCTTGGCTACTACAACAATGCTTCATAGGTGAGCATAGGTCTTATGACAGTTATGTATAGCCATAGTATCTTTAGAGACAGCTCTTTTGTTTTAGCAATAGCTATTATACACTGCCAGAACAACATATACCCTTTTGCATATCACATTTAGATGTAGTTTGCATGTAGGTTAAGAATTAATGGTATGTTTAAGAGTTTTGGTAGGTTTTAACAAATTTTTCTTTTCTTTATAAAACAATGCAGTTACTTTTTAATATATTACAGTAAGAGCCTAGTATTTGCACAAATTTTCAATTATAATAAGGTATTTTTGCATTTGATATGAATATTTCTTTTACTTCTGTTTATGCTATGAGAATATAGCAAAAAGCAATTTGTGCTTTATAGATTTCTGCTAGGCAAATTAGGATGATAACCTTGCTTCATTGTAGGAAAGATCTCATTTAATCGTGGTGCTTTGTATGGTAAAAAGCTTTTGATTGCCCAGGCTATACGCGCTTCCTCTACAAGGCCCAGTTATCTTTTAATAGGGTTAGGGTTGCAATAGCAAACCACTTTTGTGTTGGGTTAGTACAGCCTGAAAAATAAGTTTCAAACAGTATTTTAGTTGCTTACAATAGATTATCTGTGTATGTGTTATCCGTACGCTTTTAGCAACAAAATTGTTGTTGGGGGTCTTTTTTTTTTTTTTTTTTTTTAGGACGTAGTGAGTTGTTTGGCTCTCAACAAGTGGCCCTTAAGAATAACTTACGCATGGTAATACCTTCCGGTTTTCTTCTCTGCGCAAATCCTGTTGTTTTAATGTCCCTGTCTAAACTAACCTACATTTCGTGCTAGTTTGAGGCGGGCTGGTTATTGCTTCGCGGATTTTCACGCTTCATCTGCGGCACGCATGCTGTCCCCGGCCCCTCTCTCCCTATAGCCCCTACCTTTGTCTGTCTCTTTATATTCTTCTATTGTCAAACTCTTCAATTATTTTTTTTTGTACACTTGTTGCAATTTTTTTTTAACGCCCTCCATTTATTTTCATCTTTTAAGCATTTGTTAATGATTGTTCTTTTATCCACTTTGCTTTCTAGTATATATTCTAGTTTTTTTCTATCTTCCTCCCACGCCTCGCATTCTACTAGAGTGTGTTCTGCGTTATCGTGTGTTTCTTCCTGACAAAATGTACACCTTTCTTCTTCATTTATTTTTTTAATTTTTTGCAAGAATTTTCCAAATGCTCCGTGCCCGGTCAGTATTTGTGTTGTATAATAACACGTCTCGGGTTTCTTCTCTACCCATTCTTTTATGTCTGGGATTAATTCTCTCGTCCATTTCCCCTTTTCTCCTGTATCCCATTTTCTCTGCCATCTTTCCATAGTCTTCTCTCTTGCTCTTATCTTTGCTTTTTTTTTACTCGTTCCTTCTTTTACAAGTTTTTTTATTTCTATTCTTTCCTCCACCATCATATCCGCGGGAGGTGTTGCCGCAATTACCTCTACTGCCTCTTGTGACACTGTTCTGTAAGCTCTACAAATCCTTAGCGAGCTTGCTCTTGTGGCTCCTCTTACTTCCTTTCTGTTTTTCTTTGTTTTCATGGCTTCTCCCCATGTTTCTGCGGCGTACAGCAATTTGCTTCTTGCTGCCGATGCTATTAGCCTTCTGCTTTCTCTTCCTGGACCTCCGTTGTTTGGCATAAATCTACCAAGCTTTCTCTCAATTTCCTTTGTTCCAATGACCGCTTCATTAACCTGTTCATTCCATCCCTTTGCTTCGAGTGTCACTCCAAGGTATTTGATTTTTTTCCCTATGGTTATCTCTTGATCTCCCACCTGTATCTTACCTGTTCCTCTATTATTTCTCTTAGTTGATAGCCATGCCACCTCAGTTTTTTGTGTTGCTAGTTTTAAGCCCTTACTTCTCATCCATATTTGTATCATATCAATTGCCAGCTCTAATCTTCCTTTTAGTACTTCTATTTCTACGTCTCTACCTACTACTGCTATGTCGTCCGCAAATGCTGTTATTGACACGCCTTCCGGCATCTTCATTCGAAGTAACTCGTTATAGACAAGGTTCCACAGTTTTGGTCCCAGTGCTGAGCCCTGCGGTACCCCTCTAGTAAGTTTGAATCTTCCATTTTTGGTCACTAGATTTCTGTCCTGTAAGTAGCTCCATATAATCTTGATTGTTTTTCTGTTCAGTTCTTTCTTCTTTGCCGCCTCTATGATTGCTGCCCATGATACGCTATTAAACGCGTTCTGTATGTCCAACGCTATCATTACACAGTGTTGCCTTTTCCTCTGCGTTCCGCTGTTTGCTTCTTTTGCTATTGCTTTCACTTTTTCAATAGCTCCTAAGGTTGTTTTTCCTTTGGTAAATCCGTATTGTTCTTTTTCCCATCCTCCTTTTTCTTCTATTTCTTGTTCTATTCTCCGTACAATAACTTTTTCCATTATTTTAGCCAGTGTGTTGATTAAACATATTGGTCTGTATGATGTTGCTTTTCCTGCTTCTTTTTTTTTCTCAATCAGTACCAGAGTGGCTTCTTTCCAACATCCTGGGAAAGTTCCTTCTTTTAGGCACCTGTTGATTATTTGAGTTATTTCTATCTCGTTTCCGTCTAATGCTGCTTTAACAATCTCTGTTGTTATTTCGTCCGGACCTGGTGCTTTGTTGTTAGGCAATTCTTTTATGATCTCTTTAATCTCTTCCACTGTTGCCATAACTGTTGCTTCTTCTTCTTTTGTTTCTGGTTTTTCTACTGGTTCTCCCTTGGGAAATAGTTTTTTAATTATGACCTCTTCTTCTTCGTCTTCTTTTAAGCAGATTCCTTTTGTTCTTCCACCCAATTTGTCCATCACTATTTTGTACGGTTTTCCCCAAGGATCCCCATCTATAAATTCTATCATTTCTTTCCAGCATCTTTTTCTGCTATCCCTAATTGCCTTTTTTAAAAAAATTTTGTCGTTTTTTAGTTTCTCTTCTATTTTCTCTGTGTTCTCTCCTCTTCTTCTCAGCCTTTTGATTTTCCTTGCTGTTTGTATTGTGTTTTTCCTGCATTCTTTTATTTCCTTACACCACCAGTATGGTCCTTTTCGTCCGCCTTCCCTGTACCTAGGAATTGCTTCCTCCGCCGCTTTTCTCAGTTTTTCTGAGTACCTCTCGCATTTTTTCTCAATATTTTCGTTTTCTGTCACTTCTTCTGTTTCCATGCCTCTCTTTATCTTTTCTTTGTCCATTCTTCTTACGTTCCATTTACCTTCTCTCGTGTGCTCCTGTTTTCCTTTCTCCTTTGTATTGTATTGTATATGTTTATGTAGACTCAGTGATTCTTCTTCAGTCACGGTCCATTCATTTATTATTTTTGCCATTTCCCACGTTGCTATGGTGATGTCAATATGCGATTTTGAGCTTCCTCTTACAAACGTCGGTTTGTCTCCATTGTTGCAGATTGTAAGATTTAACCCTGCTATCATCTCCTCTAAGATTTTTCCTCTTTAATCGTTCTTGTAGCCTCCCCATCTCGGTGATTTTGCGTTGAAATATCCTCCTACAATAATTTTTTTGTTTTTCTGTTTTCTTAAACTTCTTTCTAATTCTTCTATCCACTCTCGATAGTATTCCAGACCGCAGTTTGGGCTGATATAACAGCTGTATACTATCATGCTTTGTACTTCTGCCCACACTATTCCTTCTTTTGGTGTTCCCTATCTTTCCACCTTGTCCCTACACTTCCCCCTAGCTAAAATTGCTGCACCTGTTCCTTTGTCTCTTATCCACTTACCATTTAGTTTGTTTTTATTAGGTTCACTCACTAGCACTAGGTCTATTTCCTCTCTCTCCGCTGTTGCTATTAGTAAATCGTGAGCCTCTCTTCCCCTCCCTATGTTTATTTGTATAAACTTATACATTATGTGATACTATTTTTTCCTCCTGTTCTCTCCAGTTATCTGGGTTGTTGTCCTCCATATTCTTCTTTGTTTTCCTCATTTCTTTTTTCTTTGTAGCTGGACATCTTTTCTCTCCCGTTCTGTGTCCTAATACTTTCTTTCAATGCAGTATTCTTTGTTTCTGCATTCGGCAACTTGATGTCCCTCCTTTCCGCATTTTATACATAGCGAAGACCTGTCTTCCCCATTGCATTCTGCCGCTACATGTCCTTTCCTTCAACATTTATAACATTTTCTTTCATTTGCTTTAACTTTCTCTACTCTGCATCTTATGAGTCCTATGTTTATTCTTCCTTCTCCTATTATCTGTTCTGCTATTTTTTTGTCCATTTTGACTATAGCTGTTTGTATTTCTCTATAACCTTTCTTTATGGAAATGATTGTACTTCCTTCTGTGTTCACTTTGTTCATAATTTCTTCCAGTATTTCTTCTCTCTTAATTTCCGGGCTAATATTTTTGATTATCACCAGTTCTGTAGTTTTGTTGCTGGCTTTTCGTTTTTTATCCACACTTACAAGTTTACTTAAAAACGTAGAGGTATTTAAATTATGTATTAATAATAAAATTATGTAATAGTTTACCCTTGTCATCTGTGTTCTTGCTTTTTCAAACAATATGGTAATACCCAGCACACAATCTTATACAGACAATACTGTATATTATCCTCGTATATTTACAACGGCAATATTACATATACTACATTAGCTGCTTGCATTCATCATCCAGTTAGAAAAACTATTTTCTAATAAAAAGAATCTTTACATATTCAGTATCTTGCATAAATCTAAGAGCCGTCTTACACGTGACTGATTTTATTACAAGTGTCAGTACAATAATTATGCGCGCCAATTATTTAAAAATTTAATTTTATAATCCAGTGTTCTTGGCGACATATGTATACATTGATGGATTTATGCGTCAATCTTTTAGTAAGATTTCATCCAAGAAATTAAAACTAAACTAAATATTTGAAAAAAAGGCGCGCAAAATTATTGTACTGACACTTGTATTAAAATCAGTCTCGTGTCAGACGGCTCTAAAGTATATTGAAATATTATACTACTATATCGTACCTCTATATATTATTATGCAATTATGAAATATAAGTGCTACCTAGCGGTTTTACAGATTATGATGTTTTTTTGGATGTGGATATAATTGTATAACCTAGTATTTATTATTAGTCTGTATATTGTTTCTAAGTTAAAACCATTTATTTTGTTTTGTTGAATTAATAATTTAATAAAGAAATAAAAATATAATAAATATATATATTCAATCGTTGTGAGCGAGCGAGGTTGAAATGTTACTCCGTCTTAAAACGTCGATTTAGTAGTTAATAGAGTGAAAATAAATTGTGAATTTTATGTATGTGTTTTTTGTTAAGTGTGAGCAGTAATAAAAGTACAAATGTGTAGTGATTTTATATTGCAATAGCTTAGAATGCAATTGTATATTACAGTCCACAAACAGACCTACAAGTTTCTATAAAATTAAATACAGGTACACAAATTTAAAAAATTATTCTACTTTTACAATCAAATAACTTTTTAACATTCCTATTTTCTTATATTTTATTGTTTTTCCTCTGTACTCATTTTAACCATATCCGTGGCCTCTGTCCTGTTCTAATCTAAGCCATCACGATGAGCCTTGTGATGTGAAGAAATTGTTTAACTGTTTTCCTTAATTGTTTATTTTAATTTATTAATTTTATTTGTTATTACCTGAATTTTACCCCAAACTCTCTAGTAACGAGTAATAATACTACTGTCCTTTAACTTATTAGTGTCAAAATTAATACTTTTATTTATCGAATTTATATTATTATTTTTTATTATGAATACTAATATCAGTAATGATGAATTATATAATAAAATTGAGAAGCTATTTGATTTGAAAATAAATAATTTGCAAATAGATTTAAGAAACTCTTATGAAACTAAAATTAATGAACTAACAACTAGTAATTCTGAACTTCAGCGCCGTGTTACTAATTAAGAACGTTACCAAAGAAAAAACAATTTTATTATTCATGGTTTTAACTTTAATAATAATACTGATTTAGTCGGAAACGTTATTCAGTTTATTAAAGATCATTTACAAATTGATATTTCTATTTGCGATATAAATAACATCTATCAAATAGGCAAACAAAAAAATGTAATCAAATTGGAATTAACAACATATTTAAAAAAGCTGAGTAGTAAGAAAAACTTATTTAAACTAAAAGGGAAAAAAATAAGTTTTTCAGATGATTTATCTCTAGAAGAACGGACAGAACAACAAGTCTTGCAAAAACACATGCAAATTGCAAGAAATAAATCATTGAATGCTAAAATAGTTCATAGAAATAAGCTTTTAATTCAAGGTGACATATACACTATAAAGCAACTTGAAGAAAATATTATTGACACACTTGTTAAGAGTGAAGAATTTGATAACCATCCAGATATGTTAACTACTAGTGCACCTGGAACTCCAAATTTTGGTAGTCGTTTTGTTAAAGAGGTTGAAGATATCCAATCAAAAGCGGTGAATCAGAATGATCGTGATAATGTGTTCGGTCATACTGAAACTAATAAAACAATAACAACAACAACTGCAAACCATAATTTAGTCTTGGCCAGTACACCCAAGCTAATTAATGAACAGAATAGAAAGTTGCAGAGCAACTCATCAACAAGTGCCACCAGCATCACAAAGCAGAAGTCATCAAAAAATGCTTAATCAATACTATAGAGATTAATTTATTTTGTTATATTCTAGTTTTAAATTATTATTTTATTTCATTCCAAATGTTTGTATTTTAATTGTTTTTGTTTGTAACATACATTGATTTTAAACATGGATCAATATTTGAGAAATTTTGAAACTTCTGAAATTAAATCATATACTGTAGAACCACTTACAGAGGCTAAAGAAATTCTCAATGTTAATAAGGAATTGTGTAATTTTAAAATAATTCATAACAACATAAGAAGTATAAGTAAAAATCTTGACGAATTTAAAATTTACTTGGAACATCTAGAAATAGATTTTGATTACATCGTTTTGACAGAAACATGGATGATTCGTAACACTGCATTGTTTAAATATAAAAACTACGATATTATATACAATCAAGGCTCTGTAAATCAAAATGATGGAGTTTTAATGTACATCAATTCTAATCTTAATTACAATTATAGTGTAATCAAACTGAATATGATTAATATTGTAAAGCTTGAAATAACGAACTATTACAAAGAGCATATTGAAATTTTTGCTATATACAAGCTACACACCATAAACTCAATTGAATTTGTTCATGATTTTAGAAATTATTTAATTAACAATCAAAACAGTTTAGTAACATACAGTGTTATTGTGGGTGATATTAATATTGATATTTTGGGAAACAGTCATGAAAGTCAAGAATACTTAAGTACCTTAGCTGAATTTGGATATTTGTCTGCTATTAACGACTACACAAGAATACAAAACAATTCTAAGTCATGTATTGATCACATGTTTGTTAAAAACAAGAACAACACCACAGATTTTATATTGCCACTTGTAATACAAACTGACATAACGGACCATTTCATAATATCAATACAAATATACATAAACTCTACAAATACAAAACTAAGTAATGTTGAAAAATACCAAAAATATATTCAATATGAAAAATTAATTAAATGTATATCTAATATTTCATGGAATACTATTTTTACATCTAATGACCTAGAAGTATGTACAAATACTTTTAGTGATATGGTTAATAAACAAATAGAAAAGTGCACTTATTTAAAACAAATAAAAACAAACGAAATAAAAAGAAAAGAATGGATTGCACAGGGTTTAATAAAATCAATAAATAACAAAAATAAACTATTTCGACAATTACAAAATAATCCTAATAACTTTAGACTTAAGTCTGAATATAGTAACTGTAAAAATAAATTACATAAAATAGTTCAACAAAGAAAACGTGATTATTATCAAATCCATATATTAGCTAACAAAAATAACAACAAACGACTGTGGGATACAGTTAAAAATATTTCGCAAACTTCAACAAAACAACAGAAGTTTGAACATTTAAAAAATGATTATGAAGAAAATATAACGGATAGCAAAGAAATTGCAAATTATTTTATCAAATATTACACTACGATAGGTAAGACATTAGCAAATAATATTCCGTCTGAACTTGCTGATGTAGTTTCTGAACCAATTCAACGAAATATAAATTTCAACACTTTTTTCTTAGATCCTACAAAACTCTATAGAAGTATTACATGTTATTTTAAATCTAAAAAATAACAAATCACCAGGTATAGACAACATTAAATCAGAAACTATTAAAATAATTAGCCCATATATAACTGAACCACTAACCTATTTAATAAACAAAATTTTTGAAACTGGATATTGTCCATCGCTTTTTAAAACTTCGGTTATTGTACCTATTCAAAAATCGAAAAATCTGCACTATGTCAGCAATTATCGTCCAATATCTCTAATTACTGCATATGCTAAAATATTTGAAAAATTGGTTAAAACTAGGTTAGACAAATTTACCAAGAAATATAACTTGTTATCAAAAAACCAATATGGTTTTAGAAAAAACGTATCTACCCAAGACGCAATCAAACATTTAACAACTAATATCTACAAAAGTCTTGACAACAGCAAAGTTTCCTTATGTGTATTTATAGATCTTGCTAAAGCTTTTGATACAATAAGCCATACTTTGCTATTGGAATCATTGGAAGATTGTGGAATAAGAGGAATACCGTTAATGATGTTTGAAAGTTATTTAAAAAACAGACAAAGTTGTGTAAAAATTAATAATGTATTAAGCAAATCTGAAACCATGGAATTTGGTGTGCCACAGGGTACTATTCTTGGGCCACTACTTTTTATTATTTATCTTAATGGGTTATTCAATGTAAAATCTAATGGAGATACTATTAGTTACGCTGATGATACAGCAATATTTTATGAAGCAAATACCTGGCATGAATTAAAGCAAAAAGTAGAAACTGGTTTATTTCGTATCAAACAATGGTTCAACTCCAAACTTCTAACCATGAACGTATCTAAAACAAGCTATATAGCTTTTTCTTGCAATTCTAGAATAACTCCATTTTTTACAGAATTAACCATTTCAATTTACAATACAATATACACAATATCATCAGTGAATAGTGTAAAATATCTAGGTATTGTAATAGATAAGCATCTTAGATGGGACATCCAAATTGACCACACATTAAAAAAACTACGGTTTTTAACATATAATTTTAGACATCTACGAAACATTTTAAATATACCGCAGTTAAAACTGCTGTATCATGCGTTAGTTGAGACCCACTTATCATATGGCATCATTGGATGGGGATGCGTAAAAACTAATTATTTACAACCCCTAAACAGACAGCAAAAGAAAATTATTAAACTAATATGTAATAAAGAAATTACATATCTATCTGATACACTGTTTGCTGAAACTAATATACTCGATATAAGGCAACTGTTTTACACCACAGTTTGCAAAACTCAGTACGTATGTTATTCAACATTAAAACAGCATGAACATGATCATAACACAAGACAACAACAATATGTTACACCGTTAATGCATAAAACAGTTAGACAAAGATCATATATATATTTGGGCCCAAAACTTTTTAATAGCATCCCAAAAGAAATAAAAACAGCAAACTCTATCATTATTTTTAAGAAACGTCTTAAAAAATATATTTTTTCTACTCCTAGATTACATATAGACAACCTCATAAATGGAATTTAAAATTTTAATGAACCAAATTTAAATTTATATAAATTAAATATGTTATTAGTTATATTTTATATTATGTTTATAATTATTAGTTATATTTTATATATTTCTGTTTTGTTTTTAAGTAGTTACTTTGTACATTATTGTATTATTATTTTTGTTTAATCTTATTATGTACATTTATATATTATTAATTTTATATTTTTCTTTGTCACACACAAGTTCTTACTCTAGATTTATTCAAATATTTTAATAAACCCAATTAATAGTGTAAATTTAGCCAGAGAAAACATTCTTAAAGTTTTAGAAAATATTCATTGTCACATTAAATTTATAATGCAATATGCTACATTTGGTATCTAATTATTTGTGAAATAGAATGATTAAGCATCAAAGTTAAGGAGATTAACAGACAAGAAGAAGTAAGAAATCCCTGTAAAGCGTGTCGTGATTTTAAATCAAATCTAATTTCTGTACATGCATTTTGACATTTTATGTAAAATAGACCTATAACTTTAAATTATTTAAAACCTTTATTAGATTATTTTCCACTATTTACGTAATTTTAAGCCCGTCAGGTACAATTTCAGTATATTATCTTGTACCTTATTGTTCAGCACACTTGGCTACCATCTATTTTATTTTATTTGAATGTTTCTTTTTTTTTTAATAAAACATTTTTAAAATGTATTATAATTTAATTAGTAATCAAACAATATGTTTTATTTTTATGTTTTTGTTAAATATTACTTTTTATTTTTTCCGTGACCTACATTCGTGTTTGTTGTATGTCAGTCAACACTAAGGGCCTAATTGGTGTGAAACGTATGTCAATGTTAATGTTGTTTATTTGTTATTTAATTGTAAAATTGATCTACTAATAATGCTGAAATAAACAATTTACAATAAAAAAAAAAGTTTGTAAGTTTTAGTTAATATATTTGAAATTTCAAACCACTCTCAATCAGAAGTTACAATTGTAAATTATAGATAGTAATAATTCTAACAAATTTAATATTTCTATATAAAAAAGAAACCAAAACAGTATCTAATGTATTATTACTTGCAGACAATATTAGTAGAAATTGTGGTTTAAACCTTTAGCTGTTTTTTCTAATATAAAGTTCAATGAGTTTTTAAACTTTTTGTTACATAAAATAAAATTATAAATAACATTGATAAAAACACAGAATTTTTAGTTACTTAATAAGTTATAATAACATAATATTACCTTTAAAATCTAATGAATAAAACCATATATGCTGAAACATTAAAAACAAAACTTTAATCAGTATATGGATGTTGCAGATAATTATTCTTGCAAAACAAATATAAAAAGTTATTATTTGTCAATAATATGGTCAGTAAATTATTTATTAACTTTTTGAGAAAGCTTTTACTACAAGTAAATATTTGTTTAGATGCTAATATGTTTTGTATTTTATTTCTTTTAAATAATGTTCATAAAAATATTACGCTGATCTTGTATACTAAAAGTTAGGTTATATTTGAAAAAATACTGAAATTTCTTATGATCTTATGTATAAAATTTTAATTTTTTACATATTTTGAAATTCATATCAACAACAAATTTATTCCAGAAAAGATTGTGCAAGACTGTAACCAAGTGGACAAATTGAGGAAAATTTAGATATAAATTTGTTGCGACTACCTCTACAACAGAGTAATCCGGGTTGGCAGCGACAAGTTGGAGATGACCTGCGAGGTACCATAAGGCTCAGTTCTTGGTCTCACGTTATGGAACACCTACTTCGACAGGGTGCTCAAAGAAATTATGCCGGAGAATACAACTTTAGTAGAGTGTAGCAAAGAAAGGATTGAAACTGTCTCCGCACAAAACTGAAGCGGTTGTACTGGTCGGACGTAACTCACTCAAATCTTTGTCTGTAAGAGTAGAAGATGTCATTGTCACCAGCAAAAATAGCGCCAAACATCTAGGAGTTTTTTTTTGGCAAAAATCTGCACATGAGATCCCACATTCTAGAGACTACCAGAAATGCTGCAAAAACGGTAGTTGCAGTTGCGCCACTGCTGCCTAATATTGAAAAAGTCAGAGCAGACAAAATACTGGCTATTAGCTTGGTGGCCAACTTCACCATACTATACTCCAACGTAGGGCTACTGTGCACAGATCTCAAGATACGGACAAATGTTAGAAAGGGTACAGATAAAGATTGCAATACGAGTGGCAAGCGCGTACCGGACCGTGTCTATCATGGTCGTACAAGTGACTAGAATGCGCAAAAAACGGTGACTAGAACTGAAACTCTGTTGAAGTGGAAAGCTGAATGGGACGTGGAAGGTAACATGGGAAGATAGTCAAAGAAGCTAATCCCAAATATTACGAGAAAACACAAGGAAGGACAGCTAAAATTATGATGGAGTATATGCTCGATGGCAAGGATACGTGGAAGATGATAGAGAATTAGGCTACGGAAATCATCAAAAAGAAAAAGACCGCCAAGCTGAAGACATGCAGGCACAGGTCTGATAAGTAACTTATGCGTATAAGTGAATGAAAGCTTTTGAAAGATTTTTTCCGCCCTCCTTAAAAAATAGTTATGATAATTAAACAATTATTAGTTTATTGTTTGATGTCTTTGTTTATTAATGCTAAAGATTCTATGCTGTTTTTTTATATATAGTCACATTTCTGGATATGGTCTTTGAAAAATAAGTATATAAAGTAAAAAAAAGTGCAAAACTATAAATAGGCTTTTAGCTATTTAGTATAAATATTAATGTAAATCAAAAACAGATTTGCAAAAGTCCAAAACCTGGGGAAACACCTATAGTTAAAACAACAAATTCTAAATATAATTTTTGTGTTTTCAAAAAGTTATTGATAAAACTTACTGATTTGTAATTTGTGAAAACCTATACAATAATATTTGTTAATAATATTATGATGCCAAATTCTTCTAAAATGTTAAGAGCTACTGCAAGTTTTTTTATGTTAGTTTTAATTAGAATTTTATTTGTGGTTAACAATTTAATTTAAAATTTACATCGAATATCTAAAATAAAATGCTGTGCACTGGCATTTTAGGCTGATAAGGCTTTGAGATTGTACGCAAAACACAGTACAATTTGTTTTTGTCATTTGTAAAGGCCGATATTTTAAGGCTTACGTTTATGCTACTATCACACAAACTGCTTTTGAATGTATGAAATTAAACACACAAATATATACTATTGCAGCTGTTAATTGAGAGAATGAAGGCGCTGTAGATACTGACGAGTATCTGGTCTACTCACACTTTCATATTAAATGTAAATATAGTATTTGTTTCTGATTATTGCACAGTTTAAAATAATTGAGGTTAGAGTATTTTAATAAAAATTTTATACTTTATTGTGCTGATTTTATTTTTATATATTAAGACCGGTTTCGGCGGTTAGGCCATCATCAGTTCTAAAATATTACATTAATTATAAATTTATAATTTTATTTTTATATATTAATTATAAATTTATAAATATATAAAAATAAAATCAGCACAATAAAGTATAAATTTTTTATTAAAATACTCTAACCTCAAATGTAATTATGGTTAAATAGACACTAATCATATATTAGACTAACGTCCTAAATTAGTAAACGCTATAATTTCTTAAAACATTTCTGCCGGAGCTGGGGCTCAAACCTGCGACAAATTATGCGTGGATATTAGAGTTAGTTTACCCAACTTAGCTACTCTCTGGTAATAGTAATGAGCATTTATTTACACACTAACAAAAGTATCCAAAGGTTGCCCCCTCCCTCTGCGGGAAGGGTAGTGCCAAACGGCGATTTATAAGCAAAGAAGTTAAAAACCTGTTTGTCTAAGACATTTCAATTTTATTTGCGACTTAACTTTTGACGTTTTTATATCAACTTGAAGTTGATTGTGTATATTATGGTAATTTTTAAAACTTTATCCAAACATAAACTAATAAAGTTAGTAGAAGTGCAAGTAAAAAGTTTGCATGTCATATAGTTGTTGCCTAGTTTGTTCAGTTAATCTAAATACAATAAAAGAATTTGTATGCCAATGTTTTAAACATAGTGCAAGTGTCCAGAATTTGCAACATGTGCAAAATGCAATTAAAAACATAATTTTGATCTATGCACCAGGTCACCGTTATAAGTTGCACAATAAAAAGAAAAAAAAATTACTAAGAAAAAAGAACAGATAAACTCTCTTACTTTGATGTTTAAGAAAGATATAGAGAAATTACGGCTTTAACCGTTTCTAGATTATTTGCTACAGTTGTTTAAACATCTATTGTTCAAACACTATATAAAAAATTTACTGTTTTTGCAGAAACATTTCTCAATAAGGACTCTAGCGTAAAGGGTCAAAAATTTGCAACTGCGGACTCATTAGGCTTAAAACCAAAACTTAGTACGGTCTAATATGAGTAACATCATACTCGTTCGGGCTACAAACACAACCACTTAAGATGTTGGTTAATCTGAAACCAAAACCATCCAAAGTGTTGGTTTGAATCGGGCTAGAACTAACTTATGCGGCAAATTATAGTCTCAACAGGTTAAAACCTAATCTAAGCTACCGTCACGTTGTCAGTCAGTCAATGGAAGTAGAGCTAGTTAGTTTAGATTTATGACATATTAATCTAAAAAGACTTATGCTTGTATGAATAAATATTTTTGTAACAATTCATTATTAAACAGATCATTATAATTTAATGAACATTAAAAATATAATGATATTTATAAATAAACTATTATTAGTTAAATTATTTAGTAACTTTTTAGTTATTAATATGTTAATCTATACTATATAACCTCAAATACTGTGAATTAATACAGATAATTAGACATTTTCAAGTTAAACAGATTTGTCAGTTTAATGATTTGTAGGCTTTAATGAACTAAAAATATTGCGTTAAATTTAATGAATAATTTAATAAACGTTATTGCTAATAAGTATTTATAAATACAAAATTTTGATTAAAGGTTTCGTTTTATTTTTATCAAACCATTATATATTTAATAATGTTTTATGAATACGAGCATATTAATGCCATAAACTCTATCAGATAATATAATGTTAAATAATACTTAAAAGAAAACTTTTAGAAAATAATAAGAAACAAAAATAACTTTATTAAACGAAAAGTTAAATTTACGTTTTCATAGTAGTTTTAAAAATGGCTTTAACCATTATACAATAAAACTGCACCGGATTATATAATTGCACATTACAACTTTTTTTAAATCTTATTAGCCAAAAATTTTTATTTAAGCGTTTTCTTGAGGTTTTAAAGTTAAAAGTTTAGTTAATTTTTCTGGTTACACTACTTATCGTAAAATTGTATAAATGTCAATTATGCGTAAAGTTGAGCAGCTTTACTAATTTATGATACAATATTTAGTAATGAACTTTTTCACTGCTTAATTTATATTTTGCCAAATGCTAGTTTTAATATTGGAATGATTGATTACTCAAACAATTTTTGTTTTCATTTTTGCTTATAGATAATTTTAATGTGTATAACACAAAAAGAGGCTCAAGTCAAATTGATATGCAAGATTGTAACTTAGCCATTCTATTTTCAAAAATAAGTTTAGTTATTTAACAGTCAACATCAATAATTTTTGGATGTTGACCTTACAATTTGTTCTCCAAGTATTGCAACATTTTTGGACTAAAAAGTCTTGATTTGATAATGTCTACTGTGCGTAGATATATGGTCAAACCTCATCTGTATTTGTTAGCGGGTTGTTGTCAAATGATTAAATTATTATAAAACTTTTCAATATCTTAAATATTTAAGTTGTTACGCAAAACTCGAATGCACTCTATAACCGGACATAGTTGCTATCAAAATTTCAGTACTTAAATTTGTTAAAAATAATAAAATTCCAACAAGCTATAAACACATCTTCCTAACTAGCTACATATACAAGTTACTAAAAAAATAATTAATTAAGGTTTTACTTCGTTATTAGATTTAAAAGATTTATTTTTTAAACTACAATGTAATTCAAGGCGTCATTGTTTTAAAACTGATCATTTTCTTTGGCTAGACACTATAATTAAAAATGTTTTATTACAGAATCAACACCTTGTTGCTGTATTTTTAGAAATTAATGTTTTACAAATGCTTAATTTGTGGGGTGTTTACGGAAGTATGGCAAAAGAATTTTTATTATCCTATACGTCACAGGTCCAGATGATTTTATCTTGGAAATGCTTGCGGTACAGATTGGTGATCTTTAAGGGTTTCTTTTAAGCATGCCGTTATTCAAAGTAGCTATCAACGGCATAAGTCAGTTTATCAAGCATCTGGTGAGCAGATGTATGTTACGTTAATTACTAAACTATTTATTGTGTCTTGAAAATTATGTCATCATTGAAACTTAAAATAATTATCAACTGCTTTATGAACTGAGCTAATAGCAATGAGTTTATTGTTTCTACTAGCAAAACGTTTGTCTATCCATTTTTGAAGAAAACAAACTCTGCACGGTGAATTTGTTATATCTTGTACAGGTTTTACGGATTGGAAAACAATGTTTTTGCATAGCAATTATTGTGCACTAAAAGCCATAGATGACCATTATCTTAATTAATATTTGTGTTTATGATAATTGTAGTTTCCTACAACTAAAGTTATCTAGTTGACAGACCAAGTAGTTTGCTATTCTAAACAATAAACTGCAATTTTTTTCCAAATTTTTCATAAAAACTTAGAGTTTGTCAGGTATGCCGAAACGTAAAGAAAAGGTTACCGTTATGCAATTGCGCATTGTTTACTGTTAATGGACCCACAAGCATGTGTTGGTATCTAAAAAGTTTTGTGATTGTGATATTTGTAATATTTTAGTAATTATCCGTATTATTTTAGTGGATTAATGGCAGTTTTTGGAACAGAGAGACGCATTCAAAATATTACTCAGTTTATCGATTGTCTTAGGATGATGTTGATTGTCTGCTTGTATTTGTTTGACGGAGCAGACTAGGTGAATGTTTATTTATTGTTTTTAGTATATGTTTGTGTATTGTAAAATCCAGTAGTGCTTAGGACCTTTTACACTTTGCATACTATATAGAATTTTTTGGTTATACTGTGTTATTGTTTTTAATAGTTTGTAATAGATTATTTTATTTTTGTTAATTTATTTAATTTACTATTTTTAATATGCTACTTTACAGCACATTGGTGTAAGATACAGATTTTGTTATTATGACCTATCGGCTCTATGGTAATTTTTTTTATAATTCATAATTGCACCGTGATAATAATTATGCACAGGTTCAATTTGGCTAATGGCGTAGCAGTCACGCGCTTATGCAAGAAAACAAGATGTTGAACGGGTATTAAAAATTAATTAATATTTGACTTAAACGCTTGATGGAGTAGATAGGTGGTTGAGCAAGACAAAAATTTAAATAAATTTGTATTTTGAATAGTTTAAACGGTTACTTTATCTTAAACCGGTTTGCAGATTGTGGTTTCTTCTCTAGTATTGCGACGGTGTTAGTTAACTTAGAGGTGAGGAATTTGTTTTTATTTTTGGCGGCATAAGTATATAGTTTGGCTTTGTTGGTGGTGGCAGTTTGTTGGCCACGTTAAATTTGTTTTTACGTTGATTAGAATTTGCTCAGTTTTTTGTTATTTGTTTTTGCTAACTATAGCAGGTTCTGCATGTATCAGTTAGTTTGGTTCTAGCATATTTATAGTTTAAACTGGCCATTGAAGAACAACATTACGCATGCTGTTTTTTATTTGTTATTTTGACTTTAAATTATTTTTGTGCAATCTTTTTGTTTATTTTTGCTGAAAAGTTGGACGTTGCTTAAGGTCAGCTTTTAGGACTGTTTTTTACAGCTATTTTACATTGCTACAGTATGTCTACAACTTGTTTAAAAAGGTTTGATGAGACTAACAGCTTATTAGGTGACTTTCGAACCACCCCGGTAGACAAAGAACAAGTTTTTAATTAGTTATGTCAGTGATTGAATCCCCGCTACTATTGAGCTATTTCTTGCATATTTCTCGTTTGGATTTTTCTTGCATGGGTTTCAATTTTTGCAGGAAAATACTGTGTGCTTGGCATTATCCGCTTTCTTGCAGTAATTTTTTTACGTATTTTTTGAAGTAGCTATGCTTTGTGATGAACTGCGTTAAGTAGTAGCCTACCTGACCAAGATTCTTTCTGTATTATTTTGAGATAATGATTTTTTGATCTTATTCTATCTTTTGCTATGTGAAGAGCATTTTGTTGTGTTATTTATTCAAGCAACTAAATAGCAAGTTGTAATATTAATAATAAAACTTTATTTGCATTATTATTTAAAAACGCATAGATACAAACTTCAACTAAAATATACAAGCAATTACAATTAAAATGACTCTAGATACTTACACATTAACATAAATAATATAATATATAACTTTTTATTATTTACGTAGTAATTAGATAAACTATTTGCATAACATCATTGACTGTGTAAAATGTCTTGATAAGGGTGTGTTTGCCACAATCATTATAAAAACACAACTTTTATTGCACTTAAAATGGTTAAAATGGTTGGTATTTTAAATAAAAAAACAATATATATTTAATATTACTAATAATTGTTACAAAATATAAAAATTAGAAACAACAAATTAAAGATACATAATATAAAATTAAACAGATGAATAAAAGATTTTGGCAAAATTATTACTTTGTAAATTTATAATAATAATTTAAATGATAGAGATAATTTTTTTATATGTAATTATTTATTAATTACAATGGTATGATAAACTAATTTTTTTTTTTAATTTTTATAGAAATGATTTACTATACGAACAGAAAAACCAATAAATTTTTAAGAATAGTAAAATAACTATTGCTTTTTTTCAGGAATTTATTGTCACGTTAATTAATTTAATCTACTTATAATCTATCGTCAAAGAATAAACACTCACAAAAAACTTTAATATTATAATATTAGCAGGAAGTAAGATATGTTTAGCTCTAGGATTTTTTTAATAACTACTCCATTTGTTTGTAATACATGTTTAACAAAACAGACTTGTTTTAAACAATTAACATAACATTTTAAAGAAATCTTTGTTAAATTTATTACGTGTAGCATTTATAGGATTGATATGTTAATTAGGCGTCTATAACTGTAATTAAATATTTAGTTTTTATTGAAAAGTACACTCACAAGCAATAGTTGACACATTTATTATTTTATGACTAAACCTCATGCACATAGTTTTGTTTTCATTAAATACTAACTGGTTTTTGTTCATCCACAATTTAGTTCCTTTTTTATTTATTTTAGTGTACTAACAGAATATAAAAATGTCATGTTGTCTGCGTACATTTTTACAGTCGTTTACAACTAACTAATAAGAATTCAAGAAACGCATTTTAAATAAAACAAACTTTGTAAAACTATAACATTAGTGCAGTAGTTCTCTGCAGATTCCTAGCTCGTATAACTATATAAGAGCGCCGATTTATAATTTGCTAGCTGGTGTCGCTTCAATCTACGTAATCATCCAACATGTTCAACGAATATTTAAAAAATACGCATAAAATATATAAAGAAGAGACGCAATGTCCTCTAATGAGACAGTTGTAAAGCAATAATTTCGAATAAAGCCTAGTTAAATAGGTAAATTTATACGAATGCCACAACGACATATGTAGCGCTCGTTACTATTTGTTCAATCGGACAACCCAATAATAACATTAAAAAATCAAATTTATGAAAAAATTATCCTAATAGGATAATTTTTTCATAAATTTGATTTTTTAATGTTAAAAAATACGCGTTATATTACTTTCAAATGTTGATAATTATAATTACGGCAATCACGCAATGCATGTTTTATATAGTTATACTCATATATTTTAAAAGTTTAAATAATAGGCATTCAAAACTATTATTTATTTTTGTTGCTGTCTATTTATTGAATGGAACTTTATATTTTGCGACCCTAGGCTTTAATAACATTTATTATAACGTGAAGTTTGTCTGTAACAAACACGTCACATAAAGGAGTTTTATTTATTGTTACAATTGCTTCACATTATGTGTGATGTAATTTCTAATATAATTAATTTAGTTATATAAAATTCTATCAATTCATTAAAATTTAAAATTTTTGCAGCAAATACTGTACAAATACATTGGCAGGTAATTTAATAAAACTTTTATAAAACGACCAATTTTATTACATACGATAAACCGCATTATATTTTTGAGGTTATTAATGCTGCGTGTCATAATATAGGTTAACGCGGTTATTGGTATAACAGTGTGTGGACATTTAGACCACATGTAACCGATGTCCAGTGTACTGTGTTAAGTCCCAACGCTGCAATACGTTACGAGCCATTCGGGGAGGTGTAATAATATCAAAATCAAATTCCGAATTAATGTTTGTTTTACTGTTTTATTTGATATACCTCGATAAAAATCATGGAGGGAATTCAAATCTATTTAATAATAAATTTAAAGTTTAATTGCAATGTTTGATTGGTAAATACTAAAATGTTTCAACTTTTTAATAATCAATTTTTTAACGTTCGGTTTAAAGCTATTGCAATTTCAAATCATTTAATAATTTATTTTTTAATGCTTTTGAAAATAAATATTATGTTTTGATTCACTGCTATTTATGTAAAAATACATAGTAAAATTTAAATAGACTTTTTTATCGTAGCAAAGCTCGATTCAAATTGATTTGTTTATTGGCAAGGATGTCGCACTTGCTCTTACTGGTACTGTAAATGAGATCAAGTGATGTATTGCAGTATAAAGTCGTAAATCTGTTGGATAGCATTGACCACGTATAGTCCAGGCCGATGCGTAGTGGTCCCCGTATATAGTCCGGCTGCAGGAGAGATATGACCGCATCCATGGCTGTAATCTCCGTCTTTCTTTCGCTTTCATCCGGGGGACGAATTATAGCTCTTGTCACGGCTGTTCATTTGTAGATGGAGTTTTTATTCCCTGGAGAAAATCCCCAATCACGAGCCGAGAAAATTGCTTATCTCTGCAGCAGAGCGCGGGCGGCGAGACAATGCAACTCGCGTTCCTCATCCGCGGCTCGTCGTGTACCGATAGTACCGGGGATGTGTCAATTACTGCTGAGTACTCGAGCCCATCAATTTAATGGCACTTGTAATCAACCGCAGCCGAATGAATCTACTTCGGGTTTTACTTAAAATAATACCCCATTGATCATAACTTATCAAGCGGGAATGTTTTCAGACATTTGCATTTTGTCTTCATACCTACCAACAATTTGTATAAAATATCTATACAGAATAATTTTTAAATATTAAATTTTAAACAAAATATTGAATATTTGATATCCATTTTTATTGAAACTAGTTCTAACTTATTGTAAAATATATATATATATATATAACTTTATGTTTTTTGTGCGTATTTAAAAGTAATTTTTAAAGTAAAAAATCACTAGTAATATTTCACAAATTTATTATAAATGTTGCAAAAAAAAAAAATTTAATAAACAAATAATGTCTTATTAAATTAGATTTATTAAATAAATGTATTTGATTTGTATACTTTTTTAAACTATATTAAAATTTTCTTTTCTTTTTGTTTTTTCAATTCCAGCTTTTTTACTTTTTTTACTTCTAAATATTTTTTTATGAAATACTAAACATCTTATAATTTTTTGTCACACTTTATCATATTTTTACTTACTTTATTCTGCCTACTATACTTATCTGAGTTAATCTTAATCTCTTCTTTTCTACATCAGCAATGTACAAGGTATGCCTAAAATTATACATGTTTACTAATAGATTTTTAATTTTAAAAACATACTTGCAAAATTTGACTAATAATGTAATGTCACTTTGTTAATACAACATTTTAATTTTATTTATCGTTGTATAAAAACCAAAAAGCAATTAATAATGCTTTCTTAAGATTAAGCAAAAAAAAATTCCTTGTAGTATATAAAAGTTTTAGTATTTTGCTTAAATTACATACTACAACTTCTTATTAATAATTGTCACTTATAGAATAAAGTTAAAACATTTTAAATAATAAAAATGTATACCAAAAACGTGTAACTTTTTTAAATCATAAGAACTCTGTATATACATATAAAACGAATAAAACACATGTTCATTTGACAATGTTCTTTCTAATTTAAATTTATTATCTAGACTCTTTTCTTGTACCATGCTTGTAGGCCGTATTAAGAGCATACCGACCGCTACCTTAATTGCCATAGCTTCTAGTAAAATTGGAGGTTAATCCTAACTCAGAAACTAATAGTATTCTTTGTGTTTGCGGAAGACTTTCATTTACATTTATGAAACTTATATCACATAATTAGCCATGACATCTGCATCAGTTTGTGCGTGATGAGTTGAGAAGTTGAGCAATAAAAATGACAAAGTTAAATCATGGTGAAAATTATTCAAAACCTCTAACCAAACCAATTTTCCTGTTTATGGACGAGAGAACCAATAAAAATAGTAGAAAAAAAGTTTGTAAGGTATCTAATTGCTAAATGTTTTCTTTTCTTAATTCACAGTATCTTTTTAACATTATTAATGAAACATGAAGTTTTTGCAAGAAATTATTAGATAGTACTTTACTTATTGAAGTTAAGAATATAATAAGGTTCAGTTTGAGTTAAAGCCTGCAAAGATGGCAGCAGATAAAATTATGTCAAATAGTCAATAACTCAATCTTCTTTTTCTTGGCGTGCTTTATCCGATCCGGATATTAGCAATCATCATCACTATCTACTCTTTGTCCACTGCACTGCAAAAAAGTTGCAGCGATGGCATGTCAAACCACTGGCGTAGACTTTTAAATCATGAAATTTATTCACGCATGTGTCTAGATATGTGTATTTGTCCATTTGGTCAATGGTTTTGTTGTTGAGAAGTATTGTCCGCTGTGATATATTATCTTTACTGACAAGCATATATTTGGTTTTTTTGAGATTGAAATCAATTCCGTACTTCTCGCTGACTAATTTGATCTTATGCATCATTAGCTGAAGTCTTTGAACTGTACTTGCCAATATAAAAAGTCCGCATACTTTAAGTTGTTAATTATCTCGTTGTTGGTCGGTATTCCTTCCTTCATTTAATTCAGCGCCTCCTTAAATATTTTTTCTAAGTATATGTTAAACAAGGTTGGCGAAAGCACACAACCCTGCCTCAGACCTCTGCAAATTTGGATATTTCCCGTGCTTTGGTCTTTAACTTGTACTTCTGCCGTCTGTTACCAATAGAGGTTTGCTATTATGCGGATGTTTTTGTCGTTGGCTCCGGTGGTCTTGAATATCGTAAGCAATTCTTTGTGTTTTACTCGATCGAACGCTATGCTGAAATCTATAAAACACAAGTGCAGTTAACGTCTCTGCATTTCTGAATTAATACATTAAGCGCAAATAGTGCCTCCATGGTACCCAACGCGTTTCTGAAACCAAATTGCGTTTCTTTAACCTGGTCTTTGCATTGTTGGTATATACGGCGGTATATAATTTAAAAAAAATCATTTAAAGGCATAGCTCATTATGCTTATAATAAGATATATGTCGCACTGCTTTGTTGTTGTTTTTTTTTAAATAATAATAAATGTGGATTTGAACCATTTACATTTTAGTGTCCGTAATTTCATTTCCACTTTTGTCAACAAGTCATTCCTGTACTCTTTTTTTTTTCAATACACGCGGCCTCTTTTATCTTTTGATGCATATTGAAGTGATCATGTTTCTTTTGTAGTTCTTTTATTTTTAGACTTTCAGCTCTCATCAGTTCTTTCTTAGCATTCCTGATTTTTTTTCGTATTTGTATATTTAGTTTATTTAGTTTCTTCTATTATTCATCATTTTTAAAATGTCACTTGTCATCCACTCTTTATGTTTTTTGAGTCACTTTTTTGGTACAGGTTTTTTAATTAAAGCACCAAGTACGTTTCTGATGTTTTTCCATTCCTGCTCTACGCGTAGATCTCCTGTGTTTATTGTTTAGAAACTTTTGGTTATCAAGTTAGTTATAACTGTTTTGAGAGTATTGGGTCTTTTTTTTTATCTTATTAAATCTAGTCTTAAATGATGCCACAAAAAGATTGTGATCAAAGTTTGCATCTGCTCCCGAATAAGTTTTTGCAGATTTTATGCTGTTTTGAAATCTTGGTTGATAGTTATATAGTCAATTTGGTTTTTGACTACTTTTTGAGTTGTATTTGCTGGTGATGTCCAACTATATCGGCGCCTTTTAGGAAGTTTATAAAACGTATTTGTTATAACAAGTTCTCTTTTACTACAGAATTGGACGAGTCTATTTCTTCTATCATTCCGTGACCCAAGTCCATAAGGTCCGACTATATTGTATTCTTGTATTCCAATTTTAGCATTGAAATCTCCTATTACTAGTGTAATCTTGTTTTTTTTTTTGGTTGATTTTAGAACATGTTCTATCTGTTCATACAGTTTTTTTACGTATGATCTTTGTCTGTAGATGGAAAGTATACACATTATGACTAAATCTGAATGAAGTAATACATTTTTGACTGTTCTTTTGAGATTTCGGGTTACTTTGATGGCTACCCCATTTTGATGTTGTTTGTCGTCGTTACCTGCAAAGTTTATGCAATGGTCAAGTACTGTATTACATCCCGAGCCCTTTCAACGCATCTCACTTATACCCATAATTTCTATTTTTATCCTATTCGTGTTTGGTCTTTTTTGTTGCGTTTTTGCGCTGTAGTGTACTGTTCTTCTCTATTCTGGACTCAAAGATTTTTTACACCCCTGTCCCATTTAAGAAACGCCGATACTTGGGGCCGTTTTTAGTTATGTCCATCATAATGATGATTGTACTAAGAATGTCTTAGAGACCTTTTATGCGGTAGTTTCCTGGTTTTTTTTGCATTACCAAGCCGTTGACCAGTTTGTTGGTTCATCCGCTTTTGGAAGTGATTTCTTACTTTTGGGTCTAGGAATTGCCCCACTTTTGCCAACTCCTCCATCCGAAGCTGTTGGCTGGCAAGAAGTTGCATCTTATACCGGCAGCAACTTTGTTAATGCAATAAATAAGATTATTGCAACAAATTTACAGTTATTTCAAAATTACAAAATATTTTTGACTGACAAACGTCAATCATTATACAATAAATAAAAAAAATAGTTTTGTGTGCTTTACAGAAAACTAGTGTTAAGGTTGAAAATTTAGTTAATCTTTGTAGTTAAACTATTTATTGCAAATCGTGTAAATGTTGATTATGCTCAGAGTAGAGTGGTTTTTTTGGTTTGTGATACGGTTTTCAGCAAAGAATGAAAGAGAATAAGTTAGAATACGTTACATCTATTAATTCAAGAAACCAACTGTTGAAAGAAGTTAGCAAAAATTTAAGCTGAACATTATCTGTACCTATTAGTGGGCGATCAAATTATTACCATTTTTTTTAATACATTGCAAAAACATATGAAATGACGTAGAGATACAATGTTTTACAAACGTTTCACTTGTGGAAATATGATATTGTTTATAGAAAGTTTTTTAATTTTATGTGCACGTAAAAAATACCTGTAGGCGCAACAGAATAGTATTTTTCAATGTTCCCTTTTTAGCATGACGTTTTTATAATAGCTTTTTAGAACATAAATCAGTTCATCAAGCATTCGGTGAGCAAATGTATGTACGTTAATGACGTAGCTATCTATTGTGTCTTAAACAACAACCAACCGCATCATAAACTAGGCTAATAGCAATGAATTCACTTTTTCTATCAGCAAAACGTTGCTTATTCATTTTGTAGAAGGCAACCTTTTATTAAATCTTGGGGGAAAATCTATTTCTGTACAAGAAAGTGTTCGATTTCTTGGTGTCAGATTTAACCGTGCTTTGATTTGGCGTTTTCAATTATTAAATTGAAGATCAAGATGTGTTCTGGCACTAAACTTGCTCAAGTCATTAAGTAAAAAGTCATGATGAAAACAATGTTATTTTTACATATTATTTTGGTGCGTTCAAATCTGTATTCTGGTTCCATAATCTATGCTTCTGCAGCTTACATAACGTATTGTTGATCTTGTCCACTCTGTTTAACAACTGGCGCATTCCGCACTAGTCTTATTGCTAGTGTTTTGTGCGAGGCTGTGAACTATTACTTTGTATACGGCGTAAGATTTTAAATGTTAAGTATGTTGCATAACTAAAAGCTAAACGTTTACATCTAACGTTTCTTGTGGTGCATAATAATAGTCTTGACAATTTAGTATAATAATATAACCACAGTGCAAAAGGTGCCAAGCATCTACTTTATTGCAAAGAAAGATTTTAGCCATAAAACTCAATGTTAGCAAAACTGGTTGGGGAACGTAATAGCGGATTAACGTTTTTCAGTTTTGATAATCAAAACCACAATTTTTGGTAAAGTAGTCGGATGCCCAGGCTACTGCTCCACGCTTTTTCATAAATCACTTGATCAATATTTTTTGAAGCAAATATATTGAATTTTATTTTAATTATCTAAAATAAATGTAACTTTACAGTTTGTACGAATATTTTTTTATATAAATAATTTATATATTTTACAGCGTATAATTTTCACTTTATATGGATAGTATTAATATTTTGAGTAAACTGTCTATCTGCAAATCACTAGTCTAGTTAACTAAACTAATTGTCATAAATAGTATGTTATGTATAACAAATAGAAAAGCAATGTAACAAACGGAAACTTTTAATAATTACGAACTCTATTAAATATACAATAATGGCTTAAAAAAATTTTAAAACTCTAGAGAATTTAGTTTAAAATCTTGACGTTTTTTTTTCCTTGTTCTTAAAAAAACACTCAACTATTTTTAGGTTATGATAATTAGAATAATCTATCTAGTAACCTAGTGAAAATGCAAAAGCAAATCCTAAATTAATATAAGAATATTATTGTGTTCTTACATTGGCGGTTTGCGGTCAAGCAGTCATAAATAAAAGAACACTATAAAAACTTTACGTGTGAAGTAAATTTGAACTTTGATCTATGAATAATAAAAAGCAACAAACTCTACTAAGAGCAAACACATACAATGCATTAAAAGTACAATCTTACAACAGTATAGGTTGTAGATAAGCTAAACAAGCAATGATTGCTTTAAATCTCACAAACATGGAAACCCTTCTAAGTCGTGAGCTGCAGAAACAAAGAAAGGTGTAAATAAGACATAAGTATTACATTGTTTGTTTTGTATTAACAAATTTAAATAATTTTTTTTTTAATCTATTTTTAACAACAACAATTATTTCTAATTGTAATTTAAAAAACTAAACAAACTTATTTTGATTTGTTAAATTATTTATAAAATACTTGATTTAGATATCTTTGGACTGTGATAAACTCTGCAATAAATTATAAAATTTTAATTGGGATATATTATATTTTTTTAATTATCAATAGAAACCACAACCAAATTATTAATTTTAATTTTATTATTTTAACAATATTAGTAAATCATATATAAATTAAATAATCATAAAATTATAAATTACTAGCGTTTAATAAATTATTAAAAACTAAATTTTAACATTATGCACATAAATAACCCTGTAACGTTTTGTGTATCTTAAATAATCTTGGATAATGTGCACATGTTAAGATGTTGTGAGAGGAAAGCTTAATACTGAGGCACAGAATTTATAATAGCGTAATTTATGTTGATTCGTCGTGTGTGAATATTGTAAGCTTTCCATGTTTTTCGGGTTTTCAAATTGTATTTTACGCAAATTACTTAATCACTAAAATTTATAATACATAATATTAAGTTATTGTAAATTAGTTGTAGAATACACGAAATGTATAAATTAATATATTTATTAACCATTTTAAAAGCACCCGTTACACTAAGTCACCGACATGTGCGTTTATGTTTATAACCATTTGCCAAAAGAATTAAAATCAATAAAGTCATACCCATTATTAAAAAAGCGATTAAAACAATGCTTGGTAAATGGTTGTTTTTATACACTGAATGATTATTTTAATAGCACTTTGTAAATCTGTGTTAATTTTGTTAATCTTTGTCGATTTTTGTATATGAAATTTTAAATGTATTATGTACTTGACGTTGTTTGCTTTTTAGCGCCTATGACAATAAAAATATTATTATTATTATTATAGAAATTAATTTAAAAGTAAAATTGGCCCGGCGCTTTCACCATTATTATATTTTTATTTACTGTAGTTGTTTGGTTGCAGGATAGGTATACACAAGTACACAAAAATATATGAGCGTTGTATTTTTTAGTAATATTATTGTACTTATCAGTGATAGTCTCTTAAGCTGACAGCATAACTTTTTAAAATTATGTTTAATACAACAATGTTTTTCAATTACTTTTTATATTTCTGACGCTATCGGCACTAAATCAAACATCAAATTTCAAAAATGATTTTATATTACACAATAATAACGAAGCCATGAAGTTATTTTCTTAACTTTTTTTAACTGCATTGGTGACAACTTTTGTATAAGTTTTTTTAATGCAATATTATTATTTTATATAAAACCCCTAACTCAAATCTCGGCGCATAAATTGTCGCAGGTTTGAGCTCCACCTCCGGCAAAACATTTGAGGAAATTGTGGCATTTATTAATTCAAGACATTAGTTTAATACATGATTAGTGTCCATGTATATTATGTAAATAATTTACAGGTATATATTAAAAAGCAGCTGTGAGATAGCAACACAAGCATAGGCCTTTAATTTCGGTTCTTGTAATAGTCCTTTCAAATTAGACATTTTTCAGAGACATTTTACCCACAGCTTAGCGACCTGTATACTTTGAAGTATTTGGACTGTCTGAATACTATTTTCACCTGGCGCACGCATTAAAAAAGTTGGTTTAGGAGTAAAAGATAAATATATATCAATGTTTGCGTTTTTAATGGTTTTTTGCATTTTTAGCAAAAATTATGCATTTAGGCCAAAAATTATTTTGTATTAAAAGTTGTAGAATGGAAATTTTTTAATTGATATAGGTCAATTTTTTGTTTTTCCGCTAGAAAGCGCAGAAAATAAGTTTATATTTTATTTTTTTGCACTTAGAGCAGAAACTATGCATTTTGCTGAAAATTTCAAAAGATCAAGGTAGTAAAGCAACAAATTTTCGATTGATACTGGCTATTTGGATTTCCCGATAATGAGAGAATTTTCCGCTAAAGAATGTTGAAAAATGTCGTAAATTGTGACTTTTTGCTGATTTTTTGAATTTTCAATTAAAACTTTGCATTTTCTGGAAAAATTCTAAGAGACCACAGTTTTAGAACAAAAATTTTTTTAACAATATAGGTTTTTTGATTTTTCCAATAGTGCGTGCATTGCCCGCCAGAACTTGCAACATTGTGACTTTATTTTTCGCGTCTTATAGAGAAAAAACGGAAAATTATAGAAAATTTTAAATGACCTATAACGATTGAAAATTTTAAGCTCTAAAACTTTTAATAAAAATAATATTTGGATAAAACGCATTTACTGCCATCAACTTATTTACTTGATGCTACCGACATATAAAATAATGCCCCGAGTTTGTGCGGTCAGTTAATTCTGACAGTGGTTTTACAATCTGCTTGTGTAATTAACTACTGTAGTTGTAAAATAGTGTTCTGGTAGCGGTGGGACTAATTGTTTAAAAGTTGGTGCAACTAATAGCGTTGTGCCAATAAATATGGTTACACGATTGCCGTTCTAAACAAATCAAATATTTCAGCTTTTTTTTAGGCAAAAGAGAAAAGGTTTGGCAAATCTGTTCTGCCATTGATAAATAAGTGTTTTTTTTAGAAACTGTTCAACCGCTTAGTTTTTTTTAAATGTACACAAATTAAAAAACAATGGTTTAAATGACAGAAGTTTGGTCACACAGGTGCTTGTTGCTCTAAGGAGCAGATCTGCGCATATAAAAAATCTTTCATGTGCTAGCAAATGCTTTCAGCCAATTACGTGCATTATTTGCAGAAAAAAACACTCGGCAAGATCACGTAATGGCGCAAAACATAACGACGAATTTGCTATTATAAAAATTAAGACTAAAACCAAATTAACGTATTTTGAAGCACGTAAATTGGTATAAATTTCTACACTATTAGCCAAAATAACTTATGTTAAAATTGCATTAAAACAAGAAAGTTCCAGCCTCCTTAACCAAAAACTTAAGAGAAACATTTCATACAGAGAAGTAGGACCAAAAGTTTTAAAAGACATATTTTTAACAAAATTTATGAGCCGCAAATATTTAAAATCAATGTTTACAGCTACTTAAATCTAGTCTTCAATGTGATAGTTTTAGCAAGTGTGATTTCACTTGTTTAAATTCAAGAGTATTTTTATGTTGTTATGACAACAAGTAATTTTTAAATATTACATTTTACAATTAAAAAAAAAAAAATAAACACTTTTATGTTGGACTTAAAACAAACCTGACAAAACTTGTTTTGGGAAACATACTAAAGCAGATGGCCTGATCTGGGTAAACAAAAGCGGGTTGACTCTTCTTTTAACATTGCTGACGAGGGATTCAGTTTGGCATCGGAACTTTCTGTTGTTGACAATGGCAGCAAAAGATGCAACTTTGGTGTTACAACAAAAAATGTTACTTAGTTATTTATTTCTATAACTGTCCATCTATTATGTGTTATTTATTTTTTTATTAAATGTTTAAAATGTTAGAGACGACAGTACAATAGAACTGCAGCAGTTGCAAACGCAGCTATTGTAAGCTTAAATTGATGCTTTTATGCGTGTGTTATCAAGAAATGTATTTCAAATTTTATAAAAAATTTACTTTTTAGGTCATACATAGACAATAAATAATGTTCTGAATTACACTTGCGTGCATAGAAATCGGCCCACTGTAAACTTTTGACTGTAAACTAGTTTTTTTTAGAAACTATTTATCAGATAAAAAAAAATGCTGCTTAAAAGACAATTCAATTTGCTTTAATATTAGTTAAAATTTATCAAGAGTGCTTATCGTTTAAACCGGAAAAAAATGAAACGTATTTATGTGGTGATTATAACGAGAATAACAAACTTGTGAAAGATTGAAATTATTGTCTTTGCAATTATTATTTGTACAATATTCGTTTTTTATTTGATTAGTTTGCAAGTGTGTAAGTGAAATGCATACTGCACCGGAAAAGGTCGCCCAAGTAATTGCCTAATTGCCTTAATCGACAATGGACTTAGCCAGCCAGCAGTTGCTCAACAACTAAATATGACACGCGCAGCAGTTCGAAGAGTGATTCAACAATATGGGAAGACTGGATCCTTCCATAGGCAACCTGAAACAGGCAGAAAGCAATTTACAACGGCTTGTGATGACTGCTTTATTGTGTCAACAACATTAAGAAATCGTCGGCTTAATGCGGTGCAAGTGCAACAACAGCTCCGTGAAATACAAGGAGTGGCTATTAGTCAGTGGACAGTAAGACAAAGACTGCAAGAAAGTAACCTGACACCTAAAACACCTGCGATTGGTCCAAAACTTACCCCAGCTCATCGTCAAGCACGCCTGCGTTTTACACGGGATCATCTGAATTAGACAGTGGAACAATAGGGGTCTGTTCTGTTCTCAGATGAGACTAGGATATGCCTATATGGTAGCGACCAAAGAAAAAAAGTGTACCGGAGACCAACAGAGCGCTTTGCAGAATTTCTAAAGAAACACAAACCAACCCAGTTTTCATCCGTAGGAGCGACCGTAGGAAAGAAGGTTTAACGGGTGCTAGGTACATCGAGGAGATTTTAGCAGTCCATGTGGTACCTTATGTCGACTACATTGGAGACGACTTCCTTTCTATGCATGATAATGCAAAGCCGCACTCCGCAAGAATCGTGCAAGATTACAAAAGTCAATTTTTGGGTTATGGAGTAGGCATCATGCAGTCCCGACCTAAACCCGATTGAACATTTATAGGATGAACTAAAACAAAGAAATTGAGCTAGACGTTGTGCCCTAATCTTGATCCCAGAGCTTATTGTTGCAGTAGAAGCAGAGTGCTTAACATCCCACAAGAAACAATAGCGAACTTGATTTGATATATGCCTAAACGTATGAGAGATGTTATTAGTGCAAGAGGGGGTCATGCCCATTATTAAAAACTAAGTGTTAATTTAGATAAGTGTTAATAACAATATTTATTTTTGCAATAAAAAAAGTTAATCCAACATTCAATTTAATAAATTTCTCATATTAAAACATATTAAATTGTCTTTCAAGCAGTTTTTACAGCTCTATTTTCTGCTAGGCAATTTGAATGCCCACAACTCGTTTTAGGGTTCTCTGAAAAAAGACAAACAAAGTCATTTAATAGAAGATTTTCTTGATCAAATCAATGTTGTCTTTTTCAACACGAGTTTCTTTACACACTTTGAAGGTAAGGGAAATTTTTAAACAAGTTTTTATTGGCTGTTACTATTGTTAAAATAAATAATTATAATTATTGATGACCACACGCTTTACGTGTCAAGTATTACAGAACTTTTCGGCGGCGATCGCTTTCTAATTACAATTCAAACTATAGCCAAACAAGTCAGACTAATAATAAAAAATGTTGAAACCGCCATGGAGGTTTTTACTAATTGTATTGTCTAAGCAGCAGAAATATTTATTCTAAAACATAATATATTTATTTTTTTGATTGTCAATATGATGGATACTGAATCTCTTAATATTAATTTACCTAACAAAATCGACAAAATTGAAGAGTGCGACAATACAGAATCTTTGGAGGAAAACAATGTTTGTTAGCTGTAGAAAAACATAATTGCTTTTAAGAAAAAACGCGCCATTCCGTGCCGTAAATTATCTAATGATCTTAGTAATAATAAATGTTAATTTTTTGCTTTTTGGCCTTGAAAATTCTAAACTTTAACATAACTTTTGCCATATAAACTTATCTCACTTCTAATATAACATATATTCTTAATTGCCCTAAACTCTGTTTTTAATTAATTATATTTATTAATTCCGTTTTAATTTGTTTTCTTCTTTTTGTTACCGCCATCATCCATTTTATTCCTCTTCCGTCTTCTTTCAATACTTCATTTTTTCTCATTTGCTGTTTTCTCATTTAATTGCATTTTAGCATGTGTTCTATGTTTTTCCTCGCTTCTTCACACATCTTTCTCATTTTCTTTTCCTTATCTATCCAAAATTTGCACACTTTCTCTTCATTTCCACATTTGAATCTTGCAATCATTCTTTTTTATATTTTTTTATACTTTATACTTTTTAGGTACTACTACTAGTGCATCAGTTATAATATGTACATAATTTAAATTGTACCTAGATTTATTTATCTGTGTTCTACGCTCTTGCACGAGTATATCTTTATCTTTCATCATAATTTGATTCCACATACTTCTATATATTCTTAATCTATCTACTTCTTCACTGGCATATCTATTCATGTTAAAATATGTTTCTTTGCATGTTCTCATTTTTCCGCATTTTTCTTTCAATTTTTCTTTCAGGCACTCTTGTAATATTTTACATTCATTTCTTTCTTTCACTCTTTCTTCATACCTCATTGCACGTTTTCCTGCTTCTACTCTTAGTTTGTCTATTTTAACTTCTTCCGTTACAATGTATGCTGGGGTCTCCTCTGTTTACTCCTAACACCCATCTTCAGTATTTTGTTTAAATAGCCTCTATTTTTTTTTGCTTTTTCTACCCCCAAATTTCCGCTACGTACAATAACACACTTTTTACTAAATTTTCAAACATTCTTCCTTTTATTCTCATACATTCAAATTTTCTTTCACCAACTAACTCCCCATACTTGTCCTCCCACTTAATTAGCTTATTTATGTGTTAATTTTCATTATTGTTAGTACAAAAAACATATCATAGATATTTAAATGATTTTACTTCTTTAATTTCTATTTCCATCTTATTTTCAGTTTTCTACTCTTTTTTCCTCCCTTTCTAAAAATCATAATTTTTGTTTCATCTAGATTTACTATTTTTTTTTTTTTTGAAAACATTTATCCAGTCATCTAATTATTTTGTTAATTTCATTTGCTTGTTTTGCAACAATCACCATGTTGTCTGCATAAGCCAGCAACCACACTTTTTTTCTGCCTACCACCATTTCTTCTACATCTGCAATGTATGCCGCAAACAAACTAGGGCTGAGTGAGCATCCCTGTCTCACACCTTTTGTGGTCCAAAATGTATCACCCATTTTGCCATTCATACAGACCCTGCTAACTGTTTCCACGTATACTTCTTCCATTCTTTTTACTAGATGCTCATTTATTTCTTTTTATTTCAAATACAACCACAATTTCTCATTTCTTATACACACTGTCAAATGCCGTTTTTAGGTCCAAGAATAATGATCTAGTTGACGCTATAAAAAACATTAGTAATAACGACATATGGTTGGTCCGTATTGTTTAATGCACTGTAGTCTTTTACAATTTTAGTGCAAACTGTAGCATTAGATTAGGTTTGTGGTTACAATCTATGACCAAAGTCATTTACAACTTTGTTGTCAAGTGTAATATTAAATTAGATTTATTTGTTAAGCTCGAGCACCAAAGTTTGATGTCACAGTTTTATTATTTATTTATTAATTTTGTACATTTTAATGTAATGTTTTTGGGTTGTTGACCAGAAATTATTTTAATTTTATCTGGAAAATAAAATTAAAAAAAAGTCCAATCATAATAATAATAATAAAAATAATAAAATAAATAATACTGAAATTAAAATAATATTTACGGAAAGATACATGCATTGCGTTGGTTTACACTAAAAAATTAACTAAACGCAAAAATTATATTAAAAAAATTTAAAAAAAGAGATATATACGGAACCGGGGTAAGAAATTAAAAAAAAGTCAAAAGAAATAACAGTTTCAATCATACTTATAATCGAATGGTGGTGGCCGTTACTATTTGATAATTTATTATAAAATAAATAAAACACATTTACTATGTATTATATTACGAATATACTTACAATCATTTCTGCTACAGTAGTCTCCAATAAATGAATGAACGTATTACAAAAAATTAAAACTAACATAGCTGGATACTAAATATTTAGGTAAATAAGCTTATTCCCTTAACTAACAGTGTAACATTGTCACACTAAATAATAATGTAAAATTTTAGGGTATCATAAGCACTACTGGCGTTAACAAAAGATTGTTTTGCTAAAATGTCTTTACAAAAATGAATTGACAAGAAGTTAATATTGATAAAACCCACAATTTGACAAAGAAGGCAATTATTATTTTCAGCCGGTCAACATAAATACGCTCTAATTTAGCAAAGACAAAAAGTTAAAATTTATTTAAAATTCAGCATAAGATCCTCACCTACAATGACTACACTATCTGCGGAATGACTTTGAGATGGATCAAGCACAGTTCATAGTAGCTTAGATGTTAGACGAGTTAAGTATGCGATGTAGGTTAAGAACTATTTTTTAAGCATCACAATGGCATTTTTTTTTAAAGTGCTTAGGAAGATTTGAAGTCTTAATTAAGCTGATTTAGCTAATGGTTTATTTATTATTTATGACAAATCATTGAAATCAAAGTTGGGTTCAAACATAAAAGTCAAATTCAAATTGAAGTGTATATAATAACTACAATTTTATTATTGACGTAATTAATAATTAAATATATATACCTCTTACATACAGTATTTGTCGTGTAGCTTATTTTGATGGCTTAGTAAAATGAGGTTAAACAAATTAATTGTAGTAACAATTTAATAAACGTGAATGAATAAAAACCTTATTTTGAAGAACACTTAACGTATCATGAAATCACTTTACACTTCTTTACCTTAGCCGGCCGGAAAAATACTTCTCGTTTTCTAATTTACCTAAATCTAACAGATTTTATTTTGACTAATCTCATTTTTTTCCGCTTTTGTAGATATCATAATTGGGACTAACCGTTATTTTGCAAACGTTTAAAAATCGTAGTGGCATCATCCTACGGAATTTGAACCAACTCACGACAGCTAATAAAGATAACTGCTTTTTTACTGTAGTAAGTAAGTGTAGAGTGCTAAATAAAGTGGTGTCTATAAACATAAATTTCTAAAACGTTCAGATCCTTGCCGGGTTGAAATTATTAAACAGTAATATAAATATAAACCAGTCATTAAAACTGAGCACAACTGGGGAACTGTAAAAAAAAACAAAAAAATTTAAAAAAAATTAAGAAAAGTGAAGAACACGTAGTTTGAAAATAAGAAAGTGTACTTAAGTTAAAAAAAAAATCTGAACTAAAAAAAAAAACACAAAAACAAACAAGAAGAATATCTAAAAAAACAGTAGGTATACAAAAATCAGTGTAGAAAAGCTAAAATTAAACAGAAATAAAAATTAAAAAAATAAAAACAGCCGGCAGTACATACAGCAGAAAAAACATGTATAATAAACAGCGCTAAAATAAGTTAAGCAATGAAGTTGGATGGGTGTCCCTAACAAAATAATACAGAGTGTAGCGGTCTTTCCAAATAGATCTGTTATCTTATATACGCATCCAAACATACCATATACATATTTTATCTGTGGCTCTGAGTGCCTGACACCTTGGTTGCCTACCCCAAAAAAGAATGGCGTGACTAGGTATACATAAGTTTAACCTAAAAATCTTTATTAATTAAACTTAAGGTAAAAGGGGATTATTCAAATCTTATTCCTTTCTGCTATGAGAATTTAATAAAAAGTTATTAGCATAATTAGCGGTAATTTGCTTTAAATAACTTCAGTATTAATTGGGTTGGAAAAAAGTAAAAAACACGTGTGGATTAAGACGAGGCAAATAAACATACAGGTATATGAATGTTACATTTTACCCAACATAAGAATAGCAGAATATAAAGTCAAGAGATAATCTAAGGCGGCATGCTACCAATTATAATAAGAGGAGACTTTAATTCCAAATTGTCTTTGTTGGGTTTAACAATACAAGACAAAAGAATTGGCTAGCATAACAAGATATGCAATAGATAGATAGAAAAACCTTACTTTTGAACAAAAAACTTAAAATTAATTATAGATAACATTCTGTACAACAAACTTTATAAAACAAATTGTTGGGAGAAGTTATGAAAGGCAAGAATCTAAGTGACCATCAAAATATAGAGTTTAGCGCAAGAACCCGAAATAACAAAGACGCCAAAAAGTACTCAAGAAGGCTATACAAAACTGCAAGAAAGAGACAGAGGTGGAAAACTGCATAAAGTATGCTGGCTCAAACTGCTGACAATGTTTATCTAAAAGCACGAAGCTTGGAAATAAAAAAAACGCTGCTATATACTAATGGAAAATAGAAGTGGCAAAGGCCAGAAGAATTTGCATCCAGACAAGGAAAGTTAGTTAGAGTTAATGAAAATATTAAACTAAAGGAGAAAAAATTAAAACAGAAAGAAGAGTAAGCCAACAGCAAAAATGATTTGAAAACAAAAATCAACCGAGTCAAACAAAGCATTAGAACAAATATGCACAAAAGTAGATTTGGATATGAAATAGTGAGGAAACAGCTCTACATACAACCAAATATCACGTTAACCGATAAAAAAATGATTAACCATGCAATCATAAAATGACCAACCGTTATTGCAAAAGTTACAATAGACAAAATAATAACAAGAAAAGCTGCCAGCTCAAATAAAATACCAGCAAAAACAGTAATGGCAAACACGTTCTTACAGTTCGGGAGTTTGAAGATTTTTTTTAATTTTTCAACAAATAAATGCAATCTTTTAAATGTACAGTGTTAGCATCTAGATAATATTTAGTTAGACATAATAATGTTGTTAAAGTACCAAAGATAAATTCCAAAGTTAAGAACTAACCAAACACAACATCTATCTACAAAATTATTTTGACAATCTTACTTTTAATGTGTTAAGTTTGTTAAAATTAAACACTTAAGACTTCTACTATGTCGTATTCTAATAATTTCAATTGTCACTTGTTAATGAGTAACTAAAAAAACAAGAAATCATTTACTAAACATAATAAATTTACTAAGTTGGTAGTTAAATCAGTCATGTTATGTCAGTCATTAGTTATATTGACTCAAAATAAACAGACTAATATCCACCAAGTCAAATAGTCAAATGGCATTGCAATTGGAAGTAATAAAATTCAAACTGGTTATGGTTTGCATAAACAGTCTGAAAGCATTTTGCAGAGTTTGTCTGGTCTGAATACCAAAAAACCAAATCTTTTAGCAAATCAACTTGCCAAAGAAAGAAAGAGAGAGAGCAAAAAGAACATTTATGGGATTAGTTTCCGACATCCCATACAAAAACAAACAAAAAAAGAACAAAATCCTCAGCAAACTTGGTGCGGAACACAACAACCTGTAGAAAAACTGCAACGACATGCCACACTCAAGACTATTCCTAACAGAACTATTACATATTACCAAAACTTTGGTAACACAAATGCCAAAAAGCTGAAGACAACCCTTTGGCAAAAAATTCTTCAAAGAGACAGAGCTGCTAAAGAAATAAGACAGAAGACAACAATAGGCCAATAGTGTAAAGGGCGCCAAGAAAACTTTCGGAAAAAACAGATAAGTGGGTGATTTTAATCAGTAAAATAGACAGATAGATATAATTTGTATAATTTACATTTATTGTCTACACATAAATAATAAAACATAAATGTAGAAATACAAAACATAGGAATAAAATAACTAAGTACAATACATATTTATGAAAATAAGAAAATATAAAAACTGTTTGAATTAAATATCAAAATAACAAATTCCGTTAAAATTCATGTCAAGCTATTACAGTTAAAAATGATATACATGTTTATTAAAAACTTAAAAACTTATCTAAATTGGAAAACACATTTGATGTACCAATACAATGATAATTTTTATTATCATATGTATATTGGACTTCTTAACTGAATATATAAGTTTTTGTAGTTTTTTAAACTACTTTGTAAAATATTTACTTGTAATAATAACTGCACCCTAGTATTTTTATACCAAAATAGTATTCCATATCTAAGAATTGAACTAACATAGTCATAATAAACAATTTTTAATGTTGAAAGATCTAACAATTTGTTTAGTTTTTTAGATATATAACATACTCTATTCAATGTTGTCTTTACATAATCTATTTGATAGATATATAGTAATTGAACTATCGGTGTATAAAGGCAAATCATTAATAAAAAAATGGGAATCAATATGAAGCCTTGTAGAACACCAATATTTTTTATTATTTTAGACAATTTTTGTATGCTGCTTTCAATATTATCTAACGTTTCAGTTACATCAACAAATTGTAAACAATTTTTAAAATTCTTAGTACATAATTAAATTTATCGTATGTTCTAGATTGATTAAATTCATCTGCTAACAAATTATGGTCAATCATGTCAAAGGTCATTGATAAGTCATAGTTAAAACTTGCAACATAATTATTGTTATAGGTGTTCTCCAAAGTTGACTTTAAAATATAATCTAAAGCGCTAGTGGTAGATCTTTTTGATCTATATTTATTTTAACTGTTATAAAAAAGTTTATAGTTTATAATAAAATTGACAATTTAATATTACTTATAAATTTTAAACACAGTTAATTAACAAAATGGTTCTGTTATTTTTTACATTTTATTGTTATCTTTTTCATAGAAAGGAATTATCTTTGCACATTTAAATAACTTAGGGCAGTGTCCGCTTTTAAAATAATAATTCATCAAGTGAACAACTACTGACTAAATATTCTAGTCCGATTCGCCAATGTTGTAAAGTATCTATGTCATTAGTCAATATCAATAATCATCATAAATTTGAGTAGTTTGTTTTTAAATAAAATTAAGAAAAGGTGCTCCAACCTATTCTTAAGCACAATATTTAACATAAGGGCGTATTTAAGTTTATTTTTATTATTATCTGTTAATTAATTGTTATTAATCTTAAGTTTTTAAATACTCTCAAAACTATATCAAGGTTTGTTTTTTTAATATTTTTTTTGTTTATTTTATAAAATCTATTAATTGCAGACATTTTATATGATAAATAATTTTATTTTTAATATTTTTATGTTTGGTATTTTAATACAGTTTTGATGAATAATCATTATTATCAATGTACAAAAATATGTAACTTAAAAAAAAATTAAAGCATATATAAAATATATAAAGAAGAGACGCAATGTCCTCAAATGAGACAGTTGTAAGCAATAATTTTGAATAAAGCCTAGTTAAATAGGTAAATTTATACGAATGCCACAACGACATATGTAGCGCTCAATACTATTTGTTCAATCGGACAACCCAATAATAAAGAAGAAGACGCAATGTCCTCAAAGGACATTGCGTCTCTTTTTTATATATTTTATATATGATCTGATATACACGAAATTGTATAATAGTAATTATAATTTATGCAAAAAAATTTATTCTATTTTTAATTTTCAAATTTCCTTTTTAATTCTTTCATGTCATTACCATCAGCTAAATATCCCGAAATAATTAGTTTCTCAGAATGCTATTAACCATAGCCATTAAATAAAGTCATTAAGTCAGTTAGTATAAATAGTCAATACACCCTTTAAAATATTTACTTTGAATTGTGGTGGTGAACAATGTTGACGAAGTAAGTTAAAAATCAATTATTAAGTTTAAATAAATAAAGCCATACTGATGAGAGGTAAACCTCGAAACGCGTCTATGGATGTTTTTAGTTTAGAATATTTTTTCATAAATTTAATTTTTTAATGTTAAAAATTAAAGCATCAATCATAATTTGAATTATATATTTTACTATTTGGAGTTTTGTCATGTTTCTTTAGCCGCACTAATTATTTAATAAACTAATTAATATAGTTAATAGCGCTATGTTAATATGATATTTTAGAAACCCATTAAACAGTTTTGTATAAAACAATGCTATACTTCAAATACTCCACAAGTGAAACTTTTACAAAACATTGTTTATTTTAAGTCATATGCTTTAACAATGTCAAAAAATACAACTTATTTTTATTTTGTTATATACTTTCAGCCAAACAAGGTAAAGTTTGCCAAAATAAATTAAACTTGATAGACAATAAGTCAAGAGTCAAATAGATTTATTTTAATTAATTTGTGTTTCAGCATATTTTCAAATTCTGAAATTTATTTGTAAATATTTTATTTTTTAACAATTTTACTATTAGAAAATAAAACATTTTTATTTAAATAATTAAAAAATAATCTACTGCAATTTAATATGAACAAAATGAACACACATTAATTGGTATCAGTTAGCATTTATGCAAATAATAATTTATTCAAACTCAATCTAACAATTGCTGAAGCCAAGCACAGACAATTGTGAAGGTTCTACAAACCTCGTATAGCAAAATACAAATTTGAATAAATAGTATTCTGCTTATAAACTTAATGGTTTAGATAGTAGTCATATAAGGCACACCGACGAGGTTTGTAGAGCTTGACTCTTGGCCACTGTAATAGTTGAGTTTGAAGAAATTATTAATTTATTTCATAATTAATTTATTGACGATTTAAAATTGTTTAAAAGCCTTGAAATGACTGCCAATTGCATATAATGCGTACACTTAGTTAATATTAAAATGCACTAGATAAAGCCAAAGGCGTTTGATTAATTATTTACATCATTATTTGTGTTTATTAGCACCGAATTATTTATTTAAATTTATCTTTTGCTATCATGCGATGCCGTAGGCACATTGACTAGGTTTCAACAACTACAACAATTGTATGTGCTTGACTTTTGGCTGTTGTGATTGTTAGATTAAGTTTGAATAAATTATTTATTAATTTTATAAAATTATAAAATTAATAAATATAAAAATGATATAAATATATCATTTTTATTTTTATTAACTAATTTGATAATGTGTTGATTATATAACATGTATAGAATGGAATAGTTTTAATAAAAAAAAAAATTAATCAAATAAACCACTTGAAATTCACATTAAATAATTCACATTAAATTATTTTGTTTACAAAGTGTGTAATGTAATGCAAGAAAGTAAAAAAAGTATGTGATGTTATAAAAATTCGGTAAATGTGGTAGTAGCAAAAAGAAAATTTAATATTAAAAAAATAGTGTCTAAATTAAAATTAGATTTTATTTTTAAGTCAAATCTAAATGTTTTGTAAAAAATATGCTTAAACTAATTTATGTGCAATATTAATATGCAACTAAAAGTTTTTTTGGTTTAGATCGTGCCGTATTAAATTTTAAGGCAGTGTTGTATATTCGCAAAATACATGAAAAAAGTTAGTAATTTGTGGGAAAACTGGAGGAGCGAAATGAAAAATAATACTTTCCACCTGGTGGTCAGCATTGCGCCTCTTGGGAAATTCTGAAGTGACCCTGCCGCAGAAATATTGTCAAGTATAGTCGAGGAATATAAAAATGCGGGAAAACTGCATGTTGAATAATAGAGAAGGGCAATTGTGGGATCAATTGTTAAAACAAACATTGCTTACCGCGTGTTATTGCTGCCGTATAAATCCCAACTAGTCGATGGTAAGTGTCTGGGCGTGGACCCGTGGGTTCACTTCATCAAGGGGCAACACCGCGGGGACTAACCGCACTCTTTACTACACTTAGAAACGGAACCGGGCGCGCTTTCCTTTTTTGAGAGTAAACTGTCTTTTCCGTTTGTTTTAACATGCCAGGTTCTGTAACTTATTGCTCTTCATGAAGTGGCAGCTCTCGGAATTGCTCGCGCTTAAGATTGATGGCCCAGGTAAAGGACTCGGGGCAAACGAATTTGCATGCAAGTTGATGCACATTATCTATTCATTGTGTGAGCTATGTCAGTCCAGAGAAAACCACATGTTATGCGACATTTCTGCTTATATTTATTTTCACACACTAGCATCTAGACGAAAGGCTATGAAAAGGCGATGTGATGGATTTCACGACCCCGGTGGGTGCCCTCAATTCCAGTCTAGAATTCAGTTAGTCTTCTTATATTCTCAGTCAACGCCCGACTACTTTTTGCTCTTTACATTACACACGAACCTACAGTTCACATAAATATTTAAAATAAACCTACAAAAATTACAATGATATATTAAACTGTTTTTTATAAATACATATTATTATAATATTTAAAATAATTTATTATTTAATAAATTAATATAATATCACAATAAATCTCAATAAATGTATAATATATTTTTATATTATAAGATTTTATATTAAAATAAAACGTTTTAAATATCCAAAAGTTCTTTGATATTTAAATGATTAAAAAATATGTAAACTAATATTTTTAAAAAGAAATGTGTGAATTGTACATGACGCATGTAAAAGATATTTTGTAACTCCCTAGAGCTTATAGCCATCAACAATAAATAATTACGACAAAACTACAATACCTCAGATATTGACACAAACTTATATAGATCATGCATCCCTTGCACAATTCTTCTCGTACCATGAGGTGCGTGAGTCAGGGGGTTGACTCAATTCCTTGGGGAGTTAGCTCTGGATGATGGAAACTCCCAGTCAATCCCGGTAACGCGTCTTTTCAATCTGCGACGATGAAGCGTACCCTTCATTATTTCTATACTCACTGCCACTGCTTGCTTATATCAACGATTTATAGCTTTAAAGATTAAATTAGACGCCACCTCAAATCTCTATCTAATAGGTTCATAATTATTATATTTTTTCTTATCTAACAACTAATAAGTTTCAATAAGTTTGTAAATTATTTAACATTGTCTTTTCAGAATTTATTTTTGTTTTATTTATAAGCAATCAATATGTAACATTTTCTCGTAATAGTAATTAATTGTCAAATAATATAATGATAAAAGGTGCATTTATAAATTTATTTTGTACTATAAAGACAATAACTTTATATTACATCATATCATAAAGTTATGGCAATGTCTCTTTTATGCTGGAATCCCCAAGTATGTCTCCTCCTTCTATAAATTGAATTTTATGTTAAGACAGTACATTGCATAAGTCCCCATTATTCAAACAACCATAAAGAACAATAAAAACAATGCATTATTAATACGCACTCTCTTGTGAAGGTAATTCCGAGGGCCATAAAACAATAATAAAATATGGTTTCTGATTTGGCGTGATTAAAAAACGGGCCCCTTGGATAAAAAATAATTCTTTATTCCGACGGTCCCCGAGGAATGTGTACCCTCGGTGTTTCACTTAATAAGTGCATTCGTTAGGGATCCAGGCTATATGTTTGCGAGGTTCTGAGCGCGGATCAAGTGTAAATTAAGGAGGGGTGTGTCGTGTTAGATTCGCGGGGCGGTTCGGCCAAGCCGCGCCACGCCTGGCAAGTTAGTTCTACTTCTACCTATATATAGCATCCTTTAATACAAATTATTAATACCAGGAGGAAGAAAAAATATTAAAAAAGTGTAGGTAGAACAAACAAACTTTGGCAACGACATAACTTTACCTTAGCAATTCACCTGAACAAATTTAAAAAAGTAGATGTTTTAATGGTGTTATAAGAGACTTAATTTAATCTAAATTTAAAAAGTATTGTAAATAAACGTTTTATTAGACAAATTAAAGCGAAATAATGGTTTTAAATTTAAAAAAAAAATAATCAATTCAATTCTATATTTCATATTTCTAGGGCTTACTTAGTTAAAACATTAAACATTATTGTATAACATTCATAAATAAAAAGTATATCAAGGATACGTTTTAAATAAATAAAATACGTATGACGTTCTATAACATAGCTGATAAGAATAGTGGATTCAACTTTAATTTTTATTAGTATTTTATATAAGATTTTTATTGATAGCAACTCAGCAAATTTATTGGTGTAGGCGCCGGGCAAATTTATATACATAATGAATAATTAAAATATCAATAGATTTGACTTAAAAATTAATATCAATTACTAATTGTTTAAGTTTTTTTCAGTTGTAATGCAATAAAATGAAATTATAATCAATCACCTTGCACTATTAATGACATGATTTATCTTATCTTGGTTTTGTAATCATTTTAATTTTTGTAGAAATTTATATTGTTGTTATATATTTATTGCATATTGTTTTACTATTAGATAACAAAACACTAAACAGTTGTTGTTATAAAGATATTTTACTACACATTGTTATTAAAAAAAAATACCTACAAACTTTAAAAGGCGATTTCAGTTTATATTGACATAGGTTCGGGTAAGTTTAATTATTGATTGACAGGTTTTAGATGTTAGTCATATACAATAAATTTTATATTTCATACAAATTTAAAAATTTGGTTTTTTATGTAATAAAACATTATTAATTTCTCATAAAAATAAAATCAATAGATAAAGATTTACTGGTAGTATCATTAGGGCTTAAAAATTTAATAAAATTGAGAATATATTGCCAAGGGATTATTTTCAGTTTTTCTTTAATTAGGATTAGGTTTTCAGCAAATTATTTACTTTTCGGACTTGTATGGAACCTCAAAAGCAGGTTTAAGTCCGGTTAATGTCCCCTATGCTCCCTCTTTGTCAAGCCGATTTGTCATAAGGTTTCTTTTTTGCCTCTGGTTCTTTAGTTCTAAACCAAAAAAACTCTGCAGATTGTTTATTCAATCTATAACAAAATTGGATTTTATTATTGGCAACTGCAATACTTGCAATGTTGCTTGACCATTTGACATGGTGGTTAATGGTTTGTTGGGGTATAGTCTCTGCTTGGAAAATGGAAGCATGGAAGCATGTTTTCCTAGAGGTAGAAAAGTTTGCTCTCCAGATCTTTCTTCTTGTAGATACCAACATTTAATGTGTTTATTTATCTATACTTTACGCTGCTTGTATTACCTTCACTATTACAATCAAGTGAATTGGCGGTAGCGATAGTACTTTTATAGTTCCTGTGGGAGTAGATCTTGCAGACATTCTAGCTTCTGAACTTTATCTAGTTTGTTCGCCGTACTCTTAAAGGTTGTATTTTCTACGTATGAGCGCGCCATATGTAATAATGGAACTATAGATTACCGTATATTGCTATCTGGTCATATTAAGTCAGTTCCCCAATGTACGTCCAATTATCATTTTGATTGCAAATAGCACCAAATGTCATTTGTGTCTATACTATCCAGATGAGTATGGAAGTGTTTCATGTCAAGCGTGACTCTCAAATATTTTACTTTTTTTGATAGCGGAAACTTAGCATACATTCTCAAGTTTTTTAGGTCTGTGATGTTCTGCTATCTTGTAAATGCTACAATCGTCGTTTTGCTTTTTAGTTTGATTTGCTGTAAACACATGTTTACATTTTTTTAAATATTTATTTGTTATTGATTAGTTAATGTAAATTTAAAAAATGATCTGTATTAGAAGTGAGTTAAAATTTTTATAAGCAAATAAATATTAGCCATTATTTGCATTTGACAGAGCCACATTTTTATTAATTATAACATAATAATTCTTGGCATAAAAAATGTATAAAAATAAATCAAAACTAATAAAGTGCTCTCTTTAAAAATATTAGTAAAACAATATACAAAACAAAACAAAATAATAATTGTCTATTTCTTGCATTAAAAATTAAAAAAAAAATACATTTTACACCTGTTACAGTTTCTTTCATTATAAATGTATTATAATATTGTATTTGAGTTAAAATTGCACTAAAAAAAAGTATTGATTTTGAAATAGCAGTTTTATATCAAACACATAAAGCTGACACCAGTATTTTTTAATAAATTAAATATGCTATATAAAGTTCTGCGCATAACTAATGAAATAATTTTTATACTGAGTGATTTTAACAATAACACATTATTTAAATTTAAAAAATCTCAGATGTTTACAAACATTATATTTTTTATATTACCTTTAAGAAAAAACCACCATTCATTAATTCATCTCTACCTGCATAATCTGTTTTTTTTTCTTACTGTATGTAATTAATAATCATTTTAATCATAATAATTTTAATGTAATTTTCAACCTTTCTATACATTTTATGTTTTGCTGTCGTTTTGTATATTTTATTTATATTCATACTTTTTCTATCACGTCCGATGATGGCCTTGTAAAAGTTGAAACTAGTTACGGTTTTTTTAAATATGTTTATGATATGGTACATGTGGTAAATGTGTTTTATTTACTTTATACTAGCTGACTCGGCGAATTGAAATCAGTTTTTTATTAAGATAAAATAAATACCTAAAATAAATTAAGTTCAACAAAGGTACAAAATAAATGTAATTCACGTAGCAGCAAAGCATTTGCTTTATTGAAGTGAATTGAAATGATTTGCGTAGCATTGATGCACTACTTTCTGTAAACTATTTGCTGGATGGATTCCACTCGGGTTGATTTCTTTCATTAAAGCACCTTGTAATATACGACAGTTTTAGATTTGTTGTTAGGTACGAGAACGGATGGTTTGCCGATACGTGAGTTTGTTTAAACTTATACGGAATAGCACCTGTAGACTTTCCGTTGAATATCGTCGCGTAAATCACATTGCCCATAAGTTTTTTTATTACCAAACGCGTTTCGTTGTATAGCTTTGATTGATTTATATTTTAAAACATGATAACTACCAAGCCAGCTTTAAAGATTAAAAATTTAGTTGGATAGTTGGTTGCCTTCTCTTCGTTAGTTACACAGTCGATAGATTTAGGAATGCAGTGAACCAACAATTTTATTGATTTTAAATTGTAAAGTTTAAGTGATCTTCATCTTTGTTTTTTGCCGCAAGAATAGCTCGTTTACTTAACCAATTGTATTTTTTGTGGTTAACAATAATGTTTGGGAACACTTTGTTATTGAGTTTGTCTTTTGTTTAGACAAAATTGCAAAAATTTGGCGGAAACAAAATCAATCTGATCGATTTGTCTACAAGAACACGGCCATTACCGATAGTCAGCAATTGCTTGGAGAAATCTTTGGCAGATGGATTGTTTAGCAATGCAACTCGCATGTTTGTCATCAGCTAAATTTTTCTCACATAGTGCCACAGAGTTGATAATTTAAAGCAAGCGTTTATTTTATTAGCAGTGGTCGATCTTGGAATGACTGGTAGTGTTTGGCGGAAAATGCCAAACAGTACAATCATTGCGCCTCTAAAACATCTTTAGTCATTGCGCAGATATTTTATAGTTCAATTGAGTGCTTTCAATGCGCGTTTGTGAGTCATTGTGCATTTATCCCAAATAATGATTTTACTTGCTACCAAAACTTTGGCCAAAACTGCTAAGCAATTTCAGATCTTGCAACACACAGTGGCCAAAATCAATGACATGAAAAATGTTTTATCAGTTTCACCGGGAGCACTGAGGAAAAATAAACCACCATTTTTATCATCAATTGCCTTCATTAGCGTATTGTACACTTTTTTCTGTTGGGGGTTCAACAGTGGTACAAGTGTTAAACTGTTTAATGCATTTCAATCATATTCACGTTCACGTTCCAATTCTTGATTGAAATTGTCGTTCATACTACAATATGACGTTGGCATTCCTAACTTGACTAACAAACTGCCGCCCATAAAGTAACACATGTCTTTGATCAAAAGCAAAGTCTGGTTATGTATTTCCATATTCAATTTAAGATAGGGTTTCTCGGAACTAACACGAATTTGACGTAAAAGGTTTTTTGACATGTCATCTTTGTACTTGTTTCACAGTTTACAAGGATTCGATGAGAAACATGTAAAAATAATAATAGCAAATAATGTGCGTATCTGAATATCTAGAAATGCAAAAACAATTGCTTCAGCTATTATCATGTTTCAATGAGTATTGTTTTTAAGCAAATTAAGCTATTGACATGCAGCACAAAATGTTAGACACACTACTTTATTGACAGTTCGAAGTGGTTTAAATAATGTCAACCAACAAATATTCATCAACAACAACCGCAATTTGAAACATTCGTCATTTTTTAGATGAACTGTGTAAATGCGACCAAGATTATTAAAAGAACGCATATCCGGATAATCAGGAACCGCATCGCGTTGCTTCCGACGTTGAAATTTCTTTGATGAAGCGTTCTAAATGTAATAACGTGGTATCTTAGAGTAGAGAAACGTTTGTGCAAACGGATCAATTTGGCAAATCAAAAAGAAACTAGTGAATGTTGTTGCTGGAGGTGTTTCAACATGTTTAGCAACATTTGATGCGTTAAAATAAACCGTTGATTATTCTTCAGATGCACCGCCAAATATAAAACAGTCGGATAACGTTCATAAAAAATAAATTAGAATATACGCTAAATTGCAGCTCACATGATTTGAACGTCAAAAATCGCCATATCGCTACCTTTCGTGACTTCACTGAATTGCAATACTTCACGTTGCAATGCGCCTTGAATGTTTTGAAAAAAAGTGCCAAATACGGAACAATCCAAGTGTTGTTGACCACAAAATTGTTTTAATTCATTTTTGTTGTGATAGTTCTACCTTTATTATCGGGTGATCGATGCCGATACAGTGAATAACCATTGTTGCCAGTGATAGTAACATACTTTCTATTTTTACTTTTTTTAATGATTTAAGAATTGTTTTGTTATTTGTTTTTAATGTTAATGTTTTTCTTTATTTGTTTGATTAAAATAAATGTCAATGAAAAAAAAAGTTCTTTATTTGAAGTTCAAGAGTTTGCATAAAACTCAAAAAATATGCATTTATTAAAAAAATTATTTCTACAAAAAATACTCAAAATTAGTCTTAAAATAAAAAAAAATGTAAAAATATACAGTATGTTATAATTTGTCACAATAAAATAAACACTCTGTATATTAAAAATAAATTTAATCAATAGTTTGTTTATAACCAAACAACTTTTTTTGAATTTGTTTATGGTTGAAGAATTATTCAGGTGTTTTGGTAATTTTGACTAATCCTGTATATCAATATGACATTAATCTATGTCAAACTAATTTTATTTATTTGTTGGTCAAAGGAAATATCTGCTCAATTTTGTAGTAAATTTGTTCAATCCACATCACCTGATAAATGCTTTAAATTATAATGTTAACAATGTTTTGCAAAATTTAATTTGTCAAGCAAAATTGTTGAAAAAAAAATTGTCTGCAATGACGAATCTAGTAACGCTTGCCAAATGTGTGTGTAAAACATCATTCTAATCAACAAAGTCTATTAGAGTTATTGCAAGTAAAACTGAACTACACGCCGCTGTTAGAATGGAGCACAAAACTTGAGAAATTTTTTGCTTTTTACTTCTTTTGCTGCTAATATGAAGTAGGGTATTAAAAAGTTTCTTGCATTATTTGCAAACATGTAACCAAGAATTGCAGATTTTGACCGCATTTTTATGCATAAGTTTTGTTGTTTTGTTTGCTGAATTCTTTCATTTACTAGTTATAAAATTATTAATTTTGCATAAAAAGGCATTCTATTTAGATGTACATAAAGAAACTATATTAGAATAACCTTTAAAAAAATTTATTTTACGGAGAGTGTTGCAATAATACACAGGTAGGTTTACCCTACACAAAGTTGAACATGGTTCATGATCAAATTAAATTGGCAAAACAAAACTAAGTTTTGTTTTATAAACCAAACCACTCAACATAACATTGACATCTTATCGTTTTTTTTTTTGATAAAACTATTTTTGCAATAAAATAAATAATTTTTTTAAAACTTCTAAATGTTGAAGAAAGAGTTGGTGTTTCAAGTCATCGTTAACTGTAAGCGGTTGAAGCAAAGATGTTAAGTTCAAGAATACAACATCCATAATTTTGACATTTGATTCTGAAAGACTCAAAGAAGGAGTTAAAGTTCTTGTTCTGTTTGTCTATTTATTTCGAATACAATAAAGTGTTCTTAATGCCAAAGTTTTGAACATACTGCAGTTAGATGTACGCATTGTAACATGTAAAAAAATGCAGTAAGAAACATAACCCTAATATAATAATATATTAGACTGATATTTGATTTTTTTTGTGGCATCTTTTTGTGAACATTGGCATGGGTTACTTTTTTTTGCATAAGACTTACTTTCTGAAGGTGCTTACAAAAAAATTCTACAAAATAATGTTTTAAAACCAGTCTAATATATTATATATCAGTTCCTCGTTATGCGTAAATTGTAAAGCTAACCATTTATTATTGAAATTGTATTAAAATAAAAAAGACAAAAACAAAGATTGTTGAGATCAGAATGACAAATAAATTATCTTACTTTAAAGCTAATACCTAAAGTGCAGGTTTTAAACAATCATGCACTCATAAACTCCAATATTGACATGTCGTTAATGTGCGTTATTATTGTAGTTCTAAAAAAATTAAAAATCAAAACTAACTACGGTCCAATCTGATATCTCAAAACGGAGACTGGTCTTAAGTTGAAACTATCTACGGTGTTGGTTTGTCTTAATCAAAAATTAATTATGGCGCCAACTTATTTCTAATTAAAGCCTTAACAGGTTAAAGCACAATCTAAGCTTGCACAAAGACGCGTCTCAATATAAGCTACCGCCACCTAAAGTGCAGGCTTCTAGCAATAATTTTGGTGTATACTAAGTTGCCTATATAAGGGCCACTCTACTCGTGTCTGGCTGTAATTGACATCTGAAATATCAGATAAATGTAAATATTTTTTTGACCGACAGAATAGAATATTAATCTGGTTTTTGTTTACTGCTCTACAGTTTTATAAGTGTTTTTGATTTATATTTATACATTATGACAGGCGCACATCTATCAAAGACATGTAAAAATTAAAGTTATTTTCACTTTGACAATAGACACTGTTTAGTGTTTAAAGCTTTGACTCGGCTTTTTCTAATACGTAAATTATTATTTCGTGTCAATTCAATACACAATGCTATGCTTAACCATTTAAGTCACTCAGAAAAACTTTAACTATATTACCGGACATGGTTATCAGGGTTGTGGAAACTTACTTATATATACCCATCTTGGTAACTAGATGCTTGTGCAAGTTACTAGAGAAAATGATCAATCAGAGGGTTATTTGGTTATTATATTCAAAAGATTGAATTGCTAGTTCAAAGCGTCATTGTTCTACTAACTTGTTTGGGTAGATGCAGCACAATTAAAAATGCTTGTTTACAGATTCAGCATCTTGTTGCTGTATTCTTTTACATTGCAAACCTTATGGTATAACATAAAGGTACAATTTTTTTCAAACGTTTTAATCGTAGAGTAATTGCAAAAGTATAGCATTGTTTATAGAAAGTTTTTTAACTTCCAATACATTCAAGGTACGTGTAAGTAATAACATTTCCAAAATGCGTTTGCAACAGAATGTAATCCCTCAAGGTTTTATTTTAAGCGTGATGTTATTTATAATATATTATATTACCGAGCATAAGTCAGTTTATGAACCCCTCCGGTGAACAGATGTATGCAAGTTGATGACGTAGCTATTTAATGTGCGTCAAACAACACGGCAACATTAAAAGGACAACTTTAAATATTAATAATAATAATAATAATAATCGTTTATTTTCTTGCTATTTTGTCTTGAAAAGTATTTACATTTTACAATTACACCACTTAAACAAAATCAATATTCGATCAAACTTAACATATTTTAATTTATAACTATCTTTATTTACACTACACAATTAACATAATATAACTACAAATTACACTATACAATCTTTGTCAATTTTCTGTCTTCTTTTAATGACGTTTCTCATCCATACTATTCCTCTTCCATCTTTTTTCAACACATCCTTTCTTTCCATTTGTTCTTCTCTCATTTCAACACATTCTTTAAACATATGTTCTATTATTTTATTGGTTTCTCCACACATTCTACACAATTTGCATTCTTTATTCATTCAAAATATACAACCTTTTTTTCATTTCCACATCTAAATCTTGCTAGTATCTTTTTGTTTTTGTTTTTGTGTACTTTGCATTATTAAGGTATTTTGGGATATTATTTTCCATAATAATTGCATACTTCTCATTGTACCTTGATTCATTCACTCTAGTTATAATAACACTCTGTATGTACTTGTGTAAAATTTTAAAGTGTTATAATTGTGATTTTAATTGCCCAATATTTATTGAAATATGTTTTTATGTTAACTCAAGTTAGAGTTGATCTAGTGTGTTATAGTGTACGAGTATTAACAAGTGTGAAATCTTTTAATTAGTAAGTTTATTGTAAATAAATTGTTAACCTCAAAAGTTGCAAAAGTTGTTTACTCATATGTGTAGTGCTGGTCGTTTTAAGTTATTTCAGAAGATCTTTTTAATATTGCTTACAAAAATCACGTCTTGTTAGCACAACGTACAGAGTGCGTGCCTAGCATTCAAGCAATCCATGGTTCAAATCTTCAAATACAGCAAATAAACTTTCTAAATTTATTTTTATGTTTATATTATTAATTTTATTACTTTAACAATTTTAATTATTTAATTTAATTTAATTAATTTTAATTATACTCGTAATTTAAAGTTTATAATTTTCCATTATTTATTACATCTGTACCTCAACCGTGGTCTTTTTGTTTGTCTGTTTGTTAGTCACCATAAAAGGCCCTTGAAGGTGTGAAGTGTGTATCCTTGTCTTTTTTTGTGTATACATTTTAATTACAATTTGTTTAATTTATTTATTCTGTTTAATCATTTTATATATAAATAACTCACTATGGTAAACTCGTGCAAAATATGCAAAATTAGAATAAGCCCTAGATCATTTGCACTTATTTGTCAAGGCAAATGCAAAGCATGGCATCAGATAGATTGTTTAAACATTAGTATTGATCAAAAAACGTATTACGTTAATGAAGGCAAACGTGTGAATGGAGAAAAATGGATTTGCGAAGAATGTATGCCATCAGAATCAGTTGTTATCAGTGCTATAACACCAACTGAAATTTCGTCATTAACCACTTTAATCAAATCTATGGCTTCGGAACTGACTAGTTTTAGAACTGAATTTAAAAGTGTCATGCAGTCATTTGCAAATGAAATATCAGATATTAAAGAAAGATTAGATATACATGAAACTAATGGAAACTCGAGTGTTTGTGAAGCCAATATCATATCAGAAATCCAGGAACGTGCTCGTCGAGCCAATAATGTAATGGTATTTAATCTTCCTGAAGTAACTTCTGGTAGTATTGAGGAAAAAATTATTAAAGACACTGCTGCTATTAAAGCAATTGTTGAACCTACAGGATTGGCATTTCAACCATCAAAAGTTATAAGGATTGGTAAACCATCTTCTAAACCACTGCCGATTAAGATTGTTTTTCCTACTAATGATCTAGCAATTAATCTAATTAAAACCGCGAAGAATATGCAAGGCAACATTAGATTTAAAGCTGACTTAACAACTAGTCAGAGGGAACATCTGAATACTCTTCGATCTGAATTAGATGTACAGAAACAAAATGGTGTTACAAACCTTACAATTAAATATGTACAAAATCAACCTAAAATTGTCAAATCAAAAAACTAAACTTATTTTACCAGAATGTAGGTGGTATTAAATCTAAGCTGAAAGATATTATGTTAAAAGTTAATTGTTGTGTATATGATGTTATTGTATTAACTGAAACTAAATTAGATAATTATGGGTTTGATAGTGAATTAGGGTTTCATGACTTTAATGTTTTTCGGAAAGATCGGTCAGTCTTACTAGTAATAAAAGTTCTGGTGGTGGAGTTTTAATTGCTGTTAGAAAAAACTTTCATTCTATAAAACTTTGTATCCACATTCCCAACAATCGTGGAATTTTTTTAGATTTAATATTTTCGAATCTAAAGAATCTTAAAATTAGCCGCGCCAGCGATTTATTAACTAATGAAAGTTTACACCACATTGCATATTCGTTAGTAGGTTCTGTTAATGTATGCGATGATGATCTTCAAATGGATAATTATGTATGTGATTTTAGACAAGCCGATTATATATCTATTAATGAACACTTATTAAATAATTCTTGGAATGATTTACTGTCCTGTTCTGGCGTCAATAATGCTGTTGAAAATTTTAATACTATTATCCAAAATGTAATTAAGCAATGTATTCCAGTTAAACGTGTAATTCAGTCAAATTATCCTATGGTATAATTCAACGCTAATTAAATTGGTAAAAAAGAAAAAAATAGCGCACGTTCAATATAAATCTAGTGGCCGTCGTATCGATTACGAAACATTTAAATTGCTTCGATCGCAGTGCAAACATTTAAGCAATCATTTATATATTAGATTTGTGAATAAAACGTAACAAGATTTAAACAATAACCCAAAGAACTTTTGGTCTTATGTTAAAAAAGTGAAAAAAGTTAAGGGTTATCCTAAACATATGTTTTTAAAAGAAGAATTTAGCAAAAATGGTCAAAATCATGTCGATTTGTTTGTTGATTATTTTTCTACAGTTTATAAACAACACAATACTCCTGCACCTAACTTTGATGTTAGTAGTAAAAGTAGGTGCGCGCTAGGGCACCTCCCACTACTTTTTTTCAAGGTCATGGCCATTGCCATGGCCACGCCACCTCAAGGCCATCACGCCCCTCCAAGGTCAAGGCCATGGCCACGCCTCCTCAATGCCATTACACCCCTCTAAGGCCATGACCACACCCTTCCAAGGTCAACAGCACTTTTTTCAAGGCCAACCCCATTTTTCATGGTCACACGTGTTCAAATTTACTTATATAATGTTACTCAGCTGCATTTTAACTATTGAATATAACTTTAATTATAATAGGTAGTAGTAGTAATGGATGTCATTAATTATTTTTATAAAATTAATATAAAATTAATATCTAAATTAATAAACATTAATGTAATTAAGAATGAAGATATAAATATTTTAAATCAAGTTCTTAAATTAATGAAGTGTGTATCCGGGTACTGGTGTATTTGTGAAGGTTTTGCATCATATTTATTAAACCGAACAAATTCCTATAAAGATATTGATATATTTACTAACACAAAAAAAGCACATTTAGTTATACAAAATGCAAAGAGTATAGGATTTAACTTTACACCAATTGAAAAAGAATATTATTCTGGAGGAGATCAAATGAATAACTTTTATTTACAATGCAATGGACACATTGTATTCAATATAATAGTTAAAACAAATATGGAGTTTGGATCACTTGAATCATTTTCAAATTCAATTATACGAGAATTTGATATGGGTATATGTATGAGTGCTATATATTTTGAAAATCGGAAATGGTGGTCCATATGTCGTAAAAATTTGTTACACAACAACACATTTATTAAGAAAATGCGCATTCAGAAATATCATAATAGGATTATTGAGAAACAATTCCAACCACTTTCTCTTCGTATGTTGTGTTTACACAAAATTATTATGTGATTTTTGTGTGAAACTCATTATTCTTGTAATCCGACCTCTTACAAACCAATCGGTTAGAACTCCTATAAGTTTTAAAGTAAATTTTATACTATTCAGTTCAACGTTAAAAATCACTACATCAATGTCTTTCGAAGAAGTTGCATATTTACCTCCTGTAGAGGTTCTTATTATAAACAATGGTGTAGAAATTCCAATGCTCCCCAATATTGCAACGGAATATTTTCAACAAAAAGCATACATTTTGCTTGGTATGATGAACGTGGATTTACAAGCCTACAAAGAAATTATTGTGGAATTTACTGATGAAGACTTGAACAATTTGGAACTAGACCCTAATCTTATTGTGTATAATCATAATTTAAAAATATTACGATTAAAACTGTATGATGAGTGTTATAAAATCCACATTGTAATAATATTAGATGATTTTGAGAAAGATATATTAAATGAATATATTTAAGAATAAATAGTTTTATTTTTATTATTAGATCTATAAACCATATTGTAAAATGAAACGTGTACACTTTGTAGACAAAAACAAAATAAAATATATGTATGTTTGGAACTTTGCACATCAACAAGCTAGAAAGGGGGTTTGGATGCTTAAAGCAATAGATAGAAGTAGATTTGCACAACGTATTGAAAAAATAGATAAAATCATATCATCTGTTTTGGATGAAGGACACAGGAACAGAATTTTCCTTGAACGATGTAGTGGTAGTGGAAAGTGTAATTAACGTTTTGATGGTGGGGGAATATAGATATAAATGAGCAGTATTACCTGAATTTCTAGAGTTTCAACCATGTGGGCTGCATACGCTGAGATGAACTTACCAACACCAACAGATTTAAAAAGTGCAATAGAAACTTTACATAATCGGTTTTACATTTTCTGTATGGATGCTTGTCGTGCCCAAAATCGACTTGATAGCTTTGAAAGTGATGAAGTTTATCAAATGAGAGAAACAAAGTATGGTTTGGGGATGAAGATTTGTTACGATTATCATCTCGGTATAATTTCATTAGAAGAGTTTTGTGAGCAATTATTAAAAATTGACATTTTATATGATTTTATCTATGATATAGAAGAGTTTTTACCAAACCACATAAAATGCAACATTCGTCAAAAAAATGAATTAACACCAGTGGATTTATTTTCGTCAATTACTAGAGTAATGCATATATTAAAAAAACTTTCTGAAGATTGTGATCGAATGCGAAGAAGTATAGAAAATAAAGATTTGAAAATGGATTTAAGCAAATTGATGATATGTATACACATGGGGTGGAATTGTGTCAAAAAGTTTTAGAACATCATATTACATCAAAACAATTTTGTCAAAAATTTGAAAAGTCCAGTGTTTTATTTAAATATTTAAAAGAAAAATTTCTTCCAGATGATATTTTAAATTAACCCAACATGATAGAAGTAAACAATACAATTGAAAACATACATAAAAAACTTGAAAATTTATCCAAGGATGCTGGTCGGTTTAATAATAGGATTATACACCCATTTTTTGAACAAGATGTAAAAACTCTAATGAAAAAATATGAATATGGGATAAATACTTGCACAGATTTTTTAAATGAATTTATTTCGTTGAATTGTCTATACACCAGATTTCAAGAAGTAGATGTATTATTTAATTTTGCTGCTGACATTAAACTTTACCTGTAATTTATGTATTGATGTTTTAATAAAAAATATAATATATTAAAAAAAATGTTTTATTAATTCATTACAAAATCATTATACAATTGATAAACATTTGATAATGCACACATAGAGACATGTTTTGAGTGATATAAACATTTTGATTCCGTTAGAGTTAAAGCTGGATGTTCATCAAATTCTTGTATAGGTATGGTTGTAAAATTTTGTAAAAAAATAACTTTTTCTCTTCCCTTAACATAAATCGTATCATCTTTGATGTCTTGTAGTATATTTTTAAATTGATGCAATGATGATTATTGATTAACCATATAGCTTGCTTTTTAAATTCTGCTTCCAATAAGTGGAATGGAAAGGGAGGTTTGAATATGTAGTGGGCAATTTGAGTGCCATTAAAAATTGCCAATTCTTTCGGTGAAAACTCTTTAGAACCAATATTAAATCATTGGACGTCAATAACTAACATTTTATTTTCAGTTTAGAAAACTCTTTAAAAAGTTTATTTTTAAAAGAGTACAAATGAATTTGTTTTTTTAACCTCTTTAATTTTATATTATGAATAATTAATCTTTATTAAATTCTTTATCCATTTACAACTGTCTGACCGCTTTGGTGAATTGATTGTAACTGATCATCTTATCGTGAAGAATGAGGCATACAGCAGAAGTGTTGGCTTTTGTAGGTACACTTGTGTCAAATTCAATTCTAACTTCAACAGCATTTGATTGTAATGTTTCGTTTTGATTACTACAATCGATGAGTACTATTGGTGTTGTTTCCTTAAATTCCTTGCGATTAAAACGAGGTTCAATTTCTTTGTGATAATAAGATTGTTGAAAATTTGCATACATTTCATATAATTGAGCAATTTGATTTGTTTTAAAATTTAAATTTAAATTATCATAAGGATATCTTTCAGAATTTAAATAAACTCGAAGATTTGTGAGTTCATTATCATCAAATTGACTCATATCCTTAAGTTTTTTGTTTTTACGATCAGTCTGTAACCCAAAAATTATATATCTTGGTGTTTCTAATTGAGTAGCCGTTTTCATAGCCCATGTATGTCTTGTTGTTTCTGGCAACGCAGGATATTCATGTAATTCCCAAGATCTGAAAGCTATAGATAAATCCTCATTTTATCCTAACAATTTTGTCAATCTAAGTTGTTCAGCCAATCCTACAGAAATGTGAGGAACTTTCCAATTGATTTTATTAATTGTCACCTTAAAAGCTTCGTCTTCAGTAGATACAAGTGCATCAAGATCGGTATTACTGCGTATTAAAACCAGTTCTTGTTTGGTATTTATTATAATTTTCTTATAATCCTCAGCAAAGCCTAATAACATTTTAAGTGGTATGCAAACATTGAAATTTCCATCAGTATCTACCATGTCATCTTGTTCTGTAGCAGTTTTTGAAAACCATCCAGCGTTTTGTAATTTTTGATTAGAATTGAAGGATAAGTAACCTTTCAATGTTGATGTTAAACTAACATTTCTAGTAGAGTTAATAACAACACCATTTAATTCATAGCGAAGTTCACTAAATAAGTACGCAATACCGTTGTTAATAAACTTTGTTTTTTTTGGTTTCTTACAATCAGTATCAGCTTGCAATTTGCCTTCTATGTAAATGTAACTTTCACTTGGCAATGTGTACATATCTTGTTGTTGAATCGGAATTCTGATTTTATCATTGTTGTTAAAACTTGTTGATGCATATGGTTGATGAGTGTGAAATTGAGAATTTGCGATTGAGTTGTCAATTAAGACATTTTCTTTAACATTAAGTATACTCATTATTTAATATAATTTAAATCCTAAAGACTTTAAAAATATAATGTTTTCTAATGTTAATTTATTGCGTGCGGATTGTCTAATGATGGAATTAGTTGTTGTAGTCAAGTTATATTGAAAGTTTTTGTAACCATAATTACGCATACTATGATATTGCACTACCATATTTAAGAAATTTTTTTTAAATGAAGTCCTACTGTGATGGTCTCTCCTCTGAAATTGTCTATATTTCCGTCTTGATCCACTATTTTAAGTGTTATGTTATTAATAGTTAATGTATTCAATAGTAAATATATAACCGTCTCAGGGGACTGTACAATTTTATAACCTGGTGGTACCGTGAAAAAAAATTGAAACAATGTATGACCCAATCTTCCGTTTCTATAAGAGCTGGTTGTTATACTACAATCCACACATAAAGAATTTATTTTTAAAATATCTGTTGAAAAGTCTGATTCATTGGAAATATCTTTTGGTAAAATTCTTTTACTAAAACCCAACAATGTTCCAATTGAATTTACTTTAGTAAAATCAATAGGATTTGTACATTTTATATGCACTTTTAATGTATTATTATTTCCTCTAATTTTGATATCTTCGTCATGCTTTTGAAGTTGTTTTTGTAAATATGTGTTTAAATCAGTAATTTCATAAGATCCTACAGGAATTGTAATTTCTTTATTGTCACCATAGTAAAATTTGTTATTGCTTTCATCTATGTTTGCAATTGAATAAAGTGATTCAAAATTTGTTAGGCCCAAGACAAAATTTTCATCTTGTTTTACATATAAAGGTGAGTTGAAATCTGCCTCTAGGATTGAACTGTTGCCAGTAAAAGTAATATTATAAGACATACTCGTTTGACATCAAACATACGAATGATGGATTTTTCATAATGTATTTTCATATAAAAATATTAAACATAAATGTCCACAATTATATGTGTTATACTTTTGAAAAGCATCATGATTATATAAAATATTCTTTTTACCATCTTTATAAAAATATCTTACTAATTCTAAAGGTGGTTTTAAATTACCAAAACTGTCAAAATAAAAATAATATTATTATCATTTCTAGTATAAGCTACCCAATGAGAACCAATTTTTGATTTTGTTTCTAAATTTACAATACCACATTCTTTTGCATTCATTTTAGTTGGTAATTCATCTAGCATTTATACACCTCTAAAATATGGAATGTTTTTTGCATATTTATACAAGTCAATATTGGTTAATGCTCTTTGTGGTAGCTTTCTTATTAGTTTTTTTTATAAGGATAAATGTAAAGACCGTGACCACGTTTATATGGTTTCACATATAAACCATCACCAATTTTATAACCCTCTTTGCTATTTACTTTGGATTTAAATACATCTTCTTCCACTTTGTTATGTCGTTGTTGTTCTTCTAGTTGTCTTTTTAATGCTCTTTTCTTTATTATAGCTTTTACAATTCCGATAGCGCCAGAAACTATAGCTCCTAAAAAAACCCCGCTTTGTGGTATTTTAATAACCCTTGAAGGTATTTTTTCTTATATATTTTGTTTTACGTTTACCACCTTTACCTAATTTAAATTTTGCTGACATTACATTAGACTTTGATTTTGAAATTTTTCTTTTTGAAGTTTTTTGACGTCTTAGACTCATACCTAATTTGGTTTTTATGCGCATAACACCAGACACACCTAGTGCAGCAAACTTTTCACCAAAACTAGCGTCAGGTGCTTTTAATCTTATTGCAGCTTGTCTGGCTAGTAATCTATCCGCTTCGTGTCGTTTAGAAATATCAGAATATTTTGAATATGCAATATCGTGTTGTTTGCAGTGATCGTCTAATACGTTTATACCTTTATCACCTCTTTTGAGTTTTTTTTCTAATTTTGTTCCTGGACCACAAAAATTGTATCTCGGAATATGAAATTCCCGTGTAGTTTTATTAATTAATTTGTTGACAAATCCACGTCCGTTAATTTTTTTGGTACGTTTAGTCTTTCTTTTACGAGTTAACATAATATACTAAATAACAATACAGAATGTAGGTGTACTTATATATTCTATGAAGTATTGACAAATTGATCAGTTTAACTACAGATTTAGAAGCATAATGAGAGTTGTAAAACAAACTCAATCTTTACCAATTAACAATCAAGATATAAATTGTTCTGAGAATACGTTTCAACGCCATAGTGAGTTGCTTGGTAGAGGTTGTAAAAGAGGATTAATTATTGGTTGTTCTGGGTGTGGAAAAACAAATATTATAATTAGTTTACTTTTGCATCCAAATGGTTTAAAATTTCAAAATGTTTATATTTACTCAAAAACATTACATCAATCAAAGTATCAATATTTAAAAACAGTCATTAAACCTATAAAGAGTATGAGCTATTTTGAATATGATAACAGTGATCAGATTACATCACCACAAGATAGTAAAGAAAATTCAGTTTTTATATTTGACGATGTTGTATGTTGCAATCAAAACATAATGAGGAATTACTTTAGTTTTGGTAGACACAATATCATAGATTGCTTTTATATTTGTCAAACATACACTAAAATACCAAAACAACTTATAAGAGATAATGCTAATATATTGATTATATTTGAGCAAGATAATACCAACTTAAAACACATTTACGATGATCATGTAGGTGTCGATATGTCATACCAACAATTTAAAGATATTTGTTCCTATTGTTGGAGACAGAAATATGGATTTTTAGTTATTGATAAGGAAAGTGAAATAAAATCTGGACGCTATAGAAAAGGATTTGATTTATTTATTTATTTATAAACAATATATAAATATATTGTATGTTTGAGTTCCAACAGTTTGCATCTACATGTAGTTTAATAAACATCATGGACAAGCAATTAGTCAAGCAGTTATTAAAAACTCGACGTATTGTAAAAAAAAAGTTTCAAGATTTGAAATCTGATTATGCACAGTCGCAGTCACATATGCGATCGGCCTATCAACCATTAACCAAACCAATAGAAGACCTTATTGCAAATCTCAAAGTTAAATTGGAACCAAAATTTGATAAAATTGAGGAAACTGAAGAAATTAAAAAAGAAACACCAAAAAAGAAAAAGTATGGTAGAAGGTCATCCCCTATTAAAATGGAACAATTTGTAATACCAACTAATACTACCATTGATACAAGTATTATTCCACAAGTTTACAAGCACACCCCTTCTACATCCAATACACAGCCAATAGTCGAAGACCTATATGTTGCTGATAATGATGATGATGATGATGATGATGATGATGATGAATATGCAAATGTTGAAGTCCAAACTAAAAAGATGAGTGATTTGGATGAATATGTTAAACAATTTTCCACATTACCTAAAGCCTACATTTACGACATGATATCTGATACAACGAGGGCTATGGATCACACATATGGAATAAGAGTGGTACCTACTGAAAATGGAGACAAACATAATTATGCTATTGGTAATGGAGTTGTTACCTTCAGAGGTGATGATGTAGTTATTAAAACAGTTATAAATGGGCAAACTTTTGAACGCATATATACAGGTACACCGGGTTTGTATGAGTTATTATTCAAGAAGGTACCAACAGGATTTATGAGTGTGGATGTAACTAATTATATGGAAATTGTTAATAAAACAAATGCAGCAAAGCATGGTTATATACCAACCGAAAAATTAATAGGAACTAAACTACCAAAATATAATAACATAATTGCACCTTTGTAACGCTTCCTTGTCGCTGACGACCGGAAGCGGCTGAGTAACGATCAGTCGTGATCGACAGGGCTCGATATTGGCCTGGCGCCACCACCTATTGCAAGATGGACGGGTGCTTACGAATAAAACAATACAATGTCAGGAGGAAATAAATTTATATTCAGTAAGTAAACAAAACCACAGAAATCAACTCAAATAAAATGAGAAAATAAGCCTAAGTACTAAGATAACCAGTGTCCTGTCAGGGTCGGGCCACTGGTTAACATTTAACTAAACTAACACTATGTACAGAATCAACCAGTGTCCTGTCAGGATCGGTCCACTGGTTAATATTAATTACACTAATACTATTTACAAAATCAGCCAGTGTCCTGTCAGGGTCGGGCCACTAGTTAATATTAACTACAACTATTACTATTTACAAACTCAACTAGTGTCCTGTCAGGATCGGGCCACTGGTTAATATTAACAAAAACTGTTACTATTTACAAAATCAACCAGTGTCCTGTCAGGGTCGGGCCACTGGTTAATATTAACTAAAACTAACATGTACTAGAACTTACGGCTCTTAATATCAGGACTTGTAATGGTGAGAATAGTCGCACTATGACCTTTCTCACTCTTACTTATCCGATTCGATTCTTCGGGTCGACTGGTTGCTTAGCTGAGTGCAAGCTTGACTGACTCTACCTGGCCAGGCCACGCGTATTTATACCCGCACCCGAGGAGTGGGGATGGCCCGCCAGGCTTGCCAACACATAGTTGCAAAACATAAAAATAACTAAACTAATAATTAAATTTTAATTACACTAATTAATAATGATTATACATAAAATTGTGCATTGACTAACAATCCGGACTCTTATTCGAGGGTCGGACATAGACTCGCCAGATGGCAATAGCCCCGAAATCGGCACAACAGCTGATTATCGCGCGAGACCTGTTTACACTTGTCTCAACGGCACGCGTAATAAAAATAATGTTTTTGTGCCGAGAGAGTGTGTGGATGTACTGGATGTGAATGTGTCCGGTGAAAACAGTAAGTAGCATTTTTAAATGAGCACGTGGCGAGAGGTTATGTCCGGCCCCCTTGGGTTAATTAGGCGTTTGCGGACATAATGTCCTTAATAATTATTTCTCCCCGACCACGAATATCTAATTTGTTTTGCCCTAACATTAATTAATAAAATCCTTATTTTAATTAACACAAATACAGGGTGAGCAAAACAAATTAATTTGACAATTGATATACGGCGGGGTCAAAATTTGGGAAAAATACCAGGATTAATTTAGGAAGTACTTTATTATGCACAAAACGGACCCTAGGTCCGTTACACCTTTGCTTGATAGGCGAAAAGCAATTCCGGTTAGACTCACACCTCAATCATTTCGTACAGGTAAAGCACTACTTGAATACGACAATAAGCCATTAGAATTTATAGATTGGGACAATCCTAATGAATTAGTTAATCGTCTGCGCCTTCTAATTTCTTCCAAAGCTGCTGGGTATACTGGACATAATAATGAAATTACTTCAATAATTGAAGAGTTGCGAGAAGCAAAAATTATTAAATAATGGTAACATAGATGTAAACTCTCATTAACTGATTGAGTTTTAAGAAATAAACATGACCATTGATAAATTTGGAAGAACACTTTATTCGAAACATAACGATATCGACATAATACTTCAATCAACATCTCCAAAAAAATACAGTTATACAATTACACTAAATTTTTTTAGTGATACAACGCTCAACAATAGATATCTTTTATATAATACTTTATCAAATTACATCTTTCCACACACATCGGCTACAATTGTATCGGCTTTCATTAGTAAAAATTTTCAAATAAGAATAAACGGTTCACCATTCTATGAGAATGCTTTACGTAATTTACCTTTAAAACGGGGGGATACTATAGAATTTCCGGAACAATATGTTGGTGGAAATATGGTAACGTTATATGCTGAGTTAGTACTTAAATGTCCTGTGGAAGAAGAATATAGTCCAGTTGTTGAAGAAAATGGTTAAGAATAAGATAACAAATCTTAAACAAGAAATTGTTGAAGAAATTCACAAACCAGCTCGTAAAAATTTCAAGCGAAGACATGTTATAGTAAAAGGTCTTAAAGATTTAATTCAAGCAGATTTAGTGAAAATGATACCTTATGCTAAATTCAATAAAGGATTTAGATATATTTTAGTAGTTATTAATGTATTTTCAAAATTTGTTTGGGCATTTCCAGTAAAAAGAAAGACTGGAAAAGATGTTTTATCTGCCATGAAAAAGATATTTCTAATTAAAAAAAAATGTTGTAAAAAATGTTCAAACAGATATGGTTACGGAATTTTACAATAAAGACTTTCAAACGTTAATGAAAAAATACAACATAAATCACTATAGCACATATTCAATTCAAACGGCGTCCGTTGTAGAAAGAGTTAATCGAACTTTAAAAAATAACATGTGGAAACAGTTTAGTTTACAAGGAAATTATAAATGGTTAGATATTTTACCAGAAATTGTTAACAAATACAATAATACCAAACACAACACTATTGGTATGAAACCCATTAATGTTGACAATAAAACAGAATAAGCTGTCTTACAAAATTCATACAATTATATAAAATTAGTTGACCCTAAAGCTAAGAAATTTCGTGTCGGTGACAACGTACGTATAAGTAAATATAGAAGTGAATTTGCTAAAGGATATACTCCTAACTGGTCAAATGAAATATTTACTATACATAAAATTCAATCAACATATCCAGTAACATATTTATTAATCGATCAAAGTAAACAAAAGATTAAGGGTGGTTTTTATGAATATGAACTACAGAAAGTAAAATATCCAGATATATATTTGGTTGAAAAAGTAATAAACAAAAAGGAAATAAAGTATTTGTTAAGTGGTTAGGATTTGACTCATCACACAACTCTTGGATTTCAAAGAATAATGTCCTATAAACATCTTTTTCCATGTCTAGCATATAAAAGATTTCAAACGTACACAACCTTAGTGATCGATAAAATGTCTTTGGATGATGGTGCTTCTCCTACAAGGTTTTCAATATTTGAAGAACGGTTGCTAACATTTAAGAATTGGGTTGGAGTTATAACACCCAAATCACTTGCCAAAGCTGGTTTTGTCTACTTACAACACATGGACCACGTTCGTTGATTTTGCTGTGGAGTCAGTATTGTACGTTGGGAACCAACCGATACAGCTATGGGAGAACATATAAGATTGTCACCAAATTGTAAATTTGCAAAATTACTTAGCAAAGGAGAAGAAAAAAAAAGAAGATCGAAAAAAGTTTAAGAAAACATCAGAACAGATTTATCATTTATTATTACTTAATGTATTACAACAATTACAAGAATAATTTTTTTTTTTCTATTACTCATCTTTCCAAAATGATTCAAAATAATTAAATAAACTACATATTACAAAATTAAACATTTATTTATAAAACTAAAAATACAAAAAAAAATATAAAAATACAAAAATAAAAATATATAAAATTAAACCTATAAATACATATATAAAAATATAGATACATTTTATTTTGCTGCTGGTGGTAGTGGTGAAAAACTTTCTGCTGCTGGTGGTGGTGTAGTGTTCCAGGGGTCCACGGGAGTACTCGACAACTCCGCAATTAATGTTTCAGGAAGTGGATTGTTTCCAACCAAAAACGAATCCAACTCCCATGAGGCCATTGGAAAATCATCGAATTCATGCATCCCTACCAATCTTAAAATTTGCTCAGGGATGTATCTGACTGCCCTGCCGCAAGTTTAAATGTCTTTAGTTGGTTGTTGGTCCACTGCAACACATAAAAAACATATATGTTAAAAACAAAAATAAACAAAAAAAAAACATAAATAAAGAAAATAAACAAAAAAAAGTAACAATAAAATATACTTACATCGTTAGCTAATTCTGGAATGAGTCTTCTCTCCTCTTCCCATAAAGTAATTTTTATATCCAAATAATTCAGTAAATATCCAATCTCAGCAACAAATTGGGGGCTATCATTGAAGCACGGTATTTTATTTAATTGTTATATTTTTTACTTGAACTTGCACTTAGACTTGCACTTGCACAGTTTGCACATAAAATGCATACTGGTAGTGCAAGTATTTATACTATATCAATCCCACTATTTTTCTTAGTAGTGGGGAAAACAAAGTTGATGACCATGAACAAGTGCAGATGTGCAGTTCAAGGTCACAACATATATTTTACGCACAAAAAAAAAAAAAAAAAAAAAAAAAAAAAATGCAGTCACAAATTTATTAAAACAAAATTACAAATTATCAATTGCTTCGGAAATAATTTCATTTGCATTAATAGATAATTTACGCTTTTTAACATCTTGCTCTAATAAATCAGGAAAAATATATAAAAGTTCTTTTATTCCATATGCATTTTCGTTTGCATTAAATGGTACTATTAATGCCTCAATGTTTTGCAAACTATCACCATTCATATTAACCAAATTCCAAATTAAATTGTTGTAAAACGTTGAAAATTGTTGCCTCTTGAGTTTTTCTAGAAGATCTTTTACCAGCGGTAGCAATTTCCACAATTCCATAACTGATTCATTTGCTAACATTACAAATGAAGTATCTGTTTTAGAAATTTCAATAAATTTCCTGTTTTTATAACTTTTAAAATGGAGTGTGAAATTTTGCATTAAAATTGGATTCCATTTTTCATCAATAGTGTTCTCTAAATAGTTGGTAATAATACCTTGCAGATCTAAGAACTGTATCCATTCATTTTCTCTAAAAAGGACGCACTGTTTTGAGTTGCCACTTAATTGGATAACTGTATGGAAATCTTGAAAATCTGCAAGAATTCCCACTTTTATAATCTAACTTTTAGAGTTGTTTAGAAAGTACGTGGTGTTATTTACTATTATAGGGGACAACATCTCGGAGACCAATAAGCAATAAAGTCCGTAATGTATATAGGAGACTTATATAGTTAATTGAAGGTGGGTGGTGGTGGCAGTTAGTTGGTGGCGGGAGAAGTATTGCACCCAATACACTATACCGTACGTTTACACTCGGGTTAGGAGGAGTCCGGGGAGGGGCGTGGGCTCCCCGGCGTGGGGGTCCAGGGGGACAGAGCCCCCCCCCCTGGTCCGGGGGCGACAAGGGGCATGGACTGTGAGTTGGGGCAGGGGGCTGTGAGTTGGCGACTGGGGGCAAGGTGGTGTTTTACAAGGTGCTCAATTCCAATACTTTTTTTTATTTATTGCTTTACTACCTATCTGTATAAAGGCGAAACCACATTCCAATACTTATTTATTTCTTATTTTACTTGTATAGAACCGTGTGTATTTTCAATCTTTGAGATAGTTGCAAAATGAATTCACAAGAAGCACCTAACTCCATCTTACAGGGATTGTTGGAAACTCCGTTAAGGCGCGATGGGTGCGACTACGAGTTGAACGTTGATGATCAACCTCAACTTCATGAATTCTTTTTTGGGCCACCCCCTTTGCCTGAAATTTTAAACATATCAAGTGCAGTGACTGTTTACAACAATTTAACAAATATAATTTTAACCCCCTGTCCACAAAGTGTAGTGAGGGTGTGTATGGATCAAGAAGCCATCAATCCAACATCTATTCTTCAAGAGGGATTAATGGATTGTTCATATAGTGTCGACAGCATTATTATGAATGTCATTAATCCCAATGACAGTTCTTCTTCCCGTGCCTTTTCAAATTTTAGTGTAAGAACAATTGACAGTTCCATGTGTGATAGTGAAGATAGTGACAATTATAACAATTTTGAAAATAGAGTTAAACGTTGTTCAACTCCATATCAAGGGGACAACATTTACGGTAATACTAGTTCTTGGTGCGGAAGTGATTTTTCAAATAATAAACTTAAGTGTAGTGAGTCTCTCCTCGCGATTACAATAGACAGTTCTTTGTGTAGTGACTTGGAGATTATCCCCGAAGTCATATTAATTAACAATTCCTCGTGTGGAAGTGACTTTCCTCCAAATAAATTAATGTGTAGTGAGTCGGAGATTCCTCCCCCAAATTTAAATCCAAATACTATCGATTTGGATTTAAGTATGGGTTCCATTGAACAATTTAATAATCTAAATGAAAGTTTCACTACTTCTTTAATAGACAATGCAATGGACACTGCTATAGTGCGTGCGGTTAGTGATATTGATCGAGAATTGCATGCTCTCGAAAATTCAATAGACAATCGAATAAATAGACATCAAGAACTATCGGATTTAAAAGCGCGGTTAATTAAAAAGTAGTTTCCTTTTCCTTTATATTTATAGTACCGCCCCCCCCCCCCCCCCCCCCAACACAACCCGTCGTTTTTAGAATGCAATTTACAGACGCTTTTATTATACAGATAATTTATTTAATTTTTTTTAACGATTTTTTTTAGTAAAATTAATTTAATAAAGTTAAATTTTTATTTGGTTGGTTTTGACTTTATAAGAAAATGTTTCAAATAAAAATGATTTAAAATGCAATTTACAACCGGTTTTATTATACAGATAATTTATTTAAATTTTTTTAATGATTTTTTTTAGTAAAATTAATTTAATTAAATCAATTTTTTATTTGGTTGGTTTTGACTTTATTAGAAAATGTTTTAAATAAAAGTGATTTAGAATGCAATTTACAGATGATTTTATTATACAGATAATTTATTTAACTTTTTTTAACGATTTTTTTTAGTAAAATTAATTTAATAAAATTAAATTTTTATTTGGTTGGTTTTGACTTTATAAGAAAATGTTTCAAATAAAAATGATTTAAAATGAAATTTACAACCGATTTTATTATACAGATAATTTATTTAAATTTTTTTAACGATTTTTTTTAGTAAAATAAATTTAATAAAATCAATTTTTTATTTGGTTGGTTTTGACTTTATAAGAAAATGTTTTAAATAAAAGTGATTTAGAATGCAATTTACAGACGATTTTATTATACAGATAATTTATTTAATTTTTTTTAACAATTTTTTTTAGTAAAATTAATTTAATAAAATTAAATTTTTATTTGGTTGGTTTTGACTTTATAAGAAAATGTTTCAAATAAAAATGATTTAAAATGCAATTTACAACCGATTTTATTATACAGATAATTTATTTAAATTTTTTTAACGATTTTTTTTAGTAAAATTAATTTAATAAAATCAATTTTTTATTTGGTTGGTTTTGACTTTATAAGAAAATGTTTTAAATAAAAGTGATTTAGAATGCAATTTACAGACGATTTTATTATACAGATAATTTATTTAATTTTTTTTAACAAATTATTTCCTATCATTCCTGACAATGTGCTGACACCTCCCCTTGGTATTGTTGGGTAACGCCAAGATCTTCCTTTAATTAAAATTCTCCGAAGAAAATAGAAACATTCAGTGTGCATCTTTCAAACATAATACACATCATGAACTGCTCTAAGTGTAATAAATTATACAAAAGTGATAGGTCGCTAAAAAGACACTATAAAGAGAGTTGTGGCTTAAACAATGATTCACCTCCGAGCAAACAACAAAAAACAAATCCAGGTAAGTTTATTTTTTTAAATATTTTTAAATCTATTAAGTTATATTATTTTTCAGATAAGTTTTGCAATGATTGTAAAACTGTCATTCCGTCACGTTCATACAACAGTCATCTAAATAGCTTTCACTATAAGAAGAATTGTTGTCTGGCTATAGATGATGGTGTAGAGTTAATAACAACTGCATTTAAAAGCAGAATTGTTACATATAGAGTCAAATCAAACCGCGACTATTTAAATTTAACTGATTTTATGAATGAAATTAAAGATAAAGTAAATAAATTAACAAACAAAGTTGTAAATAAATTTTGTGCTGTTAAAATAAGTTTTGAATTATTTGGTATGTACACAATTAGTGAAAAAGAATTATTTGAAATAAAATCGTTCAATACTGCTAACAAAGTTGCAACTATCTCTACATCATTTGAAGAGTTGTATGATACTTTTAGACAAATTATCGACACAAAAATGTCTGAATTTCAAAAACGTGATTCAGGTAAGTGCTAAGTTGTTAGTTATATATTATTTAACTTAATAAATATATTATTATAGGTTGGGCGTTAGAAAAAATACTGTTTTTAGAAGTCAACTTCAACAAGTATAATCCTCTCCGTGCTTCATCATACATTCCCCTGCCTACAGAAATTAAAAGAAAGCAAGCAATTGTAAACATTCAAAATGAAGATGATTGCTGTTTTGCATGGAGTGTTGTTGCAGCAGTACGCCAACCGACTGAAAACCCCAGTAAAACTTCATCATATGAACATTATAGTGAGGTATTTAATTTTAATGATATAAATTTTCCAATTAAGTTAAGTGATATCGAAAAATTTGAAAAAAGTAATAATGTGTCAATTAATGTTTATGGTTTAGAGTATTACTTTAAAGATGGAATTAGGAAATATAAAATTGTTGGTCCTATGCATTACACAAAATTAAAAAAACCAATTCACATAAATTTGCTATTATTCAGTGATGATGATGGTATTAATCACTACTGCTACATTAAAAACTTATCTAAATTAGTTTCAACTCAAATTTCTAATCATCATCAAGCAAAATACTTTTGTGATGGATGTCTACAATACTTTAAAACTAATTTTAAATTATTAAGACATTTAGAAAATGATTGCAATTACTTGTATACACAAATTCCTTGCACGGAAACAAAAATTAATAAATTTGGAAAATCAGTGCCAGAAAATATATCAGAATTTGAAAATTTCTAAAAACATATATCGGTACCATTTGTTGTTTACGCTGACTTTGAATGAGCTTTAAAACCAATGTTAACTTGCTCTCCGGATCCAACAAAGTCTTTCAGTACTAAAACATATGATCATGAACCATATTCTTTTGCATACTATATTAAATGCAATTATGATGATTCATTATCAAAATTAGAAATTTATCGTGGTCCCAACCCCGAACTAATATTTATTGAGAAATTAAAAACTGATTTAAAAAATATATATCACAAACATTTGAAACCAATAAAGTTGATGATAATGACGATGCAAGACAAAAATGAATATCTAAATTCAACAGTTTGTCATATTTGTGATAAAACCTTTTCTGATAAAAATATAAAAGTAAGAGATCATTGTCATTTGACCGGAAAATTCAGAGGTGCCGCTCACTCCAACTGTAATTTACAATATAAAACTCCAAATCATATACCTATATTTTTTCACAATTTAAATTATGACTCTCATTTGTTTATTAGAAATTTGGCTTTAAATAATGAAAAAATTAATGTTATTGCACAAACAAAAGAAAAATATATATCCTTTACAAAACAAGTTCTGGTTGATGTAATTAATAAGGAAAACGTACACATTCAAATGAGGTTCTTAGACTCTTTTAAATTTATGCCACAATCATTAGAAAAATTATCAAAAAATTCAAGTCCTCAAGAATGTATTGAAGTAAAAAAATATTTTAAAGATTCAAAACAATTCAATTTTATAAGAAAAAAAGGTGTATTTCCTTGCTCCTACATTGATAATTGTTTAAAATTAAATGAAAGAAAACTGCCTGCAATTGAAGAATTTTATGATAAATTAAGAGAAGAAAATATTTCGATAGAAGATTACCAACGAGCTTGTGATGTATGGGATTTATTCAAATGTCAAACTGATTATGCTGACATATATTTAAAATCAGATGTTCTAATTTTAGCAGACGTTTTTGAAAATTTTCGTAAAATTTGTTTGAAAAATTATAAACTAGACCCGGCACATTACTTTACTGCCTCTGGTTTAAGTTGGGATGCTATGCTAAAATTACTACATGTGTTGGTAGACAAGCTGAAGCAAACAACAAATTTTTACCAAACTATGATCTCACTAAACTAATCTCATTTTTAATGTACCTTGATGCAACTAATTTATAAGGTGGTTCTATGTCTGAATATTTATTCTAAAAAGATTTTAATTGGTTAACACCTGAAGAAATATAACAGTTAAATGTATTTGATATATCTGATACATCCGATATAGGTTATGTTTTAGAAGTTGACTTAGAATATCCATCTGAATTACATGATACTCATAATGATTTTCCATTTTGTCCAGAAAATATAATTCCACCAAACAGTAAATTTGCAAAATTGATTCCAAATTTATATGATAAAAATAAATACATTATTCATTACAGAAACTTAAAGCAATGTTTAAATAATGGTTTAAAATTGAAAAAAATTCATTGTGTTATTCAATTCAAACAATCACATTGGCTTAAAGGATATATTGATTTAAATACTAAGATGCGAAATGCATCAAAAAATGATTTTGAGAAATTATTCTTTAAACTTATGAACAATAGCGTATTTGGGAAAACAATGGAAAATTTAGACAATCGAATTGATATAAAACTTGTCAGCCATTGGAGTAAGTTAGTTAAACAATTCGAACCAAATTTAAAAAATTGTTCAATATTTTCGGAAAATTTAGTTGCAATTCAGATGAATAAAGTAAAAGTGTATTATAATAAACCAATATATGTAGGATTTTCTATATTAGATTTATCAAAGACAGTTATGTATGATTTTTATTATAACTATTTAAAACCAATGTATAATGAAAACGTGTCATTATTATATACGGATACCGATTCACTAATATTAGATGTAAAAACTGATAATTTTTATGATGATATGAAACAAAATTTAAATTATTTTGACACATCCAATTACAAGGATGGTAATATTCATGACATACAAAGAAATAAATATATTTTGGGTAAAATGAAAGATGAATATGTTGGTGAACCTATTCAAAGTTTCTATGGTACCGGAGCAATGGCATATTGTGTGGTAACACCGACATCAGTAACAAAAAAAGCAAAAGGGGTTAAAAAGTGTGCTATTGATAAACAATTAACGGTGCATGATTTCCAAAATATTCTAAAAGGTAATAACAAGTTATGTAGAATGTTTATTTTTCGGTCACATTTACACAATATGTACACTGAATTAAAAAATAAAGTAGCATTGACCAACTTTGATGATAAAAGATATATAATTCCTGATTCCATGAAAACATTAGCTTGGGGGCATAAATTATTAGATAGTGACCCTTGGAAACAAAATGTTGATATGTTTTTTGAAGTAGCAGAAGAAATTGAAAATTAATAAGTAATATATTTAGTGTACATTTTATTTGTAATAAAATATAATATATAAGTAAGAAACAATGTTAGAATAATAATTGATAATATGTTAACAAAATTGTACAATGTTGAATTATTAAAACTAATGGTATTTTGAAAACTTGCTGTTATGTTTGTATTATTTTTTAACCTATAAATGATGTTGTATCCTAAATGGTTGTTGGCATTTATCGAGGTCTTGCATGTTTTCGGATGGTAAATATAGTCTATATCCATTTGTTTCAATGTTGAATTTTTAATTGAAATATAACATTCGTTTGTATTTTTTGGTTTTGACACATACAATGTGTTGTTTAAAATTGTAGAGAGTAAAATAAAAGTTGTTACATTCATGGCGACGGCAAAAGATACAATAATCAATGTTGTTGTGTAACATTATATAAGTAAATGTTTTAGCCTGAGAATCAAATTGATCTAAAAAAAAGTGGTGACTATGACAGGTGTAACTTTAGAAAAGTGGCATTGAAGAAGTGTGCCAAGTTGGCCTTGGAAGGGTGTGGTGAGTTGGCCTTGGAAAGGTGTGGCCATGGCCTTGAGGAGGCGTGGTCATGGCAATGGCCTTGACCTTGGAGAGGCGTGATGGTCTTGAGGACGCGTGGCCATGGCCTTGACCTTGGAGGGGCGTGATGGCCTTGAGGAGGCGTGGCCATGGCAATGGCCTTGACCTTGAAAAAAGTGGTGGGAGGTGCCCTACCGCTCACCTTCTTTTACTACTGATGTTAATGAACAAATACACTTTTCTAAATTTCATGTAAGCGTGTCTGATGTTTTTGAAGAACTAAACAGTTTGTCTGATAAATGCAGTTCAGGTCCTGACGGCATTCCTCCATATTTTTTAAAACAATGTATTTATTCTTTGTGTAAACCTATACATATGTTATTCTGTTTGTGCGCAAATGAAGGTGTGTTTCCATCAGTTTGGAAACATTGTTACATTACACCTTTATTTAAAAATGGTAAGAGAGAAGATATCTGTAACTACAGAGGAATGTCAATTCAATCAACTATTTCTAAAATTTTTGATAAACTTGTAGCTAATCAGCTCAACTGGAGCTGCAAAAACATAATTATCAACGAACAACATGGTTTTTCCGAAGGAATGTCAACTTTTACAAATTTGTTAGAGTATCAAACGTTTATCCTCGAAGCTATGGAAAAAGGATTTCAACTTGACTCGGTTTATACAGACTTTTCGAAAGCGTTTGACCATGTTCGACATGATACGCTTATCAACAAGTTAAGGGTTCTTGGTTTTAGTAAAATAGTTCTAAAATGGTTATTGAGTTTTTTATCCAACAGAAAACAATTTGTCAAAATAAGTGATTTTATTTCTTCTTCTATAGATGTAACTTTGGGGGTGCCTCAAGGTTCTCATTGTGGACCAATATTGTTTTTGCTTTTTATAAACGATATTGGCAAAAACTTTAAATTTTGCAGGTTTTTATTATTTGCAGACGATTTAAAACTGTATAATGTAGTCAATAATCAGTCAGAATATATTAATTTTCAAGCTGACCTTAATAGTTTAGTGGAATGGTGTGAGCTTAACCAACTTACGCTAAATTTAAAAAAAATGTGGGTCAATCTCATTTAGTAGGCGTGCAATAGCTGTGAGAAATTACTATCTTAGTTCAGAGAGATTAAAACTTCAATCTGAAGTTAACGATCTAGGTGTAATTTTTGATAACAACCTAATTAATAACATCTGTTTAAAGGCAATGAGGACATTAGGCTTTATAAACCGCTTTACCAAAGATTTTTTAGTATGGACAAAACAAACGTTATAAGTCACACTGGTACGATCGCAATTGGAATACGCATATTCAGTTTGGTCACCATTTTACCTAAACAAGGTAAACCAATTGGAACAGGTGCAAAATAAATATTTAAGGATAATGTCATATCACTTAGGAATACCTAGAACACAATATAGTAGAAGTAATGTTATTAATACTTTAAAATTAGAAAGTTTATTTAAAAGAAGAACGGTTGCGGATTTATGTTTTTTGCATAAGTTAGTAAATGGTATTATTTACAGTGCTAATATTATAAGTAAACTTAACTTTTATGTGCCTAGATCTTACAATACTCGCCACCCTAAAACATTCTAACTAGATTTTCATACTAGCAATTATGGTAAACATTCACCAATTTGTAGATTTATGCGTAATTATAATACAATATTAAAAACTTATTCTTTAAATATGTTCAACCAATAGTTGTCTTCATTTCGCAACCATTTACGAAAATTAGATCTATCTATGTGTGAAACTTTTTAATCTTAACACTGTAAACATTTTAATGTTTATTTTATTTTAGCACTAGATTTTTACTTAAATATGTTATATTTTGTTTTTTTTTAAATATGTTGTAATTTTGTTATATATTATATTTTTATCTTTTATTTATATATGTCTAAACGTTGGGTAAGTTTAAGTTTAAACTTAAATGCATATTGTTTTCAATATGTTGTGTAATACTTGTAAAATTTGTAATTATTGTAAAAAGGAGATATCCGTAATAAAGATTTATTATTATTATTATTATAGTTCTTTTTTCTTGCATTTCTATATCTCTATCGCGCATTGTTATTTCTTTCCATACAACTCTTCTACAATTTCTCATTCATTCTACTTCTTTACAGTCATATCCTTTTTCATTATAATATTTCTTTCTCTCTACTCCTATTCTTTCATATCTTTCACTCATTTTTTCATTTTTGCAAAATTTTGCATTCATTTTTTTCTCTCAATCTTTCTTCATATCTTACTGCTCTTTTTCTTGGTTCTACTTTTATTTTATCACTTTTTACTTCCTCTAATACAATATATGAGTTTCTCTATTTAATCCCAGTTCCAATTTCCAGTATTTTGCCTGTATCGCTTCTAATTTGTTTTGTTCTTTTTACCCTCAAATTTCCGACCCATAAAGCATCACTAGACTATCAAACTTTGTCCCTTTTATTTTAATACATTCAAACTTTCTTTCACTTACTCCCCACACTTATCCTACCAGCTTGTTTGCTATTCTTGCTTATTTTTGTATGTGCTTGTTATCGCCGTTATTTGCACTGAATACATATTCTAAATATTTAAACAATTTAACTTCTTTGATGTTTTTTTCCTCCCATTTTCAAACTTCTCTCTTACGTCTTCCTCCCTCTGTTCTAAAAATCAAAATTTTTGTTTTATCAACATTCACTCTTAACTCTTTTTTCTGAAATATTTTTCCAAACATTTAATCATTTTATTCATTTTTTTTGCTTCTCTTGCCACAATCACCATATCATCTGCGCATGATAACGATCTTACTTTTATTCTACCCACAACAACTCCACCTGCTTGTGCAAGACTTAGCTTATTTCAATGTCTGCAATATATGCAGCGTACAAACTTGGACTGAGTGGGCATCCCTGTCTTACACCTTTTGTTATCCAAACTTTCACTCATTCTACCATTTACACATACTCTGCTCACCGTTTCTGCATATACATCTTTCATTCTTCTTACCAGATGCCCACTAATACCCTTTTCTCTCAGACATAACCATAATTTTCCTCTATCTACACTATCAAAAGCCGCTTTAAGGTCTCTAAACAAAGCTTATTTTTTTTTACAGCGAACTCTTTTTTAACTATATGATTAAGTATATATACGTTGTCTATAATACCTTTCCCTTTTCTAAAACCCAGCCTGCCCATCCGGCAAAATTTCTTTTATCTCTAATTGTTTATTCAATTTTTCATCTAACGCCATGGCGTATATCATGTATGCCATTTTAACTAATGTTATTTTTCTATAGTTTTCTACTAGCTCATTTTTTTCCTTTTTTGTATACTGGGCATACAAGACCCACTTTCCATTTGCTAGGAAATCCTTCTCTCTTTCATAGTTTATTTATTACGTCTCTCAATTTTTCAACCAATTCTTTTGTTCCATACATCTATGCTTCATTCTGTATTCCATCCACACCTGGCGTTTTTTATTTCTTCAGTTTTTTTATTTGCGTTTGTATTGTTTCTTTTGTGATTTCATGTTTCTTCTTCTAATCAGATTGCTTTTATTTCTATTTCTTCTTTCTGTCTGTATGTTATTTTATTCTCTTTGCATTTGTTTTTATATGTTTTTAACGTCTTTTGGTAGTCTTGTTTGGTTGCTTTGTTGTTATTCCATTTGCGTAGCATCTTTCTTGCCTCTATTTTCTTCCGCATGCATTCTTTATCCCACCATCTGCATCTAGATATTTTTTCTTTTGTGTGTACATATAACTTTTTCACTGTTGCTCTGTGTATTATTTTTTCTAATTCTTTCATTTTGCTTTTAACGTCGTTTTCTATAAAATTAATTTTTTCCAAATTCTTTTTGTAACTTTTTATGTATTCTTTTGACCATATTACTTTTATTATTGTTTCCTTTTTTTTGATTGTTTTATTTATTGCGTCATTTGTTAGATATACTTCCAATGACTGATGATCTGCTTCCACTCTTTCTCCCACTTTAAAATTCTCTATTTCTTGCCAAGCTTGTTCATTTACTACTACGTAGTCAATGACCAATTGGCCGTTTGTTCCTATATATGTATAGTCCCCTTGTTCATCTCCTGCTTTATTTCCATTTAACATGTTCCATCTCTTTTCTTCCATCAGTTCTAACATTATTTTTTCTTATTTTTTTCTTTACTGTCTTTCGATTCTCTTATTCTGATATAATCTTCAAAATTTCCTCTTTCTCCTTTTGTTCCAATTCTTGCATTGAAGTTTCCTCCTATTATCCATCTTCTCTCGTCTGCTTCTTGTAGAGTTTTTTCTAATGCTTTTTTAATATTTTTTATTCCTCTACTGTACAAAGTGATTATCTTAAAATTTTGATTTCCCAACAAAAAGTTTTGTTGTAATAACCCGTTTTTATCTACTTCCTTATAATTTTCTTGAGTTATTTTTCTTTGTATTCCCGTAATTATTCCACTCTTTGCCCTACCCTTTTTCTCTTTGACTGGTGGTTGACAAATCCATCTGTAGCCATTTGGCATATTTTCTTTCATTTTTATCCATTTTTCTTCATCCACCCAGGTTTCTACTATTCCAATTACGTCAAACGTTCTAATGTAATCCTAAAAGACTTCTTCTTTATTGTTTAGTCCTACTACGTTCCAGAATAGAATTGCCATTGTTATTTTTGTATTCTTTTTTTCATTCCAAATCCACCATTCGCTGTCGATACACTCTTTTTGGTATATGATCATTGCTTTTTTTTCTTTGCTTCTTTTTTCGTAAGCCCTTTTGCGTATTTTTGTTTGTATTGCTCTTTCATCTCTTGTTAAGTCATCATCTATGTATATATTGCTTTTTGTTGATCTCAAAATACTCTTCTTTTCCAATAACTTTTTTTTTCATCCTTAGAATCCAACCTAACCAATATTGGCCTTTCTTTTCCTTCCATCTTCTTACCCAGTCTGAATACTTCTTTCACATTCAAATTAAGCTTAAGATTTTCTGCCAGTTTTGACACAGCAATGTCAGCTTCATCTTTTTTTCCCAGTCCAGTTATAACAACAATGTTTCTATGTTTTTCTTTTTCTTTGATCTCCTCTGCTTTTTCTAATTTTGATATTCTTTCTATCAAATCTGTTTTTTCCTCTTTTCATTTTATTTCTTTTTTTTAAAACGCTTCTTTTAATTCTTCAATTTGCTGGATGTTAATATTCATTCTTTCTTCTATCTTTTCTAATTTATCCAGGATCTTATCTAATTTTGCTTCCATCTTGGTTGTTTTCCCTTCTTCTGTCCTTTTCCTTTTTGAGATTTGTTTAAAAAAAACTTTCAAATTACCGGTACTATTGGTCCGTTCTTTAATGCCCATTCCACTCTTTCTTTATCTAAATATAACTTTTTCTTTATTGCGCGTTTTACAACTATTTTACATTGCTCTAGAAGTCTTACGACTTGTTTGAAGGAAGTTGATGGGACCAACGGCTTATTAGGTGACTTCCTAATCACCCCGGTGGATAAAAAGCAAGTTATTATTTTATATATATCATAATCGGGGATCGAACCCTGGACTGTTAGCATGCTACGCTAACGCTCTATAACTAAGCTCACTCACCGTTTTTTTATTATTTATTTATTAAAAATATTACAATTTTTAATTAAAAAAAAAAAAAAAAACAAAAAAGTCTTATGGTCCTCTCGGGGCTCGAACCTACGACGCGACTTTGCCGGTTGTCGAGTTCATACAAACTGCTCACTACACCACAAAGTACTGCCTATTTATAATGTCTTAAGTTTGTCTCTTGTTTACTATTGTTTTAGTTATTATTATTGTTCTCGTGTTTGTTGTGTTAAGTTAATGTTTCTGCCTGCACTTTAATATTACGTTTGTTGTGGATACAACACTTTTCGCGGCTAAACTGCACTTTCCGCACACACACCACACTGTTCCCACCTTTTTCAACTAAAATTATATTATTATTATGTTTTTCACACGTAAATTCAGTATAAATTACTCGATGTTTCTATCTCTCTCTTCTCTCTTAATCCTTTAACAACTTTAAATATCCATCATCCGCATTACGAACTGCGCTAAAAGCAATATATTTACCTTTTGTGACAGCAAAACATTGTTTATTGTAAAAAGATACTTCTACACGCTAATGTTTTATCATATCTTAGAAGAGCAAATTGATTCAAAAACAATGATATTTTTATATTAAACTTTGGTGCGATTATGATACCATAATCTATTTCTCAACATCTTCATCTATATTACGCATTATGAAATTTATACACCATAAAAGGGGTTGTTAGTCAACTGGCTTATTTTGTGCAAAGCAGCTGAAACATTTTTTGTTTGTTTTTCGCGTAAGATGTTGACTGTTAGCGTGCGGAAACAACGGCGATCCTAGCTCCGATCATCAAACAGCGCTCCGAGCATAAAACACTAACATATTATGTTCTAAGCGGAGCTAGGATTGCCGTTGTGTCCGCAAACTTACGGTTGCAAAAAATATGTCAAACATTGCAATATATTTTGAAAACTGGATTTTCTATGTTCTTATGTCTACTTTTTCTAATACTATTGCAATCCTTCTTAAACTTTTCAAAATCTTAGGTTATATATTACATTAACAAGAATGAGCAAAACATCAACTTTACTAGTTGAATATTGAGTTAAATTTGCAACAATTAAGGCAAAGTGTTTAATGCCATTTAGATTTTTACCCATGGCTCAAAATGTAGCAATAGTGTAGATTTTGCAATTGTAGTAATTGAGCTGCAGTTTATATTTAGCTAGTCAAGCGTTAGCAAAACTGTATTCTCTACATACAACTAAGGGCAAATACATCTTATGTTATATGTATATCAATTGCGCATCGGGCACAGCTAATAAACTGACAGAAATTGGTTGACATCCGAAAAGTCTCCAGTTTGTAATATATTAACTGTTCCATTAACTCAATGTCATAGTTTATTGGGTTTTAGGCAATCAGATTGTTAATAGTTTGCGATAGTTTATTTTAACTTTGTTTTTTATTTGTTTATTTAGTTTTTTAATTTTATAATTTGTCATCTTACAGCATATTATTTACATTTTATATAATTAGAAGAAAGAATAGTTTTTTTGAACAAATAAAATTTAAACTAACTAAATAACTGTAAAATACCTTAATGACTTTAATATAACTGTACTTCATTAGTTGTAAATAATCTCAATTATTTCAAGATCAATGAACTTTGTTATACACACCTTCATGACCATCTCTGTTTTGAAGTTGTTCACATATAGACCGTGCCAATAAACTCAAAAAACATATGAAAAGTACTCCAATAGCCTCAATAATAATCAATGTCAAAGTACTACGTGAATTACCTCAGACAACTTTAAATTACTTCCATGTCTTCAATGTTATTGTTATATACACTCTCAAAAGTCTTTTTGTCCATTTGTGAACTACCTTGGCAAACTTGAAAACACTACAATGTATGTAAATAATTGTACATAGTACATTTATTAGCACAGTCAATGCTATCTATTAACACATGTAAAAATTTATTTAAAAAATATTTAAATCACTTTTCTAAAAATTATGATTTTTTTTGAGTTGTGTTACTTTTTTTAGATGAGCAATATGTATTATTTTAAGTTTTACCATTCTATCATTATTTAAATTAGTTAATTTTTATAAAATATAATAATACAATGTTGTATCGACCGGTTATGAAAAAAAACAATAAAAAGTTTTTATTATAAATCTTTTAGTAGCTGTTCTTTAATCTAGTTCAGAACCTTATCGTTACAATAGCTTTAATTGTACTACTTAATTTGTATGATAAGTTCAACTCAAAGTAAAGATTTATAATTGAAATGATAATCCACAACAAGTAACCATTATTTAAAATTTAGACAAATAAAATTTTTGCTTATTGACAATAACTTTAGTTTTAGTTTTAATACTAAATGATGATCATTTGACTAAAAGTTAAACCTTTTTACTGATTACTAAATTATAATAAAAATTATTGTCATGTAATAAACATAAATTTGTAATGTAAGATAAAAACCTAAAATTGAAATAATGAATAAAATGATAATTTTAAAATACACTAATTTAAAATATAATTCAAATATTTCTATTAATAATCATTTATAATTTTCATACAAGATGATTTTAACTGATTGGTAAACTCGTTTTTGTGTAAATAAAATGTCAAATGTTACGTTACTGACAGCAACAACGACATGAAGTGCTCTTTAAAACACCGTGGAAAATTTGGAAAGAAATAAATGTTGACCATACACAAGGTTCAAACCCGGGACGTTTAGTATGTCTGTTTATCATTTTCATTTTCATAGAGCTTTATAGCAAAAAATACACAATAGCCATTCATTATAAAATTAAAACAAACAAAATACTATATTATTACTTAGATTAGGTTAGGTCAGAAGTGTTGTTAAGGAAGAAATACTAAAAAACATATTTGTATAAAATAATTTTAAAAACTTTCATAAATGTGAAAAAAAATCTATTCGGTCATATTTGTTTGTGTATTTTATGCAATTATCTGTGGGTGTGTATTGGTTTAATAATTCCAGCTTACATAACGGCACATAAGCAAACATAGGTCTGTCCCAGCATGCAAGTTTATTAGTGCGGCTTGTCAATCACTCCCGAGCGATGTCACTCCCGGGTTTCGTGTCAGGCTAATTGCATAATTAGATCGGTGCTGTCTCACTTCATGATAGATGCGATTAGAACAATTATAAAATCCAATTGTAGGAGTTCGTCTCAAACCAGACAGATGTTTTAATTAAAACTGATCCCTTAGTGTCTCCTGTCGTTTTTTTTAATGACATACAAACTGCGAGGGTAAATGTTAAATTGAAGCTGAATTCATGTGTTTGCAATAAGACACAATGTAAGTTAATTTATTTCTTTTCTTATTTTTTTTATATTGTTTAAATCTTGTATTCAAATTTTATTTTATATAAATAAATTTAATATACTAATGTTACAAATGATTGCTTGGTAACTGACGAATATTATTTTATTAGAAATGATAGCTTATCTAGAGCAGGCGGAGTTGGAGTACACATAAAAAAAGTTTAAAGATTACGGTCTTAGATTTATACTACCATACAGATAATATTATTTGTTTTGTGGATTTGAATATTGAAATTCTTACACCAGACGTATCGTCAACTATATATAATCTTAATAACTTTTTTGAATCTATTAATGTCAAGCAAATTATTAAAAATCCTACAAGAATAACGGATACTTCTGCTATCTTGATTGATATTATCTTGGTATCAAGTGATTTAAATAATAAAGATTCCGGTATAATAGAGTGTTATATTGCTGATCATGATTCTGTACTGAACGATAAGTTTAGTTGATGACTCGATTGAAGAAGATTTTTTTTTTTTAAACTTTAACAGTTTTGAGATGAATAATTTTAGAATTGATTTAGACAATATTCTATTTTATAGTATTTTTTATGCATACATATTGATACTAAAATTAATCACTTTAACAATTACATAATTAGTTTATTTAACAAACATGCTTCTATCTGTTTTTATAATTTCACAGATCACTCACTCAATCCTTCTTGGAATACAAGCAATATTAAATTTATGATGAGATTGCGGGATAAGGCCAAAGCAAAATTTAGAAAGTCAGGAAATCGAGTTCACTGAGATTATTGCAAAACTTGAAGAAACCTTACTAACACTTCAGTGAAAAACGAGAAAAGAGCCTATTATAACTTTGTATCAAGTTTTCAAAATAAATCTCTTTTCTGGAATCGTTTACATAACCTGGGTATAAACAAATCAACTTATCGAAAGATCTTGCTGATGCTCAACTCATAAGTAATTACTTTTTGAATATCGCTAACAAAATAAATATCTCCAATTATTTTTCAAATTTAACAATTTTAACCATTCACACTTTAACTTTAATTTGATTGATGAGAGCACTATCATTAATACTTTAAATCAGATATAATCATCAAGCGCAGGATCTGATGGTATTAATATTGTTATGATTAAACTTTGTTGCCTCAGAGTAATTCCGGTAATTATTCATATTATAAATACCTGTCTTCTAAAATTAGTTATTCCTGAATGCTGGAAAAATGCTATTATTAAAACTATTCTTAAAATAAGCAATCCATTAGAGCCTAAACACTTGCGCCCAATCAGTATTTCATCAACAATGTCAAAAGTACTAGAAAAGGTTATGTATAATCAGATACAAGTATTTGTTAATAATTGTCAAATTTTACCAACTCATCATTCGTAATAGATTTACTTGTAAAACTACTCTCCTGGATGTAACCGATGATATATTAGCAGCTACTGATCAGGGTAAAATAAGTGCACTTGTTTTATTTGACTACTCTAAAGCCTTCGACACTGTTAATCACTCAACTTTACAAACTATTTTAAAATACTATGGGTTTGGCTATTTTGCAGTCTTACTGTTATTGCAAAGGACACATGTGTGCAGATGATAATCAACTATATTTATCATTTAAACCTAGTCTGTATAAAAATGCTATAAACTTATTTAACTAGAGACGTTTAACATATTTTTGACTTTTCTAAAATGATTGGTTTAAAAGTTAATTTAGACAAATCTAACTTTTTACTTTATGGAAAAAACAAAACCTGCAACAAATTAAAAAATATAACAAAAATTAGTACTTATGGCAAACTTATTCCATTTGTTACTGAAGCAAAAAACCTTGGCATCATGTTTGATAATACTTATAAATATAAAAAAAAATGGGGATTCCTTGCTAATTAAAATGAAAAAAACTGTTTCTGCAGGTCATACTTCTCGGTTGCTGCTAAGAAAACTTTGTGTGATGCTTTTGTACTTTCTAACTTTTCATGCTGTTTTACATTGTATCATACGGCAATTGACGTAGATACTTCCAAACAAATTCAACTTGTGCAAAATTCTTGTCTTTATCATAAGATTTTAAGTACTAAGCGGCCACCTTACTTATTTTATGAAATCACATTTCGCAGTGATACCTTAAATACAATATCTATAAAACTTTTGTCCCCACCTAGACATTCAACTGCTATTTTTGAGAAGTCATTTTCATATAACATTTATAAAATTTACAATGCCATTCCGCCCGTCCATGCCAATCATTTTACAAATTCATTATTGTTATTAAAAATATATTCTTAAACGTATGATTGTTATATTTTCATACATACTTTATTTACTATATTGTTAACTAACGCTTACTCAATTTAATTTATTGGTGCTTACTTGATTCGTATCTATTATTATTTACTTCAATACATTATACTGTTTTTTTGTTTAGTTTTATTTTAACCGATGTAATTTTGTTAGGAAAATTGAAACAGAATTAACAAATAATTAATTAAAACCAAGGTTTAAGGTTATTAAAATTATATATTATAGTTGTAGTGAAATAAGTTATACGGTAAATGTTATGTTAAGTTGTAGAACTTGCAAGGCCGAAAGGCAAGAAATAAACGATTATTATTATATTATTATTATAATTTTTGTAGGTTCAGATGGAAGATCATTTAGGTTGTTTCTCCAGCCGATGTGAATCTGTATATGTTATGTTTTACGTGAATAAAGTTTATTATTATTATTATTAGTATTATTATTATTATATATGTATGATATAATTTTTTAATAAAAATTGTAATTGGTGGTGCAAAGTAGTTGTAGCTTCATCATGTCGCTTCAACCAAAGAAACCAAATATTATCGATAAAACTTCAGTACCACAACTGGCAACCAAATTGCAATGTCTAAAGAGGTAGACAATAAAATATAAGTTAATAAAAAACAAAGGTTTAAAATCAATTACCCAAACCCAATTCAACTATAAAATGTCTTTTTCTCTACTCCTATTCTTTCATACTTTTCGTTCATTTTTTCTTTCAGACATTCTTGCAGAATTTTGCATTTATTTCTTTCTCTTAATCTTTTTTCATATCTTACTGCTCTTTTTCCTGTTTCCACTTTATTTTTTATCTCTTTTTACTTCCTCTAATACAATGTATGTCGGGGTTTCCCTATTTTGCCTGTATAGCTTCAAATTTATTTTTTTCTTTTCACCCCCAAATGTCTGACCCATAAAGCATCATATTTTTAACGAGACTATCAAACATTGTCCCCTTAATTTTCATACATTCAAATTTTCTTTCACCTTTTCTCCACACCTGTCCTACCACCTTGTTCGCGTTTCTTGTTAAATCATGTATGTGCTCATTCTTGCTGTTATTTGCACTAAATACATAGACACTAAATATTTGAATAATTTTACTTCTTCAATATTTTGTCCTTCTCATTTCCAAACTTCTTTCGTAAATCTTTCTCCCCCTTTTCTAAACATCATCATTTTATCAACACTCACTCTTAACCCTTTCTTTCTGGCGTTAGTAATTAAATAACCTTTTGTTAAGTTATAATTATTTATTTAAAACAATGTACTATTTTGCTTAAGGGGGAGAATTATTGCGCTATTATAAAGGTTCACAGCATCCAACTCAGCAAGAAAACGCCTAAATATAATTGAATAAAATTTTCACACATTGTAGAAGAAAATCCAATCTGTGTCTTCAAACTTGTAGAAATTTGATGCAATAAGTCGTTTCTTTGCAATTAATTTTTGAAAAGTGACGTTTTTAATTAGTTTTTTGTTTTTTGTTATTTTTTTACTCTTTAAATATAACTTCAAATCTTTATAAAATACATATAAAAAAAGTAATTTAGTTATTATTTTTTTTATATGTTGATCTTATCGTTTGGATATTGAGTTGGTTGGCGTTTTGTCCTATAAGAACTAATTTTAATTTAAAAACGGCGCTGTACGTGTTAATATTTTTCTAGAGAGAAAAGTTTTCTGATATTCTCGTAGATGTGATAGGATTTAATATTTTTCCATAACAATACTACTAGTGGCACCACAACAGGACGGGGCGACTAACTCGGCAATTCTCTAGCTTTAAACAAAACGTATATATCTTTACATTTTATAAAATGACAATAGAATTAACATTTTCTTTAGTAATTTTGTAGAATACCTTTATATTAATAAATAAAATGACAATAAAATTGTTTTCAAAAAACACTTCCACATATTTTAGTTAGTTGATAACATTCACAAAACTTGGTCTGTTGTTTTTTTGCAAAGAGTTTTAGGTTTAGTGTTTTGTGTTTTGTGGCTAGTTTTTTAAATTTATTTTTAAAACGGCGGTCATTTGATTGTTATAAGCTTTTTATTTGTAATTTTTCTATTATTCCTTTGGGTGTTTCTTTTGGTGATGCTTCAAACGTCTTTTATTATTTTTAACTAATTGCTACATTAATAAATTGTCATGACGATGATGATGATGACATGATTGCAAATTAAATTAAATAGTAATAGAAATGTGTCTTTACTTTTGTGGTATGCAAATGTGGCGACTACATGTATCTCTAGTGCGCTGCCTACATAAATTGTTGTTACTTATTTTGATGCGAATGCTTTTACATTGCGGCAGAATTACCACAAGTATGACCACCTGACAACGTTACGCGCGTTCTTGATCTAGTTTTGTTAACAAGAAGTACTAACTTCGATGTATCAACAGGGTTATTGGTCGGAGTGTTGTTTATAATGGCCAGTTTTTTGTTTCCGGCAAAAAAACAGGCAGTTCAATTTTTTGGTCCTGAAGTAAATAGTTGTATGGTGTTAGCGTGGTGTTTTTATAAAGTTTTGAAACATCTTTTGCCCGAGTATTTTAATGTGTAATGGAGTGCGCGGTTTAGACCTATAAGGGTTGTGTGAAGCCATATTCCGCCTAATTTTGATGCTTTGGATTGTTGTTGGCATTAATGTTTACCCACCTCCGTTGTTTTTACTTGTAAAGGCGCATAACAAATAAAGTTTCAAGATGTTCTTAGAGGTTACCTAAATTTAAAAAAAGCGCATAGTACTCTAGTAGATCAAGAAGGTCAAGGTCGACTACTTTCTCAGGGTCAACCACTTTTTGAAGGTCAAGGTCGCTCAAGTGTGTCACTATGTTCAAAGTCAAGGTCAAAGTTCAAATACATACACCAACCCTACTCAAGGTCACTTTACTTATGAATATTTGAATAGCGGCTTAGATCTCTTCTAGAGTATTATCTTTGGTTTTTTTTCCTTAGTGCCAATTTTAGATATCTTTCGTAGTGCCAATTCTGAATGTTCTTTATGATGACGCATTTGGATTTCTTGAATTAAACCGCATTTGAATCTTTCTTTGTAACCCATCCTGTATCGCGGTGATGGAATCTTTTTCAAAATATTTGGAAGCAAAGCATTTACAGAATCTACTTTTCAATAAATTTTATTATTTTCTTTCTCAACTCAATTGATCAGTGTATAGTAGGGTTTGTTGATGTTTTAATAAAACTCGACTACGGTCCAAATATTTTACTTTGTTTTAATTTTAAAAACTGTGGATATTTTTATAATTTTTTAGGTAAAATATAGCGTTGTCAAGTCATTTATGAATTTAAAAAAAAAAAATTTAAGATCTTTCACCACTTGTGCTCAAGATTTTAAGTATTCTTTCAAGAGCATTATAAATGTTTTTTTGTAAGATTTCAAAACTTGTCGTTCTTGTCCGACTCTTTTTTTATTGAGTTAGGCGGGCACAAAGTGCTTAACTTGCTGCTCAAAAATGAAAAAAAAAAAAGTTTTTTGTTGGTTTTGACAGTGACATTTGTTTATATTTTTTGTCCTTTTGGAAAACTGAAAGCTACAAGTTAAAGTTTAATTAACACTGATAAACAGTATAGTACACAGTATCAACATATGCCACTTAACAGTCAAAAACATCACTCAACTAGCAACTATTTACTGTTTTTCATTATACCTCTCAGATGGTTAAATTTAATTTTTATAACCAACAAGTTTAGCATCAAAAGAGAAGATAACAATAAATCTGTTCTTTTTATTAATCAAAAATTTAAAAAATTCAATCTTAGTTAATTGGTATCAAAAACTTACTTTTTCAGAAAGATACATTAATTACTGATCTAATCATTTACATAAAAATTAATATATTAACAATCTTACGTACTAGAATAACACAAATTTGTCATCCATCACTTTTAAATCAAAATTTAAAAAAAAACTTGTTACTATTCTAAGAAATAATGGTTACCCAAAAAACTTGTTAAAGAGATTATCAAACAAACGTTAATATTCTCAACCAACAAAGACGACTTATTTTATCAAGTAAAATACTTATAAACCAACAAATATTACCTACAGAAAATTACAATTTATTCTTAATCTAACAAATAAACTAATAAATCTTTTAAAATTTGATACAATTAAAATTGCTTGTTATAATATTAGGTAATTTGTTAAAAAGTAATAAATGTAAAACTACAGATCTAATGGAATAAATTGTAGTTTATTCTATTCCATGTGCAGATAGTCCTTTAGTTTACGTAAGTCAAACTGGCCAATGGTTTCGTTCTAGATAAACTCAACATAAAAATGACATTTAAACTAACGCTAACTCTAATTACCATAACATCAATTATGTATATTAAAACATTAAAAATTGAACATAATTTTATTATAAAACAATAATTTTTCTGTAAATGGTCAACATAAACTTATAATAAAATATGGCCAATTAGTTGCCTTCTTAGTTTTACAACCGTCAGTAACATAATAAGTTAATTAATTTTTTTGTTTATAATAATAATAATAATAATTTTTATTCATGTTAAATACAAAAAATACATTTGTTTACACAAGTCATACACAAACTAAACATAAATAGATTTACATATAATAACTAAAAATTTATATAATTAAAAAAGTATGTCACAGTTTAAAAACTCATCAAAGGAGTAAAAGGTGTTACTTATTAATATATGTTTAATTGTAGATTTAAAGCTATTGAAATTTAACTCTTGGGTTTCAATTGTCAATTTGTTATAAAATTTTGGCTCATATTAATTACCTGCATTTATTTATACGACCATAATTTAATTCTATATTATTTTTTGCACGCGTGTTGTAATTGAGGTTTATTGTGCGTTCTTCATAAAGTGTAAGATTACTTTTTACTAACAACAAACATTGAAAAATATATTGTGACGGCAGTGTCAAAATTTTTAGATTTTTAAAATTGTTTTTTACATCTGCCCTATAAGGTAAGCCTAACATATATCTAATTGTTTTCCGTTGTAACCCAAATAATTTTTCTGTATGTGGGGATTGACCCCATGAAAGTGTTCCATAAGATAGCCTTGAATGGAAAAGTCCATGGTAAACTTGAAGTATTATATTAAACGGTACTACTGGTGCTAGGTTTCTTATTTTATATGAATTGTCAAATTATCCTTCAAAATTTTTTTTTTTTTGGTCAAACTAATAATAAAAATTATTTTTAATTGCACTATACAATTATAATAATTAATCTGATAACGCAAAAAAAATTAAAACAAATGTTTATTATTATTATTCTATTAAATTTTTATTTATATCGTTAGTATTTTGGCTTTTAAGTTGAATAATTTTATTTATTTTATATTATTTTTTACAATTATATTATTGTAAAATAATTTTTTTAATTGTCCTGAAAATAAAAATTTGGCATAATATCGACATAATAACAAATTAAATAAATAATTTAACTTGCCGATTATTTAAAAGTAATTAATTTAAATACTCAAATTTTACTCAAAATAAAGTAATAATAATTAAAAAAAGTAAAATTATTCCGAAGGTTTTGCGTTTGATACTCAACTCAGCAGCAGTCAATATTTGTGGATTCGTTCACGGTAGTGGTTGCTTTTATAAACAAACGTACTAAATTAGTCATCTTGCACCCGTTTACCTTTTTAGATAAAATAACTTACAATGAAGATTTTCAGTTTTATAACAAATATAAAAATTTATATTTTATAAATTTCAAATCAAATATAAAACTACTAATGTAATTAAATTGTATTAATAAAACATTAAAATAGTTTAAACTATTAAACTGATATATTCTCAATGTGGTTCTGAACTTCTAATCCCAAATGGTATAGCGACTGCGGCAACCATTGGTCAGCGTACCGTTGGGAGTCGAGGAATTTGTTATTTTTCTTGCAGTATGTGGAGGCTGTGCCCACCCTAACGCTTGTCTGTAATATTTTTCATAAATCATCGGTGTTGAACCTGACCTGCCAAGATCTGTAAGAAAGTTTAGATGGGCTTAACTGCAAAACGGACAGAAACATACATGAAATGAATTATTATTAGTTCCTAGTAGCTCTGGGACCCGGTCCGGTACGTTCCACCAATACAAATATTTAAGGGGAATGCGTTATTGGAATTCACTTAAAAACACATATATATACGTTGCGTGAATCAATTCTTTTTGTATCAAATTGGAGCAGATTATTAATAGGATCGTGCTGCCCCTGAGTATAAGGAACAAAAGTAAATGTTATTATCGCAAACTGCGGCAGCTTAATCCCATTGGTAGTAGAAGCAGGTTGATTGCAACGGCGGTTAAACAGAATACATGATTAAACCAAAGTTTAACAATTGCAAACTCAAATGCAAAGTCCACGAATGTCACCGAGCAGGTAACATGAAAAGAATGAAGTTTTAATTTTTAATTACGCTTCCCGATCTTGTGTGAGCCTAATATCTCACGGGATACATTCTATACTAACGTTGACAATGGTATGTGTTTGTATATAGAATATATATAAAACGGATGCTGAATATATCAGTCTGTTGAATATGTACCTGGAAAAGTGTTAGCGGAGCGTAAATAAGGAACATTGATAAACATGGGGGACTAGAGCAGCACCAAATGAAATCACACGTTGTGGCCGAACAAACAACCCTTGGCCACAAACAAAATAAATCCACTCATGCAAAAGATAGCTACACACACATGCCGGACTCTGATGTATTCGTGTAAGTTCCTGCCGTTTCTTTTCCGGGGTTTGTCCATTTCCCTATCGTTGATGTGATGTTTGCCGAACTGATGTGATCCCAGTGGAATCCAAACTTCCCGACTTAACGAAACACCCGAAGCACACCCCACACCAAACACAAATTCAATCCTCGATAATTTTTCAAAAACTTTTGTCATGTAAAAGTTTTTATATTTTTACGAACATTTGTCATTTCTATGTTTTGACCATGTCGTCTTGGGACCGATCAATCATCGTCTATAGAAAATAAAATTCGTTCTGTGGTTGCTCCTTTATTTTGACTTAAAAATTCGTATTTACACATATTTTAATAATTCAAACTCTCTGTATTCCAAGTTCTTTACAAAAATAAATTTTATTTATATGGACAAAAGTCTAATATTGTATTATATTTGATAAGTAAAAATGTAGTTTAAATAATATAATTTATGTAAATTTAAATAAAAACTTTGACAACTTTTAGTTTCCATTCATAATTTACACGAACAACTTTTTGTTTAAATTTACAATAACTGTAAAAATATGGATTAATATGTTATTATGTATATTGATTTTCTATAATTTTATTGTTGAATAAAATATTATCTATCTAATATTAATAATTCGTAGATTTTATTTAAAAAAAAAATATCCTAAAATATGCAAACATGCACTGAAACTGTGTGCATTGATATATTGAATATAGAACGGAATCCATAGGGCGTTTGTGAAAATATAAAGTTTCCCGGCGTGCTTTTAGTTCACGGTATCATGTTTATAAAAAAAGGCTTGAATACAAAAATCCAAATATACGAAATAAAAGTGAACTCGTGCGAAGTGCATTGATGGAATAAGCAAATCAAACAGTGACTGAGGAAGAAGCTCTTTCGCAAAGTAGCAACACTACGAAGGTGCCGTCATTCAAAGCGGTGGATGTTTCCATCCCGCGGGACCAAGCTGACAACGTGAGACGAGCTTAGGACAGCTTGATGTCTGTGCCATGTTACTAGCATTGTATGTGCATTACCATACTCTTAACACTTCATCAAATGTTCACAGCCTATATATGTTCATACATATACATTGCAGGTTCAAATATTCATGAAACCGGTTCACATTTCACGGATGATGCGCTGACAATTTAAATATTAGTCGTGCTTATAAATACATGCATCATAATGTTCAATCACATGTCCATAAACAATATATGCATTTAATGCATTTGGCAAAAGTGATTCCATTCAATATACTCGTAGTATTTAATTCGTAATGGTTTGCTTTAATTGATGAATTAGTAATAATATTACATTACAAAAGTTTTAATAAATTTATAGTAACAATTTATTTTAGTAGTTGATTACTGTCTCTATAAATTACGTTTGAATATGTATTAACATATTTTGTATTTTATCAGTTAAAGACAACATTTGTTATTTTAATTATCTGTCATCGTTACTTTGCATTTAATTTAGGGATAGTCCAACTAAATGTCTGATGATCTAATAACGTTATATACTAGTATGTAAATATGCTAGCATTTTACGATGAGTCCTCGGTGGGGTGCAAATATACTTCCTGATTATCTGTTTAATGTGCGATCACGCAATATTTGTATTTCACGTTTTCGTGTGCTTAAAAAGGCAGTCACTTTCAATTAAGTAATTGGATAATAAAAATCTATTAATTATCACAAGCATATAAATCATTCAACAGAATAAACTTCATTTCAAATATTATTCCTAAGCCGGTAAAGATTCTAATGAAAATTTGTTGAGGGTGCTCGTAATAGAGTAGATAATTAACGCAAGGAACTAATTGATCGATTCGTAGTCGCACTAAACACGGTAACTAATAGACTTAATTGGTGTTTTCCTCTTCTTTGCTCCCAGATCGGCTAACCGATGTTAAAGAGCCCCCATACATCTCGCAGGTTGTATCTCTTGAGATGGCGAGGTGGGAATGAGGGCCCCAGGTCCCCTCTCAGGGGCGCTATGATTCTTCCGTCGAGCCTCCCTGACTATGTTTATGAACTTGTTCCCATTCTTGTTCTTTTAATGTAACATTACAATACAATGGGATAATGCTCGTAAATTTAGGAAGCGATGTTTATTTTTACATTAAATTTTAACATTCGCCGGGTTTTCTTTGCTGTTTTCTCGCTGCCTAAGATGGGATCTACTTTATGTTGTCGTGAAACTAACTTCCAATTATGTAAACTATTAAATTATCTATATAGATTTTCAATCAATGCATATAATATAATTTATTATATTATCAAGTATTATAAGTATTAATTATTTACATTTATTTTAAGCGTTTATAAATTTATCTATGCGACTTTTCAATTAATGCACACAAAATATAATATATAAGCGCCGTTTTTATTTGATTGCAAAATATCTTTTATATCACTTATTTTTTAATTAATTTTATATAATTGATTATATTCTTGTAAGTATACTGAATGTCAGTTTGGGTATGCCTCATTGCAAATGGCAAATTCAAATAACATTCAATACCGTTGCAAGTGAGCGACGGCAGTTTCGGTGCGTGCCAACACGAGCAATCTCACCCTGGGGTGTCATCGACTTAAACACGGCGTACATCTTGATGGCCAAATCGCTGCTTTACGACGCGAAGATGTTCAATTTCCGACCAACTTCATTTGTAACTCATCTCAGTTTGATTCTCGTTTTAACCTCAATGATTTTTACGTTTCAAGTTTGCTCCTAAAAAAGATTTATAACTACACTCTTTTTATGTAGAGCTATGTTTAAATATTCGCTCCAATATGCTATCCAAATACATTTGAGAATTGCGATAAAATATTACTATCAGGGTTATCATAAAGTCAGAAAGAAAATGGAAGCTGTATTCATTCGAAAAGTTATCGATATCGCCTGCGTCTGAATTACAACCCACATAAACAACATATGTGACGACTGTTGCCGGCGGAAGGTTTTCAATCCGGATAAAGCAATACTTTATTATACTGGTAAAAATATAGATTAACTAATAAAACAAGAAAAAGTACAATTTTCCTTGATTGTAATTTTCATCACAAACTTGTAATATATCTTCCCCTGCTTTTAGGTTGGAAAATTTCATAAAGGAGACAAACCGTATTTCATGCGTTTTTACATTTTTCTTCATAAATATTAAAGCAAAGTAAGACAAGCTAAATAAATTCTGGAATATCAGAGGCACCGGTGCTGGCGAATCGTTCCGAATCGCAGGATAATTCAGTGGTTAGAGGTTGAACAAAAAAAAAACAAAGAGGGAATTGAAGTGCAGGGAAACACGATGAGCGCACGAGTAATAAGAAAACAAGGTGTCATACAAAATGTATGTGGTATGAGTGGATTTCTTCGGGTGGAGAATGAATTAGAAAACAGAACAGGCACCTCGAAAACCGGACGGGATTCGTAATTCCGATAAGGAATTCAACCGAATGATCAGTGTTCCGTCCCGGGTGACCGCCCAGAATCACGTTGGAATACTAAAGCAGTATTTTGACCAGGGCATGACAGTCGTTATAAATGTTTCTATACGGAAACACATGTTTCAATCTGCTTATGCATTTTACATCAGCCGCTTCGTCTAACAATGTTACCTGATTTGTCGATATCAATCTTGATCAATTTGAAAAATATTGCTAAAATAAATTTTAACATATTTATATAAATTTTACAACATTTGACTGAATTTTAATGTAAAGGTAGATATAATATTACTAAATGTAAATGTGTAAAATATATAATATAATGTTATTTTTGCAATATAATTTCAATATGTTGAAAACATTGATGTTAAAGCTATTTGCAAAATTTTAAATTTGAATAACTTATGTATGTGTAAAAACAAATTATAAAACATTTCACGTGGTGTAATTAAGTTTTTGATTACATAAATCTTTTGCATTAGCGTGAAAGTAATTATTTTTTATGTTCGCATGAAGTAAAAATAATTTCTTCAAGTGCAATTATAAACCAAATTAAATTTTAACATATATATTATTTGTGCGTGTAAGTAGTGTACATATTTTAAGAAAATCTTAAAATAACCCAGTTGTAAAAACAGTAAAGTTAATTTCAATTTTTTACAATAAATTGTGATAGTTAATTAACTGACGGTTTTTTAATGTTGATTATTTATTGTTGATTGTATCATTTTGATTATCCTTTTGCATTGCTTATGACAAATAATGATGATGTTTAAAAATCTAAATTGAAGAATTAAAAGATGTTTTCAATACTTATTATATATATCAAGTTACAAACAAAATAGCCGCTCTAATGTAATTTGCTTTACTTTACAAATGCGAATCAATATCTAATATATCAATAGTTTAAACATGTTTTTGCAAAGTTGAGTTTTGATTACATTTTACTTTATGCTTTTAGTATATCTTCTATATAGACATTGTATATACAATAAAAATAATATACATATATTATTATTTATATTTAAATATTTAATTAATCTATCAAATGAATAATATTTAAATTACTCTGTTTAATTCCACATTTGTGGGCAGACCAGAAAATTTAAGATATCTGACAATAATCTTGTTAAAATGCATATTATAGTTTTTAAAGAATAACACAATCAAAAATTCATTTTTTTGTAGTTCACATAAAAATATCACAGAACTGAAAAAGACTGAAGTTTAGTCAAAATTGCAGTTACAATGTGACTTACTAAAATGTAATATTAATTTTAATAATTATAACATAGTAAAAGCCATCCATTAAATTTGTTAACAATAAAATCATATGTTTTGGTTCAATGACCATAAAGATTGTTGCGGTATTTGATTGGCTGTAAATTACAATTTTACATCTCACATCTTACAATCTGACAGTAGTGAGAAATTATAGTAATCTTAATCATTTTTACTTCATACTATATAGTGTACCAAGAGCCATAAATATGCAACCTGTCAATTTTTAAAAAGTTGATATTTTTTGTGTTTCAGAAAATTTTAAATTTTATTATAATCTGTCACTACTGTCAGATTTTAGAATATGACATGCAAAATTGTAACTTACCACCTACCTAATTGACACAAATCGCTTCGTTTCAAACTATTAATCAATTCGACAAATATTTTTTCAAATTTAATTTACTGCTTTGCAATTGACTCTTTAGTTTCAGCATTTTCTGCTGATTTGATTGACATAAATCACTTTGTTTAAAGCTTTGAACCAATTTGATTACTTTGCGACTAACCTTAAATATATTCTAAACTTTTATAAAAATATGTCGTTTCGAAATTGACTTTAAATCAGTTCCAGCAATTTTTGATGATCTGATTAATATAAATCGCTGTATTTTATAAATTAAACCAATTTGACAACTTCCTGACATCACATGTTGCTTTGCGATTAACCTCAAATATATTCTCAAACTTTTATGAAAATTTGTTTCTTTGCGATTGACAATTTTTCAATTATTTGATGAACTATCAAATTGTTATCTAAACTGTCAGAAAGTAGAAAAATTGTTCAAAATTATAGCCTAATTGCCGTCATGATCTACAAACTGTCAAAATTATTTTTAGACAATCTTTTAACTGTTTTAATCTGTCAAAAGTAGAAAGATTGCTTAAAATCATAGCCTGACTGTCATCATGATCTACAAACCGACAGAATCATCTTTAAACAATCTTTCAACTGTTTTATAAACTGTCAAAATGTTATCTGTTGATCAAGCAGCATACACTGTTTAGATATCATCTTGTCATTTTGTAAAACTGCTGAAAGATTGTCCAATGATAATTTTGACCGTATGTAAATCATGATAACAGTGAAGCTATAATTTTGAGAAATTTGTCTACATTTTGACAGTTAGATAACATTTTGACAGTTACATAACATTTTGACAGTTCATAAAATAGATAAAAAATTGTCTAAAAATAATTCTGACAGTTTGTTGATTGTGATAACAGGAGAGTATGAATTTGAGTAATATTTCTACTTACTGACAGTTTGGTTTCAGAAGTTGAAAGTCTTGTGATGTTAACGTTATTGTTGAAGTTGCTAGAGTCTAAAGAGATATATGTGGTTAAAAGTTGCATGCGTTTAATTGCAATTTACAACAACGTCAATATGACGTTGCATTGCTATCTTACAAAATTAACAGAATAACAACGCAAACGTAATTGCAATGCAATCAACACAGCTTAGTTTTGTTAATAAGCAAATGACCGGTTTAATTTCTTAAATTTGGCAATTGAAAGCCTTGTGATATTGACTTTGTTTGTTGGAAGCCGCATAAGTTCGAAAGTACTTGATTGGTAAGTGGTTGAAGAAAATTAGATATCTGATGCAATAACAAAATTGGTTGTTCTATACTTAAAGCTGAGAGTCATCCATTTTGTGGAATTTGAATGTCAACTAGATTTGTAGAAGTTGTTAAAGAAGTTTCCCCTAAGATAACCGTTGTAGGCCTTCTCAAGATACCCAAAATAATCAAAATTTTGAGGTCAGCTGAATTGTTATTCTTCATCTTCTTTAATTTGGTTTATTTTGGTTGATATAACATTATAATTGCTTCAACGCATAGTTTTGACAATTGCAAAAGACGTATGCTCAAGCACAAATTATAGTTTTTTGCTTGATCCAAATAGAAACAGTGGTTAGATTTTATAGTATGACATGTGCAATTGTGATTTACAGCCTACTCAAATACCGCAAATGATTCATATTAACTTTTTGCTTCTACGTTTTAGAACGTGGTTAGAATCGACAACATGGATCATGAGTTTGGAAGTATATAAAATTTCTTTATATATATAATTGGAATAGCAGAGACGTGGTTAGATGACAACATATGAGAAAAGTTGAATACTATCATGCCGGCCAAATACATTTAGAAATACCAACCGCCTATAAAAAACAGTGGAAAAGCCAAAGAAGGCTTAGTTACCGGTATAAAAAAGAAAATAAGTCAAAAAGAGGATGAGGTTATAGAAAATAATGGAATATAAAAGAGACTAGGCAAAATCTAATACAAGAAACTGAAAAAAAAAAATTTATTAGGGAAGACTTTAACGGGGTGTAGAGTCGTTACGAAATTGTAGCGACTCCGACTCCGACTTCGACTCTTTAATTTTTTTGTTTTGACTCCAATTCCGACTCCGACACTGATTCCGACTGTAAGTGCGTTGCCATCAACACAAGTAAGTTTGGAGCATTTATTTTCAATTTTAAAACTAATCAAATCGAAGAGTAACCTTAAAAGAAGATATTTTAGAAACAATTTTATTTTTGCAAACAGTTTTTAAATGATCTATTTAATTTACTTTTTGTAAAAATTACCTTATTAAAATTATTGTTAACACGTATAATTTTTTTGTATACCTACTATTTTTAATTTTTGTTTATTAAGAAGTCGGAGTCGGATTCGACTCCAAACTCTGATTCCAACTCCGACTCCACACCACTGTTAACGTAAGAATTAGAAAGAAGCAAAAAAAAAATCAAACAACTGACCATACGAGAAACAGAAAATACCTCAGAAAATAGAGAAAAATAGAAACTAAAAGAAATGATAGAATAGAAGGGTAGGATATTTGAAATAGAAACTATACAAGAGCTGAAAAGAGGGCATCTATAATACTCGTAGACTAATTATTTGTGAATGTAGGTATTATTAAAACTGAGCATAACTAAAAAACTGTAAAAGGACAAAAAAAACTAAAAAAAAAATAAAGAGAAAATACTTTGGTGAAACAACAAAAACACACAAAAAAAAAACAAAAAATAAAACAGAAGGCATACAAAAATCAGTGTAAAATAGCTAAAAGTAAATAGAAATAAAAAAATAAAAACAAAAGCATGGTTTATAGTTGTTTAGAAAAAAAATTGTAGAATAACGAGACAAACAAAAATCAATCTAGCAAAGCAAAAGCTATTTCAAAAGAAGGAATATAAAAAAAATTAAAAAATAATAAAAGAAACAAAAGCCCCAGATATGGATAAGACACAGAATGAAACGTGGTTGTATGGTGCAAAAAAGTTGATTGAGAGATTAAATGAGTTAATAAATGTCGTATGGAAAGAAGACTGTTTTGTATAGCCAATACACAAGAGTAAAAGCAAAAATTAGGTAAATAACTATAGAGGAATAACACTACTGGGCACGGCATACATGATCTACGTCATAATATTAAAAGAAAAGGTAAATAAAAACTTGGTATGAGTGAGATAATTCCAAGCCGGCTTGAGGAAAGGAATGATACTATGTATATATTCTACACCATAAAGTCAAAAACAAACTACCAGAGAAAAATATATGCATTATTCTTGGACTTAAATGCAGCATTTTATAGTGCGGATAGAGAAAAGCTGTAGATGTGTATGAAAGAGAAACGAATTAGCAAGTATCTGGTAAATAAAATAAAAAAAGACGTATGAGGAAACAGTAAACAAGGTGTGGGCTGATGAAAAAATAAGTAAAAAGTTTTGGTCAACAAAAGAAGTGAGACAAGACAGCTCAATAAACTTCAAAATGTTTGCGGTATAAACAAGGGAGATAGTAGTTTGTAGAAAAAAAATGTGGTCGCTAGCGTATGCCTACAACATGGTAATAGTTGCAAAAGAAAAAAAAAGAAAAAAATGATAAACAGTTTATAAACATATTTAGAAAAAATAAAAGTTAGAAATGAAAAAATAAACAAGAAGACAAAAAAATAAAATGAAATGGGCAAAGTATAGCGGAGGTAAAATCTTTTAAATATTCAAAATATGTATTTTGTATAAACAACAGCAAAAGCTAGCATATTAAAAAAATGGTAACAAGTGCTAGGTTTAAACAGAGAAACTCCAGCATATTTCGTGTTGGAAAAAATAAAAAAGATAAGTTAAAAGTAGGAAAAAAGGACAGATACACGAATGTAAAATTTTACTAAAACACATAAAAAAAAAACTACGAGCAATAAATGAAAGCCAGGAGAGATCAGAGAAAATATTGCAATAGAAATGGTAATCCTGGTCAAGATATTGAAAGGATAGGAAAAACTGAAAGACAATCATGGCACAAAGTTATAGAAAGAGATAGAACAAAAAAGAAAAATACAATTAACAAGATAAAAGAAGAGCAGATAAAAAAAAAGGTATTAAAAAGGTATTAAAAAGAGACGCAAGAGAGATAAAATGGATGAGGAAATTAAAAAACAAAAAAAGAAGTAGACAAACAAAAAGCAAACATTTTAATTGTCTTAATTTATAAAAATTATGATTTATTGTTTTGAGAAATTATAGTTAGATATGTAATTGTGAAGACACTTTTACAGCCAAAAGACACAAATTAAACGTATTATTATTAATTTTAAAAAGCGACAATTTAGCAATGAGCTTTCTGAAAATTTTGACAAACATCTTTAAAATGATCTCAGAAAAAACAGTACTATTTGGCAAACAAGCTATGGCTTTTACTGTTTTTTTTTTTTTACTTAACTTATTGAGCAGCTCACCTAATTTTCTCTTTTTTTTTTGGTAAACCAATTTTATAACTGTAACAACTACTGTTAAAACTAAAACTTTTGATTATTTTTTTATTACTTTGTAATGAACTTGCTATTTATTGATTTATAAACCAGACTTTCCTCTTAGACCGTTTCATACATTAATAGTCTTTTGCAAACTTTAGCAAATAAATTTAATTTAATTAAAAAAAAATAAAAAAATAACTTTAAAATACGTTAAATAAATACTTTTCTTATCCCAACAGTTGACATTTATAGCTACTCAAAAATCTTTAATTTAGACTATACCAAAAAAACCTATGTCATTATGGTATTGATACATAGACAATTTAATTGTTTGTTTACATCACAAAATTAAATTTACACTTAAAAGAAAACAAATAATCAAATTAACTGTATAAATCTTACTTTAATTTACAATAATAACAAAATTGAATTTAATATATTAACAAAACCAACTATATAAAGTCAGTTCTACAATTCCATTCAAATGCAACCATCTCATGGCACATGAGCAGTTTATTATGCTATGACACATAGAGAAATTTCATTTCAATTTTCATATCACAATCTTAATTTAGAACTTTGATAATTTATATAAAGAGTTGTGAGCAAAAACTCGAAAATTTGATATAGCAAACTGTTAACACACTTTTTCTCTTTCAAATAAGATTATGCGCAGCCTTCTACCTTAAAGTTTTAGGCACTTTTATTTTTGGCGTAAAACAATTTTTAGCAAAAAATTGCGTTTTTTTTCAAATTTTAACTATTACTCTCAAAACGCCGCTTTTAGGATAGAAATGATCAAAATAGAAAACTTTAATCAAAACCCAATCAGGTCTATAACACTTTTGAAACTTTTTTACATTTTAAAAGGTCAGTGTGGAAAAACGATAGACTCGTAGCAAGGCAACGCGTGTCAGAAAAAAACAAAAGAGACTCGGGAACAGCTCCGACTCAACAGGGGCAACACTGTAGGTGTGTTTCATTTGAGCACTTCATGCACCCGGTGCGCTAAAAGAATTTCAAAATTGTACGGATAGTAGCGTCTCACACTTGTCAAACAAACCAAAAAATATTCGGAATTTGTAGGACGTTCTATACCTCAAAAACACATAAATTTAAAAATACCAATGAAAGTGAATTAAATTATATTAATAAATATTAATAATTAGTGGTGCAAAGTAGTAAAGAGATAGACAATCAAATATTGTTTAATAAAAAACAGAGGTCCAAAGCGACCAACCAAATACAGACAATTGTTTCGGTTTTTACAAATTCTCATCAGTGCATCTTAGTGGTACGGCAACGCTTAATGGTAAATGGTGAATACGACTAATTGATTTACGTGCTGTGAAGACAAGTTATATAATAATTGGTGGTGCAAAGTAGTTGTAGCTTCCATCATGCTTCAACCATATAAACCGAATATCATATATAACTTATTTCATCTGTAGAAGGTTTTCGTAAATCCGAAACTATGTATATGTGCTATATATTTTGCAATAGCTCAAAAAAACATTCAAATAATCGTAAATCTGTACTAAAACTAAATAGAAACTGTCCAAATAAATCAACAACACTGAGCAAAACCTTTATGTACATTCACAAATATTTTACAGAAGACGATAAAAACGTTATACTTCAAGTATAGATAAAAAAGTTTCATATTTTATCTTTCTGAGTTATTATGAATCAGAATATGCTAATTAGAATAAACTGAAAGATTTGAGATATGTGCACGTACGTATAGAACAACCCCGGTTTAAATGAGATAAAACCTTTTTCACAAAAATGCAAATACGAGGTTTTGCACTTTTACCAACAATAAGATATGCCGACAACACGTTGTTTTTGGTCAAACCAAACAAAGAATTACAGGCACTTGTAAATTGCACAATACAATCAAGCAGAAAATATAGTCTCAACCTAAATGTAAAAATGATAAAATAATTAATTTTGTCTAAAAACCTCAGTTTGGCGGTTAAGAACGACTACATAGAACAAGTCTCAGTGCAAATGCACAAGCTATATCACTATTTATAAAGTTCAAAAATACCCTATGCAGTCACAATTTGAAAATAGATCTACAAATGAAAATGTTAAGGTGTTATGTGCTTCCCGTTCTTTTGTACGATGTTGAGGCCTAGACACTTACAGAACGTCTACTTAAACAATTAGAAACCATTGATTTTTAGATGTACCAAGTAATGCTAATTATTTGCTAGATAGATAAAATTATCAACCAAACAGTCGTCCAGCGGCAATGTATTAACAAAACTTTAGTCAGACTCGTCCGGAAAAGCTATTTACAAGATCATGATTATGGTCAAGACACAACAAGAAAAACATAATTTAAAAATATGTGTATAAAACGTAGCAAACTAAAAATATTCTAGAAAACACCAAATAATTTGCTTATAATTCAAGGGAGTATTCCTTAGTCTATTCTAAAAATATTTTGTTGGTTTGTTTTCTGAAAAGTCTTTTTGTTTTGAAGATACAGGGTGAACAAAATTTTTGACAACCATATTTGATATTTGTTGAAATTATTAATGCAAATGATAGTATGACGTACGCCAATGAGTATATAAAGTATAAACAATTAATAAGTTTATCATGTACAAAAAAAAAATTGAAACGGCACAACCACATTTAAGTTTGGTACGTCCGTCATTATTTAACAGCAAATAAAGCAAAAAATAATAACATTCCAAATTAAGCGTAAATATATGCTCATTCGGAAATAATAAAATCTTTGCTCATTATTATAAAAAAACAATAAAAAAGGAATTAATAAAACTAATTTTATGAAATAGAATCAAAAGCAATCCAAATATTTACCGATCTGTGACCTAATGAGTCATAGGTCTGTAATTATTTGGTATAATGAGTAGATCATTAGTTAATCATCAACAAGTGTCAATTAAAATATGTTAACTCTTAATTTTTGATTTGTTTTTGTTTACTGAATCAAATTTCAAAAGCACCGGCTTTACTTTTGAGACACTTTGTATTAATAAAATTATAAAAGTTTTAAATTAGATTATAATATAAAATAGAGTATGGATGACCTAGACCTAGTCTATAATGCAAAACTTAGCAAAAAATATAAATCAAAATGCAAAAAATTAGCTGTAATGGAAAATTTGTTCAAGTGTCACTAAGACAAAGAAGTTGGAATTTGTGCAGCAAAATTTAAAATTTACTTTACTAAGATAAACAATGTCATAAAACTATGGCGTTCTATGTTGAAAAAAAAAAATTGTTAAAATTATAAATCTGATAAGGGAACATTAGCATTAAAAACCAATACAGCTTATTTGTTGTCTTAGTAAAATAAAAAAAAAATAACAACGGTTTAGTATGGATGCAGGAATTTTGCGGTTTTTGGCCAAACCTCAGACTGGTTTTAGACAAAACAATGGTAGCGTTTTTTTTTTAATTTAAAGAAAGCTTATAACATGGCTTAAATTTTTTATGCTAGATTGCAAATTTAAAATAACTCAAAAACATTCTACTTAAAGAATGGTGTTTTTTAAGAATTAACAATTAGTGTCACTCTTTACGCAATCGTGGCAAACGTTGTTACCGAATTGGCGGTTACATCACCAAAGACAAAGTAGACAAAAATGCAGAAATGAAATGATTGTTTAACTACAACAAATACCTTGTACTTGCATTTTTGTCAGAAAACCTCACCAAATTAAATACAAAATTAAGCTTACTGTTAGTAAGCACAGCTTCTTCTTTCTATGTTTAAAAAACTACTTTTGTCTGAACGCCGGCTCATGTGGGTATTGCGGGCAACAAGTTGGCCAATTGGCCTGGTAATTAAAAAAAAAAAGGTCATTGAGAATTAGTAACAACTATGCTACTGCTTAAAAATTAAACTGAAAAAAAAAAAGTTTTCTGCTATAGTGGTCCGCTAGGTTTTAGTATTCTTAAATTAAATACAACATCCCTTTGTGTTGGAATATATTTATTAACTAACTAAAAATGATCAATTCTTACAAAGAAACTTTACATACAATAAAAACTAAACATGATAAAATAAAATAAATAAAATGCATTCTTTACAATAAATATATATGTATGTAAATCAATATTATATACATACATATATGACATTTGCGACAGCAAAAAAGTCACTGGTAGTTCTCAGCAGGAGAGATTAGGTCGGATTAGTTAGGTTACATTCTACAAGCACTGTGAAGTCTAAGCTGTACAACAACTCGGCTATATAAACTATATAAAATAATGGCAAGCTGCAAAATATTTAAAAATCAAATTTAAAAAAATAATAAACAATTTATAACATGCTTGTTTTGTGAAAATAAGTATCATATAAAATGTGCAAAGTTACAGCCACACACGAATAGTGTGGCCTGTGCAATAAGCAACTTATAGCATTTTTGATTTGTGCTTACATTTTAAACATTTCATCGGCGACGTTGTTCTGGGATTGAAAAATGCTAAAACGGGCAAAGACATGAGTTTAACCACATTCAACATAATTTTTGTGTATACTAAGTTGCCTATTATACAGGCCACACTATTCGTATCTAGCTGTAAATGAAGATAGTTTCAAAATCTTTCAACTAAATCAACTTATAAAATTTGTGTGCAATAATTGTAATGGATTTTTTAGATATGTATACAGATGTTTTGTGTGATTATTTACTTGTGCTTTAAGGCATACAGTATTTTTATTGTTTTATAAATTGCCTATTTCTATATTTTTTAGTATGACACAATTGACAGAAGTATGCTTTGCTTATAGAATGTTTGAAAATGAACGATGTATCAGAGCAAGTAATAGAAGCAGTATAAAAAATATATAAGGAAACTTGGTGACGAGTAAAAGTGGGTGAATGTAGAAGTGAAAGGTTTAGAGTGACTAAAGGGTTACAACAGGGATGTTTGTTAAGTCCTTTACTATTTAATATATATATATATATATATACGACAAGTCTAGAAAGTGTAAATATCTGCAACATTACACCTGTGTTGTAAAGTATCTAAGTCGTTAGTCAATTTTGGATCAACAACAATCCAAATAACTTGTTTTTAAATAAAGTTTAAAAAAGATACTATAGTTTTTGATGCTCCTCCCCATACTTGGGAACAATATTCAATACAAGAATAAAAATACCTTTTGTATACAGCGTGTTTCAAAACATGTGTCGGAAAATAAAGGGTAGGATTTCTTGGATAATTATAAGAAAAAAGTTTTTATTAACATAGTTCCGCAAACGCACCGTTTTTGAAATACAAGGTGTAAAAAAAATTAATTGTTTGACAATATCTTAGGAACGAAAAGAAAAAGTAGCAACATGACCACAAAACTTTTATTTTACAAGACTAAGCAATAACATAAAAAACAAGAAAAATCACAATAATTGTTGAAATTTACCTCCTCCTACGGTAACGCAGGTTTACAACCTACGTCTTAGTGACTGACGTACACGTTCAAAAATGCCTGGAGTGTTTCGTATTGTATTGCAGAATGCAATAATGCGATTTCTTAGTTCTTTATAAGTATTAACTGATGTAGTGTAAACTAAACTTTTTAAGAGACCTCACAAAAAAAAATCTAAAACATTTAGATCTGGAGACTGAGGAGATCAAGCCTGTGGGCCTCCTCAACCTATTCAACGGTTCATATACTGTTCATTTAAGAACTGACGCGCAACTAAACTAAAATGTGCAGAAGCACTATTGTGCATGAACCACATTTTCTTTCTTAATTGAACCGAAACGTCCTTTCAAAGTCCTGGCAGAGCAAGGCAAAAAATATGGAGCTATTAAATGGTCTCCTACAACACCTGCCCAAACATTAACAAAAAATGTTTGCTGATGATGGCCTTCCATTATGGCATGTGGATTTTTGTCGGCCCATACATGATTATTATGGAAGTTCATAATCGCAACGTGAGAAAAATTTGCTTTGTCCGTAAATAAAACTTGTTCTAAAAATCGAGAGTTTTGCGCAATTCTTTCTTGAAACCATTGACAACACATAGCCAATCTTTGCGGAAAATCTGCTGGTAAAAGAGCTTGTATTTGCTGTATGTAATAAGGATATAACATTGAGCTTTTTATTATCCTCCATACTGCAACGTGACTAAGGTTTAAGTTTAATGCTATTCTTCTAGTGCTAGTTGATGAATCGTCTTCGATTTCTTGAAAAACATCTTTTTCAATTTGCGAAGGTAGCAGGCGAGGTCTCCCATTTCCTGCAGCTCTTTTATGTAGACTTCCAGTTTGATGTAGACGTTCGTGAATACGAATGAATGTTTTTTCATTTGGTACCTGTCGGTTTGAAAACATTTCTTGATAAATTCGACGAGCACATCTCGCTATCACTGTAATTATTCATTTTGCTATCATCACGCAAGCAAAATACTAAGAATGGGCAAATTAATTGGGTAATAAAGATAATAAGTTCCCGCGATATTGAATCCTTTTGAAAAAAGGTTATTTAACAACTTAACGACAATTGTCAATAACTCAAATGCATAAAACAAATGCATAAACGCTGGCGACTAGATCAAAAACAAATGTTTTTATTAACAACAAAACATGTTGCTACTTTTTTTCATGTTTTCTATTATAAAATTCCGTATTTCTTTAAAACGGTTTACGTTAGAGCATTTGACTAAGAGTACATTTTTTGTGTAGAAAATATTGGTGGTTCACAATGTGTTCAGAATGCCAATTTTCAAAGTTTCATAAAAATTATATATAAATACCTCACGCAACCCTAAAATCTCCGTCAATGACACATGAAAAAATTGAATAAACGCTTAAAAAGTAGCTAATATTATTGCTAATATGTGAACAAAAGCTGAGTTTTGTATCTTAAACGGTTCCTGAAATATTGTCAAAAAATTAAAAAAAATAAATTTTACACCCTGTATCTTGAAAACGGTGCGTTTGCAGAACCATGTTAATGGGAACTTTTTTTTTATAATTAGCTAACCAATCCCACCCTTTATTTTCCGACACTTTTGAAACACCCTGTATATGCAAAACATGAACAAGTACAAAACTTTTTACATTTATTAAGAAATTTTAGTTTTTTAGATACTTTCAAAGCTATGTCATTAACATGGTCGTTCCAAAAAAGATTATGCAAAATTGTTACCCGTATAAGACAAATTGAAGAAGAGTTGGATATAGATTTGTTTAGTTTAATATTTGGTATTGATGATATCTTAGATTTTCATTTTAAAACAGTTAGATGTTAATTTTTTTAGAGTTAAAATTGACCATGTTGAAAATGCCTTATTCAAATATTGTTTTCAGGTCTTTGTTTATAGATGCTACAGATTTTAGCTTAGAAAATTCAAGACGTTTTACCATATTTGTTGATTTGGTTTTTGAAAAGTATAAAGTATGAAGAAATTATCATCTACAAAACTATGAATAAGACTTTTAATAATTTGAAAAAGTTCATTAATCTAAATCAAAATTAAAGTTGGCAAAAGATCAGACCTTTGAAGAACACTAGCATTTATAATTTTAAATCAAAATTGAAACTATCAATTCTATCTATATTTATTTTATTGTTAAGAAAAAAATTTATAAGAAGGATGCCATATCTTATCAAAGCTTTAAAAATGTCTAGAGCTGCCGCAAGGTTTTTTCCATGTTTGTCTTAGGTAGAGTTTTATTTGTGACTAACATAAGTTAGAAAATCTATTGTTAAATGTTTTGATCAAAATTCATATTGAGTATCTGAGATGAAGTTATTTTGTTCTAAAAACTTGACAATGTGGAAATTATTAAAATTTTTCAAAAAAATTTGACGTGTTAGACAATAATGCAATTGGTTTATAATTTAAAAAATCAGACTTGTCTTCCATTTTTGGTATAGGTTGAACTTTTACAATTTTTCAACAATTTGGGGATGATTCTTTTTTGTATGTTAAGGCAAATATTTTAGTCAGAAAGAGAGCTAACTCATTTGCAAATGTATTAAGAATATGTGAAATTTCATCTTTACCGGACGCCTTTCTGGTATTTAATTTAAAAAGATATCTTTTGACAACCCGTTGGCTAAAATAAATCGGACCCATTATTTTACCTCTAACCGGCATTGTAGGTACAGCAATAGAAGGGTTTTGCAAATTGGTTTTGATCATTTTGAAGAGAAGGTAATAAAGTTTGTGTACTATTTTGCAATAAATTTTAGGTTTTAAAGAAAGTTTTGTTGTTTATAAAAAGCTGGGAAAATGGGATTGGGATTTGTTTTTATTAATTCTATTTTTTCAGATTGTATTAGATTGTCCACAATGTTTACAAGCTTTTTTATAATCCTATTTAGCCTGTTCAGAACAATTACTGATTATTTTTGTAAGCGCTTTTTGCTTCATATTAACTGTCTGTTTTGCCTGATTTAAAAACAAGTACTTTTGTTTTGGTTTAATAACAAAGATTTTCTGCTGCAATATGTGGATCCTTAAAAAATAAACAATGAGTAGTTTTTGAATGATCAGATTTTCTTAAACTTTCTTCACAAGTCCATCACGCGGAAATATGTAGATTATTGAATAAGTTGGGTAAGATAATGAAAAGCAGCAAACATCATAGCTTATAGCTTGTTGTCCAGATAGTGTTGTAGAAGATGAGTCACTTAACCATTTAGTATTATATACATTAAAATCTTTTTACAAAATTATTTTGGCGTTTTAATGTTTACCTTGAAGAAGCTTGTCAAAACTTTCAAAAAGGTCATAAAAAAGTCTGGAGTTGCCGTATTTGGAAAACAGTATATGGCTTTTACAAAAATAGTCTTATCGGAAAGATTTAGTTTCAGAAAAACACTTATACTGTTTAGTTTAAGAATTGCAGTTCAACTTACTTGTAAAACAGCATTGCGTTACCACTTCTTACATAAAAAGTGTGATATTAGTTATTATAATTTTTGTAAACTGTCTTTTTGTCTAGTGAGATTCTAAGCACACTGATATAGAATACATTACACTGGCGTATGTATCTCACACTAGGTGAAAAAGCAATTTACATAAAATACATCATTTATTAAATTTAAATTCAATTTCAGTTTAGTCAAGTTATTTATTAATTTTGGTTATGTGAATCTGATTATGTGTAACAATCTATGTATTTTATATTTAGTAGTAAATATTTTGATAATGTTTTTTGATAGATTATTTGCATACTTATAATAAAAATTATTTAATTTTTACATCTGATTATAATTAATTTATATTCTCATGTGTACAAACTTTGTTTTAATTATTTTTTTAAATATATTTTTAACTAGGTTGAATGTATATTATCGAATAACTCACATCTCAAAGATTGTAAAAGAGCCGCTGTACCAATTATCTTCAGCTGCTCGGCATCATAGAGATCTGATAGCCACCGGTAGCTTGCAATCCGAACTCAATTTGATTTCCAGAGTCTTATATCCCATGGGATTCTAATCTGGTCTAAGCTCGACCTGCAAGTGGCCACGATATGATGCCGCTATATGGTGCCGTATGATGCGGCGAGTTAGCGAGAGCAAAACTCAATATTCAGCCGACTGGAAACCTTATTAAGGCTGCCACTCAGACGAGACCGAACACGTCATATCGTATGCAGATGGGCAAGACTAAACTAACTCCGCTCTAGCAATTAAGGATGTTGCTAATGTGTGCGGACACACCTCACTCGGAAGCTTTGTTTATGTCACTCACAGGTATAATCATCGGCTTTAATTATTAACCATATACCGACATCACGTGACCATGAAAATTGATTGTTTGTTTGGATCTTATCTTGATATGCTTATTTTATATTTCCATAAAAACAAATTTTATGAATAATAGATTTGCCTTTTAGAGGGTTTCGTAAGTCGTGTTAGGGCTTCACTAACTTCTTTCTTATAACCCCTCGCATTCATATTATTAAGCTATATATGTGTATTTGCCCGTATATCTCCATTTTCCTGAGTAATAGCACCTACTACTTTATATCATTTTTCACATTTTTTATTTATAGATCATAAATTGATTACCTGAGAAGAGTTTGCATTTGCTCAAAAATATCATCAATCAATTATATAATCGAGTTTTAAAAATTGACGTGTAAATTACATAAAAAATCAATATTCAATGAAATAAAGTTATAAAAGAATTATTAGTCTTTCTTTTATTTTTGTAAAATATTAAATTGTTATATATTTTAGCACCGTTGTTAAAAAAAGTTTATTTCTAGAACTCTCATGTTCAAATCCGTAAAATTATTTATAAATTAATTTACTTTTGTACTCAACGCTTATATTTTAATCAATAATTTTGGATAAATTTTATGAAAAATATATTTATGTTAAAAACTAAATTTTCTTTAAAATGAAAATGTTAAATGTACTATACTTTCATATACATTTTCTGATTGGTCGGTCGGTGATAAGAGGTTCATATGTCAACATACTAGTATACGAATCACCTGCCGGTGCAAAATTTATATAATTATTTATTTTGTTTATACTGATAAATTATTATTGTACAAAATTTGATTTTTTAAATAAAGTTGCTTACAAATTAGGTTATGTCTACTAAATAATTTACAAAAATACTAGCGCGCCCCAAATTGCTGGCACCCGTATTCTATAGAAAGTATAAAGGCAGCAGTTTTTTAGAGCTCACGTAGTGTTAAATAACGCTCTTATACAACACCTTAGTTGAAGGCAATTCCCCAGACTCATGAAGTTCTAGCTGACTCTAAGACGTTAGGCACGGTGTTCATTTTTGTATTTATTTTTTTATTCATTTTTATCAATTCTATAATTGTAATTCATATATATCAACAAAGTATTTATTTTTAGAAAGCTTGTGGCGGTACGAACTTAAAACTATCTTATTTTGTGCTTTAAGGCGAGCATTGGAAGAAGTGAAGGGGGAACCTGAATTTTATTACACTTTAGTGCGACAGATAGAAGTAAAACTGCAGAATTGTTAGCACTAGAAACTGGTATCGACCTGAAATCCTGCGGGATTCGCACGCCAACAGTTTCGATATCGTCAGAAATAACTTACCAGAAACTTTAACATAAATTCTTATACGCCTTCTTCTAATGAAATATGTATACATAGATAAGTTCTTTTCAATTTTATCTTGAAGTTGCATCATTTTTTAAATGATAATCGTAATAGATAAGGACGGGCCCGCCCATTGATAATAAAATCCTTTAAATAGAAAATGCATTTCCATTAATATTGGAACAGGCTTATTCCGACAAGTTAACGTATCGAATGCCAAGAGGGTGGTTGTATCAAAAGGGGCCTACTAACGGAATAAAATACAGTTCTTTCAAATGGCATGTATGCAAGACGCCAACACATGCAAATTCGTTGCTGCAGTACTCAACCACCTCTCGGGTTCTTTATAAATTGATTTTGTTCGTCTGTCCTATGAGAATTTAGAGTGGAATTTCTCACATACACACACATCACACAGAAAACAAATAATTTCGATATGAATATAAATATGAACACTAATTATAACTTAATGTAAAATAACGTTGTGTGCTTGTATGTTTTACATTAGGGGTTAAAACTAATTAGAATTAAGCATTTTGGGAAGTTTATAACATTATAAAGTTTTAGTCAAGGCCATATATAAAACATGTCACCGGCTACTTCACACCGCAACCTCTCCCCGTACCTGTCTTAATTAAGTGAATTTATGAGTCACACCCTGTCCGATAACTGATAACGCTTGTAATATATTCAGCAAACTTTACGATGTGTTTTTATCTATATCGCAATATTTTGAGTAGAGTGACGGAAGCCATAACAAATCAGCCGCGCCCTGATGGTGGCGTCAAGCACCTTCGCTAATTACACGTCACTGAGGGGGGCGCGCCGGACTTGCCGTCGGCATCATCTGATAATGTCATTTCTGTTTTACTGACATCGAACACTGCACAATTGCAAATATAATTTGTTGGTAGCAGCTTTTCATAAAGCACACATTCACATTAAACTCATCAACCGTCAATCTTTTTTATTGCAAAATAAAATGTTTCATAACGCCATAAAAACTTTACTATCAATTTTTAGATTTAGTGTAATTAAATTGACATTTACCATTAAGTTATGTTGTAATATATTAGTATATAAAAATAATAGATTAGGTAATACATTTTGTCTTATTATATTTAATTAATACTACAATAACTGTTACGTAAATTTAATTGGTATATTTGACCTTAGCGGGTCAACCTAGTCTTAACCAGGCACATTTTTTTTGTACCATAAAATAAAACGAGATATTAAAAGTATGTTAATTTATTTTTTGCTAAAGTCATAAAGCAAAACAAATTATATTGCATACAATGGTATAAACTACTTAAAAAATCTATTGTCATATATTTCAAATTAAAACAATGCAGATGTAGTCTTACTAAAAAGACTTAACAAATCTAAAAAATTGTTTAATAAATTAGTATTGCAAAAAAATATAGATAACATTAAGTAGAACCTGAATATAGAGAATAGTTATACATTTGTATCTGTTAGAATTTTTTTTGTGTTTTTGTATGCATCTATAATTAAAATTACAAAAAATGTTGAACAGAAATACATTTCTTCTATTTTTTTCTATTATTTTATTTCACTTCTCTTTTTACTACTTATGTTATTAAAAAAAATTATATTATTATCATTTACTTACCTTCACTGCTCTCATAGTTAATTCAATTATGCCTAATTCGCTGCGCGGTAAGTTTTTTATATATAATTAATAAGATTGACATATTTATGTTTATTAATAGAAGTTTTTACATTTTTATGCGCATAACCTTCTCAATTGAAATTACGTTTCAGGTTTTTTTAGTTTAATTTAATTTAATAAAGAAAACTGCATCACATTAATTTTCAACTCAGACGCTGGTCTTATTTTTGGCTTTGTCACAATATCAATCATTTTGAACAAAACAGAAAAGTTAAACATCTGTATATTTTTAAATTTACTCTTTATTCTTTTTAAAATTGGACTTGATGCATTTAAAAAAAGTTCCTCAATTAAAAGGACAGAAGCCTAACTTAGGAAAGTTGATTCTATATCAAATACCAAAATATTTAAACACACTGGTCTTAAAAGTAAACCATGCAAAAGATGATTAAGCGCTGGTTTAAAAAGTTATAGCATAAAAACATAAGATAATGAACTAAGTTAATATTAATAATTTAGTAAAATATCAAAATTATTAGAGAGCAACTAAGTACCAAAAAACTGGTTTAAAATTACATTGGAATTACAGTACACAAAACATAAGACAAATAAAAAAGTTTACTGGATTAACATAAAGTATCTGTAAAAAAAGTTAAATAAATATTTAGAAAATTTAATAAAAGACCTGTTTGCAAAAAAAACATAGACATACAGTTTTGGTTGCTGTCAGAACTCATTTGTAAAAGACTGCATGCTTAAAAAAGTATTTTAAACAAAATAGTATAAACTATAAAAATAAATAATGAAAATGAGTATTATAAAGTATTTAATATGATTAATAGTAAAACTTAGTACAATATATTATACAGGATAAAATAGTAAGATAAATAAAATTATTAGTGTAAAAAAGTTTAAAGATCTTTTATAATAGAAATACTGTTTGACATTTAAAATTGGTATAAATGTATAAAATGTCAATGTTATTTGATGCACATTACTGGACACTAAATTAAAAGATCACAGACGGTAGGTGAGCCTTATGTAAATTCAAATATAGCACAAATAATAATAATGGCAGAAGTGTTGCAAGAAGTTCATAATTTAGTAAGTTCTTTAAAAATAAATTTAGTTGCTATAGATCGCTCTGGTCTATTAAGAAATGTATCCTTTGTTTTCTCAAGATACTTAAAATTGTAATAGAAATAGAACAATTTTGCCTATTTATAAAAATCCATAATTTACAATACGTAAAGAAGCTATGCTACACCCCATTTTGCCTCAAACCCAAAACGTTTTAAGATCAGCCAGGCTTGCTGAATGGAGATGAGAGTAAGTAAATACGTAACGTACCGACATATCATAATTTAATTTTTTCTAAATGTACTGGTAAAAAATAAATCGATTATCAAATTATTTGTAGAAGCAGCAATAAAGCCGCAGTTGCTCTTAAATACACGTTCATAAATAGGTAGATTAATTTTGCAATAATAAAAGTAATTAAAACCTGGAAAAACTGACAAAGATAAAATAAGAACAAAAATAATAAAACAAATACCTGATTCAGGTTACCCAGAGAGAAAATCAATTTTTTTTAACCAAAAATACCAAAACAACTTAATTCCGCAATATTGCAATACTTATACACAAGTGATGTTTGTTTCGATCAAGAACAGAATCCGCTTAAGCGATGTCACTTGTAGAAAAGTATACGGTAAAAAGACCGATCTTCATGGCCGCAACATGATCTGCCAAAGGCATTTTTCTCTGCGCATGCCCTACTCAAAATAAGTAAAATAAAAAGAGACAGGATACTTAAAAAAAAGGATATATCAGAATAAAAGAGTATGAAATAATAAAGAAAATAATAAAACAAAATGAGCAAAATAAAACACATTGATTAAGTTATTAGCAAAAGAAAATAATATTACCATCTGCACGTTACGCCACTGGTAACACTGCCATGACGTTAGCTACACCAGGCTCTGTAACTGTCAAAATAAAAACATTGTGACAGTTTATTTAATTATTTAGTAAATTGTGTATAGTGATTTAAATAGTAAACAAAGTAAGTACTAATGATAAGGGAATTGTTTACTATAATCCCGGTTCCCCGATTTTAACAAAATATTTTTTTTATGTTCTATATGTGTATATTTTACTAAAATTATCTCGTTCTTGTTGTTAAACAATTTTAAACAACAATTAAAATTATGTTTTTGACACATTATTAGGTAACTTTTGTTACAATGTTGCTTAAAGTGAAGTGTGTATTTAAACATAAAAAGCTATACTCATTCTAGTTAGCAAATATGGTTCACATAATAATGTGTGAAATCGGATTTTTAATTGTGGTTTAAAATTGTCTAACAAAAAAAACGAGTCAAATTTTTTGTAATTTTAGTATAATTTACACATTTCGAACCAAAAAAAAAATTTAGTAGAATTTGGTGAACCGGAATTATGGTAAACTTTTACCTTGGAATTAATTGAGACTTAAAAGCAATATTAAATTTGAAATTGTAAAGAAATAAATTAGTTACTGAATTAATGTTTTTATAAAATTTCAGGTTAAGAAGAACAGTCAATGAAATAATTAAAAGATGTTGGATTATAAGAAGATATTAGAGAAGGAAAATAAAACTAGGCCAAGTGAAGGATATAAAGAATAACAGGGAAATAGAAATGATAAGGAAAAACCAATCGGCCACAGAAAAAACATAAACCGTAGGTTAAATTAGTTAAAATTATGAATAACATATCATTATTAAAAATTTAGCCATAACCATAAAGACCAGATATCACTGCAATACATGTGCAAATCTTTTACAAATAAAATCATCATTGCAAAATCTCAAATTAATACTTATGTTATTTTTAGTTGTATTATCCAAGTCGGCAACCCAATTAACATCCCGACTACTAAGGAAAACAACGATCATGAATGGAAATTAATAAAGATAAGTATATAATAAATATTATATTACTTTAATTAATTAATGCTAGTCTGTTTTAAATCTGAATTTAAGGCAAAACATTTAAAAAAAATTTACTTTAATAAAGCAAATATATTAAACACATGATTCTACTTGCCTTAACTATTTTTTTTTAATAAATTTATATTTTGAAAGTTGGGACAAACTGGCTTACTCGTAACACTTAGTTCTATCAAAACTCAAGGGTATATTTTTTTTAACTTCAAATTTTGATATTTTGAAATTACTTAATATGTCACAACAACAAACAATTACAAAATTTAAATAAAAACACCCAACTATTTTAATTATTTTATTAAGTAAGTATAAAAGATGTAAAGTTTGTCAAAATCCAATTAAAATTTACCGTACCGTGTTGATTTTGATTATTTTTATTGAAAATAAAGTTAGTCTTAAACTCGCGGCCTCTAATTCCTCTACCATCAAACTGAAATAACATTGAACATTTGTTTCTGATTTTTTTAAAATTTTAAAATGTGATATTTAGAAATTACTTAACATGTCACAACAACAAAAAAACATCTGAAAATTTTAACGAGTAAAAAAAATCACATTGAAGTTAAAATTAATAAAATAAATAAGCAGTCTGTAATTATTGACCTTAAATATTTTTGGCTTATAAATCTTAAGAAATGCTGAAATTAGAAATTTATTTTATGTATTGGAGTACGATTAACACAATTTTTCTTAAAAGTTTTGGTTCTACATCTCTTTGTGAATAATTGTTAGAATTCCTTGTACTACGAGCAAATAATTGTTTAGATGGCAATATGTTTTGTATTTATTTTGTTTGAACAATGTCCATCTGCAACATTACGCCGATGTTGTAAAGTCAATAGTAAATTTTGGATTAGAAATGATTTGAATAACTTGTTTTTAAATAGAATATAAAAAAGATAGTGTAGTTTCAGATGCTCCCCCTTATACTTGCAAAAATTATGCAAAAATTAAAATAAAATTTTAATATGGATTTGTTATTTAGTTATTAATAGATATTTTAAAACAGTAAAAGATAAAATTGACTAAGTTGGACGTATCTTATTCTGATATTGTTTCAAAGCCTTTATATATAAATGCTACGGATTCTCACCTAGAAATTTCAAGACGTTCTGCCATATTTACTATTATAGAAAGTATGAAGTATGAAGGGTGCTATCATCTGCTAAACTATAAATAGAACTTTTGTTGTTTGAAAAAATTCATAATTGTAAGCCAAAAATAAAGTTGGCCAAAAAGCAAATTGTTGAAAAACACAAGCACTTATCAGAGTTAAAACTATCAATTCTAACTATAATATTGTATTGTTTTAAGCTATTAAATAATACCAAAAAACTTGTCAGTAAAATTAAGATGCCCTAATAAGTTATTTTGTTCTAAGGAATTTTCTCTATAATTTAAAGTAATTCTTTGTTGTCTCTTTTTTTAGATACAGTTTGAATATTTACATAATTTCAGCAATTCTTTTTTTATGTTAAAGCAAAAAAAAATTTTAAAATAAAAAGTCTTGGTATTGATCTAATACAATCTGAAAAAGATAGGATTAACAAAACAAAGCTAATCAAATTTTTGAGCTTTCCATAAACAACAAAAATGTCTATTGTTATTGTAAGATAGTTTAAAATCTTCGAGATTTCTTCTTTGAAATGATTAGAACAATTTAGTTACTAATCCAAAAATAAAACAGAAAATTTTGTAAATCAATTTGCATCTAATTTTTCTACTCTAAATGCTCCTACTGTTGTTCTTACAATGCTGGCTAATAGTAAATTGATGAGTCAAATTCATTTAAAGCAACAGGTTTTTAAAAATATTTTTTTAATTTAAATACGAGAAAGCATCAGGTATAGATAAAATAGACTAAAATAGTTGCTTTATCATACAAAAAAGAAACATTTCCAAACTGTTGGAAAATTGCAAATGTTTAACCAATACCTAAAAAAGGAGACAATTCATTAAATTATAGACCAATTACATTATTGTCCAATCTGTCAAAAAAAATTTTTATATACAAACAGAAAGAAATCGCACGACGTCTAGAAAAGGTCAATCTACCGTATCATATATTTTAAAAAGGTATCAAGAGACTTGACATTTCAACAAAAACTCGGGCAAGGGCACAAGAGGTGTACAACAGCCATTGATAATCAATTTTTGATACTTAATTCTACACAAAACCGCACATTGACATCGACGCATTTCAAAAATAATCTCCTAAATCTTAGACAAATTAATGTAAGTTTAAAATCAGTTAGGCAAAGATTAAAAGACGCTGTCCTAAAACCAAGACGTGCGGCCAATGTCTTCTTCAAACTAACAAAACTTTTCAAAAATTCAATTATGGAAGCCAGGCGGGCAAAACCACGTCTACAGAAGAGTTGAAGAACAATCTCATAGAGACCGTTAGTTTTGGAAGTGGCGGTATAATGCTTTGGGTAGGTATTAGTTAAGAAGAACGCTCCAAACTCGTAAAAGTGATTAAACAAATGACTATTGACTTGTATATTAAAAATTTACTAGAAGATCATTTTGTGCATCATTTGGCGAAAATATAAAAAATTCATATAAATGCACGATAACGCTCAACCGCATGCAGCTGGCACAATGACTAATTATAGCAATGCAGTTCATATTCAAAGATTAGATTGGCCACCATAAAGCTCAGACTTAAATCCAATCTAACATGTGTGGTATTATCTTAAGTGCCGCATACGACAAAGAAATCCTGTTTAAACTACAATAGAATAGCTTCGGTATATTGCGCAAGAAAAGTAGAACGCAATTTCTCAAGAATATATTCAAACTTAACATGGCAGTTTGCCAAAAAGAATGCAAACAGTAATTACAGCTTGAGGAAATACTCGTTACTAACTATGCACTTACTATAATCAAAAGACTTGTCTTTGCTATCTAGTGACATTTAAATATAAAGTAAATATTCTTAATTTTGATAACATTTAATAATAATGCTTATTCTCCTTATAATAAATATACAGTTTACAACAGAAGATTGGGGATGGTTTAAGTTTCTTGAATTTTACAATTCTACTTGTTCTTCCACCATACCATAACTTATAACTAACTTAGCCTAAGTAAATTACAAAATAACTATAATGTTAAACAAATTAAAAACATATAAAAATATTTAAAATAAAATAAAGTAAAGCACATCAAATAAAATAAAATATATCACAAATAGCACAAATAGCACAAATAATATAGAAAAAATAAAAAGAAAGAAAACAATCGGTAAATATCTGAAAGTACAAATTTAAAAACTTATTGCTAAATTGAGCAACTGATAAAGTATTAACTTCTGATTTATTGCTGTTGTAGATAATTGCTATCTGATAGAAAAAACTTCTTTTAAATAACTCTGTTTTATAAATTGGTATGGATAACAATGATTTCTTTCTGATATTTATGTTAAGAACTTTTGTTCTATGTTCAGCTTAATTAAAGAGTAAACTAGGAGTTTTGAAGATTATTATTTTATGTATAAATATTTTAGTATAATATTCTCATCTTTGATTTATTGTTATCATATCAAACCGGTAAGTTTTCTAAATTTTGATACGGATTGTTTTTCTTAAATACCGTAAATTAGTTTAACGCAGCTATTCTGTATTTTTTTAATCCAATTTTTATCTTTAACATCAAGACAAAACCGTATAAAGCAGAACAATAGTTAAAATGACTTAGAACAATACTATCACAAAGCAATTTTTTTGTTTTTGTATTAAGTGCGCGACGACTAATATAAATATTTTTAAGGTTGCAAAAAGCTTGTTTAAAACAAGTTGATATATGCGTGTGAAATGTTTAAGTTCTGTTCTGCAATTGCAATGTCTTTTGATTTTCCAAAAAATACAATATTAGATTTTGATGGATTAATAGTTTATCCATGTTTGTTTGATATATTTACAACATTTTGTAAATTTAAGTTCATTTAATTTTCTAATGACTTTAAATTTTTAACAGATTAAGATTGCGTGTCGTCTGCATAAAAGTAGACTTTTCTACACTATTTGAAATAAAGATGTAAAAGTATGTATAGTAAAAGACCTAAAATTAACCATTGAGCTACATCTTTTGAAAAACAAGTAAAATCTAATTGCTGGTTCAGTATTTAAACAGATTGAAAACAATCTGTTAAAAAGCTATGAAATAGTTGTATGCTGTTTTGTGACATTCCAATATGACTTAGTAGAGCTAATAAAATATTGTGGTCTATTATATCAAACGTTTTACTGTAATCAAAAAGTACCAGTGCAGTCTCTTCACTTTTATCTGTAGTCATTATATCATCTACTATTGTTGTCATTGCTGTTGTGTAGCTGAAACCAGGCCTGAATCTAGACTGTATTGATGGTAAAATATTACCAGTTCTAAGTATTTTCTTAATTGTATGTTTAGTACTCCTTTTAAAACCTTAGACAGATATAACAAAACGCTTATAGGTTTATATATAAGGAGAATTAGTTTTCGGTATAGGAATAACGATAGCCTTTTTTCATAAAGATGAAAAATGTTAAACTCTCTAAAATGCAAAAATTTATGATGTTTGTAATATACTCTATAACGAATAGACATCAAAGCTGTATAACCTAAATATTCATTCCGTCGTACTCCATAGCATTTGATTTTATTGACAGCAAAATTTTGAATATTGTGCTGTGTGGAATAAAAATTTTTTTCATAAATTTTATTAGTTTTGTAATAATCAATTAAGTCTTCTTTAAATAGATTTGTATTGTTAGGTACACAGTTTATAAAGTAATTATTACTTGTTTGATGACATTATTATTTTTAAGCACTTTCCAAATAGCTTTTTGTTTTGTACTATTAGATATATATTCAAAATATGACTTTTTTTTCTTTTATTATTTCGGAGTTTGTCTGATTTTTTAATTGTTCATAAAGTTTTTAGTGTTTAGGCAATTTAGATTTTTTTAAAGTGTTATTTCTAAATTTAGATAATATTATTATAGAGTCCGTATACCATAGATGCTTTTGTTTGAAGTTTTTCACTAATCTATATGGGGCATGCAGATCTAACAACATATTTATATTATTATTTATAATTTCAACTTTACAGTCGACATCAGTTATATCATAGATATTTCGCCAAGGTATTAATTGCAGATCTCTCTGGAATTGTATTAAATTAATTTGTTCAAGGTTTCTAAAAGTTTTAGATATTGGTACTACTCTTTTACATGTTACAATGGAAAGTTTGCAACACACTAAAGAATAGCCAGAATAGTCTTGAAACATTTCTACACCGCAAGAATATAACAAATTAATATCAGAAACAATAATGTGATCAATTAAAGTTGCAGTCTTTTTAGTGATTTAAGTTGGTTCTTAAATAATCTATTCAAAACCTAGTTTTTCTCAAAATTCATTATAATCGGCGTCAATAGTCTTCTTAGGCTGATACGCCAAAAATTTAAACTAACTAACTAATCAAAATTCATTATACTTTTTGTTGCACTGTTTTCAACATTCAATAAAATTATATTAAATCACCTAAACATACGGTAACATCTACAGAAGATATTATATTTATAATATTATTTTCTAGTAGGTTTAAAACGTCATCTACTTTCACTGAATGAATTGCTAACTTTGTTTTGCCAACAACTAATGAAACCCACAGTTGTTCTGTGTTACATTCAATATTTAAAACTTTGACATTTAAAAGACTATTTCTTATGTAAATTCCTACGCTACCACTTTGGTGAGGTCTATCTATAAAATATGTACCCATTTAAGTTGACAAATGTGGTTGTTGTATCATTATTTAGCTAAGTTTCTGTTACAGCTATTATATCAAAATTAGATAGTTACTTTATCGACAAAATTATTAGAACTGCATAATATAGACCTAGCGTTTATATGACAAATACTTAATTCGTGGTTTATTGTGGTTAATAATACTACTAAAATAAATTACATATAAAAATATAAAAATAAATATTAAGTATTATTTTATATATACATATATAATTAACGTATAGGTAACATCTACACATTAATTCTTTTTCCTAGCTCTTGGTGAATTGTTGCGCAGCGTTGGCTTAGATTGCTGCGCATGCGGTTTCAATTTATTTAACTCCGTTCTATATTGAGTTGTGTTTGCGGTGTTTGGCGTGCTTGTTCTGTATGACTAAGGGACTGTTTAAAGTTGATTCGCTATTTTCTGTCTAATGCCCGTATGACACTGATCTATAATTCTTTATTGAATTATATATATAAAAATATTTAAATCTTAAAAAGTCTGTAAAATGCACAAATAATCATCAATCTTATTGTAGATTGAAATTTTAAGAATATTTTTAATTTTTCTTTAAAATTAACACAAAAAATGTACGAATTAACAGTTTTTAAAAAATAGTTAGGTTATATTATAAATGCTATTACTCACATGTTATGTGTTAATTATAAAGAAAACCTAAAAATATTCTTAAAATTTCAATCTACAATATAAGATTGATGATATTTTGTGCATTTTACAAACTTTTTAAGATTTAAATATTTTTATATATATAATTCAAGATATAATTATTGACAGTGTAATACGGGCATAAGAAGTTTTTAGTGAATTTTTATTTGTTCTATTGGCAAGTTGTGTTTATTAATATTCTTGTAGACGACTTTGCTTGTATTTTTATTTGGTAATTGGACGATTGACAGCGACTCCGTGGAACTGCTCTAGTTATTTAATTCTTTAACAGTGAATTTTTTTCCATTAACTATTATGAAATTGTTTCTTAGTTTGACGTTGAATTTATTATTTTTTGCTGTTTTATATTTTTGAATAATTGTTTTTTAATTAAAAAAACACAAATTCAACTTTTATTAGCTGAGTTTTACTTATTTTGGCTGCTCCTATTTTGTAAATATTATTTATATCTTTTTTTGTAAAATCAGTTTGTAGATGTGAGTTTAAGGTTTGTATAACTGTATCTGTTGATTGCATGTTATTCTGTATATTTATTCCAAATATAACTACATTGAGTTTACGTTTATTTTTATTTATGTGGTATAATTTATCTACTAGGTTTTTATTTTCTATTTCTAAGTTGTTAACTTTATCTGCATATATCTGCAATTTTAAAGTTAATTCATCTAATTTCTTTTCTAATGTTATCTCAATCTTCTTTTAGCATACTGTATAACTGTTGTGTGTCTATTGCTATGCCGTTATTGATATCCAAAATTGTAATAATTTAATTGCAGTTATAATGTTATTTATTTATCACAAACTTAACGTGCTTACGACACCTGTGTATAATTTAGTAACATAATTTTTTTAATGATTTTCTTCTTATAAAAACTTAAGATTGTCTACTGATTTTTTTTAAATAAACTGTTTGTCGTAGTATTTATTTTTACAAACAAAAACTATAAAAATTTAAAAACATTCGATATTTTGTCCATGAGTAGTTAGAATTGATGATTTAAACTCTGACCCCAAAATTATAAATACTGGTTTTTATCAAGATTCTATCCTTTCACTAACATTATTTTTGATTTACATTAATAAACTTTTCCAAATAATTAAAAATCCTATTCATAGTTTTGCAGATGATAGCACCATTCATACTTTCAAAAAACCATTTTGACAAATATACTAGAACGTCTTAAAATTTCTAGGTTAGAATCTGTAGCATCTATAAACAAAGACCTCAAAACAATATCTGAATGGAGTACTCCCAACATGGTCAATTTTAACTTTAAAAACACTCAACTGCTTACTGTTTCATATTCAATATTATCAGTACTAAATACTAAACTAAACAACAAATTCATATCTAAATCTTCTGTTATTTGCTTTCTAAGAGTTGCAATCTTACATGATCTTCTTTGGAATGATTATGTTGTTAACATAACTTCAAAAGTATCTAGAAAATTAGGATTTCTAAATAGATGTAAACTGTTTTTTATTTCTGTTGCATATATATAAAACTTATATTTGGCCTTAAATATAATATTGTTCTCAAGTATGGAGAGGAGCATCCGAAACTGCACTATCTCTTCTAAATTCTGTTCAATAACAATATTTTTAACCGTACTATCGACACATGAAATAAACTTCAGCAAAATTTAGTATTTTTTGAGACTTATAAGCCACAAATATTCAAGGTATATATTTACAGACTGTTTAAATCGAGTTTTTAATGTGATTCCACTCGTAAAATTGCACAAAAGACAAAAATATTTGTATTTGTTGAAAAACTATACATTTCTACAACCGATTATTTGCAATTGAACCTCGAACAAGATATTATTAAAAAAATAGATACAATCTATTGTTAATTTTAAAGTAAAATGCCATAAAACTTAATTAAATAGTTATTATTTGCAAATGTAAACGATGGAATTTTGTTCAAACCAAATTTATTTGGCTTGCACAATTACTGCAAACAATTGTTAAGCTTACACGAACTAGTTGAGCCTTGAGGTTGTATACAGGGTACATAACATTAGTAAGAAGCAGTTATAAACACACTGGTATTAAAATCTAGTTTAGAGTTGTGTTAATTACGTGACTAGTATTGTGGTTTATTATGTATTGATGTTATAATGCAAATTCTGGCATTACTACCTATCAGGTCTTATGCTAAAAAAACTCTATACTACTAATTTTACATAATATATTAACTAATGTGTGCAGGTACAGTTAATGGGGAAGCGCGCGGTAACAACAGAAAATGGTAACGCCGCAAAAGGACAATACAAACCGCATTAACCCAAACGCATCGTAGTGAAGCAAGAGCGGAGAATAGAAAGAAAAACCAGTAATTTTTGCGCAGTGAAAATATTCTTAAGCAAATTAGTGTTACGTTAGTTAATTAATATACGACTTTAAGCACGGTGGTTGAGAGAATTAGCAAGCGTTGCTATAGTTATATAAAAAACAAATTTATATAATTGAGTGTAACAAACACATAAAATAAACATTCCAATTTAATATTTTTCAATCTTTACAGACTGCTTAAATTAATGTAAGTGTGATTTACTTTTTAAATTTCATATTAAATTTAATTAAAATACAGCATAAGTATTTGTAGCAAGAATGGCATCATACACATAATACACCACACCCATTATCTTAAAACTTTACTTGCTAATCCCAACACCGTCAAAATATCATCTACAATCAAAAACATAAACTAGATATATTAACAAAATTAGGAATTTATTGATTTGTTTACTAAGTTTGCACAGCCACATATATAGAACAAACCGGTATATCAAATACAGATTAAAAGAACACACACACAAAATTACAACTCCACTTTTCTAAACAAAAACAATATAAAACTTTTACACAAAAAACTATAGATGTTTAAATGAACAAATCTATAACCCATACAAACATATTTATACATTTTTTAAAAACAATAACGAGACCACAAATTCACACTACCTGTAATATTCAACAACACCTGTGATTTAAAAAAGTAAGTTTTATTATTAAGTTAATTTATATAACTATATATTAACTCATCCATTGTAATATTTTAAAATTAACGGTCTGAATAAATAATAAATAAAATCAGCACAAGTATTTAAAATTTATTTGAAATAAACTTAACATCGATAAATAAATATAAATAAAATTCATCAAAGTGTGAAAAATTCAGATACAAATACTATAATCTTTTGTAATTACTTAATATGTCATAATAATAATAATAATAATAGTTTATTAATTCAATTTGACCTAATGAGCATAGTCACAATAAAAGTTCTATATCTAAATATCTTAAAAAAAAAAAATATAAATTATATTTTTTATTTTATTTATGATAATCAATTTCATTATACATGTTTGTAGTATATATACTAAATTAGAATTATTTTTTTTAAATTGTTAGTTTTTTTGTGTGCACCCTCAGAAAATGAAAAAAGTAAGCCATGCTAAGTAAACTTTTACCTTATTTAAAAAAAAACATTTCAGAATGCTACAAATTTGACATAAGGACAAAACTTTTCAGAAAAATTATAAAGCATAATCATCAAAATTTAATGATTTTTGTATACAACTCTAATTTTAGGTTCAAAATATAAAATATGATAAAAATATGTCAAATTAAAAAAAAAAATAAACAGAGTATTGTAATTGTAATGTATTATTGTTCTATGTAGTTTTCTGTACAATATATTTTTAGTTGGTATTATTATTGTAATTGTGTTATTATTATATTATTATTAAGTTGGTATTGTATACTATAAATGTTGAATGTCACATGAATTATGCTCTCTTTTCTTATTATATATTTACGAATAAACATCTACATAAAAAACCCGACTTATTATTAACAAAACATTACACGAATTAGCAATTGAACTCAATTGCACTATACATTTGTGAATTTATAGGAAACACGTGTTTTTTGAATCTTGAAGGCTGAAACTTGGCATAGTTTACTTTTTTTGCATAAAAATCATATTCTAAAAAAAACACACAAAAAATTAAGAACCAGTCTAATACTACATATATAAACTTCAGCTTAAATGTATCTACATTCCAATTATTATTATTTTTAAAATAGTATAAAGTAGAATATATTTTTATTTACATAAAAAGTCACTTATAAAATATTACAAAATAATAATAATAATAAGTTTGTTGAAATCAAGTAAATGACAATAAATTCAATTGCAAACAAAATTTGATAAATTAGAGTTAGAATTATCTGCACCTAGATTTTTTGTGGAGTGGCTATAAAAGGTTTGTAAAATGTACTAAATTGAGTCTGTGGACATTGATTTTAATACTTGTTTATTATATTTTTGGGGTGATAATAAATTTAAAAGTTTATTTTATTTATTAATAATCCAGTTAAAAAATTTGTTTCTTTAGTTTTGGTTTTATATCTCTGAACTGTAAGTAAATAACTGTTATAATCTCTATCAAGCTTTGTACTACTACAAGTAAATATTAATAAAATTTAAATTATATTTTAAATGTTTGTATGTTTTGTGATTTAACAATGGTCGGTTTAATAAAACTTAAAAAAAAATGTGTGGTTTAAAATGCTTTATACTTGGAAATAACATACAATATAATGTCGTAAATATGTTTTATATAGTGTGTATCAAAAGATTAAACTAAAAAAAATATGTTACTGTTGAGAAATATTAGTTTTCTAGATACTTTTAAAGCTAGATCAACATGATTAAGAATAGAAAAATTTATTTAAAATTTTAATCTCAAGAAGTCAAGTTGACATTTTGTTGTTTAGTTTAATATTTTGTTTGAATTATATCTTAAATTTTTACTTATTCTAAAAAAGTAAAAAATATGATTCCAGATTATTGCAATACCAAAACTGACTAAATGTCATTGGCAGTTATTAACGCTACAAGGGACAATAAATTTAAAATTATGTTGTTAAGAAATTTTATTGTACATAATAATGAATAGATAAGTCACAATAAGTTATTAAATTTGTACTTTTTAACTTTTTTCAAAGATTACAACAACTACTGTTGACGCTGTTTTAAAAAAATCCAATAAATTATCCATAAAATATTATTCTTTGAACAATTTTGAAAGTTTATAACATTTTTTTTTTCTAAAAATGCAATCCTGAAAAGTTACAAATAATCAAAAAATGTGAAATACCAAAAAATCTATTTTTTCAAATTTGGTTGTTTATTACTCAAAAATGGCTAACTAAATTTTATTTATTAGTAATGATGTATAAATAAAATAATTTAATTATAAATTATTTATTAGTTTTATTTTTATTGCATTATTATATTTATTAAAAAAAATAATTTGCAAGAAGAGAAGAAAAAAATTGTGTATAAAATAAATGATACAAATAAATTAAAATATATAAAAAAAAAATATATAGAAAACAATTTTCTTTCCATTTGAGTTTCAACCATCGTGTCAATCACATGCTACAAAATTACCGCTTACTTACAATATTATGTAAAATAAAAACAATTTTTCGGTGGATATGTTCTATAAATTGCATCCAATTAATTAATCTAAACATTGGATATATCATATTTACACCAAATCAAATTTTTACAAAGAGCAATTAAAACTTTATTTTAAACACATAGTAAGTTTTTATATCAATAATTTCTATAACGTATTTTACGTTTAAATTAATTCAAAGTTAAAAGTTTTTTATAAGCAATGATGGTTGTTGAGTGTTTCATATCTTTTTTCATTCTTTTATGATCATATTATATTATATATATGGGTAATTCCATTACTTTTCGACTAATTTGAAAAAGTCGACCTCTTTGATTTTGCTCAAATTGTCAGGGATGAAAATATAGATGAAAAAATTGAGATTCCCAAAATTTTGGACCTTGGAATATTGCCTGTTCAAAATGACACACATTTGAAGGTCAGAAATTTTACAATAAAACGTCTTTTTAGCTTATTTTGTATCTCAATTTTTGGACTTCTGGAAAAGATAAAAAGGTCCACAATGGCTCAAGTTATTCCTTATTACAAGTACTTTAAAACTTATATTTTTATGTTTAATATCGTAGCAGTAATTTTGATATATTAAGCTTCAAACATTATTCCAAAAAACCTTGTAAATTCTGCAAAATCGTAAAATTTTGCTTTCTTTAAACCGATCTAACTTTGTCAAATCTTAAGAAAATTTGATTTGCGAGGTCTAGATTTCCTCGTGTTTAATCTGTTTTTAAAGTGATCAGACAATACTTATAGAATCAATACGTATACACCTATATTTTGATGCAGGAAGTTGCACATGTTTTCGCGATCATCAAAACTTGTAATTTTCAGGTCCCGAAAAAGCGCTGTCACCCTAATTCGATTTTAGTCAAAATTTCAGAAAATACTCTTTAGAACACAAGAAAAAAGGTTATCTATATGAGAAATGGTATATTTGGCATTATTAAGAATTTTTTAATTTTCAAAAATTGTCAAAATCGGCAAACGGCACATTTTTATATCTCAATTTTTGGGCCTCCGGAAAAAGATAAGAAGGTCTACGGTGGCTCAAAATATTCCTTATTGCATGTACTTTAAAACCCATATTTGTATATTTAATGTTGAGGCAGTCATTTTGATATATCAAGCTTTAAACATTATTTAAAAAAAGAAAACGTAAATTTAAAAAAATTGCAAAATTATGCTTTGTTTAAACCGTTCTAACTTTGTCAAATTTTAATGAAATTTGATTCACAATGTCTAGATTTTATTTTATTCAATCTTTCTTTAAAGTTATCATACTAGACTTATAGAATCAATTCATATTCACCACTATTTTGATGCAGGAAGTTGCACATATTTTTGCGATCTTCAAAACTTGTAATTTTTAGGTCCCAAAAAAACGCTGTCACTTTATGTCGATTTTAGTCAAAATTTCAGTAAATTGTCTCCAGACCTTAAAAAAAATTATTTATATGAAAAATAATATATCAGGTATTATCAAGAAGCCATTGAGAAAATGCAACTCGTGCTGCGTTGCCTGGTAGTACGTGTTGTACTTTTGATAATAATATGGGTGAACATTTTCACTAAAAAACGCGTCAAAATAGTTGCTTTCTGTTTGGAAATCTCAATTGCTAGTGCATTACCAGTACAGAATACGTAAACAAAAATGATATCTGCGTATTCTCCGTTGTTGAACAGCATTTTTATCAAATTTTAATAACCAAACCAAAGAAAACTGTTTTAACAAGTATCAAAGCTTGCTATAATGCACACTTGTTAAAGTAATGTTGTTTTGTTTGTGTTTTTTTTTTTAATAAAAAGTTTTTTAAATACTTAGTGTTTGTTGACTATCTCAAAAACAAAGCAAGATAGACAAAAAATGATTTAGATTTTCTGAAGAACAATGCCGATTTTGACGATTTTTGAATATAAAAAAATTCTTGATAATGCCCTATATCCCTTTTTTCATATAAATAACCTTTTTTCTTGTGGTCTAAAGAGTATTTACTGAAATTTTGACTGAAATCGACATAAGGTGACAGCGTTTCTTCGGGACCTAAAAAATAGTTTTGAAGATCGCAAAAACATGTGCAACTTCCTCATCAACATCAAAATAGTGGTGAATATGTATTAATTCTATAAGTCTTGTGTAAACACAATTTAAAGAAAGATTAAACACGAAGAAATCTAGACCTCGTGAATCAAATTTCATTAAAATTTTACAAAGTTAGAACGGTTTAAACAAAGCATAATATTGCAGTTTTGCTAAATTTACGGTTTTTTTTTTGGAATACTGTTTGAAGCTTGATATATCAAAATGACTGCCCCAGCATTAAATAAACGAATATAAGTATTAAGGTACATGTAATAAAGAATATTTTGAGCCATCGTGAACCTTTTTATCTTTTTCTAAAAGCCCAAAAATTGAGATACATAAATGTGCAGTTCGCCGATTTTGACAATTTTTGAATACTAAAAAATTTTTGATAATGCCAAATATACCATTTCTCATATAGATAACATTTTTTCTTGTGCTTTAAAGAGTATTTACTGAAATTTTGACTAAAATCGGCATAAGGTGACAGCGCTTTCTCGGGACCTGAAAAGTACAAGTTTTGAAGATCGCAAAAACATTCCTGCATCAAAATAGTGGTGTATACAAATTGATTATGTGAGTCTTTTGTGATCACTTTAAAAAGGGATTAAACACATAGAAATCTAGACTTCGTGGATCAAATTTTGTTAAGATTTGACAAAGTTAGAACGGTTTAAAGAAAGCAAAATTCTGCGATTTTGCTAAATTTACGGGTTATTTTGGAATAATGTTTGAAGCTTAATATATCAAAATAACTGACACAATATTTAATATAAAAATATGGGATTTAAAGTAAATGTAATATGAAATAATTTGAGCCATCGTGGATCTTTTTATCTTTTTTCAGAAGCCCTAAAATTGAGATACAAAATAAGTTAAAAAAGACGATTTATTGTGAAATTTCTGACCTTCAATTGTGTGTTATTTTGAACAGGCAATATTCTAAGGTCCAAAATTTTGGGAATTTAATTTTTTTCATCCATATTTTGATCCCTGAAAATTTGAGCAAAATCAAAGAGGTCGACTTTTTCAAATTAGTCAAAAAGTAATGGAATTAACCATATATATATATATATATATATATATATATATATATGGGTAATTCCATTACTTTTCGACCAAACTTAAAAACTGAGTATCTCCAAACTGGCTTAAAATTAAATATGTGATAGTAGGTACTAAAAAAACATATTTCCCAAATTTTCAACTTTTTAAGTCATGATTTTGGTTTTTGGGAGTCTCTCAAAGTTCAGAAATACGCCTAAAAATCACATTTTTTCGGTAATTTTCAACATTTTTTTTCTCAGCGTAGAAACTTTGGAAAAAGCTCTGCAAGGTCTGATTCTTTTTGTAATTTCTTGTACTTTAACTTGTTTTTTTTTTTTAATGTAGCTATTCTCTATTTTCTTTAGCGTAGGCCGTTGTAAAAACAGCCTAAAATTGCAAAACCAGCCCCACATTGAAAATGCCGTAACAAAGTCAAATTTTAATCAAATTAGGTCTAGTTTAACTTAATTTGTTTGTTTTGAATTGCTCTTTAAAATTTTGCAAAGTTTTCTCTGATCGAACCAGTAAATTGTGAGATACCACTTTTCAAAGATTAGTAATTTGGTCAAAAATGCTAATTTTTGTATACATTGAAACCGTTGTAACTTTTTTCTACCTACATTTTTTTTGCTGAAATTTTCAGTAAACCTTCCTCATATATACCTAAAACATCTCTTAAAGTTTGGTTCTTGGGAATAAAAATGGGCCCAAGCTACAGAACTTTCAAAATTTGTAAAAAACAACGTTTTATACGTTAATAACCTGGTAATAATTTTTACTTACGCTTATATTTTTGCAAAAAACTACAGTTTAAACATATCATAAATTAAAAATGTGTTTTTATTAGAAAATGTATATTTATATATATATAGATATATTTTTATTTTTATTTTTATTGTACCTGAAGGCAAATATATTTTTTTATTTTTTTTTTAATTCCATACAGAAAATCTAAATATCTTTTTTGTCTATCTCGCTTCGTTTTCGAGATAATTGAAAAATACACATTATTAAAAAAAACATTTGTAACAAACAGAACAATATTACTTGTTTTATTACGTAGACTTGTGATATCTGAGATTGATTGCCAAGAGCTACTTGTAACTCTTCCGTTTCAGATATCCAACAATAATCGCCAAACTAGACAGTCTCCATTATTTAGAGAATCTGTACATTCTACCAACTATGGATTCAATAATCTATTGGCAGAATGTGTAGAATTGCAAATAGCTTTTCTAATAGTATTGATTTGTTTTGCGTTTTTAAATGTACATTTAGGAACCAATTAAAATGTGTTAATAAATAATTTTATATTTCGTTTTTATATGTATACATTTTATGTGTTTATTTTGTATTTTTTATATTCATTGTCTAGTTTTAAATATTACACATTGTTTGTATTATTCATCATTATTTATGTGCAGGATGATGTAGATGAAAATGTTTTTTTTATATGCCGCTAGTAAAGAATTATTAAAATTCTCAAAAAAAAAAGAAACAAAACAGCATTACTTTAACAATTGTGCGTTGTTGCAAGCTTTTGATACTTGTCAAAATTGTTTTATTTGGTTCGGTTAGTAAAATTTGTAAAAAATGCTGTTCAACAACGGAGAATACACATGTTATTTTTTTATAAGCATAATTTCTTGAAAATCAAATGGAAAATTTGTTGAATAACAATGTCCCTATTGCCTAATGTAACAGGATGTAGAGCACCGCCCTAAGTTGAACGATATGTAGTTCGGTGGTTTAACGATAAATTTAAGAATAAATGGATTAGTAGAAGAGGTCCAGTGAACTGACCTGCAAGATCTTTTGATCTAAATCTATTGAACATTTAGGTGACACATGAAACAATTGGTTTATAGAAAGCCAATAATCAACGTGGAGCAGCTACAATAGAGAATTGCAAATGCTGCATTGCACATTCAAAACATAACAGGTTTTGAAACAGTTTATCATTCATTTTGAGAACTTATTAAAATATGTAATGTTGTTCTATTTGTTGTTACCATTGTTATAAATGTTCTTTTTTTTACTTAAATTTTTCTAAATAAAAAGTTTTCTAAATAATGTGTATTTTTAAATTATCTCGAAAACAAAGCAAGATAGATCAAAAAAGATATTTAGATTTTCTGTTTCAAATTAGAAAAAGAACCTAAAGTTTTATTTTTTGCCTACAGTTAGGAAACACCCTGAGTATTTTTTGGCGTGCTTTGTCATAAAGTTTAGAATTAGGACGTTCATGATATGATTTTAGCAAAAATTATGTATTTGTCTTACAGGTACAATAAAAGTAAAAATTAAAATATATCTATATTTATAAAAATATACATTTTCTATTAAAAACATTATTTTAGTCTAAAATATGTTCAAACCAATGCAATAATATGTAGTTTTTTTGCAAAAATAAAAGCGTAAGTAAAAATTATTACCAGGTTATTAACGTATAAAACGTTGTTTTTTACAAATTTTGAAAGTTCTGTAGCTTGGGCCCATTTTCATTACCAAGAACCAAACTTTAAGAGATGTTTTAGGTATATGTGAGGAAAGTTTACTGAAAATTTCAGCAAAAAAAATTTAGGTAGAAAAAAGTTACAACGGTTTCAATGTATACAAAAATGAGCATTTATGACCAAATTACTAATCTTTGAAAAGTGGTATCTCACGATTTACTGGTTCGATCGGAAAAAACTTTGCAAAATTTTAAAGAGCAATTCAAAACAAACAAATTAAGCTAAACTAGACCTAATTTGATTAAAATTTGACTTTGTTACGGCATTTTTAATGTGGGGCTGGTTTTGTAATTTTAGGCTGTTTTTACAACGGCCTACGCTAAAGAAAATAGAGAATAGCTACATTAAAAAAAAAACAAGTTGAAGTACAAAAAATTACAAAAAGAATCAGATCTTGCAGAGCTTTTTCCAAAGTTTCTGCGCTGAGAAAAAAAATGTTGAAAATTACCGAAAAAATGTGATTTTTAGGCGTTTTTCTGAACTTTGAGAGACTCCCAAAAACCAAGATCAGACTTAAAAAGTTGAAAATTTGGGAAATATGTTTTTTTAGTACCTACTATCACATATTTAATTTTGAGCCAGTTTGGAAATACTCAGTTTTTAAGTTTGGTCGAAAAGTAATGGAATTACCCATATATATATATATATATATATATTTTCATCTGTGCTCTTTTTGTAGTTTTACTATACATAGAAATGAAAAAATATTTTAATATCTAAGTATTTTTTATATTGAACATTACTATTATGTTAAAAGTGTAATTAGTGTTTAGTACTTAAGTTTTTTGTAAATATACTAATTTTTCTTGTAATTTGTGTGTATAATAAATTGTTAAATAATTGTTTTTAGAGCACTGAAGAAGAAGAAAGTGTACTCCAAAACTTCTGCTGATAATTAAGTTTAAAATAAATGTTTTTGAACTAAGAAAAGAGTAGTCCTTTTCTGCCACTTGACCCCTTGTATTAATAGTTATTCCAAGAATGCCTAATTTGATAACATAATCATTTTTTTATTATAGTAATTTTAATTCTTAAGGGGGCAGTTTGATGAGTGTCATAAAACTACGAGCAGAACTCACGCAATTTTACTCCTTTTTAAAATTGGTTTTTTGCAACGTGTTGAAAAATTTCTAATCTAATGAAATATATAAAAATCTAAAACCTTCGATTGTTTATTAAATTTTGAAATTAATTTGTAATTTTAGTGTCAAAATAGTTGCTTATTTAAAAAAACTAGCATTATAAGTACATTAATGTTTATAAATATAATTTTAACTTATACTTAAATTTCACTTTATTATTAGAGTAGAACGTTAGAAAATGGAATTTAGGAAAACGATTTGTATAAGTGATAACCAAAAAAGGGTATTAAGATACAGTCCGCCATAGTCTGTTAATTTATAATATGACTATTTTTATTGCTAGGAGTTTTACCTAAATATTCACTGACAGATCAGAGATGTAAGACTAAAGCTTCAAAGAAAATTTTTTTCAACCGTACTATTGACGCATGAAATAAATATCTAAATTCAGTATTTTCCGAGATTTATAAGCCGCAAATATTCAAGGTCAATGTTCACAGACTGTTTAAATCCGGTTTTCAATATATTTTAAAATTAATAAATGATGTAATGATGTATTTTATGTAAATTGTTTTTCCACCCACACATACACTAGTGCTTGGGGGTATTCACCTATCATCAGTGTGCCTAGCATCGTAATAGGCAAAGAGACAATTTACACTAAATTACAGTAACTGTTACAGTTTATGTTTAGTAATGTGTCAAAGAAGGTGGCAACGCAGTGCTGATAGTTTTAGCAAGTGTGGTTTTACTTGTTAAAATTCAAAGGTATTTTTAAGTTGTGGTGATGTAAAAAATAATTCTTAAATTTTACATTTTAAATTAAAAATAAAACATCTTTGCTACATTACCAAAAAATGTATTTCTCCCACAGACATATATTCTTTTAGTAGCTGTTCCGTAATAATTATACAGATATTAGTTCTCTAAATCTAACTATAACAAATCAAAAACAATACATATATAATTAACAAAATTGACCTAACACTAAAGTTTTTCTTAACTTTAAACAAATCATATGTGTTATTAGGTTCATATTGCTTTAATTTGATGGATTTTAATTATTATCTTGAACATTTATTTGCTCACCAACAAGATAATGTGTGTTTACATCCACAGCAAACAAAATTTTAAACAAAATATTAGTTGTAACATATTTCTTAAGCTAAGACTGCTGTTTTTAAAATAAGCATATAATGCTTCCCAAATTAATAAACTACAAACTTTTGATATTGATTATGATAGTTACAAAAAAAACTAAAAATATTTTATTAAATTAAGAGAAGTTAGGTATTAAATGCGGAGTTGTTTTAATACAATATAGTAATTGAGATGGATTATTTGCGACGTAGCGCCAGAGTGTCTAGAGTACAAAAAGTATATAATGTCAAAACTAAAAAAAAAACGCTTATGTGCATGGATGAGGATTGGTTGCCCAAAAGACTGTCCAGGAAGGAAGGCATGAGTGGTAGTAATACGGACAGTGGTATACTGGTTTATTTCAATTTCAATACTCAAGGTTAACAAAAACAAAACTAATTAAAGGTCTCAGTTTTTAATAAACAACAAAAAATTCTAAAAATCAATAAATTCATTGCAAGGTAGTATAAAATCTTCAATCCTCTTCAAAATGATGAAAACAATTTAATTACTGATCTAAAAGAAAAAGCAGATCTTTTTGCAAACCAATTTGCATCTAATACTACTATTCTAAATTTTCTTACTATTGTTCCTACAATGCCATTAATGGCATCAGCTATAAATAAAATTTCACCTATTATTCTTAAAACATTTGTGAATGAATTAGCTTCCAATCTGACTAAAATATTTTCTTTGTCATACAAAAAATGTTTAACCCCTATACCTAAGAAATTTAAATTTTTTAAATATAGACTAATTGCATCATTGTCCAATCTTTCAACAAATAGTCACAAATGAAATTCTACTTTAGGCAATCATGAAAAAACTCTTGCAGTAGTTCTAGACATCTTCCAAAGCATTTGATAAGGTATGGCATACTAATCTTATCAACAATTGTTGTATAGGTCTTGATCATACATCTGTAAATAAAAATTATAGTTAAAATTGATGGTTTTAACTCCGACCCCAAAATTATAAATGCTGGTGTTCCTCAAGGTTCTGCTCTTTCACCAACTTTTAATTTATTTTAATAAACTTCTTCAAATAACAAAAAGTCTTATTCATACTTTTTCAGATAATATTACCCATCATACTTCATACTTTCCAAAGACAATTTTGACAAGTTAGGCAAAACTTTTTAAAATTTTTAGGTTAGTAGCATCTGTAAACAAAGACTGTAGCTTAAAAAGTATCTAGAAATATAAAACTTAAATTTGTCTTTGTATTGAATATTGATTTTAGAGCATCCAAAACTACACTATCTCTTTTAAATTCTGTTTAAAAACGAGTTATTTAGATCAATGCTGACCCAAAATTGATTAATGACTTAGGTACTTTACAACACCGGCGCAATGTTGCAGATTTTTGCATTTTCTATAGATATTTTTATGAACATTGTTCAAACAAAATAAAAAAAATATTGCCATTTAAATAACTATTTATTTGTAATACAAGGCGTGCCAAGAATTTTAACATCTTCACAGTATCAAATTAAAAAAAAAAATTAAATGTACAACAATTGGGATTGTATCTTTTGAAACTAGACTCTAGTTTCAAAAGATACAATCTCCACCGTAATCAATTTTTCAGAAACAAAACTGTCACAACTAAAGTAATTCTTAAAACTAATTTCTGTGCGTTTTGAGTTATTTACAAAACATTTGTAAACATTTTTATAAATTTAAATTAATTTGATCAATACATTATCAAAATAAATCAAACTACAGGTTGCATAATGTCTTTTTAAACTGAATCTTGCCAAAATCTTAAAAAAAATAAAATAAAAAAATAAATAAACAAAACTCAATTTTATTGTATTGTATGAAAAATAAATTATGTATTACGTTGTAGAGTGCGTAATTTGCTACAAGATCACTAACTCAATAATTTCAAAAAGTAGAAATTGTATCTTTTGAAAATACACCCCTCAATTGATCTTTTACTGTATGTTACTCACAAGTAGAATTGTACGTTGAATAAAGATAGAAAAAGTATTGCAGTAGCTCTAGACTAGTATTTAATAAGGTATGGTATCTTAGTCTTATTGACAAATCTTATTTTATAAGTTTTAGCTATAGTTAGAATTGATGGTTTTTACTCTGATTTTTAAGTAATAATAAGTAAAACACTTTTACTTTGTACTATATTACAAATATATTTAAAAAACGTAACGTAAAGTAAACGTAAACGTAACTAGATTCAACTTTTACAAGACCATTATCGGACGGTGATACAAATAAGTATAAACTAAAAAGAAAATTTACAAAGAATATATACGACAGTAAAACATAAAATGTACAGAGAAGTGGAAAATAAGAAAGAAAAAAACAGATTAATTAAGTAGAGAAAGGATTAATAAATGACGGATTTTACTTAAAGATAATTAAGACTAAAAATATTCTTCAAAAAAGAAAAGAAGATTAAATTTATAAAAAAAAATATTTTTTGATTTAGTAATTTCAGGAGCTTCTAACAAATTTAATTTTCCGCTTTTAGAACAGTTGTGAATGATATTAAATTTATCAATATCTAGAAATGTGTGATTATTTTCTAAAATATGATTTGCAAAAGCACTATCTAAATGGCGTTATCTAAAAGAGCGGTCATGTTCTTTAAATCTAGTTTTGCAATTTCTTCCTGCGTTTGCTCTATATATTGTGCATTACATGTGGGACAACTTAATTATACATTCTTGATGTTAAAATTGTATCTTTGATAACCTATTTTGACTATTAAACGCTACTTTATAATTAAATTTACTGAGAATATTTCCTATTTTCTCGGATATGTTACTAAAATATGATTGAAATGTATTTTTTAGAAGTTTATTGTTATGACCTATTGATATAATTTTATTAAACTCCTTTTGCCGAGAATTGAATGCAAATTTGTGACTGTTAGGGTACAGAGTCAATTGGATTCGTTGAGTCTGTATAGGTTGGTATTCGGAAAATCAAATGAAAGATTAATTTTATCGTAAAATGTGTTTTATTTATTTTATAATGAACTATTACATAGTAACGGCTACCACAATTTTTAATAATAAGTGTTATATTTAAACAGTCTTTAATTTGTCTTCTTAGGTTTACAGTCTTGCATAATCTTATGGCAACATTTTGTTAATATAGTTTTAATAGTATTTATAAAACTAGGATTTTTTAATATAAAAAAATGTTTACATTTGTATTTGTGCAACATTTTTTTGTGAGTATAAATTCATGTTTTTCAAATAATTTATTTAATATTTTAATTTAATTATATTTATATATCTACCTCTTTTATAATATAGAAATTCGAAGTAGTTTTTTATGTAACATTGTATAATGCCATGTCTAAGTTTAGCCTTTGTCATTTTTATATTATTTTAAAGAGGTTAAAATGAGTGATTTGTACTTTGAACACAGAAGCGTCATGATTTTTTATCAAAAGAAAGCCAATAGCCAAAAGAATATCTGTGAGTCCAATATTAGTGCTAACAGGAGCTGGTAACAAAAAAGTGCAACAGTTTAGGAAAGGCTAATATTTTGAGATCGGACTGTTTATTGGTCATAGAACGCCTCTGCAAAGTCAGCACCCCAGGTGTCGGGACACCTGGTGATGAAACGCTAAGAAAGGTGGAATTTTAACACTTTACTTAGCGTACCCAAAAATTGTTTTGAAAAAGCTGAAAATTCATCGGCAGATAGTCGATGAATTATAAAACCTTAATCAAACAATCAGACAGCTAAAAGTTAGGAATATGTCAAATTAAGTAATTCAATTTTTAAAACAAACAGTCAGACATAGTTATTATCAGAACCCAATCAGTCATCACATAATTGAAGTCGTGATAAGGCTCGCACGCTGCTTGTCGTAATTAAAGGTTTTTTACCGATCAATACGTAATTTTTACATTTACTTAAAAAAATATTTAGTATTTATTTATGTTTTATTCAGGGTTCCATATCATCATCGCTATTGATTTTGTCGTTTTCTTTGTCGCAATCATCATCCGAGCCGTCTGAGGTTCCTTCTGTTTCATTTGCTTTTTCCGTCACATCGTCTGTTGCACCCAATTTGTTTTCTGTATATAAAAAAATATTCAATGTTTTGTCAGTCAAATGATATGTTTATGTGTAAAATATTTAACTGTAATCAATAGTTGTTTGTACAAAAAATTACCTGTATTAGTAATATTTTCAATATTGATAAAGTTGGGCAGTTGACTTCCTTCATACCAGTCGTTGTCAAATTGCCCATTGATTTCTAGCCAACCGTTTTCCACTGCAGACAAATGAGTTGGCTGTTTTTATGTGCGTTGCTCCAGTTGTTTGCTATGTATGCAGCACGTTGTAATTGCCTTTTTTAACTCAGTTTTACATGGTGGTAACGTTGACGGTTCAACGTTACTTGTAGTAATTTAAAAGACATTGTTAGTGTTTTTTAACGTGTATGCTTTGTTGAAGAATATAAACCGAGCTTTATCTACACTTCTGACTTTTTTTAAACCATATAAATGACAAATTAATTCTTTGTTTTTTCTGAAGACTATTGAAATTGTCATCACTTATTCGGCTCAAATCTGTGAAAGTTTCTTGAAATTCTTCGGACGATTTTAATAGCGTATATGGTTTTATTTTTCTTTTCTTAAAAAGGCGGGATTGTAATCGCAACCAGTAAAATGAAACGCAGGGTGAGCAGTACACATTGATTCTCTTAATTTCTCGTACAGTTGTCTAACATTGATAGTTCTTTGATTATTTCCAACGCCAACGTCCATCCAAATCTTTGAAGTACTTTTCAACTTCATCATATTTCCCAGTAGAATAACAAGTATGTCGGTGTCTGAACATCTTACTAAAATATTTGCTTCATAATCGATATTGCAAATATGATAAATGATCTTTGTATCTGCTTCTTCATGTGGTAGACACGAGAAAGTGTCATCTATTGGGGTAGACACAAGAAAGTGTCATCTATTATTTTTGTTACTACTTCATCAATAGCTTCAAACTTGTAGCAATAATCGAAATTAATGTAAATAGTTTTGTTCTCCAAAAATGGCAAGATTTCATTTCTTTTCCAATAAGATATTAAAAAGTTAACTATAGCTTTTTTAAAGTTGATGTTCCGGAATTCTTTTGCAAAATCTGCAGGTTGACTCTGTTCTTCTCCACTAATATGGTAATTACATTTTTTTATAAGTGTCACGGAGAGAGTGTTTATTGTTTTTTATCGAAGGGGAACAATATTGATGAAAAATGAGAGCAATACTTTTGCTATTGTTTTTAACTATATTCTTCAAAATTTGCTTCGAAATCTTGCCAAACGTTTGCGGTACATCTTTCTTTAAATGCAAATTAAAAAATCCGTCTATCAAAATTACATCTTGTGAGATGGAAGTATGGGATCTTTCACTTTAAGTTCTAAGCATTTCAAGAAAACGGATTTGTTGGTTTTGCATTTTGTTTTGTCCAAATGACACAAAGACAACGGCACGGGAGTTAACGGAATAGATAGAACTTTCTCAATATCTATTTTTTGCTCCAAAGAAACTGCAAGGAGTTGACTAAAAAGATTACGTTGCAGACGTATTTTTTGTACTTTTCCGTGTACAGTAATTTTTTTCTTCTTCAAAACATTTGCAAACGTTGCAATTCTGGTTCTTTTGATTTGCTTCTCAAATCGGTTGGAGTCTTCTTCGCATTTGGATATAAATTTTACTCGTAACTCGTTACCATTTGCTTAAATATTTAATAAAAATTCCGCTATGGAACTGTTTGCAGCATGACCATTGGAGATGTTGAAAAGTTCTTGCTTGTCTATATTTTCATCAAAAGGATTCAAAAGTTCGATCAATTCCTTCAAAAAATTGATTTAATTGTGCTGTGCTCTTTTTTATTTTGTTTTTTTCCAAATCTGCCGCGATGTCTTGATTCTTTGTTAAACCTGTTTCCTGTAGGATGGTTGAAATTATCAAAGATCGTATGCTGTGGCTTTTACACCAACGTTGACGGCCCGAATCGAATTCGTAAAATGAAGTAAAATGTTTACCCGTGATGAATCTATTAACCGAACCACTAATAATTCAGCATCAATCATTATATTGGTCAATCCTCAATTATCGATAACTTTTCCAATAGCTTTAAAATAAGCCATCATAACGTGAAATAAACCAAGATGAATAAACAAATTATTAAATGGGCGACTTTCTGTATTTGCAAAGCAATTTTAACAATAGCCAAATCATAGCTGACTTGTATATATGTCTTCCCACACTCTTCACCAACTTTGAAACTTTGAATCATTGTTTCCTGCACGACAGCATTATTGGTCAAAGATAAATTAATTGTTGTCAGGTATGATATTCTTTGCTATATTGAATCGTCCAGATAAATCAAACTGTTAAATCCTACCCACATCGGGGTGTCAGGAATTCCAAGTGCGTGAGTAAACATCAACGCAAGATTTACTCTGTGTTGTGTTTTTAAACTGTGTGGCGTGATATGTTCATCTAAAGGCAATTGTCGTTAGACCTTCTTCATTTTTGGTTTCTTAGAATAGGGCTCTAGGTTAAGGTTGATACTATCAAAGGTTCGCCTCCGTTTTTTTTTTTAACAGACTCTTTACCAAGTTGTTCTACAGTATCTTCTTCTTCAGTAATTTCTTGAAATATAATTCCAACAGTATCATGTAAAGTGTCTTTGCCAGTTAAAGTATCTACAAATCGATCAAAATTATCAAAAGCTAATCCTGTATGAAATTTTTTTGTAACTATATTGTCGGAGCAAATTTGCAATCAGGCAACATAAGTTGCTACCGTTTCAAGTTCTTTAGTAGTAGTGAAACTACAGCAATGAACAATAATATTAACGACATTTCTGCTACTAGTCAAGCTCTTCAAAGCTATTGCAAGTGTTACGTGCTTTCCAGTTTTTATACGTCCGCTGGAAACTGCATAAATCGCGACCTGTGCAAATGATAATATTAGTCGCTGCCGCTTAATACTAGTTTGACGTCGTGAGTCCGTACAGCTTAACAATGTTGCATAAAAGTCAGTAAGATTTTTTGGTATTATGCACTCCCCGTCAGTTAGTATTTAACCATGACATTGTCTGGCAATTTTCTACGTTTGATTTGTAGTATTTTAGCCCTCGGAAGTAATGCTGCTTTCTTAATAATATCAAAATCAGTGAGTTGGTCCAAATCCTCTGTTGAAAAACTATGACTAAATGGTACATGAAACTTTTTTAGTGAGGCGTCAAAGACATATCTGTACTCACGATTTAAACAATTGACGTAGATCGTCCGTAGCAGCGTAAGATGAACGGTTGATTTGTTTTTAATGACTAATTCGTTAACGTAATTACATACTTCTTCATAAGCTAATTTATGACAATCTTGCGCTTTGTAATATTCTGGCGTCAAAATCAGTAAGCATATTCTGTGATATGCAATCATACAATTGAAAGATAAAAAATCATCAATTTTTTGTAGCAATCTCAAATTATTAACTTTAGTGGCATTTTACAATCCAAGCTGCAACACTATTATTTCCTGATGTATGCAGTGATTGCCAACCTCTATTATGTTTCTTTCGTGCTTTATCACAGAAAATGCATGTTCCTTCGTCTGTTACATCTTCAACGTCACCAGTATCTTTGCTTAATATTTCCGAAGAGAGTAAATTACTTTCAGAAGTAGTTTGCTCTGGATCAGCATGACGGTATTTATTACTGAAAAACAATTATTTGTATATATTAATAATTGCTACCAACACAAGCACTTTGCTATCAAACTATAATATATTTTTTTGTACCTTGTTTGAGATCACGCTCGCTTTATTTTATATTTGTCTCAGTTGGCAAAGAACTCGCACTTGTGCTAAAATAGAATTAATATTAAATTTCATTAGTATTTGTAAAATAGCTCGATTTTTTATCGGATAAACTTATTTTCATACGAGTATTTGGTTGGCATGGTAATAATTTAATTTATTACATAATCAACAATTATTAATGAAAATTCATTTGATGAGAATTAAATTTCAAATATATTAAAATTATTTCGTTAATTGTTTAAATTAATATTGACTTACCTCGTTTTGAAGATGGTTGTATCAAGCAAGGTTTCTCTAAATTTCTTCCCTAAAGCTGTATATTTTCTATAGCATGTTATATGATAACCTTAAATCTCATTATTAGAATCTAACGGTACAACTACATTATTGAAGGATAAACTATTATTTTGGCTAATTTTTAAAATTGATTTGCATCTTGTAAGAGCACTTGTGGTAAACTTCAATATATTGTCTCCTCTCATACAAAATACACAAATAGCACACAAATTTTCCATATTTTCTTCACGTGGCACGTAGGAACGGAACTAGTGATTTAATTAAACCAATGCCGTGACGTATTTGTTGCAACTATGTCGCATTGGTTGACTATGCTGCATTTGCTGCATAGTTCTACCAATGAATGAATGTTTTTTTTTTAATTTCTTGACGCGCGCCTTATCACGGCTTCAATTGAGTGCTGACTGATTGGGTTCTTATAAAAACTATGTCTGACTGTTTGTTTTATGAATTTAATTACGTGATTTGACATATTTCCAAATTTCAGCTTTTTTAAATCGTTTGCATTAAGTTAGTTTTTGTAGCATGTACGCAACTATGCTGACGCCGTGCGTTTGGTTATAACTGTCTGACTACTTGATTAAGGTTTTGTAATGCATCGACTATCTGAAGATAAATTTTTAGCTATTCCAAAACAATTTTTGGGTACGCTAAGTAAGGTGTTAAAATTACACCATTTTTAGCGTTCCATTGTCAGGTGTCTCGACATCTTTGCAGAGCCGTTCTATGACCAATAAACAGTCCGATCTCAAAATATCAGCCTTTCCTAAACTCTTGCACTGTTTTGTTACCAGCTCCCGGACTATAATGACCTAAACTGTAGAAAACTTCTGAAATCACAAACTGGCAAAATTATCAAGTTGAAAATTTGCTGTTGATTGATTGCCGAGTAAAAGTTTTAGTGATTGCTAGTAAAGTAGGAATATCAAAAACAATTGTTTTTAAAATTGTACAAAAAGATTATTTCTAAGAGCAAAGTGTTGGCACTTATTGTGCGTTCCAAACTGATCAGTTTCAAACAAAAATTGTTGACACAACAATTGTTTTTTATGGAATGACAAATTGGAAAACGCTTTGGAGTTGTATTTTGCAAAATTAACAAAAATTTTTTTTCTGAACATAGCGTTACCAGAAAAACGTATTACAATAATTGCGTTTTAACCGTGTGGTTGGGTACGATATACCCAAGAATTTTATCTACCTAAGCTATTTTCTTAAAGTTTGCCGATTGCAGTAAAAAGGTTAGATGTTGATTTTGCATTGTAGAAAACCTTATTAAGTTATAGATAGATCATTGTATAAGCTGGGGTTGGATGAGTACGGTTTGAACTTTTTTTGAGTATTACATACTACACGACACATATTAGTGTTATAACAATATAATTGTAAATGCAAATAAATTGATTCAGATGTCTTCTCTGTTTGATGATGATAATTTGTCAAATAGAGACATTGAAATTTTTGATCAAGTAGAAGATAAAGAACAATATAGATATAATGCATTGTAATCAAAATAAAGATGAAAAAGAACTAATACAAATTGATAATCTGTTTAATTCTTAATGCTAAGCAAAAGTTCATATTAAACAAAAAACCTAACAAAAACGCAAAGTTCTGTATTTTCTAACTGTTTTTGTAGAAAAAACATGATTTCATAAAAAAGTAGTAATTGTAATAAATTATATTTTATTGGAGTTTGTCATATCTCACCACACAGTTCTTGTAATTTTTTTGTACTACACGGTTGAAAGGTTAATGGTTAATACGTTACAAAATAAAATTTTGTTTGTCCTGCAACTCCAGATCTTTATAGCTATGTAGATAACACAGATATAAAATTCCCCTCGTATGTTTTTATACGCTTCCACAAATTTTAATGAAAATCATGATTTTCCAAATTAATGCATTATATTATATCAATTTATTTGGTATTCAATCAAATTATATTAATATATAACTGTCATCTGAACACCATATCCCTATAAAATAAGGGATGCGATAATTTCTTGGTTCTCTTGTTCTAAAGTCATCCATCATCATTGCTGATGAAGTGCAGAGGGCAGTAACGAGACTCCAGAGCTCTCGATCATTCTAATTGAAACCGGATCCGCGACCCGCTGTAATGAGTGGCTGAGCCGCGCTTCTTCAGATGGCCCCTCTGAGGATATTACCTCACTCGTTACAAGACTTACACTTAAATACACAACTCGTTTAAGATTATTGATTATTCATTAATTATTATTAACCGCCTGTACATAAATATGTTTTGAATCATTTTTAGTGAGCATGTGCGTTTAGTATTGATGGTCGTTATTCATATGACGGACATTGATGCAATTGGGCATCGTTAAATAAGATTATCATTGCTATTAATTGCTTGTGATGTGTGGGCCCTTTGAGGCCGACTATAAACTATATGTTTGACCCCTTTACTAACCAACCAGTTATGTATTTCGTCATAAAAATGTCACAAAATTTATTGATTAATTGTTCGACATACGAGCACACATACGATCCTATAATATGATATATAGTACGTACCAATAATAAATTTTCAAAACATTGGTGTCATTGTTATTTACTTCATTGCATAAAAAAAGATATCAGTATTATTTTACAATAAAATACGTTTTGATTCAATATTAAAAACAGTAATTTAGAATCTGGATATTTTTATATATTTTTAATATGTAGTATTGAATTATTTCAATTCATTTTATTGAATCAAGACAGCGGGTGTAAATAATTCTTAATCCTTTTAGTGAAATCGAGTAAAAGCACATTTCTGGCATGTCTAATAAAAAATATAAATACATTTTGATGAATATTTAAAAACTGGCGGTGCCTTTGGTTTGCATTTTAAGTGACACTTAGCTTCGTCCCCTCAACATATAGATTGGTCAACGCATAAGCGGGGAGGGAGTCTGTAAAATTTCCATAAAACAAAGGAATACACTTAATGAAGGTATATAATTGACTGGCGAGTCGTATAAATACATTCATAAGGTTATTAATCATTGGATATGCGTGTGAGCGAGTGATCTATTATACACGTTCGCCGATGACAAGCCGCTAATTCTAGCTTGACTTGCTTAATATTTCATAACTGAATTAAGGTACCTTAACTCTGTGAGCATATTAATTAGCCCCGTTTACCTGACATTGTGTTAAGATTTGCCATAATTCGCTTGATTAAGTTGTTCGCAAGACGTTAAGCCGACTCGCTCGAAATCTGCATGCTAATCAGTTTATTAACTCCACTATAATCGCATTCGGGATTAGATGAGATAAGATGACAAGCTTAAGATTACCCCGTTTAGTTTCCCTAATTTGAATTTAGCAGCGCCTTACGCGAATTTAATCGCGCATGCAAATTGAATAGTTGAAAAAGTATTAATTCATAATAAGTTTGCGGAAGTTGTCCCGAAAACTGGCCTCTAATGTGAGTTATACGTATATAAGCCGTTAGCAGTTAAGTTATGAGATATAGGAGTTGAATTATAGAAAGTGACCAGTATCCAATTTAAGTTTAGTGTGAAAGAGACGCGGGGTCTGAACCTGTAACGGCTCCACTGGGATCTAACTCATCCAATGATTCAGACCGGCAGCTATCATATCGCAGTTGGAGTTTGGGCTGGGGTTGTTTGGGGCCCTTCTCTTCTAACGAACGATGAATTGATAATGAATGTTAATTTCAAACATAACTGGCATAAGTGCGATCAACTTCATTTAAATGTTCAACTCGTAATGTGATTAATGTGTAGACATTTTGATAAGTATCTGCTATTAACATATTTTACAATGATTATTAATAATAACTATAGTTGTATTAACATATTATATTATCGCTTTAATACAAGTATTATAATTTGAAAACCACTCTATTTGAATCAGAGCGTTGATTTATTTTTACAAATAGTTGTTTAACAACTTTTAGTAATTACAATTAGATAAATCGATTAGATTTGTTTGATATTTAACTAACAACAGTAACTGGTGTACAATATAATACATTTATACAAAAATTAAAATAATTTGCTTGGTAACTGATTTAAGTAAGTATGTATTTTATATTTAAATATTTATAAACAATATTTTGTAAAATATTTATTATTATATTATACAATAACAAAATTATTTAAAGAAATTGTAAAAAATCAGTTGGCAAAGAAGCATTAATAAAACAAAGTAACGTACATTTAGTCTGATAATAAGAATAATATAAAAATGATTTTTTTATAAATTTTATGCAATAAATCTGAATAGAGATTATGGCAATTCTGACTTTTAGATTAATGAAAAATTACAAATTTGTTTAAATGTATGCATATGAGACTAACAAAACTATTAATTATTGCCAATTTATAATAAAAAATCTATAAATAATAGGAGTATGCTGTAAAAAGGCTTACCAAAATACTGCTGCACTACACTGGGTGGATCGAGTAGCTTTGAGTGGTGTTTCTCCGGTCCCAAGCCAGGATAAAGGAGGAGGATTTGCAGGTAAGGTTAGCCTCACAGAACCAGCAACAAGCTTTGGAATAGGTCGGATTTAACAATGACAACCTCAGCTATAGACACGAACAGGAGAAAAAGAAGAAAACAAAAGAAAAAAAGAGTTGTGAAAGAAAAACATACTAAGATGCGCCTGTTGGAACATACGATCTTTGAAAAGGTAAAAACAAAAAGTTATGCTAGAAATGGAAACACGCAAAATATATATATATATGATAAGGATCCACAGCCAAAGTAGGGCTGCTAATCAGTGTGAAATTTACACAAAATATAGAGAACACATTCTATGTCAACGAAAGAATACTTACAGAAGTCCTAGACATAGGCAAAGACAAAATAGATTTGATTAGCGTCTACGCCGCAACACTAACAAAAACAAAGAAAAAATTGACTCATTTTACGAACATCTACAGACCGACATCGACAAAATACACAAAGAGCAAAATATCCTAATCATGGATCTGAATGCCAGAATCGACAACACAATTGTAGTTGGCGTAAAACAGCGCTTCAATGACGAGCACGTTTACTATAGCGGAGAAACTTGCACCACATTCTGTACACAAAACAAAATTAGAATAAACAACACATATTTCGACCATAAGCCACTACACAAAACAACTTGGTCCAACACACGAAAACACTCATTTACGATCGATTATATAATCTCAAATAGAGCTGTATATTTGACTTAGATAATCAACGTACGGTCCCTAACATCAGCAAATATAGGATTAAACCACCAACTAGTTATGGCAAAACTAAGACGTAAAACACAATTAAAAAAAAGCTATCGCCTAAGTACGTAGACAAATTAAACATCTAATTATTATTACCCCACAGTAAAAAACATACAAACAAGGACAAGCCCAAAAGATTAGAGAGCAGCCAATCTTGGAACAAGACGACGTGGAAACCAGCTGGAGAAAAGTAAAATCGCATATCGAGACAGCCGCTAATGAAGCACTAAGCAAAACGGTTTACGTCCGACGGAAACAGACGTGTTCGCAAAAATGCTTAACGGCCATTTAAATAATAATGACTAACAGAAAGTTATCTATAAAATTTAAAAAGTAGAGGACTGTGAATTGATGCTAACAGCAATAAGAATTGTAAAAAAAGTTTTGTAAAAATGCAAAAATTGTAAAAACTGTGATAAAAACACATTTAAATTGTGTTTTAAAAACACACTACCAATAAGGCAAAAAAAATAAATAACCCTACAACAATTGAAATAATGGGAAAATTTATCAGGGAGCTTAGTGATTTATCCTCTGAGTGTGCAAACACTAAACTAGAAATAGAAAAGTGGCAAATCTCCTAGAGATAAATATGGAGAGACTGGAGTTTAAAGAAGTGCAAAAAACAAAACAAGAGACAAAAAAATTAAAAAAATAGAGAAGGAAATGTTGACACAAACAATAGAGACTGAAGACAATACAAAAAAAAAGATCAAAAACTATTTCATCTCGGACCAAGAGATAATAAAAATAATTAATGAAGATGACATAAAGAAAATTATTAACAAACAATGGCGAGGAACAGACTACAAATTTGTAATGGTAAAACATAACCTATTAATAGAAAAAAAATTCATACGTAGAAACTTAATCGGAAAAAATATGGGAAAAGTGCACATTATAAAATAGAGAATTAAAACAGCAAGGAAAAAATGCTTAACAAAGCAAAAGCATTAAATATTAATGAAATAAATATATCAATGTCGACTGGTATAGCGCCAAGAAAGGCAACAAAATTTATGAAGGTGGCAGGAAGGAAAACTCATACAAAAGTAAGACAGGTATTAGAAATAAACTAAAAAAGAAGACTAAGAACAGAAACAGGAGCTATAACATTGCGTAACATATGCGAACTTATTGAGACAAGCAAAACTACAAATAAAAAGATCTACATTCAAGGAGATAAAAAAAGTTGTTAATTAATAAAAAAGAAAAATACGACCAACAAATAAATGACAAAATAAAAAATGGAGTGGAAGGTTACAATGTAAGAAAAGCCAACATCGTACTCACTTTAGTCAAGATGGACAATAATGCAGCGGAACATATAATAAAAGAAAGATGAATAAACATAGGACTCATAAGATGCATAGTAGAGAAAGTAACAACAAACAAAAAAACATTTTACAAATGTTAGATGAAAGGACATGTAGCGGCGCTATAAGTTTATACAAACAAACATATTGAGGGGAAGAGAGGTGCACGTTATACTGATAACAACAGCAGAAAGAGAGGAAATAGACCTAGTGATAGTGAGTGAACCAAATAAAAACAAACAAAATAAAAAAATGGAAAACACCAAAAGATGAAATAATATCCCTTAAAGCAGATATTATGATAGTATACAGCTGTTATGACAGTCCAAACTGCGCATTGAAATACTATAGGGAGTGAATAGAAGAATAAGAAATTAGTTTAAAAAAAAAACAAAAAAGCAAGAAAAAAATGTAGGAAAAAATTTTAAGTCAAAATTACCCAGATTAGAAGGATTTGAAAGAAATTATCTTAAAGAAGATTATAACAAGTTTAAACCTTACCATTTGCAACAAAGGAGACAAACCGGCGTAAAAAAGCTCAAAATTACGTATTGACAATACCATAACAACATAAAAATTGGAATGAATAATTAATGAATGGACCGTGACAGAAGAAAAATCACTAAATTTACACAAACATATATAATATTATACAAAAAAAAAAGAAAAACATGAGTGCACAAGATACGGTAGAAGAAACGTAAAAAGAATGAACAAAGAGAAGATAAAGAAAGCCATAGAAACAGAAAAAGTGACAAACAAAAACATAAAAAAAAGATGCAAAAGAAAGCTGAAAAAATCCGCGGATAAAGCAATTTCCTGATACAAAAAAAAGAGCCAAAAGGACTATACTGGTAGTGCAAGCAAATAAAATAATGCAGAAAAAACTAATACAAACAGAGAAGAAATTCAAAAGACAGAAAACTTAAAAACAACAGAAAACCTTAAAAAAGGCAATTAGGGATAGCAGAAGAAGATGCTAAAAAAAAAAACAAAATCTATAGATGATAATCCTTGGGGAAAACTGTATAAAATATGGATAAACAAATTAGCAGGAAAATCAAAAGAAGTCTATCTAAAAAAAGACAAAAGAGAAGAAGTCATAATTAAGAAATTGTTTTCCAGGAAAAACCGGTAAAAAAACCAATAAAAAAGAAGAAAAAACAGATTATTAACAAAGCACTAGGTCCGGACAAAATAACAAAAAAAGTTAAAATCAAGAGATGCTTGAGAGAAGAAAATTTTTGTGTTAAAAAAAGGCTATCTTAGTAATGTTTGAAAAGAAAAAAAAGTAAGAAAAGCAACTTTATACAAGCCAATATGCTTATAAACACAGTAGCTAAAATAATGAAAAAAGTCATTGTACAAAGAATAAAACAAGAAATGGAAGAAAAAAAAGATGGAAAAAAGAACAATGCAGATTTACTAAGAAAAAAACAATCTTAGGAGCTATAGAAAAAGTAAAAGCAACAGAAGCAATGACAACACTGTGTAATGATAGCGTTGGACATACAGAACGCGTTTAACAACGTGTTATGAGAAGCCATTATAGAGACGGCAAAAAGAGAAAGAAACAGGAAAACGATTAAGATCATATGATCATATGAAGCTACTTACAAAGTAGAAATTTAGTGACCAAGGAAGGAAAATTTTAACATACCAGAGGGGTAGCACAAAACTCAGCACTAGAATCAAAACTATAAAACCTTGTTTATAATGAATTACTTTAAATGAGGTTCACTAGTAGATAGAGACGTATAAATGAAAGTACTTGAAGGAAAACTAAAGCTGGCAATAGATATGATACAGTAATGGATAAAAACAAGCGTTTTAAATTAGCAACACAAAAACAGAAGCGGCATAGCTATCAACTAAGAAGACTATTAGAGGAACAGGTAAGATAAAGGTAGGTGACTAAATGATAACCATAGAGAAAAAAATTAGCTTGGAGTAACACTTTAAGCAAACGGATGAAATGAACAGGATAAGCAAGCGGTTATAAGAACAAACAAAAATTGAGAGATAGCTCGGTAGACTTATGCCAAACAACGCAGGTACAGAAAAAGAAACCAGAAAGTTAATAACAACAGTAGCAAGAAGCAAATTGTTATACGCTGCAGAAACATGTAAAAAAGCCATAAAGACCAACTTGTTAAAGATCAACGGTGTTACAGAAGGCAGTAGTGGTGATTGATGAAAGGATAGAAATATGAAAAAAATTGTTTAATTTAGATTATCTTTAGAAACAAAACAGTTTTTTAAAAATCAATCAATAGATTGTTAATTTGGACAATAAAGATGATCTTTAAGACTTCTTGTTCTTGAGCCAAGAAAAGCATTATTGGTTCTGAGTCTCGCGTTTAAATAAAGGTGTTGGTATTGGTTACATTAAGCTATAAAAATAAAAATAAAAACTGCACGTTAATTTCTAAATTAATATTAGGTTTTAGGATACCTGACTCTATTGTGCAATGTCCTGTAAGTAAACTTTAAAAAAAAAATTGATTAATTAAATAAACTTTCAGATTTAGATAAGTAGTACGCAAACACGTTTAAGCAAACGTTTGTTATTAGCAATCTGATCGCTTAATTATTAACAAACTATCAGCCCTAATTTATAATTTGTAACGATCTCGTTACATCTCGATAATCGTTGCAGAACGACTAAGCCAAAATGTCAGTCAAATTGACAAATATATTTTTGATTATTATTTATATGTAATAATATTAACACATTTACTTATTCTGCTAATTTTAAATATTAGATACAGAAAGTAGAAACTTATGTCTAGATCACTACAAACAAATCATAAAGACAATAAGAAATTCTTGTTATAATTTGATAATCGTTACTGAACTATTAAGCCATTACGATATGATCGTTGGCAAACGGTGATCGTTGCAAAACGTCAATTTGACAAGTAAATTATTTTCAATATTGTTATTGTAACAATTACAAAAAGTAATAATACATAAATAATGACGAATATGTGTAGCATTATAGTTGAAGTTTTGGATGTAAAATAACTGCCCTTACCTTATTAAAGTAGTCAATGTTTTGGTGTCTTATTTTGCTAAATTTCTCAATTACAATATCCGTATGATTTAAATTTATGATATATGTTATATCTTAAAAACATAAATTAATATTGTTATTTATTTAAATAGATAATTACATTTTCTTAACAACTGCCAGCAGAAATGCAGTTCCCGAACTATCATATTATCGCTTTGTAACAAATACTAAAATTTTATTTATTAAACAATTGCCAATCAAAGCTAATGTTTTAAACGGTTATAGTTTGGAAACGATTAAAGTTCGGGAACAATCATAGTTCGGGAACAATTATAGTTCGAGAACGATTATAATTCGGGAACAATTATAGTTCGAAAACGATTATAGTTCGGGAACAATGTTTTATAAAATAGACCTGTAAATAACAATTCTGGCGCAGCTTTTTTTTTAACTGCCACCTTTTGCCTCTGCCTTTCTGTCCACATCGTATAGTAATCTGGAGTTGACGTGTTATGGCAAAAATGGCATCTCCCGCCATGTAGATCACCAAATTGTCGACGTACAGGCATTTTTTTACAGGTGTAACCAAAGAAGCGGAAAATATCGTTTAGCGCAATAGCAAAAAGGGTACGCTAATTGTCGATGTTTGGGAACACCGTTCTCTAGACATACTGTCTTTGAGTTAGTGGTTCCCACCCTTACCTTAAATATGCAATTACGCTTGAAAGATTAAAAAAAAGAGGCATACGGCCTCTAAATCCCCATGCGTGCAGCTTCTGCAAAATTCCATATCGCCAAGTCATGTCATTCGCCACCTCCAGGTCGACAAACACCGCTACGAGGTGTTTTCTTGCTAAGAAGGCGTCTTGAATGAATTTTCTAAGTGAATTAGATCAACTGTACTATGATTTCGTCTAAAACCCGCTTGGTATTTAGCTAAAAAACATTGACTTTTCAGCATCCACACCAGACGGTTGTTGACTATATTTTCTAAAATTTTACTGAGATAGCAAGCTAAGTGGAATTGGTGTGTAGCTGTTAACGTTGTTTGGATCTTTGCCCGGCTTCAGCAACGGCAAGATAATAGCCTCCCTCCAACATTCCGGATAGACGCCGCTATCCCATACCAGGTTGTAGATTTTTAGCAACCGCTCCGTCATGCGAGAGGGAAGCTGCTGGGTAACCTGATAAGACACGTCGTCTGGTCCCGGTAGGGAAGAGGTACCCATACAGTTAATTGCCGTTTCCAATTCTTTTGAGAAAAAAAGGAGTTGTAGAGCAAAGAATCCAGAGAAGAGAAATTTAGCTGAGTTTAAAACTGTTCTTTTGACGCAGAAATTCTTTACTAAACTTTTGAGAGCTACTGACAGACGCAAATTGAGTTGTTAATGCGTCTGCGATTTTGGCCTCTTTGGTGACTTTGCGTTTGTCGATGATTAGGATGGAGGCCACAAAGAGTTTTTTTTTTCGATGCAGCTCCCACTTTTTTCCACACTTTGCCGACCAAAGTAGTCTGCGTGACCGTCGACAGTAGCTCTCCCATGATCGTTGTTTGCTTTCAGGAGTTTTGCGTCGCGCAACGGCGCGTTTTTTTTTAAAGCAATTATGTTTTCTTGCGTCGGAGTTCTTTTGAAACAAATAAAAGCTTCTTTCTTCTTTTCCACAGCTACTCAAGTATCGTCGTTCCACCAAAAAACCGACAAAACGGCCAACTGACAGCTGGATTTTGGAATAAACACTTCTGCTGCTCGGATGATACAAATAGTGAAAACCTTCACGGCGGTCTTGACATGTTCACCATTTGACTTTGGTAAAACCAGACTGGCTTAGAAACCTAACCAGACTGGCTTAGAAACCTAACCAGTCTGTGCGGTCAAGACGAACTGTCTGACCCGTCTAACAATGGTTTTAATTGCGATAGAAAAATGATCGCTGCCGTGAAGGTCCTCTAATACATGCCACAATAAACGTCTGGCTAGACGTAAAGACAATAATGACAAATCAATTGCCAAAAAAATTGTATTTCTATCTCCAAAGTATGTGGGGAACCTGTGTTAAAGAGGACAGCGTCGCTTTGATCAAGAAAATCCTCTATCAAACAACCTCGCGTGTTTTTCCTTAGAGAACTATAAAACGGATTGTAGGCGTTAAAATTGCCTACCAGGAGATAGGGCTGTGGAAGTTGCAAAGAAAGTTCTTGTATATCTTCCAGAGTTCAATTAAACTCCGGAAAATACAGGTTGCATATCGTGGCTTTTATTAAAATGGTAAACCGGATTGCGATTGCCTGGAGTCTAGTTCTAAAGGTTGAGACCCGGCAGATCGTCACTTCTTGTGCATGTAAAACACCAAAAATTGAAGTTTACTTGGGGCTTAAAGTGCGTTTCCTCGAAGCACATGCAAAAAAGCATGTGCTTTACCAGAATTATCTTAAGCTCACAATAAATGCGTTTGCAACTAATGCTGTTATCTGAATTATCGTCTCCATAATTTTAGATAATTATTAAATAAATAGAATAAATAAAGAAATAAATAATACGTGATAGATGGACAGCTATTAAAATAAGTAAACACTAAACAAATAAAACACCAAAGTTGTAAAGAGTCTTTGATGTTTGGACGTTGACAAAGTAAAAAATAAAATCGTAAAACTAATATCACATATGACATCGAAGTTGAAAAAAACTCTAATGCCAAAACTATAAAATAAATAAAACTTAAAACTAAAATTACAAATGACATTAAAGAAAAAAAAAATTAATGCCAAAACTTTAAAATGGAAAAAACAATACAAGTACACAAATGATACCGCAGTTGTACAGGACTGCAGTGCCGACAAATAACAACACTTAATAAAACTTAATAGAAAACCTATTGCTGGGAGGGTGATCTGCCCTTTTTCCAGCCAGGTTTCCTTCTTTGCCTGCTTTTGTTGCTGCCACTGTCGACAACAGAAATTTCTAATGTCAAACTGGATTCGTCGTCACCGTTGCTGGAAGAAGGGTCACCCCGCTTCCGTAAACCAGGATCAGACTGACCTTTTTCCACCTGTTTTGGCGTATTTGCCAAAACAGGTTTAGTCAAGTCAGTTTTAACGATGACCTGAGTGTGTATGGGAAGTGTTTCCAACAAGTTGATTGTACCCGCTTAATGCAGCAGTAAGGGGCGGAAAAAATTTACTTATAAGCTCGTTCACGTCCACTGAGCTTTTTGATGCTCTCTTTTCTAGTAACCAATATGAACCAAGAGATTAGTCCCGCTTTCTCATCACCGGCACTATTTGACAAAATAACTTTGACAGACTTCTTCCTTTTTGTCGAAGAAGAAACTGAAAAGTCTGATTTGTCAGCGGCCTAGAACCGGGTAGCTAGATCCGTTTGTTCAACCCGATCAGTTGCACCAACTTCCAAACAATTAACCACTTTGCTACCGGAGCATTGTTCTCAAACTCCGGTAGATGACTGATCCGTGCTAATTTTAAAGCCCTTGTTAGATTTAACTGACGGCATGGACTGGGGGCATGAATTTTTATTGTCCATAATAAAAATAAAAGAGAGCGTTTTACCTACAGCCAGGTTGGGAAAAAATAAAAAGAAAGTTAGAGGTTGAAATGTAAATTACAGAAAAAATTGGGATAGGAATGGATTTGTGTACATTTGGTTTGGCTTTTGCGTATATACCCATCCGGCATGGGTGCCCTGCCATAAATTTAAACTCCCGCCGGGCATGGCTCGAGCAGAAGTTACTCAGCCCAACCACGACAAGGTAGTACTTACAAGGGGGTTTGTCAGCAATATTATTTTCTATTCTACAAGGTATTAAAAAATACCCCATCATCATTGCCATTGTTACTTCTAAAAAAATATAAACTTACAAAACTTATTTAAACCGCTCTGCCGTGAGATACCGTTGATGTTGTGATATCAAATGGTTACTTTTTACACATACAATACGCCCTGTTTAAAATTTATTATTTTACAAATATATACAAAATCTTCAGATGATTTTTTTTTAATCTAAAATAGCTTCATTGTATTTTATTCAGCCGGTTTCAGATACAATTTTTTTTTTTCTAAAAGCAATTTTTTATTTCTACCACATGGAAAGCCTCACTCATAAGTTAGTGATTAGGTTAAACACGTTAATCAGAAACTAAACACATTTTTTGTCAACATTTAGTGTAGATAATTTGTTAAAAACTAATTACACTAAACTAATGTTATTTAAACAATAACATAAAAAAAATATATTTTGAACCAGCACAAGCTAAGTTAACAGTTAATGGTTTAACTACTTTAATTTTTTGTTAAACAAGCAATGATAAGAAATGAATATCACCAAAAGTTAAACAACTATCAACATAACTAAGAAAAAAATCAAAAATTAGTAAAAGAATAACTAGTGCAGATATTTAAAGTTAAAGAAATAGTACCAAAAATTACAAAATGTTTAAAAAAACAATCAACAGAAGTAAAAAATATACCTAGACACGTGCTACAATCATTTAAGTTTATTATACGCACCGAGTTAATGCACATTATAAATGTATTATATCTTCAACTAACGTATCCAACAGTTTTAAAACAGTCAAAAGTAATACTAGTATACAAACAAACAAAAAACTCAAACACGCTAATAAAGTATAGGCTAATATCACTTTAAAACCAAATATCTAAAATATTTGAACAATAATTTTATAACAGGGTATACCCTTTTGTTGAAAATAATAATTTAACTAAATCAACATTAACAGCACTTGACAAAGCCGTTCAAAAAATTATGGAAGCTTTAAACAAAAAACAAGTACCATTAAGTTTATTTTTTGATATGAGTTCAGCATTTGACACAGTAGACTATAACCTATTGTTAGACATGCTTTGCGCAAAAGAAAACATATAAATACCAAACATCTGGATAAAATCATACTTACAAATTAGATCACAGATAGTAGAAATAGAAGAAGCAAGGTCAGATCAAAACAACATAAAACAATGCAAAGCTACACCAAACATATTTTTATACGCAAACAATACCAATTGAATTATTAAAAAAAATAACGTTAAAAAATTGATTGAGAGAGAGATTGAGAAACAAACACAAGCTATTACTGAAATTGTGCTCCTTAAATGGAATAATTCTAAATAACAATAAAACGCAAATGATAAATTTATATCCAACAAATAAAAAAACTGAAAGTAGTTACCATTTACCAATAAACAACAAAAGCATAAACCAGGTATTAACAGTAAAATTCTTAAGAATTTATATACTTAAAAACAAATAACTTTAACAAACACATAGATATTTTAAAATCACATCTATCGTCATTAAATAATTTATTAAAATCTATTAAAAGAACTATATCCTATGAAACAACAAAACTTTTATACTTGTTTGGGCAAGCCACGTGTTGGTACGGCTTTGTTTGCCGTAGCGCGATTCACTTCAATCGGCTGTAGGATATTATAGATAGAATACGAAATATTAAACTATATACGTACATTTATTAATATTAAATTTGGTGATACTATATAATTTACATTGACTGTGATACGTGTATAATGGTGAGGCGGACCGGTCGCCCGTAGTCGATGTATTGCCTGTAGATTCACACTGGCTTGTTAGTTTTATTCACAGACACAGATCACCTTAAAGATGCAGCGTTCTCATATAAATTATAGGCAACACATTAAGCAGATAACTCCGTCTATGCTTCACATGTCGCGCTTATCAGAACAACCTGGCGAGCGGGAGATTTAAATTTAACAAGTAATTAAAATTAAATTTTAACTTTATAAAATACACACACATATGAATACATAATTAATATATTATATTTTTACTTAAATATAAATATATTATGTATTCATATTTATGTGTAAGGGTAGTTTACATGTATATAAATAAAAAGAACAAATATTTAAGTAATAATAAAAATTTAATTTATTTATAACAAATACAGTAATAAAATAAATATTTAATACATTAAAAATGATGAATTTCTTACTTTTTGAAGTTCAGGTACCCATAATTTGACTTCCATTTTCCTACAAAACTAAAAATAAATACATATGAATTAATACAATAAATATTATTTTTAAACATGATATATATGTATGTAATATAAAATTAATTTTATGTCAATTAACATCTATTCTTTTATAAATATCAACTAGATATAATGATGTCGTGACAGTACAACTTTTCTAAAAAATTAAATTGTCGAAGTTAAAACAAATTAAATTTGAAATTTGATTTAATTTAGCATTTAGTTATTTATGAAGTGCTTTTAAAGTTGTTCGTACTAACATAGCATTGCTCGTAGTACAAATAATTAATTTAACAAACAAAATTTACTTACAATATTGTACGAGTAATAGTAATCTCCAATTTGTCGTTCATCTGATCAGCAGATTTAATGTACATGTTCCATCGCAGCTCCCATTTGCAATCTTTGGCAGCTTCTTGAATACTCGATGATGATTATTATTGAAGCAAATATGAAATATAAAAACAATATCATTAATAACACATAACAATACGTAACAAAAATTAAATTATAATTAATATTTTTACTAATTAAGGTATATATAGCAAAATATAAAAATATAGTTTCTAGTAAAAATATGATATATTTTGTTTCTCAATTATTTAATGATTTGGCAGTAGAATCTACACTTATCAAATCCGAAACAACATTAGAATTTACTGAACAATCTAAACTACTTATAACCTGACATCTTATAATATTATAATAAAAATAAACTTACCTAAATAAATGCACCTGTACACAACACCCACCACGATTCACACATACACACGTTAGCGTTAGCCCATAGATAATTAGCCGGCTAGCTGCATTCTGCAACATAACCTAAAATGGCGGACTAAAACATCAACAAGTCCCGTCCTTGGCTGCTTAGCTCTTATTGGTCAAATTTAAAATACAAATGTGGCGGCAATTTTTAATTTAATGAACGTCGCTCTATGCGCCATCTGTGAAGCTTCAACGACCCTAAATCGGCGGTGCTGGTCGCTGCATATCTTTCACCAGACCCTGGTTTTATTACTTTTATTCCAGGTTCAAAGTATACCTGCTTGTCGGATGGCACAAAAAAGGGGTGCGCGCAACAAGAAATAAATATGAACTATTGAATTTAAAAACACTTGTAAATCATTGACCTTAAAATATATATAGAATCATTGAGTACATATTCAATGATTCACATCATTATTGACATAAAGAATGACTTAATACAATGACAATTAATTCAAACAGATAAAAATTCATACACAATATAATTAATATTTGGCATTGAACAATACTACTCACCTATTCAATCAAAAGTAACGTATGGAATATGGGGATCAACTGCCAACACTCGTGAAGTATTAACATTACAAAAATCATACGTATAATAGAAGAAGCTAACTCTAAAGCACACTGCAAACTACTATTTATAAAACAAAATGTATTGACAGTGTACTCATTGTACCTAAATAACTTATTTTTATATAAGAAATAAAATGCTACTAGCTAAACGTAGACATTAAAGAAGAAACCAAAACCTTATTAAAAAACTTAAAATCTAAATACCATAATAAAATTCGATGTGTAATAATTCATAATGTAAACGTACAGTTTTTGATCTCAAATCTCGATGATGTAGCGAAAGATTTTTTTAAATTTATATTGAACATACAAATTGAAAATAAGTTTAGTCAAAACTTACTCAAGTCGGAAAAGAATTGAATCAATAATGACTCGAGTTGTTAATGATTAGTGTTGTCAGTGCCTCGAGTCATTTTTAGAACTCAAGTTCTCAAAAAACAAGTTGTTAATTTTTTTAATTAACGACTCGAAAAGTAAATAATGAATCGAAAGACTATTTAGTTGCAATTTTGACTCAAAAAGTGTCAATATCTTTTAATAATCGAGTCAGAGTTGATTTATGACTCAAGTTTGCCTATCACTTTATATAACACACTTTTTTGAGAACTCGTTTTACAATTTACGTTTAGTAAATAGTCTAAGTAGTTGATTTATGTTATGTAAATTCAAAATAAAAACTGTAATTGTTTTAGTTTTTTAATGTATTTTGAATTTAAAAAATCTACATTTCAAAAAATATAAAATTTTGTAAATTTAAGCAGTATTTAATAAATTTAAATTACACTTTCGTTTTGCTAAAAAAAGCAGTAGATGAAAATACTTAACGTGCGAACATAAAATTCTACTATTACAGACGAGCAAAAAAGTTTTTGCCACCTCTCCACGCGGTAACATGCTATTACCGATTTCTCAATTTTTTCGTATTTATTTAAAAGTGTTTTATTTTTAAATTGATTCAATTTATTTTAAAACTATTTATCACAATTATAAAGTTTTTGATTTATTTTAATTAAATTATCAAAAATGGTATTAAAAAAAGTAAAAAACGTTTTTTTGATACAAAATCAAGCTTTCAGATACTAATGTTGTTTTTTTTAAACAATATTGCTTACCTTGTTACTTTTACCTCAAAATCAAGACTATACAATGTGTATAAACATAATATAATATTATTTTGCTGTTGTATTTTCTAATTAATTTTATCACAGATGACACAAATACTAATACTTATAAATTAAGATTGATATTATAAGAATTTACTTGTTTTCAGAAATGGTTAATATTTGAGCAAATAAAAAAAAACATATTTAAATTTATTTACTAATATTGGCCGCCAAAAGTAAAAAAATATTAAATAACGTAGCTCAATTTTTATGAAAATTTTATTTAATATGTAAACCAATAACACTAAGAAATAATTAATTTTGTTTTTCTTATATTTTAATAATGAGTTACTCACCACAATTTCTGAAGCATTTGGCATCTTACTTAGGCATGCTAGAAATTAATTTGTTAATTTCAGCCAAAGGGATTAAATCCCAAGGTGGTTAAATACGCATCTAAATATTAGTTAAAGTAGGTGGGGGTAGTTAAAGATGGTCCAGTCTTCTATCAATTGTACCCTGCACGTGTTCAATAAGTAATAGGTTTGGAGAAGTAGAAGTTTCCAATCTTTTCAGATAGAGCATTAATGTTGCATCTAGAACCATGTTAATGCATCGATTTGCGTTTAATGTTCCTAGAATAAACATTAGAGAAAACTTACTTTTATAAACAATTGCTTTTCATATCACCGAGCGTGTAAGAGCTATATGTCGTTCTACAGTAAACTTTAAACTTCTTTGTTCTTTTCGGCAACGTTTAATAATTTTACAACCATTGTGGGCATACAAAAAAAGTCTTGAATTGTCGCTAAAGATAACTTGTTTATATGGATCGACCTATTTTAGTCTCTCATTGCACCATTTCAAATTTGAAAATGTGATTCCTATATTAAAAAGTGGAAGTAATGATATTGTAGATAACTACATACCAATATCTACTTAGTATTTTTGAAGAGAAAAATACCTCAATAGTCACATTTTTTGATCTCACTAAGGCATTTGATTGTGGATCACATAACTTACTATTAGCTAAATTGTATGCGTATAATTGAAGTTCGAAAAACTGCAAGTTAATTGTTAATTTTTTAACAAATAGAAAACAAAGATAACGTTTAATAGTATAAAACCCACTGCAAGATCTGTAGAGCTTGGTGTACTGCAGGGTTCAGTTCTAGGACCACACTTTTTTTTAATATTTACTAATGATTTTCCGCATTATATAAATATTGGAAATGTTATTCAATATGCGGATGATACTAAGTTGTCAATTATACAAGTTAGCTTCAGAATTAATAGATAGCAATCGACTTTGCCTAAAGGCTAATAAAACAGTAAAAATGCTGTTTTCACTAAAAAATAAAGAAAAATTATGCAAATTTATAATAAAATAAATTGGAATTTTTATTGTAATATATATATATATATATATATCTCGGGTAAACTTAATTTAATATACAGGGTGTCCGGAAAATACGTGTACAACGTTTGACGACAGACTCCTGACGTCAAAATAGGTCGATCTAAGCCGACTTAGTTATATCCAAAATTGTCTCGTTTAGCCGGTAGAGGGCGTCAAAAAAAAACAAAAGTATAACAAAGTTGAAAGTATCTATTGTAAGAAACTAAGTAAAACAAAAACATTACTTAAGCAAATGTGTAAAATGACCGCCATCTTGCTGAATACACTTATTAACACTCTTTAAAAAATGGACCCTATCTAATGTCTCGGGATTATTAAAATGGTTGCCTGCATTTAAAATCCGCTGCAATAAATCATCGCGTGTGTTTACCGGAGTCTTGTAAACTTCTGTTTTAATAGCGCCCCACAAAAAGAAGTCACACATATTTAACTCAGGAGAACGTGGTGGCCATTTTACTGGTGCATCATTGCCTCTTCTAATCCATCGGTTGGGATATTGAAGATGTAAGTATTGCCGAACGGCAGCGGGGCACCATCATGCATATACCACATTTCTCTCTGAAGTAAATGGGGCAAATTCTCCAGAAGAATTGGTAATGTGTCTTGCAAAAAATTTAAATAAATATTTCCATCTAACCTGTCTGGAATAACAATGGGACCAATAAGGTAGTGATCAATAATACCTGCCCAAATATTAATTTTAAATTGATGCTGATGATGTGCAACTTAATGGCATTTGGATTTTCATCGGAATAAATATGTTTGTTGTGCATATTGGTTACCCCAGATCTTGTAAAGCATGCCTCGTCAGTAAACATAATTTTTCTACAAAAATTTGGAACAAGGATTCTTTTGTTTCTAATAAATTGACAAAATGTAATCCGCATGGGGGGATCAGTCGGTAAAAGTTCCTGGACTTTTTGTATGTGGTAAGGATGTAACAACTGTTCTCTTAAAACCTCATTGACAATCGTTTTAGGAACATTTAACTCACGTTCTAAGAGACGGGTACTGGAACTTGGTTCTTCTTCAACTCTTTCCAGAATCATCTCTTCTGTTTCCACAGTTCGAGTTGTTCGCATACGACCCCTGCTTTCAAACTTTTTCTCAAAACTGCCCGTTTCCCGAAGATGACGCTCAATATTGGCAAATGTTTGGTGGTTTGGTATTCGACGGCTAGGAAACCTCTCCATGTAAACCCTAACACTCTGACGCCCATTTCCTTGACAAAACCCGTATACCAGGAGCATGTCAACTTTCTGAGAGTTTGTATAATTTTCCATTTTTAATGGTAAAATGAACTTGTAATTCAAGAATGTTGATCGTATACTTGAGTAAATTTCATAGACTGGTGACAATTTGTCAATAATTGTCAAATTATTAAACGCCATAGCAACAAGGTCACTTAAAAAATTATTGTTACAGGTAATTTCTTTTTAATATTTACAAATTTTTGACGCCCTCTACCGGCTAAACGAGACAATTTTGGATATAACTAAGTCGGCTTAGATCGACCTATTTTGACGTCAGGAGTCTGTCGTCAAACGTTGTACACGTATTTTCCGGACACCCTGTATATTGTTGTTAAATTTGTCAAATGCAGTATCTAGTAAATTTTTAAAAATAACGTATTTTGCTTTATGTGCAAGCTATTTTAGTTATTGCATAATGGCATGGGGACACTCGGCTATTAGGCATAAGCTATTTGACTTGCAGAGAAAAGCAATTAGAATTCTTGGTGGTTTGGGGTATAGAGATTGCTGCAATGAACAATTTAGAAATTTCAATATTTTAACATTACCTTGCATTTATATCTTAGAACGTTTAAAGTATATCAAAGCTACTACGAGTTTCCTACTAATGTATTTCACTGTCACGATACAAGACATAAGAATGACATTAACCTTCCGTAAACTAGATTTAGAAAATTTGAATATAGTACCAATTATTACTGCATAAATTTATTTAACAATTTTTTTAACAAACTGCCAGAAAATGTAAGAAACTTAACTAAATTTGAAATGATCGTACGAGAATTTTAGTAAAAAGTGCATTCTACAGTTATAACAAATATTTAACCTGTGATAACATAGTATTGTGTTGTTGAATTGGTTTTGTCTTTCTTGATGTATTTATTTGTATTTAGGTTCACTTTTCTCAAGTAATACATAACATTGTAACAACTATCAAATGTATGTATATTTTTGGACCTGTGTAAACACTATTTTTGTGATACTACATAAATAAACATTTTTTGGTTGGTCAAGTCTCTTTAGACTTCTTTAAATGCATTTGTAGTTAAAAATTAATCCTAAAGAGCAACAAACCAAAAAACCTAATCTTAACGTTCTGTGGTATTTTTAAGGCGCCCAGATTCTACCTTTGCTGCTATTCCTGTCTTTCGATTTATATACGCTAACATCAAGCTATTGTTTTGACATTTTTGCTGACTTTTTGGGTTATATCACAAATTGACAAACTTCTTTTTCTAAACCGTTTCGATGACACACTCAACTGATTTGCATAATAAAATTGTATGTCACTGCACAGTTAGTCTAGGAGAGTAGTAATACAATTTTTGTAGTGTTAGTTGTGTAAACCAATGATAACAAATGCTGCTATTTTATCTAGGGGAAAGTGTAGGGACAAAGTGGAAAGATAAGAAACATTAAAAAAGGGAATAGTGTGGGCTGAAGTAGCTTGTATGATAGTATAGCCTCTGTTATGTCAGTCCAATCTAAGAACTGGTATACTATCGGAAGTGGATAGAAAAATTAGAAAGCAGTTTAAGAAAACAAAAAAGCAAAAAAATCATAGTATGAGGAAATACAAAAGGGATTTGAAAAAAAAATCTTAGAGGAGATGATACCGGAGTCAAACCTTATCATGTACAACAAAGAAGACAAACGACGTTCATAAGAAGAAGCTCAAAATTACATATTGACATTACTAAAGCAACAAGAGAAATGGCAGGTATAGTAAATGAATGGACTTTGACAGAAGAGAAACTACTGAGATTACACAAACATATACAATATATTACAAAGGAGAAAGGAAAACAGAAGTACATGAAAGAATGTAGATGGAACGTAAGAAGAATAGACAAAGAAAAGATAAAAAGAGCCATAAAACAGAAGAAATGACAAAAAACAAAAACATAAAAATGAGATGCGAAAGATACTTTGAAAAGCTGAGAAAAGGGGCGGTAAAGAAATTCCCAAATACAAAATTTTTAAAAATTTTAGGCTAAACGGACCATACTGGTGGTGCAAAAAAAATTAAAGAATTCAGACAAAAAAACAATACAAACAGGGAGGAAAGTCAAAAGACAAAAAAGAGAAAAAAATACAGAAGAAACAAAAGAGAAACTAAAAAACGACAGAAAAAGCAGAAGAAAATGTTGAAAAAAAATGATAAAATTTATAGACGGGAATCTTTGACAAAAGTCCTACAGAATAGTGATAAACAAATTGGAAAAAAAGGAAAGGGAGTCTACCTAAAAGAAACTGTTGCCCAAAAAAAAAACCGGTTAAAAAAATATTAGACAAAGAAAAAAAAAAAAGAAGAAAAAGAAGAAAAAAAAAAAAAGAAAAAGAAAAAAAAAGAAAAAGAAAAAAGAAAAAAAGAAAAAAAAAAAGAAGAAATAAGAAAAGAAAAAGAAAAAGAAAAAGAAAAGGAAAAAGAAAAGAAGAAGAAGAAGAAGAAAAAAAAAAAGAAGTAGAAAAACAACAGTGAAAAAGATAAAAGAGATCATAAAAGATTTGCCTAACAACAAATTTTCAGGTTCGGACAAAATAACAACAAAATTATATGCAGCTACTTACAGGGTATAAACTTAGTGACTAAGAAAGGAAAATTATGGAACCTTGTTTATAATGAAATACTTCAAATGATTTTGGTGGAAGGCGTGACAATAGCGGCATAGTAAGTAGAGATGTAGAAATATAACTACTTAAAGGAAAATTAGAGCTGGCAATAGATATAATACAGTTATAGATAAAAAATATAGGTTTAAAATTAGCAACACAGCAAACAGAAGCAGCATGGCTACCGACTAAGAAGACTAATAAAGGAATAAGTAAGATACAAGTAGGAGACCAAGTGATAACTATAAGGAAAAAAATAAATATTTTGAAGTGACACTTGAAAAACAAGAATATAATAGGATGAGCTACAAGAGCCAGCTGGTTAAGTATTAACGTTGCTTACCGAACGGTGTCACCAGAGACAGTAGAAGTGATTGCGGCAACACCGCCAGCGGATTTAATGGTGAAAAAAAAATAGAAATAAAAAAACTAATAAAATAAAAAAACCAGTAAAAAAAAGCAAAGTTTAGAGCAAGATAGAAGATGATAGAACGATGGCAGAAACAGTGAAATAGAAGAGAAAAAACACAAGAAAACAAATCTTGGAGATAAAAGAGTGAGTAGAGAAGAAACCCTAGACGTGTTATTATACAACACAAATACTGACCGGACATGGAGCCTTCTTCCAAAAATTTAAAAAATTAAAAAAGACAAAAGCTGTATATTCTGTCAGGAAGAAACACATGATAATGCAGAACACACTTTAGTAGAATGCAAATTGTGAGAAGTAGATAGAAAAAAATTAAAAAAATACTGGAAAGTGGATAAAAAAACAATCATTAAAAAATGCCTGAGAAATGAAAATAAATAGAGGGCGCTAAGAAACTTTGCAAGACTACTAAGAATAAAAAATTAAAAGTTTGACAATGGAAAAATATATTCAAATCAATAAAAACAAACACACAAAATAAATGCCATAAAAAAGAAAGGAGAGAATCAAAAGAAGCAAAATAGAAACAAAACAAAAACAAGGAAAAAGGACTGAACAATTATGCATACCAAGACATAGAAGAAAACAAAAGAACATTTTTAAAAACTACAATACCAAACAAAATTGCAGAAATAAGGAGAAGGAAAAAAGTTCTGTTGAAGGACTGCAGAATAACAGAAATAACAAGGCAAACACCAGTTGGTTAATACGCTATCTTGAGGTTGACAGATAACGCAACTTTTGAGATAATTAGAATATACCTGGCAGCGAGAAGACTCAAAGAAATAATACAACTAATAAAACTGCTAAAACTATTCATAAAGGAGAGAGAATACGATAAAGAAGAAGTGAACAAAATAAAAAAAACTAATAACGTATCTGAAAACAAACCAAATAACTAGAATAAATAACACACGGAATAGAGAAAGAAGAAAATGCACAGAAGAAAACCGGAAGATATTGCCATGCGTAACTATTGCAAAATTAGCCAACGTCTTTTGTTGAAGTTTATTAAAGTTGCTAACTTCCTTCACATCGTATGCTTGGAAGAAGCCAAGACCCAAGTCGGTATCAACTTCTATAGCAAAGGAAAAAATTCTAACACGTATAGGTTATAATTCAAAGACAAAAGTGCGGAGAATATCAGCCAAGGTAGAAATCAGTGTTTCTCTTGTTTAGAGAATCCTTTACAAGCAACTGCTTTATTTGTACCTTGTACAATAAGTGCAAGCTTTAAATCTACTTAATCATCAACGTAATACGTATGGTTTTTTGTTGCAGGTTTCTACGCAATAAAGTTGATGACCCCCGTTTTTTGAGAATATTTATTTTACTAATAAAACTGGGCTCACACAAAAAAGAGCTATTTATTTTTACAGTACTCATGTTTAGGCTGACAAAAATTCCCACGTTTTAATAAAATTTAGACATTAAACACGTTTTTCATTAAACATGTATCCAGGTCTTGTTATTTTACCAAACCAATTAACTGGCGCTGCTTCCTTAAACTTTCTGCAGAAAACAATGTATGATCTTGTTGACGACATTACTATTGACCAAAGGCAACAAATGTGGCTCCAGCAAGAAGGTGCTCCAGCTCATTTTTTAATTGCCGTTAGAGAGCGTTTACATCAAACTATTCCACGTAGATGAGTAGGAACGAGTGGTCCTGTTATATCGCCTAATTTAAACCCTCTATAGTCTATATTTTTTGGGATAATTAAATTGTTTTTTTTTTGTTTTTTATTTTTATTAGAAAAGAAAAATAAATTTCCTTATCTTCAAAACCGTTACTTTGCGGACCTATGTTTATTAAAACTCATTTGTTTATTTTGGTTTATACTACTACCTCTTTAAATATTTTCAATCTTTTCTTAACACCCTGTATATTTATTAAATATGTTAATTAATTTATATATACATTTCTAAATTAATTTTATTGTAATTTATGTATTTATCATTTTTTTTATAATTACCAAAATTTTGTGAACGCTCATAATAAAGCGTCCAAGAGTTTTTCTGGCTGCCAATATACAATTTGAATGCTTACACTGTAATATTTGATATTTTTTATTTACCTTGTAATTGTATCTTCAAAAGTAATATAATAGTATTATTTGTTTTAAATTACCAGATGATAATGAAAATTTGACAACACCTCTAAAGAATGTAAATTTTTTATCCTCATTTGATTGTTATGTCTAATAAATAATAAATTAAAAAGTTAATTAATACATGTTTTCAATTTAAGCGTTTCATCTACTCGGTTTGTTATAACTAGTATTCTACTAATTTTAATGTTTATTTAAATTTAAACATTTGCGTATAATTTAAAAAAATGTGTAGCATACTGTACACATTTTTTAATTTTGATGACATACTTTATATTTCAATTAAAACTACTTATAGTGTTAATTCAGATGTGCAAAATATATCATTGGTGTGCCAAGGTATTTAATTATATTACATTTAAAATATAAGTTTCCGTTGATAAAATAAAGTTTTTGTTTTTTGTAAAGTTAAAAAATGAGAAATAGTCAAAAAGTTATATAAAACAAAAATAACGGTGCCTGATAGGGATATACAAAATATAAAAAAGAACAAGAGTAAATAAATTGAGTAGTACACAAAATAAAACAAAAAGAGACTAGCAAGATTTTAATGTAAAAATAAAGAAAAAAATTGCAAAATTTGAACAAATAAAAAAATTAAAATATGATTTGCCAACAATAAAACAAACGTTAAAAAAATGTATTTTAAATAAATTTTAAAAAATAAGTGTTGGAAGAAGATAAAAAAGGAATAGTATACAATTTTTGATTTAGTATTTATTTATTAACTAATGTTTAAGTTGTATAATATTAATAAATAATAACCTTAAATTATACATCCACGCACTAGTACTTCCGCGCCGCCCGTGGCTTAATTTTAAACTACTTTCACTTAAATTTTTTTAATTTATTAACTTTAATTTTTAACTTGTGATTTTAATTATTTTAACTTCATATTCCATATCCTATTGTTTCTATTGTTACCTTACCGTGCTCTACCTGTGTTTGTTTTTAGTAAGTCACCAGGTGATCAACCGCGCTGGTGTAAAGTGTATCCCTGTATAGTCTATTTTCTTTAATATTTTTATCACTTGTTATTGTTTTATTTTAATACTGCATTGATATCATGCCTATTTGCAAATGCAAAAGCGTTGCACAATCTGGCATAACTTGCACTAATTGTGGTATTGTCTTTCACAATAGTTGTGCTATAAAATATAAAAAAATGCATTTGTGGCACTATATTTGATATGGACGATTCAGAATTACCTAAGCTTTACAAAGAAAACATTGTATTACATCAAACATTGTTAGAGAAAGTGCGATCTAACAATAAATTATTAATTGAAAAAATTATCTATCTTGAAAAAAAAAATTGCCCAAAAAGACAATTTTAGAATAAGGAACTTGTGATGTGCAACAAACCGCTCCAAATATTGCTTTACTCACTAATGTAACGACTCAGTTGCTTGAACCGACTGCTTTTCCATCTTTAGCAAGTTCAGTTGGTCAAACTAAAACTAAATCCAACCAGATAGTTTAACCAAAAGCAAAAGTTCTTTTGGCAGTGGTTCTAATAATAACAAGTTGAAGGCATATGTACCTACTGCATGCATTCACGTATCTAAACTAAAACGTGGGACAAAAAAATGTGATATAGTTAATCACATAAAAGCGCAGTTTTCGGCAATATTGCTTAATGTTGACTAAACTGTCAAATCTGGTAGCGGTTTCCAGTTACGACTTAATAGTGTTTACCGAAACTTGGCTCACCCAGGATATCAACGATTCTGAGATTAAACTACGTGGTTACGATTTATTTAAGTGCGATCGTTCCGCATTAACTATTGTTGAACTAGATGATGGGGGTAAATTAATTGCAATTAGATCTCATCTAAAAGATATATTACTGCACCTCACGTATTCAACCCTGCAACATGTTTTTGTTCTTGTTAACTTTAAATCTGTGTCATATTTAATTAGTGCGGCATATTAACCACCAAACTTAGCTATTGATAAATATTGAAATACTATTGAATCATAAGTTGATATATATCGCAATAGTAAATTTATTCAACTGGAAGATTATAATCTATCTGCAACGTTGTGGATAAATGATGAGTTAGGAATTGGAGTAGTCTGCAATAAAACTTACCCTGCATATTTAGTAGCAAATTCTTTTGGATTTTTAAACTGCATTGAATGCATAACAATACCCACTAGTAAGGGTGTGTTGTTAGACTTGTGTTTTACAAATAATCGTGATGCAAAAGTGGCAATGGCTTTTGATGTTCTGTTAAACACAAGCCAACACCACTATGCATATTTGACAGATGTTAAATGTGATACCAACTGTGATATTTTAAAGTTTAACTATGTTTTTAATGATTATAAATTTGGAGACTTTAACGCTATCAATGGTTTTTTATTGAGTGTTGATTAGTTTTTACTTTTTTATAACTGTGATATTAATGTATGTGTTGATTTATTTTATTCTGTTTTGTATTATGCAACTGATTATTACGTACCTAATAAACTGTGGCGTGAAAACAACTTTCCTATTTGGTTTAGCAAGAAACTGATTTCACTTTATTGAAGAAAGTTGTTCATAAACGTTTTAAATCTTCAAAACTTTTATTTGATTATAATGAGTTTTAATATGTTTGCACTTAATGTAAAAATCTTAGCGCTCGCCTTTACAAGCAGTATATTGCACGTACCGAGAATAATATTGAATCAAATCCAAAGCATTTCTGAAAATTTGTCAATTAACCAAAAAATCTAATGGTTTTCCGTCAACAATGTACTATGGTGACCTAATCTGCACTAATGGAGATGATTATGTCAACAAATTTGCAGAAATTTGTTCTTGTTTACGATTCTGAAGTTCATACAGCTCCGAGTTTCAAAACAACGTAATGCATTCAAATTTTTTAATTAGTTTGTTTGATGTTTTTAAAGGTATTGAATACCTTCAAAGTAACCCATCCATGATGTTGAAAAAGTGCATTTATTCCAATTCTACGCCGTTACATCTACTTTTTAATGCTTCTTTAAGCAAATCTAAATTTTCCAATATGTAGAAACAAAGCTACATTATGCTTTTATTTAAATCTGGGGCCAAGGAAGACATAACTATAGTTAGTTATGTCTTCCTTGAAGTATATGCATTCAATCTGCCATTCTTAAATTATTTGATCAACTTGTAACTGAACAAATACAATAGATGTGCAAAAGTATTATAATTAATGAACAGCATAGTTTTCGTGAGAGTCAATCCATACTTACTAACTTATTTTGCTACAAAAATTATATTTTGAAAGCTTTTGAATCAAGAGTACAAATTGATTCCATTTACACTAATTTTTCAAAAGCTTTTAATCGTATGAGCCACAGTATTTTGTTAGCTAAGCTTTATGTTTTAGGTTTTCAGCTTGCTGTAGTTTCATGGTTATACAGCTTTTTGTAAAATCGTAGTCAATGTGTAAAAATTAATCATTTTCTTTTACAGCCATTTCTGTTACTGTTTTTTATCAATGATATTTCTCAGTGTATTTATTTTTTGTCTTTTCTTTTATTTGCTGATGATCTAAAGCTTTTACAGTAAAAAATCATCTGTTAACGACTGCTATCTGTTACAACAAGATTTAGATTCCGTAAATGCTTGGTGTTATAATAATTATCTTTTTCTTAACGATAACAAATGTTTTTCAATTAGTTTTATAAGAACACTGAATAAATTACCTTATAAATATGATATTAATTATAAACCGTTGAAACAAGTTTCTCAAATAAAAGACTTGTGCGTAATTTTTTATCATTTGTCGAGCATATTAACTATATGTGTAACCGGGCTATGAAAATGCTTTTGTTTACAGAATGTTAGCAGACTTATCCCCAAGTACGCCCAAATTACTTTATTGTTCTTTGGTGCGCTCTCATTTAGAATATGCTCCGTCAGTCTAGTTACAAAATTCATATTCAAAGTGTTGAACAAATTCAAAATAAGTTTGTTAGATTATTATCTTATAAATCGGGGATTTTAGCGGTTGATTTTGATTGCAATTACATTACATGTTTGTACAATTTGCCACCTCTAAAACTTTGTCGCAGAAGGGCTGTACTTTCGTTTTAGCGTGGACTAGTGATGTCTGAAGTAGACTGTCCTGGGCTTTTTGCATCTCTACAATTCAGTATTTCTATAAGCGATCGACCTACTAGGCCGACGCTATTATTTAGAGAATTTACACATTGTACAAATTACGGGTGCAACAACCCACTTTTTAAAATGTGTAAACTGGCAAATTGTTTGCCAAGTAATTTTAATTGGTTTTGTACCAAATCTCAGTTTAGGTCGCAATTAAATTAAATTGTATTTTAGATTAAACTTGTTTTTATGTATTTTTTGTATATTATGTATATTATTTTAGTTGATGTAATATGTTTATTTTTGACTAATTTGAAATATAAAAAAAGTCTACAATGGCTCAAATTGTTCCTTATTACATGTATTTTAAAACCCATATTGTTATGTTTATTGTTGTGGCAGTCATTTTGATATATTAAACTTCAAACATTATTTCAAAAAAAACCGTAAATTTAGCAAAATCGCATTTTGCTTTCTTTGAACCGTTCTACTTTTGTTTTCGTGTTTTATCTCTTTTTAAAGTGATCACACAAGACTCATAAAATTAATACGTATACACCACTATTTTGATGCAGAAAGTAGCACATGTTTTCGCAATCTTCAAAACTTGTTATTTTCAAGTCCCGAAAAAGCGCTGTCACTTTATGTCGATTTTAGTCAAAATTTCAGTAAATACTTTTTAGAACACAAGAAAAAAGGTTATCTATATGAGAAATGGTATACCAGCATTATAAAAAAAAATTATATTCAAAAATTGTCAAAATTGGCAAACCGCACATGTTTGTACCTCAATTTTTGAGTCTCTGGAAAAAGGTATGAAAGTCCACAATAGCTCAAAATATTCCTTATTACATGTATTTTAAAACCCATATTCGTATATTTAATGTTGAGGCAGTCATTTTGATATATCCAGCTTTAAACATTATTTAAAAAAAAAAACGTAAATTTTGCAAAATTGCAAAATTTATGCTTGGTATAAACCGTTCTAACTTTGTCAAATCTTAAAGACATTTGATTCACGTGGTCTAAACTTCTTCGTGTTAAATCTTTTTTTAAAGTAATCACACAAGACTTATTGAATCAATTTATATTCACCACTATTTTATTTTGATGCAGGAAGTTGGTCATGTTTTTGCAATCTTTAAAACTTGTAATTTTGAGGTCCCAAAAAAACGCTGTAACCCTATGTCGATTTTATTCAAAATTTCAGTAAATACTCTTCAGGCTACAAGAAAAAAAATTATTTACTTTTTTGAGACCTGAAAATTACAAGTTTTGAAGATTGCGAAAACATGTGTAACTTGCTGCATCAAAATAGTGATGTATACGTATTGATTCTCTAAGTTTTGTGCGATTACTTTAAAAAAAGATTAATCACAAAGAAATCTAGACCTCGTGGATCAAATTTTGTTAAGATTTGACAAAGTTAGAACGGTTTAAAGAAAGCAACATTTTGTGATTTTGCTAAATTTATAGGTTTTTTTGGAATAATGTTTAAAGCATGATATATTAAAAGAAATGCTACAATATTAAACATAAAAATATGAGTTTTAAAGTACATGTAATAAATAATAATTTGAGCCACCGTGGACCTTTTTATCATTTTCTAGAAGCTCAAAAATTGAGATACAAAATAAGCTAAAACAGACGTTTTATTGTAAAATTTTTGACCTTCAAATGTGTGTCATTTTGAACAGGCAATATTTTAAAGTCCAAAATTTTAGAAATCTCATTTTTTCACCCATATTTCGATCCCTGAAAAATCAAAGAAGTCGACTTTTTCAAATTAGTCGAAAAGTAATGGAATTACTCTTTTATATTATAGTGTTGATGTAAATGATTTAACTTTTACCGTGAATAAAGAATTATTATTATGTTAATTATGACGTGTGATTTGTAGATTTTTTCAAATTAAGTATTAAGTTTTATTAAATATTGATTTAAGTTAAGTTTTTAAATGTAAATATTTTTCAAGGCTAATTTGCAACAAAATAAACTTTTTTATTTATTTATGCTGGAATTCATGAAAGTTAGTTAAAGTAACGGTTTGTTAAATTTGACAACCGCAAAACTATTTAAAATAATGCTATTGCAAAAATAAGTTTGGCATAGTAGATAACTATGAGAAATAAATAGAAAATAAGATTTGATAATAACACAAAGTAAATCACAAGTATTTCAATTGAATTTATAAACATAGTTTTGACACACTATCAAATTATGTGATAAAGTTGTCTCATTTAACTGTGATTAAATTTAATCAACTTTCATAAATTCCAGAATTAGTTTAGAAAAAAGCGTGATTTATAATATTATTTGAATACGCGTACTACGCGAACTCAGCACAATTTATTACAAGATTATGTAATGATTACGTGATTAAATAATGATTATTTGATTATGTAATGATTACGAATATTAATATTTAATTCTGTAATGATTATTTATATTTTAACCACTCATTACGCAAATTGTTAAACCTTTATTTAACTATTGCTAATTTGGTCACACTACGTAAAATTAATCACATTTATTTTATTTGAGTTTGTTTGTAAATAAATATATGGAAATAAATACATATATTCATATTTAATTGATCCGCATAGATAGTTTTGACTTAAAAAAATATATTAAATATAGATATACCGACTTTATTAACTTCTATATATTATATAATTAAATTTTTATTTTTAAAAACTAATAACATAACTACTGTTATGTGTTACAACACAAGAAACACATGAAACAGTAAAGTTGAAATAAAACAGTTCAACAAAGAAATCTATTATTCCATTTGAATTCAATTCAAAAGCTATCCATAGTTATGAATAATTGAACGTGAATGTCCTAAGTTAAAGTAAGTTTTCCAACTGGCAAACTCTGGATGAGATATATTAACCTTGCATATGTTTCAGTCTCTTAAGAGCAAAACGACCGTTACATTTGAATTTGTGATAATCTCTTGACTAATGCAGGAGCCGCGACGTGTGCTGTCAGCACGAATACGACCTTCAGTTAGTGGTAAGTACTAACCCCACCGACTAATCCTCCTCTTAATGACAATCGTAAACCCAAATCCATCCTAACTTCGAAGTGGATTTATACATATACCACTAATTTATTATATACAGAAGTACATATGAGATTTTAATATTCCAAAAGGTAATTTAAAGTTCGTCGTCCCCGGAGAATATTTTTGCGGGAGCGTTAAGGCCTCATCTTTCGCCACAAAAACAAAACCTCGTTGTCATTGACATTGTGCCTCACGTCATGGTGAGTGACAGAGAATTTCAAATGCCTCATATTTCTCACTCCCGGCATAGAATTGCTTATGTGTCGCGAATACATAATTGGCACTTGAAATTGCAAAAGCGGAATTCAGATCGTAATCTAGAGTTTGTTGGTCGGTCTGACAAGTGTCAGGACTTTCACATGATATATGAGAAAAATAAGAAATTACACAATATCCTTAGGGATGCAGGCTGGTAGGATACATGATTAATGAATTTCACATTACATGCACCCATTACTTATGCATGTACGTTTCAAATCAATTCATCCGATCTGATAGAACGCTTAATGTTCGCTAGTTATCCTCCCTCTATTTGACATATAAGTATGCTAAGTAGCTGCTTATATACATGCAATGAACATTAAACTAAGTTTAATACCTATACATATACTAATATAAAAATATAAGTAATCTAATGTTATCACTATAATTATAAATTATATTTTTTTAATTTATTTATTAATTGTTAGTTTTCATTATTTCATAGAATAATATTCTGTATCCGCTGTAATAAAATATTTAGGAGTTGTTTGTTTTGATTATTGATATTAAACCTGCGTATGGTTCTGTGTGCAATTAATAATAGGGTTGCTTGAAATGATTATTCTTCGGGCAGTAATCGTATTGTGCTTGTCCAGTGGCTGACTAATGTTTGCACAGTGTTTATTTATAAATTCTTCTGCTTGGTTTCATTTTAATCTTTCTATCGCAAATCAAACAAAACCTAAACAAACACTTGGTTCAGTATAATCTAGTTCGAGAATGAGTATAATTATTTGTCAAAGATCAATGAGCATCCTACTGGGTGAATAATTTGACTATTTGTCACTACACCCTCCATACATACGTGCGCGGACCCACCCTTTAGTTTAGATCAACTTTTGCTGCACGTTAATTTTAATTGTATTGTATTTTATGCTAAGCAACTAATTATTCTACAGCACGCGAGTGGGTATGACAGTCCCAGATCACTTAAAATAGTAAATAGTATCTAACTTTGGGATAGCGTTCATTCTCCCAATAGAATACACTCCAACCAACATGCACTTTTTTTATTATATCCGACAATATTTATTCATTTTAAATTACATTACTCAAAACAATGTTTTGTTTACCGGCTTGTATTTAATTTAACTGTGTTTATCGTATATAAAACCTGTAATTTTAATTCCCTTGTGAGATGTATTAATACCATAGTCATGTTATTTGCATACCTGAAAATGTAAATTGTAATATTTATATGGCCGTCATTTACTGTTTCGAACCATAAAAATAATAGGAGGGGTTGAAAATTTAAAAACTAATAAGGCATATATTAACTGAATTAAATATGACGACCCGTGAATAATAGAGAAATGTTCGAGTACGTAGAATATATTACAAGTATCGATGGGGCGTTGCAACCCCTTGCTGTGCATGTTTCATATCACCCCAAGGCTACATACGCAACTTGCTAATGTATGTTGCAACACCATATGCCCATATGCCCAACTCGAGGACCTGTCGAACTACCCCTGATGGCTTTATCGTTGCCCCTAGTTTGGCATATTTGAACCAGCACAATCTAACTTGTTTGCTTTCTAATAATGAATTGTGTTTCCGCTTCGTCTGTTACTAATTGGAACGCATCTTTTACCAAAAATAAGTTTTACAATTGATGGTTTATAAAACAAATTCTTAGTATTAATTTAATAGAATAATTCTTTATAATTAGAAAAAGGAGTTTAGTTGTGATAAAATGTAATTGATTATTCATTATTTTTTAATTAATATTGTTTCATATTATGTTATTTTTATTTTTATTAATTAATGTTATTTTTATTTTTATTAATTAATATATTATTACAACTAGTTTTGTTAATTATAATAACATAATATGAAACAATATTAATTGAAAAATAATGTATATACAAACATTTCATAGAGTGAAAAAAGAAAACATTGAATAGATTTATATTATATTATTAAAAATAATAACAAATAATAAATACGAAATACAGAAATAATATAGCAATAGTAATAGTTTGTATTGGGTAGGTTTGTGTCAATAAAGAACTTTTACTTTTTAATGAATATTACAACTAGCAGACATATTAGAAAAGATTTCTCATTTTTCAAAGTTAAAAAAAATATATTTGAAGACTTGAATCTCAATTAACAAATACTTACGTTATTCAAAATAAATTGTTATCAAAAGAAGTGTTTTTGTAGTTTTAAATAAAAGTTTTTATTCATCATAACAAAAAATGAACAAATGATTTTTTTGTTATTAACTTTCATATCATCTATTTGGTTAGTCAGTTTTCTTTGTTAAGTGATATATACAATAACATTTATGAATGTATTATTTATATTACCAAATAAATCTTATGCACATCATAGTGTTTTTATTCATGATTCTTTATCTACAAAGCACATTTCTTAAGAAAATATACTTCTTACATCATCTACAGAATAATAAATATATTTTAAAACAAATTGACTTTGCAAAGGTTATTTTAATAATTTAATCATCGCAAAGGGTGCAAAAAGGCTAAACCTAACGAGGCAAGGCTAATATTGGCTCTGCTAATGTACTTACACAAATTTAGCAATTAAGTGTATAATTAGCTTACACCTCTAAGAAGTGATCCTGATGCGAGGAAAAGTTTGTTAGCAGTACGGCCGGATCTCGGATCGCGTTCCATAGAATATTTAGGAACTTTCACTCTGTTTTCCAACAGATGAGTGACATCGTTGGCAAAGCTTAGGGAATTTCGGTTAGCTACGTTCGTTAGGCAAATTACATTAAGACGGGGGCAATTTAAGAGGGCGGATATAATTTTTATTAAAATTAAATCACGGTCTTTTCATCACTTGGTATGAACGTAATTTAACTCTCTCGCTATGTAAAATTACATTTGTATCGCGTCGTTAAACACAACTTATTTAGCTATGATCCTTGCAAAATTCGCGTATTTTTTAATTAATTCTTAAGGGAGGACGATTGTGTGGTTTTATATTTTTTAATGAACAAGCGTTTATATATTGTAATAATTACGAACTGTGTACATTATTCGTTCGCTTTTTTATCTTGAATTAGCACTTGGTAGGATTTCCCCTTGCTATTATAACTGTTTATATAGAGTTTTAAATTTACAAGGTGCCCTTAAATTAATTGAGTTTTACTCTATTTATTTAGTTTATGTAACATTTTATTTACACTTTATTATTATTTTTAATTATATTAAAATTAAACGATTAAAATTTACATTTTAATAATTATAAAAGTTACATATTCCATGAAAAATTGTTTTAAATATATGTTTACTAATTAAATTTTGTTCCCCAAAATGTTTCGTAATATTAAAAATGTTATGCATTATATATACAATTGTTCCTTTACATTTTCTTTAATTAAATTTAAGAACAGAGGAAAATTGCATAAGAAAAAATGTTGAGCCTTATTGTTCCTGTTGTAAAGTAAACAGTTACACCCTAGCTGGAAAAGTAGGTGGAGAGGTTCGCCGTTTTAAGAAAACTTAATTTTCTCATATTAGCTCACAGTACAAAAGAAAAACTTTCGGCCCCAAGAGATATTATAGACAGTAAAATTGAGTTGGGCCATGCCGCGTTATTATTATATCAAACGACAACTCTTAATATTTCACGCAACTTTTATCTCAAAATGAATGCTGTGAATTGAATTTAATTGCAAATTCTTATACTTCTAAAGCAACCATTTTCAAATAAAAATATTGTGATCCCATTTACTTTTATTGTCAATATAACTTAAATAATACAAAAAAATTAAATTTTATTTATATTTATATTATTTAAGGTAACTCAATAATTAGTCTGTATTAACATTAAAACGTTAAGAAAAAGTTATTTATAGATTTTTTATAAGAAACAGCAATTACAACAGTTAAACTGATTCTACCAGACTGATATTAAAACAACATAAAATGCACAAATATTTAAGACTAGTATTGCAAACAAAAACACTTGGCCGGTAAGTAATTGTATATTGTATGGCATAATTAAGTTAATTTTAAAAATCTACAAATTATTAAAAATAGGGAGAAGATAGTTTTTTCTAGGTACCTCAGTCAATTATTTTTTAAGCATATTTTTTCCTTTGATGTGTGATCGTTATGTTTTAATTTTGGATTGGCACACTTCAAACTTATAATTGAATAATAATTAAAATTAAAAAAAAAATAAAAGTAATAATTATTATACATCAATATTTATATTACTCAAAACTAGTACGTACTTAAAAAATAGATTAAAAAAATATTTACTGAATAGTATGCTTTTTTTACAAAATAATTTTTAATATGGTTTTTAATTTTATCTTCTTGTAAATCAATTATTAATTTTAGTAACTTGATTAACAGTTTTATGCCAACAAAATTCATTAGCCGTCACTGATTTAGCTAGTCTATATCAAGATAGTCTTAGATGATGTTCTTCTCTAGTGTTATGATTATGAATAGTACTATTTGGGGTATATGGGTAAAAGTTTCTTTTCATAAATAAACTGCTTTCAAACATAGATAAAAAAGATAGAGTAAAGTTTTTTAACTATTGAAAAGTTTTTTTGTAGTCTGCTATATAAGCTAGGCCAGCCAAATTTTGTATAGGTTTTTTCTGTAAAAGAAATATTATTAGACTCATTTTAGTTTTTCCAAAATACAATAGCATAGGATGTATGTGAGTAATAATTTCTAAAAAAGCACATTATAAAACCAATTCTAATACTGTTTATTGTAAATTTCTTAAAGCGTATGTAAATGTTTTAAATTAATTTTCTAGGCAGTGTTTTGTTCTAATTAAGTTGTTGTTGGTCTGCATATGTATACCAACAAACTTGACTACATTTTATAGTTGCGACCTATGCCAGGTTACATAAAAAAATTTTTTAGTTTTTTTTAAGTATCGTAATATAAAAACTGTTTACGTTTATTAAGAAATTCTAGTTTTCTAGATTCATTCAAACTTAACCACATGGTTGTTCTAGAGAAGATCATGTGAGGTTGTAACCTTTAGAAGATTTTGATATAGATTCAGACGTTGGATTTTAATTTTAAAACAATAAAAAGTTGAATTGAGAAATTTATTAATGTATAGCAAAAATAAAGTTGGCAAAAAACAGACCCTTGAGGACCATCTATTATAATTGTAATTTATTTATTGTCAAGAAAGCTATTAAGACAACTTACAGATTTGTGATACCATACCGTATCATAAACTTTAGAAATGTCTAGAGTTACTGCAACTTTTTCTCTATGTTTGTCTAAAGTAGAACTTTATTTGTGACTAATATAAGAGGTTTTTCAATAAAAAGTTGTAATTTGAATAAAAGTTTACAATTGTTACAAATTAACAATTTTAATAATTTAATTATTTTTAGCAGTATATTTTATTATTAACCTGAAATTTTTATTGAAATTGCACGATTAGTTTTTGTTAAATGACAAATTTCGTAAAATTTTACCGTTTTTACGTTTAAAAGTTTTCAACTGTAACAAATTATTTTTTTTAATTAATTTAAAATTACTTAGCAACAAATTTTGATATTAACCAAAAAATGTAGTTAAAATTGCTAGATTAGTTTATGTTTTATGGCATATTACATACAAAATTTACTGGTTTTTTAACTTTGATGCTTACTAAAGCACTATTATTGTAGCCAAATTACAACTTTTATATTTTTAATTTGTTTAGCAACATTTTGTGCAACAATTCAGCTAATTTCATATAATTTGCTTAATTAGTTTTTGTTTTATGATTGATTTTATACAAAATTTACCGTTTTTTTACTTTATCGCTTACAAAAGTAACATTTTTATAAAATCACTAATTATGATTTTAATATATTACGCAATTTTTAGTGCTATACTTTACAAAGTATTATTACAATTGCCTGATTGGTTTTTGTTTTAAAGCTGAAATACGTTAAAATTTTACCGTTTTTGCACTTAAAAAAGAACAAAAACTAAACTTTTGAAATAGTATAAATTTTTTTGTAGTTTTAATGTCTTTGTCTGTATACTGTCTTACTTTCTGGTAAATTTTATTAAAATTGTTAGACTGGTTTTTGTTTTGCAAAAAGTTACGTGTAAATTTTTCCGTTTTTTAATTTTAAAATATTTTAACGTAACAAATTTTTAGTTTTTATATTAATAGTGTCTTTTTGCGCATTGTGTATTAAAAACAAGAAAACATGATTAAAATTGTTTAATTGGGTTTTGTTTTACGACTAGATTACGTTTGAATTTACCTTTTTTGCACTTAAAACCTAACCTAACCTAACACTCAAGGTTTTTTATAGTTATAAAGTTTTTACTTATACACGGTCCTACTTTCTGGTAAAATTTATTAACCTCAATAAGTAATATTGAGTTTTGTTTTGCCACAAATTATCACACATTTTAGCGTTTTTTACTCTTTGAAGATTGAAAAAACTATTTTATTTTAATTTTTTTTTTAAATGATACATTAAAAGTTTATGAAATTTGGTACTAATAATCCTGGATATCATAAGAACCAACTGTTAATTTTGAAGTTATTATCTTTGGACATTTGACAAGTAAAAACTACGCCATTATAAAAAATGGAACGATACACGCTTCAGCAACGCGTTGAAATTATTAAAATTTACTACAAAAATGGTGAAAATTTTTCAGTAACAGTTCGCAAAACTAAAGCACTTTTTGGTCGTCGCACCTTCTCGACCGGCATCATTAAACCTGGTGAAAAAATTTGAGCTATTGGGACAAGTTTGTGATGTGACGTATCAAAACCGTGTGCATCGCTCAAGAACACATGAAAATATTGCTGATGTAGCCCGTAGTATTGAAGAAAACCCAGGTTTATTGATTCCTCGTCGATCTTTAGAATTAGTCATTCCACAAACGACATTACACCGTATTTTGCATAAAGACTTAAGTCTTAAGGCTTTTCAAGTTTACTTACCACAAGAACCGGTCGATTGTCATAAACGTCGTATCTTCAAAACAAAATTATCCGGAATTTCATCGAAAAATTATCTTTAGTAATGAGACCCATTTTCATCTTGGAGACTACGTTAATAAGCAGAATTGTCGCATTTGGGGCTCAGAAAATTCAAGAATGATTGTTGCAATTGTTGTCTTTGCATTCTCAACGTGTCACTGTTTGATGCGGTTTTTGGGATGGCGGTATGATTGGACCTTACTTTTAAAAAAATTAGGCTAGTGCAACTGCTACGGTGAATGGATAGCGCTACCGAGCTATGATTAATGATTTTTTATGGCCGGAATTAGAAGATACTGGCACACAAGCAACAAAACAATTGCAATTTTGCAAGAAAAGTTTCCTGACACCGTTATTTTTCAAAGAGGTGATCACAATTGGCCACCGTGATCTTGTAATTTAACACTTTTAGATTTTTTTCTTTAGGGCCACGTAAAAGATAAGGTCTATGCCAATGCTCCACAATCGGTTCAAGACCTTAAAAATGGAATTCGTGAAGTTATCGACAACATACTGCCTCAAATGTGCAAATTGGTCATGGAAAATTTCATGAAAAGAATGTGGTACTGCAACCGTAACCGTGGCGGCCATTTGACTGATATTGTTTTCAAATGTTAATGGCATACCTTCTTCTTTACAATTAATAAAATATTTATTGTTTTTTTTTAAATACCCGTTTTTTTTAAATATCAAAATGAAACTTCTTATTGGAAAACCCTATTTGTCAGAAGATCTGTTATTGAACGTTTTGATTCAAACACATATTGAGTATCTTAGATAAAATTGCTTATTATTAAAGCATTGTAGAGTAACGATGATCAAATGTTAGCAGAAAATGATAAAGCATTGTTAGTTGAATAAAAGTATTGTGAATCAGCACTGTATCAGTGGTTATTTGAGACAGACAGATTAATCATTTCTTCCTTTAAGATTTGTTTATTATGTAAACTTAAAAATATTTCTATAAAATTTTAAATAATTTGACTATTGGTCTAATTTTAATTGATTTTGTTAAATTTGTTATAGTTTGATCATCAAGATGGTTGCAACGGTTACTATGTGGTACTCCATATTTAATAAGTAAATAAAACAACTACTATGTTTTTACCACTAATTAGTGGTAAAAACATAGTAGTTGTTTTATTTACATATTGTTATAGTTTGCAAATGTGAAAACATTTGATTATATCTTTTAGCATCGTCTGCATTTAGATTTTTAGTAATTGTTTTACCAATACTTTTGTTTTGTTTTTTGAATTCTTTATACTTTTTAGCAGTCTTGACATTTTTAGGTAGTTCCTTGCACGTTGCCTAGTATGCTCTAGTTTTATGTCTGTAACTTTCTTTCTTTAAAATAAATAAAACACATTTACTATGTACTGTATAAAAAAACGTAACAGGTTTTAATCTTTACAAGGCCATTATAGGACGGTGACACAAAAAAGTATAGAAATAAAAAAAAAATACAAATCAGATATACGACAGTAAAATATAAACCGTACAGAGAAGTGAATTAAATACAATAATACAAAAAAGAAAACAATTTAAGCAAGTAAAAAAAAAATTGGCGGTTTTTACTTGACTGAACAAAGAACATTTTGCAACAAAAAGAAAAGATTAAATTATTTAAAAAAAAATGTATACAGATCGGTTTGATCATTAAGTAAGTTTACGGAAAGATTATTAGTTAATTTAGTAATTTCAAAAACTTCTAACAAATTCAACTTTCTGCTTTTAGAGCAGTTGTAAATCATTTTAAATTTATAAATATCCGTGAATATAAGACTATTTTCTAAAATATAATTTGCAAAACTACTATCTGAGTGGCGTAATCGAAAGAGCGGTAAAGTTTTGAAATTTGTGCTACAACTTAACCTATACATTCCTGACGTTAAAATTCTATTTGTACTTTAGCGTTGAATAAAATGTTTAATAACTTTTTTGACTTTTAAACGCTACTGCCAAGAATTTGATGTAAATGGTGAGCTAAAGGTTTTATAAACCATTGAATAGTACGCTTTGACCGTTAAGATGTACAAAGTCAAACAAAATGGTTGAATCTGTATTGGTTGGTTAACGGAAAATATCAAACAAAAAAATTATTAAAAATAATAAAAATATTTTTATCGTGACATATCGTCAAGTCTTCTACTTCTAATGTACGTTTTCGGTTTGTGTTTCTTATTTCCATAGTTTTATTTTTTTATCAATTTCTTTTTGTCAATTGTGCAAATGCTATTTTTATCGAATCAACAAATATTGATATTACATACAGTTTCTCATTCAACTTTCCTATTTTTTTTGCATTTATAGTGTTAATTACTAAAGTCATTAGCTAAATATTTTTATTTAATAATAATAACAAAACAACACTTTAAAATGGTCAAATACTACTATCACAGCTACCAACAAAGTTGTAAATGACTTTGATATCACAGATGACATTAAAGTTATAAAGTGCTTCTATGTAAGACTCAAAAAACTAATTTAAACCTAATAACACAGATTCACTAAAGTAATAAAAGACTACAATGCATTAAACGACTTGTCTGAAATACTCGCATGGCGTATCTGATGCTTGTGATGTGGACTGCTTCTAGGGCTTTCAACCGGAATTTTCTTGCAGATGAGTATACCACGCAAGCGTAGTCAATCCTGGACAAAACGCAGGTCTTGTACAACCGCAACAATACCTCTCTCCGCGCACCCCAGTAGATGTTGGCCAAGCACTTGATCACGTTTAATGTTTTTTTGCACAAATTAGTCACAATTATCAGTATGTGCCCAGAAGAAAAAGGTCCTATCAAGCACGAGCCCTAAGAAACAAACTGTTTCAACACACGTAATTCTAGAACTCCAATAGACAAGCGCGGAGTCACCATGAGGTCTTTTGAAACAACAAAAATGCCGCACAAAGTTTTTGTTGTAGAAAAAGTTAGGTGTTGACGTGTTATGGTATGGTATTGCTCGCCATGTAGATCACCAAATTGTCAACGCATAGGTGTAACCACTAATGCTGCAATATCATTTACCGCAATCGTAAAAAAGTCGTTGTCCCTTGAGGTGTCTTTAAACTTGCTATCTTGCATAAAAGATTTAAGAAAAATGCCCCGGCTTGATTTCTCAAGAGTGCAGCTTCTGCAAAATTTTATAACTAAGTCATATTATATACTTTTTTTTAATTTTTTTTTTAATTCTAAAATCTTAAAATAGAATAAACAATACATGTACACAAATGACATCGCAGTTGTGAAAGACTGCAGCGCCAATATAAAACAACACTTAATAATAAAACGTAATAGAAGGTCTATTGTTAGGAGCTTGCTCTGCACTTTTTTCAGCCAGATTTTTTTCATTGTCTGCCTTTGTTGCTGGCACTGTCGACTACAAAATGTTCTGATGCCGAACTGGATCCGTCGTCACCGATGCTGAAAAAAGGGTTGCTTCCGTTTACACGAAATTGACTGATCGTCATCTATCTGTTTTAGCGTATTTGCCAAAACAAATGTTTACGTTTTTTTTTTATTTTGCTTAGTACTGATATAAATGATAAGTCTATAAATTTCTGATGTTGATTTTTTTTTTGTATATGGATATTCAACTGTTTGTATTATTTTGTTTATGCTTTTTTTTAATATTAGTGCTACTTTTCTTATGACTTTTATCACTTTAAAGGTTATTTGATCTTTTCCTGTCAAGCTTCTTACTTTTAATATTTATATAAGTAAGCCTACTAGTGCTGCATAATATATAAATATTATATTAATGTAATGTTCATATGTATTATATATATATATTAGTTACCATTTGTCAAAGGTACCACAAACAAAATATCTAAAGTTTTAAAAAGATACGACATAAAAACAGTTTTCAATACAAATTTAAAAATAAGTCAAGTTTTAAAAAGCCCAAAAGATATTATCCCTTTAGAAAGTCAAGGCGTGTACGAAATTCCATGTGCAGATTGTACGAGATCTTATATTGGACAAACTAACCGCAAAATTAGCACAAGAAAAGAAGAACATATTCGAGCAGTTCAAAAAAATGAATCTACTTCATCTTTAACGGAACATGTAAATTCAAGTCATCACAAAATCAACTTTGAAAAAACTAAAATTTTAGCAAAAATTTATCATTTTCATACTAGAATAACAAGAGAAGCCATCGAAATTGATAAAAGGCCAGACAATCTCAATAAGAGAGATGATGCTTTGCGTTTACCATCTACTTGGAAAACAGCATTGGCAATAACTAAATTAAATTCCAAAAAACCACTAACAGCTTCTTTACCAACAACAACTAATTTAATTACAGCACCCAAATCACAACCAGTTCCTTTACAAGTATTGACTGTAGAAAGATCAATTAATCGACCAACTACCAGAAGTCAAACAAAGAAACTTTACATACAGTAAAGTTTCTTGTAAGTTAGCTTTGACAACAAAATTAGTTTTATATATCAATGTCATATTGATGTATATTATATTATATCAAAAATAGATATAATAAATCTCTCATGATGATGGCAGATGAGATTCAGCCGAAACGTCGAGTCCAACTCAAAGAAAAAACGCGGGATAATCCGAAAATAAATTTAAATAAATATATATATATATATATGTATATATATATATATGTATGTATGTATATATATTATATCTTTTTTTCTGTTGTTTTGTTAAACTTTTTTTATGGTTGTTATTGCTTCTATGTTATTACTTATTACAACAATTTTTTTTTTACTGTTGCAAAGTAGTTGATCAATTTTTCTGCTATTTCATTTCTTGTTTTGTCTAAGTTCTGTTATAATTTCAGTTATTTTTGTTTTGCTTTTTTCTTTGTTTTATTTAACATATTATTAATTTCTGACCATTGTTTAGTTTGGTTTCCATTTGCATTTTTTATTTTGTTTTTCTAGTAGTTTTGTATTTTAATATCATTTATTTAATATTAGATATGATGGTGAAGAAAGCAATTGAATTAGAGACGCATATTCAGTTTATCTATTCTGTTAATTTTGCCAATAGACAAATATTTGTGAAAAACATATTTTACGTGAAATATATAATTCTGTCTTGGAATATACTTTTTTGTCATGACTTGTATTATTCTGAAGTGCAACTATTTTTTGTTGTGCAATGTATTATATGTCGTGGATTGCATTATTCTGGCATTGTAAAATTAATATGATTGGGCTTTGTTACAACCTTTTTTGACGTGGTATTAATATTTTCCGTAATCCGAGGCCGGTCCACAGGAGCCCGCGCGTATTTTCAACGCCGCAGCAAAAAGTTAAGATTATCTAATCTTAGTAAGCAAAGTGATTCATGTAGAAGTTTTTTTTTTAGTACGGGTTTTATGTTAGTTAAATCGTGCGCTGAGGCAAACTATAACTGTATTTTTGTTCAGTAATGTTTGACATTTTATCATGGAAAGAATTAACCCGGCACAGCGTCTACAAATTAATCAGCTGTATTACGAAAATCAGCGCTCTATGAGAAAAGTGTTTTGTACGCTTAGAGCAACTTATGATTTACATAATTGGCCTATCAAACGCACAATTCGCTGAACCATTGAAAAAATTAATACTTAATATTCATTATTAGATAATACACTACCAAATGGACCACATCCAGCACGCAGTTATAAAAATACAGCGGTGGTAGCTGAGAGTGTACGCGATGGCCGTGATGAATCGATTTGGTATCATTCTCAATAGTTTGGCTTGTCGTATGGAACAACTTAGCGTATTTTACGTAAGAATCTTAGTTTAAAAGCATACAACATTTAACTTATGCAAGAATTAAAGCCGATCATCCTTCCAAATCGTCACCGTTTTAGATTTAGGGTTCTTGAAAAGTTTTATAAAGATCTACTGTTTTCAACCAAAATTTTGTTCAGCGATGAGCTTAACTATTAGTAAAGACAAAACTGGCAACTTATATTTAAACAATAATTAACAATTAAGTCCGCGTTTATATTGTCATTACAACGTTAACACGTTGCACTGACCCGGACAATTGTTTGTTCAAGTTAAGAGCATACCGACCGCTACCTTGATTTGTAGTATTTTAACAAAAACCGCAACTTTGGCTTTATTGCTACTTCTAGAAACAATTTGATAATAGATTTATTTTTTTATTAGTACATTTAGAAAGGATTAAACTATGATATGTCAAATTTTTTTTTGTAAAATTATATTTGCAAATAGCAACAAAATGCATTCAAAAACACAAAAAACGCATTTATTTCTATATTTGATGGTTTTTTTTGGCTATTTTCTAACTATTATTTGACTAAAAGACTTTGACATATCATAGTTTAATCCTTTCTAAATGTACTGGTAAAAAATAAATTGATTATCAAATTATTTGTAGAAGCAGCGATGAAGCCAAAGTTGCCGTTTTTGCTAAAATACTACAAATCAAGATAGCGGTCAGTATGGTCTTAATAGCAATATAATTATTAGGTTCACTTATAAGTCCAGGGTCTAACATTTCTAATTATATACAACACTGTATTGCAATTGATGTTTTTTGTCGTATCCAAATGGCAAATATTTATTTTGTAGTGACTACAATATTTCTAATGCACATTGGAATACATCTCAAGTTAAAATAAACTTTTGCCGTGCTCAATTTATGGCTGATTACTTTGAACTCACATCAGTGTATCATATACATGCATGCATGCATGCACATTGTATATTCTGTCTTAGCGTCTATGAATTTAAACAATGTAGACTTGAAAACGTAAAATAATATTTTAGACTTTAAGAAAACCTACTATCTTGAAATTAATTCATGCTTATCATGTCTTCTTTGGAATTATATGTATATTATCTACTTATAATATTAATAAAGCTGTAAAAATTTTAATAGAGTGATGAAATTAATACTTGTGTTCCTGCAAAATGTATTAAATTATCCAACTACACTAAATGATTCAACAAAATTCTTATAAAACTAGATAGATAAAAAAGTAGCACATGCTAAATACAAAAATAGTGGTGCAACATTTATGATAGTTTTTGTTTTATAAGGTCTCAGTGCAAAAATTTGAGTAAACTTTTTAAATGATGCGTATATTAATAGAATGAAACTTATCCAGCAATCGACTTATTTTTAGGTCATATGTTAAGGAGGTTTGGAAAATTGATGTTTTTAGGCGCAAATGTTAGTCAAAATGGCTATGATCATGTTAATTTGATTGCTGAATATTTTGCAACAGTTTACAAAAATCTAATACTACACAGCAGAATTTTAATAATTTTGGAAAAAATAATTTTGCCAAGTTTAACATTAATGTTTCATCTATTTTTGATTTAATAAATTTGGAATACCACCATACTTTTTAAAACAATGCATGTATGTATTATGCTCTTTTTTGCACATTTGGTTTTCCAGGTTTGTTAACAATAAAGTTTTTTTAGTTAAAGTGGAAAGAGTGTTATATTACACTTATATTCAAAAATAACAATCAAGAAGATGTTACGCAATTGCTAATCAATCTGCAATTCGAAAACTTTTCGAAAAATTAATCGCTGACCAATTAATTTGGAGCATTAAAAATGTTATCATTAATAAACAACAAGGTTTTTGCAAAAGCAAGTCTACAGTATCCAATCTACTTGTATATAAAACAATTCTTCTAAATTCTTTAGAAAATAGATTTTAAACAGACGCGGTATACACACATTTTTCTAAAGCTTTCAACCGGGTTTAACAGCTTAGACCCATCTTCAAAAATAATAACGGCTTCTCCATCTATTACCAGAACGTCGAGGGTTCATAAACTACACTCAAGAATTTTTTGTTAGCTGTAGCTGTGTCTGATTACAATGTTATTGTTCTTACGGAAATCTAACAAGCTATAATTTATTTAGATGTGATCGCTCTGCCCTAACAAGCCCCAATGCAAGACGGAGGAGGTGTTTTAATTGCTAATAAGACTACATTTAAATACGTGTTACTTTATTCTACGTATATCAGTGTTTAGCATTTGATTGTAATTGTAAAGTTTAATCTTGTGTAATATTATAATTAATGCGGTTTATTTACTACCTAATTTGACTAGTGATAAATATCACCACTGCTATTTTGTCAAATCAATGGTTGACAAGTTTCCAAGCAATAAGTTAATTTTATTAGGCGATTACAATCTAGCTGCAGCGTCTAGAGTTAACGATGGATAAGGTATAAGAGTAATTTGCTCATTTAGTTGCTAATTTGTTTGGGTTTTTAAACTGTGTACAATGTATATCTGTTCTTAATAGTGAAGATGTGTTTTTAGACTTATGCTTTACCAACGATAGTGATATTTCTGTGATAGAAGCTGTAGGAGTTTTGTTAAATTTAAGCCAATACCATACTGCGTACTTGTTAACTATAAAATGTGATACTATCTGTGATATTTTGAATTGTAATTATGTTTTTAATTATTTTAAACTTGCCGACTACAGTGCAATCAATAATTATTTGTTGAATGTTGATTGGACTGCACTCTTTTATAACTGTAATATTTAAATGTGTTTTGATGTATTTTACTTTGTAATCTATTATTATATTGATTGTTTTTTCCCTAAAAAACTGTGGCGTAAAAACAATTCTGATTTGGTTTAGCAAAGAATTGATTTCACTTACCAAACTTAAAAAAGCTGTACATAAACGTTATAAATCTGTATAACTATTGTCGGATTATAATAAATTTCAATCTATTCCTACTACGTGTAAAAATCTTAGTAAACATCAATACAAGCAATATATATTACAAACTGAAAGTAAAATTAATCTAAAACATTTTTGGAGATTTGTTAGTGAGACCAAAAAAACTAATGGTTTTCCGGCCACAATGTATTATAAGGATCAAACCTGTAATAATAGGTAAAGTCGTTTTTTTAATAGTTTTGCAGATTATTTTTGTAATTTAAGGATTGGACCCACGGCATTCCATCTATGCTGTTAAACATGTGCATTTATTCTATTGATAAGCCATTGCACTTACTTTTCAATGCTTTTTTGAATGAATGTAAGTTTCTTTAAATATGGAAAAAAAGCTATATTACGCCTTTGTTTAAATCTGCAGTCAAAAAAGATATCACTAATTATAGAGGTATAAGCATTCAATCTGCCATTCCTAAATTGTTTGATAAAATTGTAACTGGTCAGTTACAATAGATGTGCAAAAACATCTTAGTAGAAGAGCAGCACGGATTTTGTGAAGGTCGTTCCACACTTACTAATTTACTTTGTTATAAAAATGATATTTTAAATGCATTTGAATCTAAAGTACAAGTAGATTCTATCTATACCAATTTTTCAAAAGCATTTGATTGAGTGAGCCACACTATTTTGATTGCTAAGCTCAAAACTCTAAGCTTTCATCATGATGTGATTTTCTGGTTATTTAACTTTTTGAAAAATGGCACGCAGTGTGTAAAGATTAATAATTTTTTGTCACAGCCCATTTGTGTTTTATCAGATGTTCCTTAAGGATTTCACGGTAGACCAATTTTACTTTTACTTTTTATTAATGATCTCCCACAGTATATTAGTTCATCGTCATTTCTTTTATTTGCAGATGATTTAAAAATGTACAGAAGAATATCTTCTCTTAATGACTGCCATCTTTTACAACTGGACTTAGACTCTATAACCAATTTGTGTTTTATTAATCAATTGTCTTTAATGCTAATAAATGTTTTTCAATAAGTTTTCAAAGAACGTTAAGTAAAATTTTTAATAATTATGTAATTGACACTAAAGTATTGGAAATAAAAGATTTAAGCATAATTTTTGATCATAAACATTTTGTTAAACTTATTGTTTTGAGATTTGTTTATAGAATGTCAACGGATTTATCACCCAGTACACTAAAACTTTTATATTGTGCGTTGGTGCGATTGCATTTAGAGTACGCTCCGTCAGTTTGCCCTGCTTATGATATTCATAACCTTAGTATTAAACAAATTTAAAAGAAATTATGTTGTTGATTGTCCTTTAAAGCGGGCATACTATCTGTAAATTATAATTACAGTTACATTCTTGAATAATTTAGTTATGTCAGAGATTGATTGTCCGGAACTACTTGGTACTCTTCTATTCCATATAGCACTTAATAATATACGCAGCAGGCATTATTCCTTATTCCGTGAGTCTACTCATTCTACTAATTATGGTTTTAGTAATCCGCTGAGTAGAATGTGTAGATTTGCAAACACTTTACCAACTAATTTTAATTTATTTTGAGTCTAAGTCTACGATTCAAAGTGAGCTGAGTGATGCTGACTAATGTTTTGTGTTAATATGTGCAATTTTTAATATATGTTATTTTTTGTATTTTTTATATTTATATATATTTGTAAAACATCATTATATCTAGTACAATAAATCTTTTCATTGATGCACCACAAGGTACTCATTGCGGACCGTGTTATTTGTTTAATTTATAAATAAAAATTAAATATTGTAATTTTTTTATATTTGCAGATCATTTTAAACTATATAAAATTGTAAAAGATTTTACCAACTTTGATAATTTTCAGAAAGACTTTGATGCTTTATTTGATTGCTGTAATATTAACCACTTTACTTTAAATCAGAAAAGATTGTATGTTAATATAGGATTGTGCAAAGGCAATATCTTTTGCAATTAGAGAAATTAAATTATCTAACAGAAGTTAGAGAATAATTAGTTGCTTTTGATAGCGCCCTTACATTTGATAGACAATATTTGCACTAAAGCTTTAAGAGTGTTTGATTTTATTAATCGGTTCAGTTTAGTTTAACTTCACTTAGAATACGCAAGCTCTATTTAGTCACATTATTATTCTAATAAAATATCACAAGTTAAAAAGGTAAAAAATACATTTTTACAAATAATTGACATGTTTAATATCCAATCGCTACACAGTAGAAGAATAGTTGCTGATTTATGCTTTCTGCACAAATTGGTAAATTCTAATATTAGTTCTATAGAACTAATTGATAGAATTAAATTTCATTTTCCTAATCGGACAATTGACAAAAAAACAAGTGACAGACATATCGTAGATAGCAAAAGACAAAGAATTGAAAAGTCTACTCTTTAATACTTTGATGCGAAAGTTGCATTCGTCACCATGGCGGACACATTGAACAGTTTTTAAAATGTTTCATATTCTATTTCTTTAATAAATTATAAGTTTTATTATTTTACTTTTAATTATTTTAGTTTTTAAACTTTACACTCAAATTACTCGGATTTTTTGTTCAGAATTTGATTTAGAATATGGCATTGTGAATCACCTTGTATAATATATTAATCCGATTATTAGTAAAAACCTAAAAAAAACTTAAAAGTTAGTTGAACTCTTAAACAAAAATATTCCCATTAAAATCTTGATATTAATAGTAACAATTAATAACTAAATCACAAATACAAATACTTTTTGAGCATTTAATCCATTAATGCAAATTTATAAAAAAAAAATATACAATGATTTTGTAGTACCAAAACTGAGTAGTAGTAGTAGTAGTAAACAAATTTATTTCAAATACACACATATATAGTTTTTTTAAAGAAAGTAAACATATTTAAAACTAAAGTAAAAATGAGTATGAATATGAAAAAGGCTATCGACCAAAGTCTTTCTGTCCATGAGTATGATTATAGTGGTAAAAAGGTAAAATAAAGAAATTTCCAAAACTGAATTTAATATTATATATGACAATAGGTCCATGAATGTCGTCTATATAAGTAGCCTATTACAGCTACTACAACTTAATGAGCGTGTGTATTGAATACCGTCAACAATACAGCAAAGATTAAACAAACATTTAGTTCATTAAAGTACAATAATTCGGTGATAAGAAAGTAGTATTTTTGTTTTTCATACTTTTAATGTAAAAGGTTTGAAACAACAGCAATGAAATGAAAGATTTAAAACACTATTTTAAAAACTAAGCTTAATTAATAAATAGATAAAACATAATATATGTTAATTTGAAATAAACTTATTATGTTTAGAGTTAAATATTATGCGTAATACTAATATATTGATTAAATATACCAAGATAGTTTTATTATTTAGCTTAATATGAATTATCACATATTAACCTCAACAATTAAAAATTTTAATTATAATGTTTTATTTGTTTATCTATTGCTATTGTTGTTTATTTATTACTTTGGTATTTATATATGAGTTTTTCAATAAGAAATGCCATTGTATGCTCCAATCGGCGAGAGAAAAGTATAATTGGATTAGAAGGTTTCTAGTAGGATCGTAAAGATTTATTTTAAAAGCCGTCGGAATAGCAGATTTGTACTTTTTTAACTGTATATGGCCCAAGAAGACGTTCATAAAGCGAGCACACATTTCAATTATGCACGACCGCCTTCCGTAAGCGGAGATTTGAGCTATAGCCGTAATATAGTTATGAAGCATTATATTTTAATTCCCCGTGCACACTCTCGAAACTTAACAGCGGGAAAGAATACTATGAAAATTAAATGATATGACCGTCTCTAAGGAGGTAATTTTAAACACTTCTGTTGTCATAAAAGATGCGAGAAAGAACCATTTCGCGACTTTGAGAAAGAGGAGACAAGGGACTCTGTTTTGAGAGTTAAATAAAATAACATTTCTATGAGACTACGAGTCGGGAGGCGTTATGAGGCTAGAGGGACATTACGGCATTCATGCGGGAGACACAAATAATAAATATTATAATACAGATGGCGGATGGCGAGTTGTCTGCCCCGGCACGACAATGCAACACATTGTTATACACGTCGCCCTGATGACAGTTTTGCTTCTTAGAAAAAGTTTTATCGCTGTTTTGGGAACAAAGACCTTCGACGTCGTGGATGTGCATGTTTAAGCTTAATGGCCGCAGGAGATACGAGCAACGAACACCGTCCGAAGAGTTTCCAAAAGCATCCTGCTTGTGTGCAGATAGGACAAGCAATCCACATACTACAGCCAGTCGGTCGCACAGGGAATCGTCCATCAGAACTGGACTTGTTTCTCATAATTAACGCTATCCCTTGGCGAAAAGACATTCTGCATTCATACAAACTCAATCTCCAGCTAACTGAAACACATTGCTTCATTAAACTCGTATTTTAATTCGTTCGGCATATTTTTCAATTACAAAAGGGTCAAATATGTATTGTGTATTAAATGGATTCTCTAGAAGCTATACATAAATCAGTTATATATTTTTCATTCCGCACGAAAATTCTCATATCGCTACTAGCACCGTCACCGCTAATGTTCATTACATACCGGCAAGATATGCAGATCGTAATAAATATACATATAAATTAGGGACAGGATATATACCTATATGAATGTTAAAATAAGTTTCAAATTGTCAACGACGCAAGTTAGGTCCCCTGAGATAGTGGTGTGGGGGCCTGGACTAATTCCAGTGCAACGAAAGGCAATCTAGCTGCTACTGTGGAGGACGGGGGCCTAAATTCATTAGCAAACCCAGAAAAATTTTCTACCCGCTTGATACGGAACAAAATAGGGTTCTACTTTCTCCCTCTGCCCTCCCACAAACTTTTTTAAATTTTGTTCATTATCATCGTCCTGTTTACCACTTAAGTATTTATGCATTTTGTATAGACGGTAGAATTTAAATCATTTCTAGAAAACCACAAACTTTAATAGTAATACAATGTTCTTTTACAATTAATTTGTTATTTTTTTTTATATTTATTGTTCCATAAGATACTATTTAATATAACTAAACATTAAGTATTGAGTATTTAAAATAGCATTTTTACCTACAAACTGCAAATGCAACCGGAAAATTTACAATCTTTTAAATTTGCAATGAATTGACATAGTTAGCTAACGTAATATTATTATTAACTAAATAAGATTTACCATTACTTCATACGATGTTAGAAATATTCAAATGTTCTTTCATCAAATGTTCTTTCAAGTTGGGATTAAACTTACAAATACTGATACGTACACTAATGCTTGAGCACAGTCGGTTTTATCATATAAAGTAATGGCTAAAATTAATTTAATTCATAAAAAATATTTACATCTTCATAAAAACTTCCATAAAATTTAAAAATACAAATCACTTGTGTAAATAACTTTATGTTCTCTTATAGTTTTTGCAATATACATATTTAATTTTCATCATTATTAGCAGCTTTTAGATAATTTAAAAAAAAACGGTATGTAACTTTAAATGCAGTCAAATAATATTAAAATACGTTTTGTAAATCTAAAATTAGATATTTATGTATAGTTTGTTCACCGCGGTTACCGTCTTGTGGCATACATAGTTTCTGCAACAAACTTGGCCACCCCATACTCGTAAAGATCTTTGACCTGCATGTACCAGGTTTAGTAAGGTCTATTGAGCTAATTTTATATATTATATTTCATTGCATAATATTTTTATTTAAAAGCCAAAGTTGTAGGTTTTAAAATTATTTAAACAGAAACTTATAAATTACACTCTGGACACAATTATGTATCAATATTCTAAAATAAATAATTAATTAACGTTAAATAATTGCTTTAATTATTTTAATTTTGATGCTGACTTCAACATCTCACAGATTGCAGCAGAAAACTTTACTAAAACTATTCAAAAAGTCATCAATAGTTTTGTACTATTTTCTATTAATAAAGCAAAACAAAAGTTTAAATGCAAAAGTTAACATGTTTACCTATACATGTTGAATAAGTTGTAAAAAGTTTATAAATGTTATCAACTAGTTTTACAATTTAAAAAAAATGTAGACTATTAAATTTCGATTTTTTTGCCGATAAAGTTGGGTGATTTAAAACGTATGTAACCCATTTAGCCACAAAATTGGTACATATTATGAATGTGACTTGTCGGTTTTAATTAATTCAATTAAACTTATATATTTTAAAAATATTATCATTATAGTGAAAATCAAATATCTTACTTTTCCAAAATTAACAAAATATTTAATACGAATCATATGTTGTATATAATGATAACACTTGCAGATTTGTGATAAAATCTTTTACAATGGAGCCTGTTAATAAGGTTAGGATACCATACAGTATGGTAAATGTTTTGGACATGTAGAAAACTAGTGCAATATTGTCTCCATGTTTGTCTAAATTAAAATTTTATTTCTCACTGTCAGAAAATCTGTTGTTAAACGTTTTATATAATTATATATGTAATTTAAAACTTTCCAAATCAAAACTATACCATCCAGTATGGCTCCATATTCATATTTCTTATTAAGTTTTAATAATAAGTATTAATTATATTATTATCTTTTTATAAAAGCGCTTATTTTTAAGAAAGTAATATTGTTTCAATAATAAATGAAAAGAGTTATTATCATTACGTTCTTTTAAGAGCATTTCTTACTGACCAGTACTGTGAAAAGAGTGCAGTGGCGACATGGTTGTTGTTTGATTCAGCTACATATATTTTAGAACCTGAAGAAGAAGTACCAATAAAGTTCATAATAAATTACAACAAATCTAAAATCACACCGTACCTAACAGTTTATCCAACATCCACACCAGGATTTGTATGAACACAATTGAAGCTTATTCAACGATTTCTTAGAACAGACGTACAATCCTGCGTCTCGAAATAAAAGCATTTATTTCAATGCTTTATAAAACACTAAGTATTTGTTGTTAAAAATAAAATAATAAAAAAATGTAATTTATAAAAAAATTAATATCTTCATCAATTTATCTATTGGAAATTGCCAGCTTGCTATGTAATTAAAAATAAATTACCAAATCAAGTTAATAGATGTAGCTAAAGTCATTTCTGCAAAATGTTGTTTTTTGCATAACATAAATCAATTAATAAACATTTGTTTTTGAGCCAAATTAAGCTAAATATGCTATGCTAGCCTATAATAATCCAAAGTAGCCTTATAACCTTGCAAGTCCTACATAGATATGATATGTTAAATACACTGCTGAGCATAAAACAGTTTACTAACTGATTGATTAAAATTAAAAAAAAAAAATTTTTGTTGTTTAAAGTTTATTGAAAGTAATAAAAATGAACAATTTCAATTTGCTATGCTAAGTAATAAAAATGAACAAGTTTACTTTCATATGCTTTTGTTGAAATAAAAGAAAGTTTAAGGACTTCAGTAGAGAGTATTTTTTCCCTGGTAGTGATAACAGCTTGCAAACAACCAGGCATGCTCTGGATCAGATTTTGGATCACTGCCGAAAATTGTCCCATTCCTGCACCAGTATGTTGCAAAGCTTTTTAGAATTTCTGGGGGCCGGCACATGTCTCCGTAAACGTTTTTTCCATCTCATTCCAAACATGCTGAATTGGATTCAAATCTGGACTGCGAGCAGGCCAAACAAATCGCGTGATATGACACTCGTCGAGATACTCAGTAGCCAAACAGTGTGGGGCCGTGCGTTATCATTAATCCTCGGATTTATATACGCTAAAAAACCTCAATATATTTTTTTATATGCGTCAAAAATAAGTAAATATATGCGGCAATGTTAATCATTATTCAAATATTAATTTTATATGCGGTTAAAAAAGCAAAAAAAATCAAAATTTGAATTTATTAAATTAAATTATTTGTTGTTTATTAAGGTTATTGTTTCATAGTGAAACTATGTCGTTTATCGGTAAGAAAGTTTTTGTAAAAAAACAAAAATTGTGCGTTCTTCTTGAATTGCCAAAGACAATGCACAGCACACTGCACAGTACAGCAGCATAGTTCCCCTCGACATTGCCACTCCCAGTACGCTCTTGTAATTGCAATGTGCCAGTGGCGTCCGAGCCTCCAATAACGTATTTTAAAAATTATAGTGTTCTTACTGACTTTTTACTATAATAAATTATTATAATAAAAATATTGGATATAACTAAGTCGGCTTAGATCGACCTATTTTGACAGGAGTCTGTCGTCAAACGTTGTACACGTATTTTCCGGACACCCTGTATATGCAATTATATGCGATTATATGCTGGTAAATGCAATTATATGGATTATAAGTTTTTATGCGGCCAAAACTTAAAATAATAAGTTATATGCGCATAAAACTTGGTATTTGGGTTTGATTCAGAACGAAAGGTGTGTATACATTTACTAACTTGATATATATAATCAAGTAAAACATGTAAATAAATATAAATCGAAGCTCTAGTTATCATGCATAAATGTTGCGTTGTCATAAAAAATAATCATGAATGGTAAAACATAGTATTCTAAAACAAGTGTTATCAAAGTTATATTCTCAATAAAGACTAACTCCGTGCAAATTTTAAAAGATATACCTTTCCATGTCATAACTGATCCTCTACCAAATGGAAGTCGTTCGACAATACATGCTTAAGCATATTTCTTTTCAAGAACGATTTAAGAGGAAAAAATCTTAGAGGAGATGATAGAAGTGTTAAATCTTACAATTTGCAACAAAGGAGACAAACCGACGTTTGTAAGAGGAAGCTCAAAATTAGATATTGACATTACCATTGCAACGTGGGAAATGGCAAAAATAAGTAATGAATGGACCATGACTGAAGAAGAATCACTTAGTCTACACAAACATATACAATAAAAAGGAGAAAGGAAAACAGGAGCACACGAGAGAAGGTAAATGGAACGTAAGAAGAATGGACAAAGAAAAGATAAAGAGAAACATGGAAACAGAAGAAGTGACAGAAAACAAAAATATTGAGAAAAGATGCGAGATGGTGGTGTAAAGAAATAAAAGAATGCAAAAAAAACACAATACAACAGGAAGGAAAGTCAAAAGAGAAAAAAAGGAGAGAACACAGAAGAAATAGAAGAAAAACTAAAAAACGACAGAAAAATCTTAAAAAAGGCAATAGCAGAAAAAGATGCTGAAAAGAAATGATAGAATCTATAGATGGGGATCCTTGGGGAAAACCGTACAAAATAGTGATGGACAAATTGGGTGGAAGAACAAAAGGAAGATGAAGAAGAAGAAGAAGTCATAAATAAAAAACTATTTCCCAAGGGAAAACCAGTAGAAGAACCAGAAACAAAAGAAGAAGAAGTAACAGTTATGGCAGCAGTAAAAGAGATAAAAGAAATCATAAAAAAATTGCCTAACAACAAAGCACCAAGTCCGGACAAAATAACAACAGAGATTGTTAAAGCAGCTTTAGACGGAAACGAGATAGAAATAACTCAAATAATCAACAGGTGCTTAAAAGAAGGAACTTTCGCAGGATGTTGGAAAAAAGCCACTCTGGTACTGATTAAGAAAAAGAAAGAAGTAGGAAAAGCAACGTCATACAGATGCTTAATCAACACACTGGCTAAAATAATGGAGAAAATTATTGTTCGGAAAATAGAACAAGAAATAGAAGAAAAAGGAAGATAGGAAAAAGAACAATACGGATTTACTAAAGAAAAAACAACCTTAAAAGTTATAAAAAAAGTGAAAGCAATAGCATCAAAAGCAAACAGCGGAACGCAGAGAAAAACAATCAAGATTTTATAGAGCTACTTACAGGACAGAAACCTAGTGACCAAAAAGGGAAGATTCAAACTTACCAGAGGGGTACCGCAGAGCTCAGCACTGGGACCAAAACTGTGAAACCTTGTTTATAACAAGTTACTTCAAATGAAGATGCCGGAAGGCGTGTCAATAACAGCATTTGCAGACAACATAGCAGTAGTAGGTAGAGACGTATAAATAAAAGTAATTAAAGGAAGATTAGAGCTGGCAATTGGTATGATACAAATATGGATGAGAAGTAAGGGTTTAAAACTAGCATCACAAAAAACTGAGGACTAATAGAGGAACAGGTAAGATACAGGTGGGAGATCAAGAAATAACCATAGGAAAAAAAATCATACACCTCGGAGTGACACTCAAAGAAAGGGGATGGAATGAACAAGTTAAGGAAGCGGTCATTGGAACAAAGGAAATGGAGAGAAAGCTTGGTAAACTTATGCCAAACAACGGAGGTCCAGGAAAAGAAAACAGAAGGCAGATAGCAATGGCAGCAAGAAGCAAATTGCTGTATGCCGCAGAAACATGGGGAAGAGCAATAAAAACAAAAAAAAAACATAAATAAAGTAAGAGGAGCTACAAGAGCAAGCTCGCTAAGGATTTGTAGAGCTTACAGAACAGTGACACAAGAGGCAATAGAAATAAAAAAAAACTTGTAAAAGAAGAAACGAGTAAAAAAGAAGCAAAGATAAGAACAAGAGAGAAGACTATGGAAAGATGGCAGAGAAAATGGGATACAGGAAAAAAGGGGAAACGGACGAGAGAACTAATCTCAGAGATAAAAGAATGGGTAGAGAAGAAACCCGAGACGTGCTATTATACATCACAAATACTGACTGGGCACGGAGCATTTAGAAAATTCATGCAAAAAATTAAAAAAATTAAGGAAGAAGAAAAGTGTACATTTTGCCAGGAAGAAACACACAACAACACAGAACACACTCTAGTAGAATGCAAAGCGTAGAAGGAAGATAGAAAAAAACTAGAAAGCAAAATAGATAAAACAACAATCATTAACAAATGCTTAAAAGATAAAAATAAATAGAAGGCGCAAAGAAACTTTGCAACAAATGTACTAAACAAAAAATTGAAGAGTTTGACAATAAAAGAATATAAAAAAACAAACAATGGAAACAAACACACAAACTAAATGCCATAGAAGAAAAAGGAAAAAGATGAGAAAAGCTAAATGAAAACTACAAAACAGAGAAAAAGATCAAAAAGAAAAAACAAGAAAGGACATGACAATTGTGCATACCAAGAAACAGAAGAAAAAAGAAAAACATTTACAGAGACTACAATACCAAAGAAAATTGCAAAGATAAAGAGAAGGAGAAAAGAAATATTGAAGGAAAACAGAATAACAGAAATAACAAGGCAAATACCAAATGGTAGATACGCTATCTCGAGGCTGACTGAAAACGCAACCTTTCAAATAGCCAAAATATTCTTGGCAACAAGAGGACATGAAAAAGTAATTCCTGGTGGAGATTCAAGGATATCACTGGAGGTAAAACTTACAAGTCTAGGACTGCCAAAAAAAATACAACTAATAGAACTGCATAAATTATTCATGGAGGAGAGGGAATACAATGAAGAAGAAGTGAAAAAAAAACCTTAGTAAGCTAAGAGCACATCTGAGAACAAATTATATAATTAGAGTAAATAACACAAGAATGGAAGAAAGAAGAGAATGCAGAGGTAGATGCCAGTGCAGATAAGAAAAGGCAAAATGACAAAAGAAACAGACAAAGGTAGGGGCTATAGTGAGAGAGGGGCTGGGAACAGCATGCGTGCCGCAAATGATGCGTGAAAATTTGCAAGGCAAAAACCAGCCCACCTCAAACTAGCGCCAAACGGAAAGTATTACTATACGTAAGTAATTCTTAAGGGCCACTTGTTGAGAGCCAACAAATCACTACGTCTTAAAAAAAAGCATATTTCTTGCTTTGTTGTCACACTTTTACACGTTTATCTGAGCCCGTAAGACAAAATCGCAATTCATAAGAAAACAATACGCGACTCTAATCCGCTAGTGTCCAAGCCAAGTATTCTTGTGCAAAATTTAACCTTGCACAAAAAAGCGGCGGTCCAGTGCTTTTTCAAAGCACTAGAAACAAGAAAGCGGTCATCTCGCTATTGCAGTGCTGTTTCGCTGTGAACTAGGTTTTTGAGTAAGCGGACCAGTCTCTTCGTGCCACCGCCGCCATATTTGCTGCACACTCGAAAGACTTACATCAACATTTCTAGCAGTTTTGCGCTGACAACAAGATTTATGCTCATTGCAAACTACAGTAACAATGACAACAATACACAAACAATTTGCAACAGACAGATATTATCAAAGAAACAAAAAATATGCTTGTTTGTTTCAACAAAAACATATGAAAGTAAACTTAATCATTTTCATTACAAATTTAACTCAAATTTGAACTTAAAACAAAATTTATTTTTTTTATTCAAGCAATTAGTTAGTAAACAACTGAAAAAAAAACACGTAAAAACTAAAAATTTTTAAAAAAAATTAAATTACAAAGTGACCCTAATTTTATGCTTGGCAGTGTGATAATAGAAATAGATAGATAGATACATAAATACATCTCTCAGTATTTTTGTAACAACAGCTGCATTAAATACCGATTTAGTGTATTTGTAGGCAATGTGTCAAAGATTGTAAAAAAATATTGTACTGCTAACCGGTATAAATATACCGTACCGTAAGTTGTTAGTTCTATTCTGTGCGCTAAGGCATATCATCTTGTCATTTTTGTGTTTCTCCTTGTTTTGGAGCTGTGCTCGGACAACGCCAACAATATTCTTTCTATGAATACATTTCATTTATGTGCTGTTCATTTTTGCAAAACAAATTGGTTTTAATTTTTTTAACTGCTTGTGTTCTTTTTCTTTATTAATTTCATAATTAAGTCAAAAGCCTATATGGTAGCTCCCCAAAAAATCCGAGAAAACTTGAACCATGTTGATAACTATTTTGCACTATTTTGAGCGGCGCAACAAAGTCGTATATATGATTTAATTTTTTTTTAAATGTTTATTCTTGTTTTTATTACCGTCCGATGATTTTTTGTAAAGGTTGAAACTAGTTACGGTTTTTAAATATATTTGTGATTTAGTACATAGTAAATGTGTTTTATCTATTTTAAGACTTTTACAGTTTAACAAAAATAAAATAGGTTGGTTGTTTTAAAAATGTATCTTAAAATTAGTATTTGTTTTTTTTTCTATTTAACTAGCCTTGTAGAAAAATAACGTTTTTAAGTAAATGAAAAAGAGTATAATTCATTTCAAATAAAGTGTATTTTCTAAAAGAATGTATATTGGAAAGTTCATTCATTATATAATAAAAGTAAAGTCATTTCTATTTTATTGATTAAGGAGTAATAAATATAATTAATAAATTTTACCAAAAAGTAAAGAAAATATAAATAAATGTAGGTGCACACTTATTATTACGCAGTGATACTTGTAACTTTTCTTGTGTTTGTTACTGTCAGTCACAGGTGTTAATAACAATAATATCTTTATTCAGAAAATCTTCGTTTTACAATAATTGCAAATTTACAAACAATTGAAAACTTATTATAATCAATATCTATCAATTAAATCTACCCTACATATAAAATATATTATGTTTTTATATTAATAAAAATTACAATAAATAAAAACTAATATGTTTATAAATCTAAATTAAAGCAATAAAAAATAAAAACGTTAATATGACTAAAAAATTATAGTTAAAATCAAAACGTATTACAAATAGACAGATCAAATCTTAGTAAATGGTTGCAAAATAAATTATAAAATAAACACTGTACTACCATTTACTTATCTTAAAAAGCATAAATCAACAACCGCTCTTTTTTTAAATAGGGCTTTAAAACTTAAAATATGAAAAACATTATTTTGCAAACTAATTTGCACATAACTCTACTACTCTAAATTTTACTGTTGTTGTACTTATAGCCTAGTAGTAAAATAATAAGTTCAATTTATTTTAGGCAACAGATTATTAAAAAGACATTTCAAATAAAATAGCTTTCAATCTGACTAAAATATTTGCTGATAAAGCAAAACAACAAAAAAACGTTCCCAAATTGTTAAAAAAATTAAAAATGTACCAAACTATACTAAAAAAAACAAGTCTGATTTTTCAAATTAAAGAGTAAATGCAGTTATTACTGTCCAATCTATTCGAATTTTTTTAAAAATTTTTGCTTGTCAAGTTATTACAATAAAATAATTTTATCTCATATACTCAATATTGTTTTTGATCAAATTGAAAACAAATTTTCTAACATATGATCTCAAATGGAATTCTACTTTAGACAAACACAGAAAATTTTGCAGTTGCTCTAGACATTTTAAAATATTTGATGAGTATAGCATCCTAATTTTTTCAACAAGCTTCATTGTATAAGTCTTGATCACAAATCTGTAAATCTAAACAATAGTTTTCTTAACAATAAAAAAATTAAAGTAAAAATTGATAGTTATAACTAAAGCTAAAAATTATACGTGCTCAAAAGATTATAAATATGCGCATTTACACGCAATTTTGCCAAAATATGCACTAAATTTGCCAATTTTGATACACATTTGCATCAAATAGGCTAAATTTGGTACACATAAAATAAAAATATGCAAACATTAATTAATGTAATATTTGTTCTATGTATAGTAAAATGTTTTTTAAATTGTTAATTTATTTTAAAAATCGTATGTTTCGGAAAATAAAAGTTATAAAAACGCTTAATTAATTATATTTGTAGAACCAAAATAGCATTTACACATGTTGTTTATATATAAAATTAATATTTTTTTACAAAAGACAATCTTGGCGCTAACTTAAAAATAATTTAAAATTATTGCAATTTGTTCTGGTAAAATTATACAAATATGCAAACATGCACTAAATATGTAAATATGCACCAAATATGAACCAACAATGCAGTGATATGAAACTTTTATGAAAACATGCTTAGAAACTCAAAAATATGCAAAAAAATATTTGTTTTTGTCAATTGTTTTCTGATAATTTGTGTAGATACAAATTTATAAAATACAAATGCATAAAATTTTAGCTTTAGTTATAACTTTGACTCTAAAATTATAAATGCTGGTGTTCTTCGTTTTTTAAGGTTTTGCTTTTTTGCCAACTTTATTTTTGATTTGATACGTGATCACAAATCTTTAAATTTTATCAATAGTTTTCTTAACAACAAAAAATTTCAAATATTGATTTGAGATATTTGTTTATAGATGCTACAGATTCTATCACAGAAATTTCAAGACGCTCTGTTATGTTTGTCAATATAATCTTTGGAAAGTATAAAGTATAAAGGGTGCTATCATTAAAACTATGAATAAGACGTTTATTAACGTAAATTAAAAATTAAATTAGTTAAAGAGAAGAACCTTGAGTAACATCAGCATTTATAATTTTGAAGTCAAAGCTAAAACCATCAATTCTATTTTTTTAGTCAAGAAAACTATTGATAAAATTTAAAGATGTATGATCACGTGCTGGACTATGTCGAAATTAATATAATTTTCAAATTTTTTAGACAGATTTGACAATAATCCAATTGGTCTATAATTTAAAGAACCAGACTTGTCTCTCTTTTTTGGTACAGGTTAAACATTTCCAATCTTTTAACAGCTTGTGAATGTTTGTTTTGCATCCTAAAGCAAATGTTTTAGTTTTCATATAAAAAATTGCTTAAGACTTCCTGCTTACCAGGATGGTAAAACATTTTTTTTTTACTTTCCTTACAAACTTTTTGAGTGCACGGAACTTCCTGAAATTTTAAGGGTATCTTTTGTACATATAAAAGCACGTATTTATCCATATTTGAAGAAATAGAAAATACCCGTCATCTTATTATTAAATTTCAGCAAAATATTCAAAATTTAAGGAAAAAAATTTTGGCTATGAAAACTTATTTGTTAAATAATTATATGGTACTTATATAATTTTTTTCTAAAAATGCAATCCTGAAAAGTTACAAACAATAAAAAAAAGGAAAAGGCTTAAATTTACAATTTTTAACTATTTCTGTAGATATATTGTAAGATATCTCGGATCGTAGTGCAAGATACTTCCTGAAATTTATCGAGTATCTTTTGAACATATAAAGCACGTTTTTATCCATAATTAAAAAAAAATACTTAAATTTCCACAAAATTTTCAAAATTTTATGAAAAAAACTTTAAATAAAAAAATTCCTAATAATTTTTTTCTAAAAATGCAATCCTGAAAAGTTACAAACAATCAAAAAATAAAAAAAGCTTATGTTTGCACGGTATTTCTTAAAACTTTCAGGATATCTTTTGCACTTATAAAAACACGTTTTTATTTATATTTAAGAAAAAAAGAAAATACCCGTCATATTTTTTTTTATGAAAAAATGTTGGCTGTAAAAAATGATTTTTTTAACAATTTTGAGAAAAAAGTTCATTTCATTTTTTTTTCTAAAAATGCAACAGTGAGAAGTTACAAACGATCAAAAAATGTAAAAAAATGCAAAAAATCTATTTTTTCAAATTTTGATTGCTTATTACTTACAAATGGCTTATTAAAATAATCTAAAAATGTTCGAACCTACGTCTTAGAGGCTGACGTATCCGTTCGAAAATGCCTGGAGTGTTTTATATCGTATTACAGTATGCAATAATGCGATTTCTTAGTTCTTCATCAGTATTAAGTGATGTAGTGTAAACTAAACTTTTTATGTGACCCCACAAAAAAAAATCCAAAACATTTAGATCTGGAGACCGAGGAGACCAAGCCTGTAGGCCTCCTCAACCTATCCAACGGTTCCTATACTGTTTATTTAAGAATTGACGCGCAACAAAACTAAAATGTGCAAGAGCACCATCGTGCATGAACCACATTTTGTTTTTTAATTGAATCGGAACGTCTTCTAAAAGTCCTGGCAGCTCTTCTTCAAGAAAATTACAATATGATTGACTGTTTAGCCTAAACGGCAAAAAATATGGACCTATTATATGGTCTCCTACAACACCTGCCCAAACATTAACGAAAAATGTTTGCTGATGATGGCCTTCCATTATGGCATGTAGATTTTTGTCGGCCCATACATGATTATTAAGGAAGTTCATAAAATTTGCTTTGTCCGTAAATAAAACTTGTTCTAAGAATCGAGGATTTTGCGCAATTCTTTCTTGAAACGATTGACACATAGCCAATCTTTGCAGAAAATCCGCTATTAAAAGGGCTTGTACTTGCTGTATGTTATAAGGATATAACATCCGGCTTTTATTGTCCTCCACACTGTAACGTGACTAAGGTTTAGGTTTCTAGTGCTAGTTGATGGATCGTTTTTGATATCTTGAAGAACATCTTCTTCAATTTGCGGAGGTAGAAAGCAAAGTTTCTCATTTCCTGCAGCTCTTTTATGTTCACTTCCAGATTGATGTAGACGTTCGTGAATACAAATAAATGTTTTTTCATTTGGTACCTGTTAGTTTGGAAACCTTTCTTCATAAATTCGACAAGCTTTTGCTGCATTTCTATCGACAACTCCATAAACAGATGGGCAAATTAGTTGGGTAATAAAGATAATAAGTTCCCGCAATATTGACTCCTTTCGCAAAAAAAGATTAATTAACAACTAAACGACAATTGTCATTAATTAAAATCCATAAAACAAATGCATAAACGCTGAAGACAAGATCAAAAACAAATGTTTTTATGAAAATCAAAACATGTAGCTACTTTTTTTCATGTTTTCCATCATAAAATGCCGTATTTCTCTAAAACGGTTTACGTTAGAGTACCTTTTTTGTATAGAAAATATTGGTGGTTTACAATGTGTTTTCAGAATGCCAAGTGTCATAATAATTAGAGCCATAAAAACCTCGCGCAACCCTAAAATCTCCGTCAATGGCACATGAAAAAAATTGAACAAACGCTTAAAAAGTAGCCAATATTAATGCTAAGCTGTGTACAAAAGCTTAGTTTTGTATCTCAAACGGTTCCTGAAATATCGTCAAAAATAAACAAAAATAAAAAAAATACACCCTGTATCTTGAAAACGGTGCGATTTTTATAATTAGCCTACCAATCTCACTCTTTGTTTTTCAACGCATGTTTTGAAACACCTTGTATACATCATGGTTTTTAACCTATGCGCATAAACTCAAGAAATTATAGCTTACAATCAATATTATTGATAAATGTTAAAAAAATGTAGTAAAAGTTTTATTTATAGTAAGCGAGATAAGGAATTATAAAGTTTCTGAAAAATTAAAATTTTTACTTGAAAAAAAAATGGTGTGCCATGCCAAAATTAAAATAGTAAAAATGTAGTAAAGCTTTTAATGAACTAATTATCAAAATAATAAACAAATAACAAAAATACAAAATTATTAGAACACTTAATATCATAATAAATGCTCAAAATTATGTTTCATATGCCCCCATACATAAAAGTCTAGGGGATTTAGGTCAGGTGATCTAAGAGGCCAGGCAGTTGGACCTCCTTGACCAATCCACTTCCTCGGGAACACATTGTTCAAATGTTGTAGCAATCTTCTAAGTAACCATTGTTTCAAAATGCTTTGTGTCGCTCCTTTAAGTGAATCTAATGCTAATGCAATTGGTTTTTATATATTCCTTAAATCCCGATGTCATCATGGCGCCCTGTATTGCATTCACTCGCTCAACTGCTATCCAATTTGCCAAGCTTCTAGTTTTACAGAGCCGTATTTAATCTTTTTTTTTTCATTGCTAAGTAAAAACAATTTTATTAATTTTAATTCTGATTATAAAGTTTTAAGTAATAATTTTATAAAATTTATTCAAATGTTGCAAAATGTGGTGGAGCTCCGTCGTAAAGATACCACATGCGCTGTCTAACAATAATTGAAACTTCTTCCAGTAGAGCTGGTAGGGTCTCTTGTAAAAAAATTAAATAAACAGCGACGGTTACACGATTTGGCAACAAAAACGGCCGTTTACAATTCCAGCCCATACATTTACCAAAAATCTGTGTTAAAAGTTTGTACGCCGGGTAATGAGTGGATTTTCAACTGCCTAATAATGCGTATTGTAAAAACTGTGCACACCGCTACGAGTAAAAATTGTCTCATCTGTCACTAAAATGTTAGTAGAAAAAATTGGGTTTACATCATGCTGACGCAACAGCCATTCGCAAAATACTACTCTAAGAAGAAACGTGGTAGAGATACAGTAATTCATGAATTAATATGCGCCATAGAGTTGACCCCAGTTTGATTGGAAATTATCCGGGTACTGATGTCAGGACGTTTTTCAGCAATATCGACAATATCCTCTTTGAGATTAAAAATATGCTTTGGTCTAGAACGTCCCCCATATTGTCTAAACCTGAGCTGCAAGTACCAAATGTACAAATGATCCACGAGCCGGATTATACCTTTGAGGGAATCTCTCGGAATAATGGCGAGCTGCAGCCACTGAATTTTGATAAACTTATCCATACACCAATATCATATCCACAAATTCTGCATTGGTCATGTTATGTTGCGCCATAATTTAATTTTTTTACACACTGACAGGCACCACCTAGTTTTTTTTTTCAATTTTTCGGCACAACCGCCAGGACTTTAACGTGCATTATTTTAATTTTGACATGACACACCGATTTTTTTTAAGTAATAAATTTTAATTTTCCAGAAACTTTATAATTCATTATCTTGCTTATTATAAAATTTTTACTATATTTTTTTAACATTTATCAATAATATTAATTGCAAACTATAATTCTTCAAGTTTATGCGCATAGGTTAAGAATCACCCTGTATATATAAAGAGTGAGTAAAAATAATGTAAAAAAACTTAAATGTGGTTATCCGATTTTCATTTGTTTTCAAGTTATAGCGTAATAAAAATGTTTATCTGGTATGCCACAAAAGGTTTCCAGAGCGTTGGATTGGTTGCGCTGGTCCTCTTAGTTGGTCTCCAATATCTCTAAACTTCTTATTATTGTTTATGGGGCTGATTCAAAGATGAAGTGTACAATGTAAAAGTGGACACTCGAGATGCACTAATTTGGTTCATGGTGTAAACAAAGCAAAAAGTGTTTAGAAATAAATTACGGTATTTTTAAACATTTATTATAAGAAGGCTATGATTTCCAAATCGTTAATGTAGAAATTTTATTTATTTTAATTACGCTCTAACTTAAAAACAAATAAAAATCGGATTACAACATTTAAGTTTTTTACACTTCTCGCGCTGGCGGCCGGCGCCAAAACTTGCAACGCCAAGGTGTCCTCGCGCCGAATTGGCCGCGCCCAAACGGCGGCGTCAAAGTGTCCCATTCCTCAAAACATACGGTTCGTACGCGTTGGTACATTATACAAAAGTATTACATTCGGAATTAACTTATTCACTCCACCCCTTAGAATTTAACTTTTTTGATGATTATATTAGGTACAATATTAATAAATTAATTCATAAAAAATATTTGATTCAAAATAGAAAACTTTCTGCTTTTAAAACTCACATCATAGAATACGGCCAGATAACAGTAGCACTTTTACTCCCACAGTTAGAATTATTAATGTCAGATGTTTTGTTTTCACAAATTAAAAAATGTAGTTTTTAAGAAAGGACCCAAAATATGCGGTGAGCATGTAGATAACAGCATGCTATAAAAACACTTATTGTTAGTATAATAAATCTCTAGATGCCGTTTTTTCAAAGTTCAAATTAGTTAAAAAAATAAAAAAATCAGCCAGTTTCATATACTTACGACATAATTACCATTAAGTCACTTTGACTTAAAATTGAAAATATAATAATTATAAATATAGAAATTCTTCCAAAGTCTAAATATTAGTCAAGAGTTCAGCAATTTATTAACGAAAATTTTATAACATTACTTTCAAATCTAACTAAGAAAATTTAAATCAAACTCCGATCTCTTCTTTCCCATAGTAAACTTTAATTTCTTTTTCCAAATAATTTAACTGTAATTAATAGCAATTCATTAGCACCAAAATATACGCTCTTATAAAAAAAGGCAAACCAGATGCTCTAATACGCACCGTGGTATCATACATTAACCCTACTCATAAGTTAAAAATAAAATAAAATAAGTAAATAAAAAAATATACACATTTTTCTTCAAAACTTAGTGTAGTTAATTTGTTACAACTTGCCAACAATATAAAAACTTAAAAACTACAAATTTTAAATAAATGCATTAAGTTAGTCTTAAACTTATTTGAAAATATAAATATTAACCCTTACTTTTGTAATAAAATATTGTCTTGCTTAAAATTTTGCAATAAAAATAGCTACATTTAATTTAATAGTAAGTTTTTCAAACAAAACACAGGCCTAGTTATGGGCTTATTCCTTGTTAGTTAAAATATGTATAACTTCCTTCAAAGAAAAGATTTTCAAATCAGATCTTGCTAAGAAAGATATTTTCTTTTAGTATCAATATGTTGATGAAGTCTTAGCTTGCTTTAAAGATACTTTACGCCAATTAGATACTTTTCTAAATTACATCAATAGTATTTATTCCAGTATTAAGTTTACAGTAAAGAGCAAAACTTAGAATAAAATTAACTTTGATACTTTTCGTAAACCAATCTGTACAGACTCAACCATTTCGTTTGACTCTGTCCACCCTAACTGTTACAATTTTTAAATGGTCTATAGAGCCTTTAGCCTACCATTAACACCAAATTCGTGCCAAAACAAGCTTAATAAAATCATATAACATATAACAACGGATTTTCAAAAAACACAAATAACAATATTATTACTAAAAAAGAGTATAGCCTCATTATACAGTTAATTTATTCTAAACTAAAAGCCATAGAACTCATAAAATACATTTCAATAACATATTTTGGTAACATATCTGAGAAAATAGAAAATATTTTCAGTAAATTTAACTATAAAGTAAGCGCTTCTTTAAAAAAAGTTAGAAGTTTTTGAAATTACTAAATCAAAAAAAAAAATTTCTGTAAACTTGCTAAATGATCAAATTTACTTGTATATCCATTGTTTGAAATCATTTATTCTTCTCCTTTTTTGCAAAAGGTTTTTTGTTTTAATTACCTTTAAGTAAAAACCGCCATTCATTAATCTTTTTCTATCTATTCTGTTTATTTTTTCCTTTTTGTATTATTGTATGTAATTCATAATCATTTTAATCATAATAATTTCAGGGTAATTTTCTAACTTTCTGTACATTTTATTTTATTTTTACTGTCGCATATATGCTGTTTAATTTTTCATACTTGTTTGTGTCACCGTCTGATAATTCTAACAAAATAATTTCTGTTTTTTTTATAATCGCCTTAAAGAAGAAGAAGAAGAAGAAGAAGAAGCTTGAAAAAAAAAACTTGACTGAAACTTGTAAAAAATCAACAAACAAGTTTTTAGTTACTTAATTTGAAAAATGATGTATGCGTATTACAAAAATAGTCTTATCGGAAAGATTTAGTTTGAGAAATATACTATTATAATCAATGCCCTAAATTTTGTAATTAGTCTTGAATATGCTTGTTGTTTATAGATGTTGTCACAAACACCTTATTGGTCAGCAAATAAATGTTTAAAATGATAATTGGAACCTATTCAATTAAAATAATTAGGTTTTTTATTGTATACCTAGATATCAGTTAAAAAAAAGATATGAGATTTTTTATGTTCAAACTGCTGATGAACATAATTTAAATTCCTTTAGATAATTTTAAAACTATAAACCAAATCAATGTTTGGTTGATTAAATTAGTTTGTAGAAAAACTAGGTCTTTTTACGTTTCCGCTAGTTTACTTATATCAAATTGCCGAATCGTCGTATATATGAGGCCAAGTGCCTTCATTGAAAGCAGAGTTCGAGTTTGTCCTTATCTACATATTATTCTTGTTTTTTATGTAACTACACTGTTAAAACTTTATAATTTATAGTAAGTAGGGTAGCTAAAGTATGTTTGAATCCCAGTCAAAGTGTTTACCTAATAATTTTTTCAAAACGATCAGTCATTGCTAGTCCTTTCTGCAGTGTCTCCAAATGCAATCAGACGTCTAGTGCTGCTGATGTCGTCGCATAGACATAAATGTGAAAACTGGTTTAGTTAATTTGCAAACGTTCAAACGTTATATAAGTTTTATGACTGAAATGTAAAGGTTCTCATGTAAATTTGTTACCAAAAATTAGTACTTCTGTTGTTATACGTGCAATTGTCAAACACAAGTTTGAGTAAATCAAATATTTGCGACAGGAAATGTAACAGCATAACCTTATCAACTGTTCTCTTTTCTTCTTTTTTGATAGAGAAGTGGTAAACTAATGCACCTTATTAAAAGAACTTTAAACTGTGAGTGTATGTGTGTGTGTGAGTGTATGCAAAAATTTGTTCTCTTTCTTGCAACTTTTGCATATGTATATAAATCTTATATGTGTACGTCCATGTATTGAATATTGTTTGTAATTATGGGGAAGAGCATCTGAAACTAGGTTAGGTTAGGTTACAAATTAAAAAAATTATTTACATTTAAGTTTATTTATTTATTTATAATATTAGCATTGAATAACTGCTATGTTTTTTAATAAAATTTTAAATTATTTTTTTGTGTTTGAGTACCAAAAAGCGTCTAGCAATTTTTCATTATACCAATAGTATACGTGAACCTTAATATTTCTTACTTGCATTGTATAATAAATGTATACATAAATCATTTTACACGTAATGCAATAAATAAAATTAGTTCTACCTAGATTTACGCGGCCCATCTAAAACATTCCTAACTTTGAAACTTGGTAATGTATGTACAATTTTAATAAAATCTTTATATTCACAACAATGTACTAAACCTTTATCTGGCCTGTTCCAATATTTATGATCCCATCCGTAATTTTTACATATGCTTTTACAAAAGTAATCGTCTGAATTGACATTTTTAATAAACGGATTATTTGACGATATAATGACAATACCTTGCTCATTGTTATTATTATAAATTAATTTCCAGAAATATTCTGGTACAGGAATTCGGTTATTGGACAATAGATACATTCGTTGTAAATTATTATTAATATCTGGAAGTGATAAAACGCCATAGGTTCCTGTTACAACACGTAAGTTTTCGCCAAGATTTGCCGCGACTTTTCTGACCATGGATTCTATACGTTGCCAGTTACCACCGTTTATTAGTTGCCATTGTGGAGACACGTTAATATAAAAGTATGTGGTGTACTGCCAGGCCGCAAAAAGGAAGTCCGCGTCCGGAGCTAGATGGCCTCGGGATAAGTACGATTTACTGTTTATATACAAATCCGCTAGAGCCGATGAACCCAGGATTTTATTAAATGTTGATTTCTGAAAAGCTTGTTTGTAAGCGACGGATGCTGCTATTTTTTGCCCTAAGCCCTGTGTACTGAATCCAGGACGTACATTGGAACGAGATGCATCTGAGAAATATAAATCAAATTAAATTGAATAAAAATATTATTCTGCTTGAACTGACTTTTTATTGATTTGCCGCGTACTATGTGTTCGGTGTATAATGTATTTCCCATATCGCTATCGTAGCAAATTTCAATCAAAGTTAGGAACTCTTTTCTCCCAATATAATATCCAATATTGGTCAAATATCCTTCATTATTTCCACATTTCTTATTGGTCGGTTCTATATCTCCTCGCACGGACTTATTACATTGTAGTTCGTTGATGTCATATAGTCTGCCGGCAACTTTAAATTTTCCTTGTGTACACATTGCTGAAGATATATTTGCATTGCCTGTAAAACGATAACAATTTTATACATACTAAACATATAGCAAATTATTTTTGAAATTAATATATTAATCGAATTAAGAATATTAACAAAATATACTATTTATACATCAGTTTGAAATACAATTTTATATAATTGTAGACAAAGTTAATTAAAAATGAATAATAAATATGAAATATTACTGATTTCGTACTTGTTTAGTTTGTTATCGGTAGATATATAAACGGGTTTATTTTAACTAATATAAAAGTAAGTTAAAAATTACCAGAAAAGAAGTAAAACAAACTTTTATCTATGTACATGACAAACTATTATTATATAAAAGTATTTCTATGTAATTTTACTAAACACGTGTTTGTTTTATTTAAACTAGTTACTAATCTCACTGGAGATAATAGAAATGCTCCAATTATTATATCAAAACCATTAAATATTTTACTTGAAATCATTTTAATGTTATATAAAGTCATTTTTACGTTGGGTACTTGTAATATATTATTTAGATTCAATATACATATTATATTATTAAACACTTATGTGACCGCATGTATACTTCAGCAATTGAGGTTGCATACTAAATGAACAGCTAATTAGATATTTACCTAAATATGTATGTACAGGCGCTTTATGATAAATAAAAACATAGTTGTTTATAAAATACATTAGACTATAATAATATATAATAAGTTTACAAAAAAAAAGTTCATTAAGTGTTTTTTTTTTGGAGTAATAATAGTTAAAAAAATACATACTGTTAACCAATAAATTTCTGGTATTTGGGCAGACAAGAAGAACTGTTTCTCCATGCTTCAAAGCAATCTGTCCATGTTCAGGTAAAAGATATGTGATTATATTTCCGGTAATGTTTGTAAGAAATAACGGCTGGTTTGTCTCTGATTCTTTTAATATTTTTCCATTGCAATCTGTAAAATAAGATATTAATACATGTTTAAAATATAGTATCTCCGATAACTTTTTCAAAATGAATACGATCCTTTTTATGATCCCTACAAACAAACAATGAAATATTTTCAAATAAATTCTTGTAAAGTTTAATAATAATATAAAGGCACCGAACAAAATTGGCAATATGGTCTAAAATTATTAATTAAAAGTTTAAAATTAAATAATATATTAAAATATTGAAGTGTTTGTTGTATTTTTTATATAAATTACGTTTATCAAAGATAAAACTGACCGCGACAATTCGACGGGCGATTATAAAAGTAATATACGATAATTTGATAAAAAACTATATATTAATACACCGACTTGTGGGTGGAGTACACTCCCACTCACCTGTAGCAGATAATTGCGATATATATGTTATAAAAAACCCAAGGAAAACTGCGACGACCACATGAAAGCACGGCATGTTTTATACTGGATTATGCAATCGCTCCGTCGGATTCTTGTGGTGACGGACTACAATATTTTTACGTCGACTACATTTCTTGATTCACAGCTCGACTAAGTTGTCTGAGCTGTTATCAAGAAGGACACAATGCAACAGGAAATTGGAGGTAATAAATGGAGCATTATTTAGTACAATATAACCAATCAGTAAATACTATAGGAAAACTAGCCAGATGTAACTAAGGTAATACCACATTTTGTCTTATTAATAAAAGAATTTAAGTTACTACAATGTCAATGATATTTTGATTGTGTTATTTCATAGGAGTACTATATATAAATTATATAAATATAGGTAAAAATGTTTTAAAATTTGTTAACTTATTGTTCAATTTTAATGACTTATTTAATCTGATTAATTGGTGTCAACTTTACTGCAATTGCAGATTTGTATTACCTTTACAGTTGACAATTTATTGTTCAATTTTTAACACTGCCTACTGTTATTGTTTATCCTAATGTCAGAAATAAATATTTGGCATTTCCAATAGTGTACAATTCCGATTAAATACTTTCATGTTGCATTCATTATAAATGAATGATATTTTGTTTTTAAATTAATTAAAAATTATATAATGACAAAAATTTGATCTTCTTTGTACTAGATATAACATTAACACCTTTGAAACGTCTTTTTCCTTATTAACTATAAATCTTATATTTATTTTTATATTAATGCTAAAAACTACATAAGGGATGTGTATCTAAGAACATATTGGTGTTGATGTTTTGTGTTCAAACTAAAAATATTTTTCTACTTCCACAATAAAATCCTGTTTTTTAATATTAGTTTAAACTATGGTTGTAAGTAAGTATTAACGTGACTTTAATAGTGATTTAAACTATAAACGCCGTTTTATCATAGCAGAAACAAATTTTGCAAGATTGACCGTTTAAACTGAAGTAACCTATTTTATTTCAACAGCGCATGCATGTATTTGCCTAGATTGGTTTATGACGACAGCGATTTGATGTTGTTTATATAAATATATAGTGAATATCTAGCACAACAAAACTATTTAATTAATGTAAAAATATTCTTTTAAATTTGATTAGAAAACATGATCATAAACTGATTGTGCAAGTGTTCTATCGATAAAAGATGATTATAACAATACAAAAATAAGTTTAAAATTACATTACATAAAATAATGTTGCATTGTACATACAATTACCCATAATGTCTTTTTTTATTTTGTGATTGTTTGATTGAGTTTGCATAAATTATTAATTCATTTCATGATTAAAAATAGATACATTTACTTACGTAGATTATATTGATGATTACAAACGGACCTTACTTGCATCAAGTTAATAACTCATACATTCACAGCAATGCCTTTTGAGGCAACAATGTATTACCAATCTGATAATTATCTACGTTTAAGTGAACTTGTATAGATACATTCACGCGATAAAAAATTGAGTTTACAAATTAATCTTTGGTAAGTAAGCTTACGTTTAAACTAGCATTGAAATTGAATAAAATAAAACTGTGGAAACTGTAAACTTACAACATTTAAGGATAAAAAGAAATTAAGGTTTTTAAACATGCATCACAATAGTGATATCACAAACTATAATTCAAGTTTATGTACAACGTTTTATAAATATAATAAACTGGGTTTTGAAATAGATTGGTTGTTTACAATGGCAATGTCAGAATACTGAAACTATGATATTTATTAAACAAAATTTAAAGCTTTAAATTAAATTAAATGCGAATTTTTAAGTATGCCGTTTACAATGATAATAAATTAGAGTATTAAAATTTAAACAAGCATATTATTTTGCTATTTACTGTTATTTGACATTGCCACAATTAGTCTACAACTTGTTCAAAGCAATTCGATAAGACAGCTTATTAGGTGACTTGCAAACTACCCTGGTAGATAAAGAGCAAGTTCTTAATTAGTCATGTCTAGGATTGAACCCAGGACTGCTCGCATAATATGCAAGTTCTACCACTGAGCTATCCCAGAAATAATCTTATTAACTCATTCCAGGTAAATCAAATTAGAACATTATGAAATCTAAAACGTCCCAACAATTCCTGGAAAACCCTTAATACCAAATAAGGTAATTTTACTTCTAGCTTTTTTAGTATATAACAAAATCTACATTTTAATATTTAAATATTTATTATTACACATCAGTCAATGCTTGTACATTTATGTTTTTGAAAATAAACAAGTCAACAGTAAACCATCATTATTATTGCATGCATTGCATTTTAATAATGTTCGTATGTACTCAAATCAGAGCGACCTAAAATATAAATTAAACCTGCATAAGAAGTGCATCCCTCAGCACACTTCTTATTCAACAATGAAAAATCCTTTAAACAGAATTTCCTTACCTCGTAGTTATAAAGATCAGAAAATTGCGTTAAAGATGTCATCGTTAAATCAATTAAAATTTAAGACCATTCCAACCGATACCTTGTAGTACTTCAACAAAAATATCTATATATAATTTGATAAAACTGTAATATGTTGGAGTATTTTAGTCAAATAATAGTTAAGAAATAGCTGAAAAACTCATCAAATATAGAAATATATTAAATAAGTTGTTATGTATTTTTAAATGCATTTTGTTGCCTATTGCAACTAAAATTTGATAAAAAAAACTGTCTTATCATAGTTTAATCATCTCTGAATGTACTAGTAAAAAATAAATTGATTATCAAATTATATGTAGAAACAGCAATGACGCCAAAATTGCCATTTTTGTTAAAATTCTACAAATCAAGGTAGCGGTTGGTATGATCTTAGAGTGCAGTTTTAAAGCAAATAGATGTAGACAACCGCCATACTATTTAAATTTCTCAAAAAATGGCTTTCAAATTCTACTATAATAATGAATGGCATAACAAGTGGCCATAAATACCTACTGTTTGACAATACATTAACATCAAAAACCTTGGGGTTATTATAGAACAGCAAAAAATGCAAAATTTAAATCACTTGTTCACCAAGAAACACAAATTCCACATAAATAATCAACTGTGCAATTTTGTTTAAATCAGCTAAGGTATTCAATCCGCTAAGATTACTTGGACATATTACCATCACAGTTAAACTTATAATGCAAAACAGAAAGAACTTAAAACTTAGTTGGAACAAATCTATTCTTATGAATCTATTCAAATTAGGCAACATATGAAGAACAATTAGAATTACTAAAACAAGTTAATATTTCAAGAAAATTATTAAGGAAATGATCGGGACATTGAGTTACATAGTTTTTGTGACGCATAAAAAAGCATATGACAAGCACATATGTTAGAACCAAGTAAAAAAATGGCATCTTCTTTGTTCAAAATCAAGGCGGCAAGAAAAAGGCTTACATATTGCAAAGTAATATTAAAGAACTGACTGGACAATAGTATTGGACTAGATTAAATCCTATACAAAACTGTACAAAAATTTAATGCAAACAAGATTAAAAAAATACCATCATTATCAAACAATCTATATAACATAATCTTATGAATCAACCCAGTTAAGTTAATTTTGCTCTCTGTATGAAACTTGATTTTATAAAAAAAACTGAAGACAAAGCACTATCAGTTGGCAAAGGAAAAAACATTACTTCAACTTATACGTCTGGCTCAGCAAATCAAATCCTCAAGCAATGTAACAAAATTAATTTTAGTTCTTGACACGGATTACATCATATAAAATAGAAAACAACTCCTAGATTTATGATTACCGTAAACAGCATCCAACAGTCTTGCCTAAAACCATGCTCATTTGGAGCAATCTAAATTTAGGCAAAATATCAACAGTAAAAAGGGTTTTTTGAGAATGTAAAAGATGTTATCGATTCATAAATAATAAATAAAGGATAACAGCATCTCAAGCGTTTTGCTATTGCAATGTGGACTTTTGCGGGCAGTTCCACATTAAAACCTATAAAACCAAAGGGTATCTAGTGCAGAAAAGACATATATTAGTATTTATATGTTTTTTTTAACAAAAGCGGTGCATTTTAATATAATGACAATGCAATGACTTTTAAATTGTTTGAAAAGAAAACAACCCTATTCCTTATATATTGACAAAAAAACAAATTTTGTCAAAACAACCAATGAACTGCTGCGACTGTTAAGTAAATATAAATTTTGAAACCCAAATAACCCAAGATCAACCATTTACAAGAATGAAGCTAACAGATATCAGCCCACACTTCTTCGCTCAAAAGGATTAATATGGCATGCATTAAAGAATAACATATCCCCCCGTTACAATAGATACTAGGAAGAATTGAAGAAGTGTACCCATGAGCAGACTGTATTAAAAGTGTCAGAAATTTATGTTTATTACTTGTAACAAAGACACATTCAAATTTATTTTTTAAGCTTAAAAAAGTGATTTTTCAAATAAACAAACCAACAGTAAACATTGTTATTATTACAACGCTACATTTTTATGATATCACAGATATTTACAATATCAATCCTGCAAAAAAATCTGTACATAATTTAATATTAAAATAATCTAAAGCTACATTTTTTAACTATTAAACATTAGAGTATTCAGCAAAACAGAGTATTTTTTATATTGTATTTGTTTGTATTAATAGGGATTCTTTTATTAATACATAACTAATTTCAAAAAATTATTTATTTGTTAAATATTTTAATTAACAGTCAGTACTCATGTTAAAAATTTAAAAATAAATGCGTTTAATTATGTATATCTTATCGTTTGCATACTTGATTTTAACGCTATTAAATAACTTTTTGTTGCAAAACGCTTCCTTGCCTTTCTAAGTTATATATCCAGGCGCTGAAATTTTTTTTTTAATTATCAATTAAAATGCACATTCTGATACTGAAAATTTTGTTTAAGAACTTTAATTTATTTATATGTACGATATGTACGATATGTATATTAATTGAATTTAAATTTTTTAAATTGTCATAAGCAATTATTTTCTTTTAGTCTCATTTTGGAAGTCAATATCACCTAGAAATTGCATCCATATACGTTATAACAATCTAACAAGGGTAGCGAATACCTTGCCAAGAGGGCTCGGAGGGTTCACTCCACTCAATCTAGTTCACGCGTAGAAGACTATAAAACCATAAAACGCGATTTATAGGTTTATTGCTGCTGCTTCTCATTTGCCCAGCTACAAAATGTTAGCTTTTACACCTCTTCTTACCAAGGACCGAGGGTTCGCTTCATAAAGCTTTATCTTGAGCACGTTCCGCGCATTATATAATAATTTTTATAACGCCTATTTTTGCTTAGGCTACAGCTGGAAACACAATATGTTCACACTACTCTCGCGGACTAAATGAAAAATATTTTATCATGATATATGGTGTGAATATTTTCAGTAAATTATTTTTATATTATTTTCTTTGCTTGGGTTTACTTGGTTGCTGTTTATAGTTGTTATGGTTGTTTATTGTTAAAAGATAATGTTTACATTATTGTGTGTTATTGTGCATAATATTTTTTTTGTGTTTATAACCTAGTATCATGAAATAATATTTGATATCAGAATAAAGCTTTAAAAGAGGATATGGGCAGTATGGTAACAATAAAAATGAATTGAACCATTTGATATGAGCCATATTTTTTTAAATTATGCTTTGACAAGCTTTCAGATTTGTTTTTAAACTTAACGCTAGATTAAAACGTGTATTATAAACTTATTTTTAATATATTATTTTAATGAATAAAACATTTATTGATGATCTTGCATTATTTTAGTATTTGTTTTTACTTGATTCTTTAGATAGAGAAAAGATATTTGAAAAATACATTTTATTATAAAATAATTGGCAAATTATTTTTTTACAGACAACCACTATTAATAGTAGAAGAAACATTATAATTTTTTATGGTAGTCTTATTACATTTAAGTTTTTTTTTCAGTTGCCAAGATCGTAATTTAGGGCTTACTCTTATGCTACTACCGCACACAGCCTTTGAATATGTACACTGTAAACAAATATATAATATACCCATAGATATAGTGTCTCAGCGGATTATCTCATTACCAATCGCCTTGGGTAGGCAATTATGTTTGTATTATATACCATAAATAGCTTATAACAACTCGTTGTGAAAATATTGTATATTTATACCCTTGATTACTACTTTAGGTTCCATCTATATAACACAAACATAATTAGTTAGTAATGAAATAATCCACTGAGATAATTAAGCCCATGTCATAAAGACACTATATCTATGGGCATAATATATAATATCGCAATTGTTAATTGAGAGAATAGAGGCGCTGTAGATACTGACACTCTCATATTAAATGTAATTATGAGAAATAAAACGCAATTGTTTTAAAAGTTTGCCTACTAGTCAGTACCGAGTTAGAGCCGTCTGAGAAAATAGAACATGTTCTATTTTCTTGCATTAATGTACTCTAAGTTAAACTGATTTTCACAATTAACTTTTTAATGTAAATAAAACACTTTTTATACAAGCTCTAATTCGTTACCACACACACTTTCCAGTACACCTACTGTGTTACGACTTATCTCACATTAAATGAGAGCGACGGGCGATAACTCGGCACGCGACATCTTTTAATATTAAATGTAATATTACAATCAGTCTTTTGTCAGACGTCTTAAATATTAGTAAATAACAACACAGACACACAAAAACATTTAAAAATAAATTGTGCAACTAATGATGACAAGTGTCTAGAAATATTTATTGAAAATAAAGTCTAAGAAAATTTGTAGAACGTTATTTCAGAATATTGTGTGTAGTATATTAAAAAAAATCTATTCACAACAATTTGTAGATAGAACATCAACAGAAAATAAATAGCAAATTAAAACAACCAAATCCCTAAAAAATAAAACTATAAAAAAGATATTTGAATAGTGAAATTTTGTAGAGATATAATTTTTGTATATATGTCAGTAAGGTATACAAAGTTACAAAAAAGATGGTCATAAATAAAAATTGTGTTTTAGATTTGTTGATTTTTTTCTACAATCAAGCTTACTTACATTTTTTTATTCAGCACGTTTCGTGTTAAAATATATAATAACTTTATCTATAAGTTCCTAAATTAATTATTTGTTAAATATAACACAACAGTTTTAGACCAATTGCTTTATAGCTTATACCTTATCTATCACTATAACTATCTCGAAATCAAATACGGTATATATTCTTCTTCTTATTGCGCGTGTTACAGTTATTTAACATTGCCCCAAAAGTCTTACGACTTGTTTAAAGGAGATTGATGGGACCAACGGCTTATTAAGTGACTTCCGAATCACACTGGTGGATAAAGAGCAAGTTATTATTTTAGTCATACTCGGGAATCAAACCCCGGACTGTTAGCGTGCTACGCTAAGGCTCTATAACTGAGCCATCTCACCGTTTTATATATAAAAGAATCATCACAAAATACGCTCATTCATTTTTGACCAACTTTTTTGTAAATTTTGATGTAATTTGTACTGTTAGAAATAACTTGCTTAAGAACTAAGATATAAACTTTTTAAAAGTTTTTATAGGCTTCTTCAAGAAAACTACAAAACAACTAAAATTATTTGTTATATAAACACTATTAGAGTAACAAATTATGATTTATACTATTTTACATAATCATACTCAACTAATTCAGTTTGTACTGGAAATAATAATGTTAAGTTGACAATTTTTTGCTCTTAAAATTATTTAGTTATTATAAAGTCTATAACACCTACAGTAGTGATTATTAATTAGATAATGTATTGAATAAAGTACTGCATAAAATATAAACAAACAAAAAAGATTAAAGCTAATTTAGAATAAATTTTTTTGTAAAAAAAGTTTAAATGTATGTATATATGTAATAGAAATAAAGTTTATTATCATTATATTTATTATTCATATATATTTTTTAACTTTTTCAGATATTACAAAACTTATTGTTGAGGATGTATTAACAAATTTTATTTTCTTATTAAAACTTTTTGTTAAAATAGATATAGCAAAAATAAAACATTTTTTTAATAATTTCCATGTGGGTGCTCATTGCCTATATTCTGAAATCATCATTCTCTACTATTAAACTAAAACAAAAATACTAGTACATACTTATTTCAGATTAATAAAAAGTAAAAAATATTCAATAAATTTATCAGGTATGGTTTTGACCAAACTAATCAAGTTTAAAAAAGGCAAACAAGTGCATCCAAATCTACTATCTTTCTAATGTTATTTACTGATATATCTATAACGCCCGTTAATAGTGAAATAATAATAATAATATAACTTTATTTACGGTATAAAAACTTACCATTCCCGTCTACAACAAATATACATAATTAATGATGTTTTACAAAATAAATTTTTGTAAACATAAAAAATACAAAAGATAACATATAAAAAATCGAACATATTAAAACAAAACATTAGTCAGCTGACTTCGAAACGTAGACATAGAGATACAAAATAAATTAAAGTTAGTTGGTAACAAATTTGCAAATCTACACATTTTACTCAACAGATTATTGAAACCATAATTAGTAGAATGGGTAGACTCACGGAATAAGGAAGAATGCCTGCTGCGTCTAATATTAAGTGCTATATGGAATGGAAAAGTACCAACTAGCTCCGGACAATCACTCTCTGACATAATTAAATTGTGCAAGAATAACAAATCGAAGAAAAAAAAGAGGGCCATAGAATAGATAGCATAAAATGCCCAACTTATAGAAAGTTAGTGGAACAGGAAAGGCAAAAATACAGTGGGCGGAGGACCCCAAATAAAGATGCACGGAACTAAATCCTAAGAAATATAAGCTGGAGCAGAGCACCAAAGTCCTCCAAGTAAATCTAAATCGGTGCAGGACAGCACATGACCTGTTGTATAAAACTATCGAAGACAAAGAAATAGACCTAATGATTCTAAGCAAGCCAAATAAAGACATTGCCACAAAACGAAACTGGTATGTAAAGGAAAACCTTGATGCAGCTATAGCCATCGTAAACAAACAGTGCAAAGTGTACAAAACAGGGGCGGGATGTGGATACGTATGGATAGAGCTGAGGGATAAAACAATATACAGCTGCTACATATCCCCAAATGTAACCATCGAATACTTCAAAAATTTTATACACCAGCTGAAGTCCAGCGTTAGAATACAAAATAAAAAATGTATTATGAAAAGAGATTTTAATGCCAAATCGACGCTGTGGGGCTTGGCAAAAAATGATCGGAAAGGAGATATACTGGCCGAATGGGCATCAGAAATAGATCTTGTAGTGACAAATACAGGCGGTATTCTTACTTTTTGCAGAGGGAAAAGTGAATCAAACTTAGATGTCACCTTTGTCGCAAACACCATAGCAAACAAAATAATGGCTTGGAAGATGTTGAAAGAAGAAATTTTTTCAAACCATAGAAATTTAACTTTTAGGATCAGGTCGCAGCAAAGTCCAGAAACATCAGCGGGCAAAGCAAGAGAGCGAAAAGGATGGAAACTATCTAGCGTAAAAATGGAGGCTTTAGAAGTTTGGCTAAGGCAGAGAGTCCGGGAATGCAGCGTGCAGCCTAAAACACCACAAGAACTGTTAAAATTTATCAGTGACACCTGCAATGAGTTTGGCACTAGAAAAGTCGGAGTACGCGGAAATAGAACCCGGAAAGCCAAAAAAAAAAGTTTGTCCAAAAAAAGAATTAGGACACGTACAAACAAACGCGCAAGCAGTACGGAAGAAGATAAAGAAACCGCAAAAGAACAATACAGACAGCAAAAGACGCAAAAGGCAATAAACATCTCAAAACAAGAAGCCTGGAATATAGTTCTAGGAGAAGTGGAAGATGACATTTGGGGAAAAGGTTATCGACTCGCAATCAGCTCACGCCGCATAAATCCTCGAAGTAACATACCAAAAGAAGTAGCTATTAAAGAAGAGATGGTTCTTTTTCCGGAAAACTCGGAAATTAATTGGATTTGTAGCACAGTTAACAGTCAGGAAATTCCCCTCTTTACAAAAAAAAAGGTTACAAACGCGGCGAATAAAATCAAGCCAAAAAAAGCACCGGGACCTAATGGAATACCTCCCGAGGTTGTAAAAATGGTGGCTAAATCATTAACAGAATCACTGCCTGCGAGTGATGAACGAACTGTTACAGACCAGCGAGTTTCCACAAATCTAGAAAACAGCCAGATTAGTACTACTTAAAAAAACAGCGCAAGCAAAGGCAAGATAAGCCAACTTACAGACCATTATGCCTCCTAGACTGTATAAGAAAGCTACTAGAGCAGCTGCTAAAAGGCAAGATACTGAAAAAGCTGGAAAACACTGAAGGTCTAGCTAAGTCCCAGTATGGCTTTGTAAAGAGCAAGTGGACGGTGGATGCGATGGAAAGAGTGCTAGAAGAAGTAGACAAGGCAAAAAATGGAGGGGGGCGACATAGGAAACATAGAAAAACGGGTAAAGAAAAAGCATGGGGCAACAAACTACTTTTTGACGCAGATGTTGACTGGGCATGGGTGTTTTGAGGCGTACCTCCACAATGTCAAGATAAGAGCAACCCCAATATGTGCATATTGCCAGGATACGGACAATGTGAAACACGCGTTCTTCAAATGCCCGCGATGGAACGACTAACGGAGAACGGCTGAAACACAAGTCGAAGCGGCGTTGACTCCGGAAAACATCATGGCATACATTTTGAGCACTACTGACTGCAGGAACATTATATCTACAATGGTAGATATAATAAAGGCCAAGGAAGACGAAGAAAAAAGAAGAACAAACAAGAAAATAGCCTAACAAAAAAAAAGTAAGAGACTACCGAAAACGTGGACCAGACGATAACAACTAGGGTCTGCAGAAATGCAGGTCCGGGCAAACTTTCCCGAAGTAATGCCGAATTGCAAATCCGGGGCTGACTTTACATGAACGCCAAGTAAAATAGAAGTTTAGCGGATGAGAACTTTGCACGCAGGCTGGTAGAGCTTCCCCCAGCCACAATAAAAAAATAAAAAAAAAAGAATAACAAATCGGCCCTTTTTCGGCAAAGCTTCAATGACTGTAGATTATAAAGTGAGGCAATGTAACTGTAATTATAACGTTCAATATTAAGGTTATGAATATGATAAGCAGGGCTCCACACTGACGGAGCGTACTCTAAATGCGAATGCACCATCGCACAATATAAAAGTTTTAGTGTATGGATGATAAATCCGTTGAAATTCTATAAATAAATCCCAACATTTTTATAGCACGATTGTACATGATGTTAATATGTTTAACAAATGTAATTTTATGATAAAAAATTATTCCTAAATCTTTTATTTGTGTGACTTTGTCCAATACTTTAGTGTCAATTACATAGTTATAAAAAATTCACTTAAAATTCTATTAAAATTTATTTAAGTCCAGTTGTAAAAGATGACAGTCATTATGAAAAGATATTTTTTTGTACATTTTTAAATCATCTGCAAATAAAATATATATAATATATATATAATACTGTAAGAGATCATTAATGGAAAGCAAAAATAAAATTGGTCCACAATGAAATCTTTGAGGAACACCTGATAAAACACAAATAGACTGTAACAAAAAAATATTAATTTTTACACACTACGTGCAATTTTTCAAAACGCTAAATAAGCAGGAAACCGCATCATGATGAGAACCCAGAGCTTCGGCTCCAGATTTAAACACAGCCGTAATATAACTTTGTTTCCATACTTGAGGAAATTTAGTTTTTTTTTTAGCTTTGCATTATAATAAATGCACTTTTTTAACAGTAAAGAAGGAATGTCGTCGGGTCCAAAGCTTAAATTACATTTAAGGTTTTCAATTCCCTTAAAAACATCACACAAACTAATAGAAAATTTTGAATGAATTACGTTATTATTAAAATTAAACATTGGAGTTGGATAGGTTTTGTTATCATAGACTGAAGAAAAAAATCTGCAAAACTATTGACAAAGTCGTTCTCATTATTACAGGGTTGATCCTGTTTGGTAATACATTGTGGCTGGAAAACCATTAGTTTTTTTGGTCTCATTAACAAATCTGCAAAAATGTTTTGGATTTTTCTGAATTTTATTTTCAGTTTGTAAAATATATAGTATGTATTGATGTGCACTGAGATTTTTGAACGTAATACAATTAGATTGGAATTCATTATAGTCCGACAGTAGTTTTGATGATTTATAACGTTTATGTACGTTTTTTTGAATTTAGTAAGTGATATCAATTTTTTACCAAATAGAAAAATTGCTTTCACGCCACAGTTTTTTAGACAAAACAATCAATAACATAATTAATTACAAAATAAAATACATCAAAACTAATATCAATATCACAGTTATAAAATAGTGCAGTCCAATCAACATTCAACAAATAATTATTAATTGCGCTGTAGTCGGCAAGTTTAAAATCATTAAAAACATAATTACAATTTAAAATATTACAAGTAGTATTACATTTTTTAATTAACAAGTACGCAGTATGGTATTGGCTTAAATTTAACAATACATTTACAACTTCTATCACAGAAATATCACGATCGTTGGTAAAACATAAGTCTAAAAAAACACCCTCACTATTAGGAATAGAAATGCATTGTATGCAGATTAAGAACCTAAACAAATAAGCAACTAAATGTACAGGGTAACTATCATCATCTAAATCATTGTTAACCCACGACGCTGCAGGTAGATTGTAATCGACCAATAAAACTGATTTACTGCTTGGAAACTCGTCGCCAATAGATTCGACGGAATAACAATAGTAAAGTTTTTTATCACTAGTTGAATTGAGTGGTAAATATACCGCACAAATTATATAAGACACAAGATTAAATTTAACAACTACAAACAAATGTTCAACACTAATAAACGTGGGGTAAACTAATACAGATTTGAGGTGAGTTTTATTAGCAATTAAAACACCACCTCCGTCTTGTTTGGGGCTTGTTATCACACCCAAATAAATGATAATTTTTTAAATTTAATGCAAAGTCACTGATGTCCGAAGAAAGCCAGGTTTCAGTGAAAACAATTACATCGTAATCTGATACGGCTACAGCTAGCAAGAGTTTTCTGAGTTTTTAAACCCCCAACTGTAGTAGATGAAGAAACCGCTATTATTCCTGAAGATAGCTCCAAGTTGTTGATAGAATTTAGGCTCCAAAAATTCATTGGATATAAAGCAGAAACATTTTGTAAAAGACCATAACTCACAAATCTTTTGACAGCGATGTTAGCTAGAAAAAAGTTTTTGCAAAAAATTGCTTGTGCATGGTCGGCTGGAACAAAAACTTTAAAGCTGCTGTAGCTTTTAGATTGTACAGCTAGATCTGCAGCGTCGATTAAAATATCAGGGTATTTCAATTTAATGTAGTTTATAACATCAGATTTATAAGGTCTGTTCCAACATACAATATGGACGGTTTGCAAACCATTCAAACTGTGCACACAAACAAATATTTGTCATCTTTAGGCAATCTTTTATACACAGTAATTTGTTTGTGTGCATAGTTTGAACGGTTTGCAAACCGTCCAAATCGTATGTTGGAACAGACCTATAAGTTTCGCGTTTAAGTTTTCAGACATATATATATATATATATATAAGTTTGGCACATATGCCTGCAATTTATCGTGACTTGGACCACAACCAAAAATTGTTGAGGTCTTAGGCTAAACTTTTTGCTTAGGTTTAGTTTAAGCAGTAAGGGTCGCAAAAAAATAGAAAAAGAATTATTATTTACAGAATTAATTGCAAGTGGAAGCAATTGAATTTCCTCATTAATAGTTGAGGTAACTACACTAAGCATTGATACTTGACTATGAGTTTTGTATTCAAGTATAACCTTATCCTTGTCTGCAATCTTTTCTTCAAGATACAATACTTTATATAATAGCAATTTATTGTTAGAACAAAACTTGATATAGTACGATAGTCTCTTTATAAAGCCTTAGAAGTTCAAAACCGTCAAGTTTAAATGACGTACCACAGTGACATTTTTTATGACAAATGGCGCAATTGTTATGAAATATAATTCCACACTTAGTTTATGTTACGCCAGATTGTGCAACACTTTTGCCTCTGCACGCTTGACCAGACATGATAATAAATTAAAGTTTAAAATATTAAAATTTAACTAAAAAAGTTATTATATATTGAGGAATAAAAAATAATACAAAGAACATACAAGGATACACAATTCACACCGGTGCGCCTGTTCACATGGTGACAAAGTACAAAACAAACAAAAGCAGACTACGGTTGAGTAACACAAAAAAAAAACAAAAGATTGTTTAATACAAGATTAAAATATAAAATCACAAATTAAAGTATAAAATCACAAATTAAAGTATAAAATCACAAATTAAAGAAAAAACACAAGTTACGCCACTGGTAAAAATATTGCTTTGCGCTGCGCGGTTAAGAATGAACGGATATAATTTTAGGTTAAGTTTCAATAAACAAATTTTGATATAAATTTTACAGAATAATGTTTAAAACATATTGCACAAACAATCACAAATATAATTACCAGTACTTTAGGTGAAACTTCACAATTAAAAACATATGAAATTGTAAGAGTAAATTATCATCAGCTCAGTGCAGTTCAGAACACATGTCAACGAATAGGTCATATTTACTCTTACAAAATACATCATAAACAAATTTTTACTTCTGAAAATATTAAAAAAGATTTTTTAATTGTTGCAAAATAATCAAATAGGTATAGGCTAAACATTTGCAACCTATACTTAAAAGAGAAAACAAATCTGATTCATCAAACTATAGACTCATTGCATTATTGCCCAAAATGTTTGAGGAAGTCAAATTCTTAAAACAAAATAATTTTAAAATCATAAATGTTGGTGTTTTTTAAGGTTTCGCCGACTCTATTTTTGATTTAGAAGATACCACCTTTCATATGTATAAGAGCCATATCAATTTGGCAGATCGTCATGATTTACAATTTTTTTTAATACAATTATATAAACTGCTAAAAAAACTTCTACAGCTTGTTTAAAGGCGTATAATGGTTAATGCTTTTGTATAGATTTGGTAACATTATAACCAATTCATAATATTATTAAATAATTTACTAAAAAAAAATTGTTTTGTTAAAAATTTTAAAGCTTTAATATTGTAAGTGACAAGTTTAGGTTTTTTAATTTTATTTGTTTGAAAAGAGTATTAATTGCAGTCACAGAATCATAAGTTTATATAACTAATATATCTGTGACTGCAATACAATAGTATTTTCTTTGTTATTATTTATTGTTTAGAGGTGTGTAGGTTTGTTTATTCTTGTCAAAATGTTGATTAGTTTATGTTGTGACTTGTCGTTCAGTTTCAACCCATTTCTAAAACATATAAATTAATTTGCGATTATTTACTTATCTTTGAAGACAAGTACTGCGTTGGTCGCTTTGATTAGGTGGTTGTTAACCTCAAGTGGCCGCTGGAGAGAGTTTTAAACAGATAACATAAGCAGATTAGATTCAGTAATTTAAACTTACGCCCTCGAAGCACAACTGCAAAGTCAATCGTCATTGTTGTAATAAATAGCTCACTAAGCATTTTATTACTATAAAACAGATTGTAAAACCTAGTTTAGTTTAGTCTTAAATTAGAATTCCATTATCTAATTAAAGTTTCGGCAAATAAACAACAAATCAAAATTGCGCCAATTTTGATTTGTTGTTAGAGAGAATCATTCCCTGAATATCGAGACAGTCCAGATACGCACAGTTTGCTGAAGCATCGGCTACTATAAAAGCCGCAATTTTTTTCAAAATTTAGATGAAAAGCAAGTGCAATTTTATGTCCCCGAGACAATCTTAACACTTGGGATAATATCAAAACCGCAATACTACAACATTTTTCCGACAGCAGGTCAATCAAACAACTGTTAGTCAAAGTTAATACCATTAAATAAAACGGAACAAAAATATAATTTTCTTTGGCAGTAGAATACGTTCGAGTCTTGCTAAACTCATTGCAAAAATAAATTTATCAACTGAGAGAAATAAACAACTTAGGCAGGAGCTTTACACGTCTAATGCTCTCGATCGCTTTCTCGTATCAATTCCGTATAATATATCTTGTCAAATTCGCCTAAGAAAACAATCTAGATCAAGCAATAACTCATACGCATACCAACAAACAAATCCACCTTTTCAAATCAAAATCAATCAAACCAACAACCTACTTATACTCATAAACCTCAACGAAACAACCAGTTCAATCCACAAAATAAATCCCAAATAAAGACAAATTTAAATTTTTAAATAAATCAGTCTCAAAAGAAAACTTTTCAACCACCTAAACCAATATAAGCCGGAACCGATGTCTACTCAAACAACATTAGTTTGTGAAGAGAATAATTTGGAAACTTTTAAAATTTTAATGCGGAAGATTATTATCATAAAATGTTTGAAAACAATCAAAAATTTGAAGAACAAAATGATTGTTCAAATTTCGAAAATGGTAATGAGAATTATGAAAATAAACTTGATATAAATTTTCAAAAAAGTACATTCTTCAATCCTATAACATACATAACAAAAGTACCAAACTTCCTTATGTTTATATTCTTTCACTTTATGCAAACATTCTTATTGGCACAAGAAACACGATAAATATAATAAAACCTTCTATAGCTCAAAATTACTTTCCCGATAAAATATTTAATTGTAAACAAACTAATATTCAATTACTATATAATTTCAGTATCTCAGAAAATATTTCTTGTTTACTTCACAATTTTCACTCATATTTTGACGGAATTTTAAGATTTACCTTGATAAAACGTTTACAATTTATATTAGGCTATAACAGCATGATTTTATATAACCAATGTTATCAAATTCCACTATTAAAATATACCCCAATTAATAAAAACATAATTTTTAAAACAATTATTTCAGCAAATACTAATATTATTTAGTTAATCAAGGCAAACTATCTGGATTATGTAATATTGATAAAATTGTAACCTCTGTAAAAAATAATATTATTGAAATTCAATTAACAAACTCTACTATTAAACCATTTCAAGTAAAAATTAATCAAGATGAACTAATTAATAAAAAAATAAACAGTTTGAACAAATATATAACAACTGAAGAAATTCACTTTCACAATGAAAATAATTTCAAAGTTGACCTGACAAAATTACGAATTCAAAATTTTAGACAAAAATAGAAACGCTTCATTTAACCCAGATGAACCGTTAAATTTTACGGTCGACATTCAACACGAAATTAGAACTTCAGAAGTCCTGTTCCTGCTAATACTTGTAGATTTCCTTTTAAACACAAGAAAGAAGTAAGGCAACAAATTAATGACCTTTTAGATAAAAAATTATACGTGAATCATTTTCTTCTTTGTCCTCTTTTATATAAATAGTCCCAAAAAAACAGACATTTTCGGCATGCCTAAATGGCGTAAAGTAATTGACTACAGAAAGTTAAATAATAAAACAATTGACGACCGACATCTTCTTCCAAACATAACGGACTTATTAGATAAGCTGGGCAAAAGTAACTATTTTTTGACATTAGATTTGGCTCTATCGAAAAAACCGCGTTTAGTATTAAGAATGGACACTACGAATTCTGAAGAATGCCATTCGGGCTTAAAAAAGCACCCGCTACGTTTCAGCGTATCATAAATCATGTTTTGAGAGATTACATTAATAAAATTTGTTTAGTCTATATGGACAATGTAATCATTTTTTCAACTAGTCTCCAGAAACATATGGTAAATTTAGAACTAATTTTGAAGCGATTTCTGAAAAAAAAGAGTTAAAAATACAATTAGACAGAAGTGAATTTTTACACAAAAGAATTTTATTTTTAGGACATAAAGTAACAACTAAAGGTATTGAGCTTAACCCAAATAAAATTTGAGGTATCCAAAATTTTCCACTTCCAAAAACAACAAGTTTTGTCAAAATTACAAAACCTCTTACAAATAGTTTAAAGAAAAAATCAAAAATTAAACATACAAAGAATTTATTCAAACCGTCAGTAAAATTAAAGAAATCCTTACTAATAAGCCAATACTCCAGTATTCAGACCTTTCAAAAAAATTTATTCTTACTACTGATGCATCCCAATTTGTTATAGGAGCAGTTTTAAGTCAGATAAATGACAAAGAACACGATTTACCAATTAGTTTTATATTTATTTTATGGTACGGACCTTAAATAAATCAAAGAAATTAATTATTCAACGATTAAAAAGGAGCTATTAGGCATTGTTTGGTCCTGCAAAATGTTCCGACCTTACCTACATGGAAATAAATTCTTATTAAAAACCGACCATAAACCTTTATCATGGCTATTTAATTTAAAAGATATACAATCAAAACTTGTTCGATAGTGCTTGAAGCTAAAAGAATTTGATTATGAAATTGAATATGTCAAAGGTAAAAGTAATCAAGTGGCTGACGCTCTAAGCCATATTAAAAATCAAGAATACCACATAAATGAAACGTTAAATAAAACAAAATCAAACGCAGCTACAATAAATTTAAGTATTCTATCAGTTAGTGAACTTGTTGAAGAATTTAATCAACCTGGAAAAACTACAAATTACTCAAATTCTGAAACACTTTTAGTACTGCCTATTTCAGATAAAGCTATTAACTCATTTCCTCGACAAATTTTTATAAAAATGCATGGATCAAAATTGAAATCTTGTGTACAAAAAAGATTTAATAAGCAAATACTTACATGGAAACTTAATCAACACAAAATTTTGAACGATCAGTTTATGACACTAACAAAAGAATTCATAAAACCAAAATTAAAATATGTAAATTATTTCATATATGAGATAGTTCAAAATCTTTAATTTTATGAAAACCAATAGATTTTGTTATTTGCAAAAAAATATTAATTAATGTAACAAACTGTAACGTTTCCTAGATTCGTGAGGAAAACGGCCACGTTTAGCTCAAATGGGATCGACAGCCCAGTAAACACAAGTTTAGATAATATAAGTTTATTACACGTATATATGGTGTAAAAAGCGTATATGGTATATGTGTATTCGTATAATATACATTTCTTGTACACGTAAGATATGTATATCTGTATATTATACGTTAATATTTTCCTTTTTTTCTACCGTTGATTAATATACGTATATACGTTTAGTTTGCCGATCAATGTTGTCTTGAATATTCGTACGTCCGAGGCTACCCGAGCGCGTGAATATAGTTTGCAAAGCGTATGTTGAGATGCATGATTCATCTTTTTTTTAATTTTTTATCAACCATAATGTGCACTTGCTATTAGTTGCAATATCCGATACAGTTTTAAGTTGTTTGTTGTTACACAACAGTGCTGAAGTGTTGTATAATTGAACTGGAAGCGCAGGTTTAGGAGTACTAATATGAAATACCTAATTTGTGCTAAGTCTGAAAATATGCAATGACATTTTTGGTTCAAATAACTTGTTTTTATAGCCATTACAGTAACATTAATATCAATTCATCGATTTATTTTTATTTTTTTTTTTAAATTTAAATTTAATATTATTAATTGCTATTGTTATATATAGTATTATAAATACAAATAGCAAACTAGTCAAGTTATTTAAAATAAAGATTACCATATGTGTGTCATATGAGGTTGTGGAAATACACACAGTATATTTTTCAGATGTCACCAAAAGACTGGTTGAAAAATCAAAATGAATCTTTAATTTAATTGTAATGTTCTTTAATATCTATGTTAAATATTATAATGTTTTATTTATTTAGATGTAATACTTTGTATTTTATGTTAAGATGATATACATATTTTATATTATTATATATCCGAGAAAGTAGGCAGTACGGCAGAGAGGGCATGTACAAATACCAGCGTTAACAAAAGTTAAGCAACGTCCGCTTCGGTCACGACTTGGATGGGTGACCCAATTCTTCCCAATATGAGTCCGTTATCTCGTATAGGCATTCAAACATACACATGTCTACTCGCCGGATAAAGTTTAACCTATAATACACGTGTATTTCAATTGAAAAAATATACAATTATATTAATTATATTTTAACGCATTTTTTACGTTGATAATACGTGTAAATTACACGTTTAAAATACATATAACATATACGTATATTACACACTAAATATACGAGATATATCCGTTTAGTCGCCGGACATTTTTCCGAATAATATACTTAACAAATAAACAAATATTACACTTAGGTGTAATACCAAAAATAAACGTATCTTAAACGTAACTGTGTTTACTGGGAGGGTTCGTATTTAATTAAGTTGAATGCCTCGGGCGTCACCACATTTATCATGTGGACAGGGTTCCCACAAAGGAGCAATAAAACATTTGTGTACAGGTAACTAAAATTATATTTGTAACGGAACAAAATTAAATAAACTAATCTTTGACACAACTATATACAATATTTACAGGGCTATACACAAAGGGCCTAGGAAACGCATTCAGGAGGCGGAAAAGACGGAGACGGGTTTTTTGGGCGGCGGGAAGGAAGACAGAAGATGCGAACTAGAGTCCTGCACCTTGACTGATCTTCGGGAGAAAAGGTTTTTAAAGGAAAGACGGAAATTTCGACACTTACTCTGGGATATTACTTCTTGCTCGGTTTACGATTTGGACTGGAGCGGGCTTTGGATTCCGGCTGGTTTCCAACTGACTATACAGGAACGGACGGCGGGTTATATAGGGGAGAGAATAAGGAGGGAAAACTTGCAGGCACGAGATTGGCCAACGTGACCAGGAGACAGAATAGCCAACATAGAAAAACAGAAATAACTCACAGGACTAACAACATAAAAAAGAAAAGTAAATGTTCAATATAAAACTAAAATAAAGATTCTTATCCGCTAAATTATATAAATTATTATGCCTTATGATTAGTCATCAGACTGGGTAAAAACCCCATCCCAATTAGAATACAGACGCCCAAATTATTAGCCAATTACTAATTTGTGTGTATTGGGTTGCCTATATTGCGGATGAAATATATAATTAAAATAAGCAAACGCTAATTACCGTTTTTAAAAGAGCCTAAATAATAAATATAATAAGCGTGCAATTATTGTAAAATTATGCGGGTTACGCCACTGCCTCGTATGAAGCAGCAGCTGTTTAATTTATATAAGAAAACCGCATGGCCTCAAACATATCGCCATGTCGGAAATCGCGGGTAGTGTTTGTGAAACGGCCGGTGTTAACGGGGTGATAAGTGAGTGTGTCAGGATTAATTTATGCATTAAAGGTAAGTGTTTTCATTATTACTTCCGGGTGTGGTCATATATAATCGGCCGTAGTTGGACGTGGAGGTTATCTCCACGCGCGCACTCGGTGATGGTAGGTGTGAGGCTCGGCCCCACGTGCCGGTTAATTAATATAATGTAATTATATATGTAATTATATATTTATGGCACCGGGTGATACCTATATTTATATACTGGGTGATCCGCGCAACAAACTTACAAGACGGGTTCGTTACAAAACCTTTTCCAGCAGAAGGAAATATTAAGAAAGTATCACAAATGTTCAAATCACAAGGGCGTTCTAAAAAATCTAAAAATAAATATAAAACGATATTACTGGCTTAATACTGAAAAACATTTAAACAAATTTATTAATAAATGTAGAATTTGTTTGGAAGCAAAAACTGAAAGAAATCCAATTTCCAGACCTCCAGTACTTCACAATCCTGTAGGGCAATACTTTTTTGATCATATTTGTATAGACACAATCACTCTTGACAGTATCATTTATCTTACAATAACTGATTCATTTTCACGTTATGGACTAAACCTTTTTGCTCAACATAATATACCTAAATCTATTACGAGCGACAACAGTTTAGAATTTAATGACGAAATAATTTAAGATATTAGTAACAAATTAAACATTAATTAGCACCTTAACATTACTTTGTGACCTCAAAGAAGAGCGCTCATTGAGAGATTTCACTCTACTTTACTAAAAAAAACATCCGAATTCTCAAAGCAAAAATTCCAAATTTAAAAACAAAAGAACTAATTCTTAAAAGTTTAATTTATTATAATAACACAAACCATTCCAGTCTAAAACAAAAACCTTTTGTAATTACTTATGGATATGAAAGTGACATAATATCAAGATTGTCAGACTTAAAATCAATAAACGAAGAAAATAAAATTGATCAACATATAAACCAAATTCGCGATATTCAAGGTAAAGTCTTAAAAAATACCATTCCTAACAAAGAATGTGTACCAATTCCGGTTAACAAAAAAACTACCTTTATTAATAAACCCACGAAAAAAACAAAACCCCGGTATCAACCAATAAATGAGACTAAACAAGAAAATAAATTTGTATTTTCTGATGGTAAAAAATACCATGAACAACAACTTAAAGTAAGAAAAAAATTTGTTCTAGATAATGAAACTGATTATCCTCCTGCTGATGATTGCGATCCTAGTCCTAACCCCGGTACATTTTCAGCTCCACACTGAACCAATCAACAACCCTCTATTACCAGTATATTTTGGTAAAGTTTATATAAGTTTAGAAAATGTTCATTATTTCTATTACATCAATCTTTCTGACATCATAAATCAACTTTCAAAATTTCAAGTTGTTATTAAAAACTTACCATTAAAACAGTTAACGAAAAATTCTAATTCTTTTATTATTTGTGAAAAAACAAAACATTTCTATACTCTCAGATAATTTATTGGAAATGATTTCACTAAGAAGTAACGTGGATTACTCAATTTTGTTGGTGAAGCTTCTAACTTTTTATTTAGAACTCTTAAAGATAGAGATAAAAAGAAAATTATAGAGTATGTTCAGAAAATCCAATCCAAAGAAAAATAATATTCCAACTTCATTTACTAAAGATAAAATTTTACTGCAAAATGTTCGATTAAAAATTAACAATATTATTTAAAATCAAGCTAAAATTGTTCAGCAATTAGAAAAAAATTCTGATTTTTTCAAAGTGCAAATAATGTTAAAATTAATCAATTTACAATACGAATTTATTGAAATAGAAAACTTTATAGTACAGCTGATTACAGCGGTGTATTTTGCAAGATTGCACATGTTACATCCTACAATTTTGAACGTTGCAACTCAACAAGATCTCATTAAAAATATGGGCATTAAACTTGCTCTTAATTTATATGAAATCTATCAACTAATAATCTGTGATGTCCAAATTGAAAAGAATTTAATAATTTTTATTATTTCTTTTCCAACATTCTCAGAACAATATGCGTACTTCAATTTGTTATCAATTCTAATATTAAACAAAACACTTTTGGATACTCCTTAATTTTTGTTATCAGGGCAAACAAATCAATGGATCACTCAAAAACAGTGTTTAAAATTAAAAAAATTATATTTTTTATCAAAAGAATATTCTACCTGTAACACCATGTATTTAAGAAATTCTAAATAATCATAAATTTACCAATTGTACTTTTGCCAACACAAAATTAATTAATGATATTGTAATACCAACTAGTTTGGAAATAATAGTTGTACCAAAAAATAAGCTATTCATTCAAAGTAATTGTTTACTCAGTCAAATTATGGTTGATGTTTCTTTAATTTTACATAGGAATAATTGTTCATTAAAACTTGATCATATAAGTTTAATTCAACCTCTCAACAAAATCAAGGTGGCACCTTTATTTAATTTGTTCAGTGAACTAACAGCCGCACCTAATATTAACATTGAATTAGATTTAAGTGAGTTTCATAACACTGCAACTATTAACCACGACATTTTTTTTTATATATAATAACTATCATTTTAATTTTAGTACTAACGTATTTTTTACTTAAGAAGCTTAACATTAGTAATAGTGTTTGTAAAAACAAAATTAATGTTTGATGTATGTGAATGTAACAAATCTAAGAATGATTTAAATCCGACAAAAGTAAACTTAAGTAAACGTGGTTCACATTTATGAAGGGAGGTGTTATATATTATATAACATCCGTCAGCAAAAACTCAATCTCCGATTTGATAACTCTGCAACTCTGCAAAGGTCATTGTTGTAATAAACAGCTCACTAAGCATTTTAATATAGTGATTACGGTATACCACAATGTGGTGTGCTTGCACCACTTCTATATATTTTATATATTAACAACATATTTGAGTTAAAGCTAAACGGAAAACTATACATATACGCAGACGACACAACTCTAGTACATACAGAAATAAACAAACAAAACTGCAACACGAAGTACAAGAAGACTTAAATAAAATTTATGACTGGTATAATAAAAACCTGTTAACAATTAATGAACATAAATCAAATTTAATGTTAATATCACAAAAAAAAAAGAAATAACAACATCTTGCTATCTATAAGTAACAAACAATAATGCGAAGTCTCACAAACAAAATATCTTGGAATTACAATTACCAATAATTTAAAGTGGGACAAACACATACAAAACCTTATAAGAAAAAACACAATAGCTATTGGAGCCCTATACAAACTGAGCAACCTAACTACACAAAAAACAAGAAACATTATCTAAAATGCTATCTTTAGCTCACAAACTAGTTACATGATGACCGTATGGTCACAAACCAACATAAGAAACATAGACAAGCTACAACGACAACAAAACAAAGCAATAAAAACACTATATCAAATGGACAAACTAACACCTACAAATGAAATTCACAAAAAAACAAACCAACTTACAATAAAAAACAAAATCTCACAACAATGTATTATCTTAATAAAAAAGATACAACTTGGTCTAACTAAAACAGAATTAAAACTAACAACTAGAAAAGAAATTCATACACTCAACACACAAAGAAAAGGACACTTAAACATGGAAGTAAACCGAACAACATCAAAAAACCAAAGTATAACTGTCAAAGGCATTAAAAAATTCAATAATATACTAGAAGAAATTAAAAATATATGCAACATAAATAATTTTAAAATGAAACTAAAAGAATATCTGATGAAAAAACAAATATAAAAGTTAAAACTACTAACACACATCATAACACCACACGATGAGAATAAAAAAATTCCAATACCAGGCCCCAGGATTCCTTACGGATGAATGGCGGTACTGCAGGAATGTTATTTTTATATGAAAATTTTATTTATTTTACAATTTTGTATATATATATATATATATTTATGTATGTTTAAATAATTTTAATAAATGTATAAAATTGTAAAAAAAAAAAAAAAAATATTCTAAAACAGATTGTAAAACCTAGTTTAGTTTAGTCTTAAATTAGAACTCCATTATGTAATTAAAGTTTTGGTAAATAAACGACAAATCAAAATTTTTATATTCACTTATTCACGGTCCGCAAATCGGATTCTAATAATTCAACAATTCTATAGTTTTATTACTTCCATTCATATTCCACATCATTCTAATTGTTTTGTCGATTTCCAATTTATTTTATTTGTTTGTTAATGTTGGTCTTAACCTTAAAGCAGCAACATTATAAGCATGTGTTTGATTTGAAATGACAGTCTTGTGCATGGTATTATAATGATTTGTTTTTTTATTAACTAGTAATTCAATTTAAGTGTATGTTTTATGTTTTAAGATCAAGACCTATAAAATAGAGCTTATTGTTAAGATAAGGATGCCATACCTTATAAAATGCTTTAGAAATGTGTAGAACCACTGCAAGACTTTTTCATGTTTGTCTGAAGTAGAATGTCATTTGTGACTAAAATAAGTCTAAAGATCTGTTTTGAACGCTTTGATCGGAATTCAAATTGAGTACTTTAGATGAAGTTATTTTGTTCTAAGAACATGGCAATGTATAAATAATATATAGTTTTCTAATATTTTTGACAGGTTGGACAATAAAGCAATTGGTTTATAATTTGAAAAATCAGACTTGTCTCCCTTTTTAAGTATAGGTTGAACATTTGCAATTTTAAAACAATTTGGAAAAATTAGAGCTATTTCATTTGCAAATGTTTTAAGAACAATAAATAGGTAGAATTTCATCTATACCTAATGCCTTTCTAGTATTTAATTTGAAAAGATATTTTTTGGACTCATTATTTTATCACTAGCCGGCATTGTGGGTACAGCAATAGGAGGATTTATAATAGAAGAATTAGATTAAAGTTGGTTTGTAAAAATATTTGTTTTTTTTTTCTTGGATTCGTAACTAAATTGTTTTAAAAATTTGGTACTACCTTGCAATGAATTTATTGTTTTGAATTCTTTTTCTTTTGTTTATAGAAAACTGGGCGTAATTTGACACCAAATCTAAAAAATTAGCCGTGGCCATTAACCGGAGCATAAACTATTAATTGGAGTCTGTGGCAAAAATACGTGAGTGGAAGGTAACCACGTGCTTCCGTGCTACCACATATTACCCTTTGTAGTTGCAAAGTATAAACCAGCAGAACTCATATATTGGATTGGTTATTGTACCAACAATTTTTCTGTTATTACTGAGTTACTATTATTTTATCTCATCATTTATATTTTTATGTATAACTAGACTTTAATAAACTGAATGTGTGTGATTTTGTTGCCAGTGCAAGATTTAGTTTGTTTTTATATATTTCTCCAATTATTATTTATTTTTTCAATATTTGTCGTTATTATACAAGGTGTACTTATTTTGTGTTTACTTTTATCTTTTCCATTTTTCTTTTAGAATTAACTAGAGTTATTGGTTTGCCAGTGGACAAGGACCTGTTTAAATTATCCATACAAAGAAGAAGTTAGAATTATTAACCAAATTACGAACCAATTGGCGCTTAACTACTTTTTTGTATCTTAAAGGCTAAAATTTATTTTGACTTACTTTTTTTGCATTAAGATCACTTTCTAAAGGTGCGCGCAAGAAAATTTCACAAAAAATATTTTAAGAAGCAGTATAATGTATATATGAATAGTTTTTTTTTGGATTAACCAGTTATGGAGTTTAATTAGGTTGCTGTTTATTATGACATTTAGTTTGTGTAAGTTGTTTTTTTGGTGTAGTAGAACGGTATCATCTACGTATAATAAAACAATAAAACAAAATAAACTGCGTTAAGTAATTGTTGATTAAGCAACATTTGCACTAAATAATTGATCTTAAATAACAAAGCAAAAAAATCAACGTTTGGTAAAAAAATTATATTGTCACTTAATTCAGAGACGGAGTTAAGTGAAACAGGTAATTTTTATTTAAAAAAAATTTGATGTGTTAATAACGTAAAATTTAAATTTTGTCAATTAATCTACAAGTACACAATAGGGTCCAAATGTAATATGTTTCAAATGATTTATTAAACTTAAATTTAAGTTAAGCAGTTTATTTTTTACTTTAAATGGTAACTGAAACATAACCTACTAAACCTGTAAAACCTTATGTTATTGTAACTGTTGAATTTTTTTTTACCTAATGATCGTCAAGCTGCGCAATTTTTTTAATAATAAAAACCGCCATTTTGACTAGGGCCTACGTCACGTATGCTTTGATTGATGATTACAGTTTAGAATTTTATTAATCTGTTGTATTATTATTCTAGAATCTATTATTATTATTATATTGTTGTTTTCAGAAAATTGTGCATACATTTATGGTATAGGTTATGTTATGGAAAATTATATATCTTTAAGATAAAAATATTCTTGAAAATGACTTAAGCAGTCGAAACTAGTAGAGAAATATAAAACCTAACAAGCATACTAGTATATAATATAATTTTCCCTAACATAACCTATATTATTAATATAATAATTAGAGATATATTACTTTTATTTTATTTAAAATTAACTGTTATATCATATTATATTTTGATTTAAAAAAGCTATAACCAAAAGAAATCTAAAGTAAAATAAATTTACATATGAAATAAAACAATATTTGGTTTATTAGAATAACTTTGCACAATGCACCAAACATAACGTCACCAAATAAAAAATAAAATACATTAATTAGGATAAAGCTTAAGCAATTCTATTATAGGTTTTTAAACATTTTTGGAGCTATGAAACATAATATACCATTAATTATAAACAACATATAATAATTATCTATAAACAGCTGCAGTTAATTAAAGTAAAGATTTATTATTATTATTAAGTTAAATTAATTAAATTTAAGTGTTATATACTATGTTCTGTACGTTCAGTATGGTTGAGTAAAATAACAAAATTCACATATATAATAAAAATATAAAATTGCTGCACACGACATTTTAAAAACAGATCGGGGGCACAATGTTACAAACTCAAAAAATCTATTTACACGTTTACAAATATTATTCACAGTGACTGGAAATAACTTACTACTGTAACAGGGTGTTGTAGGGTTATAATAATAATAACGTGGTTCTTCGTGAATAATGTTTAATCAACAGTGAAATAATAATAATCGTCTAACAATGTAACAAGAATGAAATCTTAACTGCCTAAATAATGTTTTACAAAATACTTATATACTACATTTTCCCACTATAAAATATACTCCAGCACAGCTGCTGGAAATATCCGGATTATTATAATCCGTTGCGTCCGTTGCTTAATTAGTTATTGGAAATATCCAGATTATGTCGTTAATATAACTTTGGGGAAATAACCAGATTAATATATTTGGGACTTCTTAGTAACAGGGTAGTGTTATTACCTATACATCTTAAATGTGCTTGTTACATACTCCCCCTTAAAAGTGCTTCAACGTCCTCGAAAGTGCTTTTATTGTTTTCTCGGCCGTCCTCTTCTGCGAATTGGCTTTACAGGTATCGGTATGGGTGTAATGTCCTCTTTAAATGGAGTCAGTGCATTTGTATGGTATGTTCCCAAAGAAACTGCTGGATTTTCTGGAGAAGCCACTTCATATGTTGTTGGACTTACAAGTCGCTTTATTATATATGGTCCATCTCGTTTAGGAGCAAATTTTGATGTGTAGTTGTTGGCTGCATATTCTATTGGTCTCTCGTCGGCACCCTCCCCCTGGAGCAAAACAGCTCCTAAAGCGTAGGCGCTTGCGTCAGTTTTTAGGGTGTATGGCAAACTAGGATCAACCGATCGTAGAATAGGATAATTTATCAGTCTCATTTTTAACTCTTTGAACGCAATTTCTTGCGATTCGTCCCAGTGGAATTTTGCATTCATTTTCAATAGCCTGCTTAGCGGTTGAGATATATTTGAAAAATCTGGTATAAATCTTCTAAACCAGGAGCAGGTTTGCAAAAATGATCTAATTTGTTTCTCATTCCCAGGTCGCTTCATTTCTTCTATTGCACTCACTTTTTGGGGATCCGGTTCTATTCCTCTGGGTGTTAATATGTGTCCTAGGTATTTTACTCGATCACGTACAAATTCACATTTTTCTTTGTTGACTTGGAGTTTAAACAATTTTAACCGTTGAAATACTTCATCTAGATCTTGTAGGTGCTTTTCAAAAGTTGTGGACAAGATGATTATATCATCCAGATAGGCAAGAATAATAATGTTTTTGAGTCCGCTCCGGAATCGGTCAATGAGCCGTTGAAATGTCGCTGGGGCATTGCGAAGACCAAATGACATTCGTTTGAATCGAAAGGTTCCAACTGGGGAAATGAAAGCGGTACGGTCTCTATCCTCTATTTTTACAGCTACTTGGTGATATCCTGCTTTTAGATCCAATGTCGTCATAAAAAGAGTTTTTGGGGCAGTATGAAGTAAATCGTCAATCCTGGGTAGAGGATAGGTGTCTGCTATAGTTACGGAGTTTAGTTTTCTATAATCCACACATAGCCTATATTCTCCCGTCTTTTTTGGTACTAATACTACAGGGGCTGCATATGGGGATTCGCACTCTTCTATAATATCCTCTTCTAGTAGTCTGTCTATTTCTTTTTCGAGAAACTTCTTTTTCTCAGGAGACATTCTATATGGCGGAACAGCAATTGGTTCATTTGATGATAGCCGAATTGCGTGTTCTGCAAACGGAGTTGCTTGATCAGGCCGTGTGAACACTTCCTGGTGCTCTTTCAACAAATTATCTAGTTTTTGTTGATCAGCGTCGCTTAGCTTCTGAATCTGATTTTCGGTAGATTCTTCTACTGCTATTTTTATATCATTTTCTTCACCTTCAGGTATTAATGCAAAACAGTTCTCTGGATTTTCATCAAAATAAAATTTGTTTCGGGGAACATTTAAAACCATATTTGTTTTTCGAATAAAATCTTGTCCCATCAGTGTTCTTGCTTCGGTAAATTCTGGGACAGCAATAAACGGAACCATTACAGTTTTGTTTTCTACCGTAACTGGTAACTCATAACGTCTTACGTCTCGCTTTTTCTTTACTCCGTCCGCAAGTGACATGTAAATTTGGTCGTACTGGAATGGATAATTAAGTTCTTCAAGATGATCATTCAGTTGTCGTCCTGCAACGCAGCCATTTGCGCCAGTATCTATTATTACCAGATCGGTATGGTTTGCTGCAGTAATATATATACTTGGACGTCCATATTTTGCTTCAAAATCGGCGGCGGAGAAATCAAAACTTGATGCGTTGTTAATACTTGTAGATGGTATTTGTGCATCCTGGCACTGACTGCGGATATGTCCGGGTTTTCCGCAACCAAAACATATAAGTGTTGTGTTAGGTGCTGGCGGCACTTGGTTTGTTGCATTTTGTTTTTGCCTACAAATAAATTCATCGTGTCCAAACTTTTTACAGAAATTGCATCTTGGGCGACTTGTTCTTGCATTATTCAATGTTTCATTGTTCCTTCTTGGTGGATCTTCCTCCATCATTTCAATGGCTCGAGCTTGAATAATCAACTCGTTAAACGTTTTCACTGACTCGCGTGATAGCCTTTTTCTAATATTCAAGTTTAAACGTGAGTATACCATGTCTATCTGATACATCTCGGGCAGCTCTGGATCATTTGGCAAATGTGATAGTAGTGCTCGTGCTTTACTCACAAACAAATCTGTCGGCATATTTTTGTTTTGCTTCCATGAAAAAAGTTCCTCGAATACCATAAATCGAGGTTTGTTGTACCCATATGCGTGGCGTAGGGCGTCGAGTGCTTCTTTCCATCCTGAAACACTTCTTTTTATTCCTTTCCACCACGTTCTCGCTGCACCATCTAACAACATCGGAAGTCCTGTTAATGCGCTTTCATCGTCAATTCTCATGCAATCTTTATATATGTTGACTGCATCGATAAAGGCATCTACATCATCGGCTTCATCTCCGGCGAATCTCGATCTGCAGGTGGCAAGGGTCATCTTCTGCTCTTGTGCTGGTGCAGGTGTTTGAGCCGATTTTACCAAATCACTAAAAACTCCTTTCATGCTTTCCATTACAGCTAGGAGCTGTTCCTGTGATAAGGACATCTTGCTTCTCAAATTGTAAGACGCCGTTTTATAGCACGTTGATAATCTTTTTAATCACGAGCCACTAAGTTGGGCTCCAATTGTAACAGGGTGTTGTAGGGTTATAATAATAATAACGTGGTTCTTCGTGAATAATGTTTAATCAACAGTGAAATAATAATAATCGTCTAACAATGTAACAAGAATGAAATCTTAACTGCCTAAATAATGTTTTACAAAATACTTATATACTACATTTTCCCACTATAAAATATACTCCAGCACAGCTGCTGGAAATATCCGGATTATTATAATCCGTTGCGTCCGTTGCTTAATTAGTTATTGGAAATATCCAGATTATGTCGTTAATATAACTTTGGGGAAATAACCAGATTAATATATTTGGGACTTCTTAGTAACAGGGTAGTGTTATTACCTATACATCTTAAATGTGCTTGTTACACTACTCATTTACTTATTTACAATAAACTTACTTATTTATTAATCTGGCAGTTAAAAAAACAATTATATTATAATTAAAAAGCAAATCTCTAAAATTTCCAAGTAATTTAAACTGAATTGGAATGTTGCGCTAATGCGATTACGTCATTACCATAATATGGCTACGGTAAGTCTACAATAAAATTACAAATGCAAATAATCTGTACATCTATATTTTTAAAACAGCAACAAAAAGATAACATTAAAGTGAGAACCAGCCAGCAAGCATACTGGCGAACCAGCAAAGTTACGCCAGCAAAGGATGAATGCAATTTTAATTGCAAACTCTGATTTAATATTATTAATTTAATTGATTAAAAATAATTAATTTCATAATTATTTAATACAATGCAAATAAGATCAAAGCACTTCAAGCGCATGTTTTCAAAATCTTTCATTCCAAAGGTTTCAAAAATTAAAACCGCCAGGATAAAAACCCCAAAGACGATTTTTTTAGCCAGCTTTCTAAAAAGCAAAGAAAAGCTAACAACTTCTAAGAAAATGAAAAAGGAGAGTAAAACAATTTTGATTAATTATTTTATTTCCAATCATTCTAATTTGATAGATATTTTTATAAAACTATTGATTATTTAGATAATAAAAGGAATAATCATTTCTTTTGCCAAACTAAAGCCAAAAAAACCCTCAATGTGATCATTAAGGGCATTTCCGACTGTTTTACCTTCAAAGATAAAAAGGTTTTGAAACTGCATCAGTAACCAGAATAAAAAGAAAGGACAGGATTTTTCTCATGTTGTATGTCCAAATTGCTAATACTTCTAAAAACTAAGATAAAATACTTGTGCAAACTCAAAATTAAAGTAAAGGTTAAACGTAAATTAAGCATTATCAGTCAATGCCATAGATGTCAAAGGTTGAGACAAATAATTGCAAAAATGTCAGAGTTTCATCCTACAGACCAGTGATCTAGAAAAAGGAGTTAAAATAAACTCACTTCTTTTAGCGTGTTCACACTGCCAGCATTAGAGGGTGCCTAGTAAACTGTTAATAGCAGCAAAAAAATACGTTAATTCTAAGCAACTAGCTTGACACATCAAACTAACAAATGCTAAATGCAAAGTAATGTTTAGGTACATCTTTGATAAGAGATATACCGTACTAAAACCAGACATGCCAACTTATCATAGTTACTTGAAATTCTTTGGGGATGATCTTAACGTTGCTTTGCATAAGAAATTTGCTGCTTAAACTGTTATTTTGATCATTAATGACCTCAGCCCAGAGCACCGACTAGTAGTCTTAGATCTATATGATAAGTGTGAGGAGAAAATTAAGTTGGTCTACAAGACTACAAGACCTTGTTTGCTTATATCCTAGAAGAGAGCATTAGATTACTACTTAACATTTGAACGGTTAAATAAGTTAACAACGCGGTTGTTGAGTTTGCTATCTTTATCACGCTTGCAATAAAAATAGAAAAATGTATTAAAAAACAAATAAAATTAACTCACCAAACCAACTTAATCCGGCTCATTGATAAAACAAAAAAGACAATCAGAAAGCACTAAAATCTGTACTGTTTAAAAAATACTTACACCGCTTTCTTTTATTAATAACAAAAGAAGTTTTAAATACACTTTGAAAGGCAAAGCCAAAGTATTTGATAACAGTATTGAATTTTAATGCACGCTGGTCTATTACAAAGACTTAGCCTTTGACCATGTAGAAAGGATCCGCAAAGAAGTAAGATAGTGTCTGCAGTACACTGACATTGTTGAATTCTTGAATTGTTTGAGCCGTCCAAAGTAAAAAATATCATCACTTAGTTAAAACTCAAAATGACACCAGGTCCTGACTGCATTCTAAACAAAGTTTTCAGAGTATTGTTTCACAAGACTGTAATGTTCTTCACAAACATTACAAACGCAATGCTAAGAAAAACGCATTTTTAGTTTTCATGAAAAAGATCTTATGGATGGATTCGTTCCACAAAAATTGGGAAAGATAAACATTTTCCACAAAATTTACAGAATTTTCAATCTTGCATATAGTCCGGGTTTACATGAAAGCAAAAAACCTGCTGCCAAATCATCAGCATATCTTCAGGTATGGGCTATCCACAACCCATCAACAAACTAAAGTAACAGATTAAATTAAAACTAGTTTTTGTACTAAATACGTCAATGGAATTATATTTTTTTGTTGAAAAAACTTTTTAAAAAGTTTGGCATTTAAAATCTACTTTTAATACTCCAGCGTTTTAAGTTCAATTCAAAATTGATTAAACTTATTACTTCTTCCTAAAAGGGAGGACATTTTTTGTTGATTTGTATAAACAAGTGTCTATCTCTAGCACAACTGAAGGTTTAGTACTATTTTCAATGATCTTTAACTTGTATGTATCAGACATACCATGTATAAAGCTCAGTACGTTGATAATATAAAAATATTCTACATTTTAAAATCATTATGAGAAGAGCAAAACTATACTTTTTTCCAGGAATTATTTGCTAAGGCTTTTTGAAAATGTTTATCTAAATGACGCTCCAATTCCATGAATAAATACTGCAAAGTATCTAGTATTAGATTTAGATATGGTCTTAACTTTCAGATTGCACCAAACGGCCATCATAAGCAAAAAAAGCAATATGAGTAGAAGCAACAAGTTGCACTGATGCCCAGCTTAGGGTGTGGCTGCTTTTTCCAATTTAAACAAGGTAAAATCATTTCAAAGTAAAACTTTAAAAAGGATTTTCAAAGCACTTTATTACATTTGTAACACCCAACTGAGAACAGATACAGGATATGACCTTAACAGAAGTCACATGTTGGTTTTAACAAAAAACATTGATAAAATTTCAAATCACTCATATGCTGAGTTATTTTGTCTTGCTGAACAAGACATGCAGATTTCAAAATACAACAAACAACCAATTAATATGTTAACTATATAAGGAAATGCCATACATAGAATCAACGCCTACAAGACTGGTGCAAAATGAGCACTTCTAATGACTTTTTAAAAACATCACTTATAATGCACTCACAGTCAGATGGAATGATCGTATACAGAAATCTGTAAAACATTCCGATATTTATATCGGGGGTAAGTTTTTTAAAGATTTCCTTCCCCAGCAAAAAAATTAAGACTTGAACATAATCTTTGGTTCAGCAGTTGGATGACCAGACTACTGCGCCACGCTCGTTCATGCGTTCAGTGTGTTTATGATTATTTTCCCTACTTACACGCGAGTTTATCTGTTTATTATATTGTTATATAACTATATCAGTTACATTTAAAACATATTTTTATGTTAAAGTTCTCTTTTACGTAGCATATGTATGTGTAATGTAATGATCTACTCTAGAGTAGAGCTTAGCGTTTTCAATAAATATTTTTGTGAGCATTATTAAAATAACAGAAGACATATTGCCATCTAAAAAAATGTTTACTTGTAATACAAGAGGCTAGAAATTTTAACAATTATTCATTGACTCTTTAAAGTTGTAGGATCATAACTTTTAAAAGATATTTTTTTAAACAAACTATTTGCATATAAAATAATAAATAAAGGATTTTAAGAAAATTATAATCCGCAACTATTAACGTCAATATCTACAGACTGTTTAAATTCCATTTTTAATGTGATAGGGACATCACGTGGTTTAACTTGTTAAAATTCAAAGGTTTTTATTTTGTAGTGGCATATTAAATAATATCCAAATGAAATTAAAAAAAAAAATGCTGTTTTAATTGAATATTGAAATTTATTATACTTGATTTATAATAATTAAATAAATTGCAATAGAATTATATCAACTAGTAGTGTATTATTTTTACAAAAAAAAATAGTGATGAATTATTAATTATTACATACCTATATGCAAGAACATAGATAAACTTTATTATTAAAAATGTATTTTTTTAGTTTTTACTTGTATTGTATGTGATATGTGCAAATTTAATTTTAATATCTATAATATTTTCTACATTTTGAAACTTGTGTTATAGTCAATATTTAATGAAAGTTGAAAAATTTGCTTTAACTATATATATTAATTTAAACTCCTAAGAAAGATTCTAAACCAGTCTGACCTACATTAACAATCACAAATTGAAATTTTAGTTTATCTACGTTTTAAAGTTTCTCGTTATACTTTTTTTATTAAAATAACAAGTTTGAAAGTTTTAGCAAAGATTTCAACTAATTTGTTTTTAATTTATATTAAAACCGATAGTTACTAAAATTATAAAATAAATAAAATGTAAAATATTATAGTAATAAAAATACTTAATTAAATATGAACTAATACAGACCAATGGTTAATTATTAATTTAATTATTTAATTTTAGAAATTATACTTGTACACCATATATAGAGCAAGTTGCAATGATTTTTTAATTTAATATTTGTTATTTTGTTATTTAGCAAATAAAATAAGTTTTCATTTCATTGTTCCCGATTTTTGCCAAAGCAGATTTTCCCCCTCATAGAACAATTTTGCTACATGAATTCGTCCAGTGTAAGGATTCGTTATTTCGTAAGGACTAACACAATGTGTATCTTTATCTGACCACTGAATGTGTACGGTGGTACTTTCTCTGTTCGTGAACGAGATGATTTTTGCTCGGGAATGGCTACGGAGATGATTTTTGCCGGGTCAAGTCTCCGGAGACCCCGCGCGACCCCTTCTGGACCATCATCGGGTCTCATCCCTTTTTCTCTTTCGGGCATACCGAGGATGCGTGCCTCGGACCTCTCTGTCATTCCGCACTCGGAGAGGTGATCTACTGCACTCTGCCTCTCATAACTTCATCCGACCCGATCATGGCTCGCAAGGGACTCTATGACAAATGTATCCTTCCGCCAACTTCAAATTAGTTCCGGCCGGTATAGAGTGATACGGATAGCGGATAGGCGTGTAGGCGGATAGGGAGGACGACGCCACCGCGACGGGGATCCATATTGCACACGTAATATAACAAATAACGTCAACTGTCTTCGAAACGAATATCTATTTGCTTTGCCCCCTGATCGAACCAGTAATTCATACCACCGTAAAACTCATATCTATATCCAACGGAAATATTTTATATCATCTCGCCGGGTATTCAATTTTCCTCATAAAATTTTTATACCCTCTGAAAACATCACTATTTATCATGCACCTTTTACAAAATATCAACCTTCGATATACAAAATTCTGTTTGCGATACTCTAAACTAATCTTAACTATAAAAATAAAATATAATTAAGATTTATATATCAATAAAGAAATATTTTTAAATCTGTTATATACGCATTTGTGAAACTAAACATGGAACAGCTCCCAATTCGCATATCACCTGTTGAATGCTATCTATCAAAACTAAATCACCCGGAAACATTTCGCCATCTGTCCGTAAATAGGATAACTTCCACAACAATAGATATTAAGTTATCATCAAAAAATTTAAAATAAAACAACACTAAACTTGCTTATGCTTACGAGTATTTTATAGTGGATATTGCATCATTTCATATTGCTATTAAAAAATATGTGTCGTGTCATTGTTAATTAAAAGTAATCATTTGTTTATATATAATTTGATTGTAAATTATATAGTTTAAAAGAATAATAAATATAGTTCTGAACAAAAATAGATTATATACGGCTTGTAATATTTTTATATGAAGTGAGTGATTTTCAGGCATTTATACAAATTTATCTGCCTGAAGATTACTCAATAGTCGAATCTATTTGCAAAATAATATTAAAAAATGTTCATTCAGTATGTATGTTCTACTCAACTCTGATAATTTTCATGATAAATTTTAAAATAATAAGTTATTAATAGAGAATTTTATATAAATTGTACGACAAAATTTATTACTTTTAATTGTCAGTATTGTAATCTTTCAAATATTAATTGCAAGTTCCTGGACTTGCAGTGTTTTAAGTACAAAGTTTTGCCAAGAATAAAATTTATGGGTTAGAACAAGCAAAGTGGGCACCGGCAATGGGGAATTCTAGTTAAGTGATTTGCCCTCTCTAGTGAATTCATCTGTATAACCTTCCGGAGATAGTTGGTCTTATTATATATATTTAATTATACAATGAAATAATCATTGTCTTTATCATATCAAAATGTTACTTTATGCAATACTTTTATTATTTATTAAATTTTTTAAAGTATTCCGTATTTAAATAGATACAACAATTACATTAAGAAATATATTAAAATAAATATAATTAAATCAAAATTAAAATTAAAATTAAAATAACAGTTAAATTTGCTTTGTTGTTATCTGTTAAAAAATATAATATATAAATAATTTACATCATAAATGTTACTACATAATTCACTATTAATATTAATTAGTTAGTAACTCTAACTTGCTCTGGCTCAGACAAACAAACATTATTTTTGTCTGAACTAAATAGATCTGATATTAACTCAACGACAACAAATGATTAGATACCGTTCAAGAACAAACATATTTTATTAAAAAGACTATTTACTTTTAGATATATTCTGATGTACAAAACATTTCAACCAATTACAGTTCCGCATAGTTTAACTAGTTTGATTTAAAAAAATTACTATTTTGGCGGTAAACTTTAAATGAATCGGCGTATTGCGATTTATTGAAGCGACCTCGCTGGTTTTTAGCGAATCGCGGAAATTTTCATTCTTTCCAATTGTACCGGCAACCGGGTAGTCTATAAATTTAAGAGCATCCTTAATAGTTATAAGGTGGATAGTTAATCATACCTGGACCTGGTGCATTAGGTGAGTTTGGAAATTTATTTAATATTACTTTATTTTATTATTATATGCGTAATGATTATTCATTTAATTTTTATTTCTATTGTATTTATTTTTATTAAATTCCGTGTTATTTTTTTACTGTCACATGATACAATCTCTTATTTTATTTTTAGATTTATTTTGTTATCAATTTGTCAAGGAAAAAATTGTTTAAGCAATAAAATTAATTATTGAAAACAATTTAATTTTATTTATTTAAAAACCCAGTTTCCTGGCTCCCCGAGAAAAGAGGTCGATACACTATAACTGTTGAGTGACGCCATAACTTTTCAAGTCTATGGGGTACGTTTAGAGCAGTTTTTAGTAAGTATTTTGTTTTTGAGTGCAAACATGATTTGATAATTGCCGCTCTTTATATACATAAAGAGCGGCAATTATATCACGATATAGTATTTGACGTAATTTTTACCTAAAGTTAAATTTCTATAAATAAACAAAATATTAATTTGTTAGGATGAATCTGAAAAAGTGTGACTTACATAAATTAACAGCAAATTATAACAATTGTAAAGTTAAAAAAACCAAAAATTACAAAAAAAAGATTGTTATGGCTAGTCAATTCAATTACCAAAATATATTCTAATTATGACAAAAATATCAATTACCTTAAGAGAGAGACAACTAATAAAATACTGCGACGCGCCGGGTTTACTTAGCCGTGGCTACGTGTAGCGGGGTTCTCAATGGTGAGCAAATCTGGTAGGTTTTCCTCTGGACGCCACTTTTTTTTATTTAACAAGGGCAAATAAGAAAAAAAAAATTTTTTACCATTTTTATAATTCTCAATATCCCACACATATGGTTGTTTTTTCTATACACATCTTCCTGCAAGCGTTCACGCAAGAAAACCGCCCTGAGGTGGGGATAATCTTCACCAAATGGCGGCAAATTCAAATTCAAACAGTTGGGTTGTTACAATACCATATACTATTCGTCAATAATAGATTGACCGGTATAATAGACAACTTAATATACACAAAAATTATGCACTCTTGCACTCATGTCTTTGTCTGTTTTAGCATATTTGATTAGCGCTTACATTTCACATACTTCATAGACCACGCTATTCTGGGATTACTGAAGTTATGACAACAAATTTGTACACAAAAATTTAGTTAGCTAAACTAAATTTTTGATTTATTATCTTAAAAATACATAAAAGTAATGTTGATTTCTCTTGTCAGACAAATTCATTGTTATATTGCATTACAAAAATCTTTAGTATCTTTTGGCCCCAACTTTATTATTGACTAGATGTGACCTATATTTACAATCTTCAAAAAACATTAATAAATATCAAAATATTGATAAAACCCCATATTATATTAATAATTAAAACACAAGTGGTTTTGGGTTTCAGAGATATATTAGAAAAAATGCTGCAAAAATCCAAAAGCAGATGATTAAATCATAAGCAATTTCTCAAATAAATTTTTGAAACCCAAATCCATTTGTGTTTTAATTATTAATATAGTATCAAAATGCTAGCTGGACAAAAATGAACGTAGATTTTTGTTTAGAAGACACTAAAGGTCCTAAAAAATCATGTACATCATTTAGCATAATAACATTTTAAAATTGTACCAATCGACTATAATCCTAAATTTTGTAATTTAGTAAAGCTATTATCAACAAGATTCAAATAACCAAACAATTAATGTTTGATGAAAATGGTCTAACTAGCTAAGACTTCAATTTGACTTAAATAACACTAGAGAGTGCAACAAGAAAAAAAAAACTATGAAAAAAATACATAATACGCAGTGTCATGAAAAATTTAAATTAAAAGTTATTGAGTACAATTAAATTTTTTTAGTTTGTATAAGCTATTAAAAAAACCTTTAAAAAGCCTTAGTTGCAAACGCTTAACAAATTTAAACTGTTTTACAATAAAAATGGCAGACATTGTTCTTAAACTACATTAAAGGGTTTTTGAAAAGAACTTAAAATTTTATGAAAAATATAGAATATAGACTTTTAAAACTACTGTAAGTAATTATTTATGATAATGTCTGTAATCCACAAATTAAAAATTAAAAAAAACAAGTGTTTAAAATCGGGCCGCATAATCTTAATACGCTGGTAAAACCCGGCCATGATTTCCTTAAATAGACGAAACTAAGTATAATTGTAAATGTTGCAAAATTAATTTCAAAAAGTACAAACAATAATAACAGAACAAATATCAGATAAATGGTGTGAAGAAAAAAATGTGGTATTTGAATAAAAGTACTAAATTGACAAATTGCAAAAAAGTAAAAGTAATGTCTAAAAAAAATTTAATCTAAATGTTTTATCAAATCACAAGAAAAAAAAAATAAGTGCATTTCTATAATTTACTCACAGTTTTTTGTTAATTATAAAATGTATAGTTTAAGAATTACTTAATATGTCATAACAAAACAATACGAGTTTTATAAAGTCTGTGAACATTGTTTTTAAATAGTTGCGAATTATAAGTTTTGGAAACTAATAAATTTAAAATTTTATTTTATTTTTCCATGTATGGTTAAAAAGTCTTAAAAGTTTTAGTCTTACATATCTGAAGTGTCGTTGTCTACCGTATTCAAAGTATTAAGAGAACCGCTTCTTTTTGCTCTAGACCGTGTTAAGTTTCTAAGTGTCTAAGTGTCTAAAAAATATTCTGCAAATGTACATTAAAAATTTAAAAACAAGAAAAATAAAGATCTGCCAGCAGATAGCTTGCTACCACTAGCACAATAAACAGTAATAACTAGTTAAAAAACGCTAAAGAAGTTCTTTAGCAATACAGATTATTGTAACCAATTAAATTGGAAAAAACATTATAAAACATTTTTTTTACTTACTATTGATAAATTTCTTACTTGCAGGAATAACAGCAAATTATAGTACGGCCATTTTAATACATGCAAATGGCCCTATTTTGTCGTTCTGTTTTTTTTTTTTTAATTTTCTGTTAAATTAGTTTCTTCTAATAACTAAATTCTTTTGCTATATTGTTTAAGAAATTTGTTTCTTCACATTGTCTTTATAAATTTTATATGAAACGTCCTATATGTTTCATTTTTTAATTACTTATTAATTTATTTTGCAGTGGCAGAAAAGTAAAAAAGTACACGAGCAATCAACTTTCGCGATATTTATCGAAAAAGTTTGAACTTGCAAATAATTAGAGTTTACGTCGGTATAGATGTGTCAACACATGAAGGTAGTGGAAGAAATATATTTTTGACGTACATTTTTTACTGTTTATATAAGTCATGATTTCTGTTTGACATTAATATAAATCAATAACTGGCAGATGTAAATTTACCTTAAGAACAATTTTGGGTGGTCACAACATTATTTGAATTTAAAATATATTGACGGTCGCATCGTTTTCAATTTGATCCAAAAATGAAGTAAGAAATACATTGACGGATAGGTCTAAACTCATCACAATATCCGTAAATTAACAAGATTAGCGGAATAAATCTTGGATTTATGAATCTAAATTTAATCTGTGACAATTAGTTAACTTTAAATATTGGATGCAACAAATCTAAACTTAAACATAAACATAAAGACAATAATGAAATTTTATGGTTAAACTAGCAGATTATTTTAGTAAAAAGTAAAATTTTCAGTATAATGTATAAACTACCTACAAGTATAAACTAGCTAACAATCAAAATTAACGCATAAACTTTAATCAAAATAGTAATTTTAGCTAGTTTATAATTTAGCCACCCAAAAATTCTAACTTATATTTTTGTTAGTATATGTAAAAATAGATATAATTAATAAACTTTAATTGGCAATTATACAAGGTATTAAGTAAACATGCGGCAAAAATTCAAGGGGGTATTCCTTAGCCTATTTTTGAAAAACCCCTTTGTTTTGAAGATACAGGTAGTCCAGTCAAAGTAGCTTATTACCTCTAAAAAATTTCAAAAGTTATGAAACTTTTTACACTGATTTATAGGTACCTAGTAAAGAATATACTAAAAGTCCTGACAAATATGACACGAGCTCTAGCGGCAATGACCAAAAACAGGGCACTGTTTTTAGTTTCTCGTTAATATCTTTAGAACTGTAGGTCAGAAGTAAAAGTTAACTATATATGTACATATTGAAAGCTGATAAAAGTTGCAATAAAAATGATTATTATTTTTCTTGTATTCTTAGCGGTTACAGAGTTATAAGGCTTTAAAGATTTTGTTTTTTCAAAAAATTAAGTTAGCATAGCACAATATGTTATTTATTGCAGACGCTAAAGCAAGAAAAAAAGTGTACTTTTTACCATCATTTGATAGATACTTGTAAATTAATATTCGACAACGTTTTCCCTATACTTTTAGAATCTGTACATCTACTTGAGCTGTGACACTTGCTGCCTGAAACACAGTAAAAACAGGTAGGTATGAACAATTTGTGTGAGAGAACCGTCAAACAAATATGAGGTATATTACAAAAAGTAAGCAAGCAGTAAAACAATGTATGAACATTACTGATTACCACTGTTAAGCTGCACGTAATCAGTAAATAATAAGAAAAAGCATTCTCACCTGATTTCTGGTTATAGGTCTATTTAACTCAACATTTTGATCTTCATTTACAAGCCTTTTCACTGACTGCTCTGTTTCTTCTAGAATTATGAAGAAATCCAGATCATTAGGGTTATTGAAATCTTATTTGGGGGTGAAAGTAATGCCGTTCAAGCATTCTCCATTGCAGTTGTGGCAAATGTTTGTGCACATTATTCCTGCTTTTTGACTCTTGTTTGGATGATCAATGTATCAGCGTCACTAGATGCTTGTTCTGTATTAATTCCATAATTGTGAAGGGCAGTTAAGAGGAATGAAATAAGTCTAGATTTATTGTGTTCATTAGATTGGAAATCATTCTGATTGACTTTAATTTGTGTTTTGTGTTTAAAGTTTATGTCAACTGACCTCCTTAGCTTTTACTTTTGGTTCTGTTCAGTTTTTTTTTTGTACTGGATGATGCCGCTGAATAACCATCAAACACAACGGTACAGCTCTTGCCGGCATAATGCTCGAAAACATAACATTGGCAAATTGTTGAGATTGAAGAATTTTTAGACCAAACAACCTTGTGTAACAGTAATTCTCTATCCAAGACAATGTCAAAACTGAGGAGATTGGCTTCTTTTAGTAGTACAGGAAAAGTATCGTATAAGGCGAATTTTTTTGTTTTCTGCATTCCAGTTTCCTCAAATAAAGATAAAGGGTCTGGAGCAAGCTTATGCTATAAGTAGTTGTTTAAATGCTCATCACTCTGTTTGTTGATGGCTACCTTTAGAAACATAGTTAAAAAGTTGATTACCACCTTTCTGCATGAACAAAAAAAGTAAAATAAAACCGCACTAACACTACAATTTGATGCGTATTCCACGCTTATTGAAAGCGCTATATGGAAGAAAGAGCAGGTAGTTAGGGAAAAGGGGAAAAACCGTCAAAATAGATGGAGGACCCAACAAAAAAGTCCGGCTCTTTGTCTCGTAACAATACAAACAACTTTTTTTTTATTTTTTAGTGCTTTATAACTCTGCAACCGCTGGGAATACAAAAAAATGTATTTTTATTGCAAATATTATCAGCTTTTATTATGTAAATAGTCATTTTTTACCTCCAACCTAACGTTCTTGAGATACTAACAAAAAACCAAAAAAAGTGCCTTGTTTTTGGTCATTACCGCTAAAGCTCGTGTCATATTTGTCAGTACTTTTAGTATATTCTTCATTAGGTACCAATAAATCAGTGTACAAAATTTTATAACTTTTGAAATTTTTAGAGGTGAGATCAATATTTGAACATATTTGACTGGACTAAGGGTGAACAAAACTTGCAACAGTTACAACATTTTATTATCAAAAAGTACATAAAAAGTTGCTAAATCTATAATAAATAATTGAAATCACTTCTTCTAGCCTGGATACTAATGACTTCAGATAGCCCCATAAAAAATAATCCAGGGAATTTAAGTCAGAGGATCGAGCAGGCCATGCGTGTGGCACACCTCAACCAATCCAGCAATCTCCGTATGTTGATGTAACGAGCACATTGCAATTCTTGTTTCCAATGATACATTATCCAAAAACTGAGATAGCATGTGTTCCAAAAACTTGCGATATACCTCCCCGGTCCAATTAGACAGTTGCCCACAATTCCAATCCAAACATTCAAGAAGAACTAATGTTGAAAACAATCTTCACGTACCTGAGGCGGATTTTATTTGCCCACACATGATTTTTATGAAAAGTGCTTATTGCATTTTTTGAAAAACTGTTTTCATCGGTGAAAAGAATATGTGTTAGGAATTGAGGAATTAAAACTAATGTTTGCAAAAGCCATTAACATAAATCAATACTTAAAGTAAGTAGTAGTGCCTGAACACGCTGAATGAGGTATGGATACAACAAATTGCCCTAAAATTTTTCCAAACTGTCCATTTCAAATATATTAAAAATATTGGCAGTTTTTCACGGAAACTATCTGGATCTTCCTCTATTATGTCCAGTACATTCTGTTCCAGTTGTATCGTTCTTACTGTCATTGATCTTCCTGACCCTCCATTTTATTTCATTATTTCACGAAAACGTCGTTGAATGTTTTTAAACATTTTTTGGTCGGGGATATTACGGCCAAGAAACCGTTCAATGTACAAGTCCATACATAAAATGCATGTCAGTCATCTCGGCGTTTGTACAGTGATTTATGGTAGAAGAATTCACTAACTATCAAACCGCCAAACGTCATTCAATCTAAACAACTGCAACCGATACATGTGATGATCAATAACGAGTCGTATTCAAATAAAATTCCTATGTACATTAGTAGATAAAACAGCCGTTCCAAGTTATTGTTACCAATATTTTGTACTTGATAAACTCATTATTTTTTAGTACTTAATATACTTATTGGCGTACGCCATACTTTTATTTACATTAATGATTTCAACAAATACCAAATATATTTGTCGCAAATTTGTGCACCATGTATCTTTGAAACAGGGTTTTTTCAGAAATCATCATAGAACAAATTATTTTTAGAATAGGCCAAAAAATAACCGCTTGAATTTTTGCCGCATGTTTACCTAACATCCATGTAAACATAAATATAAGTATTGACAATAAGTTGGCAATGTGTGTTGAAAAAAAAAATTAAGATGGGAGAATAGTAACGCTATTATAAGGGTTTACAGAATAAAACTCAGCAAGAAAACGCATAAATATAATTTAATAAAATTTTCACACATTATAGAAGAAAGTCCAATCAATGTCTTTAAACTTATCAAATAAAAAAAATTATCCGATAAGTTGTTTCTCCGCAATTAGTTTTTAAAATGTAGAGTTTTTATTTAAAGCTTCATTAATTTTTTACTCGTTAAATCTAACTGCAAATCTTTAACCTAAAACATAAATACATAGAATATTGTATGTACATATAAAATAAGTGATGAATAAAATCTTATCGTTTGGATATTGACGGCGTTTTGTCATATTTGAACCAATTTTAACTTAAAAAAGGCGCTGTACGTGTCAATATTTTTTTAGAAAAAACGGTTTATTGATATTTTTGTAGATGTGATAGGATTTTAGTTTGTAATGTTTAGTAATAATACTTTTTTTAAAACAATACTACTATAAGTAGGAAAAGTGTAATAACGGTGTATGTCTAATAAAATATCACATTAATCAGAACAAATACGTATGTTTACATTGAGTATTGACTTAATTTGCAATAGGTTATGCGTTCAGTGCACATAAAATAAGAACAGATTAATTGAATTATAAGTAGTGCCGCAAAAGTTACAACAACAAAATATAACCGTTACAATGTAAAATTAAAATTGTGCAAAATATAACAAAACAGTCTTACAATTAAATTAAATGGTACTAATTAGAAATTTCAATAATTTAAAAATCTAGAAGACGTACAAAATAGTAGCCGGAGTATCATTAAATACTGCATTAGCACAAAGAGTAATATAATAAAGATTTGATAATAGCTGAAAAATAAAAATAAAACGCAAGAAACCATAGCCACAAGATTAGAGAAACTAACTATAAAGCACATTTTAACCTTTATGAAGCAAACTTCTAACTGTTTACAAAAGAATGTCCAAAGTAAGTTTGCATTTGATACAGCAAAAGTTATTCAGTAGCTAATAAGAAAAACAAAGTGTGTCACATTTTGTACCACAATAGAAGAAAAAACATGGAGAGGAATATCTCTGAGCAAATGATGAAAACCAAAGTATTAATGCCATTTTCTGGAAACTTAAGTATTTTATAGCAAGATTACTTTTTGAAGAAAAGCGCATGAAAATGAAAGGTGCAAATCAGTATTATTGCAAAAATATTGGTCATAGAAAGAATGTCGACATTAGAAACAGAAAAAATACAACAAGCAAAGCAAAATAATGCATTTATTGGTTCTGCATTATATGGAGAAAAAGAAATAAACCATAGTATGTTTCAGAATGCTCTTAACAAAAAGCCATTAAATAAAGTCATTAGTATAAATAGTCAATACATCCTTTAAAATATTCACTTTGAATTGTGGTGGTGAACGATGTTGACAAAGTAAGTTACAAATCAATTATTAAGTTTAAATAAATAAAGCCATACTGATGAGAGGTAAAACCTCAAAACGCGTCTATGGATGTTTTTAGATTAGGATAATTTTTTCATAAATTTAATCTTTTAATGTTATTATTGGGTTGTCCGATTGAACAAATAGTAACGAGCGCTACATATGTCGTTGTGGCATTCGTATAAATTTACCAATTTAACTAGGCATTATTCGAAATTATTGCTTTACAACTATCTCATTAGAGGACATTGCGTCTCTTCTTTATATATTTTATATACCAGATAGTATTTAAATTAGAAATATAAATGCGTAACCGTTATAGGCATTAGCCTACAGAATAACCTGCACACCAAAATATTAAACTAATAAAAAGTATTCTCAGGAAACATTAAATAATTTACAAAATTTGTTTTTTGTAAAACGTGCATTTAAAAAAAACAGTTTGAAAACTACAAAAAGCAAGTGAAATAGTACATGCAAATGTCTGTGCTCATATAAAAATTGACTCTTTTAAAAATATTAGTATTTTTTACTACTAAAAGATGACTATTTACACTTCACGACAGTATGCTTAAAAAAAATTAAACTAAAAGACAAAATACAGATTTATCTAAATAATTGTATATAATAATATAAAGCTGAAAAACTCAATTGGCTTTGTTTTTATCAACTCATCGTTTTGAGTTTGTATTAAATTTTCATAATATTTACAAGCTTTTTTATTATCTTTACTAGCTCAATCAAAAAGATTACTAATACATTTGTTAAATCTTTTTTATATAGTGCCGTTACTTACTACAAGCGTAAATGCCTTTCTCGTATCTTTGTGCAATAATAGTTCTACACAAACATGCGGGACATGCAGTTTAATGTGGAATTCAAACCACACACTTAGAAGGGTTTATTAGACAGATATTTAGCTGGTTTGACATTGTCTTTCAAATAAGACAACCGCATCAAAATGTATTTGAGAAATTAGGTTGTTTGTTCAACAGTCTTTGCTCTAGACCAGGGTTCAGCGAACTCTATAAACTTAAGAGCCAAATTTTTATTTAAAAAAATTTCAAACTAAATCAATAGACACAAATGATTTTTTTTTATAATGTCATATTTTTGTATTTTCTTCAGTATTTTTTTAAAATTAAATATTTGGTTAAAAACCAATATTTTTATTTCATTAACCCTTATGTGACTAGAAAATAACACACCTTCTTATGACGACATGGGTACCCAGGAACTCCGTAACAAAAACACGTTATGCACATGCCGTTTGTTGCTTCTGATAAAAAGAAATATGTTTTAAAAGTAGAAAATAGTGAATCGAAACAATCTGATGTAAAAAACAATCTAAATATTGAAAGATGAAACGCTTCGACAAAGTGCAATTTTAGTTGGTAAAGATGGATTAACTGGTATGATACTCTAATAATACCAGTTCAAATAATAAGGCAAATTATTTTGAGTTTAGTAAAGAAGCAACTTTATGCTCCTTAAAAAAAACAAATCCGTTGTTTTTTGTTATTGATGCATACAACAACTCTGTAGAAATAGTTCTAGGGCATCAAATAATAGATCTTACTGCTGTAGTCATTAGAAATCTAGCTTGCAATCCTTCTAGGAGTATTCTGGCAGTTGCAAAATATTATATTTGTTAACAAGTTAACATAAAAAAAACATGTAATTCTTGTGAAAAACTTGTTTGCAATGAGCACTGCGTTGCAAAAACAATACGTGGTAATAATTGTAAACAATTACCAAACTCAAGATTAAATAAATCAATTACTAAGTTTTTATATCACTATTTATTTTGTCACACTGTGATTGCAGTTTTGGCTGAACCCCAAGATTCTTCAAAATTAGACTTATTAGAAGCTTTAGAAATTCACAAACCTAAAAAGAAAATCAATTCACCACTTTTAAACGACCATCTTGAACATATGTATATGCCTGCTAATTTAATCGCTTGCTTAATCTATAAATAATTACATTGTTTGTTTGTTTTTTAAAATTATTGTTAATTCCTTATATTTTTAACCTTTTTTTTTAAATCCATTTTGTAGTTATACTGACAAACCATTTATTAGATTATGTTAATGTCTTTTTAATATTTGTGTCGATTTAATTAATTTTTTCTTATATAAAAATATGTACTGTTTCTTTATTAATGTATTCATGTATTGTCTGAAGAAGGCTGAGGTTCAGTCAAAACTGCAGTCACAGTGTGACGTAATAAATAGTGATATAAAAACATAGTAATTGTTTTATTTAATCTTGTGTTATAAATTATCACGTAGTAACGGTCAACTCCATCAACTATATTATATATGTACTGTTAATTTTGTATTATTTCATTATAGTTGTAAAAAGACATTTGTTTAATTAATTACAATAGTTTTTGTTTTATTTTATTTTAAATTACCAAAAGTACCAAAAGTTTAGACGTCAATTTCTCAGTAAGAAAAAAAAATGTATTACGGTACATTAATGATAGTTAAGAGAAAACTTTATTTATGCATATTAATAATGACTGTTCTAAAGTAATTAGTGTCAATCACAACAGTATTTTCTTGGCGGTACTCGAATAACTTTTAAACGTGAGTTAACGTTCTTTTTTGTAAATTGTCAGCTAAAACACTGAGTGTTTTTTCAAATACAATTTCTTGAAGCATATAAAAAGCTATATTTCCTTTACATTGCGATTGAGCTGATTTTGTTGTGATGCAACGTCCACCATAAAGTTAAATTTTTGCAAACACTGATCCTCTTTTAATTCTGGATAAATAATTTCTCAGTTATCAAAGAATTCTTTAATTTTGTTAAAGCAAGATGCAAAACGTGATAACTTATTTCCTCTTAAAAGCCATCGGACTCTATTGAACAGAAAAAGGTTAGAAAATATTCACTCTTCATTTTACTTAAAAACTTTTTGAACCAGCAATGATTATGCGCTTTTGCGATAATATTATTGGTGGCCTTTACTACCATATCCATAACTTTACCAATATCTTCTGAAAATGTTTGTACGCAAAGTGCTTCCTGGTAAATTATACAATGAAAAGATAACACGTCATAATCATTTTGTTCTTTTAAAATGGTGACAATTTTTTTTTTTTATTACCAACCATACTTTTAGCTCTATCTGTTGCAATTGACACGGTTTGTTATTTTTCTTCAGACATTTGGTCACTGCATTTGCAACATCTTCTCCTTATGTTTGACCCTTAAGTGGCAATAATCCCAGGAATTCTTTTTTGTGACCATCTAACAAAATATAGCGATCAAAGTAGACAACTTGCGCAGTATTCTTTATGTCACATGACTCATTAATCGCTATTGATATGGCTGATGCTAACTTAATGTCTTCAACTTATTGTTGGCATACATTTAATAAAAAAAATGTTTGTCCTGTTTTGACAGTTTTGGCAAACAATGGTAAGCTTTTGATTTTATTCATAATATCTGTGTTAAAATTGTGAAAAAGTGGGTTTATGATAATTTTGTAACTCACACCAAAGTTTGCCAAGTTAGCATTATTTGCAGACTGCATCCAATAATTAAAAAAAAAAATCTTGTCTTTAAAAAAAAATGAAGTTTTTCAATTGCATTCTTTCTTACATCACCGAAGGTATAATTTATTGCCAATAAAAAAAAGAATACCTCAACATTAGATTTTTTGCTGTTTGCTAGTTTTTCATGGCAAGTAAGACAAGGAAAACAAACGCAAACGATTTATTCAATTTAGTTTGAAATTCACAATGTTAATCGGCTATTTTTTTCTTCAAAGCCATTTTGAGAAGAATTAGTGTTTCCGAATTATGTCCAAAAAAGCACAATTTTGAACTATGCACTAACTTGACTGTAAGGCATAATAACTAAAAGGAACAACCAAGATCTGTGATAATATGTACAAACATCGATGTGACTGCAAGTTATGAACTTGGCGGGATAGTTATTATGTTACTATGGAAGGCGCTGGAGTAGGTGCTTTTTACTCAAGTCAGTTTTACGAAAAATTGCGTGTGCGATGCTTGGGGATGACGCGTGCTGTCCGTCAAACAAATAAAAGAAGAAGAGAGACAAGCGCCGTGAAACCGGCCATCGAGATCTAACTGAATTTTTGTCGAATTTGACCAATTTCAAGCAAACACGTGGCTGATCACGGAGTGTGACACACTTTTTTAGTGACTAATAACTGTTCCTGTTCGGTAATATGCGACTTCATCCTTTTTTTTTTAATTTCTGCTTTTATTGTGATTTTTTTAATTTTTCAATATATTTCTGAAGAGCCATAAGCTCACACCAAAAAGCAGCCACACTTTTTCGACCCCTGCACTAGACCATCGAGCTACGGTCGCTTCAATTTGTTAAATGCTTTTCAGATTTTATAAACAATATGTTTTGTCTAAATTGAGGACAAGTACTTTTGTTTTGGTTCAATAACAAAAAATTAAAAAAAAATTTGATGTCTTTTTGAATGATTTTAGTTATATTTAAGTATTAAAATTGATATGATTAAAAAATGATTTTATGTTTGCTAAGTTTGGGGAGTTATAGTTTAAGAAATATGCTAAAATAAATAATATATTGAGTTTTATGATACGCCAGTTTAAAATATGCTTGCTTTTTGTAGATGTAAGAGCAAATTCCTTAATGGTTAGCAAATGAATGTTTGAGATGATAATCGAAATCTACTAAATTTAAGCAATCTGGATTTTTATTGATTACCTTTGTTCAAGTCTTTTTTAGACACAATTCAAGACACTAGTTTTTAAATCATAATTTAAATCAATGTTGGTTGATTAAATTAGTTACCTTGTGAACAGTTTACCTAGTAGATGTGTCAGAGTGAACTTCGTATTCATTAGATTCAGCCCAATCATTTAATAAACATGTTATAGACTGAACAATAATTTAATTTACAAACTGCATAGTAAATATATATATATATATATTTATATTTCTTGGTATTAATTCTTGAATAAGACAACGTTTTAATAGAGTTATAAAGTCAATTGTACAAAATAAAATTATATGAATGACTACTAGTAAAAATAAGCCAAATAAACTTTTTCAGAATTATTATGTTATCCTAAATAGTATAAAATACACGCTGTATTCTCAGACCAAGATCTATCTAATTACCATAAATGTTGACAAAATTGTTATGAACAAAATTTATAAATCTGTGTAACTTTTATAAATTTTACTAATTAACAAAAGCTAGTCATGTGCAATCTAAACACTAAACTTAAATAACAAATTAACAAAATTAAAAAAAAAAAAAACATTTAATATAAGAATTGAAAAAAACTAAATAGTGATAAAAAAAATCAACTCCGATGAATTAGGAACTTAACAACACTACAACTTAACAAAAAACTATAATAAAATATCAATCAAGACGCAAATTGACCCTCATTTACAGAATATTAGACAAACCAACTTAAAAAACACGTCATAAAAATTATCAAATTAACCTAAAACAACATACAAGAACAATCTAGATATTTTTTTTAGGTATAGCAAAACCATTGTAACATATTGTTAAAAATTTAAAAAAACATGTCTCCACTCTACACCAGCAACTGTAAAAACCTGGTTAAATGCTGCAACATAATAACTAAAAAAAATTAAAAAAACAGTGTAAAGAAACAACTTTAGATACTACAATATCTAATACTATAACATCTGTTCAGCATAGCAACAAAACAATCAACTTTGTTGCTCAAAAGAAAAACAAAATAAATTCCTGAACAGTAGGGACATGTTCTTTGTACAAAAAAGCATGGTATATAATGTAATCTGCAGCCTAATATAAAATAATTCTGTATACTATTATTCTATTAATTTGTGTAGTAAGTTTTTCATACTTTGTATGTATATATACAGGAAGTCCGAAATAAACCAGTCATAAAATAAATACCAGAAACTACAAGAAAATTAAGTAATATTGACCTAATAAAGTAGTATATTATATTTAAAAAATTATAGCTTTTTAAAGTTTACAGAAATTTTTGATTTTTTTTAATTATCAGCTTTAATTTTTAATATATTGTAACAACTTTTTGTTTACTTTAGTTTATTTCTTATTTACAAAAACTGTTAAAGTTTGAATAAAAAAAGTCTTTGGGAAGATAGTTTTTTAAGATTCTTTAGATGTTTAACTTTTTAATTTTTATTTAAATCTATTTTTTTAGTTATTTCCGTTTGTGGAAAATTTAATTTCAAAACTTTTGTCTGTTAATAAATTTTCGTCATTATTTCTTAAAAATAATAAAAATATACAAAATATTATTAGCCGTGGACGTCAAATTAAATTTCATAAATCACAAATTATTTAGGTGTATCGAAGTCCGCCGGTTTTTGAACACAATATTCAACGATCGTTGGATAGGTCGAGGTAGATCTCAACATTGGCCTACTATGTCCCCTGACCTAAACAGTCTTGATTTCTTCTTTTGGAAACATCTAAAATGTTTGGTTTATAACACGCCAATAAACACAGAATAGCTAAGAAATAGAATTGTAGCTTCATTCCAAAACACCCCAAAAATATTCCAAAGAGTACGTCAATCTATGAGGAGAACAACTGATGCGTGTATTCGAGCAAAAAGATCACATTTTCAACATCTTTTATCATTTTTGTTTTGAACTTTGTATGCATTTTCATGTTTCTTTTTGTAATATTTTCGTTAATTATCATTGTTACTAATAATAAATATTACTTATTGCACTATTACAATTTAATTTTTAATTTAAATACATTGTTGTTATACAGCGCATCAAATCTTGGTGCTGTAAATTTAAAATTATGAGAAAACAAACCCTGTATTCCAAAAAGGAAACATTTTAGACTATAGCTTTGTAGGAACATTGTGTACTATCTCCCCTGTATATATTGAATATCATTATTATGAAGATAGTATTAGATTTATATGAAATTTAAGTTATAAGTTTAAACTCTATATGTGACATAAATAATTAAATAATGCTTCTTATCTTTCTTCTGAAATATTCAACGTACCTATTTTTAATTTATAATATTATTATTTTTTTACTTATAAGAAATACGCACGTAGCATGGTAAATGATGTTGTTTTTGTTATTTTATTACAATAAATATTGGTATTGTTATCAATATTACTATTTGTATAAGATTTTAATCTTACAAAAAGCAAATTATTAAAAATAACTACAATTTATATATAATTTCTAAAAAAATACATTTTAAAAATAAATATAGAAAAATATCATTTATTTATATTTATAATATATATACATTTTTTATAATTCACTATATTTTTAATTTTATCATTTTTATATGCGGCCGATAAGTGTGACCAATTTTATCACTTCACAATATGTTATAACAATTATATTTTTTATATTATTATCATGGCAGTGTCCGCAGAATTTTTTTAACTATAATTTATCACGCTAATCCTATTCACAATCACGCACACGCTAAAAAGTAGATAATAAATGTCAGGTACGTTTTAAGTCCTGTGGGTATTTTCTGTATCAAACAGATAGCGAGGAATAATTCCAACCGGAATCACTTAAATTTTGGTACACAGGAAAAAATATAATGAAAATTCAACTAAGTGCAAGTAGTGGTTCGTATAAGTCTTTGGAAGAAGGCGTTAATGCAACTTTCTTGCTGCGCACTTTCTTTTCTATTGCTGTTTTAGCTAGTTTTCGTTTTGATTTTGAGACCTTTTTTGCGAAAATAGGTTCCGGATAAGTTGTTGGATTTTCCAAATCTAATAGTGCTAAATGCTCCATAATATTTTTAGGTTTATTTTTCTGTTGTTCGGGTTCGTGTTTACTTCCATTTTTGTTAGCGTATACGACTACATATTGTGAATAAGCAGAATTTGATGGGGTGTTTATGTCTGCAAAGTCCCTGAAATTCTCAAACTGTTGATATTGTCGCGGTCTGGGATTGCCCCCAAAGTATTGTGATGGTCGACCGTGGCCATTCTGGTAATAATTAAATTGATCGTAATTAGCCGAATCTCCCTCGTTGTCGTTGTAGAATGTGCCACCTTTTATGACCCCAAAGTTTCCAGATCCTAATAATCCCTGGCTCTCTGATGCACCGTTGTAGTTATCCCCTTTGAATCCACTAAATCTGGAATTAGAGTCGAAACCGACGTGCTGTTGATAAGCTGTCGGCCTGTGACTATATGCTCCTTCTTGCTGGTAAAACGGCCTTGAGTGGCCCAGGGGCGGATTATGAAATGGAGCGAAAGACGGATAAAAAGATTGGCTTCCTTCAATCTGCTCTTCGTTATTTGATTCAAATGGTTGTTGTTCCAGAGCCTCCATATACATATCAGTGTCATCTTGATTTTGTGTAGCTGCAGTATCTTGGTCTTCCGATGCTGTATCTATAAAAATAATAAAGTTATTAATAACAGAAAACAGTTATTGATCTATTATTATAATGTCAATAAGCATACTATCCACAAGTTACAGCAATAATAAGTATATTGTATTGTGTTTGTCTTTATTTATTAAATATATTATAAATACATTAAAAAAACAACGTTTAGCAAATTGCCCTACACCATTTTACCATAAATTAATTTAATTATAAATGTAAACCTATGACCATATTAAAGATAATAAAAATAAATATTATATTATATAAAAATTATAAACATCTTGTAAAATAGTACAGTAGTCATTTTTTTCGTATGCTTTGTAATTTCACTAAATTTGCAACAATGTAACATAATCTTAATTGAATTGTCACACTAAATTCTTATTCTTCGTGCAGAAATGATTGATTTATTTCATCAATGTTCTTTTGTTTTGTTCTTACAAGTAAACATGTATTAAAAAAATTAAAACCAATTAAACGATTACTATGTTACATAGTTTAAGTTTTATAATAACAATTCTAGATAAAAATCACTATATAACTATTAATTTGAACAAATTTCACAATTATTCATTTAGTTTAAAATATCTAAACTTTATTTCCATTATTTATGATTAAATTGCAGTGGTACTTGACTACACAAATAAATATTTTTTTGTGTTTTAAAATCCATACATTTTAGAGGTTAATTTATCCACAAAACTGTTATAATAGCAATCTTAGATGCAAAATAATAAGAAGTAGTTGAAAATACTTTCTTTTATTTTAACCAATCTTTTTACAAAAAACATTATTTAACACTAATTATAATGTTTTATTTTATTCTGACAATTTATTTAAAGTTTTGCTACCATAACCAAATGCAATAACATTATAATTAACTATTGGAAGCACTAAAACTAATTTAAAAAAAAAGATTAGAACAAACAACAAACAAATAAACACCCGTTTTTTTTCCACCACAGAAACATAAAAATAATGAAAAATGATTCAACAAACCAGGTTAAAATGACAAGGTAACTAACGTTATAATAATCACTTTCTAGAACGAGCATGTTGTTATTGCAGCTTCAATAGTATCCCTAAAGCTAAGATGTCTGCAAATTTACGAATATTGTTTAGTTTAAATTTGTAACATATTCGAGCTATTCGAATTATTGTCTATCCAAAACTAACTTTATAAACTAGATACAACATCAACGTTGTTTAATATTTGCATTTTTAATAGGTATTGCCATTTAAACAAATATCCAAACAACTTCCACATTAATTAAAATGGAAATCAATTGAAAATTTACTGAAAAAATCAAAAATTGGGTTGCACATCCAAAAGTTAAAAAAAAAACCATCATGTTTAGAAATATAGAACCAGTTTTTATTTTTTATTGGATTTTGATCAAATTACTATTATGACTGAACTAAAGTACAAAAAATGCCAACTTTAAAAAAAAAACAAGTCTCTATTTTAATACATGTAGGAAGAGTAAAGCTTCGGCCCAAAAACAATTTTTGTCAAAACCGCACTTAGTTGCTTCACTTTGTTAATATATTGCAAAATTTTAAATGGTGTAATTTAAAGAAAAAAGTTAGAACTTTTATTTAAGCAAAACAGATCCTTATGTTAAGCAGAAATACTCAAATAGAGCAATTTTTTTAATCACTATGTACACAACAACAAAAACGTGAAAAATCTATTCATTTTTGTAAAATATGACACCATTAGAATATTTTCATACCTTTAGGTGGTATAAGTAGATGGTTTTTTATCAAAATTAGGTGTTCTTATACAAGAAATACACCGGTGTACAAATAATTAAAAGAGTTTTTAAAAAATACAGTTTTTAATTTATAAAGATTTTATTAACCCACTTAACTTGAAATGTAAAAATATCTGCAAAAATATCATATTTAAAATATTTTATATATTATTTGTCAATCTTAATGTAAACGATAGATGTCCAATTAAATATCGACTTAGTAGTAAAAAATTTACAATTATCGTCTTTTTCTCCAATAAAAAAATGCTTTTAGGAAAAATGCTTAGAAAAGGTTTTTCAATAGGGACATAACAAATTTGTGTTTAAATACGGAACACACCCTTAAACATTTTTATGATCTGTCAATGTGAAAACGTCAGTCAAGGATTGCATTTTTATCAAAGTAGACAAAAGTTGACAAACAAACAACAAAATAATTAAAAATTACTAACAAAATTCTAAGTCTGTGGTTGCAACTTTAAGAGCGTTTACTCCAATTTTTGGTCGTAATAATCGTCCCACCAGACATACTGTGCGTACTATAGTAGATAAATTCAAACCAACATTTTCACTATTGAATGTTTCTACACCAATAAGACAACGCACCGGTCAAAGTACATAACATATCGCAGCCGTAAGTGCTTCAGTTTAAAATGAGCCAAATCACAATTACAAGACCAAATTAAGTCAATAACTAAAAGCTCTTGATCAATTGATACCAAAACTTTTCCTATTGGGCTTTGCAAAAACTTGAAAAAAATTCTGAATTTTATCGAAAATATATCTTCAGAGATAAAGCTCATTTTTGGCTTAATGCCTTTGTCAATAAACAAAATATGCGTTATTGGACAGCAATAAACGCGCATGTGTTTTAAGAAACCCTATTGCATCTACAAAAAATGACTGCGTGGTGTGGATTTCATGAGGGAGGTGTGATCAGATCGATTTTTTTTGTAGATAAAAATAATCGCCATGTTACGGTCAATAGAGTTTGCTATTGTAAAATGTTGCCAAACTATTTTTGGCCAGAATTAAATAATAATAATAATGGAGTAATAAAACAATTTACTACGTTTTTATCACAAATTTATTCTTACGTATACATTACTAGTTTTGGTTTTACTAAAGCTTTACTAAAGCCAAAACTAGTAATGTACTCGTAAGAATAAATTTGTGATAAAAAACGTAGTAAATTGTTTTATTATTTCATTAACATAAATTATCACGTAGTAGAGGTCACAACCATCAATTTTAATTAATAATAATAATTATTATAAAAATAATATTTATTAATGTCAATATGCAGTTCTGCATTTACACACGTCAAAGAACAATAATATGTATAGCAATATAAAATATAAAATAAAATATAATATAATATGTATAACAACAAGACAATTAAGAAATAAAATTAAAAATTTAAAAACTCATTAAAAGAGTAAAAAGCATTGGCTAGTAACAAAGATTTTACATTAGTTATATACTCTTTTAGAGAAAACATTCTAATGCAACGAGGTAGCTTATTTTAAAAAAAGATAGCGTATTAGTTTTTACCGCATCTAGACTTATTTATTCGTTGTGTAAAGTATGCATGCACAGAGGAATGCAAAGTATAGTTAGAATTGTTGTTTTTTTATATATATATATCAACACTTTTTGATGTATTCAGATGGCCAGAATTCTTAATTTTATGAATTCAGTTCTACACGAGTCTCTAAAACTTAGGCCAGAAATAATTTGGATGCAACTTAGTTGCATTTTGAATACATTTTGCGCCATCGCAGAATGTCCCCAATTAAATATACAATAAGTCATATTAGAGTTTATTTGCGCAAAATAAAGAGACAATAAAAATCTTGTTGGTGTTATTTTAAATAGTTTTCGCAAAAGAAATGGATTTGACATCAGTGATACGTGGTTCCAACAAGATGGCGCCACATGCCACACAGCTGGTCAAACAGTTAATCTAATAAAGAGAGAGTTCGGTAATCGTGTAATCTCAAAAAATGGCCAGTCGTTAATTATACTAGGTGGCGCAAAAGTTACCACCCTATCAGAAGATGCTATAATTTATTCAAATGGCGGTAAATGTTAGTTCTGCTTTGACATTTGTGAAGTAAACAGATACAAAATAAAAGTCAATAAGACATGAATCGATACTCCTCAAGAATGCGAAATAATTGTTTCAATTTTTTGCGTAATAATTTGTCGGTGGTGTTGGCGCAACGTAAATTTAGATGTAGATTTCCCGGTCGTCCGACACCAACTGGACAAACACTACGGCGTTTGGCTGCTCGCCTAGAAGAGTGTGGACCAACACAAGATGCTGTCAGGTCTGGGCGCCCTTGGAGCAGCCGTTCTGCTGAGAATATCGCGGCTGTGGCTGAAAATGTTGTAGAGGACCCCGGAGTACCAAACAGACAAAGTGCCACGCAATTGGTCATAAATCGGCGGTCTTTACAGAAAACTTTGAAGAAAGACATGAAGATGTTCCCTTACAAAATGCAGACAGTGCATCAGCTGCTAGCCGTTGACCGCCAAGCGCGTGTAGCCTACGCTCAAGCCATCCTGAATCTCAACTACAAAGAAGACAACTTTTTATCAAAAAAATTCTGAGGGTTGCATAATTTCTCGTTTTGGTGATTTGCATTTGCCCAATTTAACCCTTCTGGAATTTTTTTGTGGGGTTTCTTGAAGTCACAAGTCTATGTCAACAAGCCTTAGACTCTTGAAACCCTCAAAGAATATCCGTCAGGAATGCAAGAACTTATCGCCAGAAGTTCTGGCAAGAGTGAGAGATTAAAAATGTCATAAATCAAGCCCGTATGGTCATCAATTCTGGCAGCGGCCACTTGGCCGATATCAAATTTTTTACTTAATTAAAAAAAATTAGACATCAAATTAACACAATCCAAAAGCAAAACTAAAGTTATTTATTTATTAAAAAAATTACAACGTTAGAAAAACTCAAAGAATATCAAACCGTTATTTCTACGTTCCGGCCAATATGTGTGAAAGAATGGTAGTAAATTGGCTCCAAAAAATCAATCGCTGCCATCGTGCTCGCAGTGGTCATATAAAGGAAATTGAATTCCATACTTAAATGTAGCATGTGTACTACACCTAAAATAAATTTTAGCCCAATATCTCAATTGTTCTGTGTTTTATTTAAATACAAAATTGTTGTCCTTATTAAAAAACTTGTTATCTCAAAAATAAATAAACTTTTAAAACTACAGTTTGTCTTTAAATCATCTCCTGTTAAAAATCTGCAGTGCCAGTTATGAGATCTCACGTCCCACCATCATTATTTTAAAGTTTCATAAATTTTTATTACAAAAGATAACAATGCAGACCCATATAGTTTTGTTCTCATACGAAACATGACTTCTAGCTTTCTGCTACTATTTAATCTATCGCTATCATATTGAACAATAGTGCAGATACACAACAGCCTGGCCACAATCCCTTACCAATTTAAAACTATAGCCAGACACGAATATTGTGGCCTCTATATAGGCAACTTAGTATACACAAAAACTATGTTGAATGTGGTTAAACTTATGCTTTTGTCCGTTTTAACATCTTTCAATCCCAAAACAAAGTCGCCCATGGAACGTTTAAAATGTAAGCGCAAATGAAAAGTGCTAAAACGGACAAAGGCATTAGTTTAACAACATTTAACATATTTTTTGTGTATACTAAGTTGCCTATATAGAGGCCACAATATTCGTGTCTGGCTGTAAGCAGTTCTTATATTCATTGTTGCCTTTGCCAAGATATCAATTCCTTCGTATTTTTTAAATTTAAGATTTACATATATAGACAAAATATCAACGTGGATAAGACCAAATTCATCGTCATACATAAAAACAACCCACAACACCACCAACATCAACTGTGACTAGAGCATGGTAACATTAAAAAAATAAAGAAATATGTGGATCTAGGCACCGTCATAAATAAGCAATGGGACCAGACACAAAATTGAAAAAAGTAGGAGCACATTCATTAAAATGGAGACAGCCTATAAAAGTAGAGATCTAACTAAAAGCACAAAAAATAGATTCTGCTGCTACGTATTTTCTTTGCTATTATATGGAAGGAAAGCTTGAACGCTGATAGAGGGAAAACATAACAAACAATATGTCATTACAACTTAAAAATGTTCTTTAAATTTTAATAAGTAAAATTACACTCGTTGAAACTATCACATTAAAGTCTATAGAAATATCTTATATTGATTTGTAGGAAATTATAAATTTCGAAAAACAAAGACTTTGTAAGCTTATTCCAATTGTCAAAAGTCCGGTAAAAATAGGTTTTGGTCCTACATCTATAAATTGTCAATAAATATGTTTTAAAAATTAATTAGGTTAAAGTCAGTTTTGAATCAATGGTTTATTATTAGCCTTTAAATAGAACTTGAAAAATATAGAGTAAATTCAGAGATAAATAAGTTTACTTGGAAGAAAAAAATTGTTGGCATCAAATTAAAAAAGCTTCTTGGTGCTTATTTTTGAGTGTGGAATTTCTATGTGTGCACCTTCAGAAAGCAATCTTTATGCAAAAAAAGTAACCCATGCCAAATTTCAGCCCATAAGAATAAAAAAACACGTGTCGCATTGCCTTTGAAGTTTTAAAAGTAAACCCCTTACCTTACTTAAAAAAACATTATTAGAATGTAAGAAATTTGAGAAAATAAAAAAAAATACGTACAACTTAAAGGTTTTCTAAATTTAAAAAAATATATATAGACCCAAGCTTCAAATTCTAATAATTTTTGTTTAAGAGCCTAATTTCATGTTCAAAATTTAAAATATATTAAAAATATGTTAATAAAAAAAATGAGTATATTGATGTAAAGTTTCATGTAGAACCTAATTAGCAAGTACTCAATTGCTTTCTTAAATACCCAGGGTATGCATTTGACTCAAATCTGAAAGCTATAATACTCATTAAGTATATTAATTTTGAAAATTCAAAAGTAGTGCGACACGTGTTTTTTTAAATCTTTAGGGCTGATATTTGGCAAGGCTTACTTTCTTTGCATAGTGATCACTTTCTGAGGATGCACACACTAAAATTGTACAATTTTTTTTTTAAGAACCAGTCTAATATATATTATATATAGTTTAAAATTATATTTATAAAAATTTACTTGTATGCTTTATTGTATTTTTATTTCAAATAGACCGGTTTCGGTTATTAAACCATCTTCGGTATAACTATAAATTGTAAAAATATGAATAAAAATATTATAAAATTATATTTAACTAACATAATGTGTCGACAAATTTGTGACAGTAAAATTGACAATTGTAAAATGATGTGTAGTTTGTTTGTTTATATAATAATGATTGGTTTTATGTTAAGTGTTATTTATTTATTTATTGTATTTATGTCTTTGTGTTTGGTTTAAGAAAAGTGTATATGTGTTGGTATATAGTGTTTATTTGTTCATTGATGCAATTAAATTTGTTGTTGTTATTTATATTATCTATTTCATACTATTTAAGAATGCTCATTTTTAAACTTTTTTTGCATTCTTGAATTAATTTTAGTTACACCAACATAAATTAAAAATATATATTAAACAAAATTTGTTAATAAGAGAACAGATACGCAGAAGAGCACCTACAGTATCATATTAAAAGACACTTATGATGTAAGTTTTGAATTAATAAAAATCATAATTGCTTAAAAAACGTCCGCTAGAGTTGAGGTGCTATAAGTGTTCTTATTAGGAATGCAGATTGCACCGGCTATTTAATATTGCTTTGTTGTTTATTTTAATATTTTTGTCGAGCATTGCACTTCTAATTTTATTCTCTTCTGCTTGCGATGTTTTTTGCAAGTCTGTTAGTTTAATTATACTATATTATTGTTAGCTAATCAATAACAATACAAGTTTTTTTTTTAAATAATATATTATTAATTAATATTGAAATATTAAAAGTATTTAGCGGCAGCGAGGGTTAGTTAGCTTATATGCCGCTCATATGGTGGGTGTACTCTGCCGTATATTATTTGTGAAATTGTTCAACGCTTTAACCGCTTCGGCATTCATGGTTTCAGAGACAAATAAACGAACATTAATCATCTCGCTTCATTTCATCACTTATACTCGAAAGTACCGTCGGCCTGCTAGAACCAGGTTGGTGAGGTCGATAGAGTATAAAAACGCTAATTTCATTAAAAGTATTTTATAAAGTGCAATTAAAAACAAAATAATAAATAAAATCTGATATAATTCGTAATAACCAAATAATTCTATTTTTTAACTAATAAATCTACTGATAGTGTTACCTAATTTTTTTCCTTCAAACAATAAGGCGCATTATTGAAGTAATAGGTGTGTACCTTCATAAATTTTAAATTGTATTCTTAAACTTTCACATTGTTATCCTTAAATCACATATAATGTAACGCTATACATTTATTTTTGGGATCATCCGATTACCTAACGATGAAAATGGTAAGTAATTTATGTGCTGGATCTAAAGTAAATGTATTGTGGGTGTTACAAATACCATTTTAATGTAACCAACTGATTGTGTAGTAAGTTAATGTTGTTTAAAAACAAAATTGCTTTCTATTCCAATAATTAAATAGAACTTTATTTTATTTTCTAATTGGTATTTTGTATAGTGTATAGTTTAAATATAATAAACATTTTAAAAACTTACTCTGAATTTGTATGTGTGTATGTCTCCCAATATGCAAGTAAATGTATGTATGTGTATCTAGGTGTTTTATTTATAAGAAAAATCATTTATCATTTTATAATGTTATGTATACAAATAAAATAAAATAATTGAAGTTACCCGACATCCTTGTAAAACTACAATAGGGTAAAACATAAATTCCTTCATGTATTTCGCATAAATGCCTATTTTATTTAATTAATACCAAAAAAATAAACATTTAATAAAAATTTTCACAGTGATTCAATAAAAATAGCATCACATAAAGTCAGAACAGACGCAGGAATGTCGCATTGCCGGTAGTATTTAAATTTTACTTAATGTGCTCTAATTCATAAAACTAAAACAATTATCAATTCATGCGTAAAGTTTCTATTTGATCAGGCTTAATAAAAAATTAAATGTTTATGCAAAATAAATGTTACATAATTTTGTGCGTGAAATATTATGTCATAATGCAATAAATAAGTAATTAAAAAGCGTAATCTCGACGTTGTAGAGCGGATCCGCTACGCTTCCTAAATTAATTCGCTCCTTCTTCGTCGGTATTGTTCGTGTTTTTTTTTATTTATGAGATTGCGGCAAATACAAATTTGTAATGGTTATATCATCTTTAATACCCATGCAATAACAAATCATAAATATTGTATGTAAATTTCCATTATTGGTTAAACTACATAAATGCATTAAAAAACTGTTTGCAATTGGCAGCGAAGCATGATATATTGAATAATTTGTTGAGAAGCTTCATTAAATCCGGAACAAGAAGTAATTATTATGAGTTTTTAAAACAATTCTCATTGCATAATTCTGGAATTACGTGATAATAAATTATCGTAACAAATCGATTGCAGTTTCCTTCTTGTTAAGCCGGAACTTTTTTATTTTAGTCATGAATAAACATTAAATGTACCGAGTTAATAACGCTACTTTTCATATTTGTAAAATACTGACTTTTTAAGGTATTCTTGAGCGATTTTAACGTATTTCTAATTTAAAAAAAAACTGTCTTGTACCATATTTGATTGTCTATAATATTAATTTATTCATCAATGTTTAAATTAATCACACATTGTGTACATTTATGTAAAAAAAATTGCAATCTCTAAAGTACTTCTAAAATCCATTTTTTTGGTATAGCGATCAATCTCTTTGGCGTTCTATCTTTATATTGGCAAAACGTGAACGTATTTTTGTCATCTTTGGAATAAGAGTGAGTTGCATGAGTCAATACAAAGGCTAGAACATCCAAACTGTGTCGAGTTTATTCAAATATTTGATTAATAACAATAAATTAAATTAGGTTTGATTTTATATAAATAATAATAATAATAATTTTAAGTATGTATTTCACTGTATTGTAGCAATATAGTCTTCGGGTAGAGCCGAATCCTTCTACAAACAAACTAAGGCATTTTTTGCGTGTATTATTTAAAATTTGTTTTGTTTTTACTATATGTCAATACTTTCTTGCAGACCTCTCCGCTCAGTGTAAGACAATATTGTCAACAATAATAAATATTATGAATACACTAACACCTGAGATAAAATGGTTGTAAATATACAAAAGTCTTAAAATACAAGACATTCTTTAAAAAACTAGAAGCATACTTTAAAAAATATCAAGTACAATACAATCAAATTACCTTACTGACTTATAGACAGCTTCCTTTGATATATTGCAACTCAAAAAACAATGATAAAATTAGAAATACATTGATATTGCACAAACATCTTATTTATTTAGTTAACGATGGTAGACGACTTAGATGTTGTCAAAGAGAGTGCAAATAAAAACTTATGTAAATGAGGACCTATCGCGATAACTGTTAATTGTGGAATTATCATCAGTCGTGTTCAAAAAAATACAGAGATATCAAATAATTGATGAAGATAATGTTCAGTGTTGTAAATATAATGTCATTAAAACATAAAAAAAAGTCTTTTAATCGAAAATAAACTGCTTAAAAAACTTATCAAAGATATGGAAGATAAGTATACTCTTAGCAAAAAAAGTAATATCTTACTTAAGTTTAAAATAATTACTTTAGAAAAAAGGTTAAGTAAATGTAAACAACCAAACAGCAACAGCGACATCTCTGGTCCGATAATAAAACCAGCAAACAACTGTAAATAAAAATCAGAAAAGCACAAATGTACTTTACCAACTAACAAGGCAAAACCAACTTACGCAAACGTAACAACAGATGTCAATACTTTAAAGCTAAATCAATAAATAAAACTGAAAATACAATAAATAATACTCAAAAAATTGAACAAATTGAACGTGATGGAGTTATATACAAACCAAAAAAACATGTTATAATTGAAAAAGCAATCAATACAAATTATTAAATCATCTGAAAAGATGGGTCATTTACATATATGTGGATAACATGTAGATACAACAGAAAGTAATATTGAAGATTATTTAAAAACCAAAAATTTTACAAACTTAAAATGTAAAAAGTTAAAATCCAATTGGCCAGATGAATATTCTTCACTCCAATTGTCTTTTTAAATTAATGATTTAGATACTATTAAAGATCCTGAAGTATGGCCAGTAGGTGTGAAAATAAACAGTTTTTTCTTTAACACCAATACCATAAAACCAATAACGTAAAAGAAATCCATTCTTCTTTTTCAGATAACACAAATATAAATAATATCTAAATAACTTCTATAAAATTGTGCATATTAATGCTCAATCTATAAGTAATAAATATGATGAGCTGGAATTTCAAGCTAAACTTAAGGATCCAACGTGTATATGCATAACAGAACACTGGTGTGTTGTAGATGCAACAAACATTATTAACATAACTGATTAAAACCTAGTTACTGGATTTTATAGAAAAGATCATACACATGGTGGTGCTCTCATCTTAGTCAAAAATAATATTAAAACTGAAGCAATTTCATTAATTAATAATTATTCAATCGAAATGAAAATTGAAATGTGTGGAATTTCACACAAACTTGACAACAATGATTGCACAGCAATCCTGGTTATTTACAGACCTCCTAGTGGGGACTTAAAGATATTTATGAACAACCTAACATCAGTTCTAGATATATTAATTACAACATACAAATATACAGTACTTACAGGAGATTTAAACATTAATGGCATAAAAAACAGCTTTAAAAAAAAAGCATTATTTGATATTTTTAATTCATATAATCTTAGATACTATAACCTAGGTCCAACACGAATATTTACAAATAAAAATAATCAAACTTCTATCTTGTGACAGATTATCCAAAATCAGCTTGTAAGCTGGAACTATACAACACTCATATTGCAGATCATCTTAGTCACAAACTGACTTGTGCTGTTAAAGGAAAGTTGTTAAAAATATCAATAATTAATTAAAAAAAACTATTAATAAAAATAATATGTTAATCTTAAAACAGACGTTTGCTAACTGCGACTGAAATCAATTACTACACAATCAGCTTATAAATATAAACAATGCTTTTGACACTTTTCAAGAATATCTCATAGATAACTAGGAAAAAATGTATAAATATAAACCTACTAATAATATGTTAAAAAACAAACGGATGGATAACACCAGAAATTAAGTTTTTTAGTCAACAACTAAAAACACTCTTTTCGCAGTACAAAACGTTGAACACGTTGGAGTCCAAAACTCATTATTTTTAAACAAAAAAGACATATAGAGCTAAAAATACTTATTTTAACAGATTAATAAATAGACTCGGAAATAGAATCAAAAATACATGGCAATTTATAAATACTCAACTGGGAAAAAAAACAACTAAAAAAATTGAATTGAACAACATTTCAAAAATAATAAAACCCGCTGACGTCAATAAATGATCACTTTAGGATTATTTCATCGGATACCTGCTCAACATCAAAAACATCTACCTGCGCATCAATGGTTCTTCTGGAAGTTAGTGAATGTGACATAAAAAAAGTTATTTATAATTTAAACAATAAAGTGTGTGCGGTAGCTAGTGTTTTGTCAACTCTTTTAAAATCATTTATAGATGAATTAATCCAACCAATAACATATTTGGTAAACTTGTCTCTGTCATTAGCAACGTTTCGACAGAAACTGCGACTGCTGAGTTTAAGTAAATTTTGTTTATAATAAACTAGGCAAAGGAGATTATGTAGTTGGCTTGTTTTTTGATTTTTCAAAATCCTTCGATGTAATGGATATCGATTTTTTGTTTAAAGGCTCTGTGTTGGAACTTTTAATGTTTTTACTTTTTGTAAATGACTTGCCTCAACATATTAATAGTGACGGATTTATTAGCATGTATGCAAATGATACTTCAATTGTTGTATCAGCACGAAGCCCTGAACTACTCTTGCAAAAAATTGTATTAGCTCGCAAACAAATTATTAAGTATAGCACTGCTAATAGACTGATAATAATTGAAAATAAAACAGTGTACATACAATTTACAAATAAAAAACTGCCTTTAAACAATTATTTTGAAGTAAATAACATTAAACTGTCTAAATCTACCAAATTTCTTGGATGCATTATAGACAATCATTTATGTTGGGATAATAACGTAGACCATATTTAATCTAAAATTAATACTGCATACTTTTCTATTCTTAAATTGAAAAATAAAGTGGATAGGAATACACTGTTAAATATGTACTACTCGCTAGTGCAGTCTCACTTAAAATATAATATATTGCTCTGGCGAAGAGACATGCATTTGCATAGGTGTTTTATAATGCCAAACAGAGTAGTACGTATGATTTATAACATCAAACCTATGGATTCGTGCAGAATGACTTTTGTAAAAGAAAATGTTTTAACAGTACCTTGTATAATTATATATGTAAAAAATAACATGGATGCATTTACAACTTGTGGTGAGCTTCACAGATATGATACACGCAATGGAAACTTATTAAGAACTGAGTCGCATAAATCCACTATGTTTGAAAATAAACCTAAACACAATTCTATACAATATGCTTCCCACGTGTATTAAAGAAATTAATGTTTTTTTGTAGGTTTAGACAAACTGTAAAATCTCTGTTAATTCAAAAATGTTACTATACAATCAACGAATATTTAACAGATAACATTAATCTAAAACACTAAGTTTTGTATCTAGCTAAGTAAGCTAATCTATTTTATTTTGTACTTTTGTAATATGTATGTATTTTTGTTATATGTATGTATTGCTATTGTTTGACTTATCATATGCACATGTAGTTGTCTTAAATGATTTATTAAAAATGCGCAGAAAACCTTTTTATTGCATAACATAAGGACAAAAACTAATTTATTTTATAAATTTTATCATAAATTGCATAGAAAACTTTTTATTTTATAAAATACAGTTGCAATAAAAATTATTTTAACTGAAATAAACGTACATGACTTATCTTCTAACTGGAAGCATACCAACGATCGTGGGTTTAAATCTCACAACTAAAATCATTTCAAACGCATAATACGCTCTCCCACTCCCCAACTCGCCTTGTAAGCGTGGGTTTTATGACTAAGGTCCTTTTCTGGTCTGGAATAGATGAATAATCTCTCCAGTGGTTTGGAATGCACTCAAAACTGTAGGTCCACCCGCAATGTAATGCCAGCAATAGCAAAGATAAAGAAGAATTTATCTAAAAACGTAGTAGTTGCAGATCTTAAAGCAGACTTTGATGCAATATTTTTCGGTGAATTTTCAATCATTATTGCACTCTCAAGCAACCAGTTTACAAATTTCAAAGGTAAAATCATTATTTGTTTAAGATCTTTACAAAAGCTTCCTAATTCTATTGCCTAACATGACAAACTTATTAGCAACAGATACTCCAAAGACATTTTTCAGATTACTTTACTCATAAACGTTACAACCCAAGATTCTGTCACAACCATTGACAATTTTAAATTAAAGCGAGTTGGTCCACAAAAGCAACTAGTATTTTTTCTCAGCCGTTTTAGAAGAGAGCATCCGATTTATTTAAACGGCTTATAAAGTTTACAACCAAATCGTTGATTTAATTAGAATTAACTCTCTAGTGGTTTCTGATTTGTTGTCGCCTATGCAAAACTTAATCTTATTAGTTAAGTTTTAGTTTTTACTATTGCTACCAAATTTGATTATCAATAATTTAAGTTATCTAACTTAGACCAATATTTTGCATTATTGAAGAAGCAATTGTTTATGTCGTGTTATCAACTATGAACAAATTGCACATCAATTAGGTTGTTCTTATTACTGATGTCAACTTAAACCTGACTACAAACCTAATTTGATCAAATTTCAACAGTTTGCTTCTAAAATATGAAACTTAAAAAAAATTAATATGCAAGAATGCATAAATTAGGACAACTTACATAATAAATGATTTGTTAGAAACTAACTAATGCACCAAAAAACAAATAAAAACAAGAGGCAAAGAAGAAAACAGTTTACATAATAAACCAAAAAATTATAAAATATTTACTTTGATAAGAATATAAAAAAAAAACTCAAATTTATGACATAAATATAATAATAACGGTATTTAATATTTATTTAAATAAAACATTTAATTATTCACATAACTTTTTTGCGCATTAACGTTAACACATAGTTAGCTATAATTAACGTTAAATGTTGCCAGTCTATTTCGCCTTGAGAGTTTGCTTGGGTCTTACTTACAGTTTAGCTTACAATTAAGACTAACCTTTTTTTTTTGTTTTATTTAAACGAAAGCAATAAATAATAAAAAAAAACAAATAAGTGTAGACTAGTTGCTCGGTTACTTCCAGAAAAAAATTCAGTCAGTCAGTTCAGCCAACTCTCCGGTCACTTCCATTTTTCTAGCGTGGATTTAGAGAGAAAAACGTACTTTGTCACAAAAATTATAAATCTTGACAATGTTACAATATTTTTACAATTAACATGACACAATTTTAAATCAGCTATTATCAATTAAAAAAAAATGCACAAAACGCCCTGAGATGCGGTGATTCTACAACGTAAGCAAAATAAGCAAACAAAACCACCGACACCGACTAGAAAATCCCAGCTCCAAAGTTCGCCTAAAATTTTGAAAACCCTCCAGGTGGTGACTTCAAATTAAATTGTTTAGCTACAACCAACGCACAATTTCAAACAAAGTTAAGCGGTGATCCGGTGATTTATCAAAATCAGCAAAAAACTAGTAAATAAGTTTTATAATCTTGCCAATTCAACTAATTACCTTTAAAATGAGTACACAATGTCAAGCATAATTGCTAAAATAAAAGATGACGGCGCAGTCAACATATTGTCAAGTATTATATAAGTTATCAGAAACTGGAAAACGCATTATTGCATTCTCATGGTAAAAAACGTGATCCCCATAGTTAAAACCACTAAACAACTGCTTAAACAAAACAATAAAAAGTCCTCTTTTGAGTTCTACAGTAGATTGCAGTATTTGCTAATTACAGTTGTAATACTTATCATCTCACTGTCAAGATTTACATAAAAAATATTATTTGGCAAATCTATTTTAGTAAAAATGATCTGATTGTATTATTACATGGGGGCTGCAAGACCCTATTGGTCCGCAGATGTAATGTCAGTAGTAGCGTGTATACGGTTGATACAGAAGAAAAAGAAAAAAAACTAATTTATCTAAGAAACTAGTAATTGCAGATCTAAAAAAAGCAGACATTGATGCAGTACTAGCCGGTGAGTTTTCTATCATTATTGCCCTCTCAAGCAACCGGTTTACAAATTTCAAAAGTAAAATCATTATTTGTTTACGATCTTTATAAAAACTTCATAATTCTAGAACTTAGTATGACAAACTTATTGCTACTACAACAGATACTCCAACGATGATTTGCACATTGCTTTACGCATAAACGTCACAACTCAGGCGTCTGTTGCAATCATTGACAATTTTAGACCAAAGTGAGTTGGTCCACAAGACCAACTAGTAATTCTCATCCATTTTAGAAGAAAGCCACCGATTTATTTAAACGTCTGGTAAAGTTTACTGCCAAGTCGTTGATTTAATTAAACTTATCTTTTTTGTAATAGAAAAATCAACTAAAGCCAATATATCCAATTTAAATTTATACTTTGCAATGTTTTTAGACAAATTGGTTTCTGATTTGTTATGCAAAACTTGATCTTATTGGTTAGGTTTTAGTTTTTATCTCATATATCAAAATCAAAAAGGCGCATAAGAAACCATAAAGCATGATGCACTATTATAATTACACTTGAAATTAATAGATACGAGCTAAGAATCCTTTTGAAGTTAAAATCATTGATAAATACAATTAAACTATCGGGAAACCTAATGTAAGTTTAAATATAGTCGACTATAAAGAAATTAAATTTAACATATCAAAAATTTGTTTAGCTCACATGAAAAAAGAACAATAATCTATAAACTAATTAAAAAATAAATAAAAATAAAAAGAACCTGTCGTGCACAAACAAAATTAAACATAGAATTAAAACTTCAGATGAAATTCCGGTGCACATAAAGTTTTTTAGCTAACTGAAAATACATAAACAAAAGTTTAACATTAGATTTTAGATAGATACCCCCTTCTATAACTGATAGACTGTTGGACAAACTTGATGGTTGCCAATATTATACAACGTTCGACTTAGCCGCCGAGTTCCATCAAATCAAAATGAAAGAATATAATATTTATAGCATTTATTACAAACATTTCAAATTTTTGCAAAAGCCTTAAGAATGCTTTTGCAATCTTCCAACAAGTAATGAATAACATCCTAAACGGAATTCAAATCAACAAGTGTCTAGTTTATCTAGACAATATAATCATATTAAGCACACAGAACCTTGGAAGTTAAACAAATATTAATTAAACCTTCTCAACACTCAGTATGATCAATTAACATCATTACAAAATGACATCAAAAAAATAAGTAAATTTGATATTTATGAGAAAAATATAAATATGTCAGTTCTAAAGAGTATAGAATTAACAATTTTCTTTCAATGCCCATTAATACAAACACAAATTTGAAATCTATTTTTTAAATTCTGTCCCCACTAAACACAGATCTGAGTACGTCACTATAATATCAAATGTGAAATATTTGTTGACATCATAATCCAAAAATAAAATATGACCTTGCATGACTTGTGTATTCAAGGTATCAAATAATATCAATATCCAGCACACCTATTAATTAAAATAAATGCAGTACCAAATGCCAATACATCAAACAAAACATCTAGACAAACCATTTGAAAACAATCCCCAAAACTAATTAAAAATCTTTTGGAAATCCACAAGTAATCAACAATCTCAAATTGGTATTAACTAAAATTAATTTCAACAAATTAAACATCAAATTAAAAAAACTGGATCTAGAAGCTGTTCCAACCGTTCTATCAATTTCTATCACCGTTAAATAAACAGACATATGGTCGCCAACCTCCTGTGAGAAAAAGGCGCTGGAAGAAGAAAAAGAAGTTAAATAAACAGACAATCTAACTTATAAGTAACTGGACTCTTAATCAATAAAAGTATCGAGAAAAGGAAAAACCACCTTCAAGGTGAAGCTGTAATGCAACACCTAGGCACCAATTTTAAGAAGAAGACTTAAAACGCATAGAACAAAAATTCAAATAAAGATTCCCGGAATTGTGTAAACTGCTAATAACAGAAAGCAAAAATAAGCAGCACACGGCATACATAAAGCTTACAATGGAAATCTCAGAAAAAAACGACTATAAAAAATCAGATAGGTACGAATTTGGACTAACGGCACAGGGACAACCAATAGAAACAAGCCGGATCATAAAAGCGTTGGAAACACTAAAGAAAGCCGCAAACAAAAAACAGACAAAAATTAATATACCAGCACAAAAAAATATTAGCGGAGAAACAATGAAGAAAGTGGTAAAATATGCATTTAGAGGAACCGGCACAAAACTAATAATACATGTACAAAAGACAACACAAAAGAAGACCAAAACACTAGAAAAAATAAGACAGGTACCTAGAAATTCCACAAATATGAAAACTGTAATAGCCAAGCCAGCAGGACAGGAGTACACTGATATTCTCAAAATGGTAAAAGACACAATCCAAAAAAACAAATTATAAAGTAAAAATGGCAAAAAAGTAACAAATGTGACCTCATAAAGTCATTTAAAGAAAGAGAAGAAATGTGCCAAAAGAGTAGGCAAACTTATCACAAAAAAAATAGAAATTATGCATGCGATTACACAGTTAAAAACCACAAAGCAATTGTAAAATCAATCAAATCGGCACACGGCAATAACAAATAGCTATAGTTTAGTTATGCAAAGATGCAACATAGACCCTGATAAAAACCAAAAAAATTAAAACTGGATGGATGAGCTGCGGAGTTATAGAACGGGTTACACTAATTAAATGTTACAAATGCCAAGAAAATGAAGAAAGATACCTCAAGAAAAAGAATACTGCCCAAGTTGCAAAAAAGAAAGCCACATAATAGATAATATAAAATTGCCAACCTATAAAAAGCTAGTGGATCAAGAAAGGCAAAAATACAGTAAGCAAAAGATGCACAAAACTAAATTAACGTCCTCCAAATAAATTTAAATCGGTGCAGGACAACACATGACTTGCTGCATAAAACTACCAATAAAAAGAAAACAGACTTTTTCATTTTAAGCGAACCAAATAGAAACATTGCCCCAAAACAAAACTGGTACGTTGATAAAAACCTAGACACAGCCATAACAGTCGTGACTAGAGAGTTCAAAGTGTACAAAACAAGGATACGTATGGATAGAGTTGACGGATAAAACTATATATAACTGATATAAATCCCCAAACGTAACCAGCGAGTATATTGAAGATTTATGCACCGACAGAAGTCCAGCATTAAAATACAAAAAAAAAATGTATTATAAGAATATTTTAACGCCAAATCGGCAATCTGAGGCTCGGCAAAAAATAATCAGAAAGGAGATATACTGACCAAATGGGAATCAGAAATAGATTTTGTAGTGCCAAATACTGGCAGTAATACTATACATAGATGTTAACTTTGTCGCAAACACTATTGCGAACAGGATAATAGATTAGAGGGTGCTGAAAGAAGAAAATTTCTCAGACCATAAAAATATAACTTTTGAGATTAGACTGCTGCAAAGTCCAGAAGGTAAAGTTAAAAAGCAAAAAGGATGAAATTGTCTAGCAAAAAAACTAAGGCTATCAAAGTAAAACTATGGCAGAGAGTTTGGGAATGCAGTGTACAGCCTAAAACACCACAAACGTTTTTAAAACTTATTAGTGACACCTGCAATGGGCTTGGCACAAGAAATATCAGAATAAAATCCAACGTATTGGTAGACATCACAAATTGCGGAAATCCAGAGAAAATGCTTAGCAAAAAAAAATAGGTCACGGACAAAAACGCGCAAGCAGTACGGAAAAAAAAGAACTGCAGAAGAACAATACAGACAACAAAAAACGCAGCTCAAAAAGCCATTAACATCGCAAAGCAAATATCTTGGAATAAAGACATAAAAAAAGCAGAAGATGACATTTAGGGGAAAAGTTACCAAATCGCAACCAGCTCACTCCTCACAAGACCACAAATTAACATCCTAAAAGAAGTAGCTGCTAAAGAAGCAAAAATGCTTTTTCCTGGATTCGTAGCACACTAAACATCCAGGAGCTTCCTCTCTTTACAGTTACCTCTTAACCAATGTAGCTGATAAAGTAAAACAAACAAAAAAAAACACACGGGCCTGATGGAATACCTCCCAGAGTTGTAAAAATGGTAGCTAAATTACTAACAGAAGACTAATAAACAAGCTGTTACAAACCGGCAAGTTTCCACAGATCTGGAAAACCGCCTGACTAGTACTGCTGGAAAAACAACGCAAGCAAGAGGAAGATATAACCAACTTACAGACCACTTTACCTATTAGACTGCATGGGAAAGCTAGTAGAGCAGATGCTAAAAAGCAAGATACTGGAAGAGCTGGAAAAAAACTGGAGGTTCACTTATGTCACAATATGGGTTTGTAAAGAGCAAGTCAACGGTCGATGCAATGGAAAGAGTGCTAGAAGAAGTAGACAAGTCAAAAAATAGAGAGTGGCAACATTGGAAGCTATGTCTACTGGTGACAATAGACGTTAAAAATGCCTTCAATTTGCGCCTTGGAAAGGTATTTTCAAGTCTCTAAAAAAAAAAAACATCTCACCATACCCGCTAAAAATAGTAAAACAATACTTTTTTCAATAAACATTCCTAAAGGGGAAGTAGATTTCCAAAAAAGTCACAAACTGTGCAATACAGCAAACCACCTGCGGAATAAAGAAAAACAGACTTGAAATAGCTGCGGAGAAAACAGAAGCAGAGCGATACTAGAAAAATAAAAAAAAGTTACCGTAGAAGTGCTAGGCAAAAATATCACTACGAGTCACAAGATAAAATACTTATGAGTGACTTTTGACTTTGAGGCAAAAATTAAAAAGTACATAATAAACACTTGCAAGAAAGCAGTATGTAACATCTGCCAGAATGCTTGCCTCCTGCCAAATATACAGCGTCCCACAGCACAAAGAAAAAGTGTGTTAACGCATTTAATAATTCTATAAGCCGCCCCATCTGGGCAAGAGGCCTGACACACCAAAAATACAAAAATATGCTACTAAAAGTGCAGCAAAAGATGACTATACGCGTAAGCAATCCTTGCAGTTGCGGACATGCCACCTATAAACCTTCTGGTAAAAGAAAAGAGCTGGTATAGAAAAAACCCAGAAGATATGCTAACTTTAAGGGGCAGTAATTGTTGTAATGTACATGCAAATTCAATGGAAAAAAACAGAACAATGAGTAAGGAAAATTCATAGAGTAACAAACTACTTCATGAGTGTTTTGAGGCGTATCTCAACAGATTTACGACAAAAGAGACTTCAATATGTGCCTACCGTCATGATACGGATGATGAGAACCACACGTTCTTTAAATGCCCGCAATGGAACGATGAACAGCAGAAACCCAAATAGGAAAAGCTTTAACATCATATCCACGATGGTAAGAGATATAATTAATGAAGGCAAAAAATAATAAAAAAAAAAAAACAAAGAAATGGCTCAACAAGAGATGTAAGAGACAACCGGCATGATAAAGTCATACCTGATTTCACAGAGTGGTTCAGTGAGACCAATTTCAACCTTTCTAGCAAATCCAAAACCTAAAGAATAAGGAATTATCTACCGTACACATATACACCGTAAACGGACAACTATGACAGCCTATATCTTGTTATGCACCTGTGTGTCTCTGGCAATACCATTCAAAAATTATTTAAAGTGTAATGACTAATGATAATTAAGTTATACTTTGTTAGTAACCGTTATTTTATTTTAGTTGTTCGTATTTTTAAAAGCAAAAATAGCTTACAAAGTAAAATAATTTATAAATTTAATAACAATAATAATAATAATAATAATAATAATAATAATAATAATAATAATAATAATAATAATCATCATCATCATCATTTTATTACACAAAGACTGTTAACTACATATTTTTACATACATAACTTATAGTAAAGTGGAATACGTCAAAAACTTAAGTATTAAATTTGTTTACAATACTTCTATACTATATTGTTCACATTTTAAGATATACGTATATACTTTTATATTGATTGTAGCTGCAAGCTTGTTTAAATAGATTTGGTAAACAATTATACATTTTAATTGACATATAAATTGATAAATATTTTGTTATATTCAGTTTGTTTAGAATATATATTATATCCAATCGTGTATTGTGTGATTGAGTTTTACTATGATCGGTATATTTATTTTTATTTTTAAATTTAAATAATAACAATTCATATATATATATATATATATATATACAATCCGTAAACGTTTAAAATATTAATTTTCTTTAAAATCTTTTCCGCGAATTTAGATAAGGAATACGAATTATTCTAATTGATTGATTTTGTTGAATATTTTTTAATTTAACTTAGTACTGCTGCTCCACCTTATTATCCCAAATGATAATAATATAGACTAAAATGATGCATACTATACACATTGGAGTTGTTGAATATCCACTTATTTTTTTAGTAATCTAAGTGAAATTAAGAAACATTTGAAAATTCAAAATTATAATGTAAACGAACAATTAGATTCATATAATTCTCCAATATTATACATATATTATGTTGTTTAAATAAATTTAATTAACAATAAATATTTAAATAATTTTATCAATAAATCACAAATTAAAATATATTACATCAATAATGCTGTTAAAATGGTGAAACTAGTTTATAGTAACAATTTATTAAAAAAATTCCTTAATAGAATATTATAATTTGAATATAAATTTATTCTATAAAATTAAAAACCTATTATATTTAATTGTTGTATTGATAGATATTCATAATGCTTTCCGGACATTTGTTTATTGTTAAAGATGATTTATGCTCCGTTTAGTCTATTTATTTTATTTATAAAATATAATTTTGTTATAATGATAGATAACGCTCATATGCATAATCCTTTGAAATATTTCTGTTTAAACTGGTAAGGTCGACTGAATTAACCTACTTGGGAATCAGTTTTAGCATAATAATCAATTCAAGTTTTGCACAAAGCTAAACATGTGCGTGTGATTGAAAACACAGTAAACTTGAACTGGTCTCAATGATGCAACTGCAAAGCATTTCAGAATAAATTAGTATTGCAGAAAAAAATAAAAGATTGCTTCAACTGTATTAGTAGGCATTTACCGTCTGTTCCAGTGCGTACATAACTTTTCTCTAATTGGATAGATAAAAAAAGCGTAATCAGTAATTGTTCACCTGTTTTATATTATATTGCAAACAATGATGAAATTATTTCAGTGTAAAATAAGACTAAATTAAATATAATATAAAAAATATTAGATAATAAAAACCGTGTAGTCTCATTAATGGTACTTTTATTAAATTAACTATAACATAAATTCTTTAAATCTTAGAGGTACTGATAAGTGATTAGGTTGTAGCATATGTAGTTAACTCGCCAGTTAGCTAAACATGCAATTAACTTTGACTATGGTTCAATGCCGCACGTGTTGTACGTTGTTAACTAAACTAAATTATTTTTATTTATTTCTCAAGTTGATGGGAGTTTTCTAGATTTATGTTTTGCGCTTAAATGTTCAGTTTTCTAAAGTTACTTGATATAAAAAAAAAAAAACGTGTGCTCTGTTATAGGTATTATAATATATAATTTAAGTAACCTTTAATTTTGTAAATTAATATTAGATATTATAGTATTGCGGATACTCAAGGCCTCAAGATAAACGAGTTCATTAAGACTTGTTTAAGCAAACTCAAGATTAACTGCGATGGTCCAACCAGGCCTAGTATTAAAAACATTGCAAATAATTAGAAATATAAAATGTTCTGGTTGTAATTAATTAAAAAACAATCATTTACATGTCATTCATATTAACTCATTGCTCAATTGTTTTCAAAAATATCACGTTTTTGTAGCAGAACAAAAATTTTATAATTTAATAAATGAATCTTAGATACGCATGAATTAAATAATTGCATATAATTTATTAAAATTCAATATTGATATTTGCGTTTATCTGATTTGAAAGTAAATTTAAATAACTTGTTTAATTATTTAAGTTAAACTAAACAATTTAACTATTATTTTATTAAAAATATAATAAATATGTCAGGTGACGTTGTTTGAACAGATCATTTACTTCTTATTTACATATTAGTAACTAACAATAAAATTTTTGATAAGAATCAGACTACTTGTTATATTACTCTAAAAGAAGTATGGTAGATATTATACATATCAATTTAATTTGGTAGTACTAGTATTATATTTGTCAGCATTCATTAAACTAATAATTAGAAACAATCATCATTAGTTATCTGCTTGTTGCAAATATTAAGTGCCTATTCTCAATCACTCGTAATCCTCTGCCCTTCTCTTCATATCATTATATACTTGTTCTTTTCTCAGACGTCTGTCATCGTGCCACTTCTTTATTTTTTAGGAACACCTTCAATAATGTTTCTCAGCAAACAATCTTTTTTTATCGCATCCTCTCTTTGTATTTAGTCTTGATTTTTCTCTTCCAATTTTTTTTTTTTTAATTTTATCCAATTACCACCATTCAATCCATGATTTGCATCCTCAAAAAGCCCACTCCAAAAAAACATTTTCTTATCTGTTTACACAGTTTAAGCACTAACTTGCTACTCCAAATATTGTTCTTTCACCTAAAGGATTCTTTTGCAATTCCTATACGTACACATATTTCTTTTCCGTTATCCAAATGTCTGTCAAGCTTAGTACCAACGTACTTACACCTTTCTACTTGGTACAGTTTACCACTTTTTACTTACATATACCTCTATAGCCTATATCTTCAACCACTCAAATATTCATTATCTTCGGTATAGTCTTATTTGAATTTAAGTAAACGAAAGAAACATGATTTGATTTGTATTAACCATGTTTCTTTCATTTACTCAACTTTCATGTTTAACTAACATGTTCAAACTATCTAAATTCTGTGCAAACAATAAATAATAGATACTACTCTCATTTCCCCTTATTATAGATTTCTATTTCTAGGACCCAAACAGACAAATTCATTTAATCTGTAACAACATGTTTCAAATGACAGTATTAGTAAGTTTTTTAAACAAAATAAAAACTTATTAAATACAATATATTTAAACTCAGATACTTACATATATTTTGGAGTACCATTATCTAATCAATTCTAGTCTTTGTTTTTTCTAACAAACCGTATGTTCTGACTAATATTGATTCTATCAACTAATAGATAGTATTAGTTTAGTTTGATTTTATTCCTAATATGAAGTTGTTTAAATACCTTTAACTGGCAAACGATTATAAATGTGATTAGCCTCAAAATCTGTTGTCAAGATTTGATTTCTAAATTATGCAACGACAAAAAGCGTTTTTGTGTTCAACTATTTGATTTTGGTGCGGTGTGTAGGGTTCTGTTCTTTGAAAATCGTTGCGTTCTTTATTTAAACATTTCTTAAACTTATTTTTAGTATATTCACCACCACGGTAAAATCTCAGTAGTTTTGGTTTTATTCCAAACATAGTTTTAGTAATCTTAAACTTATTCTTAAAATGTTATAAATCTTTCAATAAAAAAAAATAGTAGTGTACTTCAAATAATCACCAATAAACGCTAAAAAAATGTATTAACTTCTAATACTCATAGAGCTCATATAAGTTTTCTATATAATGTACCAAATCCTATTTGTTTGTTATGTAATTTTATTTAACATTTGCAACTGTTAAAATGTATTGTCAATCCTCTTTTATTATCATTTTCACCTAAACTAGAAATAATTGTTGCAAATATTGATTCATTTTCTTCATTTAGCAATCTAAACGTTTTTATCTTCTGCCCACTGCAGTTACCAGATTACCATTAACCATGTTCATTTACAAACAAAAATCTAATTTTATTGTTTCACCTTATGCCATTAATTGTTAAAACAAGTCATCTTCATCTTTTTTAAGACTTTTGCGCATTATTTATTGCATATACCTGGTAAATCTTTTTCATCAATGTTTTTCAAAATTATCCATATTTTTTTGGCTGTTTTGCAAGCTTGTTCTTGCTTTTTTGCACATAAGTGCTTAAATTAAACAAAAAATGTTCTATTTATCCGTACAACTGCTTTTATTGTGTTGTACGGCCCATAACCTAAACACAGATACCTACAAATATTTTAAAGTATAACTTTATTGCATCTATTTAATAAATTACAACTACTGTGGTTTGTTTATTAGTATAAACAATATTTAGTTGAAATCTATTTCCAAAAAAACTTTTGTATAATTTTCTTTTGTGATGCAAAATCATTAAATTATTTTTAATTTTTGTTGTATAAAAATAATTATCTAAAAGCTATTAAAAATTATTTACATTTAATTTTGTGTTTACAGAACTTTTGTAAATAAAAACTGTTACAGTAAAAAAATAGTTTTCTATAAAAATATGTTATGTATCAGTCTTAACACTCTTTTTTGTCATACAAATAACCAACCAGTTGTTTTTGAAAGATTTAACTAAACAAGCAAATTAAAAATATTCATTAGTTTGCCATAACCTATCAGATAAAAATAATATCAATTTATAATATGTTCATTAAGATGGAACTAAAAATTTGTTGTTTTATTTTGATGTGCACCGGTCAAAATTATATTTGAATACTAAAAAAATAACATTCTCAAATGTTGGTGCCAATCTTTGTAAGCACGGAAACTATCAAACAAGAAGTAGAATTAAATCAATTCAAGCGACAAAAACGAACAAAAGTTCAAAAAATAAATTTGAAACAAAAGCGCGTCTTTACGATAATGCAAATTTTGTGCAAAAAATTTACCCGTTTATTTTTTTTAATATTAAATACAAACATATCATGGTTAATAAAAATTAAATAAAAAAAAAACTTGATTTAAAACAAAAATTTACTAAAAAATGCTTATTTCAAAAATTTTACAAAAAAAATCATTCATAATAAATAATTTTAATGTGTAGCAGTACCAAAAAGTGAGATACATTCTTACACGCAGAAATTTTAACTATCATTCATTTATAATTTCCAGCAGAACTATAATAATTGTTATATTAGAAAAATACTTTATTGCACAATCAAAAGTTTACTAAATTTGCAATACAATGAAATAATATTCTTAAATTTTTAATTTCAAAATTTATTAAACAACTGAAAATTTTAGATTTTCATTTATTTCATCTCACTGGAAATTTCAAAAATTTCAACTTCTACATGTTGCAAAAAAAAACAATTTGGAAAAAAAGTTAAATTGCTCAAACTATGCTCAATGTTTTATGACACTTCAAATATCATGCTTTTAAATTTAATAAATAATAATAAGTTTTATATAATTTGTTTGTTGTATTCTCAATATAATATATCACTATATATACCCAAAAACATAAAACTATGAGTCATATAACAGAAGTGTATCCTATGTATACGATTAAGTAGTTCCAAAACTACAAACTAATACAATTGATTTAAAAAAAAATGTAAAAGTATACATTTGTGTATGTTATTAATAATGCATAAGTTGCAAAAAAAAAAATCAATAAATTAAAAAAAAATACATAAAAAGGTAAAGCATCCAAATTAAAATAATAATCTGGCGTAAATACATGTTTTGGTTATAGCCTACAATCATCATTATGATCAATAATATGTTGATTATCTTGTATTACCAAATGAGATTCTTAAAGATCCGCCACCAAGATTTAAAAATTACGGATAGTAGCCCTATGAGCAACACATAAACATTTATAGAAATACTATTTTAGAGAAAAATAAGAAAAATAGTATACTCGCCTCAATCTCGTGTAAGCAATCAAAACTATTTTAATTATTTATTAGGGAACTAAAACTAGTCTTGCTATTTCCGTATACTATAGCAAATTCTGAAAAATATAACTTTTAGCTTAGTTGAATGAAGCTCCTAACTAAAATCCTGACGTATAATTTGTCGCAGTTTTGAAACCCAGCCCGTCAAAACAAATTAAAAAAACAGCTTTTATTAATTCAAAAGATTAGTCTAATACGGAATTAATGTCCATGTAACTACAACCACATTTAATATAAGAGAGTGAGTTATCAGTATCTTCAGCAAACGGAAAATCAAAATAAAAATTCTGAAACGTATGAAACTGGTCCAAATTAAGATCGGGATTACAGAAATAATAATTTAAAAAATTCCATTAAAATATAACAATAAATAATGAAGATATGTGAGAAAGTGTAAGAAAACACTGCATAATAATGTTGCAAAAAGTTGCAAAAAAATATAAAAATCTTATAAAAAACTAAATAAAAACTCTTTTTAAAAACTAATTGCAAATAAATGACTTATCGCATCATTTTTTTGGGACACAGTTTAGATTTTCTTCTACAGTGTGTAAAAATTGTATTGAATTATATTCAAGCGTTGTCTTGAGGTTGATTCTGTAAACCTTTATAATAGCGCAACTATTCTCCCCTTAATTTATTTTTCAAAAATTTCAGACAGATAAGCAGTAATGCAATTGATCTATAATTTAAAAAAATAGTCATCATATCTAAAATGTAGCTAGAATCTATTCTAGAGAAGTTTTTGAGTTACAGATTACAACAAACGCTTCTTTACTAATAATTAATTTTTTAATTTTTTAAATAGCCCTTTAAAACTAAAAAAATACATAAAATAATACCAAAAATGTTATTTACAGTTTTGTAAATAATAGTAAACTTTATACTTCATACTTTTCAAGAACCAAATCGACAAATATAACAAAGCCTCTTAAAATCTCTAGGTTAGAATCTATAACATCAATAGACAAAGACCTTAAAACGTCATCTAACTGGGATACTTTCAACTTGGTCAATTTTAAATCAAACAAAAAACTAAACTAGTTTTTTACTGTTTCAAAATCAAAATCTGAGATATCATTAGTACTAAACAACAATCTATATCTAAATCTTGTTCAATTTGTCTTTTATAGATTACAATCTTAGATAGTCATTTCCTATCTACCATGTAATACCATGATAAAGCTCCGAAAACTAAGATTTCTTAACACATGTAATTTTGTTTTATTTCTCTACAAGTTTTGCCTATACAGAATTAGTCAAAATTACCACAAAACACGTAAATAATTCTCAAAACGTAAAAAAATCAAAAAAATATTCAAACAAACGTGTTAAATAAACTAATGTTTTATTAATTAAAAATTATAATATTTCTATAATAAAATAGACACGCTGTATACTTTTACATTTTTTAATTATTAGAACTTACCTTAAAATTAAAAAAATGTAAAAACATACAGGTTGTTTATTTTATTATAGAAATTTGATTTTTTAAACTTTTTCAAATAAAACATCCTGTATATTTTTGGTTTTTTAATAATTTAATGATATGTTCTGTTATTTGTTTTTGATGTTAATGATTTTTTACCCGTTTAGTTGAAATAAATGTGTATGTTTGTAGGAAAATATTCTATATTTGAAGTTCAGGAGTTTGCTTAACTTAAAATAGATGCATTAAATAAAAACATTACTTTTACAATAAAACATTCCAAATTAATCTTAGAATCAAAAAATGTACCGTGTGTTTCATTGAAAAAAAGTTTACCAAATTTCCACAATAAGATGAAGACCCTGTATATTAATATAACATTTAAACAATAGTTTGTTTAAAACCAAGAAACTTTTGTTTGAAACCTTTTTTTAAATTTTTTTATGGTTGGAGAATTATTTAGGTGTTTGACTAACCATGTAAATAAAATTCTTATACGTTCTTGTATTAAATATTGTTATTAAGAATGAAAAAATCATTTAAAACTGAAAGTTCTAAATTCTATTGAAAAACATAAAAAACAAGTTATTCAAATCATTTCCGATCGAGAATTGACTGAAGGCTTAGATGCTTTACGACCTCGGCGTGATGTAAATCTTTATCTATAGATATTTTCATAGGCATTGTTTAATAAATATGGCTTTCTACACAAATATTTACTTTTTACCAGAGCTATTACATGTATAAGCTTCCAATTTTCATCCGCAATTATTAAAGGTTCAATATTCAATGTTTATAGTTTTGATAGTTCCAACAAGTGTAGTTTTTTTCGTAGAAATGCAAAAGTAGTTGTATGTTGTTGTGACATTAAGTAATTTCTAAATAACACATGTTAAAATAATAAAAAAAAGACGTATTTTAAAACCATCAATTATAGGTAGTTCTTATTCCAAATAAGAAGACAATATTTCAGAATCTTTTAAGCATAAATATACCTTTGCACATTGCTACTATAACAGAGAAAATATGATAATTTAAACTATCGCCTTTAATATGCAAAACTGATTCAACATGTGTTTACAAAAGATCGTTCTTTGTCCAATCAGTGCAATTACGCTGCCAATATGTAATTTGCTTCGTATATAACAAAATACAAACATTAAATTTAATAAAATAAAAATTTGAACCAACCAAGTCGTACTCTATATTGACAGAACCAACTTTTCAAACGTAAGGCCAATACTGCTTGTAATTTTTTTCAATTGCACAATTTATATCTTTATGCGTTGAAATAGTGCATGCCGAGTGAATACTTTTACAGTGTACACTTCATCTTTAAACCAGCCCCATAAACAATAATTTAGTGCTAAGAGGTCTGGAGATATTGGAGACCAACTAATAGAACCACCGCAAACAATCCAACGCCCTGAAAACCTTCTGTGGCATACTAGATAAACATTTTTAATTACGCAATAACTTACGCAATAAATAAACAAATAAAAATTAGATAACAACATTTGAGTTTTTTTACATTATTTTTACGCATGTAATACATTCCTGGAGTTTGGTCCGTTCCTCCCGACTCACCCTGTATAGAAAACATATAAACAATTATGAGGACTTCTTGTATCTAATTCAATTTCTAATGGAATAATAAATAATCTACATTAGAATATCGTTAACAACCCGCATCGTCTGTCCAAAAAAATGTGTTTATAAACCAATATTAAACTCATAAATAACGTCGTATAAAATGTGTTTCCAATCTTAATGAATATTTAAACTTTCTGTTATTACTATGATGGTTAATGAATAATTAACTATCTATAACGATATTACTAACATGCTTGACATATTTACCAATAATTATGATACCATTTAAAGTAAAATATGTATTTAGTTTTAAGATATACATTTTTTTATATTTTGCACAATTTATGATTATTCAAGACTGTACAAAAAATACTAGTCTATTTAATTGATTAATTGAAACCTCAAGAAGTATGTTTTCTGCAAAGATTTCTTACAATACGTTGTAACTAAACATTTAGATGTTAAGGATTAAAAAACAAAAAACAAAACAGGTTTATATTGTTTTCGATATAAAATTTAATTAATATAAATTGTATATTATGACTAAAGTAAAAGTAAAATACATGGTAAGTGTAGAGTTTAAATAATGAAGAAAACATAATGATAAATTTATAAATTCCAAAAATTTAATTAATATACACAACAAATTTTTTTATTTGTTTTGATATCTCTTTAATAGTGATGAACTCAAAAGTTCACCGAGGCATTATATAATGTAGCAACGCTAGACATAACAATGTCATTAGTAAGTTTTAATTTTATTAAATTATTTAACATAAAAATTATACGTATAAAAATATCTAATATATAAAATGATTAGAAAGTATTAAAAATGTTAATATTAAAATTATCTAATGACTATTGGTTCGGAAATAAATGCAAATATTTGAAATCGGGAACTGTATTATTATAAATTTAGTTTAGATGATACAAAACCAATTAAAATAAAGAATTTCTTCTCATTTAAAAATTAAAAGTGAAAGTGAATTGCAAAATATTTAATTAAATTCATTGGATGTATTGACTTTTCTGTATTCAATGACGCATCCGATAAAACAGGAAATTATTGCATATACTTTGTATATTAATGTGCAATGTTTAAAATACAAATAAATATATGCTCACATATATGTAAATAAATAAATCTTCACATTGATTCACATAATAAAAACAAAATCCATCACTAATTTGCCTTATTATTTTAACATAACATTTAATCCTGCGGTGTGCGACTCATTTCATTGCGTAACTTTAAGTATGTACACGATTCGTTTTCTTTTCACCTGATATTTAATTCATGGGATGCACAAAACGCGTTCTCTGTATACATGAATAAATCTATTCTTTTGTAATTCCATAGTATTGTAAATGCATCCATTCTAAGAATACGCTAGAACAATATCGATATTAATACAATATTTTTTATTATATGTTTAGAATGTCGGTATTTCTATTAAACATATTTTCTATTCTTAATTTAATTATTAGAACGTTTGCTAAATATATTTAAATAAATCCAATGGAATACTTCTCGTGATTTCATAAACATATGAGAGTTTTTATAAAATCCGTAAATACTAGCATTTTTAATAGTAATGATTAATTAATGAAATTTTTATTTCATTAATTTAATTGTTTAATTCTTTAAATATTTATGAAGTGTGATGCTGTGCATGGAAAAGTTTTGTGAAACAAAAAACAAAACTATATAGTCTAATACTTGGTAAAACATTTGTTCGCAAAATTTGTTAATATTATCATGGGATGTTCGTATTAGATGGGTTTTACAGATAAGTTACCAAGAGAAGCTAGAAAAGTACTCTGAAACTGGAAAACTGGCAAGGCGACAAAACAAGAATATTAGAGTGCTCAAAAGGTATACAAGAACAAATGCAAAAAAGTTAAGGCAATATATATAAAAAAAGAAGAAATAGAGATAATAGAAATACGTTCGGAAGAAGAAGCATGGAAATACATAAACAAAGAAAGAAAAAGCAGAAAAAGCAGAAAACAAAAAAAACAAACAAATTTTGATGGAAGACTGGAGGATACACTTCATAAAACTGTATGAAGAATCGGACAGAAAAACCGATAGACAGCCAATCACAACAGAACAACTGAAACAAGATGTAGATGAAATAACAAAAGAAATGATATGGAAGCAAATAAAAAAACTAAAAAAACAAAAAGCGCCAGGTATGGATGGAATACAAAATAAACCATGGATGTATGGTACGAAATATTTGATTGAGAGACTGAGTGAGATAATAAATGAAGTATGGAAAGAAAAAGGGTTTCCTAGTCAGTAGAGAGTAGGTTTTGTATGTCCGATACACAAAAAAGGAAATAAAAAGCTTGCAGAAAATTACAAAGATATAACGTTACTAAGTACAGCATACAAGATCTACGCCATGGTACTAGAAGAAAAATTAAATGGTGAACTAGAAATGAATGGAATATTGCCAGACTGACAGGCCGGGTTTAGAAAAGGAAGAGAGACTATGGATAATGTATACATACTACACCATATAGTAGAGAAGGAAATAGCAGAAAAGGAAAGAAAGTTGTACGCGTTATTCTTAGACCTAAAAGCGGCATTTGACAGTATGAGTAGAGAGAAATTGTGGATGAATTTGAGAAAAAGAGAAATAAATGAACACCTAGTAAAAAAAATGGAAGAAGTATACGTGAAAACAGTTAGCAAAGTCTGTATGAATGGCAAAATGAGTGAAAAGTTTTGGACTACAAAAAGTGTGAGACAGGGATGCCCACTCAGCCCTAGTTTGTTTGCGGCATACATTGCAGATGTTGAAGAAATTCTATGTAAGGCGCAGACGAGTGGGGTGGTAGTGGGCAAAAAGAAAGTGTGGTCGCTGGCTTATGCAGACGACATGGTGATTGTAGCAAAACAAACAAATAAAATGAATAAAATGATTAAATGCCTGGATAAGTATTTTAGAAAAAAAAAAGTTAAAAGTGAATGTAAAAAAAACAAAAATGATGACTTTAAGAAAGAGGAGAGGATGACGTAGTGTAGAAAAATGGAAATGGAATGTAAAAGAAATTGAAGAAGTAAAAACATTTAATTACCTAGAATATGTTTTTTGTACAACCAAGCAAATAAAGCGGTAGGGCAAGTATGGGAAATTGCTGAAAAAAAATTTGATTGTATGAAAATAAAAAGAATGATGTTTGATAGTTTAGTAAAAAGTATGTTATTGTACGGAGCGGAAATTTGGAGATAGAAAGAGCAAGTAAAGATAGATGCTATTCTAACAAAATACTAGAGATGAGTATTAGGAGTAGACCCCAGCATACATTGTAATGGAAGAAATTAAGATAGACAAATTAAGAGTAGAAAGCGTGCAATGAGGTATAAAGAAAGAGTGAGAGAAAGGTAAGATATTACAAGAATGCCTAAAGGAGAAAATGAAAGGAAAATGTGAAAAAATGGGAACATAGAGAGAAAAATATAGATATGCTAGTGAGGAAGTAAAAAGATTAAGAATATATAGAAGTACGTGGAAAGAAATTATGATGAGAGATAGAGATATACAAGTGCAAGAGCGAAGAACACGGATAAATGAATCTAGGTACAATTCAAATTATGAACTCATTATAACGGATGCACTACCAAAGTACCTAAAAAATGTAAATAATGAAAAAAATAGAAAACCAAATGATTGCAAGATTTAGATGTAGAAATGAGAAAAAAGTGTGCAAATTTTGAATGGAAGAAGAAAAGAAAATGTGTAGGATGTGTGGAGAGCATAGAACAAATGCAATGAGATGAGAGAAGAGCAAATGGGAAGGTACAAAAAGAAGATAGAAGAGGAATAAAATGGATGATGGCAGTAACAAAAAGAAAAATGAAAATTGAAATAGAATTAATAAATAATTAATTAAAACAAGGGTTAGGGTTATTAAGATTAGATATATTATATTAGTAGTGAATTAAGTTATATGGTAAATGTTATGTTATGTTAAGTTGTAAAATTTTCAAGACCAAAAGGCAAAAAAAAAAACGATTATTAATATTAGATATGTTACCAAGTCTGTTGTACAGTATTATTGTGTTAAGAAAAACTTATCTATGTTACAACTCAGCAATAACACAGCCTTTTGCATAGTGTTACAATTTGTTGAAGTTGTATTTCACATAGACAAGTTATCCTCCAGGTTTAATAGCACTATACCTGTAGATGATATAATTATTTGAATTGTTCTTACTTTACTTTTTCATATTTTTTACTTGCTAGTATTACTACATCTATAAAATACGTAGTGTTTTTTGAGAAAATAGCTTTTTCTATTCACTGTTCACAGCTCACTCCAACAACAGTGATACATATCCAAAAACTATATGAGTATGTTGTACATTTTGATCCCAAACCCGCATCTTAACCGCCATTGTTTAAGAAATTATTAAACTCCAAACTTTGGACTAAAACGCACCAGATCTCAAAACTGACACATTAGATTTTTAATTTTTTTACTAGTGGTAGAGAATATAATTTCAAAATATATAGCAGATAAAAACTTTAAGTCGTCAATTTCGTTTCGAAGATACATCTTCCCGAAATAAGATTTATTAATTTTTCGTAAGCCGTTATTTTTTTAACGCCGAGTTGATTTTAACGAGCCACACAACATTTGCAGTAAATATATTAGTCAGTCAAGTAAAGACTATTTTTTGCAGTTTGTTTTTTTACCCTAGACAAATTGAGTTTTTTTTTTCCAAATTCGGTCGCTAAATAAAGTTCTTGTAAATTAAAAAGTGTGTTTTATAGAACCAGCTGGTACATTATTTAAAATTTGAATATTAAAAACAACTTACCCTCTACCACCACAAGTCAAAATATAACATTTTCGATTGTTTTGTGTTGATTTTTTTTAAATTCAAGCCAAGCCAAGTGTTTTTTTAGAGATTTTTTAAGAAAACTTTTTAGTATTTTTCTACTTCTGGAACAAAAAATTCTTTCAAAGTAAAAAATGCAAAACGGTAGCAAGCATAAGTATCACCAATTTTTATTTTAAATAAACATTGAATACCACGTGATTAAAAAATTGATAAAAAATTCATTCTTTGTTAACAAATTATTATTCTTATAATTTTTTACAAATCTGTTTGCGCTTAGTCTAATTAAAAATAAATAAATTAAATGTGTACATTTTATTGTACAACAAGTCTTTCAAAGTTAATACATTTTTTTAATAAACAAAATTCTTGATTCTTTTGTATTTTAATGCAAAATTCGTGTATCTGGCATCAGAATTAGTCAGTAAAATAATTTTCTTCACAATCGGCAAGAGTCAAGGGGTAATCAATCATCTTACTTCATCATTAGTGTTTTGCTACTCAAAGGTCTAACCAGTTTTCTCGGTCCTCCTTATTTTTTTTTTCATTTCACAGTACCTCTCATATTTATTTATTTATAACATCAGTCGCCTTGCATCTTCTACTTTTTTATTTAATAAACAATCTATCTATCATTTCTTTTTTTATATGATTATGTAACCGCTGTGTAGACCTGCTACCGCTGTTTCCTCCCTTGCTCTAACCACACTATTTTATTTGGGATCTTGACTGACCATTTAATGCCCATTAATCTCATCCAAAACCACATTTCAAATGATTCTATGCATTTTTCATCTTTTTTTCTATCGTTTAAGTTCAACAATTGTATAGAAACACTCCAAACAAAACAATTTCACAATTTTTTTGCAGGTTTAGAAATACTAACTTGCTACTCAAAAACTTGCACTTCCTTTTAAAATATTTTTTTTTAATTATTTGTAATTTTAGTACCAAAGTACTTATAACTTTCCACTTGCTCTAATTTATTTTTATTCATGTAGACGTCTATTTTTTCCGCCTTTCCAATTCTTATAACCTTTCTCTTGTTTTTATTTATGTTCAGTCCATACAGTGATTCTATTTCTTTCGTTTTTTAACTAGCATTTTCAGTTCTTCTGTGTTCTCTGCAAAAACAATCATATCATTGTCAAATCAAATAAATTATACTCTTATTCCTATGCTCGCTCCCTTGTATCTATTCCACAACAACAAAAGCCCTGTCTCACTGCTTTTCCAATTTCAAACCACTAGGTCCTTTTATCATTTAACCACTTTTGTTACTTGTTTCATATAGAAATTGTCTATCATCCACATATGCCAGTGATTCTTTAACAATTTTAGAACTTTTTGCATTAGAAAAATCATAACTAGAAGACAGTTAGTAGTAGAGACTTTGGACAAATTTTATTATCTTTAACATGTTGCAAAGTTTTTCTTTTTTTTTTCCAGTATAAAAATACTTTCTACGCAGTTCAACGTTTTTTGTTAGATAAAGTTCCTTTTAAATGTTTGAAAAGTGAGTCTTCCAAGTCAATTTGTTTGGTTTTTATTTTATCTTTAGGCAAATATTGATAAAAATATACATTTTTTTAAATTATTAATTAGTTAACACGTTCGCTGCGTATGACTCCGATCAAAGCTACCCCTGCTCCAATATAATAGAATGATTATTGCATCTTATGTGCAGATGGCATATACCATCTCAATTATTTATACTATGTTCAATTAAACACAATTTACCTATTTATCCACATACTCCAACTCCTATGCCGCCCAACAATCTTTCGGGTATTATAACAAATTTAAATAGAGTGTTTCAAGAAACTTTTAAGTCTTAGACCAAAAATTAAAAAAAAAAAACCACTTCCTAGCAAACTTTTATGTATATAGGACCCAATATTACTTAAAACTAAAATTCTACTTTATACAAACATGCAAAAAATCTTGCTGTAACTCTGAACATTTTTAAAGCATTTGATAGGGTATGGCATCCTAATCTTATCAACAAGCTTCATTGTATAGGTTTTGATTATAAATCTGTAAATCTTATCAATAGTTTTCTTAACAATAAAAAATTATAGTTAGAATTAAAGGTTTTAGTTTTGGCCCCAAAATCATAAATGCTGGTGTTCCTCAAAGTTCTGTTTTTCACAAAATTTACCCTAATAAACTTCTTTAAATAATTAAAAGTCTTATTCATAGTTTTGCAGATGATAGCACTCTTCATACTTTCCAAAAGTCATTTCAACAAATATAGTAAATTTTAACTCTAAAAACCTCAACTTCTTACTGTTTCAAAATCAAAATCGAACAGTTTTTATTTATAAACTCATAGGCAACCATGTTCACAATAGAAGCAGCACGTCAAAGACTTTTTTGTTTTTTTTATACAATTTTTGAAAGATCTCTATTAAAAGTCTAAATCAAAAAAATAATAGGATATAAAAATTATAGGCAATTAAATTGTCCATCTTTTTTGAACAGCATATCTGGATCTATCTCTAAACGTACTCATGTCATAAATCAAAGAATGATTTTATTTTCCGTTTGTTATTTTTGTTGAAAATCATGGTTAAATGTCAAAAATTTAAAAAAAAAATAGAATTCGAAATTAAATCATTGCTGACCCAAAATTCTTCAATCAAAATACAAAACATGCCTTCTAAACAAATATTTACTTGTAGTACAAAGCTTGCTAGGAATTCTAAAAAATATTCACTAACAATTCAGTGATGTAAGAACAAAACTTTTAAAAGAAATTTGTTCACCTTACTATCGACACGTGGAATAAACTTCCAAATTCAGTATTTCCCGAGACTTATAAGCCAAAAATATTTAAGGTCAATGTTCACAGACTGCTTAAATCTAGTCATCAATCTGATAGTTTGAACGAATGTGGCTTCACTCGTTAAAATTCAAAAGTATTTTTATGTTGTTGTGACATAATAGTAGTAACTAAATGTCACATTATGTAATAAAAAAAATTAAAAACTTTTCTCCCCTTATAGTAACCTTCCTCTAAGGTTATGCGACTAAAAATTAAAAAACACTCCCGACCAAAATTTTAGGTACTAGCTTCGTAAGGACAGGCAAAAACACTATAAACAGATGTGAAACTGCTGGATTCATAGTACAAAAAAAGATTAATAGAATTAGAAGTGTAAGGAAAAAAAGAATTTCCATCACATAAATTATTCAAAGCAGCAGTTAATAAATAGCCATAATGAATTCAAACCTTCAAAAAAGAAGAAACAGACCTTAATTGAAAAACAGTTGAAATTAAATCTAAATACCGCTTTAACTATTGATGCTACGATCAACTGGACAAGTCTTTCAATACTGCCCCAACTATTGTAATTCAACCTCTATATGTTTTGTCCGAAACAAACTTTTTGGTGTTAGGTCATTGAATACACTTGACAGAAAAACTAAAAACTGTCTCATTTCTAAAAAACTGGATTTTTCCATAATTAGTTTACCATACCATTGTAATTATAGTGTATTTTATCACCTTATGTTATTGTTATGAATTAACAAACTAATATTTTTGTCAAAACCTTGTACTTATTTGATTAATATTATATAATTATACACTTTTAAGTAAATTTTTATATTTTATCATTGTTGTATTAAATATTATGTTATATACAGTTCTATATGACCCAATGAATACAAACAGCAAGTTTATTGTTTTCTTTTTGTATTTCATAGTGATATTTGCCATGTATCTGTTTATCCTGTCACTCTCGTAAAAAACGTGAATTAATTATATCGCCTGGCCAATACTCTACTGGTATTCTCAAGTTGAGATATGAAATAAATTTGTAGATAAAAAACTTTTAGTTTTTATGAAGTTGTAATATTTTGTATGCCGCGTCCTCCCCTGTGTGTAGGTATGTTAACACGGTTTTGCATAATGAAAGGTAGTGCATATTTTGTTTTGTTATCATGGTTTAAGTCTTTCTATCAAGTTCATCAAATTTTGTATTAGGTTATTTACCATACTACTTTTCCCGTTTTTAATATTTTATATAGCAAAGCTAATCACCAACGACATAGGTTAAGACTACTATATCTGGAAATTTCGTCGCAAATTCAGAGATTCCAACCTAAATTATTAGGTTCTTTAGCGTGCACGCAAGATCGAGACAATACCTACTAAAGTACCTTTACTTATAAAAAAAATCATAACAACAAATCTTTTCTTAAGCAGAGAAACTGACCCTCTAAATAAGGGACCCTTTGTGTAGCACTTGAGTACGCCAACCACTACGCCACCTGGGCGGTATATATCAAAAAATATTTCTTTATTAGATTGTTGTCTGTTTTTGTATTTTGTATTATAATAAGTAACACTGGCGAGCAAAACATAGAGGTCACTTTAAAATTATGACTTAGTTTTAGAATTTTTTGTTTTAACTTTATGTTAGCAAATTGTAAACAATTGTACTGTATTTGGCTCACTCAATTAAAAATTAAATGTTGAATTGTAAAGCATATTTATAATTTTTATTGCGTATTTTAGAAATATCACAAATTTGCAGTTCGAATTTTTGTTATGAAACAAAAAATATAAAAAAAACTAATCACTAATAACAAGTATTACCTCCTCTTGCATTGATGACTGCGTAAAATTCCCACTTCAACCAGATAATTTCTGACATTATTTATCTTGCATAAAAATGCCGCGCTTGTCTATAGTTGTCATAAATCACATCACATGATCTTCGAGAACCTATATAATGTATCTGTAAGCTGTCAGGGTGCCATTCTCTATAAAGACCAACTCTGTGCGTGCTTCGGTAAAAATTTCTGCCCAAACCATAACCGACCCACCGCCAAATGGAAGTCGTCGCTCATCAATACAAACTAAAGCGTATCTTTCTCCGCGTCTTCTTCACACTTTCCGACGTCTTTATAGGTTTCTTCTTGTTTCATTCCGTGTATTGTTCGATTGTGACTCAGATCCATCCATTTGTGTAAATTTGCACATGTTTTATTTCACATTTAATACTCCCAAATGTCATGTGAATCTCCACTTATTTGATGTAGTAAAGCTTATCATAATTATTTATATCATATATAGTGCTTCAAATTTTTTTGTTGCATAATAAATTTACCATAACAAAAGTTGTTAGTTTAATAGGTCTTTTTGCAAATTAAAAGAATAATAATTATTATTACATTATAAAACTGTTTTAGTTTGTGATTAGTTAGTACAGTTTTGAATTTACAGTTTTTTTTTAAATTTATTTATTAATAAACTACTCATAGTTTTTTTAGATACCTTTGCATAACTCCTTTTAAATAAAAATGTTTGTAGTCTATTCTAATATAAAATTAATAATGTAATATTGTTGTCCAAACAAATGACCCTGCATCGTCCGTCGATCAGCAGCAAGGTCAAAAGTATCAAAGATTTATTAGTTATATAAGACCATTAACCATAAACAAAATATTATAACTTTAATCAGCGATTAAATGTTTAAATTACATTGGACACTTAATTCGCCAAAAAAATTCGAATTATTTTTACATTAAAATGCTAAATAGAATTGAGGAATCTCGTTCCTGATGTAAATATAACAAATTTCGCAGTCGCTTCCGCAGAAATTTAAGATATAAAAGTAAAAGTAGCCACCGACACGGAAATATATCTGTAAATAATAACGGTAATAATTGGTACGAATGACAAACCCAAGCATATAATAGATAAAACCAATTGAAATATTATAGGAAATAACATTTCATACAAATATAAATATAAAGTTTTATTTTGTAAAGTTCAATATGTGAATCCCAGAATGTTACTTTTACTTTCTTCTGTAGGTTACTGTGACTCTCTCCGTGGGCATGTTTATTTATTTCTTGTGCATGGTCAGTTGCCATCAACACATACACGTTTTGGTGAAACTTTCCATGAAAGTTTAATTAATATGCAAGGTTTTTAAATTTTTCTTAACAGGCAAATCGATCCAGTCTTCTCAAATTAATTATCAACTAAAATATATATTATAATTAGTATAAAAAAATCTAAATGCGATGTTTAAAAGATATCAATTTTTATTCTGCTATAATTTAAGATATTTGATATATAATTAATTACATAATAAATATTTTTTGTTATTTAATTAAATAATTTGATTATAAATGTTCAAAAAATAATAATTTGTTTTTATGTATGATGTGAATATGAAAATTGAATTTGAAACGACATTTCACAAATGTTTTTAATAAATAATAAATAATTAAAATTTTATTTTTGATTGAGAAACTCCAGTCTCTAAAAGTACGTTGGAACTTTTTACTAAACATAAATAAGTTTAAAAGTAAATTTAAGTTAATCATTTTACAAATGTAAATTATAACTTTTATAATTTTAAATTTTATTTCATTTCACAATAGTCCGTTAAAACATTTTTTAAGATTTCTGTCTTACATTTTGTAATATGTGTAAAAAATGTTTAGAAGGCAATATATTTCTTTTGAACAATGGCTATAGTAATACCTATAAAAAAGCGAATGTTAAAAACAAACTCCAATTTGCAAAATGTCCATTTTAAATAAAAAATGTTTCAAAAAAGCTAATTATTAATAGATTTTAGAAGAAATAAGTATATAGTAATATTCAATACAAATATAAATATTGCAAAAAAGTATATAAAGTGATATCATCTGCAAAGCTATTTTAAGACCTTTTATTTATTAATATAAATCAAAATCAGAGTCTGCAAAATAGAGAACATTAAAAACTAGTGCATTTATAATTCTAACTACAATTTTTGTGTGTTAAGACTTGACACTTGACAATCCATCGTTAAAAACACTATTTTAAAAAAACTTAAAAATAAAAAATGTACTGGTTGTTCAAAACAAAAAAAAAACAGATTTGGCATGGTTCCCCAAGAAATACATACAGTTCTGCTGAAACTATGTAGCATAATTTCATAATAATATTAAACACATAGAAACGGAAATACAAGAAAAACAAATTAAAAATGAAAGCAATAACTATACTAATATACAATTAACAGCTATCAACAAACAAAAAAAAACGTGTTATTTCAACACTGAGTACAGTATAAAGAAAATTACAAATAAATCTTCTAAAAATTTTATACAATATCAAGAAATTTGTCAACAAAAACACAAAGAAAAAATACCAACATTTTTTAAAAATAAAAAAAATAGATTCTCGCTACTGTTGACGCTATTATAATAGACCATATACAACAAAATACAACACTTTAAAATTTACACACTCTTATCCACTGTGAAGCTTTTAACATTTAACACAACTCAACTGCTTAAAAAAACTCAATTTAAAACATTTCTACCAAGGCAAAAAAGATTTAAAATAAATCTTTTACTCAAAAATATAAGTCAACTAACAAGATACACTCAAGGTAACAACATTCCAAAACAGCTTAAAAGAAACACAGTTAATGATACACCAACAAAGTAAACTTCCAATTGAAAGCATTTTTAAAAAAAACTGTCTGCAAAAATAAGTCAAATAAAAAAAAAATAAGCAAAACAATCTGTTTCAATCAAACGCAAAACGGTTTTATTTAAAAATTAGTAACAAAAAACCTACAGATTTAGACGCAAAAAAACTCCAGCAAAACAAAAAACTCAACTTTTTTAGGAAAACATCTAGTCAAAAACAACAATCAAGAAGCTTTGTGGATAAAAAACAAAACAGAACAAATTTCAAATATTAGATAAATATGATATTAACTACAATAAAAAGAAAAAAACATAGAACGAGCATTAAAAAATAGTCATAGCTGGAAAGTACCGAGCCCGACAAAGTACAACATAACTAGTACAAAGTTTTTAAATTCACTTATCAACAAATATCTAAAGAATTTAACCGTATAATTAAAAACTCTGAATACAATACTTTTTAACGGAAGGTATTACATACTTAATACACAAAGATGGACTATTACATTTTTAACCAAAATAATAACATATAAAATAAATATGAAACAAAATAGTATTATCACAGCTGAACAAAAAAGATTAAAGAAAAGCATAAGAGGCTGCAAAGAACAGCTTATTATAGACATGTCTATCACAAAGCAAACAGAAACTCAATGCAGCAATCTATAGACAGAGTTTAACCATAAATACACTGTTTAAAAATATGCAAAAATAAACCCAAACTTAACTTTTTAGATAAAACTATGAAATCATGAAAAACCAACACCATAAACATAAACACCGTAATTTTTCAGAAAAATTCTCTCAGCGCATTATGGTTTTGTCTTGCTTTGAACCCTATATTCATAAAATATGGATTTAAAATAAAACATAGCACTAGATTGTCTCAAACCATAATAAATTTTTTATACATGGACAACATTAAAATATACTCAAGTACACAAAATCTTAAACAAACATGACAACTTCTTAACAAAATAAATATTAAAGTAAACATGACATTTAGAATAGCAAATGGCAAAGTTAATCACATAGAAAAAGGAAAATATTCAAAAACTGCTAACATTGTTTTAGACCAAAATTTGGCTTATAATGTAATAAAATAAACATAAACGTACAAATTTGTATGTCACAAACAACTAAACTGATCAAAATATTATAAAAATTCTATAAAGAAAATTAAACTTAAAAAATATCACCAAAGTTATAAACACCATCTCAGCACTAAACTATTGTTTTGGAATAATAATAAAATGGCCACAAACTGATCTATAAAATTTATATAGACTGACAAGAACAACTCTTACAAAACACAGAATGCACCACACTAAAGCAAGTAAAAAAAAGATCATGCTACTAAAAAAGTTAGAAAGTAGAAGTATACTTAGTATTGAACAACTGCATAACGTTGAAAAACATGAACTCCGGACTTACTATAAAAACCAAAACAATTCACTATACAAACTTATAGGTTGTGTTGATAAGAATTACACACCCCTAAAATTAAAACTAAACTGTCAACCTCCAAAAAAGCAGACAAAAATAATAGAACAAAACCTTGAACAATTGGCAGGTAAACAGCTACACGGCAAACACTATAACAAAATATATAAAAAATCCAACAACATTGAGTACCAATAACTGGTTATAAATGAAATACCTAAAACCAGAAACTGAAGGATCAATTATAGCAATCTAAGACCAAACAATTAAAACACCAAAAGTTTGTTCTTTAAAAAAAAACGTATTAAAATTGTATAAGATGTGTTTTAAATTTTCCAAAGACATTACTCATCTAATATCTGGATACAAAAAACTTGCTCACACAAAATATATATTACGACACAACAATGTATCTGGCATTATACACCAAATACTTGCGTGTAGAATAATAAATACTATAGAAAGAAACAATATTACGAGTAAATGCCATAAAAAATTAGAAACGGACAACTACACACTCCTATAGGACCTACCTGTTCAAAGAAATAGAACTATACCTCACAATAGACCAATGCATCTAAGAAAGGCGGATTCGTTTAAAAATATCACAAGTATTTCTATTAATGGCACATAACTCTTGTATGCAATGTCTTAAACTTTTCACAATAAAAATTAGAGTTGTGTACATTAACAATTTTAAGTGTCTTTAATAAACTAAAAAAAATTCATATCGACCAACTTAGGCTTACTTGACGAATTAACGTGGTTCCTGGCTCTCTGGAAATTTCAAAAGGTTACAAGCTATGTCAACTGCATTTGCAGTTTACAAAATATCACGTATGCGTAACTATTTCAAAATGTCGGTTAAAAATTCTTTACTATTCATTTTTGCCGCATTACGTAAATAATTATATGTACTAAGAAATTGTCAACCTCACGCAAATGTGTACGTTTATGGTGAAACACTTTTGCACCATATGACGCATTTTCTATCATTTTGGCTCGCCACTTGCAAATGTGCCAAATAATGTGTCAGTCTATGGCTAGCTATGCATGGTTCGTGATATGGCACGCAAAGTCAGCAATAAACGCACGGATTTTCCATCACTTTGGCTTGCCGCATGCAAATGTGCCAAGAAATGTGTTCGTCTATGGCTAGCTATTAACCATAGCCATAACCTATTCCTAATAAAAAAAATTTAAATTTCAAGTAGAGCGTCTTCTAAAAACCGATTTGACTAATTCCTTTAAGTTTAACAGAAAGAAAATAAGGCTCAATTAAGTAGAAATGCATTTACCGGAGACTTGTATCAGGATTTCTTTCAATTTAATTAAGAAGAGCTTTCTCCATCCAAACTTTTTTATTATAATAGGTTTTTTTATAACGTTAGTGGACTTTTAAAAACTGCCTGTTTCACAAAGCTGTGAGTGAATATTAATTAAAGTTTGTATGTTTAGACAGAACGTTATAAAAATCATGAGCCATTCTATACCAAGAATGCCACAAATAACCAGTTTTGATCAAATTAATTATTATTTTAAAAACAAAGCCGTTCTATATATTTGTAATGTACTTTTTATATTAGCATTTTAATTTTGATTAATATATTAATTGTTGTATATTTTTTAAATAGTAATGTGCATATAAGATCAAATTTATAACATTTCTAGAAGATTAAGCAAATATGCGCTAGAAGTACGCACACGGAAACTCGATACAAGTCATACCGGAATATATACAAAGCTACATTAAAAGAAGCAAAAAATAATGCACATACAAAATACGCTGTTTCTAAAAATAACAAACCCAGAGCTAGACTAAACTTTCAAAAACAAACCTCCTTGAAATAATAATAACAGTGATATAAACTGTGATATAACGTCTATCGATTTTAACATGTTTTTTTTCTGTTTCGGAAAATATTGTAAATTCTTTACCAATGCCAAGTAATGATCCAATTATCTTTATGAGTGATGTACTTTTAAGAAATACACAATCATTTTTTTAAATTCAATCAAGTTTTGTATATAGATGTTATTGATAGCTTAAAAAATAGTAATAGCCTTGACTACTATGGTATATCGTGAAACATAATAAATTGTATTAAAAACATAATTATCAAGCTGCTTACAAATGTAATAAACAACTGCATTAGCTACTTTTCCTGCTCAAATAAAAATAGCAGTTGTGGTCCCCATTTACAAAAAAGAAAAAAAACAACTTACCAGATAATTATCGTCAAATATCACTTCTACAATTTTTTTCAAATATCTATGAAAAAATGTTAGCAAAACAGCTAACACATTTTTTTGACAATTACAATTTATTTACAATTGGCAATTTGTGAATAAATTGTATACGGTTTCTAGCACGAAGATCAACAACAACAACAATAATTAATTTAATCGACAAAATAATATACTGGTTTAAAAAAGAGTGCAACTCTATAAGATTATTTTTTGATCTAAATAAAACCTTTGACTGCATGTCACACAATTTGCTACTAAGAAAACTATACAATACAACATCTATCCAAAAAGTTGTAGACTTATGATGCATTACCTATCAAATAGAGTACAAAGGAAATAGAAATATGTTACCGCTATTTAACGTTGATGTTGGGGTTCCTCAGGGATCCATAATAGGATTATTATTGTTTTTAATATATATTAATGATTATCCAAACTATCTGAAAGCTGATAAATTGGTGTTATATGCTGATGAGACACAATAATAGTAAATAAAAGTAAATCCTATTCTGAAGCCTTAAAAAAATAGTGAGACACTATTAAAATCTACGGAATGGTTTACCTACAATCAACTGTGTTTGAACCAAACTAAAACTACATCAGCTATATTTACTAACAGATCAGCCAATGCTGTAGACAATACTACAGTGATAAAGTTTTTAGGACTAAATCTAGATCGCAGATTACAATGGCAAACTCAAGAAGATAAAATTGCGCATAATCTAAATAAAAATATAAATTTGTTTCGTAAATTTGCAAGGTTAAAAAAAATAAGCCTAATGCCCGTATTACACTGTCAATAATTATATCTTGAATTATATATATAAAAATATTTAAATCTTAAAAAGTTTGTAAAATGCACAAAGCATCATCAATCTTATTGTAGATTGAAATTTTAAGAATATTTTTAGTTTTTCTTTAGAATTAACACAAAAAATGTACGAATAAACAGTTTTTTAAAAATAGTTAGGTTATATTATAAATGCTATTACTCACATGTGATGTGTTAATTATAAAGGAAACCTAAAAATATTCTTAAAATTTCAATCTACAATAAGATTGATGATGCTTTGTGCATTTTACAAACTTTTTAAGATTTAAATATTTTTATATATATAATTCAAGATATAATTATTGACAGTGTAATACGGGCATTAGGCTTATTTTTTTTGCCCAATATAATAAAAATACAGTAAATTATTATTGCCAAAACCAAGTTTAAATACAATAATGTCGAATCTTGAGTTTTTATATAATATTTACACAATAAATTTGATTAAATTTTTTTAAAGACTAAAAAAGAGATAATATAGTTTCAGTTGCACTTTTTCATATTTGATACTAAACTTAATACAAGCGCATATATAGATTTTGAATATATGCAAAAATTGCAAACAAGAGAAAATGCATCTGTTGAAAAATACTAGTTTACTTGATACTTTCAAAGCTGTTCGACAACATACTCCTTCAGAAGAAGACTTTCTGAGATTGTAACCCGAAAAAAACAGATTTAGCTAGCTTTATATATAGATTTTTTGGTAAATATAAGGTCTCAACATACGATTTGGACAGTTTGCAAACCGTACAAATTGTGCACACAAACAGACCTATAATAGTTCATATGGTTTTTGATTTTAAAGCACTAAACTGATTTTTTTTTAATGAAATTTGACTATGTAGGGAGATATTGTTTAAAAATTTATGTTTTCATATACAAGAAAATAGTAATCAGTTATTACTAACAGAAGAAATCAATCAAGCAAGTATTAGTAGCAAGGAGAAATCATTAGGATTAGAAAACAGAACAGAAGAAATACTGAAATTTGTTGAAAATAACCAACAACATCAAGGAGATCTCAATAACTTAAACAAAACAAGCTCTACTAGTTTTTTTTTAAATATGTGCCCACTCTCAGTGTATAAAATAATTCATTTTAATATTCAATGTTTAACAAAGAAAATTAGTGTAAAAGAATATTTTTTAAATGTAGAAATGCCAAATGTATTTTGTGTAACTGAACACTGGATGTTAAATTAACAGTGTGATATAATTATTATATTTAATAATTTTGTATTATAAAAGAACCAAGCATTATATGTAAAAAACAGTCTGTTGTCAGCATGTAAATGAGTATAGAAACAATACTCGAATGTAGCGCAAATTAAATAGGTAATCTTTATATACTAAGCATCTACAGGTCACCAACTAGCAATTATGAAACATTCATTACCCAACTAACAAAAGTGTTAACAGCACTAAATGAAAAAGATATTAAAATAGTTCTTTGTGGAGATTTAAATATTAACAACCTTATAGCAAATTACAAATTTTTAACATTAATTAATACATTTGATAATTTTAAGCTATAATCTTGCAAACTAACCAACCCACACGTATAACTGAAACAAGCAAATCAGAAATTGATTATATTGCAACTACCATTTCAGATTATCTTAAATTCACTACCTGACAAACTTTCTGATATCAGTAATAATTATAAACGTACATATTCTGAGAATAATATTATCAATTTCAAAATGTTATTTAAAAATGAAAATGTTGACACTAATCAGCAAAAAATATTGACAATGGATTTAACTACTTTTGGCAATCATTTGAAAGCCTTTGCCATGGTATACTTATGAACTAAAAATAATTTCAACTGAATTAAAACATTCAAACTGGTTAATGAAGAACATTAATGATAACAATGTAAATAAACGATACAGAAATTTAAAAACTGACTATAGTAAAATTATGGACTTATCGAAAAAGACGTATTATCAGCACAAATTAAACAAATCTAAAAACAAACCAAAGTTTATATAAAACTTGGTTAACAATAAAAACCAAAAAGAAAAAGAATTTGAGTTAAAAGTAGACAATTACACAACTAATAATGTAAATGAAATTGTTAATCATTTTGCAACATACTTCGCAACTGTTACAGAAACTGAACAGCTAAAACATTTTAATAATAATATCTCAACAAATGTACCACTCATAAGCAATCAATATGATATAAAGGACATTATTTTAAAATTAAAAACGATCTTTTCATCCGGATATGATGATATTCCAGTGTTTCTAATAAAAGAATGCGTAAATGAATTTGTACAAATTCTAGCAGAAATCGTCAACCTGTCCATACAAACCGAGCAATTTCCAGATATGCTAAAAATGTCCAAAGTTGTTCCAGTTTTATAAAAAGAAAATCCACAAGAATTGGTCAACCATAGACCTATTGCTCTCCTGAGTGTGTTTTCTAAAGTAATAGAAAAAGCTGTATTTTCACAAATAATTAGTTTTATGAATAAAAATAATAAATTTAGTAAAGCCCAACATAGTTTTAGAAGTTGTCATTCAACAGAAACAACTACAACAGACTTTATCCAGTTTATTTATAAAAAAATAAATAGAAACAATGCCGTACTTGGAATATTTTTTGACTTATCCCGAGCATTTGACTGTCTCAACTTTCAATTTATTTTAGAAAAAAATTCTACACTGGGTATTAGGAGCCCATTAAATAACTGTCACAATTAAAAGAGTCAAGTCAAATGTGAATAACAATACAGTAGGGGTGCCCCAATGTAGCGTTGGTGGCCCAATGTTATTTTTGTTATTTGTTAATGATTTAGAAGATCACAAAGATAAACTGTGTATGTTTGCTGATGATACATCAATATCAGTTAGTGCCAAAAGTATAGAAGAGTGTGTAAATGTAGCTAAAGAAGTAATTCATTTGTTTGAACAGTGGTGTAAACAAAATAATTTAATATTGAATACGTCAAAAACTACAAATATAATTTTTTTTAGCAAACATAGTAATCCATCTATCCGACATATTATATTTAACAATAGACAATTACATATTAGTAAAACCACAAAATTTCTAGGAATAACAATTGACTCAAATTTAAGTTTTGAACAACATATAATTGAAATCATTCCTAAACTAAATAAGACATATTATGTAATTAGTAATCTCAAACAAGTATTAAATAAAGATAGTTTGCTAACTGTATATTACGGTCTAGTAAATTCAATTTTAAGTTATGGAATAATAATTTGAGGTTGCACCTTTAACTCAAATCAAGATCAACAAATATTAATTACTCAAAAAAGAATAATTAGATTAATGTTCAATTTAGGTTGTAGAGATTCGTGTCGACCAGTTTTCACTCAATTCAAAATTATGTCTGATTGTTCAATATATATCTATAAAATTTTATTATATATTCACCAAAATGAAAGCAATTTTACACATAATGAAGATATATATATCATAATAGACGCCATAAAAATAATATTTCAATAGAAAAAATTAAACTAGAAATGTATAGGAAATCTCCTCGGTACGTTGGAAGCACGCTTTATAACAAGCTCCCTAAAAGGCCAAAGAAGTTAAATTACAAAAAACTCAAAAACAAAATTAAAATAATGCTGACGGAAAACTGTTTCTACCAAGTAAATAAATTTATAGTCTTTTTAGAAAATTATCTATAAGTAAAAAATGTATATAAAAATCCTTTTATTGTCAATGTTATTAGTAATTATTATAGTTTAACTTATAAAATGTTCTACTTGTTTTTATCTATATTTTGACATATGTATTTATTTATTTTAATGTGATTTATTTTAATGTGTTTTATTAAATGTGTTTTATTCTACTGTGTTTTATTCTAATGTGTTTTATTATGATTAAGTATTTATTTATAATAACTTATGTATACCACTTAGTAGTCTTAAACATAAAATATATATTACAAGTCTGTTAGAAGATTTGTAGTCAAACAATTTTATCAAAATCCATACTACACATTTGACAATGTTGAAATTAATATTATTCACAAATATGTTGGAATATTTTTAGAGGGACAAGATACCTGTTTTATAAATTAGATTGTTGTAAAATAAAATTACAAAGCAAGTGTTTAGGCACTCTATGTATGTTATTGTAACAATTTCAAGTCGTATAAACAAAACTAAAAACAGCATTTTAAAAACTGAACGGTAATCAACTACAACTTTATTACACAAATTAAATTGATATAAACTTGTATTTGTTTGCTGTTACTTTTTTCAATTCGGTGGCGTTTATAGTATTTTTTTGCAGAACTACTACATATATATTATTGTTGGAGCTACATAATCTTAAACACAACATTTTGCAATAGATTGGCAGAGACATTGAACAAAGTAGATAACTACCTCGTACATAGACTTAAAATATAATTTGAATTAAACATTTATAAATATTAAAAAAAAATAATTTTAACTTTTTAATTTTTTTATTATTCATAACTAAATCCTATATAAGATAGTACTGTAGTTAAAGAGACAAATGATATATAAATATTTATACTAAGTCTAATTAACTATAATTACCAAAATTTTTATTAAAATTAACATTGGTAGAAATTGCAAAATTTTCAAATAAAAACCTTCAACCATAAATCGTTAATGCAGTCAGTCAACAAGTCTAACATTTTACTATTTTATTCAACGAGGTCGCTTGTGAGAACAAGGGAAAAGGTAACTAACAAACACGTCATACCTACATTGTCTGAAATATTAATTACCATATCACTGGCATGAAGTACTCGATTATCTCACGCATTAAGTGTCATTTAATCTGCTCCATGATTCAATTAAAAAAGCATAAATATTAATTAAGCATTGCAACTGGATATGCCACTATCTTAGAATACAAATGTTGTATATTATTTTCCGTGACGGTATTAAGCACATAATGTTTTTTTGCTAATGTCTCGGTTAGTTTTTCAACTAAAGATCATTATGACATTTTGCTTCCGTTTGGTACTTAGAATGTAATGACCTCTATAGTAGCTTTGTTTCCTTTTTATTATATAAAAAGGTGTGTAAAAGGATAAACGAAATGGCAAAGTTAGTTACTAATTACATTTGTATATTAATACAATTTTAAAATTATAAAATTTGTTGATAAATAATAAATAGTAAAGCAAATATATCATAACGATTTATATGATACACTGCTTTAAAACACCATTATAATTTGCACTAAATAAACAACTGACGGATTTTTTTCCTTCTCGATTGAAGAGCGGACAATAATTAAGGTGAATTAAGTAATCCTTGAAGACTTTAACTAGCCTAACAAATATGAACATTGTTTTAAGAACTAAATATGCTAATAAATAATTTGTTTAAATTAAAAAAAATTATAATACCCTTACCCTTTCATTGTTATTGTATTAATCTAATAGTACCTCGGTTAACTTACCTAGAACAAAAATAAAACATTAATATTTTATAGACATTTCCCGATTTGCAAAGGATTTCAGCGGCATTTACTTATTGCAGGTTTAAATGCATATTTCAATTCATAATAATTAAAAAATGTTGTTGGCGCCCTTTCAGCAATGAGCTTGTGCTTTGGTAGACATGAACAGAATGCAAATAATTATATTGAACTCCGTACTTATTATACTATCTATTTTTTTTAAATATTCATTGTCATATTCATTGTTGCCTACTGCTCATGTTATAAAAATCTTTCACACTTATACATTGCCATTTACAATAAATATAAATAACTAAATAGTAATTTGTTATTTAGATAAATGCTTCAATATATTACATTATATATTAGTTATATATAAGAAATTTTTATAAAGATCTACGTTAATTGCTTGGGATAAATTCTAACTCCAACCAAAAACATTGAGTAGCTTGATTTTTTTAATAACAATAACAGTTTTATTAAATTTAAATGTAGCGTAAACTTAAACAACGAATATTATTATTATTAATTAAAATTAATTAATCAATCCATTTTCAACTTTACAGAAACTCAATTGAATTTTTAAACAACTAATGCTGAAATATTGTTAAGTTGATAAACTTAAATATGCGTGCTGTGCTATATTTATACTATTCAATTTGTTGCTCAAATCGTTAACTGTTGTATTTGTTTATCTGTATTTCATAAGGACTGAAAAGAAACCGGAATCATTCCCTTATCTAAAACTGCAAACCCTTTAAATCACAAGATCTTATTACCAATAAGTGTATTAACAATACTTTTAAAAGTAGCTGTAAGCTGAGCAAACCATAGAAACCCAAATACAAAATATATTTAAATATAGAAATCGTTTTGCCACCAACTCAATCTAGTTTTGGACAGGTCACAGTTGAGAGTTGTGACAATATTTAAAATTATATACATTGGTTATAAAGGGTGGGCCATCACAAGGAATCTTTTTAAAATGTTAATAAAACACAAACGGCTAGATCGAATTTCATAATCTTGAATTTATTTTGTAACCAAGAGTATCCGGTTATACATGGAATATTACATCAGCCAAATGGCTGCCACGGCTGGCCTTACAATAGTTCATTCTCTCGACCCAATTTTTCAGAACTTTTTCCAACGTCTTCGGTTCTATCTCAGCAATGGCATTTTGAATATTGACTTTAAGATCGTCAATCGTTGCTGGATCGTTGGTATAACAACGTTCTTTAACGGCACCCCAGAGATAAAATTCCATGGGCGTCAAATTGCAGCTCTTTGCTGGCCAATTCGCATCTCCACGCGACGGCTGATTACACGATGTTCAAACTTTGACCGCAATAAGTCGATAGTTTCGTTGCTATTGTGGCATGTCGCCCCATCTTGTTGGAACCAGATAATGCCCACATCCAAACCAGCAATTTGCTTCCAAAAAAAGTTTGCTATCATGGTCCTATAGCGGATTCCGTTGACCGTTTCGCCAGATTTAAAGAAAAATGGGCCAATAATGCCGCCGGCCCATAGTCCGCACCATACAGTCACTCGTTTGGAATGCATTGGCTGCTCAACGATCACGTGTAGGTTTTCCGATGCTCAAATCCTGCAGTTTTGCTTATTTACATAGCCCCCAAGGTGAAAATGCGCTTTATCGGAAAAGATAATTATTCGCTAAAACTCACCATCGCCTTCCAGCTGCTCTAAGGCCCAAGTAACAAAGTTGTATCAAACTCTTTTCAAGTTATGTGTTATTTTGACCTTATAGGCAAATAAACAGATGTCTTTATACAAAATACGTCTCAAGGTAGTGCGACTAATGTTCAATTGCTGAGAGCAATGATGAGTCGATGCTCTCGGATTAGCTTGCAGACTACGAGCCACAGTAGCAATATTCTCGGGTGTACAAACCGGGCGAGCGAGTGAAACTTTAGTACGGTTCACCAGCATACCAGTTTCACGAACTTTGTGCACACATTTCTTCCGAACACGAATTACATTCAAAGTAAATTTTTAACATTTCCCAACGTTTATCAAGCGTATAGCGTGCCATTTCGTTAATCGGGTGTTGTATACTGAAGAACTGTCATACATCAGATGTCAAATATCATGACAGTAAAAATAAAGTGAAAGTTCAAAAATATTACAAAAGATGGCCCACCCTTTATATAGATAAACTCACAGACTTCACACACAGACTTCACCCACAGACTTAAAAGCAGTATCTGAACCCACACAAAAAAATTAAAAAAAGATTTTAATGCAAAATCATCTACATGAGGCTTGACAAGTAATAGTAGTAAAAAAAATATATTGACAGAATGGACTTCAGAACTAGAACTATTAGTGGCACACAGGCAACCCCACCTTCCGCAAAGGGCAAAGTAAATTATTCATGGACGTTACCTTTACTTATAACACTATGACAGCTAGAATAATAAACTAAAATGTATCATGAATAGAAAAAAAAACTTTGCTTACCATAATAACATAATCTTCACGATCCATTAAAAGCAGGGCAAAAAACGCCGCACAAACAATCGCAAAAGTAATACAGCCACAGAAAAACAAGCCACAGAAGAAAAATATGAAAAATCAACAAAAAATTCAAAAATGTTATCAGTATGACTAAACAAAGTGCCTTGGACAATGTCATTGAGAAAGTGGACAATAAAATATGGGAAAGAACTATCAGATAGTGACCAGATTGCTGCATATAAAGCCACACAATGATATACCAGACGAGATAGCGTCCAAACAAGCAAAGAAACTCTTTCCAAAAGACCAAAAAAAAGATGTATACAGAAAATGAAATGATCAGAGCGGTTGAAATATCAAGACAAAAAACAGACAAGACAAGGTATTATGTAGATAACAATCGAAAAAAAAAGTGGTGCCACAGATTGTTCTGCTTTCTGGTAACACTAGATCTAAAAAACGCGCCCAACTCTGCTCTTTAGATAGAAGTAGGAAATGCTTTAAAAGAAAAAAAATCTCACCGTATCTAGTAGAAATGATCAAAAGTTATTTCATTAATAAAACTTTGCTGGTAGAAAAACAGGCCAAAATTAATGTTACATGCATTGTTTTACAGAAGTTCTCACCTGTAAAATATTTATTACGACAATAGCAATCGTTGCTGCACCACAAGAGTTGTTGATTGAAAAAACGAACAGAGCTAATCAACAAATTACAGCTTAGATAAAAAAAAAAACTAAAAGTAATTGCATAAAACACCATTGTGGTACTAGTTAGGTGACACCAGGTTTTCCAACAATTAATAATAAAATCCTTCGACAAAAACATCCCTGCCAGCAATAAAGTAAAATGTCTGAGCAAAATTATGTAGCACATAAAAATGCGGACAAAAAAGCCAAAACATCTGTTATGAGGCTAGCATATCTAATACCAAATGCACACGTCAAAAAAAGGAGGATAATAAGTACAGTAACGCATACAATAGTTATTCATGCAGCTCCTATTTGATACAAGCCATTCGGATTTGTAGTGAGTACCGGACCGTATCGCCAAGCGCAATCCACTTAAAGATCTTCAGATTGAAAAAAGAAACAAAAAATATGAAAAAGACAAAGCATCTAGACAGGCATAACAGATAAAACAAAATTGAAAATGTAAGCCAATAAACAAAAATAAGCTAATCCTGAATATCGGAAAGTGGACATGCAGAAAGCACAACAAAGTAAACTATCATATAATATGATGCTGACCGTGCACAAATGTTTTAAATCATACCTTCATTGTTTCAGAATAATATGTGCGTACTGTCCCAACATTGATGACGGAAAGCACACGTTTGCTTCAGGTAGAAAGACAAACGATGCATAGCCAATACCAAAATAATGACATGTTAACACCAAAAAACATAATAGACCAAATTCTGGCAAACCAAAAAAGGCTGGAACATTATTTATGCAATGGTATGCAACATAATGCAAATGAAAGAAAAGAAAGAAAAATAAGAACTGATGAGCAGATTAGCTCACCAACAGTAAGTAACTACATGAGTATAAGACTAAAATGGTGAATGTAATACCAAGATGTAATCCCATTACTCCAAGAGTTTTAGTCTGAGTGCTGTACTAGATGAATCCGGCACGTAATTTAAAATTTTCCCCTATTTTATCACAAAAAAACTTACAGTTGTACTACAGCTATATCATATAGTATAGATGACCTGTTACAATTTGAATATAAGAAAAAATAACTTCTAGCTTAACACTTAATTAATTACTCAAAATCTATTATTTGTAATATTTAATTTTGTCTATTGGATTTGGTAATTACATTTTTACAGCAATATTTATTCCAAACTACATAAAAAGGACCATTGAAAATCAAAACACCGTAACTATTATATTATATATACAACAAAACAAATATAAATTTTTATATGTTTTCAGACAATATTCAAATATAAGCATTCAGTAAAATATTTTAAATGTATTATTAAATGCAATGTAAAAACATATTAATCTATACGATCACATAAATTAAATGAAAATAAATCATCAAGTTAATTTTTGCACCAGAAAAGTAAAAAAATGAAACAATGAGAAACATTGCATTACTAAAAACAAAAACAAAAACGTCAAAACTACTAAAAAATGTTTTTTTAATCAACATTGTTAATAGTTTAGAGACGTTATCATCAAATCATAAAACATGTTCTACATATGGTAAATAAGAAAAACAACTACTGAACATTCAACTCATAATAAATATTTTCAAAAACTGATTATAAAAATAAATGTTAAGTACTAAAAAATCAACTCTAATTAGATCATAAATAGTGTTGTTTTGCAGAAAAATGTCAAATGCAGTAGTTGCAAAAATTGCAAAATTGCACTAAAACTAGGAAGTTATTACATTGTAAGCTATGCCAAAATTGAGTCGGCTTAAAAAAAAAACAATATTTGCTAAGCCGGCAAATACAAATTCTCCAGACTACACACACCAGCAGAGGACACACAAGCAACGATAGTCTACCAGTCCTAAGTAAATGCTAACGTCTGCAACACAGTTAATTGAAAATATAATAGACAAGTGTGTCTTTAAGAAATAAAACATCCACAAAAACAACTTGTTTTCTTGCACCAAATCAAACTATTTTGTTGATATGAGTAGACATTAAAACAATACAGTCGCCACTTAATTAAATTTACAACACATAATTTACTAATTCAAAAACGTGTGGATAATAATTTGAAGAAAAAAAAATGTAAGTTTGTGCAGAAATTTATTTAATATGCAAAAGTTTTTCTAAATAAAATAAGTCATGTGTAACAATCTAAAACAAAATACTGCTATTTACCATAACATACAATCACAATAAACCATAAGCAAAAACTGTGAACAAGTAAATACTAACTGAACCAAATATTACTACAGACAGAAGATATAAAATATCATGTGAATTAAGAACAAAGATACAACATACTACCAATCGCGGACAACCACTAATTAAATAAAACACTAATTTAGAGCCTATGATTCAAACAACATTTATATCGTGTCACATTTTACTTGAAAAATCTTCATACATTGTTTCATCTTAAATTATTTTTTTTAAATTAATAAATACAATAAAATAATTTTCTTTTCTTTGCCCACTCGCATAGTTTATATCCTCATTTTAAGTTGTGTTCAATACCAGGTATAGATACTTTATATGCACAATTATTAGTGGGTGGTTTCCTTGGTTCTTATAACGCAATGAATTGTAATGACTTCGAGGTCACCAGATTTATAATTATATAGGTGTTAACAATATTTGATAATTAAATATTAGAATGTCAATATTATTATATTTTGCGAATAGTGTGGTGTAGCACTATCAAGCTTATAAAAATTACTTACAAAAATTTGTTATGGTACATATGACCATTATAATCGCTTTTGTTAATTATGGTTTTATATTAATTAATTAAAATAATATTAAAATAATTGATACTTTAGTTCCCAACTTTACCTTACCTTAAAATTAGATGACGGTTTTCAAACTGTGTAGCTAGAATTGATTATTGTAAGTGAATTGAAACCATCAATGTCAAACGGCATTAACAATCGATCACATAACTTTATAACAGAAGCCCGAACAAAGAATTTTGTAGAAGTTAAGTTCTTTACTAAAGACAAGAAAAAGTTGCATTAAAATTGCTTATAATTTTTTTATTGACGTTAAGATATGACAATTATTAGATATTAATCATATATTATTTAAAATAAACAATAAGCATCTTGAGAACTGACATTAACTGCAAAGGATACATAAAAAAATAATTATCTATATTAACGATTTCTTTACTACTAAGGAAGTTATTAAAAAGTTTTATTGATATATTGTCAGTTCCATAAGATTTATTTTGCTGATAAAGTCTTGTGCTAACTTAATTTTACAATACCTACTTATTTCTCATAATTATTTAAAAAGTTTATTATTTTTATATTAGTATAATACTAAATGACCAATTCTTTTTTTAATATTTTATTTTTAATTGACATATAAATGAATTAAATAAAATGATCAAAAAATAAAACTAATCATTTGAGTTTGCATAAAATTGTAATAATTTATTTAGTTTAAATAAACTATCAATCTATAAATGTAAAAAATGTCGTTTGTAATCGATATATTATAACCTTAATGCATTTGCTTCAATGAACTGCAATGAACAATAAAATTCTAAAGACTGCTTGAACATCTCCTGATTTAATTACTAGGAAGTGTTACAAAACATAACCTTTACATGGAATGAAAATGAATAGAAATTAAAACTGAAATGAAAACCACTATTTCTGTAACTTACTCCCAGTTACGCAAGATCCTTACACTGAAACGTAATCACGTCACACACCACTGATAACAACAATTATATTATTATTACTTTTTCATTGCAACAAACAGCAAATTTGTAAAATGAATAGTTGAATTCCTATAATTAATACTAATCGTCTTGTAATATGTCAACAATATAAATTAATTAAATTCCTATCATAATTTAATTTCATTCATACCAACATACTATGCGTGCAATTATGAACACATAATTTATTTTTTTTATTCCTAAAACTCATATTTAAAGGACTAACATGTTTTGAAGTATAGTTAATTATAGTATAACACGTACCATTTGTTAGTTAATTGGTTGGCAATTTGTCGCAATGTATCATTAGTAGTAAGTGCAGTCACCTATTTATGGTATACTGTTTAAAATTAAATCAAGTTATTATATAAAAACATAACTTATAAATAATTAATCCCATCTTATCAAGTCTATATATAAAAAGCATTATTAATAAAACGGGCAATTAGAAATTTTACAACTTTTGACTGTCTATTAATGCTTACCAGTGGGTACGTTTGATTATTCTACTCCAGGTGCTCTTTTAACTCTAGTTATAACATCTTTGCGCGTTTGGCCAAACAGAGCAAAAGAAGCACGTTTCAGATATAATAGAGTAGAACATTTGATGTTTACACTACATGCATAACCTCGAGAGAACGTGTGAGACGAAGTAAACAGAGTGACAGTCTGATTTGAAATCCATTACACTTATTTGAACGTTAAACGCCTTATTTTATTATATTTTTGTTAATATTGATAACAGAGAAAAATGTCGCCAAATTGTAAAAATCCAATTTGATTATAAATGCATTTTATAACAAAATAAAATTTTGCAAACGAATTATATAACTTATAAAACTAAATTAAAAATAATAAAATCATTTTAAAATAAAGTTCTTTGTCATCATCTGACTTCTTCAAATATCAATCTAATAAAAAAATTACCAGTAAAAGTAAAAATATACCTTAAAGTAATTCTTATACGAGGTCTTCGCTCAGTGTGATAGTTAAGAGAGCAATTTTTTGAATGTCATAAAACTTCAAGCATAACTCGCGCAAATTAACTTCTTTTTATAAACGCAACGTATAGAGAATGAAATTCAGTGTCATAAAATATATAAAAATTCAAAACCTTGTTTATGAAATTTTTAAATTAAATTGTAATTTTGTTGTCAAAAAAATTTGCTAGTTCTGCTCAAAGTTGTGAACGTATGATAAAATGTGAAATTTTAGCATACGCTAACAACCTGGTGGTGGTAATTATTGGTAAGTGCAAAAAATATTTAAAAATGCAAAACAAATCTACAATCAAAAAGATTAGGAAAAAGATTAACAAAAAAATATGTGAAATAAAGAATAAGAATAGAGAAAAAGTTAGAAACAGGTAAAGCAATGCCGAGAGATAAATCCCGCCCTTCCTAGCGATGCTCGAATGGTAGCATTAACTAGTAGAAACGCGGTACTAGTGTACAGTGTCCTAGCTAAGGATTTCCCATTTATCCATTTCTGAATGTACTGATAAAGATTATCAAATTATATGTATAAATAGGAATGTCCCCAAAAATGCTGGCAACTCTCGTTTAGACCGTACCGCCTATTGTATTATGTTGTAAACAAAATAATAGCAACAAGACTGTACAAAATTAACCATATATGATTGTGTTTACATCGTAAACATATTATATAATCCACGATATTGTGCTAATTGTAATTATTTTAATGCACGATGTAATTTACTGCAAAAATGCGCTATTATAGTTTAAATATAAATTAAACATATAATTTATTTTTTTGACATATAAAATAAAACTTGCTAAACATAACATTTTATGTAAGTTGCAATTCCTTTGCGATTTATAATAAGCTAACGCGTCTTGCTTTCTAATGTTTTGCCATTTTAACTGCTTTAAGTAAAACGGCTTCCGGATTATAGTGCTGAAGAAAATTTGGAGAAATTAAAGTTGTGTAATTTTATTGGATTAATTGAAATTCAAGCTATTTTAATTTAATTAAAAATAGTATTAAATATTAAGTGAATCGCGGAAAAAAAAATTAAAATCAATAAATTATGAATGTATCACATCAATTATTTACTCATAAATAAAATGGAAGTATTTTGCAACACAGTATATTTATTTCCTGGGTCTACTTCAATTAATGTATAATTTATTTAAAAAATAATAATTCAATTTTAATAACAAGACAATTTTCTGGTATTTAACTTTTTATGACTCTATAATGTTCTTGACTGAACAAAATTGTGTGTGTTTTGTAAAGAATGATCAAACTGATAAAGCTGGTTTTCCTTTGGACAATTTAAGTTTGTTTAAGGTTTAATAATATTTAGTGAGACAAACGTTTCGCTTATTATATATGAAGTTAACTTCAACAAATAACATAGATAGAAGAGTTTGGTTAATTTTTTCATAATCACAATTTTATAAAAATTTAATTTAATGAATTAAATAAAAAATAAGTTAAGTAAGATAATAAAAATAAAGAAGACAATTTTCTGGTATTTAACTTTTTATGACTCTATAACGTTCTTGACTGAACAAAATTGTGATCTACAAAACAATATATTTAAACAATGAAATATTTTGTTATAAACATAGCAGGTTTTGTAAAGAATGATCAAACTGATAAAGCTGGTTTTCCTTTGGACAATTTAAGTTTGTTTAAGGTTTAATAATATTTAGTGAGACAAACGTTTCGCTTATTATATATGAAGTTAACTTCAACAAATAACATAGATAGAAGAGTTTGGTTAATTTTTTCATAATCACAATTTTATAAAAATTTAATTTAATGAATTAAATAAAAAATAAGTTAAGTAAGATAATAAAAATAAAGAAATAATTAGTTAGAATTCAAATTTTTTGTTATTAATAATTAAATATCAAAAAAGAAAAAAGAAAAAGTGTAATGTAGTAGACGTTAAATGGTTCTGATTACGCATATATTTAGCTTTATTTAATTATTCTTTACTATGCTAAAGCCGCTTTTACAACCACCAGTTACAGCATAGGTAGGGTTTAAAGGGGAGTAAACCGGGGATAACTTATCCGGTGATCAAAGCAGCAAATATGAATAAGAAAAAAAGTAAGATTTGTTGCTGCAATTTTCGTCTTTTCTCGTCACTATCTGATTTAAACACATTTACGTTTTGTAACATATAAGTCTAAAACTAACTTAACATTTGTAAAATGCATTGCGTGTTTATTAGGTATAACTGTGGAATAGTTTATCCAACAATTGTAAAAGCGGCCCTAAGTAATGTAACAAATAGCTTTACTTGACAAATAAGTAAATTATAGTATCATTTCACTTACAAGTAAAGTTAACTTGCCAATAACTATTCTACAAAATCGGTGTGCTGTAGAAGTGTTTAGTGCTTGTGATAGTTTGATTGAAAAGATTATAAAACATGTGTTTCAAAACAAACGCTACAAACAAAAACTTATTTTTGTTGGGCAATATTTGGCCATTTTAAATCTTCTTCAGTAATAACCTGGCCTGACTCTCATTCCTCTGTCCTTAATTAAAACCAAATTCTGTCGCTATTATAATCTCCACGACATCAATGCATCCATATTCACATAATGCAGTTTGCATGACAGATAAATTTATTGGTTGCAACTAATATAATTTCTTTTTGGGCACTGTCTATTTAGTTAGCTATATACATGGATTACCAATCAAGGGTAATCCAGATACATATTATAAAAACCAAACAAATACATATGTTTTACCTTATTAATAAGATGTTTTAGCAGATATAGTTAAGTAAATATTATTAAAAAAAAAATACCAATTTAGTGTTGGATGTTATGTTAGAATGTTTGACCACCTTAACAACTCCACAAATAATTTATGATCGAGTTGGAATAGTAAACAGTATATAATTTATAACATATTATATTAACAGAGTGTGTGTCCGCATCGACGCATGAATAGGTAATCTAAAAAAAACTAAAAATTTCATATTCGAAATTCGGTCCAACTTAAATAAAAACTAATTTGTGTCATAATTTTAGTTTTGACTTACTATGTACCCAACATATAATTACCTGAGTAAAAGCGATATGCCTTTAAATGACAAATGAATACTTTCAAAATTTGCCGCGTCAACGTATTATCTTCTGCAACTATTATGAGCCCACAAACAGTACGTAAACTGATCACTAAAAACAATGTTATTTATTTGTCAGTCCAAAATTGTCTTTTTCTGCACCATTCAAGCTCTATAATGCCATAGAGTTAGAGGTAGATACAAGAAAAGTATTACCAAATGCCAAAAGTAAGGATTATTCTATAAGCAGAAGCCAGTGTTTTTATATAGATAATTTATTTGGACATTTGGCCCGCAATGTCAAAAGTCTTTTAAAACTAAAAGATAAAAATTTATATGCTCTGTAGTACTTGTAGTGCTTTCTGCACATCCTAATTCAGGTCTACGTTTATTTTTTTTGACTTCTGACATTCTAGACCAAGAGTAAACAATGACTAAAACACTAAGACTTAATCTTAAAAATTGGCAAAATAAAAAAAAAAACCGCTCCTCGCATACTAATAATGTAACCCATGTCAAAATCACTTAGATTCTGCTCAATGACAAATGCCAAACTTGTTTTCATACATTTTTAATTAAACTGTCATAATAATCAAAACTACTTGGTTCTTAGAAACCATTATAGTAAAAAATTATCATTTCTTTATAAAAATATAATAAAAAATCTTCAAAATCTAATTATCGACACATTTCATTAATTTAGTTCAAATTATTTAATAAATATTTGGTGTTTTTTACAATGCAATCCAATAATGTAATAACATTATTATGTTGTTTTATATAAAACACGTCATTAACCTTTACATACATTTGATTCAAACCATCATGTAAAGCTCCATGCAGAGTGCATAGTGTAACTGCAAGCAATGCCAACTCACTCACGCGTAACAGGAGCACATGGATGCATTGATAAATATTCTTATGTTAGTTAGACCTTTGATGACATTAAATAAAAATATTCATTTTTGTGTTGCTTTACAATTATTTATTTTTGTAATTTTAAAAACGTTTCACATTAAAAACTAAATTAATTAATTACTAATTTTTAATTATAAACTTATTTAATTAACATATTAATCGTTGAATGAGTTATTTATTATGGTATTTAATATAACCATCACATTTTAAAACAGACATTGTTCTGGCTAGAAAAAATAAGTAATACGGCGGTATATAATATACACTCCGGACTTTTAACTCGAACATATTTGATCTCTATATTAGTTATTTATGAGTTGGGTCATGCATCAGTTCATACAAAAATATCAGTTTTTCAATAAATAAATACTACTATTTACTCATGTATATTCAACGAATTATTAATTAAAAAAATGAAAGTAAACATTTAAATTCGTTACTAGTATTCTTATTTAATTGTTGGGAAACACCATACAAATTATAAATATCAAACACAATTCGCAATACAATGTTGATGTTGTCTGGCGCAAGAAACTCCGAGGAGTGTAGTGAAAGGGAACAGTTACCTATCCTCATTGAATTAATCTTCTGCGCATAACTATAGCATCCCAATTTTAAATGACACATTAAATATACATTTACTTTTAAAATAATGTTATAAATACGTTAATTGTTCATCTATCAACTTTTCTACATCCTTATTCGCAACACGGGAAAGTTGATTTAATCCATTTCAATTTAATGCCTTATAAAGTAAATATTAGGAAACAATTATCTATCTAGTAATTAGATACTTATTGACAAATGCACAATTACTAAGTGAGAATATGTTATAATTGGAATTAATGAACAATTAATATATTTTTTGCTTAACTGTGCATGAGTAGGTTGCCATGTAGTTATGCAAATTGTTTTCTCTTGATATTTATGAACAACAAGTATTTAAATGAATGACGTTTGTCGATTATTACTCAGTGTAAATAATGCGGAATTCCAATTTTTGTATTATGTAATTTGAATTAAGGAAGATTCATTTCTTTATTCATATTGTGTTAGCATTTATAAATCAATTTTCAGCTTGTTTTATATTATAGAATATAAATTCTGTATTGCAATTTGTGAGTAAAATTAAAAGACCAACTGCCAAAAATTTAATAGGAGGAACTACAACTTATTGGTAAAAAAAATTAGTTTGTTTTATATTCTTGAATTTAAATAAAATAGTTGCAAATAGTTAACTCAATATTAAAAAGTTAATATCACAGTCTGATGGTAAATATATATATATATATACATATATTCAGGGTGTTTCAAAACATGTGTCGGAAAATAAAGGGTGGGATTTTTTGGCTAATTATAAGACAAAAGTTCCTATTAACACGGTTCCGCAAACGCACCGTTTTCCAGATACAAGGTGTACATTTTTTTTTTACAATATCTTAGGAACGGAAAGAAAAAGTAGCAACATGATCATAAAACCTTTATCTTGCAAAACTAAGCAATAACATATAAAAACAAGAAAAATCACAAAAATTGTTGAAAATTACCTCCTCCTACGGTAAGCAAGCTTCCAACCTACGTCTTAGTGACTGACGTACCTGTTCGAAAATGCCTGGAGAGTTTCGTATCGTATTGCAGGATGCAATAATGCGATTTCTTAGTACTTCATCAGTATTAATTGATGTAGTGTAAACTAAATTTTTTAAGTGATCCCACAAATAAAAATCTTTAACATTTAGATCTGGAGACCAAGGAGACCAAGCCTGTGGGCCTCCTCGACCTATCCAACGGTTCCTATACTGTTCATTTAAGAATTGACGCGCAACTAAACTAAACTAAAATGTGCATGAACCACATTTTGTTTCTTAATTTAAACAACAAAAAATATGGACCTATTAAATAGTCTCCTATAACACCTGCCCAAACATTAACGGAAAATGTTTGCTGATGATAGCCTTCCATTATGGCATGTAAATTTTCGTCGACCCATACATGATTATTATATAAGTTCATAATCGCATCGCGAGAAAAATTTGCTTCGTCCGTAGATAAAACTCAGTTCTTTCTTAAGACCATTGACACGTAGCCAATCTTTGCAAAAAATCCGCTGGTAAAAAGACTTGTACTCGCTATATGTAATAAGGATATAATATCTGGCTTTTTATTATCCTCCACACTGTAACGTGCATAAGGTTTAGGTATAAAGCTTTTCTTCTAGTGCTAGTTGATGGATCGTCTTCAATTTTTTGAAGAACATCTTTTTCAACTTGCGGAGGTGAAAGGCAAGGTCTCCTGCAGCTCTTTAATGTACACTTCCAGTTTGATGTAGACGTTCGTAAAAACGAATGAATGTTCTTTCATTTGGTACCTGTCGGTTTGAAAACCTTTCTTAAAAAATTCAACAAGCTTTTGCTGCGTATCCATCGGCAACGCCATAAACAAAATGCATATCGCACATCTCGCTATCACTGTAATTATTCATTTTGCTATCAACATGCAAGCAAAATACTAAGAATGAGCAAATTAATTGGATAATAAAAATAATAAATAAATCTCCGTCAATGACAAAAAAAATTAAATAGGAGCTCAAAAAGTAGCTAATATTAATGCTAAGATGTGTACAAAAGCTGAGTTTTGTATCTCTTGAAAACCGTGCGTTTGCAGAACCGTGTTAATGGGATTTTTTTTTCTTATAATTAGCCAACTATAACCACCCTTTATTTTGAAATAATTGGTTAGTAATTTTTTAATAAAAATAATGGCATTATTTTTTGCAATTACAAATATATGATTTAGTTTTGTGTCAAAATTAGTTTTGGAAAGAGGAGTGATAATTAAATTAAAGCGAGTAGTTGTATTTGTAATAGCAAGCTTATGATATATAAACAATAATACACTTTTTAATGATATACAAAAATATTTTCCTGAAAATATGAATCCAAAAGCTTCCAATGTGTGACTGTTAAGATTACACAAAAAAAGATACCTATTATGTTTTATGTTATTGTAATTGCAAAAATATTGCTACAGATAACCAGCAGGTAAAAAAAAAATGAATAAAAAAATCAGAAGTATAAAATAATTTTATTTGAACATTGTTTTTTTATCCACAATAGATTACGCTTTTGTCCCAAATTAAAAGTTTAGTGAAATGCTGTTTTTGGTTTTATAATAAATATTCTTTTTATAAAAACAAAATGGTAGTAGCCGTTAATGTGTGATAGTTTATTTTAAGATAAATAAAACACATTTACTATGTTATACAGGGTGTTTCAAAACATGTATCGGAAAATAAAGGGTGGGATTAGTTGGCTAATTATAAAAAAAAAATTCCCATTAACATGATTCCGCAAACGCACGGTTTTCAAGATACAGGGTGTAATTTTTTTAATTTTTTAAATTTTTTGACGATATCTCAAGAACCGTTTGAGATACAAATCTCAGCTTTTGTACACATCATAGCATTAATATTAGCTACTTTTTAAGCTCCTAGTCAATTTTTTTCATGTGCCATTGACGGAGATTTATTTATTATCTTTATTATCCAACTAATTTGCTCATTCTTAGTATTTTGCTTGCATGTTGATAGCAAAATGAATAATTACAGTGATAGCGAGATGTGCGATATGCATTTTGTTTATGGCGTTGCCGATGGATACGCAGCAAAAGCTTGTTGATTTTTTTAAGAAAGGTTTCCAAACCGACAGGTACCAAATAAAAGAACATTCATTCGTTTTTACAAACGTCTACATCAAACTGGAAGTGTACATTAAAGAGCTGCAGGAGATCTCGCTTTCCACCTCCGCAAGTTGAAGAAGATGTTCTTCAAAAAATCGAAGACGATCTATCAACTAGCACTAGAAGAATAGCTTTAAACCTAAACCTTAATCACGTTACAGAGTGGAGGATAATAAAAAGCCAGAAATTATATCCTTATTACATACAGCGAGTACAAGTCTTTTTACCAGCGGATTTTTTGCAAAGATTGGCTACGTGTCAATGGTTTCAAGAAAGAATTGAGTTTTATCTACGAAGTAAATTTTTCTCGCGATGCAATTATGAACTTATATAATAATCATGTATGGGCCGACAAAAACTCACATGCTATAATGGAAGGCTATCATCAGCAAACATTTTCCGTTAATGTTTGGGCAGGTGTTGTAGGAGACTATTTAATAAGTCTATATTTTTTGTTGTTTAGGCTAAATGGTCAATCATATCGTAATTTTCTTGAAGAAGAGCTGCTAGGACATTTAGAGGATGTTCCGGTTTAATTAAGAAACAAAATGTGGTTCATTCTTTTAATTTTGTTACTTTTATTGCCATTATTATATTAGTAAACTGTGGCAATGTTGTTGCAAAGGCAAGCTATATCTTTTTCTAGTCAACGCTCCCAAGGTTGTTTGTAAATTAGCTTGTACAGTTTGTTTGTAAAATGTTCAACCTATCTCCATTTACTCATACAATAGCAACTGCTGCAGCATAAATATAAACATGTAGGTTGAAAAAACTTCTAGAAAAGTCCAGATGTTCAGGAAGAATTTTCTTATCCATAAATCTTAAATTCATAGCAAGTTTTTTTAAGTTGTTATGTTATGAGATGCAAGACCGTAGTGTAGAACCAATGTGAGCATACTCAATAATTGCCCGTTGTAATTTAATTTTGTATTGTATTAGTAAGCAAATAATAGTGACGCATAATAAAAGTATTCATTTCAGTAGAGCATTTTCATGCGCATTATAGGTTTACCCATCTTAGTGGTCAGTACTAAAAGTGTTGAAACATCATTGATGAATTGTTAGGTTAAATTTCGTAATTTTGTAGACTATTGAAGTTATTGTCGGCTGTAGATAGTTTGGGTTTCCCGGTAGTTTTCCGATGCTACTACCATGCTTATAGTTGGCTATTCCTAAGGATTACATACGCCTTTGGTATGTCGTCTCATCTAGAAAACACATCTTAGAGACGCGTTTCGTATTAGTTACAGATTTTTTTCAAAATAATTTATGCCAATTTTCTAATAACTTCAAGTATGCTAAATTCAAAATTCTAAACCGTTTTTTAAAACCCCTGCTATTTATTAAGGCTCGGACATGACGGTCGATATACATGCCACAAAAAAAATTTAAAATACTTAAGAAAAATAATAGTAATAAATTAGATTTTTATAGACATTAAACATTTTATAAAATAATTATTCAAATATAAATATGTTGGCGCATTTCAATCAATTTATCGCTAGAAAACAATAATATTATGCCAGTTATACTCATAGTAAAACGTGCATTTAATCATTTTTTATAAATGTATATTCTATAATTATGACTGAAGCAGTGGCATACTATCGCACTTGAATAGATAGAAATGCGGACCGGACCGTCAACGTGAACCTGGTGCAAAATTAGTTTGAAGAACACGACCTCTGTTTAGACTCCCAACCTATTTTATATATTTACTTTGTTATAATCTCACTTAAAGAATAGATTTGAAGATGCCAATGATATTAATACATAAACATAACATATGCTACAACCAAATAAAAATTAAATTGGCAGCACTACTTTACTAACAAAGTGAGACCGTAGTACATTTTGGTGGTTGGTTACGATCGGTAGTAGTTGATGACGGTAGTGCAGTGGAACTGCAGCCTTAGAGTACAAATACGTAGAAAGCTGACAAATAAGCAAGATGGTTGCTTATAATATAAGTTGCTTATCGTAAGCGCTTACAAGTAAGGGCACGAACACGTAGAAAGCTAAAAGCGAGCGCTAGTATAGAGTATATTGTATATTTTGACGGACTGTAACCAGTTGTAAATATAACTGTTTGGTATCAATTGCATCAGTCATGATGCAATTCAGTAAATTAGTATGCAATGAACTCAAATTACCATAAAGAATATAAAGCAAAATATAAAGTTTTTTTAAAAAACATAAAAATTTAAACCAATATCAATAATGATTATATCGAGTCAGAATTAGCGAGCATTCAGTGGATCTAGAAAACAGGCTGAACACACACATCTACTCCACTTTGCAAACGAAAAATAATGTTTCAAACATACTTGCTGCTTATAAGCGGGACTTGTAAGTTGCGACAAGTCGCAAATGTTTAAATGTATGGTAACATTTACTGTAGCTTAAAGTCGATTATAGCAGCTTGCTAGTCGCAACTTACAACTCGCTTTCTACGTGTTTGTACCCTTATAGTGTTACTAAGAAAAATAACTGCTTTATTAGCGCTTATTTCATATTGAGTATATATTATCTGATTTTTGGTGAAACATCGATGTTTTTTAATTTCCCATAATTTAAATTTAAATTTCCGACAATAATATCAGAACTAAAAATAAATAACAATATTTCTGATTAAATAAATATAAAATACTATATACAGGTTGAAGATCTCTTGAAGTAGTTAATTATTATAATAATCAAGTTAACATTACAATGAATTTATTTATTATTATATAAAAATGATAATAATAATAAAATAACTGTATTATTTGAATTTCTGTAAGAAAGAAACAAATATTGATAAAGAAATGATATAAACAAAAAATAGCTCGTTTTATTTTCAAGGCAAATTTTGGTAAAATCGGCGATTCTAATGAGCAGGAAATCCATTCGCGACACAAAAGATCACGGAAATTAAAAACATAGTGCTGATTAATTGTAAACGTTTCATTATTTTTATAAAAATAAAGTATCACGAAGAAGTATTATTTTGAATCTATATGAAGATTTAAGGATTATCAAAATATCTACACGGTGGAATCCCACATTTTTCAGATTTTTATCAGCTTGCTTCACTTATATATAATTATTGACAAAATATTTAATTGACAGCTATTAAATGATGGGCGAGTGTGAAAAAGACTTAGACAGTGCTCTTCCTGCATTGGTGTGTTGAGTTCTGTAGATAGTATTTTATAATTAATTACAAAATTGAAAATGTACTGACTAATATTTTAATATACAATTTACGTTTTGTTATTATGTTAGATCTTAAACATTAAAAATTGAATACAATGTCAATATTTTAAACTATTGCAACTATATCACTTTGTAATGCATACAAGAAATTATTAGCTTAATTGTCGGCAAGATTTAATTTGCCCGTTTTATTACTTAATACAATATTTATTTATATTGTGTACGGAAATAATAACATTATTTTATAGTCTCATACTTCCCACATAAGTATACAAAACTTTCACCTATATTATTAAAGGTCAAATATTTTGGTACAAATAGTAAATTTGGTTATAATTAAATTGCATTTTGTACTATTAGCATGAATAATGGAGAAGCGCGACAGCGTGCAATCGAAAATAGTGAAAGTAAAAATATAAAACGGTCTTTACTTATTATATATATTCTTTGCATCAACACTTTCGTAAATTACTATTACAGTATATGGAGAACCAGTTAGTAGAATATAATTAAAATTTCGATAGCACAAATTGCATAATTAAATGAACATCGTTTCAATTTCTATTAATTGCAATTATTTTATCATTATAGATTAATACAACACAAACATCTGCTGTTATAGTTTTATTAACGATTGAATGAAGCGTATGTGAAATTTTGATTGCAAGATACACGAACATCATTCTGATTTCGTAACTGGAATTCCTATGCAAATATTGAATGTCATAATTTTCTTTAAGTAGGAAGAACATCACCATTAAGTGTACAAAGGATGTATGAGAAATTACAGAATACCAACATTATATTTGCATAAAACTGCTGTATTATTGAAGAAAACTTTCATAAATATTTTAAAAAGAATAATATGTATAAATAAATATCACTGAATCAATAACATTGCTACTAATTTTTCAAGTTTTGTCGGTAGATAGACCATGCAAACTTATTGAATGAGAACTGAGCTTAGGTATTTATTAAAATATTATAACTTCTATACTTGTATTTATTACAGATATAATTGAAATATTTTTCTTTTAATTTATTTATCTATATGTTGATTTCTTAAAATAAATGCTCCATTTGCAAATAATCGTGACAACCACACCAACATAATGAGGCATGAACTGTTTTCTGGCATTTTCATGCTATCAAAATTCTAATTGGTATTTAAGCATTGCATCTACTATAGTTTCTTAAAATATGCATATAGCGCAGATTAAATCATATCCAAAAACATGCGAGACTGCATTTATAAATCATCGTAAAAAACGCATTAACTCTAATAAAAGTCGTGTTGATAGTAAACTTGCGCAAAAATTTGTGGTTAATTGTGAAATTAATGATTTTAGTCCTTGAATCATCTAGTTCTTTCTAATTTGATCAAGTGTAACGAATAAAATTATAACTGCTGTAAAATATTATGATGCAAAAGCATTAGTTCAATAATGATGAGTCATAATTAATATAATAATTTTTTTTCTTATGCTTTTTTTGCTGAAAAAATAACACACAAAGAACAAAAACATATTAAATGTACTTGAGCTACGTTGGCATTTGCAACATGAGTAAAAATCTACTTTATCTACGTTAGTTACTAATAACAATGTTGGTTTACTTGTAGTTGTTGACAAAATAATACAATATACCTGTTATTAAGGTTTTTAAATTGCAATCGTAGTTAAAACGATTAAACGTTTATAATTTAAAAATGGTATAAAATTCCCGTTTATCACATGTTAATCCTTATCATACAATTGAACAATATACTTCTAATAATATATAATAGACAATCATATTAAGAAGAACATAACTAGAATTACAAAAAAAAATAACAATACTACTGGCAAAATATCAAATTGTTTCGAAAATTTTCTTTAAAATTGTGTAACATTTTTAAGAAAATAGAAATTCACATTAAATATAATTAAAGTAATTGTACTATGATAAACTTTTAACTAAATTAAAAACATCAGTTTTAATCACTGTAATAAACTGCATGTATTTTCTATCAAACACATTTTCAAATTTTCTACATTAATTTAAAAAAATAAATATACTAGATTCACAAGAAAGAGTTTTGATTCTTTTTTTTTGTATTATAATGTTAAAAGTGATTTATACCAAAAACAAAATTACAAGACAAATTCACAGCTAATTGTTGCTGTGATAAATTAACAAAATCTACCGTTGACTAAAACTTTATAATAAGTATTTCGAATTTAAAGAATAGATTTTAGTGTATCTTTGTGGTTAATAGAAAAACGAGTAAAGTGAAATTTGCTTTTTTATTTCAAAGTAAGATTAGAAAATACTTAATATGACACAATAACATAAACATACTTTTAAGCCTCAACGATTGAAACCACACTTGCTAAAACTATCACGAGCAGTGTGTGAATTGTAGAAATAGTTGACGTTTTTTTACTAATGTCCATAAAATATTTACAAAAAAATAAAAAATCTGCAATATTACGCCGATGTTGCCTCAAACCTAGATCATACGCAGTTAGCCATATAGAGTAGCAGCAAATGAATAAAAATAAAAGCAGGTATGAATGTACATCTATGCTGTTGTAATATATTTGCAATAACAACCAATCTAATGTTTTTTATGATAAAAGTTTTTTAATCTTCTTGTTATTTTCAGTCCAATAATGTGTCTATGCCTCTATATATCAAATGGTTAAAAACTGCAAGATTTTCTCTATGTTCATCCAAAGTAGAATTCAGTTTTGATTAAAAACCATATTAATTCTACAATAAAGTTGTTTTGTTTTACAAATATAACAAAACAAAATTTTCTTAAAAATGTTGGATAGATGAAGAAAAAGAATGAAATTAGCCTATCATTTTAAAAATCAAGTAATTCAAATAAAGATTATATAATAGAGTGGCTCAGTTCAATAAATTTTAAGAAGAAACATAAGTAGATAACCTATTGCCTAAAGTAAATTGGACATTGTTTTACTACTAACCTTTCCTTTGAATTATTAACTAAATTATTTTTATTAATTTTAATTATTAAAATATTTTGAACCAACTTGCAATAAATGTATTGTTAAAAGTTTTATGTCCTGTCAATCCTATTTTTAATTTGTATTCAGTATTCTTATGTTTTGGTTTAATAATAAAAAATAGTACACATTTTTTAAAAACAGAAGTAGGAAGATAATGATTCAAGTTTTATAAAACAGCTTCAACAGTAATTGTTGAAATCATTAGAATACCTAAAAGATATTGCTCAAAAACGTTGATTCCTAAAATCTAAAACTTAACATTTGATATTTAATATTATCAAAGCATAATATGTAAAAACTAAAAAAGTTAAATTAGAATATTTTGTTAAGTAAGTTACAATTTTTTTTATTAGCGTCATCATAAGTATAGTAAAAAATATTACACAAAGTTAGTCAAAACACATAAATAATTGTAAACAGTTTAATAATAATAATAATAATCTTTATTTATTGTAAGTAAAACCATTTACATCTACATAAAAATACAATAAATATAAACAATATAATACATATATAAAAAACAAAAGCAAAAGATTGACATAAAAAACAATATAATATAAAATACATAACATTTAATCAATATGTCCCAATTGAATCTTAAACAAAGATTTAGAACAAAAAAAATTTAAATTGTTTGTTAAACTGTTTGCAAATCTACAAATTCTACCAATAGGATAGTGAAATCCATAATTAGTAGAATGTGTAAATTCTCTAAATAATGAAGTCTGCCTAGTAAGTCGTTCACTAATAGGAATGTAGAATGGAAGAGATTCAAGTAACTCAGGACAGTCTACTTCAGACATCACTAGACCACGCAAAAATAAGAGATCTGATCTTTTGCGCCGAACTTTTAGTGACGGTAAATTGTATAGTGAAGAAATGTAATTGCGATCAAAATTAACCGACAATATACCAGATCTATAAGACAACAGGCAAAAAAATTTGTTTTGAATACGTTCAATATTCTGACTATGGATTTCATAGAAAGGGCACCAGACTGACGGAACGTACTCTAAATTTTCAGAAAAGTTTTCAAACAAAAGTTTTTTTGGTTTTAAAGAAGCTATTCTTTTAATCGTACTTTTAATGTACATTTTATTATAAAATTCTTGTAAACTTTCTTTTTTAAATAGAACACCTTGTATATTTTTACATTTTTTAATTCTAACATTAATATTGAGACTTTTTTGTAAAAACATTTTTTTTTTGTAAAATACATACTTTTTAAGTTATAATTAATTAATTTAAACTCCTAATCTTCAATTTAAGAATATTTTCCCAGAAACATATATAATTATTTTAACCAAACAAATAACAAAACCATCCACCACCAAAGAAACAAAATTTTTAGGCACCGTTGTAGACGCTAAATTAACATGGCAATCCCATATAGATGCGACATGTAAAAAAATTACCAAATCCTACTTTGCAATATTTCAGTTAAAGAATGCTTTAACTAAATCTGCCTTGTTAAACATATACTACGCTTTGGTCTACTCTCATATGTCATTTAATATAGTATTATGGGGAGCTTCTCATCACGCTCATAGAGTATGTTTCTCAAAAAAGATTTATACGTTTAATTTTTGACATAAATTATGGGTGTTCATGCAAAAGCACATTTATAAACAATAACATCTTAACATTTCCTTCAATTTTTATTTATAAAGCGTTATGTTTCATCAAATTAAATCTGTCATCATATCAAAATTTATCTCATCATCACAATTACTTCACAAGAAACGGTAACTCATTAATGCTTGATCAACACAAAACAAAAAAGTACGGTGAAAATAATATATATTTAGCTAAAAAAATGTTTAATAAACTACCCGTGGAATTTCAAAATATAAATTATAAACAATATAAAAACAGAATTAAAAGTTTTTTATGCAATCAAGCATTTTACTCAGTCAACGATTTTATGCAAATGGCTCATCTAGTTACCACGTAAATAATAATTATTAATATGTATGTTATCTCCGATGTTATGTTATATGTGTATTTATATGTAAGCATATTGTTAGTATATTTTATTTGACGTTCGTATCCATGTATTTTAATGTGGCAAAGCGAATAAAGTTTTTATTATTATTTAATTATTATCAGTTCAATTTTTTCATAAAGTTTTTGAGTAAAGTGGTGGCATTTTAAACATTTATCTTAATTCTATATTAATATTTAAAAAAAAAACCTATAAAAAAACCTTAAAACTAATCGTAGGTTTAAAAAATTAAAAAATATACAAAGTATTCCATTAAAAAAAAACAAATTTACTAGATTTCCATAATAAAACAAACACCTTGTCTGCATATTAAATCTTGATTTAAACGATAATATGTAGAAAAACAAAAAAAAAAATTGTTTAAATATTTTTTGACATTTTTTACTGTCGGAGAATTATTTATGTGTTTTGGTAATTTTGACTAACCCTGAATAGTTTCTCTCTAACACTTAAAATTTGGCCATGGTAATCCTTTTATTTAAAAAACCGTGATCAAGTATTGTACGGCCTGCTCGGATAGATATCCAAACAATATTAAATATGTTATATTGAACAATATTAACTATGTTTCAAAATTTCTTTATATAATTATATATTACTAATAATTTTATTTCTAAGATGCTAATTAAATCAACATTTTTTTTCTTCTAATAAGTTATCAATAATTCGTAGTTCTGTTAATAAATGGTTGATAATTAATTCACTAAAAATATAGTCAAAGAAGCAAGTTTAAAAATAAACTAAAAGTGTGGAGTTAGAAAAACGACACTAAATCTTTTCAGAAGATTTAAAAGGCAGATACCATTATGTACAATTAAATGAAATTAAGTCCAGTCCATTAGAGGCATCTCTGGGTGAGATGTACCTCAAGAAACAGTTCTTGGGCCACTATTATTCATCATCTATGTAAATGATATAAATAGTAATTTAAATATACTTTATGCAGATAATGTCCCTTTTCTGATAGCAAAAAAATCATTTAGTAATGCTGTAATTCAAGCAAATACTAATATGGCAGAAATAACTAACTATGTCAAAAATAATATCTTAATTATAAATCAATTTGTGAGAAATTTGATTTATCCAAAAAGGATCAAGAGCCATGAGTCATCTAACTTGATGTAATGAAATTAGCATTGCAACAAACAAATGTTAATATTTCTAGAAGTTTATATTAATAAATAATGTAAATAGAATTATCACATGTTTTGTGCTATAAACTTAGTTTTTTGTGCTTCATGGTCAAACAACTACAACACATAATTGATATGTCAGCTTTAAAATTATTTAATTTTGAGAAATTATCATAGATGGTTTAAATTGCAAAGTGCATCTCTTAGATATCTTCATCAAAATGTTACCTAAACAACAGTTTAAAATGAAAACAAAATAACTATTATTATTTTATATAGTTTATTTTAAATTAATCTATATATAATAATATGTAATATGTATACACATGTGTTTTATACATTTTGTTCAATACTGCATTTTAATTTGTAATTATCTATGACTATTCTTGAATTATTAACGATTATTATTATTTTCTTTTTAGTTTTTGATTTGTTGTCGTTTGTTTTGATAATCTATACGTTGGTTTCCCAAAAGCGTATTTATATATTATAGATATTTTATAGATGATAGATAAATGTTAGAACCAGCAAAACTGATTTTTGCATGGTACCAATTAATTGTTCTGCATCGAGAATCTTCAACATATTGATGGTTACAGTAGGAATTTGTCCTGTTGCCAATATTGTTATTGGTATGACTTCAACTTCATTTTGCCTCCATAGTTTTTTAATTTCGTTTGCAAGTTCTGACTATTTGTCTTTCTTTTCGTTTATTTTCTTTTATAGATTTTCACTTGCCGGAATTGCAATGTCTATAAGATATGTTATGTTTGTTGTTTTATTTGACTATGCAATATCAAGCCGATTATGTGTTATTGTTTTGCCCGTTTGAATACTTACGTCCCATAGTATCTTTATTTTTATTTTTTCTCTGTAATTTCCTGGGTTAACATAGTTAGACGGGTAAGTACATACTAAGTCTAGTATGTTTTTTCCTTATTGGCCTCTATTGTTTCCATAGGTTTTGTATTTCATGAGCTAGAGGTAAGTATTTTTCCAATTTTTCTGTTTATTTTTTATGAATTGTGATATGTTGGCACTGCAATATCTACCAGATAAATTGTACTGTTAGCTTTTATTCTAATAGTAACATCTGGGCGGTTGTGAGCAATTGTTTTATTTGTTAGTATTGTCCTGTCCCAATATAAAATACATAATTCATTTTCAAGTACTGATTGAAGAGTGTATTTGTAATATGCTTCTCTTTTTGCAATTAAGTTATAGTTTATTACCAATTCTTGATGTAGAATTTTAGCGTTATGTCTTTCTGTATATTGAGTAGGAGCAAGTATTGTACATCCATTAGTTATATGTTTGATTGTTTTTGCTTTGGTGTTACATTTTCTACACTTATCGTTTAAAGTGTTTGAGTCTTTCATTATATATTTTTTATAGCTGTTTGTGCTAATAACTTTATCTTGGATTGCTTGTATAAAACCTTCAGTCTCTGGAAATAACTGCCCAACTTCTAGGTATTTGAATGTTGCACTTCAACATTGAGTTTGTGACATTGACCATAATACCTACCATGTAATTGTTTTGATGCCCATTTTGTAATGTGTTCTTGCTTTAAAGTTTTCGGGTCATCGTGCCTGAATTCTGAATTGTTAAGTAAGAGAGGTGTGTAGTTTTTATCTGCTTTTACTATTACCTGATGCTGTTGACTATCACTTTTAGGATAAAAATAATTTCTTAGATTTGAGGTTTGTTCGCTATGCAGACTTCGTATATCTGTAATACCTCTACCTCCTTCTGTTCTTGATATTATTTTTATTATTATTATTATTATTGTTTTTTTTAATCATACTTTCGTTTAAATGTGTACGCGTGTTGCTCAATGCTACACATTATAAAGCCAAGAAAGCTCTGCTGATATTGTCAGTGTCCAAAATTGCAGCTTACTGAATAGTTATAAGATTTACTACATCAACGTTATTTTTTTTTAATTTTCAATAGTTTCATTGGGGATTACTCCTGTGGCAGAAATATAATTAAAACTGTTTTCACATGTTGTTAATTTCTTTCAACAGTTCTGTATATTTCTCCTTCTTTTCAATTATTTTTTTTTCAATCTTCTCTGTTTCTGGTACAGCAATATCGATAAGGTAAGTATGGTTGTTGTTTTTATCTTTTAGGAGTATATCGGGTCGGTTGTGCACTATTATTTTATCGGATTGTACTGACAGGTCCCAAATCAGTGTATGTGACTGGCTCTCTACAACTTGTTGTAAAGTGTATGTGTAGAAGAATTGTTTCTTATCATTTGTTGTTGAGATTTGCTGTGCTAACTCCTGATGTACAATTTCAACAATTTTGATATGTCTGTCAGTGTATTTTGTTGGGGTTAACTTTTCACATCCTAAGATTATGTGCAATATTGTTTCGTGTTATTATTATTATTGTTATTATTATTATTATTATTGTGTAGTGTATGCACAGTATGTAGGTTTGGTTATTATACGTCACATGCTGGTGTTTAATGTAAAACCAGAAACACACCGCATTTCTATGGTCTCTCACTATCCTAGTGCTCTTCTTATCATGTGGGCTTTTCCTAATATTGCAGTTGTTTGTAGTTGTTGTATGTTATGTTTTCCTCTACTTTTTAATATATTTACTGCTCAGTTATTAGTGACAGTTCCAGTTGTGCCAACTATTTTAGTTTTCATATTCCACATCCATAAAATTTCAATTGACAAGTCACGATACTTTAAAACTTTTTCGGCTTTTTACTTCTAGTATTTGTGTCATAAGGTATTGCAACGTCAATAATTGTGCACATACTTTTGTGATAATCTTTTATGACATTATCAGGTGTGTTTGCTTTTATCTTTCTATCAGTATCTATTTATTTTGTAGATTCAATATCGTGACTCCATCCTTGTCTGTTACTTGTTCTGGTTTATATTTTTTTTATTTTTTTAATTTCACAGATTGCTCTGGTGTTTTGGCATAGCCGGGCTTGCTTTAAGCCATGACTATCCCATTTGTCACCTACTTATTCAAGCATTTACGTATTATAGATGCTGTGCCTAATAATGTAGCCTTTTGCATCCATTTAATGTTAGATATATTTAACCCCAATTCATCTAAGTGTCCAGGTAAGTTTTTATTGACAAGTCCGTTAGCTGTAATAATTATCGGTAAGGTTTTAATAAATTTTAAACTCCAAACATTTTTTAAATCAATTTGAAGTGGTAAGTACTTTTCTGTTTTTTTCTTATATGACGTTTCTACGTTTTCATCTAATAGTATAGATACATCTATAAGATATACTTTCTTTGTAATCTTTTCCCAAACGACAATATCGGGTCTATTATGTTCAACTTGTCTATCGGTTTGTATGGTCAGATCCCAGTATATTTTCCAGTCATTATTTTCGTAAACGGGTTTTGGGAGATTCACTTATTAATCCTGTTTTTTTGCATATTGCTTGGTGTAGAATTTTCTGGTTTATTATTATTATTATTATTATTATTATTGTTATTATTATTATTATTATTATGATTAGTATTATTATTATTATTATTATTATTATTATTATAATTATTATTATTATTGTTATTATTATTATTCGAGGCAATTCTCTATGCACATTGCTAAAAGTAAAAAAGATATATATTGCTTGCTAAAAAAAATTGTGTTACTTAGCAAGCTTTTTAATTATTTACATTCTTTTTTGCATGTCCATTCTGAAAAACAGTTTTTTTGCTCGAATTTTAGATCGAAAAGTGATGTTTTGTGGCTTAGTGAAGAAAAATCATATCCAGATAACAATATACATAGAGAATTTAGCAATTATGCTACCAGTAAAATAACTCGTCTGCTAGTTTAGGACCGGTAAATACGTTTGTATGATCAAGGTCGGTAACACTTAAAAGTATAATTCCGCTAGTAATGAAAAAACAAAATTTTATTATTTCAAGACAATTGTCGATTTTAGTCTGTATTAACTTAAATAAATTCTTATAAAATGGTTCCTTTACAACACAAAACAAAATATAAGCCTTGCCAGACTAATGATGTTACTAGCCGTAATTTTATGCATTAAGGAAGTTATATTACTTCTTTGCTAAGGCGCTAATATCGTAAATAGCAATAATTAGACAATAAAGTAAAAATATAAGACACATTAAATTACTGAACAAAAGTATTTTTAATTAATTAATACAGACGTAGTTAGACTGGTTAGTAGTCAATCTTGCATAAATGCATAAAATTACCGACACAAAGGTAACTTAACAATAAAAAAGATAATATTATTGTTATTTTACTAACTGATCAAAATGGAAACCACAGCGACGTCCATTAGATCTGAACCTGCTATAAGGATTTTATACAAAACCAAAAAAAAAAACAAATAAGCCGTAGTAAACTATAGCAGCCAAAAAATTAATTTTGAAATCACTACCCATATTTTAATAATCCTTAATTCATGTCACATGTCAAAAAGACAAAACAATGTTTGCTGCAAGCTATTATTAAGCAACACTATCCTAATATTTTGTATAAAATATTTCAATTAAATGCCTTTATTCAATAAAAAAATCTTAAAACTATTAAATTTCCACATAATACTAGCTTACAAAAACTTAAAGGGTTAGATCAAATCTTACTCAGCTGAGTAAACAGTAAAAACAAATTCTTCGGTCTACAAATGCGACAAAATGCTCTCATATTATTTTTTAAATTTTTTATAACTTCTTAATGAAATATGATAGTACAAATCTATATGACGCAAACTAGGTTGTCCTATCTAATACAAAAAAAAAACATATATCATTACGTTTTTTTTTTTAATATTATGATTGATGAAACGTTGAACTATTATTTGATTAGTTCCAAGAGATGTCAGTTGAAATTACATCCATATATTATATATATATATATATATATACAGGGTGTAGATTAATTGGCGGATAAACGCCAGGTAACTTTATAGATCGTGCCAAAAGAAAACAAATATCTTAATTCCAAAATGCTGAAAAATTTTTCGTTTGGCCTCACGAGGTCTTCAAAGTTTTGTTACGCTTGGCAACGTTGCAAACTTTCTAAATTCAAACCTATAATGTAGGCAACTTAATACACATAAAATAGGCAATTTAATACACACATCAAATTTTATTTTTTATTATAAACTACAAATGTTCAAATTGGCCACCGTTTACTTCTAAACACTTTACAGAACGTATCGATATCGAATTTATGACGTTCTCAAGCATCGCCGGCGTTAAATGTTAAATCTGTCAGAGTTGCTATATTCATGTCAATTATTTTAAATATATTTTCAAACAATCAATTGTGCATTGAAATAATTAATATTTTTATTTATGACAGAATCTAATAATTTATAATAGTTGTATCAGCTGCAATGTATAAATTGTTCTATAATTCAATAATAATTATAGTACCTATTTGCTGGATTCACACATTTATTTTGAAAACGCATTTTAGCCGCATGGTGAAACGACAAAAGTCACCGATGGTTTTTGTCAAGGGTGGTCACGGGATTGACATGGCAACGTAGTAGTTGTTAATCCGAGACAGACATAAGGCAGACCGCCGGATACTAGACGAACGCAACATACTATATTTCGCAAATGCATCAAAACACCATTCATAATTTAATAATGCGGTATGTGTCGTCAATGTGCAACCTAACACAATTTTAAATTAATGATTATCAAAAGAATAAAGTATATCATAATTTTAAATTGAATTTTATTTGAATTTAAAAGTCACTGATGACAAAAGTCACCGGAGATCAGAATTGACCCCCTGACATTTATTGCATTGCCTACTTTATAATTTGAATTTTATTAAAAATTTTGCTACGTTGCCAAGCGTATTTTTAATTTAAATTTGATTTATTCTTCAAAAGTAATTTGCACATTTTTCAATGTTTTTTATTATTAAGTTTCAATAAACCTCGTAATTTTTATTATACTAAAAAAGAAAGCAAATTGGTACATAATATACGCAATTAAAACAATATTTGTATTGACAAAATTGAAACTTTGAGGACCTCGAGAGGCCAAACGAAGAGTTTTTCAGCATTTTGGAATTAAGATTTTCGTTTTCTTTTGGCACGATCTATAAAGTTACCTGGCGTTTATCCGCCAATTAATCTACACCCTGTATATATATATTATATATTAATATCCTGTTATAAATATTTTAAATAATATTAATATGTATAATACTATTATATAATATTAAATAATTGCTGTTGCTTTAAACTTGATATAATACATACAATACAGGAGAAAAGAACCTTAACCTATAAAACATCTCTTGTTCACAAATGTAAAGCATTGTTTCATTATTTAGAAACGCTGAAATTATTATTTACATTCGCATTCTGCTCTAATAGTTTACAATGTGTTGGTTTTCAAAACCGCGAATTTGGTAACCAAACGAGATTAATATTTGTCATGACAGTCCATTAAACGTTGCAACAACATTGTAACTACACATTTTTTATTAAGCGTAGCCCATTTCTTCATTTATTAAATGACCCCAATAAATTCCACAAAATAATAATTCAAACAATAGATTCCAAATATTAATGCAATCCATGAAATTGTCCTTCAGTTGTGTAATTAATTTTCAAATTATCTTAACGTGGACATTCATTTAGTTGTGGTTGAGTTAACAAAATAATAAAACTCACCGAATTACGCAATTTAGGTATATATACTTTTTATCATTGCAATTAAATTTATAACGTAACCGAAATGATAAATCTTTAATATATGCAGCAATTTCTTATATAAATGAAGATTCCAAATAAAATTTGTGGTATGAGCTTCACTCAATTTACGAAATGAGGAAACAATTTTAGTTAAGCGTAAAGATTTATTATGCGCAATATATATTTTCATATTCAATATTATTAGTCGATTGCTTCCTTATTAGTTCTAACGACCTTTGAACTAATAACATTTAACTAGCTAAAGAAACACAATTTTCGTGCTATTTCTGAACTACATCCATGATCTTTTCACAACACAATACCTTTTTTTTTGTAATTATGATTAAATAAACAAATATTTGATTACAAATTCTAATTTATTGTACATTAACCTTTTCAACCTTCCTATAAATTCTTGCTGCATTTGATTGCATTAAACAAAATCCAACATTCACATCACGTGCACGGGAGTGATGGAAACTGAATTAATGAACCAACTTATTTATAGATCTTTGTAGAAAATTAATTTCCATAATGAAGCATAAATACAGTTACTATTTTACTTTTATCACTAATAGAAAGCATAGTTTGTTTCTGAATAATTACATTTTAAATGCATGTGTTTTATAGACTCATGGCGTGATTTTAATGTAACATTTATATAGTGATTATATTTATGACAATAATAAATATAAATATACGTATTGTAAAGATGGTTTTTAAAGCCATTTATGTATGTATAATAAAAGTGAAGGTGTTTTAAAATAATGGTGAGATGAACTGTGCGCAATGAGATGACATCTAGATTTATTTCACTAGAAATAAAATAAAATTTGGAAAATTAATGATTATTAAATTTGTTTTACTGCTATATTGGCTTAGTTTAGCATGTAAATATTTGTTGAAAGCAATAAAAAACCACAATCTGTAAAGTATCACATAAACAAAATATTTTGTTTACATTTTAGTATTTATGAAACAGTTTTACTAACTACTAACTAATTAGTCACAAAAAAAATATTTTAGAGCTTCTTTTGTAGATTTATAACTATCTAAATCTAATAATAATGTAATATGTAGCAACATAAAAAAATCTTTTGAATTTTAACTGGTGAAACCACTCTCGTTAAAAGTATTACATTGAAAACAAAATTTAAACAATCTTTAAACTTGAATAACTGCAAATTATAAATCTCTAGTAATAATGATTGAAAAAAGAAACTATTTTAAAGGTTTTGGTCGTACATATCAAAACTGTCAGTAATAATTTTTAGAATTCATAGCAAGCTTTCTACCATAAGTAATATTTTGTCTAGATGTCGATAAATCTATTTCTTTTAAGTAATGCCAATAACATTACGCCGATGTTCTAAAGTATCTAAATAATTAGTCAGTTTTGGATTAACAGTAATTTAAATAACTCGTTTTTTTTAAGAATTTAGATACTTGGGAACAATTTACAAAACAAGAGCGTATATAGTTTTTTAGATATGTTCGAAGTTAAATTAACAACATGCTCGTTCTACAGAAGATTATGTGAAACTGTAATCCCAAGACAAATTGGAAAAGATTTAGATACAAATTTGTTGTTTAAATTAATATTTGATACCTCAGATTTTGACTTTAAAACTGTAAGAAATAAAGTTTTTTAGTTTTAAAAAAGACTAAATTTAATTAATTAAGTACGCTAGTTATATTAAAGTTCTTTTTTTATAGATGCTACATATTATAACGTAAAAATTTCAAGACGTTTTGCTAATATTTAATAATATGGTCTTTGAAAAATATTAAAAATGAAGGGTGCTATCATCTGGAAAGCTATGAATAGACCATTAATTGTAACTATATACATATTTTTTTTTGTTAAAAACATCAAAGTATCTGAGTAAAAATTATTTTATTTTAAGAACTTTAAAATGTAAAAAATGATATATATTTGTTTTTGTATAGATTAAATAGTTATTCCATAATGCTTTAATTTGAAGAATCAGGCTAAGGTATATGTTGAACATTTGCAATTCAGAAAAGTAACTTTTTGAAATGATAAGACAAATATTTCAGTTAGAATAGTTGGAATAGAAGTTACGTTATTTGCAATTGTTTTAAAAAATAATAGGTAAAATTTATCTATTTTTTTTCTACTAACTGGCATTGTAGGTATAACAACAAGAATCATAAAAAAGTTAGATGTACTTAGTTTGTAAAAATACTTGCATTTTCGTTTGGATTAATAACTAGATTATTTTAATAATTTCAAAATAATATTAATATTTTATAATTACCCTGCTAAAAGTCTTAAAATCTTAGCTTTTTTAGTTTGTATTAGATTGTCGCAATGTTTACAAGCTTCTTTATAATCCTGACTAATTTGATCAAAATGATAACTGATGAATTTGTTAAATGCTTCTCAATTTCTATCAATTGTTTGTTTTGTTTGGGTGTGCTATTATATTAGTTTAATAACAAAGAATGGTACAAATTTTTTGATAATTTTTTAAATAATTTTAGAAAAAAATTCTGATACAATATGTGGTTCCTCGAAATATAAACAATAAGCATCAAAGTAAAAATAAGTATAAAACACATAAAAGAACCAAATCTAAATTCTAAATTCTAATCCACAGTATATAATTAAAATATAGTCAGCCGAATTTGAAAAAATATGCAAATTAACTTAATTAAATAAAAAAATCGGACTTATATCACTTTATTTTTTGACAAGCAATAATATATACAATTTGAAATATTTATAAACTAAAATGTACATTAATAGTAAGTAAAATTAAAACTTCTTACACACATTCTCTGCACGGTGCACTTATAATAATAAATAATTCAGTGGGCACATATGTATTGTTTAATACTTGGTGTTAACCGTTATGTACCTGGTTATATAAGAAATTCTTACATACCAAATATTGATGTCAATTATATTCATATTTTAAGATTAAAAATAATATTGCTTTGTTATTATATTCATGATTTCATATATAAATGATTTAAATAAAGAAAAGTTACAAATTAACATCCGATAAAAACAACTTTATTATTTATTTGATTGGGCTTTAAAAAAATATGTGTTTCATGATCATTCTCATTAGAGTTATATAAGTAGATTTGTTTTATGAAATAATCAAACAATTTTGTATCACAAATTTATTCTTACAAATACATTACTAATTTCGGCTCTACTAAAGTTATATAACTTATTTCATCTGTAGAAGGCTATAGATGCCTGTGTCAAATCAACAGTTTATATGTAAAATTTATTAAAAATAAGAGTTGACTGTTAATACATTGAGGAGCAAAAAATAGACGTCATTTTAAAATTATGAATTAGTTTTGAAATTTTTTGTTTCAACCTTATGTTAACAAATTGTAAGCAATTGTACTATATATTGCACACTATATTAAAAACTCAATGTTAAATCGTAAAGCATAGTTATTGTTTTTATTGCGGATTTTGGAAATATCACAAATTTACATTTCAGACAAAGTTTGAATTTTTGTTCCTAGGACTAAGATAAAACAAAAAATATGAGAAAAAAACTCATTATTAATAACAAGTATTACCCCTCTTGCATTAATGCAATAGCAACTGTCTTAGCTCCTGAGCAGTTCTTGGAGCAGGTGTATGCTTTCAGATAAGTCGTCCCAACTCATCCCAGACATGTACTATAGGACTCATGTCCAAGCTGAAAGCCTAGCATTATCTTGCATGAAAATGCTGCGCTTGCCCATAGTTGTCAGGAAGGACATTATCTTCGAGAACCTCCATAATGTATCTGTGAGCTGTCAGGGAGCCACCATTCTCTATAAAAACCAACTCTGTGCGTGCTTTGTTAGAAATTCCTGCCCAAACCATAACCAACCCACCGCCAAATAAAAGTCGCTCATTAATATAAACTGAAGCGTATCTTTCTCCGCGTCTTCTCCACACTTTCCGACGTCCGTCTGAACCATTGAGACAAAAACACAACCCATCTGAAACCAAAAAGCCTGTTCCAGTCCTTATTATTCCATGCCCGGTGATTTCGAGGAAAAGCCAATTTTGCAACACAATGTCGGTGTTGTAAAGTTGGACCTGTTGCCATCTTTCTACAAAACAATCCAGCAGCCCGAAGCCATCTCCTAACAGTCCATTCACTGACATTTACATCCTTAACTTCATGAAGTTGATTTCGTAGATAAACTGCAGTAGCTGTTCTATTCCGCAAACTTGTAGACACCAAAAAAACGGTCATATCTGTTCGTGGTGACTATTTTGCCCAGATCCTAGTCTTTTAGTTATCAGACCTGTATCCAAGTAACGCTGATACACCTTTTGTACAGCACAAAGGCTTTTACCAACAATCCTTGCCCTCCTCGCCCATTTTCAATCGACGCCTTAATTCTTGCCACAAGAATAATGCATAAAAGCATTATGACCTGTTAAGTACAGTATACCCTGTGAATAACAAGTTATGCAGAGAAAAATCAACAGTAAGACAAAAAAAACCACAACAAAATGTAGGTTTTCAATTAGAGCAAAATTGATGCTGTTTCATAAAAGTCTGTAACACGGTGATAATAACTGACAGATAGATATCATTTGTCAAGAAATGAACAAAAAATTCCAAAAATAAGTCATAATTTTAAAGTGACCTTGCTTGACAATTGATAAATGATTAATATAACAGATTTGTGTGATAGAATAATAAAATTCTAAGAATATACAAAATTTTGGAGACAGCTTTAAAAAATTTGAAACTATTTCAAGTTTTAAAGATAAAGTAAAGCTTTTTTCATCAATTCTACAAAATTTATAGTAATTATTTGAAAACTTTTGTGTTAGTTTTCAAAAACCTTTTTAAAATATTTCATTTTTTAAAGCCTATAAAGGCAATCTTAAGCAGCTATGATAAACTTTTAAAAAACTTGTTAAAGTTCTTAAATGATTGTCAAATTTCTGAAAAAAATAGTGATTTGCTTAATTTTTTTTTCTAAAATTAATTTCAAATCACTGAGGATAGTTTGAAGCTTTTAGAACAATGCCAAAAACCTTTTCTTCTGCAGCACTTTTAGAATTAATTTTTTTTTAAATATTTTATATGTTTCGGGAGATAGTCTTAAGCTTCTTTAGACAAATAAAAAAAATTGAAAATAATCTCAAATTTCTAAAGATAGTATAAAACTGCAGAAAAAGGTTTCTGAAAAATAGTTTAAACCTTTAAACCTTTTAAAATAATAACAAACTTCTGATAATCATATTAGAGTTTTAAGAATTTAAAGTCAACTTTAAATATCTAAAGGTTTAAAGCTTTTCCTATTAATTTTAAAAATAAACCCATGCATCTTGAAACAATCTCAAGCTTTTACTAATCATTTCAAAATTTTGTAATTAGTCAAGCATCTGAAAACTACTTTAATTTTCTTAATTCTTTAAATTATAAGATTTCCAAGCTTCTGCAAATAAATTGAAAATTCTGTAACTATTTTCAAAAATATTCTTAATCTTCTAAGGACAACTTTAAAATCTAAAACTATGAAAACATTTTAAGTTTTAATAAGTTTTAGAAATAATAACATGTTTTTGAGAACATATTCAAACTACTAGAGATAATTTTAAGATTCTGGATTAATGCTAAAAACATTCTCAAATTTTTTATAACAATCTTAAACTTTTGCGGACAATTTCAAGATTTAAAAAATAATCTTTTATAAACAATATCCACCTTCTTAAAATATTGCCATATGTTCTTGCAGACAATCGTAATTACCTAAGTTTTGGTAAATAGTCTAAACCTACTGTAAATAATAATAAACTTTTAGAAACCATACGAGAGTTCTAAAAATACTTTCACAGTTTTCCAAACAGCCTACAGAATCTGGAAACCGTTTCAACTAAAAATATATTAAATTTTTCTAGTAGTTCAAACTCACGCATCATGTGATTAATTTTTAAGAATAATTTTAAAAGTAAAATATTTTAATGGTTTTGTAGATTATCTTAAACATATCAAAACAGTGTCAGCAGGCTATGTTAAATTCTGAAAAAAAAAATATTGGTTTCAGAAAAAAGTCCTAAAATCTGGAAACAATTTAAAGCATCTAAAAATTGGATAAAGCTTCTGCAAACTATGTCAAACTTCTGAAAACAATCATCAAGTTTTTTAATTATATTAATTGATGCAAGTTTTGAATACCAATTTCAAAAATAATCTTAAGCTTATGAAGAATTTCAAATAATGTAAAACTTTTGAAAGCTCTGAGAATGTTTTTAAACATCTGGAAACAAAAATTCTGTAATAGAACCAATAATATTTGTAAGTTTTTTAAACTACCTTAAAATTTTAAAAATGTAGCTTGTAAAAAACCAATTAATAAGCTCAAATAAGTGTATTTAAATATTGTATATATGTATATTCATCTACACGTAAGCGATTAAAAAATCAATAAACATGTTTTTTGAATAAAATGCTTTAGAAATGAGTCTGAATCAAGTAAAATGTAAGAGAGATGCAATTTTTCTTCTTTACAGTTATAATGTGACACATCCAATAATTGAATAAAACATCACTAAAAGCTAAATACGAGTAGAAAATTCAAAAATTTTAAAAATAATTTCTCTAAACAAAAATACCTTGAACATGGCAATTGAATCAATTATAATGTAAAACTATTGCTTAGACGTTTGTTTTCTGTTAGAAACGCATTTACAGTTTAAATCTAATAAAAAGTAAACTAAAAGTTAAAATTTATGAAAAAAATGATCAGAAAAATACCGTTTTGCACAAAAATGCTTTATAATCTGCTTAAACTGTTAAAAACGCTTTTTTATGCAATTTCAACAAGTAAAAGCGTAGAACTTCAAAAAATGCTTTAAAAATGCGTGTTTTGAATAAAATGTCTTAAAATATTAAAAAACAGATAATGATAAAATTAATAAAAAAACCAATAAAAATGTAAAAAAATCGCTTAGAAAGTTTCTACTTTTCAGATATTTCACGTTATTTACGAGTATTGTTGCCAGAAATTGAAATTGCATTAAAAAATAAATTAATTTACTACTGTATACTTAAGATAAGTTGTTCCCATATATTGATACTTGATAGGAAACTCTGTCATGCATTTTATTTAATAAATTATTGCTAGAAAATAAATTTAAATATATCTGTACTAAAGATTTAGAATTGCATGCGTGTTTATCTTTATATTAATTATTATGTAACATATATAATATAATAACAGATCTGCATGTTCAGTTGAATGTAATACTAATATGCATATTAATTTATTAATTACATAAATTAATGAAAGGATGGGTAACATGTGTATTAATTAACCTAATTATTTTTCATCGGTTAATTGCTCTACCAAACGCACATAAATATAAATATGACACCTATATAAAATATATGATAATTCCTATATAGTGGTTATATTTGTTATTTAATAATAACTCAAATATAAAAAACAAAATAAACAATGAATCGATTAATCAACTATGCGGAGCACCCACACTTGCTTTCATGCTGTTAGGTCCAATATGTTCATTAATAGTATATGTTAAGCTATTTCCTGATTAAACCCGGTTTTCTATTGACAAGTCAAGGACATGCTACATTTGTAAATGTTGTTACTTCCTTATATTTGTTCTATTCGGGTGGTATAAGGTTACGTATGTAGTATGTACATGGAACGTTTTCAGTTTACTCCTACACTGGAATTTAAAAGATAACTCACCGAATTTTTAAACAAAGCATAAATAATTGACAGTAATTTTACGGCTCGCCTATGCTATTTTATTGTTATCTACGGAAGTAACGTGCAGTTATTTTTGATGATATTTTTACGTCCGGTTTTCTTATCTTTATTCTAGATACGTCCTCTTGCTAGTTTCCTGATTTACCTTCTGCGTACGACTAGCGCTCATCTATATCTCATAATAAAGATTCCACACCCCATTTTCTGAATCATAACCTTTAATAAAAAAGAACATGTTTTCATAGTTTCTTAAATAATAATATTCCCATTCGTTGTTATGATATAATAATAAAAAACAGCTATAAACCATATTAGTTTAGTTAAGATTTAAATAAATTCAATACAAAATAATCAATTTTGTGTGTATATATTTATTTCATTAATAATAAAATAATATTTTTTAAAGAATCTGACCAAGCTGTAAAATGCTGTCGATACGTAACGCGTTTATTAAAAAATATTTAAAATATAATTACGGTTACAAATTGATGTTTAGCTTTCTACAGGCAAAATGCTTATCAGCAATTGATCTAAATTTTGTGATACAACACGCATCGTTACTTTTACTACTGTCCAAATATTACCTTTGCCATAAAACAACTTTGTCAGTATTTTTGTATAGCATACCTACAAAAAATAAATATATATCTTACACTATTTACATTACTAAATAGATCATAAATTGATAGCGTTCATTTTTGATGTATCTATTATTCATATATTGTAAATATTTAAATATTATTAAATTGAAATTTCTCTTTTTAATTTACCAATAATCAAATTGATTTTCTTTATAGATTGAATGTAATTATATTTTACACGCCATAAAATTGCGTCTTCTTTTTAATTGTGTGCTATCAATCTCTCATTTAATGAATATTTATGTTTTGTGGATCAATAAAATTGCTTAAGAATCGAACGAGTTATATGCACATTTGAAAGTAAATTGAGACTAATGTCTTCCAATCACGCCAAATGGCATTTTTAGAACTGGGTTATGACTGGGAAATAATTTCTCTTTAAAGATATCAAATTCATTGATTTTTCGTGATTTCCTCTATTTTGTTAACTTTGATTATTATATTAATTTGGCATACATTTTTTATTTCTAATGTAAATATATTAAGAATTTGTTCCACCATAAAATGTTTAAATCAATTTCAACATTATAAAGCTATCTGATTTATTGAGTAGGATTTCTTCATTAAAATATCCGTCAATTTCGCCATAGAATTTATTCGGTTGAAAAGTGTTATAAACTATTTGTGATCATTTGATCTTTTCAAATACTGATGATCTATTAAATTAAAAAACAAATATATATATATATATGTATATATATAAAATTAAAATAACATCAATATGTGTTGCTATATAATCATTCAATTTAATTTTTATAAACAATTTAAATATGTTAAATAAAAATATAATAACAGTTTTTTTTTCAACTATTTCGTTTCTTTTCTTTTAAGGTTTGTTTCTACATATATTTTAAAAGTTTAGTCGTTTTACAATACAAAATACTGATCATTTCAATTTGACTCACATAAGTAATTTTGTTTATCAAAAATAATATTAATAAAATACATCACAAAATTTGCAAATTCATGCCGTAAAACATATTTTTACAATTAATACATAAAATATGTTTTAAATTACAAAATTGATTATTGTTGTGTTTTAATCAAATATTCAATTTTAAATTATTTTTTATTTTATATTTTAATTCAATTTGTTATTGTTTATACAATTTTCTGTTCCGCTGTAGAGTTGAAGAATACCAAAATTTAAAAAAAATCTTAACTGCCGTTTATATTGTTTATTGACATAATGTTAAAAAATAACTCGATAAATCCAAATATTCAATTTAATTTATTTTAATCTAAATAACATTTATCTTAAAATTCTATATTCTTTAAAAAGATATTTCACATGATTCATATTTATATGAATTCCATGAAATCTCTCGAAATATTATTCTCATAAAACTGTAATAATACCATATTATTATTAAATCATTGTTTAGACTATTATGTAATATATAAAATACTGATTGAATATAGAGATATATCTTGCGTGAGAATAGTTTGAAACAACTTTTATGATTAGTATATTGATATTTGTTGAAGAGAAAACGTGTTACAAAAATTAGATTTGATCTGAATTTCATTCACGATTGCCATGACTTTTTTTTAATAGCAAATTATTGAAATTCAAAATAATTGCATAAATTATAGTTTATAGATATAAAAATGTAATCAATATCACATATATTTCTCATTGTTTGTGGATATTGATATATACACTTACATACTCAATAAAGAAAAATTAAAGGTATATGTTGTATATGCTATTCTATAAAGTAACACAAATAAGGCGTTTTCCAATAGATTTGCTAAATCTTTGTCGGGTGTTTATAAGATAGTAGAGACACAGCTTTTATAATCTGCATCACGGCTGCAAATTGGCAGGTAACCATAGAAAGCTACACAATTGAAGAAAGCTTAAAAATAGCTGTGGGGCTGCGTGAAGTCTCTGGTATCTGACGACAAACCACAGATGGTTGCCTTTCTAAAAACCAACAAAACTTAAGTCATTGGTACAATTGGTCCATAATTATACGAGGATGTCATCCAAAAATGTATCCATGTGCCACATAAAACAGAGAAACGGCGGCTATACGTTGACAGTTATCTTAAAACAAATTTTTATCAATGCCACATTCCTCAAACTTCTTTTTTAATAAAACAAAAAATCAAATATTAAATATAGTACTTATGTACAATAATATGATCAATGTTCTTCTGTTTTTATACTTGTTACAAAATATTATTGTTTTACAATGTATACAGTATTAGTCAAAAAACGCACACGTGAATAATGCTGTTTTTAAACCGATTGAATGATTCAAAAATTATTTTAATTGTTTTTTGAATACTATAAATACAGTAATATACATGTATAATTTTGTTTGTATATACCTTCAATAACAACCAGACTTAGTTTATACATTCATTACAATATTTCGCCAAAAAATATATGCAGTAAAACGTTCGACTGTGTATTGTATAATATTTTAGTAGGTAAACTTGAGTATTACGGCGTTAAAGGTAATGCATGAGAATTGTTTAAATTCAACATGATATAATAAACAACAAAGTCTCACAAAAGAAAAAAGTTAATACTAAGGTATCATCTTGAGCCCGCTACTTTGTCTACTCTATACCAATAATTTAGAAAAAAAAATTAACAACAACTTTTTTCTATGGTGTTGACACTACTATACTCAAGTGTTAGCTTAATTATTTAAGACAAGACCGCTCATCCTAAATTTGCAATATAGAGCAAAATAGATTACGTAAAAATTCTTAGCATCTACTTGCAGCCTAAATTTACATAGGAAATACATATTGAAATGTAAGCAATTAAACTAATTTCAACTACATATTTACTCAGAAAAATATCAGTAAATGCCAGCAAATTTGTGACCATAGCTTGCTATTTTGCTACATACATTTAGGTTGAGGTATGGTATACTGCTTTGCTTGGGGACAGTTTTGTATTGTGCAAAACAATATTTATCTTACAAAAGAAATAATATTGTCTATATCACAGTTAACAAGTTGCAGAACGTATTTTAACTTACTGGATGTACCATCTGTGTATGTTTTACATTGCTTATTATTTGCAAAAAACAATATTGAAACTGTAACCGAACAGAAAGATATTCATAGCCACAATGAGATCTAAAGAAACTATTGTAATACTTCAGTTAAATTACACGAAGTACAACAAAGTTATAAATATCTATGTGTACAAGAGAAACTATTACGGGGAGTTTTATATACATTGAAGATTTTTTTAAGGAGTATTTAATTTTGCCTGTTATTAGTTGCTCAAGATGTTAGATTCCCGAGTGATTAGTGAAAGCCATTTAAAATTTGTTTTGCATTTATCCACTGCTAACATTTTCAGCATTTTTTATCTTGTTTTGTATGTTTGTTTTATTAATTTTTGTATCAAATTTATATTTGTGAAACTGACATGATTTATACCATGTAAAACAAGTCTTAATAAATATTATTTGTTGTAAAATATAATATTATGTTATGGTACAGAATTGTAAAATGTACAATTCAAAGAATGCTCAAAAGCAACTGCTCTGTCACACAGCATTAACCAACAGACATGTAATTAAATATAAACTTAAAAGAGTTTTTGTATAGTAGTGTACATTGGTAGAACTGATAAAATTAATATTAAAGCAAACCAATTCCGATTTAAATTAAAATATTGTTTGCTGCAATAAGCCTCAATCTTTAAAAAATGAATTAGAAATAATGAAGTGAACATTAAAGTTATTCAGTTTCCTTGTACATATTTTCATATTCAAGGAACTATGTTATCGTAGGATGATCTAGGTAATAACTTCCTTTGCACAAATATTTAAATAATAGTATTACACAAGTAAACCAAAATAAATACATCATCATTATTCTTTGTATAATTACAAATATACTACATTATAAAAAGGCTGAAAAACTTTCATTCAATTAAATAACTGTTGATAAGTAATTTTTTACATTAATATTTATGTTTATTACTATGTTTTATTCATATATTCAACTTCAATGTTAAATGTTTCGTAGTGAGGTCATAACATAATATTAATTTTAGATAACAAATTACAAAACATTAAATACTATAGTTTAATAAACGTAATTATAAAAATAATTAAAGCGTTCACAATTTATTTAATAAAATCAATAAATCATAGCATAACATTGATTGGCTAATATATTATTTTAACAGCTATATCCCTTTGATATAAAAAAAATTGTGTACTTACTAGTTTGTTTATTTATTTATTGACAATAAAATTATTATATTTTTTAATACCTAACTAATTAAATTAGAAGATGCAATGTAGTTGAACTGTATTATATTGCAATAATTGTGCCATACTAAGTAATATAAAATATAAATAACAATATAAATCCACAAAATATCATCAAGGTTCGGATGGCAGGGCGCTGATAAAGAATACTCACCCTGAATATCACCTTGTGACTTATCTGCTCTTACTTAACGTATTGTATGTAAAATTTTGCTTATAGGTACGTATAAACACTATTATTTTAAATTTATTATATTTCTAATGGTAATGAATACTACTAATTGTTAAAATACATAAATGTAATTAAATTAAAAAAGAAGTAACACTTACTGTGTTTATATTGAGGATATCCAGTGGCAAAGGCCAGAGAAACGGCAAATACAAACAGAAACCTCATGTTAGCAACACTTCCTATACGTTCACCGGACACCAAACACTGACAACTTCTGCTAATCTAAACGGCCTGCAAGAACTTTCTATCTGCTTTATACACTCGCAGCAGCTGATGCCTTCCCCACTAGTCGACTCTATTGTTATACCTGAGTTCATCTACCTTCAATCACTCTCAAGTCTCAATCGCTACCTTTATTTGTAATCATTTTTGCATTGTAAATGTACATCTTATTTAATTCTATGATCAGAACTAACTGGGTAGAAGGGGTAGATAAAAATTTAAATAATGTATTATTATGTTATTGATATAACAATAATATAAATTCCTGATCATTGACATTTATTGTTGAAATAATGAAGTTATTTATGTTCATTTATCTAATACCTCTTGTTGCTGAAAGTGAAATTTATACATGATGATTTTATGAGTATATTTATATTTTAGTTATTGTGAAAGAATTTAAAATTAGTTAATAATTTACTTGTTTTTAATTCTTTTATATATCTATTAACTTCCACGAAGTTGACACTGGTAGGTTACAGACATTTAAAATTATTTTTAATGATCACAAATTGTGATAAATAATTTTATTAAAATTAGATGAAAATTAAATTTATTTATTGACCCACTGTATACGGGTTGATTGAGACAGTAGTGTGGCAGATTAATTTCTTCTATCCGTGATGAATGTAATTAGCCGGATAAGTTCTTTAGCGTGACAACAAACATCACACTAAATGCGTTATTATAAAAAAAAACTATTGGTTTTGTGAACAATTTGGTCGATAAGATAAAAATCGCTTAAATGTCATGAGTGCTTTTGATACATAAAAATAAATATATTATAAAATATCTAAACTGAGAAATTTAAAGAAATGAGTAAAAAATGGATTACCATAAATGAAGTCTTTTAGCACCTAATCTTAAGTGATAACACTAATTATCAGTGTTATCACTTAAGCAAAAAGAATCAAATACCTCGGAGTGACACTCGAAGCAAAAAGGTGAAATTAAATAAGCGGTCATGAAAAAGATGGCAAATACAGTAGGTTAGAGAAGTAAATGAGAAAAGGACAAGAAAACTAATCTTATTATACAATACAAATAATGACCGGGCACGGAGCATTTGAAACAAAATTTAAAAAAAATTAAAGAAGAGAAAAGATGTATATTATGTGAATGAAAAGTAGAATGCGAGGTCTTGGAAAGCAAAGTGGATAAAACATAAATCATTAAGAAATGCTTGAGAGATAAAAATAAATAGAGAGCGCTGGAAACTTTGCAACAATAGTACTAAAAAGCAAAAATGATGAATTTAAAAATAAAAGCATATAGAAAAACAAACAATAAAAACAAAAACACAAAATAAAACCCAGAGAAGAACAAGGAAAAATACAAAAAAAGCAAAATAAAAACAAAAAATTAAAAAGAAAGAAATAAAAAAGGACGGAACAAAAATTATGCATACCAAGAAATAAAAAAAAAAAAAAGAGTATTTACAGAAACTAAAGTACCAAACAAAATTGCATAAATAAGAAGTAAGAGAAAAAAAAGGTTAAAGGAAAGCAAAATAACAGAAATAACAAAGCAAATACCAAATGGTAGATATGCTATTTTGAGGTTAACGAATAACGCAAACTTAGAGATAGTCAGAATATACCTGGCAACAAAAAACACAAAGTAATTCCAAATGGAGATACAAGGATATTACTAAAGGTAAGACTTGTGGTGCGAGTATAATAGTGTGTTTTAAAAATTTATTTTTAACTGATTTGCGCATAAAGTCACGTGAGCCATACAAACTTGTAGCTGTGATAGTTGTTATACGGCAGTTATCTATGGCAAAACGCAATCTACAAACTTGATTAAATTTCACTATTAGATTAATAATAATTTATAAAAAAATTGAATTAACGCTAGTAAACAAAAAGATAAAATTAATATTAATAATGGTAATGTTTAATTAGTATCAACATAAATTTAACTTTGAACTTGTTTAAAAAATAGTTGATTTGTCAACAGCGACAAAAAAATGTTAACACAGACAACTACACAAGGCAAAACAAGCTGTATGTAATAATAATATGTAATTTAAATATTGATTTGTGATTATTAACTTTTTAAAAAGGTTTTATTCTTATAGTTCGCAACATGCGACTATAATTGTATGGATATAATTCTAAACTAGACTAATATTCATAATAACAAAGTATTTATACTAAGAGAAAAGATAATTCAGCATTCCTAATGATTGCGACATTTCTAAGAATTAAGATTATAATATCAGCAATAGCGCTGATCAAGCATGCACATGCACGTTACACAATTGTGGCGGTATTGTTTATGTAATGAAATTATAAAGGGTGAATGACATATAACTCCTCCCCTCTTAGATTCTGGCAGCGCCAGGAAGGTGAAGATTGTAGCTTGGGGTGTCTTCCATTTGTTGAGGTGGAAGGGTAGTTTTCTTCTTCTTATACCATTTTAGTAAGGTGTAACCAAATACGCTGATGAATATTGTGTACAAGATGGTGGTCCAGATACTTGGAATAAGGAATTGTGTAGTTTCTTCGGGGAACGGCAATTGTTGTATTACTTGGATTGCTGGAACGTCTTGTAGGTTTAAATTTTTTAACTTGATATCGAAGTCATTGAACTTAGTTTTCGGTATCTTCATTTCTTGGTTGCTTATAATGGTTGGGCTTCCAATAGTATGTTCTTGGAAGGAAAGTTCTTGGTTTCGAAATTGTAGAGTGCATGTTCCTTGAGTTATTAAGTAGATTCTAATAAGATTTGTTGTTTCTGTTTCTCGTTGACATTTTAATTGGATGTCTTCTTTCGTTGGAAAAACGGCGAGATATTGATTTATAGTGGGAATAAGTTCTAGGTGGTTTTTTGATATTTCCAATCTTGTATACTGGCATTTGCTGCTGTTTCCCTTTAGGATTATGTGTTTTTCACACTCGGCATTTTGGGTGGTGAGCAAGTAGTTACCACACTGGTAATATTTATTACCACTAGTACATAATTGATTTAGAGGCCTTATTTTGTTATCATTTTCGGACTTAAGCAAATATTTAACGTCTGGTATAATCGTTACGAATTTAGATTCATCTTTTGTAGGAATTGGATGTAGGTAATAAAGTTCAAATTTGTGTTCATAATTTATAGGGATGGATAGAAGGTAATTAATTTTTGTGGATTCAATTTTACAGTTTATTGTAATTATTGATTCAAAATCTAGTATATTTTCGAGTTTTAGTTCAAATGGGAATTCTTCATTATAATATTTTGAAATTCTCTCAAGTTCTAGAAACAAGTCATTTGGCTTTATAATACTTGGATGCAGTGTCTTTAACCTACAAAATGATATTGAATTTTCTACGTCTTGCAACATATTCAAAATTGTTGTATATAGAATAGTAAGTTGATTGAATAAATCTTTTATAAAAAGTATATTTTGATGTTGCATTTCACCTTTCAGAATCTCAACTGATTGTAAAATTCTTGATTTTAATAGTAATTCATTGTGCTCTATGCTTTGTAGAGACTCGTTAAATTTTTTAATAATTTGGTTGTTCAAACTGTAATACAGTTTCAATTGGTTTTCAATAAATTTTTGGTTTGTTTGCAAGTGATTCAGGATTTCTTCTATCCGTTCTCCATCATTGGAGTCTAAGTTTCCGGTGATAGTTTTAATGATTGTTCCGAACCCATTAATCAATCCTCTTTTGCTTTTAGTATTTCTCTCGGCATGAATTTTTACATTATTGATTTTCTCAATTATGACATTTTGAATATAGTTAATTATTTTAATATAGTTATCAAATTCGTGTAGATAATCGTTTTGAATAGATAAGTTTAAGATTTGAAATTGGTTATCTAGACTTGTCAATTCTTTGTATAGTGGTTTTAGATCATAGTAGTGAACGAAGGTATGTTCGGTTTTTTGTAATTTTGCAGGTCCCAGGTTTATTGGGAGTATTCCAAGGTTCCTTGTAATATTTTTAATTTCTACACCCTGCGTTAGCGTGATGAAGATGACCCTGGAAGTGAATCATCAATATTAGATATATTGTGGTAGACATGTATCGTAATATTTGAAGATTTGAAAATGTATTGGAGAATATTTTTAACTTTTTCATAGTTTAAACGATCTAGTCCACACCCTAAACGAGGTATTGCTAATTTAGTGATATGGTTTAAAGTACAAAATTCCTTTAAATTGACCAGTGTCTTAAATAAATCTAAATAGGTGGGTTTTTCATTATATTTATTTTTTGTAATCAAGTAAAGTATGTATCGATCGTTATCCTTTAAATAGCAAAGTGAATGTTTCTTTGGGTTTTGTGCTTTAAGTATTTCAACTTTTCCAAATCTGGTTTTGAAATCTAATGCAATACCAGCACTCATTTCTAAGTCAGAACTCACGCAATGAGCCAGAGAAAAGTCATCAGGTGCCCAAAATAGGTTATCATTTTTTTCAGTGATATCGTTAGACACTATATTATGATGTTTAATATATTTTTGGTAGTGCTTGTAATCTAGGACATTTCCTTTGGTTAGTAAACTTTCATCGATCTTTTTCGTGTTACTTATTTTATCGATCGGTGGTCTTTTTATATTAGATAAGTGAATCTTTTCGACAGTGTTATGATGCTTAGCATCTATTTGTGCTGTTTTCAATTTGGGATTCACTGATACGAGTTTCTCAATTTTATATTTGTTTTTTGTTTTAGCTTGTTTTTGTTTATTTTTGATGAATACTTTTTCAGGTAAATTGGGCAAATCTTCTCGAGTTTCGTTTTGTTTGTTTATCACAGTTTCTTTATTTTGTTGAATGTTTTCGTTAATTGATTTGTATAGTAACTTCATCTTGTCTCGATGGTTCAAAACGTAATTATTTAATAAACGTTTTTCAATGTCAATATTAAAAGGACAGTTTGTGTTGAATGAATGGAATTGTTATAGGCAAGAATTGCGTAAATTATTTTAATTTCTATAAGTTCCTTTTTATATAATGTTTGATTGTTCAGCAAACGAACATGTTCAACTATTGTAGAATGTACTCGTTCGACCATTCCATTTAAGTCTGGATGTTGCGAGCTGATGAAGTGTAACGTTATCCCGTGCAATTCTAGTAATTCTTTAACGACGGTGTTTTTGAATTCTAAATGGTTATCGGAGATTACCTGCTCAGGTATACCATGATGTGTAAAAAATTTTATTAATTTGTTTGCAATCTCTATTGCTTGTTGCGAGTCTAATTTGCAAAGTTGAGTGTATTTAGAAAACGAGTCAATAATAGTGAGGAATTTAACACCCTCTAACCCAATTGTATCGATATGCACGATTTCGAAAGGTTTTGTTGCTGTTGGGGTTAGATTATATTTTAATCTCAAAGGTTTTCTGTCATATTTGCTGACATGGCAAAGTTCGCATTGATTTATAAAATTTTGTATTATACGTTGTTGATCTGGCCAATAGTAATTTCTCTTAATCTGCGCTTCTGTCTCGTCGATGCCGCGATGGTTTGATTTTCCCTCGTGGTACATTCTAATAGTTTCAGTAATTTGTTCTTCTGTTTCAACATCTTTTATGAATTGTGTACAATTTACTAATGAAATTAATGAGTTTTTGAAATGGTTTTGAAGGGTAGCACAGAATTTTTCATAAATTGGTCCTTCAAAATATAAATAATATTTTACTTTTGGAACGATATATTCTTTTATTAAAGATATAACATCCTGGTCAAAATTTGACTTGGATAGTTGTACATAAATCCGCATTTTCTTTTTATTGAATAATGACATTATTTTCGGTCTTGAGGGGGCATAATTTACCTCAGAGATAATGATTTGATTGTTTCCAAAATTAACTGGTTTTTCGGTGATTGGTATATTAAATATTGGGTTTTCAATATTTGAATGTATTGTTTCGTCATCATTAATTTCTGCACCGTCCAGTTTGCCAAAATAATCACTCAAGTCTCCTAGTTCAACTATAAGAGATTCATTAGTCTGATCTATGATATTTGGGTCGTCAACTAGGGGTTCATTTAATTGATTAGAATAATTTACGGTATTGTTAAATTCATCGTTTACATTGAGTTCGATTTGAGAGAGAGCATCCGCATTTTTATTTAGGATGCCCTTTTTATATATGATTGTATAATCATATTCAGCTAGTTTCAAGCGCCACCTTACTAATTTGGAATTAGGTTTTTTAACTGACATCACCCATTGAAGGGGTTTATGATCGCTGACGATTTGGAATGTTCTTCCAAACAAATACGGCCTGAAGTATTTGACAGCCCAAACAATTGCAAGAAGCTCCTTCTCGATTGTTGAGTAGTTAATTTCTGATTAGTTCAGCGTTCTGCATGCATACGCTATTGGCAAGTCAGAGCCTATTTTTCCTTGGGATAAAATGGCGCCAATGGCGTAGTTACTAACGTCCGTTGTTAAATTAAAAGTTTTTGAAAAATCGGGATATTGGAGCAAAGGCTCATTAATTAGTAGATCTTTACATAAATTGAATCAGTTTTTATATTCAGGGTTATCTATATTGATAACAGCATCCTTTTTGAGGCATTTAGTTAGCGGCTTTGTTAATCTAGCAAAGTCCTTTATGAATTTTCTATAATACCCTAGAAGTCCAAGGAATCCTTTTATCTGTTTTGTAGTCTTGGGAATCGGGTAATTTTGTATTGTTATAATTTTATCAGGATTGGGCCTAACACCATCAGGTGTTATAATATGCCCTAGGTACGCTACTTCCTTTCGTAAAAATTCCGACTTATCAAGTTGGATTTTTAGGTTGGCATCTCGTAATCGATCAAAAACGTTTCTTAGTCTTTCTATGTGCTCCTGCAAGCTTGTGCTAAAAATTATGATATCGTCTAGATAAACTAGACATTTTTCATTTTGAACGCCACGTAAAATGTTATCCATGACTCTTTGGAATGTGGCTGGCGCATTTTTCAACCCAAATGGCATTCTTAAAAATTCGAAATGGCCATTTTCGGTATTGAATGCGGTTTTAGCAATGTCTTTTTCTGCCATTTCGATTTGGTGAAACCCCGATGCTAAGTCGAGGGTTGTAAAGTACTGGCAGCGGCCTAATTTATCGAGCAGATCAGTAATATTCGGAAGTGGATATCGATCACCTATCGATTTTTCATTTAACTTCCTATAATCAATTACGACACGCCATTTACGTTTACCTGAGGCGTCAATCTTTTTTGGCACAACCCATATGGGCGATGACCATGGGCTATATGATGGCCTAATTATTTTTTGGTCAAGCATATCTTGAACCTGATTTTGTACTTCAATCCTATGAATTTCAGGATACCTGTACGATTTGGTGTATACGGGTAATTCATCCGTCGTTTTGATTTCGTGTTTTATCATATTTGTGAATGTTAATTGTTTATTATTTATGTAAAAAATATCTGAATATTCTTTAATTAGTTTTAGTATAACTTCCCTTTCTTCTTCGTTCATATGCTCTGAACGAATATTGGAAGTATTGAATTGAAATTTTTCGTAGTTTAAATTATTTAAGTTTGCATCCATAGTCCAATCGTATTCATCGATCTTTTCGACTATAAAGGGATTTTTTATTCTAACATTCATATCCACTTCTAGTGGGTTAATAATAGTGCATAGTGCTTTATGATTAATTACGCGTGTCGCGCATTCTGGGATTTCCACTTTATTTACTTTCATGTGCGGAATAATTACATCGCCATTTTTTACATTTTTTGTTTCAACCTCAATCACTTGTTCGGACCTGGCAAGTATTACTGTGCAATTCATACTTTGGGTCACTTGAACCTTGTGATGGTTGAGTTTTATTTTGCAATTAGGAGCTGTTAATAAATCGTGCTCCAAATCAATAGTTGCTTTTGATATTTTCAAATTATCGAATCCTAACAGGATGTCGAAATTAGAGTGGAAATCGAATAAGTGAAACCTCATTTTTAAGGGTTTTTTAAAATTGAATAATTCATTTAATGATATCAATGTACTATATTTTTCAGTAGAGGTGCCATGTGCAGTGGCAACTCGGAATGGGTCACTTTTAATGTGACTTTTAAAAAACTTATTGGCTATTAATGGATTAACAAATGATCTTGAACTACCTGTGTCGATTAATATTTTTAAATTATGAATGGGTTCGATTATATAAGGTAGTTGGCTTGCATTATTAGTTAAGCTCATTAATTCGATTGTTCGTCCGGGGCTGTCGCGTCTAAAAATCATTGCCCTGTTCGGATGATTGTTCATCCATGTTATATAACTGTCCAGGAATAAAATTCCTATTTTGGTTTGGGCGGAATCCGTTGCCTTGCGGGTTAACCGTATTATTAGTGGAAATTGACATGGGGGTTGGCCTGTTAAAATTTTGAGAATTATTCCCATTATTTCTGTTTAAGTTATTATTGTTATTATTCCAACGCGGATTAGGGAAGTTGTTATTATGCATACGGGGATTAGAATGATTCCTGTTAGCATTAAAATTGGGCCACGAGTTATTAAAATTCGGCCTTGATTGATAGTTATTAAATCTGGGCTGAAATATCGGACCGTTCGGACGTTGTTGTTGTTGTGTTTTTACCTTATCATTTTTATTAGTATTATTTTCGTATTGGAAATCATTTGTTAACATATTTAATGCGGCATTTAAGTCCGCTGGGTTTTTTACCCGCATTTGTGCATCTATTGGTTCTTTTAAACCGCGTAGTAGAACGCGCAACCCATAGTTTCTAAAATAATGAATTAAATAGTGTCGATTAGCTGCGTCGACAATGTGATTTGATACATAAGATATTTGCAAGTTAAGCAGGTTTTGCAATTTATTATAGAAATCAAAAGGCGATTCATTAAAAGATTGTTTTAGCAACGTTATTTCTTGCGTTAAACTGTAATGATCCCTCTTATCACCATAAGCACTTAGTAAAGCGTTTTTTAGATCTAACCAGTTTGAGATAATGCTCGATGAAATGTTAATTGCAGCCTCGCCTTTTATCTTGGCGAGTATGCTCGACATTAGCTACTCATTTTGGAAATCAGTTACATCCGCAATATTATAGAACTTATTAACCAATTTCTCGCTTATTTCTATGAAACGTGACAAAAATTCAGCCTCTCCTTTGAATTCGGGGAGCATCTTAATATACTCCGCTTTTAATACGGGTAATGGGATAGCCATTTTGACTGTATTATTAACAATGTTACGGTGTCTAGGGGAACGGGATCGGGATCGATTATTATTTTGAATTGGTGGTTCAGAATCTAAATCCGTTGAATTATTTTCGGTATTCATGAAAATCGCGAAACCTCTAAAAAAATATTTTGTACTCACACGCTCAATGTTTTTGTGGTAATCCTATCCATTTAGCTCGATATTCTTTCGGGACTGCCTGGAACGGTGTGCTTTGCTTCACTCGTTGAAGGATGTTCTTGATGCTTAAAGAGTCCTCCCAAGTTTGTTATGCACCCACAATATTTTTTTATTTTGGAACTCTGTCAATTGTTAATACAAACGAAAAGGTGGTATACGGACACCTTCACTCAGAGCATCCTACCGACTGCGCCATTTAAATATTGATTTGTGATTATTAACTTTTTAAAAAGGTTTTATTCTTATAGTTCGCAACATTCGACTATAATTGTATGGATATAATTCTAAACTAGACTAATATTCATAACAACAAAGTATTTATACTAAGAGAAAAGATAATTCAGCATTCCTAATGATTGCGACATTTCTAAGAATTAAGATTATAATATCAGCAATAGCGCTGATCAAGCATGCACATGCACGTTACACAATTGTGGCGGTATTGTTTATGTAATGAAATTATAAAGGGTGAATGACATATAACTTGTATGTATATGTGCGTTTAGTTTACTTTTTTTTTTAATTATGCTATTAATATCAAATTGTTTTTGTAAATCTTTAAAATTATTGTACTAAAAAAATCTTACTGTTGATTTATTTTCTTCAACAGTTTATAAGTTTATATTTTAAGTTAATATTTTTTTAACTCCTTACTATAATGTGTCAATTATAAAACTAGTATTGCTAAAGAAAGTATGTTATTCCAAATCATCCATTTCTACAAAGTGAATATTGGCATAATAGGCAAACCGTGCTTCTTACACAATATACCATTTTTTTATAGTGCAATTTAATTTTCTGTTGTGCAAAGTATTTTCATTTTATAAAATATGTTTTACAGTTGTTTAATATACTTTGTCTATTTTTTTCTGCAGTGTGTCAAATATGTAGATATTATTACTATAGATACTTTGCTATTTTACTTGTTTTACTACGCATGTGTGTAATGAGCTTATTGCTCACGACGTTTATTGGTGTATTATTAAATCTAACAGATATCCTATTGACTTGACATGTCATTTAATAAATTTTTAAATGATTTTATAAGCATTATATGTATTAAAGTCGTAGTCTAATTATAGTGTACAACTTGAACAAAAACCCATTTGTATGATAATCGTAGAAAATAATTTTTTTGCGCTTTTTGTACAATATACTAATTTGCTGTACAAATCATATTTTTTGGATAATATTTGTTTTGTCATAAAAAACAAACAGATTTGATCTTTATAATATTTTACCTTGCAAAAAAAATTATTATCTGTTAGTTTAAATTATTTCTGTCGGGCCATCTAACTTATTTACTATGTTGAATACTTAATTTACAAGAAAGCTTAATATTTTAGCAATGTTATTGAGAAAGTTTACGAGAGGAATCTAAACATTAATTACTTAAATCAGTCCATATTGTACTAATTATAAGACGTTTTTAAAATTTACTTCCTTAATTATAGATTTATAAACATTTTGTTATATTAATTCTTACATAATACCGGAAATATATTATAAATTTAAAAAAGCAATCATTTTACGCAGTATACATTTGAATAGTTCCGGATTCTCGTAAGATTTTCAGTTTTAACATAAACAATAATATACACATCCGTAATAATAACTAATTGGCTTTAAAGTATTTAACACTGACTTCTGTAGCAAATTGCAATAAATCAAAATATAATGTGTTTATCTTCAATAGATTTTATAGCATTTCTCTTGATATTTTGATGGTCCAAGGCAAACTATAAATGTTAATTGTAATATGCCATCATTTATATATCGTAATTTATTTGTAAAAACCATTTAATTGACGACATTGAATTTTAATTTAATTTTGAGGTTATTTATTTAATTGAGTTTGTCATTAAAATAATATATTTGGTAAGAATTTTAAATGTTATGATCAACATCATTGAACAGTTTGATTAATCTGCTCAATGATGTTGATTTTATAAATTAATTACAATAATATTCTTATTTTGTTTTTATTTATTTCCTAAACTAAACAAAAATATTAGTAAATACTTCTATTAAATATGTTAAATGTGTCTTCTAGTAATAGCAAATGTATACTATTATTGCATTTTAAAAATTTATAAATAACTTAGGTCTACTTGTTTGTCTATTCTGCCATAATTATATAAAATAATACTTACAATCTATTAACAGATTTATTAAGCTGATATGCAAAAAATCTAAACTCTATATAATAATAATAATAACATTAATAAACATCATCATTATACAGGGTTAGTGAAAATTACTGGAACACCTAAATAATTCTCTAACCGTAAACAATTTTAAACATTATTTATAAAAAGTAATTAAAAATATAACTGTAGCATTAAGTCAATAAAAGATGTGTTTATAAGCTAAGACCAAACTTTATAGACAAAAATATTAATACCGTTTTAATTCGAAAAATGTTGTTAAATTATTTTTAATGTAATTTTTTTGTCATAATAGTAATATTTTGTTAAATCAATTTTAGTGAAGTAAATTTACTAAAATTGAATAATTGCTTTTATCGATTTATATAAATAGTAAGTAATCTGTAAACATTAACTTAATAAAATACGGAACTTTAATCCATGTACAACATTACGGTTAATTGTTATTTGAGTCTTTGTTTACCTAGATTCTTGATATTTTAAAAGTTTGCACTTCTAATGTGTTTGCAAATGTAGTTTAAATTTGATTGCAAAATTTTAATTGTTGCTTCTAGTAGAAATTATTGCGGTGTCAGACACCGCCGTTACTACTACTTACCTACACCGGATGATATTTGAATGTAATTAGTGTTAAGCTTTATTCTAATCTCTTAATTTTATGTTTTATATTATTGGTTTGTTCCTAATCTCTCTATTTCTTTCAAGGAATTTTTAAATGCCATCAATATGCATTGATATAAATATCAGAAAAATGTATATTAAATTCAGTCTTTCAGCTACTTATGCTTGTTATACAGTTATATCTTTTAATTTTACCTTTGCTTTGTCAAGTTTTGTATTTTGTTTTAAAATACAGTTCCGTAATTTGTAAAAAGGAACACTTTTATTACAATTGAAGTTTTTTGTACGTTACGGAGTGCTATGAGGCGGAACTTGCAGAAAATGATGAACAAAACTTTAACAGATGATGTAATTGATAGAACAGAAAATTATGTGTCTGATGATTCAGAAATCAATGAAAAGGAACGTGTGCTACATGAAAGCGATTCTGAACAAGAAATTTCTGTTGTTGATGAAAATGACTTAAATATAGTTTGTCTTTTATTGGAAAAAACAAGAAAACTTATTGGAAAAAAATGCTAAGACTAAACAGAACATTTAAAACTAGACAAGAAAATATTATAAATTGTCTTCCTGGTCCTCTTCAAGCAAGTAAATCAATAAAAATATTACAAAAATATAAAATTATTTTATTAATAATTCAATAATTACTACAATTACCAATTGTACAAATAAATATATTGCAAAAGTTGCCAAAAATTATGCCAATTCCAGAAATGTATATCCAACTAATTATATTGAACTTTGTGTTTTCTTTGTATTATTGTATATGGCTGCAGTTTGTAAAAACAATTGTTAAAATCTTGAAGATTTGTGGAGAATTGACGGCTATGGCATTGAAATATTTTATCTTACCATGTCGCTTCAAAGGTTTTAATTCTTATTAAGATGTAATTGTTTTGTTGACATTGAAACTCGAAGTGAAAGAAGAAAAATAGACAAACTTGCTCCAATTCACAAAATATTTGATATTTTCGATTTAAATTGCCAGAATAGCTACTACACTTTAAAATTTGCTACAATAGATAAAATGTTAGCACCATTTGGAGGAAGATACAGCTTTAGAGTATATATACCATCCCAACCCAACAAATATAGTTTAAAAATACAAGCATTATGCAATGATAAAATGTTTTATACCAGCAAGTTGAAGATATATGCTGGAGAGCAACCGGTCAGGCCTTATAAGGTTTCCAATAGTGCACTTGATGTGATTTATAGGTTTTGTGAGCAGGTTTCTGGTTCAAACAAAAATGTCACCATGGACAATTGGTTTACATCAGTGCCTCTGGTTTGAAGTCTACTGCAAGAACATAAACTCACCGTCATTGGCACCATCAGAAAAAGAAAAAGAAATTGCTTTTAGAATTTTCGAAACCTGTTCCTCAACCAGCTTGTACTAGCATGTTTGGGTATTCCAATAATTGTACTTTGGTTTCATATATACCAAAAAATGTACTTATGGTATCTACTTTACATCATAATGATGAAATTGATATAGATAGTATAACTCTGCAAAAACCGGCAATAATTATTGACTATAATAAAACCAAAAGAGGCGTTGACACCTTTGACAAGCTATGCGCTAGTTATGATTGTGTCAGAAATACACAAAGATGGCCGATGGTGATTTTTTATTTTATGTTGAACATAGCAGGAATTAATTTGTCTATTAAATATTTTGCAAATAACCCAGAAATTAAGATTTTAAGACAAACTGTTTTGATGGATTTAGCAAACGGCTTACTGCAACCACACTTGCAAGTTAGAGCAAGTATGTTCAATCTTCCACGAGGCCATTTATTTATGTTACAAGAGGTGTGCAAAACTCAAACTCAATTTCAAAGATGTTTTTATTGTGATGAACAAATACCGAAAAACAAGGTTTTCTTGGTTTATCTGTAGAAAGCATATGTGTTTACAGCATATAACAGCAGTTTGCAAAAACTGCAGGGAAATTATTAATAGTTCAAATTACTGTTTTTACATTTTTTTAATTTATTATTGTAATTTTTTTGTTTTAAAATATTTGATTTAAAGCGTACTACAACAAAACATATATTTTAAGTTTTATTTTATTTTTTTATTAATAAATAATATTTTTATTGCAAATTAATTTTTGTGTGTGTTATACTAACTATAATACGCCAAAATCAAAACTAAAAAAATAATTTAAAAAGTTACAAAAATATGAATGCTGTCTTAGACACCGCCGACGCCAAGCATGCCTAAAGAAAAGGCAACACCACTGAAAGGTTAAAAGTTTTGGTTTAACATCTCTAAACTGTCAGTAAATGTTTGTTAAAATTTCTAACAAGCATTCAACTACAAATAAATATTTGTTTAGATAGCAATATGTTTTGTATTTTGTTTAAACAATATACATGGAAATATCTGTAGAAAAAAAAATTCAAAACTACTTTGATGTTGTAAAGAATCTAAGTCATTAGTTTGTTTTTAAAATGAATTTAAAAGAGAGTAGTTTTAGACGCTCCTCACTATACTTGGGAACAATATTTAATACATGGACAAATATAAGTTTTATATATACGCAAAAGTTTATATCTATTAAAAAAATATAGTTTTCTAAATACTTTTAAAGCTATATCAACAACATAGTCGTTATAGAAAAGAATATATAAGATTGTAACTCTAAAAAAACAAATTGATAAAGAATTACAAACAGTGTTGATGTTTACTTTTACATCGCAAGAGTACGCCAATATCTATTACGTTTACATTTTTTGTGATAAAAATTTAGTAGCAGCTGTTTAAGAATAATTAACTAACACATTTTTCAACGAGTGCACTACTACTTTTTATTGTTATATATATATTATTTTTATAAAACCGTTAATTGAGCGTCCAACACAAGTACTAGACAATAAACACAACATTTGATAATAATAAAAACGCTTTTGTTTGTTGTAAATTTGCACAGTTTAATGAATTACAAATGCATTTTTAGATAACAATAAAATGTCATTGTTTATATATAGCTTATTCTAGCATATTAAGTTTTCCTACCTGCAAATTTTGCTAGTTGTACAGAGTTATGCAACTTAATTAGTCAAAATTGACATCAACAAATTTTATTTACAGATGAAGTAAAATTTAAAAGAAATAGATTAATAAATAGAAAAAAACCTGTTTTTTTGGAATTTGAAGAGTCTTCCAGAAATTACACTGTGAAATTAATAACATAGGTTTTCAGTGAGTGTTTAGTATAATATTGTTGATAACATGCTTATTGGTCCATTTGTTTTTAAAAATAATGTAACTCACGACAATTTGATAAATTTTTTAAATGATCATTTAAAACGATTTGTAAATAATGTCTTTTTGGTAATTAGGCATAGTATGTAGTACCAGCACATTGCAATGTCTGTATGAAAATGTTTAAATCAATTATGTAAAAGACGCGTAGAACAGAACAGCACTAATGACCACCAAAATCTCCAAACTTATTGTTTAATGCTATATGAAACCAAATACTATAAAAAACTGTTAAAATTTAAAATAACGCATTTTTGAAGAAACAAAACGTTTTGTAGAGCACCCAAATCTCTCTTAACAAGAGCTGGATTCTTTGGGATTTAAAACTAAGATTCTAGTTAAGAACAGACAAATTTTGTTTTTAAAAAATAGTGTTTTTGTTTATCTAAATTCCCAGGTACTAAGTCAAAAATAAGTAAGAATATCTATTTTAAACGCAGAGAAGCTAAATCTAGCTTTCAAGGACTAATATTGCGTACCCAAATTTCTTGTCTAAAAATCATAATACAGAACAAGGCTTAGTATGTTCTACAAACCAGTTTAATCAACCAAACATTGATTTAATTTGTAGATTTACTATTTCTGGCCTAAAAAAGAATTTAAATTTTATTCATTAGCATCTTAACATAAAAAAAATTTTAAGCATTTATTTGTTAATCAATTAATGTATATTTGTATATTTACAAAACATAAGCATATAAGCATATTATATTAAAAACACACAAAATTTAAAGCGTTGGTTATAGCATAATTTTTAAAACTTGTAGTAGCTCTTAAAAAATTTAAAATGTTTTTTAAGATATAGCATCTTAATCTTATTATTAAGTTCTATAGTATAGATCTTGATCAAAATTTTTTAAGTTTTCTTAATAGTTTATTTTGACAATAGGAAAATTATAGTCAGAACTGATAGTATTAACTCTGACCCCAAAATTATAAATTTGCTTTTTAAAGTTTTGCTTTTGCAAACTTTATTTTTGGTTTACATTAATAAACTTTTTTAAATAACCAAAAATCCTATTCATAGTTTTGCAGATCATAGCACCCTTCATACTTTTCAAAAACCATATTGACAAATATGGCAAAGCGTTTTAAAACTTTTAAGTTAAAATCTGTAGCATTTATAAGCAAAAAACAAAATCCGAGGTATCACTAGTAACAAATATTAAACTTTACAACAAATCAGTATTAATTTTTTTTTGTCCTATAACCTTACATAATTTTTTTTTGAAACAACCATTTTGTTGATATAGCTTTAAAAGTTACTAGAAAACTAGAATTTTTTAATAGATACAAACAGTTTTTTTACTTCTGTACAACTTTTGCATATACATATAATAAATTTATACACGTTTTTGTATTATATATTAATCCTAAGTAAAAAGAAAAACATCTAAAACTTCAGTATCTCTTCTAAATTTCATTTAAAAACTAGTTATTCAAATCATTGCCAAAATTGAGTAAACTAGAGAGCGGATTAAAAAGCAATAATAATACGAAAAAAAGCGCTTGAAAAGGCATGAAAATGTTACTAAAAAAGCATTAAAAAAGCACCAAAAATGTAAAAAAGCATTAAAAAAGCATGACACAATTGAAAACTAAAAAAATTCAAAACTATAAAATATTTTAATAATAGTTTTATAACATTTATAATTACAACAGTTTAAGTGATGATATTTTTTACGCACATTTTAAATAATATAAAAAAACTTTTAAATAACTAAACTCTAAGTGTTTTACTGTAAAATTCTGCCTATGATCAATTAATTTTTTTTTGAAAGAGTAAAAAACTTCTTTCGACATGCACACTTGTTACTAGTGCATGTTTAAATTTTGTTTTAAAAGCTGGATTCATATCAAAATCTGGAATATTCTCTCCACTCAATATACAGTTTATTTTATTTATTGTAAACCTCAATTTTTTAAAAATACAACTTCGGATTTTTATTTCACTGTGTGCCCAATTAGCCTAGTACTTCTAAATTGCATCTTTGAAATCTCTAATTATACTAAGATTTTCATTTAACGTATTTTCCTGTTTTTCTAGCGACTTTATGGCATGACTCACAACACCGTAATTATCTTTTAAGAAAGCTAAATTATTTTGAAGTTCTTTATTTTTTAGAACTGCTTAGCAGGTTTTTACTGACTTGCTTGCAGGATCCGAAAACTGTATTACAACGTTTTTAAAATTTTCGAAATTAAGAGAATCCCCGACCTACCAATTATTTTGGGAATTATAAAATACAGTTGGTTTGCTTGAAGAAGTGGCACTAAAATACGCTATGAGCTCAGTCGGGATTTACAGAATTATATGAACTTGTCTAAATTATATTTTAAAAAATATGCAAGATCTTGATACGTAAATTTTGCTTTACGTTTTTTAAAGAATAAAATAGTTTGCGTTTTTTTGTACATTTTAATCCACTAATTTTCACAAAAAAATAATTTATCAAAAAATAAAAATGCACCAAAACCGAAGAACAGGCTTAAAAATAAGCACAAAATCTTGAAATAAGCACCAAATTAAAAAAAAAAATACTAAAAAAGCGTAAAAAAGGCCAAATGATTACATTTTTTACAATTTGTGCATATATTTAGACATATTTTTGATGCTTTAACTATTTAGCTTAAGCATAATAGCTAAGAATCCGCTCTCTAGTAATGACTTACATAATTCACAACATCGGGCTAATGTTGTTGATCTTTGCATTTTTTATAGATATTGCAATAAACAATACTCAAACAAAATACAAAACATACTGCCATTCTAAACAAATATTTATTTGTAGTACAAATTATTTACTGATTTACTGGCAGTTTGCAGATGTAGAACCAAAACTTTCAAGTTAGATTCTTTTAACCGGACTATTGACACATAAAATAATTTTATAAATTCAATATGTCTCTTGACTTATAAGCCGCATATATTCAAGGTCTGTAAGGCTGCTTAATTTTCAATGTGATACTTTCTTAAATATAAAATTTTAAAATAATTAAAAAAAAAGAGTATGTATTTTGTACTTTTATTAATTTAATAATGAATAATTAATTAGTTATAATGTGACACAAATGTTTTTATTTGAAACTTTTATATGACGTTGTTTTTATACATGTCAGCATCAAATTAACGATTTTGAGGTGCAATTTCAACATGCGCGACCACCTTGCGGAACCGCAAACAAAATATTTTATAAAAAAAAGAATATTGGTCTATAGCTAATTTTTGATTGAAACTACAAAAAAAAGTATGATTATTTAATTATATAAAATAAACAATGCTGTAGATATTATAACTAAAATTAAAATTGTATATTCAAAACAAAATGTTTTATAATATGTATAGCATAATGTAATAAATTTTATTAAAGAATGAAAATGAATTTATTAGAACGTAATAATGAGAGTTATGTAAACAAAAAACATCGCTTTATATAATTCCATTAACGGTATTAAATATTAATGCAAATTTTTATTAGCTGGAGCGGATGCCATCGTTTATATTTTTGTTTCAAATAATATGTCAACACAATTTTAATCTACAATATTACAAAAGTGAAAATTTAAATAAACACTACATATTGTGTACTATAGAAATACTTTTATACAAATAATGCCGTAAGTACGTGCAATTTCTTTTTTATTGCAAACAATCTTTGATGGAAAGTGACTATAAATATACGAGATGCATGTGTTGCGAAATAATTAGCAGATTACATGCATGTGTTAAATTATTGCATTTCCTATAATTGACTAGATACGTTTTGAGTGAATTATTTTAAATTGATGATCTTTACAAGTTTCCATAATCTTTACATACATCTTTTAGCATGCATAGTATTTTAATAACGTTGCTTGTGCTAAATTACTAGATATTAAATGTACGATTTTTCATTATTTTTTAATAATAGATATATTGCGGCAATTACAACTGTATAATATTAGTAAAAGATTATCAAATAGCTAGCGAGAAGAAAACATTTAAGTATGGTAAACCAATTTTTATGGGAAATTAAAAAATTGTTATATATAAATGTTTTGTTGCAATATTGTTTCAACGTAAAATTTACGAGAGATTATATTCATATCTACTATTAAAAAAAATAAGTACAAACTATGTTTCGATTATACTGCACATATTTATATTAAAAAAAAATTTACTGGTAAACCTGTTATCGCATCGACCTTATTAAATGAATTCAAACTAGTGACGATAGCCTGATAAGACTTTTAATAAACAAACGCAACGTTAATATATTTTTGCGTACAAGCACACTCTACAAAAAATTTAAATAGTGACATAAAATATATGAGAATTTAAGATTTTTATTTGATTATTAAATTTTTAATTTTTTCAAGAAATCTTTACACTTTACATTTTATAATAATAAAAAGTTAAAGTTTAAGTTTGTAGAAAAATGTTACTTAAATTTTTTTTGAAACATTTAAAGCAACATTACTATAATTTTAGGTTTTCTTAAAAAACATAAATTGCAGACTGGCTGTTTTTATAAAAACTGCTTGAAGTAAAATAATATATTTTATAAATGCAACATTTTTAAAATATTTTTAATGCCAAAAAATTTTAAAAAACCTAATCAAACAAAAAACAAACAAAAACAAAAAAATGTAAACACCAAACAAATATATAAGCAAAACAGAAGCAAAAAAAATCAAAAAGATAAAGATAATATAAAACTTATAACGAACATCAAACTATCTTTAGAACAAGCAAATATAAAAAACAAAAAAAGGTGTTTTGGTCAGTAGTAGAGAAGAAATTAAAACAAACAGTCGAAAATGTTTACAAAACTTTATATAACTCCAAGATTCAAAATTAGAAATATCAAAAAACAATCACATATTTAGAGAAGATCCCGGAACCAAATTAAGTTAAACTAACAGTAGCAATAACAAATGATCTGGCAAAGACAAAATAACAAGTAAAATGTTGAAAATAAGAAGAACAGACCTACAAGAAAATGTACAAATATCAATAAACATATGCAATATAGAGAGGGTCACGCAGCTGGTGTAACAAAAAGACCATCTTTCTCATATAAAGTCTCCACAAAAATAATAACAAATAATAACACAAAACTAGATTTTTACCAATTAGTCAAACAGCCTCTTCAGAAAAATTTTCAATATTATTAACCATCTACAGAGACTGAAAATTCTGATAGAGAAAACAAACAAATAAAATATATTACTGCACATTATCTGTAGATTACCAAAACGCAATCAATTTAGTCTTACATCAAACAATCTTAGAAACACTCGACAAGAATAGATATTGAAACCTTATAAAAAACATATAAAAAAAATGCATATATGCAAATTTAAATTGACAAAGACAAGACAAAAAATTTCTTCAAACTGTTTGCATCCAAAAATTTGCCTGAAAAATTGGAATTAAATTGATCAAAATGAAATGACGTGAAATAACAGACTTTAATCAATCAATTAGAAATAGACAAAAAAGGCTGAAAGAAAAAGAAGAAAGTATTCCCAAAACGTTCTGTTTTATAGATTATTACATTTTTAACTAACAAAATATACATTGTTTTTAATTGTTTATTATTTTTTTTTAATTAACTTAAATCTAAAAAAATAATCCTAATAATTATAATGATATTAATAATATTTTAATAATATAAGAATTATTTTAGTAATTGCATCTGTTACTATAACCGGTCTAAAATGTAAATGCAAAACTGTTGCACAATTCGATATAACTTGTAGCAATTCAGGCGTTATCTTTCATAACAGTTGCGCTATTTGCTATAAAAAACGCCATTGCAGTACTCTATTTGATTTGAATGGTTTCAAACTTCCAAAACTTTTTAAAGAAAATATTACTTTTTGCCAAACAATAAATTACTCTGAGATAAAATTACTTTTTTAAAGAAAAGACTGCAAAAAATACTACATTTTAATACAAAACTTGCAGTGAACAACTAACTGCTCCTACTACTGCGCCGTTTACTAATGAAACGGTGCAATTAATTCAGTTTAAAGTTTTTTTTTTTTTACAAGCGTTGAATCAATAAATTCAGCTAAGAATTTAAACTATTTTTGGTTGTGGTCCAATTAATAACAAACTGCAGGTTTATGTGTTTACTTTCTACGTACACAGTTTTAAACTTAGAAGTAAAAATAAACACACTAATGTAATAAATCATGTAAAATCTAATTTTTTCACTATATCAGTTGAAGTTGATGATTTACTTGTAAAATCTGGAAACTACAGCAAATTTAAAGTTTCTAGTTTAGCTAATCATGTTTGATCCATTTTTTGTAAGAATTTTTGCTCTGCAAATATAGCGTTTAAGAAATTTATTATAGGCAAGTTCAAAATGTTTCTGCTTTATCTTTGGTGGATTCTTGGAATTTGGATCTAGCCAACTGTCTATACCCGTCACAGAAAACACCAGCGTAATCTCCAACTACTCCAACAACTAAGCTCAAAGAACTTTTGCTGTATCTAACTAGAATATTATTGTTTTGATCAAAACTTGGTTTAATCATAACATCAGCAATGCAGAGCTACAATTAACTGGTTACAGTTTGTTTAGATGTGATTGCTCTACGTTAATAAGCTCTAAACTGGGCAGAGGAGTAGTCCTAATAGCTACTAAAACTTGTTTTAATAGTACATTATTACGACCTCCAGTTCTAAGTGTAACATTTGTTTGTAATTATATCAGTGCAGTTTACTTACCACATAACTTGGCATGTGATAAACATTTAGATTATTGTTATTCTGTTGAATCTATTGTTGACAAATATTTGAACAGTAATCTAATTTCAGTGGGCAATTATAACCTACCCGCAGCAGCATGAGTAAACAATAAAACATAAGTGTTCTTTGTAATGATAATTATCTTGTTCTCTTTGTTGCCAACTGTTTTGGACTCTTAAACTGCTCACAATGTATTTCTATACTTAATGATAGTAGTAGTTTGGCAATATCTGTGATTAATACTGTAGATAATTTTTTTAAACTAAGCCAACATCATAATACTTATGCGATAGATGTAAAATGTAATACTAACCATAATATTTTAACGTGTAATTATGTTTTCAGTTGTTAAATTTGCCGACCTTAACGCAATTAATAATTTTTTGCTAAATATTGATTGGTCCACCTTTTTTTATAGTTGTGATGTTGATAATTGCATTAATTTATTTTACTCTGTGTTGCATTTTGCTTTTGACTGTTTTGTCCCTTAAAAACTGTTGCGTGAAAACAATTTTGGTTTTGGCTTCGCAAAATTTACGCAATTTGCTGCAGCAACACATGTTGTCCCCGGCTCATCTTTCCTTATACTACATTTTATTGCTTCAATTTTGCTTCATGCTTTTCTTTTGTTTGTCTTTTGTGGTTTTTAATTTATGAGTTTTTTTTTTATTTTGAAATAAATCTTAAAGCTTTAAACTCTTTTAACTTTTTTTTTCAGGATTGTTGTTGCAAAGTTTCTTAGTGTTCTCTGTTTGTTTTTGTCACTCAGGCATATTTTAATGATTATAGATTTCTCTACTTTTTTTTTCCAATAATTTTTTTAACGTTTTTTTATTTTTCTCCCACGCTTTGCACTCACTAGCGTATGTTCAGCGTTGTCATGTGTGTTTTTTTAACAAAATATACATTTTTCCTCTTTCTCTTACATTTTTTTAAGTACTTTCCAAAGACTCCATGTCCCGTGAGTAGTTGTGTTGTGTAGTATTACGTCTCCGGTTTTTTTTCTACCCATTCATTTATTTCTGGTGTTAGTTTCCTTGTTCATTTTCCCTTTTTTCCTTCTTTTCACTGTTTTTGCCAACTTTTCATCATATTTTCTTTTGTTTGTTGTTTTGCTTCTTGCTTACTAGTTTTTTTATTTAATCTTTTTTCCACTATTAAATCTGTGTTGCCGCAATTACATTTAGTGCCTCCTACAACACCGTCCTGTAGGCCATGCAGATCCATAACAAACTTGCTCTCATAGCTCCTCTTACTTCTTTTCTGTTTTTTTTTTTGTCTTTAAAGCATCTCCTCATGTTTCTGCGGCATACAATAGTTTACTTCTAGTCGCAGTTGCTATTAGCTATTTTGCCCCTTCTCTTGGCCTTCCCTTGTTTGGCATAAGCATACAAAGAATTTCTTCCATTTTTTTTTGTTTCTCTTACCGCTTCCTTAACCTGTACATTCTATCTCTTTGCTTTAAGTGTAAGTGTAACTCCAAGGTATACATTTTTTTGTATGGTTATTATTTGTTTACCTACCTGTATTTTTTTATTTATTTTGTTGGTCCTTTTTGTCGATAGCTATGCCGCCTCGGTTTTCTGCGAAGCCAGATTTAACCTTTTATTTTTTATCAATTTTTTTTATTATCTCTATTGCCAACTCTATTCTTTTATTCATTACTTCTACGTCTACATCCCTACCTATCAGAGCCACGTCATCCGCAAACGTCTTCATTGTCACTTCTTCCGGCAGTCGCATTTTGAGTAGCTAATTTTAAACTAGATTCCATAGTTTAGAATCTAGTGCAAAACCTTGTAGTACTTTTCTAATCAGTCAAACTTTTTTATTTTTGATCAGTAGGTTTCTTTCCTGAAAGTAGCTCTATATTATCTTGGTAGTTTTATTTGTTAGTTTTCTTTTTTTTTTGCTGCTTCTATAATTGTTTTTTATAGTATATTGTTAAACGCATTTTGTATAACTAGCGGTTTTTACTTTTTCAATGACTCCTAGAGTCGTTTCTTTGTAAATCCATATTGCTCCTGTTTACATCTTTTTTTTTTTTTATTTTTTGTTTAATTCTTCTCACAATAACTTTTTCCATAATGTTTGCTAATGTGTTAACCAAGCATATTGGTCTATACGTCGTTGTTTTGCCTGTTTTTTTCTTTTTCTCAATTAATACTAAGTTTGCATCCTTCTAGCAAGCCAAATTTTTTTTATAATTACTACTTCATTCTCTTTTTTCTTCAAGAACGCAGTCTTTATTCCTCCTAATTTATTCATTACTATTTTGTATGGTTTGCCCCAAGGATCTTTATCTATAGATTCTAACATTTCATTCCAGCATTTTTTCTTACTGTTCTAGATCGCTTCTTTTAAAGCTTTTTTGTAATTTTTCAGTTCTTCTACAGTTTTATCAGAATCTTCTTTCCTTCTTTTTTGTATTTTCACTTTTCTTGCTGTTTGTTTGCTTTTTTTCTGCTTTTTGTGACTTCTTTGCACCACCAGTACGGTCTTCTTCTTTGTTCTTTTCTGTACCTAGGAATTGATTCTTTTGCTGCCTTCCTCAACTTTTCCGAGTACCTTTTGCATCTTTCTTTTATGTTTTTGTTTTCAGTCACTTTCTCTGCTTTCATAACTCTATTTATCCTTTTTTTGTCTTTCCTTCTTATGTTCCATTTTCCTTGCTGTATTGTATGAACTTAAGTAAACTCAGCGATTCTTCTGTCCATCCTCTTACTACTCCACCTTTTTTTTCTGTTTTGTGTCCTGTTACTTTACAATATTCCCTATTACTGCATTTGGTTCAGAATCAGATTCTCTTTTTCTCCGCATTTTATGTATAATTTTAATCTGTCTTTTCTTTTACAGTCCGACGCTATGTGGCCTTTAAACCAATATTTATAACATTTGTTTTCCTTATCTGTTACACTCCCTGTTCTGCATCTTATAAGACTTATGCTTCCTTCTCTTAATAGTTTTCCCGCTGTCTCTTTGTTTGTCCGGATTATAGTCGTTTGTATATCTGTTCTTCATAGATATAATTGTAATATCTTTGTCGCCTATTCTACTACCGATTTCTTCAAACAGTTCCTTTCTGTTTGTCTCAAAAGTTTAAGTTGGTTTTATTTACACAGATTTTTTAAAAGCTGTTGATTGCGTCAATTATATAACTTTGTTTGCTGTGTTTTGAGCTCTAGGTTATTATAAATTTGTTGTTGCCTTTTTTCATAATTGTACTTTAAAAATGAATAATTTTTATCACAACCAATTATAATTTGTGTTCCACTTTGGGTTCTTCAAGGATCTCATTGTAGACCAATTCTGTTTTTACTTTTTATTAATGATCTTATTTGTTCTATTAATTTCTTGTCTTATCTTTTATTTGCTGACAACAAATTTATTGAAGAATACATATGTAATAGTTAGATATATGAAAATCTATTTAAAGTTTAACAAACTGTTTAATTTATAGTTAAACAAATTATATAATAAATAAATGAATATAATCCAACACTTCATATAGAGCGTATGTGATAAATAAATGAATTTATAATACAGCACTTTATATAGAGCGTATATAATAAATAAATAAATAATTTAATTATAAAAGCGTTTATATTATATCACATGTTAAATAACAATAGTTAAAATAGTTGGTATGCATTGCCATGGTCTGATTCAGATTAATATCGTGTGTGGTAATTACTTACTTGATATAGTTAATCATCGTTTGTACCAATTAGATTTTAGTTTTATAAAAAATTGCTTTACAAAACATGATTATTATTTTAGTTATTTTTTTAAACATTATTTTAATAATTTTTTTAATATTTTGTTAATTTATATAAAAAATATTTTATTTCTTTTCTTTTTATAGATTTTTGTTCAATCTTGGCAATGGTTATTTTTTTTAACGCTAGAGAATTTCCGGGTTTAGTTGCTCCGTCCTGATGGAGTAGTATTGTTATAAAAAATATTATTAGCAAACATAACATACTGAACTGAAATATTGGTAAACCTTTTCCTCTATAAAAATATTGACATATATATGTATATATATACTGCACTGTTTTTAAATTAAAATTGGTTCTTTTGGAACAAAACGCCAACCAACTCAATATCCAAACAATAAGATTTCAGTCACAACTTAGTGAACTACATACAATATTCTATGCTTTCAATCTTTGGGTTAAAGTAGTATGTGACAAATAAAAATAATAAACAACTAAATAAAAACTCCACTTTCTAAAAAAAGAAAAACTGCTTATTAGATCTTTTTTTTTTAGTTTGATTTGCTAAATTGATTTTGTAAACTTTTATAATAGCTCAACTATTTTCCTTTTTAACGCTAATCATTTTTGCAACACTTTTTCTTTTTTACTACTTATCCTTGCAGTGTTAATTGCAGTATGTAAAAATAGTTTTTTATTTCTTATACTGTACTCAAGATGTAAGCATTTTATAAAAAAATTGTTATATAATCTTTCAGATAAATAAATATATTTTACAACATCACATTTCAAATGTTTCAAGGTTTTATTTGTAGCTGTGGTTAGTGTCTACAAACATATAGACGCTCAAAATTTTTATTTTGTTATTAATTGTTTTATTAGGTTGTAGCTTTTTAGTAGAAAGAACATTTTGTTAAACACAACTTTTGGTTTTTGATACCAAACTTTATTTTTTGGTGTGATTTTATTGATCAATAACTTTAGTTCAAATATATATATTTGCTTATTTGTTTAATAGGTTTAAGGTTGACAATAAGATTACAGTTTGTAATATGCTATTTATTTATAAGTTTCAATTTTGTATTGTTGTTAATATGTCATACTTAAACAGTCTTGTATGTACAATAATTTAATTGTGTGCATAAATGGAACAATTTGAAAACTGAACAAATTATGTTTACAATTTTTTTTTTAATAAACAACTTTTTAATTGCACTTTATAATCTGGCGGTTAACTTAATTCTATTGTTAATGTTTTTTTTTTGTATTTTCCCTTTATCCAATATTGTTCCTAAGTATTTAAACTCTTTTACTTGTTCTAGGCTTTCCCACTCAACTTGGCAGCACTTTTTTTTAAATAATCACCATGAGTTTAATTCATAAATGCAATATAGAGTAAAAAGCTTAATTTTTTTGTTGGTTTGTTGTAAACTTACCCGTTTCTATGTTGTTAGTTCAATTAGACCTGCAGACTTTTTTAAACTATGTCTAAATCTAAATCTACTTTTTGCGTCATCTAGCTTTTTTTAAATTTTATTTGATAACTTTACCTGGAAAATTATATTGTATATTTTTTTTGGTAAGTTTAACATTGTCTCTATAGTTTTGCTTTGTTTGCTGCTTTTTATAATAGGTATTACTACTGCTTTTTTCCAGTTTTTTGTTTTTTTTTCTGTATTAGGCCAGTGCATAAATCTGAAATAATTAATTACGTCTATTCTCATGTGCTTTATTTCTTCTGCAATTAATGTGTTGTCTCCTGCTGTTTTTTCTGTTTAGACTTTTTTTTATTGCTTCACTATTTTGCACTTTGTCCTTGCTTCATTTCTTTGTTTGGTTGTGATAAGACTTTTGTTTTACTTTTGCTAGCTGTTTTTACACTTTCTGCATCCAACAGTTTTATAAAATACTTTTTTTATCTGTTTATTATATTTGTATTTTTTATGAGTACTTTTTCATTTTTTTTCTCACTTATTAATTTTTTTAGTATCTTAAAAACTGTTTGTGTTTATGATTTTTTTTAATGTTTTTTTGCAGATTTTTTAATCTATCCTATACTTTTTACAGTTATATTTAAATTGTTTTTCTTTGTTTTTTATATTTTATTTCTACTAGTTCTTTATATTTTTTCTTATTGCTTTTTTATGTTTTTTGGCTATTGTTATTCTTAGTTGTTTTTTTTTTTGTAGTTGACATTTTAATGTTAGTTGTCTCTACAAAAATATAATTTACTATCGACAATTTATTTTTAGATATTACCTTTATAGTATTTTTATAAATGTCTTTATGAATGAATTTTGTATTTTTTATAATTATAGCATTGTTTTAGTGTTGCCATTTGTTGTTTTCTATATGTCTTCTTTGTATCAGTTGGTTTTATAACCCACTTTGTTATTAAAATTGTCTAATATTATTATTTGATTTTTTGTATTGCCCATTGATAATTGTAGATCTTCTCAAAAGTTTTCTTTGTTGTCGTCATTATTTGGTTTATATACTACTACTAGAGTAAGTTTGTTTTGTTTTTTTTTTTGCAATTCTACAGCAATAACTTATTATTTATACACTTTTGTTTTTTTCTTTTCCAGCTTAGCATTTTCTATTTTATTGACTTCACAATAATATAGCTCATATCTACTCATAATCTCTTTTTTCTTTTTTGTCACCGTTATTGCAAGTATTTGTGAATTCTTTTTATTGCATTTTCTTAACCAATTTTACTTTTTTTTAATTTATTTTTTTACGTTGTATGTTTTAGCTACTCTGTATTTTTTTGTTTTTTTTTTTATATTTATGACCGTGCTTTGCTTATGTCGGTATTGTAGTTTTATCCTTTTTTATCCCGTTTTTTTTTTGGCCCGTTTTTTTGCACGGCTACTAACCCATTATTCTTTTTGAGTTATTTAATTAAATATTTTCCTTTATTTTTTTTACTTTTTTTGCATTTTTTTTTAATACTGTCATATGTCTTTTTCTATTAAGGCATAGTTATTGTTAATTGACATCTTTGTGTTTTTTTGATTTTTTGTTGGTTTTACGTTTAAAATTATCATTTCTATATTTATATATTTTTTTGTTTTTAATTTAAGTACATAGCTCTGTTGGTTTTTGCATGTACTTCAATTTTAGTCCTTACGAACTCTTTCACTATTTTTTCTATTTTACTAGAGTATAACTTTTGATGATAATTTGATTTTCCTTTTCTGTTCTCTTCATTATATCCTCTAGTACCTATATTTTTTTATTCAGATGATTTTTTTCTTTTTCTTACGTCACCTCTTTCATTCACAATTTAATTCTAAGAACTTAAATATTTTTTTGAGATTTTTGGTATTTTTTCTCTTTTTTTTTAGCTTTTTCATTGAATTTTTTAATTTTTAATTTATGGAAATTTTTGCTTTTTTGTTTTTTTAGTTTGTTTTAATATTTTGTTGCTACTTAAAAATATTTCTTTACTATTGCTTTTTTTTGCACTATCTTTGTATTTTTTAGTTCTCCTATTTTTGTTACACATTTGTATTATTTTACTTTTATTTATTTATTTATTTATTTTTTTTTTTTTTAGTTTACTATACTTTTTTGAATTTCATCCACTGTGATTTTATACAAGCCGTCACAAAACTCCTTATCGCACTATGCGCACGAGCAAGCTTGCGTGTTTACTTAAAATTTGTAAAAAAAAAGTTATAAAATGTTTTATTATGAATTGCCTTTATATCTTCACTTTCTTCTTTTTAATATCTTTAACTGTCTACGTAGTTGAATTTTTTGATGGTACTGGTACTATTGGTTAATTCAAATCGAAGAGGTTTAACAACTTTTGTTGCGTACGGACACAATTAAAAAAAAAATATTATAAATCATATTACCTTAAAAAGTTTAAAGAAATGATAAGTCATAAGGTTTATAGTTTTCAGCTCATTACAAATAACCGTTTTTCTTATAATTTCTGGAACGAGTTGAACAACGGTAACGCATAAAATTTAGTCAAAAACTGAGTGAATCTTAAAACAAAACAACTAATAAAATTCAGCAGATGTTTGGAGACAATGCTATGGGAAAAACACAAAAAAGAGTAACAACCTTTTTGCCAAGAAAAAAGAGAGACAAATAAAAAGCAAAATAAAAGTGATGTTAACAGTGTTCTTTAATATCTGTAGAATTGTGCATTACAAATACGTACCGGAAGAACAAACAGTGATAGTTAGAATTGAACATCATTCCAAAGAAAAATTTGCAAAAGTTCTTTTGGCAGTGAAAAGAACGGTGAGCCAAGTGTGTGAAAGCGCAAGGAAGCCTACTTTGAAAAGAATTAAAGTCACAATCCCGTCTTGTAAATAATAGGTTTGATCCAACCGACACCAAACGTGGTTTGGGACCGTCAGGATTGTGCGCAGTTGAACTTCTGCGTTCCAACCGCACACAAACCATGACTCTGACTAGAAGTCGGGCGTTCCAACCTGACCTCAAATCGTCCACAAACCAAGTTGTGGACCGTCAGAAATAGTCAGCGATCAGAAGCATGTACTAAAAATCCGGAACCGTTCCAGTCATGCGCAAAGAGTAAAAATGTTACCGCTATTGAAATTAATGAAATTGAAATACCTCCTGCCGCATCTACCGCAATTTATTTAATTAGTAGAATTTAAATTTAATGATAATAACAGTGATTTATTTATCTGAAACTTAGTTATACTTTTAGTGAAAAATAAAGCAATAAAGTTCATTGTAAAATAGTTTTTTAAAGATGAGTAACTGTTTTATATATATTTATTTGTATAAAAATAGTAATAGAATAATGTGATACACAACGTCAGGTGTCATATGTTAAACAGTTTTAGTTTTTAATATTTGTTTAAATTGCATAACCTCACTTTTTAAAACTGTTTGAATATAATATAAGTGATGGTTGTAACCTCTACTACGTGATAACTCATGTTAATGAAATCATAAAATAGTTTACTACGTTTTTTATCACAAATTTGTGATAAAAACGTAGTAAATGTTTGAATTTAGTCAAAATCTTGGTTGTGGCGCGTTCCAACCGACAAGCAATTTGTATTCAGTCGGGGACCAGTACAAAGTCGGCACTTGCGCAAAAATAATCCATGTATTAGTCGCAACCAGTTTGCAAACTGCCGAGCGATGTCGGTTGGAACAAACCTAATAAATTTTTCCCAGCCAAAAGTCGGATACTTTTTAGATTGACCTTATAGATGTCCTTGAAAATTATAATTAACTTTACTTGTTTTGCTTTTATTGCAGATTTTATTTATTTTTTTTATTATAGAAAAAGATGTTTTTTGTAAAATTGAGTTTTTTTTACTAAATAAAAAAAATGATAGTATTTTTTTATTTTTTATGTTGCTGCGCGTTTTAAATATTCTTTTCTCTTTCATTATTTTCTTAGTCTAATTTAATTATAACAAATAATAAAAAATTTATTAGTTTGTAACATAATTGTATACAGCGATCATTTTCAGCTTACACATTTTACCAAAACTTTAAAACATACTCTTCATATGCTTTTTTCTGCACAACAGTTTACAATTTGAACCACATTAACATCTACTTTTACATCTACTAGACATCAATAAAGTTTCAGTTAGAAAAAGATTAAGAATTTATTATTTAAGATGTATTACTATTAGTTGCACAATAGTACAAAATATAAACGTTCAACCCTTATTATAAACATATTTTTTAAGAGGTTAGGTTATACTTTTTAATTTAATATTAAGTATATACTTTTATATGCTGTTTTTATTGTTTATTTTTACAGACAGGTTTTGACGGTTAGGCCATTGTCAGTGTTACTATATTTATATAATTCTCTGTCATTCTTATATGCATTTATAAAATTTCTCTTATAGTAACATCAGCCAAATTTCATTTTAAATAAAATTAAATGATGCAGTAAAAATAAATGATGTTAACTTTTACGTTTTGACGTAAACATTCTGATAAGTGTATTAGATTATCAATAGTCAGTAGCAAACTTTAATACGGGTCTTGTATAGTTAAAAGTAAAAATGGAAACATTGCGTAAAACTATCTATCCAGTCTAATTTAAAAAAGAACATGTTATGGAGTGATGTTAAACTTAATTACAATATATGTAATGAATAACTCAATTAGAAAAAAAAAAAAAAACAAAAAAAACATATTAGAAAAAATTGCAAGATGTCAATTTGACCGCAGTATTCTTGCAAATGTTGCTTGAATTACGATAATCACAATGATTATTGATGCGATATGCGTTATGTAAAACGCTTGCACGATTTTTTATTAGAATTGTTATTTTTTGTTGCATAATCCTTATTTGTGTTTTTATGTAAAAAACATATTTTTTAATTATAAGATTATATTTCTAAACTTTTTATAGATGTTTAGATCATATGTTTAACAATAAATTAAGCTTTTAAATTTATTGAAATTATAATCTTATCAATGTATCACACGTTTGTAGCTTTATGCTGAAGAAATAATATAAGAATTTTTTTATTGAATTTATAAAAATAATACAAGAGTATAAACGCAGCAAAAATAATTGTCCGTAGTTAAGAGCTAAACTTAATTTATGAATTATAACATACCAACACATATACTAACAAGGTGTAAGCAAACTGATACATACTCTTGCATTTTTACATAACCTACTAAGCAAGTTAAAATCCGCACAATTGTTTAAAAAAACAAAATAGTTGATTATAGAACTATTATACATAGTTAATGATAATTTCAATCATTTAAACAGACTTTTGGTCTTATGTTGAAATAAAATGATTATTATTATTATCAAATATGTATATGCATTTGACTGTAAGTAGAGTTTTCATAACCATCCAATTATGTTGTTAATAAAAAATGCACATTTAAAATTTCAGAAAGGCAATGTTACTACACCGCATGTTGCAATTATGAGAACTTTGTTATTATTTTTAGTTTATTTAATAATTAGTACAACTCTCAATATATATATATAATATATCTGTTGCACCTAAGTTTATATTATATATATATGGTTTACTATAATCATTGCCAACACAGGTGTTAATGTTTTCCGAAATTTTAAACACGTTATAGTTATAATTAAAACTAAAGCATTTGTAACAAACAATAGATTTGTAATTTAATAAAACATAATTTAAAAGTTATCATAATTATCATCATAATATATAACAGTCATAAATGATCATAAATTGTTTACTATGTATTTAAGTACAATATTAACTAATAAAGTTTTTATATATATTTACGTGTTTAACTATATACCAGTGATTGGTGTGTCAAAAAAGAATTAATTACATTTTCGATCTGTACTATTACTTTCAAATCATAAATTTCTACGCAATTATAGTTAGCGCAATTAAAAATGGTCCAACTTGATGTCTTATTTACGATGTACTCATTACATTATGAAAGTAAAGAAAGGAATATGTTAAGGTCAATTAAAATATTTTTTTAATATATAATATTTATTACTTATAAATTTAATACACAATATAAACATTTTCCAAAACTGACAACACATCTCTCTACAAACATATTTATCAATACATAGCAAACTTTCAAAATGAAGTGTTAACAAATGTATGTAAAAGTATACAATGTATAAGAAGTTTTTTAGACTAATTACATAATAATATTTTAATAAGTATATAACATTATATAAGTCTATGTATGCCCAAGCGTATTTGTAATGTATGTTTAATATGTAACGTAAAATGTATTTAACTTATGTTAATATGTGCGCACGCGCAAATGTTAATACTAATGTTTAATGCCAAATTGTGGCGATGAACGTTTGACCATAATAATATATGTTTGATTTGAAAAGTTTTGACTTTGACCTCAACCACGTTTTTTCTGAGAGTACATTACAGTGGCAACAAAGAAAATTAAAGTTTAAGCATTTCTACATTATACATACAAAAAATACGCATAAAACAATATTTTAACAAAATCACGGATAAAAAGATAAAGCGTACAGTTTTGTAAAACGGGCCAACGCAGAAAACATTCAAATTAATTGAATAAACTTGGTGATTTAAAAAAAAATTGTAGCTATAAAGATAAAATTAAGTGCATAACTAAATATTAACACACGCAAATGCCATATTTGAACAACAATATTGGTTCAATAGTGCAAGAAACATTTCAAAAATGGGCTGCACTCATTATCACACCTTTTTATGAGTTTGACACGTTCTTAGAGACAGCAATGCGCAACAAATTTATTATTATTTTAAAACTTGGAAAAGTGCTTGATAATTAATTTGCCAAAAATGTGCAATTAACGTTTAATAACACACTTAAATTAGCAATTAGTGCAGAAACAGCAACTTGCCATTATAAAATATATCATCATTTGGCTAACAAGAATATCAAAGTTAAAATCTTGGATTTGAATAAAATATTAGAACGTAGAAAATTCTAACCACAAAGACGCGGTTGCAAAAGTAACAGCTAGAGTAAAAGAAGACATTCACTTGCATAGCAACAGCCGCTTGAATTGGTATAATAGTGGTCTACTCTTACTAAGGCGTACATTACACAATTAAGATATTGTTTCAACATTTTTGTTTATAGATGCTACAGTGTCTAACTTAAAAATATTTGTCAATATAGTCTTTAGAATGTATAAATAAAATTGGCAAAACAGCAATTCTATTATTATATTTTTGGAGTCAGAGTTAAAAAATAGAAAATTTTAATAACAAAAATAAGTGAATAATCAGAGTTTCTTAAAGCAACCTTAACAATAGTTGTTGTAAAAAAAAAAATGTTTTTACAAAGATATTAAATGAGTTGCTGAATAAGTTGAGTAAAGTTATGAAAAGCAGCAAAAATTATAGCTTGTATGTAGTATTGTAAAAAAAATGTGTCAAAACTTTAAAAAAAATTATTAAAAAAGGTTAGAATTGCTTTGTATTTAGAGAACGGTTTTTTTTCTAATAGGCATAATTAGAAAAAAAAATTTATAGGGAAAAATAAAATTAAGAAATATGCTATTATAAATATAATATATGTTCTGAGTTTTGTACGTTGTCAGTCTAGAATATACTTGTTGCTTGTGGATGTAGGCACAGAGAAATCAAAACAAAAATAAAACAATTAATAAGAAAGAAATAAGATACCCAAATGATTACACTTTTAAAGAATACAAGATTACTAAAGATAAAAAATGGATTAATAACAATTATAGAAACACTTGTAGAAATTTGAGCAACCTAAACTATGACAATGAGAAACACACGGAGATTGTTAAACCTATAAATATTAGAAACGCAACAGGCACGAACGTTATTACAGATAAACTTTTTAAGAGGAGACCAAACTTTAGTAAGTCTCTTTTAAGACAGAGAACGATGTCTGTATCTGATTTAGAAAAACAACACACAACTCGAAATAAAGAAGAAAACCGGGACAAAAAAATTGTTTAGCATAATTGTACCAAAAAGATGGTTTATTGAAAAAACAATACTAATGCGCTACCGTGGTATTAATGCTTCAAATGATGATTAGTGATTAAAAGTAAAATTCAAAAATTAGAAAAATCGTAAATTTAAAAATTGTTGATTTATTGACCAAAATTACTATAATAAAAAAAGAAAACGTAGTTATTATTGAACTTTTGTATAACAGTAGATAAAATTATTTCAAAAATGCAAATTTAAAATTTTTTCATTCATGCGAATATTGCTCAAAGCAAAAGTACCTCAAACCTTAAATAAAAAAATGAATTGCAAAAGATATTAATTAACAAACACAATATTATTATTTATTTTATTTTTATGCTTTTTACGGCTATTTTACATCGCCACAGTAAGTCTACGACTTGTTTAAAGTGGTTTGATGGGACCAACGGAAAGCTTGTTAAAAAAAAACTATTGAAAAATAGGTTGAAAATATAGAGAATGTGTCTAATAATCTTACTGAAACGACCATATTCTTATTACTGGTAGCGCTAACAATTTACCAAATAATTTAAATAGTAATACGTTTACTAATGTTATAAACTAAACAAAGCACACAAATTTAATAATGATCAACTCTTCTCTACAGATTTGACAGTATTACCCGTACGTCTTTTTATAAAACTTATAAATTCAATCAATTACTAAAAGAAACTACTGAATCGTACACAAGAAATATATGCATACTAAATTTGGATAACGGCTTAATGAGAAAGTATCATGTAGTTCAAGGTGTATACCTTAATAACTCTGAAAAATCAAAGTTATGTGATAATATCACTGAAATCCTTATTAATATACAGTATTATAAAGCTAAATTGGATAAAAGTATTAATACAGATATGTCATCTAATGGGAGTACATAAATAGAAAATCACAGTAATTTTTTATAAATTTATTTAATATTTCGGTACTTTTTTTAAATATCCGAGGTATTAAAAGCTGCGTAGATGACCTAGATAAATGTTTTATAAATAGTCTAAATATTAAACTAGATATTTTATGTTTATCAAAGCATCGGTTAAAATTTCATGAAAACATTGTACTCAATAATTATAATACTGTATCATTTTATTTTAGACGCATTCCAAAACGCGGTGGTACTGCTATACTATGTCATAAATCACTAACCTGTTTAGAAATTTTAAGTTGTAATCATCTGTTGGTTGAAATTGATATTGAATTTTCAATAATATATATTAAATCCTATAAAATATATGTTTCACTATATAGATCACCTTTAAGAAATTGTGAAGTATTCTTCAATAATCTTACGGATATTTTATATAAACTGCCAACAAATTTAAACATTCTGCTTACTGGTGATTTAAACATAGGTTATGATGTAAATTTGCAAAAATTAGAAAAATTTAATACTAAAAATATTTAACCTTACAATGCATGTAAAAAATTATTCACAAATTACCAAAGATAGTATTACAATTATCGACTATGCCTGTAGTAATTTTAAAAATAATTTAAGTAAAATAAAGTCTAAAACGCTAAACACCTCATTGAGTGACTATATTGCTGTCATTACTTCTATCCAAATTAGTGCTTCTATAAATAAATTGCAACATAATGTCAGTAAACATAAATCTTGTAAATATGGCAGAAGTAATGTTCATAATATTTTATTATTGTATCAGAACACAACCGCTTTATTGATTTACTAAAAAAGACAGTTAATAAATCATTTCTATACATTAGTATAAAAACTAAGGCAACTACAAAATACTGGATTACAAAAAGAATTCAAATATAAAAAAAAATAAACGATTTTTTTATTACAATTGCAAATACAGCACAAATGAAGAATTCCACACACTGTTTAGAAAATATAAATCCATCCTTAAAGAAGATATAAAGATTGCAAAAAACAAAATGCTTTAATGAGTTTATAAACTTGAATACAAAACCATCAACAAAAAACTTTTTTATTAAAACGACCAAATTAAATGAACTAAAAGACGTTATTTCATATTTAAAAAATTAAAATAAAGTTGGTCCTTATGGATTATTTCTTAAAATAATAAAATTTCTTCTTGACCATATGTTAGAACTACTAGTGTATGACTTATTTATTAGTGGTATCTTTTGAAGCAACCTTAAAACTAGAATTATTAAACAAATTCATAAAACGGGCAATAAAACTAGTAAGAATAAATACAGACCTATAGGTACTGTCTATATTTTCAAAAATTATAGAAATTTTATTTAAAAATAGACTTTTGCTGTTCTTAAATAAATATAATATGTTAAATGAAAAACAATTTGGATTCCGTAAAGCAATAAACACTAATAATGCGCTGTTCATGTTCATAAACCAAGTATACCAAGAAGTAAATATGTTTAAATATTGTGCAGCTGTGTTTTGCAATCATCATAATATTTTAATTAGTAAACTAGAGTATTATGGGTTGCAAAATGTTTCTAGGAATTGGCTCAGTTTGTATTTAATAGAAAAGACTCACTATGTACAACATGTAAATACTACACCTGAAAAAATAATAGCAAGTAGAGGTGTTCCACAAGGCTTAATGTTAGGACCAGTTTTGTTTTTATTGTTTATCAATTATTTAGTTTTCCTTTTCGTGTTCTGTAAATTCACATTATTTGCTGGTGATACTACAATTTTTAGAGCAAAAATATTTTTCTAAAAATAAAATCAATAACAAATAACAATTTATATATGATTTATGCATGGCTCGGTGCTAATTATTTAAAATATAGCTTTAAAACACAGTATATGCAATTTGGTAAAAAAATCCACAAGTTTAAATTTAACTATTCAAAACACCTTACTTGAAAGAACTGAATCCTTTAAATTTTTAGGTGTCACAGTCAAGGAAAAACTGAAGTGGAGAGACCATGTAAAAAATTTCTCATTAGAACAATAGCATTCAATATGGGTTTCAAACAGCAATAGAATTATCTAGGATAAGATATGAAATTTGTATTTAGGGTTTTTGCGGCACAGATAACATAAAAACTTTATTTTCTTTGCAAAAAAAATCAATACAAATTTTAAATGATACAAGGGGTAGAATCCATTGCAAGTCACTATTTAGAAAGAGTGACATTCTATCCATTAGCAGCATATTTCTTATAGAACTTCTTGTGTCAATACATAAACATGAGAATAAAATTAATATAACATCAGATATATTAAATATAAATTGCTGAAAAAAATCTGTTGACTAGTTATACTTGCCAATACCTCGTACTACCTTAGTGCGCAACTCAATTTATTTTTTAGGTCTTTCTTATTATAACCGTAACCCAAAAAATGTCTGTGACCAAAATTGAAGCAAATTTAAAAATCGACTTAAATTATATTTTATTAATGCATTTATGTTAAGCAGATGGTTTGGAATTGCCATATTGACTGTTGTAAAAGTTTATATCTGTATTTGTTTTGCTTGTGCCTGTGTGACACTGTACGGTAATATTTAGTTTTAAATGTTTGATTATTTATGAATGTATTTTATATGTCTAGTTAGTAAGTCTTATAAGTTTTATATTGTATAACATTTATGTTTTTTTAATAAATATTATTAAAATATTATTAATAATAAATGTTCAAGATAATAATCAAAACTATTAGATTAAAACTATCTAGATCTTTATTGTTTTTTATATTTAAGATGATGACGAATAGAATTTAAACAGCAAATATTAAAGAAATAAACTTTGAAGCTTCTAGCTTAGTCAATGTTTGGTTAATTAAACTAGTTTGTGGAACAAACTATGCTTTCTTTTGCAAATTTGATTGTAACATAAGTTATGTTTGACTTTATTGGCGGTTTTGCTTTACATCCAAATGAAAGGTTGCTTTACGTGCGGTTTACTTAAATCTAAAACAAGCCATAATATTTTAATGTTACAATTTATACTTTCCGCTAAGTAATTATTGCAAGTAAGTATTTAGGAAGTAAGTTTTATAAAAAAACAATAAACTGATGCATTATTATCCGCAGTTTTATTTATTTTTCTGAAACAAATTGGTAAAAATTTAAACTTGAATGGCCTTGTGGATGCATGAAACTGATAAAAGACACATTTAAACAAATTTCACATCTTGATAACCAACAATTGTAGACTGATTGGTGTTGAAGTTTACAGCCGTCAAAAAAACCTTTTTTGATTTTTTGTAAGCTAGTTTTACCATTTTTGAAGCAAATAACTACTTTGGGCATGCTCTTTTGCAAATTGTTATTGTGGCGTATGTTTGTGTGGTTTTCGATGCGTATTTTATTTAATAAACAATTTAAAAAAAAATATACATACATACATACTTAGTTGCGTCGTTTCCTTTTTTTAGACAATCAAGGTGTTAGGCACACTAAGCCACAGAAAAAACTTTTTATCTTTTTCTTCTTTTTTTTTCTGTATAGCTAGGGGTTGTCCCTTGTTGCTTAAATCTGCTGCTCAGTAGAAGAGGATTGCCAGCTCTGGGCCCATCTTTTGGGCGGTCATCCCGTAGGTCGTCCCTTTTTGAGAATGCGGGCAAGTCGGTCCTCTTCCATTTTTTCCACGTAGTTGTTCCATTCTTTCCTGCGTGTTTTTGCCAATTTCACTACGTCCTCACTTGTTTATGTTTAGATATAAAGTAACAAATTCATTTGAAAATTTAAAAAATTTATTATGGCAAAAATCAGATCGACGTATAAATCAAACTAATATTATGGTTCCGGAGCTTGAAGTTTGAGTATGACAAGTCACCATTCCTAAAACAAAATACATTGAAACTTGAAACACAAGAATTTGGGTACACAAAGACACTACTCCTTGAGAAAATATAATTTTTATTTGTTTAGTAGTGTTAGATACAACCATTTTAGTTGATAATTATGAACTTACACGACTAAACTTGTAAACATATTGTAATTATGTTAAAGTTTAAAATAATAACCCAATAATAAAAAAAGAAAGCAATACAGGAATAATAATAATAATAATAATAAATTGTCTTTATTTTCCCCAATAAACAAATACATTGTAATATAAATAAATTAAATTAATAACAAAATTAAGGAAAACCTCAAGGTGAAGTTCAGCATCTTTCCTTAGATTGATGCTGCTCTTCCACTTATACCTTGTATTTAAACATTGTTTTTAATTTTACACACTTTACGTTTCATTTATACACTTTACATCGTTTAACTTAATTAACACATTATACATCTAGCACATTACAGAGCCTTGTACTATATAAGTCCATTCAACATTTTTTTCTTATAACACACTTTAAACTTATGTATAGACATTTTTTTTAGATCGTTACTTACTTCATTGTATATAAGAGATATTTGATATTTATAGCAACTTTTAAATTTTTCGCATTTATGCTTAGGAGGAGTAATGGTACCCTTAAATCTAATATTTAAATTATGAACGTCTGTTCTAAAGCTAATCTTGTTATACATGTAAATTGGTTTTAAAGTACTTATAATCTTATGAAACAGACAGGCTGCATGTAGTTTTCTTCGCGCTTTCATATTTAGCCAACTTAATTCTACTAGTTTATGAGAGATTCTGCAGTACCTTCTCAGTCCAAAGAAAATCGCAGACAAGCGTTTTGAACTTTTTGAATTTTATATGCTTCAGTTTTGTTTAGAAATGGACCATAAACGCTATCACAGTAATTGAAATGAGAAAGTACTAGAGATTCGCAGAGCTGAGATCTTATTTTCTTAGTCAGATAGTGTCTACTTGTATATAACTTTTTTAATGAGCTATATGCTTTTTGTACGCACTTATTAATGTGTTGTTTAAACTTAAGATTTACATCTATTATTAGACCTAAATTTTTTGCATATTCTTTATATTGTAATACTTCACCCATGATTTGAATTGGCAAATTAAGTTTGTAAATGTGTAGGTCCAAAAAGCATTAATTCGGTTTTCTTAGGATTTATTTTTAAATTGTGTTTTGTTGAGTAATCTATCAGTGAGTTTAGATCAGAGTTAAAGTTTTCACATGCTGTTTTACTATCTTGAATTGAAAATGTATAGTATAATTGCGTGTCATCCGCATAGAAGTGACTTTGTGAATGTGTTAAAGAGTTTTTTAGATTGCTAGTATATATAGTATATAAAAGTGGGCCTAAGATTGTTCCCTGTCTAACACCAGATGATAATGGTAAAGGATCTGAAAGATGTTCATCAAGTTTTACAGTTTGTGTGCGACTAGACAAATAACTATAAAAAAAATTGCAAGATGTGATATCTAATCCAATGTATCTTAAAATCGCAATCAACAGTTCATAATTAAGAGTATCAAATGCCATTGAATAATCTATTAATACTAACAATGTTAATTTATTATTATCAGTATTTGTTACAATATCATCAATTATAGTTGTTAAGGCAGTTTCACAGCTGTGGTTACGACGGAATCCTGACTGTGTAGATGGTAGTAAATTATATTCATCCAGATATTTACGCAATTGCCGGTCAATAACCTTTTCAATTATTTTAGAAAGAACAGGTAGCAGACTTATAGGGCGAAGTTCTTTATAGTTAGTGGGATTAGTCACTTTTGGCAATGGAATAATGATAGAGTGCTTCCAAACAGATGGAAATATTCCCTCTAGCAAGCATGAATTTACCAAATGTGTAATAAATGGTATGATATAAGGGCAGCATTGTTTAATAAGATTTATATTAATACCATCAGATCCTTCTGCATTAGAGCTAATTGATTTGATAATATCACAAATATCCAAATTATCTATAAGTGAAAAAGAAAATTTGTTATTATAAAGTTTATTTTCATTGTAATAATTAAGCAGTTCACAAATGTTATCATTTGTCCTAGGAACGGATTGAATAAAACTTTGATTAATTGCATTGACATTATTGAGATGATATGGTATAGTGATGTTTCTATTAGTGAGTATATTTGACTGCTTTAACACTTTCCAGAGTGATTTAGTAGTATTTTGTACTGTATGTGTTATGTATGCTTTCTTTTCTCTTTGTATTGCAGTATTAACTAAGTTTCTCATCTCTTTATAGAAGGCCCAATGAGTTTGGAGCCGAGAGTTTTTAAATTTTGTGTAAGCTCTGTCTCGTTGCAATTGCATTTCCCGTATATTATTAGTCAGCCATGGAGCTGGTGGTTTAGTGATACGACATCGCACTAAAGGCATGTGCTTATCTGCAAGTATTTGCAAGTTTGCAGTTAAAAAATTAGCTTTATCATTTATATTTAACATATTAAACATTTGATAGAGGGGCATACGGAGCAAATCACTTGTAAATTCATTAAAGTCAAAGTTGTTATAAGATCTAAATGTATGAAATATGTGTGACTGCTTTCTATTTAATAACAGCAAACAACTTACCAAATCGTGATCTGCAATATTATTGATACTTTCCACGTTTCCCATAGTTACTAGATCTGTATTGCTTACAAATATTAAGTCAATAAGAGTGGTTGAAGTCTCTGTAATTCTAGTTGGTTTATCTATTATTTGTTTTAAACTAAATCCTTCTGCCATGTCTAACAATTTTGTTACATTGTTATTAGGTTTTAGCATATTGATATTGAAGTCGCCCAGAAGAATAATTATATCGCAAGTAGGTACAATGTCTGATAACGTGTTTTCTAGTTCTTCTATAAAGTAATTACAGTTAGCAATTGGCGGTTTATAACATACACCAAAGCTAATATTTGCTTTATTAATTAATAAAGAAAGCCACAATTGTTCTATAGTATCCTCTGTAATAGTTATTTTGAATAAAATTGTGTTTTTTATGCAGATGGCAACCCCACCACCTCTTCCATATCGGTCTTTTCGCAGCAATGAATAACTTGGTATATTATATAGTTCATTATTTATATAAGGTAATAGCCTGGTTTCACTGATTGCAAATATATCAAAGTTTTTATTTAGTATTAACTCCTTTACCTGTATAAAGTATTTAGGCAGGGAAGCAAAGTTTAGATGAGCAATTTTAATGGTGTTCATAACTTATATAGTATTTTAGCTGTATAAGAGCAAGAAAGAAAAAAAGAAAATAATATATCAGTTTTAAAGTAAATAATTGTATAATGAATTTTAAAGACTTAAAACTAATAAAAACGGTGTAAAGTGTATATTATAATAGTAGATAACTAGTAAATCAAACAACATGGACTATTTGTCCCCACGAAATCAAATAAAAATTTAAAAAGAAAAAATAAAAATAAAAAATATAAACCCAAATTATACCATTTAACTAAAATTATTAATAAAAAGGATATAAAAATAATCAAGTATTGTATTCTAACTTCATTTCATCAAATTCGTCTCTGTTTGTAATTTTAATTTTTTTCTTGTTTATTGATAGATATATATTTCCAGCGGAGGTCCAAACCATTTTCTTCCCGTGTATTTCAGCAATTTCTTTATAGAGATCTGCTCTATATTTTGTTAAGTCTTCTGCAATAAATAATGCGCTGCCTTTGAGAGAACTTTTGTTGTTAAATACACGATGTCGCTCATTGATGTTGTTGAATTTAATTATTACTGGCCGAGGAATTTGTTTGCCAATTTTTTTAACTCCAATTCGATATGCATTATTAATCATATCTTTATTGGCGTTCTCTTTTAATTTATTGTTAAATATATTTAAAACAACTGCATTTAAATCCTCACCAGCATTTTCCGGCAACCCATATAATTTTAAGTTATTTAGCCTTGAATATTGTTCCATGACATCTATATTTGATTCCAGTTTTTTTAAACGTTTATTTAACTGAAGAATTTCCTCTGACTGTTTTTTAAACATTTCATTAAACTTCTTGTCCATAATAATTCCTGCCTTTTCACATAACTTATTTATGAACTCAGAATCACCTTCTATGAGTTCCTTTAAAGTAGTTTTCACAATATTAGCTACCGATGTATCTTCATTTTGTGAATTTAATCGGTCACTTCGCTTTGGTTCAAGTTTAGGGCCCATTATGATGCACAAATAATTACAAGCACTGATTATCTATATATATATATATATATATATATATATATATATATATATATATATATATATTAATAATTGTTTCATTAGTTTATAAATCACTTTGTGGGAACAACTTAGCACATGTCTACTCTACTCTACTAGCGCCATCTATAACAGACAAAGAAAAAATAGGAAAAAATAAACACTACACGTTAAAATTTCTACTTTCTTAAGTGTTAATTAAAGCTACCAAGCTCAGTTCAATAAAAAAGAAAAGATTTGCATAAAACATTATTTTATCACAAATTACTAAAATAATTAAAAAAAATATTTAAGGACTTACTCTTAAATTAATAATTAACAAACACCAAAGCTTCAATTGCTTAATAATAGTTACTTCCTCTATTTTTGATATTTGGAGGCGTAAGCAATAAGACAGCTGAAAAAAATTGTGTAAAAGAAGAAACAAAAAAGGTATTAAAATATCTACGTAGTAACACAAAAATAACTAAAGTTTGTCTTCCATCAAGTTGACAAAACGTGTTGCAATTAATAATTTATATTAATATTAAATAACAATTAATTAAACCACAATTAAAACACAATTTAACATTAAATTTGAAATTAAAATTAATTCAGATTATTTTTTAAAAACACTGGCAACATTGTAAGTTGTTTTAAATTAAAAAAATTTTAAAGTTAATTTTTTTTTCTTCTTCTTTTTTTTCCTCTGTTTTGTTTTCTTGTTACTCTTGTTTTTAAGTTTTTTTAGTGTTTCATTCTTCAACTATTCTTTTGATATATTTATACCATCTTATTTGACCTTCCATAATTTTATCTTGTATAAGTTTTATTTTTAAATTTGTTTTGTATGTCTTGTTCCTTTATTTTATCTTTTTGTTTTGTTTTAATTTTTTTTTTAGAAATCTTATCTTCATTGTATTTTTTATTTTTTATTTGTTTTTTTGTCACCGTCCATGTTTTGCTACTATATGTTAATGTTGGCCTGATTACTTTTTTTACAATTTCTGTTTTTAAAGTTTTTGATATTTCTTTTTTGTTAACATGTTATATATTTTTGCTAATTTTTCTATCTTGGCTTTTATCTCTTTGTCTAGTTTTTGTTGTTGCTTTGTATTGTTGTTTCTAAGTATCTGTATTGTTCAACCAGTTCTATTATTTATTTTTATTTTATTTTCAATTCCTTTTATTTTTCTAGTTTTGTTGATATGTTCTCTCTCTTGATTCTGTCAAATTTTTAGGTCATCAAAGCATATATACGTGCATTACTCTATTTTTTATTATCTTTCCACTTAGCTGTCTTATTATAAATATTATGTCTTGTTTTTGTTTTTTTTTTTTAAACCCTTATTGGCTGTCTTCTATTATTGTTTCTAATTAATCTTTTTTTTTATTTTTCAATAATTTTTGTAATTATCTTGCTTGATATGCTTCTTAGTGTAATATTTATTTATTCTATTTTCTGGCGTTTTATCATTTCTGATTATCTTATTTATTAATTTCGTTATTTGTGCAATTCTTTCAACTCCTATCAATTTTATCAATTCCGTTCTTTAATTTTTTAATTGCTTCTATTACTTTCTTTTTTTTTTTCTATTTTTTCTGTTTTCTGTTCTGTACACTTCATTATCTTTTCTTGTTTTGTTTTTTTTATTTATTGTTTTGTTAGTTCTCGGAAGTATTATCTCTATTTTTATCTTTTATGTTCATCATATTGTGTTCTTTCTTTTGTTTTAAAGTAAATTGTTTTTGGTTTTGTTTAAAGTTTTTATTCATTTTTTTGTTTCATTTCTCTTTTCTTTGTATATTTTTGTTTGTAAGTATTTCTATTTTTTTATTTCTCTTTTTTTTTTAGTTCCTTTGTTTACCAAGTGCTTTTTAAATATTTTTATTTACTATATTTGTTGTTCCATAGTTTTCTTTTGAAGCTTCTAGAATAATTTGTTTTAAAGTTTTCCATTTATTTTTTCTATGCAAGTTTTGTTTTTTTTTTTCTGATTTTTTATTTAGTCCTTCTTGGCATTCCGCTTTTATTTGTTCTTCTTTTAGTTTGTTTGTTTTTATCTTTACCTTATCTTTTTTCCTTTCTATGCTTTTCATTTTATGTTCATTTGTAATAAATGGTGGTCACATCCGATTTCCGCCTGTCTAGTTACTCTTACATTTTTTATCTTGTTCCAGTAATCAATAATTGATTATTTTGTGTTTGAATTAAAATTAACTAAATACATAATAAGTAAGTAAATCAGATAATTTATTAATCTTTAAATTAGTATAGAAGTTAACCAGTCACAAACAAATCTTAAGAAAAATGTAGTAAATAAATTGATTAATATTTCTAAAGTTATTGGTTGTTCAACTGCCAGATGATAGTGTATTTCAGAAAATAATAATTGTTATAATAATTAGTAATAAACAAAAAGTTGAGTTAATGTAAAAAAAATCAGAAGTTAAAACCGTAATGCTTACACAAAATCAAAGAACATCAATAACCGTAAGTAAATTTTAAAAACGTTATCTTTATTGCTCGATCTAGTTACTAAACAAGATATGCTTACTCTATTAATATGTTTGTTAACATTCAATTCAATATTCTTCAACATAAAAAACTGACTGATATAACATTTTAACAAAATAATTTTTCATATGTACAATAACACACAACAATAACTGTTTTTGCTGAATCATTCCAATTATTGGACAGCAACCCAATCAACATTGAACTAAGGCGGTAAACACATAAGAAACTCTAATTTTAAAGCTATAGTAACCCCAGAATAGATTGGCCAGTAAAATAGGCAACTTAATATACACATAATTTATGTTTTCATGCCATTGCCCGTTTAAGCATCATTTATTTGCGCTAACATTTTACTCATTCCATGAGCCACAGTGTTCTGAAGTAACTGTAAATATTAATTACAATTTTAGATTGTTGTTTTACATAAAATATTTTGTGTTTTAGGTGTGCGAGAGAATTGACCCGTAGACTCATAAGATACAGAGTGAAAAACAAAAAAATAACTGTAAACAAGAAAAAATGCCCAGCTAAAAAAAAATGAAAAATAATATAACAGACCGCAACCCCGATAACTAAAGACAACACAAGAAACAAATAATAAACTAAAATGTATATACAAGCAAATATAAAGAAGAATAAAAACCTACAATATACAAATAGCAACAACGGTGAGAAAGAAAATTGATTTAGTAATAGTGAGTGAACCAAATAAAAACAAACTAAGCGGTAAGTGGAAGAAACAAATTTTAGTTAGGAGAATGTGTAAGAACAAGGTGGACTGATGAGGGTTATCACAAAAACTATGTTAGTATACAGCCGTTATAACAACCTAATCTGCGGACTAGAATACTATTGAGAATGCATAAAAAAATTAAAAAGCAGTTTAAAAAAACAGAAAAGCAAAAAAAAAATCATAATAGAAAGAAATTTTAAGGAAAATTATCAAATTGGGACTGAATCAAGAGCGACAAAAATTGTTAAAAGAGATAATAGCGGTGATAAATTTTATAATTTGCCACAAAAGAGACAAACCGACGTTTGTAAAAAAAAGCTTAAAATTACACATTGATATTACCATAACAACGTGAGAAATAGCAAGAATAATGAATGACTAGACCATGACAGACAAAAAATTATTCAACTTACACAAACAGATACAATACAAAAAAAATAAAACAAGAAGACACGAAAAAAGTAGATAGAATGTAAGAAAGATGAACAGAGAGAAGATAGAGCTATGCAAACAAAAGAAGTGACAGAAAACAAAAACAATAAAATCTCAAGAAAAGTGGCGGATGTAGCAATTGATGCGCTATATGAAAAGAAGGAATTAATACACAGACGTCTAAAAAAACAAATTTTCTACAGATGCTGTAAAGAGGGTACCCAAGTAGTAATTAAGAAAAAGAAAAAATGAATTGTTTATTTATTAATATTCAAATATTTGTTATAGAATGCCATTTTCTTTGTGCGGAAACTAACATTGCTTAAACGACGATCTTCTTGTCAAATGCAAATTCAAGCCTATGTTTGACTTTATAAAACTACACAAAACAAAAATACAAGCTGTTAGGTCAGGAGAACGAGGTGGCCAGGATTACCGAATACCGATTACCGATTACCAAAAAATGATTTGTTCCTGAAAAATTTCACAAAAAACTCTGCTAGCTGTGTTACTTAATTCTATTAATTTGCATAAATGTATTTTATATTTTTAACATGTTTATATGTATGTAAGGATGTGCGTATGTATGTATGTATGTATGTATGTATGTATGTATGTATGTATGTATATGTAGATAACAATGCCTAAATGACCGTATATGTTATAATTTATAGTTATTTAGTTTTTAGCCGACCCTTTGTCAATTATATTTTTAAAACAAATAAATGTTATTATTATTATTTTCTTGGGTTATATCAGTAGCAGTTTATAAAACAAGAAGCATTATTTCGAAAGGCGTTATACATTTTTAAAGCAATTTTAATTTTTAATAATAATAATTGTTATTAAATATTAAAACTAGTAATATTTATAGACAAACACTATTAGCGATCAAATGTTTAGTCTAGGTATTTTCTATAAAAAGTCTTGCACATTGACATACTTTTTAGTTAGTTTAGTTCAGAGAAAGAATAAAGAAAAAGTTTTTTTTAGTTATTTTATAATATAAATTATGTATATTATGCAGAGTGAATTAGTAAAATTCTAAACAAAAAGAATTTAATTTTAATTTTTTATTTGTGATTTATGTGATATTTTCACATAAATTTCTCTTTGGTCTTTTTGTACACCTTACCATAATAAATTAATGTTGTAATAATAAATAATGACAAAGCTTTAATATGTTTATCAAAATTGTCTCTTACATAACAGACTATCATATACATATGCGAAGAAGCCAGCCAGTAAGATCCTGCATTAAAGATAATGCGACAAGATTTCCGGCAAGTGAAAGTACATCAATGACCTAGGTCACAGGTCAGTAAAAACTTATAATCTTCATTGCATACATACGTGAATACATATCCACACGCGCGCGATTAAATAACAAGTCTACAATAAATATCATTAAATTTTGCAAATATGCCGTCCTTAAAATTATGTATGATTATTCGAAATTAACTGTGACAATTGCCATATTTCATGGAATATGTAATTTATAATTGATAATGTTATTTAATGTCTAACAGCCTGCATACGTAATTGAATAGGTATTTTGTGTAATAAAAGAGTTTCAATTTCACTAAAAATGTCAATTGGTCATAAAAGTACAGTAATATATTTATAAACAAAGTGTTTTATTTATATATTATAAATGTATTAAATTGCATCAATTAGTAATAATTAAGTAATTACAACGTTTATTGCATTTTTTAATTAATCTGAGCTGTTGACAAAGCAATTAAAGATTTATTTATTTAAAGGTATCTTTATTTTGCAATAACGTTTTGTGTTTTGTATGTATGTACAGTTTTTTTGCTTGTGTTTGCATTTTATTGTCATGTAAAATATATATTAATATTAATATAACAAATGTTATTATATTTTTATGATTGTTTTCATACATATTTAAAATATTTAAAAAAAAAAAAATTATAAAAAGATAATATCATTTGTTATTATATAGTTACTTATGTAAAAAAGTGCTAATTATATATGTATGTAATGAAATGTGACAAGTGTTTGTTCAAAAAATATCAATTTTAAATTTAAATCACAAATCTATTTGATGTTTTTAAATTTGAAACAATACAAAAACAAAGTAACATAAAAAAGTATAATTAATGATAATTTATAGTTATAATTTAACTTGGTAATAAAACAACCAACATGTTTTAAAAATTAAATTGTTTTTTTTACAGTGTGCTAATCTAAAATCTATTCTTTTGCCTTTTTTGTCTTTCGGTGTAAAGCATACATTATTAATTTGTATAATATTTACGCCATTTCTTTCTATTTATTTATTTATTTATTCAAATGCTATTCTACCTTTCAGTGTATGGCTGTATGACGTATTATTAATTTATATAATATTTACGCCATTTCTTCCTATCCTTGGCTATCTCCTTTGTTTCTTCCTAAGTGTTTCCTTTTTTTGTTGCCTCTTTTTTTTGTTGCGCTGTTCCATTCTTTTCTAGGTCTTCCTTTTTTTGTTTTCCTGTTACTCTTGTCCCATATATTTTCTTGGTGTTTCTTTCTTCACTTATTTTTCTGATATGTCCATACCATCTCATTTGGCCTTCCGTTATTTTTTCTTGAATTAGTTTTTTTTTGTAAATTTATTCTGTATGTCTTGTTCCTTATTTTGTCTTTTTTTGTTTTGTTTTCAATCTTAATAAGAAATCTCATCTTCATTGCATTTATTTGTTCTATTTGTTTTCTTGTCATGGTCCATGTTTTGCTACTATATGTTAATGTTGGTCAAATTACTTTTTTAACTATTTTTATTTTTGTAGTTTTTGTTATTTCCTTTTTGTTAAATAAAATGTTTTATATTTTTGATGTTTTTCCTATTTTGTCATCTATCTCTTTGTCAAATTTTCCGTTGCTCTGTATTACTGTTCTTAGGTATCTGTATTATTCAATCTGTTCTATTATTCTTCCTTTTAATTTTATTTCGTGTTTCAGTTTTTCTTTCGCAGTTATCATAGTCTTTGTTTTTTATAGTTTATTTTCATGTTTAATTTTTTTAGTTGTTCCTCTATTATTTCCATGTTGTGTTGTAGCTCTTCTTCAGTCTCTGCAATCACTGCCATATCGTCTGCAAATAGTAGTTCTGATATTCTTGTTATTTCCATCTTCCAATACTCTATGTTTTTTGGTTTTCATATTTTTCTTTGCTTATTTTATAGCTTTATCTAAAACAATTGAAAATAGCAATGCGCTTAGCACGCATCCTTGCTTCACTCTTTTCTTTGTAATGAATTTTTTTGATTCCTCGTTTTTTATTCTTACTACGTTTTTGTTTTCTGTGTACATGTTTGTAATTACGTTTATTTATATCCTCTCTTTTGATCCTGTCAAATGCTTTTTCGAGATCCACAAAGCATACGTGCATTATTCTATTCTTTTTTATCATCACTTCTTCCTCTTCTAAACCCATTGGCTGTCCTCTATTGTATTTTTTAATTAATCTCTCATCCTTTTTTCTACGATTTTTGTAAATATCTTACTTGGTATGCTCGTTAATGTTATTCCTTTGTAATTTTCACATGTTCTTTTATCTCTTTTTTTATGTATGGGTAGGATTATTCCTTTATTCCATTCACTTGGAGTTTTCCCATTTCTGATGATGTCATTTATTAGTTTTGTTATTTGTGCAATTCCCTCATCACCCATAAATTTTATCATTTCCGGCGTTATATCATCTGTTCTTGGTGCCTTCCCGTTCTTTAATTTCTTAATTGCTTTTATTACTTTGTCTTTTTTATTTTTTTCTATTTTTTCCGTTCTTCTCTCCTGTATCACTCTTTCATCTTTTCTTGTTTTGTGTTCTTCTACTTTTTGTTCTGTTAAATCTTGAAAGTTTTGCTTTCACCTTTCCATTATCTTGTCTTCTTCCGTTATTACTTTTCCATTTTTATCTTTTATAATCATATTGTGTTCTTTCTTTTTTCTTAGATGCTTTAACGTTCCGTAAAATAGTTTTTAGTTTATGTTGAAGTTTTCCTTCATTTCTTTTCCAAATTTAGTCCATGATTTTATCTTTTCTTCTTTTATTATTTTTTTTGTTTCATTTCTTTTTTCTCTGTATTTTTCATCGTCTTCTTTTTTTTTGTTTGTAGGAATCTTTTCCATTTTTCTTTTTTGTCCCTTATCTCGTTCTTGACTTCCTCTGTCCACCAACTGTTTTTTTTATTTCTTTCTATCCTAGGTTATATTTTTAATTTCTTTCCAAGTGTTTTTTTTATAGCTTCTTTCTTTATTGCGCTGTTCAATTATTTTCTGGGTCTTCCTTTTTTTGTTTTTTTTGTTACTGCCAGATAATTAACATTACTTGCTGTAGATAATTACAAACATCTTTAACACAAACTTTGTCTGTTAAATGTTTAGCTCTATTTATTGCCAGCTTGGCAAACGCATTAGCTTTTAATTGCTACATGACTGGGAATCCAAAAAAAGTAAACAGTGACATTTATTTGAGACATTTGAAGTATAAATAAACAAGTAAATGTTCAATTAATAATTAAGATATTGGTCATCTATAGCGTTTAAAGCAAGTAAGTAATAACAAGTTATGCATCATTTTGCTAATTGCACATTTGATGTAATAAACATGTTAGTTTTTCTTATAATTCTAGAAATTCTGATAAGCACTTATTTTAATATAATAACATATGTAAACATAATTAACACACATTCTTATGTCTATATTTGAAGAAGTAACATTTAATAATGAATACTTATTATTTTTAAAAATCAATAATTAAAAACCAATTATATTTCTGACGCAGTCGCAGATAAACACAAATAAAGTGATTTTTTGAAATTAGTGACCTTTATCGTAATTAATTTGGTGTGTTTCAGCACTTTAACCGACGATCGAACAAAAAATTATAAGAGGGAATAATCACAGTTGAATTATGAATAAATTAAATGTTCACAACCCATTTGAAAAAAACGATTACTTCTATTGAATACGATAGACGCCTGGATTGATTTGGATATACAGCTCATTTAAAAAAGACAACTCATTTAGAAATGAAAACTTTCCTATAAAATATTCGTGGACGCCTTGAAATAAAAACAATCTACTGGTGAGGCATAAATGTCAGTTAACCCCTACCTTTGATTCAGATTTAAGAGAAAATATTACTTTGTAATAAATCTAAATTTTTATTAATAATTATAATATTAAATCTAAGATTGATATAAATAATATGGCTCAGTTTAGAACAGAATATCTTAACATAATTCCGGATTTCAAAGATAATCCTGAAATATTAGCAAACTTTATTTCTTTTAGTGAACAATTAATAAATCACTGTTATAATAGACAAGACATTGATGCCATTCAAAACGTTGTATTATTAAAATTAATAAAAAATAAAAATAAAGGAGATGCTGCAAATAACATTGCATCTTATAACATAATATCTTGGCAGGACCACTTGCGCTGATAAACGCGGTCACTAAACACTCATTTTAGAGTTGTGTAGCATAAAACAAAGATTCTTTAAACCTTTAAATTTTTTTACAAAAACTCGAAATAATTTTAATCTTTGAGTAAGCTACATAGCAACTACAATAGCTGATGCAAGAGAAGCAGTTTACCAAAATAAAGCCCAATATAGACCTACCTAATTAGTCTTATTATAATCTTCAACGTAATTGGACTTTTGAAAAACTTCATAATAATGACAAAAACTAAAATTTTAAATCAATTGATAAAATCAATGATGATCTAATGCAAAATTCTAATTTTGAACCTGAACGTCTTAAAGATTCAGATCAAACTTTTTATTTGTCAAGTAGCCTTGAAGATTCATCTCAATTACCATTCATAAATATTCTATTTCAAAATTTCCATCTTAAATGGTTAATAGTTACTGGTTCAACCAAATCATTTATAAACCCCGAAATAGCAAAAAAAATACTTTTCAGATAATATATTCAACCAATTTCATTTATTATTTCCACTGCTCATAGCACCACTAAAGAAAAGTTTAGCATATCAATTCCATGTCCAACTATTTTTAATTTAAATATATTTCTATTAAAATTACACATTTTTCAATTTTATAAATATTTTGATTGTTTTTTAGGAATTAATTTAGATTTAGTTACAGATAAATTATTATTGCCTAATACAAAAATTAAAATTAATTTTATATTAATATATTATTTATAATAATTGTATCGTAGTAGCACCAAATTTTGAACAAAAAATAAAAGTCAAAATTGCTAACATAAATGACGGAATTGTAATATTATCCCATCAAAAATTTTCTAACTTTGAAATTCTTGAAAGCTTAATTAAAGTAGAAAACAATTTAGCATACACATCAATATTAAACTTTACTGATAAATATACATCTGTAAACTAATTAAATCTTTTTAATGTCATTTTTGAGAATAAATTTAAAATTCCAAATTTAAATAATAATTTTTGTTACAACAGTAATAAACAACAATTTGATTTTTTCAAAGTAAGAATTAACCACTGCATTACGGGTAAGAGACAAAAAATAACTAAATTAATTAACAAATACGTTGACATTTTCCACTATGAAAACTAATAGATAATAAGCCTATGCATGTTTAGATTTATAGATACCCTTACGTTAAATATAAATCTGAAGTACAAAATTAGATTAAAAATATGTTAAATTAAGGTATCATTTGACCATCACAATCACCTTAGTCTGCTTCTATACGGGTAATACCAAAGAAACTTAACCCGTCTGGCAAACGTAAATGTAAAATAGTCATAGACAATCAAAAATTAATTAAACAGACAATAGACAACCGGTATTTATTGCCAAATATTACGGACATTTTAGAAAAACTAAGCAAAATACAATATTTTTCTACTTTAGATTTTGCTTCAGGATTCCATCAAATAGAAATGAGCCTTGACAATATATCCAAAACTGCATGTTCTGTAGAAAATAGCCACAACATATTTGCTTTTATGCCATTGGATTTGAAAAACGTCCCATCAACCTTTCAACGGATTATGGATAACGTTTTTCTTAGAACACAAAATCAATCCTGTATTGTTTATTTAGACGACATCATTATATTTTTGACTTTTCTTCAAAAAACGATTGACAATAGTTTTTAAATGCTTGCGTAAATTTAACTTCAAACTTCAATTAAATAAAAGTGAATTTTTACAAAAAAAAGGAAGTTACTTTGAATATATTATTACACCAAGACAAAATTAATTTCTTGACTGTTTAATACCAAAAACGGATTTTTGCAAAATTTTTGCGAAATTAACTAAACTATTAACTTTTATATTCTGATAGTTCAAAATATAAAAAGTGTTTTAAATTCTTTAAGAAATTATTACCAATGATCCAATTGTGCAATATCTTAATTTTAAAAAATGCATTAAAAAGCGTAATGTATGTGAAAAGTAATGGAAATACCATTCAATTTTTAAACCACACTCATTATAACACTTGACATGGTACTTCACATCTTACAAATTTAAAATATTTGATAAAAGTTCATACTACTTCAATCAGAATATATAATAAATTACTAACTCTTTATAAAAAACACACTACAAATGCTCTAAAAAATGAAGTAAAAAAATTAATAATTTCAAAAATATACTATTCAATAAACGGATATTTAGCTGATACAACTTTATAGTAAATATTGTTATTGAAATTTTTTGTGCAAATAATGTATTAGTTTTAAAGTATTTGTTTCTGTATATTGCACAGTTTAAAATAATTGAGGTTAGGGTATTGGTATACGGTGAAAAAAAAAAAGAAAAAAACTGATGATGGCCTAACCGCCGAAACCGGTCTTAATATATAAAAATAAAATCAGCACAATAAAGTATAAAATTTTTATTAAAATATCCTAACCTCAATTATTAGTTTTAAGTTAATTTTTTATTTAATTTTTATTTATTGAATAATGTATTTTATTCTGTTTGTGTAATTGTTTATTTTATTAGTAAATGTTACATTTTATGTGACAATTCCTATGCCTTTGTGTAAGATTTTACTGGAATAAAGTATTCTATCTATCTATCTATTTATCATCACGAACATAATAAACTATTCTACTATCAAAAAGGAACTGCTTGCTATAATATGGTCTACTAAGTATTTCCGTTCTTATCTGTATAATAGATTTTAAAATTATAACAGATAATAAACCACTGCAATAGCTCTTTTCCTTTAAAGATCCCAACTCAAAATTAGTCAGTTGGAGACTACTTTTTGAAGAGTTTGATTATGAAATATATTACAAAAAGGGTAAATTAAACAGCAACAATGAAGAAAATAAACCTATTTTTGATTATATGGATAAATTTGATACTAAATTTGCTACAATAACATTTATTAATAATGAAGAAATAAGTTTACTTGTTGTAGAAACTCAAGATATATCTGATATCAACAGAGAAGAAATTTCAGACGACAATATTAACATTCATACTGCTTTAGAAAACCCAATTTGCTCTATTTCAATTTTTGAAGATCTTTTAAACACCTTAAATAATCAAATACATTTTATAAGTATTAAAACTCAGCCATCTGAAACTATGGCAAAACATTTATTTTAAAATTCTATGCAACACCTGATAGTACAAATTTCTGAATGTAACTTTGAACAAGACTTTTTTAACTTTATAAGAAATTATGTTGTACATAATATTTTATATTTTTGAAACAGAAGAATTGTATAAACAATGTAATTTAATTCAAAATCCAAAATTTTCTAATAAAATCAAGTTTAAATTTTTTTTAAAAATATTAAAATATATTATAAACTCTTGATGACCAACATAAAAAAATTAGAAATTATCATAAAGAAAAATGTTATTATAGAGGCATTACTGAAACAATTCAAAAGTTAAGTTCTGAATATTATTGGCTTAAAATGAAAATATTCAAAACTTTATAAATAATTGTGAGACCTGTAAACTCGTTAAATATGATCAAAAACGATTAAAGTTAAAATACAATATAACTTCAACCTCAACAAAATCTTTTGAAATAGTCTATATCAATATTCTAAAATATGAAAAACATAAATTTCTTATCATCATTGCCGCGTTTAGCAAATACGCTCAAGTGTATCTACTTTTAAATATGCAAGCAATTGAAATAGTAAAAAAATCACTTTATTACTATTTACATCATTCAGTTTTAAGTTAAATTATCTGTGATAATGGACTAGTGATTGATAACAACTTGATAACAAATATTTGCAACCTACATAACGTTAAAATACATTTCATGTAGCCGAATGCTAGTAGTAGTAGTATTGAAAAATTTTACTCAACTTTTCTAGATCATTTAAATTTATTAAACATAATTGATTTAAAAATACTATATTTACTAATTGTTTACAATAATTCGATTTACATCACAAATAAATTAACACCTTTTAATATCTTTAACTTTGACATGCATGAAGTGACTGATATTAATTTAGAAGCTTTAATCCTAAATCATTATATCTAGACACATAAAATTCCAGATAATGCATAAATTAATAAATGATCGGTTAATGAAAAATAAAATTAAAACTATTTCAAAAATAAATGAAAAAGAAAACTATTACCAAAAATACCAAAAAAAGTGTATGTAAAAAGTAATTTTAGATTAAAAAAGAGAAATCAATATAAAAAAGAAAAAGTTTTAAAAATAGATGCTAATCGAAAAACAATAGAACCAGAGATAGACAAATCCAAAACTGATCAAAATTTAAAAAATTACACATCAATAACATCAAACGTCCTAATAACAATTTGTCTATAATTCTAGGCACTTTCTCATCTTGTGGTCTTTTACAATAATTATGGCCCAACAAAATATATCATCTAACCTTGGCATACTTTCCGTAAACTTGGACGTGCAAGACTACAAACAACTTTTCATATCTTTTTACATTATTTTGATTTGTCACATTAAATGATTATGTAAGTATTTTACAACAATATAAAAATATATTAAATTCGACTTAAATTAATACAAGATTTACAAAAGAATTAAGTAATTATTAGAAAATTTGTAACTATGTAACAAACCAAATTGATAAAAAGCTAAATTTTGAAAATTGTCAAAACAAAACAAACGCGCATTTTTAGGTCAGTTATTAAACAAGTAACTGGAAATCTTGATGCAAACGATGGCCGAGATATAAAAAAACACTTTTGATATAAACAAAAGAAACAAAAATAATTTGGTTTATTAAATTAATAACTAATATTCAATTAACAATAAAATTATGCAAAAGATAAAAATATAAAACATAATTATCATCTTCTTACAAGAATTAATCAATTAGAAACATTATTAAAATCTACATTTTCTGACGTTACGTCTGCCAAAGATGTTTTAAATCAAATTATTCATTTATTAAATATTATTTTCTATGTTGCACAATTAAACCTTCATGCTTTATAAACAAATCTGAAATTATGATTTTTAAGTAATTATTCTAATAACTAAATATGCTCTTAAATCTGGTTCAGAAGTAATTTCGTTTTCTGATGTTTGTGACCTATTTGAAAACCAATACCTTTGTTCACAAAAAAAACGAACATATGAAAATATTTTATGCCAAATAGATATATTTATGAATAATAAATTCGAACACTGCTTTCACATTCAATTACAAAAACAAAATATTTTTGAATTTATTCCTAAAATTAACCAATATTTGAAAGCATTTTTAAAATCAACTAAATTAAAATCAAACTGCAAAGAAGTATGAACCACACAAATTATACATGACATTTTTCTGTTTGGCAAAAATTTACATTGTCAACACTATATTGGTATCCACCAATTTATATTTAATGATACCACCAGAGGACCACCCTTTCTACAAAAAGCTTTTTAATTAGATTCAACCACATTAATAAAGAATTATCTTCCAAAGCTTTAACTAAAAACGGTACAACTGGCAAAACTATATGACCGCAATCAATACAGTTATTATTAGAAAAGAATAATGTTAATCCATGGCAATTATCGGAAACAATCCTGATGTAAACATTTAATAATAAAAACTTATTACATTAAAAAATCAATAATTAAAAATTAATTATATTTCTAGACCTCAATAAGTCTGTACAGCACTTAATAAGTCTGTACTGTAAAATATAACATAAAATATACATGTACTTAGTTGAATGTAAAAAAAAGCCTCAGAAAGCTTATCTTATAACCAAGTAAGACGTTTATTGTCTATTGTTAGTCGGAAATTTCTATATGTTTACCAAGTTTAAATATTGCTTTTATAATAACCAATTTTTTTGACAATAGCCTTGCCTGCTTAAAGTTCAAGTTTGGCAGAGCAGCTTAAATGTTTAAGCATTGCATTGAATTGTCACCAGGAGCAGTAGTTTGTGCTTTAGATAATGCTAACTCAAATTTTCAATCACTTATAAGTGCGTTATATATTTTATATATCTGTCAGAGGCAAATGAGATATGGATTTTTTTTATGTTAATTTTCATCTCTAGAATTTTTTTTGTGGTATTTTTAATACTATAATAATTTGATTTCTTGACAATAACCCGTTAATAGTTACAGATGCAGTTTGGCCAAATAAACTTCTGATCTTTTTTACATCTTCCCGATGGAGGTTTTTAAATTTATAAATGTATTTTAATCATGATTTTCTTTTAGCTTTTTTGCAAGTTCTTTGCGCAACAATTTTGCGTTTCAAATAAGCTATGCTAAAAAGCTCTCTTTGGTTGGAAAGTGATTGAACCTACAAAAATAACGGCGTTTGTTTAGTTTAGCTTTTTTACAATCAAAATTTCACTAAGGAACGGGTTTTTAGCATGGTTTTCCTGAATCGGTAAAAGTTTTATTATCTTTGTCAACAGTGGCTTAAACAATGTTACAATTAAACACTTGAACAAACAAATCTTAATTTTATGAATTTTATGACTAATCAATCACGCAAATGAATATTGAAAAGTAGTGACTGTTTAACAAATTGTAAAGTCAATATTCAAGAATAATTAGTTGGCTACAAAAAAATGGTTATTGTTACTTATGTTTAAGATAATTAAATCTATATCTGAAAACAGATTAGTCAAGTTTTAATTTAGTGAATCGGTTTAACTTAAGCCTCACATAGTGTTATGAGCATTAAAAAATATATTTTTATTATAAGAAAGATTAGTGACGGAAATAGTTTAAGTAATTAATCCATCAAACCAATGTCAAAACTAATATTTAGCAAAATATAAATTAAGCAAATGATCAGTAAGAAAATACAAGTAGTTAAACGGCTACTGCTTCTGATGCAATATTCATAGGGTTTTTTTACTAAAAACGTACAAACCTTAAGCACTATCAAGATTGTGCATTTTTGCAATAAATAGTGTAACTACAAAGATTAACTAAACTTTTAACTTCAAAATTATTATTCTGTTAGGAAACGCAAATAAGTAGTATTTTGTTATATAAAATTTTAAATAACTTGTAATGTGCATTATATCTTTGCAACAGATTATTATTGTATAATGGTTAAAACCATTTTTTAGCACAATGAAAACGTAATTTAAACTTTTTGTTTTATTTGCGTTTTTTGTTTTACATTAGAAGTATTTGGAGGAACAGAATTATTTGACATAATTTTATCTGTTAGAAAAGGTAAAGCAAAAGTATTCTCTATTTCCATCTGTTGACATGTTAGTTTGTGAGCAGTAAATTGTTAAAAACCTGCACCTCAAATAGCTTTAGTCTAGATTGAACCTCCTTTCTTGCAGATTTTAACATAGATTAAGTCCAAGCCTGTTAAAGCCTAATACGAACCAACATCGTAGATAGTTTTGAATTGAAAACATCTTATTTGGTTTGAAAAAAACAGACAAACCCGACAAATGTTATATGCCATTCTTTCGCATTATTCACTTCCTTCCCTTGCGGAGGTAAAATTTTATATTTGCAGAGATAGGCAATAATTTATTATTTTATGCGTTTTATATAAACTCATCGACCAGTAATTATTCTAGTTACAATAAATACAAAGGGACATGACAACAATTATATAAAAATTTAAAAAAAAAACAGAAAAAGTAAAACGTAGAAAATAGAATTTATAGTGTACATAATTAGTTGGTCATAAAGTGACTAGCACTATTGTTAAGATCACCACTTATATTAAGTAATAAATTTTTTTTTAATTGTAATATTTAGAAATTACTACTACTACACTTACTAGTTAGAGTTAAATAATCATTCTTAAAAGTTGCTTTAGTAATGTTTAAAAAAATGAAATTAAAATACCGTTTTATATGTTGTTTTCTATATTTCAGAACCATATTTGCTACAAAAGCTTATACTAATAAATGAGACTCAGTTATAAAGCGTTAATGTAGCACGCTTATAGTCTGGAGTTTGATCATCAAAATATGACTAAAATAAAAATTTGATTTTTGTCCACAGAAGTAATCTGAAAGTTACCTAATAAACCGTTAGTTTTATCAACTGACATCTATTAAACAAAAAATTTTTAACAACTACTAAATAAAAAACTGACCATTTGCTGAAAACTGGAACAACTTGGTTTTTATCATTGAGACTTTAGTATAGATTATTAGATTGCAGTTTTTTAACAAATTAAAATCAATATTTTTTTAATATAATAAAGCAACTATGTTGATCAGAATAGAAACTAATTTATTTGCAAATGTTTTAAAAATAATACGAGTAAATTTATTTATACTTTTTTAGTAATCAATTAAGGAAGGTATTGTTTGACAACCCTAAACATACTAACATAATAAGTATAATAATAAGATAATTTAAAATAATTTAAGTTAGGTTAAGTTAGGTTAGGTTTGAGTTAGATAATATTGCATGGTGTTTTCAACGTCACTTTAGACATAACTTGACCAAGTTCAGCTCAAAATCAAGCTCAGCCTATGTCAAGTTTGTGTTGCAAGTTGCATTTTCAGAGGATTCAGATAAATTTAGCAATGCAATCAATATTTGCAATGCTGTTTTTAAATTGGTAAAAAAAAGACATAGAGTTTTTAGAAAGTATTTACAAAAATTAAGACAAAGAAAAAAGAAAGATGTATATTTGGTCAAGAAGACACGCTTGACAACGCAAAACATACGCTAGTAGAGTGCAAATTGTAGGAAAAAGATAGAAAAGAATTATAAAAAGTATTGGAAAACAAAATCGACAAATCCACAATCATTAACATATGCCAGAGTGACAAAAACAAAGAGAAGAAACTATGCAACAACAGCACTGAGGAAAAATATATAAGAGTTTAAAAGTTTAAGATTTAAATAAACCAAACCGGAAGTGTACACACAGATCAAAAGCCACAGAAAACAAAGAAAAAAGTAGCGAGAAGCTAAATGAAAACAAAAAACCTGAATAAACTGACTAAGCAATTTCCATACGGTAGATAAGTTGACAGACAATAGAACTTTAAAAATGGTCAAAGTATATCTGACAACCAAAAAACACAACTTACTAACACCAAATAAAGATTTTTTAATCTTACTAGCAGTAAAACTAGATCTAGTATTTCCAAAAAATGATAATCGATTTATTTTTTTACCAATACATGCAAAAAAAATCAAACTGCAATATGTCAGAGTATTTCAGTCAAATAATAGGAAATAGCCATATTTTTATTTATGTATTTTTAAATAAATTTTGTTGCTGTTTGCAAATATAATGTGACAAAAAAATTATACATATTATAGTTTAATCCTTTCTAAGTGTACTGGTAAAAAATAAATAGATTATCAAATTATATTTAGAAACTGCAAAATGCTTAAGTTACCGTTTTTGTTAAAATACTACAAATCAAGGTAGCGGTCGGTATGGTCTTAAAAACATCAAATGGCAAATGCTTAAACTTTATGAAGACATTTTTAACAATTGTATAAGTGCGGATCTATTTGCAAAGTCATGCATTTTTTGTAAAGAAAATGAAAATAATGTTTGCAACAATCGGCTCATATAATTGCTACCAACATTTTCAAAATATTTGAAAAATTACTATAAACTCAACTTTCCACACACATAGAAACAAACAATGTCGATGTTAGTTCTAACAACTACAACTTAGATTTAGAGTAGACAAATTAACAACTTTTGCAATATTAAAATAAAAACTAAAAACATAATTGACTAAAAAAACAAAATTGCATTTAGTACATTTTTTTATTTTAACGAAGCTTTTAATTGTGTCTCACATACTACCCATATTTATAAATTATATGCGTATAAATTCTGTCTTAATACTTTTGAATATTAATTCAACAGTATTAAGTACATTAGTTGTCTACCTGTTTGGAAGAAAATAATATTTTAAAAATAATAAATTAAATTTAGAAATTCTTACGTCGTGTATGTGGGGTGAAACAGGAGTCTTTACTATTCTTTGTATACATAGGTATAGGCAAAACTGTATAGTTTCTAAATAAGTACTACTATTAACCCTTATTCCATAAAGTAAATATTCTCAGTAAAGCATGATTGCATTAGTTTATGCTTCACATAAACATTAAAAACTGCAAAACTAGAACTCTTTAATCAACCTGTCAATTCAACTAATACACTGTCAAATAAGCTTTTTTTATTTGTGTTTATATAAGGCAAATCAGAATTCGTGTCAAAAAAGTCTGTGGTTTTAATTAAATTTTAAAAACAGGTTAATATAAAACATGCAACTTGTTATTAATGTACGGTATCTTAGTGTAGGATCACGCTAGTATAAGACACATATTATTTTCTTTGCAAAAAAAAGCAAGAGAATTGTTCAGACTCTAGAGCAAATTGTACACGTTTTTAACTTAAAATTTCAAATTAACTAGTTCATTTATTTTAGAGTGTTTTTTGCATGTATTAAAAAAATATATCTACTTTTATAATAAAAGTCACAACAGCGATAGTGTAAAATAAATATTAATGGTTTTCTAGTTTTTTTTTTATTTCACTTTTTTTAAATTTCAACTTTTATATTATCTGTATTGTATAATTAATGTGTTTTTTTTTTGTTACTTTGTTAGTTTGCTCTCACTTAGCAAAGACCTTTAAAAGTAAAAACTTAAGATCTAAACTTTTGTTTGTATTGATATATAATTTTTAGTAATATACTATAAAAAAATGTAAAATAATTAAAAAAATTGTATTATAAACCAAAATAAACAAAAAAATCTTAATAAACATGGGTCCGCAAAGTAATAATTTTAAAGTTAAATTTTTTTTTTTTAAACAAAAAATTACTCAGTTATATAAAATGTTTGAATTGTTCACAACATCTTAATCTAAAAAATATTTAAACTTTTTCTAAAGCCCACTTAGTGACTTGAATTTGTTGGCGTTTTGATCAATTTGTAGCTGCTGCTCCTCGAATCTACAGGGTCCGCCAACAGAAATTGACAAATTTTAAAGCGTTGTAGTAGAGGTACTAAAAAAAATAAAAAAACAATTAAGTAGGTAATTTGTTTAAAATATTATGCAGTTTTTGTAACCATCGATTCATGCAGCAGCTTATTTTTTGTGTAACAGTATTTGTTAGAACCGAATTCATAATTGAAGTTCAGAAGCAATTTGTGGAACAATATAACGTTCTGATTGCGTGGTAGGATTTTTTCAAAAGCACTTTATTGCAATGGCACCAACGTTTTATGAAAACTAGACATGTCAACAACGTTTATCGCGGGCTCCCTAAAAATTGGTACATACCCTAAATAACATCAAACAAGTTCTACAACGTTTGGCAGTTCACAAGAACATTAAACATTTTGAACACTAGGCTTAGGCAAAATTTACACAACAACTTAAGTTTTCATCTCTATAAACTTTAAATGGTAAACAAGATTAAACCAATATACTTTGCAACACGTAGCTAGTTATGCACAGTTTTTCTAGCTCTTTTTTTGCAATAATGCAAATGTTTTGCATAATTTGATTTTATTTGTTAAAGCAAATTTTTATTTATAGAGTTTTGATAACAAACAAAGTTTGCGGTACTGGTTGTCTGACCAACCCCGTGCAGTTCAAGCGCAATCCTTACATTCCACAAAAATCTCATTGTATTTAAAAATGCTAAAAATGTTTTTACTTGTAAAACTTCAGAAGTTGGGAACAGACATAGATAGATTTTATTGTGGTTTTAGCAAGATGAAGCAACAAGTCACACTGCACAAGTGTGTATTAGAAGGTTGTTGCAGATGTTTTCAGGAAAATTAATTCACTAAACGGCAATGTTAATTGACTTGTAAGATCTCCGGATTTAACTCCTTGTGTTTTTTTTTTATGGGAATATTGGAAGTCAAAGTGTACGTCAACAAGCCCAAACATTAGCAGAGTTAAAACAAATCATCAAACAAAAAAAAAGAGTCAAAAAAATGAATAAAACGCATTTGTTAAACTTAAATACTAATAAAAACTGCATTATGTATGTAATTATTATATATCATGCTCATGTCTGTGTTTTAATTAATAAGCTAACAATCTTACTATAAAAACCGTCAATACTTGTTGGCTAATTTTGTAATTACAAAAGTACCGTATACCAATGTTTTTAAATATTCCCAAAGAAAAAAAATTAAAAAGTTTAAACAAAGCGTACTTGCAGGCTATAAAACATGGTTTTTCTTTCTTACCTATCTAAGTGAAAACATTTGATTTAAATGTTCTCTTACTGCAATTAACAAATAAGATAAAGCACCATCATGCTTGAACCACATTTGTTGCTTTTGGTTACTAGTAATTATACAATGTGATTTGCAAAAAAATTAAGTAAGCAGCGTTTGTTAACGTTTGTAATACCGAGTAGGATTCAAACGGACCCCATAGCTAGATTTGCAGTATTTCGATGTCTGCCAGGGTCGCTTTGTTTGTGCGGCAAACATTGGCGTGCTATACAATGCTTTTTAGTCTTTAATACTTAATATTTTATTATTTATATAAGTCAAACTAATGTTACTGCAAAAATATATATTATTATTATTACAAAATATTACAATTTACCCATAAAAACCAAATTATTGCACACATTTTCTTCCCAGATATACCCGTTTGGATCCTTGTCGGTATTCTACGTTATTTTTCTATGACGGTGTTACGAACAACAAGACCTAGAAACATGTTGCATACAATACCCAATTAAATGTTTAATAAAAAAAGTGTTTGATGTCTAGATTCTATTAGAGCATGAGTGTTTTTGTCGGCTTAAACATGCATGATGTGCTTTATCTGCAAAAAAATATTGGCAAGAATACAGCTGTCTCCAGCACTGTTGCGTAGAAACTACCAACAAAACCATACGTGCTTGATGATAATGTAGATTGAAGGCCAGTACTTGTTCTACATGGTACAAATAAAGCAGTTGCTAGTAGATAAAATTTCGGCTGATATTTTATGGCAACTCTAGTTTTTTTTTTTTTTAATAACTCTATAACAAACTTTTCTAGAGTGATCATAGAAAATGGTTTAATGTATAAATCACTAAATGTTTAAAAATTAGTTTTATTTAACAAACAAAAAATTAATATAACATTTTTTACTATTTTTCGGTTGCTTCAGAATAGGAGTCTCTCAGTATTACTTACTGAGGCGACCGTAGCACAATGGTCTAGTGTTGTGCAGGCAACACAGGTTCGATTTCCGGCAGCGGCAAAATCTAATTTGTCGACTATATTTCGATGCGGTCGTCTCCTTTGCAAGGCAATGGCGAACCAGCAAAGTATTTGCCTAGTAAACTCCTCTAGTGGTGTGGTTCGGATTCTACGTTAAACTGTAGGTCCCGTATGTTTGTGTGGAACTATTATCGCGCACCACAAACATACGAGAGGGGCGCCGAACACTCGTAGCGAGTATGGCACTATAAGAAATAATACTTAAAAGTTACGCATAAAAACGTTGTCAGAGACTGTAAAATGTTAAGAATTGCAGAATGTTTCTAAAGTTTGCATAAAAATGTAAAATTCAGATAAGAACTAAAATGAGATAAATGACAACAAACCCGCAAAAAAATGATTTTATTATAAAATTCAAGTGTACCTATTATTGTGAGTTTAAGAGAATATTTTACATAAGCGCCCAATAGTGTGATTAGTTATTTATTATTTATTAATTGTATTTAAAAATTTTAGCACAAAGAAAAAAATTACCTAACAAATAACAGAATACGTTTAAAAAAAAGAGACAATATATGTCAAGAAATTAAGTTCTCTTGTAAATCAAGTTCTTACAGTTTATTTTTTTTTTTCAACATGTAACAAAAAACTAAAAGCTATAAATTTATGAAAACTGACAGAAAAAAAAATCGTTGATGTTAACTCTAGTAATTCTAAGCAGTAACTTTTATTTCATCTCGATTTTGGAAAATAAATTTATAAAAAACTATAGTCTATACAAATGAGAACAAAGCAAAAAGTAGATAAAAGGTTAATAAAATAAAAAGTTAGGTTGCACTCAGAACGAATATTTCTGAGTCATAGTTAAAGTTAAAAATAGTACGCAATCTTTAATCAAAATATTTATTTCTTGTAAAAGTAGGTAAAATCGTTTATAAATATATAAATAACTCTTTTAAATAATGTATTTTAAATATTTATGTTATTTTATTATACTTATACTATGTTAATATCTTTCGAAGTACTTGTAATGCTCATTTATTACTTTTATGAAATGTTAAAATCATAACTAGTAAAGTGTAAATGTAATAAATAAAACTTTAGTAATAGTTTGTAGATAAAAAAAATATTTATATAATATGTAAAGACAATTACCTACTCAAATTTAAACTAACTCTGAAGAAGCCAATTAAAAATACAGACACTTGTTTTGATATTCACAATTCATCCAGTGTATCTCTTTGGTCCGGCACCTCCTCATAATAAGAGACGAATTTAAACAAATGATGGTTAATGTGTATTTATACACAAATGAAGTAAACCATCACATCTGATCACTTTTATAATATGTAATATAGAAAATCAATAACTAACGATAAAAACAAAAATATATCATTATTAAAGCGTTCTAAGAAATCATATGTAATAAATTGTTAGTAATTTCTTTAAAGATGAAATATTATTTAATTAAAAACTCATTGACAAATTGTGAGTTATTTACTGTGATAATTGAAACAGCATGCAAGAAAGCAATTTATATATAATATTTTTCAATTAGACAAATTCCGATGTTTTACAAATAATTCAAAATGGTATTTGCGACATCTCGCATAGAGTAGCCTAACTAACTAACTCTGATTATTATGTAATGTTTTCTTTATTAAAAGAGATCTGTACCATTTTAGCAGATTGCTAGTAAACTTTATTCAGTCTATCACAAATATATGTGTAATATTAAAATAGCATAAGCTAATTATATAAATTTGTAACTACCGAGAGATACAAAAATATGATTGTATACATATACCGTAATAACAGATTATAAATAAATTAATTTAATAAAAAAGAAAACTACAAACCTTGATTTATATTATTACTGGTAGGGGGAGAACCCATACTTGAAACATAAAACAGCAGCGCGTCCCCAAACAAATACTAGCAAAACTACTACAAATGCAAAATGTATTATTAATTATATGTTAGATGTTTTGAAACAATAAATGGTTATTCAACATTATTTTGTAATGTTTTAATAAAAAACTTTATAATAATAGAAATTAAACCATAAATCTAATTATCTTGTTCTTCAACATTTATAATTAAATTTATTATAAAGTATCATATTTGTATTTTGCAGGGTCCTATAAAAGAAATCTTATCATCTAACGTGTATATTTTTTTAGATATTTGGTGCAGATAGTTTGACATACCCAACAACGTAAAAACCACCAGAAAATTGAGTTAAAATTAAAAGAAAGTTATTCAACTATTTTGTAATAGAAGTAATATACTGTAACAAACATTTATTTTATGTTATAGAAATTATAAAACTAATATAATAAATTTATAATCTAATTAGTAAAAATTACTTTTACTTGTTAATAACTCATAATAAATAAATAAGAGTGTTTAAATTGAATGAAGGGAGCCGTTACTAGGTGATAGTTCGTTATATTAATAAAACATATTAAATGTATGTACAAATATACGCTGTGTCCACGGATGGATTTAACTATACGTGTAAACATATTTATTGAACATTTTTCGAAAAAAAAAAAAATTTCATAATATCTCCTGCTTGTCATAATAATACAAACTACGTTGAGGATTTCCAATTTTGTTGTGTAGGGTTAAGATTAAAAAAAAACACGTGTCGAACTTCCTCCTAAAATTATCAAAATTAATATACTTAAGAAGTAATAAGACCTGGGTCCCCAAAAAAGGAATTGAGTACTAATTATGTTCCACATAAAACTTTACATCAAAATACTCTGTTTATTTTTATTTTTAAATAAACATATTTTTATTGTATTTTAAATTTTGAACATAAATTTATACTCTTAAACAAAAAAATATTAGAATTTGAGGCTTAGACCTATAACTTTTTTTTATTTAGAAATACTTTAAAATAACGTATTGTACGGTTTTTTTTTTTCATTTTGTAAAAGTTTTAACATTCTAATAATGTTTTTTTTTAGTAAAGCAATGGGTTTACTTTTAAAACTTCAAAGGCAGTGCGACAAATATTTTTTTTTATTCTTAAGAACTGAAACTTAGCATAGGTTCCTTTTTGCATAAATAAAAATATTATTATTAAATCATGTAATAATTAATTTAATTTTAACACTTACTGTTAATTTAGTTTAATTGAAATCAAATGTTATATTTAATAAACATATTATTTTTTAAACTAACTTTATTTATGTGTTGAAAACTTAACCCTCAGTGGGCGTCAAAAGATTCTACCGTCCTATAGCACCAAAGCATCACTTTCTGATCTTTTAGTTTAGTAAAATTAATTTATTATTTTGTTCTTGATTGCACATAAAGTAATATATAACTGACTAATGACACATAAATAAACATAACATAGTAAACAAATAACAATTTGTATAAACAAAACTACTAAGCAACAGATTTATTACTTATAACTAACTATCAAACAACAACGCTCAGCCATTTTTAGCAAACACAACTTAACCTATGCTAAAGAGGTACTAAACTTTATTAAAGAGACAGAGCTGCTAAAAAAGTAGAACAGCAGAGGTGTACAACAAGCTCAATAGCCTCAAGGAAAGGAAAGAAGAAAGTGGATTTTTAGTCAGTATAAACCTAACTCTACTAAACAATGAAAAAATAAAATTAAAATTAAAAAAACAATATGTAAACAGTGTAAATTGTTAGCAATAAAATTTATAATAGTTAATGTACTATATACAATGTTACTTGCGTCTAGTTAGTAACATTGGTGAGTTTTTACCTCACAAGTTCTAAAAGAAAAATAACTTTAATGTTTTATGCACACTACATTACATAAGTTAAAGCAGTTATAAACACATTGGTATTCTAGTATAGCTTAGAGTTGTGTTAATTAAGTGATTAGTAATATGGTATTCTGTGTACTAATCTTATGATAGAAATTCTGGTATTTCAACCTAATTGGTCTTATGCTAAGCATAAAAAATATAAAAAAAAAACAAGACTAAATTAACCAAGTTAATATAATAAAAATAATGATAAAGATTCCGAATACGGTTTTAACGCACAACTTTTATGTCAGTATATGAATAACAATCTTTTACAGTCTAGTACAACTCTAACTCTGGTAGCGTACCTAGCGTACTACAACTGTCAAGTACTTTATGAGCCCAAACTCAACGTACATTGTTTATACTCACTTCCAAGACTCTCCTTGGCCTATGTGTGAATAACTTAAGATAATTGTAAAGTACCTCAATGACCTCATTGTCAATGTACTTTTTTACACCACAAAAACCTAGTTGGTTTATGTGTAAATAACACATTTTTAGACATTACCTGTACGTAAATAGTCTAGTACACAATACATTAATTATAATAAACAATGTTAACAAAAAAAAACACTATTAACACTTTGTTGTAAAAATTATCTTGATGATTATAAATAAAAGTACTTTATATATAAAATGCATAGTTTTATTTACTTTTATTTAAGTTTCCAAAGTAATCTTAATTCTTAGTTAATTTTTAAACCAGTAAAGATGGCTGGCTATTTTATTTACTTACATTGTAGTTTACATATTAAAAACGTATTTTAGTTTATAAACTAGTAAGATTAGTAATTAACTAATCTTTGTGGCAATTTTAATCAAAGCTTTACTTTTTAATAATATCAAGATACTATGCGTTTTGGTTTGTTTTGCGCGTGACGTCACAGAGTTTGATAAGAATTTAGTCTAATAGTACTTCAACATATAAACACAAACGCCAGTCGTAACACATTTATTTTTTATTTGTTTTTGCAATATGCAATTGTTACATTTTATGAATAGGTTATATACGTTACACTTAAACTGTGTACTTGGCTAGTTTATAAACTAACCAACTAAGTAAACTAAGCAATTGCTTTTTGTTGACATTTTCATGTTGGTCATTTTTGAAATATTCTAATATTTACTTATTTAAATGTTGTAATAAATAAGTAAACAGTTACTGTAACATTTTATACTTTTTAGTTTAAAATCTAAAACCTGTGCACGTTTTTATGACATCAGAGTTTGCAGAAGTTATTTTATAGTTATTTAACAAAAGTTTAATCATTGTTTAAACTGGATTGCTAATAATATATGGGCATACGTTTGAACTATTAAACTACTAGAAATAAACAAGTTAATAATCTGTTTAAAAAAATAATAACAGTCACATAACATAACAAATAACTAAGATATCATTTAAAATAAATAAATAATGTATTTTATGTGACTTGCTTTTTTTATCCAATAAGAGACAGATACACTTGTGGTTTAGGGTATGCACTCGTCATCAGTGTGCCTAGCAGCTCACTGGTCAAAAAAACAATTTACATAAAATCACAGTTACTATTAAACAGTTTATGTTTAGTAATGCGTTGAAGGTGTTAACGCAATGTCCCTTTTAGAAAAAACCTTAAAATGTTTGTATGTGAAAGAGTGCTATAATACAGTTAAATCTTACACGGACTGGCTACGGCATCTTTGGCTAGTAGTTACTGGATGAAAAAGCAATTTACATAAAATACATCATTTATTAGTTTTAATTAATAATTTTGTGCCTGTTTGTGTAGGAGTTAACTGTATTACAGCTTTTCTTTTCACACAAACAGTTCAAAGTTTCTTCTAATAGGGGGCATTGCGTTAACACCTTCAACAAGTTAAGATATCCTTATACTTTTTATTTATTTAATTTATAAATATAATCAAATATAATACAATAAATGTTGTTTAATTAAGACTGTAGTCTCAAAGCACCAAAGTCACTAACTTTTACCGTTTGCCACTAACTACCAAAATGTACAACGGTCTTACTGCAACCACACTTCTGCTCTTTCAATTTTTTTTTTTTAATTATTTCTTTTTGACATTTGCCTTGAATATTGTTGTTTTTTGTATTATAACAAAAACAGTAACTTTGGCTACAAATACAGGATGCTCTTAAACGGTTGCCGAGTTTTGATTATTTTTAGAGTTTTGACATATTAGCTTACAAATACTATTAATGTACTGGAATTTGTATTTCTATAAACTATAGTGAGTAAATTTACAAATGGAATTGCACCAACATTTTTTTTTTAGTCCAAAAGTTTATACTTTAGTGAACAAAAAAAACACATGCAATAATAAAAGCGCTTGAGTAAGAAATAGAACAGAAATGCAACTATATTGGTATAAAAATGTAACTTGTAAAACTCGGTAAAATTTGAAAGTTTATTCCATGTGTTGATGGTAAGATTAAAAAAAATATATATGCAAAAGCTGGACAAAAGTAAAAAAAAAAACTGTTTCCATTTATTGAAAATTCCTAGTTTTCTAGATACTTTCGAAGCTATGTCAACAATATGCACGTTTCAGAAAAGTTTATGTAAGATTTTAACCTCAAGAAAACAAATTGAAGAAATTTTATATTTAAATTTGTTGATTACTTTAATATTTAGTACTGAAGATACTTTAAATTTTGATTCTGAAACAGTAAAATGTTTAGTTTTTCAGAGTTAAAATTGACTATGTTGGAAAAGTCCCATTCAGATATTGTTTTGAGGTCTTTGTTTATTGGTGCTCTATATTCTAACCTAAAAATTTCAAGACGCTCTGTCATATTTGTCAACATCTTTATTGAAAAGTATGAAGTATGAAGAGTGTCATCTGCAAAACTATAAATAAAACTTTTAGGCCCGTTTGCACCATTGTTCCTTAAATCTTAAGGAACCCTTAATAGTCATGAGTGTTCCTTATTACATTGCACCAAGTTTTTAAGGAATCCTTAAAGGCTTAAGTGACGGTTAAATTTAAGTCCTAAAATTTTGCGACTTAAACATCACCTTAACCTAATAATGTAAATAGTGTGTGTAAAAATGCTACACAATAATAATAAAAATGAACAATGATTATGAAATACTTCCAGTTTTTAAAGATGATGTGGAGGTATTAAAAATAATAGAAGTTGGGATTCCTCGACAAGTATCTACGGCTTGTAGAATTGTTAAAAGTTTTGGTAGCAGTAGCAAGACTGTGTCCGACATACGTAAAATTTTCTGAAACAAATTTAGAAAAAAGACAATTATGCCAGAAGTTTTTCAATATTGCTGCTTTTCTAAGGGTGTTCGGTGCTATAGATGGAACCCACATCCAAATTCAATCACCTGGTATTTTTTGATGATTTATTAAACAACTCCTGTAAAGTACACATTTGTTTATAGGTGGAAACAAAACAGACATTTTTTGAAATAGAAAGAATTATTTTTCTTTAAATGTTCAGGTTGTTTCAGATAGTAAAAGGAAAACCCCGAATTTGGTTGAGAGATGGCTAGGTTCCGCTCATGATGCAACAATAATTGATAGTTCTCAAATAAAAAATAGATATGTATAATTATAATTAGCAGAACAAATTCTTTTTTCATGAGAATTCATTTTTTTGAAACTGTAATAATAAAGTAAAAACACAAACATTATATACTCTTTTCTATATTTATTTACAACATCTTCAAATATCCCTACCTTTAAATTAATTATATTAATATTGCAATAATGTCAGAAATTTGATAGAAAAACGTAACGGAAATAAATTTCACTAAATTTGTACAGTGTTGTCAAATCTATCTTTAACTTAACCTAAGGATCACTTTATTTTGTATGGTGCAATGAATATCCAAACTAAGGAACAATTTATTTAAAGTGCCCTTTAGTTATGGAACACTTTTAAGGAATAATCGTGCAAACGGGCCTTAGTTATTTAAAAATGTTTATTAATGTAAATTAAAAATAAAGTTGGCAAAAAAGCAAGACCTTAAAGAACACCAGCATTTATGATTTTGAGGTCAGAGTTAAAACTATCAATTCTATCTATAATTTTTCTATTGTCAAGAAAACTACTTTTCCGTTTTGGAACCATTCTCCCATCGTATTGAAATAATTTGCTGAGATAACTTAAGCTTATGTTGTAAAGACACTATATCAATGGCCATGCTATAGATATTTTTATCAATAATAATTCCGCTTTTAATTTGTATTAATAAATGCGCATAATTTGTATATTTATTTCAATTTAAATAAATAATTTTTAGTAAATAAAGTTCAATAAGCTACGCATGGCTAGGCCAAAATGCATTTTATTAGGGAACGCAAGCATCGATTATTGTTAACATTCATGTTTCCGAAAAAAATGCGTTAAATGTTTACTTATATTTAGTGAATGACCTAATTTAATATTACAAACAAAACATGCCTTTTATTTCAATTTGTATTTAAAACATGTTAAATATGTTGTTTTGTTAGTTTCGTTTAAACAAATTTATTTATATACTAAAAGTATTACTTTATCAACGTTGTGAATGACGACGGACAATATATATTATGTAATTAGGAAATCAAAAAGTAGTTTAAATCCGATGAGATATTATTATGCAATTCTCCATAGTTACCACGCACAATGCAACTTTACTTATTTAATTATAATACAGACATTTTTCAAAGATAATAAATTGGACCGTCTCGGCGTTATAATAATATCTGCTCGAGTTTGATCTCCTAATTACATAATACATATGACAATAAAATTGAGTGCACAGAGTCAATTTTTGCCTTTCGTCTATTATGAATGAAGTGAAGAGTTAACTCCATTTACCTTACTTCGCCAAACGTAGATTTAACTGATTTAAAAGCCAGCATGCAACATTAATTCCACAATATAATAATAATTTATTATTATAGTAAATTATTTCAATAAATATTATAGTCAATAAATAATTATTAACATAAAATATTATTATAACTATGAGAAATCAATACATCTATTTCACAATTAGTAAAAAAAAATGTGTCACACAGCTATATCACTATTTTTATCATGAATAACTAAGTTGCAGAAATAAAAATAATGAAAGAACAACTCTACTTACTTAATATTTTTGTACATATAAAATGTTAAATGCAAAATAAAGAATATCAAATTTTGCAAGCGTAAATTAAATTTTTACACTTGAGTTCCTCGGGTCAGGTAGACCTAAATGTTATTAATTTGCAATGTTAATTTTGTATTGTAAAAATATTGTTAATGTTGTAACACATCAGCAAAAGATGATTATAGTACTAAACAAACTTATCATTCTGCTAATACTAATAAAAAATAATTTTGTGCAAGTGTTGAGTGAATTTTTCCACTCACAATATCATATTATATAAAATATAATTATAAATTTAAGTTAGTCATTTTTGGATCAGGATTATATGAATCAAGCTTATGTCGGTCACATTAGATATATGAATACTACAAATAAACATCCAAGACAATATTATTTTGTTTCATTCACAAGAGGGCATTTGCATAGTATCTCAGATAATTACGACATCTGTAAGCTTGCGTCTGTTCACGAAGATCTCAAACCAGAAATATTCAAAATAAAAAATTGAACCTAAAAAAGAAGTTGACGACAACAAATTTCACTGCAACATTTTATGATCCTTTGAACCGGATAATTCCGTGACGCTCGTATTTCAAAATAAAACTTCAAGATGACATTAAAAGAGTTAAAACTCAAACATGGAGTTTTTAAACAAACACTTACTTGATTTTAATAATTTGCTTTTTCCATAGACGAAACAACCTGTTTGAACAAAATTCAGTTGCAAATTGAAAATCAGAGCAACCAAATTTGAAGCAATTCAAGCCGAGATTAAAATTATCGAAACAGAAGAGGTAGTCAATCTTGATGAATACTAATGCCAGGAGATGGCAAACTTTGAGAAGTCATATTGTTTAATAGCTATTGCTTTTTTAAACGCATTAGCACGCAAATCAGCAAATATAGCCACAAGTCATTCATTGATTGAAACATCTGTGAAATTGCTAACAATCTCACTGCCCAAATTAAATGGCGCAGTTAAAGAATGGATTTTATTTATCACTGTGTTTAATTTATTGATGAACACAAACAAGGCATTGAGTGACATCCACAAATTCATATATGACAGGAAAAGCTCAACAAATAATAGCTTCTATATTGACTACATATGAAAATTATCCACTAGCACAATCACATTTTAAAATTTGTTTAGAAAACAAAAAAATTATTGTCAAAAATCATCTTTGGCGGCTGTTTGAATTGAAAAGAGTTGACAAAGATTTAGCAATATCAATAAAAAATTATGTCAATAAGTTCACCAAAAACATTCGTGCAATAAACAAACCAAGCAAAATCACATTACTGCTCTATCTCTTATCATTCAAATTAGATTATTTGACCAAGAATAAATAAGAAGAACATAGCATTAAAATACAAAATCCAACACAAAACGACGCAATTGAATTTCCGCATTAGCAATGTCAGGTGTTGGAAGCACAACCTACATTTTCGAGATCGCCAAAACTTTGATACACTCATACGTTGGCAGTTTGAACTAGTTTTAAATGCTATGTATGCAGTCAAAACTATGGCATCTACAACTGCACCACGTTTCTCAATTTATCTTGTAAAGATAAATTGGCAAGAGCAAACAGCTTAAAGCTATGCATAAACTGTCTAGAAAAGGGTCACTCGTTAGATCAATGCAAATCGAGACGCTGCAAAACTTGCAATGAAAAGCACAATAGCTTTCTTTACAATCACTCAACAAGCGGAACACCAGTTACATTATGCGATGCAATTAAAGAAGACAGACAGACAGACAATACGTCATTCTAGCAACAGCCAGTGTTTATATCAATGACAAAAACGGCAAACAACATATCTATCGTTCACTTCTAGACAATGGATTACAATCCAACTTCATCACCAAACAATTGTGTCAAAGGTTACGTCTTTACCAAGTTACTATCAATATTTTAGTCAACTGAATTGGCAACTCAACAACTAACATATTGCACAGAACAACAATAACAATAAACTCCAGAGACCAATTGTTTTTTTTTTAATTGAAATATTTAGTAATATCCACTATTATGTCTGATCAACCATCAATACCATTGGACATATCAAAATACATAATTCCCAAGAATACACTCTTAGCCAATCCAAACAAAAGTCGAAAAGGATTAACATGTTATTAGAAGCAAATATATTCTGGGAACTACTTTCCATTAGCCAGCTGTCATTAACAAAGAACATGCATAGGCTAATACTACAAAAAACAAGATACAGATGGATTGTGTCTGGCAGCACATATGGTACCGGTCATAACACAACCTGTCTCGTCAGCACACTACAATTTGACAAATAATTACAACAATTTTGGAAGTTAGAACAAATGACTCAAAACGCTATCTTACACAAAAACAAAGATATTGGACGTTTTCTTGTCAGATTGGTATTTAACAGCAACGTACAAAAACTGGAATCTTTGAAGCAAGCCGCTACCAACCAACTGTTGTCAATTGAGAGAAAATTAACAAACAATCTGTTGTTACAACAAAATTATTGTAATTTTATGGGAGAGTATAAAAACAAGGGTCACATAATAAAAATAGAATGCAATGATACAAACGGATACTATCTACTGCATCATTGCATTCTCAACACCGACAATAGTACAACAAAGATTAGAATTGTTTTTGACGGTTTTGCAAAAACATCCACCGGTGTGACATTAAACGACACACTTTACATAGGACTTACCATCTCTCCGTCAAATTAAAGTGCATTAAGACTATCAAAACTATATAAAAATCTTATGGCAATACAATAAAACTGATGCAATAAGCACGTACAAACTAACAACTGTTTTACATTTAAAACATCATCAGCTCCGTTTCAATCCAACAGATGATTACATCATATATCAAATTGAAAAAGAAATTAAAAAAAAATTTCTACGTAAATGATTGAATTACTGGAGCAAATTCTAAAGACATGCTAGATCTACAAGAAAAGTTGCAACAACTACTCAAAAAAGGTGGATTTCATTTAAGAAAAAATGACACTACAAAAAATGCGCTAAAAGACAAAAAAAACTGTTGTTTAATAACAAGTTACATTAAAAACATTGTGATTATTGTGGAACAGTAATGAAGACCCACTTCAGTTTTCTCACCCATCTGTGATCAAAAACTATAAAAATATCAAAAAACGGGTAATTTTATCAAAATTGTCGCAAATATTTGATCCATTGGGATTACTTGGACCAGTTATCACCATTGCTAAGATAATCATACAAAACTTATAGAAGTTAAAACTTAATTGAGACGAATCAGATCCAATGATTCTCTATTCAAGGTAGATAACATATAAAAAAAAAATTAAAAATGCTGAAGCAAATCAAGATACCAAAAAGAGCAATGGAAAGAAACCCGATTGAATTGCACGGCTTTTTAGACGCTTCGGAAAGCATATGAAGCATGTATATACACCAGAACAAAGTCAATAAAATCGAAATCAAGAGTAAGTCTGCTAAAATTTCAGTCAATTCCTTGTCTAAAGGTTTGCGGTGCCTTGTTACTAGGTTAACTTATTGCAGCTACAAAAATGCACTATATAAAAATATCACAAAGGAATATTATTAAACAGATTTTACAATTGTTTTAGATTAGATCAAATCTCAATCAAAAATTTATAAAGCATTTGTGGCAAATAAAATTAGCAATATACAATCATTAATTTTGGCAAATCAATGACATCATGTGGTATCTCTAAACAATCCAGCAGATGCATTCTTGACAAGAACAAATTCAATTTATCTAACTTTTCTCTTTTTTACAAAAAATGAAGAACAATGGCCACTATATCAGAAACTAAAACTACCAAATCTTAAATTTACAACAGTCAGTTGTTGATTTCAAACGGTAATTTAAAATATATTTTTAACCAAACAACGTCATTGATTTGTCTAAAACGCATTATAGCCTATTGTCTACGATTTGCCTTAAACTGCAAATTTTAGTCCAAGAAGGAACGTAATTATGTAGCACTATCGGTTAATGAATTAGAAAATGCACTATTTTAACTGATTCGACTGGCACTGACATTCGAATTTGCCAGTGACATCACTGATTTAAAAGCATCAACTATAATAAAAAAAATTAAGCAAATTGATTAGATTAAATCTATTTCAGAATAGTAATAACACATTGCAAATTGGAAGACGTTTGTTACATTTAGAGCTGACATATAATTAATAACATCCAATGATTTTGCCAAAAAAACACATCATAACTAAAATGATCATAAACCACGCTCATCTTGAACAAATTAGTGTATTTACTGTTAAGGTAAATTTACTGTTAAACACTTTGCGTTTTGAATTTTGGCCACTCGGTGGGAGATCAACAGCAAAAAAATACTGCAAGAGAATGTAAATTGTTGTCGGGCTAAACCAGTATTCGCACAACTAATAATGGGCCAATTAGGCAACGAAAGAATAACGGCATCTTGACCTTTTTCCTATTGCAGTGTAGACTTTTGTGGGCGATTTAACATAAAACCTTATCGAACAAAAAGATCTTGTGGACAAAAAGGATACACAGATGTATTCATATGTTTTTGTACAAAAGCCGTACATATTAAAATAGTTTTCAACGACTGATTAAAGAAAACAAATTGGCAGTTGAGACTCAGGCAGCCCAAGATGAAATACAATAAAAAATTAAGTTTACCCAGAAGCAGACAGAATCAAGAGCAATATAAAATGTATTGTTAGAAATTTATGTGTATTACCAATTAAATAATTGCATTGAAATTTGTTATTTCAAGGTAGGTAGTGTATTTTTCCACTTACAATATTATATATAGAATATAATTATAAATTTAAGTTAGTAAATTTTGGATCAAAATTATAAAAATAAACATCCAAGACAAAATTATTTTGTTTTATTCACATTTGCATGGTATCTCAGATAATTACGACATTTGTGATTTTGCGTCTGTTCCCAAAAATCTCAAACTTAAAATATTTAAAATAAAAAATTAAACATAAAGAAGTCGACAACAACAGATTTCTTTACAACAGCAAGTACTTGCTTTTTGGCGGCAGATTATAACTAAATTAAGTTATTAACGTAATACTTTCATAAACTTAAAAAAAACTAATAATTAGTATACTTATTTCAAAATTTTATTCATTTCTAAAAAATTAAAAATAAAAATTAATTTGTTATTAATTAATTAATAAACTCTACAAAAAATAATTAGACAAAAAAATAGTTTATATGTAAAGCATTTTATATATCAGACGGTTAGTTGGAAAGTAAACAGATGACTTGTCAAACTAACAGTTTATACAACATTTTTTTCGAGAAAAGTTGACAATTTATATGTGAAGCATTTCAGACAATTTGCAGTTGATTTGTTTATATAACATATATTTTTATTTAAAAGTTAACAATTTATAAGTCAGTTTAAATATGTCACAGTTGATTTGTTAAAATGTCACAAAATTTTTGGGTTAGATTTATCTGCTTCACAGAATAAGACAAACAAATAGATAAAAAGATTATTTGTACAACAGTCAATTTTAAAAAAGTGTTGCACTACAGAAAAATATATTACATTCCAAGAAAATACTTTCCACAAAAAATAAGTATATTAAACGACAGTAAAATATATTTTATGATATTTAAATACTTTCTACAACATAAAAGAATAGTGCACACTAAGAATATGTAAACCACGGCGCAATTAGTAAAAATGTTGTAAATTTAGATATAGCAAACTAAAAATAGATTGGCCGGTAAAATAAGCAACTTAATATACACAAAATACATGTTTTTTCTGTTGCGCTCAAGCTTTTTCCCGTTATAGCATCCTTTATTCGCGCTTACATTTTGATTATTTCATGGGCCACGTTGTTCTGGGATTAGTGTATAAAGATATATAATATAAACTTTCGGGTATATAATACAAACATAATACATTTATGGGCTAGTTAGTACATCTATTAGTAAGGTCTCAGCTTGCGTTTTTGAATCCTACAGAAAAATATTGAAAAATATCTTATAAGTTAGCAAATCTGGGCCAAATCAGTCATATTGTATTCAATTTATCAGAAAGTTAGACTAGTAATTTATGTTGACAGAAATATAGCAGATTTGTCAAAGAGTATTCTAAACTGTCAACAAAAAATTACATTTTTTTTCATGTTACTGTGAAACACAGCTAGTTTTTGTCAATTTATTTTTCGATTTTAAAGATTTACTGACCTTGAAGTCAAAATCAGATTAATCAGTTGTGTGAAATAATTTATATTTTTACAGTCCAATCACTTATGTTTTTTGTAAGTATATATTGTAAGTATTTCAACCTTTTACATTATAATTCTTTTATCAGTGTACTATTGATCCTATTCTTTCCAATCTTCTTATTTGTATTGTTCCTTTATATGAAATGTCCAGTTTTTTTAACAGCAAAATTATTCCAAGATATTCACTAACAAACGACTTTTCATATTATATTGTTGTTGTGACTAGAACCATAATTGGGCAGGATATATTTAAAAAAACAGGAACATATGCGCAGGATTATGATCCACAAGTGTATAAATATCTATCACAGTACATTTTAATTTGTATAATTTAAAATAAATATGAATATGAAAATTGGTGCGTGTAAAAATGAATGTTTTAAAATTGATTCTCTCTTACTACTGAGGTAACGGATCAATAAATACTTTTTGACACATTTTTTTTAATACAAAATTGGCCTGCTTACCGTTTAGAAGACCAAACAGGGTATGTAAAATAGAAGACCAAACAGGGTATGTAAAATAAACAATTTTGAAATTATTGTAACCCGTCTGGCAAAGGTTACCTATAGATTTTGTTAACCTGTCTAATAAGTGTGCAAGTCGTAGATTTGATTTTTACTACTTGTTGTGTGTTGTGTTGTAATAATAGGTCTCTTTAACCATTTTAAAGGTGGCAAACCAGGACTGAACCAAAACACCAAATCACCCTTTTAAGTAAAGAATGACATTAGAACTCAAAATCTGAGTATGAATATATTTACGATTCCATTGTTTCCAAAAAGATATATATATATATAATAAATAATTAGACAATTTTTATCGTTTTAATAAGTATTCTTTTAACTTTGACGTAATAAGACCTCCTACTTCTACCCAAAATACCCAGGAGTAAAGTAATCATATCCATCTTGAGGATTAGGTGAGACACAAAGGCCGCAAATTCAAGATAGCTTCGACCTTAACAATCATGGTGTTATATTTTTTATAAGATAAAAGCTACTTTTCAAAAATGATATTTGATTAATTTTACTCCAGCTTCCTAAACTCCTCCAAAAATAAGAGCATAAGGAAATTGAAATACCTATTCAGTTTTTCAAACTGCAATATAGTCAGCCAAAACTCCATTATCAATAGACATAATATTAAACAATTCTTTGAATTCCTTTGGTGACTATCTTGATCTGAAAAGATTTTCAATGGTAAACCTCTTTGGCTTAAAAATCTATCTAAAGCTCTCAAACATGCCTCGGATAAAAAACTGGTCACACATTCTAGATGTATTGTTTTAGTCACCATGCAAACAAACAACACCAAATAACATTTCACTACCTTATTACATCTAAGAAGTAACATGACTAAAAATCTTTGACGTTTCTATTTGATATGCTGACAATTCTGCCATGATTAGTTGAATAGGCTTTGCCTTTAAACAATAACAAGTTAAACATTGAAAAATGGACTGACAAATTAAACTTTGTGCTCCCGGAATTCAATAACAACAAAAAAGTAAAGATTAAATCAATTTTGGACCACCATGTTTTAAAAAAAATATAAAAATGGTCTACTAACAAAATTGCTAAACGACTTTTATTTGAGATCAAATAAGGATGTCAACTTAAATATGCTAATTGAGATTGATCAATTTGACCCCCCACTATGAGAAAACCCTCAGAATTGAGGGACGGAGCTAAACCTCTATAATATTTTAAAATCTCTACACCTGTAATCACTTGATCTCTTTCCATATTTAACAATGTCTTTTGAGTTAATTTTACTATTATTTTTATTGCATTTTCATATTCATGATAAACTATTTATCGAACAAATTTATTCTTTGAAATCTTTATTTGTAAATTATCAACATAAATGCAATAATTTGTTGCAATTTTATCAAGAAAAATATTTTGTTAAACAAATGTATAAAATCAGAATTATTTTGATTCACTATATTAGAAAACAAATAGTTTTTTTTCAATTCAGATAAATCCTGTATTCTCATAAAATGTCATCATCATAAATTATATTTTTTAAAGCTTCCGCTGCTAATAGAAAAAAAAAATCTTTATTTTTAACTTACTAAAGAATGCACTTTTGAGCTAAATAAGGACTAGATGAAGACCCAAAAATTACTCTAGTATGTTCAAATTCTTTGATAGGATTGCTTGAATTAAAGCGTTAAAAGTTATGTTGGAAAACACGATCTTCTTCATGTAAACCTACCTCACAAATCATCTGACAAATATTGCAAGTTAAAGCTACTTAATGAAATCTGACTAGAAGAAAGAGTATCATTTAAAAAGATACTGTTAGAATCTTTCTCTGCACAATTAAAAACAATTCTAACAGCCCAAGCACTAGAAAGCTTTTCTTTTTTGACTCGCTCCGAAATATACAAAACTGGTTGTTTTGTAAGCACCAAATGATTTAGAGCATTATTATTTTGTATGTTTTTGGAATATATTTTTTTTTAGTTTATCTCGTTTAAAACAAGCTTCCAATTGATAAAAAAACGTTTTATAGCATGTTTTCTATTATTACCTAAAACAGGACGGACATTTGCTTTAAAAGGTAACCGAGTAATGTAGCGTCTATTTTTATCTCTAAAAACAGTTTTTAAAAAGTAATCTTTACACAGAATTTTTTCTGGTAATAAAAAAGATACTGAAGAAAGTTCCTCTATCTCCCAAAAGGCACAAATTATTTGTTAAAAAAAAAACAAACAAGTTCCGGATTCATGACTAAGGAATTCAAGGACAATTTGGTTCTAATAATTTTGTCCAGAAATGCAGTATTCGAACAATGTTTGTTAGATTTATAAGTAAGAAAATAAGTTATATTAGAAACTGCATTAACACAAAATAAGTTTTCCAAAATAGCAAACTGAGATTGATGTCAGAGACCTTGTTGAAACTAAACAAGTTATTAAGAACGTACTCTGCTGCATCCAAACTAGATGTAAAATTAATGTCAGAGGCCTTGTTAAAACAAAACAAGTCTTTAAGAACGTACTCCTTTGCATCCAAACTAAATGTGAAATTGATGTTAGAGACTTTGTTGAAACAAGACGAGTCTTTAATGACATGCTCCTCTGCATATAAAAAAGATGTGAAATTGATGTCAGAGGCTTTGTTGAAACAAGACGAGTCTTTAAAGACGTACTCCTCTGCATCCAAACTAGATGTGTAATTGATTGCATTTCCGTAATTGACAGAATCAATTCAACGGTCATAGCCAGTTTAGGCAACATGGATTTTAAGTGAACACACATAGAATTCGTTATGTTTGTTTTGTTTCCAATTTAATTTTTTACAGAACCTACCACTAACCTGCATTGATTAAAATAGCACTTTGGAAATCTAAGTAATAATTAATATGTGCTGGACAAAGTGGAGTTATATCCAAAACAGTTTCTACTCCCAACAAAATATCAACTGGTGACATAAAAATAAGGATCTGCTAAAGATAAATTTGAAATTCAACTTTTAATTTCATCAGAAATGGAAAGAGTAGGCAAATCAGCTGTAATTTTAGTTAACACTACAGCTTCAAAAATTAAATGAAAATATTTATTAAAATGTAATGCGTAAATGACAGCTCACCACTTTTTTGGGTGAACTTACCAAAGACTGACCCACTTCATTTAATGCAAAAAACATTTTTTTTTTTTTAAGTTTTAACCTCTCAATTAATTTTTGAGTTATAAAATTTACTTGACTGCTTGAATCAATTATCAAACAACAGTCTACCCAAAATCTATTTATGCTGCAGATTTGTGCTTGTAAAGTTTTTAAAATAGCTACAGATATTCACAAATTCTTGAGGACTCACAAAATTTAAAGATACAGAGTTTAAAGGAACCTTTTTAATTGCCTTAACAAATTTTTCCTTCTTATTTACCACCGGATGTAATTTATTAGTAGATGTTTAGTCAAAATGCAACAAAGTAATCCTTTTGACCACAAGTTTTGCAAAAAAACTTTGCAATGCTTCTTAAAGATTGATGATCACCCAAACAAGCAAGACACAGGGCAGTTTATTAATCAATGGTCGGTCTTACCCAAATGGAAAATGTTTTGGGTTCCATCTTTTCAACCCCCATGTGAACTCTTTTTGAATGTTTTTTTAGATGAGAATAAGCAAAATTAGATTTTGTTAAAATTGAAGAAGTTTTCCAAACCAAGTCAGCGACAGTTTTCTGCTTTGTTAAAAAAATTATAAAACTTTTAAAGAAAGGAATCTCAGTATCTAAATATTGAGATTTAAAGTTTTTTCTCATTTTGGAATCTAATAATTTTAAAGAAAGTTTTAACAAAATGTAATCTGAAAGACTATTCACATCATCCAAAAGATGCACGACTCCTTTACAGTTATCGAATTTTAAAAGACTTAATTTCAAAATATTTGAAAGGTAATGATTTGCAATAATTCTTTTGTTGGTGTATTGTTTTACCAAAAGGTCATATGCTAAATTGTAATTGTCTGGCATAAAAGCAACAGTTTTAATTAATTGTAGAGCATTACCTTTCAAATACCCCAACAAGTAAGAAAACTTTTCATTATCACTGAGATCTGCTCAATGGATCATTTTATCATAAAAATGCAATAAACAAAAAAAACTTTTTATATGATCTATCAAACTTGGCAAACTTAATTTCCGGTAAATGTGGACGTGATTTTGTATAAACTACCCCATTTGTATTTGTAGAATTCTGAATTGAAAGAAAACTTACCAATTCAGACTTTATCAAATAATAATTATTTTTAAATTTAGTTGCCAGTTTGTTGACATCAATATTAAACTCTTTATGACTAAAAGTCAATACAGATAATTGATCTAATATATTCTCATAAACTTCTAAACTTGATAGCAAATCTTTGGCTCCCACTTTAAAGATGTTTCAACCGGCTGGCAGCTCTCCATCAATTAAAGAAAATAATTTATTGAAATTATATTAAATGTCAAAATGACATTTTTTTAAATATTAAAAACATATGTAAATTTTACTGCCAGATCCGGCTTGCTAGGAACCAATTCTATAGGATACAACTGTTGACTGTATTTATTTAATGTAAATATTTGAACCCTTTACATTATAATTGTTGTTGTGACTAGAACCATAATTAAGCAGAATATATTTTAGGAAACAGGAACATAAGCGCATGATGATGATCCACAAGTGTATATTCATTACAGTACATTTTAATTTGTATAGTTTAAAATAAATAAAATTGAGAAAATTGGTGCGTGTATAAATAAATGTTTTAAAATTGATTCTCTCTAATTATTAATATAACGGATTAATAAACACTTTTTGTCACACTTTTGTTTAATACAAAATTGGCCTGCTTTTTGTTTAGAAGACCAATCATTGTATCATATTATATATTTATGTTTTTAACAGATTGAACAATTGCAAGTGTTTACTAATGTTATATTATATTATGTTTTTGTACTCAAACACATTTTAATAACAAATTTTGTATTATTGGCAATTGATCGATTTTAGTAATTTTTGCAAAGTGTTTCAAAACATGTGTCGGAAAATAACAGGTGGGGTTTCTTGGTTAATTATAAGAAAAAAAGTTTCTATTGACATGGTTCCGCAAACGCACCGTTTTTGAGATACAGGGTGTAAAATATTTTTTTTTTTTTTATTTTTTGACAATATCTAAGGAACGGAAAGAAAAAGTAGCAACATGGTCACAAAACCTTTATTTTACAAAACTAAGCAATAACATAAAAAACAAGAAAAATCACAAAAATTGTTGAAAATGACCTCCTCCTACGGTAACGCAGGCTTTCAACCTAAGGTTTAGTGACTGACGTACTCGTTCAAAAATGCCTGGGGTGTTTCGTATGGTCTTGCAAGATGCAATAATGCGATTTCTTAGATCTTCATCAGTATTAACTAACGTAGTGTAAACTAAACTTTATAAGTAACCCCCCCAAAAAAAAACAAATCTGGAGACCGATGAGACCAAGCCTGTGGTTTTCCTCGACCTATCCAACGGTTCCTATACTGTTCAATTAAACTAAAATGTGCAGGAGCACTATTGTGAATGAACCACATTTTGTTTCTTAATTGAACAGGAACGTTCTCTAAAAATCCTGGCAGCTCTTTTTTAAGAAAATCACAATATGATTAAACATTTAGCCTAAACGGCAAAAAATATGGTTCTATTAAATGGTCTCTTACAACACCTGCCCAAACATTATGTGGATTTTTGTGGGCACACAAATGATTATTATAGAAGTTCATAATTGTAACGGGAGAAAAATTTGCTTTGACCGTAAATAAAACTTGTTTTAAGAATTGAGGATTTTGCGCAGTTCTTTCTTGATACTATTAACACATAGCAAATCTTAGCGGAAAATCCGCTGGTAAAAGGGCTTGTACTCGCTACATGTGATAAGAATATAACATCTGGCTTTTTAATATCCTTTACACTATAACGTGACTAAAGTTTAGGTTTAAAGCTATTCTTCTAGTGTTAGTTGTTGGATTGTCTTTCATTTTTTGAAGAACATGTTTTTCAGTTTGCGGAGGTAGCAGGCAAGGTCTCCCATTTCCTGCAGATTTTTTTATGTACACTTCCAGTTTGATGTAGACGTTTGTGAATACAAATGAATGTTCTTTCATTTAGTACCTGTCGGTTTGGAAACCTTTCTTGATAAATTTGATAAACTTTTAGCTATCACTGTAATTATTCATTTTGCTATTACCACGCAAGCAAAATACTAAAAATGGGCAAATTTATTGGGTAATAAAGCTAATAATAATAATAATATATTTATTAATAAAATTTATATATTACAAAACAATACTGAATGTATAATAAATAATAATAAAAATAAAATAGATTCTTCTCTCTATCATCACTTAAAGTTTGCAGGTTTATTACCATCTCAAGTTATCGGTATTGAGGGCTCGTGGTTGTTGTTGTTTTTGTTTATTTTTTATATTTTGTCTTGTAATAACATATGTTTTATTTTTAATTTAAATGGTACATAATTTAAAGTTTTTATGTATGTTGGTAGGCTGTTATATTGTTTTATTGTTTCTGTTAGTATCTGGCTGCACCAGAGATATAGATATAGGAGAATGCGCTTTGACGACTACGCACCCAAATTTCGAACCCATGCCACTGAGGCTGCCATTTTGTCCGATGGCTGACGTCACGTACGCTGTGAAGTGAGTGTTTCATAAATGATGTGCACTTCGTGTTGTTTACTTTTGTAACTTTTGGAATTGATCTAATGTATTATCATTTCAGAATTATTGTTAATATATAAACTATTGATATATTACTTGTGTTTATTGGTTTATATTTTATTTAAAATTAAATAAAAGTTATATTTTGTAGCTTCAAAGAAGGTTAAAATCTGAAACCAAAAAATATTCTCAAATAGAATCAATAAACTTATATATGAAATGAAACAATTTCGCTCATTCTTCATTTGAATAAGTCACTGCACAATGCACCGAACATGTCACCAACTGAAAAGTAATTTTTAAAGTTAATTGTATTTGCTATGTCTAATAATAAGAAAAATAAATTATAAACAGGTAAAAAAAATATAAAAACCTGAATTTTAATTAAAATGTTTTATTGATTTTAAAACAATATTAGTTTGTTTAATTCTCACCGAATTAATGTTGTATAATTGTCTTTTTGTCAAATTTGAAAAATCTAATTTTGCAATATGCATATACAATATTAACTAACACAAACAAATGATACTCTTTCACATAGTCTTTCCGATCAGAAAACATCTTATTAATTTTGTCATAGAATTCTCGACTTATTAATTACTATTATAAAATAATCCAAAAATTCATCTTAAGTCAGTAATTTATAATTTGTAAATTTAATCATTTTTCTTATTTGCATTTCCATCTTACAAATTATTATTACACCTTTACCCAGAATATGCAATCTACCTGAAACGATAAATATTAACAATTTAACTGTTACCCAGATAGTAAATCTTACACTCTGTTATTAAAAAAAAACAAGTACATACTTACTTTGTACTAAATAGTATATTTCTAAATATTTGTCATTTCAGGTGGATTGCATATTCCGGTTGAAGGTGTAATAATAATTTGTATGAAAATAAAAATGCAAATAAAAAAAATTATTAAATTTACAAATAATAAACTACCAACAGAAGATAGATTTTTGGATTATTTTATAATATTAATAATAGAAGAGCTCGGAGCTAAAAAAACTATGAAAGTATAAACACCAATTTTTTAATATATCATTTTAGTAATGGTCCACATTAACATACTATGGTCAGTCAAGCCCTTGTTGGGTTAGATGCCTTTAGTACGTCTTTAAAGATGTTATGAATACTGCGGTAACAAAATGAGTTTATAAATGCTGAAACTTGCACGTTGATTAAATATTACATATAACAAAAAAATATAGTAGTCAATTAAGTGTATGTAGAGACAAGAGTTGGTCAGTCGGGCTCTAAGTATGTATGAAAATTTAAAAAAATGTGAAACTGAATGTATATCAGTATTGATAAACACGTAAACTTTTTTTTAAATTTGATTCATACTTGGAGCTCGACTGATCAACTCTTACCCTTACATACACATGACTCACTACTATAATTCTTCATTATATGTAATATTTAATCAGCGTCTAAAGTTTTTACTTGTACCCAGTTTATTTTTTCTATCATTAGTTATTGCAAATATAATCAAGTATAAAAATTATTTTTTAGTTGGTGACGTGTTTATTCAAATGAAAGATAAGCCAAATTTTTTTTCATTCTATATGTAAGTTTATTTATTTTATTTGAAAATACTAGTTTTTTGTTTCTTTTGGTTATAGATTCTAAACTTCTTTGAATCTACAAAACATAACTTTTAAATGAAATAAACCTATAAACACAAGCATAAATTTATTATTATTATATTAATAATAATTCTGGAATAATAATACAATAAATCAATTATTCCAAACAAAGCAAAAGTAAACAACGCGAAGTCCACATCATTTATGAAATACTCACTTCACACCGAACGTGACGTCAGCCATCGGGCAAAATGGCAGCTTTCATTATTAGATCTTTGGCGCAGCTCAAAGCCCTTTCTCCTATATCTATATCTCTGGGCTGCACTTGACTGTTGAATACTTTGTTGTTCTTATGTGTGATTTTCTTCTTGTTTGGTGATTGTGTATTTCTTTGTTGGACTGTAACGATATATTGCTTTTAATCATTTTGTTGTTTATTTTATATATCATTAATATGTTGTTTAAAATTATAATTTTGTTTATGTTTAGCATTTTTTTGTATAGTTCGGTTTTTGGTGTTCTTCTATCCATTGTGTATAAAAATTTTATAAGTTTGTTTTGTTGTATTTGTAGTTTTTTATTGATTTTTTTGCTTGTGTTCCCCCATATATGATTTAGGTATGTATTATTTGATAATAAGTTCTCGCAACTCCTTTTGAAAAAAGGTTATTTAACAACTAAACGACAATTGTAAATAACTCAAATGCATGAACGCTGACGACTAGATCAAAAACAAATGTTATTAACAACAATAAAACATGTTGCTACTTTTTTTCCTGTTTTTCATCATAAATTGCCGTATTTCTCTAAAACGGTTTACGTTAGAGCTTTTGACTAGGAGTACATTTTTTGTGTAGAAAATATTGGTGATTCACAATGTGCTTTCAGCCTCACGCAACCCTAAAATCTCCGTCAATGGCACATGATAAAAATTAAATAAGCACTTAAAAAGTAGCTAATATTAATGCTAAAATGTGGACAAAAGCTGAGTTTTGTATCTCAAACGGTTCCTGAGATATCGTCAAAAAAAATTTACACTCTGTATCTTGAAAACGATGCGTTTGCGGATCCATGTTAATGGGAACTTTTTTTCTTATAATTAGCCAACCAATCCCACCCTATATTTTTCGACACATGTTTTGAAACACCGTGTATATTATAATGGCAATTAATTGCAAACAAAACCAATATAATTTAATTAAAAATTAATGAAAAATGTACAGTTTGGACTAAATATAAAACTTTAATTAATATTAAAATGATTATTAGAATAATCTGATGATACAAATTATATTTATTTAATATATGTATAATTATAAAAGCATGCACAAAATGATCAAATAAAATTGATATTTTAACAATTGGTGTTATTAAATATTTAAAATTTAAGCAGTTTAATTTATTTTCATCCATATTTAAATATGCAACTAATAAAAGTACTAATATAAATATAAATTTGTAGCTTATGTAATTGTAATAAAAAAATAGTAATTATACTAGTAAATTGCTTAAACTTGTATAATATTATAGTTAACAATAAATTGAATAAAATTGAAACTAACTAAAGTTTAGTTATCAATGAACATTTTACATATTTATATTACTGAATGAAATATTATTAACAAAGCGCCATCTTTGACCATATTTATAAACTTATTTAAATAGTCGGAAATTACAGTCAGTTGCGACGTGGTTTGAATCTAAACTTACTCGCACTTGTCGCTTTATAGTTGCATAGTCTAACGATTGCCTAGTAGATGTCGCGGAACGTAGTATTTTTAAAATATATATTCAGGAAATACAGAATTAATCATAAATTATCAGCAGTTATGCATATTTTACATATTTATTATGTTAATTTGTATATACTATACTATAGCAATAAATATCATACGCTGATAACATTCACACTGCAATTAACAATTTGCAGTTCACAAATCTATATACATATGCCTCATTAGATATGTAAAAATAATTTAAATATAATTTATTCTTATTCATTATATGTAAAACCGTCAGATTGAATAATGACGCGTGTTCATTTTAATTAATTATAGAGAAACATAAACCGCATTATTGCTATATTGTTTCTATTTATAAAATAGATTGAACATATCTAATGCAAATAGTTTCATCTGATTGTATAATAATGATCATTTCGTAATTAGATTATTTGCAATAGACTTGTACCCCGTTTAGATAGTTAATGTTTGAATTACTTAGTATTAATACAATAAACTTTATTCTAAAAACGGTTAAATTTTGTTTATAATACAAAAAAATAAAAACTGGTTTTAAAATTATTTTTATTAAGATCATTCAAATTCAATTTATAATTCAAATTACATATATTAATTATTATGAAAACAAATTCAAAAAATTTATAGCTAAATTCATAACAAAATTTTATTTTTTTATGCGGAAATAAAAGAGAATTGTTTATTGTGCGTTTTTTTTGCAATTTTTTTATCAAATAAGAAAACTGTTTAATTTTATTTTAAAAGTTGCAAGTTTTATTTTATCACATATCTTGTTTGAATCGTATATTTAAAAACAACTTTGAAACAATTAATTTAGTATATAAGAATGTTGTTTTAGAATACCAAGTGTGTAATTCTTAATTTAAGATGCAAAATTTACAACATAAGATTTTACTTACGCCAGCATTCGCGTTATGAGAGAAACGCTAACATATACTGGCGTTCCGTCGAAATATTTACAATTAACGTGTAAAGCACAAGTACCTAAAAGTTCTGTTTGTTTTTATTATTTGAGAATTGATCTTCGTAGCACTGGTCCTTTACTGTAGTTTTCTCCTGTTGTTTTCATATACAGAGCAAAACCAAATTATACACCTAAATTTAATCAACAAAAGTACACATTTTTTCTCGGTTGTTAATTTATAGTCTTTATGCTAAAATATAAATTAAAAAAGTTTTATTGTTTCTTTGAGGTTTTTCCAAATCTTAGTTTTTTTTATGTTCCATTTTGCCAACAAAAATTTTTATTAGGTATCTTAAATTTAAAGTGTAATTTTTAAATTATATTAATTGAGTAAATTTATTAACCAACTTTGTCTTAATTTTATGCACAGACATTGTAATAGTTTCAAACATGTCTTTAATTGGCTCTTAAATAAATTATGAATCAAAATACTAAAAATACGTTTTTTATGTATTTGGGTAATTCAACAATAATGAAAAGTACATTAATAATTTTAAATAAATGTTAAAATTTTAGTACAGTTTGAAAATAAATATATCTTCTATTACAAGTACAAATTAAAATAATTGAATATGATCTTAAAATAATGTACATAATAAGACAAAAATGTACGACTCTGTCTTAAATAAGATTAACATGTTTACATTTATTGATATCATTTGCATTTACGCTATTGTCATTGAGTTTGAATAAATTACTTAATTATTTTATAAAATATTTGAGTTTTAAAATCTTTAAATGAAACAATTTATTAATTTCAAATTTTTAATGTTGTTGACAATAACTTAATCAATAAACAATGTAACTAATAAAAAATCCAATTTTAGAAACCAATTAAGTGAATGTTTTTATCAGCTTCTGTATTAATTTATATATAAAATTTGGGCGCATTTTATTGGAATCGGATGACAAAAACAAAATAATTATTTAAATTTAATAAACGATCTATTTTATTCAAGTTGCCTTGAAAGTTGAAGAACCAGTGTTAGACACATACACTAGTGTTTCAGGGAATGCACCACTCGTTAGTGTGCCTTGTATCTCTTTGGCCAATAAAACTAAGTCCGTATATTACATTTTTTTTTTTTTTTTTTAACGTTTATTGGTTTACAACAAACAGCTTGTACAAAAGTAGCTATTTATGTATTGAGAATTAATGTTAGTGCTAACTCCGATTCAACGGCATCATCGCAAAGTTTGACATTTTTGATAGTATACTAAAGTTTTGTTATACAGATGCTATTTGTATTGTTAAAAGTAAATTGAAAATTTTATTTCAGCCTAAAAACAGATTTCAATTATAAACATTTTTATGTAATGATTTTTTACAACTTTTGACGTATATTATTTCAATAGCAGTATGTTGATTAGTTTACTGCAACTTTTGATAATAAATCACTATCCAACGTCACAATTTATTATTTTTAGCTTAGTAAATGTTGGCTTTACTTTTTACCACACAAATTTAAAGAAAAGCGTTAGTATGACAAGCATATATAAGATATTGAATGCAAATTTAATTGTCAACCAGATTTGTTTGCGTTGGATTCTGCACAATATAACAAACTTTGGTAAATTGGTACATGAAAATGATTACAAAATACAACCGCAGTCCATCAAATGCGGTGTATAACATTTACACAGGTAACAAATCTTAGATTTATTAGTATGAGCCCAAACTACACAGCAGTCGGCTGTATAGGTCTTTCAAAATAATTTAAATCCAACAAAAGTTGTTCGTGGTTGCATTACTTCAAAGCAAATAATAGTTTGTTTCTTTGATATAATTTAACATGTTCTAACTTTTAGAGCAATGTCAAAAAGTCAACTCTAAATGGTGCACAACCATTTGTTAAAAAATTGTCAGTAAAATAAGAAAAACAAACCACCGACAAAGGACCATTCTATACCATGACAATCTAAAGTTACATACATTGGCTCAAACAACCGGCTATTTAACACTATACGTATTTAGTGTTAAATAAATCAGGGCTGTACAACGGATGACCGAACATCATTGTTTTACTCAATAATTTCTAATTGTTTCCTCAACTAAGAACAAACTACGTAAACAACGCTTTTCGACGACACAAGAAGCTATTAATGCATTCAAAAATTAAACTCTAACCAGATTATTATCTATATATTTATAAATATTATCATAACAAACAAAATAATCAAAAACATCAATAATTATAATCAATTCAATACTCCTATGCTAACATGACAATATAATTTTATATTAAATAATAATTTAACATGGTAAAAATTATATGATTAGTTTGTAAATCTAACTGAGAAAAATATGTTTTTAACATGACATGTCAAAACTAAAAAGTCTAAAGTGTCGTTTGTTAAATTTAAATAAGCAAATGAATGAATAAGAAATGAACCAACGGTGCTAAAAAAAGATATAAAATATTGACGTTTAGATTAATTGATAAAATTTTACAGGAACAAACATTTAATTAATACAACTTCTGCCAAAACAATGTTGATTCTTTTTTCGGGCTTATTTTTATATATAACTTAAAAAATGTATTTTACATGATAAAAACACATTGTATAAGCCAGCATTAATTTACGTATTAATAGCTGACACTAACATTACGTTCACAAATTCATATAATATTTGCCATTGATAAATAAATAAAACTCGTAGTTTGTTATATTAGCTTTAATAACTTAATAACTGCTACACATATAATGATAATTAAAATATTAGAAAGGAATTAAATTATAGTTATTTATTCAGTCAGAGATAGTATAGTATAGATATTTTCCAAATAAAACTTGGTCTATCGAATGTTGAAAAATTGAATAAAAACTATATTTTTATAATTTATTTATGTTTAATATGACACAATTTATTTATTTTAAACATTATAATAATGAACAATGTTTTTGGTCAATATGTTATCTTCTAAGATATTAGTAATACCGCCAAATTCAATGTTCCAATTAGAAACAAAACCACTCAAATTATTCATCTAACCACACTTTGACCTTTTGCGTACTTAACACAAAGATTAATACAATTAGTAAAACATAAACCACTAAATAACTTTATCTACTAGTTATTAGAAATTCAATCTTATATTAAAATTTTAACAATTTGGTAATATTACAACAAATTGTTTTAACTGTTGTTGAATATAAATAAATACATTATATTGATGAAAATATTTATCTACAAATATAGCAAAACCAAAATGACAACAAATGTATTAAAATAGTTAAGCGCAATTATAAGCTAATATTTAAAGTAAATACTTTATTATCTCAGATTTGAGATATGTTAAGTAAATTTAAAATTTTTGCCCAAAATATAAAATAAGAGATTAGTAACTCTACAGAAAATCTTCTTTAACTAAGGTAGAAAATAATATTTTCACACACTTTAATTATAAATATATCTATGTTAAGGTGTTTTAAATTTTTTTTTTCGTTTGAATTTCTTAAATTGATAGATTAAAGTTTTGTGTTTGTTATTTTTATACATATTGTAAACTTTTTAAGGGTTTAGGTCAAATAAATTAAAAACAAAAAATAATTAGTGTTTTTAGTATTATTTCATAGAAATTGAGTTAAAATGTTCAAATAAATTTGTTGCGTGTTGTCTTTATACAAACATACTTTTTTACGATTAAGCCTATAAAATTTAAAAAAAATCAAATAAAAAAACTCAATTTAAATTTTTTATAAAAATGTGAAATAAAACATTAAATTGTAGCATTAATAAGTATGAGTTTTTATAATTTATAATCTATTTACTAGTCATTGATATATGTATTATTATTATTAATATTTGTAATCACAAAACTACAGCACAGATTACATACATAGTTTTATTTAATGTAATTAATTACAAGCAAAAACAAGAAACAGTGAATTTAACACTTTCATTAAAATTACCGTTAATTGTTTATGATAAATTATGATGCGATAATGTTGTGGACAGATTTTAAGTTTTGTAATTAGTGACAATTTTTAATTACAAAACTTAAAATATGTTAATTTGAAAAAACAAACCGTTGTAAAATTAATTATTGACGTATAGTGTTCTTAGTATTTATTATTTAAATAAAATATAGACTTTTTAATTATTACAGACTATAGTTTTGATATATTTTATTAGAAATATTATGTTTTTATTTAAAGTAATGTTAAAAATGTATTTAATTTAGATTTTCCTATTACTCTTTTTTGCTAAAAAAATAAAATTTTAAAATATTAATCAATTTAATTAAAAATATTACATATATTGCAAATATATTGAAACTATAGTAAAAAAGATACAAATTAAATTAAAACAAGAACAAACAATTTAGCAGTTAATTTATATACTAATAATGAACGCCGACTTGCAGACATCTTACAAATTTTTACTTTCATCTTTTTTTGATTCCAAACTAGAAAAAAAATGTGTATAATGTTTTAGTTTTGTTTGAGTTTTTGTTCATTAATGTTTGTTTTAATGACATTATTATTAATTATATATAATAAAATGGAAAAACGTTATATATAAAAAGTAATAGATTATAATTATTAAATTAACATATTTTTATAAAACCATATAAAAGCATGTCGCTAATTCTATCAAAAATATATTTTTATTATTTATTATTTTTATTTTTTTTAATTAAATTTGAGTAAAAACACTTTTGCCGTGTCTAAATTTTGTTGACTGTTGTTTTGTAAACTATATCCAAATTTAATGTTAAAATATTTTATAAAACTGTTAAATTTTTAAATTAATTACTTTAAAACTTAAGTAGACATATTTTATTTAAAAATAAGTGTTTCAATAAAATTAAATATGAAAAGTTAAAGATTACAGTTGTTCTCTATCCACCTGTCTAAAACAATTTATTTAATAAATACTATAAATGACTTTGTTAATTATATTATAATATTCTATAATATGTTTGAATGTTAATAATAAAATAAATATGTTGCCCTGCTACTAGTAAGTTTAAGACAATCTTTATGTATTTATGATGTGTATCCTATTTAAATTTTACTTTTAGTCCTTATTGCACGTAAAGTAGAATTAGTTAAATATTTATAATTCTATATTATTTTACAATATATAATCGAATATGCCAAAAATTGACTAAAGTTAACATATACAATACACATATTTTCTTTCATAGCTTATATTTAACAAATTAATGTAGCATTTTATTTATTTTAATATTTTTAATATTTTTTTTTTAAATAATTAAATATTTAATTATGTTTTATAAAAATATTTTTGTTTTGTTACAATTTTTATACTAGTTTTTTTTTAAGTTATTTTCTAATATTTACAAATTCTATTGTTTGACGTTTATTAAATTGGTCATTGTATCAACATTCTATGACACACAATGAATAAATACACATTGAAATAAATGTAAAATTAATAATTATTTTGTTGTTAAAATCTAATTTAATTTGAATAAGTAATAGAATGTATTTTATCAATTAACAAAAAATCAATTTGTTTATGAAAATAATATAGATAAGATAATTAATAATAATGTTAAACTAAATATGCTTAAAAATGTTACACTACATTTTTGGCCGTTATTTTTCTCATAATTGTTATTTATGACTAGATATAAAAAAAAATATTTATATATTATCTTTAACAGTGTATATTTTGTAAAAATATTTAAACATAAACCCCTATAAAAAATGATTAGACTAAAATTTTATATAAATTATTGATTAAAATGTTTTATAACATGCAAATATATCCAATAATGAAGTTTGACGTTAGTTACTTTCTACTCATATTTTTTTATTAAGATTAATTAACTAATAATATAAAGATATATTTGATAAAAATAAAGCTTTGTCTAATCTATTATTGTAAAAAAACAATAATTTTAAAAATACACTATTTATATTTCATATTTACATAAATTACTATTGCATTTACTATACTAGAATTGTTAAAAGTATACTTACTTGTAGGCCGGTTCAATATCCCCATATTTTAAATAAAACACATTTTTTAAATTTTATAGCATATTTAATTTTTAAATACAATTTTTGTCAATGTAATGCATACATTATTGTCATGGCGTAATGCACAATTAAAAATAATTTTTTATTCTTAATGGAAATAAATAATATGAAATAAAATATTTTTCTCATGAAAAATATTTATTACATTAATGATTAATAATAAAAATGACAAATTTTGAAAATACGAATGTAGATAAAAATATCACAATAAATAACAATTCACGCTTTAAGGAATATCAAGAGACTACTAATTTATGAAATGATGGTGAACACAATTTAGATTATGTACAAATGAGAACGGTGAAAAAATACTGATGCGATAAATAAATAATTAATAAATTACTTATTACAATAAAAGTGGTCCTTATTTAACTTAATTTAATATCACAGTCACAAATTTTTAATTTAATGTTTTGTTTATCACAGTTTTGGCCGTCGGTGTTTTTTCGTTTTCCGCTTTTTGTTGCCTGCTTTCTTCTGTTTGCGACTTTTAACATGGCGCAATTTTGAATTTTTCTTCAAATAATTTTTAAGTGAACGTAGTAAACATTCATATGTTGTATTTATATGTTCATCTATTCGTATAAGATCTGTCAAATTTGATGTTTGCGGTATTACAATATTATCTTGTTTAGTTTTTATTTTATTAATCTTGTTTCTTTTTTTATTTTTTGGTCTAATTGTGTCAAAAATTTCACACAAAATTGCTTTTATAACATGTTTTCCCTTTTCCATTAATTCATTCCTATTAATGTGTGAAAAATTATTATCTTGTGTATCCAGTCTTAGTTTTATCGCCTCTTCATATTTCATTCCCAGTTCGACAAATTCTTTGTAATAACTTTCCATAGTCATATTCTTAAATTTTTTTGGAGTAATTGAGTAGTTTTTTGGTCCGTAAATTTCTTCGATCCTTTTGCGGGTAGTGACGTTAAACTCGCGAACGTATCGATTCACTGTGAGGGTAAGTTTGTTGATACTCCTTGTTGTCCTTCCTGGCTTATTCGGGGTGTAATTGCAAGGGTTCCACCAGATACTTTGGTGGTTATTTGATGCAAGCATGCAAGGGGTTATTAATGTTCCAATAAGAACGATGAAAAATAGTGTTGGTGGCTGGTTATCTGTAATTTCAAATTGTTTTGTATTACATAAGATTGCATTGCAAACAAGTAAAATAAATGTGTATGTATGTTTCATCGTGTGACTCACATGTAAATCGCGTGACAAATTTTGGTAACATATCTAATGCAATTCGAGGCACATCAGACACATGAGGATGGCACATATAGCACACAGGTGGATAATTTGCGAGGCGCGGAAGGTACCGCGGTTGCGGACAGACTGCGGTCTCAGCACCCGCATTGAGCTCTCCGGACCGACATACCTTCAGACGTTATTTATTGTCGGCTGTATCCGGATCGTTATGAGATCTATCCCTGTTTACCTCTATCGATAATTAAACTAGATCGTGATTATATAATACACATCCTTCATGCGTCTGATTACCAAAATATGTTTATTTAAATAGAATTACCTTTTACTGCCATTTAATGGATAAACTTTCAGCCACTAAAGTATAATATATTAATATGATCTTATTATCACGCACTAACTATTCAGATAGGCAGTAAAATTATGCTGCGACTCCATTGACTCATCATTATATAGTACATAGTTAGAACCCCACCATTTAGTCTGATCAACCGATCGCGACGTCAGTTAAAAAAAATAATACTAGCGACAAAACACTTCTTTGTAAATAATCAACCTACTAATCAACTATAAACATAACTGGGAGCTAGCCGGGGTGACGTCATGTTGGACATTTGATTCGCCTTAGGTTTGATCGCGATCCACCTGCATCTCAGGTATCAATTTCATTGATAAATAAAGGCCAAACGTACAGCTACTCTAATTTCTACGAAACAAAACTAAACGCTCGTAAATGAAGATGCGGATGTTTAGGTGAACGTCATTGTCACTGCATCACAACTTTGTACTGACGCCAAAAATGTGTTTCTTTAAGCGTCATGCAGAGACTGTCTGATGAAATAAACAAACGCACAAAGATTTAATACATTAATCATTTCTATAAATACATTTACACTATCAAATATTATTCGGTGAGTATTTTAAAGCACTGACCACTCTCGGCGAAAGTTCACGTTTAATAGGATTCGGAACTGCCGGTGATACATCCTTAAATTAAATTAATACGCTTGCGCGCCAGATTAGATTTAATATTTCTGTTTATTAACCCCTTAAGCGGCTCGATGTATTAGACGAAGTGACTCGCGTAGTGGGCACGTAATTTTGTCGCTAGCGTAAATATTCGTCATATCCATTATATAAAATTATTTGATCGTCATGTCCATTGACTTTTATTTTTTGTACGACATACCCATTAACTTATATTTTTTGCAGATCATTTTTATTTATTATTTTTCTTAATAATATGTATTACATTTTACTAAACATTTATTTAAAAAAATATATAAAACTTTTTTATATTATTTTATTTTATAGTTATATCAGGTCAAAACAGAAATTAAAAAATACAGAAAGGTAAACATAATATTATAATTATTCACAATAAAACAAAAACGTATAAATTATTCTTTGGTATAACTATTATAAACAATAATTCATTCTTTTGTGTGATAAGTTTGAAAACATGGAGCTGGACATAATCCTGTTTTACAATCCTCGCACCAATACTTTGACTCCTTTCGAACTCCTTTTTTATAACAAACATGACAGCGTTTTGTAGGTTTAGCTTTAGTAGTTGGTGGTATAAATGACGGAAAATGTCTTTCCAGAAGTCTAGACGGCTTAGGCGTTTTAGATCTTCTTGTAGATAAATTTCTTCTTACAGCATATTTTTCTACAATTGCTTCCCCAAGATCTAGTATAAAATATAATCTTTGTTTTTTTCCTCCTAACTCTTTATAGATTCTGTAACAGTTCAAAGTTGTCATGTCTAGAAAATGACGAAAAATTTTCATATAATATTTTTTTAGTCTATTTCTTGCTGATGAATAGTACTGCAAATTGCTGTCAGCTAGATCAACTCCTCCCATGTTGGAATTATAATCTAAAGCAACTTCTGGCTTTTCAACTAATCCTCCTCCTCTAACTGGTACAGGTCTTCTACGGTCATCATGCAAACTACTTGCAAATATCACCTCTCTTTTATCATACCATTTTAAAATCATTTGTTTTCGCCTGTACATTGCAATATGTTCTCCCTTTTTTAGCTTTTTACCTTTTACTTCTGCAGGTATATTTGTGCGATTTTTTCTTATTGTACCAACACAATCTGTACGTTTTTGCGCCAGCTTATCTAACAAGTCTATATTTGTGTAATAATTGTCTGTATATAAACAATATCCTTGATTCAACAAGGGGTGTATTAATTCTAATACAATTCGTGAAGAGATTGGTTCATCGGGATAGAGTGAATCTCCATATATGGTACTTGCACCAGTATACAAAAAAAAATTATAGACATATCCGCTTGAGCTTTCGCATAAGGCAAACATTTTTATCCCAAACCTTCTCCGTTTGGATGGAATATATTGTTTATAGGAAAGGTTACCTTTCCATCCAATTAGAGATTCGTCAATTGCAATTTTTTTTTTTGGAACGTATATAGACATAAACTTACTTTTTAGGTAATTTAAAATTGGTGCATTTTTATATAATCTTTTTGTAGTTTGACCAGTAAATTCTTCGTTATTACAAAAGTGTAAAAATTTTTGTAGTAAGAAAAAACGTTTTTCGGAAATTATTCGAGCATAAAACGGTGTTTCAATACTTTCACGTCTAGTAAAATATAATTTACTATCGGGTTTTGAATCAACTCCTTAAATAAGCAGCAAACCTATGAATGTTCTTATTTCATTTATGTTTGTTTCGTACCAAGAATTAGTTCTAGATTTTGGTTTCAAATTTTCTATGTTTTTATCTATGTATTGTCTTGCATATCGGTTTGTTTCATTTACAATTATTTCTATTAGTTCGTCGGTAAAAAATGCTTCAAAAATACCTAATATATCATCTTTTGAAAGAGCAATTTGAACGCCAGAGTTCCCTGTAAAAGGAAATGAAGGTCGCGGAATGCCTGCAGAAGTCCATAATACATCAATTGGCGTAGGTGTTGTTGTTGCACCACTATCCGAGTTGTCATCTTCACTATCATCGTCTGTCCAATCACTGCTATTATTTTCTTCTTCAGAACTCAAATCTATATCTTCATAGCCATCAAATTCAGAGCCGCTACTATCGTCACTTCCGTCCTCCACGTTTCTTTTTGACATCTATAAATTATATATTTATAAATACAAAATAAAATCAAAAAATATCAAATATTATTATACATATATAAAATTTATTCAAAGTACAAGATGTATTAGGTATTTGAGGACAATCTTTTTTCTTGGTTATGTTCCATTCTAATAAATTTCTATCCTAAAAATTATTATTTGCATGAAGTGATTATCAAAACTTACCTTAAATAAAAATAGATTTTTACACTTTTTGAATCACAATAATAATAAAATATTGTAATATGAATGATATAATATAACTAAGTTAACGTGTTGAAGAGCACAAAAGCAATGATGTTTATATTATGTTTTCTACATCGTAAATAACTCGGCGACAAAACAAGTTGTGACTTGCAATGCACACATCCCTTTTCTATTAGTAGGATTGATTGCGCGAACATATTCGACATATACATTAAGAAAACGAAGTAAATTCAAGATGCGAATATATTCGTCAAGAGCGCTACATAATACAATAGACCATGACGAATATATTCGACTTAACCGCTTAAGGGGTTAATGTACATAACAACTTTTTTTAGTACTTATATATACAAAAGATATAAATAATATTATTATTTTCTACAGCGGGAATCACCTAATAAAAATACCAATAATTAAAGTTTAATAAAAAAATCTTATCATACCTAATAAAAATACCTTGTTTAACTTGAACTAACCTAGCACAATTTAGATAATATATATTATGATAATGTAAAATATTCAAGGTCGTTATGCGTTAATAAAAATACATAACTCACTACAGGTAAATTACCTTACATTTGCCAAGTTCACATTTACAATTAATATTACGTTCATATTCTATTATTAACTTAGAACTTTAGAATACATAAATAATTATACGTTTCAATATTCAACTTAGATTTTAAATAATTGTGTTCAAGATGTAAACCTTTCACGCGGAAAGCGCAGGTCATGGATCTGTCAGTCTAGTACATACAATATGCATAGGAGATTTTAATATGATTTTTTTAAAGCTATTCAATTGTTGCTAATCCTGATTTTAAAAACGGTATTGCAGAATTTTCTATTCAACCTTAAATTCGAGGAAACTAAGCTATGATGCTTGAAACAATAGCATTGTAGTCATTGGGAAAACGTGAGTCAGATGGTTATACCATTTCTTCGGTTCTTATTTTATTCTTTTAATTTTGGTATACATGAATAATAATAAATACAATAATAACATCTATTTCTTGGCATGTGTGGGGTTAAGCGGGAAAACCTTGCTAGTCAGCATTGCGTAAGAACGAGAAGGATACACAAGAAAACAAACATGAAAATCAATCATTTTAGTAAAATAATTATGTTGTAAAAAATTAGAAATAAATATTTGGTTAAATATTTCTATATCAATTTTTTTTAATTCAAATACTTTTTTAAAATATTATTTAAAAAAATGCATAATTTCTATTGCTATTATTAATATAAAAGTAAAACAGTTACGACAATTAGTTTTATAAATCATATCTGGTTTAACCAAGCAATTAAATTGTCTTAATATTAATATTACTACAATTATGCACACAGTTTAATTAATTAAATATTACAATTATTTTGCCTTGAAATTTGACTCAAAAATCCAACAACTCTATATTTTTTCCATTTACGTAGGTTATTTTTCCACAAATCCATTCATCGTGGAAATTCTAATACGTATTCCAGATTTATTTTAATGAATATAAATAACAAAAGCTTTCATATATGTAAATATCATTTAAATCTCGCGTTAGTTCAATTACAGATTGCTTCAATTACAGAATATAGCATGTAAGTAAGAATGTAATTTCAATTAATAAACCAAACTATGAAATTGTGTTATAAGTATGTAATAAAATTATAACTAGATGCATAAAATTAACATTTATAAATAATATGCTAATTTAAACAACGCAAATGTAAATACAAATTATTATAAAATTATACATATATTTCTCCTCAGGATAAATAATGTATGTTAACCAATTTTTTATGGATAATTTTATAACATTAAAAAATGTTCTATATAATAAGTCAATACGATTAAATTAAATTTACATTATAAACTTTGATTGTTTCTAATCATACAAATATAAATTGAATTTACAAATTAAAACATTATATGGGCAATTCTAATTCAATTTAAAAGGACGAGAGCAGGAAGAGGGGAGGGAAAATAAAACCTTTAAAATTTGCTTTACGATTTTTTAGTTTTTTTGTGGTTTTTTAACTTTGACTTTAAAAAATTGCATTTTTTTTTTAAATTGCAGTTTTAACTTAAAAAAAATTACTAGTGATATCAATCAAATTTTTTTTGGAGGATCCAAATCAAGCTCCATTTTTAGTCAAGTCAAGTAAACCATGTCTATAAGCGGCAAAAACCATAGAACCAATTTTTTGTTTTCAGTAGGCTGTGAAAAAAGTAGCATTTTTAGATTTTTTTTACTTAGAAAACTTAAGAGTCTAAAACTGCAAAAATAGGCTTATTTTTCAACACAAACTTTTAAAAATACTTATTTAGCAGCGTTTAGAAGAACTATACACTAAATATTATTAAAAATTTGAGTTTTACAAACAATTCTACATAAAAAATAGCTAGTGTCGTGCTTATCGGGCTTAAAAAAGCCCATCTAGAAAAAAAAATCCTTTTCTTAAATTTTTTTTTAAATATTGGAAAGACATACGTTATAAAATACTAATCAACTCTATTTAATTTAGATAATCTTAATATACAGCAATGATTAACAAATCTGGCATTTTTTAAGTCAAAACAAAAAATTACAAAAAAATATTTAGAGGCAAACGCAACATACTACCGTGGCACAGTTATTGCAAATAAGTCAACAACAAATTTAAATCTGATTACTATACTATACACTATACTAAATATTTTTAAAGATATATTAACAATAAAGTTGATCCAGAGAAGATTATGTAAAAATAATTTAGATATACTTGGATTTTGACTTTAGTTTGAACAGTATAAAGTTTTTATAGTTAAAATTTAAGTTAGGAGAGATACTTCTAATTATGTTAATTGTTTTAAAATTATGCTACAACTTTAAACTTAAAAATTTTCAGCTATATTTGCCAATATGGTTTTTAAAAAGTATAAAGTATAAAAGATCCTATAGCATCTGCAAAATTATGAATAAGACTTTTAGTTGTTTAAAAAAGTTATTAATCTAAACCAAAAATAGAAAAAGCAAAAAAGTAAAATCTAGCAGCAAAACATTATATGATTTTAGAGTCAAAGTTAAAACTATCAATTTTAACTTTTAAAAGAGACAGATGTGCAAGATTTCCTCCATTTTTGTCTAAAGTAGAATTCCATTTATAACTAACAGAATATCTATTGTCAATCATTTTAATCAAAATATATTTTTTTTATGTATTTAATTTAAAAAAATAATTACCGGTATTAAAGATACAGCAATAGAAGATTTAGCATAGAGTTGGATAATCTTTTTTTTTGTTTGAATTAGTAACTAAACTGCTTTAGTTATTTTGAAAAAGAAAACATTTTGAACTACTTTGTTTATGAAAAAAATTACTTTATCTAGTATTGTATTAGTAATTTTATTTTAGTTTGTATTTAGATTGTCGCAATGTATTTTTAATATTAGTTGGTTTGAAATTATTGCTGATAAATTTGTTAATTGTTTTTTATTAAGTAATTTATAATAAATTAAGTACAAATACATTTGTTTTGGTTCATTAACAAAAAATAGATTGTTGTAATGTTTTTTTTTTTAATATTAATTTGATCGGAATTATTAATGATAAAAAAACATTTATTTTGGTTTATTAACAAAAAAATGGTTGAATGGTTTTTGTAGCAGTTTCTGCTGCAATATGTGGATTTTTGAAATATAATCCATTACCAAAAACAAAAATATTAAAAAAAGTTTTATTTTTGCTATGTTTATATTAGAATTATAATAGATAAAGCGCGATGAGTAAATGATTGTAATTTTTTGAAGCATCTTAAATAAAAAATATAAAAAATCTAATAATTTTAGTTTATCAAAAAGTTTATTACGAGAAAAATGAGTGTGTTGCTGACTAAGTTGAGTAAGATTATAAAAAACAACAAAAACAATAGATTATTGGCCGAATAATGTAGTAGAAAATGAGTGAGTGAACAAATTAGTATTATGTACATTAAAATCTTCAATCAAAATAATGTTTGCTTTTTTTATAAATATTTTAAATAAACCTGTCAAAATTGTTATCTATCTTGGTTAACAAAAAAATTTAGATTTGTTTTAGCTAAGGAGCAATTTATGCCAATTGCAAAAAATGTCATATCGGAAAAATTTTGTTGAAGAAGATTATTACCAAAGCCCAACATTCTGTTTTGAGTTATCAGTCTTGCCTGTTGTTTGCAGAAGTAGGCACAAACATATTGTTATTAACAAATAAATGTTTGATTTTATAATCCAAATCTTCTACATTAAAACTATCTGGATATCCATAGTTTAAAAATAAACTATATATATTATATATACTATATAATGCTGATAAACAAAATTTAATCTTATTGTATTGTATATTTATTGATCACCAATTTGTAACTATAATTAATAAATTTGTTAACAACAAAAAAAATAAATTAATTAATAATAATAATAATAAAATACGTTTGGTCCACAAATTATCAAAAGGTTGAATTAGTCACCATTTTACCCTAATTTAAAGACAAATGACATATAGGCAAAATATCAATTTTTGGTTTACCAACACTTGCGTGGGTAAGCAGGGCAGAACACTACAGTTGAAACAATTGACTCACAATCAATTAACTGACCTAAAAATTAGATTTTTTCTTTCTCTGAATATCATTTGTTTTTAAATTGGAGATATAGTAAAGTTAAGTCTTTTTCACTAGTTTTTATTGACTTGCATTTATAAAACTGAATGCACCGGCTCACTCACCCAACTGTTTGTTATCACAAAGTTAGATTTAGTACTCTTTTAGCCTACTTTAAAGACATGACATTTACAGAAAAATGAAATTTAAATTTCTAGATTACTGACACTGGTAAGTAAGCGGGGCAGGTCAGATAATGCTATTTACCAACAACCATTAAATGCTTGTTATTGAAAAGATAGATATGTCAATGGGTAGGTAAACTTAAGGCAGTTCAAAAATATATACATTTTTATTATTTTTAAATTTGGTCACAAAATTTATATGGTTTTAAATTTTAGAATTATTTATATTATAAGTACTCCTGACTTATATTACATCAATTTCAAATGTTTTTATTAAATTTTATTTTAGACTTTTATAAATTTCAATTTACATAAAGTCTGATAATAAATAGATATATATATATATATATATATATATATATATATATATATATATATATATATATATATATATATATATAATATATAATATCTTTATTTATAAAAGAAAATCATTACAAAATACTATAAAATAAATGTATACATTTTTGTGTAAATAAACAAATATAAAATTCTTTTACAAAATGGCCATCGACCGTAATCTTTCAGCCTAAGTTAGGTTCATATTTGATAATGACAACAACAAAAACAAAAAAAAAAAAGTGTTAGACGTCAGTTTTCAGGGAGAGGATAATTTGGAATAAAGGTTGAGTTGGAGTTTTAAATTTTGATGTGACTAGTGGATTTTTCAGTATAAATAAATCAATAAAAATTTCGGTGTTTTTGGCATTATTGGCAAACTTTATTTGGAGCTTTCTCAGCCGTTTGCTTAATGGGATTATCTTTGTTTTTGTATATAATAGCTCATTGGAGGGATTATGTAGAGGGTTGTTGGGATGGCGGATTTTAGTGATGGAGCGTAGACAGGCTCTTTCAGCAATATACAAATGATTAAGGGTAGGTTTGGTGGAATTTAAAAACAGTATATATGCATAATCCAGTAGAGAGCGACAAATAGTTTTATAAATATGTGTTGCACATTTAGTGTTAATGCCAGCGTTTTTGTATGTTAGCGAACGAAAATGTTTTGCTCTACTGATTATGCTAGCTTTAATTGATCGGGTGTATGTATTAAATTTTAGCTTAGTGTCAAACTATATCCCCAAGTATTTGCATATCTGTGACGGAGGAATTAGTTGTTGGATTATAAATAGATTTATTGTAATTTTAGCAAATGAATATAGTTATTTTTTAAAGACAACAACAATACGGCAAATAGTCTAGATATCTCAAACTTGTAATTTATTACAACAAAGATTGTAAAAAAGTATATAACTGAAATCTTTTCAACACGTTCAACTTTTATTTTAAAAAACCAATGTTTTAATGTTAAAATTTAAGTTTCAAATCAAATGTTTAATTAACACATTTATTGATAGAGGTATAGAGATCTAGATGTATTTAGAAAACAAAACTTTTACAACAGACGTAAATAGCATTTAGTCTAGCGTATACAAGGTTAGTCAAAATTATTAAAACAACTAAATAAATCTCTAACAATTTAAAAAAAAAATTGTTTTCATTTAAACAAGCTTTTGTTTAAATATATTAAAAAACAACAAGAAAATGTTTATTTTATTATAAAAATTTGATAAATTAATTATTTCCTTTAAACGTTTTTACATTTTTTTTTTATTTTAGTATAATTTTATGTATGTAAAAATATTCAAAGTAATTAATAAAAAATGTAAAAGTATGCAAAATGTTCTTTGAAAAAAATAAGTTTACCATTTTTTTTAATAAAATGAGCACCTTGAATATTTAAAATATATTTAAACGATAGCTTGTTTAAAGCAATTTTTTATTTTTTTTTATAATTAAAGAATAATTCTTTAGGTGTTTTAGTAATCTTGACTAATTCTGTACATTAACAGCTAAGTATAACATAAAAATAAAAGATATTTTGATAAAATTTTTTAAATGTTATTTTTTAAATCAAATTATTTGCTGGTATCAAAATAATATAAATAAAATAAAAGTTTTAAATGTATGCAATTTTATTTATTACAAAAATTTTGCAAAAATCATTTGGTATTTTTGAAGATATTCTGTATGTATTTTTTTAATGTAATTTATTATAAAATATATGTATTTAACTTTTCTTTAAACCACATTTTTTTAATTTTTTTACACAGTATATATTGAATTACAACGTTTAGATTGCCAATTGATTTTTTGTCTAAAATTATTTTGTTTTTTAATATGTACACAACCTGTAAAAAATGCCTTTGTTTGAGGTTAAATATCTAAAACTGTATCAGATTTTTCAAAATTCTACTAAAACAAACTATTAGAATTATTACTAACACAAACGTTGCAAAACATAAACATTTTTGCAATTTGCTGCAATAATTATAAACTTTAAATTGCAACGATAGTTATAAAACAAAAGCGACAACCCAAAAATGCGTAATTGTAAATTTTTTATTATACATTAAATTGTTCTATATGTAAGAATTTTAATATGTACTTTTTTAGATAATAATAATTTTTTTAAGTTTCAGATTGAGATTTGACTATAAATAGCATAAACGTAAACTTATCATCACTGGTGTTTTGCTTTTTGCAAATCCCAGTTTTTTTGATTGTTTATCCTTTTCTACATTTTATTGTATCTTTTTTTTTTTAAATTTCAGAATTGTTTACTTCTTTTTTCTTTTTTCTTTTTTCTTTTTTCTATTTTTTTTTTTTTTTTTTTTGAGTTCGCATTTACCATTTCTTTGATCACGTTCTTCAATAAACAATTTTTTTTAGTGCATGTCTTACCCATCTTTTTTTTTACTTATTAATTCTAAATCTTGTCTGATTATTTAATGCTTATTAATCTACTTCAAAGCAACATGTTGAATGTTTTTATGCGTTTTTGATCTATGTTTCTTATTGTCTACTTGCTACTCAAAATCTTATTCGCTCTTAAAAAAAAAAATGTTTTATGCCATTATTTCTTTCTAGCTTTTCTATTTGATTGTCATTTTAGTACCAAAGCACGTTCACATACAAGTCAATTTCTTTTGCTTCACCAAATTTTATCATTTTTGTCTTGTTATTGTTTATACTCTGTTTATATATTGAGTCCATTTCTTCAAGCATTTTTAGTCTTTTTGTGCTTTCTATAAACAAATTCTTTTCCTTGTGCTTTTACTTGCTATAATTTCTTCGGCTTATACATTGAACAACGTTGGTAATAAACAAACCCGTTTTATTTTTTTTTTTATTTAAAACTACTTGGTCTTTTTATTATTTAACCTCATTGTTGTTTGTTGTCTTATATACAAATTACTCTCAGTTTCTTATTATTTCAAAACACAGTAGTGAAATGCTTTTACTGAGTCTGTAAAAGACACACTTACACTGTTGTTTTTTTATAAGTATCTTTTTTTAATTGTTTTAACTATACCAATTGCATTTCTTGTCTCGATCTCTTTTCTGAATCTAAATTGTTTTTTTTGTTATATTTTTCATAGGTCTTTTATTTATTAGCTTCAACAAGATGTTTTGCTGCATGTACTACCAAGTTGATTGTTCTATACTTCTTAGACTTTTTCTTTTTTTTTTTTGCTATCGGGGTTATTTATGTTTTCAAAAAATTAATTTGTTGCAATCATATATATATATATATAATTACATAATAATGTTCTTTTATTCTTTTTTTGAAGATATTTCACTAATTCTAGATGTATTTCATTCACCCTTGAAAGCTTTCAAAGCTTATATTTTTTAGAGCTGACTTTTATCATAATAGTTTCACCTATAATGATTTTATTTACAAACTTTTTTGTTTACATAGGTTATGTGGGTGTATTAATATACTTTTGTTTACGTATTAAATTTTTTTGGTTTTTTATTTTGCTTTATAAAGATTTTCTCAGAATTCTTTCCGTCTATTTAAAAACTTTTTTTACTTTTAATATATTTCCTTGTTTGTCCTTAATTTCTGTGCTATTTTATTTTGATTTTCTGTCCCAGTTTGTTTGATTAATTAAGTTATACACTTATTACCAAACTATTGATGGTTTTATTGTTTTTTTTTTCTATGTTCTGTATTAACACTTCTATATTTTTCTATTCTTTTTGTGATTTGTGCTTTAAATTTCTTTTTTTTTTTAAATTTTAGTTATTATTTTGTGTGTTACCTATTTACAATAAATTTGCCTAACTCGTTATTTATTTTTTTCACAGTCTTGTTTGTCTATCCTTTTTAGCTTTTCCAAGTCTTACTTTCTTATTATTGGCGCACTTTTTACTTTTTTCAGCATTAAACCCAAAACTGCCTTCAAAAATATATGGTCACTGTGTATATCTGTCTTTGGTAACTTGCATGCTTTTTTTACTCCATTCCTAAACCTCTTTTCAATCAAAGTAAAATTTATTTAATTTTTGTATATGTCTGAAAGTGCCATCGAAGTATACAGTTCCCTCTTCTGGTTTGTAAACCACGTGTTTGCAACTATCAGTCTCTTTTTACACATAAGTTATAATTATATAAATCAAATACTACTGATAGAGCTACACTTTCGTTAAGGTAGTTGCGACGCCCACATTTAAGACGAAATGATAATATTAAAGTTTGCAACTTGCAAGCTACACTGCATTCAAACCGCAATAAATTGCATCAACATCAATCACACAAATTATTTATTATATATATAAGTTTAATTCATATCAACAAGTCCTGATCACGCTGTTATGATGATACCGCAGCGACGTAATAATATTAGTAACTATATTATTACGTCGCTAGTTAATTATATTAAATATTACACTTATATTCAGAAATAGGTTTTCTTTTCAACGGAGTAGTGTATGCAACTTCAAATTGATAATCTAAAATTCTTCATGCAAGTTTTTAAAATATTTTTTAATAAAAATAAATAATGTGCCAGCAATAACTGAAATGTGTTTTAAAAATTCTTTAATGTATTAAACAAAAATTTATAATAAAAATTAATTTACCATTTATCTAAAATAAAAATTAATTTACCAAATTTTGTATGTAACCACTACACTACTAGGTAGTAATAATAATAATAATTTATTATTGTAAACTATTATTAAATTTATGTTAATTAAGACGAGTCAGTAAAACATTTTTTATTTATGTTATTTATGTTATGTTGTAAATAATAATTTTATTTAAAATGCTGTGCTACATCTGACTTTTTGTAACTAAAATGTATATTTTGAAGAAATTATTATAATGTTGCCAGTTAGTTTTTCAGGACAACTTTTTGATAGAATTCTTGACTATTTTTTTTTTGGAAATAACTCAAAAATCAAATTTTGGTTAGTAGATCTTATTACATTAAGATTATTAAGTAGACAAAATACAATAATTTTGGAAAAGAAAGTTGAAATTTGGCACAAAAGAAAACATAAATTAAAAATTGTTGTTTAAATTACATCTGTAATAAAAAGTAATTCAATTTGTGCGTTTTTTTTTTAATTTTGCATATCAAATATCAGTTAGAATTATTATTATTTATAAAAATGATGAAATAACAATTGTTGTGCATAGAACAAAAAAAAGTTTTGAAATTTATTTAATACAAAGTACGTTGTTGTTTTTGCGTAACTTTAAACTATGCTTAAGTTTGTAGTATTAAACAATTTAAATTTTGCTCTCCAATATAGTTTGATTTTATAAAATGTCAATTAAATGAGCAGATACACAAAAACAGAAATGAGTACCATGTTTTTATAATCCATCTGTGCTTCAATATACAAAGTTGAACATTTTATTTTAAAAATTATTTTTTATATTAAAATTACAAAGTTACGTAGTTTGTGATTATAATTACCCATATGCGTCACTTATAGTAAACAAATTATAATCACCATATATGGGGTGTACATTAATTTGACTTAAAGAATTGTTCACGCTTGTTTGTCATAATTTAATGAAACAATTACTAAAAATATCATACATTTTTCCATGTTACAGAAAAGCAATTTCTAAAATATAAATTTAAATTGCTGAATTATATGTAATGATTAGTAAACTGAAATGATAATATTATATACATATATACTATATACAACTATTGTCTTAAATTATGTATAATATACAATAAATTGTAAGTATTTATTTAGAATAACTTTAAAACAGATACATTCATATTAAAATAAATAAAAGTAATTACATATAGTAATAAATAGTAATAATAATTAAAAAAAAACATAATGATCTAAAATTAACTTAATACTATAATCATACTCATGGGCAGAAAGACTTTGGTCAATAGCCTTTTTCATATTCATATTCATACTCATTTCTACCTTACTTTTATATATGTTTATTTAAAAAAAAAATTTTGTATGTGTGTATATGAAATAAATTTGTTTACTACTACTAGTAAAATAAATAAAATAATATGAGATAATATGAGATAAACTACAGCATCTACAGTTCCCGGCAGTTAATACCTAGTCACTACTCCTTACATTTTTTCCAAATTAGTAGTAGTTTTTGCCGTCAAAAACTGCAAATACGTTGGTTTAAAAGCTCCAACAGATTTATTTTATTTAATTTTTTTATGTTATTTAAAAAATGAAGTTGTTTGTTCGGGTTGGGTAAATATGGAAATAATTATTTAATGGCATGTTTAAGTAATCTGGAAACAGTTTGCTTTTTAATTCAAAGATAGATATAAATGTATTTATTTTTATATGGTCTTTAGTTGATATTTATTTAAAGTTGATAACATTACTGTTATTAATGTCTACATTTTAAAATTATTTAACATACACAACTCTGCCTGCATAGTTGTTGGGTGAATTGAATAGCTTAACAACTATGTTGCCGATCCCAAGCCCGGATAAAAGAGCAGAGATTGAGGGCAAGGCTAGCACCCTACCCAAGGTAAAAAAAAAAACGAAAAGCTTACAGAACCCAAAATAAGCCTCGTAACAGGAAGGAAACAAAAATGACAACCTCAACGCAAAAAAGGATAATAAGATTACACACAATAAGATTTGTCACGTGGAACATTGTCTCATGAAACAAAAGTGATCAGGAAATTATACAAAAATTATAATCCCACAAAATTGAAATATGTGCTCTGAGTGAGAAAGGGAATGGAAAACGTTTCATAAAAATTTGCTTAATAAACAGCAAATTAACAACACGTACTTTGATCACCCCTTTTCAACACAAGATTACTTGGTCAAATACAAAAAAACGCAACTCTCTAATCGACTACATTATAATAAATAGAAAAATTCAACCCAAAAAAGAGATGTACGCACTTTGTCATCTGCCAACGTCGGGTCTGACCATAAACTGGTTCTAGGAAAAATAAATTTCAAAACCGACGAAAGAAACACTGGGTAAAAAAATAAATAAAAAGAAACAAAAATACAAAACACCCTGGTTCTACAAAAAAGTGAGCAATTTGGAAAAGTTAAGAAAAGGGCGTTTTTAACTATAAAAGTCCACAAATACCTGAGTCTAGAAAAAATTATGTAAGATCAAGGAACAGAGTAAACCAAGAAATAGACAACATCATGAAAGAACACTTGGAGAAATTCACAAAAAATATAAAATACGACCTATACGGCTCCCAAAAGAAAATCTAGAAAATGGCAATAAAACAAAGAAAAGACATAAACGAGTTTTTAACATCAACGATATTACAGAACAACAATGAAGTGAACATTTTGCCAATTTATATGGAAAAAGCAAAAAAGGAAACCTTTACACAAAACAACAACAAAGAAGACAATGATGAAAGGGTCCAAAAAGAAGTCTACATAAAAATAAAAAAGCTAAAAAACAGAAAGGCGACAGAACTTAATGAAATCTATGATAAACTTATAAAATGTAGAAGATCAACACTACACATTTGGCTACTAAAGCTTTTTAAGAATATAATAACAATAGGAGAGATAACGGCAACATAGAAAGATAGTCTGCTACTGCCAGTATTAAAAAAAAAACATGAAAAAACCGGAAAACTTTAGGAGCATTAGCCTAATAAATAAAGTTATTAACGGTAATAACAAAAAACAAACTTAAAGAACAAATTGTTATAACAAAAGAACAAAAATAATTGCAGTACCACAGATGCAACATTTATTGTCAGACAAATAGTAAAAAAATTAGTAGAATACAACAAATCCGCATATATAAACTTTGTGGACCTAAAAGTGCTTTTGATCAAATAAAACGCAATGACATACTAAAACTGCTAGTAACACAAAACGTAAACCCAGAACTAATACAGCTAATCGAGGAAATTAATAAGAACAACAAAACCGTAATCAAAATGACGAAAGGCGTAACACAGAAAATACCTATAAGTCAAATACGTCAAAAAAATTTACCCTAAGTTGTTTAACATGGACATGGATAATATAATATGCAAAGTAAAAAAAAAACAAGAAGTTTACAGAATGGGACCAAACAAAATTACCATAATATGTTTTGCTGATGACGCGGTACTGATAGCCGACAACGAAGACGATCTGCAAAAGCAACTCCACACTTTTAACAACACAGCAAAAACGTACAATGTTCAAAAATCAACAAAAAAATAAAAATGGATGGTAATTAGTAAAAACCAACAAAGATGCAAATTAGAAGTCAACGGCACAAGTATTGAACAGGTGTTGTCAATTCAGTACTTTCAAATCAATATTACCAGTGATAGAAACATATCAGAGGAAGTAAAAAGACAGACAAGGAAAGCACTGAAAGTTAGTAGCCGAATAAAGAAATCCATATAAAAAAGACTACTAAGAACAAAATAAAAGTATATAAGACAGCTGTGAAACCAATACTAACTTACGCTGCGGAGACCCGAGCAGACACAAAAAGAACATAACAGATAGACAATGTAGAATTTAAGACAATAAGGTTAATAAAGAACATAATACTCAAAGACAAACAAATAAATAAGAGTATTAAAAAAAAATGCAGCATACAGAATGTTAACAAATAGATTGATACAAGAAAACAAAATAGAATGGGATTAGATAAATTACCCAAAATTTGCAAGATTAACAAACCACACAGCAGAAGACCACCGGAAAAACCAAAAAAAGAAATGGCTACACAACTTATTAACTACAACAACAACAGAGACAAAATAAGAAGATGACAAACAAAAGTATTCTTAGTTAACAGAAAAAAAAAAGAAGAAGAATATTGTGCAAGAATATTGAGGCTTGATTAATATTTTTACAAAGGTCTGCAATGCAGAAGCGCAAACAGTACAAAGTCTATATGTATTTCAAAACCAGAAGGAAAAAAAAGTTACAAATAAAATTAAGTAAATAATGACAAAACTGTACTTTTTTTCCAAAATCATGTCAATACTTTGCGGTGGGGCCTAAAAATCTTAACTAAGCTACTATCATTAACTTATTTTTGTTATACGCTTATTTAATAAATACTTTTTTATTATTATTTAATTGGGTATTTTATATTTATCTGTTTATTTAATTATCTAAATGTTTGAATATTTAGAACAAAAAAATGACGTTGCTAATTTAAAAAATAATCTACTCTACAATTATTTTTTTTTGCTTTTACCAATACTACCAGTTTTGGCTTTATAATGGCTGAAAAAGTTTCTGCGTTACTTAATTAACTGTAAACACTAAAATTTGACAGTAGTGACAAATTATAATAAACTTTAAATATTCTTTAAACTTGCTTTGCTTATTCGTGCTGTTAAAGTTTATTTTTGGCTCTTAACGCACTATGTTTTATTTGTAACAGTTTCAAATCACGACTATTCTAAGCTATAACGACTTAACAATAGTAATACCTTATTCACGGTATATATAAAAAAAAACATTTACATCTACATCATTCTGTATATAAATTACGATGAACTACAAGCAATATTACAATTACACAAACATATATAAACAAATATTAAATAACAAAAGCATGAAAAAAAATTTGATATATAAAAACAAGATATAAAATTATTCATCAAGACATTTTAATTGACTCTTAAAACTACATTTTAAAACACAAAATAAATCAATATTATCGGAAAAACTATTCGCAATTCTACACATTCTACCATGTGGATTATTAAATCCATAATTAGTAGAATGTATAGATTCTCTAAATAATGGAAACTGTATAGTTCGGCAATTATTGTTAGGAACTTGAAATAGAAGAGTTACTAGTAACTGTTGGCAATTAATCTCGGACATCATTAGTCCACGTAAAAATTATAAATCTGCTATTTTACGCCGATTTATCAGCGGCGGAAGATTATATTGCAATGCAATGAGGTTAAAATCGTAATTTTTGGATAAAATGCCTAATTTGTACAATAATAAACGAAAAAATTTGTTTTGAATTCGTTCTAAATTGCATATATGAATTCTCTAGAATGATTATCAAACTGACAAAGCGTACACTAAATAAGAACGTACCAAGGCGCAATAAAGTAGTTTGAGTGTGCTTAGAAATAGTTCAGTTGACATTCTGTACACAAATCCTAACATTTTCATAGCACCGTTGCTCATATAGTTTATATGCTCAACAAAAGTTAGTTTTGAGTCAAAAATTACGCCCAAATCTTTTATTTGAGTAACATGTTCCAAAACATTATTATCGATAGTATAGTCATACAATACTTAACTTAAAGTTCTGTTGAAGCTTAACAAAAAACATATATTTGCGTTAAACAACAAGTTATTAATAAGACACCATAAATGAACAGAATCCAAATCATTTTGCAAACTAATGCAATCATTGGTACATGATATTTTTCTATAAATTTTAAGATTGTCAGCAAATAAAAGATAAGTTTTTTGAATTAATAGAATAAGCAAGATCATTAATAAAGAGTAAAAACAGAATTAGTCCTTAATGAAACCCTTGAGGAACCACAGATGGAACAACAATATGTAGTAATAAAAAGTTATTAATTTATACACACTGAGTACGATTTTCCAAAAAGCTCGACAACCACGCAACGACAGAATCATGGAAACCCAAAGCCCAAAGCTTAGCAATCAAAATTTTATGATTAACGCAATCAAAAGCCTTTGAAAAATCTGTGTAAATAGAATCTACTTAAACTCTTGACTGAAAGGCATTCAAAAGATCATTTTGATAACAAAAAAGATTTGCAAGAGTAAAACAACCCTCACAAAACCCATGTTGCTGTTCCACTATAATGCTTTTGCACATCCATTGTATTTGACCAGTTACAATTTGATCAAACAACTTAGGAATAGCAGACTCGATACCTTTATAATTAGTAATATCCTCTTTAGCTTCAGATTTATGTAAAGGCATACTGTAGCTTTGTTTTCAAACTAGAGCAAACTTGGCTTCATTAAGAAAAGCCTCAAAAATTAATGCAATGGCGTAGAAATTAAATAAATACATTGTTTTAACAGCATAGATGGTACACCGTCCGGTCCAATGCTAAAGTTACATTTAAGGTTCTCAATTCCTTTAAATATATTCAACAGACTATTTAAAAATGCACGATGAATTACGTTTTTCTTAAAGTGAAATAATGGAGTTGGATGAGTTTGTGTATCGTAAACAAAGAAAAAGGATTCAGCAAAATTATTAACATAGTCATCTCCATTACTGCAAGTTTTCTTGTTTATAATACATTGTAGCTAAAAAATCATTAGTTTTTCTAGTGTCACAAATTTCTAAAAGTAGTTATTTTGAATGTTGATTTCTGTTTGATAATATAATATATTGCTTGAATAGACATGTACTGAGACTTTTAAACGAAGTACAAATTGATTAAAACTCGTTATAATCGGACAAAAGTCTTGAAGATTTATAACGTTTATAAACAGTTTTTTTAAGTCTAGTGAGTGAAATCAATTCTTTATTAAACCAAACTGAAAAATTGATTTTACACCATAGTTTTTGAGGATAAAACAGTCAATATCAAAATGCAAAAAGGACGAACCAATCAACAATCAGCAAAAAATTATTGATTTAGTTAATGTCGGCAAATTTAAAATCATTAAAAACATAATTACACATTAAAATATTACGGCTAGTATCACATTTTACATCAATCACATAAGCATTATGATGTTGGCTAAGTCATCTACAGCATTAATCATAAAAATATCACAGACATTGGAAAAACATAAATCTAAGAACCCACCACCATAATTAGGTATAGAAATACATTGAGCGCAGTTTAAAAATTCATAACAGTTGGTAACAAAATGAGCAGAATAACTATCATTACAAATAACACTTATGCCTCATCATTTACTCATGCCGCTGTGGGTGGATTATAATTGCCTAGTAAGTAGACTGCACTGATAATATATGATACAAACTTAAACTTAACAATTACAAAATGTTCAACACTTAGAAGGTAGGTTGTAATTAATTACAATTAAAACAAGTTTTAGTAGCAAGACACCTCCTCCGTCAAACTTAAAGCTTGTTATTGAAAAGCGATTACATCTAAACAAACTGTAACCAATTAATTGAAGCTCCGCATCGTTGATGTCCTGATTAAGCCAGGTTTTAATCAGTACAATAATATTGTAGTTAGATACAGCTACAGCCAGCATAAGTTCTTTGAACTTAGTTTTTTTACTTCCGACGTTCTGGTAATAGATGGAGATACCGCTGGTGTTCCTGGTGACAGGTTTAAATTGTTAGTTGGATCCAAATTTCAAAGATCCACCAAAGATGAAGCAGGAACATAAATTTCTTGACCGCTATACTTGCAGGCCAAAAATCTTTACAAAGAATGGATCGAGCATAATTAGCTAGAACAGAAACTTTAAAGCTACTGTAGCTTCCAGATTTTACTTGTAACTCATGATTTACTATATCAGTTTTTTTAGTTCCACGTCTAAGTTTCGAAACATGTAAGTAGGAAGTAGGCACATAAGCTTGCAGTTTCTCATTAGTTGGGCCACAACCAAAGATAGTTTGACATTTTGGATGAGTTTTTTGTGAGTTAGTTGATCACTGCAAGTTTTGTACTGAAGAATAGTTTTATCTTTTTTGGCAAAAGAGTAATTTATTGCTTGACCGCAATTTATCTCATAAAACTTGGTAAAGACTAATATTTTCTTTATAAAGTTTTGGATGTTTGGAATTATCTTATTCAAATAAACTATACAATAATAAAAATAATAATAAAAGCAGTAAAATTGTTAAAATTGTAAAGCTAACTGGTTGTTAATATAATTACCAGCAGGAAATACAAGATCTTTTAAAGCACTCTTATAAGCACTAAATTCCACAAAAAATTGTACAAGTTAAAATTAAAAACATAACACATACACAGTGGCTTTACAGACTTGATGTACAGAGTGGTTTAAATTGTTTTTAAAAAACTTTAAAAAAATTATTTACACCAAATCAACGCATTAATTAGGATTAATAATTCAATTTAATTTTGCATCATCTCATTGATAGATAGATAGATAGATAGATAGATAGATAGATAGATAGATATATAGATAGATAGATAGATAGATAGATAGATAGATAGATCCTGGACCTCACAATTTGAGGGTAGGGGACGGTGTTAACCCCTTCCAGGCGCGTCCCCGGGTGGCGGATAGGGGATTGCACTCGCGGACCAACACCATTGCACGGTGGCCTTGTTACGGCAATGAGATTACCAATTTCCTCTACCTTTTTCTTCTTTGATCTATCGACCTTCCTTGGTCAACTCTTCGGTCTACTCTTGACCACCTTTCGGCTACCGACGCTATTAGGTATCGAGGGCTAGGTAGCCAAACCATCTTTCTTGCTATAAAAGTATGAATGTGAACGTGTGAATGTGATATTGAACCCCTCTGTAGTAGGTCATGAAATTTAGTAGTGATCCGGTAGGGCTCTGCTGCAGGGGGTGTAACCACCCTACACAGCTGGCGGGTAGCTTAAAAACGCAAGCTGGCGGCAGCTATAAAACGCACAATGAATGGTTCTACAAAAGCCTCGGATAATATGTTACCGGCAGGGGGGGCTACCTCCGGTGACTGCACCCAGCCCCAAATTGTTGACGACCCAACCACCACACAAAATGATAATGAACTGATCACGATTAATGTAAACAACGACAAGACTTGGAAAATGGATACTAGCACCATAAAATTGACGGACTACGAGCTAGAACTGCTAAAGACGCACAGCAGGAGGGGAAGCATGAGCAGATCACCTTCTAGAGCATCCCAGGAAGCAACAGGCAACGCGGCTGCGGATACATCGCATTCTGCCACGCCGACGGAAGATAACAAACCGGTGCAAGGGACCCGACCCAGGACTGCGTCATTTGCGGAAGCAAATAGGAAGATAGCGGATATGTTGATCCAATTTGGAACTGGGGCTAAGAATGCCTCTGAAAAACCAAAGGTGGAGGACCAGCACTTAGAAGCGGAAATTCGAGAGCAATCTACGCCAAGCGCGGAAATTGGAAACCCTGTTACACCCAACAATGAGGAGAACCGAACCAGCGAAAGTGCACGCGATATAATAAACAGAATCCAGCCTAGAGGGAGAACTTTCTCATTTCCAGAGCAGGAAATCAGAGAGGCAAGCCGGAAAAAAAGTGACGTGGAAATGAAAAACCCAAATAAGAAAAGGAAAATGGAAAAGACGCCCGAAAAAGGCAAAACGGAAGAAACGTTAAAAAAAGGTAATACGAAAGAAACGCCCAAAAATCAAAGAGACGGGATAGATCTGCAAGGAAGTGCCTTCATGAAACAAGTAGACGGTATACTAAAGCAAATCGAGGCATTAGAAACTCTAGTTTTGGAAGCCTACAAACCGATGAAGAAACTGTCTGCAATAAGCTCCAACCTGACTTATCACGCCAAGCAGATCCAGCAGGAGGATATGAGGGTATGGTTACAAAGTTGTGTAAAAGTAAACAAACAACAAGACACAGAAAGGGAACTACGGCTGGAGATCCAACATCTTCAGAAACAACTCCAGCAAGCCGTGCCACAGATCGGCAAAGTCAGGGAAACTAGGTCATTCGGAACACAATCAGATACAAAAGATATCCAGGAGGAACAGAAAAAAAAACAACTAAAAGCTATCGAAGAAATCAAGTCGGTACTAGACACCGAGGAAAATTTCAACCACCTGAGCAAAATAATCGACAAGAAATGGCCAGAAGAATGCTTCACTGCAACTAAAATGGAAACTGGCAAAAGGTCTAAAGAAGATACAGAAGCAGATGCGGCGGTGTTCATGGACACGGAGGTCAAGAGCCAAGAACCCGCAATGGAAGAAATAACTTGCAGCTTTCCACAGATAGTTCCGCTTATAGAAGAGGGTCTAAACGAGGGCAGTCTGGAATACATAAGAATGCACATTGGAGTAGTGAGCAGCAGAGGGACCAACGAGCATACGCGGTGTACAAACACCTACGTTCTACCGATGAAGATAGATGACAGCGGAGTCGACAACGTGGAAACCGTGTACAAACTCTGCACGCAGCTAAGAGACGAGGCGGTAAAGAGTGGCAAAAAGCGCCTGAAAATATCCGTAATAGGACAAACAAATATGGACTATATACGAAAATGTACGGAGTATACACTTCGACACGTAGACCTAGCAGCGACCATATGCGGTAAAGACGAACAAAACACGGGAAGAAAGAGACCACAAAACCAAGCAACTAGAGGGACAAGACTTGAAACCAAAAAAATAATAGTTAAAGCACAGGAGGGAAAAAGCTACGCCGACCTTCTAAGAACGGTGAAGAACGCTGTCAACATAGAGGAGACTGGGATAACGGTCAAGCAAATAAAAAAGACCAACAAAGGGGACCTATTCCTCGAAATCACAGGAGGAAAGGTAAAAGCCGAAACGCTGAAACAAAGCATTCAAAACAAAAGTGGGAATGCCGAGGTGGTCATAAAATCAAGCGACACGATAGTGCACATAACCGACATTGACGCCAGTATTGATGAAGACGAACTGAAAAAGGAGATCATGAAAGCGGAAAACCTCTCCGAACATCAGACGAGGGTAATATCAATGCGGCCTACGCAAAACGGTAATCAAACCGCCACGGTTGCCCTTAAGCGAGATGTAGCTAATCGCATAGCAAAAAGAGGCAAAATAAAGATAGGCTGGATCTACTGCAGAGCAAGAAAAAGAGTTGATCTCACGAGATGCTACAAATGCCACCTGTTTGGCCATAGGAGGAATGAGTGCACCGGCCCGGACCGGTCCGAGCTTTGTCTAAACTGTGCCAAAATAGGACACCGAGCGGAAGGCTGTGAAAACGCACCCCAGTGCATAACATGCAACATAGAGGGACATAGGTCGGACCAGACAAAATGCCCACACTACAGGAGATTGCTAAAGGGTAGGGCACCAACCACCCAGAACGTGGTCCCAACGAACTAACATGCCGGTAAAAACAAAATACGCAAAAAGGGACGGAAAAGAAGACCTAACCATCCTACAAACAAACTTAGGTAGAGCTGTGCTGGCACACGACGTCGCCCACGCCACGGCGGCAGAAATGGACATTGACATCATCGTAGTTAGCGAACCAAACAAGAGACTAGCAAAGAAGCCGGGTTGGATAGTAGACAAGAGGGAAAGCATAGCCGTCTATTTCAAAAACAGAAACATAAAAGTCAAGATAGTGGAACGACATGAAGGGCACCTGATCGTACAGCTGGAGAATTTCACTCTGTATTGCTGCTATGTATCTCCAAGTATAACGTTTGAAGACTACAAAATAGAGGTAGATGAGATAATGCAGAAATGCCGCACTGCTCGAGAGGAATGCGTCATACTAGGAGACATAAATGCAAAAGCGCATGAGTGGGGATCTCCGCTGTCGGACAAGAGAGGCACACATTTCGTAGAGTGGCTAGCAACGCTGGACATGATTGTGCAAAACAAGGGCGATCGTCCGACATTTGTGAGGGGCAACTCGCGATCCTTTATTGATGTAACGTGTACAACGCAAAACATCGGAAAACACGTCGTGAACTGGGAAGTCCTAGATGCGGAAACCGCAACCGAGCACCGCTACATATATTTTCGGATAAAAGGGCAAGTCGAAAATAAAGGAGGTTTTAAAGCGCGCAAAGAACATGACTGGGAAACCTTCAAAGAATTAGTTTCCTGGAGCGTAGAGAGAAACGGAGACGATGTAGTGACCCCCGAGACGTATACGACCACAATGAAAGGAGCACTCGACGGAAGCTCCTGTACAGTCGAGAGTAGGCATAGAACTGTACCATACTGGTGGAACAATTCAATAGCCAACAAAAGGAAAGAATGCCTTAAACTCAGCAGGAAATTCACAAGAATGGGGAAGAGACAAAGATACAGCGAGCACGAGGTCGCCGAAATCAAGTCTGACTACAAAATCCGCAAAAAAGAACTTCGGAAAGAAATAGAGGCCGAGAAAAGGAGTCAGTGGAAGAAGCTATGTGGGGAGCTAAACGAGGATGTGTGGGGTTCTGCATACAAACTCGCCATGAAAAAACTAGGACGTTTCGCACCGTACCAACTCACTGCGGAGAACAAACTCAAAGTTGCGCAAGAACTCTTCCCTCAAAGAACGTACCGGGAAGAACCGATAGAAACAGTCAAAAACGTGGAACTTTTTAAAGACGAGGAGCTGACGCAAGCCATCAAGGCATTAAAACCAGGGAAATCTCCTGGGCTAGACAACATCCCTCCAGAGGCCCTAAAAGAAAGTGCAACTGTAGCAAAAGACTGGTTGCTAAACATGCTCAACCAACTGCTGAAAAGACAGAATTTTCCTGCTGAGTGGAAAACGGCAAAACTTATTCTTATACCCAAAGGTAACCCCTCGACGGAAAATATAAAATTCCGTCCAATCTGCCTGCTGAATACCATCAGCAAGGTCTACGAACTGATGATAAAGAGCAGACTGGAAGAAGAAATCAGAAAAGGAGGAGGGCTCTCAGAGCAACAATATGGTTTTGTCCAAGGCAGATCCACTCTTAACGCAGTGCAACAGGTGGTAAAAACCCTGGAAGAAAGCGATGAAAAATGGGGTGCGCTAGTCACTCTTGATATAAAAAACGCCTTTAACACCTTGTCCTGGTCAGAAATCAGGCAGGAACTGTCCAGAAGAGGTATTTCTCAATACCTGCAAAATCTTATAGCAAGCTACCTGAGTGAAAGGAAATTACAAGTGGAAAAGCAACTGGTCATTGAAATTACAACTGGTGTCCCCCAGGGGTCGGTCTTAGGGCCACTGCTTTGGAACCTGGTTTACGACGGTGTTTTAAGAAGACCGTGGCAGAGCGGAGTCAACGCAATAGCTTTCGCAGATGACTTGGCCATAACAATCGTGGCAACAGACAAAAATGAGTTAGTTAATAAAACAAATGACGCAATCGAAATGGTGGATATATGGCTAACTAAACACCACTTGGAGCCAGCCCCACAAAAAACGGAGGCAGTGATTGTGAAAGGTCCACGTAAGAGAAGTCTAAGAAGCGAGGTCACCTTTGACTATAGAGGCACGACCATACACACAAAGAGGGCAATCAAATACCTCGGAATAATGATCGACGACGCACTAACTTTCTCCGAGCATATAAAAAAGGCGGTGGAAAAAGCGGAACTAAGAACAGCAAGCCTGGCAAGAATTATGCCCAACATAGGCGGACCAACGAACGGTAAAAGACAGCTGCTGAACTCTGTCATAGAGTCAACAATACTCTACGGAGCACCAATATGGCACAAAGGGGTGAAAACCTACACAAACCGGCTGATCAGGGCCCAAAGGAAAACTCTATTGAGGGTAGCAAGTGCTTACAACACCGTCTCAGCGTCGGCACTACAGGTGGTAACTGGAGCAATACCCATCGACCTGCTAGCGGAGGAGAGGAAAAGACTGTTCGAGAGGGAAGGCGCTATAACATCAAACGCCAAACTGGAGGAAAGGGACAAAACCATAAACCAATGGCAAAACAGATGGGATGGCACAGAAGATGTCGCCCAATGGACAAAACGGCTCATACCAAATATCAAAACATGGTTGAATTGTAAATTCAGAACGACAGACTACTTTCTAACCCAAGCCTGGACAGGGCATGGGTCCTACAAAGCCTACACTAAGAGAATAGGTAAGGACGAAACCAATGCGTGCAGGTATTGCAACGATATAGACGACGCCGAACACACTCTATTCGTATGCGACAGATGGGTAGCGGAAAGAACAACGGCCGAAATTTGGTTTGGAAGAACACTAAACGCGGAAAATATCGTCGAAAATATGATGCAAAGCAAAGACAATTTCGAGTACGCTAGAAGATATATAGGCGCAATAATGAAGGTAAAAGAAGAGGAAGAGAGGCAATCAAGATAATAGACCGGGCCGTTTTGAAGATATACCTACACGGTGATTCCGAAGCGGTACTCTCGAAGATAAGGTGTTGTTTAGTTAGCGTATACCGTGCCTCACACGGGGAGTCGCACACTACTGGTAGAGGGAAGAACTTCAACCAGTGTCCATAAAGGATTTTTCACCTGCCAAAAAAAAAAAAAAAAAAAAGATAGATAGATAGATAGATAGATAGATAGATAGATAGATAGATAGATAGATAGATAGATAGATAGATAGATAGATAGATAGATAGATAGATAGATAGATAGATAGATAGATAGATAGATAGATAGATAGATAGATAGATAGATAGATAGATAGATAGATAGATAGATAGATAGATAGATAGATAGATAGATAGATAGATAGATAGATAGATAGATAGATAGATAGATAGATAGATAGATAGATAGATAGATAGATAGATAGATAGATAGATAGATAGATAGATAGATAGATAGATAGATAGATAGATAGATAGATAGATAGATAGATAGATAGATAGATAGATAGATAGATAGATAGATAGATAGATAGATAGATAGATAGATAGATAGATAGATAGATAGATAGATAGATAGATAGATAGATAGATAGATAGATAGATAGATAGATAGATAGATAGATAGATAGATAGATAGATAGATAGATAGATAGATAGATAGATAGATAGATAGATAGATAGATAGATAGATAGATAGATAGATAGATAGATAGATAGATAGATAGATAGATAGATAGATAGATAGATAGATAGATAGATAGATAGATAGATAGATAGATAGATAGATAGATAGATAGATAGATAAATAGATAGATAGATAGATAGATAGATAGATAGATAGATAGATAGATAGATAGATAGATAGATGGATAGATAGATAATTTTATTATTACATTTGGTAGCATTTACATTAAACATAAATACTGCCCGTAATTTGTCAAAAACATGTACATAAAATAGATATAGTATAAAATAAAGTAACAACTTTAAAACATTGATATACAATTATTTTACAAAATTACAAAAACATTTTAAAAACACTTTAAAAATGGCTATAGTTTCAAGTATTTATCTATCGTATAAAATGTATGGTCTACTAGGAACTTCTTTACAGTACACTTGAACATTTTCAGGTTTACTTCTTTGAATTTATTTGGTAGCTTATTATATAATTTATATTCCAAGTTATTTTTTTTGCATTTGCTTAATTTATAAAAAGGTTCAATAATTATATTTCTGTTTCGTGTCTCATAAGAATGAAGTTTGGAATGACTATCAAGTGATTTATTTTTTTATGCACAGAAATTACACTTTGAAATATATATGCTGATGGGAAAGTAAGTATATTAAAATCTTTAAAATATTGCCTGCACGATGCACCCACTTTAAGTTTTAAATATTGTTCTAAGTGCTCGTTTTTGCAGAATATAAACACGTTTAGAAGATGAGGCATTTCCCCACGCTCGTATTCCATATGTCATATGGGAATAAAACAGGGATACGTAGACAACAAAAGCTGCATCTGCCAGCTGTTTGTACAGTTTTTCGTATAGCAAAAATAGCGCTGCAAAGCTTCGCACAAACGCGATCTACCTGTGAGTCCCAACTTAAGTTTGAATCTATGGTTATTCCCAAGAACTTGACACAATTTAAAGTTTTAATATTTTGTATAACAAAATTAACTTTTTTTGTTTTTGCTTCGTTAAGTATTAACTTATTTGCAAAAAACCAATTGGAAGCATGTTTTTCAACTTCAGCTACTTTCCTGTCTAGAGAAGATTTATTGACATCCTATACTAATGCACTAGTATCATCAGCATATAAAACAGTATGCCCAGGTATATTAAATGGGATATCATTAACAAAAATAATAAATAAAAGAGGTCCTAAAATAGAACCCTGTGGGACACATGCATTAATGTTTGATGAGACACTATATTCTTTATTGAAAAATACACATTGTTTCCGATTATCCAAATACGAGTTGATTATTTTAAGCATTCTCTTATACCGTAGTATTCAAGTTTAGACAACAGAATGCTATGTTGAAAGCAATCAAAGGCTTTTGACAAATCACAAAAGAGGCCTATAGCATTCCTACACTCTTCAAGTCCTATGTTTACTTTTTTAGTAAAGTTAATTATTGCATCCGCCGTACAACAATTTTTCTTAAAGCCAAACTGGCTGTTTCACAAAAAATTAAATTTGTTAAAATACGATGTTAAGCGGTCGAATATAATTTTTTCCAATATTTTTGAAAGTGTAGGTAAAATAGCAATAGGTCTATAATTGTTACACATATCTTGTTCGCCAGATTTATATACTGGTAATATTTTAGCAGATTTTAACTTGTTTGGAAAAATTCCTGTAGTCATGCATATATTAAAAATGTAAGTGAGTGATAAGGCTATTAAATCAATGATTTGATTTAGTAACCACGTGTTAATACCATATATGTCCATTGTCTTTTTGGTTTTTAAACTATGTGTAATGGCAACAATTTCAGCCATTGATGTTTCATTAAACACAATTGAACAATAATTACTATTTCATTCCTCTTTAATTTTTAAAATTAATTGGCATTTTGTATTAACTAATTTTATATTTATCTAGCAATCTTAAAGGCCAGACTACTGGTACTGCACCAATCCAATGTTGTGGATAAGTTGTATTTAACCATCCTCAAACTGTTAATTCGATATGTGCCAGAGCACTATTGAGTTAAAACCAGTTTTTATTTCTAAAATAAAAAAAAAAAATTGGAAATCTTGGAAGCAAAAATAAATTTCTATAAATAGTATTATGTACATACAGTACAAAATCAAAACATTAACACTAAATTTATTTTGAAAAAAACGTAGTTGAGTTTTGTGCAGGTTTTCATAAAACCAAACATAAAAATTGTAATAATTAGCAATTTCAGCTTATGTAAATGTAAATTTTGCCCGTTTACAGAATTTTATGCAAAAATCTGGATAGGTTCAGATTCATTTAAAAGTCATTTACAAAAAACAATTTCTTTTCTTAAGAATGCAAACAATGAATAGGTTACAAATACTAAGCTTTTTTTATGTAATGTATCTTAGATTTTGATATTTGAAGTTGATGAGCTGTTTTTTAAGAACTAAGCTTAGAATTTAAATAATCAATGAATGTGGTTGGTTAGTATTTATTCTTTAAATTAGATGTTTATCTCTGTTTGGCTCAGTATTCTAATTTAAACTTTGTTTACAAAAATGTTAGTGTACACATTTAAATACCTGGGCACTTAGAAACCTTCTATTTAAAAACGCGTTTTGTATTCACGCACAAAAGCTGCAGCATTGTCGTCGCAAAATTTATAAATAAATTAAATGTTTGAATATTTTTTACAAGTAAACTGTCTTGACATAGTATAATACACTTATCAAACCAAGTAGCAAATTCTCACTGACCAGACAACTGTGTATTATTACAGATTTATTTATTTTTACTCAGTTTACTTTAACACTATAATAAAAAAAAAAATTTTTGTTATAAAGCATTTAAAGATACGTGTTTTTAGAAACTTTTTTATTCCATTTGATTAGTTAAATGTACTGTTTAAGTTTATCAAAAACAATCTGAACCACCCTGTATAGTTTTACATTTTTTAAACAAATACTAATAAATGTTTTTTTAAATCATCATTGAGCAAGTATATTAGTTAATGTTAACAAAACTTAATTAATTGTGATTTGATTTTTGCGCCAGACGTTATGTACATTTATAGAAAATGACTTTTTTGCAATTATTGTTCAAAATAGAAACAAAAATTACAGCATTTATGTAGTTTAAAAATTATTGCTAACATACTTTTATATAAGCGCAATTACAATTTAACAAGGTCGTAAGCAAAAAAAATTGTTGTTTCTGAAACTTAAAAATTAAATTTTAATTTAGCTTAAATTAAAAATTACAAATAAATGTTTAAAATTTAATTTGTGTACCATTTGTAAAACATAGCTGTTGGATTTAATTAGAAATAACATTAAACACATTTATTTATTGACACCAAGTTAGTGCAATATAATTAATGTGGTATTTAAAAAAAATATATAATTAAAAAAAATATGTTAAGGCAAATGACAGCCAATATTTTAAGTATTATTCACGTTAGTTATTTATTAAATATTAATATTTTGATAGTGTTGTCATAGATCAAGTAATTCCTAACATTGCACATACTTATAAACAAAAGTTTGTTGTTGTTGTTATTGTGTTTTGTAAAAGTGATTAATAATAACTATTTCCTACTTATCTGTAAAATTGCGAAATAAAAATATGTAACTATATTTTTATCTAAACCTATCAATTGAGTGCACCTTTTTTCAAATTAAAATTGTTTTATTTTATTGTGACTTTTATTTCCATTATTTAAAACTTATTAAATTGGTATATTTATGGTCAATGTTAATTTTGTTTTCTTTACGAATTATTAAATTAAATTTTTTTAAATAATTTCTGTAAAAATAGTTGAGAAATTTTTTTTACATTTATTAAAATATTTGTTTAATTTGCAAAAATAAAAATAAACATTTTTTTTTAAATAATTAGGTAATTTATATAACATTTTTAAATGACACAATAAATTAACAATTATTATAATATATTTAATTTTAAAAACTTTGTGGTTTAATGAATCTGTGAATTATTAATGGTAAAGATTGGTAGAAGAAAGTTATTTAGTTATATTAAGTTAATGCATAATTATTTGGAGTTTTGTAAATTGACTAGAATAACAAAACATGCATTTGATCATTTCTGTCCGAAAATTTTTACTCCTGTTGCTTATTATTTTCATTCTACTAGTATCATAAATAGTCTTCAATTGAATGAATCTAGTCCGGTTGCATCACGTTGCCTTTTTGTAATGCACAACGTTAAGGATTATTTTAGTCCACTGATCAGTTTTTACTCATTCCCGGGTTTTTTAGGTAACAGCTTAATAATATTTTTTGTCAACATTCATTGACTTTTTCACCTCATTTTCTTAAAATTGTTTGATTTTCATAAATATAAAAATAAAGAAATAAAGAAATAAACAATATTTCAAAAAATACTTATAGAAAATGCAAAGATATGCATTTACAATGTGGTAAAGTATCTAAGTCATAGATTAATTTTAATTTAAATCAGCAATAATTCAAATAATTTGTTTTTTAAATAAAGTTTAGAAAAAATGTGAATGATTTTTCTCAAATTTGGAAACAATATTTAATACAATAGCGCATATAACTGTATGTATATGGGTAACTCCATTACTTTTCGACCAATTTGAAAAAGTCGACCTCTTTGATTTTGCTTAAATTTTCAGGAATCAAAATATGGAAGAAAAAAATGAGATTTTCAAAACTTTGGACCTTAGAATATTGCCTGTTCAAAATGACACACATTTGAAGGTCTGAAATTTTACAATAAAACGTCTTTTTTGGCTTACTTTGTATCTCAATTTTTGAGCTTTTGAAAAAAGATAAAAAAGTTTGCATTGGCTCAAATTATTCCTAATTACATGTACTTTAAAACTCATATTTTTATGTTTAATATTGTGGCAGTCCTTTTGATATATTAAGATTTAAACATTATTCCAAAGAAAAAACGTAAATTTAGCAAAATCGCATTTTTTTTTTTTTTTTACCGTTCCAACTTTGTCAAATCTTAACAAAATGTGATCTACGAGGTCTAGATTTTTTTGTTTTTAACCTTTTTTTAAAGTGATCACACAAGACTTATAGAATCAATTTGTATACACCACTATTTTGATGCAGGAAGTTGCACAGGTTTTTGCTATCTTCAAAACTTAAAATAATAAAATCATACTTAATTAGAATATACAATCTCTGAATAAAATTAAAATAAAAGTAATCTTAAAATAAGCCGTTTGTTATTTATTCTACATGATTAAAACTTCAGCTTAAAGATAACCAACACTTTATAAAGCAATAGCAACAATTTTAAACTAAAAATAAGCTTTGAAACCATAATTAAATCTTAAACTTAAAAAAATAATTAGGAAGAGTTAGTATTAAACAACGTCATTATCTATAGTATCAACAACTTAACAAGTTCTTTTTGTTATTGTAAACATGTGAAAAATGACAAAATACTATACAACAATCTGTAAGTAAAAGGGTTTGAACAGAAAAATATGAAATAGATTTTATATCCTAAGACGTTTCAATGTTTTTCAAACTAGCTTAAGTAGTACATTAAATTGTGTAAATACACGACAAACAGAGGTTATGTTAATATAAAATTTTTGCAGTATGTTGTCTTTGGTGTCTGGTACTTGCTGTATTAGATACTTGAGCAACGGGTTTGTAAAAACTTTGTTGGTATGGTAGTCGCCCATTTGAAAACTTTCACTCATATTCTTAAGCAACTGTTTATAAATTTCCATTACAAAAACAGTAAATAAAATAGATATTAGAGTACTTTTGCATTGTAAAAATACACATCAATATTGATAATTAGGCCTCGGATTTATATGCGCTAAAAAACCTCAATATATTTTTTTATATGCGCTAAAAATAAGTAAATATATGCAGTAATGTTTCTCAAATATTGATTTTATTTGCGGTTAAAAAAGCAAGAAAATTCAAAATTTGAATTTATTAAATTAAATTATTTGTTTATTAAGGTTATTGTTTCATAGTGAAACTATGTCGTTTATCAGTAAGAACGTTTTTGTAAAAAAACAAAAATTGTGCGTTCTTCTTGAATTGCCGAAGACAATGCACAGCACACTGCACAGCACAGCAGCATAGTTCCCCTCGACATTGCCACTCCCAGTACGCTCTTGTAATTGACGGGGAATCCCCGTGCTTTTGTACATTGCAATGTGCCAGTGGCGTCCGAGCCTCCAATAACGTATTTTAAAATGTATATGTTCTTACTGACTTTTTATTATAATAAATTATTATAATAAAAATACTGACTATATATGCAATTATATGCGATTATATGCTAGTAAATGCAATTATATGGATTATAAGTTTTTATGCGGCAAAAACTTAAAATAATAAGTTATATGCGCAATAAAACTTGGTATTTGGGTTTGTTACTGAACGAAACGTGTGTATACAATTTACTAGCTTGATATATATAATCAAGTAAAACATGTAAATAAATATAAATCCGAGCTCTATTGATAATAAGCGCAAACGGAAAAATAAACTTTACAGTGCAGTTCTATTTAAGATACAAATAAATATTTACACAATAGACAAATTGCATCAAATACCACCTAATATTATTTATTGTTTTTGCTGTTTCAGTATTTAACTAAAACAAGACTTTTATTATAGTTGAATCACTACATATTAATTTTGATTTTTTTTACCTTTTCTATGCGTAGGTGAAGTGGAAACCGCACATTATAAGACATTCTGTATAACTCATAGTCTAATTATGAATCAATAATTACTTTCTTGTTTTATTACAAATTCTTAAAAAAACCAGCTACTTTTTTTGATAATAAAGCAGACTTATTTATTGTGGCAATTTATATTCTGCATTGCAAATAATTAAAAATAAAAATATTTATTAATTGGTGGTGCAAAGTAGTTGTTGCTTTAACCAAAGACTTGAATATCATCAATAAAACTTCAGTATCACAACTGGCAACCAAATTGCAATGTCTATAAAAGTAGACAATCAAATTTAGTTTAATGAAAAACAAAAGTTTAAAATTATTTACCCAAACCCAATCCAACTCCAAAGCTGCCAACCAAATACACACAATTGTTTTGGATTTTACAAATCCTCAGTGCATCTTGGTGGAACGGCATCACTTGATGGTGAAAGATGAATACAAATAATTGATTTATGTGCTCTTAAAATAATTAAATTGTTCATAAAATAAAACACGTCAATTGTTTTAGTTTTTATTAAAATAGTTTTTTTCTTGGTTTTATCTGTATGACAATAGATATTTTCAACTATAGCAGGTTTTAAGAACTTAGTAGTTTTTGACTAGTATGACTATCAAAGTTGATAGGAATCGTGTTAGTATGTATGTCAAAAACAATTTTTATTTTCGGAATTTTTTAAAAGATGTGATAGAGTATGACGTTAATGCCTTTACTTATAGCAAATAGTAGTCAGTTTCTTCAATTTTTTGTAGATAAAAGTAGTAAAATAAAAAAAAATGTAACCAGTGTAAATGCTACATAAAAATAGCCTATACAAACTCATTTTTAAACAAAAATATCTTTGTCTTACACGGTAGCCATTAAAAGATAGTTTTTTAATTGTGTCAAAATTACTTTATTAGCTTTTCTAATTTTTACATTTAAACCTTGCCATATTTTTTTATCATTACTTTCATAATATTTTTTTATCCTGTTTTTCTTTCTCTTATTCTATCTGTTTTCTTACAATTATATCCATTTGCATTGTATTTTTTTTATTTATTTATATTTTGCAGCTGTTTTTTTAATTAATTTAATGATGTACTATATATACGTTTTTTTATTAAAATGCTATTTTTTAAATACAGCTTATCATCTGGCAGTATTCTTTTAATATCTAATATTATTTAATTTTTTTCGCTACTGTACGCCATGTATATATTGTAATTATTGAATGTTGTGTTGAGTAAGAGGGATTCTGTTACTTTCATTTTGTTTAATAATTTAAACATACAAGACTTTCTTTCAATTAGTAAAAAAACTCTTATGCCTTTCATATATTATTCAGAATCTTTTTTACTCTATAAATCAAAACTTCCGTACCAGCATCTACATTTTATTCTGCATTCCATTCACACTAAACGTTTTTATTTTATTTCTTCTTGTAATTTCTTTTAATTGTATATTGAGTTTTTGATTTTATTTTTTAGATTTTTTATTACAATTTGTTTATTCCTTGAAACAGTTTGGTAAAATATTTTTTGCCAGTCTTTTTTTGTTTCTGTTTATGCGTTTATACGTTTTTTTTTTCTGTTTCTATTGCTTTAATTTTCAGTTTTATAATATTTTCTGTATTTTGTGTTAAATTTTTTGAATTTTTTATACATATTATGTTTTGCGCCATCTGGTATTTTTTAGCTTGATTTTTTCATTTTTTTTTAGCGTTTCTGCTACATTTGCTTTTGTATTTACATATATTGTTTTATTGAAGCCTCTGTTATTTTTTTTTTCAGTTAATTTATTTTCATTTTTTTTTTTTTTTAAATTAATGTTTGTTATTTTTGTAATAATAATAATATTTTATGTTGTTTTCCGTCTATAGCTTCGTAACTGATTTTTTCACTCTAGATAAACTTTCAGTAGTTGGTGATCTGAATCTACCGTTTCAGTAACTTTTAATTTTGCTATGTCTTGCACGTACCCAATAAATGTATGCCTCTTAGTTTTTACGTAAGTTTTTGTTTTTTTTTAACTGCGGGCTGACATTTTCAACTATTTTTATTAGCATTTTTTTTTATTACGTTTTATCTTTTTTTATCTACACATATTTCCACCTTAAACAGCTTAACATAGACTTTTTATATGCAGCCTTTCAGACGTGAATACTTTCTATATGCGCAGATTTATTATTTATCTATACTGTATATGTTATTTGAGGTCCATATTAAACGGCACTGTTTTGCAAAAAATACGGACTCAGAATCTCGCACTCAGTATGTGCCTTGAAATCTTTTAATTATATATTACTTTATAACAATACAATTTTCTATATCTATAGAAAATTCCAGATATATAATATATGTATATTTGAACCTATTAGTAGTATAAGCATACCATGCAGATTGACTTTTATTATAATATAATATAAAATATTATCTCTGTACTCTCAACAAGAGAATTAAGATTCAATTGAGTAAAGCTAAATGCGTTACAGATGAAAATTACTTTGTCCATTCATTATTGATTATTATTTGTTTGTATTTCTTTTTTTATTAAATGTTTGATTCTGTTCATTTTATTAAAAGCGTTCAATAAATATTTAGTGTATTTTTTTTGCCATGCAGTATAATTTAGTATTTTAAATTGCATATTAAATAGTAATTTTTATTGTTATTATTTAGTTAGCTATTATAAACTTTATCTACAAATAAATGTAATACAAAGCAACCCAATTTTTCTTAGATATTTGATTAAACATGATTGAACTTGTAATAGTATAACAATTACACATGACTAATACATTCCACAAAAAGTGTTTATCGTGTAATCATAATTTATTTTATTAAACAAAACATAAAATATGTTTCCTTATCTTTAAATATATTTTAATACATATACATTTGTATCAAATTAACAACATTAAAATAAAAACAAGCAATATAGGTTATAAAATTCATTGAGTGAATACAGTCTTTTAAATGTTGTTTTAATCACTTGATTTTTTATTTGGCGTTATTTCAAAAGCTTCATAAATTATACACATAATAGAGCATTGGAAATGGACAAGGTTTCATTGAGTTTAGATCTGACCAAAGCATTTAATACCCTGACGCTCACTATTATCTAATTGAATATCCTTTATACGGAGTTTATAAATAAAAGGGATTATGTAATCACTTTAAATATGCCGCTTTTTTTAAATTGTCCACTATACTACATATGTTTTTATATGTTTGCTTAACAGCTGTCAAAGTTGATCTGTCAAAACAATTAATATAGTGGACAATTTAAAAAAAGCGGCACATTTAAAGTGGTTACATAAACTCATTCATTTATAAACTCCCTGTATATACGGAGTTAGAGAACTTTGCAATTATAATATTATTAAAAGATATATGTATTACTAAATATAAGCAAATAGTAAGAATAAAAAAATAAAGAATCAGTGTCTAGTAATTTAGTTAGTTAATTAATTAAAGTACAAACACAGTTTAGTGGTAAATTTAAAAAATAAAGTAACTAAATCTATTCTAAACAACAATCGGCTAAAACTAAGCAAAAATGCAGTTTGTAATACACTTGCAACAAAGATCATTGAAATACTTGTTACTTTATACTTCATTTTTGTTTGTAAATAAAATCTTTTAGGCACTTTTAATACATAATACTATTAATATAATATGTACTTAAGTGTAATGTACTTGTTTGTATACACTGATAAATATTTCTTTTAAAAATATGAGGGAATACCGTTCTAGATAAAATAAAATCGTAAAGTAAGATAATAACATAAACAAATAACAAATTATACCTAATTTCTATAAATAGAAATGTTTTAAAATAACGTCATGATGATTACAATCTAAAAGCTATATATTAAATCTTATCAAACGTTTAATTTAAAGATATTAATTATGACATAACTATGAATATAGTGTCTTTACAACAAAGGTTTAAATTATCTCAGCGGATTATTTTATCACCAATCGGCTCAGGAAAGCAATCATGTTTGTATTATATACCTGAAAGCCATTTAACACCTCAGTATTAAGAGTAAAAATATTATATAAATTGTTAGAGGTAGTTAGCATTGCTTATAATCATTAATGTACTGTATATAATGTTATTTACGTACATGTATTATCTGAGAATCTGAGTATTTCACACATAGATTAAGTGGGTCTTTGAGGTGTGAAAAAGTACATTGACAAGAGGTCATTGAGGTACTTTACAACTGTCCGTATTTGGCATCGGGGTCTTATAGGTAACAGCCGTTAGAGGCATGTTTGTGCACTGGCAGTTGAAGCTTTGGGGTTGCACAATAACTGAAAAAGATTGTCAAGCTTACACAGGCCAGTTAGGTCATGAGGTTGTATGCAGGGCGCATTACATTAGTAAAGAGCAGTTATAAACACACTGGTATTAGAGTATACCTTGGAAATCTGTTAATTAAGTGATTGATGTAATTGTAAAGATTGCGATATGACAACCAGTTCTATGCAACAGAGATATTCAATGTTTGTTGAGTGCGCGGAACATATCAATTATTATGTGCAAGTTTAATTTATAAAACAAAAGCGCAAAAATGATTGTGGGTCGTTACAATAAAGATAAGATTGACTGAGCCGACAAAATAGAGTAAAGTGGGGCATAGAAGCTTGGAGCAAGGGTCGAGCGCAGAACAAAAAAACTTTTGCAAAGTGAAGCAATGCGGTCAAATGATTTGACGACAATTACCGCTCCTTTATTATTATAGATATTATTGCTAAATAGTGTTAAGTTAATTAATATACGTCGTTTAAGCACGGAGTGGTGGTTGAAAAGATTAGCGTGCGTCGCGTTAGTTATATAAAAAAAAATTACATAACTATGTTTTACAAAATATACAATATTTTCACTTTTAAAAACTATCTCAAATTTCAGGTATATAATACAAATCCATTTGGTTAATAATGAAATAATCCGCTGAGATAATTTAAGCTCTTGTTGTAAAATTACTATATCTATAATACTACACATAATTGATTTTACATATTTAATAGGAGTTGGTTGCGGCCGCTGGACTTGTGTTAGTGAATAAGTAAATAGTTTTTCATTTGCAACCGCATAAAATATTAGTTGACAATAAGCGGCATTAGCTGTTAAGTAAAAATAAAAAATCTGTCAATTTAGTTGCTTGAATAAATAATTTTTAAAAAGTTTTGCGTTATATAAAAATTATCAAATCTAAGTAAGTTTATAGATAGATCTGTACAAAAATATTTTAAATTGTTTACAAAATTGTAAATTTGTGTATCAATCTAGAACAAAACAATAAAATTAAATATGTATAACCGGGACTTGTATAAGATTACTGTCTGTCTAAGTAGATCTTAATCTAATAAAGCTTTAATATTACTATTCATAATTTTTGTCCACAGTTTTTTGGAAGATCTTTAGTACCAAGTCTTACTAGAAGTTAGTTTTTAAAAATTACGGATATAGAAACAACCTCACTATATTATATACATTTTGTTTGTTTCAAGGTTTTATATTTGTCAGGTTAAAAGTTACATCAATTAATATAAAGTAAATGGTAAAGCAACTTGTACCATTGCATGACCAAGTATCAAAATAAGGTTTACTGCACAATAATATTAACATGCGGGTGTTAATTTATTTTAAATCTTGTAATTCAAATTTGCAAAATTTAAAAATAAATTGTTAATAAAAAACATCAAATACATTTTACGCATAGGTTTTAGATAAATATTCTTATGCATAGATTTTGTTAAATTTTTCTAACGGGATAAATTATAAATAAATATGCTTATTATGCATGAGAAGATTTTTGGTGTTTCTTGACAATTATCTTTTGAAGTTAATAAGCCAATAATAGAAAGTAATGGGTAACGGCAATAAACATCTAAGTAAAAGCTAAATGTCAATCATAACATCTTAAAAAAAAAACTGGGTTTAGCTAGCTAACGGCCAATGCCTAGAAAACAGATTATATGGTTTAACCGTTAAAATTCAAAAGTAATGTTATGTTGCTGTGACATAATAAAAAATGGCTAACAATCAAAAAAGCAAAACAGACAAGGAGGCTTCACCGGTTTAAATAGCGAAAACTTCTATGTCCTAATAAAGTTGCTGCAAAACTTGCCAACCCGTATAGCAAGCTTTTTGTTGCTAAAATTCTTTCAAATTAAGTTAAACTAAATGTTAAATCACAAATCACAAGTATCTTAAGTAAGTAGAACAAAACGTTTAAAATTCCACAACCAGCAACGGGTCTGCTTCAATGATACTAGAAGAAGCAAAAATTTAATAGCTAAGACAAGAAAAGAAAAATAAAACAAATCTCAACAATGTAAGATCAATAGCATTAGAGAAAAGATTAGAAGAACTTAAGCATGAATTAGATCTCACCAAGTAGAATACACATGGAATTAAAGAGATAAAAAAAAATATAGTACCGTACTAAAATCAAAACACATCTTATTCAGTAGAGGAAGTAAGAACGACTGACAAAAAGAAGTTGCAATACCCGTTAACAGAAAATAAAAGCAATATCTGACAGAGTTATATATACCACAATATACACACTTACAAAGTATTAGAAAATTACAGAAGTTGAACAGTACAAACAACAAAAGCAACAGTAGAATAGACAAGGAAATTTTAAAACTATATGCTGTACAATTCAAAACATACCTAAAAAATTAGTTTAGTACATTAATTATATTAATAAAATCAGTTCAAACATAGTACATATAACAAAAGTAGCAGCAGAACATTATGCAAAACTAAAATAATTGAAGAAAAGAAAATTGAGAGACAAAACAAAACAAATGCTAGAAAAACAAAAAATTCTTATTAAAGACAATAAACGCAATACAATAAAATATACTGAAACAAATATAATAGCAAAAAATACAAGCACAAAAGTACAAAACATGGTTAGTTTAAACAGTTTTAGAGCCAAAATTACAATAGTAGTTTAACTCACTACTTAAACTAATAATACAATAAAATTATTATTATTATATTAATAAAATCAATTCGGACATAGTACATATAACAAAAATAGCAGCAGAACATCACGCAAACCAAAAACATTAAAGAAAGAAAAATTGAGAGACAAAACAAAACAAATGCTGAAAAAACAAAAAATTCTTATTAAAGACAATAAACGTAATACAATAGAATATACTAAAACAAATAAATTGGCAAAAAATACAAGTACAAAAGTACAAAACAAGGTTAGTTCAAACAATTTTAGAGCCAAAATTACCATAGTTGTTTAACCTAGTAAGCTAATTATCAGTTTACTTAATTTGGTTTGTATTACATAAATGGTTTAATAAGAGACAAAAAATAATTCAGAAATTATAGACCATAAATATATATATATATATATATATCTGTTGGGGAGCATATCGCGGCCGGGCTTGTATGGAAGCTTGTGGCGCATGCACACGGCAGACCGCCCGCCGGGTTTTACGGTCTGTAAATAAGAAAAGGTCTCCATTGTATTGCTTTAATGGCACAAGCTAGACATAATTATTTATTTTTATTATTATTTCGTTTTACAAAATATTATTTCTTCCTTAATCAAATTTGTTTGTGATTGCAGTTAAATTTTAAAGATTCTCGTTATTAACTTACGGATATAATTAAAATTAGTAACATCTTTATTTAAAAAAAGTAAAATAACAATACTGTTTCCAACTTGATTAAATAAATAGATTAATTAAATCAATCAACAACAACTTTATTTGTGTGTTAAATCATTTTTGTATTTAGTGTATTTTTCATTGCATTTTACAGTTTGGTCTATAAATAAGAAAAGGTCTCTATTGTATGCTTTAATAGCACAAGCTAGACAGTGTAGTTGTTCTACAGAATATTAATAATAATAATAAACGTCTTTATTTGATTAAATTTGAATACATTTGTTACAAAATATGTAAAACTGTGGCGAAATTCAGCTTGTTTAAACATTACTGTTTAAACTGCTGTTCTTCCATTTAACCACGCATAAATAATTTCGGTTTATAATTGTGAAATATTTTTTGTCTATACTAAACCTATGGTTACAAATTAATTTTATTTTACAGTTACAAAGTTACCAAATTTATAATAAAATTATATTACTTATATCTTGCACGCACACATAAACATTGATCACCATAAAGTTGATTTTTATATTTTTTCTTAAAACCAATATCGTTTAGTTTTTTTATGGAATACGGAATAGAGTTGTATAACGCAGCTATGTTGTATGAAAAAGATCTTTGATAAATTGAAGTTTTATGGATAGGTGTTGTAAGCAGGCCTTTAGATCTGATATTAATACTGTGTACATCTGTCCTGAATAAAATTTTGTTGTAAAGATATGGTGGAACTTTAGTCTGCACAATTTTGTGAAAAAATAATGCTGCATGCAGTTTTCTGCGGTTTGTCATGTTTAGCCACTGCATGTCAATTAGTTTATGGGATATATTTTCATATTTTCTTATACCAAATATCAATCTTAAACACGAATTTTGTATTTTTTGTATTCTAGCAATATCTTCTGAATCCAAACAGAATCCATAGACTGTGTCACAATGAGTAAACTGTGAAAGCACTAGCGTCTCGCAAAGAAGAATTTTAGTCTGTTTGCAAAGAAAGTGACGATTATTATATATGATTTTTAAATTTAAAAATGCTTTTCTAATGCACCCTGTAATATGAGATTTGAATCTAAGATGAGTATCAAAAATTAATCCTAAGTTTTTAGCTTCTGTTTTGATAGGAATATTGATGTTATCTACCTCAAGATGAATAGAGTCAATTATACTATTAATTTTATGCTTTCTTCCAAATAATAATGCTATAGATTTGTTTGGATTCAAAGTTAACGCATGATTTTTAGCATACTGAGCTATATTATTTAAATCTCTGTTCAGATTAATAACAGCACTATCAATGTTTTCAGTTGGTACAGTGCAGTAGAGCTGCGAATCGTCTGCGTATAAGTGAATTTTATTGTATTGTACTGATTGTGGCATATCAGAGGTATAAATGGAGTACAAAAGCGGGCCAAGAATAGAACCCTGCGGAACACCTTTAGTCAAATCCAAAGCATTCGAAACATTTCCTTGCACAACTACAAACTGTTTCCTGTTAAATAAATAACTGGCAATCAATTGGCAAGCGTTTGGAGATAGCCCCAACCAACTTAATTTGGCAATTAACATTTTATGATTTATTGTATCGAATGCTTTAGAAAAATCTAGCATTACTAGAATTGAGATTTTGTTGTCATTTATACCTCTAAATATGTCATCACTAATATTAGCTAAAGCAGACGCGCAGCTATACCCTTTTCTAAAACCAGATTGGCAATCAGGTAACAGATTATATAGCTCTATATGTTTTTTTAGTTGTGATTCTATAATTTTTTCAAAAACCTTAGACAGTGCTGACAGAATGCTAATTGGTCTAAGATTGTTAATATCATTGACGTTGCTTGTTTTTGCAAGTGGTATAACCATAGATACTTTCCACATGTTGGGTAAAATATTACCTTTTATGCAGGCATTAATAATGTGCGTTATATAAGGTAATAAAAACGGACAACAAAGTTTAATAAATTTAATTGACAATTCATCATAACCTTTAGCGTTTGATTTAATATTGTTGATTATTTTAAAAACTTCAAATTCATCTATTTCGTGAAAACTTAAAAGATTGACAACTTTTTCATTCAATGAGTTATTATAGGTGTGTAAAACATCAACATTGATACTATTAACTGGTACAGAAGAAACAAAATGGTTATTAACCTCGTTTGGGTCAAGTGCATCGGGATGTCTATTAGGTCTTTTAGTAACACCTAATCTTGACAATGTTTTCCATGTAGAACTTGGACTACTTTGCATAGCAACTTTTAAGCCTAATTGCTTGCCTACATTTTTTTTTTGTAGTTACACTTAAATTTAGATGCAACATATCATAACAGATTTCTTAAAAACAAATCTATTTTAGAAGCTTGTTTAAAGACTAACAGATGTAATTATTATTTAGTAAAATATTTATTTCAAAAACTGAGATATTAATGGGTTTTACAACTTGATTGAATAAATAATCTAATTAATAGACATTAGCAATAACTTCAATTGTGTTTTAATATTATAAGTAATTACGTGAGAATACAATAGTTGTTTAGTAGTTTAGTAGTTGTTTACATGTTTAATTGTTTAATGCACGTACTAATAGTCAGAGTGGATTCATAAATCCGAGATTCATTTTGCTGTTCTTTGATTAGCTCTAAGCCAATACACGGATTTTGTGACGGCAACTTTAGTTGCATTGAGCCAATGTATTCCTCGCTTAATTCTCGGATCGAGTTGAAAACTATACAACCATCAATATGCAAATAATCTTGGGTGGTCCCAAGATTATTTAAGTCTAGAACTATATTGACGGTTGCATAGTTTTCAACTCGTTCTGCACCGTCACAATATCCGTGAATTACCTTAGAGCCAATCAACGACTATCAAAATAAATTTCGGATTCATAAATCCAGGAACAATCCGAGATTTTTAATCTCTGACTATGAATATGGGCATAAATGTTTAGTTATTTAGTAGTTGTTTAGTTGTTGTTTAGTAGTTGTTCAGTTGTAGTTTAATAGTTGTTTAGAAATTGTTTAGTAGTTTTTCAATAGTTGTTCAGTAGTTGTTTAGTAGTTGTTGAGTAGTTGTTTAGTAGTTGTTTAGTAGTTGTTTAGTAGTTGTTTAGTAGTTGTTTAGTAGTTGTTTAGTAGTTGTTTAGTAGTTGTTCATAGTTGTTTAGTAGTTGTTCAGTAATTGTTTTTCAGTAGTTGTTTAGTTATTGTTTAGTAGTTGATCAGTTGATTTATTAAAATTGTTAATTTAGTTGTTTTTTTTTTTCATATATAATTAAAAGAAATGTTACGGTTATTTATAAAGCCTGTTTTATTTATCTACCTTTAGAATTTATAGGAATAAATAGTTTTAAAAACATGATATAAAAAATATCGTTTTTGAGTTCTCAAAAACCAAGTACTAAGTAACTAAGATATTAGATTCTGAAAGAAAACCATTTGAACAGGTTTTTGGGGAAATATAATTATTATTTGATACATTTTTTCTACTTCCTTAAGTCGGCTTTTGTTAGTCTAGCCAAATACTTATCGATTACCGTATTAGTAGCGGTTCCAATATTAATACTCAGTAAGATTTAATAAAATTAATCTTTTTGTATTATATTATTCGGCACCAGCAAAGTAAAACTAGATTATTCAGAAACGTCAGTCGTGTTGCACGTATTTTAGCGTTGAATGCACATTTTGAATTTTTGAGTTCAGATTTTGGTTATTCTTATTGTTATTGTTGTTATTATTGTTATTTTTTTGTGATAAGTGATATTGTTATTATTGTTTCATGTTTTGCTTTTAAAGTGACATTGTTAAGTGTTATAAAAGTTTTGGACAATGTCATCGAGAACGAAACACCTGTAAAACTGGCACATGCCGTGCAGAGGTAAGTTATTTTAATATTATTTATTTTGATATATTTTCAATTTGTTTTTAATATCATGTTTTTGGATCTGTTTGGGTTAAAATAAATCACTTCATTATGATTTAAAAGTACTTGATTTGCATTTTTGTCATATTATTAATAATGATTCAATTTATATTTATTATTATGGATAATATTACAATTTCTGTATAACCAAGTATAACATTCATTTATAACTTTTTTGACATTGTTTTTAGAAATCACAGATATTTTAATTTGCTACAATAATATTGCCAATACAAATGTTTTGATTTAGGGTTTTTGTGTAGTTCAAGTTATATAAATTGCTCTAAAAATAGCATTAAACCTTAAATATTGTTAATTTATATATTAAAACTGAATTATTTGTATCAATATACATTTGCCATTATAACCTAAAATGTTTATAATATAATTAGGTACTTGATTTATTTATAAATAGTTATAGTTAGGTTTGTTTATTAAAAAATATACAGACCGGTCTGTACATTAAATCAACAATTAGCAGATTACAGTATATTTTTAAAAAACATAATTATTATACTTACATACGTACATCAAATATATGCAGATCATATCAAGCTTATTTTAATTCAGTTTTAATATGTAAAATAACAATATTGAAGGTTTAAAGCTATTATTCGAGCAATTTATATAACTGAACTACACAAAAACTCTAAATTAAATCATTTGTGATGGCAATATTATTGTAGCAAATTAAAATATCTGTAATTTCTAAAAAATGTTATAAATAAATGGTTATATTTGGTTATACAGAAGTTGTAGTATTATTCATAATAATAAATTGAATCATTATTAATTACATGACAAAAATGCAAAAGAAGTACTTTTAAATCATATTGAAGTGATTTATTTTAACATAAACTGATCCAAAACTATGATATTAAAAACAAATACATATATCAAATAATATTAAAGTAACTTACCTCTGCACAGCATGTGCCAGTTTGAACAGGTGTTTCGTTCTCGACGACATTGAATTCCAAAACTTTGCTAACTCTTAACAATATCACTTTAAAAACAAAAAATGTAACAACAATAACAATATCACTTAAAAAAAAATGTAACAATAATAATAATAAGAATAACCAAAAACTAAACTCAAAAAGTACATACAGCGCTAAAATACGTACAACACGACTGAAATTTCTGAATAATCGAGTTTTAATTTACTGGTGCCCAATAATATAATACAAAAGAATTAATTTTATTAAACATTACTGAGAATACCGCACTAATCCGGTAATCGATAACTATTTGGATAGACTAACAAAAGCCGACTTAAGAATGTAGAAAAAATGTGGGGAAAACATAATCAGATTAAAATAAAATGTCTTTTTAATAAAATCAAGTAAAAAAGATTATTGTAGGGCTATAAATTATAATTTGTGTTCAATCTTCCATCATATGGCTTGTCATTTTTCAGTTTGTTTTTATACTTTATCAAATGACAACATTTTTTCTCGAATCATTATCAATAATTAATATAAACCATTGCATAATTATTAAACATTTACTATACTCTAAATAATTAGGTTGGCTGAACATTCACCTTGGAATACAAATTATCAAATAATAATTATATTTCCCCAGAAACGTATTCAAATTCTTCTCTTTAAAAATCTATTATCTTAATTTACTTAATTTTTGAGAATTTAAAAAAAGTTATTTTTTATAACATGTTTTTAGAACAAATTAATTCTATAAATTCTATAGTTAGTTAAATAAAACAGGCTTTATAAATAATAGTATCAATTTTTTTTAATCTGTATTAAAAAACAACTAAATAAACAATTAATAAAACAACTGAACAACTACTAAACAACTATTAAACAACTACTAAACAATTACTGAATAACTGCTAAACAACTACTAAACAACTACTAAACAACTACTAAACAACTACTTAACAACTTTTGAACAACAACAACTAAACAACTACTAAGCAACTATTGAACAACTACAAAACAACTACTAAACAACTACTAATTAACTACTAAACAACTACTAAACAACTACTAAACAACTACTAATCAACTACTAATCAACTACTAAACAACTACTAAACAACTACTAAACAACTACTAAACAACTACTAAACAACTACTAATTAACTACTACACAACTACTAAACATCTACTAAACAACTACTAATTAACTACTACACAACTACTTAACATCTACTAAACAACTACTAAACAACTACAAAACAACTACTAAACAACTACAAAACAACTACTAAACAACTACTAATTAACTACTAAACTACTACTAAACAACTACAAAACAACTATTAAACAACTACTAAACAACTACTAAACAACTACTGAACAACTACTAAACAACTACTAAACAACTACTAATCAACTACTAAACAACTACTAAACAACTACTTAACAACAACTAAACAACTACTAAACAACTACTGAACAACTACTAAACAACTACTAAACAACTACTAATCAACTACTAAACAACTACTAAACAACTACTTAACAACAACTAAACAACTACTAAACAACTACTTAACAACTACTAAACAACTACTAAACAACTACTAAACAACTATTAAACAACTACTAAACAACTACTAAACAACTACTAAACAACTACTAAACAACTACTAATTAACTACTACACAACTACTAAACATCTACTAAACAACTACTAAACAACTACAAAACAACTACTAAACTACTAATAAACAACTACAAAACAACTATTAAACAACTACTAAACAACTACTAAACAACTATTGAACAACTACTAAACAACTACTAAACAACTACTAATCAACTACTAAACAACTACTAAACAACTAATTAACAACAACTAAACAACTACTAAACAACTACTGAACAACTACTAAACAACTACTAAAAAACTACTAATCAACTACTAAACAACTACTAAACAACTACTTAACAACAACTAAACAACTACTAAACAACTACTTAACAACTACTAAACAACTACTAAACAACTACTAAACAACTACTAAACAACTACTAAACAACTACTAAACAACTACTAATTAACTACTACACAACTACTAAACATCTACTAAACAACTACTAAACAACTACAAAACAACTACTAAACTACTACTAAACAACTACAAAACAACTATTAAACAACTACTAAACAACTACTAAAAACTACTAAACAACTACTAAACAACTACTAAACAACTACTAAACAACTACAAAACAACTACTAAACAACTAATAAACAACTACTAAACAATTACTTAACAATTACTAAACAACTACTAAACAATTACTAAACAACTACTAAACAACTGTTGAACAACTTCGAAACAACTACTAAACAAGTAGTAAACAACTACTGATAAGCTATTGAACAACTATTAAAAAACTACTAAACAATTACTAAACAACTACTAAAAAACTACTAAACAGCTATTAAACAACTACTAAAAAATTACTAAACACTTACAAAACAACTACTATACAACTATTAGGCAACTACTAAACAACTATTAAACAACTAATAAATAACTACTGAACAAGAACTACTAAACAGCTACTAAACATCTAATTAACAATTACTAAACAACTACTAAAAAAATACTGCACAATTACTAAACAACTACTAAACAACTACTAAACAATAACTTAACAATTATTTAACTACTTCTAAAAAACTATTGAACAATTACTAAACAACTATTAAGCAACTACTAAACAACTATTAAACGACTACTAGACATCTACTGAACAAGAACTACTTAACGACTACTAAAAAACTACTGCACAATTACTAAATAACTACTAAACAACTACTAAACAACTACTAAACAACTATTAAACAACTACTGAAAAACTACTGAACAATTACTAAACAAATATTAAACAACTACTAAACAATTATTGAACAACTCTTGAACAAGAACTACTAAACAAAAACTACTAAATAACTACTGAACAACTACTGAACAACTACTGAAAAACTACTGCACAGTAACTAAACAACTACTAAACAACTATTGAAAAACTACTGAAAAACTACTAAACAATTACTAAACAATTATTAAACAGCTACTTATCAACTATTTAACAACTTTTGGACAACTACTAACCAACTAATAAACAACATTTACTAAACTACTAAACTACTAAACTACTAAACTATTAAACTACTAAACTACTAAACTACTAAACTACTAAACTACTAAACTACTAAACTACTAAACTACTAAACTACTAAACTACTAAACTACTAAACTACTAAACTACTAAACTACTAAACTACTAAACTACTAAACTACTAAACTACTAAACTACTAAACTACTAAACTACTAAACTACTAAACTACTAAACTACTAAACTACTAAACTACTAAACTTACTAAACTACTAAACTACTAAACTACCTAGTTATGTTATTAAAATTTTAGGTTATAATGGCAAATGTATATTGATACAAATAGTTTGAAATGTTTAAGCCTACAACATTTAAAATTTTACGTAAATAAATGGTTATTTTTTTATTATTGTACATTTAAATGCACTTTGTAATACAATGTTTAAACAATAAAAGTATACAAAATTCTTTACGTTATAAATTAATTTTTGAGCAACTTTTACTTATTTATTAATTATTATTTAAAACTTAATTATAAATTAAACAAAAATAAAATTGTCATGCATGAGTCAAGTGTATGAAATTTAAATTTTGTTCTGCACAAACTACTGAAAATGGCTTTCTTTACATGAATCCTGATCATGTGAATTTTTTCAAATTTTTTGAGTTAGTTATTTACGAATAATGATAAATTTTATGTGCAAAAGATACTCTAAAAATTTTAGGATGTGCCGTGCACTACGCTCCGAGATATCTTGCAATGTATCCACAGAAATACTTAAAATTTAAGCCTTTTTGGCAACTTTTAAACGTATTTGGCAATTTTGTTGATTGCTGATGTTTTCCAAATTTTATTAAGTGCTGATAATTTTTAAACTTAACAAACTACATCTGTTCTATAAATTTACTTGCAATTGTATTATGAATAGTACGACTACGATTGTTACTAAATTTTCTATGAGTAAAAATATAAACAAAACTTATTTTTATTATTATTACATTTATTTAATTATGTAAGTTTTTAAATTAATCAAAATTATTCTATTATAAAAATGGCTTAAGGTCGCATTTATTATAACAAAACATTTGTGGACAAAGAATTCGAATTGAAAAGGCTTTCAACTGAAATAGCAAACACATTTATTATATTACAATAGAGCACGATGACAGATATATTGCAGCGAAACTCAACAAAAAATAATATAGGCAACGCAAACGTGGCTGCGAGATGCTCACTTAGAAGGAGAGTCATATGACGCCGGCCGCGACGTTACCTTTTGGCCGCTACATGCTCCCATCTAAGAGCATATCGGTTGTCATAAGCTCCCATTAATATACAGGGTGTCCGGAAAATACGTGTACAACGTTTGACGACAGACTCCTGACGTCAAAATAGGTCGATCTAAGCCGACTTAGTTATATCCAAAATTGTCTCGTTTAGCCAGTAGAGGGCGTCAAAAAAAACAAAAGTATAACAAAGTTGAAAGTATCTATTGTAAGAAACTAAGTAAAACAAAAACATTACTTAAGCAAATGTGTAAAATGACCGCCATCTTGCTGAATACACTTATTAACACTCTTTAAAAAATAATATTGGACCCTATCTAATGTCTCGGGATTATTAAAATGGTTGCCTGCATTTAAAATCCGCTGCAATAAATCATCGCGTGTGTTTACCGGAGTCTTGTAAACTTCTGTTTTAATAGCGCCCCACAAAAAGAAGTCACACATATTTAACTCAGGAGAACGTGGTGGCCATTTTACTGGTGCATCATTGCCTCTTCCAATCCATAGGTTGGGATATTGATGATGTAAGTATTGCCGAACGGCAACGGAAAAATGGGGCGGGGCACCATCATGCATATACCACATTTCCCTCCGAAGTAAAAGGGGCAAATTCTCCAGAAGAATTGGTAATGTGTCTTGCAAAAAATTTAAATAAATATTTCCATCTAACCTGTCTGGAATAACAATGGGACCAATAAGGTAGTGATCAATAATACCTGCCCAAATATTAATTTTAAATTGATGCTGATGATGTGCAACTTTAATGGCATGTGGATTTTCATCGGAATAAATATGTTCGTTGTGCAGATTGGTTACCCCAGATCTTGTAAAGCATGCCTCGTCAGTAAACATATTTTTTCTACAAAAATTTGGAACAAGAATTCTTTTGTTTCTAATAAATTGACAAAATGTAAGCCGCATGGGGGGATCAGTCGGTAAAAGTTCTTGGACTTTTTGTATGTGGTAAGGATGTAACAACTGTTCTTTTAAAACCTCATTGACAATCGTTTTAGGAACATTTAACTCACGTTCTAAGAGACGGGTACTGGTACTTGGTTCTTCTTCAACTCTTTCCAGAATCATCTCTTCTGTTTCCACAGTTCGAGTTGTTCGCATACGACCCCTGCCTTCAAACTTTTTCTCAAAACTGCCCGTTTCCCGAAGATGACGCTCAAAATTGGCAAATGTTTGGTGGTTTGGTATTCGACGGTTAGGAAACCTCTCCATGTAAACCCTAACACTCTGACGCCCATTTCCTTGACAAAACCCGTATACCAGGAGCATGTCAACTTTCTGAGAGTTTGTATAATTTTCCATTTTTAATGGTAAAATGAACTTGTAATTCAAGAATGTTGATCGTATACTTGAGTAAATTTCATAGACTGGTGACAATTTGTCAATAATTGTCAAATTAATAAACGCCATAGCAACAAGGTCACTTAAAAAATTATTGTTACAGGTAATTTCTTTTTAATATTTACAAATTTTTGACGCCCTCTACCGGCTAAACGAGACAATTTTGGATATAACTAAGTCGGCTTAGATCGACCTATTTTGACGTAAGGAGTCTGTCGTCAAACGTTGTACACGTATTTTCCGGACACCCTGTATATATATATATATATATATATATATATATATATATTGTTTTTAAAAATAATAGTAAACAAACTAAGAAACAAAATAGACTTCTACCAACCAAAAAAAGAAAAAAATCTGTGCAATTTTTTTATGGGTTGCATTTGTTGACTATGAATCTCATAAAAAATATCTATAGCAAAACCACTTTTCAAATAAAAATGCACAACAAAATCAACAAAGAAAAAATAAGAGTAAAGCAAAAAAATTATACATTACTAAAACTCTCCACGTTAATACTAGAAGATGCATTAAAAACATAAATTAGAGAGAACAAAGACTACAAATATGTAAAAAGAAATTACACTGTTTAAAATTTGCGGACAACATTGCACTAATTGAAAAACAAAAACATAACTTAAAAGTATGTTAGATGATTTATACATTGCGTTTAAGCAAGTTGACATTGAGATCAACTTCAATAAAACCAAGTACATGACAAACAAGCTAAATGATAAACAGGGGAAGCTATATATACTTAAGTTAGACTATAACAATTGGAAAAACAAATTTAAAATAAAAAAAATTGTTAAAAAAATAAGAATGGGTTAAGTTGTATATAAAAAAAAACAAAAGATATATTTAATGTACATACAAAGTCTAAAAATAGAGCTACATAACCAAAGACAGTTGTAAGCAAGTCAGACATTTTACAATAAAAAATAAAGCTCAATTCATAAAATATTTTAATCAAAAGCAATAAAATGGTTTGCAAAACTTAAAAAAAGAACAAATAATTAATTTACCTGTTTTACAACACACACTCTGATGTCATACGTTAGAGTTAATATATAATGGCTATATAAATAGAAATATCGTAGAACTAAAACAAATTTATTTAAGCTACAATAATACTTAGTCAGCAAACAACAAAAGCACAAAAAAAGAATATCGGCATATATATAATCAATGTAAAAAAGCTAAAAATAAATTTATAAAAAAAAAGAAATAAAAACTAAAAAAATAAAGACAGAAGCAAAAGCATAAAAATACATAAACAAAAAAATAAAAAGATATTGAGGCAACACCATTAGAAGCGTGGTAGAACACTTTTCGAGTTTTTTTTTAAGAAGAAAAAAAAAAAGAAGAAAACCTAGATTGACAAGAGCCAATCTAGCTAGCAGAAGAAATTTTAAAGAAAGCAATGTTGGAAAAGATAAAAAAATTAAATAAAAGGAAAATGCCAGGTATGGATGGGATACAGAATAAAGCGTGGTTGTATGGTACGAAAGAGCTAATTAAAATATTGAGTGAAATAATAAACAGAGTATAGAAAAGAGAAGAGTTTCCAAATCAATAGAAAGAAGGTATTATATGCTCTATACACAAAAGTGGAACAAAAAACTAGTTAATAACTACAGGGCAATAACACCACTACGGCATACAAGATCTACGCCATGATATTAGAAGAAAAGTTGAATAAGGAACTGGGTATGAATAAGATAATTCCAGACGGGCAATCCAGTTTTAAGAAGAAAAGAAGTACCATGGATAACGTATAGATTTTGCACCATATTGTGGAAAAAGAATAACAGAAAAGTATATGCGTTATGCCGAGGTTTAAAGACGGCATTTGATACTGTGGATAGAAAGAAACTGTAAAAATGTATGAGAGAGAAAAGAATTAGCACGCATTTGGTAAGAAGAATGGAAGACGTGTATGAGGAAACAGCAAGCAGGGTGTGAGTTAAACAAAAAATGAGTAAAACATTTTAAACAACAAATGAAATAAAACAGAGCTGTCCATTAAGTCTTATTTTGTTAACAACTTACATAGCAAATGTAAAAAAAAATGAGATTGGCTCAAGCTGGAGGGGTAGTAGTTGGTAAAGAAAAAGTGTGGTCGCTAGCATACGCAGACAACATGATTATACTAGCCAAAGAAGCAAAGGAAATGATAGAATTAAAAAGTTTAGAAAAATATTTAAAAAAAAGTTTAGAATTTAATGTAGAAAAAACAAAAATTATAATGTTCAGAAAGGAAAGTGGAAAAAGAAGTGGAGAACTGAAAATGGAATGGGCAAGGTATTATAAAAGTAAATTTGTTTAAATATTTGTGATATGTTTTTTTGCACGAATAACACCGAGATCGAGCACATTAGAAGAAAAAGTTTGGGCAAAAGAAGCAATAAAGTATGAAAAAATAATAAGACAACAACACAAATGTAAAATTTTACAAAAATGCATAAAAAAGAAAATAAAAGCAAGAAATGGAAAGCTAGGAGAAATTAGAAAGAATTAATACAATAGAAATGGGTATGCCAAAAAGATGAAAGAATAAGAGAGAGACATAGTACAAAAATTTAAAAAGATAGAGATGTATAAAAACAAAAAAGAAGAATACGAGTGAAAGAATCTAGGTACAACGCAAATTATAAATATATTATAGAAAGTAAACTGCCAATATACCTACAAAGCAATAGATATAAAAAATATGATTGCAAGATTCAGATGTGGTAATGAAGAGCAAGTGACAAGATTTTGGATGTAAGAGGAATTAAAAATGTGCAAAATGTGCAAAAAAACTAAGAAAACTATGGAACAAAATGAGAGAAGAACAAATAGGAAAAAATGAAATTTTGAAAAAAGATGGAAGAAGAATAGAATGGACGAAGGCAGTTAAAAAACAAAAGTTAAACAAAAAAAAAAATTAATTGAAATAGATTTCATTATTTTAGGAAGTTATAAATGTATTTGTAAATGTAAATTTTTTTGATCACAAAATTAAAACTAAAACTAAAAAAAACAAAAAAAAACTAAAATATCTATAAAAAACTTTTACACTTATGCGAAACTGTTACAGATTATATTAACACAAGTTTAAATATTTTTGTTCAACCAACTAATTAATTTGAATTTAAAAACAATATCCAAATCAATCAAAACAAAACAAAGTAAAAATATTTAGAGATTTTATACAACAGTTATGAAAACTATAATACCATTTGTTTCAACAATACACAATTCTAACAGATACTTTTAATAACTGCATCAACAATGAATTTTTTTTTCTTGTTTTAAAAGTAAACAACTCCGACTAACTTATACTGACTTTTATAAAAAAAACAACACACAGAAGTTGTAGATCAACTTTAATTTTAAATTTTCAGAAAATGATTATTGTATTTATAATAAACAAACAAATAATTAAAATTTAAAAACAAAAAAACAATATTTTTTTTCAATAATTATGCACTCATTTAAACGGCGGAGTTTCTATCAATCAAGTGTTTGATTACATTTTTGCTTGTGGTATATAATTCCAAGTTTCTTAAATCCGCAGCCGACAATGCTGAAAGTCGTTTGGTGGGTGTAATAAATTAGTCAGCTTTCTATTGATCATATCTCAAACATTTTAAATAAATGACAAATCTGGCAACCGAGCAGGACATGAGAGGACAACAATGTTACCTTTTTGCAAATATTGTATTGTAACCCGTTTTGTAAGAAAAATATGATTTTCTAACTTCTAAAAAAAATGGAAATGCTACTAATTCCAACACATTGGCAATGCGTTTAAGTTACTATCAATGAAGACTAAGAGTGATCTGCTACTATAATATATACCTACCTTCTAAATAAAATATTTATGCGTTCTCCGCGCATACGTCTAGAACCGTCGTAGGCCCACAAACACCAGTAAAACTCACTAAACACAATTTGTTGCCATTCTTAAGCCTAATTTGTTTTTTGTTGATCCATTCTAGTCTGTGCCATAAATAGCAATAAAAGGAAAACACAAAAATGAATAGTACAAATGCAGTTTATAAGATTTTATACGGCAATAAACATACGACATTAACATTCTGCGTCTTGAACTATCTATCCAATCTATTGCAATTGAGCAAGTTGTTGAAATCTGTTTCTTGTGACCAAAAGCCTTAAACGGCGTTCTTCACAATCTATAGTCACCTGGGAACGTCCAGATCTAAGTCCGATTTTGCGCATATCAATAATACGGCCACGTTTAAAGTCTATTGGCATTCTTAAAATTTCACAAAACGTTAGTGAGCAAAGTTATTAAAAATATAACAGTTATCACAAGCCAATAGTTTGTTTGATACACATATATTGATATATTGATTGATTGGCAACAAAAATTATATAAAAAAAAATAGTATAGACTATTTTTAAATTTTAAAACTTTATTTGTTTCATCAAAATAGGCGTTTTGTAAAAATTTTATTAAAATTAAAAAAGAAATTAGTTATTACATTTATCATAGAACATCACTAAGCTAAAATTGCATATTTTACTCAAATTCATTCAGTTTTGGTATATACTATTGAGGTATAAAAAAATATTGCAAAAACACAACTTATTATTATTATTACAAAAACAAGCTATTAAAAATTTAAAATAAAATGTGCTCATTTTTATTTGCATAAGTTGTATATGTTAAAAAACATGATAATAAATATACAAAAAAAAAAAAATTGAGAAATATCTTTCATTTTTATCTAACTATATAAAGTCTTAACAGAATTTAAAGCAGTTATTGTCAACAAAATTAAAATAAAAGTTAAAAAATATTTTTTAATAATTCCGCTATATAATATTATAAAATATTTTTAAATTGATTTTTTTTTTAATTTATTATATATTAATATTACCAGTAGAAACTTGAAAAAAAAAATAGAAGAGAAGAAGCCAGTAGTTTAAATTAATAGTTCCTTTAGTTCTCTATAAGTTAGAGAAAATTTGAAGCTACAACTTCAGTAGAGTTGAGTAAAATAGAACATAATTAAATTAAATTAGAAATGTATTCTAAAGTTATAGTGTTTGTAATAAATTAACTACATTCAGTTAATGACCTAAATATTGCTGATTGTTTTGATTAATTCTTTGGGTTGATGTATGATGTAATTTTTACAACTTCTGCTGCTTAAACTATTGACGGTTTATGTAAAATGATGGTTTAATAAAAAAAACTGTTATTATAACATTAATTAATAACATTTCTGACAATAAAACTGCTGCTTTAAAACCGCCAACTTAAATAAATACATATAATATTAAGTAGATTGAACTTTATAAAAATGCAGATAAAGATCTTTCTTTAAAATTTTCTGCAAACTATTTGTTGTAAACATTGGAAAATCTATGTGCTTGGATTGTCAGTAACACTTGCATTTATTAATGTACTACTTAACTCATAAATTAGATGCATTACTGTGCAACTGTTTCTTTTAAACTTTTGTCATATTTAAATCTTTAACCACAAACAGAGAGTCTGTGAGACTCCGCACATGATTTATTTAATCATTTTTTTCACGGCAAACAACTTTTAATGCAGTCATGCTTAGTACCTTAATATATCAAAACAAACTTAACTATGTTTAAATAACAAATTATAATGCATCCGTATAAGAAAGAGTAAAGAAGCAATATTTAAAACTATCCTAATTTAACAAAAATAACTAATTCAGTAATAAAATGAACTTAATTACAATGTATAAACCTAAACAACTTAAAATAAAATTTGATTAATTATGATTCAAATAAGTCGTTTTCATTTCAGATGATTTGTATTTAAAATTTTGTACACTAATACTTTCATCCTACTTCCGGCCCGTGGTCTTACTCCTCAGTGTCTATTATCAGCAAAAAACTTGTTTTGTATGTTACAAACAATCCTTTAATAATTGTATCTCTATTCTGTATTAATTTATAATTAATTATTTAAATTTAATAACATTTATTATTATATATAAATTACACACTCACTCAGTTAAACTTTTCTCCTAATAGGAGAATAATTATTAATTAAATTATCAAAAAAATGTAATAGCTTACTGTAAACCTGTATCCATTAAATAAAACACAATTAACTTTTATTTAGACTAATGTGTTACTTAAAGAATGTTTCTAATAATAATTAGCAAGAATAAAGCTGAACATACTGTAATAAATAATTTTATAAGCAGATTATTCTCCATCTATTATCAAGCAAATATGATAACAAACGTGATTTTATGCAGATAAAGCATGTTCATTTTTTATTTATGCTGTTCTAAAATTTAAATATGTCATGTTTATACTTATAGAAACTACTTCGCATATATGTTATTAAAAAAATAAATGACGCAATGAATAATATTACTTTCAGTAATTTAATTAAAATAATTTATTTAAATGATCTTTTTTAAAATAAAACGTACGCAATTGAAAATTTAGTTTAGCTTAAAACAAATCTATTTTTTAGTACTATATATGCTTCAGATATGTAATGAGTTTAAATAGTAGTTCTATACAGTGAAAATACGTAATTGCAAAATACGATACGGTAAGTTCATAAAGCTGTTTCAATATTGTGTAATTTACTACTATCGTATTATTAATTAAAATAGACACAATATGTGACAAAAATATAGTAACCTGCTAATTGACGTTTAATTAATTCTAGTCGTTTGTCGGTGCTAACGTACTACAATTATTTGATCACCACTAATATATTATTTAATATTTTGCATCAAAACAAATACTATTTTTATTTAACATAGTTTTTTCTATAAATCGTGCAAAAAAGTCATTAAAAAATAAATACTACACATTTGAATAAAAAGTTGTGCCTATTGTATAGTACATACTCTTACTTACTATAATTAACATCTTAAAAATTAAAAACCTTACTAAATAAATTAATATGATAAGTGTAAGATGACTAGCAGTCAGCGTTTTCAATTTTTTTAAAGACCGGACGCCAATGCTCAAAACTAAAAAACCAAGTCTAAAGTCTCAGCCTGGCCTGGCCCAAACCCCAACTTGATGTTGCTAACAACATGCACATCAGTATACAATAATGTTTTCCTTATTTCACTAAACTCCAGTTATTTTGTTTCTGTAATTCACAATAAATAATTATTTTTTGTTTAAATCTGTATGTTCGTTATCTAAAGTTAAAAATTATAGAGTATCAATAACAATATTATTTATAACAAAATATAAAAACTCAAATATTTTAAAAACAAATTTATTTTATTTTATTTAACTGATAAAAATTTTGTGCTTAGTTTTTTGAAACATACTACTAGCCAAAGAGGAACAACGTTTGTTTATTGTGCTAGTATGTAGAATATTGTTAATTTTTGAGATTTGAATTTCTATATTTTCCATAGTTGATTTTGTTAACCATCTTGTGAGAACTATGAGAAGTAATAGTCTCATCTGTATACCAAATTGTTCAGCTAATTGTGACTGAGCATTATTTATTAGTTTAAGTCCTGCTTATAACTGTATGTATAAATTATTTCTGTTTTATTAATATTTTTTATAAAATAACAAGAGCAAAAAAACTCATTTTTTGCTTCGTTGTTTTATTATTCAAATCTTATAAAAACTATTTTCCACTTACTACTCACCCTGTATGCAAATATGGCTTATAGTTTGTTGGCATTTTCTTTCTTGAATATTCTTTCATGCATGTTTGTTTTGAAATACAACGTTATAATATACTTATCCATCGCATAGATTATATTATTGATATATTAGCACCCAATTTGATAAATTAAATTTGATTTAGAATTTCTAAAAAACCGTTTATGCTATACAACTAGCCACAATTAAATTCAGTAATATTGGTAAAATATAAGAATTACAAGTGTAAGTAAATTAGTGTGATTATATAAAAAGCATTTTAGATTATTCAATTTATTTTTTTCGCAAATTTAACATAGGAATTTGTCAAAACAGAATACTTTTCTTATAGCTGTTAAGGAAATTTCGCTAATTTGTATTGAAGCTGCTAGTTTAATATGAATATATACATACAAACTGTCAGAGACCATGTTTTGAATACAGATTTAGAAATATCAGCTTATCAATATAAAATATTATTATTAGATGTGCATTCGTCATAATTATTAAACGCATAGTAAAAGTAATTGGTATAGAATCGAGGGTATAATCAGATCGAATCGAATACAATATATGCATTGAAGAAGAAAAAAGAAAATGACATTGAATAATGAAGTGAAATGGGACGGAGGGCGTCGACGTGGGTGCACATTCCAGATGTGTCGGACGATTAGTATGTTGACAAGCAGAATGTATACGAGAGCAGAACGGGGCCGTGCAAGAAGTCACCGAAGAGAGTTAAGTGGACGAGGCGACGCGCCAAAGGGATCTGGGGGGTCTGGGGGTCCTGGGGGTGCCCAGCTCAGATAGTCGCCGATACCGGTGGACTTCGCGCTAATGAGACCGCCCTGCCCTACCATCTTATACCATGCTATAACCTGCCACAGATCTCTCTGCGTGTCCATTACCAGATTCATTAAGACGACCTAATATGACATGATTGTCTCCTTTCATACATATGTAACGCCCAATTACATATTCTCAGCCATTATTTCAATTTGCCTCACACGCAACTTACTGCTTGAAATATAATTATTATTTTCATAAATGCTTCAATATACATGCACAATGCAAAATGGTTTACTTTTATCTTTATATCAGTATTAAACAAAATATGTTATGTCATTTTAATTGTCTTAGTGTAAATTATATTCAGTGAGATAGTTTCATCAAATTAAGGCTTTATTCGAGGAAATTTATTGTTGGTTCTTATAAGATTTAAAGTGATTCTTAAAATGCTAGTTGTACTCTAAAAGATATTTATAAACTTTTACATAAATCTTTCTTTAACATATATATGTAGTAAAGGTAATTTTAAAAACACTATTAAATAATGTTATAATTATATCAGCAAGAATTTAGTAATTATTAGAAAATTGATTAAAAAGGAATAATCGAGTAATAATTAGATTAATGCATGTAAATCTAAAACTAATCGGCCAGCTATATAAATAGATCTTAAATGTTAATTGGCATCACATTAGTAACAATTATTTCAAATGTAACGGTTTAGATAAAATTGTGAATTTAATATTTCAATTCTAACAAATATGTTCTAGATACATTTAACTTTTCTAGCATTCTTCTTCTATGCAATACATGCAAGTAATTTTCAGTAAATATGCCCAATATCAGCATGTATTGCTTTAATTATATCTGAGGTTAGGATGATATTTTGTTATTTTTATTTAAAACAAGTTTATAATAACGTCTAACGTCTATTATAAACTTGCTATTGCTTTCTCAAAATAGATATATTAAAAATTAATTAAATCTCCATTCTTAGCACACTTAATCTGCATACATGTAACTATGGATTTGTATTTTTTTATAAATTGCAAAAAAATCCGTTTATTAATTATTGATAAATATTTAATATAATTGTTTATTAATTATACCTAGCCTAATAGTAACAATTTTTTTATAATAAAATTGTATTTACGTATTACACATATGTATGTATTGCTTGAAAGTCCAAATAGAACATGCAAGACACGTTAGCATTCTAACATATCTTGTTTTTTTAAGTAATGTAATGTTTCAATTTAATATAAATAAATTAAAAAAGCAGTATTACTACAACTGAATAGAAATACGATTAGGACCATAGCCTAATAAAACATTTTTTTTATTGTTAAGCTGCATATTCTTTAAATCTTATACTGTAAGCAAGTTTTTAATCATGCTTGCCCAAGACCGCTGTCTAATATAGTGAAAAAACGTAGTTTACAAAGTAAGTAATTACTTTGGAATAGTGTTAGTCCAAACACACTACTTTGATCTCAACTTTTAATAAAACCAGAGATTAGATATAACCCAGTTTAAGCAATGGACTTGTTATTTTTAACGTTTGGGCAAAAATTATTTATGTGGTAAACAATAAAAATTTTATACTGTACTATTTGCATTAATCAACTACATAAATTTGTGGTGTAGCATCACATATTTAATGTAAGTGGACAGAATTTATTATGATACATTTAAAAGATCTAACCAAACAAACTCAGTAGACCATACAAAAAAAGACAACACTGTGTCATAATAGCGCTAGATATACAAAATACGTTCAACAACATACTATGCGAAGCAATTATAAAAACAACAAAAAAAAGAGATCTAACAAATAAAACCACAAAGATATAATGGAGCTACCTTCAGGAGAGAAATTTACTGACCTTAAATAAAAAATTTAGACTGACTAGAAAAGTACCACAGGGTTCTGCTCTAAGTTCTAAACTATTGAATTTAGTTTATAATCAGATACTCCGGATGCGGCAACCAGAAGAAATGACAATAACGTCATTTGCGAATGACGTGGCTCTTGTAGGTAGGAATATAGACATATATAGAAGTACTTCATAAAAAGTTAGAGTTGGTAATAAAGATGATAAAGAGATTGATAAAAAATAAAAGGTTACATCTGGCTCCGCAGAAACCGAGACGGCATGGTTGTCGACAAAGAGAACCTACAGAGAAAATGCAAAAATACAAGTTACCTACTTGTGTACAAATAATAACCATAAGAAAAAAAATTAAATACCATAGAGTTACACTTGAAGCAAATGGATAGAATGAACAGGATAAGGAAGTGGTACAAGAAACAAAAAAAAATGGAAAAAATGTTTAGTAAGGTAATGCCAAACAAGAAAAGACCTGGAGAAGGCTAATAGCAACTGCGGCTAGAAGTAAACTATTGTATGCCGCAGAAACATGGGGAGAAGTTTTAAAGACAAAAAAAGTAAGAGAAACTATGAGAACAAGTTTGTTAAGAATCTGCAGGGCCTACAGAAAAGTGTCGCAAAAAGCACTAGAAGTAACTGCAGCGACACTACCCGCAGATTTGTTGGTTGAAGAAAGTCTACTGATAATTTCAACTAAGATATTGCATAGTAACCTGTGTTAATTGGATGCCGTTTGACGCCGTTTGGTTATTATTTGTTAACTAGACCAGCAAATGGTGCTACACTTGCTGATTCATAAATGTTGTTAAACAATTTGATTAAGATTGGTTTATAAACAAAAATTGTAACATAAAAAAAATAACACAAAGAGTACCAACCCAAGTTGTATTAGCAATAACAACATTTACATTATTTTTAGTCACATCACTTTTTTAAGAAGTTCTAAAAATATTATGTAAATCATAAATTTAAAAAACTTTTGTAACAACTAGAGCAATGCTTAAGATAACTGAACAGCATTTGCATCCAAATAATTTTTTTTAAATACATTATTTTTGAGTTAACTTCTTAACGTCAAATAAAAAACATTTTTACACAAACATTTATATTTATTTTAATTGAACGGATAAAAAGAGTAATAACATTTAAAACAATTAAAAAATCAATTATAAAAAAATGACAAGGTGTTCTATTTAAAAAAATTTAAAAATCCCATAATGAAGAATTATAGTAGTCAGTCAGGTGTAAATATGGAAGAGAGTTGATCTGTCTAGCCTTAAGTATGTATACAAAATTAAAAAATGTGAAACTGAGTTGTATGTGTCTGTTTTGACAATTGCATAAAATTTTTATACATACTTGGGGCTCGACTGACCAACTCCCATCCCTACATACACATGACTGACTACTAGGTTACTAAGCCATATAAAATCATTTTACTTCTCCGGTATTTACAAAATGTTATGTGTATGTATACCACTACAAAAATGATATATTAAAAAAATTGCGTTTATACTTTTATTCTTTTTTTTAAATCTAAACTTTTAGACTATTAAGCAAACTTATACCTAAAGTTTAAAAACCTACATTTATCAAATAGAAGATGCTTGGTTTAGTTCAAACTAGAGCACGCAATCAGATATAAGAAAATGTAGAGGTATACTAATCTTCTAACAATCAAAACTTTTGCTGAGAGTTGCAACTTGTTATAGAACAATCTTAACAAATGCAATTTTATTTATTTCTACAGTGATGCTCATTGAATATATTATTATTTCTTTTTAATAACTTTCTTAAACAATTTCAGAAAATGCAAGTAAAGCTTGCTGCAAAAAATTTTAGATGAAACATTGCAGCTGTTATAAAAACAGCATTAATACCAAAGCAAATAATCGCGTTAATCAAAAACCTAAATTCTTACAACTCTGCCTTGCCTATTTACAAATGTTTATAAAAAAAACATTAGAATTGGCTATTGAGTATTTCCAAAACGTAAACGTTTTTTGAAAATGGAAAGAAACAAACAAATGTTTACTATATTTATAAATTTGTATGAAAACTAAAATCAATTGTATCTTTATTAAACTAAAAGCCAAAGATACATTATGTAATTAAGTCTAAAATAACTAATTCAAGGTTTGATAAAAAATACGTTTTTTGTTACACAAAATCTAAACTAATAAACAATGCTTATTACAAAATAGATATTAATGTACATTTAGCATTATAACCAATCTTAAAACGCGGAAAAAGATGTAACATCTTAGTGAAAATGAAATGTTGATAAAGATTATGACGTAAAATATAATATAAATTATTTTAAACGCAAACTAAATATTCTATACTCATCTTTCAATAACACTTCCAATAACAACACAAATTTCAAATAAATAAAAAAGTAAATGTTGGATAAAATCTATACCATGTTCTCAAAAACTTGAGTTAGTTTTGACAAAACAGTTGATAAAAATAAAAATGCATAAAAATACTCAATGGAAAATTAATTTACTCGCAAAGACTTTTCTAAGAAGCTGTCGAGAAATCAATCTAATTTTTCCTTTAATATATTTTTTCAAATCTTTCCAAAAAGTTTGAAGAGTGCCGCCGACAAGATGCCTGTCAGTTAAACAATCTGATTATCAAAAGTACCAAAAAAATAATAACTGCAATCAGTTTTAAGTTGTTTTATTTTTAACTGAAATAGTTGGATCGTTCTGAGACATAATTTATGGGACCATTTATTAAATTACATGTTTTAATTCGGCTATTATTAAAAAGTCATATAAGCAAAGTCAACAATAATAATATACATATAACTATTTTCATTCAATTATCACTCTGATTACTCTAATATTATATTTGTTAAAGAATTATATGTTTGAAATAATAACAAACAAATTAAATTGTTTATAGCATTTAATTTTAATATGTTGTTTGGATAAATATACATACAGGTATGAATTTCTTCAATTTTTTTAAATAGTTTGTATTTGGCAAACAAGTTTACGCATTTGCTTACTTCTTCTATCAAATTAAATCGCGTGATCTCGTATATTCTCGTGCTATACACTTATTCTAGCACGGAATTAAACTAGAAGTGATATTTGATTTGTTCAGCGTTACGTAGTGTTATGTTATCCAAGTTTTGCATCGCGCAAGCAGCGCCTCGTAGCGGTAGGTTTATTACATTGGTCGTTTATTCCCATAAGGTTAAATATCTTCCTAATTTATTATGTCAATCAACAATGAAAGTCTTTATATATTGTGTGTGTGTTTGTGTATAGTAAAATCTAGCAGTTACCTTTTACATCTTAGACACTGTATGAGGATATCTATTCACGTTTTGTTACCGTTTTTAATAGTAAAAATCATAGACTCATAGCAAAATAAAGTTTTTTACACAATTTTCAACAAAAAACAAAACATACCTAAAAAAATTGATGCAACCTCAGTCAATTCCAAACTAACATAGCATTATTATAGCAACTAAACAGAACAACTTTAGAAAAGTATAAAAAAAACAAAATTCAATCTAACATAAAATGTTAAGTTAACCTAAACTAAAATAATTAACAAAACTCGACGTAAAATATAAGCAAACTCTACGGAGTGCAAAACTCAAGACATTTTTTTAAACAACTGTATACCACGTATTTACTTATATATTTTATTTTAGAATCTAAAAATTAAAATGTCAAAGATCAAAAATGAAAACATTAATAAACACAATAAAAAAATATAACTATTTTAGTTATATTATTTATTAACCAATTAAAAACAGAAGAATTTCGACAACCAAATCTGTTTTTTATTCTATGAAATATATCCTCACATTTGATTATTAAATTGCAAATTTGTAATATAATTTATAATTCTTAATAATTTAATGACTTACCATTATGTGTATCTCGGTTTTCTTTATGTTTACTCTTGTTGGGTAACTTCATCTTAAGTGAGAACTAATTGAAAGGAACGTTTAAAATGAATGCTCCTCTAGAGATTCCCTAGTTATTATAAAACCGGTCAAAAAAGTCCCCGGATTTATCATACGCAATCTTGATAACATAATATTTTGATAATGTTCATTCATAAAATTTTATATATCAATTAATTGATCTAATAATAAATATTAGAATTAAACTTGAAAGTAGAAATCATTTGTGCTATTTATTAAAAATATTATAAAAAAAGAAATAGATTAGACATCATTTGAGAAAACAGTAATGTTATCAATAAAAGCATAAACAGGCATCACGTCATTGATCCTGTATGAGCGGAGATAATATCATACTCGACCAAATTTAATCGTATTTCTGTTAATACGGAAGTGTATTTAAAATTGCATAAATTTAAATTTTAGAATTTTTTCCTCTAGATATTGAGTAACTCTAATTCCGTTATGTGTACTGTAATAGTAAACACCCCGTTTTGCATAAAAAAGTTAAACAAAAACGCATCAACAAGTAGATTACTTGTCAGAGCTTTAAAGACATTGTGGAAATTAATCAGTATTACAAGACATATCTCCATGAAAAATAATTAAGAGAAATAACGTCTAAAATTGCTAGTCAGTTTATTTAGAAAAAGATAATAGGAAAATACATCATTCAGATGATACAGCAACTTATTTTAACATATATTTTAATAAAATTGCAAAGTATTTAAGCACTAACCAGGTACAAATTAATTACTCTAATCTAGGAAATATTAAACTAACCCCAATTATATATATATATATTTTAAAACTATTAAAAAAGCAATGTCCAAATAATTCTTTGTAAAATGTAAATTATTTTGTCCCCAACAATTCGGTAATCATTATTTGTTTAAATAAACTATATTACTAAATAGATAAATCAGAGATCAAATATATAGTTTTGGTTTAAATAATTACATACTGCAACAAATAAATAATAATCAATTAAAATAGTATGAATTTATTATATATAATATTTTCTACCTCATTTTAGTATAAGTATATTTAGACAATTACACATAAAATAAGATACCAAATATATTAAAATCTCTAAGTTTTTATTTGATATAGATATAGATCATATATAAATATATTCTACAACATACTAGTACATACATATTTGTTGATAACAAATGTTGGTGATTAACCGCAGATAAATAAATAAATAATAAAATTTTATTTAAATTATTACTTAAGTTTGTTTTCTTAAATCTTAGATAAAAATGATTTAAAAAAAATAAATAAACAAATTCAATGTAAAAAAATTAATATAAGTAATTGTACACATAATTTTTTGTTAGTTACATATAGGATTTTGCTTCAAACGTGGTTAATTATAGTTTTTGAGAAGTTGAAGAATAAAAAAATAAAACTATATTATGGAATCAAGCGGAGAAAAAATACCATAAAATAAAAAAAAAAACAGAAATAAAAATTACAAAAGATTGTGCAATAATACATAACATTGTTGGCATAATAAAAAACCAAGAAAATCAAAAACTAAATAATTATGGTAGTATTATTTTTAAAAATTTGATAAACTTGTAACATTAAAGCTATGCAAATATAATAAAAATAAACTACCAACAAAAGCCAAATACAAAATAACTTTCCACAGATAAATAGAACTTACTTTCTTAATTGTTTTCAGTTGTTTTTGAAGTTATAATCATTTCACACAATTTAAAACATATATTGATTTGATTGTTAATCCAATCAATTCCTCACTCCAAAAAAATAACACTTTAGAAGTTTACTTAATTTTATTTTATATTTCATTACAGTATGTATGTAGTTAGTTTATATAAATAAAAAAAAAACTTTTTGTCACAAAATACTTAACCATACACAAAACTGATTTGATAAGATGCCTACTTTATTTAAATGTTAGTTTTATCTTCACGCAGAGCAACCTGTTTTCACTATTAAGACAATTACAACCAAGTAACTTAAATTACTACACTAAAATGTGGGTTAGTATACAATTTCCACTAAATGTTAATGACGTTGACGTAGCAACCTGCGTATACAAACAACTGTATAAAAATGAAGAAAATCAGAAGAAACAAATTAATGTTTATGAAAAGTACAAAAAAAAACAATATAAATTCAAATAAAAAAATAATTACCATAAACAAAGTTTGAGAATAACTACATTAAACGTCAAAACTTTAATTAAAAAAAAACTAGTAAACTTAAAGCCAAAATAAAACAACAAAAATATTTTTGTGTTTAAAGAAAATGATGATCTAAATAGTTCAACATCACATAAATGTGATGTATAAACAATTCAGATTATCATCTTCATTAATGTTTTATTTTTTGCAGTTTTTACGTGCAAGAGTTTTTTTAGTTCTCTGATCTTAAAATTTTGCTCTTTCTTCTAAACGATTCTGATTGATCTCGACTTTGAGTGTTGTGCAATATCAGTTAATAATCAAATGTGTATAATAACACTATATAGATCTACATTAGGTAATATTGATACATTTTTTAAATTATTAACAAAATGCTTGGACATTGCTACTGCTACATATATGCACGTTATAGTGTGTGGTGATATTAATATAAACTCGTTAAATAAGGAACATATGCAGTTTAAATCATTGACAGATATTTTTGAAGCATTTAACATACAAAACTTAATAAAAATTCCGACAAGGATATTTATGCATAAAAATGGCAACAAAAGCAAAACATCAATTGATTATATATCGGTCAGCAGAGGATTAAATATGACCAACCTAAAAGTTTTTGAAGCTAGTTTCTCTGACCATACCGCACAATCAGTCACATGTGTTGTCCCTAATATAAATATAATACAAACCAAACATTCAGAATCGAAAAGAATGATAAATAATGTGTCTTTGCATGAACTTGTCACACGCCTACATAATGAGCTACCAGACTTAAATATCTTAGATAGTCAAAATATTGATGATTTCTTCAACACAATCTGGGATTCGTTTAATTACTGTTTCAATTTAGCTTGCCCTGTAAAAAGCGTAAATAAAAATATCAATAGGCAAAACTATAATAATAATAATAAATGGATGACTCAGGATTTAAGAAAACAAAAAAAAGATCTTATAAATTTAAACTGGCTTCAAAAAAACTGTACCGACCTAGAAATAAATAATAAATAGAAAATAGAAAAATTCAACTACAACAAAAATAATATAACCACAAAAAAAAATTATTTTTCTGAAATCATCACAAATGCTGAAAACAAAAATAAAAAATTGTGGAATATTGTAAATATTTCTTTAAATCGTAAAAGTAAATGTAACGCATTAGTATCACTATACGATACAAATAATTTATTAATTACTGATAATAACCAAATAGCAGATATGTTTGCTTATAATTTTGCAAACTCCGCAAAATTAGACATACTTAAAATGTATAATAATGAAGTGTATAACTGTACAACTCAAGCGTTATCAACTCATTCATTTTATTTTAACGAAATCAGTAATGTTGAAGTTAAAAAAATAATACTAACACTCAAAAATAAAAAATCAACGGGTATAGACAATATTCCTACTAGTGTTATAAAACACTGCGTAGATCTAATATCTGAACCGCTTAGTATTATTATAAATAAGTGCATAACATTGGGACAATTTCCTAGTCGTCTAAAAGAATCATTAGTAATTCCAATACATAAAAAGGACAATGTACATTACACAAACCACTATCGTCCTATATCATTATTAAGTGTTTTTTCTAAAATAATAGAAAAAATAATATCTGAAAAACTTATTTTATATCTGGACAAATATAATTTACTTAGCAATAAACAATATGGTATCAGATCAGGAAAGTCAACAGAATTAGCCACTATTGACTTAATACAATATATTCATGACAATTTAAACGCAAAAAAATATGTAGTGTGTATATTTTTCGATATGACTAAAGCATTTGATTGCCTGAACAATGAGTTTATTCTAAGTAAATTATATAATATAGGAATTCGTGGCAACGTTTTAAATTTTATAAAAAAACTATCTCAGCGTGCGTTGCTTGACAGTAGACATAAATAAAACAAGATCTAGACAATTTGAAACATGTTTAGGGGTACCCCAGGAAAGTGTTCTGGGTCCGTTAATATTTCTTTTGTTTATTAACGATTTGCCATTATTTGTGTCTGGTGGCCAAGTTTATATGTATGCTGATGATACATCTATAATAATTACGGCTGAAAATTCTATAAAATTGCAAACTAAAGTAAAACTAGTTCTTCATGAGTTTCAGGTATGGTGCACAAAAAATCATTTAATTGTTAACCCAACAAAAACAAATTATATAAATTTTTACAACTTACATGGTACAGAATTAAGTCATCAAAACTATATAATTAATAACGCATTGATTGCAAAAGTAGATGAAGTAAAATTTTTAGGTTGTATGTTAGATAAACAACTAACTTGGTTACAACAAATTAATCAGATATGCAAAAATGTAAACAAATCTTTTTTTGCTCTAAAAACATTAAAACATAATTTAAAAGTGCATTCATTATTAAACATCTATTATGCAATGACATATTCTGCATTAAATTATAATATCATATGCTGGGGACAATCTACCGAAATAATTACGGTATTTTGATGCCAAAAGCGAGTAGTCAGATTAATCTTTAGTTTGAACTATCACGAGTCATGTAAGGACACTTTTATAAACAACAACTTGCTTACTGTAAGTGGTATCTATTTATATAAAATATTAAATTATATTTTTATAAATAAAATAAATTTTTCCAAAAATGTGGATACTCATGAAAACAACACAAGGAAAAAACATGAATTTAGACCCTGCAAAATTAAAACTTTTTTTTACAAAAAATCGCCATCATATGCAGGTATTTATTATTATAACATGCTTCCAAATTAAATAAAAAATTCAAAATCGGTATGTGTTTTTAAAAATAAATTAAAAACTTTTTTAATAAAATTATGCCCATACACTTTAAAAGACTTTACAAATATTTGTTTGTTATAGTTTTAATATAACTTTTATAATTATATGTTTTTAAGAAATTGTTTATGTTTATTACTATTTTCTAAAAATTTTAAATATTATTGTAATTTTAAATATGTGTATATATATATATTATAATTATTATTATTTGTAAACTGACTTGTCTTATCCATGTATATTATGGCCAACAAGATAAAATAAACTAATCTATTCTATTATATTCTTTGCCATTTTTTATTTTTCTCCCGCTTTTCTAATTTTTAATTTTTAATTTCTGTTTTATATTTTAGTACCAACGTACTTAGCCTTTCACTTGTTTCAATTTATCTCTGTTTATATACAATTCCATTTCTTCCGTCTCTCATAACATTTGTTTTGTTTTTGTTTATATTTAATCAATACATTAATTTAATTTTTTTAAGTTTTTTAACTAGCATTTTCATTTTTTTTGTGCTGCAATTAAATTCTATTCATCTTCTTTCTATGCTCATTTTTTAGTCTTTTTTTCAAAACTCTGCTACTAGCTTTTTGGCATACGTATTGAACAACATTAGCGATAAACTGTCTTGTCTTACTTTTTTTCCAAATTTTATCATTTAACTTTATTGCTACTTGTGGTATTATATACAAATTACGTATTAATCTTATATCCTTCAAATCTACTTTTTTTACTTACAAAAAAAAATTTGTTTACTAAACACAGTCAAATTATTTTACTTAGGGCCGGTATTATAAAACAAATTAATCTATGATTAAAATTTACTTGACAACTAAACTATTTTAACTGAAGATTTTGGTACTATAAAAGCTTATTAAATTAAATCATGCATTAAATCTGCCATTCAACTAACTGGCAAAAATCGTGCTCTTAAATTTTAACTGACGTTTCTAAATTAGATTTTTAGGTTAAGTACGTGTGTTTACACATTAAACCTGAATTAAATTTAAATATTGCACTATTTCGTCCGTTTCAAGTGTTTTAAGTGTTTTAAGTGTTTCAAGTGTGTCAATTTCATCTATTGATAATGTTTTAAGTGATTCTACGGATGATAAATTAGAAAATCATCAGACAAGGTTACCAAGAGTATTCCGTGATAGAACTCATCCCTTTGAAATATATGATGAAATTAGTGTGCACTACTTCTTATGCCAGTTTGCTGAATAGCATTGGCCGCGTTCAGGACGACTCATCATGCGTACTGAACGCGCTTGATGACTATCATTTGCTGGTAAAGCTTGTCATTTTACTCATCATACATCAAGGTTCGCTTGGTCCGCGCATTTATTTGAAAAGTAAATTCATCATGTCAAAACCAAACTACATAAAAGTTATTTATGTTTATGTATGAGATTACAACGTAATATATGTAATAACTTGGGTGAGAGAAGTAAAAAATGATAAAGATAATTAAACCTAAAATATTACAAAGTAGGATTTGATGACATTACTTATTGAAAATATATTATATCTTGTTAAGTAGCGGCTTCATAAACTAATTAAATCATTTATTTAAATTCAAAACTCTAAACTTTAAGTTTATGATGATGATAAAAGTTTACACGGTTTGCAAGAGGGGCAAAATATACCGTTCAGACGGGCGCAGCGCTTATTGAGTCAGCGCTGGCAACTGATGAGTTGTACTGAACGCAACCATTATATTTATTATCGATTGTTTGCCAGGCATCTTTTTTTACTTTCGAATTGACATCATCAGTTTTTTTATTTTCTAAAATGTGTAAATATGGCTCTACTATCTCAAGTAAATTATATTTCTCAATTTCAATGTAATTACGACCTCTTTCTTTTTTTTGTTTTCCATTTTTTAATACTGAAAATAATTTAACTGATGATTAAATTTATTCGTCAGTTAGTTAATTGAAGATTATATTTTTGTTTATAATACCGGGCCTTAGTCGTTTTATAGACACACTTAAACTTTTGTTTTTCTTTAAACACTTTTTTCCAATTGTCCTTATTATACCAATTGCATATTTTGCCTCCATATTTTTTTTAATCTAAATTGATCTTTTACTATATTCTTACAAATCTTTCATTTAATATCCTAAACAAGATTTTTGCTGCGTGCTTTACTTTTTTAAAAACATTTTAACCGATCTCACAGTATCCAACCCTAACGCCTTATCAACCTTAATATTTTTTACAGCTTACATCACTGCCTATACACCGAGAGCTTGGAGCCAAAAAAAACTATGAAAATATAAACGCTAGTTTTTTAATATATTATTCTAGTAGTAGTCCACTGGTGCGTCCTCAAACATTTTGTGAATACCGACGTAGTAAAGTAAGTTTATAAAAGCTGAAACCTTGCACGCTGATTAAATATTGCGTATAATGAAAAATTATAGTAGTCAGTCAGGTGTATATAGGAACGGAAATTGGTCAGTCGGGCTCTAAGTATGTATAAAAAATTAACAAATGTGACACTAAGTTGTAAGTGTCAGTTTTGACATTTACATACATATTTTTATACAAACTTGGGGCCCTTGGAGTTAGACTGACCATCCATAAGCCTAACTGACTAATATAATTCTTCATTATATGTAATATTTAATCAGTGTATGAACACTGAGCTTTTATAAACTTATATCAATGCCAAATACTCACAACATCTTTAAAGGCCCACCAATGGCACCAGTCCCAACAATAACTTGACTGACAATAATATGTTAATGTAGACCACTACTAGAATGATATATTAAAAAACTAACGTTTATATTTTTATAGTTTTGTTTGGCTTCAAGCTCTCGGTCTACTATATCATAATGCTTTTACCTATATTGTTTTTATTTACATTTTTTTTTTCCATATTCAACTTTTATGGTTTTATATTTGCTTTATAAACATCTTTCATGTATTCTTTTTATCTATTTAATTTATTTTTTGTCTTTCAATAATTTTTGTTGGTTGTCTTTTAATTCTAAACCGTTATATTTGTTTTTTTGTGTCAGTTACTTATCTTACCTTGTGTGGTTTTTTTTCTCTACTTGCTTTATTGTATTCAATATTGTTTTTGTTAATTTTTTTAATTTGTATGTTAATTGTTTTCCACTTTTTTTTTTCATTTCTGATTTATCTTGTGATATCTTAAGATTATTTATCTTATTTATTCTAAGTCTTTTAGACATTTCAAGTCTAATTTTTTTAATTATTTGTGCTTTCATTACTTTTTCCAACTTTATACCCAACTCTGCTATTACAACTATATGGTCACTGTGTACTGCTTCAGGTAACCCAAGTTCTTTATATTCCATTCTTAATCCTCTTCCTAATCATTATAAAATTTAATTGCTTCCTGTATCTGCCTTCCAAGTGTACATTCTCCTCTTGTGGTTTGTAATGTATCTTTGCAGAATTCAATCTTATACCTATTTTATTTCTCTGCCTAAGTTCATATTGGCCTACTACTCCTCTTACATTACCTTTTCTATACTGGCATTCAAGTCTCTTACCACGATATTGCAGCAACCGCGTATTTCTTTCTCTACGATTTTTTTTTCTTGGTTTTTCCGGACTTTCAATATATTTATATTGTTGTTCCCAAAGAATTTATTTGCTTTTAAGAACAATTTCTTACTTTTAAGGTAATGAGGTGTTTGAGTAGAAAATGCTATTTTTGACAAAAACATCCAACAAACTGCAATAATGTTAATTAATTTTTTATTAAATTTGTAAAAATAATAAGAGTAAGCAACACATAATTTAATTTAATAACTAATAAGATTAACTTGAAAAGTCCAGCGACAAGTACAGAAGAAACAAATTAATTTTGTAATAACAGACAATTTTAAAATAGTGTAAAAAGCTTTGGATTATTTAATATAAAACATTATCAGTCAAAAAGTAGCACTAGAGAATAGGATAAAGGAACAAATTAAAGCAGTTTTTCAATATGTATGCTAAACCAATGTTAGCAGAATGAAAATATATAGGTTGCTGAATAAATTGAGTAGGAATATGAGAAACAGCAAAAATCATAGCTTGTTGGCCGTATAGTGTTGTGCGATAACTGAATTGAGTATTATGTACACTAAAATCTTTTAACAAAATAATTAAAAAAACGTCAAAACTATGAAAAAAGTTATCAAAAAAGTTTGGTGTTGCTATAATAATATTGTAAGATGGAAACACAAAAAAAATATCTAAAACAGAACGGTACAAGCTCAAAAAGCATTTAATATATTAAACTCCAAATATAGTCCAAAAAAATTAGACTAAGAACAAAAATGACAATCTACAGAACAATAGTAGAGCCAATTTTAACATATGAAGCAGAATGCTGGCAACTTTTTCAAAAGGATAAAAAAGTATTGAGACAACAGAACTAGATTACTTAAGGAAGGCATGTCAAATATCTAAGTTAGACCGAGTGAAAAACAAAGTTATAAGAAGGAAAACAAAAAGTATATATTTCAGTTTAGATAGAATTTAAACAAAACAAATATGTTGAAATAGTCATGTGATAAGAATGAGGGAAGATAGATGACCCCAAAGAGCTCTAGAATATATCCCAAAAAAACAAAAGAAAAATGGGAAGACCAACAACGGAGTATATATTAGAGAATAGTCAAATACTAAAAGATATAAACGAGGAAGATTGGAAAGACAGAGGTAGATTGCGAGTGAAATGCGGGAAGCAACAGAAAGCTGTAAGAACTTTGCCGAGATGACGATAATGTATTACTTATAAATTACATTAATAAAAAAGTAGCAAATTTAAAATTATTTCAGTTTTGTTGAACAATATTCTTCAATAAATTAACTTTTTATAATATATAAATGTTAGTTTAAATAAAACTCAATTATTTTGTAAAACATATTGTTTGTTATGCCAAAACTTTGTGATCAAAGAATCTAGTAAAAAACTATCTTTCATTTTTATAAATATTGGTTTATACCCATAAGAATTTTTGTTTTCTAATCTTTTTAGGCAAAAAACAATATTCACGCTGTTATTTGTTAGTTGCAGCCTCAGTTGTGCAAATATGTCTTGCAAAACTTAAAAAATATGACCATTCACTGAATATAATTTTCTACAATTAATTGCAAAGTTTGTACTTTAAATTTAAATTGAAATAATGTGTATTTGTACCTAAGAATAAATAATTGTTTTTTTTGTAATTAAAATAAGACTTCATATAAAAAAATCTTGCTAAACTTAAATCAAAAAGTGTTACTGAGTAATATTCAGATTTGTTGACAGTGATTTATCACAGTTTTAATCTCCAAGTAAATGTTGGTTATAGATAAAACCTGATATAGAAACAACACTTTAAAAAAAAAATATCACAATTTTGCCCAAATTTTAATTACTAAATATATTATTGATTAGATAGAATATTTGAATTATATATGAAAGCAAAATTAGAAGCAACATTTTCTATAACATTATAAATTTGTTGCTAATAACATGTACTTTAGTCTTAACACAAATTTACAATTCCCTATTTTTTTCTATTTTTTATAAAAATTTCAATTAATGTTAGGTACTTTTTAAAATAAAAAAAATAGATTTTGTCATAAAATGAGAAATAAATCCTTTATAAAATCTCATGCGTCCCCAACATACTATATGCCTACTACAAAAATAGTGGTATTATATTCAATATCTTAAATTATGTAAGTTGTCAGTCAATAATATGTTTGTTGTTTTGTAAAAGAGGGCACAAATTATGATAACTGAAATCTTCTAAACTAAAGCAATCAAAATCTATATTGTTTGTTTTGGTTTTAGTCATATACCAAAAAATAAAATAATTTTTTTTAGACCATTTAATGGAATTTTTTTTAACTTATATATTATGTCAATGTTTAGATGATTAAATTGTTTTGAATAATAATCTATGTTTGACTTTATAGGCTGTTTGTCTCATAGATTAGTTCCACTTGCTCCACAATTCACGGGTCTGGCAGTAGTTTAGGTAAGATCCTTAAAAGTTAGATTTGGTTTCCCAGTGTTTAATTAATTTAATTATAATGATATTGAATATTTGCAATAAAAATACATTCCTTAAATTTAGAAAGTATAGCATAATATCTTTCATTCTGTAAACTGTCAGTTTTTTTAAATTTTAAAATTGGAAATATTTATTATGTTACAACAGCATGAAAATATCTTTGAATTTCAACGACTTGCTAAAACTATTACATTATAGATTAGATTTAAGCAGTCTGTGAACATTGACGTTGAGTATTTGCAATATATGAAATTGGAAAATAATAAATTTAAAAAATTAACATTTTATGTGATGATGTCTAATGTGTCAGTATTAGAATTCTTAAAAAACCCTGGTACTACTAGTAAATATTTGTTTAGATTATTATGTCTTGTATTTTGCTTAAACAATGTCCATAAATTATCTATAAAATTGCAAAAATCTGCAGCATTCCGCTAATGTTGTAAAGCATTCAAGTTGATAGTCAACTTTGGATTGGCAATGATCCAAATAGCTTGCTTTTAAATATAATTTAAAAAATAGTGTAGTTTTGGATGATCCTTCCCATACAACAATTTTTAATACAAAGATAAATGTAAGTTTTATTTTATATATGCAAAAACTGTACAAAAGTATATCATATTTTTCTATATACTTTTGTATTGTAACTCCTAGAAGATAAATTGAAAAAGATTTTGAAATATATTTGTAAATTAGTTTAATATTTGGTATTGATGATTCCTCTGATTTTGATTTTAAAACAGATGCTGTGCCATATTTGTCATTATAATCTTTGAAAACTATAAAATATAAAGGATGTTTTCATCTACAAAACTAGAAATAGAACTTTTAGTTATTTAAAAAATTCATAAATATAAATTAAAATTAACAAAAAAAAGCAAAACGTTGAGAAACATTTATGATTTTTGGGTAAACTATTTAATCAATTTTAACTATAGTTTTTTTAATTGTCAAGAAAACTTTTGATAAAATTTACAAATTTGTGATCAAGATTAAATGCTTTGAAAATGTATAAAGCTACTGCAAGATTTTTTTCATATTTATCTAGAGTAGAATTCCATTTGTGACTAGCATGAGTCAGAATATCTGTTGTCAAACGTTTTAATTAAAATAAGATGGATATTAGTATTTGAGGTAAAGTTATTTTGTTCTAAGAAGTTGACAAAGTAAAACATAAATATTTTTCAAAAAATATTGACAGATTGGACAATAATACAGTCGGTCTATAATTTAAAGAATCAGACTTTCATTATTTTTTATTAGGTAAAGATTAAACATATCTAATTTCTTAACAGTTAAATTTTTTTTTATTTTTCTATGATAAGCAAATATTTTAGTTTTAACAATAGTTGAAAGATACAGATCTGATAATTTTGGCTTACCAAGATGTCCATCAGGAAAAACATATGTGAGTTGCTGAATAAATTGAGTAGGATTATAAGAAGCAGCAAAAATACAGATAGTGTCGTAGATAATGAGTGATTTTTGAACCATTTACTATTATGTACATTAACAAAATAAACTTGTCAAAACTTTCAGAAGAGTTATCAAAAAAGATAGAAGTTGCTTTGTTTAGAAAACGGTGTATGCCAATTACAAAAATTTTAATAAAAAAATTTGGATTAATAAAAACAATAAAATAACTAATACCTTAAATTTCGTCGTCATATTAGGATATACTTGTTGTTTGTAGATGTAGGCACAAACACCCGGTTAGTCAGCAAATAAATGTTCAAGATGAAAATTGGAATCTACTAGATTAAAACAATCTAGATATTATTTACTTTAGTATTGGTCAAAAAGAGCATATGATGTTTTCTATGATTAAGATGTTAATAAACAGAATTGTTTATATCGACAAACATTAAAAAAAAAACTTTTAAACCGCAATCTAAGTTAGTGTTTGGTTTATAAAATTGGCTTAGTTCCGCCAATTTAATTGTATCATAAGAAATGTTAGACTTGTGGGCGGATTAATGTTCTACAATCAATGTTAGAGTGGGTTTTGTATACATTTGACTTAATCAAAACATCTAATGGATTTAGAGATTAATTAGAGACAATCATTTTTATAAAACTGTTTTATCTAACGTTCTGTATACGTATACGTAACAAATTTTATTGACACCTCTAAGCAACTAATAAATTATATGCTGAATGTTTTTATTTATTATAAATGCTTATACTAAACCTATATTTAATTAGCTGTATATAGGTTTTAATAAAATACAAGTTATTTTGCTAATTATTTATTAGGTACTTTATTAAAAGTTGTATATTACGACCTTAGATGTTTTTTTTTTTATATATTAGTAATTATCAAGTGAAATATCTAAATGCGAAATTGTGTGACACACTGTATAAAACAAATCTAATTTGATAAATATTTATTAATTAAATATCTATGTATATCGTATATCTTTGTTATCAACAGTTTTGTATTAAACAAAATTATAATGTTGAAATGTCGCCGGGTATAAAACAGATCATGTTGTTGTAATACTATCCTGTAAATAAATCTACACTATAATTTTCTGAATTCCTTGATAATTAAAATCTACTTCTTATTAAGCAAACAAATGCACGTAAATCCCCTTTTTTAGTCTAGTAATGTACTAATAATATTTTATATTGTCAAATGCGCATTTTTAACTGTACTTTAGTTATGTTTGACGCTGTTATTTTTCTAAAGAATGTAAGTAATGCATTATACACAGCTGCACTAGAACATGTGTAGTAGTCGCCCACTGAAGCTGCCCATTCATAAACGGAGTTCATTTTGCACACCATCATTTACATATAGTTAACTATTACATAGATTATAAAATTTACCATAATGTGTGAAATAATCATTAATTCAAAAACTTATTTTTGAAAATATAATGCAGAAATTCAATTTAATATATTTTTAATATATTGATGAACGTTTTTGCAATAAGCTATCAGTACTATTGCATTAACATAAAATTGATATTGGCAAATATAAATTTTAATAACTTTTATTATTTTAATAACTAGAAATAAATACCATTAAATAATTTTAAATTTAAATTAAGATTTATTTATATCACATTTTTTGTTGTAATTTGTTTGAAATTTTACTTTCATATAACCAAACGCATTTTTTAAACTAACTACAAAATGTTTTTATTGAATAGAATTTATACTTCCAAAACTTGTACATACACGAACATGTAACTTAAAGTGGATCAGAGTAAATTGCAGTTTAATTTTTTTAATTTATTTTTCTAGCTCAGAATAACAAATTTTCGGTAATACTATTTTATTGACATATGTTTCAAAAATGAGATTATTATATAAAAATCAATTATGTTTGAAAAAAAAACAATAAACAGCAAAGTATTTTTACTATACTTTTAAAGATGGTAACTTGTTGTTACTAATAAAATTTGCATTATATTACAAATCAAATTAAAAATTAATAGATATGTGATCGTTGTATTCAGATATTATACATATCATATATTGTTAAAAAAAATCTAAATACTTCTCTTATAATTTATAAATATTAGAAATAGTTATTCTGAGACACTCTGTATATGTAATTTACTGAATTAAATATAAGCATCAACGTCGTAAAACAACTAGTATCAACAAAAGCCTATACAGTACCAAATAAGAAAAATTAAACAATAATTTTTAATTTCATGGTTGTTGATTTGGTACCAACCTATGGCTAAATTTTAGGTGTTTTTAACATCTGTGCATGTACAAAATTTATCAAATTTTAAGTGCAAAGAATACAGTTATAAGTACTACACTGACTATTTTCTATGTAGAATTGTTTGCAAAACTTGATTTTTTTAAATATGCTGTATAGTTCTTCTAAAGGCTGCTAAATTTGCATTTGAGTTTATGTTGAAGAATAAGCCGCTCACTTTTGCAGATTTTTCAAATTTTAGACCCCTAAAACCCAATACACAGAACAAATTTATATTTTCTAACTAATTTACATCAAAATACGTCAACTTTGGCGGTTAAAAAAAATCTAAAAATGCTTTTTTATGCTCAGCCCACTAAGAACAAAAAACTTTATAGCTTTTGCGGCAGATTTAGATTGTACTGAAAATTGTTGATTAATTTCATTAATAATTTTTTTTTGTTAAAATTGCAATTTTTAAACAAAAATGCAATTTTTTAAATTTAAGTTTTTTAACATTCTCTCCCCCTTCTCCCCCATGCTCTAGTTGCGTTTGAAATGGAATTGCCCACTACACAGTATATACATATAGCCATGTCTAAGTCAAGTGTTTTTGCTTAAATCTGAAAATGCTTTCCTCTACATGAATCCTGATTATGTGATTTTTTTTCAATTTTTTTTATTAAACTATTTTGGAGTAATTAACAATCAAAATTTAAAAAAATTGAGGTTATTGAGTTTTTTGCATTTTTTAATCATTTGTAACTTCTCAGGATTGCATTTAAAAAACAAATTAAAAAAATACTTTTTTTTTCAAAATTGTCTATAGAATAAGTTTTTATAGCCAAAAATTTGTTTCCTTAAATTTTGAAAATTTTGCAGAAATTTAAAAGACAGTTTTTTTTTTAAAGATGACAGGTAATTTCTTTTTTTTTCAAATATGAATAAAAACTTTTATATGTGCAAAAAATACCCTGAAAGTGCCGTGTGCTACGCTCCAAAATATTTTACAAAAATACTCAAAAATAGCAAAAAAGGCTTCAATTTTAAATTTTATTAATTTTTTTATTGTTTAAAACTTCACAGGATTGCATTTTTAGTCTAAAAACAAGTTTTTGCAAACAATTTTTTTTTTCAATTTAAAAAAAATTTAAACACAAATTATTAGTGAGTTTTTCTTAAAAAAAATATAGATATTTTCTTTTTTTCTCAAATATGAATAAAAAGGGGTTTACATATAAAAGCACGTTTTTGTATTGTATTGTACATATTACTTAGCAGCTCTGCGACTAAAATGCTTGAATATCAGTTTCTATTCTTCTTACTAGACGCAATGCAAAACAAACAGTTTTTTGTTAACAATTCTGATCTCTTAGCAATAATTAAATTTAGAATTCCATCCATAACTAGAAATCATATTTGTATGTACGTTATTATTTGTAAAACTAACTCTAAAGGCTTCATTAATTTTAATGTGTAAGTTGTATAAAAAAAACTATGGTGATAATGTTATTTTTATTACATACAAGTCTATTAAAAAAAATTTTTAGATAAAATTTGATTAATTTTTTATTCAACTATCTATATCCATCTTTTTCTATTATTATAATTAATATGACTGACCTTGTATTCAATGCAATAACTGTAAATGGTGTTACATGTATTATCACTATTACTAAATAAATAAATAAATATATAACTAAGTAAATAAATAAATAAATAAATAATAAAAAAAATTAAAAACTTATAAATGAATAAAGTGTTAATTAAGTTAACATAAAACAATTTAATGCAAAACTAAAATTTATAATCATTTCAGACTTTACTGCTAGCTAGCATAACATCTTATTAATGTCTAAATTTTGTGTTTAAAATACTACACAATATTGTGTTAGTAAATCCTTATTTTATTGTCATTGTAATTGGTTTGTTAAAATAACAGAACCTAGAGACATGTCGTTTATAGACCGATATAACTGATCAACACATTAGTTAAAATTTAAAAAAAAATATCGTGAAGAGATTTGAATAGGTAAAAACCAAAGCAAAAGAAGCAAACAGTGGACCATACAGAAAAAGACAACACTGTGTCATAATAGCGTTAGATATACAAAATGCGTTCAACAGTTGAGAAGAGAAATCTACTGACCCAAAATAAAAAATTTAGGCTGTTTAGAGGAGTACCATGTGACTGCCGGAAAAAGTGACAATAACGGCATTTGCGGATAACGTGGCTCTGCTAGGTAGCAATAGAGATATAAAAGTACTAAATAAATGGTTAGAGTTGGCAATAGAGATGTTAAAAAGTGGATGAGAAATCAAGAGTTAGATATTGCTCCGCAGAAAACCGAGGCGGCATAGCTATCAACAAAGAAGACCAACAGGGGAAACAAAAAAATACAGGTAGGTGAAGAAATAATAACCATAGAAAAAAAAAATAAATACCTTAGAGTTACAGTTGAAGCAACGGGATGGAATGAACAGGTTAAGGAAGCGGTAAGAAGAACAAAAAAAATGAAAGGAATGTTTAGTACACTTATGCCAAACAAAAAAAGACCAGAAGAAGGGGCAAGAAGGGTAATAGCAACTGAGGCTTGAAGTAAACTATTGTATGCCACAGAAACATGGGAAAAAGCTTTAAAGACAAAAAGAAACAGAAATGAAATAAGAGGAGCTATGAGAGCAAGATTGTTGATAATCTGCAGAGCCTACAAAACGGTGTTGCAGGAGGCACTAGAAGTAATTAAGGCATCACAAATATGATGATGGAAGAAATATTAGGTATTAAGAAATTAGTAAATGAAAAAACTAGTAAGCAGGAAACAAAAAGACAAGCAAGAAAGAATATGATAGAAAGATTTTAAAGACAGTAAAAAAAAGAGAAGGGAAAATAGACAAATGAACCAATACCAAAAATAAAAGAATGGGTAGAGAAAAAATCAGAGGCGTGTCACTACAACTACTCACTAACCATGAAGCCTTTAGAAAGTACTTACAAAAAATAAATAAGATAGATAAAAAAAAAGTATATTTTGTCAAAAATACACGCATGACAACGCAAAACATACGTTATTAGAGTGAGCAGCGTGGGAGGAAGATAGGAAAACTTTAGAAAATGTATTAAAAAAGAAAATAGACAATTCTACAATTATTAAAATATGCTTTAGTGACTTAAACAAATGGAAAACACTGAGAAACTATGCAACAACAGTACTGAAAAAAAGATAAAAGAGTTTGAAACTTTAAAATTTAGGTAAAGCAAAATAGAAAAAAACACACAAATTAAAAGCCACAAAAGACAAAAGAAAAAAAGCGAAAAGCTAAATTGAAGCAAAAGAATGTGGAAAAAAGTAATAAAATAGAAAGAAACAAATAAGGACAAGACAACTATGCCTGCAAAGGAATGCAAAGTGAACAAAGAGACAAGAGAAAAACATATAGTAAAACATTAGTACCAACAGAATATGTTGCCGCAGCAAACTTCGCAAATTTTGCAAAGTTAAATTAAGTCTACCACATACTAGTACCACATTAGAGACAATGACTAGAACAAATTAACAGCAGGACTTACTCAGAGAAGAAAACCGAAAAATATTTCCGTGCGTTAGTTATTCTCAAGGGCCACTTGTTAAAGCCAATACCTCACTACATCCTTAAAAAAAAAACATGTCGTCTACATTACGCATCTAATTGTTTAAGAAAAAACGTCAAAACTCCATTAGTGCATAAGCATTTTTGTTAGCCCAAACTTTATTGTAAAAATTAAAAATTTCATTTTAAGTAAACCCATAAAAAAAATATTGGCAAAAAACAACAACAAAAAAGCATACGTGTTTGATGGTTAAACCAGCACTTGTTGTATATGGTACGGATATAGCAACTGCTTGTAGAAGTTTTTCCAAACGAGCTAAAATTTCTTCTTCTGTTCAAGAGTAAATACCGACTTTGGTCTTTCGGATATATGTCACTGTTTGTTAAATAAACCAGTATCACGCAATTTGGTAAAATGTTTAAAATGGATAAGCACAAATATATATATATATAATGCATGTCGGCTAATTCTGCGTTAGAGTAAACAGCTATAGCAAACAAAAACTTGTGCACTTACAACAGCAGTCAAATACTTAATGTTTATTTCACAAATTATTAGCTAACTATAATAAAAAACTGCAAGTTTTTGAAAAACAAAACAAAAAATTAACATTCTATATCTCTAAAAGCGTTATTTTTCGGACTCATGTTTATTAAAACTTTTTTGTAAATCTTGGTTCATAATACTACCTTTTTAAATCTTGACTTGGACTAACAACATTTATAAATTTATAAAGAATAATTCACAAACATATTGCCGAAATTTTTGTTTTTTTTGTTATTTTAAGGTTTTATTAACGATATTGGTTTATGCAAACAACATAAAATTCTTAAATATTTGAGTAACAGCTAAACAATTTAATTACACAGTGCTTCTTATTTAAACGGGCTTACTGTGCATTTGTAAATTGTGAAAAAATTTGCTTATATATTTTTAAACTACGTTAATTTTAACAAAATCTAAAGTGGCTCTGCTAAAAAAATGCGATTAAGTTAAAAAACAACAAAAAAACTTAAAAAAATTGTAGAATTTTTTTTAATAGGTTTCATACCCTCATATACCAATCAAAAGACTACTAATAAGTTATCGAAACTGAAAAAAAATACATGAGCAAGTTTCTCAATGCACCCCTCCCTAGCTCTGGTCCGTTTGAAATGGAATTGCCCCTAATAAAAACCATAAAACAACAACAGACTTCTATATATTTACCTAAATTACCTTATTAAACAAATTTGAGCAAACAATCGACATCAACAATCTGATCGTCCAAAAAGATAATTAACAAACTGGATTTTATTTGGATGTTGCTCTCTGTATACATACTTTTCTACAATCTATTGAAATATAACAAAAAAATAACATAATATTACAATATTACAAACTAAAAACTTATTAAATGCTTTCATATGCCTGTGAGCTTATTGGCAGAAACTAATGCGCAATTACCTAACAATAATATTTTCTCTACATTTTTTGTACAATACAGCTTATTGTCTTGAATAGCAAACCATTCAATCTGTCAACTAGGCAACATCAACTTCTATATTACTACCTAAACATTCCGAACACAAACGAAAATCTTGTTAAAGTATACTGTGATATTTATTTCAGATACCCAAAACAAAACTTAAAAAAAAAATGCGTTAGCAGGTAATTATTAAGAGTTTGGTCATCCGTAGCTACCAATGCGCTAAACGAGTTTGTAACATAAGATTCCTGCACTTAGCTGGATGTAGAAAAAGTATGATAGATGGCATTCAGTTCTACAGTATAACTATATTTAACGTTTGGCAAATCAAATGTATACAGCAGTTCATCTATCAAAAAAATACACCTTACTCAAACTTTTGCTGATTCTTAAGTTATTTGTAAATATACAAACAACATTTACAAACTTTGCTTGATTTTTAAAAATAAAACTTACTTAATTGGTTCTTTCAACATTTACGTTAATGCACCTTAGACGTCACTACAGAAAGAAAGTTAGGAAATTTCAGAAAATTGGTAATTCAGTTTTCATAGTATACTGCCGTATTTTACAGCAACCAGTTTTAGCAACTGTAATCGGATGTTGTATAAACCACCAAGACTATTATTATGCATGACATAAAATGTTGAATAAAAGTGCTGTGCTGTTTTTAGATTTGCGACGTACTCACGAAAGCTTATGTCAAAAAGAACTAAACAATTTAGCAACCTTGTACAAAACACTAGCTATTGAGACTTATGTAAAATTCCTTGTAACATTATTAGTTCTGGCAAGCTGCGATTTTTTATGTTATTTGATTAACAATTTGTAATTACCAAACATTAAAATTTAAAATTTGTTTTATATTACTCACAAGCAGTTTTTGATTGTCTAAAAATTATATTTGAAATATAAAAAACTCAGTTCACAAAATTAAAAAAACTTCATAATTCAATTTAAAAAAATGTTATATAAAGACTAATTTATTTGAAAATTTTATAATATTTTATTTATTTTATGTGCTTTTTACGGTTATTTTACATATTAAACTAAAAAAACAATAAGCGGAGAAAAAAGACTACGGTCAAATCTTAATAGATTTTCAAAACTTTTCAATTAATAAACAATACAAAAAAAAATATATTTAAACATAGTAAATAGTTGTTGCAGTTTATGCATATTTTTAATAAAAATTAAGTTGATTGACAATATATAAACAAGCAAAAATATAAAAAGTAACTTTCTTTTTTTTTAATTTTTTTCTTTAATCGGAAATTTTTTTATTAACAATTTATTTGCTAACCTATCTAAATGCAAATATTTTTACTTTATTTTATTTATCAAATAAAAAAACTTTTATCTATTTTTCTTTACTACTAAAACTTTTTTATTCCTGTTATACTACTTATCCGTACCGCTGCTTGTATCTAATAATTTGATATATATTACTTAATAGTTAATACTTTAATTATAATCTAAAACTAAGCAAATGAAAACATTTTATTAATGTAACTAAAATTATTATTTTAGTATTATTACCGATTAATCTATATTGATCATATTATATATGATTATAAGTCATTGAACGTGAATTATATTTATTTTACAAAAAAAAAGTTTTAACATGTATGCTATTTGTTATTTATTAGTATATTATATACTTACATATACATAGTTATAAAAAATATGTTACCTTTCAATCGATATGTAGTATCCATTTAAACACTGTCAATTATAATTTAACACTAAAGTTTTTTATACACTACATAAAATATTACTAGTAGTGGCAATTATACATACAACTCGAATTATAATATACACTTATTAATTAGAGATTGTTACACGCTGACCATCGGAATTCCCACCAACCTCAATTTTCACAGTAAATATAAATGGCAAATGCAATATCGACTCACTGTAACAAACAATCATCATAAAAGTGTCTCTCTAGTCTTGATCTGCATGTTTTATATTAACATGATAAATCTGAAGACAATTTCAGTTGCGTGCAGGTAAGTAGCTAGCATATACCTGAATTCGCTGTCACCGTCGATATAATTGATATGTTGATGTATTTTAATGATGCCATTACACGTTTATATACAATCACTAATGATCCTTTTGAAAAGTAATGAAAACATGGTGTTGCAACTGATCTGGCTTTTCTATTGGTGTGACGTTTAGTAATGGAGAAAATAACGTGAGTGAAAAAGTTAACTCAAAATTATTAATTGACATGTTAACGGCATCAAAAACAATTATCACTTATGTTTTAAACGGTACGATACCGCTCTAGTATTTACCCCATTAGTTTAATATATGAATTAGTAGTAATTATTAAGCAAACAACGATATGTCGGTGGAAGCTTTTTTTTATTTAATGATACTTGTTTTGATCTTTCACTTTCTCCGGAAAAGCGGCAAACTGGCGTCTTTTGTATAAAATGTACATATACTGAATGATCCAGTAATTTATAAAAGAAATAATTTTAGTATGTAATATTAGTATAATACAATAGTTATTACATTAAAAATTATTATTATAATTATATTAGTTCTCAAATATCAGACTGTTATTTAAATTATTTAATTATGCTTTTGAATTATTTAAGAAAATGTTGTTTTTATTAAATACTTTATTTGGTATTTATATAATTGTATTGTTAGATAAGCAATTAAAATTTTGAATAATTTCCAATAATCAATTTATTTATATAAATAGATTATTCATTAGCTGCAAACTTAAAACCAAAAATATGTTTCTAGTCATACAAACCAAAGCGTGATTTAATGTTGATGTAATCCTCAAAACAGCTCTTCCATCTTTTATTTTTTTTTTGTTTCATTATTTTTCTCAACAGCGTTAAACAATTAGATAATAAGGTATCAAACAAAATTATTTATTTTATTAATGTATATACCAATACTTAATATTTAGTATTAAATAGCATTAAATGGACTTGCAGTTGTATGGTTAGTTATTTTATCTATAAAATTGACTACAAAACCATATTTTTTTCTTGTTATTATAAAGTTTTAACTCAATTTAATTTAGTTTACTGACCCGATAAAGCAAAGATATAACCCAAATAAGCAATAATGTAAATTAAAAAATCTTAGTTTATAAGATACTTACAAATCATATTAATTTAGGATTACTTTCTTTTTTATTTGGTGAATTTTTTTAAATTTTATTATATTTTTTGTACAGTGCAAGTCTTCATATCAAAACGCAATTTGCAATTAAAAATCAATTTCACGGGGTTCACACTTGTTGTACTATGTGCTGCTATTTGATAATGAATTAAATATTGTTATAGGCCAATTCAGAATTTTGATTATTATAATACATATATAAATTTTTTTAATGTTCTTTTTATTAATTTTACTGTTATTTTAGCGGGCCCGTTACTTGCAAGAAGATATTTTTGATTAAAATGTCGTTTTTTGCAAGAAATCCTTGAAATTCAAAATTAAAAAATCCGTAATCAAAAAAGTTTTTATTAAAACCTAGCAAATCGATCCCTTAAGCATGATATAGTTGCCTTTGCAATAGTTTTATTTATTTTAAAAAACGTCAGTCCATTTTTAATAAACGCAAATTAAGTTGTTAGATTTTTTTTTTAACTTTAAAAAACCTACATGAATATGCAATCATGGTTAATCAGGCGCAGACCAAGGCTGAACTTGATTTTTGCTTAAATTAATTCTACATTTTTAACAAGTTTTGCAGTTTAAACAAGTTTCTTTTAGTTATTATCTATACTTAACCACTAAAATTAAGACTTTGCAATAGAGTTTATTTATATTTTTTTAGAATATACATTTGTGTAGGATAATAACCCTATAACTCCAAAGTAAACATTTTTGTTTAAAATTAATAACTGTTTACTTTTATGTAAATTGTCTCTCTACTCAGTGTAGATACATACACTAGTGTATGTACCCATCATCAGTGCGCCTAGCATCTCACTGGTTGAAAAGACAATTTACATAAAATCACAGTAACTATTAAACAGTTTATGTTTAATAATGTGTCGCAATGCTGTAGTACAGCTAACATTTTTGTTCTAGATGTAGTTGATTTTTCCGATTATTACATGATTTTCTTTATAATTTTATTAGTTTGTTTTACCCAAAAATACAATCACCGTACTTATGTGTTATTTAAATAAGGTATTTTCTAGTTTTGCGTGCATTTTTTTAATTCATAATGTCAAATTCTTTATTGTGGTATAAATTATAACTGATCACAGGTGCATCCATCTGTTTACTTGATTAAAGCCGTGACAAAACATCAGAAAAATATTTTTTTTACTTAACATATTTAATTTTATACTGGTAAGCTGCTAAAGTTAGAACCCAACGCTGTAATCTACTTATTAGTATAATTTTTTTCTCTAAATATAAAAAGAAACAGTTTATAATTTGTTAATAATTGAAAATGTTTTCCATATAAATATTGATTAAATTTTCTTACTCCAAATATTATTGACAAAACTTCTATATCAATTTGAGAATAGCCTTTTTCTTTTCGCTTTGTAATAACGTTCTAAATTCATAAGATATAAGTTTTTATGTGCATTACAAGACATACTAACCGGTCGATCAGTTAGGTGAAACTCCTAACTCAAATCTTGGCGCATAAATTGTCGCAAGTTTGAGTCCCAGCTCTGACAGAGCATTTTAAGAAATTGTGGCATTATTAGCTCAGGACATTAGTCTAATACATGATTAGTGTCCATATAGTATCTAATTAATTTACAGGTACATATTCAAAGGTAGCTGTGAAGTAGTAACACAAGCGTAAGTCCTATAATATTAGCTTTTGTACAAAAAAAATGTATTTACCTAAAACACTATTGTTTTTGTTTACTTATTTTTACTTTTGTCTGCTTGTATAAACATTTAATTTTTTTATTTTTTGAAAACACGTATAAAGTCTTTATTCAATTGTACTTCATCCGGTTTGCGCTTGTGCCAAAATATTTTGTTTGTTAAATATATTTTTGGATTAGTTCATTACTACAATTACTGTAACTTTGCAATTCTCTACGGTTATTGCCAATCAACAGACACTTTTGTAATTTTAAATGTGTTTCTCAAACCTAAAACACTAAAAGGTAGAATTATTAACGTTTAGCGCTATCAGATGCAGTTGATTTTTTTTAAATTAGTTTTAAAATTGTTAAATAACACTTTATATAAGGCATGTTATTCTTTGTTTTTAATAAATTTAAAGAAAAAATATCTAAAAAAAAATAGTATAAACTTGAAAGAAATTGAGCACGATTGATGACAATGACACCGGCAACACCAAAACGTAAAATCTAACCACCAGTAAAAATATCTTAAATCAACTTTATCTATGTCATTAAATTGTGCATCAGAAATAAGACAATGTAATCGGGCTTTTAGTATGATTAATCTTCCACCACTAGCACGCGGTACATAATCTGGCTGTGGACTGTAACTGTTTTTGTGAACAATGTTATACTTTATATTTATATAACTGAAAAAAACAAATAATATAAATAAAAACTGAATAGAACTTCTTACGTATCTTATATATAAAATAACGGTTATAGTAAGTGATAAAAATTGTAAGCAATAGTCTTGTGTATTTGCCGAAAAAATAGTAAAATTACGGAAAATCCGAAGAAAGTCCCTTAAAAGTAACCCTTTTTCAGCATTTATGTGTTATATTTTACCATAGAACAAACAAATCCAGTTTTTTAAATCAAAGATATCAAATTTTTAATCAAGTAGTATTTTTCTTATTTTCCGCGGAAAATGTTGGAAAACCAAAAACGGGATAGTGTTCTACGGAAAATTTCTTATAAGATACACCCTTTTTGAATATGAGTTTTGACTATTTTTTGCTTATTTACAGCACAAAAACTGAAAGAAGACAAAGTATTCCAAGAAAATTAGAATGACCGCCATTTACACTGTATTGCATTCAAAGATCTAAAATTTTAAAAATCGTTATATTTTTCTACCCCAAACATGTGTACAAAATTTGAGCAAAATTGGAGATATTGATAAGAGGACGTTTGTCCGAATTATTGTAGAATTACCCATCTACTATTAAAGAAATCTTTGCACTAATCATGAAATGGTTTAACAGTAATAATTTTGCAAAAGTAAACTTAATTGTTAAAAATACTAAAATTACAGGCGCTTAAAACTCAATAGGTTAAAATTTAGGAACAAAATTATTTAATGCCTAAAGTATCTAAGCACAATACAGTATAACGCAATTATAAAAATTAATTATAATAAAAAACAATCTTAATTCTGCTTGAGTTTTTACTTGAAAAAAAATTGTTACTGTATGAACTTTAGTAGAAAAAGAAAAAAACACTTTTAATAAAAATAATATGACGTAAAAGTCCGCTAACTTAATGATAATGCCAAATTCAAATAATCTTAAAAAAAAAAATGTTCTATTTGTTTTTGAAGAGTAGAGTTTAAAACAAAAATCTTGTAACCGTAACAAACCTTGTAACATTTAAGTAGTATATTTACATATTATTTATTTAATCTTCTTTTGCGTACCCTAATCCGGTCTCTTATCTGGCAGTCTGGCTGCATACTTTTTCTGCGCAGAGTTTTTGAAGTAATTAGGCTAAAAATGACCAATCAAGTTGGAACCGCATTTCTGAAAATATTACAGGTGTGGTTTTAGGTGCGTTTTTAAGAATAAATTGTGGGTATGAAAATAATTGCTTGGTAATTACTGTTGTGCGTAACAAGAAAAAGTTTAGGATTTTTACGTGGATACGTTTAGAAACCGAGCTAATGCAGTCCTAATTAGAATAGAATAGAATAGAATATAATAGAATATTTTATTGGTAAGTAGGTTTTATAAAACAAATGTACAAGTCATAATTACAGTACAAAATAATAATTACAATAGAAATAATAAAATAGATAAAGTTACAAAACTATACAGGTAAATACGTTAACAATATACATGCATTAACATACATTACCAAATTAAAATGTATCACAGAGATATTCTTTTAGTGTATTCTAAGCTTTACCTGTATGCAAGTCTTTTACATTGCTTTTAAAATTATTAAAATTATTAATGTCTTTTAATCGTGTTGATAACTTATTATATAATTTTTTTCAGTCTGTTTGTATTCTTGTGTGTAATGTTTTGATGTTCTTAACATTTCAGAATGCCTTGTATTCCAGTTATATTAGTTCGCATTAGAAGTATAAATATTTATATTACGTTTGATTAAGAGTTGACATTTATAAATGTATAAAGTAAGAAACGTAAGTATTTTATGTATGATAAAAGTATTTTTACAAGATTGTCTATAATCCAAATTAAAAACCTGTTTTGATTGTTTTCTTTTGAGCAACAAAAATTGTTTTTTTGTCTGTTGAGTACCCCCACAATACTATATTTTAAGACATATACTAAGAAATAGTATACATTCAATATTAAAAATAGATAGTTTTATTTGCCTGACTTGAAATTTTTTTAATGACAGTTGAATTTGTTGGTTTTATATAAATCATACAGAATTCATCATCCGTAATGTATTTAAATCTGGATCAAATTTTAAAAACTCTTTTTTATGTTTTTGTATTTATTAAGTTTTACTAAAAGACAGAATTTATTTTAATATTAATTATGTTGCACATATGACTATTTCTTTTCTCAATATTTTTTTATAAAGTTATTGGGGTTTTTGGTAGAAACTCTTTTGTTATCGAAATTTGGTAAAAAGTTATTTTCAAATTAAAAAGAAAATATAAATCAGTAAAACTAAAATTTAAAAAAAAAATGGTTGTGTAAAAAAATAAGTGCAAAATAATTACCACTGGGTAACTAATAGGTCTATTCTAGACATCTTTTAACATCGATGTTAGCTTAACGGTCAGGTGCTAAACGTATACAACAAGATAAAACAAAAAACACTGTAACATATAACTTTACTTAATGCTGTGTTATGTTAGAGTATTTCTAGACGTCTACCATACATCAAAAGTATGAAATTAAATGCGCTTTTAAAGTAAATTAATATTTAAAATCAATATATTTACCTATCTATAAATTGTTTAGTAGTGTTACTGATCAGATTTAAACGTCTATTCATCTCTAAGTAGTGACAACCTTTTATCAAACCAAATTTACAAAAAAAATAAATGAACCAGACTACTAAATAGTTTTCAAAAAAATAACAAGATAAATATAACTTCAATCATTATTTTTTGACATAAATTTAACTTCAAATAAATATCAACAAACAACAATGACATTCGTATTACTAAAAAGTCATTCTATCTATTTTTGCTTTACAGATATATACTTTAATAAACACAAAACTAATCAATACTTTACTGAACAATTAAATATACCCGCCTTTAACCTAAAATGCCTTTAAAAAATTGCTGCAATAACAAAACGCCACATATCAGTAAACACAAATTTCTAGCAAATTTATGTTTTAGGTCTAGATCAAGAACAAAGAAACACTCACTCAATACTTGGATATAATATTAAAACTATTAACAGCTCTAAGTTGAGGCAAACCAACAGGTTTCTGGAAAACATTGACCAAACGTTTACGACAATTTAAAACATGAAGAAAGTGATTTCTAGAATTAAGAGTGTCAACAACATACTTACAGTTAATTGTTTACAGTTTTGTTTCTTTCTTAGCTAAAAACAAAAATTTAAACGTAAAAATAATATTTGAAAGTAGATGGTATCTTGATACAATGTGATTCTTTCTAAATTTGGTTGATTAGAAAACAATTTAACTAGTATGTCTTTATTGTCTGTAAGAACTAAAGATTTTCTAAAACTGTAGTAAAAACAATGCAGTCTAACCTAAAGAAATATTTGGATAGATAGCTAACATTTTTTGGACATACTAGCAAATTGTTCTTCAACTTCAACCATTAATTAATAGAATCGTAAAATAAAAAGTAGTAGTTGACTTGTAATGCGTTTGTTTGCTAATATAATCATTATAATTATTAGAAAAGAATTGGCGAGACTAGATCAGATACTGGGACAGAAATAAAATTAAGTTATAATATAATTTGTTGTTTTTATATCTATATCAACATTTAACTAATACGACTTAATCAATTAATATAAATTACTTATAAATCCTACATATTTTACTTCTTTTAGTTTTTCATGTATTTTTTAAAGCATTTTTTTTATTGATTACAGAAGGTAGTTTATAAGAAAAAGCCGGTCAAGCAAGTTCTGTTAATAATGCATTACCACGTGTAAATTAAACAATAAGTTATCTACGCCAATTCAATATTAGGTACATAATATTAAAAAAAAACTGACAATTACTTAATAATTAAAAAAATCATGTCGATATAAAATCAATTTTTTGCTAGTATATACTACTATTGCCTAATAAAATTAAGCTAAAACATTACAAACAATAAAATTCTACAAAAAAAAATCTCTATTTATTTAAATCACTTTTAGTCACATTTTTTGCAAATAAAACGTGTACCATAATTAAACAAAGTGTGCAAAAAAAGTTGTTACCACACATCCTATTTATTTAAAAAATCTATCTATAGATACCATGTTATGAGAATAAATACCAGACTTAATTTAATGCTAATTTATTTGTGATATTGATTAATTATATTTAAAAAAGAAGTTAGTAATAAAATCCTAAGAAAACTTTTTTTGTTATTTACTTAAATTTTTAATAAATTTAAGTACAAAATAATAACTAAAAAGCCACAATTATAACTAAACAAAACTTATGTCTTGGATTTATATGTACACATAAAACTAAAATTAAATTTAACAGCGATCTATACTGTCTAATTAATCTCAACACATTTTCATTTCACATTATTTCACTTTACAATCATCGGTTAAAATCCGTATAGCGTTATGCCACGAATAATCTAAGGAAATAAGTTTTACAATTGATAAATAGACGCTAGTTTAAATAAATATCGGAATTTAAGCTAGTATAACTTATACCGCCGTGCACAGGTCAAATAAGCAACGGTATAAAGTATACTTGCATCTTATTGGTCCGTTCAAAACGTCAAAACATAATAAACCGCTGTTGTAAAAAAAAGTGTGTGTTTTTTATGAGAAGTCTTAAAATAATAAAAATATTGCAAAAAAGAAAGAGAAGTTGAAATTTTACATCTTTGGAAGTTAAAACCTTAATAACCTTAATAACTTTAATAACCTTAATAACCAAAATAGGTAAGTGAAAAAAAAAAACATTTGGTAATTAACATAACCTATTGTTTAAGACATACATTTTAATTTCAGAATGTAAGAAAACCGATTGCCTGACAAATTCTCAAAAAGAGCAATGTTGGGAAAATATTACAGAATTGTTTAACAACAATATGGCTACAAGTCGCAGAAAAGAAAATTTAAAGAGCCAATGGGATTAAAAAAAAAATCAACAAATAAATATAGCGAGCAGAAAAGAGAGCTAAAGAAGACTGGCGGTGGACCTGAAGGACCAAATTATTTGTGTGCAATTGGGTACGGGATTTTAGGAGTGATCAGAGTAAGAAGCACTGTCACATCAAGCCGTAACAATTGTGATGCCGATGTTTTATTAGGTATCTTAGCACAGTATTACATACTCTATAATTTATGAAATATTTTAGATATATATTTAAAATTTGTGTTTGCAAAAAATTTTTATAAACTTAATATATTTCAAAAGCAGAAGTCATATTTGACAATAATTTGAATGTATTAAATGTATGCGAAATACAAGACCATAAACCCAGTAATGAAGTAGTCCAGTATATTTCAGAAATGCCAAAAAAGGTAATATTTGTTTTGTTTTACTTTATTCAAAAATGATTAATCACACAATAATTTTGGCTCTGGCACTAATAAAATATTTGTTATAAGGATCTCAATTGGGAAGGATAGAATCCAGTTGCGCTGCGGCAAGAAATACATCCTGCATTGCGTGTCCTGGAAGAAGAAGAACCAGTCCAAGAAGCTGTTGCGACAAAAAGTAAGTAGAATTTTATTTTATTCAGTTCTATTGTTTTATAAAAATTTAAAATTTTATTGCAGTTAGACCACTACGGTCGTTTAATTCAATAATTTTAATTAACATCTAATCTGTGTACAAAATAAATTCCAACATATAGTAAAAATTAAACAAATAATTTAAAATAAAACACCATTTCTTACAATAAATATATATGTTTTCATTTATTATCTTATTTTTATTTGTATGCAGTTATCAGTAATATTAGTATTTTTATTTTGCAGATGTTGCAGATGTTGCAGATGTACATACTCCAAAACCACCAAATAGACCAAAAAAAAAAAGAGAAAACAAACCGAGACAGCAATATATACAGAACTAGCACAAAAAAATAACATTTATAAAAATTTTAAATTAGGTTATTACAAGAAGAGCATGATGCTAAAATGTTAAAAGAGAATGCAAAGATGTTAAAAGAAAATAAAAAACATGATCTAGAAATTAAAATTTTAAAACAAGAATTATTAAACAAACAAAACTTTTTAATTATATAAAAATGTATTCATATATATTTATAATAAATTGACAATATAGTCTTTTATAAGATTATTTCGTCTTTCAATATTTCCTTCATTCCCTTGTTGTGCTGCATCTGGCAATCTTCTTGCTTCATTTGCCCGAACAGCAGCAATTACTTTGGGATCATCTAGAGGCAATTAATTGTTTTGAGCAATTGTCATATTATAAAGCACAGCTGTTGCAATAATGATATTTTCCGACTTTTCTAACAACACCCTCATACATAACAAAAAGATGGGAAATATTCTTTCTAAACACCATAACTACGTTCAACACAGTTTTTCGTTCTAATCTGTGACTTGTTGTAAAGAATTTCTTCCAGAAAATTTGGATGAGCTAACGGAGTCATTAGATAAGAAGTGTTGCCATACTTACTGTCTCCAACAATAATTTCATTGCCCAATATACCTTGCGTTAATTTTCTTTTAAGTGCAGAGTTGTTAAATATCGGCTGATCATGTGTGAATCCAGGCCATCTTACGACGATATCCTGAGTACTTAATTCAGCATCACACACAGTTTGTACTTTCCATGAAAACCAGCTTATCCTATTACGATAATATTCTGCATCTAATTTTCCTGGCGATTTGATTTCTACATGCGTACAATCAATCGCACCAATCACTTTTGGAAATTTTGCTATTCTATAAAACTTTAACTGCGCGTCCAGTATTTCTTCTGCGGTTGCTGGCATCTTTATATACCAAAGCCGTAAACTGGCAATTTCCTCAGTCACATCTCTTATGGAAACACATGCAGCGGATTAACTGATTCTTAAAAAACTTGCAACAACAAGCAACATTGAACCTGTCGAGTAGAATCGTAAAGTAAAAAGCAATTTTGTGCAAAGATCTATTGCATGGTTTCTATTTGTAACAGATTTTATTTTGTCCTAAATTTTAATTAACAAGTTTTTAAATATGGCCTTACTCAAGCAAAATCGTCTAGAAAACTCGTTTTTGCTCAGCTGTTCAAAATAATTAACCCTAAAAATGCATTTACAGTAAAATAATTTATAATAAATAAAATTATAATTTTTACTTTGCTTTTATAATTTTTGAAGCCCTCATTCTTTGTATTCTATTTAAAATTTCTTCGTCATTGTCTGAATCAAAAATATTCATCTTGACATAAACTATGACATAAACAAATTCACAGATAAAATGAACTATTACCTATCGTTTGACCAATTAATATTACCAACCTAATATTATTTTTGTTTATACGAGGAATAGTTATCAGATCGTGCAAAATCGTTTGTAAAAGCGGACAAAGGTAATAATCCCTGTATAAACTTATACCTCAAATAGCCATTCTCCGATTTATCAAAGATTTGTAAAAGCAGGCCTTAGTATTTTATTTTGTCTTCCAAAATCACAACTCAAATGTTTCTACGATTTTAATATTGCTTTATGATTGTTCAAGCTTTATATTTAAAAATACGACGCTCTGCCATATTTGTCAATAGTTTTTGAAAAGTGTAAAGTCTGAGGGGTGCTATCATCTGCAAGACTATAAATAAGACTTTAAAGTTATTTGAAAAAATTTATTAATGTAAATTAAAAATAAAGTTAGCAAAAAAGCAAAACCTTAAAGAACATCATCATTTATGATTTTAGGATTAAAACCATCAATTCTAACTATTTTTATATTGTAAATAAGATCATTAATGAGATTTACAGTATTTTTGTCAAGACCTATACAATAGAGCTTGTTGGCAAGATTAGGATGACAAAACCTATCAAACGCTTTAAAATCGCTGCAAAGGTTTCTCCTTGTTTGTCTAAAATAGAATTTTACTTGTAACTAACATAAGTCAAAAGATATCAATATTGAGTATTTAAGTGACGCAAAATATTTTACAGTGGCCATTTTGTGAGTGACTTGATAATACTAAATATGTATTAAAAACATCGTGCATTTCATCATTTAAAATATGCATAATATGCTACTAACATTGTTAAGATCAATAATGCGTTTGTGGTAAAAAATTAATATCTTCTAAACAAGTGTTTTTTTATATGTTAAATAAACTGAATTAATTTTTTTAGCGCAATTACAAATTAAAATAAGTTTTAATATTGTATACATTATATGCATTATGTATATGATGATAACGTTGAAGTTTTGTAATAATTTTAAGAAAATTGATTTGTAAATAAATCAGTGACGTGCAAAAAATTAAAATAAGATTTAAATTTTAGAATAACAGTTTTTGTTCTTTTGCACGTTACTGTTTTATTTGCAAAACAATTTTAAAGTTTTCACAGAACTTTAACGTTATTACCATATACGTTATGCATATAATGTATACAATGTTAAAACTTATTTTAGTTGATAATTACGCTGGAGGAATTAATTCAGTATGCTGCGCATATAAAACATCGCTTCCATTGCAGATGTCACGCGCAGAATGTTTACAAATAAAAATCTAATTACTTCATGTGAAAGGCTTATATTTTGTACAATTTTACATTATTTAACTTTTTTTCAAGTTACTGTACTGCAAAAACCACTGCACATACAAAGTTTGACCATGATAATAAAACGTTAGTAATACGTGTAATAATGTTGTCCAAAAATTTGGCTTAAGTTAGTAAATCAATTTAACAAATATTAATTCTTTATTAAAAATACATTACACAATTTTTAGCTGCTGACGTTAAGGTTTTAAAAACTACCTATTAAGCCAATATTCCACAAATGCAACCATTACTCAGCCCTATTCAACAATGTTTATTAGTTCAAAAAGATTATTTATAAAACCAATAAACTAAAATTATATTTACCAAGCATTATTAGTGTTGTTGGAGTAATTAACAAATATATACAAAAGTTTAGCATAGTATAAAAATATGTAAGTAAATAAATCTATACTTGTTACCTTTAACTATTTTAACTGTTTTATTTTATGTCGTAGGTTAAAAACGTAGCTGAATCAATGGGTATGGTTAGTTGGTTGAGAAAACAGTCAAAAATCTTTGACTTCTGTAGCAAGAAAAAAAAATAGCATAATGTTATTTTGCCAGAAACTAGGACCAACGGTGATAAAACTCAAAGTTTATTGTAGTCTTCAAAAAACTAACAAAATTGAAAAAATTATACGTCGGCAAAAGCCAAGAGGCAACTAAAGTGCACCACGTATCTAATTTAAAAAACGGCAACTAAAAGGAAACTACTAGCCACATACTTACTTTTAATTGTCTACAACTTTGGATTGGCGTAAAAGAACTAGTGTAAGAAGTTTGAGTATACAATTGTTAGATGTTCCAACCAAGGACTCAAATTTTCCAGGCGAGAAAAATGCAAGAAACTTTTTCTTGTGAATTAACAAAAGTAATTTCAAAAAAGTTTCCAAAAGCAAAAATTTTATTCGTGCAAACAAAAAAAAATTTTTTGAAGTTTATAAATCAAAAATTAAGACTGCACATTTTAAATACTGTATAATAAATTTATTGGCAAAAAATGGCAATGACCAATGAGTTGTAAAACAACTTCGGTCTTAGCTGTTCTATAAATTAAAATTTATTTATATAATTATCTACCTGATTGTTTATTATTTGTTTATCTTTTTTAATTAAATAACATAGAAACTATAGTACTGTCAAATTGTTACGGTTGGAAACTAAAATTATTCTCGTAAAAACCATTCTTAAATTGTTGCGTCTGCCAACATGATGTTTTTTTTTAAGTGTTAATTTATAAAAAGTGACGTCGTTTTCATCAAAATTTAAGTTTGGGAAAAAACAACCCCAACTAAGCCCCAAAAAACTGCAATCTAGCTTCTTTTTAATAAAATCCACAATATGCAACCTAAATTTCTGTTATTTTTGTATACAAGTATAAGTATACAAGTTCTTGTAATGCTTTCTTCACAATCCTTTCTGGAAATTTATATAAAAAAACACGCAAGGTTGTCTGATCAAAGATCTCTTAAATCACATACTTTGTCTATAATATAATAACTTTTTATTGCAACTTGTACAAAAAACGCATTTTTTGAAAAAAAAAAAAACTTAAAATTATGACTCAAATAAGTTTTTATGCAAAAATTAAATTTCAACTCAAAAATAGTGAGATTTCCACATATTTATGCATCAATCCGAGAACACACGTTTTCTAGTTTCTGAGTTTGAGTAGGAAAATAATATTATTGTCATTGCACTTAGGCTTGTTTAAGCTTAACCACAGGGTTTTCTTGACTGATTTGCGTAGAAAATTGCCAGGCAGGTACAAAGTACGTGTTTGGTCGTTTTGTTGTCTATTTTACATCTTTTACATATTAGGCTGTTTACAATGCCAGTTATATGCATGTGTTCTCTTATAATTAAAATTGTCCTGTCAAAATCTCTGTTATGATTTGCAGGTTCTTGTTAGATAATTGCAAGTAGTTTTAGTATTTAAGGCAATAATTGTATTTTCTGCCTGTCTACAGCCCAAGTTACTATATCATTGTGTTTTAAATTAATTGTATGTATTTGCTTTTAGAACGTTGTTGAAGTTTTTTAGTAGAAGTGTAGTTTAAAGTTCAGGTTCATACATTTTAAGAGTTAATTTTTTGCGTGCTAATTCATTAGCGTTAACGTTACCTATTGTATTAGAGTGCTCTTTTACCTAGCGCAGGTCAATGCAATTTGCGTAAACTGCTATTGTTAGTGCTAGTAATTTTAAACATTTCTACAGCTAAAGCTGGCTTCTCTTGAGCGTCAAAAAAAAGTTTGTTTTTATTCGCTCATTGCTTTTGTTGTACATTGTAGGGTATTTTAAGATAGCAAAATATTTAACAAAGATGTTTAGTTACAACTTCTTCCAAAAAATAACAGACCCCTTCTTGCAGTGTGCCAAAATCCGGTTGCATTCAGTCGCAATGCTGCCAATGTTGCTATTGTCTTGTATGCTTTCTCTTGCCATTTAGTCAAGAGAAAGCAGATACATTATTGCTTCTACTGCTGCAGTTGGCGGTATTTACATGCCGCCTGTTACATTAATTTGGTTGCTTTGCTGACAATTTCTGTTTGGTTTTTGACCACCAAACTAATGCTTCATATTTAAACATAAGTTTTATGACATCTGTATACTATAGTAACATCATTGAAGACAATCTTTATGTATTGCCAACAGCCTGTCTACATTGCCAAAACAACATGTACATTTTTTACATATTATGTTTAGATATATGTAGCTTGGTATCAAAAACCACAGGTATTTCACTTTGGTTGACAGCGTTAATAAAGTTATTAATTTAGTTTTTATAGATATTTTTTTTTATAAGAATCTTGCATTAGCAAAATTGTTATATCAGCTGCGTAGCCAATGGTGTAAAAACAAAGATCATTGAATTATTGAATTAGGCTGTCCACTACTATATTCCATAGTAAGTGCTATTTTTATTTTATGGAAGGTAGTTTTGCCAAATGCATCTTTGATGTCTATAATTACTTTTAAGGTACAAATCTTGTAAAACGTTAGATTTATCGGTCTATAGAATTTTGCCAGAGTGTAATTATAGCATCCTGGTTTTGGTATAAATACAGTTTTTACTACTTTTTATGCTGTAGAGATGTAGCGGTAGCCAATACATGCCCCATAAATTATTACTAGGTAGGCTAGAATAATTCATATTGCATAAAAACTGAAAAAATCTGACCAGCTTTACTGGCTTATATAGTAAGAAATTTCTGATTGCTCAAGTAATACACGTATCTTCCACAAGGTAATGTGCAACGAGCCCAATCATCTCTTCTTGAGAATGAAATTACGTCAAACAGCCTAGAAAGTAAGTTTTCAAAAGTAATTTGGTTTATTCCGATTTGTAAATACAAGTATTCACTTGCTTGTTGTTTTCATTTAATTTTTCATCGTCTTCCTTTTCTATACCAAGGATAAAAAGCCAACATTTTAGATTTTCTTTCTAAACGGTATAAAAGACGCTTTTGCTTTTTACGTTAAGCTAGTTCTGCTTCTCTAGGCAATTTAATGCCGGAAATTTTAGAAATCAGAGGGTAGCTATTATTTGCCTAGAGAAGTGGTTCTATGCTAGAGATTGTTTTTATTAACTACCGTAAGAATGCATCATCATCACAGATAAACAACATATGTAATTTTAATTTTATTTTTAAAACAAAATAGTACACCTTTTTATAAAAATATGTTGAGAACCAATTCCATAAAATTTTCTCTACATAATTTTTTTTTTTTTTTAAATTATGTATTTATAGATTCTGTTGCAGTAAAATTTTGGTTAAGTATTGCTGTTTTTTTAACAATATTATGTTTTGTTATATTAACATGAATTGTTTATTTAAGATTAGAATCAATATAAATTCTTAAAATTTTAGCATTTTACAAAAAAATATCACAATGTTTTTCAAATGTAATTTTGATTTTTAATTCCTATCGTTTATGTTTTGCATCCGTAGAAACAAATTCTATACAAACCATTTCCTATTTTTTGCCATTCACATGCGGTTTATTATTTTTAGTGTTTATATAAATTTTCATTACTTTTTAAGTTACATACAAATTTACAAACCAAACAACCAACCAGTATAAATAATATTTGTATTAAATATAATAATGCAAGTATAATAAATAATATTGTTTAAATATTTTATATCTAAAATTATACACAATTGGTTTTACCGCAAGTATAATATTTAAATAAATAAATCTTTTCCGGTGTCATGTGACAAGTGTTTTTAATCATAAATAATTATATTTAAGGTTTTTCCGTAAATATGCACGTTTACTAGTAATACTTTACATACCACATCCATTTCTGCATTTTCTATACATATATTTTAAAACTTTTATTTTAATTGCTGCCCGTATACATAAACAAATAAAAATACATGTAATATTTACTGCAAATGACGGCAAGAGGTATAGAATTATAATAAAGCGGATCTATTTTGAAAAACATATTTTTTATAATGTTATACAATTCTATTAAATTTTTAACATTTATTTACTATCTTTTAATATTAAAAAGCAAATGAAAAATTACAACAATAATAAAATTTTGACAACATTACGAACAAGTTAATGAAATAAAACAAATCCATTTTAACACTAATATTAGTGCTCATAATAAATAAAGTTATCGACTTATGTTACATAAAACAATTAATAATAGTGTTATTACATAAAAAAGAAGATAAAACAAAACCAAAAAATTATTATCTTTATCACTAATATCAATTCTAATTAAAATACCAAAAATGTAGTATTAATATACTAATCTTAGAGACATGGTATTACAATAATCTGCATACTATCAGCAAGACAAAAATAGAATACATAATTTTTAACAGCAAACAATTACTATAAATATAAATGGTAAAACTATTAAACAAATAGAAAAAGTAAACTACCTCGGTCTGATTATTCAAAAAAACCTAAAATGAGTTGCTCAAAAGTTTGCAACAACAATATCGGCTGTAAGTAAAATAAAAAGCTATCTACCAAACAAACTGTAAAAATCAGTTTATCATGAAATATTTGCATTTTTTTTTGTTTTTCTATAATTACTTTAAAGAGAAGGGTGTATGCCTATTACAAAAATAGTCTTAGTTTAAGAAATATGTTATTATAAACCAATGCTTTAAATTTTGGACGTTGTCAACTTTGTTGTGGATGTAAGTACAAACACCCTGTTAGTCAACAAATAAATGTTTAAGATAATAATCGGTATCTACTAAATTAAAGCAATCTGGATCTTTAATATTTACTTTGAATTCAGTTAAAAATATAATATAGGGCTTTTTATGTTCAAGATGCTGATAAACAAAATTTAAATTTTTTTAGACCAAAATTATTTTAAAAATAACTTTCAAAATACAATTTTAGTCAGTGTTTTGTTGATTAAATTGGTTAGTGGAACAGACAAAGTCAATTTAATTGTATATTAAGCTTTCTTTGTTGATGTAACTCTTACGTCAGTAGTACTTTTTAAATAAGAAGCTGTTTTACTTGCGGTATAATTAGATTTAAAACAAGCCATCATAATATAATATTACGGTTTATACCTACTGCCAAGTCCGAGATAGTAGTTAATGTTAGTAGTTAGGTTAAAAAATAAATTTGAAAAAAAAGCAAATAGGATGATCCCAGAACAGGAAGTTTAGGTACGCAAAGTCACTAAACCTCAAAAGCTTCTTTGCATTTGGAATAGGTAAATAAAATGTATTTTGAAGCCAGGTCATGGAAGTTTGGGTAAGCAAAAACACTACTATTTAAAAACTGCACCAATTTACTTTAAACCAAAATCCTTGTTTTGATTGCCAGAATTCCAGACCCAAATGACAAGACCAGTTCCGTTGCGGAAATTATTATCAATTGTCGTTAGTTGCAATTAAATGCAACTGCATTTTTCTGCTGCATTTTGTTTTTTTATTTAAAAGCACATGAATGCTTAGGCTCACTATCAGTCAAATTTTTTAAACTTAATAATAAATATAAATTTATATAGTGCATTAACTCTATTAAACGGTGCTAAAAAATAATACTGTATTAACGCGTAATATTTACGTTAAGTTGTTATTTTTATTACATGTAAATAATTTGATTAAATTATCTAATTTAACTAGTTTACACAACTAGTTTTAATTTGTCATACTTTTTTTTAATTTTGTTTCTGTTTGAATAGAATCTAAGCACACCAAAAACCATTAAAATACTTATCAGCACTACATTTGTAAAGCAATAAATCATAATGTGCAATAAAAAATATTAAAGCGCAATCATATTGTATGCATTAAAAAAATTGAGTTCTACTACAACTTCAGACCGCATTAAATGTTCATCAATGTTAGTTAACACATAATTTATTTGACTCAAACAACTAAATTATCCAATTAATAATTATTTTTTTAATAATATTAGTTATTTCTGTTTTATTTAAGTAGTGTAAAGTTGTATGCCTATTTATAATTATATTGTTTATGTCTACACATTTTTTTATTATACTTGACATTTATGTTTTATAGATTTATAGCAATTTTACACGTATTTATAGTTGAACACAAACAACAAATGGTATGCTTGCAGATATAGAATTTGTTGGCTGTAGTTTACACAAAATAGATTTAATATAATTTAATATTTAGAAAAAATTGATATATTAAATCGACTTTTTAGATCATTACTGCACCAGCTCAAATTTCTTTCTTCTATTATCATTAGCTAATATCAATACTGTTAATTTTCTTAAGTACTTGTTTCCTCTTGTTTCTATTAAAATTAGGTCTTATCGTTGTTGGTGACGTTTTTTTGGCTTTTATAAAATTTTAGACCATTTTAAATCTTCAAACTAATACTGTATATCGTCTGGTTAAATTATCGATAAAAAATTATTATTAGAAATATTTTGTGCTTCCGTATTTAGTAGATTGTCTTTAGTCTGATGAAAACTTGAGTTTGCTCAACGGTTCACAATTGCAAGGGTCACTCAATGCTCTATACATTTGATTAATATTAACAATCTTATTTTTAATTTTTACGTTTACGACTAGTTATTTTCAATACAAAAACAATTACAAGTACTATCAGCAATTAGATGACAGTAGTAGAAGCATCACTTATACAAATTTAGTAATCAATTACTTCAATAGAAAAACATTAAAACAATTTTTTCAATACCTGTATTAAAGTTTGAAGTTATTGACATTTAGTGATAAAACTAATTGATTCAAAAGCTTTTAACTTGTGTGGTTATGATATGTGAGTTTACGGTAGTGAATGTTGTTATAATTGTTGGATAAAGAAACACCTTCGTAAATTTGACTTAAAAGCCACTCTAACATTACCCAACATTTTTAAGAATGCTGTAACAGTGAACAAAAAACAGACATACATAAAAAATCAGAAATTTACAAAATTAGCTGCAACGACTGCCACCCGCAACCTACATAGACAAAACCAGACGAGCCCTCAAACATGGAGTGAATGAACACCTTCACAAAAATAAAATTTCAAATTTCTCTAAACACATCATTTTATAACTAAAAAATCAACATTAAACAAAATTTAAAACTTTTACTTAACTGTACAAAAGGACTAAAAATATCCATTTTAATAATTCAAATTTGCCTAAATGATTAACTTAACAATAATTTTCAACATATATACACATTTTAAAAAAAAACTAATTGTTCATAAACATAAAGTAAAAAAAAATTAATTACCCGAACAAAACTACTAACGCCATGTCACGTAAATATAAATAACTTTTTAAGCACCAACTACAATAACTACTAACCTAATCTCCCACACATTATGTTACGTTGCAAACGCACAATGTCTATGCATAAATGGAGTAATGTAATACATACGGTTTTTCGTTATTTTTTATATATTTTTTTTTTTTAATTTTATAATACGTACTAGCTATCAATTGTATATCTTATGTTTATGATTTCTGTATATTAACCTTACAGAGAAAGAAGATAACAATTTAAAATTTGTCAAAACATGTCGCTAGAAAAATAAAAATAAAAATAACACCACTACACAGCATACTCTAGTATCTATCTAGTATATCTATTTTACTCAACTCACGTAATAATTAATTTTATCAGTTTTATCAAAGTTGTAGTTTTGCATTGTCGTCTTCCGGTTTTGATGAAAATAACAAACTTACAAGTTACTAATTATACAGTTCTAGTTTAGTAAATAAACAGGTTTATATATTAAGACTGGATTGATCATAGTAGTATACAAAAAAAAGATTGCCTGGCATAAACTGAAACACAAACTACAGCCCAATTTGGTTGAGTATAAAAATCTAACTTATCAATAAAAAAAACTTGAAATAAATTTACACCTACAAATAGTATATGTAATATTTTTGCAAAAAAAAACAAATAAAGTAAAATCAAACCAATTTTAAAAAAGAAAGTAGAAAATATTTTGGATTGATTTTAAACAACTAGATATAACTTCTTACTTAATTTCAAGAGCTGAGTTGATGCACAAACAAAACCAAATCTTTATTTTTTATTAATTTTACTTATATTTTTACTCCTCACTTTCTCTTCATTCTTTTTCTTTCTTTACTAGATGTCAGGTTATCTAAAATAATGCTTTAAGTTTGTTCAGTCAGTTAATTCTGACAAGGGCTTTACAATTTGCACGTGTAAGTCAACTAACGGACGAGTAGAACAATGCTTTGGTAGCGGTGAAATTACTTGTTTAGAAGTTAATGCAACAGTTCTGATCGGGTTGTGACAATGGATATGACTACCCGGTCGCCGTCCAATAAAACACTGTACTCGACAACTTTTTTGTTAGCAAAAGAAAAGAAATTAGTGTTATGCAAACTGGTAACTAAATCTATCAAAAATTTCAGAGACAGCGTAATTGTGAAAACGGTGAAAGCCGCTCAGCCTACAATTTAAAAAGTAAAAAACTAGAAATATGAACGTAAAAATCTCAGTTTATATAACCTTAAAAACAAACAAGGAAAATATCTATTGCAGACATTTTTTAAAGTGCGTTGCATCTCTAGCATGCAAGACGGAAAACGCCGGCGCCAATGCATTGCTTCAAATGTTGGTAGTTTGAAAACGAGCAACAGCCAATTACGTGCATTGATTGCAAAGGAAAACACTTTACAAAATTAACTAAAAAAAATTATACACCAACACATATTAACGTATTTTGAAGCACTTAATCTGGTATCAATCTTTTCACCAATAGCTAGATTATTTTACGCTAAAGCTGCAACTGAATCAAAAGTTTCAATGAACTTACATTCAACTTACTTAGCAGTAAATTATTAAACAGGCTTTTACCGTTTTTTATTGCTGCACTAAGCAGATTCAGTCAGACCGCTGCAGCTAATGGACCGTCAAAACTTAATATGCCTTTACCAAACTCTTCAGGTCAACCAAAAACGTAGAAGAAACATTTCCCCAAACCTGTTTTAGAAAATTTGTCAAAACAAGTAAATGTCGAACAGTCTGATAAACGGAAGCGAAATTACCTATCTACAAGCAACGGTAAAGACAAAACAAAAACATTTCGTTGTTAACAGTAACAAAGACCAAAAGTAATTGTTTGAATTATTAAAAAAATGTTATCAAAGAAATTATTGCCAAAACAAATTAACGTATTTTTAACCACTTAAATTGGCATTAACCTCTACATCAATAGCTGGAATATCTTACGCTAAAACTGCAATTGCATTAAAACTCAATAAACATACACTTAACTTACTTAACAGTAAGTTATTAAACAAACTTTTGCCGCTTTTTGTTGGTGCAATAAACGGACTCAGTCAGACCGCTGCAGCTAATAGACCGTCAAAACTGGTAATTAAATTTAATATGCCCCTGCCAAATCTTTTAGGTCAACAGTCGGTAAGGAAAACTCCAGCTTTTAAACAAAAACGTAGAAAAAACACTCCCCACACACATTTTGGTTGACCTCAAAATCAACCTAAAAAATTTGCCAAAACAAGTAAATGTCGAACAGTTTGATTACGGTAAACAAAATCGGAATGACGTTTCTTCAAGCAACGGTAAGAACAAATCGTTTGGCATAAAAACTTTTTATTGACAGTGGCATCATCAACAGAAGCAGAAAAAGAAAAAATCTGGCCAAAAAAAGAGCAGTGCACGCTTCCAGCACTAGGTCTCAAATTATTATTATTAAAAGCATACCAACCGCTACCTTAATCTCCATTAGTTTAGTAAAAACAGCTAGTTTAGCGTCATTCTTATTTCCACATATAATTTAATAATTAATCTATTTTTTACTAGTACATTTTAAAAAAATTAAACTATATTTAATCAAAGTATTTTAGTCCAATAATAATTGAAAATAGCCAAAAAATAAATCCAAAATTTGCTATTTGCAAAATATAATTTGACTAAAATACTTTAGCAAAATATAGTTTAATCCTTTCTGAATATACTAAAAAAAAAAAAAAAAATTATCAAATTATATGTGATAATTGCAGTATTGCCATAGTAGCTGTTTTTACTACAATACTAAAAATAAAAGCAACAGTCGGCATGCTCTTAAGTGTTAATTTGTTTCAGCACTATAATCCTTTACAACTGCGGTGTCTTTTGTGTACTTGTATTGATCTTTTTGTTTTAAGGTAACAACAAAATTTAAATTTTTTATGTCATTTGTGGTTACAGTTTTAAGTTTTATTTATTTTAAAATTTTGGCTTCAAAGTTTTTTACAACTTTAATTCTTATTCCTATTCTATACAAGTGTTTAATAAGTCTACAGTGTCCGGTTATCAATCCTGTTTTTGCATAAAATACCAATCAGCTTGATATAAGCTGATTGGTATGTAGGATTAAGCCAAGGATATTCTTTGGCCAAAGTACTGAGAAGCCATTGCTTAGTTGGTTCGTCCATGCACATAATTTTCAGGTAGTACTGCCTGCTCATTCTCTATCCTGTCTATTCTGCCCAAAACAGTTGATTTCACCAACTCCGCTTCCTCGGAGTTGAAGTAACATTCGGAAAACCCTTTTGAAATGTTTTGCTAGTGCAAAGCATTTCAGGGTATCCCTAAAAGTTCTTTTTGAGATCCTTTGTTTCTCTTTGCTCTTTTTTACCGGTCTTTTTTGCAATCTTGGAGTGCTGCTACTGGAAAGGTTTTGTTTTTACGTCCTTGATGTTCCCGGAATATTTGGTGCAGATATTGTAGAGTCTCGTTTTTGTGTCCTCGTTGAATTACCGGATAGTTTAGTCAGTTACTTAAGCCCTCTGTGATCTATTTGTCTTCGGAGTTTTCGCCTGGCCGCTCTCAAAAGCCTAGGCTTTGCGGTTTTGACCCTGCCTAAACTTGCCGAGCTTAAGTTCTTCAAAGAGTCCCCAATTGTATTTATGTTTTTGGTTAATACCACCTCTTCGTCTTTTGTTATTGGTTTGCTCCCCCATATTTCGTAGAGCAGACTACCTTTTGGGTAGTGAAGGATTGCCCGCTAGCGGAACCTTCCTGGGAAAGTTTTTTTTTTCTTTGACATTTTCATGTTTTTGTTGTCATCTCGTGTCTATTTATTTTTAACGTCCTGGTTTCAACGGGACGCACCCATAGAAAAACTGATGAAACATCATTCTTTTATTAGATTTATACTTGATTTAATAACATTTCTTGTATATTATCTAATTTTATAAATTACCTGTTTATCAGTCGGAGTAAAATAGAATTTAAAATTTTTGTAGCAGTGCGTTCATTTAATACTTTGTTGTTATGGTGCTTTAGCAACTTAAAATTGACAACCGTTAAAAAATACATTTGCATATTTCATTTGGGTCACTAGTATTATTGTTTTTTGTTCTTAGTGTTACGTTCTGTTGCGTCTTTGGTTTTTTTAGTATAGAATTTATAAGATTCTATGTTGTTTTTGTTTTGTAATTATTAATTATGTTACTAAAACAATCTTAAATAACTTTGTTTTATTGATTTATAATATTCTATTATGTTAACATCGTTTGTGTTTGTATCCAGTTTCAACCAGAGATTATGAATTTTGTTGTAATGGACATGCGCAATTAAATTTATTAGTAATAATATTGATAAAAACATTAAAAACACTTCAACATCTTTTTATTGTAGACCGAATCAATATTATATAGAAGTTAAAACCTGACAATCTTTTGTTTATTAAAACAAAAAGTTAGTAAGTGGTTATTGTGAGTGAGTGTTTTTTAAATTGTTTTGGATATTCTCACTCATTATTTTATAAATAATTTGTCTTGCAGCACTATAAAGTTCTATAAAGTTGTTTTAAAAAACTTTTAAAATTACTGAGTTAATGTCTAGTTTAGTAAATTAAACTTGGAAATAAGAGTTTGAAAGTTTAAATTAACATTATAAACAAATTTATTCAATATGTGAAGGTCTTTATAGTATGGACAACTGACAAATATAACATTTGTATGTGATAAACTTTCTATATATTTACTCCTTTTAGTGTATTATTAGATTGTAGTCTTGTTTGTTTAAATTATTGCACATTGAGAAGTTCTTTAAATGATTTTAAAGCACGTATTTGGTTTGCATATATTTGTAAGTAATTGTTGTAATATAGTAGTAGTTTCAACTATCACGACAGCTTTAACTGGTCTAAATTGGGACAGATTTAACAATGTTTTTGTTGTAGTTTTGTCTGTTATATTTTTTAAGCTATTCTCGTCTAATTGTAAACAAGTAATGTATAACAACATTTGTAAAATTTTTATTTAGCTTTGTTAAGCACTTATTTGCTAATTAATCCTCGTTGGAAATATTTTTTACTTTTAAACCTACAATGTTTTTAAAAATTTTGATATGTTTTAAAAGTTATTAAAATGTAATATAAATAAAACAAATAAAAGTTGAAAAACAAATAAAATTAGAGATAGATTAGAGAAACAAAACAAACTAAAAATTGGCCACAAAAAAGTTACAAAATAATAAATATAAATTGTTTTATACAATAACTAATAAAGTGTAATACAATACATTTAAAACAAATCAAATTAATGATATAGAAATATGATATAAATACATACATAGTGTTTTAAAATTGTTTTATTGATAATTTTATTTATAAAAAAAGCCAACCTAGAATTCTTGTCTATATACAATCGTGCGTGATAGATTTTATGTCCTAATGTATAAAAATTATAATTTAGCAAGAATTAAAAAAAAATAATTATTTTGTTAGCAAACCTATGTTACTCAACACTTGATTTGGTATAAGTACAAACTTTATAAACTTTCAATCATAAGTAAAGGTATACATTGGCAGCCTAGCTAGCAGATTAAAATGCCATACTCTGTCAATTGCTTTAGAAATGTCTAGAACTACAGAAAAATAATTCCATGTTTTTTTTAAATAAAATTCTATTTTTGACTAACATATGCCAAAAAATCTGATTTGATCAAAGTCCATATATTAAGTAATTGAGATAAAGTTATTTTGTTAGAAGATTTTTCCAAAGTAGAAATTAATATATTTTTCAAAAACTTTAGACATAATATACAGTAATGCAATTAGTCTATAATTTGAAAAATTATAATTGTTTTTTTTATAAGTATAGGTTGATTGTTTGCAAGTTTTTAATTGTAAAAATATTTCTTTTTTCTATGCAAATATGGTATTTAGTCAAAATAGGATACAAAAGTCATACTTTCTACCGTCTATCTCTAAAACATTAGAAAAAGTACTTTTTAAACCGTAATGGCATTGCGTCACGCTTAATGTTTTGTTGCGGAAACTACATTGCTCTAATTTTTTGCTATCTATTTGCAGATTAATTAATACTTATTTCAACGGTTGTCACCAAATAGTACGGATTAAATTTAAGCATCAAAAAACATGTAAACAAAATTGTTAAAAGTTTATTCGGATGAAGTTAACTTGGCATAAACATAATGAAATGGCATTAAGTAAAGTATTCATCTAATGACTCTGCTAATATAATCTATTGCAATATGCAACATTAACTTGTGACAAATGTAGTATTGCTGAAAGAATATTTGGTCTTTAACAGAAAACTATTAGAGCTTTATGAAACTTACTGTATAGTGCGGACCGTAAACCCAGTTTTGTTGCTTTGCAACTACTTATCCTGCCGTGCGTTTGCGCTTTGCATAGATTGTTACAAGTAAAAGATAATTTACATGATCATGGTCAAACATACGCACAACACAAGGCAGTTTATAAACATTGATTTAAGTTGTTCAAGGTTAACAAAAACTTGCCGCATCGAGTTTAGTCTAATATCGTAAATAACTATTGTTATTAAATATATAAAATTAAATAAACCGTCGTAAAATCTCATATCTCAAACATTAAGAGTATCCCGACCGCTACCTTGAATTCCAGTAGCGTAACAAAAACATCAAGTTTGGCAACATTCTTATTTCTACATATAATTTGACAATCGATTTATTTTTCACCAGTACATTTAGAAAAGCTAAATTATATTTTTTCTACATATTTTAGTTAAATTATAGTTATTATTTATTTTGAAATATCCAAAATCTTTTCTATATAAAAATATTTTTATTTTGTAGTAAATTTTATGTTCTACGCAATCTTTTATAAAAAGATTAGATTATTATTACAGCCTTATTATACTTATAATTGCTTTTTCTATTTACTAATTTGTCATTGTACTTTATTTAATGTTTACCTGTTAAAAGAAATTGATATTGTGCAAATGTTAATTATTCGTATTTGTAAAAAAGATAAATTCTAAAGATGTAAATTAAATCCGTAACATAAACACGCCACTTTGTAAGAGGTAATTTGTTCTCATTATACGGTTAGCCCTAAGGACTTGCCAAATAATGGGTGGTAAGGACCACCCTTCAAATTACATGGTGTGAAACTTCTTTTAGTATTCTAACCAGTTTTCACTCGTGCACGTTTCTATTTGAACATTTGTTACCGGGAGGGTCAAACAAAAATAAAAAAGAACATAAAAATGTAAGTCGCCCGAAATGAGTCAGGTCGGGATAACTCTTGTATTGTATTTACATAATGTCGGACAATCAGATGCATTCGGAATGTTTTTATTCTAAAATAGTTGGTCGGTTCTGCTGGAGGTAATATATGCTTCCGTTTGATTTAGTGCATGTTTATGCGTGGCGATGCGCTGATTGCGAGCAGGAATCAGCGTGTCGGCAGAACCGTGCAGGTTATGGCTTATTGGCCATTTTCATGCGGTGTAACTTAACCAGTCGATGACATTTATAGATACACTCACCAGTGACAATATGAACATGCTCTCGGTCGGGTGCTAAATTATCTCGAGTTACGTTCTTCTGTCGCTCAAAACAATCACACACCAACAAATTTATAGCACACCCGTTACAATCGGTAAATTTTAATTTTTAAAGATAAATATGATTCATATCAATGGGGTTGACAGTTTTTTTCTTCTTGTACATTTTGCGTTTAACCCGTGAAATATTTCGAAAACGTATAAATTTTCTTGATTTATATCCCGCCTTATTGTTTGAAGATATTAATCTACATATTAATTTTGACCGTAGAAATTATGTGCAAAGTTAACAACGAACTGTCACCTTAGATTTATATATGAGAATGAATAAGCCAGAATGCAGACTGTTTTATGTAACAATTATTACAATTTAACATGTGCGACCTACGAAGACTCGAAACAAACAGGTGCTTCGCCTCCAGATGTAGCAATTGCAATATCACCATTTTTCTACCCACGCATCGCTTTGTACTGATATTTTTTTCAAAAACTTGTAATTAAGCGTACACATTATAGCGTGATTAAATAGACAGATTTTTAATGCACACAACTGTGTACGTTGTACAGTTAATATATTTAACATTTATCACATTAGAAAAACGTAAACAGATATTAATTTACTATTTCAGTATTAAACATAGATATAATAGGTACACATTAAATTACATAAATTATGCAAATATTTAAAGATATGTATTTTGGAATAATATTTTTTTATATATCGATTATAGTGTATGCAATTGTTGGTTGTATATTATGTTTAACTTGGCTTTTGGTTTGAGGGTAGTAACGTGTTCATTCCCACGTTTTAGAAACGGTGCTTCCGGCGTTCGGAAAACCTCAAATAAAACGTTTTTAAATAATATAATATTTCTACTGTCTGAACTGATTTGTGGGTGTGCTTGAGAAATTCGCCGCCTAGTGCAGTGTTACAGAAGACTGAGTGAAATATTAACACATCTCACATTCCAAGACTCACACCTCCGATGGTGAGGAGTGATATGGCGCCGTCGGCAGCAGCAGGGTATTTATTTCAGAAACTTCAATGGCGTTGTAGCAAAGGTGGTTATGGACTGTTTGGACTACCTGCACCGGAAACCTGAGCGTATTCGGGGCTGGGAACCGCGACTGCCACTTTATTATCCAGCGTCCCTTGTCACCCTTCCATCGGGTGGTCCAGCAGCTTTGAGTCGCCGGCATGTGACTCTTCACCTCGTTATCTGACGGACCCCCACAGGCTAACGTTGATGGCTCAATCACCTTTCGCACATTCCACCGCCACTACGGGAGAGTTCTGAAGCTCTGCACGATAACAATTGAACTTTTATGTATGCGTAAGGGAAAACTTCATGGGCGGCAAAGTGCGATTTTCTGAGCGCACCTCTCTGTATAATACGAGCGTAATAACCGAGTGATGTGTATGATTCGTTTCCGTTGTTTCTACACATTCATAACACATATTGCTCTGAGTTAAGTCGTTTGCTACGTGACTGTGAATGCAACTTCTTTATAATAATAAATCGCCACACGGTTCGGTGCATGCATATATAAACGATACGTTTACTCGATGGTCGCGACAACGCATGTTGTGTATATGTTTGAGTGTGTGAGTTTATATGTAGGTATTTGCGGTGCTTATTGGGATGGTTCTTCGGTTGGTTCTCGCCTTAACACATAAATTCCAAACTTAAGCAATTGTTTAGTAACATGCCGTGTTGGACCTCCCATAGCCAGCAGGGGCAGTCGCCCTTGTTAGCTGTTATTTTCGGTGATTCAGCACTAGTGGTAAATCACCGTTCCGAATCTATGTTACAGCGATCGGCAAATATTTACTCAAAGCCAAAATTCATGTATTGTGTGAGAGCATGCTTTCTTTTCAATATGGATTAGGCGCACTTGTGACAAGTAGATTTATGTACAAATGCCACATAATGCGCAACTACCTGAACAGGGCAAGAAGGTGCGCGGGTTCAGTGCGTGGTGGGTCCAAGATGGACCGTGATGGGACTCCACGGGTCCTCGGGATGAATGGAAAGAGCGCCACCGCCGCCGACACTCGCCACTCTCAATGAATAGCCTCACTCAATTGAGATGTCAGGAAATGGTCGACATGAAATCAACAACAATAGAACTAGTAAATATTTCACTCCTCCATACGATCGTTTCGCATACCGAGGGTGTTGCTGAAGACGCCACCTATGCATTATAACCTATTCAGGCAAATAGCTCCGCGATTTCTAGATAAAAACCTCTTTTATATAGCCTAATTCAACGTTTTATGTATGTCTCCGTCTAGACTAATATATTTCCACATCTGCCCTTCTCATCCTTCCGACTCTTTTATCTTCATCTACATTTTACATCCTTGACAATATACCTAGTTTAACGTAACACATTGTATAAAACTACTATATCAACCACGTCCTGTACCTTTCTATACAAAAAGAATTGTTATTTCACAATAGGGATCAACATTAATTGTTATGCACCTTTGTATTTAAGATGCATCATTTATATAGTAATTGAATTGAAATATTTTGCGACTTGTAACCATAAATAAAAAATAAAAATTATATTTTAAAACTGATTATGATTTTTGACAGTTGTTGTATGTACGATAAGCATGTACTTTTTAAACTCTGACAATTAATTGCAAATTTTCTTTAATTTAATTAGACCACTGCTTAACAATCGCTATAAAAATATTTGCAAAAAGAATTAATAAATTATTTAAAAAAAAATACTTGACTTTATTAATATTAATGTTAGTCAAGGGCAATTAAAATTTAATAAATTAAGTACGACAAACTAAGTAATATAAGCCTATACCATCAACACATTTAAATAAATTCCGAATTAATAATAATAAAATAATAAAACAGTTTTAACATTTTTAGAATAATGAAAAAAGGAGAAAAAAGATTGCTGAATAAGCAGTACTTAGGCATAAACACCAATTGTTTTTGTCTTTATGATCTCAAAAGTTTATAACAATTATTTAATTTGATAAAAGATAATTAAAAATAAACCGAGCAACGGTCAAAGAAACTGCAAGAGCTACTTTAGATACATTTTTCTTTAACCAAAAAAACCTTGATATGTCAACTAAAAAAACAAAACTAGTACTGAGCGGAGGCAAATGCCATTGTAAATAAAAGCATTGTAGAATGGGAAATCAGTACATTTAAACCATTCAAGTTGCCATATGCTAAAGATATTTCTAGTTGCTAGATGCAAACAGACTATACACTGCAAAGAAATTGTCTCTAGATTTTAATAAGATGTTTGGCAATACTACCTTTAAAACAGAAATAATAAAAAACAGAAAAATAGCAATTTGTTCAATATAAGCATAGCATTGAATCAAATTGTAACAATCACGCTATGTGGTAAGCATCTATGAGCTAAAATGATTGAAATGTATCATATTGCTTTGTTATTGCAGACTTTAAATACATGGGCGTTTTTGACTAGACTATTCCAATAACCTCACTAAGCAAAACGTTTAGAGAAACTGCATTTAACATGATATAAAACGCTTTAAACACTGTCGAAAGGTGGTACAAAAAGAAGAAACTATCAATGAACCCAACAAAAACGGCAATCGTCTCTTTTACAAGATGACAAAAACTAAAGGATATACACTGTGGTGGCTAGATCATAACGTACGGAGCACTCGTATAGGGTAAAAAGCTACCTCTAAAAGTACATTAACTAAGTTAGGTAAAATACAAAACTTAGCATGTCTGTTGATAACAACTCTAACAGCTATAGTATGCCCAGACTATAGCTGTTAGCTGTCATAAAACTTAAGCTGGTGATGGACTGCATAATCAGTTTGAAAACATTATTTAATCGCGCTATATCAGGGCACTAAAAAATTAGGGCATAAAAGAGAACATTAAAGAGGTCTAATTTGCCAATGAAAAAACCACAAAAACGTTTATTATATCTTCTATCGGAATTCCATTTGAGACCAATAAATAAATAATACGTAAAAAACTTAAAACGAAACACAGCAGCCTGTATCAAAATTACCTAAAAATTAACACACGCTATTTCTTACTGGATTATCATACACTACCCAACTTACGGTAATGCAAATAAGTCAAACAAAACTGCAAAAACTTATACTAATGATAACTGAAAGCCAAAGTCTTAAACAAGTGCAAAAATAAAAATTACCTGTAGTTTTTTTCTGAGCAATAAATTGGTAGTGGTGGTCCCAATTTATTGGCCTCTACAATTTCCGGATTTAACGCTTTTAGATTATTGTTTGTAAAGATGCCAGAGTAAGCTATTTGGCTCAAAAAGATAGTCATAAATCAATTTATGAAAATGTTAAATTTTGTATACTAGCAAATAAGGGAAGAGTTGAAAATCATTTGTCAGTTAAAAGTTACCGTTTACTATCAGTAAACATAAATCAATATAAATTGGCAATATGCTAACTTAACGTTTGTATTCTAAGCAAGTGTGTGCATTTTTGTTATAGATTTTTTAAACCCAGATATACACTTCTATGTTTTTTAATGCAAGTTATTATTATGTTGGCGTGTGCACGGAAGAAACCTATTTCTTGTTTTAAGATCATTCCGACCGCTACCTTGATTTGCACTAGTACATTTCAAACTGTGACAAATAAACTGAGGTTATAAAACGACCAAAAAGGCGTATCACACAAAGATACATTAACGTGCAAATTAGAAGTATTAAATTAGAAAGACATTCAAAAGACCAAGATCTTAAAGAAAATTGAATATAAAAAACTGATAAGATCTAGGGTATGCAGAAAGCATGTCTAGGCAGCGTATAAAAAATATCTCTAAGTTTTTCACACCTTTTTTTTTGTGGTAAATACAGTTGACTGACTAAAGACTGTGAGTGACGTGCCTAAACTCTCTCATCAATTTTCTGCTGTCTTGGTTTAGAAATTTAATTCTAACAGGGAAAACGTATAGGTAATTGTAGGTACGGCCTAATTTCCGTATGCTCTTTTGATTTGATTTGTTTTATTTAATGTTTAAGGCTAGATATTTGTATTTATTGGTTTTGCTATCTGATAACTATTCTATGTTTGTGCCATTTGTTAGTATTGTATTATTACTTTACCAATACTACAAAAGCGTCGGGTTTAAAAATTTTATGTGTACCGGGAGGAATTATGTTTGAATACCAAAAAAAATTAACATTCTCAAAATTTGGTTCCTATTGATTAAGTTTAAATAGTGCCGCAATCGCAAAAACTACCAAACAAGAGGTAAAATCAGTTCAAGCAACAACAAAATTTTTAAAATGATTTTTTTATTATACAATGTAGCTTTCTATTAGATTTGATGTTTCTAAATTGAATGTCACCAACTTAAAAAGCTTATTATTATTATTATTATTATTATTAATTATTTTTTTTTTACCCGTTTGCACCAATGTGAATTAAATTTACACATAATTAAATTAAAGTTAACTTTAAGTGTAGTTTAAATTTTCACTTCATTGCATCAACACATTTTAAGTGTAGTTTACCAAATAGAAGTTTAAAATATATTACACATACTGCACATAGCAATACTTTACATTTTTAGTAATTTTATAGAAACTATTGGTATTTGTGTTTATTTTTATGTTGAAAACGCAGCACTACTATAAAACATTTAGTATCATGTGTCAGTGCAGATTATGGTATGTAAAATCAAAATAATGTGCCTTCATGCTTAAAAAAACCAGAACACCATACTAAAAGTCTAATTAAATAATAACATTATTGAAAATAAAAAACTGATGCCATTACAGGCAAAGATAATATAGCATGCTTTAAAATAAATTTGGTTTTGTTTATTTATTTTTTTGCTTTTTTAACTTTTGATGTAGTTTGTATAATAATATTTAAGCCATTTCTTCCTATCCTTGGCTATTTTTTTTTGTTGTTTTTTTTTTATTTTTTTTAATTTGTCTATACAATTTTATTTGGTTTTTTGTAATTTATTCTTGTATTAATTTTATTTAAATTTACTAATGTCTGATAACTTTTTTAACTATTTCTGTTTTTATGGTTTTTGTTATTTCCTTTTTGTTGAAAAAATTGTTATACTATGTTGCTATTTTTTCTATTTTGTTTTCTATCTTTTTGTTTAATTTTCTATTGTTTTGTATTCTTGTTTCTAAGTGTTTGTATTATTCAATCTGTTCTATTATTCTTTCTTTTATTATATATTTATTTTGTAATTTAGTTTTTCTCTTGCAATTATCATGGTTTTTGTTTGTCTTCGTGGCGTGGCGTTCGTCGTAGACAACGTGCTTCTAAAGTGATTATTAAATAAAACAATATTAACAAAATTCTATGTACTAAAAGCATAGTGGTTATTCTAAAAGAAACTAATATCCAATTAATTCACATGCTGTCTTCAACCAATGCAGATATAACAAAATCCGTAAAAGAAAATACAGCTTTTTTTTAAACAATTCGATGGAATCTAGTAACAGAAATAGTTCATGCGATACCATTATTGCCAGATCCAATGTCGTCGAAAAAAAAAGTGACTTTATTCTAGTGAAAAAGAAAAAGAAAATAAATAATAAATTAAATAAATAATAAACAAAAACAAAATAAATACAAACATAAAAAAAAATCGTTTTCAGCTACAAAATTAAACAATAAAATAAAAGGAACATCTGAGTCTATTAATACGGAAGGGTTTGAAGATGCCGTAATTAAAGAAAAGAGAGTGTGGGTATATGTTGACAACTGCAAACAAAATACTACAGAGGAGAGATTAAAACAATTTCTTGTTAAAAAATGTTCTAATGGAAATTTTTCAGTTGAAAAACTCGATACAAAAAACGATTATAATGCTTCATTTAAAGTAGGAGCCAATTTTAATCTATTAGATACTCTCTACAATCCAAACTTCTGGCCTGTCGATATAACAGTTGAAAGATTTTATTTTTTTTATCCAACTACCAAAAGAAGCATTCAAGATACCAACCTAAAAACAACTAACAACCATATTAACATAGTTCATTTAAATATTCAAAGTCTAAACAACCATACGCAAAATCTGGAAATATATTCTAAATTAAAAAATATTGATGTCTTAACCGTAAGTGAACATTGGCTAAAAATGGGGGAAGCAGAAAATATATACATTAAAAATTATTTAAAATATGTAACAATTGAGGATATATGCACATTATCAAATGAGATGCATATTGAATTAGCCGCAGTAAAACTAGTAGACGCAAATTGTGTTATAGTTTCAGTCTACAGATCCCCATCAGGTAATTTTAACATATTCTTTGATGTAATAAATAGTGTCCTTAGTAAATTAAACTTGGTTACTAATAATGTTGTCTTATGTGGAGATTTCAACATAAAATTCCATATGTCAGAGCCAACTGCAGTTTATTTTTCAAATCTATTAACTTCTTTTAGTCTTAAAATAATTATTAATAAAAACACAAGATTAAATAATTGTCTTGAAAATACAATTTTACAATATGGGGTGACGTATAAGTAAGTGTTATGTTGAAAATCCGTTTCTCTCAGATCACTCTACTGTTTTTGCTACACTTGTACTGCCTAACATTGCTAAATGTAAAAATATTACTACTAAACAAGTGAGACAAATTACAGACCTAGGTTTATTCAAACTGTAAAATTTGATGGAGAAAGAAAATTTTGATCTTATTTATCGAAATAAACTTAAACTCTAGAGTCACTATGTTAATCAATACATTAACTATGTCCATGTGTTCTGTATTTCCACTTAAAAAGTATTTAGTGAGAAATAACTCAAAAATAAGTTGGTGCAATCATAAATTATATACACTAAGAAATTAAATTCATTTAGCTTGGTTAATGTATAAACGTTATATATAAGTCTAAAATAAATAAAACAAAAAAGAAGCAAATGATGCGTTCATTAAACGTACCCAAAATAGTCCAAAAGCAATGTGAAATGTCATCAATGATGCGAGACAGGTAAATTTGCAGGAACCAGAAATTTCATTATCGTCCACTGACTTTAACAAATATTTTATAAATGTAGCATAATCAATTATTGATAGTCTTCCAGATATGACGGGTGTTCAAAGTACAGATACCGTATCCTATGCAGTTTTAGGAGATTACCTATAATCAAATGCTTGATATAATCAATGACATAAAATCAAAGTATTCTATAGATTACTATGGACTAAATAGTCAAATAATTAAGGTTTTAAAAGATATCCTTATTGTACCAATCACTAAACTTCTAAATGAATTCATTAAAATGAGATGTTTTCCAAATCTTTTAAAAATATCAAAAGTTTTACCAATTTAAAAAAAAAAAAAACCTCAAAAGAAATGACTAACTATCGGCCAATATTGTTAATACTAATTCTCGGAAGAAAATTTAAAATGGCATTAAAAAATGAAATATGAAAATATCTTAAATTAAATAAATTAGTTAACAAGTGCCAGTTTGGTTTTAGTACAATGAAAAATACATCTATGGCTTTTCAAAAATTAATTAACCATATCGTTGATGGTTTTGAAAATGAAGCCTATGTGAGTTCAGTTTTTTGTGATCTTTCTAAGGCATTCGACTGCGTGTCTCACTCCATACTTTTCAACAACAGTTGTGATTTAATCAAGTGTTATCTTGTGATTTAATCAAGTGTTATCTTAGTAACCGGGAACAAATAGTATCTTTTTAAAACAATAGTTCAAGAACTATGGATGTAAAGCATGGGGTCCCACAAGGATCAGTACTGTGGCCAATTTTATTTCTAATCTACATAAATGACCTTCCATTTTTTTTTACCTGATTCGCATACTGTTTTGTTTGGTGACGACACTACTTTGATAAATTCTAGTATAAAACATGATGTAGTACTTGAAAGTATGAAGAATTCTCATTCGAATGCTTTAAATTGGTTTCAAGTAAACAAACTACAAATGAATGAAGCAAAAACAGTTAAAGTTTTATTTAGCTTACGTAACATATCATACGATAATCCTCCATATGTTAAATTCTTGAGAGTATGCTTAAGTCCATCACTGTCTTGGGAATGCCATATAAACTATGTTCTAAATAAGCTTGCTAAAATTGTATATCTCATTAAAAATTTTAAAAGAGCGGTTAGTAAGGAAGTCATTTTAACAGCATATTATAGCCTTGTTCAATCTCAATTAAACTACGCTATTCTCAATTGGGGCCATTTCTCACATTGCTCTCGACTTTTTGGACTACAGCGCAAAGTCCTACGCATAATTTCTGGTTTAGGTTTCAAAGATGATGTAAAGCAAAAACTTATTGAATTCCAGATATTAACTCTTTTTAACTGCGTTGTTCATATTAAGGAAAACTTACATTCTTACTGTCAACAGCAGCACTATCATAGTCATGATACAAGAATAAAACTTAATATAAAAAACTGTTACCTCAGATTTAACACTAGTCGAAATGCTACAAACTACTACGCACCAACATTTTATAATAAAATTGCGGATAAATACAAAAATATTTCTTTTAAACTTTTTAAGTAGAAATTTAAAACTTTTCTAGTATCACACGCGTTTTATACATTCGATGACTTTTTAAATTTTAAATTTTAATTTGTATGTATAGTTTTATCTATTTCAGTACTATTTTTATTGTGACCTGTGTAAAGTATTATATTATTCTATTAACATTAATAAATGATTTGATTTGATTTGATTTCATAGTTTATTTTTATGTTTATTTTTTTTAGCTAGTCTTCCATTATTTTTATGTTGTGTTGAAGCTCTTTTTTTGTCTTTACAATCAATGCCATATCGTCTGCAAATAGCAATTTTGCTACTTATGTTATATCCATCTTTTAATATCTTGTTTTTAACACTTTCATTTTTTCATTTACCTTATCAAGAACAAATCAGAAAAACAATGCGTTTAGCACGCATTTTTGCTTCAATTTTTTTCTTTTCCCATTAATTATATCATTTTCGGCGTTAATTAAACTGTTCCTGGTGCCTTCCCGTTCCCTAACTTCTTAATTTCATCTATTGTTTTTTTTTTTTTTTTTATTTTTTTTAATTATTTTTGTTCTTCTGTCCTGTAACACTTCTTAATATTCTTTTGTTTTGTTTTTTTCTACTTCTTGTTTTGTTAGTTCTTAAAAGTATTGCCTCCATTTTTCTATTCCAAAAAGACAAGATTTTCTTCCGTTATTAATTTTTCATTTTTATTTTTTATGTTATTATATTGTGTTTTTTCTTTTGTTTTAGATGTTTTAACGTTTTGTAGAATAGTTTTTGGTTCCGGTTAAAGTTCTCATTTATTTCTTTTTTACACTTGGCCATAATTTTATTTTTGCCTTTTTTATTTTTATGTTTCTTTTTTTTCTCTGTTTTTTTTTCTAATCTCCTTTTTGACTTTCTCTGTCCACCAGTTTATTTCTTTCTACTATTTTTTTTGTTTTACAGCTTTTTTTTGCAGCTTCTAGAATGATCCATTTAAAAGTTTTCAATGTTCCTCTATGCACGTTTTTTAAAATTTTTTTTTTAGTTATTTTTGTTATTTATTTTAGTATGCTGTTTGCATTTGTTCTTTTTTAAGTTTATATGTTGTAAAACTTTTTTGTATGGTTTAACTTTTGCTTTCCTATTCATGTTCATTCGTAGTAAATGATGGTTGCTTTCTATTTATTTGTGTTCTTGTGTATTTATGAGTTTCCTTGTGTTTAAATTTAGTGTTTGTTACTGTTTTTAACGTCTAGTAAAATAATTCTTTCTCCGATGTTGTTTTTCATTTCTTCTCTTTCATTTCCCATTGTTTCTTTTATTCCGTTGTTTAGTTTTTTATTCTCTCACTTAGGTCATCTAGTATCATTATGTTTTCTATTCCCTCGACTGTATCTTTTTGAATTTTTTTATAAAAACTGACTTTCTCTTCTTTTTTGGTCCGTATGCCACTATAATGGTCCATGACTTATTCTCTACTTGTTTCATTGTTACTGTCATAATTCTTTCATTTATGTATTTTTTTTATTGTATTTTTTGGAGCTATTACCATTTCTACTCTTATTTTTTCCTTCAATCCTGTCCATATTAACCAACATCCTCTATGTTACTATCCTTTGTCTTTTCTTATGGTCTAAAATACAAAAAATCTTTAATTCTCAGATTTGTTATAATAAACCAACTTCCATAATTTTCGCTATTTCAACATCATTGTTAAGAATATTAATAATTGATTACAAATTTTATTATAATTTAGTTCAAATAATATGCACATACAAAAACTGACGTTCATTGATATTTTTAAGTTAATTATTTTTCACTAAAGCCGATAATATTGATGGGTTAAGTTTAAAGGTTCCTTAAAGCCATAAAAATTTTAAAACTATGTGGAGTAATAAAATAAACCACCTTTGTTGTTTTAAGGGATAAAAGATAGACCAACCTTAAAAAATACTTTAACTGCACGCGGTAAACTTTACTTGAAAACTAACAAGACTCTGTCAACCGAGTATCTGCTGGAATAAGCTAGCCAAAAGTTTCTAGTAAATGAACAAACAAATGTAAGGGCACTTATTTGTCCAATGAACAAAAAATTGTACCTGAAAGCAAAATAACCAAGAAATAGTCAACTGCATGTGGATACAGAAAACAAAGAAAAACCACTGCATTAAAGACCGCAAGGTTAGTCGTAATACAATTATTATAGTACAACAAACAAACACAGTAATTGTGGCAAGGTACAAAAAATTCCCCAACTGATTTTTTTAGAAAACATTAACAAACATAACATGACAATCAATATAAAGATCGGAACGTCGAATGCAGAAGTCTCTTAGCACCAAGAAAACTAGACAACATCATAAAGAAAACGACACGGCTAAATGTAAACATTTAATGATATACAGCACATTCTATTACCCTGGGAACAACGATTCGAGACAATTAAATTTAGTGGAACTGGTTCTAAACAAAAATATTACAAGGTTAGTTCTTAGTTTCACACCATACTCAAACAGAGTTATAAAGCTTCAACTGAAAACAAACACATTTAATAATATAATTTATATTATTTTAGTCTTTTATATTATATTAATAAAAAAAATTATGCAGAACTGGACATCTTTAAAAAGATAAAAAAGTGATGTCACGGTATTAATGGGGAACTTTAATGCCAAAGTAAGCAAGGTAAAGATCAAATCACACACAATAAGCTTTGGTTCAGAAGAAAATAATGAAAAAACAAATTGACTAATAAAGTTCTGTTAGATTTGTAAACTGTATGCGGATAAAGCAAAAAATATATAAGAAAGCAAATAGACTATATTCTCATTAACAAAAGCTATAAAAACGCTGTCAAGAGTATAAAAACCTACTCAAGCGCCAACTCGTTAAAGACCTTAAACTTAACATTACAGTAAAACAACAATTGCATACGAAATAGTAATATACAAAACAACGTCAATGTAAACAGAAAATAAGAAAAAATACACACAGAGTTAGAAGCAATAGCTAACATCTAAAAAACAAACAAAAAATAAAGCTGGATAACTCCAAAAATTCTGAATATAAAAAATGAAAAAACAAACGTAATATGAGCCAATATAAAATAATAAAAAAATACATAAAAAAATTAAAAAAAGCTAATAACGTCTATATAACAACTCAATGTAAAAATAATTGCTAGAAAAGAAAATTGTCTCCTTTTACATACACAACAAAATAAAAAAAAATAATTGGCTACAATAAAACAAAACCGCAGTAAATATATTCAAGTACTCAAATAGATGTATAATAACGAGCGTAAAAGACAAACTAAAAAGGTAAAAACGTACCTATCGGAACAATTTTATGACAAAAGACCTTCAAAACAAACCTTTAAAAGCAAATATATAGAAATTATCAAAATCTTTCATGATGACGTAATTGATATTTTTTAAAAGTATTTAATAACACCTACAAAAAAGGAAAAAGTTCTTACTGCTTAATTCCAATAAACCGAATTCTGCTTGGATTAATATACACAGTATGGTTTCCGCAAAAAACCGGAACAAAAGGCGATCTTTGGAGTTAACGTCTTTTTTCAACGCTGTCTAGATATAAATCAAGATTTGTTTGCATTTTACATTGATTTTGAAATGACTTTTGATATAGTGAAATATGATAAATTACATCAGCCACTCTTTAGTAATGGCATTGATTCAGACGACCTTTTAATTTTTTTAAATAAAACACCTTGTATTTTTTTATATTTTTTAATAATTTAATGATTGTTTTGTTATTTATTTTTGATGTTATTGTTGTTTTTATACGTTTGGTTAAAATAAATTAGTATGTTTGCAAAATAATGTTCTTTATTTGAAGTTCAAGAATTTGAATTAATTGCTTATAACTAAAAAATGGTGCATTTATAAAAAAAACTATTTATACAAAAACTACTCAAAATTAATCTTAAAATTAAAAAATGTAAAAATATACAGTGTTCCATTTGAAAAAAAAGTTTATCAAATTTTCACAATAAAATTAACTCCTTGTATAATAATACTATATATATAAAATATATAAAGAAGAGACGCAATGTCCTCAAATGAGACCGTTGTAAAAGCAATAATTTCGAATAAAGCCTAGTTTGAATTGTAGTGGTGAACAATGTTGACGAAGTAAGTTAAAAATCAATTATTAAGTTTAAATAAATAAAGCCAAACGCGTCTATGGATGTTTTTAGTTTAGAATATTTTTTCATAAATTTAATTTTTTAATGTTAAAGAATACTATATATTATATATAACAATAGTTTGTTTAAAACCAAACAACTTTTTTACTGTTGGAGATTTATATGGGCGTATTTTGACTAATCCTGTATATTAAATTATTTTGTTAGTAACATAATAAAGTAATATGAACTGCTAAAAATATTGTTTTTAATCTCTTGTAAAACGTTGCCTATTTTATTAATAAGTTTTGTTTACCTTGGTATTCTATGTTATGTAATTTTATGAACAAAATAATAAGATTATTTTTACACAATTAAATAATTTAAATATCTCATGTACTAAATCAACATAGCAATAGCCTTAAGCCAATCGAAAACTCTTCTGCTTTACTAATGTGTATAAAGTTAAATAATATTTAAACTACTTCTTTTATATTTAACAAATCCAATAAATTTTAAAAAAACGTCTAGAAGTCTATACAAATTAAATTCTATTTAAGCTTACCCTTGAATATATAAAATTGATACCATCATCAGTGGAGTTTTTATTTTTAAAACAAAATCAACCAGTTAAAAAAAAATCTAAATTTGTCTTTGATTTAAATAAATAAAATAGAATAATAGTATTTAATAATTCTATTAAATTAATATAAAAAGTAAATCATTAATTACTGTTTAGGTATAATAATGTGCGTAATACATTTTAGCAGTAGTTTCATTGTAATTGTCTTGTCAGTATAGGTCGGCATCGATAAGTAAATAAATTGACACTTTTATGAATGCGCCCACAATTCCAGGCTTAAGCCACTTGCTTAAGCGTGAGTGGTATTTCCGGAGCGAGGGCCAGCCGTGCTAAGTTTCTTGGATACATAGCGCACTCAAGGAAACTAGGTCAACAAGTATATTTTAATATAATTGTTTAATTAAGTTTTGTTTAGTAAATATTGATCAGTTAATCCTAAAAAAGTAATCAAATTAATAATAATATCATTTTGTACAATAGTTACGTAATTAATAGCATATAATTATTTATTCTATCCAGTGTGGTTGTTAACAGGGCGCAAATCCTTTGGTGCTTAAAGATAAATTGCCTTATTTTTTTAAGTAGTTTTTAGTTAAATTATTATTTAATATACTCAATAGAATATATAATGTAAACCGACTTATAGTGAAAGATTATATTATAATATGTAAAATTTAAAATTATAAATTAAAAAAATTATGTTATACTGATATGGTTTCTATATTAAAACGTATGTAATCGTTTTTATAAAATTATGCTGATTTGTGTCTAATTTTATACTGCATCTTAATTTAACCAAAAATTCAATCTTAAAATATCATTAAAACATTTTAATTTTAAACACAATCACCTAATCGTTTTTTAACAAATAAAATAAGAAACATAAAATGTCTCACGGGTAATGCTGACGTTTCTCACATAGTACAAACCCGAAATTCTGTACTATGACTGCATTAATGAAACAAATTCCAAAACATGTGATACCTAATTATAAAATATGTCAGTTGAATAAATTTTATATTCGTTTTTTAAATATAAAGACACATGCTTAAAAAAAACACGCTCTGATATTATTGGTCAAATTTGATCACAGTATGAATTATAAATAAAACAATCCACATTAGTTGATCAAAACTATAACAGTTTTTGATCAAATTAAAAATGCTATAAAAATATTTCAAAAATTTAAAACTTGATAAAATGGCTTTTTTATATCATTAAATAATAATGATTATTTTTTATTTTAAAATGTGATATTTGGGTATTACTTGATACATTACAACAACATGAATATACCTTTAAATTTTAACGATTGAAACTACACTCGTTGAAACTATCACATTGAAGACTATATTTAAACCTGTTGACCTTGAATATTTGTGGCTTATAAGTTTTACAAAATATTAAATTTGAAAGTTTATTTTATGTTTCAATAGTACGTTTAAAATGAATTGTTTTAAAAGTTTTAGTTTTCCATCTCTGAACTGTCAGTGAATATTTGTATTATATACAATACTTTTTAGTACGTTTGATTCACTATCTAGTAACTGTAGGTGTAAGCTGATAATTAAATCAGTTTTATACTTTAATGTAATATTTTTAGTATACATTTAGTTATAGTACAAATGGAACAATTACCACCTTGTCTATTTTCTATATTTTTAATAGTTAATTGCCAGTTTTGTCTGATTTAAGATTTTCTTTGTGTATATTTTGGTACAGTGTCTATAAAAAAAGCAATTTTGTCTCAAAAAATTAATTGTGTGATGTCAGGTCTGTTGTGGTGTATTGTCTTATCAAAAATAATTGACCGGTCTCATAAAATTTGATGTGTGGTGTTTTCTAAACTAGTTTTGTGAAATGTTTGTGTTGTTTGGAAATGTTGTGTTGATTAATTTGTTTGTATATTTCATGGACATGCAAAAGTTATGCGTTGTATCGTGTCTTACAAATTGTGGCATTTGCAACTATTGGCATTTTGTAGTGCATTAAATAATGTTTTTTGTAGTTGTATTGTAGATAATCTGTGTTTAAATGTCTATCATGAATCCTTATTGGTAAAGCCTTAAAGTTGTTATCTAAGAGTGCAACGCTTCTTTGTTGGTTTAGAACTGATCAATTTTATTAAGATACCTTCCATAAAAAACCTTTTTTGTTGTAATGTTTACCTTTATTATTTTTTTTTTCTTGGCGTGTATCATCCGCTCCGTGTTTTAGCGATCATCATCACGATCTATTCCGTGTTCACTGCATTGCAAAAAAGTTGCAGCAATGTCACTGGCGTAGATTTTTAAGCCATAAAGTTTTTCGGTTTCCCAAGTATTTTTTCCCATCACCTAGAATCTAGAATCAGTTAAAGTATCCTGTATCTATTACTATGACTTATTACGTGCCCGAGATATTCCAATTTCCTTTACAGCTTTCAATACTTCCTGTTACCTGCCTATTCTTCAGTGAGGATACGACGATATGTCCATAGTTCGAAGGCCTCCAGTTTTTCTCTGTATCTTAAGGTTTAGGATTCGACGCCGTACACTAGTGTTGTGAAAACGTAGCAGCGCGACATTTTAATCATAATTTGCATGCTCAAGCTTGGGGTGTTGAAAACTTTTCTCATCTGGATAAATGTTGTTCTCTCTTTTTCTATCCTGCATTTGATTTCTACTAAATAATCCCAGAGTTTATTTACGCATGTTTAATCTCTAGTTTGTATAAATATAAAAGTTGCTCAGCCCAGTCGATGATAAGCAAATTAGCATTTGCATTAGCATTTAACATGTTTGCAAATAAGTGTAATAATAATAACTTAGTACATAGTCCTCAACAAAACTTGTACCGACGAGTTGATTATTTATAAAATAGGTACTAGACAAATATTGGTCAAAAAATTGGTAACTAAAACAGTACTAAAAACTCTCACATAGAAAACTGTGAGCGTTTAAAGAATGTACTGATAAAACTGATTTGAGCCGGCCATTATCTAACTTAGAAATATCAAGTAAACAAATCTCCAGTAATAAAAGGTTAGCGCCAAATAAAACTAATTTAAATATACATGGGTCTAATAAATATCTGTTACATAGCAGCGCCTCATTCAACTGCACAAGTAAGTTCTCAACCTAATACTCAATTGGGGCCAAAACTTAAACCATCACTTGCAGTACAAGTATATGCTAGCCGTGGGGTACAATTAATTGTATAATCATACCTTTACATAATTTTGCATTTTATAATTCAATTTTTTTTCAATGTATCATTATCAATTTAGCTAACCACATATTTTAAATAATATTATACCAAACGTTTGTAGAGCCAATGCTAATACAATAAACGTCCATGACAGTAAAAAAGCCTCTGTTCATAATAATATTAACCAATTTCTACATATTTGTAAATCTTGCCAAATTTTAATAGAGTTAATATTTTTTATGAATAAATTAGATAAAGCAATGGCGTTTAGTAAGACTTTAATCAACTATTTCTTTTTGGGGTGATAGTTTATTTTACGGTGCCTCTAAAGCATGGTTTTATGCAATAATTTTACGTTGTTTAAACTTCAATATATTTAAATAAATGTTTTTGGAACAATTTTGACAAAAAACTTTTAAAGAACTTTGGTCAAAAATAAGCCACTAAATCTTGCTTTGTTTTCAGCTTGGTAAATACACAACAGAGTTTGAATTTTTAGTTGTACTTAACCTTTCATATTTTGTTATCTTAGGAAAACATTTGCTCACGCATTACAAAGTTATTATTTGTTGTGCAGATAAGATAATAGATTTTCATCCTGAGAATATGTGCATTTCTGTACCTATTATGCAGGCAATCCATCAAGCTTTCCACTTCTACCGCGCTACAAATATGCTTCGTAAATTGTAGTCATCCTTCAATTATTTCGTTAACCCTTTCAAAGGTTGATCAAATTGATGTTATTACCAGTATTTTGCTTTTATCAGGAAAAGTATAAAATAAACAGATTACTTACCAAATTTGGATATTTTTTTTTATAAATTAGGTTTTACCATTTGTTATCACCATAAACACCTTAAAGACACACGTTCGTTCACAGTCCGACAGTACCAAATCTTTTTGGCTCATTGCGCGGCGGTGCGAGATAAAGTAGTGAAAATGGAGATAAAGAATTAATTGAGCGGTGTGAAACTCTTTACCCATTGATGATAGTTATTAAACGAGATAGATGCTTGTAGGCTAAATTTAGTTACCTAACCAGATGCCACAAACATTAAGTAATATAATGCGTCATGTCATTAGTAGATCTCACTTCATCGTATTGGCAAGTTCCAATAAAAAAAGAACACAGGTGGTTGACCAAATTTAGAGTAGGTTCTTAGACATACTAATTTAAAGTATTACCTTTGAGCCAAAAACAGCCGTATAAAACAATTGCTCAGTGTTGCTTGTGATTCGTTTGTACATCTCTATATTGACGACCTGTTATTTCTAATTCCTTTGAGAAACACTTTTAACAGTAGATTATGTTCTTGCAAAATTGCAAACAGCAGGCTTTATCCTTTGTCTCAATTTTTCTTGCTACTCCCTAAAGTTTTTAAGGTACGAATTAAACTCGGAAATTTTCTCTGGGTACTTGCCTTTTAAAATTTTAATTACAATATAGAATTTGATTTTTGCAAAAATAATTTAGTTGATGACGCGCTAAAAAAATATCCTTCTACGCGTTTAAATACACTTATGGACAAGGTCTTTCTACTTGCACGCCGTGCAATCTGGCCAAATACAAAAAAATGTTTAAGTAAAGTACCACATAAACACTTGCAAAACGCGGTTCTAATAAAGATTCGTAAAAAAATTGAGCAGAAAAAAGAATAGGTTTTGTATTCTTGCTACTAGAAACCGCATCTCTTTTGTTGTTGTGTATTCCGGCCACTTTAATATCTGATTTTATAAAACTCTACCATCAGTTCTATCTATGGCTATTACAAAACTTACAAGATGTAGTGCGCAACTCGACGCAATCTCTGGTGGCCAAAAATATTCAAGTCCAACTCCCCAATCTCCAACTTGAGTCAATAATCTCTAGTGGCTCAAATGATCTTGTTGCTATCGATCTTTATGAGCCGCTGCCTAAATTTGTTGGCACATTATTTTCCCGCAATTGGTGTTTGCAGTCGCATATTTATTGACCATGGAACTTAATTCAAATCCCATCTGTGGATAAACTAATTAGACATTACCTCAATCAAACCTGCATTTTTTGCTGTTAGGCACTTGCAAGGTAACCCGGCGGAGCGGGAAATGCCTGAATTTTGGCGGCTTTTTAAAACTTAATGATTTAACAAATTATAAAGGTAAACCTGAAAAGCCTGTCTGTTTATGATTATAATAAACAATGCGGTACACAAATCCACTGGTTTTGCGCTCTACAAATTACGTTTTGGTTGTCCTCCCATTTCTTCCAATCCAAAGTCTTGTCCAATTACCAACCAACGTGCAATTTGATAACTACGTTAAGTTATATTTTGACAACAAAATTACAAAATTGCAAATTGCTAAAACTAAACTATCAACTTAGTACTTCTGAAAACCATATAACATTTTTCAAGTAGGTAATTTTGTTTTATTGCAAGCAAACTTTATCTTGTTTATTTTTAGATTTGAATTGAAGGGCTATATGTCATAAAAAAGATTGTAGCAACCAAAACATTTGTTTTAAACATACGGTATCGGGTAAAAAATGTTCCACGCATCGCACCTTAAGCACTATTTTGCACCGGATGAGTGTTCTTGTTCTGATTTGACCCAATTTTGGTCAAATGGGGGCAGGTGTGACAAAATCTATGTTGCTACGCCTATGTCTTTTTTTATTGATTCTATATTGTTTAATTTATAAAAACTACAATCGCTGCTCCGGCTATTCTTTTGCGTACCCCATGTTTTCAAATAAATACTATTGTGCTCTCTGGCAATTTCCAAATGCCTTAATATTATTTTTTTTAAGTTGTTTTTTTTAAAATTTATTGCTTACCTTATCAATGAGATAACTATTTATATCAGTTGTTTTGTCTGTCTGGACTGGTAGATCCCATAATAGAGTTTTAACTTCTATTTTTGACTTATATAAGTAGTAAAAGAATTTGCTGTCGTTTATTTTGAGTAGTTTATTTGCAATTCCTGTTGCACTATACCCGCTACTTTGTTGTGACTGAATTGTAACAAATGATTTAACTTGAAATGTTTCAGCGTTAATTGTGTTAATAATTTTTTATTTTTAGTAATTCAGACGGATGACGCTACTTTTACTTGAGTTGATATACATAATCACCGTTCGGAGTCATTGAAGAAAAGGTTTTGTATGCCCGATACAGAAAAGTGGGAGCAAAATTATAGTAAATTACTATAGAAGAATAATACTACTGGGTACGGCATGCAAGACTTGCGTCATGATATTAAAAGAAAAACTGAATAAGAAACTGGGTATAAATAAGATAATTCCAAACAAAAAGCTAGTTTTTATGGCAAAAAAATAGCGTTTGACAGTGTGGACAAAAAAAAAACTATGGAAGTGTATGAGAGAGATAGAAAAAACACATGATAAGAAAAATGGAAGAAGTATACGGAGACAGCTAGCAAGGTGTGGGTTAACGTAAAAATAAGTGAAAGGTTTTGGACATCAAAAAGAGTGAGACAGGGCTGCCCAATGAGTCCCACTCTGCTTGCGACTTACATATCAGTTGTAGAAGAGAAACTGAGGTTGGTAGAGTAAAAGTGTGGTTCTAGAATATGCCAACGACATAGTAGTAGTTGCAAAACAAACAAAAGAAATAAAAAAATGATGAAATGTTTAAAAAGATAATTTAAAAGTTGATGTAAAAAAAATAAAAATTAAGGTGTTCAGAAAAAAAGATGAAAGAAAAAAGAAGAAAACTGGAAATTGAATGAGCAAGGTATTGCAGAGGTAAAATGTTTTAAATATTTGAGATATGTTTTTTGCACAAATAACAACGAGAACAAATACATTAAAAAGATAGCTCAAAATTCAAATAAAATAGTGGGACAAGTATGGGAAATAAAAATATAAAAATGGAAAGAACAAGAATAATTAGAAACAAAACGTGCTAGAGAAAGTTAAAAAAAATAAATAAAAAGTAAAAGCAGAAAAATTATTACAATAGAAATGATTTTGCTAGTCAAAAAATTAAAAGAATGAGAGAAACTGATAGAGAGAGACACAAAATTATGGAAAAAGATAAAGATACCAAAAAAGCAATAAAAAACTTAGACTTAGACTGCCTGCATATTATAGAGAAAAAATGTGAAATAATTTGAAAGTTTTAAAATAGATGGTTTAGACGAGTAGGAGCCCCATGCAATAAACCTTAAAATCTCAGACTTGAATCGCCTTCTTTGGGTTCACATGAAACAAGAAGTGTACAGTGTGCCAAAAGTACGTCAAAACAATTGTACAAAAAAATAATGGAAGCAAAATGTACAAATCAGAAATGATGTAAATGTAATTAGAAGAACATACAATTTCTATCATTATGGGACACTTAATAATACTATGAATTTTATGGCAACCAAATTTGTTTTTATTTTATTTCATTTAAGTCCATATTAACTTTTTTTGTTTAAAATGATATTCCTAATAAAGATTTTCATTTTAACATGGTGTTAGCACATGTAAGTTGTAAAACTGTGTTGCACAATTAAAACAAAAAACACATATACGCAATCGCAACTATGTTTACAATACCAATAACCGTAAATAAGCACTATAAACAAATATTTTATTTGTCAAAGCTTTTTTAAAATAAAATTATAGCTACTAATTTAATCACTTGTAACTTACCATAACATACTGATCCAATTAAAAATTACCAGATACTAGAAAAAAGTACAATTTAATACATCTGGATTTACAATTTAGACTAACAATTTTGCATGCAACTTAAACGCAACTGCAATTTTAGATTACCATGTAGTGTCAGTATTTTTGTTGGTTTATCTATAACATTGCAGATCTTACGACAAAGCAGTCAATAAAAGTTAAAAAATTTCAGTCTGTTTTAAAAAATATTACTTTTAGCATATCTACTTCAATTAAATGTATATTTAAACATACCGGATATTTTTTGCAGTGCATTAAATATGATTTTAAATGCAGCATGTACAAATAAAAGTTTCCACCAAAAATATTACAAACTATTCTAACACTACTTAGATAGAATGTACCATTTTAAATGTGAGTACACATTGCTTTTTATTTTTTACGTAAGGTAATATGTATTAAACTCTTAAGTATTGTAAGTATTTTTTTCATAACCATTACTCCAAAACAAGTAAAAAATATCCGTGTCCAACAATTTATTAAAACTCAGTGGCAAATACTGAAGTTAATTAAATTTTGAATAAATATTGTAGATTATTATGACTTTGCAACATAAAATTTGTTTTAATAAGTTTTATAATAACCTAATTGATCTTCCAAATTCAAGCCTTCAATTTATTAAAATATTAAAATAAACTTATGTAGCTTGTTGATAAGTATTCCCACTTGCGTAATATATATTTTCCAACTCTTGATGCGTAATTTGTATACTATTTCTTGCACGAATTTTTCATTGAACATAGATTGTTATTGATTAGTGACTGATGTTTAACATTCACAGGAAAATATCTTCCATTGTTCAAAGACATTATATTTGTAATAAAAAATGCTATAAAATTGAAACCATTTTACTACTAGTTCCGAAAAACAATGCTATTGCACTATTTTTTGTTATTTTATTTAAAAATTTAATCTACATTTAAAAAAAAAAAATATTGTTTTTAAATTTACGATCTAAAGTTTTATTAAATTAAAATTATTATATTTTTTATGTTAATATATGCTGTTTATATTTATTTAAATAATATACGTCATAATTTTATTATCTATTTAGTGACTATTATTTATTATTTATTATGTATTAATTGATATAGCTTATTAGTTTTTTTATAAATAATACCCGACATATTTCACAAGTTTTCTCAAGATAGTGTAATCAATGTCTACGTGTAAATGACGGAACAATTACATCCTGGTCGTGAATAAATAGAACGCAAAGACTGATAAGTCACTATACAAAATTCTTTAGATATTTCTATTCTATGATACCCAAACAAATACAACAATGACGCAAATTATCAGGTATTTCCAATTAACGGATAGTAACAAAATAGGATGTGTTCGAAATACCATTAGCTCTTCTATACTATTTAAATGATTAATAAAATGTATAATAAATACATAACTTGCGGTTTATGTCAGTGTGACACTGTCTTTAATTATATCTTAAATTATGTATACATATAATTATAACAATTTATCAAAATTGAAGACTATGGAATAAAAGGATTTTTAAACAAAAACAAAGTATTATAAAGGATTTTTAGAGTGGCACTAAAATTTGATAAAATACCAAATTGGTCAAAATTGAAGATAATAGAAAAATTCCTAAATGCAAACAATGAAGTAAAATGACTAATTAACGTGGTATATAAATATGATAAAATATTAGCTTAGAAAAGTGTAAAAACATTATTTATTTATTTAAATTCAGTGATTCAACAATTTATTTTTATATGCGCATCATTATTAATCCAAATACTTTAAATATAAAAAATGGTTAATAATGTAGGTAAAAAAACTATAAAAAATTATTTATATATTATAACATTATTAAAAGTTAGTTTTAATTTAAAAAATTAATTTTTTTAATTTGTGTTGTAGAACAATTTAATGATATATTAATTAATAATTATTATAAATTTCAAGTGTATTTAAAACACTTGAAATTTAAAAGTCTTTAATCAAAATTCAATATTAAAAATTAAATATTGTGCAATAACAATTCTTACTTTAAAGTAAAAAGGAGATAATACTATCTATAGATAATCAGAATTAAAAAAACTTATAGTAATAGTGCTTCTGAGTTATACATTTGTTTTTTTTTGTAATTAATATACTTAAAATAATATTTATTCATATTTTCAATTATTATTGATGTGGAATGTAACGTATGTGAGGCCAATATATTATAGTCTCTCCATATAAATTTTAACCTCACATACGCGTAATGCAATGTGTTTTATACAGACGAGACAAGAGCAACCTAAAGATTGCCGAAATAAGCAATCCAACTCTTGTTGACAACAGCTTCGGGCAGATAAGCTAACAAAAATACCTTTGTATTCTTTTGTCCTAGAGATGGGAAACTGATTCTAAAGACAAAGAAACGGTCAACTGCATAAAAATAGGGTAGATTATGTGTGTCCTACACCTTATTAAAGATTCAATAAATTTTAATAAATAAAGCAATAATCAAACAGAAAATTAAATTCTCAAAGTACAAACTTGTTACATAAATATCTGAAAGAGACAGTGATAAGCAAACCAACAAAAAAAGCAATAGATATAAAAAAATGAGATATTAAAAATATGTATAAAAAACGTCAAGACCATCGCACAACAAAAAAAGTACGCAATACAATAAAAATAAGAATGAAATGAGATAGCCGGGATTAGGAATAATTGAAATCGACATCGACAAACACAAAGTATACTACTCTAATACTATAAATGATAGATACAAATACGGAATAGGAATCATTGTAAAAAAAAACGTAACACACTTTACACCCATCTCGGAAAAAGAAGAAAATCAGTAAAAACTAATATAACTCAAGTATACGCTTCAACAGCAGATAAAACAGATAAAAATGTAAAAAAACTTAAAGTTGTTTTTTAATATTTGTAATATAAATATTAAAAAACAACTGCCAAAACAAGAAGTGACAATAACTATGAGTGACTACAATGTAATGTTTGGAATCGGGGTCAAATCAACTTATATCTAAACTCACAGAATAGAAATAAAAATATATAGTAATATTTGCCAAAAAAAATTATTAGGTCGCTTTCAATACACAACTTAAAATGTCACCTAGAAAGTTAAACACCTAAAAATTCCTACTTAAGAAACCGCACAAAATTATAATCTACTAAATAGATTGCATCCTACTCAATAACAGATTCAGGAACAGCTGCATTTTCGCAAAAATAATCCCGTGTGCAGACACAAACGTCGTGTAACAGTGATCAAGCTAAATAATATAATAAATAAAGATAGGCAAACCATTGTCAACCTAAAAAACAAAAAATAAAACAAAGAAAAAATATTTGTAATACTGATTTGTTCAAAGCAATACAAAGAAAAAATATAGAAGAAGCAGTTGTGACATTAGAAAAACAAATTAAAAAAAAAAACAACTTGTCTATACAATATACAAGCCAAACTCATAAACTTTTTGGACAAAAATACATTAATTAAAATACTCTAAAAAAATATTTAATAAGATATACATCTCAAGCAAAATACCAAACAAATTAAAAACACACATACAGAGTGTTTTCTAACTGGAGGCAAAAAATAAAACTTAAGATTATTTTTTTAGTTTCATACAGAAAATCTAAATTACTTTTTTTGTCTTTTGATTTAGCAAAAAAAAAACAAACAAAACAACATTACTTTAACAAGTGTGATGCAAGCTTTTAAAACTTTTTAAAATCGTTTTTTTTTTTGTTTAGTTAGTAAAATTTGATAAAAATGCTGTCCAACAACAAAGAATACTCAGATATCATTTTTGTTTACGGATTCTGAAATGGTAATGCCCTAAATGCGTGTACCAATTAAAATTTCCCGACAGAATGCAACCTTCTTATTGCGCATTTTCAGACGCGTTTCAAAAGTTCTGTAAATTTGAAATTCAAAATTGCCGCAGTAAAGATCCACATCAACAGCAGAAGCGGAAGAAATAGTTGACGCAGTTCTTAATAAACCAGGGGTCAGTGTTAGGCAATTGTTTGCCCGTTTACAACTATCTAAAAAGGTTGTCTGGAAAACCTTAAATTAAAAAAAAATTACCCATATCATTATCAAAAAGTACAACACCTATAACCAGGCGACGCAGCACTATGACTTGCATATTCTCAACGACTTCTTCAACAACAATTCTAACTTTTTTAGTTCAATATATTAACCTATGCTCACAAGAGATGATTAACAATTCACATAATGAGCAAATTTGGTCATTAGAAAATCCGTACGCAGTTAGGGTACAAGCTTACCAACAAAGATTCAGTTAACAAATAGTGCGGAGTTTTTAATGGGTAACTACTGCCAATTCAAATCTTATCACCTCGTTTAAATGCTGGTTTATACGCAAAATTTTGATACATCTCAGTTGTGTTTTTGTTATTAATAAATGTAAGAACATCAACAGTGATTGATAACTAAATTCTTAAACAATATACACTTGGGCGGGTATGTGGGCCACAGCATTTCAACAATTGAGCGTGACTTGGTTTAACATTGTAGCCAAATGTTATTTTAATTTCTCCCACCTCGCGCATATTTTTGACATCTGTCAATTACTTTTTTTTAAGTAACAACAGTAGAAACATCAACAGTGATTGATAAGCTAGTTCCTGGACAATAAACTCGGGCGGGTAGGTGGGCCACAGCATTTCAAGAATTGAACGCGACTTGGTTTAATTTTATGGCCTACCCACCCGCCCAAGTGTATGTGATCAAGTAAATTATGCTTTTCACCTTTGCGCATATTTTTGGCATTTGGCATTTGTCATTTATTTTTTTTAATTAATAAATGTAGTAACAATGATTGATTAGCTATTTTTGGTCAATAAACACTGGGGAAGGTAGGCGGGCTACAGTATTTTAACAATTGAGCAAGACTTGGTTTAATATTATGGCCCACCCGCCCGCACAAGTGTTTGTGATCAAAAAAATTAAAACTTCTTCTAACTCGCACATAATATTGACATATGTCAGTTATGCTTTTGTTATTAATAAAAGTAAGAACATCAACAGTGATTGATAAGTAAATTCTTCCACCTCGCGCATAATTTTGACATCTGTCAATTCTTTTTTGTTATTATTAACGGTAGGAACATTAACAGTAATTGATTAGCTAATTCCTGGCTAATAATTACTCCAACAGGTGAGCGAGCTACTGTAGTTCAACAGTTGAATAACCAGCACAATGGACCACCGCACCATGTTGGGCAATATGTAGTTGTGACTCAATAATAAGGTAGATTTATAGAAGAAATCCAGTAAACTAAATCTAATAAACTTTTACGTGTAGAGACACATGAAACAATTAGTTTATGCAAAACCAATAAATAACGTGAAGCAGAAAGAATTGCGAATGCTGCATAGCACATTCTAAACACAACGGATTTTAAAGCAGTTTATCATTTTTGAGCATGTCAAGCTTGCATCAACGTTCATAATAACCATTTACAACTGTTATTTTTTACTTAAAGTTTTCTAAGTAATTTTTTTTTTAAATAATGTGTATTTCTCGATTATTTCAAAAACAAAGCAAGATAGATTTGTTTGAATTTAAAAAAACGATTTAAAGTTTTATTTTTCTTCTCCAGTTAAGAAACATCTTGTATATATAAATAATATTGCCCAAAAAAATAGAAGCAAAAAACTGTAAAAAGCTGAAGTTTGTAAACCAATTTGGCTTTGTTAATGTGAATTAATGCACCAGAAAAGTCTTGTTCTCTGTTCTTTTTCAACAATGTAGAGATGTCAACTATAAGATATATGTCTAGCTTATTGACTAACCAAAAGATTTTGATTAAGATCAACACCACAAAATCAACCAAAAACTCGCATCAAAACAGAAAATGTTACTAATAATCAGTAACATAACGTTATTAAAGTAGATGAACATACGTGTTATAGAATTTTATTTTTGGCATTCTTAATAGCATAAAACTTTACTACAAATTTTTTAACATTCAAAAAAGTGGTAATAACACCCAAGAAATTTGATAATAATGGCTATAAATTGTCATCAGACTTCATCGATAAAGTATAAGTAATTTTACTTTATATCAAATTTAATAGAAATACATATTTATTTATAACGTTCGACTAAATAGCGGTAGTGTAATTGCTAATACAGTTGCAAAAAAATTTTTAATCCACAATCTACAATCTAAAAGTTGCGTCATATTTTGTATATCTCAATTAAATACCACTTCTGCAGAAGTCAAAACAGCACTGCTAACATAAACATATAAGATAAAATAGAACCTGATAGAATACCACCTCTAATACTTAATTTGTACAACTTTTTTTAATATATTTTATTGCATATTTTGTTTTTTTTACAATCTAGTGATGCAAATCTTTTCTTCAGTAAGGATTTTGATAAAAATAACCTTAAACTATTGATATCTAAACTGTAATATTATGGTGTTTGTAAGGTACTTCTAAAAAGTTCTTGCAAAAAATTAAAAAAATCAAAGAGGAAAGATGTATATTCTGTCAGGAAGAAACACACGATAATGCAGAACAAACTCTAGTAGAATGCGAAGCGTAGGAGGAAGATAGAAAAAAACTAGAAAAAATACTGGAAAGCAAAGTGGATAAAACAACAATCATTAAGAAATGCCTAAGAGATGAAAATAAATGGAGGGCGCTAAGAAACTTTGCAACAAGAGTACTAAGAAAATAGAATGAGGAGTTGGACAATGGAAAAATATAGAAAAAAAAACAAACAAACAATGAAAACAAACACACAAAATAAAAGCCATAGAAGAGAAAGAAGAGAAACTTGAGAAGCAAAATGGAAACAACAAATCAGAGAAAAAAATTAAACTGAAATAAATAAGGAAGGTCAAGACAAATATGGATAACAAAAAATAGAAAAAAATAGAAGAACATTTACAGAAACTACAATACCAAACAAAATTGCAGAGATAAAGAGAAGGAAAAAAGAATAATGAAGGAATGCAGATTAACAGAAATAACGAGGCAACTATCAAATGGTAGGTACGCTATCTCGAGGTTGACGGATAACGCAACTTTTGAGATGGTCAGAATATACCTGGCAACGAGAGAACACAAAGAAGTAATCCCAGATGGAGATACAAGAATATCACTGGAGGTAAAACTAACAAATTTAGAACTGCCAAAAGGAATACAGCTAATAAATCTTCATAAACTATTCATAAAGGAAAGAGGATACAATGAAAAAGTGAACGAAGACCTAAGAAAACTAAGAACGCATCTAAGGACAAACCAAATAATTAGAATAAATAATACACGGATTGAAAAATAAATGTAAATCTGGATGTCAGTGCAGATAAAAAAATTTAAAAAAAGACAAAAGAAACAAAAAAAGGTGGATGCTATAAGGAAAGAAAAGGACCGGGGACAGCATGCATGCCACAGATTCTGTTAAAAATCTGAAACGTAATAACCAGCCTACCTCAAACTACTGCCTAGACTAGTTTGACAAGGACATATAACAACAGGAATTACGCATAGAAGAAACCCGGAAGGTATTGCCATGCGTAAGTCATTCTTAAGAGCCACTTGTTGTACTTCTAAAATAAACAACATTCTATTTAACAAACCACTCGCAACAAGTTTGCATACATAGTTTCTTTTCAAAAATAAGTTACGTGTCATCTGGTGTCCCCTTATTTTAATCATATTTACATTGGATTGTACCGAAAACTTTTTCCACATCAGATTTAGCCAAAGATACAAACAATCTTTAATGTTGTTTAAAAATTACGGGTAAATAAAACTTTAACAAAACATTGAGGTGGGCATGCTGAAAGACCGAAAAACCCGATAAAAACAAAACAAAATCATAAATGCAGTTAAAATGCTCACAATAATCACTCAAAAAACTGCAGAAATAACGATTTCCATTACATAAGACTGCATTTTTGCTAGTGGCTTTTATAGCAGTAGTTACGGATATGTTAACATTGACTTAAAATGAGATTAATAATTTTCAAAACACGCATTTATGAGCAATTGAAAGTTCTCACGCTGTAAGAAAAATTTAAAATTTGAAAACAATTAAATATAAAAGATAAAACTAAAACTAACACACATTATAACATCACACGATAAAAAAAAACAAATAATTTCCAATACCAGGCCCCAGGATTCCTTACGGATGGATGGCGGTACTGCAGGAATGTTATATTTATATGAAAACTTTTTTTTAATATAAAATAATTTTTTTAATTTATTTTATCATTCTAGAGTCAGATAATTAAAAAAAAATCTATAAATTGATAGTAATTTTATGTAACCACACCATTTTAGCGACAGACTTGTTACTAGAGCAATGAAGTTGTATCAAAAATGATGATACTGCCACTACTCTTACCACAACATACCACTAGTAAAACAATAGTATCTTGCAAAAAATTGCTATATGTATTTTATTAGTATAGTTTTAGATGCTTTTTTCTATACTTGAGAACAATATTTAATATAAGGATAAATATAATTTTTATATATATGCAAAAGCTAAACAAAAGTAAAAAACAGTTTTTTAGATACTTTTAAAGCTATGTCAACAACATGTTCATTTCAGAGAAGATCATGTGATATGGATTTGTTGGTTACATTAATATTTAGTACTAATAAATATTGGATTTTGATTTGAAGACAGTAAAAAAATGAGTTTTTTTAATTAAAATTGACCATGTTGGAAATATCCCATTTTACCTAGTTCAGAGTTAAAACTATTTAGAATTGTTCTAATTTTTCTATTGTCAAGAAAACTATTAATAAAATTTACAGATTTATGATCAAGACCTATAGAATAAATCTTGTTGATAAGATTAAGATCTACCTTACATAACTTATCAAATCCTTTGGAAATGTCTAAAACGACTGCAAAATTTTTTCCATGTTTGTCTAAAATAGAACACTAACATAAGTTAGAAAATGCGTTGTCAAATGTTTTGATCAAAATCCATATTAAATACCTGAGACAAAGTTACTTGACAATGTAAAAATTTATATATTTTCAAAATGAAATGAATTAATAATTTATTCAAAATCAGTCAATCGAATCACAGCGGCCAAGGGTCAAGCATAGACAATTGTTTCGGTTCTACAAACCTCGTCAGTATGCCTTGTACGACCACGGCATCGCATGATAGCGAAGACAATTTTGAATAAATATTTCTGTGCTTATGAACACAATTGATATTATAAATAATCAAACGAAAGACTGGTTTGCCATCTAGTTGCAATTATTAATACTAAAATGTCCGCATTAATCGGTATCATTTTTGCATTTATGCAATTGGCAGTCATTTCGCGGCTATAACGATTTTGAATCGCCAATAAATTATGAAATGAATTAATAATTTATTCAAAATCAGTCAATCGAATCACAGCGGCCAAGGGTCAAGCATAGACAATTGTTTCGGTTCTACAAACCTCGTCAGTATGCCTTGTACGACCACGGCATCGCATGATAGCGAAGACAATTTTGAATGCCGTGGTCGTACAAGGCATACTGACGAGGTTTGTAGAACCGAAACAATTGTCTATGCTTGACCCTTGGCCGCTGTGATTCGATTGACTGATTTTGAATAAATTATTAATTCATTTCATAATTTATTGGCGATTCAAAATCGTTATAGCCGCGAAATGACTGCCAATTGCATAAATGCAAAAATGATACCGATTAATGCGGACATTTTAGTATTAATAATTGCAACTAGATGGCAAACCAGTCTTTCGTTTGATTATTTATATTTTCAAAATGTTTTGACAGACTGGACAATAATGCAATTGGTCTATAAATTGAAAAATTAGACTTGTCTTTTTTTATAATAAAACAAATATTTTAGTCAGAATAAAAGCTAATTTATTTGCAAATGTTTTAAAAAAAATTAGTAGATTTTCTTCTAACCTGATGCTGAATTTTACCCATTATTTTTACAAGTTTTTTAATGACATTTTTAATAGTTTATTTAAGATTTTCTGCTGAAATATGTAGATCTTCCAAATATAAGCAATGAGTATCAAAATCAAAATTGTTTTATTTTTTTTATTTTTACCTTAGAATAACGTTAGATAAGGTTTGGTTTAGGTTTAGTAGTAATAAGAAAAAAAACTTTAAGAACAGTAGTTGTTCTAATCTATGGAATAGTTGAAAAATACAAATCTAATAATCTTGGTGTACTAAGAAGTTTATCTCAAGAAAAATATGTGGCTTTATAAATAGGTTGAATAAGTTTGTGTGAAGCAGCAAAAAGTATAGTTTTTTGTACGGATAGTGTTGCAAAAGATAAGTAATTTAACTATTCAGAATTACACTAAAATCTCCTAAGAAAATTTATTTTAGTTTTTTATGATTACATTGAAGAAACTTACCATACAAAAAGATCATTAAAAAAACTGGAATTGCCATTTTTTATAACCCTTGGGCACAAACAACCTGTTCAATTAAATGTTTAAATTGATAATCGGAATCAACTAAATTAAAGCAATCTTGATCTTTATTGTTTACTTTAGTTTTAGGCAAAAAGAAAATATGGGGGTTTCTATGTTTGAGATGCTAATGAACAGTATTTAATTTTTTTTTTTAAACCAGAAATTAACTTTTAAGCCACAAACTGTCGGAGTCGTCTACAAGTAGGCATTGTCTTTTTGACCTCCGCTGCCCACCATTGTTTTGGTCACCCAAAGCTATTGCACATGTAGTTTTCGTAGTACTCAACTAATAGAGTAGACCATGGTACTAAACTGATTGCACTTGCCCCCCATACAGTATTTGCTGCTAACTGTAAGGGTTCATATATACCGTCCGATGATGGCCAAGTTAGCCAATATTCCACAAATGCAACTATTTTTCTTGTGTCAAGTAAGTTTGCATTATTTCAAACAAGCCAGTATCACAAATAATATTAGCAACTTTTGCCTTGAAGGCCAGTATACCGTTGCCTATAACACTACCACTAGAAAGTAAGGCTATTCCTCAGAAAACCAAAACACTAAATTATTAACAGTTAAATGATACATTAAAATGTAGATTTGAAAACGTTAGTTATATTTTTGAACGCTGTAGAATTGGTTTGGTATCAATGTATTTAATTTTATTTTGTAGTAGCAATTGCATGTACTATGCAAAAATTGATCCCGGCTACCTCTGCTTGAAAGATAGTTGTGTATATTCTCAGCAGTAAAGATATTTACGCATTTATATTTTGCAAGTTTACTCTTATCTACATTCTATTTTTTGTAGTTCTTGTATTATTACATTGTAATGTCTTTAAAATAAAAAAAATAGTATTTGCCAATCTTCCCTGCATTGCATTTACGCGTAATTTTGCTGCTGTTGTCACTTCCTTAACGTAATGTTAAGAAATGACAAGCACAGCTTTGTCTCTAGGGCCGCAGTTAGTGTTATTTGCATACCGCATGTTGTACTTAAGCATACTATTTGTTGCAACTAAATCAATTGGTTTGCTGATGTTTTCTGTTTAATTTTTAGCCACCACATTAATGCTTCATAAATAAACATAGGTCTTATAACAGCTGTATATAGTTTAATCCTTAAAAACAGTCCCTATGTTAAAAAAAAAATTCTACTTTATCAAAACAACATATAAATTATGTAAACGTGTTGTCAAAAATCACAGTCAGTTATTTTGTTGTTTATAGGATGTTTAAAAGTTTTAGTAAATTTAATTAACCATTTTTGTTTGTGGCCTTTAAAAATCTTTCAAATTACGGTATTCTTTTAAATAGCAAGATTGTTATTTTATCTGTGTAGTTAGATGTGCTATTAAGTTGTCTAATAAAGTTGTCTAATAAGGTTGTTTATTACAACGTTTAATAGTAGCGGTAATAGTACGCCTCCTTGGGGACAACCTTAGCCAACAACCTTTATAAACCATGTGTCTCCCACATTAACTATCACAGCTCTTTTCTCCAGCATATATTTTGTCCATCCATTGATTGTGAAAAGTGCAGTTTTTATTTGTTAAATCCTTCAATGTCTATAAATATTCACCAAGTAAACATTTTTTCTCTTAACGACCGTTTGATTCAATCTGCCAACATGTAGAGCTGATTTGTTTTTTTTTTTAAGTATGCACGTTAGTTTGGGTGTATTGGCGTGGTTATTAGTGCCGTTTATCAAATTAATTTTTTGCAGTCTGTTGAGTGTTTTCAAGAGGTAAAAGGAAAACCTCAATAAACAATAAAAATTTGTTGTGTGTAGTCACTACGCCTTAGTTTTGGTACGAATACAATTTTTACTTCTCTCTATGCTAAAAAAATGTAGCAAAAAACAATTCATGCTTTATAGATGTTGCCAGGTAAATTAAAATAATATTCTCACTTCAATGTAAAAAAACATTTCAAAAAGTTTTTTATTGTTCAGGCTATACAAGGTAATGAGCAGTGGCACAGTCATTACTTAATAGAGTTGAAGTTGCAGTATTATACCACTCGTGTGTTGGAGTAGTATATTATGGAAAAAAAGTTTAGAAATATATTTTTGTTGCTTTTCATAGGTTGGCTGGGTCCGTACTTTTAAAGTAGCCAAATTGTTGTTAAAGGTTTTTAGAAAGGGATCTTTTTGGCTTTACAACTATGAAGTTGTTTTCAACATCTTCAAAAAATAATTTCTAAGTTTCCCTCTGTTGTTAACAAGTTAGTTTTTTGTAGTCTTTTCGGACGATTCTACAAAACGTTTTTTGCTCTGTTAAAAAAAAACTCATTGCTTCCGCTTTGAATCGTTAAAATTCTTCACCATAGTATAGCAAAACCAAAAGCCAACCAAATGGTCAAAATTGTTGTAATTAGAAAATGTTCCTACTTCTTTTAGTAGTTCTTTATTTCATCCACATTTACTTTTAAATATATTACGTTCTTAATCTAAAATCAAAATAATGTTTATGTTGTTAAAAAGTTTCAACAAGTAAAACCACACTTACTGAAACTATCACATTTAAGACTAAATTTAAGCAGTTTGTAAACATTGACCTTAAATTATATTCTTAAGACCGGAAGTACTATTTAAGGGTTAAAATTAAATATAATTATGTAATATGTTTACCCTTTAATACCAAGGTGTTAAACAGCTTACAGGTACACCATTCAAAAATAATTGCCTCCCCGATGCGATTAGTACTGACATAATCCGCTGAGATAATTTAAGCCAATGTCGCAAAGACAATATTTCTATAGCCAAACTATTCACATTCTAACTTAAAAATGTCTAGATAGTTTGTCCTATTTGTGGATACGGTCTTTGGAAAATATAAAGTATGAAGGGTGTTATCATCTGCAAATCAATGAATAAAACTATTGGTTAATTGAAAAAGTTCATTAATGTAAATCAAAAATGAAATCGGTAAAAATGCAGAAACACCAATATTTATGATTTTGGGGTCAACGTTAAAACCATCAATTTCAAGTATAATTATTTTTCTTGTGTCTAGAAAGCTATTGATAAGACTTACAGGGTTCGTAATAAAAACCTATTCATTGAAGATTGTTAATAAAATTAAAATGCCATTTCCTACTAAATGCTTTAAAAATGTCTAAAGCTACTGCAAGATTTTCTCCATATTTTTTTTAGAAGTCTATTTAAAACTAACATACGTCAGAAGATCTGTTGTCAAACGTTTTAATTGAAATCCATATTGAGTATCTAAGATATGATTATTTTGTTCTAAGAACTTAAAAATGTATAAAATAATATATTTTTCAATTTTTTTTGACAGATTTAACAGTAATGCAATTAATCTATAATTTAAAATATCAGACTTGTCTCACTTCTAAGATTGAAGGTTGAACATTTGCAATTTTCCAACAATTTGGAAATGTTTAATGTTTTTTTGTATGATACGGCAAATATTTTAGTCAAAATGGAAGCTAATTTATTTGCAAATGTTTTAGGAATAATAGGTGGAAATACATCTATACCTGAGGTATTTGATTTAAGAAGATATCTTCCAACATTCCATTACCTAAAATGATTTTAACTCATCATTTTACCACTAATCGGCATTGTGGATAGAACAGTAAGAGGAATTAAAATAGTTGAGTTCAGAGAAAATTAGTTTGCAATAATATTTGCTTTTTTCTATAGATTAATAACTAAATTATGTTGATTATGTCAAAGAAAATTTCAAGATACCTTGCAATAAGTTTATTGTTTTATATTTTTTTTTTGTTAATTATAAAAAAATATAAAAATTGATTAGTTGTATTCTAATCAATCTTTTGTTTTTCAAATTGCATTAGATTGCCACAATGATTACGAGCTTTTTTATCATTTTAATTAGTTTATTGTATGTTGTAAGGAACCTTGTCATTCTTGGCTTCGGGTGGACTCTACATTTTATTTTGTGTTTATATTTTAATTTGAACTTTATTCATTTATAATCTGACATTAACGCTAACGTAAATACAAGCTAGTTTTGGTTTTTGTTTAGAATGCTTATGATTGCCAATGTTATGTCTATTCAAGTCTGACGTTTCAGTTTAATATTTTTAAATTAGTACTAATAATACAAATATGTAATACAACCTACAATATGGTGGAAGTTGACATCCAACTAAAAATTTTAAAATTAATTACTCAAACCCAATCCAACTCCAAATAAAACAATTGTTTTGGTTTTTGTAAATCTTCATATCCTCAATCATATTGCAAAGAACACAAATAAAATCAAAATACTGAGCAAGTTGTTTTTTGGCTTACTTTTTGAGTTTAGTTAAGATTATTATTTAAATATGTTTAAAATCAAAATTGTATTCCTATAGAAATTAGAAAAGCAAGTTTAAAATTAATTACTCAAACCCAATCCAACTCCAAATAAAACAATTGTTTTGGTTTTTGTAAATCTTCATAAGCAAAAAAACAATTAAAGACATTTTTTAATCATATCTACAAAACTGAAAAAAATATTGTATAACTGACTCAAATCAACTTTCATACTGCTGCCCAAAATATGCAAAACAACAAATGCAGCAACTAACTACAAAACCATCAGACTACCAAAAATACTCTTGAAAATAATGCATTCAAAGATATTCAAAAAATTGATAACAGACAGTCAGCCGATTAAAACGCAATATTATCCGGTTAGTCCACATATGCAGCGTCTCATCGATAAATACTGGAGTTAGGGGTTATAGAGCGGGGCACCAGTGGGCGGAGCTCTCCAATCCTTATAGTTCCAAAAAGTGATTGGACATACCGGTTTTGTGTGGACTACTGGAAGTTAAATGCAGTCTCGCAACCTTGCGCGTATCCCTTACCCTATATTAACTCAATCCTAACAAAACTTGATACTACACGGTTTCTCAGCAGCCTGGACATAAAATCGGCATATTGGCAGGTTCCTATGGCTGAGGATAGTAAGGCATACACCGCTTTTACTATCCCTGGTCGTGGACTCTTCCAATTCCGACGTATGCCGTTTGGACTGAGTGGTGCGCCTGGCACATTTCAAGCACTAGTAGACAGACTCTTTGAACCAGAGTTGGAACCTTACCTTTTTAAGTACCTCGACGATGTCATCATTACCACCCCAGACTTCCATACGCATCTTCTTATCCTAAAAGAAGTTTATAAAAAGTTGAAGGAGGCAGGATTGACTCTAAATGAGAAAAAGTGTGTTTTCTGTAGGGATGAGCTTGTGTATCTGGGCTACGTCGTAAACAAGGAAGGGTTGAATGTGGATCCCAATAAGGTTAGGGCTATCGTCGAAATGCCGACGCCTTGAACGGTCAGAGAGGTTCGGAGGATAAATAGAATGATATCTTGGTATCGGAGGTTTATCCCGAATCCCTCGGAGTTATCGGAACCTTTTATCAATCTGACCAGGATAGGTACTCGATTTGATTGGACAGCAGAGTGTTAGAGTTCTTTGAACAGTCTAAAAGAAGCCTTAGTAAATCCTCCAATACTCTCTTGCCCTGATTTCACTCAACCATTTATCATTCAGTGTGATGCGAGTAATGTGGGGTTGGGGGCAGTACTATCACAAGAGATTGAAGGCAAGGAAAATGTGATTTGTTATTTATCGCGCTCTCTGATCAACGCAGAGCGTAAATGTTCTCCTACCGAGAAAGAATGCCTGTGTGTAATTTGAAGCGTCGAAAAACTGCGGTGTTATCTTGAGGGAGGCAGATTTACAGTCATAACGGACCACTATAGTCTGTTACGGCTGGACAGTCTGAAAGACCCTCAAGGTAGACTGGGCCAATAGGCTTTGAGGCTGCAGCAATTTCGGTTTCAAATTATACATAAGAACACGTTGTGCCGGATTGTCTTTTTCGGGCTCCAGTAGATAACCCTAATCAGGGTATTAATAAAATTTCTATAGCTACACAAGTTCAACCGGTGACAGATAAGTGGTATCTCGCAATGGTGAGGAAAGTCACGGAAAAGCCATTGCTTTATCTAAATTGGAGAGTAACAGAGGAGTCTTTATATAAGCATATGGGGCTTAGTCTAGTTGGTTCTGAGGAAGGTGGTTGGAAACTAGTGGTGCCAAAGGAACAGAGAAAAGAAGTGTTACAGCAGCATCACGATAGCGCCATTGCTGGTCATCTAGGAATATATAAAACATAATAATCGGCTGTAATAAATAGTTGTACGGTGTGTGCCACGCATAAACCAGAACAGCAGAGGCCGGCAGGACTTATGGGTTCTAGGCCACAGGTGTCCATATGTTGGCAAATGCTAAGCATGGACTTGGTTAGACCACTGATACGAAGTTTGAAAGGAAATACATTTCTTTTAGTGGTGACTGATTTCCTAAGCAAGTTTTGCTTGACGTTCCCTCTTCACAAGGCCACCACTCAAAGTGTGTGCAGGAGAATGTGTTCCTTGTATTTGGCGGTCCTGAAATTATAATCACGGATAATGGTGTTCAATTTTGTAGTAGAGAGTTTTCCAAGTTGATGCACAGTTATCAGGTAAATGTCATTTACAATGCTGTCTACCACCCGCAGAGCAACCCATGTGAAAGTGTCAATCGAGTGGTAAAGACGATGATCGCATGTTATGTGAAGGATGATCAACGTCAGTGGGATGCATGCTTACCACATCTCGGGTGTGCTCTGCGTACAGCAAGACATAAGGTTACTGGGGAAACTCCCTACTATGTCAATTTTGGAAATGAGATTATTATCGGGGGTGACGAGTATGAGGAAAGGAGGGTCAAGCGTGGATTTGTTGAGGAAGGGGGGCAAGCAGTTCAGAAAGAGGACAGTAAGAAGGTAAAGTTTAAAACTATCAGGAATATTGTTCAGGATTAAATACAAGAGGCACATAAACAAACGCAATCTCGGTATAATTTACGACGTCGGGATCTTCAATTTTAAATTGGGGACCGGGTATGGAAAAGGGAGTTTAGGAATTCAGATGCTTCCAAGAATTTCAATTATAAATTAGGGGAAAAATTTTCAGGGCCATATTTAGTCAAGGGAAGGGTAGGGCGAAACGTGTACGAATTAGTGACAAAGGAAGGGGTTAAAAAGGGGAACTATCATATACAAGACCTAAATCCAGTGTATGTTTTGGGGAATTAAATCATGTTTACCAGTTAATGAATGATGATAATTACTAATTATAAAGTTTATACTTCCTTTTAGGTTGTTTTTCTTTATTCATCATTTTCAATAACTACTTTCATTGTTCTGGCAGAATTTATTATAATTATTCATGGCGTGAGTGTTCCAATATGGGTTATGTGATTTACAAAAATTTTAAAATTATCTTCAATTCTTTTAAAATTTTCCCGAAGTGAGGTTGGAGTTGTCACGGTTTGGTTTTGGGTTACACCTAAAATTACAATAATTACATAATTTATTTCAGTTATAATAGTACTTATCTTTAGTCTTGGGAAAAGGCAGGCTCGTTACGTTGTTTGGGTTGCATAGCTCCTCATAATAAATGAAAGAATCGTTGGCGGTTGTTAGTTGGTTTTATTTTGATCAATCGTTAATGTAAATTTAATTGTCACTAACCTAGTAAATGGTTTCTCATTTAAAGTATTTCACACACCGGATGTACTCCTTATTTCCTATTTTTGTGCACCTGTGTTAATCATTCTCTTATTAAGATTCCTTCCGTGATAATTTATAAATTTATCCATAATTTTTTTTAGAATGTTCCAATTATCCTCCTCAAACAAAAAGAAATCCCCTTAAATCATTATCCATTCCTGTTGTTGTTTACCTAACCCTAAAAACAAATAAGAAATTAGTACAAGAATGAGTGATTAGCACTACTTAGTTTAATTTAAAAAATGATGTCTACTGTTTACGCTTTACTTACCTATTCTTTATTATTAGTCGCACTGCACGTCCTTAACGTAAACAAAAACATAGCTATTATTTCATTATTAATTAATTGTAGTCGATCCGACTTCACTTCAGTATAGTATGACAGAGATGCGGCGTTGCCAACTGTATTTTCTTACTCATTAGTTAAAAAAAATTAAAATTCATTATGGCTGCGTTAATGCTAGACAAGTCATTAATTTGTCTTGTGTTAATTCTTGTTTGTTAATTTCTTTTATTAATTTTCCATCAAGTTCCTTATTGTACTGTTATAAATTTACCTTCTGAGTCGATCATGCGCGGGTAATTCTATTAGTTTTCCCCAGAGCGAACCTAACATCAACCAGTCCTTTTCATCAAATATTTTGCCTGAACCACATCGCTTAAGCGGATTACGGCCGTTGAATTTAAACTATAGTGATTTTGGAATAGAAAAATTCAACGAGTTTTCTTGAAAAGAACTGCTTTAAGACTCATGTAAGTTGTTTATATATTTCCTTAGATTCCTCCCGTCACTCTTGCTACTTTTAATTACAGATGATTAATTTAAACATTAAATTAGTAACACGAGACCAGCAGTATGTGTATATAGATAATATATCTATGAAATTTCATGTACTTTATAATAATTAAACTATCCATAATTAATTGCTACCATAGCTACATTGGTGGCTGCTTCAATCGCTACCAGTCACGAGTATACTTGCTCTAATCGTTGGACGCGCCACGTGGGAGATTTCCACCCCTTTTTGTTTTCACCTTTTATCGTGTCTTATGTGTTATATCCGTTAATTAGATTAACATTAAGTATCTAACTGAGTGTATATGTAATAAAATGGGGTTCACCCAAAAAACGGCACGACACTTGTAAATCAATAAATATCTTAGTATATATAATCTTATCACTAAATCATTCATTCTCTCATTCATAAGTCATAATCATATTAATTTCAGTTTTGTAATTTCCGAACTGAAAGATTTTGTTATTCATATACAAATTATCATATTTTATTTTTGTTATTGGTTTAAGTTGTAAATGGTGTATACATATATTGCACAAATCTCTTTACGTTACGTTGTTATTTTCAATATACTATTTAGTTAATTGGTTAGCTCGTGTGAACCCTGTCCCGTTCTTTTTTTTATTTTTTTTTATTGCTTTTTTTTACTGGTGAAGTACTATAAGAGAACCAGAAGTGGACACAAGTAAGATTGCGTTGGAGATAGGTCAAAATAAAAGCAATTGGCGTCCGACAGACTGTGGTAAGTATCATTTAATTAATTGTTATTTTTTTCGTGTATATTGTTCAATTTCAATTTGCGGTACCCCACCCATCTCCGTGAGCTAAGCCTGGCTAACCCTTTACAAAACCTAAGGGTTAAAGGGCGCTCCCAATTTTGAAATATTGAAACCACCAAAACTAAAAATTTTCAAAGAACCGATTAATGTGACTAGAGTAGAGTCTACTACTCCAAACTGCAATTTCTGCAAAAAAATGCCAAGTAACTACTGCACGATGCCTCTAAATTATGGCAGTACTATATATAAATTGATAAACGTAAGTTGATTTGAAGTTTCCGGAAGATTTTGTAAACTGACACTTTTAGCACGCTAGCACTATTTTTCTAATATTGTGACCCATATTTGACTACCAATATTCTCTGTAAAGATCGCGCCGCGTCAATTGACTCATGAATTACATGCACTATTAGTTACACACAAAACATAAATATACATAAATAATAGCAAACAAATGTCTGCTCTACAATGAAATAATATATCTTTAAATAAAGTATAACAGTTAACGACAATTTTGTTATCACCCAATTCCAGTTATGTAATAATTAGATTTATTACTATTATTATTATTGATAAAATACATGGCAATACGTTATTGTTTTCAGCAACATACTCTAAAATTAAACTATCAAAGACAAAGTATCTATTTAGTTATTTTAAAATACAATGAACAAAAAATAGACAAACAGGTTAATATTTGAATAAATTTGCCATCTAGATAGAGACCATACTACTGCTATTGCTTCCTTTTCAGTAGTAATCTAATTATTAGATACGATTTGTGCCCGCATTGATTTCTTCAGAACTTAATTGGTAGCCCAAGAACGTCATATTTTTCCGACACTTATTTAACCAAATAGAAATGCCAGCTTGCAAAATAAGGTTTAACGTTTTATTTATATAAATTTTCAATATGTTGTTCTAAAGTTTCCGAACAAATCAAGATATCGTCAGTATACGCTACAAGAAACTCGTTAAACTCGGAACTGAATATAATACTCATAAATCTTTAAAAAAATGAAACTGCCGTTTTTAAGCCAAATAACAATACCTTGAATTGGTAGCAATTATTATCGTAAAGAAAACCAGTGTAATTTTTATGTATTCTTTTAAACAATACTTGTTAATACGCGTAAGTTAAATAAAAAAACAACATATATTTGACTGTTTTATAACTATAAATTATATCATCTATAGTACGAGGTGTTTGGCGTTGCTTTGTATTACATTGTTTAGACGGCGTACATCTAAATATACTCTAACCGTACCTTTTCTTTTTACAACTGTTATTAATGAACTGCAATAAAGGGTATTTGCACATTCAATCACACCCATAATTAAATGCTTATTATTTAGTAGCACGGTCCTATTTTTTTTTCTTTGTCTGTGTTGTTAAACTTTATACCTCTAACAGTTAACTGTCCATAATTATTAACCATTATTCTTTTTTTGTTTATTTTGATGAAACGTTTATGTGCATTAACTTTAATTCTTCTATTTGAACAAAAAGCCCCTTTTACATAATAGTGATCAAAAATGCACTCAGTTAATAATTCCTCTACATGATTATTTGCAATTAAACTAACTGAATAATTGATCCTATTAACTATTTTGTGACATGTCAATGGAAGGTGTCAATTAGTTTTTCGACTTATTCAGATTTTCGAAAATTAACAAAGAAGAGTGTTTTGGTTTGCAATCGTTACAAAGAATTGTTAATTGTTTTGAAATAAACAGGTTCTCACGTCTTCTAAACAATTTTGTTTGTTTGTATACATTATCGCAATAATAATCTACCTGCGTTAATCTTTCCAATGCTACACTGATTGAATTTACTCTAATTAAGCTACAAGCCACATGTGGTGGATAGTAGTGAGCTATTATGGATATCAGTGCATAATCTAGGAGTGGCGGTATAAGATAATTACTCACAGTTACATACGTATTTTAAAAATTGATCTGCAAATAATTATTTTTAAGTTTAATTTTTTCCTAATTTGTCGCTGATCATACTAATTACATCTGAAAAAAGTTAGTTTTGATAAAAGCAATAAATGTATAAAGTAATGCGTTTGCCCAAAGTTTTGCATTATTTTGGAACAAACCATAGCAAAAGTAATAAAATTAATCAAACTGTAAATTATTGGATAGCATTTTTTTTGCATAGTTAAAGAATTGCCTACATTATACATACATATAATAATAGAGTCTTCAACTATTAAAAATTGTTGAAGCAATAAACGTTACGTCGACTGATTAGTAGTGTTTTATAAAAGTTAGTTTTAACAATTTGAAATTAGAAATAATTTGTTCTACTTAGTAGCTTTACCTTTATATCACTGTTTAACTTGCAATATATGTACGTTTAAAACCAATACACTGTGTCGTGTAATTTTATTAGACTGCAATTGTTGTTTAAACTGGTTATGAGCCCAGTGAAACGGCTGTAAGTGAACGGATTGAATAAATTTATGAAAAACACAAGTGAAAAATCGTGAAATATAATCGAAATTGTGTCTCGGTAAGGAAACGAACAGTACAGTTGTGTAGTAAATAGAACCTGTGAAAATGACTACCCATTTTCAAATCAAACTGCTGAATAAGGATAATTATAACATTTGACAAATACAAGTTAAAGCACTGCATGTTAAAAACGACGCGTTCGGTTATGCAAACGGAAAAATTGTTAAACGAGAGCCACAAGCAAAACACGCAAACGCAGCAGCCATCGTTGAATGGTTAAAAAATCATAGAAAAGCTAAGTCCATCATACTATTGATAAGCCCAAACAAACTTAAACAAGTCAAAGAGTGTAAAACGTCAAGGAAAATTTAGAAAAAACTTAAAAACATCTATCAATCCAGAGAACAAAAGACAATGCTATTAAAAAGACTGACAAGCTAGCATAAACGTGGAAATAAACAACAACTTATTATCAATTTTGCTTTTACACAGTCTACCCGGCAGGCACAAAAATTTAGTGCGCAATCAAATCGCGCAACAAGTTGCCGACTCCAGAAGTTCTACAGGTAAAAGTAATGAAAAAAAGTAATGAAAAAAAGTAATGAAAAAAAGTAATGAAAAAAAGTAATGAAAAAAAGTAATGAAAAAAAGTAATGAAAAAAAGCAATACAAGAAAAAGAAAACAAAGCGACGTGGCACAAGGTGCCATGTGGGCGAAGGGACTTAAGAAGCAATACCGGAAACAAAGTGAGAAACCCAAGCAAGCTAAACCAATAAATAAATTTAAGTACAAGTGCCACATATCCAGACAAGTAAACCACATGTCCAAAAATTGCCCAAACAAAGCAAACAATGAGATAACAAACGCATGTTTCAATATAAAAATATAAAAGAGAATATTCACAATATATCGGCAATTGGCAAGGTAGATTTTAGGCTTGAAAACGACGGAAGTGTAGGAAACGTAACATTGACGAACGTACGTCCGTAACTAAAATATCCAATAAAGATTACAACCAAAATAAATTTGTACCTACTGCAAAGCGCGTAAGCAATTTGTGTATGGTATCCAAAAGCAACAACATTTCCAATGACGCAGCATGCTTATCAAAATTGAATCATAATTTTTGCAAATATCACCACCAAATAATAGGACAATTAAACTTGCGCAGCTTATAGGACGCCCTAACAAGCAAGAACACTTCTGAAACCAGCAAGGTGTTTTTAATGCAATACAAACTTCCTCAATCATTCTAAGTAGAAATAGTAAATTTAAATAAAAAAACAATATTCGAATTATGGTGCTGAAAAATTCTAAACGTAAACAAATTTAAAGAATTTAGAACCGAAGTATATTTCCTAAATCAAAACCCGAAGAGAAGCAAGTTAGACATTCGTGGAAGACCTAATATTTTTCTCGGATAATCCCAAAAATCAAAAAGTTCCCGAATCTAGCTCGTAGAGAAAAGAAATTAAAAGTTTCCCGCAACGTAAAATTTATGAAAGATATAGACAGAATTCTGTAGAAAACTAATGACGAGTCAACATTAAAAAACAATAAAAACTTGATAGAAATCATCATCAAAAACAACGTTAGAAACCAAAAACACGTTGATGAACATCAAGTAAATGAAGTGAAAATTGAGAATCCAGCGGAACCGGCAGTCAAAAATGAGAATAAAAAGCAACTCAAACTTAGAAGTGTATCACATGATAAATTACCACCTTATGAAAATTGAGGATGCTTCTTTTGCCACAATTAACAATGACAATGAGGTTGCGCTGATGGTAGTAAAAAAATATTCTTACCAGTTTTTACGTGTCCTTTATCAGGTTGTTACTCTTGTGATGATGTTGAGACTAAAGTAGTAAAAGAAACAGTCATAAATAGCAAATCCTTTTGATTTTTGGCTGCTATCACGTTCTTGGAATAAATTGATTAGATATAATATGTTCTTCCATAAATTCCAGGATGGAAATTTAAAATGCTGTTTTCATCCAGCAGCGACCTTGCGTTTTCTATGCTTGCCTCTAATTTCCTAATTGTATTATTCTGCTTTAGACATTTTTTTCTATTGCCTTGTTAGGAGTGTAGTTCAAATTATTATAATGTTATAATTAGCTACGAGTTGAGCCCCAGTTGTAATAAACAATAAAAAATATGGAAAAGGATTTTATGCTGTTTAATATAATTTATTGATGGAAAAACTAAAAAAAAACATAAATTAATTATTATTAACACATTACACTAATTTAAAAACAATAATATTAAATAAAGTACTAATTAACAAAACAAAACATAAAGAAACTAGTAATAAAATTATATATATATATATACATATATATATATATATATATGCATAGCTATCTTACTCGCCTCCGTACACACATAAGGCGACCTAGCCTCCACCCTAAATCTAATAGTTTTAACTGTGTATTTTTTTGCATTTAGTTATTTAACATATTCTTTATTAGGATGCACAAAGAGGGGTAAAGAAATATAACATTAATTATATACAAAAAAATTGGTATATTAATAATACCAATAGAACTCCAAATGCCAAAGCATCGTTTTAGGCTCCAGTTGTATAAAATATATATGTGAAAACGTCGAATACGCCTCTGCCAATGTTGCCACTATCAATATATCGTATTTTGTAAATTTCTATTATTAGTAGGCATATATTTGTTTTATTCAAGAGGTGGTTTAGTATAGTTGTTTTTTGTGTGTATAAGATTATAAAAATATTGGAACCGTAACACAGTCTATAATAAATAGTTATTTTCAAAAATTATCGAATGTAGGTACGAACAGTTATTTGAAGTTGTTTTGATTTTATTTTTTTATGGGTTGTACATTACAACAACTATAGTATGCTACCGGTGATTAATTGTTTCTACATTATAGCGTTTTAAAAGCGGTGACTTACTGCTGTGGTATTTTAACTCTCATTATTAAAAAAATATATTGCAAAACAATTAACCACTAATAATAAATACTACACTGTACTGTTTGTTACCGGTTTATGAATGGATTCCCTGTCTCAGTTATACTGATATTTATTTTATTTTAATCTATTTAATTTATTTTGTTATTATTTATTAATTAATATACGTTTAAACGTAAAATTCTTCAGAAACCAAACCATGGAATGTTAAACAACGGCTATTAATAGATTATTACAAACATGTAATAAACTCAAAAACAAGAGTACACCACCAAAAGAACTACTTAATTACATAAAACCTCCACCAATATACATCCCAGCAGTAGCAAACAAAAATTTAATCTTAAAATAAATAATAACCAAATTGTCAACAACAGATGTGCTTAAATATCAAGCAGCTGTTCAAGAACCAAAAAATCGTGATGTGCAATACTACACCTTTTATTTAAACCAATAACGCAGTTTTTATGTAAAAAACAAAAGTCATGCCTCAATGTGCTACATGCCTTCAACTGGGAAGTACCAAAAATTACTGCATTTATGATCAGAGTCTACAAGAAAGTGCAGCAAACATAATTTCCTTGGCCAGCCCAAAGCAACTACACACTGGCCATGTGACATAAAAAACAAATGTCTTCGATTTTTTTGCATACAAAAGTTATCCCTTAAATTATCTGCAAGTAAAAAAAAAATTAATATCTTTTCAGACTATTTCCCTGTCCTAATCTACTTAAGCTCACACATACACCATAAACAAAAACCAGATTTTTTAACCAATAAAATAACTTGAACCAGTTTTAAAACATATTAGAAAAAGAAATACACCCAAATGTCTTGCTTAAAACAACATTTAAGCATTAAGCAGTTTTGAAACCCACAAACACTACAAACAAGCTACAAAATGATTTAAAAGTAACTAAAAAAGCACTACTAATAAATAGAAGAATATGGAAGTCAACTAGAAATCCACAAAACAAAACTAAATACAACCCGCTAAAAGCCTACTCTTAGAGAAAAAACTAAAAAATCAAAAAAATTCTAAAAAAACTACCACTACTACAAGCAGACAAAAATCAGTCATCAGTTTTGGAATACCTTTATCAATGACATTGTTTATTAACGCCATCATACCATGTGAGTTAAACACGTGATTAAAACATGGCTATGATCTCCAGCAACTTCTATTTAAAACAATGCGTAACGAGTTAGATGAACGTAAGAATTAAGGGGAGAAGAACATTTTTATCAAGTATAAAAACAATCGTCCAATTATAGTATGCGGGAAACCGACTGTGTCAAAAAAATTAAAGAAATAAAAATATATTATCATAACGCTGGGGGTAATTAAAACTAAGTTACAAGATTTTCAAATTAATTTATCAGTTAGTAATTATGATGTAGTTGTTATAATTGAAACATGGCTTTCAGACGATATAAGCAATGAAGAATTGAATCTGAAAAATTATTCTGTATTTAGAACAGACAGATCTGCTAGGTCAAGTGTCAAGTTTGGAGGGGGCGGTGTGTTAAATGCAGTACATAACAGAATACATGCTGAAATAATTCAGGATGTACACCCAAGCGTAGAACAATTGTTTGTGTCCCTTAACTTCAATGGAGAAAAATTTATTATTGGTGGTTTAAATATTTCTTCAGGATCTGACAGTTCCAATTATTTAACTCATTGTGAAACTATTGAATCAATTACTGAACAATATGTCAATGCTCAGTATTTATTCTGCGGAGATTATAACTTGCCAGATGCTGTATGGGTAAACGATGAAATGGGAGCAAATTTGGCTACAGCAGCAAGCTACAAAGCGCAAATAATAAGTGAGTGTTTTGAAATTTTGAATTTTAATCAAATTAATAACATGCCAAATTCTCGCGGCACCTTTCTGGATTTGGTTTTTACTCGAGACAAATCTATCTCAATCGCAGCTGCAGAGGAAGCATTTTTTTTTTAAACAGCATACACCACGACGCTTATCAGATAATAGTAAAAAAGTGCAACAAAGAAGAACAGATGGAATTTATGGATGTAATTCCAGATTTCAAAAATGCAAATTATCAAGAAATAAATAATTTCTTAGCTGCTACAAGCTGGGATCTATTATTTAATGGAAATAGTTCAATCTGTGATATAAACAATACAATTCAAAAATTTTATGATGTCATATATGAAGCTGTTCAACTCTTTGTTCCTGTGAAGTGTTTTAAACGTAGTACTTATCCAAGATGGTTTAATGGTGATTTAATTAATCTCATCAAAGATAAGAAAATAGCGCATGCTCTTTATAAAGTTTCTAGTCAACAAGCTGATTATGATCGCTTTAGTGTTTTAAGAAACAAATGTAAAATTCTTGGAAAAAAGCTTTATATGGAATATACTCAAAATGCTAGTCAAAAAATATGTTAAAAACTCAAAATTCTTTTGGACTTACATCAATGAGAAAAGGAAGACAGATGGATTTCCTAAGACTATGAAACATCGTGATAAAATCTGTGATAATGAACAAGGTTGTGTGGACTTGTTTGCTGACTTATTTTCAACAGTGTATGTTAATGATGTTTGTTCTGTCCCTTTATATAGTACAAGTTGTAATGTAAGTTTTTCTAAATTTGTGATAAACCCGAGTGATATTTTTGATGGTATTTTAAAACTTGAAGAATCTGTGATAGTTGGGCCAGACGTCGTTCCTAATTTATTTTAAAAAAATTGTGTATGTACTTTAACACAGCCTTTATACAAGTTGTTTATGTTATCTATTAACAATAACAAGTTTCCAGATTATTGGAAAAGAAGTTATATTACCCCTATTTTTAAGTCTGGAAACAGAAGTGATGTCAGTAACTACAGAGGAATTTGCAAACAATCGGCTATTCCTAAATTATTAGATTCGTTAATTGCGGATCAACTTAAATAGTTATGTTAAAATGTTATTACTGACAATCAACATGGTTTTATGAAAGGACGGTCAACAGCTACAAACCTCATGATTTTTTAATCTAAAATTATTAAAGTTTTTGAAAATAAAATACAAGTAGATGCTATTTATACCGATTTTGCAAAAGCTTTTGATGGCGTTCGATACGAGCCGCTGATTGCTATACTTTTAGCAATGGATTTTAATCCAGAAATAGTAGCTTGGTTACAAAGTTTTTTAACTGGTCGATCACAATGTGTTAAGATCAATAACCACATTTCAAGGGTAGTTAATGTAACTTCTGGTGTTCCTCAAGGATCACACTGTGGTCCTATTTTATTTTTGTTAATTATTAATGATTTGAGTGATGTTATTGTTAATTGTAACTTTCTTTTGTATGAAGATGATTTAAAGATTTTTTATAATATCAGTTCAGTAAATGATTGTATTTGTGTTCAGCGTGATTTAGATAGTATCAGTAATTGGTGTGAAACAAACAGTTTATATCTAAATCTTGATAAATGCAACTCTATAACATTTAGCAGAGTGACAAACACAATACGGTACGTTTACAATATTAATAAAGTTCCATTAAAATCTGTGAACAAATTATCGGATCTCGGTGTTATTTTTGATACCAAGTTATATTTCAACGAACATATTAATTCAATCTGTTCAAATGCAAGGAAATTAATGGGATTTGTAAGCAGAACTTCTTACGAGTTAACAAGCGAGGCAACTTTATCTTTATACAAAGCAGTTGTAAGATCTACACTTGAATATTGTACGTTAATCTGGTCGCCACACCAAAGTGGAAATATAGCGCAGATTGATAGAATCCAACGTAAATTTATAAATTTGTTTGTTTATAAATTAGGAATTAGAAAAGAAGACATCAATTTACAATCTATTGCTAGCACATATAGTCATAAATCGTTAGAAGAACGTAGACTTATAACTGATTTAAATTTTATTCAAAAACTGGTTAGCGGTAATTTAGATTGTGCAGCATTAATAAACAAGTTGAATTTTAATTTTAGGCAAAAGCGATACAATAGGAACACTTACATTTTCCGCTGTGACCAACACTCAACTAACTACGCATATTATAATCCTATATCTCGTATAATGCGAGAATCAAATATTATTCAGATGGATTCTAATTTTAATCTATTTCAATTATCGCATCAATGTTTTAAAAGTAATTGTAAAAACATTAACCTAAAACAGTACTTTAATTTTAATTGTTAGTTTATGGTATTATTAAGTTTCTATTTATAAATTGTTTTGTTTTTTCTTATAAATTTATATGTGATATACACTATTTAATATTATATAATTAATTTTTATACTAAATCTGTATTTACAGGCGATATGCCGTTAATAAACTATTATTATTTAATTTCTATGAAAAAAGTTACAGCAATTAGAATTAGTTTTCAAAAAATGTGCCAAAAGCACTCACACAAATCATTCTGATAAACCTGTGACAGAAACATTTTTCTATTGCTTTATAAGTTTATTTAAAATGTATCTTTAAAGATATGTTTCTGAAAAGACTGAAATTAAAAGCATTTCATCTAATTCCAAATCACCAATTTGTTTTTTTTAAATTAACACACAACTACAGAGCAGGTTTACAGAGTAATAAAGCAAACTAACAACACTTAAAAAAAAGAAATATTGTTTGGCTGCTTTTCTTGACAACACCCAAGTCTTTGATAAAAGTCTGACACCGGAGATTTTTAAGCAAATTGAAAGCGCAATTGCCCATTACACATTTCATGTATTATAATCATACCTAATCAAAACATTTTTATGGTTAAACATCAAGATAAAGTAATTAACTTACACCTCATCAAATCAGCGGTACCACAGGAAGGTATTCTTGCACCGGTGCTATATCTACTTTTTACAGAAAACCTTCAAGAGTTACGTTTGTCATTCTAACAGTTAGTAAAATTCCAAGTTTTGTCTCTGAGAAACTTCTGACTTTTTTTAAAAACATCCAAAAATAGCTTAAAAAAAGGGCAAATCAAAGTAAATTTCAGCATGTCGCCGTCACTCTCCGGCAAACAATTATTACAATCTACCAATGCAAAGTACCTTGAAATAAATTTTAAAACCTGTATGGGCCAACTGTTCTTAACTATGGGACAGTAAGTTTCTAACATTCTGAAGCTGCAGATATATCAATTACAAACAGTTCAAGATTTATCACCAATAAGTCTCTATACAAAAATCTGAACATCTCTAATGTGCTACAAGACTTCAAGAAAGCTAGTAGCAAATACTTATCTTGGTTTGAACTTCATACCAAGACGTACCTTCTTTAACATGTCACTACTAGCAATCAATGAGTTACCTAATTAAATTAGTTAGAACCTTAATGTAGATCTTCAACCGCACGCTATTAGGTTTATATTAAAAAAACTTTACAGTCTTTTGTAAAAAAAAAATTACTGCGTTTTTTGTGTTCAAGTGTTAATCAGTTGAAACTAAACTTGAAGTTGACACTATATTTTTTTTGCAATAGTATATTATTGTTATAGCTAGTTAGATAACATAAAAAACCTCTTTTGTACCATAATTTTAATTATGTAAATATGGGATAGTTATATTTATCTCCGTAATTAATGATCTAACAATTTATTCAAATTGATAAAAAAATAATGATAACTTTAATTAAGGGGAGAGAATAGTTGTGCTATTATAAGGCTTCACAGAATCAAACTCAGCAAGAAAAGGCATGAATATAATTGAATAAAATTTTCACACATTGTAGAAGAAAGTCTACTCTGTGTCATTAAATTTGTAAAAATTTGATGCAATAAGTCGTTTCTCCGCAATTAATTTTTTTCATGTGGCGTTTTTAATTAGTTCTTTATTAATTTTTTACTCGTTAATTATAACTTCAAATCTTTAAACAAAAACATGAAAACATAGAATATTGTCTGTAGTTCAACATATAATAGAGTGATAATTAAAATCTTATCGTTTGGATATTGAGTTGGTTGGCGTTTTGTCCCATAGAACTAATTTTAATTCAAAAACGGCGCTGTACGTGTCAATATTTTTCTAGAGAAAAAGGTTTGCCGATATTTTTGTAGATGTGATAGGATTTAATATTTTTCCATAACAATACTACTAGTAGCACCCCCACAAGACAGTGCGACTAAACCTGGCAATTCTCTAGCGTTAAACTGAAAAGAATTAATTTTAATTTAACATGCAAATGATGTCAAGTTTACTAAACAAGACTGAAATTAGAATTTTTTATAAATTTTAAAACTAATATAAACAATATTATTGTTATTTAATTTATTAAAAAAAATATATCTAAAAATAATTATTTTTTTATGTTTGCACATTTTAAAAATTTATTATTAAAGAAATATTAAATAGTATTATATCTGCGATTTTATAATATTTTTAAAATCTATTCTACATAGCACAATACCTAGATAGAATTATTTAAAAAATATTTATAATATATTATAAAAAAATGTTATTTATTTGTTTCATTGGACGTAAAGTTGAGTAATATTTTCTGTTTTATTTTTACATATTTTCTATACAAAACTAATAAACAACGTGAACCGTTTAGATATATTAAAAGTATATAACTATTTTTATAAATTGTATTTGCTATGTTGCCAATTGTAAGAGGCGTATTAGAACGTTAACTTATGAGGAGGCCTATTCTACTGGCCCGCAACAAATATGTATATCAGTATAAAAGCATAGCGCCACGTAGTGTTGACTTTAATGTACTACAATGTATAACTGTATATGTGTATGAGTCCAAATGGTCACCGAACAAAATTTTGTAGAATGACTTCTAGTAAAGTATTATGTTGAAATAAATTGATATACACACCAAAACGTATTTGCCTCCAGTTTTTCGTACCTGCCTCCGTTCTGGAGGCCAGTACTATCAGCGTGTATATATTTTGGAGGAGTATTAGTTGTTTTACATCTATATATATATATATAATCAGATCGCCCTTCTACCCATTGGGTGTAGGCTATAATAAAATTATAATTAATACAAAATAGAATAATTACTCAAAAAACAACCAGGCCTAGAGTTGAAATAAATATTTGCCATTTAAACCTTAAATGTATGTAATTTAATTGACCCGTTCTTCACAACGATTCAGAATAAAAAGATCTTATACGTGTCAATTCAGCGCGACATTGAAAAATATTCGCAAATGTATAATCACGGCGCACAAAAACAATAAACAAAAAAAATTTAATTATATCAATTTATCTCAATATATTTTAACTTGTATTTGTATGTGTAAACTTTTCAAATGTTTTTGTAATGCCCACGTTTGTAAAATGACATATATGGTTACTAAATAACTTTAATCATCACAAAACTGTTACAAAATTGTCACAAAAATGTGTCCTCCTTTACTTTTTGTATATTATATTAAAATTAATTTTAGTACTAGTTATGAGTTATACAAAAACATCAGTAATATTTTTTTAAATATGCATTATTATATTTCTATTGTAGAGAATAGTATATTGTACAACTAGCACACATATATAATACCCGTTTTCTAAGCCTTTAGTAAGTGTTTTAAGTTTTTTTACAAATATAATAAATTAAAGAAGAATTAATAATTTAATAATAGAATGGATTGTGCAGCATTCATTGTATATCAAAATTCAATAATTCCACGAGTATAAACATTGGACACAAGTCTGAGATATAAAACAATTAATATTTGATTAATAAAAAGCAATAATTACAATGATGTTATTAATTTATTATTATTGACATAATTGGTAAAACCATATTTATAATAAACTTTTATTTGCTGCAATTTATGGAATTTCTTGATTATAAAAAGCTACTTAGTTGCATAATTACTATTTATTTTATACACTATATGAGTATTTTAATATTCTAACACATTATTAATTAAAGTGCTGAAACATTAAAATGACATTTATATTGGCTTACAGAATCCAAGGAATTAAGCATGATTAATTTCAATTAGCATTTCTACAAACATACTAGTATTTTCAAACGTATGATTCATTTTAATTAAAATATGTATACTTTTTAAATTTCTTTTTCATCATATTGTTAATTTGCATTAGGTGACTCATTTACGTAGCGTTTAACTTGTACATTTAAAAGCATCAAAATTTATTTATTTATGTTTAAGTTGTTATGAAAATGATTTACTTTTTAGTCTTACCTTTAACTTCATTGGTATTCAGGGTCTAATTGACTTTATAAAATTGAAAATCTTTCAATAGAATGCGAAATGCAATATTTTTGTCGGCTCTTTTTGAGGAGATATTTGAACATATTATGGACGATTTTCATGGTGATTTATGACTTTAGAGATTGAGTGATAAAGCCATCCTATGCTAAAGATTATACAGTGAAAAGAAAGATTATTTCTGTTTGGCACAAACAGGTTCTTAAGAGCAAGCCTGGAAACAAAGGATTCATGTTTATGTTATTGCTTACAATACTCGGGGGGCGGAAGACCCCGTATAGGGTACATTTGGATTAACCAACTTTATTATGCTATTCTTGAATAGAACATTTCACCAATAGGTAAATATTAGTAGCCGATGTTGCATTTTCATAACAAATGAAGTTGCAAAAGGCTACCGTATAATTTATTGCTTCTTGAGCAACTAATCTGGCTTAACTTTACAATTACAGCCGAAAACTTTTACAAAATATTATAGATTTAACTTTGCAAATAAAACTTTATTGGTCAAAATGATTTCAAATTTTATTTGTTGCTGTGACTAAACTGTAAGTAGTTCTAAACATCTACATAATAAAATAAACTAAAAAATTGTAATTGTTTGTATTGTATAATTATATATATATATTTAATATATAAACTGTGTATAAAATTTAAGTTTATAGTTCACAATAAAAACAAGCAATAATATTACACGTACCAATGAGTTTGCCAAATCATATTTTACTTAAGCATAAAATACTTTAATGATATGTTATTTAAACAAACATGACAAAGGCATTAAACTCTCTAGGAAATGTATGGAATTCCGCCCAACATCTATTTTTATATAAATATAATTAATAAATATTCAATTACAATGTGAGCTGCAATCTATGCTAGTAGTACTAAAATGCTTATAACTACAATTTTTGTAAGATTTTTTATCATATATAATTTACATACATTCCTTTTATAGAACTTCTTAGAAATATTTCCACATATCTAAGTTTTGCAATTCTTAAATAAATGTAACTATACCCTTTAATTAGAAATGAATACTACCTAACGAGCAGTATGTATTAAATATGCAAAAACCTTATAAACACATAAACCAATAACACAATTTTCAAATAAAACATGCAAATTTATTTAACTTCAAAATTAAAATTTAGTATATTTAGCTTATTTGATTATACCTATATACGTATACTGTTTTATTTTTTAAATATTTTTTATTTTTTATGAAATGATTTTTTGTTAATTAAAGTAATTTAGAATCAAATTTAATAATTGATCATGTCTGAATCTTTTTAACCTGCTTCTACTGAACATAAATTTAATTTTTTTAATAAAAATATATCGTATTTTTTTATTATAGATGATAATATTGTTCATACTTGTTTTATAACTTTATATAATAAGATACTACGTATGTTTGTGTTTTTATTTTAATATCAGACTAGTTTTATCTTATTTTAATTGTTACATAAAATTTTGATTTTTTTAACTAAGCAAGAATATTTTATAATGTGACTAATTTTTATAAAAAAATCCAATCAAAATACATATCTAGGCTGTAAATTTACAAAAAGGTAGAAAGAAAGAGTGTTTACTAACTTAGAATCAAGAACTTTTTTTATTATTTTGTAAACATTTATCTTTATTTAAAAAAAAGCATAATATGTTGCAGCCTCTAAATCGGTCGGTAAATTATTTATTAAACAATATGCAAATAAAACTTTATTTAAAATCAATGATTTTATCTCTCAAAAAACAAAAATGACAATAACAACGATTATGTCTGTTTGTTAACTTGCTGTGATTGCCCAAAGGTATATGTGGGATAAACAGGAAAAAGCTTCAACAAGGGAATAAATGAATACAAGAGACACATATGTTAATTATTTAATGGAATGCAGTCAATTTAAAATATTACATAAATGTAATAATCTTAAGCTAAATCTACTAGAACTAAAGAAAATCAATAAATTCAGTAAAGACAGCACTCTATTAAATGATCAGACAGATGTAAATAAATTACCTTTACTTAATTTAATGTATTTGATACCTCTAGTTTTATTTTTTTATTTTTTGTTTGTTTCTGAACTATATTTTAATCCCCTTTTTAATATTGTTTAAATTAATTTCTATTACCACTTTGTAAATTGATTTTTAAAAATTTGTAACCTTTTTTATAATAAACTTTTCAATTTTTAAGTATATACCTATAATTTGTAATTTTTGTCATTAATTATAATACTAGATTTTTTTAATGTGTAAATATACAATTTAACATACACAATTAATTAAGTTGTTAGTGCGACAATATATATATATATATATATATATATATATATATATATAGCTACTCATTTCACACAATAGACGTCGTCCTTTTGCGATATTGTTGCGAGATCTAGTATATGATTTTTTATTGGAACCTTAAACCATACACACTTATAGACATGCTTTTTGCCGACGTGGTGAAGCAAACATAATCGGTGCGTGTGACGTCATATGTGGGCAAAAACACGTATGTAGCAAACAATTTGGTATTAATCAATTATGAACACATTTTAACATACTTAATCTGAGTTATTATATATATATATATATATATATTATAACAAATAAACAACATTGCCGATTATTATGTCTAACTACATAAAATGTAAAAGAAAATATAAAGTTACATAAAATAAAATAAGTTAACAACAATACACTAGTTAAGTTCTTATAACCAAATAATTTTATCTTAAAACGTTTTTTAGATTTTAATCTAAACGACAATTATGTCAGTTACAAATAGACTTATACTTTATACAAACATTAAAAAAAATCTTAAAATAGCTTAGAGATAGAGTTTAAAAAATCTTTAAAACACTTAAATCAAATTCAAAATTTTTTGTTATATATTTGTTTCTAAAAGAAAATTTGATTCCGTATCATTGCATGGAATTTGTCATGCAAGTGAAGAAGCTTATGCAGCATGTGTTTTTGTAGTAGGCTATTATGTTGATGGAACAAACTCTTCTCGACTTCTTTGTTCTAAAACTAAAGTAGCCCCACTAAAATTACTGACAATTCCTAGGTTGGAACTATGTAGAGCACTACTTGTTGCTGAGTTAATTAAACGAGTAAATGAAGATATAACCTACCAATTAAAATCTTAATTTGTTAGACTGATTCTACGATTGTATTAAATTGAATAAAAGCTACACCTGCTCGTTGCAAAGCATGTGGCCAATTGGAAAGCAAAAATCTAATTAGTCTTGTCAATTAAGCTATGGCGTCACATTTCTACAAATGACAATCCTGCTGATTTAGCGTCGAAAGGAATCAAAACACTAGATATTATAAAATGTCATTTTTAGTATCCCTTATTGAAGAAACACTTGAACAACAGGAAAACCAAATTATTAGTGCTCATCATATCACGATTGACAAAAATTCGTTTATAAAACTTTGTTCTAATTGGTCAAATTTACATAAGATAATTAGGATTATATCATATATTAAACAATTTGTCTACAATATTAAGTCGTCTCCGCCACTCCAAAAAATGGGTCTTATATTGGCAGATGAAATCAAAGTAGCAGAATATAACTTGGTAGGGATTGTCCAAAGAAGTGCATTTACTAACAAAATGAAATAGCTTACTAGTGAACTAGGCTACATCAAAACTGGATTATTAAAAAGTCTTAATTTGTTTTTAGATGATGCCCAAATTATAAGAGTGGTAGACCAAAAATGCACCAGTAGCATTCTTTGCATTGCTACTAAAGAATCATCCATTAACAAAACTTATTATTAAACAAGAACACGAGCAACACTTACATTCACGTTAATAGTCTTATTAGGCTGATACGCCAAAAAATCTAAACTAATTAGACACTTACATTCTGGTTTACAACCATGTCAACTGTTCGACAAAAATATTGGCCGCTACAATCTAGAGAAAATGTTAAACAAATCATCAAAAGATGCATTAATTGTAGCAGGATTAAACCATTAACATATAATCTTCCAACAGGCGTTTTTCCTGTTGAAAGAGTTACACCTGGACAACCATTTAATGTAACTGATGTGGATTATTGTGGACAGTTTATGGTAAAAGACGTACACAACGATTACAAAAATTATATGTGTCAATAATTATTTGTTTATCTACTCAGGCAGTGCACATCAAACTGGTCGCTGGTTTAACAGCAGAATGCTTTATCGCATTGTTAAACCAATTTACTTTTAGACAAGGATGCCCCAAAGAAATCCATTCTGACAATGGAACAAATTTTGTCGGCGCTAACAATGAGCCCAAGAAGTTTGCCAATGCTGCCATTCAAACTGATGAAATCTCTGGTTATTTATCGATCAAAGGTATTAGTTAGAATGATTGGTAATACTAAAATAACATTTGAAGAAATATACACTTTTGGTACAAATTAAAAGAGTCCTAAAGTTTCTTTATTAAATGTAAGCATAACACCTTCACGTTTGTTCACATTTTTAATAATTGATGAAACATTACTCACCCATTTTTTTAAAGGTAAAAACTCCTTTTGTAAATAATGTCTGCAACTGATCTTTTAACAACCTTGCTTCTTTAATAAAATTTGCTTCTATTAGAATGTCATCTACAATTCAAATGCTTTTATGAGCCAAATGCTGTTCCATATGTAACTGTTAATAACACTAAATTACGCATTGGCTCATTAGAATGTTCTCTCTAAAAGATTTGTATCATCCCATGTTGATTACAATCTAGCAGAATTTGACGATACATTTGTTCAATATCGCATATGATTACTGCTGGTTTAGTTTTAAATCGGAGCAGAACTGAAAATAATTCCATCAACCATCAACGTATCGTTTAATAATACTCCATTAAAGCTTCTTGCCAATGCATTAAGCACTACTTGAATTATAGAATTTTAAAATACAGCATGATAAGGTAAATAACATCCTGTGACATCAGTAGAAGTTGCGTTTTTTATGTTTTTTTTTTTTTTTTTTTTTTTTTTTTTTTAGGACGTAGTGAGTTGTTTGGCTCTCAACAAGTGGCCCTTAAGAATAACTTACGCATGGTAATACCTTCCGGTTTTCTTCTCTGCGCAAATCCTGTTGTTTTAATGTCCCTGTCTAAACTAACCTACATTTGGTGCTAGTTTGAGGCGGGCTGGTTTTTGCTTCGCGGATTTTCACGCATCATCTGCGACACGCATGCTGTCCCCGGCCCCTCTCTCCCTATAGCCCCTACTTTTGTCTGTTTCTTTATATTCTTCTATTGTCAAACTCTTCAATTTTTTTTTTTGTACACTTGTTGCAAAGTTTTTTAACGCCCTCCATTTATTTTCATCTTTTAAGCATTTGTTAATGATTGTTCTTTTATCCACTTTGCTTTCTAGTATATATTCTAGTTTTTTTCTATCTTCCTCCCACGCCTCGCATTCTACTAGAGTGTGTTCTGCGTTATCGTGTGATTCTTCCTGACAAAATGTACACCTTTCTTCTTCATTTATTTTTTTAATTTTTTGCAAGAATTTTCCAAATGCTCCGTGCCCGGTCAGTATTTGTGTTGTATAATAACACGTCTCGGGTTTCTTCTCTACCCATTCTTTTATGTCTGGGATTAATTCTCTCGTCCATTTCCCCTTTTCTCCTGTATCCCATTTTCTCTGCCATCTTTCCATAGTCTTCTCTCTTGCTCTTATCTTTGCTTCTTTTTTACTCGTTCCTTCTTTTACAAGTTTTTTTATTTCTATACTTTCCTCCACCATCATATCCGCGGGAGGTGTTGCCGCAATTACCTCTACTGCCTCTTGTGACACTGTTCTGTAAGCTCTACAAATCCTTAGCGAGCTTGCTCTTGTGGCTCCTCTTACTTCCTTTCTGTTTTTCTTTGTTTTCATGGCTTCTCCCCATGTTTCTGCGGCGTACAGCAATTTGCTTCTTGCTGCCGTTGCTATTAGCCTTCTGCTTTCTTCTCCTGGACCTCCGTTGTTTGGCATAAGTCTACCAAGCTTTCTCTCAATTTCCTTTGTTCCAATGACCGCTTCCTTAACCTGTTCATTCCATCCCTTTGCTTCGAGTGTCACTCCAAGGTATTTGATTTTTTTCCCTATGGTTATCTCTTGATCTCCCACCTGTATCTTACCTGTTCCTCTATTATTCCTCTTAGTCGATAGGTATGCCGCCTCAGTTTTTTGTGTTGCTAGTTTTAAGCCCTTACTTCTCATCCATATTTGTATCATATCAATTGCCAGCTCTAATCTTCCTTTTAGTACTTCTATTTCTACGTCTCTACCTACTACTGCTATGTCGTCCGCAAATGCTGTTATTGACACGCCTTCCGGCATCTTCATTCGAAGTAACTCGTTATAGACAAGGTTTCACAGTTTTGGTCCCAGTGCTGAGCCCTGCGGTACCCCTCTAGTAAGTTTGAATCTTCCATTTTTGGTCACTAGATTTCTGTCCTGTAAGTAGCTCCATATAATCTTGATTGTTTTTCTGTTCAGTTCTTTCTTCTTTGCCGCCTCTATGATTGCTGCTGATGATACGCTATTAAACGCGTTCTGTATGTCCAACGCTATCATTACACAGTGTTGCCTTTTCCTCTGCGTTCCGCTGTTTGCTTCTTTTGCTATTGCTTTCACTTTTTCAATAGCTCCTAAGGTTGTTTTTCCTTTGGTAAATCCGTATTGTTCTTTTTCCCATCCTCCTTTTTCTTCTATTTCTTGTTCTATTCTCCGTACAATAACTTTTTCCATTATTTTAGCCAGTGTGTTGATTAAACATATTGGTCTGTATGATGTTGCTTTTCCTGCTTCTTTTTTTTTCTCAATCAGTACCAGAGTGGCTTTTTTCCAACATCCTGGGAAAGTTCCTTCTTTTAGGCACCTGTTGATTATTTGAGTTATTTCTATCTCGTTTCCGTCTAATGCTGCTTTAACAATCTCTGTTGTTATTTCGTCCGGACCTGGTGCTTTGTTGTTAGGCAATTCTTTTATGATCTCTTTGATCTCTTCCACTGTTGCCATAACTGTTGCTTCTTCTTCTTTTGTTTCTGGTTCTTCTACTGGTTCTCCCTTGGGAAATAGTTTTTTAATTATGACCTCTTCTTCTTCGTCTTCTTTTAAGCAGATTCCTTTTGTTCTTCCACCCAATTTGTCCATCACTATTTTGTACGGTTTTCCCCAAGGATCCCCATCTATAGATTCTATCATTTCTTTCCAGCATCTTTTTCTGCTATCCCTAATTGCCTTTTTTAAAAAAATTCTGTCGTTTTTTAGTTTTTCTTCTATTTCCTCTGTGTTCTCTCCTCTTCTTCTCAGCCTTTTGATTTTCCTCGCTGTTTGTATTGTGTTTTTCCTGCATTCTTTTATTTCCTCACACCACCAGTATGGTCCTTTTCGTCCGCCTTCCCTGTACCTAGGAATTGCTTCCTCCGCCGCTTTTCTCAGTTTTTCTGAGTACCTCTCGCATCTTGTCTCAATATTTTTGTTTTCTGTCACTTCTTCTGTTTCCATGCCTCTCTTTATCTTTTCTTTGTCCATTCTTCTTACGTTCCATTTACCTTCTCTCGTGTGCTCCTGTTTTCCTTTCTCCTTTGTATTGTATTGTATATGTTTATGTAGACTCAGTGATTCTTCTTCAGTCACGGTCCATTCATTTATTATTTTTGCCATTTCATACGTTGCTATGGTGATGTCAATATGCGATTTTGAGCTTCCTCTTACAAACGTCGGTTTGTCTCCATTGTTGCAGATTGTAAGATTTAACCCTGCTATCATCTCCTCTAAGATTTTTCCTCTTAAATCGTTCTTGTAGCCTCCCCATCTCGGTAATTTTGCGTTGAAATCTCCTCCTACAATAATTTTTTTGTTTTTCTGTTTTCTTAAACTTCTTTCTAATTCTTCTATCCACTCTCGATAGTATTCCAGACCGCAGTTTGGGCTGATATAACAGCTGTATACTATCATGCTTTGTACTTCTGCCCACACTATTCCTTCTTTTGGTGTTCCCCATCTTTCCACCTTGTCCCTACACTTCCCCCTAGCTAAAATTGCTGCATCTGTTCCTTTGTCTCTTATCCACTTACCATTTAGTTTGTTTTTATTAGGTTCACTCACTAGCACTAGGTCTATTTCCTCTCTCTCCGCTGTTGCTATAAGTAAATCGTGAGCCTCTCTTCCCCTCCCTATGTTTATTTGTATAAACTTATACATTATGTGATACTATTTTTTCCTCCTGTTCTCTCCAGTTATCTGGGTTGTTGTCCTCCATATTCTTCTTTGTTTTCCTCATTTCTTTTTTCTTTGTAGCTGGACATCTTTTCTCTCCAGTTCTGTGTCCTAATACTTTGCATTCAATGCAGTATTCTTTGTTTCTGCATTCGGCAACCTGATGTCCCTCCTTTCCGCATTTTATACATAGCGAAGACCTGTCTTCCCCATTGCATTCTGCCGCTACATGTCCTTTCCTCCAGCATTTATAACATTTTCTTTCATTTGCTTTAACTTTCTCTACTCTGCATCTTATGAGTCCTATGTTTATTCTTCCTTCTCCTATTATCTGTTCTGCTATTTTTTTGTCCATTTTGACTATAGCGGTTTGTATTTCTCTATAACCTTTCTTTATGGAAATTATTGTACTTCCTTCTGTGTTCACTTTGTTCATAATTTCTTCCAGTATTTCTTCTCTCTTAATTTCCGGGCTAATATCTTTGATTATCACCAGTTCTGTAGTTTTGTTGCTAGCTTTTCGTACATTGCAGCCTTCCATTCCATTTTTAATTTTTTCTATCTCTTTCTCCGTCTCATTACCCTTTGTAATTAGTAACAACTCCCCTTTTTTTGTTTCTCTTACCTCCTTGAACGTAGATCCTTTTATCTGGGTTTTTGCCTGTCTCAGCAAATCTGCATATGTGACACCTTGTTTGCTCACTACTATAGCACCTGTTTCCGTACCTGTTTTTTTTTCTCTATGTGTCTCCGCTACCTGTCCCTGTGTTGGCACGCACAGTCTTATTTTTGTGTTAGTTCTTCTTCCTGCTATTTCCATAATTTTTTTTTGCATCTCTTGCCGTAATTCCCGTTGGTATTGGTATATTTATTTCTTCAATACTTAATGTTTTTGTTTTGATAAGCATTTTTTCGATAGCTATTAGTATCTCCTTATTCCCTGCCGTTTCGATTTTCTGCTTAATGATGTGTACTTTTCCCACATTTTTTTCGCTTAGATTTTTAACAATTTCTATATATGGCGTTTCATCTTCTCCTTCTTCCTCCATTAGTTCAGGGTATTTTATTTTTGCTTGTTGTAAGATACCACCTTCTTTGCCTATTTCATCTTTATTTATTAAAAGTCCTGTATCCATTTCCTTTCCCATTATTGGGTTTTTTTTTCCACATTTACATATTTATAGTCTGTATCTCTCTATTCTTTATTTATAATATTTTTTATATCCTCTTCATTAGCCACTTTTAATATCTCCTCGTCCGAGATGAAATGGTTTTTACGGTTTTCTTCCCTATTATCTCCAGTTTCCATTGTCTGTGTCGACATTTCTATACCTATTTTTGTTTTATTTTCATTCTCGTGTTCTTTTTTTTGGATTTCTTCAAATTCCATTCTCTCCATATTTGTTTCTAGTTTATTCGCCACCTTTTTAATTTCCAGTTGCATCCATCTTATTACGTTTTTTGACCCTTGGCCTAGTTTCACTTTTAATTAATATCAAATTGCTGTTTCCGCGTTTATGTTTTATTATGTTTCTTATGTGTTCCTTAATGATATAGTCATTAATAAATTGACAGTACTGGTTTCGAAATTGTGAATTTTTTATAAATCTTTTTTTCCATAAATAATAGACTTCCCGTGGCAAAACCTTTTGTTTTACCCATTGACTGTATATTGTAATTCTCTTTAAAAGGTAGTTTCACAATAAATCTTCCTTCTTCAGTTTGATTAAATGTTTTGTTTGTGACAGTGTTCAAACCCCACCTTAGTACTTATGTATTTTATTTTTGCAGCTAAAACCCTACCTTAGTATCTATGTATTTTAAAGTAATACCTCAACCATTGACAATGTTTTTTTTTTTTTTAAATAATTTGAAAATAAATTTTTAAATTATATACAAATATAACAACAATTTTTCAATAAAAAAAAGAAAATATCTCTAAAAACTAGGATTGAAATTACTTAAGCTTTTCATAAATGCCAGAAAAGAAAATCAACTAATAAATCGAGTAGTTGAAAAAATGGATAATTTTGCGGCTTTTTTAATTTCAACTTTTTTAAAACCAAATAAAAATGTCTTAAAAGATGTATAGAGTATCCAAGAATTAAAGATAAAAAAACTAAATTGTAGCAAATTTGCAAAATACTGTTTTTTAAATACTTTTCTTATAAACATTTTTTGTTTATATAAATGACATTTTTAAATAAAATCTTACAAAAATATATTTTTTTTAATTTGAGAATTTAACTGCAGATTTATTAAAAAACAATAAACAAATTAATTACACATATTTTTTGTATTTTTTTTTTTTTTTATTTATTAATTCTTAAAATTTATCAAAGTTGAGAAGCTAAGGTTTTTTTTTAAGTTTTTTTTGTTTATAAATTTTTGTTGTTGATTTTATTCAATTTTTTGATACGTCTAGAAGAAATTGTGATACTTTGTTATAGTTATTAGAATTATTTGTTTATTTATATTTCAGTTTAAAGTTTTTATACTTTAGCAATTTTGAAATAAATGATAAATAAATATTTACAAAAATATTTTTTTTATTTGAGAATATAACTATTTAAAAATTATTAAAAAAAAAATATTTAAAAACATTAAAATAATAAATAAAATTAGAGTGGGTGTTATTATACCCCACCTTATCATACATGTCTCAAAAAACCACCTAGGCAACGCCGGATTAAACTTTTCATTTTGTGATGCAATTTCAGTGCAGATGGTTTTGGTTGGTATAACTTTAGTTTGAGCTATACCACTTATAGTTTGTAGTGTTTTAGACATTGGAATTCCAAGTTTTTGTGCCATGGAATTTGAAGTTTGATAATGCCCCTAAATCCAATAACATTTGGCATTTTGTTGGTTGATTGAATTTATCCATTAAGTGGACTACCGCCGTAGCCAATAACATGTCAGTTTCAGATATAATTTTTTTATCGTGGTTACTGCTTGCGTGTCTGCATGTAGCAATCAATGTATGATAAAAACGGTTACATTTTCTGCATCTATACTTGGAATAACAGTTGGTACTTGCGTGATCCAGAATCAAGCAAATAAAACACAGTGTTTTTTTAAATATATTCCAATCGAGCGTTTATAGACTTCTTTAAACTTGTCACAATTGTAGCACGGGAGTGTAGGATTTTTACATAAAAAACATTTTAAATTATTTGCCATATAAACATGCTGCTTTTTATTAACGTGATGGTCATTTGAAACTATTAACAAACCGGTGATTTTTCTGTGCTCTGCATCATTGATTTAAAAATTCATTTAACTCTTCAAAACTGAGCTTTTCTTAATCTTTTAATGAAATTTCCCAATCAACAACAAATTTATCATCTATTTTCCTTAGAATTATGTTGATTAATAGATTGTCTCAGTTTTTCAATAGACATCCTAATGCATCAAGAGCTTGTATGTAAGCTGTCGCAGCGTTTATTAATTTTCGTAAACCTTTTACATCTTCTCTCTGACAGTTAGACAGATTCATATTTGCTTTAACAATTTTTTGTTTGTTTTGGAATCGATTGCGTAATAACTTCCATGCTTCGACATAATTGTCACACAACGCTTTAAATATTTTAGTTTTAAAATAAAAGATATTTGAAGATTATTATCAATCAATGATTCAAATGAGTCTTTAAATTTAAACCAACATTCTAATTGGCCATCAAAAGTCGGCAATATAATTGATGGTAACGAGACTTGTTCACGCGTTACAGCACTGTTTTGTGCATTTGAAAATACTCTATTTTTGTGCAATCAACGTTGTATTTCTTTAACTGCCTCATAATATTGGTCTTCTACTTCAATATGATATATATTATTTTCTGGATCTTTAAATTTTGAATTGAGTGTCTGGATAACTTCAAATGCTGTCTTTATAGTTTTTAAACGTATGTCTAATGTTTCTGACGTTTCATCTGGATAATCTTGTAAATATGTTTGCACTTAAGTGATAGCGCCTTTGTATTTTCCTCTCTGATGACGATATTCTGCAACTTCAACAGCAGATGATTAGACAGTACTAATTTCATTAAATGTTTGTTTATTTGTTACATACTTAAGTTCGGATAACTTTAAATATTATCCGGTTTAAAAACGATATACTATATATATATATATATACGTGTTTGCACAATAATTAATATGTAAGTTGTTCTCATTGATCAAAAAAATAAAAACTACTTGTTTAATTTAATATAAATAAATATTGAGGTAAACAATAATAACTGACAATTTTTTTTATGAGAACATACAATTATTAAATTCAAAGCAATCTTATTAAAGTTATTATCTACTTTATGATGATTAGTAAATTTTTTTTTTTTTTAAATCTCAAAATCATAAATGCTGGTGTTTTTCAAAGTTCTGCTTTTTTGTCGATTTTATTTTGTGGTTTACATTAATAAACTTAATTAAATAACCAAAAGTCTTATATAGAGTGTAACAATCTCTTTTCACAGAGCGCAAGGAAACTGGGTTTTCAAATAAATATAATTATTTTGTTTCCAATTACTAATTTTATTGCCACATGATAAACACAGTAAAAAAATAACATGTATTTTAATAAAAATGAATACAATTAAAAAAAAAAATTAAATATATAATCATTACGCATATAATAATAAAATAAAGTAATAATAAATAAAACTTCTAACTCACCTAAAGCACTATATTCAAGCATAATTAACTATACGCCTTATAACTATTTAGGTTGCAATACGCCGATTCATTTAAAATATACCGCCACAATTACCCCCAAACTCCAAAGAAATTATTTTTCTGTAAACGTTTCATATTATTTTTTTTAAATGACAAATAAAATTGTCTTCTTTCTACACCGGATATTAAATTATCTAATATAAATTTGTCCATAGCAATGACTTTTTTAATTTAGTAAAATTCCTCAAAAAACAACAACAATATGCAGGTAATATATTCTAAAACTGAAGAAGTAGGGTTAGCTTTTTACAGCACACCGTCACCTACTTGCAAAGCTATAGAGTATAATGTCCTTTCAGCCAAGAGTTTTTTGGCTTTTTTAAACATATTTTCTCAAGCATAATATAACTTGGTAGTCATAAGAAAAAAAATTAAAAGATATATTTATTATTGATGTTAATAAATTCAGACCTACTCTAACGTGTAGTTCGTTAGGAGTAAACTCAGTACTTTTGTATTTCACATTATTTAAAAATGTAGATAAGTAAAGTACTTTTGCCGCAGCAGACTGCGTGAATTCCGGGAGGCCAAAACCTGCTCACCTCAAACTAGTACCACATTAGAGACAATGACTAGGACAAATTAACAGCAGGACTAACGCAGAGAAAAAAACCAAAAGGTATTGCCATGCGTTAGTTATTTTCAAGGGCCACTTGTTGAGGCAAACACTTCACTACGTCTTTAAAAAAAAAAAAAAATTAAAAAAAAGTACTTTTGTAGCCCACTATGTTTCTGATGACTATAACACCTGAAAAGACAACATAATTTTCTTATTGTCTGCTCTACAAGATTTGTTTTAGGACGCCTAACCAAAACTCAGACGGTATTCACTCTAAGCTCATTTAACGTCTTGTGTTAAGTGTTGGAAGTAAACAGAGTTCCTTGGTCGATTAAGATTCTTTCAGGGACGCCTAACTTTAAAAAATAGTCTGTGCGCAACCTACGTAAAATAATCAACAAAATAACTTTTTTCAAAAAGTCTATTGCGACGTACTTTGAAAACACATCTAAACAAACACATAACATAGTGACTCCCCAGAAGAACCACGCAACACTCTTTTTACATTAATTTTTGAATTGGACCATCAACATTCTCTATTCAACACTCTGCAAGTTTTAAAAACACGAAAATGCCCAATAAATTCATAAAAATATTTTACAAAGATGGTGGTAACACATTAAAGCGGGATACACTTTATAAAATACAAAACGAGTATAGAAGTCACTATTATTTACTAGTTTAGTTCTAATCTTGTTTAGCTTAATGTCTAGTTTTTGTTTTTTAGGCATGGTTTTACAAAGTGCAACAACTTTATCAGATAGCTTTAAGGTTTGGCAAATCTGATACATTTTAGCTACTGGTGTAGGAGGTTGGAAAGAATGTAACCTTTACCTTCAACGTATTCTACAATATATTGCAAGAATTCATCTCGTTAACCGAAGAGACAGTAATCAACTAATAGATAAATAAGAAAACGTTTTATGATCAGTGCAAATAGTAAATTGTTTGCCAAGTAGATATATTTGCCATTTAAATAAAACCAAAACATAGGCTAAAACCATCTTTGGTAGTGCTTTAGTTTTTTTTTATCTAATAGTGTTTGACTAGCATATGCAATATTTTTTAGTGCCATTTTTGAAGTACTGGAAAAGCGTGCCACTTAGGCCCGCATTGTTAGTGTCTATTTGTGTATAAAAAATAAGTTTAACAAAAGGGTTATTTAAAAAAAAAAAATTGAAAATTTAGTTTTTATTCTTTCTAAAACTTCATGTTCTTTACCCCCCCTCTCCCCACTTGGTACTCTTTCTTAATAAATGAGTTAAAAGTTGTACAACATTCAAAAACTCTTCTCATAAATCATGGTCAAAACTGGCCAAACCTATAAAGGGTTAAACCTGTTTTGCCGTTTTAAAAACCAAAAACTGCTTGACAGCTTCAACTAAAAATTAGGTTTTATTTCTACCAAGTTTAGTTTGTAACAAAGAAAAAAAATATCTTCACAAAATAAGTGATATTTACAAAACCGCACTGTAAAACCATTTTTATTAAAATAAGTTAAATGGTCTTCAAACAATTCAAAAAACCAGCATTATATTTATTGAAGATAGAAATTGAGTTTTGTTTAATACTTTATTAAGCTTACAAGCATCTAAGCACACACGTTCTGTGCCATCTCGTTTTGTTACAGTAATTAAATGGCTGCAGAATGCAGTGTTGGAACAATAAACACCCCATTTTACCATTTCTTTAATTTGCTTTTGAACAATGTCGGTTTTATTAAAAACAGCATTTTATCAGCTAATGTTATTAAGTAATAATATTAGATAGTTAGACTTGGTTTTTCATTAAATAATAACTTAAATTTTGCATACTAATAAAGATTGTATTTTTATTATATTAATTTTCTGTGAACCTGAAACCAAAATCATTGAGTAACAACGGGCGGTAGGAAAAAACACATATAGATAAAAGACAAACAAAGAAAGAACACAATATCATAATAAAAAACGGTAATATTTTTTTTAAAGTTTTACAGTAAGCAAAGGTTTTATACAAGAGTGTTGTATATTGCTAATGTTGCTCAAAATTTATTTTAAAAACTCTAACTGAATGATAAAAAAAAGTATAAAAGAAGAGTGTATAAGATCAACAATGACACCTTATACATATTTTAATTTTCATACGACTAGGTTATACAAGCACAATGCAGAAAAAATTTAAAATATATAACAAAAAAATTACAAGAAAAAGACAATTAAATATCTTAACGTTAGAGCAGAGGAAGACACCTTAATAATAGAAACAATAGAAGTTATTAATTAGTGCACCAAATATAAGTATCTAAACATTATCTTTGACTATAAAAAAAAAGATTAGATCAATATTTAGTATTGAGTTATTATGTCAAAAAGTTACAGGTTGCAAAAATAGAGTATTATGATCTAAAAAAGTAACAAAAAAAAAATAACATTTTGGTAAACAGGTACGGTTCAGAAATGTAGACCATAATAAAAACAGACGATAAAATTTACAATATTATGAAAATTTTCTATACAATGATAGACAAAAAGAAAAAATATCTAACTTGATATAGCCATATAGGATTTGGATCCCAGAAGGTAATCAACAACGTGACAGATAAATCTAGAAAAAAAGAATCATAAAAGCAATGAGTAAGCTAAATATAAAAAAAAACAAATGAAAAAAAATACAAAAAAGATAAAAAATAAGTGTTACAAGGCGTCAGATGCTATAAACCAAAAAAATTAAAAAAGTTAAACTAATTAACATCCAGTACTAATATAATTACCTAATAATATAAATTTGAGTTATTAAAGTCTAAGCTGTTTGCGGTTTGTCTTTATATATTTAGAACCCGGAACAACTACCACCTAAGATTGGCATTTACTTAATCGGAGCAATCAAGCAAGTAAGATAAGTATGTGTTCTGTAATTTAAAATTGTTTTTTAATTTGCTAAATGTTTTCAGGATTGCTGTGAAACTGGAACGTTGCAAGCGGATGTGATTAAGAAACATGCAAACATTAAAACTTCAACTTCAACAAATCATTTTTTAATTTATTTCTGTAGAAAACAAATTCTAGACGGTAAACCTTATCTTAATCTTGGGAAAAAACCTATTGATGTTGAATTTGACCGAGCTTTGCTTTTGCTTTTGTATTAAATATATTTAAAACTAATATTTTGGATTCTAGATTCTGGATTGAAAGTTGGAAGGTATAGCAAAACCAATTGCACGTAGGTCTTATTAGGCCCTTGTACTTCCTCCAGTGGTGACCTCACTTTGTTGTTTTGGCATTCAACCACTCTATGTGGCTGATGTATGTAAGTTTTTTGAATTGGCAGTGTTCTGTCAAGATTCTTGTAATAAGTTCATTTTAGACAGTCGCAAGTAGTAATCGGCTGTTTTAGCGTTAGGAGCTTTACAACCCGGAGTGTCATCCCAACGCCGTCTCAGTGCATTGTATGTGTTAACTTTTAGAAGGTTATTTAAGTTTTTAAATGTTAAAGCGGTTTAGGTTCACACGCCATGAGGGTTGACCCTTTACGCGCCAGCTCGTCCGCCTTGTTACCTACTTTGTTGAAATGTTTTTTTATTCAAAGCAGCTCTATGCTATTTCTAGTAACTGCTAAAGTAAGAGCACAATGACATTTAACAATTAGCTTCAATGTGATTCTAGGCTTGTTTATAGCCGCTCTACTATCCGTTAGAATTTGAACATTCTTGCCAGATATTTTGCGGTTTACAATTTTTATAACTGCATAGATTATCTCAACTACTTTTGCTTGAAAAGTAGTTGTGTGAACTCTAGTTATAATGATATTTTGAGATCCAGGTCTTGCGAGAAGATTGCCGCTCCAAAATCTTTATTGGTTATCTGTTTCCGTTTCTAACAAAGGTGTTTTCTTAACAGCCTCTTCCAGGAAAGTACAGTGTTTGCCAGCCGTTCCTGCAGTGTGCCAAAGTTTATCTACATTCAAACGAAAACCTGTTATTATCACTATTTCCTTGACGTAAATGTCGAGTGACGGCAGACACAACTTAGCCTCCATAACTGCAGTTGGTGTTGTCCGCATGCCACCTGTTATACTTAGACGTGTCATTTGTTGCAACTGATTCAGTTTGCTTGCAGACGTTTTTTGTCAAGCTTTTAGCCACCATATTAGTGTAGATTTGTTGCAAGATGTAGGGTAAATCTTCCTTAGACGTATGCATGTTGGTTTGGGTGTATTGGCTTAGTAATAAGGGCCGTTAACCAAATTGATCTTTTTTACAATTGTTCTAATCTTTTTAGGAGAAAAGACGTGGGGTTGATTGAGCAATAGAATTTTGCAAGGGTCTAATTGTTACGCCCTGGTTTTGGTATAAATACAATTTTTACTTTCCTCTATGCTATGCCAAGTGAGTTAGTATGATATCTTTGCCCCGTTTTTAAGTTTTTAATTGCCTATGCTATACGTATTTTTTCAACAAGCTGACGAGCAGCTACCCAATCTTCCTCTGATAAAGCCGGAATTATTGCATCGGACCAAACTTGTGCCGGAGCAGAAGTGAGTTTTTAGAAGTATGTCTGTTGCTTCCGATAGATTGGCTGTGTATAAGTCATCAATTCGTTTCAGGCTACCCAATCTCATCAATCGGATCTTTAATTTCATTAATTAGAATTTTAATATTTCTATTTATTATTTGAGAAAGTATTGTAACTAATCGAAAAAGAATTTCATCCTTAAACCTTTCCCCATCAATTGAATGACTACAAAGAATGCCTCCTGCCGAACATAGATACTCAGAATTACCAATATTATCTGATTTCTAATATGGCAGATTAGTGCAATGGATTTAAGCCCCATATATAAAGTTTATGCTTTTTTTAGAAAAATGGCAACATGAAAAACTTTAACTACTCAAGACAGAGGGTCACCTTTAATAGAACAATTAATTTTTTTCCATAATCATACTCTAATAATTTTATTAATAATCACAGTTTTAGTTGGTTATTTAATATTAAGATTATTTTTTAATAAATATAACTATCGTTATTTACTAGAAGGACAAATAATCGAAATAATTTGAACAATTCTTCCGGCAGTAATCCTAATTTTTATCGCGTTACCTTCCTTACGACTCCTATATTTATTAGATGAAATTAATAATCCTTTAATTTCAATTAAAACTATTGGACATCAATGATACTGATCTTACGAATACTCAGATTTTAAAAATGTTGAATTTGATTCATATATACTTCCATCAAATGAATTAAAACCTTATAGATTCCGCTGTCTGTCTTTGGATAAGATTTTTTTTTCAGCCTTGCAGCAGTTGGGGTGTTTTTAACATACTCACAAACAGATCTACAAGTTTTCCGTTGACGTTGACGTATGCGTCTTTTATAATCTGTCTGGACATTTTTGTATAACATCCAGTCGGAGTGGTTTTTTGAGTTTTTTGGTCTGTTTAAAAATCTTTGTGCAATTTACTTACTAACATAGTTTTCTACTTTTTTTACACTAATAGGTTTATTTAAATCTGAACAAGTTCTTAAGCTTTGCAATAGATTGTTTTGAAAAGCAGCCTTATCGGTTAGCTTCGGGTTTCGGTAGGGGATTATTGTTTTTTGTTCATATTCTGCATTTAAATTTTATCCACCTGTAATCTGACATTAAGACCGACGTAGAATGTGCCAGTTGTAGATTTTGCTTAAAATGCTAAGAGTTGCCGGTGAGATATATATTGCAGGCTGGCTGCGGAACGTAACGAACGTTGGTTCAACGCTTCGATTTAGTATTTTTAGGTTAGGTTAGGTTAGGTTAATGATAATAAAATTGTGAATTTGGTTACCCCTGCTATTTGTATCTTCATTTTTCCAGACAATATAATGGGAGTTGGCGTCACATCCAACCATGAGGATAACATTTCCTCTTGTACAAAAGTGTATCAAATCTTCCAATTGTGTTGTTGAAGGTGGTATTTTGTACGCAAGGTATGTTCCTTGAACTCGGCAGTGTGAAAGATGCACCAATTGTTAACTTTGAGCCATTGGTTCTGCTTTCTCAGGTGACTCATGATTAGCTCTACGACATCCAGTTTTTCCGGAAGGTACAGAGTAGCTTTTGTCAGTCTAGAAAACCGGCTCAGTGGCACAATGATTAGTTGTCGGCCACAGAAGTTGTAGACCGGAAATCACTTTTTAAAGCCGCCCCATAGATAATCCTAAAAATCTCTCTTGTGTGTAACAGCCCACTGAAGGTAGGAGGTGTTTTGCTTAGGGTAGATAAGGTATTATCCAGTTCCCTGAAAAAAAAAATACCATGCTCGCTAATGGTTTTACCCAACAGATGAGTAAGGCTGGTTACCGCTACGCAAAAGTGCAATGAGACAACCTGTTTGTAGCTGAGTCTACTTTCTTTCTCAAAGGGGAGATTTTGGGTTTCATCTTGTATCTTTCACCCTTTTCCTAGGTTGTCGAGGTGATGGTTCAAATGTGGCAAAGCAAATCCTCTTTTTTGGTGCTCCCTGTTTTGGAGAAAGTGTCCCTGTGCTTGAAAGCTTTGAACTTTGGAACTCTGCTTCTTTTGAGGGGGTTTTTGGTTTGCATTTGGTGGCGCAGCACATGAAGTGTATGTCTGGCAGGATAGTGGGTTTGTTTGCTGTTCAGCAGCCAAACGCGCAATGTTTTGTTATTTTGACTCAACCCCGTAGATGTTTTTTATACCGGTTTGTAGGGTGTAGTTCAAAAGCAAAACAGTTTTTGACGATGATGAAGTATCTGTAGACGAACTTGCCAAGTCTGCAATTCACCCAATAAGCTGGTTTTAGGATTTTGGTTCTCCATAGTTGAGAAAATAAAAAAAATATTTCTCTGGTTCCCTACCCGACATGAAACCCGCAAATTTGGGGACGTTTACAATAGATCGCCAAGGTTAACAGAAAAATATAGCTCCAAAGGTGGGTTGTATACAAACAAGTGACGCACACCAAACCAATAAGTGTGCAGCCCACTGCATATCCCTTTACTTTCAAGGACTCACCTTGTCGGTCATCTGACTGGACAACACAGCTGATTGATCAAGGTGGGTTAGTTTAAACCTTCCGTTTAACAAAAAATTGGAGTGTTGCCAAGCCCTAGAGACGCATCTATAAGGTGACTCAGCTACCAAAACCCCTTCATTCTCTCTTACGGGTTTTCACGCACCTCACAAATACGTGGGTAGTCATATCTCTAACCCTCAGCGCGGCTACTACGTTGCGAATCAATTGTAATTAGTCTGAAACTTTGTCCTTAGTTGCTTAGCAGATTGTTGTCCAATACGAGAAAGTTTTCTTTCCGACCGGACCTACTCACTACTTCCAAAGGGGAATTTGCGAGTCCCATAACCACAGCAATGTTACATTTTTTTTTTAAAAAGGAAGATCGTTGCGTTTGATTAGATACTGCCCTTTCCCCATAGGGTTGAAATTATTATGTGTTGTAAAACTAAATTTTTTAGCTTGTCTGCTAGAAAATTATGAGGAAAAAATAGGAAACAATGTTAATTTGCATTGCAACCGGATTATGACTCTATTATAGCAGTTTTGTCCACTCCATTTATTGTGGGTCTTATTGCTATACAAATTTCTGATTACAGGTGTTTGTATAGCAACTGAAACATTTTGCATTAGCCTTATTTAGTACAATTTGTTCTTACGTTCTTATATTCTTAAACACTTTCTTTGCTTTCGCAATAACCATACATCTGGTCATACATGCTCTCTTATTCTTTTTACTTTATACAGCTTTTATATTTACATTATCCATCTTTATATTGTTAATGTATTCACAAATATTCCTTTTGCATGTATCTATAAACATATTAAGCAACCACGGAGACATAACGCATTATTGCCTGGCATCTTGTTCTATGTTGAATTTATAGCTCAGTGTACCATCTATCCTTACATACGCTTTGCTACCATCATATATAGCAATAACAGCATTTATTAAACATTCATTTACCCCATATTCTTTTATATAACATACGTCTGTTTACTTTATCATTTGTTTCTTTTAGATTAACAAATAAACAGCACTCTTTCTTTTCTTTGTTATACATTGTTTAATCATTTGTTAAACTGCACTCTCCAAATTTTCTCAGCCGTTATTTCCCGCATTCTATTTATAAAAACTCTTTCAAACACTTTTTCTATAATATTCAACAAACTAATAGCACAAGAATTTTGACATTCAGTCTTACTGCCTTTACATATGTACAAAGAAACAATCATAGCATCCTTCCAATCATTTGGCACTGTCAATTTTTAACGCACACATTAAAATCAGTTTATAAATAAGTAACATGCTCCAATACTTTAACATTTCACCCGTAATATCATCTATACTCGCGGCTTTATTAGTCTTTGATTATTGGCCATTTTTTGAGTCTTTCTTTTGTCTACAATATAATTTACATTGTCCCCATACAATTGCTCAAAATATTCTTTCCAGTGCTCTCTTATGCCGTATTCATTACAAATCATTTTTCCACAATTATTCTGGGTGTTTTGCTCATTTTTAAAATAATTTTATATGTTTTTCTAAATCATTCTGCATTCTCTCTGATTATTTTGTTCTTATTCGTTCCTTACTTTCATTTACTATTTTTTTGCGTTCAGTTTTTTTTTCTTTATACACATTATGTAACCTAACTTTTTCCATCTCAATTTTTTTTTGCAATACTTTTTTATGCTTCTTTCTTTTCATTCAATGCTACTTTTACCACCATGCATTTCTGTTTATGTTTCTAACTACCGTCACTCTACAAATATGTTTTTCACAATCAACTATTCTTAAGTTTTTATTCATCATTTCCTTATTTAATTACTTCTTATGTTGAACTAATTTTTCTTTAAAAGTTTATCATATTTTATTTCTGGTACTTTCATTTTTAGTCTTAATTGTTTAGTTTTCTTTGGCATTTTCCTTATTATTTTATAACCAAGGTCTACTTTTCACACAACAAGAAAATAATCAGTTCTACATTCAGTTTTAAGTACCGCTCGAATATCTCTAATTAAACTTCTCAATCATTCATCATACATCACTAAGTCAATCATAGTTTTAGCATTATTTTTATGCCATGTATAAATGTAAATAAGTTTGTGTTTAAATTATGTGTTTGATATAAATAATCTCTTTTCGACGCACAAACTCACCAATTCTTTGCTATTTTCGTTTACTCTACTGTCTCTATACTTTCTGAGAATTCTTTCTGATTCAACTCTGTGGGTACCTACCCAACTATTTAATAGTCCCAATAAAATTCATTAATTTTCCTGATTCACTGGCACTCAAAATTTCATTTAGATTCTACAAAAACTCTACATTCTTATTTTCACCATTAACAAGCAAGTACGCTGTCACTAAAAAAATTCTACGTATGCCATTTTTCACACGTACCAATAAGATTTTAGAGCAAATCAATTCATTGTTCCTTATAGTAGGGCTTATAATTATGCCTGCTCCTTCACAAACACTCATCCAATTATCCACATTAGACCACAAAGGCAGACTACCGGCATTCATAACATAATAAATAAATTTATCCTTTTCTTCTTTGTTCTACACACACATAAAATAATAAATAAACATTGTAACAGTAAAATTTTCTTCATTTCTATAACAATTAATAAATGTTCTTTCAACGTGTAATATGCTACTTTTAAAAATGTTAATGTTTTCACAAGAAAGTTTCTAAATATGACAGAACAAACATATAACAGATCAGTTTATATTTTTAAAAATAAAAAATTAACAGAGCACGTATTATGTATGCCAGTAGCAGATAATTTTGATCAGGAAAGTTTACTAAATTTTCATAATTGTGCAAAAAATAACAATGATTTAATGCAAACTTATTTTATAGATGTGTAAATTGATAAAAAATGATTTTTATATACTTTGTGACTTTGTGACTTGTTTTTTATTATATTTTATTTTTAGTGTTTTGAACTTTGAAAAAACTTTATTTGTTAGAAATTAAAATTGTTTGCTCAAACATGTTGATATTATTTAAAATAATCAAATTAAGGCAGTTCATTTATTATAAGAAAATAACAATTAAAAGTACCAAAACCAATGTTTTAATTTAATTAATATATGAGAAAATCACTACAAAAAAGAGGTTACTTTTATTATTACATTACATAAGAAAATGTTATTGATTTATTGTAAAAAATAAAGTTAGAATGCCTGGCTGACGCTGATTAGTGTTAAACTAGTACCTTGTCTAAAATTCTTATTAAAATCTTGAAGATAATAATTGTATTTAACATTTTTAACCGATAAAAAATGTGGGCTATTTTGATTAAATGCACTGAGTATGTCATCAAACATCAAATTACAAATACTATACCAGTTTAGATTAACAAACTAAGTCTCTTAAGTCAATTCTAAAACATTTAACATTAACAATACATTTACCACATTGCAGGTATTGGAAGTTCTCTTTAAAGTTATTGCAAAGCAATGGGTGGTAACTGGAACAGGTGCCCCCCCGGAGTTATGTTTTTTTACAGCTTGGCGGCTAAAATGCTTTTTATTGGAGGTGTCAAACTTTATTAAATTTAAGACACCATTTCTTGAAAATTATGTTTAAACTTATATTATCTATAATAAAAATTAAAAATCAAATGGCACAACCGGGATGACAAATCAATTGCAATTAGACAGTATTTAGTTATATATTAAAAAAAAAAATTTAATTAATTTTATATATATATTACTATTATTTTTATATATAATCACATTATGTACATATAGAACGATAGAGTATACTACCGACAGGACGTTGAAATGTTTATTGTGTATATAGGAATTTAAATAATACTTGTACTAAAGATTTTACCCAATTATCGATCGATTATATACTAATAAAAATCGTTTATTAAATACATTGTACGATTAAGTAACCTTTTCCTGCTTTGTTGTATTTTTTGTGTTGTTACAATGATCTCGACGTTCTTAAATAATTTGCTCCTATTAGCAAGTTTTATTGACTAATAATTGCAGTTAATTACATCATAATCAATTTATATCATAATTTTATCTCGTTTCGTAATTACTAGAAGATGTGTTTTCTTTACCACAAAGAGGTCGCGTATCGAGTTTCAATTTAATAATATTATGTTTATTACAAACTTAAATTGTATTTTATTTAAATAAAAGTTTTTTTTTTATTGTGAAAATAATTTTATATTAAAATCATTTTTATTGCTTAAGAAAATGTCACATAAACAATTCTTTAATAAACGAGTGATTCATAATAACATGATAACTGAAGTTTTATCTTTGTATTTTGTAATCATTTGATTTGGAATAATTGTTAGGTTAGTGAAGGTACGTTGTTTTCATTTTATTCAAATTTGAATTTTTTTTATAAATTTAGTCGTGTGAGACAAGGTTTTTACTGAAAAAATTATTATTAAACATGATGTAATGTACGAACGATATCTACTTGCATGTAGTATGTTGTGTATTGTATTTAAGGGTTTTACTAATGTTTAATTTCCATTTATTAACATTGATAAACTAAACAGTAATTAAAAATATTTATTATAATATGGTTAAAATTTTTAATACAATTATGCTTTTTCTTGTTACTTTAGCGTAAGTGTGTCTGTTAAAGAGTTTATACTAAAGTTTTAATCACCTTTTTTGTAATTTTAAAATGTCTAAGTTTGCATGTATTTAAGACTGTACCAACGCAACTTAAGGTGTATCTCAAATAAAGCGGTCTAACAATAAGGACAGTTTAAGTTTTAGATTTTGTTGCACGAATTATATGTAATAGAATCTTACCTTAGTATTAAAATACGTTTGGCAACAACACAAAACTTAAACTTAAACAGCAAACATGTTTTTATGTTGGCATTCTTATTCCTGCATACTTGTTTTCATCTCAAATTATTATTTGTATGTAATATATTAGCATTGATTGACAAATTTACTAAGAGACGCAACCCGGGATAATATATTGTTTATGTAGATGGCGTACACACGTCAAAGTATTAATCAAATTTAATCGATTTTTATTAAAAAAATATGTACAAAATGCCTATTTTGATAAAACAAACAAATGATTAAAATTTAAATAAAATTTATACATCATTTGTTTTTTATGTAATTTCTTTGTTATGTATATTAAAAAAGCTATTGGTGTGTAATCACTATCAATTTTTCAATTAGTTTGTTACTGCACTATATCTTTGAGAAAATTTAGGAAAGCCTACGTACAAATTATAGACAACTAAATAATTTTGAACGGTTAAATATTGGCATTACAAAGGCCGGACTTTGGTAAGATGTTGGTCTAGGTGAACCTGGACGTCTCCGGGCAACCACAGATTGTCAAGAGTTTTGGTAACAAGAGACAGATTTTCAACAACTCGCTCACTTGCAATAGTTTTGATAAAAGGTACAGAACATCTGTTTATTGCCAGATAAAATCTTATAGGCTGCATTTGTACCGTCCTACCGTGTCTTCGTCTTACTCTACTTCACCGTACTTGCAGACTAGAATAAAGCAACAAAAAAAAAAAACAAATTGGACTCAAGAACGCAGACGTATGCGCAAAGAACGCATAAATTCAACATTTGTTGTAGAACGCAACACATCCCTTACACATAGAGTGATGATATGAGGTGCAACATGATATAGTAGCAGATCACTCTTAGTCTTTATTGATAATTATTTAAACACAGCCATTTACATTACCAGTGTGTCCTTACATTTCTATTTTTTGGGGAATTGAAAAAAAAACTATTTGTCAACAAAATAACACACGTTTTTATACATGCATTTGCAAACAGAATTTACAAAATATAAACGTTTATTGTGTCAGTTCTATCTACAGGGTCTATTATAAAAGTAATGCGCAAGGTTTTATTGTGACGCAACTATCCATCCCAACCCGGTAAAACCGGTCGGAAAATGTGACCAGCTTGCTCCAACTGTTCTGAGCGGAAAGACGTGTTTCCGCGTGGAGTGTGTTTTTTGACTTTGTAACACGTCTCGATTTTGCGTGGATTTGATTCAAAATGAGCCGGACTTTCTTTAACCAAATCCTGGATGTTCGAGTACGACCCAGAACCGAAAAGACAGAGCAGTTTGTGGCACACAAAATTATCCCCCTCCCCCCGCTCCAAAAAGCGCAAATAAGCAAGTTTTGCATCAAAACGTTGCTCATTATCTTTTTTGACGTCCGAGGAATTGTTCATTTTGAGTTTGTACCGCAAAGAAAAACTGTCAACTCAACGTGAGGACTGACATCAAAGACACCGTCAAGCTCCACCATGACCATGCCTCCAGTCAAACGGCCGTCATCGTTACTACGTTCTTGGCTCAAAGCAAAACCTCGGTGGTCCTCCAGCTCCCTTACAGTCCCGATTTGGCTTTGTGCGACTTGTTTTGGTTTCCCTGACTAAAGAAAGAGCTAACAAAACAGCATTGAGAGTCCGTGGAATACATCCAAAAACATGTTACAAGGTTATTAAAAGACTTTCCCGTCGAGAAGTGTCAGGGTGCCTTCCAGGCGTAGCAGACACGTCTCCAAAAGTTTATTGGTGCAGAGGGAGAGTATTTATTTATTTTAACTTTTAAAGAAAATCATTTATTATTATTATTAGTTAATTATCACAAAACAACAATTGAAAGTAAGGTAACAAATGCAACTTTAAGATAAAAAAAACTAACAAAAACTGGGTATTAATTCATACTAAATTTAATTCTAAATGTATATATAGAGATATAGAATCCTCACAAAAACAATAAAGCAACTGAAAGCAGACAATAAGAAAAAAATGTGCCAAAAAAAAGCAAAGTTTTTTTTATAATACTGAAAAAGATCCCTTTGAAGCTACCTCAATGTTCAACACTGAAAAAAATATTAAATATTGACGATGATGAATTTGTTTTAGATACATCAATAATAACAGACGTATCACACATACCTGACCTCTAATCTATGCAAATTACTTCTAATATAAACAACAAAATTCTATTCTATAACAAAAAAAGTAATTTGAACTGTGATATTTCTAGAAACAGTTAACTTTAAAACCCGTTCAAAGTAATCTGAATTCTTTGATAATAAATTAACACAATAATATTACATAATAAAATTGTCAAATATTAAGTAAGTCCTGGCCAGCCACTAACTGCAGATTAATTAAAAAAAAATCTGTTTTGCACTTCTTACCTCAACATAATAAAAACACAATATATGTGCAAGTCTAAACAATATCTTAAAACTATTCGTACTTGGTAACTGAATTTGTATGTGAGTGCAATCAGTATCACCAATAAGTTTTAAAAATCTAAAACACCAGAAAAGCATCAGGTATAGATCAAATTTTATCTATTATTCTTAAAACATTTGTAAATGAGTTAGTTTCTATTTTGAATAAAAAAGTTGCTTTACCATACAAAAATGAAACATTCCCAAACTGTTGGCAAATTGTAAATGTTCAACATATCACTAAAAAAAGACAAGTCTGATTCTATAAATTATAGACCAAATGCATTTTTGTCAAAAAAATTAAAAAAAACATGAATTTCCACATTGTCAAGTTTTTAGAAAAAAATATCTTTATCTCAGATACTTAAAATGAAATTCGATCAAAACGTTTGTCAACCGATTTTTTTATTTATTTAGTCACAAATCAAATTCTACTTTAGAAAAACATAGTGAATGCTTGCAATTATTCTAAAAATTTCCAAAGCCTTTGATAAGTCATGGCACCTTAATCTCATCAAAAAGCTACATTGTACAAGTATTGATTATAAATTTGTAAATCATATTAGTAATTTTCTTTAACGCAGGAAAGCTAAGCACCCTGTTTCATCCTGTTTAAAACTTACTCCTTAACTAAACTACTAACAAATAACTCCGACCTGTCGGTAAAAATAAACCGTAATATTATATTATGATGGCTTGTTTTAAATTTTAATATTCCGCACGTAAAACAACCTCTTATTTAAATGTGCGGGTCGCAGATTTAAAATAGGCTATTAAAAGTACTACTAACGCAAGAGTTACATTGTCAAAGAAGGCCTACGGTACGATTAAATTGACGGTAAAACAGGCGTAGCTTTGGTTTTACTAACCAATTTAATCAACTAAACACCAAATTATTTTGTGGTTTAAAAGCTATTTTATTTAATATTTGTTGTCTAAAAATAAATTTAAAATTTGTTTATAAGCAATTTAAACATAGAAAACCCCATATCATGTTTTTGACTGACAAAAGTAAAAAATAAAGATCAAAGTTGCTTTAATCTAGTAGATTCCAATTATCATCTAAACATTTATTTGATAGCCAACAGGGTGTTTGTGCCTACATCTACAATCAACAAGCATATTCTAGACTGACTGACAACGTATGAAACTCAAGGCATTGGTTATAATAGCGTATTTCTTAAACTAAATCTTTTGCATAAGACTATTTTTGTAATAAGCACCGTTCTCCAAATAAGGCAACTTTAAACTTTTTTGATAATTTTTTTGAAAGTTTTGACAAGTTTTTTCAAAGTAATCATAAAAAATCCAAAATTAAAAATTTTAATGTACAAAATACTAAATGGTTAAGTTACTCATCTATAACAACACGATCCGGACATCAAACTATGATTTTTGCAGAGTATTATAATTTTATCTAATTTATTCAACAAACCTTACATTTTCCTTGTGATAGTTTTCTTGGTAAACCTAGATTATTAGATTTGTATCTTTCAACTATTCCAGAGATTAAAACAACTACTGTAGAAGTTACTTAAAAAAAAGTCTTTAAAAAAAAAGAAAATATTGCTAGGTAGTATAAATCCTTTAATACTTTCTTTTCAAAATAATCAAACAAATCTAGTTACTAATCCAAAAGAAAAAGCAGATATTTTATCAAACCATTTTGCATAAAACTCTACTAATATAAATCCTCTAATTGCTTTATCTACAATGGCGGTTAGTAGTAAAATAATGGGTCAAATATATTTTAAGCAAAAAGTTGTCAAAAGATATTTAAAAAAATTAAATACCAGAAAGGCACCAAGTATAAATAAAAGTCTACCAATTATTTTTAAAACATTTGCAAATGAATAAGTTTTTATTTTGACCAAAATAATGAACTAGTTGTTATTTTGACTAAAATATTTGCTTTATTATACAAAAAAAAAAAACATTAACAAATTGTTGAAAAATTGCAAACGTACAACTTATACCTAAAAAAAAGACAAGTTTGATTTTTCAAATTATAGACAATAATACGTCCAATCTGTCAAAAAAATATATTTATTTTCACAACTTGATAAGTTCTTAGCACAAAATAACTTTGTTTCAGATAATTAATATAGATTTAGATCAAAACGTTCAACAACAAATCTTTTGACTTATGTTAGTCAAAATTAGTATTCTATTTTAGAAAAACATGGAAGAAATCTTGCAGTAGTTCTAGACACTCCAAAAGCATTTGATAAAGTATGGCATTCTAATATTATCAACAAGCTCCATTGTATAAGTCTTCATCATAAATCTGTGAATATTATCAATAGTTTTCTTAACAATAGGAAAAATGTAGTTAGGATTGATAGATTTAACTCAGACCCCAAAACTATAAATGTTTGTGTTTTTCAAAGTTCTGCTTTTTTGCTAATTTTATTGTTGATTAACATTAATAAACCCTTTTAAATAACTAAAAGTCCTTTTATAAATTTTGCAAATGATAGTACTCTTTATACTTCATACATTTTAAAGACCTTACAGACAAATATGGCATAGCGTCTTGAAATTTCTAGATTAGAATCTGTAGCATCTATAAAAAATACCTCAAAACAATATCTGAATGAGGCATTCCTAACATAGTCAATTTTATTTCTAAAAAAACTAACTTTTTACTGTTTTAAAACCAAAATCCGAAGTATCATGAAGAGTTATTTTGGCATGTTGCAACTATCTTGCAATTAATGACGTCATATTTACATCAAAAAATTTGCCGGTGATCTATTTTCGTATTGCAGGACCACCTACTAATATAAATTCAATACCAAGCTTCATGTTAATTGTATTTTTTAACGTTAATATGTATTATTAATTACAAATTTATGATTTAAATGTCACTTTTCCTTTCCGTTAGGAAAAATCTATGACGTGACACGACGTCGCAATGAGTGCCAGAATAAGTGCTCATGAATATAATAAATATTAAACCAAACAACAAACCCATATCTAAATCTTCTTTAATTTGTTTTCTAAGAATTATAATCTCACATAATCTTTTTTGGTAAGACTATGTTGTAGACATAGTATATAAAAAATTAAGATTTCTTAATAAAAAAATTTTAACTTCAGTTCAACTTTTGCATTTCTATAAAATTTATGTTTGTCCTTGTATTAAATATTGTTCTCAAGTATGGAGAAAAGCATCGAAAACTACACTATCTGTTCTAAACTATATTCAAAAACAAGCTATTCGAATAATGATCCAAAATTGACTAATAACTTAAATACTTTACAGCAGGTCGATCGCAATCGACCGGTTGATTGCAAAGCAGTTTTTGATCGATCATAGCTGACAATAGACAAAATTGTTCAATAATTTGTATAATTTTATTTTTTGATTTATCAGAATTTTTTATAAAATAATCTAAAAAAATGTATCTAAAATTTATTTTTTTTTTAAATGAATAGAACTATAAATATTTTAGTATGCGCATAATCGTGTGCTCATAGGATTCCCCGGCGCTGAATTTGGGAATATTTTAAACAAGCGTTAGTATTTCACTTGTTTACTTGTGTAGTGAAGAATAGTTCGATTCTTGAATGAATGTGTTATTTTAAAAGTAAGTTGTTATAGGCCCTAACATGTTAAAACACAATTTCCTTAAAAAGTTCGCGTTTAAGAAACCGATCTGACAATTACTTCTAATTTTAAGAACGTCAATTACTGAATTAGAATTATACCAAGTAGTTAAATATTATTGAATTATTTAAATATAAACATGTAAATTAAAATTATCTAATTGTATACTTTTTTGCATTAAACTAAAAAAAATTGAAGAATTGAAACTTGATTAGTTGAAAGTAAGCTATATGTAATGTAAACCATTTTCTGACGGGGAATTTATAAAAAAAACTTTCTTGAAAATGTCAAATTCACTTTTTAATAATTTTAAAAATAAAACTGAAACTATTGCTTCAATTAAAGATCTACAATTGTTTTGAAATTCTGTGATGCAACGGACTGAAAAAATGAGTGAAACAATAAGAGAACAGTTTTATAACGACTTTAACAGTTGTTCTTGTTTTTCCCTTCAATTTGATAAATCAACAGACGAGACACAGCAAAATTGCTTATTTGTATGGTTTTTAGGAATTATACATCTAAAGAAGAATTGTTGAGTATGATTTCTTTGAAAGAAAAGACTAAAGGTGTAGATATATTCATCTCATTTAAAAAAATTCTCATTAATTTAAAACTACCACTTTTTAAATTAGTTTCAATAACAACAGATAGAAAAAAGCAATGATAGGCCGCATAAATAGATTTGTAGCTCTATGCCAAAATGATGACAAATTCCCAAGTGATTTGAGCTACTACTGCATAATTCACCAAGTGTTAGCTAGCAAATGATTAAATACAAAAGAAACAACACACATAGCGTTCAAAATTGTTAATTCTATTTGAGAACTTTTCCTAAAACGGCGCACAGTGGGGCAGAGCAACCATTTTTTTGGCAAAAAATCTGAAATTTATAAAACTAGTCCAAATTAAGCTTGTGATTACAAAAAAAAATAATTAAAAAAATTATTAATAAGTTACGGTAGTTTTTAAGGGATGAAAGTAGTAATGGCATAATAAAATTCTGAAACTTTGGATTCGTATAGACTTTGACCTACAATTTAACAGTGAAACAAATCTCTTGGATAAAATAAAGTATTTTTTAGGGTGGCAAAAACCAAAAAAACATGATAAAAATCCTACAACATTCCGTTGTTATGAGCTTAGTGCGCTCATTACCTACTTGATAAGCACCGTTCTTTCTCTATGTTTTTAGCCAATTACTATATTTCATAACAAATCTAGCTTTGGTTTTCTTACATTCATTCATCCTGACTTGAATTTAGACTTAAAATATTTTGGTATATAGATCGTTTTTTAGAATACATTGACATTTCTTAAATTCGGTTTGTTAATAAATGAACTGATATTCAATTTAATTTTGTCCGGAACTTCTCAAAAACATTCATAAATTTTTTTTAGTTATGAACTTATTACCAGAAGTCGTTGAAACCAAGATAAATAATCATTTGTAAAATATGCTAAAATCAAAAAAGACAGCTATATAGTTAAGACGATTTTGACCGCTACCTTGATTTATGGTATTTTAACAAAAACGGCAACTTTGGCGTCATTGCTGTTTCTGCATATTATTAGATTATCAATTTATGTTTTCACCAGTACATTCAGAAAGAGGATCAAACAGTGATGTGTCAAAAGATTTTAATCAAATAATAGTTAGAAAATAGCCGAAAAAATCATCAAATATAGAAATAAATACGATTTTATGTACTTTTGAACGCATTTTGTTACTATTTGCAAGTATAATTTGTCAAAAAATACTACGACATATTATAGTTTGATCCTTTCTAAATGTACTGAAAAAAAAATTAAATCAATTATCTAATAATATGTAGAAACAGCAATGACGTCAAAATTGCCATTTTTGTTAAAATACTACAAATCAAGGCAGCAGCGGTCGGTATGCTTTTAACTGTTAAAACTAAAATCACAAAAAACCGCAAAATTTTAAAATGTACCCTAATTCTACTATGACTACACATTTTAACCATGTAAACAAAAGTGCTCGATCTAGCTCGATACACAACTAAAAGTTTACCTATCTCTGCAAACACACTATTTTGCAGAACGATATACAATGATAACTTCTGTACGTTTATATTTAAGTGTTACTACTTTTTCACAAAACAAAAATTACTGAAAATATAATACATATCTGAGGTTGACTGCTCCATGACAAAAAAGTTAAATTTAGAGCGAATTAAGAAAAAAACACAGTCTTAAAAACTCACTCAAATAATTGTTTTGAATACAACGTTAAACGCGATCTTTAAAACCTATTTTTCTCAACTGCAGCAAAGGCCAAGAAAAGCGTTATCGGTTCTGACACACGCACATTTTTACAGTCCCAAGTGTTGGCTACACTAGGCCATAAAGACAAATATGTTTAATGCACTTTAATTTTTGAATTAATACCAGCTTTTAGAGTAACTGACCCCACTGTGCGGCATCTCTTCTAATTTCAACTTGATGAAGGACAGCCAGAATTATTATTACATACCGATGTAAGGTGGCTAAAAAATGTGCAAATATAAATGATAAAACTTGGCTCAGTGATTTAGCGTTTCTTACAGATTTTACTGCCAAGTTAAGTAATTTTTAATTTAGAATTGCAAGGAAAAAACAAAACAATCATTAAAATAATCTGAAGCATTAATGCATACAACACAAAATTTATTATGCTAATAGAAGATCTTTAACAAAACAATTTGAATCACTTCTTAAATATGTCCGATCACCTACAAAAACATCAAAACTGTAGTAGATATTAAGATTTTGAAAAAGTTAAAGATATTGTGCAGTATCGGTCTTTTCTTTTTACTTTATATTGAAAAGAACGTGTTAGAAAATAAAATTATAACTCTACAAACTGATCTAATTTTACAAGCCAGAAAACTTGAGGATAATTTTTTGAAATACGTCAATCAAAAAATGTATCCCAATATCACCAAATGTAGCAAATACATCTACTCTTGTTTTGGATCCACATACTTATGTGAATTGGCTTTTTCATATTTAAAGACTAAACATCGTTCCCTACTTAGGGATTCTTATACTCAAGATACATTAACATTATCTTTGTCCGAATACACACCAAATTATGTACGCTTGGCTAGAGACATGCAGACATAGACTTCTCATTAATAATTAGATTATTAAATAAAATTTATCATTAGCCACATCTGATTTGTTATGACTACTTTTCTATTAATAAATATTATTAATAAAATATGATGTTAGTTTAATACCTCCTCCCCCATTATCACTCATTAGTACACCAGCCGCATGTCTGAAGTGTTAAACATCAAGACTTTAGTAAGAAAATTGCAACACATTTTCAAGAAAAATAGTTGATCATATGTATAAAGAAATTAGCCAGCCCTGCTTTACAACACAGGCGTAATGTTGCAGATCTTTGCATTTTCTATAGATATTTTCATAAACAATGTTTAAAAGAAATACAAGACATAATGCCATTTAAACAAATATTTACTCGTAGTACAAGACTTCCTAAAAATTTTAACAAATATTTATTGGCAGTTCAGAGATGTTAGACCAAAACATTTAAGAGAATCTTTTTTTAATGTACTCAACACATAGAATAAACTTCCAAATTTAGTATTTCAAATAAATTAGTTTCCATTCTATGAAAAGAGGATTTAAAATTGGAAGTGACCACTACTTGCTTAATGCAGATATAGTCTAAAAAAAAACAATTAGAAATAAAGACAAAAACGAGAAAAAAACAAATGTCAAAGTAATAAAAGCATACAAATTAAAAGAAGTAGAAATAGCACAGAAATATAAAGAAGAAATAACATAAGCAATAAATGAGCTACCACAAGTGGAAAATCAAAGTATAGACAAAGAGTGGGTAACGCTAAAGACAATTTTAACTGTTGCAAAACAAGTATGTGGCACAAACAAACAAAGTAAGTACAAGAAGTAAACAGCGTGGTGAATAACTGAAATAAAAGAACAAATTAAAAAAAAGATAGAGATATGACAGAAATACCTAAATAGAAAAACGCAAGACAGCTACAAAAAATACAAGAAGGAAAAAGCAAAAGCTAAGAAAATAATCCTATCAGAAAAACAAATGACTTTGGAAGAAATTGGGAGCCAAATAACAAAAAATGCGAAATATAACTAGAAGATTTTCTACAAGACAATAAAAAACCTCAGGATGAGAAAAAAGACAAATATATAAAAATAAAAGATGATTCAGGAAAACTACTAACGACAGAAAATAAGGCAACGAAAAGATAGAAAACATACTTCTACAAACTATTGAATAAAACATATAAACCAAATAAAGAAGAGAATAACCAAACGAATAAAAATACCGAAACCAGCTTTGGTCAAATAACAGAAGAAAAAATAGAAAAAATAATTAATGATCTATGAAATGGAAGATCTCCAAGAATTGATAAAATAACATTTGAAATGTTCAAATGCATGGAAACCGGCAGAAGAAATATGTTAAGAAGCTTATTTAATAGAATATGAAAAGAGAAAAAAATACCAATAAGGATAATTGTGCCCATTTACAAATCAAGCCAGAAATCAGAATGCAAAAACTATAGAGCCATAACTCTAATTGGTACCATGTCTAAAATGTAAGAAAAAATCGTAGAAAAAAAGATAAGGCAAGAAGTAGAAAAGAAAATATTGAAAGCACAGAGTGGCTTTAGACCAAGGAGGTGTGTACACGATCATATATTTACACTTAAAACGTTATTATAATATTAACAAAACATTAGAAAAACAGAAGACAATGTTCATAGCATATGTGGATTTAGAAAAAACGTTCGACAAAGTACTACGGACCAAAAATTGGAAAAGACTAAGAAAAATGAAAGTTGGCAATAAAGTAATTAGAAGAGTTCAAAGCATATATAAAGAGATGCAAATAGTAATAATATCTCAGAGCAGAAAATAAAAAGAATTTAAGTAATTAAACACCAAGCAAGAAGTGAGACAGGGGAAAATTTTAAGCCCGCTATTATTTATAATACACACAGACCAAGTAATTAAAAAAATAAATAGCAAAACGAGACCTGTAAACATTGGGCACAGAAATATGCAAACAATACAAATACAGCAATGTGCTATTGCAGATGAAATGCAATAATAGCTAAAAAACAAGAAGAACTACAAGAGAAACTGAATGTATTAAACAGAGTACTCACAAAACACGGGATGAAGATAAATATTAAAAAAAACAAAAATGATGGCAATATCAGCAAACGCAGTAAAACATAAAAAATATAAAAATAAAAAACAATACAATAGAACAAGAAAAACAATATAAATATTTGGGAGTAATTATACAAGACACAGGACAAGATGCAGACATCAACAACAGAATATGTAACACAAACCAACTTTACCACTCTCTAAGCAAACATATAATAGAGAAAAGAGAAAAGTCAAAACACTAATATTAGAGTGTACAAATCTATATACAGACCAGTACTAACAATCGATAGTAAAACGTGGGTATTAAACAACAAACAAATAAGCAGAGTACAAGCAGTAGAAATAAAATATCTGAGAAGAGCGTATGGAGTCACCTTACTGGGATGGTGAGTGAAATTTTCAGGGTATCTTTTACACATATAATAGCACGTTTTTATTCATATTTGAAAAAAAACCGTCATCTTGTTTTAAAAAAAACTGTCTTTTAAAGTTCTGCAAAATTTTCAAAATTAAAAGAAAAAAAAAATTGGCTGTAAAAGAGATTCTTTGGACAATTTTGATAATAAAATGTACAGTTTTTTCTTAAAAATGCAACCCTGAGAACATACAAACAATCAAAAAATGTAAAAAAATGCAAAAAAATTGTTTTTTTTTTTAATTCTGATTGGTTATTACTTAAAAATAGCTTAATAAAAAAAATTCAAAAAATCACAAAAACAAGTCTCATGTAGAAAATAACAATTTCAGTGGTTTTAGCAAAAACAAATTTTTGTTTTGTACACTTGACTTGGTCATATATTATTATTTTCAACTTGTATTTTTTTTGTTTTTTGTTATACTTTTTTTCTATTTGTACTTTATCGGTGTTTTCGTGTAACCGTATTTGGAGTGTTGCGTTGTTATATATGTGTTTTATTAGGTTTTCATATCGATTTATTACTACTTGTGAGAAAAGTTTGTATATTTGGGACATCAGATTTATGGGTCAATAGTTCTAAGATTTTCTTTGTCACCCTTCTTGTATATCAATTCAACAATTATTAAATAATGTTGCTATTTCTGGTAAGATAACATCTTTACCACATTTTAGCATTTCCGCAAGTATTTCATCTTCTCCTGCAGTTTTCTCATTTTTCATTAGACTAGGGCATTGTTTATTTCTTTAAAACTTGTTTTCCAAATGTGTTTTGTATTATGGTGTCTTTTGTTCTAACATTTTACGGTCAGTTTCAGTAGATTTGCTACTTTTGTTTATTTTGGTTCTTTCCAGTTTTTGATTTATATGTACTGTGGCTCTTACTAAACGGTGGTTACTTCCCGTGTTAAATCGGTTTAGTACATTAACATCTTGTATTATGTTTTTTTTGTTTACTTAGGATTTAATTAATTTGGTTTTTTTGTTTTCCCATCTAGGGTTATGCAAATCCGCTTCCTGCTTTTTTTTTCGTAGAATGTATTTGAGTAAAGTTTTTCATGTTTTAGAAAATTTAACATCATTGTTCCTCTTTCATTTCTAGTGCCAAATCCAGTTGTCCTATATAGTTCCTTATCCTATCTAACTTTTGATCTACTTTGCAGTTAAAATTTCCCATCGAGAGCAACTAGTACATGTTGAGTTGTACGTTTGGATAAACCTTTTGTTATGTCTTTGTAAAATTCTTGAACGTCTTCATCTTGGTAGCTGTTTGTGGGTGCGTATACTTTCATGATTTGTAAAGTTGTCCACTTATTAATTTTATGAGTAATATATACTACTCTGTCAGACACTGCCTTCATTTTGTGTATAAGTATATTTCTTTCGTTGATATCGATCTAGCATTATACGTTGCAATGTAAAACTTAGTTTGGTAGCCTGTCCGTGCCCAGGTATTCTTTGCACCCTGTGGTTTTGTATTATATCGCCCGTTGCTTTAAGCGAGGATTTTCCGGCTGCTGGGGACTGAGAGCCTTTGTTTTCCGTTTGGAATCATATTTAGGGTAACAGCTGTAAACCACCACGCTGGCTAGGAGAGTTGGTGATACTCTTATACCACTCTTAAAAGCAGAGGTTGCTTTTTCTTTCTTCGCTTTTGCTGCCGTTGTGGTCTTCATCCGTATCCCTGGGCAAGGGAAAGCGTTATACCCCGCTATGCTGGGTCACCAAAAGAACTTGGCTACCGTGTCTTACCCTTGCGACGCTAACGCATCTGTCGGAATTTGTCCAGATAGATTTCAGAGTAAAAGCTCTGGTTTTCCTAGACCGGGTTAATGACAGCAGTTTACCTGTTGTCAAAATTCTTATTATATAAAAAACAGTTAAAAATTGCTTAATATTGCATAACAAAATTTTTTTTTTAAATTTGAACAAGTGGAACTATATTTGTTAAAACTATAACATTAAAGACAAAATTTAAGAAATCTGTAAACATTGACCTTAGTTATAAGTCTTGGCGTATAAAAAGTTTGCAAATTTATTTTAGTTTGTTTAAATTATAATATTTTTTTTAACTTTTGGTTACACTAAATACATATCATAAAAGTGTATTAGGTTACTAAAAATTGTCCACTTTGTAAACGTACATAAACTAATTTAATACATAGTATACACATTCATATTCTTATCAATAAAATACAAGCAAAAACAGCCAAAGCTAGGGAAGCTATTAAAAGTATAATTCAGCAGTCAAAAGTTATTCACACATATATTGAAAAAAGTCTTAAAAGTGGGTAATACAAAGTTCATTGACAGTAAAGCCATCAAAGTAATGATAACTGTAAACTGGCAGTTAAAAGCTTATAGTTACAAAATAACTTCAAAAAATTGTCAATCATATACAAGCCAGTTGTGCCTTAAAGTTCTATGCAGAGCACATTAGAGATGCAGTTATAAACACATTGGTATTAGAGTATAATTTGGAATTGAGTTGATTAAGTGACTCGTATTATGATATACTATGTATTGATGTTATGATGTTGTTGTACCCTATGCTAGAGAAAGTTTTTATGTTTGCTAATTTTACAAAATATATTAATAATTATATGCAGGTTCAATTTTCAATAGTTGTATAAAAAACAAATTTTAATAACTAGGCATAACACATCAGAAGTCAAAACAAAACAAAAAGCGGTTTAGGTCTAATTAAAAATGATTTGAATCATAACAATAGAATTATACAAATTGATAATTGTGTATGAGTGTATTGTGGATTATATTATTATAAATTTGTGCATCAATTTGGAATAGATCTAGAAAATTATAACTGGGACCTGAATTACATTTAGCTATATCTGTGCAAGTTTCATTTAAATGAGCGCTTGTGCATCAATCTGTATTAAACTTATCGGGTCTAAATAAATAATTAGATTGCTGCAAAACTACTGTGGATTGTGTGTAAAATAAATTAGTGCATCAATCTGTAAAGAGATAACAACGGTTGAGGAGAAATGTAGTCTCCTTAACCAAAAACGTGGGAAAAACACCCTCCACACATTCTCAGGTTAATCTTAAAACTGACCTGACCAAACTAGTTTTGGCAAATACGCCAAAACAAATAGATAAGGATCAGTCTGGTCCGAGTAAACGGAAGAGGGATAGACCTTCTTCCAGCAACGGTGACAACAAATCTAGTTCGGCATCAGAACTTTCTGTTGTGGATAGTGAAAGTAATAAAAGTAGAAGAAGAAGGAAACCTGGCAGGAAAAAAAGCAGACCACTCTCCTAGCTGTAGGCCTACTATTATGTTTTTTAATTAAGTGTTGTTTTGTGTTGGCACTGCAGTCCTTTACAACTGCGGTGTTATTTGTGTATTTGTATTGTTCTGTTTTAAGGTTCTAGTACATTTTTTTGTCTTTGATGTGATATGTGATATTAGTTTTAAGTTTTATTTATTGTATGGTTCTGGCATCAAAATCTTTTATAACTCCGATATCATCTGTGATATTTATTTTAAGTTTTATGTATTTTATGGTTCTAGCATTAGAGTATTTTACAACTTCAATGTTATCTGTGATATTAGTTTTAAGAATGTATCTTTTGCCTTGTCTACATCCAAACATCAAAATTTTTTTACAACTTTAGTGTTTTATTTGTTTTGTGTTAACTTATTTTAATAATAATTTATTTCATAATTTATTTTACATATTTAATAGTTATCTAAAATTAGAGAGACAATAATACAGTGGAACTGCAACGGTTGCAAATGCAGCTGTTGTGAGCTAAAGATGATCCTGGTAAAGCACATGTTTTTTTTCGTGTGCCTACAGGAAACGCACTTTAAGCCCCAAAAAAATTTCAATCTTGCCGGGTGTCCGAGCCAAAAGTAGAGTCGTTATTTTTCTGAGAGAAAAATTACCGTTTACGGAAATAACCCTCAGAACTACACTCCAGACAACCGCGATCGGGCTTACCATACCAATAAAAACCACAATTTGCAACCTGTATCTTCCCGAGTTCGATTGGGCTCTGGAAGATATACAAGAACTTATTTTGCAGTTTCCACAGCTCTATCTCTTAGTGGTCGTTTGATAGAGGATTTTCTCAATTAAAGCGACGCTGTCCTCTTCAGCAAGGGTTCCCCTACACACTTTGGAAGTAGGAGAACACATTTTTTGGTAATTGATTTGTCTTTATTGTCTCCTCGTTTAGCCACACGTCTATTGTGGCATGTATTAGATGACCTTTACGGCAGCAATCACTTTCTCATCGTAATTAAAACCATCGTCAAACGGGTCAGACAGTCCGTCCCCCATAGATAGTGTCTCGACCGCGCAGACTGACAAGGTTTCCAAGCCAGTCTGGTTCCACCAGAGTCAAATGATGAGGATGTCGAGACCGCCGTTAAAGTTTTTACTAAATGTATTGTCCAAGCAGCAGAAGTGTTTATTCCAAAGTCCAGCGGTCAGCTGGCCGGTCTGTCGGTTTTTTGGTTGAACGACAAAGCTCAAGTAGCCGTCGAAGAAAATAAAAAAAACTTTTAATTGTTTCAAAAGAACTCGCAAGAAAACATGATTGTTTTCAAGATGAAACGCGCCGTTGCACGGCGCAAAATTTTTGTAAGCAAGCAACGATCATGAGAGAGCTACAAATTAATGATCACGCCAACCACTTTGGTCGGCAAAGTGTGGAAAAAGTGGAAGCCGTATAGGGAAAGAAATTTCCATCTCTGGTTCTCATCCTTATTGTCGACAAAGCGGCCAAAGTAGCAGACGCATTGGCAACTCAATTTACGTCTGCCAATAACTCTCAAAATTACAGTAAAAAATTCCTGCGTCAAAAAGAACAGTTAGAAACTCAGTTAAATTTCTCTTTCCTGGATTTTTTGCCCTACAACTCCTTTTTTTTTTCTTTAAATAAATTGAAAACGACAATTAACGGTATGGGTACCTCCTCCGCACCAAGTCCAGACAACGTGCCTTATCAGGTTATCTGGTAACATCTTTCCCGCATGACGGAGCGGTTGCTAGAAATCTACAACCTGATATGGGAAAGCGGCGTCTACCCGGAATGTTAGAGAGAGGCTATTATCCTGTCGTTGTTAAAGCCGGGCAAAGATCCAAACAACGTCAACAGCTACAGACCAAATTTACTTACCTGCTGTCTCAGTAAATTTTTAGAAAAAATGGTCAACAACCGTCTGGTGTGGATGCTGGAAAGTAACGGTCTTTTGGCTAAATACCAGGCGGGTTTTAGACAAAATTACAGTACCGTTAATCATTTAGTCTGTTTAGAAAATTCCATCCAAGACATCTTTCAACAAAAAAACCTCGTAGCGGTGTTTTTCGACTTGGAGAAGGCGTATGACATGACTTGGCGTTATGGTATTTTGCAGAAACTGCACGCATGGGGATTCAAAAGCCGTATGCCTCTTTTTCTTAAATGTTTTATGCGCGATAGCAAATTTAAACTATGGGTGAGAACCACAAACTCAAAGACATTATGTCTCAAAAACGGTGTTACCCAAGGGTCGACAATTAGCGTTACTCCTTTTGCAATTGCGGTAATCAATATTGCAGCTTCTGTGGTTACACCTGTAAAGAAATACTTGTACGTCGACGATTTGGTGATTTACATGGCGGGAGATACCATTCACGACATAATACGTCAACTCTAGATATAGACAAAGTGGACAGAGAAACAGAAACGAGAGGTTCTTGCTTCTCTACGACAAATTTTTGCCGCCTCAGACGACCTCACCGGGACCCCGCGTTTGTCTTGCAAAACAGTACGTTTCTTATGGCACGTGCTCAATAGGACCTTATCGTTTCGGACACATATTGATGAAATGGTCACAAAGTGCAAAAAAGCCTTGAACGTAATAAAGTGTTTAGCCAACATCAACTGGGGTGTTGTGGCTGTATAAAGCCCTGTTTTGTCCAGGATTGACTACGGCTGCGCGGTATACTTATCCGCCAAAAAATCTCGGTTGAAAACACTAGACGCAGTTCACAACGAAGGCATTAGATACGCCACAGGAGCATTTTGACTCTGGCTGATGCTGAGGGTTATAGCTCGTCTTGATCTGACCTCCTAGAGCAAACGAGAAACCCGACGTCTTGAGAAGCAAGTTTCTTGAAATTGTTGTTGAATACCTAGACTCTCCGCGGTTGTATACGGGCGGTTAGAAAACGGATTAAATGGTAAAAAGTGCCTTTGTCTCTTCCTAAAGAAACCTCCGTATACACCGCAGAATTACATGCTTTACATAAAGCCCTGCTAAACTGGGAGACGTCATCTTACAGTTCGTTCCCCTTTTGTTCCGATTTGCTGAGTGCGATTCTGAGTATACAGTCTATGTACTAGGTTGATCCGTTATTCCAGCTCGTACAAACTTTGATATTCCGCCTGGCCGGGTTTGGACAAAAAGCTATCTTTGTTTGGACACCGGGGCATGTGTTTATCGAGGGCAACAAGCTGGCCGATAAAGCCGCGCTTCAGGCGACTGACGCGGATCCTACAAACAACATTCCCGTAAGACCCAATAATCTCAAAGGATACGTCATATCGAAGGTCATCGAGGATTGGCAAAAAGTATGGAACGGTTTTAAGAGCAAATTATAGAAATTCAAGTTCTCCGTGACTACCTGGAAGTCGCCGTTAGATCTCAACAGGAGAGAGGAGGTCGCCCTATGTTGCTTGCGCATAGGTAATACTAACTTGACCTCTTCGTATCTCCTGATCGGCGACAAACAACCAGCATTCCAAACATGTCACAACTCTCTAACGGTAAAGCACATTTTAGAAGAATGCTGAGCCTACCTTCCCCACCGTAATCGGCTCAAGATTTCTAAAAACGTAGCGTTTATTTGATCAAATAGAGAGAAGTCTATGGGAAGGTGCGTCTAGTTTTTGAAAGACGCAGAACTCTTCAAACAGGTGTAACCAAGTTTTGTGTTGTTTTGTAAAAATTTTGGTGTTAATTTATTTATTTATTTTTATTGATTAGTTTGTGTTATTGAGTTGTTTAAAGCATCGTAGTCTTTTACAACTTTGGTGCAATCTGTGATATTAGATTTAGTTAGATTTTAAGGTCCGGTATTAAAGCATTTTACAGCTTCGATGTCATTTGTGATATTAGTTTAGGTTGTGATATTAGGTTTAGTTAGTTTTTAGTATTTAGGGTCTGGCATCAAAGCATTTTACAGTTTTGGTGTCATCTGTGATATTAAGTTAGGTTAATGTATAGGTACTAGATCAAAGTCATGTACAACTTGGTTGTCAGTTGTGATAGTAGGTTCTTTAATATTAGTTTTAAATTTTGTTTTTAATTTTAGCAGCTGTGATATTAGATTTAGTATTTATTTATTTTTTTAATACGAATTCACAGAGAGAGGACGTGTTTTGGTTGCGGCCAATAATCATTTCGCAATAAACGGAACTTATCGCTAAGACCAAAGGTGAATTATTAAAACAGTAAAGATAAAATAGTGTGAGCAGAAAATAAAGTCGAACAGTGAGAAAAAAAAAAGTGGAAGATAAAGATAATATAAATTCCAATAGAATATATTTGCCAGTCAGTGAAGAACAGAGTGCGACATACACCAGGATACCGGGCTAGAGAAAGACGGATCCAAGTGGTACAACACGCTACAATATACAAATCAACGAAATCCAGAGGCGTACGCATTTTATTTTATTTTATTTTATTTAAATTACACAAATAAAATTAAAACAACATAAAGAGCTTGAAACAAGTTAAATTGAAAACGGAAGTTTAAACAAAAATTTAATTACAACCAAATGAACAAAAGAACAAGAGAAATAGACGTACAAGAATACCAAAGTATATCTAGCAGAAGTAAAAAACCATACATGGGAGTAAACAAGCAGTATATAAAATAGAATAAAAGACTACTATCCAAAAAAAAAAAAATGGAAGAATTAAAGGAAATGATCCAAGCAATGAGGCTTAAGATGGATGAAAATATGGAGGAAATAAAACAAGAAATAAGAACAATAAAAATGGAAATGGAGAAAAAAGAAGAAATGTGGAAAAGAGAACTGAAGAGCCTAACAAATAGAATAGAAAATATCGAAAAAAAAGCAGAAAAAGAAGAAAGAATAAAAAAGAAAAATAACATTATAATAAAGGGATTAAAAAGGTCACAGAATACAGAAGAAGAGATTAAACATTTGTGGATCTTGAAAAAGCGTTTGACAGAGTGCCTCGAAAACAACTATGGAACATATTGGAAAAAAGAAAAATAAACGAACAACTAATTAGATCAATAAAAAGTGTATATAGAACCACAAGTAATTACATCAGAACCGGAAAAGAGACGTCGGATGAATTTATTACTACACAAGGTCTAAGACAAGGAGGAGCTTTAAGCTCACTGCTATTTATAATCTTTCTGGATGATATACTAAAGAACTTAAATGGCAAAACAAAGAAATTGGAAATTGGATATCATAAGCTAGGAATAACAACAATAGCAGCATGTGCATTTGCGGATGATTTAGCGATAATTACCAAAAATGAGGATGATATGCAACATAACATAGACATATGGAACGAGGAATTAAGAAAACATAACATGACAATAAACATAGACAAAACAAAAATCATGATTGTATCAAAAACAAACATTAAAACAAAAATAAAATTAAATGGAGTAGAAATAGAGCAAGTAGAATCATTTACGTACCTAGGAGTAACGCTAAATAATAAAGGAAATATGGAACATGAAATTAACAAAAGAATCCTGGCAACAACCAGAAACTACCACGCAATAAACAAGGTGATTCTAAACAACAAACAAATCTCAAAAGAAACAAAAATGACATTATATAAAACAATATACAGACCAACTTTAGTATACGGAAGTGAAACATGGGTATTGAATAACAGAGATAAAAGTAAAATACAGGCAACTGAAATGAAATACTTAAGAAGAGTAGAAGGAGTAACAAGAATGGACAAAATAAGAAACGAACGGATAAAAGAGAATCTTCAAATAGAAAGTATACACAACACAATAGACAAAAAACAATTAGCATGGTATGGACACCTAGAAAGAATGCCCGAAGAGAGACAAACAAAGCAAGTATGGAACTCAAGGATAATAAAAACAAAAAAAAGAGGAAGGCCTATGAAGACATGGGAAAACAACGTAGGAGAAATATTAAACAGAAACAATCTGAGCTGGCAAGAAGCAAGAACAGTAGCAAAGAACAGAAGCAAATGGAAAGAGCAAATAAACAACTTAATTTAAGAACAAGAGATGAATCTCGACACCCGAAAGGGTAAAAGAGATGTAAAACGATAATATATATATATTTATTTATTTATTTATTTATTTACCCAATTCAATGTGTCGTTTTGTCTCTTTAGGTCTATAACCTGAGGTTATTATTATTAAAATAAAATAAAAAGCTAATGACTTTAGTAGTCGACGCTAAAATACAAGTAAAAAAAAATAAAGTTTTTAATAAGTAAATTTAAATTGTTGAAACTTTGTTGTATAAGTTGTACTAAAATTTAAACAATAATAATAATAAGCATTCTTTATTTTACACTAAACTACAAATACATAAAGCGTACTACAAATATAAAAAAATGTTTAACCTAATATACATTATTTATATAAACTATAAAAATGGAATGGAGGTGGCCGTTACTATGTGATGGTTTATTATAAGATAAATAAAGCACATTTACTATATATGAGAAGTGGTAACGCAACGCCCCTTACTAAGAAAAACGTTGTTGGAGAACTGTAGTACAGTTAAACCCTACACGGACAGGCAACTGCATTTTTGGCGCGTTTTATTTGAATCAGATGGCCAAAACAAATTTATCATTTAAAATTAATAAATTTTGTATTTTATGTATATTGCCTTTTTATCTAGTAAAAGACACATATACTTGTGTATTAGGGTATGCACCCAACATCAGTGTGCTAGCATCTCACTGGTCAGAGAGACAATTTACATAAAATTACAATAACTATTAAACAGTTTCAGCCTTATGCATAGTTTCTTAGTTAGTATGATACTATACCGTTACTAACTAGTATCTACTTACACCATACTAAATGTGTCTTATGCATAGTTGCTTTTTAGTATAATTTAGTTAGTAGCTACTAACAATACGCTTTGGCAACACAGCATTATGTGACATGAATTTCGCTTATTGTTACATTTTTGCGCAAAAATAAAAAGGTTTTGCACAAAAATAAAGATTTAATAATGATTGTAGAACTTGTAAATAAAAACCTAATTAACAAAATTGATTTGAATTGAAAAAAAAAATGCAAATGTATAAATATATTTTTGTTTTGATTTAAAATGTAATTTATTAATATCTAAAATAAATTATGCATTTATTGCAATTGCACAAAAATTAAGGCCACACACAATTAATTACTTTTAAGCTATAATAATTTTAAAGTATTATTAATATTAATAAACTGTTATGTGTAATCAGAGTAAGTTTTAAAGAGTCAATATGTACAGCATCAGATGTGTTTGCTGCTTCCATTAATTTTTATAACACGATTTAGGATGTGCTGCCATCTTACAGAAATAAACTAAACTAATTTAATTATTAAAATAAATAACGTTAATTTATTTTATTAATTATACTTGACGCAACTACTACATTTTTGTGCTGATATTTAAATATTACCATACATTGCAATAAATAAAGCAATTCGTCATTAAATGATGATAAATATTACAATATTTAAAACTGACAGTTGTGGGTTATATTTACAATGTATTTAATTACATGCAAAACAAGACAATCTGGCTACTAACGTTTTAGTTGACAACTAAGCTTAGTAGCGTTTTAAATATTACTATGCATACGATCAACAGTAATATTCAGCTAGTAGCACCTTAGTAACTACTAAATATAACTATGCATAAGGATGTATATGTTTAGTAATGTGTGAAAGATAGTAACGCTTTGCCATATTTGTCAATATGGTCTTTTTAAAAGTATGAAGTATGAAGAATGCTATCATCTGCAAAATTATGAATAAAACTTGCAATTTAAGCAGTCTGTAAACATTGACTTTAATTATTTGCGGCTTACAAGTTTCAAAAAAAACTAAATTTAGTAGTTTATTCCATGAATTAATAGTACGGTTAAAAAAATTTCTCTTAAAAGTTTTGGTCCTACATCCACGCGGCTGCTGATTGAAAAATCCTGAATTCCGGTTAGTTATTATCTCTAGCTTTGTCTGCTTAAGCCTCTGGTTGTCACATAATTTAATAATATATATTATAAAAAGCAAAAAAATAATAAGAAGAAAACATGCGTTCATCCCCTACAAATAAAATAAAATTAGCAACACTCTGGTTCTTTAATTTTTACAATCAAACACACAAAATAATAAATATAAGTTGTCAAATATTACCTTGGTGTTATGTGGCCTTTTGTATTTACAATTTTGGGTCCATATAATATCCAAACTTACAATTTGTTGAGCACTTTTAATTTACAAAAAAGTGACTTAACGCACTGATAAAATTCCACTTAAGAATTAATATACGAATAATTTCGGTTTCTGCGTATGGACTCATGTAAAAAAGACCGATTTATTTATTTTTCAAATATTTATGTACAATTTAATTGCAAAAAATAAACTCTTAAGACTGAATGTACAGTACATTCCATAAATCTTCCAAAAATGTTCCCAATGCTACTTAACCGTAAGTGGCTTAAGCGGGGTTTATGAGTAGAAATAGTAATAAATTTGTCAATGTTACAACTACGGCAATCATATTTATAAATTTGTTATTTTAACAACAAATGATTGGTTGTCTGCCTTACTGCATATATTGTTTATTATTTGTACATTCTTATCTAGTCACGCCGTTCTCTTTTAGGGTAGGCAGTAACAATACAATAGCCAACAGTTTGTCTCCACGTTTTTCTGTTATCACACTTATTTTGCTTTAGCAATATCCATACATCTGGTAATGCATGCTCTCTTGTTCTTTCCAGCGCAATGAAGCAAAAAATTAACTTAAAGCGGGACAAAGAAAAGAGTCTCAGTAACTTTTCCAAAAAAAGTGCAAAATAAATTAGTGTTAAAAGTTAATTAAACAAATTTAATTAGGCGTAACAAAAAATTTAAAACGGCAACAATAGCAAAAAAAATAAAATTCGATAATTAAAAAATTGTTTTAATTATTCAAAACGTCGCAAATAATTCAAAATGACTAAAATGGTTAAGCGTAGTTTTAAATGGTTTTGTTGAGGTTGGTTTGTGTATGTTTGTTTAGTTGTCTAGTTATAAACTTTTGTATTTGCTTAGATTTAAACACCGGCTTAAAACAGGCATTAGAGATTTAATAAAATGTGTGTTGTTGGAAGTGAAGATGTAATAAATAAAAGTGTTGAACTTAAAATACGCTACTAATACAATTGAATAATAATAAAAATATAAATATAAAAAAATAATAAATTTGAAAGAAAGAAGACGCGGAGCCATCTTCTAAACGAGAAGACATAATTTATTAGATTAAAAAAAATAAGATTACACAGTCTTAAACAGAACACCATATCACCATAATCGATGTCATATTATATTTTATTATTACTTACTACGGCGGAATTTGCAGTGTGATAACAGGACGAGCGCATGGCTCGTCTTGTTATCACACCTATAATTATTAACTATTACATTTTAAATTAAAGAAATACTTTAGGAATAATAGGTAAAAGTAAATAAAAAAATGCTTTAAAGTAAAAGTATATATTTCCTTGTATTACAATTTCTAATTAAATTATATAAATAATACAATTAAATTAAATAAAAGCTTATTCTAATCCAATTTATTATTTTTAATTGTCCCTAACGTATTGTTTTCGGTCACTTTGATTTGCTTTTCGTTATGCATTCCATCTTTATCGGCATATTTATTAATATCTACAATAAAATTAGAAATTTTATAGTCTTCTATATTAATGTTTTCACTTTGCTTCTTCTTCAAATGTCTACTATAAGCATCGCTACGTGAAAATGTACATGAACAACAAACATTTAAGAGCATGACTGCCGACTGCTACCATATTTTCTGTATTCTAACAAAAACAGCAACTTTTGCGTCATTCTTATTTTTACATATAATTTGATAATCAATTAATTTTTGTTACTAGTACATTTAAAAAAGCCTTCTACAGATGTAATAAGTTATATCTGTAAAAAGCACTATTAGAGCCAAAACTAGTAATGTATTCGTAAAAATAAATTTGTGATAAAAAACATAGTAAAATGTTTTAATGTTTCATAAACATGAATTATCACATAGTAGAGGTCACAGCCATCAATTATATTAAACTATTATATGTGCAATTCTAATTCAAACAGACCAGTGGATGGGGGCATTGAAAAACTTGCTTATGTATTTTTTTCAGTTTCTATAACTTATTAGTAAGTCCTTTGATTGATAAATGAGAGTATAAAACCATAATTAATTAAAAAAAAAAAAAAAATAGTGAAATCAATCAGAAATTTTCCGTAGAATCCAAATATGGTGTCATTTTAAGTCTATACCCTGTCTATAAGCCGCAAAAACAATAAAACCATGTTTTTGTTCTCAAGTGTGCTGTGTGAAAAGAAACATTTTTTAAATTTTTTTTAACCGCCAAAGTTGACGTATTTTGATTTAAATTAATTGGAAAATATAAATTTGTTCGGTGTATTTGGATTTTAAGGGTTTAAAACTCAAATAATCTGCAAAATAGGCCTATTTTGCAACATAAACTTTTACAAATATACGTTTAACCGCGCTCAGAAAAACAATAACGTTGAACCAATAGGTTGTGATACTAGAATCATACAGTATACATGCTACAACAGCTGTAGGTTGATGACTTTAACGCTTTTGTACTTTTTACTAGTACTCAAGCGGTTTTTTAATTAAAAATTTAATTTAAAAAAAAAGTAAGTTAATAAGTTATATTATATTTTAAAATAAGAAACATAGATAAGTTCAAATTAGAAGAAATGCAATAAAGATTTAAATAACGTTAAAAATGCGGTTATTAATGGTTATAAAAGAAACACAAAAAACAAATTAAATTAAATTTAAATAAAACTAATTACACCTGCAAACAATGTAATAGAAATAAAGAAGCAGAAAGCAAAAAGGAAATGATAACACAAGAGACATTCTTTCTGATACATAATAAATGAATTTAAAAATATTTTTAAAAAAGACAGAAGGACACACAAATTATAGAAATATAACAAACAGAACAAATAAATAATGTAAATTAAAAAAAAAATGTAGGCTAAAACCACAAAAGAAAAAATAAACAAAATAAAATAATTTTTTTTTTTTAATTTTGGTAAAGCAGGAAGAGGCCTATTCGGTCTAAATAGTGGCCGTCATTTTGACCACACTAAAAAAATCTGACTTTGTAAAAAACTATAATCTAAGAATTAAAGCAAGATGTTTTTTTTTTAACTGGATTTTTTAGAATCTTTCTTTGCACTACACGTTGTAGCAAGATAACATGATTTATAAAAATCTTTTATCAAAAGACTATGCGTGTCTTTCCTTAAGGAACCCCAAAGAGAATTGTACGCGTTAATATCGCCTACTAAAAGATAGGGCTGTGAAAGCTTCAAAATAAGTTTTTGTATATTTTCCAGAGTCCAATCAAACTCCGAAAGATATAAGTTGCATAATGTGGCTTTTATTGGAACGGTAAGCCGGATTGCGATTGTATAAAGTTTAGTTCTGAAGAATATTTCCATAAACAATAAATAAATAAATAGGAACTTCACCTTTGGCTCCAGAACACTGCAAAACGTCATTTCTTGAGCATGTAAAGCCCCGAAGATTAAAAAATTTTTGGAGCTTAAAGTTTGTCTTTTATAGATACGTGCAAAAAAACATGAATTTTACTAGAATAATTTTCAGCTTACAATAGCTGAGTTTGCAACCGTTGCAGTTCTACTGTACTATTGTCTCCATAATTTTTACACAATTATTAAATTAAAAAATAATATAAGAAATAAATAACACTTAATAGACAGACAGCTATAAAAATAAGTTAACATAAACCAAATAAAACACTAAAGTTGTAAAGAGACATTAGTGTTTAGACGTAGACAAGGTAAAAGATAAATTCTAAGTAATATCACAAATAGCATCGAAGTTGTAAAAAACTTTAATGCCAGAACATTAAAATAAATAAAATTTAAAACAAGTATTACAGATGACATCGGAGTTGTAAAATACTGCAATGCCAGGACCATAAAATAAATAAAACTTAAAATTAATATTACAAATGACATTGGAGTTGTATAGTATTTTGATGCCAAAACCATAAAGTAAATAAAACATAAAACTAATACCACAGATGACATCAAAGAAAAAAAATTCTTTAATGCCAGAATTTTAATATGAAAAGATCAATACAAATGCAGTGCTAATACAAAAAAAACATTGAATTAAAAAACATAATAGAAGACTTATAGCTGGGAGCATAATCTGCTCTTTTTCCAGCCAGGTTTCCTTCTTCTTCTGCTTCTGTTACTGCCACTGTCAACAATAGAAAGTTCGGATGCCGAACTGGATCTGTCGACACCGTTGCTAGAAGAAGAATCATTCCGCTTTCGTTTACTCGGATCAAACTGATCCATATCTGTTTGTTTTGCCGTATTTGCCAAAGCAAGTTTAGTTAGGTCAGTTTTAAGACCAACTTGAGTATGTGTGGGTGCTTTTCCCACTTTTTTGGTTAAAAAACTACAGTTCTCTTCAACCGTTGTTGCCCCGGAGGATTTGGCGGGGCATGTTGGTTTTGATGATCGGTATTGGTACTTCCTCTGCTGCAAGAAGCTGAATGTATCCGCTTAGTGCAGCAATAAGAGGCGGTAAAAGTTTACTTATTAGCTCGTTTACGTCTACTGAGCTTTTCAATGCTGTCGTCGCTTTGGCGTATGATATTCCGGTTATTGTTGTAGAGATTGATACCAACTTACATGCTATATATATTTTGATAAATTGTGTTCTTCTTTATAATTGATGCACGTAATTGGCTGTTGATATTTGTTATTTTTATGCAGATGATTTCTACACGCGCAAATCTTCGCGGAATATATGGCCTAACTGCGAGGCTATAAAAAAACTCTTTCACGTTGGTGGGAAGTTATAAACGGTTGAACGTCAATATATGATTAAAGGTTTCTTCACGTTTTTTAGTCTCGCATGCAAAAAATGCGACACGCTTCAACTTACCCCTGACCACTTATGTTCTCAACAATTTTCTCCAATTAGCAGTTTAAAAAATCTAAACAGTAAACAATGCCTTTATAAGAGTTTAAAGTTTTATGAGCTGAGACTGTCACGTTCATATCTGAAATACGGTTTTATTTTAGAAGGAGACTGAGCGGTTGAAACTGTTTCTACAAAAAAGCCGTCTCTGACCCTAATAGATTTAGTATCACCAATCAGTTCATACTTGTTAAAAAAAGCTTACTTTATCAAAGTAGCTTTCTTCCCTGGTAAACAAGATAAACCAAAGAACAGGTCTCGCCTCCTCATTACTGGCACCAGTATTTGGCAATATAAAACAACCCAACCAGTTGCATCAACTTCCAAACAATTAACTTTTGCGCTACCGGAACATTTTTCTCCAACTCCGGTAGTTGACTGATTTGTGCTGATTTTAAAACCCTTGTCAGACATAACTGACAGCACGAACTCGGGGCGTGAATTAAATTTTAGTTCATTACAAAAATTTGCATTTTACTTACTGCCAGGTTAGGAATGAAAGAAAACAAAAGTTAAGGGTAGAAATGTACATGACAAAAAACAAGAGAAGATAACCAGGAATAGCTTTGGGTACATTTCCTTTGGCTTTTGCTTATTGATCTATCCGACATGGGTGGGTGGTTCGAGCAGAAGTTACTCAGCCCCCTGACTACAACAAAGTAGTACCCACAAAGGAAAGGCTAAATATTATTATTATTTCTGTTTATTTTTTTATTTTACGGAAAACTGCTTCGATAAAAAAATATGTATTCACGTTATTTTTAGAATTTTGCAGTATAGCCACATTTAAATTTCTGTTAGCTTCTTGATAGTTGTTTCCGTCAATGTCCGCAGCTTGACTTTGCATCAAAGACTTTTGGTGATGGTGGTGTAAATGATCTGTTTTATAGATATTTTAGAACTTTGTGACAATTTCAGCATTTACAGCATCTTGCTTAAAATTTACCATGCAAGAGTTTGTTAGTATACCAAACTTATTGGTAATCTAAGATTAGTCATTATAAAGCAATTAAAATTTTATATTTAAGACATATTAGTTAGACTTACATAAAATTTAGCATACAAAGTTTTGAATTTTTGCCAAATTCAAAGATAAAAACAGATAATAAATCATTGAAGAGTTGTCAAAATTTTGACATTTAAGATATATTGTTTAAATTTACATAAAATGTAGCATACATATTATTGTAAAAACATCAAAATTTTGATATTTAATATAATGTTTAGATTTGCATAAAATTTACTAAACTGTAGTTTTAAAGTTTGCCAATATTAACGATATCAAATAAAGACATACAAACCTTTATAAAAAGTTTATTTTCAGATGATGCCGTACTACAAAAGAGCAAACTTATGTTAGTTCTTATTAGGGTGCGTTTATGCTGCACATCGCCGCGCTGCTCGCCAAGATTGGCGCTGCCAGCTGCTCGCACATCGCCATTCAGCAGCATAAATGCACATCGCCGCGCTGCTCGCACCTCGCCGTTATTTAATTACTGTCGAGTTTTATTTTATTAATCAAATATTAATATATTATAGTTATTAATATAAGTTATATTATTGAATCAAAATATTTAATATAATTTATAATGTTAAAGAAAATAAATAATTAGTAAACAGATTCCAATATAAACTTGCGTACGTATTAATTGCTTATACAAATTCTTAACTTAAATTGCAAGTTAAGTATTATTTAATCTTGATTTGTGACAATCAATATGTATTTTTTTTAAATAAAATATTTTTATAATTAAATTATTAATATAAGTAAAAATATTAAGTTAAAATAATTAATTACTATGCCACTTCAGTAAAAATACAAACATTGCTTTAACAATTTCTTGCTTAATGCGGATTTATTTTAATTAAATTCTTCATAAAATTATTGTAAACGCAACAAAGTTTTGATAAATTAACACACTACATGCAAATAAAACTTCATTCTTTTAAATTGCATATAACCTCAACACGGTTTGAAGTAACATACTAATTAATTAAACTAATTAAATAAGTTTGATAATATAAATTACATTATGTTAACGTCTCACAAAACTGGCAATAAACGGACCAATCAGAGCGCTAGTTTGAAGATGTACGGCGATGGTCCGATTATAAAAAACAAACTATTTTGTTCACATCGCAGTGGCGTGGAATGTGGCGAGCAGCGCGGCGATGTGCGAGGTGCAGCATAAATGCTCCCATAAGATTATATAGGTTTGTTTCATCATCGCCACAACATCCCGGCGCCAATCTTGGCGAGCAGCCCCGGCGATGTGCAGCATAAACGCACCCTTAGACTAATAATCTATTACTTAAATTAAATGAGTAAAAATAATGGCATTTTCTATATTATAGTGCAAAACTTATACTAGTTCCTATTAGACTAATAATTTATTACTTAGATTAAATGAGTAAAAATAATGACATTTTCTATACTATAGCGTATGAATTTTTTTCTCAAAAATTATTTATTGTAATTTAGATATTACGTTTGTAAAGGCTATTGTTTATACTTTACACCATTATAATTATTATTAAAATTTAAAAAAATATAAAACATAATTCTATAATAATAATCTCTAAACACTGCCGTTAGTCAATAAAAATTAAACTGATTCAAAATAAAACTTTTGTTTTTTATTCTACAAATCAAAAAATGTTTGATTATTATTGATTATTAAATTTTAACTTAGATCTAATGCTAGTTTTTTTCTTATCATTTAAATGCACAAATTATGTGCGCTTCTACTCGTTTTTTGAGTCATGTCTCTTCTTAATAAAAAATAAATAAATATATAAAATGTGCATGACATTCTTGTATAAACGGGTTAGAGGTAATGTCAAAACACTATTTGGGTAATTCCATTACTTTTCGACCAATTTGAAAAAGTTGACCTCTTTGTTTTTGCTTAAATTTTCAGGGATCAAAATATAGATGAAAAAAATAAGATTTCCAAAATTTTGGACCTTAGACTATTGCCAGTTCAAAATGACACACATTTGAAGGTCAGAAATTTTACAATAAAACGTCATTTTTAGCTTAATTTGTATCTCAATTTTTGGGCTTCTGGAAAATGATAAAAAAGTCTACGATAGCTCAAATTATTCCTTATTACATGTACTTTAAAACCCACATTATTATGTTTAATATTGTGAAAGTCATTTTGATATATTAAGCTTTAAACATTATTCCAAAAAAACCCGTAAATTTTGCAAAATTGCAAAACTTTGCTTTCTTTAAACCGTTCTAACTTTGTCAAATCTTAACAAAGTTTGATTCGCAAGGTCTAGATTTTCTCGTGTTTAATATCTTTTTGAAGTGATCACCCAATACTTATAGAATCAATACGTATACACTATTATTTTGATGCAGGAAGTTGCACATGTTTTTGCGATCTTCAAAACTTGTAATTTTCAGGTCCCGAAAAAGCGCTGTCACCCTAGGTCGATTTTAGTCAAAGTTTCAGTAAATACTCTTTAGAACACAAGAAAAAAGGTTATTCATATGAGAAATGGTATATCGGGCATTATCAAGAAATTTTTAATAATCAAAAATTGTCAAAATCGGCAAACCGCACATTTTTGTATCTTAATTTTTGAGCCTCTGGAAAAAGATAAAAAGGTCTACGTTGGCTTAAAATATTCCTTATTGCATGTACTTTAAAACCCATAATCGTATATTTAATGTTAGGGCAATCATTTTGATATGTCAAGCTTCAAACATTATTTCAAAAAAACCCGAAAATTATGCAAAAATGCATGCTTTTTTGACGCGTTTTTTAGTGAAAATGTTCACCCATATTATTATCAAAAGTAAAACACGTACAACCAGGCAACGCAACACAACGACTTGCATTTTCTCAATGCTTCTTGATAATACCCAATATACCATTTTTTATATAAATTACCTTTTTTCTTGTAGTCTGAAAAGTATTTACTAAAATTTTGACTAAAATCGACATAGGGCGTTTTTTCGGGACTTAGCAAAAACATGTGCAACTTCCTGCATCAAAATAGTGGTGAATATAAATTGATTGTATAAGTCTAGTGTAATTACTTTAAAGAAAGATTGAACACAAAGAAATCTAGACCTCGTGGATCAATTTTCTTTAAGATTTGACAAAGTTAGAACGGTTTAAAGAAAGCAAAGTTTTGCAATTCTGCTAAACTTACGGGTTTTTTTGGAATAATGTTTGAATCTTAATATATCAAAATGACTGCCACGATATTAAACATAAAAATATGGGTTTTAAAGTACATGTAATAAGAAATAATTTGAGACATCGTAGACCTTTTTATCTTTTTCCAGATGCCCAAAAATTGAGATACAAAATAAGCTAAAAAAGACGTTTTATTGTAAAATTTCTGACCTTCAAATGTGTGTTATTTTGAACAGGCATTATTCTAAAGTCCAAAATTTTGGGAATCTCATTTTTTTCATCTATATTTTGATCCCTGAAAATTTGAGCAAAATCAAAGAGGTCGACTTTTTCAATTTGGTCGAAAAGTAATGGAATTACCCATTTACATTATCGCTTAAATTTGCAAGATTATCCTTCAATTATATTTTTAATTATAAATATGTATATCGGCAGTTCTCAAGATTTGCTTTTGATATTTGTGATTAAATTTCACTATTATCGGCAAGTTCTTATATTTTTGCAACTGTATGAAACATAGTTTAGTTTGCTATTTTATTTTTTTTTGCTTTTGATTATTTTTTAACTTTGATTTTTAACATTATTACTTATTTTAGTATTTCCTCTATTATTACATTATTTGTTAACTTCTCTTGCTTATTGATTTCATTGGTTTTTCTGTATTTTTATTTTTTTATTAAACTTTATATTTTCCTATTTTAATTCTGTAAGTTGTTTTATTCTTTATTGTCGTTTTTAAATTTATATATATATATTTTTTTAATTTTTAATCTTGTTGGTTTAATTTATTATTCACATATTTTATTATTATTTTTTTAGTTAATTTTTATCAAAATTAAATAATATTTTGCTGTCTTTATAAAATTAAATATAAAAGAGTAAAATAAAACTGATAGAAGTTACTGGTTTGAAAAATTAATATGCATTAAGCAAGAACAATTATTCAAAAAACCAATACCTATTCATAGTTTTGCAGATGATAGCATCATTCATATTTTATATTTTTTAAAACCAAAAAAAGATGGCAGAACGTCTTAAAATTTCTAGGTTAAAATTTGTAGCATCTATAAACAAAAACCTCAAAACAATATCTGAATATGGTAATCTCAACATAGTCAATTTTAACTCTAAAAAACCAACTTTTTACTGTTTGAAAATCAAAATCCAATCAATCATTACCAAATATTAAACAAAACAACGAATTCATATCTAAATCTTTTTCTATTTATCTTCTAGGGCGAGGGTCTCCGGCAGACCGGAAAGTCTCGTCATACGGATTGCTGTAAAACATTTTACAAATCATTTGCTTGAATTCAAATCCAACTAATATTTTTTTATTTTATTTATCTTACATAAATGTATTATATGTTACAACAATTAATGTAATTTATGTAGTTGTGATTTGATTGTGGAGATTAAAAGCAGCGACTTTATATGCTTATCGCTCAACTTGGTCCTGTAAGAGTTCTTTGTGTATTTCATTTTTAAAAACGTTTTTTCGCTCAGATATGTAGTGCCCAAAACTAAAATCAGACCACAAGCATATTTTTGAAGGTTTTAGAATTGTGTGGTGGAGAGACTCTTATAAAACAAATAAAGTTGCATATTTTTGTTATTTTGCAGTTCAATTATCTTCATTTCAAATATGGGGTCAATAGTTTCATCAATATTCACATTAAAAGAATTTTGATATAGCTTGATATCGTTTGCAATTCTATTAAAATCAGAAAAAAACAAGATTTAAAATTATGTTTCAAAGCTTCCAAAGCTTCAATTGCAAAATCTATAGGAAATTGTGTCTTGGTTTGTTGATTAAAAGCTTGGGAAGTATTAAAATTAGCAAAACATCCCTTTTTTAGTTGACTTACAAAAAGTAAATTTTTTTGTCAAAAAAACTTAACATGAGTATATAAATTTGGTAGAAGCCCTTCTCTCCAAATTGAAGTCGTTTTTGTGCTTGGTTACATTAAAATAAAAAGCTAATTTCTATAACCAATTATTGCAATGTAGCTCAGCCAACGGACAATTCTTCTTCTTCTATGTCAAAAAAAAAAATATAACCTCCCGAAACTTAAAAAGTCTCATAAGAACTTTTCCACAGCTAAGTCAGCATACAACACTGTCATTTTCTTTGATTTCTTCCAGTAACTTGCAAAATTGGCAATGATTCAGCGCATGGGATCTGATAAATTCACTGATGATGCAACGGGCTACAAAACTTGTGACATATCTACTCATTTTCCAAATAAGGATTGTTAATCCCTCATTATTTTCTACCGCTTTTGAAACTAGAGCGACAATACCTTTATTTTTTTCCGCCATCAATTGTGATGCACTTTAAGTTTTTCCATCAAACATGCTATGCACATCAAGCAGTTTTTCGTACACTTCTCAATTTTTATTCATTACTTGAATAAAAATTAATACCTGTGCAATATCCAACATGTCCGTTGATTCGTCCAAAGCCAGAGAGAGCCACTCTAGACGCCAGTTTTTTTTTTGAATATTTCCATATTTTTTTTTAGACACATTTCTTTTGCCGCAGCAATTGGACAGTCTTTAATTAATGCACTAATGCATCAGTAAATGGCAGAAACTAGCCCGAGTTGCTGCCTGTTCCAAAAGTAGGGTTCCCGTATATTTATTATAATTGCTGTCTATTTAACGTGTTTTTTCCATGTCAAAAAAAATTGGCAAAAATAATATTTATATTGTCCCTAAAGAAAATCGGTCTCAACTGATTCAACTGCTAAGGATGTTAGATGCAATATGAAAGTTAACGTTGCTACACTTAAATCTTGGGAATCCCAAAACCAATATTGGTGAGTTTCCGGAAACGGAGTGTGTTATCCAGGATTTCCCACTGTATGAACCTATGTATGTACAAAATTTTATATTTACATTTAAAGTCCGGCCCGCAAAATTTTGGATCAGTGTGGCCCTTGTAAGAAATAGATTGGAGACCCCTGGTCTAAGAGTTACAGTCTCAGATAATATTCGTTGAAATAACCATGTTGTTGACATAGCTTCAAAAGTATCTAAAAAATATATATAATAAAGGATTTCTTAATAGATGTAAACAGTTTTTCATTTAAGCTTTTACATATATATAAAACTTATATTGGTCCTTGTATTAACTATTGTTTTCAAGTATGAGGAGAAGTATCCAAATCTACACTATCTCTTCTAAATTCTATTCAAATACAAGCTATTTGGATCATTGCTGACCTGACTGCTAGCAGCCGACGAGTAAGCATCAAATCAATCCAAGCGGAGTTAAATGCAATTTTTAATAATAATAATAATAATAATAATAATAAAAATAATAATAAATTTATTGTTCATAACACAAATTACAATGACCAAAGAGTTGTGGGTCAGTAAAATAGATCACAAATTGATCAATTGAACTGTTCTTCCTCCAGAACTTTTGTAAAAAAATATATATATATAAATTTAATAAAATTAAATTAAATTAAATTAATCATAAACAAAATAAAATTAATAAAATAATAATAATAATAATAATAATAAAAAATAAAACAAAATATAAATTGCTATAAGTAAGTACAAACACACATAATCTAAAAATATAATTCAAACATATAAAGACTTAAAAACTTGAAACACAAACAATAAATTTGTTCATTTAAACAAGCATACTTATTAAAATTTTACTCAAACAAAACAGATTTATAATACGATTTAAATAAATATAAGTTATCCTGGCTCATGTATAGGGTATTGTAGCATTTAACAACGTTATAAGAATAGGACCTTTTAAATAGTTGTAGTCTATGTTTTGGGATACTCAAAAGACCTCTACTTCTAATATTAATGTTATGTATTGTTGATCTAAATGTCAGCTTTTGAAACAAGTGTTTAGAAGTTTTGTTATGAATGACCTTGTAGTAAAAACAGCCTGAATGTAACTTACGACGACTAGACATAGACAGCCATTTAATTTCTTTTAGATTGTGTAAAATTCTTTGTCTTCTACTCATGCTAAATATCAACCTCAAACATAAATTCTGCATTTTTTTAATTTGATTAACATCAGATTGATCAATAGCAGCATCATACACAGTATCACAAAAATTAAAATTTGACAAAACAAGTGATTCACATAGTATGGTCCTAACCGTTCTATTCATAAAGTGGCAATTCATGTAAATAGACTTTAAAGCTAAATAAGACTTTTGTATTAAAAGTATTCATATAACAAAGATCACTATCCATTAGAATGCCTAAGTTTTTGGTGCAATCAGTGAAACTCAACACTTCATTATCAATAACTATTTTTATTTTTTGCTTAATTAAGTTTCTTGATTTGATTGATCCAAAGACCATAGCTGTGGACTTAGATCCATTAATTTGAATGGAGTTTTGAATGTTTGATTAACTCTCGAATATCACTATTAATTTTATCTTCTGCAGCACACAAATCATCTACATCAAAAGAGATATATAATTGTGTCATCTGCGTATAGGTGATAATTGCAGTTGCGGATTACTCTATGTAAGTTGTTGGTATAAATAGTGTACAGCAAAGGACCTAAAATAGATCACTGCGGTACACCTAATTTAACCTAGACTGAAGAAGAGTTGTTGTTTTCTATACGCACTGTTTGTTTACGATCACTAAGATATGAAATAATTAAATCACGCGCAGTAGAATCCAAACCAACAAAATTAAGAATTGATATTAAAGTAGTGTGACAAATTCTATCAAATGCTTTACTGTAATCCAATAGCACCAGTATTGTTACTTTTTTATTATTAGTCGCTTTAAGAATGTCATCTACTACTTGAGTAAAAGCTGTAGAGCAACTATAACCCTGCCTAAATCCTGACTGTACATTCGGCAAGATATTATATCGCTCAAGATGTTCACGTAGTTGTATTTCTAATACTTTTTCAAGTACTTTTGACATAGCAAGAAGAAGACTAATGGGCCTCAAGTCATTAAATGTTACTGGATTGCAAATTTTGGCTATTGGAATGAGAATGGCTTGTTTCCAGCACTTAGGAACTCTAGATGTTGTAATGCATGAATTGATTATGTAAGTGATAATTTCAATTAGCTTATCTGAGCAAAGGTTTAACATTTTTAAGTTGATATTATCAGCACCTGTTGCATTAGATTTAATTTGTTTTAATATGCTCTCTATCTCTGAACAAGTAGTTGTTTGAAACTTTAAGTTTGATGTAAATGTTTGTTTCAAATTGTTGTTGTAATAATCGAGTATATCATTATTTGGAGGAGTTACTGCGGAGTTTAGAAAATGGTTATTTAAAGCATTAACATTTTTCAAACTATTTGGTATAACAGATTGTTTCTTTTGACAAATATTAAGTTTCTTAAGTTCATTCCATAGATTAGGTTTATTACCACTGTTTTTTCGACACTCAAATTTTAGATAAGCCTTTTGCTCTACGCAAATAGCTTTTGTAGTTAAGTTTCGCATTTATTTTATAGAAATTAAAATGTTTGGCTAATTGTGTTTGCTTAAAACGTTTTAAAGCATCGTTTCTTATCTTCATAATTTCTATAATATTGTATGTTAACCAAGGAGCTGGAGGCCTAGAAGTTTTAAATGTTTTAATAGAAGCATGAACATTAAATAATTGAACTAAATTACTATTAAAAAAATCAAGCTGATCGTCTACATTATTCATATAATATATTTGATACCACGGAATACAGTAAAGATCAGACATAAATTCATTATAGATGAAATGACTAAAATCACGTGAAGATATTAGTTTAGCTTCATTTTTAAACACAGGCAATAAAAGACAACAAAAAGTTAGACAGTGGTCACTTAATCTATGAGTATTCTCTACCCCTGATTTGGTTACAGTTTTTAGATCATTAACAATAACCAAATCTAAAAGAGTTGCCGTAGTTTTAGTAATTCTTGTTGGTTCAGAAATAATCTGGTATAGGCCAAGTGATTCTAATAAAGTATAAAAACTTTGCGACTGGTAATGTAGTCATAAGTCAATATTAAAATCTCCCATACAAACTAAAAGACCGTCTTGCAAATTCAAAGCTGTCCATAAATAATTGAAAGTTACCTCTAGGTCGTCGGTACACTACTCCCACACATACAGATTTTCTTGCTAACTTTAACTCAATCCATAACTGTTCAATAGACATATTTGACTCTGAAAACACCGTATTGAAATCATAGTCACTCTTAATATAAAATCCTACGCCCCCACCACGTTGTGGTCTATCAAGTCAAACCAGGTTGTAACCTACAATATCCACTAAATCACCAGAGTGGCTACTGTTTAATTGTGTTTCTAATAGAGCAATTATATCATAATTAGATTGATTTACAACAGTAATCATAAACAAATTAAAATCGCTGCAAAGCGAACGCACATTAATATGACACATTTTAAAACTTGTTAGCCTCATTTTGTATTTTACAGTATTAATAAAATGGCAAAATTAAAATTGATATAAGTTGAACATATAACAAACAAACAAAAAATACATTAATATAAAATATGATCTAATTCAGCTGACTAGATGTGACTAGATGTTGAACTCTTAATCGCAAATATCTTAAACTAAAAAAAAATACAATCTATTGCAAACATAAACAAGGATAGAATTGATTTACATTTAAAATAAAAATATTGAAAAAATTAACAATTAAAAAAAAACAAATAATTTAAAAAAAATAGAACAAAGTTTGGACTGTTTCAGCTGACTAGATATTTTATATTAAAAAAGTACTAATTAATTAAAAGCAGATTAAAGTATAATAGTAATAATAATAATAATAGGTAAAAGTTTATGTGTGTATAGATATTAATAAATTAAAAAAAGATACATTTTAAGTTTTACCAGTACTGTTAGTTTTGACAATTCTTTGACGTGTTTTTCTTGCTGGTATAATGGGTTGCATATTTACTGTTTTCACCTTTGAAAGTTGACCGGGGATAAGTTTTGGCGTACTAGATTTCTGCGGTATTACCGGCATAGAAACTTTTGTCGTAGAGTTGCAATCTTGCTTCGTGTTAAGACGAATTTTAATAATGTCTTCTTTGTCAGCTGTTATTTGTTTATCTAATGGCATCAACAGTTTATCAGGACTATTTGACTGATTTAAATCTGTTGCTGTGTATACATCCCCGTTGATTATTAATGAGTTGTTCTTAATTGTAGAATTCAGATTATTACTTCTAGCTTTTTTCAAGTGCAATCGTAGGAGTTTATGTTCATCGCTTTCTTGAGGTGTTAGATCATCATTTATAAATATGCCAGTGCCTTTTAATTTCTTGGCATTTTTTTAAATTTCTTTCTTAACCAGAAACGAAACAAATTCTACTTTTAAAGGTATGGACTTTTTATCATTATTAGATAATTTACCGAGCCTAATGATGTTGTTAAAATCATTAACCGAGGTAGGTGTTTCTATTTTATTTTATTACATCAAAAGAAGCAAATTAACGGATATAATACTAGACAAAAAAGCAATAAAATTATTAAAAAAACAGAACAACTATACTTAAAAAAAGCTTTCTAGTAGAAGGCAACAATAAATTTAATAATTTACCAAATAAAATTACAAAAATTAAAAATCTTAAAGAATTCAAAAAACAAATCAGTAAATACTACAAAAATAATCAAAATAGCAAAAACTACAACATAAATGTATTATTCATACTTATAATCAAACTAACAAGCCATCAGCAGCTGGTAACAAGTCATCAGCGGCTGCTCCCGTCGCCTCTTCTGTTGTAATGGCACATCTTTCGTATTAACGGATAAAGCCACTTATTCGAAATTATCTAAATTCTTTAGTGATAATCGAATCACTATTATTTCTTTGCGGAATACCCAAAAAAAATCCACATGGCTCTGGCCTCAAGTGACGATCACAGGAGGACAACGGCTCACATAAAATCTGTTGCTTCCATACGTGGTTAACCAAAGAAGAAAGGTGAAGGCACGTGCAATAAAGAGCAAGATGTGTGGCTTGCACTCAAACTTTAGAATTCTCCTCCACAAACGTTCATTGCATGAGCAACAAATACGTCCGCTACAGAAAAGAGTTAATTAAGAGTGCCAAAATCATGAATCTGACTATTTTTCTGGGATTAAAGGTAAAGATCAAACCCAAAAATTGCGGTAAAAGTATCCCACAATGTCACAAGTGTCAGAGGTTGGGGCACACGGTTAAGCGTTGTTTCACTAGTATATATATTTGTCAAACCTCTTTGGAGCTCCACCAATCAGTGGCCTTCCACAAAGACACCCTGCCCAAGTGTGCAAACCTGTTAAAGTGAATGTAAACCCATTCCAGCGCAGGGTAATAAAAAGATAATTGTTTTTCTTAACTATTTTAATGATTTTTATCGGAAATTTATGTTCGCACGTCTTTCTAAATAATAGCTAAGTCACCAGAAATTTTGCTAAGGTCTGTTTTTAGAATGCTAACTGCAGTTCACAAAAGATAAGTGATTTTAACTGTAAATACCCGACGTAGAACAGTTTACGGACAAACATCAAGCGTTGTTCGACTTTGTAGAGCAAAGAGATTTACAAGTAATCGAACCAAAAAAAACCACCTACTACCATCACGTTGGACACTGAGGTGACATTCTAAATGTGGCATGACCAGCATGCAATGTCGAGGATCTTCAAAACCTTAAGGAACAGGCCTATCCCCATTTCAGCAATTCATGGCAAACATGGAGTACATTAACAATTGACAGAAAGGCCAAAGCTTTTGCTGAAAGTCTAAAACTTCAAAGCACTCTATTAACCACCGAGAACACGGATAGGGTGTACATCAAAAAAGTTGAACGGAAAGTTGGGAGATTCCTAAAAACTCTCACTGGAAAGCGTTAGACCGTCTTGATTCCAAAAAATAATTAACTGACGTAAAACCCGATCTACTCCCGACTCTGACTGGGTTCCAAATAAAACTTTTAAATAGTTTTCGCATAAGACAAAAGTGGCTCTAACCAATATTGCTAATGCAATTTTTTGTACCAAGCACTTTCTTACGGTCTGCAAAGAGTCATTCGTAATTAAGATACCAAAACCGACGGTGAGTTTGACACTTTAAGTCTTCAGAAGTAGATACTTTAAAACACCGCCGTAATGGTGCACATTTTCTGAGACTTATAAGCCAAAATATTTAAGGTCAATGTTCACAGACTGCTTAAATTTTTAATGTGATAGTTTCAAATTCAATCTTAACTTAATTGAAATAATTTAAAAATTTTGTAACAATGAAAAAATAAATTTGTAAGTGATTTAAACACTATTTTGATAAAAATCCGCAACTTAACAAAGCAAACAATAACTTTATTAAAACTGATTATAAGAAGTAGTCACAAGATTAAAGTCAAATACAGCATTGTTTCAAAAAACTCTTTTTATATTATTATTTTAAAATAAAAGAGTATATCACTATCATTTTATCACTAAACTATTTGTTTTGTTGGAGTACCCATTTTCTACAGTATTAATTGCAGTAGTAGACAAGGCTTGTATTCATTAAAAATAGGTATTATATCCGTCTTGATGCACAATATACTATTCTACTTTTATAAAAAAAAATGTTTTGAACGTAAAATAAAAAAAAAATAAAAGATGACGTGACTTTTCATTTCACTTTTTTTATTTTAACTTACAATATTGTTAGTAGTGATTAAAAATATATTATATGTATACTCAGTTATAAATTTAAAATAAATGTAAACAAAATTTGACTAGTATTGTAACAAACAATTTAATATGGTTAAGTTCATATACTCATTGCCAGTATGATTAACTGACATGTACGTTTACAATGTTGTACAATGGTTGCATGTATTGCATGCACCAAATACTCCCATAAATACGTAGTACTTCTAGTTGGTGGTAGTTTTTTTTTTGTGAAATTATACTTAATACATATATACTTGTATAAACTAAATTAAGTTTTAAATAGTTGATTAACAAACTGACTAACTATATGCGGTGACTTCAAATTTTTAATATATTTTAATATATCTGCATAATAAAAAAATCATAACATTACATCAAAAAATTATTTAAAAAAACAATATAAAAAAAAAATAAAAACAAATATCAATAAAGAATGCTCAGCTATCAAGTGTGTACAAAATGCTACAAATAAATCTAAAGAAGAAAACATCAAAAAACATCAAAAAAGTACAACATTTTTGGACTCAAATAAAAATGTGCAACACATAAAAAAAACTGCTTGACATTAAGTTCAAGAAAACACATAATAAACTTCTCATTAAGCAATGGACTAATGATGAAGTAGTAGTCTTAATTAAGCTTTAAAACAGTGCAATTAAATTATGATAGGTCTTATCAATATAAAGTCAATGATAAAAAAGCGCAAAAATAATTAATTAATGTTTGATATTTTTAAAGAAAATTACGTTTCCTTGTATTGTTGCTAATTGTTATTTCTGACTCCATTTATTTTTACATTATAAATAAGATATTCTTTAAAAAAGTTATATATTTATTGTAAAAAAAAAATAGAAAACCCAAAGTCATCTCATGCCAAACACGCGCAATATTTTAACTTTTTTCTACTAGCTATTCACAACATTATGAAGGCTGTTGCGCCAAATAAAGTTTGACTGTTGAATGTTTTTATTTTCATAAGCTTTTTTGACTTTGAACTCTTGGTCTATAGGGTATGGTCTGATCTTATTAACAAGCTGCTTTGTATAAAGCTTTATCACAAATTTGTTTTATTAATAGTTTCTTTGACAACAGAAAAATTATAATTAAAACTTTATTGATAGTTTTAACTTTGGCTCTAAAATCATAAACGTTGGTGTTCCTAAAAGTTTTTGCCGATTCAATTTTTCATTTGCATCAATAGACTTCTTCAAATTACCAAAAGTTCATACTTCATAATTTCTAAAAACCATATAGGCAAGTATGACAAAACGTCTTAAAATGTCTGCTTTAGAATCGGTAACATCAATAAACAAAGACCTTCAAACAGTATTTGATCTCACATACTCAATTTAAACACTTAAAAAACTTAACTTCTTACTTATTCAAAATCAAAATCCGAGGTATCAATTACAATATTATATATTTTTTTTCTGAAATTACTAACAAGTAATAGCAGGTGCTAATTCCCATGTTCATACAACTATCAGTTTAGTAGCAAACACTAGCTGGATGACCTTGTAGTCACACTATCTAGATGAGTATAAAAAGTTAGTTTGCTATAAAGCGTAAATCCCAGGTATTTTACTTCATTCGTCATCAATTTGCTTTGTTGCATTTCCATTTTTTTTAAATCCTTGGAATTTTGTCGTCTTAAAAAAAAACGATTGCAGTTTTGGTTGGTTTTACTAATAGTTTCTTATGCTTGCAGCATCTTTCTATGGTATTTAGTGCATCAAGTTGGATACAGTTGCTCTAAACTTCCCGCTTACCAAGATGATAAGATCACCGGCGTAATCTAAAGCATAGTATTCTGTAACTGCATCACACTAAAAGTAATGAAATATTGTAGACATCAACCAGCAATCTTAGTTCCTACCTCCCGTCAGCTCCTGGTTCCTTTTTTTATTCCACTAAGCAATTTTGTTTGAAGTTTGTTTAACAGTGCTTCGGCTGCTTCATTCAAAAGCTATATTTATAAAATTAACAAACAAAAAATAACTCATAAACAAGAGCAATGTCAATGTCATGTTTTATGATGCCATGAAGTGATGTACATTAATCTCTACAAGCTTGCACATTTTTACCTATCGCAAGTTGTTTTTTCATCCATTGATAAACTCTGCTCAATCAACTATTGCCTTTTTGACAAAATATGTTTCTTCCGGTTTGTGTCCATCTCTTTTAAGATGAGACAGTTTTCAGAAAGTTACTCTAGTAAAACTTAGTTGTAGTTTCCCTAAAGTTTCAATCTTTTTCAAGGTCTCATCTATAATTAGGATGTGATTTAGATTTAAAGTCACCACTTGCCAGGTCATAGTACTTAGGATGTTCTTCATCTCGAGTATATTTAATAAAGAGTGCGGTTTTAGTTGTAGTCACGGTACCTATACCAAGACTTTTATTTGATCTGACAATTCTTTCAAACAAATTATCCAAAAAGTATTGTCTTCAAGAATGCTTGTTTTGGTAGATGTGCTACAGGAACGTTCCTTGGTTGGCTTCTCTGCACATACCATACAGCAATCCTATTTTTGCAGTTTTAAATTCCTGAAACCCAAATTGAATTTAAAATGGCGCCAGAATTGGATTTTATGAAAAATTTCTGATTGATTTTATCAGTACATTTTTTTGCGTTAATAAAATTGCGATTTTTAAACAAAAAATGCAATTTTTTGAAAGCAAATAATAAACCCTAAAATTTTGCAGTAATTAAAGTGATAGGCAAATTTAGCAATAATATTTTTTTGCTTTAACACAATTTCTTTTTTGCTTTTCAAGTTTCTTGCTTGTAGACTTTTTTTTTGGTGCAAAATCTTTTTTTATAACATATATTAACAAACACTGACCTAAATAATGTGATAAGATTTATTAAAAATGCATTAAATGTATTATTTTGTAAAAAAAAATTATGCATCAAGAAAAATACAAGCAAGAAACTCGAGAAGCAAAAAAAAATTGTGTTAAAGCAAAAAAAACATAAATTCAGAACAATAAAGGAACTAAAGAAACTGTGTTTAATAAAAAGAAAGTAGTACAAAATAGCAATTATAGATGCCAAAGAAACGACATAGAATAATATTTGTAACAATGTAAAAAACAATATCTGTGCCACACTCTACAAGATAGTGACAAACAAAATAAATCTAAATCAGACAAAAACCCTAACAAATAAACACCAGAAAAAGTTAACAACAAAATTATTTTTCTGCCATCTTATTGTCAGATGGGAGAATATAAAAGTAATAAATGTGTAACCGTTCACAAAGAAATAAACTAATAAACATAACACCAGCCGTAATTCTAAGTATACTGGTTAACATTATTCTTGAAATAATGAACCAGAAGTTACAAAAAAAAACTTTTTTGGCATCCAGGTCCAGAAAGAGTAGGTCGATCAACAATAGGAGCGGCAAAAATAACAAAAAAACCTCACCCTAAAAAAGTATGAAAAAACACTTAAACATGTAAAAGTTTTAGTAGGCTATCTTATAAATATCTTAAGGGCCACTTGTTGAGAGCCAACAACTCACTAAGTCCTAAAAAAAAAATAAAAAAAATAAAAAAAATATAAATAAATAAATCTAATTTAAAAAATAAATCTCATACATATATGTTCTGTTTTAATAGCACATCAGTCATAATTACAGGAAAAACGGGAAAAATATATTGCTAAAAATAAAACATAAGTTGTAAGTCTATATACAGGTAGAAAACTAATTAAAGTTAATTTAAAAATAAGTGCAATAATAAATAAATCAAAAACGCATTTAAATAACTGGATATATAGTTTGACCACAACATAAAAATAAAATAGCATATTAAAAAATAAAAATAAATAACTAACAAAGATAAAATGAACTTTCATAAACTATTAAAAACCATATCAAAACATGACAATATAGTTCCTAAACGCAGCTAGATTTTACAATACACAAACATTAATTATAATAAATAAACAATATCATATCTGAGAGATAATTTAAAAGCAGCACTTTTTTAAGATATAACAAACAGTTGAAAAAGAATATTACAGATATCACAAACTGGCACCGCAGATGCCAACATGTACCTATTAATAGTGACCAATGCAAAACTGCGTGAGAATAACTTTTTCTCTACGCTTTGGCCTGTATTAAGAACTCTCTATAGTGTTATGACGCTTTTTGTACATTGCAAATTGTTGTCTTAAATAGCAAACAACTTATTTTGCCAGCTATACAACAGCAAATGTTGTAGAAAACTACAAACATCAACAACACAAGCTTTGACTATGACATATTCAGAGCTAGTATTTGCCAACTTGGCAAGCGCATCAATTTTTTCATTGCCATACATACCTTCGTGACTGAAAATCCTGACAAAGTAAACAGTGACATTTATTTCAGACATCCAAAGTAAAATTGACAAAAAACGTCAAATGCAAGCGTTTAGCTTTTAGTTTTGCGGCGTACCCAACAATCAGAATCTTATACCTAAGGTAAAGTAATAAGTTAATAACCTCGCACAAAACACTAGCATGCGGAATACGCCAGTTACTAACCAAATTTCTGTATGATAAACAAAATCCACAAAACGTACTATAGATAGAGCTGCAAAGTTATAGATTATGGAGCTTTAATCCAGTTTTAAATACACCTAAGTGCTATACAAAAATAGCATTGTTTTTCTATCCTCTACTTATGACTTTCCACTCAACGATCAGAGCAAGTTTAGTGCCAAAACACATCTTAATCTCAGATTTAATAAATGAAGGCGCCAAGTCAAAACACGGTCAAATGTGACACCAAAAATCGAATATTTTCCTGTCCAGGAATAAGTTCTTCTTCAAAAACGTTCTACTTATAGAAAAGGTGAATCTATTGCTATTAACTCAATTCAGAATGCAGTTGATGAGATATTTAAAGTTGACGTTCCAATGTTGACATGTTTCTTGAGGCACAATAGATAGCTATATCATCAACATACATACATTCGCTCATCGGATGCTTGATAAACTGACTTACTTAATCATAAATAGCGTCGCTTAAAATAAAACCTTAAGAAATTCTATTCTGTTGCGCACGTATGCCCGAGATACTATCGTACTATGTGTATCTTAAATGTACGTGAATCTAAAAACTTTTTTTAAACAATGCCATACTTGCATCATGCTCTCTAGTAACTAGTATAAGCAGCTAGTTAAAGAAATCAGTCTATACATTGTTGAGAGGTTTTTATCTTTGCAGTAAGCACTGTTACTATGATAGCAAGTTTACACGCAATACCGTGCTGACCAAGTCCGGTTATAGAATGCCAATAATTAAAGGTTTTCAAAGTGACTTAAATGCGTAGCTTATCATTGTGTATCAAATCGACACCTGGAGCAATATTGTCCGTTTCAAATAATGCCAAGTCAAATTCCTAAACACTAAAAGGTGCGTTATACATTTTATCTTTGTCAGAGACAAATGAAAAAAAAAAAGGTTGTTTCTATGTTAATTTTGGTATCTCGAAACTATACATCAACCAAAATACTCGACAATAACCCACTAACAGCTTTGTACTTCAAATAAACTAATAGCTTCTCTTCTGTTAGAGAGTGGTTAAACCTGCAAAAAAAAGGCGTTTGTTCAGTTTAGCATGCTCGTAACCAAAATTTAAAAAAAGAACAAGCTTTCTGCAAGGTTTTCCAGAAGACAACAAAACACTCGCATGTTATGCCTGTATGATGGAATTGGTAAGTTTCAACATCTTCGTCAATAGTGACTTGAACACAGTCATCATAATCTTTTATTTTCCAGTTTTAATGACAGTTTTCATTAATTTCATGACCAAGCACGCAAATGAATATTAAAAAATTGTCACTATCCTAAAGATGTTCCAAGACTTCCCAATCCAGCAATGCAACGAACAAATGGTAAGGTCAATAGCCGAGAATAATTTTTTGATCACGGAAAAATAGATATTTTTACCGTTATTTAAAATAACTATATTTGTTTCTGAAAATAGATTGGCCAAGTTATGACTTCGTACATTAGTTTGACTTGAGCCCTACATAACGTTAAGAAATGTTAAATCACCGATTAGCAAGAATTGGGCGAAAGTTGTTCAAGTAATTATTCAATCAAACAAAACATAGATTGAGTAAACAATCAGTGACTAAACAGCTATTGTTTCCAATAAAGTGTTTAACACGGAATTCTTTACTGAAAACCATATCACAAACCAATAATGCCGCTCACCACTAACAACATTTACACAATATTTGCAATAAATTATAACCACAAAGATTAACTAAACTTTCAATTTTAAAATTAGTTTCTTGTAAGAAAAAGCAGATAGGCAAATTTTGAGCTAATAAAATGTAAAAAAAATTGTAATTTGCATTACATTTGCTGCAGTGCCATTCTATAATGGTAGAAACCATTTTGAGAGCTGTGATGTTTAGAAGTATTATCTAGGAAAATAGAACTCCCACTATTTGACATCATTTTGTTTGTCGGAGTAGGTGGCGCCGAAGTATCTTTCATTTCTATCAATTCAACACACAACATGTCAACATTAGGGTCTGTGGGCGTAAGATTGCTAGAAGCCTGCACCTCAAATAGTGGTAGTTTAGATGACGTCTTTGCAGGCTTTGATTCAGATTAAGTCTTAACCTGTTTAGGCTTTGACTTGGAATGACTAGTTGGTTTTAACGAGATACGAGCCAACACCTTAGATGGTTTAGCCATATAATTAATGCACATCTTGTGTTAGTTGAAATCCTACTCGATGTGAACTTGGTTCAAATTTAACCATAGTCAGTGTTAGTTTTGAGCCAGACAAACTCGCAACCAATTTTTTGCCTTTTACATTAGAGTTCTTACAAGGTTTTTTTTGCAATAACAGTAAATGTCATAATTGGTGTTTGTTGAACAATAGTTGTTTAATCAACTGCAGCAAACCACTAGAAAAAGTACAAGCCGTAATTGATTCTATTACTTTTATCACGGCTATTTTTCATTTTTAGACAATCCCAAAAAAAAAATCAGGGCTTGCCATTACAATTCACGCATAAAAGTGTAAATACGTAGATCAGGGTCATGTTTTCTTGCTGCATTTTGCACATGTAGTAATACCTGGACATCTAACTGCATTATGTCCAAAACGTTGGCATTCAGAATACCTCATTAGGTTCGGAATAAATAAGCAAACGGGGTATTGTATAGTACTTTAACTTAATCTAAAAAACGTTCGGAATTGAATGTTAAGATCATAAATGTGATATTCTTGACCTCACCATCCATTCTGCAAGTGAACTTTTTGCAATCAATAACGTCTTGCGACGCCAGTTCTTGTTTGCATTTTTTTGTTTTGCATAACAACTGATACTATAAAACAATAATAATAGTAATAATAATAATAATACTAGCATTTATTACCAGTAAAACAAACCATAATACAATACGTACATGATAAAAAGTCAAACAAACATAACAAAACACAAAATAAAAATAATAATAGTAATAATAATAATAATATTAACATAAATATGATAATAACTCCATTAGAAATATTTAAAAATTTATGCGGCTAAACTATCACCGCAATATTTGTTAATAGTATGAATACCTGCATTCTATCCTTAACTTCAATAAGCAGCGTCTGTTAACTTCTTGCAAAAATTCAATGTTCCATTTGACTATCAAATACCTTACAAACTTTCTATTTGCACTACCATTAACTACCACGTCCGTAAACAAACGAGATCTTTTAGTAAAAGGTTTAGAATCTACCATAACAAACTTCGTCAATTTCATTGCTCAATTTCTCCACCCACCACAAAGCCACAAATAGGACGTTACATCACAAACTAATGCAGTTGCCAGAACTAATTGAGTAATGCAAGTTTCATAAATGTAGTTAAAAAACTACCGCAAACACAAAAGATACTATTGGAATCCATACCGTAGCATAGTGTAAATCTTTCATCTATCACCACATAAATAATTCCTTATCCTAAAGTTAAACATAACGAGCCGATTAATTAAAACTGGGTTATGTTTAACCTCCCGTTTTACCAAAAAATGAAAACTGCCAAAAGTCGTGACATTAACGGCATTTACGGATAATGTAGGACTAGTAGGTAAAAACGTAAAAATAAAAGTATTAAAAATAAAACTAAAACTAGCAATATATAAGATATAAAAATGCATAAAAAGTAAGGGTTTAAAATTAACAACTCATCTACCGACTAAAAAAACAAATACAGAAACATTTAAAAAATCAAGTGATAACCATAAGGAAAAAAATCAAATAGCTCGGAATGACACTCGAAGCAAACAAACAGGTTGAAAAAGCAACAAAAATGAAGAAAAAGATTTATGCCAAATAACGGAGGTCTAAAAGAAAGCAGAAATCTAATAGAAACAAATTGTTATACACCGCAGAAACATGAGAAGAAGCCATTAAGACAAAGCAAACAGGAATAAAATACGAAAAGCTACAAGAGCAAGCAGAGCCCATAGAACAGTGTCACAAAAGGCAGTAAAATTAATTGCGGTAAGAAATGCTACAAATAAAAAAACTAGTAAAAAAAACAGTACAAAAAATAATAAAGCAAGAAAGAAGACGCTGAAGAAATGGCAGTAACATTGAAGTAGAGGAGAAAAAAGAAAATTAACGAGAGAACTAATCCCGGAAATAAAAAAAAAATGGGTTAATATACAACATAAATACTGACTGGGCATAAAGCAATAAAAAATAACAAAAAAGAGAAAAAATGTGTGAAAAAACACACAATTATTTTTTTTTTTTGAAGGGCTACGCGGTAAAATCTTCTATAGTACTGGCAAGTGTTGGATTCATTTCTTCAGGTTAAAATGCCTACCGACTAAAAACCAACCAATATTGAATGCTAATGGAAGTTCAAGACTTTACGGCTCATGTATCTTCCTTTGTTAGATTTAGTAAGTAAGTAATATGGTTAGTATTAAGCCCTATAGGCTGCGAAGAGATAGTGGGTAGCCCGATCCCTGTTAGTACTTTATTATTAGATGGCTACTTGCTTCACCGGGCGTTTATAAAAGAAAGTCTCCCTGTCTTACGCCGTGTGAAGAAAACAACTTTGTTTTTTTCTGGGTTAACTTTGACTTGCCATTTATCCATCCAAGTCGTCGGTGGCTTTCTGTAGGTTCAAAATAATCATATAGAATGTACTTGAAGAGTAGAGAAGAGCTGTGTCATCAGCAAATTGTGCCATTTTGACCCCGTGGACAATCCCGAAGGCATATCGGCAATGTATAGGTTAAACAGCAGCGGAGATAAAATAGACCCATGAGGCACCCCTGCCTCTATCTGTCGAGAAGTAGATTTATAATCAGAAACTCTGACTGCCAGTGTTCTGCGGTTTAGATACGAAGCTATCAGCCTCACAAGACGCAGGGAGATTTATCCCGTCAAAAATGACCACCCCCTCTGATCTAAACACAGTAGAATTGCAAGCGTGGGAGAAAAATAGAAAAAAACTAGAAAATATACTGAAAAGCATAGTGAATAAAAAACAATCATTAAGAAATGCAGGAGAGATAAAAACAAAACAAAAACGCAACAAAAAAAAATTAATGAGTTTGACAACGGAAAAATATAGAAAAACAAACAATGTAAGCAAAGACACAAAATAAGAAAGATACGAGAAAAGCAGGGGTTATAAGAAAAAAGAACCAATGACAGCTACGTGCAGATATTGCTTAAAAATCCGCGAGACAATAACCAGCCCAACTCAAACTAGTGCAAAATATAGATTAGATTGACAAGGACAGTATATCAACAAGTATTATTAAATAAAAACCGGAAAGTAATGCCGTGCTTAAGTTATGTTCAAGGGCAATTTATCAACTCAAACATCAACTTTAGGGAATATCAATAAATATGTTGTAGTTTTTATTGATAATTATTAACTATAAATTTTAATTTAATTAAATTGTATTGGTCTATTTAATTTATTGAAATGCAACTTTTCTAATGACATTATTATATTTGTATATAAAGATATTCTCCATTTATTTCAAGTACTAAACCAAATATTTAAGTATAGCAATATTTTATGTTAGGATAACCTGTTCTAGAGAAGATCTTTTAAATTAAAAAGAAAAAGAAACAAAAATTGGTTTTTATGGATCATTATTAAAGTGCAGATGAAATAGCATTTATTTTTCTAAAATAAGCGTTTATAATAAGCATTAAAAATGTTAAAAAAGCTGCAAAAATGCCAAAATAGCAGGAAAAAAGTTTCTTTGATAAGTTATATTATGAATTAAAATACATTGCAAGTTTTAATTAAAACAAAAAAACATTACATTGTATATTACATAAATATTTTAATCTAATCCTAAGATGCTGAAGCAATATTTTTATAAATAGATTATACGATTCTCTCAACATCTACCGAGGTAATGGATGCAAATTTGAAAATATTTAGTGGCAACTTATACCATACTAAATCTTTAATAAAAACTCCGATTATGTTTTTGAAGACGACGATGAGTTAAATTGATGTTTTGTTAATTCAAATGTAATTAAAATATGTTCTTTTTACACAAACATTAAACACAAAACATGGTGCAAAACATAATGTATAAAACAGAGATAAATAATTAAATCAATTTAAAAAAATTAACAATAAAGTATAAAAAGCACAATAATGGTAAAAAGCAAAAAAAAAACACGAAAAAGCATTTAAAGCACGTATGTCAAAATAAAGCAAAATAAACAAAATAAGAATAGTGTCTAACTGTTGCATTTTGCATTTAATATTAACAAATAAGCAAATTATGAAATGAATTAATAATTTATTCAAAATCAGTCAATCGAATCACAGTCTTTCGTTTGATTATTTAAAATAAGCAAATGCTTTAAACCAGCACTCTAATCATTATAATGTATGCAACGGTGAGATAGCTCAGTTATAAAGCGTTCCTCGAGTATGACTAAAATAATAACTTTGCTCTTTATCCACCGGGGTGATTCAGAAGTCACCTAATAAGCCGATGGTCTCATCAACCCCCTTCATACAAGTCGTAAGACTTCTGGGGCGACATAAAATAGCTGTAAAACGCAAAATAAAGAAGAAAAAATCACTTTTATTCCAAAAAATGCGCTTTGGTAACTCTATAAAATAACAGACAAAATAACTGAGAAACTACTCAATTTTATAATGATCACTCATTTAAAATAATACAGGGTAAGTTAAATAATATAACTTACCTATTTTTTTCTAAAATGGCATGAAGAAGAAATGGAATCATTTTTCTACATAAAGTACATCAAAACTTATCTTCAAAGAATGTGTACCAAAATATTAATGCACTGCGCTAGGAGATGCATCAAGTTCCATATCGGCTGAAACGTAGTACAAAAAAGTATTTGATAAATGAAGATCTGTACTGTCAATATTAAAATAAATAACTTAAATGAAAAAAACAGTTTTTAACATGCCTAGTTCTAACATATGCTAAAAAAGTTTAATATAATTGTTACTAAAATTATATACACTATTTTTTTTAAATTAATATAGGCAGTATTTTTAAGAATTAATTTAGTTATTATATTGTGAAGACATTCACAATTTGTATATGAAACACAATGTATTTGAAATTTGAAATTTGTTCCGTTTGAAATGTAATTTCGATTATTTTACAGTAAAAGCTTCAATAAATAATGTTATTAATAAAATATATATCTAACACGCTCATCACGTCATTGATATGGGATAATATAAATTTAACAGTTATTAGACCACTACTACAAAGCTGTGGCGCATCGTTCTTGTGAAGCTCTTTTATAATACAATAGAAAATTTGCATAAAATTATATTTTATTTATTACCACTACACAGCAGGTCAGCATTTTCGTTTGTATTTTGTGCTACACAAAGCGAGGTTCTAAATTTATTCCGGTTCTATTTGTAATTTAATTTAATATTTAATAATAGTACGTTTCGGTTACAATTCTTAAGCCATCTGTGATATCAGATAAGTGATCATTATTGGATTAGCGTTATTTTATAATTAATATTAATACGTATAAGCAATCTTTTTGTTTAACTTTTAATACATATTTATTTTATTTAACTAGAATGCAACCACTTCGCATTGTATTAAGTGTTGATTCGTACATCCAAAATATAAAATGGATTTTCCAAATCCTAATCTGTATAGTACGTAATAATTACTGTACGTGTCATTTTAAACGTACATATTTATAACTATATTTATTTATTCAACATGCACTAACATCTTATTAAAATGCAATTTATTTGAGTAATATGATACAAAATTAATGTATTTTATTAATATTTTGTATGTAATTCAAATATTTCTCATAATATTAAACTTATTTATTAAAATTATATTTATTAAAATGATACAAAGTGCAGTTTATAATGTTTAAATAAGGTCGAATGGTGGAGTTTACAAATAACCGAATAGCGATGTCCACTTTTGATAACACAATCTTAAGCGAGTCCCCGACATAGGAGCAGAATCGCATTCTGTTTTTCTTGCTTTGGGAGCCTATAGTCTCACCCGACAGGTAACAGTCGTGTTAGTTTTTTTGTGGAGTAGTTTCTGATGTTAACATGCAATAAAAAAATAGATGTGGTTTTAAGTCCGTTGTCTGTTTTGTAAGTTATTTGCATTTTACATTTATCTTTTATGATGAATAAAAATTAAATAAAAAAAGAAACGTGATTATTATTATAAATAAAAGTTTTTTAATTAGCGCTATTATGCGACTATTAAATAAATCATAATTGGCGCGTTACGTAATTGGATGTAATTTATATAATTATTTTGCGTGCTTCATGTTTGTAAAAAAGTTGCACAAATTAGGAATTTTTGGGCGACTGTAGTTTTAATTTTTTAATGTGTTAAGAATTAACTTGTGTAATTCCGTTCAGATAATTATTTGATTTTATTACCATAAGTAGGTGTATAATTTATGATTTTTAAAATGGTATTTAGTTTGTTGGTCGAAGAGGATGGCTTTTATGGTTTATGGTGTTAGGAATTTTACCCCCAATTAGTTACCGTTAATAGCCTTGCACATTAACTTATATTGGGGGTATTAAATTTCTTTCCCTTTGCGCAGAGGGAGCAAGTGATGTAGAAGAAGAAAAAAACTATCACATTTAGGTATATTATTTTGAAAGATTTATTGGCTATTCAAAAAATTCTCGTGTTTGTTATGTCAAACACATTCTACCGAAAAAAAAATTACAAAACAAAAAATGCAGCAACGCGGAGATTTAAGATAAGACGATGCATTCATTGTTTAATTTTTAGTATTAGAGGTAGGGTAGGTAGAGGCGCTTCAAAATTTTCATGGAATAAGCGGTATATTCGTGGGAACCCGGCGGTTAGTTCGCGGAATGACGTGTCGGGCAATGACAGATCACCTTGGCATTGGTCGACATTGGTCGGACCTACATCGTTCACACATCGTTCATGTTGATGCGATAAAGCGGCCCTGATATTGACATTAGCCGAACACGGTTATTCTTTTAAATTCGGATAGCAATTAGTTCGCAAATTACCTACCCGACATTTTAAACAATTTGAAAGATGTGTATTAATGCCGAAACTATTTAATATTTATTTAATTGCTAACCATGGCGATACATAAGCGGGCAAACCTGTCGGAAGTGACGCAAAGGCTTATATTGACAAGAAAGGAGTTACCCTGAGAATAGTTGAAACCTCACTTGACCACAGGAAGACAATATTTGCTTGACTGATTAGTTTGCTAGTCAACTTAAATCACCTGATTGCTATATTATATCATATTAACACGATTATCTGGTAATGAATTTAAATATGGTCTTTTTATAATTAATATAGTATAAACTCCAGTGTATTAATAAAAGCAAAATCAATTAAAACATACTCATTCAACCAGGATAGATATATTATTCTATGTTTTTATTCAATTTTAAATACAGATCAATAGAAATTAAAATAGGACAGATAAAATAATATATCTATAAAGATTGCAATTTTATAGCCATCAAGTATTCCAGTAATTTATTTTAATGGAATACTAGTTACTACTCAATGAACATTTTAGAAATCAAATAAAAAATAAATATATATAATGTAGAATATTGTTGATTTTAAATGTTTGTCTATTATTTATTGTAATTTTATAAATAAAATCTTAAGAAATTTTCAAATATTACAAACATATCAGATATTTTTATCTCTGCCTAATAAAATAGTTTTAGCATTAACTACAATTGTATTTATTATTTAAAATATTCTCATTTTGATATATGTATTTTCTGCAAATGAAGTAAGAATGGTTAAAATGGTAAATTCAAATCTAATAAAAATATAAATAAAACAAATGAATAATTTTTATTAACAATAAATATTTAATATCGTGCGGTAATATATCACAGAAGTAAATAATTTTACAGCAATATCTTATAATAGGAATAGTCGATAAATTAAAAAAAAAGTAATAATTTAAATAAAATTTCATAAAATTAAATAATAAATAGTTAGTTCTATTAGAAGAATTCATATAGCTGCCATTCTACTATAATAATTAAGTAACTATATCTTTATGTACAAAAAAACTTTTAAATTAGCATAAATAAAATTATATTTAACATAGTCAATAAATATATACAATAAATATCCAACAACATTGCAGAGGTGCAGTGATAAAAGAAGCTTTAGAAATCATGTCTAATGCACCTGCACAAGGTTACGTCATCTAATTAAAAACAATTATTACGCGGATCTCCTCTTGGTATAGGTAAGTTTTAAAATCATAGGCGGGGATCGAGAACTAGTGGAGTAACTACCTCACCAAGAGGATCCTCATCTTAGCGAAGTCCCGTTTTAACGTATGAAAAAACTTGGATTGCGTATTCCAATGTGTTCATGTAATCACGATAAATTAGAAAATCACGCAGATTTCGTGTCGTAGTATCCACATGCCTGATTTCGTTGTCCATATGAGACCTAGTAATATCTGGTTTTTGCGTCAATTCCAGCTCAATAATAGCCATTTGAATTTCGCATAATAAAGAACGCAGATAACTTTCAGTCTCTTTAAATTCTTTGACAAAATTGCCATCAAAGTCTTCTTGATCCCAAACCACTTGTTCCAACCCCACAGCAATCTTCTGGAAGTGTTCGTATATTGTAATAAGACTTTCTTCTAACTGTAATATAACAAAAATAATTAATAACTTTTTTTTTTTAAATTCTATAAATTTGAAATATTTAACTTTAATTGATAATTTATTTATTTAATTAATGCAAATGTAATTGTTATTATTTTAAATTAAAAATAATACTAACCGACAAAAAGTCTTCGCTTCCATCCATTAATCGTTCACCGAGTTTCTTCTTAATGAGTGTTTTAGTTGGTAGCCACTCGTAATCTTGATTTTTCCATTTCTCATGATAAGAATTGAAATCTTCTTGTAATGATTTCTCTGCCTGCAACAAAACAAAATGATGCGTTAATCATTGCAAAGCGAAAATAATCCCACGCATATGTACAGAGGGGCCCATTCTTCGAACTAGTGTTGCAGTTTTATCATTGCAACCACATCGCTGCGGTTTTATATACAATTTGATAATAACTTTATTGCCCATGTAATAATTGCATATTAAAATGTTAAAGTAGGTCAACTACCTAGTGTATATGGTAAACACCGGTTTTATGTTTTACGCACAGAGTTCAGGGTTAATTTTGTGTGTTGTGAGGAGATTTGTTTCTCGTTTGTAGTAATGGTTTTCGGATTTGGTTGAAAAACACGTAGTTGACGAGTAGCCGTCTTATAATTAGTGGCCCAATTGCTCCCGGCGGACGGGTTGCGTGTTTACTTATGCCACCCACGGATTTTTGACAAGAATTCAATTTTCAAGTCAAAGATACATATTTATATAGATTAAAAAAATTACGCACGTAAAAATGTTTTAGTTGTTAGATATTATGTTGACACATGTGTTAGCAACTCGATATCAAGGTGATGTAAGAACATTAATGGAATGTGATGGTGCTATACTCTCCCAAAACAATGGTTTCTGCACCTGCCTGAATGATCAACATCGCGAGATTCTTACAGTTACAATATCGCTGAGAGGGTGTAACTTCACACCCGCGGCTAGTATGATAAGAGGTGTCGCTCTGATTCGAATGAGTGTGACCTTGTTTCAAGCAGACTGCCTGACGCCTGGTGCAAGTGGGTGCGTGTTAAGCGAGACACCGCGACGCTGATCAACACATTCCACATATTAAACTAATTCCGGTCGCTGTAATTGATTACAATCGAACAATAACTTGGCTATTAAAACACGGCGGAAAATCCATGAGCGGACACGATTTTACCGGATGTGATAAAGACGCAAGTTATTTATATCCGATAGACAAGAACGACAGTCTCACAAGAAGCCGATAGATAGAGAGAAAAAATATGATAGTGTGTAATCAGACATCAGCGGACGGCATAATACAAAACCGAACGCGCATACTAATTCCAATAGTACTACAGTCTGCGGTGTTAATGAAGCTATAAACCAGACATAAAATTATTTACTTACAAAATCCTCCCTGAAGCGTTTCGCTTTCGCGAGGGCAATATTAGCTTGTGAAATAATCTGCGTCAATAAGTCTTTTGATGGTAGTGCGGGAACTTCCGGATCTGATTCCTTTATATCCTTGTTGATCCCGCATGGATTTATCCACTTTGGTTGCGAACTGAGTCTATCGGCCATGTGTCTGTTGGTCGGTGCCGATAATGAGCTGGGAATGCTGACTATACTTAGTAGGTATGTTCCGACAACTAGGACTTGTTTTAATCCTGAAACAAAGACGACAAATAAGAGACATGTAACAATATTTGACGGTAACATTTAGAGAGATGAACGACACATGCTATATAAATATACACGTTTGTGGACAAACATAAGAAAGGGCGCCAGAGCGTGAGAATGTGTTGGAACAAGACACGACTTTGATGACCCCGTGCTCACGGTCCCACAAACCGACCCGACAATCAAATGCCATATAGACACTGTAAATTATCACACCCAATATTTTAGCCTAGCCACTACATAACCCACATATTGCATCCACGTGCGCATTGATAAATGCTTAAATAATATAATTTTTCAATCAATTAGTTATTTATTATTGAAAAAACATATATTTACTAAATTAATTTCATTGAAATAAGTAACAGTTATTCTGTTTTGTAATTTCTATATTACATATTTTACTAATTTACTCGTAATCGGTATAATTATATTTTTTTTCACAAAACCATACTTTTGTTATTATAAGAGATTAAATATAATAAACAATAACAAATATAATACGCTTAAGAACCCGAAATTTAAAACAAATACTTAATACTTAATATTTGCAAATTAGTTTATTGTAATCTCTGGAATTAGCAATAGATTATCCACACTTAGACAAGTTATCTAACATCTTAAATTTTCTGGCGCCTTGAGTTATCAAAACACAGGAGCAAATTTAAGTGGTACCTAAGTATAGCAATCAATTTCATTATTAAATACTTTTTTTATGTAAAAAACAATTAAATTGATTAGTGTAACAGGTGGACAACCAGTAACTTGATCTATTTATTGCTAAATACTTACAATGAACTGAGAGATTCGTTTTACCGACATAATAGCCAATAATTACAGGTTATTCTTCCTTAATGTATCATTCCATACGATTTACTACATTTTTGTGAAATAATCATATAAGAAAAGGTGTACACGTTTACACAGCTGCGCATCATCTAACATTTTTATATATCTCGGCCACATTTTATGTAACTGCATTGTAGTTATTAGTCATGCGAGGGCAATATGATTATGCCGCACACAAACAAACAAATTTATTGATTGTAATTTGGGAGCAACCATAAGTAAGGGAATGCTGCCTAGAATGAGACATTACATAATTGATTTTTACTCAACAAAATTTCCAATGAATAAAATTACGTGATTCATTGTTGTATTAATGTTTGATGCACAGATCCGCTGGATTAATTTGTTAGGTTATATATTATTCGTTTATCCTGTTTTGAGAATAAGATGCATTACGGTTTCTTATGTATAGTTTATAATAGAGGAACAAATTGAATGTTTGATTACAAGCATGTTTGAACGCGAGGATTGGCCACTTGTTGCTCGCGCTCCGCCTTAACTGCTTTAGTTTATCAACTTACTCTGCATCGTTTTCTTATAGGAAAATCGCGTCCAATTTGTATTCGGCACTAGGTGCTTCCCCACATATACAGGGGTTATTGTTTCATCCTGACTGTTAGTACAATCTGTTGATTTCTGGTAAGTCACAATTTTAGCGGTTCTTTGATCACGATCGAGCATTCCTACGACATGCCCGCTAGGGGTGAAAAAATCCTCGTAACCCATCATACAAACACGATTACAATCTCTTAGTTCGCACATCACATATACACAAAACACATGTAAACTACACAAATTACACTCTAGTGTTTTAATAAAGATTTTTTTTGAGATTCAATATTAGAGATTCAATACTACATCGAGACAACAGTTTACTGACTCAACACGTTTAAACTCGTGCTCGTCAACTGAGGAACTATGTGACGGATAATAATGTATACAGGGCAAATATACAAACGCCTGTAGGTGGATCCATTTACAAGAACCGCCTCTACCATTCATAAACGCGTTAGACTAACTCCGTTCGTTAGTGGTATAACTACCACCAAGACTAACCATTGTGACGTCACTCATCGCATCGCATCGTACAGAGATGGTGGGAGAGTCTGAAGGAGTAAATCTGATTTCCGGGTGCAGACTCAGAGATTTCTCTCCCAGCATCGTCACCATGATGCAGTTCCGGGAATCTTTGCATATAATAAATTGGGACAAATTATAATAATTAAACTTTTAATATCATTGCGGTTAACACAAATCGTGATTAGTTTGTTGTGTCGCTAAAAATAATAACTAAAAAAAAAAACCCGTTAACTTGGTGAACACACAACACATTTCCGTAATTTAATAAATTCCCATTTACTATATTCTAAACATAACATATAAATAATAATGATATTATTAATATACACAAATCTGTAATCCTACTTAATAGTATGTAATGATGCAAGCTAATGATAAGTAAACACAATCTATATTGTTTTTAAAATGTAATTACTATTTATAGTCTGAGCAGGTTATTTACACTATTAACACTTAACCAAGTACGCGTTCGCATGCTAAAACCTGTCGGAGATTTTCGCCAGGTAAAAATCGCTTTACAGCCGCTACCGATTTGCTGTAGGTGTTTATATTTAGGAGCAAAGGAGAAGTGTCATTTTGTAATAATATAATAAAAGGTAGTTTAAGGTGTAAAAACTTCATTGTTACAATGGACCTTGTGCGAAGTTAGATGTGATAATAATAGGGGGTCTCATAAAAATGTAATAAAATAATAAATTATCTTGCTGAGAGGGGCAAAACGAGGCATTATAAATAACTATTTTTACGCGTTATACCTGACTGACATTACCGGAGTCAATTTAAGAAAGTTTAAATTTTATTATGCGAATAGTTTAGGGAATTCCCTGCGAATGATTCGTTATTTACGGTGCACTCACTGAAACAATACATACCAGTAATGAATAGCTAAGGCAAATGTGAATCATGAATGACCTCGTGAATTGTACTATTTCTACCGTTCGGTCAGAATCAAATTCACTTTCTACGAATACAGGTAATCTTTCCATCTATAAATCATTACAACTATTATTATACATTTCATTACCCGAACAATTCAGTAGACCTAAAACCATTTGCTTAATTAGCACTTATTTAATTCTTCGTTCGCTTAATTGGTAGTAATCAATAAATCTTGTATCAGTTATGAATAAAAATTTAAAATAAATAAATACGTCTTATAATATGAGTGTTATAAAATAAAGTTATTTAAAATTAAATGTATATTTTATCGTATTTGTAACTTTCTAGTATAAGGGTGAAATGAAATTGTAGTGAATTTTAACAAATAAAAATACATATTTCATTTCAGCAACTCTAGAATGTCTGATTTATATGACCAATTAATAGATTTTTAAATTTATATAAATACATATATTTTTACAACAAACAAAATGTAGCATGATCTATTACTTTATAAGAAACATAATGCCTTTCATTACTATTATTATAAAACTTAAAGAAACAAAAGTTAATATTCATCATTTATATATTAAATAATAAATAAATATTTTTTTTACACTTAAACAATTAAATTTGAGTTAAACCTATAATTTGCCCGTTATCTAAAAGTATAGTATTGGTTGATCTTGTCGGGGAATGTTGTCAATGTCGATCACTAGTTCGACTACCTCATGTTTAGCGTAGTATTTTTATTATTACCCTTTTTTATTATTCTTAATTGACCGATTAAATTCTGGGAGGTACTTTTTGTTGGCTGAACCGCTCTGACCTCCCCGCATACAAACACACAAATATATTTTTCAGAACTTAATCATAATTACATAGAGTTAATATACGTGCTCACAATTCATCACTCGCAATAATTGCAAGTTTAACATATGTAACAATCATCATGCCGTATTACAGCAGCAACAGATATTATAAAAATGCTGATGATAATTATCTGCTAACTGTATATCATCAATGTTGTAATCGAATTCAATGTGTCCCATCGAGCAATTAGTAATTATATAATAAAATATTAATTGTGCAATTATACTTGCTTATTACAGAAGCCAATGTTGTATATTTACCTAACTCATATAGTCTCATTAAACATCTTCCTGAAGTGAATTTGTTGTTCAATTAATTAATACAAGTAAAAATCTGTATAAAAACTGTCAATTGTGACAGTGAAGCTAAAGTTATTTTCACAATCATTGCCAACGACAATAAATAATAGGAGTAGTACTTATTTATAAAATAATTTGATAATATAGTGCAATCTTTTTGCAATAACACAGAGGTCCTATTTTAACTAATACAAGATTAGATTATGATGATTAAAGTAAAAAATTGTGGTTAGTTTAGAAGTAGGTAGTAAGCTACACCGCGAATGAGTTAATTTTATGAGTAAGAAGTTTGATAGGGTGACGGTGGACGGTTTTTATATATAATTTTAAAAGTCCAGTTATCTAAATATATATTTTCTTTAAGAGGAAGTAAGCATAAGTCACAAATCAGTCATTATTATTAATGTGTATTACTATTGAGCTCACTCTAATTTTATATTTCTGTTATAATGTAGTAAAATGGAGTCATTCATGAACAACACTGCTCATCATTTCCAAAATTTAATTATTAAACTGGACATACTAATTAATCACTGCATCTACTTTTATTGATATTTATATAAACTACTAATAAAGATAAATGCAGTATGTTCTTCGATTAAGCTATTCCTCTAAGAAAATTAAAAAAAAAAAACAAAAACCAAGTTTCTATAATTATACTTTCCTACAAATTTTGTACTTTATTTTTTTATTACAAACAACTACATACTCTTAATCATCAATTATGTTCAGTACGTTTTGTTATAAAATAAAACAATACAGTAATTTTTAGTTAGACGTTATGAGATCAACAAATGCAAAAAAAACATATTTGTGGAATTATTCTTGCAAAAAAACTTTATGATAAATCATTCAACTATTTCTCACAATTACTTGTAGGCTGTTAATCTACAAAATATACTATCGTATGTGACATATACTGGCTGCAAAAAAAAAAGCACCAAGAACTTGTAGTTCAATTTTTATGACAGTGAGATAGCTCAGTTATAGAGCGTTAGCGTAGCATCCTAACAGTCCGGGGTCTAATCCCCGAGAATAACTAAAACAATAACTTTATTATTCGGAAGTCACTTAATAAGTCGTTGGACCCATCAACCCCCTTCAAATAAGTCGTAAGACTTCTGAGGCAATGTAAAATAGTTGTAAAATGCACAAGAAGAAAAAAAAGATAAAAATTTCAGATAATATATAAATTATTGACACTTAAAAATGATGAAAATTTCAACAAAAAATCATGTTAAGTTTTTTTTAATAATGAGTCCTCGATTTCTGGAGCACTCAGCAACTCTCCTAGATATGCTTCCTAAATACGCATTAAAATATCAGGTAAAGTAAGTGGAGGTGGCTAAAGATAGGCCAGTCGTCTACCGAATGTATCTCCCACACGTGTTCAATGTGATCTGGACAACAAAAAAACTTCGAAAAAATTCAATCTTAGTTAGTTCCAGCAATTCCATGGGTATGTTGTTGCACAGCAAACTGTAAATTTCTTCGTTCTCCTCAACGCTCCATTCTCATGACCATCGTGTACATACAAATAAAATCTCAATTCGTAGTTAAAAATAACTTGATTCCATTGATCGACCCCTTGTAATATATCATTGCACCAATCCAGACGGCATATCTTATGGTAAAAAGTTACGGACAAACAAAAGAAGGAGCGCACCGACTTTGAGACCAAATGAAAATTCCGGTCTAATTTTACAAAAACTCGTTAGTTAGTTAAGTCGATTGATTTGGAAGAACGAGAGCAATTAGAGATGTGTGGAGAAAACATCGTGGAACAATATCACAATTTGAGAAACCTCCTTATCTGAGCCCAATAACTCTACCGAGTTCAAAATCGCTTAATTGATGAAAAACGCCACGGTAAAATCTAAATCTAAAATGCTTTGTATTTTTATACTCCAAGGTAAGTTGATCAAAAACTTATCATAATTTTTTGTTGAAATATTTATAATTTTTTAGTGTAAATGATTTACATATTATCTAAAAAAATTATAAAAACTGGGCTACGGTTTCTTGATGTTCTTTTACTTTTGGCGGGTACTATACATCAACAAATTACAAAAGTATATACACATATGGGTCAGTGCCCATATACGATTTTTAAAAGTTCATCTCATGTGCTTTTCTACTTACCTATATATAAAATTTACAAGACATGAATATTACGCTAAATTATTATTTGCTGTGCAGCAACTAATTATGACATTTAGTTATATTCTAATTATAATAAATTTAGAATAAATGTTTACTAAAGTACAAACAGGATATAAGTATACTCTCTATATATTTCATAAATATTGATATAAAGTTAAGTAAATACATCTCAGATTCATAAATCCAGAATTAATTCAAGGTTTGATCTCTGACTATTAGTACGGGCATAAGTCAACATAAACATTCACTCACCAAGTTAAGTTGGGTTTATTTATTTAGCAACAATATATAAAAGAAACCAATATTCATGGCCATGGGGCCAATTCTAATCGCTGTGATTTTTCTCATTGTCAATAAAATAAAACCAGATGCTACTTATTAAATTCACCGATAACAAAAGTCACCAAAATCAGAATCGACTCCCATAAAAGCAAAAAATAATGTAATAATAAAAAGCCAATGCATTTTTTTTTGTATTTGCTTAACTTATAAAATAGTTCAATCATTTTATTTTTGTTAAGTATCAAAAAAATTAACTTTGGAATGACTTTCAAGTAATTTTATTTTTGTAGCTGCCAAGCTTACCACATACGCAATCTACCTGTGTATCTCAATCTAAATTTGAAGTTATTTCCAAAAAACTTTACACAATTAATAGTTCTAAGATTTTTTGTAACAAATTTAAAATTTGGTGTTTTTGCTTCGTTTAGTATCAACTTATTTACAGATAAACAAGCATGTTTTTCATCTTCGTCTACTTTCCTGTTTAAAGCAGATTTATTGCAATCGCATATTAAAACACTGGTATCATCAGCATATAAAACAGAGTGCACATGTATATTAAATGTAATATCATTGACAAAAATATTAAATAAAAAAGATTCTAAAATAAAACCGCGTGGGATAGCTGCGTTGATTTTTGATGTGACAATAGGTCTGTTCCAACATACGATTTGGACAGTTTGCAAACCGTTCAAACTATGCACACAAACAATTTACTGTGTATAAAAGATTGCCTAAGAATGACAAATATTTGTTTATGTGCACAGTTTGGACGGTTTGCAAACTGTCCAAATCGTATTTTGGAACAGACCTACTATATTCTTCATTAAAGAATATTTATTGTTGTAGAATGCAGTCAAAAGCTTTTGACAAATCACAAAAGAAGCATATAGCATTTCGACACTCTTCAAGTTCTATGCTTATCTTACATTATCATTGATAGATGCACCACATGTCTTTGTATCTCTTCTCAAATTAAGCTTTCATTTCATGTATTTCTAAGTGATGCATAATTTGAATCTATACCATATGTATATACATTGTCTGTCTATATTATATAATAACCCCTTTTAAAGTGTACTTGTTGGGCTGCTCTTGTGTGCGAATGTTCAAAGAATTGTTTTAATCAGGGCTTCAAACCGGAACCGAACCAAAAACCAAAAAAACCGTTTTTTTCGACGGAACGAAAACCGGAACCAAACCGAAAAAAATATCGGTTTTTATTTCGGTTCGAGAACTCATAGTAAGTAAAGTAAGAAGTAACTAACAAGTGTCAAAACAAACATTTAAAGAATTTAATTTATTTAATAATTAGTCACTCGGAGCAGAACCAAAAACCGAAAACCGTAAAAAACCGTTATATTTGGCGCAACGAAAACCGGAACTAAACCAAAATATTTCGAAGCCCTGGTTTTAATTAGGTGAAGTTCATAATTAGAATTTCAATCATGTGTAACGTGTTTTTATCAGTTATATACTAATATAGAACTATACATAACTTATTTAAGCATATAAAAAAAGTATGCAAGCAAATATCAGAAATAATAATAGTAAATTTACAAGCCAAGAAAATAATATAGCAAAACGAAGGCCATACACAAGGCCAAGGTTTGCTAATTTTCTAATTTATTTATTTTATTTTAATTTCAAGTTACATTGCAACATAAAAGACTTGGACAGCATAGAAGACATATTTATCGTTTAGATAATGTAATTTATTTTATTTTATTTGTTCAACCCGTATAAGGAACAAGCGGGGAGGACATGCGCCGCAAAGTGACATTGGGGCGCACGGCTTACAGAATTAGCCGCCAATTAGTAGAATACAGCATGCACTGCAGCATGGATTGCACATGGTAATATTAATTGATTATTGATTAACTGAGAATTTTGAATGGTAAAATTGTAAATTGTATTAATGGTTTTATTTTTTTAGTATTTACTGAATAAGTATTGTAAACTATTTTTTTGCACAATCATGTTTTTGTTAACGAAACAAGACAAATATAAATCAGTAACTAGTGAGTAAAATTTTAAATTTTTAACTGATAGTAAAGTCAGAAATAAAATAAAGAAAAAGTAAATTTAAGCGTTTTTTTTTTTAATTTGCAAATAGAAATAACCTATTTCTGAGTAACATGGAATGGATTAAAATCTAAATTTTTTAATTGTTTATTAAATTTTAAAATAAAATTGCAAATTTTTTGATGAAATTTTTAGCTAAACTTTAAAAGTATTTTTTCATTACAACGCTTTAGAAAACTTTTTATTGTGCTAAAAGTTATTGTTATATTTCTGCTCGAAGGTGTAAACTTAATGATATGATAAAAAGTAAAAATCAAAATTCCTAAAAATTATCTAACGATTTGGTACTGCTACATTATCAAAATTATTTATTGTGAGCATAGCCATATTATAAATTATTTATTATGTTATTGCGAACGCAGTTTTGATAACACATCTATTAATTTATAATATGGCTTCATGTATATTGTTTAAAAAAATTTAGCAGTTGCATTAACGTACGCGGAAATTTTAAACTACACATTTTATCATACACTCACAACTTCGAACAGAACTATAACAATTGTAATTTTAGAAAAATAACCTAGCGCAATAAAAAATTTACTAAAAGTTACATGTCACTGAACATTTCATTTTCTAAACGTTGCAAAAACCAATTAAAAAAAAAATGTTAAATTGCTCAAGTTGTGCTCAAAGTTTTATGTCAAAAAATCGCGCCCGTACATTAAGATATTGTCTTATATACAATTACTTACCGTACATGTGATATTTTGCAACATCACAGTCTCGGATACAGCTTGTGCTGTCACAGAAACGTATAATACATGATCGTGCAAAATTCTTTTTAGTTGCAAATTTGCACAGTATTGCTTACTTCGGCATTCGCTTACCTTTCAAAAATATCTTGAATGGTCCAAAGATGTTAATGTTATTTGAATAAGTCTGGATTGTAAGACACACAATGTGTTGTTTGTTGTGCTTTATAACGCCAAGTTTGAATTCAAAAAGACTTTTATTATGATGCATTCACCACAACGTTCCCAAACAATTCAAACTTTAAGAGTTATCCTTAAATTTTTGCACCATTGAAGCACTGAGTGATACAAAATTTCCTTCAAACTGTTTCTGAGGACTTTGGTAAAATTGAGTTGCAGGTCGTATTTGACTTCTTGTAAATTAGTTATTCTTAAATAGTCGTTGTCAATGTAATAATCAGTGTGGTGATTATGGTGGTGATTTTAACGTATATTTTATTTTCATAACCTCTATTACTTACATCATTTTAATAATTACTAAGCCTTTGTTAAACTATTCTAAAAAGATATTAATTTCAGTAATCATGTTTAGCAAGGAACACAGACAAACATAAAAACACTTCACTTGACATCATATAAAAAAGCTATTAATCCAAAAGTCATAGCCAGTTGATACACTTGTAATTTGTTACTGCTTTAATATTGGCAGATTTGATTTAACGAGTGACATTTTAAGTCACCATAGACATAGTGATCATTTATTTGCATATAAGCAACGTGAATATTAAAGACATACATAGATAAATAAAAAAAGTACGTAAATGAACCACGTCCGTTCCCACGGTGCGTGTGCAAATGTTCTCATATTACAGATGAAATAACTTAATACATATTTTAAAGTTTTTGAAACTTTAAATATGATAAAGCTTTTAGTTCAATAACATATAAATTACTGCATCTATAGCACACCATATTTGATAAAAAAATTGTTTTAATTAGAACACTGTTGTCTACAAATGTTAAAATTTGTACTAAAGTTAAAGAAGTTCAGACAAAAACACTTTATGAAGTATTCTTATCCAATAATCATAGTTTAGCGCAAATATCATCAATTTTATTATCCTATTGAGACCGCAAGTGAAGGGAACAGTTTAAATAAAATTTGTACAAGTTAATTTTTAATATGTTTTATTACTAAAAAAACATAAATATTAATTGCAGCACACACTATTTTAAAAGGAAATCATTTCGTGCTCTTTGTGCAATATATTATTATATAATTATAAAACAAATAATTAAATGTAATGTTTTATATTGAAAACAAATTTGTTTTTAAATTAGTTAGTAAAAAGTATAGAATATTGTGCAATCAATCCATTACCATTTTCTATTCAATTTAATCCGGGAAATTTTTATTAATCAAAATAAAAACAAATTTTCAAGGTCTCATGGAATTTCCAAAATACAATATATTTCACTGGATAAATCAAAGTTTGGAAAATCCAATTACAAAAACTTTCGGTATTTAAACATTTCTAATTTATATCATTGTTATACAAGGTTAGATAAATGTGTGGGATCACCCAATTTCTGACTGCATTTTTAGAAATGATTTTTATAAAAGTTTTTGTATATATTTTAAACTATATTGCAAAGAGATTTTTTCAACCATTACAATAACATAAGGTTTTATAGGTCTGCGACTTGCAGTTTTCGAAATATTCATTAAAATAATAAAACAAAATGTAATAGATTTTGTTCCAGTTGCTATAGCAAAAAGTAAAAACAATAATTGCATCTTCGGCATTAATAGTCTTTTTAGACCAATAAGCCAAAAATCAAAACTTATTAACTAATAATTGTTTCTCTGATTTCTTAATACAATTAAAAAAAACGTAAAAATAAGTAGATATTTGAAGCAAAAAGTAAACTACAATAAAATTTAATTATTTATATTTATTTATTTTTTTACTATTGACTTTACATTGCACATAATAAAAAAGCAAAGTTCAGGTCAAAAAATGCTTGTTTTATTACTTTAATGAATACTTCAAAAACCTCAAATTGCAGACCTATAAAGCCTGATATCATTGTAATTGTTAAAAAATTCGCTTTCTAAAAATAAATAAAAAATAATAAAGGTCATTTATAAAATAAACTTAAAATGCAGTCAGAAATTGATCGTTTTCACACATTAACTTAACCCTATATATATATATAGACGCATTAACCATCAATATGAAGCCCAAAACAGTATGTTGTGCGGATGATACCAAGCCCACTAAAGTTTTACGAAGCCCGTTTTGGGCTTCCTAAAAATTTTCATGTATAATGAACAGATATGAAAAATAAAACTATCCTGTACTTTTTTAGCAAAATTTATTGGGCTTCCTATGTCGGTATACTATCGCAAATTATACACTTATAGTTCATTATATGCAACTATAGAGGGCTTACGTTTTAAACTGCATATACAGTACATATGTTTTGCGGATGTTAGGAGCCAATCATGTTTTATGAATTATATGAAGCCCTTAAGTTTGGCATCAGTGCTTTTCTATAAAACAGTCTATTACAATAAAATGTTTGAAAAATATAATTGATGGTTGGTTCTACTACGTGATCATTCATGTTTATGAAATAATAAAACAAGTTACAATTTTTTTTATCACAAATTTATTCTTACAAATACAATAATAGCTTTGGCTCTACTAGAGCCTTCTTCAGATGTAATAAGTTATATAACTAAAAGTAGAGCCAAAATTAGTAATGTATTTGTAAGAATAAATTTGGGATAAAAAACATAGTAACTTGTATTATTATTTCATGTTTGAAGAAGTAAATACACAATATATTATTATTATTTTTTAATTTGCTTTGTATGGTTATGTACTACGTTTAAGTAATTGTTTTTTTTTATTTTACCATGTTAAATTTAATGCTTGCATTACTTTCTAAACTTATCAATCCCCTTTAAACAAGTTGTAAGACTCTAGTTATAGCAGTTTTTTAATAGTCTTTAAATTTTGTATGGCATGTGCTAACAAATTCAGTGCCGTAACTAGCTTCTGATGCGCTCGGTGCAAAAGCGTTATTTTGCGCCCTCTAAACTACAAAATTATAAGGTTTAGGTGGTTTTGCGGGAGCACCGACGGCACCGCCCTAGTTATGGCAGTGATCAAATTGTCAATTAATAACAACATAATACTGTTCAAAGATGTTGCAATAGTTAGACTTAATATAGTAAACAACTTATTGCCTATTTGAGCTTTGTTGTGTTGCAAGTGGACTTGTTTGTAGAGGAATATAATATTAAGCAGAAATTCTTTAACAAAAGGTCGTCTATAATGCTTATTTTAGAATTTCAAACATTTTTCGTACATTGTTACAGGTTTCTCCTTAGATGGTTTTTAAAAGTTGATGCTGATGAGCTACGGTTATAATTTGGAAAAGTGTCGTTTTGACCTTACTCCGTTGTCTTGGCATTTAACTGATGTATGCAAGTACAACGCTTTGAAGGGTTTTTCCTATACTGGCCATGTCAAGCCAACAGCTTCCCAACATGGACTCTCTATTGTATGAGAGGGCCGGGCATCTACATAGCACCTGTTCGATCGTCTTGTCATTCATTTCACATTCTCTACATGTTAGATTATCTCCAATACTAATTGAGTGCATGTGTTTTCTTAGTTGGCAGTGCGACAGTCACAAATAGTAATCGGATGTCTTAGCATTTGAGGTAGTCATTGTTTCCTTTTCCTGTCTACAGTCAGAAGTGTCATCCCAGCGTCTTTCCAGTGCATTGTGTGTGTGCTAATTTTTAGGAGGTTATTTAAACTTTTGAGTGTTAAAGAGGTTCATGGTTCAGGTTCACACGTCATAAGAGTTGACCCTTTACGCGCTAGCCCGTCCGCCTCAATGTTACCTACTTTGTTGGAATGTCCTTATACCACTAGATGTTATTTCCACAAGCTGCTAAAGAAAGGACACGATGACATTCAAAAATTAGCTTTAATGTGATTTTAGGCTTGTTTATAGCAATTAAAGCCGCTCTACTGTCTGTTAGAGTTTAGGAATTCTTGCCAGATATTTTGCGAGTTACTTTTTTCATAACCCCATAAGTTGTACTACTTCTGATTAGAAGATAGATGTGTGCGTTACTAATAGTACAGATATTTTGAAATCCAGATTTTGCGAGAAGATTCTCGCTTCAGAACTTTTATTGGTTTTTGGACCATCTGTGTAGATTCTAATCGTATCATTGACCTCGTTCTGCTCATCTTGTTTATGTGTGCGCACGTTGTAAGGTTTTTGAAACACAAAGAAGGATGACATGTTATCTGTTTGTGCTTTTAACAGAGGTATTTTTTAACAGCCTCTTCCAAGAGAGTTTAGCCCTCCCTGCAGTGTTAAAGTTTAACTGCATTTAAAAACAAAGCGTATTGGTTGAGTGGTGGCAAGCAGATTGTTGGCAGCAGGTGGCAATGGTTGCAATAGATGATCGGGTTGGCGTCTGTGTAGGTAAAGTGTTTATTTGTTGCAAGGTGTTTGTTTTTGTCTTCTCATTTTAAAATTAAGAAAACCTTTGGGTATATTTAACAAATTAGTATAAAAATAATTTATTAATTAAGTTTTCTAAACTTTTGCATAAAAATACAAAACTCCTATTTTTTTTTGTTGCAAGATAGTTTCTGTGGGTTTAAACAAAAGGATTCTTTCTAAGTTTTATACAAAAAAATATTTAGATTTAACTCTAGTTAGTTGAAAGGAGCCCATATCTGAAACCATGTTGATGATTTGGCAATAGGTTTTTAACTTCCGTGTGATTTCTGATTTTGTCCAAGGTTATTTTGTGAAAAATGTCTCAAATTTTATTAGAATTTTTTATGAATACAAAAATGTGACGTTAGCATTGTACTTGTAATGTAAGTGGGGAACTTAACAACCTTGTAAGAAAATGTTTTCAAACTTTGTTTAGGACCTGGTTCTAATTTTGGTTTAAAATGAGGAAACATATTTCTTACTTTAGACGTCCAAACCTATTTAAAAAGTCAATCAGAATTTGTACGTTTCCTACAATATTTTATTTTTTTGTGGATTTTTTTTAATTAGTCCAAATCTAAGTCTTTGTTGTAAATCGGCGCGCATTAGAGTTGTCAGCAAATAATTTGGCCATGTTTTCCAAAGTATATTTAAAGCTTCTTTGTCATAAATAAAAAGAAACGGTCTACGCTTATTTTTACACATTAGATTATATTTGTTGGATAAATTTAGAACGGATTTTCAGCATTGATTTTTGTACTTTTTTATTGTTTTCTTTATCTCACCATTGAGTTAGTTTAGATTTTTGGCTTATCACCCTTAAAAATAACCTCATCATTGAACTGATTTAGTTTGATTTGGTCAATTAGGTCATGAAGTTTTGTTATTTAAAGTTAGATGAGTAGTCTGGTTTTCTATTGAAACCCAATCTATTTTACTTTTAGCAAAACCTGTAGACTTTTCCATTGCTAGCGAGATGAGTCTAGTAAAGTCTAAGATAACGCTGTCAACTCTTTTAATTGTTTGAATATTAAGAAGGGATGTGATGCTCTGTTCAAATCTACATTTAACAGCCACATTTCTAAAAATATTTGTCCGATTGATTTTCTAATATTTTATGCGGTTTAATAACAAAAAAATTGGCAACAGTTGGGCGTCAAATAAACCGTAAGCAATATAAACTGAAATGTGATAGTGCACCATCGTAAATAAACCACATTGCAGTTCTTGTTGTCAATGGTACATCATACAGAAACCGGGGGAGCATGTGTTTCAAAAAGTCGCCGTTAAGTCGTTAAGTCGTTTACAATTCCAACCCAAACATTCAAGGAGAACTGATGTTAAAAACAATCTTCACATACCTGATGCGGATTTTCATCTGCCCACACATAGTTGTTATAAAAATTCTTTATTTCATTTCTTAAGAAACTGGCTTCATCGGTAAAGAATATGTGTCAGGAATTGAGGGATTAGAACTAATGTTTGCAAAAGCTATTGACATAAAGCAATACGTAAAAAAAATCAGCAGGTAGTAGTGCCTGAATACGCTGAATGTGGTATGAATTCAACAAATTGCCTTTAAGAATTTTTCAAATTGTCCAATAACTTACATTTAAGGTATTGGAAACTACTTGGATATTCCTCATCATGTCCAGCACATTATGTTCCAGTTGTACCGTTCTTGCTAACAGTGATCTTCCTGGCCCTCTATTTCGTTTCAACGTGCCTGTTTCACAAAGACGTCAATATTTTCAAAGATATTTCGGGATATTGTACAATCGTCTAGCTTGTAATGAATTGGCATCAGCAAGTTGTCATAGCAACGGTTTCGGAGATATAGAACATTATTTTTATTATTATTTTTCCTTCCATTTCTTATTTTGCAAAAACGTGCATTTTCTTATCATAGTTGGCTGAAGTTTTGTGAAATAAACATTCAGTATTTGATAGTTGTTGTTAGTGCACAAGTTTTCATTGCTATGGCTGATTACTCTAATGCAGAACTAACCGACATGCATTTCATGTATGGTCGTGCTAATGGAATTCCCACCAAATTGCGACGTCTTTATGAATAAGCTTATCCAAATCGCCAAACTCCTTCACATCGTATGTTTGAAAAAATTCAGCAGAGATTGAGAGATACCGGTTCACTTCAAAAACAATGCTATTTTTCCGGCAGACCAAGGTCGGTATCTACTCCTAGAGCAGAACAAGAATTTATAGCACGGATAGAGCACATTCCAGGGACGAGCGTGCGGAGAATATCAGCCGAGGTAGGAATTGGTGCTATTCTTGTTTGGAGAAACCTCCACCTTTGGATGGGTATTGTAGGCGACAAGTTTCTAGATCTCAACTTTCTGCAAAACACAACGTGTGATCTTTTAGATGACATTCCTTTGGCCCACAGGCAACACATGTGGTCCCAGCATGATGTTGTTCCAGCTCATTTTTCGATTGCTAGGATAGTACGAGGCAGACCAGTTTTATGGCCAGCAAGATCGCCTAATTTAAACCCTCTTTTTTTTTTCTTTGGAGATATTTGAAATCGTTAGTGTATGCTACTTCTGTAAAAATTAATAAAAAGTGCCAAAAAATCCAAGCCAATAAGGGGGTTTTAGAAAGAGTACAAATGTCCTTCAGACAAAGATGTCGCGCCTGTTTGGAAATGAAATTAGAGCACTTCAAACATCTTCTATAACTCTGTTCTTTGTAAAAATATATAAAAATAAATAATCTTCTATCTCCAAAACCGTTGTTTTGACAACCCAGGTTTATTAAGATTTTTTGTTTGTTGTGGTTCCACTACCACCCACTTAAATATTTTACATTCTTTTTTAAACACCCTGTATATATGTATATGTTTATTTACGATTGTGTTATTAATACATTAAATTTTGTCACATAAATTTGATTTAAATCATTTGATAAGCTTAACAGTTCCCATCAAACTTCTTTAATAAAGTTTTAATAACTTTCTTTTGGGCTAATTAAGTACAGGAAATCTGAAAACCGTTTCTTGCATGATATCAATGAACAGTCCAATACCGAATGACTAAAAACTCTTTAAAAAATTACGATTAAATCTTTTTCGATCATATCCTTATCGCTCCAATTATTTAAATTTGTTATTTATTATTATTTATAGTGGATAAAGAGCTAGGACAAAAAGAAAGGAGAATCTTTGCCTTCTTTATCGACTTAAAGGCAGCGTATGACACATTTGACAGAGTATGCTTATAGAATATTTGAGAATGAAGGGTGTAACAGAGCAGGTAATAGAAACAGTGAAAAAGATATATAAGGCAACTTCGTGTCGAGTAAAAGTAGGTGAATGTAGAAGTAAAAGGTTTAGAGTGCCAAAAGGTTACGACGGGGATGTCCGTTGAGCTCTGTACTATTACTATTAGTCTAGAAAGTGAATTAGAAATGGGCCAGGCTGGCGGAGTAGTAATTGGGCAAAAAAAAAGTGTGGTCTTTAGCATACTTTGACAATGTCGTAATTCTAGCACTAACATGAAACTAGCATAAAAGAAATAATTAAAAAATAAAAAAAGTTTTTTGAACAAAGTAAATTAAAAGAAAATGTTGATAAAACTAAATAGATGCTGTCTAGAAAAAAAAAGAAGAAAAAGCAAAACAGAAGAGGTTAAGATGAATGGTCAAGTGATTGAACACGTGAAAGTGTTTAAGTATTTAGGATTTATGTTTGCCAGTGATGGGTCTAATAGAGAGCATGCACAATATGTAAATAAGAAAGCATGGGTAGCAGCTGAAAGATTTATGATTATATTGAAAAATCAAGAACTGTTTTAAAGTGAAAATGGTAATTTGGAATGCATGTATTAAAAGTGCTATGTTATATGGAGCAGATGTCTGGGGTGTGAAAGAAGAGCAATTGAGAGAAAAGGTACAACTGAAATTTTTAAAGCATGCATTAGGAGTATGGCCTTCAACAACTGGCTATATAGTATCCAGGAAACCAACTGTAAAAAAATTAGCTGGTGGGCAGCAGAACTGCTAAAGTTTGAATCAAAAGTTTTTTTAAGAAGCGATAACAGATTAGTAAAGGAAATAATAAAGTTAGTAAGAATGGAAAAGAATGGACGTGTACGTGCACGTGCACGTGCAAAAAATTTTGCTATAGAAAGAAAGAAATTGTATGAAGGAGTGGAATGTCAGTAAAAAAAGTATTAGAAAGTAGAAGAATAGGTAAAAGTGTAGACAAAGAAATATTAAATTGAAATATTGAACAGACTAGAACTGAATAGAAGAGGTAAAACAGCAAGATAGGCAAAGAAAAATTTATGGTAGCAGATACAATACCAAATACAAATGTATTCAAGAATATAAGAAACTACCAGCCTATTTGCAGAAAAACCAATTAGAGGATGTTCAACAATTGATTGCAAGGTTTAGGTGTGGCAGTGAAGAGAATGGTAATAAATATAACTGAACAATATATAAAAAGTGTGAGATTTGACTAAAGTAGAATAATAATGAGCAAATGCAGGCAAGAAAATGGAACAAATGTTTAAATGAGAATAGGAAAGAGGTAAAAATATTTAAAAATAGTGCAAAGTAAAGTTTTAAATTTATATTTTATTTTTTATTTTTTATGTTGCGTTTTTTTTTTGTTTAATCTAAAGAAAGATTTTGTTTATTTATTATTCGAGTGTTATTACTATTGATGTATGTATGATTATGCCAATAAAGTTTTTTATTATTACTATTTATTAATTTGTAGCGCTTGAATAGTTACGTTGGAAACTAATCCCGTTGCCAATATAATGCTCTGCTATCACATTATTATTATTTAGGTATTTGTCTTTCTTCTGCTTTCTTTTGCAGGAATAGTATATGTAGTTTTGTTTGTCCATACTATTTTGTAAAATATTTCTTTGTCTCTATGTATGCTCAAAGGACCTTATCTGCTTTGTTTTCTACGATTGGTTTTAGAAAATAACTGTAATATAAATTTTTATCTTCATATGTCATAAAACAGGTGTTGTTTAATATTTTTGGTGTTTGTGCGGCTACTTTATTGTAGATATCTAAATATTTGGTATTTGCAAGTTTTTATTGTAATGGATTATGGTTTCCCATAGTTGCATTTTTGGAATACAACTATTGTGTTGACAGTTTTTAATACTAGTTTCTGTATTTTCGTTACAATCCGTACTATATAAAAATTGAGCTCTACTGGTATTAGCTAATTACATACTGATGCATTTATATCTATTGTACCGTTATTTAACTTACTGTCTATTTGTTCGTGTGAGTTGTCATCCTCTTTCGTGTTTGTTGTCTTTATTTGAGTATTTCATTCTTTTCTTTAAAGTATGAGTTGTATTTCTGATTCTACAACTGCAATATAGATCGGATATCATATTTGTTCCTTACAGTATTGAATAAAAAAATTTAATTGCTTTTGGCACTGTTATTCTTTGTTGGCAGTGCTTTAATTGCTGTGCTGCTTAATATTTATTTAACAATGTTCTTATTTTTCAGATACGTTTCTTATGTTTCGTGTTATCCTATATTATAATACTAAAAAAAGTAAGTACATACATAAATAGTGTAAGTATATATTTATAACTTTGCCAAACCATGTTATAGCTTCTTTGAATTGCTAGGTTAAAAACATCATCTGTATATAAAGACATTTAAAAAAGACCTGAATAAGGTAATGCCAAAAATTTTAATTGTAGGAAAACTAAATCAAAATTAAAAATGATATTTAGAATAATCCTTAATTTAAACAAAAAAACTTATACAGTGAGTCGGGAGGAACGGACCAAACTCCAGAAGTGTATTCTACACGTGAAAATAATGTAAAAAAACTCAAATGTTGTTATCCAATTTTTATTTGTTTACAAGTTATAGCATAATTAATTTTTTTTTTATCTAGTTTATTGGGTATTCCACAAACAAGAGTAATAAACACACCCCACAAACAAGGCATACATCCATACCATGTATAGAGAGTACAGCACCTACAACCGGAAGATTATCATAAACGTAAGGAATTTTGTCGGTGGGTAAATAACAATCCTCGTGTTGTATCGCGCATACTTTTTACAGATAAAGCAACATTCACCCGTGACGGCATTAATAATACTCACAACTGTCATGTATGGTCAGACAAAAATCCCCACGCAACAGTCTAAAGTAATTTTCAACATAAGTTTTCGTTAATCGTGTGGTGTGGTATGGTCGATGGTTATATAATTGGCCCTTTCATTTTGGAAAATCGCCTCACAGGAGCCAACAACTTAAATTTTTTACAAAATAAATTACACGGACTACTAGAGGATGTTCCTTTAAACATCTGAATGCAAATGTACTACCAGCACGATAGAGCTCCTGCACATTTTGCTCGTCAGGTCAAGCAACATTTGGACGAAAGGTTTCCAGGATGTTGATCGCGGTGGTTCTATTAGTTGGCCTCCAAAATCTCAAAACCTCACAGCATTAGATTATTGTTTATGGGGCTGTTTCAAAGATAAAGTGTACAAAGTAAAAGTGGACACTCGGGATGGACTAATTCTACGTATTAGAAATACTGCAGCCGATCTTAAACAAAGACATGACTCCATCAAAAGAGCAACAGGCGCCCTTCGTAGACGATGCAGAAAATGTTTAGAGGTAAATGGCGGCATTTTTGAACATTTATTATAAGAACGCTATGATAACCAAAACGTTAATGTATGAAATTTTGTTTATTTATACACTCCTAGAGTTTGGTCCGTTCCTCCCGACTCACCCTGTATATAATAATGTTTTAACTTGTCCTTTTTATAATAACAAATATAATTTTCTACAATAATTTTCATATGGTCCACATGACCTCTAATGTTTTTATAAAACTATGGTTTCTCTATAGATTAAACATTTTTTTTTTAATTCATGTTGTTCAAGATGTTTTTGGTGCCATTTTATTGTCATTTTAATGTCGAGCATAATCCAATAAGCAACACTATTCACGTTGAGTTAGTAAATGAAGAGTAAGCTAACAGCAACAAAATCAAACAATTTTGAAAAAAAAAAGACACAACAATGCTACAGACTAACCATCGATGTTTGCTGTACATACTATCATCTATCAAAAAAGAATTGCAATTTTTCAAACAAAAATGTTTATTCCTTTTTCGTTTATAATCAGCTTATAAAAATTAAATTTAATATTTTGTTTTTAAAAGTAACAACAAAAAAATGCAAAATTATAAATCTCGTTTTATAAACTTTTTTATAATAAAATATATACTAATATAAATATTCATACTCAAATATGTTGGAGAATCTCAGTTAATTGAACGCTAAAAGAAAAAAATTGTAATATGAGATTTGAAGTTAACAAAAATGATATTAATTAAATTAGTGATTAGTGGTGCATCGTGTTGCTTCGACCAAAGAAACCGAATATCATCGATAAACTTCAGCATCGTAACTGGCAACCAAATGATATTGTTCTATTTTTAGCAGCACAATATACTATAAATGATGTAAAAATTATGTTTAAAATATTGGATTAACGTTATAAAGAATATAAAGTCAATTTAATATAACTTCAAAACAGCCGCCTGCACAAGCTTCAACAGTCATATTATGTCTACAAACAATATTAGAGATGCAAAAAGTTTGTGGATTATGTAATAGTCACGCTACAACTGATAATTCAATTTAAAAACGGATTTAACAGTGATAATAATAAAGTAAAAAGTCTTTACTAATTTTACATTTTCTTATACGTATTTAAAAATTATATTATTTTTTCTATTTATTTATAATTATCTTTTTATTCCAACATTTTACATACAAGCAATTATTTTTAATTACATCACATCACTTAGTAATTAATTAATTGGTTTAATTTAATTAATAATTATAGTTTACATTAAAGCTGCATATGCCATATACTTGGTATAGTAATGAAGTTAAAAAAATGCATTTGTAACATTTTTTCCATATTAAAATATATAAAGTAAAAACATTTTTTTATAATTCTTCACACGATTTGTGATAGTGTTAGGTGATTATAATAGCAAATATATCAAAATAAACCATATGTTTATATATCATAGTAGCAAGTGTTAATGGCGACGAACGACTTGTAATAAATATGTAAATATAACGAGTCGTATGCAAGGTGTATAAGGTGTATAGAGCAGCCTTTCCCTTTCATTGCCATAATTTACCCAGTGTGTCTCAATCCATGAATGAACCTGGCGTTCTGTATCAATGGGTAAACATTGAGGGGGCGCGACTCTATCGCCTACGGGCCAACATTTCCGCTTTCGATGCATATGCAATATAATAGACAGACATGAGCGTGTGCAGGTATATAGGTGAAGCAATTTAAATGAATCATAATATGGGTTAATGCATAATGATGGTACCTGTTAAGATAGAAAGAATAACCGCAGGAATGGATGATACAATTTGATGTATTGTTACGATTCGGATTAACCTATTAATCAGTAACTAAAAGGTTGCATGTTTTACATGATTGTGAAATGCGTAATCTGCAAGATTCAAGGAAGCCGTTTGTTTTTGAGTAGCATGTTAGTTCTTGTTCCCGGCAAACATTCCAACATATCCTAACTGTCTGGACCTTTTGATCTCTTTCTAATCGGCTATAGTGTGGTATCAGTTTACAAGCTCCCAGTAACGTGGTCGTTACTCGGTATACCAAGGCATGCCATAATATAAACGCCGGTACTAATACACATGTCATCACTCTCATCATCCCTTTTTGCACCTGAAGAATATCTATTGCAAGCATTTCCGCAGCGATTGTGGTTGGTGCACTCACGTATATGAGAACTATGTAGAGGAATGTGAACATGTTAATAAGAATGACTAGTCCCAAATTCTTATCTTTTCAATCTGTGTAAACATTATTTCCAAGGTTTTAACAACTCTCGGCCTACCGGCGGCGTTATTTATGGGGGTCACTAGTCCGGTGAGTTGCTATGAAAATTATATTTTAAAATTCAAAATGAAATATATTTTTGTAATAAATGTGTGGCTCTCGGTTTTCTGAAAGCACCGGCGACCTCTTCAAACTTTTTCCGACATTCTGACGATATTGTCTCGCTTGATGAATTACATTTCATATAAAAACTTAATGTCCATTACGTGTTACTATTTTGATATCCCTTATAATGGTATGCCAGTTAAGCGGACAACACCAGTACCGCTCATAGAACCAGGAAATAATATTAAAGAAAACAAAATAATACTAAATTTTTTGCTAAAATATTAGCGATTGTAATAAGTAAGTTATTAATGATTTTATAAATATTATAAGTCCCGCAAGTTATTCAGTATTTTTACGCAACGCCGATTTGATGAATAAAACTAATAATTATTAATTTGATATTCGGCAAAATTTGCAAATTTTATTTGATTCTTACGTACAGTAGTAAACAAATTTTAATTTATAATAATGTAATTGCCCCATTTCAAAACTATACCTACATTAAATTTATATATTCTTATATGCAATATGTTAGGTACATCACACGTAATAAATAGTGAATAGTTTAAAATTAGTAAAAAAATTAGTAAGTATAACAAATACATTTTTTTTCTGAGATGTAAAGATTCAAGCAAATCCCAAGAAGACAAATATATATATATTTTTCGTTTACCTCAATATTTAAAATATTCCTACCAATTAAATTAAAATTCTTGTACTATTTTCTTATTAATTTATTGTTTTAAAATTACTCTATGTGATAATGTATTCAGGCAATAATTCATCACACTGTACTTATATCATTTTCTTTTCGCTTTTTTCCACCACACCTTTGAGCAAGCAATATTCTTAACAATCCTATCAACATTCATTACTATTTAATCAATATAAAAGTTCTTACTTTCTGTGACCAATTATAATACTTAATAGGTGTGACTACCAAGCGGTCGTATACGACCGCTGGCATAGAGTGTCTTGTGTGCCTAAGCGGTATTGTATAGCCTTATGTATGTTAAACGACCTATTTGGCACAAGCGTACTCAAAGCAAATACAAATAAAAAAAATAAAATAAAAAAACAAAATCGTATCCTATTTTAATTTAAAATTTTATTGCGGAAATAATACAAAACATTAGAAGTGTGAAAAAACACAAAACTAATCAATATATTTGTGATCATCGAAGGAGTTGCAATACTACCTTCTCCATGCAATTTTTAATAAGTTCTACTTTGCAATTTTTTTGCTTCATTCTTTTGGGTGGATTTTTTTTTATCAAATATCTTTTATTTTCTTCTATTTGTTGAGCTTCTTTTTTGTCAAGTCCACATAGACTTTTTATAAGTTGCTCTCTGATTTTTTTTTTTTTTTTTGTTGACTAATTCTATCGTAAGTTATGAATTTAAGTCAGAAGTAATATATCTCTATTTCATTTTAATATACAAATATCCCTTTGATTTTCTAAACCATAAATTTCTCTCTCTTAAAAGTTTCTTTTGGGTTACTTGATTCGGGTTTTCTCGTCGATTAGCTCTAAACGTTTCCGCATAATTTATTTTATAGTCCAGAAAGAAGTTGCAAAGTTCAATAGTTAGTTTAGATTTTTGGCATATCAGCCTAAGAATACAAAGTTCAAAGCTGGTGTACTAGTTATCTGCAACAATGGTTCTACCAGAATTCAGTAAACTCTCTGATAATTTTATTACAATATTCTCTTCAACTTTAAACTTTTATGTTCCAAGTATATCCGTTGTCGCTACACAGTTTAAATAAGTTTCCACCCAACCCCACACAAAATTATCTAATGGCATTAGATGAGAGATCGTAGTGGCCATTTAACAAGTGTATTACCAAAACATTTAAATAATCAGTGAAAATATAAGAAAAATTAGCAGAGGCATCAACATGCAAACACCACATCCCTTACCTATTGATATAGGGAATGTCTTCTAGAAGCTGATACTTTTGCAAAAAATTGCAAGTAAGATATTACTAAAAACCTTGTTGGTAATAAACTAAAAGCATGTCTGTTTGTTCCTGAAAAGTGAATAAATGTGTAGGTGTCTCCCATGACAATAAAAATTGAAGAGTCTTTAAAGTTTAACTCATGCAAAAACAAGCATTAACTATTGAAATTATTATTAATATACCTATAGTATAATACAAAAAAAAATTAATAATAATAAAATCAAAATACAGTTAAAACAACAAAATATACAACAAAAGTAAATTAAATTAAAGCACGCTTCTGCATCTTATAAATGTATAAAACTAAATTTAAGCATACTTTTAGAAATGCGAGAGATCTAACTATGTATATAATACTTTGTTCTGGAGGTTTTGTTCCAAATATATATATATGTAGTGCTCTAGAAGGTGCGTAAATGCCAAACAAATACAACAACTAATCCAAACTAATCATGTCATTTAATAATTTAATACAAAAGGTCAAGTCCATATATTTTCTGCAATTTTGAACTCAACCCTATGTCAAATGAATTCCTTGGTGATATATTTTGTTAAATAATACTTTGCTGTGTACAGACACAAATCTAGTCCCTTGGGTTAAATACAATGGTAACTTATCTAAGCAGCAATATTCAAGGCGAAACCTGACTAATGGATTGTATAAAATTACAAGCGTTCGTATATTGCTTTTCAAATTCTAATATTTAATTAGCTTTATTGATATGTGTTAATTATATAAAAATTTTGAATGCAAAATTACACCAATTTCTCAAATGGAATTTGCTTTGCACAATTTTATACTATTAATAAAGTCATCAGAGTCTATTGGTATTCTAATTCGTGTAAAGCGCATAATATCTGAATGGGTGTCTCCCAACTTAGTCAATTTTAACTCAACTTCTCAACTGTTTCAAAATCAAAATCCGAGGTCATCAGTACCAAATTCTCTAAAACGACTATGCTGTTGACATAGTATCTAGAAAACCAGTACATCTGAAATTGACTGATGACTTAGATACTTTACTACATAGGCGTAATGTTGCAGATATTTTCATAGACATTGTTCAAAGAAAATACAAAACATATTGCCATCTAGACAAATATTTACTCGTAGTACAAGACTTGCTAGAAATTTTAACAAATATTCATTAACTATTCAGAGATGCAAGACCAACCCTTTTAAGAGAAATATTTTTAACCTTAATATCGACACATAGAATAAACTTTAAATTCAGTAATTCCCAAGACTTATAAGCCGCAAATATTCAGCAAATGTAGTTCCACTTTTTGAAATTGAAGATATAGTTAGGTTGTTGTGATATATTTAGTGATTCCTTAATATCACAATTTCAAATTTAAAAAAATTACAATATAATATCCATTTTTTGTGAGCCCCTATTTTTACATTTTATCAAATTAATTAGTTTTTTAAAAAACCAAGCCGGATAATTAATGTAATGTACACGTTCTTTAGGTACAAATAAATCTATAGCAAAATAAATGATGTAATAAAATATCTAAGTAGCATTGTTAATATCGGGACAATTATTAAATGCAGACCAGTCAACAGATGTTAAGAAGTTATTAATTTGATTTAATTAGCACGCTTTGAGTTAAGTTTATAACATACATTATCTAATATTAGACATGAAATTATAGAAAAACAATTCGTTACTAGCAGAGCACCACTATTTGAAAAACATTCACGCAATCTAAAATTACCCCAAAACTATTCAGAATAAAATTAAACTATAGTCTAAGCAAAACCACGCTGGACTCAAAGTAAACAAATTACACGCATTGTTCACAAACACGGCCAAAAGAACAGGGCCGCAAAGCAATAAAAGGGGATTTATGAAGATTAGATATTAATAAGTCACGTATTAAGCTGTTGGTCCCATCAAACCACTTTAAACAAGTCGTAGACTTACTGTGGCGATGTAAATTAGCCGTAAAAAGCATAATAATAATAATAATAATAATAAATATTAGGAAAATACAGGTATTACATTCATAATTATAAATATTTTCTTAACAACCGCAAATATTTCACTATATATAAAATGTCACTTTAATGGGGTCTAGATTGAGCAGCCGAGCCCCCTGCTAACGACCAATCGCATGCAGGCATGTGTTCACGTGCTGATCATGAGGTTTTGTTTGTATAATTTTAGTGTAGCGTGGTTTTGAATACGGTATAGTTAAAAACAACTGTAACCAATACAACTGATATTCACGGCTATTTGACAGTAGCAAACTAAAATTTTTGAACCACACCACAAAATATTGTAAATCTAAATGGGCCTGGCCTCAAAGACGGTTTTGCATACCTTTGTTTACAGATAGTTGCGCCCCTGCTATATGATTCTCTTCAACTTTTAGATATTTATCTGTAGCTTATCTTATGCCCGTCTGACACTGTGCATTTTTCTGTATAACTTTCTATATAGTTGTCTGTACAATCCAAAAAGGTATAGTGTCATACACGAATACAGTTTTCTATATAGTTTGTTATAAAGAAATATATGGTAACATCATTTTATTGTATAGTTTCTGCGCAGAACACAAATTCACATACGTAAACAATAATGGCGGCGCATGTAATCAGCTGATTTTAATTTTAATTATTAATTCTACTTAATATAAAAATAAGCATGCTAAGAATGAGGCATTAGAACAAATATTAGAGGAAACTTACGAATTATCCACAACAATAACCAAAATTAAAGCAAAATATAGTTTTGTAAGGGTTATTTTGAAAGGTTATGTCAACTCGATTAAAAGCGACGTTGACGTAAATAAGTAAATAAACATAACAATCTCGAACAGCTGACGCGATCCGCAGAAAACAGCCAATAGAATGCCGTCTTTCATGCATTTTTGCTACAATAAACTGCATAGTATCATACAGGAAAATATTAACTGTATAGAAAATTATATAGAAACTACTCAAGGTCAATTTGTACAATCGACTATATAGAAAGTTATACAGAAAAATGCATAGTGTCATACGAGCATTAGTAATAAATTAATTTGAGACAAATGTTTACATTAACTTTTTTGTTTGCTTCCTGCTTAAGACATCTCTAAAAAAAAACCGTGAAATTCTGAAGATAAGCAAAAGCCTTGTATCACTCCTTTAACTTGATTGCTACTTTCGATCCGTACAAACTACGCTTTCCAATTGTCTCATCGGAAAAATTATTTTTAAATTTCATTTTAAGTATTATCTTACTCTTTACTTCTCCACATTATATTTGTATCACTATTTTACATCAACAGACGTTTCAAGCAAACCCACTACTCTATGCCTATTTATTTCGTAGTAATGCATTAAAACTTATCACATATAGGAGATCGATGCCAGTATGTATCCATTAATAATAATATTTTATCCTCGTATATTGAAATCAAGTATAGTGTCCTTAGTCCTAAAGTACGTTAACAACTTTTCTGCTCATTTGGGCCCTGTAAAGTCTATACTGTACGCAAAGAGATGTCCAGAAATACTGAAAGAAGCATAAAGGCCCTAAATAGATAAAGAATTCAGCAAACTCTATTTTCTACATACTGTGAAGCAAGAAGTAACAAGCATATAAAGATTTTAAACATCACACTTACTGATCATTTAACGTGAATCACCCACATAAGCTTCCAGATAGTATTAAAAATTTGTCTATAACAAAATTTGAGTAAAATCAAAAGAATGTTGAACTTATCATATACAACAAAAATATTCCTATGTGTCTTTAAATGCTTTCTAACAAAGATATGTTTTTTGCTGTTAGACAGCTGTTGAAATAGTATATAGTGTACCAAGAGCCGAAAACAGGGTTTAGCAGCCCGCCGCTTTTAGCAGCACGAACGAGCAAAGCGAGAGAATGCTGCTAAAGCAATGGGCTGAGCAAAACAAAAAAAATGGAAATCCATTTCAAAGAATAAATAATAACCACATTCTTCGTTTATTCACTTTAAATTCTAGGCTCAGAACTCAAAGGGCATCTCAACAACTTCAAGTATCAACATATAAGATACTACGTACATTATATACAGATAGAAAAAAAGTTACCATTTGCAACCTATTCAAGATTTGCATCCTAGAGATAGAAAAAAATAGTTTTTTTCTGTAAAGTTCTGTGGAAAACAATGCTACATTCACCAGAGCTGAAATTGTTAATTACCATAATCTTCATGTTTGGTGGTCACATATTAAAATAGTTTTTTTTATTTAATTGATAATTTTACTCTAGTGATAATAATATAATAATACTATAAATTCTGTTAAACTATTCTGTCACATTTGATAAGTTAAATATACTGTTTCCCAAAAACATTCTTAACCACCCTGTATAATTTAAGAAGAATGTCGTTGCGACATTTTTAAAATAAAATTGTTGATTTGTCTTTTAGTGTAAAATATAAAAAATTATTTTCAAATGTACAATCATAATTGTATGCAATAGTGTTAAAACTCTAAAAACCAGGTAATGCTGCAAATGCATAATCATTTGGATGAAAGTTGTCAAAACCAAAAGTTTATTGGTATTACTGAAACAAACAACAGAAGCATCGATTTATCTAGTAATATTAAAAAAAAAAACAAACTCAGAAGTTATACTAATTGTAAAACAAAAATGCTGACACCTAAAGTAGGTATAATGTAAACTCAAAAACAAAACCGTAAAAAAACTGCTGACAAGATAATGAAGACTAAAAGTTTCAATATAAGATTTGCGTTAGGTATGTTGTTTGGAAATGTAGTAAAATTAGAGAAACAAAGGAATTAGAAGAAAAATTGGAAACATTCAAGAACAGCATACTAGAAGCAGCAAAAGAAAGCTGTGGAACAGCAAAAATAGAAAACAAATCACAATAAAAAAACTGAATGGTGGACAAATGAAAGAAAATTGAAATTTGAAGAGAAAAAGAAAAATGGGAAAAATTCATTAGTATAAAAAAAAAGAAGACTATAAAGAATACAAAATTAAAAGAAAGGAAGTAAATAATGAGGTCCAAAAAGCTAAAAAAGAATCATGGAATCAATTCGGTAAAAAGATGGCGGGAAACTATAGAGACAACCAAAAACTATTCTATGGAACACTAAAGCAGATGAAAAGGAAGAAAGAATATCATATGATGAACATAAAAGACAAAAAAGGAAATATAATAACAGAAGAGGATAAAATAATGGAAAGGTGGAGAGAATATTTCAAAGAACTGACAGAAGCAGAAAACCTAAGCCCGGAGGAACATGAAGAAGATGATACGGACATGTTAGAAATTGAGAAAATAAAGAAAAAGGAAGTTATAGACGCCATAAAGAACTAAAAAAAAGAAAAACACCAGGCATAGACAACATAACACCGGAAATGATCAAATACATGTGTAAGAAAAGAATAGAACAATTAACAGAACTACTCAATGACACAGCTAAAAACACAAAAATACCATCAGAATGGAACATATAAATAATACTACCTATATACATGAAAGGAGATAAAAAACTGCAATAACTACAGAGGAATCACAATCAGTAGTGTACCGGAAAAAAATCTAGCAAGAATCAAAGAAAAAAGAATAAAAGACAAGATTGAAGATACCATAGAAGACACACAATGCGGATTCAGAAATGAGAGAAGCACTCAAGATCTCATATTCATAATAAGACAACTAAGCCAGCAATTTTTAAGTAAGAAAAGAGATATCCATATCTGCTTCATCGATCTAGAGAAGGCATTTGACCGGATAAGAAAAGAATATATATGGAAAATAGTTCAAAAGCGAAAAAACTATAAAACTATTAAAAGCTTTATACAAAAAAAATAAGAACATTGTTAGAACCAACAATGAAGAAACTCAAGAGTTTGAAACCAAGATCGGGCTAAAACAAGGATGTGTACTGAGTCAATACTATTTACAATAGTGGTAGATAAAGTTATAAAAAAAGCAACAAAAAGTATGAAGACTCTAAAAGTAGGATATCGGAAGATGGAAGCAACGAAGATCATGGAATTACTATTTGCAGACGATATGGCAATAATGGCAAAAACTGAGAAAGATTTACAACACAACATCAACATAATAGACATGGAATTAACAAAAATAAATATAAAGATCAACATAGACAAATCCAAAACAATGATTATATCAAGAAAAAATAAAACCCATAGAATAACACTACACGGAAAAAAATTGAACAGGTGGAAAACTTTAAGTACTTAGGAACGATAATTAACAATAAAAGAGAGATAGACAACAAGATAAATGAAAGAATGGGAAAAACCAAGAAAATATTCTACATGATGAAAAATAAATTTTTTGGAAGAAAAGTAATACCAAAGAACATAAAAACAGATATAGTAAAGAAGGTAATAAGACCAACAATAATGTACTCCAGCAAAACATGGACATTGTCAGAAATACACAAAACAAGAATAAATGCAACAGTAATGAGATTCCTAAGAAAGATAAAAAAATAAAACAAGAAGAGACAGAATAAGAAACGATGTACACAAAGAAAACCTACAAATAGAACCCATAAATGAAAAAATAATGAAAAGACAAGTAAGATGGTATGCCGAATGAAAGATACGCGAATAACAAAAAGATTATATGAAACAAGAGAAACGGGAACAAACCCCCGAGGAAGACCGAGAAAAACTGGAATGACAACGTAAAAGAAGAAGCGGAAAGAAAGGGAATACCGTGGGAAGGAATCAAACAAACAACTCAAGACAGGAAAAAATGGAGAGAACTCTATCAAATGAAATAATGTATACTTTATAATCTCAAAACTCAAACAAAAACTGTAAGAGGTAATAGAGGAGTCATGAGGCATCATCTTTACTTAAAGATGCAATACATAACAAGTTCCATTTCGCACCTGGAGGCTTAGTTTTGAAATGTGACGTCACGTTTTTAAAAATTGATAAATTTGAAATGTTATATTATGCGGAAATTTATCATGTTGTGACGTAACGTGTTAAAATACCGCATTTGTAAAAACACGTAGTTTTGAAATGTGTTACGTCAAAATAGACAAGTAATATTTTTGACAGATTGTTTCGATTTAATGAATCAAAATCAAAATAATCTCTTTGATTATAATGGTAGATTTTTAATTTGTATTCTTTAGGTTAAATAAAGAGTGTGCTAATTTAATTAATGTTACAATATAAAAAAATAATTTAATTTATTCTAGTATGCTTTATTATATACTTTTTATTTGTTGACCAGTTTCGACCTTTTAGGTCATCGTCAGGATAATTATTAATGTAGATGTTTAGTGTATATATTTGATTATTTAATTAATAATTTATGTTCATCATTTAAGTTTCTAGAAGATCGTGTTCAACTTGGAAATATAAAGTAAGAAAGTAAGGTTTGGCATAATGCTAACAAATAGAATTTTAGACATTTGACAATCTTTGATTTTATGCACAAGGTATCAATTATTGGTTTACAAAAATGCTGCAGCCTTAATGTCTCAGCACGCTGTAAGCAAATTAGTATATTTGGTTGCAAATGCAATAAATAATTATCTTGCCAGGCAATGAATAAAATCTGAGCCCAACGTGCTAAATATGGTAAGATGAAAGTACATATATATAACATTAAATTTATTAAGTATATATAAACTAAATATACAATAATGTATAATAATAATAATAATAATAATAATTTATTTGTGCTATTAATTATCATCTGATTTACACGTCAAAATAAAAGATATAAAAAATACATTATTGAAATAATAAAAGTATAAATACACATTGAAATATTAAATAAAATCAAATATGCCTTAATTGTGCATTTAAATTTATTGCGTAAAAGTTTTTTTAAATCATTTGGTATAATACTAAAAAAAAACTTTATTCCATAGAAATTTACTCCATTTTGTGATTTATAAAGATTTGTTTTGTGTAGATAAATAGCATTCTTTGTTCTGGTATCATGGCATTCAAAAATATACATACACGGTAGAGTTAAAACGTTAAATGATTTAAAAGATGTTTTACAGTCTTCCTGGTAACCTATATTAGGTATGACTCGTACAGCTCGTGTGTGTGTCCCCAAATTAGCAAACTATAACTTATGTTAGCTGAACACAGTGAGAAATATGCCGATCTCAAAACAAACTATGGTAAAGCATGTGCTAGATGACGTAGTAAGTAAATGTTCTTAACTATCTTTTTAGGCAACTCTTCACCGTCCATCTAAGTTTGAAATCAATATAAACTCCAAGAAACTTTGTATACATTGCAGGTATTTTGTTACTCAAAGAGATTTTAGAAAGAAAAAAACAAATGTCCGGAGTTTTATTTTATACATTGGCTTTTAATTTGTTTGTATTCATTTTATTATATATACATTTTTAATTTAATAATAAATGTAAAATTCCGAGTTTAGATTTTATAGAACAAACAAAACGTAATGTGATTGATTCCTATTATAATAGAATGATGTATAAACGCCAAATTGCACTTTTAGATACCGACACGGATACCGCTAGCGGTAAACATAACGCGACATTTCTTAACTTGCATTTTTGACATAAAGTCAGACAAACGTGCTATTCTAAAACGTCATAAAATAACGCCAGTCGGTAAAGCGGTATAAATAACACATTTCGAAACTAAGCCTAGAGAATGGCTAGCACTATCGCTACACAAAACTTGTTAACGTTACCAAATAATAATCAAACTTGACCTAAAAAACCATATTCATCTATATTCTTCATATAATTACCATCTAAAAGTTTATATTGTAAGGCTAAAACAGAATAAAATTAAAGTAACAGGTTAAAACCTTTTTAATAATCTTAGTTTGAAAATGCTACCATATATTTTTTTATAGGTCAAGGAGGAGATTTTTCATCTGCGTCATCTTATTTTTAAATCAAAGCTATTAATTCTATAAAAATTTCTTTATTATTGAGTACCCTAAAACTATCCCTTTTCGACATATGAACTTATTAATTATTCGAAATCAGAATATATAATAATAGTTCGATAATACTATTATAACAGAGTTCCTGCCAGTTTCAATTTATTAACGCCAACTATTCTTCAGAAACATTTCCTATCGTCTACAAATTTTAATTTAAAGTACAGTATTTTTCACATGCACCCGTATGACGTATATCGTATTTTAAAGTGATAATATATTATAATATCTTTTGTTCGCAATAAGAATTATGTTTGCCCTTTCAAACAATGAATAATGTTGAATGTTTACGAATAAAAATGTATTGGAATTCGGTTACCACATTCCTAGATGGCACGACGGATAATATTGTTTAAAGACTTACCTTCCGGGAAAAGTGAATATTCGACAGACAGTCAGCGGATTCCTGCGGATTTGAGTCCTGCAACAAACATATAAAGGCGTGCATAAGTTCGTTTAACAATTTACTTACTATAATATCATCATATACAGTTTGGAATGCATTTTGACCGGCTACTATAAAAGTCATTGTTTACCCAAAAATGCATATTTAATTTTATAAAATTATGAAATTAATATCATTCAAAATACTAAAATAACTTGTTTATATCATTAGTCTTAAATAGAACTATTGTTTCTATGTAAATAGCTTTATATATAAATAAAATAAAATTGATATTTACTTCGGTAATTAAATTTTGAATAATATTAAAATCAAATTCATTTATGTCGATTTGAAAGGATTTAGAAGTGCCCGGGAAATCCTTTTATTCATGATTCCTACTTATAACCTTTTTGTTTATGGGTATTCCTGGAAGATCATTCCAATACTGACCTACTGACTTAGTTAAAGAGGTTGGCATGCGGAGGGTTCTAATAAATCGATGCTATGGTTAAACAATATAATGACCCGGCACGCAACCATCCCTAATGGTATTAGCGGCAAACATTCTTTAACTAGAATTGCCACAATCACCTCCATTTCTGAGATTTATTTATGTAAAAACATCGATGTATCACTAAAACCATTTAGCTTACTTAATAATAATAGAGGCGTAGGAAGAATATAAATTATTGTTGGTCCATAATTAAAATAACATATTAATTACTATGTCTCGTTATATCTTGACTGTCAATAAGTGAACTTCGTTCCATATTAACAAATATTATGACGTAAATTTATAATGAAAACGTATTCAAATCCTTAAAAATGTTGGCAACACTTTATTCTCAAATTTGTAGTTTATTTCATCCTCACTTTAAATGTCAGATGTGATGTTTATTTAATTTATGGTTATGTCAAAAGTTGCTTATTTAAGTATTTTATAAGTGCATTCGAGTAAACACATAATAAAATTAATAAGATATAACGTAAATGATATTTTAAAAAAGTTTGCGCTATGGTAGGAAATATATTTGATGTCAGATATTATAATCACATTAATTAAGGTCTACATTTTATAAATCTTTAAAACATATTAATAATAACAATGTTTGTGTTGTTTGCGCAGAATATGTCAAGTTAAGTAAATTCATGGATATTCGACCAACACTATTAGTTCCTTATGTAAACTAGTTAATAATTTAAAAAGATAGTACAACTACAAACAATTTCAGTTTTGGTATCTAATTTTTACCATATCAAGGCCTAGTTACACAGTGCAAGCTAGCATCCGAGCTGGCTTAGTCAGTTACTTGCAGTACAGCTACTCGCACCGTGTGACCCCATGGTACGATAATGGCGAGGAACAGTAACTCGTATGGTGAGGTCGCACGGTGTAAGTAACTAAACTGCATTAACTAACTAGGCTCACTGGCTTCTAGCTCGCACTGTGTATCCAAGCCTTAAGTCTTAAGGTAAATAAACAACAAAAAAATCAAATCAGTTTTGGGAAACACATTTACAATTTTGGAACCAGTTTAAATATATACATAAAAATCTTTTTAGAGTTTGTCTTTGCAGCGTCTGCATTTATCGTTTGTATTTTGTAAATCTTTAATTATGAGCAGCCTTTAGCTTTTTGTGTTTATTACCTTGTCTTGAATGGCCTGTAGAAATCCTTCGGTTTCTGAAGACAGATATCCTTTCTCAAGGTATGTAAACGTAGCTATTCTGTCTATGTTCTCTTTGTGGTTTTGGTGGTAGTATCTGGCATGTAGTTGTTTTGCTGCCCATTTTTGAATATTTTCTTGTTGTAGTGTATTGGAATTTTTATGTATCTATTCTTTGTCAGCCAGTTTAATTGGGGTATAAGTTGTATCAATATTTACAATTGCTTTATGTAATTCACTATCATTTTGGAGATCAAAATAATTTCAAAGATTTGTAACTTGACTGTTGTGTATACTGTGTACATTTGTTAGACCTCTGCCGCCGTCCGATCTTGGTAAATTTATTCTTTCTATGCAAGCGTTTGCGTGGTGCATTTTGTGTTTAGTTAGAAGAGTTCTTGTATTTCTATTTACTGCATTAAGATCTGTAGTTGACCACTTAATTATACCAAACAAGTAGGTGAGGATTGGTATTGCATATGTATTTATAGCTTTACAAAGATTTTTTGCATTTAAATTTTTTGTTACAAGTTGTTTAAGCCTTTTATTGTATGCTTCTGTTAATTGAGTTTTAAGGTTTGTATGGTCTATTTTGGTAGTTTGTTCAAAGCCTATATTTTTGTAAGTTTTTCCTTTTTCCATAGATAAGATTGTTTGTTCATTTATTGTATTTATACCGTCTGTTTTTGTCCACTTTCCTTTCTCCATTCTGTTAATTTTGCATTTGTTAATGCCAAATTCCATATTTATATCTTGAGAGACTGTTTCTGTAATTTTTAATAGTGATGTTAGTTGTGTTTTGGTACTAGCATACAGTTTTATGTCATCCATATAGAAAAGATGATTAATTTTATGCATTGTGACTTATTATTATATATATATATATATATTTATTATTGTTATTTTTTTTTTGCTTTTATTAAATAACCATTGATTCTTGCTTTTTTCTATTTATTTTGCTTTTTGTTTGTTCCTGAAGTTCTTTTGTTTAAATTTAATTCTTTTAAACTAATTTAATTGTTGTTAAATTTTTAGTTTTTAATTTTGAAATTATGTCTTTTGCTATTACTATGTATTTTATGTTTTAATTTTATTCATGTTCATATTTTAACGCCATTATACTATTAATGTGTAGTAGCAGTAATTGAAAAAGTATAGAATAGCTTTTGGTATAATTGAATAAATATTGTTATAAAATGAGCAATTTAACCAAACTTTAACTCTGGTTATTACCTACAGTTTTTATCATAAATACTTTGTTAATATAAATATATATTACTAAATAATATATATCAATACAAACAAAAGTTCACGACTCGAGTTTCGACTTTTAAAGGCTATTGTCAAGTGAGATTTGTCCTATAAAAATTAAATTAAAGAAAAAATAAATTGCATTACTAATGGTTTAAAAGGATTTAAAAAGTGGTGGCTTATATTTTGGTTTTGGCTTTTAATTTCGAATTCCAACTTTTTTTTTTAAATATTTGAATTTTAAGCATGATTTTTAACAAAAATAACAAAAATAAATAAAAAGTTTATTTTTTTATTAATGACATAAGTACGTTTAAGATCCTGATATGATGTTAAAAAAAAAGGACAATTTAATTGCATTTAATTTTTTTTAGGTTTAGACTTTTAAGAGAGATATTTCTAATATTGTATTAAAAAAAAAAGTTTTTGACGTACAGCTTCTAAGTTGCCTATGAGTTTAGAAATAAAAAGTGTTTCAAATGAATCCTCCTACCCACCTTAGAAGTTTTTTACCTCTGTTCATTAACACCCTGTATATACGCGGACAATACTTGCATTCTTTATGAAAAGAGAACAACAAAACGGAAATCAAAGAAAATGTTAATCAAAATTTGATGACATTGAATACATGGTTTAACAACAATTTATTAACCATAAATGACAAAAAAACTAACTATAATATTTTTTCTCAGAAAAACAAAATAACACCAAATCTACAACTAAAAATAGAAAATAAAATTATACTACAAGTGCCACAAACCAAAACCAAATGTTTAGGAGTTTTAATTAATAAAGTTTTAAAAAGGAATCAACATAAAGATAAACTATGCGAAAACAATGCGTCCACCATAGACGCAATATATTGAGCACAAAAATATTTTCCGTAAAAACAACTGAGAAGCATATATCATTTATTGTTTACATCAAAAGTTAATTATGCCTTAAATATTTGGAGAAACACCATAGCATATAATATAAACAAAATACAAAAACAACAGAACAAATTAATAAAAATAATACATAATTTAAATAGAAAAACAGAAACAAGTAGCCTATACAAAAACAAGAATATATTTACAGTAACAGAAATGATAAAAATAAGTCAATGCACAACCATACATTAAACAAAACATAAAATTAACAAAAGCAACATAAATATGGGAAAAGGTAAGCAAGTATACAATATAAACAGCAAGCGTAGAAGTGACATACATGTAATAAAAAATAAAACAAAAAAGTAAAGAAAATTAAATATATAAAAATTTTAAAAAAATAAATAAAAAGTAAAATAAAAAGTGAATAAGATTAACCCTTAACTGCACCTGTCTAACGATATTATTGATTGAAAATCATTAAATATTATCTAAGCTAAATAATATAATTTTTATTTTGTCCAATTCAAAAAATAAATTTAAATTATTTTCCAATAATATTTTAATTACTATCGACTACTGTCGGTATTCCACTTTGTTTTTTTACGACGGTATTACAAATATTAACTTTATTTTTAGCCTCTGGCACTGAAGACCAATTTTGACCAATGTCAGTTTAAGAAATAACGTACGTCATTTTAATAGATGATAGATCTAATTTTAACAGTTGTAATTTGACAAGTGACAGACAACATTTTGACAATGACGAATATCAGTTTTACAAATAACAGTCATTATGCCAGATGACTGATGTCAGTGTCACATCCGTCAGCTGGTTACTTGTCAGATAGTGTTAAGTTAAAACTAATAATAATGTAAGTAAGCAATATATATACTCCACTACGTAATGGACAAATAACAAATAATTGACTCCGTGCGCTTCAACAGCAGATGGAGTGACTAGAGGGGTAGCCAAGCGTGGGTTACAGCAAAACAATTATCAAAAGACTGATTGCTAGAAAAAAAGAAAAACAAATCAAAAGTGCCATATTGACAGATGTCATTTTAATATCTGTAAATGGACATCAAAATATCAAACACTCAAAAGTAATGAAGAGTTAATTTAACGGTAGGAAGTGTAAAAAAATAAAGGTGGGTTATTTTTCTTAACTATATGAAATATTTCAAACTTATCTTGTAATTAATTACATAAAACAATCTAGTGTTCTTATACCATTAATTTAAAAAAAAAATCGAATATAAATACATTGAAGGATGTTGGTGGCGTCAATCGTATGGGCGTAATTATATATATATATATATATATTTTTCTCTCTACTCGGCCTAATAGATAAAAATAATATAAATCTGAGAAAAATGAATTATTCTATATTTTCAGTATTTTTATTACATCACAAACAGATTATTCATAAAAAACTTAATTGGAAAACTTAATTGGTTAAATTTCCGCAAAAAATTAATTTTAACCAGAATATAATGTTAAAGAGACGTGGTAGTAAAACTCATTTCCTAATATAGAATATATTTATGAATATGTTATTACTAATTATACATGGTGGTGCTAAAATAGCGACACTCAGTAAATATTAAAAAAAATAGTTAAAAAAGTTATTTCCAATAATTTGCATTAAGAGTTTTTTTGTCAAGAGTTGATGTTTTCTAAATCTACAGTAACCGAGTTTGATATACTATCTACAGTATTAAAATTTGCTTAAATAAAAAAAAAATATATGTATATATTTTGCTGAAGAAATAATTTAAACTTGATTCAATCTAATATACTTATAAATCAAGAAAGGTCAAATATATTAAAATATGTGTCAATCATATAAACGTAACTATTTATATCTGCTTGGCCTGATAAATAAAAACAATTTTAATCCGAAAAAATTGGTTAATCCTTAATTTGCATGTTTAAACCGATGCATTTAAATACTTCCTAAATATTAGAAGACACTCAGAATATTATAAAAATAGTTAACAAAATCTTTAGTCTAACATTTTCTAAGACACACGTGTTTTTAAAATAATAAACTTGGCAGCGTTGTTTCCAATTTAAATAATTTACATTAGTATACCTAAGTATGAATAATAATTTACGGTATGTTTACAATAATTCAATTAACTGTGCAGTAACTGCAAGTTTGACTTCATTTAATAATCTTCCATTGAGCTTTGATGTTTAATTAACTCAACAGTATTTATTTGAATTTAAGTTTAAAATTGTAATGTGACATTTGTTTAAGTAAGGCAAGAATTGTAAACTCAATTTACATTTTATAAAATGCTTGTTAATAAGATGCTGTATTGTATATTACTTTAATGTTTGTGTTTTATATAAACATTGTGAATATCTGTTTGGTATTTAATTTTATAATGTTTTGCTTTAATGAAAAAATAAAAAAAATAAAACAATTTACTATATAAAAAACACAAATTTATTCTTACTATTTTTTTTACTAGTTTCAGCTCTACCTTACGCATCCGTTCTGTTAACATCGAATCATGTGTTAACGCTAACGGCTCAGGCCAAACTTACACGCTTAAACCTGTTAACTTGGTAATGAAGGACTTGTCCGACATTCCAAGCCCTACGACGACTCTCGCTTTCATCAAGGCTACGAACACCTTACTTTCTCCTAGGATAACGCCCACCGCAAGCTACTTCATGGAACAACCCTCGAATAATAACAACATCGTACCAGTCTCAAGAATCTTCACGCAACCACTTCCCTATCGTCAACCACCAAAAAGAACCAGGGTTCCAACGCACAAGACGACGGCGTATTTCAACAGCAGAGGCACCAAGTCCAGCGTTCCAAGTGCTAGGCGTACATGTCTCCACCCCGGCCGACTTCATAACGTACCGACCATTCACCTTCTTCCTAAAACTTGCATGAACAACAAATCCCTCACCCTCGCTCTCGCTTCGATAAAAAATGCCCTAATCTCTATGAGATTTTACAACACAACGGCATACATTACATCCCAAATTGCTGACTTGGATAATCACACCCGCCAGATCCAAGTCGGCATAAGGCAACCTATCCTTACAATCCTAAATCGCAACGTAATAAATCATGCGTAATAAAAAAACATTGCGCACAACATTACTGACGTCGACGTGTCCCAAGTGGAAGCCGGGTTTGTGGCAACAAAATTCCAAATCAAGTCTAAGGCAACCAACTCAACAGAACATGCAGCGTTTTCTCACACATGTCCTAACCGCCCCACAGCTTCTTTATCAAACTCCACCGTAGCTCCCATCAAGACCGCAGATGCGCAGAAAAACCCACCGACTCAGTTGAGGTCAACTCGGTCCGATTCGTGATGCTGACACTACTCGACCTCCACCCCAATGAGAGCGGCCGAGTAGCCAGCACCTTGAATCGGTACTCTACCCAATGCCTCGGGCTCCAGGATAATATAGTTCGTCGTTGTGTTTGCATGTGCTCTCTAATAAATCTGTGTTTTTAGTGGTTTCAAATGTTATAAAAATCTAATTTTTGTGTTGCTAATTAATCAGTAAAACCTCTACCGATTGCTCTTATCGGCGTTGTTGGATCTTTTGTGATTATAGTGTTTTTAACAATATTAATTTATGGGTATGAGTATTTATGTTTTCATAAAAATTTAATACGTAAAAAATTGTAGGAAATAAATTCTATTCGAGAAATATACAATTTTTTTGTCCGTATTATTTGATACTTGTTTTTATTTTATTTATTTATTTCAATTCGATTTTATCATACATATATTCCTGGAATGTTCTCAATTTTAAATTAAGTTTACATTACATCTGATTTAATATAGTACTTATTTATTTATTTATTTATTGAATTGTTAAATTAATAGAGTAAACTATCATTCCTTTGGTTATATCTGACATATCTCCATCCGTTGCCCTCACTGTTTGTGTTAAAATTGTCTTGTCTTATTCAAATTGTAATTAGGTATACAATATGACTAAATGCGCGGGATACGGATCGAATGTCGACAATCAAACTGTTTGTGATACTTGTGAGAAATATTGTCATCCGGGGTGCCTCTTAAAGCACAAATGCAATACAGATATTAATATTAATTCACTATATTTGTTGTTAAAAAACCTTCAGGACACTGTTACTGCATTGGCGCAAGATGTCAAAGCGCAAAAAAGTGAATAATCTGAAATTTAAAAAAAATGCTAATGGACATGGAAAATGGTGAACTTAAAAACACCGTAGATAAGCTAAGTCAGCGTATTGATATATTAGAAACAATGTTTCGGAAGACTTAAATGTAATATTTAACACACTGGAAAAAATTAATGAGCAAAAAGCATGCAAAAACAACCTAATCATTTTTAATTTACCTGAGATAACTGGTATCGATTTCAAAGAGATTTATAACGCTGACCATGCACAAGTTACAGACAACGTAAAACTTGTCAAAGATAACATTTCAGTAAAGAAAATAATTAGATTGGGTAATCGCTCTTCCAATCCTCGTGCAGTTAAAGTAATTTTAGAACCACAATACGAAGCAAACTTTATATTAAAAAACAAAAGCAAAATTAATGATTTTAAAATTAAGTCAGAAAATACGAGATGAGTTAAAATTACGATCAGAAGCTGGTGATACAAATTTAACCATCAAATATTTTAATAAAATCCCAACTATTGTGAAGCAAAATAACTCAAACTTAAAAAACTAAGTTCATTTCAACACGATACGCCAAACATAGAGTTATATTATCAAAATGTTAATGGCTTAAAATCTAAAAGCAATATATTCTACAACTCGCTTGAAGCAGACAAATATGATATAGTTGCACTAACCGAAACACATTTAAACAGTGAAATTAATAGCAGCGAGTTTTTTTCTAACAATTATTTTGTATTCAGAAATGATAGACACAGATTTGGAGGTGGATCATTAATTGCAGTAAAATCTATATTTAAAAGTGAAAATATTGATCTTACCTCACCGGTGCCAACTATCGATATTACTGGTTGCAGAATTTACATAAAAGGATTATCATTGAATGTACTTTCCATGTATATATACCGCCATATACAACAACTGATGATTATACATTTCTTTTTGATTACATAAGTACAGTAATAAATACGGAAAACTGTATTATCTGTGGAGATGCTTGCCTCACTATAATGATTTTATCATGAATCCTTCTCAAAAAATACCTATCTTGGAACCAGTAATAAATTTTATTTCTTTCAATAACTTTAAGCAAATTAACTCTTTTCCAAATCATTTGAATCGACTTTTAGATCTAGTCTTTGTGCCTTGTGATTTAAAATGCAATATCAATTCTTGTGATAACCCACTTGTGTCTGAGGACGTCTACCATCCATTGTTGCAACTTGATTTTATGTTTGATACTGAAAAAAATCCAAAACTAACTAAAGAAACAAGGAGTCGGAAATATAACTTTAAAAAAGGTAATCTGAACGGCCTATACAACGATCTTTGTATCATTGATTGGTCATGTTTAAAATGTTGTGATGTAAATTCCGCTTGCAATACATTTTATCTAAAGCTATATAATCTCTTTGACGTTTATATGCCAAAAACTTTTAATTTTGTAACAAACACTTATCCAAAATGGTTTAATCCAACCGTTATAGAAGATATTAAACTTCGCGGAACATAGCGTAAACATAAAACCGAACAAAACCAACGAACCTTGAGAACAGTGGAAAATAGACTCAAGCACAATATACATTTAGCTTACCTAAAATATATTAGAGAAAGCGAGTTTACAATAAAAACAAACCCAACTTAAGTCTGGTCTTTCATTAATAACCAAAAAAATAACTTACGCATAAGTGATAAAAAGAGAAAATGAAACCTTCAACTCCGGAGACAAAATAGTAAATGCTTTTGCAGATTATTTTGAAGAAAGTTTTCTGGCTGGTAGAGTTTTAGGCGGAACACAAATAAACAGCCAGAACACAAATATGGGAAATTTTATGGTTTCAAAAGATATAGTGAAAAGATACTTTAAAAATTTAAAATCACGTCACACTAAAGGTCTCGATGATATTCCTGAGTTTATAGCTAGAGACTCTGCGTCAGCTGTCGTGGAGCCTCTTACATACATTTTTAATTTGGTATTAAAAAGCGGAATATACCCAACAGTTTGGAAAAATGCTCAGGTCATCCCAATTCACAAAAAAGGAGACAAAGCAACGGTCACTAACTACAATATTGTTACTTTGTAGCTGCAGCAAAGTATTAGAAACAATATTTTCTGATCACATTTACGCAACCGCATCAATCAATTGAGTAATACCCAGCACGGATTTATGAAGAGAAGGTCTACGTTTACAAATTTATTGAATATTACTCAAGAGATTTCTTCTAACATGGATCAACAATTACAAACAGATGTTATATACACCGACCGCACAAAAGCCTTTGATCAACTTTCACATGATATTTTAATTAATTCAATTAAAAAATATGAAATACACAGTAATGTGGTTAACGTTTTATTGTCTTACTTACAACACAGGAAACAATCTGTGTGCTACAAGAGATACAATTCAAAAGTATATGTCAGCTCCAGCGGTGTGCCACAAGGTTCCAATCTGGGTCCAGTTTTATTTCTCCTTTTTATGAACTCTGTATGTGATAATTTAGACTGTGATATTTTAATTTATGCTGATGATTTAAAGTTATACAAAGTGATAAGAAACCATATTTTACAACGTAATTTAAGCAACTTTAGTGTGTGGTGTAGTAACAACTGTTTAGAACTTAATGTTGGTAAATGTTGTGTAATGTCGTATTCCCGTAATAAAAACCTTGTTATTTATCAATACAATGTATATGAAAAAACTGTTACGCATGTGAGCAAAATTAAGGATCAGGGAGTCACTTTTGATGAAAAACTAACTTTCATAACACATATTAGTTCGATTATAAATAACAGTTCCAAACTAATGGGTTTTATCATGAGAGCAACCAAGGACTTTAAATCTATAGATGTATATATGTGCTTGTATAAATCTTTAATTATGTGTAGGCTTGACTATTGTGCACCTACATATATGGGCTCCGTTTGCACAAAAATATATTAAAGAACTTGAAAGCTTCCAACGAAAGTTTCTGAAACTTTTAAATTATAAATTTACAGGAGTATATCCTGAAAGAGGGTATCCGTATACTGATTTAATCAAAAAATTTAATTGTGTATCTATTGAAGAGCATCATCAGCATTTAGTAGTAATGTCTTTATATAAATTAATTCACAGTATATACGACAATCCTAATTTTCTAAATAAAATAGGTTTTCATGTTCCTCAAATTACTACTCGTAACAGTCTAACTTTTACATATAGCACTCCCAGAACGTTACATCATCAAAAATGGCCACTTAACAAAATGTATAGATCATATTCTAATGTTCAGCATGCTGTTGATATATTTGCTTCACATCGTAATGTCTATAATGATTTGTTTAAATGTTTAAAAAGAATATAGAAATAGTCTTACATTATTGCTTAGTTATGTATCAATATTTATGTATTTTTTCTTTTTAATTTTCATGTTGAGCACATGCATATTATTATTAATTTTTATGATATTTCCTGTATAAGGCATTGTACCTGTTAAAAAATAAATATAATCTAATCTAATCAGAGTTCATTACACGGGCAACATTGTCCACATTACCTGTGAGGCCGCCCAATAATGGGAGTACACCCTGGTATTATTGCCTAACTAAACACCAACAGGTGGACGCAAAAGCGTTAATTCGTCCACAACCTTTTCCAAACTAAAAGCATCTCCGTCCTTGCCCTTCAGGAAACAAAATCCTCCCTTAAATCTAACCGATCTCTCCCCAAATATATTTTTCATTGTAAACACGCGGTGGGCCAATCATCACCCCTGACCCCTAATAGACAAACCTGAATGTAGTGGCAGTCAAGCTGCAAAACGCGTTCAGCAGCGTATCTATTTTTTCCAGTGGAATGGATGTATTCCAGCAAACCTTTTCCGTCCAATGTCTACAAACATGTCGCCCGCGAGGATAAATCTATCATCCTCGGCGACATAAATGCCCGGCATGTGTCGTTTGGCGACTATGCCTCAAACTTGAAGGACACTGTACTGTTTTTAATTTAAACAACATTTAATTTTCAAAAAAATTAAATTTAAAAGGAATTCTTGTTTACTTTTCGTTCATTTTTGAAAAAAAAATGTCTTTTCTTATATTTTTTGTCCGTATCCGCCTTGTTTTAATATATATATATATATATATATATATATATAATAAGTTTTTTTTCAATTATATTATATTTCAATTCCCTGCGCTAAAGACTGCATCCTCTGGCGGTTCATCTACATGGTGTAGGTAAGTCTCTTTCATTATTATATAAATATATATTAGTTTGTATTAAGTATATAATTAATTATGTATTATTAATTTAGCTTATTTTGTGAATATGTATATTTATTTATATTATAGTTTTTTAGTTGGTGATTAAAATAAATATAATACGAGAGCACAGACGATTCCACGTGTTTTTCATTTGTTTTAAGAAATAAAACACTGCCAACAAAGCCATTATTTTAACCCTGAGCAGCCGGCGCCCTTTACCAATATTATTCTGCTACAACTTGGCGACCAAACGAGTGGCAGTTTGACAAATTGAAAAATGATGGGTGGTGTAACTAGGAGCCCACAAGTATCTCCTATATATACACGTGCGAGAAATAAAAACCTACAAAAAATGGAAAAAGAAACAACACAAAATTCTGTTTATGTTTTAGCCGATAATAGGCAACAAATACCAACAGTGGAAGAAATTGAACACGTGCAGAGAACCAGGTCTACGTTATCAAATCAAGGTCTGCAGATCAGTCATCAAGACGAACAACTTTGGGATAGACAAGGAGCAAAACCGAAACAAAAGTGAGATATTAAATCACTACTGGAAACCAGCGCGAACGGAACAGCTTTATACCAAGGGGCATGTGAGTCCAGACAAAATAACAAATCAACAATATGGTGAGACTAGTAGATTTAATAAAAATCGTTTTTACGATGCGGCAGATGCCAAGTTTGATAGACTTATCGAAGACATAATTAAAACAACCGTGAAAATGACTGTTAATTCCGGTAAAGAAAATAATTACAGTAGAAGTAGTAGTAATAGTTTAAATCATAAGTTTGTAAATAATGATGAAAGAGATTTTGATGCTAACATTTTTAAGCACTTACCAGATTTTGATAATGGAAATAATATTTATCGACTTTATCGAAGAAATAAAAAAATGTGATATACAATTTTAACTTACCATTTTCAAAATTTATATATTTGATAAAACAAAAATTTTTAGGCAACTCAAAACTGGGGGCGGATGAATTCCTGCCAACATTTGAACACTTTAATGAATTTATAGATGCATTTATAGATAATTTTTGAGACAAAAATATTCCATATTATATTGCGAATTGAATCAGGCAGGTATGAATCCGGTTCATATGTAGATTATTTTACAAAATATTTTGCTATGGCTAGACATCTTCAACCTCCACTATCAAACGGCGTATTGATAAGATTGATTTTTAGACATTTTCCCCCGCACATTGCTTCTTTGCTAATTAGCGTGAATAGTCAACAAGAAGCACTGAGAAAATTACGGATAGCGGATTATCATCAAAGCAGAGATGAATTTACGGATAAATCATATTCGCAAAGTTTTAGACCTAACAACAATTATAATAATAATAAACCGATAAATAATTTCAATTCATCTCGTTACAATAGAACTGACCCTAACATGAACGTTGCGCCACTAACGGTTGACGTGAAGGAGTTGGCGGAAGATAAAGAAGAAGAGGAACTGCAAATTGTTAACAATATAAACGTTTACCCAGAAGAAGACTTGCAAAAGTCAGGTGATTTAGAGAACGTAGAAATGCGTGCGACGCATTCTCCATGTATTGCGGTGACTATTTTTAATTTTATTTTTCCGGCCTTCATAGATACTGGTTCAGAAGTAACTTGCATTTCAGCAGATGTTTATGCACATCTAGGAGACTTTTGAGCAACATATGTCACATTTATCTAGAGTTTTAAAACGACTAGGAGAAGCCGGACAAACAGTCCGATTAAAAAAATGTTCTTTTTGTAAAGAAGAAATAAATTACCTGAGCTACATTTTAAACACGTGGAGAGTTTTAAACAGTTTAAAAACCCGGTAAATGTCAAACAATTACAAGCTGTAATTACGACCGTGCATTCTGTGAAGATTTTTCTGAGACCACTCACTCAACTACTGCGAAAAAAGCAAGTTTGGGGAGAACCTCAGGAAAATTCTTTTAGAGATGTAAAAAATAAAATAAGTAAATCCATTTTGTTATATCACCCGGATTTCTCACGAGATTTTTTTGTATAATCTGATGCCAGTGAGATTGGTCTCGGGGCCCAAGTTTTCCAGAGAATCGGGGGCGACCGAAAAGTTATATCATACGGTAGCCGTTTATTACTTGATCGGGAAAGACACTATACCGCGTGTGAAGAAGAAGTCTACTTTCCTATTAGGGCGGAAGTTCACCGTGTTAACTGATAACAAAGCGTTGACCTTATATTAACTCTTGTAGGCTGCTATCCCCACGGATACCAGATGGGCATTGATCTTACAAAAGTTTGATTTTGTGATCAACCACGTAAGCGGTAAGGATAATTTAATTGAAGACGTACTGTTTTGTTTTCCCAGGTCGCGCTTGCCTACTCTCTCTGGAGGATGTTTTCGGATACTAGCATCGCGCGCATTAGATGTTACTTTTTGAGATAAACTAAAGGATTTAGGCGATCTGCAACGTAGCGACCGTAAGATTAAAAAATTGCTCATCATGAGGGTTTAGGGCATTTTGGAGTGTGGAAGACTTGGACAGCCATGAAAAAGGATCTGTGGTGGCAAAATATGTCCTGTGATATAAAACGATACATCAGGGGTTGCAAGGTTTGCCAAATGTCTAAACCTCAGGCCTTACCCCGTCCCCCACTTATGTCAATTATTCCCAGAGGAGTTAATGATATATTATCTATAGACTTATATGGGCTTTTGCCTCGTTCGCGTGGCGGAGTTACATACTTATTAGTATGTTTAGATTTATTTTCTAAATACATTGCCTTGTATCCGGTAAAAAAAGCAACCACCAATGCTATTCTAAAACGTTTAATTTTTTATTATATTCCTATTTTGGAAAAGCCTAACAAATTGCTACCGGATAAAGGTACTCAGTTTACCAATAAATGGAAACAAACCCTGAAGAACCTAGATATTCAAGTGGTTTTTTGTTCTGTACGTCACCCTCAAGTAAATCCCGTGGAACGTAGTATGAGGAAATTGTCTCGCTTATTTCTCACTTATTGCAACGAGCAACACTCGCGTTGGGCCTATGAGGTAGTTAGATTTGGGAATTTTCTCAACTCTGTACAATACAAATCCACCGATTTTACGCCCCACGAGCTGCATTTAGGCAGTATTCCACTCAGTGTAACCCGTGAGGCACAAGATTATCCCTTAGTTCCGGAGGGCCAGGTACTAACTAACGATGTTAAGTTGATTTAAGCCCAAAAAAGCTTAGAAAGTAAGACCGCTCGAAGGAAGTTGAATTACCCAAGTCGTCCGTATCCCAATTTGCAAATAGACCAACTCGTCTAACTTAAAGCAAATCCGGTATCTTCCTCTCTTACTCAAAAAACCAAAAAGTTTTTATTATCAAGAAACGTATTAGTAAGAATTCGAATATCGAGCGTAGATCCTTCCACGCCAGCCATTTAAAGGTGTTTCATCGTCGGGCAGCTTCCACTAATACTTCTCAGTAGCATCGGTAGCATTCGTGCGGGGGCGGTTGTAGCGAAAATAAAAGGAGAAGAATAGTTTTTGTTTTATTTTATAAATAATATTATTTTATTTACTTATTGCGTGAGTTTTTTTTGGTGAGCGCTCGCTCTTGCGACCGAGCGTTATTAGCATTCAGTTTATTTCAATTCCCTGCGCTAAAGACTGCTGCCTCTGGCGGTTCATCTACCTGGTGTAGGTATGTCTCTTTCATTATTATATAAATATATATTTGTTTGTATTAAGTATATTTGGAAATTATGTATTATCAATTTAGTTTATTTTGTGAATATGTATATTTATTTATATTATAGTTTTTTAGTTGGTGAATAAAATAAATATAATACGAGAGCACAGACGTGTTTTTCATTTGCTTTAAGAAATAAAACTGCCAACCCAGCCATTATTTTAACCCTGAGCAGCCGGCGCCCTTTACCAATATTATTCTGCTACACTATTTTGTACAATAGTGTCTATTTACGAAAACTGCAAATGAAATTCTAACTGAGCACATAGCCTAAGTGCATAAATAAATAATCCGTTAAAAACAAAGTCTTTTTTTCTTAAAATATAACATTTTATTACATAGTTACATTAGATACCTTATTTTTATTAATATCAGTGTTTTGCACATTTAAATAAACATCTTATAGTTATATTAACAATAATTTTAAATTAAAAAATGATTGGTATTGTTATAAAATTAACGTAAATAAATTTTTTTATAGTTATTAAAAAATGTCCACACCTTGTATCTCTGAAATGAATACATGACACATGTTAATAATTAAATTCTGCAAAAAAAATGTTTGATTTTTAACCAAAATGACTTGATACGATACAGATACAAGTTTTAAAATGCTTATCATGTTATGCATTCATCAAATCTTTACATATTCATGCAATCCACTTATAGAAGACACGAGGTCGATACAATTTTATTCAAATGTTATTAAAAAGCTGTGAAATTATTAAAAAATCAAAAAGTTGCCAAAGTATAACAATGCAAATTATTATATATTTTATATCTTAAAATTATTCTATAGTTTCAAATAAGCAATATTTGCTGTAAAATATCTTTTCGAGAATTTATTATTAATTCTAGAAATTCTATAAATAAAATAATAGTTACCAATTAGTTAAATTACTCAATTATTAAACAAAACAAAATAACTTGTTTCAATGAATAAAATTTGAATGAAAAAAACTGTTGTGGTTGTAATTTTATTAAACTGTTATATATTAGCATACTATATATTTCTCAGAATACTATTTGAGATACATTAAATGTTGTCTTAAATGATTAAAGCGTTTAAATAATTATCTTATTTTTATTTAATGTTTTCGGATTATAAGATTACATATTTTAATGACATTTAAAGTTTTAATTTTTAAGTTGTTAAAAGTTACTTATTATAATCAATTTGTTTTTTTCTAGCACATTATTAAGTCAGTTTTTATATTAAAAGCAAATAAAAAATGATGATTCTGTACTGTTAAAAATAATATTTTTAGTTATAACTATCATCTTTCTCATTTAAATATTTCTCGGTAGAACAAATATGCGTATGTGCAAAACCATTTTATGTGTAATGATTTATTGACTTTCAGACTAAAAGTTGTGGTAAAAAATCCTATTCCGCATTTGATGTAATGACAATATAATTCAATTAAATGATTAATGTTGTTTGAGGATGCGGCGAAGTAAGAAGGATCTGAATGTTTTATGAATATGACAAATCAAACAGATTTGTCAGTAATTTTCACAAAACTCGAAACGGAATTCATTGTGTGCTTCAACGTTTAGCAGTTATATTTACAATTACAATTCTTTGATATGTACTGATGAACTTTTAGTATTCATTAATAGATTAAATGTTTTTCCCACTTCCGTAAGTGCTTCAAAGAAACTAATTCTAGAATATATATTTAGAAGCGGATATTAAACGACCCCAGTAACTCTGATTCAGGTAATACATACGTTTAAATTGAACCTTTCAAACGTAATTAGGCGACGCATTCCGAATCGCGGTCCTGAATGCTTGCGTCCGGGGTACTACAGCGATTCCGTTTCTGGAATTCACGTATACATTACGTTATATACAGCCCACCCTTTCAGACGTAGATACTATACTATATTGATATTATTTATATCATTATAGGAATAAATAAATAAAATTAACAAAAACAGTAATTAATTTTTTATTGTTTCTGTTACAATTACTATTTAACTTAATTTTTTTAAGATGCTTTACCGTGACATGTACTTTAAAGTCGATATTCTACGGCACTGTACTCGCAAATGAATCCGGGCGGGCGGCTGTATGCGTATTCAGCATCTCGCTGGAAAGCTGAATCGGCGAGTGAAAGAGGCCTAAAGCAACATATGAAAACTACATAATATATTACTAGCTGATTAATAATAGGTCATAAAGTAAGTAATTTTCAATATTGTAACTACATACCTTACTGCTGTGCAGCAACAGCTGTATAATGTACTGTAGAATATGGAAATACGCTAAACAGTAAGCAGTAGCAAAACCAATAAGAAGCTTCGATAATAATTTGCAGGTAACCATTAAGCTTTCCAAAAACTTAACCTTACTTAAAATATAAAAATATGATAGCTTAATGTATTATCTTTTTCAACTTCTAACATTTAACAATACAAAAAGCGCAAAATAACGAAGATAATTACCTCGTAATTTACAGTATATTAATTTTGTAATATGTAAATGATTTAAATCTGTAAACAATATTAAAAAACAAAGTAAAACATTTAAATTTTAATAAATGTAATATCGTAACAACATAATGCTTAATAAAGCAGTTTTATCACTATATTTAAAAACAAATTCAAAACTTTATGAGTGTTACTAAAAGCTTCTCGAAGTTGCAGTTTTCTTCATCCACACTTGAATACTGATGTTTTTTTAATTTGTGGCTACGTCAGGAATTGTTTACATGTATATTTTATAATAAATAAATGTCTATGCACAATTTTATTGATGAAAAATTAAATAAAAATAATATAAAATTGTTGAATTAACTCATTGACTTACTTAATATAAAAAAAACTAAATATTATATTATGATTGGACAAAACATTGCTGTAAAATTATAATAATAAGTGTGAAACAACCGTGGACAATTATGTTTTAAAATAATTTTGGAAATTGAAACTTTACTGGCATACTTCTTATAATTATAAAAAATACAAACATTACTACGACGATTACATCCATACCAAAAACTTTATAATAACATTTGTAACATGCGGAACATTGTATAAAAAACTGTTTAACAAACTCAATTTTGTGACTAAGAATCAACGATAAACCTTTGTTCGTAATGTTTACATTATGCACAACCGTTCTAAATTTAATTTTATTGTACAAATACCGAGATACGTATTTGTTCAAGATTTTGTGATACATTGGCTTATATAATAATAATAACTGTCGTTTATTTATTGCCTTTCGTCTTTTTCATTTTTACACTGATTCAAAATTAATTAAACTAAACATAGTATAAACCTATAATAAATCATATTCTGCACTCAACTTTTACTTATCCTTTGTTTAACTATATTCTACTTCTTATTACACATTTCATCCATTGCATCCCTTTGATATCGTCATTTAACACATTTGTTTTTTCCTCATCTCACTACATTCTTTCAACATATGCTCTTTACTATCTTTATCATCTCCACACATTCTGCAATTTTTTTTCTTTTCCATCCAGAAGTTGCACTCTTTTTCTGTTCACATCTACAACTTCCCATAATCTTTCTTTTGCCGTAGCTTAACTAGACACAATTCTCATTAAAATTAAATCGTTTACACGTGATCTCCTTTGTAGCACTTCTAAATGCCTATCCCTCATTATTATTTCCTTTCATAAAATTTCTTTCTGTTTACTCTTATTTTGTCATACTTTTTTACATTTTTGAAAAATTTTCATTTTTTTTATTTTTCTCAGTATTTCCTCATACCTTACTGCTCTTTTTCTGCTTCCATTCTTGTTTAGTCTATTTTTACTTCCTCCAGCATAATGTACGCTGAACATAGGTCCACCCATTTCCAGTACTTTGCCTGTATCGCCCCTAGTTTTTTGTGTTCTTTCCAAGCATATTCAGCGATTACACTTTCGAACTTTCTTTCATATATTCCCTATACTTGCCCTACCACCTCATTTCCCTTTTAGGCAAAATTAAAAAAAAAAAAAAAATTACTTCCTCAAGTTTTTCTTTCCAATCTACCTTTTTTATGCAGTCCTCCTCCTTTTTAAACATTTTAACATTCATTTCATTTTATTTGCTTCTCTTGCAATAACCACTATGTCGTCTGTATATACTAATAACATCACTTTTTTCTAACCCGCAGTACAGCAGAAATTAAAATGCAATAACACCGTGATGTACTGTTCTACTTTTAACATTTAATAAATGGTTGTTTACGCTAACATGGTTTTAACCTTCCAAATAATTTTTGTATTAACAATCTAGTGTACTTCAATGTTTAGTAAATCTTTTTAATTTTTTTGACATAATCTGCAATAGAAATAATATCATTGTTTACTCTGCTGTTGATGTTATTATTCACTAGCAAGCGTCTCTTCTTTAGTTCAAATATGAAAAGTGTACTTTTATCAATAATTATCTTCAGATTGTGCAGTTCAGATATATTACCATGTCCCGAAGTGTCCTTATTAATATCAGTATCTCATAAAAACATATCTTGTAGCTTATCGGATTTGTCATGTTATTTATATCAATAATTATAATCGTTACTAAATTAAACCTTTACGATATGATAGTTGGCGTTTTTAGGACTTACGATTGCGTTACGACCTCACCTTTGAATATGTATCTGCACAAAAATATATACTAACGCAACCGTTAATTGATGACGATATTTTTGTCCACGTGGTACGTAGGAACAGAACGAGTAATTCTATCGAACTGATGCCGTGACGTATTTGTGGCAACTATGACGCATTGGTTGACTATGCTGCATCTGCTGCTTAGTTCTACCAATAAATAAATGTTTTTTTTAATTTTTTTATTGAGTTCTATGAAAACAATGTCTGACTGTTTGTTTCATGAATTTAATAACGTAATTTGACATGCCCCTAAATTTCAGCTTTTCCAAATCATTTGTATTGAGTTAGTTCTGGTAACATGTGCGCATTTTCAGCTTTTCCAAAACAATTTTTGGATACTAATTAAAATTACACCTTTCTTAGCGTGTCCCGACACCTGGCGTGCCAACTCTACAGAGGCGTTCTATGGCCAAAATACAGTCCGATCTGAAAATATCAGACTTTCCAAAAATCTTGCACTTTTTTGTCAACAATTCCTGGACAATAATATATAACACATCCCAGAAGTATGTTTTTTTTAATTTTAAAAATTCACAAACTACAACAAACCATTTTTATGATTATTTTTGAGCATGCGCTTACTTTGTACTGGTCTCTGGCCAAATACAAACAGACTTTTGGTTGGAACGCTCCACAACCAAGTTTTTAAAGCCCAAACAGATTTAATAAGTAAGGTTATCTGGTGTAACAAATCAATAAAATATAAAAATGACTAACATTTCTAAAATAAAAAAAAATGGATGAAATTATTATTATAAAACGGCTGAAGAAAAATACATGTTACCTAGTCACGCCGTTCTCTTTTGGGGTAGGCAATCAAAGTGTCTAGCACACAGAGCCACAAAGAAGACATATGTATATTTGGATGCCTATATGAGCTAACAAATCAAAAAAATACATTTAACAATATATTTAATTAATCTGTAACTAAATTTAAAAAAAATAAACATTCTTTCTTCTTTGTCAGCCATATATACGCCACTGCTGGTGTCTTAGCCTCTTCTCTGCTTGTAATGCTGGCAACTTACATTACAAGGGACTTACAGTTTTAAGTGGATTCCGAACCACTGGAGAGAATTCGTCACTCACTCCTCAGAGAAGGTTTTAGCCGTAAAACCCCACGCTGGCAAGGCGGGTTGGGGAGTGGGAGAGCGTATAGAAAGTGAAAAGTATATCACGGTATATGGGAATCGAACCCACGATCTTCGGTACAGCGGCCGGATGCCTAGACCTCTGCGCCACGCTCTCTCCAAAATAAACATTATTATTAAAATAAAACTATACTAGATACATAAATTGTAGTAGACGCGTCAAGAAGTAGTTCCTGACCATTCCAGATTTGTTTAATGCATGCTTCTAATCGCCGGCTATTTTGGACAAACAGATTGGCGTCAGGTTCAAACGTCGGGTTATTCTTCTCAGAGACATAGTATGATTGAACTGATAAATTCAACTGCGCACAATTCTAACAGTCCCAAACCGCGCTTGGTGGAATAAACCTAATATATCATAACATGTTATTTGTAGGTTTTAACGTAATTGTATATATTGATGGCATTTCCGGCATAACTAGGCTCACAATGTAAATTACTTATACATCAAAATTTATTATAAAATATTTTATTGATATTTCACTTATTAGACAAACACACACCTACAGCAGATCAATAAGTAACTAAATAATATAGTTCTTGCCAGTACAGATAGTAGTAGTAATACAGGTATAATGCTATGGTAGTGCAGTATAAAATATAATTCCTTAATAGTTCGGATTTGTAAAAGTGGCGAGCATCTTAGATAAATATCAAGGTTTGTTTTAGTAAAATAACTGTATTTAAATTGGTGTATTGGATAATTCCTCATGTTTTCCCTAATATAAAATAAACACTCTAATGCATATAGCCATGGCAATGTTAGAGTTACATTTTCATTAAAAGCGCTTCTGCAATCATCTCTATATGCAACCGATGTGATTACTCTTATAGCCTGTCTTTACAAACTAAAAAGTCTATGCGTAATAGCCAAGTGACCCCATACTAAAATGCCATAACATGTTTTAGAAAGAATATGTGTTAAGTATCTTAGAAAATAGATTGTTTGTGATAAGGCTAATAACACCTTCTCTCCATGCGTATGCAAGTCCAGAATTGAGTATAAATAAATCCTGATTTATCTGTAACTAGAAATAGTTTATTAGATATGAGGCAATTGCCAATTTTTTTTTCTACAAACTTGTCAGATATTACTAAATCAAACTCTTTTTCTGTAGAAGGGTCTAGTCCAGGGGTGGCCAACCCAAATGATATTGCGGGCCACTTTGGAAATGCATCATAACTCCGCGGGCCGTATATAAAATTATATATCCATATATTAGATTTAGACTCACTATAGACATTTTTTTGAAATGAAAAATTGAAACAGAATATAATTTAATTATTCTGCAAACTCTAAGCCTTATACTCTTTGCAACATCAATAGACGAGGCTATAAAAAAAGTCAAAAAAGAGCCAAAGACACAATAATAGGATACAAAAAAATGAAACAAATTAGTATTCAAATCCTATTGTTTGCGGATGTCATGATATTAATAACAGATATAAAAGAGAAACTACAAGTAAACATAAAAATATACAAAAAAGAACTAAAGAAGATAGGCATGGAAATAAACAAAAGTAAAACAAAGACAATAGCACTAGCGACAAAACCTAAGACGCACAAGATAGAATTAAATCGACAAATAATTGAACAAGTAAAATATTACAACTACTTTGGTACAATAATAGAAGAAACAGAGAATATAGACATAAAAATAGATGCAAGAGTTTAAAAAGAAAGAAGTATATTTAATCCACTCAAAAAACCATTCTTGGCTAAGAAAGAAATAACGAAGATAATAAAAACAAAAATACAAAAGGTAGTAAAACCAGCCCTAATATACTCGAGCAAATCTTGGACAACACCAGAAATAAATAAAAGCAAAATTAATGCAATGTAGATGAGATTTCTAATAAAAATTAAAGGAATAACAAGAAAAGATAAAGTAAAAAGCTCGGAAGTAAAAAGTGAACTAAAAATTAAACCTATAGAAACAGTAATAGAGGAGAGGCAGTTAGGAAGGCTAGGACTCATACACATACTGAATAGAACCAGAATAACCAAGAAAATACATGAATTAAGAAAACAAGAAAAAAACAAACAGCTGGTCCAAACAGGCCAACAAAGCAGCAGAAAGAAGAGGAATAGAGTGGAGCGAGATAGCAAAAATGGCTTAAGATAGACAAGCTTGGAAAAAAAGAATAAAGAAGTTACAAAATAATACATCCGACACCCAAAAGGGGTATTAAGAACTAAGGATAAATAATAATAATATTTTGCAAATTCATAATTGTAAACTCATAAATAAAACAGACAATATCTGTCAAATCAAAGTTAATTTTTCCTAATTTTTTCTACAGTTAATTTTTGAATATATAAATGCACAAATAATGTATTTTTTAAATAACTTACATTACACCATTATAAAATAAATATATTTTGTAAAAGTGTTATAACTTTCGCGGGCCGCAAAAATGTTCTAGGCGGGCCGCGGGCCGCGGGTTGGCCACCCCTGGTCTAGTCGATTATTAAATGATTAATATCTGTATACAAAATATCAAAAAACCAACCAATCTGTTTACTAATCCAAAAAGAAGATGCAAATAACTTTGTAAACCAGAAAAGCATCAGGTATAGTTGAAATTCCACCTATTTTGGTTAAAATATTTACAAATGCTATGATTTTAACAAAAATATTTGCCTTTTCATACAAAAACGAAACAATCCCAAATAGTTGAAAAATTTCTAATTCAATCTATACCTAATAAGAAAGACAAGTCTGATCCTTCAAGTTATAGACCAATTGCATTGTCCAAAAATTTGAAAAACATACACGATAAAAAAATAGAGGTCACTTTAAAATTATGACTTATTTTTGGAATTTTTTGTTTTAACTTTTATGTAAATATAATGTTTTTTTAATGCTTGTATGTTTACTGAACCTGCTAGTTTTAAATCTAAGCATGTTTTAATTTAATCTTGAAATAATTGTACATAAGCTCCTATGTATACGTCTTGATCATAAGTCTGTTAATCTTATCAATAGTTTTCTTAACAATAAAAAAAAGTATAGTTAGAATTGATAGTTTTAACTCTGACCCCAAAATCATAAATGCTGGTGCTCTTCAAGATTTTGCCCTTTCACCGACTTTATTTTTGATTTACATTAATGAACTTCTTCAAATAACTAAAAGTCCTATTTGTAGTTTTGCAGATGATAGATAGCACCCTTCATACTTTCCGAGACCGAAATAAGGTAGAGCGTCTTAAAACTTCTAGAATATATACCATCTATAAAACACTCTAAAACAATATCTAGAAAGAGTACTTCCAACATGATCAATTTTAACTCTAAAAACACTAAACTTCTTAATATATCAAAATCAAAATCCAAGATATCATCAGTACCAAATATTAAACTTAACAACAAATCCATATCTAAATCTTCTTTAATTTGTTTTCTAAGGGTTATAATTTTACATAATCTTCTCTGGAACAACCATGGTGTTGACATAGCTTCAAAAGTGCCTAAAAAACTAGCATATCTTAATAGATGTAAACAGTTTTTTATTTATGTTCAGGTTTTTCATATATGTAAAACTTATAATCATCCTTTTATTAAATATGTGTTTGTTTCTTCTAAATTCTATTAAAAAACAAACTATTTGGATCATTGCCGACTCAAACTTGCCTAATGACCAAGATACATTAAAACACCGTCGTAATGTTGCAGATCTGTGCATTTTCTATAGATAGTTCCATGAACGTTATTCAAACAAATATTGCCATCTAAACAAATTTATACTCGTAGTTCAAGACTTGCTAAAAATTCTAACAAATATTCACTGACATTTCAGAAATGTAGGACCAAGATTTTTATACTGTACTATCTATACACGAAATAAAATTCCAAATTCAGTATTTATCTGGTCTTCAGCAAGTGTTTCACTTTTTGAAACTCAAAAATATTTTTATGTTGTTATGACTAAAGACCCCTATGATACGCCATATAATATAGTAGAAGTTTTTAATAGTTTTACATTAACTTTTACTCGCTGCTGTCTGTTGAAAGTATGCAAGTTAATCATGTATTATTATTTATGGAAAACATCATAAGAAATACAATCAAATGCTTTACTAAGACCCAAGAAAGTTCAAACAAAGTGAATGCCTGATTCAAATTCATCCAAACGGTAAACGCATTAATTGCATCCCTTGTGGACCTTCCTCTAAAAAATCATATTGGCAGTTAGATAACAGTAAATTACTTTTTTAAGTTAATAATCTAAATAAATAGATTTTTCCAAAAACATTAAATATAGTAAGAAGATATCTATAGTTGTTAACTTTTTTATTTTCATGTTTATAAACAAGAATGATCAAAGCTTATTTTAGTACTTCGAAAAACCGCACTTTTTAACAAGCCTGAAGACAATTACATCTCTACTTAGTTTTTTGTGGATTTTTTTTGTGTGTACCCTCGGAAAGTAATCTTCAAGCAAAAAATTAATCTATGCCAAATTTTAGTCTTTAAAATTTAAATAAACTCGTGTCGCACTACCTTTGAATTTTCAAAAATAATATTAAGTATATTATTTTTGGAAATCGAGTGTCGTAGCTTCCAGATTTGAGTCAAAAGAATACTGAATTTTCAAGGAAGCAATTACGTACTTGCTAATTAGATTTCACGTAAAACTTTACATCAATATACTGTTTACTTTTTTTTTAATTTAACATATTTTTTATAATATTTTAAATTTTAAACATAAAATTAGACTCGTAAACAAAAAATATTTATATCTATATTTTTTTTATTTAGAAAACCTTAAAAATGACGTATTGTACAAATTCTTTTTTATTTTGTCAAATTTGTAGATCAGTTTCTAAGAACGCACTCAAAAAACTCCACAAAAAAATAAATAATATACAAGGTGTAAAAAATGTAAAATATTTAAGGGGGTGGTAGTACAAACCACAACAAACAAAAAAGTCTTAATAAACATGGGTTGTCGGAGATATGGAACATTATTTATTTTTATTATTCTTTTCCCTCCATTTTTAATTTTGCAAAAACGTGCATTTTCTTATCATATTTGGCTGATGTTTTGTAAAACAAACATTCAGTATTTGACAGTTGTTGTTAGTGCACAAGTTTTCATTGCTAATCTAATGCAGAACTAGCCGACATGCATTTCATGTATAGTCGTGCTAACCCAAAGCGCAACGTCTTTATGTAGAAGCTTATCCAAATTGTCAGCTTCCTTCACATCGTATGTTTGGAAGAATTCATCAGAGATTGAGATATACCGGTTCACTTCAAAAACAGTGCTATCTTTCTGGCAGACCAAGGTCGGTATCTACTCCTAGAGCAGAACAAGAAATTATAGCACAGATAGAGCATAATCCAGGGACGAGTGAGCGGAGAATATCAGCCAAAGTAGAAACTGGTGCTACTCTTGTTTGGAGAACTTTCCACAAGCAGCTGCTCTATCCACACCATGTACAACAAGTACAAGCCTTAAATTTAATTGATCATCAGGCACGTTTGCTTTTTTGCATAAATAATAAATAAATAAATAAATAAACAGGCGCTGCTTACCTTAACTTTCTTCAGAACACAATGTATGATCTTTTCGATGACATTCCTTTGGCCCACAGGCAACAAATGTGGTTCCAGCATGATAGTGCTCTAGCTCATTTTTCGATTACTGACGAGAGCATTTAGACCAAACTTTTTACTTAGGTGGGTAAGAAGAGGCGGACCAGTTTTATGGCCAGCAAAATCGCTTGATTTAAACCCTCTTGATTTTTTCTTTGGGGCCTTAAGGAACTGCAGCTAAAAATTAATGAAAAGTTCCAAGAAATCCGAGGGAGTTTTAGAAAGAGTACGAATGTCCTTCAGACAAAGATGTCGTGCCTGTTTGGAAATGGAAGGAGGCCACTTCACACATCTTCTATAACTCTGTTCTTTGTAAAAATTAAAAATATATAAAAATAAATAATGTTCCATATCTCCAAAACCGTTGCTATGACAACCCATGTTTATTAACTGACTTTTTATTTGTTGTGGTTCATACTACTACCCCCTTAAATATTTTACATTCTTTTTTAAACACCCTGTATATATATAATTCAAGATATAATTATAGACAGTGCCATACAGGCATTAAGATTGTTTTTTACTTGTTTTATAAAGTGCCGTACCCTTTCAGTTTAGCTTATTTAAGTTTCTTTCTATAATATCTATTACTATAATTTAATATTAAGTTCATATTTGATTACACTCAACAAAATATACTTATATCGCACTATTTAAACACTTTCCTGTAAGATAACATGCTGTTTTATAAAATAAATCAAATATATGACAAATAGTAAACAACATTATCTATATCAACTTTATGAATGAATGCATGAATCAAGATACACATAATAGTAATTACATCATTGCGTCGGGGATTCTTTTTTATTAATCTATTTTGAAACAATTACTACTATAAAATTTCCTTTGACGTATATAAAGTATTAATCGTATTTGATATTAACGCAAAGGTTATTAAGACATTTTTAAAATTCTTAGAAATAACCATGAATATTTGGTAAATATTTCATTCATATATATTTTTTCTTTTGCAAGAATATGATTCATAACATAACTATTTTATTTGACCTAATTATAGTGCTACGATTTATTTTAATTTAAATGTCCTGTTTTTATTTATTTACTGTAAATGTGGTTTATTGTCTCAAAATTAAGGACAAATAATACTATCAATTTTGCATTTAAATATATAGACGTTTGTCGCTTGATTGATCATTCAAATTTATTAAGTTAAGAATCTGTATGTTAAAATAAATACCGAATCGGTATTCTAATAAAATTAAAATAATAATCAAGATGGCATAAAGACCGTGTTCATTAATATTTTAAATTCATTTTTCCTGTCTCTTTGAGATTAGTGTTCACACGTAGACTCTTAACGTCCGTTGGAATACGAAGTCAAATAGACAAGTTGACAACTCTTTCGTCTCGTGCTCAATCGCACGCTTCATATCACCTATTATGCATAAATTAGAAACGTTTTTCAAATTAGCAATTGACATTGAAATATACTTTTAACATATGTAAATAGAGTCAGCTTAACAGCTATTTACAAGTTATAAATGTGTGTAGTAATCATTTGAATAAATATTTAAATATACGTGTACGGTGTTACTGAATCATTGCGTCTCAATCAACGTAAATCCATACCTTATCAATGAGTGTGTTTGTGTTGGTGTCAATGAAAACATTGTGTGCACCGGCACCCGACATACCAAATAAAAAAACAACTGATGAAATTCACATGGATGTTACCTGGATGATTCATTCACATTAGTATTACAGGATTTAAAAGGTGCGTGATTCTGCGGTTTCTTGGACTAGTTTCATAAGTACATCAAGGCCGGATCATTTTAAATATCAGAAACGTGATAATGTACTGATAATGGACGGAAATGCCTAAACGATTCTTTCACTTTTTTGTGTGAATTAGGAGTGGAGAACCCAAGATAAAATATCTCTCACACTAACACTGTAAAAATTGTAATTTGTTTATTTAATTTTGAAACCAGTATTTAAATAATAAATACCAGTATAAAATTTAAAATTGTGGTATATTATCATCTAAAATAACCCAAAGAAAATTATAATGCCGACGCAATGACGTAAATTAATTTAATTTAATAGTATTTGAGTCAATGTTATAAATGAATAGAATTTAGAAAACAGTGTAGGAGTTATGTACATCGGAAATGCCTAAGCGATGTTTCTACATTTTGAATTTGCAAAACCATATCCTTTTAAAAATAATGAATTAAATAACTGTATACCCATCTTTATCTAAAACACATTTAACGACATTTAAGCATGGAATAATTATTAATGTAAATTTTATGTTCAAAGGATTATTTTTATAAAAAAAATAGTTTTATATATTCTTTATTTAATTTATAAAACTTTATATTAAACTTAAATTAAAAACTTTAATTAATTTATAAAACTTTATATTATTCATTATTTAAAATAAATAATTTTACATTATTTTTAATTTTCTTTTATTAATTTTAGACGAAACTAGTTAATTTTAATAAACATTTTCAATGTATGATTGATTATATAATTAAATGTGATTAACGTTTAAAAAATAATTATATTTTTCCTGCTAACCTAGATCCTGTTTTAAAAATTAATTACTTTGCCAATTCATTATTTATTTTTTGTAATTTAAGGTTAAGTCAATTTGATTAATTTTAATTCAAATTAATAAAACTAATATATAATTAACAAACTAAACAAGACTAATAAAAAAAATAGTTTTTAACTAATTCATTTAATTATTTTAGATAAGTCAACTGGTGTGCGTTCGCAATAAACAAGAGTTGTACGCAAGAGTGCACAATGCACAAATGCTAAATAATACCCTGTTTATTGTAGTTAAAAAAAAAAAGTAGTGCGTATCTGTTCCCGCGCTCTATAGTGAAAATGAATCGAATAGTTTAACCTTTAATTCAAAACAAAATATTTAAAATGTACAACAAAAACATAATATATTTAATTAACAAAGTGCTACTTCTTAACTAAGTTATCTTAAAAAAACGTTTGAAAAATAGATTATAAAAGTTTAAATTATAGTAAAAATCAAAGGGAAACCTTAAAATATTTTTTTTGATTTATAACATTTTTTCCAATTTTAAATTAAGCTTTTCTAATAATTATATTTAAAAAAATATCTGGCAATAATGCCGTCATTAGGAAAATTTTTTTTGAGTAAATTACAAAAATCTACAATGGTTTTTATGTCGGCAAATATCGTTAAATTAAATTATTTTTCTGCAATAATATTTTTTTTATAGTATTTTATCACAAATATTTTTGATTTGTTGCTATAATTAGTTTTAAACCGTTTAATCAAACAAAATTGCGTTCAAACTTTCAACAATATTTAGCATAAAAGCTGTAACTACTCAGTACACTACCGCCATACATTTTATTGTTGTTAAGTAATTTTTAGTAAATTTACACTTTACTTCCAAAACAGATAAAAATTATCAATACTAATCCAATTAAAAAATTAACTATTTTTTTTAAACTGTAGTTACAGGACGGTAGTTAGAACTAAGGTAGCAATATAAAAAGTAAAACTACAACTGTAATTTGAAAAAAATATTCTATAAGTTTATTTTCTTCAAAGAAAGGGTCCCCCCGGTTAACATAAGTGAAATGCCCCCCATCACGAATATCCAAATTACCTTTAAAATTACTTTCCTAGCATCAAAAAAACATGTTTGGTAGAATTTTAAAATTTTGATACCACCCCCTTTTCCATAAGAGGCTAAAAATAGCATTTTCTTGTTTTTATTTTTTTCTCTTCACCTATTGAATGAAAAATTCTAAAAAAATCATGAAAGTAGGGTTTTGAGTGGTCTTCCAACTCAATTTTTTTCAGCCCCTTAAATTCTGTACTTTTGCTTATCTAAACCTTCGATTGCATGGAATTTTATTTTTTAACTTCATAAGTAATTGAAAAATCTACATCCATGATTTTTTTGAAATTTTTGCGAGTGGTGCGCCACTATTTAAAATCGATTTTTCGACTTTTTTGCCATTTCTACAGTTTTGTTTTGCTTTTCTGACTCTGCAAAGCATTTATAGCTTTCAAAATACTGAAATTGGGATTCTACAAACAATTTTACATAGAGTAGGTATCCTGAATATAATATTTTCATCAATTTGCAATGATCTGACAGCTCAAAACACGATTTATCGATTTACGAGACAAAAAACAAATAAAGCAATTTTTTTTCAAAGTTTTAAATGTCAGATTTGTATTCCTGGCATCAAAATTAGTCAGTAAATTAATTTTCATCAGAATTGGTAAAGGTAAAAAAAACCACCCCCATCAAACTTTTTTCACAATTTTAAGACTTTTGCACTAAAAAATCAAAACTTAAAAACGGTTAGTAATAGATACTTTGGACCAACTCCATCATTTTTAGAAGGATGAAATTTATCAAATTAATCGGTTTAATTTTTTTAATTTCAGCTCTTCTTTAAAAAAAAAACATGAAATTTACATTATTGGCTGTCATTTTAAAATGGTTTAACTTTTTCAATTAATATTTTTTATTGGATAGGGTTTATCAAAAACTTTCTAATGATGTATAATAAAGCAGCATTATCTATGCAATCGGAGGTTTAGATAACTTAAAATCAATTTCAACTCTTCTGGTTTACCCAAAAACTGTAAAAAATGACAAAAAAGTAAAAAAATCGATTTTTCATAGTAGCGCACCACTCGCAAAAATCTCAAAAAATTCATAAATGTAGATTTATCAATTGCTCATTAAATAAAAAATTGATGCAATCCGAGGTTTAGATAACCTAAAATCAATTTCAACCCTTCTGGACCACTCAAAACCAAATGATACAATTTTTTTCAAGTTAGTATGACCCGCAAAACGCTATCCAATAAAAAAAAAATTGAAAAAGTTGACCCATTCAAAAATGACAGCCAATAATGTGAATTACATGTTTTTTTCTAAAAAAAAGAGCTAAACTAAAAAAAAAAAATTAAACCGATTAATTTGATAGATTTCATCCTTCTGAAGAACTAACCATTTTTAAGTTTTGATTTATTAGTGAAAAAAGTCTTAAAATTGTGAAAAAAGTTTAATAGGGGTGGTTTTTTTTACCTTAACCGATTTTGATGAAAATAAGTTTACTGACTAATTTTGATGCCAGGAATACAAATCAAACATTTAAAAATTTGAAAAAAAGTTACTCCATTTGTTTTTTGTTTCGTAAAAAATACGATAAATGCAAATTGATGAAAATATTATACCCAGGATACCTACTCGATGTAAAATTTTTCGTAGAATCCAAATTTCATTATTTTAACAGTATAAATGGCAAAAAAGTGAAAAAATCGATTTTAAATACTGGCGCACCACTCGCTAAAATTCCAAAAAAATCATGAATGTAGATATTTCCATTACTTATGAAGTTAAAAAATAAAATTCCATGCAATCAAAGGTTTAGATAACCAAAAGTAAATTTTAACACTTCTGGAATTTTTTTAAGGGTTGTATACAGAATTTGAGGGGCTGAAAAAAATTGTGTTTGAAAACTACTTAAAACCCTACTTTCATGATTTCTTTTAGAATTTTTCATTCAATAGGTGCGGAGAAAAAAAATAAAAACCAAAAAATGCTATATTTAGCCCCCTATGGAAAAGGGAGAAGTATCAAAATTTTAAAATCTTATCAAACATGTTTTTTTGATGCTAGGAAATTAATTTTTGAGTTAATTTAGATATTCGTGACGGGGGGCATTTCACCTATGTTAACCGGGGAGACCCTTTATATTGATAAAATACACACTAACAGCAAAATTCCACACAGAAATGTAAATACTGGAAAATAAGCAAAAAGTCAGTTTGGGACTGTTTGCTTGTCGGAACCTTCCAAACTCAATATTCAAAATCCGTGCAAGTTAGTGCAGTAGAGAGTTTACACATTGCATCTTAAAATAATAAATAATATTAAAATTTAAAAAAAAAATAATAAGTAATGTGCAACTTGCACGGGTTCTGTTCGTTTGTCGTGGATAAGTTTTGAACTGGTGACTTTTTTTGCACTATTTTCCTAAAAATTAAACTGATGATGCATATGCGTAGATAATACAATATACTGACTTAGAATTTTTTGTTCAATACTAATTATAATAACTTTATTATTATTTAATACAAATCAATATTATAAATAATCAATAACAACTTTTCTTCTTCTTTATAAAAAAATATTAAAATTGATTGAAATACAAATGACCTGTGATATTATTAAAAATCAAATTTAATGATATTGTATTATAATGGCTTGTTCTGAATTTAATAGTTCTGCACTTAAAACTGCTTCTCATTCGGATGCGCAATTAGAAACTGATTCAAAACAAGTAAAAAAAAAAAAGACTAATGACGCGTGTACAGTTTCATTAGATGCTTGAACTGAAGCTAATGAGTCCAAAGTTCAGTCTACCGTAAATTGTAGTGGCACTAGACAAGCCACCCACATAAACATAATAATATGATATAATACAATTAAATTGGCAGAATAAAGCTTTGTTTGATCCACAAAGCAAATTAATCAACCTAACATTGACCGCCTTTATGGTTTAAAAATAAATTTAACTGACATTTGTGCACTAGAAAACAATTTAAATTCTGTTCATCAGCATCTTGAACATAAACAATCCCAGATCCTCTTGTTGACCAAACTAACACAAACAATAAAGGTCCAGATGGCTCTAATATAGTTGATTCCAATTATCATCTCCTTCATTCATTTGCTGACCAACAAGGCGATTATGCCTACATCTACAAACGACAAGCATATTCTGAACTGACAACTTACAAAATTCATAGTATTAGTTATAATAGCATATTTCTTAAACTAAATCTTCCCAAAATGACCATTTTTGAATTAGGCATACATTACTCACCAAATTATATTATATAAATAAAAAAATTGGAACAGTGCTAATTTTAACTAATGTAATCGGATTCTGTGCCATTTCTACGTACAAATAATTTATTCGATCAGTAATATTTTCTTTTAATTTTTTGCATTGACAAAATTTAAAAAATAAAAATAATAAATTTCTAAAATAGCTTAGAGCGCAAACATAATCCGATTTTAAAATTATGAAATAATTATGTACTGCATTTAAACCACTGCTTACAAACCTCCAGAGTTAGATGGAACATTGCTCGCTTAGCCTCACGTCGCAGATTTACCGGGTACCGTGTTGATCTCGACGCTGGAATGCATTCAGAGTTAGATAATTGCTCTTTGTCAAGGCAACTTTGATCACCTGAAGTGTTGCACAGTGACTACGATCAATTATAGTTATTGTTTTTTTTGCCAATTGTCAGTTTAAAATTTTAATGCACAACTGAATTTAAAATTATGGTGCACTATTCTATACAACTGCGTTGAGTCGTGCTGTAGTTTGTGAAAAGGTCTTTATTTGTCTGATGTTCACATTATAATTGTTTGCGCTTGCTGTTTCAGCAAGTGTTGTAATGACAACGTGTCACAACAGATAATTGTTATCGTCACGTAATGTAACAATCAAAACTAATCTAATCTTAAAACTAGAAAAACAGATAAAATCACACTCACTTATCTACTACCACATTAAGAACAAGTTTAAGCAGTAAGTAAACATTGACTTTAAATACTTGCGGTTTATTAAGTCTTGAGAAAAACTGCAATTGAAAGCTATATTGCATGTATTTATTTTGTGTTTCTTTAGCACAATGTCCATAAAAATATTTCTAGAAAACCCAAAGATCTGCATCATTACGCCGATTTTATAAAATCATTAGTCAATTTAGAATCACCAATAATTCAAAAAACTTGTCTTTAAATAGAATTAAGAAGAAATAGTGTAATTTCAAATGCTCCTCCTTATACTTAGAAACAATATTTAATACAAAAACGTACACCCCAACTTGTTGCAACGATAGTAATAGATTTTGACATTGCAGTTGGTATTTTATATACTTCAGAAAGTTGCGTTGTACAGACTCAAGCCTATTTACAAAACCTTTAAAGTAGTGTAGTGACCATATCACACAGCAGTACTCCAAACTAATGTAATAAATAACACGATTAGACTCTAAATGTTTGTAAAATCCTGTGATACGTTTTAAATGGTAAGAAAAAAACAACTTTTTGTCATAATCAAATCTGTAGTTATCAAGTTCATGACACTTATCAACATTAAGAATCATACCATTATTAATGCACCAACTGTTAATTGCATTGAGATCTGATTGTAGAATTTTGGAATAATTGAGCGACAAAATTTGTATAAATAATTTAACGTCATCTGCAAATAATAGTATTGGGGTTGAGGTCCAATATAAATATCATTTATAAATATGTTAAAAAGAAGTGGTCCTAAATGATCTTTGAGGTACACCAGATGATACGTAATATAATTCTGAAAAGAAACTGAAACTGTCTATGCAAACTTGTTGCGTGCGATTTGTTAAATAAAATGTTATCCATTTTACCCGCAAAGACCATAACATTCTAGTTTAGATATCAATAGATTAATATTAACCTTATCAAAAGCCTTATACACCAAGTGAACATCAGCGCCCGCATCAAAAAATTTCATAATATAATTTGTGTATAAGAAAAGATTCGTATCAGTAGATCGTCTACTCATAAATCCATGCTGTTAGGGTATGATAACATTTTTAAATGAGTTTCTCATAAAACTTGCAATAAGTGATTCAAAAACTTTAGGAGTCGAAGATAAAATACAAATTGGTCTATAGTTTTTAACGTCGTTTTTGTTTCCTGATTTAAAAATAGGTTGTACATAAGACGATTTCCATAATGATGAAAATTTACCTTGAGCTAATGATAAAGAAAAGAAAATATGCAATGGAATATATAAAGTAGAGTTACACAAATTAAGTACTAGAAGTGGTATTCCGTCAGGCCCTGCTCCACCTTTCACATCTACGTTTAGCAGTGCTGTCTGGACCTCTGTAAGAGTAATATTTAATTGAGATAGACAAAAATTTGAATCAACTTTTAGATTGCAAAGAAAATTCCGTTGGCTATTGTAGACTGAAGAAAAGTATGACGCAAATGCATTAGCAATTACGCTACCGCCTTTAAGTTGAACATTATCAAAAAACATAGACAATAGTAGTTTATTTGATCCAGATTTTGACTTTACAAATTTCCAAAAATTACTAGGGTTATCAAGTACCAATTGTTCAGTTTGTGTTATATAAATATCATAACAAAACTTAATAAGAGTCCGACAAAGTTTCCTAAGATCAGCAAATATTAAGTAATCAAAGTGCTGGTTTAATAATTTATATTTTTTATGAACATGCCGTTTTTGGGTAACCAGTGTTCGAGCTCTGTATTAAATCAGACAGAAAATTTGGGTTCGTGTATTATTTTTGTTGGTACAAATTTTTAAAAACAGTCATACAATATATTACAAAATATTAAAGTTGCAGTGTCAATATCAGTAGTATCAGAACAAAACTCTATAACCAGTTTATTAACTTTAAATAATTATTTATTAAAACATAAGCATGCTTAAAATCAAATACCACAGATAAGTCGGATTTAAGGTGTTCATCATCTGTGCATAAACATTCAACTTCTACTGATGGGTGATACGCATCACAAGGTATTAAGAAGTCGCATTTTGAAACATTTGTTACGATAAACGACGCAAAACACAAGTCCAGTTTAACACCATAATCATTAACAATACTATTAAACTGTGACAAACCATAAGATGCATAACAGTCACAAACTAAACTTTCTATTGCATTTTTTATATTACAACTATTTTTAACATTAACTGGATAGAGCCCTACGTAGTCATATATATATCAATCCAAGAAAGATCCGGCATGTTGAAGTCACCCATTACTATAATTTTGAACTCGCTATGTTGAGCACAAATTGCAGACATTGATTCTACATGAGATTCATATATCTCTATTGAAGATTTTGATGGTATGTAAACACATACAAAAACATAAAATTCATTATTGTTTTACCCACGTTTCCTCTGTACTGTTTTTAGTACGAATGGCATATGATTTCAATGTATTAATGACAGCTATGAGAACTCCGCCGCCCTGAAGTTTTAAGCTATTTGCAACAGAACAATGTGCTAAACACTGTATATCTACATCAAACAATTCAGAGTCTACAATTCCTGGCTCAAGCCATGTCTCGGTAAGAAATATAATGGGATATTCTTCGGAGATCACGGTACAATAAAAATCTTTTAATTTTGTTCGTAGGCCCCTAACGTTTTGATAGTAAACAACAAAATTGTTTGAGAAAATTTCCAGTTAAAGGTGGTTTAGGCCCACAACGAAGAAAAATTTCTTTAACAGCAAACCCAACAGGTCATAGCGTAGGGTCTAAAAGACTTTTGACCAATGATTCATTAACTCCTAATTTATAGGAAGTTCAAAATATTTTACATCGTTAATATTTAAAACATTTTGAACATAGTCCATAACTGATTCAGCTAACAAATCAGGACTCCATCTTCCAATGTAATCCACTGACGCCTTTCAGCAGATATATTCCGGAATTTGATATAATTTTACTAGTAACTCTAGAGCTGAAATTCGATGACGATTTATTGTTTATATTATTTGGTTTGTTAGGTGTTATTACAGCTTCTTTTTATGTTAAAACGTCTGTATTAAGGACTTCAGATTGAAAAGGATTATTTAAAGAAACAGTGTAGAATTGTTTTTCTTGTTATTAAGAATGCCAAGAATAGAGTTCAATAACAACGTATGTTCATCCACTTTAATTATAACGTCATGCAGCTGATTACTAGAATTATTTTCTGTTTCAGTACAAGATTTGCAGATCCAAGATAGACTTTTATTGTCAAGTAACGCTTTACAAACAGTTTTGTTTAAACTTGCACATCAAGTGCCATAAAATGCTAGTTTACAATTACAAACTTGAACTGTCTCTGTATCAGTAGGAGTAACTGATAACTCACAGATTTTACATTTAAACATTATTATTGTAAATTTTGCAAACAATACAAATAACAAAAAAAAAATGTAAAACAACTTTAATAATAAAATAAAAATTAAATCGAAAGTGTAAACGTAAAAAAGTATTAATAAATAATTACATTAACGCATAAAAACTTGTAAATACTAAAACAGTTTAAACAATTAAAGACACGGACACAATATCTTCACACCACGCTACCCTTCGTGGTGACTTTAAATGACAAACAAGACAAAGCCACGGATGGATTTTAAATGAATACAAAAGAATAAATAAATTGAATTATTATGTTTTTCAAGATGTTACTAAATATTTTATGTACCTGAATATTACAGCGTTTTTCTTTCGTATTTTATAGAAAATATTTTCTTATGCGTTGTCATTTAAAAGTAATGTTATTTTCCGCATTCTGTAAGAAACATTTTAACATCAATAAATAAAGAATTCATGTAAAATTAACCGAGTACTCAGTATTTCAACACCATTCCTCTGAATCATCTTGTATTAAAATATGTTTTGACAACCCGTAGCCTAAAATAAATTAAACCCATTATTTACCACTAACCGGCATTGTAGGTACAACAGTAAAAGAATTTAAAACAGTACAAATTAAATGTAATATGGTTTGCAGAAATATCTGCTTTTTTCTTTGAGTTAGTAACTAAATTCATTTGATCATTTCGATCATAGAAGGTATTGAAAATTTTGTAAAGAATGCATTGTTTTATAGAACATATTGTTCTTTATAGAAAGCACAATGTTAACAAGTTTTTTTTAATATTCCTGATTAGTTTAATCGAAACAACTACTTATGAATTTCTTATTTAAATGCATTTCGCTACAGAATTTAGTATTTTTGTTTTGGTTTAATAACACATTTTTTTATCACTTTCTAATTGATTTTAAATTCAAGTTATAAATAAATTGTTTTATTTTTACTATGTTCATCTTAGAATATTGACAATAAGGCGCGGTTTGAACTTAGCAGTAATAGGAAGAGATGTCTTAACAACAAAAGTAATAAGTGAATAATCAGAGTTACCTAAAGAAACCTCAATATAAGTTGTTGTAATTTCTAGAATAGTTTAAAGATACAGATCTAATAACCTTAGGTCATCAAAAAATCCATACAAAAGAAATAAGTAGGTTGCTAAATAAGTTAAGTAGAATGATAAAAAGCAGCAAAAATTATAACTTGTTGAACAGATAGTGTTGTAAAAGATGAGTAACTTAACAATTCAGTATTATCAAATTAAAATCTTCTAATAAAATAATTTCTGCTTTTCTATAATTCTAAATATTCTTTGATATTTTTATGAAAATGTTGAATATTTATTTTGTTTTTCTATAATTACTTTAAACAAGCTTGTCATAACTTACAGAACGGTCAACAAAAAAGTGAATTGCCTTATTTGAAAACCGGTAAAAAAAGAAAGATTTAGTTTAAAAATGATGATATTATATCCAATGGCCTGAATTTCGTAAGTCGTCAGTCTAGAATATGCTTATTGTTTATAGATGTAGGCACAAACTCCAAGCTGGTCAGCAAATAAACGTCGGAAATAGGATTCCGATTAAAATCTACTGGAATAAAGCAATCTGGATCATTATTGTGTACATTAGTTTCAGTCAAAAAAAGGCCAAAGACTTTGGTCTTTTTATACAACTTTCAACTTAGGCCCCCAGTATAACTACAGAAGTTAAAAAAACTAAGTTGAGTTTTAGAAAATTTTAAAAGGATCTCTCTCTCTCTCTCTCTCTCTCTCTCTCTCTCTCTCTCTCTCTCAAATAAATACTTAAATGAATTTTTGTACAGTTTAATCAAAAATTATCTAAATATTTGATGAAAATAAAAGTTATATAATAGCTGGCAATTTTAGTGTAGATATATTAACAAACACAAATTGCAGTTAACAATTTATTTTACCCAGAATATCTGCAACCACAAGTACTTGTACTGACAATATTCTAACCAACTTGAAATTATCATTTGTAGCTAATGTTATAGAAGGTCAGATTTCAGATCATACAGCACAAAAATAATATTTTCTATCCCATCTTGCAAAAACAAAAAAATACCAAATTAAGCAGATCTTTAATGAAGAAAGAAGTAGGGCAACCTCTTGCCCCAAGGGTGAGAAAGAACAAAAAACCCAAAAGCGGATGAACCAGATAGTATGGTCAATGGCATAAGATGTAGATGGCAACGGGAAACCACTGCATTAAGATCCAAATAAATATCTCCAAGAAAAACATCATCATAGCCTCATTCAGTCCTAAATCAATATCAGAAGCTTTAATTCGCCCAGTCGTTTCTCCGAGGGAAAAGTTTGAATAGAATAGAAACATGAAATGTTAGAAGTTTACACCAAGCAAGAAAAATACCCAATGTAACAGAAAAAATGCAACGGATGAACATAGAGATCCCAGTTGTCTGTAAAGTTCAATGGCCAGATCAGAAAGAATGTCCCATCAATAACTACCACATGTACTATTCAGGAGAATCCGATACACATCACAGATACGGAGTGGCCATAATAGAGCAACTCAAATTCTATACAGGAAAAATAAACTTTATTCAAGTATATGCAAGTAAAAGCAAGGAATAAATAAAAGAATTCTACAACCAATTAGAAAAAAATAATAAAAGTAGTCAAGGATTCAGAAGTCACTATTGTTCAATGCCAAAATAGGGTATACATCTGACAAGATAGTAATAAATCAGATAGGCTATATCTTAATCAACAAAAGATATAGGAACGATATATGCTCAGTAAAAACTTATCCTGGAGCAGACGTCGGATCTGATCACAATTCTTTTGTTGCCACTTTGCAAGTAAAACTAAAACTGGTTCAAGTAAAAAGTCAAAGTCGGAAACTAAATACAACTATGCTCCAAGATAAATAAGACAAGTGTGAAGACAAACATCAATAAAAACCTTGAAAAAATTGTACACGAAAATGTAGATAGAAATAAAAATAAAGCTTGGAACAACAAAAAGAAAGCTTTAATAGATGGAAGCAAAGATAAATTGTAATCTAAAAGTAATTCCCAACCACCCAAAAAACAATGAATAACAGATGAATTTTTGGCAATTATAAAAAAAAAGAAGACAATACAAAGAACACGACAAAAATAAGTAAAAAAAAAAAAATCAGAAAAAAATATTAAAAAATTATAGAAACCAAAGAAACATTCGTGAAGAAACAATGTAAAGAAATAGAATCGCTTCAACGGAGGTTTGATTCATTTAATTTATATCAAAGAATTAAAGAATTCACTGACACTAGAAGAAAAAAGCAGAATAGCATAATAAAAGACAACAACAAAAATATTATAGTGGACAACAACAATTATTTGAAGAAATGAAACAGGCACAAGGCCTTATTTAGAATGAATGGTGTAAAACAACGTCTCGATATAAACGTAAACCAATTCATCGGCTTCATCGACTACGAGAAAGCCTTCAATAAAGTTAAACACGATCGGTTAAAGGAAATACTACAACAAAAAAGCCTTACTATAATGATATTCAAATAATAAAAAAACTTGTACTGAAATCGGAAAATAAGCCATTAATAATTAATCTGGTAAATTCATTATAAACAGTCAAACTATCAACAATATTGAGTACGCAGATAATACTGCAATAATAGCAACAACCATTTACAATCTTTAGAAAATGCTAAAAGACATAAACACAGTTAGCCAATCTTATGGGCTCAAAATGAAGAAGACTAAAACTATAGTTGTCGCAAAAACCAATGACAACAATATCCTACCCATACTAATAAACAATACCATAATCGAAAGAGTAAAAAGCTACCAATACTTAGAGTCATAAATCAAAGATAACAGTAATCAAACAAACTTGTCCAAAACAAAGTTTACAATTAACAAACTTGATATATCATCATCAAAAGGTCCAAACTACGCAATGCCAATGAATACACATAACTCTAACAAAACAATGATAGTTAAATCAAACGCAGTTTTCCAAAAAATAGAAGAGCAAACTATAAGTAGAGCTTACATCCTCAAAATCCGAAACCCAAAGAAAGTTTACAAATATACCGGAAAAAAATAAAAAACAATTAAAAAAAAAACAAAAATTGCAAATAAAAACTTGACAGTGACAAGAGCAGACAAGTCAAATGCAATAGTAATTATAGACAAAAAATACATAAAAAAAATCAATAATTTTATCAACTCAAAAAAATTAAAATTACTTAAAAAAGACCTTACAGACACTTTTTTTTCAACAAGAATTAAAACAATTTTTGATAAAAAGCAGATATAATATTTATAATACAAAAAACTGAAATTAATTCAAATAAATCTAATCGCCTCAAAGTTATATGGTTTAATTATTAATGATTAAAAATGAGCATATTCAGTTAACCCGGCGTTGCCTAGATGGTTTTTTAAAACATGTATGATCAATTGAAAATGTGTAATCAATTTTATTGTTTTTAAATAAATCTGCGGGTAGATTCTAAAATTAAAAAAATATTTTTGTAAGGTTTTATTTAAATTTGTATAAAAAATTAAGTTTTCAAGAAAAATATAAATAAATAAATAAAAAAATGTTTCTAAGAAAAGTATAAAAAAATATTAATTTGCAAATTTGCTTCAATTTAGTTTTTTATCTTTAATTCTTGGATACTCCATACATCTTTCAAGACATTTTCTTTGGTTTTAAAAAATTTGCAGTTAAAGAAACTGCAAAATTATTCATTTTTTTAACTAGTACTTGATTTATTAATTGATTTTCTTTTTTGGGATTTATGAAAAGCTTAACTAATTTCAATCCTAGTTTTTTGAGAAATTTTCGTCTTTTTATTGACAAATTGTTGTTGTTATATTTCTATATAATTTGAAAATTTATTTCCAAAGTAATAAAAAAAAAAACATTATCAATGGCCATTGACAAATAATAAGCTGGGGGTTTGAGGTATAACTTTAAAATACATTGATACTAAGGTGGGGTTTTAGCTGTAAAAATAAAATACATAAGTACTAAGGTGGGGTTTGAGCACTGTCCCAAACACTTTACGCATATGCTATTTTACTGCAAATCTAATTATAATTAAAGCAACACCGGAAAAGTACAGCGTGATAAATTTTAGAAAGGTACTGAAGCCTACGCGAAATCATTTTTTATTAATTTTGTTATGTTTAAAGTTAGTGGGGTTTATTATACCCCATCTATGCAACGCCGGGTTAAACTTAACTCACTGTTTTGTAGTTTTACTCAATTCCAAGTACTGGGTAAAAACTCGGCAGATCTTGCTTAGCAGCTAAAAGATAAAAACATACCAAATGGTATTCATTTGACGTTTGCAGCATGTTATTTAATATACTATTATTCAAAAAAACTGGACAAATCCACTACACAAATGAAATTAGAAGATGCTTTTAAAATGTGTATTAACCAAAATTATTTTCAATTTAACAGAGTATTTTACAAAACGCTGGACCGCCAAGAGGAAAAAATACTTCATCTCAATTGGCTAAATCACATATTAACTTTTAGTATAGATACAATAATCATAAAATGACGACACACAATTCAATAATACATAAAGCAATCTAAATTCAAATGACATTAAAAGACCAAGATATAGAAGTAAAAACTATTAAAAAATTAAAACACACTTAAAAATGGTAATCAGAATCAACATTATATACAATTTAATAACTAAGCAAAATAAACTTTCAAAAAAGTATTTTCTCAAATAAAATAAACGACGATTTGAGATTTCACTTGTCTCACATATTTTGGCCCAGTCACCGAATCCGCCTCTCTCAAAATCTAAGCTAAACATAAAAACGTCAAACCTATCCAACATTCTATTAATGTAAAAAAAATACCAGACAAATTTAGAAAATCGGAAGTATATAAATTAACATAAATTTTATTATCCGGTACAAAAAACATAGAAAAGTTATTTCAAAACAATAAATCAGATTTAACTTTCTTCAGTCACGCCAGGAAACATCAACATACTTGAAGATTAATAAAAAAAATTACTATGTTTTTATATCACAATTTATTAAGTCACGCTGTGCTGCAGTTTCAGCTAAATCTCAGCCTTCTTCAATCAATATATAAATAAAAAACAAAAAAAACAGTACATTTTATATATAAGAAAAAAAAACAGACTATAATGACAAAAAAATATAACATAATCTAATAAATGCGGTTTAAACAAATATTGTTTGTTTAAAACCGGTCCTTATAATAAAAATTAAAATTTAGCATACTAAAGTATTAAAAAAATTATTACCTAACCTAAAATATTTTAAAAAGTGTGCATTAATCAGATAAATAAATAATAAATTTTGTTTGATGCATATTTCAATATTATTTTATACGAGATATTTTTTGTCCGTCTAAAAAAGATGTTAATAGAATTTGGAATTATGGAAGGCATAAGTTATGAAATTGGCAATCATCCTCAGCTTGCTTAGAATAAAAATAACAAAATTACCCATCAAAGATAAATTAAATTGCGTAAAGAGATATTATTTATGTAAATTATTTTTGTAAATTTCACAAATAAAACATTCTGTATTATTATTCCAAAAAATATATACTAATTTCGATTTTGACACTTCGCATATGGAAAATAGCAAAATGTCTATTTTTCTTTAATATAGATTTTATTTAGAAAAGTAAACCCAGTAGGTCAAATCAATATCTTTCAATATCATAAGTGTGGGTAGTAGTAGTAAAGGTGGGAATAGATTCAGCCTTTATTATTATCAGAAACTTCGCTCACTAGCTCGTTAGCTTAGTAGAGTGAAAACTGATCCTGAAATAAAACTATAGAAATGCGTGGTGAATGGAAGGAAAATCGAAGTCTTTCATTCATGTATAGAAAAACATTATTTGTAACAATTGACCATTTTATTTACAATAATTTTAAAATATCTAATTAGAAAAACTGTTGTAAATTATATTAGTATTCTTTTTAAACCAATCATGAATAATTATAACTTGTATGATAAAATAGTCTTCAGTAAACCAGAAAGGGAAATTAAAATTAACCGTAAAATATATTTTTAGGTTAAACAAATTTACTAGTGTTATTACTAATTTCAAATTTAATTTGGATGTGCCAAATGTGTATTATATATGTGTTTGTTAATTATTTTTTATTTATACTATCTAACAATTATTATTTTGATCTTAATATCACAAGTTATTTGTAGATCATGCAAATATTATCATGAAATATAATACATTTTAGATTCTGTTTTATTAGATCATCAAACATAGTTGTGATATAATTATTAATACTATTTTAAACATAATATCAAGTTATCCCAAATCCAACACACTGTATAATATATAATCTTCTCGCTTTACATGTATCTTTTCCTTCGAAAAGTGAATCGAATTGTTCTTAAAAACAATTTACACGACTCATTCAAGTTTTAGTTATACGGCAGAATTTAATAGCCCACAGGTCCTTATACTCTTTTTGTGGCTCTTTTGTTGTTTCTTTGGGTTTCTTTCATGTTCTTGAGGGTGCTGCTCTTTCATACCTTGCACTTACTAATAGCATTTGAAATAACCGATCCATTATTTTCAAATCTCACCGATAGTGATCTATTACTTCCTTTTGCGGCTTTTGCTAGAGATAAATACATTTTAAATATTTTCTCAAGAGCACTTACAATAGAATTTTTGTTTGTTTGGTTACAATTATACAGTATTCAGTTTACCTATAATACAAAAAAATATGTCGTGATTATTTTAATTTTAAAATATTCGATAATATTTCTTAGTGATGTTTATTATTTCGACCTTGATTAATCAGAATAAATGCAACGAACTTATTAGAATGCGATGAGAAATAAATAGTGGTAGTTGCATATTAGTAATGCATACAATGCATAGTATTGCATATTTAATATAAATATTGAAGAAATTTGATATAGAAGATTCTGTTATTGTGCAACGTGCATGGGAGTAGCGAGATAAAATAAAAACATGCAATTCATAAGTATGACTTAAATTTTCTCATCAATAGATGCAAGTTTTATTAATGGCGTCAGTAATTTTATAATGTAATCAGCGGAAATATACATGTGACATAAAAATGTGATTGTGAGAATGTAAAACAATGCTGAGTTGGCGAATCAATCCTACGATACCAAATAGACTAATTATTATAAATATTACACATTAATAGTATTGTGTGACGATAATTTTATAGCGATAACACTACGCATAAATATTATTACAACTAGTCAGCTTAATTGTGTTATGAGAGAATTGATTAAGTTTTGAAATTGTTATGTTTATATTCTTATCTACTTCACCATTAATTTTGTAGAATATTGATATTATAGAAATCACTTTTGTTATTTTCTGTATGCACATCTATAATATTACAAAAAACAAACTCAATCAGAATTTTAATCTAGTTCATCATTTCATTATGATGTAAGCAGATTAAAAACCTAAAAAACAATTACTAATTGCCGGTTGCAGGCTTGCTTACATCTTTCTTTAACACTTTGTACCAACACAAAATTACATCTAACATGTGTCAAGTCATAGAATTTTAAACAGTTTTAGTTAAAATCATATCAAAACGAATTTTACTAAAATCGGTACAAAATATGTGCATACTAAGATTATTAAATAAATTATTATTGAAAACATTCTCGATAATTATCTTTTAATAACCGTATAATGCTGCCGCAAAACCAACGGAAAATAAAATATTTTCAAACAATAACAATTATAACAAATAAACACAAAAAATATGTTGTGGCATAAGATATTGAAGCAAATAATTACAAAATAATACCACAAATTATTTTGTTAGTGTTTTAGGGTTATTCAGACACTTTTCAATTATTGTGCTCAAAGTGTCTGTGCCTACATCTATTGCCAAACGTATTTTAAGGCAAGGTAAGGTGCTGTCATATTTAAAAGTACAACAAATTCTAAAACTAAAGTGGCTCTTATTGTAAGAACGTCTTAGCTAAAATGCATCTTGAGTTGGTGCAACTGGGCATACGTTTTTTATCACGTTTGTTATTCTTTTAAATGCGTTGCCAGTTTTGACTCTGTTCTAGCCTTCTACAGAATAACAACTGATAATTTCGTGTGCTGCACCAACAAAAATCGGTCATAACGGCGGATCATTTAACAGAATACAATCAATTAAATTAATTTAACTGGCCTCTTGTCTCTAACCTCAAAAAATATAATTCATAAAGACCAAGTTTATTTTATAATATATTATGATTATTAAATAAGAAATACAATACATCTAAATAATTTATCGAATAATTAATATTTTTTATGTTTTTTGTTAATTATAACAAAATATTTGTTTAAGGAAGAAGAGTAATATCAATAAACGAAATATTTTGAGACTAACATATCAAAATCTGATAAACAATTCTAAAATATATGATAACATATAACAGTAAAATATTGCAACTCAAGAACAAAACAAGAAATTAAATACAGAAATAATTTTTTGGTAAAGAGCTGCCGGGAGGGAAATCTAAATCTAAAAAGATAGAATAACAGAAACAATAGGCTACTCACAATAGACATTAGATAGATATTATATGAAATCAATTAATGGTATGGCCACTTACAATAAATTATTGAAAACAGAGTAAAACACTCCAAGAAGAAAAATTATGTAATAAATAAATAATTTATTCAAATTGCACTAGATGGAGTCGCAGCTATTTGTTTCATTATATTTTTATAAATATATTAATTGTATTATTGCATAATTTATTCTATGATGACTGGTGTTTATTTGTATAGTTTATTGGTTCCTATACGAGTACATATTAAATAAACATATATTTTAATTAGACATAAACATGAGTAATATAGATTAAAATAAATAGTAAGTGCAATATAATGGGTCTAGGACACTTCGGCGCCGCCATTTCGGCGCGGCCGTTTCGGCGCGGCCGATTCGGCGCCGGCCGTTTGGGCGCTGGCCGATTCGGCGCCGGCCGTTTCGGCGCCAAAACTTTTCAAATAAAACATAGTATATACAAATATATTATAATCATAAAAATTTATTTGGTATTTTTTACTATTTTATATTTTATTTATTTTAATAGACTATTATCCTTAATATTTTTTAGGTTATTACTTATCATTAAAAAGTGATAAATAATTACCTATAAATTGTATGCGGGCCAAAGTTATGTTTATTTATTATAATATATATTGTATATTTGACAATTTAAATATGTACATACATATATTGTGATTTTAATGTATAATTTTTGTTTGATATGTTATGTAATTTATATGTATTTTATATTTTATTTATCATACATTATTTGTTATGTTTTACAAAACAAATCAATTTTTATTATAATGTGTATATATACTTTTATTTTATTTAAAAAGTTCTGGCGCCGAAACGGCCGGCGCCGAAATGGCCAGCGCCGAGGTGTCCTCGCGCCGAATCGGCCGCGCCGAATTGGCCGCGCCGAAACGGCGGCGCCGAAGTGTCCCATTCCGCAATATAATTGCTATACATAAGATTTATCAATGTTAACATACATACAACTATTTGCACACTAGAAGGCTAGACTAGAAGCCTAATACAAGAAATTAAATTCGTAAAATTGTACATGCGGCGTTGTCATATCACCTTAAAATTTAAAGTTAATTAAATTACCAGTCACGTCGCAACTGCACTAGGCATCCAAACATACACATGATCTTCTCTGTGGCTCGGCGTACCCGACTCCTCGACACCTACTACGGTATAAGAGGTTGAGATTAAACAGGGTGAGTCGGGAGGAACGGACCAAACTCCAGGAGTGTATTGTACACGTAAAATTAATGTAAAAAAAACTCAAATGTTGTTATCCGATTTTTATTTGTTTTTAAGTTATAGCGTAATTAAAAATAAATTAATATTCTACATTAACGTTTTGGTAATCATAGCCTTCTTATAATAAATTATCAAAAATACCGTCATTTACCTCTAAACATGTTTTGCTTCGCCTACAAAGGGCGCCTGTTGCTCTCCTGATTGAGTTATGTGTTTGTTTAAAAATAGATGCAACATTTCTAATACGTTGAATTATTGCATCCCGAGTGTTCACTTTTATTTTGTACACTTCATCTTTGAACCAGCCCTATAAACAATAATTTAGTGCTAACAGACCTGGAGTTATTAAAGATCAACTAATAGGACAACCGCAACTAATACAACGTCCGGAAAACCTATTGTGGGATACTAGATAAACATTTTTAATTGCGCTATAACTTGAAAACAAATAAAAATCAGATAACAACATTTGAGTTTCTTTACATTATTTTTACGTATACAATACACTCTTGGAGTTTGGTCCGTTCCTCCCGACTCACCCTGTATATATAATATATGTATATACATATATATATATATATATATATATATATATTAGGGTAGAGCTTAAAATAGTTTTTATTTAATTTTTATGAGCGCCGTACTGAATAATGTTCGAATACCAACAAAAAAATATTCTCATAATTAGGTGCCGATTAATTAAGTCTAAATGGCCGCAAGGGCAAAAACTACCAACCAAAAGGTAAAATCGATTCAAGCGACAAAAGAATTTCTGAAATGAATCTTATTCTACTAGAAAATTTAAAATAAAAAGAAATCGTATTTAATAATTTGGAAAAAATAGTTCGCGATTGCGGCACCATTTAGACTTAACCTATTTGCACCAAAATATAAAAAGGTTATTTTTGTTATATCAAAATTTGACAAAAAAAAATTTAAGACCCACCCTAATATACAGTGTGTCTGCTTAAGTTCGCACTAAATGAAAAACTTTTTTGTTAATAATATTACGAAAAAAAAAAATTATTTAACATACTGGTGATATTTAGTGCGGAAGAAAAAAAAATATGAAAAAATTCAAATCAAATGTGAAGATGTTAATAATAAATTCACAAACAAACGTCGAAAAGCTGTTGCAAGTGAGGAGATGAAGTTAAATTTAATGTTGTCTGCAGTAAAAACCTTGAATTGTTTCTGTAAAAAAAAGCATCTTCGCTTCCAGATAAAATTGGTAAAGATACAATATCAAGTTTAAAAAAAAAAACAAGTTTCATCCATATAAACTACAATATATCAATACTTTAAAACCTGGAGACTACGCTAGACGACTAGAATTTTGTTTTCTTATCCAAGCAAAGCTAGAAGACAATCCTTTTTCTGATAGAAAAATATATTTTTTCTGACAAAACCTCATTTACGCCTAATGAAACAGTGTCTTCGCAAAATTGTCGATGGTGGACTGACTCCAAACCTCACTTTACAGCAAAAACTCGTGATAAATATTATTTTAAAACTAACGTTCGGTGAGGCATTTACAAGGATAAAATAATTGGCCCTTTTTTTTCGACAATCTATAACTTCTCAACAATATCTAAATTTTTTACGACATCAGTTGCATAATTTGCTTCGTGATCTTCCAAGACATAAACGGCAACAGGTATGGTACCAGCAAGACGGCGCAACATGTCATAGTACGATAGAAGTAAGGCAATACCATGAAAATATCTTTAATGAATGGTTAATTCAAAGATAATCCGATATTTTTTGACCAGCTAAGTCGCCAGATTTAACCCCATTAGATTTTTTCTTATGGGGTTACTTAAAAGAAAAGGTATCAACACAGGCCATTCACAAACGTGGAACATTTGGAAACAATTATTACGGAAACAATTCAGAGTATAACTCCGAATGTAATTAGAAATGTATTGAGGGAAATTTCTTCTAAAACGGAAATCTGTATTGTAAGAGAAGGCTAATACGTTGAAGCAATAGTAAATTGATAATAAACTATTACAAGCTTCTTACGCAATTAACATTATTAGCACTGTATTTATGTAGTTGATAATTATTGTAAAATAAATTATTTTGATATTCATCATTTATTTTAATGCATCATCAAAATAATGCAACATAGAGGTTAAGAGACTAAAAGGTTATCAAATTTTTAACGAATAAAAAGTTAACAAATAAAAGTTACTGATATTTTAAAAAATAAATTTAATTCATTGTTGGACAAAATTAATATTTTTTGACAAACCTCGTATACGACTGAAAAAAATTGATACCTGATGATTGTATTTTAGATTTTAAAACATGCAGAACTTTTTGTAAAAAATATTTTTTTTTTGTAAAATTAATAATAAAAAAGTATTCCATATGGTGCAAACTAAAGCAGACACACGTATATATTAGATTGCTTCTTAAATTAACCAAATCAAAAATAAAGATATCAAAAGAGCAGAACCTTGAGAAACACCAGGATTTATGATTTTGGGGTCAAGGTTAAAACTATCAATTTTAACTATATTTTTTCTATTGTCAAAAAAGCTATTAATTAGACTAAATGTAATCAAGTCCTATACATTAAGGTTTGTTGGTAAGATTAGGATGCCATACCCAATTAAATGCTTCAAAAATGTATAAAGCTATGCATGTTTGTCTAAAATAACATATGTCAGAAGATCTGTTTCGAACGTTTTGATAGAAATCCCTATTAAGTATATATAAAAAGTTATTTTTTGTAAACAATAATGCAATTGGTCTAAAATTTAAAGCATCAGGCATGTCTCCCTTTTTAAGTATAAGCTGAGCATTTGCAATCTTCCAACAATTTAAAAATGTTTTTTTTTGCGTAATAAGTTAGTCAAATATTTTAATCAGAATAAAAACTAATTCATTTGTAAATGTTTTAGGAATAATAAGTAAAATTTCATCTTAAAAAAAATGCAATAAAAGGGCATACATTTACATTTATTAATATCAAGTTTGAAACAATTAATTTTGCTCCTTTGCTTAATTTGCAACAAATCTTCATCTAGAACCAAACAATAAATTAATTTAAATAAAAACAGGAATTTTAACGGTTCCGCAGTATAATGCAGTTATTTAGATAGAATAACGGGTTTCGGTACCACACATTCACTTTCTCTATGTATTATACAAAATTTGCGTCGAGTGGTATGTGCTTGATAGCTCATCGGTACGGTCTTTGCATCATAACTGAGCAACCCGGGATCGATTCCCAGCTCCGGAAAATATTTTCTAATAAATAAATGTCAGTTAAATAAAATAAAAAACACTAGTTGCAGCCAAGGATGTTTATACTATATACTGGATTGGCAACCACCGTATATTAACATAGGGAAATAGTGTGTCCAAATCCGTGGGTAGGCAACTTGCCATTGTGCCGAATAACGTTCTCACTATTAGTATGTTTTACTCTGTCGCACTATTCACTACGCCATATACGGTTTAAATGTGCAATATTTACAAGCGAAATAATGGTTAAATACTGGGTTGCTTTTGGATGATAATCTTTGAAACAATCAGGAAATGGAATTTAATTTCATTAGTAAGCATTTGCAATTAATATATGTTATGCAGTTTATTATAAAAATTACATTCAATGGATATAAACAATATTGTTGAGAAATAATTATGCTTTTATATGCTAGTTTTGTGTTTTAATTTTATACAGACTAATTATTACCTTCCCCTTAAACATCTTATATATAAAATATATGCAAAAGTTCATAACAAACATTTTGTATTGTTCTTATTTGTTGTTTTTGATAATTCTATTATTATTTATATCATTATAGTTGTAATAATTTTATGAAGTAGATCTTTATGTTTAATACATTTAGACTCAATGTAGCGTATTATTAATACTTTACTTTCGAGTTTATGCACTTTTTTAAAATTATTTCAAATAAAAATTAAAAAAATTAGTACTTCTTTTAAAAATTACTAACTCTAATTTTTTAACCGTGTAAAAAATCTATTATTGTTTCTATTAAGTAACTTAAGAGTTAATAAATAAATTTCCTTTATAAGATGTACCAGATACAAGTAAAAACTGACATACAAATGCGTAACTTTAAAGCACGCATTGTTCACGGTTTGGTTAACAAATTATTATTTTAGTACTATATTATGTATATTTGTCAATATATTTTATATTTTAAACAAATGTACAAGTTAGTTTTACTTTTTTATTATTATACATGAATATATTGACTGTCTGTAATAAGAAAGTTAATTTTATTTTTTTATAAATCTTATTAAAGTCATAATGATTGAAATTATGTTGATTTTTTTTAATGAAAATATTAGTAATACTTGGTTGTATAATTTGATATATAAAACAGTAAAATACAGATTGTAATTATTGTTTTAAATCAATTTTTCTAAAATTCTGTCTCTCTTGCCTCGTATACGATTGTGAGATAGAAAGAGATGTTAAAGCGGCACAACGGCGGGTTGCATATTTCGATATTTTTCCTCACTTTAAGGGGCTTGGTTGCCAATCCAGTATATAGTATAACATCCTTGGTTGCAGCAGCTGAGTGCCGAGTAGATTGAATAACGAGAGTTAATTAGTAACTAAGTATAAATAAAATAAATAATTAAAATTGTATCAATAAATATGTAATTTAAATAACTAACTTCAGCCTAGTCAAATTTAGTGTTTGTTAACAGTTGTTTAAATGAGATGATTGACAGGTGTTAATCAAAATGAGTGACACCTGTCAAAAAAGTAAATAGAAAACATAAAAAAAAACTATATCAATAAATGTACACTAGTATACTTCTTGTTTCTCACGTGCTTTGTGTGCGATATGGATTGGCGGCATTTATCAAAGGATTGAAAAAAGTTCCCACGGTATGGAAAAAATTCCCAGGCTAGGGTGCCCCAATACCTACTTAGATTTAATCGATCTAAATATATTAACATCATTATTTAACATAAAGAGCGCTGACGAGAATATTTTGAGTAATTATATGAAGACAGTGTAAGTCTTACTGTAAACAAACGAGAGACTGAAGAAATGGCGAATAGTTTAACCAAAGACAAAGTAATAAAAGCTATGTAGATGATAATACAGGTAAAATATAAAGACATATCATTTATTGATAAAATGATTGGTTTATTCAATTTGTGCTTTAGAAAATCTACAGTGCCAACAACCAAATTATTGAAAGGATGCTGTGATTATCGTGCTATTAGTTTGTTGAGTATCAAAAGAAAAGCGTTTAGAAGAATATTGATTTAAAGAGTGCTTGAAATAACAACTAAGAAGATATGGAGAGTGCAGTGTGGTTTTGTGCCAGGTAAATATTGCATGAACATGAAATAAATGTCATTATTGCTATATATATGATAGTAGCAGAGCGTGCGTTAGAGTGGATGGTACACTAAGCGATTATTTTAACATAAAACAAGGTTTCAGGCGTTATGTTCTAGTGGTTGTTATTAAACAACCATTAGGATAGGATTTATGGATAAATGCGTAAGAAATGCCTGTGAAAACAGTAACGGTGTACGAATAGATAATGTAAATATACAAGTGTTGTATGCTAACAATGCTGTGATAATGTGAGAATAAAAATGACCTACAAAATGCACTAAACTCATTAAATGTTGCAGCAAATGAAATGGATTTTTGTATAAATGTAGCAAAAACCAAAACCATAGTCTTCAATAAAAACAAAGTAAGCAGTGATTGCAGAATCGGATAAAATGGTTAACACTTTCAGTAGGTGGATGCTTTTGTGTATCTGGAAAGAATGTTTAATAAGATTAAATGGAGAAATTAATTGCAAAGAATAAAGTATTATCCAAGGAAGTGAAGATGAAAGTTTATACAAGTGGGTTGATACCAACTCTGTTGTATGACTCTGAAGCATAAGTACATCAAGAAAAACAAAACATAATAAATGAGGTTGGAATAGGGTAATTAAAAAAGATGTGTCTAAAAACTCGTATGAACAGAGTTAGAAATGAATGAGCAATAAAAAAAAAGTAGTTTGAAAGTAACACCAATAGACCACTACAAACGTAATATTCTAAGTTGATTTGGCCATGTCTAAAGAATGAGTAAGTATAAAATAACAAAACTAATCTATGCTAAAAATGTATTTAGATCAAAATGCAAAGAAAAACTACGTAAAAGTTGGTTGAATGTGCATGAGCAGATGTATAGATATTGCTGAAGCAAAAAAAGTATGTATGCAGAAAACATGGAAACAAATTGTAGTAAAATAAGGTTTAAAAACCAAAGAAGGCTATGGTACAGTGTTACTGCCTACACCAAAAGAAAACAGCGTAACTATTTATGTATATATATTAGACTGGTTCTTCATTTTTTTTTTGTTGCACCCTCATCAAGTGAACTTTATGCAAAAAAAATAACCAATGCCAAATTTCAGCCATTAAGAATTAAAAAAAACGGGCCGTACTGCACTACACTACATATATCTAAATACTTTTTTAAATTAAAAACAAAAAGTCTCAAATACGGTATTTTAAGTCTTCCGCATTAAAGGGAGGGTTGTTGTAGATACACTTTTTAATTGTCCCAACAACAAACAATTTTTTGCTAAACTTGAAGGTAAAAATATCACCAAATTCTATAGATAGAACTAATAAATGTGCCATGACACCCTACTGTTGAAACCAGGTGCAGTTTGGTCCATGCTTTAACTGATGTTTCACTTTTTAATAACATTTCTTACCATACGCCACTTCTCTAAAACAGGAAGTTTCTGCTATGTTCAGATTTCTAACAAACTTTAGTTAATTACAGTCCTACGCCAATGCTGTAAAGTATATTATGTGCGCTAATTTATTATTAAATTACTTCATAAATATATCTGTTGCTAGTAGATTATCCCTGTCAGCTCTATAAATAACTTATTTCTGTTTATTGACGTATCTGAAAGATTTTTCATAGTTTTATTTCATTTAAATATTTATGTTTTATTATACCGGGCCTCGTTTGTTCTATCGTCTTTATTTTTTATTATTAAGAATGAAGCAGACTTGTAATCATTGTAAAGATAAGATTATTAATAGCAACGTGACAAAGCATAAATGTTTTGATCTTCAAATAATAATAATAACAATAATCATATTCTGTAAGCGTATAAATACTATCTATCAAAGAGAATTTTAGAATTACATAATTATCGCATTTTTTATATGTATTATTATTTTTATAAATAGATATGCACGTCATATTGTACATCTGACTTAACAACATTGAAAATCAGAAAAAAAAATGATGCGGTTGATATGGTTAAAAAAGTGATCAAAAAACTAAATAAATGTAATTCCCGTAAAAAACACTATAATCAGGAACCTAACAATTCACACAATTGCCAATGATGTCAATACCGTCCCAACCAATATAAAAATGTTTAAACTTGGCAAACCACAAACTGATGATTGACCACTAATGACCAAAACGTTGACGCACTTATACAAATGTACATTAACACTGTGTGAAAGTCTCAATTGCCACACTCAAATACGCAAGTAGACATCCACAGATTGTTAAAAAACCACTAATAATTAAGTAAATTCTACAATAGTTTCCTTTAGGTTAATTAAACATTGTTTTAATTATAGAAACAAATAATTCAATAGATAAGAATAAATTGTTTGCATCTTCCATGATGCCTATAGATGTGATAAAAACTTTGGTAAAAAAGACGGTGTTGCAGAACCTAGGCGAAGATTATTTATACTTACTTACTTAATGTTGATTAATTGCTCTTATACATATCTCCATCTCATTTAAATATATATCAAGTTGTTATTCGAAAATTTGAACACTAATCTGTATTTGATTATAATAGTTGGAAATTTCAATATTCCAAAATTTCCAATGACAAACTGCACCAAACCTACTTAGCATTATTTATTACAATGGAGCCAAACAAATTAATTAAATTCAAAATATAATGATAGAATGTTAGACTTAATTATTATATTTATAACACAGAGTGAATTCTTACTGATTTCTAAAGATGCTCATGACCCTACACTATATAACATTCCAGCATTTTATTTAAAGAATGTCACATTTTTAAATCACTCTACTATTGCTTATCTTTGATGGAATTATATGTTTCAACTGTTTTCCTTAATGTTGGAAAACGACAAAAATCACACCAGCTTTCAAAATAAAGTTGCTGCAATTTTTTTTTTTTAATTTTTAATTCCATTATGTAATATTAAGGAATAACTTAATATGTTACAATAACATAAAAATACCTTTGAATTTTAACGAGTGAAACCACACTTGTTGAAACTATAACATTAACGATTAGATTTAAGCAGTCTGTGAACATTGATCTTGATTATTTGTGGTTTATAAGTCTCAAGAAATACTGAATTTAATTTATTACATGTGTCAATAAAACGGTTAAAAAAATCTGCAACATTACGCCGGTGCTGTAAAGTATCAAAGGCAATTTTGAGTCAACAATAATCCGAATACCATTTTTTAAATTAGAATTTTGAAGAGATAGTGTAGTTTCGGATGCTCCTCCCCATACTTGAGAACAATGATCAATACAAAAACAAAGTTTTATGTATATGCAATAGCTGAACAGAAGTGAAAAACTGTTCTATTAAGAAATCCTAGTTTTCCAGATACTTTCAAAGCTATGTCAACAACATGAAGAAAAGAACAAAAAAGATCATATGATATTGTAACCCCTAAAAGACAAATAAAATAAGATTTAGATATAAACTCGTTGTTAAGTTTAATATTTGGTACTGATAATACATCGGATTTTGATTTTAAAACAGTAAAAAGTTAAGTTTTTTTAGAGTTAAAATTGACCATGTTGGGAGTACCCCATTCAGAAAGAACTCTGCCTTGACATAGTCATAGATAATATCCGGACCGGCTTCACATCCAACTCTGGAAAAACATCAAGCTGGAGATAAAACAGAGTGAGGCCTCTTCCATCGCGGACACGCAAAGAAACTCTTGCACGGCCAACTACATCACCGGAAGCAGCAGCAGAAGCTTCAATCCAAGCCTCTCCTAAAAAAGTCGTAAAAATGTCCAGGATTCCCTCAAGAGACCAACCAAAAATCCTGAGGACTACAGCCCTTACGACGCCAAAAAAACGATGAAAACCCAGCTAAAAAACAACAGAAGCACCGTCTCCAGAGGAGTATACAAAAAACAGCAAAGAAAGACACGGATAAGTCAGCTAACCCAAGTCAGGTGCCTTCAGCCTGTCAATAAATTATTAAAATACCAAATAGGGTCTTATTCTGAACGTAACCGGTTGCTGAAATGAATGCTTTTGGGTCATTTACAACACTCGGCTCTGCTGTTTTTATCTTAACGTTTACCACAACTGTATGTGTTGCTTACTTGATCCTGTAAAAAAACCCGTTTCCTCAAACTTGTTAATACATTTTTTATAGCATGTATAAAATATTCCCTATGATAATAAGTTAGCATATTTGCAGTTGTTTCCAGATCTAGTCAGTAAAAGTAAAATGGGTCTTTCTTTTATGTACCTTTCTTCTTTTTCTTGCCAATTGTCCTTTTCTTTTGCTCTCTTGTTCATTCAGGATGTTGGTTAAGTTGTATAACATTTATCCATTAGAACGAGCAGACATTGAAATAAATTTAGCATTTTGATTTGCAGCACACACTATATCTCATTATTATTTTCATTAAAATTCTTCGATATTAAAGGTATATTGCAATAGACAAAACACGCACATTATAAAAAAACACAATTTTAATTAATTTAAATATGAACAAAAATAATTATTTAGTCTTAAATTAGCAACGCTGTATTTATTAGGTGCTTAAAAACTATTAAAAAATAATAATTTAAAAAATTTGGCTTTAATAGATTTGCAACTTATTATGTGTATAGTCGTGTAATGCCGTTGTTAAGTAGATTACTCATATAATTTATACACACGCATTTTTTGTATTTTAATATGCATTCGCATATGAATATGCGTGGGCAGTCGGTTCTTGAACCAACTCTTGTTTGGGACCCATTGTCATTCTCAAGGTTATGTATTATAAACCTATATGCATTTATGTTTATCCCGAATCATAAAATTCGCATAAAATGACATTTACTTAACAATGTGATGTGATTTTCGTGTTAATAATAAAACAAGATATCTCTTTCATTTTATTACAAAATAGTTTGCTGGAGGGAGTCTTGAAAGATTATTTAATACTAAAATGGCAATTATAAAACAAAGGAGATGATCATTATCATCATTATACTTTTTAAGTATCGCTATTATTTTAGTGCATATTTTATTGCTAATTTTATATTTTAATAAATTGTCATTAAAGAAATAAATTTATATACTGTTCTACAATATAATTAAGTTATTACAATTGACAATTATTGTTTTATAAAATGTTTTTTTTTTAAGAAATACTCTGTTTTGTCCGAATGAGTAATTTGTAATTTCTGTTCGTGGGTTTTGTGCGGTTAATAAAACATATAGAAGGTACATACAAGTGAATCACATATTTGGTCATAAGTACACAGAATTCAATAAATAAATTTACGTACACTTTCAATACTAAAAGTGTCAGAATTTTAGAAAATCTAGAAATCTGCAAGAAGAAAATACCAATGATTTTAGCAAATTCACTATCCGCTTTGTAAGCGTGGGGTTTTATGACTTAAGATCTTTCTCTAGTCTGAAGTAGACTAATAATCGCTCCAGTGGTTCGAAGTCCACTAAAAACTGTAGGTCCACTCGTAATGTAATTTGTCAGCATTACGAGCAGAAAATAGTATAATGTCTCAGCCGCAGCACGTATGTGGCTTAAAACGACTGCTAATTTGAGACTGTTGCCACAATTTCAAATATTCCAACATTCCAAATTATTGAATTTTTGAACAAACACGGAACTTCAAGACAGTACGCGGAACTTAAAAAAAATCTCTTTTAATCCAAAAGAAAGCGTACTAATTCTTCACCAGAAAAACTGACCGTACAAATATAGGACTCAAATTCGAGACCCCTAGTCATTTCACTGTATTAGAATAAAAACGTCAAATTCAACTATTTAACACAACAAAATTATAGTAATAATAGGTTGTTTGACTTCAAAAAACTCAACTGAACTTCCAATGCTTCAAATCAAATCAAATAAACCTTATCTAATCTTAAACTAAACAACTACAGCTTTAGGGTGAGAAATTAATTATGTGGTGATGTAAGATAAAAGATTTACACAATGCTACGGTTTTAGATCCAGAAAAAAGTTTTTTATGTTAGTTATCTAACTGTACACTAACACACGTAAATTGCAAATCACTCATTTTCGCCTCTTAAAACTGATGTAAAAATGCCAAATGTTAAGCAATTAAAACCAAACTTAGAGATAATTATATAAAATGACAAATTTGATATAAGAAAAACTTTGCTAAGTAGAAAACATAAAAAACTCCCCTCGTATTATTGTGTATTAAGCTAGAGTACATTTCAATAAAATGTTACATCTGTTCCAAAAATATGTTAAAAAAATAAACTAAATAATTAACCTTCGTGATATATACACAATAAATTATTGCAAATAAATTCAAAATGCTAAGTGAAGTAAAATTGTATTCAAACTTGTCCTGCTTATAATATAAAGATACTTTTCTACACCCAGTATTTTTTTTTTCTTTTTCATATTTAATATATTAAGTTTAAAAAAGGGGTTGTTTTTAAGTATATACAAATATACAATTTAGTGATTTTGTATAAAATAAAAAACATAATTAAAAAAAAAACAGTTTATATTCTGCCATATAGCATTATATAGTGTATCCACGGATAGACTTGGCTATATAGCCAACATACGTGTAAACATTTTTCAAAAAAAAAATATTCTTTAATATTTCTCCTGCTTGTTATATAAATACGATTCACGTTAAGCAAAATTTTGTTGTACAAGGTGTTCAAAAAATATATAATGTGATTTTGCAAAACAAAATTTTATAAATCAAAAATTTGTTAAGCTTCAAAATTATGAGCGTATAATGAAAAATCGATAATCCAAAAGAAATATTTTCTGGGAAATTATAAATACTAAGATAAAATTCATTAAGTACTTAAATTGTTAAGTCCATCCGTGGACACATTTATAAAATCCTGTCACTCTATTAAAAATCGTTATTATTGAACATCAAAACGGAGATACCGTATTCCCGTTTCTGTGTTTCCTGATTAATAGTAAACAACCTTGCGGTTCTTTTACTAACAATTCGTAATGTCCTTACCAAAGTATTTAAGCTAATATAAATATATTTTCTAATAAAATTCATCTGGTTCAGACTTCATTTTTACAAAATAAAATCAGAACGCATCTTGAAACATAAACCTATGATACGTAACGTAATACTATAACCAATTTTGAATAAAATCAAAAGCTCTGGCAATATCAATTGGGTTCAATTAATGTTCATTAATCTGATATAAACAATATTATTTAAATAATTTGCAATAAAATTATAAAATAAACGTAATAATTTAATATTAAAATGTCATCTAACTTGTAGTAAACATTTGATAACTCTATTTGTTGAATAAAACGAGAAGCTGAAACTACATGTCTGATTTTTTTTATTACTGCAATATGTCTTTTTAATATAAAAAACAAATATATTTGTGCAACGTACAATAACCTGGAAAAACTATCCTCATCGTTCCTTTCTGCCAATAAAATAATGTTATGTAATATACATGTTACACAATAGAATAGCGCTAATAGCAATATCAATTTCATTGCAGATACAAAAAGTTCAAATCCCTGTTTACGATATGTTTATAGCATAAAAAAATTAAAAAAATTACATATAAACTTAAAAAAACAAGTTGCCAAACTATGATTACAAAAATCAATACATAGATAGATAGATAGATAGATAGACAGATATTTATTAATCCAATAGGTAACTATTATTTCAAGCTTGAAAATTAAAATTACAAATATATTTATAACTTCCCAAAATAAGAAATCATAATCCTTATAAAATTAACACATCTAATTTTTTTTTCATCTCTGGTCGTCTATTTATTTTCTTCGTTTTTTAACTGCCCTCGTCCATTCTATCCTTCTTCCGTCTCCTTTCAATATCTCAACTTTTTTTCATCTGTTTTTCTTATTATTTCGTTACACTCTTTTAACATATGTTCCATAGTTTCCTTGGTCTCTCCGCACATTCTGCACATTTTCAAATCCTCTTCCATCCAAAACCTTGTCACTCGCTCTTCATTACCACATCTAAATCTTGCAACCATATTTTTATCATCTTTCACGTTCTATAAAATGTTCATAATTTGTGTTGTACATAAACTCTTTCACTCGTATTCTCCTTCCTTGTTTTTGTATATCTCTATCTCTTTCTATAATTTCATGCCATGTCTCTCTTTCAACATTTTTTTTTAATCTGCCTTAGAGTTCCATTTTTTCCTTTCATTTTCTCTTTCATGCATACTTGTAAGATTTTACATTCGTGTCTCTGCCTTATTGTTTCTTCATACTTCATTGCTCTTTTTCCTGATCCCATATTTCTGACCCATACAATATCATACTCCTAACTAAACTATCAAACATAACATCTTTTATTCTCATACAGTCAAACTTTGTCTCATCTTATTCCGCAAACTTGTCCGACTATTTATACTCCTATTACTCCTTTCGTTGTCCAACATCTTTCACTCATTTTTCCGCTAACCCACACTCTGCTTGCTGTCTCCTCATACACTTATTACATTCTTCTTAACATGTGCTCGCTAATTAGTTTCTTTCAAACAGATACATTTCCACAAATTCTCTCTATCCTAATGCCGCCTTTTAGTCCAGAATTAACGCATATAATTTTCTCCCTTTCTCTGCTATTTCTTTTTCAACAATATGGTATAAAATATATACGTTATCAATATGGTATCTCTTCTACTCTTATTCCTACTTCAAATTTGTCTACCTCTTTCCACGCTGCCTCATTCACAACTACATAGTCTATTACTGATTGCCCATTTGTCCCGATATAAATAAATTTCCTCTTTTTATCTCCTGTGTAGTTTCCATATAAAATATCCCAACCCTTTTCTTTTAACATTTCTATCAGTTCCTTTCCTTCTTTATTTTCTGTGGTGTCTTTTGATTCTCTGTATTTTTGTGAAATCAGTTTTTTTTTCGTCTGCTTCTTCTATTAGCGTTTCCACAAAAAAAAATCTTTTTTGTATTGCCTCATTTTCAATAAACCTAAAAATACTCTTGACTTTTTAATTTATTTTTTGTATACCAGTAATGATGACTTATTTGGCTCGTTATCTTTTTTTTTTCTTTTATAGCCGATTGGCATTTTCAGATAAATTCGGCTGGCATGTTGGGCTTCATTTTTACCATCCTATTTCATCTATCTACGTTTTTACCATTCCAATTATATCAAACGTTTGTATATATTTCCAGAACTCATAATCTTTGTTGTCGACCCAAGCCACGTTCCAAAACAAAATTCTGTTTGTCTGTTTTTTAACAGTCTTTATTTTTTGCTAATGTTTGCATCTTGTGTATCTAAGACATGTCCTTGCACGCGTTGTCTACTCTTTTTGTATTTGTGATATTATTTACTTCTTTACTTTTTTATTACTTTCTATTGAAACTCCTTGATCTTGATCTTTCCAATTGTATACCTCTCCATCTATTTCTATTTTTCTGTACCAAACCCATACTTTTCTGCCATTCGACTTAATTTCCCTCGCTATATCTCTTAATTCATTCTGCACTCTTTTTTCTTCCAAAGTCAAATCTTGTTCAATGTATATGTTTCTGCCCTTAAGTTTGTTTTTGTTTTTCATAATGTCTTGTTTTTGAGCCTATTACTCTGTTTCTGCTATCATAGTATGGTTTTCTTCCTTCCCCACTAGGTATGCAGTAACTACTCCAGCCTCTATTTTTAAATTTTTTCATTAAGTAACTGCATAAGTCATTTGAATGAGGTTCATCACAAAAGTTACAAATAAACATAACATTTTAAAAATATAAACAGTATCAGTATAAAAGTGTACAAAACACGCATACATTTACTTATAATTACAAAATTCTTCAATTGTATAAAAGACCTTGAACGGGTTTTTATTTAAGAAGTTTTTTAGGTTATTTTTAAATATTTTTATATTAGTACAGTTTTTGGATCGCTTAATAAATTATAAAAATGTGTACATGCATATTTTTGCAACTTCTTAAAACTTGTGGTTAGAGTTTTGTCAGATCGTAGCTTACTGCACTACCTTGTATCATAATAATGTATACCCTTGGTTGACATAAATGTATTCCTATTAGTAAGAACGTAACACAAAAGTTTGAATAAATAAATTGAAGTAACAGTTAAAAGGCGGTTGGATTTAAATGTGTTGTAACAAGATTTACTAGATTTTAAATTAAAGATCACACAGTTTCAATTTGTGGTGACCATTTTAAGAGTCTGAACATAGAAATTTTGCTTCATATTAAATGGATAATTCCTTATTTAAAAACTGTAACTTTTTGTTAGAAGTGTAGCATTATAATTTCAAAAATTAACAATTACTGTCTTGTCTATCTTTATTAAAAGATTGTTACATCTGCACAAATTTGACAATTCCGTTAATACACTTCTAACTCGGTAGTTTACTTCTTTAACTGAATTCGCAGATACTAAAATACATGTATCATCTGCATAGAGAAAACATTGTCCGCTGTTGATAAAATGTGATAAATCATTTATAAACATTGAAAATATTAACGGTCCGTCCGGTCCGGTGATACTACTTTGAAGTGAATGGGTCACGTGATATTGGTCTGAAGTGACGTCATTGACTCGAACACAAAGCTTTTAGTTTTTTAAGTAGTTTTTTAAAACCTCTAGCGTATTTCCTCGTATTCCTATCTGGTCAAAACAAACTGTAAATTCAGAAAATCGAATGCACTCGTCAAACCAAATAAATATACCTACAAGCATTTTCTTTGTATTTAAGTTGTCCATTATATGTTGAACAAAGTTAATTGTTGCTGTTTCAGTAGATTTATTCTGCCTAAACCCATACAGTGTATGTTTTTCCATAAAAAGAAAGTTTCTATTATTTTGGAAATTACACTTAGAAGCGCAACTGGATGGTAGTTGTTCATGTTTTGTTTATCACCTTTTTTTATAAATAAGCTTTGAGTATATAAAGAAATTGACCTAAAAAAACTGTCCCTAATATATCTACCGCAAACTTAACAAGTTTTATTGTCTTAAACTTTTGTTCATTAAACATAATTTTTTTTTCAATTTCGTATGTAGATCATTCATAAAAATAGAAAAAACCTTGAAACAATTCGAAGGTATTGCATAAGCTGGTTGTAAACAAACTTTTGATTTTATTAGAATGTGATGATGTGATGTGATGTGATGTAGCAAAGTGATTAGTCAATAAATTAGATAAGACTTTATTATTGACTATTAAGTCGTCATTAACTTTAATTACGATATCGTTTTGTTCGTCCAATTTGATTATTGACCAAAGCTCAAATTGTTTTGTTTTTGTTTGCAGAATTATAAATTTTGTTTATGTTATATTGTTGTTTCCTTTAAATAATATTTTTATTGTAATTCGGTTTTTTTAATAGTGCCGTTCTTTTAATTTTTCAAAGTGTTTTAGTAAATCGTCCGTAGTCCAATAATTATGATGTTGTTTAATTAATTGTTATTTATTCGGACATGTTCCATTAAATGATCTAACAAGTGTGCCGTAAAAAGCATCCATATATTCATAAATGTTGTTGCTTGTAATTATTAATTTCAAAGCAGTGCAATGTGCATAGTATCATTATTCAAAATAATTTGATTTATTATTCTTTTGGAAGTTGAACCAACATTTTTAGAAAAAGAGCATTCTAAAAACTGCGCTGTTTTGTCAGAGAATCCGGCTTCTATTACAGTGCTAACCAACTGCCGTAGCTGATGATTTTGTTATTCTAGTTGGACCAGTGATAGTCAACATAAGATTAAAACTGTTTAATAAGTCATTAAGCTGCCGGGTAGTATTTAAGTTCTTGAGTAGATTTACATATGTTGAAATCACCACATAAGATAATGTTTTCATATTTGCTGTATATTTTATTCAGAATTGTGCAAAGAAAATATTACTATCACTGTGAGGTGACCTGTTTATTTTTTAACACACACAATTTATTTTTTAAAACCATAGTATTTCACGCTCTTCAGTTGCATGCGTTTTAACAAATATTGCTACTCCACCGTGGGATATATATGATTCGGCAGAAACTGTTTATTAATTTAAAATTATTTGTTTTACAACATTTAAATTGATCTATTGATGTGATAGGATGCTCCCTTACATAAAAACGTTGCATTTCAATTTATCTAAAAATATTTCTAGTATATCAATTTTGTTACTAAGTGATTGTACATTAAAATGAAGAAGTTTAAAATCACATTTAAATTTAAATTTATAATCTGATGGTATTTTCCATAAAGTTTGTTGCAGTTCCTAAAAAAATGCGGTTATTGGTATTTTCCGTGTTTATGCGTCTCTATCACAAGATAATAATTGGATAATTATATAATAAAATATTTTTTTCGAAAAGCGGTTTATAGTTGAAACGCACTGTTCAGAGGACATCTTCGACACCTACTCACCGCACCTCGACATAGTTAACCACAAAGAATGAGCTGTATGAAATATTTGTTTATAGATATTTGTATTAAAATTGTAATAAATAAAATTAAGTTAAATATAGAATTACTATTCAGCTTAAAGAAATGCATTATTAATCGTGTTATACTGCGGTTAAGTATCAATTCCATTAAAATGAATCATATTTTAAAAAATTGCGAAAATTTATTCATTGACGTCAATAGCCACAATAATTCATACTCAATATAAATGATAAGTCAATATGCAATACTAAAATTCCATTATAAAATTAACAAAATATCTTTATAATTCAATTTAAAAACTTTTACTTTTAATTTACCATTATAATTTGTATCAAAATAAAAATAGTAAAAGAATAGATTTAAACATCACGCAACTTCTTTTATATTATATTTAAAAACTAATAACGCAAGTCAAGTAACTCAAAAAACAATGTCTTTGATATGAGTGATCACTATACTTTGGCATTTGATACTTTCATTCATACCCATTGGACAGTCTGGTTGGTCATAGACATTTAACATATTTCACCTGGTGTATATTAAATGACAACTTTAAAATTCACACAAATTTTTAAACTTACTTTTAGTTTAATTTAAATTAATTTATTAACACTTAGCCAAAAAAGAATTATAAAAAACATAATCTTAATAAAAAAACTGTAAATTTCATCAATAGTTTTAATAATAATTCTTTATTCACAATAAAAGTTAAACCATTTACATCTACACTATAATATATAAATATACATATTAATCAACTAAAATAATATACATATACAAAAAATACATAAAAACAAGTTTAATCTAAAATACAATTTAGGTAAACAATTCAATCGATATGATTGCGACCTAAACTGCGATTTGGTACAAAATCAATTAAAAATACTTGGCAAACAATTTGCCAGTTTACACATCCTAACAAGTGTGTTGTTGCACCCGTAATTTGTAGACAACCGCTAAAATTGCCGATTTATAAGATAATAATCTAGCAAACTTATTTTGAATTCGTTCAATACTTTGAATATAAATTTCGTAAAACAGGCACCGGACTGACGGAGCAAGCATATTCTAAATGAGAGCGCACCAAAGAGCAATAAAGTAATTTGAGCGTATTTGGGTATAAGTCTGATGACATTCTGTAAACAAATTAAAAAAAAGACGATAAAAAAATACACTGAGAAATAATTGATAAAAAGCAGGAACAGAACTGGACCGCAGTGTGATCCCTGGGGAACACCTAAAGATACAGGATTTGGCTGTGAAAAAAAATTATTAATTTTTACACATTGAGTACAATTTTCCAAAAAGCTAATAAACCACAGCATGATGAAAACCTAAAGCATAAAACAAAATACTGTGGCTTACACGATCAAAAGCCTTTAAAAAATCGGTTTAAATAAAATCAATTTGTACTCTTGATTCAAAAGCCTTCAAAATTTAATTTTCGTAACACAATAAGTTAGTAAGTATGGAAAAACTCTCACAAAAACCATGCTAATCATCAATTATAATACTTTTGCACATCCATTGCATTTGTTCAGTTACAAGTTGATCAAATAATTTAGAAATGGCAGATTGAATGCATATACCTCTATACTGAGTTATATCTTCCTTAGCCCCAGATTTAAATAAAAGCATAATGTAGCTTTGTTTCCACATATCAGAAAATTTAGATTTGCTTAAGGAAGCATTTAAAAAGTAGATGTAAGGGCGTAGAAATAAAATAAATGCATTCTTTCAACATCAGGAAAGGGATGCTGTCTAAGGCAGTGCTAAAGTTACTTTGAAAGTATTCAATACCTTTAAAAACATCAAAGAAACTAATTAAAAAATTTGAATGTATTACGTTGTTTTGAAACTCAAACGTTGGAGCTGTATGAACTTCAGAATCGTAAACAGAAGAAAAAAAACTGCAAACTTGTTGACACAATCATCCCCATTAGTGCAGATTAGGTCTTCATAGTACATTGTATACAAAAACCCATTAGATTTTCTGGTTTCGTTGACAAATTTCCAGAAATGCTTTGGATTTGTTTGAATATTATTCTCGGTACGTGCAATATACTGCCAGTAAAGGCAAGCGCTAAGTGCAAATAGATTCAAACTCATTATAATCAGATAGAAGTTCTAAAGATTTAAAACGTTTATGAACAACTTTTTTCAATTTAGTAAGTGAAATCAGTTCCTTGCTAAACCAAATAAGAAAGTTGTTTTCACGCCACAGTTTTTTAGGTACGTAACAATTAATTGCATAATACAAAACTGATTAAAATAAATCAAAACATACATTAATATCACAGTTATAAAAAATAAAGACTAATCAACACTCAATAAAAAAACATTGACAGCGCTAAAGTCTGCAAATTAAAAATCATTAAAAACATAGTTGCACTTTAAAATATCACAGTTGGTATCACATTTAACATCTATCACATAAGCAAAGTGGTGTTGGCTTGTGTTTAACTGAACATCAACAGCCATTGCCACTTTTGCATCACGATCTATTGGGTATTGTTATGCATTCAATGCAGTTTAAAAATTCAAAAGAATTGACTACTAAATATGCAAGGTAAGTTTCATTGCAGACTACTTTAATTTCTAACTCATCATTTATCCACAACGTGGTAGATTATAATCTCCCAGTAGAATAAGATTACTACTGGGATATATATATATATATCAGCTAATGATTCAACAGAGTAGCAATGGTCGGCGTATTTATCAATAGCTGAATTTGGTGGTAAATATACCGCACAGACTTAAAGTTAACAAGAACAAACACATGTTCCCCGGTTGAATACGTGGGGTGCAGTAATATACTTTTTAGATGAGATCTAATTGTAATTAATACACCCCCACCATCTAGTTTAGCACTAGTTAATGCGGAACAATCGCACCTAAATAAATTGTAACCACGTAGTTTAAGCTCAGAATCGTCAATATCCAGCTTTATCAGTCAATTTCTTAATTGATGCTTCAAATTCTGTAAAGAATACAAAAATTAGTAACAGCAACAAAGTTAGCAAAACCTCCGCCTATACTCTTGCATACAGAGCTTAACAATGTAAGAAATCTTATGAATTTTATTCAAAATTATTATTTTTTGTAAAACACAGGTAAATACTTTTTTTTTCTTGTGAAGGGGAAAATGCATTTTGATACTGACAAGCTCTATAGCAGACTATAAGCTTCTGAAGGAGGCAGTCAAGGTAGAAAAATTGGAGTTCTATACTTTTATTCATAAAAGGAAAAACTCACAGTTTTGTGTTGATAGAGTCCAGGTAATCAAACAAAAAAAATACAGTTAAAGAGCTAGCTGATAAAGTGAGGATCTACCATACAACCGTCAAATTTGACAAAAATTAATAATAAGATTACAAGCAAGTACCACCGATGCCAAGAGCAGAACCATACAACAACAAAATGTTTTGTAAATCAACGTTGCTTAAAGTGTGATAGAACTCACCTTACACACAAAAACAAGAGAATATGCCGCTATGTGTGTAAACTGCAATAGACCCCCACCTAACCAACTTAAAAAATTGTCCAATCTGCATTAAAAAACAACAAAGTATGCAACAATACAAAATGCCTAAAACATCACCAAGGTCAAGACGTCTAGCTGGAACTAAATACGTAGATGTTCCAGAGCTGACAACTGCCTCAATGCAATGAAGAAGCATACAAAATTTTTTATACAAAGCCAGGTGAAACAATGTAGTCAATGAGAGTAGCAGCCATCAAAGCAAAAAATAAAAATAAAAGCAACAACAAAAACAACATCAAAGATTACCAAATCGGCAGCAGAAAATCACGGATCACTTACAAAAGTTAACTGATAAAGTTAAAAAGCTTGATGAAGTGATAAATATAGTCTCCATTTTACAATTAATAAAAAAACTAATTTTAAAATTAACTTATTGTAAAAGACAAAAAAATAAATTCAAAGTATTTGTAGATTTTGTATCAAATGGTTTAACAGATAAATTAAGTAAAGTATTAATGTTTTTAAACAGAAATAAAATGCAAATTTTCATAATTTCAAAAACAAAACTCACTCAAAATTCATAATTGAAGGATACTCCTGCAAAAAAGTAGATAGAACCAATAGTGGTGACAAAGTAGCTGTTTTCTTCAAACACTCTATTTGATAACACAGATTGAATATAAGAGTAGATAGCAATATAAAACAAGTTGATATTCGAATAATAAAATGACTTAGGTTAATAGCAGCATACAATCCGCCAACCAATCAAATATCAAATGATAATATAATAAACATTGCTGACATAAAAAATTGTATCTTAATTCTGGGCAAACTCAACGCAATAAACTACACAACATTTCACTTATGCCCGTACTAATAGTCAGAGATTAAATCTCGGATTTATGAATCCAAGATTCATTTTGCTAATCGTTTATTGGCTCTTAGCCAATTTATGGATATCGTGATGGTGAATATAGTTACGATCGGCCAATGTATTTTATTATCAAATGTCAGAATTAATATATGACACAGTAATAAACAATCTTGGGTATATTGACGGTTGCATAGTTTTCAACTCAATCCGAGAATAAGCGAGCAATGCATTGGTCGATCGCAACTAATGATATCCGTGAATTGGCTTAGAGCCAATAAACGAATAACAAAATTAATCTCGGATTCATGAATCCAGGATTAATCCGAGATTTAATCTCTGACTGTTAGTACGGGCATTAGACACAACATTATTTACCCACCTAACGGTTCAACACCAACCACAATCACTTAACCTTAAACAAAAATGTTTTGGATGTTACAGACGTACAGGCACTTAACGAAATGAATTCAGATCATAGTTCAATCAAAATTTCTATAAACAGTAACAGTCAACTTTTTAAAAACTTCGTCCTATCTAGACCCGACCACAAGTCGGCAGATTAGACAGAGTACAGAAAACTGTTAAACAAAAAATTACTATAAATAACAAAACTATCACAACATATTGTAGACTTTAAAATGTCGAAACAATTTTAGAAAAAAGACGAGAGATATTGCAGACAAAACTATCAATACAATGTTAATGCAATGCTAAAATTGTCACACTTTCCTACACAGTGGGATCATGTGGGAACTCATACCAATCTAGAAATCACACGTCATCGTCATAGACAAACTAGGCAAGCATAAAATAAGACAAAGGACAAAGTAACAGACATGGTTCTGTTAGACATTAGAAAAGCTTTTGACATGGTCTATTAAACTCTTACACTATTATCTCCATAGTAGCCCCCAGAGGGCTTCCATGACATTATCAACGAAGCCAACCGAGTGATCATTGGAGCCGATGCCAATGCCCACCACACCATATGGGGCAGCTTGGACACGAATAACAGAGGTGAGTCTTTACACTAGAATTTATACTAACCTCCGACCTAGAAATATGTAATATAGGTAACACTCCCACCTTCACTACAGACGTGAGAAAGGAGATACTTGACATTACACTCGTTTCCACTAAAACGTCTAACCTTGTAAGCAATTGGAAAGTGTCAAAAGAACACTCCTTTTCTGATCATAGATATATAGAATTTAAGGTAGACATACAGATACAAACAAAGCCTAGGTTTGTAGACTAACGATAGACTGACTGGAGTAAGTATAAAACTACCCTATTGGGTCTTCTATCGGAAGAGCCGCCCCCAACACCAAAAACAGGGGATGAGCTAGACAGAACTGTAAAGCAGTTTACATCTGCCTGTAACAAGGCCATACGCACATCATGCAAAGTCGTGAGCAAGAAAGATAACAGCAAACCACGGTGGTGGACACCGTTAATAAACAACCTAAGAAGGGAATGCAGAAAGCTGTTCAACGAAGCAAAAAACACCAATGAGTGGACTGCCTATAAAAACAGCCTGCAGAATTTCAAAACGAAGGTCAGGAAAGCCAAAAGGTCATCCTTTGCTCGGCTTTGTAAACAAATAGAAGAAACCTCAGAAGCCAGCCAACTGCAAAAAATTATATAAGGATCCGGCAATCCAAAGCTTCATACAGAAGCAAGATGGAAACAACCTCATGTACAGAAACGCTGGAGCTACTCATGGATACATACTTTCCAGGCAATGGAATAAGCGTAGTAACTCCACCATAACTGCTCCACCTCGGTATCTGGCTGACAGAATTGCAGGTAGAGACAAGTTAATGTGAAACATCAAAAGCTTCAAACCCTTTAAATAACCTGGACCTGACGGGATCAGTCCAGTTGAGCTGCAAGAGGCCATCAATATAGTTATACCTTGGTCGGAGACTATGTTTAAGGCATGTATAAACCTCTCATACATCCCAAAAATTTGAAGAGAGGTCGAGGCGGTCTTCACCCCAAAAGGAGGGAAGGTCTCACACACCTTCCTCAAAGACCTGAGACCAATCAGCTTATCATCGTTCCTGATAAAGACGCTTGAAAGACTGATTGACTTGCACATAAAGGACTACACCCTGAAATGCTGTCAAAGTCTCAGCACGCAAACACAAAGGAGAAATCCGTGGAAACAGCACTCCACGCCTTGATAAACCAAATTGGGAGGTCAATGAGGCATAAGGAGTTCACGGTGGTTGTCTTCCTCGATATAGAAGAGGCATTTAACAACGTAAAGCCTGAAGCTTTAGAATCAGCCTTAACTGGACTAGCAATAGACAACGCTCTATGTCACCTGATCGGAAAAATGCTCCGTGAAAGGAACATCAGAGCCACAATGGGAGAATCCCACATAAAAAAGAAGGTGAGTAGGGGAACCCCACAAGGGGTCGTCCTCTCGCCATTGCTTTGGAACATCACGCTAAATAACTTAGGAAATCTGGCTGCAGGGTCGTCGCCTATGCGGATGCCGTAGCAATAGAGGCCTCAGGAAAAAAAATAGCGGCGCTCATGATAACGAGAGCCATGAAAACGACGCCTACAAAAGCTTTGGAAACAATCCTGGACATAGCCCCGGTCGGGCAAGCAACTAGCCATTACCACAGCACTCAGACTAAAGTCGATGCAAGTGTTGACGTCGGATTATCGTGGTCACGCCGGAATAATCAATGAATTTAAAGGAGTGCCCAAAAACATAGACCGCTGTCTAGCAACACCTGCTGTTGGAAACAAATTCTCATACCACATACCCTCTAAAGAGGAGTGGATAAAGAAGAAAGGGATACTAACAGGACACAGGCAGGTCTATACAGACGGCTCACGGAGGGAGGACAAAGTAGGCTGCGGAGTTTTCTCCAACGACCTCAACCTCAGAATCAGCCTACGCCTGCCAGACTACTGCAGCGTTCTACAGGCGGAGGTAACCGCCATAAAAAAGGCGGCATCAGACTGGCTGATGGTAATTTGGAACCCTGGTGAACAGATCCACATTTACACCGATAGCCAAGCTGCACTCAGGGCAATTACTAGCGTGTGCACCAACTCACCAGTGGTCTCTGACTGTCGGAGAAAGCTGAACGAGCTGGCAGCACACACAAACTTGAAACTCATGTGGGTACCAAGCCACAGCGGGATCCCAGGTAACACAGAAGCGGATGAGCTTGCAAAGAATGGCACAAGCCTGCACTCAACCGAAGTTTTACAGGATATTGGTACTCCATTTGCCTTGTGCAAAGAGACCATAGCCAAAATAACCTCAAACCGCAGACTCTCATGAGGATCATTCACGGCTCGAAATGGTTTGATAAAATCCCCTGAGGAGGGTTGTACTTTTAAGTATTGTGGTAACACAACGGGCCCATCTGAGGCCTAAATAAGCGTTAGATGCCAATTGAACCTAACTTAAACTATCTCCCTAGTAGACAATTCCAAGTTGTAATAGATTAAAATTAGCTACACCAGGAGTCTTGGGTTGGAGTCCTCTACTTGGGGGCAGTTTTTCTGGCTAAGAAAAAAATGTGTTTTGATGAATACACTTTCTATCGGATAAAAAGAGAAACTTTAGTAGGTCCTGTGTACTGCCTCGATGTTGCGTGCACGTTAAATAACCCAATAATTTAGATTAGAACTCCTGAATTTGCAGCTAAATTCCTAGATTTAGTGGTATTAACCTTCTGGCGTCGGTGATTAACCTTGCAGCAGAAATACAACGGCGTTAAACAAATGAATTAGAAAAAAATAAAAAAGTAAAACCATATATTTAATGACAAATGCATCTATCCGTTTTTGTCAGTTATCTTTATACGTAACAATAACAAACGCACAATTAAAAAATAAAGGTAGAATAAGAATTTTTTCTAACAACATAACAAAAGTTTTAACTAATAATTAAACCACCTACTCCAATTATTTAAACAGTAAAATATTAATTCAACCATAAAGAAATAGACAAACAGAATAATAGTTATTCACGATATTAGACCAGTAGCAAAGAAAAAGATATAAAAACATTACTTTTCTTATTTCAACATTAACAATCTTTTTTTAATTTCAATATTTTAGAAAAAAAATTATGTTTTTGTTTTACTTAAATTTACATTAAAAACACCGTTCTATAATATGTATAAAATTTAAATTTATTTATTTAAAACTGAATGAGTTAAGGTAAGATCAATATTGCGGAGGTCAGGTTGATTCATCTTCGGCGAATATAGTAATTATATTGCACAATGTTGAGTAAAATTCATAAACTTTCTTCGTATAGAAAATAAATAATTTTTAGCTTAATTAAATTTATTTATATCCATCCAAATAGACTTAAAAAAATAGATAAACATAAAATAGTTTGACAAAAAATGTCATTAGACTGGGTTTGTTTTAGTGAATCATCTAGGATTTCCATTTAATTTCGTATACTTACATCAACTTTGTTTTTACTACGTGATATAGTGAATTGATGAAGAATAATTAGCTTTTTAACTACTTACTGTGACAGAAATGTCTGGCACGATCAACCAGATGACGATGACTAACAAAATTATCATCTCAAACTACACATTAACCACATTATATTTTTTTGTTTAGATTATATAATTGCATATTGTATACAAAATATAAACATAATATTATGTGAATTCCCCAAGTACTAAAAATATCAACGAGTGAAATACACAACAATTTATTACTTACTGTATACTTGATCTGTAGATACAAAACAACATTTTCATTTTTATATTATTAAAGTAATTAAATTGTAAATAATATTACAATTTTGTAAATACAAATCCACATTTGAATTTGTTTTCATTTGCTGTTTATTTATTATACATAAAATATAAATGGAATACACACATCAATGCAGGTATGAATTTATTTAAAAATCTCGGGTTGTCCATTGACGTAAAAAAACTATTACTGCACCTACTTTTTCTAATAAATACAATGCAAGAATACATTTACAATGACATTGCAAATTTATAAAACGATATCTGTGGTTACCGCATTTCGTGTTTTAGCCGAAATAGTTATCAATTTCTCGAAATCGACACGGTGTACGTGTATCGTGAATCACCCGGCGGTATCTAATAAATAATACGCCGCCGTGCGTTGTGGAATGCGCGATGGTGCACTGTTGTGTTCCAAATATTTGCTTTACGTCTCGCGAATTACATGACGCACAAGTGTTACGTATATATTGCGTAATATGACGTCACACGCCTACACAATAGCCACAGTTCTCTAGGTTATAGATAGATGGCTGCACCTACTTATAAATGAAATAAAAACTAAAATACTAGCAAATCTATTAACTAAATGCCCTTGTTTTATTAAAAGTGGAACAAAATATACAATTAAATCGTTAAATGATATTGAAGTTTGAATTGAATTGAAATTAATAATATTAATTGAAAAAAATTAGGTAATAACAGTTATTTTAAGCTTCAAATTCAAATATACTATACACACACACACCCTCACCCTCTCACACACAATAATTTAAATCGACACCAAAATAAAAATAGCAAAAAGGCTATATCAAAATGATACATTAAAAATACAGCAAAAATCAAAGTAATAACTAAATTATAAAACAACAATATGGCAAACAAAACAAGTTTTATTATTTTTATTTAAAAAAAAAATGCATACAAACAAAATGTCCATCCATCCAGAGTATTTAAAAAATTCAGCTTCAATAATGTAGAAACTGTTGTCGTAACACATTATATTAACTCCACATATGTTGAAGAACAGGATTACAAGGACTACTATAACAGACTCGGTAGTCATGAAGATTATACGTAAAATATATAATACACAATAAGTAATCAGATAAATCTAACCGGGAATCAATAACGCCCCTTTCACACGTAGATTCGGAATCCCAGATTCAGAATCTCGGATTCCGGTGATACATGCGTTTAAATGGGACCTTTCAGACGTGGATTCCAATTCTGTCTGGATTCTCCAGCGATTCCGAATCTGAGATTCACGCTATACATTACGTTATATGTAGCTTTTCAGACGCACATTCATTTTCAAGCGACGGTTTCTCATACCATAGGCGGCGAGTTTATCAATTTACCCATATTGATTTTCATTATTTATATAATTGTAGAAACTAATAAAAAATATTAACAAAAATAATAATATATGTTTTATTTTCATTTTATTTATTAATAATTAAAATATTCTACTTAAACATTTTTCTTTATTTTAAGCAAACTAGTTTTGCAAATTAAATTTGCATTATTTATAATTGATTAATTAATAGTGCGTTCCGTATATCAACCGAAGTAACCGGCGGTTAGGTTACGGCTATGATCGGTTGCTGAAAATCTTGGTTGATTTATGGAACGACAGCGGTTATAATAACCACAAAATTCAAAAGTGAAATGTTAACATATTATAGACTTAAACCTCATGAATTTATTTGTTATAATTTATTGTTTAATCTTTGTCATTAGCGTTAGTTATATATTTTTAATTTCAGTGCTTAATCTTAGATGATTGTATGTATTTATCTACCTGTTTGTACAGTAATCCCAGTACAGGTTAGCCGGTATAACAGGCAACTATACACAATAATAATGTTTGCTCTGTTGCACTCATGTTTTCCCAAAACAATTTGGCAATGTCCACATTCTAATAAACCCTACAAAATAATTTATTATAATATTTTCTTGTATTTATTGCTGTAATATCCAACTCATAATATGGCAGAATAACCTAACTTTTAATTTAATTTAATTTGTATTATTTTATTAACACCTCTCAGCAGCTAAGATTAAGGTCCTTAGGCCTATGAAAAGTTTAATTATCTTTTAATTCAAAATGCACACAACGTCCCAACTACTAGACACACAAAACACTAGACGTTAGACGAGTAACATGTGAAGCGTTTGTTCACTTTTATTTGCATTTCAAATTTACCGCCAAGAATAACCACGATTTATAGAAATTCACCGACGTTCGTTCATGGTGAGTGCGGTCGCAACTCTTGCGATCTTTTTCAGGTAACCGCGTTCCGTATATAAACCTGTTTCAGGATAACCGGGATTTCGGTCGCTTCGGTTGATATACGGAACGCACTATAATTATAAATAGCATTGATAATGCAAATTTAGTTTTCAAAACTAGTTTGCTTAAAATAAAGAAAAATATTTAAGTAGAATACTTAAGTTATTAATAAATAAAATGAATACATATAAAAGATATTCAATAAAACTACAAAAGAAAATATTAGTTACATTTTTTATTGTTTCTACAATTAATATTTAATATAAGTAATTTTTATTACTTATTTTTATTTAAGAATTTTAAATTGAATACATTTTAATATTTTTAAAACATTAAAGCAATTAAGGGATATAAAGACATAAACATAAAACGTAAGAGATTAACCTTGTATATGTCGGCGCACATTGAGACTCGGGCAAGGTATAGGACAGGACATGCACGATATCCATAATCTACGGCACTGTACTCGCAAATGAATCCGGGCGACTGAATGCGTATACGGATTCAGAATCTTGGATTCAGAATCTTGGATTCAGAATCTGGGCGACGGAATCTACGTGTGAAAGGGGCCTAACTGTCGTTGACATTTTTATTATTTAGGAGACTACTAATAAGCTAATCCAATAAGTCAAAGCAATAAAGCCGATATATCTTTGGGTACACTATACTTGTTCACTTCGCTGTGAAATATATGCCTGAGTAGTTATTTTCTAAAAACTCACACTTATTTTGATCCCTTTTAAAATTTCTCTTTTCACCAATTATCCAGGGTGTGTTTCTATTTATCAAAAATCTCTTTTGTATCTAAAGAAACAACCACGCAATACTTTTTCTTGAACCACGTGTACTGTTAATTTTCCCATTCCTCTTCATTAGAATTAAAATGATATTCAACGCCTTAATTTTGGTAGCTTCCTAGACTGGCAAAGGCCACTCAGTGGCTTCCGAAAAAACCGGATGACACCTAGAGCAAGCCATGAGTCGTCTTAAACAGCAAAACAAATGGCTCAAAGTGAAAGACTAGTGCAATTTCCACACCGTACGCACACTAATAGTAAGAGAGATCTGTTGAGCTATATGTTCAACAAACCCACCATTAAAATAACAGGAGAAAGCATTAGAAACAAAAGTGATTGATCCAGTCGGACAAAACCGAGATAGAGATACACCACTGTCCCCAAAGCCAACCAATAACAAGACACATTAAAGTTATCCAATGCAACCTGCTTAACTGTCAAAAGGCCGTAGCAACACAGTGCCGCAAACTAAAGATGATGCTGGACACAATAGTTCTAATCTAAAAACCATATATTCTACAAACCAAAGTCTGCGAATTGAGCAAACTAAGTAGAAATAAGTTTTCAAACACAACTAATGGTAAGCTAAAAACGTGTATTTACATACCCAAAAACTAACAGCGTATCTTATGCCACAGGTTTCCGACAGTGACCTCACAACCGTCAGAATCAGTTTTGCCAGATACCATTGTAGCGTCGCGCACGACGTGCTATCTCCAACAACACAGCTAGAGAATTCGGTGCACTATTAAACCCAAAAAAATGTTGACCTCTTGTTGAGTAAAAGTAAAAACACAAATGACAGGTGTAAGCTAATTTAAATTTTTTTTATCAGTACTAATCGAGGCGTTGAACCAACGTTCATTATGTACCGCAGCCAGACTATAATAGGTATCACACTGGCAACTCTTAGCAATTTAAACAAAATCCACGACGTATCTACGTCGGTTTCAATGTCAGATCACAGATAGATAGATAGATAGATAGATAGATAAAATTCAATTTATAACATGAACACAAATCAAAAATCAAGCAATGCTGCACTTAAAAAATCAATCAAACTAGATGTTATACAAAAATGCTCAAAAAAATTATAAAAGACGCATACGTCAACGTCATCGGAATACTTAAAGGTTATTTGTTAGGTTTGTTGAAAACACCAAAATTGCTGCAAAACTGAAAAAATCTTATCCAAAGCCCCCCAACAGAAACTGTGTTCCCTGAGACAAATCGACGGCACAACCAATTTATCAGAAGCAATAGAGATATTTCTAGAAACCCACTTTTCACGCTGTACTGCCACAGCACAAGTCTGGTCCAACGCTGCAATCAACCCCATCAGAGGAAAACACAATCAGTGGATAAATATAACACATTTTAGAGAAATGAGCCGTAACAGTGGCCCTACTTTCGACTATTCAACGGCCAAAAAAGGTTGTCCCCAGAAAGATATATTATCTGCACTACTATAGCATATAGTTGTTGACAGCCTCATACAGCTACTCAATAATCGTGGTTTCTATACAATTGGTTATGCACATGACATAACGATCTTGCTAAGCGGTAAATTTAAGGGCATAGTCACCAACTTAATAAAAAAAAAACAAAAATAATCAAAAATTAAATTAAATATCTGGCAAAAAATGCTAATGCTCTAATTGCTATAAACGAGCGTAAAATAACATCAAAATTAATTTTTAAATGTCACTGTGCCCTTACCTCAGCAACCTGTAGAAACAACATCATGCGGATCTGAAGTAAAAAAATATCCCAACAAATTAGGTATCATTGAGGCAGCTAGGCTGGCGCGTAAAAAGTCAACCCTCGTAACATGTAGACCTAAACCGTAAACCGCTCTAAGACTCCAAAACTTCAATATCCCACTAAAAATCAACCGGCACTAAGAAGGCGTTGGAATGACACTCCGTGCTGCAGACAATCAAAAGAAGCAATAAAAACAACAAATGTAACTGTAGATATTTGTAGGCTAAACTAAGCAAGAAATCTCCGTTCAATCTGTACCAAAAAAAATCAATTGTTTTTATTTTGTCTAGTTTAAAAGCTATAAGACAAAACAAAACTGTCCTAAAATGACTACCTCGGGCTTTGTTTCTCAAAAACAAAAATGTTTAACAAAAAGTGAAAACAAAACACTTTTTACAGTTATACATAATAGTATGCCCATAGATATAGTGTCTTTACAACAAAGGCTTAAATTATCTCAGCGGATTACTTAATTACCAATCACCTTGGGGAAGCAATTATGTTTGTATTATATACCCTAAACATCTTATAACGTCTCGGGTTCAAGATAAAAATATTATATAAATATACAATATTTTCACCCTTAAATATTAATAAAATATAATAATATTTATAAATCCTCATTTTAAAAAAACATTTTTACTAAATATCTATTTTCAATCCATGCGTCCCTGCCTAACCACGCAATATACAGGGTGTTAGACAAAAAACGTACGGCTGAATATCTCATTCTCATTTTAAATGGTATACTATTATATACTATTAAATTAGGATCATTTTAAATAAAAACATTTAGTTATTCAAATTTGTCAAAAAAATTTGTTATAAAAGTATACTATTATTTTACATGGTTGTATTAAGACTATTATAAAAATAAAAAAATAAAATAAAAAATGTATGTTGCCATTTAAAAAAATAAAGTTGGTTGCCATAGCAACTATACTAAAAATAAAAACAAATATCTGTGTACCAGCCTTTATAATACTTAAAAAACCATTTAAAATGGTTTTTGAATCATATAAATCGGTTAAAAAATAACGTTATTCAGCCGTAAGTTTTTTGTCTAACACCCTATATATACCACAAGTTTATATTTATTTTGCAGAGTCCTGTAGAAAAAACATATCATATAAAGTGTGTATTTTTTTAGATATTAGTAGCAGAAAACCTGAAAATCCCCGGATAGAAATAGTGTAACAAAAGCTTATTTTATGTTGTATAAATGATTGGTAAAAATTAAGAAAAAAATAGCTTCTTGTTTAAATTGTGTAAAATAATAAATAATTTATTTGATAGATTACATTTTATATCATGAGCAAGTTTACTGGCTTGAGAGTCATAGTATAATATATATAATGTGAGTGAGCGCTACGTACATTTAGGTTTCGCTTTAAAATTAAGATTTTATATAATTGTTAATAAAAAAAACCAGAAGACTCATTTTTGTTCTCTATTGTTAACCCTTTTTAGATTTCAACAACCATATTATAATAAATTTGTCAATGTCAAAGTAAACATAATGTGGGCTTCACATGTATTAAGAACATTTATAAAACATTACGAATTGTATCCACTGATTGGTGTTACTGCCTTTGCATGTGGCCTTTCTGTATTATGCGGCGTAAGACGAATGCGTACAATTCAGCAAACATCAGAAATGAAATATGCGCGACATGTTGAGAAATCCGCACAGCAAAAAGCTTCTAGAATATGGCCAAACATTCGAGATCAACATCGGTTTGGATAATATATACCGAGAAATGGTAATGAAGGAAAAGGGGATAATTAATTAAGACATTAAGTTTTAGTTACTAGTTTCATTGTGATTTATTGATAACCTAACTGGTTAATAAACACAAATTGCTGTTCACAGTTTATTTCGGGCTTTATAAAAAAGATTCATTACTGAAGTAAATCCTCTTAACCTGCTTTCGCAAATGTCTTTGGTTCCTGAATGTTTACATCTAATTTAGTAATCGCAATGCCGTACTTCTGTTGAGGTTTATTTGCGTTCACTTTACTAATTGATCAGACTCACTTACCCGGAATGACTTGTTGATGTTGATTCAATCATAATTGATATCAGTTGATGTCCTTTACCGTTGTGGTTTGTGAGCAGCTGTTTCCCGCGTGATAGTCCTTTGTTCCGCCTTTGGCTTACCACACAGCACGTAACGCAGACATCATATTTGTGTACTTTTTTCCGCACTTTCCACAGATTTGTTGTTTCTCGGTACATTTGCTACTCATATGTCCAAAAGCATAACACTGTTAGCATTGTAACATCTCAAAATAATCCACAGTCCACACAGAAATGTTAAGAAAATAAAGCGCTCAGTTTAATAACTACAGAAAGACTTGCAACCATCCCATAATTTGTTAAATTTAGTTTTATAAATTATAACCATGTTATTAGATTTGCACACACCATATAGACAAATAGAAATAAAAAAAGTAACAACCTTAGTATGCAGACATGTTATAAATTATTTAAAAACAATACTCTAAAAAATATAAAATATCAAACTTGTCCGAACACTTGCAGTCAAAAACTTAATCACACAAAGCTGTTAAAAAAGTTTTTTTTTTAATACATATCTAATAATTGTTATACAGATTCGGCTACCAAAACACATATAAAGAATAGGTACCCTCCTATGAATAGTAGAAGTGGTAAAAATCGTCCGCGCATCCTACTTCTGGAGCTGATAAGACATACTAGCCAATATTTCACACGTGCGCACGCACGCTAGGTACAGTTGTTCAGCAAAGTTGACACCATGTTTTAAAAAAAGCATTCTTTTCGGTTCCATCAGAAAAGTAAAATTTATTTCTATTTTATAAAAAAAACTATAAATACACATAAAATTGTATGTTTTCAATCATAAAATGTAATAAATAATACCCGTTAACTTAGTTCTTATTAGAAATTTACACAGAGAATTTTTCGAAGCAGTATATGAAGTAATCGGGATGCTCGCAGATGAGTAATTATTACACCATAAATAAAAATATTTTTTTTGTGTAATTATATAAATTATCATTAATTTAATAAGAAACTATTAAACTAAATCAAAATTGACAAAAAAAGTTTTGAGTCAACAATTTTAATTAAATTGCCGCGCTTGCGGAAAATTGAAATATCTCATTTATAATTAAAAAATGCTCTCTTTTATCTCTGAATGTTAGTACTAATCTAATAAATAATTACAAAATGTATTTACATTTTTAAAAATAGATCGGGAAATGACAATTAAAACATTTATAATTAAACGCTCGCGAAAATATCTCAGTTAAAATTAAAAAATGTTCTTTATTTTATTTTAGATTGTTGTTACTAAATTAATAACAAATTGCAAGATGTAATTACATTTTTAAAAACAGGTTAAAAAAAATACAATTAAAACATATTTAATTGAACTTAGACGCTCGAGGAAAGTTGAATTATCTCAGTTAAAATTAAAAAATGTTCTTTTTTGATTTTAAATTGTTGATACTAATCTAATAACAAACTGCAAGATTTAATTACATTTTTAAAAACAAGTTTGATACAAAACTGAGTTTCGGTGCTCATTAACAATTGAAATTTTGCGTTCTTCAATAGTTGTCCATTTGTTTGAAGTTTAGTTGTTTTTAATACAAACATTAGGTTTGGTGCTTATTTACAATTAATTTTTTTTGTCTTCATTGGTTGAATATTGCTTTAAGCAATTTGAAACCAATTCAAACATAATAATAATTAAAATTTATAATATTTTTATTGTTTCTGAAATAAAAATGAGTTCTGATACTTATTTTAAATTGACATTTTGCTTTCTTCATTGATAGTAAATTACTTCAAACATGTTGGCACTAATTTTGACTTAATCAAATTAAGATTGATACAAAATTTTGTGATATAAATTGAGTTCTGGTGTTTATTTCCAGTTGAATTTTCTTTATTAGTTGCCGTTTTTTTGATTTTGAACAAAATTTATTTAAAATTTTGTTATTTTTCATACAAAAATTAGTTTTACAATTTACAATTAAAATGTTGTTTTCTTTTCATGGTTGCTCTTTGTTAAAACCAGTTTAATGACAACTTTAACATTTTGACACCAATTAGAACATTAGATTAAAACTGTGTTGTTGAGCATAAATAAATTACAGTTTATTAAAAATGTTGTAAAAAACGCATATTCTAGTACTTAATCTAAAATACAAATCTACTCACTTTTATAGTTACTTATTAATTTAAACAAAGTTCAAACAATTTAGCATAAATTCTAACAGGAACAAATCAATTTTTTTAGTCTACAGTTGTTTTAAACATGATTCAAACCTTGTTGTATTATTTCAAACATAAATAAAACTAAATTAAATAAAAAGTTAAAGTGAAAATAAAACTAGTTCTGAAGCTTATTTACTATTATTAATTTGTTTTCTTCATTAGTTCACAGTTATTTCAAACATGATTTAAACATTGTTGTACTATTTCAAACAAAATCAAAATAAAATTGATTAAAAAGTTTTTGAAAAAAAAAATTAGTTTTGGCTTAATCACTATTAATATTTTTTCTTCATTGTTTAGAAATTAATAAAAAATCTGATTTAAAACAAAATGAATGTCCAAAATATTGTATAAATCTTATTTATTTCAACTTTCCGCAAGCGTTCAATTAAAAGTGTTTTAATTGTCTTTTTCCAACAATAGATGACAATAGCTCAAATAGTCATGTAATTATGCAAAAAACAAATAAACATTATAAAATGTAAAAACAAATAACAAACAGTGATGAAAAAGATAGCATATACATATCTCACAATACTCCTGAAAATAATCCACATAAAGAATCCGAACCAAAAACATATAAAAATCAAAACAAACAAAACAATAATAAAATTATTGACACATGAGAATCTTCAAATCCAATGTTGAAAGCGATCAAAAAAAAAGCTTGGTTTCATGCATCTTGAAATCTTGATATTCCCTTAAGGTTACACTTTCCCAATAACTAAACGTAAAGTTTAATACAGATGATTTAAGGTGTAAGAAAATCTAACGTTTTGTAGTTTTATGGTAGGAGCACACAAATCTCTTCTTAAACTGTACAAAATCCAGACTCGTGGGAAGCGGAAATTAACTGAGAAATTAAGATTAAATAAAGATAAAACTTAGCACTTAATATTTTCATTAAAAAGAATTAGTATACAACATAATAGTAGTATTAAACTCCTAAGAATTATGCTTAATAACAAATTGTTATGGAATAAACATACTGGGTAAGTAATTAAAAAGATAGCAGAACAGATAGATCTAATAATAAAATTATCAGAAAAAACATCAAAAAAACTACATATCACATATAAATGATGTGTTTAGAATTCAAAAACGTGCTGTACCAATAATTGGTAATCTAAAATACAGAGATGATTGCAAAGCGGTATATATTAAATTTAACCTACTAACTGTACCATGTTTATATAGGATTTTCCAATAAAAAGCTTCATTTTAATATTAAAAAAAACGGGTATTTTTTAGAAAAAATCAATAATGCCAATGCCATTAACATTTGAAAACGATATCAGTCAAATAGCCGCCACGGTTACGGTTGCAGTACCACATTCTTTTCATAAAATTTTCCATGACCAACTCGCACATTTGCGGCTGTATGTCCTCGATAACTTCACAAATTCCATCTTTGAGGTCTTGAATCGATTGTAAAGCATTGGCATAGATCTTTCACGTGGCCCCAAAGATAAAAGTTTAAAAATGTTAAATCACAAGATTTCGGTGGCCAATTGTGATCACCTCTTCAAAAAATAACACGGTCAGAAAATTTTTCTTTTTTAAAATGAACGTCGTCCACATCAATATATTCCGATTCCGGCCATAAAAAATCATTACTCATAGCTCGGTAGCGCCATCCATTCACCGTAACAGTTGCACCAACCTCATTTTCGAAAAAGTTGAGTCCAATCACACCGCCATCCCAAAAACAGCACCAAACAGTGACAGGTTGAGGATGCAAAGACTTTTCAACTATCATTCTTGGATTTTCTGAGCCCTAAGTGCGACAATTCTGCTTATTAACGTAGCCTCCAAAGTGAAAATGGGCCTCATCAGTGAAGATGAATTTTCGATAAAATTCCGGATCATTTTGATGCATTTGAAGGACCCAATCAGCAAAGATACAACGTTTATGGTGATCGACCGGCTTGAATTCTTGTGTTAACTAAACTTTAAAAGCCTTAAGACTTGTCTTTGTACAAAATACGGTGTAATGTCGTTTGTGGAATGTCTATTTCCAAAAATCGACAAGGAATCAACAAACCTGGGTTTTCTTCAACACTACAGGCTACATCAGCAATATTCTCATGTAATCTTGAACGATGCACACGGTTTCAATATTTCACATCCCAAACTTGTCCCAACAGCTTAAATTTTTCCACCAGGTTTACTATTGCCGGCCGAGAAGGTGCTTTACGACAACCAAAAAGTGCTTTAGTTTTGCGAAGTAAAACATTTTCACCATTTTTGTAGTAAATTTTAATAATTTCAATGCGTTGTTGAAGCGTGTATCGTTCCATTTTTAATAATGGCGTAGTTTTTACTTGTCAAATGTCGAAAGATAATAGCTTCAAAATTGACAGCTGCCCAAATAGCTTGCTATTCAAAATGAAACTTCTTATTGGAAAACCCTTTACATTCACAAATGTCCAAAATTTATAAAAAATAACTTGAATCAATATAATATGTAAGGCACTATTCCCAACCATAATATACAATATACGCACCACCTAAGACCAGACTACAAACGTCTAAAGAAATCCAAGGATGAAATAAACTATCAATCCTTTAACTTTTTCAATAATCTGCCCTTTTGTAACTAAATCAAACTCAATTTAAAAAGTACGTACAAAAATTTCTGTTAAAAAACGCCTTTTATTCTGTTAATGAATACTCTCAATTTAATTTAAGATAATCATATTATTAAAGAATTTGACCTGTGTATATATAACTGTATATGTAATACTAATAAAATTATTATTATTATTATTATTATTATTAAAAAAAGTGCATTTATATTTATTTACTGTTAAAAAAATATAAACATATTTCATGGCATGTGTACATCAGATTCAGAATCCTAGGTTAATATTGAATGTAGGTAAACAACACAAATCAAAACCAATGCGTACCATTTTTACCACTATTCATAAGAAAAGAACTCAATCTCTTTATGTATGTAAATCTAGTAAAAGTAATAATAGTACTACATCAACAATTTAATAGTCTGTAAAATCAAGCACCATTTTTATTCAATTTCAATATGTGATATTTATGAAATACTTAATACAACACAACAACTTAAAAAATCCTTTAAATTTCAGCAAAACTACCACGTTAAAAATCACATTAAAAACGAAGTTTGAGCAGTGTTAGGTACATAGGTATAAAACAGTTAAAAATATTAAAAAAATAAGTTTTGTTAAAATTCAGATCTACCATTAAAGATATTCTCATATAAAATTCTTTTCACAAGATTGACGATTTTATAGATTTCTTTATATACTTTTAAGGTGTTTGTTTAGATAGTTGTATGGTGTTTTTTCTGTTCTTTTTTATTTTAATTTGTTTATATTACAGCACTACTCCACATTATTAAATTTGATTTATATTGTATTGTAATATAATATCTATATAGAAAAAAGTTTAACTTATTCCTGTATCAAAAACAAATACACCCAACAAATATAAAGAAACTGCAATTAAATCAATTATAGACAATAAAATACTGAATTAGTATTTCTTAACTGTTTTAAAGTTTTAGATATGATGAACCACGATATTTTGTTAACTTTACTTTTACTTAATTATATTGGACTAACTGTGATTAATATAAAACAGCTTCTTTACAAAAAATCGCAAACTGTAAAATAAACAATCAACAACCAATTTTTATTTACCTTACAAAAGTTGGAGCTCAATGGTTAATCCTAGCCCCACTTTTATACAAAGTGTTCAAAAAAGAATGTAAAATATTTAATAGGGTAGTAGTACAAACCACAACAAACAAAAAAGCCTTAATAAACATGAGTTGTCATAGCAACGGTTTTAGAGATATGAAACATTATTAATTTTTATTATTCTTTTTCCCTCCATTTTTTATTTTGCAAAAACGTGCATTTTCTTATCATAATTGGCTAATGCTTTGTGAAATAAACATTCAGTATTGACAGTTGTTGTTAGTGCATAAGTTTTAGTTGCTATAGCTGATTACTCTAATGCAAAACTAGCCGACATGCATTTCATAAATGGCCGTGCTAATGGGATTGCCACCAAAGCGCAACGTCTTTATGTAGAAACTTATCCAAATCGCCAGATTCCTTTACATCGTATGTTTGGAAGAATTCAACAGAGATTGAGAAATACCGGTTCACTATCTATCTATCTATCTATCTGTCTTTCCGGCAGACCAAGGTCGGTATCTACTCCTAGAGCAAAACAAGAAATTATAGCACGGATAGAGCATAATCCAATGACGAGTTTGCGGAGAATATCAGCCGAGGTAGAAATTGTTGCTATTCTTGTTTGGAGAAACCTCCAAGAGCAGCTGCCCTATCCATACTATGTACAACGAGTCTTAAATTTGACTAATCATCAGACACGTTTGGTTTTTTGTCGCTGGTTTCTACACAAGGATACTGAAGACCCGCAGTTTCTTGCCAAAATGGAGTTGTTAATTTTCATAATGCACAACGTTGAGCCGACAAAAACCCCATTCTGTAATTGAATGCGGACATCAGACACGTTTCTCATTAAACATTTGGATGGGTATTGTAGGCAACAAGTTTTTATGTCCTGTTGTTTTACCAAACCGATTTACAGGCGCTGCTTACCTTAACTTTCTGCAGAACACAATGTATGATCTTTTGGGTGACATTCCTTTGGCCCACAGGCAACATAAGTGATTCCAGCATGATGATGCTCCAGCTCAATTTTCAATTGGAGTTACAGAGCATTTAGACCAAACTTTTTCTTATAGGCGGGTAGGAAAAGGCAAACCAGTTTTATGGCCAGCAAGGTCGCCTGATTTAAACCATCTTGATTGTTTTCTTTGGGGATATTTGAAATCATTAGTGTATGCTAATCCTGTAAATAGCCTCGAGGAGCTGCAGTTAAAAATTAATGAAAAGTGCTAAGAAATCTTAGCCAATAAGGGGGTTGTAGAAAGAGTACAAATGTCCTTCAGACAAAGATGTCGTGCCTGATGGAAGGAGAGCACTTCAAACATCTTCTATAACTCTGTTCCTCGTCAAAATATATAAAAATAAATAATGTTCCATATCTCCGAAACTGTTGCTATCACAACCCATGTTTATTAAAACTTTTTTGTTTGTTGTGGTTCGTACTACCACCCCCTTAAATATATTACATTCTTTTTTGAACACCCTGTATATTCTTTTTACTTTTTTATTTATGCTGGTTGTATCCCTGAATATATAAATATTTTGGCAAATCAAATTAACTTTGAATTGCAGAATATCGTATAAACATTTGTTAATAATAAACCCCTATAAATGTAAAGTAGTCATCTGGAAGGCAACAAGACATTACAGCATCAGAGCACAACCTAAATATACACATATAAAATCAACGGATTCCTATAGTAAAAGCAAAAAGTCTTTGGTCAGCGGCTTTTTGTGGCCTGTATACTGAAATCGTCGCGTTTTGAATAAAAAATTTAAATCAAACTGCTATTATTATTATTATTATTATTATTATTATTACAATATGACGCCTCAATTTATCACATTAGAGTGCCTTTTTTTAAATTAAAAATACGTACTGAATCTTTTCACCATTCATAAATTGCTAATTTCTTCATCCTCTATGTTGTTAAGGTTTGAAACCTTTCAATTTACTTCCTAGTCAGTCGGGACCTGGTAATATTAGTAGGAAGAATGATAAGTATATAGCGTAGTATTAAAATAAATGTAATATAGCGTGAAACTATTAGATATCATGTATATGTATATTAAAGATAATGATCGTAATAGCTTATTTATGAAGAACATCTCGTCAATGAACTTGTTTGCACAGTATATAAAATAAATAACTTATTGCACAAAACAAAGAACATAATGAATGAGACGCTTAAAAAGTCATGTTATATATTTGACATTTAACTTTTAATTTTAATTTCCCGTTATGCTTTAATCACCATTAGTTTTTATTTAATTAACAATAAGAAATCGCTGTTATTACAATTTTATATCAAGAATGAACGGCGGCAAACTTTATCGTCGTCAATAACAATAAACATTTCATACGGTTTACGTAACCATTTCAATTGATTTAGTTTATTTATTTGATTGATATTTTTATGATCCAACTTACATGGAGTGTATAAATGATATATTATGCTATATTATAAGTCTTAGGGCCGTAATATCCAACTCCTAATAAACTATTGGCAGAACAACCTATTTTTTCGCGTACTGTAATTTATTCATTCATCACTTAATTAAATATACGCTTAATATAAACACTTATTACCTGTTCATAAAATAAAACAAATTAAATTAAATTTTAAAAGTTAGCTTATTCTGTTAATAGTGTATTAGATGCCTTATTATTTGCATATTACAGACCTTAATTAAATTGAATTGTTGGTAGAATAATTAAATAATGTACAGTGTAAAGTTTTGAATTAATCAATCAAGTAGGTTTTTGGAGATATCTTTTTAAAAGTTTCTATTTTTGAAAGCATTTGGAAATGCCTCTTTGAACTTTCCCTAGTGACCATTCTCCTAGAATTCTGAAAAATGTCGACAATAAGTAATAATATTATAATTGCAAGCAACCGCAGATAAAAAAGTATTATTTTTTTTGTTAAAAATTTTAATTACAAACAATTTTCTCATTATTGATTATTGATATTGATTATTTGTATGTTGTTTAGGTTAAGATTTAATTACTTTTAATTATTATATTAGTATATATATATATATATTATACATTACAACCTATTGAGTTTCTAGTAATTATGTGCAAGTTAAATTTATGGACAAGCGCGCGGAAACAATAGCGATGCAAGAGGACGATATAGACCCGGAGGCAAGAGCAAAACAAACAAAAAATCGGAACTTTTGTGCAGTAAAGTAATGCGGTCGAATGATTTGACGGCAATAGCAGTTCCTTGATTTTATTTTATATTATGTTTTCTAAATCAAATATACTATGGGACCTAGTTATTTATCAAATGTCTAGACATGTGTGCATATTATTCATTCAAAACGATGTCATACTCATATTGGAATTTTAGCGACAACTGAGTCACATAATCGGCGCCGTCTTGGTACATCCGCGATTTTACTCTAGTTGTACAAGAATGAATCAACATAACATTCATTGTTTAATAATCATATCCGTAATTTCATTCATGTGGTGAAACTTGTTACAAAGTTAAACAAATATTTGAAACCTACAATTCTACTATTTATTTAAATATAATATATAGGTAAGAATTAATAGTACAAACTATATTTATTGCTTTGGTATTAAAAAACTATTTCTAGCTTGATTAAAAAAATATTTTTTTAGTTTTATGTTAATACTTACAATATTGAATAAAAACAAAATGAAGAAAACATACCTGCAACAAAAAAAATCTAATTACAAACAATTTTTTTTTAGTTTTAGGATTTCATTCATACTTTAGTAATTTATAGTTTAATATATTTAATTAAAACTATAAAATCACCAGACATGACTAATGTAAATTAGTATAAGATTAGAAAATAACAATAAAACTAGCAAATATGTATGTGTGTGTGTCGCTAATATGTTATACGGTTTTTCATAAGAAAATAATTTATAAAATATAGTAAATAATGTAAAATCCATGCTAGCTTTACATAAAATTATTTACTGTATATTTTATATTATATGGTAGAATAAATGACTAGGTTAGGTTAGGTAAAACTAGGTTACGCTGAAAAAGCTTATTATTTATAGTAATTTGTTGCACCAATAATATAAGTGAAATTAACTTTGATAGTTAGAACAACATTAGAGTAAGTAATTAAATAATTATAAAATAATATTATTACAAATTATTTTCAATGCGTTTTAGGACTTTTAAGATGCAACTGTCTGTGCCTACATCTATTGATAGTTTGTTGAATTGCATTCTACGCAGTTGCCAAATGTATTTTAATGCTAAGGTAAGACGCTGTCACATTTAATTGGTACAACAAAATCTAAAACTTATTGTAAGTCCGGCTCAGCTAAACTGCACCTTAAGTTGCGTTAGTGCAACCGAGCATTAATATCATTTTTTAAACATTTTGCACCAACCTTACTTACCTGTTAAACTATGTCATTAAATCACATAGTTAAGAAAAGCTTATGCTAACTTAAGTCACGCATTCAGAACCATGTCCCATATAATTGATAAAAAGAACTTAGGTCCCTACCAGTATAAACAATAAAATAAGAGACAATGATTAATGTTTATATATTTGATGATAAAACCATGATACCATAAGGCGGATACTTCCTTAAACAAATCCACAAATAAACAAGTAACCACTATTCTATTCCGCCCCTTAAACAACAAATTCGTAAAACGTAAACTAATTGATTAATATGTCTTTATGACTATACAAAGATGCACCAAAATTGTTACTTTTATTTAAGTCATTCATTAGAAAAAAACGAGCGCTACATATGTCGTTGTGGCATTCGTATAAATTTACCTTTTTAACTAGGCTTTATTGGAAATTATTGCTTTACAACTATCTCATTAGAGGACATTGCGCCTCTTCTTTATATATTTTATAAATGAATGGAAGTAAATGCAGTTATTGTGTTAGGCTTAGTTCTGATGGTATCGGATATACATAATGCAAAGTACTGCTTTATATATCCGCAAAGACAAAGTTGGTGTCATAATAGTGGAAACTGCTTCAGAAACTATGAAATTGTCAGATAAAAAGAACAATATATTGTAACTGAGTTTAAGGAAGTAGATAGAAATGGTGTACCTATTACGATAATAATCAATGGTGCTTGGTCCAAGCGTTTACAAATGAGACAAATTACAGTACTTTTTCTGGTGTTGGAAGTATCATAGATTACTAAACCAAAATCTCGTTATACCTAGGCATACAAACAAATATTGTTGTATTTGTGACAAGTATGCTACAATGCTTTCTCTTAAACCTAATCATACTTGCTACAAAAACCACAAAGAAATTTCTACAAGTATGGAAAGCAATATTATTGTAGACAAATTTAAATGTAGCATAGATATGCAAAGACTAAAATATATGCAAAGAATACGAGATGGCAATAGTTTAGTGTATATATTTTTTTAATAGTCCATATGGAACTGATTTAGTACAAAAAGTAGAATGTTGAAATCATTTGTATAGAAGTTTTTTTAAACATTTAAAAAATATATCAGACAACTATTTTTTTTAATTCTACAATTATCTAGTATCAATTTTAGATGATTGATGTCATAGTAGAAGTACAAATAACATAATCCTATTTTTGCTTTGCAGATTGGTAAAATCTAATCTGCTTAGATTAATATAATAAAATGTAGTAGATTATGTTCCAATTACACTAGCAACAAGTAAAAACAATGATTGTTTCTCAGTTATTTTTAACACAATTTAAAAAAAAAAACGTAAAATTGAGTGAATATTTAAAGCAAAAATTTAACTAAAATAAATTATTGTTATTATTATTATTTATTATTGACTATAAATCATTTAAAACGTACTTAACATTTTGTTTTATTATTTTAAAAATATTTTAAAAACCGTAAATCGTATACCAATAAAACCTTATATCATTGTAATTGTTGAAATGTTTTTTACTAAATATTAAAAAAAAATACAACACAAAACAAGGCACGCATTAAAAATCAAAATACGTCACCATATAGATTAGAAAATATACAAAACCTTTTATAAAGGTCATTTTTGAAATAAATTGAAAATGCAGTCAGAAATTAGGTGTTCCCATACGTCTACCCAACCATGTATATTATTAGCATGTATTGATAGATAATAATAAAATATATAGCTAAGATAATGATATACGATTATTTAGCTTATAATTAGTTTAAGCTAATGTTTCCATAACGTTAGCTATTAAGACAACAATTGTGAGCTAATTAATAGTATATCATTATTTCATCTCAACTAATTAATCAAAAATCAATGAAAAAGAACAATACAACAAAAACTAACTAAAATACATTTTTTACTAATTTATGAATAAATTATTATTTATTATATTATTATATAATAATCATAAATAAATTAATAATTCGATACTCCAATTAGAAAATCTTCTGCGCTCGAGTTCTACTGTATACATAAATATAAAAGACAGTGTTGCTAGTTGTAAACTAGAGTGGGAGCAATTGGAGCACGGATATAATTAAGCGAAGAGCGCAGCCCGATACGTCTTTGCCGAATGCACAGGTAGTTGATAGTGCTGTTAGCATACCGCATGTGAAATCATTTTCGGGTAAAATGATTGTACGCGCGAGTTAGACCAAGAAGGGGTAAAGAGAAGTAGTTTCGACGGAAAAATTTGTCACGTGATATAGTACAGCCTTAAGCATATTATTTACTCTCAGAAGTGTTAATAAAATAAAATAATTTAAAAATCAGATTATTTTATTAATAGTTTATTTGATTTAACATATTTATTTATAAATAATAAAATATTCTACTATACAATTATTTATTTATGGCAAACATGTTTCGCAAACATATTTGCATGTTCAATGCTATATTTATATATATATATTATATATTCTCGGTTTTAGAACGTTCTGCGACGTTGTCCGATACCCGCTTTCCATTCTCTCCTATCTTCCCATTGTCCAGTCTCCAGGTTTCTCTCGCTCATAGCTCTTGAAATTCCTTGCTTCCATTTTTTCTTCAGTCTTCCTCTTCTGTTTTTTCCTAGGGGTCTCCATTCTAGGGCTAGGTTTGGTATTCTTGTTGGCTGAATGCGCTGGACATGTCCATACCATATTAATTGTCGAATTTGGATTTCCTCGATTATGTCTTCTTTGAGATCTATGTTTTTCCTTAGTTCATCGTTCCTGATTTTATCCAATCTGGATACCCGTAGTGACCTTCTTATAACATCCATTTCCACTGCCCTAAGTTTATTTTCCCATACTTTAGTTGTTCTCCACGTTTCGCATCCGTATAGTAGGTTGCTCTTAATCATCGTGTTGTATATATTTAGCTTTCTCTTTGTGTTAATATATTTACTCCACAACAGTCCATTTAGCGCGTTTGTTAGCTTTTTTGCTTGTGCTATTCGTTGTCCTATTTCTCTGTTGTCCGTTCCTGACTCGTGGAACCATGCGCCCAAATATTTATACTCGTTAACCGGGCCAATATGTCCGTGGTTCTCCAAGTCTAGGTCTTCTGGCTTTCCCGCCAATGCACATATACTTGGTCTTCCCTATGTTCATGGTCATTCCCCATCTTTTGTATTCTTCTATGAGTTTACGGCTCATGTATTCCAGGTCCTCCTTATCCTGCGCTATTACGACCTGGTCGTCCGCAAATTGCAACGTGTATAGCATCGTTTCATCGGATAGGGGAATTCCCATATTTCTACATTTCCTCTTCCATTGCTTCATTGCATGCTCAAAGTATATGTTGAACAGTGTAGGAGATAGGCAGCATCCTTGGCAGAATCCCTTGCTAATATGGAAGCTTTCCGACAGTTTTCCGCCTATCTTTACCCTGCAAGTTAAGTTTTTGTATAGGTGAATAATTGCGTTTATAATTGTGGTGTTAATGGATGATTGGTGTAGAAAGTCCCATAATTTGTTGTGTGGTACGCTATCATATGCCTTGGCTAGATCCACAAATAGCAGATGTAATTCTTGGTGTTAGTTTTCTTTTCAATGATTTGATTCAGGGCAAATAGGTTGTCGTTGCATGATTTTCCTGCCTGAAAACCTGACTGTTCTTCAGATACGTGGAGTTGCTCCTCTTCTATCAGGTCCCTTAGTATTCTGCTGTAGAATCTGCTAAGGGTGCTGGTAACGGCTATGCCCCTGTAATTCGAACAAATGATGTTATATGCAACTCCTTAGCTTCTTCTGATATTGGTTCTCCGTTTACACATTTTGTGAACATTGTGGCTAGTTCGGTATACAGCTTTTCCGTCCCATTTTCTACAACCTCGGCCTGTAGTCCTCCTGGTCCCGGTGATTTATTGTTTTTAAGTTGCTTGGCTGCTTTTATAACTCTCTCTTTCGTTATTGTTATCGGTTCACCGTCTCCTACTCTCCCCGGAGACATATTTTGTTTGAATTCTGTCCTATCTTCTGTAAGAAGATTTTTGTAGTATTTCACCCATTCTTGCGTTGGGATCATTTGGATTAAAGCATGTCCGGTCTCGTTGGTTTTGAGTGATTTTACAAATTTCCAGGCCTCGCTGCTTTTACTACCTCCAATGTATGTATTTATTTCTCTGCACTTGTTATGCCATAGCAGATTTTTGTTGTAGTTGATTAGGTTCCCTGTCACTGGTTTCTTTGGTCGAGATCCACCGTAGATATTTATCTTTTTTGTCTAGTATTTTTGTTTCGATTTCTTTGGTCCACCACTGTTTATTACTTTTCTGCTTTTCTCTTTTCCTTACTGCCTCTGCAGCAGCTTCCTTCATGCATTCTATTATATCCCTCTCTTTGTTCGTGACGGGCTTCGTATTTTCCAGCTTCTGATCCAGCCGTCTGTTATACAGATATTTTACACTATCCTGAGATAGGCTTCCGACGTTGTACACTTCTTGTTTTGATGTTTCAGTTGTATTTTTTACCATTTTTGGATTTCTTTGGTTACCCTTCTTTGCTGGGAGATGTATTATTCCTTTAACCAAATAGTGATCGGAGTCACATATCACTCCTATGTGTACTCTTACATCGTTTACGTGATCTAAGATTCCTAGTGTGATGGACCCATGTGAACTTATGTATGTATCGGTGCCTGTAGAATCCGTTCATCATCCTTAGGTCGTATGCTTCGCAAAGGCCAATAGTTCTTTGTCTGTTGTCGTTAATAGGACCTGGAAGGTCAGTCCAGTTTTTATTTCACGGTGAGTATTTTATTTTCCCACTACCCTTCGGGGATTTCCCGACAAGCTTTCCCCAATTCCAATGGGGACGCACCCGATGGAGGTAACTGGCAAATCCCCACACGGAATGATAAATAAATTATTTAAAATTTGTTTTATCCCGCTACCCAGATTTCCTGTTTTAAATTTAAATTTGTTTTTTTCCGCTAACCAAGATTTCCTGTTTTTTTGATAGCAATACAAAATCTTACTGCAAAACAAAATAAGAAACTACAATTCAAACCAAATTCAAAACGCAAATAATAAAACAAAAAAACTCTGGAATACACTTAAAGAAAAAACACACAACAGCAAAGTTAATAAACCCCTAAAATATATAATTGGTTCAGATAATTCATAAATAGACAATCCCCAAAGTATAGTTGATATAAATAACTATTTCTGTACAATTGTAAACGTAGCAAGCTCCTAAAATTATAATTTGAAAAGCAGTGTAAATGAATCAATTTTTCTCAAAGCTGCATCAGAATCAAAAATTAAAACAATATTAACAAACATAAAATCAACCACCACAAAAGATATTGATGATTTAACAGCAGTACTGATCTAAAACACAGTAACATAGATCATTAATCCATTAACAAGTGCCATTAATATTTTTCTAGTTGAGGGTGCATTTCCAACAAAATTGAAAACTAGTTATACCAATTTTTAAAAATAGAGATCTACATGAAATAAGCAATTACAGACCAGTTTCAATATTACCAGTGTTTTCAAAAACCTATAAAAAAGTAATTCACAATGAAATAACAGACTTTATTAAACAAAACAATATAATGTGCAATGAACAGTACGTTTTTAGAAAAGGCTTTACAACTACCCATGCTATATATTTTTATAAATTACACATATGACCATTTAGATAAAAACATAAATGTCTAATCAATTTTTTTTTTATTAGTCAAAGGTATTTGACTGTGTACCACATGAATTAATGCTTAATAAATTAAATAGTTACGGAATTAGGAGAAATTGCCATCAACTTTTAGCATCATACATGTCAGAGAAAAAACACATAACAACTGTCTACATTAAACAAAAGTGTTATATGTCAAATGTTGCTCAACCAATAGTAGAGGTTCCTTAAGGCAGTATCCTAGGCCCATTATTGTTTTTACTTTTTATAGATGATATGCCATTATCAATAAATGCACATATAACAATGTTTGCAGATGATACTATGATTAGTTTAAAAGACCTATGCTTAAACCATCTTATCGTGGTAGCAAATAATACAGTAAATAAAGTGAGTGCATAGTTAGATATAAATAATCTTATATTAAATGCATCCAAAACTAACATCATCAATTTCTGTACTCTGATGGTGAATGGTGAAATAATAACTGAAGCAAAACAAGTTTCTTGGAGTCATCATTCAAAATAACTTAAAATGGGATAACCATATACAATTATTGTGCTCAAAAACAGCAAAATATACGTATTTCATATATGCATCAAGAGATGACGTACATCAAGAAGCCGCCAGAACTGTATACAATTCATATTGTCACTGCAATTATCGTATGGTATCATGCTTTGGAGAAACACCACAAAAATTCACTTTCACAAGTATTTGTAGTACAAAAATTGTTATTAAGAGCCATATGCAACAAAAATTCAAACACAAATTACTAATGCTAAAACATATCCACGCATACTACCAATAAAAAAAAACTTTAAAAACTCTCTATCTTTAAATTTGAAAAAAAAATTAAATTAAAATTCGATAAACTCGCAAAAACTATGTTCAAATAATAAAAATAACACACATACATAAATTTGGTGCCAATTGATTAAGTCTAAATAGTGCCACAAACGCAAAAACTACTAAACAAGAAGTGAAATTAGTTAAAAAAAACTACTAGATTTTATGCTTCTAAATTGAATGTTACTATAAAATCATACAATGTGTAAAAAAGATATGTTAAATATTTCTGTACAAAAATTAAAAGAAAATTGTATTTAATATTTTAGAAAAAAACCAAATTGAGATCATTTTTTTCACAAAATGTACAACAAAAATGAGTACTGACAGACAGTCTTGTTACATAAAATCTCAAATGTGTGTTGTTTACAGCTGTGTAAGTCCGTTTTAAGAAAATTAGCATTTGTTTAAAAACTGTTTATTTTTATAATATAATCACAATTAATTTAATTCAATAAAATTATTACATATCAATCGTTTTTACTACTGACCGTTAAGACCATGCCGACCGCTACCTTGATTTGTAGTATTTTAAAAAAACGGCAACTTTGGCGTCATTGCTGTTTCTACATATAATTTGATAATCGATTTATTTTTTAATCTAGTCGTTAACATATTTGAAAATAAGTAGGCGACCAAGCAAAGTATTTCCTTAAGCATTACCTAAATACTAATGCCAAATAAAATTATTAATTGAACTCAACACAGCAAGATAGTGCTTGTTGTCAAGACATCGACATTCCGGAGACCATCTTTTAATAAATAGGAAATGGACAAAGTTTCGTAACTGGTCTTTTATAACCCATCTCCAGACTGATCGGTTGATTCCATGTAAGACGGAGTGGACTTCTGTGATTTGCCATCTTCCCAATTTTAGTGTAGAAAGTTATTTTCTTTGATCATTACTAGTTCACCCACTACAATGTTTGCAGTTTTTTTTCTTCTATATTTGCTTTTTGTTTAAGAACATCCTAAATACTCTTTGCTCCAACTCGCCCAAAAGTGTTGTTTAAGTTGTTTCATCCTTTGCTATCAAAAAAGTCTATTTAGATTGATGTATTTTAAATTTGGATATACTGGTGCACCAAGGGCATCCCCAATTAGAAAATGTCCAAGAATTAGAATTTCCTGATCATTTGGATCTTCTGAAATGGCATCATTGGTCGTAATTTCAGTATAGCTTCAATTTGTGTTAGGATCGTTGTTAGTTCTTCTAATGTGACGCTTTGTCCAATATTCGTTTTAGAAGTAGTTTGGTAGATTTTACAGCCGCTTCCCACAACCTTTTAAAAGTTGGTGCTCGTGGTAGTATAAAATGCCAATTTATTCCAGATTGTTCTAATTTGAAAATGAATAATTTCTTGTGTAGCTGTCGACTCAAATATTGCTTTAAGTTCCTTTAACTCTGCATTTACTCCCACATTTTTTTTGCATTATCGGAATACATATTGAGTATGTTGCCTCGACGTGAGACAAATCGTTTGATTGCTGATATAAAGGTTTTAGTTAATAAGTTTGAGACTAGTTTTATATGCATTGCTTTTGTGCCCAAGCACACAAAAATAGCGATGTATACTTTCACTTTTTTCTTGCTTCTTCGAGTACCATCCTTTATGAGAATAGGATCACACAGATCGACTCCAGTGTTGAGAAATAGACCTGCTGGTTTTGTTTTGTATTCTGAAAAATCTCATTTTTTTAGAGTTAATGCCTTTGACGCGGTTTTGTAGCATATTATACATCTTTTTATACAAGTGTGCATGGTTCGTTTTTCGGCCAGGGCTCAAAATGTGCATCTCATTGCAGCTTGCGTTGCTTGTACCCCGCAATTAAAGTTGATCTGGTAGTTGTGTTCGATTATCAACCTCGTAAACGCATGTTTTACAAGTAATACCATAAGAAGCTTCTCTGCATATAGTACTGAAGAGTAAAACGTAAATAGAATAAAATTTGTTGTGTGTTTGTTAACTAAATCAGATAGTATTAAAAGTTCTTCTAGGAGTGCTGCATCATAAACCAATTTGCCAATAAAATTGTTGCTCTAGACAGTTACCTTGTTGTTAAAGCAGCACTTGTTCGATCTGCTGCTTGGCAGTTTTTTTATGGTGGTTGACTTGACCAGTTTAATAAAAACTTTGATAGCCAGGAGAGTTCATTCCACCATAGTGTTGTCTGCATAAAATCATTGCATAACTTGCCGCGTAAAACTATGTCAGCTGAGTTATCTTCAGATACTACATGAAACCTTTGACTCGACTCACTGCACTCGCATATTTAATTTACGCGATCATTAACAAATGGTATTAATTGCTTGTTGGTAGCTTTAATCCAAGACAGCACTATAGTGGAATCGCTCCAATAATATATGTAAGTTGGTTTGACATGTAAGGCTGGAAGTACGGATGCTAAAAGTCTTGCTAATAGTAAAGCTCCACAAAGCTCTAGTCGTAGTATTGTCGACAACTTTAAAGGTGCCACTCTAGATTTTGAGCATAACAGGTGTGATAAATACTGAATGCCGTTCCCGGGATTGAAAATATAGACATGCGCCGTAAGCTTCATCGCTGACATCGCAGAATCCGTGCAATTAATAGCCAGTGCTCTTCGGGGTGTTAAATTCTGTAGTTTGAAATCTACCAGATACTTGGTCTATAAAATATGAATGCTGATTGGTATAGATTCATCCTAACCAATGCCCAGCTTCCATAATGTTAGTTAAATAATTTTGTATATGATAATATGTTTAGTTTAGTTAAAGAGCTTGGTTTATATATGGTGAGCAAAGCATATAGGAACGTATCGTTTGTAGTATTCCATTAAATTCTTAATGTTTTTGTTGTGGAGTTCATGTCAAGCAGTAAATTTGTTATAATTTCTGATGTAATGTCACCATCATTCAAACCCCGCAAAAACACATAATTTGGTTACTTTAGCTCTGATGGTAATAGCTTCAGCAATAGAGTCTGCCTCTGTTAAAAGATCAACCACATAAAGGTCTCTGGCTGTAATGTGGGCTCCTGTAAGATATATGTCCATCCTTAGACAATTGTTGCAAACATTTAGTGACTAAGTATAAAGCCAATAATTTTCCATATCTCACGATCTGAAGTTCATATGTTGTGATAGGTTCTGTGCTTGGATTGCACCATAATATACGCTAATATTTATTATGATCCTTTGATTCGAGAATCTGTTAATACATATGTTTGATATCCGCTGAAATTACTATGCGGTGTAGCTTAAATCGCACGACGATAGCCACTATGTTGTCATGTATTGTAAGGCATACCATTAGACATTGATTTAGCGATGTATCTGTTGAGGTTTTTGCCAATCCATCAAATACTACGCAAAGTTTTGTAGTAACACTGTCATCCTTTAAAACAGCAATAAAAAGAAAATAGTAATTATTTATATCATCTGTTGTTAGGATTGGTTTCAATGACCCTGTTTAATGTATTCATTCATAAATGCTTTGTACTTGTCATTTAGTAAAGTATCTTTACTTAGCCGTCGTTCGACTGAGTGCGCTTGGTAGCCATTGTCTTTGAATTGCCTAGAGATGCCGTAGTTTGATAAAATCTTAGTTCTACAATATAGAAACCTTCTGATAAAGTATGTCTTATTTGAAACCTCTTTTAACTAACTAGTAGTTTTTAGATTTGTTTGTAGATTGTAAACATTTCCAGATAGTATCCAGCCTAAGTAAATTTGCAACTGCAGATGATGGTTTGTAGGTTTGATTTGACCTATGCACATCAAGAAATAAAAAAAATTGTGCGCGGATTAGTAGATCAATTGATGATGGTATGTAAAAGTCTGGGTCAGCCAGATGAATGTTATTTGAAATATTGTATGCCTTCTTGCTTAACGGTTCACTTAGAAGTTATGTTATCAGTATCAGCTTTAATATAAGATAATTCAGATAAATTAAGTAAGCTTGACTGAATTCTTACGCTTGCTTTACACAATGCCGGTGTACCTTCAGTAGTAGAACTGATTCCAATGAGTTGTATGAGTCGATTTTCTTAGTAATTTTAAACGATTTACCAATTCTACACTTATGAAGTTGCTTTGTGGGTCAGAGTCCAGCAAAGCACGGCGTACATGCAATCTTCCTTGTAAATCACTGATCTTTACTAGAGCTGTTCACAGAAATGTATAACTGGGTCTTCGCTTGATTGTGTTGAGTGATGAAACTGCGTTTGACTGAACGAAAGCACAGTAGCAATGTCACGATGGTAAAGTTGTGCATAATCAATGTGCAATAACGTATGGTGACGGCGGTTGCACGTTCTACATATAAAAGGTGATTTTCATTGACTGAGATATGAAATAAATTAATAATTTATTCAAAATCAGTGTAACAAATCACAGCGGCCAAGGGTCAAGCATAGACAATTGTTTCGGTTCTAAAAACCTCTTTTTTTGTAACTAGATGGATATATATGTATATATATACAGGGAGTTTATAAATGAATGGGATTATGTAATCACTTTAAATGTGCCGCTTTTTTTAAATTGTTTACTATACTATTTGTTTTGACAGATCAACTTTGACAGCTGTCAAGCAAACATATGAAAACATATGTAGTATAGTAAACAGTTTTAAAGAGGCGGCATATTTAAAGTGATTACATAATCCCATTCATTTATAAACTCCCTGTATATATATATATATATATTTCATATGAGACATTGTTATAGAATAAATAAGTAAATATGGTGTGATAGCTCAATGGTAGAGCACTTGCATATCATGCGAGCAGTCCGGGGTTCGATCCCCGAAATATGACTGAAATTATAACTTGCTCTATATCCACCAGCGTGGTTCGGAAGTCACGTATTAAGCTGTTGGTCCCATCAAACCACTTTAAACAAGTCGTAGACTTACTGTGGCGATGTAAAATAGCCGTAAAAAGCATAATAATAATAATAATAAAATAATACATCTCAGATCATAAATCTACTTTCAAATTGATTAGCTATTGAATTCGGAGTGAAGGTGCTATGTCTTCCGGATTTCCATTATATCGATGAAAAGAGCAGTTGGAAATTATATGTTGCATGTCGAAGGTCTAAAAAAGCTAAGAAATTGGTTCAGTACCAACATAGTAACTAGGTGTTGGAAAAAGAACAAAGAAATGAGAACAGAAAAAGAGATAGACCAAAACTCCTTAATTATCATATCGACAAATGTAGTCAAGATTTTGCCTTGAAAAAAAAAAGAAATTAAACAAAACCTAACAAAAAAATTGCCTGAAAGCTTAATGGCTCTGTAGCTACTATATGCCAAACAACAAAAAACAACACTTCCTACTACAGTGTTCAAAATAGGTTACATAAAAAACAAAATAGCTGCATGTGCATACAGCAAATAATACAAATAAATAGTATTATACCCGTACAACAAAGGAGAGAACGTACATAAGGGAAAAGAATGCCAAATATTGCAAATTGAGTTCTCAATTAACTAACTTAATAATAAATACTTATTTGTCAACATATTAATATCATCACAATTGAGACGACCGGTGTTAATTATTTCCACAACTATGCAAATTTGACTAACAATTTAGATTTCTTAAGTTATATCGCCTGTATGCAACAGTGTCTGCAGTAAATTATGACGAAGGTCCGGAATATAAATAAATATTAGTGTAACAAAGTTTTAATTTGGCAACTTAATCTATCCGATGAAGCGCCTTATAACAACCACTCGTAATGTCCTAGTTCAAATCGACGACATGGTAGCTATTAGCAGCAGCTACACGTGGCACTAAAATATAGTAGTACAGTACTGATACAAAATGTTATTATTAAAAGTGGGCTTATGTGCATGTCATACATTATTACGTGTTACACAATTTAAGCATTTTGAGATTTAATAATGCATTGGCATCAAAAACATGCATTAAAGTGTACAGCCCCATATAAATATGTGGTGGGCTTTGAGATTGAATATGGATTAATATCACGTGTTTTCTTTGTTTAAAAAAACTTAATTTAAGATATAAATCAAGTTTAGTTAGAAATTTTTATTATTCAATTAAATGATAATTTTACCTACACACGATAGTAACGAAGGGAAATAATAATAATTATATTCCAATTGAATGTACATTACTATTTGATGATAATTTATTTAATTCTGTTTTATTAATGTATGAGGAAATGAGAAAGGAAAACTATAATAGTATGTGTAGGTCAATGGTTCTAGGTTAAATCAATATCACAATATCATAACAGAGGGTTGAACGTTTTCTAACGATACGTTAAAATACATATAAATCACATGAGTTTTGTTTTCTATTTGGAGTTTATAATAATGTCATTAAGATATGCTGTTTAGTATCGCCAGCTTTTTAGAAAACGGGGCTTCATTATTTAACGCGTATGGCAATGGACAAAAAAATTTAGTAAATTATAAATTCTTTTTTAAGATGAGCGCATGCATTAAAATTTGCCTTATATAAGTTGTTCTTTAATATAATATTATTATTTAGAATTGACATTGATGTGACATTCATTTTTTCATGTTCTAATATAATTCTATAAGTTGATAGCTCGTTTGACAACAGTGTATAACTTTTAATTCCATTGTTTAGCCACAATAAAATTAAAAAAAAGTAGTTTTTTGTGAATATCTGTTTTTAGGATTTAAAAACATATTTTTTAAATATACAATCTGTAAAAAATAATTATGTCATTTGTCTTTGTTTCTTTATAATGTATTATGCAATATACGATTATACGCCTATAACAATTTGCATTATAATAATTGTATTAATCATAAATTCACAAATAACGGAACTTCTCATAAACATAGAGAAAATATATATAAGGTGATGGTTATAATAACGCAAATACTAAAATGGACTTTACATAACCAATCAATTTAACAATTATAGTATTTACGTTTTTCAATATCATCTTAAGGTCGTCTTGAATATTTCTAAGATCATTACGATAAATGTTCATGGTGTATGAACATAATGAACAAAATAATCGCGTTGTAATTTTTATTTTATTTAAGTGATGTAGGATTGATTGTATTACATTAATATTCATAATTACAACATATTTAAAATTTGTGCATTACTTACATCAAAACTATAAATAAACACATTTGTTAGGTGTACAATTAAATGTCGATAAAAAATTAGTAACGTGTTTCAGATATTAGCACGCTACTATTATAGAAGCGGCAACAATGCTATTTATTTACACTATTAGATCGCTAGCAAAGCATTCGAAAGCATTCGAGAAATTTGCTTTAGTGTTTTTTTTTCTTTTCTATAACATTTTAGTAGTCTTTTCATCGGTTCATGAGGGTATTAAATAAAATTCTACCAATTTTTTTAGTTCTTTTGTTGTTGTTTAACTTTGACTTTATAAAATCGCATTATTTGTTTAAAAATCGCAATATTTACTAAATAAAAAATTACTAATAAAATCAATCAGAAATTTTCCGTAGAATCCAACTCTGTCGCTATTTCAAGTCTATAAGCCGCAAAAGCCATTAAACCAATTTTTGTTCTCAGCGGGCTGGGCAAAGAGGAGTATTTTTTAGATTTTGTTAACCGCCAAAGTTAAAGTTATTTAGTTAAAAAATATAAATTTGTTTTTAAGGGTCCAAAACTCAAAAAAACTGCAAAAATAATCCTATTCTTTAACATAAACTCTAACAAATACACATATAGCAGCGTTCAGAGAAACTATACACCAAATATTATTAAAAAATTAAGTTTTACAAATAATTCTACATAGAAAATAGTCAGTGTCGTGCATATCGAGCGTAGAAAATATCATCAACATTTTTTCTTTACTTAAAAAATATTTTTTTTTAATTTTTAAAAATATTATTTGGCTTATAATTTGTTTAAGCCTATTTCAAAAGTATAACAAAAACATCTTTTGTTGATTAAACCAATTTTGAGCAATTTTACTCTTTGTTTGATAGTTTTTGAGCTTGCGGCACAAATTTAGACTCAATCTATCGGCGCCAAAATTTGAAAATATTATTATTTTTCGCATTCAAACATAAAACCGCCTTGCGCTCAAAAAAATTTGCCAAAAAAAAATTTAAACCACACCCTAGTGTGTTTATAATATTTTTTGTAAATATGAAAAAATAATTAAATTTTAACGCATTTTTCGCCTGATAATTTTGTAAAAATTTCTTTTTAGATAGATTTTTCTACGGCCGATAACCACAACACTGACTATTTTCCATGTAAAATTGTCCCCAAAATTCAAATTTTTAATAATATGTAGTGTATTGATTGTTCCTCTAAGCGCGGCTAAATGTGAATTTATAAGAGTTTATGTTAAAGAATAGGCCTAATTTTGGCAAATATTTTGAGTTTTAGACCCCTAAACCCCAAATACACAGAACAAATATATATTTTTCTTGGGCGGTTAAAAAAAATTACAAAAATGCTCCTTTTTACGCAGAGCACAAAGACCAAAATAACGTTTTTTTTAGGATTTTGAGGCGTATAAAAAAGATGTGAATTCAAAATGACGCTAGAATTGGATTGTATAAAAAATTTCTTATCGATTTGACTAGCATTTTTTTTGCGTTTAAACTGCATTTTTTTAAACAAAAAAATCGATTTGTCAAAGTTAGAAAAAGTTTTTGTCTTTTTCTAACTTAAAAAAATTGTATATTTTTTTAAATATATTTTCAAGTTTTCATAAACTGATAAATAGACTACTATATAAGTTATCAAAACAAAACAAAAAACTAAAACAAGTTTCTCGACCCCCCCTGCTCTGGTCTGTTTGTTACTGAAATATATGATATGGACACCCAAGACATGACACGTGAACTAGCAAGCCCATAAATGCAGCTGGCAGTCATGAGCCGTATTATAATCACATGCTAAACATTTAACCATTTATTGATTTAAAAATTTGTTGCATCGCAGATTATTGTCTTTATTGAGATTACATTTAAAGTTGTTAGCGCCATAGTGACTAAAATTATTTTACGTAGACCAAGGTCACCTATATGTTCTGTACTGTAATAGCATGTAAACAAAACATTTATTATTAATATGTCAATAAATTTATGTAAAAACTCTGTAGATGACTTAGCTGCGATCTCAAATAGACAATACCGAAGTGTTTTGTTGTGCCGGTAATTTTACTTATTATTATAAATCAATCAATTAAATACACTTGTATATGATCAAACTGCAATAAAAATTTATAAATACACATACGATATATGCCTTTTTGCAAAGACAAACAACTTAGTCCACGCAATAAACTGTAAAGTTTTAAATATAAATAGCGTATTTCTTGATAATATGCAGTTATTACTATTTACTTACAGTATGCCTTAGTACAGGTATAAAAGATGAGATATTGTTACAGCCAAACACTAATATTGTGGCCGGTGACTCCGTAGACAAAAGTGGGTTGAAACCATTAAGCGAGACCAATAATAATTTAGGTACATTCACATGCAAAATCAATTTTAAATCGCGTCAGTCTAGCATGAACTGCGAGGAAAATAACATCGATGCTGCGAAACATTTATTTGTTATTTTGCGAAGCCGGCGCTACCCGGGAATAAATTCAGTTTGTGTCTCTGAGTGTATTGTTTCCCTTTCTCGCATTATGCATCCTTCATTCTGGCTATAGTTTTCTTTCTCTCAAGATGCGCGGAAACGCCTGTCATGGGCCACATTATTTGTGTTTGGCTGTAAGTGTTCATTTAATAGACCCCCAAAAAGACTACTAATGAGTTAATCCGATAAGTCAAAGTAATAAAGCTAATATATCTTTGAGTATAGTATGCCCATAGATATAGTGTGTTTACGACATGGCCTTAAATGATCTCAACGGATTACTTCATTACTAATCGTTTTGGGGAGACAATTATGTTTGTATTATATATCATAAATAGCTTATAACACTTCAATGTTCAAGAGTGAAAATATTATATAAAGATACAAAACTTCCACCCTTAAAAATTACCTTGGGTTCCAGGTATATGGGGGTATATAATACAATCATAATTGGTTGCTAATTAAATAATTCATTGAGATAAATTAAGCCCATGTCGTAAAGACACTATATCTATAGGCATACTATACACTATACAGACGTATTTATATGCCGACGATACTACCCTAATCCCTGGGCCAACATCTTCCTGGACAAATTAAGTGAGTGCTCTAGGAGAAGCTAAGATCTGGCTTAAAACTAATAATCTGACATTAAATTAAACTAAAACAGACCATGTGACTTTAACCTTACTTCATTCTAACTAAGTTTTTAGGCATTTATCTAGGCAGCAAACTGCCATAAGAACAACATGTGCAAACTTCAAACTTTTAAATAAACTTTGCTCCAACATTTATCTTATTAAAAAATTGCACAAAATGTAGAAGCAATGGTTACACTAACAGCATATTTTGCTTTTTTCAATCCATTGTCCCAATCTCTCTACAGCATAAGAATGATTGCTGGATTGGGATTCAAAAACTCATTTTAAAAGACTGACCATTCTAACTGTTCCGAGTATCTATGTTTTATATATGTAGCTTAATATTTACAGGTATCAATCACAATATCATTCTTACCAGACTAAGAGCAATACAAACATTTGTTTACCTTACTGTAGGTTAAGTAAAACAATAATGTCATATAATTACCTATCAATTAAAATGTTTAGTCACTTACCAATATATGTTAGAAAACTGGCAATGAACAAATTTAAACTCTTTATTAAAAAAAAAACTAACTAACGTTCTGTATATTGTTTTATGTTTTTTTTTTACAAATAAATTAATATTTTATTCTAACTTTCCGCGCGGTGGTACTGCTAGTTTAGTAAACAATTTAGTCAAATGCACTAAATATCAATTAAACATGATTGTGAATTATCAGCAATTAAAAGCTTATGACCCTAAACCATAACAACATAAAGCTATAATTAAAATGATAGAAAATATAATCTTTCTAGGTGATTTTATTATCTCATTTTACATTAAAGACAATTATTTTACCGCATTTAAAGATATGTACACTCCTTTTTGTGTTTTCTACCCTCTTATAATATATCAATCAACTATTTATTATACCACTTAACCATATCATAGCAACTGTTACTGAACCAATTTTCACAGACCGTAAAGTCATCAAACATGAAATAAAAATGCAAAAACAATAAAACGGGTAGAACAAAGATTACTGGAAACAAGTAATTTAAATCTTTGCAAAAATCAGGCATAACGTCAACCTACACTAAACGTCTATCAAATAGATATAATAGATCAAATTCTTGAATTTGAAACTAACTACAAGCGTTCAAATTGTATCGTCTCAAACTTATATCCATATATCCAATATTCATAGATTATTGAGAAGAAATGGTTTGAATCCATTTAGGCCTCAAAAATTTCAAGTTTTGCATGACGGGAATAGGAAGCTTCAAGTCAATTTTTGTAGATGAATAGATTGAAAAGATTCTGTAGAGTAATGCATCCACATTTACTAAAACAGGTATTATAAATACTAATAATCTGCATCAATGAATAAATAAAAACCCTCACTTAATACGCCAAAAATCTCATCAAAGACGATGGTTAATTAACATTTGAGCTGGGTTATTAAATAATAATAAAATTGGTCCATTCATTCTACCAAACCAATACAAAGCTTTGTATCTACAATTCTTAAATAAAAATTTACCACTTTCATTACTTAATAAAGTTCCATTAGCAGATAGAATAAATTGTTGGTTTCAACATGATAGTAAACCGACGCATTGTGGAATACAAGTGAGAAATACCCTAAATAAAAAATTCCCAAGAAGGTGGATTGGAAGATACCATGGCCTCCTAGATCACCAAATCTGAATCCGTTGGATTATTTTTCTGGAGATATTTGAAGAGCAAGTTTACTGCAAACCTGTTCTGAATCTTGAAGATATAGTAGCTCGTATTCACGTTGCTGTGGCGTTAATATACAATAATATGCTACAAGAAGTTCGTGCTTCCATGATAAATCGTGTAAATGTTTGAACACATTATTTAGTGGAAACAGATATAGACAATACCTTGTTTTTTTTAATACTATTAGTTTTTAATAAAGTACAAAGTTAAAATGTTATATTTTTGTTTATTATCAACAACTTTTTAAATTTGTTTTAGCCGCCTGAGTCAAATTCCAAAAGCACGGGCATCGATTTTGAGATACCCTGTATATTATAATTTATACAATCTTATCTTCATAATAAAACTTCACAAATTGTAACCTCAATATAGTTCATTTAACAATTGCAGCAGTTGTAGCATTTCCAACAAAAATCAAAACTTTAAAATCTTTCTAATTATCACTCAACTTGATTCTACAACAAAATAAAAACTAATACATTTTACAAAAAAATAGTTTAAAAAACATTTTAATATTAATTTTTTTTTGTAAAACTAAAAACAAACTACAAGAGAAAAATATTAAAAAAAGAAAAAACCTGCAAACAATCATTACATAACTAAAGTTCAAACCCATCAAAGCTATGTGGAATATAATTAACAATCAAAGAAGCCAACTAAGTTAGATGAGCCAAACATCATTGCCGACGATTTTTATCAATATTTCACAACAATACTTCAAACAGTTTTAAATAAAATACCAGACAGCAATATTGACCCAATGCTATATCTAACTAGTATTTCAAACCAAACAGACTTTCAGTTCACAGAAATAAGTTATGTCAGAGATATAATAACTAATCGATTAAAGATTTTTATAATGCAAATAAAAAATAATTCAAGCTTTAAAAAATATAATAATTAATTAAGTCCATAACTATAGACCAAATAAAACTTAAATTAAAAATTAAAATTAAAATTATATCAATCAGACTACAGCTGTCTGATTAAGCCATAACTATAAAAAAAAACAAAAAAATTAAATAAAAAATATGCTAAGTAATAAAAACGCGACATTCGAAGAGAACGACGGCAACAAATTTAACGATGAATAAAAAAAGATATTTTTACAACAAACATAGCAGCAAGACTATATAAAACACCTTTCATTAGCAAGTTTAGTGAAAACATGGATAAGATAAAACCAGAGAAAAAATATAAAAGATTGACTACCCGGTGAATTTATCTGAAAAACTGGAGCTACAAAAAAATAATTAAAAAAATCAATACAACAACCCAATGTACGGTGTCTCCAGAAAGGGGTATTTGTAAATTCAATAAAAACAAAAATACAAAAATTTGTCAAGTAAGTGCCAAAAATTATGTTGTCCAAATGTCGACCCATCGCGCTGCTGGCAGATCATAGACAAGATGTAACAATAGTAGTACAAAACGCGCAAATAAAACAAATTGATACCAATTATTGAAGGTAGACCAAGAGAACGTAAGAGACAGTTTATAGACAAAAAAAGTCAATACAAAAAAGCAAAAGCTCATTAATTGGATCAAGAAAAAGACTTTGAACTTTTAATTGGGAATTGGATCCCCTTTCCAGAATTTACATTTCAAGTTTTTGTCAATGTAAATACTAGAAATATCTACCATCTAAAAATTATTAAGATTTCAACTCACTTTGACTAACTTCTTTCTAGTGCCGACACAAATTTACATTGTAAATTAATTTAGACTGAAATTTGAGTGTCCTTATACACACACCAAAAATAACGGAATAAATATAAAAAAGTATAGTTAGGGTTTTAGGGGAATAAAACGAAGATAGCTTATGCAGTGCTTAGAACAGTGGTTATCTTTAGTATAGTAACAAAGTAAAGCGCGGAACTTTGCATATAAACAACTCTTTTCTTTAATTAAATCAAACATTTTGATCATTTTTGTGTGAACTTTAAATACTCAAAAACAAACAAAAATAAGGAATACCCTAAGTATATTAAACAGAAATAAATTAGATAAACAATTAACTGTCCGGATGAAATATAACTATTATCCCAATACAGGATTAACAGAGATAAAGTTTTCATTTTTAAAGTGCAGATATTCGGATAGTAAAAAAACAAAAAAATAAATAACAATAATTCGAAATAGTGGAAACCATCAAGGAAACTGAAATATAAAGCAGATAACACACATACAATCATCCAATTACAATAGAAGGTAGAAAAATATATTAGTGAAAGAGTTATACCAAAATATATCGTGAACATAGAAAGAAGACATAGCACAATTCAGATGTGGCAATAAAGAATAAGGTCGCAACCTGTGGACAGATGTAGCAAATCTGGAGGTCGCCCGCATGTGTTATATTATTATTATTATACAAAAAAAAAATCAATTAAATCACTAAATAGAAGAAGAAGAAGTGAAGAAAATAAAGCTTAGAACAGACAATAAACAAAATTCTTGCGTAAAATAATACAAGAATTATACTTTTTAAAATATACATAAAAATGCAGTTTAGAAGAAGATAGTTAAATTAAATGTTTCTTTTTAGAAGACCAATGTAATTATTTTCAACTAATATTTAGAATGGATTACTATAATATGTATATAAATATGCATAGAAGACCAGCGAAATAAAATAGTAAGTTGCAAACTGGTGGTTTTATCTATTAAACGATTGTGTTGTATAGGTTGATTGATAAAAGTTAACACTTTTTCACAGAGTGTATAAAAAAATAAGTTGTAATATGCAGCTGCGTATATAAGGTTGCATATAACAAAAACGTATAAAAAAATATGCAATTTTCTTAAATTTTCTAATTTAGTTTTTGTTAATTTCTTCGTATGGTGCAATTTTTTTAGAAATTTTGTGTTGTAAGTTAAAGACAAATAATAAGAAACATATAATAACACGTCGTTATTAATAGTATATTAAGTATCAAGGACAGAAAAGCAATGTTTGCAGCACGCCGATGATCAAATCAAACAAAACAATTTTTTTTTAATAATTTATTATTTTTTAATTCAAACCAAATTTAAAAATAACTTTAGATAGTGTAATATCTGAGGTATTAACGTCCAATTCCAGTCTTTCAAACATGAATTTTACAATTTATTAAATTCAAATCAAGAAATTGGTTTAGTGTTTAAGATATTTATAATCAAATCAAATAATGTAGGTGCCCTGTTTAAGTTGGAATCAAACTGTTTAGTTACCATATTTTTGTTCTGTTAAATACTTTTGTTTTTAAATCCAAATACATATATTATATTGAAGTTTGAAGTAAATCATAATTAATACTACTAAATAAAAAATAACTCTATGTTTCTAATTTATAAATATTAATACCAATTAGTTAAACAAACTCGTCTGACAAATAAGCTTACAATTTGCTATTAAATATTTACAATATTTGTTTAGATATTATTGTAATATTTTAGCAATTTAAATAATTTACATAATTTATAATGTATATTTGTTTTAATTAACTCCATTTTTTCGCGGTGCCAATTTTCTGTCATTTACAAAAATATGGATATACATATATACCTGTATGTATAATTATATATATATATAAAATTTATATTTCAATTTTAAAGAGCAGGAAACGGCTAGGAGAGCGAGGAGAAAAAAGGTGTATATAGTTACATAGAGGCTTTGAGTCTAGTAACAGTGCGCCGTTATTGGCGTAAAACTATCTTAGCGACCGCTTTGCAAACTTAATATTTGCTCCAGGAGCTAAGATATGGCACAAAAACTCGTGGGAAAATATTTAAAGATAATTTACTCTTTTCTATTGTATGATCTGTAGTCACAGTTGCTACAAAAAAGTTGCTAATTACTGGATATATATATATATATATATATATATATATATATATATGTTTTAACTTGCTTGCAAGTTACTTGCAACCCTTAACGCTCTATACTCGTGCATTTTCCGATTGCAATTGGACAATACGCAGCTAGCCGATCCAGATGTCGCAATAAAATTTTAAGTAAATTTTCTAGGTTGCAGTAGTTAAATTGTGCAGTAAATATTATAATAGTTCAAAAATTATGGTAAGGCTAATTATACATAGTTCTTTCCACATAGGCTGCTTACAGGAAAGCAAGAGCAAACCACTCTTTTTAAAGCAAGAGATTGGCTCATGTATTGAATTGCAAAAAATGCTGTGTTTTGTTTTTGCTGTAAAATTTTTGGCCGTAGCAGTAGCAGTAATTTTTTTTATTTAATTGGTTACTCAGATTAGCAGCATTTGTCAACGACATTAAAAAAAACATGCAAAAAGTGTCATTCATAATGAAAATATAAATTCTATAAATCTTAAAACAATATTGAAGAAAAAAATAACAATAAATCAGTTACAATTGCAACTTATGGAGTCAGAAAAAATCCATTAGTAAGCAGTTATTGAAAGAATAATAGCTGTAATAAAGTTTTTAGCTTGCCAGTGTCTGGCAACTCAACTTTCTCAAATGCTGAATGCATGATTTCATCTTTTGATTCAACTCTAGATACATATTAACAGAATTTTGAATTCAAAATCTAAAGATGACTCTAGTAGAATAACTTGTTATCTCGGAGATACAATTCAAAATAAAATTATTGAAATAATAGGCTCTGCAATAAAAAATAAAATATTAAGTATGGTTAAGAGCAGGAAATTTTTACACTAGTTCGTAATTCGCAATTTTCTTAAAAGTATTATTCATATCAAATTTAAAAAACAAAATTTATATCTAGAAATGAACAATGAAAGGCATGAATATATAATTTTTTTAAAAAGAAAAAAATTATTATTGTTTCAAAATGAATAAATTTACTATAAAAAATTATTTTGGTTTCATGCTCTAGAAAACAATTACTTGATTATCAACTCCAAAAATCAAATCTATATGTTGATAATCATTGAAGTTATTTGCAAAATTAAATATTAATAATAATTGGACGCGTCGACATTTAGTTCAACGCATGTAGCGCTCCCACAAATTTCAAACTACCGACCACGTGTGAATATATTGGGGGCGTGTTTTTGTATTTTTCGTGTTTGCATGGGCAAAGCATTGTTATAGTCATATTATAATAATATTATAGTCAATAATAATATTATACGGGGGTATTCTCTATGCACATTGCTAGAAGTAAGCAAGGTATATACTGCTAGCTAAATATTTTTGTGTTACTTTACTTTACAAGCAAGCAAATGTGCCAAAATCCATTGCAGCTCTCTAAAAAAAATATAATTTTCTAAAAAAAATATTTATTTTTATTTTTTTTAATTTGCAAAATAAATAAAAAAAATAAAATTTTCAAAATAAAAAAAGTTATAAAAATCATATTTTTTAATTTTTTTTTACTTTTGTTTGATGAGCAAAATTTTTTTGAAAATTGAAAAAAAAAATTAAATAATGATTTTTTATTTTGTTTGATTAAAAAATACAAAAAAAATGTCTTACAAAAAATTGTCGTTTTTGTTGTACATGATAATAAAATTACTATCTAGCGATATCTTCTTTATTGTGCGTCTTACGACAAAGAGGGTTGATGGAACAAACCAACGGCTTATTAGGTGACTTCCAAATTGGGGTAATTTGAATAAAAAGCAAGTTATTATTTTAGTCATATTCGGGGATCAAACCCCAAACTGTTGGCGTGCTACGCTAACGCTCTATAACTAAGCTATCTTACCGTTCATTATCCATAGAGAATTGAAAAGAATATCAAATAAAATAAATTATCAGATTATATGCATTATACATACTTATTCTTTATTAAAATTAATAATTATTTTTATTGCATACATAAATAATAATGTTAAATTAAGTAATAGTAACAAAAACGGAACAAACACTACAAAACACGCATCCAAATGTAACATCGGATCATGCCAATGCGACCACTTTTATCTACTCTAGAACCCCTCCCATCGTTCGTTCGTTCGTTCTCTTTTCAGGCGGTCGTTTCACAAGCTTTTGCCAGACTTCGCCCTCATCTTAAGAAATCTTTATATTATTCAATTATATTAGATTGCACACCCAATATCAATAATACACATAACAAATTATTATTCTCTTTAGATGATTTTTTTTTCAACAACAAAAATTAAAAAGTTGAAATAAATAAATAAATAAAGAAATAAAAAAATTCAAATAATTTAAGAGATTAAGGATATGACAACGGGACGAATATGAGCGGAAAACATAATGGTTTGCAAAAAAAATTAAAACTTAATACTCGTGCAGTTTTTGTCTTAAGTTTGAATTTGGTCGTTAATGATGCCGCTAATATAAGTCATGAAACAGCCAATTTTATTTAATATGGTTCAGGATGTTATTAAAAAAACATGTACCTAATCTTAACTTAAAGCCTTTAAGTGACACTTGCTAGTCTAGTAGCAAAATCTTTGATGCTCTTTTGGAAATTCCCAATGATTCTTTAATTTTAGATATAACAACAACTCACAATGCTAATTTATTGGCATTAAACATTAAAAATTATAAATTTATTTGCTTTAATATTTTTTGGTTTAAAATTTTAAACAAAAGTAACACATTGAGTAAAATGATGCAACATCCAACTATTAACATTAAGGTTTGTGTAAATAATCTTAAAAACTTAATTACCAAGTTTCAAAATTACTCCGCCAATGAATATTTTGAAGAAATGTTAGAATAAGCAAAACAAATTGCTAATGATGTTAACGTTGATTGTGATTTCCTACCAATTCAGTCAATTTGTCCACAAAAAAGACCTAAAAATGTTGCATATGAACAAGTGATGAAAGCGCTATTAAAATCTGTGTACAAAAAAATATAAGTTTGTTAACTTATAATAATATTCAAATTTATGTACGTCAAATTACATTTGTCTTTTAATATTCCTATAATATAACCTAACTAAATTTCTGCCTTGGCAGTGGCGCAGAAGTGGTGTTTGCACAACGGCGCCAAATCATCAAGCGGCGGCACTGCCCTAGAGCAAAACCGGAGTGCACTCTTTGTAAACTAAATTATGTTACAATTTGTCTAAACACTTTTCTATCCAATATTTAAAATATTACAAACAATCCAAACTAATAATCTTATTGACAAACATTATAAATTTCTTCTCAAGAACAATTTCTGTAGTACACATGCAAAAATCGTAAATACGCAAAACAGATTCAGTTCAATAAAACTTAAATTAAATAATAATTGTGTTTTCATGCTCTCTACCCAGTGTGATATATATATATATATATATATATATATATATATATATATATATATACCAGTGTTTCGGAATACCTCAAATTGCATCTCTACCCAGTATAAAATACATACCCAAATATTTAGAAATACAAACCCTTAATGTATCTTGCATAGCACCGGTTTGAAACAATTTGCATAAAATCACATTAACTATTATACATTTTATAATATGATGAACTATTATCCAATTTATGTATAAAAAAATAATATGACGTCAAATAAAACGCCCATTATTTTAGATTATAAAAAATCAATTTCGTGTTTATGTCTTTTTCTTAAGAATGATGCCAACTCCGTTCATAGGTTAACTGCAACTCATAAGATGTCTGTACACAAAGTCTGTACACAAAGTACCAAACCATCATATTTGGTCTTTAAAACATGAATTCTGTCGAGTTCTCAATCATTTTTTCTCCTTCTATGATAAGTCAAAACAGATTGTAAATATTGCATATTTCTCTTATTCATGGTATCTAACAGTTCACTCTGTTTCTGCATTCGTCTAAAGACTTCTTCGCTATTTACTCTTTGTGTGGGGACAACAATCCAGTTTTCGCATCCATACAGTTAGTTCCATCAAATTAGACAAAAAATCGACGTTTTAGAGAAATTTTACCCACAGCTTAACGACCTATATACTTTGGACTGAAGACTATTTTCACTTAGCGCAAGCATGAAAAAGGGTGCTGTTCATATTCCATATAAATGTAAAAACACGAGTAGCTGTTGAACATCTTGTAAACGTATGTAGAGAGGGAGAAGTAAACATTATAATAAGAAATGTGAGTATTATTTGATTTAAGCCAAAATTAAGTTGAAAAACAAACCCATAAATTGAGCAAATCTGAAATGAACTATAATAAACTTCTCCTACAATGAGAAAGTATTCCAAAAACAATAACAAACCTTCAAAACGCTAAAAAATATAAGGAACAATCTCAACAAGATTGTATTAGTTTGAGGAATAAAAATTTGAGGCAAAAAGATGTATTTTTTCACATTACGAACGCCGCGGCGCCTTGTGGAAATCCTACTCTTTTTCAAAAGAAATACTACCCACTAAACTAACTTCTCAACATTTACTTTGTATTTTCTAACAGACAGATAACTGACAAACCAGTCTAAAACTTTTTCTCATAAACAATTGTATCAAATGCTTTAGAATTCCTTTATTCATTTGGTTGTTGACTTTCTCTGAAATTTTTTCAAACAAAGTTATGGTACTTCTTCCTTTGCAAATCTACAATGATTTCGATCAAGGATACGTCTTGAGATTTTAAGTACCTTAGTAGCTCAGACTATTTATTTTTCCATGATTTTATTATCACAAAGAAGAAGAGATTAGAGAATCTGTAGTTCTCAATAAGGGTGTTGTGCAGTTTTACTGTATTACTTATTGTAGAGAGAGCACGGCTTCTTTTTGTTTAGTTTTTGGGGTTATGTTTGATCATGAACTAGACTAGGTCAAAGCCTATTACAAACATTTAATAATTCCTATAATTCCTACGGAGAGCGCCACCTTATAAGAGGTGTTTTAATAAACACTTTTTTTAGGTTTAATTTAATAATGTATCGGAATACAAAAAAAATTACAAGACATAAAGTTTTTAGAAATATAAAATTCGTTTCAAGAAGAAAATCATTTCACTAAATAAAATAAAAATTATTCAACTTATTAATCAATAATAATTATAAAAAAAAAATTTTTTTAGGAAAATGTAAAATTGTATTTTAGAAATATATTGTAAAAACATTTTTTTTTCTAAAACTCATATTATAAATTTTACGTGTAAAATTAGTAAAAAGAGGGTACATGACGCCCTATAGTATACTCAATATTAACTAAGATTTCAATAGTCATTTATATATATATATATATATATATATATATATATAAAGAGTTTTCCAATAAGAAGTTTTATTTTGAATAGCAGGCTATTTGAGCAGCTGCCAATTTTAAAGCTATTATCTTTTGACATTTAATAAGTAAAAACTACGCCATTATTAAAAACGGAACGATACACGCTTCAACAACGCATTGAAATTATTAAGTCACAGTTCGCAAAACTAAAGCTCTTTTTGGTCGTCGTAAAGCACCTTCTCGGCCGGCAATAGTAAACCTGGTAGAAGAATTTGAGCTGTTAAGACAAGTTTGCTCAAGAACACATGAGAATATTGATGATGTAGCCCGTAGTGTTGAAGAAAACCCAGGTTTGTCGATTCCTCGTCAATCTTTAGAATTAGACATTCCACAAACAACATTACACCGTATTTTGCATAAAAACTGAAGTCTTAAGACTTTTAAAGTTTAGTTAACACAAGAACTCAAGCCAGTCGATCACCATAAACGTCGTATCTTCGCTGATTGGATTTTTCAAATGCATCAAAATGATCCGGAATTTCATCTAAAAATCATCTTCAATGATAAGGACCATTTTCACCTCGGAGGCTACGTTAATAAGTAGAATTGTCGCATTTGGAGCTTAGAAAATCCAAGACTGATTGTTGAAAAATCTTTGCATCCTCAACGTGTCATTGTTTGGTGCGGTTTTTGGGCTGGGGTGTAATTGGACCCTACTTTTTCAAAAAGGAAGCTAGTGCAACTGTTACGGTGAATGGATGGCGCTACCGAACTATGATTAATGACTTTTTATGGCCGGAATTGGAAGATATTGATGTGGACGACGTTTATTTTCAGCAAGACGACGCTACGTGTTACACAAGCAACAAAACAATCGCAATATTGCAAGAAAAGTTTTCTGACCGTGTTATTTCTCAAAGAGGTGATCACAATTGGCCACCGAGATCTTGTGATTTAACACCTTTAGACTTTTTTCTTTAGGGCCACGTGAAAGATAAGGTCTATGCCAATGCTCCACAATTAATTCAAGACCTTAAAGATAGAATTCATGAAGTTATCAAGGACATACAGCCGCAATTGTGCAAATTAGTCATAAAAAATTGTATGAAAAGAATGTGGTACTGCAACCGTAACTGTGGCGGCCATTTGACTGATATCTTTTTCAAATGTTAATGGTCTTTACAATGAAATATACATTTACAGCCTTATGCATAGTAGATAGTAGATACTTACACCATTCTAAATGTGTCCTATGCATAGTTGATTTTTAGTATAATTTAGTTAGTAGCTACTAACAATAACATTATGCTTTGGCAACACAGCATTATGTGACATGAAGTTTGCTTCATGTTACATTTTTGCGCGGTAATAACAAAAATTGAAAAAGTTTTGCACAAAAATAAATCTTTAATAATGATTGTAGAACTTGTAAACAAAAACCTCATAAACAAAATTGATAAATATATTTTTGATTTGTTTTAAAATGTAATTTATTCATATCTAAAATAAATTTTGCATTTATTGCAATTACTTTTAAGCTATAATAATTTTAAAGTATTATTAAAATTAATAAACAACTATTATGTTTAGTCAGAGTAAGTTCTAAAGAGTCAAAATGCACAGTATCAGATGTGTTTGCTGCTGCCATATTAATTTTTATAACTCAATTTTGAATGTGCTGCCATCTTACAGAAAAACACTAATCTGATTTAATTATTAAAATAAATAACTTTAATTTATTTTATTAATTATACTTGATTCAACCACTACATTTTGGTGCTAATATTTAAATATTACCATACATTGCAATAAATAAAGCAATATGTCATTAAATGATGATAAATATCTCAATATTTACAACTTACAGTTTGTAGGTTATATTTACGATGTATTTAACCACATACAAAACAAAACCATCTGGATACTAATGTTTTAGACAACAACTAAGCTTAGTAACGTTTTAAATATCATTATGCATATGGTCAACATTAATATTCAGCTAGTAGCACCTTAGTAGCTACTAAATATGACTATGCATAAGGGTGTTAAAGAATACCCGTTTTTTTAAATATCAAAATGAAACCTCTTATTGGAAAACCCTATATAATGATTGTAATTAAATAATTAATTGTGCAAGACCAAGTTACAAAAATTAGCATTAATACATCAAAACGGTTTTAGTTAATATAAATGATATTTTTACAAGTATACCTAATTGTTTTTGATATAATTGATCTCTACTCCGTAATAATTCATGTTTATAAAATAATAAAACAGTTTACTATGTTTTTATCACAAATTTATTCTTACGATTACATTACTAGTTTCGGCTCTACTAGAACCTTCCACAGATGTGTAATAAGTTAAATGATTTAACTTTATGAAATAATAAAACAATTTACTATGTTTTTTATCACAAATTTATTCTTACAAATATGTACATTAATAATTTCGGCTCTACTAGAGCCTTCTACAGATGTAATAAGTTAAATCATTAAACAGATGTAATAATTAACTTATTATCATTTAACTTATAACATCTGTAAAAGACTCAAGTAGAGCCAAAACTTGTAATGAATGTAAGAATAGAATATATTTGTGATAAAAAACAAATTGTTTTTGTTTCCCTAAAACGTCAAATTTATCGAAAAATCAGTATTAATACTACCATATTAACCATTAATTAAAGTTAAATTTAAATACCTACAGTGTAGTTGTTACCATTGTTATAATTGTTAGATAGGTCGATACTTTTAATCGCGTTGTCACATATTTGATAGACCAACATTCAAAAATGATAACATACTCAAAAAATAAAAAGACCATATGACCATGTGCATAAACATATGTATAAGTACTTTCAATATATAAAACTGAATTATAAATACAAGTATATTTAGAAACAACTTATCAATTAATACTTTTTAAAACTCAATAATTATGATTAATGATTCATTGATGTTGTTTATTATATACTTTATCTTCCTGGTTTGATCATTTGTTTATTAAAAGTATAAATATAAATTAATTACATATTATGTAAAAACTGTTTTAACTAATTTTCAATACTTAAACTAAAACGTATAGAGCTGTAGTATATTTAAACCAATTCATTCATGCTAAATATAATGGTGTTATATTTTTGTTTTGTAGCAAACTATGCAGCCGTAACGATTTGTTTGCGTTCGTGCTGGCGCCTAGTAGTACATACAAGTAGATCGATATATTACAAATTTCACGTACAATAACATCTAAACCGTGTTATAATTTCAAACACCTACTAATATACTTTATTGTTATGTATGCAGATAATGCCAGAAGCATAGAATTGAGCGAATCGTGCTGTAATATACCTGAGATAAGAATTGACCTTGCGCACGATTTGGTGTGGGTACTGTAAACGCAGATACAAATACCTAGTAAATCTACACGTGTTCCGAGAATGAATTTTAATGATGTTGATGGGACCTACCTAGCTCGCAGCTAGATCGCCAGCCCACGATATTATAAAAAGAGAAAATCGCGGAGTGTGTTCATTCATAAAACCGCTAGCTTGAAATTGGCCATGGTTTTATATATTGACATATTTTATTCTTGACATCATCTCCATACTAAATAACACAATTATTGTGCGATTGTATTTAATGCGTTTAAAAGAGAATTTGTACAATTTACGTGCCCAGAATGTTAATGCCTCTAGTGTTTTTGAAAAACAAAACTGTATTAACTACATGTATTTCTTAAACACCTACCTTGTATTGACAGGTGTGGAAGTCGTTCAAGTGCAAACTGAATGAAACAGGAAATGTATGTATGTATTTAAAACAAAACTATTCTCAGTCGCTTTTTTCTCTCGGATCAGTAGCGCTCGGGCTCACAACTAGTTTTAAACTAAGAACGTGGCGCTTGACACAAATAACTATCCGAATCGAGAAATAATATTTAAGGAAATAAATATTATCAAACTATTTAGCACTTGTAATTAGCAATATTACAGTGGAATGTAAATACGATTTTAAGGTTACTTTACGTACTTGTTTATAAAGTTTGTTACTGAATAAACCGTTGACGTAGCAGCGTGCACGATAATATTCGGCTTAATACTGACAGACGACGATCGGCGGTTATGTAATTTCGACGGAGCGTCGGCGTGAGGCCTTCATTTATTATATGCGTGTTTTATCTTTTAAGGTTTCTCTACTTAAAATAGTCTCATAATCTCTTTGTTCTTGTTTTATGTTCATGTGTATTGTGATTTTTTATTGTCAGGTAAAATTATTTTATGTCACGAAAGAAATTTTTTATATACTACTCGCTTTGTTTTCATTTCTAATACAATATTAAATTCTGTCACCACATAAAGTTTTCATTTCAATATATTAAAATAAATTATTTGTGACTACAAAAGAGTTTGTAATGTTATATTGATTTTAAAATTATATATTGAACAAAAATGATTCCGTGCATTTTAGCCATGACATCTATTCAATTTCAATCAATAATAAATTTCAATCGTAAATACATTTTGACGCATGATGGACAGAATTGGTGTTAGTTCTAATCGTATATGAATATTTGAAGGTAATAAATATATTATGTTTGTTCGAAACCAGCCTATTCATGATATACATATTCATATTATCGGGTTTAATAATGATTTATTAAATTATTTTTTATAAATTTACAGATCCTTTTTCTCACTTCACTTAACATTTTTATTATTTGGTTGCACTTAATTACGAAAATTTGTATGATTAAGAAAATATAGCTGCATGTGTATAATTAAGAATACATAGTAGGCGAAACAACATAAAATTATGTCATCAAAATAGCGTTACAAACATAGCAATATTGCAAATTTAGGTAAATTGTTATAATATTTCAAACTGTTGAGTTTATTGAACGTTGTTCTGTGAGTAGAGCTGCGTTCCGTGGATTTTTTATTACGTGTGTATTATTATATACAGAGTGTTTCACCACAAGTGTGTCAACATTAAGGAACTTATCAGGTATGTGTTTGCAGATAACAATAAAAGTAAGAAAATAGATTATCATAGAATTCGATATCAAATCAGCAACCATGGCAATTGTAGCAACTGACTTATTAAATGTCTTAGCATTATTAGTGTCAATAATGGATTTTTTTAGTGCTGAAGACTATTCTTTTATCGTCTTTATCTATGGATTTTATAATGGGAATACAAGAAAAGCATTCAAGAAATATTTAAGACGTTCTCCAAATAGCTGGTAATCAAGAACTTTTCACCGGTTGAAAAATACTAGCAGCACTTATAAAAATGTAGTTAGTTTAGATTTATGGCATATCAGCCTAAAAAGAATATTAATGACGATGATAAAAATGTACATATACTGGATCACTTTATAAACGCAAGTCAGGTTTGCGTTTATAAAGTGACGCAAATTATATTTTGGTGGCCATTTTGTAAGTGAGTTGATAATACTAAACATTAATTAAAAACATTTTTATTTTATAACCAAAATAGTTTTTTAAACATTTAAATCATGTATTGTATGTTATTAACATTGTAAAATAACTATTAAAGTATTCCAGAGAACAATTGGTTAATTGTATCTAAAGTTAAGACCAAACATTTATTTGTGACAAACAATTAATTTTTTTTAAACAGACCTACCAACTTAAACCAAGTTTTAAGTCAACTTTAGTACATATATTGCTGACGTTTTACTATTATAGTTAAACTTTGTATATGCAGTGGTTTTTGCGGTTGAGTAATTAAAAAAAAAATAACCTATTTAACTTTTTTACGGGAAACAATTGGCAATAAAAACATAAGCCGTTTACGTAATGCATTTAGATTTTTATTTGTTAACTTTATGTGCCATCTAGGTTTATGTGTATGATGATAAAGTTCAAATTTTGTAAAAGTTTTAAGAAAATTGATTTGTAAATAAATCGGTAGCGTGCAGAAGAACAAAATAAGATTTAACTTTTAAAATAACAGTTTCTGTTTTTTTGCAAGCTGCTGTTTCAATTAAAAACAATGTTTTATTGTTATATTTTAATGTTATCATATACGTAATGCATGTAATGTATACAATGTTAAAACTTATTTTAGTGGGTAATTGCACTTAGTAAAAAATCACTTCCTTTGCAGATGGCACGCACAGAAAGTCTACAAATAAAAATCTAATTGCTTTATGTAAATGGCTTATATTTTGTGCTACTTTACGATTTTGCCAGTTTTTGTATTATTGCTCGTAAAAAAGTTGTGTAGGTTTATATTTTTTTTAGGAATTTATATCTTTTTTTTTTAAATTACTGTATTGCAAAATTTACTGCTTGTACAAAGGTTGACTACATGCAATAAAGTTGTCTAAAAATTTGGTTAAAGTTGGTAAGTCCGTTTAAAAAATATCAATTGTTTATTAAAAACACATTTTGGTTTTATTTAAATGTTTTTTTTTTATGATTAATTAAACAATGACAGCCTTATGCATAGTTGTTTGGTTAGTATGCTACTAACACGTTACTAACAAGTAGCTACTTACAGCATACTAAATGTGGCATATGCATAGTTGATTTTTAGTATAATTTAGTTAGTAGCTACTATCTATAAAATTATGCTTTGGCAACACAGCATTATGTGACATGAAGTTTGTTTCATGTCCCATTTTTGCGCGGTAAAAATAAATAATGAAAAGGTTTTGCACAAAAATAAAGATTCAATAATTATTATAGAACTTGTAAATAAAAACTTAATTAACAAAATTGATTAAAAAAAATTATGCAAATGTAAAAATATATTTTTATTTTGTTTTAAAATGTAACTTGTAGATATCTAAAATAAATAAATTATGCATTTATTGCAATTGAAGGAGCTTGAAATAATAAGGCTACACAATTAATTACTTTTAAGCTATAATCATTTTAAAATATTATTAAAATTAATAAACAACTATTATGTTTAGTCAGAGTAAGTTTTAGAGTCAAAATGCACAAGATCAGATATGTTTGCTGCTGCCATATCAATTTTTATAACTGAATTTTGGATGTGCTGCCATCTTACAGAAAAACACTAAACTAATTCAATTATTAAAATATATAACATTAATTTATTTCTTTAATTATACTTGACGCAACTACTACATTTTGGTGCTAATATTTAAATATTACCATACATTGCAATAAATAAAGCAATTTGTCATTAAATAGTGATAAATATCTCAATATTTACAACTGACAGTTGTAGGTTATATTTACAATGTATTTGATCACATGCAAAACAAGGAAATCTGGCTACTAACGTTTTAGTCAACAACTAGGCTTAGTAGCGTTTTAAATATCACTATGCATACGATCAACAGTAATATTCAGCTAGTAACACCTTAGTAGTTACTAAATATGACTATGCATAAGGGTGTATATGTTTTAAATGTTTTAAATCTTAAACTAATAAAATGTGAGATGTTTTTAATATTTGTTCTGTATTACTAAGTCACACACAAAATGGCCACTGTAAAATAATTTGCTTCACTATTGAAACGCATTTATACAGGCAGTCAGGTATCCAGTTAAATATACAGGGTGTTAGATAAACATGTGGCAAAAATTTAAGAGGTCATTCCTTGGCATATTCTAAAAATATTTTGTCCTATAATGATTTCTAAAAACCTATTTGTTTTGAAGATACAGGGTGAACAAAATTTGCGACAGTTACATCATTTTATTATCAGAAAGTACATGCAAAGCTGCTAAATCTACAATAAATTTTTGAATTGATTTTCTCTAGCCTGGATACAAGCATTCAATCTTTTTGTCATTGATTGCCAAACTTTTTTAAACACACCAGGGTTGTTTCTAATTCAGTTATACTCAGCAGTTATGCAATGTTGCAAGTCGTCCAAATTCTCTACTGGAATAACGTAAACTAAAGATTTTAGATAGCCTCATAAGAAATAATCCAGGGGGTTTAAATGTGGAGATTGAGCAGGCCATGCGTGTAAGCCTTGACCAATCCAGCAATCTCTATATGTTGCTGTTAAATAATCAGAAGCAACTAATCTGAAATGTAGTGGTGCACCATCGTACATAAACTACATTGCAATTCTTGCTGCCAATAGTACTTGGTACTAAGGTAGTATGTGTTTCAAAAAGTTGCAATACACCTTGCCGGTAAGTCTTCTTGGTAGAAATACTGGTCCAATAAGACAGTTGCCCACTATTTCAACTCAAACATTCAAGAAGAACTGATGTTAAAATTATCTGCCCACACAAGGTTGTTATAAAAATTCCTTATTGCATTTCTTGAGACTGGCTTTATTGGTGAAAAGAATATGTGTCAGGAATTGAGGGATTAGTTCTACAGTGACTGAAAACGAGAACATAGAGGAAAGATGCAAAAGGTACTCGAAAAAGTTGAGAAAGGCAGCGGAAGAATCAATTCCCAGGTACGGAGAAAGAAGAAAAAGAGGACCATACTGGTGGTGCATAGCAGTCAAGGAAAGCAGGAAGAAAGCAATACAAACAGCAAGAAAGGTCAAGACAAAGAAGAAGGGGAGAAGATTTTAATAAAACTGAAGAAAAACTGAAAAATGACAAAAAAGCTTTAAAGGAAGCAAGAAAGAACAGTAAGAAGAGATGCTAAAATGAAATGTTAGAATTTATAGACAAAGATCACTGTGGCAAACTATACAAAATAGTAATGAATAAATTAGGAGGAATGAAGGCAGTGTGCTTAAAGGAAGGAGAAAATAAAGTAGTGATCATTTAAAAATTGTTTTCCACTGGAGGAATGGAAGAAAAACTAGCAAGAATAGCTAACAACACAGAAACAGACCTTGCAACAGTAGAGGAGATAAAACAAATTATAAGGGAACTACCTAATAGTAAAGCACTAAGTCCAGACAAAATAACAACGAAGATAGTAAAGACAACGCTAGAAGAAAATGAGATAGAAATAATACAAATAATAAACAGAAGAATTTTTTTTGGCTTGCTGAAAAGATGCAAATCTAGTACTAATTGAGAAAAAAAAAGAAAGCAAGCTAAACAACAATGTATAGACCGATATGCCTGATTAACACATTAGCAAAAATTATGGAAAAAGTTATGGTGAAGAGAATTGAACAGGAAATAGATGAAAAAGAAGAAAAAAGAGAATGAGAACAGAAGCAATATGGATTTACAACGGAAAGAACGACTCTAGGAGCCATTGAAAATGTAAAAGCCATAGCAAATGAAGCAAATAGTGGACCATACAGAAAAAGATAACATTGTGTCTACTAAAGTACTAAATGAAAGGTTAGAGTTGGCAATAGAAATGATAAAAAGATGGATGAGAAATAAAGGATTAAATCTGGCTCTACAGAAAACCGAGGCGGCATGGCTATTGACAAAGAGGACTAACAAGGGAAATGGAAAAATACAGATAAGTGAACAAATAATAACCATAGGGAAAAAAAATTAGTTAAAACCATACCGACCGCTACCTTGATTTGTATTATTTTAACAAAAACGGCAACTTCCCCTTCATCGCTGCTTCTACAAATAATTTGATAATTGATTTATTTTTTTACCAGTACATTTAGAAAGGATTAAATTATAATATGTCAAACATACAAATAAAAAACCACAGAAGACAAAGGAAAAAGGAGCAATAAGCAAAATGAAACCAAAACAATATAGTATTGAGAGAGATGGGCCGGTGGCAGCATGTGTTGCCTCAGCAGATTGCGTGAATTCCACGAAGTTAAAACTAGCCTACCTTAAACAAGTACCACATTAGAGACATAGACTAGGACAAATTAACAACAGGACTTACGCAGAGAAGAAAACCAAAAGGTATTGCCATGCGCTAGTTATTCTCAAAGGCCACTTGTTAAGGCACTTTTTTACGTCCTTAAAAAAAAAGATATTTTTACTCAGTATGGTATAATTAATCACTACAATCTCTATGAGTGGTCATTAGATAATTCTCACTTGATTAGACAAAGACACTTTTAAAATATGTTCAAAGTAACAGAGTGAGGCAAAAAAAATTGCAACCAGCATTATCACCAAGAATTAATGCAAATAACTATTGAAAGTTACTACAAATGAAGCTTTAAGAGTTTGAGCTAATTTATTAATTATTAAATTTTGTTATAATATATTTACATATTTACATTTGTATTTTTTTCTCTACTTGTTGCTATACACAGTTTTCATATGACTGCTGAGCTTTGTTTTCAATTCTTATCTTCTGGTAACAGTTTCTATTTTTTTAATTTGTTTTTTATGTTTCTGCTTTGTTTATTTTTTACATACCAGATCTCGTATGTTTTATTTGTATTTTTTATTTATTTGGTTGTTTTGGTCTTGTTATTATATAATTTTTTTTTGTATATTTTTTAAATTCTTTACAGTTTTTAGTTTTTTTTTAATATTTTTAAATAATTTGTTGTATGTTGCTAATCCATTGCTTAAAATTGTTTTTTTTTACTTTTCTGTCTTTGTTATATGTATGTACATGTATATTGCTTTTTGTAAGTGTTATCTATTTCTTTTTTAATCTTGTTTAAAGATTTGTTTTAATTTAATTTTTTTTATGTAATACATACATTAGTTAACTTTTTTCTATTTCTATTTTTATTTTTTTGTTTTGTTGATTAGTTTGTTTATTTTTCTATTGATGTTATCTTTGATAGTTTATGTATTATTTTTAGCATTTTGTTTTGTTGTCTTTGAATTTTTGGTATATTTGTTTTTGTTGTTTTACCTTATATATTTATTAAATAATTAACTTTACTAAAATATAGTGAGTATTATGTATATACTTTCTGTAGTTTTTTTTGGTATACATTTCCGAGTTATATACACAGTTTCTATTGTTTTGCACTTTTTTTAATATTTTGTTAAATTGATATATTACATTTACTGTTAATATTATTCTTAAGTATTTTGTCTGTTTTGTTCTAGTAATTGGTATGTTATTTATTTTAATTTTTATATCAATATTTTTTGTATTTTTGTCGTACTATTTAATTAATTTTTTAACTTCTCTATTTATGTTTCTTTTTATTATTTATTATACTGGGTGTCAATAATCTACGTGTGTTCTATGGGTAAATTTGTTATTTTAAATATTACCGAGTTGGTTAAAGTAGCAAAGTTGGGCAGCATTTTTAGAAAAACGTAATGTCATTTTTAAATTTGTCATATGTATTCAACTTTTTTAATTATTCTAAAAAAACTAAAAAGTTAATTTTTTTAAAACTTAAATCACTTTTTGTCTATTTACTCTAGAGCAAAAATAAAGAAAATCTATTTTGTAGATATTTTTGCGTAGAATTCCTATAAATTAACAAAAAAGTCATGGCATTTTTGATTTTTGAAATATAAACCAACTTGCTTTTATTTAATGGCAAGCTTAGTTGGCTGTGAGTTTATTGAAAAGCTTATTTTTTTCTGATTTCAAAAATGTGTTTATTATATCTCAATTAATTATTTTTTTCAAAATTTACAAAACACAAGAATAAATTTATAGAACAGTTTTTACGACATATTATAAGAGTGCCTTGGATATAAAAAAAAAAAAATTATCAAAATATTATTTTTTATTTACTCATATTAATTGTTATAAAAATATAGGTTTATTTGTCGGAAAAAAAAAATTATATGTTATTTTGTTACTTTGGTTGTAATTGTGATGTAACAAAAAAACAAATTTAGAGTTTGAAAAATAAACATATTTTAATAAAACAATATCATATACAATAGCTTTATTAACAATCTATCTAAATAATAATTAAAAATACTATAAATTAAATTAATTACTACTACTTCTCGTTTATGACTTTTATCACTTTATGATCTTCTCCTGGCGCGTTTTTTATTTTTAGTTGTTTGATTATATTTTTTTCTCTTGTTTGGTTAAACGTAGTTTTTATTTATATTCTTATGGCTGTTATTGTTTTTCTGTCATCACACTTCTTTATTTTTTTGCCATTTTTTTTCACTGTTGCAAAGTAGTTGTTCAGTTTGTCCGCTATTTCAGTTTTATTTCTATTTTTTGTACGTGGTTTGTTAGTTTTAGCTTTTTTTTATTTTTTCTACTCCCTTCTATATATTGTCACTTTTATTCACGCTTAACTGAATGGATATGTATTATATATTCACTCTAGTGTGGATATGATATGCCGTACCAACCATAAAAACAAAAAATACAATTCACAATGTTTATTTGATTACGTCGCTAAATACAAATAGTTTTTTATTTGTAAAATGTCAAAAATAGATTTAGAACGTCATATTTATTATCTGTTATTATACAATAAAGCTTAAAAACATTTTTATTTAAATATTTTAACAGCATAATTTAACCAAAATTATATGTAGTTCTGAATTTGATAATACCTGAATTTATTTCAATATAAAATAAAGTTAAATGATTAATTGAAAAAATTTAAAATATTTTTTTGATTTTTATCAGTCGTAGAAAAAGTAAGCTGTACAACTCTAGTGGAATGCCCATATCGCACTTAGACGTTTTTGTGCGATATGGGCATACTATCCACTCTTGTTATACAAAATACTATTGTTTTATTTGGCATATTTTTTATGTCTAATCATTGTTTAGCTTGGTTTCTATTTGCTTTTTTCATTTTGTTATTGTAGAAAGCTTTTTTGTTCTTTGATTTAGTCTTTTACTTCTTTTTTATTTTTTTAAATATTTTTTATGTTTAGATTTCTGATGTATTTTATTGTCTTTTGTTTCTTTTATTTTCGTTGTTATTTTCATTGTTTGCTTTTCTGTTTATTTTTGTTATTTTTGTGGTTTGTTTTATTGTATTTTGTAATATTGGTGTTAGGGTGTTAAAATTAAGTAATGTTTTATTATTTGTCTTCAAATTTTTTTATAGTTTATATTGTTGTTTTGTATTTTTTTGTATTCATTTTTTTATCCACTCCGTGATTACGGCTTTGTGGTCTATCAGATCAGCGGTGTTAGTTGTCTTACTTTTGTTTAGCTGTTGTAATGTTTTATGTTTGTTACAACGTGATCTATAATTGTGCCATCTACAATAATTCTAGTTACTTCTTTTTTGTTTATTTTCTTTAAGATACTAGAACTATTTACTACAATTAGGTTTTTGTAGTTGTTTAATATAGAAAGAAGAATAATCCTCTCTTGGGCCGCATATGGAAAACTTCGGGACGTATTCAAAAGCGATCTGCCAGTCTGCTTGAAAAGGAAAGTGTTTGATCAATGTGTATTGCCAGTTATGACCTACGGCACTGAAACCGCAACACTCACCGTCGCAACCGCAAAAAAGCTCCAAATTGCACAACGAAAGATGGAAAGATAGATGCTCGGCGTGTCGCTACGAGACCATATCACAAACGAAGACCTACGCCGAACAACAGGTGTCACAGATGTGGTTGTGCGTATGGCGAGGCTAAAGTTAAACTGGGCTGGACACGTGGCCCGAATGTCAGATGGAAGATGGACCAAGAGACTACTGGAGTGGAGGCCAAGAGCAGATATACGAAGCAGGGGGAGGCCCCCCACAAGATGGACAGACGATATAAAGAGAACAAGAGGAGCCTGGATGCGAGAGGCTCAAGATAGGAGGAAATGGGCAGAAATTGGGGAGGCCTATGTCCAGCAGTGGACGCAAAGGGCGGATTGATGATGATGATGATGAATATAGTGTTATTTAATCTTAGTTCATTATCAGTATTCTATTTTTGGTTTCAGATTTTGTTTATTACTTTTAAAAAGTTATTGTTTCTTGCGGTCTGTAGTTTATATATTGTTGTTATATATATGTTGGTTTTATTAAGTTTGATTGTAAATATTTTAGTATTATTTCTTTTGCTCTTGTTTTTTCAGGTCAACTGCAATGCCCTATTTTTTATTACTTTGTTGTTAAATTTTGCCGCCATGTTTTGTTTATTATTATAATATCTGCGTTGCATAGTTAGGTATTGTTAGTAATTTGTCAAATTTGTTTTATATACTTATACTGGGGTTGTGTATGTATATTTATATTTGGTCCATTTTTGTTATGAGTCGTTATTTATATTTTATTTCTTGGTTTGTTTTTATTTTTCACCTCTATTTGACTAATATATGTAAGATATCAACTAACAATAATAAGAAGAAATAGGAAACATGCTACAAATTAGAACGTGGAATATTTGAAGCACAACGAAGGCAGACAAATTAGAAAGTCTGAGGCTGGAAATGGAAAGGTTAAAAATAGATATTGTAAGAATAAGCGATATCAAATAGAAAGAACAAAGAGATTTTTGGTCAAGGGAATATAGACTTATAAACACAACAGCAGAGAAAAGCTCAAGAGTTTTTGCCAAGTGAACAATAAAATTATAACAATAAAATAAACACAAAACCAACAGACACGATAATAGTGCAAGTATATATGCCAACCACAAGACATGGTGACAAAAAAGTAAAAAATGTTTACAATAAAATAGAAAAGAAAATTTAATTATACTAGAATATTTGAATGCAATAGTAGGTAAAGGCAAAAAAGGTAAAACAGTAAAAAAACATGGATTAGAGAAAAGGAATGATAGAAAAGAAAAATAGTAAAATTTTGTAAAAGAAATAAATTAGTTATCAAAAACACATTTTTAAAAAATCATCAACAAAGACTTATACACATAGAAAATATTTGGAGATATAAGGAGATACCAATTACTATCATAAAACAATATTTTTGAGTACGGTTAAGAGTAAAAAGTTGATGTAATTTAGGGTTACAATTTTAACAGATGATCGGTGCATAGATTTCAAATAAAATAATAATACATTAAATTTGTCGAATTAATCAAAATAGACAAAAAAAGACTATTTTTATTACAGAAAGTTTATTTACCGGCCGATTTTACCAAAAAAATAGTTAATATTAGCCTATTGTAAGGAGAATTAAGACATAAAAATAAATATACAAAGTTTCTTTTAAAGAACAGTTGAGCAATTATTTGCATTTTGTCGTAATGTTAAATAACTTCACTCTCATGCTACTAGATCAAAATTAATGCATTGGATAATTTTTTTGAGGTTGGTGTATACAATTTTTATGTTTTCTGATAAAAATTGTGTGTGTCCGCTTAAAATCTGCACGATAATAAAAAAGTAGTGGTAAAATAGATTTGCGGCATTTTTTGCAAACACACAATTTGTGAAGATGGTTATATTTCCGAAACAAAAGCGACAACATAATATCGTAGAACTGTGAATCTTCTGCAATTGAATTTGTCTATATGCTGTAAGAATTTGAAGATGATCTTATATGTACTTCGCGAGATAATGAAGGTTTAATTTTTTTTTTCATTGTATTGATTTTCTCCAATTTAAAAATAGGAAATATATGGGTATGATACTAAAATTTACACGATGTAAATTTTGGTTTCATACCCAAGGGCTTTAAAGAAACATATGGGTTAGACGTATGACTTTTTTGTATCAACCAGAAGGTAGTAATAAAAAAATTAAGTTTATCTGTACGCGTATTTGACTGAGAACGCGCTTCGTCGGAGATTGAGTTTTGTCTATGAATACCACCTTTAGAAAGTAAAGGACTGTAAGAGCTATCCTGGGGCAAACATAGATAGTGATTATAATTTAATAGTTATGAAAACTGAAGTAAAATATAAGAAACTTAAAGAATTAACAATACAGGAAAGAATAGATATAGATAAGTTAAAACTAGAAGTAGTGCAAAAAAAGTTCAGAAAAAAAGTAGAAATCGTAGCTACAAATAATTATAAAAAAAACACAGAAAGCAAACGAAATGAAATTAAAAATATACTAATCATAACAGCGATAGAAGCATTAAGTACAGCAAAACTTGAAGGGAAAAAAGAATGGATAACACAAGAGATAATTAACATGATACAAAAAAAAACAAAAAATTAAAAAATATAATTAAAAACAGAAGAACTAATAAAATATAAAAAAAAAGAAACAAAATTAATAAAAAATGTAAATTACCCAAAAAAATAGATAAATGCGAAAAAATTGAAATTAAAATAAGAAAAAGGAAAACAGATATAGGTTATAAATAAATTAAACTTAGACAAAGCAAAACAATAAAAGGAATACCTAGTCTTAAGAGTTGTATGAAGATAGACAAGAGATAAACAAGTTAGAAAATTTAGATACAGTAAACAGGTTCACATAATTAGATCAGAGTTCGACACAGCAGTAAATGATTTAAAGAATAACAAAATGAAAGGAATTGATATATCAGATAAAATGATAAAACATGCAGGAGAAAAATTAAAAACAGATTATACAAACTAGTTAAGAATATATATATGAGAAATGAGAAATTTTACAAAATTTCCAGAATAGTATAATATTATCACTTAAAAAAAAACAGGAATTATTTCATGTGAGAACCATAGAACAATTAGCATACTATCACATGTATCTAAAATACTACTAAGAATAATTTATAAGACAAAAGAAATAAAAATTTAAAAATGGCTAAACAAGAACCAATTAGGATTTAGAAAGAATTAAAAAACGCGAGAAGCAATCCTAGTTCTAAAAAAAAATGTATAAAGGAAAGAATAAAAGCAAAAAAAGCATCATAGATAGCATTTGTTGATTTAGAAAGAACTTTTGCCAGGCTTTTGTATTTCGGGTCGGGCAGAGCTTTTGTATTTCGGGCCGGGCCGGGCTGGGCTTTTATATTTCGGGTCTGGCCGGATTGGGATTTTGCATTTTGGGTCAGATATTAAACGTATTTTATGTAATTATTTAGTAATAAAAATAAGATAAAATTTAATTTAATTACAATCCAGCAGCTTTTTGGTATAGAAACGATTACATTCTGTTTATATTTTTTTAATAATTAGTTGTTTTTATGTTTAATTATGCATAATTGATACTTCATAATTTTCACATTGAGACTTCAGGTACATAAAAATGTAACTAAAAAACAATTTATTTAAAGCCGGGTTAAATAACTAGAGTTTAAACAAATAAGGAATATTATTGTGTATTGAATTGTTGCTAACAACAAACAAGATCACGTTTAAAACGGATCGGGTTGGGTTTTGGGATGAGATTTTAAGCCGAGCCGGGCTTTAACAAAATTTAAAACGCCGACCTCTTATACATACCTGTATAATTAAGTTTGCTGATAATATAGCAATACTAGCAGATAATGAGGAGAAACTAAAAAGAGTATTAAATGACATGCAACAAATTTTAACAACTGATTATAACTTGAAAATAAATTTTAAGAAACAAAAATAATGAGGTGTAACCAAAATAAACAAAGCCAGAAATTAAATGTTAAAATAGGAAAAGACAAATTAGAAAAGGTGAGAAACTTCTGTTAATTAGACACCCACATTTTTTTATAACGTTAGACACCCACATATTTATTTACGTCAACGTTTACCTTGTAAACTAAAATTTTATAATTATCTGCACGATCTCATAATATAGTATATAAAAAGCAATCTTATTTGTTTTTAGGTTTTTATTGATGCAATAACAAATAAAATTAAAACGTTATAAAAACCAAATGAGTTTAGTGCATTATTAGCCAAATTTTACAAACATTTCCTTAGACAAGAGATAATAAAACAATCATTTGTTTTAAAACTTGTATCTTGGAAAGGTTTATTTATCTGAATTAGATGAGATAAAACTATCATTTAAATTTAATAAATGATAGATTTTACACTAGTGTTTCAGAGTATGCTCATCATCACTGTGCCTAGCTTCTCACTGGTCGAGGAGACAATAACTATTATATAGTTTATGTATAGAAATGTGTAAGAGTGTGTAAAGAAGGCTGTAGTACAGTTAACACGGACAGGCAACGGCATTTTAGCGCGTTCTATTTGAATCAGATGAGCAGAACAAATTTATCATTTAAATTTAATAAATGATGTAAATTTATTAATAGATTTAATATTTTCTAATTGTATGTTTGTGCATCCTATAACTGATTTAAAAATTTGTAAAATTATCGCAGAAACAGCAATTAAGAGAAGCACAGGGTCTAGTTCCAAATTGTTCAAGTCTTCATCAGTAAATTCCACAATAATTTCTTCGTAGGCTTGTAAATCCACGTTCATCATACCAAGCAAAATGTATGCTTTCTGTTGAAAATATTCCGTTGCAATATTGGGAAGCATTGGAATTTCTACACCATTGTTTATAATAAGAACCTCTACAGGAGGTAAATATGCAACTTCTTCGAAAGACATTGATGTAGTGATGCTTAACGTTGAACTGAATAGTATAAAATTTACTTTAAAACTTATAGGAGTTCTAACCGATTCGTTTGTAAGAGGTCGGATTACAAGAATAATGTGTTCCATACAAAAATCACATAATAATTTTGTCTAAACACAACATACAAAGGGAAAGTGGTTGGAATTGTTTCTCAATAATCCTATTATGATATTTCTGAATGCGCATTTTCTTAATAAATTTGTTGTTGTGTAACAAATTTTTACGACATATGGACCACCATTTCCGATTTTCAAAATATATAGCACTCATACATATACCCATATCAAATTCTCGTATAATTGAATTTGAAAATAATTCATGTGATCCAAACTCCATATTTGTTTTAACTATTATATTGAATACGATGTGTCCATTACATTGTAAATAAAAGTTATTCATTTGATCTTCTCCAAAATAACATTTTTTTTTCAATTGGTGTAAAGTTAAATCCTATACTCTTTGCATTTTGTATAACTAAATGTGCTTCTTTTGTGTTAGTAAATATATCAATATCTTTATAGGAATTTGTTCGGTTTAATAAATATGATGCAAATCCTCCACAAATACATCAGTACCTGGATACACACTTCATTAATTTAAGAACTTGATTTAAAATATTTATATCTTCATTCTTAATTACATTAATGTTTATTAATTTTGATATTAATTTTATATTAATTTTATAAAAATAATTAATGACATCCATTACTACTACTATCTTTTATAATTGAAGTTATATTCAATAGTTAAAATGCAGCTGAGTAACATTATATATAAGTAAAATTGAACACGTGTGACCATGAAAAATTGGTGTGGCCTTGGAGGGCGTAATGGCCATAGCAACGGTCTTGAAAAAAGTGGTGTGGTTATGACCTTGAACACAAGTGACCATGATAAATGGGGTTGGCCTTGGAAGGGTGTGGTGAGTTGGCCTTGAGAGGGCGTGATGGTCTTGAGGAGGCGTGGCCTTGACCTTGAAGGGGCGTGATGGCCTTGAGGAGGCGTGGCCATGGCAATGGCCTTGACCTTGAAAAAAAGTGGTGGGGTTTTTTCGAGCAGCCCCTTTCTTTTACTACTCACAGGTTTAGACAAAATAACAATTAAATATTTCTGCCGTATTAGCACATATAAAAATTATTTACATTAAAAATGTTTTCAATATTGTTAAAATCAGAACTAGTAATTTGGTTACTTAAAGAAAGTAATCCTAAACAGATTGATAATTATCAATCAGTTATTTTTTTAATTAAAAAAGGCGTTTACAATACATGTAAATAACTATTCAAGTAAAAACAATCTTAAGCATAGTTCTCAGCATAGATTTTGTAAAAACAAATTTACGAAAACAGCCATGTTTCAGATTGTACAAACTACCTATAGTCAATTAGATAATATGAAGTGGGTACTAACCTTAATGTTTGATCTTACAGCAGATTTTGACTAAACAAATTATGACTTTTTAAATTAAATTTTATAAGCATAAGAAGCATTATACATAATTAAGCAAAACTTTTTTTAAGTGAGCGTAACATTGTTGTTAAAGCAAATGATCATCAATCACTAAGTAAAAGTATTAGTTATGCAGTGCCAAGAGGTTCAATAGTTGGTTTAATTTATTGTATTACATTTATCTAGTAGATAACAGTATTTTAATGTATGCAGATGACATCATGGTAACAATTGAAATCTACAGTAGAGGAATGTAAACTAATGACATTTCATTATGACACTAAACTAAAATGGGATATAATGATAAATGAAACAGCATCTAAGCTCAATAAATCTGTTTACGCACTTTCGCAACTTAAAAAAATATGATCATATGAAACTATTCGAACTGCCTATTTTGCTTTATTTTATTCTCATATAACTTATAGCATTTTAATATGGGGTGCAAATTCAAACGCTGAAAGAATTTTGAGGATCCAAAAAAAAATTATTAGGATAATGTCCGACGCATCATATACAGAACACTGTAAACCATTATTTATAAAACAAAATATATTAACATGTACATCTCAATAAATATTACAAACTGCATGTTACATAAAGGATAATATTGACAAATACACTCTAAACAAAATGGTACATAATCACAACACCAGAAAGCATCATAAAATACGGATCGAACTAAAAAAACTAAACAAAACAAAAACAATGGCAACTACTCTGGAACCAACATTTTCAATAAAATTGTTACAGAAAAACCACTTATTTAAAACAAAACTGAAAGACATCTTCAACAACGACCGATACACTAGACGAATTTTTCAAAGTTGATCATATTTTTTCATAACCTAGTCAGTGCTTTTAATGTGATTTTTTTAATATGTGTGACGTTTTATTTTAGAAACTTTTATAAAATTTTAATGTGTGTTATATTTGTATTAATATTATATTATGACATAATGTATATATGTAATTTTATCTTTTCTGTAAAATACATATAAACATGAAATAAATCTATCTATCTATCTATCTATCTATGTAACATATTCAGTAAAAAAATACTTGGTGTATGTCAAACAATTAGGTTGTGAATTTGCTCAAAACGTCATCTATTATTTTTATCAATAACATTCAACAACGTTATCTTGATTTAAATTGTAGTAGTCACATTAAAAATTCTAAAGTATCGAAATCAATATAAGCTATACGAAATATAAAATATCTGATACCTGTAAACAATATTAAATCTCTATACTAAGTCTGAAGCAGTCACATGTTGTCGTTTACAACTTGGTAAGTAATCTACGCTCAAAAAGTGATTTAAAGTATGCTTTAAATGTATAAAATGTTTGCTAGTTTTATATAAGCCTTAATACGAGGGACACTGTCAAAGTTTGCGGAAAATGTAAAGCAAAACACAAATTACGTTATGTAAATCACTTTAGAGCTTCTCAAAATATTCTCCTTTAAAATCTGTACATTTTTGCATCCGCTGAAACCAATATTCAAAACAATTTTGCCACTCTATGCGAGGTACCTCCAAAACAAGTGATTTAAATGCTTCAACGGCCTATTTAGGCGATAAAAAACGCTTGCCACGCTTTTTATTTTTGATATGTCGAAATAGAAAAAAGTCATTGGGCAATAAATGAAGCAGCTTGCAGACTGGCAGTCTAACTTGAGTTATGGCACGGCGCTTACGCCAGTCATTTAAGTAAACCAATGGCGTAACTTAAGGTTATTATATTCAATACAATGACTAATACAGATACACTGGCAAGCAATAAATAGAAGTTACTTTAAAATTATGACTTACTTTTGGAATTTTTTGTTTAACTTTATGTTTTTATATTGTAAACTAAAGTAGGCGTTTAATAATTTATTTCCTGACAAATGTTATCTATCTGTCAGTTATTATTACCGTGTTACAACCGTTTATTTTTATAAAACAACATCCTTTTTGTTCTAATTGAAAACCTAAACTTCTTTGTGGTTTTTTTACTTATTGTAAATTTTTTTCTGCAAAACTTTATTCACACGGTGTACAGTACTTAACAGGTCATAATGCCTTTAATCTCTATTGTTGTGGTAAGAATTATAGCGTCGATTGGAGATTGGCAAGGAAAACGTGAAACTGCAAAGATTGTTGGTAAAAACCTTTGTGCTGTACAAAAGGTGTACCAGCGTTACTTGATTACTCTCCTGATAACTAAAAGATCAGAATCGGGGCAAAAATTACCACAATCAGAGATTGACTGTTTTTTGGTGCCCACAAGTTTGCGGAATAGAACAGCATCTGCAGTTTATCTACGAAATCAATTCCATGAAGTTAGAGATGTAAATGTTAGAGAATGGACCTTTAAAAAAAGGCTTTGGGCTGCTGGATTGTTTTGTAAAAAGATGGCTACAGGTCCACCTTTACAACGCCGACATTGTGTTGCAAGATTGGCTTTTGTCCAAAAATAGTGGGCATGGAATAATGAGAACTGGAGCAGGGTACTGTTTGCAAATGAGTAGCGTTTTTGCCTCAAGGGATCAGTTTGTATTGATAAACAACTTTTATTTGGCAGTGGGTCGGTTATGGTTTGGGTAAGAATTTTTACCGAAGCATGCAGAGAGTTGGTTTTTATAGAAAATAGCTCCTTGACAGCTCACAAATACTTTATGAAGGTTCTCGAAAATTATATTATGCCTTTCATGACAACTATACCTTAGTATCAGGGGTGGATAGAAGAACTAAAACACAGCTTAAGGAAACAAAAGAGCAAACAAATTTTGATAGGAAGCGATTTCAACGCAAAAGCTGGGGAAGAACCAAGTGCGACAGGAGAAGCCAAATTCTTGAGGAGATGATAGCAGCCGTAAATCTTACAATATGTAACTACCAAGAGATAAACCAACGTTTGTAAAAGGAAGATCTAAATCACACATTGACATTACCATAGCAACATGGGAAACGGCTAGAGTAGTAAGGGGCAGGACAGTGACAAAAGAAGAATCGCTGAGTTTACATAAGTACATACAATACAGTACAAACAAAAAAGGGAAAAAAGAAGACAAAAGAGAAGGAAAATGGAACATAAGAAAGATGAACAAAGAAAAGATAAATAGAGCTATGGAAGCAGAGGAAGTGACTGAAAACGAGAACATAAAGGAAAGATGCAAAGGTACTCGGAAAACTTAAGGAAGGCTGCGTAAGAATCAATTCCCAGATACAGAAAAGGAGGAAGAAGATGACCGTACTGGTGGTACAAAGAGGTCAAAGAAAGCAGGAAGAAACTAATACAAACAGCAAAAAAAGTCAAAAGACAAAGAATAAGGGGAGAAGGTTTTGATAAAACTGAAAAAAAAAAACTGAAAATTTACAGAAACGCTTTAAAAGAAGCAATCAAGGACAGTAAGAAAATATGCTGGAAAGAAATGTTAGAATCCATAGACAAGGATCTCTGGAGCAAACCAAACAAAATAGTAATGAATAAATTAAGAGGAATAACACTGCCTTCATGCTTTAAGGAAGAAGAAAATGAAGTAGTAATCATTGAAAAAATGTTTTCTACTGGAGGAATAGTAAAAGAACCAGCAGGAATTGCTGACAAAACAGAAGCAGCCCCTGCAACAGTGCAGGAGATAAAACAGAGTATAAGGGAACTACTTAATAATAAGACACCAGGTTCAGACAAGAAAACATCAAAGAATGTGAAAACAGCGTTAGAGGGAAATGAGAAAGAGATAACACAAATAATAAACAGATGTCTGAAGGAAGAAATTTTTCCGGCTTGCTGGATAGATGCAAACTTAGTACTAATTAAGAAAAAAATAGAAAACAGGCAAAACAACTACGTATAGACCAATATGCCTGATCAACACATTAGCGAAAATTATTAAAAAAATAATCGTGACTAGAATTGAACAGAAAATAGAAGAAAAAGGAAAATGGAAACAGAAACATTATGGATTTACAAAGGAAAGAACAACTCTAAAAACCATTGAAAAGGTAAAAGCCATAGCAAAAAAAGCAAACGGTAGACCATACAGAAAAAGACAACACTGAGTCATAATAACGCTAGTTATACAAAATGCGTTAAACAGCATATTATGGAAAGCAATTATAGAAACAGCAAAATTAAAGAAAACTAACAAATAAAACTACTAAGATAATATAGAGTTACCTTCAGGAGAGAAATCTACTGACTAAAAATAAAAAAATTAGGCGGACTAGAGGGGTACCACAGGGTTCTACACTAAGTCTTAAACTATGAAATTTAGTTTATAATCAGCTACTCAGAATGCGGTTGCCGGAAGGAGTGACAATAACGGCATTTGATATAGAAGTATTAAATGAATGATTAGAGTTGGCAATAGAGATGATAAAGAGATGGATAAGAAATAAAAAGTTAGATTTGGCTCCGCAGAAAACCGAGGCGCATGACTATCAACAAAGAGGACAAACAGGGAAAATGGAAAAGTACAGATAAGTGAACAAATAATAACCAAAGTGAAAAAAATTAAATACTTTGGAGTTACACTTGAAGCAAAGAAATGGAATAAACAGGTTAAGAAAGCGGTAAAACACACACTACCCGCAGATTTGATGGTAGAAGAAAGATTAGGTATTAAGAAAATGGTAAATGAAAAAACTAATAAGCAAGAAGCAAAGAAACAAGCGAGAGAAAATATAATAGAAAAATGGCAAAGACAGTGGAAAGAAAGAAAAAATGGACAAGGAAACTAATACCAGGGTAGTGAAAAAACCGGAGACTTGTTATTATACAACACAACTACTTACCGGACATGAATCCTTTGGAAAGTACTTACAAAAAATCAATAAGTTGGAGAAAGAAAAAAAATGTATATTTTGTCAAGAGAACACGCATGACGATGCAGAACCTACGCTAGTAGAAAGCAAAACGTAGGAGGAAGATAGGAAAACAATAGAAAAGGTATTAGAAAACAAAATAGACAAATCAACAGTTATTAAAATATGTGACGAAAACAAATGGAAAACACTAAGAAACTATGCAACGACAATACTGAAGAAAAAGATAGAAAAGTTTGAAGCTTTGAGACATAAGTAAACCAAAATGGAAGAAAACACACAAGTTAAAAGCAACAAAAAACAAAAAAAAGGAGGAGCAAAAAACTAAATAGAAGCAAAAAACTATGGAAAAAAGTGATAAAAACAAAAGAAACAATGAAAGTCATAACAATTATGCCTGCCAAGCAATGGAAAGTGAACAGAGAAACAAAAGAAGAACATATACTGAAACATTAGTACCAATAAAAATTGCAAAAATAAGAAGAAAAAGGAGAAAACTGCTCAAGAAAAATATGTTGACGGAATTGACTAAATCATTTCCAAACAGAAATACGCCATGTCATGAAACTTTCGAAATGGTCAGAGTATATCTGGCAACCAAGAGACACAAAGAACTAATCCCAAATAGAAATTCAAAAATCTCACTAAAAGTTAAACTGGCAAATGAAGGACTACCAAGAACTAAGAACAACGCAAATATCTAAGCTAAATAACTCAAGAATGGGAGAAAGGAGAGGAAAATGCTAATGTAGAAAGTAAGGCAGAAAAAATAAGGTATAAGGAGAGATAAGACGGAGATAGCAGGTGTTGCCGCAGCAGACTGCAAGAATTCCGCGAGGCCAAAACCAACCCAAACTAGAAACAATTACTAGGACAAATTAACAGCAAGACTTACGCAGAGAAAAAAACCGAAAACTATTGCCAAGCGTTAGTTATTCTCAATGGCCACTTGTTGGGATCAACACCTCCCCATTTTTTTTTCGAAAAAACGCTAGATTTTACACTTAGCCAGAGTTGTCGGCAATTATCTGTATAAAATGAGAATTTTGCGGTTTGATTGGCCAGCTCTCAGCCCGGACATGAATTCTATAGAACACGTATGAGATGAGTTAAGACAACGTATCTGACAGCATACACTTGCTCTAAGAACTGCTCAGGAACTAAGACAGTTGCTATAACAGGAATAAAATAATATCAACAAAAATGTGATCTTTAATTTAATTTAAAGTGTTTTTTGACAACTTGAAGCAGTCATTAATGCAAGATACCGCCTCTATTCGGTATTAGTTATAAATTTTTTTTTATATATTTTGTTTCATATTATTATATAAGAACAAAAATTCGAATTTTGTCTGAACTGTAAATTTATGATATTTCCAAAATACGCAATAAAAACAATAAATATGCTTTACAATTCAACATTAAATTTTTAATTTTGTGTGCAAAATACAGTACAGTTTGCTAACATAAGGTTAAAACAAAAAAAATTAAAACTAATTTATAATTTTAAAGTAACCTCTAATTTTTGCTCGCCTGTTTATTACAAATCAACAAAAAGAAGAACGTGCAAAATGCAAAAAGAAAATGTTAGATGCAAGTATTTAATTTCAGTCTCTTGACGTTGAGTACACTGATCCAAAGAGAAGACATGTGTACGTTTGGATGCCTATATAATTTTGTTACGCAAGTTGTGTCAATTTGATTTTTGTAAAACTATATTTAAACAAAATATAATCATGATTATAAGACTAAACACAAAAATAGATTAAGATATCTGATTCTAAAATATTCAAGTTTAAGAAAAAAACTTGCTTAAAATTACACAATAATCTACCTAACAACATAAAACTTAAAAACTTACTTAATTATATTCAAAAGAAAGATTTTCAACTTATTGTGTGATCTTGGGTCATATTCAATTGACGATTATATTGATTTTTCAAATTAATTATTATGCACTATTTTTGACCTTATTTTATGTATTATGCAAAATATATACTGGTATGTAATGTATTTACATAGAATAAAAATATATTACTATTATTATTATTATTACCAGCAAGATACTTGAGCAGTTTATTGGTACATTTAAAAATCAAACAAAATCTCTTGCCAAACCATGTAGCAAAATTCTGCATAATAAAACAGAAAAAACAAATCAAATACAATTATTAATAATACCAGAAACGACACTTGAAAATATTGAAAAAAATATCATGTCTATGAACCCTGCAAAACCTGCAGGTCACAACGGAATTAAAATAAAAGACCTCATAGATACCGTAAAGGAAATAAAAAAGCCAATGACCAAATTTATCAATCTAACCATCAAACAAAAGAAGATACCAAATGTTTTAAAAAAAGCAATCCTGCGTCCCATCTATAAGTCAGGAAAAAGAAACAGTCTTAAGAACTACAGACCGATCTATACTACCAACTGTATCAAAAGTATTAGAAAGATACATGAAAAAAACATTAACAGTGTATTTGGAAAAAAATAAATTAATAGACATCAATCAATGTAGATATCAGAAATCAAAACACAATCCAACTACTTGAGAAATTCACATATACAGTTAACCAAGCATTGGATAAGAACATGCAAGCTTTGTGCTTATTCGTCAACTTTTTAAAAGCATTTGTTACTTTTGCCATAATATTTTAATAAATATTTTAGAACATAATGGAATTAAAGGAAAAACTAAAAAATTGTTTAAAAACTATTTAGACAATCAAAAGTTTCAGGGTAAAATAAGTGGCAAACTGGGCGAAGATATAATTATTGATAGGGGTGTGCCCCAAGGCAGTATTGGGACCAATATTTTATCTGTTATAAGTAAACGACGTTGTATCATGCTTTAAAAATTTCAAATACTTTTTATACGCTGATGACACATTAATTGTATCGATCCACAAAAATTTACAACAAGCGTTAAAAAATATGCAAAGACAATTTAAACAGTTTAAAAAATGGGCTCACGACAAAGGACTCATTATCAACAACAAAAAAACAAAGTTGGTTCATTTAGTATTACCACATCAAAAAAGAAGAACAAATCAACTTGGTTTTTCATGAATCCAAATATTTACACAGAGTTCAAATATCTGACAACTGTGATTGCCACGAGAAAATAGAAGTTGTGGAAAAGCAGTATCTTGGATTATGGATAGACTAAGATCTGAGCTGAAAACCACACAAATACTGGAACAAACTATGACAACAATATATCGAGCACTTCCAGAATCTATAATTACGTATGGAATAACTGTGTACGGTCAAGCGTCCGATTATATTATTGAAAGACTCCAAAAAACACAAAACCGAGTAATAAAAAATCTACGCAATTATTCAATTAAAGATCTATACAAAGAGCTATTAACTATTAAACAACTTTTTAAACTCAGAATTATAATGAACAACATAAAAGAAAAAGACACATGGACTAAAGTAAACTATTGCAAAGATACAAGGAGAAATGTAGCTGGAAAATTTATAGTAGAAAGTCATAACAATAAATATGGAAAAAGAAGAAAAGAAGTAGCCCTACAATCGTAGTTCAATGAAATTCCAAAATGAAGTCTTAAGAACAAATTCAATAGAACTGTTTAAACCAAAAATTAAAATCTGGATAAAAGATCATCTATAAAATGACCGATTAACACATATACTAATAGTGCACAATTATTGCCACTGACAAGCCAATCTGGCTTAGTGGCACTTAGAAATAAAACATTAAACATGAGTAGAACATCGAGAGTGTTGGTTTATAGTGGGTACACTTTTTCAGAATAAGAGGAAGACTCCTTCACTCCGTCCTTAAATGGATTTTCCACCGCCAAGAAAAAAAAAATTATAAGTAACAAATCCATTGCAAAAAACGCTGCATTACTTTGTTGGTCACCCATTCAAGTCTAGGCCGCTGGCTGTTGCTGAACTTTTGTTAGCGCTGTTAATTATCATAGATACAGTTACATGTATAAAATGTAACTCTGTATACCGTAAAAACTATCGTCACTAAACATTATAATTATAAAATTATGAAAAAATTAAATGCAGTCATCAGAAAAAAATATAGAAATGCTTCTGGTGAGAATAAATTAGATGACAAAAAAATTGCTAAATTTCTAGAAAAAATTAACCGTATACTTTCAACATAAAAAAAAATCACAAAATGTTTTACAGAAACTAATATTGAAATAGAAAATAAACTCAAATACTACTTATTGATAAACCGTTTATCCAACTAACACAGTTTATAAATTTTGTTTTTTATATAATTGATGCAACACACAGTCGTCAACCTCTCAACCACCACACTGTGATTCAACGTTGTGTTTTAATTAACTTAACACTAATTTATTTAAGGAAAGGCCGTATCTTGTCTTTTTGCATTAGCACGCTATTTATACAGACCACTATCGTTCTCACTTTTTTTTCTATAAATTAAACTTGTACACAATTATTAATACATTTAGTGCACTTAACAAATATATATCTTTCTATCATAGGACCAACTAGTCGCAATGCTAAAATCTTTATAATTATTATATTCATTTAATTAACAACATATCTAAGTTATAAATTGATATTACAAAATGTAATGTACCTTGCATACAATTTTAAAGCTTAAACGGTCATTGTAAGTTTGACAATCTTATGTACCTCAAACCTGAGTGCACAAAGCATGCCCTTAACGTATAAGACCTTACGTCAGTAACTTTAATTCTGGCAGCGTACCTGGCCCGCTACAACTGTCCTCAATGTAATTTGTTTTACACACCTCCAAAACTTTCTTCAGCTCATGCATGAATAACCTCAAACAATGCTAACAAAACAAAACAGTTTGCTATAAGTACTGCGGAAGAAAACACCAACATCTTCCAAGCAAATGAAAGACAAGCGTGATTATTACTACGAAAAATTAAAGCAACGTTCCAATAGAAGATATCATAAAGTATGTAAGTGACAAATGCAACAATGCAAATGTTCAAGTAAATTTTGTTGCTGTATTGGAAAACAGTCAATCAGTTTGTATTAAAATTAATTTTTAATATATAATATTATTTTTAGAATCTACTTGAAATAATAATCATTTTTATTGCAAGAGAAAAAAAAATGAAGTAGTTAGTATTGCTGCTATAAATATACAAGTCATCAAAACAAAACTTAATTAATTTATTTTATTTGAATACGGGCAAATGAAAATGCATAAATTTATTAGATTTTAAGTTAATAGATTGTGATTGCAGCAAACAACTAAAAACGTTGATGAATTGCCATGTTTGCAAACAGTCTAAAGTTGTCAAAATTTGTGGTAGAAATGGATTTTAAGATATATCAATGAAGATAGCTAAAATGCTAGTCAATTTTTTTAATGAAATCTACTTAAAACGAAGCACAAATAAGATTATTTCAAATAATACGTTAAATTTTATTAATTTAACAGTCTTATTAAAATATACACTGATGTGAACGGAACTACATCTAAAATAGCCATAGACTATATAATAACAAATATTCCAGCTGTTTTCTACGGCTGTAAAATGTCTGGTAAAGCAATTTCTGGCTATCTGAGTATTATACTTTCAATTAATAATAAAACTGATATTTCAAATAACAATAAATATATAAAATGTGTAAGAAAATATAGAACAAATAATTTACATACTTTGCACCAGTGCATCATTTAATGGATCTAGATAAGGCATTTTATTATTTTGAAAAATTTATGAACTATTGTCTAGAGAGATCTTCTAAGAATATGGTTATTTAAAATGTAAAATGTATTAATTGAATAACTCTTGAATTAATACAAAAAAAAATTGTTTTGGATTAGCAATAATTTAGATCATTTTCAGTTGAAAGAATTGTATACAATTATAAACTCAACAAAATATGTAAACTCGGTGTATTTATAATTCCAAATCTCACATAGAATAAACATTTTAATTAATACAAAACGTTTTTTGCATATTTTGCAATATCACAGTTAAAACAAACATTTATTAATATTAGCACTATATTAAATATATATTACGCACGGGATATAAATCCCATCTATCGTTCAATATTTTAATATGAGGACGTGTACCTGATCTACAGAAAGTATTTGTACTGCAGAAAAAAAATTAGATTGATTAAAGAATGTTATACATTTCTTTACAAACAATATGATTTGTAAAAAAAAAATTAAATTTGTATTTATCTCTGGTTAGTAGGCATACTTACGATCTATATGTGGGCCCTATTAGCAAGTAATGTGCACAGTACACGTCTTTATAAAAATCACATTTTTACACGGGCTTAAAACTCTTTAACAATCTAGATCAAAATATAAAAATAACAAATAAATAATTGTTTAAAAATCAAGGTCAATCAAGGATTATGTTACACCATTAATTAGCTTTTGCATCTAAAGTTTATTTATATTATTTAAGCCTCAATATTTGAATTTAATTTTGTTATGTATATTTGTACTTTTACTTATTAACTAATTATTTAAGTGATGTTTTAGTAGTCGCTGCGATTTCATACGCCAATTCAAATTTAGAAAAATTATGTTATTTTCTATTCACTAAATATATCTCCAACTAAACTAAAATTCAGCTTACTCGTATCCAAAACTGTTTGAGATAACATTATATTTGATCTCCGACTATTAGTACAGACACCAGTTAACAATTACAACTTTTTTTAATTGGTTATACTATAAACTGCATAAGTTTGATTAGAAGTTACTATGCATCAATCACAAAAATGTTTGACATGCATAAACAAACAATAACAAAACTAACTAAGTTATTCAAAATATTTTACCTCAACAATCTCAAATTTTATAATCTAAAATTTATTGTTATATACTAATGAAATATTTAAATAATATTATATGAGAATACGTAAATATACGCAAAAATTGTAATAATGTGCAAAATCATAATAAAAATATTATGAAATAGATGTTTTGTCTTAAAATATACTAGAGATAGTAATAAACAAACTTGACGTCATATGATACATTTTGTTACGTAGGAAAATTAAATTTAATCTGCATATTTGTTTATATTCTCAGAAACTAATAACGAGGGTACGTGTGTAATTTAATACATTTACGTAATATCAGTAATTTTAAATATATTTAACTTAATAAAACATTACACACATATATATAATGGCGACTATAAAGACCAATAATAGCTTGTAGCAATATTAATGGCATCAAAACAACTAAATAACTTCTTAAGTACCTCCCATTTCTTCAGATCATTGCACAACTACCTCTTTGGATTGGATTTTGCTAAAAATAATATTATAAAAAATGAACTGGTTATAAAGTAATTTTAGACTTCCCAGTTAAGATGCAAGTCATCATACATTTATCTGGAAACAAATTTAAATTCAATTCAAAAGTAAACAAAATAAGCATTCAATTTGTAATGCACCCTTAGCATTTTTCAAGAACTTCCATAACTGGTACATATCTGTTTTAGATGGTTAGATTTTTGAAATAAAATTATTTAAATTCATGTTTTTTATATGTTTTGGAAAAAAATGTTAACAATTTAATTAATTGCATATACATACATTAAAATATTTACATACATCTCCAGTGTTTACAACCTAATCTCATTATGTAAGCAATCCGAAACTAGTTTAAAATATTTTGCATACTCAGCAACTAGTTAATGCAGTAATTATAATTTCTATAGCAATTAACGTTCAATTTGTAGAACAAATTGCAAAATCATCATAAATAGAAATTATTTTATTACTGGTTTTTTTGTTTATAATTAATGTTTTTACTTACGGTTATAATTTAATAAACACATTCTTTCAGAATACATCAGTACCATTATTTTAAACTAAAACACATATATGCATACCAAATAACCAAATACTTACTAAAATATTGTTTTATATAGATAACTGTTTTGTCATTCATATTAAACTATATCACAAAAGAAATAAAATTCTTTTAAATATTTTTTTCTTCTATGCCGAATAAATATTTATTAAAATTAAAAATAATTTTATTTTGACATATATAATAAATAAAAGCAGCAATTTAAAACTTAATTATGTTAATTAATGAATACTGCCAATTAAAAGCAAGCAAAATTTAAATATTGGTTAATAGCAATCGAATTACACTGATAATAGCACAAAAACAAATATTACAAAATTAATACGATATACATATATGTATTTTGTCATTTAAACTGCAGGATTATTTTCACTTAATAATAATTAAATTAAAAATTAAAAAAAATGACAAGATAATTGATTAAATTACTGAACAATATTATTTATTGTTTCAAAATTAAATCACAAATTAATAGTTTTAAGCTTTTCTAATTTAATTTAATTTATTTATTTATTCAATTGCTTTTTTACCTTTTGGTAATTTTCTTCCCATCTTTGGCTATCTTTGGCTATCTCTTTTATTTCTTTCCACGTGTTCCCTTTTCTTGTAGCTTCTTCCTTTATTGCACTGTTTTATTCTTTTTTGGGTCTTCTTCTTTTCTGTTTTAATGTTACTCTTGTCTCATAAATTTTTTAGTGTTTCTTTCTTCACTCATTCTTCTGATATGTCCATACCATCTCATTTGAGTTTCAATAATTTTTTCTTGTATTGGTTTTATATTTAAATTTGTCCTATATGTCTCGTTCCTTATTTTATCATTTCTTGTTTTGTTTTCGATTTTCCTAAGAAATCTCATCTCTATAGCATTTATTCTTTCTATTTGTTTTCTTGTCATCGTCCATGTTTTGCTACTATATGTTAATGTTTGTCTGATTACTTTTTTTACAATTTCTGTTTTTGTAGCTTTTGATATTTCTTTACTGTTAAAGAAAGTGTTTTTTAACATGTTATATATTTTTGCTGTTTATTCTATTTTGTTCTCTATCACTTTGTCTAGTTTTTTGTTGCTTTGTATTATTGTTCCTAAGTATCTGTATTGTTTAACCTGTTCTATTTTTCTTTTTTTATTTTTATTTTGTGATTCAGTTTTTCTTTTGAAATTATTATGGTCTTTGTTTTTTTTATAGTTTATTTTCATGTTTATTTTCTTTAGTTGCTCCTCTATTATTTCCATGTTGTGTTGTAGCTCTTCTTCGTCTCAGCTATCACTGCCTAATCATATATCTTATTTTTACCATTTTTTTTTTTCTTTGTTTGTTTTATTGCCCTGTCTAGCACAAGTGAGAAAAACAATGCGCTTAACACACGTCTTTGCTTTACACCTTTTTTTGTTTGGAATTCTTTTGATTTTTCTGTGTACATGTTTTTAATTACGTTTATTATTTTCTTCTTAATTTCTTTCTCTCTTCTAGTTCTTTCCATATGTCTTCTTTCTTGATTCTGTCGACTGTCTTTTCAAGATCAACAAAATATACGTGCATCATTTTCTCACTTAATTATCTTATTATAAATATTAGATTCTGTGTGCTTTTTCTTCTTTTAAATTCACATTGGCTGTTTTCTATTGTCGTTTCAAGTTTGTCTCTCATTCTTTTTTCAATCATTCTTGTGAATATTTTGCTTGGTATGCTCGTTAGTATAATTCCTCTATAGTTTTCACATTTCCTTCTATCTCTTTTTTTATGTATAAGTAGAATTATTTCTTTATTCCATTCCTTTGGGGTTATTCCATTTCTGATTATGTTGTTTATTAATTCCGTTATTTGTGTAATTTCCTCATCTCCCATGTATTTCTTTATTTTTAGCGTTATTTCATCTGTTCCCGGTGCCTTCCCGTTTTTTAATTTTTTAATTGCTTCTATTACTTTGTCTGTTTTAATTTCTCCTATTTCTTCTGTTCTTCTGTCTTGTAGCAATTCTTCATCTTTATCTTCTTTTGTTTTGTTTTTTTTTTTGCTTCTTGTTTTGTTAGTTCTTAGAAGTAGCCTTTATCTTTTTATTATCTCATCTTCTTCCGTTATTATTTTATCATTTTTATCTTTTATGTTCATCATATTGTATTCTGTTTTTGTTTTAGATTTTTTAACGTTCTGTAGAATAGATTTTGGTTTCGGTTAAAATTTTCATTCATTTCATTTCCAAATTTTATGATTATATCTTTGCATCTTTTATATTTTTTGTTGTTTTATTTGTAGTTCTTTGTCTTTTTTGTCATCTTTTTTTGTTTTTTTGATTTATAAGTATCTTTTTCAATTTTTGTTGTCCTTTATTTCTTTTTTGACTTTTTTTGTCCACCAATTAAATTTTTTAGTATCTTTGTTTACTATTTTTGCTAATACACGGCTTTTTTTTTGCAGCTTCTATGATAATTTGTTTAAAAAAAATTTTTTTCCTTCTATGGTCGTTTTTTTTTTCCTCTGATTTTTTTTGTAGTATCTCTTGGTATGCCACTTGTATTTGTTCTTTTTTTAGTTTGTATGTTTTTATTTTTATCTTAACTTTTTCTTTCTTTTGTCTGGTTTAAGTTTTGCTTTCCATTTCATGTCCATTTGTAATAAATGATGATTGCTTCCTATTTTTGCCTGTCTTGTTACTCTTACATTCTTTATCTTGTTCCAGTTATTTCTGTTAACAAAGTAGTAGTCAATGATTGATTTTTTGTTTCTAGTTGGTTGTGTTCTTGTGTATTTGTGAACTTCCTTGTGTTTGATTTTGGTGTTTGTTATTACTAGATTGTTTTTAATGCATTCTTTTCTTATTGCTTCTTCTATTTCCTTGTTTTGATTTTCTACTCTTTTATTCAGGTTTCCTAGTATCATTATGTTTTCTGATCCCTCGTCTATTTTTTCTTGAAATTTTGTATAGAAGCTGTCTTTCATGATCCATGTTTTGTTCTCTACTGGCTTTATTTCTACTGTCATAGTTCTTTTATTATATATATGTTTTTCTCTTATTGTATCTTTTATCCTTTCCGGAGCTAATATCATTCCTACTCCTCCAACTAGTATCCTTTATGTATTCTTACTATTCCCTGCTTTTTTTTTTGTTTCAGTTATTCGTAGTATTTCTATATTTTGGATTATCATTTCTTCTACCAGTTCAGCTTTTTTTCCCATTCGTATCCTTTCATGTTCCCATTTTTTCTTTTTTATTTTTCTCTTTTTTTTTGTAGTTTTGCTATTTATGTTCCTTTTCTTTATATTCTTTCTTATGTTTTCCTATTAGTTTTTTGGATCTTCCACTTTTTCTAAACCTTTTATTTTTTTATTCAATCTATATTTTTTTTCGTCAATTATTAACTTTTGGTAACTTATTCTTACCCTCTTGCCAATTGCTTTTTCTTTTCTTGCTATGTCTCTAATTTCTTTTTGTACGTATATTTCATGTGTTAGGTCATTGTCAATGTAAATTTTGGTCTCTTTTAGATTTCTTTTGGCTTTCAATATTTGTTGTTTTGTTTCTTTATTATGTTTCAGCTTCGACTCTTAATATTTGTTTTTTTTTATGTATTAGATGAGGTTTTTCTTTCAAGAAGTTCACTACTTTGATTTGTTCTTCATTTTTATTTGTTTTTATGCCTGTTTATTATGTTATTTCTTTTTTTCTGTCTTTTTTCTTTTTTAGCTTTGTTTTCTAGATTTTCAATTTTTTGTATCATCTGTATTTTTTTGCTTCTTTATTTCTTTCTTTAGATCTCTAATCTCTTTTTTTAGTTTTTTAGTGTTTTTTGCCATCTCCTTCATTAATTCTTTGAACATGCTCTTTAGTTCCTTTTCCTTATAATTTAATAATAATAATTATTATAAAAAATAAACATTTAGAAAATATAATTCCAAAAATATCCCGTTCCTACTACTTCTTAAAGTACTCACCTTTGCTTTCGGATTTTTAATCGGCAGTATCATTGTTTGCGCTATGATATTGTCTGAAGTAACATGATTTTGGGTAACTTTTTTTTTAAATAAATAGTTATTATGGTATTATACATAATAATAATTAGTTTAAATTATTAATAACATAATTCATAATAAATTCTACGTAAATCAATCCTTTTGCAGTTCTATTTAGAAGAAACATAAGCATTTTGTTTATTTTCAGTTTTATAACTTATTATTAATATTTCATTTGCCTAATCAAATGCATTAATTATTGTTTAAAAATCATTTTTTTTTTGTAAAATCTAATTTTGGCTATATTCTAAGTCATACTCTGTATATAGGCCACAAAATCCAAAAAAAAACTAGTTTTTAGTCTTAGTGATCTAGGCAAAAAGAAGAATTTTTGTAATTTTAGTTAAACGCCAAAATTAAAGTAGTTTAATGTGAAATAATAAAAAAATTGTTTTTTTGTGTTTAGGTTTTTAAAGATCTAAAACTCAAGAAACTGCAACAATAGCGCAAAAATGTACATTTTTTAACAATATATTCAAAAATATAAAAAAAATTAATTCTGTGAAATATTTTACATAGAAAATAGTTTGTGTCGGCTCATCGGCCGTAGAAAAGTCGAGTTAAATGCTTTAAAAATTAATTATTTTTTACAAGAATATATAAAAGATGCTTCAAATTGACGACCGTGCTTTTGGAATTTGATTTGAGAAGCTAAATAAAATTGAAAATTAAGAGTAGACATTTTTTTCATTTATCTCTTGTTATAGAGTTATTAATAAAAATATAAATAATAGCATTTTCTAAGACTACTACACAATTTTTATTAATTTATTTTGTTAAGTCTAGTGACATAATTGTCAGATTTGACATTTAATTGTGTAACATAATCTAATTATTTTAGAATTTATAAATCGTTCTGTAATATTGAAGTATTTTGGGTTTGTGGGTTTAAAATGAAATTATAATACTGTAATCGAGATTATGTAATAGTTTTCAAATTGTCGGCACCCCGATGCAAAAACTATAAGAAGGATAGAACAAAGATTGCTGAAAACAGGTAATTTAAATTCTTGCAAAAATCAGACAAGACGTCAATCTACACTAATGGTCTATCAAGAAAAGCATATTCACGAATTTGTTGATTTGAAACTAAATACAAGCGTTTTAATTGTGTCAAACTTATATCCAAAAAAACACTGTTCACAGGTTATTGAGGAGAAATGAATAGCATCTATTTAGGCCTCAAAAAATTTAAGTTTTGCAAGACGGGAGTTTTGAGTTCAATTTTGTAGATGGTTTTTGCATAGCGTTAACAATGATCTACATTTTATTAATAACTTTTTGTGGAGTGATGAGTCTATACATACTGAAACAGGTATTATAAATTTTCATAACCATACCATAGACAACAATATCATTGAGTGGGTTGAACAATATACTTACCTCACACTATTAAATTAGAGAATTTAAATTAGACGGCAGAAACCACTTGATGCAATGGCCTTACATGAGCAGCGTTTGACAAACTCTAGCACATCTTAGGGCCAGTATTACAATAGTGGTTTAAACTGTAAGTTTACTAACTGCTAGTTAAAATTTAAATCGCTAGTTAGTGGGAACGCGTATTACAATTTTCTTATATTTTATGTCAACAAAGTATCTAAAATTTTAACCTATAAATTGACGCGTCAAAAAATTGACATTAAACTTTTATATAATAAATAGGTATATTGAATATCTAACAACAAAATTGCAAATTAATAAATATGGATAACTACTTATAAATATAGGTAAGTTTCCAGTAATCACTATTAATATAATAGACCCATTTCTTATAAGTAATAACTGTCATAACTCACATAATTTAAGGTTATTTAAACTGCTAGTTAAATCGTTAATTGCCCATATCCGCCAGTTAGCTATCCAGATATTTTAATCCACAGTTAGCATTAATCCACGTATGTGTGAGTTAAACCACTATTGTAATTTCGGCCCTTAGAAAACAAAACCATAACAATAAATCTCAAAAGCAAAGTCTACAACATTTACGTATTACCTGTAGCTACATATGGGTTCAAAACATTGAACCTCACAAAAAATAGTTTTAACCGACTAAGAACAACACAAAAAAATGCTGAAAATATCACTAAACGACAAAATTTGAAACGAGAAAAAGAAGTCAAGAGTAACTGACTAAGTCTAGCATATAGCCAGTAGACGCTTAAAACCACACAATGGCGTACAAGAACAACAACCAGAAGTAGAGGCCGACCCTAAAGAAAGTGGCTAGACAACACTAAAGCTGCCGCTGGTAGACGGTAGTATCAGACCTATGTCTAAGAGTAAAAAAAAAATCAATAATAATATATTTGGTCTATGCATTCTACCAAACCGACTTAAACAAAGTCTTGTATCTACAATTTTTAAATAAAAATTTACCTCTTTTTTTGAGAAAGTTTTATTAGCAGGTAGATTGTTTGTTTTGGTATGATGATGCAGCGGCGCATTATGAAATACCAGCAAGAAAAACCCTAAATAAAAGAAATCTAGGAGAGTAAATTGGAAAAGATAGACCATGGCTTCTTACATCTTCGGATCTGAATCAGTTAAAAAAATTTTTCTGATGCTATTTAAAAGAACAAATTTACCGCAAACCTGTTCTAAATCCTAAAGATGTATGTTTATTTTTAGTATATTATGTAATACAGCCCTCTAGTCATTATTAATTATTTATTTATTTATTTAATTGCTTTTCTACCTTTTGGTGTAAGGCGTACATTTTATTAATTTGTGTAATAATATTTGCGTCATTTTTTCCTATCCTTTGCTATCTCTTTTATTTCTTTCCAAGTGTTTCCTTTTGCTGTAGCCTCTTCATTTATTGCAATGTTCCATTTTTTAGGTCTTCCTTTTTTTGTTTTCCTAATATTCTTGTTTCATATATTTTCTTGGTATTCCTTTCTTCACTTATTCTTCTGATATATCTATACGATCTTATTTGTTCTTCCGTAATTTATTCTTGTGTTGGTTTAATTTCTCGTTTTTTATTTTATCCTTTTTTGTTTTGTTTTCGATCTTCCAAAGAAATCTTATTTTCATTTCATTTATTTTTTCTATTTGTTTTCCTGTTATTGTACATGTTTTGCTACTATATGTTAATGTTGGTCTTATTATTATTATTAGAGTATATATAGGAGAGACAGAGAGAGTATAGTGAAGAGTTGTTGACATTTACCAAATAACATTAAAAGTGATATGAAAGTGAAGTAATATTTAATATTGTATATTATATATTTGAGAAAATCAAAGAAGGATATTCAGAGGAAGAAAGCGGTGTGCCGCAAAACGGCAAGGTAGGAGAAAAATCCTAATTTAAAAATTTTAATAAGCAACATAACCTCCATCGTATGTAAAACTGCTGTAAGAATCGCAAGAGAATAAATAAATAGATATACTGAACAAGAATATTTACGCATAGAACACAAAAAAGCGCTTGGTAGCCGAGTGGATAGAGATGTGGATTCTAAACGCAAAGGTTGGCGGTTTGAGGCTCGAGCGGAGGAAAAATATTTTTATTAAAAATATAATAAAAATAAATTTAAATAAAATAGAATAATGCCGTCAGACGACGATACAGTATTCAACAGAGGGAATAAAACAGAAAGAACACCCGAACAAGATTAAAAAAAACGACGAAGAGAAATGATGGAAACCAAAGAAGCAAGCGGAAGTGGAATAAATCAAAAAGTAGCTGAAACAATCTTGAAACAATTACAATTAATAAATGAAACGCAAACTGTTATTCTGAAAGAATTAGAAAAATTGAGAGAAGAAAATGAAAAACTAAACAATAGAATCAACGCAATAGAAACAACTAAAATAGATAGTTTACAAAATGATGTAGCCGAACTAAAACAGAAATTAGAAAAACAAGAAAGGAATGAAAGAAAAAATAATGTAATTATTCAGGGATTGAATAAAGGTATAATGGAGGGAATGACGTTAAAAGATAAAGTAGAAAACTGGACTAGAACTAAATTAAAAGAAGGTGTAAATGTGAAAAAAGCATATAAATTGAAAAACAATAGTAAAGTAGAAAGTATCTTTGTACAGTTAGATAATTGGGAAGATAAACGAAAAATTATGAAGAAAAAAAGTGTATTAAAGGGAAGCGATATATTTATTGATAATGACCTTACAAAAAAAGAAAGAGTAATTCAAAAAGAACTTAGAAATATGGCAAAAGAAGAAAAAACAAAAGGCAAGACGGCGATCGTGGGATATATGAAGATTGTGGTAAATGGAGAGAAACGCTGTTACAACGAAAGAAACGGCAGAATAGAAGTATCAAAAAACTAGTAGCAGTAATAAACGGGGGGGAGGGAAGTAAAAACAAACAACAAAGAACTAAACCAAACTGCGTTAATGAGAAAAATTGGGAAGAAAAAGCAATTAACAAATTGGAAGCTAACAATGATGGACCAAAAATAGAAGATACCAGCAATAAAATAAATATAGTATTTTGGAATGTAGCAGGATTAAACAACATAGATGAAGATTTTTGGAAGTATATAAGAAAATTTGATTTAATTGGAATGGTGGAAACGTGGATAGATGAAAAGAGGTGGAGAGACATGAAGGAGCAAATGCTTAAAGAATTTAGTTGGAAATGCTAGCCAGCTATTAAAGAAAAAAAATGGGAAGAGCAAAAGGAGGTATCATAACAGGAATAAGAAATGAAATACTACAAGAAGATGATGTAAATTTGGAAATGGAAGGGTTAGTGCAACAAAATTTTATACTGAGTGGAACAAAATACAAAATGGATACGGTATACAGCAGAGGGATAAAAAAAATTAGATCAACGCTCGAAAACTCAATACAAGAAACAGAAGAGAGAAAACTAATAGTAGGAGGAGATTTCAACGCTAGGACTGGAATTAAAGGAGAAAGAATGACAAACGGACAGAAAAGCAAAAGAGAGTCAAAAGATAAACTAGAAAATAAAGAAGGAAAAGAAATGATGGAAATGATTGAAGAGAATGGCTGGGATATATTAAACGGAAACATAGAAGGAGATGAAGAGGGAGAATTTACATACATAGGAACAAAGGGACAATCGGTAATTGATTACGTAATGGTTAATGAAGAAGCGTGGCAAGAGATAGACAACTAGAGATTTAAGATTGGAGAAAGAGTAGAGTCGGATCATCAGCCACTAGAAGTGTATATAAATGGAAGTATAAACAGAAAACCAAAAAACGAAAAGGAAATAGTAACAAAAACAGTATGGACACAAGAAAGCATAGAAATGTACAAGCAAAATATAAATAAAATACATTTCCGATAAAAAGGCGTAGAACAGCAAATGGCAGAATTAGAAAACACAATCGCAGACGCAACAGTAACAAAAACGTTTATACAAACAGAAGAAACATTTGGAAAATGCAAATGGTGGAACACAGAATGCACACAGAAAAAAAGAGAAGCTAGAAAAGTACTACGATATTGGAAAAATGACAAAGCAACTAAACAACAATATCAGAAGGCGCAAAAGGAATACAAGGAAAAATGCAAAGAAGTTAAGATAAGGTATACGAAAAAAGAGGAATTAGAGATAAAAGAAATACGTACTGAAGAAAAAGCATGGAAATACATAAACAAAGAAAGGAATCAAAAAAGAAGAGAAAACAAACAAATTTCAATGGAAAACTGGAGGATGCACTTTTTAAAATTGTATGAAGGATCGAACAAAAAAACTGATAGACAACCAAGGACAACACAACAAATGAATCAAGATGTAGATGATATAACGAAAGAAATGATATGGAAGCAAATAAAAAGACTAAAAAAACAAAAAGCGCCAGGTGCAGATGGAATACAAAATGAAGCATGGATGTATGGTACGGAAGATTTGATTGAGAGACTAAGTGAGATAATAAATGAAGTATGGAAGGGAAAAGGGTTTGCTAGTCAGTGGAGAGTAGGTCTTGTATGTCCGATACACAAAAAAGGAAATAAAGAGCTTGCAGAAAATTATAGAGATATAACGTTACTAAGTACGGCATACAAGATCTACGCCATGGTACTAGAAGAAAAACTGAGTGAAGAACTAGAGATGAATGGGATATTGCCAGATGGACAGGCAGGGTTTAGAAAAGGAAGAGGAACCATGGATAATGTATACATACTACACCATATAGTAGAAAAAGAAATAGCAGAAAAGAGAGGAAAGGTGTATGCATTATTCTTGGACCTAAAAGCGGCATTTGACAGTGTGAGTAGAGAGAAATTGTGGATGTATTTAAGAAAAAGAGGAATAAATGAGCATCTAGTAAAAAGAATAGAAGAAGTATACGAGGAAACAGTTAGCAGGGTATGTATGAATGGCAAAATGAGTGATAAATTTTGGACTACGAAAGGTGTGAGACAGGGATGCCCACTCAGCCCTAGTTTGTTTGCGGCATACATTGCAGATGCAGAAGAAATGCTATGTAAGGCGCAGACAGGTGGGGTGGTGGTGGGCAGAGAGAAAGTGTGGTCGCTGGCTTATGCAGACGACATGGTGATTGTTGCAAAACAAGCAAATGAAATGAATGAAATGATTAGATGTATGGATAAATATTTTAGAAAAAAAAAGTTGGAAGTAAATGTTAATAAAACAAAAATGATGATTTTTAGAAAGGGGGGAGAAAGACGCAGAGTAGAAAACTGGAAATGGGATTGCACAGAAATTGAAGAAGTAAAATCATTTAAATATCTAGGATATGTTTTTTGTACAAACAACAACAAAAATGAACACATAAATAATATGGCAAGAAAGGCTAATAAAGCGGTAGGACAAGTATGGGGAATTGGTAAAAGAAAATTTGAATGTATGAGAATAAAAGTAATGATGTTTGAAAGTTTAGTAAAAAGTATGTTATTGTACGGAGCGGAAATTTGGGGGTGAAAAGAGCAGGAGAAATTGTTACGGTTCTAAATTAATTTAAATAAAGTACCAAAAATTGGATGGAAGAAGGTATGGTTGCATATAGTGAAACAATGAAATTTAACATTTTATTAACAACGCAAATAATAATAAAATTGTAACATTGAAATGCCCCGATAATCTTAATCCGCCCGCGGGACCTCTTCCGCGAGCGCGACGAAATCCATCTTTTCCCGTGGCTTGATAGCGGTCGGTTCGGTGCATTTACGCATTTTACGAGTTGTGGAATTATTTCGAACCGCTATCTATTTTATATATTACTTATATTAAACTAAGTAAATTTCCGGTATTAATCCGGTGAAAGTTTAAATAAAATAATAGTGTCGATATTTATAAAATTGGAGTAACCGCCACGGGTACCCCATCATTAAAAAGGGCAACTCTTAATGAAAGAGGTAAGCGTTTTTTTTATCTACTAAATTGTTCAACCCTATTAAATTCAATTTAAATGCAACCATCCTAATAATTAATTGTTTTTACATAGCGCCTTAACATTCTTCCAACCAGTGGGAAACCACGCTTTGTCCTTCCCGGAAGGTTTTTTTTGCTCAACCCTGGAATCCGTTAGTCTAATTTTTCTGAAGGGACTTTGATTGCGGACCTAGAATGAGCATCAAGAAGTAGGAATACTTAATTAAAAATTGATCCAGGATCGAACCACGCGGTCCCGCAGGAAGGTCGAACTTCAAAAAAAAAAACAGATAAGCAATTTATTTCCACAAAAACAACCTTTATTACAATTTATTATAATATATTTTTATCCATTTTTTTATGCACCTTATATTTTGTTCATGTGTATTTTTGGGAGTAATTATCATTAGTTTAGTTTTACTGTGTAAATCGGAGTCGCGATTTACGGCAGCGCTGTCCTAAGTTTCGGTACCCGATCCGTTAATTTGTTATAATTATTTGAGAACTTAATTTATATGATACATATATACACATATATTACCATTACTGGTGTAAACCTTTCAATTATTTCTTTTCTTATGAATATAATTTGTTTATGTTTGGTGAATTTATTCTGGTTTCATTATTGGACCTACCATATTTCGTGTTTTTTTTTGAATTAATAACTCTGTTCATGCACCCAACTAAAACACGTGGCGCTCTTTTTTTTCTATCTGGAACCTAGCCTTCTCCTCTGAAGCTATCGGGCTGGTGCATAAACAGTGGTTAAGAGTGAAACCAAGTAAATGATCACAGCTAAAAATAAAGCGTCACAGAGGCAATTCAAACAAAATACTGGAGATGGGTATTAGGAGTAAACAAAGAAACCCCAGCGTACATTGTCATGGAAGAAGTTAAAATAGACAAATTAAGAGTAGAAGCAGGAAAGCGTGCAATGAGGTATGAAGAAAGAGTGAGAGAAAGGAATGAATGTAAAATATTACAAGAATGCCTGAAGAAGAGAATGAAAGGAAAATGTGGAAAAATGAGAGCTTGCAGAGAAAAATATTTTAACAAGAATGGATATGCTAGTGAGGAAGTAGATAGATTGAGAATAAATAGAAGTATGTGGAATGAAATTATGATAAGAGATAGAGATATACAAGTGCAAGAGCGTAGAACAAGGATAAATGAATCTAGGTACAATTCAAATTATGTACATATTATAACTGATGCACTACCAAAGTACCTAGAAAGTATAAAGTATGAAAAAATAGAAAAAAGAATGATTGCAAGATTCAGATACGGAAATGAGGAAAGTGTGCAAATTTTGGATGGATGAAGAAAAGAAAATGTGTAGAATGTGTGGAGAAGCGAGAGAAAACATAGAACACATGTTAAAATGCAATGAAATGAGAGAAGAGCAAATGAGGAGAAATGAAGTACTGAAAGAAGACGGAAGAGGAATAAAATGGATGATGGCGGTAACAAAAAGAAGAAAACAAATTGAAACAAAAATAATAAATAATTAATTAAAAACAGGGATTGGGATAATTAAGATTATATGTTATATTAGAAATGAATTAAGTTTATATGGTTAATGTTATGTTAAGTTGTAAAATTTTCAAGGCCGAAAGGCAAAAAATAAACGTTTATATATATATTACTTTTTTAACTATTTCTGTTTTTGTAGTTTTTAATATTTTTTTTCTGTTATATAATTTTGCTGTTTTTCTTATTTTGTCATATATTTTGATGTCTAAGTTTCTGTTGCTGTGTATTATTGTACCCAGGTATCTGTATTGTTTAACCTGTTCTATTATTCTTTCTTTTATTTTTATTTTGTGATTCAGTTTTTTTATATTCTTTAGGTGCTTTTCTATTATTTCCATGTTGTGTTGAAGCTTTTCTTCTGTCTCTGCAATCACTGCCATATCGTCTGCAAATAGCAATTCTGCTATTTTCGTTATTTCTATCTTTCAATGTCCTTTTAGCATTTTTATTTTTTATTTGCTTGTTTTATTGCCTTATCTAGTACAATTGAAAAAAGCAATGCGCTTAGCACATATTCTTGCTTAACCCCTTTTTTTGTTTGGAATTTTTTCAATTCTTTGTTGTTCATTCTCACTATGTTTCTGTTTTCTGTGTACATGTTTTTAATTACGCTTATTATTTCTTTCTCAATTTTTCTCTCTTCTAGTTTTTTCCATATATCATCTCTCTTGATCTTATCAAATGCTTTTTTAAGGTTAACGAAGCATACGTGCATTACTTGATCTTTTTTATCATCTTTTTACTAAGTGGTCTTATTATAAATATTAGGTTCTGTGTGCTTCTTCCTCTTCTAAATTCCCATTGGCTGTCCTCTATTGTCGAATTCTAATTTGTTCCTCATTTTTTTTTCTAGAATTCTTGTAAATATTTTGCTTGGTATGCTTGTCAGTGTAATTCTCCTATAGTTTTTACATTTCCTTTTATCTCCCTTTTTATGTATTGGTAGAATTATTCCTTTATTCCATTCTCTTGGCGTTTTTCTATTTCTTAATATGTCATTATTTGTATCTTCTCCCATGAATTTCATCATTTCTGGCGTTAGCTTTTTTGTTTTTTAACTTCTTAATTGCTTCTATTACTTTGTCTTTTTTATTTATTTTCTTTTGTTTTTCTGTCCTTAAACACTCCTTCATCTTTTTTTGTTTTGTTTTCTTCTATTTCTTGTTTTGTTTGTTTTTGAAAGTATTGTTTCCATTATCTTGTGTTTATCCGTTATTCTATTTACTTTTTTATCTTTTATGTTTATCATATTGTGCTCTTTTTTTTTTGTTTTAAATGTTTTAATGTTCCGTAAAATAGTTTTTGGTTTGAGATAATTTATTTTCAAATGTTTTAAAACTAAAAGGTAGAATTTTGTCCATACCTTTCAAGTATTTAATTTTAAAAGATAATTTTTGACAACCCATTGATTACAGCAATAAAAGGATTTACAATAGTAGAGTTGGATGCAATTTGGTTAGCAAAATCATCTGCATTTTTTTTGGATTAGTATCTAGATTGTTTTGACATTTTGAAAAAAGGGTATTAAAGATTTTGTACTACTTAACAATAAATTTATTGTTTTATACATTTTTTTGTTGATTTTGATAAGCTGAAAAATGTTTCTGGCAATCCTATTTTTTCAGATTATTTTAGATTGTTACAATAATTACAAGCAATTTTTTGTTTTTTTTTTAGTTTGTTTGAAATGATTACTGATGTGTTTCTTAAATGTTTTTGCTTCTTATTGACTGCATGTTTTGTCTAAAATGAGAACAAGTACTTTTGTTTTGGTTTAATAGCAGAGAACATAACACATTTTTTTAAGCAAAAATGAAAAATTATTATTATTTTTTTATTTTTATTATGTTTATCCTAAAATAACGATAGATCAAGCGCGGTTTAGGTTTGGTATTAAAAGAAAAAAGTTTTAACAAGAGAAATAATAAGCAAATGATTTAAATCTCCTAAGGCAACCTCAACATTAGTCTCTAAAATAGTTGAAAGATACAAATCTTGGTTCACCAAGAAGCTTATCACAAGGAAAATATGTGGGTTGCTGAATAAGTTAGGTAAGATTATGAGAAGCAGCAAAAGTCATAACTTGTTGTCTGGATATTGTTGTTGATGAATGACTTAACCATTCAGTATTATGTACATTAAAATTTTCTAACAAAATATCAGCTTTTCTTTGATAACTTTGAAGAAGCTTGTAAATACTTTCAGAAAAGTTATAACAAATGGATTTGCTTTATTTAAAGACCGGTATATGTCAATTACAAAAATAATCTTATTGAGAAGATTTTGTTTAAATAAATATGCTATTATAATCAATTACTTGAATTTTGTACATTGTCAGTCTAGAATATGCTTGTTATTTCTTGAACAAACCCTGTTGTCAGCAAATAAATGTTGAAGATGATAATCGGAATCTACTAGATTAAAGCAATTTGTGTTTTTATTGTTTACTCTGGTTTACGTTAAAAATGAAGATATAAAGTTTCCTATGTTCAAGATGTTGAACAAAATTTAAATTTTTTTTAGACCGCAAATATTAGACAATTATTATGCTAAACTAACAATGCAGTAACAACTGATAAAATATTTTATAATATTATTATTATATTATGCATATTTGTCATTGGATATAAATATTCTTTGATTGAAATTGAATTAAGCCAAAAACAAATTTAAAAAAATATATCATTATAATTTATTTAAAATATTGATAGTGTTGTATAATACGGTACAATTTTTGATCTTTGGAGAAATTATAAGAGAATTGGATAAAGATTTGTTGTTTAATTTAATATTTGGTTTGGTTAAAGCTATAGATACGGTTTTACTTAACATTGTCAATTAATTGTTAAAAATGATGGTGCCTTGTTGACAAGTTATGGCATATCTTTTAGAGTGCCTTAAGGTTTTTGACCATTATTATTTCTTTTATATATTAATGATTTAGCTATGAATATATCAAATAGTCTAGTAGTCATGTTTGCCGACGATACAACCATATATATCGGCAAGTAGTAAAACCAATCTGAAAAATAAGGCAGTTAAGGTTAGGTCAGAGTTTGATGTAATAGAAGTAAATTAATTCTAAATTTAGATAAAACAATTGTGTATAACATTCATTAAATTTAAATCGACAATTAAGCAACATGGTCTAATTATATAAATAAAGTTTGTGACAAATTGAACAAAGATTTTTTTGCCATACTGCAATTGTCACAAATGTTAGAGCTGCATGATATTCTTAATATCTACTACGCGTTAACATATTCGTGTTGTTTAGATGTCACGTCGCTTCATTTAGCAAGAGAGAGTTTTATGTTTGACTTTTATATATTTGTATATTTAAAACGATAATATATTGCCTGTTACAATACTAGTTCATTTGACAAGTATAAATAGTTTTAAAAAGTTTAAATTTTTATTAAATAATTGGTTGATTTACTTTAAGATAATAATAATACTATATTAAGTTTATAATTAGTTTTTTTATTGCTAACGTTTCGGAAACGTCTTTACTTTCATCAAAGCTAAAAACAAAACACTTTTAATTAACAACAGCAATTACAAATACAATTAATTATTAATAGCAATGTCAAGGACATTACAATAAAAATACTTTTAAAAACATACATCTACAAACATGCGCAATTATATACAGGGTAAAAAATATTTATGGCGGTGGTACTATAAACCACAACAAACAAAAAAGTTTTAATAAACATGGGTTGTCATAGCAACGGTTTCGAAGATATGGAACATTATTTATTTTTATTATTCTTTTTTCCTCCATTTTTTGTTTTGCAAAAAAAATGTAAAATATTTAAAGGGGTGGTTGTACAAACCACAACAAACAAACAAATTTTATTTAACATGGGTTGTTATAGCAACGGTTTTAGAGATAAGGAACATTATTTATTTTTATTATTCTTTTTTTCTCCATTTTTTATTTTCAAAAAAGTGCATTTTCTTATCATAGTTGGCTGTAGTTTTGTGAAATATACTTTCAATATTTGACAGTTGTTGTTAGTGCACAAGTTTTCATTGCTATGGCTGATTACTCTAATGCAAAACTAGAAAACTAGCCAACATGAATTTTATGTATGGTCATGCTAATAGGATTGCCACTAAAGCGCGACTTTTTTATGTAGAAACCTATCCAAATCGCCAGATTTCTTCACATTGTAAGTTTAAAAGAATTTACCAGAGATTGAGAGATACTGGTTTATTTTGATATCAGTGCTATTTTTTCGGCAGACCAAAGTCAGTATCTACTCCTAAAGCAGAACAAGAAATTATAGCACGTATAGAGCATAATCTAAAGACAAGTGGAGAAAATCAGCCAAGGTAGAAATTGGTGCTACTCTTGTTTGGAGAACTTTCTACAAACAGCTGTTGTATCCATACCATGTATAACAAGTACAGGCCTTAAATTTAATTGATCATCAAGCGCGTTTGGTTTTTTGTCGTTGGTTTCTACGCAAATATGCTGAAGACCCGCAGTTTCTTGCCAAAATTCTTTTTATGGATAAAGCCGGGTTTACACAAAATTAAGTTGTTAATTTTCATAATGCACATTGTTGGGCCAACAAAAATCTCCATGCTGTAATTTAATGTGGACATAAAACACGTTTTTTATTAAACATTTGGATGGGTATTGTAGGCGACAGGTTTTTAAGTCCTGTTGTGTTACTTAACAGGCTCTGCTTACCTCTACTTTCTGCAGAACACATTGTAAGATTTTTTGGTTCACATTTCTTTGGTCCACAGGCAACACATGTGGATCCAGATGACAGTGCTCTAGTTCATTTTTTGATAGCTGTTAGAGAGCATTTACACTAAACTTTTTCACCCAACTGGGTAAGAAGAGGTGGATTTAAACTTCCTTGGTTTTTTCTTCGGGGATATTTAAAATCATTAGTGTATGGCACTATTGTGATAAAGTTCAAATGAGGTTCCTGTTTGGAAATAAAAAGAGAGCACTTTAAACATCTTTTATAACTCTGTTCTTTGTAAAAATTGATAAAAATAAATAATGTTCCATTTTTCTACTTGCCCAAAACAGGTATATAAACTGCCAAGTTCCAAACAAAGAGGACAGCAGCAGCAAAAACAGAACTATTGACTGTGAACTGCCGACGCACACATCAGAGAGAAAGAAGTTACCCGACAGCCAGCAACTTATTTTTGAAACAAAAAACTGCAATTATTATAACACAAATACTAAGAACAAATATTATTTAAAAAAAAAAAAAAAATTTTAGAAATATAATAATTTTAATAGATAGCGACAACCGCAACGGCAATGCAACTCGTGGCACCGCCAATTCCGCTTGACTTTCTAAATGATACTGTAGTCAGCGAGGCCATCAATACAAAACGTACAAGGCTGAAAACAAAATCTAAGCTTAATGTTTTTGATCATCAAATGAAACTGATGAAGAAAACCATCAAAACCCTACGGGGGCAAAAGTAAGCTGGAGGATACTATATCCCAGCTTACCGCAATCATCTTAGAGATGAAATCTAATCAAGCATCTACTCCCGTCAACAAAAACATGGAGCAGAAAGATATTAAGAAAAGGGTCAAAGAAACGATTCTCCTTACAATACACAAGCGGCCAGAGAACCACTCCTACTCTGAGGACAAAACCTGATCATCTTCAAGCGGCCGCAGAAGATTTTGAAAAAGGTATTTCAAGACGCCATTGCACTCATGATGGTGGACCAATTTTTTATTTTTACGGGCATCAATGACGCTAAGGAGAACAACAAGGGGCTATGTTGTGGTCTACAATAAGCGGAAGAAAATATCTAATAGTGAGTTAAAACCAATAACTAATCATCAACCAATCCTAGGCAGTTTGTAACTTCTGCAAAACAGCCATCAGCGGCTACTCTTGCTAGGTCATTAATTCTAAAAGCACAAAAACAATCAACCCCAAAAAGATTTACAAGATCAGGTTCAAGCCTGACGCTAAAGACTTAGACCTTGGAGATAACAAAAATTTTAAACCACCTATTCTATATATAAGTTTTTCTCAACACTGCATAGACAATGAGATTAACTTTCCCTTGCCTCGTCATACCTACGATGGTAATAGGATCACTACGGCGTCTAACAACAACCACCGAAAGGCTACGGTCTATTTTATAACCACGACTGTTGATTACTTCACATGTTTTTTTCTTAAAGAAAGGTGTATAGAAGTGATGATTTGCAACTTGCCGCTCTACCTTACTGAAGAAAAAATTAGGAAGTTATTAGAAGAGATAGGTTTCAAGCCATCTAACGTTTATTGCATGGTATACAAGTTTGGTCAACTTTCCAAAGAAAAAAAGGCTATAAAAATCAAAGACACCAAAAAAATCTTTAATCTTACAATCAAAATTGAACCAAAAAAAAAAGAGTTCTTAAAAGAGAATAATAACCATGACCAAAAATCTTAAAAATACTATAGATCACCGGGAGTATTATTATGGGTGTATGTAAACAGCATTTCAGATGAAATGGGCAGAGTAAAAAAAATCTTTTTCTACCACTACATTGACGTTATGCTATTGTGTGAGTCAAATCATAAACGTAATTGGAAAGGTCAGAGGTAAATAAAAAAACGTGAGACAATGATTTTTGCAAGAAGATTGATATACAATTCAGAAGTTGACACCGCAAACATTCTAATTCTAAAATCTAATGCAATTGTAGTAAAAGTGCTGGGGTTGAGCACCCTCAAAATTGCATTTGGGTATGTCAACCTAACTAACCAAATCAAAACAGAAAATTTTAACACGGTTTATTTGTCCACTCTCCCGACTATCTTAGCGGAGGACTTTAATTCAAAACACCCGGCGTGGAAGATCAAGCACTGCAATACTACGTGCAATCAAAAGGTTATCAAGTCTTAAAAACAGACGGCAGACGGCAGACGGCAGACGGCAGAAGGCAGAAGGCAGACGGCAGACGGCAGACGGCAGACGGCAGACGGCAGACGGCAGACGGCAGACGGCAGACGGCAGACGGCAGACGGCAGACGGCAGACGGCAGACGGCAGACGGCAGACGGCAGACGGCAGACGGCAGACGGCAGACGGCAGACGGCAGACGGCAGACGGCAGACGGCAGACGGCAGACGGCAGACGGCAGACGGCAGACGGCAGACGGCAGACGGCAGACGGCAGACGGCAGACGGCAGACGGCAGACGGCAGACGGCAGACGGCAGACGGCAGACGGCAGACGGCAGACGGCAGACGGCAGACGGCAGACGGCAGACGGCAGACGGCAGACGGCAGACGGCAGACGGCAGACGGCAGACGGCAGACGGCAGACGGCAGACGGCAGACGGCAGACGGCAGACGGCAGACGGCAGACGGCAGACGGCAGACGGCAGACGGCAGACGGCAGACGGCAGACGGCAGACGGCAGACGGCAGACGGCAGACGGCAGACGGCAGACGGCAGACGGCAGACGGCAGACGGCAGACGGCAGACGGCAGACGGCAGACGGCAGACGGCAGACGGCAGACGGCAGACGGCAGACGGCAGACGGCAGACGGCAGACGGCAGACGGCAGACGGCAGACGGCAGACGGCAGACGGCACACGGCACACGGCACACGGCACACGGCACACGGCAGACGGCAGACGGCAGACGGCAGACGGCAGACGGCAGACGGCAGACGGCAGAAGGATGACAGATGACAGATGACAGATGACAGATGACAGATGACAGATGACAGATGACAGATGACAGATGACAGATGACAGATGACAGATGACAGATGACAGATGACAGATGACAGATGACAGATGACAGATGACAGATGACAGATGACAGATGACAGATGACAGATGACAGATGACAGATGACAGATGACAGATGACAGATGACAGATGACAGATGACAGATGACAGATGACAGATGACAGATGACAGATGACAGATGACAGATGACAGATGACAGATGACAGATGACAGATGACAGATGACAGATGACAGATGACAGATGACAGATGACAGATGACAGATGACAGATGACAGATGACAGATGACAGATGACAGATGACAGATGACAGATGACAGATGACAGATGACAGATGACAGATGACAGATGACAGATGACAGATGACAGAAATTTTGATTACCTGCGGGTAATGTTACTATAAAACGAGATCAAACAGGAAAGGAAGACTATTCGTTATTCACACAAACTGGCCTAATTTCTTGAGATACTTGGAAGATAGCATAGATAGGCTTGTGTCCCAGTACGTACGGTTGTAAATATTGAAGAAGCCGTTAAAAAGTTTACAAAACTGTTTTTTAAATCCTCAAAAAAACATCTAAAACCTTTCAAGTTTGGGTTGATAATCCACTTAGACTATTTTGCGATCAAAAATCATTAAATTGTAAAAAAAATGCTGCTAGACATTAATAACAAAAACATTGCAACTTTTTAGATAGTACAATTTTTAATGCTTTTTATAAAGAAGTTAGGTCAACTATTAGGCTGAACAAAAATCAGTGCTAGCAAAAAACCTTAATATCAACCTCAAAAGATATAAAATCTAATGTAAAAGATCTCTAAATTTTCACGCAACATAAAAATCCCGATACCAGTTATCCATGATAAGAACGAGCTCTAATATTCTATCAAAGAAAAAACCGAAGCATTTGCCTTAAATTCCGATGCTGCTCCTTTAGAGAGGACGATAGATAAGTTAGATTGATATATAAGTTAGTTTATTAATTCTCAATTTTAGAAAAAAATAGTTGCACAGGTTATACATAATAATTACAAAACAGTTAAAATTACATTTAATAATGTGCTGTGGTGCTGTAATATAAAAACATTAAAACAAAAATATGATAAAACTAAGCAAACTCGTTAAGATTATTTAAAAGAAATTTATAAAATGGTCAATTTTGTAAAAATAATTCTCTATAAGAATATTTTTAATGGTAGATCTAAATTAAACATAACTTAATTTTTTATATCTACGCGCAATTTGTTAAACAGTATTATACCTATGACTAGAGCTCGGATTTATATTTATTTACATAATTAATATTTTCTTCATTTATCTTATAGAAATTCTTTATATTTAACATATTTATTTATAAATAATAAAATATTCTACTATACAATTATTTATTAATGGCAAACATGTTTCGAAAATTTATTTATTTATTTTTTGTCATAAATATGGCATTGAAAATGCAAATAAATTTGCGAAACATGTTTGCCATTAATAAATAATTGTATAGTAGAATATTTTATTATTTATAAATAAATATGTTAAATTTATTTACATGTTTTACTTGATTATATATATCAAACTAAATTGTATACACATGTTTCATTCAGAAACAAACCCAAATACTTTATTGCGCATATAACTTATTATTTTAAGTTTTTGTCGCATAAAAACTTATAATCCAATAATTGCATTTACCAGTATATAATCGCATATAATTGCATATATAGTCAATATTTTTATTTTATTATAATAATTTATTATAGTAAAAAGTCAGTAAGAACAATATAATTTTTGAAATACGTTATTGGAGGGTCGGACGCCACTGGCACATTCCAATGTACAAAAGCACGGGGATTCCCCGTCAATTACAAGAGCATACTGGGAGTGGCAATGTCGAGAGGAACTATGCTGCTGTGCTGTGCAGTGTGCTGTGCATTGTCTTCGGCAATTCAAGAAGATCGCACAATTTTTGTTTTTTTACGAAAACGTTCTTACCGATAAACGACATAGTTTCACTATGAAACAATAACCTTAATAAACAACAAATAATTTAATTTAATAAATTTTAAAAATTTGAATTTTCTTGCTTTTTAACCGCATATAAAATCAATATTTGAGAAACATTTTCGTATATATTTACTTATTTTTAGCGCATATAAAAAATATATTGAGGTTTTTTAGCGCATATAAATCCAAGGCCTACCTATGACACTATATTTTTTTCAGGCGTACGTGCGGCAAAGAGATGTTATAATTATTGTTTGCGTGTGTAATAAATAAACTTAAATTTTCTTTAATATAACATAAGCAACGCAGAATATAATAACTTGTCAAAGTTAAAATTCTTAAAGTTTTAAAACTACTCTTACAACAGTCGTATAACCAATACCTGCTAAGATTCTAATTGCTCGTCTTTGCAATCTAAATACACAATGTCGGATAACAGAATGACTTCAGCATAATATGGCATATGACATATGTATGTGATTCAAAACATGAAAAATAAACTACACGTAAACATTCCTCACTTATCGTCTCTTTCAAGCTTTTTTTTACAAAAACAAACTTTGACAACGTTTTTGACAAATTATCTCTATCTTCTGTCCACTTAAGCTTATGATCAAGACTGACACCTAAATATTCATTAGAACATAATTTATTATGCGTTTTTTTCTCTGAGAAAACCATGTTGCTTGTTTTGTCTTCATTTAGCATTAATTTATTATTGTGGAACCAGAATAATACGGAGCACGTCAAAAGAGTTGAAAAAAGATTAAAAACTTCTTGGCAGGCTCCGACAACAACTCTCCGTCGAACCGTCTCGGATTAAAAGAAATATATCAAAACTCAAAGCTTGATCTGCACCAGGTCCTAACAGTATTCCAAACAAAATTTTGAAATCTTTCTTGCCAATGCATCATTTTGACCAATATTGCTAATGCGATCTTACATACAGGGCAATTCTCAACAGTTTAGAAAAACTCCCATGTATTCAATATTTCAAAACATGGGAAAGACCAAAAGTTTTTTTTAAAATTACTTAAATCAGTTTCCTATGCACCTTAAGTAAGGTCGTAGAAAGAGTAATCCAGGATGATACCCAAGAACACGCGAAAGTAATTTTTTTTTTTTTCACTTACTAACATGGGTTCCGGCGTAAATGCTCTGTTGTACATCAACTTTACTACTACTACTACTACTAAAACTGCATAAACTCAAGTTTTAACTGCGTCTCATAAAGCTGTTGGTTTTATACTTACAATGCAGAATTTTAACATTAAAGTTCCAAAACTATGTATCTACGTCACGGCTGATCACGGCAAAAGTACCTCAAAGTTTTTTAATTGCTTATATTATTTACCTTTACGTTGCCGACATGCTAGCGGGCTGAAAGCTGGGGGTAAAAATACGCCAATGATACGGCACTTCTGTACTGCTCAAGGTTGCCGATAATGATCACAATAAGGCTTTAAAAAGCAAGACTGGTTTAAAGACTAGCAAGTTGAAAAAAATGTTCTTTTCTTACGACAACAAACTATTTTTCACAAAAACGTCTATTTTGATGACTCTGCAAAAGTATCTAGAAATCACTTTCAATAAAAGTCTGATGTACAAAATGCACGTTGAGGCCATTTTAAATAAAGCCAAGCTGGAAAAAAACTTTCTAGTTTCAATGTTTTAGCGAGACAGCAAGTTTTCGCTTCGGAACAAACTCCGGATGTACACGTCTATCATCAGACTTCAAATAATGTTTGAATTTTCAATGTGAACAACTAAGGCAATTTGTCAGTTCAGGCGTATTGATGCTTTTCAAAATCTAACCTGGCGTTAAATCGTCAAAGCCTCATGGTACGTTTAGAATGCAAACATTTACAACTACCTAGGCATCACACCGCTACAGCAACACTTTGAAGCGCTCACCAAGTAATATTTTGCAAATTTTGCTCTTGACTTGAACACCGATCTGGCCAGACTATTTGACCCGAACAAAGAAGACCACTTCTATATGAGACCAGTAGTAGTAGTAACGTAGTGCTAACTTAATTGGGTTTACCCCACAACCTTTACGGCCTATAAGATGTCTTTTCCTTAATCATCCCCTTAACTTTTTTAAATAAAAAGTTTATAAACTTAAGATCTTAAACTTTCTGGTATTCAGTGAGAGTAAATCCGACACGTTGGCGAGTCTTTAGAAGATTCTCTTGCAAACCACCAACTAAAACAGAAAAAACTTGTTATTTTGATTCCAATAATTCAATCCCGACTGACTTTAGTCTGCAATGCCGGACTTCAATAAAACAATTTTTTTTGAAGTTTAATATAAAAACTTAAGATTGTAGTCAAAAACATGTTATTTTATAATGAACTATGTAAAATAAACATATGTTATGTTTTATCCGTAAATTTGTTATTTTAATTCAGCTAACCTTAAATCCAGTAAATTACCTGAATCAAACGTTTGTAACACTCAAACAGCAACATTTGAAGTTTTGAGTTATGACGTTTAATAAAATATACCTGTAAGAGACAAACAGTGAGACCCGCTGCTCAGTTGTTTTCAAATACAGTTGCTAGCACAATTGATTAATTATAACGTAGTGGCATAGAAATTAACTGAATCCTTGCTGATAAGGTTGCCTTGGCTAGCACAGGGATTGGTCAGGATATTACTGAGCAGGATATGGACTTCAAAGGCTTCACTTTAAGTAGTAACAAAAGGCGTAAATTTCTTCACAATACTTTACTTTGCACCAGTATATGCAGTCTGTCAACGAATCGTCTCAAATTGACTGAATGGTATCAATGACACGTGGCAAGACTACGCATAAATTATAATAACTTGCGGTGCGCCGGTACCACACGGTAACCCCCAGTAAAAGTAATGATCTTCCTATCTGAAGTCAAGCTTTAACGTCCCTTTGTATTGACCGGGCACATTGACACATACAACTTATAAAATACATATGAAAAGCAGTTCATACATATAGAGATTAACATATCTCGTTACACTTACATATTTCGTAACAACATAATTGATTTAATTAGGTCGTCTTTCACACATGTTCATTCTATAATTACAATTTAATTTGCTGCGTAACTTTGACATATCTACATCTAAAGCAAAAAATGAAGGTTTAAAATACATAACATTTAATAAAAATTTTAAAACTAAAATTATTGCATAAAGCAAAGAAAAGATAATGTTCGACTTTACTGTATCTCAAAAAGTAATCTAATTTACTTTAATGCACGTCGGAAACTTTGTCTAATACTAAACATGTATTTAGTACTTTAACTAAAAATAAAATATATCTAAATTCATAATAATAACACAAGTTAGTTCTTATTATCTATTTAAATAGAGATACATAGAACCATGCGCACACCAGCATACATTACAAATAAAATATTTAAGGGTTTCAATAAACCTTATTCTAAAGTTGCTTTTTTACACTATACAGAAACTATATCAGTTTTTTACAACAAAAATTGATTTTTAATTAATGAGTATAAATAAATATTTCTTTGATTCTAGGCCACAGATTGCTTTAAATTATTGACATTTGGCCACACGCAATTTCAAGCAGCGCGGGTTGAGCCGCCGGTTTTATGTCGCCGCGGATTACAATACTTTAATCAAGTTACTTGGCATTGCTTTGATGTAGGCCATTAGGATAAAAATAATATTATTAACAAAAGATAAAAGTTTATGGAATGTTGCTACAAATACAGATGAAAACTATTTGTAGAATAATTTAACAATAACAAGTTTTGTTTTAACTTAGTCATTAAATCAAAATCTTATTTTTTGAAAGTTATAAATTTTTTTTATATAACATGGAATTATGAATCAAATAAATATAATCAACAAACCCTTCTAACTTAACCTGTTTGTATATCTATTAACATTGCAAAATAAATGTTTAAATAATATTTTAATAATGAAGAACGTATAAATTTAATTTCCATCTCCATGACTTAAATACAATGAAAAAAACAAAATAATTATAACTAAATTAATATTTGTAAAATAATTGTTGTTCCTTGGATACATACTTTGTAAACACACTGTGTATAACAGTAAAAAGAAAAGAAACCTAAATATAATGACTGCAATATTTCGAATGCCTACAGAGTACGACATTAATTTTATTTACTGTTACACATGAGTTAATACTTCTGATAAACGAAGCATTTTAGTAGGGTACAATTAATTCCCACTCATTAACTAGATTTAAGCTTTTTTGCAACGGCTCACATAAACGCGGTGAAGAATGGACTCTAATATGATAGAAATGTCTACTGATGTAAGTTACCGTATATTTACAACGGTCGTCACTCTTTACGACGATATCATTACAGGAATTCTTCTGATATTTATTTCACAAATTAGTTGTGATCCTTGAAACAGATAGCTGAAGAAAATTTATATTATGTGTACGTTTGTGATTTTTGCTCCTTTAATTGTATTTTAATCTATGTTGCTATATGAATTCCCAGTCAATAAAATTTGTAATTGCTTTAATTAATTATGCTTCTACGGACAATAAACATATTTTAAATAACACATAAACGTTTGTTCTTAAAATATTATATTGCATCTCACAGTCATTGCCTTTTATTTATAATTGTTCCACCGCAATTAAAACATTGCATTTTTATTTATATTATTTTCAAAATTAAAAAAATGTAGGATTTATGTATTTTATTGCAGTTATTTGAAATTATTAGTTGACATATAATTAATTTAGCTCTGACTTTGACCCGCTTTATTATTAATAACATCGCTGAGCTATTTAAGAATGAGTAATAAAGTCTGTTAGCCAACAAATGCAATTATTTCTGGTACTTATAACTAATAGGATCTAATATTCGGCGTTTGAGAGTTATGTAAAATAGAGCCAACTTATTTAATGCTCGAGTTATTATACCCAATCAAATTTTATGGTTATTGTGATGGCATTGACAGTGTTTTTATAGTGACTAAAGTTGAGCCTAAGCCCGACATATTATTTTACTATTGGAAACAGATTATGTTAATAATTATAACAATAAATATATATATATATATAAGCCATATATTAAACGATCGTGTTTGTTACTAAGTAATAATTCATTACTATTATTAAGTTATAAAATATGTATTATTTTGATTCATTCATATTCTTACTCATGAGTGACACACGTTTTTTTTTTTTTAGGTTTGCCTATATTGAAATAGTAATTATCTTTGTTTAATTTGTACGTTTGTGGTATTACAGAGATAAATATTATATATTATAGTCTTAAAATAAATGGTCAACATCTAGTATTAGTTTAAACTTATTAAGAAAAGAAAACACACTTTTAAAAATATTAAAATAATTTAATAATAACTTAAATTAATTAAAAACCTTGGAATTAAAAATATATTATAATCTGAAAAAAACAATTTAATAAAAGTTATTACGATTTAGGCTAATGTTTTTTAATAATGATGCTAAAGTATTTTTATCTGATACTTATTTTTTAAAAAGTAGAAAGATTAAGTCATAAATGTGTGCTGATGTCAATAATGAAAAATTTGTAAATTGTTCAATAATATTGTATAAGATTATACATACAAGGTGTTAATAAGATTGTAAAATATTTAAAGAAGTAGTAGTATAAACTAAAATAAACAAAAATGTTTTAATAAAAATAGGTCCAAAGATAACGGTTTTAGAGATAAAAAAGTTGCTTTTTCTAGCAAAAACAAAAGGCAAAGTTACTAAAATGTTCTTCGCATTAGCTCGGATTTGTTGACATGTGTGATTAATTCTACTGCAGCTCCTTGATGCTAATTACAGGAATACTATTGAGCAATGTTTTCAAATATTCCCAAATATTAGTTTTATGTAAATGCTATCTAACGGCAGTCCAAAAAAGTAAGATAAAACACCATCATGCTAAATCCACATTTATTGCCTTTGGTCAATAGTAATGTCGTCAAAAATATCATTTATTGTGTTGCGCAAAAAGTTTAAGTAAATAAAGCCTGTTAATTAATTTGGTAAAACAACAGGACCTAGAAACATGCCGCCTACAATACTCATCCAAATGTTTAATGAAAAACGTGTCGGATGTTTAGATTCTATTAGAGCATATAGATTTTTGTCGGCTCAACATACTTATTGTAAAAATTATCAATTAAAAACTAGCATCAAAAAACCATATGTGCGTGATAATTTAGATTTAAGGCCTGCACTTGTTGTACATAGTACGGATAAAGCAGCTGCTTGTGAAAGATTTTCCAAACGAGAAAAGCACAAATTCTTAGTTTGGCTGATATTTTTTGCAAACTTATCCTCGGATGGCTCTATACGTGCTAGAATTTTTTCTTCTACTTCAGGAGTAAATTCCAACTTTGGTCTTTTGAATAAATAGGACTGTTTTCTGAATAAATCAATATCACGCAATCTTTGGTAATTTTTTCTATAAGTTTAGGCTAATTTTGCGTTAGAGTAATATATATATATATATATATATATATATATATATATATATATATATATATATAAATCCATCCGTTGTTTTTAGACCCGCTATGTTTAACAGGCAACCACAGACCCACGAGAAATCTTTGTTGTAAGTGTGTGTATATTAAGTAATTTTGACTTATTAATTAAGAACTCTAAGAGCAATAAAAGAGGGGTATACAATTATTAAGAAAACAAAAAGTTGATGTCTGGCAATCTCTGTTACTACCAGACAGTTAATCCGACGGTTTTAGACCCAGCAGTGTTGCCATGTTTTGTGGCCTAGATACGTATGTAGCACATATTCTTTGTGTATGTCTATTTTATATGTGTCTATCGCATGTAGTAAATACGTGCCGTGAACCTAATAAAAACTTGAACAACCTATAGAAAAATTTAAGAAATTTTGAAATGTATATTCAAGTTTATTTCAGTTTTGTGTTTATTTATTTTTCTTGTTAAAGTTTTTTTTCTTTTTTACTAGCATACTTTAATTTTTAATTACTGCTTGTCAACAAACCAAAAAAATTAAGCAAAATATTAAAACATTTATATAACATATGTTGTTATTTAATTCAGTCAAATATTGATAAAATTAAAGATTTTATATAAATGTAATAAATGAAAAACTAAAATTAATAAACATTTTATTAATGTGATCAGGTTGATTCAAATAAATTGCCGTTAATTAATGATTAATAATTTTTTGGCTAATCTTTTTTGTAATACTTTAAAAACGTTTTAAACTTTTTAACTTATTAATTTTGGAGCTTTTTTATTGGTTATCTGCTGCCTAATGCTGACGCTGTACAGTAAAACATGTTGCAATTTGTCAAATACAACTTTCAAACTTATACTACATGTTTCTTTTAATTTACTAATTTATTGGCGTTTCAACGAGTATATTATTAATAAAATATATAATAACAGTTTCTAATAACAGTTCCTAATAAGCATATAGATTAAACTAAAAAATAAACAAAAGTTTTAAAAGTTTTAAATAATAAACATCTAAGAAACAGTTATCGCTTAAAAAAAATTAAAAGTAGCTAGACAAAATAAAAAATGCAAAAACTAGAACTATTAAAATAGGAACAATATTTTCTATACAATCACAGATGTCCCTTGTTTGATCGGATATTTAGGCACCAATGCAGCGCATGTGTTCTATTAAAGAAATTTAGCATATTAGCTAGGATTAAATTAAGTAAGTAATATTATGCACGGTTCAAAAACCAAACGGTAGCCTTGCTTTTGTGTCACTCGGAATGCTATAGCCGCGTTGGGATAAAGAAATAATGAATTTAAAGTATGTATATTGCATATAATATAAAAAAACATCTGTGTTATTAATTTTATAAGGAGATGAAATTAGAAGTCAGCGTTTTCAATTTTGTCAAAACCCTGCCTGGTCAAAAACTCAGAATTATTAATAAAATATTTTGTTAAAACCCGATCCGGCCCAAATTTCGGCCCAATGCCAAGCATAAAATTTGGGCCTGGCTCAAATCTCAGCTCGGGCTGCCCAAAACCAAGTATATTATTAATAAAACATACAGGGTTGGGTAATTGTATGGAAACACCCGATTATTGGCTGCATTTTTGGTTTATGTAAAAAATAATTTTAATAACAGTTTTTGTAAAAATTTTAATCTACATAGTGATGTAATTTGATTTTTAATACAAGGCCTGTTTCACAAAATATAACGTCATCATCAGTTTTTTTAAATGAAACACCCTGTATTTTCTTTAATTTTTAGAAATAGAATTTTTCAACAATTACAATGATATAAGGTTTTATGGGTCTACAACTAAGACTGCAGTCTCACTGCACCACCCACCGCCACCAACTAAAATTCGAACACGTTAAATCATATGGCGACGGTCCGACTGATTCACTATTCTCGCCGGCATCTGTCATTTGGTAACCACCGTTTCATAATTTCAAATTGGTTGGTGGTAGCGCGGCAACAGTTGATCGTCATTTGAAACATACTAACATTATATTTCACAAATCAAAACATAATCAGTTATTTTTGCTTTGATATTTGAGAAGTTTAAAAACGGTAACATGGAAGAAACATGGACACCATCCGACATTGATAAACTAATTACATTTGTAAAAGAAAAGCTCGAAATATAAATATATAAATATAGCACTCTTCTACTGACATAGAAATGAATGAAAAATTTAAATATTTGGTGGTCACCAGTGGCTGCAGTGAGACCATTGTATATTTTGGTGGTTAGTGGCAAACGGTGATAGTTGGTGGCGGTGGTGCAGTGAGACTGCAGCCTTACGGTTTTTGAAATATTTATTAAAACAATAATACAAAATGTAGTAGATGATGTTCCAATTACCATAGCAACAAGTAAAAACAATTATTGTTCTTCTATTGTGTCATGGGAAAATGTACTTAGGATGCAAGATACCAATAACAAATTCAATGAATTTATGTTAATTTTTAACAAGTTGTTAAATATATATTTTCCACAAAAATAAAGTTAGATTTAACACACTAGAGCTTTCTGAGCTGAAAAAGAAAATTCTACTTTTTGAAACATTGGCAACATACATTCCCAGTTTTAAAAAACTTATAAGCAAAAATCTTATAAGCAAAAATACAATTGTCAATTACAAAATCAAAAACAGCAACACTACTCTCAATCGGATAATAAATCAAAAACATGTTGGTCAATCATAAAAAATCTTTCATCAAATCTCCATAAACCTAAACTTCCATCATCAAACCCAGTACAAATTGTAAGCAATCTGAATGATTATTTTGCTAATGTTGCTTCAAACCTAATTCCAATTACAGAAAATAATTTAGATAACACTGACAGCATAGAATATAATTCTAAATTAATATATTTGTTTCCAACAAATGAAATTGAACTATCTCAAATTGGAAAGAAATTAAAAAATAAGAAATCTCTATGAATTTAATTAAAAACATAATAAATAACATTTCAACGCCTCTATGTAACATTATAAACTCATCTTTTATCCAAGGCAAATTCCCTCAACGTTTGAAACTATCCCTAATAAAACCATTTCACAAAAAAGATAATGCTGATGACTATAACAATTATAGACCTATTAGCATTTTATCATCTTTTTCAAAAATATTTGAAACATCAATGGCTAACAGAATTACTGATTTTTTTAACAAAAATTCACTTTTACATAATTCTCAACATGGTTTTACAAAAAGAAAAAAACATCAACACAGCTATCTTTCAGTTTACTAATAATGTAATAAACTTCATAGAAGAGGATGAATTAGTTTGTTGTATGTTTCTTGATCTATCAAAAGCTTTTGATAGTATTTACCCCAATCGTTTACTTTTTAAACTCAACAAATATGGCGTAAGAGGAGTTGCAAACAGCTGGTTTGAAACTTATCTAATTGGTAGAAAGCAGTTTGTCCAAGTAGTAGTTGATAACAAAACATACAAGTCAACTAAACTTGAAACAATATTAGGGGTTCCTTAAGGTAGAGTAATGGGTCCTTTATTATTTAACATTTATAGAAATGATATGTTTACAAGCTCTGTTGAAATTAGACAACATATAATTAATTATGCAGACGATACAAACTTGATATTGCATGGACATTTTATACAACTATGCAGTAGTAATGCTAGTGTGCATATAAAACAGCTGGAAAATTGGTTTACAAGCAACAAACTTATGTTAAATAAAGAAAAAACACAGTGTGTGTTGTTTAAATTAAATAACACAAATGAAACTCCAAACAACATACTTCTTAATCATAGACTTTATAATTTCTTGGAGTTAATGTAGACCAATACATGAAATGGAAAAAACCCATTGATGAACTGTCTATAAAACTGGGTAGAGTATGCTATATGCTTCGTGTTTTATCAGATAATATTCATACACATATGGTAAAGATAGCGTATTATGCAAACTTTGATTCTTTGTTAAGATTTGGTATTGCGCACTGGGGAATATCAACAGACATAAATCGAATATTTATTATGCAAAAGCGAGCAGTAAGAATAATGTTTAAGTTGCGTCAATTTGATTCATGTAAAACCTTATTTAAACAAAATAATTTATTAACAGTCTTGGCAATATACATCCAAAAATGCTTGATATACATGTTTAAAAATAAAAATGACTTTCAAATGTTTTGTCTCAATCATGATTATAAAACTAGGCACAAAAGTAGCTTAAGATATCCAATTGTAAAGTATACAAGTTCACAAAAAAGACTTCAATACATGTGCTTAAAATTACACAATAAACTACCTAACAACATAAAACTTGAAAACGACTTCATTGTATTCAAAAGAAAGATTTTCAACTTATTGTGTAATCTTGAGCCATATTCAATTGGCAATTATATTGATCTGCCAACTTAATTATTATGCACTATTTTTGATCCTATTTTATGAATTATGCAAAATGTTTACTAGTATGTAATGTGTTTACATAAAATAAAGATGTATAATTATTATTATTATTTATTATTATTATTATTATTATTATTATTTTATCTAAAAAAAATTCTCATTCTTTAAATGGCTGGGATTTAGGCAAGGCGGATTGTTATCAAGCCATACCTAATTGTTATTTAGAATACGTCTGACAATATGGCATGTATCCAGTACGATTGTCTTGCTAATTGCTGGAAGCAGGTGTTGTAATTTTAAAGCATCGAGTTCAGTAAGTAAGCTTTTCGGAACGACTCCTGTAGTTGAGATAACCAATGGGAATATACGTACTCCTTTCAATCGCCACATTTGTTTTATTTCTGCAGACAGTTCTAAATATTTATTTATTTTTTTGGCATACGTTGATTGTAAGTTGTGGTTTAGTGGTACTGCAATGTCTATGATTGACACTTCCTGCTGTTCTTTGTTATCTACCACTATGTCAGGTCTGTTTGCTTTTATTTTAACGTCTGTTCTTATTTCGCGGTCCCAGTATAGTTTATACCTATCATTTTCAAGTACATCTGTTGGTTCATATTTATAGTACGGGGTATCAGATGAGAGAAGCATAAAATCTCTGGCTAGCTGTTGATGGATAATCTTGGCCATGTTGTTGTGTCTCTGCGTGTAGTCCATATTCGCTAACATCGAGCATCCGCCAGTGATGTGTTCAATGGTTTCATTTGGTTTTCCGCATCTTCGGCATTTATCAATTATTGATGTTTCTTTAATAATGTATTTTTGATAGTTTTTGGTTAATATAACCCTATCTTGGATGGCTCGCATGAATCAGGTTGTCTCAGCGTACAAACCTCCTTGTTTTAGCCATATGTTAGAGGCGCAAATATTGTTTGTATCAGATAATAGTTGATGCGGGTGAGTACCGTGGATTTCCTTCTGTTTCCATCTTTGCAGTTTGCTTTCAATTTCATACGGTTCATGTTCATGCTCATGCTCATGCTGGCTCAGGTGTAGTGGCGAATTGTTAATATCTGCTTTGCATATTGCTTCAAACATGATGTTGTAGGTAGCTTTGCTCATAAAATACTTTCTAAGTGAAGTGATTTGAGATAGGTGTTGCTGCATTATGTCTAGTATACCCATTCCACGCATTTCCGCTGGTAGGGTGATGCGTTCGATTGCTGATTTCGGGTGATTCATACGGTATCTAGTCATACTTACCCGTATTATTCTTGATACTTTTTCCAGGTCGGTGTTTGACCATTTTATGAGTCCAAATGAGTAGGTTAATATAGGAAAAGCGTATGTGTTAATTGCTTTGATTTTATTAACCGAACTTAATAGGGTGTTAAGGATCAGTTTTACACGTTTCTCAAATTTTATTATAAGTTCTTGTTTAATTTTGGTATGGTTAATACCTCGTAGCTGCATGATACCTAGATATTTATAGTTATCTTCTTTGCCTAGATTTTTGATCACTTGTTTATCATCTAGTGGAAAACCTTCAGTTCTAGTTAGCGTACCTTGTTCGAGTTGGATAGTTTTAGACTTGTCTATTCCGAATTCCATTTTTATGGCATTGCTGAATTCTTTGGTGATGTTTAGTAGTTCGTGAAGTTGTGTGGTAGATTTTGCGAATAACTTGAGGTCATCCATATATAGTAGGTGGTTTATGGTATGCCCGCTTCTGTTTGCGTCCGGGTTTTTTATATTATATCCCATTTGCGTATCTTTGAGTGTTTGGCTAAGCGGGTTGAGGCCAATGCAGAACCATAGCGCGCTTAGTGCGTCTCCTTGGAAAATTCCCCGCATGATATTGATAGCTCTGGATTTTATCATTTGCTTTCCATCTGAGATATATAGTTCAGTAGACCATTGCTTCATCGCTTCTTCAAAAAAGTGAATTAAGGTTTGGTCTATCTTGTATATTTTTAGTATGTCAATTAGGTATGAGTGAGGCATCGAATCAAACGCTTTTTTGTAATCAATGTATGCCATACTAAGATTTCTTTGTGTTTTTACAGCCTGGTTGACTACAATTGCATCAATAGTAATTTGGTCCTTACAGCCTTTAGAGTTCTTATAGCACCCCTTCTGCTCTTCAGTCATTATGTTATTAGTTTCTAAATGGTTTTGTATTTTGTTGGTTAAGACAGATGTTAGGAGTTTGTAAATTGTAGGAAGGCATGTAATAGGTCTGTACTTGGACGGGTCTAGTGTGTTATTGTCCTTGGGAAGAAGATATGTTTTGCCTCTTGTAAGAAAGCTTGGGATTGATTTTGGATGTTTTATGATGTGGTTAAACAGTCTCGCTATTATTTCATGGCTTGCTGGTAGTTTTTTATACCAAAAGTTTGGTATTTGTTCAGGGCCAGCTGCTTTCCAGTTGCTGGTTCTTCGAATAGCTTTAGTAACATCTTTTACTGTTATATTTATTGCTTCCATTACCACTATATTTTCTGATCTTTGTTTTTCTTCTTGTAACATGTTACACCTTCCATTATGTTCTTTTGATTCTTCCCATATTCCTGCCCAGAAATCAGTTATATTCTTTAGAGTGGGAATTCCTTCAGTAGGGTTCGTATTGTTGTTGTTGTTACTTAAATTTCTGTAGAAATTTTTTTGATTATTATGGAATTGTGCGTTTTGGGTTTTTCGGTTTGTACATTCCTTATAGCGCCTAAGTCTTTTTGCATACACTGCTAGTTGTTGTGTGTGTGTATCTATTATTTCCGTTAATTTGTTATGGTCTACTTGATCAATCGGTATAGGTGCTATTATTTTTGTTATATTTTTAACTAGTTTTTTTGATTTGTTTGATTTTCTATATTGAGTTAGTCTTCCTAGGTTGGCGCGTATAGTAGTTATTCTTTTTTCTAGCCGTGTCATCCAACGGGGTGCGATCTTTTGCTTTTTTGTATTTTCAGCTTCATTCTGCGGGGTTGTTTTTAATCCCATTGATCTTGTTGTGCTTGCTGCTGCACAGTATATTAGCAGATGGAGTTGCTCTATATCCTCACATATGTTTAGGTGGTCAGGCAGAATTTTAGTATTTAGGTAGTCTAATGTTTGGTATACGCGTTTGCTTGGAATAACTTTTGGGATCTTGTGTCTGCTGTTTGGATTTGTTCCTGAAAATTCTATGAGTGCGACATTAAATTGGTGTTCTATTTCATTTCTAAGTTGTTGCGTTGTTGCAAGGTTTTTATTTGGTTCCGCTATGTTTATTATGTGGATTTCGGTATTTGTTTCTTCAGGTCCAGGTTGGTCATTCTGTTTTTCCATAGTTTGCTGGTTATTTTCTTCTTCATTCTCGAGAATTTGTTGTTCATATTTTTTTTTAATTTCTTTAATATCATTTGTAGTTAGCATATTTTTGGTGATAATAGCTCTTTTCCGATCTATTAGATTTTGTTCCGTCACTCGTGCAGCTAATTCTGGATATAATTGAATAAAGTTTTCATGCATGTTTGTTCTATACATTGTCATGTCTGTTTCCGCTTTGGTACTTTTCATATAGCAACGCATCATCATTATTATTATTATTATTATTATTATTATTATTATTATTATTATTATTATTATTATTATTATTATTATTATTATTATTATTATTATTATTATTATTATTATTATTATTATTATTATTATTATTATTATTATTATTATTATTATTATTATTATTATTATTATTATTATTATTATTATTATTATTATTATTATTATTATTACTATTATTTTTTTTTTTTTTTTTTTTTTTTTTTTTTTTTTTTTCACAGGTTAACCTGGTTTCATTGTATTAGACGGGTACATACTACCAAGTCTAATACATAGATGTATTACATGTGTTGTTTTAAAAACGATCGTACTATGTTACATGTACTTAGTATTACCGCCTTTTGCATGTTTATAATATTGTATTGTTCTATGTCTAATTGTTTTATAGAATTGTTTAATTTTGATGGTATTATTCCTGTTGAAGATATTATTATAAGAATAATTTTAATGTGTTTTTGTTTCCACAGTTTTTCTATTTCTGAAGCTAGAGGTAAGTATTTTTCTATTTATTATTATTATTATTATTATTATTATTATTATTATTATTATTATTATTATTATTATTATTATTATTATTATTATTATTATTATTATTATTATTATTATTATTATTATTATTATTATTATTATTATTATTATTATTATTATTATTATTATTATTATTATTATTATTATTATTATTATTATTATTATTATTATTATTATTATTATTATTATTATTATTATTATTATTATTATTATTATTATTATTATTATTATTATTATTATTATTATTATTATTATTATTATTATTATTATTATTATTATTATTATTATTATTATTATTATTATTATTATTATTATTATTATTATTATTATTATTATTATTATTATTATTATTATTATTATTATTATTATTATTATTATTATTATTATTATTATTATTATTATTATTATTATTATTATTATTATTATTATTATTATTATTATTATTATTATTATTATTATTATTATTATTATTATTATTATTATTATTATTATTATTATTATTATTATTATTATTATTTTGTTTTCTCGGACAATTCCGGTAGCAGTTACTTATAACGCCGGGTAAATACCAGAGGCTTTATAAGTTTGTTTTAATATATTTTAATTTAAAAATTTCCTAACAGTTCGACATGTATTTAAAATGACTGATTTTTGAATTTTAATGTAGATGTTAGCTGGTAAGTTTAGGGTTTCTATGGATTTATGCAGGCTGTGAGGAATAATGCCAGTACTTGATATAATTAATGGTACTATAATTACTTTATCCATTCCCCAGATCCTGCGTATCTCATCTGCCAGATCAGTGTATTTTTCAACTTTTTCCGTATAAGTTTTCTCAATATTATGTGTATTAGGAACGGCAATGTCTATTACATACGTAGTTTTATGACTTTTGTCAACTAGTGTTAAGTCCGGTCGATTGTGATGTATGGTTTTATCCGTTATTATTGCTCGGTCATAATACAATTTGAACAAGTTGTTTTCAAGTACTGGTTCTGCTATGTACTTATAATACGGTAAATCTACTGTTGGCAACTTAGTGTTTTTTACAAGATGTTGATGTATTATATTTGCCACGTGGTTGTGTCTTTGCAGGTAATCGGTCTGTGTCAGTATTTTACAACCAGATGTTACATGCTGTATTGTTTCTGACTGAATATGACATCGTCTGCATTTATCCGTTGTTATAGTAATGTCTTTGATAATATACTTCCTATAATTATATGTATTAATGACTTGATCTTGTATTGAGATCATAAACCCCTCCGTTTCCGGGAATAAATCGCCATAATTTAGCCAGGCGTTCGACGCTTCAGTGTCGACGTATAATTGGTTTAAATCATGGTAATGTCTTCCATGTAGTGTTTTTTGGGCCCATTGATTTTTTATTTCTACATCTGTTGTTATAGAGTGTGTGTCATTTGCTATTGTGTCCTGGAGGTTGAGAGGTGTATGTCTGTTATCAGCCAAAACAACAGCCTTGTGGAGATGGGAACTTTCTTGTTTAGCATAAAAGAATTTTCTTAAACTGTGGATTTGTTTATTATGCAGTCTTAAAATATTATTATTATTATTATTATTATTATTATTATTATTATTATTATTATTATTATTATTATTATTATTATTATTATTATTATTATTATTATTATTATTATTATTATTATTATTATTATTATTATTATTATTATTATTATTATTATTATTATTATTATTATTATTATTATTTTTATTTTTCATAACTCGTACTACATAATACGGAAGATAAATTAATTTACGAACCTTTCGGTTAAAGTAAATAAATATATTATATTTTTTATTATTATTATTATTATTATTATTATTATTATTATTATTATTATTATTATTATTATTATTATTATTATTATTTTTTTTATTTTTTTTTTTTTATTTTTTTTTTTCTTTTTCACAGGTTAACCTGGTTTCATTGTATTAGACGGGTACATACTACCAAGTCTAATACATAGATGTATTACATGTGTTGTTTTAAAAACGATCGTACTATGTTACATGTACTTAGTATTACCGCCTTTTGCATGTTTATAATATTGTATTGTTCTATGTCTAATTGTTTTATAGAATTGTTTAATTTTGATGGTATTATTCCTGTTGAAGATATTATTATAGGAATAATTTTAATGTGTTTTTGTTTCCACAGTTTTTCTATTTCTGAAGCTAGAGGTAAGTATTTTTCTATTTTCTCTGCGTATTTTGTTTCAATGTTATGATCAGCTGGGATTGCAATGTCTACTAAAAATGTACTACTTGATGTTTTAATAGTAATAGTGATGTCTGGTCGGTTATGGTTTATTGTTTTGTTTGTAAATATTGTCTTGTCCCAGTATAACTTACAGATATTATTTTCAAGAACAGATTGCGGAACATATTTATAGTAAGGTTCTTTTTTACTTATTAGTTTATATTTATAGGCTAACTCTTGATGTACAATTTTAGCTGCAGCATTGTGTCATTCATTCAATTATTATTATTATTATTATTATTATTATTATTATTATTATTATTATTATTATTATTATTATTATTATTATTATTATTATTATTTCATCTAAAAAATCTCATTCTTTGAATGGCTGGGATTTAGGCAAGGCGGATTGTTATCAAGCCATACCTAATTGTTATTTAGAAAGCGTCTGACAATATGGCATGTATCCAGTACGATTGTCTTGCTAATTGCTGGAAGCAGGTGTTGTAATTTTAAAGCATCGAGTTCAGTAAGTAAGCTTTTCGGAACGACTCCTGTAGTTGAGATAACCAATGGGAATATACGTACTCCTTTCAATCGCCACATTTGTTTTATTTCTGCAGACAGTTCTAAATATTTATTTATTTTTGTGGCATACGTTGATTGTAAGTTGTGGTTTAGTGGTACTGCAATGTCTATCATTGACACTTCCTGCTGTTCTTTGTTATATACCACTATGTCAGGTCTGTTTGCTTTTATTTTAACGTCTGTTCTTATTTCGCGGTCCCAGTATAGTTTATACCTATCATTTTCAAGTACATCTGTTGGTTCATATTTATAGTACGGGGTATCAGATGGGAGAAGCATAAGATCTCTGGCTAGCTGTTGATGGATAATCTTGGCCATGTTGTTGTGTCTCTGCGTGTAGTCCATATTCGCTAACATCGAGCATCCGCCAGTGATGTGTTCAATGGTTTCATTTGGTTTTCCGCATTTTCGGCATTTATCAATTATTGATGTTTCTTTAATAATGTATTTTTGATAGTTTTTGGTTAATATAACCCTATCTTGGATGGCTCGCATGAATCCCGTTGTCTCAGCGTACAAACCTCCTTGTTTTAGCCATATGTTAGAGGCGCTAATATCGTTTGTATCAGATAATAGTTGATGCGGGTGAGTACCGTGGATTTCCTTCTGTTTCCATCTTTGCAGTTTGCTTTCAGTTTCATACGGTTCATGTTCATGCTCATGCTCATGCTGGCTCAGGTGTAGTGGCGAATTGTTAATATCTGCTTTGCATATTGCTTCAAACATGATGTTGTGGGTAGCTTTGCTCATAAAATACTTTCTAAGTGAAGTGATTTGAGATAGGTGTTGCTGCATTATGTCTAGTATACCCATTCCACCCATTTCCGCTGGTAAGGTGATGCGTTCGATTGCTGATTTCGGGTGATTCATACGGTATCTAGTCATACTTACCCGTATTATTCTTGATACTTTTTCCAGGTCGGTGTTTGACCATTTTATGAGTCCAAATGAGTAGGTTAATATAGGAATAGCGTATGTGTTAATTGCTTTGATTTTATTAACTGAACTTAATAGGGTGTTAAGGATCAGTTCTACACGTTTCTCAAATTTTATTATAAGTTCTTGTTTAATTTTGGTATGGTTAATACCTCGTAGCTGCATGATACCTAGATATTTATAGTTATCTTCTTTGCCTAGATTTTCGATCACTTGTTTATCATCTAGTGGAAAACCTTCAGTTCTAGTTAGCGTACCTCGTTCGAGTTGGATAGTTTTAGACTTGTCTATACCGAATTCCATTTTTATGGCATCGCTGAACTCTTTGGTGATGTTTAGTAGTTCGTGAAGTTGTGTGGTAGATTTTGCGAATAACTTGAGGTCATCCATATATAGTAGGTGGTTTATGGTATGCCCGCTTCTGTTTGCGTCCGGGTTTTTTATATTATATCCCATTTGCGTATTTTTGAGTGTTCGGCTAAGCGGGTTGAGGCCAATGCAGAACCATAGCAAGCTTAGTGCGTCTCCTTGGAAAATTCCCCGCATGATATTGATAGCTCTGGATTTTATCATTTGCTTTCCATCTGAGATATATAGTTCAGTAGACCATTGCTTCATCGCTTCTTCGAGAAAGTGAATTAAGGTTTGGTCTATCTTGTATATTTTTAGTATGTCAATTAGGTATGAGTGAGGCATCGAATCAAACGCTTTTTTGTAATCAATGTATGCCATACTAAGATTTCTTTGTGTTTTTACAGCCTGGTTGACTACAATTGCATCGATAGTAATTTGGTCCTTACAGCCTTTAGAGTTCTTATAGCACCCCTTCTGCTCTTCAGTCATTATGTTATTAGTTTCTAAGTGGTTTTGTATTTTGTTGGTTAAGACAGATGTTAGGAGTTTGTAAATTGTAGGAAGGCATGTAATAGGTCTGTACTTGGACGGGTCTAGTGTGTTATTGTCCTTGGGAAGAAGATATGTTTTGCCTCTTGTAAGAAAGCTTGGGATTAATTTTGGATGTTTAATGATGTGGTTAAACAGTCTCGCTATTATTTCATGGCTTGCTGGTAGTTTTTTATACCAAAAGTTTTGTATTTGTTCAGGACCAGCTGCTTTCCAGTTGCTGGTTTTTTGAATAGCTTCAGTAACATCTTTTACAGTTATATTTATTGCTTCCATTACCACTATATTTTCTGATCTTTGTTTTTCTTCTTGTAACATGTTACACCTTCCATTATGTTCTTTTGATTCTTCCCATATTCCTGCCCAGAAATCAGTTATATTCTTTAGAGTGGGAATTCCTTCAGTAGGGTTCGTATTGTTGCTGTTGTTACTTAAATTTCTGTAGAAGTTTTTTTGATTATTATGGAATTGTGCGTTTTGGGTTTTTCGGTTTGTACATTCCTTATAGCGCCTAAGTCTTTTTGCATACACTGCTAGTTGTTGTGTGTGTGTATCTATTATTTCCGTTAATTTGTTATGGTCTACTTGATCAATCGGTATAGGTGCTATGATTTTTGTTATATTTTTAACTAGTTTTTTTGATTTGCTTGATTTTCTATATTGAGTTAGTCTTCCTAGGTTGGCGCGTATGGTATTTATTCTTTTTTCTAGCCGTGTCATCCAACGGGGTGCGATCTTTTGTTTTTTTGTTTTTTCAGCTTCATTCTGCGGGGTAGTTTTTAATCCCATAGATCTTGCTGTGCTTGCTGCTGCACAGTATATTAGCAGATGGAGTTGCTCTATATCCTCACATATGTTTAGGTGGTCAGGCAGAATTTTAGTATTTAGGTAGTCTAATGTTTGGTATACGCGTTTGCTTGGAATAACTTTTGGGATCTTGTGTCTGCTGTTTGGATCTGATCCTGAAAATTCTATGAGTGCGACATTAAATTGGTGTTCTATTTCATTTCTTAGTTGTTGCGTTGTTGCAAGGTTTTCATTTGGTTCCGCTATGTTTATTATGTGGATCTCAGTATTTGTTTCTTCAGGTCCAGGTTGGTCATTCTGTTTTTCCATAGTTCGCTGGTTATTTTCTTCTTCATTCTCGAGAATTTGTTGTTCATATTCTTTTTTAATTTCTTTAATATCATTTGTAGTTAGCATATTTTTGGTGATAATAGCTCTTTTCCGATCTATTAGATTTTGCTCCGTCACTCGTGCAGCTAATTCTGGATATAATTGAATAAAGTTTTCATGCATGTTTGTTCTATACATTGTCATGTCTGTTTCCGCTTTGGTACTTTTCATATAGCAACGCATCACGTTTTGGTTCATTTCTTTTGTCCATTTAATGCGTTGACGTATCAATCCTGCTTTAGTGGTTAACTGATTTATTTCAGCTAAAGCACTTTCGGCATTTAGGGCTTGGTGATGTTGAGTGTCCCTATTAGTATTGGCTGTAGTAATTTCGGGTGACCCGGTAGAGGTCCGCCTATTCAACCTCATACCACCAATGGTTTGTCGGCTGCCACGTCCAGCATTGGCTCCAGACGTGCCCTGGCGCTCTCCAGGAAGCTTATTATTATTATTATTATTATTATTATTATTATTATTATTATTATTATTATGTTCTTGTTTTTTCTCGTGTTATTCACGGTGTTTTTTCTATTCTACGGGCTATTTAAGCCAGAGTAGAAAGAAATTTATTGTAAAAATTTTCTTACTGTGCTGCATGTACCAAGGATTACAGCGCGTTGCATATGGACGAAGATGTCTTTGTCAATGTGAAGTCGTAGAAGAGAATCATGAAGCGTTAAAGGTATGATTGCATTTGCCGATATTATTATAGGAACTGTACAAACTTTGTCAAGTTTCCATTGTTGTTTTAGTTCCATTGCTAAGTTTGCATATTTCTCAATTTTTTCTGCATGAGCTTTCTGTAAATTTGCAACATTGGGTATTGTTATATCAATGAGATATGCTTCTTTATTATTTTTATCAACAAAAGTAATATCTGGTCTATTGTGACTTATAGACTTATCTGTAAGGATGCTTCTATCCCAGTATAGTTTGATGTCTGCATTTTCTATTACGTTTTCTGGGGTGTATTGGTAATATGGTAGTTTCTCAGTTATAAGACCATATTTAATACACAGTTCTTGGTGCAGAATTTTTCCCACATTATCATGTCTTGTCCTGTATTCAGTTTATTATTATTATTATTATTATTATTATTATTATTATTATTATTATTTTTTTTTTTTTTTTTTTTTCACAGGTATTATCCTGGGAGTTATTTATTGGACGGGTACGGGACCAGGTCCAGTAAAGATTGTCATTGTTTTAGAAAAGACCTAACGATGTTACATGTTTTTAGTATCACAGCCTTTTGCATAGGTAGTATAACATATTCTTTAAGCTGTAATTCATTTAGGTTTTCCTTTAGATTTAGTGGCACTATACCTGTTGATGACATAATTATGGGGATTATTCTCACTTTGTCTTTCCATATTTTTTCTATTTCGTGCGCTAGAGGTAAGTACTTATCAATTTTTTCGTTATATTTGACCTTGATGTTATGGTCTGCTGGTATTGCTACATCAATAAGATACGTAGTATTTACATTTTTTATAGTAAGAGTAATGTCTGGGCGGTTATGTGCAACTGTTTTATTTGTCAGAATAGCTCTGTCCCAGTATAATTTGCACACGTCGTTTTCTAGGATAATTGATGGATTATATTTATAGTATGGTTCCCATTTACTAATTAATTTGTATTTAAGTGCTAATTCTTGATGAATAATTTTAGCTACCGAGTTGTGCCGTTCTGTATATTGTGTGGGAGCTAGAATTTTACAGCCGTTTGTAATATGCTCAATGGTTTCCTGTTCGTCTTTGCAGCGTCTGCATTTATCGTTTGTGTTTTGTAGGTCTTTAATTATGTGCAGTCTATAGCTTTTTGTGTTTATTACCTTGTCTTGAATGGCCTGTAGAAATCCTTCGGTTTCTGGAAACAGATATTATTATTATTATTATTATTATTATTATTATTATTATTATTATTATTATTATTATTATTATTATTATTATTATTATTATTATTATTATTATTATTATTATTATTATTATTATTATTATTATTATTATTATTATTATTATTATTATTATTATTATTATTATTATTATTATTATTATTATTATTATTATTATTATTATTATTATTATTATTATTATTATTATTATTATTATTATTATTATTATTATACTCAATACAATTAAAAAAACCGTCAAAATAAGTGAATACTTAAGGCAAAAAGTCAACTGCAATTAAATATGATTATTATTATTACTATAAATCATTTAAAACGTACTACGTTTGGTGTTATTTTATTAATGAATTTTTCTAAAACCATAAGTCGTAGACCCATAATACCTTATATCATTGTAAAAAACTGATGACGCGAAACAAAACATGCATTGAAAATCAAAATACGTCACTATATAGATTAAAAAATATACAAAAAAAATTATTAAGGTCATTTTTGAAATAAATTAAAAATGCAGTCGCAAATTGGGTGTTTCCATACATTTACCCAACCCTGTATAATAACTATTAAAAAGAGTTTCTAATAAACGTGTAGATAAAACTAAAAAACAAACTCTTATTTTAAAATTATAAGTTATAAGTAATAGACATCTAAAGGAATAGAGTTGACCGTTACTACGTGATAATCTATAATAAAAAATAAAGTAAAACACAGTAATTGATTTATTTGATTTTCTATCTAAAGGAATAGTTATTGCATAAAAAAAAAATTAAAAACGGCTAAAACCAGCATTATTAAAAAAAATCAATATTTTCTATCCAATCACAGGTGTCCCGTGTATGATCGAATATTTGGACACTAATGCAGCGCATTTGTTTTATTAAAGAAATAAAAAAAAGCATATTAGCAACAATTAAATTAAGTAAGCAATTTGTTGCACGGTTTGCAAATTTAAAAAAAGTTTACGGACCCGGGACACTCGAGTTGCCGTGCCCGCTCACATGTTTTGTTTCCGTTCTATCCACGCCCTGATCATTCAATTGCATTTGATTGTTTTAGTTTTTAAGATGTATAAGTATTTTATAGCTTATTACAACGTTGCCAATGTTTGGTTTGAAAACGTCGGTATGGCATGGCATGTCTGATAACGTCATGCAGTGTGTATAAAATACGACAAGCGCGCCCTCGTCTGCTATATTCAGTGAACTAAATTTGTATGTGTCGACATACTTGACATACTTTTTTAGTTCCAAAATAATTTTGGTGTTGTTTTATCTACTGCTATTTTATGCCAAAAAAAAACGAAAAACACATGAAAACGTTGTCAGACCAAAAGCCGGGCCTTAGAACGTCGGATTTGGTCTGGGAACGTCGGAAGTATATAGCAAATTGGGTCTGTATAGGCGGTTTAACAAATATATATATATATATATATATATATATATATATATATATATATATATATATATTTATGCAAACACATGTTTATTAAGACTTTATTGCTAATTTAAAAAAAATGCTTCTGAAAAAAAAAACTAAAATATGCTGGTCAATATATAGATAATTGCAAGGTGCATGAAAATCTTTTAAGATTATTATTTTATTTGCTAAGCACTAAAGATAGTTAGTTTAGATGTTTGGCCTATTATCCTAAATATACTATTAATGACGATTTATTCTTCTATATATAAAAAAGATAATAAATATCAAATAAACTAACACAAACTATTAAAAACAGTATTAAAATATGATTTTAAATGCCAACAAATGCCCGTGAGTCCATTGCCAGTGAGCCGTGAGACTACTTTTCTACGCTTTGGCATGCATAATAAACTCTATGGTGTAATTATATTTTTAGTACATGGCAGTTTGTAGTCTTAAAAAGTAATTTATTTCGTCTGCCAGTTTGACAACATTAATTGACGTAGACATTTTTAAACAATCCTAACACAAACATAAACTTGTTTCAGCGCTAGTTATTGTCAGCTTTATCAACGCATTAGATTAATTTCTTGATTGCCACTGATATCGACCTGTCTACAATCCAGACTAATTAAACAATGACATTTATTACAAACACTTGAAGATAAATTACAGATATATGAAAAAAAAATTGAATAAATTTGCTTTGCAAGTAATGATAAAATATTGTTCAACTTTGGCATTTAATGCACTTAACAAGTCTATAACTTAAAATGTACCTGCGCTTAATTGAGTGTAGAAAAGAACCTGAAACGTCCAAGAAAAATTGCACAGTAAAACAGTTGATAAACATTAAAAAATTAAAAATATATCCAGTTTCTAAAGTATACTTAAACTTTTTACAGCAACCGGCTTTAGCAAACTAAATTCTAATTTTGCGGCGTACCTAACTGTCAATATCTTACGCCAAAGACATAGTGCATAGCCCATTCTCCACTAACCATAGGACAAGTGGAGAATGTGCCAGTTGCTAAACTAATTCCGGTTTGGTAGACAGGATCCACAATACGTTATGTGGATAGAGCTGTGGACGCATAAATTATGTAGCTATTATCCAGTTTTAAACGTATTAAAACAAGATGCAAATGTAGCATTGTTTTTTGGTCCGCTTTCTATAACTTTCCATTCAACAACCTTGATCTTAGATTTAATTTAATTGACACTTTAAAATCAAACACTTTTCTGTACAGAAATAAGTTTTTTTACAAGATATAGTGATATGTCACCATGTGGAGTTTGCCTTCTACTAAAATAGATAAGCAACTTTTTGCTAGTTGAAAAAGTAAATTCATTGCTCAGTTCATAATACAGTTAATAGTTATTTAAACAAGCGCAGTAAATACCTACGTCATCAACATACAACCAGCCACTCACAAGATGTTTTGAAGAATGTCAATTGTATTGTGCACATATACCTAGTACCTAAAATAAGTTATGTGTAAACGATGCCATGCTTTCGCAAATATCCTACAAATAAAGCGTTCGTACTTTTGTACTTTTAAATCAGGTTATATGCTTTGGCAATGTCAAAAATTCTAGCAACAAAATGCTGATTTGAGCCGTGTTAAATCAGACCGCCTTGAACTGCATTGTATAACAGCAAATAAACTTCTTAAATTTAATAACCAAGTAAAACGTTTATTAATCATTCTCTTTAGTAACTTGCATAAATACCTAGTTAAGGAGATAGGTCTTTAGTTAGACAAAAGTTTTTTTTATTTTTACTCATTGCTGAAAGCGTCAAAATAAACATTAATTATAATAATATTTGAGATATCAAAAAGTTCGGCATCTTCCTGGCAAAAGAATGAATTGATATAATTTATTCTGACTATGATTTTTTCAAAGTTTTTTTGCAAATTTTTTACGCAACATCTGTGTAATTCTAAGTAATGCCACTTGTGTTGAGTGTGGAATTGTTTTTCATAATAGTTGAGCTATTTGACACAAGAAATGTCACTAAGGTGCACTTTTTGAGTTGGACAATTTAGAACTGCCAAAGTTGTATAAAGAGAATATTTTATTGTACCAAATATTATTAGAAGTTTATACTAATAATAAACTACTAATGGATAAAATATCTTTCTTTGAAGAAAAGATAACTCAAAAAAATATTTTCTTATTAAAATCTGCTAGAGAACCTAAACCTAAAATAAATAAGGTAATACCTAATGGTAAAGTGGTTGATTTGATCCAACCAACAACTTTAGTTCCCTTACTCAGCGCCGTTGTAAGATCAACTTAACCTAAAGTGCAGCAAAAAACTCTTATTATTTTTAAAAGTGGTCCTAGCAACGACAAACTTTAAGCGTATGTTCCATCATCGCATATCCACGGATCTAAACTAAAGAAAGTTGATATAGTTAACTACATTAAGTTTGTCCGTCTTTTAATGTTGATGTTGTCGATTTAACTGTGAAGTCTGGAAGCAAATGCGGGTTTAACGTAACTTTTCCAGCTGATTATACTAGTCAACTCCTTTCAAAAGACTTTTGGCCTGCCAATATTGCCGTCAAACAAATTATAACTTACGGCCGTGCACAGCCATCTGAACCAGCCGTGGATTTTTGCACTCAGAACCCTACCAACAGTTTGGACCTACCTTCATAAATGACTCCGGCTTTTCCTGCTATTACCAGAACGTCGAGAGAATGAAAGCCAAACTTAAACAACTATTGTTAGCCGTTTCTGTGTCCAATTATGACTTTATAGTGCTATCGAAAACCTGGCTCTCTCTAGATGTTTGTGATTTAGAACTAAAACTATCTGGCTATAATTTATTTAGGAGTGATTGGTCTACTATAACTAGTTCAAAACTAAGAGGAGGCAGTGTATTAATTGCGGTTTGAACAGAACAAAATGTACATTATCTCAACTTATTTATGTTACTGCTGATCATTTGTTTGTGTTTTTTATGTTTAAGCCTTTTTATCTTACATTAACAGTGTAGTATATATTCCACCTCAATCATTGTTATTTTGTTGAGGCTATAGCTAACGATTTTCCGAGACATAAACTTAATTTGTTGGGTGATTACATCTTGCTCTCTGCTTCTTGGATAAATGACAACTTAGGCATCCGAGTGATTTGCAATGACAATCACCCTGCGCATTTAATTTCAAACTTATTTGGTTTTTTAAATTGTGTACAATTTAGCTCATCACATAACAGAAGTAGTGTATTTTTAGGTTTGTGTTTTACAAATGACCGTGATGGCATCTATCTGATGTTTTATTAAATATTAGTCAACATCATAATGCTTATGCAATAGATGTCAAATGTAATACTTGCTGTGATAATTTAGTATGTAATAATATTTTTTATGATTTTAAATTTGCAGACTTTGGCTCAATTAATGATTTTTTGTTTGAGATTGACTGGTCTACACTATTTTTAAACTGTGATGTTGAAACGTGTGTGGATTTATTTTATTCTGTGTTGCACTACGCTGTCGATTGTTTTGTCCCTAAAAAAGTATGACGTGAAAATAAATTTTCAGTTTAGTTTAACAAAGAATTAATTTTGCTTACTAGTCTAAAAAAAAACTGTACATAAGCGATATTAGTCTTCAGAACTATTATCAGATTATACTGAATTCCAATCACATTGCAGTTCTTGTAACAATCTAAGTGAATGTTTTTACAGTCAAATCATTTTATGTACTGAGAACGACATTCAAGCTAACCCGAAACATTTTTGAAGGTTTGTTAACGAATCTAGAAAATCAAATGGTTTTCCTACAACCATCTATTATGGCGAGCAAACGAGTAATAATGGAGACAATTGTGTTAATTTGTTTGCTGACTTCTTTTGTTTTGATTATGATTTTAATACTCATGTTGTATCTATGTATAAATACGACAAACAAGTACTCCATAGAAAACTTACAATTGGATGTTTTTAGTGGGATTGAAAACCTCACATGCAACTTTGCCACTGGACCCGATGGAATACCTTTATTACTACTAAAAAATTGCATTTATTTAATTTCAAAGCCATTGTGTTTTTTTTAATGTGTCTTTAAACAAAGGAATGTTTCCTCATGTGTGGAAACAAAGCTACATCACGCCAATGCATAAAACTGGATTTAAGGAAGACATTAAAAACTATAGAGGTTTTTGTATCCAATCTGCAATACCTAAATTATTTGATAAAATTATTATTAGTCAAATACAGTGGATATCCAAAAATATCTTAGTAAAAAAAGAACATGGTTTTCGTGAAGGGTGATCCACATTGACAAATTTGCTCTGCTATGAAAACGACTTGATAAACGCCTTTCAATTGAAGTTGCAAATTTACTCTATTTACACTGATTTTTTAAAGGCATTTGACCGCGTAAGCTATAGTGTTTTGATAGATAAACTTCATGCATTTGGTTTTCATGACACTGTGGTTTGCTGGTTGACAAGTTATTTGGAAAACCCTACACAGTGTGTAAAAATTAATAGCTTTTTGTAACAAATCATTGCTGTCCCATCAGGTGTGCCCCAAGGGTCACATTATAGGCCAATACTTTTTCTTCTTTTTATCAATGATCTTTTATGTTGTATTCATTCATCTTTGTTTCTTTTATTTGCTGACGATCTTAAAATTTCTAAAAACATATTATCTTTTGAGGATTGTCATCCTTTACAAAATTACTTAAACTCTATTAATAACTGGTGTGTCAATAATAGTTTATTATTTAATGCACAAAAAAGTTTTTCGATAAGTTTTGTCCAAAATTATAGGCATATTCCCTACGGTTATACTATTGTCAATGTAGCACTTAAACAAATAAATCAGATAAAGGATTTAGGTATAATTTTTGACCAGAAACTTACATTCATTGATCATATACACTACATGTGTAATTGCGCCACAAAAATGTTTGGATTTGTTTATAGAATATCATCAAATCTATCTCCCAATACACTTTATTGTGCTCTAGTGCGCACGCATTTAGAGTATGCTCTATCAGTATGGTGTCCATCCTACAAAATACACATACATAATATTAAACGTATTCAAAATTAATTTTTTAGACTAATGTTTTATAAATTAAGGATCTTGTCGGAAAACTTTGACCAAAATTTTATTTCCCTGCAGTTTAATCTTTCTTCATTGCAACTTCGGCGAAGAAAAGCAGATTTTTCCTTTGTGCGTGGGCTTATAATGTCGGAAAGTGATTGTGAAAATTTATTAAAAACGTTACCATTTTATGTTTTCTCAAATGATAGGCGTCCTAAACAAGTGCCAATATTTAGGGAGCCTACGCATTATACAACTTATGGGTTTAATGATCCTCTTAGTAAAATGTGTAGATATGATATACTCGTCGTCTGAAATTGATTTTAATCATTTTCATCAGTGTGGCCTCTATAATAGGCAACTTAGTATACACAAAAATTATGTTGAATGTGGTTAAACTTATGCCTGCCCGTTTTAGCATTTTTAAATCCAAGAACAACGTTGCCCATGGAATGTTTAAAATGTAAACGCAAATAAAAAATGCTAAAACTGGCAAAAGCATTAGTTTAACCACATTTAACATAATTTTTGTGTATACTAAGTTGCCTATTATAAAGGCCACATTATTCGTGTCTGACTGTAGTATATAAGGTTAAGAAAACTAATTTAGAATCTGTTATCAAACAAGATAAAAACTACAACTGTCACTACGTTTTTGAGCTTTTGATAAAATTTTATTGAATAATATTAATTATAATTTATATCTAAGATAACTTTAAAAAATTTAATTTATTTAACAAGTATTTTTTTAATTAGTTTTAGTAATTAATCAATTTTTAAATAATTTTTTTAATTTTTTAAGTTTTGCTTATTGCAGCAACATTGATAGTAGACAGAATGAATTACTTAGTCAATTCTTTTATATTGTTTCTATAAACCGTATTGAATATAATATATAAATAAAATACTTATAACATTCTAAAGTATATAAAAAAAATTATAATTTAATTTTAAATAATCAAACAAACGACAGTGATTCTATTTAAAACAACTTAATGCTAAATAATGTTTTTGGATAAAGAAAAAAAACGCGAATAAATATTATTCTACTCGGAAAAATTTCCGGAAAATAAATACACCATTCTTAACTACTACAGAGCACCACATGAAACTTAATTCAATGTAACTTGTATCACTGTCGAACAGCTGTAACAACACTATATCGCAAACTAAATGTGATGCAGGACACTATATATATATTTGGATTTTTATATATTTTATTAGATTGGAAATTTTATTCTCTACGCGTTGCAAGAAACCGATTTTAAAAAGAAGTTAAATTGCGTGAGTTCTGCTTGTAATTTTATGACACTACTGCTCTCTTAAATATCACATTTTAAAATAAAAAAAGAAAAAGTAGAATTTAAATTGTTTTTTATATAATAAAATTAAAATTTTGTTTTCTAATAACTATAACTATACAACAATCCAAATTTTGTAACGTTTAAGGTTTGATTTATTTCAAATACAGATTCAGTTAACCAACCAAATTTTCTTGAATCCATGATTTGAACGAATATACTCTTGTAAAGATATCCGGTTTTCCCTTAGCACACAAGGAAGCGGAAGCAGATGCAATTCCAACCAGTTTACCATTGGCAACTAATGAACTGCCGGAATCACCAGTGCAAACGCCTTCTCCGATGTTAGTATACGTACAAATTTGACTGTCAAAAACCTTCCAAGATTGTTGGCTTTTTTCGCAAATTTCTTTTGAAATTGTTTTTATGCCCGTATTACACTGTCAATAATTATATCTTGAATTATATATATAAAAATATTTAAATCTTAAAAAGTTTGTAAAATGCACAAAACATCATCAATCTTATTGTAGATTGAAATTTTAAGAATATTTTTAGGTTTTCTTTATAATTAACACATAACATGTGAGTAATAGCATTTATAATATAACCTAACTATTTTAAAAAAAAACTGTTAATTCGTACATTTTTTGTGTTAATTCTAAAGAAAAACTAAAAATGTTCTTAAAATTTCAATCTGCAATAAGATTGATGATTATTTGTGCATTTTATAGACTTTTTAAGATTTAAATATTTTTATATTTATAATTCAATAAAGAATTATAGATCAGTGTCATACGGGCATTAGATCTATCCATTTTAATCTATTTGGTGTATTTCCTGGATAAATAGTATATCCCCATCCGCTGGCTGTCACTGTTGTGTTGGCGTCAATATCATTTGTTGTTAATAGAATAGGTTGCACGTTATCGTTAAATTGAATGTCGTTGTTGACAATTACAACGGCAACATCGTTTTCTAAGCTGCTACGATTAAAGTTTGGATGAACAATAAAATCGGAGATACTGTAGACAGTTCCACCCTCGTTGATATAAATTGTTCCAGCATAGACGGATTTTTTATCACTAATAAAATAAAAATAAAATTAAAATTAAAAAAAACTAATAATAATATTAGCTACTAATCTAATGCACTTTTAAAAACTTTTTTTAATATAAGTACTTTAAGAGTATTTTAATATTTTATACATAGATTTACAGTGAGCAGCAGTAACAATTGTCCTCTTGTTTAAGATGGTTCCACCACCAGCATGATCACCACTACTTGTTTTTAATGATACAATATATGGAAATTGACCAGCTAGTGCGTTTTGTCCACCAACAATTTTGCTACTTTTGTTTGCACCAGAAACTAAAATATATTAAAAAAAATTTTAAATAAAAAATTATAATATTTGTAGTAAAATTTTAAATCACACAAATTTTACCAAATGCGGAGCCAAACAGATTAATCAGAATTGCAAATGTATTCATCATGAACAAATACTGACATTAAATCTTTGAACATCAGTTTTTATATATTATTTTAAAAACAGATGTAATTGTATTTTAGATATGAATTATCTTTTACTAATAAGTGGCTTAATATCTAAAATATGTTTCTTATTTCAAGTATTTTATTATTGATTTTATCAAAGTTATGAAAGCGTGTATAAACTTGCACTTAAACACACTTACAAGGATATGAAGCAAACGCATTTAGTTTAGTTGTGTTTATTAATATTTTTGTAGACTATATACATAGTATAAAAATTGTCATACATAAACAACACAATTAAAAATACAAAGTAAAAAATATACAAAGAACTTATCTAATTAAAATACAAACATTTAAATTTAACAAATAATAGTAAAAATAAACTGCTTACTCACATATATATATATATATATATATATATATATATATATATATATATATATATATTCATTGATAGTATAAAAATCTTTTTCTACTAGATACTTTTTACAGTAAGCTTAATTTGCTTATATTCTTTTATGTTTTTTACATTATTTGGTAATATATTATATAAGTAAGAACCTACACATTTAGGCGATTTTTTTAAATTTAGTTTGGTTAAACTTATTAATATAAATGTCATTATTGTTTTGTGTATTGTATGAATGCACAAAATTATTTAGATTACAATGTTGCTTAATTTTATAGACATAACATAATATACAAAAAACTTTATCTTTAAAAATGTCTCAGCATAATCTTGGTAACGCATGTTGTATATTAATCAAATTATTTTTTTTTAAATAATAAATATTCTTGATATGTCAGATGATTGACCCCAGAGAATGATTTAACACTTTAAAACTGAATACACAAATCACATTAAATACTAAAAAGCTCACTTTGTAATAATTTAAGCTTTACATTTTTTAACAAATAACATCATTGTGAATTTATATGATCTGTAAATTTTTATTTTTTATCTAAGATAGTTTTTAAAAATTGTGGTTTTGATGGAACAATAATTGTGTTGTGTAGTTTTATTTGATTTGGCCCACTACAAAAATTAACAAAAAATAGTTTTTAAATATTAAGGATTTTGTGTCACTCATAGCTCAAACTGCCTAAGTACAGCATTAATATTATTTAATATTTTATTTTTACAAGAATTTGATAAAACCATCTTTAAGGTCTTGAATCGATTGTGGAGCATTGGCATAGACCTTATTTTTAAAGTAGCACCAAAGAAGAAAGTCAAAAGGTGTTAAATCACAAGATCTTGGTGACCAATTGTGATTACTTCTTTGAGAAATAACACGGTAAGAAAACTTTTCTTGCAAAATTGCGATTGTTTCGTTGCTTGTGCGGCACTTATCGCCGTTTTGCTGAAAATAAACGTTGTCCACATCAATATGTTTCAATTCCAGCCATTAAAAATTATTAATTATATCTTGGTAGCGCTATTCATTCACCGTAACAGTTGCCTCATTTTCAAAAAAAGGAGGTTCCAATCACACCGCCAGCCCAAAAACCGCATAAAAACAGTACAGTTCTTGTGTTAACTGAACTTTAAAAGCCTTAAGTCTTTATGCAAAATACGATGTAATGTTGTTTGTGGAATGACTAATTCTAAAGATTGTCGAGGAATCGACAAACCTGGGTTTTCTTTAAGACTACGAGCTACATCAACAATATTCTCATGTGTTCTTGAGCGATGCAAACGGTTTCGATTCTTCACATCACAAACTTGTCCCAACAGCTCAACTTTTTCTACCAGGTTTACTATTGCCGACCTAGAAGGTGTTTTACGACGACTAAAAAATTTTCAGCATTTTTGTAGCAAATTTTAATAATTTCAATGCGTTGTTGAAGCGTGTATCGTTTCATTTTTAATAATCGCGTAGTTTTTACTTGTCAAATGTCAAAATAAAACTTCTTATTGGAAATCTTTTATAAAAAAGTCATTATTAAAAAAAAAATTTTTTGTAAAAGTAAACAAACCAACCATATTTGAAATCATTGTAAATGTTTATTTTAAAGTTTTGTTTGTGTTATGAAAAATTTTGACTTTTTTATAACAAGTATTGCTACAATTTTAAACTTTAATAAAGAAAGCTAAGTTATCAAAAAGTTAGCAATGAAATCTTAAGCATGCGCTAACTTTTTTATTATAATATTTTATATCCAAAGTAACTAATCCCAAAGCATAAAAAAACATATAATTTAAATAACAAAAATAACTTTAACCTGGTGAATACACACCACTATTTTCCAAACAAAAGTAGCCGGTATCATCTATAATGCAATAAAAATAGTAACCGGATAAAAATCTAGCAAAAATATGCAAACTCAAAATAACATTAAAATGTCACATTGTTCTCACTATAACAGCACGTAAAAATAACATCAAAATGTACTGGTCGAAAAGACAATCAAAAACAGTAGGAAATACTAAAGCTGTTAAGCTGGTGCGTAAACGGTCAACTACTTAAACGTGTACTCCTGAATCATAGACCTTATAGATGTCAAGTGTTTTTTCACTTTTAAATAGAAGTAATAGCTACAAGGTTTAAAGTGGACACCGTAAGGTGCATGGAGTTTTTTGAAGATAATTCTAGTCTTTTTTGTGTATAGTTGTTTTTAAGTTTTTATTTGTGTGTTTTTTAAGATTTTTTGTTATTGTAATTTTTTTTGTCCTAACAAAGTATTGTTAACTTAGAAATTAAAATTAGCATAACATGTAATATATTAAAAACTGTTAACAAGACTATCGGGCATGTATTATGCACATGTTTGGTCTTTTTCTAGGCAAAGGTGTCCATGTTGGTAGAAAACTGATTTGACATAACCAACATAAAGAACACCTTTTAACGCAGTGTTCTGGCATACACCAACCTTATGTGCTCCGCGTCAGGGTAACGGAGTGAGGTTGTCATCAAAAGGGTTACAAAAAACTTATTAAAGTTTAAGTTAAAGCAGTAAAATTTGTTTCATCTTTTACCCAAAATTCAAATCCAAAATAGCATATTTCTATAAAATAGCCATACATTTTATAAGTTATCACTTTAGATTGCGCTTGATGTTTGTGAATGTAATCAGTATTTAATACTCATATTACATTTGTGCCTAATTTGTACCTTTTATTTATTTAGATAGGAGTAAATAGAGCAAACGTATACAAAGTTTAGAAGTTTTATAAAATAACTGTACAAATTACCATAGTTGGTCTCATTTGAAACCTTTATTATATTTAAACAATATTTGTACTTTTAATTTATTAAGTTGAATACACAATATGGTACAAAGTCTAGGCAAACTATAAAATAGTTGTTACTATGTTTGCTCTCATTTAATACTTATGATACATTTGAGCAAAACTTGCACATTTAATTTAATAAGCTGGGGAAACAATAAAGTTCAAAAATTAGGTTTATAAATAACTGTACAAGTTAGCATATTTGCTCTCATTTGATACTCATATTAAATTTGAACAATACATGTACAATTAATTTATTTAGATAAGGAAATAATGATGTTCAAAGTTACGTTTACAACATTTCCGACTACTTCAACTCTAGAATTACAAATCTTTTTAAGAAATCTGATGATGATAAAAACGCTATCAATACTCTCTTGGAAAATTTAAACGCCAAAAATAAATCCGATTTTGATCATATTAATAACAAGTATGAGGATCTTGATAAAAAAATTTAATTATGCATTAATGACATTCCTGAAATGATTGAATCAAAGTTACTAACATTTAAGAGTGAATTGTATAAAATTGAACAAAATATGAACTTGGTCAGCAATGCACATACAAACTTCAAACTAAGTGTTAATGATCGTATTGAAGCTATTAGTGATAACCTGACAGCAACATACAACAGTGTAAAGGCTTAAATTAACAGCATTAATGATCGAATTCACGGTATTAGCGAGCGAATAGACAAATGAACTAATTCGAAGCAACATTCAAATAAAATTGGAGGAGTTTGTTATTAAAAATGAATTTGTTATTGGGAGCTCAAGCAGAGAGCATCAAAAATTGATTTCTTTGAACAAGAATGAGTAAAGTAAAACAAGATATTGTTACTGAAATCCACAAGCTAGCGCGAATAAATTTCTCTAGAAGACGAACCATTTTGAATGGTTTAGATGATCTGTGGCAGGCCGATTTGGCTGATTTTATACTCTATTCCCGCAAAAATAAGGGATATAAACACATTCTAATTGTAATCGATTGCTTCTCTAAATACTTGTGGGCGGAACCTCTAAAAGATAAAAGCGGACCGTTAGTGAAGAGTGCATTTGATAAAATATTTAATGGTGGTAGGATCCCAAAAAAGTTGCAGACCAATCAGGGCAAAGAGTTTTACAATAAACATGTTGAAAATTTGCTTCAAAAGCATTTAATTAATCATTTCTCTACGTTTACCATTAAAAAGGCTGCAATGGCCGAGCGAGTGATACGTACTGTTAAAGAAATATTATATAGAGAGTTTAGTTTACGAGGCAAATATAAATGGATCAATGTATTACCTGATATCACAAAAGATTACAACAATCGTAAGCATAGTACTATCGGTATGAAACCAAATGAAGTCACTAAAGATAAAGAACAGATGTTGTTGAAAACCGTTTATTCACACATCAAGATTGCTGGACCTCGAAAATTTAAAATTGGAGACTTTGTGCGAATCAGCAAGAAGAAAATTACAAATCCTACTGTGTACCTGTTGGATGATTCAAAGGGGAGTCCAATCAAAGGATTATTTTACGCTAGGAAAATTTAACTTGTTAAGCATAATGATGCATTCTAGTGGAAAAAATTATTAAGAAAAAAGGAACTAAAGTTTATGTGAAGTGGCTGGGACTTGATAAGACTCATAATAGTTGGATTGAACAAAATAATGTTTTATAATAATTTAATTGAATACCTGTTTAGTTTTAATAATAATATAAAATATATTTTGTAACCCACATACATTGTTTTATTTATGTGAAGGAGTAAATATTAGGATTGATTTTTTTTTTTTTTTTTATTGATAAACTAAATTTTTTAAAATAATAAATGTGTTATTAAGATCATGTGTTTAATTTAACTACCTTTATAATAAACAATATACATTTTTAAGACCACGTGACCGGAAGTGAAGTACCTCAAGACCGCTGTGTAAAATCTTTTAATTACGTCATTCCAATTAAAATTTTAGACAGGTCTAAACAAGCTCAATTTTTTCAAAATCCACTTCCGCTACACAACACTTATCTTTTTTAATACCAATTAAAATTTTTAATTAGCCATTTTCCCACACTTTTCAACAGGATGCACTTCCGGTACATAAATTCTTATCAGGTTTGCTAGTTCCGGAAACAATTCTTATTTTTAATCAATAACTCATCCCCAATTAAAATTTTTGACATGTCTCGACATAAAAAATTTCAATTACGTCATCCATTCCAACTTACATTTTCTGCCACCACAGCGCTGACGTGCACTCATTCTCCATCCCACTTTTTCCAAGTTTTCGCACACCTCTCGCACTCACACACTCATATGGCGGTACTGCCCACTTTGCGCACAGAAGGACGCCACCGGTGGCGCCCACTTCCTTTGAAATGCCCAGATGGCCGTTCCCGACCGGATGTCCAAAATTCCAAGGTCACCCATAGCGCCCACTTCCTTTTACATGCCCAGATGGCCGTCCCCGACCGGATGTTCAAAATCCAAGATGGCGGCCAAACGCCGATTTTGGACCCCATGTAAATTTCCCTAAGAAATTGAGCCCAAATCCGCTTAGTTCCTCTACTTGTGACTCTTCTTATTTTTTTTTTTTTTTTTTTGTCTTAAAGGTTTCTCTTCATATGTTTCTGCGGCGTACAGTAGTTTACTTCTAGCCGCCGTTGCTAATAGCCTTTTTGCCCCTTCTCCTGGTCATTTTTCAATTCATTTGTTTGTTTTTTTTTGTTTTTCTTACCGCTTTTTTAACCTTTCGCTTTAAGTGTTACTCCAAAGTATTTAATTTTTTTCTTAATGGTTATTATTTGTTCTCGTACCTGTATTTCCTATTTTCCTATTAGTCCTTTTTATCACTAGCCATGCCGCCCCAGTTTTCTGCAGAGCTAGATCTAACATTTTGTTTTTCATCTAGCTCTTTATCATATCTATTACTAGATTCCACAGTTTAGGTCCAAGTGCAGAACCTTGCTGTACTTTTCTGACTAAACTAATTTTTTTATTCTTAATCAGGAGATTTTTCCCTTAAAAGTAACTCCATATTATCTTGATAGTATTATTTGTTAGTTCTTTTTTTGTTGCTTTTATAATTTTTTTTCATAATATGCTATTGAAAGCATTTTGTATATATAGCGCTGTTACGACACAATCTTTTTTTGTGTGGTCCATTGTTTGCTTTGTTTGCTTTGGTTTTTTATTTTTTCAATGGCTTTTAGATTCTTCTTTTGCAAATTCATTTGCACTTGTTCTCATTTTTATTTTTATTTCTTCAGCAAGCGGGAAATGGTTCTTCTTTCAGACATTTGTTTATTTTTTAAGTTATCTTTATCTAATTTTTGCTTACTATCTCCGTTGTTATCTTGTTTTCAATTATTTTTTTTTTTAATCTTTTTTTATTTAATCAAACTGTTTTCATTAATCTTAATTTATTTATTGTTTTTTTGATTGGCTTTCTTCAAGGATCTCTATTTATGGATTCTAACATTTTTTTCCAGCATCTTTTCTTACTGTCCCAGATTGCTTCTTTCAGAGCTTTTCTGTTATTTTTTTAGTTTTTTTTTCAGCTTTGTCAGATTTTTTTTTCTCTGTTTATTGATTTTTTTTGCTGTTTGTATTGCTTTCTTCCTGTTTTCCTTAATCTTTTTGCACACCAGTACTCTTTTCTTTTCTCCTTTTCTGTACTTGGAGATTGATTTTTCTGCTGCATTCCTCAACTTTTCCGAGCACATTTTGCATCTTTCCTCTATTTTTTTTTTTTTTTGTTAGGCGTAGGTGGGGAATCTTCTAAAGACTTCGCTCCCAGGACGTGTCAGATTCATCAGATTCATCTTTTTAAGGGTGCCTACTGACTAAACCCCACCCATCTGGGAATTGCCTGGAAGTTCGAGACCTTTCGGCTCATGTACCTTCCGTTTGGAGATGTGTATGTAGGAGGTTGTTTAGGAGTCGCCTTATAGGCCATCTTTCCTCTATGTTCTTGTATTCTTCCTCTGCTGCTATAGCTCATTTTATAATTTTTCTGTCCATCTTTCTTCTTTTTCATTTGTTTTCTTTTTTTTCTTTTCCGTTTGTACTGTATTGTATGTACTTATGTAGGCTTAGCAATTCTTCTTTTGTCACTGTCCAGCTGTTTCCCACGTTGCTATAGTAATGTCAAAATTGCAAATCTGATAACCTTTCCGTGTCGTGTCGTGTCGTCTTGTTTTTGATATTTTATATCATTTCTATTTTAAATTAATATAATAAGTGTTAATTTAATAATTTTATAGTTTAAGTAGTACAAATTAGTGTTAGTGTACGTGCCCAGATGAGTATCAAATAGTTTATAATTCGTTATTACAATAACATAACCTAATACACTACAACAATAACAAATATTTATACAGAATATGACATTGCATATTTAAATAAATAATGTATATTTCATCTGAATTCAATTTCTACAAATGGTTCTCGTAGCTCACTTGGTAAAACCTTAAAATTCTAGCTGGCGAGCCGGGGTTCGATTCCTGATTCCAGCAAAATATATTTTTGCTTTATTTTATACAAATACTGTGTTACTTTTGCATTTTAATTCCAACCTACTATCCCATCTACATTCCGAGGTCTTCCGCTGTGTGTAAAATCGTTAGCCACCACAATAGACCCTGTGGTGTGAAGCCAAGTGTCCCTGTCTATTTATGTTATCAATATTTATTTATTTTAATTATATCTACTAAACCGTGTATAATATTAATAATAGCACTAAAACATAAGTATGAGTCCACCAATAACACGACAAAAATTAAAATCAATGAACTCAGATGCAGACGTTTTAAACTGTACTATCCAAAATAATGATGTGAGTGACATCGAAACGGATATAGAAGAAATCGAATATAATGAAAATATTCAACTGCATAATGAAATTGTTAAATTGACTAACGAAATAATAATTCTGCGAAATGAAATTGAAGACAAAAATAAAATAATTTACAATTTAACATCCACAAAAAACGTCAAATCAAGAAATTCAAAAAATGTCTTTACACAAACCAAATCAATTCAAACTGAATTTAATAATATCAAAAACATAAAAGTTGGAGATGGGACTGAAACATCAGAAACATTAAATACGCATTTACCTAAAAACAAAATTCTTATGCAAAAAGTATTTAAAAACAAAGTATTAATGATTGCCGATGAGAATGGAAAAGATGGAGCAGATTTATTACGAACATATCTACCATCAAACAAATATGATATAATAAATATTTTTAAACCGTCTGCTTTTTACATAGATGTTGTATCTAATTGCCATAAATTAGTTGAATCTTTTACTAACCATGATTATATTATTATATTTGCCGGAAAAAAATAATGCAATAAAAAAAGTAAATGTCGAAGAGCAAGTTGTATTTGAAACACTTGCCAATATTATACACACTAATGTGATATGCTTGGGATGCCCGTATACAAAATCCACCGCCTTAAATCAGAAAATACATAACATTAACAAAAATATTTCGAATGCAACGGTGAAAATGAACTTAAATAATATAGTCTATTTTGATATAAATGATATGATCATGCAACATTTTAAGAATGATTTTATTGAATACAATATTGCGTCAAGACGAATGATTTTAAAGGCGATATGCGATTATATAAAACAATCTCCAACGGGAAATGTGACAAAATCTGCTCTAGCCCCTATTTCAAATGATAATACCAACAAAACAATTCAGTGTCATAATAATAATGTAACAAATGTGACAAAATCTGCTACTGCTTTAGCGCACTCTACTTTCGAAAACGGCGTCTTAGAGATCCAGAATGAAAACACTAATAAAAAGCAAACTGAAAATCCCAAATACAACCAACAAGTCTTAAATAACCCAGCCAATCCATTGTTAGATGAACCCAGCGGCAGCTCATTAAGAAGATGTACCAATAAAGTTCCAAATGATCCAATAACTAATAACAAAAATCTTGAACTAGAAGATTCTCTTTTTTTAAAAAAATCGGGACGCTAAATGTTGCTCAGTTAAACGTCCAAAGTCTATTGAATAAAATAAACATTGTAGAACTTTTTTGTCATGAACACGCCATAGATATTTTATGTGTTGCAGAACATTGGTTTACTAATAATGATATTATGGAAATACATATTCCCGGTTTTAAATTAGCTTCACATTTCAGTAGGTCCATAAAAACTCGTGGTGGATGTGCAATTTTTGTTAGCGCTCATATTGACAACTACGAACAATTACCACTCAAAATGTACGTTGAAGAATTCTTTTTTAAAAACTTTACATTAGCTTTGACTCGAATTTCAAAAAGTGCTCAGTTCAATATTGTGTCTGGGGATATAAATATCAATTCAATGGTTGAGTCACCGTCAAAAACTATGTTATTTGACATATTTCAATTTTTTGGCTTAATCAATAAGTTACATGGTCCCACAAGAATATTCACTAGTGCGGGAAAAACATCTATAAGTGCGATAGACTATATTATCACAGACCTTCCTTTAGAACAATTTTCTGTTTTTAGTAAATCAGTAAATATTGCGGATCATTTTGCTGTAATTTTTAAATGTAACTGCGTGTTTAATACTCCTAAAAAGCAAAACTACCAACAACGTTGTCTCAACGAACAAAATATTGTCAGATTCCAAGAGCTTCTACATAATATTGATTGGGATTCTACGGTCTACAATAAAGAAAATGTTGATGTTGCTTTTAATGCTTTTATCACTATTATTACTAATAAATTCAATTGTGCTTGTCCATTAAAACAAAAATCATCATACAAAAGCTCTGGTAAAAACTGGATAAATGACAAGTTAATTAGAGAAAGTCATTAACTGAAAAACATTTTCTGGCTTAGTGTGAATAATCAATGAAACGAAATCATTTAAAAAACATTGATAGCGCTAAAAAAATTATTTTAGTAACATAATGAATAACTCCGACAACAAAACCAAAAACCTTATAAATTCTACACTAGGAAATTCAAATTCAAAGACGCAACAGAACATAACACTAAGATTAAAAAACAACAATACTAATGGCCCAAATAAAGTATGCGAAGAATTTGGAATTTATTTTTCAACGGTTGCTAATCTGCAGTTGCTAAAGCACTATAACAACAGAGTATCGGATGAATGTACTGCTACAAACCTCTTAAATTCAAATTCATTCTATTTTACCCCGACTGATATTAAGGAAATTTCTAAAATTGTATTGTCTCTAAAAAATAAAAAATCTGCCGGATTGGACAATATTACAACAAATGTTATTAAATCAAGTATAGACCTAATAAAAGAACCTTTAACTTACATTTTCAACTTGTCAATAGAAACTGGCACTTTCCCAGATGCTTTGGTTATTCCCTTATATAAAAAAGGCGATAGTTTAAATATTGATAACTACAGACCCATTTCCTTGTTAAGTATTTTTTCTAAAATTTTTGAAACGTTGATTTATAACAGAATATGTTCTTACTTAAATCAATTCAATTTATTAGCAAATCATCAACATGGTTTTAGAAAAAACAAGTCTATTGAAACGGCTTCCATTGAATTATGTCAATTTATTCATGAAGAATTGGAAAAAAATAAACTTATTTTGTGCATTTTCTTTGATTTATCACGGGCTTTTGACACAATTAATCCTAAATTTATTATTGAAAAAATTAATAACTTAGGTATTCGAGGTCCTATTTCTGATTGGTTAAAGACATATCTCACTCACCGTAAACTGGTTGTTAAAGCAAATGGAACCATATCAAACAAACATGAAATATCTCTGGGGGTACCAGGATCAGTGTTAGGGCCACTTTTGTTTATAATGTATGTGAATGACTTAAACCAAAACATCAGCACCGGACACATTGTAATGTTTGCAGATGATACGGCCATATCTATTTCCGCAACAAATGAAACAAAATTAGAGTATAAATTTAATCTTGTTGTAAACGAATTTACTATATGGTGTAAAAAAAATAGTCTAATTTTAAATACAGATAAAACGGCAATACTCCCAATCTATCAACAAAAAACTTTATTTAATAATATCTCACTTAACATAAATAGCGACAACTACAATTTTGAAAAAAATTATAAGTATCTTGGCACAATAATTGACACAAAGTTACAATGGCACGATCATATTCAAGTTGTGTGCAATAAATTAAACAAATCATTTTACGCACTTTTACAAATTAAAGCTTCGTTACCAACAGAAACAGTAATGAGTTTATATTACGCCATGGTTTATTCCGCTGTGTCTTATTATATTATACTGTGGGGAAGCTCAAGTGATATAGAAAGAGTATTAATATTGCAAAAGCGCATAATAAGGCTTATATTTTCTGTACCTAAATTAGAATCTTGTAAAATACATTTTGTCAATAATAATTTATTAACTGTACCATCAGTATATATTTACAAATGTATTTTATATGTTAGGAAAAATTTATCAAATTTTGAAAGAACGTCATCTATTCACGCATATGAAACGAGAAATAAGTATCATCTTAGAACTGCCGTCCATAAAACGTCAAAATTTGAAAAATCTCCTAAATATGCGTCTATTAAATTTTATAATAAACTACCCTCAAATATAAAAGAAATACAGTCTTTTGATGTTTTTAAATCAACAATAAGAAAAAATCTTATAAAAAAATCGTACTATAAAACTTGTGATTATTTATGTGATAACGAATTTGAATATTAATTGTGTTTTATATTATTGTAATATGTAACTTATGTATGTACAATTTATTGTTTTATTATCTACACTATTTTTATACCTGTAATATGTAATTGACCATTCATATCCACACATGTGGCTTAAATGAAATAAAGTATTATTATTAGTATTATTATTATTAATGGATGATTTGGATCTTCTTCTTACAAACATTGGTTTATCTCCTTGGTTGCATATTGTAGATAGTGCTTAAAGGAGTGGTAGCGTACAAAGTTTAGGAGCACTATTGTACAAATTACCATATTTGCTTTTATTTGATATTCAATTATTTTTTTTTCATAAGTTTTTAATTGATGCAATAACAACAAGGCTACGTTGTTTTTTTTTTAATTTTTATATTTATTTTGCCATATATATTAAAATGCAATATATAAAGTTTATTTTTTTTTCTCTAGTTATGAGTATACATTTTTATACGTGTCATGTTTAGAAGTTGAGATACGTGTTGATGATAAATAAAATAATTTCTAGTTCTGCAACAAATTCACAGTGTTATACAATTGTGTTTCAAGTAGAGAAATGACATATTACGCTTTGGATAGTACAAAACTAATAAATTTCTTAATTTGATTTTTGTAATTATTATACATACTTTTGCAGTAAAATATTTTTAATTGTGAAAAATCTTCAATTATTTAATTAATAATAATAATAATAAACGTTTATGTCTTGCTTTTCAGCCTCAAAAATTCTACAATTTAACATAACATAACATTTCATAAGAAAGTGTGTCACGTGTAGTATTGTGTAAATTTTTCAGTAACGTTTATAAATTATTTTGTGCAGTTTAAGTGTTGTGTTATAATTTTTTAGATGATAAAACATCTTAAGTTATCCAGAAAATATAGAGTTTTTTAAATGAATCATTGGAAATTTTTTATCTAATGTTTTATTAATATAACCTAAAAATATTCTTCTTTGCTTTGTTATTGTTTAATTTATTTTATTCAGTTCCTAGAGTATTTTTCAAACGGCACAACTAGAGCAGTCATAAACGTTTAATTCTCTCTTGAGTAAGTTCGTTGCGTATAAAAGCAAAGGAAGTTCAAATCTAATAAACCAAGACCCATAAAAGTAATGTATGAGAACAAAGAAACGGTTAATAAAGTATTAAAAAATTATAAGTTATTGGCAAACCAAGAAATAAAAATAAAGCCAGATAAAACTCGAATGCAACATCAAGAACTTAAAGTTGTTACAAAAGATTTTTAGAAAAGAAAAAAAAACGAAGATAGTAACATTTATATTAAATACAAAAATGAACAACCATATATATTTACTAATAAGAAAAATTCAGCAAAAAACTAAAAATATATCTACAAAATGCGGGGAGCAACAAAATTGTCCAAGTTTTTTCTAAATGTGAGTCTCAGCAGTTATGATATAATTATAATAATGGAAACATGGTTATCGGATGATGTTTTAAACCCGTAATTATAACATATTTAGAAAAGATAGATGTAAATTGTCAAGCAACAAAAGTGGCGAAGGTGGGTCTTAATAGCCGTTAAAAAAGATTTAAAGAGCATTAAAATTGAAAATATTCCTCAAATAGTTGATCAACTATTTGTTAGGTTACAATTTGGGAATACCATTTATATATATTGAAACTTTGTACATACCCCCAAGAGATTACGTTGCTCAATACAAAATTCATTCAGAAACATTAAAAAACATATCTTTGTGTTACCCAACTGACACATTAATAATTGGTGAAAATTACAATTTACCCAATGTTAAGTGGCTAAATGTTAACATGGGATCAAATTTGGAGGACTATTCAAATCAATCTTCTCATATATTATGTGAGTCATGCGCTTTTTAAAATTTGTACCAATGTAATAGTTTCCCAAATCGCAATGTATTTTTAGATATAGTATTCTGTAATGAGAGAAACGTCTCAATATATATAGCGGATGAAATTTTGTTTGCAAATAGTAAACACCATGTAGCTTATTCTATCAACATAAATAAACCAAACTATGATCATAGAATGAATTATATTGAAATAAACATTTAAAAGAGCAGATTATCAATCAATTAATTTGTATTTAGCAAGTATTGATTGGCAAGACATTTTTGTGGAAAATAACGTTGGTAGTTCTGTTGAAAATTTATATAAAGTTTTGTATAAAGCGATTGATAGTTATGTTCCACTAAAGCAGGTAATAAAAAGCTTTTACTCAAAATGGTTCACTGGAGAATTGATCAAATTAATCAAACAAAAAAAAAGAAATCCATAAACAATATAAAAAAACCGAAAGTCTTAATTTAAAAAAAAAAGCAAACCTTAAAAAAAACTTGTAAAGATTAAACGACTTTTTTGTTTAAAACTTACTGTCAAAATGTTAGCGAAAATATTTGTTTCAATTCAAAATTATTCTGGACTTTTGCTAATGAGAAACAAAAAACAGTAAATTTTTCTAAAAGTTTTTTTTCTTTTGGTGCATCTTCATTACTAAAGGTTTGCAACCACTTTACTAAAATTTTTCTTATAGGCATCCGCGTGGAACAATTGCCCCACCTCCATGCCGGTTCAGTTGCGGATATTGCGTGACCAAGAAAGTACTCTTCTGCCAATTGATCTTTTATCTTTAATGCGGCCTTCTATTATTAACTTTAAAATATTGTATTTTTGGTTGCGCATTATGTGTCTCAAGTATGCAGTTATCCTTTGCATGATAGTTAAGAGCAACTCTCTTTTTTTACTAATTTACCGTTTCATTCCGGACCTTTCCGTCCAAGATATTTTCAGCAGTAACCACATTTTGAAGGCCTCTAGTTTATTTAACATATTAGTTTTTAGGGTCCATGTCTCAACTCCGTATAGCAGCACTGACCACACGTAGCATTTGACCGTTTGCCTACGTAATTTTAGGCTTAAACTTCCATCGCAAAGTAAGTTTTTTCGTTTCATAAATGTATTTATTTAAGTATGACTTATGGAGATAAAATAAGCAACAATAAACAGGACAGCGTAAATTTATTTGCAGATTTTTTTTTTTGAAATGTGTATACAGAGGATCATTTTACTATACCAACATTTGATTATGATTCTAATGTAAATTTGTTGCTCTTTAATTTAAATGTAATTGACATTTATAAATGCATAGAAAAACTGCTAAACTTTGCAGTTCCCGGTCCCGATGAAATACCAAACAAGTTTATTAAAGCATGTATTTGCACATTTACCAAACCTATTTTCGATCTTTATAAGCAGTCTATTAAACAGAGAATTATTCCAGATTTCTGGAAAAAAACATATATCAAACCAATTCATAAATCTGGTAGCCGCAATGGAATTAAAAATTATAAAAAATTATAGAGTTTGCAATCAATCATGTATTCCAAAAATGCTTAATTCTTTGTTGTTTTACAGTTGAAATGGATGTGAAAAGAAACAATAACGGATAAACAGCATGGATTTTTAAATAGTAGATCCACACTAACAAACTTACTTTTATTTCAATCAGAGTCATTTGACAATAAGTTTCAGGTAGATGCTGTATGCACAAACTTTGAAACAGCATTTGATAGGATTAATCATAAAATTTTAATTGCCAAATTAAACCATCTAGGTTTTAATCAAAATGTTGTAAAATGGATAAAAAGTTTTCTGGCGGGCAGATCGCAATATGTTAAAATAAATAACCACTTATCTAAACGAATCAACGTAGTTTCTGGTGTGCCTCAAGAAACCCATTGTTGTTAAATTTTGTTTTTGTTGTTTAAAAATGATCTTCTAAATGTATTAAAAAACAACAAGTGTTTGATGTTTGCAGAAGCAAAAATATTAGAAGCAAAACGGATTGCATTCTTTTACAAGATGATATAATTCGTATACAAAAATGGTGCTTGTCCAATAATTTGGCTTTAAATGCGTCAAAATGTTTTTCAGTGTTGTTTCATAGAATTAATTGTTTTGCAATACAACTACAAAATTGTTGATAATTATTTGAAACGCGACAATGAAATAAAAAATTTGGGAATTATTATAGACACAAAACAAAATTTTAATAAACACATTTCGAAAATTTGTATAGGAGCTAAGAAAATACTAGGTTTTGTTAATAGAATAACATGTGATCTTGGTTTAAATGCTTATTTTCTTCTATGCAGATCATTAATCCGACCAGTTATAGAGTACAATTCAATGGTTTGGTCACCTTACCAAATAGGCAGCATAAATAAGATCAAAAATATTCAATCAAAATTTATTAAAACATTTTGTTTTAAATTAAACACTACTGGCGTTTACATTGCTTACGAAAATGTTGCTACAAAATATAATTTATTAGATCTAAAAAACCGGCGATCTGTAAGCGATTTGAGTTTTATTTATAAATTAATTCATGGCTACACTACTGCCCTTTTATATTAGGTAAGATAAGTTTTAACTTTTGATAACAAAGATATACAAGACTGTCTATTGTATTTAAATGTAAATTGTAAAAACTTTGATATATTTATGAATAGTTTTGATAAATTTAAAAGGATGTGTCATAAACTGTATAAATGACATTAAACTGTTTTTATTTATGTATTTTTTAATAATTTTTTGTGGGTTATAATTTATTAAACTGTATAAACTTATTATTAGAAAATTACATGTATACACTTTATTATAAATTATAACTAATACTATTTCATTTTGTAAAGGCAGATGCCGTAAATAAAAATTATTAATATTATTATTATTATAACATTTACCAAATAACTCAATTCACTACTAATATAATATACATATAATTTTAATAACCGTAAATCTTGTTTATAATTAATTATTACTCAGTTTGATTAATGTTTCTTTCTTTATTTTTAACTAGTTAATTATTTCAGTCAAACTTTATACTGCATATTGTACTGTAATGATATAAAAAAAAGAATTTTAGCTTGTTAACTTACTTTTTCAATATTTCAATACTTTATTACATATCTAAATTACAACAAATATATTTGATATAATAAGAAAATTATATTAAATACTAGAGAATTATTATTTTTTGAATAAATCGTTTCCAATATTAACACAATATCACATATTAACATAATTAACGTATTAATTTAACATATGTCTATATAAAAAAAACTTACCGATGTAAAACAGGCCACATATAAGACTAAATTGTTTTAAGACTTATGGGTGAGAAGAAGCTTTTCCAAAGCACGTTGCTCTACTGTACTAAATGAGAAAGACGAGGAATAAAGTTCATTTTACAGATATTAATTTGAATATTATTGTCGGTATAGTGGCACATAGTGGTAGTTATCATGTCAGTCAAGTTGCCGGTCAGATTTCCCAGAATCGCAAGGCGCTACATCGCTACTTGTTCTTGCATCGAAGATGATGCTGCATTTAACTACATTCGATACAATTAGATCTCGGTTTATTGGATCAATGCCCGTCCATCAATATTGTCTATCCATGACAATTGAATTTATATTTTTATTGCAAGATGTGTATATGATTCGTATAAAGTGAAAAAAAATATTACTAACCAAATTACAAGTGAAGTATCCAATTTTCTCATACTCATTGATTAATTATAACGTAAAATGACACTTTTAAACAAAACCGTTATAAATATATATAACAACTTTTTTAGACAATTTTAATTAATTTGATTTTAAAATTCTTTTAAACTAACTTTGCATTTTATTTAAGAATTAAATATAATTTTATAAAAGTTGTATTTCAGATAGAACACTGAAAGATATAAAATACGCAATATAATTGATAACGTAAAATTATACAATCAAATAGTTGATAAAGATTTATTATTAAAATTTATATTATAAAATAAATATTTTTTTTTTTGTAAAGGTACAAAAATACATGGAATAAAAGAATCTCAAACTTTAACAATGTTTAAACTATAAAATAATTAAATATATTATAATAAAAACTTATTTTTCTATTATTTATCATCAGTTTGAATAAAATGATTAAATCTAGAAAACAATCAACAATATTAGCATGTTTGGATCATTTAACTAACAATATGTTTATTTCTACCTTTTCGGCATTGAAAATTACATTTACAAATGTTTTTATAACTTTCTAAAGTAATAAAACATAATTCTCATAAATTTAACACAATTAAAAATATTTTCTTCTCTGTTTGTTTGCTTGTTTTCTTTGTTTTTTAACTGCCCTAATCCATTCTATCTCTGTTTCGTCTCCCTTTTTTTATCTGTTCTTCTTTCATTCTGATACACTCTTTCAACATACGTTTCATAGTTTTCTTAGTCTCTTTTTCCATCCAAAATCTTGTCACTCGCTCTTCATTACCACTTCTACAAAGTAATAAAAGTAAATAAATATGTGATTGTTTTTTTTTACTTGTCAAAAGCTTTTGACATATAAAATACAGAATATTATTAAAAAATTGCACATAATATGAATAACAGCAAAATAAATTGAATCCTATTTAAACAAACTCAAGGATCATTGCTTGCTTGCCAGTTTCTAAAACGAATAAAAGGGTAATTATGCTTGTGGACAAAAGTACTGTTGCAATTTTAGCAATAAATAAAAAACAGTTAATTTATAAAAGAACTAAAAAATGTACAGAATTTTAATTATGGTAACAAAATTTACGTGATAAAATTATATTGAGATTATTTGTCCAAAAGTTAATAAATCATAGTTTGCAATATTGCAGTTATAAATCAGTTTTTTTTTAAGACGTAGTGAGGTGTTGGCCTCAACAAGTGGCCCTTGAGAATAACTAACGCATAAGATCTTTCGGTTTTTTTCCCTGCGTAAGTCCTGCTGTTAATATGTCCTAGTCATTGTCTCTAATGTGGTACTAGTTTGAAGTGGGCTAGTTTCAGCCACGCAGAATTCACTCAGGCTGCTGCGGCAACACATGTTGTCCCCGGCCCATCTCTCCCTATACCTTATTTTTCTGCCCTACTACACTGGCATTCTCTTCTCTTTTCTCCCATTCTTGTGTCATTCAGCCTAGATATTTGCATTGTCCTTAGATATCTTTTTAGTTTTTCTATATTTCTATTAACTTCTTCCTCGTTGTATTCTTTTTTTTTTTTTCATAAATATTTTGTGCAGCTTTATTAAGTGTATCCTTTTTGGTAGTCCTACATTTACCAGTTTAATTTCTAGTTTTAGTTCTAGTTTTAGTTAGATTTTTGTATCTCTATTTGGGATTAGTTCTTTGTGTCCCTTGGTTGCCGGATATACTCTGACCATTTTGAAAGTTGCATTTTCTGTCAACCTTGAGATGGAAATTGTTTAGTCAATTCCGTCAACTTATTTTCCTTGAGCAGTTCTCTCCTGTTCCTCCTTATTTTTGCAATTTCTGTTGGTACTAGGGTTTTAGTGTATGTTTTTCTCTTGTCTCTCTGTTTATCTTCCATTGCTTGGCAGGCATAGTTGTTTTGACCCTCTTTGTTTCTTTTCTTTTTATTACTTTTTTCGATCCTTTTTTGCTTCCATTTAGCTTTTTGTTCCTCTTTCCTTTGTTTTTTGTGGCTTTTAATTTGTGTGTTTTCTTCCATTTTGGTTTACCTAAATCTCAAAGCTTCAAACTTCTCTATTTTTTTTTCAGTCCAGTCGTTGCATAGTTTCTTAGTGCTCTCCATTTGTTTTTGTCACTTAATGATTGTAGATTTGTCACTTTGTTTTCTAATACTTTTTTTACCGTTTTCCTATCTTCCTCCCACGCTTCGCACTCTACTAGCGTATGTTCTGCGTCGTCATGCGTGTTTTCTAGACAAAATATACATTTTTTGTCTTTCTCCATTTTATTTATTATTTGTAAGTACTTTCCAAAGGCTTCATGTCCGGTAAGTAGTTGTGTTGTATAGTAACACGTCTCCGGTTTTTTCTCTACCTTTTCTTTTGTTTCTGGTATTAGTTCCCTTGTCCATTCTCATTTTTCTCCTTCTTTTTACTGTCTTTGCCATCTTTTCATCATATTCTCTCTTGTTTGTCTTTTTGCTTCTTGCTTACTAGTTTTTTGTTTACTATTTTTTTTATATCTAATCTTTCTTTCACCAATAAATCTCCTGCGACACTGTCTTGTAGGCCCTGCAGATCCTGTTCTTATGGCTCTTTTTACTTTTTTTTCTGTTTTTTGTCTTCAAAACTTCTCCCTATGTTTCTGCGGCATACAATAGTTTACTTTTAGCCGCAGTTGCTATTAGCCTACTTGCCCGTTCTCCTGGTCTTCTCTTGTTTGGCATAAGCCTAGTAAGCATTCTTTCCATTTTTTTTGTTTCACTTACCGCTTCCTTAACTTGTTTAATCCATCCCTTTGTTTCAAGTGTTACTCCAAGGTATTTAATTTTTTTTTCTATGGTTATTATTTGTTTACCTACCTGTAATTTTCCATTTACTATTTATAGATCAGTTTAATAATAAAACTTATTTCTCATTTATTTTTGATACGTTTTGCATTGTCATTGTTTATACTGATTAGTAAAAAATTTAACGTGACATTTGATAGTGAGTGAAAGTAGTTATTGATTGTATGTCTAATAAGATTTTCTAGATTTTCATATAGTGTTTTGCACAATTAAAAGATATTTGAAAATGTTATACAAACTTTTAAGAGTACACATAGATCCAACTTCAAAGTGGGATTATCATGTTCAACATATGTCTAAAACTCTATTGCGTTGTAATGACTGCATATTATTGATTGTTTTAATCTATAAGTTCATACGCAACACTAGTATGAAGACATTCTTTACATGCATATAAAATTATCAAATGCAAAGAAAAGCAGTTCGTGTAATATGCAGTTGAAAAGAAATTCAAGGATCTTCAAATCCTTACAATACTATATTTCTACATTCTTGAATGCTTATTACATGTAAAACGTAATAAAAATAAATATACTAAAATTAGAGAAATAAACTCATATATCACTCGGTTTAGAAACAATCCGATACCGTAGTTCAGCAGAATAACCAAAACTAGAACTGGCGTTTCACACTATGCACCTGTTTTTTGGAATAAATTACTATTTGAAATTAGAAATCTCCAAGTAAAATTTTTTAAACTTTCTATAAAAAAAGCCCTTAGACAATGTGGAGTATTTTATCATAAATGATTTTACTTTGACAAATGCAAACAATATGTTTTAGTCACAATTTTGTACCTTTTAACGTTTTTATATTATACTTATATTTAAGCATGTTTACTGCTAAAAAAAGTCTTCGAAAGTTAAAATTGTACAAAGAAACAAATTGTTGATTCAAGACAAAATATATACTATACTTTAGAACAACTAGAAAACAAAGCATGTATATTAAATACTACCACAACTGATGAGTTTGAAAATCTTCCAACCAGGTTAACAACAAGTGCATCTGAAACTCCCAATTTAAATAAAAGTGTACTTTTAGAACCTGAAGACCAACTGGTATCAACACCGGACTAAACAGAATCAACCAAATAGAAGTCGGGTTTACAATGCACCTCTATACTGCTCAATGAAGTAAACAAAAAATTAAAAAGCAACTCATCAAGTGCTACATTAAAACTTCCTAAACTTTTAAAACAAACTAAACTCAAAACAACCCAACATTAAATTGTATTTTTAATATGTAAAACTTATTTTTTTTTTACTGTAAGTTGCTTCAACAATGTTTATGTATTTTACGTTTTATAATTAGACTAGGGTTTTATTTATTTTATTTAAATCTGTTTATGCATATAATATATATAATATATAATAATGGACTTTTATTCAAAAACATTTTATCTAATTTGCTGAAGATGACAAACAATTTTAGAATCTATCATCTAAACGTGACAAGGACATATAACAACAGGATTTACGCAGAGAAGAAAACCGGAAGGTATTTTTATGAGTAAGTCATTCTTAAGGGCCACTTGTTTAGGCCAACACGTCAATACGTCAAACAAAAAAAAAACATCTAAACGTGCAAACAAAACAAAATAAAATTGTTGTTTCAAACGCGGATATTTGTGCAATAAAAAAAACAAAGTTTATTTCATATATTGATTCAGATCGAATACAGATCATAGAATACACTTTATTTTAGTGCGACCGTTCCACAAACGGTAGAGGTGTTGCAATTTATGTAAAAACGGAATTAAAATCCAAAATTAACAAGTGTCTAAACATAGAATATATTGAAGAGCTTTGGGTAGATTTGTTAGTTAAAAACTCAATAGTTTGTATTGGTGTAACTTATTGTCTAATGCATTTAAAAAATTACAAAAGCCTCTAAACTTGCTACTCTGCTGCGTTTGAGATTTTAACTGTAATATGATGTGTTTTGACAATAAATGCTTAAATTTTAGAAACGCCTTAATAAGCTTCAATTTAAAACAAATAATAAATGAGAAAATAGAATTACAGCAACATCACAAACGTTGTTAGATCTTATTATTGTAAAGAATAATGATAACGTTATTGCTTCCATAGGCGCCAGTGATGTTGCAGATCATTGCAATATTCCTATTAAAAATTCTATGCCAATTAATAATATTTGCATTTTTAGAAGTTTTAAACAAATAAATTACTATCAGATTTATAAAAACCTAAAAATTATACTCTGAGATAACATACATAACGTCAATAATATTAATGCTAAGATCCAGTTTTTTAACAATAATATTACTGATCTTCTAGACTGCCATGCAGTTTACAAAACCGCTCGATTTACTTGTAAAAACTTACCTTAGATAACATAAAATTAATGATAAAACTTAAAGAAAACGCACGTAAAATATTTAAAAAAAGCAAATTAGAACAGCATTGAGAGTACTACAAAACCTTTAAAAATTTAACTACATTTTTAATAATATTTAATAAAAGCAGAGAAAAACGCATTTATAAAGCAAGTAATTTCTACATCAAATCAAAAACAAATCTGGCAAACTTAAAAAAAAAAAAAAATACAATATATACAACAAACCTAAATCCGCCAAAATTCCAGAACATCTAAAAGAAGTAAACAAAATAAATAAATATTTTGTAAAGGCAACCAAAACTTCTAAAACCAACGCCCAATTAATCAAAAAGTATAATAGCGTAAATTATACGGAAAGTAAACTAAAACTTGTTGAAGTTAGTGAAATTGAAGTAACTAAAATACTTTTACAAATTAAAACAAAAGGGCACGGAGTAGACAAGCTAAACATAGACATTATTAATATGTGCAGTCCATACTCAACTTTATACATAACACATATTGTAAATTTTTGTATACATGGTGATGAAAGAAGTAAAAGTTTTTCCATTGTCAAAAATGTCAAATCCAACCAGCTACAAAGATCTAAGACCAATCGGTATGTTACTAGTACTTACAAAATTTGTAAAAAAAGTAATTGAAACATCTGAACAATTCAAATGTTATTCCATTAACTCAATCTATTTTAGGCCCGGTCATAGTTGTGCTACAGCAATGGAGCATATTACAAATAACATTTTAAAATCATTAGATAAAAAACAAATTACCATTTTAGCATTAATAAACTATTCTACGGTTTTTTTATTCTATTGACCATAAATACAAAAAAGTTTTTAAAGTCGTACTTATGTCATAGAACTCAAAAAGTGACATTTGGAAAACAAATATCCAATACAATAAGCACAGCTAAAGGGGTACCTCAAGGGTCCATACTTTGTCTACTATTGTATATAACCTACACTTTTTATACCCAACAAACACTATACTTAACTGAAAATACTATCTATACGCAAATGACACACAAATATACATATCTTCTGATTTAAGTACATTGAGTCAATGTACAAACGCCATGCAAGACGAACTAGACTAGTTACATCATCAGATCATTCTTTTTCAATTAACGCTTTTAAATTATGTTTAATGATATTTGAGACAAATAAATTAAGAGAAAATCATTACAGAATAAAATATTGCTCAGCATAAAAAACGTTATGCTACTAATAGTGGATTCAACAACAAAATTTGAGCTAAATATTGATTTTGATTTTTGATTCAAAAACAACATTTAAACAAAATTATCTAAAGATTGCTTGCAAACTTCAAACTATTTTATTTTAACAGATTTTACTTAAGTCAAAAATAAAGAAAATGTTATGTCAATTTTTGGTACTTTCACATTTAAATTTTTGTGATACATTGTATGGCCTGTGTATTACCAAACAAGACATGAATAGATTGCAACGCGTTTAAAATTGCATTGCATTAGATTTATATTTGGCATACACAGTGTGACCCAAAAATTAACGGATTTAAAGTGGCTAAATCTAAAAAATTCTAGATATTTAAACGCTGCAGCTATGTATCATAAAATTTTAATTACAAATATCCCAACCTATTTATTTAAAAAAATTAAATTTTTAGTTAATTTTTATAATATAAACCTACAAAACACTAATGTGATACCAATACCAAAGCACAACTCACAAATTTTCAAAAGATTTTTTCATTATAATATTACATCTGTTTATAATTCATTACCTGCTAATTTTAAACATTGTAGCATTTTTAATTAACTTAATTTAAAAATATATTTGTTAAATCAGCAACTTAGTATTTGATAATTTAAATTAATTAGTAATATGTAACGTTTTGTTTTTTTATATATATATATATATGTATATATTTAATTATTTTTAATATTTTATTTTTATGCTATTTATGTGTAAAGGTTCATGAAGAAGACCAGAGGATAATTATTTTAACTATTCAATCTGATCATGTACCTTATTGTCAATACTATTGTTATTTCTGTAACTTTTTTGACAATAAAAATTATTTATTATTATTATTGTTTATACATTTTTTATAACACCAATAAATATCTATTTATCTATTTATCTAGGTATTCAATTTGCATTTTTCTACAAATAAAAGTTTAATATTTCTTGATGTTTTATCAATAAAGGTAATTAATTGTTGTAAGTGACTCGTTGTGCTGGCATATGATTTTATTCATATATAATAAATGGTTTGGTCGTAACCCAGGTTTGACTCTAGTTATCCTAAAATATTTATTCTTAAATAGTGTGTAAAGTTTTTTACATAAACAATATTGTTATTCTGGCATATTTTTTTTACTATTTTATTAATTTTTATTAAATAATAAGTATATAACAAACATTAACATTAACGTATTATATATAATTTAATTGAACAAAACAAAAGTTTTCTATTATAATTTATTTATTTATTATTATAAATTTTAACATGGAAGAGAATTAATTTAGGAAAAAATTTTTCTCAACATATTTCAATCTACTAATTTATAAATAAACTAGTTCAAAAATAAAATCTATTTCACTTGCAAATAAAATTATTGGTAGTAAAAACTATTTATAAGCTACTAATTATTAAATTGGACGTAACAAAATAATAATTAATTAAAACATGTTTGTTTATCATTTAATTAAATTATATTGTATTAATTACTTACACAATCATTAAATGATTATAATAAAAAAATGATATACTTGATATACAAGTAATATGTACATATATGATCAAATCTAGTACATAATTATTATTCTATATTAAGGTATGATAACAAATTAGATTATAATCTAATAAATAATATTGGCATAAGTTCCAAACTAATCTTAACTGAGTAATAATAGTCTTTTATGTCCATTGGATCTGTTTCAAGTAATAAATTTTTAATTGTGTCAAGTTTGTTTTATTTTATTATAATTGATTCTAAAATATGTTTATTTGCATTGAAAATTCAATGTTGTTTATAAAGACGTATTGAACGTAGCTATAATAACTACAAATTAATATAAAACTAGATACTTTATTTTAGTTACTATACCTATGTTTTTAAATTTCAAAATGTATTGTACAGTTATCAAGAAATAATAAATTTGAAATGCTATTCTAATACATTTTCAATTAAAAAAAATAATAATTCTTTTATTTAACTTTTAGGTTTAAAATGTAAGATTTAGAAATTACTTAATATATCATAACCACACTGAGGAAAAAAAACTAATGAGTGAATTTTTTTATATGGAAATCAACACAACCTTTTTGTTCTCAAGTTGAAAATTTTAAAAAACTTACAATAAAAATTAGGTTCAAATATACATCAAACTTATAATGATACTGATAAATTAATAATCAATATTAATCGACTACTAAGATCATTAGCTTTTTAATTTAATTATAATTACCTCAAATTATAAAAAAGTTAAATAAATAAATAAATAAATAAATAAATAAATGCTAAACCTAATTTCACAGTTGCTAAATTTTAAAACTAAATTTAAAAAACTAATATCACAAAACCTACTATCACAACTGACACCAAAGTTGTAAAAGACTTTGATGCCAGTACTTATACATTAACCTAACTTATTATCACAGATGACACTAAAGCTGTAAAATGCTTCAATGCCAGACCCTATAAACTAACTAAACCAAATATCACAACCTAACCTAATATCACAGATGACATCAGTTGTAAAATACCAAAAAGTATGCAGAAGAAAAAGTTTGTAGAATGGGAACTGAGGAAAATTGAAATATTCATCAAACTTATAATGATACTGAAAAGTTAATAATTAATATTATAGGAAAGCTAGTTACAGTACAAATACTTTTGATGATGACGGTAAGTAGAATTACTAACTATCTTTTTTTTTAATTTTAGACAAAGTGAATAACGAAGAACCAATTCTTACTCCTAAAAAATCAATTGAACCTTCTACTAAAGCTTACAATGCTACAGCTTATTTTTTTTAATTTTATTTGCATTAGCCGATATATTTAGGGTTTACGCTTATGCTACTACTACACAAACTGCTTTTGAATATGTTCTATGAGAAGACAAATATATGCTATTGCACCCCTTAATTGAAGCGATGTAAATATTGACGAGACTTAGACTCTTGTCCACTCTTACTTTCATATTAAATGCAATTACGTCTAAATAAACACTAATTATATATTAAACTAACGTCTTAAATTAATATATGCTTAGGCTAGAACTTGCGACAAATTATGCGCCAAGATAATGATAGTAATCTTATATTATAATAATACTATTTATAAATATACAAACTAACGCTCTTTACAGTATCTTATTTATAGAGGAGTTGGAAATTAGCTGCAGCAATGTAAAAGATTAGTCAAGCTACACATTATTTATTATAAAGCAAGATAAAATTGTTCTAACTCTTCTATAATTGCAAAATGTATGCTTGTAACAACAGAAGTCTAAATGAATTTTACACTTACAAATTATTCTAACCTTATTTAATTTAATTTAAAAGATTAAAAGCATAATTACCGATGAACCTAATTCATAAAGTCGGTAAACTATCCGACATAAAAATAGCTAGTGCTACAGCATTGGCTAAAGAGCATGCTTTAAAAGTTATGCAGGATGCACATGAAAAAGACATGTTCTACACGCACATGATGCATATGAAAATATTAAAAGCAGATATAGAACAAAAGCTTTAATTTTTAAACATGCAGAAATGGATAAATAAATAATATAACTTTTAAATTTGTATTTATTTAAAATAATAATGTTTTACGACAAATTGTTATATTTTATTTTCTTTCCAGATTATTAAAAATAATTTTAAAAATTACTCACTTTCACATTTGAAAACATTTACACAAATTTACAATAATAAAGAAAACTAATTGTGTATTAATGCATATCTTGTAGAGTTATTTACTGTACCATATTCTTGCAGAACAATATTATTAATTTTGCTGATTTTATGCATTGCAGCACATGCAATAATAATTTTTGTTCAACTTTATCTATATCTATAAGTACCTAGATGCCTTCAGATAAAATTCCACACATAAACATTTTTTGGTAAGGTTTCTTGATGTTATTTGACTTTTGTTTAATAAATATTTTTTTGGTAATTGTGGATGCCAGTATGATTATAAGACATTTTGTTCCATAACCAACATCAACAACAACTACTTTGTTTTTTTTAAATCTATGCTCAAAAGAAGCTCTCTGAAATTACGGTAAAATAGCTCTACATATTAGTAAGGTGTGATATTTTATCTTCTTGCTTTATCTGAAGTGTATAATTTTTTTTGTTCAAGTTAATAAAAAGGTTTGTCTACTTAATATCAATCAATTGTAAACAGTTTTCATCATCTGCTAAGTATTCCATTGCTGATGTTTTACAGTGTCATAAATAATATTATGTTGCCTGTAACACTAATTAATTAAAATTGGCTTAAACTGTTGAGTATATGCATGGACATTTACACATATTTGATTATATAATACATTCATTTTTTATAAATAGCAACTATCATTACTTACATAATTTTAGTTTACATAAACTGGTAAATAAACCGTCAATCAACTATTTTCCGCTAATTTGCTATCCAGATATTTTAATCTACAATTAATATTAAACTACTAAATGTAATACAAACTAAATTAAGTAAACTGATGATTATCTTAACTACTATTGTAAGGTTTGCCTTGTGTGTGTGTGTGTGTGTGTGTTAATTAATAAATGAAGACCAACATAGGTTTATAAAACAAAACAAAAAAAAAGTTAAATTAAACGTTAAATTAAATACTATAATGCATTTATAGACTTGTTGAATTGCTTTTGTTAGTATTGATCATAGTATTCTTCTAAATAAACTTAATCAATACAAAATTTGTGAAATTGTAATCCAATTATTTTAAACATACTTAACAGCAGTTGATGTCACTAGGGCTTGATGTTGTATGTGTTAGTTCTTAACTTAAAAAATAGGGATATCTCAAGAAAGTATTTTAAGGCTTCTGTTTGTGTAGTTTCTATTGACGGATTTAAACATATCTAGTTCAAATGATACCAATTTGTTTGTTTGTCCTACTAACACAATAGATTTGTATGAAATCTATACAAATGTGTTAGTTGGTTATTGGTTTTAAATTTGGACAAAATACAAACAATGCTGTTTAAAAATTAAACAAAGACAAATATAAATCATATGTAATAATATTAATATCAAAAAGCTCATGCAGTTGTCATAGTCATATAAAAAAAAGAACATATAGACAGAAAGAAAAAATAGAAATAAAAAAAAAATTGATCAAAAGAAGAAACATGGAAGTACATAAACAAAGAAATAAATCAGCATAAAAAACCAAACCAAAAAATTACTATAGAAGAATGGCAAGAACATTTTTTAACACTATTTGTTGAAACCGATAAACAGAAAGAACATCAAAATATTAAACATCAAGAACCGACTTTGCAGCCAAAATAAATAACAAAAGCAAATAGAAAAACTAAAAAAATTAAAGACGCCAAGTGTGGATAGAATACAGAATAAAGCTTGGGTGTATAGAACAAAAAAATTGATTGAAATTGGGCAGGCAGGATTTAGAAAAGGGTACTATAGACAACTCAAAAAAAGAAAAAAAAATGCATTGTATGTGGACTTTGAAACTTTCTTTGATAATGTAGATAGAGAAAAATTATTTTAATGTCTGAAAGAAAAAAGCAATAGTGAGAATCTGGTAAGCAGAAAAAGTGAGCAGAATATGTGTAAATGGTAGAATGAGTAAAAACAACAAAAGACAGACAGAAATGCCCACACAGTCAAAGTTTATTTGCAGTATATATTGCAGACATAAAAAAAAGCTAAGTCTTGCACAAGCAAGTAAAGCTGTAGTGCAGGGGCTCAGACTTGAGCATCGGCGATCTACCATAAAAGTATTAGGCGGCTAGCGATCGAGTATGTCACTAGGTCTTAATAAAACCTAGTCACTAGGTAAACATAATTATTAAAAAATAAATATTTAGTATACATTACATGTCAGAAATTTCAAAAATGTTTGATAAAAAGCGAAAGACTTAAAAACTTTTCGCGATCGACCAGTCGATGTTTGAGCGCCCCTGCTGTAGTGGGTAAAATAAAAGTAAGGTCGTTAGCATATGCAGATGGCATGATGGTTGTTTCAAAAAAATAAAAGAAATGGTTATATGTTTTATAATGTTTAGAAAAAGAGGAGGAAGACCAAAAAAATAAAATTGTAAAAATAGAATGAAAAAATATAAAAAAAATAAAATCATTAAAATACTTAGAATATGTATTCAGTGTAAATACCGGCAAAAATAAGCACATACAAAAGTTAACAAAAAATACAAACAAGGTAGTAAGACCGGTGTGGGAATAAGCAAAAAAATGTATAAAAACTAGAAAAATAACATTTGATAGTCTAATTAAAAAAATGATAAGTTAAAAATTTAGGAGTGGAAAGAACAAAATAAATTAAAAGCTATACAGACAAATTACTGAAGATGGGTACTGGAATTAAATACGAAAATCCCAGCATACATTGTTAGAAAAAGTCAAAAAAGATCAAATAAAAGTAGAAGCAAGAAAGAAGAAAAAGAAATTAATGCAAAATTTTGCAAACATGTCTAATTGAAAAAAACAACTAAAATATATGAAAGAATAGAAGTAGAAAGAAAAAAAAATTATAATGGAAAGGGATATGACTGTAAAGAAGTAGACAGAATAAAAAATAGTAGAAAAGTTATATGGAAAGAAATAACAATGCGTGATAGAGATATTGAAAAGCAGAAGAAAAGAACAAGAGTAAATGAATCAAGGTCCAATAACAAATACGCAGTTATTATAGAACATAATATTTCAAAATATTTTGCTAATTTAAAGTACACAAAAACAAAAATTTAAATGTAGAAATGTAGAAAAAGTTTGTAAATTTTAGATAAATAAAGAAAGCAAAATGTGCAAAATGTATGGAGAAACCAATAAACAATAGAATATATGTTAAAAACATGCATTAAAATAACGGACCGGGTGGTGTAGTAGTTAGCGTGTCTTGGATTTGAACCTCAAGTCTTCTATCTGGAAGGTCAGTTTTTGTGGTTAATAAAAATGTGTTGTAATGAGTAAAACGTAGTATTTTAAACAAAGAATTTTTATACAATAACATTCAAATTAGCTGTATCTTCATACAGAAGCGTAAAAACTAGCCAAGCATAAATTTATAAAAAAAGCATTTTACTGAAATAATTAAATTTATTTTGACAAAATTGGTTCAAACAAAATCAACTACTAAACAAGTAAACAACAAATTTTATTTTGTTTAAAACATTCCAATCTCAGCTTAAAAGCCAGCAAAATAAAACTTTAATGTTTGGCAAAATTGTTAAATTTCTTAAAATGTAGATGAACTGTTTAAATAGAACGATTATGTTACAATTAAAGTTAAACAGCATATGTTACAATTTACTCAGAAACCTATTTACATTTAAAACCAAGAAAGTTATTAAAGTATTGAGCAAAGACGGACTGTTGTCGCTGTAAAGTAAATGCCATTTAAAATTGCATTTTTGTGGAAGTTATTTTAAATTGTTAAATTATTGTTGTGTGAATAGTGTATGTGCACTTTGTGCAAAAATTATATTATGTGACTTTGTTTAAGGTATTTAAAAACCCTTATTATTTATAATATCAGCTAAAAAATGTCTACTGTTTGGTGTGCTACGTTACTCGGCTCAATTTTATTGTTAAATTTCTGACAATTTTTAAGTATTGGTAAATTTTGTAACCTAACTAGTATAATAGAAAGCAACTCACTCAAAACAGCTCACTTTCATCAGACACCAAAATTCATTTTTTCAAAACAATCATTAGACCGGCTTTGACTTATGCGGCTCTAGTTTAGTGCTGCGTAGGCAAAGCCAACTCGAATAAGTTGCAGATAATGCAAAATAAGTGTCTAATTTGCATCTAGAGGCAAAAGTACCACTAATTTTGGACCACATCCTTGAAAATTCTTAAAATTTTTATAAATTCACTTGACAACAACGTTCTTCTCACAGGATTAACCAGTATAAGAGCTACTAGTGTTTTCCAATCTTTAACCAGCGTGATTTAACCTGTTATACCATATTTGTATTATTGTATGTATTGTACAAAAATGTTTTTAACTTTGTATATAGTAGGTTAGGTTAGTTTTAGGTAAAATTTGTTAAAATTTGTTGCCGTTGTTTATGCGGCATTTATTTGTACTAAAACAATAATAATTTAAAATGTTTATAACCTGCGTAAAAGAAGAATAAAAGATTAATAAATGTATAAATAAAAGATGAATAAATGTGAGTCTGAATGAACAAAATGTATATAGCAATCATCGCATATGTTTATTTATCATGTTGATTGTATATCGATTCATGTAGTTTCTTAAAACATGAAACAATCTGTATCTGAAATGTATACCAGAAACTTTAAGAGACGCCTCCCATAGCTTGACATAAATTTGGAAATTTAAAAGATCTAGTCTCAGAAACTGACTTGATAAATGATTCATTTGGAAACGGCAATATAAGTAACATGAACATTACGATTATTGAGGAAGAAAATGAATATATTATATAGATTTAATTTGATTTAAAAAATAAACTTTCTGATAAAGATGAAGAAAATATTATTTTAAATGACAAAAACTTAAAACTAGATAAAGTTGTAGCATCACTTTAAAATAAACTAGATAAAAAAAATAAAATAATAAAAACATTAACAAATAATATAAAAAAGATAAGTCACAAATTTTTTAAAGATGTATTCACTCAAAGTGAAATACATATTACAAATGATACTATTACTATTTCAATTCAAACTGAATTGTTGAAAATAAATAACGTGTTAATTCAAACTAATATAAACACCAAAAATCTAATAACTAACTTAAACAACAACAACTTAAATATTGGTATAAAAGAAAACACCGACAGTATTAAGGAAAACATTAAAACTGCAAAAACTCCAATATTAGCAAATAAATTACAAGCAAAACAAATTAAAAATAATAAAAATGCATCACAGAAAAAAAAACCAACATGCATTGATATTAGGAGAGGAGTTTTGTAAAAGAACATGCAAAAAAATCAAACCGCATTTTAATAACGTAGATTGTTTTTATAAACCAAACGCTTTTATAGATACTATTGTAAAGAAAGGAATGGAAATGATAAAAAACTGAAAGGTGGAGTTTTTTTAATATGTATGTCAAAAAAAAATTCTCAAAGCTTATTAAACTTTTCTAAATACTTAAAAATAATTTTTGTTTCAGCACCTTTTTGGAATAATTGCAATATTTTAAATAATTTTATATATAAGTTTAATATCAATTGTAAAAAAAATTGTAAAAAAAAGAAATTTATTTTTGACAAATTCAGGTGAAAATTGTTTAGCTAATGAAATAGTTGCATCAATTAAAAAATTAAATACCCCAGTATTTCTTAACAATCATGTCAATTATATTTATATTTAATTTAATTTATTCAGATAACAACTTATTTCTTGTTGAAAACACCGATAAACATCAAGATCAGGAAACAAATTTTTAATAAATTGCAGCGACAAAAACATAAAAAAGACATATAAAACAAATGTATTGCATCAGAATATTTAAAGTTTACTCAATAAAATTGATATGGTTAAAGTTTTTTTAATTAATAATGAAATTGCTGTTGCATGTTTTAGTGAAACTTGGTGTAAAAAAATACATTTTGAACATTTACTTATAACAAATTACAATATAGTCAGTTCTTTTTGCAGAAAAACTATTAGCCATGGAGGCGTATCTATTTTTGTAAAAAAACGGTTTTAAATCAGAAACATTGTGTCATCTTAACTTATTATCAATACAAACGAGCAAAATTACTTAATTACAGTTTGCGTATATAAAAATAAGGAAGCAGATAATATATTTTTTTCAAAATTTGAGGAATTGTTAATTTCTTTACTAAATTATTTAACATAAAAAAAATAATTATTTGTGGTGACTTTAATATTGATATATTAAAACAGTTCAAATCAAAGAGTCAGTGGTTAGATCTTTTAAATTCATATGGTTTTAGAGTATTGATAGTAGAACCTACACGAATAACTATTGCAAGTAGTAGGTACATGCATTGACAATTTTAATGAAACCAAACAATGCAGCCAAGTAATTTATCCAGGATTGTCAGATCATACTGCGCAATTACTAAAGTTGCCAATAATTGCAAGTACAACAAAAAATCAGAGATTTATTTTTAATAGGTTGTTTTCTCAAAATAATATAAATTATTTTCAGGACTTGCTCGACCATGACTCATGGACAAATCTTTATAATGCTGCAGACGTAAACAGCAAATTTCAAAACTTTTATCAAATTTTATTGAATAATTTTGAATTATAATTTATTTTCAAAAAAATCTTCGTAAGTAATAAACCTCCAAAAAATAAATGGATTACTCGCGGCATTATTATTTCATCTCAAAAACTTAAGATATTATTTAAAACATCTCAAAATAATGTTGAATTGAATAACTACTATAAATTATGTAAAAAAAGTATCGGAGTATAATTAATCTGGCAAAAAAAATACACCATGATGTCTTAAATTCAAATAATATGTCAAAAACTGTTTGGAATATTATCAACAATAACATATTTTATATTTTCTATATTTATTTTATAAAATCCTTTTATATTATTCATATTATCGAAGTAATGATTTTATTTATTTATTTATTTTATTTTATTTCTACATACATGTTTCGATGATTAATCATCATTTTCAATGTATTTATATAATATAATATTTCAAACTGATTGATTAATATTTAAAAAATTGTTTTTTCCCGCTACCCTGATATCCGTTTTATATATTTAAATTTCTATATTCCCGCTGACTTGAATTTTGATATTGTCATTTATTAGACGTTACAAATTTTAAGGTTAGATAATCTATCAAATAAATATAAATATTTACATTATAATGTAACTTGAATTTTGATATTGTCATTTATTAGACGTTACAAATTTTAAGGTTAGATAATCTATCAAATAAATATAAATATTTACATTATAATATAACTTGAATTTTGATATTGTCATTTATTAGACGTTATGCTATGCTCTAAGACTTTCATATATTTATAACTTGTATGTTAATAAAATACTTTATCAAATTTGAATCAATAATAAGATATGGCATTATATGTTGGATTTCGGCGTCAACTACACTCACCAATAGAATAGTTGTACTTCAGAAGAGAGCTATAAAGAACATGCTAAATTTGTTTCTTGTAAATCCCATTTTACGACATTGAACATTTTAACACTGTCATCACTGTACATCTTTGAATTATTGATGTATGCAAAAAAAATATAAATTTATTTGAGTTAACAAATGCTCATCATAACTGCAACGTGTATTGACACGTGACAGATCTCTTAATTTAACTGTGCCAACTCATAAATTAACTCTATTTGAAAATAGTCCAAACTATAGCAGTTAAGATTTACAATAAATTGCTTTCAGAAATTAAAACATTGCAATTCAAATAATTTAAACATGTTAATGATAAAGTCATATTATTCCTTAGACGAATCCTTAAATGATAATTTGTCAAACTTTATGTTAAGTGCTATTTGAAGTATTTATTGTTTTTAAATTTGTAATTACTTTTACTTTTATTTGTTTATATTTTTTATAATTTTTTATTGTTTAATCAAATGTATTTGTATTGACGTGTCTAATATCTGTATTGATCAAAAGATTAATAAAGTATTATTATTAATGTACTTTGCAATCTGTAGTCTATTACAAAATGAAATATACTCTAGAGAAGTTGCACAAATATTGAATCAGCATTTAAAGTTCAAAGGAGAACAATTAGATAAAATGTTAAATAAAACTAAAATTTAATAAATTAATTGCAATATACGTGTTAATATTTGAATCTATATAATACAAGATATTACAACTATAAATATCCAGCATACTGACTTACTACTTACTTTTTTAATAATACAATTAAAATCATACCGAACCAATAGGTTATACGTACTATGCATCTTTTTAATGTGTTAACTTTAGAACAAATTCTTTGCTATTGTGAACAAATACAATAAAAAATATTTAAAAACTTGAACTTTTTACGTTGGTCGCGTTGCAAATATATATAAAAAAAACAATAAGTTACAAAAATCAAGCAGTAGAAATAGATTTGTATAAACTATAATTTTTTTTCATGTCATTTATTGTGCTTTCTACGGTTAGTTTACACTACCACAGTAAGTCAAACAAATTTTTGATGAAACCAAAAGATTATTAAGTAACTTATGAACTACTCCGGTGAATAAAAAGCAAGTTCTTAATTAGTTGTGTCATCGATTGAAATTGATTAAGCTTCCACACCGATAAATAAAAAAATAAAAATAATTTATTCAAAAAATATTTTAAAACATTTAAACCCAATTTTTGTCAAACTTCAGAGTTAGGTGATGAGGCTAAAAGTTTGGATTTTCGTTTGTGGATCATAAAACTTTACTGAAAAAAAAAATTTCACAAGCAAATTATATTTTTTGACAAATCAACATTTTCTACCAAAAAAGTATTTGCATCTGAACATTGCTGATTTTTTTGAGATGAGAGATTTCCTCATTTAAATATTTTCAACTAAATACAATATTTTCAAGAAGTAATACACAGGTATAATTTATTTTCATCAAGATTGATACTCAACTTACTATCTTTTAATGTCTTGCAAATGGTTAAATAAAAAATATGAGAAAAAATGATTGAAAAAAATTAATTGATTAGTTAAGAACTCTTAGGGTGCGTTTATGCTGCACATCGCCGGGGCTGCTCGCCAAGATTGGCGCCGGGATGTTGTGGCGATGATGAAACAAACCTATATAATCTTATGGGAGCATTTATGCTGCACCTCGCACATCGCCGCGCTGCTCGCCACATTCCACGCCACTGCGATGTGAACAAAATAGTTTGTTTTTTATAATCGGACCATCGCCGTACATCTTCAAACTAGCGCTCTGATTGGTCCGTTTATTGCCAGTTTTGTGAGACGTTAACATAATGTAATTTATATTATCAAACTTATTTAATTAGTTTAATTAATTAGTATGTTACTTCAAACCGTGTTGAGGTTATATGCAATTTAAAAGAATGAAGTTTTATTTGCATGTAGTGTGTTAATTTATCAAAACTTTGTTGCGTTTACAATAATTTTATGAAGAATTTAATTGAAATAAATCCGCATTAAGCAAGAAATTGTTAAAGCAATGTTTGTATTTTTACTGAAGTGGCATAGTAATTAATTATTTTAACTTAATATTTTTACTTATATTAATAATTTCATTATAAAAATATTTTATTTAAAAAAAATACATATCGATTGTCACAAATCAAGATTAAATAATACTTGACTTGCAATTTAAGTTAAGAATTTGTATAAGCAATTAATAAGTACGCAAGTTTATATTGGAATCTGTTTACTAATTATTTATTTTCTTTAACATTATAAATTATATTAAATATTTTTATTCAATAATATAACTTATATTAATAACTATAATATATTAATATTTGATTAATAAAATAAAACTCGACAGTAATTAAATAACGGCGAGGTGCGAGCAGCGCGGCGATGTGCATTTATGCTGCTGTATGGCGATGTGCAAGCAGCGGGCAGCGCCAATCTTGGCGAGCAGCGCGGCGATGTGCAGCATAAACGCACCCTTATTGTAGTGTGCGATAATTTAAGGGTGCGTTTATGCTGCACATCGCCGGGGCTGCTCGCCAAGATTGGCGCCGGGATGTTGTGGCGATGATGAAACAAACCTATATAATCTTATGGGAGCATTTATGCTGCACCTCGCACATCGCCGCGCTGCTCGCCACATTCCACGCCACTGCGATGTGAACAAAATAGTTTGTTTTTTATAATCGGACCATCGCCGTACATCTTCAAACTAGCGCTCTGATTGGTCCGTTTATTGCCAGTTTTGTGAGACGTTAACATAATGTAATTTATATTATCAAACTTATTTAATTAGTTTAATTAATTAGTATGTTACTTCAAACCGTGTTGAGGTTATATGCAATTTAAAAGAATGAAGTTTTATTTGCATGTAGTGTGTTAATTTATCAAAACTTTGTTGCGTTTACAATAATTTTATGAAGAATTTAATTGAAATAAATCCGCATTAAGCAAGAAATTGTTAAAGCAATGTTTGTATTTTTACTGAAGTGGCATAGTAATTAATTATTTTAACTTAATATTTTTACTTATATTAATAATTTCATTATAAAAATATTTTATTTAAAAAAAATACATATCGATTGTCACAAATCAAGATTAAATAATACTTGACTTGCAATTTAAGTTAAGAATTTGTATAAGCAATTAATAAGTACGCAAGTTTATATTGGAATCTGTTTACTAATTATTTATTTTCTTTAACATTATAAATTATATTAAATATTTTTATTCAATAATATAACTTATATTAATAACTATAATATATTAATATTTGATTAATAAAATAAAACTCGACAGTAATTAAATAACGGCGAGGTGCGAGCAGCGCGGCGATGTGCATTTATGCTGCTGTATGGCGATGTGCAAGCAGCGGGCAGCGCCAATCTTGGCGAGCAGCGCGGCGATGTGCAGCATAAACGCACCCTTATTGTAGTGTGCGATAATTTAAGGGTGCGTTTATGCTGCACATCGCCGGGGCTGCTCGCCAAGATTGGCGCCGGGATGTTGTGGCGATGATGAAACAAACCTATATAATCTTATGGGAGCATTTATGCTGCACCTCGCACATCGCCGCGCTGCTCGCCACATTCCACGCCACTGCGATGTGAACAAAATAGTTTGTTTTTTATAATCGGACCATCGCCGTACATCTTCAAACTAGCGCTCTGATTGGTCCGTTTATTGCCAGTTTTGTGAGACGTTAACATAATGTAATTTATATTATCAAACTTATTCAATTAGTTTAATTAATTAGTATGTTACTTCAAACCGTGTTGAGGTTATATGCAATTTAAAAGAATGAAGTTTTATTTGCATGTAGTGTGTTAATTTATCAAAACTTTGTTGCGTTTACAATAATTTTATGAAGAATTTAATTGAAATAAATCCGCATTAAGCAAGAAATTGTTAAAGCAATGTTTGTATTTTTACTGAAGTGGCATAGTAATTAATTATTTTAACTTAATATTTTTACTTATATTAATAATTTCATTATAAAAATATTTTATTTAAAAAAAATACATATTGATTGTCACAAATCAAGATTAAATAATACTTGACTTGCAATTTAAGTTAAGAATTTGTATAAGCAATTAATACGTACGCAAGTTTATATTGGAATCTGTTTACTAATTATTTATTTTCTTTAACATTATAAATTATATTAAATATTTTGATTCAATAATATAACTTATATTAATAACTATAATATATTAATATTTGATTAATAAAATTAAACTCGACAGTAATTAAATAACGGCGAGGTGCGAGCAGCGCGGCGATGTGCATTTATGCTGCTGAATGGCGATGTGCGAGCAGCGGGCAGCGCCAATCTTGGCGAGCAGCGCGGCGATGTGCAGCATAAACGCACCCTAAGAGTTGGTTTATTTGAATAACATGTTTCTTGCAAACGCTAAAACCGGTCTATTAATAAATAAAAATAAAAACAAAGATTTGTATTCACCACTTTTGTTAAAATCGATATTAACTAATAACGTTTTTAGATGACAGCACTAGCTGCTAATGAGTATAAAAATAATCATTTTCCCAATGTATGCAAAAGATCATCAAAAACAATAGTACTAAAATAGTTTTATTCTTTCTATGGCTATTTATTTTAATAAGTAAAAAACTAGTTTTTTTCCGTATTTAACTTATTATTTCTTGTTGAAGTGATTTAATTTAATTTTAAGTAATACCACTTACTAATAATGTGACTATGCCAAATATAATAACTACTATAAAATTCCGAGAAATTACAAATTGAATAAAATAAAATTTTAATAATACTGTACAGCATTACATATGGCATCCCGGTAAATGATAATAATAACCATATGATTACGTTATACTTCAAGTTTACTACGTTTACAGGGCAATTAACGCTTATTTGGTTATTGTTTGCCCCTCGCGAGTTCGTAGAATTTAGATAGTGAAAGCTCGCACAGGGAAACCAAATGTGAGATAATAAAACTGATATGACTTAATTATAAGACGCATGTTATGAAACGAATCACCGTATTCAACATCGGTCGCCTTTATAATATTAAAAAATCTAATGAGTATCATGCATTTTCAGACGAATTTCTCAGAACCTGCGCTCTGGCATTGATTGAAACGCTTTATTTCATGTAACGGTTGAATGTAGCTCAAGAATACAACCCACATGTAACGCCTTCGGCCTACAATGCTTTTATTTGATGCACGAGATTATTTTCGCATCTTCTGAGAAGTGTGCAGTCGATTTTCTTGGAATTTTTCAACATTTTCGACGAACTCGATGCAGATTTCATAGCATCGACCGTTCCACCCATAATAACAAACCGATAACAAATTTATAATTGGACAATAATGCTTGTTTGAATGTTTATATTATCGATATTTATTATTAATAACAGTTTATTTATATCCTATTGTGTAATTTTGTATCAATGTAATTAAACTATTAGTTTTATTAGTTTGTTCGTAATATAATCATACAAATAACTTTTAAATGCACGTGTATATTAACTGATAACATACATTAGATATTTATGATTTAAAACAGCTTTCTTGCAAATACTGCATATATTGTTTTCATTATATTGCAATCCAGTTTGTTAAATAACTATAATAAAATCAATATCAATGTCATATTCTTGACTAATAACTGAATTATTTTAATCTTATAATAGTATTTACGGTATGTATATATATATATAAATTATGTTCTTTGGTATATTTTTTAAATGCCTCTATTTACAAGAATTTTCGCTTGTTCAAAATAAAAGTTTTAAGCTTTTTTTAGTGCCGTACTTTAAAATTAAGGTTTTACTTTTTTTATAAAATTTTATTCTACACTGTTGTTGCAAAAATTATTTTTGTATATTTTGCAAAAGTAATCTTATTTTATTAATATTTAATTAATAATAAATATGAGGCAGTTTAATACTACGTATTCAGTTTATACCTGTTTAACATTATTTATAATTATATTTTAAATTATAGATCAAACTTTAAAAGTGTGTAAAACAAATTATTTTATTGCATTACATAATCTAGCAGTTTTGTTAAAATTACTATGCGCACATTTTTTTTATGTTAAGCTGTAATTGCAATTTTGATAATTTGTGTGTTTTATAGTGTCATACAGGTCCAAGCAAGATTTAAATTGTTTTGAATGTGTCACTCACATTAGATAGTACTAAAAATGTAGACAAATAATTTGTTTATAAATCAATTTTTGAAAATTACTATCAATGCATATACATACAGAATTATATTTCTGTATAGTAAAGGAAGAAATGTATTATACTACACTATATAATTAACAAGGAAATAACAAAAGTTGCATGCGTTATTTGACAATGTAAATAGAGATAAATTGTGAATATATTTGAGAAAAAAAAAAAAGAAATGTGAGCACTTGGTAAAAAGAACGGAAAAAGTATTCGTGGAAACAGTTACTGAGTGAATAGTAAATTAAGTGATAAGTTTTGAACTACAAAAGATGTAAGACACAGATGCCTACTCAGCCTTAGTTTGTTTGTGGCATACGTTGCAGATGTAGAAGAAATACTAAGTATGGTGCAGATGGGTGGGCAGAGAGAAAGTGTGGTCGCTGGCTTATGCAGACATGACAATTGAAACAAAACAAGCTTTATGTGCTTGTTTTGTTTCAACAAACAAAATGATTAGATACTTCAAAAGATATTTTAGAAAAAACGTTGAGAGTAAATTAAATGTAATAAAAATTATGACATTTAGAAAGACGTAGAGTAGAAAACTGAAAATAGGAACGAAAAGAAAATATATTTAAATATTAAGAATAAACAATAATAAAACTAAACACACATAAATAATGACAATAAATGCAAATAAAACGGTATGACAAGTACGGAAAATTAATGACAAATAATTTGAAAGTATGAGTATACAAGGAATGATGTTTGATAGTTTAATAATGTGGTTGTACATGTTGGACATTTGAAGATAGAAAGCTAAAAAAATTAATAAACATTCAAATTGTTTTGTTGTTCTATCTTTTTTTATTGATAAAAAAATACATTATTTTGGAGATAGGATAAAAAATAATAATTAAACTATTTGCTTATAGCATATGGTTTTTTTATTAGCTAACGTTTTGGCAGCGTTGCAGCCTTCCTCAGAGCTAAAAACAAACATTACATTGTATAAGACAGTTAAAATAAATAGTTATAGCCAATTTGGCAAGCGCATCAACTTTTTCATTGCCACTGATACCTACGTGACTGAGAATCCAGACAAAGTAAACAGTGACATTTAATTCAGACACCTGAAGCAAAATCGAATGAATTTGCCTCACCAAAAAATGATCAGAATATTGATAATCAATAGCATTTAATGCACTCAACAAGTTTGTACATATAACATAAAATGTACTTGCACTTAGTTGGTTGTAGAAAAAAACCTGGTATATAGCATACAGTTCTGCAGTATAAACACTGCTAACACTTGGCAAACCAAATGTAAACTGCAACTCATTAACCAGAAAAGCACAACTTACATTGTCGTTACTTTTTGAGCCATCGGTATAAATCCAAGTGGCATTTACGTGTTTCTTAAATTTTTGCAAATTCAGTTTGACATTCAACTGGTAAAGTTAAAGTTTTGCTCAGTTTCGGTAATGTAGTATTTAACCTTGGACGTTAAAAAAGTCCAAGGAGGGTTGCGACAGTAAGACAGTTAATATACGTCAGGGAGTTAGAAATCCAGGTCCCGAAGTATACTGCAATTTCTTACAGCAACCGGTTTTTGGGTCCGTATCCTGATGTTGTATAGATTGTCGAAACTATTATTGTACACGACAGAAAACGTCGGATGCAAGCGTTTAGCTCTTAATTTTGCGGCGTACCTAACAGTCAAGATTTTACGCCAAAGACAGAGTGATAGATCAGCTGCCTCACACAAAACACTCCAGATGATGATGACAGACATTCTGACAAATTTGTAAAAAAAAGTGATCAGAAGCCAAAAATGGCTTAAAAAATAAAACTGTGTTTATACTATAATACAACTTCAAAACAGTGCTATTTAGCAATATCATTATCAATTTTTGATAAATTTGAATTTTTGAAGAAGGCGCAACAGAAGGTTTTTGTTTGCACTTTCTCTTTTGTGATTTTTCAGTAGTTCGACATTGAAGATTGAAATTTAGCCAGCAGCTCAATTTTTGCACGCGGAATTACTTGTGACTCAAGTTTCTTTTTTTCTAAAAATTTGTAAACATTTTAAACCGGTGTTAAGCCAAAGAAAACGCAATTTTTGCCAATAAAGCTTTCAATAACTGCTTCTCGATTTAGACACTTGCGTTTGTGCACACCACTGTTAGCTAACAAAAAAGTTTTTTGTGGTTAGTCTGGGTAAATGATCTAATGCAGATGTGAGATGCTAGTCGTTGTTTTTTTTTAGCCGTATGCACGTCACTGCTGACGTATAGCCTCTTCTCTGCTTGTTGTTGTTGTTGTTGTATTAATTCGGTCGTCGGCAAAAACGCAATTTTTGGTTGAAAGTTGTTTCACCAACAAAATTATTACTAGACCAAAATTTTATTGAAAATAACGGTCGGTATGATCTTAATTGATATATTTAAATTAATATTAATTTAAAATTTTCACCTCGGAGGCTAAGTTAATAAGCACTTTTTTATTCAAGAATGTGGTATTTTTGAGTAAAAACCATAAAAAAATTTATTGTATATTTATTTGCAGGATAGTAACGTAGTAGTTTGTATATTTTGATTAATTAAATACAAAAAGTATGATACACCTACATGCAATAAAGCAAAACTAATTGTAAAAATAAACTTCACGAATTTATATTCACTTTAAAATTTGTTAAATTGCAAAATATACTTAAAAACTGCTATTGCTTTCGTCAAATTGCTCAAAACTAATATTATTTGAATAATAAACATTTTTTGATTTATTCCTAAGTTAGTGTAGTTGTTTTAACAAACAAATTTGTACTTTGATCGACATTGGTGACTTTTATATTTCTTACTTATAATTAAAAGTGCGTACTTAAATACTAAAAATACCTATAATAATTATATATATATATATATATATATATTCAATAACCTCTTAATACCGTTAGGTGTCGAGGTGTCGGACACACCGAGCCACAGAGAAGACATGTATGGATGCTTATATGAGGTAACGGACCCATATTGGGAAGAACGCTACGCTCAACATCACTTTGGGTTCACCCATCCAAGTAGTGACCAGAGCGGCCGTTGCTTAACTTTCGTTAGCGCTGGTATTTGTACATGCCCTCTCTGCCGTACTGCCGACTATAATTATATATTAGTTATTATCTAATATTTGTTGCAAATTATTTTAAATACAGTATTTTTAGCATTTGATATAATTTATAAGAAAGAAAACCGCCTACCTGCAATTAAAAAATTAGTTTTGCTTTACGACGTATTCCCGGTGTTTCTCAAAGCAATTAAATAATGCTGCCTGATTAATTTCAAATTTAATTTTCAAAATAAATAAAAATAGTATTTGTCTACTTACTTATTAAATGTTTATAATTAATTTTCTATTTTAACTTTAAATGTGTTAACAATTAATATTTAGTATATTTTTTTGTTTACAACATGTTTTAATGATATAAAATAAATTAAAACTTGTTTGGTAAAGCTTATTAATAATTCACTCACAAAGTCATTTTTGTTTTACTAATGCATGATGAGTTAAAAACTGTTATTTTTAAAAGTTTTTTATATAAAAAGCCATTTAATTTTTACTATTTAATTGTTTAGAATTAAAACCAAGGTTTTTATGTTTAAAACAAATTGTTTTAAACTTTTGTTTTAAACTAGTTTAAAACAAGAAACATTGTTTAAACAATTTTGTTTTAAACAGTTTTGAACATGTTTAAAACATTGTTTTTTTTTAATTCACGTTTTTGTTTAAATATTTGCTTAATTATCTCGGAAAAATATGATGCGTAAATATAGCGTTTTGGATTGTTTTAATATGGTTTGCGCCATCTTTTGCAAAAACAAAACATTTTCTATTTGCGCACAGCAACAATTTTTAACAAAATATTTACTCAACTGTTTAAAATATGTTTTAAACTTGATATAAACATGTTTTTTATTTATTTTGTTTTAAACTGTTTTAAACAAAATAAAACATCAATAATAATAAAAAACACGTGTTTTTTTTTTAAACTGTTTTTTTTTTCTAACCTTGATTAAAACTACCATAATGTAACAGTTTACACAATAATATATGCAAAATTAAACCTAATCAAACTACTGTTTACAGTATGTATGTACAATACCTATATTCAGATTTAACAGGTATTGTTTAAAAAAAAAAAAGTCATTTATATGTAAATTAAAACATGTTTGGCAGGACCATGTCAGTCACATTGTGTTTACTATAATTGATTTTAATAATATTATATAATAATACGTTTATTTAATATATCTATTATTTTCCATAATAATAAATTATAATCCTTATATATAACACAATTAATTTTTTTTTGTTTGTCTACTTATTTTTTTAAGCCCTCATTCATTCTATCCGTGTTCTGACTCTTTTCAATATCTCATTTTTTTCCATCTGCCTTTCTTTCATTTCATTACACTCTTTTAACATATGTTCCTTATTTTCTCCGCACATTCTGCACATTTTTAAATCATCTTCCGTACAAACTTTACTCACTACTTCTATTGCTGTCTAGGTACATTGGCAGTTTACTTTTTATATTATGTTTATAATTTGCGTTATACCGTTGAATGGTAACTCTAACAAGAAGCGCAGCGTCAATGTATTTTAGTGTACCCGTACCATGCCGCTGGCGTATTTAGCGGTATATCTTAAAACTAAATTTTATGATTCATCGTCTGGCTGATTTGATTTGCTGTTTTGGGACTTAGTAGAAAATATTATATTTGCGCTAGCGGAAGAAGAAAAAAATGTATTACATATATATTTATTGTTTGGTATTTATTAATGTGTTTTGAAAAAAATATCTATATGTGTGATGTTTATTAAAACATTTTTTTTAGTTAAAATTTCTTTTATATTATCCGATCAATATTTTTTTTTGTAAATTAGTAAATTATAAACTAAAATAAGTTTTAAAAATTAATTAAAAAAATTGTTATTGACTAATATAAAAAAAAAATTTAAAGAGCTAAAAAATAAAATATGTAATAAAATAAAATAAAATAAAATATAACTGAATAAGAATAAACAGTATTACTCTAGTTCCTGGACTAAAATAAATGTTTATTAGTTAGTTGCATATAAAAACATATAAAAAAATAAAAATAAATACATAAATAGACTATTACAAACTAGGCTAGCTTTATCTATACTGCGTCTAGTGTGTAAAAGGTCCTAAACACTGCTACATTTTACAATACCCAAACATTGATTAAACACAAAATAAATGTTTATGTTTTAACATAAATATATATGAGTTATTTTTAATTGAATTTCTTTGTCTTTAGCGCATCGCTTTTTCATGTCGTTCATACATTTAACTTTCTCGACAAATTTTTGTATCAAATTTGTATTTACTCTAGTTTCCAAGCCTGTAACTTGCAACCATAACTAAATGGTACGAATAAATGACAAATCAAATTCTAAATTGTACAGCATAAATTTGTATTTACTTGAAGATTTATAATACGATAGGGCCAATTGTTTTTTATGTAATGTTCAACTAGTTTGCTTTTAATGATAGCATTGCATATTAATAAAAACATTGACGGCATTGCTAAATTACTAAATATTGATATTGCTTAGTCTTTCACTTTTTTTGCAGCTCACAAAGCTTATATGTTAATTTGTTGAAATTTGGAAATTATCGGTTTTTGACAGGTATCTTGCTCATAATCCTGTTGCTGCGTAGTCTATTAAAATTCAATTTGATTCTTTCATTTTATTAACGGATAATATTTGAAAACCTTAAAATGTCAATAAGCACTTCTGAGTTTTTATTTTGGGAAATGCTTATTGACTTTTTCTATAATTGATTTGCATGTTCTTAAAGGCATTTTTGGTATTATCAAATTTTTGGTTGTTAAAAGATATCGTTTTAAATTAAATACTAGAAAGGCATCAGGAACAGACAGATGAAATTTTACTTATTATTCTCAAAACATTTGCAAACAATTTTAGCTCCTATTTTGACAAAAATATTTGCTTTATCATAGAAAAATAATACTTTCCCAATTTTTTGGAAAATTGCAAATGTTCAACCTATACCAAAAAAAGAGAGACAAGTTTTATTTTTCAAATTATAGAAGTATATTAGTTTTTACATTTTCAAGTTCTTACTTTATCTTAGATACTCAATATGGATTGTGATCAAAACGTTCAACAACAGATTTTCTAATTCTTAAATGAAATTCTACTATAAACAAACAAGGAAAAAATCTTGCAGTAGCTTTAAACATTTCCAAAGCTTTTGATAGCGTATAGCATCCTAATCTTGTCAATAAGCATTATTGTAAAAATTTTAATAAAAAAAACTTTAAATTTTATCAATAATTTTCTTGACAATAAAAAAATTATAGTTAAAATTGATGGTTTTAACTCTAACCTCAAAATCACACTATCGAACATGGCAGAACGTTTTGAAATGTCTAGGTTAAAATCTATAGCATCTATAAACAAAGACCTCAAAACAATATCTGAATAGGGCACTCCCAACATAGTCAGTTTTAACTCTAAACAAACTAAACAAGAATTTCATATCTAAATCTTCTTGAATTTGGTGATACAATCTAACATAATCTTTTCTGGAATGACCATGTTGTCCACATAGCTTCAAAAGTATCTAGAAAAATAGAATTGCTTAATAGATGTAAAAAAAATACTTCTGTTCAATTTTTGCATATACCATTTACAAAATTTATATTTTTCCTTACACTATCTCTTCTAAACTCTATTAAAAAACAAGCTATTCGGATCATTGTTGATCCAAAATTAACTAATGACATTAATACTTAACAACACAGACGTAATGTTGCAGATCTTTGCATTTTTTATAAATATTTTAATAATTATTGTTCATAGTACAAAACTTGCTAGGAATTCATTGACAGTTCAGAGATGTAGGACCAAAGTTTTAAAAGAGATTTTTTTAACCGTACTATCAACAAATAGAATAAACTTTTAAATTCAGTATTTAACGAGACTTATAAGCTACAATTATTTAAAGTCAATGTTCACAGACTGCTTAAATCTAATTTTCAATTTGATTGTTTTAGCAGCTGTAGTTTCACTCGTTGAAATTTAAAAGTATTTTTATGTTGTTGTGGCATATTATGTAATTCCTAAGCATATTGAAATAAAAAAAAAAACTAAGTGGAATACTAGAAACATTATTGCAAAGTTGATTGCCTCATATCACACGCCATATACAATTGAAGGAAGTAACAGTTACCTTCTTTAATTGTATATAAATAAATATACTATTTTGAACGCAAAATGTAAGGATTTTTAGAATAACTATGTTAATAAAATTGAGTTATCAATCAGTTTATTCTTGCTTTGAACAAGTTGCAAGGCAAATGTGTGATTGTTATAATAATGTACCATATCATTCGGTTCAGATGGACAAGCCACCCACTATTATAGAGGAACCCTTGACGTCTTTATTAACATTTTGCAATTTTCAACACTTTCTATCAGATTTTGGTTTTTTCTAACAATATTTTTTTATAACTAAATTTTGTTATTTTTGATAAATATATATACACTTTTCAACTTTTTTTGGCCAGATTTTAGTTTTTTTATTCAAACAATTTGCTATTTTATTATAATGTTGTTCTTGCAGTTTGTTGGTACATTACAACAATATTTTAGTTTTTTATGAACAGATTTTGCTATTTTTGACATTCTATTATATTTGACATTTTGTAACTATATAACCAAATTTTAATTTTTCTCCCACATTAACATCTCTGATTTTGCTCCAAAAATATGACAATTTCTAAAATTTTAGATCAAAAGTAATATGTTTTAGGAGTATCATATTCAAGTTTTAAGTCTCCAGGTGTAGCGGAATTAAAGATTAAATTTTCAATCAAATGGTTTTTTTGAATATGATTCTTGACTTTTTTTGCTTATTTACAGCACAAAAACTGAAAAGAGACGAAATTATACTAAAAAAATAAAATAGCCGCTATTTACACTGTATATAAAATTTGAGCAAAATCGGAGATGTTGATGTAAAGACATTTGTCCAAACTATCCTAAAATTACCCAGCAAGATTTTGCTATTTTTAATATTTTATAAAAATTATTAAATTTTCCAATTTTGGTTCTTTTTGACAATATTTCGATGATTCAAGACTGGATATAAATATTTTTAACATTTTATAAATTAGAATAGTTTCAAACAGTTTACAGCCGAATTTGAATGCTTTTTAACAATTTTTTGATGTTTCAAGATAAGATTTTGCTATTTTTGATATTTTGTAAATAAAATTTTACATTTTTTAAATGTTTTTTTCCAAAATTTGGTACTTTCTAATGTATTTTAATGTTTTCAATGCCGGGTTTTGCTATTTTTACATTTTATGAAAAAAATTAAAAAAATTTCAAATGTTTTAAATTAGGATTGAGCTATTTTATATATTTTATAAATGGAATTTCAAACTTTTTAACAGTTTACGGCAAAATTTTGTTGTTTTTGATAATATTTTTTATTTCATAAAAAATTATTTTTTACAACAGTTTATGGCCGACTGACAATATTTTAATGTTTTAAGATCAAATTTTGATATTTTTTACATTTTATATATAAAATTTTACATTTTTTAACTGTTAATAACAGGATAAAAAAAATGACAAAACTGTTTTTTAATCCATTCAATATTTTGCGGTAAATCCCAAAGAACTTACGCCACTATAGACACTATCTGCTAATTTATGGTTTAAATCTCTTTTGGAATATACCAGGGACATGTGGAAATAAAATTGTACTAAATGTGATTTATTGTGGTTTATATACACGTGTATATTATTTATTTTATTTTATGTTTTAAACATTTATTTATATACTAAAAATAATAGTATAAAGTATTTTTTTTATGTTTGTTGTCAATAACAACAAAGATTATACATTAGGTAATTAGGATTAAACAATAGATTAAATCCGAGTTGATATTATTATACTGTCGATTGTAAAATTGTAGACATTTCTCCATGGTTATGATGCATAATTTTTGCAAAGATAATAAATTAGATTTTTTTCTTTCACTTTCTTTCCTGAACACCATAATTTTTGTTTTTTGTACATTGACTTTCAATTTTTTTTTTCTTAAATATTTTTTAAAGTTTTTTATCATATATTTATTTATAATTATTTCGTTAATTTCTATTACTTTTTTTGCAACTATTACCATGTCGTCGGTATGTGCTAGCAACCACACTTTTTCTCAACAAACTACAATTTCCCCTGCTTGAGTTAACTTTCAGCTCACGTTTTTGTTAACATAAGGTGTATGTTTGCTGTCTCCTCATACATTTTTTCTATTTTTTTACTAGGTGCTTGCTAATTCTTTTTTCTTTCATACATTTTTACAGTTTCTCTCTATTCTCACTATCAAATGCCCCTTTAGGTTCAGGAATAACGTATATACTTTTTTCCTTCTTACTGCTTTTTTTTACCATATATTGTAAAATATATACGCTATCCATAGTACCGCTTCCCTTCCTAAAATTATCTCATTCATACCCAGTTCATCATTCAGCTTTGTTTATAATATCATGGCGTAGATTTATCTGTGCCGTATCCGTAGTATTATTCTTTTGTAGTTAATTGTTAGATTTTTCCTTCCACTCTTGTGCATCGGGCATACAAGACCTTTTTTTTCTGTAATCTATTTTATACTTACTTAATTTCTCAATCAACTATTTGGTACTATAAAATCACGCTTTATTCTGTATTCCATCTATACTTGGCGCTTTCCTTTTTTCTTTATATTGTATTTTTTAAGTTCTTTTTATTGCTGAATTGGCTTTTGTTAATCTGAATTTTTATTCTTTTTTTTTCTATTCTAAACTAACTCAAAAAATGTTCTTTTGGCCTCAATATTTTTTTGTTTTTTTTCTTTTTTTTGTTTATGTATTTCCATGCTTCTGCTTCTGTCTATATATTTTCAATTTTTGTTTTTTATTTTTTTATAAATTTACTTTTAGCTTTTTTACATTGATTTTGTATGCTTTCTGTTTTTTTAGATATTCTTCTTCTTGCTTTTTCAAAGTACAATTGCTGTTTTACCATTTACTTTTTTTTTGTTTTACTGATTGTTTTATCTAATTCCCTTATTTATTCTTTTATATTTCTTTCCTTTTCTCTAAGAACTATTTAGATTTTTTTATACTTTTTTACACTTTCTTCCGTCTATACTATCTTTTTTCATTGTTATTTATTTTCTTGTCTTTTTACAGTTATTCCAGTTAAGCTCAATTCGAATGGCTAGTGGTCTTCTCTTGTTGCCTCATTTACAACTACGTAGTCTATTACTAATTGCCCATATGTCTTCTATTTAAAATGTTCTAACTCTATTCTTCCTTCATTTCTTTCAGTTCCTTTCCATCTCTATTTTTTATGTTATTCTTTGATTTTTTGTTTTTTGTGTGGTCATCTTAATTGATTGTTTTGTTAGTATTCATTATTAGCGTTTCTAACTTTTGTCTAGAGTTTTTCATGCTTTTGCTATATACTGTTATTATTGTTTTATATTTTTCATTTCTCTAATGTTTTGTATTTTTTTATTTTCTATAACCTTGTTTTTTTTTTTACTTATTTTCTATTTTATACCGGTAATTATGCCTCCTTTGAATTTTTCTCTTTTGTTTTCTCTTTTATAGCTAGTTGACATTTCCAAATGTATTCGGCCGACATGTTGAGCTTTAACTTTTCCCATTTCTTGTCATCTATCTACGTCTCCATTCAAATTATATCAAAAGTTTGAATATACTCCCAGAAGTCATGATCCTTGTTGTCAATCCCAGCCACGTATCAAAACAAAAATCTGTTTGCCAGTTTTTTTCACTGTCTTTATTTTTTGCTATTTTTTGTTTCTGTTTAGTTTCTTTGTTTTCTGTAGCATAATTGATTTTAATGTTATTGACAATTCAAGCAGTTGAACCGTCCCGTGTCCGCTTTTAAACCAAAATTGATGGTTAGATGGTTGACCGAATCCAATAAGTACATTTTTTTTATTATAATGTGTTTTGTCACTTTACTTAACGTAAGTAAAAAAAATTGACAATATGGGTTGGACAATGTAGCTGTTTGTATGGTTAAAATAATCTACTTTCCAAAAGTTTTAAAATTTACCCATTTATTATGTAATGTAGTTGTATTTTGTGTAAGGTCGGTTTTGATATTCATCACAGTTGTTGTATTAATTTAGCTATTTTATCAGTTTTAGAAATGAAATACATTACCGCAAATAACCAACAAAAATCGGTCGTTTTAAATCAGTTGATTTTTAGGTGCTAAATAACGAAGAGTTTCTAGCGATAGATGTCGGTGCAATAGAAAACAATAGATAACTAATTAAAAAAACAATCGGTGCAACTTATGCAATGTAAAATTAAGTTAAATTTGGTTCATTATACTTAGTACGTAGTTAAAACCACACAACTACATATTCAGATTTTGTTTTACATAAAAGTAGCTCATTGGGTTATTTTTAAGTAAAATAAAATCTGATAATGATAGCAATTATTAACTACCAAAACTATTAGCAAATAAAAACTTTAAAATTGCCTACCAATTCAACTCACATAAAAATATGGTTTACCCTTTATAATATAGTACTTATATATTATTAATAAACTTTAAATTTTAATTATTATTGTTTATGATAGTAAGTTGTTGTTTTCGAGCATTGACCTTTTTATGCCACTTTTCTATCTAATTTTATCAGTACAAATCAAAATAATTGTTTAATTTTGTTAAAATTATTTGAAATGTAATGTTTATTTAATAGTAAAACATTTCAATGTATTACTTTATATTATATTAAGTATATTATATAATTTATCTTCATTCCTTTTCAATTATGTTACAAGTAATAAATAATATTATAACAATGTTAACAAAAAAACATACCAAGACAATATAAATTAAAAAACATGTCGGTATTCATAGTCGAAGATGGGATATATAACACCACGTAAGACACGTTGATTCCTAGAACTGTTGCTTTACCATAGTGAAATTAATTAGATCCTCAATAGATTTTATTATGAACTGTATAATATGAATTCATTTTTTATAAGACTTAAACGATTTTTAGTTCACTTTCGTTTTTATAATATCTGGTCTGTAATAAATCTTATGAGTAGCTGAAAATATATGATTCAGAAATAATGTGTTTACGTCAATTGATAAATCTGGTATCAAATCAAAAGCGACATAACGATGTTCCATTTTTTGCAATGTTGGCAGAAGCTCCGATGGCGGCCAAGTATGTCGGTAAGGACGTGAAGATCCGCTCTTTCAATGTCTTCGTGTGCGGTTTGTTGGATGGTCTCGATGAAGCCGCCTAGGACATTGCTTACATTCTCTGGATATTACACAACTGTCGACTTAGTTTTTACTCATTGTTGATATCTTGATACCTACCATTTTAAAGTTATCTTATAAGTTCATATTTCTTTCCATCAGGATCATATCAGAAAACATCAAAACATAAGTATCATATAAATTCAATACATTCTAAATAGATCAATTAATAAATATGAATTAAAATTATACAGTATATGTAGTCTATGTTCAATATTAAACTAAAAAAGTATTTTTTTAAACACGTTTGTTTAAAAAAAATAGAGTTAGTCATTTGTTGGTGTATAATGAGTATAAACTATACATTTCAGGATCTGCATCATATATAGCGACATGTTTTTTATTGCACTCTAAAAAAATATTGCGTGTGTGCGTACTCCAATTCACAAGGAGTCGATGACACATTACATAACATACAAAAATATACAAGTTTCAACTATGATATCTAAATTATTCGCGGTACATTTTCAATGTATTAGATAAATTTGCAAAATAGACAATAAATATATTTATTATTTGTCTGTTCCCGCAATAACAATAATTAAAGGACTGTTGCATATTTAACATTTAATGTTGTTTTATTTGTGTTAACAAGTATATTGGAATTTCCTTTTCCAATTTGTTTATTTTTGCAATCATGTGGTAAATGTAAATAAATAATCGTTTACAAAACTATTTATAGTAATACTAACAAAATAAATACTAGTTAGTACAAGTTTCAATTATACATGCATATGTGTAATAATCATATGGCTTACTTGCTTTAGGTTATTTTTGTTTAAACTTAAATTTAAAAATTACCTTTTGACTTGAGAACGATCTCAACTAACTGATTGAATTCAAATAGTGTTGTAGGTACAAAGTATTTAAATAAAAAAATATTATGTTAGATTACATTGCTCAATAAATAGTATTTTTAAGTAATACTTATCGATTTATAAAAAATAACTCATATAATCTTTTTACTATTTGCTTTATTATGATCATGCTTAGCTACTCATATATTTTTATATTATTTATATTATTAATTTTTCTTATATTATTATTTTTTCTTATTTGGTAGGATGGTAATAAGCAACAGTTTCTTAGTAAAATGTTGTGCATATTTTTTTAAGAATAGACATTCAAATAACTTGGTCAGATCACTACAAAAGTTTACACAACATTCAAATTGTTATTTTTAAAATTCAGTATTGTTTATTTTGTTGGCATTATGTTTGCCTTCTTTAAAATGTCCTTAAATGTTTGTTGTTGTTAGCTGTAGAGTATTGCTCAGTAATATTTCAACATCGCGGACAACATTTAAAGGTTTGGGTTGGTCTCTCAAAAAAATAAAACCCGCTTTATTGTTTTGTCTTCAATTTGCTAATTTTACTTTTAATATTGCACGCGTAAAATTATAACGCAAAATCTTAGAATAGCAACACAACTATATTTTACGGCCGTATAACATTTTTATAAATAAACAAATATATTTAGATAAATAACCTTCACTTTATACTTATTAATGTATTAATAAACTTTTAATTTTAATTTTTTTTATTCAAATCATTCTATACGTTCTGGCTATTTTGTAAACATTTCTACTTCTATATTTCAACGCTATAAAATGCTGTTATTGCTAACAGCTCTGGGTGGATGAGCCAGAAAGGGTAAGGGCACTCTTTTATCCTTGGGCTGAGAAATCAACCCAAAAAGCGGATGAACTACATCAGGTAGTGAACGGCATAAAGATGCAGAAGGCAATCGGAAAACTACTGCATTAAAAACCACATAGTGGTATTCTCTGCATTATCATCATGACTAAAGTCAGAACTAAATATAATACCGGAGTAAGTCCTCCGATCGGATCTCCGGGTAGGACAGTAGTGACTAATATAAGGAATGCAACAGACACAAAAAACACAATGCTACAAAAATCAATCAGAATTGAAACATGGAATGTACAAAGCATGTACAACCTAGGGAAAAGCCACAACATAATCTTGGAAATTAATAGACTAAACATCAAAATAATAGAAATCAATAAAGCTCGCTGGATAAACTGCAGACAGAGTATACTTCAAGACAAAACCATCTACTACTCAGGAAGTAATGACAGTCAACATCGTCATGGAGTTGCGGTTATACTTGACAAAACTCTTAGGAGATCTGTGAAGAACTTTATACCCTTATCTCTCCGTGTTTTGCTTTTACAACTCGAGACATACTGTGGAACACTCAACCTAATTCAAGTGTACGCTCCGACAACGGATAAAAATGACGAAGAAGTGGAATCCTTCTACAAAAACATTGATGAGGTCATGAAATTGACTAAGAACAAAAATGTCACTGTACTCCTGGGGGACCTAAATGCAAAGATTGGACAAGGTTCATCTGACAAGTGGATTGGGCCGTACGGGTTGGGCAAACGAAATGAACAAGGATATCGTCTCCTACAATTCTGTCAAGAAAAATCCATGGTAATAACTAATACCTTTTTCAAATTACCCAAACGTCGCCTGTACACTTGGAAATCGCCACAAGACAATGAAGAACGTATAGACAGAAATCAAATCGATTATATTCTTGTCAATCAGAGATACAGAAATAGAGTGAAAAATGCTAAAACATACCCAGGAACAGATATAGGCTCAGATCATAATTCTTCTTCTTTATTTCGCGTTTTTTACAGCTATTTTACATTGCCCCCGAAGTCTTACGACTTGTATGAAGGGGGTTGATGGGACCAACGGCTTATTAGGTGACTTCCGAATCACCCCGGTGGATAAAGAGCAAAGTTATTATTTTAGTCATATTCGGGGATCGAACCCCGGACTGTTAGCGTGCTACGCTAACGCTTTATATTTGAGCCATCTCACCGTTGTTCTTGTAGTGGAGATTATAGTAAAACTGAAGAAGCTGAAAGTCTCGTCAAACCAAAGACCTATTGATACCAGCCTACTGAGAAATAATAACGTGAAAACAAAGGTGCATCAAGAGATAAATGAAAACTTAAATAAATTAATAACACCCGTTCGACAACTCAGAATCAACCTGAAGACATGTGGCAAATTTAAAGTCAGCCATCATAGAACCTTGTAAAAAACATCTGAAAGCTGAGAAAAGAACAAACCAATAAGATTGGATAACCAACGAAATATTAAGACTTATGGAAGAAAGAAGAAACCTAAAGAATTCAGACACACAAAAGTAAAAAGAAGTACAAAAGGAGATTAAATATAAATGTTGACAAGCTAAGGAAAAGTGGCTAAAAGAAAAAAGTACTGAGATAGAACATCTGCAGAAACTGCACGACTCTCATAACATGCATAAGAAAATAAAAAAGTTCACTGGAATTGGTCGGAAACAAAGATCATACATCCTTACAAATGAGGAAGGAAACATTGTGCTAGATATTGAAGATCAACTGACACTATGGAAAGATTACGTCAAATCCTTTTTCAATTATCAAAGAAAAAAGATAACTATCAACAGTATGAATAACACTGGATCACCTATTTTAAAAGAAAAAGTACAATAAAATCAGAAGAAGATGGAAAAGCTCCTGGCCCTGACAATCTGCCTGCAGACGTGCTTAAGTTGATTGAAAAGCAACATTTAGATGCTATAACCTCTCTATTTGGTAAGATTTATGAAACAAGAATAATTCCACAAGAATGGCTTCAGTCAACGTTTGTCACAATTCCTAAGAAGCATAATGCCAAAAAATGCAAAGAACACCGTACAATTAACCTAATGAGCCACACTCTAAAGATCTTTCTCAAAGTCATCCACCGTAGGATTTAGAAGAAACTGAAAGAAGGAATAGGAGATACCCAGTTTGGCTTTAGAAAAGGAGTTGGAACAAGGGAAGCTTTGTTTGCCTACAACGTGTAGAAGCTTGGACCTTCAACGTGTATTGTGAGAGGAAGTTAGAAGTTTTTGAGATGTGGGCCTACCGTAGAATGTTGGGAATATCATGGACAGAACATCCAACTAACGTGGAAATTCTGAGAAGAATGGAGAAAGACATCTTGGCCACATCATGAAAGGTCCGAAATATGAGATTCTCCGACTCAAAATCTAAGGAAAAATAGTAGGAAAAAAATCTATCAGAGCGAAAAGAATGTCTTGGCTTAGTAATGTGAGAAAATGGTTTAAGGTCACGTCAGATGATCTGTTTAGAGCGGCAGTTTTCAAAATCAAAGTAGTAATAATGATAGCCAACCTCCGGAATGGAAACGGCACATGAAGACGAAGATGCCACTCTAAATGTTATATCTATTATACTTTGTAATTTTTTGCAGCATCAATTAATCAAATTTGCGCCTCAATGATAATCTGGTATAGTACTTCACAATGATTTAATTCAAACTTTAAATTTTACCAAAACTTTGTTTGCTAGTTTTTCCCGATATCTGTCATACTTTTCTCTATCAGTTCTAACAATGTTTTAAAATAAGATTTTTATTTTTTTAGCTAAATGCTAGAATAAAAGTTGTTTGCTCAACTTTTGTATATGGCCATGTCTGAGTCTAGTGTACGGAACAAAAATTTGATTTAACTTAAATCACTAAAAATGCTTTTCTCTGCATAAGTCCTGATCTTGTGAATTTTTTTAGAACTTTTCAATAAATCATTTTCGAGTAATAAGCAATTAAAATAATCGATTTTTTTGCATTTTTTTTATATTTTTTGATCGTTATTGTCAAGTTTTATTTGTTTTATCAAATATTTCTATGATAAAATTAATAATATAAAACTTATTATTAAGTCTACGTATATTGCAATGGCGGACAATAAAGATAGTCTGTGCAAAAGTTGCAAAAAAAACTATTATAAGCAATAATGTAATTATAAAGTGTCGTGGATTGTGCAACCAGATATACCATGGAAGCTGTTCAGAATTAAACAACAATGAAAATCGACTGTTGAACGGAAAAAACTCACTAATGTGGCTGTGCCCTCCATGCCGTCAACCATTTAATGAAGGTCAGTCTTTTTTCAACTTACTCTGGAAGCTGGAGCATACACTGAACACCCACAATAACATTATCACATCACACAGTAAAAAAATAAATCACTTAAGTAAATTAGTAGAAAATAATACATCTACTCAAAAACAACAAAAATCAAAACAGACTAAAATAATAGAAAATAATACCACTGGTGACATCTTACTGGGCGGAGAAATAGTTAATATAAATAAAGAACATAAACTAGAGAAATTTTCTAAAATAAAGGATTGCGAGCTCACAAAAGAACAAAATTCATCACCACAAGAAATGAAACAAGATAACCCAACAAAACAACAATGATAATTTTATTACTGTAACATATAAAACAAAACAAAACAATAACAAAGCATTATCAGAAAACAATAAAACCGTAGTTACTGGAACTGCAACTGCAAGTAATGAATTTAAAGCTGTCGTAAAACAAAAAAGGCTTGGTTTCATGTATCAAAATATTCTCTTACTATTACAGAAAATAAACTAAGAGATACATTAAATAAAATTTACAATAGATATGATTTTACTGTGGAACAAATTAAAAGTAAACATTCCAAACCAACATTTACAATTTTTAGAATTGGTGCAGACTGGACTTTACTTGATACACTTACTAATCCAAACTCATAGGAGTGCAGAATACTTGTAAGTAGATATAATTTTTTTCAGGATCCCCTGGGAAATCAGATAAAAATATAACTTGTCTAAAACCTAAAGACAATACAGTAAACAATACACAAAAAATATCTGCTCAAAAGACTATCAAACAAATTAACGTCTTTCACCAAAGTGTATCGTCACTATCAAATGCAACCAATTGGAAATTTTATTCTCAACACGTTGCAAAAAACCGATTTTAAAAAGGAGTTAAATTGCGTGAGTTCTGCTCGTAGTTTTATGACACTCATCAAACTGCCCCCTTAATAACGCATTGCAAGATGTGTCATGGGAAAATGTTCTTAGGATGCAAGATACCAATAACAAATTCAATGAATTTATGTTAATTTTTAACAAGTTGTTTAATACATATTTTCCACTTCAAAAATTTAACATTCTTTCTAAAAATAAAATTAGATTTAACACACTAGAGCTTTCTGAGCTGAAAAAGAAAATTCTACTTTTTGAAACATTGGCAACATACATTTCCAGTTTTAAAAATGTTTTAATAACTTATAAGCAAAAATACAATTGTCAATTGCAAAATTAAAAACAGCAACACTACTCGAGGCTGATATCTCAATCGGATAATAAATCAAAAACATGTTGGTCAATCATAAAAAATCTTTCATCAAATCCGCATAAACCTAAACTTCCATCATCAAACTCAGTACAAATTGTAAACAATCCGAATGATATTTTTGCTAATGTTGCTTTAAACCTAATACCAATTATATTAAATAATTTAGATAACATTGACAGCATTGAATATAATTCTAAATCAATATATTTGTTTCCAATAAATGAAATTGAACTATCTCAAATTGTAAAGAAATTAAAAAATAGCAAAAAATGTAGGTTACGATGAAATCTTCATGAATTTAATTAAAAACATAATAAATAACATTTCAACGCCTCTATGTAACATTATAAACTCATCTTTTATCCAAGGCAAATTCCCTCAACGTTTGAAACTATCCCTAATAAAACCATTTCACAAAAAAAGTAATGCTGATGACTATAACAATTATAGACCTATTAGCATTTTATCATCTTTTTCAAAAATATTTGAAACAGCAATGGCTAACAGAATTACTGATTTTTTTATCAAAAATACACTTTTACATAATTCACAACATGGTTTTACAAAAGGAAAAAACATCAACACAGCTATCTTTCAGTTTACTAATAATGTAATAAACTTTATAGAAGAGAGTGAATTAGTTTGTGGTATGCTTCTTGATCTATCAAAAGCTTTTGATAGTATCGACCACAAACGTTTACTTTTTAAACTCAACAAATATGGCGTAAGAGGAGTCGCAAACAGCTGGTTTGAAACCTATCTAATTGGTAGAAAGCAGTTTGTCCAAGTAGTAGTTGATAACAAAACATACAAGTCAACTAAACTTGAAACAATATTAGGGGTTCCTCAAGGTAGTGTAATGGGTCCTTTATTATTTAACATTTATATAAATGATATGTTTACAAGCTCTGTTGAAATTAGACAACATATAATTAATTATGCAGACGATACAAACTTGATATTGCATGGACATGATTTTATGCAACTATGCAGTAATGCCAGTGTGCATATAAAACAGCGGGAAAATTGGTTTACAAGCAACAAACTTATGTTAAACAAAGAAAAAACACAGTGTGTGTTGTTTAAATTAAATAACACAATTGAAATTCCAAACAACATACTTCTTAATCGTAGACTTTATAATTTTGTCCCATCTACAAAATTTCTTGGAGTTATTGTAGACCAAAACTTGAAATGAAAAGAACACATTGATGAACTGTCTATAAAACAGGGTAGAGTATGCTATATGCTTCGTGTTTTATCAGATAATATTCATACACATATGGTAAAGATAGCGTATTATGCAAACTTTGATTCTTTGTTAAGATTTGGTATTGTGCACTGGGGAATATCAACAGACATTAATTGAATATTTATTATGCAAAAGCGAGCAGTAAGAATAATGTTTAAGTTGCGTCAATTTGATTCATTCATCTTATTTAAACAAAATAATTTATTAACAGTCCCGGCAATATACATCCAAGAATGCTTGATATACATGTTTAAAAATAAAAATGACTTTAAAATGTTTTGTCTCAATCATGATTATAAAACTAAAGACAAAAGTAGCTTAAGATATCCGATTGTAAAATATACAAGTTCACAAAAAGGACTTCAATACATGTGCTTAAAATTACACAATAATCTACCTAACGACATAAAACTTGAAAACGACTTCATTATATTCAAAAGAAAGATCTTTAACTTATTGTGTAATCTTGAGCCATATTCAATTGGCGATTATATTGATCTGCCAACTTAATTATTATGCACTATTTTTGATCCTATTTTATGTATTATGCAAAATGTATACTAGTATGTAATGTGTTTACATAAAATAAAGATATGTTATTATTATTATTATGTTAAAATAATTAATTTAATTAATTATTATAAAAATAATAACTTTATTAAGATGAGGGTACCGAAATCTGGCAAGCGCTTGTAAGAGAACCGCCTGAAAAGAGAACGAACAAACAATGGGATGGGTTCTAGAGTAGACAGAGGTAATCGCATCGGCATGTTCCAATGTTGCTAGTACTTAATTTAACATTATTATTTACGTATGCAATGAAAATAATTGTTAATTTTAATAAGGAATAAGTATGTATAATGCATATAACACATATATTTATAATTTGTTAATTTAATTTATTATATATTCTGTACAATTTTCTATTGAGATTGTACGGTGAGATTGCTCAATTTTAGTGCGTTAGAGTAGCACGCTAACAGTCCGGGGTTCAATCCCCAAATATGACTAAAATAATAACTTGCTTTTTATCTAACGGGGTGATTCGAAAGGCGTCTAATAAGCCGTTGGTTCCATCAACTCAAATAAGTCGTAAGACTTCTGAGGCGATGTAAAATAGCTGTAAAACGCGCAATAAAGAAAATATTGCTAGATAGAAATTATGTTATCAAGCAAGATATGTAACAAAAATTTCAATTAAACAAAATAAAAAATTAAAGAAAAATTATTTTAATTTTTTTACTAATTTCAAAACTTTTTTGTTTTTTGCCAATCAACAAAATAAAAAATCATAATTTTTAATATTTTTTTGATTTGTTTTTCAAATTGAACAAAATATATTTTTTAGAAAATTATATTCTCTTTTAGAGGACTTCAATAGATTTTAGCGCAATTGCTTGCTAGCAATATACGTAAAAAACGTGAATAATAAAAAATCTTGTAAGTAAAGTAACACAAAAATATTTAGTTAGCAGTATTTTTCTTGTTTACTTATAGCAATGTGCATAGAGAATTGCCCTAAATAATATTATTATTTACTATAATATTATTATAATATGACTATAACAAAGCTTTGCCCATGCAAACACATAAACTATGTGATTCGCTGAAATTTGTCGGAGCGCTACAGCAAGCAACGCGTTGAACAAAATTTTGACACGCGCATCCAATTACTATTAATATTTAATTTTGCATTTTACTTCAATAATGATCAACATATAGATTTAAGTTTTGGAATTGAAACTTAAGTAATTGTTTTCTAGAGTATAAAATCAAAATAAATTTTTATAGTAAATTTCTTCATTTAGAAACAATTTTTAATATTGTTTTTTTTAAGAAATAACATATTTTATTGTTTATTTTTACATATAAATTTTGTTTTTTAAATTTGTTATGAATAATACTTTTTAAGAAAATTGCGAATATTGAACTAATGTGAAAATTCCCTGCTTTTAACTAAATATGTTCTAGATATCTTGCGCTGGCGACCGGACGGTTAATTATTAATAAAACACGTTTGTGAATGCTCTAGTTGCAATACCATGGTGGTACGTTTGTGCAAAGAAAAATTTGTTATTTGCGTTAAGAAACCGGATTATCAGATAACAATTTGCATGAAAACATACTTACAATTTAAAAAACAACATAATTTAAAGTGACTAGTATTTAATTAAACTAATTAATTTAGGTTAATATAACTTAAAAATCAAGTTTTATTTTAATTAATTTTTAATATACTTACATAGATCCAGCGGAGGTGTAATTGGTGTGCTTCCCTAAGACACAGCACATGGTAGGGGCAAAAAAAACAAAAATAGTAATAAAACAACTTTAAAAATTCTGGTAGAAACAATGATTATCATTAGACAAACAACGCAGATGACCCTGCAAAGACAAACAGAAAACTCAAAAACAACTATAAAACGGCTATAGCAATAATACACAAACACAAATAAAGAAAAAAAAAACAAGGTTGAAAAAAACGGCAACTTAAATAAAAGAATAGCAGAGCAAAAATAGCAAAAAATGCCAAAATTCTTTGTAGAATAGAGAAAAATGATTGTAGCTTGAATCTGAATACTAACGTCATTGAAGCTAACTATCAACTTTCCGCGCAATAAATAAAAAAAACTTAACCAATAGAACCGTTTTTGTCTAGACAAGTAAACCCAAACAAAGAAATGTAACTCCGGAGAGTCAACAAGACAAATAAGAGACAATTTGTCTGCTTAATCAAGTAAAAACATTTGGAAATTTAGTTGCCAAAGCCTACAAACTGAAAAAAAAAACTTACAGACATAAACTCAAGAATGACTTAACGCTAAGCAAATCCAGCAAAAGAACAAAAATAATGACTGGAGAAAATTAATGCAAAGAAATACAAACTCTAGTTTGTGCAGTTAAAAAAAACATATTACCGTGTTTTTTAAGAACAAAGAAATTAAAGCTATAAAAATTGAGCAACATAAAAGATATTGTGCCATACAACTAAAGAGTTTTAAATGGCTCAATAATTAGCAATATTCACGCAAAAGCGTACAATTAGGGTACTTTAGTGGTGAACCATAAAGGAAAACACTTTGATAAGTGGTTGGCAACACTTGGTTGTACAAAATAAAAACAACATACTAACTTCTGTAAGAAAAAGTTTTTTTATAGATGTGACGTGTTTAACGTAAAGTATTAAGAAATATGTTAAAAAGTAAAAAATCTTACACATGGAAACTATAATCACAAATATAAATTTTTGCAAAAAAACAAAAACTGGACTAAATCCCAAAAAGCGGCTTTCAAAATTATTAGGAAGCTAATTTTCTGAAACATATAAAAGTCTAGAAACAATAATGTGACGTATGAAAAGTATACGTCCACTGTTACAAAACTTAAAATATATATAAAACCTACGCGCAGGCATTAAAAGGTTTAAACTGTATCATACTAGCAAAAGCTTACAAAAACGCTAAAAAAGTTAGAAATATAACAAACGCAAAGTCGAAAAAATCAAAAACCTCTACAAAACTGCTTAGAAGATTGCAATAACATAAATTGAAAATTTTACACCGTAAAAGCTAACAAGCTAAAAGTAGCGGTAGATCTGTTTCCTGCTTAAACAAACTTTTTCTAACATATTGGATAACTTAGAAAATGAGTTAGCACAAACACTCCAGGCTTTAAAAACTGCAAAATCTTCCAGCCTGGATAACATACCAATAAAAACTTTAAAAATAAACTGACTCCATAATTAAAACTTTAAATTTAGACCCATGTTCCTTTTAAACACTACCAGCAAAGTTTACAAGCTTATGATAAATAAAAGAGTAGAAAATGAGATTGATAAAGCTAACAGATTATCAGTACGGTTTAAAAAATCTACATTAATAACCGTCAAAAAAGTTAACAAATTTATAAAGAAGCAAAAACAAATAAAAAGCATTAATCATTCTTGACATCAAAAATGCTTAACGTAACAACATAGAGTCTTTCAGGAATTGGTTTTATGGCCACTATTTTAAAATTTAGTATATGACGGTGTATTAAACTGAAGTTAAAGCAATTGCTTTTGTAGACAACCTTGCACAATATTAGCCATAGATGAATACAATTTAGTTAACAAAACTAACAATATATTAATTACAGATCCTACTCTAAATTTCTCTAAGAGCCAAAAAAAAAATGTTGGAGCTACAGAACTACTACTACTTTTAGAAAATAAATCTTGAGATATAATGAAAGATTAATTAGATTTAATCTTTGTCTATTTAGTGTATATAAAATAATACTTAAAACTACTGTAATTATTATTTTATTATTTCAAAAATTTGAGTGGCATCTATAAAAATCATTTCATCTTTACACCTTTTTTACCATTCTTAAAAAAATATGCAAAAAAAGTCATTTGATTAGTAAAACCATTAATAGAACCTTATATACGCGGAAACCAAAAAGAGCAAGATTTAGAATTATAGTAATAAGTTATTGCTATAAAAACTGTTATTCACAAGAGTACGGAATTTTTGACATTTGGATGCAAATTATGTATTTTAGGTAATGTATATGTCGGCAATTGCAATTCCTAATATAAAACATCACCAAACTTACAATGTTATTTTATACAAGTTAGAAAAGAAATTGCAAATGCCTATTAAAAAAACGCAAAAATTTATAATTTATGACAAAAAGATGCTTGATTTAAAGTAATAAAAATAGTTTAAAATAGATGTTTTAAAACATCTAAAAAAAAACATTTTAATTCAAATTTGGCATAAAAGTTGATAGAATGTAAGGTAAAAAAAAAGTAGATTTGGGTTAGAAAATATGCAAGATTGTTTTGTTGTTTTAAATTTTAAAAATAATTTTTTTTTTTTAATTTTTTTGTATAATTCTTTACATTAAACAATAAAAAAGATTTTAAATTTTCCATTTAAAGAATAATTATAATTTTTGCAGTTTGTTGATTAAATCTGTTTTGCAGACATAAGTAATTGCGGCGCAAAGTACTACGACTAATTATAGTAATAACATTTCATTACATGTGTGTAATCAAACCTAAACGGATAACATAATAAATCTAATAGTGCAACAAACTTGTTACTTTTAAAAACATTACAAAATATTTTTTATGCAAAATAATATTTAAAGTAAAATTGGCCAATGGTTTTTTCAATCTCCATCTTTTCATAAATAACAGAAATGATCAAAATAATCTAAACCTATTGTATAGAAACCATAAACTGATATTTTTTTTATCTAAGTCAAATATCTTAAATCTTCTGTTGATTTACCTACATTCCCAATATTAAAATAATTTACTTGAGGATTGTCAATATCATAATTCCTTTATCATAAAAAACAGTTGCAAAAATGCAAATTGTTCTCAAAAATGATAGCAAATTGTACAAGTTATGGGTTCAATCTATTCAAATTATTTAAAAACTTTATTCATTGTTACAATGTTAAAAGTAAAACGGTGAGATAGCTCAGTTATAGAGCGTTAGCGTAGAATGCTAACAGTCCGGAGTTTGATCCTCGAGTATGACTAAAATAATAACTTTGCTCTTTATCCACCGGGGTGATTCGGAAGTCACCTAATAATCCGTTGGTCCCATTATACAAGTCGTAAGACTTCTGGGGCGATGTAAAATAGCTGTAAAACGCAAAATAAAGAAAAAAAGTACAAAAAAGCTCAAATAGTTGATTTAAACTAATCATAACATTGATATTTTCAAAGCATTTAATTGAGTCATTATTATAATTATTAATGTTTTTCAAAGGTAATACGTGTATTTTTTTAGAACATCAGTCATCTTGCATCTACTCCTTCCCTTTTTAATCACTTACTTTAATAAACAACCTTTTTCAATGCATGCCATATCTACTCTTATTTTTTGAAAATTTTATTTTATAGATAACCCTTTTTTCTGCCCTGTTTTTTCAACAATTCTACATTGCAGATCTTGTTTGACCACTTAATGCCTATTAATCTTTTTCAGATCCACATTTTGTTTCACATCCGTATAAAAACACATTTTATACAAAACAACTTACAATCTTCTTTGCAGATTTATATTTAAAATGCTACTCAAAACTTAATCTTCCATTTAAATTCTTTTTGCCATTTCTATACGTAACTTCTTTTTTTTTTTTGGTTTTCAATTATCTGTATTTTAGTACCACATTACTTATACTTTTTTACTTGCTTCAATTTATCTCCGTTCACGTACATGTCTATTTATTCTACTTTTGCAATTCTCATAACCTTTGTCTTGTTTTTGTTTATACTCAGTCCGTACATTGATTCAATTTTTTTTAGTTATTTAACAACCATATTCAGTTTTTATGTGATTTTTGCAAACACAATCATATTATTGACAAATCAAATAAATTTTTCTTTTCTAATGCTCACTCCATTGTCTATTTTTTAGCATTCTGCTATCATTTTTTTGACATACATATGAACAACATTCCTTTTTTACTATTTTTCTAATTTCAAACCACTTGGTCCTTTAGTGATTTAACCTAATTGCTACTTGTTGTTTCATATACAAATTACCTGAAAGTATTCTATCTTTCCAAACAATTTTTTTTTACTTTTAAATTTTCTATCAGTTTCTTTCACCAAACACTGTCAAATGTTTTTACTAAATCTATAAAAAATACAAATTTTACAGGGTCGTTGGACTTTACGCAGGAGACTGAGATTCCAGTTTTGAGTAAATAGGTCCAACTTTCAAGGTGTAGTGATGTTGCGTACAAAATTTCTTGACCTAAGTCCTGTTTTTTTGTTTAATTTTTTTTTTTATTCAATGCTATTTTTATTAACTCTATGAAATTCTTTTATATTTATTGTTATATTCATATTATTTCATATGTTTTTATTATTTATTAATTAATATATTATTTTACACAACATGTTTCGTTATTTTAATAACATTTTCAAGTAAGTATATAATATATTAAAAAAATTTTGATAGATTTATAAATAAATTAAATTTTTGTTTCTCCCGCATTCCCTTATATCCGGTTTTATTAAGTCCTTTGAAGTTTGATACATATAAGATAGAGGTTATATTTGTTTATAAAAAGATACCAACATTCTAATAATTATTTTGAATTTTAAAATTTTAAATATTTTTTATTTTATTAAAATAACGAAACATGTTGTGTAAAATAATATATTAATTAATAAATAATAAAAACATATGAAATAATATGAATATAACAATAAATTTTTTTTTTTACTTATGCTATTATATCTTTTTTTATTCCATACTTTGATTTAAAACTCCGTTGACAACAACTTGCCAGATTAAAGTATAACATAGAAAGCAGTAGCAACAGTCTACCTAGTCACCAAGCAACTAGCATAAAACTGCAAGTAGCACTAATCCACAGGGCAAACTGCCCACAAAACCAAACATGGTTTATAACTTATAATACTATTCAATTGGGGAAAACAAAATTTAACTATTTCCACTAATCAATTTAATCAAGCTTAGCTTGGTTTACAGCTTAAATGCAAACTTTTCTAATATTTGTGGTCTAAAAAAAAATAATTAGATTTTATCTTCTTTTTGACGGAAACCAAAGTAAATAATAAAGATCTAGATTGTTTTAATCTAGTAGATTCCGATTATTATTTTAAACATTCATTTGCTGACCAAGAAGGTGTTTGTGACTACATCCACAAACAACAAACATATTTTAGACTGACAACGTACAAAACTCAAAGCATTAATTACAATAGCATACTTCTTAAACTAAATCTTCTCGATAAGAATATTTTTGTAATTGTCATATACTGTTTTCCAAATATGGCAACTCAAAACTTTTCTGATGATTTTTTTGAAAGTTTTGACAATTTTTTTAAAGATAATTATTAAAAACTAAAATATTGTTGTTAGAAGATGTATGTGAAATGTACTGAATGATTAAATCACTAATTTTCTACATCACACTATCCGCACAATAAACTATGATTTTTGCTGCATTATACAATCTTATTTAACTTATTCAGAAACCAACATATGCATCTTGTGATAAAGTTCTTGGTAAAGTAAGATTATTAGATCTGTATTTTTCAACTATTTCAGAGATTACAACAACTACTGTTGAGGCTGTTTGTTTAGCAAATGTAATCATTCACTTATTACTTCTGTTGTTAATTTTTTTTTATTACTACAAATCCTAAACCGTAATATATCTATCATTATTCTGAGATAAACATAGTAAAAATAAAAGATTTTTTTTTTTAATTTGAATTTTATACTCATTGCTTATATTCTAAGAATCTACATATAGCAGCATCTTACAAAATTATACAGAATGTCAAAAATTATTTCATTCTCTATTATTAAACCAAATAAAAAAAATGTGTTCAATTTAGACAAAACAGGCAGTTGATAGAAAACAAAAAGCAATTTAAAAACACATCAATTCACGTTCCAAACAGACTAAACAAGATTATAAGAAAGCATTGTGACAAATTGATTTAATTTGAAAAAATAGTATTCAGAGAAACAAAGCTAACCGACTTTATCAGCTTTCCATAAACAACAAAACGTTTTATATAACAATAAATTCATTGCAAGACACTACAAAATTTTTAATGTCTTTTTTTCAAAATACTCAAAACAATCTTGTCACTAATCTAAAAAAAAAGAACAAATATTTTTGCAAACTATATTGCATTTAACTCTTCTATTATAAATGTTTCTATTGCTGTACCGATAATGCTGCCAAGTGGAAAAATACAAGGTTTAATTTATTTTAGGCAACGGGATGTCAAAAAAGATCTTTTTAAATTAAATACCAGCAAGGTTTTATGTATATATAAAATTTTATCTATTATTCTCAAAACTTTTGCAAATAAATAAAAAAAAAAACAATTCTAAATTATTGGAAAACTTAAAAAAAAAAAACAAATCTGATTCTTCTAATTGTAGACTAATTGCACGTTGTCTAGTTTTTAGAACCAAATAAAATTATCTCAGATACTTAATATAAATTTAGATTAAAACGTTTAACAGCAGATCTACTGACTTATGTTAGTCACAACTGGAATTCTAGTTTAGACAAATATGGAGAAAATCTTGCGGTAGCTGTAGACATTTGCAAAGCTCTTGATATGGTAATCTTATTAACAAGCTCCATTGTATAAGTTTTGATCATAAATCTGTATATCAGTAGTTTTTTGACAATAAAAAAATTATAGTTAGAATTGATAGTTTTAACTCTGACCTCAAAATTGTTAATGCTGGTGTTCCTCGTTGTACAGTGCGCACTAAAGAAGTTGTTGCAGCTGTCGAGCGTACTGTTGAAAAGCACCAGAATAAGTCAATTTGTCATCGTGCACAGCAATTAGAGCTGTGTCAATCCACCTTATACAAGATTTTGTAAAAAGATCTCAGTTTACAAGCTAACAAGATGCAGCTCGTGCAAGAGCTTAAACCGCGTGACCATTATATGCATTGTACGTTTGAAAAATGAGCCGAAAACAAGATTGTTCTTGATTTTCATTTTTACCAAACAATTTTGTTTAGCGATAAAGCTTATTTTTGGTTCAATTCAAAATTGCCGGATTTGGAGCAAAACAAATTTAGAAGTTATTATTGAGACGCCGAGGCGCCATTACATCCACAAAAACATACTGTTTGGTATGCTTAATAACCTATTAGAACCATTGACCCATATTTATATAAAAATTAACACGTGACAGTCAATGAAGAGCGCTATCAATCCATGATTACTAACTTATTTGTTACCCAGTTGAAAGGCGTTAATGTAGAGGAACTTTGATTCCAACAATACGGCAAAACATGTCACACAGCGCGCAACACAACCAATTTATTGCAGAAAACATTTGCTGACCGCATAATCTCGCGTAACGGATCCTTGAATTGACCTCCATGGTCGTGTAATATCACACCTATGGACTTCTTTCTGTGAAGATATATAAAATCGCTAGTGTACGCCAATAAACCATCGACGTTGGATCAGCTGGAAACTAACATTTGCCTGCTTGAAAAAATTGTTATAAATTAGACTTTCAGATTGCACTTTATTTGAACAAGCCGCGGCGCGCTCATGTGGCCCAAATCATATTTAAGCAGTATTGACATAAAATCCAATAAAATCAATACCATTCCGTTAACATGATTTTCATTTCAATTCAAAGTTCTATTCTTCTAAAAAACACTGTTTATTAAATCGAAAAATACACTATCTCTTCTAAACTTTATTCAAAAACAAGTTATTCAAATCATTGCCAACCCAAAATTGACTAATGATACTTTACAACACAGGAGTAATGTTGCAGACCTTTGCATTTTTTGTAGATTTTCACTTAAACAAATATTTACTGGTAGTACAATATTTTCTCTTGCTTGTCATTTATTTCTATGCTGTTATTTTTTTAATTTTTGTTTCATTTTATTTGATAAATTTTGTCGTACCCCAGATCATGCTTACCTATTCTATCTATTTTTTTCTATCTTTCTATACTTATTATCAAACCATTGTTTTTTGACTTTATTCGTTTATTTTCTTAGTTCCGTATTAAGATATATCTTTTTTCTTTTTTCTTTTGTGTTACCCATGGCTTTATTGTTTTCTTTTACCTGTTAGTTATTTTATTATATTATTGATTTTTTTTTAAATTTCTATTTTAGGTTTCTACTTAAAGTTTCATTTTTTTATTACTGGTGCTCTCGTTACTTTTTTTAGCCTAATTTCCAACTCTATCATTACAAGTGTATAGTCACTGTCACTGTAAATCTGTTCCTAGTAACTTACATGCTTTTTTTAATCCATTCCTAATCTTTTTTTTAGTTAATATAAAATTTTTACATTCTGTATCTGTTTCCAGGTACCTTCTAACTAAACAGTTTTTTTTGTGGTTTATAAAATACAATAACTATCAAACTCTTTTTGTTGCAAAACTTAATCAGTATTTTTTATTTCTCAGTTTATGACTATATTTGCCTACTACTCCTCCTGCACTACCGTTACCCACACCGGCGTTCCAGTCTCTCTCACAATATCGCAACAACCTCAATCTTCTTTCTTTAAGATCATTTCTATTCTGCTATATACGTCTACCGCATCATCTGCTTGTTGACGTATAAACTGTATGATAAGTATATTATTTTGTGCCGCGTTAATCTGTATTGCTATTACTCTATTACAGTTGTATATCATTGCTTACACACTTTTATAACTTTTTACTGACAAGCACATCCAATTCATTTTGCCCTTTTTCTTTAATAAAATAGAATTACCCCTTTGCAGTCTTTTTTTTGTCCTTCTTAACTTGTTTTATTAACTCTTATCATGTCCAGTTTATTTTTTAACATTTGGTATCTTAAGTTTTTTAGGTTTTCTTATTTTAGTAGCATTTTGATGTTTTAAGTTAAAATTTTCATTTTTGTTCCTTATATTTTTTTAAATTTTACATGCCTTCTTCTTGTACTGTCTTCCTTTGAGATCTGATTAAAAAAAATTTTTTGCCAGCCTCTACATCTATTTGGGCTCTAAAATGCGGGCCAAAAATCTAAACTATTCCTTAAAGTCTGACAGTAGTGACAGATTATAATAAACATAGAAAACAATGTTTTTAATTGGGGCAGGCAAAAAAATATTAAATGTAATTTGTGCCAAAAGGCTTTAGCAGCCCTTGTCCTCACTTGCTTTGCTCGTTTGTGCTGCTAAAAGCGGCGGGCTGTTAAAGCCTATTTTTGGCCTTTCATACAATATATACTTTTTTACTTTCGGATTTAGTTTAGTCTTAAAAAAAACATGTTTTTAATTTCTTTCTTCAACTTTTGCAGATATTTTCTCTTAGAATACAATGAGGTCTTTGGTGCAGTGGATTTTCTTAATCATTCCCATCTTTTTATGCCGTTAATCCCAAGAAAATGATCTGTTTAAAAAAAAATTAACCCTTAAGCAAAGAGGTTCACAAACTATTTACTAGTCCGCTTTTCGAATTGACCGTTGGCAAAAAAGTGACTTTTTATCGCAGAAGTTGCTTGTTAATCTTATTATCAACTTTATTGAATGTATTGTGTTGTGTTGTAATATTAATATGAATTTGATAATGCTACGTTTTTAAATCAAGAATGCCAATATTCACTTTATTTATGGGTTTTATGATAAAAATGCAAAAGCGCTAATACAAAAATATATTTTTGATGTTCAACAATGTGCATCGTCATTTGTCAAAAAGAAATGATTCTTAACATGATTAAAAATAGTTCCTATACTATCGTTCAAAAAATAATAAAAAATATGAACTATATTTTTTACATTTTAATTGAATTTGCAACTTGCAGACAATGCAGCACGTGTTGTCCTTTATCGTTAATCAATTGCACACCAACCGCTTTGTGGTTACAAAAATTCACATTTATGTGCACTTAAAATGATTTTTAAAACCACGGAAATCCATTTTCAACATTGCTTTTTGATAAATATTTGGTGTGGTGTTCTTAATAGTCATCTTATAAGATCATTCTTACTTTAAAAACGTTGAACATCTGATCATTATCTGACTTTTTTACAAAAGTTTAAGATCAATAGAGAATTTTTTACTTCAGAACAAAGATTTGGTTTTAGCAAAATGCGTACTTTCTCATTTTAGTATCAACATAAGAAATTGACTTGTTTGACCAATATAATTTTAATTACAATCAGAACATAGAATATTGTATATAATATTACTATTTAATATTTTGGATGTTTTTTAATCCTATTTACTAAAAATATTATTAGTTGTTAATGTTTCTAAAAAACGTTTATATCAACATAAACGTGATGGTTAATAAAATGTTATTTTTAAATTAATTTTGATAATGTTCAACTTTTGGATAGTCAAAAACTAAAACCAGATTATTTTTAGAAATGTTTCACATAAACAGAGATAAATTTAATATGAACTTTAGAACGGACATTAATAATTTAAATTCTATGTCTCAAACCATCCGTACCAGCCTTTTATTTCGACAACGCTTGGTTGAATGTGACTGGGACAAAAAAAAAATTACTAAAGTGAACCCAGGGAATCCATTGATGAGTTTATTTTTTACCGAAATAATCCGGAAGTACCCGGAACCGGAAGTAACTTTAAAATTTTAAATGGCAACATAGGTCGAGTATAGTATTAATTGATAAAATGTTTTTTTTATTATTTTGCATAATTAGGTTTTGATATGCTGATGATATTAGGTGAATTCTGCCAAAACTATCATGCTGCTAAGCAAATTTATGCTGAGCGATACCTTCAACGAGCCAATCAGTCAAAAAATGTTTTTCGGCGCCTTGCTGAACAAGTTATAACAACTGGTAAGCTACCGCCCAACCACAATAAAGGTAGAAATATCAGAAAATGTGTAAAAGATGAAAAAGCACCTGATATTTTTGCAGCAATTGCTCTGGACGCAAATATCACGACTAGAAGAATTAAAATCAATGCTGGATTAAGTCGCTCCACTGCTTGGAGAATTTTAAAAACAAACAAATTTCATCCATACTATATTTCTCTACACCAAAAACTTGAAGAGCGGGATTTTCAAGATAAGTTGAATTTTTGTGAATGGTTGTCTTATAAAAATTATAATTTTTATCACAAAATTTTATTGTTGTTGTTGTTATTTTACATAATGCTCACTACTGAAGCAATAAAAACCCTCATTGATTAAGAGAAGTTGATAATCAACACGTGTGGACCTTTAATGTTTGGTCTGGTATTGAAACGGGGTATAATATATGCAACCCAACTATCATCCTCCTATTGTAGGGATGTATGTACGATACGCAGTTATCCCATTTCCTTCTAAACAGCCAAAGAGTTGCTGCGTGCTTCCGGGTTAGCAAATAAGACTTAATCATTGAGCCTTAACGACCTGCACCAGGTATGAGTAAATTTGCATTGGCAGAAGAAGGAAAGACTGTGGGAAATTACGGTCTGGGAGTTAGAAATGAACGAGGTGATCGGCTAGTAGAGTTCTGCCAAAAAAAAGGAGTGGCATTAATGAATACGTTTTTTCAACTACCTGCCAGAAAACTTTACACCTGGACCTCTCCTGCAAATAATGAAAATCATATTGTTCGTAATCAGATAGATTTTTTCGGGATCAACCAACGATTTTGTAACGCCGTAAAGTGCTGTAAAACATACCCTGGAGCTGACGTACCTTCAGACCACAACCTACTATTGGCAGAAGTAAGGTTTCGTCTAAAGAAAATTATAAAACGAATAAAAACTATCCAGATAGATATCCGAAAACTCAAGAATTCGGATGTGAAAACTGAAGCCACCCATTTCTTAATATCGAAACTGAAAGCAGACAATAACCCCGAGGGAGATGTAGAAGAACTGTGGAATAATATCAGACAGGCGACGAATGAGGTGGCTTATGAAAAACTGAGGAAAGACAGACAAGGGGAAAAACAACAATGGATGACCGAAGAAATTCTTAAAAAAATGGACGAACGCAGACAATACAAAAATAATGACAAGGTTAAATACAAACAACTGCAAAGAGAAATTCGGCGTGAGATAAGAACAGCAAAAGATACTAAGTTTGCAGATGACTGCAAAGATATAGAAGAACTACAAGCAAGGCATGATATCTACGGTGTTCATAAAAGGATCAATAAGATAACTGGGACACGAAAAAGACTCGACGCGAGCACATTAATAAATAAGCATGGGCAAATAATTACTAGCCTAGAAAGAAAGCGAGATACGTGGAAGGAATACATTGAGGAACTATTTCACGATTTAAGACTTAGTGAACATGATGCAGGTAATGCTACAACAGGGCCCCCAATAACAGAATCAGAGGTGCAGAAGGCACTCTCTAGAATGAAAAATGGCAAGGCAGTAGGGCCAGATGAAGTTCAGGTGGAAGTTTTAAAATTATTAGAGGACAATGGTCTTGACATACTTGCCCGATTATTTAACAAAATCTACGAGTCAGGAAATATTCCACGTGACTGGCATAAGTCCACTTTCATAGCCCTTCCCAAAAAACCAAACGCAAGAAGATGCGGTGACTATTGTACCATCAGTTTAATGAGTCATGCTCTTAAATTTTTTCTCAAAGTCATCCATGAGAGAATATACTGCAAGTTGGAAGAACGAATAGGACACACACAGTTTGGATTTACAAGCGGCCTTGGAACCAGAGAAGCTTTGTTTTCAGTACAGGTTCTTATTCAGCGATGCAGAGATGTCAATAAAACTGTATACGCATGCTTCATTGATTTTGAAAAAGCCTTTGACAAAGTAAAACATCAGAAAATGCTTGATATACTTAAAAGCACCGGCTTAGATGATCAGGACGTCAGAATAATTGCTAACCTGTACTGGCAACAGAAAGCGACGGTGAGAGTAGAGGACAGCCTCAGCGACGAAATAGAAATACGAAGGGAAGTACGACAAGGTTGCATCCTATCACCACTTCTCTTTAATGTTTACTCCGAAGAACTTTTTAAAGAGACTCTACAAGATGTGGATGAGAGCATTCAAGTGAACGGCGTAGTAATTAATAACATACGGTACGCGGACGACACCTTGTTAATCGCTGATACGCCTGATGGACTTCAAAGACTACTAAGCAGAGTAGCTGATGCTGGAGAGAACTACGGACTTAAACTAAATGCAGCCAAAACAAAATACATGATCGTAAGCAAAGACACAAATCCAATTGATACTGGTCTCCACGCAAACAACACGGCAATTGAAAGAGTGCAACGCATTACTTATCTGGGCTGCAATATGAATGAGAACTGGGATCACTTGGCCAAAATTAAAATCAGAATTGCACTTGCTCGGGAAGCCTTCCGGAAGATGAGATCCTTACTATGTAGTCACAGTCTCAGCTTAAAGCTCAGAATACGCATGGTTAGATGTTACGTTTTTTCGGTGTTACTTTACGGAATGGAGGCGTGGACTCTTACAGAAGCATCATCGAGAAAAATAGAGGCGTTTGAGATGTGGGTTTACCGTAGAATATTACAGATCAGCTGGGTAGATCGAGTAACTAATGAGGAAGTCCTGATAAGAATACACAAAGATAAGAAGTAATGTCAAACATCAAGAAAAGAAAACTTTCTTATCTAGGACACATCATGCGCAACTCAAAATATCAACTACTACAGCTGATTATGCAAGGAAAAATTGCCGGAAATAGGGGACCGGGAAGAAGACGTACCTCCGTGGAATTGTTCCGCGCCGCCGTCAATAAAACCATTATAGCCAGATGGATCGCCAACATTTGCTAGCGGATACGGACCAAGAAGAAGAAGAAGAAGAAGTTTAGTTTTATAATAATGTTTAATTGGATTATAATATTGTTTGTTCTCCAGTTTTTTTTAGGTTAAGTGAATAAAAATTAAGTTGCCGGAATACATTGCTTTTTAATCTGCCCACACCCTGCTCCGGTACAACTATTTGGCGTCCAACCAGTGGCAGAAATATTGTTAAAATATTTAAAAAAACACGTGGAAATGTCGACACAACATTCCCAGCGATACAATCTGCGTAAGAATAAAAAACCTAATGAAGAAACCGACGTTCCAATAGAAGCGGAGGCAATAGAAATGGATAATCAAACCGCGGATGTACAGGACAGTGAATTTTTAAGCCCAATTAATAATAAAAAACACCCCTGCGAGGACTTAAGAGGATCCGCGAATACAACACAAAAAACAGATAAGCCTATTTTTTCATTGCCGCTTGATTCTTATAAACCTATGTCTGACGCTACTAATTCTTTAGGGGCTTATCCCAAATCTACCTACGCTACTGCGCGTTATAAAGATAATGACACCTTCGATAATACTTTTAAAAATATTTAAAGTAGTTTAAATAAATTACATTTGTCGCAGAGAGATTACGATCTGCCATCATCATTACCATCGTCTTATATTAATAGGCAAACGCACGATGATTTTAATTTAGATTATCTACCGCGTAGTAAAGAAATGAATAAAAATGGTGGAATGATAAAAGAAAAAACTTTTTTGCAACGACCCGATGTAAATAAATTCTCTTTCAATAAACCAGATTATATTAATCTCAAGGATATTCCTATTTCGAAATATATTAATAATAATAGAAATCAATCCAAATTTAATAGTAATTCAAATTGTACAAATGCTTTTGTTAATTATTCTAATGCGCATGATAATTCTAGTTTGCATGTTAATACTAATGTTTATGTTAATGATAATAGGAATGCTAGCGCTTGTATTAATTTAAATGCTTATGTTAATGATAATGTTAATCCTGCTGAACCGGCTATGCTGGCTGATAATAATATTAATAATAATTATAACCCAGATATGGCTCACATTGCCAAAATTGTAAAACTTCTGCCAAGGTTTGATGGTAAAAACATGCATCCAATATCATTTTTAAATCGTTTTCACAGAACGGTGCAATCATTTCACATACCTTACGATAATTTTTCGTTGTAGGGGCACAATGTTTTTACAGCACAAGCAAATACATGGTTTAACGAAACTATTGATATATGTAAATTATATTTGTTAATTTATTAACTATTAAAACACTACAACTACATAGTATTGATAAGTATAAAATGCAACGACTTGCTTAAGGCGCGTCGTTTATATATTAATAATGTGTACAATCAGCAGATTGTACACGTGCAGCTGTGTTGACAGAATCAGGATTGCTGGAAGCTGCCCTTGAGTCATCATATTACTAATGTGTACAATCGGCAGATTGTACACGTGCAGCTGTGTTGACAGAATCAGTATTGCTGGAAGCTGCCCTTGAGTCATCATATTACTTCTCCATCCTTAAGATTGAAACTCCGGAGAGATCAAAAGATTGCATCATCTGGGTTTGTCCTAGTTTGGGTTGACCCAGTTGATTCGATGATGGGTTTTTTATTGATGCAGCTCATTTTTTCCAAATAGTATTTAACTAAAACAATACAACTTATGATTATTATTAAATATAAGAGAATGATGTTTGACAAGTGCCAATTTCCTATATTTTCAGGTTCTTGTTGTAGCTGGATGGGTTGAAGATTATTGCGTATCTTTGATAGCTTTATCGGTCTCAGCTGTAACTCCGGTAAATCTACTTCTTGGGACGGCTCTCTTGTTAGGTAGAAGTCTTCTAATACCAGTGGTTGGCCAATGGTTGAATCGTTAAAAATTAACAGTTGGTCTTCAATAAAATATTGACAATTAGGGTTGTAGCTGAACAAGAAAATACCAGTAATTTCTCGAGTATCCCATGCTTCTTTACATCTGGATTTCACCAATGTTAATTTTGGGAATGCTCCTAAGTATTGATTTATTTCAGGAATATACTCTAACATTTTTTGTTTCATTAATTTTGTGTGGAGGCAACTTTGGAAGTCATTTTTCTTTATAATGTTACGCTCACAAGTAACATTTTGAAATGTCTTCTTTTGTCGTGTGCACAAATATTGGTCAGTCAAGTAATCGCAAGCATCAGACAGCGGTACCATATCAAACTCAGACTCAAGAACATATTTATTGTCAGGTATAATTATCTGATAGTCCTTAGCAGGTATTGGTAAGAAGTAATACAGTTCATATTTAGTATTTTCAAATAACGGTATTGTTAAAGTGTACAAGATCTCAGTATTCTTTATAATACAAGAAGGTTTAATTAGGTTTTTAAAGTTTTGAATTTGTTGTAATGAAACTTCAAAAGGTAGTTTTGTTTTATAATAAGATGATATCTTACGTAATTCAAATAATAATTCTGTATCAGTGATTATGCTAGGGTGTAGAATTTTAAGTTGACAAAATGTTAAGGAATTTTCAACGTCTTGTACAATATTCAAGATAGTATTTAAAAAGTGAATAACTTGATTTAAAATATCTTTAGCAAATGGAATGTCTAAAAAATAGGGTTTGGATTTTAGTCTTGCACCTAATTGGTTTATCCTCGATAGAAGTAATAACTCGTTATGCTTTATGTTGATTATAGTCTCGTTAAATTGCTTAATGATTTCATTATTTATAGAGTACTGACCGTTCAACTGTGTAGCCAAATCATGCTGATTCTGCTTAATGATTTTTAAGGAAGTTTCTATTTTGTCGCCATCACTTGAGTCTAGATTACCCGTTATTTGTTTGATAATCGATCCGATACCATCAACAAGTCCTCGTTTATTACGTGTTTGTTCATGGAACCGATTCAATTTTTCGTCAATAAGATTTCTTGTATAATTAAGGATTTTATAGTAGTTATGTAATTCTTTTGAAAATGTGGTATCATTATCTGTTATGTTCTTAATAGTCTCCAAGGTGTTTAGGACATTTTTGTATTCGGAAATTAGATGAGAGAGTTCGAAAAAATGTACAAAAGTATGGGACGCCATTTCAAGCTTTGCACTTCCTAATTTTATGGGAAGTATGCCAGGATTTGTTGTTATATTTCGTTGTGCAATGGCTGTGGTGGTGCACCACATGATGAAGATGTACCTGCAAACATGGTATTATCGGTTTTAGATGTGTTCCAGTAAATATTTATATTTATAGTAGAGTTTTTGAAAATAAAATTTAACATATTTTTAACTCTATCATAGTCTAAACAATCTAGGCCGCATCCCAGTTTAGGTACAGCCAGGTTAGTTATGCTATTTATTAAGCAAAATTCTTTTAAAGTAGTTAAGGTTTTAAATACATTTTTATACGTGGGTTTTTGGAAATATTTATTTTTTGTTATTAGATATATTATGAAACGGTTATCATTCTTTAGATAGCAAAGTGAAGTTAATTTTGGGTTTTGTGTTTTTAACAATTCTACTTGTCCAAATTTGGTTTTAAATTCTAAGGCAATTCCCGCGCTCATTTCTAAGTCGGCACTTACACAGTGTGCCAATGAAACGTTGTTAGGTGCTAAAAATAGATCGCCTTTTATTTCAACAATTTTTTCATTGGGCACTATTTCTTGTGCCTTTTCTTGTTCCAAAAAGTTTATAAAATCTTTTTCTTTATTGCTTTTTAGTTCTAATTTTGTTGGACGTTTTATATTGTCCATGTGTAATTTGTGGAATTTTCGACCAGTCTTGGATTTATTTATTTCTGGAACTATTGTTTTCCGAAGCGGATTAGTTTTTATAATTTGCTCCTTTTTAAAGCGATTTCTCTTTTTTGATCTAAAATTACTTTTAACAAATACCTCATTCGGCAACTCGGGTATGTCTTCTCTGGTTTTGTTCAAATTAGAAATGATTTGACATTTATTATCAACTAATCTATTATTTATTAATTTATATAATACTTGTAACTTTTCTTTATGGGAATTTATATAATTATTTAAAATTTGAGGTTCCAAATTTATATCTGTAATTTCGTGCATGTCGAAATTCAATATATTAAAAGGTGTTAATTTTGTAGTAGAGTGGATTGAGTTATTATAGGCTATTATAGCGTATAGTATCTTTAATTCAATTGGGTCATTTTTAAAATCATTTCTATTGTTTAATAGGTTCAGATGTTCGAGCAACGTTGAGTGGAATCTTTCGATCAGCCCATTACTAGCTGGATGATGTGGACTACAGAAATGTAGGTCTATCTTATGTAATTTTAAAAGATCGGCTATTAGTCCATTGTCAAACTCTGATCCATTATCTGCTATAATAAGACATGGAGTTGAGTGATGAGAAAAGTAACTCAGTAATTTTTTCATAATTTCGATAGCTTGCATATTGTCTAGTAGATATGCTTGTGCATACTTACTGAAAGCATCTATTATTGTTAAAAATTTATTCTGCTCATATTTTAAAACGTCAATGTGAACAATTTCAAAAGGTTTCGTGGGAGTTGGCGTGATGTTATATTTTAGCTTTAATGGTTTTCTATCGTATTTTACAAGTTTACAAACATCACAATTGTTGATAATATTTTGAATGTCTTTTAGCATATTTGGCCAATAGTATGTAGCACTTAATTTGTGGTATGTCTCAGTTATTCCTCTATGGTTACATTTTCCATTATGATAATTGTCAATTAGATCACGTTGGTCATCTAACACTTCAATGTCATCTAGAATTTTTGAACATTTTTTGAAACGAATTTTGGTATCAAAGTGTTCTTGTAAAATTGAATTACATTGTTCATATAGTTCGTTTGTTTGAAAGATGCAAGAATATAATATGTTTGGTACAACAAATTGTTTTATAAATTTAATAAAATCTTCTTCTGAGTTACTTTCTGAAATTTGAATAATAAAACGTTGTTTAGTGTTGTTAAATAATTTCGAAAGAATTGGTTCAAGAGGGTTAGTTTTGACCGAAAGGAATTGAATTTGGTTTTTTCCAAAATTTACAGGATCTTCACAAATTTTGATTGCACATACAGGATTTTCCAAACTTGTATGTATTGTATTATCATCTTTTTCATCTAAATTTTGATCGTCGGCACCAGGAGGTTCCACAGCTATTGAATTTGTTTCATCTGGATTATTAATAGTGTTTATGGACATATGTTCAACAGATTTGATTGATTCTGTAATATTCAAATTTGGAGGTCGAGATAATGCATCGGCATTGCTGTTTAGTTTTGGGATGACGAAATTATTTTCAGAAATAACTTTAAATGGTTTAGATAAGTTGACAGTGACATATTCGCTACTGGGATTTATAATAGAAGCAAAAGCAAAATTATTTTCGATCTTAATTAAGCTTTCTGGAATTTCCATTTCATTAATATTTTGTGCAGGTAGTATAGCAATTCCATTGTCTATGTTTGATACTTTTATTTTTATTTTTTGTTCAGATTTTGGTGAAATTACAATGCAGTTATTATAATCAGACAAATTTTTGAATTCGATTTTAATTTTTGTATGTGGTAATATCATTTCATTTGTATTTAAATTTAAAGTCGCATTTAATAATTTAAGGTTATCGATTCCTAATAGGCAATCAAAATGGTTATGAAATTTAAAAATATGAAATTTAAATGGAAATTCTTTTAATTTGAAAATGGATGGGCATGGTATTGATATGCTATATTTCTCTTGTGTTGAACCATGCGCTGTTGAAATAATATAAGGGTCATGTTTAACATGTTTAGGAAAATATTTAATAACTGGTTGGGGGTTCATAAAAGATTTTGTCGACCCCGTGTCGATTAAACATTTAAGGTTAAAATTCTGAAAAGGAATAGTTATAAATGGTAACTGCGATTTATTATTGTCAATGTTCAATAATTCAATTGTTCTTCTTCCGAGGCTAGATTTTCTAAAAAAATATTCCTCAGTTGTGCTATCGTCAGGTAATTGTTCCTGAAGAGGGTACAGATCTATGTTTCTGTTAGAAGTGTCATTTTTGTCGATATCTTGCTCGACATTAAATAACTCTTCGCTTGTCCAGTTAGGACGAGTTTGTATTCTGGTTTTCTCATATTTTGTGGAAAAGCATTTCTTGTTGTCATGCTCATTGGTATTTGTTTTGGAGGTAAATAATTTTTGTTCGGTTTAAAAACGTTCGGTGATGGTTGTGTTGAAACAGCTGCATTAAATCTCATTTGATTTGCAGGTTTCTGTTGCATAAAATTATTTTTGTTTGTAAAAGGAACATTTTTATATTTATTTATATTAGGTTGAACGATCTTGACGTCATTAATATTAAAATCATTCGTGAGCATGTAAAGTGCGTTGTCTAGCGTTTTTGGATCTCTTGTGCTTAAATAGTCGCCAAGAGGATTGTTTAAATTTTTTAATAATACTCTTAATGCAAGTTTTTTTGCAAAATCAATTAAATGTTCAACACCTTGAACTAAATTTGTATTAATATAACTAATTTGTAAATTTAGGTTAGTTTGTATTTTATTATAAAATTCAAGCGGTGTTAAGTTATTCTGCTTCATCGAGCATAATTCAATTGTAAGTGTTTGCAAGTCGCGTTTATCCGCGTATGTCGCTATTAACCCGTCCTTCAGATCTTTCCAAGAAGATAAATTATACGATGACAGCCTATCTGCTGCATCGCCTTTTATTTTATTTTTTATAGATTTTAACAAAAGGACGTTTTGAAAATCGGCAACATTATTACCGTTATAAAAATGAGTAAGTAATTGTTCACTACTAGTTATAAATTCGGTTAACATGTTCGGATTCCCGTGGAATTCCGGAACAATGTTAAGGTATTCCATTTTTAAAACCGGCAAGGCCATAATTTCGGTTGTGTTTAAATCACTATTGTCGGAATTATTAGATAAATCTGTATTTAATTGAGTATTGTCGAGATTATTAGATAAATCAATGTTTAATTGAGTATTATCAGAATTATCAGTTAAATCTGAATCAGGGTTACCTGGGTCTGAGTTTCTAATGGGGGATCTCGATCTATCTCTACTTGACATTTATGACTCACCAATACTTTTGCATTTGCATCATACGATGATCCAGGGTCTGCCGGGGAGGTCGCTCGTCTGAATGTCCGTCAGGGTATCCGCGGAGTCGCTCGATTGAATTTTATAGGAGGTCCAAGGTCTCTGCCACGGAAGTCGCTCGCTTTCTTAATCCAATCGGGGGTCCAGGGAAGTCACTGAAGTCGATTCTTATAAGGTCCAGGGTCTGCCACGGAAGTTCTTCGTTTGATGGGAGTTGTATTGTTGCACTTTTTATTTTATTTTTAAATATTATATTGTGGTCACCAATATAAAGTATTAAAATACACCAAAACTTTTTTTAATCGATTTGTTATTGGTAATCCTACCGATTCTGCGCCAATTATATTTGTTAATTTATTAACTATTAAAACACTACAACTACATAGTATTGATAAGTATAAAATGCAACGACTTGCTTAAGGCGCGTCGTTTATATATTAATAATGTGTACAATCAGCAGATTGTACACGTGCAGCTGTGTTGACAGAATCAGGATTGCTGGAAGCTGCCCTTGAGTCATTATATTACTAATGTGTACAATCGGCAGATTGTACACGTGCAGCTGTGTTGACAGAATCAGTATTGCTGGAAGCTGCCCTTGAGTCATCATATTACTTGTACGAATTATTCAGAATTTTGTGACTGTTTTATTCAGCGTTTTTGGGGCATATCAAAACAACGCGCACTACGAACACTGATCGAAAACGGTAAATATAAATTATGATGGCCCGTTTTCATCATATATGTCAAAGTTAGTATTCGATGCGCGTTTTTTTTAACCACCTTACGATGAAGTTTATTTAGTGAGGACAATTGGAAGGCATTTACCTATTCACATTCGTAGCTGTCTAGTAAAAGTAGCCACAGTTCGAGACGCGCTTGAAAAATTACGAATAATGGAATTTATGTCTTACGAAGAATCGGACTCCTTGGCAAACTTTACTACTAATAATTCTTTTCGAAATTATACCTCTAACCCAAATTTTGCAAAGCCAAAAGATAGCAAAAATAAGCAATCCGGTCGCAACCGCGAATTGTTTTCAAAAAATATTCGTTTCGTCCAAGAGAGTGTCGAGGAAACTCCGTTGGATAACCCAGAACTTCTTTCGAATTCGGGAAACTTTATAGATGCTCACTTCTCGGTCCAGAAGTGAGTATATTACGTAGGACCGACATCTATACTAATGCAAACCCAGCGTAGATTCACTTGAAGACAATTGCGATTTTATTCATGCGGAAAATTCGGTTCGCTCCCCTGTGATTATTTTGAAAATAAATTTTTTTAAATTCTCCGCGCTAATAGATACGGGTAGCAAAGTTTCCTGTTTATCGGAGGAGACGTTTGAGCAAGTAAAATCTCTTTTACCGCATATTCCTGCTTTTACGGTAAAAAGAATTCGTGTAACCGGTGCTTTCAAAGCAACACAGAATAACGTCTCTTTTCAAATACTATTGCCATTCTCAATTTATACGTTGCAGTCGGAGTTTGAATTTTTGGTAATTCCTCGACTAAATTATAAATTATTTTGGGAATTGATTTTCTAAGAAACTATAACGCTAGTATATTGTTGAATAAAAAAAGCAATTTAAATATTTGATGGATTTAAAACCATCTTAGTGCCTGAGGCTCCAGTGTTGCACAAAATGTTACTACCCCTGTCGTGTGCGTTCCGCATTTGTGCGGTTAACCGGTTTCATCCCGAAATTCAAATTACATTAAAACCTGAAATTTTAAACTTAAAATATTTAGTTGACAATCTTACTATAGATGACATTTACAAAACTAAGATTGTACAACTTTTAGAGAAGTTTAGAAATGTATTTTCCGACAAACCTGGACTGACATCAGAGTACCAGCACAAAATTCATTTGGTTGACAAGACCCCTTTCAGCGTTAAGCAATACTCAATCCCGGTAGCTCACCGCTTGGCCGTACAGAAGGAAGTAGAACTTATGAAACAATGGGGAGTTATTTCTCGTTCTGATACTCCATTTTGCAATCCCCTAATGACTACTGTAAAACGTGATGGTTCTGTGCGTCTGTGTTTAGATGCGCGTAGGCTTAACGCTGTTACTAAGCCCGATAATGAGCTCCCACGTCCTATCGAGGATATAATTTATGGCCTTAGTGGATTAAAGTATATATCCTCGTTAGATTTAACGCATTCTTACTGGCAAGTTCCTATTAAGCAAGAGCATCGGCAATTTACGGGATTTCAAGTAGGTACTCGAGCGTACAAATTTAACGTATTACCCTTTGGGTTGAAAACGGCAGTGAGCTCTTTCACTTGCTGTATGGACATAATCCTTGGGCCATCTTTTGAAGGGTTTGTCCATGCTTACATTGATGATCTTCTCATCACTTCTCCAACCATTGATGAGCATCTGAGACACATTGATTTAGTACTGTCGCGTTTAAGAAAAGCTGGGTTTACACTTTGTCTAAATAAGTGTAGGTTCTTTTGTGAAAAGGTTATTTTCTTAGGTTATGAGCTTGACACAAAAGGTTTAAGACCAGACTCTATGCTCATCCAAGCTTTAAGAGATTTTTCTGTCTCCAAAAATATCTCCCAAGTGCAGGCATTTTTGGGATTATCTAATTTTGATAGAGGGTTTGTAGAAAAGTTTTCTGACTTGTGTGAACTGTTAACAAAGTTACTACGAAAAGGACAAAAATGGACCTGGGAGCAGGTAGAAGATGCAGCATTTAGAGAAATTAAAAATATCCTATCCCGAGATGTAGAATTGTATCACCCTCGCCACGATGTTCCTTTTGAAGTGCAATGCGACGCAAGCGATATAGGGGTTGGGGCTGTATTATATCAGATGATAGATAATGGCAGACGAGTAGTTGCTTATGCTAGCAAATTACTTTTAGACAGAGAAAGGCGTTATTCTGTTCCCGAGAAGGAACTGTTAAGCGTGGTTACTGCTCTGCGAAAATGGCGGGCGTTTTTGATAGGTCAACCGTTTACTGTTCTTACCAATCATCGGGCACTAGTATACCTTAATCGTTGCCGGTTATTTTTGCCGCGCATAACCAGATGGGTACTCGCTCTCCAAGAATATGATTTTCAAGTGCAGTACGTTCCCGAGAAACAAAACTTTGTGGCAGACGTACTATCTCGCCATCCCCCATTGCGGCTTCCGACGCCACAAGAACGGTGTTTTTCTTCATTACGTCTCAACCAAGTAACCGGTATTAATGCTCTTTTGAACAGATTGCCCAAGGAGCAACAAAACAAAATTAAATTTGCCAAAATATTATGCAATTTGAGTACGGATTCTAATGTTCACCCTCGTTTTGTTTTACATAACGGATTTTTATATCGCCGCCCGGATTATGATTTTCCGACCTATCTGTGTATACCCCGTGCATTAGTAGGCGATTTTGTAAAACTTTACCACGCGCATTTTGGTCACTTTGGGGTTTATAAGACATGGTGTTTCGTAAAACGCGATCTTTGGTGGCCTGGAATGTATTGGTCAATAAAACGTATTGTTAGCGGGTGCGAGTCTTGCCAAAAAAATAAAGTCTCGCGTTTACCTAAGCCAACTATGGAGCCTATTATTAGCGCCGGCCCAAATGATATTGTTTCTGTGGATTTCTACGGGCCGCTCCCAACCTCAACTGACGGTGTTAAATACATTTTTGTAACATTTGATGTCTTTTCAAAACTTGTAAATTTATACTCACTTAAAAAAGCCACAACAACAGCCGCTATCAATCGATTGACAAAAAGGTATTTTGCCGAAGTTGGGGTACCCCAGCGCATTCTCAGTGATTACGGAACACAGTTTACTTCCGCGCGTTGGAAATTGTTTCTCCGTGATCACAACATACAACCTGTATTCTCCTCGGTGCGCCATCCTCAAGATAACCCAGTTGAAAGGGTTATGAGGAAACTGGGTTGACTGTTGAGAACGTATTGCTCAGAAAAGCATACAGCATGGGCTCGAGAAATTCCACATTTTATTAATTTAATAAATAATGTTACACATGAGTCTACCGGCTATTCTTCCGTAAAACTACATTTTGGCAAACCTCCGATATCTCCTTTAAAAACTTGTGCTTTTTTTCCAGGGCACGCCGTTTTTGACAATCACGTCAAGCTATACTTGGCTTCGGAATCTCTTAACAAAAAGGCCATGAAACGCGTTACTAACCATTTAGGCAACAGTGTTAAATTTAAAAATGGCAGTTTAGTTTGGCATCGTGCAAATCCGGTGTCTTCTTCGTTATTGTCAGAAACCAAGAAATTTTTACCCCTCTTTGAAGGACCCTACCGGGTCAAGAAAGCCGTTGCTTCAAAGACATTTGTTTTAGAGGTGCCTGATACAGGTCAAGAAAGAGGAACCTTTCAAGCCTGTCATCTTAAATCGTTTGTACCATCTTATTCTAAGACCACTTTAAATTAACGCACTTTAATTTGTGTATTTAGAATGGGTGCAGATGAAACGGGGTATAATATATGCAACCCAAATATCATCCTCCTATTGTAGGGATGTATGTACGATACGCAGTTATCCCATTTCCTTTTAAACTGCCAAAGAGTTGCTGCGTGCTTCCGGGTTAGCAAATAAGACTTAATCATTGAGCCTTAACGACCTGCACCAGGTATGTGTGAATTTGCATTGGCAGAAGTTTAATTTTATAATAATGTTTAATTGGATTATAATATTGTTTTTTCTCCAGTTTCTTTTAGGTTGTTATACAGGGAGTTTATAAATGAATGGGATTATGTAATCACTTTAAATGTGCCGCTTTTGTTAAATTGTTCACTAAACTATTTGTTTTGACAGATCAACTTTGACAGCTGTCAAGCAAACATATGAAAACATATGTAGTATAGTGGACGATTTTAAAAAGGCGGCATATTTAAAGTGATTACATAATCCCATTCATTTATAAACTCCCTGTATATATATAAGTGAATAAAAATTAAGTTGCCGGAATACATCGCTTTTTATTCTGCCCACACCCTGCTCCGGTACAGTATTTTAGGAAACCAAATAATAATAATTTTTTTTTATGGTTCATTAAACGGAGCCAAATTCTCTGATTTTTTAGAAAATAATCTTATTGACTTTCTAGATGACGTTCCATATGCGATACATTTAACAATGTATTTGCAACAAGATGGTTGTCCAGCTTGTTACGCAAGAGTTTTTTGTCAAACCGTTGATCGCCTTTTCCCTGGTCGATAGATTGGAAGGCTATTACCATTTCCATGGCCACCTCGTTCTCCTGACATAACGCCTCTTGACTTTTACTTGTGGGGACGTATCAATGACCTAGTCTATAAAAAGCTTCCAACCACGAGGGATAATATAAACGAGAGGATACGGAATGTCTGCCGTTTACTTAGTGAAGCTGAGATATTACGGCCCGTCAACGACGTTCGAAATTGGCTACAAAGATGTATTGATCAAGAAGGAAAGCAATTTGAACATACTATAAGTAATTGAATAGTTGTTTTAATTATATATTTTTTTACTTTTACAATTTTATTTGAATTGTTGAATAAAATACTTTCAAACAATTGGTATTTTTTAATTAACGTAAATATGCAAAATATTAAAACAAAACATTTTAATAAAAGTTGTTTCTTTTAGAAAGACTTATCAATTAATTTTAAAGTTACTTCCGGATTTGGGTACTTCCGGATTATTTTGGTAAAAAATAAATTCATCAGTGGATTCCTTGGGTTCACTTTGGTAATAATTTTTTTGTCCCAGTCACATTCGACTAAGCGTTGTCGAAATATAAGGCTGGTACGGGTGGTCTGAGACACACACATACTTTGTCATTAAATAAATAAATTTGAGTATAATAAATTTCATATTTTTTATATTTTATTGTTTGTGTTCATAAAAATTTAGATAAATCATCTATATCAATATTTAAATTACATTTAAAATACTTTTAAACATACACCTACATTAAATTTAAAGTAATTTATTTTATTTTATTGTAGGGTAATTCTACGATAGTTCGGACAATCGCCATTTCCAATTTTGCTCAAATTTTGTACACATATTTGGAGTACCAAAATATGACAATTCCTAAAATTTTAGATCTTTAGATGCAATACAGCGTAAATGCGGTTATTTTAGAATTTTAGGAATTATTTGTCTCTTTTCAGTTTTTGTGCTGTTAATAAGCAAAAACTAGTCAAAAATCATGTGTATCTTATAGAAAAATTTTTAAAGAACACGACCCTGCCTTTGGTTTTTTAAAGTTTTCCGCGTAAAATAGAAAAACTACCATTTTATCAAAAAAAAATTATCTTTGATTTCGCTACACCCGGAGACTTAAAATTTGAATATAATTCTCCTGAAACATAGTACTTTTGATTCCAAAAGTAAAAAATAATTAGATTTGCTTGCTTTAGGGTAAAAAATAACACATAGTTGCTAAAAATGGGTTACTTTTAAGCAATTTTCTTCGGATTTTCCTAATTTTACTAATTTTACAGCTTTTTTTAGGAGAATTTAAAAAAACAGACATAAATATTGCGTTCTACAAAAAAAAATCTTTCGATTACACTAATAATCAAAAATGTCTTATAAGATACACTCTTTTGAATATGATTTTTGACTATTTTTGCTTATTTACAGCACAAAAACTGAAAAAAGTCAAAATATTCAAAAGATTAAAATTTTAGAAATTGTCAAATTTTGGTACCCCAAATATGTGTACAAAATTTTTATTTTTTTTTATTTATATGACTGATTATACTAAAGTTATAATTAAATTCAGAAGTAATTTTATTTTTATTAATTAAAGTTTGCTGGTGTAATCTTATAGAATATCTTTTCATATATTCATTTTATTTGTTATTAAATAACTGTTTATTTGCATTATCAATGCTATTTACAATTATGATTGATTTTTAATATTTAAAAAAAAAAAATTTTTTTCCGCTGCCCAGATTTTTGTTTTTAATGTTAAATTTGATTTTTTCACTAACCCAGATTCTCTGGTTAGATTGACTTAATTTTGATTTTATTATGTCATCATTATAAAAAAAATCTATGGCTACTTATTTAATTACGACAGTTTTAAGTCAATCAAGCAACATATTCTTTAGAGGTTTTAATATTTTACAATATTTATTTTATCTGTTATAGTATTTGTTGCAATTTTACAAACAAAGACAGAACAGTGTTTGTTACAAAGAATTTCTTTGATAACTTGTTTGAAATTACATAACTGTATTTTATAGAATTGATGTTGTCACCAGCCAACTTAATTGATAAGTAATAAATCACAATTTATTTAATTTATAGCAAAATATTGTTACAAAAGCATATAATTATTTTACATAGCTGGATTTATAATATCATTGAAAATAAAAAAAAAAAAAAATGTTGCTATTTAAAAAACTAAAGTCGGTTGTCATTGCACGTATATTAAAAAAAACACGCATGTATAAACCAGCATTTACAGTACCAAAAAAATCATTCAAATTACCCTTTACCGTCCGCAAAATATAGCCCGGGTTCATAAAATTACGTTTCATTAATTTAAGTTCAGGTGTAGGATTTTCTAAGCTAAAAACTAGTCTATTATTTTATCCGATTATAGAATACTCCTACATACATAATAAAAGAAAAAAAAATCTCATTGTAGAAGCACAATAATTGGTATAGTATTTCAAGAAATTGCGTGGTATTGATATGACGACAGTGCAAAGAGTAGAAAAACCACCCACGTAGCATTATCTCCTACGTACACTCATAAAGCTTGTCAAAGTAAATTTTAAAAATGGAAAAAATCTGGAAATTAGTAGGTTTTTAAATTAAATTTTTATTATAATCTATATAATCCAAATTTTTATGGTAAAAATTAAAGATGTAAATAATATTTCAAATACATTTAAAAAAAAAATACACTGAAAAGATGTATCAAATAATCATTAGTTAAATAACTATCATAATAATGATACATTGTTTGTAATGAACCATTAATGACAAATTATAATAAAGTAGTTTATGAAGATGGATAATAATCTATAATATTTCAATACTTCAATAAAGTGTTATTTTTATTACTTTTTATCCAGTTTTCTACAAAAAATAATAGCAAATTAAATTGCTTAAATGGCCGTTAATAATATAATTTGATTGTATTAGACTAATTAATATGTCATAAATAGTTAATCTTGATAGTAGAAAGTTAACTACACCATCATATGCATCTATAGAATCAAGAAATGAACAGTTTCGATAAATCTCGTGAAGAACTACCCACACGTTCAACAACATTACACAACACAAGTACTTCTATAAGACTAAAATAAGCACATTGTACTTATCTGTAATATTGTCAATTTAAAGTTAATTTGCATGTAAGTAATAAGTATAATTTAAATATCATATTTATGTATGTGAATACATAGGAGGTAGTTCGTGTGATATATAGAAAGAAACGTCAAACGAGCTATTAATTTTATAGCTGCCGCGGATAGCGGCGAGAAGAAGGCTGACTGGAATAAGTTGTTAAATAGATATCGGCATTTTTTACTGTTTCCGAAACTTTTTTTTCTTAAGTGCCAGTTTCCTTTTCGATGGCAGACTATTTTTAATGATTAACTAGCCCGGCCACACACACTCACAATATTACCTCAATCATAAAATCCCGTCAGTCAGAAATTTATTAACTGGTTTTTAATTTATATTTTAACAGTTTATATTATATCTTTTGACTTTTAGTGTTTGGCGGTGTCTCGCCGATCCTTGTAGGAACGCTTAATAAATGGATGTGGTGTGATCTTTATATAAAGAGTTGCGGCGGTAGCGGTTACAGGTGGTTTACAGATGGTTACAGGTGCTTGTTTCCTCACCCATTTGTGCTCTGATTAACCTTGAAATATGATTCTATGTTGAATGAGCATAAGCTGATTATCGGGGTTGTTTGTGTTGGTTACCGCCGTTTAAAGTTCTCCTAATCGGAGCATCGCGAGCCGATATGAATCACGCTCACCCCTCTGTCATCGCCGATGAACTGGCCTATAATTTGAGACCGATGAGGCATGAGCCTCTGGATGTTTAACGAGAAGACAGGCGCGGATTGTTAATATACCTGAGCGACCGACCGGGAAAAGGCAGCGGCGTTCATAAATTAAAGTTTATATTTGCACACGGCCAAAATCTTCATTGAAAGGGGTCCGCTCGATAGCCCCGGGTCATGGAGGATATATATTGTGTATAATTACATATGTGTTAATAGCTAGAACAAGGGTATTTACGCCGACAAGAGACTAGCGGGATCAAAGAACCCGGGCAGACAGACATTCTTGGGCCGGCCCGACGGCTTGTGTGAGCCTGTGGCGTATGTGCACGTGATTATATGGAGCAAATGGTTTGCACAAAAAAACAGTTGCCTTGTCACTGTGCAATTTGCTAAACACTCTGCTAGCTATTTACAGGATTGATCTGTTCCATGGTAATGATGGCGAGGTCGTCCTGCTTGTTCTACCCGTCAGGCGCACGCAACAAAACATACTCAAATACTCCTTCGCTGATTATCAGTTTTATTCAAGAATTTCTATAATTGGATTGCGGCAACGCATTATCTTGACTTTTTACTTCTTCTCTCACTGGATTTGTAGCAATTTACGACTATGTCATTATACCGTCCCGCTGTCCCAAAGCCATCAGATGGAATTAAAATTGAATCATAAAATTATACAAACATAGATCTAACATTTTTTATTGTTAAACTAATTTGTATGAATGTAAAAACGACTATAAAAATAAACCACAGACGTTAATGGTTCAAAAATGCGCTTAATTATTTTATTTACATATACCTTCTTTTTTCTGTTTATCCTTCTTTTTCGTCGAGGTTATGGAAATAAAACTTAAACATTATAACTACAAACGACTACCTGTGCGAATAAAATAATAATAATTCACATAATCACCTCAACTCATAAACAAGTTTTTATGTATACCGACTTTTAGTGTTATATTTTATGTTGTTTAGGGTAAATTAATAGTATTAATTTATTTATATATTATAAACACATTAGTATAATGAAAATTAATAAAGTTATATATGAAAATTCTCTATAAATAAAGTACAGTTTTAGTATAAGACGACACGAGTTAGATATAAGATGAAGTTGAATTAATTTTTAATTAATCATTTATAATTTTGGTATTGCTTGCTTGTTTATTTCACTTATTAGGCATAACAGGCTGTGTAGGTCAAATAATAAAAGTCTGTATAATATACCCATAGATATAGTGTCTTTACATGGACTTCGCCTTGGAGAGGCAATTATGTTAGTATTATATACCCTAAATCGATTATAACACCTTTTTGTTCAAGGGTGAAAATATTATATAAATATATAATAGTTTCACCCTTGAATACTACTTCGGGTTCTAGGTACATAATACAAACATATTTGGTTGGTAATGCAATAACCAACCAAAATAATTTAAGACCATTTCGTAAAGACACTATATCTATGGGTATAATATACAGTGTGTCAATAATCTATGGGTAACTTTGTTATTTTAAATGTTGGTTAAATTAGCAAAGTTGGGCAGACAATTTTCAAAAAAACGTATGTCGTTTTTAAATTTGTCATAGGTCTTCAACTTTTTTAAATATTCTAAAATACTAATAACGGTTGCTTTTTTTCAAACTTAATAACTTTTTGTCTATTTACTCTAGAGCAAAAATAAAAAAATGTACTCTGTAGATATTTTTGTGTAGAATTCAAATAAATTAACAAAAAGTCATGGCATTTTTGATTTTTGAGATATAAACTAAACTTGCCTTTTTTTAAATGGCATTCATAGTTGGCTATGAGTTCATTGAAAATCTTATTTTTTTTTAAATTTTAAAAATGTATAACTTTTGTACTACGGTTGAATGTTTATATAAAAATCAATATGTTGTATTTTTTTAAAACTCTCTGCGCATAAATTGTCGCAGGTTCGACCCACAGCTCCGGCAGAGCATTTTTAAGAATTTGTGGCATTTATTAATTCAGGACATTAGTCTAATACATGATTAATGTTTATGTAAACCATAATTACATTTAATACGAAAGTGTAAGTGGACCAGATTCTAAGCCTCGTCAGTATCTACAGCGCCTCCTGTCTCTTAATTAACGGGTTTAGGTAGTATTTATTATGTAATTAATTTACAAGTACATATTAAAAACGCAGCTATAAAATAGTAACATAAGCATAAGCCTTTAAATATCAGCCCTTATAACTGAAAAAAAAAATCTGTAGCCTTTGCATTTGCTACCGATTTTTTTCTGCAAAATTTTGCCGATGTTATCAAGTATCTAAGTCACTAGTCAATTTTGGATCAGAATTATTTCAAATTTTAAATAGATTTAAGAAGAGATAGTGTACAATATAATACAAAGACGTATTTAAGTTTTACATACAGGGTGTCTTAAAAGTAACGCTTAAGCTCTTAAAAGCCAAATCAGAAGGTCAAAACAAATTAAAAACTATACGTAAACTTTTTTAACTAATTGTATTTTTAAAGGCAAACATTAGCACAATTTAACATTAAAACACAAAGTGTCTGTGCAATTAAAACAAAAGCTGGGTGAATGCGAGCTATAACATTATCAGGTTCGACAACAAGTTTGTGATCAACTTTTTTTTTAATTGTTCCAAAAGAAGAAATACAATGTATGTTTTTATTCAAAGAAATTTTTACTTGAAACTAATGACTGACATGACATGGCATTATATTATTTTAATCTTTATATGCAAAAAAATGTGAAGTAAAAACTGTATACATCCATAAAGAAATCTTAGTTTTTAGATACTTTTGAAACTAATTTTAAAACATGATTGTTCCAAAGAAAATTATGTAAAATTTTAACTATTAGAAAACTAATTCAAAAAGATATATATATATATATATATATATATATATATATATATTTACATCAACCTAACTATAGAGCGTCCATACATTGTCCTTTTACGCACTTTGAAGCGTCCGAGAAGAATAGAGCGTCCGTATACGGACGCCAAAAGGAAACCTTTATAAATTGATTCTGCGCATCAAGGCGAGTCGAAAGATACATATAAAAAAAATTCAGTCCAAGACGCTCTATATGGCGATTTGTGTAAAAATGTATATTTTCGTGCATATTTTTAGTTCACACTATTTGCCGCAAGGAGGCGGTAAAGAGCTTGGCGTATATTTACAAGTATATTTTTCTGTACAAAAAATGCATTACTAAGCGTCCGCGTAATATGGCAACACCGCATTTAAAATATCGATCGCAAGTTAAAATTAGAATTACTTTTTCTATTTATAGGCACGTCGGCATATATTATCTAACGGACGCCAAATTGTATATTTACATTTTATTTTTACAATTTTTTTATATAAGAATTACTAAAGAATTGAAAACTCCCGCTTACAATAATAATATAAGATTTTGAATATTTAAAATTATACTGTTTTTCTCATCTATACTATTTTCCATTTTTAAGCTAATGGCAGCAGTTGTTCCATTTTTTGACTCCTGGAAAGTCGCGCACCCTTATAGTTGTTTAAATTGTTGGGTTCCACTGTAAGAAAAGATTAGAAAACTGTTTTGGTTAGCCCTCGAAACCTAATAGCGTTGGTAACCAGAAAGTAGGTCAAGGAAGACCGAAGAGTTGTTCTAGGACAAACGATAGTTCAAAGAGGAAAGAGAAGAAGAGAAAAGGTAGTTTTATCGCCGTAGCGAGGCCACCGTGCAATGGTGTTGGTCCGCGTGTGCAATCTCCTATCCGCCACCCGGAGACGCGCCTGGAATGGGTTTCACCTTCCCTTGCCTCCAAAATTTTATTAATTAAAACACAGGTGGTTTTGGATTTTAAAGATTTATTTGAAAATAAAAATTATTTGTTTGTTGTTTGCCCGGTGCTGTGTTGGGCCGGGTTTTGAGTAATCTCCCGGAAAAAGTTTCCCGGTGAGAAGTTACCCTAGGGCGTCTGTGTGAGAATATCGGCGTCGCGGGCAGTGACGCCGGAAAGGCCTCGGTTTAATATACCGTAGCTTGGATTGTCTGGTTGAGCTCCCCGTTGGTTGGAAACATCCATATGTGGGTGCAACCAGGAGTTCCGAAGTCGAGCGGCGTTGAAACGGCATAATGTCCTTGTAAGTGGCCGTTCATAAACACAGCTGCGGAGGCTGAGTTAGCAATATAATTAGATTCTTATCTTGATAGATGATTAGTTCTTATGTAAAACCGGCGGGCGGAAGTCTGTGCTGCTCGATCTAGTTACAGACTAACCGATTTTTATGCCTAAAAGCCTAGCGGGTTAAAGACGGTAAATCCCTGCAAGTTGCAAGATAAATTTGACGGGCAAAATTTGCTTGGCTTGGTTGCTAGTTAATGCCGGGCGAGCAAAGTCATGTGTTGTATAACTATGGATTCAAATAAAATTCAGTAAACTAAGTTTGCCAACTGTAATGGTATTATCAAAAATTATTAATGAGGTACCTAACTCAACGGTGTTAAAAAATTACATTTTTTTTTATTTATTTATGCTTTTTACGGCTATTTTACATCGCCACAGTAAGTCTACGACTTGTTTAAAGTGATTTGATGGGACCAACAGCTTAAAACATAATTGCAAAAGTGCAAAATTTTAACATTTATCACAAATATTTGGGTTTAAATAATAATGTAATAAACAACAGTCTAATTTTGGCATCAAAAAAAGAATCGTGAAAATTGCATCGCTCTGGGACGTTCAAAAAATATTCTGATTTGTTCAGTAAGTTCTAACTTTTTTGTCCAAAATTGTAATGCAATTTTGAGGGCAGAAATAAATTTGCAAGGCATGAATAAGCCAGAATATTCACGACACTAAAAATCAGAAGTGATCCATCCGAGCTGTGACGGTCAAAACGCATTCGTTCAATTCAAATGCGTCGCGCTTAAAACTCCAAAAAGTGACCCGTCTGATATGGACCAAACTACGTCTAAGTTTGGTAACGGTTGCAGCTAGATACTTTGTTTGTTGAAAATCTAATAAACTCAGCTATCTTCATTTTTTTTTTAATAAACTGCCTAAATTTTGTCTAAATTTCGTTCCAAACTTGACCCAAAAAAGTCATCATTTGCACTTCGGACCATAAGTCTTAAAACAAAAATTTTAAAAAATTCTTAAACAGGATGGTTTTCAAAAAATGAAAAAACTTCCACAAAATTTTTGTTCATGTCATGTTTTCCCGTTTCAATTTGCCCAGCCAAGCCCTGACCCCGTTGCAAGGCCAGAGTTAATTAAAATATATCTGACACTAAAAATCAGAAGTTATCCAACCAAGCAGTAACGGTCAAAGCACCTCTGTGCAATTCAAATGCGTCGCGCTCAAAACGACCCCAAAAGGCGACCCGACTTGGATCGACGTAGCTAAGTAACGGTTGCAGCTAGAAAGTTTGTTCTAATCGGAACCGTCGGATTTTTGGCCTTGTCTTCTCGCCTCAATGCTCAGTCAAGTCCATTCGGGGTGAAGCTCTAATATTTTACCGCCTTGTGCGTATAGACATAATTTTCATGTCTTAGGTTGCAGAGCAAACCCGAGAACATTATTGAATTTGGAAGACAAGTTAGCAAAAATATTTCTGATACTAAACATTGAAAGTGTTCCGACCAAGCTGTGTCAAAGCGCTTCAGTGCAATTCAAATGCGTCCCGCTCAAAGTAACCCCAAAAGCGTGATCAACGTAGTTCGGTAATGGTTTGAGCTAAGTTCTTTTTTTTTTGTCGAATAGCTAATGAACGCAGCATCTTTATGATTTTTTTTTAAATAAGACGCCCAAATTTTGTTTAAAATGTTGCTCCAAATTTTACCCAAAAAAGTTTCTTTTTGCACTTTTGACCAAAAATCTGGGCTAAAAATTTAATTTCAAAAAAATTCTTTGACAGAATGGTTTTTAAAGATTTACAATATTAAAAAAAAAATGTTTTGATTGGAGCCGTCGGATTTATAGTCTTGGGCACTACCGTATAGACGTAACTTTCTTGTTCAACGTCGCGAAGCAAGTCAGAGTGTCCTAATGGAAAAAAAAAAAATTAAAAATAACGCTGGAACTCATCATTACAGGGTAGCTTTGGTAGATTACAAAATGCAAAATAATAAAATTGTATTTGCTCTTTCTTGGAAACAGTACCGCCCAAAAGTTTAGAATTTATAAAATTTATCAAAAAATTGGTCCCAAATCGAAATAATGCAAAAATTAAAATGACGTCACTAAATCTCTTCTCTAATGATTAGAGTAGCATGCAAAGATCAAAAAATACTGAATACGAATATTGTATTTGCTCCTTCTTGAAGCACAATGGTGCCCAAAAGTTTATAAAATTGAAATTTCACAAATTGTTTGACTTGAGTTAGCATAAATAAAAAATTCAACAACAATACGATTATTGTTCTAAGTAGGCTGATACGATACAAATTAAAAAATTAAGTTTGTTTTTATGAGGATTTTGTTGTATTATTTTAGTTTTACTTGATTCCATAAGCAGTCAATTGTATTTATAATCAAAAAAATATTTTACTGAGTATATTGTCAAAGTGTTGATTGATTTGTGATAAAGAATTTGTGAAAATGATTTCTCATACTAATACTACTAATAATAGTCAGTTTTAATTGTATGTATTGTGGAATTTTTTTTTGCGCACAAAATAGGATTTTTTTTCCACGTTAATAAAAACACAGCTGAATTAATAAGACATTCAAATCCTAAATTTAATACTCAAGATTTACATTTTCCAAAAATTATATGTACCACTTGTTGTTTAGCATTAAAAGATAGAAAGAATGATAATCCTAAAAGAAACATTTCTACAATACCGAATTTTGAAAAAAATGTTTTTCTTAAAGGAACTTGAATTAAAATTGATTGTAATTGCTATATAAGTATAACTGCAAAAAAGAACTATAGATCTGCAGTAATAAAAGTATATAAACAAATTAAGTTTGGTACGATAGCATCAGTAAATTATGAAAAATCAGTTCAGAAAATGAAAAAAAAAAACCTAAACCCAACACTGCAACAATTGTCTGCACAAAATGTTTTTCAACCATAGAAAAAAATCAATCTAATATATGTTCTTCAAAATAAGCAACCAGTGACATAACAAACAATATGGTTGCGGAACTGTCTGATCAATAAAAAATTGCATCATACAGCAGCTCTAAAAAAAGAATGAAGGTTTCCCAAACAAATTCAAAGGATTCAGATCAGTTTGGAGAAATTATTGAATTATAAATCTATCATGAATGTGTCTGCGTTATATATACAAAAAACGAACTTACTTTTTTCGGTCACCAACTGGTCAACGCAAATGTATTCCTGCTCATTTTTCTGAAGATATGAAGAATAGGAAATTAGACTTTGATTCCATTATAAAAATTGATTTCCTAGGTTTGATGTTGGTAATGGAAATTCAACCAAAACAATTAAAAAACCAATAGTGTGGGGTAACGTTTCTGAAATATTTGATATGGTAATTAATAAACGTGGAGAAAATGGTAATGTTGACATTAAAATTATGGCAGATGGCATTTTTTTTTAAATATCTTTTAGCATATTACCTTAGCTAGAAAATAACACAAATGAAAGATTGTTGAGATCTACATATAAAAGCAGTGCGGACTTAAAAAATTTGGTAAAGCTACAAATGTAAAAAAAAGATTATTTTGTTATGTATTGTTCCCGATGTGAAGGAAAGTTATAGAAATTTAAATTTAATAAAAATTGCTTTGAATGATTTCTCATTCAAATTCATCGGCGATTTAAAAATAAATTTCATTGTAAACGGTCAACAAATTGCATCTGCAAAGTATCCTTGCCTATACCGCTATGTATATTTGCAAGAAAAGGTAAGCAACTGCTCTGAACATTATAATGAATTATTAGTTGGTATTAAAAATGACGACGAGGAAGAAAATAATAACATTAATAAGTTTTTATTGCAGTTTAATTAAATTAAATTTTATATTTCTTAAATTAATTGTTTGAATTTGCAAATTTGAAAATAGAAAACAAATGCTTCAGGCTGAAGCCGTTCGGAAATTTAAGAAATTTCTTTAAAATATTTCAATCTAATGGAAGTAATAAGAAATTTGCTATGTTAAGCAAATCAGTAGTGAATCTTCTACTCTTCAATGAATACGATAATATATGTAACTGTTATTCAAAAATTCATAGTTTGAAGCAAATTAATCAAAAATTTAGATCGTAAACAAGCTCATCTTTGGCCAAAACAGTTAAAAATAATATCAAAAAATTACAATGGCAAAGTTTTTGCGGGGAATGCTTGGCGAACAATGTTGAAAAACTGATATTTTTGTTAGTGACAATATAGTAGGAAATATCAGCTCATTGATAATTATTCCATACGTATTATGTTTCAAATCAATGGATAAAATTGTAAATCTATGTTTCTCTACATCAAAACCGGATAAAAAAATCTTAAATTTAGAAACTTGAAAAAATATTTTGAAGCAACGGACTTTATCGAAACAAAACTTCATATTATTTTATACCAATTACCTCATGCGTTATATTACTTGAGTTTAGGTTTGGGTAGATGGTAGGAACATGCTGGTGAAACTATTCATAATGAATTTAAAACTGTATAGTCTCGTTATAATATCAAAATAATTAATGATCCACGTTATGCGAAAAGATTAAAAAACGCAATTGTAATACATACCACATTTAATTTTGAAAACTTAATAACATTCTATTGTAAAGGGTTTTCCAATAAGAAGTTTCATTTTGAATAGCAGGCTATTTGGGCAGCTGTCAATTTTGAAGCTATTATCTTTTGACATTTGACAAGTAAAAACTACGCCGTTATTAAAAATGGAACGATACACACTTCAACAACGCATTAAAATTATTAAAATTTACTACAAAAATGGTGAAAAAATTTCAGTCACAGTTCGCAAAACTAAAACACTTTTTGGTCGTCGTAAAGCACCTTCTCGGCCGGCAATAGTCAACTTAGTGGAATAATTTAAGCTGTTGGAACAAGTTTGTGATGTAAAGAATTAAAAGCGTGTGCATCGCTTAAGAACACATGAGAATATTGCTGATGTAGCGCGTAGTGGTAAAAAAAACCCAGGTTTGTTGATTCCTTGTTGATCTTTGCAATTAGACATTTTACAAACGACATTAAATTGTATTTTGCACTTTTGACTTAAGTCTTAAGGCTTTTAAAATTCAGTTACCACAAGAAATCAAATTGGTCGATCACCACGTCGTTTCTTTGCAGATTGGGTCCTTCAAATGCATCAAAATGATTTGGAATTTCATCAAAAAATCATCTTCAGTGATGAGGCCTATTTTTACCTCGGAAGCTACGTTAATAAGCAGAATTGTCACATTTGTAGCTCAGAAAATCCAAGAATGGTAGTTGAAAAGTCTTTGCACCCTCAACGTGTCACTGTTTGGTGCGGTTTTTAAGCTGGCGGTGTGATTGGACCCTACTTTTTTTTAAATATGAGGCTGGTGCAACTATTACGGTGAATGGATGGCGCTACCAAGCTATGAATTATGATTTTTTATGGCCAGAATTGAAAGATATTGCTGTGGACGACGTTTATTTTCAGCAAAACGGCGCTTCGTGCCACACAAGCAACAAAACAATCGCAATTTTGCAAGAAAAGTTTTCTGGTCGTGTTTTTCTCAAAGAGGTGATCACAATTGACCACCGAGATCTTGTGATTCAACATCTTTAGACTTTTTTCTTTGTGGTCACGTAAAAAACAAGGTTTATGCCAATGCTCTACAATCGATTCAAAACTTTAAAAATGAAATTTGTGAAGTTATCAAGGACATACAGCCTCAAATGTGCAAATTGGTCATGAAAAATTTCATAAAAAGAATGTGGTACTGCAACCGTAACCGTGGCGGCTATTTGACCGATATTGTTTTCAAATGTTAATAGCATACCTTTCTCTTTACAATGAAATAAACATTTATTGCGTTTCTTAAAAAATTTCCCGTTTTTTTTTAATATCAAATAAAATGAAATGAAATGAAACCTCTTATTGGAAAACCCTATATTTCAAATACATGTTAATAAATTAAATACACAAATTATTTTGAGTAATACACTTAGACATAAACTGTAATTATTTAAAAACTTTTCAATTTTTTAAATTTTTAGTGTTTACAAACTTTTGGGCACTACTGTTTTCAAGAAGGAACTAATACAATATTTGTATTCAATATTTTTTTATCTTTGCATGCTACTCTAAACATTAGCAAAAAGATTTAGTGTCGTCATTTTAATTTTTGCATTATTTTAATTCAAGACCAAATTTTTTTATAAATTTTAATATTTCAAAATTGTTAGACGGTATTGTTTCCAAGAAAAAGCAGATACAATTTTAATATTCTGCATTTCAATTCAAGACACCTGTTAGAGGGCATCGATAGATTTGCAAAGCCTGAGTTATCCAAAATGTTTCCGACACTAAAAATGCAGTAAATTTTATATTATTTTCTACTTAAATCTAAAAACCAAAAGAATTATTCAATCAATACTAAGTGGGTATATTATTGTTTATTTTTTGATGGACGCCGTATAGTTAATGTACCACAGATATTCTATAAATAGACTGGTCAAACTGGTTTGGACGCTTTATAGTATGCACGATCCTTGTCAAATATGTATATCTACAATAGAAAACATGTTGCAACACTGCCGGACGCTTTAAGGTAGCAAACAGGACGCTCTATAACACATATTCATGTTTTTTTGTGTATATGTAAGACGCTCAAAAACAGAAAAATGTACGGACGCTAAAAAGTAGTTTTATGTACAATAGAAAAATGTTTTAGTTTGTATTTAATAAGAAAACCGCGTTAATCTTTTTGAGCTCGAGTATATTCACCTGCGAGCACTAGAAGTACGTTTTTTTGTAAGGGACGCCCTATGACAGTTTCTCATAGCGGACGCTTTATAGATACCGAGATGTAAATATATATATATATAGATATATAGATTTAGATTAATATTTAGTACTGATAATACCTTAGATTTTCATTTTGAAACAATAAAAACTTTTTTAGAGCTGAAATTGATCAAAGATACTTTATTCAAATATTGTTTCAAGATTTTTGTTTATAGATGCTACAGATTCTAACCTGAAAATTTCAAGATATTTGTCAATATTGTTTTTGTAAAATTTAAAGTATAAAGTGTGTTATTATCTGCAAAACTATAAATAGGTTACTATATGTAAATCTCAAAAATAAAATCGGCAAAAGAGCAGAACCTTTAAAAAATACTAGCATTTATGATTTTGGGGTTATACCATTATTTGTTGATGCTTTTATTATTTTTATTTATATTTAAAAAAAAAGTCAATTGTCCTATCAGCGTCGGCTAACGGTGGCTAATTGGTGGCTAACGGTGGCTAATCGGTGGCTAATCGGTGGCTAACGGTGGCTAATCAGTGGCTAATCGGTGGCTAACGGTGGCTAATTGCACACTTCAGTATTGAGACAAACTTGTTACATACAGTTAAGATGGGGATACTGTACAACGTAAACAAAGCTAGTGACTTAAATATTCGGTGCTATAAAACAACAAATTTGATAAGACATAATACTGCAAATTTAACATTACCCAAAACATCTTTTAAGTATCTGACAAAGGATGGTGATGTGTCGTACAACAGAAAGCACAAAAGCGAAATGTTTGTTAGTTCAGTTTGTAAAAAAGAACTCTCAAGTTTTCAAATATTAAAAAGGCATCAGAAAAATCATAATGACATCCAAATTGCGTATGTTCATTGCACATCCACATTTTCACGTAGCGATGCTTATGGTAGACACTTAAAGAGGAAGCATATCAATCAAAGAAATATTGCCAGTATAGATTGATATAAATGTTCTTTTAATGATGCCATCAAAAATATTAATAAATGTGTTGCTCATTTTTACTTACTCATCGCATAATATCAACTACGTCAATTGTAATTGAAGATTAGTGCTCAGTGTTAAGATGTGTTTCACCGAGAATAGTTGTATTGATGAGAGCACCAACTGCAAAAATATTGAAAACATATATTGGAATTTTATTGTATGGCCTAATGCTTCTATGATATCGGCATCTATTACACCGTTCAGTGAAGATAATAAGTTTTTTGACAATTGCTTTATTCCGTTTGAAGCTGAAACACGTCGAATGCTGCAACTAGTCCAATCGCCTCTGTGGATATCTACAGAATTGTTAACTCAACAACCGAATGATGGAAATTATTACTATATAAACAATTTTGTTTAACTAACACAACACGAAAATTTAGAAGAGTGGTATAACAAGAATTTACGCAACCTGTTTCTTGCAAGAATTTCCGCAGAAGATATCATGAAAACATTCAAAATTATGTATTGAGGCAAGGATGCCTATCTGTTGAAGAAATCGCAAAATCAGCTGTGTACTGGGATGACTCATGCAACTGGATAAACAATGAGAATTCATCAGCTTGGGGGCATTATCGTATAATAAATTGTACTGCTGATAATATATAACATTATTAAAATTGTATTAATAGGAAATATATTTTGTTGTTTATATTTTGTTTTCAATACTCTGATAACTCTCAGAGTTGCATACACTAAAATTTAAATAATCGCTGCGATAAATAACTGGTAGTGTTGACAGCTTGGTGATCTGGAAACGTAAGATAAAATTTATCTATACTTTTCCATAAATTATGTAAGTTATAATAGCTAAAACTAATTTGTTATCATTGATTTATTATTAAAATGTATCTATGCTTTAATAAATTAATTGCATTGAATGAGTATTATTATTATTACATGTTTATTTATCTTATTTCCTTTTAAAAATAATATAAGATTTCCGGTTAATCGTTTTTTGCAAATAATTTAATGTATTTTGGTTAGAGAGTTGTTTGGTATCAAATATCTTTTTCAAAAACTTTCTGAGCTTTTTTGCGAAGCTCAGAGTTTAAATCTATGTATTTTTTAAGCCAAGGAGACTGACTGAACTAGAGCACTCGATAGATTTTAGTTACAATTAACCCTTCTGACACATACTGCTGTAAGTTTCGATAATAAATAACGTATTTTTCTTTATTATAGAGAGTAGCAAGCATCTTTGACTCTTTGGATTTGGGTGGAAATCTTTTTTTCTGGCACCATCGGTAAGTCTTTGTGCTTATCGTGTATGGCATCAGGATATGCCAAATTTACTTTGAGAATATATCTTATTGACGCTTCATTTGCTATGTGATAATTAAAGTAGCTAACGTCGCCCTCAACCCAATTCAGATCGCCATGAGGGAGGTATTGCGACATTGCACATGCGTACATTGCATTAATGTTGTAATACATCAGACATTTTTGAGGTGCGTTTTCATTATAATTGTGCATGTGTTTGTTGTTTGCTTTTGCATGACTCTTTGAACATTGAGTAAGCCCTCCGCGTATCTTTTTTTCAATAAACATCAATATCTATATCTTTAATTTAATCCAGCTCATGCTTTGTACATTTTAGCATAGAATTCCAACTTAGTCCTGGAGCTGTATAATAATGAGCTAGATCTAACTTATAGTGTTTTAAGCAGACGTCTCTAAAGCTCTCAAACACATCAGCCAGCAGCAAAACATCTGTTTTTAAGTAAAGGTTGCTATACTCTCCAAGAGTTTGAATTTGAAATTTGCGCCATACGTCTTGCGCATGCTTGTAATCTGAACTGCTAATATTACTCTCTGCTAGTTTTAAATAAAATTGTTTTTAAGTTGGTAGGTGTCTCTCGTTTAAATTCTCCCGCGATTGTAAGTGATCATATGGGAATACTCCTTTTCTAGTTAATAATTTAAACTGCTCGTCATTAATGTGCATAAATTGAGATTTCAATATGGGCTTCTCACTCAAGTGAAGGTTGTGTGTCGTCCTTTTAAACTAATTTTCAGAGACAAAAATTCTGCCTTAAAAGTTTTAAAATCTAATTCAAAAAACACTAATAAACAATTGCAGTTTTGATGTGATAGGTCGCAGAAGGAAAGAGAGTATTTTAAAAAGGTTAAATTAAATTTGGATGAACAAATTTCAAATGGTGAAAATAACTTGGTAATTAAACACCGCAATGGCGTTCCTCAAATAGTTAAATCTAACATCAATTATAAGATGATTCAAAAAACTAATTTGTTATTATCAGAATGTTGGAGGTATGCGTACAAAACTAGTAGATTTTATGTTTAATGTTAATAGATGTATTTATGATGTTATTGTCTTAACAGAAACCTGGATGCATACAGATTTTTTAGACAGTCAATTTGCAACACCAGACTATGCTTTTTTTCGAATTGAACGCACCATTCACGGTGAACTTATGGGTGGTGGTATACTTATAGCTATCAAAAAATGCTTCAAATCGGAGTTATTATCTTCTAACTCAAGCACAATTGAACATATTTTTATTGCTATTAGATAGGGACAGATGAAATTAGTGATTGGTGGTGTCTATATTCCTCTTTCTTGTTCTTTTGCAACTTATAAAAAACATTGTACAATAGTAGAAAAATTGAGAACAAAATATAGTAACTACAAGTTTATGGTATGGGGTGATTACAATTTGAATAATATTAAGTGGACTCTAGCTGGTTGCGAAATGTTGACTTATAGTCTTCAGACTGAAATTGTTATTAACTCTTACTTGTTTATGAACTTAAATCAATTAATTTTTGTAGCTAACTTAAGAGGTATTTTTCTTGATTTGTGTTTTACGGATATTGATGTTCAAATATGTCTAACTGATGATATTTTACTTGCTCCAGGTCATCACCATTCTGCTTACTTCTGTACATTACCAACATTTTCTAATGTAGATACTCTAACAGGCAATAAAATGCGTTTTAACTATAAAGAAGCTGATTATGCAAATCTTAACTTTTTTCTTTACAGTATTGAGTGGGATCTTGTTCTAAATAATAGCAATTTAGATTTAGCACTTAAAACTTTTTATTATTATTTGCATCAAGGCATGGATATGTTAATTCCAACTAAATCTATAAAAATTTGTAAATTTAATTATCCAGTTTGGTTTAATAATGAATTTATTGATAAAGTTATAAAAAAAAAATTGCACATGCAACTTATAAAAATACTGGCGCAGTTGAACATTACAACATTTTTTCCGAATTAAGAACATCGTGCAGCAAATTATCTAAATCCTTACATAAAAACTATTTAGAACTTAATGAAAGTAATGTTAACAAAGACCCCATTTTTTTTGGAAACTTGTTAAAAATGCTCGCAATGAAAATGGAATCCCAAATTTAATGAAACTAAACAACAAATCTGCTGATGAAGGTTGTGATATAGTCAATTTATTTGCCGAGTATTTCTCTACTGTTTATGAATCAAATCAATCCAACGTTAACTACCATTACTATAATAGTAAACATCAAATTCAAGATAAAATTTTACATATTTTACTTGAAACTATCTTTAATCGTATTATAAGTTTAAAAAATAATTTTTCCGCTGGGCTTGATTGTGTTCCTTCTAACTTATTAAAAAACTGTGTTTACTCATTAAGTTAACCAATACATATTCTTTTTTCAAAATCATTATTATCTGGATACATTCCAAAACATTAGAAGGAATGTTATATTACTCTTATTTTTAAAAGTAGTTCTCGTGACAATATATATAACTATCGTGATATAAGTTTACAGTCGTCAATACCAATGTTACTTGATTCCATAATTAGTGATGAGTTAGCTTGGATGTCTAGATCTACAATCTTTCAAAAATGTAAATCGACCTCAAGTAATTTGTTGTAATTTAAACAATTTATTTCAAAAGCTTTTGATCGCAATTGTCAAGTAGATACTATTTACACAGACTTTTCAAAGGCATTTGACAAAGTTAACCATCATGTTTTGCTTACCAAATTATCTATGTTAGGTTTTAATAACAATACCATGCAATGGCTTGCATCTTTTTTAAATGATCGTACCCAGCGTGTCAAAATTGGTAATTTTGTATCAAATGTAATATTTGTTAGCTCTGTAGTTTCACAAGAGTCCCATATTGGTCCTATTCTTTTCTCATTATTTATTAACAATTTAATAGATGTGTTTAAATTTGGTGAATGTCTACTATACGCGGACGACATGAAATTATATCAGATAGTAAATAATGTGCAAGATAGTATGCTTTTACAGGCAGACCTAAATCGTTTAACTCAGTGGTGCAATCTTAATAAACTGTTTGTAAATATTGATAAATGTGTATCAATGTCATTTACCAGAACAAGGTCTAAGGTCGAGTTTTCATATCTTTTAAAGATCTTGGCGTATTACTTAATAATCGTCTGTTATTTAAAGAACATACAAATGCAATATGTAACAAAGCGTCAAAACTTTGGCGATTTGTGTGGAATATTGCTAAAGAATTAAATGCAAATTGCTTAAAAACGTTATACTGTTCTTTAGTTCGTTGCCACTTAGAGTATGCTTTGCCGGTATGGTCACCTTATTCAGACGTCGATGTAAACCAGATAGAATCAATTCAAAAGAAATTTTTAAGATGTATTGAATACAAACTTGGAGTAAGGCATATTTCGGGTTGTTACAACGATATTATGGATTTGCTTCATATTCCTACTCTCAATAGTCGCAGGATTGTTTCTGATACTTGTTTTCTATACGATTGGCTTAATGCCAATATATGTTGTCTCTCGCTTTTATCCAAAATTAGATTTCATGTGTCTAATTATTCGTTAGCTTTAAGAAAGTGCAATTTATTTAGAACTATGACACACAGTTCAAATTTTTCTAATAATAATTCGCTAAGTCGCATGTTGTTTGCTCTTCTAGCAAATCTTCTAAATGAAAGTGAATGGTTTGATTTGTTTAACTTAAATAAATACACTTTAAAGAGGCGTCTATTAAGACATAACTTAAGCTTATGTAACTAGATAGCTGATATATTATTTTATACGTTACTTCATTTTATACCATATTGTTATACTTACAGTTTGTCAATTTTAATTTTAATTGTAGTTTTTGTATATCTTTGTATTCTTACTGTTATTTTATTTTATTATTTTATTGAGAAATTATTAATTTATGTAATTAATTATTGTAAACTGGTGAGCCGTTATATATATTATTATTATTATAAGTTTGAGCTTAGTTTGTCAAGAGACAAGGCCATAAAATGCATTGAGTCTATAAATTTAAATTTAACCAAGTTTTCAGAGATGTATTTGGTGATGGCAATAAAATTTTCGTTGTTGTTTGGAATCAAATGTATGTTTCCTTTAATTTTTAATGCAACATCTTTTATTAGTAAGTGTGAATCGTATCCGCTCATGTTATGGAACACCACTGGAATGGTTCTGCAATCTTGATACTTTATGTTACATTTTTTATGAGCGGTCTTTCGATACTTTTCAGTCAAGTGGCAGTGGTCCCTTACACGATCAGAATCCAGCGGTTTTTCACATATGTGACATAAGGACGCCTGCTTAAATTTTGCTCTTCATTGAGACTAATTTCCATCGGAATCTCGCATAAGAACGTCGTCTCCACATCTTTGGCCAGGTGCTTCAATTGTTCTGCAAACCATTCGGCGCAATTGGGTTTTTTATAACAGCGGTAGAAGGATAGGGTGTTGTCATAGACACATTAAAAATAATAGCGCACGCTATGTGCTTTGTGCAGCTGGTACTTGGTGCTCCTGTCTTCCATTTTAATGTTAATTGGATTTAATATGCTTTCAAAATCCGCTTACACTATAAATGGGCATCTTTCTTTGTTTCCAAAATTTTGAAATTTAATTTTTCCTTCTTTTTTAAAAGTCACCTTATATTCATTCATATGTTTGCAGTCTTCGTGATGTTTTTCCAACTTCTCTTCGTTGTGGAAGTAATTGAGACACCGATCGCAGAAATATTTTGTATCATGTTGTTTACTCAGTTGCGACGATACAAGCCGCGATAAATTTTTAATCCACATATAGTGCTACCGCGGCTTACAACCGTCATTGCTGTCTTCACTATTTTTATCATCATCATCATAGTATAAATCTTGAATAAGCAGCAAATTTATGTGCTTTTGTTGTTTGTCTTTAGACAGATATGAAGGAGAAACGCTAAGCTTTTTTTTCTGCTTTTTCAAAATGTACTCATTTACCGATACATTATTTTGGGATTTGAAACGGGAAATTTGTTTCATGGTCATCGGCAAAGTAATGTTTTTCAAATTAAGGACGGTGGAATAGTGGGGGTATGACGTGCGTAGAATTTTTATTCACTGGGTGAAGGGCAGACGTTACCGCCCAAGCAAAGCACGCATCATCATCATTCCGTACGTTGATGCAGGCATGCTTTAACTTGATCTGCTTAGGCAGTTTGATGAATGATGATCCTAGTTGAGCCGTAAACGTATTAATATTTATTGATAAATTGATTATAGTTGCAAGACTCCATCCACTATCTTTTTTTTTAAATTCTTCCAACTGTGTGAGAATTGTAGTGTAGCTATTCTCCTGGAACCAAGCTGCGATGTCGGTATCTTGATAAATTGGACTATTCTTTGTATTAATGTACTTAAATTCATAGATTTCTATATCCGCTTTGGTGCTTACGAATTCGCCGCAGAATACTGCATTTACTTTTACAGCCTGTTCCTTCTTGAGCATGTAGGTGATGCGTCGTCGAAACATGTTTGTGGGTTAGATTAACAACCGCACCTGTTCGCATTTGGCATGCAAAAGCCAATTCTTGATCTACCCACTTCACACGCTGACCCACATGGGATTGACGATTGGGGTGTTGTGGTTTGTAACCTGCACCGCTAACTCCTCGAAGCGCCTTCATCATGGCCCGAAAGCCGTTCATTAACGCTATGCATTAACTATGTGCTGCTATTCACCCATCAAAAATGCCGACTTACGCGCAGCATTCATGATGCGGATGTGGCGCCCACACTTTGTGATTGCCGGCTCAATTGCAGGTGGGTCATCCTTAATCTCTAGCAGACGAGCTCTCATATTTTCGACTACTTGTGTAAAAGATTGGTTGATATTTTTAGTTGTCATCTGAAACAATCGAGAAATTGTTTACAATCATATACTTCAGTTAAAAGTAGTCAAAATCTGTAAGAATAGCAGTTAAGTGGTGGCTAATCGGTGGTTAAGCGACGGCTAATGTATTATCGAGTGAAAAGTATAAATTTAATTAAAATTTCAGTATTGGTATAAACGTCCTACAGTTAAGATTGGGGTACTGTTACATTGTACTAGTGTGTATATATATATATAAAACTTATAAATAAATTGTTTTCTATTTTCATCATAAATATTTTCCTAAAAACGTATATATATATATATATATATATATGTATATATATATATATATATATATATTTTCTAAGTGGATAACGGGATGATAAGTCGATGTGTTGAATGGAATTTTATTTAAAAAACAAACATAGCTGAACTATTTTTTTTAATAAAATGCGACGTTTCGCCAATGTTTATTGGCATCCTCAGGCAAATATTGTAGAAAAGCTACGGAGGCGGTGGTGAGCTTAATGCTCATCGTCCACATTGTTGACACAAAATTGTTATGTTATATTTTGTGTCAACAATGTGGACGATGAGCATTAAGCTCACCACCGCCTCCGTAGCTTTTCTACAATATTTGCCTGAGGATGCCAATAAACATTGGCGAAACGTCGCATTTTATTAAAAAAAAAATAGTTCAGCTATGTTTGTTTTTTAAATAAAATTCCATTCAACACATCGACTTATCATCCCGTTATCCACTTAGAAAATAAATACTAGAAGTCGTGATCAATCAAACTATATATATATATATATATATATATATATATATATATATATATATATATATAAATATATATATATATATAATATGCAGTAAATTGGCACTATTAAATGATTATTTTTATATAGCAAATTCCACTATCATATAAACTCCTTATTAAGCGCAACTTCCGCTCTAGTAAATACTAATATTTAATATTAATTAATAATTCTAATAAATTTATAATTTCTAATTTTGATATTGGACCCTAAATAAACTTTAATAATTTTGGAAATATGTGGCTGGCAAAAAATTTTGAATTTTTAAGTTATCTCTCCCCGTTTAAAAGATGAGTTTGCGTGACCTTGCTTGATTGATAGGTAGCTCACACAAAAGCTTCTGGTTATTGACGATTTTTCCGAAGAATGGTAACGTGTTCATCCGCAGTAAATAAATGTTCTGAAGAATGGTAAGGTTACCATCCGAAGCAAAAATTCAACTTACCTTTTGATTTTCGATGAAATTTTCGTAAAACACAAGATAGCACAAGTTTCAGTTGACACAAAGACGCTCTCAAGCACAAGTCACTGATGTCGCAAAGACGGTCGATGACTGAATGATTTTCAATCATTTCCCGTATTTATAGCTTTCCGCAAAAATTTATCAACCAATCAGCGTTAAGATAATTAGTTTGGTATCAGAGGGTACTCAAATATCAGTTAAAATAGTCGATTTTATGCGCGTTTTACATAAGAATCAATGTTCATTTGGATAAACCTACGAATAAGTCGCACTTTCCCATAAGAATACATGTAAATCGAGACACAGCCTTGAACATTTCCTGTAGTACCTTACGAGTCGATTTTGATGGACGGAATGTTGTGCGATAGCGATTTTATAATTTACAATAAAAATCAACATGAAAAATTTCTACATTGCCTCATTTACTATAAACCACAAGTCGATTTTGTTGTGATGATTTTTTCACGCATAACAATATATGTAACATAAAAATAATTTGTATCGGATTCTAATGGTAAACCGCAAGTTGGTTTTGATGCGATTTTTTTCGTGTATAACAAAATATGAATATATGCAAATAATTTCGAGCTGTTTCCTATATTTGCAAGTCGATTTTTGATAAACAGGATATTCTGCGATAGCGATTTTCTATAATTCATATCAGTCGACAAAAATCTGTCTATGTTGGAAAATCGACAATTTTCTACATCATCTTACTATCTCATCATTGTATAAACCCATTTGTTTATAAATCCATAATCATTCATTTTTAATATCAATATTAAGATACCAAATTTCGTCGTTTGGAAGAAGGGTACGTGCACCCTCTCATTTTTAATGTTTTATACCATTTTTAATATCATTATTAAATTATAAAATCGACTTGTGTGACCGATAAGCGGCTGCGACAATGACGTCACCTACTCAACGCAGAAGCGCGGACTCATCTGTTGGACAGCGACACCTTTGCGCGGTATCTCGGTTAGGGGTGGTCCTACCCCAAATCTAATACAATTTTTGAAATTTCAAACCTCCCATTTGACTAACCCCCTAATTATTCCCGCCGCTTTGGCCATCTCGTTATATTTGGTGTCGCCCGACAGCAGTATTCACTATCACATGTCGAGTTGAGCTGCTAGACTAAAAGTAAAGTATTTCGAGACCCCCATGTAAACCTTATGGGATTTTGAGCCAGAACGAACATCTATCTACTCAGATATTATAGAAACGATAGAAAGTAAGTCATAACAGTGAAAAGGACCGTGTTAGCAAATTAGTTATGATAATTGTTAGTCATGTGTTCTGAATGAGAAGTATTAAACTATAGTCCCTGAGTACTGTCTCTGATATTGAAAAAGGTAAATGTTACGTATAGTCCCGGTTCACCGAATTCAACCAAATATGTTTTTTTGGGTTCTAAGTGAGTAGATTTTACTAAAATTACAAAAAATTTGCCTCGCTCTCGTCGTTAAACAATTTTAAACAACAATTAAAAATACGTTTTTGACACATTATTAGGCAATTTTTGTTACAACGCTGCTTAAAGTGCAGTGTGTATTTATACATAAACGCCTATACTCATTCTATTTAGCAAGTATGGTTCACATAATAAAAATATTGTGCAAATCGGAATGAATTTACTAATTATAATTTAAATAAAATTACGTGATTTTTGACAAAATAATGCGAAAATTTTATTTTTCATTTTTTTACGGGCCAGGGTGAGGTTTGCCCAGTCGCGCGCGCGACTGGGCAAACCTCACCCTGGCCCGTAAAAAAATGAAAAATAAAATTTTCGCATCATTCTGTCAAAAAAAATAATAAAAAGTGATGGGGCTAAGTAGAGGAGCTAAGCGGGAACGAAGCCAATTTCTTATGGGCATTTACATGGGGTCCAAAATCGCCCGTTTGACTCCATCTTGGATTTCTGACATCCGGTTGGGCACGGCCATCTGGGCGTGTCAAAGGAAGTGGGCGCTGGGTTGACCTTGGGATTTGGGGATCCGGTCGGGGCCATCTGGGCATGTGAAAGAGGGCGCCGCCTGTGGCGCCCTTCTGTGTGCAAAGTGTGCAGTACCGCCATAAGAGTGTGTGAGTGCGAGGGGTGCGCGAAAACTCGGAAAGAGTGGGATGGAGAATGAGTGCACGTCAGCGCCGCGGTGTCAGAAAAAGTAAGTTGGGATGGATGACGTAATAGAAATTTTGCTTGTCGAGACATGTCAAATTTTTTTAATTATGGTGAGTCATCGATGAAAGATAAGAGTTGTGTACCGGAAGTAGCAAGTGTGATAAGGATTAATGTACCGGAAGTGCATCCGGTGAGATAATGGGTGTGTGCTTAATTGGAAAGATAAGGATTAATGTACCGGAAGTGCATCCTGTTGAAAAGTGTTGTGTATCGGAAGTGGATTTTGTAAAAGTCGAGCGTGTTGAGACTTGTCTAAAATGCTAATTGAGGTGTGGAAAAATATTATTGGGATGACGTCATGCAGACAAGGACGTAAGTAGTTTATTGAAATTGAGCGTGTTGAGACTTGTCGAAAAATGCTAATTGGGGTGAAGTAATTAGAAGATAAGGATTTAGGAGTATTTGATTGGATGAAACAAGTCACGTGACGTTTTGCAATTTATAATTTAGTATAAAAACAAGGATCAGAGGGTTCAAAATCAGTCTAGTACAACCCTCGAGAGTACATTACTACTTTATCATCATGGCTACAATTTCAAACGTTGCTGACGGTATGGTCCGAATAATGGAACAATTTATGGCGCAAAAAGAGACTGATATGGGTGTGATAGAAGAATGGATCAAGCACTGCTCTAAACAAATTCGTATTTTAAATACGGCGTTAAAGGCGGAGACGTCTATGGGAGTACAGCAAAAGATATTGTCGACAATCAGTAAAATGAAGACATACCGGACTTTGTTGAGAGTACCTGCAAGAGCCGGAGGCAGCATTTCAATTCGCAGTAGGACTCACGCTAATTGGGCAAGTGAGGCGGTAAAGTGGGAAGATTCGAAATCTGCGTTTGACGGAAGAATTAGAACAGCAGTTTTAACCAATATAAAACACAGGGAGCCAACAACATATTTTAAAGATTGTGAAATTTTGTTTGTAAGAAGGATAAGACTAGCGTTGAAGAAGGAGCCGTTTTATAAAATAAATACAGTATTTTGTGGTAAATTTGTGAAAACCAGTCAAGACGGAATCGTGGAAGATTTCAAGTACATAAACACAAAAAATGCGGTGGTTGATCGAGACTGTGAATTAAATGAGTGGTTTGTAGAGAATATATCTGACGTGCTATTGCGCAAGTTGGAAGAATTTCAAGAACGAGACAGCGGGTGGGCATTGTCAGCGATTATTAATTTGAGTATCAATATTAATAAATTTAATCCGCTGAGAGGTTCATAATACTTGGATTTACCACAGAGGAAATCATCTTGTCAACACAGAAAAATGATCGATATAGTCTAATTTATATATTTATTTTATTATTTTTATCAATATATCGAAAAATGTATGTATACGTTTCAGTTATTTTTAACTACCTCCTTTTCAATATTTAGGTTCTGTAAAAGGAAGGGAGAAAAAAGCATATAAATATTTATTAAAGAAGATATGGTATTAATACAACAACATTTTTATGGGCGCATACATTACCTGAGTCACCCAAGGGCGCTCGGCCGGCTATGCCTCCTTATCAGTTCTTATCAGCAGTATGATCATTTGTAACGGAGATTCTCCGGGAGTGCGACTGCATGAAAGAGTGGGATGCAAAATAAGAATAAAATTTGCTGACTCAAGTTATGAAACAAATCGAGAGAGAAGCAAGGACGCGTCTGTACAAGGAAATATCGGAATGTGCTGCGTATGCAAAATTACACACTATCTGTATTTTTATCTATTACATGCGTTTACAGGGTATACATTTGAAACATCATGTATTACATCTTTAACAGAATTGATTAATAAACAAATAATAAGTAATAAAATAATTGAGATTAAATTGTAAGTATTAATAGTATTTGTTTCTGATTATTGCACAGTTTAAAATAATTGAAAAATTCACACCACCCGCAACACACAACAACACCTGTGAAAAGAAAAGAAAAAACTGATGATGGTCTAAAGGTCGAAACCGGTCTTAATATATAAAAGTAAAATCAGCTCAATAAAGTATAAATTTTTTATTAAAATACCCTAACCTCAATGTAAGTATTAACTTATTTATTGATAAGAGCGAGACAGCGGGTGGGCATTGTTAACGTATAAAGCGGATGGAGGCTAAAATGTAGAAGTAAAAAGTGGATGGAGACTAACAAAATTCACGGTGAGAGGGGAAACAAGAAAAGGAAAAGGTAACAAGTATATTTTTATATATATATATATTAATAATCATATATATATTAATAAATAGATTGGCTGAAAGACCACGGTCGATAGCCAGTTTAACAAGAGTGCTATTGTAATTATCTGTTTGATTAATTTTTCTTTTATGTATGTAATTTTTTGTTAAATAAATATGACTAATAATAATAAATAGATAATACCAAAAGGGCACTATGCTATGCTGTGTTGTGTACAATGGGGTAAAAGGGGCTAAGACAAAGTAACTAGTGAAGGATGACGTCATGGTCGCACGGGCATAACAAATAATTGAAGTTTTGCAGGTTGAAACTTTTCAAAAAATATTAATTGAGATGACGTAATGTTCAAGCGATAATAGGTTTTGAACAGAAAGTATGTTATGAAAAAAAAATTCACATGTAAAGACAAAACAAAAATTGCTGACTGAATAGGTTTTGAAAATAAGTTATAAGAAAAAAAGTTGCATGTTGAGACTTGTCGAAAAAAGTTTTTAAACATTATATATAACGTAATATTAAATTAATTAAAAAAAAAAAAAAAAAAAAAAAAAAAGCATTATCGTAGTGCCAACCTCTCTTACAAAAGCAAAACAAGCAAAGCATGTAAACTTCCTCTTAATTCAAGATAGATACGATATTGAAAATAGCCAAACAGACGATGTCTGCAAAACTTATTATTATTACGTCTGGATAAAAAAATTGTCAAGACTGGTGTCAAATCAATCGGACAAAAATAAATACAAAAAGTACTTTTGTGATTGGTGTCTTCCACAACGAAGAGAAGTTAGAAAAACATCTAGAAGACTGCAAACAGATAAATGAATATAAGGTGACTTTTAAAAAGAAAGGAAACATTTAATTTCAAAATTTTGGAAACATAGAAAGATGTCCATTTATAGTATACACAGATTTTGAAAGCATATTTAATCCAATTAACATTAAAATGGAAGACAGGAGCACCAAGTACCAGCTGCACGAAGCACATAGCGTGGGCTATTATTTTAAATGTACCTATGACGACACTGTATCCGTTTACCATAGTTATAGAAGACCCAGTTGCGCCGAATGGTTTGCAGAACAATTGAAGCAGCTAGCCGAAGATGTGGAGACGTATGGCTATCTTGAACATTTCAAAGACTTTGTTGTACGAGTTCTACTACAAGTACATAAAAAACAAGTACGAAGTCAATGCTCGACTCTGTTACACCAACAACGACTCCCTTATTTATGAGATTGCAACGGATGATGTATACAGCGACGTCAAGCAGGATATTCATCGTTTTGTTACCTATGAATACGCACGGAACAAAGCGTATGGGATTCCTTTATTAAACAAGAAGATTACGGGGCTAATGAAGGATGAAAATCACGGCCAAATTATGACGGAGTTTGTGGGGTTGCGAGCAAAAATGTATGCTTGTAAGGTTGGTACCTGCTGTGATGCAAGTAACCAAGAAGTCTAAAGGTATAAAATCATACGTGGTGAAATCTCACATTACGTTTGACGATTACCTGCGGTGTTTGAACGGAGGTATAGAAATGACTCATCAACAACTTTCCATAAGGTCAATAAACCACACTATATATTCAATAAATCAGAAAAAATTATCTCTAAGCCCTCACGACAACAAAAGATATTTGATTCCGGGATGTTTTGAGACTCTACCTTGGGGACATTATGCAATAATGGAGAGTTAAGTGACGTTAAGAAAATATGGTGGGGATAACAAGTAAAATAAGAAGAAATAACAGAAATATTCGATCAAATTGAGGATCCCATCGACGAGATGTTTAGAAACTTGGACGCCAGAATCAAGAAAGAAACCATCATGTTGGAAGGATCTACTTACCCCTTAAGCATGTCGATGACAAAATATGTGTCTGTCGACATCAGTCCTGCATTGGGCTTTCAGCCCACCGTAAAAATCTGGGGTGCTCGAGGCTAGCTGGTGATGCCCGTCGAAGAATGGATTGAGTTTTTAAGTATTGATCCGACAACTATGGAAATTGGCCGCCCTGAGATGTTTGAAGCGGATACTAGCATCGAGAGGATTCAGTACAAGGATTTCGAGGTGTTTAACGTGGAATGCAGAAATTTTAAAGTCATTTTATCTCAGTCTACATTAAATAACTTAACTCAGTTGAGACAGGTGATTGGATGTAAGCTGGATCTTGTACAAATGTTAAAGTTTAAGGAGTATTATAATGGAATGATGCGTTCATACCTGAAGGTGAAGGGGGACTTGTATTCCAACATAACATCATAAATGTACGCAAATCAGAATACAGAAAATATTTTGTTAATGAACAAATGTTTATATTTCCATTTTAAGCAGATGAATTACGATTTTGAAGTAATGAAAATATTGTAATATATAAAAAACTATATTAATTTTAATAAATATGTTATTAGTATAATCTTGTGTTTGTTTCCCTCACCACTTTAGCAGTATTTAGTTGGGACATATAAAAGATTAGAGCAATGACGGTACAAGAAAATTATAATTGTGCTGAAGTAATTAGAATATAAGGATTTAGATGCATTTGATTGGAGGAAACTACTGACGTTTTGCAATTTATAACCTTGTATAAAAACAATTAGAGGGTTCAAAATCAGTCTAGTACAACCTTCGGGAGTACACTACTACTTTATCATCATGGCTACAATTTCAAACGTTGCTGACGGTATAGTCCGATTAATGGAAAAATTTACGACGAACCGCTATACCGCTATAGCGCTATACCGCTATAGCGCTATACCGCTATACCCCTATACCGCTATACCGCTATAGCGCTATACCGCTATACCGCTATACCGCTATAGCGCTATACCGGTATACCGCTATACCGCTATACCGCTATAGCGCTATACCGCTATACCGCTATACCGCTATACCGCTATACCCCTATAGCGCTATAGCGGTATAGGGGTATAGCGGTATAGCGATATAGCGCTATAGCGGTATAGCGGTATAGCGCTATAGCGGTATAGCGCTATATCGCTATAGCGGTATAGCGGTATAGGGGTATAGCGGTATAGCGATATAGCGCTATAGCGGTATAGCGCTATACCGCTATAGCGCTATACCGCTATACCGCTATAGCGCTATAGCGGTATAGCGCTATAGCGCTATAGCGCTATAGCGGTATAGGGGTATAGCGGTATAGCGGTATAGCGGTATAGCGGTTCGTCGTAAATTTTTCCATTAATCGGACTATACCGTCAGCAACGTTTGAAATTGTAGCCATGATGATAAAGTAGTAGTGTACTCCCGAAGGTTGTACTAGACTGATTTTGAACCCTCTAATTGTTTTTATACAAGGTTATAAATTGCAAAACGTCAGTAGTTTCCTCCAATCAAATGCATCTAAATCCTTATATTCTAATTACTTCAGCACAATTATAATTTTCTTGTACCGTCATTGCTCTAATCTTTTATATGTCCCAACTAAATACTGCTAAAGTGGTGAGGGAAACAAACACAAGATTATACTAATAACATATTTATTAAAATTAATATAGTTTTTTATATATTACAATATTTTCATTACTTCAAAATCGTAATTCATCTGCTTAAAATGGAAATATAAACATTTGTTCATTAACAAAATATTTTCTGTATTCTGATTTGCGTACATTTATGATGTTATGTTGGAATACAAGTCCCCCTTCACCTTCAGGTATGAACGCATCATTCCATTATAATACTCCTTAAACTTTAACATTTGTACAAGATCCAGCTTACATCCAATCACCTGTCTCAACTGAGTTAAGTTATTTAATGTAGACTGAGATAAAATGACTTTAAAATTTCTGCATTCCACGTTAAACACCTCGAAATCCTTGTACTGAATCCTCTCGATGCTAGTATCCGCTTCAAACATCTCAGGGCGGCCAATTTCCATAGTTGTCGGATCAATACTTAAAAACTCAATCCATTCTTCGACGGGCATCACCAGCTAGCCTCGAGCACCCCAGATTTTTACGGTGGGCTGAAAGCCCAATGCAGGACTGATGTCGACAGACACATATTTTGTCATCGACATGCTTAAGGGGTAAGTAGATCCTTCCAACATGATGGTTTCTTTCTTGATTCTGGCGTCCAAGTTTCTAAACATCTCGTCGATGGGATCCTCAATTTGATCGAATATTTCTGTTATTTCTTCTTATTTTACTTGTTATCCCCACCATATTTTCTTAACGTCACTTAACTCTCCATTATTGCATAATGTCCCCAAGGTAGAGTCTCAAAACATCCCGGAATCAAATATCTTTTGTTGTCGTGAGGGCTTAGAGATAATTTTTTCTGATTTATTGAATATATAGTGTGGTTTATTGACCTTATGGAAAGTTGTTGATGAGTCATTTCTATACCTCCGTTCAAACACCGCAGGTAATCGTCAAACGTAATGTGAGATTTCACCACGTATGATTTTATACCTTTAGACTTCTTGGTTACTTGCATCACAGCAGGTACCAACCTTACAAGCATACATTTTTGCTCGCAACCCCACAAACTCCGTCATAATTTGGCCGTGATTTTCATCCTTCATTAGCCCCGTAATCTTCTTGTTTAATAAAGGAATCCCATACGCTTTGTTCCGTGCGTATTCATAGGTAACAAAACGATGAATATCCTGCTTGACGTCGCTGTATACATCATCCGTTGCAATCTCATAAATAAGGGAGTCGTTGTTGGTGTAACAGAGTCGAGCATTGACTTCGTACTTGTTTTTTATGTACTTGTAGTAGAACTCGTACAACAAAGTCTTTGAAATGTTCAAGATAGCCATACGTCTCCACATCTTCGGCTAGCTGCTTCAATTGTTCTGCAAACCATTCGGCGCAACTGGGTCTTCTATAACTATGGTAAACGGATACAGTGTCGTCATAGGTACATTTAAAATAATAGCCCACGCTATGTGCTTCGTGCAGCTGGTACTTGGTGCTCCTGTCTTCCATTTTAATGTTAATTGGATTAAATATGCTTTCAAAATCTGTGTATACTATAAATGGACATCTTTCTATGTTTCCAAAATTTTGAAATTAAATGTTTCCTTTCTTTTTAAAAGTCACCTTATATTCATTTATCTGTTTGCAGTCTTCTAGATGTTTTTCTAACTTCTCTTCGTTGTGGAAGACACCAATCACAAAAGTACTTTTTGTATTTATTTTTGTCCGATTGATTTGACACCAGTCTTGACAATTTTTTTATCCAGACGTAATAATAATAAGTTTTGCAGACATCGTCTGTTTGGCTATTTTCAATATCGTATCTATCTTGAATTAAGAGGAAGTTTACATGCTTTGCTTGTTTTGCTTTTGTAAGAGAGGTTGGCACTACGATAATGCTTTTTTTTTTTTTTTTTTTTTTTTTTTAATTAATTTAATATTACGTTATATATAATGTTTAAAAACTTTTTTCGACAAGTCTCAACATGCAACTTTTTTTCTTATAACTTATTTTCAAAACCTATTCAGTCAGCAATTTTTGTTTTGTCTTTACATGTGAATTTTTTTTTCATAACATACTTTCTGTTCAAAACCTATTATCGCTTGAACATTACGTCATCTCAATTAATATTTTTTGAAAAGTTTCAACCTGCAAAACTTCAATTATTTGTTATGCCCGTGCGACCATGACGTCATCCTTCACTAGTTACTTTGTCTTAGCCCCTTTTACCCCATTGTACACAACACAGCATAGCATAGTGCCCTTTTGGTATTATCTATTTATTATTATTAGTCATATTTATTTAACAAAAAATTACATACATAAAAGAAAAATTAATCAAACAGATAATTACAATAGCACTCTTGTTAAACTGGCTATCGACCGTGGTCTTTCAGCCAATCTATTTATTAATATATATATGATTATTAATATATATATATATAAAAATATACTTGTTACCTTTTCCTTTTCTTGTTTCCCCTCTCACCGTGAATTTTGTTAGTCTCCATCCACTTTTTACTTCTACATTTTAGCCTCCATCCGCTTTATACGTTAACAATGCCCACCCGCTGTCTCGCTCTTATCAATAAATAAGTTAATACTTACATTGAGGTTAGGGTATTTTAATAAAAAATTTATACTTTATTGAGCTGATTTTACTTTTATATATTAAGACCGGTTTCGACCTTTAGACCATCATCAGTTTTTTCTTTTCTTTTCACAGGTGTTGTTGTGTGTTGCGGGTGGTGTGAATTTTTCAATTATTTTAAACTGTGCAATAATCAGAAACAAATACTATTAATACTTACAATTTAATCTCAATTATTTTATTACTTATTATTTGTTTATTAATCAATTCTGTTAAAGATGTAATACATGATGTTTCAAATGTATACCCTGTAAACGCATGTAATAGATAAAAATACAGATAGTGTGTAATTTTGCATACGCAGCACATTCCGATATTTCCTTGTACAGACGCGTCCTTGCTTCTCTCTCGATTTGTTTCATAACTTGAGTCAGCAAATTTTATTCTTATTTTGCATCCCACTCTTTCATGCAGTCGCACTCCCGGAGAATCTCCGTTACAAATGATCATACTGCTGATAAGAACTGATAAGGAGGCATAGCCGGCCGAGCGCCCTTGGGTGACTCAGGTAATGTATGCGCCCATAAAAATGTTGTTGTATTAATACCATATCTTCTTTAATAAATATTTATATGCTTTTTTCTCCCTTCCTTTTACAGAACCTAAATATTGAAAAGGAGGTAGTTAAAAATAACTGAAACGTATACATACATTTTTCGATATATTGATAAAAATAATAAAATAAATATATAAATTAGACTATATCGATCATTTTTCTGTGTTGACAAGATGATTTCCTCTGTGGTAAATCCAAGTATTATGAACCTCTCAGCGGATTAAATTTATTAATATTGATACTCAAATTAATAATCGCTGACAATGCCCACCCGCTGTCTCGTTCTTGAAATTCTTCCAACTTGCGCAATAGCACGTCAGATATATTCTCTACAAACCACTCATTTAATTCACAGTCTCGATCAACCACCGCATTTTTTGTGTTTATGTACTTGAAATCTTCCACGATTCCGTCTTGACTGGTTTTCACAAATTTACCACAAAATACTGTATTTATTTTATAAAACGGCTCCTTCTTCAACGCTAGTCTTATCCTTCTTACAAACAAAATTTCACAATCTTTAAAATATGTTGTTGGCTCCCTGTGTTTTATATTGGTTAAAACTGCTGTTCTAATTCTTCCGTCAAACGCAGATTTCGAATCTTCCCACTTTACCGCCTCACTTGCCCAATTAGCGTGAGTCCTACTGCGAATTGAAATGCTGCCTCCGGCTCTTGCAGGTACTCTCAACAAAGTCCGGTATGTCTTCATTTTACTGATTGTCGACAATATCTTTTGCTGTACTCCCATAGACGTCTCCGCCTTTAACGCCGTATTTAAAATACGAATTTGTTTAGAGCAGTGCTTGATCCATTCTTCTATCACACCCATATCAGTCTCTTTTTGCGCCATAAATTGTTCCATTATTCGGACCATACCGTCAGCAACGTTTGAAATTGTAGCCATGATGATAAAGTAGTAATGTACTCTCGAGGGTTGTACTAGACTGATTTTGAACCCTCTGATCCTTGTTTTTATACTAAATTATAAATTGCAAAACGTCACGTGACTTGTTTCATCCAATCAAATACTCCTAAATCCTTATCTTCTAATTACTTCACCCCAATTAGCATTTTTCGACAAGTCTCAACACGCTCAATTTCAATAAACTACTTACGTCCTTGTCTGCATGACGTCATCCCAATAATATTTTTCCACACCTCAATTAGCATTTTAGACAAGTCTCAACACGCTCGACTTTTACAAAATCCACTTCCGATACACAACACTTTTCAACAGGATGCACTTCCGGTACATTAATCCTTATCTTTCCAATTAAGCACACACCCATTATCTCACCGGATGCACTTCCGGTACATTAATCCTTATCACACTTGCTACTTCCGGTACACAACTCTTATCTTTCATCGATGACTCACCATAATTAAAAAAATTTGACATGTCTCGACAAGCAAAATTTCTATTACGTCATCCATCCCAACTTACTTTTTCTGACACCGCGGCGCTGACGTGCACTCATTCTCCATCCCACTCTTTCCGAGTTTTCGCGCACCCCTCGCACTCACACACTCTTATGGCGGTACTGCACACTTTGCACACAGAAGGGCGCCACAGGCGGCGCCCTCTTTCACATGCCCAGATGGCCCCGACCGGATCCCCAAATCCCAAGGTCAACCCAGCGCCCACTTCCTTTGACACGCCCAGATGGCCGTGCCCAACCGGATGTCAGAAATCCAAGATGGAGTCAAACGGGCGATTTTGGACCCCATGTAAATGCCCATAAGAAATTGGCTTCGTTCCCGCTTAGCTCCTCTACTGGGCTAAAATCAAATTAAGTATTTAATAAAATTTTAATTTTTTATAAGTAGTAAATTCATTCCGATTTGCACAATTATATTTTTATTATGTGAACCATACTTGCTAAATAGAATGAGTATAGGCGTTTATGTACAAATACACACTGCACTTTAAGCAGCTATGTAACAAAAGTTGCCTAATAATGTGTCAAAATCGTATTTTTAATTTTTGTTTAAAATTGTTTAACAAAGAGAGCGAGGCAAATTTTTTGTAATTTTAGTTAAATATACACTCATACTTGTCATTACTAAATTTAGAATCACAGAATTAAACTGACACTTGCGCATATTATTAACTTATCATAGAACTTAAATCTATGAAATTATCTTGCACGATCATGTAGTAGAACAAACAAAAAAGTTGCAATTCAGAAATCTTTCTTTCTGCTGTAGTAAGTTTGCGTTCGTGTCAACAAATATACTATTGGCAAAAGAGCTGAACTTTGAGATACACCAGTATTTATGATTTTGAGGCCAGAGTTAAAACTATCAATTTTAACTATTCTTTTTTTGTCAAAGAAACTATTAATAAAACTTACAGATTTGTGATAACTATACAATAAAGTACAATAAAGCTTGTTAATCAAATTTAAATGCTATACTATACAAGTACCAAATGCTTTAAAAATGTTTAAAACTACTGCATTTTTTAACATTTTTGTCTAAAGTAGAATTCTATTTGTGAGTAACGTATGTCAGAAAATCTGCTGTCACACGTTTTGATTAAAAACTGTATTGAGTATATAAAAAAAACTTATTTTGTTCTAAGAACTTGACTCTGAAGAACGTAATATATAGTATTTTGTATAACAAGAGTGGATAGTATGCTCATATTGATACGTGCAAAATGAACATTCCATTTGAGTTGTACAACTTACTTTTTCTAAAAAAACCAAAAAATTATTTTAAAACTTTTAATTCAATATTTAACATTATTGTATATTGAAATAAATTCAGCTTATGTCATGGTACGTTCACTCCCTTATAACCAGCTGATTCCTTATTAAAGAAAGGTCAGTAACCCTCACTACGCGGCGTTTCAGTCTTTAAAATTGGCTGCATGAGTGAGAAACTGTTGTATAGAGTTTTCCAATCAGAAGTTTTATTTTGAATAGCAGGCAGAGTATTTAGGAAGCTGTCAATTTTGAAGCTATTATCTTTTGACATTTGACAAGTAAAAACTACGCCATTATTAAAATTGGAACAATACACGCTTCAACAATGCATTGAATTTATTAAAACTTACTACAAAAATGTTGCATTTTTTTTGCAAAACTAAAGCACTTATTGGTCGTCGTAAAGCACCTTCTCGGCCGGCAATTTTAAACCTGGTGTAAAAATTTAAAGTGTTGGGACAAGTTTTGATGTAAAAAATCAAAACCGTGTGCATCGCTCAAGAAAACATGAGAATATTGCTGATGTAGCCCGTAGTGTTAAAGATAACCCAGGTTTGTCGATTTGTCGTTGATCTTTGGAATAAAACATTCCGCAAACGACATTACACCGTATTTTGCATAAAGATGTAAGTCTCAAGACTTTTAAAGTTCGGTTAACACAAGAACTCAAGCCGGTCGATTACCATAAACCTCGTATCTTCGCTGATTGGGTCTCTTAAATGCATCAAAATAATCTAGAATTTTATCAAAAAATCATTTTCAGTGATGAGGCCCATTTTCACCTTGTAGGCTACGTTAATAAGCAGCATTGTTGCATTTAGGGCTTAGAAAATCCAAGAATGTTTGTTGAAATTTTTTTGCATTTTTAACGTGTCACAGTTTGGTGCGGTTTTGTGGCTGGCGCTGTGATTAGACCAACTTTTTTAAAAAATGAGGTTGTTGCAACTGTTACGGTGAATGGATAGCGCTACCGAGCTATGAATAATAATTTTTTATGGCCGGAATTGGAAGATATTGATGTGAACAACGTTTATCTTTAACAAGACAGCGCTACGTGCCACACAAGCAACAAAACAATCTCAATTTTGCAAAAAAAAATTCCTGACTGTGTTATTTCTTGAAGAGATGATCACAACCACCAAAATCTTGTAATTTAACACTTTTAAACTTTTTTGTTTGGGGCCACGTGAAAGATAAGGTTTATGCTAATGCTCTACAATTCAAGACCTTAAAGATGAAATTTGTGAAGTTATTGCGGACATACAGCCGCAAATGTGCAAATTGGTCATAAAAAATTTTATGAAAAGAATGTAGTACTGCAACCGTAACCGTAGCGGCCATTTGACTGATATTGTTTTTAAATGTTAATGGCATACTTTCTTCTTTACAATGAATAAAACATTTATTAATTTTTCTTAAAAAATACCTGTTTTTTTTTTCATATATCAAAATGAAACCTCATATTGGAAAACTCTATATATATACCTGTCACTGTCGGTTCTACTCTATAGTTCCATTTAATTTTCTTTCATTATTTGTACATGGAATTTCTTAAGGTTCAATAGACACCATTTTTAAAATATGTTAACGACTGGAGAAGTGGTACTTACTGTATGCGAATGATACTACTTTTTTTGTACAGTAAAATTACTTGAAGCTACTACTACCTGAAAAAGTTAAGTGGTGAAAAAATTTCAGAATGTATGTGCTGTAATAAGCCATGTTTAACTTCTACTACAACGGAAGATTTAATTTTTTACAATCTTGCTAATAACACTAAATTCTTAAGATTGCATGCAGTTTGATTCTAAACTAGATTGAAATGTTCATATCAATCACTTAAAAACATCATATTTTGCAAGTTGTCATTATTGTCTTATTGTTTATTGTTTGTTGTATTGAGACTCAACAGTAAAGCATAGAATACTTGAGTTGCAAAAAAACACTAAGAATCTTAACACATTTAAAATATATAGAATGTTGTAAACATTAGTACAAGCAACTATAGTATATAGTGTTTTAATAGGCTTTAGCAACCCGCCGCTTTTAGCAGCACGAATAAGCAAAGCCTTTTTCTTGCCTGCATTTGCTCATTATCATCTTATTTTAGTTCATTACACTCATTCACCTAATGATTTCAATTTCAGGTTCCTATTTCATTTTTACAAATCTCACAATATTTATATTCTGCATCCAATATTTATTACTATTATCTTCCTACCTAAGACTTGCAATCAATTGTTGATTATCTTCTAATTAATTTTTATGCAAATAGGTTGGTAATTTATTATATTCTTTAATATATTTGTGTTTGGAGTTGTATCTGCTACCATCATTTTTTTTTTGCTTATCTTGCTGTTGTACTTCTTCTAGTCTGTTCAATAATTTTTTGTCTACATTTTTACCTATTTTTCTACTCTCTTTTATTTTTTATTGCTGACATTCTACCTCTTTTATACAAGTTTTTTCTTTCTATACTAAAATTTGTCGCACATACACTTCCTTTCTTTTACATTTCTACAAACTTTATTATTTCTTTTACTCACTATTTTTTCTTTAAAAAAACTTGATTTTAATTTTAACAGTTTTAGTTCTGCTCACCAGCTAACTGACTCACAGTAGGTTTTCTGCAAAACTTTATAGCTAGGTGTTAAAAGCTCTACTTCTAATGCTCGCTTTAAAAATTTTAGTTTTTTTATCAACTGCACTTTTTTACACTCCAGTTTTCTGCTTCATATAACATAACACTTTTAATACATGCATTTCAAACAACCATTTTTAATTTAAAACAATTCTAAATTATTATTTTTAATATAATCATATATCTTTTAGCTGCTACCCATGCTTTCTTACTTACAAATTGATAATGTTCTCTATTAGACCTATCACTGGCAAACTGAAATCCTAAATTCTTAAACACTTTTATTTGTTTAATCAATTAACCTTTTATCTTAAACGTTTCTGTTTTGCTTTTTTTTTTTTTTTTTAAACAGCATCTATATGGTTTTATCAACATTTACTTTTAGTTTCCTTTGTTCAAAAAACTTTCTTACTCTTTTAATCATCTTTTTTATGCTACTACTTGTTGGTGCTGATACAGGTACTGAATTCTGTTTTCTGTCTGTCTCAAAATAAACTAGTTTTTGCATTAGGTTTAATTGATTTTTAAAAGTTTTTAAATGCATTAATTGACGTACGAAAATGTTTCTAGTTATTTAATTATGGTTTTCCAAGACAATTATTAAAAGTTCTGATGTTTATCTTTTTATCAGAACCTTATTTATGTGAAATTTTAAATTAAATACTTTTTATTGCAACTCCAAACATTAATTAGCGATAAAAAATTTGCATTTGGAAACTACTTGCAATTTGATGTCAGTTTTTTTAAAGACGGTTTCTATTCCTTGTACAATTTTATGCAATGACTTTCGTTGCACTTTTAGATTTTATTAGTACTTAGGAACTGTTAGTCCTAAATCTGTTTTTGTTCTTGTTACGTCATCACACCACTTTTTTTTACTAAATAATGTTCTTACTCCGGATCCAATTAAACTAATCTGCATTAGCGGGTCAAAATATTTTAATTTACATAAGTGCTGAATTCTTGGGTAATATTATATTGTAATTATTACGTAGTTTTTTTTTTATTGTCTTTTCTAAATCACAAATTTAATTCAACACAAATTCCATCTCTGATGTTATCTGGATACTAAATCACACAATTTCAAGTAAGTTAAAACTAATAATCGGATTATATGCATTTGCATATTTTAACCATTTTTAGACTTTGTTGCATATTTCATCGTTATTCGTGTTTTTTGCATATTTTACCAATTAAAAACAATTAGTAGATTAATAAACCGTTTTTATTTTTATATATTATTTCAATAATATGATATGCTTATGCATTGTTAAGTTTAGTAATTGATACGACCAATACTTTATAATTTTTTAATTTAAACCAGTTAGTAAATAGTTTTTCTTAGTTAAACCAATACTGAAATATCTCGTTCAATATTGTTTTAAAAATAATACAAAAAAGTTTTAAAACAAATTTTATTTCAAGAACATCAAGCACTGTTAAGACAAATTAAGAATACAAGTGTTAAAGCAATACAAAATAGTATTGTATATATACTAATAATTAGGAAATATTTTATTATTTTACCACGTCTCGAATGTTGACACTTTTACAAGTTTTTAGTTATTTCAAAAATATCACGTTTATAGAATACTGACTCATTTATGTTATAATGATACAACAAACACATAATAAACTTTTATTATATGCATCCAGTGACGCCAACACTGTAATGATTCTAAATAAAGCAATAATAAAATATATTATTATTGTGATTATTTATTTTTTGCATAGTTGTTAGAAATATAGTACTTGTAAGCAAATTTAAATACACAATTTATGCTGCAATGTTTAATATTTTTTTAAAATTATATATGTATATGTAGTGACATGTATTGATCTATTTGGTCATTTTCTGGCTCTATAAAATTAATGTACAAACTGAAAGCAGTAATGCTGATAAAAATATAATTTTTTAAATTAGTAAGTAGAAACCAAAATATAAACTTAATTAATAATTTAAAAACTATTAATAAAATTACAATTTTATTAACGTTTAATCTCGTGAACAAAGGCCGTTATGGCGCATTTTAAACAATTCTTCATATTTAGGATATAGATTATGCAGTTTTATTTTAGGTCATTCTTTCTGTAACATGTTGTATATTTACGATACCAGAGATATTTATCAACTAAATATATGTAGACTTTACATTTATAATAAAGTTTCAACAGATATCGAACAACAAAAGTCATTTTACATGATTTAAAAACAAATTTTAAAAAAATATTTAAATTAATTGGCTGGTCCTATTCTAGAAGACATTTTTTATTGATGTTATTTACAAATTCCTGTATTTATGTTTTAGTTAATGTATTATTTTGTAATGCTATTGGCTTGACTAAAATATTGTGTACTTAATCATTACAATGTCTAATAAAATATAATTATTATATTAAAATTCTGACATTTTTTTCACTACCATCCATGCATATACTAGATACCCGACTCGCGTTTATAAAGTGATGCAAATTATAATACGGCGGCCATTTTGTGTGTGACTTGATAATACTAAACATATATAAAACAGCTTACATTTTATCATTTTTAATTTTTAAACATTTAAAATAAAATATGCACTGTGTGCTATTAACATTGTAAAGTAACTGATAAAACGTTCCTGACAACAATTGGTTAATTGGATCCAAAGATAAAACCAAAAAATGCGTTGGTAGTAAATAATTAATATCTTCTACACTAACTAGTTTTTTTAGATTTTTATTTGTAAATTTTATGTGCGTGTTATCTAGATTACAAGTGATTTTTTATATATGCAATAAACTGAAGCACATTTTTTAATTTAATTACAAACTAAAATAAGTTTTAACAACGTATATATTATATGCATTATGTATATGATAATAACGTTAAAGTTTTGTAAAAGTTTTTTAAAAATTGGTTTGTAAATAAATCAGCGGCAAGCAAAAAAACTAAAAAATATTTAATTTTCAAAATAGCAGTTTTTGTTTTTTTTTGTACGCCACTGTTTGACTTACAAAACTTTTTTTTAAATTTTTTACAAAATTGCTACCATATACGTAATGCATACAATACATACATTGTTAAAACTTATTTTAGTTGGTAATTCCAATGGAGAATTTAATTCAGTATACTGAGCATATAAAAAAATTACTTCCATTGCAGATGGCACGCACAGAACGTGTACAAATAAAAAATTAATTGCACCATATAAATAGCTTATATTTTGTGCTGCTTTACGATTGTTGCCAATTTTTGTACTATTGCTCATTGCTTTAAAAAAAGTTGTGCTAAGTTTATTTTTTTAAGAATTTTCAAATTACTGTACTGCAAAAATCATTGCATAAACAAAATTTAACTAAGATAATAAAACGTTAGTACTACGTGTAATAATGTTGTCCAATAATTTGGCGTAAATTGGTATGTATATTTAAAAGATATCAATTGTTTATTAAAAACATATTTTTGGTTTTAACTTTGGACCAAGTTAACCAATTTTTGTCCAAATTATTTGAATGGTTTCTTTTTATTGTTAATAATAACAAACAATGTATGTATTAAATGTTTAAAACTTTAAAATAATAGAATGTAAGATTTTTTAATAATTGGTCGTATTACTATAAAGTATTAAAATAATTTGCTTTACTATAGAAACGCATCAATCAGGAGTCAGGTATCCAGTTATATATATTCAATGTATGCAGTTATAGGACAACAATCAATTTAAAATATTACATAAATGTAACAAGGGCTTTAAGCTTAATCTACTAAAATTTATAGAAATTATTTAATTCTATAAATATTAAATGGCTACACATATGTAAGTGAATCACTTCTATTTAATATAAAATCTATTATTGTTAATGAAATTGTACCCCTGTTTGTTTTATTTTTTAAATATTGTTTGGGCTAATCATTATTAATCACTTTGACCGCCAGATATAATTCTATGTACTGTTGCATACTGTTTTATTTTTTGTTATGTTTAACTCAAACTATCAAAAATTCTCTGGATGTTAAAAAACTGCCGCTTCTATATGAAGCTCCTATAGAGTCAAACACACGAGAAGACGTAGAACAATTTGTCGCCTTTGAGCCATGCATATATGAATAAGGAAATGCAGATGCAAGTCAAAGCTAGATAATTGTAATATATCAATTCACTAACGGCAGTTATTTCTAGTAATGAGCAGTACAGATATAAACTTAAACAGTCAATTAACCTTAATGGGCAATTGTTCAATGCAAGATATGCAATCTCTATAGACACGTTACATTAATTACTCGTAATATTTTATAACATCATAACATCACAATTGTAACAAAATATTGTACGGCATGATTGCGCGCCACCCGGTATTTTAAGTAATATGACTTAAATTCGCGAGCGAGTTGCGCGCACCCCTTCGGGACACGCCGAATCCGTACGTCCGCGAGACCATGCTAGAAGAGTCTTTTCATGTGCAACCGTTAACCAGCAGTAATCTTACGTTTAATCAACGTAATTAATACAAAAGCCAAGTTGTATCCTGGCTTAATCTTACTAGTCCATTTGACTACAAGAAAATTAGTTAGTTTAGATTTTTGGCGTATTAGCCTAAGAAGACTATTAACGCCAATTCTTTTCTCTAACTACAAAAAATGTAAAATAATATGCTGTAAAATGGCATATTAAAGAATAAAATTAAATAAATAAATAAATAAACAACAAAGATAAAATAAACGTTTACAAACTTTAATGACTATAGCAAAAATGACTAGATAATTCTAACAGTGTTTAGAGAGTAAAAAGTCCTAAACACTGCTGGTTTTTACGATACACAAACAATAATTACAATAAATTAACAATTATATCCATACACCCAATTTGCTCTGTTGAATAAATTTGAGCAGACAATCGACTTCAACGATCTGATCTCCCAAGACAATCGACAAACTGGGTGATAATTCAGACGCAATTCTTTGTTTCAAAAACTGCCGACAATCCAATAAGATATGACGAACAGTTAATGGGACGTTACAAATATCACAAACTGGGGGCACCTCAGATGCCAACAAATGCCTGTGAGTCCATCGACCGATGCAAAGCCACGTGAGGATAATCTCTTTTCTACGTTTCGGCCTGTATGACAAACTCCACGGTGTAGTAACGCTTTTGGTACATTGCAGCTTGTTGTCTTGCATAGCAAACCACTCAGTTTGCCAGCTATACAGCAGCTTTTAATGTAGAAAATTACAAATATTCTTAACGCAAACTTTAAATAAAACATATTCAGCGCTAGTTATTGCAAATTTGGCAAGCGCATCAGCTTTTTCGTTGCCACTAATACCTACGTGACTGGGAATCCAGACAAAGTTAACAGCAACATTTATCTGAGACACTTGAAACAAAATTGAATAAATTTGCCTCAGCAAGTAATGATCAGGATATTGGTCATCTATGGCGTTTAATGCACTCAACTAGTCTGTACATATAACATAATTTGTACCTGCGCTTAGTTGAATGTAGATAAAAGCCTGATACACTTGGCAAGCCAAATGTAAACTGCAGCTCATCTACCAGAAAAGCACAACCCACACCGTCGTTACTTTTTGAGCCATCGGTATAAATCAAAGTGGCACTTACATTCATTGCTCATTCTCGATAATGCAGTAATTAACCTTGGACGTTGAAAAGTCCAAAGAGGATCGCAATAGTAAGACAGTTGATATACATCAGGGAGTTGGAAATTGAGTTCCCAAAGTATACTGCAATTTCTTACAGAAACCGGTTTTTAGGACCGTATCTTGATGTTATATAGATCGTAAAGACTATTATTGTACACGACAGAAAACGTCGGATGCAACGTTTAGCTTTAAGTTTTGCGGCGTACCTAACAATCAAGATTTTACGCCAAAGACAGAGTGATGGTTTAGCTGCCTCACACAAAACACTAGCTATAGGGCTAGTGCGGAATGCGCCAGTTGCTAAACAAATTTCAGTATAGTAAGCAGGATCAACAATACGTAATGTGGATGAAGCTGCGGAAGCATAGATTATTGAACCATAATCTAGTTTTGAGCGCACTAAAGCGCAATGCAAAAGTAGCATTGTTTTCCGATCCGCTTTAAATGACTTTCTACTCAACGACCTGAGCAAGTTTAGTGCCGGGACACATCTTGATCTCAGATTTATTAAATGAGGACGCCAAGTCAGCGCACTGTCAAATGTGACACCGAGAAATCGAGCACTACCCCGTACAGGAATAGGTTTTCCCCTAAGATATAATAAAGGGGCACCGTGTGGGGTTCGCCTTCTACAAAAATGGATAAGCAACGTTTTACTAGTAGAAAAAGTGAATCTATTGTTTTTAGCCCAGTTCAAAATGTGATTGATTGTTAACTGAAGTTGACGTTCTAATGTTGACATGTTTCTCGAGGCACAATAGATAGCTACGTCATCAACATACATACATCCGCTTACCGGATGCTTAATGAACTGACTTATGCCGTTTATTGCTATCATAAATAGTGTCACGCTTAAAATAGACCCTTGAGAAATACCATTCTGTTGCTGACGTATGCCCGATATGCTGTCACCTAAACGTACCTTAAATGAACGGGAAGTTAAAAAGCTTTGTATAAACAATGCCATGCTTCCGCAAGTACCCTATAAATGAAGCGTTTGTAGAACATTGTACTTCCACGTCATGTCATGTGCTTTCGCAATGTCAAAGAATACAGCGACAAGATGTTGATTCTGTACAAAAACATTTTTAATTGCTGTATCCAACCAAACAAGGTGATCAGTTGTAGAACGATGACGCCTTGAACCACATTGTATGTCAGCAATTAAACCTTTTGAATCTAATAACCAAGTAAGACGCTTATTGATCATTCTTTTTAGTAACTTGCATAAGCAGCTAGTTAAAGAGATAGGCCTATAACTTGTCGGGAACTTTTTATCTTTACCAGGTTTAAGTACTGGTACTATGATAGCAAGTTACCACGACTCAGGACAATACCCTGCTGACCATATCCGGTTATACAGTGCCAACAATTAAAGTTTGACAAAGCAACTTAATTGCTTAAGCATAGCATTGTGTATAATTTCCCAAACACTAAACGGTGCGTTATATAATTCATCTTCAGCAGAGACAAATGACAGAACGTTTTTCTCCATGTTAATTTTAATATCTCGGAAATTTTTATCGTAATTATTACCGCTGGAAGCGTCAAAATAAACATCGGCCAGGATATTCAAAATGTCAATAGGATTGGTAATAATTTGATCACCCAACAATAACCTATTAATAGGTAATGATGCGGTTTTTCCCACACCTTCCCGACAAGGATTCTCAAATTAATAAAGGTAACATATTCTGTATTCTGACCATGATTCTCTTTTAGCTTTTCTGCATGTTCTTCGAGCAACAGCTTTGTACCTCAAATAAAGTAATAGGTTCTCTTCTGTTGGAGAGTGGTTAAATCTACGAAAAAAACCGCGTTTGTTCAGTTTAGCTTGCTCACAATCAAAATTCCACCAAAGAACGGGCATTCTGCGAGGTTTTCCTGAAGATAACGGTATACTCGCATGTGCTGCCTGTATGATAGAATTGGTATAAGTTTCAATATCTTCGTCGATAGTGGTTTGGACACTGTCATCGTAATCAAACACTTAAACAAACATATTCTAATCGGCATCTTTTATTCTCCAATTTTGATAACGGTTTTCATTAATTATATGCCCAAGCACGCAAATGAATATGGGAAAGTGGTTACTATTATAGAGATATTCCGAGACTTCCCAATCCAGCAATGCTGCGATACTTGGAGAACAAATTGTAAGGTCAATAGCCGAGAATGATCTATTCACCACGGAAAAGTAGGTATTGTTACCTTTATTTAAGATAACTAAATCCGTTTCTGAAAAAAGATTGTCTAAGTTACGACCTCGCACATCAATTCGACTTGAGCCTCACATAGTGTTATGAGCATTAAAATTGCCCATTAGCAAGAATAGGGACAAAAGTTGTTCAAGTAATTGATCAATCAAACAAATGTCCAAACTGACATTTGGCGGAATATAAATTGAGCAAATGGTCAGTGAGAAAGGGATATGTAGTTGAACGGCTACTGTTTCTAATGCAGTGTTGACACGGAGTTCTTTACTGAAAATCATATCACAAACCAATAAAGCCGTTCCACCCTGAGCTTGATCAACATTTGCACAATCTTTCCTATAAATAGTATAACTACGAAGATTAACAGAACATTCAACCTTAAAATTTGTTTCCTGTAAAAAAACGCAGATAGGTAAATTTTTGGCTAATAATATTTTAAAGGATTTGTAGTGTGAAATATATCCGTTGCAGTTCCATTGTATAATGGTTAAAACCATTTTTAGTGTTATGTTGCAAACGTAATTTTAACTCTTTGTTTATTAGCGTTTTTTTGTTTAACTTCTGAATTATCGTCTGGGGAGTAGAACTCCCACTAATTGGCATAATTTCATCTGTCAGAGTAGATAGCGCGGAAAGAACTTCCACATCTATCGACTCTAACGACACGTCAATATTGGGGTCTGTGGGCACAGAATCGTTAGAAACCTGCACCTCAGGTGGCGGTAGCCTAGATTGGGCTGCCGTCTTTGCAGGCTTTGACTCGGACTGAGCCTTTGCCTGTTTAGGCTTTGACTTGGAAGTCGCAACCTTAGTTAGTTTTGGCCCGATACGAGCCAATACCTTTGAAGGTTTAGGCTTTAAATAAGCCCCCATCTTGAGTGGTTTTGCTTGAAGTCCCACTCGTTGTGACCTTGGAAAGGATTGGGCCGTAGTCAGTTTTGGTTTTGAGCCTGATGGGCCAGCAACCGGTTTTTGAGCCTTTACATTAAAATCCTTGTCTTTATTTAAAGAAGTTTTTGCATCAGCAGTAAATTTCATAATTGGTAGTTGTTGAACAATAGGCGTTTCAACAACTGCAGCAAACAATCTAAAAAAGGTAGGAGCCGTAATTGCTCTATATCTTTTTTGAGCATCAAAGTAAGAAAGTTTGTCATTTTTGGACAATCTCAAAAATAGACAGGATGCTTACCACCACAATTCACACATACAGGTAAACTGTTGCATGGATCGGGGTCATGTTTCTCCTTACTGCATTTTGCACATGTTGCAACACCTGGACACCTAACTGCAGTGTGTCCTAAACGTTGATATTGGAAACACCTTATTGGGTTAGGAATAAATGAATAAACCGGACGAGTAACATATGCCACCTTGACTTTATCTGGAAGCCGTTTGGAATCGAATGTTAAGATCATAGATGTTGTATCTCTGACCTCACAATCTTTTCTACGGGTTAGTATTTTAATATCGATAACGCCTTGCGCACAGCCCACTGAGAACAAAAACATGGTTTTATGGCTGTTGCTGCTTATAGACAGGGTATAGACTTGAAATGGCACCAGATTTGGATTTTACGGAAAATTTCTGATCGATTTCATTAGTAAATTTATTTTTTTGAGTTAAAATTGCGGTTTTTAAACAAAAAATGCGATTAAGTTAAAAAACGACAAAAAAACTTAAAAAAATTGTAGAATTTTTTTTTATGGGTTTCATACCCTCATATACCAATCACAAGACTACTAATAAGTTATAGAAATTAAAAAAAAATACATGAGCAAGTTTCTCAATGCACCCCCCCCCCCCCCCCCCCCCCCCAGCTCTGGTCCGTTTGAAATAGAATTGCCCATATACAAAATGTTAATTCATCATCATCTATGCATTATAATGTTAATGATTATAATGCAAATCAAAATCATTACAATGTTCAATTTAAACAGCCTCAGAAGGCTTTAAATTTAAAAATTAATAACCCTTGTAAAAGAATCCCCATATTTGATTGCCGATGCAGTTTTTACAAAAAATAGAAAAGTTCAATAATACTTTTTTAAATTTATCCAAGCGCGCAGTTTGTTGAACCGCCATACAATAACAGTTACATACATTATAAGTACCATTGCTAGACATTTTCCTGTTAGTGTTGCAACTTGTTTAATTGGAGTAACGTCAGTCAACGAGGTACTAGCGCCCAATTAAACTTATTTTGAGGATTTTGGCTAGCGTTTGGTATATGTTGTCACTTAACTTGCGCTGCTCTTACTGGCAAGTTCCAATCAAAAAAAAGCAGAAACGTTTTACTGGTTTTCGGGTAAGTACTTGTTCCTATCAGTTTAACGTGTTGCCTTTTGGCCTTAAAACGGCAGTTGCTAGTTTCACCAGGTGTATGGACCAAGTTCTAAGCTCAGGTTTTAAATCTTTTGTTCATGCTTATGTGGATGACCTCTTGATATTATTTTTGACGTTCAAAAAGCATTTAAGGCATATTAACCTTGTATTAACTCGGTTACGACTAGCCGGTTTTACTTTAAAACTAGACAAGTGTCAATTTTTTTGTAAAAGTTTAAACTTTCTGGAGTATGTTCTTTCATAAAAAGGCCTTCTTCCTAATCCAGAGCGCGTCCAAGCGTTACGTGACTTTTCTGCACCAACCAATACCGGTCAGTTGCAAGCATTTTTAGGTCTAGCAAACTTTGATCGCAATTTTGTTAAAAGATTTTTATTATTGAAAACGCCGCTTACACAATTACTTAGAAAAGGATACAGTTGGTCTTAAGGGCAACCTCAAAATAAAGCTTTCTAAAATATAAAAACTGTTTTAAAACAAGAAGTCATGCTGTATCACTTTAGACTTGACCTGCCTTTTGTTGTCTAAACGAACGCCAGCGACGTTAGTATAGGTGCGGTTTTGTTACAATTGGTTGATGGTAAGCGTCAAGTTGTAAGCTATTTTAGCAACCTAATGTTAAAAAAGGAGCATAGGTATGCAGTTGCAGAGAAAGAACTGTTGAGTATTGTTTGTGCCCTTAAACGCTGGAAATTTTTTCTTATACGTAATCAGTTTAGTATTTATACTGTTTATCGGACATTTATATACTTAAAAAGTTGTCGATTACTCTCTTCTAGAATAGCCCGTGGGCTCTTGCATTGAAAGAATACTTATTTGTAGTACACTATATTCCCGGAAAGCAAAATCTAATACCCGATGTGCTTTCCAGAAACTCACCTTTTAGATTACCAACGCCACAAGATCAATGTTTCAGATTAGCAGCAGACAGGACCAACACTAGTGCGGCGTTACTTTTGAACGGTTTACGTTCAATTCAATTATACGACAAGAGGTTCTTAAGTATAAGAGACAAAATTAAAACTCAGGAGTAGAACTCCCGTGTGTCGTTTCGCTATCGAATCAAATCGCAATGATGTCAATGTGACGTAGCGTTGTTATGTCACTATATATTTGGAACAGCAACGCAACGTCATATTGACGTCAATGCGATTTGATTCGATTGCGAAACGACACACGGGAATTTCACCCATGAACCGTTTTGTGATACATGATCAACTGTTATACTTGCGTCATACAGACAATGCGTTTTTTTGTCTTTGTATACTTAAACCTCTTACCAAAAATTTTATAAACTATTATTATACCTATTTTGGATATTTTGGAGTCTATAAAACGTGGTGAGCCATTCGAAAGGATCTGTGGTCAGGTATGTTTAATACAATCAAAGCGTGTCTTAAAACGTGTCATATTTGCCAGGTTTCCAAACAAACTTGTTTTCCAAAACCGCAATTTGAACCTATAATTGCCACCGTGCCAAATGACCTGTTAGCAGTAGATTTATATAGGCTTCTACCACGTTCGATAGGACGAGGACGAGTGGTATACTTGTTTGTAGCTGTCGACATTTTCACCAAATTAGTCAATTTATACCCGTTTAAGAAAGCTACTACGCAAGCTATTACGAACAGGCTTGCCAAAAAGTATTTTTCTGAAGTAGGTACCCCAGTGATAATACTCAGTGATCATGGCACCCAGTTCACATCAACACACTGGCGTAATTTTTTGCAAGATTATGCAGTCAAACCGGTATTTTGTACTGTACACTACTTACAAGGAAACCCGTTCAGTGAACGAGTTATGCGCGGGTTAGACCGACTTTTCTGACCCTATTGCAAAAGCAATAAAACTAGGCAAAAAATGTTTTTTTTTATAGATGTGTTGAATAGTGCAGTGCATGAGTCTACTGGACAGAGTGCTTTCAAACTTCATTTTGGTCTCCCACTTAGATCACCTATTTGGTCTTTGCTAAGCTTGCCTAAGAATGTGCAACTAGATGCGCATGTTATGCTGTTTTATTCACAAAACAATATGTCTGATCACGGAAATAAAAGACTACGTCAAAGTCCTGTAATTTCGTATAAGAACTTTGTAGTTAATGACTTACTTTTCCTTAAAGCCAACCCAGTCTCTTCTTTACTACACCAAAAAACTAAAAAAATCTTACACCTTTTTGAAGGGCCATATGTTATTGCTAAAGTTGTTGCTACTAAAACGTTTGTTGTGGCTATTTCTAGGTCGGACATTGAACGAGGAATGTTCTACGCATTGCACTTACAACATTACTATCCGCCCGTTGTTTTCCATTCTTGTTCCACGTAAGCTAACAATGTTTGCGTACATAAAATGGGGGCAGATGTAGCGAAATATTATACGGCATTATTGCGCGCCACTCGGTATTTTAATTAATATGACTTAAATTTGCAAACAAGTTGCGCGCACCCCTTCGGGAATCGCTAACCAGCAACCGTTAACTAGCAGTGATCCTATGTTTAATCAACGTATTTAATACGAATGCCAAGTTGAATCCTGGTTTAATCTTACTAGTCCATTTGACTACAAGAAAGCCTGCATTTAGGTAAGTGTCTCAATATGTGGATTTCTCTAGTTTATCATGTATTTGTGTATTTGAAATGAATATTAATTTTGTACCTTTTAGTCGTTTTTTCATCATGTTTTTAGATTAATTAATTGCTTAATAATTAAAGGATTTATTATTGTTAAAAAATATCAATTAATTTACAACCACCAACGAATCCTGAGCTCACATCCTATTCCGGCAAACAATATATGTAAACACAACGTAAGTCTCTCTATCTTTATATATTTATATAATAAAAAACTTCTTTTTTGTAGTACACCAAAGATAGCCTAACAGCCGATACCGGTCTGTACATAATAATAAAAAATACACAGCATATAAAAGTTTACTTATAAACACCACATAACCTATATCAATTAAGTCGTTTATTTAATAGACTAAACATAAAAGTTAGCATTGAATTTTATTTATATAGTAGCATTATTAACAATACGTTTTGAAAATTACATTCACAACTATATTTAAAACTCAAAGTAATAAATTCTAATCCTTACAAAATCAACACAATTTAATTATTTTTTTCTGTTTGTGTACTTTTTTTGTTTTTTTGTTTAACTGCTTTTATTTATTCTATTTCTTTTTCATTGCCTTTCAATATCTCATTTTTTTTATCTGTTTTTTTTAAATTATTTTAACATATGTTCCATAGTTTCCTTAGTCTCTCCGCACATTCTGCAAATTATTAATTTTTTTTTCATCCAGAATCTTGTCACTTGCTTTTTATTACTACATTTGAATCTTTCTATCATCTTTTTATCATCTTTACTATATCCATTGCTTTCTAGGTACATGGGCAGTTTACTTTCTATAATATGTTTATAATTTGCGTTGTACCTAGACACTTTCACTCGTATTTACTTTTCTTGCTTCTGTATATTTCTATCTTTTTCATAATCATTTTGTGCTATGTTTTTTTCCTAGTTTCTCTCATTTTGTCATTTTTTTTACTAGCATAACCATTTCTGTTGTAATAATTTTCTCTGATTTTTCCTAGTTTTCCATTTCTGCTGTGGTGGTGGTGATGGTCTAATTCTATTCATATTTTTAATTTAAATTTATTTATCTCTTTCCACGCTGCTTTATTCACAACCACGTAGTATATTATGGATTGCCTGTTTGTCACTCTATAGATAAAAAACTCCTTTCCCAACCCCTTTTTTATCATTTCTATCAGTTCATTTTTTTTTCTATTTTTTGTGATGTTTTTTGATTTATTTTTTGTAGGACACTTGCCAATTAAACGACAATATTGTTGTTATATAGAGTTTAGAATGGGCACTCCAGCATACCAATTCAAAGTCTTTTTTTTACATTAAAACTGCAACAGATAGTATTACTAGGTGTATGATTCAGATCTGAGGTCTTGCTTTAAATGATCCACTTTGTTTTAGACCACTTGGAGCATCTAAACTTTATAAATTTGATCTTTGCATAGTTGTGAAAAACATGTTTACCTTTAAACTTTGATGTAGCTATTTTTAATTAAAATTTTTTGGCTAACTAAAAATGTTCTGATTATAAAAAATCACTTCAACAATCGGTACTAGAATTTGTTTTCTCAATGTGATGCTAGTGACCTTGATATAAGTACAGTTTTGTACTGACAAGTTAAAAACCGACGCCAAGTTATTAGTTGTTTTAGTAGATTATTGATAAAACGCAAACGGCAACATTCCGTTGCTAAAAAAAATTAAATGTCGTAACTAAAAAATATATCAAATTATTAATTTAAGTTTAAATTCTTAGCTGCACCACTTTTATTTTGTAACATTGACACACCTGTGGGTCCGTTGACAACCTCATATTAAAAAAAAAATGCTTACAAATTACAAGTTCGGGGATTTTTATTATTATAGCTGTACAATGGTGTTTAATGAGGATTATGTCAACACTTGAAACGACTATTCAATATGCAGAATATGAATTTATTATTATGTTATAAAGTTACAAAAAAATATAAAAATGCTTATTTAGTAAAAATATATATTTTTTTAATTTTTCAATATTAAGACTTCAAAATGGAAAAATTTTCCGATTATAAAGGGTTTTCGAATAAGAATTTTCATTTTGAATAGCAGGTTATTTGGGTAGCTGTCAATTTTGAAGCTATTATCTTTTGACATTTGACAAGTAAAAACTACGCCATTATTAAAAAGGCAATAAAATTATTAAAATTCACTACAAAAATGGTAAAAAAATTTCATCTCCCTATTATTACTTGTCGTCGCCCGAGGTGGTTGCTAATTTGTAAAACGATTTTCTTGAAGATCCGTCCAAGACCTACATTTAGCGCTAAGCACTCGCATCTTTTGACTCTTGTTGGGATGATCGACAAAATGTAAAAAAAAAACATTATTGATTAATTTGGTCGATTCGAATCAGATCAATCCCAAAATTTTATGGGAGTTAGATTGACTTGTCGTCAACAAATTCATTTATGATAACCGTCGTCGTAGTCGTTTTCGTTTCGGAAATACGGTCTTTTGCAGATTTTTTTTTTTGCAAAAATTTTAATTTTTTTTGTTTTTGAAAATATCGAATCGAGATACATTTCATGGAAACGTAAAACATTTTGAATTTTTCAAATCTCCTCTCAAAAATTGTTTGCGGTTACTTCTCCGAGAGCAGTGGCGTAAAAAGTGTTTTGTTGAACCCCCTCAAAAATGACTCATGTTTACGACGCTTCGCATTCTTTCCTATGGAAGTCTCCAACGGAGCGTAAGCATTTTTGGATTCTGCCGTTCTTTATTTGTAATAAGAAAAACGTGATTTTTTTTTTAATCAGTGGCAGCGTGAGATTTTTTTCCCAAAAAAACGTAGATTTGCAATAAATAGAGTAATTTTGATTCCAGAAAAGTCCCTTTCAACAAGCTCTTTTTTATATCTCAACACCAATTTTTTGAATCGGCGGCATTTCCAAATTTTTTTCTATTAAAATTGAAGTTTTACAAACTACGGATGAATCTTTAAACGTCGTCGGGAGCAAAAACTTTATTGAAACAGGAGGTATTGTCGTGTGAGTTAGGCATATTTACGTTTTGATCGGTAGTTTTGTTTTTGAGCAGTGGCATTTTAAATATCGCATTTAAAGGCACTATTTGAGAATACGCGACCGGTTAACCCGGTCACCGAAATAAATATGCTTAGTCTCAAAGCAAAGATCTGTCTTTGTACTACAAATATTGATTTTTATAATTTTTTGATATATGCACAACTAAACCAGTGACGGTTTGTCAAACTTAAAAAAAGCAAATTTTAACTAAAAGTTGATTTGCGGCAAAGAATAGAAGCGTCAAGGAAATTATTGTAAAAGGCTGCGCATAGACTCATTCAAAAGAAAAACAGTTGATGCACAATTTGCTAGATCAAATTTTTAAATTTTTGTTTACAACCCCTTTTATGAAATTTCAAAGTTGATCAAATTTTTGGTTTAAAAAAATATAGATAATTTTTTTTTCAGATTTTTGAATGTCATATTTCTGTTTCGGGTACCAAAATTAGTTAAAAATATAATTTTTTTCAAAATCAACAGGGGTCAAAAATACACCTCTAAATTGACAATTTTTTTCAAGAAATTTACTTTTTGCATTAAAAAATTTATAATTTAAACGGTTGGTAAGAGTTTGTAGTAGTTTGTAGTAGTTTGTATTAAAATACAAAGCATCAAAACATTAAAAAACTCTAAATTTTATTTTTAGAGTGAAACCTTAAACTGACAGTATTATTATTATTTTTTTTTATTCAGATAAGGTTTTTAAGAGCTTCCCAACGGTGTACAATGAGTCGGTCTTGCGGGTCATTTTGATAAAAAAGAAAAAAACACTTTCTAACAAACTTTTTTAGCTACTAAACAATAACTGGATAACATTCCCTGACTAACTTAAGCTACTGGACAATAATTGGAAAACACTCCCCGACAAACTTTGGCTACTGTACAATAATTTAGAAACACTCCTTAACTAACTTTAACTACTGAGCAATAATTGAAAAATACTCCCCGACAAACTTAGCTACTAATAAATAAATAATTGGAAAACACTTTTTGACAAACTTTAGCTACTAGACATTAAATTGGAAACATTTCCCACAAACTTTAACTACTGGACAATAATTACAAAATACTCTCCAAAAAACTTTAGCTGATAGACAATATCTGGAAAACACTCTCTGACAAACTTTAGCTACTAGACAATAATTGGAAAACACTCTCCGACATACTTTAGCTACTAGACATTAAATTGGAAACACTTTCCGACAAACTTTAGCTACTGGACAATAACTGAAAAACAATCTCTGACAAACTTTTGGTACTGGACAATACGTTGGAAACACTTCCTTACAAACTTTAACTACTGAACAATAATTAGAAAACATACTCCGGAAAACTTTAGCTAATAGACAAGAACTAGAAAACACTCTCCGACAAACTTTAGCTAATGTACAATAATTTAAAAACACTTTTCAACAAACTTTAGCTACTGGACAATAATATAGAAACACTCCCTAACAAACTTTAGTTACAGGACAATAATTTAGAAACACTCCTTAACTAACTTTAGCTACTGAGCAATAATTGAAAAATACTCCTCGACAAATGTTAGCTACTAAACAATAACTGAAAAACACTTTTCGACAAACTTTGTTACTGGACAATAATTGGAAATCACTCTCCGACATACTTTAGCTACTAGACAATAAATTGGAAACACTTTCCGACAAACTTTTGCTACTGGACAATAACTGAAAAACAATCTCTGACAAACTTTAGGTATTGGACAATAAGTTGGAAACACTTCCTTACAAACTTTAATTACTGAACAATAATTAGAAAACATTCTCCGGAAAACATATGCTAATAGACAAGAACTAGAAAACACTCTTTGACAAACTTTAGCTACTGTACAATAAAATGAATACACTTTCCGACAAACTTTAGCTACTGTACAATAATTTAAAAACACTTTCCGACAAACTTTAGCTACTGGACAATAAAATAGAAACACTCCCTAACAAACTTTAGTTACTGGACAATAATTTGAAAACACTCCTCAACTAACTTTAGTTACTGAGCAATAATTGAAAAATACTCCTCGACAAATGTTAGCTACTAAGCAATAATTGGAAAACACTTTTCGACATACTTTAGCTACTAGACATTAAATTGGAAACACTTTCCGACAAAGTTTAGCTACTGGACAATAACTGAAAAACACTCTCTGACAAACTTTAGGTACTGGACAATAAGTTGGAAACACTTCCTTACAAACTTTAATTACTGAACAATAATTAGAAAACATTCTCCGGAAAACTTATGCTAATAGACAAGAACTAGAAAACACTCTCCGACAAACTTTAGCTACTGTACAATAAACTGAATACACTTTCCGACAAACTTTAGCTACTGTACAATAATTTAAAAACACTTTCCGACAAACTTTAGCTACTGGACAATAAAATAGAAACACTCCCTAACAAATTTTAGTTATTGGACAATAATTTGAAAACACTCCTCAACTAACTTTAGTTACTGAGCATTAATTGAAAAACACTCCTCGACAAATGTTAGCTACTATACAATAATTGGAAAACACTTTCCGACATACTTTAGCTACTAGACATTAAATTGGAAACACTTTCCGACAAACTTTAGCAACTGGACAATAACTGAAAAACACTCTCTGACAAACTTTAGGTACTGGACAATAATTTGGAAACACTTTTCACAAACTTTAACTACTGGACAATAATTAAAAATTACTTTCCGAAAAACTTTAGCTAATAGACAATAACTGGAAAACACTCTCCTACAAACTTTAGCTACTGGACAATAATTTGAAAACACTTCCCCACAAACTTTAGCTACTGGACAATAATTAGAAAACATTCTCCGGCAAACTGTAGCTACTAGACATTAAATTGGAAACACTTTCCAACAAACTTTAGCTACTGGACAACAACTGAAAAACACTCTCTGACAAACTTTAAGTCCTGGACAATAATTTGGAAACACTTTCCACAAGCTTTAACTACTGGACAAAAATTAAAAAATACTCTCAGGAAACTTCAGCTAATAGACAATAACTGGAAAACACTCTCCGACAAACTTTAGCTACTGGACAATAATTAAAAAACCTTTTTCGGCAAACTTTAGCTTCTGGACAATAATAAGAAAACACTCCCTGACAAACTTTAACTACTGGAGAATAATTTAAAAACACACTTTAACTAGCTTTAGCTACTGAACAATAATTGGAAAATATTTCCCGACAAACTTTAGCTACTAAACAATAATTTGAAAACACTCTGCGGCAAAGTTTAGCTACTGCAGAATATTTGAAAAACACTTCCCGACAAATTTTAGCTATTGGATAATAACTGCAAAAACACTCCCCGACAAACATTAACTACTGAACAAAAATTTAAATACATTTTCAAAAAACACTATTCCCAAAAATTAAAACACACTTGACAAAAATCCTTAAACTTGTCTTTCTGCATATTTATAATAATTCCTTTTGCATTAACTGAAAATCTCATTTAAATAATTGTGTTTTTTATAAAATAAAATAATTAACTTTAGTTTGCAGTATCATTTATAATAATTCCTCTTAAATTAAAATAAACGGCAAGTTTTATACAATCTGTTCTAACCCACAATTTAGACAGTTAGCAAACTGTCCAAAGTGTGCTCTTAATAATAATAATTTATTAGTGTCAACTACAAAAAGTATTTCACAAATCAGGTCACTTGGTTTGATTTAACAAATAAAATATACAATAAAATATTTAAGCAAGAAAAATATGTAACAGAAATAAAACTAAAATAAAAATATAAAAATACAGTAAAGATACAATACAAAGTAAGGCAAAACAAATAAATAAAATTAAAACTACTTCCAACAAAATCATCAATAGAATAAAACACTCCTTTTATTAGATAGTCTTTCATATATTTTAAATAAGCTTTTTCAGGAAGATTTCTAATATGGTTTGGAATTAAGTTGTAAAATTTAATACAGTAGTAGTTAGAGCTCATTTGTGATTTTGACAATCTGAGCTGGTTTGGGTAAATATCAACTTTATTCCTAGTGTTATGTGAATTATTGTTTTCATAAAGTTAGAATTTATTGAGGTTGTTTCTCATATATTTTATACACTCATATATATATATATATATATATATATATATACAAACATGGAAATGTCATTAACTTTAATACACAAAATTGATTCACACAATCATCCCTATAACCAAGGCCTGATATTACTCTGATGGCTCTTCTTTGTAGGGAGAACATCCTGTTACGAATAGCAGAATGTCCCCATATCAATAGACCGTGCGTGAGATGTGATTGGCAGAGAGCAATGTAGGCCGTTTTTAAAACAAAGATAGAAACAGTACCGCTCAAACTGCTTAATAAAACGATATTGCTGCATGACTTCTTTGCTAGTGCATCTCCATGCATTGACCATTTCAGATCTAATCAATATACAGACCTAAAAACTTTGTATTGTTACTAGTTTTCTGATGATTTTGTAACAAAAATGTAATAGTGATGGGTTTCTGAGGATTTACAGTTAAAAGATTACTGCAAAACCATCTCTCTGCCATAACGATAGCTGCATTATGTCCATTCTTAGCTATATTAAAATCTTTATGCTTAATTGAGATGGTAGTATCATCCGCAAAAAGAACAACATGTTCATTTTTAAAAAGTTGAGGAAGATCATTGATATAGATAAGAAACAGCACTGAACCCAGAACTGAACCTTGTGGTACACTTGTAGCTAGACAACCAAATTCCGAATGTGTTTCATTGTGGTAAACACGTTGTTTTCTTTTATGCAAGTAAGACGACAACAAACAACAGCTTTTTGGCTTAATTTTATACATATATAAGGTCTGTTCCAACATACGATTTGAACGGTTTGCAAACCGTCCAAACTGTGCACACAAACAAATATTTGTCATCCTTAGGCAATCCTTTATACACAGTAATTTGTTTGTGTGCATAGTTTGAACGGTTTGCAAACCGTTCAAATCGTATGTTATAACTTACGTAGTAAAATTTAGTGATCAACACAATCAAATGCCTTGGTCAGATCGATAAAAAAGGTTACTGAATATTCACTATTTTCAAAACATTCAATTGTGTTGTTTACAAAGTATAGTATAGCTTGTGTTGTAGACATTCCATTTCAAAATCCAAACTGGTTATCAGAAAATAAATGTTCTGATTCAAAGAAATCAACTAATTAATTTTTTAATAAAGTTTCGATAATTTTAGAGACAATCGGTAGCAGACTGATAGGTTTATAATTTGAAAAGTCATTAATGTCGTCTTTTTTGTAAATAGGTTTTACATCAGCTAGCTTTAAAGCGTCGGGAAATGTTTGACTATTAATACATTCATTAAACAGTTCAGTAAGTGGAACTATTAAAAAATGTAACACCTGCTGTATCATAGCAGCAGTGATACCATAACAATCAAAACACTTACTTTTTTTTCAGAAGTTTGATTGTATCTCTCATTTCAATAAAAGTTGATTCACGAAAATTAAAATAGTTTGGTACATTTATATTGTTAACTTCACTACACATTCAAATAATAGGATCTACAACAAATTTAGATAAAGATCTTATTAAAGTAGAAGGTATATTTAAAAATTATTAAAATTATTAGCGTTAATATCACAAGTTGTATCACAGTTTTTTATTAATTGGATTAATGATTTTTCATATAGCTTTATGAGAGTTACAATGACTAGTTACATACTTATTACATTAAGCCGAACATTTTTTATTTATTAAGTTGTGTTTTGTTTTGTACGTTTTGTTAATTAGTTATAATTGAGGATCATTTGATCTAAGGCATGCTTTGTTTATAAGTTTTAAGTTATCACGCATTGTTTTCAACTCTTCGTTAAATCAAATGATTTTATTTTGTTTGCAATCCTTGCTTGATTGTTGTTTTGCATGTGGAAAAGCGTTAAGAGCGTTGCCTGATAACATTTCCAAAAACATATCCATTTTTATACTGCAACTTAGTTCACTATTATCAAGAAATTGCCAATTAATATTTTCAGTTAGAGAAAAAAAAAATGATTTTCCAGCATTGAGTTAAAGGTCGACATAGTGGTGATTTAGCTTTATTATTATTGATATATTCAAACAATAATTCAATTCCAATATGATTGGTATCAATAGTATTCATAAATACTAGACTTTGGTGTACGTTTGTGAAAATGTTATCAATACTATTATCTAACCTTGTAGGACGATTAAAGTTACTTATCAACCCATACCCACTAAGAAAGCCATTAAGTCTAGACTTATTGGGATCACTGCCGTTAAATGAAACATTAAAATCACCTGTCAAAAAAACTCTATTGTGAACAAAGTTAATTTTGTTGAAAGCACAGAACAGAACATTTAAAAACATATTAAAATCTCCTAATGGAGAACTGATACAATTACACATTTTATATTTATTAGTTTTATGGCAGAAATTTTGCAATCTTTTTCTTTCGATAGATTAATAATATTCATAGAAATACAGTTAAAATGTGGTTTTGCAAGAATCATAACACCACCACGTTTAAAAATATCTCGTGAAAATTGCAAAACTACTTATTCAACTTTACTTGAGCTTCATTGCTGGAACGCAAATACTTGCATTGCATAAAAATAAATATTTATTTAATGATTCCATTTGAAGAATTTTATTTCGTAAACATTGTATGTTCAAATGCAGGATACATACTATTTGTTTGGTATGGTCCTGTAAGTCCGGAAGAGAAAACGATCTAAGGAAACTCCTTTAGGCCACAATCCTGGATTTTCTATGTTCTTTAGTTGTTCAAACGGAACGAAGACTTTATATGAAGAATAACCAGATGAATGTTTTGACGCCAGCTTCTAACATTGCACTGATTTAAAATTGTTCTTATTAAAATGTGTAATAATCATTTTCTTGGTAGTAGACGGAAGCAGTCCATAAACATAAATATGTGCTTTTTTATCCACTCCATGTAAAAGAGTATCAGTATTCTCAAGGGTACCTTGTACTTTAGGTTTAGTTTTCCTACGGTTTACAACCGTTTTCGATACGTTTTTACTAGCATCGTTATTAATAGTTGGCGGATTACAATTATTCAAATGTTTTAAAGCATACGTTTGGTTCATATCCGTAAAGCTGGTAGAGTTGCCTATAGATTGACTATAAGTCGTAACTGTTTGTTTAGTAGTTTTATTATTCTTTGCGTTGCTTCCAATAGTAGTGTCCTTTTGATTGCCTACGTTAGATGCACTCTTTTCATTATTATTTCTAACAACTACGTTAGCCATACTAACTACCGTTGGGAATTTAGGCGGGAACTTGCTTTTAATAGCGTTTTGTTATCTTCTTTAAGCCTTGCGACTTTTTCAATCAGCAGATTTTTATAAGAAGAAAGGTGATAAAATGACTTGCACGTAATACACTGTATTCCCGACTTGGCAACATTACCACACGAACACATTTTTTTATTTAAATCGATAGATTTAACTGCATTTTTTACAGTATTTGTAGCCTCATCAACTGTTTCATTCCTCATCTTACAGGGTAAATCAAATAATTGTCATCCTTAGACAATCATTTATACACAGTAATTTGTTTGTGTGCATAGTTTAAACGATTTGCAAACCAAATTGTTGGTTGGAACAGACCTATTACCAAGTATAATTTGTTAGTTATTTCATAACAATTTTTCTAAAATTAACAGGAAACTTCATACAGTTAATTGTGTTACCTTTGAAGCCAATTACCAACTTCATTTTGTAACATATTTTATAACAGTTTCTCTTAAATTAACAGCAAACTTAATTTATACAGTTAATTGTATTTTTCCTAAAACAATTACAAACTTTATATTGTAGCATAATTCATAATAATTCTCCTTAAAATAACCGTAAACTTCATTTTGTATCACTATTTATTGCATTCCTCTTAAAACAATGACTAACTTCAAATTGTAGCATAATTTATAATAATTCCCCTTAAAATAATCGTAAACTTTATTTTGCAGTATAATTTATTATAATTCCTCTTAAAATTACTCAAAACTTAATTATCTATCATTATTCATTGTATTCCTTTTCAAACAATGACTAACTTCATTTTGTATTATAGTTCATAATATTTCCGCTTAAATTAATTTATAATTTCTTTTAAATTACTTGCACACTTCATTTGTAACTTCATTTTGTATCACCATTCTTTGTATTTCCTCTTAAACAATAACTAACTTCATTTTGTAGCATAATTCATAATAATTCCCCTTGAAATAACTCAAAACTTCTATCATAATTTATTGTATTCCCTTTCAGACAATGACTAACTTCATTTTGTATTATAGTTCAAAATAATTCCGATTAAATTACCTGCACACTTCATTTTGTAACACAATTCTGTTGTAGCATATTTAACTTTAAATAATTACTGACTTTATGTTGTAGCATTGCAAAACTTCATCAACTACTGCACATCTAACAAAATGTTCTAATAAATATTTTTGTGCCCGGAAATTTAGATGCCAATATCTGTATTCTTAGGCATAGAACTCGGTATTAGAAAACATTTGACAGAAAACCCAATAATTGTCTTAACTATAGGCCGCGATCAGAACGACTCATCATGAGTACTAAACGCGCTTGCTAACTACCGCTGAGTCATCGTTTACTGGTAGCGCTTGTCATTTTAGCCATCATACATTTAAGTACGCTTCTTTGCTGACAAAGCAACTTATTAGAAACCAACGTTTAATTGGCAAATTTAAAAGAAAAAAAAAATTCTTATCTCCGATTGATGTCTCAGCGCTTGCAAGTGATGAGTCGTTCTGAACGCAGCCATTGTTTATCCATCTAAACAAAGGCTTCTCAGATGCGATGGTTTTTTAACAAATTCTGGATCCTCTTTATTACAAGTATTTATTGCTTATAATGCAATAAGAAATTTTTTTCTATTTAAATTTTTTATTTTTATTTTAAAGTGTTAATACACAATTACAATGTTACCTTTTTACACAATTACACAATCAACACTCAAAATCGCACACTAGGTCACAGCTCGCTAATCTAAAACACTTTTTAGTCTTCGTAAAGCACCTTCTCGGCCGGCAAAAGTAAACCTGGTGAAAAAATTTGACCTGTTGGGAGAAGTTTGTGATGTGAAGATTTAAAACCGTGTGCATCGCTCAAGAACACATTATAATATTGCTGATGTAGCCTGTAGTGTTGAAAAAACCCAGGTTTGTCAATTCCTTGTCGATCATTAAAAGTAGACATTCCACAAACGACGTTACACTTAATTATTCATAAAGACTTAAGTTTTAAGGCTTTTAAAGTTCAGTTAAAACAAGAAACAAACCGGTTGATTACCATAAACGTCGTATCTTTTCAGAATGGGTCCTTTAAAAGCATAAAAATAATCTGAAATTTTATGGAAAAATCATCCTCAGTGATGAGGCCCATTTTCACCTCGGAGGCTACGTTAATAAGCAGAATTATTGCATATAAGGTTTAGAAAATTTGCGAATAATTGTTGAAAAGTTTTTTTTTTTTTTCATCTTTAACGTGTCACTGTTTGGTGCGGTTTTTGAGCTGGCGATGTGATTAGACCCTACTTTTTTAAAAATGAAGCTGGTGCAACTGTTACGACGAATGGATAACACTACCGAGCTATGATTAATAATTTTTTATGGCCGGAATTGGAAGATATTAATGTAGACGACGTTTATTTTCAGCAAGACGGCGCTACGTGCTATGCAAGCAACAAAACAATTGCAATTTTGCAAAGAGGTGATGACAATTGGCCACGAATATTTTGTAATTTGACATCTTTAGACTTTTTTCTTTATGGCCACGTAAAAGATGAGGTCTATGCCAATGCTCTACAATCGATTCAAAACCTTAAAGATAGAATTCGTAAAGTTATCGAGGACATACTGCCGCAAATGTGCAAATTAATCATGGAAAATTTTATGAAAAGAATGTGGTACTGCAACCGTAACCGTAGCGGCCATTTGACTGATATTGTTTTTAAATGTTGATGGCATACCTTCCTTTTTACAATGAAATAAACATTTATTGATTTCTCTTAAAAAATACCCGTTTGTTTTTTAAATATCAAAATGAAACTTCTTATTGGAAAACCCTATATAATATATTTTGAGAAATAATAGTATAAAGAATCTTCTTAAAAACTATTTTTATTTATAAGAAAACTAAAGATACAATGATACAACTAGTGAAGTCTTTGACGCCACCAATTGTTTTTTATTGTCTGCTGTCAGCGTATTATAGTAGTAAACTCCTGGTAAGAAAAAAGTAAAATGAAAGAAAAAAGAATCAGATATATTTGATTTGCCGATGATGTGATACGGAAGCTAAAGACATAAAATCAATGTATAGACTGAGTATGAACAAAAACAAGATAAAGGTTAAAAAAATTAGAGAATAAAAAAAAATAACCTGTACATAAACAGAGTAGCTTTGTTCATGTACAGGTTATTTTTTTGGTACTGAAACTACATTGCCTCAAAATATTAAAAATCTTAACATAAAACTTTTTAAAAACAACATTAAATCTACATTATTGCAAAAATGTTACTATACATACAACAATTTTTTGAATGATGATTGGTAATTTGATAATAATGTGATACCATATTATATGGTTTTTTTTTTAAGTAATTTGTTTTATATGGACTTTTCGTTTTATGACTGACACTAATTTTATGTAATTTTTAATTTCTAATTTACTTTATTTTATTTTTTATTTTTTTTAATTGTAAATTAGTTTTAAATATAACCTGACTGTACCTATACCTTGCCAAAGGGTCAACTGGAATAAAGAATTATTATTATTATTATTATTACAGAGTAGTAAAAGCAAAAAAAAAATTTTTTGCAGATAAAGCAAGGTTTTGAGTTTTTAGTTATGTATATATAAAACTGCTAAAAAAGGCAATGTAAACATATAAGAATAATAAATCAGAGAAACTTCAAAGACAATAAATATACAAATTACAAAAAGTGGTATACAAAAACAAAAATTAAAAAGGCAAAGATAAAAGATAAAATAAAAATTACTTAATTTAAAATTTTAAAACTGAATAAAGAATGCACCAACATGACACAAAACCACAACAAACAAAAAAATCTTAATAAACATGGGTTGTCATAGCAACGGTTTCAGAGATATGGAACATTATTTATTTTTATTGTTATTTTTTCTTTAATTTTTTATTTTGCAAAAAAAAATTCAAAATATTTTAAAAAGTGTTAGTACAAAACACAACAAACAAAAAAGTCTTAATAAACATGCGTTGTTATAGCAGTGGTTTTGGAGATATAGAACATTATTTATTTTGATTATTCTTTTTCTCTCTATTTTTTATTTTGAAATACGTGCATTTTCTAATTATAGTTGGCTGATGTTTTGTGAAATAAACATTCAGTATTTGACTGTTGTTGTTAATGCACAAATTTGTATTGCTATGGCTGATTATTCTAATGCAGAACTAGCCGACATGTATTTCATGTATGGTCGTGCTAATGGGATTGCTACCAAAGCGCGACGTATTTATGCAAAAACTTATCCAAGTCGCCAAATTTCTTCACATTGTATGTTTAGAAGAATTTACCAGAGATTGAGAGATACCGGTTTACTTCAAAAACAGTGCTATCTAATTGAATGTGGACATCAGACACGTTTTTCAATAAACATTTGAATGTATATTGTAGGCGAAAGGTTTCTAGGTCCTGTTGTTTTATGAAAAGTACCAAGAGATTCAAGCCAATAAGACAGTTCTAGAAAAAGTACGAATATTATTCAGACAAAGATGTCGTGCCTGTTTGGAAATTGAAAAACTCTGTTCTTTGTAAAAATTGATAAAAATAATGTTTCATTGTTTGTTGTGGTTCCTACTACCACTTCCTTAAATATTTTACATTCTATTTTAAACACCTTGTATGTAAAAGCAAAAAAACCAAAAAAAGCTAAATAAACACTTTTAGCAAACGAATTAATAAATATAATAAAATACTAAAAAAAAAAAAGTTAAAAATATAAAAAATAAGAGCTTGGTGGCATATAAAGCATTATGGGCTTGTAGCTATCATGGGTAAGACACCAAAAAACTGTAAATACTTATGTATATAAACAACTGTATATAAAAATGAATAAATATAGTTTAAATAAATTAAAATATTGTATTTAAGCCTAGTCTAACTGTAAATTAAATTGACATTGTCTGATCATTTTGCACTGTTGTTGTTGCAGTAAATAAACGTGGGATTGTCAATTAAATTGTGACATAAATAGAGGAACATAAATATATTTTCAGTAAAACTCCATGTTTTGCGATTATATATTTGGTATCTAATAATAGTTATTTATGCATCAAGTGTGTCAAAAGTTTTATGGCATGAGTTTGTGATGAGCAAAAAGAAAATCACAAAATAAAAAAAACATTACTATAAAAGTTATTTGACACACACTTTTTTTGCACGACTGCAACATATTATTATTTTAATAAAATTAGAGATTAAAAAAAAAAATATATTATTGACGAAACTAGATGCTTATAATAAAAGTTTATTAAGTGTTTATTGTATTCATTATGACATGGATACGTTAACTTTTAAAGTTAGTAAATATTTAAAGTGTCAACTTTAGAAGTAGGTGGTCATGCAAAAAATATTTTATATACCGTCCATGTAAACACTATGCTATAATTTCAATAAGTGTACTATTGTAAATTTTAAACAAAACTGTTTTGCCAATTGTTGTATATCTTGATAAATTATGTTGACTTTTAAGATGCAAAATATACTAAAATAACCTAAGATAAAATTCGTTTTGTTTTATTTATTACTCAACACTTATTTATCTAATATGGATAAAGTATATTAACCCAGTAATAGTATGTGAACTATAATAAACTGATTTTAGCAGCATATAATATAATAAAATGATCATAATAAAATGTTAAATAACATAATGTTGGCTCATATATTTTATAGGTATAATTTAACATCTTATTGACTTCTATTTTTATCTATTTATAGTATTACAAGTGCTTCCGAATTTATCTGTCGAAGAGAGAACAGAAAGCCGGCACAGTTTACAATAAACTGTTTTATCTAGTGTCCGATGTATTCACTTTATTTAACACCCGTATAGTTTTCCAAAATAGCTTGGGATGATGCCAACACCACCTGAGCGGATTTCGAGTCTGTCAAGTATGATAACGCGAACGCGCGGGATGTGTTCGAAGTGTCTTATTAACTAAAACATCAATCACTTACAAACATGATTCTTTCTGTAAGTAATCGATAAGCATATTTAGCTAAATCTAAATATATCAGAATGCAGGAGGAAGTAGGTGAGGACTGTGCCGCTAACAACCCGGGCAATGCGATTGAAATGGAAGAGTTGCAGAATGACAATTATGTTTCAAAAAACAAAGTGAAGAAATTCGGTGGTGGAATAATGGGATATATGAAGCGAGGTATATTTCAATATAAATACTAAATATATATATAATGGTGTGTTTAAAGAGCATGAAGTCAATACTTGGCATAGCTGTAATTTTTACACCCACTAAAATTTTATTTATTTCTGTATAAATCTCAACTAATTCCGACTAATAAATAAACTTGTCCGGCTTTTTTATCGCCACTATAATCGCACCGTTAATAATAATTAATTTTCTTCACTGTATAATTATGCAAATTAATTTTATTTACAGTGTGGAGAAATATGATAACTGAAAAAATATCTGACGATTTGGATAGCCTAGAGCTGTTTTATTTGAGTAAGTTAACACTTATATATGTAACATACATTTACATCATTAATAATGTACTACGTCCATCTACATGTAATATGATATGTTAATAATTTGTATGTATAAATTTCTATAAACTTTATCGGAGTTTCCTATAAACATGCATCCTTTGTTTAGCTTCTCGAGTAGAGATGTCGGTATGTTTACATGAATGGTAGAGAACCGTAAATGCAATACTACGATGATTTGTAAATAACAGGTTTATACAGGATTCATTCGGTTGCATGATATAGAGTGGTGTTTTCTTAAATTTACGATAGATAGCCAGCCAGGTTATGAAATTGATATATTTATACGTTATTAAATCTTAGGTGTATTAAGATATGCCATTAAATATTGTTATAGTTTGTTATTATTTTTAAATCTACGTAATATTAGTTTATTTATGCATTCGTTGTTGAATTTTTACTGTTATACAGACTAACAAATAATAATAAATTTAAAGATAAATTATTTTATGTTTCTGATACATAAAATATAACAAGTTTTATTAAACTTTCATATAATAATTAATACTTTACATATTTTTGTTGAATAAATATTTTGTGATATTCATTTACAATATACAATCAAAAAATACTGAAACTGTGATAAAATAATTTAACTACAAAATGATTATTAAAATAAACAATAACTTTAAATACAAACCTAAAAATATAAATAAGTCATGAATCATTAAAACTATTATTACTATAACATAATGTTTGTTGTTTTTTGGTGTATATAATAATTGGTGCATTATATTGTCTATTTCAACAAGTAATAATTAAACATAATTTATATTTTCTACAAAAACGAGACTGCCTCATATATTTAATAAATTATATTTAGTTAAAAGTATGTAATATTTTTTGTTGTTTCAAACAGTAAAAACAATTCTTTAGAACACACTATTAAACTGCTTTTGATTAAAATGAAGGTGCCCAGTTCTTGCTGGAATGCTTTTAATTTTTATATTTATTTAATTAAATTATACTTTTTTAATAAAAATATTGGAAAATAAATTAATAACTTGATAAATTGATATATTGTAAAATTTATGTTCAACTATTATTGTTTTTGGGCCCAAACTATCAATTTAAATATGAGTGAGGCTTACAAATTATCACTGACTTTATAGGACTGTAAAGTTTAAATATTTGGTTTGCTCTGCTGCGATTGATTTATGCTTGTGATTATCAATTCAATTCCAAGCGCAGCTTTTAAATTACTTTTGGACTTGGTATAGTTAAGGTATTTTTTATAAATATTTTATTGATAGCAGTAATTTTTAAATAATAATATAACAATAAACAAATAAGTGAATAAAAAAATCTAATATTTTATACCTGACCTTGGATATGTTAAATAATCAGTCTTAACAATTTAGCAAATCTAATTATGTTTTTTAAAGTGCTCTTGATATGACAATGTTTTCCAAGATACTAGCGGTTTTCTCTATGTTTTAGTTCATCTAAGTCAATTTGGCTAGAAATTGACAACATGGTTGAGCAATAAAAATTTATCAAAAAAAAAAAAAAATAATTTACTGTCAATGTAAAGTTAAATTAAAATATAATATTTAAAATTTTTAGATTAGAACCTGTAGATGCTACAGGTTCTAATCTAAAAATAAACAAAGATTTCAACAAATTATCTAAATAAGAAACTCCAAACAAGGTCAATTTTAGCTTTAAAAAACTAAATTTTTGTTTGATTTAAAATCAAAATCTGAGGTACCAAATATTAAACTAAACAACGCACTTATATCTAAATTTTCTTTAATTTGTCTTCTAGAGGTTACAATCTAACGTAATCTTTTCTGGAACTACCATTTGTTGATATAGTTTTAAACGTATCTAAAAAACTATTAATAACTTAATAGATGTAAACAATTTTTTACTTTTGTTCAGCTTTTGCATAATTTGCCCTTGTATTAAATATTGTTTTTAAGTATATCAAAAAGCGTTAAAAACTACACCATCTTTTCTAAACTTTATTTAATGACAAGCTATTTCGATTATTGTTGATTTAAAATTAACTAATGACTTAGATTCCATACAACTTTGATGTTATGTTACAGATTTTTGCATTTTTTATAGATATTTTTATGGATATTGTTTAAACAAAATAAATGACATACTGCTATCTAAATAAATATTTACTCGTAGTACAAAGCATGATAGAAATTCTAACAAACATTCATTGGCAGTTCAGAGATGTAGAACCAAAACTTTTAAGAAAAATGTTTTAACCGTACTATCGATACATAGAATAAACTTTCAAACTCAGTATTTTCCGAGAATTGATGTTCACAGACTGATTAAATTAATTTTGAAATTAAAAAAAAAAGTTAACATAAGGCAATAAAATTAAATTAATTGAATAGATTAAAAAAACTATTTAACTACTATCAGAATTATGATTGTTCATTTAAATAACAAATAAAAATACTATAATATGTTTGATTAATTAATCAGGTAATCTTATTTTTATTATTTTATTTATGTTCAAAATGTTTAATTAAAAGTTACTCTAAACATTTTTATAAATTATAAAAAAATAATTATTAAATTAAATTAAAATCTGTACACATCATTAAATATAAAGTTTTTTTTAAATTTATTATTTAATTGATAAAACAAACATGTAAATTGTAATTGACGTTTTTAACTAAATTATATCAAATATAAAAAAAAACAAATAATAAGTTTTATTTAAAAGGTAGCGTTTGATAAAAATACTTACGCGCAACGTCAACTACTATCGATTATCTTACTGCACAAATGCGCTAAATATGAAATACGAACAACTATCATGTACGGAGCAAAGCAATGATAGCAAAACGTAAGAAACGTGTTAATATCACTATAGCTGCTAGTTAATAATTAATCTTTATATTACCACAATAAATATTAATAGTAAAACAACTTTAACAGTACATAATTTAAATGAGTTTCTATTTATTTTATAAAGACTAAGATTTCATTTCAGTATAAACAAGTCGTAAATGCCTTATAATTTTGACAACAAAGTATTTTTTTTTTTAATTTTGATGTTAATGTTTAGGAATTATTTAATATGTCCCAACAAAATAAAACAAATACATTTAAATTTTAACGGATGGAACCACACTCGTTGAAAGTATTACATTGAAGACTAGATTTAAGCAGTTTGTAAACATAGACCTTAAAAATTTGTGGTTTACAAGTCTCGGAAAATACTGAATATAGAACTGTCAATAAATATTACAAAGTATACTTTATTATTCAACTGTTTAAAGTACAGCGTTCTAATGGGGATGATTTCAGCTCTTTGAAAAACAACAAAAACATAATTTAAATGAATTAGTTTTAACAGAGCAGAAAAAATGCTTATTCATTAATATAAGCATCAGTATTTTAAACATCATAATTTTACTAATAAAATATGTTAACTAGTCTGAATATATGATATAAGAGAGTATTTGCCCTAAGTTAAATGTAGTATAAACACTGATGACATTTAGCAATCCAAATTTTTCTTTTCAAGCCCTTGGTAAATATCCAAGTAGTATTTACAAATTAATTGCTTAAATTTTAAAAAATGAAACACGTTATTTAATAAAAAAAACAATTCTCGTTGTTCAAGTATTCAACCTTTAAGAGGATCACAACAGTTGGAAATTTTATTCTTGTTAATGTATGCTGCAATTTTACAAGACACGACAGAAAACGTTGCACGAATGGGTTTGTTTTTATTTTAGTGGCGTTCCTAACAGCGAGATCTTACGTCTAAGACAAAATAGTTTAGCTTTCTTGCACAAAACACTAACAATAGGACTAATTTTAATTTTGAAACTGTAAGAAATTGAGTTAAAATGTGCCTAGTTGGGCGTACTTTATTCAGATATTGTTTTAAGGTATTTGTTTATAGATGCTACATATTTTAAACTAGACAACTTTTAGTTATTTGAGAAAGCTCTATAATATAAATTAATAATAAAGTTGGAAGAAGAAAAAAAAACCTTGAAAAACACAAGCAGTTATATTTTTGTTAAAACTTTGAATTTTAAACTATAATTTTTTTATTCTCAAAAATTTACTGAAAAAAATACAAATTTGTAATCAAGACTTATACAATGTATCAAATGCATTGACAATGTTTAGAGTTGTTTGCCTAAAACAAAATTTTTCTTGTGACTTACATAAAAATGTTGTTAAACGTTTTGATAGACATCTATATTAAGTAGATTTAGTTTTTTTTTAAGTAACTTAAAGGTTGCAATATTATAGACAATAGGCACATTTGCAATAAATCTGCGGCACAAACCCGCTATAAACTGTTGTGTGTCTATAAGATTACGGTGTACCGGAATATTAATTACCCCAGTAACTTTTTTAACCAGTAATCCATTGCCGTTGCTTGATTACTAACCTAAATATTTTTGTTCTTGTATATAACATAGAGTTTTGTTATTATAATAACGTCATCAAATTATTTAAAATCGTATAGCTCAAGTGCAACACGAATTTTTGTAAATTGATATAACTTGCGTTATAGTACTGCAAAAGCCGTAGTGTTTTTGCTAGAGTTATATAAGTTACTTTGCCTACAAGCCGACGTAATATAAGCAACAAATTATATTATACAGATAATCTAGTATAGACGTGACCTAAGACAAAGCATATGGCTCTCTTTTTATTATTTTATTAACGTTCTTAAAATTAATACAAAATTTGTATTCTTTCTTTTATGGTATTTTTTACTATAACTATATGTGAATTTTGTCGCAATTGACAAAAATTCAGCATTTTAAAATTTTCACATTAATTATCTTTTGCATTGAAGGTAATGCATTGTAAATCACGTTGTTTAATAGGGTCAGCTACATTTATATTATGCTTCACTATGCTACTGCAACCAAACTTATTGCTTATTTTTTCAAAATAAATGTAAATAAAAATTTTTTTTAATTGTTGATAAAATACTGTCACTTGTAAAAGCTAGATTACTAAATAATTTGATCAGAAAGGAATACACGTTTTTACTTAAGTTTGGTATAATTCCAGATTATGTTCAACAAAACTACATCTTGTTTTAAAAAATTTCACCGCCGTTTCTCAATGAACATTTTTTTCCTATTTACACTTGATTTTCTACAATTGGTATAAATAGATTGCGTGATTGTAAGCATTTTGTAAAAATATGGCTTTTACTCTTACAATTTCAACAGTTTAAATTATTTATATGACTTGTTTAACGTTTGGTTTATCGCTTGTACCCGAAACCTGGCTCAATTTTTAAACTTGCTTGGTTTGACATTTTTGACAAATTAAGTCCACTATGTTGTCTCCAATTTATTGTTATTGTCATCTCTTAATAATGGTGAGACTTTTGCGCACAATTGGTTAATAGTGTAGTACCTAGCAATCACAACTACAGCCAAGAAATTGTGTAAAATTTTATCCTTAAGCGTATTATTTTTATTATTTCAGTTATAATTCGTAATTAATGTAAAATACAATAAAATAATAGAACCAAAATATTATAAATATTTTATTTGCATCTCTTTTTTGGATTGGAAAGTGATGGTTAAGCTCTTTAGGACTGTAGAATCCTTTGACGACCGCTGAGGGTTAAGCTTTTAAAACATAGATGGGGTTAGAAAATATTAATATGTTTATTGAATATAACACTAATTAATTATACTAAACTAACAGTAAGTATTATTAAAAAAATAAATAAACTATTATATGATTTAAATAATATTTTTAAATATTTGTTTGATTTGGTATTATTATATACAAAAGCTAGTATTATTGACATCTATCTAGAGTAGAGTGATTGTATTAAAAGACTTCTTGGTTACATTATTGACAATTTAAACATTTTTTTTTACCGTCGTCGTAAGCACCACGGACAAGAAAGTGTTTGCTCGTGCAGACAAGCGGACAAAAGGCATGTTACAAAAAATGGTTGATATTTAATATACAACAAAATTTGTTGTACATAAAAAAAAATAAAGAAATAAAATAAAACAATTTTGTTTTTTGTAAATAAAAAAAGATGTAGAATAATTTTTTTTTCATAAAAAAAAAAAAATAGCTAGGTTTTACTTATTATTAATAAACATTAATTATTGCAATAATGAACTAAATTTTTTAGTTTTAAGCAGTACACCATAAATAAAATATTGCTTTGTGATATCAATTCACGTGTTTCTTTTGGAAAGAAAAACAAATCTTATCTGCTTTTCTTCAATATTTTAACTACATTTTTTCCCCTTTTTTGTTAAGGGCATTTGGTTGCATTTTTGAACATGCGCGCAAACAGCTACCTTTATAACGCACAACAATATACACAGGATGCTACAAGTGTATTAAACGACTATACCATAAACAATTACAATGTTACAAAATGGTAGTACCTTCACGTACTTTAAATGAATTAACATTAAGATACTTTTATAAGAAAACTTGTATATATTCTATTTCATCAACTCACTTTAATCATACCAAAATAGTAATAAAATATTTGGCAAATTAATGTATTACAGCCTTGACATTGCTGATAATTTCTTAGTTTTTAGTCGGCAATCATTTTAAACCAGTTGTTCAATAAAGGCGATAAATTTTTTGTAATTTCTTCAACTGGTTGACTAGAACGTGAGTCATCTTCTAAAGATTTATCTTAAACTTTTTAGCTCATTTTTTACGGTAGAATAGAAGGCAACTTTTCACCTTCTAATGTACAAAATTTGATGACTTTGTACTCAATTTGGCATAGTTGAAACCTAACAATGTGTGTCTGGATATTATTACATGACCAATTTAAGAGAATTGAAGTTGCACATGTATGTTAATAAAACATCATACTTTTCTGACAATATTTGACATTTGCTCTAAAGTTTTTAGAAATGTAGTAATTAAAAGTTATAAATTATATATCAGATGCTAGTTATAAACTAAAAGTAAATCTACGTACCTTAAATTTGCAAAATCCAAGATATATTTCATGAATGTAATTATACCATAAAGCAAAAATATAATTATACAACGCACTTGGTATTTCTTTCCGGACAGATAAAAGATACGCTGCATTTTTTTTTAACAAAAACATGGAAGATATTTTGCTACACAACAGGACAATAAAATAACCGTTATAATTATTATTTTTAATTTCTTAATATGTTCTGCTTAAAAAAATAAACATTAATTTATGTTTGTAGTGCAATTTATTCTTTTTATTCTTAATCTCAGCCTTTGTATGATCACTGTCTTCCAATGCTCCGTTTTGTTACTCGTGGCCGCCATTCTACTAGAAGTATTGTCTACTTTTTTGTGTCTTACCGTGCTACATGTCCTACCTATTGCCACTTAAGTTTAGCTACGCGCTCAATTATGTCTTTTATCTTCGTCCTTTTCCTTATTTCGGTATTGCGTATTTTATCTCGTAGGCTGATTCTAAGCATTTACTTTTCCATGACTTTTGTGTTGTTTTGAGGCGTTCTGCATTAAGATTGCGGTTTATAGTCCATACGTTGCTACAGGAAGAATGATGGATGGCAAATCATAAACCTTTCTTTTGAGATTTAAAGAAATGTTGGGTTTTTTAAAAATATGTTCTAAGTTCCCGTACGCCGCTCCTCTTATCTTAGACGTTTGATTTTTTTACTCATCTTATTTAAGTGGCTTAGATACACGTACTCTTGTACGGTGTCAAACTCGTGATTACCTATTAGTAGAGGAACTAAGAGAGAACGAAGCCAATTTCTTATGGGCATTTACAAGGGGTCCAAAATCCGCGTTTGGCGGCCATCTTGGATTTCTGACATCCGGTTGGGCACGGCCATCTGGGCGTGTCAAAGGAAGTGGGCGCTGGGTTGACCTTGGGATTTGGGTATCCGGTCGGAGCCGGCCATCTGGGCATGTGAAAGTGGGCGCCGCCTGTGGCGCCCTTCTGTGTGCAAAGTGTGCAGTACCTCCATAAGAGTGTGTGAGTGCGAGGGGTGCGCGAAAACTCGGAAAGAGTGGGATGGAGAATGAGTGCACGTCAGCGCCGCGGTGGCAGAAAAAGTAAGTTGGGATGGATGACGTAATAGAAATTTTGCTTGTCGAGACATGTTAAAAATTTTAATTGTGATGAGTCATCGATGAAAGATAAGAGTTGTGTAGAAGTAGCAAGTACGATAAGGATTAATGCACCGGAAGTGCATCCGGTGTGATAATGGGTGTGTGCTTAATTGGAAAGATAAGGATGAATGTACCGGAAGTGCATCCTGTTGAAAAGTGTTGTGTATCGGAAGTGGATTTTGTAAGAGTCGAGCGTGTTGAGACTTGTTTAAAATGCTAATTGGGGTGACGTAATATAAAAGTGTGGGAAAATGGTCAATTAAAAATATTATTGGGATGACGTCATGCAGACAAGGGCGTAAGTAGTTTATTGAAATTGAGCATGTTGAGACTTGTCGAAAAATTTAATTATGCTGACGTAATTTAAAATTATTAGCGAAAATTTTAATCGTGAAATAATTAGAAGAAAAGGATTTAGGAGCATTTTGATTGGAGGAAACAAGTCACGTGACGTTTTGCAATTTATAATTTAGTATAAAAACAAGGATCAGAGGGTTCAAAATCAGTCTAGTACAACCCTCGAGAGTACATTACTACTTTATCATCATGGCTACAATTTCAAACGTTGCTGACGATATGGTCCGAATAATGGAGCAATTTATGGCGCGAAAGGAGACTGATATGGGTGTGATAGAAGAATGGATCAAGCACTGCTCTAAACAAATTCGTATTTTAAATACGGCGTTAAAGGCGGAGACGTCTATGGGAGTACAGCAAAAGATATTGTCGACAATCAGTAAAATGAAGACATACCGGACTTTATTGAGAGTACCTGCAAGAGCTGGAGGCAGCATTTCAATTCGCAGTAGGACTCACGCTAATCGAGCAAGTGAGGCGGTAAAGTGGGAAGATACAAAATCTGCGTTTGACGGAAGAATTAGAACGGGAGTTTTAACCAACATAAAACACAGGGAGCCAACATCATATTTTAAAGATTGTGAAATTTTGTTTGTAAGAAGGATAAGACTAGCGTTGAAGAAGGAGCCGTTTTATAAAATAAATACGGTATTTTGTGGTAAATTTGTGAAAACCAGTCAAGACGGAATCGTGGAAGATTTCAAGCAAATAAACACAAAAAATGCTGTGGTTGATCGAGACTGTGAATTAAATGGATGGTTTGAAGAGAATATATCTGCCGTGCTGTTGCGTAAGTTGGAAGAATTTCAAGAGCGAGACAGCGGGTGGGCATTGGCGGCGATTATTAATTTGTGCATCAATATTAATAAATATAATCCGCTGCGAGGTTCATCATACTTGGATTTACCGCAGCAAATTAAATTGAAACAGGCGTGCGTTAATGTAAAAAATAATGATGACGCATGCTTCGCGTGGGCAGTAACATCGGCATTACATCCAAACGAAAATCATTCAGATCGAACGTCTTCTTACCCGCATTATTCGCAAGTTTTAAAGTTGGACGGCATTAGTTTTCCTATAAAGCGTGAGGATATATTAAAATTCGAGCAATTAAATAACATTTCTGTGAATGTATATGTTATTAATAAAAAAAGCAAAAAGTATGTAGTCAGTCCGAGCAGAATAGCAAAACAAAAGAGAGACAGACACGTGAACTTATTACTTGTGCAAGATAAATATTGTACGGAGGAGGAGGAAGACGATACAGATTTATCCGAACCGAAATATCATTACGTATGGATAAAAAATTTGTCAAGGCTGGTTAGCGGACAATTGACTAAGAGTAGAGGAGCTAAGCGGGAACGAAGCCAATTTCTTATGGGCATTTACATGGGGTCCAAAATCGCCCGTTTGACTCCATCTTGGATTTCTGACATCCGGTTGGGCACGGCCATCTGGGCGTGTCAAAGGAAGTGGGCGCTGGGTTGACCTTGGGATTTGGGTATCCGGTCGGAGCCGGCCATCTGGGCATGTGAAAGTGGGCGCCGCCTGTGGCGCCCTTCTGTGTGCAAAGTGTGCAGTACCGCCATAAGAGTGTGTGAGTGCGAGGGGTGTGCGAAAACTCGGAAAGAGTGGGATGGAGAATGAGTGCACGTCAGCGCCGCGGTGGCAGAAAAAGTAAGTTGGGATGGATGACGTAATAGAAATTTTGCTTGTCGAGACATGTCAAATTTTTTTAATTATGGTGAGTCATCGATGAAAGATAAGAGTTGTGTACCGGAAGTAGCAAGTGCGATAAGGATTAATGTACCGGAAGTGCATCCGGTGAGATAATAGGTGTGTGCTTAATTGGAAAGATAAGGATTAATGTACCGGAAGTGCATCCTGTTGAAAAGTGTTGTGTATCGGAAGTGGATTTTGTAAAAGTCGAGCGTGTTGAGACTTGTCTAAAATGCTAATTGAGGTGTGGAAAAATATTATTGGGATGACGTCATGCAGACAAGGACGTAAGTAGTTTATTGAAATTGAGCGTGTTGAGACTTGTCGAAAAATGCTAATTGGGGTGAAGTAATTAGAAGATAAGGATTTAGGAGTATTTGATTGGAGGAAACAAGTCACGTGACGTTTTGCAATTTATAATTTAGTATAAAAACAAGGATCAGAGGGTTCAAAATCAGTCTAGTACAACCCTCGAGAGTACATTACTACTTTATCATCATGGCTACAATTTCAAACGTTGCTGACGGTATGGTCCGAATAATGGAACAATTTATGGCGCAAAAAGAGACTGATATGGGTGTGATAGAAGAATGGATCAAGCACTGCTCTAAACAAATTCGTATTTTAAATACGGCGTTAAAGGCGGAGACGTCTATGGGAGTACAGCAAAAGATATTGTCGACAATCAGTAAAATGAAGACATACCGGACTTTGTTGAGAGTACCTGCAAGAGCCGGAGGCAGCATTTCAATTCGCAGTAGGACTCACGCTAATTGGGCAAGTGAGGCGGTAAAGTGGGAAGATTCGAAATCTGCGTTTGACGGAAGAATTAGAACAGCAGTTTTAACCAATATAAAACACAGGGAGCCAACAACATATTTTAAAGATTGTGAAATTTTGTTTGTAAGAAGGATAAGACTAGCGTTGAAGAAGGAGCCGTTTTATAAAATAAATACAGTATTTTGTGGTAAATTTGTGAAAACCAGTCAAGACGGAATCGTGGAAGATTTCAAGTACATAAACACAAAAAATGCGGTGGTTGATCGAGACTGTGAATTAAATGAGTGGTTTGTAGAGAATATATCTGACGTGCTATTGCGCAAGTTGGAAGAATTTCAAGAACGAGACAGCGGGTGGGCATTGTCAGCGATTATTAATTTGAGTATCAATATTAATAAATTTAATCCGCTGAGAGGTTCATAATACTTGGATTTACCACAGAGGAAATCATCTTGTCAACACAGAAAAATGATCGATATAGTCTAATTTATATATTTATTTTATTATTTTTATCAATATATCGAAAAATGTATGTATACGTTTCAGTTATTTTTAACTACCTCCTTTTCAATATTTAGGTTCTGTAAAAGGAAGGGAGAAAAAAGCATATAAATATTTATTAAAGAAGATATGGTATTAATACAACAACATTTTTATGGGCGCATACATTACCTGAGTCACCCAAGGGCGCTCGGCCGACTATGCCTCCTTATCAGTTCTTATCAGCAGTATGATCATTTGTAACGGAGATTCTCCGGGAGTGCGACTGCATGAAAGAGTGGGATGCAAAATAAGAATAAAATTTGCTGACTCAAGTTATGAAACAAATCGAGAGAGAAGCAAGGACGCGTCTGTACAAGGAAATATCGGAATGTGCTGCGTATGCAAAATTACACACTATCTGTATTTTTATCTATTACATGCGTTTACAGGGTATACATTTGAAACATCATGTATTACATCTTTAACAGAATTGATTAATAAACAAATAATAAGTAATAAAATAATTGAGATTAAATTGTAAGTATTAATAGTATTTGTTTCTGATTATTGCACAGTTTAAAATAATTGAAAAATTCACACCACCCGCAACACACAACAACACCTGTGAAAAGAAAAGAAAAAACTGATGATGGTCTAAAGGTCGAAACCGGTCTTAATATATAAAAGTAAAATCAGCTCAATAAAGTATAAATTTTTTATTAAAATACCCTAACCTCAATGTAAGTATTAACTTATTTATTGATAAGAGCGAGACAGCGGGTGGGCATTGTTAACGTATAAAGCGGATGGAGGCTAAAATGTAGAAGTAAAAAGTGGATGGAGACTAACAAAATTCACGGTGAGAGGGGAAACAAGAAAAGGAAAAGGTAACAAGTATATTTTTATATATATATATATTAATAATCATATATATATTAATAAATAGATTGGCTGAAAGACCACGGTCGATAGCCAGTTTAACAAGAGTGCTATTGTAATTATCTGTTTGATTAATTTTTCTTTTATGTATGTAATTTTTTGTTAAATAAATATGACTAATAATAATAAATAGATAATACCAAAAGGGCACTATGCTATGCTGTGTTGTGTACAATGGGGTAAAAGGGGCTAAGACAAAGTAACTAGTGAAGGATGACGTCATGGTCGCACGGGCATAACAAATAATTGAAGTTTTGCAGGTTGAAACTTTTCAAAAAATATTAATTGAGATGACGTAATGTTCAAGCGATAATAGGTTTTGAACAGAAAGTATGTTATGAAAAAAAAATTCACATGTAAAGACAAAACAAAAATTGCTGACTGAATAGGTTTTGAAAATAAGTTATAAGAAAAAAAGTTGCATGTTGAGACTTGTCGAAAAAAGTTTTTAAACATTATATATAACGTAATATTAAATTAATTAAAAAAAAAAAAAAAAAAAAAAAAAAAAAAAAAGCATTATCGTAGTGCCAACCTCTCTTACAAAAGCAAAACAAGCAAAGCATGTAAACTTCCTCTTAATTCAAGATAGATACGATATTGAAAATAGCCAAACAGACGATGTCTGCAAAACTTATTATTATTACGTCTGGATAAAAAAATTGTCAAGACTGGTGTCAAATCAATCGGACAAAAATAAATACAAAAAGTACTTTTGTGATTGGTGTCTTCCACAACGAAGAGAAGTTAGAAAAACATCTAGAAGACTGCAAACAGATAAATGAATATAAGGTGACTTTTAAAAAGAAAGGAAACATTTAATTTCAAAATTTTGGAAACATAGAAAGATGTCCATTTATAGTATACACAGATTTTGAAAGCATATTTAATCCAATTAACATTAAAATGGAAGACAGGAGCACCAAGTACCAGCTGCACGAAGCACATAGCGTGGGCTATTATTTTAAATGTACCTATGACGACACTGTATCCGTTTACCATAGTTATAGAAGACCCAGTTGCGCCGAATGGTTTGCAGAACAATTGAAGCAGCTAGCCGAAGATGTGGAGACGTATGGCTATCTTGAACATTTCAAAGACTTTGTTGTACGAGTTCTACTACAAGTACATAAAAAACAAGTACGAAGTCAATGCTCGACTCTGTTACACCAACAACGACTCCCTTATTTATGAGATTGCAACGGATGATGTATACAGCGACGTCAAGCAGGATATTCATCGTTTTGTTACCTATGAATACGCACGGAACAAAGCGTATGGGATTCCTTTATTAAACAAGAAGATTACGGGGCTAATGAAGGATGAAAATCACGGCCAAATTATGACGGAGTTTGTGGGGTTGCGAGCAAAAATGTATGCTTGTAAGGTTGGTACCTGCTGTGATGCAAGTAACCAAGAAGTCTAAAGGTATAAAATCATACGTGGTGAAATCTCACATTACGTTTGACGATTACCTGCGGTGTTTGAACGGAGGTATAGAAATGACTCATCAACAACTTTCCATAAGGTCAATAAACCACACTATATATTCAATAAATCAGAAAAAATTATCTCTAAGCCCTCACGACAACAAAAGATATTTGATTCCGGGATGTTTTGAGACTCTACCTTGGGGACATTATGCAATAATGGAGAGTTAAGTGACGTTAAGAAAATATGGTGGGGATAACAAGTAAAATAAGAAGAAATAACAGAAATATTCGATCAAATTGAGGATCCCATCGACGAGATGTTTAGAAACTTGGACGCCAGAATCAAGAAAGAAACCATCATGTTGGAAGGATCTACTTACCCCTTAAGCATGTCGATGACAAAATATGTGTCTGTCGACATCAGTCCTGCATTGGGCTTTCAGCCCACCGTAAAAATCTGGGGTGCTCGAGGCTAGCTGGTGATGCCCGTCGAAGAATGGATTGAGTTTTTAAGTATTGATCCGACAACTATGGAAATTGGCCGCCCTGAGATGTTTGAAGCGGATACTAGCATCGAGAGGATTCAGTACAAGGATTTCGAGGTGTTTAACGTGGAATGCAGAAATTTTAAAGTCATTTTATCTCAGTCTACATTAAATAACTTAACTCAGTTGAGACAGGTGATTGGATGTAAGCTGGATCTTGTACAAATGTTAAAGTTTAAGGAGTATTATAATGGAATGATGCGTTCATACCTGAAGGTGAAGGGGGACTTGTATTCCAACATAACATCATAAATGTACGCAAATCAGAATACAGAAAATATTTTGTTAATGAACAAATGTTTATATTTCCATTTTAAGCAGATGAATTACGATTTTGAAGTAATGAAAATATTGTAATATATAAAAAACTATATTAATTTTAATAAATATGTTATTAGTATAATCTTGTGTTTGTTTCCCTCACCACTTTAGCAGTATTTAGTTGGGACATATAAAAGATTAGAGCAATGACGGTACAAGAAAATTATAATTGTGCTGAAGTAATTAGAATATAAGGATTTAGATGCATTTGATTGGAGGAAACTACTGACGTTTTGCAATTTATAACCTTGTATAAAAACAATTAGAGGGTTCAAAATCAGTCTAGTACAACCTTCGGGAGTACACTACTACTTTATCATCATGGCTACAATTTCAAACGTTGCTGACGGTATAGTCCGATTAATGGAAAAATTTACGACGAACCGCTATACCGCTATAGCGCTATACCGCTATACCGCTATACCGCTATAGCGCTATACCGCTATACCGCTATACCGCTATAGCGCTATACCGCTATACCGCTATACCGCTATAGCGCTATACCGCTATACCCCTATACCGCTATACCGCTATAGCGCTATACCGCTATACCGCTATACCGCTATAGCGCTATACCGGTATACCGCTATACCGCTATACCGCTATAGCGCTATACCGCTATACCGCTATACCGCTATAGCGCTATACCGCTATACCGCTATACCGCTATAGCGCTATACCGCTATACCCCTATACCGCTATACCGCTATAGCGCTATACCGCTATACCGCTATACCGCTATAGCGCTATACCGGTATACCGCTATACCGCTATAGCGGTATAGCGGTATAGCGGTATAGCGCTATAGCGGTATAGCGGTATAGCGGTATAGCGCTATAGCGGTATACCGCTATACCGCTATAGCGGTATAGCGGTATAGCGGTATAGCGCTATAGCGGTATAGCGGTATAGCGGTATAGCGCTATAGCGGTATAGCGGTATAGCGCTATAGCGGTATAGCGGTATAGCGGTATAGCGCTATAGCGGTATAGCGGTATAGCGGTATACCGGTATAGCGCTATAGCGGTATAGCGGTATAGCGGTATAGCGCTATAGCGGTATAGCGGTATAGGGGTATAGCGGTATAGCGCTATAGCGGTATAGCGGTATAGCGGTATAGCGCTATAGCGGTATAGCGGTATAGCGGTATAGCGCTATAGCGGTATAGCGGTATAGCGGTATAGCGCTATAGCGGTATAGCGGTTCGTCGTAAATTTTTCCATTAATCGGACTATACCGTCAGCAACGTTTGAAATTGTAGCCATGATGATAAAGTAGTAGTGTACTCCCGAAGGTTGTACTAGACTGATTTTGAACCCTCTAATTGTTTTTATACAAGGTTATAAATTGCAAAACGTCAGTAGTTTCCTCCAATCAAATGCATCTAAATCCTTATATTCTAATTACTTCAGCACAATTATAATTTTCTTGTACCGTCATTGCTCTAATCTTTTATATGTCCCAACTAAATACTGCTAAAGTGGTGAGGGAAACAAACACAAGATTATACTAATAACATATTTATTAAAATTAATATAGTTTTTTATATATTACAATATTTTCATTACTTCAAAATCGTAATTCATCTGCTTAAAATGGAAATATAAACATTTGTTCATTAACAAAATATTTTCTGTATTCTGATTTGCGTACATTTATGATGTTATGTTGGAATACAAGTCCCCCTTCACCTTCAGGTATGAACGCATCATTCCATTATAATACTCCTTAAACTTTAACATTTGTACAAGATCCAGCTTACATCCAATCACCTGTCTCAACTGAGTTAAGTTATTTAATGTAGACTGAGATAAAATGACTTTAAAATTTCTGCATTCCACGTTAAACACCTCGAAATCCTTGTACTGAATCCTCTCGATGCTAGTATCCGCTTCAAACATCTCAGGGCGGCCAATTTCCATAGTTGTCGGATCAATACTTAAAAACTCAATCCATTCTTCGACGGGCATCACCAGCTAGCCTCGAGCACCCCAGATTTTTACGGTGGGCTGAAAGCCCAATGCAGGACTGATGTCGACAGACACATATTTTGTCATCGACATGCTTAAGGGGTAAGTAGATCCTTCCAACATGATGGTTTCTTTCTTGATTCTGGCGTCCAAGTTTCTAAACATCTCGTCGATGGGATCCTCAATTTGATCGAATATTTCTGTTATTTCTTCTTATTTTACTTGTTATCCCCACCATATTTTCTTAACGTCACTTAACTCTCCATTATTGCATAATGTCCCCAAGGTAGAGTCTCAAAACATCCCGGAATCAAATATCTTTTGTTGTCGTGAGGGCTTAGAGATAATTTTTTCTGATTTATTGAATATATAGTGTGGTTTATTGACCTTATGGAAAGTTGTTGATGAGTCATTTCTATACCTCCGTTCAAACACCGCAGGTAATCGTCAAACGTAATGTGAGATTTCACCACGTATGATTTTATACCTTTAGACTTCTTGGTTACTTGCATCACAGCAGGTACCAACCTTACAAGCATACATTTTTGCTCGCAACCCCACAAACTCCGTCATAATTTGGCCGTGATTTTCATCCTTCATTAGCCCCGTAATCTTCTTGTTTAATAAAGGAATCCCATACGCTTTGTTCCGTGCGTATTCATAGGTAACAAAACGATGAATATCCTGCTTGACGTCGCTGTATACATCATCCGTTGCAATCTCATAAATAAGGGAGTCGTTGTTGGTGTAACAGAGTCGAGCATTGACTTCGTACTTGTTTTTTATGTACTTGTAGTAGAACTCGTACAACAAAGTCTTTGAAATGTTCAAGATAGCCATACGTCTCCACATCTTCGGCTAGCTGCTTCAATTGTTCTGCAAACCATTCGGCGCAACTGGGTCTTCTATAACTATGGTAAACGGATACAGTGTCGTCATAGGTACATTTAAAATAATAGCCCACGCTATGTGCTTCGTGCAGCTGGTACTTGGTGCTCCTGTCTTCCATTTTAATGTTAATTGGATTAAATATGCTTTCAAAATCTGTGTATACTATAAATGGACATCTTTCTATGTTTCCAAAATTTTGAAATTAAATGTTTCCTTTCTTTTTAAAAGTCACCTTATATTCATTTATCTGTTTGCAGTCTTCTAGATGTTTTTCTAACTTCTCTTCGTTGTGGAAGACACCAATCACAAAAGTACTTTTTGTATTTATTTTTGTCCGATTGATTTGACACCAGTCTTGACAATTTTTTTATCCAGACGTAATAATAATAAGTTTTGCAGACATCGTCTGTTTGGCTATTTTCAATATCGTATCTATCTTGAATTAAGAGGAAGTTTACATGCTTTGCTTGTTTTGCTTTTGTAAGAGAGGTTGGCACTACGATAATGCTTTTTTTTTTTTTTTTTTTTTTTTTTTTTTTAATTAATTTAATATTACGTTATATATAATGTTTAAAAACTTTTTTCGACAAGTCTCAACATGCAACTTTTTTTCTTATAACTTATTTTCAAAACCTATTCAGTCAGCAATTTTTGTTTTGTCTTTACATGTGAATTTTTTTTTCATAACATACTTTCTGTTCAAAACCTATTATCGCTTGAACATTACGTCATCTCAATTAATATTTTTTGAAAAGTTTCAACCTGCAAAACTTCAATTATTTGTTATGCCCGTGCGACCATGACGTCATCCTTCACTAGTTACTTTGTCTTAGCCCCTTTTACCCCATTGTACACAACACAGCATAGCATAGTGCCCTTTTGGTATTATCTATTTATTATTATTAGTCATATTTATTTAACAAAAAATTACATACATAAAAGAAAAATTAATCAAACAGATAATTACAATAGCACTCTTGTTAAACTGGCTATCGACCGTGGTCTTTCAGCCAATCTATTTATTAATATATATATGATTATTAATATATATATATATAAAAATATACTTGTTACCTTTTCCTTTTCTTGTTTCCCCTCTCACCGTGAATTTTGTTAGTCTCCATCCACTTTTTACTTCTACATTTTAGCCTCCATCCGCTTTATACGTTAACAATGCCCACCCGCTGTCTCGCTCTTATCAATAAATAAGTTAATACTTACATTGAGGTTAGGGTATTTTAATAAAAAATTTATACTTTATTGAGCTGATTTTACTTTTATATATTAAGACCGGTTTCGACCTTTAGACCATCATCAGTTTTTTCTTTTCTTTTCACAGGTGTTGTTGTGTGTTGCGGGTGGTGTGAATTTTTCAATTATTTTAAACTGTGCAATAATCAGAAACAAATACTATTAATACTTACAATTTAATCTCAATTATTTTATTACTTATTATTTGTTTATTAATCAATTCTGTTAAAGATGTAATACATGATGTTTCAAATGTATACCCTGTAAACGCATGTAATAGATAAAAATACAGATAGTGTGTAATTTTGCATACGCAGCACATTCCGATATTTCCTTGTACAGACGCGTCCTTGCTTCTCTCTCGATTTGTTTCATAACTTGAGTCAGCAAATTTTATTCTTATTTTGCATCCCACTCTTTCATGCAGTCGCACTCCCGGAGAATCTCCGTTACAAATGATCATACTGCTGATAAGAACTGATAAGGAGGCATAGCCGGCCGAGCGCCCTTGGGTGACTCAGGTAATGTATGCGCCCATAAAAATGTTGTTGTATTAATACCATATCTTCTTTAATAAATATTTATATGCTTTTTTCTCCCTTCCTTTTACAGAACCTAAATATTGAAAAGGAGGTAGTTAAAAATAACTGAAACGTATACATACATTTTTCGATATATTGATAAAAATAATAAAATAAATATATAAATTAGACTATATCGATCATTTTTCTGTGTTGACAAGATGATTTCCTCTGTGGTAAATCCAAGTATTATGAACCTCTCAGCGGATTAAATTTATTAATATTGATACTCAAATTAATAATCGCTGACAATGCCCACCCGCTGTCTCGTTCTTGAAATTCTTCCAACTTGCGCAATAGCACGTCAGATATATTCTCTACAAACCACTCATTTAATTCACAGTCTCGATCAACCACCGCATTTTTTGTGTTTATGTACTTGAAATCTTCCACGATTCCGTCTTGACTGGTTTTCACAAATTTACCACAAAATACTGTATTTATTTTATAAAACGGCTCCTTCTTCAACGCTAGTCTTATCCTTCTTACAAACAAAATTTCACAATCTTTAAAATATGTTGTTGGCTCCCTGTGTTTTATATTGGTTAAAACTGCTGTTCTAATTCTTCCGTCAAACGCAGATTTCGAATCTTCCCACTTTACCGCCTCACTTGCCCAATTAGCGTGAGTCCTACTGCGAATTGAAATGCTGCCTCCGGCTCTTGCAGGTACTCTCAACAAAGTCCGGTATGTCTTCATTTTACTGATTGTCGACAATATCTTTTGCTGTACTCCCATAGACGTCTCCGCCTTTAACGCCGTATTTAAAATACGAATTTGTTTAGAGCAGTGCTTGATCCATTCTTCTATCACACCCATATCAGTCTCTTTTTGCGCCATAAATTGTTCCATTATTCGGACCATACCGTCAGCAACGTTTGAAATTGTAGCCATGATGATAAAGTAGTAATGTACTCTCGAGGGTTGTACTAGACTGATTTTGAACCCTCTGATCCTTGTTTTTATACTAAATTATAAATTGCAAAACGTCACGTGACTTGTTTCCTCCAATCAAATACTCCTAAATCCTTATCTTCTAATTACTTCACCCCAATTAGCATTTTTCGACAAGTCTCAACACGCTCAATTTCAATAAACTACTTACGTCCTTGTCTGCATGACGTCATCCCAATAATATTTTTCCACACCTCAATTAGCATTTTAGACAAGTCTCAACACGCTCGACTTTTACAAAATCCACTTCCGATACACAACACTTTTCAACAGGATGCACTTCCGGTACATTAATCCTTATCTTTCCAATTAAGCACACACCTATTATCTCACCGGATGCACTTCCGGTACATTAATCCTTATCGCACTTGCTACTTCCGGTACACAACTCTTATCTTTCATCGATGACTCACCATAATTAAAAAAATTTGACATGTCTCGACAAGCAAAATTTCTATTACGTCATCCATCCCAACTTACTTTTTCTGCCACCGCGGCGCTGACGTGCACTCATTCTCCATCCCACTCTTTCCGAGTTTTCGCACACCCCTCGCACTCACACACTCTTATGGCGGTACTGCACACTTTGCACACAGAAGGGCGCCACAGGCGGCGCCCACTTTCACATGCCCAGATGGCCGGCTCCGACCGGATACCCAAATCCCAAGGTCAACCCAGCGCCCACTTCCTTTGACACGCCCAGATGGCCGTGCCCAACCGGATGTCAGAAATCCAAGATGGAGTCAAACGGGCGATTTTGGACCCCATGTAAATGCCCATAAGAAATTGGCTTCGTTCCCGCTTAGCTCCTCTACTACTAAGCACAATGGAAAAACATTTATTTGCGATCGGTGCTTGCATTACTTTCATACCGAGAGTAAACTGAAAACGCATATTGAGGACTGCGAGCAGAAGAATGAATATAAGGTGAGTTTTGTAAAAGATGGCAAAATTAAATTTAACAACTATAAAAACAAGGAGCGATGTCCGTTTATTGTATATGCGGACTTTGAATGTATATTAAATCGGGTGAATATCCGCATGGGCGACAAAAGCGTCAAGTATCAGCAGCACGAGGCTTATAGCGGAGGATATTATTTTAAGTGTGCTTATGACGATACCCTATCCTTCTACCGCAGTTACCGAGGTCCTAATTGCGCCGAATGGTTTGCGGAGCAGTTAAAGCAGCTTGCCGAAGACGTCAAAACAGTATATTTATGCGAAATGCCAATGGAAATTAGTCCGAATGAAGAACGCCAGTTTAGACGAGCATCATTGTGCCATATATGCGAAAAACCCCTGGAGTCTGATCGCGTGAGAGACCACTGTCATTTGACGGGGAAATATCGAGGAGCCGCACATACAAGTTGTAATATTGAATACCAAGACAGCCGCACCATCCCGGTGGTTTTCCATAATTGGAGCGGATACGATTCGCATATTATGTTGAAAGATGTGGCATTAAAAATAAACGGGAACGTAAATCTAATCCCAAGCAACACCGAAAATTTTATCGCCATGATAAAAAATATTTCAGAAAGCAAAGTGAAATTTAAATTCATAGATTCGTTCCGATTCATGGCATCTTCCCTGGATAAATTAAGCTCAAACTTGGACGATAAACCAATTTTAAAATCTCAGTTTGGTCATATTGACGATGGGCTGTTTAAACTGCTGACGCGCAAGGGGGTTTTCCCATACGATCATATAAAATCTTGGGAAAATCTGAACGAAAAAGTGCTGCCAACGTATAATCAATTTTATTCAAAGCTGACAGAGTCCAATATAAGTTTTGAAGACTACGAACACGCGCAAAAAGTATGGAATGAATTCCGAATACAAACGTTGGGAGAGTACAGTGATCTGTACTTAAAAACGGACGTGTTGTTGCTGGCAGACGTTTTTGAGAGTTTTAGAGATGTATGTCTGAAACACTATCGGTTGGATCCCGCTCATTATTTCACCGCTCCGGGTCTTAGTTGGGACGCCATGTTAAAATGCACCAAACAGGAGCTCGATTACATTAACGACATCGATATTTTAATGTTTATTGAGAAAGGGGTACGTGGAGGTCTCACCCAATGCTCAAAAAGACATTCGAAGGCAAATAATAAATACATGCCCGACTACAATCCGGGCATACCTCAAAAATATCTAATGTATTATGATATTAACGCGATGTATGCCTGGGCAATGTCGCAATATTTGCCGCAAGGCAATCTCAAGTGGGTGGAAGGAGACGTGTCCGCATTTAATTATCAGGTATCCGATGAAGCATCTATAGGGTATATACTGGAGGTAGACTTGGAGTATCCCGAGAGCATCCACGACAGACAAAAAGATTTACCAATGGCCGCAGAGAAAGGATGCCCTCCAGACTCGAAGCAACCGAAAATGTTGGCGACTGTTTGCGATAAGAAAAAATATGTCGTTCATTATCGTAATTTAAAGCAGTATGTGTCGGAGGGTCTGGTTGTGAGGAAAATCCATAGAGTGCTTCAGTTTCGCCAGTCTCCATGGCTAAAAAAATATATAGATCTAAATGCCGAGCTGCGCAGAAAATCGTCAAATGACTTTGAGAAAGATTTTTTCAAACTGATGAGTAACGCTGTGTTTGGAAAAACCATGGAGAATGTGAGGAACAGACGAGCGATTAAATTAATAACTAGATGGGATGGAAGATACGGCGCAGAAGCTCGAATTGCGAGTCCGTGTTTCCACAGCTGTAAAATAATGGAAGAAAATATGGTGTTGATAGAATTACTGAAAAACGACGTATTGTTTACTAAACCGATTTACGTGGGTATGGCTATCTTGGACATTTCAAAGACTTTGTTGTACGAGTTCCACTACAAGTACATAAAAAACAAGTACGGAGACAATGCTCGACTCTGTTACACCGACACCGACTCCCTTATTTACGAGCTTGAAACGGATGATGTATACAGCGACATCAAGCAGGACATCCATCGCTTTGATACTTCTGAATACGCACGGACGAACGCTTATGGGATTCCTTTATTGAACAAGAAGATTCCGGGGCTAATGAAGGATGAAAACCACGGTCAAATCATGACGGAGTTTGTAGGTCTTAGAGCTAAAATGTACGCATGTATGGTACCATCGGCCGACAACCCCGTCACAAAGAAGACTAAAGGTATAAAATCATACGTGGTGAAATCTCACATTACGTTTGACGATTACCTGAGGTGTTTGAACGGAGGTATAGAAATGGCTCATCAACAGCATTCCATCAGGTCGATGAACCATACTATATATACTATAAATCAGAAAAAAATATCTCTAAGTCCACACGATAACAAAAGATATTTGATTCCGGGAAGCCCCGAGACTTTGCCTTGGGGACATTACGCAATAATGGAAACTTAAAGTAAGAGAAAAATATGGTGGGGATAAGAAAAAATGTATATAAAAAACTATATTAATTTTAATAAATATGTTATTAGTATAATCTTGTGTTTGTTTTCTCCACCACTTTAGCAGTATTTAGTTGGGACATATAAAAGATTAGAGCAATGACGGTACACAAAAATTTTAATTGTGCTTAAGTAAGTAGAAAATAAGGATTTAGGAGCATTTGATTGGATGAAACTACTGACGTTTTGCAATTTATAACCTAGTATGAAAACAAGGATCAGAGGGTTGAAAATCAGTCTAGTACCGCTATACCGCTATACCGCTATAGCGCTATACCGCTACAGCGCTAAACCGCTACAGCGCTATACCGCTATACCGCTATACCGCTATACCGCTATACCGCTATACCGCTATACCGCTACAGCGCTATACCGCTATACCGCTATACCGCTATAGCGCTGGATGTAAGTGGATGGAAAGTGGATGTAAGTGGATGCGAGTGGATGGAAAGTGAATAGAGCACCCTATTAGCCACCGTTAGCCACCGATTAGCCACCGATTAGCCACCGTTAGCCACCGATTAGCCGCCGTTAGCCACCGATTAGCCACCGTTAGACACCGATTAGCCACCGTTAGACGACGTTGATAGGACAATTGACTATCTTAAAAAATATAAATAGAAATAATAGCATCAACGTCAGCCAGCCAGCCTGCCAGCCTACCAGCCAGCCAGCCTACCAGCCAGCCTGCCTGCCAGCCAGCCAGTGCGCTATACCGCTATAGCGCTATAGCGCTATACCGCTATACCGCTATACCGCTATACCGCTATACCGCTATACCGCTATACCGCTATAGCGCTATAGCGCTATACCGCTATACCGCTATACCGCTATACCGCTATACCGCTACAGCGCTATACCGCTATACCTCTATAGCGGTATAGCGGTATAGCGCTATAGCGCTATACCGCTATACCGCTATAGCGCTATACCGCTATACCGCTATAGCGCTATACCGCTATACCGCTATAGCGCTATACCGCTATACCGCTATAGCGCTATACCGCTATACCGCTATACCCCTATACCGCTATAGCGCTATAGAGGTATAGCGGTATAGCGCTGTAGCGGTATAGCGGTATAGCGGTATAGCGGTATAGCGGTATAGCGGTATACCGCTATACCGCTATACCGCTATACCGCTACAGCGCTATACCGCTATACCTCTATAGCGCTATAGCGGTATAGGGGTATAGCGGTATAGCGGTATAGCGCTATAGCGGTATAGCGGTATAGCGCTATAGCGGTATAGCGGTATAGCGCTATAGCGGTATATCGGTATAGCGCTATAGCGGTATAGCGGTATAGCGCTATAGCGCTATACCGCTATACCGCTATAGCGCTATAGAGGTATAGCGGTATAGCGCTGTAGCGGTATAGCGGTATAGCGGTATAGCGGTATAGCGGTATAGCGGTATAGCGCTATAGCGCTATAGCGGTATAGCGGTATAGCGGTATAGCGGTATAGCGGTATAGCGGTATAGCGGTATAGCGGTATAGCGCTATAGCGCTATAGCGGTATAGCGCACTGGCTGGCTGGCAGGCAGGCTGGCTGGTAGGCTGGCTGGCTGGTAGGCTGGCAGGCAGGCAGGCTGGCTGGCTGACGTTGATGCTATTATTTCTATTTATATTTTTTAAGATAGTCAATTGTCCTATCAACGTCGTCTAACGGTGGCTAATCGGTGTCTAACGGTGGCTAATCGGTGGCTAACGGCGGCTAATCGGTGGCTAACGGTGGCTAATCGGTGGCTAATCGGTGGCTAACGGTGGCTAATAGGGTGCTCTATTCACTTTCCATCCACTCGCATCCACTTACATCCACTTTCCATCCACTTACATCCAGCGCTATAGCGGTATAGCGGTATAGCGGTATAGCGCTGTAGCGGTATAGCGGTATAGCGGTATAGCGGTATAGCGGTATAGCGGTATAGCGCTGTAGCGGTTTAGCGCTGTAGCGGTATAGCGCTATAGCGGTATAGCGGTATAGCGGTACTAGACTGATTTTCAACCCTCTGATCCTTGTTTTCATACTAGGTTATAAATTGCAAAACATCAGTAGTTTCATCCAATCAAATGCTCCTAAATCCTTATTTTCTACTTACTTAAGCACAATTAAAATTTTTGTGTACCGTCATTGCTCTAATCTTTTATATGTCCCACTAAATACTGCTAAAGTGGTGGAGAAAACAAACACAAGATTATACTAATAACATATTTATTAAAATTAATATAGTTTTTTATATACATTTTTTCTTATCCCCACCATATTTTTCTCTTACTTTAAGTTTCCATTATTGCGTAATGTCCCCAAGGCAAAGTCTCGGGGCTTCCCGGAATCAAATATCTTTTGTTATCGTGTGGACTTAGAGATATTTTTTTCTGATTTATAGTATATATAGTATGGTTCATCGACCTGATGGAATGCTGTTGATGAGCCATTTCTATACCTCCGTTCAAACACCTCAGGTAATCGTCAAACGTAATGTGAGATTTCACCACGTATGATTTTATACCTTTAGTCTTCTTTGTGACGGGGTTGTCGGCCGATGGTACCATACATGCGTACATTTTAGCTCTAAGACCTACAAACTCCGTCATGATTTGACCGTGGTTTTCATCCTTCATTAGCCCCGGAATCTTCTTGTTCAATAAAGGAATCCCATAAGCGTTCGTCCGTGCGTATTCAGAAGTATCAAAGCGATGGATGTCCTGCTTGATGTCGCTGTATACATCATCCGTTTCAAGCTCGTAAATAAGGGAGTCGGTGTCGGTGTAACAGAGTCGAGCATTGTCTCCGTACTTGTTTTTTATGTACTTGTAGTGGAACTCGTACAACAAAGTCTTTGAAATGTCCAAGATAGCCATACCCACGTAAATCGGTTTAGTAAACAATACGTCGTTTTTCAGTAATTCTATCAACACCATATTTTCTTCCATTATTTTACAGCTGTGGAAACACGGACTCGCAATTCGAGCTTCTGCGCCGTATCTTCCATCCCATCTAGTTATTAATTTAATCGCTCGTCTGTTCCTCACATTCTCCATGGTTTTTCCAAACACAGCGTTACTCATCAGTTTGAAAAAATCTTTCTCAAAGTCATTTGACGATTTTCTGCGCAGCTCGGCATTTAGATCTATATATTTTTTTAGCCATGGAGACTGGCGAAACTGAAGCACTCTATGGATTTTCCTCACAACCAGACCCTCCGACACATACTGCTTTAAATTACGATAATGAACGACATATTTTTTCTTATCGCAAACAGTCGCCAACATTTTCGGTTGCTTCGAGTCTGGAGGGCATCCTTTCTCTGCGGCCATTGGTAAATCTTTTTGTCTTTTGTCTTGCGGCAAATATTGCGACATTGCCCAGGCATACATCGCGTTAATATCATAATACATTAGATATTTTTGAGGTATGCCCGGATTGTAGTCGGGCATGTATTTATTATTTGCCTTCGAATGTCTTTTTGAGCATTGGGTGAGACCTCCACGTACCCCTTTCTCAATAAACATTAAAATATCGATGTCGTTAATGTAATCGAGCTCCTGTTTGGTGCATTTTAACATGGCGTCCCAACTAAGACCCGGAGCGGTGAAATAATGAGCGGGATCCAACCGATAGTGTTTCAGACATACATCTCTAAAACTCTCAAAAACGTCTGCCAGCAACAACACGTCCGTTTTTAAGTACAGATCACTGTACTCTCCCAACGTTTGTATTCGGAATTCATTCCATACTTTTTGCGCGTGTTCGTAGTCTTCAAAACTTATATTGGACTCTGTCAGCTTTGAATAAAATTGATTATACGTTGGCAGCACTTTTTCGTTCAGATTTTCCCAAGATTTTATATGATCGTATGGGAAAACCCCCTTGCGCGTCAGCAGTTTAAACAGCCCATCGTCAATATGACCAAACTGAGATTTTAAAATTGGTTTATCGTCCAAGTTTGAGCTTAATTTATCCAGGGAAGATGCCATGAATCGGAACGAATCTATGAATTTAAATTTCACTTTGCTTTCTGAAATATTTTTTATCATGGCGATAAAATTTTCGGTGTTGCTTGGGATTAGATTTACGTTCCCGTTTATTTTTAATGCCACATCTTTCAACATAATATGCGAATCGTATCCGCTCCAATTATGGAAAACCACCGGGATGGTGCGGCTGTCTTGGTATTCAATATTACAACTTGTATGTGCGGCTCCTCGATATTTCCCCGTCAAATGACAGTGGTCTCTCACGCGATCAGACTCCAGGGGTTTTTCGCATATATGGCACAATGATGCTCGTCTAAACTGGCGTTCTTCATTCGGACTAATTTCCATTGGCATTTCGCATAAATATACTGTTTCGACGTCTTCGGCAAGCTGCTTTAACTGCTCCGCAAACCATTCGGCGCAATTAGGACCTCGGTAACTGCGGTAGAAGGATAGGGTATTGTCATAAGCACACTTAAAATAATATCCTCCGCTATAAGCCTCGTGCTGCTGATACTTGACGCTTTTGTCGCCCATGCGGATATTCACCCGATTTAATATACATTCAAAGTCCGCATATACAATAAACGGACATCGCTCCTTGTTTTTATAGTTGTTAAATTTAATTTTGCCATCTTTTACAAAACTCACCTTATATTCATTCTTCTGCTCGCAGTCCTCAATATGCGTTTTCAGTTTACTCTCGGTATGAAAGTAATGCAAGCACCGATCGCAAATAAATGTTTTTCCATTGTGCTTAGTCAATTGTCCGCTAACCAGCCTTGACAAATTTTTTATCCATACGTAATGATATTTCGGTTCGGATAAATCTGTATCGTCTTCCTCCTCCTCCGTACAATATTTATCTTGCACAAGTAATAAGTTCACGTGTCTGTCTCTCTTTTGTTTTGCTATTCTGCTCGGACTGACTACATACTTTTTGCTTTTTTTATTAATAACATATACATTCACAGAAATGTTATTTAATTGCTCGAATTTTAATATATCCTCACGCTTTATAGGAAAACTAATGCCGTCCAACTTTAAAACTTGCGAATAATGCGGGTAAGAAGACGTTCGATCTGAATGATTTTCGTTTGGATGTAATGCCGATGTTACTGCCCACGCGAAGCATGCGTCATCATTATTTTTTACATTAACGCACGCCTGTTTCAATTTAATTTGCTGCGGTAAATCCAAGTATGATGAACCTCGCAGCGGATTATATTTATTAATATTGATGCACAAATTAATAATCGCCGCCAATGCCCACCCGCTGTCTCGCTCTTGAAATTCTTCCAACTTACGCAACAGCACGGCAGATATATTCTCTTCAAACCATCCATTTAATTCACAGTCTCGATCAACCACAGCATTTTTTGTGTTTATTTGCTTGAAATCTTCCACGATTCCGTCTTGACTGGTTTTCACAAATTTACCACAAAATACCGTATTTATTTTATAAAACGGCTCCTTCTTCAACGCTAGTCTTATCCTTCTTACAAACAAAATTTCACAATCTTTAAAATATGATGTTGGCTCCCTGTGTTTTATGTTGGTTAAAACTCCCGTTCTAATTCTTCCGTCAAACGCAGATTTTGTATCTTCCCACTTTACCGCCTCACTTGCTCGATTAGCGTGAGTCCTACTGCGAATTGAAATGCTGCCTCCAGCTCTTGCAGGTACTCTCAATAAAGTCCGGTATGTCTTCATTTTACTGATTGTCGACAATATCTTTTGCTGTACTCCCATAGACGTCTCCGCCTTTAACGCCGTATTTAAAATACGAATTTGTTTAGAGCAGTGCTTGATCCATTCTTCTATCACACCCATATCAGTCTCCTTTCGCGCCATAAATTGCTCCATTATTCGGACCATATCGTCAGCAACGTTTGAAATTGTAGCCATGATGATAAAGTAGTAATGTACTCTCGAGGGTTGTACTAGACTGATTTTGAACCCTCTGATCCTTGTTTTTATACTAAATTATAAATTGCAAAACGTCACGTGACTTGTTTCCTCCAATCAAAATGCTCCTAAATCCTTTTCTTCTAATTATTTCACGATTAAAATTTTCGCTAATAATTTTAAATTACGTCAGCATAATTAAATTTTTCGACAAGTCTCAACATGCTCAATTTCAATAAACTACTTACGCCCTTGTCTGCATGACGTCATCCCAATAATATTTTTAATTGACCATTTTCCCACACTTTTATATTACGTCACCCCAATTAGCATTTTAAACAAGTCTCAACACGCTCGACTCTTACAAAATCCACTTCCGATACACAACACTTTTCAACAGGATGCACTTCCGGTACATTCATCCTTATCTTTCCAATTAAGCACACACCCATTATCACACCGGATGCACTTCCGGTGCATTAATCCTTATCGTACTTGCTACTTCTACACAACTCTTATCTTTCATCGATGACTCATCACAATTAAAATTTTTAACATGTCTCGACAAGCAAAATTTCTATTACGTCATCCATCCCAACTTACTTTTTCTGCCACCGCGGCGCTGACGTGCACTCATTCTCCATCCCACTCTTTCCGAGTTTTCGCGCACCCCTCGCACTCACACACTCTTATGGAGGTACTGCACACTTTGCACACAGAAGGGCGCCACAGGCGGCGCCCACTTTCACATGCCCAGATGGCCGGCTCCGACCGGATACCCAAATCCCAAGGTCAACCCAGCGCCCACTTCCTTTGACACGCCCAGATGGCCGTGCCCAACCGGATGTCAGAAATCCAAGATGGCCGCCAAACGCGGATTTTGGACCCCTTGTAAATGCCCATAAGAAATTGGCTTCGTTCTCTCTTAGTTCCTCTACTCCTATTGTAATATGTAAGTTGTCCCTACACACGATCTTAGTCTTGTTAGGATTTATTTTTAGTCCTACTCTTTGGGACGCTTTATAGAGTTCTGTATCGTACGTTTTAGCGTTGAGTGAGAGAATATTAGGAAGAAGCGCGTTGATGTAAATGTGAGTGTCCACAAAGTTCCCTAAATTTAGGTGGAAAATCATCTATTTTTTCCGAGATTCTCATTCGCATCAGAGTAACATCGGCACGAAGCATTGCAGAAGCCGAGCGTCTTCTCGACGCTTATCGGTTCTTCAGATTCTTGGCTAGTTACAGGTTCTTGCCGTGCTGTTTATTGTTTACACAAAATAATTGCACATTTTAATGATATATTTTCTCTGTGCCATTTTGTCATAATATAGATTCTTGTAAACAATGGCTACAATTAAAACAAATCATTGTTCTTACGTTTATTGCAATAGCCACAAACAGAATAAGAACATTACTTTATTTAAATTCCCTATAAAACTATAAAAAAAAAGAAAGAACTAAACTTCGGCAAAAAAATGTTGTCAATATTAATATAACAATTATGGATGTTGAATCTCAAACCGATCATAAAATATGTGAAAAGCATTTTGCTGCAGTGAATATTTTAATTATTCGTAAAAGAAAATTGTTATCAAAACATGCTGTACCTTTGCAATTTACAAATAAATGTTTTTTTTGTTATATGTGTATCGTTTATTATTTATTTCATAAATGTCATACAAATACTAATATAAATAATTATTTGAATAATAAATTTATGAAACAAAACTAGTAATAGAAAATGTATATGGGTAATTCCATTACTTTTTGACCAATTTGAAAAAGTCGACCTCTTTGATTTTGCTCAAATTTTCAGGGATCAAAATATAGATGAAAAAAAATGAGATTTCCAAAATTTTGGACCTTAGAATATTGCCTGTTCAAAATGACACACATTTGAAGGTCAGAAATTTTACAATAAAACGTAATTTTTAGCTTAATTTGTATCTCAATTTTTGGGCTTCTGGAAAATGATAAAAAGGTCTACGATAGCTCAAATTATTCCTTAATACATGTACTTTAAAACCCATATTATAATGTATAATATCGTGGCAGTCATTTTGATATATTAGGCTTTAAACATTATTCCAAAAAAAACCGTAAATTTAGCAAAATCGCAAAACTTTGCTTTCTTTAAACCGTTCTAACTTTGTCAAATCTTAACAAAATTTGATTCGCAAGGTCTAGATTTCCTCGTGTTTAATCTCTTTTTGAAGTGATCACACAATACTTATAGAATCAATACGTATACGCCATTATTTTAATGCAGGAAGTTGCACATGTTTTCGCGATCTTCAAAACTTGTAATTTTCAGGTCCCGAAAAAGCGCTGTCACCCTATGTCGATTTTAGTCAAAATTTCAGTAAATACTCTTTAGAACACAAGAAAAAAGGTTATTCATATGAGAAATGGTATATCGGGCATTATCAAGAATTTTTTAATATTCAAAAATTGTCAAAATCGGAAAACCGCACATTTTTGTATCTCAATTTTTGGGCCTCTGGAAAAAGAAAAAAAGGTCTACGTTGGCTTAAAATATTTCTTATTGCATGTACTTTAAAACCCATATTTGTATATTTAATGTTGGGGCAGTCATTTTGATATATCAAGCTTTAACCATTAATTAAAAAAAAAGTAAATTTTGAAAAATTGTTAAATTATGTTTTGTTTAAACCATTCTAACTTTGTCAAATCTTAAAGAAAATTGATCCACAAGGTATAGATTTCTTCGTGTTCAATCTATCTTTAAAGTAATTACACTAGACTTATAGAATCAATTTATATTTACCACTATTTTGATGGAGGAAGTTGCACATGTTTTCGCTATTTTCAAAACTTGTAATTTTCAGGTCCCGAAAAAACGCTGTCACCCTATGTCAATTTTAGTCAAAATTTCAGTAAATTCTCTTCAGACTACAAGAAAAAAGGTTATTTAAATAAAAAATGGTATATTGGGTATAATCAAGAAGCCATTGAGAAAATGCAAGTCGTTGTGCTGAGTCGCCTGGTTGTAGGTGTTTTACTTTTGATAATAATATGGGTGAACATTTTCACTAAAAAACGCGTCAAAAAAGTTGTTTTCTGTCAGAAAATTTCAATTGCTAGGGCATTACCATTACAGAGTCCGTATACAAAAATGATATTTGCGTATTCTCTATGTTGGAACAAATTTCACTAACCGAACCAAAGAAAACTGTTTTAACAAGTATCAAAAGCTTGCATCAATGCACACTTGTTAAAGTAATGTTGTTTTGTTTGTGTTTTTTTGCTAAATAAAAAGTTTTTTTAATATTTTGTATTTGTTGACTATCTCAAAAACAAAGCAAGATAGACAAAAGTTATTTAGATTTTCTGAATTTTGGCGATTTTTGAATATAAAAAAATTCTTGATAATGCCCAATATACCATTTTTCATATAAATAACCTTTTATTTGTGGTCTGAAGAGTATTTACTAAAATTTTGACTGAAATCGACATAGGTTGACAGCGGTTTTTCAAGACCTAAAAATTACATGTTTTGAAGATCGCAAAAACATGTGCAACTTCCTGCATCAAATTAGTGGTGAATATGTATAGATTTTATAAGTCTTATGTAATCATTTTAAAAAAAGATTTACCACAAAGAAATATAGACCTCGTAGATCAAATTTCTTTAAAATTTAACCAAGTTAGAACGGTTTAAACAAAGCATAATTTTGCAGATTTGCTTAATTTACGTTTTTTTTTGGAATAATGTTTGAAGCTTGATGTATCAAAATGACTGCCCTACATTAAATAGACAAGTATAAGTTTTAAAGTACATGTAATAAGGAATATTTTGAGCCATCGTGGACCTTCTTATCTTTTTCTAAAGACCCAAAAACTGAGATACAAAAATGTGCGGTTTGCCAATTTTGACAATTTTTGAATATTAAAAAATTCTTGATAATGCCCGATATACCATTTCTCATATAGATACCTTTTTTTCTTGTGCTCCAAAGAGTAGTTACTGAAATTTTTACTAAAATCGACATAGGGTGACAACGCCTTTTTGGGACCTGAAAATTACAAGTTTTGAAGATCGCAAAAATATGTGCAACTTCCTGCATCAAAATAGTGGTGTATAAGTATTGGTTCTATAAGTCTTGTGTGATCACTTTAAAAAGAGATTAAACACGAAGAAATCTAGACCTTATGGATTAAATTTTGTAAAGATTTGACAAAGTTAGAACGGTTTAAAGAAAGCAAAGTTTTGCGATTCTGCTAAATTTACGGTTTTTTTTGGAATAATGTTTGAAGCTTAATATATCAAAATGACTGCCACGATATTAAACATAAAAATATGGGTTTTAAAGTACATGTAATAAGAAATAATTTGAGACATCGTAGACCTATTTATCTTTTTCCAGAAGCCCAAAAATTGAGATACAAAATAAGCTAAAAAAGACGTTTTATTGTAAAATTTTTGACCTTCAAATGTGTGTCATTTTGAACAGGCAATATTCTAAGGTCCAAAATTTTGGGAATCTCATTTTTTTCACCTATATTTTGATCCCTGAAAATTTGAGCAAAATCAAAGAGGTCGACTGTTTCAAATTGGTCGAAAAGTAATGGAATTACCCATATATTATTTATTAAATATATATTTAAGACATAATGTTAGACTTAATGTAAATTTTGATTATAAGTGACAATTTACCTACTTAGATTTTCTTGCATTCCTAAACTGTATTTTGAATGAAATTCAAGTTACTGATTGAAAAATTATTTTAGTTTAGTTCTATTAAAATATAGTTTTCACAGAGGCCGATTTGAAACTTGTTTTTTTTGTTCATATTAATATAATAAAACTCGATTTCGATTATGTAGGTTCTTTTAGATAAATAAAAAAATATTGAAATATTTTTGTTTTATAAAATAGAAAAAGGCAAATATTTAATATTAAGTTTGATGGAATAAAACGACTAATTTAAAACCATTTAATATTATTTGTTGCTAGTTTTTGATTTGATTTAATTTAAGAACCAAAAACAAATGAATATTTTAAATAGTTGCGTAAAAAATTCTTCATGAATTTAATAATTAATAATGAATAATTAAAAAGTTGAAATATGTATTTCTTTAAAATTTAACAATTTTGGAAAAAATGTAGGTATATTAAAAAAATTTAAATATTATCTTGAGAATAACTTCATTTCTTTAGTGAAATTATAAAGCACGCTCTATATAATTAATTAATTTTACACTATGTAAAAATGTGTTTGCAATTATCACTAGCGCTAAGGAAAGTTAAGCAACGGCCATTTCGGTTACGACTTAGAGTAATGCTGAGCGTAGCGTTACCAAATACACACATGTTTACCATCAATTTGGACAATACACACATTGTTTGCAAATTTTTAATTTAAAAACTGGCATGAAAACTACTTTGATGAGCAAACTTGCCATAAAAGATAGAGAAAAAATGTGTTGTGTCTTATTTGATAAAGTTGTGCTTAAGCCTCAATTAAAATACAACAAATTTGATAATATAATTAAAGAATATCAAGAACCTCTTGGAAGAAATTTTGCTAACACAACATTAGTTTTTTTATATTTGTGGTAATCAATATAACTAGAAAACGCCGCTGTGTTATATATCAGATAACTCTGTAAAAGGAATTGCATTAAAACAGATTACAGCAGACGTAATACGATGTTTGCAAAAACTTGCTATTGTTTCAAAGTTAATTGTTTGTGATCAAGGTACTAACAATAGAAAAGCAATTACTGTTAGGTGCTACAAAAAAATCATTGCATAGAAATTGACAGCAAAAAAGTTTTTGCATGTTCTGATGTACTTCATTTAATAAATAGTCTAAGAAACAATTTAATAAAAAATAAGTTTAAATTTATTATTAATAAGAAACCAGTAGCGTGGTCTGATATTACAAAGACATATGATATTGATAGAAAAAGTACTACTACAAAAGCAATGTTAATGATTGGAGACGTACACATTTTTGCAAACACGATTCAAAAAATGGGAGTCAAATTTGCTGTTCAAATATTTTATCACGCTGTCTCTGTGGCTATTTAAATAGCAGCAACAATGAGCCAATTAAATAGTACTACTGGTAATAATAATTTTGATTCCGTAAATAGTAAAATATTAAAAGACAAAAATGCACACAAACAACCGTTATCAATATATAACCCCTTATCTGAAAATATAATTAAACACACGGTTTAAAAGTATTTTAAAACAATTGATGTGTTTGCTAATTCATTGAATACAAAGTTTAGAATAGACAATGCGCTGCATTTTATTATAATAGGCAGAATTAAAAGAGCAGGGTGTTAAATATTTATCGAACATTTCTTTTCAGTAATACGTAATTGTGGTGGTTATAATCCTACAGTGTCGCATCACTATTTAGCATAATATGCATATTAAGCTGCAAATTGCTGTAGGTACTAACAATTGTGTGGTAAATAATAGAGAAACACTTAAGCTCGATAGTGTAGAAACTCACAATAAAACATTATTGAACATAACTGAGCAAAATGAAGTAGAAGTTCAAAAATGCTCTAATAATAAAAAAAACTAGCTACAAATTTAAATTTAACAGTTGAAAAATCAACTTTGAAAACATGTTCCAACATATATGTAGCAGGCTGTTCTGCACACTAAACTTTAAAAAGAATTGTAAAATTTGTACATCATTGTTAGTAAAACAAGATTCTAAATTAGTTTTAGAAAATAACATATTTTTGTTAAACAAAGATTATGGTTGTTCAAACAACATAAGATTTTTAAAAAGACCTTCTGAAGAGTTTGGTTTTATAGTAATAATGATGCTTCAAGAATTTGATATATTATTTAGAAAGCATAAATGTAAAAATAATGTGGCAAAAAATATGGAAGCATCTTTTTTAAGTTTTTTGTCTAAACATGCTACATGAACTAAATTTAATAACAATGCTTTATGTAAAATTTATATGCATGCAATACTAAATCTTTTTATTAAAATGAAGATTTACCGAATCGGATAATTTTCGTTTGTAACAAAGCCGCATCAAAAAGTTAGAATATTTTCAGATTTGTATATCTTCTTCTTTTTTATGTGTCATAACCAATCTTGATCGTTGATTCTCAATTTGGATGTCATATTGACTATAATCGTCTTGTTTACCGATGCACAAAAAAGCTGATGTTTTCCCAAACTATTGCAAAGATTTGTTAGCCATGATGTTGTATGACGTCCCACGCTTCGTTTTGCCATTATTTTACCATAGATTATTAAATGAAACCGTTTTTAATTTTCCGGGTGCATCATTACGTGTCCAAAATACTCTAGTTTACGTGTTTTATGATGCTTAAAATCTTAAGATTGTTGTTAATTTTCTGGAGAACAGCTTTATTCGTAATTCTTGATCAGCTGGTTGATCCTCAAAACTTGTCTATACATCAACATTTTGAACGCGTTTAACTTTTTGATTAATGTTTCCGTTAGCATTTAGGTCTCTGTCCCTTATAGTAGAACCGGAAAAATGTAGTATTGTATTGTGTATATCACACATCAAAGATATTTAAAGTAAATAAATTTTTTAAGACCTGGTATCATATTATTTTGTTTTTAAATTACATTAACAACAACATAATGTTATAAAATTGTGTGTTATAATATATTTATGTTTTTAGAAAAAAGGTATATTCTATGTTTAATTCAGAAATACTATTTGTACAAAAATAAAAATAAATTTTGTATAGTTTTGTTTACAAAAATATTATTTTTATTTATTTCATTCCAACCAAGAGCTATTAAAACCATTTTGACCGCTGTACTTTTGTAGTATTATAACAAAAACAGTAACTTTAGCGTAATTTCTATTTTTACATATAATTTCTTTTTTTACCTGCACATTCAGAAAGGATCAAACTATATTTTATGAATATATTTTACTCAAATTATATTTGCAAATAATATTAAAAAACATCATTTAAAAGTACCTATTAACGCTTTTATTTCTATATTTGGATATAGTTTTCGTCTATTTCCACCTAAAGTTTGACTCAAATTCTTTAGCAAAACATAGCTTGATTCATTCTGAATGTATGGTAAAAAATAAACTGATTATCAAATTATATGTAGAAATAGAAATGACGCTAAAATTGTTGTTTTTGTTAGTATACTGGGATTATAAAAGATATAACCTTGCTTAACAGCTGAAGTTGAACTATCAAACCAAAGTAAATAATTTGGTAAACATTTTAAAAAGGCGGCACATTTAAAGTGATTACATAATCCCAGACATTTATAGACACCCTGTAGAAAAATTTATAAGCATTGCGAACATTAGTTTGGCCCGCTTTCCGAGTGTGAAGTTTGTCTCTAATAAACGATCCAACAATGTTGTGGACGCGGTGAAAGGAGTTTGTGTGTAAATGGGACGGATATGTATAAAAGAGAAGCGCACTAGAGTTTGCACACATATACTGGCTTGGGTCTTTTCCTATTAAGGTAAATAATTTGGGAGAAATGGTATCATCTTGACAAACACTTCTGTTAATTGGGATTTGATCTGTTACTAAATCATTGTCAATTAAAATTGAATAAAACAGATTAATTTATCAAAAAATTACCAGATGATAAAATAATGTTCATGTTTTTGTTTATAGTAATAACATTCAACTTTGAAACTATTGATTAGATATAAATTTATTTAAAAACTTTTTTTTTAATATGTTCAGTATTAGATTTACTTAAGATTATGCTAACAGAAGATAATATTGCCATTTAGAAATTATTAGTTACAGCTTAGAAAGATGAAATTTAGCCGCTAGACTACAAAAAACTGTTTAAAGAAATTAAAAAAAAAAACTTAAGAAAAATGAAACTATCGGCACGTAATTGGCATAGATGATAAATATCTGTAGTACAAAAACACAAACCATCTTTTCAGGAACATTAAGCCTATGTTGATAGCCTAAGTGTTTTGTAGGAAAGACGCAATCTAGTTGATAAGAGCATGACAACTTTTTAACTTGATCTGTTCATGTATCAAAAAATAATACACACAAATTAAAAAATGAATAATAAGTTCTTCTTATCCAGAGATACATAAAACAAGTAAAAACAGAAAAAAAGGCAGTAGAGTATTAAAAAAAAACAATAAAGAAAAACAAATGCAAAATTAAAAAAAAAATATCTAAAAGATAAAAAATTTAAAAAATCAAAATTAAGTAATTTAAGATTGTTTGTCTTTTTTTTGTACACAAGTCTAACTTAGACAATTAGTTAGTTACGGCTAGTCAAAAGAATTGAGTCGTGACTTAAGGTTTTAGGGTCGTTAGATATATTCGACTGTGTAATTATATGCATAGTTACTGTTAAAAAAAATATAAACTAAATCGGCACAAATCGGCAATGAGATTAATTAAGACTACAATATAACATGAAATACAAAATATAGGAATTATGTATTTATACATAATCCTTAAAATATTATTTACGGAATAAAATTATATGTTTAAAATCACAGTTGCGCAAATTGCTACAAAAAAATAATAATAAATCCTATGCAGGTAAACGCAAGCTCATTATAATAAGTTTAGTAACATTTGAAATAGTAATAATGGCTTATCTAGATTATTCCGTTGATGGTGGCCATGCGGCTTTTCCTCATCCTGTACTCTTTCTTATATTTGGATTTGGATTACTGCTTGGGATAACCGCTGTGAAGTTATCCATAACTATATCCATAAAGGTGATGTCAGTCAAAGTGCATTTTCTCGCTTATAATGCATCGGAGAGCAATTATATTTATACCGCTGGATAGCCTAAAGAACAGCGCTTTCAATGGTATATAACATGTTAATGCGCGCAATTAATTGAGAATTTAAAACTAACATTAGCTTTTTAGCGAAGTTTTTGAACAAGATATTGCAATTTAACGATAAATACCAAAATGCATTTATCTATTGCCGCGTAACCATAAATGTAGCGCCAGTTAAAGTGCGTTTTCTCGCTTATAGTGCATCGGAGAGCAATTATATTTATATCGCTGGATAGCCTAAAGAACAGCGCTTTCAATGGCATATAACATGTTAAAGCGCGCAATTAATTACCTAATTAAAAATAATGATTATCAATAATTAGCAAAGGGTCACTCAAAAATAGTTATTTTTTTCTGAAATGATGTGCGTTAGTGAGATATATTGATTCGTAAAAAAAAATTGTTTGGGCTCATTAATTGCACTTTCTACAGCTAATTGAAAATAGATAAAAAAAGTGAATTATCCGTAATTAATCGCTTATTAAGCGTCGCATGGCAACGATACCGACACCATTGTAAAGGCAATAAAATTCTGCACCGATGTCATATAAAAAATGCTAGAAATGCAGCGCGTCGTTAAATGCTATTATTATGCAGTTTTTTGTAAATGCACTTTGTGCACATTTTGGAGCAATTTTGACGTCATGGATAGATGTAGAATATCATATTAGATCAGTTTAAACAATAATATGACTTTTGGACCCACTTAGTTTTCGAGATATTACTGTTTAAAGATAAATGCATTTATTACGCAGTTGATTGAAATTGTACTTTATGAACTTTCGGGATGAATTTTGACATCGCGGAATGTTGTAGAATAACATGATACATCGTTAAAGTTAAAGTTTCAAAATATTTTGATTTATAGATAAATGCATTTATTATGCAGTTGGTTAGAACTGCTTTTTATGTATTTTGTGTACTATTTGTATCAAGTTTGACTTCATAAATAGAGGTAGAATATCATGATAGATCAGTTAAAATTATAATATGACTTTTGGACCCACTTAGTTTTCGAGATATTACAGTTTAAAGATGAATGCATTTATTATGCAGTTGATTATAACTGCTTTTTGTGCACTTTAGGCACGTTATGGATCAATTTTGATATTACCCATAGACGTGGAACAACATAACACATCAGTTAATGTTGTTATTAGACCTTTGGACCCACTTAGTTTTTGAGATATTGTGGTTTAAAGTGCAAAATTCATTTATCTATTGCCGTGTATCCATAAAGGTAGGGTCAGATAAGTAGAATTTTCTCGATTATTATGCATCGGAGAACAATTATATTTATACCGCTGGATAGCCCGAAGAACAGCGCTTTCAATGGTATATAACATGTTAATGCGCGCAATTAATTACCTAATTAAAAATAGTGATTATCAGTAATTAGCAACGGGTCACTCCGAAATTGTTAATTTATTCTGAAAATATGCGTGTTAGTGAGATACAGTTAATTGAAAATAGATAAAAAAAGTAAATTATTGTTAATTAATCGCTTATTAAGCGTCGCATGACAACAATACCAATACCATTGAAAAGACAATAAAATTCTGCATCGGTATCATATAACACAATTCATAAAAACGCAGCCAGTCGCTAATTGCATTTATTATGCAGTTTGTTGTAACTGCACTTTGCGCACATTTTGGAGCAAATTTGACGTCATGGATTGATGTAGAATAACATATTTATTCAGTTTAAACAATAATATGACTTTTGGACCCACTTAGTTTTCGAGATATTACCGTTTAAAGATAAATGCATTTATTACGCAGTTGATTGAAATTGCACTTTATGAACTTTCGGGATCAATTTTGACATCGCGGCTTGTTGTAGAATAACATGATACATCGTTAAAGTTAAAGTTTCGAAATATTTTGATTTAAAGAAAAATGCATTTATTATGCAATTAGTTAGAACTGCTTTTTATGCATTTTGTGCACATTTTGTATCACGTTTGACTTTATAAATAGATGTAGAATAACATGATAGATCAGTTAAAACTATAATATGACTTTTGGACCCACTTAGTTTTCGAGATATTACGGTTTAAAGATGAATGCATTTATTATGCAGTTGATTGTAACTGCTTTTTGTGCACTTTAGGCACATTATGGATCAATTTTGATATTACCCATAGACGTAGAACAACATAACACATCAGTTTATGTTGTTATTAGACCTTTGGAACCACTTAGTTTTTGAGATATTGTGGTTTAAAGTGCAAAATGCATTTATCTATTGCCGTGTATCCATAAAGGTAGGGTCAGATAAGTAGAATTTTCTCGCTTATTATGCATCGGAGAACAATTATATTTATACCGCTGGATAGCCCGAAGAACAGCGCTTTCAATGGTATATAACATGTTAATGCGCGCAATTAATTACCTAATTAAAAATAGTGATTATCAGTAATTAGCAACGGGTCACTCCGAAATTGTTAATTTTTTCTGAAAATATGCGCGTTAGTGAGATAAATCGATTCGTAAAAAAAAATTGTTTGGGCTCATCATTTGCTCCTCCTACAGCTAATTGAAAATAGATAAAAAAAGTAAATTATTGTTAATTAATCGCTTATTAAGCGTCGCATGACAACAATACCAATACCATTGTAAAGGCAATAAAATTCTGCACCGATGTCATATAAAAAATGCTAGAAATGCAGCGCGTCGTTAAATGCTATTATTATGCAGTTTTTTGTAAATGCACATTGTGCACATTTTGGAGCAATTTTGACGTCATGGATAGATGTAGAATATCATATTAGATCAGTTTAAACAATAATATGACTTTTGGACCCACTTAGTTTTCGAGATATTACTGTTTAAAGATAAATGCATTTATTACGCAGTTGATTGAAATTGTACTTTATGAACTTTCGGGATGAATTTTGACATCGCGGAATGTTGTAGAATAACATGATACATCGTTAAAGTTAAAGTTTCAAAATATTTTGATTTATAGATAAATGCATTTATTATGCAGTTGGTTAGAACTGCTTTTTATGTATTTTGTGTACTATTTGTATCAAGTTTGACTTCATAAATAAAGGTAGAATATCATGATAGATCAGTTAAAACTATAATATGACTTTTGGACCCACTTAGTTTTCGAGATATTACGGTTTAAAGATGAATGCATTTATTATGCAGTTGATTGTAACTGCTTTTTGTGCACTTTAGGCACGTTATGGATCAATTTTGATATTGCCCATAGACGTGGAACAACATAACACATCAGTTAATGTTGTTATTAGACCTTTGGACCCACTTAGTTTTTGAGATATTGTGGTTTAAAGTGCAAAATTCATTTATCTATTGCCGTGTATCCATAAAGGTAGGGTCAGATAAGTAGAATTTTCTCGCTTATTATGCATCGGAGAACAATTATATTTATACCGCTGGATAGCCCGAAGAACAGCGCTTTCAATGGTATATAACATGTTAATGCGCGCAATTAATTACCTAATTGAAAATAGTGTTTATCAGTAATTAGCAACGGGTCACTCCGAAATTGTTAATTTTTTCTGAAAATATGCGCGTTAGTGAGATAAATCGATTCGTAAAAAAAAAATTGTTTGAGCTCATCATTTGCTTCTCCTACAGTTAATTGAAAATAGATAAAAAAAGTAAATTATTGTTAATTAATCGCTTATTAAGCGTCGCATGACAACAATACCAATACCATTGAAAAGACAATAAAATTCTGCATCGGTATCATATAACACAATTCATAAAAATGCAGCCAGTCGCTAATTGCATTTATTATGCAGTTTGTTGTAACTGCACTTTGCGCACATTTTGGAGCAAATTTGACGTCATGGATTGATGTAGAATAACATATTTATTCAGTTTAACCAATAATATGACTTTTGGACCCACTTAGTTTTCGAGATATTACCGTTTAAAGATAAATGCATTTATTACGCAGTTGATTGAAATTGCACTTTATGAACTTTCGGGATCAATTTTGACATCGCGGCTTGTTGTAGAATAACATGATACATCGTTAAAGTTAAAGTTTCGAAATATTTTGATTTAAAGATAAATGCATTTATTATGCAATTAGTTAGAACTGCTTTTTATGCATTTTGTGCAATTTTTGTATCACGTTTGACTTTATAAATAGATGTAGAATAACATGATAGATCAGTTAAAACTATAATATGACTTTTGGACCCACTTAGTTTTCGAGATATTACGGTTTAAAGATGAATGCATTTATTATGCAGTTGATTGTAACTGCTTTTTGTGCACTTTAGGCACATTATGGATCAATTTTGATATTACCCATAGACGTAGAACAACATAACACATCAGTTTATGTTGTTATTAGACCTTTGGAACCACTTAGTTTTTGAGATATTGTGGTTTAAAGTGCAAAATGCATTTATCTATTGCCGTGTATCCATAAAGGTAGGGTCAGATAAGTAGAATTTTCTCGCTTATTATGCATCGGAGAACAATTATATTTATACCGCTGGATAGCCCGAAGAACAGCGCTTTCAATGGTATATAACATGTTAATGCTCGCAATTAATTACCTAATTAAAAATAGTGATTATCAGTAATTAGCAACGGGTCACTCCGAAATTGTTAATTTTTTCTGAAAATATGCGCGTTAGTGAGATAAATCGATTCGTAAAAAAAAATTGTTTGGGCTCATCATTTGCTCCTCCTACAGCTAATTGAAAATAGATAAAAAAGTAAATTATTGTTAATTAATCGCTTATTAAGCGTCGCATGACAACAATACCAATACCATTGAAAAAACAATAAAATTCTGCATCGGTATCATATAACACATGCCATAAAAAGCAGTTCTCACTAATTGCATAATAAATGCATTTATCTTTAAATCAAAATATTTCGAAACTTCAACTTTAACGATGTATCATGTTATTCTACAACATTCCGCGATGTCAAAATTGATCCCGAAGTTCATAAAGTGCAATTTCAATCAACTGCGTAATAAATGCATTTATCTTTAAACGGAAATATCTCGAAAACTAAGTGGGTCCAAAAGTCATATTATTGTTTAAACTGATCTAATATGTTATTCTACATCTATCCATGACGTCAAAATTGCTCCAAAATGTGCACAAAATCAACATTTAACATTTATTTGAGTTGTACAATACATTTTAAGTCGCACTTAAAGTTTTGGAATGTGTTGATAGATGTTTGCGGCCAATTTGGATACTAAACCAAAAAATTAAACAATTTTTGTGTGTTATTTTTACAAATAAATGTCAAATATTAATCTGACAAAAATTAAATTTGCCAATTAATTTTTAATCTTTATGTGACTGGAAAATAAAACACCTTCTAATAACAGCCTGGGAACCCGAGTACCACATAACAAAAACACATTATGCACATGCCGTTTGTTGCTTTTGATAAAAATAAATATGTTTTGGAACTAGTGTATTAAAACAATTTGATGTAAAAAACAATCTAATTATTGAAATTGAAAGTTTCGATTTAGTTGAAAGCGCGATAAAGATGAAACGCTTCCAAAAAGTGCAACTTTAGTTGGTAATGATGGATTCATTGGTATGATTTTTTAATAATACCAGTTTAAATAATAAAGCAAAATATTTTGCGTTTAGTAAAAAACCAACTTTATGCTCTCTAAAAAGAACAAATCTGTTGTTTTTTGTCATTGTTGCATTTAATAGTTATGTAGAAATGGTTCTAGGACGTCGAATAATAGATCTTGCTGCTACAATAAATAAAAATCTAGCTTACAATGCTTCTAGAAGTACTCTGGTAGCTGCAAAATGTTATATTAGTTAACAAGTTAACACAAAAAGCATGTAATTTTTGTGCAAAACCTGTTTGCAATAAGCACGGCGTAGCAAAGACAATACGCAGTAATAATTGTAAACAATTACCAAATTAAAAAAAATATTTACACGTCCGTATGTAAAAAATTTTAATTTCTTAAAACTTAATAATAAAAATAATGTAATACGGTACATTAAAGATTAAGAGATGTCACTGAATCTCAAAACTTAAAAATTTAAAACGCCAAAAATGTATATGTTTAAAGTTCAAAAAGGTACCAGGGTACCTTGTCAGTCACATAAAGGTTAATTAAATCAAACTTTACAAAAAAAATGTTTTTATGTAATTTAAGTTCAAAAATGCTGATAAAAACGTGTTCAAAATGTAAAAAATTGGTAACAATTAATTACATCAATTTTACACAGTTTAATCTGACTGTAAACAAGAAAGGTTTTTGAATTAAAATTGTAGGTTTAAAATGACTTAAAGTATTTTATATCAACATACCTTAAATTTTTGAAATTTATTAATTAAAAAAAGATATTCTACAGGGTGTCCGGAAAATACGTGTACAACGTTTGACGACAGACTCCTGACGTCAAAATAGGTCGATCTAAGCCGACTTAGTTATATCCAAAATTGTCTCGTTTAGCCGGTAGAGGGCGTAAAAAAAAACAAAAGTATAACAAAGTTGAAAGTATCTATTGTAAGAAACTAAGTAAAACAAAAACATTACTTAAGCAAATGTGTAAAATGACCGCCATCTTGCTGAATACACTTATTAACACTCTTTAAAAAATGATATTGGACCCTATCTAATGTCTCGGGATTATTAAAATGGTTGCTTGCATTTAAAATCCGCTGCAATAAATCATCGCGTGTGTTTACCGGAGTCTTGTAAACTTCTGTTTTAATAGCGCCCCACAAAAAGAAGTCACACATATTTAACTCAGGAGAACGTGGTGGCCATTTTACTGGTGCATCATTGCCTCTTCCAATCCATCGGTTGGGATATTGATGAAGTAAGTATTGCCGAACGGCAACGGAAAAATGGGGCGGGGCACCATCATGCATATACCACATTTCCCTCCGAAGTAAAAGGGGCAAATTCTCCAGAAGAATTGGTAATGTGTCTTGCAAAAAATTTAAATAAATATTTCCATCTAACCTGTCTGGAATAACAATGGGACCAATAAGGTAGTGATCAATAATACCTGCCCAAATATTAATTTTAAATTGATGCTGATGATGTGCAACTTTAATGGCATGTGGATTTTCATCGGAATAAATATGTTCGTTGTGCAGATTGGTTACCCCAGATCTTGTAAAGCATGCCTCGTCAGTAAACATATTTTTTCTACAAAAATTTGGAACAAGGATTCTTTTGTTTCTAATAAATTGACAAAATGTAAGCCGCATGGGGGGATCAGTCGGTAAAAGTTCCTGGACTTTTTGTATGTGATAAGGATGTAACAACTGTTCGCTTAAAACCTCATTGACAATCGTTTTAGGAACATTTAACTCACGTTCTAAGAGACGGGTACTGGTACTTGGTTCTTCTTCAACTCTTTTAAGAATCATCTCTTCTGTTTCCACAGTTCGAGTTGTTCGCATACGACCCCTGCCTCAAAACTGCCCGTTTCCCGAAGATGACGCTCAATATAGGCAAATGTTTGGTGGTTTGGTATTCGACGGTTAGAAAACCTCTCCATGTAAACCCTAACACTCTGACGCCCATTTCCTTGACAAAACCCGTATACCAGGAGCATGTCAACTTTCTGAGAGTTTGTATAATTTTCCATTTTTAATGGTAAAATGAACTTGTAATTCAAGAATGTTGATCGTATACTTGAGTAAATTTCATAGACTGGCGACAATTTGTCAATAATTGTCAAATTATTAAACGCCATAGCAACAAGGTCACTTAAAAAATTATTGTTACAGGTAATTTTTTTTTAATATTTACAAATTTTTGACGCCCTCTACCGGCTAAACGAGACAATTTTGGATATAACTAAGTCGGCTTAGATCGACCTATTTTGACGTCAGGAGTCTGTCGTCAAACGTTGTACACGTATTTTCCGGACACCCTGTATAATACGATAACTTTTTAGAAAAAAAAAAACAGAAAAAGCACATACAAAAATCTAAACCCTTTACCATCAGCAGCAGTCATACCATGATAAGTGTACCGTGTTTTTATTTATACATTATTTTTGTATTTATTTGATAAGCAAGCGTGGTTATTTGAATTGGTAACTAAGATAATAGGTCTGTTCCAACATACGATTTAGACAGTTTTCAAACCGTTTAAACTATGTACACAAACATTTGTTGGTACTGTGTATAAAAGATTGCCTATGGATGACAAATATTTGTTTGTGTGTACAGTTTGGGCGGTTTGCAAACTGTCTAAATCGCATGTTGGAACAAACCTATTAAAAAATGTTCTAAAAAGGTATCAACTGATATCATTTCAAAAATGATTTAAAGAGGCTACTTGTTTGGTAAGCAAAAAAGCGCCAAAACTGGTAATTTAATAACGTCAAAATTTGATGTAGAATTTAACTCTTTAATACAGAATTAATTAAATATAAATTATTATATATATAAACTTGTTTTTTATCAACTGCATTATAATTTTTAAATTATATTACTATACATTAATTATTATTGACGCAACTTAATCAATATACTACTTTATTATTTTTATTAAAATTAAAAAAAAATGTATATTACTTTTAAAATGTATAATTATGGAAATATTTATTCTTAAATATTTTAAGTTCAGTTTAGTAATTTATAAAGACTGTCGTGGTCATTACTATAATTATGGCAAAAATAACGTTTACGTTTTAAAAGACACCACATACATCCAGTAAATTCTGCAATTAATATCAAAATAATAAAAAACAAATTACTTTCTTTAAATTAACAGAAGTGAATGTTATCTTTTCAAACCTTAATACATTTGTGATTTCTTTCATAATAATCACAGCTATTTTAATTTTTAAAACAAAATAATGAACGCTGCATTATATTCATACAATTTATTAAATTTTATAAAGTTATGTTTGTAGGATAATTAAAATAATACAATAAACTTGTAATATTTCAAATAATTCAATTTTTTTTAACTTTTTTAGTAAACTTATTACACCACAAAGTTTTAAAAGCCCCCAAGTTAATTTTATTGGCTTCTTTTGTTTTCAATATTTTTCCGTGCTTGAAACAATTGAATTAAAAGTTCTATTTTATCTGATTAATGCTAATAATTGACAGTAAATTTTATTGAAATCTAAAGACACTTGTTTCGTATTCTTAATTATTTCTTAACTTAATTACATTCATTTGTTGGAATTTCTAAAGACGAGGCAGTTTAAACGTGCTTAATTGTAAGTGTAAAATTTTATTTGCAACTTAATGTGCTATTTCCGTATTTATATTTTATGAAACATCTGCAAAGTCTATTATTGAAACATAAATTCTTATTAAACTATTAAATTACGGAAAGCTCCTATAAACTGATCATTTTTATTCTCTTAATATATCTTATTAAAGTAAATGCTTTTTTGCAAATTAATTATTATTATATATATTATTACACTTATTATACGTCGGTATAAATAAAAACCAAAAAAATAAAATTGTTTAAAAATTGTTGTCATTGACAAGTGGCAATCAAAAACTTTTGTCTAATCTACAGTTAAGGGACTTTGTTGTTTGAAATTTATTTTCTGAGCATATTACTAATCTGTTTAAACTATATCTTAAATAAATATATTGACAAAACACCATAAACCTGTAGCCTAATATTTATCAAAATTTTAGATAATATACATTAATTACACTAAACATAATTAAAATTTCTACAAAAAATGATGATACATTTTTGATCAAATTACGTTCATATGACTATGTATGAGTCAAGTATACGGCATAATTTTTTTTTGCTTAAACTATTTAAAATGCTATTCTCTACATGAATCTTGCAGTAGCATTTAAAAAAAAAAATTGAAAGTTTCTTTGACGACGACACATATGAGTCAATGGCAAAACAGCAATCATCTAACTAACTAAATAAAAGCAGCTGCCAGGGTATTGTAATGCCAGTTTTTTTTTTTTTTTTTTAAGGACGTAGTGAGGTGTTGACCTCAACAAGTGGCCCTTGAGAATAACTAACGCAAAGAAGAAAACCGAAAGGTATTGCCATACCTTTTGGTTTTCTTCTTTGCGTAAGTCCTGCTGTTAATTTGTCCTAGTCATTGTCCTTAATGTGGTAGTTTGAGGTGAGCTGGTACGGCCTCGCGGAATTCACGCAGTCTACTGCGGCAACACATGCTGTCCCCGGTTTATCTCTCCCTATACCCTATTATTCTGTCCTACTTTCTACACTGGCATTCTCTTCTCTTTTCTCCCATTCTTGTGTTTTTCAGCCTAGATATTTGCATTGTCCTTAGGTATAATTTTAGTTTTTCTACATCTTAATTAACTTCTTCCTTGTTGTATCCTCTTTTTTTCATTAATGTTTTGTGCAGCTCTATTAAATGCATCCCGTTTGGTAGTCCTATATTTGCCAGTTTAACTTCTAGTGAGATTCTTGAATCTCCATTTGGGATTAGTTATTTGTGTCTCCTAGTTGCCAGATATACTCTGACCATTTTAAAAGTTGCATTTTTTATCAACCTCGAGATGGCGTATTTTCCGTTTGGAAATTGTTTAGTCAATTTTGTCAATTTATTTTCCTTGAGCAGTTCTCTCCTTCTCCTCCTTATTTCTGCAATTTCTGTTGGTACTAGGGTTTCAGTATGTGTTCATCTCTTGTTTTTCTGTTCATCTTCCATTGATTGGCAGGCATAGTTGTTTTAACCTTCTTTGTTTTTTCCTCATTATTACTTTTTTTTTTATATTCTTTTGCTTCTATTTAGCTTCTCGCTCCTCTTTCCTTTGTCTTCTGTGGCTTTTAATTTGAGTGTTCTTCCATTTCAGTTAACCTAAATCTCAAAACTTATAACTCCTCTATCTTTTTTTCAGTACTGCCGTTGCATAGTTTATTAGTGCTGTCCATTTGTTTTCGTCACTCAGGCGTATTTTAATAATTGTAGATGTGTCTACTTTGTTCTCTAATATCTTTTCTAGCGTTTTCCTATCTTCCTCCCACGCTTTGCACTCTACTAGCGTATGTTCTGCGTCGTCATGCGTGACTTCTAGACAAAATATACATTTTTCTTCTTTCTTAATCTGAATTATTTTTTGTAAGTACTTTCCAAACACTCCATGTCCGGTAAGTATTTGTGTTGTATAGTAACACGTTTCCGGTTTTTCTTTACCCATCCTTCTATTTCTGGTATTAGTTCCCGTGTCCATTCTCCCTTTTCTCCTTCTTTCCACTGTCTTTGCCATCTTTCCATCATATTCTCTCTTGCTTGTTTTTTTTGCTTCTTGCTTACTAGTACTTTTATTTACCATTTTTTTATTCCTAATATTTCTTCCACCATCAAATCTGCTTGTAGTGTCGCCGCAATTACTTCTAGTGCCTTGTGCGACACCGTCCTGTAAGCCCTGCATATTTTTAACAAACTTGCTCACATAGCTCCTCTTATTTCTTTTCTGATTGTTTTTGTCTTCAAAGCTTCTCCCCATGTTTCTGCGGCATACAATAGTTTACTTCTAGCCGCAGTTGCTATTAGCCTTCTTGCCCCTTCTCCTGGTCTTCCTTTGTTTGGCATAAGCCTACTAAGCATTCCTTCCATTTTTTTTGTTCCTCTTACCGCTTCCTTAACCTGTACATTCCATTTCTTTGCTTCAAATGTTACTCCAAGGTATTTCATTTCCCCTGTTTGTCCTCTTTGTCGATAGCTATGCCATTTCGGTTTTTTGTGGTGCCAGATCTAACCTGTTGTTTCTCATCCATCTCTTGATCATCTCTATTGCCAACTCTAACCTTTCGTTTAGTACTTCTTTGTCTTTATTGGTACCTACCAGAACTACGTCATCCGGAAATGCCGTTATTGTCACTCCTTCCGGCAGCCGCATTCTGAGTTGCTGATCATAAACTAAATTCCATAATTTAGGACCTAGTGCAGAACCCTGTAGTACTACTTTAGTTAGCCTAAATTTTTCATTTTTGGTCAGTAGATTTCTCTCCTGAAGGTAGCTCCATATTATCTTAGTAGTTTTATTTGTTAGTTTTTCTTTTTTTGTTGCTTCTATAATTGCTTTGCATAGTATGCTGTTGAACGCATTTTGTATATCTAACGCTACTATGACACAGTGTTGTTTTTTTCTGTATGGTCTACTGTTTGCTTTTTTTGCTATGGCTTTTTTCTTTTCAATGGCTCTTAGAGTTTCTTCCTTTTGTAAATCCGTATTGTTCTTGTTCGCATCCTCCTTTTTCTTCTATCTCCTGTTCAATTCTCTTCACAATAACTTTTTAGTACTAAGTTTGCATCCTTCCAGCAAGCCGGAAAAATTTCTTCATTCAGGAATCTGTTTATTATTTGTGTTATCTCTATCTCATTTCCTTCTAGTGCTGCCTTCACTATCTCCGTTGTTATCTCGTCTGGACCTGGTGCTTTATTATTAGGTAGTTCCCTTATAATCTGTTTTATCTTTTCCACTGTTGCAGGGACTGTTTTTGTTTTGTTCGCTATTCCTGCTGGTTCTTCTACCATTCCTCCAGTGGGAAACAATTTTTTAATAATTACTAATTCATTTTCTTTTTCTTTTAAGCACACTGCTTTTATTCCTCCTAATTTATTCATTACTATTTTGTATGGTTTGCCCCAGAGATCCCTGTCTATGGATTCTAACATTTTTTCCTGCATCTTTTCTTACTGTCCTTGATCGCTTCTTTTAAAGCTTTTTTCAGTTCTTCTTCAGTTTCATCAAAATCTTCTCCCCTTCTTTTTTGTCTTTTGACGTTTCTTGCTGTTTGTATTGTTTTCTTTCTGCTTTCTTTGACTTTTTGCACCACCAATATGGTCCTCTTCTTCCTCCTTCTCTGTATCTGGGAATTAATTCTTCCGCTGCCTTCCCTAATTTTTTCGAGTACCTTTTGCATCTTTCCTCTAAATTGTTGTTTTCAGTCACTTCCTCTGCTTTCATAGCTCTATTTATCCTTTCTCTGTACATCCTTCTTATGTTCTATTTTTCTTTTCTATTGTCTTCTTTTTCCTCTTTTCCGTTTGTGCTGTATTGTATGTACTTATGTAAACTCAGTGATTCTTCTTCTGTCACTGTCCAGCCCCTTACTACTTCAGCCGTTTCTCATGTTGCTATGGTAATATCAATGTATGATTTGGATCTTCCTCTTACAAACGTTGGTTTATTTCCTTGGTTGCATATTGCAAGATTTACAGCTGCTATTATTTCCTCAAGAATTTGGCTTCTTCTGTCGCACTTGCCTCCTATCAAAATTTGTTTGCTCTTTTCTTTCCTTAAGCTGTGTTCTAGTATTTCTATCCACTCCTGATAATATTCCATATTGCAGTTTGGACTGATGTAACAACTGTACACTATCAGACCTCTTATATCGGCCCACAATATTCCCTCTTTGTGTGTCCCTAACCTTTCTACTTTATCTCTACACTTACCCCTTGCTAGGATAGCTGCGTCTGAATTTTTATCTTTTATTCACTTCCCACTTAATTTGTTTTTATTTGGTTCACTCACTATTATTATGTCTTATTTTTCTCTTACCGCTGTTGCCATTAATAGGTCTTGCGCCTCTCTTTTTCTGCCTATATTTGTTTGGATGATGTTATACATTTTGGTTTGTGTCCTCATTCTTGTGTTGTCTTTAATTATCTGGATTTTTGTCTTCTACGTTCTTTCTTGGTCTTCTCGTTTCTTATTTGTATGTGAGCAGGCATCTTTTTGCTCCTGTTTTGTGTCCTGTTACTTTACACTCTATACAATAATCCCTATTACTGCATTTGGCTATCTGATGCCCCTCCGCATCTTATGCATAATTTTGATCTATCTTCTCCTGTACAATCCGAAGCAATGTGGCTTTTCATCCAGCATTTATAACATTTGCTTTCTTTGTTACACTCCCTGTTCTGCATCTCATAAGTCCTATATATATGCTTCCTTCTCTTCAGTTTTTCCGCTGTCTCTTTGTTTGTTCTGATTGTATATCCTTGTACCCTTTCCTCATAGATATAATTGTAATATCTTTGTTGCCTACTCTACCGCCGATTTCTTCAATCAGTTCCCCTTTGTTTGTCTCCGGACTTATACCTTTAATCAAATCTAGTTCTCTTATGGGATCATTATTTGCTCTTCTTACATTAAAACCCTCTATTCCGTCTCTTACTTTTTTTATTTTTTTTCCGTCTCCGATTCTTTTGTTACTAGTAATAGCTCTCCTTTTTTAGTTTCTCTTATCTCTTTAAAGATCATTCCTTTTATCTGGATTTTTGCCTGTTTGGTGTTGTTTGCAGTTGTAACGGGACACACAATGCCATCTTCATTTGTGTACGCGTTCCAGCTACCTCCATAACTTTCTTTGCTTCCCTTGGTGCAATTCATGTCGGAAGAAATTTTTTTAATAAATATGACTTAAATACGTTAACGGATAAGGTAACCGCAATAATTGACAACTAATATTACAGAATTAACACTGTTTTTGGGGTTATTCAATTATTATTATTATAGAAAGTTTGTAAATTATTTGAACTTGCACAGTTGCATTTGTCACCTAAATTACTACAATAGAAAAGTTAATGGAAAAAGGATGTTGAATATTAAACCGCTTTTAACATTAAATAAACATTAGTTTTTGCCGAGATCCTAGTACATTATAATCCTGATTAACCTGTTATTTTTTTTTTGGCAATGCATTTTTTTATAAAGTGTAAAATACGTGAGGTTTAAAATATATTATGTTTGTGTGCAACGTACAACAATGTGCAATTTTTAAGGATATACCGGAGATCAAGATGAACAAATTACTGATAGGAGTAACAAACATAATATGTTACGTGTGCCTATTAAATGTCTATTAAATAAAGATAGGTTAACCGGTGTAAACTCTAAAAAAAGATTGCAGAAACTTACAAAAATATTAAAAACTACAAAAAAATAGAATCTTTAAACAAAAAAAAAAAAACAAAATTTATAAAGAAGATTGCACTTAAATTTTTTTAAAAAACTAAAATTTAAACTTGAAATTTTTGAAAAAGAATAGAAACATTTTACAAAATTTGCAAAAAACAAAATTGCGGAAAAGAGAAATTTTGAAAAGTTTATAAAAACTTTAAGCGTTAGGAAAACTGCAATAGGATTACAGAAACTTACTTTAAAATTTAAAAAGATCAGAAATATAAAAAAACTTCAAAAATATTTCATAAACTTTAAAAAATAAATCCGAAAATTTTAAAATAAAATTAAAATAATTTGAAAGATTGCAAACAGTTTAAGAAATTTTCCAATACAATGCAAAACTTCAGAAATATTTCAAAAACTTTATTAGAATTTGCAAAAATAATCTAACAGTTTTAGAAATAATTTAAAAAATGAGTATCCATAAAGATCTTAAAACATCAAAAGAAACTAGAAAATCTTTACCAAAAGATTGCAAAAACTTGAAAAAATGCCAATAAAACATCAAAAAGATTCCATAAACTTTAGAAAAAGGATTGACACGTAGAAGCAAAAATTAAAAAAAAAAAATAGAATAGATTGAAGAAACTTTAGAAAAGATGGTAGACAACTAAAAAAAATAAAAATAAAACTTGAAATGTTTAACAAAAAATTGCAAAAAAATTAAAAAGACAAAGTTACTTTATAAAAAAATTAAAAAACTTTAAAAATATGTTAACTTTACAAAAATTGCAGAAATATAAAAGATTACATTTGAACATTGAATTTTTTTTTATATTTAAAAAATTATTATTAATTTTGAAAACATTATTTAAAATGTTTTTACTATATTATTGACATTAAAGAACATTAATACGTTTTTTTTTTAAATTTAAGAAATTTATATTAATTTTTAAGAGTACATTGTTTTTTTAATTTTAAAACATTTTTGACATTTGAGAACATTTTATTCACACTGAAGAACATTTGAGGATATTTTATTAACACTGTAGAACATTATAAATAATAAAATTTACATTTTTTTTAACTTTTGTATGCTTTTGTGTAAATCTAAACAATTTGTTATAATTGTCAAAACTATTTGCAATTATAAACAATTTGCTATAATTGTCAAAATTTTGAACTTAGTTTGGGTAAGTTCACTTTAACTAAATTTAGTTCACTAATCAGCTCACTTTATTTATTCATTTAGTTTTATTTACTTAGTCCGCTCACTTTATCTGATTTTAACTCAGTTTGAGGATGGTGAAGTAAGATAAACTCACCTCACATAGCTTGACCTAAGCTAACTTTAACTCACTTGATTTTAACTCATTTATTTATAGCTTAACTATCCTCACTTCTAAATTTGTATACATAGCTTCATTTCCGATCTCCTTACTTGACTTAAGCTTAACTCAGCTAATTTTTTTTTATTTAAAAAAAAAAATGTTTTACTTAAGAGAACATATTTTGACATTATTGATAGTTAAAAACATTTTATTTAATTTTTTTTTTGACATTTAAAAACATTGAATAACATTTTTTGATATTTAGAAAATCATTTTGCAATTTTCTTAAAAAGTATTATTCATAACAAATTCAAAAACAAAATTTTGATGTAGAATTAAACAAGGAAAGGCATAAATATATTATTTACAAAAAAAAAAATATTTAAAGTTTTATTATTGTTTCTAAATGACTAAATTTACTATAAAAAATTATTTTGGTTTCATGCTCTAAAAAACAATTACTCAAGTATGTTGATAATGATTAAAGTTATTTGCAAAATTAAATATTAATAATAATTAGATGCGCGCGTCAAAATTTAGTCCAACGCGTTGCTCGCATGTAGCGCTCCGACAAATTTCAGCAAATCTTATAGAAGACGACTACGTGTGATTATATTAGGGGCGTGATTTTGTGTTTGCATGGGCAAAGCATTGTTATAGTCATATTATAATAATATTATAGTCAATAATAATATTATACGAAGCTATTCTCTATGCACTTTGGTAGAAGTAAACAAGCTAAAATTTTTTGTGTTACTTTACTTTAAAAGCAAGAAAGGGTGCCAAAATTCATTGTTATATTTTTTTGCAAAATAATTTTTGACATTTGAGATCATTTTATTGATACTGTATACTTCAGTATACCCCGAGATATTACAAGGTGAATTTATTTTTATTTTTTTTTATTTATCACAGATTCTACAACTAAGTAACAACTAAGTAATCAAATGGATAAACTTAAAATCGGTCATATTTTATACTTCAACTAATAAACATTATATTTTTTTGGATATAAATATGAAGAAAACATTGTTCGTTTTGATACTACTGCAAGCAAGTACAGATAGAAAAAGAAAGCCACAAACAAGAGTTATAATAATAAGCAAAGTGTGGTCAAAATACGTAGACCTATTAAACAAGCAAAAATTTAGATGAAAGTAACGCTTTTTAATAAAATAAAATAAACAAAAAAAGGAGACAGCATGTGCAGTAAACTGTGTAAATTCTGCAAAGCCAAAACCAGTTCACCTCAAACTAGTACCACATTAGTGACAATGACAAGAAAAAACTAACAGCAAGACTATTGCAAAGAAGAAAACTGAAAGATATTGCTTTGCACTAGTCATTTTTATGAGCCATTTGTTGAGACCTTACTATTATAATTAAAAATATTAATTACATACAAAATACAGAAATGTTTACTTTAGGATTATAGATTTGTTATCTCAAAAATCTATTTAAAAAACTTGCACGCAGCGCATTTGCAAATTAAAATCTATTGCAAAGACCTATTTTATTTTTGTGGCCAAATATTGATAAACCTTTAATTAAACGTAAATACTTAATTTGCGTTAATGTTTATTTCAAATGAGTCAAGTTGTTTCCTAAATAAATAAAATAACTGTAATGGCAATACTTAGGAAATCTATTTGCTAGATTTAGTTTAGTAAAAACTTTGGTTTCCCATAACGGATTTTCTTCTAATAAATTTCAAAGATTTCTTGCTAAAAAACGTTATTTTAAGCAAAAATATTCTATCTTATAACCAAATAACCGAGACGTTAAAATTAACAAAGCATTAAAAAAATGTATCTATAATAACCAAAATTCTGAATTTATATTATAACAATATATATATAGTTATTAGATAACAGGATCTATTTTGCCTTTTAGTACATTATGATGACAAATAAAGAATGCAATAAATAAATAAATAAATAAATAAATATAGTACCACTGCTGTAAACCCTGCAAAATTAATGTTTAACTGCAAATTGCAAACATGTTTTGATTATAATATGAAAATTTTTAAAACTGTAATAAAATTAATAATGAATCAATTAAAGAAAAAAGTAATCTTGATGTGCTTGTGAGAAATTATAAACTACTTTCTAAACCGGTTTGATAAAAACGTAAAATTTTGAATAATGTAGAGAGAGTGATATGCAACGTTGGGAAACATAGACATAGTAATCAATTGCAATCGGTAGACAAAAGGCATATAGCCGCTGCTTTTTTTATTTTTTTTATATTATGTATAAGTTTAAGTAATAGGCTGTTGAAAAAAAAATCAGTTTTGTTTTAATTATGAGTTAAGTATAACAAATAATTTCATTTAGGAGAAAGGTTGTTATACAATGTATAAATAAACATAAAAAGTATAAGTACGGTTTTTATGCTCACAATGTTTGTAAAATGTTTAGACGTTGACTAAAAAAACAAAAAAACATTAAAACTTGTTATGAAACGACATACAATTCTTAAACGTGAGGTAAAGAGCAATTGCTTATAAAACGTGATAATTATTTTAAGAACATTGAAAATTCATCTTTTTCAACAGAATATTGCAAATCCTCATACAACTAGAGTTTCTATGAACTTTCTGCAGCTAACTAATGTTGATTTACTTATATAACCTTCTTGTTTTCTAAACCTATTGAACACGTGTGAGATACAATTGGTAGAAGGCTGGGCTTTTTCAATCATCTCTAATCACTTTCAGTGCCGTACTTTACTTTTCATGCGCCCGGTGCTAGGAAATGTTTTTGCAAGTAAGGCTTGAATTAGATTTAGAAAAGATGTTGAATCGTTTAGTAAAAATTCAGTAATATAAAACTTCAAACACTCTATTTAAAAAAAAAATACTGCATTTATATCATTTTTATATTTTAAAGTTCAAAGCTTTCTTCTTCAAATCTGAGGTATTAGTTTTCTTTAAACCAGTAATCAATATCAAAATCTTCAGCAATCCTGTTTAGCTTCTCAAACTTCTTTTTTAAATAAATGAATAATGTATCTATAACTTGAAACATCTTATTTTCTAAGTCTTATTAAAACTTGCATAAAAGCTTTCATCCATGTCTTGTCTTTTAGTCCGTTTTCTTTTTTTTTTTTTGTAAAAATGCTTTCCATACTTATTTTATCACTCAGTTTCAAACATTTGAAAATCTTTGTTCTAAATACTTGCTTGTATTTGCTGACAATCTTTTATGCTGCTATATCTATTGTAATATTATTTCATTGTAAATTGTTTCAACATTAAAAGATGGTGATGTCAAATCAGTCAAAACATTCACACTATCCACAATTTGTGCATTTAAAACAGTAACTTTTTTGCCTTTGATAACCATCGGGTATCTGAATAGCATTTCAAACTAATTTTAAGGTGCTTCATATTTCCCAGCATATAGAAAATTTTACAATTTTTTTGGCTAATCCTGCACCAGTTTTTTGTGTAAGTAAATAAAGTGAATGAAATTTAAAACATTTGCTCATAATGTAATACATTGAGGGTGCAGCCAAACAATGTAGAAAAGTACTTAGCTGTCTTCACTATATTAACAATATGTGCATTTTGTAATAACTAAAATATTTCATTTTGTATATATATTTGGAAAAAATACGAAACTTGTCTTTTTTTATGAGATTTGATGTGCGACATTAATTCTGGATTATACTTAAATATATCAATGGCCTCTAAAAATTGCCGGAATGAGACTAACCTATTTTTTTGCTACTTCTTTTAAGTGTTAAATTATTTTCTGCTCAAAACTATATTACACTAATATTAAACTTTCAAAATATGTCACTTTTCTTTTTTATGGTCTATTGCATTTTGGATAGATGAGTATATTAAACACTTAGTTTGTATTTTTTTTTACTTTATGACGTTTTCTAAGGGTAAGATAATGATTTTTCATGATAGGGTACCCGCGAACTTAAATATCGCCATTACTAAACACCTTTTTTGGATTAACTAAAGATGAGCTATATCATGTTATTCAATGATTGATTTTTTTTATTATAAAGAAGTCAAGGAAAGCAAAATATTGTTTTCTGTTTTTGTCTATAAATTAACCATGTTTGGTCCCGTTAGCCCGTTAGTTAGTTTTTTTGTAAATTTTTTTTTTTTTATTATTTAAAGTGACACACTGAAATAAACTTAGATTTTTTCCACGGGTCTCTGTTCAGAGGGAGTTGCGCTTTCCTTTAATTTTATTGCTAGCAAATTCTTATTTTTTTTCTTTTATGTTTAAAATTTCTAAAATCATGTTTTTGAGGTGTTATCTGCGCCCCCACCGACCTGCGCCCGGTGGTGGGGCACCGACGGCACCGCTCTAGTTACGGCACTGCTCACTTTACTTGATATTTGGACACGTTTTCAAAAAACTTGGGATATAATCGTTTAGTCTAAGAATAATAATTTGATTTCTAGCATTCCTAGCCAAGTTGCCGAATGTATCAAAAATTGTGAAAAAACAACTCATTAATAAAATTTAAAAAAAACTTATAATAATTTTTTGTTGAAATTTTAATCATTTCTTAGTGTAAATAATTTACACATTATTTTAAATTTTTATAAAATTATACAGTAAAAACAAAAACATAATTTTAATTTTGTAGTTGCGCAAACTATAGGGTTTTTCAATGACAGGTTATTTTTTAAGAGAAATCAATACATGTTTATTTCATTGTAAAGAGAAAGGTATGCCATTAAAATTTGAAAACGATATCAGTTAAATGGCTGCAGTACCACATTCTTTTCATGAATTTTTTCATGACCAATTTGGACATTTGCGGCTGTATGTCCTTGATAACTTCATGAATTCAATCTTTAAGGTTTTGAATTGATTGTGGAGCATTGGCATAGATCTTATCTTTTACGTGGCCTTTAAGAAAAAAGCACACAAGTGTTAAATCACAAGATATCGGTAGCCAATTGTGATCACTTCTTCAAGAAATAACACGGTCAAGAAACTTTTTTTTGTAAAATTGCAATTGTTTTGTTGCTTGTGTGGCACGTAGCGCCGTCTTGCTGAAAATAAACGTTGTGCACATCAATATCTTCCAATTGTGACCATAAAAAATTATTAAACATAGCTTGGTAGCGCCATCTATTCACCGTAACAGTTGCACCAGCCTCATTTTCGAAAAAGTAGAGTCCACACCGCTCACCCAAAAACCGCACTAAACAGTGACACGTTAAGGATGCTAAGACTTTTCAACAATTATTCTTGAGTTTTCTGAGCCTCAAATACAACAATTCTGCTTATTAACGTAGCCTCCAAGGTGAAAATGGGCCTCATCACTGAAGATAATTTTTTGATAAAATTCCGGATCATTTTGATGCGATTGTAGGACCTAATCAGCAAAGATACGACGTTTATAGTGATCGACCGGCTTGAGTTTTTGTGTTAACTAAACTTTAAAAGCCTTAAGACTTAAGTCTATAAAAATACAGTGTAATGTTGTTTGTGGAATGTATAATTTTAATGATCGACAAAAAATCGACAAACTTGGGTTTTCTTAAACACTACGGGTTACATCAACAATATTTTTATGTGTTCTTGAGCGATGCACACGGTTTTGATTCTTCACATCACAAACTTGTCCTAACAACTTACATTTTTTCTACAGGTTTACTATTGCCGGCCGAGAAGGTGCTTTACGACGACCAAAAAGTGCTTTAGTTTTGCGAACTGTGACTGAAAAATGTTTATCATTTTTGTAGTTAATTTTAATAATTTCAATGCGTTGTTGAAGCGTGTATCGTTCCATTTTTAATAATGGCGTAGTTTTTACTTGTCAAATGTCGAAAGATAATAGCTTCAACCTAGCCTGCTATTTAAAATAAAACTTCTTATTGGAAAACCCTTTATAACAAAAAAAGTTACAAATATATTTGAGCTTAAGCTTTAATAGTAGGTAATGATTTTTTTTTTTAACTAATTAATAAGTTTATTAAAAAAACTTTACTATGACCACATGCTGCAATAAAGTTATACACATTAAAAAAAAAAATTCTAATACTCATTTTTAAGGAATTTTCAAAGTAACATCATGTTTTAATGACAAAATTGTTTTTGTCTACTGTTTAGCATTTTGTTTTTATAATCCAATTTAATTTATTTTTGATTATAAAATATAAATGTCGGCAAGATAAAATATAATGAGCATCTCCTAAAGTTACGCAAGCAAATGCTCGTTAGTATTTCTTTAGATCCTTTTTTTAGTTTTCAATTAATCAATATAAATAAGGTTATTTAAAACAAAACTTAATACAACATTTGTAGTTTGATTTAATTTAAAATGTTAAAAATTTATTTTGCATGTATCATGTTTTACGCCGTAACTAGAAATACGTCGGATGTATTATTTGTACATTGGTTAATTTTATTATAACTAGACTTATATGTGATAAATTTAGCCTCGTTTATTGTTTACTTTATAGAGTTGCGTTATAAATGTACTATAAAATTAGAATTATGCGTAAAAACTACATAATAAACAAAAACTAAAATTCAATTAATCAATTAATTAATAGCCATTATAATTAAAAAACAAAAAATCTAAACTTTAGTTTTAATTAATATTAGGTATCAATAGTTAAAAGTAAAATAACATCAGATCCTTTAAGTTATTCACACTAAAAAATAATTAGAATTTCAATAAAAATACAATACTTTAATATTAGCGGATTGAAGAGTATGAACAACGGCGGAGATTTCGACTTAGGTGCCCTAGAAACTTTACAGAAAGTGAAGATCGGGCTCTGTACTTTGTCGGTCTAGAGGAACAATTTCCAACAACAAAAGCAATTAGAAATGTTTGAATAAGCTTAATAAATCAAGAAATTTCTGTTCAATCATTTTGCCGCTTTGCTTCTTTCTTTGTTTGTTCTTTACTGTTCACCATATGAGGTGCTATTTGGAACAGTACAATGAGACACTATAATGAGTTAATTTTAGTAACAAATTAATTTTTGTTTATTTGTATGTTTACAGTAATTGTTAGATAGTTAGACGTCGCTAAAGAGAAAGAAAAAGTTTCAGTTTGCTGTTGAACGACTTACAATTCTTTGACGCAGGGCAATAGTATAGGAAACAATTGCTTGTGCAAGTAATTTTTTTCTAAAGTTTATTCTAGAAACTTTAAACGCAAATACTACACTAATACCGTTCTTGAACCAACATTAATGTATTAATTGAATAGGTTGGAGACACCTTTTTCCAACAAAATGATGCAAAACCGCAGCTATTTCTCTAAACTAAAATTTAGATACTTGTTTAGCAAGTATGGTATTTATTCTCTCAGGTTAAAATTGACAATTTAATTTTTTGTATACCTAAGCAGACCTAGAACTTTTGCTGAAGTCAATCAAATGGTGGTTTTTATAAATTAATAAACATAAATAAATAATTGTAATTGAGGCAAATATAGATAGAAAACTTTTTTACCATTGGATGGCATATTTAAATTAGGCAGTAATAAAAAAGATCGCATAAGTTGGTATACCTATAAATAAAACTTTTATAAAAATACAAGATACTTTTTTGAAGGCTTCAAGAAACTTACAGAAGTTGCAGGTATGAGACAAAACATATACCTATATTACAAAAAAAAAATTAATATTAAATATTTTTTATTAATTAACATATTTATATATAGGTTTACTCTTCTAATTTTCATAGTAGAAAATCGTGTATTTATATTATATTACATTGTAGAACAAACATAATTTTTTATCAACTTCAATTTGAATAAGCTTCTTTTGCAACTAGCCTCACTGATAGCAATTGTTAAAAAAAAACTCTTAGCAAAATTACAATTTTTGGTATAAAATTTTCCAATATATACTGTTGAATAAATTTTAGTAGATCAAGAAGGCCTTCTCCGCCATTTTCATAATTTGTAGAAATTAAATAGCAAATTTATAAAGTAATCAAGTTGTTTTTTATAGTATGTTCATAGATATAGTGTCTTGGGCTTAAATTATTTTCTTAACGGATTAAGTCATTAGCAACCAATTAAGGTTGTATTATATACCTGGAACCGAAAGTTATATGTTCTTTTATTTTTAAGGGCTACTATATATACAAAAGAAAGATTCTATTCTATTTAATTAAAAAAATAGTAATTTGTTCAAATAATCTACATTATTTCAATTTTTATAAATAAACTTTAATTAAAACTAATGTCACAGTCGAACTTGCTTTGCAAACGCACGTGTTTTGTTACGGCCGAAAAACAACTCGAAAATCGAGACTTATCGTCGAAGCAAAACGGGAATAGAAAAAAAATAAAAGTGGTATTAAGTAAATTGTAGTCAGTGAAGCGAGGAGAAATTAAAGAAAACTGAACAAGTGTGAAAACAATAAATAACATTAAATAACAGCGAATAAATTGCCAGTAAGTGTGGGAGGGAGACCGACCCATAGCAAGCGGCGCGCGCTAAAAAGAGACAGACGTGACTCGGCAACAGAACGACACATTGTAGATAACAAATATCAACGTAGAAAACAAAAAATTGCACTCCTAGATTAATGAAAAATAAAATAAACTAACAAATAAAATAAATCATATTAATAAATATTAAATTTAATAAAATGGAATAAGGAAACTAAAAATACAAATACAAAGCATGTTTAAAGACAAAATGAATGCAAAACGAGAAAGAGGGTACGAGAGAGAAGAAGTTTATATAGAAAGCCCTAAACAAGAATTTAAAGAATTTAAAAAAAGCAAAAAAATATTAAGATCCCCAGAACAAAAGAAAATAGAGAAAGAAAGGAAAACGACAGTAGAAAAGCAATCCAACAGTGATACAACCAGAAATATAGAAAATATAGAGAAGGTAGAAGTATACGAGGATAAAACACACAGAGAAGAATACAAAGGCATTACAAATACAGACAAGAAAATGGAAGAATTAAAGAACATGATTAAAGAATTAATGAATGAGATGGCAAAAAACACAAAGGAATTAAAAGGAGAGATTAGAGAGCTAAAGAAGGAATTAAAGGATAAAGAAGTGAAGTGGGAACAGGAAAAAAGACAAATGATTCAAAAGATCGAAAACTTAGAAAACAAAGCAGAAAAAAAAGAAAGACAGAAAAAAAGAAATAACATTATAATAAAAGGCATAAAAACAAATGAGAATGAAGAACAAAAGGGAGTGGAGAACTTTTTGAAAGAAAAATTTCAGATTATAGCCAAAATAGGAAAAGCTCAACTAATACATAAAGATAAGCAAATAATAAGAGTAGATGTCGAAACATGGAAAACAAAGCAGCAAATAATGAAAGCCAAAAGAAATCTGAAAGGGACCAGGATTTACATTGACAATGACCTAACACACGAAGAAAGATGCGTACAAAAAGAAATTAGAGACTTAGCAAAAGAAGAAAAAGCGAATGGATAGAGGGTTAGAATAGGTTACCGAAAGTTAATAATTAACGGAGAGGAATATAGATGGAATAGAGAGTTAAAGGGTTTAGAAGAAGTGAAAGTTCCAAAAAACTAACAAAAATACAAAAAAAAAATAAAAAAAAAATAAATAAATAACTAAATGAATAAAAAATAAAAGAAAAAGACATGACGAGAAAATGGTACAAGAAATAAGATAAACAATACAGGGACTAATGCAAATAAATTAAAAAAAAACAACTAAAAAAATACAGATTAAAAAAAAAAGAAGGCAGATAGTAACAATACATAGAGAATACTAGTTAATGTAGACATGAGTCGAGGAAAAGAGAAGAGAAAAAGTAAGGGAGATAAAAGACAAGAAAAAAAATAAAATCATAGACAAAATTTGGAAAAGAAATGAATGAGAACTTCAACCGGAACATAAACTATACTACAAAACATTTAAAACAAAAGAAAGATCACACTATGATAAACATAAAAGATGTAAATGGAAAAATAATAACGGAAGAAGGCGAGATAATGGAAAGAAGAAGGAAATACTTCAAAGAACTAACAAAACAAGAAGTAAATGAAAACAACATAAGATCCTTTCTTGTTTTTTTGAAACAATGATACAGGACAGACAAACGGAAGAAATAGATGAAATTAAAAAAGACGTAGAAGTAATAGAAGCAATTATCAAACTAAAGAAACACTGGAAATATTGAAATAAGAAAGAGTATTAGATTTATTAATAAGATTTATTAAATTAATAAAATGTACGCCTCACACCGAAAGGTAGAAAGGAAATTGAATAAATAAATAAATAAATAAAATAAAACTAATGTTTTTATGATGTAAATATATTATTAATAAAATTAGAAATATTCAAATAGAACGTTCTATATGAGAATCCAACATTGTGGTTAATACTGTACACTTATGGTGTCGATTCCTTTAAATCTTAAACGTACAAAATAAATTGTAATGGTTTTTATAATTTCTGTAAAATTTAATTGTAGAACTGTTCTAATTAGTGTGATATAAAATTGTTTTTTTCTATTTGTTCCAACATGAAATCATAAAATGGTTTCACTCTAATCATTTAATTAGCCCATGCTGCTGTTTGTCACTAGCAGCGGCTCGCCACCTGTCGTCATGGCTACCAGACCCCTCAAGCAGACTGCAAAATCTCATAACATTTAATACTATTACATACAATATTGCCTACGGAATCTAATTTTAAATTATGAAATTATTAAATGCGACAGGAGCAAATTTTGCGTTTAATATAGTTTTTTTCAATTGAAAGTAATTAAACGGAAGAATATAATATTTATCAATTACTTTTTTTATATAAATAATTGAATTACGTTTGAACAAAAATAAAATTATGAATTTGTTATACTAAAGTTTTAAGTGCAAAAACAGAAATGTTTGTTAGATTTATGACAAATTATTGGTATCGGAAAGAACTATAGCTAATTAAATAAGGGCAAAAAGGGAGAAACATTTTCTAATTGATTTGACTAATATTTGTGCAGATTTCAAATGTTCTAAATATATTTTTTTAGTATTTAAAGTTGCCAGACATATAATAATTATTTTGTTTAAAATAGTGTATGTATTAGAGTTTTCTGGAAGTAGGATACTGAATAAAATGTTGCTATTTTTTTATACAGGGTGTCCCGAATTAACTAGTCATAAAATGAATGCCAAAAACTAAAAGCATATTGAGTATTATTGGCCTAATAAAATAGTATATTATTTTTAATAAATTTAGAGTTATAGCTCTTTATTTTTACAACAAAAATTTTTTTTTTTTAATTAACTGCTTTAATTTTTAATATTTTGTAACAATTTTTTTTTACGTTAGTTTATTCTTATTTACATAAACTGTTAAAGTTTGAATTAAAAAAATCTTCAAAAAGATAGTTTTTTAAGATTCTTTAGATGTTTAACTTTCTGGAACTTTTTAATTTTTAGGTAAATCTATTTTTTGATATTTTTTTTAAAATTTTTATTTGAAAACTTTTGTTTTTGATAAATTTTGATCAGATACACGGTTTTTAAAAAAATCAAGTAAATCTAGAAGTCATTATTTTTTAAAAATAAAAAAAATCTATAAATATCATTAGCCGTGAATGTCAAATTATATTTCATAAACGACACAAATTGTTTGTAAAATTGAGCTTTCTTAATTAACTTTTTTCTCTTAAAATGTATTGGTACAGTAACACGGAGATGAGTGATATGCATATAGTTTTTAGAGTGTTTAGGAAATGCATCGGCAGCAGCCAGTCGTTACGCCGAAATGTACCCTAAACGACAAACAAAAAATTAAAGAAAGCACAATTACACCCAAATAATTTGTGACGATTATGAAATTTAATTTGACGTCTACGGTTAATGATTTTTTTTATTATTTTTAAGAAATAATTAACTTTTGATTTACTTGATTCAAAAACCGTGTATCTGATTAAAATTTATCAAGAGACGGAAAAGTTACTTGCAAACTAAAGTTTTCAATAAGTAGAGTTTATATCTAAAACGTATTAATGTAACTATAGTATGCCTGTTCTGTATTGATCTTATACTAAAATTGGTAAGTAGTAGATTATAAAAGTAATATCTCTTAGAATACAAACTATGTTTCATACAATGGTTGTCCTGTAAACTCATAACTAAAAAAATACTCAATTTAAAAAAAAATTACAAATAGTTAACAAAAAATGCTTTATTTTAAAATTCTTACATGCTAATTATTTACCAAATCAAAATCTAAAATATGAATTTATGTTAAAAATAAATCAAAAAGTGAGTTTCAAACCGACCACACTAACTGAGTAATCGGAGTTTGTAATTGACATCTGGGCTTTTTGAGATGTGTTTCTGAAATTAAAACGTTTTGAATGTTTTCCACATTTTTGTGTGTACCGATTTACAATGTTTTTTTACGCTTTTTATGTATTATTAAATATAATTTTTAAAATCAGTAAATTAGAACTTAGTTTTACTATAAAAATAGCACATAACTAAATGTTTGTACAGAAAATTTAAATTTCAGAAACAAAATAGAATAGAAAATAGAAAGTAGGCAGCAGACTAACAACCTTAAATTAACATTTGAACACAAATATTTTCACCAAATAAACATAAATTAACACGTTTAATCAACTAACAAATTCATCAGTTCCAAACAAATTAATCAAAATTATTAAAAAAAAGTAAACATTTTGATAACCTAATACAATCTAAAAAGGATATGATAAAAACAAATCTACTCAATTTTTTCAGCTTTTATAATCAACAAATAATTTAATAAAAAAATTTTTTTATTGTAAAGTAATTCAAACATTTTAATACTTTTTGTTAAAAAAAAAAAAAAAAAACAATTTAGTTAGTAATCTAAAGAAAACAACTATTAAATAAAAATAATTTTGCAAATCAGTTGCATCTACTCTACTATTCAAATTTTTTGATTTGTTTTACCTACCGGTTAGTGGCTCTAATTCATTTTAAGCAACAAGTTGTAAAAAGATATCTTTTTCAATTTAATTATCATCAAGTATAGACAAAATTTCACTTTTTAATCTTAAAACATATGCAGATAAATTAACTTTTATTTTGACAATATTTGAGTTATCAAGCAAAAAAACATTCTTAAATTGTTATAAAATTGCAAATGTTTAACTTGTACCAAATAAAATGAAACAAATTTTATTTTTTAAATTCTAGACTAATTGCATTATTATTTTTTTATTTATAAAATTTCTTTATTGTATAAAAAGACATTTTATTTTTTTTATTTCTTTGCCTATTTAACCTTTCAGTGTAAGGCTATAAAAATACATAACATATTAAAATAAAAATTTTATTATCTTAAAATGTCTACAATTGCATTATTGCATTGTTGTATTTGTCCAAATTTTTTAAGAATTGTATTCATTTCTACATTGTCAAGTTTTAAGAAAAAATATTTTTACAGATCTTCTGACATATTATGTTAGTCACAAATAAAATTCGACTTTAAATAATCATTAAAAAAATCTTCCAATTGGTTTCCAAACATTTTTAAAGTATTTGATAGAGTATGATGTCACACTTTATCTTAATAGCATAAGTTTTGTCACAAATTTGTCAAAGTCTTATCAGTAGCTTTTTTGACAATAAAAAAATAATTAAAAAAATCAGTTTTAATTTTAGCCAAATGCTATTTTTTTTTCTTTTTTGATTTACAGTAATAAACTTTTTTAAATATCCAAAAGTCCTATTTATAGTTTTGCAGATAAATGCACATTTTCTACGTCATACTTTTCAAAGATTATAACAAGAAATATGTTGAAGCGTCTTTGAAAGTTAGAATATATAAAATCTCTAAACAATATCTAAATAAGGTATGATCAGCTTGTTCAATAATAACTTTAAAAAACTCAACTTTTTACAGTTTCAAATTCATATTCTCATGTACCAAATATTAAATTAAACAACAAACCCACATTTCTTCTTGAGGTAACAATCTTACATATTTTTTTCTAAAACAACCATGTTGTGAATATAGCTTTGAAAGGATTTTCTAATAGATGTAAATAGTTTTTTTACTTTTGCACAACTTTTGTATATAAATAAAACTTATATAGTACTTGTATTGAAAATTGTTTTAAGTATGAGAAAAAGAAAGTTCTATTTAAAAACGAGCTAATTGATTTGTTGCCGATCTAAAATTTACTACACACTGACTTAGATAAAAATACAAGGCTTGCTAAGAATTCTAACAAATATTCACTGGCAATTAAGAAATGTAGAAATGTAGACATAATTTTAATCGTACTATTAACACATAGAATAAAGTCTCAAATTTAGTATTTTCCAATACTGTATATAATACCAATATTGTTTACTTACTGTTTAAATCTTGTTGATTTACTATTTCTATGTCTTTGTCATATTAAGTAATTTGTATTATTTAAAAATTATTTAATGTCACTACAACATAAAAATAGTGAATCAACAAGTATGTGAAAATTACCTTTTATTTTTTTATTTTTTTTTAATTTTTCATTTTTAATAGTAACTTAAGTAAAAATGATAATTCAAACTTAATGTAAGATGAACATTTTTAAAGTAGACTTTGTCCAATTTTTGTTTGATTTATGCAATAAATAACAAATTAATTAAAAATGTAACTGCTAAGTTTTTATAACGCGCTATCTTTTACTTTAAGAAGTGACATTAATTTAAGTAATGGATTTAATCATCAGAAAAAGTAAAGTATCTAAAAAATGTAAGAAATAAAAAAAGAAATATATGCCAGATTATAATGTAGAAATGAGAAAAGCGTACATATCATAGCTGATGCACTACTAAAGTTATGTAGAAATGAAGAGAATGAGTGCACATTTTAAACAAACAATGAATAAAAAATGCATAAACTGTCATAAGTAAAAGAAAAAAATAAGAAAAAATAAATGAGAAACATAATGGCGGTAAAAAAAGAAAAAAAATTAAAACACAACTAATAAATAATTAATTAAAAACAGAGTTTAATATTATGAGGTTATCTTATATTATTATTTAATTTAAGTTATATTGTAAAAGTTATGTTATGTATGATTTTCAAAACTAAAAATACGAAATAAACGTTTATTATTATGTTTTTTTTTAATTTGACAATGGTGTGATAGCTCAATGGTAGAGCACTTGCATATCATGCGAGCAGTCCAGGGTTCGATCCCCGAAATATGACTGAAATGATAACTTGCTCTTTATCCACCAGCGTGGTTCGGAAGTCACGTATTAAGCTGTTGGTCCCATCAAACCACTTTAAACAAGTCGTAGACTTACTGAGGCGATGTAAAATAGCCGTAAAAAAAAAAAAAATTAATTAGTGAGACTTTAATAAAAAATAGTTACTTTATAAAAAACAATGCCCAGTGGCGTACGTGCTACTTAGTTTTCAAATTAAGCAAAGTTTGTTTAATGGATTAATCTTTGCTTTTTGACATTTTCACACAAAAAAACAGTAACGGTTCAAAATAAAAATTGCATTTTTTAAACAGGTGCTATAAAAATGCAATTTTGTCAATATTTTTTAATACTAAAACAACTTGTGACAAAACATAAATAAAAAATATATTTTTTTATATAATATTCTAGTAATTTTGTAATAATTTTAGATTGCAAAATTTTAAACCAATTTTAACATAATTACTTGACTATTAATTTGTTACATTAGAAACGTATATTATATATGCATTGAGATGTAGTATAAGCTAAAAGCAATAGAATAGATAAAATAAATAGCTGACAACACGTTGCAAGCGTTTTATAATAAATACACTACTATTAAATATAAGTAATAAAACTAAATTTTTAAAAAATACTTTTGACAATGTCAAAATTTGTATTTACATTTTGATTAGCTTAAAACAGTTAAAAACAAACTTTTCAGCTATATATTTATCATATTTTTTTTTAAATAACAAATTTTATTCATTCAAAATATTATTTTTAAATATTTATTATTCTATTGATAATAATATTAATTGTGTTTTTTATATTTATTTGACATATTTTATCCGGTTTTGATTGAAGTAATTAGTTATCTCATCGTTAGATCTATAAGTTATACAGTCATATTAAGTAGCAGCTAAAGAGCTACGCGCTAGATATTACTGTTAACCGTATGTATAGTAATATTTAAAACGCTACTATGTTTAATTGTCAACTAAAACATTAGTAGCCAGATTACCTTGTTTTACATGTGATTAAATACATTCTAAATATGACCTACAACTGTTAATTGCAAATGATGAGATATTTATCATCATTTAATAACTTATTGCTTTATTTATTGCAATAAATAGTTATATTTAAATATCAACATTAAAATGTAGTCGTTGCGTCGAGTATATTAAATTAAATAAATTATTTTTATTTAATTTAACAATTAAATTAGTTTAGTGTGTTTTTGTAAGATAGTAGCACAACCAAAATCCAGTTATAAAAATTAATATGGCAGGGCTACGTTCTTAAACACGGAGTGAGGGTAGAGAAACACTTCATAAATATCACATGATCACACGAGAAATATATTTTTTACTAGTTTTGTCAAGTTTAGGAAAGAATAAACATATGACAGTATCACCAAACAACATGAAAATAGAAACATGGAATGCACGAAGCTTACTCCAAACAGAATTGGAAACAAAAACTAAAGATCAGCTAGTAAATAGGAGTGGCAAAAAGAAAAAGCCATGAATAACGACAAACATCTTGAAAAGCATGGAGAAACGAAGGAAAAACAAAAACAACGTTGAAGAATATAAGAGAATACACAAACTAATACAAAAAGATATTAAAAGAGCTAGGGAACAATACCTGACCGAACAATGTACAGAAATAGAGGCAATGGAAAAGAGATTTGACTGGTTCCACATGCATAAGAAGATAAAAGAAATAACTGGATGCAAGAAATATAATAATACTGGTAATGTACTCAAAGATACAAATGGACATATAATAGTTGATATAAAGGTTAAATTAAAAAGATGGAAGGAATATGTGATGGAACTATTTGATGACGTAAGATCTCCCAAGCCTACCATAGAAGTGGACAACACAAACCTAAAAATACTCAGAACAAAACTAGAACATGCCCTAAACTCCATAAAATCTAGAAAAACTGTAGGTCCCGATGAGATACCGATAGAACTTATCAAACTTTTTGATAAAGAAGCAATAGATATCCTCTTAGATCTTTTCAACATCATCTACGATAAAAGAGAAATCCCTAAACTATGGTTAACGTCGACCTTTATACTTATTCCCAAGAAAACGAACGCAAAAGAACGCTCAGAATACAGAACAATCGCGCTCATGAGCCACACACTAAAATTGTTTCTCAAAATAATTCATAAGAGAATCTATAAGAAACTCGAGGAAGACATAAGCAACACACAGTTTAGATTTTGTGCGGGACTCGGAACAAGAGAAGCGCTTTTCGGGATCAACGTTCAATTCCAACGTTGCTTGGATATGAACCAAGATGTGCTGGCATGTTACATTGACTTTGAAAAAGCATTTGACAAAGTAAGACACAACAAACTACAACAGATATTAATTAGTAAAAACATTGACTTGAGAGACGTAAGAATAATTAACAACTTATACTGGGGTCAAAATGCAAACATAAAGGTAGAAAACCAACTAACGGAGGAAATAGAGATTCGCAGAGGAGTAAGACAAGGATGTATTTTATCACCAATGTTATTTAACTTGTACAGTGAAGCTATTTTTACGGAAACCATGGAAGAGTAAATGACGGGAATTAATATAAATGGAGAAGCGATCAATAATATAAGATATGCTGACGACACAGTCCTATTAGCCAGCAATATAACAGACATGCAACAACTAGTCAATAAATTAAATGATCGTTGCAACAAATATGGACTGAAAATTAACTACAATAAAACCAAAATAATGCTAGTTACAAAATCTTTACAAAACCAAAACCAGTTAAATCTAAGAATTGGAAACACTATAATAAAAAATGTACAGACATATAAATACCTAGGGGCTTAGATGGAACAAACGAAAGACATAACAAGAGAAATTAGATCGAGAATTAAGGTAGCAAGATCTTCCTTTACAAAAATGAGGAAGTTATTCATAAGCCGATATATTAACATAGAGCTTAAAATAAGAATGCTGCGATGCTACGTTTTTTCGTGGTGTTACCGAAGAATGTGGAGGATCTCGTGGACTGATAGGGTTACCAACATCGAAGTCCTAAACAAAATGCAACAGGAATGCGAAATTATTCACACCATTAAAACGAGAAAACTACAATACTTAGAACATATAATGCGAGGCCCCAAGTACGAACTTCTGCAACTGATAATACGAGGGAAGATAAACGGGAAAAGGAACATCGGCAGGCGACGAATGTCTTAGCTCAAAAACTTAAGAGAATGGTTTGGCTGTACCAACATCCAACTGTTCAGAGCTGCCGTCAACAAAATGTGCATTGCCATGATGATAGCAAATCTCCGATAGGAGGAGCACTAGAAAAAGAAGAAGGAAAGAATATAGGGTAACTGTCAAAAATCAATCGTTTAAAAATATAAACAACAATTTAAATAAGAACTAAAGTCAGAATAAAGATAGTAATACTAGTAATCCATTATTACATTTATTATTTAAATTTGCAAATGAAGTTACAGAAATATTTATTTTATCATGGCCGTTAATGGATTTGAGTATGTGAAAAAAATAATTCCAAAACTTATCAATAAACAATTTCAAATTTGGTCGGATGCAATATTTCCCTCACTCATAATAGACGGTAACAACGGTACGGTATGAGTGTTGGTAAAGGCGTTTATAAACAACAGCAACAGTAAAATGTTTTCCTTTGCCTCTACGGCAAGAGTGATCATTTGGGTTACTCTTGTTGTGGCTCAAATACTTTAGGAACGTACTTCTGCAGCAAACACATCTGATGCTGTGCATTTCACTCTTTTAAAACTTACTTTGAATATTAGTTGCTTATTAATTTTAATAATATTTTAAAACCTTTATATCTTTAAAGTAGTTAATTGTAATCACATTTTCTCAAGCATTGAATTGCAATAAATATATAATCTATTTAGATATGTAAATTACGTTTTAAAACAAATCAAAAATATATTTATACATTAGCATTTTTCTCCAATTAGTTTTGTAATTAGGATTTATTTACAAGTTTTTTTATTTTTTTTCATTTTCTGTTTTTACCGCGTAAAAATGCGACACAAAGTTCAATAACGTTGTGTTGCCAAAACATAGTTTTATTATTAGTAGCTACTAACTAAATTATACTAAAAATTAACTATGCACATAACACATTTAGTATGGGGAAGTAGCTACTAGATAGATAGATAGATAGATAGACAGATAGATAAATAGTTTTATTTATTCACACAATCAAGCATATAAAATACACATTATGTAAAAGGTCAATAATGTTAAAAATATAATAAAATAAAATTAAAATAAAATATAACGTGTTTGTTTAGATTAACATTGATAAAAATACAATAATTTAACATATAATACACATTAATATACATACATATATTTTAACTCAGATATTCACATACAAGAACATACTTAATTTTTTTTTTTTTTTTTTAATTAAGTGCATTTAATGTTAATAGTTCTTTTATAGTCTTTTTAAGAGGAACAATGTTTAATATTTTTATTTTATTTGGTAATTGGTTATACAAATTTATACTCATGTACACGTGACTATTTTCAAATAGCGTTGTTTTATGTTTAATAAATGCCACTTTTTGTTTTTGTCTAGTATTATATTTATGAGTTTCTCCTAGAATGAAATATGTAGCAATATTTACTTTTACAAATTGAAATAATTTATAAACATAAGGTCTGTTCCATCATACGATTTGGACAGTTTGCAAACCGTTCAAATTATGCACACAAACAAATTACTGTGTATAAAAGATTGCCTAAGGATGACAAATATTTGTTTGTGTGCACAGCTTGGACGGTTTGCAAACTGTTCAAATCGTATGTTGAAACAGACTTATAAATACTTGGCAGCGTCATTAATTTATTGTCAACAAATGTGGATTTGCATGAAGTCATGTAGTCAAGATTGAAAACAATTTTTATAATTTGTTTTTGCTGTATAAACACTTGTTGCAATTTTGTTGTGGCACCCTATAACATTAAATTAAATTGCAAATGACTAAACACGTTAGCATAATAAATATCAATATGCTTTTGTATCTAGTACTCACTTTAATTGTAATATTGCATATAATGAACTATTTAGTTTTTTGCATATAAAAAGTTTCATTTTGAATAACAGACTATTTGGGCAGCTGTCAATTTTGAAGCTATTATTTTTTGGCATTTGACAAGTAAAAACTACGCCATTATTAAAAATGGAACAATACACGCTTCAAGAACGCATTGAAATTATTAAAATTCACTACAAAAATGGTGAACATTTTTCAGTCACAGTTTGCAAAACTAAAGCACTTTTTGGTTGTACAAGTTTGAGCTGTTAGGACAAGTTTGTGATGTAAAAAATTGAAACCCTGTGCATCGCTCAAAAACACATAAGAATATTGCTGATGTAGCCCGCAGTGAAAATGGAATTAGACATTCCACAAAACGACATTACACCGTACTTTGCATAAAGTTTTAAGTCTTAAAGTTTTTAAAGTTCTGTTAACACAAGAACTCAAGTTGGTCGATTACCATAAACGTCGTATCTTTGCTGATTAGGTCCTTCAAATGCATCAACTGATTCGGAATTTCATCAAAAAATCATCTTCAGTGATGAGGCCCATTTTTACCTCAGAAGCTACGTTAATAAGCAGATTGTCTCATTTGGGGCTCAGAAAATCAGAAAAAGTTTTTGCATCTTCAACGGGTCACTGTTTGTTGCGGTTTTTGGGCTGGCGGTGTGATTGAACTCAACTTTTTCAAAAATGAGGCTGGTGCAACTATTACGGTGAATGGATGGCGCTACCGAGCTATGATTAATGATTTTTTATGGCCGAAATTGGAAGATATTGATGTAAGCAACGTTTATTTTTAGCAAGACGGCGCTACGTGCCACACAAGCAACAAAGCAATTGCAATTTTGCAACAAAAGTTTCTTGACCGTGTTATTTCTTAAAAAAGTGATCGCAATTGGCCAGCGAGATCTTGTGATTTAACACTTTTAGGTTTTTTCCTTTAGGGCCACGTGAAAGTGCCAATGTACCACAAATGATTCAAGACCTTAAAGATGGAAATCGTGAAGTTATCGAGAACATACAGCCGCAAATGTGCGACTTGGTCATGGAAAATTTTATGAAAAGAATGTGGTATTACAACCGTAAGCGTGGTGGCTATTTGACTGATACATTATGATTTTACTATGTTTTTTATAAAATTACCAAATATTAAACAAGTAAAAGACCGCAAACTGTCCCTCGAGATAACCCAAATGTAATGTCTTTTTCTTTTCATAATTGATTGTTTACTTTGACTTCAAACGGACCAGAGCTGGGGGGGGGGGGGTGCATTGAGAATCTTGCTTATGTATTTATTTTTAATTTCTATAACTAATTAGTAGTTTTTTTATTAGTATATGAGGGTATAAAACCCATAAACAAAAATTCTACAATTTTTTTAAGTTTTTTTTACGTTTTTTAACTTATTCGCATGTTTTGTTTAAAAACCGCAATTTTAATTCAAAAAAATAAATTTACTAATGAAATCAATCAGAAATTTTCCGTAGAATCCAAATCTAGCGCTATTTCATGTTTATACCCTGTCTATAAGCCGCAAAAGCCATAAAACCATGTTTTTGTTCTCAATGGGCTGGGCAAAAAGGAGCATTTAAAAAAAAAATTAACCGCTAAAGTTGACGTGTTTTGATGTAAATTAATTAGAAAATATAAATTTGTTTTGTGTATTTGGGTTTTAGAGGTCTAAAATTAGAAAAAACTGCAAAAATAAGCCTATTTTTCAACATAAACTTTTGCAAATGCACATTTAACAGTTTTCAGAGAAACTATACACCAAATATTATTAAAAAAATTAGTTTTGCAAACAATTTTACATAGAAAATAGTCAGTGTCGTGCTTATCTGGCAAAAAAAACCCATCTAGAAAAAAAAACTTGTTCAAAATTTACTTAAAATTTTTTTTTTTAAATTTTTTTTTAAGATTATTTGGATTATATTTTATTAAGTTTATTTCAGAAGTTTAACAAAGACATTTTTTGTCGCTTGAACCAAATTTCGGCCATTTTACTAATTGTTTGATAGTTTTTGTTCCTGCGGCACAAATTTAGACTCGATCTATCAGCGCAAAAATTTAAAAATATTATTATTTTTGGCATTCAAACATAAATCTGCCTGTCGCTTGTTAAAATTTGTTACAAAAAAGTTTTAAACCACACCTTAGTGTGTTTATAATATTTTTTGAAAATATAAAAAAATAATTAATTTTTAACGCATTGTTTGCTTAAAAATTTTGTAAACATTTTTTTCTAGATGGACTTTTCTATAGACGATGAGTACAACACTGACAATTTTCCATGTAAAATTGTCCCTAAAATTCAAATTTTTAATAATATTTGGTGTATTGTTCCTCTGAGCGCGGCTTAACGTGCATTTGTAAGAGTTTATGTTGAAGAATAGGCCTACTTTGCAGATTTTTTGAGTTTTAGACGCTTAAAACCCAAATACACAGAACAAATTTATATTTTTCAATTAATTTACATCAAAATACGTCAACTATGGCGGTTAAAAATATTTTAAAAATGCTCCTTTTTGCACAGCCCACTAAGAACAAAAACATGGTTTTATGGCTTTTGCGGCTTATAGACAAGGTATAAACTTGAAATGGCGCTAGATTTAAATTCTACGGAAAATTTCTGATTGATTTTATTAGTAAATTTATTTTTGTGAGTTAAAATTGCGGTAAAAAAAGTAAAAAAAACTTAAAAAAATAATAGAATTTTTTTTTATGGGTTTCATGCTCTCATATCTCGATCAAAGGACTACTAATAAGTTATAGAAACTAAAAAAAAAATACAAAAGCAAGTTTCTCAACGCCCCCCCCCCTAGCTCTGGTCCGTTTGAAATGGAATTGCCCAAATATGATTTAACAAACTTGAAAATTTTAAATTCAATATTTAAAACGTCAAAAGCAGCTGTCATATTGAAAAATAAACCGTATGTGATTATTTTGGTCAAAATTACTGAACAAATATTTAATAAAAGAAACCGTTATTAATATATTATATTTTTTTTTAATTAAACCATTCTTTAACATATAATTTTTTCAAATATTTTTGATATTGTTGATACTACAGATATTCCTCTATAAATTGATAATAATAAATGATCTCCCTTTTTATGTAAAAGTATCACTAAAGCAATTTTTAAAAGTTGTGGGTAAACTCCGCGTTGAATGGCAATAATAAATAAAAAACCTAAAATTTCATTTATATCATCCAACAAGCTCAAATTTTTGTTTTTAAATGACATAATTGTATTAAATATTTCTGCGCTAGTTATAGTGTTCATATAGAAAGTATTACATATGTTCAAACGTGACGTAGTGCATGTTTGAAGAGATTAAAGTAAGAGTATTAAAATGTTTTGTTATTTTAAATTCTGCAAGATTTGAGAAGTGTTTAACAAATTCTTTAGCTAATTTGTTGTTATTTTCAATCCGTTGTCTTTTTAATTGTATAATAATTTGTTTGGTTTTTGTAGATAAACGCAAATTTGTAAGTTTATGAACTATTTTCCAGGTTTCTTTTTGTATGTTTTTAGATCTATCTATTTTGTTTGAGCAAAATTTTTTTTTTGTTTGATAAATTTTAATTGTAAATTGCCTTACCTGATTTATATTTATCAATTAGAGTGTAAGCCAACCAAAATATTTTTGCAGATTTATCCGTTCTTCAATAACATGGCTATCTAGCCAAGTTTTTGGAGTTGAATTTTGTTTAATGTTTTTTACACAATAGCTTAAATCTAAAATACTTTTAAGGGTTGCTACTAGTTAGTAACGTAGTATACTAAGCAAAAAAATGCATAAATGTGATAAAATTTAGTTTTACATAATATAAAACAGATTTTTACTTACATTTAGTATAATTTTATAAAGTATAGTTTGTTTGATGTTATAACTTATTTTCACTAGATGCTGTTAATATATTTCTCTAAAATATTACAAAGCTTAAAAGTTGTATACTTACTTCTAAGTGTTAATACATTTACTTAGAGTTATTACAGATATTTGTTTTTACTTTAATTTTTATAAGTTTTAAATTGTGCTCCTAATGGTTTTCTTTGTGTAAAAAAAACATTTAATCAAAGACGTAATTATGTCATAACATGAGATTTATCTTTGCAGGTTGTGTACTACTGAATTACAAATTACATAAAATCTTATTAGCAATAATTTTCTTTACAATTAATTTTTGTATTGAACATGTTGAATACTTTCTATTTGTATATTTTTTCTCCAGTTCTAGTACATTAAAATTAATTTTATATTTTAAATTTTTAAACAACTATATTCTTAACATGTTTACAATAAAATAATTGTTAGTTCTTATAGCAAATTTGCTCTCAAAATTTGTTCTATCTGAAAGTTGATTTTGTTTAAATTTATTATTGATATTAGTCAAAAAGTTTCTAGCAAAGAGAGCTCTTGAGAGCATTTTCTAAACCTTGTCTATTAATTAGATAATAACATTGTAGGAATTAGTCGATTGAGATGCTACGCAGGTGATTTATAAATGTTTTCTTAAACAACATTTTGATAATTTTCTTGTTTCAGAAGATAACCATATTGTCAATATGTTTATAATAATACTCATAATATAACTATCAAAATTTGAACAATTTGTATTTTGAAAACTACTTTTGCAGAAAGTAAGGAACAAGTGTCGATTTGCGATAATAAATATATATAATTAATTTTTGATATAAAATTTCATTCATTAGTAAATACTCAAGAATACGTAAATTTTATTCAAAAGTTATTATAAATACTAATATTGTTGATATATTATTATATTGTTAACTATTATTAATAATAAGGATATGAAATATAAAGATAAAACATTATATACTCTCAATTTAATTCTATATTGTATGAGCATAATGCATTACGCTATAACAAAACCTATATACGTTTTTAATTTATCTAAAGGTGCAATTTATATAAAACGACCAATCTCGTATAAATTAAAGCACTTAAAACATTTTACGACTATAATTAAATTTTGTGAACCTTTGAACTTAAATGGCTTCTGTCCTTTTAAAGCTCAAATAATTAAATATTAATCAGAATAATAAAGATTCAATTAATTAGTTATTTCATTATGTTTTTTTAAGGTTATTACTTGTAATTAAATAAATTACCCAATATTAACAAGTACTAATTAGGCTACACATCTTACACACCATACTATTGCGGTCCAGTAAATTAGAGGTTGGGGATGAAAGGACTCCGCCATACAAAATAATGAAGTAGAAGGTTTAGCACGTTAGTGCTTTAAGAGTTCGTAAAACCGTTCAGATTAGACCGCATTGTTGTAATCTGTTGCCACCAAATGACTGCAGGATGTAGGATGCGCACACACTAGAGAATCATAAATGTTTATTTTCCTTTTCTTGTTGTTACATCTTTCATAGCAAAATTTGTAAATATACAGATATATTTTAAAATATTTTTTGGTATATAGCTACGTTTTTCTGTACCTTAGTTTAAATAAGTAATTTTGTTATTTAAACTATTAACAGTAGCCAATTGCATTTGAAAATGGCAACCAATAGCTTTAAAAATTCAAAATAAATAAATGTAATTTAATTACTATAGACTAGAACATAAATCGCACATACTATACAGTTAGTCATGTAACTACATTGTTAAATATACGTAAAATAGTCTACTCATTTGTTGCTTGTTTTATGTAGTAGTCTAGCGATCTTGCATTGGGGTTTTATTGTACACTCTTCTAGTAAGTAACAAACTTATTTTACAAATTTGTAGAAATGGTTTAACTTTATTTACTAACTAGCAAGTTTTTGAATTGTATAACTGTTACAAGCAAATTTATTTCTTATCCAATTTAATTTATTCATATTTTGCAATTTTCTAAAAAAATTTCTTACTTTATTTTTGACAACTTTGGCTAGAATTTTTTTTACCATGTCATTGAGACTAGCTTTAAAAAGCGACTTTGGAGTGCCAACGTCAAAAAACGAATAAGAGCAGCCAACCGCTGCAGGTAAAACGGACCATTTTTGGACAGCCCTAATCAAGCCAAAAACTTCCACAAAAGAAAAATAAGTTTAAAACTTCTGGGTAATTTTTTTTTGAACGGGAAAAGCAAAAGAAAATTACTTTTCTCATATACTTTCAAGTTTTCACCAAGACAAGAATGCAAAGAAGTTTTGGTCAAGGCTAAAAGCAACTTTTTCTTTAACAAAAAAGTAGAAGTCAGCTACTAAGAGGCTATACTTAAACTACTAAAGCATATGAAAAGTTAAGTAATGCTGTTTTAATTTGGGAGCTGGATAAAACCCAGATGTTGCAAGGATAAACTTGGCCACAGGATAAAACTGGTCATTGGATGTGATGCAAACTTTCAGCACATTGTATATGGTAACAAAAACACTAATGGCAGATTAGATTTTACACAATTTATTATTAATACTAACTTTGAAATATTTAACCAAAGCATTGAACCAATTTGTTACTTCTTGCAGTTAGACTGTAATAGATATTACTCTGGCAAATGTAGGTGTTTTGAGTAAAATTCAAAACTGGCATGTATCTACGTAAAAAAAATAAAACATAATTTAAGTGTTTATAGTAATTTATGGGCAAATTGGAAAACAGGCATACAAGGACTACAACCTATTGGAAATAACCAAGGTTTTTTTGATTTTTTTTTAAGACTGGGACGCTGCACAGACTACCTTGCAAAAAATTTGCTTATAACAGACAGTTAGACATTAGGACTAAACAAAATTTTCTCGTTTTTTTTGCAATAAGACAAAGATATCATGCTAGCCAATAAGGCGCTTATTGCCTTCCGTTTTATTCCCATAATTTATATCAAAACCAAAACGCTATGATTACACACTCGCAAAATACTATTTCTCGATCAACTTTACGTTTTTTCTTATAATTTTACTTAAAAAACTATGCAAAAGATCAATTTAAGAAGGGGCTTTAAATATTACGCCAATACACTCAAACCACTCATACATTTAGAAAAGATTTACGGAATTCACTTTACGCAGCGTAAAAGATTGAATCAAAAGATCATTACATAACAAAATTATACCTTAGGTATACTTATAGACATTGAAGGTTTACAAATTTACACTCTATAAATAAAACTCTGCAGCCTAATGCAAAAGGCTTTAAAAATAATTAAAAAAATGTGTAAATACTAGGCTGTTAAGTAAATTTTTTTTACAAAAAATTCAAAAAATTGACCAACTAAATTAACAAAAATTTAAAAAAAAATGACATATATAAAAACAATGAGATGTATAAAGTAGTACTTTTTGTTATGGTAATGTAGACGGTAGACGTTGGCAAGACATGGGCAACGTTTTCTAGTTATACACAACTGTGATAAAACCTTTGCTTACCTATAGAACATTCCTCGACATAATCATAATCATAATCATCTTTATTATTCCGTTTTGCTATTTACATGGATAGGATACGTCAAAAATACACAAAAATATTACATAATTAATTAAATTAACAAATCAAATTTCAATACAGATAATAAATACATAAAGTTTAATTTCTTTCAATGTATTCTTTTATTGAATAAAAGCAACCATTAACCAAAAAAAAATTTAAATTCTCTTTAAACCGTTCGAGAGTTTTGATGTTTTTTATTTCGTCAGGCAACAAATTGAACACATGTCTGCCAGCATAAGATGGCAATTTTTTGTATGCCATGAGCTTGATTTGTGGCAAATGTATATTGTTTTTATTGCGAGTTTTGTGGTTATGTATCTTATTATTTAATTGATAATTGCTTTTATTTTTGAACACATATTACAATAATTTATAAAAATAAGTAGACGAAACTGTTAAAGTTTCTACAAAGTTTCTACATAATTTAAATTGTACATTAATCTAATCATCCTTTTTTGTATAATAAAAACTCTATTTATATCGCTTGATTGTCCCCATACTATAATATTGTAATTTATCCTAGAATAAGCCATAGAATAATACACATTTTTTAACGCAGTTTGATCTAAAGTATTTTTTAATTTGCGTAATGCAAAACAGCACTTGTTTAAGTTTGCTGCAAGATCATTTATCTGACTGCGCCAATTTAGTTTTTCATCTACTACTGTTCCCATAAAACGTACGGATTCGCTAAGTGTAATTGCTACTCCGTTTAAATTATACCCATTAGCAATCATTCTTTCATTTTATACACCATGAAAGTTAACTATTACGGTTTTTGCAGCATTTATTATAAGGTTGTTATTATTGCACCATTTGTCAAATTGATTTATTACATCTCTTACGTTGCTATTTATTTCTGATGTTGTCTTGCCACTTACTACAATACTGGTATCATCAGCAAACATAAATACTTTTCCATTAAGTATATGTTTGAGCAAATCGTTAATAAAAATTAAAAACAATAGTGGTCCAGCCACGCTTCCTTGAAGAACCCCAAGATCAATATAAAGTTCATCGGATGTAACTCTCATAACTCTCTTATGTAGATAGCTTTTAATCCAGTTGTTCATTAACCCACGAATGCCAATATTATATAATTTTGACAAGATGAACTTAAATTTTAAAGAATCAACAGCTTTACTAAGATCAAAGAAGATGCCTGTTACAAGTTTTTTATTATTCAATTTATCATAAACATGTTGTACTAATTGAACCGTTGCTGTTTCAGTAGACTTTGATTCTCTAAAAGCATGTTGTTCATCCGCCAATAAATGTTTCTGATTTAAAAACTTTGCAATTCTTTTAATGACACAGCGTTCAATTATCTTAGAAAATATACTGAGCAACGAGATAGGTCGAAAGTTATCCACAACAGTAGGATTTTCTTTCTTGTGTATAGGAATTATTTGTACCAGTTTTAAGATATCTGGGAATTGTCCAAGTTCTACAAATTTGTTTATTATATAAGTAAGAGGTGCGCATATTTCTTTAACATTAAATTTAATAAGTTGTATTTGGATATTGCCTGCTTCTGTAGCGATTGTGTTGCGCATAGAGTTAATAATTTCTATGACTTCCGCATTTGTTGTTTGATCAAACTAAAACGTTTTGTCAGACATATCCATTAGTGTACAAAAATTGTTATTTTTTGTTAATTAAGACATCAAAATCAAAGTAATAGCAACATCAGTAATATTGCGCCTAAACGCAACCAAATTTTGGTACACTGCGGGAAAGATTAGCAAACTGATTTTTTCTGAAAAAAGCTGTCAAATAATATTTTTGTTAGAAGCGCAAACAGATATTATGCCATCTTAGTTTGCATGTAAAAGACCTTACAGTGTACTCACACACAAAAACAGTAAAAGCAAAAAATAAATGATAACAAAGTCTTTTAAATCTAAGCTGATGGTTCATTATATTAAAAAAAACCTTTTATTATGTAGGAAACGTAAAGTAGCTAACCTTAGTGGCGCAGCAGTTAATATGTCAGCTTTGTAATTATTACTAATAGATATTATTACCACTGCGTATCTAGTTTTTGTTTTTGTTTTTTTTTTGTGTTGGTTGGCCCTTAAGAATAATTTAGGCATGGCAATACCTTCTGGTTTTCTACTGTAATTAAATCCTGTTGTTATAATGTCTTTGTCATATTATTCTAGATTAGTATTATTAGTAGTTTGAAGTGAGTTTGTTAATGCCTTTGTTTGTCTTTTTAGTACTTTTTTGTAAATTTTTTTGTCTGCATTGTGTTATTTATTTTGGTTATTTGGTTTATCCTTAGATACGTTCTTAGTTTTTTTAGGTTTTTGTTCACTTCTTCGATATTGTACCCTTTTTTTTTCATAAATAGTTTATGCAGTTCCATTAGTTCTATTCCTTTTGGCAGTTCTAGAATAGTTAATTTTAACTCTAATCATATCTTTGTATCTTTATCTGAGAATACTTCTTCGTGTTTTTTGTTGCCAGGTATAATCTGACTATTTCAAAAGTTTCGTTATTTGCCAATCTCAACATAGCGTATCTACAATTTGGTATTTGTTTTGTTATTTTGCATTTCTTTAACATTTCTTTTTTTTGTATCTCTGCAATTTTGTTTCGTATCGTATGTTTTTTATTTTATTATTTTTTGGTAAGCATAATTGTCTTGTCCTTTCTTATTTCTTTCTATTTTAATATTTTTTTGGTTTTTTTATGGTTTTTATTTTGTGAGTTATTTTTTTTATTATTTGTTTGTTTTTTTCAATATTCTTTTATTGTCAGTCAAACTCCTCATTTTTTTAGTACTCTTGTTGCAAAGTTTCTTAGCGCCCTCTGTTTATTTTTATCTCTTAAGCATTTATTTTTAATGATAGTTGTTTTATCCACTTTACATTTAAGTATATTTCCTAATTTTTTTCTATTTTTCTTCCACGCTTTTTATTCTACTAGAGTGTGTTTTTTTTCTGACAGAATTGACATCTTTTGTCTTTTTTAATTTTTTTAATTGTTTGCAAGAATTTTCCAAAGGCTCGGTATTTGTGTTGTATAATAGCACGTCTCGGGTTTGTTTTTTACCTATTTTTTTATTTACAAGATTAGTTCTTTTGTACATTCTTCTTATTTTTCTCTAATCTACTGTCTATGCTAACTTTCTCTCTTGCTCTTAGCTTTGGTTTTATTTTACTGGTTTTTTCTTTTATTAGTTTTTTTTATTTTTAACTCCTCTTTTACCATCATATCCGCAGGCGGTGTTGCTGCAATCATCTTTACTGCTTCCTGTGACACCGTCTTGTATGCCCTGCTAATGCTTAAAGAGCTGGTTTTTGTAGCTTTTCTATATTTATTCTTGTTTTTTTTTGTTTTTATGTCTTTTCTTTTTATGTTTCTGCGGCGTATAGCAATTTGTTTTTTGCTGCTATTGCTATTAGACTTCTGGCTTTTTTCTTGAACCTCCGTTGTTTAGCTTAAGTCTTCCAAACTTTTTTTAAATTTTATTTCATCCCTTTGGTTTATGTGTCATTCCGAAGTATTTGATGATTTTTTCCCTATTGTTACCACTTGTTCTTCTACCTGTATTTTACCTGTTTTTCTATTAGTCTTTTTAGTCGATATCTATGCCGCTTTTGTATTTTGTGTTGCTAATTTTAAACTTTTATATTTCATCTATAATTTTATCATATCTATTGACAGCTGTAGTCTTTCTTTTGGTACTTTTAATTCTAAGTCTTTACTTCCTATTGTTACGTTGACCGCAAATGTCGTTATTGCTTCGTTTTACGGCAACCTCAAGCTAAGTACCTCATTATAAACAAGGTTCAATAGTTTTGATCCTAGTGCTGAGCCCTGTGGTATCTCTCTAGTAAGTTTGAACCTTATTTTTTTAGTCCCTAGGTTTCTACCTTGTAAGTAACTCCATATGATATTGATTGTTTACTTATTCAGTTCTCTTTTCTTTGCCGCCTCTATCATTGCTTCCCATAACACGCTGTTAAACGCGTTCTGCATGTTCAACGCTATCATTACAGTGTTGTCTTTTCCTCTGTTTGTTTCTTTTGCTATTGCGTTCACTTTTTCTATAGCTCCTAAAGTTGTTTTATCCTTGGTTAATCCATATTGTTTCTTTTTCTATCTTCCTTTTTCATCTATTTTTTGTTCTATTCTCCGTACAATAACTTTTGCCATTATTTTAGCTAGTGTATTATTAAGCACATTAGCCTGTATGACGTTGCTTTTTTTACTTCTTTTTTTTTCAATCAGTACTAGGATGGCTATTTTCATCATTCTAGAAAAGTTTTTTCTTTCCGTCATGTGTTGATTATTTGAGTTATTTTTACCTCGTTTCCGTCTAGACTTGCTTTAACAATCTCTGTTGTTATTTTGTCCAGACCTAGAGCTTTGTTGTTAGGCAATTTTTTTATGATCTCTTATATCTTTTACACTGTGCCATAATTGTTTTTTCTTCTTTTCCTTTTTTATTTTTTTAAATTTTGATACCGGTTTTTCTTTAGGAAACTGTTTCCTAGTTATTACTTTTTCTCTTTTGTTTTCTTTTAGGTTTAGTTTTTTCTTCCAATTTGTTCCTCATTATTTTGTACGGCATTCTATCAACGCCTAAATACTCTATCATTTTTTTACTTCTTCTGCTATCTCTAATTGCTTTTTAAAACTTTTTTGTCGTTTTTTAGTTCTTCCTCCATTTTCTCTGTTTTTGTCTTTTTTTTTAGTTTTGACTTTCCTCTTTGTTTGTATTTTTTTTTTGCACTTTTTATCTCCTCGCACTACTAGAATAGTCCTTTTTGCCACCCTTTTTTACCTGGGAATTGCTTTATCTGCCGCTTTTCTCAGCTTATCTAAGTATCTTTTGCATCTTTTTTCTATGTTTTTGTTTTTTGCCACTTTTTTTGTTTTCATGGCTTTTTTATTTTTTTATTGATTATTCTTTTTACGTTCCATCTGCCTTCTCTCGTGTACTCTTTTTTTTCTTTCTCTTTTGTATATGTTTGTGTAAACTCAGTGATTCCTCTTCTGTCACGGTCCACTCATTCACTATACTAGTCATTTCCCATGTTGTTATGGTAATGTTATTATGTAATTTTGAGATTTTCTCTTACAAACGTCAGTTAGTCTTCTTTATTGGAAATGGTACTGTTTAACCCTGTTATCCTCTCCTCTAATTTTTTTTTAAATCTTTCTTGTATTTTCTCGGTCTCGGTGGTTTTGCATTGAAATCTTTTTCTACTATGATTTTTTTTGCTTTTTTATTTCTTAAACTGCTTTCTATATTTTTTATTCACTCTCAATAGTAGTTTGGACTAACATAACAGCTGTATACTATCATACTTGCTACTTTAACTCACACTATTCTCTCTTTTGGTGATCCCCATGTTTCTACTTTGTCCCTACACTTTCCCCTAGCTAAAACTTACCACTTAGTTAGTTTTTATTTGGTTCACTCACTATCACTAAGTCTATTTTCTCTCTCTTTGCTGTTGCTATCAGTATGTTTGTATATAAGCATTTTGTCGATAGTCATTAAAAAATTTATTTCTTTTTTCCCTGTTGTTTCGACTCTCTGTTTAATAATGTGCACTTTTTCCACATTTTTTTCGTTTAAATTTCTTAAAATTTTACATAGTTTCATGCTTTCGTTCTTTTTTCATTAATTCTGGGTATTTTACTTTGGATTGAAGTAGAATAACCGATTCTTTTTCTATTTAATTATTATTTATTAATACTCCAGTATCACATTCTTTTCCCATTATTGGATGTTTTTTCCACTATTACAAATTTACTGTCCGTTTCTCTTCATTTTTCTTAATAATTTTTTGTACATCGTTTCTATTAACCATTTCTATTATTTTTTGGTTTGAGATGAAATGGTTTTTTTGCCTGCTTCTACCAAAAGCATCACTCGCTTTGCTTGTTCGTGCTGCTTAAAGCGGCGAGCTGCTAAAGCCTATTTTTGGCTTTTGATACACTATACACTATTGATTTTCTCTATTTTTTTTTACTTTTGTTATGTTTTCTGTACTTCTTCAAAATCCAGTCTTTCTGGAGATTTGCTGCTTTTTTATTTCCAGTTTAGTGTTTGAACACTCACTGGTTAAATCTTTAAACTCCCTAATTAATTTCCCTATTATTTCAATTGTTGTAGGGTTATTTACTTTTTTTGCCTCGTTCATATTGCCTGACAAATTCATAAATTTTCCTCTTTTTGTGACTTGACCCGGGTTGTATTTATTTCCGGCGATGTTCTTTGTAACTTCCCGCTTATTAAAAATGCATCCATACAGCGTTATTTGATCTTTCCGATTTGGCCTAGTTTTGCGTTTAATTTGCTGTTCCCGCGGTAAATGTCCTGTTGCGTAAACATGAACGTCACGACACAAATGTGTTTTTAAAACACGACTGCTCCTTTTTTAATATTGTTTAATGTAAATCAGAGTTTTTTACTTCTAAAATTTTATAGATAATTATCTGTTAATGACTATTATTTAAATCAAAGTTAAGCACTTTTGCAAACACGATCGTTCTCCGTTAGACGTTAACCGAGTTTTTATGTATGTCTTATTACACTCTTCCGAACTATTTTATTAGATAATTTCTATTTTAAAGTCTTTTATTATATCACCATTTTTATGACTGTTTTTAGATTGTTTGTTTAATGTGGGCTTTGAGACTCCAAATGCTATTTTTTAGCCCTAAGACCAACAGGCGGTTTGTCAATCCGTATTGCTATTGCTATACAAGCGCTCATTAGACTGCAACCGTTTTATTTGCGGACAATAGTTTAAATTAAAAATCCTCAATTATCCCATTAATTTTTTAAAACTTTAGTAATATAATACTAACCAATCTAATAGTTTTGTGTTTTAACTTTTTTTACATTAATTTAAAAAATGTTTTTTTGAGATTATATTAATAGTTTATATTTTATATGTTGTATTTATTTTTATTTTTATTTTTTAAACAGACCAGTATTTGTGGTTAGGCCATTGTCAGTTCAAATATGTTTATAGATGTTTACATTAAATATCTAATTTATCTATCTAAATTTTAATAAATTAATTTAAATTTTAGATTTTTTTTTATTATTAATTATTTTTATAATATATTAAATTTTGTTGTAACAAAATATATTAAATAGATATTAGAATTTAAATTTAATAAATATTGAAAATGTGTAATATTTACAGATGAAGTGCGCTATTAATATATCTATTAATATATAATGACCAATTATTTATAAATTGCATCAAGAGAATGCAATTAATTGATAGTTGGAAGCAATTTAGATATGTCAGGGGTAATTTTGTTAGTAGGTGCATAATGGCCCAGGTGAATCTCATTCTCCAACACCTGATGTATTGTAACAATTATGTTACATATTCCCTAAGTACTTTCATTAATTATAACTAGCTAATAGTATGACGCTTTGTTCTCCAAATTTCGAAGCAATATACATGATTTGATAGTGTCTATTATAGGATAAAAATGATCTGTGCATATAAAATGTTTAATAGTAAGTTAAAACGTCTATGTATATTAAACTAAATCACTATTTTTGAAATTGATTTCAAATTATGTTACTTTATATTAAGTATATATCATAAATAACATAATTTTGTTTACTTTTGAATTATTTTTAAGTAAAGTAATTAAAATTTATTTTTAAATTTTGAGTTGAGTTAAATGATTAATATTTCTTAAAATTTATGCAAATGTTGCAAATTGCATTTGTTGAAAAATTCTTGTTTATTGATTTTTTGTTCAGTTTATTATTTAATAATGTTGAACGGATACAGATACGGATTTTTAAATACTGTTTCAAAATTTTTTTTTACAGATACTACAGATTCTAACGTAATAATGTCAAGACATTTGTTGACATGATTTTTTAAAAGTGTAGATATATTCGTTGTAAAATATTGTTATTATTTTTGTAAAATATTATAAATTTTTAATCAACGGCTTCAATTGTTCAAATGTATATTAACATAAATCTCAATTGCATTATAAGTATATTTAATAGAAAACTGAATTGTGTGTATATTATAAAACCATAAATTTGTAAAGTGTTGACTTTAAATATATATTTATCTAATTTATTAACGACAATACTCACCTAGCTATTGTAATTTATCAAAAAAGTCTTATACAGTCATATCATATACCACAAAGAAGTTAGCTTCTTCCGGAAGATAGTAAATCTTGACCTGACAATACCGGATGATATATGAAGTTCGGAGCTGCGAAACCTAAACGTTGCGATAGCGATTTTCATTCTATTAAACGCCTGCGGAGAGTTATAAATTAGAAGTGTATCTCAGCCGATATTGTAATATTGGTCGGCTACAATTACATTTATCAGATTAGCGTACCACTTGCTTTCTATAAAAAAATGCAAGTGCTTTGAAACATATTAATTACATAATATATGCAGTTTAATTTTAATCTATTTTTGTTCAATATAATTTACATTTAATTTTTTTAATTTATAACAAATGTAATTAATTTAATGCAGAATGAACATTGCATGTGTAAATCACTACCTCTGTTGAGTAAATTTATCAATAATTTTTATTGCATTTTCATAATAAAATTAATGTTTTATACATTTTTTCAAACTAATTTTTCATAAAGTTTTTTATTTCTCACACCATACTTTTTTTTAGTATTATTTTTTTTTCAATTTTCAGTACTATCGGAAATTTTAAATTGTTTATATGTTATATCTCTATCTTGCTGAGCAGTTTTTTAGAAAAATTGTTGATGCTAGATGCCGATTATGTAAAACACATAATTAAACTATTGCGCATGTTATATCCAGCTGCCCAGTTACAAATATGTACAAAAACATGACAAGTAGCAAAAGTTTTACATTACAATATATGCGTTAACTTAAAAATACAAGAGGATCAAACTGGTATGACTACAAACCAGAACCAGTAACAAACAAGGATAAGAGTCACAATACTTTGGAACTAACAAATACATACTGATAGGGAGTTAAAAGCATATAAACCTGATATTGTCATAAAAGATTATCACAAAAATATGTGCACAATTATTGACGTTGCAATACCTTATGACACAAATATTAGAAGTAAAAAAGCAAAAAAAAGTTTTAAAGTAATGTGGCTTGTCAATTGAAATTTTGAAGATGTGGAATATAAAAATCAAAATTGTTCCTATCCTAATTGGCACTACTGAAATAGTTAGTAATAAATTAGTTGTAAATGTGTAAAATATTAGAAGAAAGCATAACATACAGCAACTACAAACAACTGCAATATTAGGAACAGCCTACATAATAAATAGAGTGAAATAGTGAAAGACCATAAAAGTACTGTGTATTTTCGGTTTTACATTAAACACCAGCATGTGAGGTATAATAACCAAACCTTCATACTGTGCATACAAAACATAATAATAATTTAATAATAGTTTATTTTCATGCCAGTTGGCCTTAAAATGTATTTACATTACATTTTACAATAATTTTACAATAGTTTATACGTAACTTAATTAATATCCTTATTTAACAAAACTTAAATTATCATAATTTGTAACAAATTATACCACGTGATCATTATAATATCATATAATACCACTTAAACTCTACAGTCTTTATCCATTTCCTTTCTTCTTTTAATGACGCTACTCATCCACACTATTCCTCTTCCATTCTTTCAACACATATTTTTTTTCTATTTGTTTTTCTCTCATCTCAATACATTCTTTTAACATATGTTTTATTGTTTCATTAGCTTCTCTACACTTCTGCACAATTTGCTTTTTTTTCATTCATCCAAAGTTTGCTAACTTTTTTTTCATTTCTACATCAAAATTGTGCAAGTATTTTTTGTATTGTTTTTGTGTATTTTGAATTATTAAGGTATTTTAGAATATTTTTTTCTATAATCATTGCATATCTCTCATTGTACCTTGATTCATTCACTCTTGTTCTTCTCTCTTGCATTTCTATATCCCTATCACGCATCGTTATTTCTTTTCACACAACTCTTTCACTATTTCTCATTTTTTCTACTTTTTTACAGTTGTATCTCTTTCCATTGTAACCATTCATTCATTTTTTTTCAGACATTCTTGCAAAATTTTGCATTCAGTTATTTCTCTCAATTTTTCTTTATATCTTTCTGCTCGTTTTCTTGCTTCCACTTTTATTTTATCTCTTTTTACTTTCTTTAATACAATGTATGCTAGGGTTTTCCTATTTAATCTTAGTACCCATCTCCAGTATTTTACATGTATAGCTTCTAATTTATTCTGTTTTTTCCACTCTTAAATTTCCGACCCATAAAGCATCATACTTCTAACTAGACTCTCAAACATTGTCTTTTTTATTTGCATACATTCAAATTTTCTTTCATCATTCCCCTTTTCTTTTATATCTGCAATATATGCTGCAAACATACTAGGACTAAGTGGGCGCCTATATAGAAAGAAAGCCGCAACTTTAAAAAACACAGGGTAATCCTAGAAAAAAACAGAAGAAAAATAACAATAAGAATAGCAAGTGCCCACAAAACAGATTCGACTAAAACAATAACAAAATTAATCCCCATATATCTCCTTGTCGAAGAGCGAGACAACATTATAAGAAAAAAATTAAAAGAACAAAATAAAACTAACAGAATAAAGAGGATGGAAAAATGAGAAGAGGAATAGCAAAGCAAAAGAGATGACGCCAAATAAACGCAGTTTTTTATACCCGTGGTGACACCTATAGTAAACAGGAAACATGTAAATCTAAACTACCATCTTACGTAGGTTTTTACCAGACACGGATTTTTTGGGTCGTTCTTAAAAAAAATATGTCTTGCGGTGCATAACGGCTGCCTATACTGAGAGAAATTGGATAATCTAGATCATACACTAATGAAGTGCTCTTGCTGGAAAGGCAACAGAATAAAAGTACAGAATAAAATTGAAAAGAATAAAACCATTCGCAATTTGACTCTACTTATAGTAGAAAGTGCAAGCAACTAGAAAACCAATAAAAAAAAAATAAAACAAAAAATATGGCAACAAAAGAAGAAGAAAAAAGGATAGACTTAAAAGCCAAAAGTAAAAAGTGTCTTGGACTTGTGAAGTAATACCACAACGGTAATTCTGCAAGCCCAGAAGGATATAGAAATTTAAGGTTCTAGTAGGTATACGAGAAACCGGAAGACCCACACAACGTAAGTAATGCATTTTGCCTCTCACAAAAAAAAGTATAAAAAACAAAGTTCTACCAAAAACTGCTCTTCTACTTAACCAAACAAATTTTACAATAAATTAATTTAGCATCACAATAATTATAGCTGTTCTAAAAATCTAAAAATATTATTATTTAGCAATGTTGTTTTTTAGGTAGACAAACGTGCTGTTTTATTTTTAAAATCTTATTCTCAAAAACTAAATAAAGACTGTTTTTGTTTGTATAATTTCATGCCAATCACAAGCTAATAAATTTTCTTCAATAAGTTCTGATTGAGAATCTTTATTCAGAGTTATGTTTGCATTTTTTTTTATAAGGTTTAAGTGTTTTTTTACTATTACAAATTTCTTTACTTATTGTTGTTGTTTATGTATAAATGTTTTAGCAATAATATTAACATTAGTAATTACATAGTCAATTACAATGTTATAATATTTATTTCTATATTTCATTTTCTATTACATTCCCAGTCGCCCGCCAATAGTTTTTGATGCTCTGATTTTAGTTTTTTTAATTTTTTTTAAATTTTGTGGTGTTCATTTTAGCAGTGGGTTTGAAAATCTGTTCTTATTTGGTATTTATAAAAAAAAAGTAAGCAATGCCAAATTCAGCTTTTTTGAATTAAAAGAACCGGTGTCGTACTACTTTTGAAATTATAAGGGAAAGAATAGATGTCTTGATGTAACCACATTGAGTCAAGCTAATCTTGGATCTATTGCAAATAGGAACACAATTATTATTTGTAATTTTTATGTATTTTATTGTAATGTAATTTCTTATTTGCAATAAATGTATAATTATTATTATTATTATTAATATATTTAATAAGTATCATATCTTTTAGATTGGCGTCAGGTAGCTACTCTAGATTCTAAAAAAAGTCCACTTGCTAATTAAATTCTATGTAAAACTTTACATCAATATACTTTGTTTAATTTTTATTTTATTTAAAAGAAAACTCAAAATACTTTTAAAATGACTATTGTTTTTATTTTGTCAAATTAATAGCATTCTAATAGTGTTTTTAAGTAAAGTAAAGAGTTTACTTTTATAACTTCAAAGACAGTGCGACACGTGTTTTTTTTTTTTAATTCTTACAGACTGAGATTTGGTATAGTTTACTTTTTTGCATTAAAGTCATTTTCTGAAGATGCACACAAAAAACTAAAACAAAAAAAATAAGAATCAGTCTAATGTACAAGTCCATACCTTATTAGTTATTTGTGTCAAAACAACTGTTCCATAACAGTTGTGGTTGTGTTTATGACATGTCTTACAAGATTGTTTTTAATCTCAATATTCTTGCAGATTGTCGCAAAGCATTTAATTCAGTAGATAATATTTTCTGTCTGTTATTGTTCACGTCTAAGATCTATAGGTTAAGATACTTTTAACAATGGAGTAATAGGTTTTTTTATTTCAGTTGATTGATTATTTAAACATTCTATTTAAAGCTTCTATAATCTTCGTGCTTTGTGTTATTCTATTTTGCATTTTTAGTCTATATTATTCTTGATTTTTAGTTGTAACTCTTAAATATTTAATGTGTTTGCATTTTTCAATTGTAATGTTATTATCTAATACTTGCTCTTTATTTTTGGCTCCTACAAAAGTATTTTGTTTTGTCTGTATTTACAGTTAAGCCTCAATTTTTATATTTTTCTAATAATTTTTTAGTTATATATTTTAGATACATCCACTTGATTTGTTGTCTAGCTCAAAAGCTATAATGTTGTTTTTTTTTCAAATCTTTAATGCGTGTTCTACATAGATCTTAAATAATGTTGGTGAAATAGAACATTTCTGTCAAAAACCTTTTATAACGGGGAATGTGTTGGCACTCGATTGCCTATTTTAACTCAATGCACAATTTTGATACATATGCTGCACCGCAGTTATTTCTGTGTAATTAATCTGTGTTTGTTATATTGTCTCCCGTAGTTTATTTACTGGTGCTGCATCATATGGTTTTGATAGTCAACAATTAGTATGTGTGATTGCTTTCTTACTCCAAGTTGTTTTCAGATTAGTTGTTTTATGCAGAATCAATTTTTCCTGCTCTAAATTTACATTGCTTTTCTGCTTACATATTAATTTTCTTTCAATTAAATTTCTTAGAACCCGTTTAAATAGGCAGTTAAAGAACTAATGACTGATATTGCTTTTTAATTATCGCATTTACTGCAATATGTTTTTTATTAAAATGAGTTATGTGTGCAATCTTTTATTTATCCGGAACTGATTTTTTTTAAATTTATATAATATGTAAATAATTTTGCTATCATGCTAAATAGTTTATTTGGTTACCTACTTAATTATAGTATACCTACAGATATAGTGTCTTTACGACATGAGCTTAAATTATTTCATTAATAAGCAATTATGTTTGTATTTGTATTTGTTTACTACCTGGAACCCGAAGTAGTATTCAAGAGTAAGAATATTTTATATTTATATAATATCTTTACCATTGAATATTGAGTTGTTATAAGCTATAAATAAAACAAACATAACTGCTTTCCCAAGTCGATTCGTAATGAAATAATCCGCTGAGATAATTTAAGTTCGAGACTAGTAGTGTAATATTGTGGGTAGTAAGTTTTGTTTGATATTTTGCACTTCTTTATACTTTCACGTCTAATACTTGTAATGTAGTTTTTTATTTTATAATCACATAATCCGTAGTGTATTTTGGTCGCAGTTCTTTATCGTTTAATGAGTCTTTTTCATTAAGACCAACAATACTGTTTTTATACTGTTCTTCTATTAAAATCTTCTATTAAAATCTTATTATTACTATTACTGGTATAACTTTTCTAGTTGTTTTAACTGAAGTTATTAAATTAAAAAAAAAATGTTTTTAGCCACAATTTCAATCAATTTTTGAGAAGCGATATCTCACAATGTAAACGTTTAATTAAAAAAAATAAAGAGAAAAATATTAAGCCAAAAAAAACATAATTTTGTTAAAAATTGACATTGTCACGGCATTTTCAATAACTGACTGGTTTTGATATTTTTATGCTATTTTCATAATATTTTCAAAACAGTAAAAATAAACTAAAGTTAGTATGCTAAATTAAAAAAAAAATACCTTAAAGGGAGAGAATAGCAATATTACAAAGGTTCACAACATCAAACTCAGCAAGAAAACGCCTGATTATAATTGAATAAAATTTTCACACAATATAGATGAAAGTCCAATCTGTGTCTTTAAATTTGTAGAAATTTGATGCAATAAGTTGTTTTTTTGCAATTAATTTTTAAAAAGTGACGTTTTTAGTATGTTTTTTATTATTTTTTTACTTGTTAAATATAACTTCAAATCTTTTACTAAAAACATAGAATATTGTATGTAGTTCAACATATAAAATGAGTGATGAATAAAATCTTATTGTTTGGATATTGAGTTGGTTGGCGTTTTGTCCCATAAGAACCACGTGTCTATATTTTTTAGAGAGAAAAATTCACCGATATTCTCGTAGATGTGATAGGATTATAATTTTTCCATAACAATACTAGTAGTGGCACCACAATAGAACGGGGCGACTAAACCCGGCAATTCTCTAGCGTTAAAGTATAATAAATCACAAAAATTTTTTTTTTTAAATATTATAAAAATTACTCAAAAAACGTAAATTTTTAAGCGATTTTTAAACTTTTAAAAACAGTGAGAGAAGTGCGTTGAATATCTACGATAAATATTACTTATTTTAACTGAATTTGGGATCCATACAGAACAAAATTGAAATTAAATCCAGGTGTATTATTAATTTTAATATATTACTCAAGCTATCATCATCAAGTGATTAAATAAAATGGATGATTTAAAGTAAACTAGAAACTCAAAATTATAGTATTGTCAAATTTGACAAATTAGATTTGAATATTTAATTTTAATATTAAATAATAGTAAAATAGCACCACAGCGTCTGACCCAGACTGGGCGGCTGTAAACATACGAACCACTACCGGGATAAGTTTTAATCAAGTTTTAGTGTGTTCAAGAGCTTGTCTAGTTAAAATGGTGTAATTTGCTACAAGATATACCTATAAATTAAGATTTTATTTAAATTATTTGCATAAATATGGATGCAAATACAAATAAAATTGAAAATATTTCGAAAAAACAATTGTAAATAGAAGTGGAAAAACGCGGCTTAAAGAAATCTGGGAATAAATGTGATTTAATAAAAAGACTAAAGGATACATTGAACTCAAGTTTTTTAGACAATGAAATAAAATTAAATGACAATGAAGAAATCATTAGTTTATCTAATAAGTGCAATACAAATAAGCAAAATGGAGCGGGAAAACACACCGTAAGAAATAAAAAAACAACCACACTAAAATTTAGAGAATATATAAAGAAGAGACGCAATGTCCTCAAATGAGACAGTTGTAAAAGCAATACACGAAATTGTATAATAGTAATTATAATTTATGCAAAAAAATTATTCTATTTTTAATTTTCAAATTTCCTTTTTAATTCTTTCATGTCATTACCATCAGCTAAATATCCCGAAATAATTAGTTTATTTGTTCATTCTCAGAATGCTATTAACCATAGCCATTAAATAAAGTCATTAAGTCAGTTAGTATAAATAGTCAATACACCCTTTAAAATATTCTTTTTGAATTGTGGTGGTGAACAATGTTACGAAGTAAGTTAAAAATCAATTATTAAGTTTAAATAAATAAAGCCATACTGATGAGAGGTAAACCTCGAAACGCGTCTATGGATGATTTTAGTTTAGAATATTTTTTCATAAATTTAATTTTTTAATGTCACACTAAAATTGCTTAATAAAATAAAAGAATTAGAATGCAAAATATACAATCTGAATATAAAAGTAACTAAACTATTTAAAAAAATAACGTTTTTAAAGCATCTGAGGCTACTAGCAATAATACTAAACCAAGTAAATCAATCAACTTAAATAACTATAATAATGAAAGATCGAAAATATTACTTCTGTCTGATAGTTTAGGACGGCATTGTATAAATTCCATGAAATCAAATTTTTCTGATAAATATGAGTGTATTTTTAAGCCAAATGCCACATTTAAAGAAGTAACAAGTGATTGCAGTCGTATTACCAAATATTTTACAAAAAATGATCATATAGTTATCTTAGCCGGATACCTAGATGCGTTCAACGAAAAAAAATGTAAATCAGGAATCAATTGATCATTTAATTCTAAACAACCTCCATACAAACATAATACTACTTGGGTTACTATATTATATTAATCGTTATGTAATTAATAAAATTACATTTGCTATTAATAATAGTTTAAAACGTGCCACGGAAATGCATATTAATGCAAATGTAAAGTACATTGATGCAATTTCTGTATTAATTGAAAAGGGGCTTGACAAAGAGAATCATTTTAATAAAAAATGTAAAAGTGCAATTTTTAAAATAATTAGTGAACAAATAACTACTACAAATATTTTGGACTTTTCTAACATTACTTTATATAAAAATGCAGATTGTGCTTTAAATAGGTATGTGAGTTTTGACTCTAGACTAAATAAAACTGATTTAATTAATACTGGTGACAATAGTGACAAAAGAGATTTCCAACCAGCAATTAACAAACCCCTTTTGACATCAGCAGTTGAATTTCCGCATATACCTCAAAATAGTGCATATCAGTGCCTTGTTGAAAATATTATTTGTGATATTTCTGAATGTAGCAATCATAATAAGTTAATTATGTCGGACAATGAATTATTTGAATTTGAATCTGAATATGATGACGTAGAAAGTGAAAGCAAAAATAAAAATACTTTTTTAGTAACAAAAATTGTTTAGGTATATTGCATTTAAATATAAGTAGTGTTCAAAATAAATTGGAGTTTCTAGAACTTTATATAACAAATTCAAATTTAAATAATATAGGAGTTATATGTATTGACGAGCACTGGCTCTCACCGGAATAAATTGAATCCATATATATTTTTTAATTATTTAATTGCGTCATCGTTTTCAAGAATAAAACACAAACGTGGTGGTTCACTTATTTTTATCAGAAATAATTTAAGATTTGAAAAATTGGAGATTGAATCGTCTGAATTGAACTTTGAAGCTTGTGCTATCAAATTAAACATATTAAACTCTGTTATCATATCTATATTTCGTCCTCCAAAAGGAAATATTTTAGTATTTTTACATAATTAGTGTTAAATAAGTATGTTAATTCGGATATTATTTTGTATAGTGATTTAAACATCGATTTTTTAACTGATTTAGAAAACAAAAATGATCTTTTATCAATTTTTAATGCACATAACATAACAATGAAAATAGAGGAACCAACTAGAATTACTAAAACTTCTAGTACTTGTTTAGATTATGTTGTAACTAATATATGCAATACGAGATGTTATTCTAAAAATATGTTATCTGATTTTAGTGATTACCATGCTCAAGTTTTATATGCTTTAAAAAGTAACTGTAATGATAGTTGTTATAATAAAAAAAACTTTCAGATTTGGTAAAATTTTTTCTATAAAAAACATGAACAAATTTATTAATATCTTGGAAAATAGTAATTGGAATGATCATTATTTATCAACAAATAAAATTACTATTTTTTACAAACTTGTAAATAATGCTATTAATTTAGCAACTCCAACAGTTCGTATAAAAGTTAAAAATAAGAAAACTTGGATTACATCAGGTATAAAAAAATCTTGTAAACCAAAAGAAATTTACATAAAACTTTAAAGTATTTTCCCAACTGCATTCTTCAAAATTACTATAAAAATCATTGTAAAATTTATAATAGCGTTATTAAAGAAGTTACAAAACTTAGTTTTGAATCTGAAATAAGTGCTTCACACAATATATTTAAATCATCCTGGAACATTTTCAAAAGAGAAACTAATAAAAACAAATCACAATCAATACATTATAAGTTAATAATAAATGATCAATTAATAACAAATCCTCAAGTAATTGCCACAACTTTTATTGATTATTTTATAAGTAAACCCACTGCTGTTTTAAAAAACTAACAATAATGAGAATTGTACACTTAATTCGTTTTATGATAAATCTTTGTTTCTATATCCAGTTGATAAGCATGAAATAAAACATATTATTTTATCTTTTAAAAACTCTAACTATTGTGATCTCGATAGAATTTTGGCAAAAATCTATAAATGTGGCATTGATTTTCTAGTCCAGCCAATCACACATATAATAAATTATTATTTCTCAATTCAGCATTTTCCGGAAGAATTAAAAATTGGCAAGGTTGTTCCTCTTTTTAAGAAAAAAGATAAACGTGTTCTTAATAATTATAGACCAATTTCTATATTAAATACTTTATCAAAAAATTTTGAAAGATCTTTAAAATCTAGAATTCTTATTGTTTTTGAGTCTTGTAATCTTTTTAATGAGTCACAACATGGCTATAGAACTAAACGATCTACGTCTACAGCAATAAATAATATCTTAACAAATATTTATAGTAATTTTAATAATAAATATCATACAGCTAGTATAAATTATGATATAACGATGGCGTTTGACTTAGTCGATCATACTTTATTACTAAACAAATTAGAAAGATATGGTATTTGGGGACCTGCTTTAAAACTTATAGAGTCATATTTAACTAACAAGATGACAGTTGGTTGAGATAAAACATACTGCAGCTAATGGAGAAGAAAGTTTTTCAAGATCAAGTGAACTTTTAGTAAAAACTGGTGTGCCCCAATGGTCTATATTAGGGCCAATTTTATTTATTATTTATATTAACGACTTACCTTTATCAATTTCTTATCCGTGCACAATTTATGCTGATGACACAAGTGTTTGTGTCTATAATAATACATTAGAAGGTATAACAAACTGGTGCACTAATAATAAATTAGTTTTAATAGTTGATAAAACCACTATTGTATATTTTAATTCAAATTTACATAATTGTGATAATAATAATAATATTTCTTTCAACGGACAAAAAAATAATTTTAGTAACAGTTGCAAGTTGTTAGGTATTGTAATTGATTTTAAGCTTAGATGGAATGATCATTTTGATTACACAAAAAACAAATTAAGTAAAGCTACTTTTGTTATTTGTAGATTCAAAAATATATGTAATTCAGGCACTTTAAGATCTGTGTATTTTGCATATTTTGAGTCTATTTTAAGATATGGATTACAGTATTGAGGAAACAGCATTTACTTGAAAGATATTTTACTCCTGCAGAAAAAAATAGTTCGTTGTAAGTTTAATCTTAATTACAATGATTTGGTTAGATCATATTTTAAATCAAAGAAAATAATGACTGTTATTAATTTATTTATTTATGTAAGTGTTCTTTTTGTTTTTCAAAACAAAAATAAGTTTAAAGTTGGTTCAAACATCCACGAACATAACACTAGAGATAGTAGTATGTTTATAAGACCTGTTAAGTCTTATAACAATAATCATTTTAAATCGTATCTTACTAATTCAATTAAAATGTACAACAAGTTACCATCGAATATTAAAGTAATTGCGAATATCAAAGATTTTAAAGCTAAGTTAAAAGAATTTCTAACTAATCATGTTTTTTATAGTAAGGAAGAATATTACGCAAGCTAATGAACTCTTTATATTAATTGGTTGTTATGTATTATATTTATGTGATTTTATTGTATTTTATTTTAATGTATGTTTTATTTTAGTGTATTTTATATTATTGACTATTTTTAGTGAATCTTTGTATTTCTATAAGAAATTTATGAAAATATAGCACTTTATCTATCTATCTATCTATCTATCAAAAATTGAATTTATGAGTTTTAAAATTAAAAATTTAATCATTACCCGGTGTATTAACGTTGTTTTTACAAATTTTTATAAAATTTTGAGAGTGCTGTAGCTCGGACTTAATATTATTTAAAAAACCAAACTTTTAGGGGTTTTTCAGGTATTTCTAAGAAATGTTTTCTAATAAAAAAAATTTATATAGAAAAAAAGTAATGAAAAACTGTAAACAAAATTGACAATTTTTTACTAAAATACCAATTGTTGAAAAGTGTTATTTTACGATTTAGATGTTTGGTAAAAAATTAAAAGTAAATTCAAACTATGCTAGAAACGACACGAGCTATTGAGCCCCTAATATTGAGTAAGGCTTCTTTAGAGGCGGTTCTGAAAAAATAAATAATTGACTCATTTTGTAACCTCTCCTTTTTACAAATTTTGAAATAAACGTTGAGGGAGAAGTTTTATGCATTGCAAATCCTTGCTTACAGGTAGCTTCTGTTCTAAATTGCTTATGATGTACTTTTGGTTAATATATTTCTTTTAATGTGATATGAGTAGCTTTTAAAGCTTATCAGTTGCACCTGAACTGTTTCAGACTGTACCTAAAGTGCTTTAAGCTCTTTATTAGTCTACTGTGGTTTTTAATGTTCGAATAAGATATGAACAAGTTTCAAGGTGCATCTTAACTGTTTTCAACTGTGTTTGAGCTGTTGGTAGTTGCACATAAACTGTTCCAAGCTAGTCTAATTAATATTAGTTTGTTTTAGTTGCATCATCTGCTCTCAACTACGTCTAAAGTGTTGTAACTATTTCAAAATGTAAAAAAAAATTAAATTAAATTTTCTTAAAATTTGACATTCTTACGGCATTTTTAACGTGGAGTTGTTTTTGGTATTTTAAGCTATTATCTAAACGGCACATTATGAAGATGGCTAGATAAAAAAGTTTTATGAATAAAATATTACAAAAAATAATAATTTTTGTAGATTTTTTTAAATGTTACTACGCTGAGAAAAGAATGTTAAAAATTACTTAAAATGAGACTTTTGTTTGTTTCTCTCTATTTTATTATTATTTATTAACTGAGATCATCACTTAAAAAGCTGAAAATTTAAAGAAATTTTTAATTGCAATATTTTGATTAGTTTTATTTTTAATAAAACTTTGCTAATGCAATATTTTTAATTCTTTATGTAGCTTAGTAAGTTATATTTCTAAAAAAATATAATTTGTAACGTTGATATTTTATTTAAAAGTTTAAAAAATAATTTATTTTTAAAACTTAATTTTTGTATTAGTTATTGCTGCAGATTTTTCTTGTATATATATATTAATATTATAAGCTAATATCTGTTTTTGAGTTTTAGTTTCAGTTTAGTTTCTTTTAAGTTCGTTTAGTTTAGAAAATTTTATTTTTATTGCACTACGCAGTTTATAATTTTAGATAATTTTATTTATATTTTAAGTTTTTTCTTATGTTTTATGTTGAATGTTCTTGTTTGTTTTATATAGTCAAAATGTACATAAACTAAGATCCAAAAAGATTTTTGTTTAATTAATTATACTACTCTATAGATCTGAACCAAGGATATTTTTACTAAATTTTCTCATTAAATCTATTAAAACAGATAATTTTATGAGTAACACTTGCATTCTCTTACTTACGATTATGCCGGTTAGCATGAGAATTATCAAAATAATTTAATCAACTTTGGCCATAATATCTATGTAGTCTCGGAAGATTTGTAAATCAGGTAAATCAGTTGGTAACTGACATTAAATATAATCTGGAATAAATAATTGAAACCTCAATCGCTTTATACTTTGGAGAAACTCTAAATTAATATTAATCAAAGTTTAATTATTAATCGAAGCAAATTGTTCAGAAACTACTTATATAATATAGTTATAACAATATTATACATTTCTAATACCAATTAGTATAATTATTGATAATAAATTTAACAAAAATAAAATAAAAATAAATTCTCTAAACTGTCAATATTGTATGTATAGTAACAATAATGTATATTATAATGCAAATTTGTAGAATATAAAATATCTTTAATCTATTTATTTTTTTAGATTTATTAAACTCTGCATTTCATATTGTGCAACCGATTTAAAAATTATTTTTACTTGCAAACAGTGGACCATACGCTTTTGTTAAAATCGATGTTAACTAGTAACGTGCAAATTATTCAAGTAAATTAGTTTTGGTTTTTAATATCTACGTACATTCTACATACAGTTTGTGTTTGAATTATCAGTGAATATATTAAAAAAAAATCTGTTTGAATAACATTTTTTTTATTAGTTAATATCGATTTCAAGAAAAGCGGTGAATGAATACGGACTAATATATTTAATGTTCTCTTTTTCAATTGGGGAATAACGATTTATTTAAAATGCATGTATAAGGTTAGACAAATACAATACGACCGCGCAGAAACAACTGTGGTGATACAAATATGTATATTCAATAGCGCGTACATTTTCCTTAACGATTTTCAATTCATGGATATATTATTTTTTTGTCTTTTGTGAAAAGCTTTTTTAAGGACGTATACTGTTAGTCTATATCTGTACCAAGTGAACTGTTAAATACATAACTTATATTTATTCACGTATGCATCATTTAATCTACAACACTTTGTTTTTGGAAATAAATTAAAATAAAATAATTCAAATTATTTTATATCTGTGAAATCTAATTATTTTATGAAGAAACAGTATATTGGAATAACTTTTTTGTTTTTTCTTTAAATATGTACTTTTAACACGTTGAGCGCCTTGTGTATAGATATTATGCACATCAGTGTGTCCGTGAGCGCCGTGTGTATATATACTATACATAGAAAGTTTTTAGTTTCAGGCCATGAATTATGCGCTGTTACCGTGTATTTTAAATGCTGTACGTATTGTTCTGGCGCAGGATTACAACATATTTAAATGACCTGGAGTTTTTTTTATTTTTTGTTAATTTTAATCACATTTTTAAAAAAATTAAATATATGTAAGTTTTTTTGATATTTTAGTACATTATTTGCTTTATTCAAATAATTATACACAAACACTAAAACAAGGTTTTAATTTACTATAAACAAAAATCTGATATATGCACACGGCTTATTAGCACACAATTTATTTAGACGCCGCGTGCATATATATTATACACATAGTTAATTAGTTAATTAATCTTAGTTATCAATTAAAAGACATAATATATTGTTTGTATAAATCAGTAAATATTTGCCATTAAAAAATTTTGGCGCACAGGACCCAACAGTAAAATTTAGCCCGGCGCTCAACGTGTTAAATTAATTATACAATATATCCCACCAAACTCGTTAGTTGACAGAGTTTAGTATCTGTTGAAACTGACTACTAAACTAATCCATAAATAGTATATGGCAGTGTGGGTTTTGATCTTAAGAATCGTTTAGACAGTGACAGTTGTTCTAAACATTATCTTTCAAAAACATTGAAAATAATATTAAGAATATCATGTATATGTTAAGGTTAAAATGCAAAAAAGTCAAGATTGTTGACAGTTATGAGTGACTGTTGGCTTTATAGTAATAATTGTGAATTAATTGATAACATAAAAATATTTTTTTTATATTATTGAACATATTTTTAAGATTATATAAAATGTTTTACTTGATCAGAATAATAAAATCATAGATGAATTAAAAAAAAAACTTGGTTGCGATGGCAAAGTACGATCAGTACCGACTCACACATGGCAGTAATTCGTATAAAGCGGTCACACGGTGCGAGTAGCTGCACTGCAGTAGCTGACTAGGCTCGGATGCTAGCTCGCACTCTGCAACCAGGTTTGTAAATAAAAAATTTAAAAAAAAGTAAAATAAAAAGCAAACTATAAGGTAGATACAAATATAATAGAAAGATACAAAAAAATTTGAAAATTAATTTTGTAAAAAATGACAAAAAAAGTCATCTTTTTGTTTGATAAAACTCTTTGTTTTTTATGTTAAAATTTGAGCTTAAAAACAAAATAGTTAATAGAGGGCAGACTTAGTAAACATGCTTAATGTAGAATTAATTCAAACTGCAATTTGTGAATTTAGCTACTGCAAAAGTATGATACAGTACGTTTCCTTGATAGCAAATATGTCTAGAAATTACATATTTTAATGAGGTTAGTTTTACTATATACTCAGTGATGTAAATTAGCAAAGTTTGCAACAAAATTACTTGTTTACACGCAATACAACTTGCAACGTATTTTGCTTTGATCAACGGTGGGTGCTTTAACATTGACTACACTGTACACTGTAATACTTGTTTACCATGAATACATAGCTTGTAATAGACTTTTTTTTTGTCACAGTTGACAGCAAAATAAGAATCTGAAAAACCTTCTACAGCAAAAAGTATAATTTGTTAATAAATATGGTAAATTATAGATAATGCAATAGTTTGATTCTTTAAATACTTGTTAGCGATTTACACAGCACACATGTCATTGGTTTTATATAAGGCACTACTTTTATATAAGGTTTTTTTTTGTTGGTGTATGAAGATACAATACATTCCTAACAATCTCCAAATCAATAAAACATCTTAGAATTCTAATTATAGATACTAATTTTTTAGACTTCATTGCTGTATGGTGAGTTTTTTTAGAAGAAACATTTATTTTGTTTCTAATGCTTTTCTTTTCTCTGAAAGCGTTTCTTTATAAGATACACACATTTTTAATTGAAACTGTACAACTTTAAGTAATTGAATCGTTATTGTTATTCAATTTTTGACATAGACTGTCTGGTCTATTTTTTAATTAAATTGAAATTGTTTGCTTGGTTTATAAAAATTTTGTTTAATAAATAAATAAGTTGATTGATTCTACCTATATAGACTTTTTGTACTAAATTGCAAGTAGAATTTCTACAATAATGCGATTGTCTTGCTCACTTCTTTCATTTTGTTACTGTGTATAAATTCTTGTTGTGTCTAGCATTGTAGGTTGTTAAACAACTGTTTTATGTTGTTATTGATACATTTGGTTCTATTATTTTAAAACTATTACTTTTTTGTATCCCGTACTATTGCATTTGAACAGCACATAATATCTTACAACAGATAATTCATTCAATGGCCTAATTTTTTTGTTTATTAATGCAAATGTTTGCTTATGTTGCTTTGCATAAACAAGCTTTTACAGAGAAAACTATTTAAGTTTGTTATTTTCATATTGTCTGCTGCTTGTTTAAAATTTTTTTTTTCAAAGCACTAAGATTAATATAAATATAATCCAGTCTTTTATGCCATTTTTTAAACTGCAACAATTTAATTAGATTATAATTATATTTGTTATTTGTGTTAATAAGCATTGGCTACGTGCTAAAGAATTGGATTTCTTTAGACTAGTGAGTTATATATATGGTTATTATCAAGAAAAAGGCAAATACGGAGAAGCAATAATACTGGCTAAGTAAAATATATCGTGTACGGCAACTACATAAATTAAATCATTATCAGTAACTTTTGACATTGAATTTGCTGCTGTACTTTGTAGTAATTTAGTTATTGTCACATTATACCGACCATCTACTGGCAGTTTTATAACAGTTTTAAATAAACTATTTGAAATGCTAGATATAATCTTTCACTTATAATTATTTCTGGCGATTTTAATATAAAATTTAAGTACGTGATGCTAACACCATTCAAGTCATTTTATTAATGGTTTTGAACGCCTTGTTTACCAAAGTCGATTTCAGCACTAGGAAAAATAATAGACTAGACAATATATTTATAAACATTAATAATAATGATTATGATGTCTGTGAGAAAAATTTAAAAATTAGAGACTATAAGTCACTGAGTGTACATGCTTTTGTTAACTTAATTAAATGCTACAAATTCAGTAAATTATAAACAATTTACTGAAGAGGAATTTTATAATTTATACACAATTATCAAAAATAAGTTTTAAGAGATTAAGATTTTATAAATAACTTTAATTTATTAATAGAAATTAAATCTTATAATTTTATTTCAGGTGCCGTCAATTTCGCATTTCTTTTAAAATGTAAACTTTTATAAACAAACAAAAAAGTTTGTTAGCACACAATTTACACTAAATGAAATTGCAATTACATAACTCAATTGCTTTTAATAACATACATAAATCAAATATTGTCATCTTAAATTAAAAACTTTGTGTTTGTTGTTTATACAAGGTTAGTCAAAATTACAGAAACACCTAAATAATTTTCCAACCGTCAAAAATTATTTCTAAAAAAGTTTTAAGTTAAAATTGCTTGGTTTTAAACTAATGATTGAAAATATTTTCAATATACAGAGTTTTTGTTTTATTGTGAAAAGTTGGTAAACTTTTTATTAAAATAAAACGCCTTATATGTTTTTACTTGTTTTGTAAACAATATTTTGTTTTATAAAATGCACCATTTTTGAGTTATAAGCAAACTCTCAAACTTCAAATAAGGAACATTTTCTTACAAACATACACAATAAAAAAAAAATTAATTTTTATTAAAAATATACAAGGTGATTATTTTTTTAGAAAAAATTGAATTTTTATTTTTTAAGTAAATAAAACACATTTATTTTTTATCTTAAAAGAAACTACAACATAGTAACGGCTACCACTATTCTATAATAATTTTGACATTGTATAAAAATAAAATAAAAATTGCAAAAAAAGAAGCATGAAGGATATTTTAAACTCTCATTTAACTAACCTCAAGCAAGATACCAATTTATTCACTACAAACAAGTTTAATAATTATTTTGCATACACAGTAACTATTTTTAAACTACCACTTTAATAAATATTTAAATTATGTACCATTTATAAACAATATTACATTTAAAGAGTTTCTTTGTTTTTTCTTCTTTAATCAGTGTTTATCCACTGCTGTACGTAGGCTTTCTTGACAACATTCTATCGGTGTCGGTCTTGTGCAACTTGGTACCATCTTTTTTCTGCGGTCACTTTTATGTTGTCGATCTATCTTTTTTGTGGTCTTGCTCTACAGTTAGCAGCATAGTTTTGAAGCCATATGTCGTAACAAGTAATATACACATATTGTATGCCTTCCGTTCAAGGCTATTTGGTATATTGGTGTTTTTGAGTCTGTGTCTAAGTCTGCCATTGCTGCCCACTTTTGTCTAATCCGTCGCGTTATTTTATCAGTTTGGTTTGCTTTGCCTAGTTTTATCTGATGTTCAAAATAAATATAATGATCTACTTGCTTTATTACTTGGTCTTCCATTTAGAAGTAATTAGCATGTAGGTTTATGATTTTGGTCTTTGATAGATTCATTTTTAAGACTATATTGTTAGAAACTATATTTAGCTGTTCAAGCATACTTATTAGTTTTTCTGAGTCTTAGCTGATTAAGAAAAAGTTGTCTGTAAATCTTAAATGGTTTAGGTACTTTTCATCTATGTTTATGCCCTTGCCTTCCGTTTTTATGTTTTTTAAAATATTTTTCAATGCCAGAGTGAATTGCTTGGGTAATATAGTATCTCCTTGACAAACTTTTCTATTTATTTTGATCATACCCGTGGCTTTGTTGGCATCTATTTTTACCTAGAAAGTGGCATTTTGGTAAATGTAACAAAGGTTTGTGTACCTTGAATCTGTTCTGGCATTTTTCATTGCTGTAAATATTGTCCATCATTCTATTAAATCAAAGGTTTTTTCTAAGTTGATAAATGCTAGGTGCAATGGGTTGTTATTATTTGAGCATTTTTCTATTAATGTACGGATGGTCGTAATGTGATCTGATGTGCCATAACTTTTTGAAATCCAGCCTGTTCTGGTAGCTGATAGATATATAGATAGATAAATAAATTTTATTTTTATGAATAATTATATATACATAAAAAACATATAATGGTAAATAAAAAACGTCAATAATATAGAGTTTTACAATAAGAAGTTTCATTTTAATATTAAAAACAAACGGGTATTTTTTAATAGAAATCAATAAATGTTTATTTCATTGTAAAGAGGAAGGTATGTATCGATAAAATTTTGAATCATTTTGAGGCATTTGAAGAACCCAATCAGCAAAGATACGACGTTTATGGTGATTGACCGGCTTAAGTTCTTGTGTTAACTGAACTTTAAAAGCCTTAAGACTTAAGTCTTTATGCAAAAAACGGAGTAATATTGTTTGTGAAATGTCTAATTCTAAAGATTTACAAGAAATCGACAAACCGGGGTTATCTTCAACACTACGGGCTACATCAGCAATATAATCATCTGTTCTTGAGCGATGCACACGGTTTCAATTTTTTACATCACAAACTTGTCCCAACAGTTCAAATTTTTCTACCAGGTTTACTATTGCCGGCCGAGAAAGTGCTTTACGACAACCAAAAAGTGCTTTAGTTTTGCGAACCGTGACTGAAAAATGTTCACTATTTTTGTAGTGAATTTTAATAATTTTAATGCGTTGTTGAAGCGTGTATGGTTTCATTTTTAATATAATGGTGTAATTTTTACTTGTCAAATGTCAAAAAATAATATTATAAATAATCAAATGAAAGACTAGTTTGCCATCTAGTTGCTGTGATTCGATTGACTGATTTTGAATAAATTATTAATTCATTTCAAAAAATAATATCTTCAAAATTGACAACTGCCCAAATAGCACGCTAATGTCAACGAAAAAAACTCAAGCAAACTGTAAACACTGTTTTCAATTAAACTATTTTACAATTTACTTTTAAACTGTTCAACGCTTAGTTCTTTAAGCTCTTTTGGCAGATGATTATAAATTAAACATCCATTATTGCGCAATCCTGATTTATATGAGCTAAAACTGAGTGAAGTAATGCATAAATTGTTTTGATAGTTTGTATAAAAGTTAAGGTATGATCTGTTTGTTTAAAATTTATCTAAATTTTTATGAACAAAAGTTTCTACTTTGTATATGTATTTGCTAACAAGTGGGAATATTTTAAGTTTTTTGAAAGTATTACAACAGGGTTCCCTTGGCTTTAGTTTAGTCATAATTTTTATTGCCTTTTTTTGTATAATACATATTTTGTCCGTCAAGTTACTCTTAGAATTACCCCAATGTACTACTCCGTATCTAATATAGCCATGAAAACTTTCAAAGTATGTCTTTAAAACGCACATGCTACGTTGTTGCAATAATATTTTAAGCGCAAAATTTACTGAAGAAAATTTTTTAGCTAATGAATCTACGTGTTTATCCCATAGTAAAAATTAATCAACTGTCACTTCCAAAATATTTTCACATTTAGAAAAATAATTGAACCATCTAAAGTAATATTTTTTAAAGTTGTAGCACCGGACGTAACTGTTTTAAAAAGAATACAAAATGTTTTTCAAAGTTTATAAATAATTTATTTTTTTGAATCTACTTAGCCAATTCTTTGTAAATATCATTGTTTGAATCTACTAAACCATTTAAGTTTTTATTGTTGAAAACAATGTTAGTGTCATCTACGTATAAAATTAATTTTAGTTGTTGGGAACTAAGTTAGTTTGGCATATTATTTGCATGTATAGAATTGGTCTCAGAATTGATCCCTGTGGTACCCCGCAATTCAACTTTTTTTTTATTTAAAATTGTTTTGCCAAGTTTAACTAGTTGGCTTCTTTGCAATAATTATAATTCAATCTATAATTAAGCAACACCTCTGACACCATACCAATATAATTTTTTTAGTAGAATAACATGGTTGACGCAGTCAAAGGCTTTGGATAGATCAATAAAAAGACCTATAGGCAATTGTTGTTGTTCGATTTTTAATAAAACGTTATTTATTATTGAATCTAATGCTGTGGTTGTATCTTTCGACTATGTTGACTACTGGTAAATAAGTGATTGCAATATGTCAACGGTTTCATTATAAATGATATGCATTGTTTTATTAAAACAGATGACAGATCATCTCTGTCGAGATATCTAGTATTAAATAATACTCGACTAATGTTAATTTTAAAGTTAGAGACTGGTGGTAAAAAAAGTAAAAAAATATTAAATTTTAAGTTTTTATTGAGATAATCATAATCAGTTTTAGATGACAAAGTTCTTGTTAATTTTTGCGACATATTAGTAAAAAAATTATTAAACCAAAAAAGCTGCTTCTTGTTGACTCAACTCCTCATTAGTGGAATATTTAATGCATATGTTCTGTTTATTATTACTATTATTATTGTTTTTTAAATTGTTAATCATTTGTCACATGGTTTTGAATTTGTTGCTAGAGTTTTCGATTTATTTGTCATAATACAGTTTTTTTTGCATTAGTTTGAGCGTTTTTGTATTTAATTTTTGTATTAGCATATGCAGTTTTAAAGACATTGTACCTCTTAAAAAGTTTATGTAAATTAGCAACATATTCTTTACTATCAAATAGCTTCCAAGTTATCCATGAAACGTTAAATTTTCTTGGTGATATTTTAATTAGTGGAATATTTATATTAAAATAATTAAAAAAAATATTAATAAAAGTTTTAAAAGACTTGTTGACATTGTTGTTGTTGTTTCATTATTATTAATATTTATCAATTTTTTATGTTAAAAAGTAATAAATTGCGCCAGATGATCTGATAGATTTGAATTTAAACAGCTGATAAAAAGTTTTCAAAATTTACAAAAAAGTTATCTAAGCAATGATAGTAACATACCCTGAAAGCAGCCTAAGAGTTAACCATTTTATTGATTATTGTGTTGCCTATAGTAACTGTTACGGTTCTTTTCTTTAACATGTGTTTTATTTATCCATTGATTGTTGGATTAACACTATGTGTCGAAAGTGCTGTTTCTATTATATACATTTTGCTAGGGTGTAATCACAGCGTCCTGGTTTTGATATAAATGCAATTTTTTTTTCTTAAGTGGATGTAGCAAAAGGTAATACATGATTTGGTTGTTGAAAAGTTTTTGATTGCCTAGGTTATATCTCATATCTCAGTCATCTTCTGACGAGGTGGGGTTGCTGCGTCAAACCACTCTTAAATTGAGTTTCCAAAAGTATTTTACTTGCTTTTGATAGGTTAGGTTAGGGTAAGTTAGGTTAGGTTAAGTTAGTATGTGTATGTGCTATCCGCGCGTTTTAAACAACAGAGGGATTTTTTTACCTTGCGAGAGTAGTTGTGTTTTTAATTTGCTTGCAAAAAGTTCTCCAAGTTACCTTTTGTTGTTGACAATTAAGTTTTTTGTAAGCTGTTTAGACGTTTTTATAGAACATCCAGTTTGATTGGCGTTTTAAATTTTTTGCTTTGTTAAAGAATTTTATTGCGGCCGCTTTGAGTTGTTTGAGTTTGTCACACCACTAAGATATAATACTGTCAAAACCAGACACTAACTTTACAGGAATCATTGTATGTGTTAAAGAGTTTTTTAACTTACCTGCGTAGTTTCAGTTTTTTTAACACTTTTATAAGCATTTAAACGCTGCAATGGGTTTTCTTAAAAGACAGCTCTAAGTGTTTCGGGTTTTGGTTGAACCTTTGTTTTATTTTGTGTATGCTTTTAGTTGAATTTTATTTATCTGTGATCTTACTTTAACTTTTTTTTCTGTTTTGAATGTATTTTTAGTTAAAATCAAAATGCGTTATGTTGAGTAGTTTATTCACTTGTCAAAACATAACCTAAAGAATAAACATTAATTGTTTATTAATACTTTCCTTTAAAAATAATCAATGCAAATTTCAAATAAAATACTGGTTTTTTATAAAGCCCATGCCAATACTATATTAATAAAAAGATTAAAAAAGATGTTTTAGTTAGTAATACATATAAAGTAAATAAAAATATATGCATATTTTATATAACTTGTATACTAGGGTAGAGCTTAACATTTTATTTGTCATTTTTTTATGAGCGCCGGAAGGAATTATATTTAAATGCTAAAAAAATAACAATGTTAAATTTTGGTAGCAAGAGACTGAGTATAATAGTGCAAGCGCAAAAACTACCAAAAGAGAGATTAAATAGCAAACAATGACAAACGTGAAACTTTTGAAATATATTTTTTCGTTATAAAATGTTTTTTTTCTGCTAAATTTAATGTTTTTAAATCATTTGTCATCAATAAGCAGGTTATGCAATTTACCAAAAATTTAAAAAAGAAACTTCAAAAGAAACATTTTTTGATTTTTTTTGTTATTAAGTGAGTTATTAATCAATTTTAAATTCCAAACTTCTTTAAAAATTTTGTCTTTAAAGCATGATTTTTAACAAAAATAACAAAAAAAATTTTTTTTTTGATTTATGACATGAGTACGGATAGAAATTGGATCCAGATATGCTGTTAAAAAAAGATGAACATTTTAATTGCTTACAACTTTTATATTCTATTATTTTTTTTTTAATTTTGACTCTTAAGAGAGATATTTTGAATATTGTATGACGTGCAGCTTCTATGATGAACATGGTTGCCTAAAAGTGTTTTAAATAAACCCCCTACTTACCCTAGAAGATTGTTACCCCTATTTATTAACATTCTGTGTATTGTTCATCATCACTACAGTATATTTTTCTCATGCAGTTTTTATTTTTTTTTTAACTCTGAAGTTTATTTTTTGAATATATTAAAAATAAAAACTGTTTTTTGTAACCCCATTGGTACACATTGCGTGCATATAATATTGATTGCTTAAACATATTGCAACAGTAAGTTTGCGAGTTTTAGTTCATTTATATTAAAATAGATAGTAGATATTAAGTAGTATCAAACATTTTATGTGTATTTGTAAATTGCTTTGTGTTTCACAGTTTTTTAGTGTTTTTAATACTTTCTGTCAAAGTATTTTTATACTAGAGCATATTCTGCTACTAGTATTATCAATCTAAAAAGAGCAATAATAATTAATTGTTTGCTACTCTTAAATTGCAATTCTATTACATTACAGTAACTTTTCACAACTTAGCTGCTATTATTTATAAAATGTTGATGCAAAGCCAAACTGTATTTTTTGATATGGGTATAATACAAATTATCATATCATTTTCGATTTTATTTCCTACATTTTTTTATCCGATGATCCCAAGAAAAAAAAAGGTTGCTTTCGTTAATGGGAAGAAGAGGAGCTACTAAACGATTCCGAACAGCTGACAAACTTCCACAAATTTATGTGCAATTGGGGTCGACTTAAAGTTGTTTGCAATATTTTTTGTCCAAAACTCAATTGAGGATAAAAATCTTTAAACGGTGCTATTTAGTTCACCGCATGATAAAGGAAAATTGACGTCGGGAGAAGTCGGGCGGTCTTGAAATTTTTAAACTGCCGCTTCAAACAGGATTCTAATATCCCTTTGTAAGGGATTTAATATGATCTTATTTAATATTGCGGAGGCAAAGTGCTTCAAATTTATAAAAATATTATTTTAATATTGAAATTAAATTAACGTGTTCAATTTCAGTTATTTATAATTTTCTGAAACTTGTACACAAATTCTTTAAATTAATTTTTTATCATACAAATAAATTCATTATCTATTAATATCAATTTATTTTGGATAAGCCAAGATAAACAAATAAAAATAAACTGTTCAATAGTATATAACTTTAATTAAAATTTTAAATAAAATTCAACATTTTCAAAACAGTTTAAGCGTTCTATTAATTTAAAATTTTAATTACAAAACATTCTTTTTATTTATTTTAAAACAGTTACGACAATAAAATTCTTTTTTTTCTAAATTGTTATACATTAATAATTAAGTTTTGATAAACACTTTAATAATAAAATGATTTTTCCATGTATATGTAATGTATATTAAAATTTAAAAAGTTAGTTATTGATAAATATATAACGTTAAAATAAATTATCAATTTAATAATTATTTCATTAATTTCATATTTAATTAATATTGTGTTAAACAATTTAATTACAAAATGTTATTAAAGTAAAAAATAAATAAGTTTATAATTATTTGATACATAACTCTAAATATCGGTTATGATTTGAAATTGGTTTTCGTGTATTAGGTCGCTCTACGGATTCTGGGAAAGAAGCATAACACGACCATCATTGATAAAAAAAGGACATGCTAATTCAAGTAGAGCGTAAAATAAAAACATCAATATGGATGATAGAAGATATTGTTTGAATTAACAAGATTAAATAATTAAAACAAAACAAATTTTGGCGGTAGATTACAAACACAAATTAGTTGATTTTATAATGAATAAACGGATAAGTTATTAAATGGGTTTGCTAACTGAAATAAAATTATTACAATTAAGATAGATACAATACAAACAGACACAATAAATAGTGCAAACATATATTCCAATCTCCATCAAGATAGACACAAAAATTATACATATCAAAAACAAAAACTTATAAAAAGACAAATTTTAAATCACAATCATTCAGAATTGAATAAAATTACTTTCATAATATGAATGGTTTTCCAATCAGTTTTATTCAAAATTTAAATAATAATAAATTATAACAAAACACAATTTTTTACATTTATCCAATGGATTTAAATTTAAACAAAGATTCATTCACAGCATTAACTTATTTTGGAAATCCACAAAAAAAAAACAAATTGCAAGATAATATCAATTCCTTAAAGAAATCTGTTGTTTATGAAATCCCATGTTTTGAATGCAATAGCGTATATGATAGTTATTGGTCAAATTGGTCAAAGTTTTAAAATACAGAACATAGCAGCATATTGGTCACTAATTAATAGTTGAACGTAAGACGCTAATGTATAGCGGCACGTTAGTTGCTAATTAATAGCGGCAGAAATTACTAATAATATATTAACTAATAAATATACTCACAAGAGTTTAGTTTGCTGTAAAAACTGAAACTAATAAAATATAAACATAAAAAATTAATTGGTTTTCTATAAGAGTATACTTTTTTACTTGGCAAGTCTAGCCAGATCACAGCTGGAAAAAACTTCAACATTATTGATATATTTTTTCGCGAAAGTCTCAATGTATTAGAACAACAGATACTAATATTGTTAAAACATTTTTTGTTTCTAACGTATGGTAGGTTTCAACATTTCAAAGAAAAGTTAGACATTGAAAGATCTTTAAACAATTGGAATTTGTGTTTGCAGCCTATTTATAGATAAAAGACGCAAAAGTAGTTTGCAGTCTAACCGTCTAATCGTGGTTTACGTCTGTATTCTGTTCTTGGGTAACATCCTACTGATCAGCCAAAACGTAGTAGTTTTTTTGCCACTATGGTTTTTTTTAGAATAAATTGTACGTGCAGTTTGTATTTATGTTCTTTATCTAGAATTGCACTACGTAATAGAAACCTTAACAATGAAGATTTTTTTGTCAGAAGTTGTTTGTTGTCATAAGATGCTTTGCTTTTTATTGCACTATTTTACTTTTTCGTGCGTTCCGTCCGTAGGCATGTCGGCGACAATCAGGTTAAATAGCAACGACAAAAGTATGTAGCCTTAAGGAACTTTTACCGTGGTTTGTCGTGAGGTAGAAATATGTTTCAAAAGTTTAACTGTTAATGTTCTGCGGTTTAAATATAAAGTTATTAGCTTTATACAAAGTAGTTTTAAAAATAGAACTTTGTCAAAACTATTTTAACGTTAAAAAAGCATACCCGATAATTTTTTTAGTCAAAAACTTGCCTGACAATTGCATACTACTTTAGAGTAGTTTTATCGGAATCAATGCTGGTGAGCAAATAGAATATTGTAAGCTCATAAGTGTTTCTTGATTATTTTTAAAATTATTTGTTTACAACCTTACTTAAAGTACATAGAATACTAATTTTTTTGTAGTTTTAAAGAAACTTCTTCTCCCTTTTAAGTTTTTGCACATTTATTACGTAAGTACCTTTAAAAGCTTTTAAAAAATGTTCTATGGAAAAAAATGCCTTATCAATATTGGTGAGAGCTATTATTATTTTATGCAAAAAAGATTTAGAAATTCTGTCAGAGCCAAACGCAGATTGTGTTTTTCATTTTAAAATAATTTTTTTGAATTGAAAAAGGTCAAAGACTGTTTAACGTGCTCTAGATTAATGTCTTTGGTCATAGAGAAGGAGTAATAAAGTTTGAAGCTTACAGCAAATGCTTTTTCTCAATAGAATATTGAAAACCATTCTTGCCATGCATGGAATTAAAATTTTATTGCTTAACCTTTATGTGACTGGGAAATAAAACACCTTCTAATGACGGTATGGGTACTCGGGTACTCCGTAACTAAAACACGTTTTGCACATGCTGTTTTTTGCTTCTGATAAAAAGTAATATGTTTTGAAACTAAAAAATAGTGTATCGGACCAATCTAATGTAAAAAACAATCTAAATATTGAAATAGAAAGTTCCGATTTAGGTAAAGATGAAGCGCTTAAACAAAGTGCAACTTTAGTTGGTGAAGACGGATTAACTGGTATGATTCTTTATTAATACAGTTTAAATAATAACACAAAGTATTTTGCGTTTGGTAAAGAGCCAATTTTATGTTCTTTAAGAAGAACAAAACCGTTGTTTTTTGTCATTGATGCACTGATGCATCAGTTCTGTAGAAATGGTTCTAGGACGTCGAATAATAGATCCTGCTGCTGCAATCATTTAAAATCTAGCTTGCAAAGCTTCTAGAAGTACTCTGGTAGTTGCAAAATGTTATACTTGTTAACAAGTTTATACGATAAACATGTAATTTTTGTGCAAAATCTGTTTGCAATAAACACGTTGTTGCAAAGACAATACGCAATAATAATTGTAAACAATTACCAAATTAGCCATGTATTTTTAATTTTGTATTACCCAAACCGTCACGCCCGTATGTAAAAAGTTTAGACGTTAATTTCTCAGTAAGAAAAAAAAAAACTTAATAATAAAAACAACACAATACGGTACATTAAAGATGAGATGTCTCTGAATCTCAAAACTTAAAAATTTTAAACTCCAAAAATGTATATGTTTAAAGTTCAAGTTCAGTCACGTAAAGATTAAAGTCTTTTTTGGCTTTATTATAAAAAGTGTTTAAAATTTTGTAATCTCTAGAGTTGCAAAAGTGTTACCGTTAATGGTAGGCAGCAAATTAATGTCTTGTTTGCGCGTAATAATTTTAGAGAGTTATTAACACAAACCTATTGGGTTCCATAAGCCTTTTCCGTGTAGATTAGATTTTGAAGCCCGCATCCGTTTTTAGTGAGATTAAACTGCCAATGCTCTGTTTCAAGTATTGTGAATAGAGTTCAATTCGCATAAGTAACAAATTTTTCTTCTTTCTTATATGAGATGCTATTGGCATTTTAAAAGCAAATTTTGAATAACACTTGAGATTGATTATCTATGCCTCTGATTGCCAAGGATGGCAAAGACAATAATCTTTTGAAAAGTAGCGTACTGTTTGCAAACAGCGGCTATTTTTGCGTTAATTGTGTTTGTACTGGTGCAAAAAAAACAAACAAATGGTTTGTTTGTTGTTACAGCGGCCAGTTTGTAGAAATCTAAGCAAGGTATTTGGATCTTGGGCTCAGGCGCAGATCTTATTTTGTCTTGTAAAGTCTTTATATTTATGTAAATCTTGCATTTCTGAAAAAAATAGCATACTTAAATGATGTGATGAGTTCAAACAATTACGCTAAACAAGAGTTGGTACAAAACATTTCTTGGCGGTGTACCCGTGGCAAAAACATAACATAATAGCACCCTTTACAATTTTAATAAAAAAAAATTAAAAAAACATTGCAAAACGTCTGGAAAAATGTCTATTATCTATGAACAAAAACCTTCAAACAATATTTGACTGCGGTTTGATTAACTTGTTCAATTTTAAATACATAAACCTGTTTTGTTAATGTTTCAAACCTAAAAGTATCATATACTAAACTTAACTACGGTTTTTTATTTAAATCTTTTTCAATTTGTCATCTAAGAGTTACAATTTCACATATTCTTTTATAAAAGAACCATAAAATAGAAAACTAAGACTTTTTTACAACTTTTGCATATTTATAAAATTTATATATGTACTTGTATTAAATTCCAAGTATAGAGAGAAGCATCTGAAACTACACAATCTTTTTTATTATATTATATTAAAAAACAAACTATTTGAATCATTGCTAATTTAAAATTTACTAATGACTTTATTTAAGTTTATTTTTTACAACATTACTGTAAAGTTGCAGGTTTTTAAACTTTCTATAGATATTTCCATCGACAATGTATAAAAAAGAAATTACAACATTTAAACAAATATTTACTTGTAGTACAAGGTTTGCTAGGAAATTAAAAAAAAAATTACTGATGGTTTAAAGGTATATATACAAAATTATTAAAAAAGTATTTTTCAACACATGAAATAGTTTTTAAATTAATTGTTTTCCGAGACTTATAATCCGTACATAGTTTACAGACTGCTTAAATGTTGTTTTCAATGTGATAGTTCCAACAAGTGTGGTTTCACAAATATTAAAAAATCTATAAACATCTGTAAGCAAATGTACTACGGTCTAGAGTCAGAGCAATAGTGATGATTGTGATTGCACATAGCAACTATCTTTTAGTCTAAGAGAGCCCGAATAACTAATGGCAATAGTAATCCGAAAAATCTGACAATTTTAATTTAATTTTAACTATCACATCAACGCTAATATTATAATGTTATGATGCATTTACAATACCAGCTTGTATAACTAATAAACTAGTCAAATAAGATGCAAAACATGACTCCTAAAAACGTAAACAATGTACATTAGGCAAAATATGTTTATACAACGCATTAATAGAAGAACTTTTAATAAAATAACAAGTAGTTGTAGTTTAATTTATGCAGTTTAATATTAATAAATTAATTTTTTTAATTTACAAAGTAAAGTATTCAATTTTTTAAAATTATAATAGTTAAAGTATTTATAGAATACGTATATTTATTAAAGTTAAAAGTTAAAATATTTTACTGCAAAATGTATAATAGTAGCTACCAACTTAAGAAAACAAACCAAAACATTATCGCCTTGATTTATTTAAGTTTGAACTATTATTGTTCTGTAATAACATTAAATAATACGCAGGTTATATTTTTTAATTATTTTTTTTATTATGGTTACAAAGTCAAAGTTTTCTTTTAATCCATAAATATCTTTAGTAAGCACGGACATTTATGATAAATAGCATTATTAATTTTTAAATATAATTTAAAATAAAATTAGATTTTAAAATAATAAACAAACAAAAAAATCTGATCCGCTTTATTTGTAATAATTATTTAAATTATTATTAAAAATAATTGTAAATAATTAATAAAATTTTATAGATTTATTGTGAATATAATAAAAAAGAATTTATTCTTTATCTAATCGAACACTAGAATAACTATAAATAAAACATTTTTGTGGTGAAGTGTTACAAAGTTGAAGTTGTAATTAGCAGTAACCGTGTTTTACATTATTAGAACATATTTTTTTTAAATAAAAATTAACTTACATCAATGTCTTTCATAATAGCATTTTAAAAGCAACTAATCTTTACTTACATTATATAATTAAATACATTTAAGACCAATGTGATTAAATAACATATATAATCCGTAATTAGTAAAAATCAATTAAACACTTCTTGTATTTGCATCCGAGTCCTCAGGGTCTGATGTCAGAGGGCGTGGCGGTTGTTGCCAGGCTCTAGTTCCGAGTTGCGGACAGAGTTGTTGCAGGAGCAGTTTCGTGTTTGCGCTCCTGCAGGAAGCTGCCTCTTTTAGCTGTCGGTAGAGTTCGTGTCAAGAGTTGGAGAGTTGGCAACGCACCTAATGTCGCACTTAACATTTTGAAAAAGTAAGAACACATTGCTTTACTCTTATATCTCCGTCTTAAATGATAAATTTTATTAATTTTAATATTAAAATATTTAGACTAATTCATGTTATGAAAGTCTGGCAGCTCATTGATATAAACTTTATGAGCATCTTGTAACATCTGCATGAATAAAGTTATTTTAATTTTAGCACTTGCTAGGCATTACAGACGCATTTAAATATCACTTTCACATGTAATTAGACAAAATTACGTTTTAATCCGTCATTATTATTTTGAAAAACTTTTCTTATAAACTTGCAGTTTCATGGGGTAACTTTTGCACAGTTACATACTTTAGAAAACAATTTGCGGCTAAACTTAATTATTCCTAACCGAAATTGATTTATTTGCTTATAGTTAATTAAATAAGCGTGGATGTAAAAAATAATTTAAATTTTTTTAATTAAGTTTGATTAAAGTTTCTAAAACAAACTCTTCATCGTGTTTGTTAATTAATTGCACGTAACTAAATAAAAGCTCATCTTATATAAAATGATGATTAAAAAAGTTTGATTAACTCTTTACTGTTATATTTTTCTCAATTCAAGTTTAATTTGCTGTACTTGATAGTTGCCAGTTTTTTATTGTTTTGTGATACAAAATATAATATTATGTACATAAAATATAACACAATAGTTTATTGAACGATGCTAACATTTTTTTTTAAACCTGTGTCTATCAAAATTGTTCAATATGTTCATTAAGTCTATGAATTTTTTATTGCGTTTTAGTTAAATATAAATTAAATAAATTATTAACAGAAACTGTTTGAACGTCATTTTTATGAGTACAAATAAATATTTCATGTAATTAATTAATAATTTTGACCATGTATGTAAAAAATATTTTCTTATTATTTTCTAATGAATCATCCATGAACTCGGGTAGACAAATAATCCGTTATATTTATTTTAGGTATAATTACTGATAATCATAGAATAAAGCTAATTGAACATCTTTTTTCTGTAGGTTGATTATTTGCGAATAATTTTGTCTGGCTTTTTACGTGTTCGAACATAGTTTATAGTTTATATCTTATATTACGGAATGCTATTTTTATCTTGAATCTTATTATTTTTTTATTTGTTATTTATTTTGCTGTAGAACATTTACGATGCAGTAAAATTTAACAAAAAATTATACGCAATGCTCTCTAGTAAGCATAATTGTAAACTGCATAAAATTGACCTAACTTTATTTAATGCAAGCGACGACACCCTTTAATGAGTTTGTAAAATCTTTAAAATCTTGTCAGTGGGCCTAAGCAACATACCTGATTAAAAAATAAATGTGCTCAAAACTAATGGGTATTTATACTGAATTGTGGAAACATATGTCTTATCGGGAAAATTTATGCAATAACCAATGTTATATAAGAATAAGTTTTTTGTTTATGGATGTAAACACTTTTTTAGCAAATAAATGTTTAAGATAATAATTCTGGGTCTATATTGTTTATCTAGTTTAAGTTAAAAAAAAAGTTTTTTATGTTTAATTTTGATCAACCAGAGATAATAATAAAATTAATTTTTACGTCATAAATAGTTAAGTCTTCTTTTTTTTAATTTAATCATATTATTAATTAATATTAATTAATCATAATTTTGTTTAACTTTATAGAAGTGAGGTATTATTTGTCGATTAGTGCCACTTGCTTTACCATCTATGGGGAACTGAACTTTGTATTCTAGATTCAGTTCAAGCATATAATAAAACTGTCTGCGATAGTTTTTTATAACAAATATGCAAGTAACATTTTTTATTTGCTAATAGTAACTAATAATTATTGATTAACTTTGTTACTATGAGTTTTGAAGTCAGTTTTAATATTAAAAAGGCGTTCAACTAGCTTGAAATATCTAATAACAATGAATTATAAGAGGTTTCCAAAAAAAGTTTTATGATATGATGTATTTTTTGAACAAAAACATTTAAATATCTGATATATAAGCAGAACTTTGTCGAACCCTTCAAAATAAATGTTTGTTGCCAAAATTTTGTTTTTCAGTTTGAAAATAGGATATAGTTGCGGGGGGCTGGCGAATATAGTAGATGTAGAAGCAATTTGAAGACTAATTTATTGATTTTGGCAACTGCTGATGTGTTCATACGAGCATTGATTTGAAAAAAAGCCAAATGCGGTTATTTTTTTTTTAAATGTTGTTGAAAGGGATCAATTATTTGCAGAAATTTTTCTCACTGATTGTTTTTTTTAATTAATCGATGCAGATTATGCTGAGTACATATAAAAAAATCAGGCTATTAACTTGTTGACTTTATTCGAAACAAGTTTGCCTGAAGAAATTTACTATTTAGACTTTCTTGGTCACAGTTAAAAAACAACACAAATACTTTTTTATTGTGCTTAAACCTATCTATAAAGTTGTCACACAAGTTTTTTGTTGATTGTAAGCGATTACTATTGCGTAGACAGTTTTTTAATTTTTAAATGTTTGTGTAGTACCTCGCGCACTTTGCGATCATGAATTTTATCAATTATTTGAGTCTTTTAAACATTCAACATCCATGTTTGCAAATATACGATAGTTTGTCTGCTTTCAATGGCTGTCAAAACTGAACTAAAATTATTTGTATGAACATTTTTATGAGCTTAGTTTTAAATGGTATTAAAAAATGTCATCTAGTATTTAAAATTGTGATGCAATTTTTCCAGAATTCTTACTCTCGCTTTGTACTTTCATGGTCGTTCAAAAGAAGATTATGTGAGATCGTAACTTAAGAAGACTAATTGAAAAAAAATGTATATAGGTTTGTTGTTTAGTTTAATATTAATCATATTTGTCGATATGGTATTTGAAAAGTATAAAGTATGAAGAATGTTATGATATGTAAAATTAGAATTTTTAATTATTTGAAGAAGTTTATTAATGTAAAAAACAACAAAAGGACGGCAAAAATGCAGAATCTTAAAAAACACAGCATTTATGATTTTAGGGTCACAGCTTTTACTAACAATTTTAACTATAGTTTTTTTATTGTTAAGAAAACTTTTGATTATATTTACAACTTTGTGATCAAGACTAATATTATAGAACTTCTTAATAAGATTGAGATACAATATTTTATCAAATGCTTTGGAAATGTCTAAAGCTACTGCAAGATTTTTTCATGTCTGCCTATAGTAAAGTTCCATTTGTGATTAACACATGTCAGATGATCAAAATTTGTATTGAGTATCTGAGATAAAGTTATATTGTTTAAAAAACTTGACAATGTGAAAGTTAATATATTCTTTTTAAAAAATGTGCACAGAATGTACAATAATGCAATTAGTCTATAAAACAACATGGGAATGTTTTAATTTTTTATGATAATGCAAACATTTTAGTCAGAATGAGAGCAATTGCAAATGTTTTATGAAAATAGATAAATTTTCTGGTATTCATTACATCAAATAAAATAAAAACAAACAATTGTATAAAAATAAAAAAAAACAAACACTGAACTAAAAAAATACAAAAAAAATATGACAAATCTAAAATATAAACATATACAGAGCTTTCAAAAACATTACGAAATGCTGCGCAAAAATATACACAAACAAGAACAAATAAATGTAAAGAAAATAGCAACTGAATAAATATAAAAATGATTGGAAACATAATAATTAACAAGTATTATTAAAAATGACTTATCAAATACATTTGTTGTATTTGATAGTCATTAAGGTGTCCGTTATTTCCCAAATAGCAATTTTATTTTGAAAGGACTAGTTAAACTATTTTAAAATAAAAAAACTTATTGGTAACCGTATTTTTGCGCTCAAGTTTTTTTTACATTTTGTAGGTCTTTATATCTGTCAACATACCTTGGCAAAACTTTAAAAACAGTTTATCAAATACAGAAAAAAAATTTACAACAAAAAAATCATTTCTAGTCGCAAAGTTTAAATCTGTTACACTAAAAAACCAAAAAAAAAAAACAAATGAAAAAAGTTGCCATGCATCTTTATCCAATTTTCGATGCAAAAGTCATAAAATAACGTCAAAATAGTACAAAAATTTGTGTTTTACAAAAAATTTATAATCGATTTTTTGTCATTTTTTTACTCAAAACTTCTGAGAACAAAAATGGTTTTTATAATTTTGTCAAAAAAAAAATTAAAATTAAAAAAAATTACCAACATTTTTTTATACAGTCTTTTTATTTACAAATACCATAAAAAAAAACTGCAAAACTAAACTGCAGTCAACCGATGTAAGTTTTTGACTAGTTTCTTAAAACCAATATCAATTTTAAAATAAATTCAATGTATTTCTAAATTTCTATAAAAAAAATTTTGCGGTCTGTTGGCCGTCTCCATTCTTTTGATATAAAAAAGTACCGACTTAGTCAAATGGAAAGGGTTGCACCCATATTTGTAGTATAGTATATTTGTTTATTTAAAACATTGGTTCACCAAAAAATGACATGGAATTTATAAAAGATTTATTTGAATACAGAAAAATTGGAAATTTAAAAACAACCTGTGGTATTTAAGCCCAGAAGCCAGCGTTTTTGGGTTGTTTGATAAGAAAATTTCAAAAAACACAAAATTGAAAATTGTGGAGAAATTAAGCCTAAATGATGAGATTAACGAAGATGATTTTCCAAACGATGCAAATTTATGTAAAATCTGTAGATAAAATAGAAAATTTAAAAGATGTTAATATTGATCATTTTATACTACTTTTGTCCATCAAACTATTTGATAGATTTAAGATTAATAAATATTTTCTTGATATTGATGAATGGAAGAATAATAATAATTATAAAAACGGTAGACAAAAAATAAAAGAACTACGTGTTGTCAATTAAACGCACTGGCAAAAAAAATCAAAGTTTATACCTGATTTAATTTGTAGAAGAATATAATAAGATATATACAAATATAAACAGAGAAACACTTGTTAAAAAATTTAAAAACTAAAAAAAACAGTTTTTTAAATATTCTATGTATCAAAAAAATGCCAACTATAGCAATTTAAGAAGCTTGATCGAGTGCGCAAATAAAAAAAAAATTTAAAGATGTAATTTTAATTTAATATGTGTAATGAAAAATTTGAATAAAAAGTATAAGTTTTTTTTATTAAAAGAAATAAAAAAAAAATTTCAACCATGTTTGAAATCTTATTCAAAAACATAAACAATTTTATAGATATTTATAAATTGAAACAATGATTTTTTTTTTTTATATATATTGGTTTGAACAAATTTGCGAGAGCCAATTAGTCAAAAACATCGATCGACTGCAATTTAGTGTTCAGTTTTGCAGTTTTCTTACGGTATTTGTAAATAAAAAGGCGATCCATAAAATTTTTGTTTTATTTTGATTTTTTTTTTTACAAAAATTGAAAATCTATATTTGCTCTCAAAAATTGTCATATTGACGTAAAAAATGTCAGAAAGCACGTCATCGATCGTAAACTTTCTGCAGAACACAAATTTTGACTTTATTTTATAATTTTCGCATTGAAATGAATGAATGAATAAAAGTGCATAGCATTTTTATTGATCTGTTTTTTTTTTTTGGTTTTTCAATTTGTTTTAGTTTAACAGACCTAAAATTTGCAACAAGAAATAGTATAGCAATAATTAAGAAAAGCAAACATAAACACTATCAAATAAAGTTTGCAGAAAGAAATAGTAAAAAAAGTGGAATGAAATTATCAATGTAATAAGTAAACTTAAGAATAAAGGTAATGAAAACCTTACAGATATATATATATATATATATATATATATATATAAGGAGTTTATAAATGAATGGGATTATGTAATCACTTTAAATGTGCCGCTTTTTTTAAATTGTTCACCAAACTATTTGTTTTGACAGATCAACTTTCACAGCTGTCAAGCAAACATATGAAAACATATGTAGTATAGTGGACGATTTTAAAAAGGCGGCATATTTAAAGTGATTACATAATCCCATTCATTTATAAACTCCCTGTATATATATATATATATATATATATATATATATATATATATATATATATATATACATATATATATATATATATATATATATTCTAAGAACAAGAATAAAACACTAATTACTAAAATATAAATAGCAATGTACTATAAATACAAATAAATAATAATTAATAATTTAAGAAAACATCCAACACTGAAAAAAATACTAGCTGTAACTGTATCTAACTATGATATTATTGTTCTGATCAAAACCTGGCATAATGATGACATCACTGATGCGGAGTTACAACTAATCGGTTACAGTTTGTTCAGATGGGATTGCTCTACGTTAACTAGTCCTAAACTAGACAGAGGTGGTGTCTTAGTAACCACTAAAACTTGTTTTAGTAGTACTTTATTATTGTTTGTAATTATTTAGTTTAAGTTTGTATTGTTGATTATCAGTGCAGTTTACTTACCACCTAACTTGGAATGTAAGGTATATTTAAATTATTGTTATTCCGTTGAATTTATTGTTGACAAATATTCGAACAGTAAATTAATTTTTCTAGGTGAATATAATGTACCCGCAGCAGCATGGGTAAACGATCAGTTAGGCATAAGTGTTAATTGTAATGATAGTTAATCTGGTAAATTTGTTGCCAACTGTTTTAGATTTATGAACTGTGCACAATGTATTTTTACACTTAATCATGGTGGTGTATTCCTAGATTTATGCTTTACCAATATTTGTAATTAATGCTAAGGATGTTTTCTTAAAACTAGCCAACATCATGGAATTGATTTTACTTACCAGACTTAAAAAAACTGCTCATAAACGTTATAAATTTTTAAGACTTTTGTTTGCTTATAATGAGTTTCTAACAATTGGTACTTTGTGTAAAAGTCTCAGTACATATTTATACAAGCAATATAATACTGACTGAAATCAAAATTTAAACTAATCTAAAACATTTTTGAAGATTTAAAGGCACTTTACACGATCAATAGTTCAGTCAATATTGACAGTGTTATTGATTGTGTATTGTCTAGTACTGATGAAATGATGAAAATACTGAAGTTTTTTCGAATATTCCGTAATCCATGGATCAGTTATTTTTTTAATATTATGGCCATGCCCACAAAGTGGTGGGTATACTGACAGTAATACTGATACACTATCAAGTCATTTCACATTAGTACTTAAGTACAGGGATGCAATTCCGATACAAACACTGCTGAATTTTAGTAAAGTTTGTTTAAATAATCTTAAATTTAAATTAAAAATAAGCATCAACAGATTTTTTTATTTTAAATAAAAATTACATTTATCCAGCATTTGAATTAAGTTTTGAATTATTTATGATTATTAACATTTATCTTTTTTGTGCAAACGATACTGTTTCATCTAGCGTTTAATATATTATTCTGCAACTACAATATTTAAAGAAACTAATATAATAATATACTCATATTTGTATCTTGTCTTTGCAAAAAAGACTGTAACAATGATAACAATTTCTTGTACAAATTGTTACTCATACAAAAATAAGTCAAGTCGTCTGCATCTGACATAATAACTTTTTTTAACAATATATTGTGCGAGTAATTTGATGCGCCGTAAATGGAAAAGTGCATAGTAAGCTTTTTCACACTCACAAGCAAACTACACAACCTATCAATCTTTTATCCATCGCTTGCGCATTAATCTGCGTTTTGTAGTAAAAGCGAGAATTATTGCAAGGTACGCTTTTTTTTTAATTATCCATACTAAAATACGTCTGAACTAGTCTCTTATGATTCTGAGGAAAATACTGGCGTTGTGAAATAACCGTGTAAAGTAGACAAAATACTGATTTAGTGTTTTGTGATACTGTCAGTATTTTAGAATGTCAGTATTATTGATCGTGTAAAGTGCCTTAAAACACTAGAAAAATTATTGATTTTCTAGCTACAACGTATTATAAGCTGCAAACTTGCAGTAACGGATATGACTATGGTAATAGATTTGCTGATTTTATTTCTTTTGTTTACAACACACAAGTTCATCCAATTTTATTGTTTGAGTTTAAGAAAAACGTATTACATAAAGCATTTTCAATTAGTCTGTAGGATATATTTAAAGGGATTAAAATCCTTAAATGCAACTTTATTAGTGAACCGTATTTTTTTTGCTATTGCATTTACTTTTTGAAGGTTTTTATAATAAAGCTAAGTTTCTTCAAGTTTGGAAACAAAGCTACATAACGCTAGGAAGATATTACTAATTATAGGTATCTGCATTCAGCTATTCCTAAGATGGTTAATCAAATTTCAACTGGTCAAATACAATGGATATGCAAAAGCATTTTGGTAGCAACATGGTTTTTGTGAGAGTCGTTTTTTTTTACAAATCTTATTTGTTACAAAAACCATACTGTAAATACTTTTTAATCAAGAGCTCAAGTTGATTCTATTTATACACACTTTTCAAAGACTTTTAATTGCGTTAACCATAAAATTTTGATTGCTAAGCTTTGTGTTTTGGGTTTCCACGGTTCTGTTAGTGCGTGGTTGTTAAACATTTTAGAAAATTGAAATCAATTATTGTTCCACCTGGGGTTTCTTAGAGATTTCATTGTGAACCAAAATTGTTGTTATTTTTTATTTATGATCTTTCTTGTTCTATTAATTATTTGTCTGTTTTTTTATTTGTTGACGATTTAAAATTTTATAGAAGAATATCATTTAATAATGATTGCAAAATAACTTGAATTTTGTTTATTATAAACAAACAAAGTTCAACTGTCTTATTAATAATTTGTTGTTTAATGCAAATAAATGTTTTTTAAGTTTCAACAAAACTTTAAGTATAGTATTGTATTACTATACTATTGATAATAAAGTTTTGTTACACAAATAAAAGATTAGGGCAAAGTTTTTGACTCAAAACAAACTTTTGTTGTTTCTCTACTGATCTATTTCTTAACACACTCAAACCATTTTATTGAGCTTTGGTACGCTTTCATATAGAATATGCTCTATCAGTTTGATGCCCAATTTACAGCATTTATATACGTAATATAAAACGCATTCAAATCAATTGTTTGTTTATTATTGTACAAATTGGGCATTTTGTCTGAAAATTACGATTTTAATCATACTGAATTGCAATGAAGCAAAAGAGCCGACTTATAATTTCTACGAAGACTTATGGTGTCTGAGATCAATTGCTAAAAGCAACTTGAATCTCTCCCATTTTAGGTATTCGACAATAATTTCTAAACCAGACAGTCTTCATTATTCAGAGAAATATTCTACAAACTATAAATTCAACCATCAAACTGGCAGAATGTGCAAAATAGCAAATAGCTTTTCTAATAATATTGATTTGTTTTGCGTTTCTAAATGTACATTTAAGAATCAATAAAAATGTGTTAATGAATAATTTTGTATTTTATATTTTGTTTTTGTATGTTTAAATTTTCTGTGTTTATTTTAGTTTTTTACTATGCTTTTTTATCTATTTTAAGTATTACATATTGCTTGTAATTTATCATTATTTATGTGCAAGATGGTGCAGATGTAAATGGTTTTTTTTATATGCCGTTAATAAAAAATAATTATTATTAATTAGTAATTATTAATGATAAAAATAAAACTATGTAAAATTATTTTTTATATATAACATAAATAAATAAAAAATATATAGATATAAATCTGTAAACAACGAAAGAAATACACAATATTTGCACAAGACAAAAAAGCAGCATTTACATAACAAAAAACAGAACAAGTATACTAAATAACACTCTAAACACTAATAATCATACAGCAGAAATAAATCTCGCAATATCATCTTGTACATTAATTATCTTTACTATACAAAATGTAACAAGAGCAACTTATTCATACTTAGAAAAACCACTTGTTTTGGGTAAATGTACCAACTACATTCTGAACCTGCACCAATTATTTTATCATTTTATCAATCATTAATAAAAGCTTTGTTAATAGAACGCTGTAAAATTTTATTAGTTTTGTTTTTGTCAATTCTTTTTCAAATTGTTGTATTATGTTATTACAATATTTACGAGTTTTTCAACCATCTTGATTAGCTTGTTTGGTGCGTTTACTGATAAATTAGTTAAAACTTTCTTGCTTTTAATTATCTGCCTGTTTTATCTAAATTGAATACAAGTACTTTTGTTATAGATCAAAAACAAAATATATAACACATTTTTTAATGAATGGTTTTTCTGAGATGAAAGCTGCAATTTATGGGTTGTTTTTTATTATGTTTATCTTAAAATTATAATACATAAAGCGCAATTTTGGTTTTGTAGTATTAAAAATATATGAGAGTAATAAGTGAATGATTGGAGTGTTCTAACGTACCTACAACTAAAGCTGTTGTAATTTCTGGAATACTTGAAAGATACAGATCTAATAACTTTTGTTCATCACAAAATCCCTCACAAGGAAAATAAGTGGGTTAGTAAATAAGTTGTGTATTATTATGAGAAACAGCAAAAATAATGGTTTGTTGGCTAGATAGTATTGTAGAAGATGAGTGATTTAATAATAAACCAAGTCAATATTTGGTTGAATAAATTGGTTTGCAGAAGAGAGTTGGTCTTGTTCCGCAACTTTACATACATCATAAGCTATAACTTTCTGGGCGGTTTGATTATTAAGTTAATGCCACTTGCTTGATATATTTTGTTTTGTATTTATTAGACTCAGTTCAATCATTTGACGTAGTTTTATTGACCTTGTTAAGCATTTTCTCTTTAATACTTTTCCCATATTCATACAACAAACTAATAAAACATTGCAAAAATAAAAATAACTTACTATGTTGCAAAAAGGGAGATTAATGTCTAAATCATTAAAATTGTTTTATAAAATGAATATGTTTGCAAAAACAGAAAATACAACAACTTTTATGTAAAAATGTGTTCAATAGTACTTTTAATTAAATGTGAAATACAATAAATTTTATATTTTTTTCTTTTTATATGCGAGTAAAAAGTTAAGTTTTTATGAAAAACAACACTTGATAAAAACTTTTAGTTTTTATGTTTAGGTTTTATGTTAAAAATTAAAAATTAAATAAAATTTAATTATAAACTTTTATTATACATGGGCAATTTTATTTCAAACGGACCAGAGCGGGGGGGGGGGCGCATTGAAAAATTTGCATTAGTATATATTTAGTTTCTATAACTTTATAGTAATCTTTTGATCGGTTCATAAGGGTATGAAACCTTTAGTAATTGCATTTTTTATTTAAAAATCGCAAATTTAACTAAAAAAAAAATACTATTCAATTAGAATTTTTTTGTATATAAGCCAAAAAACCATAAAACCATGTTTTTGTTCTCAGTGGACTGTGCAAAAAAGAACATTTTTTAAAATTTTTTTAACCGCCAAATTTTGATGTAAATTAATTGTGAAATATAAATTTGTTTTGTGTATTTGGGTTTTAAGGGTTTTAAACCTGCAAAATATAATATAATACACGTTTAACCGCGCTCAGAGAAACAATACACCAAATATTATTAAAAATTTGGATTCTGGGGACAAATTTACATGGAAAATAGTCAGTGTTGTACTTATTGGCCATAGAAAAGTCTATCTACAAAGAAATGTTTACAAAATATTCTGGCAAAAAATGCGTTAAAAACTAAGTATTTTTTCATATTTACCAAAAATATTATTTTAAGTTTTTAAAAGTTTTTTTATCAAATTTTGTTAAGCGCCTGGCGGATTCATGCTTGAATGCCAAAAATAATAATAATTTCAAATTTTGGCGCTAAAAAATTGAGTCTAAATTTATACTGCCAGCGCAAAAACTATCAAACGGCGCCAATTTGGATTCTACAGAAAATTTCTAATTGATTTCTTTAGTATTTTTTTTTTTTTTAGTTAAAAAGCAATTTTTAATTTAAAAATATGATTAATTCAAAAAACGACAAAAAAAAACTTAAAAAAATTGCAGAATTTTTTTATCTGAGTTTTATACCTTTATGAACTGATTAAATGATTTCTAATAAGTTATAAAAACCCCTGCACTGGTCCGTTTGAAATGGAATTGCCCACATACAATCTTTAAGATTAATATTACTTATTTGGTTTGTAGTATTGAAGTTAATAAAATTGGAAATATGATATAAACTTACATCAACATTGTTTAATTATTTTTGCAATTGGTGTATAAAAACACAAAATTTAGTAAAATAATAAAGAAATATATAAGTTTAAAACTAATTACTTAAATCTCATTTAATTTTTAACGGCCTTGTTAGTATAACTTGATGGTACGGCATTGCTTGATAAAAAAAAAACAGATTTAAATAATTTATTTACATTGCGAGCAAAAAGTAGGGTTTAAAAGTAGTTAATAAAATAATTGTACAAAGTGCAGTTATATCTCGTATATATTGAAGATTCCTGACAGATTTACCAAACTAAATTACAATGTATTTCAATATTAGCTAAATTCTTAGTATCACGTCACGCATACTAACTACTAACTGATATAACAAATAGATAATGTTATTACTAGTATCAACCTATACTACTTAAACATAGATACACGCATACGAAAGATAAAACATCCTGATTTAAAATATTTAAAATATATTTTGAAATTATACTTTATTGTCTTAAAAACTGTTTATTTTGTATGCATAAATTTCAAGATTGTACATTACTGATAAACAATGCATTTTTCTATCATATTAATTAAACATTTATAAAAGAAATGAAGTAAATGAACAACAAATTAGTTGAAATGTTTCCAGCTGCATTGTTAAATACCTTTAAGCAATCGTTTTCTCGCATTCTTTTATAATGTTAAATAGTAGAAACAGATATATTTTCATTTCTAAATAAATTCACATTTTTTGCTTAAATAGGTAGAATCCCATTTTTTTAATTTATCTGTCAAATCCAATTTTTTTTATTTATTAACGCTAAACTTGTTTTATTTAAAGTTATAAAACGTACCTTTTATTTTATAGAATGATATTATATAACTTACTATGTGATTTTAGGTCAGAGTAATATTTTATTACAAAATAAATATATACATTATAAAAAGAAATTAATTGCATGTTATATACTTGGTAAAACATAAAAAAAAGATAAAAAAGATAACACTCTTTTTTATTATAATTTTTCTACACATGTTATGTGATATTTCCGTAATTACCTGACCTGCATGCATTCTTACTTACAAAATTAATTACAAACATGACGTTATGATAAATCTCTGAACAGTGTGTTTATACTCTAGCAAACATCTGTCACTGGCATTAGATAGGTTTATTTTTAATTTCTAAATGTAATAATATAAAATATCTTTTTATGTCAAAAAGAAATAAAAACATCTTTGAATTTCAATAAACCAATATATTGTATTAACTAGCCAAAATGAATTTTATTTATTTTTATTCTAGTTTATATATATATATATATATATTATACATTATCTACAATTTTTAGCTTGTTTATGAACTAGCTAAGACACCTATTTACTTTTATTGTGATTAATACAATAACTGTAGTTTTTGGCTTGTAATAACTAACTAATCACTTTTGTTACACTAATGTAAATTTTCTTTTTTAATTAAATAACCAGTTATTTTATATACAACTATCTACAAACTAAAAGTTACGCGCAAAAAAAATAAATTGTAAAGTTCTTGGTGTTCTAGTAAATAATGCACCACTGTTGAATTAACTATTTATTCAATTCACATTTTCACAATTAATGTTCAGCATAGAAAAAGAACCAGATACACAAAACTTGTTCTTTTATACTATACCTATTTAAGAGCAGAAAATTTTGACATTAGTTTGTAGTTCGCAATTTTCTTAAAAAGTATTATTCATAACAAATTCAAAAAACAAAATTTATATGTGAAAATGAACAATGAAAAACATGAATATGTTATTTCTTAAAAAAAATTAAATTTTATTATTGTTTCTAAATGAATAAATTTACTATAAAAAATAATTTTGGTTTTATGCTCTAAAGAATAATTACTTAAGTATCAATTTTTAAATTCAAATCTATATGTTGATAATCATTAAAGTTAATTGCAAAATTAACTATTAATAATAATTAAATGCGCGTGTTGAAATTTAGTTCAACGCGTTGCATGTAGCGCTCCGCAATTTTCTGCTAATCCTATAAAAGACGACTACGTGTGAATATTTTTGGGGCGTGTTTTTGTGTTTGCATAAGCAATGCATTGTTATAGTCATATTATATGCACATTGCTATAAGTAAGCAAGATATATACAGTTAGTTAAAGATTTATGTGTTACTTTACTTTAAAAAAAATTCATTATTTACGTTTTTTACGTATATTGCTAGCAAGCAAGGGCGCTAGAATCTATTACAAACTTCTAAAAAAAGAGTTTGTTTATTTTGTTTAATTTAAAAAACAAACAAAAAATTAAAATTAAAAAAAATGTTGAAAAATATAATTTTTCATTTTGTTTGACAAAAAAAAATTTGAAAGGTGTAAAAAATTTAAAAAATATAAAATATTTTTATTTTGTTTAATTGAAAAAAAAAACAAACAATTTTACAAAAAAAATGTTGTTCTTGTACATATCTTGCTTAATAACAAGATTACTATCTAGCAATATGTTCTTTATTGTGCGTTTTACAGCTACTTTACAATGCCCCAGAAGTGGTAGGACAAACGGCTTATTAGGTGCTTTCCGAATCACCCCAGTGAATAAAAAACAAGTTATTATTTTAGTTATATTTGGGGATCAAACCCCGGAATGTGAGCGTGTTACTCCAACGCTCTAAAACTGAGCTATCTCACCGTTCAATACTCATAGAGAATTGTATAAATATCTAATAAATTAATTTAACAGATTATAAATATATGTATTATATGCATTACTTATTCCTTATTAAAATTAATAATTATTTTTATTGCATACATAAATAATAATGATTAAGTAGTAGTAACAGAAACGGGACAAACACTACAAAACACGCATCCAAATGCAATATTGGAACATGCTGATTCGACCACTTAAACAAAAAATACATTTCTATAAATAATAAAATAACAATTCTTATTAATTTCAGTATAAATACAAGATAAGTATGTGGCCTTAAAATCTTATTTTAATATCCAAGAAGGACTTTGGAATCTATAATCTCTAACGGCAGCTTGCGCATGTACAATAAAACGTCTTTTTGCTTTAGTTTTATAACTTTGTATCTGTTGCTTTTGCTTTTTGTTAACTTTAATTAATACTTCCGTGTTCGTTGAATTAAGTTTTGGTTTCAGCAAGTCAAACCTAGTGCGCCAATTTCTACTAAACATTAATATAGCAAGACTTTTCCCAGTGGTACAATGTGCAGTATTACGATAAGCCATTAGAAATCGATTGATTAATAAATTAATATTTTTTACTCCGCCCTTCTCTAAAGCCTTAAATATTGCTTTTTTTATTGTTTGAACGGCATCTTTCGCTGTTCCGTTAGTTCCCGTATAGAAAAAAAAAACTTGTTTTAAAAATTGTTAAAATTTGCCAGAAGTGAATTGCGTAGCATTAATTGTTACATTTAATTTTGGAATTCTAAATTGCGCAAATAAACTCTTTAAAGCCTTAATTACATTAGAACTTTTTGTACTTGGCATACAAAATGCTTTAATCCACTTTATGTGAGCATCAAGGATCACTGAAATGTTTTTGTTATAAAGTGGTCCTAAAAAATCAATGTGAATGCGCTGCTATATTCCTTTAGGATATTCCCATAGAATAAGTTCATTTTTGTTAGATGCATCTTTAAACAACATACAATTTTTACATGATTTTATTTTATTTTCTAAATCGTTATTTATAGTTGGCCACCACATGTAAGATCTGGCCAAGCTTTTACTTTTAAAACTATACCCAAATGAATTTTGTGCACTTTATCTAACAAAGTATCAATAAGAGTTTGAGGTATAACAACTATGTAGCCAAATAAAATTATTCCTTTTTTGTAAGTTAATTTATTTTTTTGTTTATAATAAAGTTTTACACTGCTATTAATTGTATTAGGCCTCTTTTTGCTTTCAACATATTTGATAATTTTTTGAAATAGCATGTCTTCCTTTGTTCTTTTTTTTAATATTTTATAACTTATTTGTAGGTGTTCATTATGTATTACGTAATTTTTAAATAAATTCTCCTCTTTATTACAATTCAATCTTTTATTCAACGGTAATCTTGACAAACAATCGGCATTATTTGCATTTAATTTTACATAAACTATATTGTATTGATAATTATTTAAAATCAACGCCCATTTTTGTAAGCGGTTTGCAGTTAATTGCAGTAATCAAATGCATTTACCGATTATCTAATTGATAACCTTAGATTATAATGTAATAAAACATCTGCCGATATCAGAATGTTTTTAACCTTAATTAAAGCTGTTTGGCAGATTTCAGACCATTCATATTTAACATGTTTTAGCAACAATTTGTATAATGGCTTTAATAACGTGGATGCATTTTTTATAAATTATAATAATTTACTAACCTTAAAAATGGTTTAAGTTGTGTGGTATTTTTTGGAATTGGTGCCTGTTTAATTGCATTGATTTTATCCTCGCAAGTGTAGAGTTTATTTCTATCAATTATATAACCTAAATATTTTATTGATTGTTTAAAAAACTTGCATTTATCTTTCCTAATTGTAAGCCCATACAAATCTTTTCAGTTTTAAACAACCTATAGGTGTGTTTTTCTTTATTACTTCTTGTCACAAGTAAATCATTATAAAAACAAACAACTCCATCCAAGCCCTGGAGTACATTTTCTGAAGTTTTGCAAAAACACAATTGATGCCAAAGGGCAACTTAATATATTTAATCAACTTTTTATAAGTGCTTATTGTGGTTAATTCTTGCTAACTTTCATTTAATAGAATTTGTTGATAAGTTTGTTTGAGATATAGTTTCAAAAATTTAACACCGTTTTGCAATCTAGAAAATAATTTTGCAATTCTTGATATCTGATAAGAATCTAATATAATTGCTGTGTTAATTGAAATTTTATAATCACTATATAATCTTATCTAACAATTTAACCGATAAATTTCTTGCTCAACTTCTGATCGCATTGCAAATAGCAATAGACTAGCTTTGCAAATTTTTAGTTTTATTTTATTATTATGAGGTCTATTTTTTTTACAACATATATATTTAAATTTTGCATAATGTTTTTATATTAAATTTTTACTGAGATAAAATAACAGTTTTAATTTATTTTCGTACGTAATACTAATAAATGATTTATTTGTATAACATAATTTATATATCCAGTTCAAAATTTATCAGATTTCCATCTATTCGGATGAGAATTGTAATAGTTTTTTGAATTGTCCGGCAATTTCTTCTTTTAACAAACAGTCCAAGATTTTACCATCTCTTAATCCCACAATAAAACAATTTTTTAGAGAAACTTGCAATTTGTTTTCAAAATTACATTTAATTGCAAATTTTTTCACTCTAGTTGCTCATTCTATGATGTTTTCAGATTTTGATATTACCGCGTAGTAAAATATATAACAATGCAGCATGGCGGTTCTTTTTGGCAATTACTGTTTATTTAATAGGGACACTAATTCTATTTTTTTTTTTTTCAGATGGTTTTTTCTTTACACAAAATTTGCATAATATCTGATAGCTATATTTGTTGCACGCGTCAATTAACAATGCGCGTTTTAAACTATCTTTTATATTGTTGGCTAAAAAATATTGTTTCAATCTGTCTTGGTGTAATGTCTAACTGCTATCCTTGCAATTCAATTCCCGTAATTGTCTTATGTAGTTTGCCACCGTGCACGTTTTTATATCTTTTAACACTTTTTACCAATGTAAAGTTCTTGGTGTTCTTGTAAATAATGCACCACTGTTGAATAAACTCTTTATTCAATTCAACTATTCACAATGAATGTTCAGCATAGAAAGAAATACCAAAATTAATAATAATAATAAAAATGCCTCACAACTGATCAGAGAACATCAAGCAAAATGCGCACAATCTTGTTTACTGATAATTCAAAATTTTGATTTGGATCACCATATGGCTTGAATAGGAGAACACATGGACATATGTTTGCACAGTGCAATGTTGTGTCAAAGCTCAGTTTTCGCAATAAAAATAAAATGCAAATAAATCATAAAATATAAAATAAATGTGAGAAAAGAGCAGGTATTATATTTTATATAATTAAAGAAAATAAATGTAATTACAGTGTGGATTAGAAAAAAAAATCAAAAAGTGGTGATTAATAAGATTGTAATATTACTTAATCGATGTTTAAAATGCAAAAAAGGTTATATGAAAGAGCAACGTATAGTTAAAATTTTTTTATTTAATTTATTATGTCATAGTAAAAAAAAAAAACGAATATTAATCAATGTTATTGTAATGTAAGCTTGTACTGAATTAATGCTTGTTAATGAAAGAACATCAAATGGTTGCATGACATTATTTATTAATCATAATTTATTCAACTATTATTATTAAAAATCATTTGCAATTGTCACTATGGTACAAACCTGTATGACTTGTCTAACAAATATAAGTCCTCGGACTCAAATTATTAAATGTGCTGAATGTAAAAAATGGTTTCACACTGCATGTACCGACTTAGATTACATTCTTTTAGAATATTTTGTTAGCGAAATGAAGAAGGAAGATGGTGATGAGTGGCTATGTACCACTTGCATGCCAGATGATAAAGTTTGTAATAATATTGCGCTTAGTACTTCCAGTGATGACACATTAAAATCAACAATAATCAATCTATTAAAAACACAGTTAGCGGAATTCAAAGATGATTTATTATTAACATTAAGCGGCAGAATGGATGATATTGATAAAAAAATTGAGTCACTCAAACTTGAAAATAATAATTTAAACAACAAACTGCAAGCCATTACTGCCAACATTAAATCCGAAATAATGGAACAGGAATTGCGTTCTCATAATGTTATGATTTTTAATATACCAGAATCCAACAAAGAAAACAATATGAATTGAGCATCTGATGATAGCGCCACTGTTAAATCCATTCTTCGATCAGTTATTAAAGATGTTGAACCGCTAAAGGTTTTTAGAGTTGGCAAAAATCATTCTAAAAGTCGTTCAATTAAAGTTATTTTTGATAACAAGCATGTTGTTAAAAATATATTAAAAAACAACAAATCTTTAAAACAAGATAAAATTTATGTAAAAGGTGATGATACAAAAAATCAACAGCTGCATATCCAATCTTTGCGCAAAGATCTTAATCAGCGTAAAGAATCGGGAAATCATAATCTGACAATTAAATATGTAGATGGCATGCCTAAAATTGTTGATACAAAAAACTAAAAACTGCAAACACAACACTACTTATTCAATTTTATTACCAAAACGTACGCGGACTAAACACAAAAACCAATGTATTTAGCAAAAACCTTGGCATTAATAGCTATGATATAATTCTGTTAACTGAAACGTGGATCAAGGATAGAGTTCTGGATGGTAAATTATTTAGCGATAACTATACTGTATTTAGGTGTGATCGAGCAGATGTCAAAAGTGGCGGAGGTGCTTTGATATCCGTGAATAATAAATTAAAATGTAGCAAGATTTCTGTAAATTTTTCATTAAATAACATCGATTTGGTAGCAGTTGAAATAACCTTAACAAAGATTATATACACGGTTATCTGCATTTATATACCACCGAAAACAACTAATGCAATTTATGATCAACTATTCGAATACATTGAACAACATTTAAATTCTGAACATCTGGTAATAGTTGAAGATTTCAATATAACTAGTTACAATGTTTGGAGAAATGGTAGTAATGGGTGCAGCAACTTAAAATCATTTCTAAATTTTACCGCCTTAAAAAATCTTAAACAGTTTAATTACATATGCAATGATTACAATAGAATATTAGATTTGGTGTTAATGCCCATGACACACAACTGTGAAGTGCATAGGTCAGATGATGTTCTAGTACTGGAGGATAAGCATCACCCTGCGTTCGTTTTTTTGATAAAACTAATAAATACTACAAACTTCACCCCTCACAATTCCAACTACCAATCGTACAACTTTAAAGCTCAAAAAATACCTAAACTATACAATGATTTAATAAACATAAATTAGTCACATGTTATTCAACAGTCAAATATTATTAATGCTTGTTCAGAATTTTATAATTTATTGTATGGATCATTTGATATATACATACTAAAAAAAAAGTGCATAAGTGTAGGAAAACAATACCCAGCTTGGTATGGCAATGCAATTATAAAGTTATAAAATCCAAAAACCAAATCCATAAACAACTAAAAATTTTAAATCAACCCAGTCTTAAAAATAAATACGAACAACTCCGCAAGGAAATTAAAAAAGAAATTGATAAAGCGTATAATTCTTTTATTAAAACGACAGAGAAAAATATTATATCTGAGCCAAAGAATTTTTGGTCGTTTATTAATAAAAAAAAAATGTCACAAATACCTGGTTTGATGAAACTTAGAGACAGGACGCTAAATAATCCACAGGATATCATTCAAGGGTTTACCGAAGAATTTAGTGGTGTTTATTGCAAAAACAATCCTTTGACTCAACTTGCCAGTATTAAGTCAAATGTAATGGGAAAGATCAAGGTTACTGAAGACGAAGTCCTGCGGTACTTGAAGAAAATCAAGCCCAACTTTACTATGAACTCAGACCAAATACCTGGATTTATTGTTAAAGATTGTGCTCTTTAATTAGTGGCCCCTCTTAAACATATTTTTAATTTAATTTTGGCGGAGGGTACTTTTCCTGACCTTTGGAAGTTAACTAGAGTTTGTCCAATTTTTAAGTCTGGTGACAGGTCAGATATTGGCAATTACAGACCAATAGCCTTAGTCTCAAATTTTTCAAAGGTCTTTGAAGGTATCCTTTGTGACTATATACATGCTTGTATTGACAATTTAATAACTCCTAACCAACATGGTTTTGTTAAAAAACGAAACACGCAAACAAACTTAATGTGTGTTACACAATAAATATCCAACCAACTTGATGTAGGTGGCCAAGTTGACGTTTTATATACCGACATCAGCCAAGCTTTTGATTGTATGCCGTTTGACAAGCTGATGACCTATTTAAAGCAATATCGGACATTATTGATACAGTGCAGTTATATCTCGTAAACAGACATGTGTATTATGGGGGTTGCAAATCCAAAACATTTTCACCAACATCAGGGGTACCTCAAGGTTCTAACCTGGGACCACTACTATTTACAATCTTTATTAACAAAGTGGTAGATGATTTGGATTGCAATTTTCTTATGTACGCAGATGATATTAAACTATATCAAGAAATCAAAACAATTTCTGACTGCCAACATTTGCAGCGGAATTTGGATAGGTTATCGGCTTGGTGTACTGAAAACGGTCTTTCAATCAATGTATCAAAGTGCAGTATTGTAACCTATAGTAGATCACGTAACAGAGTACTAGGTGACTATATATTTTCTGGGTCTATTGTAGAAAGAACAAATTCAATTAAAGATTTAGGAATTTTCTTTGATTCAAAACTCACATTAAACATGCATATTGAAAATTTAGCTAAGTCGTGTTATAAACTGCTCGGGTTTGTAATACGTAACAGTCGCGAGTTTAGTAATCTTTCTACCGCTGTAAGACTTTTTGATTTGTTTATCATAAGTAAAATTAACTTAATTTTTAATAATTTACGTTGAAAATTATGTAAAAAAATATTTTAAATGATTTTAGTAGGAGTATGGCTTTATACTTCTTTTCATATTATTGGAAGAAATTTTCATTTACATATTTCAATTCGTTTGAATATTCAATCATCATTCTAGATTGGATAATTGATTTGCGTAAAATATTTGATAGCCAACCGCACCGCAAAAAATAAATGTAAATTAAAGGTCGATTGTCATGATTTATTCAATATAAGCTATCATTTAATTTGCTTTTATTAAATTTGAATAAAATTATTTAATATTTACTTTAGTATATTTTAAAGCTATAAATATTCTAATAAGTTTATAATTTATTAATAATAATAAATAAATATATTAAATATTGATTTATTTTATATCGTATTTTTATAATATTTATATATAATTTTTTTATTAATTGATACTATGCCATAACTGCAAATTACTATGCAATAACATTAATACTGTTTTTACTCAAAAGTGTTTTGATTGTACTAAAATTTTTAATATAACTTGCATTTTTTTTTAGTCGTTTTTTGTAGCGTGTAGTCTATCAAACTTGCGGTGCAGTGAAGTAATGGAAATTAAACTTATGCAATATTAAAAATTAATTCCAAATTTATTTTATGTAATAATCTATTACTGTGCATTTATTTTCTTTTATTGTCTATAAATTGTTAGTTACAATAGGTTTTACTCTCAAATTTTTTTGAAATAATAAAATTACTTTAATATAAGTCAAGATACAAATAAATCGACAAATTATCAACAGTGTACATACATGTATACGCGATAATAATTTTTAAAACAAATTATACAATTTGATTACTCGTTTTTAGATAACGGAGTAAAGTAAATATGTAAAAAAACAGCAAATTCTGCTTTTATCTTTCTTTTAATATTTTTATGTCATACTATTTATTTGTAAATTTACATTTATTCGTTGGTTTATATATTCTTTGTTTCATCTAATATAATAGCGTTTCAAGTTGCAATACTTGAACGCCTAAATAGTTGTTTAGGTGCGAAAAAATCTAAGGATTGCGATGCGATCGAAGCTCCGGTAAGTTCTCCATTGTCACAATACGTACGTAACTAGAAGTGTTTTCGTTCCAACATTTGCACAAGAAAAACAAAACCAGCTTTGCATCGTTAGGTGGAGCTTTGAAAATGAAAAATTTATTTCACTGACGCCTTAGTAGATGCATACACAACAACGCTGGTGTTTGACGCAATTTAATACGCACAATTATTTTACTGTGCCATACTATTTATAATAACTTAATATGGCGAATGCGCCGGGTCCGGATTTTATAAAGTATTTAATATGTATTTAGGCTTAGTTACAATAATCCTTAGTTTTGAATTAAAATCTAAAAGTGAACTTATTTATTAACTAATGTATATTCAATTATTTGCTGCTAGATTATTAATTGCAATATAACAAATCAATTTTAATTTTTTTAAATTTTCAACTGTTTGTACGTGAAATAAACAGTTTGTTCTTTATATTTATTCATAAAAAAATTATTACATATTTATATTGTAGTTTATTACTTTTCCAACATATTACATATTTGCATCATGGATTTAATTTTTTTATATTATTAAACTTTTTTATATAATAAATAAACTTAATATAATTTATTATAAAAAATTTATTTTTATTTTTGAAAATTTAATTAAACGAATGTTTTACATTTTTCCCATATGGGTTTTCAATACTATTAATCAAGCTTTAATCATACAACACAAAACAAAAGTATTTGTTAATATACGAATTCGAACAATACTTTAAAAGTGTGTTTAGTGTTTATATGAGATAAAGTTCAGTCACAAATAATAAATATCAAAGTTTAATAGCATTGCTTAAATCAACATTGATCCCAGTATTCCGCTGGGAATATATTCAACCTTGCTTGACACTCATTCGGGATAAGCTATGGTATCTTGTGGTTCTTTATCGAAAGTGCACTCGTTTGGAAGCAGTACAAAACTTTTTACACGAAACCTACTTATGTTCGCTTTTTATATCCATAAAGTTATTATAATTAAATTAATATAACATTAATTTTGTGTTATAGTTTATATTTTTAGCTAATTTAATGTGCCATGTTTAAAACAGTAATAAATAATGCAACTTGTTTTTAATTTAATTAATATTAAAAGAAACATATTAAATAAATTAAAAAATTATCAAAAATTATTCATATGTAAATAATAAATAATCGTACCTATTTACTACTAGTAAATATTAGACAAAAACTGATTAAATAGTTATCTTAGAATACAAACTTGTTATATTGTTTTTATTGTGAAAATTGTTAGTAAATGGAGAGCCTAGTGTAATTCAATAAATATATTAAAATAATACTTATTCTGATAGACAAATAGAGCATGATGTAAAAGGTAGACAATTATATTTCTATTTTATTTTAAATTATGTTTTTTGTCAAATTTAAAAGGTAAATACAATTAATGATACATATTAGTTTTATGTTTCTATGTTAAATTAAATTAAAAAAAATTAAATTCACAGTTAATTATTTTTATAATAAACAAAATAATAAATAAATGCAGTCGCTTAATATTAAATATATTAAGTTTGCGCAACTTAGTTTTTATGGCATAGTGATTTCTTTAACCGTACTATTGACAAATAATGGAATAAACTTTTAAAATCTGTATTTTCCAAGACTTGTTCATGTTTACAAACTGCTTAAATCTAGTCTTCAATGTGATAAATTTAGCAAGTGTAGTTTTACTTGTTGAAATTCAAGGTATTTTTATGTTGTTGTGGCATATTATGTAACTCTTAAATATTACATTTTGAAATTAAATATATATATATATATATATATATATATATATATATATATATATTTAATCTAAGAAATAAAGAAGAAAGTAAAAGAAACAATTTTTAAAATGTTTCTTTTATTTTTTATACTCAAACTACAAATCAATTAAAACATTAATTATAATTATTATTTATTATTATAATTGTTTTGTTTTAATTGCAACAATGCTCAAAAAAATAACTTGAACATGCACAACATCTGAAACATTACGACGATATTATTAAGTCTAGGTCAATAGTTAGTTTTAGATTAACTAAATCATTTGTATTAACTTTTTATTTTGTTTTATAAAGGGTATTTTGATGTTGCTTTAGTTACAGTTTTTTAAGCATACAATCTATTAAAATTATTTTTAAGTAAAATTTTTTACCGTTTAGATTACTGAATGTACTTTGCAGTCGCACAATTTAATTGCAATCTGTGTTCTTTTGATTAAAAAAACTCGTTATATTGACATGTACAAATGTTAAAATAAATTAGAAACTTGACTTTTTTACCATTTGATGATATTTTAATTTACTATAAAGTAAATCGTTATTTTTGACAAGCGTAGTGATTTATTTATTGTAAAAAACATTATTTAATACATAACCTACATCTATTTTATTTGATAGAATTTCTATTTTACAATTATTTATTCTATTAATTAACTATAATTTTATATTAACAATTATACTGGATAGACTTTAGCAGAGTTACAGAACGCTAACAACCTCATAAAATAAACAATTTAAATTGTACTTTACGTATTTATCTTTTTGGCAACTTTATACTTTGTATTTAATTTTTGTGTTTAATCTTATTTTATATATTTATGTTGATACATATTAATTAATATAATTTTTAAGTAAATAATTTTTATAAATGCAATATTATAGTTATTACATATAATAAACTGATTTATACAGTGTCAGTGGCAACAAAATTTAAAAAAAATAATCGAAAAACAGTATGAAATAGGATTGTAAAAAAAATCACAAACAAGTCAATTATAACCGTTTAAAAGTGCTTATAAACTAAATTGCTAAAATACAACTGTGAATCAAAAAAGTTCTGTTTATAATAAAAGAATTTTTAAATAAATTTAAATAAATTTGAAATGTTAACCAAAAAAACAATAACATGAATTGAAGAAAATAAAATCGAGGAATTAGAAATGAAGCCTTTTGTATTTGCAATGAAACTTGTGAAATTTTTTTAAATAAAATGTATTAGTATTTCATACTATAATTTAAATCTTATTAATACTAACGTTAATAAACTATTTACAAAAAATAGGAGATGTATTAAAAGCAATAAATAAAAATAAAAAATTGCTACAAATTTAAGATAAAATACTAAAACAGCAAACAAAAATGATAGCAAAACCAAAAATCAAGCAAGAAACCAACAAAACAAAAGAAGAACTGAAATCAAAGTTAGGTCCGACTAATTTGAAATGAAAAAAGTGGCTTAATGAGAAATAAAGTTGCTATTAACTGTAGTAATAAAAAATTTAGAAATAAAATTATAAAAATTGTTGAAAAAAAAGTCGGAACTAATTATAAGTTGAAGATTAAGTTTGACTATATGCTTTATAATCATATAATAAAACGCGATTACTCAGTATCGTAATTTAGGTGTTATTTTTGACTCTAACCTTACATTTAATGATCTTATTATATCTGTAACGCAATAGTGTTATAAAATAATGGGTTTTACTTTACGTACTTGTAAAAGTTTCAAATCAATGTTAACATTAACAACTTTGTATCAATCATACATTTTAAGTAAATTGGACTAATGTTCTGTAATATGGTCACTTGTGCATGTTAAATATCTAAACATAATGAAAGAAGTTCAAAAACGATTTTTAAAATATTTATTTTTTTAAAAACATGGTACCTATCCAATCCGAGGCTACAGTTATAATGCACTTTTAATAGAATTTGATACATAACCTCTAAAAACGCGACACCAAATGCTACATTTAATAACATTACATAAAATTATTCATTCCGAGTATGATAATTCAGAGTTTTTAGGTAATATTTATTTTCATGTACCACTAGTAGCATTACGAAATCCTAAAACGTTTGCCTATGACACCCAAAACAACGCACCATTCAAATTGATTCTTGAACATTATGTACAAGCATTATCACGAATTGCAGTATAACTGTGGTATTTTTAATAACAATTTATAACAATTTTTAAAATGTTACTAAGAATGTATATGAATAATTTTACTTTACTTTTTTAGTTTTTTTTCTGTTTCATTTATTTAATTTGTATTAGTCTTATCTTCTTTGATAGAATGCATTATGTCTTTATAATATTTGTGTGTAAGTTCTTATTTTGTTTTTACTGTTAAACGTATTTTTCAGATTTTATGTATTTGTAATGTTTTTCTGTTATTGGGCTTAAGCCTGTTGGGAAATAAATATATTATTATTATTATTATTATTATTATTATTATTATGCAAATAAAAAGCGTAAACTAAAAATATGCGGTTTTACAGAAAACTTGTTTGTTACAAAAATAAAAGAACAAAATGAAAACATTGCTGGTTGTAATATTAAATGTATATCGATATACAAAAGAAAATACAACTACAATAATAAAGTTTATATCAAATACAATGCAATTATTGAAATAAATAAAAATGAATTTAGGCATTTAGTCAAAGAAACCAAAGTAAATGTTAAATGGGACAAGTGTATGGTACATGATAAGATGTTTCAAATGTCTGGGCTTTTAATAAATATTAATTGCAAAATCGATGAAAAAATAGATAAATGTATACATATAAAATTGAATAAAAAATTAAAGTTGAATTTAGACGTTAATCACCATAGTTTTGATAGAGATTATCCGATTTACTCAAGACACTTGGAAATTAAAAAAGAAAATATATCATTCTAGCAATTAAGAACGAAATACCAGATGTCCACAAGAACATATCTTAATGAAAACGCTATATCCTTTTTTACATAAATTTTGATTCGCTAAGTAATACACAAATTGATTTAAAAAACTAGCTTAATGAAAATTACAACATTGATATTATATCAGTTAACAAATACTGGCTGAATAATGAAGTAATTGATCTAGTAAACATAGATGGTTTTGTTATCGCTAATAGTTTTTTTACGTAAATACATTGAACGTAGTGTGTTAAATCTATTTTTGTGTTTATTTATTATATCAGCTTTTAAATAAAAACAAAAAAGTTTTTATTGGAGATGATTTTAATATTAATTTTGTAGTGTATAGTTTAATCAAATATAAATTCTGTGATACTATCAAAAGCATTAATTTTAAACATACTGTCAAAAGTAATACAAAAGTCACTGTAACAACAGCTACCTGAATTAATAATATTTTAATTAATACTAAAACCCTTTTTGATGTTAACACATTGAAACTTTATTTATCTGATCACTACGGCATTATATTTAGTTTATATATCATTAAAAAAAAAGAGTAAAAATCCAAAATTATAAAGGTTTTTTCTAAACACAAATGTAAACAAATTTAAAGAAAATATGAAGCAAATAAATTGGTCAGTAGTTATGCATAATAAAAAAGGAAAAACAACATTTACTTTGATTTTATTTGATATTGCTGTAAAACTTTGGATCCTGTTTTCCAATTCTTCTTAGAAATCATGTAACTAAAAAAAATAATCTTTGGTACACAAACTAATTGAAAGAACAAAAAAGTTAATTTACACTATCAGTAATATCAATAAGTATGTTAATTTAGTTAAAGTAAAAGTCTTACAAAATAAATTAAAAAATTTGTATATAATAAATATAGAAAACGTATAAAAAAGTTAAAATACTTTAAAAATACTCCATCAACAAACCAAAAAAAATTGGCGCATAATTAAGGGTCTATTACCAATTTCCAGCTGATCACTGTAGAGAGAGACAGTAAAGTTTAAACGAAGAAACAAGATACAAATTTCACTACATGACGTATGTACAGCCGACGTGTGTTCTTGTAGGATAGATTGCCCTTGTAGCCGGCTACACTGAAATTGTAATTGTTAGAATATCAATCGGACTTCTTCAACAATAATGTTTATATAGAAATATTAAAAATATAACTGTATTAATTTTGTTTACAAAATTATTACTGCCAATTGAAATATAACAATAAAAATATGTAAATGTAAAATATAATTTACAATATAGTGTAATTAAAAGCGCGTGTATGTTATAAAATAGCAGTAAAATTTTCAAATTCGGTCAGGTAACATACAAATTGACGTCTCGGAACTTTTGTATGTTTATTCATTTCTCTTTTGCAAAAGAATAATTGTCGATTAAATTTTATAAATATGTAATTATAAATATGAGTAAAAAAATAAAATAGCTTTTTCACGTATTTAAATACAGCCAGACACAAATAGTGTGGCCCCTATAATAGGCAACTCAGTATACACAAAAAATATGTTAAATGTGGTTAAACTTATGCCTTTTCCCGTTTTAGCATCTTCCAACCCCAAAACAACGTCGCCCATAGAATGTTTAAAATGTTAGCGCAAATAAAAAATACTAAAACGGGCAAAAGCATTAGTTTAACCACATTTAACATAATTTTTGTGTATACTAAGTTGCCTATTATAGAGGCCATACTATTCGTGTTTGGCTGTATTCTTTGTCATATATTTGCCGAGAGTAATATTAAAATATTGGCATAAAAAAACGTTTTTATTTTATTCACAATACTTGTCTAGATTATACAAAACCATAATTTTTTATTTTATTAAATGTTTTTTAATAACTTAACGATTTAAAAATTGATATTTCATGTTCTGACGAAGCCACAAACTTGTGGCAAAATATTAACTTTGTAATTAAACGTTTTTCATAAAACCTTTGCCGTATAAATATATAAATAAATTAAATAAATAATTTATAATTAATTTAAATTACTGCATTATTAATCATTAACTTATTTATCTAATTATAGATAAAAGTCCGTAAAATGCTCAAATGATCATCGATTTAATTGTAGATTGGAAAATTGAGATCATATTGTTCTATATTATAATCGACGCAAAAAATGTACGCATTAGCAGTTTTAAGAAAATAGTTCGGTTATATTACAAATGTTGTTGCTCACATGTTATGCATTATTTATAAAGAAAAACTGATTCTTAATATTAAATTTTTAATCTACTGTAAAATTGATAATCATTTGTGAATTTTACAGACTATTAAAGTTTTATCTATAATTATATATGTATATACAGGGTGTTTCTTAACTGGAAGCAAAAAATTAAACTTTGGTACATTTTTTTAAATTTAAACAGATTATCTAAATAACTATTTTGTTTATCTCGCTTTGATTCCGAGATAATAAAAAAATACACTTTATTTATAAAACTTTTTATTCAGAAAAAAAAACAAACGAAACAACATTACTTTAACAAGTGTACGTTGATGCAAGCTTTTGATACTTGTCAAAATTGTTTTTTTTTGGTTCGGTTAGTAAATTTGATAAAAATGCTGTTCAACAACGCAGAATACGAAGATATCATTTTTGTTTTAATGCTCTTGCTGCAAGTTGTAAGTATTAATTAAGATTTCCATACAGAAGTCAACTTTCTTGTCGCGTATTTTTGGACTCATTTTAAAGGCTTTCGAATTTGAAAATAAAAATCGCCATAGTGAAGGTCCACTTCAGCAGCACATCGTGGCCAAAGAGAAACAAATAGTTGACGCAGTTTTTGATAAATGGGGTCAGTGTTAGGCAACTTTCCGCCCGTTTACAACTATCTACAAAGTTTGTCTAAAAATTTTTTTTATCCATATCATTGTCAAAAAGTACAACACATACAACCAGGCAACGCAGCACAGCAATTTGCATTTCCTCAATGGCTTCTTGAACGACATCAACAAGATCATAACTTCATTAGTTCAATATTGTGGAGCAATAAATCTATGTTCACAAGAGATGACATTAATAATATACATTTGATCATTAAGAAATTTGTACGCAGTTAGGGTATGAGCTTACCAATAAAGAATTTTGGTAAATCCATGTTATAAGGTTTTTAATGAGCAACTACTGCCAATTTAAATCTTACCAACTTGTTCAAATGCTGATTTATAAGCAAAATTTCTCAAAATTCAGATGAAAAATTTGCTGGATATCAATGTTGGCTTGCAAGATTTTCTGATCTAAATTTATTAGACCGTAATGTGTGAGGACACATAAAACAATTAGCTTATGCGGAGCCAATAAATAACGTGGTGCAGCTACAAAAAATAATTGCAAATGCTGCATTGCACATTCAAAACACAACAGATTTTGAAGCAGTTCATCATTCACTTTAAGTGCGTTGTCAAGTTTGTATCCACGCTTATTGTGGCCATTTAGAAAATTTTAAAGTAATAATGCATGTTGTTACCATTGTTACAAATGTAACTTTTTTTTAACTAAAATTGATAAATAAAAGATTTTTGTAATTAATGTGTATTTTTCGATTATCTCAAAAACAAAACGAGATAGCCAAAAAAGTTATTTAGATTTTTTGTTTGAATTATTATATAAAAAAAATATACACAAAGTCACGTTTTTTGTTTTCGGTTAGAAAACACCCTGTATAATTTAAGATATAATTATAGACAGTGTCACACAAGCATTATACACAGATTATATTAAAGATATAAAATTAATTTAAAAAATTATAAAAACTAAAAAAATAATCTAATAAATAAATATACCTAATACATTTTTTAACTTTTTTTTGTAAATAAGATTTCATTACTTTAACTATGACTGGGCTTTGTGTACTATTGCGTAGTAATTATGTTTTGCATTAAAAGATAAAGCTGCTGCTTTGCACCGTGTTTGGTATGAACCTTTTAATAAATAGTTTATTTGCTTCCCTCCTATAAATTTGTAAAGTATTGTATTATAACATTTGGTATTATTATTGGTCATGTTTAAAATCAAAGTCTGTGAATTGTGCGTTAGTCTGTAAATGCACGTAAAAATATCTTAGAAAATACCACATGGTTTCATTACTGATACCAAGTTTTTTTCCCCTGATTTTGAAGCATTTCAAAATAATTTAATCAATTGCTATGATCTCCAAACATGTGATTTAGGTTGTTCAATATATCACTTAACAAATTAGATTTTTTTTTAATCTTCTGCTTACCTATGTTGCATTGCCTTGAGAACAGCATTATACTAGATTTCAAAGTATGTCCAAGATATAGAGCTACAATTAAATTTAATAAATAATTTTTTTGTTTTTATGTTTATTACTCTTAGTTTGTTGCAATAATTGTGCAATAAATGATTTTTGCATTCAATTTTTTGTACCAACTTTGTCCCATATGGGCTTACTTGTAGTAATTTTTTTGTGACATTGCTGCTATTGCCAACTAGTTGGTAAAATTTAAAACTATGCATTTTAATGCTGTGTTTAAAATCTTCAGTTTTTAAAGCACTTGTGTTCTGCTGGAGTAGTATTTTTATTTTTTGCGCGAGAACACAGTATCAAGTATTGTGTGTCTAACACCATATATATACTAGTTTTCCTGTGCGTTCTCCAATTATAAAACCCTAAAGATTAAAATTATATAATAGCTTAATAATTTAAATATTCATCAACGTTTTTAATGTTGTGAGAACGGTTTTCAATTATTTGATTAAGATATAAATTAATAATAAATTAGATAATTTAAATGTTACTAACAAAACTAAATAATACTTATCTAAATGTTTGTCAACAATATTAGAAGCATTTAAAAAAGTTATTTCAGTTTGTCTAAAATATGATATACAAACAGATTACACAATTAAAATAATTGTAACAAAACTAAGTACTACCTTGATCACACTTTTTTTTTCTGGTCCTTACAATTGCCACCACCCCCGTAGAGTTACAAATTACTTTGTATCTCGTACGTCCTAGCTTTTATTATTTAAGGTTAGTTTTATGATATTGTTTTGTAGTAATAACGTATTTTTTTTTTATTATCCCATTGCAAGTTATGCCAGTTGCAGAACATAGTATTATGGGTTTTATTTATTATTATTTTTTCTATCTTATTCATTTTTTGTTTTATTTTTTAGTTCTTTATTTGTTCTATTTTTTATTATATGTATGTCACTTATTTGTTTGTTTTTCTATTTAATTTATATATTATTTTTATTAATTTGTTCTGTTGTCTTTGTATTTTGTTTATGTTATATGCTGTGGTGTTTTTCCAAACATTTATGGCATAGTTAACATTTGATGTAAACAATGAGTGGTATATGCTTCTCAGTTGTTTTTCCGGAAGATGTTTCCAAGCTCAATATATTGCGCCTATGGTGGACTCATTGCTTTAACATAGTTCATCTATATGTTGGTTCTATTTCAAATTTTTGTTAATTAATACTTCTAAATATTTAGTTTGTGGCACTTGTAGTATGATTTTGTTTCCTATTTTTAGTTGCAGTTCTGGTTTTATTTTGTTTTTTTGAGAAAAAATAATGTAATTGCTTTTTTTGGCATTTATTGTTAAAAGATTGTTGTTAAACCATGTATTCAATGCCATCAAATCTTGATTCGTATTTTATTCAATTTCCGTTTTTTTTTTTTATTGCTTTCTTCATGTAGAATGCAAGTATCGTCCGCGTAAATACATATTGTTTATATATAGATTGTATAAAGTTGGGGCTAAAACTACTTCTTGCGGTGTTCTGTATTCCGATGTGGTTTGTTTGCTATATATTCCGTCAATCTTTGTTTGCTGCTTTTGATTTATTATGTAAGAGTTAAATAAAACATAGTTCTTTTTACGGATTTTTATACAGTTTATTATTTCAATCAATTTTTGTCTAGATATTTTATCAATTGCTTTCTTTTAATAAATGTTGCTATCGCGTATTTTTTTTTTCTAATATTGTTTCTATTTTATGTACAATATTCGCTACAGCTGATGTTGTGCTCGAGTGTTGTTGGAATGAATATTGGTGTTTGCTTATTAAGTGATGTTCTTCTATGTGCTTTGTCAGTCTTTTGTGTATTACTTTTTTTACAATTTTTGAATTAGTAGTTTACTTAGTGAAATGCCAGCATTAGCAAAAAATTTTTTTTTTTACAAAACTAATATTTTTGAGTAACCATGTTGTAAATGGCATACACATCTTTTTGACAACATTTTTTTAAGATTTATAATTATGTTTGTTTTTTTTTATACTTCTATATACAGGGTGTCCGGAAAATACGTGTACGTTTGACGACAGACTCCTGACGTCAAAATAGGTCGATCTAAGCCGACTTAGTTATATCCAAAATTGTCTCGTTAAGCCGGTAGAGGGCGTCAAAAAAAACAAAAATATAACAAAGTTGAAAGTATCTATTGTAAGAAACTAAGTAAAACAAAAACATTACTTAAGCAAATGTGTAAAATGACCGCCATCTTGCTGAATACACTTATTAACACTCTTTAAAAAATGATATTGGACCCTATCTAATGTCTCGGGATTATTAAAATGGTTGACTGCATTTAAAATCCGCTGCAATAAATCATCGCGTGTGTTTACCGGAGTCTTGTAAACTTCTGTTTTAATAGCGCCCCACAAAAAGGAATCACACATATTTAACTCAGGAGAACGTGGTGGCCATTTTACTGGTGCATCATTGCCTCTTCCAATCCATCGGTTGGGATATTGATGATGTAAGTATTGCCGAACGACAACGGAAAAATGGGGCGGGGCACCATCATGCATATACCACATTTCCCTCCGAAGTAAGAGGGGCAAATTCTCCAGAAGAATTGGTAATGTGTCTTGCAAAAAATTTAAATAAATATTTCCATCTAACCTGTCTGGAATAACAATGGGACCAATAAGGTAGTGATCAATAAAACCTGCTCAAATATTAATTTTAAATTGTTGCTGATGATGTGCAACTTTAATGGCATGTGGATTTTCATCGGAATAAATATGTTCGTTGTGCAGATTGGTTACCCCAGATCTTGTAAAGCATGCCTCGTCAGTAAACATAATTTTTCTACAAAAATTTGGAACAAGGATTCTTTTGTTTTTAATAAATTGACAAAATGTAAGCCGCTTGGGGGGATCAGTCGGTAAAAGTTCCTGGACTTTTTGTATGTGGTAAGGATGTAACAACTGTTCTCTTAAAACCTCATTGACAATCGTTTTAGGAACATTTAACTCACGTTCTAAGAGACAGGTACTGGTACTTGGTTCTTCTTCAACTCTTTCCAGAATCATCTCTTCTGTTTTCACAGTTCGAGTTGTTCGCATACGACCCCTGCCTTCAAACTTTTTCTCAAAACTGCCCGTTTCCCGAAGATGACGCTCAATATTGGCAAATGTTTGGTGGTTTGGTATTCGACGGTTAGGAAACTTCTCCATGTAAACCCTAACACTCTGACGCCCATTTCCTTGACAAAACCCGTATACCAGGAGCATGTCAACTTTCTGAGAGTTTGTATAATTTTCCATTTTTAATGGTAAAATGAACTTGTAATTCAAGAATGTTGATCGTATACTTGAGTAAATTTCATAGACTGGTGACAATTTGTCAATAATTGTCAAATTATTAAACGCCATAGCAACAAGGTCACTTAAAAAAATATTGTTACAGGTAATTTCTTTTTAATATTTACAAATTTTTGACGCCCTCTACCGGCTAAACGAGACAATTTTGGATATAACTAAGTCGGCTTAGATCGACCTATTTTGACGTCAGGAGTCTGTCGTCAAACGTTGTACACGTATTTTCCGGACACCCTGTATATTTGATATAAAGATTACTTACATTATTAATTACAAAACAACTTAAACATTGTTTTCAATTTCAACAAATTTGTACTAAAGCAACAGAAACTTTAGCGTTTATTATTATGAGATAACGAAATGTTGTTCAACAAAACGTTTGATTATAATTTGTGTTGAAAATCTTTTGAATAGATTAACAGTAACGCAGTTGGTTTATAATTTGTAGAATGAATTAATATCTACACGGAACAACAAGGCGAAAAAATGGATACAAATTCGGAAAAGTGAAAATGACATATTAAGACTAACCACCTAGAACGTAACATCATGGAACAGAAAATACCAGGAAATTCTATTAGAGCTAGAAAAACACCAAATTGACATATGCACAATATCGGAAACTAAACGGAAGGGCAAGAGAAATGTCAGATACAACAACTACATATTGTTCTACAGTGGCAAAGAAAAGAACAAAAGAACGTGCTTGAGAGTAGGCGTACTGATACACAAAAGGTACAAAACACTTATTGACGACGTAAAGTACATAAATGAAACCATATTGCAACTATCTATTAAAACAAAAGATACCACGTTGAACATCATAAGCGTGTATACGCCGGATATGGGTAAACCATTGGCAGAGAGAAAACATTTTTTTTGAAAAACTAGAAGACACAATAAGCCTAAAATCAAAAAGTGAGAAGCTACTAATGATGGGTGGCTTTAACTCTAGAATTGGCAATACAACAATCCCGGGCGTAATGCAGTGGTTTAACGAAAATGTCCTGAACAGCAACGGAGAAATGCTACTATCATCATGCACCTAACACAAGCTTATCATTAACAACACCTACTTTGACCACAAACCACAGTATAAATACACATTTATCAACTCTAGAGGGCAAAAATCGAAAATAGACCTCATTATAACCAATAGGAATATACAACCTAAGGAGATACTAGACGTAAGAGTATTAACGTCAGCCAACGCAATAACAGAACATGGTTTAGTATTATGCAAATACCGTCAGAAAATTGACCTACGCAGAAAAAAAAACCCCAGTACACATATCAAAATATAACGTTGAATCATTTGGAAATGAAAGCACCAAAACACTATACCAAGAACGTTTAAAACAGAAAATACTTAACAACCCAATCACAGCACAGTGCAATGTAAATCAAGCCTGGGAAAAAATCAACATTACATCAAATGCAAACGAAGCAATAAGAGTAACAACAATTAATGTAAATGGCACAAGAGCCAACAAGCCATGGTTCACAGAAAAAGTAAAAGATTTAGCCAAGCAGAAGCAGAAAGCATACATAACATATAGAAACAATAAACATGACAAAGAGTACCACAAATACAACAAAGTACAAAACCAAGTATATCAAGCAATTAAAAAACTTAAAAAACGATACTGGAAAAACTTCTCAAACAAAATGCAGCACGACCTATATGAAGGTCAAAAGAAGATCTGGAAAATACTCAGAAACAAAAGGAAACCAATAATAGAAGACATCCAAGTGACTAACATCAACTACGATTAGTGGATACAATATTTTAAAAAGATATATAAAGACCAAACAAAAGCATAAACTGAAGAAGCAGAATACATAACACAAGAACCCATCGGCACAACCAATGAACAATAATTACAAGAAATGATATACTCAAGACAGTGAAAAATCTAAAAAATCAAAAAGCACCAGGCATTGATAATATCAGCAATAAAATGATTAAAAATGGGGAAAATTCCATCATTAGAAAAATAACCCAGCTTTTTTGAATAATCCTTTAAGAAGAACGATTTCTAGAAAAATGGAAGACTAGCATAACAGTACCAATTTTTAAGAAAAGTACAAAAAAAAAACTTAAGAACTACCGTGGCATTACACTGCTTAGTGCAGTGCTCAAAGTTTTCACAATAATATTAGCCAAGAAAATCGAAGCTGCCGTGGGAAGCTGAGAAGAACAGCAGGGATTCCGCAAAAATAGATCAACAATAGACGCTATTTTCATAGTACAACAATTAGCAAAAAAAAGAAATTGAATTTGACAAACCAGTTTACTTATGTATGGTGGACTTCAAACAAGCATTTGACCAAATACAATTGAACGACATTACAAATATTCTACGTCAACATCGAGTGGATGACAGATACATTAACGTAATAAAAGACTTAAACAAAAACAATAACACACATGTCATATTAAAGCAAACCCAAAGCTAACTAAAAAAATTGACATGAAAACTTTAATTAGACAGGAGGACAGCTTAAGTCCAACCCTCTTCAACATCATGATAAATGAAATAATAAAAGAGGTTAAAAACACAGGAACAGGATATGGAATGACTAACAATTGCCTCAAGATAATATAATATGCAGATAATGCTACACTAATATCAGAGAACAAAGACGACCTACAAAGATTACTATTTGCACTTAATAAAACCGCCAATAAAATCAACTTGATTGTATCAACAGAAAAAACTAAATTAATAATTATATCCAAAAAGCCTGTCAAGTGCAAACTTATGGTGGACAATAAAACGATAGAACAGGTCATGAAATTTAACTACTTAGAGTCGAAAATATCGAGCAGCAGAAACCTGATTGAGAAAATAAGAGCAAACTGCATCAAAGCAACATTTATTTTCGGTTGCTTAAGAGACCGAATGCAAGATAAAGATATATAAAACCTGTGTAAGACCCACCCTAGCATACGCTGCCGAGACCCGAGCCGAAACAACAAAAATTAAGCAACTCTTGAGAAGCACCAAAATGAAAATGCTGAGAGCAATAAAAGCCGTAACACTACGGGATCAATTAAGAAGCAGCGCCATAAAATACAAATTGCAAACAGAAGATGTTGTCAGATGGGTCAGATCCCAAAAAAAATACTGAAAAGACCATGTAGACAGGATGAATCAGGATAGAATTGCCAAGTGGGCAAAAGACGAAAGGCCACAAAGCAGAAGACCCTCAGGCCGCCCGCCCAAGAGATGGCAGGAGTCCTGGACGTCTGAATCGCAAGAGAAATCGACAGCAGTATAATACAAGACAAGGTCCAAAATTAAGAAGAAAAAGAATTAATATCTAGGTTTTTCAAGTATTCAAGTTTTTTAAATGTTTATTTAAATATGTTGATCAAAATAGAAATTAATTTATTTTGTTTCAAAGAAGTTAAGATATTAAGAAGTCTGATGTCTTTCTAATATTTATTTTAAGAAAATTAACAACAAATTCAAAATATTACTTTACTATTAAGAAGTGTATAGATTTAATAGAAGTATTTACAAACTGATTTACAAAAATTTAGTTTTTTTTGTTTGGATTGGTAATTATATCATTTTGAAAAGAAGGTATTGAAGATTTTGTATTACTACAATAAATTATAGTTTTACTTTTTATAAAAACCTAAAAAATTGATTTGATTATGTCAAGAAATTAATAAAAAAGCAATTCTTTAATTATGTGTTTGTGATTTTTTAACTATATTATAACTCATTTCATTTTTATTTTAAACAAAAAGTAAAGTAAAGAATAATTCGTTGAACATAATTTTTTTTTTTATTAAATTGAAACTAAATCTAATATTTTAATACAACTTCAAAATTAATAGTTAAGACTATTTAATTAAATTAAATATATAAAAAATATTTAACTAATTCTACTAACTATTAAATATTATATTGCGTAACCTGCAAAGAAAGTACAATAAAGAATTTAAAATAATATCATATGGGTGAGGTGGGATTCGTCATCAGTTGTGTCTTCTCTAGCTCTATATAACGTTCAGTTCTATCTTCTATCATATCTTGACTTGCATTGGAAAGCTGCAGCACTAGATTTTTACAGTGTACGCAGACAAAACTCGGTCTAAATCACGTGATCGCTTCAGTTTTCAAAAATGCTGTATGATGTCTCTAGTGTACAAGCCAATATTATCGCAATTTATTTGCTATATACGACTTTTTAATAGTTCATTTCTGCAGTGTTTATTCATTATACTCTCATTATTCTTTTATTAAAGCAAAGATAATACATTAAATTATTGAATGACATAAAAATATTGTTATTTTTGTACATATTATTTGTGTAATAAGCCCTTTAATATGGCCATTTTAATGAACTAAAAATATTATGTTTAATAAAAATTGACAATGTCATTTAAAAATAGAACTCTTCCTAAATCTGACGGTGTTTTTGTTTTATTTTTAACATATTTAATAAGGTTAGCATTTAACTATTAAAGATGCTCTATTTTACTCGATGTAGAAGGCCCCTTATTAAGATTCAGAACCAAAATAAAACAACGGGAATGCCATAAAGTGCAATAACTGCCAATATGTATCAAACCTATTTTTTAAACATTATTAATTTAGTTAGAGAAAGTGTTTCTGAAGATAAGATCAGTCTATAAACTTGTTTATGCAAACATAACTTAAATCAATGACTTTTTTTTTTTCAATTCGGTCACACATGTAGAAGTTGCAGATATAATTAATTCATTGAGTAGTAGTCAATGTGCTGTTGCATATGATTTAAACTCATTATTGATTAAGAGCGCAACTAATAAATTAAATAAAATTTTAGCTTATTTAATCAATCTATCGTTTTAACAGGAAAGTTACCCTAAAAAATTTAAATTAGTAACAATTGTGCCTATACTAAAACAATGCAATGTAGATAAATTGTCTAATTTTATACCAATTTCTATAATTTCTGTAATATCTAAAATATGGTAAAGTGTATTATAGCATAATAGATTGTATATCTACATAGACAATAAACTTTGTAACGCTAAAATTGGTTATAAAAAAGTAATATATTTCATGAAATATTTGAAAGTGGAAAAAACTGTAGATGTTGCATTTATTGATCTGAGCTAAGCATTTACTGTGTTTAACATAAAATACGGTTAAAAAACATAAGCATTACAAAATACGTGAAAACTTGCTAATACAGTCGTATTTAATGAATAAAGAACAATATGTTTAAAAGAATAACTTACAATTTAAGAAAGCAGAAATAAGTGTTATGGTCCTTCAGGGTTCAATACTAAGTCTTTTTCTGTTTTTAATTTACACTAATGAGTTTGAGTATAATATAAAATCAGCTACAACATTTCTATACGCCGATGATACAACACTTTTAAAGAATTTAGAAAATGACTACTTTAATGTAGTTCAAATTCTTAATGAAGCCCAATATTGGCTTAAATGTTATAAACTAGTACTAAATAGCAATAAACAATTTTGTATAGCTAAAATGTAAAGTGTAAAACTTTTTGGTATACACTTAAAACCTAAATTAACATGAGAAGTACCTGTTAAGAAAAATTGCTTAAAACACAAATTATTATGTTACAAGACCTTTTTATTTTGCATATATACACTCTATTTTAAGTTACAGTTTATTATACTAGGGAAGTACAGCAATGTCTAATTATATATAAATATATTGCAAAAAAAGCAGTAAGAATTATTGCTGACCGCATCTAACAAGTTGTTGTCCACAGTTTCAAATCCTTGAACATATTAATTGTTCTTTCAGTATTTGCCAAAGACAAACATTTCAAATCAAGTAAGACTCTTTGTCCTACTTGATTCATAGCTACAACACGGGAACCAACAAAAAATATATTAACACGTGCAGTTAGGCTAAGCAAAGTTCAAAAAAGCTATGAATACTTTTCTATAAAAATGTACAATTACTTGCATCAGAGAATTGCCAAGAAAAAACTTTAAAATTGTCATTGAAAATAGACTGTGTCAAAAAGTTTTATACATACAATTTTAAGTGTTATTCTATTCAGTTTGTGTTTTGTTATAGTTTTTTTGTAACTAGTCAATTTTGTACTAATATCTATAAATATGTATTTGTATTGTATTGTATTGGCATGATTTGTACCATTCATTTGGTCTGCAAAATCAAATAAACCTATTCTATTCTATTATATTATATTCTAATATTAAAACAAAGTTGGTAATGCTCAATATTATAGAAAATCTGCATATAGTAACAAAATTAAATATTTGTATGAACATTTATAGATTATGAGACTAATAATAATAATAGGTTTTTTGCTAGTTTATAAATAATGGTATTGATACTGAATTAACTTAAACATTACAATTAACATGTATATATTAAAACCAACTTTAATGCAATAAATAAAACAAAAACAACAATTTGACATAAGTTAATAACTATACAATTTATATAGATGATGACATAGTGTGTGGTTTTATTTGATATAATATTCTTACAAATCAACATGATAAAATTAATTTTTTTATAAAAGTAATTAAAATATTTTATTGCGTTTGTTCTATACCTTTCAACTAAAATTATATTTAAAGATGTAAACTTAAATAGTCTTTGTGATTGGTTTAGTTGTCAATTTAAATTTCAATCACGGAACTTATTTGTAAGCTGAATAAAATCAATACTACATGCATAATTGAACGATAATATTTATTGTCCCTGCGTTCTAAATATATACAATAGCACAAATCGTTGCGTGTGTGGTGGTGATCAGAAATTCTGGACAGTCTGTCCTATCCATATTCACATACATAGTTTGATACGTGAGTTGAGACTGATCTGCATATGCAAATTGAATTTTACCTGACACCCCCAGAAGTTGGGATTGTGTCACTGATTGCGGTTTAGTCCATGCGCTTTTATTAACATATCTCTCACAGCACGGCCACAGGTCAATTATATTTCTCTTTACATAGTCTCTGATAGAGATTGTATTATTGTTTATTTTTACATTTAATAATAAATTTCAATTAAATTTATTAAAATACGTTTTCCAATATGATGATTGATTTGTAACATCAATACAATATTCATGAATCTATATATTTTGCAATTAATGCCCCATAAAGCTTGTTTCACAACATATTGTTCTATCATTTAAAATTATCACAACACAGTTTTACAACCGCATCCTCCAACGCGCACGAATAAATCAACTAGAATTTATAATAGAAAATGACATTTGATTGAAGCGCACTAATGCTCGACTAAAAGCAACAATATGCACAAAGTTTAAAATTTCACAAATACCACGAATCCATTTTTAATCATACAACATGCAGCAACAATTTTATTCAGCATCTGCAACACGACACAAACAGATGTAGTTATAAAATTTCATTGCAATTAAAAAAAAAATAGTGTTAAAGTTTTTTAATTATTTTTATTGGACTTTTACTGAAAGTCCCTATATAGCTTCATGGTTTGTGACACATTTCAAAAATCAAATAAATTATTTATTGGGGCAGTAGTAGGAATGGGAAAGATACCGGTGTATGCATGAATGACATTAAATATGTATCATAAATGATTTAATGTGAGCATAGATAAATAATTAATACACATATAAATAAACTAATCGATTCTTCCCGTATAGGACTTTAAATCAACAATATAATTAGAATTATTAAATGTAAACTGAATCGTTGTATGCCAACTAATTTAAAGTATCATTTCAATCATATTATTACATTAATAGTTTGAATTATGCTGTATCTACTATAATATTATGTAATACGCTTATAAAGTATAGACTATATATTTCTGTGTTTATTTTTATTCTTTATTCTTAAAATATGTGAATTTATTATTTTTATTAAATATTTAAATTTATCTAATTTATAAACGCGTTATTGATTTATAAAGCATAATAGAGTAAAGCAGTATTAACTAATATTTTGCTATATGTTGACTTTACAACAAGTTTAATTGTTGATGAATGAAGTAAAGAAGTAATTTTAATCAATATTTTAAATTTCTTATAATGATTTCTTCAATTTATTTTTAGATTTTCTAGATTAAGCACGATTAAAACAGGTGAAAATGTTGTTCTGTCGGTTTTATTAAATTACGCGAAGTTAATTGAACATAAATAAGAAAGCTCCGGAGCTGTAATTCAGTTACATTGTTTATACCGGGAGAAGTCTTCTGTTTCTATCTATGCCCGTCTTACCATTTTATTACGTTTCAAATTTCTTTTTATTCACATTATATTTTAAGATATTTACTGAACCAGCTCAAAGTAATGGATGTATATATTTTATGAATGTATGTGGATATTTTATGCATCTTTTATGTGTATAAGGGGGCGCCGAAGCTATATAATAGTTATAACTTGACCTGGAAGCTAGTATATTTAAACATAATTTATGTTTCTTGTTAATGTAATTATTGAAATACTTATAATATTATTTATATATACAGGTTAAGTCGGGAAAAACGGACCAAACTCCAGGAGTGTATTGTACTCTTAAAAATAATGTAAAAAAGTCAAATGTTGTTATCCGATTTTTATTTGTTTTTAAGTTATAGCGTAATCAAAAATATATCAAATGTCTACATTAACGTTCTGGTAATCATAATCTTTTTATAATAAATGTTAAAAAATATCTTTCATCATCGTCATTTACTTCGAAATATTTTCTGCTTCGTCTACAAAAGGCGTTTGTTGCTCTCCTGATTGAGTTATGTCTTTGTTTAAGATCGGCTGCAACATTTCTAATGCGTTGAAATAGTGCATGCCGAGTGTCTACTTTTAATGGTATGGTAAGAAGTATCTTTTTAAATAAATCATAATTTAGTAAAAAAATATTTTTGCTAAAAATTGTTTTTCAATATGTATCCAAAATCTTTATTTATAATAATAGCTAAAATATGTATAGTTTTTAGAGCATTTTGGTACTAAAGTGTATTAGATTAATTGCTTTGTTTTAGCAACAAAAAACTTTGGTTAAATTGTTTACACCTAAATATGACTTACTCTATAATATATAGTTTTTATTAAAAGAATTGGTAGCCCAAAAAATATGGATGAAAAACTGGTGGTTGTGTATGAAGAAAATAACTCATCATATTCATCGTATTATTTATGATGATCCAAAGTGTGAAAACTCTATAGAAGCACAAACTAATAAAATCATCATTTATTGGTGAAAAAAATATTACATACAAATGTTTTTAAAATATTACATGAAGGTTTGAAAATAAACAGTGTACACGATATATTTTTAAGCTTTTTAAAATAAAAAATAACTAAACCAACTAAAGTTTAGGTATAACTATTGTAGTATAGGCATTTAAGTCGTATTGTATAAAAATAACTTTAATTGTGTCTAGATCTTGATTTAAGTGAGTAAAACTAATTTTACTGCACTTAAGCTTTATTAGACTCTTTATAGTTTTTTCAGTAGCAAACCTTAATTTTTCGTCCAAGCACACAGCCAAACTATGTTGTTAATATATGCTATGTTTCCTCTTGGAACGATTTCCCTTATGCCGGCCATGTCAAACCAACTCTAATATGGATTCTCTTGCGTAGGCAAGCTCATTTTTACAACATCATTTTTGAATCTTATCTGCTATTTGCTCTTGTTGTTCATGTGTGTGTCTACTGAAGGATCTTCTAAATATAAAATAAGGTGAAATGATATCTGTTTACGCTCTTAGCAGAGTTGTTTTTTAAAGCTTCTTTTAGGAGGAAACAGTGTTTATTTTTATGCAGTATGCTAAAACCCGGTTGCATTTAGGCGCAGTGCTGCTGATGTTGCTGACACGGCATTGTTTCTATTGCTGTTGTCGGCGTTGTGTGCATGTTGCTTGCTACACTTAGGCATGCCATTGCTGCAACTAGTATAGTTTTTAACTACTGGATTAGTGCCTTATAAGTATAGGTTTTATGACAGTTTTATACAGCCATAGTTTGCCATTGCTAAAACCATGTTTTATGTTTTGGTGTAGTCCCCATTTGAGCTTAATCAAAAATATTGTTTAGGAATTTTACCTTGGTTGACAACGTTAATGGGTTGCTTAAAAATTAAAAAAAGAGAACCAGTTCTGATTTTTGTTAACCAAAAGAGCATGGTTTTTGACAAATTGCAACACCCTTGGTTTGAATGTGCCGCAGTGTAAGGAATTATTACTTAATGTAATAATATCAGTAATATAATGCAAACTTACTTTTTTATTTGACAAAAGTTTTATATCTAATATTATTTATATTTTTATGACAACTATTAATTCCAAAGCATAATAATTATTAGTATGACCGTAACAGTCTTCACACTAATTTTCTATTATTTTTAGGGTGTTTTGCAAATCGTTATACTATTTGCGTAGCCAATAATGTAAAAACCAAGTTTAATGATTTATTAATTTAGACGGTCTACTACTATATTTTATAGTAGTGATGATAATAGAAGCAACCTCTGCTAACGCCTACAGTAACTGTTACAGGTTTTTTTAGCTTATGTTTGATCTTTCTATTAAATGTTGGATTAAATCATGTGTTCAGAGTGCTATTTAGCACTTTTGATGTCTATAATTATGCCTAATTTTAATCCTAAGTGCATGCGTGTTGGTTCAAGTGTGTATTTTTTTGCGGCCGCTATAAATTGAACTAAGAGTCCATGTATGCGTTTGGTAACAAATTTCTCAACGTAGTATTAATTTTTTTTCTTACAAGTTGCGATAAGTTGTCTTGAAAAACTTGTCAGTTTTGAATCTTGGAAAAATATTTGTTACAATTGAGCTGCGAGATATAACAAACGTTGATTTAGCGCCTTGGTTTAATTTTACTAGGTACTAGCTTATAATAAAGATAATAATATTGTGTAAACGCTTATCTATTTTATTTGTGTTTTTGCTTCCTCATACAATGTAGTGGGAGTTTGCATCACACTTAATGGCAAAGTTTATTTTGTTGTATATGCAATACTGTATCAAATCCTTTATAGCTGTGATTGAAGGAGGTCTTTATAAGTTAGGTATGTTTACTTAAAGTTCAAGACTTGCTAAGAATTCTAACAAATATTCATTGACTGTTCATAAATGTAAAACCAAAACTTTTAAGTCAATGTTCACTGACTGGTTTAATCTTATCTTTAATCTTATAGTTTTAGCAAGTGTTGTGGCATATTATGTAATTCCTAAAAATCACATTTTGAAAAAAGCGTATTCAACAATGGTGTTCATTTTTAATCGCATGGCCGAGTTACTTTTTGTAGCTCTAATGTTGCTGGTAAAGCTGGGGCCCTAGAAAAGCTATTATATTTTTAAGAAAATAAATGCATTTTTTTATTATTTGTAGTTTGCAAAAACATAAGTTTGCCAAATTTACAAATCTTAGATTTTATTACCTATGGTTTCTAGATTATGGCTATTGCTTCATTTTTAATTCACAGAATAGTAATACCACAGCTGCTTGACAGTGCTACAGAATGCATTAAATTACATTAATGCCACCTGTTATCTGGCTTTTTGGGTTTTTTTTTTTCTTGTTTTGTTTGGGTGGGTTTTTAACCTACTATATCGGTTTTGTCCGGGTGGGATGACTTTCTCTTTGTCCTTTATTTTCACCTATTGCGTTGTATTTTTGGTGTTTTTTTTTTGGGTGGTTTAACAAACATGTAGATTACTTAGTTTTCTTTTTTATTTAACTTTTTGGCATTTTTTTGTTTTATATTTAAGAAAAGGAGTTAACTTCTGGGGATTTCTTTTTCAGCAGTATTAAAACCGCTCTAGCTTTTTACGTTGAGCTTCTGGAATTGCCTCCACAGTCGACTCAATGGCATCTAAAAGTTCTTGAACTCAAGGTTTCTGTTTGCTTATAGAAGTCATTTGTCTATAAAACGCTAAACTCCGGCCACAGTGGTTGTATGCTAGAGATTGTTTTTATTAGCCATCCTAAGAATGTGTCATCATCACAGGTAATTTTAAAAAAATTTCTTGTGCGTGACTACAATTTAAAGGTAACATGTTTTTAGAAGTGTAGAAAGGTAGAAGCTTAGAAGTGGATGAGGAAGACCTGTTCTTTTGCTCTATCCGTTCCACAGAGGACATTTTGCTCGGAGATTTGAAACATTTCTTTTACTGAATAGATTTTTGACTTGGTTAAGGCTTGTTTGTATAGAGTTGTTATTTCAGCATGAGAAGTGTCCGTCTTACCTGAAAATGGGTTTGCCTGTTCTGCAGCAGCCAATCGTTCTTTCTTTGGTTTTTAACTTTAACAACACAGCACAGTCGCTTCTTTAATTGGTACTGTATGTTTTACATTGCGGAAGTTTTAAAAAAGTTGTCTGACTTGGACGCACCCGTACTGATTTTAACTATTGATGGAGTATCCGAAGACACACCAGTTGATGTTTTTTGAGGTATTCAAAGACGCAATCGGTAGAGTGGTTTTTTTAAGAGATTTTTATTTTTTATTTTATTTGTTTGTAATAATGTGAGGGTTTATTGAAATTTGCAACTCCAATAATCACGGCAAAAATACCATTATCTACGGAGAAAAGGTGTAAGAAAACGTTTTCTCTATGGGGTTAATTTATGTCTCAACTTAACGTAACTATTCTCGTACTATCGTTGCACTGCTATGCGTTTATATTTTAAAATGCTTTTAATAGCAAAGTCATATTACAAAATATTATTATATCAGGATAAAACACCTGTAAAAATTTGAACTATTATAATTAAATTATTTAATTAAAAAAATTGATCTACAAATAAAATTACTTTAATTATTCCAAACAGTTTTATTGGTATAATTTTTTATTAATTATGTCAATAAATGAAATAAAACAGCTGCGTGATATTTGTAGAATAAAACATATTTCATACTCAATTTGTTTTTATGGAGTTATGTAAAAATATAAATATATAACACGGTACTTTTTATGGCTCATTGAATGTATGTTTAATAATATTATATACATGTGCAAGCCCAAACATTATTTCCATAAAAAGCACTATCTAAAATATACTCGTAAAATATTATTTGAAACACAAGGTGCAAATGAAAGTATTATTTAAAATTTTATGAATATCGTATAAAACAATCTAACAAATATATGTGAAATATGAGCAAATAATGTGGAATTAACAGTTAAACGTGGGATAACATAAATGCATAGTTATTCTTAGTTATACAGTTTTAATTAATGTATTATTAATACATTAATTAAAATTGTATAATATAAATGTACAATTTTATACATTATTGCAATTATAAAATCTGAAACGGAAATAGACTAAAAACATTAAATATTTATGTATGCTATAATAAATTAAAAAAAAAAACTATTTTTTTAACATTGATATAAATTTTACTAATTTATTATTTGTTGTTTTGCAAACTTAGATATAATCTTAAATAAAAAAATTTCAAACAAATTGATGAATCTTTTAGTTGAAGTTTTTGATGTAAATAAGTATTATTGATTTCAATAACATTGGTTTTCAATGATTGGTTATAAACTGATAAAAAAAAACTTCCTGTTTTAGATACAAATTCCCAGGAGTAATTCACGAGTCCTGTTGTATTTCATATTCAATCGAAGTTTATTCAATCACAGACATACAGAATAGTAAAACAGATATTTCAAACAGTATATATATTCTATTACATATTCCAGAGAATTTACTAATCTGACTTTGTTTTAATAAAACAAAGCTGTTTTAGTTAATTAATAGCATTTATTATTATTTTATTTTTTTAATTATATTTATGCAATTTTAGGCTGTTACTGCTACGCGATTATTAACTACTAACGCTAGAGTTAACTTCTACTTAACTACAACTACATCTGTAAATTTTGATGCAATACACGTAACCAATTAAAGTTTTCCTTCTTATCCAAAAGAAAGCTCATCACATATATTCTTTTTTAACTAGAAAAATTAACTTTTCAAATAGAGAACTTGAACACAAAACTATTGGTATATAAAAATGTATGTTATAATAGAAAGTTATGTATTAAACAATGCAATTATAAAAGAAACGATTATATTTATTTTTGAATTAAAGAATTTAAATATTTTTCTTATAACTGGCATTTTTACACTTTTATTATAATATATTGCTCTTGGTTTTAAATATGGTATAAAACAACTTAAATTCTCCGAAAAGTTGGCTAATAAAAAGTAATGACGCTCCACGAATCACCATCCATTTTCCCTTATAAGTTGAATGATAAAATTTGCACGGCTACGTATAAACGCTTTGCTCCAATTGTAATATACCTATAAAGCAACTTTTAAAATTTCACTTTACATTGGTCGAAAGTTATCATAATTTACTTCGTTCTCTAGACTAGAGAGTTTGTGTTTAAAGTTATGCCCTAAATTCAGAGAACTCTCACATATGGAAATTTGCGCATAATTATGAAAATTGCTGCTAATCTCTTCTGTGTCAAAACGTAAATGTTACGTTATATAATTTCATTAACGGGAAAATGTACGTGTTATATAAAGATAGTTGAAAATTGTATTAGTTTGTGTAGAAAAAAAATCATAAATATATGTAATAAATTATGTAAGCTTAGTAGAATTACACCGACGTATTTATCAACAGAAAAAAAAAATGATTAATTTATGTTAGACAAAATGCGGAAAATACTTTAAATTCGCGTTTTGAGTTGTTATTTAATAAAACTGTTTTCATATTAAAGTGTAAACATTTATTACTTATAATTATAAATAACATAATTTGTTTAAATATTTATTAATTGTAATTTGAAGATTAATACAGTGACTAGAGCACATAAAAACAGATTTATTTTCTTATTTCTAATTACACAAGCTTCTTGAATACCCGGCGCATTCACCACAACAATACAATAAAGCATTTTGTTTAAAGATTAACAAATTAAATGAATTAAATATAATTCAGTTGTGGGTAAAGAGCTATAAAGTACTAAGCTCTACACACTACAAAATATTTCAAAATAAATAAAAAACACTAATTATTATTTGCTTATTTAAATTAAAATAATTAATTTTAAAGTAAGAACATGTAGATTTATTGAAAATTAAACGTTTTACAATTTAAATTTGAATTTATAAAACAGTAGGAACCCATACATATTTTAATGGTTTTTTTAATATTATTGTTTCTTGTTGTATTGTGAGAAAATATATTCTTGTTTTATACTCTTGTTTCTTTTTTTTTATATTTTTAATAAATAACAAAACATTTTATTGCAATGATAAATTACAAAATTTGTACATTTTTTGTATATTTTAACGTTAATAATCAAATAGAAATTTAGTAAATTAAATAATTAATTATATGGTTTATATTGTCTAATACGTTATTTAATTTATTAGTTTATTGGGTATTTAATCAGTTATTTAAAAGTAAAATAAAAAATAATTATTACCAACAGTCTTTAAAACATATGGTTAAGATTAAATAAATTTTTCCGTTTTATTTCAAATAACATAATAAATTAAATAATTATCTATTATTGAACTATAAGTTACCAACAGTTTAAGACAATCTGTAAAATATAGCAATAACAGTTATTGATAAAAAGCAAAAATTAGTGTTGGGACTACTAACACATTTTCGATAAATGAATAATGATATGCAGTCAAGTCAGTAAGAAATTATTAGTATTTTAAAGCGACTATTAAACTACTATAAAACAGCTAAGGTGGTGTTACCGAACAAAACAAAATATAAAACTTACATAACAAATTTTGTATTTTTTTATATACTGATTAAAAAGTTTAGTGGTGGCTCGGTTAATTTCAGAAACCAGCGTGGTTTTGACACGGTTGGCTACTTTGTACGGATAGTATTGTGTAATAGAGTGTAGTGTGTTCATCAATTTTGTGTAGGTTGCAATCAATTTGTAATTGGGTCATTAAAATTAGAATGAAATAACTAAACATATTTTTTTAGTAATTTATCTTTAATACGCTTTAATGATAATAATATTTACTCAAAAATCAGTTTTATTAGATACAGCACATATTATCAGTGCTTTTATAAATTAATTCCATTTTAAACTTGAAAACAAATATACTAGTTCTCACTTAGGTATATTTGTTAACAAAAATAACAGTTATTGTTATTAAAATAAATTTTTTTCTATGCACTTAGTATAATCGTTAGTGAACACCTCTATTAATTTTTCAAATCTCTCTTTAGACCAATTACAATTTTTTTAGGTGCATTTGCAATAAAATTCCACGTATAAAAAACAAAAGTAATAGTTATATAAAACACAAAAAAAACTGTTGATTTATTTTTGATATTAAATAATTATTTAACAAATCAAATCAACATCAAAATACTTTTGAATCTTAATGACAAACTATACGACAAATAGGCAGATATTGTTTTTAAATATTTGCGGATTATAAATAATAAATTTAAAAATTTATTTTACTTTTTAATAGTCAGGGTAAAAAATCTTTTTAAAAAGTTTTGGTCCTACATCTTTAAACTGTTTATTAGAACAAACCTTGTACTACAAGTAATTCAGCAAATTTTTGTTATATGTGGCAATTTTTGATTGAAAAATTTCTACAAAATTTTTACAAATTTATCTATAGAAAATGCAGATGTTGTAAAGATTTTAACATAATATCAAATTTGAATTGGCAAAGATTTGAATAGCTTGATTTTGATTAGAATTTAAAAAATATAGTGCAAGTGTATAAACATCTATTGATGAAAACAAAAATTAATACTATAACGTATATAAGCTTTGTACATATGCAAAAGTTGTACAGAAGTAAAAAACAATTATGACTTTAAAACAGTATAAAATTGGGGGTTTAAGAATTAAATCTGAACAAGTTGGCAAAACTCCAGTTTGATATTGTTTCAAGATCTTTGTTTAAAGATGCTACAGATTTTAACTTTGTAACTTCAAGACGTTTTGATATATTTGTCAAAAAAAAATTGCAAAACTATGAATACTCTTGTATATTAATGTAAATTTAAAAAAAGTTGTCAAAGGAATAGAACCTTAAATAACACTAGCATTTATAACTGTAAGAGTTAAAATCATCAATTTTAACTACGGTTTTTTTGTTGTCAAAAAAGTTATTGATAAAACTTTGGGTTTTGTTATTAAGACTAAAATGCCATTCATCAAACGTTTTGAAAATGTGTACAAACACTGCAAAATGTTTTCTATGTTTGTAGTAGAATTTCATTTGTAACCAGCATAAATCTAAAAGTTTGTTTTTCAATGTTTTGATCAAAATACATTTTATTTTGTACGGAAATAGGTTAAAGCTTTTAAAAACGGCAGCTCAAATGTTTATGACAAAGAACAAAATAGGAAACCTTTTGTCATTACAAAAGATTTTTTGCAAAAAGTTGACGAAAAAGTGAACAGACGCTTGAAATGAAGACATGTTTTATTTAAGAAACAATGAAAGTTTAATTAAAGAAATGTTAAAGCAGTGTTTCTCAACCTTTTTTGTGCCATGCCCCACCTAAGACTTTCTAAAATTCTTATGCCACCCTATGTAACATATACATAATTTTTAATATTAAAAAATTGAATTGTTCACTTAAGAAACTCAAATGATAGGTTTTAAAAAAAAATCACTAGGAACTTGTTAACAAAACACAGTAACTAAATTTTCAGAACATATAAGTCGTTTTCTGGCGAGAAAAAGTAAGCTTTGGTAAGTTGCAATTACATCTTACTTGTATTCTGGCAACCTTACTGATAACGTCACACCTTACTCGAGTATGCTTCAGTAACATAAAAATAGATTACTGAAGCTTACGGAGATCTAGACCTCCGTATGTGAAAAAAGTAAGGTGCGCGTGCCGATTTATATTTACATGTGCGTTAAAATTATTTAATTTAATACAATGAATCATTCATATACACAAAAACTACAAGATTCTTTTCAGTAAACTCATAAATTAGATTAAAAAAATGATATGTTCATAATAATTGGTTATAAAATTGTCATTGTAAACAAAGCAATGGTTACTTTTTATTTTCTAGCGAGTAACTTTTTGTAGACTTTTTGTGACGTTAGCATATAACGTCGAATGTAACTGAAACATACTTTTAGGTAACTCAAGTAAGCTCGCCAGAAAACGAATATTATGAAAAACTAAAACTTAAACTCGTGTCGAGTCTATTTTTAAATTGCACCCCTTAACAAACAAATTGCCCCCCTTAACAATCAAATTGCCCCCCTGTGGGCCCAACGTTGGGAAACACCGTGTTAAAGTTATTATCAATGGAAATAAATGAAAGTGTGTTTGTGACAAATTTTGGTATGGAAAGAAAGACATTGTATGAAAAGGGTAGAATTTCAGTATGAAAAAAGACAAAAAAAATTGATAAAAATGTAGATGGAGAGTAACAGACTACAAGAAATAGAACTGCAAAGCAAGAAAAAGTTGATGGTACCTGATACAATGCCAAATACATATTATATACAAATTCAAAAATATAGTAAATTACCAGCCAAGTTAAAAAAAAAAACAATAAGAGTTGGTGTGTTCAACAATTGATTGCAATGTTTAGAATTCAGATGTGATAGTGAAAAAAATGGCAAAAAATAATGAATGAATAAAGAATATATAAAGTTGGTAAAAATAAAGACTTGGAATTATTGGGTGGAAAAGTGCAATGAACTAAAGTGGTATGATAAACAAATGCAAGCAAAGAAGATTAAAGAAAACAAAGTAAAATCAATAGTGTAATTGACAACATTTTAAAATTTTCATAACTATAAATTATAAATTAAGTTTAAATGATTTTTTTGTTTAGTTTAAAGAAGTACAAAATATTTATTTATTATTTAATTATTATTTATATACTATTTAAGTTTATACAAATAAAGTTTTTTATATATAAAATATTTAAAATATTTAATAAAATAGTAGTATGAACAACAAATTTTGGTTGGACAAAAAAGTTTTAATATAACATGGATCTGCAAAGTAAATGTTTTGGAGATATAGAATGTTTTTTTGCCTTCTTTTTTATTTTAAAAAACTTGCAGTTTCTTATGATAGTTAGGTGATGGTTTATGAAATAAACATTAAGTGCTAGACTGTACAAATTTTTGTTTGTTATAGCTGTTTATACTAACGCAGAATTAGCCAACATCCAACATGCGTTTTATGTATTATTCTGCGCATGGAGTTTTTATGTTAAAGTTTATCTAAATTGCCAGATTCTTTTACATCCTGTATTTAAAAGAATTTACCAAAAATTACGTGATACTGGTTTATTTAGCAAACAGTGCTATTTATTCAAAAGACCAAAACCGTAATTGGTGTGCAAAGAATATTAGTTGTGGTAAATGTCAGTGTTTCTTTTGTTTGGAAAATCTAACATGAACAGCTGTTTTATGCGTACTATAAACAAGTGCAGGCTTAAGATCTACTCATTAAACACGTATGGTTTATTTGTTGCTGGTTTTTATGCAATGATGCTGGAGACCTCCGTTTTTTGCCAATGTTTTGTTTACAGATAAAACCAAGTTCATACAAAATAAAATTGTTAATTTTCTCAATACGCCAATAAAAACTCCTATGTTCTAAAGGAATCTTGACATCAAACACGTTTTTATTAAATATTTGAATAGGTATGATAAGCGACACGTTTCTAGGTTCTATTGATTTAAATAATAGTTAACAAACCAATTAACAGACGCTGCTTACCTAAACTTTCTGCAAAACAAAATGTATGATTTTTTTGACGTAATTACTATTGACCAAAGGCAACAAATATAGTTTCAGCATAATTGAGCTGCAGCTTATTTTTCAATTTCAGTTAAACAGCATTTACATTAAACTTTTTAATTTTTTTTCTTTATGATAATTTAAAAATATTGGTCTATGGAACTTATGTAAATTGCCTCGATAAACTGCAGTTACAAATTAATCAAAAACGCTAACATATCTGAGACAATGAAGGGGTTTTAGAAAAAGTTCAAATATCTTTTAGACTAAGACGTTAGAAAAAAAAATTCCTTATTTTTAAATTTGTTACTTTGTGGAGCCATGTTTATTAATACTTTTTTGTTTATTTTGGTTTATATTACTATATCTTTAAATATTTTACAATCTTTTTTTTGCATTTTGTATACATAAATTGTTGTAATTATTTTAAATTTTAAACTATTATTGCAATGAGTTTACTGTTTTATATAAATTTTGGCGGTTTATAAAATGCTGAAAAATTTGGTTTTGTTTTTATTAATCATATTATTTTAGACTGTATTATACTGTCACAACGTTTACATATTTTTAATCGTAAATAGTTTGTTTAGAATTGTTAAACGTTATTTGTTTTTTATTAATTGTCTGTTTTGTTTAAATTTAATAAAAGTATTTTTGTTAGTTTTTGTCAGATTTAATATTGATAGTTCAAGCGCAGTTTAGGTTTGATTATAATAGAAAAATTGGCGTTTTTTAAAACTACTTTAGTTAAAGTAATTTTCACAATAATTAAAAGATACAAATCTAATAACTTTACTTTACCAAGAAGTTTATTAAAAGAAAAATAAATGGGCAGCTGAATAAGTTAAATTATGGGAAGCAGCAAAAATCATAGTTATAGTGTTGTATAAGATGAGTAAACTATTCAGAATTATGTACAAAATATTTTACCAAAATAATGTCTTATCGTAAAAAGTTTGAAGTTGCCTTATTTGGAAAACTAGAAAGAATAAATAAATAATAAAAAAAATACAAAGTACACATAAATAATCAGTTAGAAAATAAACAATTAACTACTTATGCTAACAAAATCAAATTTTTAAAATAAAAATGAAAAAGCAGACAATGTAACAGCTCATGATCAACTTTCCTTTACTTATAAAATAATTAAAAAACATATAATCAAATTAGTTACAAATGTAAAAAGCCCGGAAACAACTACGCATAATGTATCAGCTTGTCCCATGTTAGAAAAAAGTATATAATAAAACACAATAGTTTGTGCAATGATTTTACACAATGCAGTCAATATGATGAGCAACAATAAATAAATATCTGGAACAATCAGATACAAACAGATTGTAAAATATCCCCAAACAAACATAATGTTGTAATTAAAAATAAAATAAAATTACGTACTTTTTAATTAAAATAACTGTACTAATATTAACATCAACTAACAAGATTCTGAAAAAAAAATTAAAAACAAAGAATTAAAACAAATATTAAAGAAATGTGGAATATGAATACCTACATATTTTTTGAACATATATTATATTTCAATTTACACGGTGTATTTTTATACTCCTAGAATATATGTTAATATTAATATAACATTGTAAATTTAGTTCAGTTTTAACGTTGTAGTTACTGAAAATAAATATCAATATTATCAATACTGCTTTTGGCGCAGTCGGTAGGTTATCAATTTTAATCGATACATCAATCCTTGGAAAAATAAATATATAAAGTTATACGACAGTAAAAAAAATAAAATAAAAAAAAGTATAAGAGATAAACAAAAAGTAAAATATACATTTGTATATACAAAAATGAATATATAAATAACGCCTTCCCGACAAATACGGACCAGGCCAAAACAAAACAAAAATAGCCTCCCCGACAAATACGGACAGACGGAATAACAAATAAATGTGGCAGTTGCCAATAATACTGTAAGTCATATCTAATACATTATGTTCAACTCTTTTAATTCTAACTTCTCAAATAATTTAAACAACTACCAATTAGAACAATTTTTTGATAGTTTTAATAACTTAATAATTCACAACAATTAATTAACAATGGCGGTGGCATTGCCCGTTTTGTATATAAAAAATCTTAGCATTATTCTTAATTTTGACGGAAATATAAATAAACTATTTTGTTTTATAAACTCTGTTGATACAATTTTAAATCATTATTAGAATCAAACTGAAATCAGTAGTTTTCAAAACCAACTATTACTTAGCGGAATTTTAAACAAACTAGATAGTCGTGCGGAAGAAATAGCTGCAATTTGCGGTATCATTAACAACTGTGATAAAATTAAAAAAACTTTATTTTTAAATTTTTGTAATCAGAGAAACAAAATTGTTCTCAATCCAGACTTGGTAAATTTAAGCCAAAAACAAGGCAAAATACAACATTAATTTTATAAGCGATGCATTCAGCTATTGAATACTATTTGCAATTATATTGATTTACACTAAAAAGCTGCTGCTTGACGTCAAAATAAGCGTAATTTCTTTAATGAACAAGCACTTAATACGTTTGAGACCTTATACGCTTAAAATTGCCTTGTAAATATATAGCCAAAGAAGATAATATAAAATATCTTTAAAAATCTAATTATTCATAAAATAATGATTAAAAGTTTAATGGCACTACTAAATTTCATATGCGCAAAGAAAGTCAAAATTTTTATAATAAACCACGTAAGTTTAATAATTTTTACAACTTCCAATATTAGTCTAATCAATATATAAATATCAAATCAAATTTAGCATTTTCAAAAGAACCCATTAAATTTCAACAAAGATACTGACAGCAACCTTAAAATTATTTTACTAACTCGAGCGTTTTTAGAAAAGCACAAACACAAAAAGCCTTGAATAATAAACCAAATAACTCGCAGTATCATTTAACACCCATGTGTACTTCATTTCAAAATACTAACCCGCAAGTTAGACAATACAATCAATTTAAAAATAATAGACATAGACGAGTCCGAAAAACTATTTAACACAGATTGTGTTGAAATTAAAATGCCTATTAGTAACAATGGATCCAACGGACAAGAATTTTGTGAATCTGAATTTATCAAAAATGAAATAATAATAATAAACAACAAGAATTTTATAATAAACTGCAAGATAAATATAAATGTGAATCATAAAAAGTAAATTTTCTACCTGTTTTTTTATGAATTTAATGATAACAGAAATTTAAAATTTTATCTATACAAATTTCATAATAACTATGATGGATTGATTAATATTGACAATATAAAATTACTTAAAGTTCATTTAGATTTTGCAAATGCTAATTACACTTAATTAAATATATTAAATTTTGTTTCAACCCTCTCGCAAAATAGTCCTTTCCAATTTGGATTGTCCCAAAAAAAAAATGTTTTAGGAACCAAAAAAAAAAAAAAATTGTCATCAAAATCTAGATTTAGTTGATGCTATTAAATACGTTGAAGCCTTAAAAATATTAGAAAACGACCATCAAAATTTAATATCTCAATTTAGTGCCGACATGTTTTTAAACAAAATAATTCATGAAAATTATAATAAAACAATTAGTCTAATTAAACACAATCAAGGTTTAATAGCAAATGTTATCATTAGTTTAAGCACAAACGTCAACAAGTTTATTTTTATGCTTTGAGCAGTATACACAAGCAAAAATTGCATTAGAACAGAAGAACATTGCATTGAATATCATTTTACAATTACTAGGTAACTTAGAAAATGCAGTTACATTTTTAAGATTGAATTGAAATAAAATTGAAAGAACTTAAATCAATATTAAATTTTGTTAATGCAATTTTTCATCTAATAAATTAATGTTAATAAAACCGATGGTATTATCAAATATTATGAAATTCTCGAAATTAATTCATACTGTTCAGTGAATCAAATTGTTTTTATTATTTACTTTCCAATCATGCATTCTAACGAATACTTGTATTAGTCCATTCTATCATCTACTGCGCAGAAAACAATTTGATTAATGCATCCATAAGGGAATACATCAACTTCTACAAATCTATTGAAATTACGAGAATTGTCAACCAAAAATTGTTTCTATCAAGTCTGAAATAATCGAGCTAAAACAAAAATCCAAACAAGTATATAACATTATGTTATTGTAAGTTTTTAGTTCAGTTTTAACGTTTTAGTTACTCAAAACTCTAAAATAAGTAAATACCAATATTATCAATAATATTTTTTGCGTTGCACAGTTACCTCAAAAGCCAATAACGCTTTTTTTGGCAAATGAATTTTAAAATTGCGTTTTGTTTTTTAAAATGTTTTAAATTTAACTTTTTTGTCATGGAATTGTCAACCTTAGACATGTTTTACTTTTTCAGTAATTTTTATTTTCTGAAAATGTAGTAACTTTTAAATAAAATTGTTTAAAAGTTTTTATTATAAATTGTTTTGCAAAATAGTGTGTTTGCAGAGATAGGTAAACTTCCAGTTGTGTATTAAGCTATATCAACTTTGCTTACTTGGTTAAAATGTGTAGTCATGATAAAAATAAAGTACATTTTATTTAATTTTTGTTTTAATAGTTAAGTATATGGCGGGTTTTTTTGAATGGAAGAAGTTTACTAATTATTATTTTTCTTGGTTTTAACGACTTTTGGCAATAGTTTATTACTTAAAAAAAAACCTATTGATGTTTTGAAAAGTTGTAGAAAAAATTTAATTGAATATCAGTTCATTTATTTAAAACACCAAATTTAAGAAATGACAATGTGGTCTAAAAAATCTATAAATGTAAAAAAATCAAACGCTAGATTTGTTATGAAATATAATTATTGGCTAAAAAATATTGAAAGAATGTTGCTTTTTAAGAAAGTAATTAACGCACCAACCACTTGAAAACAAAATATTGTAGAATTTATATCTTGTAATAACCAAAAAGGTTTTTTCTGCCCTAAAAACTACCCAATTTTTTAAGATATTTTTTTCTTAATTTTTTTGGTAATTTGTAGATTAAAGCTTACACAAATCCAAAGTTTTAAACTTTACTATGCCATATACATTTAACTCCTAAAAACTACCCAAATTTATTAATGAATTTTGTTAATAGTTTTTTTATAATTAAATATGTTCTCTGCCCCAATGGGTGTGGTTGGGATTAATTAGTACAATATCAATAATAATTTTAAAAAAATGAACTCTAGTTTATTGGCTTGAAGCCAATATTTATCGTATAAAATTAAACAAAATTTTATAAAAAATTAATATAATAATAGTGAATAAAATAAGAAAAACACAGTAATATACAGCAACGTATTTTTGGTACAAGTATTAAATTTAATCAGTTTAGGTAGGCTAATTTTAAAACTGCTGATATAATTTTTCTTACTTTGACGCCACTGTGTTTTTATTTCTGAATTAGATATCTACCAAGCTGTTGATATTGATGTCAAACATTGTAGACTGACTATTTTGTTGTGTGTTTATATTATATACTACCCGTCAAAAGTAAAAGAACTCTAAGAACCCTCATTTATATCAAAATTTTTGATACTAAGTTTTAACAAAAGTGATATGAAAGGTTTTTGTTTAATTTACATTAAAATATAAAATTTAAAAAAATGTTATTAATATATTTCTAAATTAATTGTGTAGTGACTTTACAATTTTAAATCAGTTTATTAGTTCTTTATTTAAATCATGATATAGATTTGTTAACGTTGCTTTTAACAATTAAGCAATTTTGAACAAAAGTAAAGTTTTTCAATTTGTGATATTGCTTAATAAATTGGCAAAAACACATTACCTCGATGTTGACGTAGATACATTGAAGGAGAGACAAAAGCAAAGATTACAACTTGAACGCCTTAGAAACAGTACACAACGTGGAGATTGGGTACTTTGGATTGTTTTTAACAATTATTTAACATGAGCAATTAACAATGTGTGAAAAAACTAAATTAACCAAAAAATCTCCTTTCGATCAGTTAACCAAAAAATTTTATTATTTGAGTTTAAGTTGTACTGCCTTTTTTATTGTTTGCTCTTAACTGCTTACCATACAAGGAACATTTTAAAATGATAACAAAAAAATTTAAGGTTTGCTGTGAAACAACATACAGCTTATGCAAACGGGGTGATGGTATAAGGAACAATTGTTATGGAAGTAAATATTTGTGTGTTTAATTCTAGGTATATATTTAAAGGCAGTTTATGTGATACTAGCATAACTTTATATAATTGAGTTCAGGTTCTTGGTGTTTTTTTTTTACTTTTGGCTGCTATCAATTCAGTTTTACGTTTTTATCTTTATCTTTCATACATACTTGGGGCTCCCATTCCTACATACACTTGACTGACTTCTATAACTTTTCATTATTTGTGGTATTTAATCAGAGTACAAAGTTTCAATCTTTATAAACTAACTTTACTACCTCGGTATTTACGACATGTTTAAGGACGCACGATGACGATTATTCCAACAAAGTCTTAATTGACCGTAATATGTTAATTTGTACTACAACTAAAATGATATATTGAAAAATTAGCGTCTTTATATACACGTGTTTCTTTGGTTTTGAGCGTTTATATAAATTTTATATTTAAAATAGTTTCTATTTATTGTGGTAATATAACTAAAACAATTAAAATAATTGTATTGACAGTTTAATACTTTATGGCCTGTAGAAATGTATTTGAATAAAATAAATGTGTATATGGAATTGCATTCTTTTGTAGTAGACTGCTGCTGCTAAACATGTTAAATTTGTATGAATGCTTCAACAAAAACACACAACACGCAACAATTATATTCCACTACAGATTTTCAAATAGCAAACAACTTGTTTATGTGTTACAAACTGACGTATTATATAAAATAAAAAAACATTTTTAAAATTTAATTTAAGTAGTATTTTAATTTGTAAATTTTACAGTTTTTTATTTGTTTGCATCGGATTTGATCCAGGACTTTTTTTATTTCATAGCTTATTAGTTTTTTCATAAAGAACCATAGCTTATACTGAAAATAATATATGAACTAGTACAATTGACAATAACTAATTTTAGTAGTTGTATTACATACAGATTCAATAATATTTAATAATGTAAATTATGATTGTGACCTCTACTACATAATAAATCCATGTTATATATAATAAAACATTTTACTATCTTTTTTATCATTATTCCTAAAAATACTAAAGTTAAGGCAACATTAGCTATTTATAAGTAAATGTTTTAATTCACAAACGATTTCAAATTTCAACTAATTTAATACAATACATGTCAATATTTCTTTCTCTTTCAAGTAATAAAGCTGAATTGATATTAATTATTATTTTTATAAAACTAAAATAATACAAAACCAAAGGCAATTAAAACAAATTGTGGTTAAACGTATTTGTATTGTATAATTTAATTAATGTTTTGATCTTGTTATACATGCATAAACTTTAATAAACAAGCTTATATTATTATAATATAAACTGTTATATAATGCATTTAATCATTATTTTGTATTTGTTTGTTAAATGTTTATTAGTTAATTATAATAAACCAACATTTTTATTAATATATGTATTTTTTATTAGTTGATGATAATTTACTAACTCATATTTTTGAATGTACAATTACTTAATAAATATTGCATTAATCATATTAAAAATTGCCATGTTTGGGAAAGTAGCTTGTTATACTATAATAACAACATGATTAATGTTTTGCCTCCGGAATACCGAGACCTCCGGAATTGAACCTATAACGTCACCAATCACCTACACCACTATATTCCCGTTCAACGGAATTTCACGTCATATAAACTACAACTAGTTCAGAATTATTTTGACAATAAAATTTGAAAGGTTCTTGTGACTCTTTAAGAGATATATAACAAGCATTTTACAGCATGTTTTCATCATTTGTTGTTTTTATTAAGATACTTTTCTTATAATAGTAATCATTTTTTTTTATTAAGTATAATGTATTATAATTTTCACAAGCATATTTTACACAAATAAAAACAAAACCGTGATTTTTTTTATTTATACGCCACACAATGGGATTTAAAAGAGATAACATATGAGACTACGTCAGAAGTAATTCCGTTGACTAATGAAGTCGTTTGAGAATAACTGCGTTTGACATATGCAATATAACTTACATAGGTTGCGTAATAAACTGTGTTTTATAGATGCTTTGTTTGAAAGTCACGTAGTACGTCTAGTTTATCCAGACAAAAGGTAGAAATTATTTATATAGTTAGTAGGCAACTTATTTTTATCAAAATATGTACATAATACTAAATATAATAAAATAATGTACTTAATAATAAAGCTGTCTCTATAATTTATCGTGTAATGCAGATGCTGTTACATCCGAACACTAACCAGATACATGTACTACGCGGCAACATGCCTTTATTAAAGTCTTAATTAAAAGGCAACACCTAACGTAACCTTATTCTCCGCTGTACCTTGAAGGGTTATTTGTTTAGAAGAGACGACTGAACATAATTAACAATTTATAAAAAAAACTAATTAAAATGATATAATATATGTTACGTAAAACTACTTTATTTATGAATTAATTTTTAATATGTAAATAAAAACTTTTAATAAAATTTTATATTTAATTTAGATTGTGTACAAAAATTAGCACATTTTATAATATGTACTATATACTTCTACGTACAGAAAAATTGATATTTATCATGCAATTTTTAATTTGCGTTGATGATCCATGTTTAATTTTAGTTTAAGCGATTATAATAATATACCGGTTGCTAGTAGAACGTGCCGTTCTGTAGAAGATTAAATATAAAACCATATTCTATCTGACAGTATGATAATATTGTAGATTAAAAATACATCTTTTTAAATTTTTTGTTTGTTTAGATTAAGCTTGATATGACGGAATCGACAAAATAACAGAATTAGTGCAAGTTACATATACATATTATTTTATTTTTATGTTATTATAAAATAATATAATTGGGGCTATTCTCTATGAATTATAAATAACGTTTGGGAATAATTGTTTTTAAAATGTAAGTATTTATTAGTTACAAGCGCGAAGCGCGTCTACAGTTTCCGTGTAAAGCATCTTGATTCGCCGAATTCTCGTCTCAGGTGGCAATTGCAATTGTGCAATTGTGCAGCTGTGTGAAATTAGATGTTCGGTATCATATACAAGGTTATATGTAATTCCTCCCATCCAAGAGGGCAACTCCGGTTCAACAGTTTAAATTGGGACTTGAAGTAGACCATCATTTGGAGTGGGAGTAGCTTTTAGTTTGTTTTTGATAAAATTCCAAATGTATATAGTTCCTACAACTAATGTTAATATATAGAGAACAATGGTACTCCAGCGATGCAAAGGTTTTTTGTATTTCTATGTTGGCGGCACGAGTTGGAGATTTTCCAAATTTGATACATGAGCTTGTTCTAGTTCCATTTTTGGGATAGTTTCTTCCATATGTTGCTGGAGAGTAGATGGTAACCCCTCTAAGTGGATTGGTTGTCCTTTTAAGGTGTCGGAAAATGCGAGTGGTCTTTCTTGGATGTAGATTCCGTATGTTAAAGGTTCAATCAGGAATATTCCTTTTTTTTATGTGTAGACTATTCTCTGTTGCAATTTTCTTTAATAAGTTCTTCTTTGACAAGTAAAGCAAGGTACTGATTGATATCCGGCAGGTATTCTATTATGTTTTCTTTGATGTTCAATTTTATAAACGTGCAGCTTGTTGTGGAATCTCGAAATAGTATGTTTTTCTCGCAAAAGGTTTGTTTTAGTAATACCTGTTTGCTATTACATAAGTATACATCAGAAATGCGTGTTGTGTGGATAGTACCTTCGTCATCGTCGTTTTTAATTTCTTGATCGGGTTCTAAATCGGGTTTTGCTATTATTGATGAATGATCGGTATTATCAATATTTTTGTTAAAATTTTGAAGGAAGGGTGTGTTTTCCAATTTGTTTATATTTAAGTTTGAAATTTTAGGAAGAAAATCCGCGTTTGAATTAATTTTTTGGTAGGGTATTATTGCTTCTCCATCTGAAACATTTTTTATCTTTACCTAAATTAATTTTTCGATTCTAGGTTCGATCTGAATTAAATTATTTGAGTCCGTATTTCTTTTAAAATTATTTTTATTTGTTGTTCTTGGTAAAACTACTTTATTATTTATAAGATTGATAAGGAAAATAGATGAAATATAATATGTTTTTTTTAAGATTGGAATATTTTTAGGGTAGGCAAAATAATGCTATAAATTTCAAAATTTTTGAAATATATTTACATGTTGTGAATTTTGGTATTTATTTGGTTGGTAAGGGTGGTATTGCAATTTGTTAGATTGCTGTATATTTTGAAATTTATTTGCTTGTTAAAATGCGTTGTTAACCGATTTAAAACTGTCATTTATTTAGAAATCATTAACAAGTATATTTAATGCTTCTTGCAGTGTTGCTGGGTTGCGAGTAGTGACATAATCACCGAGGAGTCTATTTAGATATTTTAAAAAGAAAAGTAATTCAAGAGCTAAACAATTTTCAATCAAATGCTGAGCTTTGGCAGCTGCAAATTTAGTATTACAATATGCGATTTGCAAGTTAAGATTGCCCTGTATTTTATTGAAAAATTCAATTGCGCTTAATTTATTTTGACGCATTTCGCATAATTCAAGTGTAAAGGTTTGTAAATCGCGTTTATCAGCGTAAGTGGTTAATAAAGCTTGTTGTAAAGAATCCCAATCGGTTATAGTGTATGTGGAAATTTTGTCTCTTGCATTTCCTTTATTTTGTTTTTTAATTTATTTAAAATAAATGTATTGGTAAACTTCGCGGCTACCTCGTTTGGTTTATAAAAAGTATCAACAATTTTTTTTTCTTGCAGATAGAATTTTTTTTAAATTTTTTAAGTTACCGTCTGCATATAATCTATTTTAAATTGAGCTATTTTGATACGGTTATTTGTTCTATCTGTTAGTGATAAATTATTTAATGGTTCAGTTAATAATGAAATTAATTGATCGTTATTTTGGATCGTATATTCGTAATCAGAAAGTTCGAGATCTGATTTATCTGAATCTGAGATATCTGAATTTGACATTTACGCACTCACCCTAACATAAATACTTTTATCATTGCCGGCATCATAAAGGTCCTAGGATTCCAGAAAGTCGATCCGTTGAATATTGCGCTTCTACTCGTGTTGGGAGGTCTGTTGAGAAGTCAACCCGAGACAGAGCTGTTGTTTTCTTTGTTTATAACGTCCAGTGGATGTCGAATATTTTGTTGTTTATTCCCGGTTATAGATCCTCACAGCAAAAGTCCAGAACTTGTTGTATTTAGTTCACTGAGCTTATATATATATATATATATATATATATATATATATATATATATTTGCACCATTAAGTATAAAAATACAATAATCGATAATTTATTGGTTTATTTTGATTATTGGCACAATCCTACCGACTGCGCCAATTATAAATAACGTTTGGGAATAATTGATTTTAAAAAGTAATTATATATTAGTTATAAGCGCGGAGCGCGTTTATGAAGATATTTCCGTGTCAAACGGCAAATTAAATCAAACTACATAATAAAAATTAACATAACATAATGAAATTAAAGATGAGTCGCTGATGCGGCCGTTTCCGTGTGAAGCATGTTGATTCGCCGAACTCTTTCAGTTGGCAATTGCAATTGTGCAATTGTGCAGCTTTGTGAAATTAGATGTTCGGTATCATCTACAAGGTTATATGTAATTTATGCACATTGCTAGAAGTACGCATTATAAATACTGATAACTGACATAAACTTTATTTTATCAAATTTTGCTTGTCAGCAATATGAACTGTCATTTTAACAAATTCTAATTTCTGACAATATAAACTGGCACTTTAACAAAAAAAAATAGAAATAGTAATGTGTAAACAATAAACTGCGTTAACTTGTACGGATATGTTAAAAATTTTAATATAAATTTCTACTACTTTTACAAGAGGTTCAATAATGATATTCTGTCCAAGTCATACTAGCAGAAACTTAAAGTTCTGCCAATGCCAACCAAGTGGATTGGGTAAATGAGTAAAAACTAAATTAACTCATCAAAGCTATTGCTTATTATGAAGTTTGATTAAAATTTGGAAAATATACAAATAAACCTTACCAATTTCAACTCCATAAAGAAATTCTTTGATTAAGGCTACGCTTTTTTTAACACAAGTTCTTCTACATACTTTAGAGGTAAGGTACACATTTTTTGTACCCACGCCTAGCTACACGTCTATTGTATGTGACAGGTATTAGTAAACTTTTAAGGTAGTGATTATTTGTCAATCGCAAATTAACCGCTGCGCTATTAAACGGGTCAAAAAGTTTGTCTCTCGTAGATAGTATTTCTACCACGCCAGATCGAAAAATTTCAATTCTAGTTTTGTCTTACCAAAATTAAATAGTGAGATTTTGAGATTACCATAAAGGTTTATAATGATATAAAAAAAATGAATGGTGGTGGCCGTTACTATGTGATAGTTTGTTATAAAATAAATAAAACACATTAACTATGTACTATATTACAAATATATAAAAAACAACTTTTAAACGCTATTTTATATTTAAATTTACTAAGAGTATTTTCTATTTTCTCGGATATGTTATTAATATATGTTATTACAATGTATCTCATAGGTTCCATAACTTTCATTTTTGAATAAATTAACTGCATAGTTAGGCTATACTCTTTTTTAGTAATAAAATTATTAAATGTGTTTTTTAGAAATTTATTGTTATGACCTATTGATATGATTTTATTAAGTTCTTTTTGCCAAGAATTTGATGTTAATAGTAGGCTAAAGGTTCTATAAACCATTAAATGGTAGGCTACAAATTTGTGATTGTTAGGGTACAAAAAGTCAGACAGAATGATTGAGTCTGTATAGGTTAGTTTACGGAAATATTAAAAAAAAAATTATTATTATTATTGTGACATATTGTTAACTCTAAAAAGTTAATTTTATTCTGGCCTTTACTGTATACTACTGATGTAAGTCAAAAAAAGTGTATAATTGGCGTGAAGTACCTTTAAAGTAAGCTAAGATATTGTTAACTTATTGATACCAAAAAAATATATTTTTAGCAAGGATTAAATTAAAAAAAAAATTTTTGATAAACTTACGATTGAATTGAAAGTAGCTATTTTTAATACAAAGTTTTAAACAACATATTGTTTGGTTGTAAAGGTAAGGTATAAAATTTATATTTTTAAATAAATTTGAGACTAACTCAATGCATTTATTTGAAAGAATGTTGGAAAACGTACTACTGATTTAAAAAATTTAAGTTTTTAAATTCATTATATTGTTAGCAAGTTCTAACTTATTTAATTTAATTTCTAATTTATATGTAGGGCTGTTTATGTATGATACCACCGGGGGTATTGGTGCATCTGGTTTGTTGTTTTAATAAGGCCGTATAGTTTTGGTGCTAATGGATTGCTATTGATTACAATTAAGTTATACAGGAAGAGGAAATAAAAGTTTACTATTAGAAAAGAGAGATTAGAGTTTAATTTAAATTTTTTTAGTTAGATTGGTTACCGTTAATAAATTGCTGAATTATTAACTAAAATATAGATTTTAGAAAAATTACTATAGCATTTGATTTGTCAGTTTTTGTAAAAGTTAGGTTTTGGTTTTTAATTTTAAGTCAAAGTGACTTAATGGTAGTTATGTCAAAAGTATCTGAAACTGGCTGATTCTTAAGAATTTTATTTAGTATACTAGTGCAAACATTGATTCAACAGTAAGTGTTTCTATAGCATTGCTGTTATCTACAAATGGTGAATATTTTAAACTTTTGCTTAACCTTTATTTGACTGACAGAGTACTTGGGTACCTTTTTGATCTTTAAACATACACCTTTTTGTCGTTTAAAATGATTAAATTTTGAGATTCAGTAACATCTCTTAACTATTTTTAATGTACTAAGCTTATTACATACGGACGTGACGGTTTGAGTACCCGGGTACTTTTTGTAATTTTAAATAAAATAAGATAAAAACTAATTAATTAAACAAATGTATTTTTACAACTATTTTAATATTAATAAAAAATTAACAGTACATATAATATGGCTAATTTGGTAATTGTTCACAATTATTACCGCGTATTGCCTTTGCTACGCCGTGCTCATTGCAAACAGGTTTTGCACAAAAATTACAAGCTTTTTGAGTTAACTTGTTAACAAATATAACATTTTGCAACTAGTATTTTTAGGAGCTAGATTTTTAATGATTGCAGCTGCGAGATCTATAATTGGACGTTCTAGAACCATTTCTACAGAACTGTTGAATGCATCAATGACAAAAGACAACGGATTTGTTATTTTTAGAGAGCACAAATTTGGTTCTTTACTAAACGCAATTTTTTTTGTTTAAATATTTAAACTGGCATTATTGAAGAATCATTCCAGTTAATCCATCTTTACCAACTAAAGTTGCACTTGTAAATGCGTTTCATTTTTATATCTTTATTGCGTTTTTATCTGAATCGGAACTTTCTATTTCAATATTTGGATTGTTTTTCACATCAAATTGTTCCAATACACTATTTTTTAGTTCATAAGCATATTCTTTTTTATCAAAAGCAACAAACGGCCGGTGCATAACGTGTTTTTGTTAAGGAGTACCCGGGTACCCATGCCGTCATAGTTTTATTTCCCAGTCACATAAAGGTTAAAAATTAAAAAAAAATAATGTAAAAACAAAACATCTGACGTATTAATAGTTCTAGTTGTGGGAATTGAAGTGCTATTGTTATCAAGATGGCCATTCTATGTTGTTGAGTTTTAAAAGCAGAAAGTTTCTTATTTTGAACAAGATAATTTTTATGAATCAATTTACTAATATTAAACACTATCATAAAAAATGTCAAACTCTAAAGGGTAGAGTAAATAAATTAATTCCGTATGTAATATTTTTATATACTGCTGGTACGCGTTTTTTTTTTTGGTAATAACTTTTCCATTCTACGTTGAGCCAGCATTGTTTTGCAAAGGTTTTTTTTGGTTGCATTAAAAGAAGAACTTATGCAGATGCTAATATACTTTAAAACAAGCTTATGGCAAAAACACGTTGTTGTTTTTTTTCCTGGTATAAAGTGCGGCCCAATTAAAAAGTTACTAATGATTTCAATCAATCCATACGTTTAGTAAAAAAAAAAATTCTGCAATTATTTTTAGATATTGACAAAAAACAACTTTTTGCGAAAAATCTTTTGTTATGTAATAGGGATACAATATTTGTTCTTTTAAAATTCTCAAAACTGTTTGGTAACACGTTAAGTGTAAGAACAAACTGCCTTGTACTTGTATTTGAACGTTTTTTCAATTATATACCCGTATATATTTTTTGTAATTTTTACATTTCATGTCATATTACTACTTTAGAATTTTTGCTGGTTCTCTGTCAACTCAGTTACTTTCTCTGTTATGTTAGTTATCCATATCCACATCTTTTCAAATCCATAATATCTATTTATTTTTCAGATCTATTCACAAATTAAACTAGCACTAATTTAATTTATTTCACTATAATATTCTAGCACTGATTTTGACATGTGTAATTAAAATCTCATTTTTGTATTGTTTTGCCCAGTTATTTAAAGAATTGCAACAAACGCTTGAGTATGAAATTGCATGTTTGTGTTTTATCAAATAGTAGTTTTAGCAATAACATAGTAAACAAATATTAATAAATAAAATTCTAAATACATTTAACACATAACAACTTGTTTCTAGTAATAATGCTAGTTTTTACTACTTAAAATCTAAATAAGTTTTATTTTGTGTCTATCTTCACTGATCACTTAGCTTTTAATATAATTTGCAATAACTGACAAATTAAACTAACATACATGTATATATAGTATGTTTAAAATTCACAATTTATTTATAGATGAATAAAAGTTCTAAAATTTACATGTTAAATTAGATACAATGTAACGCCCTATAATTATATAAATAATATAATAATAAAAATAATCTCTGAATGAGTTGATTAGTTATGAAGCTTTTTTATACTCTAAGTCAGTTTTAAAAATATCCTGATGTATTTTCATAATATTCAGTGTACATTATTTCATTTTAACACTGTTTAAAAATTTAAATAAAGAATAAAGAAATAATATAATGCAGACTTTAATATCTGCTAATTTAACTCGGAAAAAATTTAAATTTTTTCATCGCTGCTATTTCAAGAATTTTACAAAAAAATGTATTAAAAATACGTGAATAGCAGTAGATTTATAAGAATATATAGTAGTAGTAAATTAGCATATACTTTGAATTTATTGTGCCCCTTTTAGCATTCCAAAATAATAAATATCTTTGCTACAACGAATAGTGTGAAAAAGTAAACCATATTAACGTATCATAATTTCTCACTTTATTGATTAGTTCTAATCTCTTCTGCTTGAATGTGGAAAGCATCATTTTTACGCAATATAAATTATAAAGACTCAGTTCGCTTTAACCTTATTAAAAAGTTGCTGAATATATTTTTATGAATAAATAATGAAGTGCGTTTAATGGATTCTTGGATTTCCATTTCATTAATGTTGAAACCAGTCACAGTATTAAATCTACCCTTTTTAAATTGCTTTAGTTTACTGGAAATAATATATAAACAAACTCAACGTTAATGAAAATTATTATTAAATTTATTGATAAATCAAATTTGTTCTTAGTTACGTGATTTATATAATAAAGATGTAAATAAGTATTTAATTATTAAAAAATATACATATTATTCTATACAAGTAAGTAAAACAAACTTACAATACAATTAGAAAGTTTGATTGTGTCTGCATATTTATAGTTTCATTGTAAAAAACGTGTACATGTTGTTTTAGTATTTACAGAAATATAAGTAATAAGTAGGGTGAAGCTAGTCTCGGCTAGAGTTTTCTTTAGATTACCGTGGATTGTAAAAATTCTTTATTCTGGCGAACAAAGCAAGGAAAGTTATTTTCCTTTGGGATGAGAGTTTTCTAATATTTAAGCGCTACTTTATTTAAACATAAATACTCTTCTTTGTAATTTTCATAGCTCATGAATATTACAATCACCATGGGAGTAAAATTATTTGCATTGACTTGCTAGTTTTTTTTTTGTTTCAGTCGTTATTTTTGCAATTATTTTCAATCCATATAAGAAAAAGCAAATAAAAAAATATGTCAAAGAATTTTACAACCTTAATATTTGCATTTTTATAACATTGCGTTTGATACTAAAATATTATGTGCTATAAAATATAACAATTATATTGACTAAAATAAATAATACTGTCTATAAAAGAAATTAATAAAACTGCAAAAAAAACATTATTTGTATAGTATGCATTAATTATGTTTATGTATGTTTTTAATTATATTTTTCTAGAACAAATACAACGTCACATACAGGACATAATCAATTTTATTCAAATATTTCTTGGTGTTAAAATGATTAGTAACCGCTTAAACAAACATACATACATACCTAATCACGTCATTTCCTGTACGCGGTCACTATGCAATCAGAGTTTAAATTAATTGTACTAATAATTTCCATTTACTTACTGCAAATTAATGCTTCATTAAGATTCATATATCTGGTCATAAATAGTCTATCATTTTTATTTTCACTTTTAAGACATATTCATTCATCATATTTACTCATTACATATACTAGCCAAAGAAATTCTTGCGTTTTGAATTGTATAACTTGCACTTACTCTGCAGAATTAACTGGGTTTCTTTGTACTCTGAACGTCTACGGCATAAACAGTTTATTTTAATTTTCATTTGTATATGTTTATTCAGGCTACAGTGTTCAGTTATCAAACCTACAAGTTTTTGCAATTTAGTTTGTTTTATCTGCATTATCAAGGATTATGATTCTATAGTTTCTTGTGTGCTTTATTCTTGATATTTTTATACTGAGTTCTGTATTCCATTGTAAGTTTAATACAAAATAATTGTTTTCAGTCTCGTAAAAGCATAAGGTTTAGGTTCAATAAACGTTCTTCAAGTTTTTAATGTTATTATAAGTCTGATCAGTGAAATGTATATACAATAGGAACAAGCACGCTTGTTTTGGTATTCCGGTCTTGCTTGTTATATGAGAGATGTGTAATTGCGTCTTCTTTTGACTCATGCGTTTACATGCGGTAGATTTGAGAGGATATGCAATTTTATTAATTGTATAGCTTACTTCCCGTGCAAATATTCTTTTGAGTAATCTTTATTAAACATAGTAAGTAATATTGTATTTCAAACTAAATAAATGTACTAAATGTACAAGTGTGTCTAATAAAATAAAATAAACATATTGTTGTTAGATATTTAACATAATTTGTACTTTATATAACAATAATTCAATAATAAATGTTTACTTTAATAGATAATATTACTATAACATTTTTTTAATTAATATTTTATTTTCATATTTTGTACATTACACTTATTAAGTCACAACCATGTGTTAAATGTGAATTTTTACAATTTTTTGTAACAGAACAACTATCTATGCTTTACCCGGTATTTGAACCCAGCACCTCTAGTGCCGTAACTAGTCTCAACCGCTGCGCCACCGACATCAGAATTTGTAATTTATGTATTATAACTTTGACAAAAAGGTGTATAATATATACTTTTCTAATAAGTGTTTAAACTTGAAAATAAAATAAGCATTAACTTTTAAAACTTATGCCTAGTAAAACAAAATATTTTAAGCAGTTTATTTGTCTTTTTTTTTCTAAGAACTGTATTTTATACTTTTTGAATACATTTATTACATAAATATATTCAAAAAGTATAAAATAATTTATGTAAAAAAATATATTATTATATTTAATAATTTGCGTTATATGCAAATTCTTACATGTATAAGATAAAAAATGCTTAAGTAAATAAAAATATTATTTTCAAAAAGTTTATGCTCTAAATATTTTTGAGTTTTTAGCTATTGTTAATAATAAAATTTGTTAGTACAAATTTTTATATTTTATACTTTTTTTTGCGCACAAACGGCATACATTTTTAAAAACATTGAGTTTAGCTAGCTAATCTGCACTGGCAATCGCGTTCCAGTTGTTACATTTCTTACTAAGTTTTATCACCATCGTTGTAATGATCTGGTTGTATTGAGTGTTAATTGGTTTATCCCACTATCGAGTTATGGTAAGTTTATTGTCGTAGCCTAAAGCAAATATGTTTATATCATTTAGTAAGTACATTAGGCTGTTTACAACAGGCACTACAATAAAAGTGATAACACAATGCTAAATAAGCATTTGCCAGCAGCGTTACTTTTTACCGTAAATGTATATATTACTTTCCAATTTTTAATTATAAAGGTTACCCTACATTGTACAAGATATGCTATTCTTTTGTTCTCTATTGGTTTGACAATAAATAATAATGCTGTCAATAGACTTTTTAATGTTTAAAAAGGCTTCCAGAATAATTTTTTTTGTTATAAGGTTGCATATCATAACCCTTTTTAAACAATAGACTTACTGGGCAATATATGTAGAACAGCCGTAAAAGGCACAATAAATTAAAAAAAAATTTAGAGCTTTGTTTTAATTAGTCAATCCTTTTATGTAACATGATAAAAATATTCCGTGAGTTTTCTACGACTCAAATAGTTCTAACTTTTCAATTTTAAATTCCAAACTGTTTTTACAATGGTATTTGCTTTCTTTTCTTGTTTTTTATGCATTGCAGTATTACATTTTCTTGATAACTTTTTTTTAACAATGCGTTTGCAATAATTTTTGTAAAGGTTTTTAGTCAACTCTGTGCAATCTTTTTCTTTGCTTAGTAGCATTCCAAAACGGAAACAAGTGAATATGTTTTGTACGCCTATACAGTATCAGTATTATTTCTAAAAATTTTTACTAAACTAGTTTAATATGTATTGACTAGTCAAACAGTTTTCAAATGTTTGCTTTGGCAGTGTATAAACAATGTAGTTGAAAACTTGTCTGTCATTATCTTAAACTTGTAACTTGTTTTTGCTGTTTTTGGACAGCCTCAAACTAGTATTTTGTTTTACATATCTCAGTTACCTTTTCATTGAAAATGTTATATTTTTCATAAACAAAGTTTTGATGGCTACAAAAGGGCAAGAAATTCAAGGCATAGAGACAAATTATAGGATTTACCTGTAAGCGCTTGAAAACATTTTATTCTGTTTAGCTTCTGAATTATATAGCAAATTTATACAAAACTGCATTGCAAGCTATATACCGACTATTGTTTAGCAATTGCTTCTATCTAAGTGCTGCTGTCCTTTTACTCAGTATATGAGTAGTAAACCAAATAAGTATATAGCTTGCTACAGATGCCAAAGTCAGATACGTATTGAATGGGCCTTTTAAACAAAGTTTGTACAAAAGTGACAGTTTTAGTAAAAAATGCACGCAATCCTCTAAAAACTACTGTTATTTACAAAACGGGCAATACTACCTTAACATCGTATAGGAAAAAAGTAAAGAACAGTTTTTTAATCCTCAGCATGCTACATAGTAGGGTTTTGGAAGATGAAACATCTGAAGCAAAGACTCCTGAAGCTATAAAATTCTACAATAACACTAAATGCGGTGTAGATATAATATATTAGTTGTCATGCAAATATAGTGTAAGTGCTAGTATGTCAAATAGGTTTTTGTAACAAAAACAGAACAAAAGGAATTGTTCATAATGCAGAAGATTTAAGTGTGGATCTTTGTTAAAAATGCTAAATTCTAATCACAATGTAGATTATTTTTGTTAAATAAAATAACTGCTCACGGTTGTTATAGGCAGACTTCCATTTTGGTAGTTCTAGTGTTAAAATTTGTTATTTTAATAGACAAATTTATTAAAACTTCAAGTTCATAAACGCTTTTTTCAGTTAAATTTTTAAATAGTTGTTTTTGTTTAGCAGAGAAGGTAATCAAAAAATCTTTGAACATTTTTATGTACCATAAAAAGTTGTATTGATTTAAAATTCTTTAGTTATAAAAAAATTGTTTTAATTTATCCTATCTTATCTCCAATCCATAATGCTTTGTGCAGTGTTTTAATAATCATATTCCATTTTTAGTGAACGTTTAGTTAATTTATTTTACTGCTAATTGTAATTTATTTAAACTTTATTAAATTTATAATAATGTTATTAAAATAAACAAACTTTTTATTCTATTTGCGTTTGATACTTTAAACAAAAAAACATTATACAAGATTTTGGCATTTGCAAATACATTTCTTCTTCATCTTTTTTTTTTAATTACAACAAAATTTTATTTTTGGCAGAATACCAAGATATTATTTTTGCAAATTGATTAAAAAGTTTTTTTTTTAATACAAATTTAAATTTAGGTAACTGTTTTCGAGGTCTTTAGAGAGCGTAATTCTTTATAGTTGTAAATTTGTATCATAATTTGTTTTATTACATTCTTTATTAACTTATTGCATCTACTTTTAGACGGCAAACTCTTAATTTTATTCTAAATTTATTAAACGGTACTCAGCATTGCGCAATACGCCTTAAACTTTATTACTTTTAATTAATGGAATGACTTTTTTTTACCTTGAGCATTGCACTTATTAAGTCACAATCATGTATTAAATGTAAATTTATACAAACTCTCGTAACAGAACAAATATCCATGCTTTACCCGGGATTCGAACCCAGGACTTCCAGACGGCAATAATATGACTGTATATTATAATATTTATAATGTCAAGTAATAATTACTAGTAACATGTTAAAATATTCAATAAACGTAATAAAAACTTAGTATTAAATTAGTAACAAATTCAATTTGTATATGACAAAAATGTTAACTAAGAGAATAAATGAATTGAATGTTATAAATTTATTCTGAGATATAAGTTATTATTTTTAAGACACAACAAATTTATTAACGGTGATATAACTCACGCATTTCTGTCATATGCAGATTATCCAAGGTCCATTATCTCAGCAAATTTCTAGTTTATCGATGCTGGAACTCTCCATGGCTCACAACCTATTCTCTCAAACAACCAGCTGATATTGATTGAATTTATGTTAAGTGGCACGTTTCGGAAGTGTGCTTGTGATTGCACGTAATGGCTCGTCAGCTTCTTCGGCTGCTTACGAACAAGGTTCAATGAGATAGGGCCTTGCTCAGCTTTCATCTCACTTTGAGTATTTAATTAATAATTTCTTTAATGCAAATTAAATACTAACAATTATTAATAAATTAAACGCGCATTATAACTAAATAACAAAAACCATTATACTAGCACCTGCAATTATGTTTAAGTGTAATATTATTCTTATTGTATACTTTATGATAATATATCGAATACTATCAATCATTAGTTTATATTATTTTATAAATTGTATGTATGTATAATAACGTCAGAAGTCAACTTAACACTGATAATAAAAAACTAATAAGTTTAAAAAGTGTTGATTAAAGCAAAATTATATTTCATGTCTATACGATAACTCCAAGACAAGATAGTTAGCCATTTACATATATTTTCCATTTGTTGCACAATGAATTAATTACTCTTTGCTAAAACATAGAAATTCAATTAATATCATTTAAAGTTTTGTATTAATATTAAAATAATTTATATACTGCAATTTACAAGTTAATCTAATCTAAATAATTAAAATTAAATCAATATAAATGCATAAATATTATAAGTAAATGTTGTATGAACACCATGAAGAAACTCGGCTAATTGATAATATATTTAAATAATAAATATGTTTTATAGTAAGATCGTTTTTTCATTATTTAAATCAAAATGTGTTTTATGAGTAACTTTGTTATTTTAAATGTTACAGAGTTTGCTAAATTAGCAAAGTTGTGCAAATATTTTAAGAATGCGTAATGCCATTTTTATATAGTTTTTCAACTTTTTTTAGAGTTAGATTTATTGGCCCGGCAGGATAAGATAAACAAACGGATAAAATGATTATTTGCACGACAGTAAATTTTAAATAACATCCCAAAAAAGTTTTGCACAACACAAACAATATATTACACAGAAAAAAAGTATATTAAACGACAATAAAATATATTTGACAACATTTAAATACTTTTACTTTCAAGTTTTAATAGGTTTCAGCAATAAAATACTTTATTGTGAATTCATAATTAAAACTAAAACCTAATCAGTTTATTGGATTCAAAAAAGCACGCTTAAATTGTGCCGAATGCCAGATTTAATTAAACGCCAGTAATTTTTTAATTATTAATTAGTTTACAAAATACGTAAAAAATAGTTTGTCAAGTTTTTGTTGGGACATGTGCCATTGGTGCATCTTCAAACTTTTTGTATTTTGTATGAGGTATTAAAGTAAGTTTATAAAGACTGAAACGTTGTACTCTGAGATTAAATATAATATATAATAAAGAATTATAGTAATCAGTCAGATGTATGTAGAGACGGGAGTTGGTCAGTCGGGCCCCAAGTATGTATAAAACATTAAAATGTAAAACTGAATTGTTAGTATGAGTTTTAATCATTCTCATATATTTTTATACATACTTGGGACTTGATTGAACATTTCCTATCCTTACATATACTTGAATGACTATTATAATTTTTTAATATATCTAATATTTAATCAATAAATAAGGTTTCAACCTTTATAAACTTATTTTACTACCCCGGTTTTTACAATATCTATGAGGACGCACTAATGAGACATCCCCGTCCCAACAAGGACTTAACTGACTGTAGTACGTTAATGTGTATAGTGTGCCCAAAGATATACCGGCTTTATTATTTTGACTTATCAAATTAGCTCATTAGTAGCCTTCTTGAGGGGTCCGTTAAGTGAATACTTAACAGCTTTTAATCTTTTATACATGTACTAATAAGGTAAAACAATTTTTTTTAAAAGAAAAGAAAACATAAAATTAAATAAGTTATTTATATAGATAAAAAGATGTACAAATTTATAACATAACAATAATAATAATTAAATTATGTTAAAAAAATAACAATAAAGATAAATGATAATAAATAAAACTAATCAGTATCAGTTTTATCTGATTTGGCTTCTAATTTATTATTACCGAGACTACATGGTTGTTGCTATAAATATTTGTTTCTTTAACTGTGTGAGCCACACAATTTTTTCATGATTTAAGAGAAATTTTATCCATTTCCGCTCGTATTAAATCTACAGTTCCACTGCTGAATTTTGGATTTGTATTATGCTGTTTTTGCATACGCCCCAGCATTTCTATCTGCTTTAGCAACATAATTATAAACATTAAGCAATATTTCCTTTGCTTCTATAGGCAAACGTGTGCGCAAATGCGTTGTAATTTGTTCGACTGTAACTTCCACTTCATTGTTGATTTAAATAAGTTCTACATCAGATGTTGGTTTATTCTACGATTATAAACAGAAATAAACGCAATATATCACCTAACCGTTTACAAAATAAATAAGAATAATTTTAATACAGCCCTTGTTTTTATAGCATTTAGGTATAGTACACCCACAGATATAGTGTCTTTACGACAGGTAGATAATACGAAGATAATTGCCCCCCCATGACAATCGTTAATTACATAATCTCTACCGACCATTTAAAGCGATGTCGTAAAGATACTATATCTATGAGCATACTATAACCCAAAGTTCAAGAGTGAAAATATTATATAAATATACAATATTTTTACCCCTTAAAAATGACTTCGGGTTTCAGGTATATAATACAATCATAATTGATTGCTAATAAAATAATCCGTTGAAATAAATTAAGCCGATGTTGTAAAGACACTATATATATAGGCAAACTATAACATTTTAATAGCCCGTTCTGTACAGGTATAAAAAATGGGAGATTGTTAAGTACTTATTTAATGGACTCCCAAGAAAGCTACTAATGAGATAATTCGATAAGTCAAAGTAATAAAGCCGGTATATCTTTAGGCATACTATACTACAACTAAAACTATATATTAAAAAACTAAAATTTACAGTTTTATAGTTTTTTTTTGGGTCCGAATTCTTGGATTATTATAATTGTACCCGTTGTTTATTAATTGTTACTTGCTTTTACTTTAAATCACATATATTACATGTTTCTATGTAATTTAGATTAAAAATAAGCATTATAAGTTTTGTATTACAAAAATTATGTTTATGTTGGTAGATTGTCTTTACGCCTAGATATTGTAACTCATTGCTAAATAAGCTAAGGAATACATTTATAAGTAAAATCTAAGACAACTGTTTTTTGATTTTTTTAGTACGTAGTAACATTTATATAATTTGATTGAAACCACTTTAGTTAATTTTTTTTAATTAAGAGTTTTATCTACTGCAGTTCCAAAAAACATTACTAGGCCACTAAAGTTGGTTATTTCACTATTTAGTTTATACTCGGTTGAGGCAATTACATTGCGCACGCCGTGAAAGTTAGCAATCACTGATTTTGAAGTATTAATGAACAGATTATTTCTTCTACCAGATGTTAAATTGTTCAAACACAATAACTATGTTGTAATTTAAATTAATAATATTTTTAATACATACAATAATATTTGTGTCGCCCGCAAACATAAAGACTCTTTTTGTTTTTATGTTTTTATGTAAGTCGTAAATAAAAACTAAAAACAGCAAAGGTCTAGCTACACTTTCTTGAGAAACACCAAAGTCAACATTAAATTTATCAGATTTATTTTGCATGACTGATACCGCTAGTTTTCTTTCTTGCAAGTAACTTTTTACCCAGTTATCTATTTTTCCTCGTATGAGAAGACATATGTCTATAATATTCAACTTTGACAAAATAAATTTATATTTAAAAAAATCAAAGACTTTAGTTAAATTAAAAAAGATTGCAACTAAGAGTTTTTTATTGTTCAGTTTATCGTAAATATGTTACACCAATTCAGTTGTCAATTTTAGTGAATCTCGAAGCTTTGAAACCGTGTTGTTTTTAAAATATTGTATTTATTTAGAAAATTTGCAATTTTGTTTACAACAAAGCGCTTAATTATTTTAAGAAATATGCTTAGCAATGATATAAGCCTATAATTATTTAAATCGGTGTGGTTTATTTATAAGTTTATATATTATAATTGTAGGTTAGGTTAAGTTAGGTTTAAGTGGCAGCTAACGCTCACATTGGCTTCAGATGGGCCCGTTGTGTTACTACAGTACTTAAAAGTTCAACCCTCCTCAGGAGATTTTGTCAAACCATTTTGAGCCGTGAATGAACCTCATGAAAGTTTGCGCATCAAGTGATGCAAGATCAGAGAGGTCATTAAAGAAAGGTCGGCCTAATAAGAGCAATCGTGTTGCGGACAGAGAGGGGCATAGGCGTAAGTAATGCTGAACACTCTCCTCTTCCTCCTCGTCCAGGCAGCCTCTGCAGTAGTCCAGCTTTGCTATGCCTAGTCTCTCCGCGTGTTTTCCAATGGGACAGTGTTCCGTGATGACTCCCTCTGCCAGTCTGATATCGTTTCTTTTTAGAGAGACGATGTTGGTGCTTCTTTTCCTGTTTCGGTGAGGCTATACTTGCCTGGTTACGTTGCAGGAGTTTACATCCTTCCACCTTTGTTTCGCTAGGTTTGAGGTTATTACGGCTATGGTCTCTTTGCAAGAGGCAAATGAAATACCAATATCTCGTAGTACTTTGGTTGAGTGCAGGCTTGTGCCATTTTTTGCAATCTCATCCGCTTCTGTGTTACCTGGGATTTTGCTGTGGCTTGGTACCCACAGGAGTCTCAAATTTGTGTGTGATGCCAGCTCGTTCAGTTTTCTCCAACAGTCAGAGAGCACTCTTGAGTTGGTGCACACGCTAGTAATTGGCTATCGATGTAAATGTTGATTTGTGCACCAGGGTTTCCATTTACCACTCTGCTGCCTTTTTATTGCGGCTACCTCCGCCTGTAGAAAGCTGCAGTAGCATGGCGGGCGTAGGCTGATTCTGAGGTTGGGGTCGTTTGGAAAAACTCCGCAGCCCACTTTGTTCTCCTTTCGTGAGCCGTCTGTGTAGACTTGCGTGTGTCCTGCTGGTATACCTTTCTTCTCCATACACTCTTTTTTAGAGGGTATGTGGTACAGAGAATTATAAATGTAAGAGGCTGACATAATTTATTTACGCAAAATTTAATGACTTGGATTAGCGAGCATATGATGTTATCCACTTCAAAGTAAAATGACTTCTCAGACATACTTAAAGAGGTTCAAAAATGACTACTATTTTTTTTGCTTTATCACTATTTTTTTTTTGAACATGTAACTATAATAAATAAAAATGCAAGTAATAAAAAAGCGTAGCCCGGAGACAAGATGAAAAAAGAAGACTACAGCAGATATAAAGTTAAACAATCACAAAAACACTAAAGAACAAGGACACCGGTTAGATACAAACAAAAGAAACTGCAAAAAACACAAAAAATTAATAACATTTTATATAAAATATTAATGAAACAGTAATAAAGCATAAGCAAAAGCCTCGATACTCCAAAGGTAAAAAAAAACTAATTTATAAAAAAATTACTTTATTTATAAAAAAATTACTTTATATCGAATATTTTTTGTTAGTTCTAATCTATGTTTTTGGTGCAAATATATATAGATCTAGATTTTTTATTATACAAATCAAAACTTGTTTTGCATTTAAAATTATACAGTAATAATTGGTATATGTACAGACCCACTACTGTTAGATAGTTTGTCTTAAATACATTTCAACAAGAAGTTTTATATTGAATATCATACATAAATTTTATTGCAAATTTTTGTTGAATAACTGTTTATTTAAGTGTAAACTTTCTTCCCGCATAGTGTAACAAATTCAAGTAGTGATTAAAATGGTGAATAGTATATTATTTGTATAGGATGTACATCTATCATTCATACCAAAACTCTTAATTCATGTATTAAAAATTGAAATTTTGTTGATGTTTTTTATATTATTCTCACTAATTTAATTTGTATCTACAAAAATATTTACTATATTTACAAAGTTTAATTTTAGTGTCATTTAAAATTAAACAATTTAGAATAGCTATATTTGATTTTTTTGTTTTAAAAATGGAGCAGTTTGTTTTGTTCATATTTAATAACAATTTATTAAATTTAAACCAAGCTTTTAATTGAGATACATATATATTTTTTTTAGTTTTTAACATTTCAATGCTTTTACTTTATAACTTATAAATTATACTATCAGCATATTTGTTTTATTATGTACATTAATTTTTACAATATTTGCAAGACACTTCTTTGTAGAACAGCTATAGATAAATTAGTTTTTTTTTTAAGTTATAAATTTGACAGTCAGTGCCTAGTAGATTGAAAGATACCGGTTTACTTTGAAAACAGTGCTATCTTTCCGGCAGATCTACTCCTAGAGCAGAACAAGAAATAATAGAACGGATAGAGCATAATCCAGAGACGAGTGTGCGGAGAATATCAGCCAAAATAGGAATTGGTGCTACTTTTGTTTGAAAAACTCTCCACAAGCAGCTACTTTATCCATACCATGTACAACAAGTACAGGCTTTAAATTTAACTAATTATGAGGCGCGTTTGGTTTTTTGTTGCTGGTATCTACACAAGGTTTCTAAAGACCCGTATTTTTTTGCCAAAATTCTTTTAATGGATGAAGCTGGGTTTACACAAAATGAAGTTGTTAATTTTTATAATGCACATTGCACAAAAATTCTAATGCTGTAATTGAATGTAGACATCAGATATTTTTTTTTATTAAACATTTAGATTCTAGATCCTGTTGTTTTACCAAACCGATTAACAGGCGCTGCTTAACTCAACTTTTTGCAGAGCACAGTGTATGATTTTTTGGATGACATTTTATTGACCCACAAGTCACAAACGTGGTTTTAGCATGATGTGCTCCAATTTATTTTTTGATTGCCGTTAGAAAGCATTTAGACCAAACTTTTCCAAATAGGTGGGTAGAAAGAAGCGGACCAGTTTTATGGCCAGCTAGATTGCCTGATTTCTTCTTTAAAAATATTTGAAATTGTAAATGTATGCTTTAATAATAATAATACTTTATTCACGGTATATACAAAACCATTTACATCTACATCATTATATACATAAATAACGATGAATTACAAACAATATTACAATTACACAAAAATATTTAAAAGAATATTGAAAAATAAAAGCAAGGAAAAAAGTATACATAAATAAAAACAAAATATAAAATTATTCATCAACACATTTTAATTGACACTTAATACTACATTTTGAAACACAAAATAAATCAACATTATTAGGGAAACTATTTGAAATTCTACACATTCTACCAATTGGATTATTAAATCCATAATTGGCAGAATGTATAGATTTTCTAAATAATGGAGACTGTCTGGTTCGGCGATTATTGTTGGGGACTTGAAATGGAAGAGTTACTAGTAGCTCTTGGCAATCAATCTCAGACATCATTAGTCCCCGTAAAAATGATAAATCGGCTCTTTTGCGCCGAATTTTCAGCGGCGTAAGATTATATTGCAATGCAATGAGGTTAAAATCGTAATTTTCGGATAAAATTTGTACGATAATAAACGAGAAAATTTGTTTTGAATACGTTCTATATTGCATATATGAACGCTGTAGAATGGACACCAAACTGACGGAGCGTACTCTAAATGAAAACGTACCAAAGCGCAATAAAGTAATTTGAGTGTGCTAGGAGATAGGTCAGTAGACATTCTGTAAACAAATCTTAACATTTTCATAGCACGGTTGCACATATAGTTTATATGCTCAACAAAAGTTAGTTTTGAATCAAAAATTACGCCCAAATCTTTTATTTGTGTAACATGTTCCAAAACATTATTATCGATAGTATAGTCAAACGATACTTTACTTAAAGTTCTGTTGAATCTTATCGAAAAACATTTATTTGCGTTAAACAACAAGTTATTAATAAGACACCATGAATGAACAGAATCTAAATCATTTTGCAAACTAATGCAGTCCTCGATAGATGATATTCTTTTATAAATTTTAAGATCGTCAACAAATAAAAGATAAGACGAAGAATTAATAGAATAAACAAGATCATTAATAAAGAGTAAAAACAGAATTGGTCCACAATGAGATCCTTGAGGAACCCCAGACGGAACAACAATTGGTTGTGATAAAAAGTTATTAAATTTCACACACTGTGTACGATTTTCCAAAAAGCTCGACAACCACGCAACAACAGATTCATGAAAACCCAAAGCCCGAAGCTTAGCAATCAAAATACTATGATTAACGCGATCAAAAGCCTTTAAAAAATCTGTGTAAATAGAATCTACTTGAACTCTTGATTGAAGAGAATTCAAAAGTTAATTTTTGTAACAAAGAAGATTTGTAAGAGTAGAACGACCCTCGCGAAACCCATGTTGATGTTTTACTAAAATGCTTTTGCACATCCATTGTATTTGACCAGTTACAATTTGATCAAACAACTTAGGAATAGCAGACTGGATGCATATACCTCTATAATTAGTAATATCCTCCTTAGTTCTAGATTTATGTAAAGGCATAATGTAGCTTTGTTTCCAAACTGAAGGAAACTTGGCTTTATTAAGAGAAGCCTCAAAAAGTAAGTGCAATGGTATAGAAATTGAATAAATACATTGTTTTAACAGCATAGATGGAACACCGTCCGGTCCAGTGCTAAAGTTACATTTAAGGTTCTCAATCCCTTTAAATACATCCAACAATCTAATTGAAAATGATCGATGTAATACGTTTTTCTTAAAGTCAAACAAAGGAGTTGGATGAGTTTGTGTATCGTAAACAGAGGAAAAAATTCAGCAAAACTATTAACATAGTCATCTCCAATACAGCAAGTTTTTTGTTTATAATACATTGTAGCTGGAAAATCATTAGTTTTTCTAGAGTCGCTAACAAATTTCCAAAAATGTTTAGGGTTACTTTGAATGTTGTTTTCTGTTCGAGTAATATATTGCTTGTATAGACATGTACTGAGATTTTTACACGAAGTTCGAATTGATTGAAACTCGTTATAATCAGACAATAGTCTTGAAGATTTATAACGTTTATGAACAGTTTTTTTGAGTCTAGTAAGTGAAATCAATTCTTTATTAAACCAAACTGGAAAATTGTTTTCTCGCCATTGTTTTTTGAGAACAAAATAGTCAATAGCAAAATGCAACACAGAGTAAAATAAATTAACGCAATTATCAACATCACAATTATAAAAAAGGGCGGACCAATCAACATGCAACAAAAAATTATTGATTGCGTTAAAGTCGGCATATTTAAAATCATTAAAAACATAATTACACATTAAAATATCACAGCTAGTATCACATTTTACATCAATCACATAAGCAATATGATGTTGGCTAAGTTTTAACAAAACATCCACAGCTTTAACCTCAGAAATATCACAGATGTTAGAAAAACATAAATCTAAGAACACACCACCATCATTAGGTATAGAAATACATTGAGAAATCCCCAACAGTTGGAAACAAAATGAGCAGAATAAGTATCATTACAAATAACACTTATGCCTAACTCATCATTAACCCATACCGCTGCGGGTAGATTATAATCGCCTAGTGAAATTAGTTTACTGTCTGGATATTTGTCAGCGATAGATTCAACGGAATAACAATGATCTAAATATTTATCACATGCCAAGTTAAGTGGTAAGTAGACTGCACTGATAATATATGATACAAACTTAAACTTAACAATTACAAACAAATGTTCAACACTTAAAAATGTAGGTTGTAATAAAGTACAATTAAAACAAGTTTTAGTAGCAATTAAAACACCTCCTCCGTCAAGCTTAGGGCTTGTTAATGAAGAGCGATCACATCTAAACAAACTGTAACCAATTAATTGTAGCTCCGCATCGCTGATGTCCTGATTTAGCCAGGTTTCGGTCAGTACAATAATATCGTAGTTGGATACAGCTACAGCCAGCATAAGTTCTTTAAGTTTAGTTTTTATACCCCCGACATTCTGGTAATAGATGGAGATACCGCTGGTGTTTCTGGTGACGGGTTTAGATTTTTGGCTGGATCCAGATTTCAAAAATTTTTGACCGCTATATTTGTAGGCCAAAAATCTTTGCAAAGAATAGATCGAGCATGATTAGCTGGAACAGAAACTATAAAGCTGCTGTAGTTTCCAGATTTTACTTTTAACTCAACAACATCAACTGATATTGTAGAAAACTTAGATTTAATATGATTTACTATATCAGTTGTAGTTGTACGTAAGAAGTAGGCACATAAGCCTGCAGTTTGTCATTGGTTGGGCCACAACCAAAGATAGTTTGAGTTCTTGGCTGAGTTTTTTGATTAATTTTCCCCTTAACAACAGAGCTTGCCAAAGAAGAAAAAACTGCAGGTTTAATGAATTGTACCGTATCATTAGTGAGCGGCGCAGTAGTTGGAGCAGTTAGTTGTTTACTGCGAGCTTTGTATTGAAGAATAGTTTTATCTTTTTCGGTGATCTTCTCTTCAAAATAAGTAATTTTATCTAAGAGTAATTTATTGCTCGACCTCAACTCATTACATAAAACTTGGTAAAGAGTAATATTTTCTTTATAAAGTTTAGGAAGTTCGGAATCATCCAATTCAAATAAATTACCGCAATTACATTTCTTGTAACAAATAGCGCAACTGTTATGGAAGATAACGCCACAATTGCTACAGGTTACACCTGATTGTGCAACAGTTTTGCATTTACAGTTTAGGCCGGGCATAATAACAGATGCAGTTACAAAAACAAAAATGACTAGAGCAATAAATAAATAAAAACAGGAAAAGGTTGATACAAGGACACAATTCACACCGGTGCGGTCGATCACTGGTGACTGACTAAAAACAAATACAGGTAGACCACGGTAAAGTTACACAAGAGACAGCAGGATTATAAAAATTAATAATAAAATTACACTTTAAAAAATGGAAGTTACGCCACTAGTACGAATAGTTAAAATCACCGCCACGGGAAGCGCGACAAAACAGTAAGCGGGAAACTATAATTCTAGGTTAAATACATTTACAATAATAAAAATAATTAAACCAGTGAAGTTTTTTAAAATTGTAAAGATGACTGGTTGCTAATATAATTACCAGCCGGAATGACACGAACTTTAGAATTATAGGCACTAAATTCCACGCAAAACTGCACAAGTTAAAAATTGCTACTCCTGTAAATAGCTTCAAGGAAGTACAGTTAAAAATTAATGAAAAGTGCCAAAACCCAAGCCAAACAGGGGGTTTTAGAAAGAGTACGAATGTCCTTCAATCAAAAAAGTTGTGCCTGTTTGGAAATGGAAGGAGGGCACTTTGAACATCTTCTATAACTCTGTTTTTTGTAAAAATATATAAAAATAAATAATTTTTCATATTTCCAAAACCGTTGCATGTTTATTAAAACTTTTTGTTTGTTGTGGTTTGTACTACCACCCCCTTAAATATTTTACATTCTTTTTTGAACACACTGTATAATGTCAACATAAATGAATTTAAAAAAATACAGCGGTTTTACTTTAGTAATGATTTTGATATAGAATGATATAATAATTAATTTACTGCAAAAAACGTAACTTTAATGGCAAACAATTTAAAGAAGCGACTCGCAGCAAGAATATTAATCTTTGTCGCAATAAAATCGATATCACAGCGGCGCACGTTTAGATTTTACTCTAATGTTAAAAAACATAGGAGCAGATAAGAAAGTGGTATATTGTTGCATTGACGCCTTTGAAAGAGTTAACTGGTTGAGATATAATCCGTATTTTAACGACTTATTTAATATGTATATAAGTTAATAGGGTAAAATAGTAGGTATATTTTTTAAAAGCTAATATGTTGTCTATACCAAAACTGTTTTATTTTTAACTTTATTTGCAATCTGAAATACTTTACTTTCAATTACATCTTTAATAAATATATATTGAATTATCCAAGTGTACAATAAGATTGTCATAGTATAAATTATTTAGATGCTTTGTTAAATTTGCAGATATAATAGTAAAATAATTGGTTTTTCTTTAACTTATTTTGATGAGATTGTTACAGTACTTATTTAAATTGTTAAGTTAATACACAACATAAAAATATCTTTGAATTTTAAAACTACACTAGTTGAAACAATTACGTTAAAAACTAGATTTAAGCAGTTTTATGAAAATTGACTTTAAACATTTGTAGCTCATAAATATCATGAAATACTGAATTTGAAATTATATTCTATGTGTTAACAGTACGATTAAAAAAAAAATTAAGTTTTGGTCCGACATCTCTGAATTGTCAGTGAATATTTGTTAGAATTCTTAGTACTTGTCATTAAATAAAAATATGATTTATATTTTGTTTGACCAATAGCTAGCAATAGACACATTTCTCGGCACATTTGCATGCGGCAAGTAAAGTGGTACACTTACTAGTAACAAGCATTTTTACGACCTACATCATAAACGTCTACGCCAATCAAATGATTTATCTGTTGACCTGGTCTGTCAGCTTGTTTATGGACGTTTTTTCTTGACGAATTGGCGTGGCTTTTGGCTTTCTGGAAAGTTCAAAAAAATCACAAGCTATGCCAACTGTACGGATTTTCTATCACTTTGGCTCGCCGCATGCAAAAGTGCCAAAAAATGTGTTTGTCTAACTTTTAATGTGGCGTGCAAGTTGCGATATATTGCCTCATATGCATGGCTCGTGATATGACACGCTAAGTTAGCAATACATGCACAAATTTTCTATCACTTTGGCTTGCTTGATGCAAATGTGCCAAAAATGTGTCCGTCTATAGCTAGCTATAGATATGTATAGAAATATTTATAGAAAATGAGACCTGCAACTTTACGCTGGTGTCAGTTATTAGTCAATTTTGAGTCAGCAATAATACAAATAATTTGTTTTTTAATAGAATTTAGAAGGTTTGGATGCTCTTCCCTATACTTTAGAATAATATTCAATACAAGGACAATTATAAATAAAAACTACATCTACATCTATTAAAAAATTCTACTTTTCTAGATATTTTTAAAGCAAAAATGACTTATTATATATCATTGTAATGTGATCTTTGGACTAATAATATTATTATTATTATTTTTAGTAATTGATTGTATTCTTTTTCAAATCTTTGTACATTGGCTCAAACCAAAAATGTCTTGAAAAGATTGTAGTTAAGTTGTTTTTGACGGTTTTTAGTTTGTATGATTTGTTTTTTTGTCGGTTTATTTGGCATTATACGCTCATCTAGAAAATATTCATTATACAACGTTAAATAGATTTTTAAAAACTTTTCCTAAATAATTTTGACTTAAGTTTACGTATATTGTAAATTGTATGCCATTTTAAGTTTTTTAATGAATTTAAAAATAGTTTTGTTATATCAAATAAATAAATAGTTTTAAAAGGATGTTGAATGTTAATTGTATCTGTTTTAAAATTAATTAACTGTAAATTAGCATTACGCTTTCTTAGTAATTGTACCCAAATTTTCTAATTTAAAAGTACATTGCATTTCTGTCATTTCATTTTAATCTACAATATGCATAGAAATTCTAACAATTATTCACTGACATTTTAAAATGTATGACTAAAGCATATAAAACCATATACACGTTTTACTTTTTTCATTAAAAATGTTGCATATATTGTATAATACAATATATTATAATAATTATAATTTTGAACATTTATCGAAGTAAATTATTAAGTTAATAAAATTATTAAAATTTAACAACCCCAGTGAGGGTAATAACTTAATGACGATTCATAACCATAAATCTTTATTTTCACAATCAAAATATTTGCGTGAGCGTTATTGAATTATGATTTTTTTCAATGTTGTTAACTTAATAATTGTTTTTGAGTTTATCATTTTAATTATGTGTTTATAGAATAAACATAACTGAATAATTTTTAAAAATTATTTAAAAATATTGATAGAGTCTGATTGTGCAAGTGCAAGTTTAACATTGTAGTTGTAAATTTAAGTATGTGAAGTTAAAAATGCAAGTAATAGTTTAAAGTGTAAATGGGTTTTATCTGTGCAGTAAGTTTAAATTTATAAGTATTTGAAAGTCCAATTGCTAGTAAATATATTATCTTGAGTAGGTGTAATTAAGTATGAGTAAATGAACGAATGGTAGAAAAATTCTTCATTTTAATTACGGTTGTTTGCTGTATTAAAATTAACAGAGGCTTTGTTAATTACAGTTATAAAGTTATATCTAATAGCGGCAACACAGGTATTACGTTTATAAAAATATGTTTATAGTTTTATAATATTTAATAAACATAAGTTTATTAGAACAAACCGATTAGAGTGACATAGTAAAAATAATAAAATTTATAATGGCTGCAACACAATTACGACTTTTATGATCATATTTTTAGAATTTCATAAACAAAGATTTACAATACAAACTACAACACAATTATAACTTATAATTTATGGCGGTATTTTTAGACTTTTATGAAAGTAAACCGATTACAGTGATAATGTCAGAATACTAGAATTTATAATACTGACCAAACAATTATAACATTTTTTACAATATGTTTTTTTTGTCAAGTAATTTTTATTTTTATAAAATATAGTAATTAGGTGTTTTTGAGTACCAAAATTATAATAATATCTATATTTTTTTAAGATTGTTTTAAATAATTTAATAAACATGGGTTTTAATTATATAATTATAATTATATTTTATATATAATTATTTATGACAAAATTTTTATATTATTCTGAAATTTAGTAAACAATAGTTTTTTAATATGCAAGTGGTGATATCAGAATACCATAATCTATAATGACAGTTACATAATTATAACATTTGTAATAAATTTGTTTTGCACTGACATTAAGATCTAAAAAACGTTTTTCTGTAGTTTAAGCTCAGAAAATATACCCGCCGCATTTTTTTAGAAATGAGGATTTTGCAGGCCAAATTAAAAATTGATGGTGAGCCAGATTTGATCCGTAGTTTGCCAACCCCTGTTTCAGAGGATTGCAAAAAAAATTAGTATTTATTTTTTCAATCGGTAAACATTAATAGAATTGTTCAGTTAATAATTCTATTCGACAAATTGTAGTGGGATCAGAAAATGCATTGAAAAGTGCAAATGAGTTTGACTTTTGTTACACCATTCAAAATGGTTCAACAAAATTTAAATTATCAATTAATATTTAAATTAAGTAAAAAAATAGTCTGATTGATCTGTGAACATGGAAAATATGTCTAGCATTTAATTGACGTTGTTTATAATATATAAATTTAAAAAAATGTAAAATATTAGATTCCAACTATTTTGCTTTATTTGTTTTTGCTGCCACTTTGCTTGTGATAATTATTTTCAGTTTTATCATTGTTGTGGTTGTCATCATTATCATCGTTAGTACTATTATGACTTTTGCCTGCACACTCGTAAAAAACCAAACTGAGAAGTTACAAAATACTTGTTAGAATTATTCTAAATTTCAATGTAAAAGAAATATTTACCTTCTTTATCTAGTAGGCAGTTAATATTTTTCAAACTAATGGAGCTTTTGTCAATCTTTTTTCAGCCATTACCAATAAGTTATAAAATTGTTGGATATTTTTTACGAATCCTTTAAAAGCTGCTAGCGCAATTTGGATTTGCAAGGTAGAAAAGTATAGTCTTCAAAATAATTAGTGTTTAGCTGAAGAGTACCAAAATTTGTCAAGCGCTTGTGAGACAATTGTCTGAAGAGAGAACAATTTCATTTGGAAGCGTGTTTTGTAGTGTTTGTTTCGTTTCTGTTACTACTACTTAATTTAACATTATTATTTATGTATGCAATAAAAATAATTATTAATTTTAATAAGAAATAAGTAATAATGTATAATGCATATAATACATATATTTATAATTTGTTAATTTAATTTATTAAATATTCCGTCCAATTCTTTATGGATATTGATCGGTGAGATAGCTCAGTTATAAAACGTTAGCGTAGCACGTTAACATACAGTTCTTTTTCCTGAGGCACGCCAAAAAACAAAACAACAAAAACAATATACGACTACCAAAACGCAGACTAGGCCAGTTTTTGGATATTATTTGACACAAAACTTTTAATAAACAATGACATTAAATTGACTGACAAACTTGACGCTGAAACGGTTAAAGTGACCAAAGCATTTCAAAGTGCCAGAGATCTCTTGTAAAGTTTTACAACTTCTAAACGAGAGAAACCGTACCAGACAGACATGGCAACGGACAAAATTCCAGCAGGCAAACAGAATCTTAACGAACTTAATAAACTTATTAAGGTGACGTTAACAGAAATAACAACAACAGATGCACAAATAAATTACAGAACCTTTCCACAAAAGACAACTCTCAATAAGCAGGACCCAATGCCGCCTTTAAACACGGAGGCAAGATTGTCATGTCCGATTACAACAAGGCCGAAGCTCTTGCTGAAGTGTTCAGAGAGGTACACAGACTAAACGCCACTAACATCAACAAACACAGACTGATTAAAGAGACTGTTCAGCAATATCTAAATGATGTGACCGTTGACAGTCATTACAAACAATTGACTAGTTTTAGGGAAATCCGTTAACTTACGTAAAGCACTTGGATAAAAAAGCCCATAGTACAGCTGACACATATCATCAATAACATGCTAAAATATCTCGAGAGATGTCAGATCAAGCTAAACGCTGCCAAAGCAAAAGTTATCACATTTTCTTAAAAATTTACCGATACAACAGTGTTTGTACCTCTGAAACTGCATGAAAGCGCTGTGACAGAGTCAAAAAGCGTTTAAATATCTAGGAGTTAAGTTAGACAAAAGACTAACGTACAAAGACCATATAAACAGCACACTGGTAAAATGCTACAAAGCACTTAGAACTTTCTACCCGCTGATGAGCAAAACCAGTAAGCTCAATTACACAAATAAACAACTGGTTTACACTGCACTTATCAAACCGATAATGACTTATGCAGCACCAATCAGGTGCGGTGCTGCAAAGACCTACATTAGAAAACTATAAGTTTACCAGAATAAACTTTTGAGACTAATTTTGAACAAAAACAGATACACAAAAATTGATAACCTTTATGACACTTCCAACATACCAAAAATTAGTGACTACATAAATACACAGTAATAATATTATCTCACACAATTGCAACATTACCAAATAACAAAGACAATCACCAACAGACGCTCATCAATCATTAACCCAAAGCACATGCTGCCAATTTTCAACCAGCCTTTGTAAAGAAGACAAATCACTATTTTTGAAAACAGGGATTTCAAAGCTTTCCCTGTATAATAAATGTAAATTTGTAATATATGTCATTATTCTAAATTGAAATGTAAATAGACTTTTTCTTTGGTTATTTTATTATATGTATATGTAAATATTAGGTTATACAAGAATGCCCCAAATTCTGGGTTGGAGTCATGTTGTTTATTGTTTTCATTAATGTTAATTTGTTTTTTCCTGTAAATATGTGCATATTATAAAATAAAGAATTTTTAAATTGCAAATTGCAAAGCACGCTAACAGTGCGGGGTTCGATTCCCTAATTTAAATAAAATAATATTTTGCTTTTTATTTGATTTGGATAGAACCTAATAAGCCGTTGATCTCATCAACCTCCTTCAAACAAGTTGTTAGACTTCTGAGGTGATTGAAAATAGCTGTAAAACGCGCAATAAAAAAGATATTCCTGGATAGTAATCTAGTTGTCAAGCAAGATAGGTAATAAGATAAAAAAAATTGTAATTTTTTTTTTAAATATACAAAATATTTTATTTTAATTTTGTTTTTAAATTTTGAAATTGTTTTTAACAACAGCATCTATTTTTCTACTTTCAATTTCTTGCAATTAAGAACCAATTTGTTTCTTTTACAAATACTTTTGTCACTATGGTACAATGATAGAGAAACAGGTGTGAAAGAATAAATAAGAACTTTTTAATGTCATTTTTTTTGTAAAAAAAATTCTAATAAATCTTTCTATTTTCCGTCTTTTTTATAGAACTCGTGAATGTTTCAATTTTATCGGCACACTCGGAAATGTAGTTTTGACATAGTTTGGACCCAATTGACTTAACGTTAATCAAACATAATAATTCATTATATAAATTTGTTCTAAAAAGATTAAGGTTTTTTATTAATTCTATTAATAGATTTTTAAGTACTTTTTTTTATCCGATTTGACTTCAGTTTTGATATATTATATATTTGGTTTAATTTGTCTTTTTCTAAAATATGTGAGATTATTGTTGCTTTTGTACCAATTTTGACAACGTTGATAACTTTAGTTAATTTGTTAACAGCTTCAGCTTTATTTGTTTGTTTTAAAGTAAAGTTAATCTGCTGCTTTGATAACGGTTTCTCAGTTATTTTTACACAAATCAATCTTTTTTACTTTTTTTATTAATCTGGGTTAATTTTTATCAGTTTGCAAAATTATCGTAATATTTTACTAACCACCAAAAACAATTTAGTTAGTTGAAAACAAAAAATAAGTTTAAAATATTTAACAATACATATTTAAATAAATTAAAACCAACTGTTCAAATAATACTGTTTAGAAGTAAATATTAATAAATAATATTAATATAGGTCATATAGTATCAAGCTGCTACTTCATATTCACTAATCATTTTTTGCACCTCGTATTTTTCAGTTTTTTATTGGAGCATGGTGAACATAATGTTTTATATTCTTGTAAATATTCTTTCAATTCTAAACTGATTTTAAATTTAATGGGTTTAACAAACTGTTGAAAAAGTAAAATTTGATGTATTAACGCCATCATAAGATGCAGTTTTTTTTCTGTTGAAGTGCTTTTGAGTGAAAATTTTGCTATACATCATAATTTTGGCTTACAATTATTAATAAATTTTATGACTGTTTTGAAATACGTCATTATAACAAAAAAACCTAAATGTATAAAACTATTTTTAAATGTTGGCCTTATACTTGCTTAAATTTGTAGTACTGTAACAATTGCTAAATAATACGTCATTTGCATATACATTTTCTTAATTTTATCTGGTATTTTTGTTGCTTTGGACCATAGTCTCTAATACAATCAATGTGATTGTTGGCAACAAATTTATTGTTGATAAGTATGAAATTTTTTGCTTTGATGATCTATTCTTATAAGTTAATCTATTGAAATCTACACATAAGCGTATTTGAATTGCGTATATTTAGGGTATGCAATACTATCTAAACTGTATTTGTTTGTTGAAACAATTGTATAAAATTAGGTATTGAATTGCGAGATCAGTTTTTTTTTTAATTTTATTGTTTTAAATACCAGGTTTGTCATTATTAAGTTTGACAATATTGTTAAAAACTAATTTTTTTTAACATTTGTTGCACTAACATCAATATTTAAAAATAAAAATAATAATTATAAAGATAATTTCTTTTAGTAAAAGTTCCGACAAATCTTTCCGTAAATTTGGTATTTGTTTGATACCAACTGGTAAAACCAGCGTTCTGCTTGTCAAAACAAAAATTTCTTTTGTGTCTACCTTTTCAATGACCGTGTAGATACAGCATTTACCAAACTTGTTAATGAGATTAACGACCTATTGTTAATCAAGTTTTTTAGTGCCATGCCTAGAGTAATGTGCTTTAATGGCATAATTTTGACTACTACTACTAAATAAAATTTTATAAAAACTAAACACTGTTTTTAGTGTTGTAATTTTTTTTATAAAGTCATTAACCGTAATCTTTTTTAGAGAATGATTTGTTTGATATTTAAAACATACGGAAGTAAACAAAACGGTTCCTCGCCGTTTTTTGATGGTAAAAGAGGATATAAAAAAATACAAAACTGGTTTGGCACAGAAATTGTTAGAAAAAAATAAAGGTATGAAGATCTTTAGAAAACAAACCAACACAAGAAAAGAAATAATAAAAATTAAGAATAAAGTAGGCCTCACGGTGAATAATAGAAACAAAATACTAAAAGTCACAGAAGCGTTTTATGAAGATATACAAATCAAAAATTAATAATGACATCAAAAAACAAAAACAAAAAAGAAACGTTATAAATGTGAAAATAGGAAGTGCTCTAAAGAATATGAAGAACGGCAAAGCAGCAGGGAAAGATAAAATTATAGCAAAAATGATGAAACACGGAGAAGAATCTTAGAAGATGTAGCAAAGCTATTTAATCAACGTCTAGAACATAGGGAGATAAAGAAAGTCTGGAAAACTACAGACATATTAGTTTGTTATTTCAGGTGTACAAACTTTTTTCAAAAATTATCACCGATCGATTAATTAATAACCGAAAGAACAAACCGGCTTTAGAAAACATTTCAGTTCCATAGAATATTTACAAACTATGAAGATTGTAATTAAAAAGGTAACAGAGTACAAGATCCCCTATGGATAGCGTTTGTAGGTTATAAAAAAAATCTTTGATACGGTAGAATTGTGGGCAATCATACAATCTTTAAAAAACGCAAGATATACATAAGAACGCAACGCTTTAGATAAAAATGCACAAGAACACTAAAAAGGTCACAATAGAAAAAGAAGTAAGACAAGGCGACTCAATCTCACCTAAGCTATTAACATTGGTATTAGAAGACGCATTCAAATTTATAGACTGGGGTAAAAGAAGCATAATGATCTGTGGGTAAATGCTCCAACATCTAAGATTTGCAGACGATATTGTAATATTTGCAAAGACTAAGGAAGAATTACTGAATATGCTAAACGAGATGCATCCAGTTTTGCGAAGAGTGAGACTAGAGATCAACAGTAAAACTCAGTTTATGACAAATTTAAACAATGAAAATATCACCATGGAAATGGACAATTAAGAGATCCGCAAGGTAGAAAAATACAACTATTTTGGTCAAATAGCAATAAAATAGGCAAACCAAGAAATAGAGATAGACAGGAGGATAAAACTGGGCTGAATCGCATACAGCAAACTAAAAAATGCACTAGGACATACCACTTAGTTTCAAACCACAGCTCTATGACCAGTGCATATAGTGCTGAGACCTGGGTATTTACAGAAATAATTCTAAATAAGTTGTTCGTTCATCAGAGCAATAAAGATTAGAATACTGGGAATAACACTGAAAGATTGTAAAACGAACACCTGAATAAGACAAAAAACAAAAGTACATGCCATAGTCACATGATTAGCAAAGATAAAGTAGGGATGTGCTGGACATGTAGCTAGAAAACAAAATAAATAGTGGTAAAGTCTTAAGATGGAAGCCATAGGGAGATAACAGAGAAAAAAGACAACCACAAATGAGATGGGTTGATGACTTTAAAAGAGCAGCGGGTCTGAACTGGTTTATGGTCGCACAGGATTGACAGGTTAAGAGAAGTCAAAGGGAGGTTTATATTCAAAGAATAGAAAATAGCTGACTAAAGAAGAAGAAGAAGAAGGTTAAAATTTTATGCAAAATAATTGTTGTTCTCTCAATAATGTTAATATTTTTAAGTTTGATAAAATTATTTTCTGCTCTTGGTTGGCTTGACAATTTTTTTATTATAATTTTTTTTAACTATTTTTTTGGAGTTATTTATAAGCAATTTTATTTTTTATTCTGATTCTTGTGTCATTTTTTTTACAAGGTAGAGCAGATACACATGTGTATTTTTTTTTACAGTTGTAGTAAAATATAGGGTGATAATTAATGCCGAAGCTATATTACACAAGGAGATTTTTTGTTTGATTCTAAAACAAAAACATATTCAAAACCTGAAAGGTAGTAACACAAGCGCAAGCTGTATAGTATTGGTCCTTGTACCAAAAAAAGAACCTAACAGATTCTTAGATACTACTTGTACGTAAATAACATTGTATACAGTACAGTAATTATTATAAACAATGTTAACACTGTTAACTCGTTTTATTTTTAGGTGGAAATAATTTCTTAAGTATCAAATTAAACTTTGTTACTTATCAAATTAGAAATTTAGAAAAGAATACAAAGTATATAATTATTATCAAAGAAATAATAGTTATTAAGAAAAAAAGTAAATAGAAAATGATTTTGTTTATTATTTAAACTTGTGCAGTTTTAAATAATAATAATAATAACAATAATATTAACATTCTTTATTTTATACAAAGCTGCAAAATACATAAAGCGTACAACAAATATAAAACAGTTTAAACCTAATTTATACAATACATATAAACTATACTTAGTGCAAAAGATCCACAGAATATGGCTAAATGGTACAGAATAAATTACAAATTTCTTTTTTATACAATTTGTAGTTAGAGATGTTTTTTATGGCAGATAGAATCTTATTATAAAATTTAAGACACATGCTTTTTTAAAAAATGATAAAATATGCCTGGGAAACATATAATATGCCTAGTACTGTAGTTGTGATTAAAGTTATGATTGTCAAAATAATAAGGGTGTTTTTAAAGAAACAGTAAGCATTTTTTAGAATATATTGCAACAACTGTTAAAAAATTATGTTTTTGAAATAATTTTCTGCATGATTCTCTGGCACTCATGCCAAGCATATTTCTTAACGCGCGTTTTTTGCAAACTCAGTACTTAATTTAATTTGGTGCAGCTACCCTAACATATTATACCAAATTGCACAATTGACACAAAGTTTGAGAAGTATACCATTTTTGTTGTTTTAATATCACAATTATTTTTAAAACTAAGAGCATATAGCAGATGCTGCTGAGTTTACTGCAAACATATTCTACATCTATTTCAATTTGTAATCTATAATTATTGCTAGTCAATTAGAATATACAGTAAAATTAAATTTTCAGCTAGATAATATTATTTCAGATGGAGTATTTAGTGAATTGTTGATTTTAAATAATATGCACTAAGATTTTACTTTCATAAATCAAATCAGTCTATTTGTAGCATACTAATTGCAAACGTATTGCACAAGATCCATTCAATATTAATTAAATTAAATTAGTTTCTCCAATAAGTAAGTTTGTGTCATCATCATTGATGTTTGTGGGTGTGGATGGCCTGACTACTCTTGGATAATCAAAGATAACGCAATGTACTAATATCAGATATATTGGAATACGACTGAATACAACATATGACATATCTACATATGACACTTGACATTTATTAATGTGTGTTTACATGGTGCAGGTTGCGGTGAATCCACATCACTCCCCCGGAACGCAAGCCCAGATTTCGTTCTGAAATCGGCTTGTTTCTCCTTGTTTACCGCTTTGGTTAGATAGTCCGCTATCATGTCGTTGGTAGGAAGATGAATCAATTTAACATGGTTTTTGTCAACCTTTTCCTTGACATGATGATACTTGATGTCGATGTGTTTCGATCTCTGCTTAATTGCTTCGGATTTGGCCATGCTGATCGTTGACTTATTATCGCAGAAAACAGGTGTTAATTTCATTTCTTTCGGCATGATCTCCTTCAGTAAGAGTTTCACCCAGGTCAACTCTTCTACGGCTGCTGAGAGTGCCATGTATTCGGCCTCTGCTGTGGAAAGAGCGACTGTCTTTTGTAGACGGCTTTTCCAGTATATTGCACCGCTTTGCAGCGTCACTATGTATCCTGTCACTGATCTGCGAGTGGATGGGTCGTTTGCCCAATCAGCGTCTGAATATGCTTTTAGGTCGATATCTTTGTTTTCTCCATTTCTCTTGAAGAGTAGGTTTATCTGCGTTGCCCCCTTTAGATATTTGTAGATCCTTTTGACGGCGTTTAGGTGACATTCAAGTGGTTTCTTGGCGAATCGGCTCAAGAAAGTTGTAGCGTATGATATGTCCGGTCTGGTAATACATGCGAGGTACATCAAACAACCAATCATTTCTTGGTATAGCTGAATGTCTGCTTTCTTGGTAGATGTCTCGTCAAACTGTGTTCCTACTGGCATTGAAGTCTTCACTGGATTACAATCCGATAATCCGAAACGCTGTAGGATAGTGTTTATGTAGTCAGACTGATTGTTCCAGTCCTTGCATTCTTCATTATTGTTATGCCAAGGATTTTTTTTACTACTCCAAGATCCTTGATTTTAAATGCTTGCGTCAATTTTGACTTGCATTCTTGGATGTGATTCTCGTTTTTACAGAATATTAAAATGTCATCTACATATGTTATAATTATGACGATCTCATTTTTTGTGGTTTGGTAATAAAAACATGGGTCGGCAAAGCTTCGTTTGTAGCCCATTTTGGTTAGCTCATCATTATGTTTGATATTCCACTCACGCCCCCCTTGCTTTAAACCATAAATTGTCTTTTTAAGTTTGCATACATTTTCCTTCTCATTTTCATTTACGAACCCTTCTGGTTGTGCATGTATATTTTGTCGTGTAAGTTGCCTTGCAGATATGCCGTTTTGACGTCTATTTGATGAATCTTGAAGTCCATTTTTGCAGCGAGTGCAAACAATATTCGTATAGTTTCGTGTCGAATCACAGGTGAGTATGTTTCCATGTAGTTTATGCCCTGAACCTGTGAGCAACCTTTCGCTACTAGTCTCGCTTTGAACTTATCTGGCTTTTGTTTGTAAACCCATTAACAGTTCAAGATTTTAGCGTTCTTTGGCTTATCTACTAGTGTCCAAGTTTCGTTATTGTTCTGTGCTTGCATTTCATTTCGCATTGCTTGATGCCATTCATTTTTGTTCTCCCCTTCCAATGCTTCTTTGTAGGTGAGCGGTTTTTCCGTCGATAAATCACACGTGTACTCCGGCTATTTTTTTGGACATGGTTTCCTTGTTGATCTCCTTAATGCGATTTACTTTTTATCAGCTTCCTCGCTGGAGGATTCTTCTTCACTTGGGACGAAATCGGAGTTTTCCTTTTCTTGTAATGTGTCCTCTTCAAATACTTCAATGGAATCGTCTTGATTTACATCATTTTGCTCTTGCTCGACTTCTTCATTTATTATTATTTCTTCTTGGGACGGTACAATTTCTTCTGGGAGGAAGTTCATGTCAATAACATGAGTTGGTACATCATTAGTGTCATTAAAATCACCCTTACTACAATTTCCAAAATCTCCTTCTAAAAATCTGACATCTCTACTTACGACGATGCGTTTTTCTTTTATCATCCAAACGCGGTAAGCTTTGCTTTCTTCGCTATAACCAACGAACCAGATCTCGTATAGTGTCTTATTGATACTTCTTGATATGCACCTATTTCGAGTATAATTAGCTGTTGCTACAGCTTCACCCCAAAAGCTTGGTTGGCATTTTGCTTCAATTAGCATGCACCTTGCTGTCTCTATCTGTGTGCGGTTTTTACGCTCCGCAGTGCCGTTTTGTTGCGGCGTATATAGTGCGCTCAGCCTTCGTTGAATGCCATGAGCTTTCAAATAATCATTTGATCGGTTATCAACGAATTCTAGGCCGTTGTCAGACTGCAGATATTTTAATTTTTGCCCGGTATGTCTCTCTGCCATTTTGTGGTAATTCACAAAAGCCTCGAAAGCGTCAGACTTTTTCTTCAGCATGTTTACAATAGTATAACGCGATTTTGTATCGGTAAACGTAATGACGTAAAGAGCTCTTCCATTCGAAGCTACTGGCATCGGCCCGCACAAGTCTGTGTGAACTATCTCTATCAATTCGTTTCCTCTGGTGTCACTTGATTTTGGGAATTTGGTTCGAGCCATTTTACCTTGTGGACATATTTCGCAGTTGATTTCAGTTTTCAAATTCTTCGGCAACGGATTCATTCCAAGTACGGAATTCTTTTGAATCATTTCACATAAGCTTTTAGCATTTAGATGACCAAGTCTAGAATGCCACAGATGAAAGACTTTATTTTCTTGCCTTGTGTTGCATAAGTTGGCTTGTTCGTTGCATTTTGCTTGTTTGACTACATAAAGATTGTTTTCCTGGATTGCAATTGTAGTTGGAATGTTCTTCTCATTGCGAATTATTGCTTTCTCTCGGTCGAATGTAACAATGTAACCATTTTCGGTTATTTTTCCAACGGACATTAGGTTCAGTTCTAAGTTTGGAACGTACAATGTTTGTGATAGGTCACATCTCCTTGTATAATTCTCAACTTCAACATCTAATTTGACAGATCCTGTTCCAACAGATAAAGAGTTTGTGTGGTTAGCCATGTTTACCCGTGTCTCAGATGGATTTAGGTTTGTAAATTTGTCTTTGTCATTGCACATGTGTGATGTACAACCACTATCAAGTAACCACTTGTCCTTTTTTTCTTGCGCTAGTGTGCATATTTCAGATGCAAAGTAGGATTCTTGATTATCCTTATTGAACCAGCAATCAGCTATTTGATGTCCATTACGTTTGCATATTGTGCACCTAGGTGGTTTTTTACTGTTACCTTGTGTTGGCTGTTTCTGTTTCAGCTGTTGATTGAATTGTTTCTTGAATGGTCTCTTCTGTTTCCAGGCTGCCAATGCTGCATCACTTGTGTAATGCCCTTGCCTGCTATGCCTAGATTCACTCTCTTTCAGTATTTTCACGCGTAGATTTTCTATCGTGGGAAGTTCATCTCTGCTTTCGATTGCGACGCGGAAATTGTCGTATGATTCTGGTAGACTGTAGAGAAGTATAATTGTGAGCAGGTCCTCATTAATTTCGAGTTCCATATCTCGGAGTTTGTCCACAGTTCCTTCCAGCTTCTCTAGATGAGCATGGGTGTCCTGGCCTTCTTTCATCTTCGTGAAGAGTAGCTGCTTCAGTAGATTTGTCTTTTTGGCAGGACCCTTTGACTCATGGATTGTGGCTAGCTTTTGCCACACATCCCTGGAAGTTTTGCAGTATTTTACTTCACGCAACGCTGATACTTCAATTGATAGTATGAGGTCAGACTTAGCTGTTTGGTCATTGTGATCCCACGACGCGGCCTCTGCTACTTCGGTAGGTTTTGCTGGGTCTGCTTCTGGTCTTCTCTTTGAACCGTTCACATATTCCCATCCTCCGGTTTTGATTAGCAATGCCTGTGCCTGAATTTTCCAGGTGTCGTAATTGGATTTGTTCAATGGCTGGATCCTCGTAGTTGCGTTCATGGTTATTCCAATCCTATCGCACTTTCTTGCTTAATATTTGCATCTATCTGTTTATTAACTCTTCTAGGCCCATAACCTGATGTTTGTGGGTGTGGATGGCCTGACTACTCTTGGATAATCAAAGATAACGCAATGTACTAATAACAGATATATTGGAATAAGACTGAATACAACATATGACATATCTACATATGACACTTGACATTTATTAATGTGTGTTTACATGGTGCAGGTTGCGGTGAATCTACAACAATCATAGTTAACAATATTAAAATGTTTGTTACTGTTTATCATTATAAAAAATAAGTAATTTATAAACACATTATATAAGATTTAAACCACTCCAGAGCTACTTCTCTTACACCATAGTTTTTTTTAAATTTTAATAACAAAATATTGTGATTAATGCAGTCGAATGCTTTCGACAGGTCAAAATATATATATATTCTGTTATTAAGTTTGTATATTCAAATATAGCAGTATTTATAGTTTTACCTTTTATAAAGCAATGTTGGTATTGACTAAACAAGTTATTTAAAAAAAAATCAGTTAGTCTAGATGCCATTGCACTTTTGAATATCTTAGTGAAAGACGAAAACAAACTAATTGGCTTGTAGTTATTGGAACTTTCTTTTTTTTAATTTGGTTTTACTATAGCAATTTTAAGTTTTGACGGAAATACAGCCTGCTCAAATGACGCATTTATTAAGTGACAAATTGAAACAATAATACACTCTTTGGCTCTTTTTATTATTGTAATTGGCACTTTATCAATTCCGCTTGACAATTTATTTTTAAAATTTGCAATGACATTTTCTGTTGTAGGTGTAAGAAAAAATGAATATTGATGAGCAAGTAAACTACAATTATAGTTGTCATCATCTAAGTCTAGGCTATTCAAAAGTGTAGAGGCTGTGCTGACAAATAAATTGTTAAATTCATTAGCTGACAATTTTGCATCAATGTCATTGTTGCTATTGTTATTTTCATTACTAAGTTCCCTTACTATATCCTATGACGTTTTTGTTATGTTTGCTGACTGCTCTAGTCAATGATTGTAGTGATTAGTACAGCATTTTTATTATTTAATATTGTATTGTTCTCTACAATATTTGAGTACTTGTTTATACTCAGGGTCATAGGTGGCTACAATTTCATACAGTAACCTATTATCCTTGTGGTATGAAATTATAGAACTGTTAAACTATAATTGAGTTTTTGACTTTGTTTTACTGCAACAACGCTCAACCGGAAAAAATAAATCAAAATAATATGGAAAAATATGTATGAAATTATTGTAAAATATTAAATACCACTACTTTTGACTATCAAACAGTGAGAAAATATTTTTGATTGATTTTGTATATTTTTTTTAAATTTTGTAACATAGTTTTAACATAACAAAATACTAAACTTCTAATAAAGCACCCAATAAACTATTATATACAATAACCTAACTTTTAATTTAATTTAAACTAGTTTATTTATAACAGATAACTAAAAAAAAATGACTACTATGACTATGGTTATTAATTTATTATCACTACAGATTCAATAATAATTCTTTGTAGTAAGATTTTTGAATGTAAAATTGTTTGTACAACTGTATTCAAAATATTTTATTTATAGTGATGTTGACTAACATAGTTTTGTCTTTAATGTGAAAAAAAACAACTTATAATTGATTCTTGTTTTAGAGTTAATAAAACCAAAGTTTATAAAGCAATATTTTTGCACGTAGCATGTCAATTCTTCCCTAAGGGGTTAATCAATATTCAAGCTTATTCTTAATGGATTGGTTATCTTAATTTTATCAATATAGAAAGAATACAATATTATATTATACATTAATGTTATATGTTAATCAATATTTAAAAGATTTAATAATATTACGGATCAATTAAAAAATACTGTTTATATTATTCTATTAATTAAATCTAAATCTAAATACAAAATAAATAATAATTACAAAAAGGCAATTTTTAATTTGTTTTTATAACAAAAAAATGTATTACGTTTGAACTTGCTTATCTTTACAAATACACTGTATCTGAACACAGGTATACCATTAAAATTGTACAGATTATTATGTTTAAAATTAAATAAAATAATACTTAACAAATTTAATATATTACGACAAACCGTTACTTATTTGAAAAACATTTTTATATTGTCAACATATAACCAAAAATTAAAAAATGTTACTCACTTTATTAATAACTAATATACACAAAATGGGCGTACTTAATAATCTTTGTAGAATTTTAATTTAGTAGCTTTGAGTAATCTTTTAGGTTAGGTTATATTTTTAATATTAAATTATATTTTTATATGCTTTTTATTTTGTTTATTAGCAGGAGTTTCCGCGCAGTGAGAGAAAAAGGAACCTATAGCCAGTATAGAAGATGCATAATGTAAAAAAGGGAAACAATACACTGGGTGACAAACTGTTTACAATATAAATATGTTTATTCTTCGGTAGCGCCGGTTGTACCGGTTTCACATGTACCTAAATAAATGTTATTGTCGCCGCAGTTTATGCTAGACTGACGCGTTTTAAGATTGATTTTGCATGCGAATGTATTTATCTTACTATTGGTGTAATATAACGTTCTCGTGCCACTTTTGTCTTAGGAGTGACCGTTCATAGTAATGTTGGTTTACCGTACAACTACTACCACTTGCATCAAATATATTATAACAGCTAAAAATATATTAACACCGACAATGGCCTTTTTTTTAATATTAAAAATATAACCTTATAATATTCATATTATGTGTGCAATAAGATCAACACAATTATTTTAAATATATGTAAGTCTATTTAAATTTTATTTTTTCTTACGTTTAAACCATTATAATGTAAATTAAAAAAAAAATGATTAGCTAATAAACTCAAATTAAATGATTTAGTTTAATAGCAGATTAAATATTGATTTTGCGTTTTTTATTTAAATAATTAGCTATACAAATATAATAAAAACTAATAAAAAAATTACAGTATACCAAACAGTAAAAAAATTGTTATAAGGTTTTGTGTAGTCCGATCTAATTCAATTTTCTTCTTAAGTTGAGGGTCAAAGTATACAAGCGGCATCAACAACATTTTTGTTTAATTTCTACTTAAGTTGCAAAACTGACATTTTATTCTTCAAAAAGTGCACAACGCAATAATAAACTTTTAAGATAACTTGGTTACATACACGTTGTAATGCAATTTTATTTAATATTAACATAACAAAATTTTGTTTTATTATTGCTGTTTTTAGTGAATTATTTTATTTTTCTTTACTTTATTAAAAGAAACTTCAGATAAAACAAACTTATTATATGCGTTTACGCTATAAACAATAATGTCTTTTAAACTAATAAAAATATTTGTTATTAAACATTTATTTTTAAATTTGAATTTTATAAATACATTACCAAATAAATAAACCAAAAAGCTATATTAAAATTTTAGAGTAGTTTGGGTTGTACCGTGATATGTTGAATAATTATCTAATTTGAGACTGTATAATTTTGCACTGACCGTAATAGGCAACTAGGTGCCGTTGTTTATAGCCATAAATTACAGACACTGTCGTTTATTTTCTATTTAGTTAGTTACTGCTGCAAGCCACTAATTTTGATCATATAGTTGCTATGTAAATATTTTATATCAAACTCATTGCAATATGCATTTGATAATAAAAGTATCTACGAGTATATAGATTTATTATAATCATTAAAGGCAAGCAAAGTTCTTATTATATTAATGACTAATTAATTCTTTTTGCATCTTGCAATAATAAAAATATAATTGATGGTATTGTCAATATTTATTTTTGGGTTGTGCACTTTTTTAGAACAAAATTTGCATCATTAACTTTTTTATTTTCTTGTATTAATTAAACAGTAGATTATTTTATTTGGTAAAAAAATACGACCTTTTTAGAAGTTTTGGTTTTTAAGTTTTGCAAAGTAAATTAACTGGTTAATAGTAATAGTGTTTCAATTTTATTTTGTATTGCAATTTATTTATTATAACTCAAAAACAACTAGCCAGAAAACCTCAATTTTAAAATTAAAAAAATGGAATTATATATATTTTTGATTATATGTATTTTTAATATTCAATAAATTGATTTTTTTATATATTAATTACAAATCAACATTAATTTGTTTTATAATGTTATGATTTTTACAAAAAAGTTTAACAAGTGAATTAATAATTTTAACAGCGTTTGCAAATTATAAAGTAATCAAATAAAAATTATTTTTGAAACAGTCTTAAAGTCAACTTGTTGAATATTAACCAATTAACCCAAATTTTTTTTTTGTTAGAAGCTATATTTATAAATTGTTTTAATTGTAGTAATGGATTCATAAAGTTTAAATTGTTTATCTATTTCAGAGATTTAGGTGATATTAATAAACATTTTCTGTATACTTACAGCTTTTCTAACATAACATACAGTTTTAGCTAAATTTTAACAATTTTTAGTGAGGCGTAAAAATGCTGACATGATAGACTTATAAAAGCTTTGGTAAAATATAATTTGGTAAAAGCATTTTGCTATTAATTGGTGCTAGATGTATGTTTAATTGCAATTAAGTGAACGCAGTATTTCTTTTAGTCCAACAGTCCCGTAAGCCTGTCTAGACTTATATAGTGTAAATTTGAAATTTGCAATTGTTAGAAATTAAATAATATATTAAGTTGTTTGCTTTGATTGCAGTCATTTTAAGAGCATTTTAATATTTGCTATGCCCATTATACTTATAGTCAATATATATTTTATTGGTAGCTGTATTGTTTTTAAACCGACGAGAATATGCTTTGAAAAATAAATTTCAATTAATTTTTTTTTTATAGTTTACTACTGAAATAAATAAAGCTCTCAGAAACGTGCCTTTGAGGAAAGTGAAAAAATATTTCTGCTTTGCTAGTCGTAAACGGCAACCAATAGGCAAAGAGATAATTTTTTTTTAAATACACTATTATTTTTAACATTATCAACTGAAAATCTTGTAAAATTCACCTGCGTGCTTGCCGTGCACGGTGACCGAAAAGCGAAGAAAATGGGATCCTGGTAGTTGCAATTACAACTTTTGTCCTAGTTTTTGGTAAAACGGGTAAATAAACCTAACTAAGTTTTAATCGCTAGGCTTGTTATGTTTAACTTAAAAGTGAGGAATTATTTATGTAGTGGTATATAAACAGTTTATACTCTACTGCGGTAGCCCAATAGTATTCTTTGTGCTCTAGCAACTGCATCAGTATGGTTTTGTGGTAGGTAGAAAGACTGAACAATGAAGTTGACGGAGTTTATTGTAGTAGATTTAAAAGAGCTTGCCCGTTTACGGACAAGTTTAATGTTTGAAAAGCTCAAAGTCTAAAGAAGCTTTTATTTTACAAAACTATTTCCAACATCAATAATGAAACATTAAAATTTTGCAAAAAGTTAATAGATCACGTATTTTTGGGATCTCCTAAAAGAAAATAAAAAATATAACCAATATCATAGTAACAGATAAACTTTCTTATTTCAATGGTCAAATGAAGTATACAGCAATTACTGCTCTTATTTTTTATAGCTTAGAATAACCAATCATGCCATAGTACCAAAAAGAAAAACTTAAAATAAATTATGAAAAAATAAAAAAAGAATTTGAAAAAGCAATAAAAAACAAACAGATCACATCTTTCAAAGATCTTACAATCCTGATAAATCAAATAAAAGAAAAACATCAGAAAATGACAAAAATAAAAATAAAATTGATTAATGAATGGATAAACGCCGAAATAAATGAAAAAATCAAGGAAAGAGAAAAATTAACAAAAGATGAAAAACTATGAACAAAATAAATATTTAAAAACTAAACACAAAACTATAAAAAAAGAAATAGAATCTGACATCAAAACTCAAAAAAACATATATTACAAAAATAAACTGTATTCTAGTTTATTTTTGTAAAATAAATATGATCAAATGAAAATATGGTTTGAAATAAATAAATTAACAAGTATCAAAAAAGGCACTCATCTAAAACCATTAATGAAATTGTTAAGCAAAATGGAGAAACAACAAAAGCAATAAAAGACATTTAAAATGAAATAAATATCTACTTTACAACCATAGCAAATAAAAACATACAAACCAATAACATAGATATAAACCAACCAATAAATATTAAAAAAGCAATCAATAGTAAACTAAAAATACAACCCACAACAGAAACTGAATTGAGAGAAATTATAAACAATCTCAAAAACATCTCTGCACAAGGAAAAGATAACATCAGCCATTTACTTATAAAAACACTATCTAACTCAAATACTACCATACTTAAAACATTAATAAATAACATCTTGAATACTGGAATATATCCCAAAGAGCTAAAAGATATTATAGTCATACCTATTTTTAAAAATGGAGACGAAAAATATGCTGAAAATTATAGACTCTAATTTCTATATTTTCCAAAATAATTGAAAAAATTATACAAAAACAAATAAGTCAGCATAACGCAACAATCAATATTATATCGAATTGTCAGAATGCTTATCAAAAAAATTCTAGTACAATTTCAGCTGTAACAGATCTAGTGCAAAACATTCAAGACAACTTAGACAATGGCCTATAAGCATAGCTACATTTATAGACTTAAAGAAGACGTACGACACAATATCAAAATCAAGAATGTTAAGAAAACTAAATCTTCTAGGAATGGAAAATAACTGCTATCAACTTATTGATTCATATCTCTATGGCAGAAAACAACATTGAAGATACACTAAGCAATTCAAAAACATCGGAATACGGACTGCCGCAAGGAGGTGTGCTAGCTCCTACTCTATTTTTAATGTACACAAATGATTTTGAAGAATTTGATATAAAAGGTAAAATTTATATGTATGCAGACGACACTTGCATAATTCACAAAGGAACCAACTTAGATCAAATGCAAATAGAAATTAACAACTATCTTATAAAAGTAAAAAAATGGTTTGATAACAACTTACTAACAGTTAATGAGAAAAAAACCAATGACATGATCTTCGCAAATATACTAAAAGCACATATTACTTTAAAAATGAGTAATAGCATTATAGAACAAATATAACAGACAAAATACTTAGGACTTACACTAACCGATGATCTAAACTGGAATAATCACATAAAAAAATCCTTTCAAAAAATGCCTTTGTTATTGAAATTTTATACAAGGTCAAAGAATATCTAAGCCCTAACATTAAAAAAATTATTTTTAATGCTATTTTTCATCTAATTTAAGGTATTTAACAAGTATTTGAGAAAACACAACACAATATATCCTAAACAAAATGCAAAGACAACAAAACAAAGCCATTAAACTAACTTAAAACTATTACTACAGAACCAGCACTAAACAAATTCTTAACTATACCAAACATCTGAACATCAAATCTTTAATAATGTTGCAACAAAACATATTTATACATAAAATTAAACATAAGCAAATTAAAAGCAATCTAAATTTAAACTAAAATAAGACAGTACATGATTACAATACACGTAGTTTTCTACTCTCAAACTAAAGAAAATCTGTTAGTTTAAGTGTAGTACCAGTTGTTTCACAAAGAATTTTCAGAAAACCTAAAAGCAAATCATAGTCAGAATATGTTACATTTATCAATATGAGAACTCCCGTCGAAAAAGTGTGAGAATTTTTTTTTTACAAATTTTTTCTGTGTTTATTAATAGATTATTGTCAGGTGATTATTTATTATTATATATTGCCAAAATTAAGCTTTTGGCAGTTTATAACCGTGCATAGTCAGCAAGGTCAGTACTGAACCTTTTATCTGCTGCAGATGCTTATCTACTTTCTGTAACTGCTTGTCAGTGCTGCTGTTCACAATTATATACGTTTACAATTTACCAAATTTGTGCTGTGGGTGTGTTTTCTTTTACAAAGATTGTGGTTCTTTGTTCAGCGTCTCATTCTACGTGCATGTATTTATAAAACAAAATCACGTTGTAAATAGTATTTCTCTTAAATACTAGTTAAAAAAAAATATATGTAAAATTAATGAAATATTATCATCATATTTCTTGAAACTTAGAGAAATTTTACTTTTATAATTTTTTTATTTTTGAACAAAAACAAAGAGTACTACAAACGTATATTTAAGTTTACTACTACTAGTGCTCTATGTTGTTGCTGTTGACGTAAAGAAGCGCGCGCTATAAACTTATTTTTTAAACTATCTTCTTAAGAAAGTTACTAAAGAGAATGATCAATAAACGCCTTACTTGTTTATTAGATATAAGATGTTTATTTGCTGCTATATAATGTAGTTCAAGGCGTCATTGTTCTACAACTAATAATTTTGTTCAGCTGGATACAGCAAATAAAAATGCTTTTTTAAAAAATAAAATTATTTTGCTGTTTTATTTGATGTTGCTAAAGCATCTGGTATAATGTTTTACGTACGTTTTATTTGTAGAGTATTTGCGGAAGCGTGGCATTGTTTATACAAAGCTTTTAACTTTTTGTCTATTTAAGGTATGTGTTGGTTAAGGCAACTAAATGGTATTCCTCAATAGTCCATATTATGCGTGACGCTATTTATGATAGCAAACTCCACACGATAACTCTTCATTATATCTTTTAAGAACCTATTTCTGTACAAGACAGTGTTTGATTTCTCGGTGTCACATTTGACCGTGCTTTGACTTGGCGTCCCCATTTAATAAATCTGAGATAAAGACTTGCTCAGGTTGTTCAGAAAAAATTATGTGGATTCTGTCCACTATACAGAAAAAAGTAGAGCAACTGGCGCATTCCGCATTAACCCTACTGCTAGTGTTTTGTGCAAAGCAGATAAACCATTACTTTATTTTTGGCATAAAATTTTAATTGTAGGTGCGCCATAAAATTAAAAGCATAATACTACTTTTGTCGATTAATACAACATTAGGATACAGATGCAAAAACCGGTTGCTGTAAAAAATTGCAGTATACTTTGTGAACTGGATTTTTAACTTCCATACGTCTACCAACTGTGTTACTGTTGCAATCCTGGTTAGAATTCCAACGTCCAAATTTTAATTATGAATTAACATGAATGAACAAAGCATCAACTTTACCAGTTGAATATTAAACTAAGTTTGCAAAAAAGATAAATAGATTAATACATTATTAAATAAGTACAGTGATTATTTGTATTGACTAGAATATATTAAGCTTAAGATTTTTATTACATTTATGTAATATTAAAAAAGAAGACATACCTGTTTATTGACTTTTTGGTCTAATTATAATTTTTCTTCTGTTTATTTATTATTTTTCAATATTTCTATTTGTTTATACCTTTAAACAATCACCGCAAGTAAGCAAATACATTGGAATCTTTGTTAAGGTCAGGATGCCAGATGGTTCAGGGGCTCCTTGATTGGCATTCAATATGACAATTAAAATTATAAATATATGCTTGACCCTTGGTCGCTGTAAGTCGATTTACTGTTTTTAAATGAATTATTAATTCATTCCAAATAAAATTAATTACTTGGATGTTAAATCTTAAACTAAGAATTATTTTATTTAGGTTTTAAATACAAAAATAACAATAAAAATAAATAATAAATTTTTATCTAGTTTTATATTTATTATAAAAACTACACCTGCATATGAACAATAAAATATGTAAAATATAATATAATTTGAAAAAATTTAATTAAATTTATGGCAACAATACAGGTCAATTAGAACAGCTCTGTATGCGTGTACACCAAACTACACATCTTAAACATAAAAAACTTCAAATTGTCTTTTTTACTAAATTTAAGGTAATCAATAAAGATTCAAATCGGTTAAATCTAGTACTTGTCAGTTGTTATCTTGATCATTTATAATTATAGAAGAACTGATATTATTTTGTTAAGAAATTGTGTGATAATATACAAAATACTGAATGGTTAACTCACTCATCTTCTGCATCGTTATATAGCTAACAAACTATAATACTGGCTTTTTTTCATAATCTTACTCAACATACTCAGCAACTCATTTATTTTCATTGTGATAGACTGCTTGGTAAACATTTCTTTCCATTATTACTAAATCTAAACCGCGCCTGATATATTATTATTCTAAGATAAACAAAAGTATAAATTAAACATTTCATTAAAATAATAATTTTGATTTTATATTTATTGCTTATATTTTAAGGATCCACATATTGCAGCACACTTTTTTTTGATGATTTTTTAAAGTTATCAACAAATTGGTTTTAGTTTCTGTTTTTAAACCAAAGAGTATTTATACTTAATTCAGATAAGACAAGCAGTTAATAAAAAACAAAAAGCATTTCAAAAACTCCCCAGTAATTGATCCAATAACCAAATACAATCTTAAAAAATAAGATTGACAGAAAAAAATTTATTGCAAGGTAAATTTTTAATACTTTCTCTGCTAAATGATCAAAACAATCTAGTTAGTAATCCAAAAAAAACACTGTATTTTTAAAAACCATCTAACTCTAGTATTCTAAATTTTTTTATTGTTGTTACTACAATGCTGGCTAGTGGTAAAAAAGTCCAATTTCATTTAGGCAACGGGTTGTCAAAAAATATCTTTTTAAATTACGTACCAAAAAAACATCAGGTATAGATAAAATTCTATCTATTATAATAACAAATTAATTTCAATTCTGACAACAATATTTGCTTTTTATACAAAAAAAAATTTAAAATTGTTAAAAATTTGTAAAATTTCAACCCATACCAAAAAAGGACTCAAGTCTGATTTTTCAAATTATAAACCAGTTACATTACTTTTTAATCTGTCCAAAATGTTTTAAAAATATATTAATTTTCACATTGTCAAATTTTCAAAATAAAATTACTATATTTATTTAAACATTGTCAAAGCATTTAATAAAGTGGCAAACTAATCTTATTAACAAACTTTATAGTATAGGTATTGATCACAAGTTTGTAAGTTTTATTAATAGTTTTCTTGATAATAGAAACATTATATTGATAGTGTAGATAGAAGAAAATTTTGGTTATGTCTGAGTGACCATCTGGTAAGAAGAATGGAAGATGTATATGCAGAAACTGTGAGCATGTGTAAATGGTAGAATGAGTGAAAGTTTTTAGACAACATAAGGTGTGAGACAAAGATGTTCACTCAGTCTAAGTTTGTTTGCTGCATATATTGCAAACTTAGAAGAAAAGCTAAGTCTTGCACAAGCGGGTGGAGTTGTAGTGAGTAGAATGAAAGTAAGGTCGTTAGCATACGCACATGATATGGTGATTGTGGCAAAAAAGCAAAAGAATTTAAAGAAATTATTAGATGTTTGAAAATTTAAAAAAAAAAAAGTTAAGAGTGAATATTGATAAAACAAAATTATTGATGTTTAGGAAAGGGGGAGGAAGACATAAGAAAAAAGATTGGAAATAGGAAGGTAAAAACATCAAAGAAGTAAAATCATTTAAATATTTAGGATATGTATTTAGTGCAAATAACGGTGAGAACAAGCACATACAAGAGTTAGCAAGAAAGACAAACAAAGTGGTAGGACAAGTGTGGTAAATAGGTGAAAGAAAAATTGAATGTATGAAAATAAAGGGAACAACGTTTTATATGCTAAAGGGGTCGGAAATTTGGGTTTGAAAAAAACAAAACAAATTAAATGCAATACAGGCAAAATACTGGAGAAGGGTACTGAGATTCAACAGAGAAACTCCAGCATACATTGTATTAAAAAAAGTAAAAAAAAGTAGAAGCAGGAAAAAGAGCAGTAAATTATGATAAAAGATTGAGAAAAAGAACTGAATGCAAAATTTTGCAAAAATGTATGAAGGAAAAAATGAATAAAATATAGGAAAGAATAGGAGCAAAGAAAAAAAATTATAATGGAAAGGGATATGACTGTAAAGAAGTAGAAATAATGAGAAATAGTGAAAGAGTTGTATGGAATAAAATAACAATGCGTGATAGAGATATAGAAATGCAAAAAAGAAAAACTAGAGTGAATGAATCAAAATACAATGAGAAGTATGCAATTATTATGGAAAATAATATCCCAAAATACCTCACTAATGCAAAGTACACAAAAACATAAAGATAATAGTAAGATTTAGATGTGGAAATGAAGAAAAAGTTTGCAAATTTTTGAACGAATAAGAAAAGCAAATTGTGTAGAATGTGTGAAAAAGCCAATAAAACAATAGAACATATGTTAAAATAATGTGTTGAGATGAGAGAAAAATTAATGGAAAGAAAGGATGTGTTGAAAGAAGATGGAAGAGGAAAAGTATAGGTAAGAAACGCCATAAAAGAAGACTTTGATAAGGATTGTATAGTGTAAATTGTAATTATATTATGTTGATTGTGTAGTGTAAATGTAGATAGTTAGAAATTATGATATGTTAAGTTTGATCAAATATTGATTTTGTTTAAGTGATGTATAAATTGTAAAATGTAAATACTTTTCAAGGCCAAATGGCAAAAAAATAAATTATTATTATTAATAGATACATTATAGTCAAAAATGATAGTTTTAATTAGGACTCTAAAATCATAAATGATACTAAAGGTTTTTTGTCATTGCTTAAAGTAAATAATTTACATATTATCTGAAACTTTTGAAGTTTATTTATTTTTGGCCGCCTGTATATATATTTATATTTATAAAAAGGTGTCTTTTTAAAGGCGGAAAACTTTAAATTGGCAACATTTTTATCTGTGACAGCTGATTTGAAAGTACTTGGTTGTTTTGAGGTTAGTTTGGTTTGAAAATTTATCATGAATAAACTCACGCCAGAGCAACGTTTGCAAATTGTTCAAATTTATTTAAAAAAACATGGTTCAGTTTGAGAAACTCATCGGGCAATACGTGAATTGTATGGCGCTCATAATCTTCCATCAGAGCAATTAATTTGAAAAACTGTTTTTGCAATACGTTTAATCTAAACAATAAAAAGCATCCAGTACGACGTCGTACAATGCGCACACAAAAAGCAAATGATAGTGTGCAGTGCAGTTAATGAAGATCCAAATGTGTCAGTTTGTCATCGTGTTTAACAATTAAACTTGTGTCTATCTACTTTATGAAAAAATTTGCAAAAAGATTTTAATTTACGAGCTTAAAAGATTAAACTTGTACAGGAATTGAAGCCACACGATTATCGTTTGCGGCGTACATTTTGTAAATGGGCCGAGGAAATCATTGCTATTAATTCACAATTTTATTTAAAAATTTTGATCATTGATAAAGCACGCTTTTGGTTAAATGGTTATGCCAACAAATTGTCTCATTTGGATCAATAATAATCCACAAGCCTTTGTCGAAACACCATTACATCCAGAAAAATTTACCGTTAGATTTGCTTTAGCCGGTGGAATTATTGGTCTATATGTCTTCAAAATAGGTGATGGTCGGAACGTTACAGTCAACGGTGAGCGGTACAGACATGATTGCCAAATTTTTTGTGCCTCAATTGAATGTTGCAGAAATGTGATTTTGGTAAAACGGCGTCACATGCCACACAGTGCACGATAGAATTAATTTACTAAAAGAAATATTTCACGAACAATTAATTTAAAAAAATTTACCTGTTAAGTAGTCACATCTTTTGTTTGATTTGACGTCATTAGATTATTTTCTCTGAGGTTATGAAAAATTCCATGTCTACACAGATAAGCCAGAAGCAATTGAGCACTTGGAAACCGACATTATATTGCTGATATACAGCCTGAGTTACTGCGAACAGTGTGTGAAAATTGAACTTCAAGATTACGCCATCTACGCGCCAGCCGTACGGCGATCACTTGCCCGAAATCATGTTCAAACATTAATGCCATAAAATTATCTATCAAATAAACACAATTTTATGAATATTACAAACATTTTTCTGTGTTTTATTTTAATTAAAAGTTTTTTGCCTCTAAAAAGTCACCTTTTACACTGTCAAATAACCATTATAGGTATAGTTTTAAATGTATTGATAAGAGCAACTTTTATTAATTATTATTTTATACGCGGATTTAAATTTAACAAAAAGAAGACGTAGAGATTTCTTAGAGGCAATTTAAATTTTCCTAACAAACTCCAATTACTCTTCATATTGAAGAGCAAGAAGTACTGATCGATTTTTATATTTTGTGTTTCTGTAATCTATGCTATTAATTTTATCCATCTTGGATAATAGAAGATGTACTAATAATGCAGATAATATGTTGGTTAAATAACATTGAATTTTAATATACTTAATGTTTTCGTTTTTCACTCTATGAAACGTTTCATTATTTTTAAACTATTATTGTTTCATGAGATATAATTTAAAAAGAAAATAATTAAATTTTATTAGTAGTGAAAAAAAGTAAGTAGTTATAACATCGAAAATGGCAACTGAAAAGTCAATATTATAGTTTAGAATTGCAAAAATAACTATTTTGAATACATTCCTGTCATACAAATTATATATTAAATTGAATTTAAAATGGGCACAAACATGGGGACACAAGATTTTTGTTAAAACTTTACTCTAATAAATATATCGATTTAGAGTTGCAATGTATAATCAAGATGTGAGGAGCTCCTGTAGATCGTTATTCACAAGTAATAAGCTTATGACAGTTTCTAGTATTTATGTATATAAAATTCTACAACATGTAAAACTTAATATACAGTCATACCAGCGATTGGGTCAAAACCATGATTACAGTACTAGACACTGTCAACAGCTATTAAACATCAAGCACAAAACAAAATTATTTGAAAAAAGCTTTAAATATAATGGTATAAAACTTTTTAATCTTTTGCCTAAGTATTTAAAAGAGATGAACCATATGACCTTTAAAAAAACCATCAAAGAAATTATGACTGCAAACGCATTATACAACGTAGATAATTTTTATGACATATTTTGATTGCTTTAATAACAAATATTTTTATAATAGTTTTAATATGTATGTATGTTCAAATTATGTTCTTTATAACGTGAAATGTAAAGTGTTTTTTATATATTTTTTTTTTATATTTTTAAATTATAGTTTTTATGTAAAATGACTTTTCACATACTGTATATTATTATGTATATCTTGATTGTGTGAATAAATATGAATATGAATATGAATATGAATATAATAATATGAATATGAATGACTGTTGTTATAAATTGATAAAATTAATCCAATATAAAATATATACTATGACAACAGTAATAAAATATGTGTGCATTTAACAAATACTAGTAATTTTATGACAATTGTTTGAAATGTTTATGAACTCTCTGAACACAATTTTATGTTTAGCTAGTTTGATGACATTAGAGGTTCTTTTATGATAGTTTAAGCCGTAATTTTATTTTAATTTATTTAATTGGGTACATTTATGGCATAAATTACTATTTTAGTTGTCTTCAATAGTCATAAAAAGTTGGCAACTTTAATAGCTACAAGATCGTATTTTACAATTCTAAAGTAAATAAAAAATAAAATAGTTAAAAAAACTTTAGTAGTTACATCGATGATTATTAATTATGTACAAATAATATTTATAAGAAATATTGGATGTTATATATTTTGTTGTACTATGTTAGTAAAAGAAACATTTTTATTTTGCATATACATATTTAATTTTGATTTTTTGATTAAATTAAAGTCAATTTAATTAATCATTATTAATTTAAATTCAACATTAACTGATAATATTTAGATCATATACATCACCTGATTGCCGCTACCTTTGCATATTTTTTTCAAGTGTTCTAAACACTTAAATTTATATACATTGGCGAGCAAAAAATAGAGGTCACTTAAAATTAAAACTTTTTTTGCTGTATTTTGCACACTAAATTAAAAATTGAATGTTGAATCAGAAAACATATTTATTGTTTTTATTGCGTATTTTAGAAATATCACAAATTAACAGTTTAGACAAAGGATCACATTTTGGTCGATATTATTCCGTTCTTGCAATGACAACTGTCTTAGCGCCTGAGCAGTTCTTGGAGCAGGTGTATGCTTTTGGATACGCTGTCCTAACTCATCCCAGACATGTTTTATGGGATTCATGTTTGGGCTGAGAGCTGGCCAATTAAACCGCAAAATTCTTACTTTATCTAGATAATCTCTGAAAAGTCTGGCTACGTGAGGTCTAACATTATTTTGCATAAAAATGTCGCACTTGGCCATAGTTGCTATAAATGGCATAATATGATCTTTGAAAACTTCCATAATGTATCTGTGAGCTGTCAAAAAGCCATTCTTTATACAGACCAACTATGTGTGTTTTTTGGTAAAAGTTCCTGCTAAAATCATAACCAACCCACCGCTAAATGAAAGTTGCTCATTAATACAAACTGAAGCATACCTTTTCCCCGTTCCGACGTCCGTCTGATTTTTTAAGGCAAAAGCGCAATTTATTTTAAAACAGTACTCCTATCCAGTCTTTATTATTCCATGCTTGGTGATTTTGGGCAAAAGCCAATCTTGCAACACGATGTCGACGTTGTAAAAGTGGACCTGTAGCCATTTTTCTACCAGATAATCCAATAGCCCAAAACCTTCTCTTAACGGTCCATTTACTTACATTTACATCTCTAACTTCATGAAGTTGATTTTGTAGATAAATTTGTGAACATCAAAAAAACGGTCATCTCTGTTTGTGGTAACTTTTTTTTGCTCAGATTCTGATTTTTTGGTTATCAGACCAGGATCCAAGTAACGCTGATACACCATTTATACAGCACAAAGGCTTTTACCAACAATTCTTGCAGTTTCACGTTGTCTTTGTTCATCTTCAATCGATGCTATAATTCTTGTTACAACAATAGGGTCTAAAGGCATTATGACTTGTTAAGCACAATACACCGTGTGAATGACAAGTTTTGCAGAAAAGAATCAACACTAAGTAAACAAACCACAACAAAATGTAAGTTTTTAATTAGAGCAAAATGGATGCTGTTTTATAAAAGTCTCTAACACAAAGATAATAACTGACAGATTGAACATTTGTTAAGAAATAAATTATTAAACGCTCAATTTTAAAAATAAATCATAACTTTAAAGCAACTTCTATCTTTTGCTCGCAGTGTATATGCCAAAAAAACGCTTTTTAATTGCAAAAATAACAGCAACCTTTTTGGCCTGCCGGATTTTTATTAGGAATTTTTTTTATACTACATTTATGTTAATTTGTGTATTTTTAGCAACCAAAAAAGAATTTAAAAAAATTGATATTACTAAGTTTTCTGTCTAAATGTTGCAAAGCTATTTGTTGATTATGATTACGCAGTTCCAACAGTTGTAATATCGTATTGTCAATGTAATATTGCAACTACAATTATACATATAAATTAACAAAGTTTTTCTACAATGCAGTGGAAACTATTGCTTAATTTATATGGTCCGTCAGATTGCTGTTCTACGTATACTTCCATGTTGCTTCTGTAGTACATATTGGCATCGGATAACGCACACCTTTTTATGCCTTACTTATTTAGCTTTGACGGTATATCAGTTAGTGATAGAAATTGCATTTTTCTCTAAATGCTTCAATTTTGTTATCTATGGTTACATATGCAGATAAACTATAACTTTTTTTGCAGTTATAAACAAAAATATTAAATATTTTTCTTACAAGTGCAAATTTATATTTTATTCTGGCGGCACGGGTGTCTTTATTATTTAACCTAAAGCATTTTAGCAAAAACTTAAATTTAATTAGAGACATTTTTATGCAAAATATTTATATCGTAATGTTAATTTTTTGACAATATCGCTAATAAACTTGTTTGTATTTTCTACAATAACAATAGACACATAATCATTAAACAAAGTTCTAAATATTAATTGTTATTTGAGTAATTTTGTTAGAAGATTTTCTAAATTTTTTAGTCTGGTGGACACAGTTTTTTATGCATATTTTTTTTTATTTTGCAATTTTGTTCTTTCTTAAATAAAATCTATACTTAATTTTGCATTTTTATGCGTTTGTATTTGATTCCAAAATATCTTACTTTGATTTAAATTTTTTTTCTTTTTTTTACAAAATCATGATCGTTGTTGTTTTGATAATTTATATTTTTTACTTTAGTAATAACTAATGACAATATAAAAGATGATTTAGACTATGTAGTAATAAAACAATTGTTTGTAGTAAAAATTTAGTTATTGTTTTATTTTATCATTATTTTGTAGTGACAATTGTTTTGTTTGTAATACAAAAAACAGAAAATTAGTTAGCAAATGCCCGAAATACGCTACAGAGTTTGATGCATCGGTGTCCTATCAAAGTATTATTAAGATTAGCATGATTTAAAAAAAATGTATGTTTATCTAAAGTAAAATTCTTATTGTGACAAACATATGCTACAAAAACTACTGTTAAACGTTTTAATTGGAATAAACTTATATTAAGTATTTAAGATAAAGTTATTTTTGTCTAAGAAAGAATTTAACAAAGCAAAAATTAATATATATATATATAACTAGCTGAAATGAAAAAAACTCTCAAAAATGCTGAAGAAGAAGAGAAGAGCAATAATATAAACAAACAAAATAAAAATTACAAATTTAAATACATAAATATTACAGAAGTTAAAAAAATAAAACTTTTTCTTTAACTATACAATACAAACATAATAGTAATAATAGAAATATAAAAACTAAAAAAATAACACACATGACAACAATATATAAAAAAGATTTTTTTTAAATTATAGACAAAATTACAAAAAAAATCAAAATTGTCATACTGAATTATTTAAAGAATCCGCATGGTTTTGAAATAATAAGTACTTTTTGTTGATGTGCACCAATTATTATCTAACTTGTGTTTATGAGCACATAAATTATTTATTTTAATTTATCCTTCACTATCAAGCAATGCCGTATTACTAAGATCAGTGCAAAATTTGTGAAAACCAAATCAATTATTTGTATTTGGGTGGCCGCTTTGGAGTTGGAATGGGTTTTAATAATTGATTTTAATTAAATCTGTTTTTTATTAAACTATATTTGAATGTCTACTTTTTTAGACATTGCAATTTGGTTGCAAGTTGTGATACTGAAGTTTTATTGATGATATTTGGTTTCATTGGTTAAAGCAATATGATAAAACTACAACTACTTGGCACCATTAATTATTAAAATATTTGTTACATAATGCCATTTTATTTAAAAACATTTTTTAACAACTTCTAAAAACCCTACAAGAAAAAATTACTAGCCGTTAGGTCAAAAGAACGAGGCGACCAAATCAAAACATTCAAAACGTGAAATGGTTTGTTCCTAAAATTTTTTTTAACCTTTTTTGAGGCATTTTACAGCAAATAATATTGAAGCAAGTAACAACAAAAACATACCTACAGAAATTTTATTACAGAAAATGGTTATTATGTTTTTATTTAAATCAAAAAAGAAGGAGTTACAAAAAGAATTGCAAACCATCTTGAAACAATAAAAAATTACGTAATAACAGATATAGAATATAACAACAAAACTAAAGTTAACAAAAATTAACATTATCAAATTTTTATGCAGTAATAAATAGATCTTAAATAGTAAAAAAAAACAAGCACAATCAGATATGTAGAAACATTACAGAACAAAAAAATTAAGCTTTTTGGTTTTCCGTTGTCCCAAATCAATTTTCAACAGGAACATTTAAAAATGTTTGGAGAAATTTAATTAACCAAGAAATTTTTGTTTCATTAGTTTACCAGAGAATTCCATTATTTGGTCTTCAGTGTACTTTTTTTTCTTTGTTTGCCTTTAAATTCTTGTTATAACGTCTGAAATGGTATAATGAGTGACAAACCAACATATTTTTAAATGCATTTAATGGTTGTAAGATAGTGTTTGTTTTAAAAACATTAATTGCAAATTGCTACAATAACACGCTTCTATAACCAACATTATTGCCTTGCATAAGAAGGTTGGAAGCTATTTTACAATACAATAATGTAAAACTGCATGCAGCTAGAGCTAGTATAGAATTTCTAGAACTAAATAATATTAATTTACTTTTATAGCTTTTTAGATCTCCAAACTTAATAAACTTATAATTTTTTTTTTGACGTAGTGAAGTGTTTTCTTCAACAAGTATCCCTTAAGAATGACTAACGCATGGCAATACATTCTGTTTTTCTGTTTTTTTTGTTATATGTCCTTGTCAAACTAGTCTAGATTTGGCAGTAGTTTGAGGTAGGCTGGTTTTTTTACTGACATCCAGTTCTACATTTTTTTCTTTCTCCAATCCGTGTGTTAATTATTCTAATTATTTGGTTTGACCGCAGATGCGTTCTTAGTTTCCTTAGGTCTTCGTTTACTTCTTCTTCATTGTATCCTCTTTTCTTTATGAATAGTTTATGCAGTTCCATTAGGTATATTCCTTTTGGCAGTCTTAAATTTGTTAGTTTTATCTCCAGTGATATTCTTGTATCTCTATCTGGAATTACTTTTTTGTGTCCTTTTGTTGCCAAGTATATTCTGACCATCTCAAATGTTGCGTTATCTGTCAACCTTAAGATAGCGTATCTACCATTTAATATTTGCCTCGTTAATTCTGCATTCCTTTAACATTTTTTTTTCTTCTGGCTATTTTTAGCTACTTTCGCTTACTGTACTTAATGCGGATGCGTATTTGGGAAACTTTGAATTTAATTTCTTAGGCTAAGATTTACAATTTGATTGCTAGCATGTCTAGGCAAGTTGCCGAGTGCATTAGAAATTGTAAAAACATTATAATTTCTTATTGTAATTTACATATTATCTAAAATTTTTATATAAATTGACTTACAGGTTTTAGTGTTTTTTTTTACTTTTAGCCGTTAGCGTACTTTTGTTTTTGTTTAATAATAAAAAAATTAATACATTTTTTCAATGGTTTATACAAATTTTCTTATACAAATTGTAGATTGTCAAAATATAAGCGAATGAGCATCAAAATTAAAACAAATAAAAAATTGTTTTTAAAAGGTAGTAACGTATGTGTATGTGTGCATACTTTTTACGTATTTTTTATACATAAAATTAATTATAATTTTTGTAATTTTAAGTAAATTGTTTTTCTGACCAGTGAGATTGATGAAAAATGCATATCCTGAAATATTATTGTATGTGTTTCCTTCTGAGTAAAGACATTTTACATAAAATACATTATTTATTAATATTTAAAATTTTATTTTTGTTTAATATCTTTTCTAAAACAACTTTAATAGTACAAGGTTATTATAAATGTTTGGGATTATGTAACCAACTAATATACGTTTGTGCCGCTCTAGTGAAAATGCGTAAACCTTATAACGTTGCTTGCTTGACAGCTGTCTTAGTTGAACTGTCAAAACAAATAGTATAGTAGACAATTTTAAAAAGGCGGCATATTTAAAGTGATTACATAATCTCATACATTTATAAACTCCCTGTATTTGTTGAAATTGCTGAAAATGTGGAAAAATATAGATTTAATAAGCTTTTATTCTAATAAAAAGACCACTCGCGTATTTTCAGAGTTATAAGAAACAGCAATAAAAATAGCTTGTTGACCAAATAATGCTGCAAAAATGAATTTGCTATTCAATATTATGTACATTAAAATTTGGTTAAAAAAAAATTTTTTTGGTAAAATTTGCTATTATAACCTATAAATTTCTAGAATAAGTTTGTTGTTTGATAATTTAGATACTCTTACTTTGTTGGTTATTAAATAAATGTTTAAGATAATAATAAAAATCTACTAGATTACTAGGTATATGATTATAAAATGCCAATGAAATAAATTAAAATGCTTTTTTAGATAATTAATATTAGTAAAATTAGTTTTTACGCCATAAATATTAAATACAAAAATTAATTACTGTATCAACAATTTTTTTTAATTTATAACTGCAATAGATAATCTAACTATGACCAGCCAACAAGTTAAAATTTAAGTTTGTATGTGTACATAACTTGACAAACTTAATACGCAAATTAAAATTAAACATGCTTCTAAAATTTTAAAACATTTTAAAATTACATAGATTAATTTAAGTTAAACTACAAACTCTGTCTAGTAATAAATTGACAACAATCATTTTTTTGCTATAACTATTTAGAATTAATTGGAGGAAATGACTATTTGCATTATAAATATTATTATATAAATATAGCACGCTGATTCGGTTGTAATTAACAATTAGTGCAATAATATAATTACCTAAACAATCAGCTCAGTTTGTCAAAATATTGATTTAAAATTATTTTCTAATATTATTGAAATTGAAATTTAATACTGATGATTTTTTTTAATTACAATAATATGAAAAGGATATTATGTAAGGTCATATAGTTATTAGGAGTGATATTTAGGGTTTTTTTTGTGTTACTACTTTACAAGCTGTCTTTTAATTTGTACCAAAACCAAATATACGAGGTGTGATTATTAAATAACTAGTCTAAAGAAATTGCGGGAGACTGCAAGATATTTTTGTGTGATCTTAGTATTTGTTTGTAACTTATGTTTTTTTCTTTTGCCGGAAAATGATAATTATTTTAGTTAAACAAATAGTTGTTTGTGAAATTTCACGTAAAGTTTATATAAAAAAATGTAGAGATAGTGAAAGGATATATATATATTGTGGGGGACAATTATTAAATATGTGTAAATTTAAAATTTCAAAAATGTTACTATCAATTTTGTTATTCCATAGCCACACCTCGTATACTATTTCACTCTTAATTGAGAGAATGGAGGCGCTGTAGTAGATACTGACTAAGCTTAGTATCTAGTCCACCATCACTCTCATATGAAATGTAATTATGGCTAAATGGACACTAATCATATATTGAATTAATGTCTTAAATTAATAAATGACATATTTTTTTTATTTTTTTGTCGGAGCTTGAGCTTTTAATTCAAACTTGCAACAAATTATGCGCTGAGATTTAAATTAAGCACTTTACCAACTGAGCTACTACTTACCTGTATCGCCTGTTTTGCAATAGATGATAATCAATATTTCTTAGATTGCCATTTATTATTGTATTTTTGAATTAATAATATGTATGTAAAGTACTAAATAAGATAAAATTTTAAACAAAAATTAACAGCGCCATGTAATAATCTTAACTATTTTTTTTGTTTTAGGTGAGTGAAATAATAATTTATTATTTATGGAAGTATAAAGCAATAAACACAATATTTGGTACGTATTTAATAGTTTTTAGATGTTATTAAAATCTGTACAGAATAGTATAATCAAAATGTTAATGCATAATTACCGGCTGTTTTTTTGTTTGTCTTTCTGTTATTTGAATTTAAAATTTTGTCATAATATAATTCTTTAATACTGTTAACTAAAATGTGCATTAAAAACCGTACACATATACGCCACGTTTTGTTATATCACTTTGAAAAAAAAAAAGAAAGATAATGAGTCTTTTTGCAATCTCAACGTTCTTTTTGTATAGCCATGAGAGTCGTAGAATGTTTAGACAACGCCAAGTAGAAGAAAGAAATTTGATTTTTTGTAGAACGGCACACGGTTGTTACAAACAAGATTAAAATATGGGGAGCAATTAATTACAAAAATAAGTTTTCTTTTGTTGTTATTTTGAGAACTTTAAACAATTTGCTAAATAGTTGCTGTGTTATAATAAATTTTAATCTTAACTCATCAGAATAAACTTATTTTCAAACTAAGATATTGCACAACCACATACGGCGAGCATTACTGTAAACTTTGTAAAACAAAACAAAAAACTACAAACTAACTTTAATAGTTTAATTTCTAACATGCCCACACGTGCTACTGTATGCTTTAGAAGTTGAAAAAGAAAAATTTATTCTAATTTTAATACAAACTAGAATTAACACTTAGTTTAACTATCTAATTGTAATGTTTTTATAATAAGAACAAAAACAAAACAAAAAATAAAATACACTTTTGCAAGTTGTATGGCTTGTAACTTTATTAGGTAGCACGAGGCATGGTTTGTTTATTGCTGTGCGATTTGTGGCTGTTGGGATTCATCTGTAGAAAGAGGCCGCAAATATGTTGCCGCATGATTGCCCGAGCACGACAGATTATTGTATCTATTTATAAACATTATATTTTCTAGTAATTATACAATTTAAAATATTATATTTTCTGATTTATCTTAATGTTATCAACAAATTTTCATAAAATTCTATAAATGTATATATGAATAAAATAAATAAAAAACTGACGTTTGTCTAATGCTTACCGCACACGTAACTGCCTACTTATAAAGTATACATTAAATTGAAGTATAATAATATAAAAATAATTGAAATAAAACTTTTTTATTTTGGTAAGTTTTTGGATTAAGTTTGTAACTTTCTTTGAGATATTTATTAATTGTGGATTAATAATTTTCAATGTTTTACGGTAGGCCTTAAAAATTCTAGTTTTGCCACAGCAGGTGACTAGGTTTTCAACTTATAATTTGTATTTTAGTAAATTGTAAAAAAACTTTTATACATTTTTTTTGTTAAGACAGTTGTTTACAACAAATTTATTTTTTTTTTAAATTTATTATTTTGTGTTTTTTTTAAATTGTAAATAAGTATTTATTATGCCAAATTTGTTTTTATAATTGCAATAATATGAATAGTTTTACGGTTGCTGCGTTTAGTAAGTCGTAATTTTAACTAGTTTTTTATAGTTTTTAGCATAAGTTTTTAAAATTTTCTAAGACTATTTAAAGTTTTTACAAACATAGTTAAAGTTTTAAAAATTGTAATAGCTTATTTTAGTTCTCAAAGATTTTTTATGATACGTTTTTTGTTATGTAATATTTAAAAATTACTTAATATGTCACAACAGCATAAAAATACTTTTAAATTTCAACGAATAAAGCCACACTTACCAAAACTATCATATTAACCACTAAATTTAAGTTTGTTAACATTATTTTTCTTTTTTTTTAAATGGCATTTTTTTCAGGATGATTGCAAACCAATCATCATCGCTATTTTGACTTTGAAAAATGCAGTTTCAAATAGATGTTACGTCAACTTACTATTTTTCCTTACATGATCACTTAGAATAATTTGTTTTTTTTTTCTTACTATGTAACCTAAATATTGTTTTCTTCCTTAAATTGTAGGTGCAATCTCGCGTTGTTTGTTTGTACGCTCTAGTACTTTAATGTTTGACACTTTGTCCGTTCAAAATAACTTAACATGCGTAACATGTCTAGTTGTTTTAAAGTCTGCTTCCATTCCATAAATGAAAATAGCCAACACGTAACATCTTACCATTCTGGTACCTAGTTCTAATTTGGTCTGCCGATCACATAAAAAAGCACACATTTTGGGGAATGTACTGTGGGTTATTTTTGTTTGAGTTTTTATTTAAGGTGTTTGGTCAAAGTTATTGGTTATTCAAGTACCAAAATATGTATATTTTGTTGCTTTTTCAATTATAATAATGTCGATGAATAATTCTGGGATTGAAGTTTGAGATTTAGTTATTATCATGTTCTTTGTTTTCTTCAGGTGCATTCTAAGACCATATTGTAGACTAACATCTTTGATTGTTTGATCTGTTTATTGCAGATTAATTAGAATATTTGTTATAATGACTGAATGAATGAATTTGTCTGCGTATCTCAACTTATTAAGTGGCTGACTATTTACTATATCTTTAGTTTGTTTTTGTTTAGAGTTTTCTTAAATATTGCTTTGGAATGCAGCTTAAACAGCATAAAAGATAATACACATTTTTATTTTACTTTTCTTTACATTTGTATTTCTTTTGTGATCTCATTCTTTACTTGAATTATAGCCGTTTTGGACCAGTGTAACGCTTCAATAATTGTTTATCTTGCAAGTCAATGTTTTGTTGCTAAGTAAGTTTATCAAAATATTATGAAACATTTTATCAAAAGTTTTTTTGTAATCTATGAAACAGACGTGCACGTTTTGGTTTAAGACATTTTTGTGCTAATACGTTAAAACTAAATAGTGTTTTTCTTGTACCAAAATCTTTTCTAAAGCCAAACATAAAATTTTATCTGGTCTAACTCTGTTTTATTGACCTTTAATAATTGTGGCTATAAGCCAAATACTGAAATTGTAAGTTTATTTTTATTGACAAAGAATTTTTTTTTAACAGTTTTAGTTCTACAGCTTTAAACTGTTAATAAATATTTGTTAAAATTTTTAACAAGCCTTGTACCACACAAACACACTACTACAAATATTTGCTTAGAAAGCAATATGTCTTGTAGTTTGTTTAAACAATGTTTATGAAAATATTTATAGAAAACGCAAAGATCTGCAACATTACGCCGGAGCTGTAAAGTGATTAATCAATTTTGAATTGGCAATGATTTCAATAGCAAGTTTTTAAATAGAATTTAAAAGAGATAGCGTATTGTCGGATGCTTTTTCCCTGTACTTAGAAACAATATTCAATACATGGAGTAATATAAAATTTATATATATGCAAAAGTTGAATAAAAATAAAAAAATGCTTACATTTATTAAAAAATGCTAGTAGTCTAAATACTTTTAAAGTTATTTCAACCACATGGTTGTTTCAAAAAAGATTTTATGAGAGATTGCCCCAAAAAGACATATTGAAGAAGATTTAGATATTGATTTGTTGTTCAGATTATTATTTGGTACTTATGTACTCAAATTTTAATTTTGAAACAGTAAAAAATTGAATTTTTATAAAGCTAAAACTGACTAAGTTAAGAGTACTTTATTCAAATACCGTTTTGAGGTCTTTGTTCATAGATGCTCAAAAACTTTTTAAGAATATCAAATTCTTTACAAACTGTTTGAATGTTTTTAAACTCTTTCTAATCTTAAATAATTATTTTTTTTAAATTTTGGTCATTTATTTAAGAAGAAACATATTAAAGTGCCTGTAAAGAATAAGCAAATTTAGCAACTGTATTCATTGGTAACTTGTTGCGCTTGAGAAACACTGATAATAGTTACTATTAAGAAAAACAATACTTTTGACAATATTGATTGTATAATGCATTCCTCAAAGCTGGTTATAATCTCATTTTTGGTTGCTTCAAATAACACTATTGTTTTCTATATTTTTTTCAGAATTTTTAATAATTTACAATAAAGTTATTTTTCTTCTTTATTTTAATTTTTGAATATTTTATATAACTTCTTTTTGTCTTCGAAACTTTGAAAAAGTCATTTCAGATCTACATTTTTTTTTAAACTGTTAAAAATTTAGTTGCACTTAATTCTTTGTATTATTGTTTTACCAGTTTCAAAGTTTTATTAGACATTAAAGAACTGTTATTATAATTTTAAATTTCAATATTATTTTCTAAAACTTGATAGTTGTTATTTAAATTTTTTTAATTAAAATTTCAATGTTATTAAACCGCATTTAGTCTTTATAGCTGCAAAGCGGAAGAACCACCTCAAAAAAAAATTATTTAATAGCTAAATAAATTTATAAGAAGCCTAATTAGGAGGTGGATATCACGACATTTAAATAAATACAATAAAAAACAAAACAATTTATTAATAATTTTAATTTTTATATTCATTGTTTATTTTATAAATTTATACATTGCTGCAGAATATCTTACAGAAAGCGGTTAAAAAATCTTTAAAAAAATGGATCTTTTTAACCAAATTGAAATATATTTATTTGACATTGTATTAAAATTATAATTTATTATTTGACACATAGCTGTATATTTGTAACGCTGATGTTAATAAATAATTAATGGCTAAACATTGATTTTAACAGCAATTTTAACTAACATCGATGTTAAAATTATACAGAATAGGCCGGAGCATATGCTTTATTTTTGCAACATACAGTATAATAAAATTTTCGTCAATTTGATTACTAATATGAAAATATCAAACTATCAAGCTTTATTTATAAATTTTACAGTTAGTCTTATATTTTGTAAGCTATTTGTTAAGCAATTAATCCGAAGCTTATCAAGTTTAGTTTAGTTTACAAACTTTTCTCAATAGAAAAGCAAGATAAAAATGATATACATTTTTAATCTCAAACTCCCAGTTAGTATTTTCCAGACTATTATATTATATATTAAATATTATCTTATCACTGTGTAAAGGCTAGAGCGATAACTTTGTGCTACATGCTTCTTTGTAAAATAACTCTTACAATTTATAGAAACGTCGGTTTCAAAATGTGATTTAAAGTTTGCTTGGGTTATATTTATAACTGAAAATTTAAATTAAAATCAACACATATAATAACTAATAAAAAACTTGTTTTGCTTGAGATTATTGAATAAAATAAAAATAACAACATTATAAATTGCTTTTTGTTTTGCTTCTCAAACAGTTATACAAACTATATTGAAATAAATGTTATGTATTTAATGCTTTTAGTTAATTTGTTTAGAGCTAAAAAATATTTGCATTTATTTTTATGTGTTTATAGAGTTACTATCTCTACAATTAAAAAAATAGTTTGCAACCTAAACAAATCAGATTCAGTTTTGCAGATAAATTTTTTGATACTGCACACAAATTTTATATCCAATTGTTTAATTCTTTAGTTAAAAATAATAATAATAATATGTTTATTAACGGAAAATTTCTTAAACATCAAATGAACATCAACTTATTACAATAATACTTAAAAACTAACAAAAAATAGTAACAAACAGAAATAAAAAACAAACTGGCGTAAATAACTATTTTAATTGTTCAAATTAAAATAGAAAAAAAAAGTCTTTACACAGACAAACAAATCTATGTTACGTAACAAAATTTTTGAATGAGGTATATGACACATATTCACGTACGATTGACAACTAATAATATTATAATAACGCATAATTCTATATAGCGGTGCGTGTAAACTGTAGTTGTTTTGATTAAACTGTTGTTTATAAGTTTTTTGCTGACTAGTAATCCGATTAGGTATATAAAATTTAAGCCTAGCAATAAGTTCAGAAAAAGTGATATTCTCATTTACCAATTTGTGCAGAAGGCACAAATCAGCAATTATTTTTCTACTATGTAGCGATTAGATGTAAGCATGTCAAAAGTCGCGCTCTTGCTGTACTTTTCATTTTTGAATCCTAATCGGAATTCCATTTTTTGTAAAAAAATATTTGCACTTTTTTAACTTGTGATATTTTATTAGAATAATGAGGTGAACAGATAGGGCTTGCGTACTCTAAGTAAGGTCAAACTAGTAATAAGTACAATAATCTTTTTGTCCAAATAAAAAACGGTTTACTGAACCGTTTAATAAAACCAAGAATTCTTAAAGCTTTAGTACAAATAGTGTCAATATGTCTATCAAATGTCAAACTTCTGTTAGATAATTTAATTTTTCTAATTGCAAAAAATATTGGCTTTGCACAATCCTACATTTACCAAACAAAATTGACATAATTTTTTTTTTATTTAACGTAAAGTAGTTAATAATACATCAATAAACTAAAACATCAAGGTCATTTTGAAAATTAACAAAATTGGTGGAGTCTTGTACAATGTTATATAGTTTTAGATCATCAGCAAATAACAAAAACTTACAATATTTAAATTTTTTCTTATATCATTAATAAACAAAACAAATAACACAAGTCCGCAATGAGATCCTTGTGGTACACTAGAGGAAACATTTTTTGCATCAGATCTTTTTAGTCACCCAACCACTTTAACACCAAAGCCCATAGATTTTAGTTTATGAAGTAGAATGGTATGTTGAACCCGGTCAAAAGCTTTAGCAAAATCTGTATATACCGCGTCAATTTGAAATCCATTTTTTAAAGAATCTATAAAAATGTTTTACATACAAGTAGATTGGATACTGTAGACATGCCTTTGCAAAAACCATGTTTTTTATTAATGATAACATTTTTACTGCTCCAGATTAATACTAGTGTAATATAACACTCTTTCCACTTTGACGGAAAAACTCTATTATTAACAGACCTGTAGAACAAAATATGCTAAAGAATGCATAACAAATAAATTCATTGTTTTAAAAAGTATGGTGGTATTCTATCCGGTCCCAAACTACACTTATCCGGCAAAGTATTTATTGAATCAAAAATAGATGCAACACTAACGCTAAACTTGGCTAAATTAATTTCTTCAGAACTGACAAATGTTGGCTAGTTACATTTTTTGTAAACAGTTGCAAAATGTTTAGCAAACAAGTTCACATGATCTTGACCATTCAGACTAACATTTTTGCTTAAAAACATTTATTTAGAATAGCCTTCAACTTTTCAAATCTTTTTAACATGCAACCAAATACTAAATGGAGTTTGTTAAGTTAAGTTCCATTCTGTTAATATACGCATCATATAAACTTTTGCTTAAATCTTTGCACTGAGATCTTATAAGACAAAAACTATCATAATTGTTGGACGACTACTATTTTTTATTTAGCATGTGCTACTTTCTTATCCTTTACAAGTTTTATAAGGGTTGTGTTACTTGTGTTGAACTATTTAGAATAATTAGATAATTTAATACATTTTGCAGAAACAAAAGTCTTAAATACATCATAAACAACTGAATTAAAATTTTCGAAAGCTTTGTTAATATTATAAGTAAATAATATATCATTCTAAGAAACACATGATAAACAAGGATTAATTTCAAAATAATTGGATTTCTTAAAGTCTAATATATTATATTCCATTTTTAAGTCTACATTGTTTAAATTTATAGACGCTAAAAAAGAATATCCAATATGATGCATGCTATTTTTATGTAATAAATAATAATCTTCAACTCTTTCAACTTAAATTTTTTTAAAATTAAAAAAATAACAAATTCATATAAATACACAGTTATTGATAAGAAGACTTTTTAATTTAAATGTAAAAGATTTAAATGTAAATATTGCATTAATTAGAATATTCTCTACTATTAAGCAAAAAAGCCTTGGGTGTTTATCAAAACTTGGAGAAACGGGTAAAAAAAATATACGTTTTTTTCTAAAACCAGTTATATAAACGTTCATAACATAAGAATTTAGCAACAAAAGAAATAATAAATAAAAGAAATGTAAAAACTAATGGAAGTACAAAATCAAATAAAAATAAAAATGTAAATTTAAACAATAAGGATAACTTAAATATTGTACAAAATGATAAATGGGAAACAATAAATCGTCGTAAAAAGAAAAATACAGTAAAACTAAATACAATTCGTGGAACAGCTACAGAAGATTCATTGGTAAAAGGAGTTGCCCCACACGGGCATTTACATGTTTATAGAATGGACCCTAAACTAACAGAAAATAACTTAACAACATACTTAAATAAAAAAAGTTTTGATAATGTTATATGCAAAATGATGTCAAAACATCCTGAACTTGACTCGTCGTTTAAAGTAACAGTTCCTTTAGAAAAAATAGAGTCTTTAAGTAATCCTAATATATGGCCTGTCGGTACATGCGTTGAGCGTTTTTTACAATAAGCCATTGTTACAAACGTAAAAACTCAAAAAACTTAGAACAGTTTTAAATAAAACGAATAATACCTTACAGTTGTTCCATATTAATTTACAATCCTTAAGAAATAATCATTATGATTTAGAAATATTTTTGGAGCAAAATAAGCAAATATGTGCTGTAACAATTAGCGAACATTGGTTAAAAAGTGCGGAAATTGATCTTATAACAATCAACAACTTTAAAGTGGGTAGTTGTTATTGCAGAAAATCCACTATACATGGAGGCTCTCTCATCCTAGTCAGAAATGATTTTAAGTGCGAATCAATAGCGCAATTTATTTGCCATTTTTAAATATTGTTATTGTATCTGTCTATCGTACACCTCTATCTGATTTTAATGAATTTTATGTTAAACTTGATAATGTTCTGTGTTATCTAGACAAGAAATATGAAATATTATAATTGGTGGTGACTTTAATGTAGATCTTATCAAAACCAATGAACATCAAAAAATGTTTATTGATTTGGTACAAAGTTGCAATTTTGAAATCACTAATTTTGAAGTAACTAGGAAAACACCTATCTCAGCAACATGTATAGACAATTTCTTAATTAATATGGACGTACCATATGAAACAACAGATATTGGACTCAATCTTTCAGATCATTTTGGCTTAATAATTAATACAACAATAGATGTTAACAATACAAAAACGTATACGCAGTATAAAGGAAAGTTATTGTCATTAAAACATCTAGATCAATTTTATGTTGCGCTATCTGAAGTTGATTGGTCTTTTGTTTATAAATGTTTAAATTCACAGGACAAATTTACAAGTTTTTTTAATACTTTTTTAAATATTTTTAATCATTGTATTCCAGATGAAATTAAAAATATCAACAATAATAAGAAACAAGTTTGGTATACATCAGAACTAAGGAATCAAAAAAATTATCTTAATTTACTATATGCTATTAGGAAACAAACAAATTCAACTGAACTGAGTAAATTAATAAAAAAAGAAAATAGCAAATATAAAAACGAAGTCAAAAATACAAACATTGATTTTAACAGTAAATTGATAATGGAATCATTAGACAAACCAAAACAAGTTTGGGAAATAATTAATAAAAGCACCAATAGAAAACAAGTAAATAAAATCTCATCAACTATATCTGCTAACGAACATCAAACTTTTTTTGTTAATTCAGTTGAACATGTTTGTCTAGTTTTAATCATAATGATAACAGCTATCAATTTTTATTAAACAATTACACAAGTGATACAAGCGCTTCCTGTTTTCCTGAACCAGTTTCGCCAATGGAAATCAAATCTGTGATAGGATTGTTAAAAAATTCTAATTGTATAATCTAAATTCTAAAGTACTTAAATATGTGATAAATGTTATTGTAGAACTTTTGGAAAATGATATAAATGCTTGTTTTGAAGAAAGAATTTTTCCTTCTGAACTAAAATTATCAAAAGTCATACCAATATTTAAAAAAGGGAATATAAACCAATGTGAAAATTATCGGCCTATATCAATAACACCAATTTTTTCAAAAGTATTTGAAATGTTATTAAAAAAGCGTTTGTTCTCTTTTTTAGAAAAATTTATTTGTCGGGCACAGTTTGGATATATTCCTTCTAGATCTACAATAAACGCTGTAAAACAACTTGACATCGAACAGGCCTTTGAATGCAAAAGTGCAATGTCTGCTTTTTTCTTAGATCTTAGCAAGGCATTCGACTCAGTCAACCCAGAGAAGTTGTTGCACAAACTCGAATTCTATGGCGTAAGAGGTGTAGCATTAAATATTGTTAACAGCTACTTAACTGGCAGAGAACAAATTGTCTTTGCTAGTGGTACTTTTTCGGATAGAAAAAAAATGTACTACGGTGTGCCGCAGGGGTCTATTTTAGGTCCTCTGCTGTTTCTGTTGTACATAATTGATCTTGAATGTAATGTAACACTGGCAAGGACATATCTTTATGCCGATGACACAACTCTTATTCAAAGTGTAACAGCTTCTGTGGTGGATGAGTTGAGTCCTATAGAAGAAGCAAAACAATGGTTTCATGCAAATAATTTAAAGTTAAATGAAGAAAAAACAGAACATATGCTTTTTTCATTACTTAATGCAAATGAAGGTGTTAATAAATCAATAAAATTTTTGGGTATTCACTTAGACAATAAATTATCTTGGCAACAGCAAGTGGAACCGTTGTCCACAATGTTAAGCAGTAATATCTATTTAATAAAAAAAATAGCTGAAAATACGGATTAAACAGTTACACGAATGGCTTATTTTGCATTTATTCAATCTTTAATTGAGTATGGAGTGCTGCTGTGGGGTAGTTCTCAACACGCTAATCGAATCTTTGTTTTGCAGAAGAAAGCTGTTCGTGCAGTTGCGGGTCTTGGTTTCAGAGATACGTGTAGGTCTCATTTTAAAAATCTGGGTTTTATGACTGTTGCAAGTTTATATGTATTGGCATGTTTGGTGCATGTGAGAGATGGTATAGATGCTGGAAATTACAAGTTTCAAATTAAATTGCATAATTATTGTACCAAATCAAGTAAAAACATCTGCTTGCCATACTGCAGACTAACAAAAACAGTAAATTTGTTTCATTATATGTCAGTCAAAATGTATAATATTTTACCCTATACAATCCAAAAATTACCAGCTAAAGAATTTAAGTTATCTCTAAAAAAAATATTATTAAATAATGAATTATATCATGTTAATGATTATTTTATTTTAAGTTTTTAAATTGTTTTGTTAATGTTCATAAGTGTGCATGTAAAAATGTTTTCTTTTAATATTAACTTATAACTTGTACCTGACGTTATTGTACCACATTATTTTGCTATGTTTATGCAAGTAAAGTTTATCTTATCTTATCTTAACATTCATCATATAAACTTAATTTATTTCTGATATAAATTATAATCTTCTTAATTACTCTAAACCCTGTTTTTAATTAAATATTTATTAGTTTTGTTTTAATTTGTTTTCTTCTTTTTGTTATCGCCATTATCTATATTATTCTTCTTTTATCTTCTTTTAGTTTCTCATTTTTCGTCATTTACTTTTTTTTTATCTCATTGCATTTATGTTTTTCCTAACTTCTTCACACATCCAACACATTTTTTTTTCCTTTGTTTATCCAAAATTTGAACACTCTCTCTTTATTTCCACATCTAAATCATTATTTGTGTTCTACGCTTATGCGTTTGTATAACTGTATCTCTCATCATAATTTCATTCTACATACTTTTATCTATTTTCAATTTATCTACTTCCTTACTAGCATATCCATTTCTGTTAAAAAAAAATTCTATGCATTTTTTCGCATTTTTGTTTTCCTTCATTTCTTTTTTTTACTTTTTTTATACTTTATTGCACGCTTTCCTGCTTCTACTCTTAATTTATCTATTTAACTTCTTTTATTACAATGTATGCTGAGGTCTTTTTGTTTACTCCTAATACCCATCTCTAGTAATTTTTTTGAATAGCTTCTTATATTTTCACTCCCAAATTTCCGCTCTGCACAATAACATACTTTTTACTAAACTATCAAACATTATTTTTTTAATTTTCATATTCAAATTTTTTTTTCCAATACTTTTTCTACCGTTTTATTAGCTTTTCTTGTCGTATTTTTATATGTTCATTTTTATTATTGTTTGTAAAAAAACATATTTTAAATATATAATTGTTTATATTTCTTCAATTTCTTTTCCATCCCAATTCCAGTTTTATACAATGCGCCTTTTTGCCTTCTTTTTATAAATCTTTATTTTTGTTTTATTTACATTTCCTTTTTTTTTCTAAAATATTATCTGCTGCAATCACCATGTCTGCATAAGCCAGCGACCACATTTTCTTTTTCCCCACTACCACCCCACCTGTCTGCGCCCTACATAGCATTTCTTCTGCGTCTGCAATGTCTTACATTTTTTGTAGTCTATTCATACAGCTAACTTTTTTTAGGTCCAAAAATAATTCATACAACTTTTCTTTTTTTTCTACTATATGGTGTAGTATGTATACATCCTTGGTCCCATTTTCTTTTCTAAACTTGGCCTAACCGTCTAGCAATATCCCATTTATCTCTAGTTTTTTACTCAGTTTTTTCTAGTACCATGACGTAGATCTTGTATGCGGCACTTAGTAACGATAATTTTCTTCAAGTTCTTTATTTTTTTTTGTGTATCGGATATATAAAACCTACTCTCCACTGACTAGAAAACCCTTTTTTGTTCCATACTTTATTAATTATCTTACTCAGTCTCTCAATCAGATCTTCCGTACCATACATTCATGTTTTATTTTGTATTCTATCTACAACTGACGGTTTTTGTTTTTTTACCTTTTTTATTTGCTTGTGTTATTTTATCTACATCTTGTTTCAGTTGTTGTGTTGTCATTGGTTGTCTATCGGTTTTTTTGTTCCATTCTTTATACAATTTTAAAAAGTTCATTTCCAGTTTCTATTGAAATTTGTTTGTTTTTTCTTCATATTTTTATTCGTTCTTTGTTTATGTATTTTCATGCTTTTTCCTCGGAACGTATATCTTTATCTCTGATTGCTCTTTTTTTATACATTGCTTTAACTTTCCATTTTTCCTTGTATACCTTTTGCGTTCTCTAATATTGTTGTTTAGTTGCATTACCATTTTTCCAATATTGTAGCATTTTTTAGCTTTTCATTTCTTTCTGTAAGCATTTGCATTTTTTAAATGTTTCTTCTATTTGTATAAACGTTTTCTTTATTGTTGCGTCTGCGATTGTGTTTTCTAATTCTGCTATTTGTTGTTCTGCGCTTTTTTCTCGGAAATGTCTTTTATATAAAATGAGTAGCAGTTTCAATATTTTGCGGGAAATCTTACAAACCTTAGCCACGCCACTGTTGGTGTACTACACTACTGTATTGCTTGTTTTTTCTTAAGAGCATACCGACCGCTACCTTGATTTGAAGTATTTTAACAAAAACGGCAACTCTGGCTTCATTACTGCTTCTACAAACTAATTTGATAATTGATTTATTTTTTTACCAGTACATTAAGAAAGTCTTTTAGTCAAATAATAGTCAGGAAATAACCGAAAAAACCTATCAAATATAGAAATAAATGCGTTTTGCTGTATTTTTGAATGCATTTTGTTGCTATTTGCAAATATAATTTCACAAAAAAGACTTTGACATATCATAGTTTAATCTTTTCTAAATGTACTGGTAAAAAAATAAATTGATGCGATGAAGCCAAAGTTGCCGTTTTTGTTAAAATACTACAAATCAAGGTAGCGGTCGGCATGCTCTTAATCATGGTGGTGTATTCTTAGATTGATGCTTTACCAATATTTGTGATTAATGCTGAGGATGTTTTCTTAAAACTAAGCCAACATCATAAAATTGATTTTACTTACCAGACTTAAAAAAACTGCTTATAAACGTTATAAATCTTTAAGACTTTTGTTCGATTATAATGAGTTTTTAACAATTGGTACATTGTGAAGAAATCTCAGTACACTTTTATACAAGCAATATATTACTGACTGAAATCAATATTTAAACTAATCTAAAACATTTTTGAAGAATTAAAGGCTTTACACAATCAATAGTACTGTCAATATTTTTAATATTATTAAGTTCTTTAAAATATATATATACTTAAGACCTTCTTAAGTATATATATTTTAAAGAACTTAAACGTTTTGTAGGCTTCAAAATGTATGTAGGCTATAGGCATTGTGCTCAGTTGTACCTACTGTACAAGGCTATAATATATGTGCTATAAATCTGTACAATCATTTATACAAATAAATTAAAAGTTTAACAATGTATTAAAAACGTGTATTTGATTACTAAGAAAAAATCAAATTTACTCAAGTATATTATTAATAAATTAAAGAGTAGAAATTGCAAATTAATAAAGCGTCAAGTTTGATATTAATTCTATATTTTAATTCAACTTTTATATAATGCTGAGTAGTTTGTTGTGTACCGCTTTTTATTTTTTATAGTTAAGGTCCCGGAAATAATTCACTACTCATTAAATTAGTTGTGCATTTATTTACGGTTTATGCAGTCTATGGCATGATTTCAACTAGAAAAAAGTTCACAATATTAATCATCTAGTAACATTTTATTAGTTCATTTAACCTGCTAAACTTCAGGTTGGGCAAGGTCTATATAGCATAAATTATTAAATTGATTTTTTTTTAGTTTCAAGCCATTAGTTAACTTTGAGTAAATGTGTATTTTACGCAGGACGTTTAAAATCAATACAGATTGTGTTAAATCATTGCCGATTAAATTTTTAATTGCGTAGAGCAATCTGATTTTTCCTTCGTCCTTAACCTAGACGTGAGAAAGAGATGCTACCGAATATTATACCGAGGCGTGGTTTTGTTGCTTAGCAGCAGACGCTGAGGGGGTAAAGTAAACTATCCCGTCGGTATCAGTCAGTGTCGCCGGAGCTTTCACAACGAAAGCTTCTGGCGTTGTCCTAGTTTATACCTATATGATATATAAGTGGTTCGGTTAAATAAAAACGTAAATTTATATATCTTCTGTGGAGCACCTTTTGTGAGTTTTCAATGTAAGTTTTTGTCTTTATTTTTTGCTGCATTTCTATTTCGTGTTTACTGCAGAGATAAACTGTAACAGGTGGCACAGATTTTTGCCGTCTCTCCTAGTATTGTGTGCCACGTTTCTATTTTCAGAAACCGATCTTGAACGTTACTCTATTTGCTACGTTTAATTACAATTATACTTATTTAATTAATCATTATGTATATATTTTAAATGTTATAGAAATTATATTTTTTGTTAAATAATTTAATATTTTTTATTTATAACTACATAAAATAAATGAAATTTTCAAAGATTTAATCTGCTAATAGATTTAATTAAAAAAGTTATTGTAAACTAATATGATTGGAAATAATAAGTCTCTTTGAACTACTATTCTTAGTTTTTCATTATGTTTTAATTAAAATGTGTACTCTAAAAGCCTTCTTTGACATTTTAATATTAAAACCCACATTATATGTATGCGCTAGTAGGATATTAGAAATCATCATTTATATACATTTCAGCCTGAATATTTACATGCCCTAATAAACATTTTTTTGTGTAATACAGTCAGTCACCTTCTTAATTATTGTTATTCTAATTGAATTAAAAACATAAAATACAATTGCTTATAATTTACTTAAACATTAAAATATTATCTGTCCTTTATAAAATGTTCTAACCGACGGATCATGCATGTGTTTTTATTTAGTTAATTTTTTCTTTCTTTTATTAAAGAAAGGATTGTAGTTATTATTAGCATGCGTTTAAATTATTAATTTGAGTAAGTGTGTATAATCAGACTGAATAAAAAGAACAATCTATATGTATGTGTGTTACTTATTTTTAGTAGGAAGTTTTGTTTTATTTTTAACTTTTATTTGAGTTTCTTGATTTTACATTTTTATTGGGATTTAATTGTGCCACAAAGATAGTACTTTGTCAAAACAAACTGTGCTTTGTTTTTGACTGTAGATAGAAAAGTTTTTGTTTTAAAATTACCATAAAATTAATGCATTAAACACGCAGGTAGTACATTTTTAATAAATAAAAACGAAAACCTGTTAAAATCTAGTTAGCTTTGCCAAAAAATGTAATTAATGATTATATTTTAAACACAATGGATTATTAAATTATGTGAAAGTATTTAAAACTTCAAACTTTAAAAATACCTGATGAAACTTTTCTTTTGTAGAACGGTTTATATAAAAATTGTATGTATTTATCGGAATGTATAAAAGTGGTACATCCTGTCAGGCATTTATAAAAATTCTGCATGTATTCTTTTATCTAAAAATATGAATACGTACAATGTCTGGAACTGAGTGAAACTTAGTTAGGGCATAAACTAGTCAGGATTTTTTATTGTTTATATAACATAACAAAGTTTTATTTTATAAAACTAATTGCAAAGCTGTCAATAAAAATATAATATACATTATATACTGTTTCTTTTTAATATTTTTTATACATTTATACAATTCAAAATGCTGATTATAAATATTATAAATAATTTCTTTCTATAAATAAATTAACCTGATTAATATTAAAACTAAAAACAAAAGTTGTAACTCTAAGACTATAAACTTTTGTTTTACTTTTTATTAATTATTTTGCAGGTAGGATATTATTAATTAAACTACCAGCTTAAAGCATAGATATTTAATAGTTAACGTTTCGGAAACGTTGCTGCTTTCCTCGGGCTAAAAACAAACATTACATTGAATAAAACAGTAAAAATATCCAAATATCCAAATTACTAATAAACAAATTTTAAAGAAGGCAGCAACGTCGTCTAAACGTTAGCTATTTAAATATCTATGCTATAAGCTAATAATAGTGTTTTTACGACATGGGATTAATTTATCTCAGCTGATTATTTCATTACCTTAAATAGATTATATCATCTTTTTGTTCAAAGGTGAAAATATTATATAAACATACAATATTTTTACTCTTGAATACTGCTTCTGGTTCCAGGTAGATAATACAAACATAATTGGTTGGTAATGAAATAACCAGCCGAGATAAATTAAGCCCATGTCGTGTGCTTTAAAATAATAAATACATTGCAAAACAATTTTTTAAATACATTGTAAAAACTGAAAATAACAATAGTATAAAATTAAATTAAATTCTACTTCTTGGATTCTAGATTTATCTGATGCTGATGTTATAATGCAAGTTTTCTTAGTCGGGCAGTGTCTAGTCATGACCTTTATTATATATAGTTTATAGGTTATTAAATGATATAATAAAATGTTTATTTTTTGTATGTATTATTTAATTTTTGTTTGGTTTCATTGATTAATTAAATATATAAATAAAATGACTACTGTCAAACGTGCTTAAATTTTGTAAAAAAATAGTATGTAAACAAGTATGCTATAAGTGCTTTATGCTTTATATTTGTTTTTCATTGAAAGCTGGTGTATTTGCAACTTGTTAATCATTATTCATTTTTTGACTGATACAAAACTTAATTTAATTAAGTTTTTAAAATGTGAAGGGAAATACAAAATTTGGAAGTTTATTTTATTTTTTGATAGTACGTTTAAAGAAATGAAAAGATTTGCAACTATACGCCTGTGTTGTAATGTAAATCATTAATCAATTTTAGATCGGCATTGATCCAAATAGCTCGTTTCTGAATAGAGTTTAGAAGAAATAGTGTAGTTTTTAATGCCATTCTTTATACTTAAGAATAATAAATTCAAGGACGAATACAAGTTTTATGTATATGCAAAAGTTAAACCGAAGTAAAAAACTTTTTACTTCTATTAAGAAATCCAAGTTTTTTAGACACTTATGAAGCTATGTCAACAACATGGTTGTTACATAAAAGATTATGTGAGATTGTAATACCTAGAAGATTTAGATATGGATTTGTTGTTTAGTTTATTATTTGGTACTAATGATATCTTGGATTTTGATTTTGAAACAGTAAGAATTTGAGTTAAGAAAAGTTAAAAAAGTTAAAATTGGCCGTGTTGCAAGTGCCCTGTTTAGATATTGTTTTGAGGTTTTTGTTTATAGATGCTGCAGATTTTAACCTAGAAGTTTCAAATAACTTTGCCTTATATATTAATATTGCCTTTGGAAAGTATAAAGGAGCTATTATTTGCAAAACTATAAATAGGATTTTTAGTTATTTGAAGAAGTTCATTAATGTAAATCAAAAATAAAGTTGGAAAAAGAGCAGAACCTTAAAGAACACATGCATTTATAATTTTGGGATTATAGTTAAAACCATTAATTCTTACTGTAACTTTTCTATTGTAAAAAAAACTAACATGAGATTTACAGTATTTCATCAAGACCTATACAATGGAGCTTGTTCATAAGATTAGAATGGGGTACCTTATAAAATGCTTTAAAAATGTTTAGAGTTACTGCAAGATTTTCTTTTTGTTTGTTCAAAACAGAATTTTATTTGTAACTAACTTAAGTTAGAAAATCTGTTCTCGAACGTATTGATCAAAATCCATATTAAGTATCTGAGATGAAGTTAAATTGATTTTAGAATTTGACATTGTAAAAATTAATACATTTTTTCAAAAAATTTGACAGATTGGACGATAAAGCAATTGGTTTATAGTTTAAAAAATTTTACTTGATTTTCATTTTGAGTATTGGTTGAACAATTGCATTTTTTCAACAATATGAACATGTTTTATTTTTGTATGATAATGCAAATATTTTAGTCTAAATGGTGTCTAATTTATTTGCAGATAATTTAAGAATAATAGGTAAAATTTTATTTATATCTCATGCTTTTCTGGTATTTAATTTAAGAAGATTTCTTCTGGCAACTTGTTGCCTAAAATAAATTAAACCCATTATTTTTTTACTAACCGGCATTGTAAGTACAGCTATGAGAGGATTTATAATAGTAGAGTTAGATGCAAATTGATTTGCAAAAATACATGTTTTTTTCTTTTAAATTAGTAACTAGATTGTTTTGATTATTAATTCAATTCAATTCATTTATTTACGGAAACTCCATTTAATACAAAAAATAATAAAACAATATATGAACATTAAAAAATAAAAAAAGTGTGCACTTATAAAACATAATAATAGATAGCGGCATAAATTTAACAAAAATATAAAAATAAAATAATAATAAAATTATGTATATAAAATACTAATAGAAATATATGCATAAACATTAAAATATTAACAAAAAAAAACAGGTACATACATATCAAAACAATGAAAAATCAAAAGCTCTTAATTGTCTCACAAAACTCGTGTGTGGGCCAAATAAATCAAGGTTTGAATTAAGAGAAATAACGTTTGCATAGCGCATCATTCTGCATAAAGGACTATGATACCCTAAGTTAGAATTATGTAATGGTAATCGAAATAAAGGCGTATATCTAGTACGGCGACAAGGACCAATATAGAAGTGCAATTGAGAGAACAAAGATGGACTGTTTATTGTAGAAGACAAAACCTTAACTAATATTGCTAGGTCGTTAACTTTACGACGATCTTCTAATCTGCTTAAGTTGAGAGAGATCAAAAAGCTAGTTTTATCGTAGTTAACATCAGCAATTCCCATTTTAAAAGACAAAAAACGACAAAACTTCCATTGGATTTTCTCAATACTATTTATACGAACATCATAGAAAGGTGACCACACCGTAGACGCATATTCTAAAATAGGACGAACAAGAGAACAATACAATAATTTAACAGAATGCGCACTTAACGATCTTGACATTCTAAAGATAAATCCGAGAATTTTAGATGCTCTGTTGCAAATTGAATCAATGTGGTTTGTAAAACGCAACTTTGAAACAAAAATAACACCTAAATCTTTAATTTCTGTAACGTTACAAAGTATACAGTTGCCAATGTTATAATCAAAACAGAATAAAAGGTTATTGAAGATTTTGCACTACTCTACAATAAAGTTATTGTCTTATATTTTTTTTTGTTACTTGGAAAACGGAGAAATATGATTAGCTAGATTGTCACAATAGTTACGAGCTAACTTATATTCTTGTTTAGTCTCTTTGTAACAATTATTGATGTGTTTCTTAAATGCTTTTTGCTTTTTATTAATTGCTTTTTTTGTTGGAATTAAAAACAAATACTTTTGTTTTAGTTTAATAACAAAGAACGGAACAAATTTTTCAATAACCTTTTGAATAAGTTTTGTAAGATATTCTGCTGCATTATGTGGATAATTAGAATATAAGCAATTGTAGTATTGAAATCAAAATTATGAAAAAAAAATTATTTTTACTATGTTCATCTTAGAATAATGATATATGAAGCGCGGTTTAAGTTTGGTAGTAATAAGAGAAAAAAATTTGACAACAGAAGTAATAAGTAAAAGATCAGAAAGCAACATTAACAGTGGTTGTTGTAATCTATTAAATAGTTACTAGAACAAATTTAATCCTGGTTCAACAAGAAAACAAGAAAATACGTGGGTTGTTGAGTAAGTTGGGTAAGATTATGAGAAGCAACAAAAATCATAACTTGTTGTCCGGATAGTGTTGTAAGTGATTTAACTATTCCGTATTATGTACATTAAAATCTCCTTACAAAATTATTGCAACTTTTTTATGATTACCTTGAAGAAGCATTTTAAAACTTTTGGAATGGTCATAAAAAAAGTTTGAAGTCGCTTTATTTGAAAAACGGTATATGCCAATTACAAAAATAGTCTTATAGGAAAAGTTTAGTTTTAGCTATTATAACCAATGTTGTTTGTGGATGTAGGCACAAAAAAACAAACACCCTGTTGGTTTACATATGAATGTTTAAGATGATCATAAATTAGAACAATCAGGATTTTTATTGTTTACTTTACGCGCCTGTTAAAGATTAAAAAGAGGGTATATGGTTTTTTATGTTTAAGATGTTGATGAACAAAATTAAAAATATTTTTTTAGACCAAAAATATTATAAAATTTAACAGTTAAGCCACAAACTAAGTCAATGTCAACGTTTGGTTGATTAAATTGGTTCGTGGAACAGGCAAGATTTTGTTTTGCCAATTAAACCGTATCATAAGCCAAGTTTGATCTTGTAAGCAATTTGTCCCGTGGATAAGTGCCACAAGTTTTAAAGTTACATATTTGCAGAATGTTATATATGTTGTATTTATATACAATTTATTTTTGTTAAATAACAATAATAAATACATTTGTTTCAAAATATATAAAACTATTTTAAAGTTTTGATTAATTTATTATACATATATAATATTACTAAATTCTATCATTAAAAAATATATTAAAATTTTTTTGTACACAATATCACTATAAAATTGGTTTCTATATTTTTGTTTGAAACCCATTTAAATTTTTTTTGATAGAATAACGAATTGGGCTATATAATGCACGTCTTATGTTGTATAAAATGGATCTTTGATAAATTAAAATTTTATGAATAGTTGTAAGTAAAATTAATTTTGTGTACATTTGTTGTAAATAAAATTTTGTTGTAGAGATATAGTGTTACCTTAATCAGCACAATTTTGTGAAACTATACTGGTGCGTGCGTTTTTTTGGTTTGTTATAAAAACAAATCTAAAAAAAATGTATTTTAGTGTATTTTACCACAAGATGCAGAGTAATAACTTATTTATTAATTTTATTGTTTTTTCTAAATAAAATTGCTAATAAATTATGAATTTATGTTAAAAAATGATTTTTTGCATACTGAGCTATATTATTTAAATCTAATTTTTCATTAAGAGCAGTTCTGTTAATGTTTTTAGTTGGTACAGTACAATCTAGGTCTGAGTTGTCTGCAAAAAACCGGCAATATGTATGAAGTTCAAATAAATACCAGAAATACACATTTTGTTAAATCCAAAGCAAAAAACTTTTTAAAATGTTTTTTTTTTCTATTAAATGCTGTTTAGAGGACTCTATACCCTCGGTCAGTATTACATGTATACGGGCGCCAAGATAACTAATGCATCAGCTAACATAATTACAATCCGAGAACAAATTTAGAAAACTTAAATATTTTTCAACGATTGGATCAGGGGGTTTTAAGAACAATGTTGTTATAGTTTGTTATGATAGATGGAGCTTGCATACTTTCTTAATTTTATAAGTTTTAATAAAATTTAAAATGTATGCAAGTTTTATTCAACTAAACAAATTGATGACAACATTATTCTTAAAATTCCTCGATCTAATTGTAGATAAATGTTTTAAGATTTTTAAACCTGGTCTTGGACTGTAATTATGTTAACTGATGTTTTCTTCCGCCCGTATACATGTAATTTCTTATACTGGTGGGGGGTACAGAGGCCTCTTAAGTAGATTAAAATATCACATTAGAACATTGGTGTATTTATATACTATACTAGTAATAAATAATTATTATAATTGCATACGTAAACGATAATAATAAATTAAGAAGTTTAAAAATTGTTACACTGTTGTAATTACAATTAATATTTATTTATTATTTATTTGTTTAAAAGATAATATATGGTTTCAATTTTATATTATGTTATTTTGAAATTAACTAAAATACATCAAGAAAACTAAAAAAATCATAAATATATTTGCTAATAGAGGAGAGGTAGCCCAATTACCCATAAGTAAGCCATAATTTTGCATATAAAATTTGTTTTTATATATAAAATAATTTTGTTTTGTGCATATTTCAAATACTCCTTGTATTTTAATTTAATAGTTCATTTTCATCTAGAAATTTTTTAATCAAAGTTAAACATTCATTTTTTGAAATTTTTGAGAACATGTCGCATACATCTAAACTTATTAATTTGCAGTTATTTTCAGTTTTTACATCTATTATTAAATCAACATAAACCAAATTCACAGTACAGCACACTTGTAATTTTACACGTTTCGGATAAAAATCTTATATTTTTGGAAGACTTAGAAATTAAAAAACATTAAAAATCAAAATTATAAAGTTAGAAACGACCAATTAATGCTATACGATTTACCTTTAATGGATGTTTTAATAAAATGAAAAATATATAAAATTTCAAAATTCAAAATAATTATTAGAATGTTGGTATTTTTTTATAAAATGATATAATCTCTATCTTATATAATATATGTATCAAACTTCAAAGGATTTAAAAAAAAACGGATATCAGGGATTGCGGGAAAAACACAAAATTAATTTATTTATAAATCTAATTAATATATTACAAACTGGAAAATGTTATAAGATAACAAAACATGTTGTAAAATAATATATTAATTAATAAAAATAAAAATAAACATATGAAACAATATGAGTTTAATAATAATAGACATTATTTTGTCGTGAAGGTAAAGGTTAATATTTAACTTTCGGAGAAATGTTAGAGAACATACTACTGATATCAAAAGATATTTTATTTTAAATAATAACATTAAAAAACACCGAATTAGAAAAAAATCAGCAATGGCGTCACAATATTGCGTAATCAGTAGTTAATCATTGGTTTTAGATAAAATGAAAATATTACCTAATAATGCAATTTCATTTAACAAATCTAATAAAATTAAATATGTACAAACTATTCCAAGTTAAATTTATTAAACTAACTACAACATAGTAAAAAATAAGGATTATTACATTCAAATCGATCTGCAGACAAAACTTAATAAAATAAAGTACTTAAAATTAATAAAAATTAATAAATGTAACTAAATTGGCAATATTATTTTTAATAACATAACAAGTGCAATAAAATGTACAATCTATGTGTTTAACTTAACGTTGGCTTGTGGAAAATTTAAAAATTGTATACCATTTTTATACAAAACACATCATACACGACGTTGTGGCTATCCCGACTATGTGATGAGTGTGATGACTAAAAACATTCGCAATTGCATAACAATGCATGCATGTGAGTTTTTTAATTTAAAATAGTATCTGAAATAACAATTGATTATGTACGTTCCAATATGAACAATAGCGTAGCAAGTGTCATAGTCAGGCATGTTAGATCACAAAAGCGTATATTGAAAATTTAATAAAAATGTTGTTAAGATTAAAAATTTGCAACTGTATATTATGTGTTATAACATCCCAACCGTTATGTATTTAATCATATTATCACATAATCATTACAAATGTATCAATATACAAAATAGCCAGAAGATGATCAAGTAGGTCAAAACAAGTCGTTTTAATACACAGATAAAAATAATTCAACATCACAGCATAAAATTACATTTATAAATACCCTTACAAATACTATATTTCTAAGAAGTATGCTTAAAATAATTAATTATAATAATATTATTTTAATGATTTACTTACTTTTAATTTATTTCTACTCTACTTGAAATATGTATTTTTTTATGAGATGGTTTAATAAACATTATTGATTTTATTTTTTTAACAGTCATACGCTTAAATTGTAAAATACTTGATATACGCAATAATATAATCTTAAACTTTAAAAATACTAATTGTTTGATATGTTTGTAAAACCGTTTAAACTTACTGTATATCTCCCAATAATTAAAAAAATACAATTCTTAAAGACCTTACGGTATTTAAAAACCTAAACTGTTTAAAAAAATCAAATTAATTAGTGACTTCGACAAGGATTTAGTTATAAAATACGTAATATTACAAATGAGCTTTTTAATTTGTTTCAAATTTGTTGGTATTAAGTTAAATTAGTTACGTATCATCTACATCTATGATGCATTTTAACCAATATTTATAATAAATATTATTTTAATGTAAACAATTATATTTTTAAACATACGAATTAAGTCAAGGGTAATTGAAATGTTTGCGATTGAAAATAAACTATATGAAAATTCAAAGTTGCTTGTAGAGCTTTTTAGGTGTTAAAAATTAGCTTGATATCTATGTCAAAAAGTAATTGGAAGCAGCTTAAAGGCAAAGTGTCACTTCAACACAATTTTAACGGTAAACTTTAATTTTTTAATGTACTTATTTTATCCACACACACCAAAGGTATTAAGTAAAATTAAGCATTCACATCTAGATTTTTTTGCATTGTACGACCAACGGTAGTACTTAGCTAACATTTTAAATTTAGTATTTTTATAGTGGACATTTTATTAATTACGCATTTTCCTGATAAAAATACGTATCTTATATCACTGATATTATACATTTAGTTTATGCGATAATTAGATATGACAACATAAAGTATAACATAACACTATAGTGTAGACATTTAAATTTTCTTGAAACCATCTATAATTCAAACTGGCACACAAGGATTTGCATACATTACAAAATTTCAGAACCAAGTAAACGCTTATTATTTAGTACACCCTAAATAATTCCATCAGCGCGATACATGGGCGTCGTTAATTAACGAAATTAAATCATTTTATTTAATAATCTATTAACACTATATATTCAGCTTAAAATGTTTATTATATTTTTAAGTTGAGGTAGAATGTTAGGATTGCATTAACATTTTATCACTTAATACAAATTTCTGTAATATTTTTATTATATTTTATACGAGTATATAATTGCATTACCTTGTATGAATGATCCAAATTGCTTTCTTTCCGCATTAGGAGACTTTCTTACTGAAGCTTAAATATTGCAACTTACAACCGATTATACTCGAGGTTAATTATGTAACCTAGGTTGCTTTACTATATAATTTATATATTCAACTAGAACATTTTTGTATAACAAAGATATAAATACTATTCAACCACTATATTGAAATGTATGTTTATTTGTATATCATGCTGGTGCGTGTACATATAAATCAATAAATACCTGGAAACCTATTTAAGTACATGTAAATTGTAATAAATATGTTATAACAAAATTACACTACATGAGTTTTTGGGAATTGTAAAACAGTGTTTTATTAAAATAAAACTCATAATTATTTACAAAACTGGACAAATTATTTATTATAAATTTAAACAAAAATTCTTTGTGTTGTATATTTAGAGTAGCAAAACATAATAACAATTTTAATTTTTCTTTTATGTTTAGTTAATAATAACAATAAATTATGAATGCATTAACATACAAATACATACAATTTTTTACAGGTCAAATTGGCATAATTAAATATTATCCAGTACAAAAATTATTTTTGCTGAGGTATCTTATATAAATCAGATTTACTTAAAGAAATATGACAATGTATTAATACTTGCTGACAAGTATGGTAAAAAATGTAGAAACATTTGTTGAGACTACTTGCCTAAAAATAAATATAGTATACAAATTATATTATAGCTCGAAGCATTGCTGAACAAAATTATGAAAAATACTGTTAACTATAATAGACTTCACAAAAAATGACTATGTATTGATTTTTGAAGTGAAGTATAAAATTACTAATAAATGTCTGTTAACTGATAATGTGTTATTAAATGTAATGTCTCAGCTAATTAATACTAATGTAATAATATTTTTAAATCCATACTATGTTAGAAACACTGACTCTTAGGTAAAAACTTACTTATTTTACATACATTTGAAGTTTTTAAGCAAATTTAAATGTTGCTAATTTTTTATTTTACTTTTATTCATTTGTATTTTACATAATACAAAATAGTTCATTAACTCACTTTTATGATTTTCATGTTTTTTTTTTAACTTAATACGTTGACTTTTTCTTTTTCAGTGTTTTTTCAATTGAATATTTGCTATCATTACAGCTATACTTATTTTGTTGGCAACAGTTCTAAACTGTTGAATGTTAGTCTAGTCAAACCTTTCTTTCAAATTTTTGAGCCAGGACGTTTGACACTTACCAATGTTTTTTTTTTGTTTATCTTTTTTTGTACTATTAGTTGGAGAAGTGTATACTTGGAACCCTGCATTATATTATGTCTTAGGTATTTGAACTTTTTATTTTAATAGTGTCAATAGTAGTTTTTTTTTTTTGCTTTTATTTAATCTCATTTAAAATTTTTATGTTAGTGACTTTCTCAGCTTATAGTATTTTTTACATTCACCGGTAACACCGCATTTTAAAAACTTGCAGTTTGTCAATGAGAAATTTTTTCAGCGTTTAGATTTTGACCATATAAAGCAGCGTAGAAATAAGAATAAGTTGAACCGGTACGGGTTTTTAGAGTTCCGGTTAAATGTTGGTTTTATTACATAATATTGTTTAAAACTACAAACAGCATATTAATTATTATTCTAAAAAAATGCTGTTTTGCAAAAAAACTTGTACAAATTATACTGTATTTGACATATTTGACAGATAGTTTATTACCGAAAATATTCCACAAAAATAAAAGTTAAATTAACTGTTATCAGCAACCAAAATGTTAAAACTTACTATTTGAAAAATAGTTAATTTGTCATACAAACAAAAAAACACAAACAACAAATACACATTAAAATTTAGAATTTTGAAAACATATCATAGAAAATAATTTTACAATTCTATTTGTAGATTTAACGTTAAAAAAATAGTTTATATTAATTGAAAATTAAACTTACATTTTTTTTTAAATTTTAAAAAATGATATTTAGGAATAACGTAATAGTACTTTTAAAGAATTTCTGAACTGTCAATGAATATTTGTTAGAACTTCTTGCAAGCCTTGTATTACAAGTAAATATTTGTTTAGTTGGTTTAATGTCTTGTATTTTGTTTAAACAATGTGTTTTAAAATATCTATAAAAAATACAAAAATCTGCAAAATTACGCTTGTGTTGTTAAGTATCTAAATTATTAGTCAATTTTGGATAGGCAATGATCTAAATAGCTCGTTTCTGAATGAAGTTTAGAAGAGATTGTTTAGTTTCCAATGCTATTTCCCAGACTTGGGAACAATATTCAATAAGTTATATATATATATGCAAAAGTTAAACAAAAGTAAAAAACTGTTTACATCTATTAAGGAAGCTTAGTTTTCTAGATACTTTTGAAACTTTGTCGACAACATAGTTGTTCCTAAAAAGATTATGTAAAATTGTAACCCCTAGAAGATAAATTAAAGAAGATAAATTAAAAAAGATTTAGATATGAATTTGTTGTTTAGTTTAATATTTGGTACTGATGATACCTCGGATTTGAATTTTGAAACAGTAAGAAGTTGAGTTTGTTAGAGTTAAAATTGACCATGTTGGAAATGCCTTATTCAGATATTGTTATGAGGTCTTTGTTTATAGATGCTACAGATTCTAACCTTGAAATTTTACGCTTTGCCATATTTGTCAATATGGTCTTTAAAAATATGAAGTATGAAGGAAGCTATCATCTGCAAAACTATGAATAGGACTTTTAGTTATTTAAAAAAGTTTATTAATGTAAATTAAAAATAAAGTTGGCAAAAGAGCAGTACGTTGAGAAACACTAGCAGAGAAAGTTTTAGAAAAACTATCAACTTTAACTATACTTTTTCTATTGTCAAAAAAACTATTAATAAGATTTACAGTTTTTTTTTATTAAGATCTAAACAATGGAGCTTGTTGACAAAATTAGGATGCCATACACTATCAAACGCTTTAAAAATGTCTAGAATTACTGCAAAAAATTTTTTTTGTTTCTCTTAAGTAGAATTCTAGTTGTGACTAACATAAGTTAAAAGATCTGTTGTCAAACGTTTTGATCAAAATCTATATTGAGTATCTGAGATAAAGTTATTTGGTTCTAAGAACTTGACTATGTAAAAATTAATATATTTTTTTAATTTTTTTGACAGATTGGACAATGCAATTGGTATATAATTTGAAAAATTTCAGACTTGTTTTTTTTTAAGCAAGTTGAACATTTGCAATTTTCCAACAAAAGTTGAGAAATTTGATTAGCTATGTTTATGTCAATCCTATTTTTTTAGATTGTATTATATTGTTTCAATAATTATAAGCTAATTTATAATTTTTGTTGCTTCTTATTTACTACATTACACTTAATATATTAATTATTATTAAATACTACTTACTATTCAATTTCAATTGTCATTGTATTATTTTGACATAGAATCAGTTAAAATAAAAGCATAACAATTGTGTGTATGTACGTAAACACATAATTATATTTTTAACAATTTTTATAAACGTTACATTAAATTTAAATTAAGTATTATAAACTAATACTGTCTTAAACATTCCATAACAATGTGTTTAATTCTTTTCTACAGTCTCACTTATTAGGTATTGTATATTGTCTTTATAAATTTATAGTAATTTGAGTAAAAATTAATAAAATGTTTACTTAATTTTATCTTTAAACATATATAAATAAAAATATATCTTTATTTTTATTACAGCACTAATAACTATTAATGCAATTGATTTGCCATCAACTACAGTACAGCTAATTCCAATTTAAAAATATGGCATTTCAGCTAGATTATAATCGGAAGTAATTTACATATAAAAATCGATTTGTTTCCATAATCACAATCCAATAAATTGAATTCAAAGCTGCTAAAAGAATGTAAATCTGCCAAACGGAATTAATTGACAAAATTGAATTCATGCTATCGGAATTTTTAACGTTGGTTAACGTAAGAGATAAATTCCCGTTGGGAGGTGTGGACCCTTGTCCAGGAAGTTATTTCGCACAAAGTGTACCTTTTTATTAGACGCTGTAGAAACAAAGAGTCTTGCATCAATGATGCCTTATTTTACGGCCGTTCCTGTGTAATAGAACGAATCAATACATACCTTTCCGATATCAATTAATCTATGAATTATTCAATGCAATGAAAATGAATAATTTATTTGTGTGAATGCGGATGTTTAGTTTCAGTGATTGATGTCAATCATCAAACTGCAGAATTTACGTTTTATAATTACTTTTATTTACAAAGTGCGTGCAGTGATTTCTTAATGAGTATAATGAAAAATACTTTATGTTGTTTAGTATTTTTAAATTAAGATTTAAGCTTAAGTTTGTCATATTGTTCAATCAATGCGTTGATAAAACGTAACCAAGTAAACTAACGATTTATTACTTAGGACAAACTAGATCAAAAATAGAAAAAAACGTGTTACCAGTCTTCTTACAATATAAATAATTTAATATTATGTAAATGTACAATTTAAAATTTCAGTGGATTAATTAACTGCTAAAAAGTATTTTTTTTATAAAAATGTGCGCCATACGAATATTTTCAACACAAAGAAATATTTTCAGATAAGGAAGGATGTACGTACACTGTATAGAAGATTCTCCGAGGAAAACCGCGTATACAAAAAACGACATCCACCTTTCAGTATTCCTGGAAGTATGTTCGTCAAGTTATTGCATTCCTTCTTTCATAACAACTTGCATTAATAAACATAGCTATTTCACGCATTCAGTCTATCTTTCTTAAGTCATTAAATCTTCAGTATACTTTGGTAAACAGCTATTTACAGTTTTTGTTAATAATACTAAAAATTAAATTAAATTAGTATTAATGCTATAACTTTTTCATATAAAAACAGTTTTTTTTTTTAATAGTTTAGTTGATATCTTTTGTTATTATAGGCATATTGAACAATAATGTAGTAGTCTATCAAGTTCACATAGGCTTAATATTGTTTGAGGTCAACGTGTAAAAATGTCTTAAACGTACAAAAATATGTTAATTATAAATTAAAACTTTGTTTGAAGCAAATAATTTGAAATTTATGTATTGTTGTTGGTTACAGTTGAAAATATTTATATTATAATGTTGTCCCAAACTAAAGTTTAGTTTGCATAATTGTTCTAAATAATTTATGTAAGCATTATTTATTAAACTATACATGACATTTAACAACTATTATTGTTCTGCATAGATTAATAAATAAATGGTCATTATATAATTATTTAGAATTATGCAAATTAAACTTTTAGTGGAACATTATATAACAAATGTATACAGAGTATCCCATGACTCGATGCGCATAGCTTAAATGAGTATCTTTAAACAATTTTAAGTCGAAAAAGCCTACTCAATAGAAATCTTTTTATGTGGTCGCCCGGTCTGTGACAATACTACTTGCGTTCTAGTTTTGTGTAATTGTTTAAAGTAAGGTTTTTTTTAAATTTATATCTGTTTGTTTCAGTTTTGTTCTATAAACAAAAATAATAGAGAAAGTTTACAAAAAATTTTATTGACAAGAAAATGATGTCAAGTTTCTGGCTTCTAATCATTTAATAATTATTAATTATAGTTATTAATTTTTGCAAAAACTAGTTGACAGTATGTGGAATTAAACATTAGTTTTGATATACAATTCTACATTATTCTAATAATATTTTTTTTGCAAAAATTTAATATATAGTTTTAAAAACTTTTTATTAAAAAAAAAAAATACTATAAAGGTTTGAACGGATGCATTATAAATCAAATAAATGCTAAAGTAACAATAAATTAATAGTTTCTTTTAAATAAAATCCTAATTTTGAACACAAAAAATATGTATGTACGTAAAACTGTTTTTAAAAGTATAAATTAAAAATGCAAATTTAGTTTGCAAGACTAGTTTGCTTTAAATAAAAAAATATATTAAATTAGAAAATTATTAGTAAATAAAAAAAACTACTAAAAAAATAATAATTATATAAAATATATTAATTAAATTTAACGTAATAAAATAAATTACTCCATTTTTAATGATACTTATTGGAATATTTTGTTTCAGTTTAATCCATTAAAAATTAATTAAGTAAGATTGTCTGCTTAAAATTGGTTTCAATATACATTGTATACTTTGCATAATCCAATGTGGGAAAAAGCAGGGCTTAGTGATGAAAGACAAATTTGCATAAATAATGGATGCTTTACATTAAAAGTTTTAAATATTTTAACACACCAACTATAGTTTTTTTTTATTACTTATCCAAGATTATTTACCATGAATATAAGCTTTAAAAAAATATGGAAACTAAAAAACAAATAAATGTCTATTGCATATTTAATTTGTTTAGAAATTTACACGTTTTTAAGAAAATAAATGTTTTTTAATCAAAATTATATTTTGTGTTAATTTGGTTTTGAATAAAATATATAATTTTTTAGTTTATTAATTAGCAAAAGCAATTGAAGCATAGTTAAATAGTATATAATCTTAAATAGTCTCTAAAATAAAAATACTACATAAGATACATAACTACATACCAACAAGACACACTAGTAAAGTAGCTTTGTTTATTTATTTTTCTTTAAACCACAATTTTGTGTATATTTTACAATTTATTACCTATCATTTTTTCCTATCTAACTTTTAACGTCTCTACATTTACTTAACCAGTGTTTGTATAATTTGTTTTCCTACCTATACACAGTACATTTTCTCAAATATTTTTTACATCCAATACTGCCTGATCTTTTCTTTACATCTATATTTAAATTTGCTTATTACTTTTTTGCTAAACTATTTTAAGGTAGTTTGATTTCTGATCTTCAATTTCCCATTTCTTTTTTTATACATTTTTTGTCTATTACATCTCTGTCTAGTTATATTTTTGTTAATTTTAATTTTTTATGTTTCTAGATTATTAAATGCTTATTTTAATACTCTACCAGAAGTATTTTATGCTTTTATAACAAGTTCAACTTTCTTTTTATATATTTAATTTTTTTTTTTTAATTAACATTTTTACTTAAGTTATCTTTTTGTATTTTATCTATATTGTTGTGACTACTACTTCTCGTATTTGCTTATGACTGAAATTTTTAAACGCCATTCTTTTTTTTAATTATTATTGTAATTCCGTTTTTTAATTTTGTATTTTTCTTTTAACACAAGCATAGTCTACTGTTAAAAGAACGTTTCTTACTATTTTTTTAAATTTGATTTTGTTCAACTTGATACCATATTTTTTGCAATTTTTTATATAATATCAATCTATCATTTTTGTTATTTTTCTGTGTAGCGAATAGAATTTCTTGGTCTCTATTTATGCGATTTGTATGTCTAATTTTTTGTCTTCTTTTTTTGCTTTGCCTAGCTCCACCTATGTTTAGATGTTTGTTGGATTATAACGGGTGCTTTTTCAATATTCATCTTTCTCATTATTTTTTTTAGACTTACGTTTAACAAGCACGTTGGCAGATTTTCAGTTGGATAGTAATTTTTATTTTTGGAATCTATATTTGTAAAATCTCTTAAGTTGTCATTCAATGCTGCTTTGATGTTATTATTTTGATTAGTTGGTAGATGGTTTTGTAGTTTAAATATATTTTATTTTGTTTTTATTTATTCTTTAACTTATTTATTACTTTTTTGTAATTTGTAATTAAAAACACAGTAAATTATTTTATTAATTAATTTTGTTTTGTGGTTTATTTTCTGTTTTGTTACGCCCATTTTATAGTTTTATTTTTTTATATAAGTGACGCAACTCTAAACTTTTCAATAAAGGTAAACATGTAGCAGGTGTGTTTTTTTTCAATTTTTCTCAGGCTTTCAATTTTCTTAAATTAGATTTTATCATTAAAAAAAACTTGAATGTTACAGTTTTTGCGGTGTAACATTAAAATTATTAAAGTCATTTTTAAGTGACAGAAAATTTTGTGTAAAAGCAAATAAAAAATCTTCTTTATATTTTGTAAGCAAAAAAGGGGTGCCGCAAGGTTCAGTGGTAGGCACTCTTTAATTTTTATTGTTTATCAATGACCTAGTAAGTTACATTTTACCAATCACAAATTACAATATATGCTGATGATACATTATTTCAAATTTTTGCTCATAGTTTGGATCAACTTTGTAATAAAATTGAAAAAACAGCCACTCAATTTTATCAATATGTTAATGGATAACACCATTAAAACAAAATGTATATATTTTTGTAGCACAAATAGCAACATTAGATTAACATTTGCAATAAACAATCTTAATTTTTCATTGGAAAATAGAACTAAGTTTTTAGGTTTAGTAGCAAACAATTTTTTGAACTAAAACTACTACCTGGAACATGTATGCCAAAAATAAAAATCTAATATTAGTAGATTTAACGAGTCTACGTAATGCATTCTATTCATTTATATAAAATCATCTAGTATATAACGTCGTTCTTTGGGGAGCAGCATCTAACTCACAAAAAGTTGTTATTAAACAGAAAAGAATTATTTGTCTTATTTTTAATGTAAATCGAGATTTATGTCAACAATTTTTTATGGATTTATAAAACATTTTTAATGGTTAAACAAATTATCTCAACATTCCCCAAATATTCCGATTTTTAAAAGTATTATACTTGCCATGCTACGTCACTGCTAGTAGTACCTCATAACTCTTTTAAATTTGAAAAATTTTCATAATACATAAAAGTTTATCTGTACAACAAACTACCACATTAATCACAACATATAAATCTAAAGAATTTTGAGACTTTTATAAAATCTTTTTTAATTAAAAAATGTTTTTACTCTGTTTACAACTATTTTAAAAATTAATAATATATATTTTTGTTTTTTGTTTTAACTGTTTCTATCTTGTGATTTTTTTTGTAATTTTTTTATTTTGTAATTTGTATATTTTAAACATCATGTATGTATGACATGTATATCCATTTTTAAAATAGCCTAGTTTAAAAAAAAAATATTATAATTAATTATTATTATTATTATAGTACTAATTACCTTAAGATTTACTCTAATACTAGAGTGTTTATAACTCTTTACTTTATGTTTTATGCCCTGCATACAACCTTTAGGTTTAACCGGCCAGTGTAAGCTTGACAATCTTTTGCAGTTATTGTGCAACCCCAAAAGCTCAAATTGCCGTGCCCAAACATGCTTTCAATAGCTGTTAGATATAAGATCTCAATGCCAAATAACATACAACTCTAAAAGACTTATGCCAGTGTATGAGTAACAATTTTTTACAGCTTAGTACAACTGCTACAACTGTTACGTACCTCAATAACTCCAATGCAAATATACTTTATTTTACGTAATTTTAAAACCCATTGGCCAAATCTATGTGTAAATAACTTGTTAAATTCCTCAATGATTTTTTATTAATGTATTTTTTCACACCCCAAGACCTACTTGATCTATCTGTGAATAACCTTGACAATTTCTCAGACACTACATGCACGTATTATAAGCATTGCTAACAAAAACCATTTTTTCTAAAAACAATTTTGAGGTAAGTTGGTTATTGCCTTGAGAATTTTTACGCAGCACGCATGTTGTTGCTAGCCTTTCTTTTCCTAAAACTTCTACCTTTCTCTGTCTCTTTTGTCTTTTGTATTTTTTTAACTGAACTGACATCTACTTTTGATTTTTTTTTTTTTTAATTCGTGTGCTATATATTCTAATTGTTTGTAAAGTTCTATTAGTTGTACTACTTATATCTCAAATTTTTAAGTTTTTCTTTTTATGATACTCTAGTATTTTTATCTGAAATTATTTCTTTGTTACCAGGTATATTCTGAGCAATTTTGTCTCGCATTCTACTAGAGTGTGTTCTGCATATTGTGTGTATTTTTAGCAGATTAGACATCTTTTCTTTTTCTTATTTTTTTTTTATTTTTACAAAAAGATTTTAAAGGCTCTGTACTCTATTTGTACTTGTTTTGTGTAATAGCACTTCTCTACCTATTCTTTTACCTCCGAGATTAGTTCACATTTTCACTTACTTTTTTTATAAAAAACTTATTGCAACTCTTGTAACTAACTAATTTTTGTTAATGTAATTTATTTTTGTGTTCTTGACGTTTTCTACAACCAAATAACACAACGAACGGTATTTCAATGCAGTTTACCAGCTGCAAATTAGATAAACAAAAAACTATTTTTTTATATAAATCTTTTTAATGGAAAGCATACATTTTTAATTAAAAGTGTAGATAATGCATTTGTTATCTCAAATTGTTTAGTTCAATTTTATTTATTGAATTAATCTTACCTATTTGGTAAGACTTTTTTTAAATACAAATAAACAATAATAAGTTTTTTTTAATGCTACAGAGCTGGAGTTTATTTGCATGATCTAGCCGTTTCAGAATTTTATATTGTTACTTGTAATGAGTACAACTGCATTTTAGGCTAAGATAGCTTACATAACATGTAGTGTAAAATAATAACTTGAAAAATATCTGCTTAAAGTGGTTTTTTATTGTGTAAAACCTGACTGCTTTAAAAAAATGAAAAATATATATAAATTTTTGAAAAATTTAAAAATTATAATGTATGAATATTTACATAAATTTGTGTTAAGCTAGGAGACTTATAACATTCACAATAGAAACCGCAATCAGTAAACTTAATAAATTGCTTACTAACATATTTACTAAACACAAACATCATAATAGACTATCGATACTATTATCTCTTTTGACATAACAAATTTATACTTTTTTTTTCTTATACCAGAAACTATTACTGCCTTCTATAATACCTTAACATAAAAAACATAAACAACTAAGAAATTAGTTATAAAATTTATAGTGATAGACTACCTATGAAACCATCTAGCTCAACAATACTAGCTAATATTTTTTTCTAAATACATTAGAAGAAAAAATTATAATCAACATCAATAATCTATTCAACAACACCATTATTATTTGGCAAAGATATATTGATAACATAATCTGCATATTTTGAAAACTATCATTTAACAGAACAGACTTTTACATTTTTATAATTATTTTACACCTTAACATTCAATTTACTATTAAATTAGAAAGCAATGAACAAATTAATTTTTTTGACCCCACAATATGTCAACTGTCAAACTGTCAACAATCTGGACTTTAAAATATACCAAAATCCTAGAAATGCTGGGATAATTGTGCCGTACTACTCCAATCACGGCAATAACCATATATTTGCTGCCTTTCACTCACTTACACATAAAGCACTAAGTTTACTTATTTTTCTTACCAATCTGCAACATGAAATAAACATCAACAAACAACTAGCTATAACAAATAACTTTATAATTAAATCATCTAGCAAAATAATCAACAGACACAAACAAAATATAGAATTAACAAACAACACAACTCTTACAAACAATAACAAACACACAAATACAAAATATAGAAAACTCACATACTATAAATGAAGTAACAAAATTAAAAAAATGAACGTAATTTAAAACATAATATATAATAATAAACAAAAAATAGATATCTTAATAAAATCTGGAATTTATGAAACAGATTTTCAAGACTGCAACGCCATTTACATATGGGAACAGGCAAAGCTTTAAAACACGGAATTAAAGAACACAATACAAAAAATAACAAATTCACATTCTTCAAACATCTACACATACACAAACAAAGCTTCAACAACCACAACAACATAAAAATTATTAACAAATATAAAACAGGCCTGAAAATGAGCATTCTAGAAGCTTACAAAATAGACAATATAAAAACAATAACAAACATAACTGCCTCAAAAAACAATTAAACACTAAATATCAACATATATACACTTTTCTCAAACTACATAAAAATACAATAAGTCAATAACACAACATATAACGGTTGATTGACAAATATTCTACTACTACCAACCTATGCAACTAGTATAACACCTCACTACTTCTTGCATTAAACATATTATAACATCTAAATATATGTAAAGCAGTTTATACATTTGTCAAATTATTGTTCAACTTTAAAAACTTACTGACCTTGAACTCTAAATTGGATTAAATTGCAACACATCTGTCAATTTATTGACAAATTTTTAGTCATATTAAATTATCAGATTAGTAGATGTCCTACTTTGCTTCAATTTATTGATAAAGTTGCTAACTCCTGTTACATAACCTTAAACTATTTAACAATAGTTTTAAGGGTTTTATGTTATTCCAGTGTAGCATAATTAGGTACTTTTGTTGATAAATACAAACATACATACATACAAAAGAAAAGATTATGTATAAATAACCTATAACGACAATGGTTATAATTAAAAATTATCAATCAGCAGTTTAAACAATTATTATACAGTTGGCAGTATTGAAAATTGAACAATAATTAACGTGTGTAATATGAAACAAATCTTCAATAAATTACCGTAAAACTAACGGCAATTAATAATATAAAATAAATAATTAAAATTGAACAATAAATAGACCAATGTAAAAACAGTTTAAGTTTAATAAAATGATTTAATAATAATCTTATAATAAAACAATTGATTGATTTATTAATTAAGTACGGCTTAGAAAGTAATTTTACAACTCTTATTTGGTTTGGCAGATATATCAATATCATCATCATGACATAGTGAACAGTGAAGTTATTTGAGTGAAATATTATAATTACTGCAAGTACATATTATACTAGTGACATTGTATTCGTATTCGATTTGTATTGTATTATTGCTTGTTTACCAATGTTTGCAGAACATAGTATTTAATCTGCAGGCCATAATTTAGAATCAATTGAGTTATTTTACATATAACCCAAAACATGCACGTTATAGATTTGCCTTAGCGGGAGCTATATATACAATCTCGAGTACCAATGTAACGCACTGCGTTAGAAGCCTGGCTTGTATGAGTTTGTAGTTCAAATCTTCAGCTTAGCCTTTAAACAAATTTTATTTTTTTTTGTGATTTATTTAAGTTTTAAAAAGTTTTAAATTATTTTTATTATTAAATTATCTTTATTATTAACATTTGTTTTATCTAAAATTTGTTTTATGTATGTACTATACTATATTTATTAAATCATGCTTCCTTTGTGTTTACTATGTTACCTTACTGTTGCCTATTTCTAATGATGATATTTAAATATTTCTATATAAGCAATATATTCAAATATAGCTACGGGTCTAGTAACTCCACTAAAACTGAAATTAGATGATGCTGGCCTCTTAAATCAAACTCTAATTAACGGTGATATAAATAACACAATCAATACCAATATTGATAAAAATGAATATGAGATGTTAGCATTGAAACTAGAAACTAAATATGCAAACTTTGATGAAAAAAATAATCGATTAAATTATAAAAATCTTATTTATAAAAAACTGATAAATGTTTTAACACAAACATGCATAAGCAAAACAAAAAGTATAAGAAAGTATTAATTTAAACTGATCATTTTAAAATCAACGCAATACTAAATTCAGAAAAATTGCAAGACATTGAACATAAAACTAGAAAAAAGATTCTTCTACTTGCTGATATTAATGGTAAAAATGGACAATATTTATTAAGTACCTACATAAAAATCATATAGTCACAAACATTTTAAGCCAAACCTTGATAATGTGATGACAAATGCAACTAGTGCCCAAACTTTTACAAAACGCAACTATATAAAAATAATGACAAAAACTAGAAATGTTTGAGCAGTTAAAAAATAGCCTTCAAAACCTTTTGCACACTAATGTTATATTAATTAGATGTCTTTATTATAGAAATAGGTTATTATTAAATAATTTTATATGGGTAATTCTATTACTTTTGTACAATTTTTAAAAATTGATGTCTCAGGATTGCGACAAATTTTAGTACATGAAAGTATAAACCAAAAAAAAGGATTCTCAAAGTTTTAGCTTTTTAGATTTGTTTTTGCCTTTTTTAGACCCTTAAAAGGGTCCGTTTTCTCAGCCCTGGAAATGATTTGTTATTTTATGTACTTTGATTTAAAAATGTTGCTTATTGAGGTATTTTGTAGATACATTGATATATACCGCTCCAATTGAGAACACATTTTATGAAATTTGACCTGACTTCAAACTTTCAGAATATATTTATACATGCTTGAAAAACGTTTCTCCAAAACCAATATCCTGATCATTACTTGCTTAGACAAATTTATTCAATTTTGCTTCAGGTGTCTCAGATAACTTTGTCTGGATTTCCAGTCACGTAGGTATCAGTGGCAATGAAAAAGCTGATGCGTTTGCCAAATTGGCAACAACTAGCGCTGAAGATTTTTTATCTAAAGTTTGTGTTAGGGATATTTGTAATTTTCTACATCAAAAGCTGCTGTCTAGCTGGCAAAGTATGTGGTTTGCTATTCGAGACAACAAGCTACGAAAAAAGTACCAAAAGCGTTACTACACCGTAGAGTTTGTCATACAGGCCGAAACGTAAAGAAGAGGTTGTCCTCACGCGGCTTTGCATCGGTCACTGCCACGATGGATGGACTCACAGGCATTTGTTGGCATCTGAGATGCCCTCAGTTTCTGATATTTGTAACGTCCTATTAACTGTTTATCATATCTTATTGGATTGTCGGCAGTTTTCCGAACAAAGAATTGCGTCTGAATTATCACCCAGTTTGTCGATTGTCTTGGGCGATCAAATTGCTGATTTCAATCGTTTGCTTGAATTGGTTTGACGGAACAGACTGGGTATATGAATATAATTATTTATTTATTGTGATTAATAATTGTGTATCGTAAAATCTAGCAGTGTCTATGACCTTTAACACCCTAGACACTGTTGCAATTATCTAGTCATTTTTTGCTATTATTTTTAATAGTTTGTGAAAGTTTATTTTATCTTTGCTATTTATTTATTTATTTATTTTATTTTTTAATATGCCATTTTACAGCATATTATTTTACACTTTTTTATAGTTAGAATAAAGAATAGGCATTATTAGTCTATATAGGCTAATATGCCAAAAATATTAACTAACTAACTATTACTATTACTATTTTCTTAAAATTTCAAGTCATTTCATTTTGATACAAAAATTTTACGCCTGTTTGAAAATGTCTGTGTTTTTTTTGTCAAAAATGGCCAAATTTGAAACACTATATCTCCGGAAGTACTTGAGTGATCATAAAAAACCTAAAACATATGAAAAGGGTTTTAAACCAAAAACATTTTGAGCACTTGTGATTCTAATTATGTTGTTGTGATTTTGCAATGTGACACCACTTTGAAGATCTAATTTTATAAAATGTGTTCACAATTGGAGCGGTATATATCAATGTATCTACAAGATACCTCAATATTTAATTTTTAGATTAAAGTACATAACATAACAAATCATTTGCCGCCAGGTACGTGTCGGTACCTGTTTCCAAGACTGAGAAAACGGAAATTATAAAATAGCCTTTTTAAGCTATTTTTCGGCCGTTTTAAGAGTCTAAAAACAGCATAAATGATCTGAAAGGCTAAAACTTTGAAAATCTTCATTTTTTGGTTTATATTTTTATGTTCTAAAATTAGGCGCAATTCTGAAACATCGAGTTTTTGAGAGTTATACAAAAGTAATGGAATTACCCGTATATAAAAATAATTTAAGTATGCACTCTGCAGTAAAGAAAATATACATAAATAATGTAGTGTATTTTGACAGTAACTTTAAATTGTTAAACCATTTCAAAAATGATTTTGTAAAATTAAATAATGCGGCAAAATGAATTATTATAAAAACTGTTGAATTTATTACTAAAAACATACACGAAAATACATTGCAAACGCTACGCACCCTTTTAACAAATTTCTTGCAACATACACCCACCTAAATAATACCAATAATTTGTCCGCAATAAATTGGAAAGCATTGACACAAAGAACACAGAAAACTTTTTCAAAACATTTTTTTACATCAACAATTTGTCACAATACAGGATAAGTTACTGCCAATGTTACTTTTTTTAGCTAAATTTAATATAGTATGCATTTCTGAACATTTTTAACAAAAAATAGATTTAATATGTTTATGTATTCCTAATTACAAACTAACATCATATTTTTGCTAAATGTTTGAATAGTATAAATTTTTTTTGCAAGAAAGTCAATTGGTCTACAAGCTGCGTTTTTTATATGTATAATAAAGACAGTTTTTTAGTCTTAAGTTGAGACATAATAATTATTATTTTTTAAACACTAAATCTAAAACCTGTTTAAATTCTTTGAGCTTAACGGAAACAACAACAAACCAATTAGAGTCTTTACGAATGTAAATAGAGACACTTCAGGAAGTGCTATAATTTATATTTTAAAAGAAACTATTTTAGTAAAAACAAAAATGTTTTTATAGCTGATCATTTAGCACAAATTCTTTTGTATACCAATTTAGGTAAACTAAATAACGTCAAAAATACAATCATTAAAACTAGAAAAATAAATAAAAATACTACAAAGAGTGGAATGGGAAATTATTTTACATAAGAATAGTTCACTTAATTTTTGCTTTGGAGACACTTTTTTTTATAATGTTTGTTTTATTTAAATTAAAAAAACATTTTAAACAATCACAAAAACTGGATAACAAATGCAATTAAAGTCGACTCTAGAAATTTACAGAATATGTACTGGGTAGTCAAGAATTTGAATAAAGCATTGATTATAAATAAATACAAGGAAAACATAAAAACATAATCTAAAAATTAAACAAACAAGAAGGAACTATATACAAAATAAAATAGAATAACTCAGAAAGGTCTTTAAATAAAACCAATAACATTAAACTAAAAAGTAATAATCAAATTATAAGTAAACAGGCTGATGTTGCCGAACTATTTAGAGATTATTTTTTTACGGTTGTTTTTGGCTCTAAATCAAAGTTTAGTTTTAGTTGCACTTTGATGTTGAACATAAACTTAGCATGTATTTGAAACCTGTGGATAAAACTGAACTATTAATAATCTAAGCAATACAAACTTGTTAAGGACCGATAACATAATTTCACAAATTGTGTATTAAAACCAGGGATGCCGCAAGAATCTGTTCTAGGCCCCTTGATTTTTTTTAATTTATTAATAATCTGCCTTTGTTTATATTTGCGGACAATATTTTTATTGCTATTTCATCCAAAAGTGTTAAATGTATTAAAAATAAAACTATGATTGTGCTTAATGAGTTTTACAAAAGGTGGCTATCAAATTCCGAAAAAAAACTGTTATGATAAACTTTCACCTTTAAAATCGCTTACAAAAACACAGAGTAAGTGTTCTACAATCATGTAAGACCAAGTTTACATGATTTGTAAAATTTGTAAAAGAGTGTCTTATATTAACAGAATTTTTGTTTTTTAAAAGAGAGTTTTTAAACTTACGTATAATATATAATCTTGTGATACCTGCAAAACCATATTTAAAATAATAAATCTGCTTACTGTTCTGTGCATCTACATCTATACAAACCTCCACGTAATTAGAAAATCTGAAGATGTACACTCGCATAATATAAGAAACAAAAATGTTATCCGTCCACAAGCTCATAAGTTGTCTAAGTATTTTATAATAAATTGCCGAAACAAATTCGAGAAATAACAGTGTATAATGTTTTAAGTACTATATTGTAAACAAATATCTTTTAGACTAAATTATGTATATTTATTATTAGTATTAGTAGTATAATAATACTATTTTTAAATTGTAGTTCTAAATATGATTTTTATATTTGTTTTGTTAATTCTTTAAGTATAGTTTATATGACTTGTTTTGTATTATTTTTAAGAGATTTTTTGTATTTGTATTTTAAACTGTGCTGCATTTGAATAAAGATTTATTATTATTATTATTACAGATAATGTTTTTACAAACAGCTGTTTATCAAATGTAACGGATATTGTAAAAAACATTTGATTTTTTATCATTTATTTGTTTTATTTTTATAATTAGTCTACTTAATCTTGTCTAGTATTGACTAGCTTAAATAGATATAATTGAATAATTTTTACTTACTTTCAGAACACATTTTTAACTTTTTATGTATGTACACTTTAATTTGTTATCTTGATATCTTCTACATAAATAAATTATAATACATTACAAATTAACATCTATCTTCTGAGAAACTTTCATTCATTCATGAACAATGCGTTCATTGCACTGAAAACATTATGCGGATTTTTTTAAACAATATTTTAATATATTTCACATGTTATATTACCACTGTAATTTTCTGTGTATATAAACATTTGTTATAATGTGTAAACTACTTTGTTAGTTTAAGCAAAACTTCATTAATTCCAAGACCCTCGTAATTATAATAGTAACCCATTTGTTTGCCCATTAAATAACGTAGTTCAAAATCACCGAACTAAATAACTTTGAATTGTTATTGCTCTTTAATTGAAAGCAGTAAGACATAATTCTTAATCACATTGCTTTAAAAGATACTAACTTCATTTATTTAATTTACAGATATCTTGTTTTTGATTGAAATGAATAAATTTTTTTGAAGCACGTCGCTTTCACAAACATCAGAAGTGCATATAAAAATATCAATATTTAATGACCTAAAAACGTAGAGCTTTGGACTCTTTTCCCAGGTATAAAGTCATTGGCACAAACTTCAATATTGCTCTCCATGTTTTCTAGCATCATTGTGAGATAAATAAATAATTATTAACGAACGGCGGTAACGATTCACAATAGCGTCAGTCAATTGAGTATACAAGTCAAACGTCAGACAACCGGAATTCTTTGTTATTGATTGTGCTACAAATTTCAACGATAAGATGATTTTTCAAAGGAAACCGTACAATGGAATAATTGAAATAAATTTTTGCATGAATGATAACTCTAGTGATATGTAAAATAATTGATTTTCAATTTACAAATAATGCTGTATGTGGTGTGTAAACATGATTATACAGATTAATTTATCTATACATCATTGATTTCTGATGGCCCATATTGAAATAATTATTTGCAGCCCGCCGAGCTGCAGTTTAGATATATTATAAATTGTTTATTGTATATAGATTTAAACGATTAAAATTTAAGGATAATTTGAGAGTTATCTTGTTGCGTATCTTTGTATGTCGCTTCTATAAATGTTATTTACGCCTATGCGTCAGTCTTTTACCACACACTTTTAAAAGGAAAAAGTTTGCGGTAAAAGCTTTTTTTTTGCACACTTTCTTTTATTATCAAACACTTCAATTTGCATAAATTACAACAAAACATGGTCAAATCTTATATGTAACCGTTCCGCGTAATATTATTCTTTTAATTGTTAGTCACAAAAGCGGGAATTTTAGTGTAAATAATTGTTTTTTTTTTAATAATTTTATTCTATATTTTGAGTTTCTTGTATGTTTTTAATTTTAAATAGAAAGATCTTGATGTTTCATAAACTAAACTAAAAACAAGTGATAGACTTGTGTAAGTTATGTAAGAAACCATTTTATAGAAGAAGCTTACAGTGTGACACTTCTGCTAAACAAGTCTATCCGAAGTGTGCTAAAAATTATGTTTGTTAAAAAACGACAAATTAATGTGTTGCAGAAATACATTTTTAGATAAACTAATAAAATCAAGCGTTTTGTGAAAATTTTACTCAAAGAAATTAAACACCTTAAAGAAAATATTAAAGATTTGAGTAAAATGATAAATTGTAGTGTTGATAAAAATAAAGATAGTAAAATTATACAGATGTAGCAAAATATTTTAAACTTTAAATAATTTGGAATTAAAAAATAAAATTGTAAATATTAATACTACACTAAAAAATGTGCAAAAATAGATTATGTAGAACAAAAAAAAACACAACTTACAGGTAAAACCAAGCAACAAATAATGAGAAACGACGCAATAGAAAAAATAAATTCAGCAGAACTAATCGTAAAAGTAAAAATTAGCAAATCAACCAGAGATGGCGGAGTGATACTGAGATGCATAAGATGCAATTAAAAATAATACATAAATTAAATTAAGAAAGAGTTACAAGAAAACATTTGATTTCATAGCAATTATACATATCTGCAGAGTATTTAAAAAAAAAGAGTAAGGAAAAGAAGCCTAGTATATGCTAGTTTCCATCCACAACCTTAATGCCTTAATTGTGATGCCGCAAAATTTAAATTTAAACATAAAAACGGTCTGTGAAAACTAACAAGTTTAAAAAAAAATTATCAAATTAAATAACGGTCATTGCATCTAGATTGTAAAAATAATTTAAAAAAACAACAAAAATTTAGTATTATAAATCAAAATATTCAATCTAAAAATACTCTTAACAACGTGTTGGCTGATCACAACTGCAATATTTTTTTTATGTACAGAGAAGAAGAAACATAACATTAATTACAAACGTAATTTAATATTTTGAACAAAAAATTATTGCAAAAATGCTTGTTTTGTTATTTCAGAAGCTTTTATATTGATTTAAAAAAATTATTAAAAGAAACAAATGATTTTTTTTTCGCTACATTTAATTTTATTTCTACTGCTACATAATACACAAGCTTAACAGATACTTCTGTTTTGTGCATTGATATTTGTTTAACAATTTTAATAATTAAATTTTACATTTTAAATCAATACAGATTGCAACAGAGCTTTATTTCTAATAGCTATAATTCTAAAAGTTGCATAACGTTTAAAAAAGATTTTAATAATAAATCTACTTCAAAGTTTGCAGTAAATAAAAATTTATCAATTTAATTTTGCTTGCGTACGACGATGCATTTCCGCAACTTAAACGTTTAACAAAAATTAATAACAAACTAAAATACAAAAACTTAAAAAAACAAATAGATATCTTATCTATTATGACGTTGGTTGATTGTAACTATTTACAAGATTATATTCAATTTGAAAAGCATTGCAACTATTTGATGCAACTACAAAAAAAAACCTATTACAATAATTAAATTATATTAGTAGCAGTAATAAACTGAAAACCACTTGGAAAATTGTAAACAGTCTGGTTTTAAACAATACAAAATTGAACACAGAAATTATAAAAAAATAATTTACAATTAGTTGCAGTTGAAATAAATCAATATTTTACAAATACTGCGCACTGCTTATATATCTTATCTATTATGTTGTTAGTTTATTGTAACTACTTACAAGCTTATATTCAAATCAAAAAGCACTGCAACTATTTGTTGCAACTACAAAAGAAAAACTATTAGAATAATCAAATTATAAGTAGCAATAATACACAGAAAACTATTTGCAAAATTGTGAATAGTATGGTTTTAAACAATAAAAAATTAGACATAAAAATTAGAAAGATAATTTACATTCAGCTGCAGATTAAATGAATCAATATTTTATATTTAAAAACGCATCCATAATATTCCTGAACTTTAATAAACCAACTCTCAATCCCCTTTATGTAGGAGAAAGGGCATCTCTTAGAACTATTACCAAAATCCGACATCCCAATAACCCCCTCCATAATCCTTCAAACAAACTACTGTATGAAAAAACTAAACTCATCCTATTTTTTGAAAGATTCAACACACTTCAAACCAAATTTGCAAATAATCCTAACAACCCAGAGATTCTAGATAATTTAATAATTCCTAGAAATCTAGGGATTATTGCAAAATATAAAAAACCTGCTCTTTCACTATTCCAACATATCATGACTCTTGCTAATGACATCGACTAACTAACAATATCACCTGACAAACCATATTACTGAATCCTATATCATGCATCATTTTTTTTTTGTTTTTTTAATAAAAATTACAATTCAATTTACCTTATTTATAGATAGTCGTTTGTTCAAAACATTTTTTTTCCTTCTATGTATTATACCTGTTCAAAATGTTGTAAATTACTTTTGCAATAAAAATGTTATATATATATTGTAAATTACTTTTTTGTCCAGTTAGAGACACATACACGTGTTTTAGGTAATGTACCCATCATCAGTGTGCCTAACATCTCACTTGTCGAAGAGACAATTTACATAAAATCAATAAAATCACAGTAATTATTAAACAATTTATGTTTACTAATGTGTCGAAGGTGTTAACGCAGCGCCTTCTATTTGGAGAAACGTTTGAACTGTTTGTGTGTGAAGGAGACTGCAGTGTAGTTAAATCTTACACGTACAGGCAACGGCATTTTTGGCTCGTTTTATTTGAATTAGATGACCGAAACATTTAAAAAAACCATTTCAAATCATTTTCAAGATTTGAAAATAGCTTGTGTGTGCGTTGGAAAAAAAAAATATTAGCGTTGCGCCGTTAAAACAAACTTAATATAAAAAGAAGGTTGAAATCTTATTATGTGGTAGTCCATAATAATAATAAAATAAAACACTATTTTAGTTTTTTAGTTTTATTCAAAATTTAATTAATAATAAATTGTATCAAAACAAAGTTTTTTACATTTGCTCAAAACTTTCAAATTTAAAGATTCATTACAACTTTAATTTATTTTTGCCAAACTACAGAAAACATAGCGCACATTTTTCAAAAACAAAATCAACAAATTGCCTTAAGACCAATTTATATATTTAAGGTTAAAGATCAAATCAATTTTAAAGAAATGTACAAACAAAAAATTTATTCTAAAACTTCTTGCTAGCATGTCTAAGACATGTTCAAAGAAAATTAATTTTGAACAACATTTAATTTTATTATACCGACTTGATTTAAACATGAAATAACACAGCAAGTGACATAAAGACGTGCATTGTCTTTCATTAAAACAAAGTACTACATGGTTTTGCAGAACGTCCCTAATGTAACTAGGCGCTATCAATCACCACCGTGCCTTTATACATATACTGCCTCACACCATAACTGAGTGTTTACAAAAAAAAATTGTAAAAGTAAAATTAATTTGTGCATTTTGTTCTCCTTGACGTCGATGTATTCTTTTTCTACCGTCAATCAAATTTGCGCAGAAACGGCTCTTGTCCATAAACAAAACTTTACTCCATTGACCATAATTCCAATTCTGGTACTCTTGGGCAAAGTTGAAGGGTTTTTATTGGCACAAACAACTTTAAACTAACTTCATTGTCTTCTTCTTACCAAACCTAACTAATAACGTTTCTACAAACTTCGAGTTTGTTGCTTGTTTGAATTGCAGTTTGTCGTAGGTTTCTAAGCGTTTGCAATCTAATAAATTGGTTATTTAAGGCAGTAATTGAACGTTTTCTGCCTAGACCTTGTCTTTTCACATACAATTCAATCTGGTCCCAACATGTAATATTACAATGAATTGTTGATATTTATTTACAAACACTTGGGCAACCTTTTTGTAAGTTTTATCATTTTTAACCATTACTGTAGCTACTGATTTATAACGTAATTGACATAATAAAACAAATAGATTCAAATTTAAGAAGTTTCTATACTTCCGGCTAGTATATGGAATTACATGTATACTGGCGCCAAGATAACTAACATAATTACAATCCGAAACCGAATTTAGAAAACTTAAACATTAATCCATGATTCGGTCGAGCGGTTAATAATAATGTTGTCATTAATTTGTTATGATAAATAAAGCTTAAAGCAAAAATTTTGAATTTGATTGAAACTTATAAAATTAAGAAAGTATGCAAGCTTTTCTCCATCATAAAAAATTCATAACAACATTTTTCTTAAAATTCCTCAATCCAAACCGATGCATTAGTTATCTTGGTGCTCGTATACATGTAATTTCCTATACTATATACAGTCTTCTTAAACAATTACTTATTAAAAAATACAGGCTTACATTAAAAGAAAATACGCGTTTTAAATATAAATCAACTCACAATACAATAAAACTTAAAAAAATTCAACATGTAATTACAGGTTGCAAGCTTTGACAAATGTTTTAAAAATGACTATTAAAATTAGAAAATTTAACGCCGTCTAAATATAATAAAAAAAAAATAATTTAAAAAAAATGTTTTATGCATTCCTTTAAATTTGTTGGTGTATCTGTATTTTTTGTTTCTGTTAAAATGTATTTTTTCGTTAATTTGTTCTCACTTGACAATAGCCTTTAATAGTCAAAACTCGAGTCGTATTTATATAAATAAAGTATTTGTGGTAACAACTTAGATAGTTTTTTATTTTATTATTAAAACAAACTTACATTTTGTTATTCTTTTGGTTAATATTGTGTAAAAATTAAAACAAATTTAATAATTGAAAACAATATCACTAGTGACATTTTAGTAAAGACTTTGCATTGTATTCTTACATAATGAACGTTTTGGAAAATTATATTCTTACCTTAAGCGACAAATACAACTATAATTTAGGCTCAAATAGTCTATGTAGTATTGAAAATATTAATTAAAAAAAATGCTTTTTTACCTTTCTATTTGAATCTTTTATACAAAACCATAAAAATATGAAAAAAAAAACATTGACACAAAACAAATAATCTACATTTACATAACAAAAAATTGAAAAGTAAATAAAATATCAGTTAACTTGCAAATGGCTTTATTTTGAACAAGAACGTAATTATTAATTATTTATAACAAATATATTTATAAGTTTTTCAGTTTAATTTTGTTATTAATTTAATATATTAATTCCATTAAGTACAATATAAAATTACATGAGTGAAATTAATATTTAATTGTAAACATAATCATTATGAATCATATCAAAAGGTTTTATAAAATAAACTGTAACAGTAGGCAATAATGTTTATCAATTAATAATACTAAATAGTAAACTCAAACAATATTAAAACTAAACTTAAAACAAACAAAAAAATATTTATTTAAATTAATATACAATAGGAATGAATGTTGTATTACAATGTTGTACAGTAAAATTACATAATACAATATGCAACGCTAGCAATTCATTCTGGTCAGTAATAGCATTAGCAAAAGTTTGCACAAATAATTGTAATCTAAGACTATTCAATAATGTCAGTATTATACTATTAAAATCAAGTGGTTAAGACTAATTATCACGCATGACGTGTGACGTTAGTGCGTGTGCACCCATCAAAAATAAACTATTACTCACAAGTGCACCTGCGAGTAATAAACTATTACTCACAAGTAACTTTTTTTGCAATTTTTTTTGTTACAAACCTTATTCTTTTTACATCCAGTTTTCGTGCTTAATTCAATAATAATAAATAATAATTCTTTATTAACGGCATATAAAAAAACCATTAACATTACATCATTCTTCACATAAATAATGATGAATTATACAAACAATGTGTAATACTTAAAACCAGACAATGAATATAAAACTTACAAAATAAACACAGAAACTATATGGGCAACTACATTTCAAACGGACCAGAGCAGTGGAGGGGGGAGGTGCATTGAAAATTTGCTTTAGTATTTTTTTTTGTTCAGTTTTTATAACTTATTAATAGTCTTTTGATCGGTTCATAAGAGTATAGAACCCTTACAAAAAGTTACGATTTTTTTAGTTATTTAACTTAATTTTATAAGTTTTATTTTTTTGGAATTAGGATAAATTTAAAATAAATTTTATTTTATTTTGACTTTTTTATTTGCTATCGTTTTGATGTATGTTTACATCTTCTTCGGAGCTATAAGAAAACGAAAGTTAAGTTTACAATATTAAATACATAAATAAAAAATAATATCTTAAACGTACATTTAGAAACGCAAAACAAATCAATGTTATTAGAATAGCTACTTTCTATTCTACACATTCTGCCAATTGAATTTTTGAATCTATAGTTGGTAGAATGTATAGATTCTTTAATTAATAGAGACTGTCTAGTTTGGCAATTATTGTTGGATACCTGATACAGAAGAGATACAAGTAACTCTTGGCAATAAGTCTCATTTTGCTTGTATTTTTAAGCATAAATTTATTAAGTTCTCCAACATTGTTATACCTCTGTCTGCTGAGTTGATTAATTTTTTTTTTGTATTTTTATTTTTAATAAATAATAATATGATAAAATTATATAAGTATTATAAGCATTTTTTTGTTTGCACTCTAGCATTCACGCAATAACAAGTCAACAACAGTCAATGGTGTCATTTCACTATGGGCTATATAAAATCACCCTAACTATTATGTAATGCACAAGTAGAAAGTTAAATAGAATGCATTTATTATTATATGATATATAACTGTCAATATAAATGTTATTGAAAATGTTTGAATTTGAACCAGCAATCTTTAAAATATTATTTTTGGTTTAAATGTAATATAGACTTAATTAATACTTATTGTGCTAACATACACTAATTGTTACATCTAATTTAGTTCTATAATTAAAAAAGTTTCTTTTCTTAGAAAAACATTAACTCAATCTTGTTATTTTTAATTGAACACACTGAAAACTTGTCTGAAGTAGGTCAATTATAATGAACCTATTGTGTCCTACAAAATAGGAAACAATAGCAGATTATGTAAAGTTTTACCACAAGACTTGAGACTTTAAATAATGTGAACTAATTTATTTCAATCACAAATCCGGCTTTTATTACTTCAACCGTTTATCATTTTTAAGATTTGTTTTTATTAATTTTTATTATCAAACTGGTGTTGATTATGATTAATGATACCATCAGCACAATGTCATTAGGGCTTGTCAATTAATAATTATGTTGGTGTAATTTGAAACCGGAAAATACTTTAGAATGATTATTAGTGTTAGTTAGTAATTGTTTTCTACACGCGATGCATACTTTATGTTTTTAGTTTTGAATGTAATGATTCCAGAAATATTTATTTGTAATTCTAGATAAAACATTTATTTTGAAAGCACGTTACTTTGAAATTAGTTAAATAATGAATCGATTTTGATTTATTAGTTTTTATAATATCGTGTGTGCAATGGCTTAGACATGCACAATATACGGAAACAATTGACAAAATAATATTATTTACAATTATTGTAACAGCAATTATTGGTTTCAACTGAAAATTAATTTGCTAGATTATTTATCCATCGTTTATAAAATTCCGAGCTCTAAAATGCTCTAAATTGCTTAAAAGTTACTGTATTATATTAACATAAATGAAATAGCTTGCACTCTAACATATAATAATATTTGGTGTAAATATCGTATGGACAATGTGTTTACTCATTTGTAATTAAATTAGTTTTACTTTATTTTTAAAGTTATTATTATTTTTTTAATTCAATTATTATTTAAAGATGAATCTTAATCTAGAACGCAATTCATCACGCCTCATAGCAGGTGTAATTAATAGAAAATTAAAACATATTTTGTTAATTTTTGCAATTTATCAAAAACAAAATTTGTTTAAATATTTGAAATAGTTTTCGGATATTATTTAAATAATTTAGTGTAAAAAAAAATTTGTTTATAGCATCTAGTATAGATAAACTTTTTTATAATAAAGACTTATTTCAGATACAGGTATATACGGATTTCATTAGTTTCTGTTTTAAAACAATTTCATTAATAGAATTGCAATTACGTCGCAAAGCTTCTTAAAAGAATATGTCGCCATAAAACTCCCTCGGAGCCAGAAACAACAAAAAATAGTTTAATTCAAGTTTGAAATTAGGTTTCAGAACATATTGTGTGTCCAACTAATTCTGTCCAAACCACATCTCTGAATCGATACAACTGTCCGAAACTAAAGTTTATCAATCCGTCACTTCATTCTTCTTAAAATAGAACAGTGTAAAAACTATTATTCTTAAAATGAATGGAAAGACATCTGGGATTCAAGTAACCTGCTTGTACAACTAAGAAAATCATGTCGTAAATAATTTAGAAAGAATTTGATATATTACAAGTAGTTTCTACTGTTATTTACGTCAACTGCAATTTTAAAATAAGAATTTCTTTATGGTTATTTAAAATGATTAAAATATGGTATAAATTATATTACTTTAAAAAGTTTATTAGGTATGTTTTAAGTATGTAGTAATCTTGACCTGTGCAGTTTTATACAATTATTATATTAAGCTAAAATATATAAGTCAAAGTTACTATTTTATTAATCTGTATCAAATTATTTGTTACATGCCGTTAAAGTAATTGTGCTACATTAAAAAAAACCTTAACTTTGTTTAAAGTTATATACTATAGACTTTAAGACATTTATATAGTCCATAATGATAAAAATAATGTCTGATTATTGAACTATTAAGGTGAAATTTTATTTTTTTTGTGCAATGTGTTTGTCTAGCCCAAAATATCCACTTATCATTTTTTTTTTCATATTTGTAATATTTTTATGGTCATTTGTTGCACAAGAATAAAAGAAAATTGAAACTAATTAAAAATGATCAAATTGCACAATATTTAATTTTTTTGTTTATTTTGATTTGTTTAAAAAAACAGTTTTGGTTAACTTTGTCACTTTTTAAAAAATGTTTCTAAAATTTAATCAAAATTTTTACTATTGTAAACTGCTACAAAGTATGTAATCTATGATAAAAGTTGGGGTAATTAAAAAATATGAAATGAATATATTTACAACTACTAAAAAATATGTGGGTTTATATTGTGGTATTAAGGGCTAAAAATAGGCTTTTAGCAACCTTCACTTGCTTTGGTCATTTGTGCTGCTAAAATCAAAAAGCTGCTAAATCATGTTGGCACAAATTACACTTAATATTTATTAATTTATTATTATACAAAGCTTATTATAATTGGACACTACTGTCAGAATTAAAAATAATAATAAAAATAATGATAACTGTGCTAAAAATACAAATAGTAAAGTTTAGAGTAAATGCTAATAAATTGCATAAAATATTTTAAAAATTAGATGGTATTTAAAGGGTTTTTATTATTACTCTATTTAGTTCTATTTAACACAAATACCTATAACCTAGTCACGCCGCTCTCTTTTGGGGTAAGCATTAACACTGTAAAATAGCTTACTTTGTACAATTTGTGTCCACGCTTTTTTGTTCATACATCATCTTATTCTTTCCACTTTTAATTTTTTTTTTGCTACATTGTTTTAAAATTCATCTACAATATTTAATTAACTTTTAATTCATTTAAATAAAAACCAATTAAAAATAAATGCAGATCATAAATCATTTAATAATAACAATAACGCAAATGATAATTAAAACAGAAAACAAATTCTAAATTACAATTATCAAAAAAATATTTGAAAAAATAATTAAGACCGCTTATCGGTACGTTAGGTTGGTTAGTAATATTAATATTACATTAATCTTCTAAGAAACAGTTTAAAAAAAGTGCTATTGCCTGAGTAACTGTATGTTTTTGATTTATCACTGATAATATAAAAAAATTGTTGATATGCAATTTATACAAAATGAAATGTATAAATATAATTTTTTTTTTTAGTGCGAAATAAAAGCACAATTTTTAATTTTATAATTCATATTATTATTGCTTCATTGACGTGCTCGTACGGTCGCCAAAGGTTGTCGTTACCTACTTGTAAAAGACGTGCAAGATGGAATGTTATTGTGAATAAAATTATAATAATAATACATTTATTTCTTATGTAGACTGTAAAATAAAATATACAGTAAAAATAAGAAACATATCAACAATTAGATTTATGCTATAAATATATCCTATAATCGCATATATAGCATAATTTCTGCAACAAAAAGTTATGAATTTTTTTATGTATTTTGTGCAAAATATTATAATAAATATTATAACAGGCAATAATGAAAAGGTAAAGCATTTAATAATTTAACGCTGCTATAAAATAGACTAGTTGAATGATTTTTGAACATGTGCGTGCATCGTAAGCGTGATTCATGGTTGATGTTTTAAAATAATTACGATGCTTAAAAGTAAACAAGATACACTCTTGAATATAAATTGCTTAGAACGTTAAGTAACAATTATCTGCAGCTTTCATTATATTTTAAGTTACACACAAATGAGGCAGCTTTTTTAGTTTTAAATACATATATAGTTACTATATAAAGAATGACCCCAAAATATAATATCATATTTCAAAACGGATTGAAAATTAGCTCAATAAATTCTTTTTAATGTAAAAATTAAATGGAGGTAGCCGTTTACACATTTACTATGTACTATATCACAAATACAGGTATATTTGAAAAAAAATTAACTAATTTCAATCTTTTTATACAAACTTTACTAAATGGTAAATGTGTTTTATTTATTTTGCTGTGTTGTGTATGTTTTTCATACCACTCATTAAATATAATGTTATTGTCAGTTTCTTTAATGTCTGATGTAAATTCCAGCTTAAATTCAGGTCTAGTGTCACATCTAAAATCTAATGTAATTATTGCCTGTATTTCAAATTTTCTTTTGTTTTAATAAATATGCAATTTGTTTTAGATTTAATTAAAATTTATAATATTTATTTTTAATAAACCACAAGTGCACCTGTAAAAAACATTTATTTTTATTTTGTCACAGTTTTGTCGTACAATTTATTTTATTTTAACAGGTTGATGTCGTTTGCAAAATTAACAATTTTCTTATTTTTGTCAGTCACTGAGTGAGCAAAAACTTTTGACTAGCTATGCTACTATGTGAAATTTCAAATTTTATTTCTAAAAATTTACATAAAATTTGATTTGTTTTACTATCCAGAACATTATTTTGCTTCCTATCAGAAATATATGAGTGAATTAGTATATGAAAATATAAAAAGACTCTCGTATACCATATTTAAATAATTTATTTAAAAAAAAATTGATGAACAAAAACCCTAGACAGGTCAAAAAATATTTTAAGCGGCAATTTTATTTGATTTTATGCAATTCTTATTTTATTGACAAACTTAAATGCTGCTATGAAGATTTAATAAAATAAAAAATGTAGCTAGTCTAACGTGTTGTACAATTGAAGGATATCAATTAGCTTTTTTTATAGAAAGCATCATATTCATGGTGGCGTCTGCATTTATGTAAGAAATAGTATTGAGTTTAGAGATGTTCCTGGCATGAAATTTTAATGTCTATTAAAATTGTGGCAGAATTTTGTGCTATTGAAATACTCACAAGTTAATCATTAATAATAGCAACATATTGATCATGTAACGGAAATGTAAACACATATATTGACAAGCTAGATGAAGTACTACATATGATAAGCACTAATAAGAAATGGTCTATGCAATTTTAATATAAAATTCATCAACTCATCTAAATTATTATCACGTTTAACTAATATCTTGCAAACATACGGCATAACACTGACAATATTTGAGCTTATTAGACTTAATATGTGCATAGATAACATTCTTACCAATGTACTAAGCTGCTTGGCTAGAAACATAAATCCACATATTGCTTACCACCCTGTCTAAATTATTCAAATAAAACAAATGCTTATCGTATGCATAGTGCAGTTACAAAATTCAAAAAGAATAATGGAAAATATTGATTTATATATCACAAGCATCTTAAAAAATAATATTGAACTTTTATCTTACAAAACGGGTAACTGTTATTACTTCTATTAGATGGTTTAACAATGAGCTAAAAAATATAAGAACAAAACTTCATAATCTACATGCTGATCACACATGAATAAATACTGCACAAACAAAAAACAATTATAAAACTTATAAAAAACTATACAAAAAGACACTAACATTATTATATCATAATTACAGCTGTCAATAAAAACAAAGCATCATAGCAAATATTTAATTTAAAAAGAGCAAAACGTAAAAATAGAACACAATAACAATGCTAACTTTAAAATTGAACCATTATTTTAGCTTTGTAGCAGATCATTTAATTAATTCATTATCTACCATCAATAAAAACATATCTGCTTCAGAAATAATCAAAATTATCCCATCATAACTCTTTTATTGCACCGGTAACTACTGACAAAATTCGAAATGCAATTAAATCATTAAAAAAAATCTAATGCTGATGGGTAATTCTACGTTAGTTTGGACAAACGTCTTCACATTGGCATCTTCGATTTTGCTTTTGAAATATCAAAATATAACGATTCCTAAAATATTAGACTTCCAGGTGCAATATAGTGTAAATGGCTGTCATTTTAATTTTTTAAGAATTTTTTGTCTTCTTTTAGATTTTGTGCTGTAAATAAGCAAGAATTAGTCAAAAATCATATTCAAAATAGTGTATCTTATAGGATTTTTTTTGTAGAATACTATTTTCCAAAATTTTCTGCGGAAAATGGGAAAACAACCGTTTTATTGAAAATTTGATCTTTGATTTTGTTACATCTGGAGACTTGAAAATTGAATATGATACTCCTGAAACATACTACTTTGTTTGCAAAAATAAAAAACTGGATTTTCTTGTCTAAGAGTAAACCTATTTTTAGCAATTATGTATTATACATAATTGCTAAAAATAGGTTATTTTTAAAAAAAAATTCTTGGATTTTCCGTAATTTTACTTTTCGGCTTTTTTAAAAGAATTTAAAAAAACGGACATAAAGATAGCGTTCTTAAAGAAATTTCTTTTCGATTACACTAATTTAATATTTTTTTAACCTTTTTTTGCGAAATTATGAAAGACAAAGGAATATATATTGTTTTACTCCACTTCTGGGCCCTGTGTTGTTCTTGCTATAAGTAAATGATCTGGCTAAATTTATAGCACCGGCAAAAAGGTATTTTATATGCAGATGGTGTTACCTTAATTTGTTCTCATAAAAATATTGAGGTGCTGCAGAATGTAACAAACAACAATAAAAAACGCCACTAATTGGTTGCTAGCAAATTATCTAACAGTATACAAAATTTTCTTGAAATTGTAACCACATACAAAATCATAATGTTAAATTACTGGTAATACAAATTGACAACAATTTATTATAAACGTCCTATATAGAAATATAGATGAACTAGCCAGCAAGTTATCATCAACTCTTTTTACATATATCCTTGTTTGAATCACTCTTACTTTATGGTTGCCGACTGTGGGAATTCATTTAATGCAATCAAAATTTTTTGCTTACAGAAACAAGTTGTAAAAACAATTTGTAACCTTCCATAATATAATACTCTTTGCAAATCTTATTTTAAAAGCTTAAGAATAATTACTTTGCCAGCAATATACATTTTCAAGATGGTTTCTTACATAAACGCAAACCGAAATAATTTTGCAACAATAAATTGATTAAATGCCATCAATATCCAACACGGTTTTGTGAAAGCATTAAAACAAAACAAAAAAATTTGTTGATCTTTGATTTTAGTTAAATTATTTGTAATACTGGGCTTGTCTTTTATTAATGATTTTGTAATATTAATATAATATTTATTAAATTTTTCTGCATCATTTGCCTTCCAGTTTGGTTTTAATGTCTTAATAATATCCGAAGTTGTTTTTGAGATACTTTCAGTATTTCAATTTTTTTATTTACACAAAAATCTAAAACATTTTGTATTTGTCTCAGGATTTCAAGCTTTGGATTAGTGTACATATTTATTTTAACTACGTTTTGAATTTTACATTTTTTACCTGGAAAACATTTATTATAATATAATAAAAACATACTTATAAAAAGCTTCTTAATTATTTTTAGTCCAATATAGCTATATTACGTTTGGACAAATTCCGTGATAAAAATATCCAATATTAGCATCTGGATCTATTACTGATTTTAAAAGTAATCTTGTTAGACAACTTCAACTTTACAGTTGTAAGATAAATTTGTTATTATATTATCTATATTGGTTTGAAAATAATGTTTAACTTTTGTAAAAACGTTTATTAAAGGTTCAAGTCAATATGAATTTAAAAAGATTAATAATGTGTGTTTTGTTGTATTGCTCAATATTATCAAGTTAAAATTACCACCAATTATAAGTTTACCTTATTCAGTATTAAGTTTGTCTAGTAATTGTGGTCTATTGATGGTCTATATATGCAAACAATTGTAATGTTAAAATTTAACAGAGAAACTGTTGCACAAGCACATTCAAACTGGAGTAGTACGTTAAGATTGTTTTTACTGTAGCTTTAAATTCAGTGCCACCATGTTTGTTCTTTTTTACTAATTATATGAAATACATACTTTATATAAATTTTTTGCATATATGCAAGCATTATATGTTTTAACGTTTGCATTTTGATTTTAATAAATATACTCTCTCGTATACTCGTTTCATAAAATAATTTTTATTGCATTTGTTGTTGTTATTATGTCTAAAATCCGAAATAGTATTAACTTTTTTAAATTAGTTACATAATTAAATTTAAGTAAATTTTAATTAATAGTATCAAAATAAATTATAATTTATAAATAAAAAAATAATTTTTGCAATTGCATTTTTAAACTTTATCTTATAACTTATGTATATATAATGTTATACAAGAAAAAATACAATGGAGAGTTTTGCGGAACTTCTTGTTGTCATGTAAAAGTCACGTAAAATAATTGGAGTAAGTAGATCTTATGCGTACTCTACGGGGTCCGGGGACAGCTATGCCAGAAGATAAACTTAAGAAATACGGAAGTAAGTAAAACCTCTACAATAAATAAATGAAACTTTCCACAGAGATTTTATTATTTCTTTTATAAAGTTTTAATTAAAATATAAATATTTTTAATGATTAAATTAATTATTACTATTACTTCATATAAGATTATAAATAATCAAAGAAATCGAACACTTAGCTTTAGTAATAGAAAACATTAAATTAATTAAGTTATAACGTCCTGATATTATGATACTTTAATGTCAAATATTAATAACAAATAACTAATTAGAAAAATATATGTTTAGTTCTCTTTTTTTACGTAAATATAAAGAATATAAGAAAAAAATGATTAAAGTACAGAGTTATAATTGTGTTGTTGAACAAAAATAAAAGCCAGCAACAAATAGATAAAATACAATTAAAAGTTAAAAATAAATTAATAATTACTTATCATTATTGTCAATTATTTGGGTATGTAGGTACAACAAAATACGCTAATGGAGAGTATTAAAATAAATTAATAAAGTTTACAATTAACTAATCTAATTCGCTATAAATTTCCCGTCATACGGAAAATAATGGTTAACATAGTGTCAGTATTATATAACTAATGAGATGATAGAAGCCATGTCACATTCATCGATTAAATCTTGAAGCCCTGTGGAATGATAGCAAATAGTATATATTTAATGCAGTTGGTCTCTTTCTACAACTTGCATGCGTTGCAGTTATTCAGACTATTTTTAAATAAAGGTGGATCTATGAATATTAATTACATAACTATGTACCAATATTACATTAATTGCAAAGTCAAATTAAAATATTGTATATGTTTAGTATTTGTTTATACATCAGCAGTGATTAGTGAGTGAGTCTTTGTATGTTAAGCGGATTGAACACGATGTTAGTAATGATGAACTAGTCAAAGCATCAAAGTGCTTTGATATGCAAAGTTTTGGTTTTACGTAAATTTTGTTTGATAAATGCATTTTTTTTTCTATATAAACATGTTAATTAATAATTTTGTTAAAATAGAGGTATATGTATACAGTTGCACAGTTATATTAAATAACACCAGAATACTTAATAATCTAATTAGTAATAAATTCTATAAGAAAAATAGTTATTTATTTTTAACACGTGCATTGTATTATGATTTGATATTATTAAACTATTGTCATTTTTTGTGTGTTTTAATGCACTTGAATATATACACTCCAAAAATAGTTTTAAATTCTTTTTTACAAGTTTCTTTAAATCTTATCATAAATAATATTTTAAGTTTTACTGCATTTTATAAGCTTTTTTTAACATAACACTACTTTTCTAAAATATAAAAAGAATTTTATTTCAAAATTAGTTAGTTTTAGCTAAAATTGCAACCTGTAACAAGCTCTCCTGACTTTATTAAAACTATATCAGTCAGTAAGGTCATGTGAATGAAACGATTATATTTCAAAAATAATTTATAAAAATTTTGTGTTGTTGAGTTGAGTCAAAGCATTTGTCTTTTCAAGATTGAGGCAGGTGTTTTAATAATTTCACTTGTTTTAAAAATACACACTGTTTTAACATTATTTAAAACTAATTTATTTTTTGTAAACTAGTTTTGTTTTTCTCTTCTAATAATGGTGTAGTATTATCTGCACAGTTAATTAATTTACTTTTTAATGTTAAATTATTAGGTATATTATTGACATATATATTAAAGATTTAGAGAGCCGAGAATATTGACTTGCGGAATACCCCTACTAATATTAAACATCTTCGATTAGGCAACCACATTCTCTTGATTTGATAGATAAGTATCAGATAAATATGGTTTTAATAAATCATTTTCACTGCTTCTAACACCGTACTAAGGTAATTTTATTATTAGTTTTAAATAATAATACAATTAAACGTTCATGATAAATCTAAAAAATGCAAACCGCAACATCACGTTTTTCAAAAGCTAAAAAAATTTAGTTTGTATAATCAAACAATGCTGTGTCTATACTCTATGTAGCAGAAATCTATGTTTAGATAATCACGTTTAACCTTTATGTGACTGACAGGGTACACGGGTAACTTTTTCAACTTTAAACATATACTTTTTAAACGGTTAAAATTTTTAAGTTTTGAGATTTAGTAACATCTTTTAACTATCCTTAATACATTATTTTTATTATTTAGATTTTTTTAATACTACTTTTTTATTACTACTACATTTAACAATTTACAATAAAATAAGATTGTTTATAATTTTTGCATATTGCTTTTGCAACGCAAGCTCCTTGCAAACAAGTTTTTCAAAAAAATTACATTTTTTTTTTACTTTTATGACTAACTTGCTTACAAATTAAATATTTTTCAACTACTAGAATACGCTCATAAGCATTTCAAGCTAGATTTCTATTAATAGCAGCCGCTATTATTTGACGTCCTAAAACAGAACTGCTGTGAAATAATTTTCTATTATTTTTACTGTTCAACAAGTTTTTATAGAAGGCATACATATTTTACTTATAAGTTTTTTTTTACTTGACGTAATTCTTAGATTGTTTTTTACTTAAATGATAGACCAGCAGTTCTACGCTTTACTGTGTAGTTAAAAACATTTTATCTATCGTATCGACACTCTTTAGTTTGGTTATATGATAAAATTTTTAGTTGTAGCATTTATTTGTTCAACTTTGTCGCTTGTTTACATCAATGTATCTGCAAATATAATTAAAACATTTCTTTCAGATCATAGCGCTCAACTAATCGAGTATGATATAACTCCAGCTATCCAGACTCTTTCTAAGCAATGACAAGGAAACAACAAATTTGTTCTTCCTGCACATACAAATATAATAATGCTTTTTTACAAAACGCAAAATTAGTAACGTTTATAAGTCTAGTATTAGATGGCCATAGGACATAGGAGGTAAAACAAATTAAGTTTTTCTTACAGTTTTTACTAAAGTCAAATTCTAAGAGTTTAACGTATTGAGCAGATACAGACTTTACAAACATTGTCTGTAATAATATTTGTAGTAATATTTCTTTTAAAACCTATATATGTTTTAACTAAATCAAGAACTGTATTTTTACCAACATTTACTTGACGTTTACCTGTTGGTGGTTGACCAGTATAAAGTTTACCTTGTGATATTATAAATAGTATAATAAATTCTTGGCTTAAAAGAGTAAATTTTGTATGTTCTATATAAAAATAGCTGTTTATTTAACTTTGTTTCATTTTAAACCAATCACGTGGCATGGCAGCAAAAATTACAGATAATGATACTAGTTATCACATTTTGGACACGTGTTCTTAATTAAATTTATAACCACATTTGCAATAAAAATCCAAAATCCCAAAAATAAATTAAATTCTACTTTGGTAAATGGTTGAAAAACTTTAGGTGTTGGTAGCGGTTGGTCAGTATTTTTATAGTTTTGTTTCTGTTTTTGAGTTGTTTTTCTAAAAAATATTGTACACATTTTGTTTGTTAAAAAGAATTTTAACTTTTTTTTTGCTATATATGATGCACTGAAAGCTGGTGCTTCACTTGTTTTGTGCAAAATATTTTGTCTTGTTGTTTGAGTTTGTATTGTTAAAAAATTATACCGGTTAGTCCAACTAAAGCTGCACGTTGTGAAAGCGTTTCATCTTTATCGGCGCATTCATCTAGATAGAAACTGTATATTTTAATTTTTGCTTTGTTCTTTGCATCCGATTGTTCTAATTTACTATTTTCTAGTTTTGAAACATATTTTTCTTCATCAGAAGCAACAAACGTAATGTACATAACGTGTTTTTGTTACAATGTACCCAAATACCCATGTTGTCATTAGAATGTGTTTTTTTCCCAGTCACATAAAAGTTAAGTATTTAAAAAAACGCGGGTAATAATATTACTGGACAATAGTATCTTAATTTGGACAGTTTTAAATAATTTAAAAAAACGGTTTTCAGCTAGCATTAATTTACATAAAAAGTTAGGAATTAGCATTTTCTACAGTAAATTTACAAACGTAATTTTATTTTGAACTATTAACTGGATGCAAAAAAAAGTATATTTGCAAAAAAAATTATTACAAAAATATTTGTTTGGCCATTTTATTAAAAATATATTAAAATTTATTAATAAGTCCGTTTTGGAATATTATAAGTTTTTTGTTTACCAGTTCAACATTTTAAGCGGTTTTTGATTTGTTTTGTGGATTAATATATTGAATTCAATGTGTTTATTTAGCCGCTAACAGATTTGTGTATACTTTTGTTAATTTTAATAAATAAATATATTTTTTGGCAAGTAAGTCGATAGTGTCAGACACTAGCAAAGTTTTCTTTAAGACATAATTTAATGTACATTTTATAGTAAAAATAATGTTAACGTGCATCAAAAATACGTTTATAAATTCATGAAATTTTAAATTTATTGTTGCTATATTATATAAGCAGCAAAAAAAATTGTGATTTATATATTGACAAAACCGGTTAATGTTTGCATCTAAAAAATTTTTTTTTAACAATTGGTATTTTTATTGTACCTTTTAATGATACAGTATTTAAGAAGTGGGATAAATCTGTGTTTAGAACTTGCGCGCAACCTTTTGATGTTATGTTTGGATTTATATTGTTGATGTTTTTGACATTAAAATAATCAGCGTAGGTTTATTAAACACTTTAAAAGTTGATATAATCTTTTGAGGTGCAATTGGGCACATTGCGTTTTTGTGTGTTTTTTTCTACATTACATTAAAGAACCAGTTTTCAGATCTTATATTACGAAGAAAAAATTAAATTAAATTAAACAGGTTGTTTAAAAAATTTAAAAATTACTTCATACTTAAAATATCATAAAATACACTAGCAAGCAAAAAATAGAGGTCACTTTAAAATTATGACTTAATTTTTACTTTTGGAGCAAATGTATTCTTTCGGATACGATGTTCCAACTTATCCCAGACATGTTTTATGGGATTCATGTCCATGTTGAGAGCTGACCAATGAAACCGCAATATTCCCACTTCTTTCAGATAATCACTGACAACTCCTTTTTTTTGTGCTAGGAGGAGAATCTTTCTAAAGACTCAAGTGTCGGATTCACCCTTACAGGCGCCTACCGACTAATCTCCCCCCGACTTGACTTCTGGAAGTTCGTCCTTTTCTGGACATAGCCTTCCAAACTGGATGTAAGCAACACGGGAAAATTTACATAATGCACATATGTGCCAACCATATATGTGTTGCCTAGAATAAGTGGGATCTAGTTCCACTTCTAGGTCTGAGTTTCAGACTGACGGACCGGATCGGAAATTATTAGACGTCTAGTCGTCTAATAGAATGTTTAAAGCTTTTATTAGGTTGGCAAAGTCATCGTTACTTGCTTGCAATAAACAAAGTAACACCTGATCTTTAGCTGATTGAAGAGGGGCGCTAGGCGCCGATCCCGCCGCCATAGCAGAGGATTTCTCCTTTCTAGCTTTGTGGCCGCTCCGAGGAGGAGGTGTCTTACCGGTGGCCTGGCTGTTGCAACTAGCCTTTAGTTTTTGATAAATTAAGCAGCCCTTATAACTTGCCGTGTGGGCCCCACTACACGCGACACATTTGGCTAAATGGCCGTTTTTTTTTAGTAAGAGTGCAACTGGCGCTCGGATGAGCTTCAGCGCACTTGACACACCGATATGGTGCGTTGCACCGAGATGCCCCGTGGCCGTAACGTTGGCAACGGTGACATTGTGCAATTTCGGGACTTTTGCGTTTGACCTCTGTGGTCACGCAAAGCCCGAGCAACTTATTAAGAAATATAATTTCTCTGTTTCGAGCTCCCTGGGGAAGCTGGACGTACACCATTGGGAAGGATTTCCCGTCCCTGCCCATGCGTGTCGTCGATACTGGAGTGTGCCCCTGAGCGATGAGCTCAGCCTGCACTATTTCAACTTTAGTGCAGGTGGGCACACCCCGAATAACATATTTTAGGGTCTTTTTAGACTTTAATTGATAGGTGTGGTAAAAGATATCATGCTCTGTGCAATAAACAATCACCGCCCTGAAATCATCCTACGTTTACTGCGCGGTCAATGGTGATGTTCAGTGACTCGAAAGTCGCTTTTAGCCCTAGATACGCATCTTTATCATGGATGGTAATAGGAGGAGGGCGGCGTGCACCGGCTCCCTCCGCTGGCTGAGTTGAGTGGCCTAAGTTTAAATTTGTGGGCGACTTACTTTTTCTACTGTGACTCACCCACCCGCCCATAGGTTAGTGTTCAAAGGCTCTTGTGTGCTTGGATTTAGGTACGTGAGAATTGTTGAACAATAAATTTCTTGATAACTAACGCTCGGGCGGGTGGGTGTGAACAAAGTTTATGTTGAGGGCGAGTTCATTGCGTATCTTGCTTTCAACAAAGACCACATCCTGAGTTGAAAAATATTCTTTTAAGGGTTGGGACTCTAATGAGCACTTTGGTGGGGTCAAGTCTGGTAGGAATATTTCCTAAACAGTGGCGGCTTGTTCTGTGTTTGCTATTCCAAGATTAATTATGTTTTAGCAGTCTTAACACATTGTAGTATCTTTATCTAATTAGCGTCTACCTTCCAGTAGACAACAGCGTCCAATGGCTTTGTTTCTTGTTTTGTTCGTTTGCTACTCCGGTTCTTGTTTGAGTTTCTAAAGAACTGGTATGTACGGTAAATCTGTTTTTCTTAAGTTTGTCAGTCTAATTTGAACAGGCTCTTAAGACCATACCGACCGCTACCTTGATTTTTAGTATTTTAACAAAAACGGCAACTTCCCCTTCATCGCTGCTTCTACAAATAATTTGATAATCGATTTATTTTTTTACCAGTACATAGTTCGTCGGCTTTGCCTTAGGGACTGGCCTGGTTGAAAACCCTTTGGTTTTGGTGGATGATGGCCTTGATGGTGCTGATGGCACCTGACGTGAGGGTCCGGCTAAAGGCCTTATACTAACAGAAATAGGCTCACCCATATCCTTTTTTTGTTTCTTTTTACTCTTGAAGTGGACCACCTCGGTGAAACCGTCTTTGTCAAAGCGGGGTTCCATCTGGGTGGTGGCGTCGTTGTCCTCTGACAACTCTGGATACGTGAGATTTAGCATTGTCATGCATGAAAATGCCGCGCTCGTTCATAGTTGTCATAAAGAGCATAACATGATTATTGTATTTGTTAAGGAGCCATTCTTTATCAAAACAACTGTGTGAGTGCTTTGGTAGAAATTTCTGCCAAATCCATAACCAACCCACCGCCAATTTAAGTCGCTCAATAATACAAACTAAAGCGTATCTTTCTTCGCGTCTTATTTACACTTTTCGACGTCCGTCTAATTTATTAAAGCAAAAGCGCGACTCATCTGAAAACAGTACCCTTTTTAGTCTTCAATAATCCATCTCCGGTGATTTCGAGTAAAAGCACATCTTGACGTTGTCGGCGTTGTAAAGGTAGACCTGAATTCATCTTTCTACAAGACAATCCAGCAGCCCAATGCCTTTTCCCAACGGTTTATTTACTAACATTTACATCTCTAACTTTATGAAGTTGATTTTGTAGAGTATAAGTATATTTGTATAAGCTATTCTATTCTGCAAACTTGTGTACATCAAAAAACGGTCATCTCTGTTTGTGGTAACTTTTTTTGCCCGGATCTTAATTTTTTGGTTAACAGGCCAGTATCAAAATATTGCTGATACACTTTTTGTACAGCACAAAGACTTTCACCAACAATTTTTGCAGTTTTACGTATTCTTTGCCCATCTTTAATCGACGCTATAATTCTTGTCACAACAATAGGGTTTAAAGTCATTATAACCTGTTAAGTACAGTACATCATGTGAATGATGTGTGATGATAAGTTTTGCAAAGAAAAAAATCAATACTAAATACAAAAATCACAACGAAATGTAGATTTTCAATTAGAGCAAAAAAAGAATTATTATTGATTAAAGTAATAAATGTGTGTGTGTTGTAGTATGAAAATGTTTGCCGTTGCAAAAAAAGAAATAACAAAAATAGTTATAATTAGAAAAATTTAAATCAACGAGACAGCCGTTATCAACATCAACGTAGTACAGGTTCAATGCATTAGGCAAGAACGCAACTCACAACAAAGTAAATGCGGCAAATGCTGAAATTTTAATGTGCAGTTTAAATGTCCGGCATTTAACAAATTTTGCAACAAATGCATAACGAATGGTAACTTTGCAACAATGTCTAAAGTTTATTATGTAAAAGTGCACAGTAAGATTAGTAAGAGTAATAGAAATTTAATATTTATTAGGAGCGTCGCACAAACATTGGATGGACAGACCTTAACCTAGACATTTTTTTGACAAATGAAGATTAAATATTCAACAACTTTTTGTTGTTGGCATTGAAGTGACCACTGTATGGTCTATACATTAAATTGGTAAATGTAAAAAACGAAAGTTTCAAATGTGATTTACTGATCGATACGATGTGCCAGACAGTAAAATAATAATGATAATTAAGACAAAGTTGTGCTCATTTTACCACTTATACAAATGATAAGATTCATGTGCTAAGTTAATTAAAAATAAATTGCAAATGTAATAATATAACAAAAAATTTAAAAAATATGTTGTATGTAAACTCTACTATGTCACCCGCAATTATTCGCCTTGTAGCTTGCATACAGTTTAATTTACTTAAACTAATTAATAACATAAATAAAAACTTGTTTTGTCCAACAGTAATAGTTAAAAAAATTAAATGGAAGTTTAAAATATGCCTAGACCCAATGCAGCTTAATAAAACCATAAAACGCAAACACATTTGGCTACTGATGCTAGAATAAATAACATCCAAAATGAACGGTGCCTAATTTTTAAGCCACTTAGATTCAGCACAGGCATTCTAGCAAGTAATGATAGACAGACAACAAAAAACTGAAAGTTTGCACATTTCGCACTCTTTTTGTGCCCCGGAAGTATTTTACAAAAAACTTTATTTTTTTTATAGATAGAGTCAATCAATATGTAAATTGATGACATAATTATATGGGAATATTAGAAGAACTTGAGATTAATGCGCTTATAAGAATAACAAAAAAAAAACAATATTTAATCAAGAAAAATTTGAGTTTTTTAAGACAAATTAAATTTGATTGGTCACATAATAAATAAAAATAGAATTAAAACAGATAATTTAAAAATAGATGCTATACTAAAAATGATTTTACCAAATGACAACACTTTTTTACAAAAAAATTTATTAATAATAATTAAAACACGACTACTGTATAAATACATTACTAACTGCGTTAACAAAAACGCCAGTATTGCAACATTTTGAGATAAACAAACTTACAGTGTTATCTGTAGATGCATCAAAAGATGGACATGCGGCAGTACTAATGCAAAGTTGTTAGCCGTGCATGTACGTATGGAAAGCAATGACTCAAAAGCGCGATGCGCAAATAGAAAAAGAGCTACCAACTATTGTTTTTGGTTGTGAACGTTTTTTTTTATAGTATATATATATGAGAAAAAAATTACATTTTAAAACAAGGCTGGTCAAAAAAATTAACAAAAGAATTAAATAATTACTTACAAATTAGAACTGAATTATTAAAATTTGACGGTCTACTATATACAAATAATAAATTATTGATTCTAAATATATATGTCTTCCAAATTTTAGCCCTTGATTCTCTGTTTTGGCCAACAATAACTGTAGATGTTACACAAATTATAAAAAATTGTAAATTTTGCATTCAATTTATCAAATACAAAAGACCATAAATAAAACAGACCGTAAAAATATGTTGCTTGTGATTTATTTACTTGTTGCTGACAGTTTTTCAAAATTTATCGAAATACAAGCAAATAATGACAACACTTACTCAATTACAATAATTAACTGTTTAAAATCCATATTTGCACGCCCCAGTGTTTTTGAAACTCTATATTCAAATGGAGAGCCATAATTCACCTTGTTATTGTTTAAAGAAATTTTAATTTTTTAGAATTTTTAACATATTATATTCAGTCCGCATTATCCACAACCAATTAAACATAAATAAAAAATTCTTGAAGAGAGTTAAAATCTCTATTTAATTTTATTATTTTTTTTTTATTTATTAAGTCAAGAAAACTAAAAAGCTTAATATCTCTAAATAAAACATTATTGCAACTAAGCTTTATTAACATGAAAGAAACTAAAATTAAACTATCTAAAACGGACTTTCAGTACAAAAAGTACTATGGCAGAGAAAGCAAACCTCTTTTTGATTTGGTTCAAGGTGGCGGAGTAGCAATTCAGATTAATAAAACAGGCAGTCGAGAGTTGTTGTTAAAAATATTTGCCCATAATATATTGCTCATAAAATACAGATAAAGAAAAAAATATTAAATTGTTATAGAAGATCAAAATAAAGATGTAATTATAAGTGATAATGTTAGTAATGATGACAAATATTATGATAAATAGTTAAAGGGAAAGGTCATATGTACTATTTATATTTATTTTATATTGCTGATATGTATGTTAATACAATGAAAAATTATTAAATTAAATTAGTCTTGATTACGTGTTTATTTGTTATTTGGTATCAATTTTAGAAAGTAATATTTCCATTATATAACACAGCATAATTACTTTTAATATGTTTAAGGATTACTTATGGTTTTATAGATCAATTTTTTAAATTTAAGTAAATATTTATTTATTATAAACTAAAATAATTAATTATAATTTAACAATTATACAACAAAACAGTTGTGTAGAATGTTACAAAATATAAAACTTTTGCAAGTTTTGTCACATTCACATGCATTCACTTGCAATCATAATAAATCTCGTTAGGATGCAAATCTAAATCTGATTAATCAAGCCACTCTTGAAAAGTTTTAGCAAAGAAAAGAGGGACCACCTGTTGAGATGACTGATATCATTTTTATTTTTTTAAGCATATTTTGTCACACAGTTTCTGAAATTAAATGAATAACAGATGTTAATGGTTTGTATTTAATTCAGATATTTAAATAAACGTAGGTCTCTACGTGATGGAATTAATTTAGTTCGGGGTGAAAACATTTAGATTGCAAATTTATTTTCAGACTTGGAACGTCACGACTGAGACGTTGTAAAACTAATACAACTTTTTAATTGAGTTTATTGATTGCGATGAGTATGATTTGATTGGATAAAATATAATATAACTCTGCAGATTATTATCAATTACAATTACTGATTAACCCACAGGTCATGAAAGCGAGTTGTCGGTTACTATGGAAACCGACTGTTCTCATTACGAGGAGATTTAGATCAACACAAACTCAATTAAAAATTTACCTTTTAATATTTATATAAAATCTATTGAACATTCAAGATATTATAAAAACATTCTAACTAAACTGATTATTCTAAAGAACATAACAATATTTTTAAATGGTTCAAATGCTGTATATTTGAACCATTTAAAAAATATAAAGCTATTTTTTTTTTTTCATTAATAATTGTAATTCATTTAGGCTATATAAACGTTATCATTAATAATGTTGCAAAGTGATATATAATTATATTTATCATTAAAATTTAATAAATTGGGTTGGCATTGGCTGTAATAGTATCATAATGGGATATTTTTAAACCTTTTTTTAACCCTGGAGCACTTCCACTGTACAAATTTAAACCAAAAGTAGTAGAAAGCTATTCCGCATTCTAGCAGAATTTTTACCTTTGCATTACATTAAAAAAGTTATGCGTATTTTATACTGCGGATTGCAAGATTATTTGTAATTGACTAATGTCGACAGACATTTTTGCACATTCAAAATAGAAAAAAACCGCAAAGAATGCTTTTTTTTATAATATTATTATATACATATATACAGGGTGAAGATTAATTGGCGGATAAACGCCAGGTAACTTTATAGATCGTGCCAAAAGAAAACTAAAATCTTAATTCCAAAATGCTGAAAAACTTTTCGTTTGGCCTCACGAGGTCCTCAAAGTTTTGTTACGATTGGCAACGTTGCAAACTTTCTAAACTCAAACCTATAATGTAGGCAACTTAATACACATAAAATAGGCAATTTAATACACACATCAAATTTTATTTTTTATTATAAACTACAAATGTTCAAATTGGCCACCGTTTACTTCTAAACAGTTTACAGCACGTATCGATATCGAATTTATAACGTTCTTAAGCATCGCCGGCGATAAATGTTAAATCTGTCAGAGTTGCTAGGTTCATGTCAATTATTTTAAATATATTTTCAAACAATCAATTGTGCATTGAAATAATTAATATTTTTATTTATGACAGAATCTAATAATTTATAATAGTTGTATCAGCTGCAATGTATAAATTGTTCTATAATTCAATAATAATTATAGTACCTATTTGCTGGATGCGTTTTAGCCGCATGGTGAAACGACAAAAGTCACCGATGGTTTTTGTCAAGGGGGGTCACGGGATTGACATGGCAACGTAGTAGTTGTTAATCCGAGACAGACATAAGGCAGACCGCCGCATACTAGACGAACGCAACATAATATATTTCGCAAATGCATCAAAACACCATTCATAATTTAATAATGCGGTATGTGTCGTCAATGTGCAACCTCACACAATTTTAAATTAATGATTATCAAAAGAATAAAGTATATCATAATATTTAAATGACAAAAGTCACCGGAGATCAGAATTGACCCCTTGACATTTATTGCATTGCCTACTTTATAATTTGAATTTTTCTTCAAAAGTAATTTGCACATTTTTCAATGTTTTTTATTATTAAGTTTCAATAAACCTCGTAATTTTTATTATACTAAAAAAGAAAGCAAATTGGTACATAATATACGCAATTAAAACAATATTTGTATTGACAAAATTGAAACTTTGAGGACCTCGTGAGGTCAAACGAAGAGTTTTTCAGCATTTTGGAATTAAGATTTTCGTTTTCTTTTGGCACGATCTATAAAGTTACCTGGCGTTTATCCGCTAATTAATCTACACCCTGTATATATATTTATTTTTTTAAGTGTCATCAATTTCTATTTCTGAGATTAGACATAATTTCGTTAATTTTAGAATTGATCATTTGATATATTTACTGCTTTCCTTTCAAGAGCAACACGCTCTCGGGGCTTGACGCACAGAACCGTTCTGAACTATTCTGAAAGGAACATTATTTACTGGCATATATTATGATGCGTTGACTAACGACATAACCAACAAATAATTATTTACTCAACTTGACATTTTGTTAATTGTATAATTAAAAAACGTTTTATTACATTACATTTTATGATGCACAATATAGATTCTAAATTACAAAATATTTCTATATTTTAAAATTAAATTTATTACTGGCGACAAATGAAAATACTAGTAACTTTGTTAATAAGTTGGTAGTAAATATTAGATATATTTAGTTATTTGGTGTTGGCACTTGAAAAGGGCTTGATGCACCGTTGTCGATGATGGTGCATGAGGGGAGAGGGGAAGGACACTCTGAACAAGTTGGGGCGTCGCCGCGCTCTCTGTGAAAGGTACATGGTGCGTCACGCACAGAATTGTTCGGAACCGTCCAGAACAGTGAAAGGAAAGCATCTATTGTGGTTTAGATATTTTATATTTTTTTTAAATAATTTACAGGGGTACTGCAAATAATTTTTACTATAAATACAATCATACTTACAGACAATTTTAATGTCATATTCAACATCAACGATCCATATACAACATTGTTAAATTCTATTGGACTAACTAGTCAAATCTATGAATGCAGGCAAAAGAATAATACCCTAGATATTGTTTTTTCATCTATAGATTTTGACAAATATATGTCAAATGTTTTAGGGAATGCATTCATCATCAGTGTACGTAGCATATCACTGCTCGGAGAGACAATTTACATAAAATCACAGTAGTTATTGATCAGATTATGTTTTGTAATTTAGTGTATAAGGTGGGAACGCAATGCTCTCTATTAAAAAAAAACGTGTTTTATTTTATGTAAATTGTCTTTCTACTCAGTGTGAGACACATACACTAGTGTTTCAGGGTAAGCACTCATCATCAGTGTGCCTAGCATCTCACTTACATCTATTATAAATTATTATTCGTTGAACAAAATTTAATTCATGGCTGTTTAAAAATTGTAAAAAAAAATTAACTTTTGAACTATAAGTCTAGCCTATATCAATATTACCTATATTTAGCAAAATTGTTAAATGATGTGGCAAGTGATGGCAAAACAACTAAAATTTGATTTAAAATTGTATTAGAGTAATTGGTTTGTAAAGTTAGAATATAATTACAAAATGGGGTTTGTATCATTCACAACAGTATGTAAAAATAAACAACTGCAAATTAATTTATGCCCGCATGGATCAGTACTGGTTTCCATTTTATTTCTTTTTTATATTATTGGCTTACCGCAATGCAGTCTAAATGCACATTTTACTTTGTTTGCTGTTGATACAACATTAATCAAGACTAATAGAGGTATTACTCATAATTCAATTCATTTGTATTAAACCAGAAACGTCGACAATATTGTAATACATTATAAACAAATAAATAAATTAGGATATGGACCAAATTACTATGCATTTTTTTTTAATGCTCTACCGGTTTCTACCTCAAAAGTATGTTTAAAATTCTAAAAGTTTAATTTTTGCTTTTTGCTTATTACTTTTTAAATTTTTTTACTTGCAATGCCCGATATTTTAGGGCTTACGTTTTTATGCTACTAGCACACAAACTGTCTTTGAATATATACCTAGAAATTAAATACTTGTAATATCTAATTGTATTGCATTTAAATCTGACGTCTGTACACGCAATTGCCTGTGTAGTAACATTAATATATGTACATCTTTTCTTATCTAATTTTATCTGATTAAGTTCAATTTGACTAAACCAATTATGCCGTGTTTTTGAATTACATATTAGCAAATTGGTTAAGTTAAAGAAATGTTTAAACATTATGTTTTCAGATTTTTTACGAGAAACGTTGCAAGAACAAAACTAGTTAAAAAATTAATCTTAAGACTTTTAATTTAGAGCGTTAAATTTTTTACAAAAATATTTTTAACTGGTATAATAGTTTGTGAAGATTTAAGTGTAAAATATTTGTATTCTACATATACCTATGCGGTTACATAGATTAGATACATTAATATGTTGCAGCTTAAATTGCATTTCTTATTAGTTTATTTGCGTTTTTTATAGAAGTTTGCAAATTTTGAGCAAATTGTAAACAGTGAATGTCTGAATGAGTAAAAATAGACATTTGTGTGAAAAAAGATTTTGGTTTGTAAAAAAATTAGTTTAGGTATACAATTCTAAAAAAAATGCCAATACTATTGGAAAATTCCATTATGTAAATGATGTTTAAATGTATAGTGTTCAATTTTAAACTGCTCGGTTTTGTTTCAACAAAATTTAACGAGAAATTTTATTGTGTGAAAAATGGAAATTTTGAATCGTGACATAAGAATGATGATTTTTCATGATTTTTGATACGATTTAACACCGCAACAATGTGTAAAAAAACTAAGTTTGTTATTAGGGAATAAAACACCATCCAAAACTATAGTTTACAAATGGTTCGCAGAATTTATGCGTGGAAAACCTACGTTTGATGACGATCTTGCCAAAAGTTGTCCATGCAACTCTATTGTTGCAAGAAATATTGATGCTGTGCGTAAAATGATTTTGTCAGATCGGCATGTGACCTATAGTGAGATAGAGGCATCCTTAGGCATTGCAGCAAAACAAATACATACGGTTTTGCACAATCATTTGCATGTCAGTAAGCTTTGCAGTCGTTGGATTTTACACAATTTAAAAAAGAACAAAAACAGGCACGTGACAAGTGGTGCAAAGAAATGCTTAAAAAATTTGAAGGAGGTCGTTCAAATTTGGTTTATAACATTGTAACAGGTGACGAATTTTGGATATATTCATACGAGCCTGAAACTAAACAGCAATCGGTTGTATATGTGTAATTTTAAATTAACCTAAACCTACAAAAGTGGTGCGTTTACAAAGCGTTTGAAAAAAATAATTGCTTGTTTCTTCGGAAAAACGAGTCATGTTGCAACTGTTGCATTAGAGGATCGAAGGACAGTTAATGCTGACTGGTATATTTCAATTTGTTTGCCGGAAGTTATTGCTGAAATCAGAAGAAATAACATAAACCAGCAAATCATTGTTTATCATGACAATGCAAGCGCTCACACAGCACGACAAACTGTACAGTTTTTGACCAGTAACAACATCCAATTAATGATTCAATGCCCATATTTGCCTGATTTGTTGCCTAATGACTTCGTCCTATTTCAACGTATCAAAAATAAAATGCGTGGCAAGCGTTTTTCATTGCCTAAAGAGGCCGTTGAAGCATTTAAATCACTTGTTTAGGAGGTACCTTGTTTAGAGTGGCAAAATTGTTTTGAAGATTAGTTTTAGCGGATGCAAATGTGTATATAACATTTTAAAAGAGAATATTTTGAGAAGCAATAAAGCAATTTACATAACGTAATTTGTGTTTTGATTTACATTTTCCGCAAACTTTGGCAGTGTCCCTCGTATTTTGAAAAAATATTTATCATACTTTTAATTTAAATTACTTCAAATGATTACAGGGCAACTATGGTAATATAAAACATATTCCATCAATTATGCGTAAATTTAGTTTGTTTAAAATTGTTTACGTAAGATAGATAAAATAAAAATGTATTTGTTATTTATGCTTTGGTGGTATACAAAAAAACAGATTTTTTTATTTAGTTTTAATAATTTTTTGTAATTTCTTTAACTGTAATTGCTAATAAATTAAAAATGCGGCTAAAATGTTTTGAGCAGAGTAAACTATTTTAAGATTTATCTATTCTACAAAAACCTGAGTCTAAAATCTGTCTAGTCATAGCAGCTGATTTTGTTACAATATTGGCAAAGAGTTAACGAATGGAATTATTTTTTTTGTCATATTTAAAATAAGAAAAGAAATTTCTTAAATACTAATAATATAAAAACTTCTTCTATTTTTAATTTATTATTTTCACTCATTTGCGATTTGAAACCAGAGAATCAAGTCAATCAAACACTGAAAAAAACATAAAATTAGGTAAAAACTGTAATTTTTTTTTGTTATGGTAATCTTTATTTTTTGCGTCTTAGATTTTTTTTTTAATACAGCACATTATATTAATACTCGTATGCACTAGAAACTTTACACACACGTGCATATGTAGTTGCAATTATAAAAAAGAACTCTTGGAGATATTTTGATATGCCTTGTGTTATTTTTTTTTTATCTATACATAAATGTTGTTAAACGAATATTGTATTAATCACAAATCTTCCTTTTATTCTATGAGATTTCTAATATGTTTCGTTAATTTTTAATAGAATCTCATTGCTATAGCTTCGAATTGCATTATTTCTTTTAGTATTTTTTGGTATTAACAATTTGCTATAATATAATATGGTCAGTCAACAAGATTAATATTGCTATCACAAATTCAATTTATGTGGAGTGCAGAACAAAACTAAACATGGAAGACATAAAAATTAACTTTCAATATATTTTAAAATACCCCGCATATTTTATTAAGTATACATTGATGAAATTAATTTTCAACATAAAAGTGATATAACTATTAAAAATACAGTTGTATATAAAATCAATAAAATGAATAAACTGCTGAATAAACTGTCGTCTAGACGTAGATGCTATTAAAAATTGTTATATGTAATATACTCGATTTCAAATTTAATCAGAATTTTTCAAATTGAAATTTATTAATAAAAAATTAGATTAGAAATAGAGTGAAATGGGTATATGTTATATTTTATAGTAATGCATATTATATAAAACTACAATTGAAAAAGTTATTTGCTTAGTTCATGGGTGTAATTCTGTGTATTAATAAATAGTCAATTTAATGAAGTTACGTTATTTGGCTTGCAAATTTATGTTTTAATTAAATTATCTTAATACGTAAAATACATAACCTATATTGCTTGTTTATATATACCAAACATATTTATATTTAATAGTTTTATGCAATTCATATTTATTCAATACGAATTCCGTTATTTGTGTGCGCTCTTCATAGCCGAGTGCGTAAGGTACATTGAAACCGTGGATTCGATTCCAGGAAAAGGAAACATATTTTTACAAATTATTTTTATTAACATTAGGACGGTGCCGTCGGTGCCCCCGCACAGGGCGCAGCTTTATTGAGGTGCAGAAAACCGCCAAAACTTCATAAGTTTGGAGTTTGGAGGGCGCAAAATGACGATCTTGCACCGGGCGCACCAGAAGCTAGTTAAGGCACTGATTCCTACCCGCGGTCTACCTGTGTATCGTATTTGTAGGTCAACACAATTGGCCCTGTGTTGTGAAGCTGTGTATCCCTGTGCAGTATTTGTTTTTAATTTTTTGATTTTAACTATATTATTTGTTTGTTCATTCTTAATTTAATTCTTTGTTTTGCTGACATGGATCAAGTTGATTTGCCAGATAATGTAACAAACAAAGATTTATATCAATTATTAACTAAAGTGATGCAATGTCACACGAATGAGTTAAAAAGTAAATTAAAAAAAATAGAAAATTTGTTACATGTGGTTGATAACAAAGTAATCAAAATAGAAAAAAAAAATTCAAAGCTCAAAGAAACGTTTGAAGGATTAGAGAAAGTTGCCAAGAAAAGAAATTTAATCATTTTTCGTGTACCTGAATGAGACGGTTTGATTTTAGATACACTTAATGCAGGTGTATCTCATATTATAGATATTTCTATTAAGGAAACTAATTTGCATGATTTTTACAGATTTGGCAAACATTGTGTTAATTGTTCAAATATACTTGAGTTTATATCTACTAAAAAAAGATTAAAAGTACTCAATAAGGCATCAAAACTGAAAGGAAGTGACATTGTTATCTCTCGCGATTTAACTACTCAGGATCAATCTGATAATAAAATATTACGTGATTGCCTTCATGACGTCAGAAGTAAAAATTGCAAGCGTATATTAAAGAAAAAACTTTAATTGTTCAAAATAAAACTTTTACCATAACTTGCAGACAACGAGTTTCAGACATGAGAACAAAACAGCGCTCTAGCTACTCCTACTACAACAAATATAAATATTGAGCAACAACAGTCATCCCAAGAGGTAGTCTGCCATATAAACAATAAGAAAACTGATACCTCAACATATTCTAGTAACAAACCCAAAGTTAGAACAAACTTGTCTAATGTTAACCAGGAAACGATTCCGCAAGCAAATACTAATTAAGTTAAATTGTAACTATTGCACTTAATATCCGCTGTAGTCTAGTATATAAAAAAATATAAAAAACAAGCTTATCGTATTGGTCACGTCAACACTAGATCTCTTATTAAAGCACTCATATCTAGTTACAACTATGATGTGTTAGGAATTAGTGAATCTTGGCTTAAAACAGACATTTTAGACACAACAGTAAGTATTTTAAATTACACAATTATTTGGAAAGATGAAGATGTTAAAAAGATGGGAGGTGTTTTATTTTTTGTAGCCAATCATGTAACTTATAAAATTATAAATACGCCTGATACAATTGAACAACTTTGGTTTGAAACAATAATCAATGTTAATGTTAATTATTTTTTAAGTGAGTTTGAAGATTCTGTAAATGCTATGATCTTAGATTGTGATGTTTTGTTTATTGTAGGCAACATAAATATAAAATTTAAATAAAACTGATAAATCAACAATTTTATTTACGACCTTATTTCTAGTTATAATTTAAAGCAATAGATCCAACGCAAATTGACCAAACCTTAACTTTGTTGGATGTCATATTATATAAACTCAATAATTATTGCAATTAATAGTAATGCTTGTGGTGCAGATCAACTAACAACAAAAATGGTGCAACTATGTTGTCCGCACATATTAACGTATTTAGTTGACATTAATAATTTTTGTATATCACACAGTGTTTACCCTACTGTGTGGAAGGAAGCAATTGTTAAACCTCTACCAAAAATTGCAAAACCTTAAAGTTTTAAATATCTGCGTCCAATAAGCATATTATCAGTGCTATAAAAAATAATGGAAAAAGTAAATCAATTGCAAGAACGTTTTAAACTTTTAAACATTGTACCTGACAAGCAGTCTGGATTCCAAACAGGGTACAGTTGTGTTTCAGCTCTTTAAGATGTGACAGATGATATACTTAAAACATATGATGAAAACAAAGTTACACTAGCAATATTATTAGACTACACTAAAGCATTTGATAATATAGATTACCTTATGCTTTTAAGTATTTTAAAGTACTTTTGATTTGACTATGCATTTGTAGATCTACTTAAAGCATACTTGAAAGACCGTTGTCAGCGAGTTGAAATTGTTGGTGTCTCTTCGTCCATTGTAAAAATTAATAAAGAGGTGCCTCAAGGTTCAATTTTAGGTCCCTTGTTGTTTATTATTTATACTGCACCAATGTTAAAAGAACTTAAACACACAAAGTATATAGGTTTGCAGACGATACTCAAATGTATATGTCATTTTTTACTAACACAGTAGATAATTCTAGTCAGATGATTAATAGTGATTTATATTCATTTTTTCATAAATTATTGGACCATTCTCTAACGCTTAATGCAACAAAATCTATTGGTATTTTATTTAGAACTTATAAGCGAATATCGAGTACATCTAGTAGAATAAATATTGTTGGGATAATTATGGATTCTAAACTGAAATTTTCTAATCAAATCTCTAAAATCTGTAGGTTATCATTTATGAAGTTTAAACAACTGTACCCATATAGGTCATTTTTAAGTAAACAATGAAAGCAATGCTTTGTGATGCAACTGTTTTATTTTGCAAACTATTGTGATATATTCTGCTTTCCTTTCAAGAGCAACACAATGTGAGGTTTGACGCACAGAACTGTTCTGAACGGTTTATTCAACTTATAATTTTGTTATTGAATTGTATAATAATTTAAAAAAAGTTTTATTAAATTATTATTATAAATCACAATTTAGAATATAAATTGTGATTTATAATAATAACAACAAACAATTAAACATTTTTTTTTAATTTCTATATTTTAACTTTTGAGGTTAAATTTTTCTCCATCGTCAACAATACCAGAAAACACTAGTAATTTTGTTAATAAGTTGTATAAGTAATAGGTTGTAAATATTAGATACTTTTTGTTATTGGGTGTTGGCACTTGAAAAAAGCTTAAAGCACCGTCGTCAAATGTGGTGCATGAGGGGAGAGGAATAGTTAACTCAAAACAGGTTTGGACGTCACGCTCTCTCTGAAAGGTACATGAAGCGTCAAGCACAGAATTGTTCGGAACCAGTGAAAGGAAAGCTATAGTATTTGGAGCTAGCATTAATGTTATCAAAAAAAACAGCATCCAAAAAACTTAAAATGCGTGCTTGAGGTTTATTTATAGTATTCAAAATTTTTAAAGACTATCTTATCTATTAAAACCTACAGGCTGGCTAAACATGTGTAAACGATGACATAGTGCTGTTGCATAATATAAAATACTTAAAACTTGAACTCCAAAATACTTATTTGATAAAATTAAGCTTTAAAGGGATGTCCACAGAATTAACACTTGTCAAAATTGTGACCTAAATATTCCCAAACATAGGAAAGAAAAATATAAAAGTAGTTTTAGTTATGAAATTGTGCATGTGTACATTAACTTACCAACGTCAATTAAGCAAAAAAAATTCCAAGGTTTTCAATTTGAATTAGGTAAATTTCTTATGTTAGATTAAATATTTTTTACACATTTATTTTACTTTGTGTTAATTTTTTTTTATATGATTTTTGTTATTATTTTTAGTTACTTTATTGTTAAAGTTGAGTGTAAAAACAGCAAACTGCTTTTGCAAAAATGCTGAACTCCTCCATTTCCCAGCAAATTTATATAGATTATATTATAATTATATTAGATTTAGTATGTAAAAGTTCTATGTAAAATATGCAAAGAATAAAGATGATGATTATTATTATTATTATTATTAAGTAATTTTTTATTAAATGTGTTTGTTAATTATTATTGCATTTGTTTAGATTATTGTTTATTAGAGTTAAAACAATCAACAAAAAAATGTCTATGAGCTAACAAATTGTTTATAATTACTAATGTATTTACAGTTTTATTAAAATTTGATTCATAATCTGTTCAGAAGTTATACAATATTATTGTTATTTTGTTAAATTTACTTTTCTTTGTTTCTAACTTTTATTTTCTTTATATGTTATATCAAAACACTAATATGTTTTTTATTTTTAACAAATTATTATTTCTTCTTACTTTTTAAACAACGTTATTTTTTTTTTAATTTATATGAAACTCTTCCTTAACAGCATTATACGCAAATTTACACAGAAGCTATAAGCGTATTGTTTCTAATTTTACAGTTGTTTCAATTATTTAATTTAGTAAATAAATTAATTATTTATTCAAACTGAATCTAACAATAACAGCGGCCAAGGGTCAAGGATAGACAATTGTTTCAGTTGTCCAATCCTTGTCAGTATGCCTTGTATAACCACGGCATTGCATAATAGCAAAAGACAAATTTGAATAAACAAACTACATTATCCGTTCTTGATATTATGTGGTGTACTCTTAGATTTATCTAAACATTTTACATTATTATCACCATAAAACCACTTTTATTTATAATATTTGTTGTCATACACAATACAATGTATACTGATTGTCACCTAGTCTGTTATGCAGATATGTGTTACATAACAGAAATACCATAATGAAACCTCTTGAAACATTGTTTGAAACTAATGAGTTAGTACTAAATGCAAACAAAACAAATATGTACAATATTTTTTAAACATATTAAGTATTACAAACTCCATGTATTATAACACTAAACCACACGTTATACAGTTTTACAAAAAGTGCAAAGTTTTTAGGTATTTTACTAGATAAAACGGTGTGCTTCAATGCACACTGAAGTCTTAAAGTAAAATTAAGTAAAGTATGTTTTGGTCTGTATGTACTAGGTAAAAGTACTATTTTTTTTTGTTAAATATGTTTTACTATAATTTTTTTATTCACACTTAAAGTACGGCATCATATTTTAGGAAAACAACTCAAGTTTAAATTCAATGTTTTTAATTCAGAAACGTGCTTTGAGTTATTATATTTAGTCTACACATGTCAAAAATATATGTATATAAAATATAGAATAAAGAAAAATTACAAAAAAAAACATTAAAAAATACTAAATCTAAACTATAAGAAGTGATCAAACTTAAAACATTTACACCCTTATGCATAGTAATATTTAGTAGCTACTAAGGTGCTACTAGCTGGATATTACTGTTGACCATATGCGTAGTGATATTTAAAACACTACTAAGCTTAGTTTTTATCTAAAAGGTTAGTAGCCACACTGTCTTGTTTTGCATGTGATTAAATATCTTGTTAATATAACCTACAACTGTCAGTTGCAAATATTGAGATATTTATCATCATTTTATGACATATTGCTTTACTTATTACAATAGATATTAACATTTAAATATTAACATCAAAATATAGGTGGTTGCTTCGAGCATAATTAATAAAATAAATTAATGTTATTCATTTTAATAATTAAATTAGTTTATTGTTTTGTGTAAGATGGGAGCAGATCTAAAATAGAGTTATACAAATTATTATGGCAGCAGCAAACATCTGCTGTGCATTTCACTCTTTTAAAACTTACTACGACTAAACATATTAGATGTTTTCTATTTGAGCGCTTCATGCACCCGGTGCGTTAGAATTTGATAAACTAGAACTAGAAAGTAATTGGCGTTTGTAGGAAGAACTCAAAATCATCAAAAATGTAAGACGCGTTTAAATTCAAAAATTACTGAATTAGTGCCACCAAGTGCGACTATTTTGTCAAATGGAACACAGCTAATGGTTGTTTGTTCATTTTAATAATACTTAAAAATTATTATAGCTTAAAAGTAATTAATTGTGTGTGGTCTTATTTTTTCAAGCTCTTCAATTGCAATAAATGCATAATTTATTTTAGATAACAATAAATTACATTTTGAAATAATACAAACATATTTTTACATTTGCATAATTTTTTTCAATCATATTTGTTAATTAGGTTTTTATTTACAAGTTGTAATCATTATTAAATCTTTATTTTTGTGCAAAACTTTTCATTATTTGTTTTTACCGCGCAAAATGAAACATGAAGCAAACTTCATGTCACATAATGCTGTGTTGCCAAAGCATAATATTATTATTAGTAGCTACTAACTAAATTATACTAAAAATCAACTATGCATATGACACATTTAGTATGGTATAAGTAGCTACTAGTTAGTAACGCGTTAGTAGCATATTAACCAAACAACTATGCATAAGGCTGTTAACATTTAATAATTTACACAAAGATTAAGATTTCAAACAAAAAATGTTGGTATTATTAAACACATTAAGCTCCTAAGAGTTTAGTTGAATTACAATTTGGTTAAAAACACAATGTTTACTGTTTTATTATGGTTTAATAATAATATGTTAACCAAAACCATTCAGCAATTTTATTTTTACAGTGCTTCATGACTTGATGTTTATTTTAAATACTGTTTATTAGTAAGAGATGAGGTATCATCCGTATATATTATAGTATGGTTTTAGATTCAAATTGGAGTGGTAAGTCGTTAACATATAAAATAAATAACAAAGAGCCGAGAATCGACCTTTGTAATACACTATAGCAGATTATTGTTAAATTAGACCAAGATGAGTCTGTTTGCACACACAGATACTTTGTCGGTTAAGTATAAACATAATAGTCAACAGTCAAAGATCAAAGTTATAACAGTATAGCTTTTGCAAATCTTTTTAAGACTTTATCAACATGAGACCCGACTTCATCACTTGTAGATTGGCTCTTGCGAAAGCCATACTAAATATTGCTCAGAATGTTATTTGTGTCTAAAAAAGCTACAATGTTTTTAGACAAAAAATATAAGCATCAATAAAATAGGCATGTAATTGTTTAATCCTGTTTTAAATATTTTAAGTTTTTAAGCTTTTTTTTAACATTTTGGTACACGTACTGATTGATTTTGTGACCTGTAAAATAATTTAGTATATATAATACAAATTAATATTTCAATGTTTAACCGCTAATGTCGTTAGCTCTAAAGTTTTTGAGATTCTTTATGATATTTCGTATTTCAGTTAGACCTACCTTATAAAATTTAAAGTAGATATGTTTCAAAAGCTTTAATTATGGTATTTTTGTTATGTAACACAGCCATAAATGTTAATTTTTTATGATGCATAAGATTTGTGTTATCTGCATAACTGACTAGGTGGCAATTGGTATACATTGCATTGTGTATGACATTTAAACATAATATAAATAGGAGTGGTGTTAATTTACTGCCTTGGGGTATACCCAATTCAACATTTAGTTCAAAAACTATTTCTTTGTTTTTTTTTTAGTTTTAACTTTACCGATTGTTGTCTAGTTAGATAATATTTTATCCACTTTTAAGTTTCCACAGATGTCGTAATGATATAATTTTGTGGGTGATATTAAAATATCAATGATGTCAAATGCTCTAAATAAATCCAAGAGTACATCACTTTTAACTTCTTCCCTGTCGAGAGCAGATAAAACAGTTTGCAGATAATCAAATAACGCTGTTTCAATTCTTTTTTTTGGTGATAAAGCCGTGTTGGGTATTAGTAAACATATTGTTTTGTCAAAAAAAAAACTAAGTTTAGTATACATTATTGATTCTAATATTTTTGAAAACGTATTTAGTAAGCTGGTAGTTTTTAAAATAATCAAACTTCTCTTTTTTTTAAATAAGTATATTCAATTATTATATCAAATATTTCAACTTGTCAAAAAATACTCCAGTTTGAAATGAATTATCAAATATATCTTTAAAAAACTTGATTATGTGTGATAAGCACAATTTTATTAATTAAATTAAAATTGTATCATACACAAAGTTTTTTATTTTTTTTTACTGAGAACAATTAAAATATCACATACATATACATCTAGAAATCTTAGTCAATAATAATGTTAGCGCAATATTTTTAAAGAATTTATTAAACAAACTTATTAGCTTGTTGAGCATAGTCATTTATAGACAGAATATAGTATTGCATTTTTTGTTATAACCAACAATTTTTTGTATTTTTTTTTTTACTATTTAGTGCAAAATTAAATTCAAAGATAGACAAAGTTTTATAATGCATATGTGGTTTACATTTTAAAATTTTGTTTAATTTACGGTTTTCCTGAAATTCTGTTGTTTAATATGTTTTATAAAAAAAAGTTTAAATAAATTTATAAAATTTGAATACTTCACATTGTTATTTATCTGTATATACATTTAAAAATAACTCATTTTTAATATCTAAACAAAACGCTTCTTCAGGATGCTCTGAATACAATTTTACTTTGTTCTGTGTTTTACATTACTTTTGTTTAAGTTTTAATAAGCAACGTAATTTGATGTTATGATTGTTATGATATTTATTGTCTTTACATGACTTAGAACAATTGTAATGAATTCTAATACCCTGCTTAATTGTTAGAATATTATTATGAGATATAAATAACTTTTTAAACGTTTTACAATTATAAGTATTAAGTAATATATTTATATTCAAATTGTCTGCATTAAAATAAGAAATCTTTAGTTATGAGAAACTCAAGCACCTTATTAACATTGTTATTCATAAATATGTTGATGTCACCGTCTCGAGGCCTATACAAACACACAATATTAACAATCTCATTAAAAAAATCAGTTTTCACTCCCACTCACTTAAAAGTTTTATATTCTGATACCAAGTCAATAAACTCAATATTTGTTGCTATAATATTACTCCTGCAGTACATTGCTAAGCTTTATGTTCATGCTTTTTTTCTGCAGTAAATAGACAAAATTGAAGCTTGGAATGTTTTGATATTGTAGTTCATCTTTTGTTTGCCAGTGTTCTGTTATACAAAATGTTATGTATTATTCTATAACAGCTAATAAGTCGTTAATGCAATCGCTTATGCTTTGGACATTATGATGAGTTAACATAATAAGACTGTTATTGTTGATGTATGTATTGCTTGTAAAAATTGTATTGTAAAACAGAAATGTCTTTTTCTCATGAATTCGGATGCTTAAGTGCGTCTAATACAAACATTGATACTTTTTTAGTTCATTTAAAAAAAAATTACCAACTTTTTACTGCTCAGTTTACATTGATTTCTGTTTTTATTTTATTAATTTTTTTAATTTTAATTTTTGAATTAGTATAATGTAATATTGGTAAGTACTCACCTCGGTGTTCACATGTTTTTGTAAATTGAACATAAATAGAGTTGTTCTATTAAACTTACAATTCTATCAAATTCAGTTAGTTAAAGTTTAAAGTTATCAGTTGTTAATGGCATCAGTTTTCTGGATTAATTTGTTTTTTACTTGTTGAAAATTTTTTTACAAGATTCAAGTTAAAAAAAATCGGCATTTAAATAATTATTTTAATAGTAATATATGTTTGTAAAAATATTTGTAAATATTTAATTAAATGCTTTCTGTATAAAAAGTAGATTTCCCACTAATGTTATCATCCTGTCGAAATGCAATAAGAGCACCGGAATCGATACCGAAATACGAAACTAATCGCTTACAGTATCAATTCCCAGTGCGATTCATTAGATTTACTCTAAGTGCATCGTGTGAAATAAGTAATGTGGTTCAAATTAAATATAGAAAAATCCACATCATCCTCAATAAATTGTAACGGCTATATCAACGCTGTATTAATCTTGAATGCCCATAATATATAGTGGAATTTATGATATTTAACAAAAATCGATAGTTATCTAATCGCAATTTACCTTTATTAATAAATGATAAACAACCTGTTGTGTACGATGTTTGCGTTCCAAGTTTAAGGTGGATTAGTACTTATATAAATTTTGTGCAACAGGTGTTGTGACCACATTAAATAATAATGCCTAAATAAAATGCATGCGTCTAATTGGAAATGACGTTGATTAATTATAATAAAATAAAATTGTTGCTGCAAATTCATCAATGTTTGCTTCTGCAGCTGACAATTATACTATTGTTCAGGATAACAAGTTAGTTATTCAATGAAAATTTCCATCTTAAATTCAATGATGTGCCAACATCAGATGAGCCCTTATGTGACTTGCTCCATTATAATATTATGTTAATTAATTGTCAGTTAGCTTGCTTTCAAGTGTTGGATGGATGGTATTACCCACATAATGTCATTATATTGAAAGCTTACTCTTCATTAAATAAATAGCAAATTATTTTAATAGCTTTTTAATGTATATGGAAATGTATGGGAAAAGTTGTAACATTATGCTATTGTGAAAATTTGTTCATTAAAATGAAAAAGTTAAACTATTTATATAAGAACATTTTAAAATATCAGTTTTGTAGTGCATAATTATAATATTCTCTTTGAACTATCTAACTTTATTTATTACGTCTTTATATTGATTAATATAAACCAGTTGCATTTACTTAATTTCACATATATACTTGCGTAAATATTTTATAGTAGAAAATAGATTTGTACAAATTATATATAAAATTGTTAAATGTGGGTATATAAATGTATTTATTCATAGAACAAAAATTAGTTTTATTAGTGTCAATTTGACGCTGTTTAATTTTTGGTGAGATACGTATGTAATGGTTCTCTCACTCATTCAACATTTGTTCATAAATTGATTTTTAAGCGATAATGCTACATAAAAGTTCTGGGAGTAGCAGAAAAATTATGCATGTTTCAATTAAATTTTCCTTTCTTGCATTTGAATTTAATTAATGGTAATTGACAATGACAGTTTTACTGATATAAATTAATTTTATGTCTTCTCGAGTGTCTTCTATTTAAAGCAAACATGAATAAAAATATTGTTTTTATTGAATGAATTAATGTATCTTCTGACACAACAGTGGCATTTAGAAATTCTCCTATTTAATTAAATCTGATGTTATGGAATACACACACACGATGCCCCGCAGGCTTATGGAAAATTAATTTATTTGATCATAACACAGGATAATGCAATGTGCCAATCAATTTCAACATATGCACGGAGTATTACAAAGCCACTACAACCTATATGTTGCAACTAAATACCGAGTGTATGTTATTTTAATTTTATAACTTATATACTATAAAATTTAATCAAAGTAAATTACACAAAATTATTCATTAATTAATTAAAAAAAAATATTTAGGCAAATACATGAATATAAATATTACTGGATACCTCAATTTCTATCTATAAGCATTTAAAAGAAAATTAATTACTTATGTTGTTTCTTTTCATTTTCAAATATCTTATTAATGGTAACATTTTCCTAATTCTATTTCTTGATTTTATACTTTGTATTTGTTAATACTTCTTATATAATTTACAATAATAATAATAATAATAATAATTTTATTCGTGTTATCAAAACAAAATTTGTTACACATGTCAAAGTACACAATAGCAAAAAAATTTACATAATATAAACTAAATATTAAAAAAAAAAAAAGTTACACAACATAAAAAACAAAAAGTGTTATATTGAGTATTATAAAATGTACACATTAAAATATAGCCTAGCTAAAACATATTAAAAAGTTAAAAACAATAACTAGGACATATCATTAAAATTATTTAATAAAAATTCTTCAGTAGAATAAAATGCTTTCTTACATAAATATAGTTTGACTGTTTTTTTAAATTTTACAATATCAAGCTGTTTGATAATACAAACACCAGTTAAATATTCTAATATATATATATATATATATATATATATAATTTAAATCTAACTAATTAATTCTATCGGCACGAGTATAGCGTGTTAATAACAATTAATTTGCCAATTTCAAAATCTGCAACAACGTTAATGCAAAGGTTTTTAAGGTGCATTAGTTGAAAATAAAATTAGAAATTTACAAACTGGAATAATATTTTTATGTGTAATGATACACAAATTTAGCATCACAAAACATGACACTGTTCGCATGTAGCAATTAATTAATAACACAAACTCTTTGCGTGACAGTGGTGTGTGAGTAAATATTTATTCCACGCAAAAAAATGACAAAAATCTAATAATTGAGCTGCGCTCTTGTAATGTTGTCAACATTATTAAGATTTATGAAATAATGGTTTATGTTGGTTTAATGTAGGAGTTTTTGATATAGTCTTTGTTTTATATTTACTAACTTTTAATAAAATTATATTTATTTTGGTTTATTTTATTTACAATATATAAATTAGGGTGTTTATTATTTTTTTTAATTTTAAATTTTAAATTTTCACCCCCTAAAAAGTTTACAGTGTGTATAAGTACAACACACACAAAAAATCTTCTAACTTGATTCCTTCCTACGTCAACTAATTTTAAAACTTAAAAAAAAAATTATGATAAAAATAATTAAAAATATCTATTGCTTCTTAAAAAAAAATAGGTAATTAAAACAACACGCACAAAATTTTAATTTCATAACTAAATTTCTTCTAGTGCCTTTAAGGACACTATTAAAAAAAAAAAATGTTTTTGTCAATGTGATTACAACAAATGTCTACCGTCTTAGAATTAAAGTTTCAGCTTTTAAAAAGTTTTTTTTTTTTAATAAAAACAACGCACAAAATAAAGCTTACTTTCTTCTAGTGTATACAAAAATTTACATTTAAAGATAAATTTAACGTTAGTTTAAGCAATAATAATTACCGGCACTAGAAGCAATTAAGTTGACGGCACTTCCTGCAACATTTAGGATATCTTTTGCACATATAAAAACACGTTTTTATCCATATTTGAAGAAAAAACGTCATCTTTTTTTAAGAAAAATTCTTTTAAAGTTCTGCAAAATTTTCAAAACTCAAGAAAAACAAATTTTAGCTATGAAAATTTATTCTTTGGACAATTTAAAAAAAATGGTTTTTTATATATATTTTTTTCTTTAAATGCAATCTTGAGAAGTTACAAATGATCAAAAAATGTAAAAAAACTCATAAACCTCATTTTTTTCAAATTTTCATTGAGTAAACTCTAAAATGGCTTGCTAAAAATTTTTTTAAAAATTTACACAATCAGGTTCATGTAGAGAAAAGCAAAAGCAAAATTTCATTTTGTACACTTATATAGTTTTTGTCTATGATTCTCTGGTCTGGTTTGGATATTTCAGTATATTTTAGATATTTTATAAAATACTGATTTATATTATTGCCTAATAACTAAAACAACTAAAAAGTAGTTAAAAACTGGTTAGCTATATACTAACTAAAATGATTTTACACACACTGGCAATAAAAATAAATTCGATTTTATTTTGTTTTAATGCAATTTTAACAAGTTTTTTAATACAAAGTTAAACTAACTATTTGTAATTTTATTTTTAAACCTTTGTGCAATAATGATACTTAAAAAATATTAAAATTTAAAAAATGCGTTTTGCAATATAAGAATTATTAGTTAAAATTAATTTAAAGATTAAATGAATAAGAAAAATTACATTTCATTAACAACGTGTGTTACTTCCACGAGCACTTATGAGTGCAATCATGTCTTTCCATGCTTTTGATTACGCCGCCAATCATTTCTTAAGGCAAATTATTTCATTCTTCACTTTTAACAATATGATTACAATTATTATTGATTGGTTATAATAAAAACAAATGTTTAAATGTAGATTATTTACAGTTTATTTTGCCAATTGTTTAATCCTATTATGATTTATTTAAATATGCATATTTTAATTTTAAATCTACTACTAAAAAACAAAACAAATTATTATTTCTTTTTATATTATTTTGTACGGTTATGCAAAAACTTACATTTTACATTACATTACATTTTAGTTGTTGTTCCTTTAATTTTGCTGTATTAAGTGCTTGTATTCGAGACCATAATTAGTAAGTGTCATCTTATAGTATAACCATAGATATAATGCCTTTACGACATGAGCTTAAATTAACTCAACTGATTATTTGATTACCAACCAATTATGTTTGTATGATATACCTGAAACTCTAAGTAGTTTTAAAATGTGAAAATTTATTATATTTATATATTATTGTCACCCTTGAACATCAAGGTGTTAAATAGCTTCCAGGTGTGTACTACATACATAATTTCCGTTCTGAGGCAATTGGTAATGAAATAATCTAGTGAGAGAATATAAGCTCATGTTGTAAAGACTCTATCTATAGGTATACTATACTAGTATTAACTTCAAAAATATATATGTAGTTAAATTGTGATAATACATAACAAGTTAACGTCACATCATCATCATATAATTACAACTGAAATTTTAAAGAAGTTTCCAATACCAAGCTAGGCTTAAGGAATAATTAATTCATACTAAAATAAAATAAAATTTTAACGTGTATATAAATTTTAAAAAATATTTAAAAAACAATAAAATTGGAAAACACTAATTTACAACAGATTCTTTATTTTTAATATGGCCAAACTGCAGCAGATTTAAATTAAAAATGATGCAGTTAAATTATTGTAAAATTTGACATGTTATGTAGAATACCAGGTAAACGTATTATATTTAAGAATTAAAGAATAAAGTACAATACAATTTCATACAATACGATACGATACGATACAATACAATGTATTTGTATAGTTTTTGACCAAAATCAAAATAAACAATAAAATTCTTGACCTGTTTTTAGTATAATTTGATAAAGTAAGCAAAGGTTTTAATTTTATACAGACGTGATTTAAAATTATATTTGTTGACACACATATGTGTACGTACGTACTACCAAAATAATGGTATTTAAGTCAGTATAAATTATTAGTACCATATTTACACATTAATGCGTTTTTTTAGGAATAAAAAATATCTAAAAGTGTGCAAAAATTTCAGTTATTGGACATTTTTTGCAATAAAAAAACTTGAAAGTTTTAGTTAATAAGCTTTATTTCCAACATTAATGTATTTTAAATTTCAGTTTACTTATTTGATATATCAGAATATTTTATTAACTATTAAAACAATTTATTTATACATATCAAATAATGCGCCAATTTCTTCTATATCCTGGCAATTATTGTTTTCTTATTTTTTAACTTTCTCTTTAACTTCAAATTTATTTTCATCATTAACGTTACATGGAACTGAGTTTTTTTAGAAGCCTTAAAATATTTTGATTTTTTATTGCTAAAACTTAAATAATAATAGGAATTGCGTGATAAAAATTATTTATTTAATTTAAAACATTTGTATACAAGATTTTAGGGGAACCGCATGGTTTTAAACGCGCATTACACAGCAAGTAGAAAAGTGGGAAAAACCAATACAGTGTCATTCAACTTTGCAGGCTACGTCATGTTAGTCACTAACGGTGCAGTGGAAAGTGCAGCATTGTATGTTTGTATACGCTCGTGTACAATAATTATGTTAAAAGTGGGAAATCTGTTATTCAAACAACAGCGTCTATTTTTTGATATTTTAATATAAAAATAAACTAAACTGCTGATATTGTAAAATGATAACCAACTTTCCAGTGCCAAAACTAATGAGATAGAAAATAGATATTGGGGTTCACATACAACAAAAGCCTTAATAAAAGTTTTTTGGATGATTTTTCAGAAACAAATTATTTCACGTTTTGACAATGTGCTTTAGCTACCTCAATCTCCTATCCTAACGGCTTGTAGTTTTTCTTGTAAATCTCGTGTCTATGAAAATAAGTTCCAAATATTGGTAAAGAATTGAAAGATGCTATTTGCTATATATGTTCAGAAAATTAATTGAGAACTGTTTCAATGACTTCAAACTTCAACTTCAAATATTCAAACAAATTTGCATTTAAGAAGAAAGTTGTCATTTAAGTGATGTTATTTTCCGCACTTAGTTAAATAAAATGGTATTCTATAACAAACATTTTATTGTCAATAAAAAAACAATTCAATTCAAATTAACCGAGTACTCATTATTTCAAAACCCTGCGGTTTTTTTAAATCACTTCGTATAAATATTAAAATAGGTTTTTTTTATCTGTGAGCTATGCATCAGCATCGTTCTTGCTCCTGCAAAATTGAACAGCAAAATAGAGCTTAGTATTTAATAGAACTCTTACCATAGGACGTACACTCAGAGATGACATTTTTTCTTTACGTTTCTAAACAACCAGTGCTCATATGCGTATGTAGTTATATAATGTTGTATGAGAATGTACACGTTTTGCAAACCACAATACTTAATTTAAAGAAAAATATCTGAAATTGCGGTATAATATTTTTTGCACCAATATTTTTTACGCGTATGTCTTTTGTATATTTTTGTTTAATGAACTTTAAACAAGAGAATATCAAATACGCATTTTATTGTTTGTTTTGCATTTATATTCTGTTTATTATAATACTATATTTACTATCAATTTTAAATTTGTATCTTCTTCTTTATTACGCGATTTACAGCTATTTTACATTGCCCCAGAAGTCTTACGACTTGTTTAAAGAGGTTTGATGGGACCAACAGCTTTTTAGGTGACTTCCGAATCACCCCTGTGGATAAAGAGCACAGTTATTATTTTTAGTCATATTCGGAAATTGAACCCCGGACTGTTAGCGTGCTACGCTAACGCTCTATAACTGAGCTATGTCATCTTTTGTTTTGTTTACAATATCTAACAAAAAAGTGATGCTTTATTATGTAGTAATGTAGTAAGTTCTTTTGCCTATTAAATTTAAAAACTGCTAAAATAAAAAAAATATCTTCTAGTTAATCTGCTAAATAAGCAAAAAGATAAAATATTACTTTTTAAACATGTTTATATTAGATTTGCAATTTATTTTTTCCTCTTTTTAATTTCTATATTATTTTTTATGTATAAATGTAATTTTTTGATAGTTTGTTTAGGATACCTATTACTTAATATTAAAGACAACTAACAAAAATTGTATAACTTTGGAGCAAACAAAGATCCAATAATTCCAAAATAATGTTAAAACCTACCTACTTTTGTAATGTATAACCATTTTTATGACAAGATGAGCTATCTTATTCCAATTTGTATAAGTGTAGTTCTTTAACCTATTTTATTATATTTTTTTTAACCAAAATTTTTATTTTTTATTAGTGATTCATTTTTAATTTTTTTTAATTTATGATATAAATTAAAAAAGTTTTTTTGATAAAACAATATTTTTTGTCAGTCTGTAAATTGTTTTTGGATAGCAATACAGTTGTGACAGGCGGAGTGAGGAGCATCAGAGATAGGAAATACACACAAAAGATTTTTACGCATGTAGCTAAACAATTTTTACTTTAGTATAAGTACTAAGATTGCTTGCAAAGGTCTAAACTTAAAACAAATTCTATTGTTCTAGAGCCGGAGCGCTGTTAGATGTGCAAAGGTACAATGCTATGATCGGAGCAAGGATTGTCGTTGTGTCCGCACCCTAAGAACCACATCTTAATTTTTAGATTAATAATCTCTTATTCACAGTTTAGTTACTATTGTATATACAAAATAAATTATTTAAAATGTGCATCAAGTTCTTTGACTCAAGATATACTTGTATTTCAGAATACTAGTATCTGAACTAGTAGCGGTTTCACTTGTTTTTATTTTCAAAACAATTGATTGATGACGTTTTAAAATTATGACAAACAATAAGTTAAAAATAACAATAATATTACTTTAAATCAACCTTTTCTAAGTCTACTATTTTTAAGTAGTTTTATGTCATTTTTCATTTTTGGGTATCAGTTTTTTGAAATGCACTTTCAAATTGCAACACCAAATTAAATGTTTAAAAAAACATTTTTGAAAACTTTTATTTTTCTAAATCTAATTCTTTGTCAAAAGATAATATTAAAAAAAGTCCACATTTGTTTCTGTGGTAAAGATTTTGAAATATTAGTTTTTTTGCTTGCAGCTCTTAAAGATATAGTTTTGCTCATAATTTTAGTGTGCCGTTTGTGTAAGATTTTTGTTATATTTCAATTTCTTAGGCATAATTAGGTATGTTAGGTAGCTAATATTGTTATGAATTTATTAAATATTTTAGTTACTGGATATTATGGAAATCATTTAATGAACATGCGGACAATAACTGGTTTGGTTTAGGAAAAACAAAATTATATTCAAATACTTATTTTTTATTTGCTAATGTATAAAGCACAGAAACATTTATAACAAATATATTTCAGTTATGAGATAGCTGTTCATTAACTGAAATATTGAGAAAATATGTTTCAGTTATTATACACTTAAAATGTGTTTTTAACCTCAATACTTTGCCAACTAACATAAAAGAAATGAAAATTACATTTAAAAAGAGATATGTTGTTATTTAAACTTACTAAACATTATTTTTAGTATGAACAATACTTAGTTGCTATTTGTGACTAGTCTTAAGAAACATAGAATAAAACCTTAATAGAATTCTTTTTAAGATGTTGAACAGAAATTGTCCAATAACAATTACTACTATTATGTTAAATATTAAAAAAAAACTTTAAATATTTGCTATAAAAATTATATTTATCAAACTTCCTAAAATGACCATTTTAAACTTAAATGGTTTTACTATATACTTTTGTTTCAAATTTAATACCACCAAAATGAATTATTTTATGTGGTGATTTATTACTGTACTGTAACTTTTGTAACAAACTGTTTTTTGCATAAATGACAAAATTAACATTTGTTCTGCTATCTGACTAATACAGTTGACGCTCGATGATATTACATCTATTGGTTGTATTATAACATATTTATTTATTTCTTTAAAAATTCCGTTTGCTTTTTTACCTAATACTCTGTGATTTTTAGCTACTATTACTTGTTTATAAATAATAGTTGATAACAAAAAAACCTGACACAACTTGCGTTTGCTGTAAACCAGTTGTCAATCTAACTGAAAATGTGGCATTTATCTACACCTTAGCTGTAAAAATAATAACTGTCTTAATAATAAAACTGATTCCAAAATCGATTACAATTAAAATAATCATGTAACACCGGAGACTATCCTGAATGAGATGTGTTAAAGACAAAAACGTAAGAGAAATATCATTTTATTCAAAATCCAAAAAAAATCTTTCTAAAAATAGCCAATCTAATAAAATAAAGGTTAAAAGAAATAAATAAAGTTAGTACTAACATCAAAATCCAAACACCAATTGGATTAAGCAGAAAAAGCGCACCAACTTATTAAATCTGATTACACAAATGGAATGGGTTTCTATAAATGTTTTTACTGATTCTAAAAACTACTTAACTAAAATATATATTACTTAACTAAAAAAAGTAAACAATTAAGATTACAGCACATTACACTAGTTCAATTAATTTGCTTACAAACAAGATTTTTTAATTTGTTAAACTTAAAGTATAAAAAAAAAAATTTGTAGGTTTTTTTTTTAAATTGCTATATTAAGTTAATCACAAAACAAATTATTTTGTTAGTTAATTTTATATACATTTACACTGTCTCTAGAAGTATTAAAAAAGTAGATTCAATTTTAACTAAAAGTCCATAAATACTGTTGCGCAAAATTCTAGGTAGTTTTCTGTACTTGTGTTTGAATTAAATTTGATCATAATGAAACTTTTTATAATATGTAATATCAATAATACTGTCCTTAACATTTTAGTTCTCTACAAAGTATTTCTTAAAGATATCTACAACTCTATATTTATAATTATATATATATTTTTTTTAAGTGGATTGCAGTTGCACTGTTAGTATTTAATTAATAATTACCAGTATTGTAATACTTTTCACAAAGCCAAAAACTATTGGCAATTATTGGCAACGTTGGTTTAACAATTAATAAAGATTAGTAGGACTTGCAACTCGTTATTTACTCATGGGTAATTCCATTTCAAGCGGACCAAAACTAAAGCAAATTTTTCAATGCACCCCCCCCCCCCGCTCTGGTCCGTTTGAAATGAATATGTCCTTATATAACATTAATAATATTTAACCTCCACATTGCATAATTTGTTTGCGCTTAAGTTTAGATAGAAATAATATTCAACTAAAACAAACATATTTAAGTTATATAAAATTTTATATAAAATTAGTAGAAGAAGAACATCGACAGCTAAAATTAAATAAAATTATTCAATCAGAAAATAACTAAAACTCTTTGGAAAATTGTAAAAGAAGAAACTGGAAAAACTAAAAAGCAGCTTTTACCATCTAACGCTCTAAGCAGCGAAGAATTTAATAGTTATTTCTGTAATATTGCTCAGAATCTCTATAAGGAACTTTTACATTTATGTAAAACTGCTACAGATTATATTAACTCCAACACAAATTTAAATTTTTTTATTCAACCAACGGATAAATTTGAAATTGAATGAATATCTAAATCAATCATAACAAAACAAACTAAAGACATTTATAATTTTGACACAGCATTCATAAAAACCATAATACCATCTGTTTCAATAATATTATCAGATATTTTTAATAACTGCATTAAAGAAGGAAAATTTCCTGATGTTTTAAAACTAGCCAAAATTGTTCGTATATATAAAACAGGCGATGAGAGTAAAACAAATAACTATAGGCCAATATCCATCTATTAGTAGAACATATATATGTTGCCTTGACAAGCATTTGACTGTATGAAACATGACATACTTTTGGATAAACTTTCTTTCTATATTATAAAAGGACTACCGTTAAGTTTAATAAAAAGTTATTTATCAAACAGGCAACAAATAGTAACTTTTAACAATCTTGAAAGCAACACAAAATCAATTAGCGATGGTGTACCACAAGGATCAATTTTGGGTTCATTAATTTACTTGTCGTATATAAATGATTTGCCAATTTTTATAGAAACTACGTCTATTCTCTTTGCCGATGATACAATCTTTTTCCAAGAATCCGACACACAACTGGACTTATTAGAAAAAAGTTTAAAATCAATAGAAGATATGAAGAACTGGTGCGTTGCAAATAAATAAACTTACACTGAACGAGTTTAAAACAATACCAATGCTCCGGTGGTTTGGAAACTAAAAAAATCAAAATTTTTAGGCTTGACACTAGATAGTATGGTATCTAAAACACATGAGATGTTTAAGAAATTGAAAAAATCTGTCATTGCCATCAGGTAAACTTAGACTAACCAAAAACAGAAGACTCCAAATTTATCTATTTAATAAAATCCCAACAGAAATTAAAGCAGCTACTGTTTACAAGTTTAAAATAGCAGTAAAAAAACATCTTTTAATAAATCCGCTATATAATATTAATGAATTTTTTGAAATTGAATTTTAATCTAATATTATTATTTTTAAATTTCTTTTTTATTGACGTAGTCTTTGAAATATATATTATGTTATCTTATGTATGTATGTATCTTTAAAACTAAATAAAAAACATGCGTATTGTAAAAATTAGCAACTCTGTTTTGTGTAAACCCGGCTTTATCAGTAAAAAGAATATTAGCAAAAAAACGTAAGTCTTCAAAATCATTGCATAGAAACCGGCAACAAAAAACTACACGTCCTTGACAATTAAGTAGATTTAAGGGCTGCACTCGTTGTTTTGTCGTTACATAATTTGGACAAAGCAGCTGCTCGTGGAAAGTTCTCCAAACAAAAGATGAACTAGTTCTTACTTTAGCTAATATTCTCTGCACATTTCTTCTGCTCTAAGAGTAGATATTGACCTTGATCTTTCAAATAAATGCCATTTTTTGCTGAATAAGCCAGAATCACTTATGTTTGGTAAATTCTTCCAAACATACGATGTGAAATTATTTGGCAATTTAGATAAGCTTTAATATAAAGTTTTGTTTGCAATAACCTGAGCAAAGCCGGAAAAAAATTTCTATATCTCCAAAACCGCTAATGTGTGGACCCTTGTTTATTAAAAACTTTTTTTTATTTTGGTTTATACTACTACCTTTTTAAATCTATTACTGTTTTTTTAACACCTTTTATTGTTTGTTAATGATGTTAATCAATATTTTATTATGTTTATTCATTTAGCTCTGAGGTGAAAGTTACTTATTTTACCAAACTAATCTGAATAGGTTTGTCTAGCCTATTATGTTCTTGTAGTGTGAACTTACTAATTTATTTTTAACTTTATGGTAAAGATTGCAAGCGCAAGTTTTTGTATTTTTTATTGCTTATTTTGCCGCCGAGTACTATTAGTTGTGGTTATGATAGGAATAATTTTCATTAAATTGTACTAAGATTTTTACGACTTTAAATTGTGTTTCTAAACTTAACCTTATTGTTTAAGTCTACAAACTAAAATTAAAACAATATTGTCAAACTAAAAACAAGTATTTATTTTGTTTTTTTTGCTCAATTAATTGATAACAGTATTCATACTGATTGTCAATTGTTATAAATTATGATTATCAAAAATAAATTTATAACAATTCCCAATTTTATTAGACTATATTCATAATGATTGTATTAATCACATTGTCCATAACACATACATCAGTAATCTTTACATATTGCTGTTAATCGGAACAATACTTATTTATGAAATTTAACTTTAATGTTTTTTGGTTTAATTCATTGAACAATTATCAGGAGTTTCGGTTTTAAACGTTTCAAAACGCTCAATAATAATGAAGGTTAACTAAGTGCATATTGTTTGAAGTTAATTGAGTTTAATAAACGAATTATGATCTGACCACTTAGCCGTTTAATTTGTAATCCATACAATTCACATTAACAACCAACACAAACTATATAATATAACCAGTTAAAAAACATAAAAGTTTGTGATTATAATTAAAACTGCTGATTAATTTTAATTATATACAAAGTTTTTACATGGCTATTAATTATATTGTATGTATTTTTTACATAATAATCAATACTGACCTGACTTTTCTGACATTCAATATAATGTTTAAACAACAAAAGTCCAGTAATAGTTATTTGTGTTGATAAGCACTTTTATAATTATAATTATTTACGTTGTGTTTTATTGTACAATAATTACTGAGTAACGTAATTTAAAAAAAAAAACAATTTGTAAATGTTTTTTAATAATATAATATAAAATTTTCATAATTAGTTTTATAATTAGTTCAAAACTGGCACAACAGAAAATAAATGTAACATGTACATTTACTTGTGAAAGATCTGTCTACTATAGCATTTTATGTATTCCGCTGTTTGGTAACTGTCGTCCTATATACAAAATATTTCTATAAAGTTTCAAAATTTAAATTTAAAGAATATTTTAATTTTTTACACTGGAAAATCTCTAAATACTAATAACGTCATAGCAATTCAAGAAAACAGATATGGTTTACACTAATGTATATACATATATCCTAACGTAATGTATATATACATATATATCCAAACAAATATTTGTATTTGAACTAAAACTACAACTAAAAAGTTAAGCCACAGAATACATACAAAGCTTAGATTAACACAAAGTTTTTAGGAATACGTATTGACAAATATGTCACATTAACAAACATATTGATAAACTGTGTAAAAGATTAGCTACGACTGCAGTTATGTGTTCAAAAAATACTATTTATATATTTAAAAAGTAATAACTTTAGAACAAAAATATTTATTATAATTACTTATAAAATATTACAATTATAACAAATTAACTAATTGGTATCACTATTTTTTTTTTTTAGATTTGCATACATTTAATAATAATGTAACATATATCCATGATATTCTAACAAATATAAAAATTATCAATTAAATAATGTCAAAAATAGTTCTTTAGAAGTGATCATTTACAATTCAAATATATCCTCTGCTAGAAATGAATGATTTATAGATTGCATAGCAGCAGCAATGAGTAATGGTTTCCGTCTGAATCATGACGTATTTGTAATTACTGGTTTAAGTGTGGGCCACAGGTATTCAAATTTATCAATTCATCTATTAGTAATTTTATTTCACATTGAAAAATAGTTTTATGGAAATTAATTGCATATTTGTAACTAACAGAATTCATGTCATTAAAATCTTTGTCAGTACTGTCAGATAATATAGTTGTTTTGTTTGTTTGTATAATAACTTCTGTCAAATATTACTTTTTTAAAATAAATTTTATTAAAAATGTTTTGTATTGATAAATATAAAATGATTAAACATAATTTGTAGTTCTTTGATGTTATATTTGAGATTAATTTGTTTGTAATATATTTAAAAAAAGCTGATAATACCTATATTAATTAAAGTTGGAAACTGATAAACACATGAAGCAAGCTGTAATATTGACTTAGATATGCAATATGTATCTTAATAACAACTAGGAATTGCAAGACTGGTCTAAATAATAATTAAAGCTCCAATATCAGCAATAATTAGTATTCGCTATGCTTAATTCAAATATATAAAGCGATCGATTATGTAAAAGTTTCATGTTTGAGTTTCATTTGTTGGGATTATAGTTTTCGGAGCTTTTAATTGTTCATTGCATAACGATCACAGCTAACACTTGGACAATTATTTTGTAGTTGTATATTTTTTTTAAATAAGAGTAGATGCAGCAAAAATGCACATAAAGAAATTATAGAGCAAAGCAAACAATCTACTGATAATAAAGAATTATATTTTACTATAGAAAGTTTAAATTACAATACACTATAATATATGTTATTTGTCAAATATTACACTATATTATTATGAACAAAGTTAAAGGCTGGCAGGAAAACAGCAAAAAGGTTATAACAGTAGAAACATGAATTTCAGATGTATAAAGATATGTGAAAAATGTTTGATGAATAAATTAGAATCCGTAGTGTGAAAGACAAATTTCACAGTAGTAGCGTTAAAATAAAATATGTTTTATAAAATAAAACACGTAAATTATATAAAAAAATGCAAGTTGATTTAATTGGTAACATCGGGTTTAAGTTATAGTGTTTAATAGACTTATATACTTTACATAAAAAATTTAAAAAAAAACTTAATTGTTTACTAGAAATCACATTTTTCATGTACTAATTCTAATAGTTACATAAAAATAACATATTACAACTAATATTGTAATATTTAAATAATAGAAAATAGAAACTCTTATTATGGTTGGCTACGGGGTAAAATTATTAACATATTTTAAAAATATTGTCATGTACAAGATTTACCTAGAGCTGGAAAATTAAAAGTAGATGATAATAAACCTGACGTTCTACTATTGTTGCACAAAAAATTTATTTATAGCATACATCTTGTTGCTTTTTTTATGGATTTGTGCAAACAATTCTACAAAAAAAAAATATTTTATAAGATCTCTAATGTATGAACTAAATTGCGATGATTTTAACCGACGTTGTAATGCAAAAATTAATATATAAAGCTCCGTTAAGTTTAAATGGCAATGTAAATAAAGCAAAATTGTAGATACTGGGGAATTTTCTAGAAAAGTTAATAAATTGGGGTGTTTTTAATTTTTTTTTTTTAACTAGTAATTACTGTGTTAATTGAACATTTTCTGATTTTATATCCAAATTTTGGTCAATGTTTATTTTTATTCAAAAGTATTGGTCAACAATGGATATCATTTGATTTTGTTAATATTAAAATGACAAATGTTTTCTAAAACTTATTACAAAAGCAGTTTAAAAAAAAAAATTTTTGATTTTTTTTTTAATTTAAAAAACAAAACATTACATTTTAAACGCAGACGGATGTAATATTATAGCTACTAACCTAAACAAAAGCTTTGTTAAACATTTTAATTTTGAGACATTTAATTTTTTTAATTAGTTTGATTTGTGATCAAAAAATTACAGATTGTTTAATATCTGCTAATGACATCAAACTTTTTAACACTATCATAGTTTAAGATTAATTGTGAATGAATGTTTTTTATTTGATATGTAAAAAACAATCAGCGTTTTATGCAACTAAATAAAAATATTTTTTGTTGTTTACAAATTTAATAATTTTACTAAGAACTAACTATATGTATTTGCAATAAATATAAAACTTGAAAACCCTACTGCTATGAAAGTAATTAACCAAAAGCGCATTCATTGTTGTTGAAATTAACTACATCCGACCACCTAAAATACTACAAGTATTTTTAATAAAATACTACTCTTGTAAAGAAATCAAAAAAATATACATTGATTGTGGTCCGGCGCATCGGATCCAGCAAGCAGCATAATTTTAGTATAAATATTGAAGTGCAATAATCATAGCCGTAGCCTTTTCCTAAACGGGATATATTCTGAGACTTCAGACAAGACGTCTTATAAAAACCTTTAAAATTGGTTGCCATTAATGCCCGTTTGCACCGCTTCCACTTATTTATTGAGTTTCACATAAGTAAACCTTAAAGTTTTAAACGGTTTGCACGGCACACAGTAATACTTAAGTATTACCCAAGTTAAACCACAGAATTGTAAGGTTTAAAGTGCACATAAAATAGCCTATTATGAAATGTCAGTGCAATAGAAAGATTTTATATTTTATATTTATAATAATATAGATCAGGCTGCGTTAGTATTAATTAAATATTATTATTAAATTACTCGATAAATAGAAATTAAAAAAAAAATTTTAGAAACTTGCAATTTTCAAAACAAATAATTTAATATACTTTAATGTATTGTTTTTATTTATTAAGACCGGTTTTGGCTGTTAGGCCATCATCAGTTCTGAAATATTACATAAATTATAAATTTTTTTTTTCGCCTGCCTATACCAAAAGCATCATTTTGGGCCCGCATATGCGGGCCAAAAAGGCGATTTTCAATCCGCATATGCTCATTGGCCTTTTCGGCTATTTGCGGTATTTGATTGGCTGTGAATTGTAATTTCATATGTAGACGTCATATTTTAAAATCTGACAGTAGTGACAAATTATAATAAACATTGAAAATAATGTTTTTAATTGGGGCAACCAAAAAAATATCGAGTGTAATTTGTGCCAAAAGGCTTTAGCAGCCCTTTGCTTTAGCAGCCCTTTGCTTTAGCAGCCCTTTGCTTTAGCAGCCCTTTGCTTTAGCAGCCCTTTGCTTTAGCAGTCCTTTGCTTTAGCAGCCCTTTGCTTTAGCAGCCCTTTGCTTTAGCAGCCCCCACTTGCTTTGTTTGTTTGTGCTGCTAAAAGCGGCGAGCTGCTTAAGCCTATCTTTGGCCCTTGATACACTATAGACTATTTTCTAGTTTTTAGCGTCTTTTTTTTAATATCCAATTTTGTTTCCATAATATAATGCCAATAATAATGGAAACTATAACTAAACCACGTCTTAGCTAAAAAACTAATTTAAGATAATGTAAACCTTAAACTTAAGTGTAACTTACAAAAGAATAAGATAAGCAAAAGAACGGTGCAAACGGGCATAAGTCTAACAGGAAGAAGAAAATAATGCCTAACTAAAAATTGAGTACAATTCCAATTCAAAAATTATATAAAACTGATTCTGGTAATTTGTTTCACTTTTAATGTGTGGGTTTTTTGATTCATACATAATAATTGTAAAAGGTTATTATTGTATTTCAGACAAAGCATGCTTTATCCATAAACAATACTTAAGATAAAACTTCTAGATTTATTGCTGTTTTATTTTGTTAAGGATAAAGTTTCTAGTTTTTATTAAACTGTTACAAAGCTATTGTTAAAAAAAAAATCCAGGTAAAATTTGTATTAGAGTTTTTTTCAATTTTATTATAAACAGCTTCTTCTGTCCAAACTGTTTTTATTATTGCAGTTTTTTTTATGTTTTTAGTGAATTTTTTAAAACTGTTTGTTTCATAAAGCCGTGCATCTATATTAATAAGTTAATTATTGTAAATTTAGTTGATTGGGATTAAATAAAACACCGTACTTAGTATTTTATATAATCAAGTGGAAATATATATCAGTAATTAAATTTGCTTAGATATGTAACAACGTGTATCTACCGTGTTTTTACACCGACTACTTGTTGTTCTTATTTTACAACTTTACAAATAATTATAGCGCACATCTATGTGTTTGTTGCGTTTGTTTATGATTTCATTTTTAACTAGAGAATTGCACTTTGGTTATCAATTTGTAGATTCAGTTTTACTTGAATAATTGTTAATTTGGTGACTAATTTTTTTAAGTATAAAAGTTTCTTTGTACACTCTGCTGCTGCGATAAATTCTGCTTCTGTGCTTGATAACGCCACAACAGGTTGCAATCTTAAATACCAGCTAATCGGAACATTTCCCAGAAATATTACGTAGCCTGTTGTGCTCCTTCTTGTATTTATACGAGGGACACTGCCAAAGTTTGCAAAAAATGAAAAGCAAAACAAAAATTACCTTATGTAAATTGCTTTATTGTTTTTCAAAATATTCTTTTTTTAAATCTATACACTTTTGCATCCTATGAAACCAATCTTTAAAACAAGTTTCCCACTCTGAGCAAGGTACCTCCAAAACAAGTGATTTAACTGTTTCAACAGCCTCTTCATGCGATAAAAAACGATTGCCACGCATTTTATTTTTGATATGTCAAAATAGGAAGAAGTCATTTAGCAATAAATAAGGCTAATATAGGCAATGAGTCATTAATTGGATGTTGTTACTGGTCAAAAACTCTACAGTTTGTTGTGTTGTGTAAGCGCTTGCATTGTCATGATAAACAATGATTCTAGTCAGCATCAATTGTTCTTTGATCCTCTAATGCAACAATTGCAACATGACCTGTTTTTCCGAAGAAACAAGCAATCAATCTCTTCGAAACGCTTTGTAAACGCACTACTTTTGTGGGTTTAGGTTCATTTTGAAGCACCCATACAGTTGATTGCTGTATAGTTTTAGATTTATATAAATATATCCAAGATTTGTCACCTGTTACGATGTTATATACCAAATTTGAACAACCTCCTTCAAATTTCTTTAACATTTCCTTGCACCACTTGACACGTACATGTTTTTGTTTTTCTTTTAAATTATGTAAGATCCAACGACTGCTTGACATGCAAATTGTTGTGCAAAATAGTATGTATTAGTTTTGTTGCAATGCCTAAGGATGCTTCTAGCTCACTAGTCTAGGTCACATGCCAATTTGACAAAATTATTTCACGCACAGTATCAATATTTTTTGCGACAACAGAGGTGCATGAACAACCTTCGCAACAATCGTCATCAAACGTTGGTCTTCTACGCTTGAATTCTGCAAACCATTTGTAAACCATAGTTTTGGATGGTGCTTCATCCCCAAATAACGAACTAAATTTTTCCACACACCGCTGCAGTGTTAAACTCTATCGAAAATCATAAAAAATTATCACCATAAGTCACAATTCAAAATTTTCATTTTTTACACAATAATTATTACTCTCGTTAAACTTTGTTGAAACAAAACCGATCAGTTTGAAATCGAACTGTCAACTGAATTATAGGTGAAAAACAACAAATTTTACAAATATGACAATTGCAGAACGCTGGCACTACAGGCAGTACTTAATTCCGCAAACTTTAGCAGTGCCCTTTGTATTACCTGCGTAGTCCGAGTCACAGTATTTAGGATATTGTTTTTTTTAAATACTTTAGGCATCTTTTTAGGTCAGTTACGTTTGATAAAGTTGTTTTTTTTTTTAAACGACTGCAAGAACTTACAGCGTAAGTCAAATCTAGTCTGGTTTTAGTAGAGAGATATAAGAGGCTTTCTATTGCTTCTCTATACGGAAATGCACATTTTTGTATTTCTATCTCTTGTTCAAGACGCTTTGCTTCTATGGGGGTTGTTACTGTTTTGGCTTTAGTCATTTGAAACTTTTCTAGCACTCTTTTTGCAAATTCAGTATGTTTTAGCTTGAATCCATTTGCACATTTTTCAATCTCTATCCCTAAGATGATTTTAAGTTTGGTATACACTGTTACTTTAAATTCTCGTGTCAGATTTATTAGTAGATTATCGATTTTGTTGTAACTTGTTCTGATTATCAAATCCTTTTGGCATTTGCATTAGGTTACGTCATGTAGGTCTACGTAGAGGAATGTTGTCTTTATATCAAATCTTATGGTTTTATGATTTTCAGCTGAAGCTAGTGCAAATAGTATTCTCAGTGAAGGACTATTTACCACATGACTAAATATCTTGTTGTAGTCAATTCTATGTTTTTCTTCTAACCACCAGTTTTGCCTTGTATCATTCATTATTTTTTCACTTTTAAAATAAAACTGTTACTAAATAGTTTCTTGCTGTCTGCTTTATTTTTGTCAACTTTTATCAAAACTTAGTTTTCTCAAAGTAATTTTGTTCCTCTTCGATAGCTTTAATCTATTCATTTTTTTAGAAATTTTTGATTGCTTCTTCAAAAGTTAAAAGAGAGAAGTTGCCATATTTTTTTTGGTATTTTATCTCTCGTTGACCTTTGTGGTTTTTATTGTTTTTTTTTAATTCTTTCTTCTTGGTTTATCTTTTTTGTTTCTATTTTTTCTTCTGCTTTTTTTTTGTTTTTTATGTTGGAATTTCTTTTTCGGTTTTTATTTTGTTTTCGGACTCTTCTAACCCTTTTAACTCTTCTATTACAGTTGTCAATTTTTATCGAATGTTTTTATTAAATATTACATCTCTATTGGTTGTTATTTTTGTTTGAAAGTTATATCCAATCATTACTAATTTCTTAATGTGGTCATTCAGATTCTTTAATGTACCTAGCACTTTGGCAAAGGCGTCACTTTCAAATACTCTTACTCTAGAAAAATCAGGTTTTTTTACTTGTCTATTTTTTATGTGAAGTTGTATCAACAGATAATGAATGACTTCTATTTGTTAGATAAGCTGCTGTTTCTACAGCTCCTCCACACTTTTTTTTGTGTGGTTTTTATTCAAAAATAATGTTCTGGCTTTTTCTAAGAAAGTTCTGTTCAATCCTTCTGCTTTATTATTGAGTTAAGGGGTATGTGGAACTGTGTAGTCCAAAATAGTTTTTGGTTGTTTGGACCATGCTTTAATATCTTTGGCAATGTATTCGACACCATTGTCACATCTGAAATTGTGCACTTTTAGATTTCATTTTACTTTGACCATATTTATGTATTATTTTATTGCATCTTTGACTTGATTAAGACTATCTAACAGTAGTACCATGCAGTGATGAGTGAAATTATCAAGATAAGTGATGAAATATTTGTTTTCATCTCACGTTATAGGATTTATTAGGCCACACACGACTGAGTGTATTATTTCTATTGGTCTAGTTGCTCTTGTTTGCTCTGTTTTTAACGGAAGTGTTGGTTTTGCTCGTACACAACATTTTCGTATTTTATCCTAAAAATGAATTTGTCTTTTGTCTAAAGTTAGACCAGTGAATAAGTTTTTTAATTTTATCAGGGTTTCTTTGCTTAAATGACCCATCCTTCGATGTCACAGTATTTTTGATTTTTCTGATGTTGTTGTTAAAACTGTTTCTTGTTTATCACTTGAGATTTATGTTGTGAAAGCTATTTTTTTTCCTTTTAACACATTTATGTTGTTTTTGTATATATATTTCAACCTTTTCTATAGTGAATTTAATTTCACTTCCATTTTTAGTTATTGCAGAATTTCTTACTTAATTCTGGTGTATACATCACATTTTTCAGGTTACATTGCCTTGTCACTATTTTTCCTATTGCTTCTGTGCACATTGTGTTTTTCTTTTTTTGCACATTTTATTGCAAAACAGTAGCTTTGTGTTTCACACAAAAGTTTTAAATCATTGGTGAAGTGTGGCGTAGATTCGGAGTTTACTATCAAATCATTTTTATTTATTTTGACCAAAAACAATACTTCACTTTTGTTTGCAAATTTGTTTTTACTTTTCTTACGATAGTAACAATCTTTTTGTTGCATATCAATAAAAGATTTTTAGTTCTGCATTTTGCTGCCAAATGTCTTTTTTTGTTACATTTGAAACATTTTTGCTGTTCTGTAGCATTGAACACCACTGTTTTATTGCCTTTTTTATTTTTTGTTGACTTGACTTTTTTGCTGAGCAGTCTGGTCATTAGATTTTCCAATGTATTCTTATCTTGAGGTGTTGACTCTCATGCACGTAAGCTTGACAAAATTTTGGACATAAACATTTCAAAACTTAATGCTGTGTTTCCTTAAAGTTTAAACGCCGTATTATTTATTTTGCTTAGGAATGTTGCTATACCAGATTCTTTCTTATATTTATGATTAAAGAACTCTTGCATTAAAACACACTTACGTTGTTCTTCTTGTCCATCATAAATGTTTTTAATTTTCTTATATATGTCATTGTTTGTTGCAGAATTTATTACATGTGTCAGACATGTCTTTAAGATTGTCGATACTATAATGTATTGAGCCTTTGCGTCTTTTTTATTCTCTTCTTTACGTGCATTTGTTGCAGTGTCAGGTGTAATTTCAGACCCACCGTTTGCTACAGAGTAAGCCATAAGCCTCAAATTTCTATAATTTGTAGCTGTTACAATCCTTTAATTTTGCAACTTAATTTAATTCATCATTCATTATTGACATTTTGTCTAGATTTATGTATTGTCAGACTTTTTTATTGTAACTTACGTACTTTATTTATTTTATTCAGTTTTTACTTTGCTGCACACGCGGTCGGCTTCGTATAACCTTACTCTTAGGTTATCTTAATTTATTACGCATCTAATAATTTAACTGATTCTACTGGGCCCATAACCTGTTGAATTGGATTAAATATAACACCGTATTTGTAATATTTTATATAAATAAGAGCATACCGACCGCTACCTTGATTTATAGTATTTTAACAAAAACGGCAACTTCCCCTTCATCGCTGCTTCTACAAATAATTTTATAATCGATTTATTTTTTACCAGTACATTTAGAAAGGATTAAACTATGATATGTCAAAGTTTTTTAGTCAAATAATAGTTAGGAAATATCCGAAAAAACCCAGCAAATATAGAAATAAATGCGTTTTTCTGTATTTTTAAATGCATTTTGTTGCTATTTGCAAATATAATTTTATAAAAAAGACTTCGACATATCATAGTTTCTAAATGTACTGGTAAAAAAATAAATCGGTTATCAAATTATTTGTAGAAGCAGCGATAAAAGGAAAGTTGCCGTTTTTGTTAAAATACTACAAATCAAGGAAGCGGTCGGTATGGTCTTAAGTGAAAATATATATCAGTAATTAATACACTTTTTTTGGTTAGAAATGTAACTACGTGTTTCTACCGTGTTTTTAAATCGACTACTTGTTGTTTTTATTTTACAACATATAGTTAGATTATGTTACCAACACAAGTATGTCAACCTACAAAAATAACTATATTTGTTTACATTATTTAAGAAATTTGTGTGTTAAGCACAGAATTTTTGTAAATTTTTTTGTAATACTTTTATAAAAAAGTGACGTATACCATTTTGTTGTTAGTATACTTGACTATTTTAAGCAAACAACTATTAAATAAATCTATTATTTATAATATTATACAACTACAAAATAACTACTTTTTTAACAAATTTTAATAACTGTTAATAGTTTTTAACAAGTAAATTAATAATTTGATACGACTTCGTATTTTCTGTTTGTATATTTGCTTTATATTAGAATTGATCAAGAATTAACTTTTTTAAGTTGGTCCACGTATTTAATTAACACTTGCTAACAATTATTTATAATAGTTAATGTACTATAAACATTGTTATTTGCTTACAGGTAAAGCATCTGAGGTTGTGTTAAAGGTAGATAATGAACTAGTTTTATTTTCAATATCCCGGGGATCCTGAAGGAATTGTGATTTCCAGAGCCTGTTTGGTTATGTCTGTGCTTGGTTTTCAAAGTGTATGTCCTAACCATCTTCACTTTTTTTTTCTTTATTGTGCTATGTACTGATTTAAGTTGTGCATACTCCTACAGTTAGTTGTTTGAATTTTTTTTCAGCTATTATTATTCTTGTTTAAATGTCTTTTTGCGTATCTCCTTGTTCATCCAGTATGCAGCCTAGATATGTCACTTCTTTTACTTTTTGTATTCTATATCCTTTCAGTATTATGTCCGTTGTGTCTGACGTGTGTGAACTTAAGATAACTGTTTTTTTTTCATATATTGTAAGACTTACTTCCTTGCCAGTTGTACTCAGTAATTTTAGTTTTTATTCTAGTTGCTTCAAATTTTTTGTTATTACGCAAACATCGTCTTCCAGGTCTTTTCTTTACCAAATCTTCATGTTATTCCTACTTTGTTGTTGGATGTTTTGTTCATTACTCAGTCTATTATAATTAAAAAGAGCAATAGTGACAGGATGCATTCCTATCTCACTCCACTTTTTACGTCAAATTTCTCAGATCTTTTCCTGTTGTGAATTATGCTTGCTTAATAATTTTTGGATAATAGTTTTATTATTTTTATGTATTTATTTGGTATTCTAAATTCGTATCTCTCACATTTTTGTACAATTTACTTTATCAAATGCTTTTTTAAAGTCTATGAATCCTATGGACATCTTTTTCTGCCACTCGTTCCCCTTCTCTAGTATTATCCTAAGGGTGCTTACTTGGTCGATACATGATCTTGTTTTTCTAAATCCTTTTTGATTTGTTTGAAATTTGTTTTTGACATTCTTTTTTGTTGTAATACGTATAATTTTAGTGAGAATTTTGCTGGTGGTATTTTAAATCGTAATAGCTCTTCAGTTATTGCATATTTTTTTGTTTTCTTTTTTGGGTAGTTACATTATTGTACCATTTTGTGAATTGCTATTTCTATCTTTTTCTGAGTAATTTCACCCATTTAGTCATCCTGCTTTTGGTTGACTTTGCCTCTTGATATGTTAAGTTATTTTTTTAAATATTTTTTTAAAAAATTTTAACCACCTGATTACTATCTCTACTTTAGTTTTGAGCATGTTTTCAGTTTTAGCTTTTACAGTGTGGACTAGTTATAGATTGTTGATGGCAAGTGTTGGTAAATCTTTACCATTAGAGAAAGAGATTTAATTACACAATGGCTAGGAGAGCTTTTAGGGGTAAAATTTAGCTATCAGAGGTTTTTCAAACATATATCGGTCTTAGAGGTGTGTAATACAGAGTACATTGGCAGTGAGGTCATTAAAGTAATGATAAGTATAGCATGTTTGAAAGACTGTAAAAGACACACTGGCAGCCAAAGCTTTGAGGTTATGTGATAACATTGTATCTAGCAGCAAAGCTTTATACGTAATAGTCAAAAGTATAATATGTACTGACAGTTAAAAGCTTGGGGTTGCACAGTAACTGCAAAAGATTACACAACATTACATAAGTAAGCAGCAGTTATAAACCGACTATTATTAAAGTATACCTTAGAGTTATGTTATTTACATGATTATCATTGTGGTGTATGTTAACATTAACAATTGATGCAATTTTTTTATAATATAATAAAACATAACCAACTAATTAGTAAAAGTAAAATCTAAGTAAACAAGTTTATGCGTTGCTGAATAATTAATTATTAAACAAATTAATTAGTAAAATCTGAGTAAACTATTACATTTGGTATACTTCACAAGAGTTAAGGACAAAAAAAAATTTTTATGCGTTGCTTATTAAAAAGTTTTTTTATTATTACAATTGTAAAAATTAATACTTTAATAGTTTGATTTGTTATAATATAAATTAACAATTTATTTTAACTTAGTCTGACTCATTTTTGTTTAGTAACCTACTGCACAAATGTTATTGCTTAAGAATAATCCTTGGAGTAATATGTATATTTAAAACCAAAAATGCTAAAAGTTGTTTACTATAAACTATTAAATAATTATTAATCAAAGCGTTTTTCATTTTATGCAACCTAACCTAACCTAACCTCAACTTAAATTAAGTAACTAATAAACGAACCAACGAGTTAGTTATAACTATTTTTTACGTATTTTTGTAAACTAATTAATAATAACAAAACTACTGTCTTTTAATTAAATCTGGCATATGTTGTAAGTGCAGCGTGCTTTTTTGAATCTAATAAACTGATTAAGTTTCAATTTTAATTATAAAATACTGTGTTTTATTTTATTGCTCAAACCTATTAAAACCTATATCTATTTTCTCGCCGGTTTTTAATGATTACACAAATATGAGCAACAATTACGTTTCAGTTTTTAACCTTATAAAAAAAGTTTTAAAAAAAGCATATACGTCAGTATTTGATCTACTTTTGGTACTTTTAATATTTATTTAGAATGTTTCTTTCAAACATTTTATTTTATAAACAACTACATAATGTTAATATTAACTTTGAAAATAAAATAACGTTAACTCTATTTTTTTAACTGTAATTGAAATTAACAAAAATTACGTACACGATTAAAAAATAATATACCAATTTCTATTAGTACGCCATCATTATCAGACATATTTTATTATTCAACAATCAGAAAATAATTTTAACGTTTTTAGAAACCACCTACTTTTGGTGACAATGACCGAAAAATAAGTATAGTTTGTTCATTTGTTTAAGTCAATTGACATTTAGTGCTAAAATTTTATTACATTTTTCAAAAATCAATCATTTAATGTTTTACTAAAAAATGTAAAAATTTAATTCAATTTTTTTATGTAAACATCTATCATTTTTATACTCTACGAATTCCAATTTCTATATATCGATACTCAAACATATAATATTTCTTTTTTATTTTACGGTAGGCAAACATAAAATGTTTCATCATTTACTAGAATCATATATATATATTGAGTAAGATATTGTTAGTTTTATTTAATTAATAAATATATAAACTGTAACCTACTTTAGAAAGCTGCTAAAAGCTTGCTTTGCATGCATATTTATCGGATAACGAAAATTTTCAGTTAAAATGCAAATTGCATATTTCCACAAAAAATAGTATAATTATAAATTGAATAAGTAACGCTTATGTTCTTTGCTTGCAAATAACTAAAACATGACAATGATGTACTCGTAGTCATTTTACATAATATATGTTTGTATTTATCTGCTTTCAATGACTGTAAGCTAATTTATAACACGATGTGTTGTTACATATATATATAGAGATAGATAGAGATTAATCCGTAGCCATGAGAAAAATACAATTACAATACACAATCAAACATTAGCGTTTATTGATATATGTATAAGAAAGCATAGTAACATTACTGCATTACAATATTATATTAAACACATTAAAATAAAACAAAAACATACTACATTTACAAATTATAAATAAAATATAAAAACAGATACTAAGACAACACCTTATATTACAATTTATTATGTAATTGTTTAATTTACATTACAAAATTATTCATTCACAGTATAATAGGCTTTTTCAAAAAGTCATGTTTTGATGATACGTTTGAATAAATTTATATTTGTTATAAGATTTCTTTTGTCTGCATAATTTATTTTTATAGTTTTGCCTACACATGATCGTTAACAATATTATCAATTGTGATACTTGGATACGTTTATATGTAAGAAAATGTAAAAGTTTGATATCTTTTAAACGTATCTTTACTAGATTTGTTGTATTGTAAATTAAAAATGTTTTTTTTCGGTGCTATAAAAATTTATTTTATTTATAGAATTACTTCAGAACACTACGGCATGGGATAAGTGTTAGATAGATAGATAGATAGATAGATAGGTTTATTCGTGCTAATAAAAAAAATTTACACATGTCATAAAATTACAAATACAAAATATCAAATGCACAAATACAAAAAATACAATCATGAACATAACATAATATCACATAACATATTAAAATATGCAAATGTATAAATATACTTACAATTATATTAAAACTTATATAATAAATGGCTATAAACGACAATAAAACACATTAAAATCTAATAAAACTAAGAAACTAGGACGGTTGGAGGATTTGATTTAATTTCGACAATATTACTATAGTTATTACATAAAAAATCAGTTAGGGAATAAAAAGCCTTTGTGAATATACTAGACAGTAATAATCAAGCATAAATCAATTTCTTTTTCCTAGTTTATGATTTTACTAACTTAAATGATTGATAATTTATTATTTATCTATATTTATTAAGTTAAAGTGTGCTATTTTTAGCTAAGTAGGTCAGACGTAGATGTCGGTAACATACTACACAATATACACAATCAAGAATAATAGAAATTTACGGCGCAACTAAATGAGAATTTCTGTATTTGTTACCTGTCCAGTTTGTCCACGTTTGCTTTATTTACTCAACTGATTGTTGTTAATGAAATTGAAAAAAAAAATCGGAATATTAATATTAATTTGACGTCTATAAATGTCATGAATATGAAATGGAACATAATGAGTGGAAGGTTACAAGGGGATAATGGAAGTCCCCTGTCCGTATATTTGGAAAGGCTGTTACTAAGTGCCTAGTTCTCTTGCAATTGTCACTTAAAAACTACAATTTAAATTTATCTAAACGTTTATAATTAATTGTAGGTATTTAAATTACTGCTTTTAAAGTTGAGCATTATCTTGATTTATATATAACATCACACTGTTCTTGAAAATTGTACAAATACAATACATAATCATTATAATGAATTAATAGATTATGTCTTCTTGATTGTATGATTTCAGGTTTATTTTAAATAACAAAAACGGCTGTGTAGGACTATATTTTTTTTGTTTACGTCAAAGTTGAGGCGGACGTTTCGACAGAAACTTCTGTCTTAATCAGCGTTATATACAACAATTATCAATAAAATTAATTATAAAATAAGGAAACATACACTACATCAATTATTGTAAAAAACACAAAACAAACATATATATTTATCTAAATATATACTACTATACTGACAACGTATTAAAAGTAAACTTACCAAACTTGTTTTATTTTGTACAAACATTATTTTTTCTTTTTATAAATGTTGAAATTTAAATGTTTTTGAAAGATTTCTGACATATTTTATTACATGTAACTGACGATGCGTAATTATAAAACACAATAAAACTTTTAATACATATTTGTAATGTTAACCAGAATAAAACGTGGAAGTTGCGATATATAAAATAAATGTAAAGTTGTTTTTGTTAGTTTTTATTGAATAAAATATTAACAAGGAATAATATTTTTTCACAATTGTTCTTTTTTTAAATTTATTTAATTATGATAATTATGAATTAAGGAATCTATTATATCTTTATTTCAATTACAAGTTTAATTGCAATTATTGTAAAGCATCTTGTAAATTAATCTTGTTTTTAAATTAGTTTCGAAATCTAATATAGTAGTTTTTACAAAATTAAAATGATGAGCTTTAGAATGATATAAGAATAATCTAGAGTTATCTAAATTATTCCGACAATCTCGCTGTTGATTGTTGCAATTCGATAATTTTTGTTTAGATTTCTTATCTCTTCTTGTGTATTAAAATTATTACACGGTATCGAGTATATCATTATTTTATCCTTCAACAAAATATTTTTGTTTGTTGATTTTAGAACTGGACTACAAGTAAATTCCATAGTAACTTCTTAACTAACTAGCAAATAATCTTCCATTATTAATGGAAAATTATTGATGTCAATATCTAGCACGTTTACCGGATTATCTTTTTGTGATTCTGTATTTACTACGTCATCTGAGAATGTGTTAGTAGCTTCATTTCTGGTATCTTTGATTACACAATCAAGTTTTTCTTCTGTAAAAATGCAATCTACTGTTTCTCGTGGCAAGTTGGCAGAGTACAATCCAACTGGAAAGTCAATTCCAAATAACGCTTTATAAAATAATTGCTTAATTACTCTATGATACGAAGAGTTTTTATGCCACTGCACAAAATAAGAACCTAGTGACCATTTCTGTGCGTTATTATCTTGCAACCAAGATCTCAACATATTTTCCACGTTTTTGTTGCACCTTTAGACACTTCCTTGACTTTGTGGGTGTCGAGGGCGACTATGGATAATACAAGCTGGGCATTTTAACGTCATAAATAATAGAATTAACAAACTCGCGGCCGTTATTACTTTGTAAAATCTTTGGTGCGCCAAATTATAGAAATATTTTTACCGTCTGGAGTTGACTAAAAGTCTATAAGATCAACTTGACCTCGATGATTTCAGTCTATAGTTAATAATGGTTTTACAACTATATTTTTTTGACGTTGGTTTTTCTTTTTTGCACACCTCTTACAACACTTAATAAAAATTTCAATTACAGTTCTTGGAATATAATATTTTATTTTAACTGCTAATTTCAGTTGACCGCTTCCACCATGGCCTGCTGAAATGTGGACTTCCATAAGTTTTTCATAAAATTCTTTTATGGGAACGACAAATATTAAAGGATTATCTTCAGAGATCTTTTTTTTAATTAATTTCTTTATACCATTTATTTCTATTACGTCATACTGTTTACAAAAGTAATACTGCATGTTGGTTTTTTTCTTTATGGTAGCTCTTTCTTTGACTAAAAGTGAAATTACCTGAAATATTTTATCAGCAAACCAAGGTGTTTTTTTGGAATTTTTATTTTCTGTCATAAAAAACTATGCTAATTAAACCCGTGTTAATTGATTGCATAAAATCATTTACCTGAATAAAATTCTTCAACATTACTATTAAACAATGTTTTATCAACTGCACTTTCTTTTATAAATTTTTCCATTTTTATAAGTTTTTTTTAATATAATTTATTAAACAACACATGCACTACAAGTGTATTTAAACATTACACATAACCTCAGAAAACAAACGCGTTGCTTATAAAATGACTGTTATGAGCCAGCCAGAATCTAAAACAACGTACGATCTTCTTGCGTTTTAGAATGTGTCGAGTCGTTTGTCCGCGTTTTATAAAATGCTTATAATATAGCAGCCAGATATAAAACAACGTTAAAATTATTGCATTTAAGAATTTGGCGAGTAGTTTGTGTGCCTTTTATAAAAAGACTACAATTCTTAGCCAGATTATAAAACATTTTATTTTTATTTATAATTTTAGAGTAAGGCCGCACTCTATAAAAGGCCTAGACGTTTTATAAAAAGTCGGACTTTGCGATATGGCTACGACATATATATTCTTTGAATATGCCAAAGATAAATTAATGGTAAAAAGAAAGCATTTATCTTGAAATTATACAAACATTACTGCAGAAACTAGCCAGACAAGACTAAAAAAGAAATTATAACTAAACCAATGGACATTTTTACTAATAAAAACAAATTTAGTATTTTTGAAAAAAATATGTTTAAAAAAGATTTTTAACAACTAATTTTGAATCTGAATTTTAGAAACAAATATTTTACTCTAGATTTAAAACTTAAAATTATTATTAAATCAATCTAAAGCAAAATTTAATGTGACAAACGTATATCAATGCCGCCAAAACTTTATTTTTGAAAGTGTTTGATGTTGGTAGGTACACAAAACAGAAGAGAAAATTAGAGTAAAAAAAAAACAATTTTGAACGCATGATGCAAATTTAGATTTTTAGAATGTTGCAATAAATGTTTGAACACAAAAATTTATAACAAAAACTATGAGGCAAATGACAAAAACATATTTTAAAATTGGGTTCATGATTGGCTAACTTCTACTTTAAACAAATTACCAAGCAAATGTGATAAATATACATACATACAAATATACAAAGCACCATATCAGTTGGTACAATTTGACAAACCATCAACATTTTCTTGTGAGAAATTGAGGTTAAAATTATTTAAAAAAACTTACATAAAAATTAATAAAACTATTTGAACTGACAAAAGTAAACAATACGTGACTGATAATACATTGAAAGAGGTTTTTAGATTACTGCTATATCAAGTGATTTTAAGAGACAGTAAACTTTGTGCAAAAATAATCATTTGATTTTTTCCAACATATTAAAGGGGAAATATTAATAGTACTACGGAAAAAGTTGTACGCACGACAGCATATCAAGTTTTAAGTAATAGACTAAACTAACAATAGATTTTTTTTATTTTGCACGGTTGACTTTGCACGACAATATTGTATTAATAACGACAAAACAAAAGTGTTAGGTTAGGTTAGGTTTAAATAGCAGCTAACACTCACATAGGCCTCAGATGAGCCCGTTGTGTTACCACAGTACTTAAAAGTACAACTCTTTTTAGGGGTTTTGTCAAACTATTTGAAACCGTGAATGAATCTTGTGAGAATCTGCGCATCTAGTGATGCAAAGTCAAAGAAGTCATCAAAGAAAAGTCGGCCTAAGAAGAGCAATCGTGTTGCGGACAGAGAGGGGCATTGGTATAAGTAATGCTAAACACTCTTTTCTTCCTCCTCGTCCAGGCAGCCTTTGTAATAGTCCCGCTTTGCTATACCCATTCTCTCAGCGTGCTTGCCAATGGGACAGCGTCCCGTGATGATTCCCACTGCCAATCTGATATTGTTTCTTTTTAGAGGGACGATGTTGGTGCTTCTTTTCCTGTTTCAGTGAGGCCAAACTTTTGTCCTCCCTCCGTGAGCCGTCTGTATAGACCTGCGTGTGTCCTGCTGGTATTTCTTTTTTCTTCATCTACTCCTCTTTAGAGGGTATGTGGTATAACAGTTTGTTGCCAAAAGCAGGTGTTGCTAGACAGCGGTCTATGTTTTTGGGCACTCTTTTAATTTCATTGATTATTCCGCGTGACCACGATAATCCGATGTCAACATTTGCACCGACTTTAGTCTGAGTGCTGTGGTAATGACAAGTTGTTTGTCTATTAGATTGACCGGGGCTATGTCCAGGATTGTTTCCAAGGCTTTTGTAGGCGTCGTTCTCATGATTCCCGTTATCATGAGCGTCGCCATTCTTTGCACTTCTGTAAGCGCCATTTAATGGACTCTTTTATTAAGTGCCGGCCACCAAATGAATACGCCGTAGTAGAGTATTGGTGTAACTACGGCTCTGTATAGCCAAAAGGTAATCTTGGGGTTGAGGCCACAGGGTTTTCCTAACGCTCTCTTGCAAGAGTACAGCGCCACCGTTGTTTTCCGTACTCTTTCGTCTATGTTAAGCTTCCATGATAACTTTTGGTCTAGTATAAGACTTAAGAATTTGGCGCTCTCCTTAATCGTCAGTTCAGTGCCCTTTAGCATTGGGAGTTTGAATTCTGGGATGTTGTGTTTCTTTGTGAAAACGACTAGCTCGGTTTTAGCCGGGTTGACATCTACGCCACATCTTTTGCACTATTGCGCTAGTTTCGATAGGGCCCCTCAACAAGTTGCAACATTATATTGAGGTGTTTTCCTAACGCCGCTATTGCTACGTCATTCGCATGGGCGACGACCTTGCAGCCAGATTTTCCAAGTTGGAGGAGCAGCTCATTTAACGTGATGTTCTAAAACAATGGCAAGAGAACGCCGCCTTGTGGGGTTACCCTACTCACTTTCCTTTTTATGTGCAATTCTCCCATTGTGGCTCTGATGTTCTTTTCACGGAGCATTTTTTTGATCAAGTGACATAGAGCGTTGTTTATTGCTAGTCTAGTTAAAGCTGATCCTATGGCTTCAGGCTTCACGTTGTTAAATGTCCTTTCTATATCAAGAAAAACAACCATCGCAAACTCCTTATGCCTCATTGAGCTCTCAATCTGGTTTACCTAGGCGTGGAGTGCCGTTTCCACGGATTTCCCCCTTGTGTATTCGTGCTGAGACTTTGACAGTATTTCAGGGTGTAGTGCCTCCTTCATGTGCAAGTAAATCAGTCTTTTATGCGTTTTAGCAGAAACGATAATAAGCTGATTAGTCTCGGGTCTTTGGGGGAGGTGTGTGAGGCCTTTTCTCCTTTTGGGATAAAGACTGTCTCGACTTCTTTTCAATTTTTTGGAATGTATGAGAAGTTTATACATGCCTTAAACATAGTTTCCAACCAAGGTATAACTATATCAATGGCCTCTTGCAGCTCAACTAGACTGATCCCGTCAGGTCCTGGTGACTTAAAGAGTTTGAAACTTCTGATGTTCCAAATTAATTTGTCTCCACCTACAATTCTGTCAGCCAGATACCGAGGTGGAGCAGTTATGGTAGAATCTACTACACCTATTCCATTGCCTGGAAATTGTGTACGCATGAAAAGCTCCAGCGTTTCTGTACATGAGGTTGTCTATTTTCCATCTTGCTTCTGTATGAAGCTTGGGACTGCCGGATCGTTAGATAATATTTTTTGCAGTTGGCTGGCTTTTGAGGTTTCCTCCATTTGTTTGCAAAACCAAGCAAAAAATGACCTTTTGGTCTTCCTGACCTCTGTTTTGAAATTCCGCAAGCTGTTTTTATAGGCAGCCTTCTCAATGGTGTTTTTTGCCTCGTTGAACAGCCTCCTGCATTCCTTTCTTAGGTTGCTTATTAACGGTGTTCACCACCGTGTTTGCTGTTACCTTTTCTGCTTAAGACTTTGCATGTTGTGCGTATGGCCTTGTTACAGGCAGATGTAAACTGCTTTACAGTTCTGTCTAATTCATCCCCTGTTTTTAATGTTGAGGGCGGCTTTTCCGATAGAAGACCCGATAGGGTAGTTTTATACTTCTTACCATAATCAGTCTTTCGTTTGTCTACAAACCTAGGCTTTGTTTGCATCTGTGTGTCTACTTTAAATTCTATGTACCTATGATCAGAAAAGAAGTGTTCTTTTGACACTTTCCAATTGCTTACAAGGTTAGGCGTTTTAGTGGAAACGAATGTAATGTCAAGTACCTCCTCTCTCACGGCTGTAGTGAAGGTAGGAGTGTTACCTATATTACATAATAATATTAATAATAATACTTTGTTGGTCCAAAGATCATATTGCATTGATATAGGACAAGTTCATAATATACATACATAAATATAAATACACAAGATAGATAGAAATATACACATATACAAAAATGTTTACAATTTAAAACAGTTGCCATTAAATTATTCATCTATATTATAATAAGCTTTAGATACAAGTATTTCTTTTACTACTTGTTTAAAATCTTTCTGGTTTAGTAGTTTTATACAAATTGGCAATTTGTTGTATAACTTTATTCCCATATAGTTTGGACTCTTTTCAAACAATTGCAGATTATGATTTGGAATACTCAGCAGTGAATATCCATGCCTGGTATTATAAACCGTTCTGTTACAGTTAACTCTATTAAACGCAGATGAATTATTTTTTACATATAATAATGTTCTATAAATATATAAACAATATACTGTAAGAATTCTTTCTTTCTGAAATAACGGTCTACAATGTTCATCTGTTGATTTGTGTACCATGATCCGTAGCATACGTTTTTGTAATTTAAAAACACGACTTATTTTACTCGACTTGCCCCATGCAACAATACAGTAATATATGCATGCTTCAAAGTAAGTATAATAAAATAGTTTAAGTAACTTAAAATATACAATTTGGCTAAGTTTTAAAGATACATAACATAAAAGTCCCAATTTTTTTGATACATAGTTTATATGTTCATTCCATTTGCAACGTTGATCAATTATAACTCCAAAAAATTTTGTATGAATTGTTTGTTCTATAGATACATTTTTCCACTTTATTAAAACCGAGCTATTGTTTTCTACATTGTTGGCACAAAACTTGATAACTGTTGATTTGTTCGAGTTCACGTACAAGTGATTTGCTTCATACCATGTATTTAAATTTATAGTTGTTTCATTTGATTCTAACAGGACATTGTATAGACGCGTTGATGCAACAACGATGTATCGTCTGCAAACATTACACCTTTTTCTTGTAAATGTATGTCATTAACATAAATGATAATCAAAAGAGGCCCTAAAACCGAGCCTTGCGGTATCCTTCTTTTTAATTTTAAATTTGTAGATTTAATATCTTGTATTTGCACATAATGTGCTTGTCCTTCTAAATAGTCTTTAAACCAAATTAGGTCGGAGGTTAGTAAAAATTCTAGTAAAGACTCACCTCTATTATTTGTGTTTGAGCTGCCCCATATGGTGTAGTGGGCATTGGCATCGGCTCCAATGATTACGTCCGCCTCTACTCGGTTGGCTTTGTTGATAACGCCATGGAAGCCCTCTGGGGGACTTTTTTTCTCCTGGGCAAAGTATCCTGAGATCATCCATAACCTACGGTTAAAAAGTCCCATTGATACAGTGACAGTGTCGCAATCGCTGTGGTTAGGCATCATAAAAGCGTTGATACTTTTGTCTGCCAGAATACACGAGCGTGGCTTACCTCGAGGGGATAGGGGTTCTCTGGTCACTCTTGCAGACATTCAGGGTAGTGGGGCCGAAGCCGTAGCTGATCACTCCCTTACTTTCAGCCAGTGGCGCTAAAGATTCTTTGTTAAGGATGACAATTACTTGCCTTCTCATACCCGTTGCCTTGCTTACATAAATTACGCTCCAATCTACAGTTGGATGCGTGGGATTGTTGGTCTGAATTATCATTAGTATTGTCCTCGGATTAGAATGTTCCGTCGGGATCCAAGCTCTCGATTTCGGTCTGCTTGGGATCTTGTCCCTTGAGACAGCCTCAATTCGGGCGCCCGGCCAAACTTCCCCCACTTTCCCGATGGCTTGCTTATACAGGTCTGTTAATCGTTGATCTGCACAAGCCACCAGCTTGATGTGTCCTTGGTGCCAACCTGCGTCTCTGCAGCAAGAAACTGGGCCTGGATTTTTCTGGAAAATGTCTAGGTATTTGCCCAAGAGAGCCGCTTCCACCAGTCCCTATTTGGCTGGCGCGAGGCTTCCATCTTGGTGACCTCTGTCCATGCCCGCCCATACCAGGTGATCTTTTATGACCTTGCTGTATAAGCGTTTTGCTGTTAATTCTCTTTTTCTGTCGTGGAAAGTATTTAAATATTGTCATATATATTTTACTGTCTACTTTAATATACTTAACATATCTTTTTGTTCTACACATTGTATGACTTTCTAGTTGGTGACATTTAATTTGAAAACATAAAATCTAGTAGAAGAACACATCGTTTTTTTGTCGCTTGAACCAATTTTACTTCTAGTTTGGTTGTTTAAAAAAAAATTTCAAGTTTCACTCTAGTGTACATATATAATGATTTTTTTCTGTATTTTCTTTTTGGTATGTTATGTTGCTTGTACATATTCAATATTTTATTTATCATACATTATTTTTTTTTTCATAAAACAAGTTTTTATTATAATGTATAAGGTGTTATCAAACGAAAAGCAAAAAATAAAACTTTAGATACATTTTTTAATTTCAAAAAGTAAATCTAAACAATTTTTTTGTCTATCTTGCTTTGTTTTTGAGATAATCAATAAATACACAATATTTACAACAATAAACAAAACAATATTACTTTAATATGTTCTTAAAATGGCCACCATGAGCGTTGATGAAAAAACAAACTAAGAAAAGATGATAAATTTCTTGTGAACATAGATTCATAGCTCTACAATATTGGACTAAAGAAATTGAGATTTTGTTGATGTCGTTCAAGAAACCATTGAGAAAGTCGTTATGCTGCGTCGTCGGGTTGTAGATGAGTAAAGAATTCTTTTGGTTAATGCTTTTCAGACAAAGTGTGTAGATAGTTGAAAACGGACGAAAAGTCGCTTAACGCTGACTCTTGGTTTACCAAGAACTGCGTCAACTATCTGTTCTTTTTCTGCTAAAGTGTGCTGTTAATGTGGACCTTGACTACGGAAATTTCCAATTCCAAATTTACGGAACCTTCAAAAATTGATCAAAAATACGCGACGAGAAGGTTGCTTTCTGTCGGGAAATCTTAATTGATACTCGCAACATACAGAAACCGTAAACAAAAATGATATCTGAAGATTCTCTTTTATCAAATTTTACTAACCAAACCAAAGAAAACGATTTTGACAAGTATCAAGAGCTTGCATCAACGCACACTTGTTAAAGTAATGTTGTTCTGTTTGTTGTTTTGCTAAATAAAAAGTTTTTTAAATAATGTGTATTTTTTTATTATCTCGGAAACGAGGCAAGATTAGACACAAAAGTTATTTAGATTTTCCGTTTAAAACTAGGAAATTTTATTTTTTGCATTGAGTTAAAAAACACCCTGCATATATATTTATACTTTTGTTTTATTTGATTAGTAACGTTGTCTTGGAGCCAAAACGGCCGGCGCCGAAACGGTCTAAGCGGTCTAAGGTCAGCGGCTCAGAGTCTCAGAGATTGTGAGATCCTCTTAATTAAACGTAACATCTGACAAATATAAAAAGAATAAAAAGTTATTTAGAGAAATATAATGATAAATATAATAATAAAACAGTTTATATGGTTTGTACAAAATTTCTATTAATTTATATAATTTGTTTGATGTATTCCAAAATAACTTAAGTTTTTTAAACATAGTTCCTTGTTAAATCTCCAAGAAGCAACTAATGTTAATGCCTGTATCTAAAATTAAAATGATTTATATTTGTGATTTCATGCTGGGGGTTGTCAGTTCAAATTCTACCTTGCCGTATATTATTTGTGAATTTGTTTACCGCTGTAACCGCTTTGGCATTTATGGTTTCAGCGACAAGACAAATTTACAAACAATAATCATCTCACCTTATTACATCACTCCATTCTCGGAAGGACTTTTGGCCTGCTAGAAACAGGTTGATGAGGTCGATTGAGTATAGAAACGTTATTAAACATTTAATATTTTCGTAAAATAAAATAAGAGATTGTATAATACAAAATTATAATAGTTAAGAAATAATGAAACATCTCCTTCTCGAATACAACAATATTATCTAAATTAATACTTCTAAACGGTAGCTACCAGCACAATCTGTCAAACTATACTTTATATAACATCTATCTTTTAAATACATTTCACAATTAGGGAATATTTAATCTTTAAAAGCAAAATCTTTATGTAAATTTAAGGAACATAAAATGTAATTATTAATATGACTAGGCTTAGCTGTTTGGTGATCCTTGTTACGCAAATTTTCGGCAGTTGATTTTCAACAAGATGTTCTTATAATCAATTTAATTTTTCTACTGTCAGCTTTCTGTCACTTTTTTAGCATCGGCAGGAGTACGTCAAATTAGTAACTTTCCACAATAGTTGATCATTTTAAACGGGTAGTAAATACATTATATTTTTAACGTGCCTACCCTGATAATTTTGAAACGATGATTAATATCCTCGTGATTTTTTTTTTAATCCAATTAACTTCATTTCATTTTAAATTTGCCAACAAACAGCGTTTTTATAACTTAACAAAGCCTCTTTTAACTGAAATATTTAATTAATTTTTTACAACTAAAATTAATTGTGGCATATATTAAACTATAAATTTACATTTAACGTAAATTTATAGTTTAATAATTTAAATAGTTTGTAATTTTAACGTTCATCGGCATTTGCAATCTCTGGATTTCTACATCCCCATTTAAAATAACCTATCAGTATCTGTTGACTATCTAATGATCCACTCACAATCAATTTAATCAAATATAAAGAAATAGGTTAAATAAATAACTAAAATCCAATTGTATTCTATTTTTATGACGGTGGAATAATCTAGATAAACATACGCAATCATAAAAATTGAGTGCTTTTTAATAAAGTAATTAATTTAATGTAAGTAATTAACTTGAGTTTAATATTTTATATAAAGCAGAATTGATGATCATTACATCATTCGGCTATAAAAATCCAATTAAAAAAATTAAAACAATTTATGCGTATGTAATAACATTTTACAACATTATACAAGTCAAGATTGAAATAGCTATTTTCTTATCACATACAACCAAAGAGCCTTTGAACCACAATCCGTGTGTTTCGCTCAGAATTCGATTATGGGCCTGCGACAAATCTCGGCAAATTCATTCTCCTTTATTTATTCCTCGTTGAGATTTCAAACTTCTTTGAAATATTTCAATTCAGCATTATTAAAACTGAAGTTTTTTTGTAGTATCTGCTTTGTACTTATTGGATGAAACTTTATAGGCATTTACTACTTATACTTAATAATATTATTAAAAAAAATTATATTAAATATTAATGCAATGTAATATTATAATTTTATTTGTATTTAAAAAAGTATTTGCTACAAATCTGGTCTGCAAAAGCTGAACTGAATAAGACGTATTAGGATTATCTTTCTCGCATTTCCTTCCGAGAATGCCCTTTTTACGTGAAACCGAAATAACATTTTCATCTTCAAATTTACATTCTCGTAGATATTATCATTGCAAGGTACAAACTTTTCGGGGGATTTCGGATGATTGGCAGCTCGATTATGTGCAGATTCTAAACTAAATTCTTTATGGGATGTACGATGCACTCGAAAAGGATGTTGAGCATAAAAGAACCATTTCGCATATATGTAAATCGATTGGTGTATAAAACCCCGATGGGGTGGGTATGAGGAGGTTAAATGTTAATGCTTTTAGTTTGATTAAATTGCTATGCTTTAATGATGGCGATGTAGGACGTTACGTACAAACAATTGAAATATGTACTTACAAGCAATTTAATAGTGTAGAGGTGTATGTAATTAGTACCTGACATTTAGTCAAGCAATACCTACAATCAAAAAACAATTTATATTAAATAAGAAGAGTTTAGAAATTATAAAACATCACATTACTAGATCTTAAAACAGCTATTTTTATTTAAAAGATGTTAAATTGACATTAAATACGCTATTTTTTAACCAATCCTTATAACTTTTTTATAGTCCGTTTTACATCAATTCTTACGTCTTAGGTATAACTACTTGTTTGAAAGGGGTTGATAAAACTAAATACTTACTAGGTGGCTTTAAAATCACCAGGGTATATAAAAAGCCAGTTTTAACATTGTTATATTTTAGAAATCAAACCTTTTACTGTTAGCTTGCTAACTGAATCACTGACCTATCTCATCGTTAAGTTGATAACTTAAATTAAATACTGACAATAAATTAAACATAAACAAAACTTAAAAACAATCATCATAAATAATTTTTGATAACTATCAACAAACAAATTAAACACAAAACTAAAAAAAAAACATCTAATAAATAATTATTCTACAATCAGACTAATCTCTATGAGATATTAAATAGGAAATTAACACCACAGCAATCACTTAATAATAATAACAGAAAAATTACAGTCTTTTATGTTTCCAAAACCATCTACAAGAAAACATACATGTGTCAAAATTAAAAACAAAGCCAATACAATTAAGAAAACATAATGTAATTTTAATTTTTTTTTAATTTACAAACTTTTTTTAATATAAGAATATTTTTTTTTAAATACTAGCTAAAGCAACAACAGTTGTTCCAGAAAAAAAATATTAATATTGTAATTCCAAGAAGACAAACTGAGTTAGATTTAAATATAGAATCTTTGTTTGGTTTAATAATTGATTCAGTCAGTATTTTAAGTTTTGACTTTAAATCAGTAGTTAGATTTTGTTAGAAAAAATTAGAAATAACTAAAATGTCAAGTTGTTTTATGGTTTTAACTTAAAAATGTGCTTTATTGTTCTAGATCAAAAACAAAGTCAAAAAATAAGCAAACATTTGAGGAATTTCAGCAATAATAATCTTTTTGTGGTTATTTTAAAGATATCTATCAAAACTTTATTGAAAAAGTTTGAAGCTTTACTTAAGGAGCAATATATGCCAATTACAAAAATAGTCTTATCAGAAAGATTTAGTTTGTTAAGTCTTTTGTATAAAGTAAAATGGTTGTTAGTAGGTAAAGCTTGCTTATTTGAGATTAAGATAATTAGAATCTGCTAGATTAAGCATTCTTGATATTTTTTTCTGTGTAGAAAAAGGATTTTTTTAACATTAGGCAGCCCGTACTGTACAGTGGCCTACAAAAGACTTGATAGTTTAGTTAGGAGTAACATATTTTATGGGTCAGAAATATGGGGATAGAAGGAACAAGAAACATTAAAAGCAATACATGTAAAATATTAGAAATGGGGGCTAGGTTTAAACGAAAATACTCCGGCATATATTGTGCTGCAGTCACAAAAGATAAGTTAAAATTAAAAGCGGAAAAATAACAATAAATCATAAAGAAAAAATTAGACAGAGACACAAATGTAAAACTTTACAAAAATGCACGAACAAAAAAATTAAAGCAAGAAATGAAAGCTAGAGAAGATCAGAGAAAATTATTACAATAGAAATGGTTATGCTAGACAAGAAATTGAAAGAATGAAATAATCTGGGAGAAAAACATGGCACAACATTATAGAAAAAAATAGAGGTTTACAAAAGCAAGAAAGGATAACACGAGTAAAAGAGTCTAGGTACAACAGAAATTATAAACATATTAAAGAAAGTGAACTGCCAATGTATCTAAAAAGCGATAGATATAGTATAGATAATAAAAAAATTATTGCAAAATTTAAATGTGGTAACGAAGAGCAAGTAACAAAATTTTGGATGGAGGAAAACTATAGAACATACGTTAAAAGAGTGTAACGAAATGAGAAAAAAACAGAAAAAAATGAGATAATGTAAAAATACAAAAAAGAAATAAAATAGATGAGGACAGTTAAAAAAACAGAAAAAAATAGTCAAACAGAAAAGACAAAAAAATGAATTGTGTCAATTTTATAAAGGTTATAATTCATTATTTTGGAAAATTATAAATGGTTATGAATGTAATTTTCAAAGCCAAAAAGCAACAAAATTAACGTATTATTACACTGTACAGTGGTGTCGGATTTTTACTAACTAAAAACCTCTACCTTTTTTCTTCTTCAGGGGCGGTTTTTTGGCGCCCCTTGCACAACGAGCTTGCTTTTTGCAGTTTTTTTTAAATAGATTATGTTTGCCAGAGAAACTGTGTTTTTCAAATTATAAGCTTTGCATTTATTCAGCAAATGTTACAAAATTATTTTTTCTTCCGGTTTACGTGGACCATCTTTATTCTTACTCTATGCATGTGCTGTTAAGATCACAGTGTGAGGTTATCAGTCCTAGATGTTTAAGCAGTCTTTGATTTACACGCATTTCCAAAGTTTTGGTTATATTTTCTATCCGGTCTTGTATAGAATTTCAAAAAAAAGTTTGGTTTCTAGTGAATGTCGTCTTTTTCACTCTTTGGCAAACTGAATTGTTAAGAAGTTTTTTTTAATTTTTGGTGTTTTGGTATGCAAATCAAGCAAACTCTGCAGATTTTAGCTAATTCTTCCAACCTGTTTATGCTGGCCATAACCAGTTTGGATTTTTGTGTTGCTACATCACAACTTAAAAAATAATTTAAATCATAAATTGTACTTTATTGTAAATGCCAGAGGCGTTTTTAGGTTGTTCCAGTAAGACGCTTCAGATATACCAAAAGTAAACAAATTCTATTAGAGTAAAAAATATTGACGTCACGGTACCTAAACGCTGTCAACTTGCCGTACTATGTTTTTGCGTTTTTTTCTAATTATCGTTTCTTACTCATAACAAATTAACTTGGCGTTAGTAGAAGTATATACTTCAAATTAATTATTAATTATTTAATTATTTCTTAAAGGGAGGTAATTTTTTATTAAAAATAAAAACAAGTTTATAAATATGTTATGTACATACAAATACGCTATATGAAAGGTACTAAAAGTTTTACTCAAAAAAGGTTTATTTAAATATTTTTTACATAAACATAAACAACAACAAAAACTAATATATAAAAGCAATATGTGCAAAGACACAACATGTTGAACACAACTACACTAACTATACCTGTACATGCCTATAAAAAAAACAAACTTAGGTTATGAAGGAGTTCAAATAAAACTGCAGTAAAAAAAACACACAAATAATTTTAGAAGTCTGAAAAGAGCACCGCAAAAGTAATTAAGTAAGTGTTATAGACTTACAGATTTCAACAGAGAAAAAATCTTATCTCCTAAGTACGATTTACTGACAAGTCACTTGGTACAGACAATATATAACTGCCAAAATAATAAAAACTATGAAAGTAGCAGGATCTGACGTTTTTTATAAAATATGCCAAAAAATATGAACAACTGGATACGGGTCAACTGACTAAACTAGATCAATGTTTATAGTTTTAATTAAAAAAAAATTACAAAAACCATAAGAACTATTGCCTGATTGCTCTAATTGTCCATCCAAGCAAAATTCTTTGCAGCATCATTAACAAGAGACTTAAAACACATACCTTCAAGCAAATACCAAAAAAAAAAAACAATGAAAATTTGTCTGGGATTAAGAAACAAAATACTATTTAGTGTTTTTTATTTAAAGACTATATCTTAGTAGCAACGCACTATTACATCTAGGAAAGCATCTATCTGATATAAGCAAAATTAACAGTATCATGCAGGGTTGCATTTTATCTTATTACCTACTTTCTTCAACGTATACGAAAAACATATTATTAATAAAAACCCTAAAAAAGTAGAAAATGCACCTACAATTTGCGCTACGCGGACAACACCGTGTTACTGGCGGTAACGGCAAAAAAACTACTAAGCCTACTTGAATTGGAAAGTAACAATTATGAACTAAACATCAACTATTTGAAGTCAAAAGTGATCATTATAAACAAACTACACAATAACTAACCAAACTCCAAACAACTAGGAAAATATAAATAATTAAATTCGTTTGATTATTTATAATATCAATTGTGTTCATAAGAACAGAAATATTTATTCAAAATTGTCTTCGCTATCATGCGATGCCGTGGTCGTACAAGGCATACTGACGAGGTTTGTAGAACCGAAACAATTGTCTATGCTTGACCCTTGGCCGCTGTGATTCGATTGACTGATTTTGAATAAATTATTAATTCATTTCATAACTAGGAAAATGTCAAGTTGTCAGCCAAAATTTATTTGTTGTGGCACTACTAATAGAGTAGTTTAGCCAAAATCAAACTTCAATGCAATATAATAAGAATAGTAGTAAAGGACTTACAGAAAACTTTGGCACATAATAGCATAACGTTGAACCCAAAAGAAAATCATGAAAACGTTAGGGTTCTTAGTACTGTTATATAGCAAAAACGCAACAACTGTTCCAGACCATATATTCTTGCATCTTAATATATTCTAGAAATAGAGAACGATGAATGTAAATAGTGACGAAGATAAAAGAAATATATAGTTAAAATCAATTGAATCACAATTCTTTTGATATAAAAATACAAAAAAGAAAAAGATAATGATGATACTATTTTGCAATAAATTACCACGTTACGTTAATTAATCAAATTAAATAAATCATTAAAATTAAACAAATGTACTACTGACTTTGAAACCCCAATTGGATTTTGTCACTTTACATCTATTCAATTTGGTGGCCAATTATTAGTGATTTTTGACATTATTATAAGCATCAACAGTTTGTATTAAAACTTATCAATAAATATATGTTTATAAAAACATATACTCAAATTTATTATAGCACGTTAAAATTGACAATTTTTATTTTCAATATATACCCTTTAGCATTGCTAATTGGTATAATGTGCTAAAACATAATTTTAATGTAATGCTTATATTAAGTTTGAATTCTATAAAAAAACACACAAAACGGAATTTTTAAACAAAATAACATGAAATAACGTAGAAGCCACTGCAAAGAATTAAATATTTAAAACATTATCTTATTCTACTTTGACGTATCTACTAAAGATGGATTATTTTGAATTTTGCAATAGTATACTTTTTTACGTCATATTATTGTCTTTTATATTTAACATGGTTTATTTGCATTATAAGAATGACTGTGGGAGCTGCATATAATACCATATATGTTTATCATCCTCGATGCAGGTATATTTTACGGCTAAATTGTGTACTTAGCTAGTAATTAGTTTATAAACTAACCAACTCTCTGGCTATTTAATTAAAAAAGTAAAGTTATTTTGGCTAGTTTATAAACTTGCTAAAAATTGTGGTTAACTTATAAACTACAATAAAAGTAAATAAAATAACAGTCTACTTGGCTAGTAAATAAACTAACCAAACAATAATTTTCAATAATTTATAATCTACTTTCTAAGTTTATAAACTATCACTGTATTTATTTTATTGAAAACTTTACTTTTTAATAAACTAACCAGCCATTTGGCTAGTATATTACTATTCATTGTAATATACAAGCAAACAAAGATATACATTACTACAAAACTAAATAAAATAGCTTACTGTAGTTTGCTAGAAGACAAGACAATAATCTTATAAAAAATAAAACAAGCACATAATATACCACAAAAACTTGCTGTGGAGACAATAAAATATTGCTAATAGCAATTAGGTTTAAGATTAAGATCATTAGTTTCCAGATTTAATTACAAAACAATAATTTTATTGTTTCTTAAAAATAAACTACCATACTTGATGACATTAGAAAAATTTACTCTTGGCTTCTGTAATTGTTAGATTGAGCTCATAATTTAATAAACTGATTATGCTACTATCGCAATTTGTTAAAAAAATATTTGAAACCCATACAACGTCTGTTTTAATTATTAATCTATTTATATTTTGATTTTCTTTTTATGTCGTATTGTATCAGTGTATGAATATTTCTACTACACTAGTTAATAACAAAATTTGTTAACACTTATGCTTTTTTTAAATAGTATCAGTTATTTTAATACGATGTATATAATTTATTTATTATTATTAACGCGTAATAAGTGATTTGGAAACACAGCGTATTGTCTCTAGATCACGTATCGTGTCAGAACATATGTACGTTGCGTAGAAGTAAAAGAGATAATATGATTTATAAGTTTTTGGATAAAAGAAAGTTATAGGTAAAAGTAGATATGACAAAATGGATGTTATTTAAAAAGACAAGTAGAAATGAATGGTATATAGAAGTTAAAGCAAAAATTGAATTATTATAACATTCATTTATTTATTGCTAATCAATCAGAGTATATCTTATCAATTTATAACGTTTATAAATTGTATTAGGTTAAACAATTTATATTCATTTTATAATTAAATTATTCGTAGACGCAACAGTTTAAATTTTACGTTTTGAAAAGCGCTAATGAAATTGTTCCTTGGAAGGTCTACATAACCCACCCTCCGTGTGCACGCAAACTCTGACTCAATCCAGACATTCATGTTTGGCATACTTGCTTAACGTTACAATAAATTTTCATCCAACAAGGATTCCTGCCAAGCTATGTACATTATAGTAATAAATTCAACGATATAATTGTTTCTTATGTAAATTATTCGTCTTCTAGACATTGAATATGTATATATATATATATATATATACACTAATGCATAAGTGCGCATACTGTGTATTAAATTTAATTAAAGCTTACGTTCCCTATGTTGTTGTTGTATTTATTATTTAAATCTTGTATAGCGCTAATGCGATGACAAAGAGTCGGTGATTTATATTATGTAGATATTGCTGACTGCTATCCTGCGATCGTTTAAATTTATTGATGGAACAATTTGATGGCGATAACACTCAGCAATCGATGTGTTGAATCAGCACGTTTTTGTACGATGTTGTGAAATATATTTTTGGTAAGGGGAGTAAAATTCATGTTTTTGTAAACATTTTTATTAGTTATTGTAATATACTAATCACTGTTAACTAAATTAATTTCTTTTTTATCTTAAGTTGTTCTAGTGTCTTTGTTTCAACTTTATAATGCATAGGCGTAATTTCAGAAAATCTTTGTTTGATAAATTCATGTCAAATTTTTCAATTTTAGCGTTTAATTTTTTTAATAAGTAGATGACAGCAATCTTGATCTACTTGATAATTTTTAAATTAAAAATAAATTACCGTATTTATACCCTTGCTATTTTATATGACAAGAGCATGTGTTGACAAATATTTTCATGACGTCACACATTGATACGCCCTATTCTGTTGTCATTGTTAGGTATTGCTAAAGAAGGGCAAACACCATCTATTAAACTAAACTTAAGATAGGTTTATGTTATTGTTTTTGAAACTAAAGTATTAAAAAATGGTCAATATGAAATTATTATTTAAATAGAATGCATTCTATATTAATAAAACTACTAATCTAATAATTGATATTTTTAAATAATTATATATAAGAAAAATAAAATTAAAGTAATAAATTATATCTTAAAAATTATCTAATAAATATTTTTAGTTAATCCATGGAGCAATATCTTAGAAGTGGTCCTTGGCTCACTTTTGGTATGTAAGAAAATGGCAAAATATTAATAATAAATAAAAGTATTGTATATTTATTTATTTATTTATTTATTTATTTATTTATTTATTTATTTATTTATTTATTTATTTATTTATTTATTTATTTACTATTCAACGGAAGCCATTACAAAATAAGTATATATTTACAATTTAAAAAACATAAAACAACTACTATTAAAAATAAAAATAAAACTTAAATAGTTGCAAAACATAAAAAAGGTCACGTATGGGTGACAAGTGCACGACGCAGGGTTTAAAATCCACTTTAACTTTGTTGGCGCAAAATACGTGTAGATGCAGAGTGCACTGCATAATCAGTGCGTTTGAACGGTATATGAAATAAATAGTTATTGCGTAAAACTCGAGCTGGGACATAAATACCTATAGAGCTGAGCGAGTCAGGACAGTCAATAATCCCACGAAGCACTTTAAAAACTAGTGTCACGTCAAAATTAAAACGTCTTTTTTCAAGACTGGTCGGATTAAATGTTGAGAGCAGTTCCGTGTAGCTGCCTGCAATGTTGCATTTATACGCCAAAAAACTAACAAACTTTTTTTGAATCTGCTCAATTTTTCCTTTACTGACGGCGGTGTATGGTGACCACACATTTGAACAATACTCGAGATGGGGCGTACTAGAGCGTTGTAAAAGATAATTAGAATACGATGGTCACAAAACTCCCTAGAGTTACGCTTGACAAATCTTAAAAGTTGATAAGCTTTAGCTACAACAGTATCGATATGTAATGTAAGTGAAAGGCTTGAATCAAACGTAATGCCTAAATCACGAATAGTGTTAACTCCTAAAAACATAAGATTCATGAGAGAGTAACCATACATCACCGTAGACTGTCTAGAAAATGATATCACTTTGCATTTATTTAAATTAAGTAGTAAGTTATTAGTAAATTTTTTTTTATCTTTATTTATAATATAAATTAAATAATAAATTATTATTTAATAATATATCAATAAAAAACTATAAAAACTTTAAAATAATAAAATAAAAATGCCAACAAAACAACTAAAGAATAACGATGACGAGGAAATTAAAACAAGCCTGGAAGAACTAAAAAAGGCAGTAGACTTTATGTCAGCAAAGTTTGAGGAAGGAAGAAAAGAAAGTGAGGAAATGAAAAAAACTCTTAAAGATTTAAAACAGGAAAATATTAAAATGAAAAAACAAATCAACTTCCTCAAAGTATTAAGAAAACAACGACTTACAAAGAATTCAAACTAAAAATGAAAGAACATTATATATTAACAACACCAATATAAGCAAATAAATAAAAATATATAATACACACAACATAAATAAAAACTAAAATAAATGGAAACATAAAATGGTTCCCCGAATACAAAGTTCTGCAGCCATCCATATGGAGACGGTGTAGAGCAGCAAGTGGGGAGAAAAAAAAAACTAAATATACTTAAATTGTAAATATGTAAATATAATATAATAAAAAAAAAAAAAAATTGAAAACTTGATTGACAATATAATAATATTGTCCAAACTCATTATGTTACTTACATATAAAATTTCATAAACATTTGAATGTGTTTATCACATTTACGGTTATTCCAGTTTTAATTAATGTAAATATGTAAAGCCTATTATTAAATCATAGTTTTCAGAAAAAAATACATATATAATATAAATTCTTATGAGCAACTTAGTCCTGGATGTTTCTCTTACGTTCTTCTCTTTTGGCTGTTTCAACTGCCACAAACTGATTATAATCTAAAAAACATATATATTTATTGTAATTATTACTAATTATGTAAGAGTAAATAAAAAAATATATTAAATTCAATTAATATAACACTACATATAAAATGTTTAGTAATTTATCACTTTGCACAATACATTAACTTAATTAAAAAGGTAGTTGCGGGATTAAACGCTTGATAAAATATTAAATTTTGAACATTTTATTGCAACCTGCCAAATTTAATTATTAAACATTTTATTACTACTTTTAATATAATAATATTTTTCATAACATGACCTTAAACAATATTTTTATATTATACGGAAATAACACAACTTAATATATGTATAATAATTTAATAATAAATTTACTTATCTTAATATAAATCTTTTATATAAAATCTCACTGAACGTAAACACAAGAATCTATGTAAATAACTATAGTTGATTTGCGTTAAGACTGCAGTAGTAATTGTTATAGCAACTAGAAATGTTTTGATTGGCTTAAAAAAAATCCAACTTACAATAGAATATTTTGCCAAGTTTAAACAAAGCTATTTGAATTTACTTGTATAAATTTAGTTTTTTTAGTAGGTTTTTACTATTTATTGACTTTATAAACCAATGCATCACTGCAGTCTTAACGCAAATGAGAAATTATTGAGGTGTTGAAAAAAATAACAAGGTTTTGAACTATATATGACGTAAATTGCGTTTGCTATAAATTGCCAGAGTACAGCTATCAATACTTACTCCGTTTTTAGCAAACGGTGTGACGTATATCTACGTGAATATAAACATCAGAATTACGCTCCTGGCTTCTTACCAATATGGCTATCACAGCATTTGCTACAAGACAAAGTAGGTATTGATAGATGTATTTTGGCAGTTTTTGTTTTCACTTATGCACTTTATAAATAACAATAATTGTATGTAGACAATTTTTTAAACTTTATTTTTGCATTCAAAACAATAAAAATTTAACTCAAGTTTAGTTTAATAGATAGCGCCTGTTTTTGTGTAATAATAATAGCAAAAGCAAAATACTGCTGCTGTAAGCCAGAATAAGGCTTCTGCTTTAAGTATACCAAAAATTGGTGCAAAAGTTTAATGGTTTAGCTATCACCGATGTAGTTATTTTTATTGTTTTATGATTTCTTAGCTAAAGTAAAAAATAAATTTTTGTTGTGCTATTTTATTAACATTTTAGTATTTTTAACTGTTAATACAAACTGCAATGTTTTATAATTACTAATTCCACTTTTCAAAACAAAATATTGAAATATGAAACCTATTGTTGTGCCTTACAAGCATCATTTCTATCTTATAATAATAATTTTTCAGTGCTAAAAGTATTAGTCAGGTCACTTAGTTTGAGTTAACAAATAAAATATACATTAAATATTTAAACAAGAAAAAATATGTTAAAAAAATAAAAGTACAACAAAAAAATAAAAATTACAGTAAAGATACAATACAAAATAAGATAAAACAAATAAGTTAAATTAAAAAAACTGCCAACAAAGTTAACGATAGAATAAAAAGTCTTTTTTATTAGATAGTTTTTTATATATTTTAAGAATGGATTTTTAGAAAGATTTCTAACAAGGTTTAGAACTACGTTGTAAAATTTAATGTAGTAGTAATCAGAACCCGATTGTGATTTTGACACTTTTAGCTGGTTTGGGTAAATATTAACTTTATTATTATTTATTAGTGTTATGTAAATGATTGTTTTTATGTTAAAATTTATTACGGTTGCTTTGCATTTATTTTCATTCATATATCTACAAACAAGGAAATGTCATTAACTTTAATACACTAAAATGTTTTAAACAATTATTCCTATAACCAAGGCCTGATATTATCCTAATAGCTTTTTTGTTGGGAGAACATCTTGTTTCAAATAACAGAATTGATAAATTAATAAACTGTACGTTAGGTGTAATAGGCAGAATGGAATGTAGGCCGTTTTAAGATGAAGGTAGAAACAGTACAGTTTAAATTTCTTAATAAAAAAATATTGTTTTATAATTTCTTTGCTAATGCATCTTCATGTTTTGCTCATTTTAGATCTGAATCAATATACAGACTTAAAAACTTTGTATTGTTACTAGTTTCTTGATGAGTTTGTAATAAAAATGTAAAAGTGATAGACTTCTCATGGTTTACAGTTAAAAGATTACTGCAAAACCATATCTCTGCTAAGCAAAACTTAACTTCTAATGCTAGAAGTCTAAATAAATTATTATATAATATTAAAAAGCTTTTGGAATTAGACTAAAAAAAACTCAAAAAGTACACAAACAACATTACCGTAGTAAAAAACTATGGTCTCAAATTAAAATATCAGTTAAAACTATAAAGATTTATTTTGGCTGTTGTTCCTAACAAAGCTTTTTTTTTAAACCAGATTTTTTTTTTATTTGTTGGAGCAAATATTGACAGCAACGTGTTTGGATGCATAAGTATATTATTTAGATGTTAATCTGTTTTTTGTTTTTCAAATTAAACTGCACATGTTTGGCATCATACTGTGTTGGTTTATTTGCCAAAATTACTTGTTTCAAGTAGGTTTTTAATTGTGGACTAATTTAGAAGCGTATGGAGAGTGTTTCTACTCCTTATTTGTTATTGTTTTAAAAGATTAGCCAAAAGCGTGTTTGTAGTTTATTGACTAGTATGCATTGTTAACTTCCTGTCAAAAATCAAAAAGTTAAGAATAAAATTTTATGGTTACAAAACTATTAATTTTATTTGTTATTTTACTAGTATAGACGTATTAAGGTATAATTTTTACTTCATTTTAACAAGTTAATAACATACGTCATTATGATCTATAGTGAAAAGTAAAAAAACACCAAAAAGCTTATTTCTTACAAAAGTTTTAGATAACATGTAAGTTAATCACACTAAAAATGATTGAAATTTAAACAGAAAATTAATTTTTTTTTTTTTTTTAATTTATTTATTTAACAATTTGTCCAGAAATGCTATAAATATAATTATCAGTCTCAGCCTAAGGGATTAAATTTTAAACTTCCTAAATACGCATTTGAATATTAAGTAAAGTAAATGAGAGTAGCTAAAGATAGCCTACTATTTTACCAATTGTATCAGACACGTGTTCATTAAATGATAGGTCTGTAGAACGAAAAAACTACAGAAGTAATTCAACATTAGTTAGTTCTAAGAATTCCATAATAACTCTAGCTTTGCTTTGCTTTGCTTTGCTTTGTTAACCATGTTAATGTAGCAATTTGCGTTTAATGTTTATGGACTGGACACTAGAGAGGACTTATGTCGTTCCACAGAAAATTTAAATTTCTTTGATTTTCTCAGCAACGTCTAACCATGCCGAGCATATAAACAAAATCTCAATTTGTCACAAAAAATATGTTGCTTTTATTGATCAACCCATTGTAGTATCTTATAAAACTATTCCAGATTTATATAATATATATATATATATATATATATATATATATATATATATATATATATATTAGTTAAGACCAAATGACCAAATGAATTCTTTGGTAAACTAATCAAACAAAGATTTTTTGGTTAGTTAAGCTTTTATAGAAATTTCCAATTGCTCATGTTATAGAAAATTAGTTTTAAAGAGCAGATAAAAATCTGGATCCAATCTTAACGTTCTGTAGTGTTTCTAGTCAATTTAGAAAAATAGCAATAAAATTTATTTCAAGGTAAATTGATTAAAACCTTAACATGGTTTTTTGTTAAAATTTTAATCATTTTTTAGTGTTAATAATTTATCGAAATTTTTGATTCAAATTGGGTTACGGTTGGTGTTCTTTTACTTTTGGCAGGTAGTATGCATCCATTTAAAACTGGTTTATAAGTATCACATTTTAGAGTACACAGATACTTATTTTCAAAGCTAGAGATTACAATTTTAATCAAGCCTTTTAACGAGTAGCGTTTTATATCGTTGTTTTGATATTCCAACCAAGCATCTTGCGTCTATTGTGAAAATATCCCGTTAATGCCTTATAGAAATCGATTATAATATAATATAAAAACATGTTATTAATTTTTCATTATAATCTATAAAATAAATATATATTAAAGAATTTTTACTAAAAACAGATATTAATTATAAATTTTCTGTGTTTTTAATTGTCAAAACAATAAAACTGTTAATAACTAACCAAATTAAATTGAAAAATATTTGATTAAAACTGTTACTGATATTAAAGTCAAGTTTTTAATTAAAATGCAATAATGTTAAATTTGCATTGTTTTTATGTAAAATATTTTGTGTAGGTATGTATTATTGTTGTTTACATTTACTTCCTGTTAAAGAAACTATATAAACAAATAAAACATGTATTTTAAATTGAAGAAATATTGTCTATGTGTGGCATTCGGTTGGTTTGGGTATATATCTATTTGTTTTTTACACTTATGTGTAATTTTTTTTATATATTGTAAAAAACAAACAAATCTATATTTTTATATTATTAAATAATATTAAATTACTTCAAATCAAGAATTTTTTTGCTTGAGTGAACTTTTTTTTACTTTTACTAATTAGATTAATAATACACATAACAATATAAACAATATTGATTTATTGTGTAAATTAAACTATCAGTATTTCTAATGACTTTACCATCTTAAAACAGCATGAATGCAGTTATTTTGACAACATAATATAAATATAAAGGGATTAAATATACTAGAATAGCATAAGATGTAAATATTTTTTAAGACAGTTCATAACATTATTTCATCAAAATATTTATAAATTGTTTGATGATTATATGTTATTAATTTGATATAAATCATATTTAAATTTCAAATTTCTAAACACGCTTTGAGTCGATTAATTAATTTATTTTTTTCATAAATTTAATGTTCAACTTCATCATACCGAATAGTTAATAGTAAACATGAATACAGAGTTTCGGTAATAAGTTGTTTACATAAATCATTAATTATTTTATAATATTTTTAACTTGTATTAAAATATGTGTTAATAATTTTACATTTATTACTATTAAGTCGTGTATTAAAAAATGTATTTGACCAGTGGCGGATTTTTTAAACCATTAAGCAAAAAGACGGAGTTTTAACATTAAAATTTAATTCTAAAAATGTTAAAGGATTCATCATAAATTAATACAATAAAAATTTAAACGCTACTGATTAGTTAAATTTATAATAAATTGATTTTAATTTGTCAATATGTGATTTGTGAAATAGAGGCGCAGTATTTAAGATAAAATTTTATCATAGAGTTGTAAATTTTTTAAAGAGCCAAAGAAATCCAAGCATTTTATTAGCTTTATTGATTCAAAATCAATATGAATCTGACCAATCCGACCGCTACACAGTGGCCCTAAGTTCAATTCTAGGTAAACAAAATAATGTCTGCAAATTCAAATGATCAATTTCTTATTGAGTCGGATAAAACATTTTTACAGGCATTTATCACAAAAATAATGTAAACAAATGGAGGCGAATGTAGTAGAGTAAGCACTTGTAAAATGCTCTATTTCAGTGTTTTTATCAATATTTCTCTTTTTATAGTTTATAACAAATTATTTAAACAAGTTTTTTACGTCAGGATATATAACCAAGATGGGTAGTAATACTTATATAAAAAATAAATATTGTGTTAAATATTACCGCAAACGTTTTATTCGCGTTTATTGAATTTTTTATTTTTTAAATTTAATAGATATATGTCTTGTGCTAGAAGCACACTTCTCACATCACAATAGTTTCATCTGCATCTTTCTGCAATTTTTATATGCAGGAACAACAACATTTATAACAAAAAAAGCAACTTTGGCGTCTCTTTTAATTCTACATATAATTTAATAATTGGTTTATTTTTTTAGCAGAAAATTAAAAAAAAAATAAAGTATGTTTTGTCAAAATATTTTAGTCAAACTAAATTTACAAATAGCATTAAATTTATTTTTATGTTTATAATTTGACAAAAAAACTTTGACATTATACAGTTTAATACTACTATAAATTTACTGCTAAATACTGGAAATCAAGATAGCAATTGAGATGCGTTTAAGTTACATGTTAATTAACACATTGACTGCCACAGCAATTTTTAAGATTTTGGTCAAAAACACATGTCAATTTTATTATATGGGTAATTCCATTATTTTTCGACTAATTTAAAAAAGTCGACCTCTTTGATTTTGTTCAAATTTTCAGAGATCAAAATATAGATGAAAAATAAAATATTCCCAAAATTTTAGATCTTAGAAAATTGTCTGTTCAAAATGACACACATTTGAAGGTCAGAAATTTTACAATAAAACGTCTTTTTTAGTTTATTTTGTATCTCAATTTTTAAGCTTCTGGAAAAAGATAAAAATTATGTTTAATATCGTGTCAGTCTTTTTGATATAATAAGCTTTAAACATTATTCAAAAAAAACTTATTTTAACAAAATTTAATTTGCAAGGTCTAGATTTCTTCGTGTTTAGTTTCTTTTTAATGTGATCATACAAGACTTATAGAATCAATACGTATACACCATTATTTTGATGCAGGTAGTTGCACATGTTATAGCGATCTTCAAAACTTTTATTTTTCAGGTCCCTAAAAAGCGCTGTCACCCTATGTCGATTTGAGTCAAAATTTCAGTAAATTCTTTTTAGAACACAAGAAGAAAGGTTATCTATATGAGAAATGGTATATCGGGCGTTATTAAAAAAAATTTAATATTCAAAAATTGTCAAAATAGGCAAACGGCACATTTTTGTATCTCAATTTTTGGGCCTCTGGAAAAAGATAAGAAGGTCTACGGTGGCTCAAAATATTCCTTATTGCATGTACTTTAAAACCCATATATGTATATTTAATGTTGAGGCAGTCATTTTGATGTATCAAGCTTTAAACATTATTTAAAAATAAACGTAAATTTGAAAAATTGCAAACTTATGCTTTCTTTTAACCGTTCTAACTTTGTCAAATCTTAATGAAATTTGATCCACAAGGTCTAGATTTCTTTGTGTTCAATCTTTCTTTAAAGCAATCACAGTAGACTTATAGAATCAATTCATATTCCTCACTATTTTGATGCAAGAAGATGCATATGTTTTTGCGATCTTTAAAACTTGTAATTTTTCTTACCCTATGTCGATTTTAGTCAAAATTTCAAAAAATACTCTTCAAACCACAAAAAAAAGGTTATTTATATAAAAAATAGTATATCAGGTATTATCAAGAAGGCATTGAGAAAATGCAACTCGTTGTGCGGCGTCGCCTGGTTGTAGGTGTTGTACTTTTGATAATAATATGGGTATATATAATAACATTTTCACTAAATAACGCGTCAAAAAAATTGCTATCTGTCGGAAAATCTCAATTGCTAGGGCATTACCATAACATCAGTAAACAAAAATTGGATCTGCGTATTCTTCGCTGTTGAACAGCATTTTCATCAAATTTTAATAACCTAACCAAAGAAAACTGTTTTAACAAGTATCAAAAGCTTGCATCAATGCACACTTTTAAAAGTAATGTTGTTTTGTTTGTGTTTTTTTGCTAAATAAAAAGTTTTTTAATTATTTTGTATTTGTTGACTATCTCAAAAACAAAGCAAGATAGACAAATTTTTTTTCTAAAGAACAATGCTGATTTTGACGATTTTTAAATATAAAAAAATTCTTGATAATGTACAATATACCGTTTTTTATATAAATAACCTTTTTTCTTGTGGTTTAAAGAGTATATTCTGAAATTTTTACTGAAATCGACATAAGGTAACAGCGTTTTTTCGAGACCTAAAAATTACAAGTTTTGCAGATCGCAAAACCATGTGCAACTTCCTGCATCAAAATAGTGGTGAATATGTAATAATTCTATAAGTTTTGTGTAATCACTTTAAAAAAAGATTGAACACAAAGAAATCTAGATCTCGTAGATCAAATTTCTTGAAAATTTGACAAAGTTAGAACGGTATAAACATGGCATAATTTTGCAATTTTGCTAAATTTACCGATTTTTTTGAAATATTGTTTGAAGCTTAATATATTAAAATGACTGCCTCAACATTAAATAAACAAATATGGGTTTGAAAGTACATGTAATAAGGAATATTTTGAGCCATTGTGGACCTTCTTATTTTTTTCTAAGGGCCCAAAAATATAAAAATGTGCGGTTTGCCAATTTTGACAACTTTTGAATATTAAAAAATTTTTGATAGTGCCTGATATACCATTTCTCATATAGATAACCTTTTTTCTTGTGCTCTAAAGAGTATTTACTGAATTTTTGACTAAAATCGACATAGGGTGACAGCGCTTTTTTGGAACCTGAAAATTACAAGTTTTGAAGATTGCAAAAATATGTGCAACTTCCTGCATCAAAATAGTGGTGTACGTATTGATTTTATAAGTTTTGTGTAAGCATTTTAAAAAGAGATTAAGCACGATGAAATCTAGACTTTTGCTAAATTTACGGTTTTTTTTGGAATAATGTTTAAAGTTTAATGTATCAAAATGACTGCCACGATATTAAACATAAAAATATGGGTTTTAAAATACATGTAATAAGAAATAATTTGAGCCATCGTGGACCTTTTTATCTTTTTCCAGAAACCCAAAAATTCAGATACAAAATATGTTAAAAAAGACGTTTTATTGTGAAATTTCTGACCTTCAAATGTGTGTCATTTTAAACAAGCAATATTTTAAGGTCTAAAATTTTAGGAATCTCTTTTTTTTTCATTCATGTTTTGATCCCTGAAAATTTGAGCAAAATCAAAGAAGTCGACTTTTTTAAATTAGGCAAAAAGTAATGGAATTACCCATATACTATTGTAACAAACTGCAATTATTAATTAAAATCATATGTGACGTTTTTAACAAAAAAATTATCTCTTATTTGGCGTATGTATTAAGAAGATTATTGCGGATATAAAACTTCAAGTCACTAGGAATACCAGCGGAATATCAATCTACTACCAAAACGTTTGGGGTATTAAAAAAACTTATGCTGGCTGTAGCTGTATTTAACTATCATATTGTTGTTCTAACTGAAACTTGGCTTAATCATGACATCAGCGATGCGGAGTTACAATTATGCAAAATTTTAGACATTGTTTTTAAGCTGTTAAAAATCATTTCTAATGTTTTTGAATGTTTTTGTAGTTTAACAAGTCTCTGAATTTACAAATCTTTTCTAAATGACACAGAATTCAGAAAACGTATTTATGTACATAGCTACTCTTGCTTTTCAGAATACATTACAAAGAATTTAAAATTATTTGTTATAGTTTAGTTATTTCTATAACATTTTGTTCTATGCACAAAGCCTTGAAATTTTGATACAATATTAAAAATGCAATAAAATAAAAATGAATAATGATAAAATAAAACAATTACTAAGTTTTTACTACAAATACCTTGTTTTAAATATATACATGGCTAGTCAAAATTATACCTAAATAAATTTCCTATTATAAAAAACAAAAAAATAAATCAAACATGTGTTTTTTGGTTTTAAATATTTTTTTTTTAAACTGTATTATCTTACCAAGAGACTAGCAGCACAAATGTGTAATAGTTATATAAATATTATCTCATTCATAACTAGTGTCTAGACAGAACTGCAGGATTTATTATATTGTATTTACCGTTGCTGCCTTTGGATATACTATTAAAATAAGTATTTTATTGTTGTTAAGTATCTACCCACTTTATTTTAACATAAGTAACAATAATTGATGTTACGCTCTGTTATTTAATTTTTTTTTTTTTTAACTGACGCAACTAACGTTTATCTACTCAACCTTAAACACCAAAAATGTATGTCCTTAATAATTAAAAACACTTTACCAACACTATAATAGCCATTGCCATTTTTTCTAACCATTGTCAGCTGCTATTTTAATTAATTTTTACTGTAGATACTAAACACCCTCATCACCTTAATCTTTATTTAATGTCAGCGTACTTTGTTGTATACAACCTAACAAGATTTTTTTGGTATATGTGTAAATAATCTCGATAACAACTACATTTTATACCTCCAAAGTCTCTTGGGCATATATGTGTAAACTTCAGACAGCTGCAAAGTACTTTAATGTTGATGTACACAAGTTTTACTTAACTTTAAAATTTATATGCTCAGTGCATCTGTTAAATAAACCAAAATAGTTAGAAAATACTTCAATGGCATCTCAAAATTTTGTTTGGTATATGTGTGAATAATTTCTAACTAGTGTGAAGTACCTAAATATCCTTGATGCTAAGCAATACCGTGTGTATAACATCTAACACTTCTAAATTTTAATAGACATACCTACAAGATCCTCTACATGTACGTAACTAACAGTAAATATAATATATTAATTAGTATAAAATTACTAACAATTAAGACTGATAATATTAAGTTGATTTTATTGCATTTTGATTTTATTCAAATCAAACCAATAATTAATAGTGTAACTGAATGATTGGCAGCCAACTTGTTTCTAAACCACTTCCAAAATGTTTTTAATAATATTATATAGTAATACGTCAATACTACTACTCGCAAATTTATCCAGTTATAAAAAATGCAAATTCTATTACATTGTTATGCGAATTATTAATAGCATTATTGTAAAATAATAATAAAATATTGTGCTTTTTAATCCAACTGCTGCTACTCCTGTAATTGTTTAATTAAATTATTCAATTTAATTTAAATGTATGTATATCAAATGATCAATATTATTTAAAACGTGTAATAGTAGATGTATATATTAATATTAACTAATTTATGAATAGGATATTGAACTCATAATTGAAATTGGTCATAACTATATTGATTTATGTTTTCTATATCTATATAATTTACCATTCATCACTAGCTTATAGAATATGGCATTAATTAACATTTTAATTAATTAATCTCTTGAATATTTATTAACATGTCTATCCTATTAAAATAAATGATCAATTTTATCATTTTATTTAAATAGTTTTTATAAAAAATAATATGTTATCAACTTTCAAAAATATAATACAAAATAACAATACCAACCAATGATAAAGACGATAAGTAAAAGTCTGTAGCTAGCGCGAAGATAAATTCTTAAGAATAATAATTGTTAATAATAAACATACTTTGTAGTTTTTGCAACACTTATTTTTTTAACTGAGTGTTAAACATTAATTACTCAACATTATGAACATAAATTTTGATGTACATAATATAATAAATCAAATTCTATGACAATTTATGTTTTCAGATGCTGGAAGAGATATACTAATCCAACTAACACCGTGCTAACGCAAGTAACAATTAAATGATGCTAAGCGCATATTAACACTATAATGAAGTGAAGTTGTGAAGTGATAAGGAATGTAAACGTGTAGCGCAGCGCGCCTGGCGGCTGTACAATGTCGGGCGCATGATGTACCCCATGGTGCAACGACAGCAAGAGCAGCAATCGAATCAACAGCCCCGACAGCAACAACAAGAAGAAGAAGAGGTACAAGGGCAACATGAACAAGGAGATCCTGAGAGTCAAGATGATAGTAATGTACGACACCGTTCTCGTAGGCCTCTGTACCGCCGTGTATTTAACTACTTTAGAGAAGCCTGGACTGGTGTGAAATCTGCATTAGGTAATATTTAATCACAAAATTATTATTTGTATAACATAATTGGGCCCAGTAATTAAATATTTCAAACACTAATAAAAGTGCCCATGAAGATGGAATAGTATTTTTTATAAGTATACATTTAGAATTATAGTTTGGCCATTTCTTATGCTGTTGATTTGATTTGTTCATAAGCTGCGTTTGGCTATTAATCAGGAGTAAGAGTGATGTTGGAGTAGATTTTTTATCACGTGATCACGGTGCGATGGAGTCAAATATAGCCGAACGCTAAGGGAGTCTGTTATTTCCGTCAGTTGGTTAGTTGTCGCATCTATGTTAGATTAAAACTAAAGTAATATTTAATATTTTCAACTGTTTTAATATTATTTGTAATGATATAAAATGCTTTAATAGTAATATTTTCTGTTTGTATTTGGTGGAATTTACTTAAATTAGTATAATAATTAATGAAATAATTCACCATAATAAAAAATTATTATTCTATGGTATTATTAATTATTCTTTTTAAATTTTATTTTATTTAAAAAGGTACTGCATGTTAAAATCTATTTAATAATAAATAATACTTTACAAACAAATCTAAAATTATGTTGATACTAAATTTACTATGTTAAGTTTATTGTCAAGTCATTGCATTTGTCTGCAGAAATTTGTTAAAATTTAATTATTTAATGCGCATGCTGACTTTTAAATTTATGCTCGGCGAGGTAGGGTGTAATAGCCGAACTGTTAAAAAATGACTCCGTGCACTCCAAAAGCAACACCCAAACGGTTGTAGAGTAAAAAGATTAAAAAGAGTGACGAGTAGGATAGCCAAACGCAGCTATAATAAACTGTTTCCAAAATTTAAATTAATTAATAGCGGTAATTGCACGAAAGAAATTTTTTTTTCCTTATTAGTAATGTTTACCTTGGCAATGTAATATGATTATATAAATTTATAATTAGTCTGATCATTCTTTGGATATATTTTAATGTGAATGCCAGGGGTTAGACTAATATATTTGTCTGATACCGCAATAATAACATGGAATCAATACAAAAAATGTGGAATATCCTGCGGTGTTTTTAATGTTTTTAGAATATGACGCTTATCCACATAAAATTTATTAAATTAGAGCTTTGTATTAAGCAAACAAGTGGTTGAATGTAACAGTTTGGCATTAACAAATTGATATTTATTAAATGCACAATATGCATTTATACACTAAGTAAAAACAAATGCACCAGTTCAGCAAATGACATCAGAAACAAATTTGAAAGTTAGTTTTTGTCTCAAAAATAATACAATTATTAAAAATAATACAATTATTAAAAATATTTAAAAAAGAGTTTTTTAATTACATTAAATAAATATTAGTAACTTCTCGCGTATTGATTGAATACGTTAATTACGTCGTAGTTATGCAAACATCATTATTTTACGGTTGTTATTTTTGATATATCTAACCAAGATGACTCAAAAACGTCTTTTGTGTTAGCCACTATATTTACAACATTAGTTGTATTTTGACAAAACAAGGTTTGTTTCTGACATTGCAAGGCCTAGATTTGATATTTTAAGAACAAGTTTAAATAATGATTATATTAAAAATTTAATGTGTTTTATTTATCTGATTATATAGTAAGTAAAGACATTGATCTATCTTTCATTATTATAACCTTTCTCATACTTTTTTGTATCTATTCTAAATCTATCTACTTTTGTTAAAATATTTTATACATTTTTATTTTACAATAATTTTTTATTTTTATCTTTCTTTATATTTCATTGCAGGTTTTCTTGCATTTACTTTTATTTTATCCATTTTTACTTTTTCTATTACAGTGTATGCTGGAGTTTTTTTTTGTTTGTCTTTTTGTTTGAATAGTCTTTATTTTTTTTCTATTTTTATTCCCAAATTTGTACAATAATATACTTCTCACTAAACTATCAAACAACGTCCCTTTTATTTTCGTACATTCAAATTTACTTTTACTCATATAAGGTGTAGTGTGTATACGTTATCCATAGATATTTATTTATTACTAAATTTTTTCTTCATTTTTCTTCTAGTACCATGCCGTAGACTTTGTATGCCGTACTTAGGAACGTCATGCCTCTGTAATTTTTTGCACAGTTCAGTTTTTTAATCAGATCTTCCGTACCATACATTTATGCTTTATTTTATATTTTATCCACTCTGGCGCTTTCTCTTTTTTAGTTTTTTTATTTATTTGTAATTAGAATTAGCATATTTTTATTTCATTATATACAAGAACAATAAGTAAAAAAAGCAAAATTTAGCACAAATACTACTTTTCCACTTAACTTTACACATTTATTTATTTATTTATAGATAGAAAACATTAAAATAGTTTCAGGTAGAACCAAAATCTGGCCAAAGACGGTTTAAAAGTGCAAAAAGATTTTTATAATAAGCCAAAAATAGCAAAATTTAGTCTTTAAACATTAAAATATATTTATAAAACACTAAAATCTTAAAAAATGTGAAAATAACTAAAACTGTTAAAAAATTCATTTATAAAAAGTTAAAAATGCATTATCTGGTTTTAAAATGTTACAATTTGTCACAAAAAACTAATTAAAATTTAGCCATAAATTGTTAAAATTAAAAAGTGCAAAAACCGGTTATTAAATAATAAAATTATATCAGAAAGAATCAAAATCTGCAAACTGTCAATAACTAGTAGTAATAAAACAATACTAGTAAAGTGACATATCTATCAATTAAAATGATGTAATCAAAGATATTAAAAATGCGTTAAAAAATAAAACTTTATTTTTTTTTAATTTATTTGATTGTTTTTTGCGACTCACCCAAATATTGCGACTCAAGGTTAAAAATCACTGATTTAATACATGTTTTTTTTATTTTATTTTATTCTTCTTCTTAACCTTCCAGTGGTGTCGTCTTTTGTTTAGGCATGCTTGGTGTCTGAGGTATCTAAGACCTCATTCATATTTTTGCAACTTTTTTATTTTTTTTTACATTTTGACTTTGGTATATGATAGTTGTAAGTATAACACATACAAAAACTAAATTGCAATAAAAATATTATTTATTAATAAAAAAATATAATAAAACTTAAAATATATATTTTGTTATAATTGGCTTCAAATCAAATATTTTAAAATAAAAAACTTACAATAATAAATAAAATAAAAAAACATAAAAATTTGAACTTGCAGTTTTTGCAGACTGCTGTAATATGCTTTCTACAATTAAAACAAGTAAACCTTGTTTTTCTGTTTTTTGTTCTATCACAATAAAAACATCTTTCAATAATAATATTCTATTAAAGAAATTGAGTTTGAGTTTGAAATTTGCACACTTCTTGTATCCTAAATGAAAGGCTTTGTGGAAGATTGAACATACATGCTCTAACTTGCAAGTGTGGTTGCAGTAAGCCGTTTGCTAAATCCATCAAAACAGTTTGTTTTAAAGTCCTAATTTCTGGGTTATTTGCAGAATATATAATTGACAAATTAATTTCAGCTAAGTTCAACATAGAATAAAAAATTACCATTGTATTTCTAAGACAATCATAACTGGCGCATAACTTGTCAACGGTGTCAAAGCTTCTTTTGGTTTTACTATAGTCAATAATAATTGACGGTTATTGCATAATTCCTCTATCTATACCAATTTCATCATTATTATGTAAAGTAGACACCAAAACTACATTTTTCCTTTTTTTTTTGGTATATATAAAACCAAAGTACAGTTATTCGAGTACCCAAACATGTTGATACAAGCTAGTTGAAGGAAAGGTTTTAAAAATTTTAAAGGCAGTTTCTTTTTTTTTTATGGTGCTAATGAACCAGAGGCACTGATGTGAACTAATTGTCAATGGTGACATTTCTGTTTGAACCAGAAATATGCTTACAAAGCCTATAAACTACATCAAATACACTATAGGATACCTTATAAGGTCCAACCGGTTGCTCTCCAGCATATATCTTCAATTTGCTATTATAAAACATTTTAGCATCGCATAATGCTTGTATTTTCAAACCATATTTGTTGGGTTTGGATGGTATATATATATTTTAAAGCTGCATCTTTCTCTAAATGGTGCTAACATTTCATCTGTTGTAGCAAATTTCAAAATGTAACCATTTTGGCAATTTACATATTAAATTTTTGAGGTTAGGGTAATTTATATATACTTCATTATGCTGATTTTAATTTTAATTTTTATTAAGACCGGTTTTGGCTGTTAGGTCAGATACAAATACTAAAAATATTAAATATTTCGTGAATCGAAGCAAGTTTGTCTATTTTTCTTCTTTCACTTCAACTTTCAATGTCATCAAAACAAATACATCTTAATATGAATCGAAACCTTTGAAGCGACATAGTCAAATGATATATTTCAATGCCATAACCGTAAATTCTCCACAAATCTTTATGATTTTGACAATTGCTTTTACAAACTGCAGCTATATACAATAGTCCAAAGAGAGCACAAAGTTTAATATAATTAGTTGGATATACATTTTTGGAGTTGGTATAATTTTCGGAACTTTTTGCAAAATATTTATTTGTACAATTGGTAATTGTAGTAATTATTGAATCATTAATAGATTAATACCATATTTTTGTAATATTTTTCATCGACTTAGTTGCTTGAGAAGGATCAGGAAAACATTTTTTATTATTTTCTTGTCATTTTTATCAACATTAGAAATTTCTTGTTTAGAATCGCTTTCATGTAGCACACGTTCTTCTTCATTGATTTCTGGATCATCAGACTTATCATTTTCTATCAACCTGATTATCCGTTAAAACTTTGTTTATCATTTTCTGCAAACGGGTCTGCATAAGTAGCTGAAAGACTAAATGTAATATACATTTTTCTGATATTTATATTAATGCATATTGGTGGTATTCAGAAATTTCTAGAAAAGGTTTACCAGGAATAGAATTATTAGGAATAAACCATTAATTTAAAACATAAAATTAAAAGATTACAATAAAGCTGAACACTAATTACTTTCAAATAACATCCGGTGGACCGTATTCTGATAATAATGTAAATAAATTTAATTTTTTTTTATTAAATTAAAATTTAAAAAAATAAATAAATAAGCACACCAAATTTGAACGGGAGTAGTAACGCCGGTGCCTGACAACGCAATAGTTTCTACTAGGCGCAACGATTAAAATTTTGCAATCAAATTTAAACTACATTAGAAGTGCAAACTAAAATATCAAGAAATAATTCTTTTTAGGTAAAAAAACTAAAATAACAATTGGCGCGGTGTCACACATTGGGCGTTACTACTGGAAGGATAAAGTTCCGTCTTCGGAATAGTTTATTTGATATGAGGTTGAACCATTTCTTTAAATTACAAAACCAAGCGATCTTTCTTCTTTCTATACTTCTCCTACTCATTATCTTTCCTTCTATAAATAGTCTTAGCAACTTGTATTGCTCCCCTCTCATTATGACCTATGTACTGTAGTTTACGTTTTTTTATAGTATTCATTATTAATTTTTCTTTATTGATTCTTTTAAGCTTTTCTATGTTTGTGACTCGGTCTACCCACGATATCTTCAGTATTTTTCTATAGCACCATCGTTCGAATGCCGCCAGTCAGTTTCTGTCAGCTATTTTTTAGGTTCATATAGTAGAAAATACGCAGCAGCGCAGCATCAGAATCCTTAGAATCAAGTTGATGTCGCGACTGCAAAATAGTTCCTCTATTTTAGTATATATTTTCTCTTGTTCAGCGTTTTGGGTGACCAGTGTTCCAAGATATTTATATTGTGCAATACTCTTTACGTGCGTACTAGATATGTATGTATTATTTGCTTATATACTTTCTATTAAAAGCATACTGACTGCTCTTTTGATTTGTAGTATTTTAACAAAAACTACAATTTTAGCGTCATTGCTGTTTCTACATATAATTTGAAAATTGAATTATTTTTTTTACTAGTCCTTTCAGAAAAGATCAAACTATAATACGTCAAAGTATTTTTGTCAAATTACATTTGCAAATAGCAACAAAATGCGTTTAAAAGAAGATATAATATAATATTTGTCTAACTATTATTTGATTAAAACACTCTAACATATTACAGTTTGATTTTTTCTAAATATAGTAATAAATCTAATTGTATGTAGAAACAGCAATTACGACAAAGTTGCCGTTTTTGTTAACGTACTACAATTCAAGGTAGCGATTGGTATGCTTTCAAGTAGCTACTTTTACGAAGTAAATTATTTGTCAATTTAACAGATAAATGATTTTTTTTTTGTTATTTTATCTAAAGTTTCTTATAGTTTTAGTGCTGTCTTTGGCTGTTTAACAATATTATTTGTCAGATTTTTTATAAAGGCTTATGTAGTGTATCCTCCTCCAAATGTATTTTTCTGTCTCTATTTTTTACATACATACTTTTTTGCATTTTTATTTGTATATTTTTGTGCTGAACAACAATATCAGACAATATTGTTTAGTTGCTTTGTCATTTTTTTACATCTTTTTCTTTAGTACTTTTTGTATTTTAACATTTACTATTACAAAACAATATAATACAGTAAAGCTCCGCTAATCCGGATCAATTAAAACATGACTTGATTCGAATTATTGAACAATCCGAATTACTGGAACAATAATAAAATGATTAAACAAAAGCCACAATATATAATAAAGCTTTTATTATAATGACAATAGAACAAAATTTTAAGAAAAAATGAAACCTCTTAAGAAAAATTCCGATAATTTAGTCTGGCGAATGCAATCTTGCTTAACCTTCATTGTGCAACTTGTATTATTTCTTGTTTTTTGACTAGAGTTAATGTTTTCTGTGGCGGTTTTGGTGCCATGTTAAAATAAACTAAACATTCTGGGATTCTCCGGCGTGCTAGGTAGCGGAACCGTGTTCGGTCCGCTGATCCGGATTAAATCGGTCCGGATTACAAGGTACATAATGTAAAATTTACATTTTTTAATTTTGTCCGAACTACAAGGACATCCGGATTAAAACAAATCGGATTAGCGGAGCTTTACTAAGTATGTTTATTTTATTGTTGGTATCTTTTTAGTTTTTGACTTATTAATTGCTTTTCCTTTTCAGCTTTATTTAATAATGAAGTTAAGTTTAGTTCTTTGTGGTTGTACTTTTTTCTCTCAAGTTTATAACTTTCAATAATTTTTTTGAAATTTTTATTTTGCGTTTCTTTGTTGTGAAAACTTTTTTAGTTCAAAAGCTCCGTCTTGTTTTTTTTGCTATATTGCTCATTTTTTTTTTTACTTTAATGTTTTTTACAATTACTTTTTTTTATTTATTTGTAGTCTAGTTTTCTACTTTATTTTGGAAGCTATTATTTAAGTTGTTTCTATTACAATAAAGTTATTTTTTAATATGTTTTTTTTTTAGTTTTGTTAATTTTTACAAGATTACATTTTGTGTCTCATTTGTTATTTGTAATTGTTTTAATATTGTCTCTGCTACTTGTTGGTTTATTTCACTTTTGCTGGCTCTTCTGTATTAGTTTCTATTATTTTTTTCAATTTAATATATAGTTTGGATGTTATTTACTGTTTTGATGCCTAAATTTTATTAGAATTTATTTAATAAAAATAATTTCCGTTCATGCCTCGATCTGTTAATCTCTGCATTTTAAATACTATTCGCTTCATTACTTTATATCTATATATATATATATATATATATATACCAGCAATAAAACAAAATTATGTTTATGTTGACAATATTTATTCGCTGACGTTTCGTATAATACATTTATACATCTTCTGAGCCTAGAAGCAATTATGGCATAAAACACAGGAAACAGTTACAATATTAAGAAATTATAGCAATAAACACAAACAGAAACCAACAAAGAAAAAACCAAACTCACTTACTTTAGTCAATTACATATTGCAATTTTTGTTGTTAGGGACATATGCACCTCCGCATTCATGTTCTTCATTCCACATGGTTATTTTTAAAATATATATATAGACATTACAACAAATTAAAAATAGTTAGTCAAAAGACTAAAACTAACAAATAGGTATATGTGGACAGCAACAATGTATAGGTAAAATCACAAATAGAAACCCCTTTATATGAGGATTACTTTTGTTCACTGTAATTCGTTTGGCTAGTATATCTTATTGCCATGTGTTTTGTGAGTCTGATTTTTAGGGTTAACCGGCTCCGAGCTAGGTCCGGTCGGTATTACAGGAACCTTTATGTGGGAAATGTAAATACAGGGTAGTGCAATTGTACATTATTGAATTATAAACGAAAACAGACAACATCAACTGTATAACATCTGAAACAAGGTAAGTAATAACCATATCATGCCTTACTATATATATATATATATATATATATACATACCTCGCGGATGATGCGAAGCCCAGTATACACTACAGGCCACCAGAAGCCCGGTCTTAAAAAAACAGTTTTGCTGTATATTTTGCAAATTTACTCTTTAATAATGAATATAATTATATCTGATAAGCGAGGGGTAAGTTTATATAGAAATTTATTTTGTATAGATTTGTCAGGTTATGCGAGCCCTACGAGACAACACGGATATTGCAAAGCCTAAGTGCATATGTTTGTATTGCCTACGGTTGATTTGACGCCCAACGGTGTTGCCAATTTTTTCGCTATTAAACCGCATAAAATATTAGAAAATCAATCGGACAAATATTTTAAGAAATGTGGCTGTTGAATGTAAGATCATTGTAAAAAAAATAAATCTATACAATACCTAATTGTTGTTGTGACAACTAAGTAATTTAAAAATATTACATATTAATATTTAAAAAAAAATTAAATTAATGAATGTAAAGTTTTTTGATTGGTTATTAATGTCAATACTTATAATTTGTTTAGTAAATAATAAGGGTACTTGGAGATGTTTGTGACATTGCATTACTCAAAAACCTCTTAGTTTAAACTACTATTTTATTAGCTCAGACCATAGCCCAATAGTCTTTAATCTTTATGGAGGAATTAACAGAAAGTTAAGAGTCGGTCTATAAGACCGATTAAACGTTTTTCTCACACTCTAGAACAGAGCATCACATCCCTTCTTAATATTCAAACAATTAAAAGAGTTGACAGCGTTATCTTTGACTTTACCAGACTCATCTCGCTAGCAATGGAAAAGTCTACAGGTTTTGCCAAAAGTAAAATAGATTGGGTTACATTAGAAAACCAGACAGCTCATCACAGCACATTTTGTCAGGAAGAAACACACGATAACGCAGAACACACTCTAGTAGAATGCGAGGCGTGGGAGGAAGATAGAAAAAAACTAGAATATATACTAGAAAGCAAAGTGGATAAAAGAACAATCATTAACAAATGCTTAAAAGATGAAAATAAATGGAGGGCGTTAAAAAACTTTGCAACAAGTGTACAAAAAAAAAAAATTGAAGAGTTTGACAATAGAAGAATATAAAGAGACAGACAAAGGTAGGGGCTATAGGGAGAGAGGGGCCGGGGACAGCATGCGTGCCGCAGATGATGCGTGAAAATCCGCGAAGCAAAAACCAGCCCGCCTCAAACTAGCACCAAATGTAGGTTAGTTTAGACAGGGACATTAAAACAACAGGATTTGCGCAGAGATGAAAACCGGAAGGTATTACCATGCGTAAGTTATTCTTAAGGGCCACTTGTTGAGAGCCAAACAACTCACTACGTCCTAAAAAAAAAAAAAAAAAAAAAAAAAAAAAAAAAAAAAAAAAAAGACAGCTCATCTAACTTTAAATAACAAAATTTCATGACCTAATTGACCAAAACAAACTAAATCAGTTCAATGATGAAGCCAAAAATCTAATCTAACTCAATGGTGAGATAAAGAAGGCAATATAAAAGTACAAAAATCAGTGCTGAAAATCCGTTCTAAATTTCTCCAACAAAGATAATCTAATGTGTAAAAATATGCGTAGACCGTTTCTTTTTATTTATGACAAAGAAGCTTTAAATATACTTTGGAAAACATGGCCAAATTATTTGCTGACAACTCTAATGCGCGCCGTTTTACAACAAAGACTTAAATTTGGACCACTTAAAGAGAATCCACAAAAAAAAATAAAATATTGTAAGAAACGTACTAATTCTGCTTGACTTTTTAAATTGGTTTGGACGTCTAAAGTAAGAAATATGTTTCCTCATTTCAAACCAAAATTAGAACCAGGTCCTAAACAAAGCTTTAAAGCATTTTCTTTCAAGGTTGTAAAGTTTCCCACTTACATTACAAGTACAATGCTAACGTCTCATTTTTGTATTAATAAAATATTTTAATAAAATTTGAGACATTTTTCACAAAATAACCTTGGACAAAATCAGAAATCACACGGATGTTAAAAACCTATTGCCAAATCATCAACATGGTTTTAGATATGGGCTCCTTTCAACTAACTAGAGTTAAATCTAAATAATTTTTTGTATAAAACTCTTTTTGTTAAAACCCACAAAAACCATCTTGCAACAAAAAAAATCGGAGTTTTGTATTTTTATGCAAAAATTTAGAAAACTTAAATATTAAATTATTTTTATACTAGTTTGTTAAATATACCTAAAGGTTTTCTTAATTTTAAAATGAGAAGACAAAAATACACCTTGCAACAAATAATCACTTTACCTACACAGACGCCAACCCGATCATCTATTGCAACCGCTGCAACCATTGTCACCTGCTGCCAACAATCTGATTGCCACCACTCAACCAATACGGTTTGCTTCTAAATGCAGTTAAACTTTAACACTGCAGGGAGGGCTAAACTCTCCTGGAAGAAGCTGTTAAAAAAAACCTCTGTTAAAAGAGCAGATAACATGTCATCCTTCTTTGTGTTTCAAAAACCTTACAACGTGCGCACACATAAACAAGATAAGCAGAACGAGGTCAATGATACAATTAGAATCTACAAGGATGGTCCAAAAACCAATAAAAGTTCTAAAGCGAGAATCTTCTCGCAAAATCTGGATCTCAAAATATCTTTACCACTAGTAACGCACACATCTATCTTCTAATCAGAAGTAGTACAACTTATGGGGTTATGAAAAAAGTAACTCGCAAAATATCTGGCAAGAATGCCTAAACTCTAACAGACAGTAGAGCGGCCTTAATTGCTATAAACAAGCCTAAAATCACATTGAAGCTAATTTTTGAATGTCATAGTGTCCTTTCTTTAACAGCCTGTGGAAATAACATCAAGATGTTCTGGGTATAAAGACATTCCAACAAAGTAGGGAACATTGAGGTGGACGGGCTAGCGCGTAAAGGGTCAACCCTTATGACGTGTGAACCTGAACCATGAACCTCTTTAACACTCAAAAATTTAAATAATGACTACCTCAAATGCTAAAACAGCCGATTACTATTTGTGACTGTCACACTGCCAACTAAGAAAACACATGCACTCAATTAGTATTGGAGATAATCCAACATGTAGAAAATGTGAAATGAATGACAAGACAATCGAGCAGGTGCTATGTAGATGCCCGGCCCTCTCATACAATAGAGAGTTCATGTTGGGAAGCTGTTGGCTTGACATGACCAGTATTGGAGAGACCCTTCAAAGCGTTGTATTTGCATACATCAGTTAAATGCCATGACAACGGAATAAGGTCAAAACGACACTTTTCCAAATTATAACCGTAGCTCATCAGCATCAACTTTTAAAAACCATCTAAGGAGAAACCTGTAACAATGTACGAAAAATGTTTGGAATTCTAAAATAAGCATTATAGACGACCTTTTGTTAAAGATTTTCTGCTTAATATTATATTCCTCAACAAACCAATCCACTTGCAACACAACAAAGCTTAAATAGGCAACAAGTTGTTTAGTATATTAAGTCTAACTATTCCAACATCTTTGGACAGTATTATATGTTGTTATTAATTGACAATTTGAATTTGATAGCACATGCCATAAAAAAATTTAAATCTAGTAAAAAACTGCTATAGCTAGAGTCTTACAACTTGTTTGAAGAGGATTGATAAGTTTAGAAATTAATGCTATGGTTAATAGCATTCTGAGAATAACCATAGCCATTAAATAAAGTCATTAAGTCAGTTAGTATAAATAGTCAATACACCCTTTAAAATATTCACTTTGAATTGTGGTGGTGAACGATGTTGACGAAGTAAGTTAAAAACCAATTATTAAGTTTAAATAAATAAAGCCATACTGATGAGAGGTAAACCTCGAAACGCGTCTATGAATGTTTTTAGTTTAGAATATTTTTTCATAAATTTAATTTTTTAATGTTATTATTGGGTTGTCCGATTGAACAAATAGTAACGAGCGCTACATACATATGTTGTTGTGGCATTCGTATAAATTTACCTATTTAACTAGGCTTTATTCGAAATTATTGCTTTACAACTGTCTCATTTGAGGACATTGCGTCTCTTCTTTATAAATTTTTTATGTAGTACATAACTATACAAAACAAATTAAAAAATAATAATAATACAATATATTTATTTATTTACTTCTTCAAACATGAAATAATAATACAAGTTACTATGTTTTTTATCTCAAATTTATTCTTACGAATACATTACTAGTTTTGGCTCTACTTATAGTTATATAACTTATTACATCTGTAGAAGGCTCTAGTAGAGCCAAAGCTATTATTGTATTTGTAAGAATAAATTTGTGATAAAAAAAATAGTAACTTGTTTTATTATTTTATAAACATGAATTATCACGTAGTAGAGGTCACAACCATCAATTATATTTTTCAAACATTTATTGTAATAGACTGTTTTATAGAAAAGCACTGATGCCAAACTTAAGGGCTTCATATAATTCATAAAACATGATTAGCTCCTAACATCCGTAAAACATATGTACTGTATATGCACTTTAAAACGAAATCTCTCTTTAGTTGCATATAATGAACTATAAGTGTATAATTTGCGATAGTATACCGACATAGGAAGCCCAATAAATTTTGCTAAAAAAGTACAGGATAGTTTCATTTTTCATATCTGTTCATTATACATGAAAATTTTTAGGAAACCCAAAACGGGCTTCGTAAAACTTTAGTGGGCTTGGTATCATCCGCACAACATACTGTTTTGGGCTTTATATTGATGGTTAATGCGTCTATATATATATGTATCTATATATTTAATTTAATACAGATATTTGTCTTCTTTTCTCATCTTGCACACGGTATTCTTAGAAATTAGATTGTGTTAATAATTACTAATGATGACTGCTTTATTCCACTAAACCTCTTTCCGTCGTTTTATGTTTACGAACTTGTATATACTGCATATATTACTCATTTCCTCTATAAACATTTAGTAGTTTTTAATCAATATAAATAAGTATTTTTTGGGTTTAAGAGACAATGCCAATAAAAAACAATACAATTAGAAGCATATAATCAATATTAGTTATAAGTTTTTCTTCAACTCAATAAAATAAAAAAATGTTAAGTGAATCAACGTACCTTTTCACTCTATTTTAACACATGTTAAAAAAATAGGTCATTATAACATAAGTCAAATTAATTTCTAAGGTCAAAATTTATTTGTTATTATTTTTATGATTTTCTCAAAGAATTGGAAAAAAAAATTGTAAGCAGTATGAAATTGGTTTCTCTACCGCTCGTTGAACAATAATTATGACTAGTGAAAAAAAAAAATTTGATTTTCAAAACATATTGCATAAATAATAATTATTAAGTTTTGCACTATATAGTACGTATTATAGAATACAATAGAATTATAAATTAATCAATTTCTAAAGGGCCTGCAGCTATGGTCTTTCAGACATTGTAAATCTATTATTTAATATATGTCCATATGAATAACTAACTATACATTTTATAACAAAGATTTATAATAAGATAATAAAATAAATTTGTAAAAATAATAATCTTTATTTTAAACAAAATAACAATGTTTTGCATAAATATGTAAACAGTAATTGATGTAATATCGATAACATTCATTCTATTATAAATAAATATTCCAAGGAAGCTTATATTTAGATATAAAATGTAAAACGTGTGGAAGTTTCAGGTAAAACCACTGGACAATTATAGTTTCTCCCCGCTTCGTGTATAATGCAAACTTGTGAGACCGAATCCTTGCCAGTCTCATACTTTATGCAAGTGAGCGAACGTCTCTTTAGAGCTATGAGACGCTTTTACAAAATCGGTATATTCTGTAGACTTTATTACATGTCTCTGTGCGACGTCTTGCTGCTGTCAATAGCATGCGCTTCTTAATTTTAATGCACCGGAAGAAGCTTTCACTGTTGAAACGTAATATTAACAATACAAATGAGGTACGATTTTTTTAATACGCTATATAAAAATTTATTATTAATGTTAAAACCTCTTATACCCCAAATTTATTAAAAATGATATGGGAATAACATTGTAAATAATATAGCAGCTAACTGCTAACAAATTATTAAGTCAAAAATTTAATATTACGACAATTGATTAACGTAACTATTATTAGTTTTAATAACCAAATAATATTTGTAATATCAATTACATTAACATATTGTTCAGTTCACTAGATAATATGCACGTTTGTTTATTATTATATAATATGAATATTTAATGCTTTTATAAAATTTATTTTAGCAGTAAAAATTAATAACGTTACATACATTTAACTTTAAAATAATTATAATTTATTTGTTATATAAATTTGGTTAAATAATATTTTTTTTACAAATAAATATAAAATTAGAACTTGCCATTTTTGGGTTAATAATAAAATTATTTGGAAACGTTATTCAGATTGATTATTAAAAAATGTTGATAATGCACTTTGATAAAATATTGAATTCATGTAATAAATTATTGTATGGATAACATCTCTCAGGATATATTTTCGTATTTTTATAATGCAAACATTTTAAAAACTTTTGTTAAAAGTTTTCAATTTGTTTAAGATATTTCTGCGCAAACGGAATTTAGATTGGTGCACAGTAATCCAATTTACACGTCAATAGAGCTAAAATCTTTAGTTGTTCTCATGATAAATTCTATTAATTTAGAACATTTATTTACATCAGAACTTGTATGAGATTTAAAAGTAAGTTTTTTATTAAAAATAACTTTTAGATCTCTATTTTCTTTTGTGCGTGTAATAGCTTGCTCATCTATGTTATAATCATACATAATTGAATTACAATTACGAGTATAAGACATTAAAAATGATTTACCAACATTAATTTCTAAAAAGTTATTACTACATTACACGCTAAAACCTCTTAAACTACGTGGTAAAATATTACAGTCATTTTTTGATTTTATCACTTTATATAGTTTTAAGTCATCTGCATAAATTAAAATATCACAGTCAAATTTATCATCTACAGAGTTCATAAATAGAAGGAAAAGCAGTGGACCTAGGTTCGAACCTTAAGGAACCTCGCTTGACCTGGTATAGCTTCTAGAATTGTAGTTTTTGTAGCTTACAACTTGTGATCTGTTTTGTAAATAGGATTTTAACAGTTCAACAACATTGCCATGCATTTCAATCAATGTTTGATTTTATTTATTAAAATATCATGTGGTAAATATTGTAAACTGTGTGTTATGCCAACTGTGAATTGGATGTTGTACAATAGTGTTTACACAAGAACAGAGTGTTTTTATAGAAAAGATTTATTATTGCAATGGAACAATTAATACAAGTAACACAGGTCGTACTCTTTTTAGTCGTGGCTGAGTTTAATAAAGCTTTTTCCGTTGCGACATTTTCTAATAAAACGTTTGTAAATAATAAATTATTGAACGGTTAGAAGGAAAAAAATGCACCTGTAGAAGAAACCACTTTGCAGGCTATCTATTTTAATTGAAGGAGTTACAGTATACGGCATCGATAAGAGCAATGTCCACAAAAATTAATGAGAGAACGCTAGTTAAATTTCACTTGATTATGAACGAGTGGCATATTGCACCTGGTTCAACACACATTTAAATAATGATAAAATATTGGATACAACCTTTAACAGTAGCTTTGCTAAAAATAGCCGGTCTGCAATTTATTGTAGTGTAATTGCTGAAAACATCAATCTTAAATTATAATGCGTTCTGCATTTACTTTTTCTCTTAATATTACAACCTAAATATCAATTTTAAATGAATGTAAAGTTTTGTAAGTTATGGAGATTGACAACAGCCAAGATTTATCGGTAAAAAGATCTTATCCAATACTTCATCTCATTAATTATGGTGAACAACCTCTTCAGTTACTATGGATAGCTTGTCAGGTGGTTTCTTCTACAGGTGCAATTCCTTCCTTCAAACAGTTAATAGTTTGTAAACACCATTATACAATTTAAATATTCAATTAACACTATTTAAAATTTATTTAATATTTTACAACTCATATTTTATTATATTAAATTAACTATTACATTATTTACTTTTGTTTCTCGTTCACAATGTAACAGAAAATACTTATATAAAAAATATTTATATTATTGTCAGACATATTAAAACAATAACCAAATATATATTTTTAATTATAATTAAACAATACGTGTATAGGTAATGTTTTATAACATTTATAGTGTCTTTAAAACATTATATTGGACATCTAAATTAAAGAGCAAAAAATTATATAAAAATTCAATTATAAATATTATTGATTAAACGTCATAATAATGAGACCAATAAATTTCTCTATTATCATCGTTTATATTTTTTTCTCAAATATAATTACTGGTCTGCTTAATATTGATTCGTAAAATATCATATTCATCACAATCTACAGACTTATTATATTAATCTTTTTAATATAAAAATATAATTAAACTCAGACAATGTTGTATTAATAATGATTTGTAATCGAACATTATGTTAATTTAATACAATGTTACAAAATACTGATGCTAAAATACTATAAACTGTATCAGCTCTTTTTTCTCATAGCCACGGTCTACAATTATATACGTTTGTTCTCTGGACCACAATAAAATAGTCTAACCGTTGTGAATTAGTTACTTTATGATAACAACTAAAGGTGTCAATCAAAATATCCTTTGTGTTGCTATTATGTATCGTTATGTAGATCACTTGATACACAATGTGTTGCCTGAATCTTTGTGTGTACACGCTTTAAGTCCTTAGGTCAAGTAATTTGTTTACATGGGACAGCAAACAATAGAAACAAACACGAACACTAAACCCTTTCAGGTGTTAACTTTCTTGTAATATAATCTCAGCACTTCAGTGTGCTTATGGAAGCTGTTTTAAACTGACACATCTAGGGAATATTTAATCAAATAATTTCAGATGAGCTTCAAAACAATAATGAAAAAACCGACACACTCTGAACCCATTGGGGAAATCATGAGGGCATAAACGGAGAACTTTTTAATTTTAACCTTTACAATACAAAAAATACGTAGTACTTTGTTGTGCAATGTTTAGGATTCTCTATATTCTATATTTCAATTATAATTATGCAACTCTTGAAAAAACAAATTCAATATATTTTATTTTTTTAAATTATTTAAAATAAAAAAATGTAATGTGAGTAGTAATACATGGCAGACAATTTTAATTACAATTTTTTGTAGACAAGCGTATTTACCTTTATGATATTTATTTTTAATATTTACATTTTTGTGACGGTTTACATGTACAATTGTATTTTGTGTATGAGTGTAAATGTGAAATAAAAATCTTACATTTTTTCATAATTTTTTTATATAGTTTTTCTATTAGTTGAAAATTAAGTGTTTAGTTAGTATTTTAGATTAATCAACTTTAAAAGACTGCATGTGAGTTTTGACTAACTATAAAAGTAATTTTTATAAAAAACATCCGTTTAAATTAAAACTTTAGTAGCATTCCATTTAATTATAATATTACTTGTATTTTAGAAATGTACAATATAAACTCATTGTTATAATACTATTGGATGATATTATCTATTAAGTACTTGTTTTCGTTTATTCTCAGTCTTTTGTATAAGTGCTTATAATATAATATTTGCCAATACAGTGAAATATCAGCTCAACGCTCAACGCTATCAAAATAATTTATCTAATGCGGAACTAAGTTTTCTATATAATTATGTAATTAAAACTTTGCTAATAGGATTGGAGAAATATTATTGGCTCGTCAAAAATAGTTGTTTTGCACGACAGAAAATGAACACAGTAATAGTCAAACTAACTTAATTTTTGTTGCAACAAAAAAAAATGCAACACTCAATTAAATAAATTTTACAACGCCAAATAATACAAGTTGCACTTCAGAAAATAGCACGATAAAAAAGTATATTTATTTTGATATTATTTAACTTTTTCTAAATGATTAAATATACAGCATATCAAAAAGTATATTACAATACACGGCTTTTATAATCTTGGTAACACATGTACTACTACATACTTTATTCACAAGCGCTTTGCTACCAATCTAATAACGTAAATCACTATTACATCAACAAAAAATTAAACAAAAGTACAATATCACTGTAAATTTAAGAAAACATTTGATTTAGCAACGAATGTACTATTATTGTGCAAAGACAAATTATATCGTGGGCTGATTGTTTGATTTTATTTTATTAATTTTTTTATTAAACTATTAAAGAGTTTCATTTAATATTTATTTATAAAGGTGTTACTTATCTAAAATGCAATAATCAACTGAAAACTGTTTACGCTAATCTTATATTATAGATAGATAGATAAAGTTTAATACAAGAGTTTCAAATAAATAAACATTAGAAAACATTTTAAAAATATAATATTTATAATTACAAAACTCTTCAATTGTATAAAAACACTTAAGAAGTTTTTTAAGTTATTTTTAAATATGTTTATGTTGGTACAAAAAAATGTGCACCTGCATATTTTGGTGACTTCTTGTAACTTATGGTTCGAGTTTTGCCAATTCGTAGCTAGTTGCAATACCTTGTATCATAATGATGTACATCTTTGGCTGACATAAATGTATTCCTATTAGTAAAATTGTAGCACAGATGTTAGAACAAATAAATTGAACTAAAAGTTAAAAAGCGGTTGGTTTTAAATGTGTTGCGACAAGATACAGTAGATTTTAAATTGAAAACCAATCGGATCACTCGTTTTTGTAGGATAAACACTCTATTAATGTTTGAAGCAAGATGATATTATAACTGAGTATAGAATATGTTAATCCATAATAAACATTGATAATAGCATCTATTGGAAGTGAGCTTATTAGGCTTTTAATGGCAAAAAAAGAGCTACTGATTTTAGAACACACAGTTTTAATATGTAATGTCCAGATTAAGTGTGAGTCTGAAGGTACACCTAGAAATTTGGCTTCAGATTGAATGGATAATTCGTTATTTAAAAAACTCTAACTTTCTGGAAGAAGTAGGTATTATAGTTTCTAAAATTAACAATTACAGTCTTGTTTTTGTTTATTAAAAGATTGTTACAACTGCACCAATCTGAAAACTTTTTTAATATGCTTCTAACTAGGTGGATTACTTCTTCAACTGAATTTGCGGATACTAAAATAGATGTATCATCTGCATAGAGAAAACAATGTGGTAAATCATTCATGAACATTAATAATATTAATGGTCCGGTGACAATACCTTGAGGTACCCCCATATTCACGTGATATTGGTCTGAAGTAACGTCATTGACTCAAACGCAAAGTTGTCGGTTTTTTAAATAATTTTTTAGAAATAGTCAAACGAAAGACTGGTTTTCCATCTAGTTGCAATTTTTAATACTAAAATGTCCGCATTAATTGGTATCATTTTAGCATTTATGCAATTGGCAGTCATTTTGCGGCTTTAACGATTTTGAATCGCCAATAAATTATGAAATGAATTATTAATTTATTCACAAACAGTCAATCGAATCACAGCGGCCAAAGGTTAAGCATAGACAATTGTTTCGGTTGTCTTCGCTATCATGCAATGCCGTGGTCGTACAAGGCATACTGACGAGGTTTGTAGAACCAAAACAATTGTCTATGCTTGACCCTTGGCCGCTGTGATTCAATTGACTGTTTTTGAATAAATTATTAATTCATTTCATAATTTTTTAGAACTTCTAGCATATTTCCTCGTATTCCTAATCTGGTCATTTTATACGAGACAAACTGTAAATTCAGACTATCGAATGCACTTGTCAAATCAAAAAATATACTTACAACAATTTTCTTTGCGTTTAAGTTGTCTATTATATGTTAAACAAAATCAATTGTTGCTGTTTCGGTGCATTTTTTCTGTCTAAACCTATACTGTTATTTTGCAAACAGTTTATGTTTTTCCATAAAATCAACCAAACGCTGATTTAACCACACTTTGAAGCGCAACTGGACGGTAATTGTTCATATTTTGTTTATCACCTTTTTTATAAATGGGTACAACATTGCTTTGTTTAAGTATATTGGGAAATTGGCTTAAAATACTATTTTATTAATAGTAAAGCATAAATCACTCGACAATAAGTCTACCGCAAATTTAACAAGTTTTATTGAAATATTCTCGGGTCCACTTGAGTTTATGTTTTTTGAGATAATTTTTTTTTTTAATTTCATATGGTATTGTTTCATAAAAATAGCAAGAATCATCAACTATTCGATGGTATTGCATAAGCTGTTTGTAAACAAGATTTAATTTTATTAAAAACAGTAGCATAGTGATTAGCCAATACATTGGATAAAACTTTGTTATCAACTATTGAGTTGGCGTTAACCTTAATTTTTTTCAAATAGTGCGTTCTTTTAATTTTTCAGCCTTATTTCGTAAATCGTCTTTAATCTAATGGTTATGATGATGTTTAATTAATTGTTTATTATTTGGATATGTTGCATTAAATGATCTAACAAGTGTGCCGTAGAAAGCATCCATATATTCATTAATGCTGTTGCTTGTAATTGTTGTAAAATCAGTGCGATATTTGTTAAAATCTTTGACAAAGTTAGTCATAATATCATTATTCAAAATAATTTTATTTATTATTTTTTTGAATATGAAACAACCTTTTTAGAAAATGAGCATTCTAAAAACTGCGCTGTGTGGTCAGAAAATCCGGCTTCTATTAAAGTGTTTATGAAACCATAGCTATTTTGTAAGTTCACATTAATATAATCAACTGCCATAGCTGATGTTTTTGTTATTCTAGTTGGACTAGTGATGGTCGATGTAAGATTAAAACTGTTTAATATGTCATTAAGCTGCCGGGTAGTATTTGAGTTCTCGAGTGCTTTTATGTTGGAATCATCACATAAAATAATGTTTTCATATTTAGTGGATATTTTGTTCAGAATAGTGCAAAGATTAAAACAGATAATATTAATATCACTATGAGGTGACCTATATAAGTTTATTACACACAATTTATTTTTTAAAGATAACACTTAAAACTTTTTTTGATACAGTAATTTTTTAACCATAGTATGTATTTCACGGTACTCTTGAGTTGCATGCGTTAATTAAGTTATTGACATTTTCAATAGGTTCATTGTAGTAGAAACGGATTGATGTATTAGATAAATGAAGCATCTGTTTTTGATAATTTATTTTTGGTTTTTAGTTTAGTTAACATTGTTGAACCTAAACTTATGTAAAATTTTACAACGTTTTAACCAAAAATTATTTTTATTTGATTTAAAACTAACTAATGCTGGGATCATAGCAATATATTGGCTGTAAGTAGTATCGTGCATTACTTTTATGGTGAATGGGTGATAGATTAAATCGACGCATTCTTTTTAAAAAGGAATAAGCAACAAAATAGCAATTTTACAGGAGACATAAAAAACGATTATCTAAAGTAACTTCAATTAAATTGCAATTTTATTTAAATTTTAATGTGACATATATTATTTAAGGTTTACAAAAAACAGTGACATTTAGAAAATAATATTATAAAGTAAAATAAAGCATAAAATTATTGGCATCTGGTGCTTATACCTTTTTTTTTAAATTTTGGTGCTTATATCCTGGCTTTTATACCATTTATAGAAAAAATATTGTTTACAATTTGGTGGTTATATCATCACTTATACCATTTTAAGTTTATATTCTAAACACGTTTTGGTACTTATAACAAAAAAGAAATAAAAGCTTATTTAAAATAAAAAACTTATTTTAAATAAAAAATTTATTACAATAAATATAAATTACGTATAATATAAACAAACAAAATTTTAAATATAAAACAAATTTTGTCTATAAAATCTAAGAAAAGCTAAATTCAGGTACAAAAATAATTAGATATATTAGAGTATTTTGCATAAAATATTCTATTAAATTTAATCTTCAACATCGCTTTCTTTCAAAGCATCTGGTATATTTTTAGCGCTATGTAAAATATTATACTCATTATGCAGGTCTGGAGGGATAATATTTTTGTTACATAATTTCCTAAGGTCGTCTAGTTTTTTTTCATTAATTGAAAGGTAGTCACTATAGGCCCTTTTGATGTCAATAATTGGTTTAATTCCAAACTCACATTCAATGCGAATGCCGTTATATTCAGTTGTGACAAAAATAGTTTCTCTTTCAAAAAAAACCTGACGAATCTTTGTAATCTTAATATCTTTTCCATTAAAAGTTTTTAACTTACTTGCCTTTTTCAATAATCCCTTCCAGTCCATGAATTCTTTATTTTGAACGTTCATCACTGTATATGGTGCGGGTCGCGAACTTGCGTTTGTTATGAGTGTTCGCCACTCGGATGGTGCTCATACGGTCTTGTTTTTTAATGATTTTTCAATTACCGCATGCATAGAATCTACAGGCATGTAGGTATGTCCAGTTATTAAAAATGTTAATGATACATTTTTAATATTTTCCGCATTATTAATAAATGTTTTTATCATTGCAATCATAATTTTATTTTTATTTTGCCCACTACAATTATCGCAATAAAGTGATATCTTGTTGTAAATATTGCTCTTATCCTTTTCTGTTAAGAATGTAAATAAATTGCTGCAAATTTCATTGGCACCTCGTTTACCATCCCTTTCACCCCATAAAAAACAAACACCATTTCTTGATGCCGTTTCATATGTGGTAAAATTATAAATGGAGTACTTTCTGTAGTATCCCAAAAGCATGCTCCTTTGGGAGTATTAAAAACTTTTTGTAAGTCAAAACTTACAACCAAATAATTTTTCTTATTTTTGGCAATCTTCTGCTCTTCTAGGAAGATTTTTTTTATCAGGTCTTTTTCTTTGATATAAGCTTTATTGGCTTTTATTAATTCGGGAGTTTTTTCTTTTTCGGGTGTGTTCTTATATTTTTCACAGCATTCACACTTGTCCTTTTTAGAGACATGGATTCCAATGTTAAAGGCTTTGATAATAGTTGTGAAAAACTTTGTGTACATTACGGGCTTCACGTTTTTGACATTCATCTCATTTTTATACATTTTATATAAATTTTTGAATGACATGATTTCGCTGGGTAAATATTTTCTGTTTGATGAACCACGACAGTAATGCGATGGAACCGCTGGGAGATTTTCAAAAAATAAATCTATTTCAAATTTTTGTTCATTGCTTATTTACTTTTAGGATGAAAAAAATTTCATGTGATAATGACTCATTGCACTTTTTTTGTGCTTACGATGTCATTAATGAATCTTGGGGTTATGGAAAGAGTATTCATTCGAAATTGTTTGCAGACTCGTTTGTTATATTCGTTGTTTAAATTCAAATAATAAATAACGGTGCAAGTTCTTGCTTTATTTTCTGAATTGATCTCCGTCTAACAACTGGTGTAATTTGACTGCAATTATTTAAAAACTCCTTTTTGTCAACAATCTTCTCTATTTTCCAAAAAGTTTCAAATGCCAGTAATCTTAGCTCTTCCTCAATATTTTTACATTTGTTAGTGCATGTTTGATTATTTAGACATGGGTTTGCCTTAATTTGTTTTGCTGCTGCTAGTTTACCATCGTATCTTATATAGTCCTTTCCCAAATTTTTATTTTTATTCTCGCATGCTCTTTGCCGTGTTTTTGTATCTTTCTCCTTCCTTCTGCTTGTTATCTCAACGTTATTGTTTTTCTCCGGAGGAACATTTTCTTGATTTATTTCAAATGCAGTCCCTACTTCTTCAGCTTCCTCCATAAAAATTACATCATTTGCTAAAGCTTCATTTAAAATTTCATCATTTAACTCAATAGTATTTAAATGATTTATATCATCATCTAAAAGCGGAGTAGTAGTTAAATCATTACTATTATTGATAAGCGGCATATAATGTAAATTGTTTGTGTCCTTAATAATTGTCATAATATTATTATTATTTTGAACCTCGTACTGTCTTAAAGCTAGCTCGACAAGCGCCATGCCACGAGATCCCATTATTCTGTAAACGAGATAAGCGCCGGTGTTAGATATTGTAAAATAAAAACATTATCAAGAAGTGTATATTCACAATTAAATCAAATTTATAAATTATAATCTAGTCAAAATGTATTGAGTAACAGAAAGCGATCATTGAGAATAACATTATTAGCCAAGATTTAAAAATCAAACTTCCAATTTTCCCTATGTCAATACATGGAATTGCGTCGCTTATACCATACTGATTTTTATTTTGGCAAAAAGATACAAGCGACCAAAACAATACCGATGATTTTTAAATAAAGCAATTAAAATTATATATATATAACTACGTTTTCTTGTATAATATTATAGTATTAATTATATTATATACATACCTACTATTAACTTATGATGTATTTCTTACAATTTCACTCAAACACAGACGAGTTGTGTCATGTCTGCACTATAGGATCTTACATGTTAAAGCGGCGGTTATACCCTACTCGCGCACAATTTGAAAATGTGTACTCGTTGGTTATCCCATTTTTATCCTACTAAACAATGAATTGCGACGTTAATAATTTTTTGACGCTTATACCATTCAGTTATTTGGATTCTATGGAAAATTTCCTATTAGAACAATATCTAAACCAAAAATTGATTTTTTGGCGATTATACCTTTTTAAAAAGAATGCGTCGAAATATTCATTAATGTATAAATTTGCAAAACCAGGATTAATTGTGCTTTCAGTAGCACTATTATCAATTAAAATGGGAGCGTTATCTAGTCCAGGAATTTTTATTAAATGTAATTTTGTATATCCGCTATTATTTAGTTAAATTTTTTCTAGAGCATATAACTCATAATGTTTTTTTTTCAATATCTTTCTATTAATCATAAACTAAAACATTATCTAAGTAACTTATATCAAAATTGTCTAAATAAAATTTAGAATTATTTTCTAGTTGTATTATTGAGGCGTCTGTTTGAAAATTTGTACCTAATTCGTCATTTTTAATTTGCTCATCAGTTATTGATTTTATTATAACTTTTATTTTTATCATAGTTAATTAAGTTGTTTGATTTTGTTGAAATTTTTTTCTTGAACTATTAAAAAAGTTACGCTGTGAGACTCTAAATTTTGATTTAGATGAGTCTACTTCCATCGGTTGAGAGTTTTGTATTTGTCTCCTGTTTTGAAAAGAATTATTAAAATTTAAAATTTAAGACTTACAAAAACAATTAACATTTTTCTTAAAATTTGGTTTCTTGCAAAGTTTTGGGGTTGTGAAAAATTAAAAGCTTGTGGATAATTATAGTTTTGCTGGGATTGTGGTCTGTTTTGTGAATAATTGGGGTTTTGTAAATTTTACCTTGATTGAATTTATTGAGTTATTGTTAGTTTGTTTTGAAACGCCTAGGTTAAATTGAAAGTTTGATAATTACGTTACGATTTATAGTTTGAAATTGAGTTAACCGCTCACTTTGATTTATTGTCATTGTAATTGCTAAATCCAAATTATTTATCTCTTTATTAATTAAATAATTGCCTAATTTAGTGCTTATTAGCATGACATGATTTTAAAAAAATCTTGTAATGCCTTTTATCTAAAAACTTCTGATTTACAATTTCATTCATTGCCAATTTTGAATAATAAAAAGTTATTAATTCTTTTACTTCCTGCCCTATTTATACAATATTAGTATTTGTTGGAGTAAGATTTATTATATCTAACTTCAAACTATTCTACAGTACATTTCCACTGACGCATTATACACATTTTTTGTAGCTAAACGTCTACTCGCGATTATTCTGAGCAGTTCACCATCTAACTTGCTCTTAATACAATCTATTAAAAACGAGCCAGGCACGTCAATATCAATAACAGCGTATCTATTATAATTTTTCTCTAATATTTCTAAAAACAATGGTAATTTACGGTAAACACCTAAAAAATTTGTAATTAAGTAATTGGGACTGCTATACTAACTTGATAAAAAATATTTATTTTTAACTGACATTAACTTAATACTATATATTATATTTAAATTTAATTTCTACTTCTTGTTGTGGATCTTCTGTCCTGATGTTGTTGCTGGTCCAGTTTGTTGACTCGGAAATTTTAATTCTTGTTCTTTCTCTGATAACGGGTTGTTGTTGCTGCTCCGTTTTGTTCCGTTGGAAATGCTTGTCCTTGTACTTCAGTTTAGCGGGTTTATTGTTGCTGTTCTACGGTAGAGATGTATTGAAGTTCCGGTTTAATCACTTAATTCATTTAGAATTTTATAACCACCGTCCAATAATAGTAGCTTGTTCACAAATTTGTATTGAATCCACTTTTCTCGTGCAAAACTTTTTATTGATTTTTTTTTTAATTTACTGTTGTGCAAATAATCTCATTATCCGTTTGTTTATTCTGTCAATAAATTTAAACCAACAGAATTTGAATATACGTATTTTTTTATCTCAGAAGATGGCCTTGTGCTTTTAGAGATAAAATTGCATTTTATGACCTCACTATTAACTTATTGCTAAAGCGCAGCAAAACGCTCAAGCTGCCCTAATTGCATAGAAAATGACGTGTTTTTCAAAGAAGGTTATTGTACACGCAAAAAACTAAAGTATTTTATTTTGATTAGGGAATTATTGAAGCAAAGATGCAAGGCTTAGATAATGGATAATAAAAAATTATAAATAATATAAAAATACATACTGCTACTGAAGAATTATGAGAATTAGCTGCAAAAATAACAAATACTATGACCTGTTAAATTTTTAATTTTAAAGAAAATTATTTCTCCAACGACTTCTAATATTTTTTATTAGAACTAGTTGAAGAAATATTAAACTATTAGAAAAGTATTTCAACAATTCTTTTTGACAAGGAAATATTATTTAACTGGTTATAGCAAGCAGAATATATAAAAGATTATAAAAGAAAGGCCAAGATTGAGTTACACAAGACCGATAAGAAAAAATGTAGAAATTAACAACTGTAAAGAAATGAAGAATTTAGCAAAAAACAAGATTAAGTAAGCTTCTAAAACACTGGATAAAATTGACATATATTATATTATATATAAGTTTCATTCAACTAATTAAAATGTTTTTATTAAATTTATTAATAATTTAAGTTTTGTTTTTCTAGAGCAAATTAAACAATTGTGTTGTTTTAAAAATGTCTAATTTAAAAATAGCGTTAGGGTACGTTTATGTTGCACATCAATACTCGCACGCAGCAGCATAAATGCACATCGCGCTGCTAGCACCTCGCAGTTAATTAATTACTGTCGAGATTTATTTTAATAATAAAATATTCCTATAATAAAATTATTAATATAAGTCATATTAAGTTAAAATAATTAATTTAATTAAATATTATAAAAATAAATAACTTTATTCACAAAAATAATTGTAGATTTCTGGCGCCGGCGGTTTTGATAAATTAACACAATTTGTATGTAAACTTGCATTTTTATAAAGAAAAATATTGGGTGTCCAGGAAGTAGGGACAAATGTTAAATATATGCTATAGAACTTACAAAATTTTTTGAAAATGTAAATTTGTTTACAAACATATTAAGTAACATCTCCCATTTATGTATGAAAAATTATATCTTCCATATGACCACCCAAGACCACGCGGCAATGAACAATGCGTTTATTGAATTTTTTGATGACGCGTTTATAAACATCTGGAAGGATGCTTCTAATAACTCTTTGAATTTCTTCTTTCAACTGGTATATTGTTTGTGGTTTGTTCACGTACTCTTTTGATTTTACAAATCCCCACAAAAAAGTCACTAGGCGTAAGATTGCATGATCTATCTTTTGATTTAGCAAAACAATCGTTTCATGAGATGTGTGACATGTTGCACAGGACATTTTTGTTCAAAGTTCTGAGCGGGCTAGTCTGCTGTCAGCAGATCCTGAATATGATAGATATTCATGTTCCCCAACGTGCGGTTAGGAGTTGCCCTTTTTTGCATATGTCCTTTAGTAGGACTAACTATGGTCGGCACAGCTCACTGTCTCGTATTGCAAGACACGCTAACTGTGTATCAAATGACGTTGACTTTGTTGGTATTTCATACGAGAAGTTCATTGCTAACTAAAACATTAACGTAACACCTTAGCCAATGTGTAGAAATGTATGTATGTATTTATTCGTTTGTTTATCATACTTGTAATCACTGTTTGTAAACAATTTTTATGTAACTTAACATGTAAATGCAGATGCGTTAATAAATTTATTATTATTATTTTGTTGAAACCAAAAGTCGTCATTTTTATCCACAACTGAGAAAAACTAATAAAAAAGCATGTTTCTGTAACAGTCACCGTTCACAGTGACGGCAGCTCCTTCTTCATTTTTAAAATAGTACTGGCCGATTACTTTTCCTGCCCAGAACCCACACCACACAGTTGTGCGTTGTGGATGCATCTCATTTTCCACAGTCACTCTCGGATTGTTGGCACCCCAAATTCTGCAATTCTGCTTATTGACAAATCCACTGAGGTAGAAATGAGCCTAATCTGTAAAAATTATTTTTTTTTTAGTTATTGTTTTCCGCTTGTTGAGCCAAGATCCACTGAGCAAATCTATGTTTTTTTCTATGATCTGCAGGTTTCAACTCTTGTGTAAGTTGAATCTTGTACGCATGCATTATCAGATCTTTTGAAAGGATTACATGCACTGAATTTGGTGATAAATTTAGTTCTTGGGGTTGTCGGTGAAACAATTTTCTTAAGATTTGAACCAGAACCTGTGGTCTCAAACTTTCGGATTAACTTACAAACTGTGGATTTTTTCATGAAAAACTCAGGGCTGCCAACCGTCACAGAACAAAATGACGCCAAATTTAAATATGTCACTCCTTCCTGGACATTCTATACTAATCAATTAAATTAATTAACTAAGTTGTGATATTATAATATACATTATATTAACACAAATGACATAAACAGATCAATCAGAGCGCTAATTTGAAGACGTACGGCAAGTTTTTATCATAAAAAAAACTACTAATTGGTTACATCACCGAGGCGAGAATAGTTGCAAGCAGCTTAGTACACAGAAATGCCAATCTTAGCAAGCAGCACCGGAAATGTGCAAAATAAACATAACATTAGGTTAGGTTTTATAAGAAAAAAGTGGCATGCAAAAATCCACTAGTACAACAACATTGTTGATAACTAGACAGCCAGTACGTACTTTATTTAACTTTAGTTGCTATTTAATTTTACACAATTATAAAAACTAAATTCAAATCAAGGCAGAAAAACTGAGCCGATTTGCCAAAATGATAAAACATAATATTCCCGAAGGCAATAAACAAAACACCAAAAACTGCAAAAGGTACACATTAACACTACATAGCCAAAAGCAACCCACGGCTAACTATTTTATGCAACCCCAACAACGCTATGGATTGTTTTTGCAATGCGTTTAATCTAAGCAATAATAAGCATTAGTGTTAATGATAATCCAAATGTGTCAATTTGCCATTATTGTAGTGGACCAGAGCGATGATGCAATGTTATATTATAATAACATTGCATGGCCGCGACATTGCACTTCGCCTTGTCGATCAGCACATTCCTAAGCAGATGTGTATAAACACAGCTGACATTGAAAAGTGCTGACCGGACATTCGTTCACATATATAAGTGACGAATTAATTAATCAGATATAGTTTTTGATAGTTAATAATAAATAGTATCCATCTAACCTCGATGTCTAATTAATCCTTCTCCGAGACGACGACAATAAATGAAAGGTGCATTCATTTATTACATGGCGATCCTGCCTAAAAGAGGCCTAAAGAAATAATACATGGAAGAATAGAGAATGATCAGCAATGGGATCATCTCAAACAAAAAAAGTGGACAACACTGGCGAGGTAGTGAACGATATTAACATCACCCAAGTATCGATAGAAAATAAGGAATTGGTTTGGATACTGGGAATAATAGCAGTCCTAGCAATCGTTAATTTATTCCTTAAATTATACGATAGACATACGAGGACATTGAGAAGGAGATACACATCGACAGCGCAACTAGCCGACAGAGCGGAACTAGGATGGATTAGGGCACCAGTGGCAGCCAAAAGGGAAGCAGAGTTATAAAGAAAAAGCACCATGGAAAGCCCCAAAGGAAACACCAAAGGAAACACCAAAGGAAACACCAAAGGAAACACCAAAGGAAGCACCATACAGAAGAAGCAGTAATTTAAATAAACATTAAGGTTAGTTAAATAAAAAAGGACAGTGATTTTTAATGGACAATGTGAAAAAATTTAAAAATGCAAAAAAAAATATTTAACTTTGATTTGTAAACTAGGCGTTATATTTATTGACAGTGAAAATTATTTAATTATTTTTTTTTTCTAATCAATGTGCGTACTCAATAATATTATACGACATTTATTTATTACATATTACAGTGAAAATTAGTCAATTATTTTATCTACTTTGAATCAAATGTGCGTACTCAATAGTGAGTAAGGGCAGATAATAAACTTACCCTAACACTAAATGTCTACAACATTAAAACAAACACTCACCCACTCACTCACACACGCGCACACTTGACATATAAACAACACTCGCGAAAACAAATCTCGTAAAAACACTTTTACGCGAACCGACACGGTCGACTTTTAACACAAAACTAAAATCGCAAAATCAAATAATTACTAACACTGACATTACTGAACTCGAAAAATGCAAAATCGCGTAAAGGTTCACCTACATTATAAAAGTGCTGATATAAGAAATACCAGCAAAAACAGTGAACTTGACATATTATATATCACAACAAAATGGTTGTGCGATTATATAGTAATTGTTAATACTTTTAATCCTAAGCAATAAAATTATTTTAATATTAATTTTCATATCAGCGATATCAAAAATAAAACATATAAATTAGTTTACTATTGAAATAAATTGATTACTATTAAATGATATTGCAAACAATTAGTTTACTATTGGAATAATTTGTTTACTATCGCAGTAAATAAATTAGTTTACTATTAGAATGAATTGTTTATTATTAGCTCTACATTAAACCAACAAATTATAAGTAATGCCCACATGGGGAGTAATTGAGGATAGCATCAAGGAGATAAGAGAACAGTTCAGGAACCAATCAAAAAGAGTTTTAAAAACCGAGGTACCTAAAGGCAAAACTGTTAGAGAAGAAATAAAAGTAAATTTAATAAACTTATACAATAAACATGCGGAAGTTTGTCAAGCTTACGGTGATAAAGTAAATGAGGAGCAAGCTGGAAAATTAAAAGAAAGCTTTGCAACTATACGTGATAAACTATTATCATCATTTGCAAAATTAAATTTATCGTGCGAAGTGCCAAGAGACGGCTCAATAAAAATTGATATATCTAGTATAACAGAGGAAGAAATAAACATGTCACTATCAAATACAGAATTATTTTCACTTGCCGACAAAATTTTGCCGAAGAGTTTTGATGGTAACTCATCCGAATTAACCACGTTTTTAGACGCCATAACGTTATTAAAACAAACGTGCGGGAGTCAAGAAGATTTATCAATAGCGTTTATTAAAACAAGGTTAACGAAAACAGCGAGACAAGCTGTCACTGAGTCCATCAAGACCATTGATGACCTGAAAAAGGCCTTACTTAGCAAATGCGTAAGCGAGAAGGCACAGACTTTAGAAACTAAATTAAGCAACCTACGTCCAAATGGAAGGAATGTGGAAGCAACGACTAAAATAATAGAAGAATCATACAACAAATTGATTCTGGCGTATGAGGCTGAAGGCGTGAGAGCCGACACAGCACAGCAATATGCAATTACCAGGGCGATAACAGCATTAACAAATAATGCAAAGTCCGAGAAAACGAAAATTATAATGGAAGCAGGTACATTCACAAGCATTCAAGAGGCTATCATTAAGTTTATAACCTCCGAAAATGATACTGGTCCATCGAGTAACGTATTATTCGCACGAACCCAGAGCCACAGAGGGTCATTTAGGGGTCGTTATAATAATAGTTACAATCGCAGCCACTATAATAATAATGGACGCGGATTTCAATCAAACAACAATAATAACTGGCAGCAATATAAGCCACAAAATAATAACATGTCAAATCAATACGAATCAAATCATAGAGGACGTGGAAATTTCAGTCATTTCCGCGGGAATAACACTCCGAATAGAGGTAATTATAACAACAGCAACTACACACAAAAAAGTTATTATAATAATAACCACTCTCATGTAAGAACCATGGAGACGGAAAACTCGACCGTCCCCCAAACATGGCGGATGGGGGACAAAGCACAAACACAGGAACAATTCTAAATCTGTCATATTCTAATTTTATCACTATTAATACTAACATGGCTCATACTAAATTAAAATTTTTAATAGATACAGGAGCGGATATCTCTTTAATAAAAAATAACGTTCTGCACCAAGACTTACCAAAATACGCAAATCAATGTGTTATACACGGCATAACCGAATCCGAGATTTTTTCATCTCATGCCACAATTGCATATATATATCCCAGTGAAAAACATGCATTGGAACAAAAGTTCCATATAGTCGGTCCTAATTTCCCTATACCGGTAGACGGAATATTGGGGCTTGATTTCCTTAAAAAATACAACTGCACACTGGATTATGGCAATTGGAAACTTGCGATTAAAACGCCGGCGCATAACATACATATTAACTTTACTAGCGGACCTAAATCCGAAAACTTAATATTCCCAGCTTGGTCAGAAGTAACAAGGGAGGTTGAACTTAAACACCCCTTTGCGGAATCATTCATCGACAGTCAAGAGATAGCCCCTGGCATTTATTCAAGAAAAACAGTTGTAAAAGGCAGCAAAGTGTTGGTAACATTTATTAATACAACTAATAGTAATAAAATAATAGAAAAAATTAAACTTGAAAACGAAGATTTAAATAATTATGTAATACACCGCGTGGAAATCGAAGAAGAAGATCGCAAAACAAGCCTGCTAAAGCAGCTAAATACCGATTGTCCAGCGCACCTTAAAAATAAATTAACCACATTATGCAAAGAATACGCGGATGTATTTGCAATTAATAACGATCTGATGCTAAGTTGCAATAATTTCTATGAGCAACGGGTGATCACGACTGACAAATGCCCCGTTTACATTAAAAATTACCGAATTCCACACACACAGCGCGATGAAATTAACAAACAAGTACAAAATATGTGTGATAAAGGAATTATAGAGCCATCGACGAGCTCATATAACTCACCGATTATCCTAGTGCCGAAAAAATCTACAGATAACAATAAGAAGTGGAGATTAGTCATTGACTACCGTCAAGTGAATAAAAAACTAATAGCCGATAGATTCCCACTCCCACGAATCGATGATATATTCGACCAACTAGGAAGAGCGAAATGGTTCTCGGTACTTGATTTAATGTCTGGTTTTCACCAAATTTCACTGCATCCCGACAGCAGAGATTTAACAAGCTTTAGCACGGACGCAGGCACGTTTAGGTTTAAAAGATTGCCGTTTGGTTTGTCAATAAGTCCGAACAGCTTTCAACGAATGATGAATATCGCATTCGCTGCATTGACCCCAGAAAAGGCGTTCATGTACATGGATGACTTGGTTGTCATAGGTTGTTCAGAAAAACACCATTTTGAGAACCTAGAAAAAGTCTTCCTGGCATGCAGAAAGTTCTGTTTGAAACTGAATCCAGAAAAATGTAGATTTTTCAGGAAAGAAGTGACATTTTTAGGTCACAATATAACAGACAAAGGCATCTTACCTGATAAATCAAAATTTGATGCTATTAGAAATTATCCTAGACCAACAGAAGCGGAAGCTGTTAAACGATTTGTAGCATTTTGTAATTACTACAGGAGGTTCATAAAAAACTTCGCTGAAATTACAACTTGTCTAAATAAATTAACAAAAAAGGGAGCAACATTCGAGTGGAATACAGAGTGTGAAAACTCATTTCAAACCCTTAAAAATATTTTAATAAAACCTCCAATTTTACAGTATCCACAGATGGATAAAACATTCATCTTAACCACCGATGCATCTAAACATGCATGTGGAGCAATACTGAGTCAGCAGGTAAACGATATCGATTTACCAATATCCTATGCTTCAAAATCATTTACAAAGGGAGAGTTGAACAAATCCACAATAGAGAAAGAACTAGCAGCCATTCACTGGGCTATAAAGCATTACAGACCGTATTTATATGGACAAAAATTTTTAGTTAAAACGGACCATCGGCCATTATTATACTTATTTTCAATGAAAGATCCCTCATCGAAGTTAACACGAATGAGGTTGGATCTTGAAGATTTTGACTTCACCATAGAATTTATAAAAGGTGCAGACAACGTCGGAGCCGACGCGTTGTCTAGAATAAACATCGACGAATTGAAAGAAATCCAGCGAAGCGTAGCGCAAGTATTAGCAGTACAAACGCGCGCAATGAAAGATAAAATTACTGAAGAAAAGGGAAAGATTAATAAAGATATACAAAAAGAAGAGACAAAATTAAAGGCTTACGAAGTATTGCGCAACTTCGAAGCGATAAAAGCTACAAAATTAATGGTAAATATGAATACCAAGTGTCCACGACTATGGGTCGATGGAAAGAAAAGAATTATATTAGACGGTAAGATTTCTAATAACAAATCTGACTTAGGTCAGATCATGTTAAGGCTTGAAAGTATAGCCAGAGATCACGGGATAAATAAAATAAAAATAGAGCTCAATAATAAAATGTTTAATGTAATACCCCCGTCGTTATTTAAAAGTATAGCAAATGAAAAGCTAAGTAAACTCACAATAATATTAACACAACCAGTAGAACGTATTTCAGAGCTTGCAGTACAACAAGATCTGATAAAGCAATTTCACTCTGATCCTATCCTAGGAGGACATTGTGGTAGAACTAGATTATTTTCAAAATTAAGGTCACACTATTTTTGGAAATACATGAGGAGGGACATAGCTAAATTCCTCAAATCATGTCACCTTTGTCAAATCAACAAAGCAAAAATAAAAAATATGGCACCCCTATGTATCACCCCAACCCCCCAAAAAGCATTTGATATCGTCATAATTGATACAATAGGCCCATTTCCCAAATCATCGCAAGGTAACTTATACGCAGTTACCATAGAATGTGAACTCACTAAATACGCTGTCACAATTGCGATTCCCAACAAAGAGGCGAGAACGGTAGCGCGGGCGATCGTCGACCACTTCATCCTAATTTACGGTCCAATGAAAGAGATCAGAACGGATATGGGTACGGAATACGTGAACGAAACGCTTACCGAACTCACTAAGCTTCTACAAATACAACACTTATCATCAACCCCGTATAGACCACAATCGGTCGGTACAGTGGAAAGAATCCACAGGGTAATAAACGAATACGTCCGAATGTACATTAATTCGTGTAAGGATGACTGGGATGAGTGGATTAAATATTTTTCTTATTGTTATAATACAACACCATCCACAGTCCACGATTATTGTCCTTTCGAATTGATATTTGCAAAAAACCCAACCCTTCCCCTTGATTTTGAGACAAACAAAATCGAACCCATATATAATGTGGAAAACTACAGTAAAGAGGTTAAATTCCGGTTACAAACTGCGCTGAAAAGAGCAAACAGCATCATTTCAGAGATAAAGCAGAAACGGAAAGCGAAATTTGATCTCAACAGTAGACCATCAAACATTAAAATCAATGATAAGGTACTTATAACCAATGAGGCTCGAACTAAGTTCGATTCATTGTTTAAAGGTCCCTATACAGTGATAAAAAAGACAGGTGTAAACTACACCCTTACGGACATTAACGACAAAACATTGACAATTCATGAAAATAGACTGTGTAAATATAACGCATAGTAAATAAAATAATCTTAACATATATTGTAATTTAGATACTAAGATATAGTAATATAAAGTTTGCATAAGTATTTAACCATAAATTAAAATATAAGAATATAATAATTTTTTTTTTCTAGAACTAAGGTTAGTTTAAGTTATTATAATGTAACACGTGTTTAGAATAAGAATTTATATATATATGAAAGTGTGAATTTCCGGTTTTGTTATCGCAAATTCACACTACCCCAAAAGGAGGAGGTGTAGTGGACCAGAGCGATGATGCAATGTTATATTATAATAACATTGCATGGCCGCGACATTGCACTTCGCCTTGTCGATCAGCACATTCCTAAGCAGATGTGTATAAACACAGCTGACATTGAAAAGTGCTGACCGGACATTCGTTCACATATATAAGTGACGAATTAATTAATCAGATATAGTTTTTGATAGTTAATAATAAATAGTATCCATCTAACCTCGATGTCTAATTAATCCTTCTCCGAGACGACGACAATAAATGAAAGGTGCATTCATTTATTACATTATGCTTAACAATTCAATTTGTATCCATCTACTTTATGTAACATTTTGCAAAAAGATCTTGGATTACGAGCTTACAAGATTTAACTTGTACAGGAGTTGCAGTTACACAACTGTTTGCGCCGTACATTTGATAAATAGGCTAAAGAAAACATTGCTATTAATGTAAAATTTTATTTGAAAATTTTGTTTAGTAATGCAGCGCTCTTTTGGTTAAATGGCTATGTCAACAAACAGAATTGCCGCATTTGGAGCAATAATAATCTAGAAGTCATTGTCGGCTTGATTCTTTTTTCAAAAATATTAATGGTCAGAACGTTACAGTCAACGTACAGAGAGATGAATGCAAACTTTTTGGTGCCTCAATTGTACGGAATTAATGTTGCAGATATGTGGTTTCAGCAGGACGGCGTTAAGTGGCATACACAGCGCGCGTTACAATTAATTTACTGAAAGAAACATTTCACAAACTATTAGATTTACAAAATGAACCTGTTAGCTGGCCATCTTGTTTGTGCGATTTAACGCAATTAGATTATTTTACTTGCATAGTAATATGTCATTGGCAATGTAGTGACCACAAATACCAAATATTCTTGGTATAAAAAAACTAAATTAACTAAATTAATTAAGTTTTTTATTTCAAATCTCTTTACTTTTAATTTTTATAAATGCTCAAACAATCCTGATAGTTTACACCAATACTTCATTACGGTTTTTAACATAAATAACCATAAATAATTATTGGTTATATTAATAACGACACTGTTATTTTAATTTTAAATCATTTATGCAATATTGTTTAAAATAAACTAAATTATAATTATACGTAATAAAACTATTTTCTATAATGTTAACTAAATTTTCATCATAATAAAATAGATAAAACCATCAAGTTTATTTGCACTCGTGTCACTTTTATGTCGTTCTCTTCGGTCACAATACGTGTATATTGCTTATTCTAAATCTACATACCAAGTCTGTTGTTTATCCATCCAATAATATAAAAGCAGGAATGCATTAAATTTTACATTCACTCTACATTTTATAGCATGTGTTTATTATAACAATATACATTGCTATATTTTCAGTATATTTACTATTCAAACTAAATATATTCTATGTTAATTGATTTAATAAAAATCTAAAAGTTATTATATTTATTAAAATGAATATTGTACGGATTTTACTCAACGATTTTAATGCTACGACGCCAAAATTTAAATGCCGCAGTAGAGATTTTTTAAAACAATTACGCCGCAGTTTTTTTATTAATTTGAGAACCGTTAGGCTATTGCTTGTATTGTTTATCTGATTATTTATTAATAAGTTATTAATTATTGTTTATATTATAAATAGAACAAATTTTTATAAAAGTTTAAATTAAAAAATGTCTACATAAGTTTTTATATCACAATTAATATTGCAGTTTAGAGTAAACTTCAATCTTTATCTAAACTTTTTTTATAGTTTAAGTAAACTTGAAAAAAATATATAATTTAAATATTGTTATTCAAAGTTGCAAATAAAGTATAATAATAGTTCAAAATAATTGTTCTGGATATATCAAATTTTGTTTATTAAATTTATTATAAAATATCTAATTATTAAAATATAATAAAGTTATACCTTGCATACATGTAACTGCTTGTCAAGTATATTTGAGATTAAGAACTTGATACTGTGTGTTTTCTGCCTTAAACATTAATTTATGATTATTTACTAACTAAAAGTGGGATAAAAACTAATTAAATCGTAAAAGCGTATGTTGGAATAAAGCAAATAACTATAAACAACATTTCATTTGGTTCACTTTTGATTAAAAATCGGATCGTTGAACATCCTTTTATGCCTTGTGTGTAATTGGAATGTATAATTTAAAATTTTAAATATTACGTAACTGGTTTGATATATTATCTGCTACTTCAGTCCAATTTATGTGATAATATAAAACATAATGTTATTTAACCTTAATATGATTTGCAAAGAAACACTGTTTAGTATCGTGTGCATTTAGAAAACACATTTTAAAGTAAACGCAGTTTTTGTATACTTTTCTAATGTTTTTATAATTTAACTTTGTTGGTACAAGTTTAAATAAAGTTTTTGACCAAATTATATCAATAAAAAATAAAAATAATAATAGGTATATAGATATATAAATTTATAGACATTCGATACTTGTCTATATTAGATATTTGATACTTGTCTATATACATCTTCTAACTTTATTTGATTTTTTTTTAAGTTATGATTTTAATTGCTTTGGAAAGTCTATATTTTATACAAGATAGAATTTACTATATCTATTTTCTAGTTTTTTGCTAATCAACATAAATAAATGATATGCTAGGCTTCGTATTATGACTATGCACCTTTATTATAAAGTTACTTATTCTGTATATATAAGCAAGATTAGTAAATGTATACGTCTACAATAGTATTAACTTAACAAAACAATTCTTAAAAATGCTCAGTAAGAATTATACGTATTTTCTGATTTATTATATAGATAAATATATAGATAGAAATAAAATTTATTTTACAATGACAAAATACATTTGTTAAGGTAAAAACGTCAATAAAAACATTGTTTTTTGCAATAAAACTTGTATAATAAACTTAATTAAACTATGACAAAAAAACTCCGACTGTTTTATATGATTCTAAATTACATAACAACTGGAACAATAATAATTTTATTGTGCTAAATTTTTTTTTTGTAATTAGTGATGAGGAAAGTAATATATTTTTCCATGTCTTGTGTTGTATGTTGCATGCATTTTACACATTTATATATGGCCATGTATGAGTCACGTGTACGGAATGAATTTTTTTTTGTTTAAACTTCTGAAAATGCTTATCTTTTCATAAATCTTGATTATGTGAAAAAAAATTTCAGATTTATTTAGTTCTAGACAATAAGCAATAAAAATTTAAAATAATCGATTTTTTTTTGCTTTTTCTCACATTTTTGATTGTTTATAACTTTTCTGGGTTACATTTTTAGGAAAAAATTGTAAGAACCTTTAAAATTGTTTAAAAAATATTAATTCCAAGCCAAAATTTTTTTCCTTGAATTTTTAAAATTTTGAAAATATTTAAAAAACAGTTTTTCTTAAAAAAAGATTACAGGTATTTAATTTTTTTTTCAAATATAGATGAAAACGTGCTTTTATATTTGCGAAAGATAACCTAAAAATTTTAGGAAGTGTCGTGCAATACACTTCAAGATATCTTACAATGTATTCACAGAAATGGATGAAATTTAAACATTTTTTGGTATTTTTAAGTATTTCTGTGGATACATTGTAAGATATCTCGGAGCGTAGTGAACGGAACTTTTTGAAAATTTTAGGATATTTTTTGCTCATATAAAAGCATGTTTTTATACATATTTAAGAAAAAAATACACGTCATTTTTTTAAAGAAAATCTGTTTTTTAAGTTTTGAGAAAAAAACAGTTTCTGTTTTAACATAACGGGTATTTTTTTTTTAAATATAGATAAAAACGTGATTCTATATGTGCAAAAAATACTCTGAAAATTTCAAAAATTGCCGTGCAGTTGACTCCAAGTTATCTTACAATGTATCCCCAGAAGTATTTGAAATTTAAGCCTTTTTTGCTATTTTTAACTTTCCAGTAGTGTTGCTTTTCGTTTAGACCAAGCTTGGTGTCGGCGGTGTCTACACTTAATTCATATTTTTGTAACTTTAATTAATTTAATTTGTATTTGACTTTGGTATATGATAGTATATATGATAGTATATATAAAAATATATATTTTGTTATAATACGCTTCAAATGAAATATTTAAAACAAAAAAATTACAATAATAAATTAAAAAAAAAAAAAAAAAATTGAACTATAAAGAATTGAAATAAATAACAAACATTAAATTATTCGGTACAGAATAAAGTTTTTTTGTAGTTTTTGCAGACTGCTCTTATATGCTGTAAACACATATGCTTTCTACAGTTGAAACAAGAAAACCTTGTATTTCTGTTTTGTGTTCTATCACAATAAAAACATTTTCCAATAATAATATTCTGTTGAAGAAATTGAGTTTGAGTTTTGTACACCTCTTGTAACCTAAATAAAAGCTCTCGTGAAAAATTGAACACACTTGCTCTAACTTGCAAGTGTGGTTGCAGTAAGCCATTTGCTAAATCCATTAAAACAGTTCGTTTTAAAATCCCAATTTTTGGGTTATTTGCAAAATATATAATTGACGAATTAATTCCAGCTAAGTTCAACACAGAATAAAAAATCACCATCGGCCATCTTTGTGTATTTCTGGCACAATCATAACTGGCGCATAGCTTGTCAACGGTGTCAACACCTCTCTTGGTTTTATTATAGTCAATAACAAATGCTGGTTTTTGCAGAATTCCACTATCTATATCAATTTCATCATTATGATGTAAAGTAGACACCAAAAGTACATTTTTCCTTTTTTTTTGTATATATGAAATCAAAGTACAATCATTAGAATATCCAAACATGCTGATACGAGCTGGTCGAGGGGAAGGTTTTGAAAATTTTAAAGGCTGTTACTTTTTATTTTTTCTGATGGTGTCAATGACTGTGAGTTTATGTTCCTGCAGTAGAATTTAAACCAGGCGCTGATGTGAACCAATTGTCTATGTTGACATTTCTGTTTGAACCGGAAATATGCTCACAGAGCCTATGAACCACATTAAATGCACTATTGGAAACCTTATAAGGCCCGATCGGTTTCTCTCCAGCATATATCTCTAATATGCTAGTATAAAATATTTAAGCATTGCATAATGTTTGTATTTTCAAACCATATTTCTTTTGTTTGAATAGTATATATACTCTAAAGCAGCATCTTCTTCTAAATGGTGCTAACATTTCATCTATTGTAGCAAATTCCGAAATTTGTAGCCATTCTGGCAAATTAGAATGAAAATATCAAACATTTTGTAAATTGGAGCAAGTTTGTCTATTTTTCTTCTTTCACTTCGAGTTTCAATGTCATCAAAACGAATACATTTTAATAAGAATCAAAACCTTTGAAGCAACATGGTAAAATGAAATATTTCAATGCCATAGCCGTCAATTCTCCACAAATCTGCTAGATTTTGACAATTGCTTTCACAAACTGCAGCCATATACAATAGTCCAAAGAGAGCACACAGTTCATTATAATTAGTTGGATATACATTTCTGGAGTTGGCATAATTTTTGGCAGCTTTTGCAATTTATTTATTTGTACAATTGGAATTGTAGTAATTATTGAATCATTAATAAAATAATTTCATATTTTTGTAATATTTTTCATCGACTTGGTTGCTTAAATAGGACCAGGAAAACGTTTTATGATATTTTCTTGTCTAGTTTTAAATGTTCTGCTTAGTCTTAGTATTTTTTGTCAATAGGTTTTATTGTCTTTTCCAATAAAAGACAAACTAGAATTGTTATTTCTGTCATTTTTATCAACATCAGAAATTTCTTGCTTAGAATCGCTTTTATGTAGCACACGTTCCTCTTCATCAATTTCTAAATCATCAGACACATAATTTTTTGTTCTATCAACCTTATCATCCGTTAAAATTTTGTCTATCATTTTCTGCAAGCGGGCCTGTTCCGCCTCATAGGACTCCATAACGTACAAACATTTTTATTTGTAATAAAAGTGTTTCTTTTTACAATAACGATACTGTATTTATTATAAGACAAAATAAAAAACTAGACAAAGCAAAGGTAAAATTAAAAAATATAACTGTATAACTAGCATAAGTAGCTGAAAGACTTGAATTTAATATACATTTTTCTGATATTTATATCAATGCATATTGGTGGTATTCAGAAATTCCTAATAAGGGTTGACCAGAAATAAAGAGATTAGGAATAAACCAATAAAATAAAACATAAAATTAAAAGATTACAATAAAGCTTAACACTAATTTCTTTCAAATAACATCCGGTATCCGTATTTTGAGAATATTGTAATTAAATTTTAACAAAAAGTAAATCTATAAAAAAATACTTCCCTAGCTTAATGTAATTATTAATTAAATTCAAATTAAAAAAATAATTTAATTTTTATGCACACCGAACATGAACGGGAGCATTAACGGCGGTATCTGACACCACAATAAAAATTTCTACTAGACGCAACGATTAAAATTTTGCAATCAAATTTAAACTACATTTGCAAACACATTAGAAGTGCATCTCCTAAAATATCAAGAATCAACTTTTTCTAGGTAAAGAAAAAAATTCAAATAGCAATTGGCGCGGTGTCACACACCGAAGGTTAAGTATTTCTGTGGATACATTGTAAGATACCCTGGAGTGTACTGCACGGTACTTTCTAAAATTTTCAGGAGTGTAGTGCAATGAAACGTTTTTTAAATTTAATTTTTTAATTGACTTTATTTTATCAAGAAATTCTTTTGTTCAAGACATACTTCTGTTTGATTATAAAGCTAATAGTTTAAAACTTTCCACTTTTTTTTAACTAATTAGTTAACCGTGGTTATTATAAAAGTGTCTAATATCTTTAATTTTTGTTTTTCTTACGTTTGCTACTAATGTTTGTTCTTAAAAACTATTCAGTAATATCCTAAAATACCTTAATCATTGCTTTATTCTAAAACTTATTACACAGACACTTATATCATCTGTAGCAAAGTTGAAATTATAAATATACATTAAAAATAAATTTTATTTATTCATTAATTTTATAATAAGTTAATTTTCTAATTCTATAGCCTTTTTTTTTATTTAAATGTTTTTTTTTTTAGTTTTATTTGTTTTTTTTTTCTCCTTACTTGCTCTAAACCGCGTTATCATATGTATGTTTGTATGGCTATTTTATTACATAACTGTTGTTTTATTATATACAGGTTGTTTAATTTTAGTGACAGTAATATGAACTCAATTTTTTTTATAATTAAATAAAAATCTTGTTTCAAACCCCCTCGTAGAAAAATAAAGACAATGTTTAAAAATAAACATGTATGACTAACTAGACATAGTGTTTATAATATTAATATATTTGTATGTTTTACAACGTATTGGTCTATTTTTTATAATCCATTAGTCAAAAACAGTAATTTTTTATCTAAGTGAGCTATTGGACTAGTTTTTAATTGTGTAAATATCAACCATGCTACACAGTCTTCTTGATTTAGTCTTACAACCTGTTTTTTTTTTTAATTTTACGCATTTTGTAATACTAAAGTCTAGTTGACTTTTTTTTGTTTTGTGATCTGCCCAGTAGTCTTTTAGAGTTTGGTTTGTCATTTCTTGCATGCTTAGCTATTCTGATGTTTGGCATTTAAGATACGTGTTCAATCCATGCTATGCTATGTGTTATATATTGTAGAGTCTTCTTATCTTGCTGATGCAGTTTATATCTTTGAGAAAGTTTTCCTTTATGTTCCTGGGTGCTTGTTTTGTTTGTTAGTGCAATGTTTTTTGTTTTATAGGTTTTTGCTTTGGTCTTAGACACATAGGTCGGATGCATGTTTTGTATATTCTGATTTTAACGTTAGATTTTGCAGTTGATCTTTGTTTTTAGCTATTATGATTGCGTCGTCTGCACAATATATTTTTTTTGCTTATTGTTTTATTATATGGTTTTATATTTTTGATTTTACTTACTATTTTGACTATTTTAAGTTTAAATAGTAGCAGGTTTAAAAAGTCACCTTTTCTTATGTCTGTCAATATTTTGCTTTTAATCGAGGTTTCTGAGAAGAATGTGTCAATGATTTGTGTAAAAACTTTTATTACCGCGCTGAAAAAAAATATTTCTTGGTAGTTTTTGGGCCGTTTTTTCTCTTTTTTTTAAATACTGCTATTGTGGTTAGTTGAATCGTTAGAGTATTTTTTCTGGCGCTGGTGATATTCTATTTTTAAGGTTTTCTGCGAATTTCTTTACAAAGTCTGAGTCTTGATTTTTGAGATACTCACTGTCTTGCTGTACATATTTACATTTTGTGCTCTTTGTATATCTTCTTTTGTAAGCCATGTAAGATGCTTTATATTGGCTGCGTAAGTTGCTCAGAGTTTGGTTTTTATTCTTCTGATTACTATTTTGTTTTGTTCCTTGCTTTTTTTATATATGGGCAATTCTGTTTCAAACGGACCAGAGCAGGGGGGGAAGGGGGTGCGTTGAGAAATTTGCTTTAGTATTTTTTTTAGTTTTTATAACTTATTAGTAGATTTAAAAAAAATTCTACAATTTTTTTGTCCTTTTTTAACTTAATTGCAATTATGTTTAAAAATTTCAAATTGAACTAAACAAAAATTACTAGTAAAATCAATCAGAATTTTTTTGTAGAATCCAATTCTGGCGCCTTTTCAATTCTATACTTTGTCTATAAGCCGCAAATGCCATAAAACCATGTTTTTGTTCTGAGTGGGCTGAGCAAAAAAAGCATTTAAAAAAAATTAAGCGCCAAAGTTATTATATAATATATATAAATTTGTTTTGTGTATTTAGGTTTTAGAGGTAAAAAAAATTGCAAAAATAGAACTATTTTTCATTATAAATTCTTACAAATACACATTTACCAGTTTTTGGAGGAATTATACACTAAATATCATTAAAAACTTGAGTTTTTCAAACAATTCTACATAAAAAATAGTCAATGACGTGCTTATATGGCGTAGAAAAGCCAATCTAGAAAAATAATATTTTGTACAACATTTTTTCTTTACTTAATAAATATTGTTTTGAACAAGTTTACGAAAAGATTAGATTTTTTATTTAGTAATTTTAAGAGCTTCTAACAAATTTAGTTTTGTGCTTTTAAAACAGTTTTGAATGATTTTAAGTTTATCAATATTTGGGAATGTGTGACTATTTTCTAAAATAAGATTTGCAAAAGTACTGTCTAAATGACGTAATCTAAAAGAACGGTAATGTTTCTTTAAAACTAGCTTTAAAGTTTTTTTTTGTTTGCTTTATATATACATTACATGTGGGACAACTTAATTTGTACACTCTTGATGTTAAAATTGTATCTGCAATGTCTTTAGCGTTGAATAAAATGTTTAAGCATATGCTTTGTAATTTTTTTATATTTATAGTACTAATACTACTAATACTAATCGTCTTTATTTTTGTAATTTTACAAAAATAGGCGAAGTTCATCATAATGATGATCTTCCACTTAACCTTGTTTGTCCGTCCGGTAAGCCTTCTAAAAATTGAAACTAGTTACGGTTTTTTTAAATATCTTTGTGATATAGTACAAAGTGAAAATGTTTTATTTATTTCATAATAAAATATCACATAGTAACAGCCATTACCATTTAATGTTTTTAATATTTAATTGTATTTACTGTTTTGACAAAATAAGCAAATTCCAAATACCAACCAAAATTTAGATTATTACAATTATGGCTGTAAACTCTAAAACGTTGGCTGTTATTGTTGCATTACTTTAAAAGGAAAAAGGTTATCGATTTGTGGCTTTGCAATATTCAACAACCAAAACTAATGTGCAACAAACATTTCTTTTAGAGTCTGGTACTAAGAATAGGAGAAAAACTTTTACTAATTTACAGGTTCAGAATTTCTCGGACTACAAACGTTATTATTTTTAATTTTTTTTTAATTATGTTTTATAGCAGTTTTTTTTTTTACTTTAAAAACAGTTTATAATTTTTAAAATTAATTAAAAAATTCAACTTTATTTTATAAACTATAGACAAAATAATTAATATTTTGACGTTACGTATTTTATTAAATTTTATATAGGCAATTCTATTTCAAACGGACTAGAGCAGAGAAATTTGCATTAGTATTTTTTTTCAGTTTTTATAACTTATTAGTAGTCTTTTGGTCGGTTTATAAGGGTATGAACCCCTTTTTTTTAAACATCGCAAATTTAACACACAAAAAATTACTTGCCAATTGGTGCCATTTCAAGTCTATACCTTAACTATAAGCCGCAAAAGCCACAAAATCATGTTTTTGGCCTATTCTTCAACATAAACTTTTACAATTACAAATTTAGCTGCGCTCAGAGGAACAATACACAAAATATTATTAAAAATTTGAATTTTGGAGACAATTTTACATAAAAAATAGTCGGTGTTGTACTCATCGGCCGTAGAAAATTCCATCTAGAAAAAAAATTACAAAATTTTTAGGCAAAAAATGCGTTAAAAATTAATTATTTTTTCTTATTCACAAAAAATATTATAAACACACTAGGGTGTGGTTTAAAACTTTATTTTATCAAATTTTGATAAACACCGGACGGATTTATGATTGAATGCCAAAAATAATAATTTTCTCAAATTTTGGCGCCGATAGATTGAGTCTAAATTTGTGCCGCAAGCGCAAAAACTATCAAACAAAGAGTAAAATGGACCAAAATTGGTTTAAGCGACAAAAGATGTTTTTGTTACATTTTTGAAAAGAGTTTAAAAATATATAAGCCAATTAATTGTTAAAAAAAAATTTAAAAACATATTTTTTAAGTAAAGAAATTTTTTTTTTTTTAGATGAGTTTTTGTATTCCAGATAAGCATGACACTGACTATTTTCTATGTAGAATTGTTTGCAAAACTCAAATTTTTAATAATATTTAGTGCATAATTTTTCTGAAAACTGCTAAATGTGTATTTGTAAGAGTTTTTGTTAAAAAATAGGAATAATTTTGCTGTTTTTTTTTTTTAAATTTAGACCCCTAAAACCCAAATACCCAAATCAAAATTATATTTTTCAATTAATTTACATAAAAATACGTCAACATTGACGGCTAAACAAACTTTAAAAAATACTTCTTGTTGCCCAACCCACTGAGAACAAAACCATGTATTTATGACAAATTTCTTAATTTACCTCCCCCCCCCCCACCCCCTTTGCACTGGTCTGTTTGAAATGGAATTGCCCATATAAAACTAAAAACAAAGTAAAAATTAAGTTATTTTTCTAATAGTTTCTAGGAACCTTATTAGGAGTTAAATATCACAGCCCTAAAGTGTATATTTATAAAAAACTAAAATCTTGCTTTTTTCTAAAAAAAAACTTGGCTTGTTGTTTGTGCCGGTAATATTAATTAAGTTGTGCAAAACGTGGACCTAAAATTTAGTTGTTAATTGACGGAACAACTCTTAGTCTGATCTACTAATTAGCTTAATCAACTAAAAATTGACTTAGTTTATAGATTAAAAGTTAATTTTGTTAATTTTTAGTCTAAAAAAAAAGATTTTTTTTTTTTTTAACTTTTTAAAATTTTAAACCAAACTAAACCATAATGTAGATTTTAATGATTATTTTAAAGATTTATTTGCTAACCAACAAGGTTTGTGTGACGTTGTCAAGATAAATTTCTTTGTTGGCAGATTAAAACTAGTTGAATTTTAAAAGTATCAACCCTAATAATATTGACGTCTTGTAAGAAAAACATTTTTATAAAAATTAATTAATAAAAATATATTAAAATTTCCTAAAGGGAATCAATATTACAAAATTATTATGCAATTATTGTCATCAATAGAAGCTGCTACAATTTCACAATCTTGTTCAATAAATATATTATTCAAATTGATTGGTGTATCAAACATTCAGTGACATAAAATCATTGCGTAAGGGCGCGCACAAAAATGTATTGTCAAAACTGTTTTAGCGAGTTCTAACAAATTCATTAAATTGAAAATGAATTATTACATCATAATAAAAATGATTGAAATTTGATTTGTTTAGATTTAATACACTGTGCTTTCAAATGTAAAATATTTACTACTTTAGTAGTAGTAGTAATTGTCGGTCAATTGTTGGATTAGTAATAATTATGTCAACATGAGGGTGGAGACGAATATTTTACTTAATAAATTATGTATATGTATTCAGTTTATTTAAATGCGATGTTATGTACTTGACAGTTGTTTAAATATCTAATTGATATAAATGGCAATGATGATACTTTAGAGCACCTTTTAATATCCTATCAGTTGGTGTTCTAAACATCATATTTCTTTTCTTATTGGGGCTACGCCTATTTACTGTTTGCTATTCTTCATTTTTATTTATATTATTGTTTGCATTTAAATTTTATTTTCAATAGAAATACATTCAGTATTGCTTTTCAATTTATTTAATTCAATTCAATTTATTTGTTGTGAACTTTTGTTTGTATATTACAAAGTATTTTATTTCAGGCCAGACTATCTAATAGATTTAAATAGATTATATCTATAGACACAAAAAAAATTATTAAAATGTAATAAATGTAAATGTCTACTAAGTGTGAAGCACGTACACAAGTGTTGCAAGTATGCACTCTATACTACATAATATACAGGGTGTCCGGAAAATACGTGTACAACGTTTGACGACAGACTCCTGACGTCAAAATAGGTCGATCTAAGCCGACTTAGTTATATCCAAAATTGTCTCGTATAGCCGGTAGAGGGCGTCAAAAATTTGTAAATATTAAAAAGAAATTACCTGTAACAATAATTTTTTAAGTGACCTTGTTGCTATGGCGTTTAATAATTTGACAATTATTGACAAATTGTCACCAGTCTATGAAATTTACTCAAGTATACGATCAACATTCTTGAACTACAAGTTCATTTTACCATTAAAAATGGAAAATTATACAAACTCTCAGAAAGTTGACATGCTCCTGGTATACGGGTTTTGTCAAGGAAATGGGCGTCAGAGTGTTAGGGTTTACATGGAGAGGTTTCCTAACCGTCGAATACCAAACCACCAAACATTTGCCAATATTGAGCGTCATCTTCGGGAAACGGGCAGTTTTGAGAAAAAGTTTGAAGGCAGGGGTCGTATGCGAACAATTCGAACTGTGGAAACAGAAGAGATGATTCTGGAAAGAGTTGAAGAAGAACCAAGTACCAGTACCCGTCTCTTAAAACGTGAGTTAAATGTTCCTAAAACGATTGTCAATGAGGTTTTAAGAGAACAGTTGTTACATCCTTACCACATACAAAAAGTCCAGGAACTTTTACCGACTGATCCCCCCCATGCGGCTTACATTTTGTCAATTTATTAGAAACAAAAGAATCCTTGTTCCAAATTTTTGTAGAAAAATTATGTTTACTGACGAGGCCTGCTTTACAAGATCTGGGGTAACCAATCTGCACAACGAACATATTTATTCCGATGAAAATCCACATGCCATTAAAGTTGCACATCATCAGCATCAATTTAAAATTAATATTTGGGCAGGTATTATTGATCACTACCTTATTGGTACAGGTTAGATGGAAATATTTATTTAAATTTTTTGCAAGACACATTACCAATCCTTCTGGAGAATTTGCCCTTTTTACTTCGGAGGGAAATGTGGTATATGCATGATGGTGCCCCGCCCCATTTTTCCGTTGCCGTTCGGCAATACTTACATCATCAATATCCCAACCGATGGATTGGAAGAGGCAATGATGCACTAGTAAAATGGCCACCACGTTCTCCTGAGTTAAATATGTGTGACTTCTTTTTGTGGGGCGCTATTAAAACAGAAGTTTACAAGACTCCGGTAAACACACGCGATGATATATTGCAGCGGATTTTAAATGCAGGCAACCATTTTAATAATCCCGAGACATTAGATAGGGTCCAATATCATTTTTTAAAGAGTGTTAATAAGTGTATTCAGCAAGATGGCGGTCATTTTACACATTTGCTTAAGTAATGTTTTTGTTTTACTTAGTTTCTTACAATAGATACTTTCAACTTTGTTATACTTTTGTTTTTTTTTTACGCCCTCTACCGGCTAAACGAGACAATTTTGGATATAACTAAGTCGGCTTAGATCGACCTATTTTGACGTCAGGAGTCTGTCGTCAAACGTTGTACACGTATTTTCCGGACACCCTGTATACTACCAAACCCGTTAATTGAGATAATAGAGGCGCTGTAGATGCTGAGGAGGCCTAGTATTTGGTCTACCCACACTCTCATATTGAATATAATTATGGTTACATGGACATTAATTATGTATTAGTTTAATGCCTTGAATTAATAAATGCCACAATTTCTTAAAATGTTTTGTTTTGCTATGGCTCGAATCTGCGACAATTTATGCGCCGATATTCAAAAGCCACTCTTTGGTTTTCTGTGCTTGATTCTTGGCAGTTGTGATAGTTGGATTAACTTTGAATAAATTATTTATTGAAGCATATATATACAGGGTGTCAAGAGAGGAATAGCAATTATTTTAGTTGATAATGATAGTATTGTTTTTTTAACTAGTCAAAAGGTTTATTTTGACTTTATTTGTAGATTATTTAAAAGTGCCTATATGTACATACTTTTTGTGTAAGTTTACTAAAATACTACATACTGCGACTAAGACTTATCTACATTTTCTTTACTTATTTGGAAAAAATATTATTGCTAGATAGCGCCTAGTCTTACACAATTTATTAAAAACACTAACAAATGTTTTTTAATTTTATACTATGAAATTATAAAACCTTCTCAAATATTCTCTATAAACATTAATAGCATTTCAGTGAAAAATGAGAATCAGCAGCTTCATTGGCACACAGTTAAATAACCACTTCTAATACCAAGCAGTATCATATTACAACTTTAAGGTGTTATTTGGATGTGTCGAGTTAATAACCATTTACAGTTGGACACATGTTTATATAAACTTTTATACGCAAAAAAACCTATACTATGATTTTTTACAATATTTACTATTCTTTCCCTATATGTAGAATAGTCATTTCAAAATTTGTAACTCAATTGGCCTCTACATGATTGCTCGCCACACACTTAAGATATTATTTTGCAGTATTAAAACAGACGTTTACGACGTTACCAGAGTAAAAACACTGTGTTTGAATAAATTTATGACAATTGTAAAGCAAGTTTTTTACACATCGGTAGTTTAATCATAAAGAAATACGTAAAAAGTACTTAACGTAAAGAATGTTTTACCAAATCTATACATGAACACTAACTAATATACGTTTATTCTAACTTATATTTCAATAAATAATTATATTTTATAAAAGAAATGTTGGAAGATCAATTAATCAATTAATATATATAAAATGTATTTATTAAGTATATCCACCATAACGATTTGCTGTATATTATTTTATTACTAGTTTACTGTATGTAATTATTAATATAAATTTTAACTTTGTATGTATAAATCTATATGTTATTTGTTATTTGTTATGCATATATGTGTTATTGAACAAATAAATAAATAAAAGTGTTTTTGCATTGTACAATAGTCGTAGTTTGTCCGCAACATTTTTATATATGCTACGTATATTGCTGTGTACATTTATATTCCATACAAATAATATAAACTCAACAACAAATTGATTCTGTGAAGTGTAAAATTGTACATATTTATTCTTGTGTTACAGATTCGGAACTAGAAGATCTTGAAACCCCGCCACGTTACCGACCTGATAGCCTAGAGGCACTGTGCAGAGCTACTCGGTTTACACAAGCGGAAATCAAGCGCATATACCGCGGATTCAAGGCTGAGTGTCCAACGGGCGTTGTCAAAGAGGAAACCTTTAAAATGATTTATGCCCAGTTCTTCCCCCAGGGTGGTGAGTGACTTCATTTAATTCATCCCGATGATTCTCACATATATGGCATGAATTGATTCATCACACGAATGAAAAAATTTAAACGGTTGATCAGTTTGATTTTTCAAAATTGACTCTTATAAACTACTGCGTCGCATTTCCGTTTGACGGAATATATTAAATGTGCTCTGCTGGAATTCCATTCCATTCCACTGCAATACAGATGGCATGCCTCGAATGCAAGCCAAATTAATACTGCGTACAGCAGTTACCATAACTTAAAAGGCCATATCCATATTCAATTAACTAAGCAAGTTACTCGACATAGAAATAATTGTCAATTAACATTAATATGACTAATTTCTATAGATCATATTAAATAAATATCTATGAATATGTTAATGATGCTATTATGTTTAGGTATATACTTAATTACATTTTGTCTACTTAAATAAATTGCGGTGCACATTTTGCAGTTTTCACAACTTCAGCAGCGTAGTTGCAATACATGTAATGTAATTCTTTTTATAAAATCTTCACATCACGTTTAAGTGCTACAAATTTAGATAAATTGCTGTTTGGAAGCGATTGTGAATCGTAGTTTGAAAACTTTGCTTTAGAGTAAAACATGGCCGAATAGCAATGAACATTTTATAGTAAAAGTTTCTCGCTCCACTTCTTTTATATTAAATAAATAAGGCTACTTGTTGAATTAATACAATAGAATGATTTAACTGAAAATGTTATAAATTTTGTTATATAGTTTGTGATTATAGAAATCTTATTTTAAGTTAAATTTTAATATAATGCAGAATAATCCGTAAAATAGACAATGACGACACTATTTGTTTTTTTTGCTTTATTTTCTTTAATTTAGTATATTAAGAATTTATTCTTGACTATTAAAGATTATTTCAATTTATTTACTAACCGGTTTTAGTTATAAATGCTCAAAATTATTTCAAAATAAACATCAACGTATTTATATATTTCTAAACAAAAAATATTCCACACCATTCAACAAAAATAACCAATCAATGTAATAATCACGGCAAAATTGCAAGTTTTATTAAAAAAAATATATATAATTTTTGATAGGAAATTTATTGTAATATTTTATAACTGATGACGGCTTAAAGCCAACACCTGTCATTTAATAAAAACATGATAACAACATACTAAAGTATAAAATTTTCTTTTACAAGTTATAAACGCAACCTCAAATAATTTAATAAAAATGGTACAAAAATCAGTTAAAGAAAGCTATAAAATTATTTATTTGAGTCAATCTGAATACACTAGTCCTGTTGTTTTAGTAAAATGCAAAAATACTGATTAAATATTATGAGTAGACTATAGAGATTTGATTAATTAAATTGTAAAAAAATATCAGATTGATACTTTTTACAAAGTTAAATTTTTCACAATATGAAGCCTGGTAATCACCAAGCCCCATGGTATACCCGACTCACGTTTATAAAGTGACGCACATTATTACAACGGTCATTTTGTTTATGACTTGGTTATACTAAACATAAATTAAAAAATGTAAGATATTTTATCATTTTGAACATTTAAACATTTAATGCCCGGTTGCACCAACGCAACTTAAGGTGCAGCTCAGCTAAGGCGGTTTTGCAATATGGGCGCCTTAAGTTTTACATTAAAAGTCTTAAAAGGCAATAAAAATAATTTGTAGTAATATTATTTTATAATTATTTACACTTATTTTGTTCTAATTATCAAAGTTGATTTCACTTATATTATTATTTTAAAATAATTTATTTTTATATACATTGTTATTCATATGTCATCAATGTTTATATTTTTAATAAAGATAACTAATAATATAGAGCTTAAGTCATAGAAATCAACTACTTGAGATGTAAGTCCGACATGTGTCAATGTGAGACAATTTTGTGTTGGTGCAACGTTTTAAGGAGACTTTAAGATGTAAGCAAGCTTTAAACATAAGCTACAGCTTAAAGTGCGTTGGTGCAACCGGGCATTAATCATGCATTAATTGCAATAAAATTGTGGACAACAATTGAATAATTGGATCCAAAGTTAAAATCAAAAATGAGATTTTGATAATATATTCTAAAAGGACCTACCAACTTAAACCGAATTTGAGGTCAACGTTATTACTGACGTTTTACTATCTTAGTTAAACTTTGTGGTTTTGGCAGTACATTAATTAAAAAAACGGATTGCACGCAAAGAAAGTCAACAAGTAACAACGTAATTAGGCTATGTAAATGGCTTATATTGTAAAAAAGTTGTGCGTGTTTACTTTTTTTAGAAGTTATTTCTTTCAAATTACTGTACTGCAAAAATTACTGCATAAGCAAAGTTGAACTAGGATAATAAAACGTCAATTATACCTGTAATAATGTTGTAATGTAATGTAATGTAATGTAATGTAATCTAATAGTAAGTCCGTTTATATATATTTAAACTATAACCTCTTAATATTGTTAGGTGTCAAAGTGTCGGATACACCGAGTCACAGAGAAGACATGTGTATATTTGGATGCCTATATGAGGAAACGTACTCATATTGTGAAGAACGCTATGTTCGGGATCACTTTGTGGGTCACCCATCCAAGTCTTGACCGGAGCAGAAGTTGCTTAACTTTTATTAGCTAGAAATAATACATGCCCTCTCTGCCGTACTGTCGACAATAAGTAAATAAGTACGTTTAAAAGTAATAAAATAAAAATTATTTTTTTTTTTTATTGAATTATAATACAGACTGTCTCAAAATTGACGCACGCGTCTTTGGAATTTGACCCATTTGCTAAAACAAATTGAAAATTAGAAGTACATTTTTTTTGTTTTTTGTTAAAATAAAAAACAAACTTTAAATCTTATTAAAAACTAATATCTTCTGATAAGATTGTTGACGTATTAAGTGAGGATTTTTATTCATCCATTGATGCAAGTTATGAATATTTATAATACTTGTTTCAGTAAATGTGAACTCATCACTTCACAGAATCTTGTCAATAAGAGCTCTCTATCCCCGTCATGCAACTTGAACTTTTTGAGGCTTAAATGGATGTAAACCATTTTTTGATTGACGGAAAAATGTACACATTAGCAGTTTTACCAATACAGTATAATACAAAAAAGAAAATAAAACAGGAGTACATAAGAGAAGGTTGATAGAACGTAATAAGAATGAACAAAGAGAAGATAAAGAAAGCCATGGAAACATAAGAAGTTACAGAAAACAAAAACATAAAGGAGAAATGCAAAAGATACTCTGAAAAGCTAAGAAAAGCGGCGGATAAAGCAATTTGCAGGTACAAAGAAGGGGGCGAAAAGGACCACACTGGTGGTGCCAAGAAATAAAAAAATGCAAAAAAATCAATACAAACAGGAAGGAAAGTCAAAAAACATAAAAAAAAAGAAAATACAAAAAAATTGGTGGAGGAACTAAAAAACGACAAAAAATCTTTAAAAAAGCAATTAGGGATAGCAGAAGAAGATGCTGGAATAAATTGATAGAATCTATAGACTGTGAACCTTGAGCAAAACCGTACAAAATAGTGATAAACAAATTGAGAGGAAGTCATAATTAAGAAATTGTTTTGGGAGAACCGGTAGAAGAACCAGAAAAAAAAAAAAAGAAAAAAAAAAAGAAATAAAAAAGAAAAAGAAAAAGAAAAAGAAAAAGAAAAAGAAAAAGAAAAAGAAAAAGAAAAAGAAAAAGAAAAAGAAAAAGAAAAAGAAAAAGAAAAAGAAAAAGAAAAAGAAAAAGAAAAAGAAAAAGAAAAAGAAAAAGAAAAAGAAAAAGAAAAAGAAAAAGAAAAAGAAAAAGAAAAAGAAAAAGAAAAAGAAAAAGAAAAAGAAAAAGAAAAAGAAAAAGAAAAAGAAACAGTCATGGCAACAGTAAAAGAGATAAAGTAGATCATAAAAAAATTGCTTAACAACAAAGCACCAGATCCGGACAAAATAACAACAGAGGTTGTCAAAGCAGCTAGACTGGAACAAAGTAGAAATAACCCAAATATTCAACAGATGTCTGAAAAACAGAATTTTTACAAAATGTTGGAAAAAGTCTACCCTAGTACTGATTGAAAAAAAGAAAGAAGTAGGAAAAGCAACGTCATACAGGCTAATATGCTTAATAAACACACTAGCTAAAATAATGGAAAAAGTCATTGTACGGAGAATAAAACAAGAAATAGAAGAAAAGAAGAATAAAGAAAAAAACAATACGGATTTACCAAAGAAAAAACAACCTTAGGAGCAATAGACAAAATAAAATCATTAGCAAAACAAGCAAACAGCGGAACGCAGAGGAAAATGCAACACTGTGTAATGATAGCGTTGGACATACAAAACAGCGTGATATAGGAAGCAATTATAGAGGCGGCAAAAAAAAACTGAACAGAAAAACAATCAAGATCATATGAAGCTACTTACAGGGTAGAAACCTAGTGACCAAGAAAGGAAAATTCAAACTCACGAGAGGGGTACCACAAGGCTCAGCACTAGGACTAAAATTATGGAACCTTGTTTATAATAAGTTACTTCGAATGAGGTTGCCGGTATGCGTAACAATAACGGCATTTGCAGATGACGTAGCACAAGTAGGTAGAGACGTAGAAATGAAAGTACTAAAAGGAAGACTAGAGCTGGCAATAGGTATAATACAGTTATGGATGAAAAATAAGGGTTTAAAATTAGCAACACAAAAAAAGGAGACCGAGTAACAATCATAGGGAAAAATATCAAATACTTTAGGATGACACTTGAAACAAAGGGATGGAATGATCAGGTTAAGGATGTGGTCATGGGAACAAAGGAAATGGAGAGAAAGCTCGGTAGACTCATGCTAAACAACGGAGGTCCAAGAGAAAAAGCCAGATGGCTAATAGCAACAGCAGCAAAAAGAAAATTGTTATACGCCGCAGAAACATGGGGAGAATTCATAAAAACAAAATAAACAGGAATGAAATAAGTGGAGCTATAAGAGCCAGTTTGTTAAGGACCAGCAGGGCTTACAGAACAGTGTCACAAAAAGCAGTAAAAGTGATTGCGGCAACACTTCTCTATGGTATAAAAATAAAAAATTTAAAAAATTATAAAAGAAGGAACTAGTAAAAAGGAAGTTAAGTTAAGAGCAAGAGAAAGAAAACAATAGAAAGATGGCAGATACAGTGGAATAGAGGAGAAAAGGGAGAATGGACAAGAGAACTAATCCTAGAGATAGAAGACTGGGTAGAAAACAAACCCGAGACGTGCTTTTATACAACCCAAATACTGACCGGACAAGGAGCCTTCAGAAAGTTTTTGCAAAAAATTAAAAAAATTAGGGAAGACAAAAGATGTATATTTTGTCAGAAAGAAACACACGATAATGCAAAACACACTCTAGTAGATTGTGTTTTGCATTAGAGGAAGTTATAAAGAAACTTGAAAAAATACTTGAAAACAAAGTGGATAAAACAACAATCATTAAGAAATGTCTAAAAGATGAAAATAAATGAGACCACTATAAAACTTTTAAACAAGAGTACTTAGAAAAAAATGAGAAATTTGACAATGAAAGAATATAGAAAAAAAACAAACAATGGAAACAAACACACAAACGCTATCTCGAGGTTGACGAATAAAGCAACTTTTGAGATAGTCAGAATATACCTGGCAACGAGAGGACACAAAAAAGTAATTCTAGATATAGATACAAGGATATTCTGCAGGTAAAACTAACAAATTTAGGACTGCCAAAAGGAATACAACTAATGGAACTGCATAAAATGTTTATGTTGTTATTGTTGTTTATTTAGCCTTTATGCTACATGCAAATATCGCCAATAGAATAAAAAATATAAAACGGTCAAAGTATAAAATTTAAACTTAAAATTTTAAATTTTAAAACTAATAAAATTAAAATTAAAACTAATTATAATGTAAAAATTAATTTTAATATAAAAATATTCCATCCGTTCTTGTTGCTAAGTGTTTTAAATATAAGCATTTAAACTGCCTAAAGGTTGTTGCTGATTTTACAATTTCCGAAATATTATTAAATTTTTTAACTCCTTTAGATAAAATAGATATATTAGTTTGTAATTTTTTAGTTTTGCGTGCTCTAAAGTTATTGTTTTGTCTGGTAGAATATGAATGATATTCCTTGTTGGTATAAAGACGGAAATAAGTAGGCTTCATGTTATTTATAATTTTGAATATAAATATCATTGTGTAAAAGTCAATTAACTCCACTATAGACAACCAATCCAAAATTCTCAACATTGTTTTAATAGGTGTATATTTGACTGCCTTTAAAAATAATTTGCATGGCTTTGTTTTAAAGGATTTGTAGTTTCTTTTTCTGCGATTAATTGAACATATACATGATCGTACAGCAGTACTGATAATTGGTTCTTATTATAGTATTATAAATGACTATACGGTTATAAACGCTTATGTTGCAAGAAATTTGTCTCAAAAAAACAATTTTCTTGCTAATTTTATTTATTAGTACGTCAAAATATTTATTAAAATTTAACTTGTTGTCTAGGGTTACACCTAAATATTTAATGTCTTAAACCCATTCAATCGCTTCACCTTTTACAATTATTGATTCTAAGTCATCTATTTTGCAAGCTTTAATCGAAATTATCATTGCCTTAGTTTTGTGTATATTAAGAGCAAGCTGATTGCTTTTAACCACGGTTCCAATAACCTAATATCACTATTAATGCAAGATATTTGGTTGTTTACAATTTTACTATGTGTATACACGAGAGTATTGTCCGCAAACAGTTTAATCTCAGATGTTTTGAAAGCATAGTTTATGTCGTTTACGTAGACGATAAAAAGCCAGGGCTCTAGGACACTGCCCAGTGATACATCGTGTTGATTTAATAAGCTGCTAGAGTTTTTTGAATTAAACATAGTACATTGAAATCTATCAGTTAAATAATTTTTTAACCAAGAAAATGCTGCACCCCTAATTCCGTTGTGAATTAACTTTTTTAATAAAAGTTTTCTATTAACTGTCTCAAAAGCACACTTCAAGATATTTTTTCCACTCATGATTAAGAAATTGAATTGCAGTTTTGCAAGAATGATGCTTTCTAAATCCCGATTGACGATAGTAAAGTATAGAGTTATTTTTAAAATGTGTTATTAGTTGATTATAAACTACAATTTCAAGAATCTTTTTTATTATTGGTAACATGTGTATTCCTCTAAAGTTTTCAGGAGTATTCGCGTCTTGAATTTTAGGTAACGGTATGACTCTGCTACTTTTTAAAGATAACGGTATTACACTTGTTTCCAATGAAGTATTTATCAAATTTAAGATAGGATAACCATTTACATGAAACATTTTTTTAATAAGATAAATGTTGATATCATCTTGACTAGATTTATTTTTAACGCTATTAACTAATTCCTTTAATTCCTCAGATGTAATTTTGTTAAACATTTCTAGATAAATATGCGTTGTTAGGTCAGAAAATGATTGTGTAGCACCAGCATCTATTTCATGTGCAATTTGATTAATACTATCAATAAAAAAAAATGATTGCAGTTTTCCGCATTGGAAGTGTTACAAAAAATAGATTTATCAAAAGTAATATTGATAGAAGAAATACTGTTACTCGTTTTAATTAATTGTTTTAGTGTTTTTCTCATTTTTTTTTTGGGTTATCTTTATTATTGTCGATCTCTTGATGAAATTTTCTCTTTTTTAATTATAGCTACAACTTTATTTCTATTTGTTTTATAAGTGTCTCAACTAGAATGAGATTTTGATACTTTACAATATTTATAACTTTTGTCGCGTTTAATTCTACCATCAATAACATTTTTATTTATCCAAGAACTGTTTTTGTTTCGAATTTTTATTTGATTTTTAAGAGAAAACATGTCTAGAGCATTTATAATATTTGATTCGAATAAAGCATGCAAAGTGCCAACATTTGTAATGCTGTATCCCTAAGCGCATTCTATTAGTTTGCAGATTAGTAAATCAATATCTGTATTAGTAATCATCCGCAGAGAAATATATTTGTCATTTTCTTTCATTTTAATTTTATTTATAAAATCTATTTTCAAAATTTTATGATCTGTAATAATCATGTTATTACAAATATTTCCTTTTATATGAAGACAATTTGTTATTTTAAGATCAATTAATGTAGTACTACGATTAGTTATCCTGGTAGGAGTTTTTATTATTTGTTGCCTACTAAAATTTTGTACTAAGCTATTTAATTTAGATGTATAACTATTATTATTTTGATTTTGATTTAACCAATTAATGTTGAATAATTATTTTGTGGTTAGGGATACTAACCACATACTTTCTATTAAATTTTCAATTGTTTCTAGAAACTCAGAATGATTTTTATTGGTGGAGTAATAGACTGCGACAATAATAATATTCTTCATTAATATAACTACATGCAAACTAATAATCCAATAATTTTTTGTAAATAATATCCAGTCTAATATAAATTAAAACATGTGTGCCTACTGTCCGAGTTATATCTTAAACAAGAATAATTATTTATATCTACTTCAACATCAAGAATATCTTCTGTGACCCTAGTTTCAGACAAACATAGTACATCAATTAAATTTGCAATTTCACATTTATGACCTAAAAAGCTTTGTGCATTTAAATGCATGATGACATTATAATTTAAATTTAAGTTATGATTTTTATTAGATTGTTTGTCTAAATTTATTATAAAAAATTATCTGATATTACTGACAATTGGTCATCAACATTTACGTTGGCATTTATGTTATTTAACTTATCACTACAATTGGACAACATTATACGTACCACATTTCCACAATTAATAAATTGATTACAAACATTTTGCTTAAAATAATAATAAAAATTGTTAATAAGTTCAACAAGTTTTCCTACAATCTTAATTTTACCACTAAATTTCACCTACAAAAAATCACTTCTATTAACAATGTTACTGACATCTACATATTTAATATTAGGTGAATTACATACAATATTATTGAATATTTTATTATTAAAAAAATTAATCATATAGTTTTTGTTTAAAGCATGACAATTATAGTAAAATGGGGAAGATATAACAATAACGTTGGTGTGGCGGAGTTGATTTTTAAGAGATCTTATTATCTGTAGGCTAGGACTTCTTGCATCATTGCTGTGTTCACCTCCAAAAATAATCACTATATCCCTTGTTGTAAAATTCGATATTAGTTTATCAATATCATCGATAATGATTTCCAATCTAGCGTGTGGCTTTATAATTAAAGTAATTTCGAAATTGTCATTTAATTTGTTACGGAGTATTGCACTAATGTGGCGACCATGATCACTACCACACGCCGTTTGACACTTTGTACATCTAAGTATTTATTACTGTATACATTATTACTAATTTGCTCAAATTCAATTTTATTTTTATTTTTAATTACTTTGTATTGTAGAGGTTTAGTAGCGGCATCATTTAGAGTGTCATTGTTAATACTGTTAGTATTAGTGTTATCGTATTGAGCAGCAAGACTGACATTTACTTGATTTACATTTGAATTACTTGTATTTATTTTAATGTCATTGATTTTCTTATGATGAATTGTTTTTCTTAGTTTATTCAAGGGCATTTGCAAAAATTGAATGGTTTTTTCCATTTCATTTATTTTATTTATTATTCGAAATATTGAATTTTTTTTTCTTACAATGAGGTAATTTTTTTATAATGATCGACGGCTTTTCGTCATTTTCTGATATAAAACTGGAATCAATGGCTAATTTTAATCGATTAGCTATTTCCGATTTGTTACCGAATTTAGTCAAACCTAGCTTACTTAATTCATGTTTAATTTGTTTCATATTTAGTTCCGTAATCTTTTTTTAATATGGGTATTAAAAGCTACTGATAGTACTATTACACAGTAAATATTGGTTTTTATAGACAAAACACACTATAATATACGGGATAAAAATTCACACCAAACGGGTCATTGAATGGTGACTCGCTCGAGAAAAAATAGAGAGAGGAAGACCACTGACAAAGGAAAATTATTATTTAATAAATGTTAATAGGAATAATATTGAAAGTGATTATACTACGCAAATTACACTTGCAACTCAAATTACATACATACATAACTTAAAATTATGAGAAATAAACTTGAACACTTTCTTCTTATAGCAGCAATTATTTGATGCTAAAAGAAGTCTTTCAAAATGTAAAAATCTCTACTCAGTTAAAGCATTGCAATTGCTATACAAATTCAATCGCGGCTCTGATAATTTACTGGTAATAATATAATAAGTAATATAAATAAACTTTTGCAATTTCTAAAGTTTAGTGTAAGCAGTATTGTATAATAAAATTTGAGTTTTTGTAGAATAGATTTATTATAGGTTAAGTAAGCATCTATGTAATTAAATAACCTCTGAGTTTTTATAGAAACAAGTTTTTGTGATTTGGTATGTTTTTTGTAAACAAACGTATAATCAGATAGCCTCTGAGTTTATATAGAAACAAACTACACTTTTTCTGTGATATTGCTATTCAACATTAGTGAAACAGATAGTTTGTTTGATTGTATGTTAATAGTATTTTTTATTAAAGTTTAGAGCAGAAACAAGCTGTTATTTACTTTTACTAGTGGCTAACACCACTATTAAAACATCAAAGCTGGTTCGCAAACACATTGCTACATTATACGTAACAGCAGTAAATCAATATAAAATAGTTGTAAAACCATTTTATAATTATTTAAAATATAAACACCATACAATCATATAATTTACAAAGTTTTATTATTACAATAATATTTAAATTACTTTGATAAAATATAATTTCATCCTTTTTGAATGTACTGGTGAACAAATAAATTGATTATCAAATTAAATGTAGAATTGAGAATGACGCCAAATTTGCTATTTTTGTTATAATACTACAACTCAAGGTAGCAGTCGAGATGCTTTTAATTGTAGACTAAAAATGTAGCAAGTTAACCAATCATTCATTATTTAAAATCAGTAATAAAAAAAAAACATTGAATCTAAATTTTATTCACATTAAATTTTACATTTATTTAAAAAAAGTAATTATTGAATGAAATGGACATGAAGTGCCAAATAACTGGAAATTAGCATATATATCGTCGATACATAAAAAAGCCAACAAACTGGAATACAACAACTACAGAGGAATATCAGTCACAAGTACCATTAGCCGACTATATGGAAGAATAATTTGAAATATTATAGAGGAAGAATACAAGAACAATGAAGATGAAGAACAAAGTGGTTTCAGAGCCGGTCGATCATGTACAGATAACGTATTCTGCCTAAAGCAAATAATAGAAAAAATTACAGCAACTAATAGAGAACTTCATCTAGTCTTTATAGATTTACAAAATGCCTACGATAATGTACCTATCAACAAACTGTGGGATGTACTACAAGATATCAACTTTAACCATACTATAATTAATGCCCTAAAAAATCTTTACGATGACACAAAATCAAAAGTAAAAACTGGAAATAGATTATCAAAAGAATTTGAAACAAATAAAGGATTAAGGCAAGGTTGTTGTATTTCCCCTACATTATTTAAAATGTTTGTAGGAAAAGCGCTTACCAACTGGAAAAAGAAATGTAGCGGCATGGGTATAGAACTAAACAACACTTGCCTGTACACACTTCAATTTGCTGACGATCAAATTTTACTAGCAAATGATAAAGATGATGCAGAATAAATGACTAGAAAACTGAAAGAAGAATACGAAAAATGGGGACTAACAATGAATACACAGAAAACAAAATATTTATGCGTGGGAGGAAATTCGGGAAATTTAATCTTAGAAAATAACGAAGAGATAGCGGCATGTAATGAATATAAATACTTGGGCACAATATTTGACAATACCGGATCTGACGAAAAGGACATAAAAGCTAAAATAATACAAGCCAAAAAAACAATAGGATGTCTGAACGGAATTCTCTGGAGTGAAGATATCACAAATAAAAACAAATACAACATATATGATACCATGATAAAAAACCAGCTACTATATAGATCAGAAACATGGAGAGTTACAGATAGATATAAAAAGAAAATAGAAGCCGTAGAGATGGACGCCTGAAGAAGATCGACAAGAATATCAAGATTAGAGAGAATTAGGAATGAGATTATTAAACAGCGTATGGGAATAGAAGGGAGTGTCTATGATGATTTAGAAAAACGACAATTAATATGGTACGGACATGTTAAAAGAATGAACTTAAATAGACTTCCTAGGCATGCAATGGAATGGGTGCCACAACAGAGAAGAAAAAAAGGAAGGCCAAAGAAAAGGTGGATTCAGGGAATTAAAACGGCAATGACTGCAAAAAACCTAGTACAAGGACAGTGGGATAATAAAAAAGAGTGGCAAACGGGCATCGGACAACGTCAAAAACGTTCTAAACCGATTATTATATATATATAATTATTGAATTCTATCTCTACGTTCACAACCAACAAATAGAGAGAGTGAGACAAACAACATATTTAGGTACACTTGTGAACAAAAACTGGGACAATAGCCAAGAGATAAAATGTAGATTTGGAAAAGCCCGATCTGCTTTCAATACAATGAATAACCTCTACAAAAATCACGAACTACATCTTGAAACCAAAGTTCGCATGTTGAGGTGTTACATTTTCCCAATATTACTTTACGGAGTCGAGTCATGGACACTAAATGATGCAACAACAAAAAAACTTGAAGCCTTTGAGATGTGGCTGTATCGACGTATCCTGCAAATATCTTGGAAGGACCGGGTAACAAACATCGAAGTCCTCCACAGGATGAAGAAAGAGAAAGAGATCATGGACACCATCAAAACCCGCAAGCTCCAATATCTAGGCCACATCATGCGGAACGAGGACAGATACGCCCTATTACAAGCCATCATTCAAGGCAAGATACACGGAAAACAAGGACCTGGACGGAGGAGAATTTCATGGTTGCAGAATCTCAGGGCGTGGTACGGGAAGACTTCGAACGAGCTCTTCAGAATAGCAACCAATAAAGTGAAAATAGTCATGCTCATCGCAAACATCCGAAATTGGATATGCACATGAAGAAGAAGAATCAACTAATTTAATTATATAGATATAGGTATAAACGTCAGCGTATAAACAATTCTTTAATAAAAAATCGGTACAAAATTAAAATAAGATTTGTATAAAATAATATTATAAAGAAAACATAACATTACTGTTAAACGACTAATTTTACAAGATAATGATCAATGGCAAGATTGGTGGCGTGACCATAATACAGTTTAATTTGCTTGTTGCGGTGAATGCAATATAATTGAAGATTTTTATTAGTAAGAAAATAACTAGATAAATAACAATAAATTTAAAAATTGCAATTTGACTTTTAAACTATTGTAATGGCGTAATAGCCGCCCTTCCTTTCAGGGTTAGATATAATACAAAATAATGTATATTTATAAAATATATCTGATAAATAATAAATGGTTATTATTTATCAGATTTATCAGTCACATTCCATTGTAACAGCGTATGTATTCCCGTGGGCAGTTTTGGGGAAGGGACCTATTGTATCTACAATAACAATATCGAATGCATTCTGGGGAGTAGGGGTGATACACATTTGTGTAATGTTTTTGTTTTGTGACATTTATTTGGCAGAAATGGCAATTTTTTATAAATGTGGAAATGTCTTTATTCATGTGTTTCCAAATGAAGCGCGACTTCAGTTTGGTTGTTAATCTTTTTCGTCCACAGTGACCTCCGTGTATTGGGTCGCTATGGAATGTATTAATTAGTTTTTGTGGTTCAGTAGCGTCTGAAATTTTAATTATTGGTTTTGTAAGAAGAATTTGTATATTTTTTAGCGTTCTATTCGCTATTTCTTTGAAAAGTGACGGGGGTATTAAATTAAATATCTCGTTATCGAGTTCAATTTTTATCTTTTCTATCCCGTGATCCCTGGCTATACTTTCAAGCGCAGACATGACCTTTCCTAGGCTAGGTTTGTCTTTGGGGATGCGACCGTCTATAATAATAATTTTTCCCTCGACTCTTGGTCGTGGATTATCTTCTTCGTTTATATTTATTATTAGCTTGGTTGCTTTATGTGCCTCGTGGTTGTCTAATACTTCGTAGGCTTTTATTATTGTACTCACTTCATCTTTATTCGTTTTGATATTATCATGTATTTTCTTTGTCATTGAACGAGTTCTTACGGCTAATACATTAGTTCGTAATTCTTTTAGCTCGTTTATATTTATGCGTGATAAAGCGTCTCCGACGTTGTTTATGCCTTTTATAAATTCTATTGTAAAGTCGAATTCTTCCAGATCTAGTCTCATACGGGTTAGTTTCGACGAAGAGTCTTTCATCGAGAATAGATAGAGTAGCGGCCGATGGTCTGTTTTTACTACAAACTTTTGTCCATACAGATATGGTCTGTAGAACTTAATTGCCCAGTGAATGGCAGCTAATTCTTTTTCTATTGTCGATTTGTTAAGTTTTCCCTTTGTAAATGATTTAGAAGCGTATGAAATTGGAAGGTCGATGTCGTTTACCTGTTGACTTAAAATTGCTCCGCATGCATGTTTAGATGCATCGGTTGTTAAAATAAACGTTTTATCAAATTGAGGGTATTGTAGTATAGGTGGATTTATTAGTGTATCTTTTAACGATTGGAATGATGTTTCGCATTCCGTTGTCCACTTAAATTTTGCTCCTTTTCTTGTAAGTTTATTTAAACATGATGTTATATCGGCAAAGTTTTTTATAAATCTGCGATAGTAATTACAAAATGCCACGAAGCGTTTTACAGCTTCTGCATCTGTCGGTCTAGGGTAATTAATTATTGTTTCAAATTTATGTTTGTCTGGTAATATTCTTTTGTCGGTTATATTGTGTCCGAGAAAGGTGACTTCTTTCCTAAAGAATTTACATTTTTCGGGATTTCATTTTAAGCAGTATTTTCTACAAGATAAAAGGACTTTTTCTAGGTTTTCAAAGTGATGTTTTTCAGAGCAGCCTATGACGACTAAATCGTCCATATACATAAATGCTTTTTCTGGTAATAATGCGGCGAAAGCAATGTTCATCATTCTCTGAAAACTATTAGGACTGATCGATAGACCAAAAGGTAATCTTTTAAATCGAAATGTTCCGGCGTTGGTAGTGAAACTTGTCGCGTCTCTACTATTCGGATGTAATGGAATTTGGTGAAAACCCGACATTAAATCTAGCACAGAGAACCATTTTGCTCTACCGAGTTGATCGAGAATGTCATCGATTCTTGGTAGTGGAAATCTGTCTGAGATAAGTTTTTTATTAACTTGTCGGTAGTCAATTACCAGTCTCCATTTCTTTGTGTTATGAGCCGACTTTTTCGGTACTAACAGTATCGGTGAATTGTATGAACTTGTAGATGGTTCTATTATATCTTTTTCACACATATCTTTTCCTTGTTTATTTATTTCCTCCTTTTGTGTGTGAGGAATCCTGTAGTTTTTAATATAAACAGGGTTGTTATCCGTCATGTTTATGTTTTGCTCGTAGAAATTGTTACATGATAATATTTTGTCTTTTTTTAATGCGAATACATCTGAGTATTTTTCGCATAGCTTTGTGAGTTCATTTTTAAGTTGACTGGGGCAGTCTGTATTTAATTGTTTTAATAGTTCTTGTTTTCTGTTTTCAGTTTCATTCTCTATGTTATATATATTATAATTGCGCAAATCTTCATTATCTAATTTAATTTTCTCTAGTGTTTCTTGTCGCTTAATCTGATAAATAATAACCATTTATTATTTATCAGATTAAGCACCTTGCCGGTCAGCGCAATTTAATGTCAGATAAATAATATTGACATTGAGGTGGCTCGCCGAACGGGTATAAATAATGAAGCAGTGTTAATTAAAGAGAGTTAATTCACAGTCTCATTTGAGTGTTAATGAATAAAATAAATATAATGATTAACTACCAAGAATTGATATTAGTGTGTACAACCTACCAGTCCACATATCCCAAGCAGTATCTTTAACCATTTCACTATATTGTCTACATTTATACAAATTTATGGAATGTATCGGCTTAATTTGTTTCTATTAAACTCAACAAACTCTTAAGATTTCTAATAAACTTAAAGACTACAGTTTGACTTTTAGAATACACAATCTATGTTTATCTTTGATTGGAGATTGTATTGCTTTATTTTAATTGGCTTCAGTTTACTAATTTTTGGGTTTTATTGTCAAGTTTTCTCCGACAACATTTCTTTTTTTCAAAATTTTTATTTGCTTTTGTCTTGACATATTTTGTCGACCGTATGCTATGCAAAAGTTTTGCTAATTAATTGAATATTAAAAGTGATGCTGGGTTGCAGTTGATACCAAATAGAAAACAAAATGGTTTGTTTTTACACCGTTACTCTGAATTATGATATTAATACTGGTTATATTTTTGGTAACGTACTTCTTATTTTTACTTCATATATATTTGTAATTGTTCTTACATAATTTATAATTTGCTCATGAGCAGCACCAGTTGCCACAATGTCATAAAAACATCAACAGTTTTAGAATCAGTAAAATTTGTTGCGTTTTTTTTATATCATTTGGCAACATTATTGTTAACGGTATTAGAACAAAATATTTTCTTAAGCAGTCAATCAACAAGAATATATTTAAATCTTTTGTTGGTGGTAAGGAATGATCTGATGCAATATTTGGTCAATAGGATGTAAATACCTAAATTAGTACCACTTCTGGTAAAGTATGCTATTTTTAATTTTAAAATTATTTGTAGAATTGACATTTTTTATTTTATCTATAATTTTTTTTTTTTTAATATCTTGTTTGCTGTTTTAAACCTTTTTTTTTAATTTTTATTACAATAATTGGACCTCTACGTGTTGCATTTGATTTCTGTTTTTATGTATTGCACATCAAAGTAATGTTGCTTTTTTTATAAATATTATTTTTTTGTAATATTTTTTTATATCTATTAGATAGTTACTTTAGATTTATAGCATACAGTCAAAAAAAACTATTAATATTGTCTTCTAATTTTATGGAAAGGCTTCGGTTGTAACTTTTTGTTCTATAGTGCAAATACGTCAGAAAAATATCACGTAGAATTGAATAAACATTTATTTTGGTTTAACTGCCACTAGTCTAATGGTAATGCCTCGCTAACGTCATTGTTATTTAGAGCTAGAACATTTTAATAAATAAATAATATCATAATAACTTTGTTGCATAACTTTTGTTGGCACTTTTAATCATACATGTTCTCTATGCTGTACTGCCGAACATTTTAACATTTCAAAATCCATTTTCTCTGTTAAAAGATAACTCAGATTCTGTAAAAATGTTTTACTATTTATTTCAAATTTACTCTAGTGATTAATTATGTTTTAGCAAATATCCACTTTTAAGTTGCATACTTTTGCAAATATTTTTGGTTTTTTGCAAAGTTGATAAAATATGCGGATTTTCAAATTGCTTGGATCTACTCATGATGCTTTTTGAATTGGTCAAAAGTTGTTTTTTTCTTGGGGCAGCTGGCTGCAACTGAGGTGCATTAGTGGTTCTATTAATATAGGCTCATATATATTATAGAACCACCAATGCACCTATTATATAGTTATTTTATTAAAATTAGTTTGTGGGTTTAGCAATTTTACTAATTAATACACCCAAGCACTACTATATTATGAATGACAATATTTCTTAATTTAGTTCCTGTGAGTTTTGTTTAATAAATTTGGTTTTTCTTTAGTATGATTGGCATATAAAATAAAAGACTCCAAATTTAACAGAACAGCTAATTTAAATCTTTTGCTTAGATTTTTCTTAGCTGGAAATAAATTACAATCAGCGTCTGTAAATGATTTTTTAAAATTTTTGTCATGTTTTCAAAAAATGTATCATTTTTCTGACCATTTTACAGAGTAGGGCAAAGTGTAATCTGACTAACGAATAACAAATTATTATCAGCACGAATAATGACTAATAGCTATAAATAAGTTCTTTTGTGATTAACGATTATCCGTATTTGATGTGACTAACAATTATTAGTCATAAGTTAGTAAAATACAATTACTGATTTATTAGTCACCAATCAAAAACTATTTTTTTTATAAAAAAACTTAAAAAAATTAAAAGTTTTTTTAAATATTAAAAAAAAATAAAAATAAAAATATTTAAAAAATATTAAAAGTATTTAAAGAAATTTAAAAAAATCTAAAAAAAAAACAAATAAGTTTAAAAAATAATTAAAATTATAAAAAAAACTATAAAAAATAAAAATTAAAAAAAAAATATATATATATTATTTAAAAAACATATAAAAAGGTTATTTACACATAAGGCAAAGGAGTTTTAGATGTATGTATGTAAAACACGTACAACAACAAAGTACATTAAAGGTACGCTGCCAGAATCTGAAATTGTATTAAGCTGTAAAAGATTGTTACTCAAACACTGGCATTGTACCTTGGAGTGATGTGTTAACACCGTATTTGAAGTTTTTTGTTTAACAATTTTAGTATTTTTTTGACAAATGATGTAGTTTTTGACAATTTTGAATAAAAATTGACAAATTTTTAATAACTTTTTGACATTTTCAATAGATTTTTGACAGATTTAGTTACAACAAACAATATAAAATACATTTTAATATATTTTATTGCTATAAATTTTTGTACCGTTTTGATAGTTTTAGTAGCAATATAGAATACAATTTGTCAGATCTGGCAAGTAACTTCCAATTTATAATATACATAATTATTTAGTAAATTTATTATTATTATTATTATTATTATTTTTACATTGCTGAAAATTCTTTAACAATTTTAGTAACTTTTAACAATATTTTTGACATTTCAATAATTTTTTGACAATATTTTTGGCAATTCAGAACACTATTTGACAGGTCTGCTTTATTTCTGCAAACGTACATTTTTACTGTAAATTCTTTGACAAATATATTTTTGTTTTAGTTACTGTTTGACACATGTACTAACATGTTTAATAATTTACAACAAATTATGACATATCAAGCAGATAGTACGCATTTTATTACATTGCTGTAAATTGTTTGACAGTTTTAGTAACTTTGTAAAGATTTTAGTAACTTTTTGACAGATGGTAACATTTTTACAGTTTATAAAACAATGTATGCCAACTTATTACATTGTTAAAAACTATATGACAGTTTTTGTAGTTTTTTATACACATAATATGTTTGACAATATAGAAACTTTTGGACAAATGTTTTACTTTTTTTTTAAGTTGAGAATACAATTTTTAACAGCGGTAGTACTTATGGCCTGCTTATGATATATTTACAGATTACTGTAAATTATTTCTTAGTTGTAATGTTGACATACTATTACTGTAACTTGTTTTACAGTTTTAGGAAGTGTTTGATAGAAGTAGTAGGTTGTTTACAGATTAGTATACAATTTGACTGATTTGGTACAGATTTACCAATCTAAAAGATTTTTACACATATCTATAAACAACAAACTTGTATGCATTTTTCTAATGCTATTTTTGAAGAAGTTTTTCTTAATATTTTGAAGTAGGGCTCAAAAATCTTAACTCTGCCACTGATTTGTACAATAACTATAAAAGATTAATGTTAACGTATGGTGTGTTGGATAGGCAAATTAGCGTTTGTAGCGTCATTATATAGAACACAAATTTTACTGAGCGTAAAACATTGTTTAAAATTTTTACTTTTTTTAATTACAAAAATTAAAGTTTATTTAATTGTTTTTTTTTTTTTTTTTTTTTTAATTTTTGATTTTTTTAAATGTTAATTTTTTTTAGTTTTTTTTTAATTTAATTTTTTTTAATTAATTTTTAAATTTAAAATGATAGATGTAATTTTTAATAACTATATTTGTCAAATATTTCCAAAATAAAATTTAATAAACGATTGATTGATGATTAATGATTGTCGACTACTTGAATATACAGTAGTTTTGACTAACCTTAATTGCAAGTAATCGACTAATGATCAATCTGTAACTTTGTGATTCATGACTAATGATTGATTAGTTAATTTGTAATTATTATTCAAACTAGTATTTTGACTAAATTATTAGTCCCTAACGCCCAACTGTCCAATTTTTACAACTGTTTCAAGTCTACTCTAACTGAATCATCATACCACGGTGTTGTTTCAGTTGTCGGATTACAAATGCAATGTTATCTTGATTCTAGAAAGTTGTTATAATAAATGATAGTTTCTTAAAAATTTGGTAAATTTTTTCATGGCGTAACTCACACTTCTGATGTCAAAGATAACATTTTATTTTATAATTGAAGATAAACAATGGGTAAAACTAATATCTCAAACACTGATAATACTCACTTGTATAACATACAGCAATTGCCAAAGAAAGGCGCGTGTAACAACGTTTTAATGAAAAAGTTTAGAAATCACAAATAAATCAATTTATTTAAAAAGATGTCATATCATACAACATTTTTTAAATCTTATTGTAATTTAAATACAAACTGAATAATGTTATAATTTAAATATCTATTTTTATCTCAACCAATTTATAAAATCATATATTACTTAAATTATTAAAGTATACAAACGCTATTTTAAGAAGTATTCATATAAATATACATCATATTATTATTATAGAACGATTGCTATTTTAAACTTCTGTTTCTTAAGAAATAATTGTGTACTTTGTTTATACATGTAACTTGTAGTTTACTTTATTTCCTCATATGTACGCTGAAAATGCAATCTGTTGATACATTGTAGGTGATATTGATCCTTTGAACAATAATTTGGAGGCCATTTTAAAACAATAACGTTTACAATAAACTGCATGGTAGTAGTAATAAAAGATTTTTTATCTAATCTTCAGATAAAGTCAATTTAAAATGTTTTTGAGAAGTTGCGGTACGACTACATACAGTAAACATAACAATCATAAAATAAATTTACATATACATAACCTAATTGAGTGACAAATATTAAAGATATAAATCCCATTATATGGAATATTCAATATACAAGCTTTGGGGATTATGTTCCGTTATATGTTATTAAAACTAATCTACTATATGTCATGTAGTAATAATGTGGTCATCTGAGACAAAACATTTCTACAATGTATGGTCCTCCCATCGCATCCATTATTCTGCCTCTAACAAACACATTGATTGTTTGCTTGTCCTTCCTGTTCATTGGGTTTACTGATTGAGGCTAGGTTGGCTTGAATTTATACTTTAGGTCGCAACAAACTTTTCATTATAAAATAAAACCGTATTCATTGTGAGGGTTCACTGACTTATTTGATATATAGAACGTTAACTTCAAAACTAGGTATTTCTGTTTTATTTAAAAAAAATGTTATTTTAGTTATAATAGTAACATATTTTCTTTGAAATAAATTTTAGTAATATTAGAAATTATACCAATAAATAAGAAAATACTAATTGCATTATTTTAAGAAATGACGTATTTCTTATTTAATAAATACAAAAAAAAAATACTTTTAATTAAACTAATATGTTTTTCAATAAATGTGACTTTCTAATGCTTTATATTTTTTCTTTCAAAATCATTTGTCACAAAAGTAGCTGACCATTAATAATTTTTGTATAATATAAACTGTATAGTGTTTACTTTTCTTATTTATTTTTTGTTTTTTTTTTTAATTAAACAATATGAAAAATTATAAAATAATTTAATAACTTATTTAAACTCTATCTAACGATCACAGCGACTAAAAGTCAAACACAGACATTTGTTTCAGTTCTACAAACCTTGTCAGTGTGCCTACGGCATAACATAATAACTATATACAAATGACAAATTTTATTTATATTTATAGTTTACTCTCATTTACTTTTATACATATACATCTTTCTGCGTTTTGCTAATTTAAATTTTTAAAGCTTTTTATTTGTTTTTTTTTATTTGTGATTTATCTTTTATGCCTAATATGGTTTTATTTACTTTTTATTTCAAAAGCTTATTTTAGTACTCTGGGGCATTCTACTACTATCTGTTTTTAATTTTGCATTCCAATTTTCAGATCTAAATGGTTTTGTTTTTTTTTTTTTTTACTGCAAAGTTAATAGTATTTCAATCGTTTCATAGCGCATTCTTAACAGTTTACGCATTCCCGCATCCACAATCACCGCTACGGCTGCAGTCAAATAAATAAAAAACATTTATTTTTATTATAAAGTTTTACCATTATCTGTTCTAAACTGTTTTGAACGGTACATTATTTAACGTTGTCTAGTGATATAAATGGCAAATAATTATTTACTTAAATAAAGAATGTGTTATTTAATTGTATAATAATTAGAAAATTTATTTTTATAATGCATAATGTGAATTTTATATTACAAACAATAAAATGTTTTTTTTTTTAATTCTTGTATTGTTAGATTTATCACTAACAACAACCAAAGATGTTTTACTAAATAGTACTATACAGGGTGAGTTATAATTAGGTGTAAATAATATAACCAAAAATTATTGTTGTCAATTAACCTAATGTTATTATACTAGTACCAAAATGCTTCCTTAAAAAAATACAGTGTGCAAAGAAAAGAAAAACTCTATTTGTTACTAATGTATTAATTTTTGAAATCAAACAGATTTTGAAAAACAGCGGCTATCATAAACTTTTTTTTAAATGGGTGATTTTATTCTAAGAAAAATAGCAGATATTGTTTTTGTGTATGACTTTTATAACGAAGGCGCCTTAGCAACGCGTAACTTTTTGTCTTCTTAAAAAGATAAATATCGACCTCAATTTTATTTTATCTATTTTATAGACCTATTAAGCAATTTTTACCAAGGATGGAATTACAAATATTTTAAATTTGCACAATTATTTGTTAAAGAATTCTTAGAGCAAAAGTTTCAATATTTTTTGCCAATGTTTGAGGAAGAATCTGCAATAGTTTTTATTGAAACTAAAAGAACTTGATAGTCGCATCAATGCAAATAGTTATCTGTCCTTTTTTGAACACCAGCTGCATATATATATATATACTTGAAAACTTTCCGTTAAACATTAGATAACAAATGTTCTTCCAACAAGACAGAACACCTCTTTACAATGGCCAAATAATTACATAAAGGTTAAATAACTATTTTAATGGTAGATGGATTGGCCAATTTGGTACAGTGCTAAGAAGTGTCGACTTAAATCTGCCAAATTTCTTTTTATACGGGTTTTTAAAACAGCTGGAAACAGTTGCAACAAAAAAATTTGAGGTTGCTAACGAGATTAGTGAAAATTATAGTATTCAGCAAATGTATGAATTGCTAGTACAATAAAGCAATGCTTGTTTTAATTAAGGCTTAAACATTTGTTATAGTTGTCTAGTTAATCATTGTATTGCTATTTTTGTTACCAATTAATACATACAAATTTATATATATATATATATATATATATATATATATATATATATGTTAACCCGGCAAGTCGGGCTCGTAAAATATATATTTATATTATGTCATATTCTAATGTATTTTGTCAAACTAACCTCCTAGGGACAAACAAACCGTTATCTATTACTTCAAATAAAAAAGTTATAGCCACAATGGTATAAATCCGGCAAGTCGGGCTCTTTGCTACTTATTGTAACTCAAAGCGGGTATAATATTTTTAAAATATATTTATAATTTATTGTTATTTTCATAGCTTGTAAACGTTGCTAATACTTTTATAAAAAAAAAATTATAAATAACCTATGTTTATTTGAATATTCGTGTATAAACTCGGCAACGTGGGCTCTTATTAGAATTTATCGTATAAGTCCAAGTTAAGAAATGGTTTTATATAAATATTTAAAATCTATTATTATTTAAGTTGTTTTTAAATATTTCTTATACATTTGTGATAAAAAAGTTATAAATGTCTATTTGAATGTTCGTTTATAAACTCGACAACTTGGGCTCTTACCGTAAAAGTTTTAAGAAATTGTTTTACAAAAATGTTTATAATCTATAATAATTTAAATTGTTTCTAAAAGTTTACTTACACAGTTACGATGAAAAAAATATAAATTAAGTAAGTTTTGTTGAATGTTTATGCATAACATCGACAATTTATATTTTGATTTTTTTAATATTACTTATAATATTCTTTTATAGACTTCTTTGCATATTTATTTGTCAAATAATTTAATGATGTAGACTACAACAAAATAGTTGCATGTATTTGAAACTACTATATTATTGATTAACAAGTATAAACAATATTCAAAGTAATACATCTTTAATTTTTATTATTATCAATGAATTTATGATGAATTATTTTAAAAGCAGTAAAACTATTTTAAGGTCAGTCTATTCATGCATGTTTTTTTTTTATTTACGACTTCTTTATTGTCCTGATATTTATTCAGAATTTCCTTACATCTGGATAGTTGCAAAATATAACAAGCGGCAATAGTAACAAGTTATTTACATAAATTTTAATATTTATTAAAAGTTATATAAATTAGTAATAGTGCAACAGGAAAATATTTATTTTTTACTTGCATTTGCGACAAACAAATAAGTTGAAAATTTTAAAAATAATTTTTATACATATTGTTAATTGTAGAATCACCATCTTTGTAATTTTGAAAACTGAGACTTAAGTTTTTAATCTTAAGTCATGTGAATCATTACATGGCTATCATCTTCTGATTTTATGTTTGTTTGTTGTGAAATTAAGAGCATTCAAAGTAATGTCGAAGTTTTAATGAAATTATCAACATTTAAGTGAATAAATTGAATCATATGTTTGTTCAAATACAATAAATTCTACTAACTTGACAAATAGTTGTTAAATTATGAGCAGACAAAACTTTGATATTAATTTAAGGATTAATAAATTTTATAAAAATTTAGAAAATTTGTAAAATTAGGAATATTAAAAGTAGGACAAAATAACAACATTTATTGGTTTAGCTAAAAGCTGCGGTTTAAAGTATGCAAATTACAATAATGTGGTAAAGTTATAAGCATTCAAAGTAACAGGGTCAAAATTTTGATATGCCTGTGCAGTATCTTGGTTTTACTTAAAATTTGGTTAACAACGATTTTATTACTATAGACTTAGCTGACATTTTCAACAAAAATGTTTTATACAGAAGTTTCAAAGCAAGCGGTCAAAAATAAAGTTGAATTATAAGCTTTCAAAGTAGCAGGTCCAATATGTGTGGTCATATGCAATATCTTAAATTTAACTGAAATTTAGAAATCATAAGTTTTATGGTTTGCGGTATACAATAAAAATGACAAAATGAAAGAAGTCTGACTAAATTAAATCAGTAAAAGCAATTGACTCTGTTTTGTGAAAAAATTTGTTTGAAATTTTGAAAGTGTTTATGAAACACTAAGTAGTATTGAGGTTAAATGACCAAAGTACTAAGTGGATTATAGTTAAAAAAAGAGTGAGACAGGGTTGTTGTTTATCATTAACGTTGTTTTATATGCATGCCAAAAAGATGATAGCAAAGTGCTGAAATGGGAAAGATCACTCCTTTGTTACATAGGAGAAAGAAGAATATAATCTATTTAAATTGCCGATGATATGATTGTGTTTGCAGAGAGCACAAAAGCACTAAAGTACTGAGTATAAACAAAAACAAAACAAAGGTTATGAGAAAGAAAAAACGTACGTTAAAAGAGATAAATTGGAGCAAGTGAGAAAGTACTGATACTAAAATAACAGAGAATTAGAAAAACAAAGATAAATAATAGTTAGCATAGGAATAATAAAAAAGCTTTTAGAAAAAAAAGAAAGATTTTGAGTAGCAAGTTAGGTATAAATTTGCAAATAACAATTGTGAAATGTTAAGCATAAAGTGTAAAGCTTGGACATTACGTGGTCAGACAAGATCCGGAATAAAAGAGTATTAAGAATGTCAGTGGAGGAAAAAGCGCTAGTAAGAGAGAAAAGACGGATAATACGCGCAATGAGAAGGGATTGTTTATTAAAGAACGTGATTAAAAAAATGGTAAGTGCAAATCCGTAAAGAAAAAGATAAAGAAAAAGATGCAAGATAACTGATGTTTTAAGGAATAAGGAAAGGTACAGTGAACAAAGCAAAAGATAAAGAACCAAGAAAACTAAAGAAGATACACTTAGGACCTGCAAAAAGCAGAACACTAATAATGATAAAGTCAAAATGTCAAAAAGTATGTTAAAAAGTATGGATTTAACTAAAGTTTAGCAAACAGCGTAATATCAAATAAATGAAAAATAAAAATTCCAATTTCAAAATATTTAGAGAATACTGGCTTTAAATTATGCAGCATATAAAAGTAATAATAAGCATTCAAAGAATCAGTTTGATGTTTTGATACACATGGCCATGCTTTTACTGTATGCGGATTATAATTTATTTTAAAAATTAATAAAACTAGCTTAAATTTAGCAGTGATGGTGGATTAGCGCACTAAGTACACACAATTATTTGCAATTGTTATAAATATGATTTATGTTCAAAAACATTCAAAACAATGATGTTTAAACAAACTCTTAGTACATAGCAAAGCATTTTAACACTAACATACTATATTTAGATATGTAAGACTAAAACTTTTACAAAAAAAATTTTAACTGGACTATCAAGACAACTATTTGGTTTTTAATTTCATAATTTTCTAAGAATCAAAAATTGTTACTGTTCTAGATTAATAATCAGTTTTTCTTTAAGAGATGTTAATTATACTAATTAAAATAATTTCTCGTTTTTGAAATATATATTGTGGGTCAACAACATTTTGTAATGAAGTTTGAAGAATACTAAAATTAAAAACATAGATGCAATCGGTAGAAAAATAAAGATATTTAGTCGTATGTTTTATTATCCGCATAAGACACAATTAAGCATACATTAGATGTTAACATCATGCAATAAAATAATGAACTCTCTGTAGATATTTTTATATAAGTATGCAATATCATTATTTCAACAAAATCAAAAACTAAAACAGAATGCTGCTGACTTTTGAGCATTTGTAATAAATAGCACAATAACCTGTTTTGATAGAAATTTAAATTAATCTATCCCATCAGAAGAAAATGCAATCAATGTAAGATACACATTATCTAAAAGTTGAACATTTTTTTAATTGTGTAGCTATTGCAAAAACAACACGACATTATATTATGTAATATAATTCTATTATATTTATGTTTAAAATATTTCTATAGGCCGCAATTAGGTCTATATCGGCAGGTAGTGTCATAAATTAAAGTGATAACTTCTCATGTCCGACACAGAATCGTATTATAATGCAATGTTAATATTCTTACATTTATAATATATATCTAATTGAATAATAATAAATATTTAAAACAGTTTTTTGTTTTTGTTTTACTTATTGCTATTTAATTGCAAAGAGGCAATTAATGACGTGTATTATAATGAAGCCGCGTTGGAAGAATGAAAACAAACGTTGGTGAAAATAGTTAGTTTTGTTATATTTATGTTTAGGTATATTAAGATTTTAATTAATTTTGTTATACTATTATTATTATATTTTATTATTACATAAATATCATTTGAAAAGTTATACTTAAATATATAAATTAATACGAATTGTTTTTAAAAGATAAGGATAAATGATTGCAATAGATAATTAGCCAATGGTAAAACTTGTGGCTCAGTAATGACATGAAAAATATAGAATATGAAACTGCACATCTGGGTTATAAAATGTTCCAGTACAATGCATATAAAACAATTAGAATAAACATTTAAAATAAGAATATACAAAATTTCTTGCCGTCGGAACACGACTCAATATACACATTTGCTGGTAGATTTTAAATCTCGAAGTCGGTTTGTGGTGAAGGCTGATTACAAAAAAGATCATAAATAAATGTAAAGAATTTAGGGTCAAATACTTGGAAACATTTGCTAGTAAAGCGGCAATGTTTTTATTCAAATATGTAATAATCATAATATATAATATATAATTTGATTTTACCTTAAATTATTTTATTTGATACAGAAGTAAACAATGATTAAGAAAAACCATATAAATTTAAATTAATTACGTTTTTTGATTCAATTAAATTTGGCATGCTTTTATATATATATACATTTATTCAACTATACAAAATAGTTATTTATGATCAAGTGCAGTTTACAATGATTGTTTATTATTATTACTGCATGGTTGCTAAATTTCAATAGAATCCAAAAATTCTAATTATAATTGATAGAATTTTGAAAACTTTTGGTTTTTGAGATGGTCTAGCGACTACAATTTCTTGTGTACCTTGTTACTTTTTTAGTAAATCCAGTTTTCTTCAGATACTTTTGCTAAGAGATAGACTGTTTTAAGCTTTTCTTTGGTTAGCTTCTGCTTGCCAAAGAAGGCTCTACGTTGCGTATTGTAAGCTTTTTTAGATTATAATCTTTTGGTATGCAGATGAGGCGGACTCTGTTGTTTGTGGCAGATTGTTTATGAAGTTTATTACTACTTTGCATTTAATTACTGACAACCGTATAGCCTATAGAACCGATTAGTTCTGCGACATGATAGTTATTGGTCAGTTAAAGTATTGTCTTGATTTGATGTTTTTAGAGCTACATTTAATAATAGCTAATTTTGCTTGAAAGAGCATGTTTGTCCAGGGATAATTCCGGTTCTGATGCTATTGTAATGTTTAGATCTATCTGTATATCATATAAATTATTTTGCTTTGCGACGCTAGTATTAAATGAAAAGATTTTTTCATGCAATAACTTTTTATAAAGTGTGATATTATTTTCAGTGTTTCTTTCTCATGTAACACGTTTGTTGGTCTAGGAACTTCAAGATTTACGGTGTGTTTGTTTATCTATGTTTGGAACGTTGCTTACTTCCCCTCTATCATCACAAATAAGTGAAGTAGTGGTAGCAAAAGCAGTGTTTCCATAGCTGCTGTGAAAGTTGCTTTTGTTGTTTTCTTTATTTATTTGCGTTGACTTGTAGCTTAGGGGGGGGGGGGGGGGGAGGAAGACATCCGCCAGCAATTTTAGCTCTTTTTCTATAATGTAATTGTTTTAGTTTGATTTTTGAGCATGAAGTTCACCCAATATCTAACAAGAAGTAAAGAGCTTTTGTTTTCCTTTCCCGTAGCAGTTTATTGAATATGAAGTATTGTCAAATGCTCCCTAAATGTCTAAGAAAGGTCCCAAAAAAATTTCTTTGCAGTGGATAGTCTTTTTGCACCTCATGGAAAGCTGATTTATAGCTAAATTGAGGATTTAATTTAAATGCCAAAAGTTTGACACAACTATTTAAAATACTTATAACTTATCACTATCGTTGTAATCCTCCAACTGTAAAACCTTTGTATGCAAAATTTTAGTAAAATCTAAAAATATTGAACATACATAAATGTCAACATTTCTACACAAAATAGTGAATTTGGTATAGAATGTATTATTTTAATAATTAATGTCAGAATGTTGGCATTACTACTGTGATAACTCATTATCTAATTCAATCATCATTAAAATTTTCAAAAACTTAAAAAAAGCATGTTTGTTGAATTTTGCATAATTCTAAAGTATTTAACTTAATTTGTAACTTTTTGACATTGTTATTTCTATAACATATAATCTAACACTACCATTGTAATCCGCTTACTTCAAAAGCCGTTTGTCAACCAAATTTAAATAAAAATAATGAATTTTATAATTAGGGGTTGTTAAGGGTAAACTGCGCAAAATAATAAAATTAATTTAATTGTGCTTATTAATTGCTATTCTAAGAAGCAATTACTCTAAAAATTTTGTTATTTAATTTATTTATCAAAATACTAATTTAGGGTTGTTAACAATTAAATAAAAAATGTATTGGATGTATGTATACTATCTTGTAAAGTCAAATTATTTTTATTACATATCAAAATATTTTTGGTGAAGGTGCCGTGGAGCCCGACTTGCCGGATTAGTTCCCGAAAGTGAACGGCAAGGTGACACACGAGCCCGACTTGCCAAAAAGAGCCCGACTTGCCGGATTCATACCCAGAAAGAGCCCGACTTGACGGATTAATATACATATATATATATATATATATATATATATATATATATATCACACTGTTTTTTTAAAGGAGCATTTTTACTTCTAATTATCACTCACCCTGTATACTGGATTGACAACTACCGTATATTAACATGGAATAATCTGTAGGTAGGCAACTTGCCGTTGTGCTCTATAACGTTTTCACTATTAATATGATTTACTCAGTCGCACTAGTCACTACGTCATATTCAATAACCTACGTGTGTTCTTCTTCGTTATTTTAAATGTTACAGAGTTGGTTAAATTAGCAAAGTTAGGCAAAATTTTTAGAAAAACGTAATGCCATTTTTAAAATTGTCATAGGTTTTAAATTTTTTTAAATATTTCAAAAAAACTAAAATCGGTTGTTTTTTTCAAACTTAATTAACTTTTTGTCTACTTACTTTAGAACAAAATTAAAAAATGTATTTAACCAACTCTTTAACTTTTAAAATAACTAAGTTACCCATAAAACAAACGTAGATTATTGACACCCTGTATAGTTAAAAAGTGCAATATTAAGAGGAATGGCAACGCCTAAAATTTTATCTACTTAATTCATACATGATTATGACGTTAATTTACATCGCATTGCAATGGTTTTGTTTTTCTTCAAATTAATAAAATATTATTTTATCTTTTACAAAAAAATAATATTTAGTTCAATCTATATTGCTAATTATTGAACTTTTTCGAATTTTAAAACTATCCAATTATATTGTAAAATTACGCAAGGGAACTTTGCAAATAATTTATAAAAATGTGCTGCATTTTATCGAAAACTTAGTTCACATTGAAATGAAACAGAGACAGTGTTTGGGTGAACGCTTCTCAAACAATTCATCAGGCGCGCATGCATTTATATGATAGCACGGAAACAAGTTACAGCGTTGAGTGAATAAATATTACAATGAGGCGCAAGGCTAATAATACATTTGGTGCATACTCGTGTATGCCATGCCGCTCCTATAGATAATCTGTCCTCACACACTAGCTCTCGAATATTCGCTATCTTTAAAACCCAAGAATCTTCTTTGAATTTTAAAGTATGTATTTTATTTATTGGATTAAACTATATAATAATATAAAATAATATATCTAATTCGAATTTATACTTTACAAATAATTATTTAATTATTATTTGATCAAAATATCCATCAAATAACGAAAATAATTAAACATTCAGAAAAATTATTAATTAACAATTATGTAAATATTAGGTTTCTGTTTTGTATTTTGGTTCAATTGTGCCTTTATTATGTAATCTCGATCTTTTATCTTTTTGATTTTTTTTAGTTTTGCTATTCTGAATATCCAGTAATATACAATTTATAAAAAACTAATAATTTATTTTTAATTTTTTTTTAAATTTTATAATAAACAATTTTTTTTTACTTTTTCCAGAATTTAATTGAGTTTATTTAATTTCTATCTACTGGTGTGTATTCTGTTGTAAATGTTTTTGGTTTTATATTTTTATATATTATATTTTGGTTAATTTTTTCCAAACCGTGTGGTAGTTAATTTACTTTTTCTATGAATAAACTACTCTTGACACTTATTTTTCTGTGTTAGTTGTTGTTGTTTTTCTATGTTTTTAACTCTATGCCTTTTGGTTTTAAATTCTTCAAAAATTCAGTTTTGTGTTTGTCCATGTTTTTAGAATTAATATCCAATTTGTTTCAATTTGGTTCACAATAATAAATAACTTTTTAAGTTGCATGCATGCACTTTTTTATAAAAAAAATAATTTTCTTTATTATTTTTACATCACAAGTAAATGGTCATTTAGCTCAGTTAACTTTATCTTGGCATAAATATTACCAGCTGTATATTGTTTACAAAAGTATTGCAAGTTGGTTTATGTTTTTCAAAAATGTCTGCCTTATATTAGAAGTTGTTATCTTTATCATTTTTTGTGATAGCTTTTTAAAATCATTTAATTTTGACTTTTTTAATAATAAAGGTTCCGCCGTTCTGCCTTGTTCTGCCTTGTTTTTCATTTTTTAATATTATATTATTAACATTGCATCCTATTTTTTTTGTGTAACTTTAATAGTTTATTGTAGTTTGAGAAATGCTCAATAACAACCAATTATTTTCCATGTATTTCTAAGTTTGCTGCCGATGATTTTTTGTTTTTTCTTACAGTTTTTAAGTCATTTTCACTTTTATAAATTTAATATTCTGATGCATCAAAAATGTAAATTTATATGAAAAATTTGTCTACATTTTATATGTATAATATATTACTAAATGGTCTTTTAATGTACTAGATTCAACTGATGATATATCAGTCTTACTGCATTATGATTTAGTGCATTCAATTTCTAAAGTAACAATAAAAAAAAATTTATAAAGCTAATTATAATTTATTTTTTATGCATAATTTTTATTAGATTAACTTTTACATTTATTGCAAAACAAAAGAAACTTTTAGTATTTTATAAAACAAAAATTATTTGTGATATTGACATTCACTTTGAGCTGTTAGGTTAGAAACTGTACAAGTTTTGACAGAACATTAAGTAGTACAGTATTATGGTTTTTTGGTAAATTACTTTACCTTCTAATGGTAGTGCCACGGGCAGCGGTATTCTGGCCTACAAGACAAAAGTTGCTAATATTATTAGTGATACTGGCTTGTTTTTGAGTCGGGAGGAACAGACTAAACTCCAGGAGTGTATTGTACACGTGAAAATAATGTAAAAAAACTTAAACGTTGTTATTCAGTTTTTATTTGTTTTCAAGTTATAGCATAATTAAATTTTTTATCTAGTATGCCATGTTCGACGTTCTAAAACATTTGATAGCTTTTTTGTTCTCATAATGTGTCAGTGTGACGGTAATTTAACGTTTATATTGTTTGTACAATTACAGTGTTACAAAATGCCACACACTTATTCAAATTTAAAATATGCAGATATGGTGTTTGTTTATGGTTTTTGTAATGGAAATGCTACAGCTGCTGATGAAGAATATTGTCAAGAGTTTCCACTTCAGAGACATCCTAATAAAAATGTATTTATCAGAGTTTTCAAAAAAACTGTGCGAGACCGAAAAGCTTCCCAGTGTTAACATAACATCTGAATGAGCTACTTGATAAGATTTAGAAGAGGTAGAAGATATTCTGGATGTAGTAGCAAAAAATGCAACGACCAGCTCACTAAGAATTAGTATTCAATTGGGTATTTTACAAACAAGAGTAATAAATACTCCACGAGCAAGGCTTACATCTATACCATGTACAGAGAGTACAGCACCTACAACCGGAAGATTATCCTAAACTATGGAATTTTGTCTGTGGATAAATAATAATCATTGTGTTGTAATGCGCATACTATTTACAGATGAAGCAACATTCACCCGTGACGGCATTAATAATACTTTCAACTGTCATGTATTTTCAGACAAAAATTTCTACGCAACAGTCGAAAGTATGGTCGATGTTTATTTAATTGGCTCTTTCATTTTTTTTACAAATTGAATTACACGGACTACTAGGGGATGTTTCTTTAAACATCAGAATGCATATGTACTACTAGCATGATGAAACTCTTGCACATTTTGCTCGTCAGGTCAAGCAACATTTGGACGAAAGGCTTCCAGAGCGTTAGATTGGTCACGGTAGTCCTATTAGTTGGTCTCCAAGATCTCCAGACCTCACAGCATTAGATTATTGTTTATAGAGCTGGTTTAAAGATGATGTGTACAAAGTAAAAGTGGACACTCGGGATGGACTAATTCTACGTATTAGAAATGTTGCAGCCGATCTTAAACAAAGACATGGTTCTATCAGGAAAGCAACAGGCGCCCTTTGTAGACGAAGCAGAAAATGTTTAGAGGTAAATGGCGGTATTTTTGAACAATTTTATAAGAACGCTATGATAACCAAAACGTTAATGTATAAAATGTTGTTTATTTTTAATTACGCTGTAAAACAAATAAAAATCGGATAACAATATTTGAGTTTTTTACACTATTTTCACGTGTTCCTCCCAACTCACCCTGTAAGCGTGCTTGACGCAATATGACTGAGCAATGGTTGCATTTGTAGTATATTGGCTAAATTAGCCAGCATTAGACGGTTATTGAATCCTTATCGTTAGCACCAAATGCTGTATGGGGGCGCGTACAATCAGGTTTGTATCTTGGTCTATTTTATTGAGTATTACAAAAAACACATGTGCAAAAACCTCGGGTGGCAAAAGCGATGATGGACAGCTGAGGTCAAAAAGACAGGGTACAATTACACACATGAGTGCTACGATTAAATTAGCGCAACAAAACCTCGTTTGTTCTACTAACCAATTTAATCAACCAAACGTTGATTTGGTTTGTGGTTTCAAAGTTATTTTTTCTAATATTAGTGTATAAAAAACAATTCAAATTCTGTAAATCAGCATTTCTAACATAGAAAACCCCATATACTTGTTTTGACTAAAACCAAAGTAAACAATAAAGATTCAAGTTGCTTTAATCTAGTAGACTCCGATTATTATCTTGAACATTTATTTGCTGACCAACAGGGTGTTTGTGCTTACATCTACAAACAACAAACATATTCTAGACTGACGACGTACAAAATTTAAAGCATTGGTTATAAATCACATGTTTCTACCGACGGGCTGTTAATTTTTGCGTCTCAATTACATGAGAAAAGTATGGTTTGATACTATCACAGACAGAAGATGCATCGCTATACTTTTGAGCAACGTTTTAAAATACTGAAAATTTATTTTGAAATTGGGTCTCATTTGTCAACAACAGCGCAAAAATTGCAAACGTTGTTTGGATGAAATGAAACGCTATTGATCGAAAGAATACAAAAATTTGTTATAAAAGTGCGTAAAACTGGAGTGCTAGAATGTGAACAAACAAAACGTATTTGGAAAACAAAAAATCTACATGCCATAATCAAATGCAAATAACTGTTTGGTGCGGATTTTGGAGTTGTGGCATTATTGGGATATTTTTTTTCAAAAACGTTACTGTTACCGGAGATTGTTACAGAGACATGATCACTGATTTTTTGTGGCCCAAAATAGAAGAACATGAGCTGCCATAGGCTCTGGTTTCAACAAGATGGAGCGATAACCCATACTGCACATATCAGGATCAGTTTTGAGCACCTTGCAGTTGCGACTTTGGCGCTTTGAAGGAATAGGTGTTGCTGACAATCCACAGACAATTGACTGCTGGAAGCAGAACATTTGCAAAATTTTTGCCAAAATACCGATCCTTAATAATTTTGACATTGGTCATCAAAAAATTTGTCATAATCTCTTTTATTAAACCAAAACAAAAGTATTTGTTATTAATTCAGACGAAACAGGCGGTTAATAAAAAACAAAAAACATTTAAAAAATTTGCCAGTAATCGTTCTGATCAAAATTATTAAAATTATAAAAAATCTTGTATGCAAAGCTAATTAAATTTTTCAGTTTTTCATAAACAATATTTTTTTTATAAAACAATAAATTGTATTTTAAAATCTTTAATACACCCTTTTTGAAATAAAGAAAACAGTATAGTTACTGATCCTAATAAAAAAGCATATATTTTTGCAAACCAAATTGCACTATTGTAAATCTTCTTACTGTATTTGCAATGCCGGCAAGTGGTAAACAGATGGGTCAAATTTATTTTAGACAAGGTTGTTAAAAAATATCTTTGTAAATTAAATACCAGAAAAGCATCAGGTATAGTTAAATTATTCTTATTATGCTTACAACGCTTGCCAATGAATTAGCTTTGGCAACAAATTTTCTGAATGCTTTTTTAGACAAACTTGGAAATTTTTTTGCAGTAGTTTTAGACATTTCCAAGGCATTTGATAAGGTATATCTTAATTTTATCAACAAGCTTCATTGTATCCATTTCTTAATCTTAACAATATTTTTTTTACAATATAAAATTTATAGTTAGAATTGATGGTTTTAACTTTAACCCCAAAATCATAAATGATTTACATTAATAAACTTTTTCACAGACTATTTTGACAAATATGTCAAAACGTCTTAAAATGTTTAGTTTAAAATTTGTAGCTTTTATGAACAAAGATTTGAAAACAATATCTAAATGAGGTATTCTTAACATAATCAATTTTAACTCTAAAAAAAATCAATTTTTTAAAATATTAAAATCGAAACCCGAGGTATCATCAGTACCAAATATTAAACAAATCAACAAATCTATATCTAAATCTTCTTTAATTTGTCTTTTAGGGGTTATAATTTTACATAATTTCATCATGAGCTTTGAAAACATAAAAAAAAAATTAATTGATATAAAAAGTTTTTTATTTCTGTTTAGCTGTTGCTTATATATAAAACTTATATTTGTCTTTGTATTAAATATTGTTCATATGTATAAGAAAAAGCATCTGAAACTACACTATCTTCTTTAAATTTTCATAAAAAACGAGCTATGTGGATCATTGCAGTCCCAAAATTGTTATTATATTCAAGGTCAATGTTTACACACTGCTTAAATTTAATCTTCAATATGATAGTTTCAGCAAGTGTGATTTCACTTGTCAAAATTCAAGTTTTTATATTGTTGTGAAATGTTAAGTAATTCTTAAATATTACAATTTGAAATAAAAAAATAAAAAAGAACTTTTTGTTCTTGGTTTCAATAAACATGCGTGGGAGTCTGTGCAACCGTCTTACTTTACTAGTAAAGAATAGAACCTTCTGGTAGAGGGATAGACTTGCTACTTTGATTCTTGCCGCTGCCTCCTTTAGAAACTATTTGGATGTAAATCTTGGAACAAACAGGAAATAGAATTCACTCAATTTTATTAGTAGCCATTTGCCATTAAAATATTTTAAACAGTTTGATATCAAAATTACATTAAATGCATGTAAACAATATTGTTGGGTAATAGTTACGCTTTTATATGTTAGTTTTGTGTTTTAATTTTATACAAAACAATTATAACCTTTACCTCAAATATCTTATATATAAAATAAATGTAAAACATTTGTAATTGTTGTTAATTGTTAATTTTTATCACTCTATTAATATTTATATCATTGTAGTTGTATGAAGTAGATCTTTATGTTTAATATATTTAGACGCAATGCAGTTTATTCTTAATAATTTATTTTTTTATTTATTTTCTTTTTAAACTTAATAATTTTTCTTTTTGAACCGTGCAAAAAATTCATCTTGAGTAACTTTTAGGGGTTAGTGAATTTCACTTCTAGATTTTCTTTAAAAGCTCTATCAGATGGAAATAAAAACTGACATACAAATGCGTAATTTTAAAGCACGCATTGTTCACGGTGTGGTTAAAGAATTCTTATTTTATTACTATATTATGTATATTTGTTGATACATTTTATCTTTTAAGCAAATACACAAGTCAATTCTACTTTTTTATTATTATTTATGAATAAATTGACTGTAATAATATAGCTTATTTTTATTTTTTATAAACCTTGCTATATTCATAATGATTGAAATTATTTTTTTATAAAAAATTTTAGCAATACTTGTTAGTATAATTTGATATATAAAATAGTAAAATATACGTCTGTGACATAAAATAGATGCTTATGCGGCACAACGGCAAGTTGATATTTCCATATTTTTCAACACGTTCAGGCGCTTGGTTGCCAATCCAGTATATAGTATAACATCCTCGGCTTCCACAAAACCAGAACACATTTGTAATTTTGTTAGATACATTTTGTTATTCGGTGGTGTTGACAGTGTTGGCACTTGAAAGGGGCTTTATGCACTGTCAACAAAGGTGGTATGTGAGGGGAAAGGGGTAGGGACTGGGGCTTTGCGCTCTCTGTGACAGAACAGTGATAGAAAAGCATAATGTTCACCGTAAAATTATTACCTACGGAACTATCAAAAAGTGACACATAATATTTAATTCTGACATGTAACAGAAATTATTTATTTTATTTGTTCGTATACGTAATTAAATATAGAAAAGTAGTGTATTTGTACAATTTGCGGATTTGTTTACTTAAACTGAATTATGATCAATAATGCTGCAGTCTATCAGAGAAATTGAATTTAACAAATGTCGTGTTGGCGGCATATTCCTGTAAACTACACACACAAGTGTTAATAATGTTTCTACACAACTTAGTTTGTAAGTATACTGAGCGTGTTACCGTTTTTATTAAATATCTATAAATACACGCATAAAATGTGTACAAATTAGTTCAGAAGACCTGCATAGTTTTGAAATAATGAGTACTTGGTTGATTTTGCATGAATTGCTTATTTATTATTATTAAAATATTTATTACAAAATGCCATTTTGTTTAACTAAGTGCGGAAAATAACATCACTAAATTTCCTTAAATGCAAATTTCAAGCCCATGTTCAAAACTTGCTCATAACATTTTACAACAGTTCTTGATTAGTTCACGGCAAATGGCATTTTAATTTTTTTTTAGTTTTTGGGTCTCATCTTCAACAAGAGATTTTGGAAAGTATACAAAAAAATTACAAGGAGAACAAAGTGGCCAAAGCACATTGTTAAAACGTAAAATTATTTTCTACCAAAAATTGCCCCAAAAAAATTTTAATTAATGTTTTTTGCTTTTGATGCCGTATGTAACAGTTTATAATAACACATTAAACATTATAACATTTTATTATTTTTTAACACAAATAAAAATTGTATTTTTTATTACGTTAAAGTTTAATAAAGGGATTTCTAAGATTTAGTTAGAGCAAGCAGATTTGTTGCCGTCAACATAATATATTTTTTGTTTTGATTATTGTTTTAAAGTTTAATATTAGAATATAATTTATTATATATGAAGTTTAAATTAAAATAAGGATGCTAAAAAATTTCTAACGTGCACTTAACTGAATATAAAGTTGTAGCATACTTTATTAAACTTTTCTCTATACACTGATAAAACCGCTTATGCAACTTTTATAGGCCAAACTAATAAAAAATAATAAAAACAAAACCTCTAATAAAGTTTTTATATTAACTATTTTGAGCTTACAAGTTGCATTTTATGAATATTTTTTTGTATATTCTTTATACTTAAAATAAAATAAATTAAATTTCTGCTTATGTTTAAAATAAACTCGTTTTTCTTGTCTTATTTATAATATGGTTACTGCAAAAGCTGAAACAACCTGTCCTGGTGTTCCGGTAAATTGCCTTACTTTCTAGTGGAAGAGATACGGGCAACGGTATACTATTCTAGATGGCAAAAGTTGGTAATATTATTAGTGATACTGGCATGACTGAAATAGTGCAAGCTTACTGCACACGATAAGATTAAAATGGTTGCATTTGTGATGTATTGGTTAAATTGTGTCAACATCGAACAACGGTATATTATACTACAAGACTAAAGTCGGTAGTATTATAAGTGATTGCAACCTTACCGTTAACAGAAAATACTGTATGAGGGCGGGTACAATCAGGCTAGTACCTTTATCTACTTTTTTAGTTGAATACTCCAAAAACACAAGTTTTTGGTCATGATTGAATGATATCATTAAATTTGTGGAACAAAACTTTGCCACTTCCACTAACCAATTTAATTAACTAATAATTTTTTTTATGTTTAACTTTTGCATATATAGAAAGCTTAAATTTTTTTATTGAATTTTCTTTCCAAGTATGGGATATCTCTTTTAAATTTGATTAAACATTTTTTTTGGATAATTCCGATCCAAAATTGACCAAAGATGCCTATTAATGCATTTTTTTAAAATATGTCTATGGACATTATTTAAACAAAATACAAGTTACATTGCCGTCATCTAAACAAATCTTTATTCTTTATTTATAGTACAAGGCTTGCTAGTAACAAATATTCACTAACAGTTTAGAGATGTAGGACCAACATTTTTAAGAGAGATCTTTTTAACCGTACTATCAACATATGGAATAAATTCAGTATTTTCCGAGACTTATAAGCCGCAAATATTTATAGTTGATGTTCACAGAGTGTTTAAAACTAGTCTTTAATGTGATAGTTTCAAAAAGTGTGGTTTTGCTCGTTGATATTTAAAGGTATTTGTATGTCGTACGCCTTTAAGTGCATGCAAAAAATAATATATATATGTATATATATATATGATACATTAACTACAACAATAATAACAAATAAAATTACACTATATTTACACTCATTTGCTTAATGTTTTTATAATTTAATGCATATAATACACTGCTTATACTTTTTTTAATCAATTTTGCATTTTTTTTTTAATTCTACACATAGATTTTGAAAGAAAGCCGATTTTAATGTAGAATCTGCTTTTTTAGGTACTCTAGCAGATCTCAAATACCTGATACTATTAAATTTTGTTTGTATTTATGGCAGTTCTACATTTATTAGTGTAATTTCTAAACAAATCTACAAATTTTTTGACGTTTGTTATTTGTTTTTTATTTTATTTTATCCATAGATATGACACACTCTTTATAATTGATTTTATCGGTTCATTTTTAAGTTACATTTACAATTAGCAACACTATATCTTCTTGGATATTTTTAGTACAGTTCTTAAAAAAAAACAAATTAAAGTAAAAAAATAGAATTTAAATTTTTTTAATGAACTTAACTTAAACTTGAAGATTTTTTTAGATTAGAAAATTTACAGATTGACTTATAAATAAAAATATTTATATAAAGCTTTGTTTTATTTAAAATTTAGTTGTAGCTTGTTGCTCAGTTAAAATTTAGAAATGCTATAGTACTAAAATTATTTTGTTTTACCAAATGTTAAGTAACACCAAATATACATGTATATGGTATACTGATATACAATCAAAAAACTAGAAATATTTACATTTGAAAATCTTAACAATTTTAACTGTTTGTTGCTTTACAAATTTTTAATTTATATAATTTATATGATTATGTCTTGAAAAGCATTGACATTTGTGGCGTTTTAAATTTTATTATTATTTTAAAAAATCAACATTACTTTGATTAATATTTTATAAGCAAAAATGTTTTCTGTAGAAACGATATATAAAACAATATTTTTTAAATTATTCTAAATAGTGTAGTCAGATACATAAACCATCACTGTGATATCATATAAATATTCAATTATTTGATATATAAATTTATTTGTTTTACGCGGTTTCGGTATTTAAGGCCAATGCTTGTGTTGTCACCCCACGGAACCCTCTGAATAATCATGAACCTAAGTTAACATTCTTTCTAAATATTGCCATAATTCTCGGCATACTTGTCGGAAAGATCAATATTTTACTATATATTGTCGCCCCAATTAAATTTAGGTGTCTATCTGCTTTGTCAAATACAACATAAACATAAAGTTTTTATTTGATCAAATGTTTGTTACTTAATATTATCAAAAGATTTACAAATTTTTTGGTTTATTTTTTAATTTTGTATATTATTTGAAATTTTATTTATAATACAATTTGCAATAAGATTTCAGATAAATTATTGTGTTTATTTGCAACATAATTGTACTTTTTGTTTTAAAATTTACATTTTAATTGATTTGAAACATCTTATTGAAAAAATAAATCAACGTATTTTATACTCTATTGATTTTAAGTTAGTGTGAATATGAGTGATGCCTAATGAAAAATAATTTGTGTTTATAAATTTGTTTGTTGATAAAATCATGAATTTAGAGGCTGTCACAGCGGTAAAGAAGTGTACAAATATTGTACAGTAGCATGAGAGCCAAGTTAGCACTAATCCGACAAACTCACTCTGACGGTTTTCATATCTTATCATATCTGTTTTCACATCGTGTGATTTAACATGATGCTTAAACTTCTTTTTAGTATACAATATGATTGTTTATTATATTTATACTACTGCGAGAATAAGATAAATTTTCAGGATTCACATAACACTTTCGCATTTGCTCTTTTGTTTTAAATTTTATTAGAAAAAGAATGTAGCACATACAGTTGTCAAGAAAGTTTTTATTTAGTAAAATATAATGTGACAATGTGTCATACCTAAAGGCTTATATTACTTGTTTTTCCAAACGTTAATTTAGTACTTCATGTTGATTGCAAATTAAAACTAACTAAATTTATCTTTTTGAAACAATTGTTGTTAACACTCTTCAACCATATATGACCTTACTAAATACAAGCCATTTATTTTGAAACAACAATGAATTGTGTTTTTTTAATAATGAGAGGTACGGACATATAATTTAATAACTTATTTTTAGTTTCACTCAAAAAATTTGAGATTTTGCTATTGTTTATCAATTAGTTAATTCACGTTAACGTCCCACTTGGTTTTTAAGGTTTTAAATCAAATATTTGCTTTTAACACGTGTCATTGTTTTTACAGAAAGTTGCTGACAGTCTAAAAACCGTTACGCGTCATCACAACACAATTTAACATATCAACACAATCTTTACAGTTAAATTGATTCAATTTAACACACACATTAAATCCAGTTATTTAATGGGACAAAATACTTATTTAGTAGCATTATCATAATTTTTTTGTGTAATTTTTTTGTTTTTGTTTGGTGATTTATTATTTCAAATATTGGCAATTATTATGGCAAATCTTACTTTATCACTTTTGTTTTGTTTGTAGCTACAGTATTCAAATTTTATAGTATTTGGATCTTTGGACGCAAAATTTGCCGTATTGAAGTCTGCAAAAGCTCAAGCTTTGATGCACGGCGAGGAATCGACTGCCTCGGGTTCTGTTGTACATTTTCACGGACCGGATGTTCTTCGCTGATCTTGCGTTTCTTGAACGTACAAGTGTTAGCTGATTATTTACCAAACTTGTCGTTTTAAATTTGGCCTCCAAACGTTGAAGAGTCGACTGTGAAAGGCCACCACGTCTGCCAAAAACAATTTGGCCCCCACGGGCCTCCAAAACCTACGTCCCACAAATATTTTTTTTTTATTAAAACTTTTTGCATGCAAGTCAAGCTTGGCCAAGGGCGCATCTTTAAATATCTTAAAACTGCTAGTTTTTAAGTGCGGTTTAATTTATTTAAATTAGTTTTTTTTTTCTGAAAAACTTTTTTTACGCTTGTATTGTAAATTAGAACATACATTGCGGCTCAGGGCAGTATAATCTTCTGTAATCCCCTTTCAAAAAAAAGTATACAAATTTTCAATTTTTTATTTATAATGTTTTGTTTGATTTTAAAATACATTTTAAAATTACATAGTTTTTAAAAATTGTATTGTTAGTTGCTAGAACTACATACATATCAGTTTATGTTTTTTAAATTTTTATTAATTTCTACTATCAACAATTGATTTAGTTCTTTGGTTAAAAACGGCTCTACTTGATGTGACAAGGATTTTTTAAAGCTCAGAAATTGCAATTTTGTGTATTATCATGAACTTTTAATAAAAATTGTATATGTTACGAGACATGTTTAAAGTAGCGTTACTGTATTCTAATCATTCATTATGGTCTTTCGGTAAAAGTTAAAAGTAAAACTTACGCGTCTGATCTACATAAATCTTTATAAACTAAATAAAATAATTGATGGGTCCAGGAAGGCGGGAGCCGGTAGTTGTTTGTAGCGGTATTTATTTCAACTGTAAGTAAACAATGACATGTTAAAGTTTTGCTACCGATTTGCAAAGCAAAATTAATTTGGAGGGAACGTACAAATGTAGCAGAACAAATAATTGCCTTCCTAAACGCACCTACTTAATAGCAGCAAAACAAAAACAAACGACTCAACAAACCGTGGCGTAATTTGGGCTTTTGTTTACTTTTATTTTTCTATAAAAAAAAGCAAAGTAGAACTTAAAACATAGTCTTAAACAAGACGACGGCATTGATCTATTTCTTTGAAATGAAACTAGTTTAGCCATTTTTTCGTGCCTTTAAACTTTTGCACGTAACTACAAAACCAACAAAATTGGTTAGGTTAGGTTAAGTTAGGTTTGCGAAAAAAAAATCAAATGTGGTGTCGGTGATTAGACTTAGTAGCAAAAATAAACCAACGTTAAACTAATTAATTAATAATAATAATAATAGGTGTTAAGGTATCAGACACACCAAGCCTCAAAGAAGACATCCTACGCTCTGCATCATTTTGTTGGTCATTAAGTTTTGGCCACTTTGACTGGTGCTTAATATAATACCAGTATAATATAACATGAAAAACAAATTTAATCTAAAATACTTGGAATATTTCTGCTTATTTATAAAACATTAATTTTTTAATGTCCTGACTTATAGTAAAGGGTGATTTATTAGAGGTTTGTTTTTTGACCTGGCAACACTATTATTGACTGCTCATTTCTGTTCAGTATGTTTTGCCATTTTATCACAAATAGACTTACGCTAGATCAACGCTTGCAAATTGTGCAAATTTACTTCAAAATTCGTAGTTTAGTTTTCAAAACTTACCGTGCACTACGTCCATTTTACGGTCGACATAATCGTCCATTAAAGCAAACTATTCGGAAAACTATGGATCGTTTTTGCACTACGTATAGTAGGACTTGATAATGTGCATCCGTGGTACAATGCGCACCAAAGAAGTTGTTGCAGCTGTAAAGCGTAGTGTAGAAGAAAACCAGAATGAGTTGATTTGCCATTGTGAATAGCAATTGGAGCTGTGTCCATCTATTTTATGGAATATCTTGCAAAAAGACTTCGGTTTACGAGCTTACAAGATACAACTCGTGCAAGAACTAAAACCGCGTGACCATTATATGCGTCGTACGTTTGGACAAACAAACAAAATTGCCGGATTTGAAGCAAGAAAAATCTGGAAACCAATATTGATACGCCGTTAAAACACATTGTTTGGGGTGTTTTATGGACTGGTGGAATTATTGGTCCATATTTTTTTAAAGATAATGCCGGCCAATGATTATGACTTTTTTGTTTCTTAGTTGAATGGCTTCAATGTAAAGGAGATTTGGTTTTAACAAAACAACGGAAGATGCCACACAGCAACACACAACACAATCAATTTATTGCTGGAAACATTTGTTGACCGCATAATTTTGCGTAACAAACCCGGGAATTGGCCTTCACGGTCGTGTGATTTCACACCTATAGACTACTGGGTATGTGAAGTTGCTAGTGTACGCTAATAAACCAACAACGTCAGATCAGCGGGAAGTTAATTTTATCCACTGATTGTTGGATTAACACCCCGCGTTGAGAATGCTATTTTTATTTGGTCGTATGTAGCATCTCATTTATTTTCTGGTAGTTGGCGTCTAAGCGTTTTAAACAACCAAGTTGTTGATTTGATAAGATCTTTTTAAGTTTTTTGTAGTTTTTTTGAACGTTTTTATAAGACATTCAGTTTTATTGGTGATTTGAGTTGTTTGCTGTTTGAAAGATTTTTTTGTGGCCGCTTTGAATTGTTTGAGTTTGTAACACCACCAGGGTATGGTACTATTGGAACCAGACAGCGACTTAAGTAGGCAGTTGTATGCTTGTGTTAAAATTGTTTCTCATCTTATTTATGTAGGTTTTAATGTTTGAGTTCACATAAAACTCTATGGGCACATAAACGATGCAGTAAACTGTTTTAATATATTTTATTTTGTGTGTATACTCTAAGTTAAATTTTATTTATCTGTAATCTGTAATTACTAAAACTGAAGTAAATACATGCCAATTCTAGATTTTGCTTGAATAACCTTTAGTCTATTACAGTCTGGCTGCGATATGTAAGAAACGTTATTGCATTGATTTAATATTTCTAGGTTAGTACTAATTTAAAAAAACCGTTGTGAAAGTTTGCATCACATCCGATGACAAGGTTTATGTTGCCACTTATGCAATACTGTACTAACTTCTTCATACCTGAGATTAGAAGTGGTGTATTGTGAGCTAGATATGCTGACGCTACAAAGGTGTATAAGAAGTTGCTTAGGTGTGTAAATGCACGTCTTTAGCTTTCCGTTTTATAATTACGGTGTTAGCACACAACCCTGCCGCCCTTAACTGCCGTATGTGAATAACAATCTGTTACAGCCCAACTTCAAGCATGCTACATAAGTTAATTGCCTTGATGATATCAATGTCAATGTATTTTGTATTACACACCTTTAACCCATTATGTCTATGTAATTAAACTCAGACAGTTAATTTACACCTCTAAAAGTTTTTTAGTTATTGTGTAAATCTATTTTTCTTGGAACATGTAAAGTATAGATTTATCAATAGTTTCTATCAACAAATATTATAACAATCTGTAACAAATCTATTAATCACTTACTAAATATCAAATAACAATGTACATTGACATAAATACAATAAAGATTATTATATAATGTTATTATATTATTTGCGTTCAGCTAAAGCAAGTAATTTATATTATACAAACATGCCGGTAAATACTGCAAATGAATCAAATTTAATTAACAATATCCATTCTCTAATTAACTACAGGAAAACTGCACAAATGAAAACCTTTAATTAATTAAAAAAAGGCAACTCACGCCAATTGAGAATTTGACCTTAATTAAAATTGCAATAATAAAATACAGAACAAATTGCCAAAACTGATTAGTGAGCCCAAAAAATAGACACGCCTCAAAAGCTGTCACATAAAATGTACAATTACGAAATGAATATCAATTATGTTTCCGCGGCTTTGTAATTTGTTACACCCAGCGCATATTTCATTAGAAAGAAAATTACCGATTCCGTTTATAAATACGCAAAAGCATAGCTTTGAGTTTGATAGTATTTATTGACAACGCATTAATATTATCATAATATTGGGGAAAAATATAAAACAGATTTGCATTAGTTGTATTTTATTAAAGTACTTTGTTTATATTTTTTTTTTCTTTAACTAGTTTTGACCATATATACGTACGCTGACAATGTTTGTGGAAATTTAAACAATCTATGCCTCAGTTGATAATAGATAATAGATGTATTTTAAGAATTTATTACTAAACAATTATCTTGAGATTATATATCCTATGAACTAATATACTATTTATGTTTAGAGAAATGCTTTCTTTTTTTTTACAGTATTTTTTTTTCTAAACAATTTTCCATGCCACTTATAAAAATGTACGATTACTTGGGAAATATTATGCAACTTCTCTTTGTGCATTGTCAGCTTTGTTTTGCATTTGTAAAGCGTTGTTTTCAATATACAATTGACATTCAGCTAAACAAATAGCCAATTTATGGAATCAATAGGTTGCTATGGTAACTAGAAGTATATTCAAGTATGTAGTGCGAATTATCATGTACAATAATGAAAATTAAAATTAATTATGTAAAATATTATTTTTAATAATAATGCAATATTATTTAAAATAATTATATGTATTAAAAACAATAAATTACAGTACATTTTAATTAAAAAATAAAAATTATTAGTTTAAAAACTTTAGATACGTTAGAATGTATGTAAATACTATAAAATAGTAATAATATATTTTTATTTCATAATACATCAAAAAACTTTATGGCTTATTCTTCAAATAGTAACTATCTTACAAGTTTATAAAAACATATATTATACTAGAGTGGGCTTAAGTAATTAAATAAATTCTTTATCTCAGGGTAATTTTATTGTAACATATATACATTCATCATTCTTAAAATATATAATCTTTAAAAAAAATTAATTTAAACATACCTAGGCACAACTACTGAAGCCACGAAGCCGCAAAACTATTATTTTTAGATTGAGGCTATGTAACAATGGCCGTAGTTGAACTTCTTTCCCAACCTGTATGCAAATTTCATTTTTAGACACATGCGCGACGGGAACTCAATAGATCACCGGAAACACGCGCAAGAAACGCGGCCGAATAGAAACAAGCGCGTGTACAAGTAAATTAACATAAGGCCGGAGTTAAAGCATATCTGTTCATTTGCAAAACGCGAAATTATAATGCTATATAAAACTATTCGCTTTTTTGTTGTGATTACTAGTTGCAACAGGAATAGTACGTTTTCAAATGCTTGGCATGGAAGATACCCCGTTCTACATCAATATCGGGTAGCGTCAGAATATATGTTTTTTGTATATGATTGCAAAAACATTGCAATCATATACGGGCTTTAAACAAAAGAAGAAACTTTTTGGTTTCTTGTGCCAAAAAGGAAAAGACTGGGTTTGCTTTCAATAATAAGCTTTTTTTGTACTTGCCTGTGTTTTTTAGCGTTGACGGGCATAAAATAATTTTACGTGGTTATCAAACTGCTGATCTAGGAATAGATCTAACTACACTTTAATTGACAAATTTGGTAACATTCTAAAATGCAGTTTGTTGACACTAAAACCGGCAGAATACTGCAAAATACTATTTTACACAGTGGTAAAAAATGGTATTTCTTAGGCACAATCTTTATGCACCTGGATTTTCTTAATCGGCATTAATAGTCTTCTTAGGCTGATATACCAAAAATCTAAACTAACTAATTTAGCAAACAAAAGAAATACCGGTTGCAAAAAATGTTTCTGTAAAAAAATACGTCAAAGAGCCTAAGTAAATTGCGTAATTGGTGAAGCCTACTAATTTACTGTATACGTCTATCACGTCTATGGCTAAAAACAAACTACAGTAACTCCCGCGGTAGAACGCGGCAAGGAGGAGTACAAATCGACTGCGACTAAAGCATTGAGAGTTTTTGGCAAAATTGCTTCAAAAACTGGCTGCGGAAGTCTAGACTGTTTTATTTTTTGTCAGAAATCTCTTAATTTCAACATACGTTTAACGAAAAAAAAACATACGAGGCCAATAAAGGTCAAGATGGAGCACACACCAGGTTTTATGTACATTAAAGTGGCCATAAAAAGTGTAGTAAAGAATAATAAAAACCTTTACTTAAAAAGCAGGTACGTACAAAACGGCTTCCTCTTTACACCGTACATATAAAAGATTATTGCTTAACGTATAACGGGACGGTGTTACTCTAGCAAGTACTGGCAGAAAGAACTTACTAGTCTATTTGTTAAGCAGGTAGCAGCTGAGTTACCAAAGATGCGGTGTTTGGCAGTTTTCCACAACTGCTAATAGAAAATTCTTAACTTATAGGGGCGGACAGGCGCGTAGGGCGGTTGAACAAAAGTAAGTGCAACAAGACTTTCTTTTTCTAGTAGAAAAACACTCTATCCTTTTAATACGCTTTTTTTGGCTACAGCGTACCGAGTAGTATAAAATTTTACCCAAACCTACGTCACTTGCGTCAGTTTAAACATAAAACGGGAGGTCACTACAAGGATGACAAAGGAGCTTTTAATTTGTTTTTGCAGTAATTGCGTTAGTGGGACTGCAAGAGTAGAAAATGCTTTTATCAAAGTTGGCAAGTCTTAAAACGCTTGTAGTTGCCGAGTATTAGCGGGCAGAAGAAAATTGGTAAGAGCTTGTGAGCGCAACAGATTAGAATGCAAATTCTTTGAGGTTAGTATCTAGCTAAGGAATGAAAAGCTGAGACAAAAAATGGCTTTTTCAATTTAATGATATTTATGTAGTTTAAATGAGCTTCTAAGCATTGCGAGGTTACCAGCAGGTTATTTACAAATGCGTGCACAAAGTGTTTAAAACATGCAGCGCGTAAAATTAGTAACTGCTGTTTTTAAACCAAAGGACAATACGTTAAAATGATACAAACGCGTTCTTACCCAAAATCCGGTATACTGACAATATTCATTTTTAATTGGGACTTGCGAGTAGGAACACCGCAAATCTAAAGTAAACATAAATTTAGTCTAGTAAGGTTGCGCATGATATCCTCTATAGGTCTGAGCATTTAGGCATAATCTAACAATACCATCTTGTTTTAGGGTTGTTATCAAAAGGCTAGCAGATAAAGTGTTAGAGCGTTTTATTGTTTTCCGTTTTTCTATTTGTTCAGTTCTTTTTAAACTATTGCCCGGTGAGCAAGGAGAGTTGGATACTGTTTAACTTCAAACGCTCGCGCGTTGGTTAGTTTAATAATGTTTTTATAAGTGTGTGTAAGTCCCGGCTTGTTTGTCTTCTTTGGTATATGGACAAACCTGTGGCTGGCAGTTTAAAAAACATTGTTGCAACAATACTGATGCAGACGGGGCGGGGCGTATTTGTAAAAAGGTTTTATAATAAGTACATCAATGTACCCAATTTGGAGCACATGGTCATGGAAATTAATTACAATTTTGTGTTTGTAAATAATTTCTGATCTTAAAATAATAGTATATACTAACTCCAATACTACTAAAAACTTGCATTTCCCTAAAAGTTAATTAAGAAAAACTTTAACAACATATGGTAAAATACCTTGTATCTACTCAAAAGTTTTAGAAAGCATGGAAGTTATGTCACTGCCGGTATTAATTAGCGCAGGGAATTTAAAATTGGCAGTTTTAAGCAGTACCACCGGCGAGCTTTGATAAACCTCTGAATAAGTAAAATTGCATTCATCCATAAAAAAATTCTCCGAGGGATTTTGGTTTTGATATGGGTTGGCTTTTTGTAACAAACCAAATTCCCGGTTTAGGACGTTGAGGAAAAAAAATTTTCAACAACTGATGTGATTCTTCTATGTCTTCCAAACTGTTTATGTCAATATCGTTTGTTAAGGTGTTTGGAGATTATTTTCTATTTTTGTTTCTTCTAGTGCTAAGTTAGTCACGCCACGGCTAGTTTGTGGGTGTGTTTTAAACCGGAGCTTTGATGTATAATTTCTCGGATATCCACAAGTGGTTTTTTTAAACCAAAAAAGCGGTGCTATATATGGTCTAAAGGTGTTCTTTTTGGAAGTATCACTACTTAACAAATATTTTGCGAGGCATAAACGCAAGAGCAATTTATTAAAAAAGTACTAAGCAGTTGTTGCAAGTAAAAATGGCAAATTTAGCGCAAACAGTTTAAAAAATATGTAGTAAATGCTCCCTTTGCGGTTGTAAAGAGTGATACTGTTAGAGGTACTTTGAAAAAAAAAAAAAAAAACAAAAAAATTATTTTTATCGGGTAATCTTTATAACCATGCAAAAAAACTATTTTTCACATTTGTTTTTTAAAAAATATTTTTTTCACATGTTGGTTGTAACTACGGCTAACATGTTTCATTCCGAAGTTCTAATTTTTAATGACGCGTTTAAGCATTTTGAGTGGTATTTGGCAAATGACGGAAGTAATGTAGGTCTCTAATTTCCTAATTGTAGTCGTCTTATCCATATAGACTTTAGACTATACGCAGTGCCAAAAGAAAAAATCTAGAGGTAAAATATTACATGATCTAGGCGGCCAATTCACTGGCCTGAAATTAACTGTTCACGCAATAAAATCATGGTTTCACGGGCTATGTAGCAAGTAGCGCCCGTTTTATTAAAATCAAATGTCGTCAAGAATACTTGTTTCAATTTTAAGCAGCAAATAGTCTGTTATTATTGTGCAATAACGGGCGCCATACACAATTACGTTCCGGCCGGCCTTATTTTTAAAGAAATGTTTAACCAGCCATAAACCACACCAAACAGTTGTTTTGTTTGTATATATTGGCAGCTTTTAAATCTCTTCTGGTTGCTCTTTAGTTTAAGTGCGGCAATTTTTGTCTATTGGCGTAGCCATTAAGCCAGATATGGGTCTCATTGCTAAACAAAATTTTGGTCAAAAACAGTAGATCTTCTTAAAGCTTTTAAAGAACACAAAGCCTAAAACAGTGACAATTTGGAAGGTTGGCTGCCAAATGAATTCATTACGGTCATTGCGTACATTACAGTGCTGGATGTGGTCTATTTGGTCGCGTATTATCTAATAATTATTATTGGTTTTTTTTTTTTTGGTACAGCAAATTGTAAGTTTGGTAGGCCAATTATGTAAACCTTAAGTAGCTCTAAGCGTACAAAACACTATCCTCATCGAGCGCTGATTTTCGTATTGCAGCTAAATAATTTGCAGACGCTGTGCCGGGTTGATTCTTTTTATGATAAAATGTCAAACATAACTGAGCAAAAATACCATAACAGTTTGACGCTTTATACACTTTATCTAACATAAAACTCTTACTGAAAAAAGTACTTTTAAACAAATCACTCATTATAACCCCATTATCCATTATCAATATATGAAGTATTAGCTAACAAGTTAGAATCACATGTAGTGTTAAATGACAATTTTATTATAACTGAAGTTTTTAATATACCTTCATTTCCATCAGTTTATTGTTCAGAGTCTAATGTCATCTCAAATTTTAATTACTTAAATAGGTCTGTGCAATTTAATGACATTAGAAACCTAAATAATAAATTACTTGATTTGATTATTGGTTCTCATAGTATTAAATGCACAGTCAGCCATACCACACATCCGTTAGTAAGGAAAGATGAACATCATCCTGCTCTTGAAATATGTTGCACTTACTTGGACAACGTACTTATACAACCTTCAATATCTAATGCTGTAGTATATAATTATGAAAAAGCTGAATGACTACCCCAGACTTTACAAAATGATTCAATCAAAAATCTGAAATTCTGTAGTTAATTGTAGTGAAACAAACTTGGCATGTATAATGTTTTATGAAATTAATAATAACTTTATTAACTTAACCGGTCAACTTTGTTGATCTTAACGGAATAAATTCTAGGACATTTATACCTACTAGTGGGGTTCCTTGGGGCTCAAATTTAGGTCTTTTGCTTTTTTTAATGTTTGTCAACAATACTTCAGACTGTTAATTCGGAATGTCATATTTACGCTGACGATTTAAAAATGTTTAGCATAATACAAACTATTGATGATTGTACGCAATTACAAAATTACTTAAATGCACTATTACTCTGAGCAACAAATAATAAGCTTAATTTAAATACTGATAAGTGTAAAGTAATGCAATATAGTATATAAGGCGGACTAATATACTATATATGTATTTAATAAATGGTTCTCCACTTGAGCATGTTGAATTAATTAAGGGTTTAAGTGTTTACTTTTATCCTAAACTAACATTTAAACAGAATATAATAAAAATTACTAAAGAAGACATTAGGTTTTACTTTACGAAATACAAAACCATTCGCTGATACGACGTCATTATTAAATTTTTATAAATCGTTTATAAGAAGCAAGCTGGAATAATGCTCTATAGTCTGGCATCCATCAGCTAAACTATACATGAATGAAATAGAAAAAATGCAAAGAGTTTAATCTACCAGCTTTGCAATCTAGACAAATTATTGCCCAAATATTTTTTGTATACAAATTAATAAATGGACAAGGGGTTAACAACTTGCGTAATCAGTGTACAAAATAATAATAATCATTACAGAATCAAATAATAATTACGTAATACTCGTAATCATTACATAATCAAGTAATCATTATATAATCACAAAATAATTTTATAATCACATAATCCAGGGGTAGCCAACCCGCGGCCCGCCCAGAACATTTAACATATAACACTTTTACAAAATATATTTATGTAATAATGGCCATAGTACTGAAAACCAATTTATTTAAAAAAAAAAACATTATTTGAGCATCCATATATTCAAAAATTAACTGTAGAAATTATGACAACAAATTAACTTTGTTTTTAAAATAATATTTTTTCGCATATATGACAGATATGTGTGTCGGACTGTATTATTTTATAATTTCTTTATTCTTTTTTATTAAGGTTGTCTATTTTGAACCATTTTCAATATCTTTCTCCACTCTATTCTTTTTTTTGCTGCTTTGTGAGCCTGTTCAGACCTGCTCTTTGTTTTTTCCCTGTGTTCCCAATTTATGTATTTTTTTGTTATTCTGGTTCTATCCAGTCTGTGTATGTGTCCTAGCTTTTCTAGCTGTCTCTCCTCTATTAATGTTTCTATAGGATTAATTTTTAGTTTATTTTTTACTTCCGAGTTTTTCAATTAATCTTGTTTCGTTATTTCTTTAATTATCATTAGAAATCTCATGTTCATTTCATTAATTTTGCTTTCATTTGTTTCTGTTGTTGTCCAAGATTCCTTCGAGTATATTAAGGGTGGCCTTACTAACTTATGTATTTCTGTTTTTATTGTCTTTGTTATTTCTGTTTTAACCAAGAATTGTCTTTTGAGTGCATTAAATATTCTTTCTTCTTTTTCAGTTTTTACACCTATTTTCATGTCTATATTTTTTGTTTCTTTTAGTATTGTACCAAGGTAGTCATATTTTACTTGTTCAATTATTTGTCAATCTAATTCTATCTTGTGCCTCTTAGGTTTTGTCGCTACTACTATTGTCTTTGTTTTGCTTGTGTTTATTTCTATGCTTATTTTTTTTTTTAGTTTTTCTTCGTATATTCTTTTGTTTCTTTTCTTTGTCTGCTATTAATATCATGTCATCCACAAACATTAGGATTTAAATACCAATTTGTTCCATTTTTCTGTATCCAATCCTCGTGTCTTTGGCTCTTTTTTGCCTTTTTTTATAGCCTTGTCTATTAATGTTGCAAAGAGTATAGGGCTTAGAGTTTGCAGAACAGTTAAATTATATTCTGTTTCAATTTTTTACTTCAAAAAAATGTCTATAGTGAGTCTAAATGTAATATATGGATATATAATTTTATATGCGGCCCGCGGAGTTATAAAGCATTTCCAAAGTGGCCCGCAAGATCATTTGGACTAGCCATCCTTGACGTAATCATAACATAATCTTGTAATAAATAGTGTAATCAAATATTAAAACAAGCGTATTCTAATAATCAAATATTAATAACGCGTATTCAAGTAATCATATGTTGAGAACGCGTATTCAAGTAATCAAATATTGACTACGAGTGTTCAAACAATCAAATGCTGAGTACATAATCAAATATTGGTTTCAAGGAGTCATATATATTCGCATGGTAAATTCAGTCGTGTCCAATCTGTATCTAATTGTGCCGCTAGAGATTTATTCACAGACAATTTTACAGGTGTTTTTTATGTGAAGACACCAACAAACATCACCAACAAAACTAAATTGACTACAAATGAATTTACTTGATTATTAATTATAAAAAAAATAAAAAATACACCATTCGATAGCTGTTGAAATTTCTGATCCGGTGATATATGACATGTATAGTTAAAATTTTTGATCAATAATTACCGAGCAAATGCATTTATAGTCAACCTAGTTCTGTTTGTGGGGTTTGTGGGTGTCTTCACATCGGTCCCTTGGCATGTGTGTGTGTGTGCAGTTATTTATTTATTTTATTAAAATAAATACCTACTTCATTCGAATATAATTATTCACTGTTACAAGTTTTATTATAATTTATTATTATTTTTGTTGAAAAGATTTTTTTATGTTAGTTTTCTTTTATTTTTTATATAATAAGTCACATTTGTATTCTTGGTGGTAGATTTTTTCTAATCTACAGAACACATTAATACACATTGAGTTAGTTATATTTTTAGTTTATGTTTCTTATTATCTATAAGAAATTGTAGTAAATACTTTATTGAAGATTATTATAAAACATAAGTATTATAATAATATATTAACATTAAATAATCACGTAATCATTGCGTATTTATTAAATAATTACGTAATCATTGCGTATTTATTAAATAATTACGTAATCATTGTGTATTCATTAAATAATCACGTAGCTAATGCATAATCATAATCATAATCATAATCATGTAATTATTACATAATTACGTAATCATTAAATAACTACGTAATAATTACGCGTATTTATAATCAGGTGTACATTTTTTTACTTAGTTGTTAACCTCTCGTAAATGGACAAATTAATGACAAAAACTTGCTATTAAAACTCAATTTCATTGTGCTCAGTGTAGGTTTTAATAATAAACAACCGTTGTAGTTGGTTATTTATTGAATATACAATTAGATGATGTATAGAAAATACTCGGTACATGTGCACACTTATGTTACTTTTACAGCTACTTCTTAACGACTATCTTACCACTTCTCTAGCGTTCTGTATTACCGACGCACCCACGTGACTTCTAGTGACATTCACTGCTAACATAACTACAGCCAACTTAAACTTGGTTATACATAAAATTCCCCAACTGTAGATGTTTGATATTACATTTAACACTCAGAACAAATAGATGATCTAAAACTGTTTTTTTATATAGACTGTGCTATAACTAACTATCATCTAGGATCTCCTATTTTGTCAATGTGCACTTATGTAAACACGTATTACAATGATATTGATATGTTTAACACATCAAGTAGTAGGTTAGCAGAATCATTGTTAAATATTATTATACATTAAGCTGTATATGTATTTTTTTTATTTTTTATTTAATTTTTTTTTTGTTTTTGTTTTTGTTTTTGTTTTTGTTTTTGCACACTATATATAGATTGTTGTTTCTTTCTTTTCACTATTTTTGTTTATTTTACTAACACAATATGCATTTTCTGTTTGTTTGTTTAATAAATAAGCATTTACTTTTATTTATTAGAATATTGATTTGTTGCGTTATAATAATTATTATAGTTATATTTATAAATAAATATTTTGTTATAAATTGATTAACTTGTATTTGTTTTATTTTAATATTATCCAGTAAATAGTTTATTTTTGTAACTGTTATATAATAAATATTATTATTATTATTATTATTATTATTGTATTTATACGTAGACTCTGTTTTACATAATTAGGATTCACATCATAACCGCTTAGTGCTGGTATTTTTGTTGCGGGGGTAGTTGTAAATATACATTATTTTGAGGCGGTAGCAAACTTGGTAGTTGATATACTATACAATGGTGGGTACATTTTTGTTGAAGTCTGGTTATAATTATTATGAGCATCAAAATTAACAGGTTAAGATTGACTTATATCTAAATTTGGAATATAAGTCTCTATAGATAATAATGGCCAACGGGCAGCTTTAGGACCTGTACATATCTGACTTGTTGATATATCGGAGTTTTTGATTCAAATTTACATTGCTTAAATTCTAACTAATTAACTTTTCTGTATGACTACTTCCTGTATGTATATGTATTGAATCAGTCACTGACACATTCATACAATCAAAAGAGTTATTCAAATTACCAACTGATTGTTGGAGTTGGTCTGGTTTTTAAAGTGTTTCCCGGATTTGTAATTACAGGTTACATTATAAAAATTTAAAGACATTTTAATATTTTTTTATGTACAAAACTTTAAATAGGGTTTGTAGTTATTTGAAGAAATTTATTAATGTAGATTAAAAATAAAGTCGGAAAATCAGCTGAATTTTGAGAAATGACTACAGCTACTGCAAGATTTTTTCTATGTTTATCTAAAGTAAAATTTCTTGTGTCAGAAACTTTATTGTTAAACGTTTTAATTGATATCTATATTAAATACCTGAGATAAAGTTATTTTGTTTTAAAAACTTGACAATGTTGAAATTAATATAATTTGTTTTAATTTTGGAATATATCAGACAGTAATGCATTTAGTCTACAATTTTAAGAATTAGGCTTGATTTATTTTTTCAGTACCGAGCATTGTTATTGTTGCAAAAGTACTAAACAATCACTTAAAAAGTGCCAATTAGGCACGGTGCTATCGGAAAAGTGAATATAACCTAAACATTTAGTTAAATTATGACTATTAAGAGTTTTTTTTTTAATATACGTTATAAATATTCTATTCCGAAAGTCAGCGGCTATTTTTTTTAAATTTACTATTAATAGTAAGCAAAATGACCTTTTACTGGCGTAGTACGCAAAATAATGATTTAATAAACTGTATCAATAAAACTAAAATGAAAAAAAAAAATTACTTTATACTTTTACTAGAAACATAACTAATTGGTCTTATTATTAGAGTGCGGATTTATGGCATTTGCTTATATGTTAATATTAAACGCAGAGTAAAATCTTTTCGGATATATTCGTTTTATAAAAAATGCAACAGTTAGACACTACCTTTTTTTGGTTATTTTGCTTTATTTTGACATTTGTGCTTTAAATGCTTAGTTGCTGCTTTTTTTGGCGTTTTATTGTGCTTTTTTCTTGTTTTTTTGGCTTTTTGTAATTTTTTTAAACTGATTTAATTATTTATCTCTGTCTTATATTATGTTTTTTTGTCATGTTTTGTTTTTGATGTTTGTGTAAAAAGAACATATTTTAATTACATTTGAATTAACGCGCCCGCCCGTTCAGTAACTTTTAAAACATTGATTTAACCCGACCTAGTATTTAAAAGTTTAATCGAAGTTGTTATTAAAGATTTAGTAGAGTATAAGTTGCTACTAAACATTTTTAAATTTGCATCCATTACCTCAGTAGATGTTGAGAAAAGCGTATAATCTAACTATAAAAGCATTTTGTCAGAACAAAAACAAAACTTTATAATTACAAACTTGGTTTTAGCCAAAAATATTAACTAACTACAAACTTGGTAAATATATTAATGTTAATTGCTTCAGCAACTTAAGATTAGAATAAAATATTCATACAACTTATTATTTTCTTAAACATATGTATTACTTTTTTCTAAAGGTTAATTAAAATTGCATTGTCGTTTAATTTATACTACAACTCATCAAACAAACTTTTTTTCTGCTTTTATTAGTATTTTTGCTTTTTTTACATTTTTAATGCTTAAGACAGCTAAAAAACAAAAAAAAAGAAAGAGACAAACAAATAAAAGAAAAAGAAATTAATTGTGTTACTTTTTAAAGATTATAATTTATTATTTTGGGAAGTTATAAAAGTAATTTTTAAGGCCAAAAAGCAAGAAATAAACGTTTTATTAAACAAGATTGCAAAAAACATATATTTACCCATTTAAATGATATTTTGTATAAATCTATAGATAATATACCTATTAAAAAAACAGTAATCAGATATATACTTTTAATGCACAAGAATACAATTTTTATTCAAGCCTTTAACGACAAGTGTTCCATATCGTTATTCTGATATTCAAGCACTAGCACTTGCTTCTTACGTAAAAGTATCCCGTAAATGCCTTCCGGTAATCGGTTATATTATACTATAAGAATATATTTTTTATCTTACTTTATATTTTATAAATACATATTCAAAGGACTTCAGTAAAAACAGATATTAATAATAAATCTTCTGTCTGTATAATTGACAAATCAAATAAAACTGTCAATAACAAAACATATTGAGTTGAAAAATATTTGATTAAACAAACAGTTTTAATCAAATTTTTGTGATATAAATGTCAAGTTTACAAATGAAATAAAAAACGCTGTATTTGTTATGTATTTTATGTAAAATATTTTTTGTAGGTATGCTGAAAAGGATTATAATATATATAATCGTTTATTTCTTGCCTGTCGGCCTTGAAAATTCTACAACTTAACATAACATAACATTTACCATATAACTTAATTTACTACTAATATAATATATATAATCTTAACAACCCTAAGCCCTCGTTTTTAATTAATTATTCATTAATTCTGTTTCAATTTCCTTTCTTCTTTTCGTTACCGCCATCATCCATTTCATTCCTTTTCCATCTTCTTTCAGTACCTCATTTCTTCCTATTTGCTCTTCTCTCATCTCATTGCATTTTAACATGTGTTCTATGCTTTTCCTAACTTCTCCACACATTCTACACATTTTCTCTTCCTCTTCCAACCAAAATTTGCACACTTTCTCCTCATTTCCACATCTAAATCTTGCAATCATACGTTTTTCCATTTTTCCATAATTTTCATTTTTTAGGTACTTTGGTAGTTCATCTGTTATAATGTGTTCATAATTTGAATTGTACTTAGATTCATTTATCCGTGTTCTTCGCTTTTGCCCTTGTATATCTCTATCTCTCATCATAATTTCTTTCCACATACTTCTATCTATTTTTAATCTTTCTACTTCCACACTGGCATACCCAATCCTGTTAAAATATTTTTTTCTAAATGTTCCCATTTTTCCGCATTTTCCCTTCATTTTCTCCTTCAGACATTCTTGTAATATTTTACATTCATTCCTTTCTCTCACTCTTTCTTCATACCTCATTGCACGCTTTCCTGCTTCTACTCTTAATTTGTCTATTTTAACTTCTTCCATAACAATGTATGCTGGGGTCTCTTTGTTTACTCCTAATACCCATCTCCAGTATTTTGTTTGAATAACCTCTAACTTTTCTTGCTCTTTCCATCCCCAAATTTCTGCTCCGTACAATAACATACTTTTTACTAAACTATCAAACATCATTCCTTTTATTCTCATACATTCAAATTTTCTTTCACCAATTCCCCATACTTGTCCTACCGCTTTATTTGATTTTCTTGTCATATTTTTTATGTGTTCATTTTTACTATTGGTTGTACAAAAAACATATCCTAGGTATTTAAATGTTTTTACTTCTTCAATTTCTTTCCCATCCCATTTCCAATTTTCTACTCTACGTCTTCCTCCTCCCTTTCTAAATTCATCATTTTTGTTTTATTTACATTCACTTCCAAATCTTTTTTTCTAAAATACTTATCCAGGCATCTAATCATTTCGTTCATTTCATTTTCTTGTTTTGCTACAACCACCATGTCGTCTGCATAAGCCAGCGACCACACTTTCTCTCTGCCCACTACCACTCCACCCGTCTGCGCCTTACATAGCATTTCTTCTACATCTGCAATGTATGCCGCAAACAAACTAGGACTGAGTGGACATCCCTGTCTCACACCTTTTGTAGTCCAAAACTTTTCACTCATTTTGCCATTCATACAGACTCTGCTAACAGTTTCCACGTATACTTTTTCCATTCTTTTTATTAGGTGTTCATTTATTCCTCTTTTTCTCAAATACATCCACAATTTCTTTCTACTCACACTGTCAAATGCCGCTTTTAGGTCCAAGAATAACGCATACAACTTTCCTCTTTTTTCTGCTATTTCCTTCTCTACTATATGGTGTAGTATGTATACATTATCCATGGTCCCTCTTCCTTTTCTAAACCCGGCCTGTTCGTCTGGCAATATTCCATTCATTTCTAGTTCTCCATTCAATTTTTCTTCTAGTACCATGGCGTAGATTTTGTATGCTGTACTTAGTAACGTTATACCTCTGTAATTTTCAGCAAGCTCTTTATTTCCTTTTTTGTGTATCGGACATACAAGACCTACTCTCCACTGACTAGGAAACCCTTTTCCCTTCCATACTTCATTTATTATCTCACTCAATCTCTCAATCAAATCTTCCAAACCATACATCCATGCTTCATTTTGTATTCCATCCACACCTGGCGCTTTTTGTTTTTTTAGTTTTTTTATTTGCTTTCATATCATTTCCGTTATTTTATCTACATCTTGTTTCTGTTGTTCTGTTGTCATTGGCTATCTATCGGTTTTTCTGTCAGATCCTTCATACAGTTTTAAGAAGTGTTTCCTCCAGTCTTTCATCAAAATTTGTTCGTTTTTTTGTCTTCTGCTTTTTCTCTCTTTGTTTATGTATTTCCATGCTTCTTCTTCCGACCGTATTTCTTTTATCTCTATTTCTTCTTTTTTTATATATATTGCCTTACCTTCTTTGCATTTAGTCTTGTATACTTTTTGAGCAGTCTGATATTCTTGTTTAGTCGCTTTGCCATTTTTCCAATTTCGGAGTACTTTTATAGCTTTTCTTTTTTTTGTGTGCATTCTGTGCTCCACCATTTGCTATTTGCAAATGATTCTTCTGTTTGTAAAAAAGTTTTCCTTATTGTTGCATCTGCAATTATGTGCTCTAATTCTGCCATTTTTTGTTCTACGCCTTTTTCTTTAAAATGTTGTCTATATGAATTTTGCCTGTACATTTCTACGCTTTCTTGTGTCCATACTATTTTTGTCACTTTTTCTCTTTCTTTCTTTGGTTCTCTTTTTATGCTTCCGTTTAACTACACTTCTAGTGGCTGATGGTCCGACTCTACTCTTTCCCCAACCTTAAATGTGTCTATCTCTTGCCACGCTTCTTCATTTACCATTACGTAATCAATTACCGATTGTCCTTTTGCTCCTATGTAGGTATATTCTCCCTTTTCATTTCGTTCCATATTTCCGTTTAGTATGTCCCACCCATTCTCTTTAATCATTTCTATCATTTCTTTTTCTTCTTTATTTTCTAGTTTGTCTTTTGACACTCTTTTGCTTTTTTGTCCGTTATTTATTCTTTCTCCGTTTAGTCCAATCCTGGCGTTGAAATCTCCTCCTACTATTAGTTTTGTCTCTTCGGTTTTTTGTATTGAGTTTTCTAACTTTGTTCTAATTTTTTTCATCCCTCTGCTATACAACGTAATCATTTTGTATTTTGTTCTTCCCAGTATAAAGTTTTGCTGCACCATTCCTTCCATTTCCAATTCTTCGTTATCTTCTTGTGGTATTTCCCTTCTTATTCCTGTTAAGATGCCTCCTTTTGCTCTTCCCATTTTTTTTTCTTTAACTGCTGGTTGGCATTTCCATTTAAACTCTTTAGGCATTTGATTTTTCATGTTTGTCCCTTTCTTTTCATCTATTCATGTTTCCACCATTCCAATTACATCAAATTTTCTTATGTATTTCCAAAAATCGTCATCCTTGTTATTTAAACCTGCTACATTCCAAAATAATATATTTATTTTATTGCTAGTAACTGTTATTTTTAGACCCTCTTTGTTTGCTTGTAATTTGTTTGTCTCTCTTCTTTCATAACTTTCTTTATTAACATAGTTTAGATTAGTTCTTTGTAGTTTGTTTTTATTTCCCTCCCCCCCATTTTTTACTGCTACTAGTTTTTTGACACTTCTTTTTGCCGTTTCTTTCGTTGTAACAACGTTTCTCTCCATTTACCACTATCTTTATATATCCAACAATCGCCGTCTTTCCTTTTGTCTTCTCCTCTTTTGCTAAATTTCTTAGTTCTTTCTGTATTTCTCTTTCTTTTCTTGTGAGATCATTATCAATAAATATGTTGCTTTCCTTTAATACGCTTTTCTTCATCATAATTTTTCGTTTATCTTCCCAACTCTCTAATTGTACAAAAATGCTTTCCAGTTTATTATTGTTTTTCATTTTATATGCTTTTTTCACAACTACACTTTCATTTAATTTAGTTCTGGTCCAGTTTTCAACTTTTTCTTTTACCGTAGCTCCATCAATTATGCCTTCATTTAATCCCTGTATAATTACATTATTTTTTCGTTCATTTCTTTCTTGTTTTTCTAATTTTTGTTTTAGGTCGGCGACATCATTTTGTTAGATATTAATTTTTGTTGTTTCCATTATATTAATTCTATTGTTTAATTTTTCGTTTTTTTCTCTTAATTTTGCCAGTTCTTGCAGGATTACAGTTTGTAACTGTTTTAAAATTGTTTCAGCTACTTGCTGGTTTATTCCACTTCCGCTTGCTTCTGTTGTAGCCATATCCGTTTTTTCTCTTCTTCTTTTTTTCTCGTCTTGTTCGGTTGTTCTTTCAGTTTTACTGCTTCGTTTGAATACATTTTCGTCGTCTGAAAGCATTATTTATTTTATTTGAAAATATATTTATTATTTATTTAATAAAAATATTGTTCTTCGCTCGAGCCTCGATCCGCCAACCTTTGCATGCGCTCTTTGGAATGAATGTATTAATTTTTGTATTTAATGCTTTAATAATTCCTTCCTCTATTCTAGTGTAATTCTTTCGTACGGTACGCTTATAGGTTAGGTTGCTTTATTACTTTCTAATTAGGATTTTAATCCTACCTTGCCTTTTCGCGGCACACCGCTTTGTTTCTCTTAATCTCTGTCGTTGATTTTATTGTCTCTGCACTTATGTATATTATATTGATTCTCTATTTGCTTTTAAAACTTTTACTGTAATTTGTTAAATGTCACTCTCACTACTATCTCTCTCTGAATATTATTGTTGTGTAAAACATTTACTTCTAGTTAAAGAAACGATACAAACAAATTAAAGTATATATTTTAAAATGGAAAAAGATTGCCTATGGGTGGCGTTTGGTTGGTTGGAGCATCCATCTATATTATAGCCTGCAGCATCAGTACACGGGTCAATCTAATTTATCGCAATAAAACCAAAATATAGAAATATCACAACCAGTGCGAAAAATAAATTTAAACTTCAATTTCAATTAAATTGAAGTGGTTATTAAAGTTTTTCTTTAAAGTTAAATATAAATTGACTTGGTTTTATGAAGTTAAACGCATATTGTAAAATTCTTATGAATTATGAATACCAAGATTTTATTATTTGCGGTATAACAAATTGTGTTTTAATTAAAATAATATTTTGCTTAAACTAATATAAATTATAAATTTACTATTTATACAGGGTGTCTTAGTTTTTTTTTTTCTGTAAATGTATATTTATAATTGAAAAAAACATTACGCTAAATTATTTCATTATGACAAAAAAAAATTTTACTCCTTTTGAAGTTAACAATTTGCGATCGGGTGTATTTTTATACAACTTTTATTTTTTAATGAAACGTATGCTAAATCACTTGTCATTTGTTCATTCAAGTAAACACAAAAAAAGTTTTATAAAAAAAAATATTATTGTTTTTTGTATTATATTCAGGAATTACTTAAACTTTCTTAAACACTTTTAAAAGCATAGTTCTTAAAATATATTTTATATTAAAAATTTCTAAAATTATTAAAATGTTGCAAATATTATGTTTTAATCAATTTAACAAAACTTTAGTCAGAAATTTATTTAAAACAAATTTAAATAAAATCAACTATTGTGAATTGAAAAAATATTGTTTTTTTTGTATTATTGTATAATTACTCATTTTATTTATATTAACTAAAAATTATAAAAATAACACATTTTTATTTTTATGTAAGGAGGCGCAGGCAGTATTATTGCTTTTTTATTGAATATTTGGTAACATGCACATCACATTAACACTGCCATAAATGTGTGATAGACAAATGTTGTAAAGTTGAGGCAATAAAAGTCACTTGTTTAAATACTTTCACAATAAAAAGCGTCAGTTTTCGGGTTAATAGGTTATAATAACATAAAAATATGCTTTAAACTAAAAAAATAAATAAAACTATCAGATTAAAAACCTTAAGTAATTGTGGATAATAATCACAAAAAAATTAAACTTGATTGAATTAGTGAATAATAGTTTTATATACGCATCAGCCAAAAAGGGCTACCTAAAATTTACGTAATTATTTACTTTTTTAAATATTTCTTATTTTTAATTAAATAAAACGAGTATGTATAATACAAAGACAGGTGGACCTAAAAATTAAAAAAAAAAAAAATTTGAAAAATTTTAATTAAGCAATATTTAAAAAGATAGGTAATTACGTAATTTTTTTTAGTGGCCCGTTTTCTCTGATTTTTGCATTTGTTAAGAATACTAAGTTTAAAATTTTGGTTTAAAGTTATATCAACAAAAAGTTTGTTTCAATAAATATAAAATGATTTAGATGTAGATTTACTGATTAGTTTAATATATGCTATAAAATGTTATTTTAAATGTTTTTAATCTAGAAGTTGACTCTATTTATACAGATTTTTTAACGGTTTTTGATTGTACAAACCATAGTATTTAATCTCTAAATTCTATTTATTAGGTTTTTATGATGCAGTTGTGTGGTATTTCTTGCAATCTAATTTTATTTCTGCTTTTTATTAACCTTCCAGTGGTGTCGCCATTTGTTTAGGCATGCTTGGTGTCGGATTTGGCTTTGGTATATGATAGTTGTAAGTATAACACACACAAAAACTAAATTGCAATAAAAATATTATATATTTTGTTATAATACGCTGCAAATTAAATATTTTAAAACAAAATATTTACTATAATAAATTTAAAAAAAAAACATAGTAATTTGAACTATTAATAATTGAAATAAATAACAAACATTAAATTATTTGGTAATGAAGTTTTCCTACAGATTTTGCAGACTGTTATATGCTGTAAACACATATGCTTTCAACAGTTAAAACAAGAAAACCTTGTTATTTTTTTGTTTTTTGTTCTATCACAATAAAAACATCTTCCAATAATAAGATTCTGTTGAAAAAGTAAAGTTTGAGTTTTGCACACCTTTTGTAACCTAAATAAATGGCCTCGTGAAAGATTGAAAATACTTGCTCTAACTTGCAAGTGTAGTTGCAGTAGGCCGTTTGCTTAATCTATTAAAACGGTTTGTTTTAAAATTCTAATTTTTGGGTTATTTGCAGAATATATAATTGACAAATTAATTTTAGCTATGTTCAACATAGAATAAAAAATCATCATCGGCCATCTTTGTGTATTTCTGGCACAATCATAACTGGCACATAACTTGTCAACGGTGTCAACGCCTCTCTTGGTTTTATTTTAGTCAATAATAATTGCTAGTTTTTTCTGATTTTCATTATCTATATCAATTTCATCATTATGATGTAACTAAAAGTATATTTTTCTCTTTTTTGTGTGAAACCAAAGTACAGTCATTGAAATACTTAAACATGCTAGTACGAGCTGGTCAAGAGGAAGGTTTTGAAAATTCTAAACGCAGCATCCTTTTATTTTTTCTAATGGTGCCAATGACGGTAAGTTTATGTTCCTGCAGTAGACTTTGAATCAGAAGCATTGATGTGAACTAATTGTTTATAGTGACCTTGTTTGAACCAGAAATATGCTCACAGATCATATGAACCACATTAAATGCATTATTAGAAACCTTATAAAGCCCGACCGGTTGCTTACCAGCATATAACTCCAATTTGCTAGTATAAAACATTTTATCATTGCATAATGCTTGTATTTTCAAACCATATTTGTTGGGTGTGGATGATATATTTTCTTTAAAGCTACATCTTCTTCTAAATGGTGCTAACATTTTATCTATTGTAGCAAACTTTAAAATGTGGTAGCCATTCTGGAAATTTAGATTAAAAATATCAAATATTTTGTAAATTGGAGCAAGTTTGTCTATTTTTCTTCTTTTACTTCGAGTTTCAATGTCATCAAAACGAATACATCTTAATAAGAATTGAAACTTTTGAAGCGACATGGTAAGATGAAATATTTCAATGCTATAGCGGTCAATTCTTCACAAATCTTCAAGATTTTGACGATTGCTTCTACAAACTGTAGCTATATACAATAGTCTAAAGAGAGCACGGAGTTCAATATAATTAGTTGGATACACATTTTTGGAGCATAATTTTCGGCAACTTTTGCAATATATTTATTTGTACAATTAGTAAATATTGTAATTATTGAATCAATAATAAAATAATTCCATATTTTTGTAATATTTTTTATTAACTTAGTTGCTTAAGAAGGACAAAGAAGACGTTTTATGATATTTTCTTGTCTAGTTTTAAATGTTCTCCTCAGTCTTGGCATTTTTTTTCAATAAGTTTTATTGTCTTCTTCAATAAAATACAAACTAGAACTATTATTTATGTCATTTTAATTAACATCAGAAATCTCTTGTTCAAAATCGCTTTCATGTAGCACACGTTCCTCTTCATTGATTTCTGAATCATCAGACAAGTACAAAAAACTTAAATTGTAATAAAGTTAGGTGTTTCTTCTTACAATTACGGTGCTGTATTTTAAAACAAAATACAAAACTTGACAAAGCAGAGGTAAAATTAAAAGATATAACTGTATAACAAGCATAAGTAGCTGAAAGACTAAATTTAATATAAATTTTTCTGGTATTTATATTAATGCATATTGGTGGTATTCAGAAATTCCTAGAAAAGGTTTACCAGAAATAGAAATATTTATATTACATGGATGTTTTCCGTAAAAATTAAAATTAGCATGCATAAAACCAATTCACAAAAAAGGTGAAAAAAACCAATACGATCATTTTAGACCTATTAGTCTCTTGCCGGCGTTTTTAAAAATATTTGAAGCCGTTATGCTAAAAAGAGTAATCTAATTTTTTTGAAAAATGTAATATTATAAATACTGCACAACATGGATTTATAAAAGAAACTGCTCTTTATGAATTTATAAATAAAGTAATTCTTAACATTGAACAGAAAAATGTTGCTCTTGGTAAATTTTTTGATCTTTCTAAGGCATATGATTGTGTTGATCACGATATACTACTGGTTAAACTCGAAAAATACGGTATACGAGGGAATGCACTAAAATAGTGTAGCACATATTTAAAAGGTCGGAGACAAAGAACGGCAATCGTACAACAGGAAAGTATAACCAGATCCACGATCAAAGAAGTGACAACCAGAATTCCACAAGGAAGTCTAGTTGGGCCTTTGTTATTTATAATCTATGTAAACGATATGTACGATTGTATAGAGTATAATAATGAATTTGTAATGAATTACGCAGATGTTACAAGTTGTATAGCAATAGGAAAAGATATACAAAGTGCTCAAACAAATGCCAATAACATATATAATAAATTAAAAACATGGTTTAGAAAAAATAAACTAATATTAAACGAAGAGAAAACTAATTGTGTATTCTTTTCAACGGCTCACAATAAATTTCGTTACCTAAGTAATGTAACATTAATGATACACAACTAAAAACAACGTTAGAGATTAAGCTTCTTGGCGTAACAATTGACGACAAATTAACATGGAAAATACACACTCAAGAACTGTCTAAGAAGCTTAGTAAAAATTGTTATGCTTTGAGAGTACCTAATATTCTGGGGTGAATGTACCAATATCAATAAAATATTTTCTTTACAAAAACAGGCAATAAGAATAATTGATAAACTAACTTACAGAGAATCATGTAGAAATAGATTTAAGAGTAACAACATACTTACTAAAGTTTACGTCCAATCCAAACTAACAAAAGCCGTTGAGATCAAGAGAGGAGTCAGATCTAGGTATAAACGTCGACGGCGATTTATTTTTGATGATTTTCTGATATTTAATTTAAGAATTTAAGAAAATATGTTATGACAACTTGTTGCTTAAAATGAATTCCATCTATTATTTTATCATCGGCATTGTAGGTCGAGCAATAGGAGGATTTAGAATAGTAGATTTAGATGCAAATTGATTTGCAAAAATATCTGCTTTTTCTTTTGGATAAGTAACTAGATTGGATAGAATTTATGGTTGTGACCTCTACGTAATAATTTATGTTTATGAAAAAATAAATAAAACAATTTACTATGTTTGTTATTACAAATTTATTTTTACTAATACATTACTAATTTTGGCTCTACTAGAGCCTTTTACAGATGAAATAAGTTATTATTATATCTTTAGTAGAGCCAAAACTAATAATGTTTTTCTTAGAATAAATTTGTGATAAAAAACAAAGTAAATTGTTTTATTTATTTTTTTATAACTAGATTGGTTTAATCATGTTTTATCATTTTTTTATGTTTATAGAAATTTGATTAACAATGTATTTGTTAGACCTATCTTTTCTGAAAAAAATTTGTGAGATTTTGAGCTTAAAATTTATGTATATCTTAAATCAATTATTAATGAGGCGCGGTTTAAGTTTGGTAGTAATAGGAAAAGAAGTTTACTTATTACTTCTGTTGTTAAAAAGTAATAAGTAAATGATCAAAGTTTCTTATAATAATAATAATAATATTTGTTTTTAAAAAAACTATACATAACAAATAAATGCATATACAGTAGAAATAATTTGATTTAAATTACATTAGATTTAGGGCCGTGATATCTACCTCCTAATAAAGTACCTAATAAACTATTAGCTACATAACCTAACTTTTAATTTAATTAAATTTCATTTATTATCCTAACACTTCTGAGCAGCTAGTACATTACATGCTCAATGTTTTTATTTGTTATAAATGTATATGTTGAGCATATATTTAATTGGCTGTCCATAGGTTTTAATAAAATAAATTAAATAAAAAGTTAGGTTATTCTGTCAATACTTTATTATTAGGAGGTGGATATCACGGCACTAAATATTATGTAAGTTTACTAATAAAATTTATAATAATGCCACAAAAAAAATTTGACTCTATAATGGCTCTATGTTTATTACTAGCTTTTTTATTTCACTTACTATCTTACTGTATGATTGTATTTGACAATAGTAATGAAACAATACATTAAAAAAATTAATTCAATTGTAGAATGGGTTTTTTCAAAGGCAATAAGATTGTGTTTAGGATATGTAAATGACTTTTTAACATTTCTAGTATTATAAACATGGTTAGTTACTGTTGTTTCAAAATAGTTTTGATATTTTAGTATAAACAGGATGCGCATTCTATAATGTAAACTTCTGGAAATGTAAATTTTAAATTATACATTAGTCTAATAACATTTTTTTGTATTTTAAATATATGATTGCCATGTGAAGAATGTCTCCAAAGCATCACACCATACTTTATAATGGAATAAATTTTTAATAATACATGGTTCTCAGCGTATCATTTTAGGATTCTTATTGAGTATAAAGTTTTTGAAATTTTTGATAATTGGAATTTACACATAAATGAAATATGTGTAAACTCTAATTTAGATTTTTGTCTAACGTGACCTAGAAATGTTGCATTTATTTTGAATTCATTTAATGTAATTGCTGGTGGTACATCAAATTTACTTTGTTTAAATCATTTACGTAGATAATAAATAACATAAGTCCAGCAATGCTCTTTGCGGAATTCTTGTATTTATTGGTAGAAATTTAGAATGAAATTATTTTCTTTCATTTGAATCTGTGTTGAGAATATTTTTTGTTTGTTATGTAAGCGTGTATAAGTTCATGGCATAAACCTCTTATACCATATTTGTCCATTAATATTTTATGATGTATACAGTCAAATATTCTTGATAAGTCAACAAATATTTCAATAGGCAGTTTTTTCTGATCCCTATGCAATTATTATAATGTTTATAAATTAATTCAAATGCTGCAGCTGTATCAATGCATTTACTTTTTGTAAAGCCGTGTTTTATTACAAGGTTTATTATAGTTGTTTCAATTTTTTTAATAATTTTTTTAATTTTAGATTGACAGATTTGATCTGGAAATATTCTACTCACAAATAAAGCATGTAATATTTGACACAATGGCTTTGTAATCAAATCAATAGTTTTTTTAATTACAATCATAGAAATATAATCCACACCGACTGATTTTTATTTTTTAACAATGTTAATAATTTTAACTTCTGTAGGTGAAAAAAGATAAATTGAGTTGTGTTGATTTTTAATTTTTGTTAAGTTTATTAGAGAGAGTATTAAGCAAATCTTTTAATAACGTCTTTGTAATATTTATTTAAATTACTTGCATTATTTTTATTCCAATTATGTGTAACTATTTTTGTTTTTGATGGCTTTAATTTATTAATTATTTTTCATGTTGTCTTTGAGATGGTGTCTGTAGTTTTCAGCTTTTTGTTGTAGTAAGCAAATTTACAAATCTACAGTTTTTTGTTATATTTTTGCTTTACGTATTTGTAGTTAACTATAAGCAAAGCATCGTGTTTAGGTAGCATTTCTACGATATCTAATTCTTGCTTCAAGATCTCTGTGTTTTGATATATGAGCAATTCCATTTCAAACAGACCAGAGCTAGGGAAATTTACTTAAAATTTTTTTTTCAGTTTTTATAATTTATTAGTAGTCTTTTGATTGGTTTATAAGGGTATACAATTCTTAAAAAAATTCTACGATTTTTTTTAGTTTTTTGTCGTTTTTTAATTTAATCGCATTTTTTGTTTGAAAATCACAAATTTAACTCAAACAAAATAAATTTAATAGTAAAATCAATTAGAAATTTTTTGTAGAATACAAATCTGGTACTAATTCAAGTTTATACTCTATCTATAAGCCGCAAAAGTCATAAAATCATGTTTTTGTTCTCAGTGAGCTAAGCAAAGAGGATAATTTTTAATATTTTATTAATCGCCAAAGTTGACGTATTTTCATGTAAATTAATAGGACAATATAATTTTTTTTGTGTATTTGGGTTTTAGGAGTCTAAAACTTAAAAAATTTGCAAAGTAGGTCTATTCAATAACATAAATTCATACAAATACACGTTTGGCCGCGCTCAGAGAAACAATACACTAAATATTATTAAAAGTTTGAATTCTGGGAACAATTTTACATAAAAAATAATCAATGTTGTTCTCATCGGCCGTAAAAAAGTCCTTCTAGAAAATAATGTTTACAAAATTTTCAGGTAAAAATGCGTTAAAAATTAGTTATTTTTTCATATTTACAAAAAATATTATAAACACACTAGAATGTGGTTTAAAACTTCTTTTTAACAAATTTTGATAAACGCCGGGTATATTTATGTTTGAATGCTAAAAATAATATTGTCAAATTTTGGCGCCAAAAAAATGGCCGAAAATTGGTTTAAGTGTCAAAAGAAATCTTTGTTAAACTTTTGAAATGAGCTTAAAAAATTATAAGCCAAAAAAATCTTTCAAAAATCCTTTAAAAAAATATTTTTTAAGTAAAGAAAAAAATTTTGTTTTTTTTTAGATGGGCTTTTCTACACCGGATAAGCAAGACACTGACTATTTTCCATCTAGAATTGTTTGCAAAATTTTTAATAATATTTGGTGTATAGTTCTTTTGAAAACTGCTAAATGTGTAAAATAAGTCTATTTTTGCAGTTTTTTTGAGTTTCAGACCCTTAAAAACCAAATACATAAAACAAATTTAAAATTTCCTATTAATTTACATCATAATACGTAATTTTTTAAAAACTAATCAAAAGACTACTAATAAGTAATAATAAGTAAAAAAAAATCAAAACAAATTTCTCAATGCACCCCCCCCCCTGCTCTGGACTGTTTGAAATGGAATTGCCCATATATTTTTTGGTTGGTTTGTTTTTAATTTTTTTTTATGCGTCTTCAATTTGCTAACACTATTAAATTTTGAGAATGGTGTGTGACTTTTGTGGCCACTTTTACATATGGTTCTAACTCAAGAGTTTAACAGAGCAATACATTTGGTTTTTGGTACTGTTATTTAAAAGATTGATGTTAAAGTAACAACCTTTAATAAAATTTGCTTGTTGTTGTTGAAATGCGTTAAAAAACATTTCAATATTGCCCAAAGATGGTTTGTAAATACAAACAACAGTATTAGTAACTTTAAATATGTACATGTCCGCACAAACAAATTTGACATCATGAGGTATTAAAATAATGTTATTTCTAAAAAAACTGTTTTAAGTTCTTCTTTTGCATATGTAACTACACCACCATGTCTTTTTTTATACCTACTAAAAGAAAATATTAGTTTGAAGTTGTCAATTTTATATTCTTTTAATTTTGTTTTGGTCTGCCTGTGTTTAGACAACAATATAATTTGAAGTTTATTTTGGCTAATAATGTAATTTAAAGTATCTTTAGATGTATTTATTGATTGAAAATCTGATGGTTTATTCTGTTATTGCGCTTTCTTTGTTTTCTTTTATAGTTGTCATGGTTGTTATCGCTCTTGAATTAGAAGTTTCATTTTTTTTTTGGTTTTGTTTTTAAGATCACTACTTGCACTGTCTGTTGTAACTAATTGTACATTTTGATTTATTATTGATTTATTATTTTTTTCCGTTGCCACAGATATTTTTACTACGTTGATTGTCTTTGGTTGATATCAAATTATTCAAAGTTTTTGCTAAGTTATTAACTTCAGTAATTAAGTTGGTTATTACAAGATTTTTTAAGTTATTGATTTATTTTGAATTTGTATTTTATTATGAAGAGTTGGTACTTTATTCTTAAGCATTATTCGCATTTGCGAGGTAAATTTAATTCAGTTTTTGTAAACATTTAAGTTACAGATACTGCACTGAGAATAATCATCAATTATTAATTTTATGCAGCAATTCTTTTTTGGAATTATTTTTTTAATTGATTTTTAATTAATTAATAATAATTTGTTTGTTTTGTTTTTTGTTTCTTAAAGCAGCTTTAATAGTAATTGTTATTTCTGAAACAGTTGAAAGATACAGATTTATTAATTTTGGTTTACAAAAAAGTTTTTTACATAGAAAATATGAAAGTTGCTAAATAAATTGTGTAAGATTGGAAAGAATCCGATCAAAATCTGCATTATTTACTTTGGTTTTAGTCAAAAAGAGAATATGAGGTATTCTATATTCAAGATGATGATAAACAAATCTTAATTTTTTTAAGACTATAAATATTAGAAAAATTAACTCCATTAAGCCACAAACTAAGCAGTGTTTAATTGATTAAATTAGTTAATGTAAGTAGCGATGCTTTGTTTAGCCAAATTAAAAACAGGAAAAGTCTAATAAATTAAAATCACCCAAGCGTAGTTTTTTGCGCCAAAGTGTTTCTAGAATATTTAACTCTTAATGGAGATAAACCAAATCTAGATCATCTAAGTCGGTAATAAACTATAGCCTCAAAAGGTACGTTAACGGCATGACTTGTTAATTTTGCTAAAGGAAGCTTGACTACATCAAATTAACCAACTTTACTCATTATGTGAGTTATCAGCAAAATACAGGTCTAGCAATGGGCTTTCCGTTAAGCCCTTTGCTAGCAGATATATTTATGATAATTATCAAAGATAAAATTTATAATTTAGACTATACCAAAATAATCATTCTGTATTAATACGTGGACAATATAATTGCGTGTTTTAGCGGCACACCACGTCAACTTGATTAATTCTTAAATAAAACTAATATTTATTTTCAAAATTAAATTTACACAAGAAACAGAACAAAATAATCAAATTTCTTAGACTTAACCTTGATTTACAAAAATAACAAAATTAAATTCAATATATTTAGAAAACCGACCAACGTTAATACTATAATTCCTTTCAAATCTAACTACCACAGATCACATAAACTAGCAGCTTATCATTTTATGGCACATAGAACAAATTCAATTTCATTAACAAATCATTATCTTAATTTAGAACTGAATAAAATTATATCTATAGGAAATATGAATGGTTTTCTAGTCGATCTTATTTAAAATTTAATTAATAATAAATTGTATTAAAACACATTTTCTTACATTAATCCAAAGTTTTTAAAGACAGAAAACATAGCGCACATTCTTTGAAAACAAAATCAACAAATTGCTTTTATACCAAGTTGCAATTTATCAAATATATTATTTAATGCTAAAAATAAAAACAATCGCTTAAAGAAATTGAGTGTTATGAAATCTCAAGTTTTGAATGCAATAGTGTATAATATATGTTGGCCAAAGTTTTGACAAGCTCATTTGCAAATCATATTATAAATTCTAATCATATTTTTTTCAAAATTAACTGTACAAAAGGCACTAAGCTTAATATGTTAGAAACCATCAAAATTTACAAAATACAATGTAATCTTTTTGTCGATCTGCTGAGTAAACAAAACAACTTACTACTTTTTAAATCTGTCTAGACTATCAGTAATGCGATTTATTTTTTCCTTATTTTAATTTCTATATTAATTTTTTGGTATAAATGTATTTTTTGTTAGTTTGTTTTCACTTGATGACAATATATTCAAGTTGTGAACTTTTATATGTATTGATATATATTTGTTATTAATATATTTATATCAATAAAGTATTTGTGATAAAAAACTTAGATAGATAGAGTTTTATTTTATTATTATTATGAATTCAAAAACTAGTCAATTTTGTATGCATTATTACTGGTAGAATAATATCCCGGACCGAATATTCTGAGCGGTGTATAAAACATTACCAATTCAAAAATTAATCAAATTGAATGAAATATTGTATGTTGTCTGTCACATGTAATATGCATTTGGGTAGTAAATGTCATTTTCGTAAATTAATAAATTTTAAATCATAACTAAATGTGTGTTGAGCGCTGAATTAATAACTAGACGGGATGCTTATTTTTTGTGCAATAAAGATGGAAAATTTTATGCAATTTACGCAAACCACTATTTACACTGTGAATTTACGTTGTACATAAAGTAAACAAATTTCTCCTTAAATTAAAACTGAATATTAAAGTTATTTATAAATAAATTTTAAAGTAATTTGTTTTAATTAAATTCATTTCTTTGTATTTTTATTTCAATAAAGTTGTTGCATAAGAAAGAATTAGTCACAAAATAAAAAATAAAATAACTTAATTTAAATAAAATATTTCAAGATTTTCAATATTAATATTATAGCATAAATTAAATTAATTCTATTTATAGGGTAATGTTTGATATATTGTTAAACATATTAAACACAAAAGGCTTTGAATATTATGGTTGAAATACATATTCCTTTCACAAAGTCGTACACGAATTCAATCTATTTATTTCATACAAGATGCCAAGAATCCCCTATCTTCTATGATAGCCGAGACTCTTGATGTATAATGAATATTTCAATACAATAGTGAGATCATCGTTATACCAGTATTAAGGAATGCTTGAGTGATTTGTTCGGCAAGCATGTTAAATTAATTGCTCTTGCAAATATTGTAGTGCATGCAAATTTAACCTTTTGAGTTTATAATTATATAGTTGAATATATAAAAAATGCGATTGTCTGCTTGCTCTTTAAATATATATTTTTGAACACAATATATTTAAATTTGTATTGTATTATATACTTTACAAAATTGTTTTATAAATGTAATTTGTTTGTAACGTTGACATTTCAAGTTTAAATTAATTATTTTTTTGTATTTGCGGATACGTGTAGAAAGTATCTTATGTTAAAGTTTTGACAAATATGAATAAAAAATATTAACTACATATGTGTAAAACAACAGCCATCAAATTATTTTGATTTGTACGATAACACACGATGTGCACATAACACTTTCATTATTGCATGCTAAAATGAAATACGTAAGAAAAGAACTAATAATGTTTTTTATGATTGATGAATAAAAATAATATATTTCTATAGTTCAATGAAATTAACTTGTAAAGATATTAACTAGGTTTTGTCGGTATCTACAGCACCTACTACATTTTCTCAATTAAAGTATTTGGTAGTATATATTTCTGTCCTGGTGTTCGGTAAGTTGCCTTACCTACTAGGCAACTGTATACTGACCTACAAAGCAATAGTATTATTAGTAATACTGGCCTGTTTGGTATAATGCAAAGTTGCTAGACACGATAGGACTGAGCAATTTGTTGTGTATTAGTTAAATTGTACCAACGTCGGACGGCATTTTGAACCCTTGTCGTTAGCAGAGAATACTGTATAGATGCAGGTACAATTAGGTTAGTACCTTGGTTTACTACATTAGTTGAGTACTACGAACAACTCATGTGCAATAGCCTCGGGTGGAGGAAAGTATTTAGCAAAAAACCTAAATTGTTAAAATAAAGAAGAATTGATCATTTATGTAAAAAAAGAAAATAATGTAGTTACTGTAAATGACGGTAGTCTGGCTTTATTGTCTGGTGTAAATAATTGTATGAATATTTGTCAAAGTGTAGGCATAATTCTAAGCCCTACTTCAAAGTTGCATGTGAGTATGTATAAAATTGATTTTGTTTAAAATTTTAAAAGTTTGTATGAAAATTAAAATATTTTTTTTTAGTAGTAGCATAAGCGTCTGACAATAATACAGATAATAAGGTAAAGTTAAAAAAAAAAAAATTGAGTGTCAGCGAACCTGTCAAAAGAATTATTTTATTGAAAGATTTGAATGATTGGGTAGCTACCCAAAGAGTTAAATCGAAAATAGTTTTAAGAACATATGATAATGATAAAATGAACAAAAATGACAAGAAATAGTGCGTTGAAAATAAATGACTTATATCAAACACATGGTTTAAGCACCAACTTATCTACAGGTATATATTATGGCATAGGGGTGATTACAAAACTATGATTAACTTTGTGGTGTACAATATAAGATTGTGAAGTTTAATTAGCGATACTCAAGCAATACGTGAAAGGTTAACTGATCATTATCTTGTCATATCAAAAGTGTATTGTATGGGATATTGTAAATTTTATCGCAGACAAAAGAAAGACTGGGAAAATGACGAATAGTCTAACCGCAGACAAAGTGATGAAAGCCATAATATTGTAAAAAAAAAACGCGGGCGTAGATGGGGTCTGGTGTAAAATGTTGAAGTATGGAGGTTTATTACTTATTGCCTTATACAATTTGTGTTTTAGAAAATTGACAGTGTCAAATGGTTAAAAGGTTTTCTTTGTACAAAAGTACAGACAGTAAAAATGAATGCAATAAAATATTGCGCTATTAGTTTATTAATTATATCAGGAAAAGTTCAATGTGGTTTTATGCTAGGTTAGTGCTGCGTGTACTAAAGTTTTGCACTTAATAATAATAATAATAATAATAAGAATTCATTTATTTTGTAACCATACAGAAAATACAAACACAATTTGTGTGGTAAAAACAGATAACAAAAACGTCAAAGATAAAACACCAATATTACAACTATAAACAAAAATTATAATCTTCCGAAGAGTTTTTAAAAATATGAATCTTTTTCAAGTTTTTTATTTCTTCTGAAAGTTTATTAAAGAGTATGCTTCCGTTATATATAAGGCTTGATCTGTAACAACTTGTGTGATGTTTAGGAACTATAAAATAGTTTCTACGCTTTGTGTCATACTGATGGTAGTCTCTATTTGTTTTGAAAAGATTTATATTTTTAAATACAAACACATGTACTTCAAATATGTATGTACTGTATACTGTCATAATATTTAACAGTTTAAATGCATCTTTACAAGAATCTCGATATTTTAAATTAAAGACAATTCTAATAGCACGTTTTTGTGTCATAAATATGAGATTTATATTATATATGGCACAGTTTCCACAATGAATAACACCATGACGTAGAATTGAATGAAAGTTGGCAAAATATGTTGTTCTTAAAGTATTTATATTACATTTAAATGACAGAATACGTAATCCAAATGAAACACAGTTTAGTCTAGTCTACGTTGGATCTGCTACTTTTAAAAAACACACACAAAGTTTTTTCATTGTTAAGCACTAACTTATTAGCAACTGTCCACTTTTGAAAATTACTATAAATATCATTCGAAAGATCTTAAACTTGAACAGCACTTTTTCCTTCAACAATGAAATTATTATCATCGGCATATGATATTGTTTGACAATTTACGGATATACATTTGCACAAGTCATTTGCATATATTACATATAAAATTGGCCCTAGTATAGATCCTTGAGGAACCACAACTTTAATTGTATTGCCTTCGGAGAGTATATCATTTATTTTAACATACTGCTTTTGGTTTGCTAAGTATGATTGCAACCAATTTAATGCTGCTCCTCTTATTCCATATCTATACATTTTTTCCGATAGTATCTCATGGTTAACGCAGTCAAATGCCTTAGACAAATCAACAAAAAATCCACATGCAATTGACTTATTTTCTATGGCGGTAACAATAGTATGAATGACTTCATTTAATGCGGAATTAATATTGCGTGACTTTTGAAACCCATCTTGACATTGTGATAAAACTTTGTATTTATTTAAAAAGTTTTGCATTCTATTACAAAAGGCCTTTTCATAAAATTTAGAAAACGTAGGTAGCAAGCTTAATGGTTTGTAATTTTCTAATTTATTTTTATTGCTTTTTTTGTAAAGAGGTTTTATAATTGCAGTTTTAAGTTGTTAGAGAAAAACTCCTTTGTTTGTTGTTTATAATATGTGCCAGGGGTTCAGCTATTGCTTCTATGCACTGTTTAATAACATATGATGATAAATTGTTTACATCTTTGCTTCTACTGTTACTTAAACTATTGGATATAGTTTTAATTTCACTTGCAATAACAGGTTCTAAATAAATGCTACTTTGGTTTATTGTGTTGTGTTTATATATATGATCATAATCAATATCTCGATTAAGGTGTTGAGTAAAATTGAAGGGAATATTTACAAAACTTTTATTAAAATATCAGCAAGTTCTGTATCATTAATTTTTTCGTCATTTTCATCAATTAATGTAAGTTTAACGTCTATCTTACTGTTTGTACGCTTTTCTATGTTTACAATATTCCACATCATTTTTTGTTTTATATCTGCAGTCTTAATCAAATTGTCATAATAATTTTTTTTTGCTTTAATTACTTCAGATTTATACAACGTATTTAATTTTTTGGATTCTGACTTGAAAATTGGAAATTTACTAGCAAGATCATTTAGAGCATTAACTTGTTGGCAAAGATTACGTACGGTTTCTGTAATCCAATCAAAATTTTGCGTTTTTGTTTTTTCCTTCATTTTAAGAAGTGGACAACATTGATTATAGTAAAATAGAAAAGTTTCCATAAATACATTTAATCCAGATTCAGGACAATTAAGATTATATACATAATCCCATTTGGTAAGAGTCAGTTTGCTACACAAATTATTATTATTTAATTTTTGTGATTAAATATACTGCGGTTCAGTAACTGATGTATTTATTCTAAAAGTCACTTGTTGAGCTTTGTGATCAGCTATTGATGAATCAATGCTAGAATTAGACACTACGTCTTGGTCAAAGTTGAAAAAGATATTATCAATGCATGTTTTTGTGTTATTATAATGTCTTCTAGTTGGTTCGTTGATTAATGGATGTAAATTATATGACAACATAAGATCACAGAACATTTGTTTTTCTCTAGATTCCACAAGAAGATTTATATTAAAGTCTCCTTCAATCAAAATTAACTTTTTTTTGTTATAACATCTATCTAGTAAGCTATTAAGTTGATTGAAAAATATATTTCCAAGAGGTGGTCTATAAATTGCAACCATAATTGTGTTTACATATTCAATTGCAGTGATTTCAATTGAACTTTTAATTGGAAAATGATTTAACTCTTTACTTTTATATATATATGACTCTGTTTTATATAAATAGCAGTTCCACCATGTGTAGTCATTTGACAACAAAAACTTGAAGCTAGTTTGTAGCCTGAGATATTTAACATTTCTAGATTGCATTGGTTTTGACAGTGTTTACTTACCAATAGTATATCAGCAGATGTTTGGTTTAAGAGAACTTCAATTACAGCTATCTTGTTGCGTAGAGACTGGGTATTTTGATGAATGACGGTTATTAATTTTGTTGCATGATTAATTTTAGGTTTACTGTCAGTTAATATATATGTTGTATTTGCTTTTATGTTATTTATATTGTCTGTCTTATTTTTCTGTAATTGCTAATAATCATTTTTTTGTTTATTAGCTTCTAGATGTTTTAAATATACTATACAATGTCTATCAAAAGAATTGTGATTTTCGTCGTGTTTAATTTAGTTTTTTTATTTGCATTAACACAATTAATACATTTATTAATTGGATCTTTATTGCAAGTTTCTGATTTATGTGCTCCTAAACATTTACTGCAAATTAGAGTATTTGTACATTCTAAAACTTTGTGATTGTATCCCAGACATTTAAAGCATCTCATAACATCCACGGCATCATATACTATACACCTGTCCCACCCAATGTTAATCTTTTTAGTTTCTATGGCTTTTTTGAAACCGTTTTTATCAATTTCAATAAATGCTTTATAGTTTTTAAATTCTTTGTTAATTTTTCTTAATTATGTACTCACTAATATGAACACATTTTATATCACTATCTTTTAAAATATCATTTTGCGCTTTTAGTTTAACAGAAATATCTTCTTCGTTTATTTTTTGTCTAATTTCACATATTTTTAACCTTGGTTTTTTAAGATCAAGAATATTAACTTCATAGTTATCGCCCATTTTCTTTTGTATCGTACTTTTGACTTTTTCTTGTTCGGCGTTATCTGTATCGCTACCGCTCCGCTTCTATGTCCAGTTACGCCAGTCATTTTCAAATCAGTTGAATCAATTTTCTTTTTTAGATCATCTCTAGTAGTAGTTGAGCTTTGTTTATTTTTAGGTATAATAATTACTGGAGGATTATTTTTTAAGACGTCACCGTACACCTTTTTCTCATCGATTCTGGGCATTCTTAGTTTCACTATCACTTTCTTGTTTTTCTATTATTTCCTTATTTAGATTTATTGCAACTAGCATTTTTTCAATTTCTTTATCTAATACAGCTATATATGTTATGCATTCATCACACATATAAATTATATTTTTATTTGTTGCCATAAGATTAAGATCATATTCCGTTACTCCTACGCATTTAATATGAAATTTTTTGTCGCATACTCCATGGCAAATACATGATGCATCATTTCTTATTTTTCTTAAACATTTGTTACAATCCACTGCCATATTTTAGAGAAATATAATAAGAAATATTTGAGCTATCGTATTATTTTTTGTATCTCTAGACCTTGTTTCATCCATATTTCGACTATTTTCTTGCTATCTTTTCACTTTTATTTTAAATTCAAATAACTCTATTTGCACAAATCTTATCTTCGGACACTTTGCACTACTATACTGTTCATCACATTACTAAAACGTACATATTAATTTAACATTTAATTAACTTGTTAATACCGATTATTTTATTAATTCAATAGGAGCGCTGAATATATAATATACCTGCTTGGTAGATTGGCGTTGAACTTTAACAAGTGATTGAAAAATGTATGGCAATAAAAATAAAAATGTACTGAACATTTGTTGATCTAGAAAAAGCATATGATTGAGTAAACAGACGTATGTTGTGAAACATTTTAAAATAGTATGGGGTAAATGCGTGTTTACTAAATGCTATTATTTTTACATATATAATAGTAGCAGAACGTGCGTTAGGGAGAATAATACTTGAGCGATTTGTTCAATGTGTACGGATGGATAATGTAAATATAAAAATGTTGTATGCAACAACGCTGTGATAGTGAGTGAGAATGAAAATGAGCTACAGAATACACCAAACCGACTGAATGTTGCAGCAAATGAAATAGAAATGTAGCAAAACCTAAAATTATGGTCTAGAATTAGGTTAAACGGTTAAAGCTTAGAGCAGGTGAATGCTTTTGTGAATCTGGCAAAAATGTTTAATAAAAATGATATTTTATACAAATTAAAAGACAAGTAAACTCATAGCAAAAAGTAGTTGAAATATATGTATAATTGCAAAGAATAAAGTGTTGCCTAAAGGAGGCAGTTTATGAAACTGTAGTGTCACTAACTCTGCTGGATCTGAAAAATGGCTATGTTAAAAGAAACATAAAAATAAAATAAATGCGGTTGAAATGGGGTACTTAAAAAATGAGTGTGGAAAAACTAATATAGACAAAGTTAGAAATGAGTGGATAATGAACAAATGTGGTTAAAAAGTAACACCGATAGACTAGTACGAGCGTAGTATTCTACGTTGGTTTAGCCATGTTAGGAGAATGAGTGAGGTAAAATAACAAAGAAAATATTTTTATGTTAACGTATACTTAGCCACTCCGTTCTCTTTCGGGGTAAGCAATCAAGGTGCCGGGCACACCAAGCTACAGAGAAGACATGTGTATGTTTGGATGTCAATATGAGGTAAAAGATCCATTCAAAAACAACGTTTGGTTCTGTATTACTTTGTTGGTTGTATCTTGTAGATGAATGTGTGCAAAAAAGAAAAATTAAAATTACAAAAAATAAGAGAGCATGCATGATCACATGTGAACATTATTTATTTTTATTATTTTTTTCCCTTTATTTTTTGCATAAACGTACATTTTCTTATCATAGTTGACTGATGTTTTGTAAAATAAACATTCAGTATTTGACAGTTGTTGTTAGTGCACAAGTTTTTAATGCTATGGCTAATTACTCTAATGTAGAACTACATGCATTTTATGTATGGTCGTGCTAATGAGATTGCCACCAAAGCGCGACGTCTTTATGTAAAAGCTTATACAAATTGTTAGATTCTTTAACATCGTATGTTTGGAAAAATTTACCAGAGATTAAAAGATACCAGTTTACTTTGAAAACAATGCTATCTTTCCGGCAGACTAAAGTTGGTATTTACTCGTAGGGCAAAACAAGCAATTATAGCACGGATAGAGCATACTCTAGGGACGAGTGTGCGGAGATTATCAGCCAAGGTAGGAATTGGTGCAACTTTTGTTTTGTTTTGTTTGGAAAACCTTCCACGGGCAGCTGCTCTATTCATACCATGTACAACAAGTACAGGCCTTAAACTTGACTGATCATCAGGCACGTTTTGTTTTTTACGCAAGGATGCTGAAGAATTGCAGTTTCTTACCAAAATTCTTTTTATGGATGAAGCCAGGTTCACACAAAATGGAGATGTTAATTTTCATAATTTACATCGTTGATCCGACAAAAATTTACCTGCTGTAGTTGAATGTGGACATTAGACACGTTTTTTATTAAACATTTGGATGGGTATTGGGCAACAAGTTTCTAGATCCTGTTGTTTTACCAAACCAATTAACGGGCGCTGCTTACCTCAACTTTCTGCAGAAAACAATGTATGATCTTTTGGATAACATACGTTTGGCTCACAGGTACAGGCCGTATGATGGTGCTCCAGCTTATTTTTCGATTGCTGTTAGAAAATGACCAAACTTTTTCACAAAAGTGGGTAGGAATAGACGGATCAGTTTTATGGCCAGCAAGGTTGCCTGATATAAACTTTCTTGATTTTTTTCTTTGAGGATATTTCAAATCATTGGTGTATGCTAGTCCTGTAATAAGCCTAAAAAACTGCAGTTAAAAATTAATGAAAAGTGCCTAGAAATCCAAGCCAGTTTAGAAAGAGCTCAAATGTCTTTCAGACAAATATGTCTTGCCTGTTTAGAAATGTAAGAAGAGCACTTCAAATATTTTCTATATTTCTGTTTTTTGTAAAATTATATAAAAATAAATAATGTTCCATATCTCTAAAACCATTGATATGAGAACCTATGTCTATTAAGACTTTTTTGCTTGATGTGGTTTGTACATTGTACTACCTCTTTAAATATTTTACATTTAATTGAGAACATGTATATTGACAAAATAATTTAAAATTTGGTCAAAAAATGATTGGTAAATATTGATAAAACAATGACACAGCAAAGTTATAGTTAACTAAAAAATGATTTTATTTAAAAAAAGTTGTTTGTGAAATATTTATTCTACTTATTACAATGTTTTATAAAAAGCATTAGTTTATTTCTAAAATCAGTATTTTTTTTAATTGTTTTGATTCATTATTTTTGCATAGTTTCTAGAGTATAGAATTGGATTAATTAATATACTTTACGCTGCTGAATCATTACATTACATTCATTTTGTAATATATTTTGAACATTTTGAATTAAGTAATGATATAAAATATTGAAAATCGTACTAATAAATTGTAAACAAATATAGTTTTAAATATATTGTATAAATAATTTATTTTAAGATATATTTTTATAAGTCAACCATATATTATATATTATATTATATCAATTTCATTAATATGTTTTAAACATGTTCAAATCCTTAAAATTGTTGGCCACATTTTTAGGATTTTGATGTTTTTTATCGTCACCAGATGCCAGATATGACTTTTATTTAATTAATAGTTATGATAAAAAATATTTAACTAGATATTTTATCATTTATTAATTATAATACATTTATTATTAATAAGCGTAAATACTTAAGGAATCAATAAGTTAAAGCGTAAATAATAAAATAAAATTACTTAGGATTGTGTTAAAAATATCTCTAATGTCAATAATATGATCATATCTATTACATTAGTGAAAACCGAGTCGCGGGCAAAAACTATTTTTAAATTTATTTAAATGTTGATAACGTTTTACTATCTATTTGCAACAGCATGTTATATGCAATCAGCAATGTTTTACATACAGTTTATTTCTTTGTGTATTACTACTTAATTTACCACTAATGTTTACCTATGCAATAATAATAATTATTAATTTTAATGATTTATTTAAATTAAAAAATAAAATAAGTATAGAGATACTATAAGTATAGAGGTATATTGCATTGCAAATTTAAAAAAAACAGTCTGTTTACAGAAATCTTTTTTTTACACATACTAAGATAAATAATTAAAACGCAACAATAAAAATAATCGTACATTTTTTTATTTAAATTATTTAGATAATTGTATGATATTTTTTATGCAGGCAATCGTCAATTTTTTCTTTTCTAATAAATACGATTTTAAGTTGTTTATAAATTGTTAGCAATCAAAGAACTGTTTTGTGTTTATAAGAAATAAATTAAATAAAGTACAACATTAGTATATAAGAGATTCCTTAAAAGGAAAAAAAAAACATTTATTTTTATACAAGAACAATTTTTTTCTAGTAGAGTAATTTTGTGATAGTAGTTTATAGTTTAAATATAAATTAGAGTTGTGTACAGTATGTAAATGTAATTTAAACCAAAAATAATAAATTTTTTTTTGTATTAGAAAAATATGCATCAAGTTGCTACTTTGTCCTTATACTGATATATTTTAACTAATTGTAGACTACTGAATAATATATACTCAAGAATGTATTTTCTGAAAAGTCACTGATTAGTTAACACGCTTTATTTTGTTTGGCACATATATATATTGTATATAAGTTTCTTTTGTCCAAAAACACATCAAGAAATGTAGAAGATTTTTCAAGTGTGCTAATACTTCTGATTTTCTTCTAAAACTTAACATTCAATTTTTGTGCTTGTATAAGTAACACGGCTAATTTATTTCTTAACATTTTACATGTTAAGTGTTTAAACTTTTCTTTAATTAATTGACGTTTTTATTTTTGTATTTTTTTTTTTTATAGTATATTTTTTGTTCTGTTTAAAACAGCATTAATAATTTGTTTGAATAGCAAGTAACTTAGTCAATTAGAAATTGTAAACAATAAAATTTAGGCTAATTGTTTAGTAAAATGAATTTAATTTAAATTTATTGAGTTTATTTTTAATTGTAATAAAAATAGCTGTTTTCAACATGCGTAACTAAACAATAAAGTGTTGTTAACAAAAGTCAAAACACCATGTAGTATAAAAACTTTTAAAATATTGTTTTGTTTTATGATTAGTTGTTACTTGCTATTTGATTAAACTTCTCACTACACGACTAAAATACTATTCATGTTTAAACAAAGCATTTTATATATTTCTACAAAATGAATGTTTAAACTTTTTACTCTTTTAAAATGACTGTTTGTAGCAGAATGGTTGCATTAAAAACATTCAAGCAAATTGTAATTTAGTACAATATTATTTTACAAGTAATTACTAATAAATTAAAATTATTTAATATTTTGCCGCCGCAAAGTTGGATTGCGGCGGTGGCCGTTGCTGCTGCTGCTGCGCCGCTGCCAAGGTAGATAGATTCTTTAAGTTCTAAATCCGTACAGGGTCCATGGCGGTTACGGTCTTGCGCTTGTCGTGCTCGGTGTAGGTGACGGCATCCCTGATCACGTTCTCTAGGAAAACCTTCAGAACTCCTCTGGTCTTCTTGTAGATCAGACCGGAGATACGCTTGACTCCGCCGCGACGGGCCAGACGTCTGATGGCCGGCTTGGTGATGCCTTGGATGTTATCAGGGAGAACTTTGCGATGACGCTTTGCGCCTTCTTTTCCCAAACCTTTTTTTTATAAAGAGTGATCCATTTAGAGAAAAAAATTTCAAATTAAAAAATTCTAAAAAAAAACATGTTTATCGGGCAATCTTTATGATAATATGAAAGAACCATTTTGTACAATTTTTTTTTTTTTTTTAAGCCGTAAGTATGGCTAACATGGTCCATTTAGAAGTTTCAATTTTTGATAACGCGTTTAAGCATTATAAGTGGTATTTGGCAAATGGCGGAAGTAATGTTAGTCTTCAATTCCTCAATCGTAGTCGGCTTTTCTATGTAGACTTTCGACTATACGTAGTCTTAAAAGAATAAGTCAAGAAGATTACATGATCTAGGCAGCCAACTCACCAATGCAAAGCGTAAAATTAACCAAATTGTTCTCGAAATAAAGCTATGGTTTTACGGGTTATGTAGCAAGTTGCGAAGTTTTGTTTAAAACCAAATGACGTCAAGATTACCGGTTTCAATTTTAGGCAGCAAATAATTTGTTATCATTGTTACGTTAGTTACGTTCCGGCCGGTCTTATTTTTAAAGAAGTGTTGCACTAGCCCATAAATTACACCAAACCGTTGTTTTGTTTGAATGTATTGGCAGGTTTTGAATCTCTTCAGGTTGCTTTTCAGCTTAAATACGGCAATTTTGCCTATTGACGTAGCTATTAAGTTAGAAATAGGTTTTACTGCTGAACAAAATTTTGGTCAAAACAGTAGAGCCCAAAACTTGAAACGGTGACGATTTGGAAGGGCGGCCGGCTTCAATTCTTGCATGAGATAAATTTTGTATGCTTTAAACCAAGATTCTTATTTAAAATACGCCAAATCGTTCTTTACGACAAGCCAAACTGTTAAGAATAGCGCCAAATCAATTTATCACGGTCATTGCGTACACTCTCAGCTACCGCCGTTATATTAGTATTATTTAATAATAATTATTGAGTGGGCCTATTATGTAAACCATAAGTTGCTTTAAGTGTACACTTTCTTCATAAAGCGCTGATTTTTGTAATACAGCTGAATAATTTGTAAACGCTGTAACGGGTTAATTCTTTCATTATGAAATGTCAAACATTAATGAACAAAAATACCAAAACAGATTGATTTAGCACACGCTATATTTAACATAAAACCCTTACTAAACAAAGTACCTCTAAATGAATCACTTATTATAAATTACAAACTTTTAATATTTACAACATTTATATGTTGTTTGTTACATGTTGAATAATGTCTTGATATTATTGTAATTTATGGTGAAAATGTTAACTTTATAAACATAGTTCAGTTTGTTTTATCATTATATAACTCTTTTAATTTTATACATATTCAATGTATAGTTTTTAACATTATATAACGTACACCGCTTTTTAAGATCATTGTGCATAAAAAAACATTTAACATAAATAGATGATTTTTTTTAGTAATTAAAAGATTTATAAAAAAATGTTTTTGAAATAAATAGTATTATATTTTTGTCACAATTTATTTGCATCTATGCATATAATATAACAAATATTCAAAAAACATTTTACTGTGTAAACATATGCTATGCCTAGTTATAATTTCCAGTCTAGTAAACACGGAAAATAATTCAGGACGTGTTTAGTTTGTTTAACAATAACCAACATGCTGTAAAGTTTTCATTTACTCCGTTTACAATTACATTTATATGAAAATTTTCACGCTGATATTTTTCTATAAATTTATCTGGCACAATGATTCGAGAGGTATACTTATTATTTATTTGCTATTTTTTTTTAAATTATACAACATTTTTGATATTTTATTTTGTAAAATATTTTATAAATTTCTTTCAATAAATACTAAATTTATTTCTAAATTTTACTAAAAAAATTTATATTATACATATACTACCCGGCGCAGCCACCATATTTTTGATAAAATAATTTATTAATTATCATTGAAACAAACAGCTACAATTAGTTGATGAATTTTGTAACATACAGGGTCATTATAAAAGTTTAGGATTATGTAACCATGTAATGTACGTTTGTGCAACTCTAGTGAAATAGTGAATTCAAGTTTGGTGTGCGTAAATAATATAATAGATGTTTTCTATTTGAGCTTTTCAAACACCTGATACGTTAGAGAATTTTTAAATTTGCGGGCAAATGCATCTCACACTTGACAAACGCACCAGAAAAAATTTGTTGATTATAAAACACTTCAAAAACACATTGAAAATGTAAGACGCGTTTGACAATCAAATTCAAAAATTACTGAATTATTGCCACCAAGTGCGACTATTTTGTCAGATAAAAAACAGCTTTATAACCTTGCTTGACAGTTTAAGTTAAGTTGTCAAACAAAGTAAATAATTTGGTTCACAATTAAAAAAGTTTACTGAGAGAATGGGCCAACAATATGAACGTAGAATGGTGGCATGACTTTAGTCTTTTCTTATATGACCGCCCGAGGTGCGTAGTTAATTTCTGTGATCACTTAAGCAAAAATTCTTTAGATTTTACCAAATTTTAGGTGTGGGATTTGGTTTGCTAAAAGTTAGGGTTCATCAGATTGCACGGGCATAACAGTACCGCTGTAGCATTGTATCTTTTCTGCAGTTTAGTTGGTTAAATATGAATTCAGATTTTTTCCTCAGTTTTTTAACCAGATGGTACTCACGTACAATATTATAAAATTTGCTACAAAGCATAATGTTTCCATTTGCTTTGACTGGGTTCCTAAATATTGGGCATTAGTCTAGATAAAATAACGATGTTATTTTTTGCTTTGGCGGCGGTATATAGGTGTTTCTTTATGTTGTTATTTTTGTTAAGGTTTACTCCTAGGTATCTATTAGTTTCTTTTAATTTAATTCTGATGTTGTTCTGCAGCTTGATTTAAACTTCCGTTAATTTTTACTCATTATGGAGGATTAAATCTTTTGATTTTTCTTTTGCTATATAACTTTTTTATAGGATAACTTTGATAACATCTTTTGATATTTGGTTTAATTTTTTTCTATTTATTGGTGACGACTATTGCTGTTATTTTTATAGATACCATCTGGTTCTAGAGCCTTTCTGTTTTTAGTTTTACGTACGCATTTCAAGTTTTTTTTGCTGTGAACAATGCATGGTGCTCTAATCTACTTTTAATACAAGTCTCTCCTTGACCCTACCAGTTGGAAATTTTTTTGCGGCAAATTCTTTTTGTTTATTTCCTGGATCACCTACTTTGTATCTTAAATTCAATTTGCATTAATAGTCTGGGTCTTCTAATTTCTCGACAAAACAGTGGAAAATTTGCCTTGACGTCTACGGAATTTGTCAGCCAAATTATATTTTTTCTAAAGATGAATCATTTATCTTCTAAGATTTTTTTTACTACTTACACGATAACCGTGCATATTAATTTAATTGAATGAAATTTCTTTTGGTAAAACACGGTTTCGAGTCGAATTTTACATGCATCCGTTTGAAGAAAAAAAAGTTTTAATCAGGCTTGTTTAGAGAAGTCAAACTAGTGCAAATTTTAAGGCTTTAAAAACAAGATTTATTTTTGGTCTAGACTATGTTTTTTTGCACCTTGTAGTTTTATAAACGGACTAACACACTTAACAATTTAAGAAACGTGGTGGATGTCATTCTTCTGTGTTTGCAAACAAACTATAATATAGTCCCAGTAAACCAGTACTTTGAAACCCTAGAATTTATTTAATATTCTTGACATGTTTTTTTTGAGTTGCGGGCAAGGTTGCAGGTCATTTTTAAAACTAAATGGCATCACTTTAAATTGTTTTATATGAATTATTGTTTTTTTTTTTTTTCTGTATTTGTCTTTAGGTAATCTAAGTTCTTAGGTCTTGCCAGCAACTCTTAAATTTTTTTAATTATTTGGATTTTTCGGCATGCATTGTGCATATAGCAATTGATACTGAAAATTTTGAAGTAGGTTTTGCAATTGATTATTGTTTTAAATGAGTGCTTTGGAATCACAATCTTGGTGTCTCAATATAACAAAGGTAATTTAGAAAAAAAAAACTAACAAAAGTAACCTTTCTTCTTACAAGAACGGTTTTGTTGGGTTTGCATTCGTGTTTTTTATTTTTTGTTTCAAGTGATTTTTGTTGTAAATTAGGTTTAATTTTCTACTTGTTTTTTGACTATGTGAGGTTTGACCAGTCTGGTTGCTGCGTTTGGAGGCCTAATGCTAGGCATCAATCTTGATGTTACTACTTGCTAACATATTTAAAAATAATAATAAAATTGCTAATGTATTGTAGTTTTGGTGTGGTACAAGCTACTTTTTTAGTTACTAAAAAGAAGAATGTCTTTATACATAACAATAATATAATACAAAGTGATTCAAGAAAACCGTATGATTTTTAAACGTACAGTATACAATAGTAGAAAAGTGCGGAAAACTGGTACAGTTTTTTTCAACTCTGCAGGCTACGCCGTTTTAGTTACTATAGCACTGTGGAATGTGCAGCATTTTGTGTTTGTGTACTATAATTAAGTTAAAAGTGGTGAATTTGATATCTAACACAGCGTTTCTTTTGTCGACATATTAACGTTTGTCTTCACAAAAACATACCAGATTGCAACACTATTTTTTTTATATTGGTAAACAATTTCAAAATAAAAGGAATTGTAACTCAACGCAAATTAACCTTTCCGTGGTGTCGCTTTTTGTTTAGGCATGCTTGGTGTCGGCGGTGTCTAAAACCGCATTCATATTTTTGTAGCTTTTTTTCAATTTTTTTACATTTTGATTTTGGTATATGATAGTTGTAAGTATAACACACGCAAAAATTAAATTGCAATAAAAATATTATTTAATAATAAAAAAATAAAATAAAACTTACAACATATATTTTGTTATAATACGCTTTAAATTAAATATTTTAAAACAAAAAATTTACAATAATAAATTTAAAAACAAATCAAAACATAGAAATTTGAATTATTAATAATTGAAAACAAACATTAAATTTTTCGACACAGAATTAATTTTTTTTGCAGTTTTTGCAGTTTTTGCAGACTGCTGTTATATGCTGTAAGCACATATGTTTTCTACAGTTGAAACAAGAAAACCTTGTTTTTCTGTTTTTTGTTCTATCACAAAAAACATCTTTCAATAATAATATTCTGTTGAAGAAATTGAGTTTGAGTTTTGCACACCTCTTTTAACCTAAGTGAAAGGCTTTGTGGAAGATTGAACATACTTGTTCTAACTTGCAAGTGTGGTTGCAAGAAGCCGTTTGCTAAATCAATCAGAACAGTTTGTCTTAAAATTCTAGAGTTATTTGTAGAATATATAATTGACAAATTAATCCCAGTTATGTTCAACATAGAATAAAAAATTAACAGTACAGTCATTGGAAAACCCAAACATGCTGGTACAAGCTTGTCTAAGGACAGGTTATGAAAATTCTAAAAGCAGTTTTCTTTTTGTTTATGGTGCCAATGACAGGGAGTTTATGTTCCAGCAGTAGAGTTCAAATCAGAGGCACTCATGTGAACCAATTGTCCATGGTGACATTTTTGTTTGAACCAGAATAATGCTCACAGAGCGGCCGGTTGCTCTTCAGCATATATCTCTAATTTGCCAGTATAAAACATTTTAGCATCGCATAATGCTTGTGTTTTTAAACCATATTTATTGGGTTTAGATAGTATATATACTCTAAAGCTGCATCTTCCTATTTCGTCTATTTATCTTTTTTCACTTCAAATTTCAATGTCATCAAAACAAATACATCTTAATAAGAATCGAAACCTTTGAAGCAACAAAAAAAGATAAAATATTTCAATGCCATAGCCGTCAATTTTCCACAAATCTTCAAGATTTTGATGATTGCTTTTACAAACTGCTGCCATATACAATAGTCCAAAGAGAACACGAAGTTTAATATAATTATCTGGATATACATTTCTAGAGTTGGCATAATTTTTGGCAACTTTTGCAATATATTTATTTGTACAATTGGTAATTGTAGTAATTATTAAACCATTATTAAAATAATTCTATATTTTTATAATATTTTTTCTTGACTTAGTTGCTTGAAAAGGACTAGAAAGACGTTTTATCATATTTTCTTGTCTAGTTTTAATGTTCTGCTTAGTTTTGGCATTTTTTTCCAATAGGATTTGTTTTCCAATAAAAGACAAACTTGAACTGTGATTTATGTCATTTTTATCAAAATCAGAAATTTCTTGTTCAGAATCGATTTCATGTAGCACACGTTCTTCTTCATCGATTTCTGAATCATCAGACACACCATTTTCTGTTTTGCAAGCGGGCCTGTTTTGCCTCATAGAACTCCATAACGTACAGAAAACTTTAACTGTAATAAAAGTGATTCTTCTTACAATTACGGTTCTGTATTTTAAAACAAAATAAAAAACTTGACAAAAGTAAAAGTAAAATTAACAGATATAACTGTATAACAAGCATCAGTAACTGAAAGACTAAATTTAATATAAATGTTTCTTATATTTATATCAATGCATATTGGTGGTATTTAATTTTTTTTAGAAAGGGTTTACCAGGAATAGAGAGATTAGGAATAAACCAAGAATATAAAACATAAAATTAAAAAACTACATTAATGCTTAACACTAATTACTTTCAAATAACATCTGGAAGACCGTATTCTGAGAGTAATGTTATTCAATTTTAGCAAAAGGTAAATCCATAGAAAAATACTTTTTTAGCTTAAAGTAATTATTAATTAAATTTAAAAAATTTAAGCACACCAAACTTGAACGGGAGTAGTAACGGCTGTGTCTGACATCGAAATAATTTCTACTAGACGCAACAATTAAAATTTTGCAATCAAATTTAAATTACATTTGCATACACATAAGAAGTGCAAACTCCTAAAATATCAAGAATCAACTCCATTTAGGTAAAGAAAAAACTTAAATAACAAATGGCGCAGTGTCACACACCGGGCGTTACCACTGGAAGGTTAAAGAGCCTGCGTCTTGAGTGATCAATAGATTTGTAAAACGCATGTCACTACTAGATTTCATTTTCCATCTGTATAAGATAACAATGATCTAAAAACTGGATGAACGTGACTATCAACAACGTTTACAATTTGCGGAATATATGCTCAACATTTTTAAAAATAACAAAAATATGTTAATCATTTTGTGTGATAAAGTGTACTTCCACTTAATGAACAAAACTACCAATATTGGGCCATCGATAATCCACAACATTTGCATCAACCTCTGCATAGCCCTCGAGTGACGGTCTAGTGAGCTGTTGCTGAATGTGCCGTAATTGATCAGATAGCTACATTGAAATGATCACCAACTTTATGTAGCCAAAACCACAGAAACGGGAATAAATCAAATATAGTGTATGGTTTCAGCAAAATAAAGGCTCAACCTACACAGCAAGGGCCTTAATGAGACTTTTTCAAAGATTTTTTAAAAACAATATATTTCAAGTTTTGGCAATGTGCTCTAGTCACTACGTTCTTCTAACCTAAGATAAGCACAAAACATTGAAAAAGTTGAAGAATTTCAAAAAATTGATTGGAAACTGTTGGAAGATGTTATTTTTGAATACAGGACTGCAAATATTATGTATTTTTTGTTTTTTAATAGAGTTTTTGAAAACCAAAAAAAAACTTTTAGCTGTTATTATAGAATAACTTATACTTTAATAAAAAATATACATTTATATTTTTAATTAGTAAAACACATTAAATAACAAGATAAAAAATAAAGTCGACCGCTATACGTAATATATCAAGTTTTGCAATATTGTAATGTTCAATCACTTTGTTACTATATAAGCATTTTTTGTAATTGCGATTACTGTACTGTAGTCCAACATAAAATATTATCAAATATAAAAAATACTACAATTTTGACTATATTTATAGCATTAAAACTAATAACTGTTACAAAACTGTATAATTTAAGTGTTGGCCAAATTCACTATATTTGAGTTTGAGTATGAGTGTAGAGAATATACAATGCTCAAAAATATAAAAACAGTTTTTACATATTGAAATCAAATGTTTTTTTAACATATTTTCGTTTCTTTATGTACGTATATAATATATTGAAGAAATAAAATACACGATCTAGAAATACAAACTTTACATTTACTCTTTATATTTCCAAACGAATAAATTTACATGCAAAGTTGTGTTAAAATAACATATAAACTCGTTTACATTATTTCGATAAAAATGTAATATCAACTTTAATAGTTTCAGGATGGAATTTCTACTGGGAAATGTGTGTTTAAAAGTATTTCTAGTCTGATACGGATAAAAGATAAATTTATTACCGACAATGGAGGTACATTCAACGACATGCAATTAAACGTAAATCATTGTAAATGTGTACTCACAACCGCAATATAACAATTTCCAAGTTACTTTCGGTTCAGATATACATTATTCTAGACAAAATAAACGAATTCAGAAGTTCTGTAGTAATACAATTCTAATTATTTTGAAATAAATCATTGTAATACCACATAAAATGATATTGTTTTGAAAAAATTGTAGAAAAGAAATAATAAATATTATTAATTTTTATCTATTGCATTATAAAATATATACCTCGCATATTAAATTTCTCATTTATGTTCCAGGCATTAATACATTTTAACGCACTTTTATATATTTTTCTAATATTCTGTTTTACATCCACTTTATTTGCTTGGTTCATTAAAATTTTATATACTGCTCGTAAAGATAATCAAATCATGTGAACTTTTTTTGTATTTCCTTTTGCTCAAAAAATGCCATACTATGTAATAAGTATTCACAAAGGACCAATTTTATGCAGAATTGAATTTGCAAAGTTAATATTTTAAAGGTTGCGTTTTAAGTTTTAAGGGCTATATTATGCAGTTTGTCACACAGTTGCATTTACTGTATTATATTATATGTTTCAAAAATATTAATTTCATTGCTTAGCTTAGAACAAAAATTTAAAAAAAAATGAAAAAAACAAAATAATATCATATAAAATATGCATACATATTTAATATATTTTATAATTATATTATAAATTTCTTTTTATATACGAATATATTTTTACATATTAAAAGAATTGTGTAAGATATTAATTATTTACCACAAACGCGTTTTTGGTTTTAACTTCGGATCCAATTAACCAATTGTTGCCCAGAACATTTTAATAATTACTTTACTATGTTAATAGCATACGAAGCATGTTTTAAGTGTTTAAAAATTAAAAATAATAAAATGTAAGCTGTTTTTAATATATGTTAAGTAATATCAAGTCACACACAAAATGGCCGTCGTATTATAATTTGCGTCACTTTATAAACGCGAGTCGGGTATCTAGTATTTTATGCTTAAAACATATAATATTATGTCATAACTTATTTGTCTAGTTTTTATCAACTTATTAAATTAATTTTTTGTTGATGTTTTATTACAGTTACAGTTAAAACTTATTAGCTAGTATGTTGTTGTTTTTTAATTATATCATTGTTCTTAGTGTCAAAATTGCTGTTATAAATAATGCAAAGATCAAAACAAAGAAAATGATACAAATGTTAAACTCAAAATAATTTATTCTAATCTGTTTGCACGACAATCGTCTTTCAGCAAACAAAGAGTATGCAACGGTTAAGTGTTAATTCCTTTATTACTTAAAAATAATGTAAGATTTTTACTTTGTTTTTCTAGGGTTTTATTATTTAGTATTCAACATATATTAAAAAATAATTTTAAAATCTTCCATCTTTTAAATATATTTAATATATTGATTGATTTAAACAGTAAAGTATGTAGGGTATTTTTAAGAACTTACAAAATACATATTTTTAACAAAACATTTGCAAATTATTTGAATATTTAATTTGAAAATGTTATTAACTTAAATAAATTAGTAATAGAACAGTATAAAAATAAATTAAAAAGAAGTTTGCAACCGTTAAATAGTAAAAAGTGAAAATATCGGATCAATAGTCAAATTTAAATCAATATTTATTTTTTTTAATGAAAAGGCCAATATTATAGTGTTTATGCTTGTTATACTATTACCGCACAAGCAGCGTATAAATATGTACCTAAAACACTAATATATACTATCGCACACGTTAATAGAGAGCGCCTCTACTGCAGATACTGACGAGATCATTATCTAGCGCACCCACACTCATATTAAATGTAATTATGGTTAAATCGACACTAAAATTATATACATATTAGTCTAACGTCTTGAATTAATAAATGCTATAATTTTTTTAATTTTCTGGCGGAACTGGGGTTTAAACCTGCAACTCTCCGTCATACGTAATAATCATTTAATCTAAAGACCAACATTCCGGTGTGTTATATCTATTTCAGCAGGGAATAAAAATTACAGGTACAAATAATATTTACAAAAATAAAAATAAAAAATAGAAAACAACGAACACCGATTTAACAAATATAACTAAAAAATAGTTGATATAAATTTTAAGTGTTATTATTGAGATATATATTTTATTATTAAGTTTAATTGATGTACTTGTCTTAAGTGTAATAATTGACAAAATTAAAAATATAACATTTCAAAATATTTAATTTTGATTAAATGAATATTAAGTAAATATTGATTGAAATTTTACCGCTAACACAATATTTCCAAATTCTACTATTTAGGGTCGCAAACTTTAGTTTCTATATACAAAATGAGTTTTTTTTCTAAACATGTCACACTGCTACGGACAGGATACAATAAGTTTATAATTGTAGATAAAAACAAACAACAAGTTAGCAAGATTTAAAAACAGAAGATATTAGCTACTTAAGTGCAAGTAACAATTTATTTCTAGCATATATTTTAAATGGTACTTTTAGATTTTTGGCATATTAGCCTAAGAAACTTTTAATGTTTAAAAGGTACTAAAAAAGTACCAAATTTAGTTGATGGAATTTTACATGCACGTAATAAAATACAACGATTTAACAACAAAATTAAAGCAAATATGTTTAATTTAAAAATTTAAATTACAAATCACTGACACAATAAATAATTACTGGAAGCCGAGTTAGGCAACCTTAATAGTAGATTAATTACTATGTTAACTGATGTTGTTTAAATAATTTTTTTAAGTAAACAACAGGTTTATTTTACCCGTTTGTTTTATTAAACTTAATACAAACAAATGAAAAATTAAAAATTTATAAACATCTAACAGTCAAAGTAATATTAGATTAGTATTTGAAAACTAGTTTAAAAACTACACTGAATTACGTTTTCTTTTTATACTACATAGCTTATTATGACCAAAGTTTAGTACATATATAACCGACATATCAATGCCAAAATTATTAGCTGCTGTCAATAATATAATCAACACTACATTTGTCAACCAAAATTTAATCAAGACAAAAGTTACTAATATTATAACAAGTTTTATACAAACTAACGAAAATAACAAAAAGAATACATTATGACGTTTGTATAAAAAAAGCTACCGACACAGCCTTATTTTTAGACATAAATGATACAATTAAATTGGTAAAAAGGCTTCATCACTTTTACTTTTACTAACTATCAATCAAACATTGACTTAGTTTCTAGCTTAAAAAATATTTTTTTCTAATATTTGTGGAAGAAAGCATTTAAATTCTGTTCATCAGCATCTTAAACATAGAAAACCTTTATTTCTTTTTTTGAGTAAAACCAAAGTAAACAAAAAAGATCTAGATTGCTTTAATCTAGTAGATTCCAATAATAATCTTAAACATTTATTTGTTGATCTTTAACTATTTGTGCTTACATCAACAAAAATCAATCATATTCTTGAATAACAACGTACAACATTCAAAGCATTGGATATAATAGCAAAATTATTACACTCAATCTTTGAGTTAAGTCTGACTTAGGAAATTTTGATCATTCACTTATTATTTCAGTTGTTAAAACTTGTTTTTCTATTACTACTAAACCTAAACTACTAGTAAAAATGTATACATTTTTCAATAATTTTGGTTATTTTGTTTATATTCTAATGCCCGTATTACACTGTCAATAATTATATCTTGAATTATATATATAAAAATATTTAAATCTTAAAAGTTTGTAAAATGCACAAAATATCATCAATCTTATTGTAGATTGAAATTTTAAGAATATTTTTAGGTTTTCTTTATAATTAACACATAACATGTGAGTAATAGCATTAATAATATAACCTAACTATTTTTTAAAAACTGTTAATTCGTACATTTTTTGTGTTAATTCTAAAGAAAAACTAAAAATATTCTTAAAATTTCAATCTACAATAAGATTGATGATTATTTGTGCATTTTACAGACTTTTTAAGATTCAAATATTTTTATATATATATAATTCAATAAAGAATTATAGATCAGTGTCATACGGGCATAAGAATCCACATACAGCAACAGAAAATCTTACAAAAACTATTCAGAATGTCATCAACAAGTTTGTTCCATTCTCTATTATTAAAACAAAACAAAAGTGAAATGCATTTAAGAAACACGTCAGTAATTGTTCCGAACAGACTAAATAATATAATTTTATTTTAAAAAGCTCGTAAACATTGTGACATTGTAATACAACCTAAAAAAGATAGGATTGAGAAAAACTGAATTTCTCAGCTTTTTATAAAAAACAAAATATTCTAGAAAACAATAAATACATTGCAGGGTAGTAGTAGCAGTAGTTTCTAAATGATTAAAATCATCTAGTTACTATTTCAAAAGAAAAGGCAGATATTTTCGCAGACAGATTTGCAGCTAACTGTATTATTCTAAATTTTTGTTATTGCTGCACTTACAATTCTTAGTGAATGAGTTAAATTTATTTTTTTAAATCATTTGAATTGAATTAGTTTTTGTAACATGTACGCAGCTCTGCTGACGCCGTGCGCTTTATTATTAAGCTGTCAGACTGCTTGATAAAGGTTTTGTAATGCATCGACTATCTGCCGATGAATTTTCAACTTTTTTAAAACAATTTTTGGGTACTAATTAAACACCTGGCGGGCTGACTCTACAAAGACGTTCTATAGCCAAAATACAGTGCAATCTGATAATATTAAACTTTTCAAAACTTTTGCACTTTTTTATCACCAACTCTTGCACTAATTAATCTTCTTTAATTAAAAACCAGCAAAGCATTATAGATGAAATTCCACCTATTATTCTTAAAATAAAATATTTGCGCCATTTTTTTTTCAAGTGATTCCTTTTCTTGTAGGCTCTTCCTTTATTGCGCTATTCTATTCTATTTTGGGTCTTGCTTTTTCTGTTACTCTTCTTTCATATATTTTTTTGGTGTTTCTTTCTTCACGCATTCTTCTGATATGTTCATACTATCTCATTTGGCGTTTTGTAATTTTTTCTTATTATGGTTTTATTTGTAAATTTATCTTGTATGTCTTGTTCTTTATTTTATTTTTTCTTTTTATGTTTTTAATTTTTTTAAGTATTTTATCTTTATTGCATTTATTCTTTCTATTTGTTTTCCCGTTATTGTCCATGTTTTGCTATTATACTTGTGTTACTGCACATTTATCAACATGTCTAGATAAAAATTATTTTGATTCTAAACGCATTGTTTTAAATGCATGTACATATGTATATCTGATCACTATTTACAGTTGAAGTTGATAAAGTTAAATTAAACACTATTTTTAATAAAAGATCGATAGTTTGTTTAATAACGCATTACAAGATATGTCATGGGAAAATATACTTAGCATGCAAAATACCAATAACAAATGATTTTATGTTAATTTTTAAAGAGAATTATATAAAAACAGTATAATTTTTCCTCTGAAAACACTTAACATTTTCTTAAATACAAAATTAAATTTAACACACTAGAACTATCTGAGCCAAAAAAGAAAATTGTACTTTTTGAAACATTGGCAACATACATACACAGTTTTAAAAAATATTTTAAAAACAAAAATAGAATTGTCAATTACAAAATAAAAAACAGCAACACTACTCGATGCTGATATCTCAATCGCATAATAAATTAAAAACATGTTGTTCAATCATAACAAAAACTTCCATTATCAAACTCAGTAGAAATTGTAAACAATCTGAATGATATTTTTGCTAATGTTGCATCAAACTAAGTTTATATATTATATTTGTATCTAATAAATTAAATTGAGCTAACACAAATTGTAAAGAAATTAAAAAACAGCAAATGTGCAAGTTACGATAAAATTTCTATGAACGTCTGTACTATATAAATGTAATGCTGATGACTGTAACAATTATAAATAGATCTATTAGCAATTGAACATCACTTTTAAAAATTTACTACATGGCTTTAGAAAAGGAAATAACATCAACACCGCTATCTTTCAGTTCACTAATAAATAATAATATAATAAACTTCATAGAAGATGGTGAGTTAGTTTGTGGCATGTTTCTTGATCTATCAAATGCTTTTCAAACGTTTACTTATTAAACTCAACAAATATATAAGAAAAGTTGCAAACAGCCTGTTTAAAATCTATTTAATATTAAGAAAACATTTTGTTCACAGATTTTATAATTTTGTCCCATTCTACAAAATTTCTTTGAATTATTATAGACCAAAATTAAAATTGGAAGGAACATATTGCTGCATTGTCTATAAAAGTAGTTAGAATATGTTACATGCTTTGTGTTTTATTGGATAATATTTATATATTTATAAGTTATTAAGTACTAATATTAATATTTTTTAATATAGCAAAAAATTGGCATAAACATAAAAAAAAGTTGTATTGAGATAAAAAAACAGCGACAGAGTTGTGTATAATGCAACTGATATACTATTTAACTTATATTTTTTAGGAAAATTAATGCATAAGGTATTATATATACTACCCGTATTCCAATATTTTTCAACTAATTTGAAAAAGTTGACCTCTTTGATTTTGCTCAAATTTTCAGGGATCAAAATATGGATGAAAAAAATGAGATTTCCAAAATTTTGGACCTTAGAATATTGCATGTTTAAAATGACACACATTTAAAGGTCAAAAATTTTACAATAAAACGTCTTTTTAAGCTTATTTTGTATCTCAATTTTTGGGCTTCTGGAAAAAGATAAAAAGGTCCACGATGGCTCAAATTATTCCTTATTACATGTACTTTAAAACCCATATTTTTTATGTTAAATATCGTGGAAGTCATTTTGATATATTAAGCTTCAAACATTATTCCAAAAAATCGTAAATTTAGCAAAATCGCAAAATTTTTCTTTCTGTAAACCGTTCTAACTTTGTCAAATCTTAACAAAATTTGATCCGCAAGGTCTAGATTTCTTCGTGTTTAATCTCTTTTCAAAGTGATTACACAATACTTATAGAATCAATACGTATACACCATTATTTTGATGCAGGAAGTTGCACATGTTTTCGCGATTTTCAAAACTTGTAATTTTTAAGTCCCGAAAAAGCGCTGTCATCCTATGTCGATTTTAATCAAAATTTCAGTAAATACTTTTTAAAACACAAGAAAAAAGGTTATCTATATGAGAAATGGTATATCGGGCATCTGCCACAAACTAAGTAGTTGTTTGGTTGATTAATCAACCATCTAATGCCCAGGGCCGTCTCAAGACGGGGTACACTTAATAACATATAACGTAAAGTTCAAATATGTTTTATTCTTAATACACAAATTTTTGGAAAAACTGTAAACAATATTGGAATGCACACAAAACCCTCCTTTGCAAAAAAAAAATTACACATACTTGGCAGGTGTAAACAAATGATTCAATGTCGTTGAAGATTAAAAATTGGGGCATTAGAGGGTTAATATTTTTCTTGAGGCTGTTTTACGTGCAGAATACTTAGATCTAGAACAAGCCATTATGATATAATATTGCGTTTTATATTTACCGCCAGGTTTGGATTAGTAGTTATTGTTAGTAATTAGGTTTAGGAAGTTTTATAAAGAATATAAAATGATGGTCCCGAGGCAGGGAGTTTGGGTACGCAAGGTCACCAGTTTTCAAAATTTAGATTTAGTTTTGTTGCGATTATAATAGGTAGGAATAAAGTATTTTGGACCTTGGACATAGAAATTTGCAAAAATACTACTTCTTGAAATCTCTATCTATCTACTGAAATCAGAATCCTAGCTAAAAATGCCAAAATTCCTCCTTGAATGACAAATCCAGTTTCCTTGCAACCTTGTTGGATATTTGGCTTTAGTTTCTACACAACTTGCGCTTTATATAAAAGCAAACTCATTTTTTCAACATTATTTGCAGTGATATTTATATTATCTCCAACTGAGATGAATGTCAGCGAGTAGAAGTTTTCGGAACATTTTCAACACTCTGTTTTGAAAATTTGCAGCAAAAGCTAGCTTTTCAGTTTGTAGAAGGCTCTTAACAACAATAAAAACGTGCGAAGAACTTTATTGATTGTTTTAGGAAGGCTCCTACTGGGTAGTAGAAGTCCTTGGACTGCACAAATTATTTCTATCTTATTGTTTTATATTATTTCCTTTCTTATACCTCAAAACTTTAGAGATTATACCTTCTTATGAATAATTTATTTTTTAACATTTATTTAAATCCAACATTTAAAAGATTTATCAATCGTTATATTATTAACAAAGTATTGAAAATTGTAATTTTGTGCACAACAATGTATTTTTATTTGCTTAAAACCAATTAACAAACTAGAAATGTATCTAATCAAGACAATCAATGCACATTAAAAAAGAAGACTCACTTTGATTATTGTAATAAATAATAAGATTAAAATGAGTTAAACATATTTTATTTATTATAATTATTTTTTATTTAGAAATTTTATTACAAAAGGTTAAACAAACAGTTTGAGTAATTCTATAAAAGATAAATAATTAAATTGTCAATTAAAATTATAAGTTGTTAGTCTTATCAAATTAAATAACAAGTACCATTACTAATCCTATTAATTATACACGTTGTTTTTGTTGTAACTATATTGCTTGTAAATTGTTTGATATCATAATTTTAATTTGTATTTACATTACATGGCTATTGTAAGTATATAAAACTAAAACTTTTTTATTGGTAATAATAAAATTAATAACTTAAAAAACTTTGCACTTTGATTATTAAAAAAATCATTGAAATTTTTTTCATTTTATCTTTGTACTGCCGCTAAAGAGACCATAGTTGTGAAAATGATGTAACTACTATTAGTTAAATGGAGCATAACTAATGTGAATTAGTTTTCAGTGTTCGTATCATTGCCCATGTGCTCGCTAGGTGAAGATAAATTGCACACTTCTTATTGCATCATGAAATCATTTTTCCTAACTCATATCAATTATTTACTCATATCTGATATATTTCTGTATTTAAATAAAAACAATACAGCAGCTAATTTTTAATTTAAAAAAAATAAACAAACTTTGTAAAATGTTTGATAATTTAATAAAGTGTTTAGAATAGTTTTATAAAAACAAAGAACATTACTTTTATAACAAATTATAATATACATTTAAAATAAATGAAACAAAAAATATGAATTTTGTTCAACAAAATTAATAAATATTAATTGATTTAATAAACGCATTTAAATTAGGTATGAACTTAATGTAAGCAAATTTTAATTAACTAGTCGTTAAATGCTTAACGTTTATGTTAAAAATAAATCATAATAATAAATATCTATATATATTTTATATTGTTAATACTAATTTTGCGGCCGCAAAAACAATTTATAGATAGATAGATAGATAGATAGATAGATTGATAGATAGATAGATAGATAGTTTAATCACAAATCCTATAAAATACATATAAAATACAATAATTTAAATTATATTATACAGTTTGAGAACGTTAGTAGTTATACAATACACAAAAAAAAATTAAAAGCAATACTTTCTGGCCAAACCGCATCATTATCTATTAGTGGGTTATTATCGGGTGATCAAATTATTACAAATCCCCTTAACATCTCGAATATTCTGGCCGATGTTTATTTTGACGCTTCCAGTGATGATAATTACGATAAAAAATTCCAAGATATTAAAATTGACATGGAGAAAAGCGTTTTGTCATTTGACTGATAAAAATGAATTATATAACGCACCGTTTGGTGCTCGGGAATTTGACTCGGCATTATCTAAAGCACAAAATACTGCTCCAGATGTCGATTCAATAGACAATGCTATGCTTAAGCAATTAAGTTGCTCTGCCAAATTTCACTTGTTGGCACTCTATAACCGGATATGGTCAGCAGGGTATTGCCCTGAGTTGTGGAAACTTGCTATTATAGTACTAGTACTTAAACTTGCTAAAGATAAAAAGCTTTTGACTAACTATAGACCTATCTCCTTAACTAGTTACTAGAAATAATTATCAATAAGCGTCTTACTTGGTTATTAGATTCAAGAGGTTTAATTGCTGACATACAATGTGGTTTAAGGCGTCATCGTTCTTTGACTGAACACCTTGTTTGTTTGGATACAGCAGTTAAAAATGCTTTTGTACAGAATCAACATCTTGTTGCAGTATTCTTTGACATTGCAAAAGCATATGACATGACGTGGAAGTACAACGTTCTACAAACGTTTTATTCATGGAGTATTTGCAAAAGCATGGCATTGTTTATACAAAGCTTTTTAACTCCCCGTTCATTTAAGGTACGTGTAAGTGACAGTATCTCAGGCATACGTCTGCAACAGAGTGGTATTTCTTAAAGGTTTATATTAAACGTGACAGTATTTATGATAGCGATTAATGGCATAAGTCAGTTTATCAAGCATCCGGTAAGCGGATGTATGTATGTTGATGACTTAGCTATCTATTGTGCATCGAGAAACATGCCAACATTAAAACATCAATTTCAGTTAACAATCAATCACAATTTAAACTGGGCTAATAACAATGGATTCACTTTATTTACTAGTATAACGTTGCTTATCCATTTTTGTAGAAAGAAAACTCCACACGGTGACCCTGTGTTATATCTTAGGGGAGCTATTCCTGTACAGGAATGTTTTCGATTTCTCGGTGTCACATTTGACCGTGCGCTGACCTGGCATCCTCATTTAATAAATTTGAGGTCAAGACGTGTTTTGGCACTAAATTTGCTCAGGTTGTTGCTACTTTTGCATTGGGCTTTGGTGCATTCAAAACTAGATTATGGTTCCATAATTTATGCTTCCGCAGGTCTATCCACATTATAATCTTGACTGTAAGGTACGCCGCAAAATTAAAAGCTAAACGCTTGCATTCGACGTTTCCTGTCGTGTACAATAATGGTCTCGACGATGTATACAACATCAAGATACGGTCACAAAGACCGGTTGCAGTAAGAAATTAAACTATACTTTAGGAACTAAATTTCTAACTTCCTGATGTAAACCAACTGTCTTACTGTCGCGATCCTCCTTAGACTTTTTAACGCCCAAGGTTAATTACTGCATTATCAACTGTACCAGTCAAATATCGAAGTAAATTTCCAAAAATTTAAGCAAGAAACGTAAATGCCACTTGAATTTATACCGGTGGCTCAAAAAGTAACGACGGTGTGGGTTTTGTTTTTCTGGTAGATGAGCTGCAGTTTACATTTGGCTTGCCAAGTGTTAGCAGCGTTTATACTGCAAAACTGTATGCTACCTATCAGACTCTTCTCTACATTCAACTAAGCGCAGGTACAAATTATGTTATAAGTACAGACTTGTTGAGTGCATTAAACGCCATAGATAACCAATATCCTGATCATTACTTGCTGAGGCAAATTTATTCAATTTTGCTTCAGGTGTTTCAGATAAATGTCACTGTTAACTTAGTCTTAGTCAGTCACGTAGATATCAGTAGCAATGAAAAAGCTGATGCGCTTGCCAAATTGGCAATAACTAGCGCTGAATATGTTTTATCTAAAGTTTGTGTTAGGGATATTTGTAATTTTCTACATCAAAAGCTGCTGTCTAGTTTGCAAACTGAGTGGTTTGCTATTCAAGACAACAAGCTGCAATGTACCAAAGGCGTTACTACACCGTAGAGTTCGTCATGCAAGCCAAAACGTAGAGAAAAGGTTATCCTCACGCGGCTTTGCATCGGTCACTGTCGATGGACTTACAGGCATTTGTTGGCGTATGAGGTGCCCTCAGTTTGTAATATTTGTAACGTCCCATTAACTGTTTGTCATATCTTATTGGATTGTCGGCAGTTTTTGGAACAAAGAATTGCGTGTAAATTATCACCCAGTTTGTCGATTGTCTTGGGCGATCAAATCGTTGATGTCGATTGTTTGCTGGAATTTGTTTGACAAAGCAGACTGAGTATATGAATATGATTATTCATTTATTGTGATTAATGTTTGCGTATTAAAAAACCCAGCAGTGTCTAGGATCTTTTATACCCTAGACACTGTTGAAATTTTCTAATTTAATGTTTGCTATTGTTTTTAATAGTTTGTGAAATATAGTTTTATCTATGTTATTTATTATTTTTTACAGCATATTATTTTACACTTTTTTATAGTTAGGAAAAAAAATTGGCATTAATAGTCTTTTTAGGCTGATATGCCAAAAATCTTAACTATCCTTTACATTCTCTTCTTTCTCCAATCCGTGTGTTAATTAATCTAATTATTTGGTTTGTCCTCAGATGCGTTCTTAGTTTTTTTAGGTCTTCGTTCACTTTTTCTTTATTGTACCCTCTTTTTTTATAAATAGTTTATGCAGTTCCATTAACTGTATTTCTTTTGGCAGTCCTAAATTTGTTAGTTTTATTTCTAGTAATATTCTTGTAACTTCATCTGGGATTACTTCTTTGTGTCCTCTCGTTGCCAGGTATATTCTGACCATCTCAGTAGTTGCGTTATTCGTCAATCTCAAAATAGCGTATTTACCATTTGGTAAATGCCTCGTTATTTCTGTTATTCTATATTCTTTCAACATTTTTTTATCTTTCTTCTTATCTCTGCAATTTTGTTTGGTATCGTAATCTCTGTAAGTTTTCTTCTATTTTCTATAATTAATATATCTATAATTATATTATATGCTGATGATACCACTATGATTATTACTGTAAACACAGTAGAAGAAATTACTAAAGACCATGCTTTGTTAATGATTTCTATCTCAAAGTGGTTTGACAATGACAGCAAAATCGTCAGTTTAAAGTTTTAATTTACAAGCTAGTAACAATACAATAAGTAGTGTCTCTTTCTTAGTTTTGCAAATAGATTATCTTCTGAGATGCATTGTTCATAGTGAAATCACACAATAAAAACTACGTTCTGATATATTTGTTTTGCGTAACCTTAAAAGATCTATTGTTAACGGAATTACATCGTCGATAGGTATCGACTATATAGTGACTAATTTATACGAAAACAAATTCTCATGTAAAGTAATTTGTTCCAATATCTCTGATCATTATGCGCAACAAATATGTTTTAAAATTGTTGATTATAAAGACATAATATGTATGGAACAATCTGAATATAGAAGTATAAATGATGATAATTTAAAAATATTCAAGAACATGTTGAAATTAAATACTGAGAAAATAAACATAACAAATGATGTAGATCAATCTTTCAATAATGGAATATTTCTTAGATAATTTTAATACGACAAAAAAGAAAACTCAAAATAGCAAGTCAAAAGTAAAATGGATCTCAAATGAATTAAAAGTAATAAACTCAAAACGCAGTTTATTATTTTGAAAGATAATTATAGTACTGAACTGAATGAATTTTATAAAAAAGCAAAACGTGCCCATAGACTAATGGTAATAGAAACAAAAATCAAATATTTTGAAAGCAAAATAGAAACATCTGAAAACAAAAGTAAGACACTGTGGAAAATTATAAACAATGATTTAAATCAAGAGAGGGAAAAGAAAGTTATAGTACTGAAAAATGAGGAAAATACTCTTGAACAACCTATACATGTAGCAAATGCGTTTGGACAGCATTTTTCATCAACAGCTGCTAATAAAATTAAAACTCATTTTGGAAAAAATATATCTACGACCTGCACCGCATCTAGTAATTTTTCAAACATTATGGCAATCTATCAAGTAGATGAAAACGAAGTAAAATCAATCATTTTAAATTTAAAAAACAAGCAATCTACAGGCCCAGATGGAATATCAATAAGAGTATTAAAATATGTTTGTGACGTACTCCAACCGCTTACAGATCTAATTAATAAAACATTAGTTCAAGGAAAATTCTCCTCAGCCTTAAAAATTGCACGCATAGTACCTATATATAAAAAAGGATGCGAGAAAAACATAGATAATTACAGACCAGTTTCAATTCTAAATACAATATCTAAAGTTTATGAAAAAATAATATTGCAACAAGTATGGAACTTTATAGACAAATATAATATACTAAACAAATGTCAACATGGTTTTGCAATAAATAAATCGACTGAGACAGCAACCTTTGATTTTATAGAACACATTCACAAGAAGACGGACACTAACTACAATACTGCTGGACTATTTTTTGATCTATCGAGTGCTTTTGACGTATTAAACATAACATTTATAGAAAGCAAGTTATGGAACTTAGGTATCAGAGGTACAACGCTGAATTTAATTACATCATTTTTGTCACAACGTAAAATGTATGTTAACATTGGATCATCAGATTCAAACATATATAATTTATCATTAGGTGTGGCCCAAGGGTCTGTATTAGGTCCACTAATATTTATATTATATGTGAACGATCTAGCCAATTGTATATCGGATGGTTTTGTAGTTAACTTTGCGGACGATATCTCAATAATTGTCAGTGCGGAAACAAGTGACGGACTACTAAATAAAGCCAACTGTGTCATTGAAGAAATAAAGCTATGGTGTAATAGAAACAATTTAATTCTAAACGATGGAAAAACAATAAGTGTGCAATTCTTTAAGACAAGGACGTCATCTATTACAAACATACCATTTAGTGCCAACAGTACAAAATTTTTGGGTGTTTACATTGATTCAGAACTCAAATGGAATATTCATGTAGATCACGTAATAAAAAAGTTAAGTAGTGCGTATTATGCCATTCTCAAATTAAAGAAAACTGTCTCATATAAACATGTAATGCAAATCTATTATGCGTTGGCTTATTCGTATATCTCTTATAATGTAATAGCATGGGGAAAGTCATCACATATAAATAGAATTCAAGTAGCTCAAAAACGAATAATAAGATTTATACACAACATGCAGTATAACGAATCATGTAGACTAGTTTTTAAGAGACAAAAAATTTACCTGTTGTCTGCATTTATATTTATAAAAGCGCTATTTATGCATTTACTAATATAAATATATTTGAAAAAAATTCTAAAAATCACACACATCAAACAAGAAGCTGCGATAATATCAGAATACCCTTACACCAAACATCAACGTATAAAAAATCACCATATTTGTCATGTTTAGATATTTTTAATAATATTCCAATGAGAATAAAAATGTGTAAGAACAGATATATATTTAAATGTCGTTTAAAAGATTTTTTATTAGAACACTGCTTTTATACATTAGAAGAATTTTTTTCTTAATCTTAATTTTAACTGTGTATGTAATTGTCTAATATCTAAGTTGTCTATTTCGTGTAATTTTATCTTATTGTATTGACTTAACAAATGTCGTTTTTTAATGATCATTCTTGTTTAATAAAGTATTATTATATGTTATACATCTTTTAAAAACTACTTATCATGCAATATTTTAATCTAAATTAATGTATGGTGTTCTTGTTTGGGTGTTATTCACCTGCTTGTCATAAACTTTTTTTCTCTGAAACGCCGAGCAATTAGGGTTATAACTAGTTTGGGCTTTAGAGAAGACAACAATTCAAAACTTTATAAGTAATGACATTGCCAAGTTTATATATTTATGGATGTTTTAAATATATTAAAACGCATCCTGAGTTATATGATACTGCAATTTACAAGCACAATACAAGATATAAAAATAATTTTTTCTCAAAATTAATTAGGCTTGCAAATTGCAGAGATATTGTTAATTTTTATTGCATCAAAATTTTTAATGTACTTTCTACAAAAATAACTGATTTACCACATAAACTGTTTTTACAAAAATGTTAAAAATGTGTTGATTAATAATGCATTTTAAAATTTTAAAATTTTAATTTTTGTATGGGCCAGTAACATATTGTTACTTATTGCATATTGTTATTATTATTATTATTTTAAATAGATATATTAGATAGTGTGATTAAAAGAACAAATGAGATTTCTTTATGTGTATATGTAATTGAATTTTTTGTATTTTTTATTATATTGTTTCAACAAATTGTATATGACCTGTGCAAAACTTTTGTTTCTGCATAAATAAACTATAATTATTAATGTGTGTAATTTTAATTGTAATTGTTATAATATTTTCTGTTGAAATAATTTAAGAAAAACTTTATAGAAGTCAATTCTGATAATATCATATTAGTTTAATGTAACAATGTAAAACTGTGTGTAACCAATAACTCTTGATTTATTTAACAAACTGTTTTGTTTCAGCCAATTCGAGTCAATATGCTCATTACGTCTTCAACACACTTGACCAAGATCATAGCGGCCTAATAAGTTTTGAGGTAAGTTTATATTTTAAATAAATTTTGTCATTGTTTTACAATTAAATGTAAATATTGCAAGTTCTAATTTTTTATAAAAAAAATGCGTTAAATTTAGATAGATTTTAATATGAACATTAAAAAGATCAAAGGAATGTAAATATATTCAAAATGTGCTATGTATTCACATGTTTGGGTAGCGTTGAAGTTTAAACTGCGAACACTGCAGCAAATTTGGTGCAGGGAAATATTAAACACACCAATGATGTTATTTGAGCGAAGTGCGGACATCAGGAGCGTATCTAGAGATTCTGCTGCAATGTAGATATATGTATTATCATATTAACACATTTGCTCTAAAGCGTCCTAAAATAAGTATGATATTATTTAATAAATAACTATAATTTATGTATTAAATATACAACAAAATTAGATAATAAAACGCGATATTGTTTGTGATATTAATTTAACATTAACTAAACGGAAATTACTTGATTTATCATAAATAAAAAGTAATAGAATAGCAAATACACATACTATTTTTTTATATTAAATTTAAAATTTAAAATCTAAAAACATACATAAAATATTACTACTGATTAACAACTTAGCTTTTTAATAAATTTGACGTATGCAGTTTCCACATCCGCCACTGATATTATACTTGGGAATTTGCAGAATGTGCACTATTTGAAAAGCAGATCCGCTTAAAGCAGGACGAACTGTGAATCCTCTTTTAATACATAATTCAAGAGTCGAATTCTCTTCACAACGCTGCACACAAATTGCAATTAGGCCCCAACTCTAATTTGTTTAAAACGATCGCATATACATTTTAATTAAACTATTTTGCTTATATTAATTAAATTGTGGTTAATCTATAACTGAAATTGAACAAAACATTTGTTAAATTGCATTTGCTAACTATTCACTCAGATTTAATTTTAATTAATTGATCGAAGTGTTAAATTCGTGTTGCGTGCAGAGAATTAATATATACAGTGATTATTGGACTGAAATCTTTCAACAAACACTTGTTGTTTAGGTGATAATAAAAAGAGAAGTTTATATTATCATGTGTTTTCAAATGTATTGTTGCTGATATGAATTTTTAAACAAGTTTAAATAAAAAATGTAAATGTACAGTAAAATCAATAAAAATTACCTAAAAAAACTCACAAATATAATTAACAGTATATACGTTGCAATCGTTTTACAAGTCTGTTACTTGTAAAATATTCAATCATTAATATTTTGGCAACAATATATTTTAAAGCACATGTTTACATAAACCTTTGTTTTTATTTTGACTTATACAACAAATTTCAAATTAATGTACATTTCCGAATTGCAAATCTGATTCTTCAAATTACAATCACTTGCATTAATAAGTCTAAAATTTAAAAAAATATATTTAATTCTACGTTGTCAAGTTATATTAAAATAAAATTACTTTATTTTAGATACTCAATATATATTTTGATCAAATCGTTTGACAAAAGATCTATATGTTAGTCACAAATGGAATTCTACTTTACATAGAGAAATTTTGTAGCAGTTCTAGATATTTTCAAAGCATTTGAAAAAGTTTTGCATTTTAATCTTATAATTAACAAGCTAAGCTCTATTGTATATGGTTTGATTACAAATCTGAGAGTATTATCAATAAATTCTTTGACATTAATGAACTTTTTCAAATAACCAAAAATCCTCTTCATACATTTCTAAAATCTTAAAATTTCTAGGTTAGAATCTATAGCATCAATAAACAAAGACCTTAAAACAATATCTATCTGGAGTATTCTCAATTTTTTCAATTTTAACTCTAAAAAACTTAACTTTTTATGGTTTTAAAACCAAAGTTTTAGGTATTATTAGTACCAACTATTATACTCGGCGCTCTTTTCTACCACCTACAGAAAAGAACGCCGAGAACGTGCAATGCTTGTAATATGCTTAAAAGACAAAGTCAAAAATAAAGTGGTACGTACCAGACAAGCGTAACAGATGTAATACACCGAGTGGCAAACCTCAAGTGGAACTGGGTAAGGCACGTTGCAAGGCAAGACTCAGACCGTTGGACAAATAGAGTTACACAGTGAAAGCCACGCAGAACAAAGAGAAACGTAGGGAGACTCAGATAAAATGGCTGGATAATGTAAACAGACTAGTCGGCAAAAGATGTCACCAAGAAGCCCAAGACAGAAAAAAATAGAATAAATTAGAGTCTATGTCCAGCAGTAGACTTTGAAAAGCTGAAAAAGAAGAAGATTATACTAAACTGCAAATCTATGTCTAAATCTTTTTTAATTTGTCTTTTACGTTTTATAATCTTAAATAATACTATCTAGAATAACCATGTTCTTGAGGCTTAAAAAGTATCTAGAAAACTAGGATTTTTTAATAAATTTTAACTGGTCGGCACTAAATAAAACATTCTGCCAGTTGGAATTCCTAACAACTCGCTAAAATTCTTTAACTAACCGACATGTTGGCTGACGTGTTTGACAAGTTGATCATTTGCAACACGAGCGAGGAGTGACACTCTACTTGGCACGTTGTCCGTGGTAATGACTTTATCATGTCACACCAATTATTATTAATAGCTTTCTTGACATTAATAGACTTTTTCAAATAACCAAAAGTTCTATTTATAGTTTTGCAGATAATAAATAGATAGCACTCTTCATGCTTTTTAAAAACCATATCGACAATATGACAGAGCGTCTTAAAAATTTTAGGTTACAATCTGTAGCATTAATAAACAAAGATAATTTAAACTCTAAAACTCAACTTTTTATGGTTTTAAAAACAAAGTTTGATGTATCATTAGTACCAACTATTAAACTATACTGCAAATCTAATTCTATACCTTTTTCAATTTGTTTTTTATGGTTTACGATATCACATAATATTATGTAGAATAACCATGTTTTTAGAAAGTATCTAGCATACTAGATTTTTTTAATAGATTTAAATTGCTTGGCAGTAAATAAAACATTCCGCCAGTTAGAATTCTATACGACACTAAAATCCTAACCGCCATTCTAGCTGACGTGTTTGACGAGTTGACCATTTTTGCAATAATTGTCAGGAGTGGCACTCTACCCGGCATGTCGTGATGCAACTTGACAGGTTGTCCATGGTAATGGCTCTACTGTGTCACCAATTATTTGCCGCAAATAAATTTTTCTACATTGTTAGACAATTATAAACTATATCAGTTTTATAAAATAATGTAACATCATTTGCAAAGAATGTAAGTTGCCAGCATTTACAAGCAGAGAAGAGGCTTATGTCCTGCAGTGGACAGACCAAGGCTGAAATAATATATTTTTTTTATTAAGTGAAGGTAATTTAGTACGTTGGATTTGTAATACCGTTGAGTGACAAATTATTAAAAAGAGCCAATTTAGTTGTACGTATCTGTGAGTTTTGGAAACTTTTCCCAAAAATTGGGGAGAGCAAATATGTGTGAAGGAAACAGATATACATCTATAGCAGCAGCATATAGAAGTATACACAAATGTTTTAGCTTTCTAATATTTATTTACTCAACGATAGTACTTCTGATATTTCTTCAAACAATTTAAATAAATCGGTATTTATTATATCTTGTTTAACTAGTTCAAATTATTTGTTTAGTTTTGTTTTTGCATCATTTTTTTATTCAATTACGTCTTTTAATAAACAATATTTTTTTTAGATTAAAATAAGGTTAAATATAAAAGTTACAAATAAACATTACAAAACATTTTAAAAACATAAACTCTTCTTCTTTTTTTCTGTCGACTAGAAATACTCCTGTTTGTCATCATTTTATTCTTTGTTGTTATTAGGTTATCTAACCACTTCTTCTTTGGTCTTCTTGGTGGTCTGTATGGTTTGTTAGTCTTGCAGATTTTAGGTAATTTATCTAATCCCATTTTATTTACGTGGTCATCCCAATTTTTTTTCTTGTTCTATTCTTTGTTGACATTTTGTATGTTGCATTCTTTTCGAATACTTTTATTTGCTTGTTTGTCTCTGATTGTTATGTTTTTTATTGACCTTAATGTTTTTATTCCTACCTCACAGCTGTCTTATATACTTTAATTTTGCTTTCAGTAGTCATATATTTATTTTTCCATATGGATTCCTTTAGACAACCACTTACTTTCAGTGCTTTTTTGTCTGTCTTTTTACTTTTTTGATATGTTTCTATTACTGGTAATACCAATCCTAATATATTTAATTGACAACACCTGTTCAATACTTGTGCCATTGACGTCTAATTTGCATCTTTGTGAGTATTTACTAATTAACATGCATTTTGTTTTATTAGTTCTAGGTTTACGTTTTCTGTTTCTAGCAGTCTCAGTATGTCATTGCGTTTTATTCGATCAAACGCACTTTTTAGGTCCACAAAGCACATATATGCTGGTTTATTGTATTCTACTGATTTTTCTACTATTTGTCTGTTTTTTTATCAGTATAATTATTTTTGGGTATACTTTTTTTTGTGGTTTAAATTAAGTGGTCATATATTGAATATATTTGATAAAATTCATAATCATTTTGTTAACATTGAACTCTAAAAATTGATAAATTTATTTATGTTTGGTTTACTTTTTTTGTATTTTTATTGACATATATTATTTACCTTTTTTTAATTAAGTTTTTATATGGTATATATTTGTATGTTTATCGGACCTTATAAATTCTTCCCAAGTTATATCTTATTATTGATCAATTTAATTTAGTGTTTCTATTTTGTAATTAGTAAGAAGCCGTAACTTATTAAAAATTAGTATTTTAAATTACGAGGAGCCCACTTTAATTTATTTAGTTTTTGTTTTGAACCCCCCCCCCCCCTTTCCCACTGTCAGTTACCGGCAACCAATTTTTATTTTTCGTTAACATTACTTGACTTTACATTTGTTTGTTCGGCATTTTGAACACGTAACAAGTTTTTAGGTTTCTTTCTGTCTCCTTTCTTAAATATTGGCAGTAGCAGACTATCTTTCTATGTTGCCGGTATTTCTTTTATTGTTATTAAATTCTCAAAAAGTTTTTATAGCTATATGTGTAGTGTTGTTCCTCCTTATTTAATGAACTCATTGTAGATTTCATTCTGGCGCCTTTCTGTTTTTTAGCTTTTTTATTCTTATATTTACTTTTTCTTGAGTTATTTGTGTATAGGTTTTTTCTTTAGTTTTGCCATATAAGTTGGTAAAATGTTCAGTCTCATGTTGTTCTGTAATGTCGTTGATGTTTATAAACTTGTTCATGTCTTTTCTTTGTTTCCTTACCATTTTCCAGACTTTTTTTCGTAATCAATATTCTTTGTGAATTTCTTCCAGTGTTCTTTCTTGATGTTGTCTATTTCTTGGTTTACTCTGTTTCTTATTCTTACATAATATTCTCTAGACGCTATTAACAGTATCAGTATAAAAGTGTACAGAGTATATAAAACTTAAAAATATAATACATTAATATAAAAACAGACGCATACATTTATTTATAATTTCAAAACACTAAGGAATTTTTAAATTATTTTTAAATATTTTTATATTAGTACAGTTTTTTTGTGGATTGTTTAATAAACTATTAAAATGTGCATCTGCATATTTTGGCAACTTTTTGAAATTTAGCACAAAAGTTTGAACAAATAAATTGAAATAACAGTTAAAAGGCGATTGGTTTTAAATGTGTTGCAAAAAGATTTAGTAAATTTTAGATTAAACATCAGTTAGATTACTTGTTTTTGATGGATAAACAAACACTCTATTAATGTCTGAAGCAAGATGATACTATGATATAACTGAGTATGAAGTATGTTAATCTATAATAAACATTGATAATTGCTTCAGTTGGAAGTTGTTACGGTTCAATTCCTGCGATACCCTAGAAATACAAATATTAAATTAATACCATCAAGATTCAAATATATACTTAGCTTAAATCATCATAGGCAATATCATGCACGTTAGGCTGTTTGGGTGGCCGATTCATATGTAACAGATTTAATTGTCCGATGCTGAAACACAGATTAATAATTAACAAACTACATACTACCAATCGTTGACAATGTCGGCGTGGATTGTTTTTGTTTATTGTAGCATTTCAGATTTAACAGGTACAGTTCTGATTGCCGATAATCAAGTTGACTTACCAGTTTTCCTTGTCGACAGAGTATATTCACATACACAGAATTATTAGTATTATTCCATCTCATTTCGATTTATATAATTCCGATTTCAATTCCGATTCCAATTCCAATTCCAGTTCCTCATCTTATTCCTTATTACAGTTTTAAAATCCTTTTCCTTAATTGTTGTTGTTGTTTCCATAACCTAAAACTAAGATACAAAGATGATTAATTTTGTTCAATGTTTAACGCGGCTTTCTATTGCATTGATTAATTATGACTTACCATTTCAATATTTAATCATTGTACCTTCAGTACTCCCAGTAATTAATTCAATTAATTTTACTTAATTGACCGCACACTTCACTTCTATCTATTCTCACTTTTCTGTAACTCAACAGGCGGCGTTGCCAACTGTACTTTTTATACTTTATTTTCAAGACTTAACTAAACTTATTAATACTACTTAATGAAAACCTTTATTAATTGTTAATCTTTGTATCTTTTTCTTTTGTTACGTCTGTATTTTTAATTCCTGGTCAACAGTTGTTTTTTTCCTTAATTAAAGTAAACTTACTGAGTAGATCATGCGCGGGCCAATTTCATGAGTTTTCCCCAGAGCGAACACAAGATCAACAGGTCCTTTTATATCGAGACTTCGCCTGTATAACTTCGCGAAGCGGAACGGCCGTTGGGTTTAAAACTTAGTGTTAATTCGTATTATACGGACTTACAAACCCAGCGAGTTTTATTTAAAAGGATATGTAATTAGTACCACGTAAGTTTGCTTTAATTTTCTTTATATAATCCCCTTTTGTCACCCTCGAATTTTAATTACAGATGTATTACTATTAAATTAGACTGGAATCTTTTTTTAATATAACGATTCTAACCAATATTAGTCTAGTACGTGTGTGTATGCATATATAAGATTTATATGGACAAAAACTATAAATCGTCATTAAATCGCTGGAGGCAGCAGCGCCACGTGGGAAGCTTCCACCCCTGTTTCTTTTCTTGTGATAGTTTAAATTGCGTGTTTGATCACCTCATTAATAATGTTATCATAGATGTTGAATTTATAATTCAAAACTGTTGTGTAAAGTGTAAAGTTGCCAATATTATATGTAGAATTAATTAGGATTGTTAACTGTGTGAAGATAGTATTGAATGAGAATTGTGATCGGTGTTGAATTCCGATATATATCTTTTTTTTTTTTTTTAATTATTTAATGGGTGCCCATTTAAAGCTGGCTTAAGTTAAAGTTAAGGTATTTTTGTTTGTTTGACTACCGAGTGGTAGCAATAGATTATATATATGTACATTGTTTTTTTTTTCTTATGTTTGGTTTTGTTTATGTATGTATACACATACATATATAGTTATTTATTTTACATTTGGGTTGGAATTGAATATACATATATTTTTTTATTTGTAATTTAATAATTAATTTTTTTTCGAGTGAATCCCTTTCCCCAACTTCTTTTAGATATTCATTTTTTTTATTGCTTTTTTTTACTGTGGATTCCTGCCAAGACGTTGACGCACACCGCCGACAAATAAACAAAAGCAATTGGCGCCTGACATCTGGTGAGTGTTTGTTGATCTATTATTTTAAACTGTGTTTCGGGTATTTTTGTTTGTGGACTTCGGCCCATCTCCACGAGCTGAGCCAGGCTAGCTCTTTAAAACATCAAAGGGCTAAAGGGCGCGTATCAATTTGGCGCCCAACGTGGGGCCACTGCCAAACAGTTCAGTGTAATCGTGTTATTATTAATATATGGTATTTTTGTTGGTGTATCGGCAGAAATTTTTTTTTGGACTTGTAATTTTTGTATATTTGTAAACAGGGGTGGAATAATTGTATTAATCATGTCAAAGTTAGAACCTGACAGATTAGTAAAGGAGGAACTCTTGTACGAGTTAGCGGTGCGGGGAGTGGTAAATTTGGATAAAGTAAAGGACATGGTAGCTGCCTTACGAGGTCTATTAAAATTAGAGAAGGATGGAAAAACCTTTACAAACGCGTGGGAGGGTACTATAGAATCAGAGTGCGAGATTTGTGAGACTAAGTTGGTGGATTTAGAAGCTAGCGTAAAGGGAAAGTTAGAACTCTCTACAATCCGCAAATTTGAAACTAGATTTGCCCATATAATAGCACGGTTGGAACGGTGTGAGGAATCCGCATCCTCAGAGGCGGAAACTGCTCGGAGTATTCTTTATACTAAAACCATTATTCAGTATGGGGAATTCCAAGATCTGGTCCAACAATACCAGGATCGAAAAAAAGATCTTGCGGCGGCACCACTGGCCGTACTTCTGTCGGAGACGATTCCTACCATTAACGTGGCGGAATCGACTCCGATAAGATTGCAGTCAGCGGAGGGCATTAATGTTAGTAACGAAGCCGGGTCTTCTATGCTGAATACTACTCTAATGAAACAATTAGATAAGGCGGGCGTACGGAAATGGGATACTACATTTAGTGGCGCAGCCGGAGAAAGCGTTAATAGCTTCATAGAGCGAATTGAAGAGCTGGCCGACGCGAGGTGTGTAAGTAGACAAATTCTTTTTCTTAGCGCTGTTGAAATTCTTCGTGACAACGCTATCTTATGGTATCGCGCAAATAAAACCACGTTGCACACTTGGGCGGATCTTTGTACCGGTCTTCGCAAACAATTCTTGCCGCGAAATTACAACGAACGTCTGTGGGATCAAATAAAATCGCGTACGCAGGGGGAAGATGAGAGTATGGGTATTTATGTGGCCTGTATGCGTAATTTATTCCATCGGCTTACTTATCAGATTAGTGAAGAAATGCGTCTTACTATAATTAAAAAGAATTTGCACCCCTCCTACAGGAGTTTCCTAGTGGCGGAAGACGTGGTCAGCGAGGAGCGATTAATTGAGTTGGGGAGACGAATAGAAGAGTCTAGGTGGGCAATTAACGAATATTGTCCACCTAGCAAAGGGAAAATGGGAGTCGAAACGGATTTGGCGTATGTTAGTAGTGGGGTTAAAGGCATGAGAGTATGCGAGGTAGCCCAGAGAGAACCGACGGAGGATCGCTGGAATAGTCCAGGATCAAGTCGGCAAGTGGTTGATAGTAGAAACTATCAACGTTCGTCTGAATCCAATGCTCGAGAGAGGAACCAATCCCATTTTCCCAGGGGGGGAAATAACAATCAAACAGGCGGTCAGATCGTGTGTCACCGATGCAACAAACCTGGACACATTGCCAGAAATTGCATGGCGCAAATTGTGAAATGCTTTGGTTGCGGTCAAACTGGACACATGCGCAACCAATGTCCGGGAAACGACCGACGGGGTCGCTAGAAAAAAGGGTAGCGATTCCTAGTAAAGATTCAGGTGCAGGTGGTGGTCGTCTTGACCACATGTATTTGAATTTTATCCTCGCACAATCGGAGGAAGGTGAATGTCCGTATTTGTCAGTAAATGTCTATGGGGTGTCATTGTTAGGGTTGTTAGATTCTGGGGCTACAGGGGTGTTTTTAGGCGCGAAAGGGTTGAAACGGTTGGGATGTTTATCTTTGCGAATAGAAAAATGCGATACTTCCGTTTCAATTGCGGACGGCAGTCTAGTTAAGTGTGCAGGGCGTATTCAATTGCCTATTGAGGTCCAGGGTAGGACAAAAATTTTTAATGTATTTGTAGTCCCAGAATTACAGCACAGTTTAGTCCTGGGTATCAGTTTTTGGGTGGGTATGGATATTATTCCCAATTTGCGTTCGGGGGAGTGGCATTTTGGGAGAGACGATGATGAGGTGGTCAGAAAAGGAAAACTGGCAATAAATTCGGTAATGGGATGCAGCGATTTGAGTTTGCAAGAGATGGCTGAGCTGCAAAGAATTGTGAAAGAGTTTTTCGAGAGTACCAAGGAGGTAAGGTTAGGGTGTACTAGCAAGGTTGAGCATAGTATCGTGACGGACAGTCCGCCAATCAAGACCAGATACTACCAGGTAAGTCCGTATATGCAACAAAAAATCGATGAGGAGGTCACTAATATGTTGGACTTGGGGGTCATTGAGCGGAGTTCCAGTGGGTGGAGCTCTCCCATTCTAATGATCCCCAAGAAAGACGGTACTCATCGGTTCTGCGTGGACTTCCGGAAATTAAACGCGGTGTCTCAGCCCTGCGCGTATCCCCTGCCTTACATCAACTCTATTTTAACTAAGTTGGGTAGCGCACGATATCTGAGCAGCTTAGATATTAAATCCGCGTACTGGCAGATTCCGATGGCCGAGGATAGTAAAGCTTTAACAGCATTTACTATTCCTGGTCGGGGTCTGTTTCAGTTTCGAAGAATGCCATTCGGACTAAGTGGTGCTCCGGGCACGTTTCAAGCCTTGGTAGATCGAATTTTCGGGCCAGAGTTAGAGCCTTATCTTTTTAAATATTTGGATGACATCATCATCGTCACTCCTGATTTTGCTACTCATATTAACATTTTGTCAGAAGTGTTTACAAGATTGTTGTCAGCGGGGTTGTCTCTTAACAAGGAGAAATGTATATTTTGTCGGGAAGAGCTTATTTATTTAGGGTATTTAGTAAACAGGGGGGGTTTAAATGTCGATCCCGGCAAAGTACGGGCAATCGTAGAGATGCCGGCTCCAAAAACGATCCGAGAGGTGAGGAGGTTTATGGGGATGGTGTCCTGGTACCGACGGTTTATTCCTAGGTATTCGGAGGCATCAGAACCATTAACTAACTTAACCAGGAAAGGTCGAAAGTTTGTGTGGAGCGACGAGTGTGAAAGAGCGGTCAGTGTGCTAAAAGAAGCACTAGTGAGCCCTCCGGTGTTAGCCTGTCCTGACTTTGCAAAGCCCTTTACAGTGCAGTGTGATGCAAGCGATGTGGGGTTGGGAGCAGTGCTAACACAAGAGATCGGAGGTGAGGAGAGAGTAATTTCGTATCTCTCGAGGTTTCTCACTAGTGCTGAACGGAAATATTATCCAACGGAGAAGGAATGTTTGGCGGTCCTGTGGAGTATTGACAAGCTGCGTTGCTACCTGGAGGGAGGCAGGTTTACAGTCATAACGGACCATTATAGTCTGTTATGGCTGGACCACCTGAAAGACCCTCAGGGTAGGCTAGGCCGATGGGCCTTAAAAATGCAGCAGTTCAATTTTACCATCGTCCACAGGAAGGGAAAGGACCACGTAGTCCCTGATTGCCTTTCCCGGGCCATTCCTCAAAATTCCGTTCAAAGACCGTCACACTCGGTCAATACAATTGCGGCAGCGCCGATCAAGGACAAGTGGTTTTTGTCCATGCTACAAAGAGTTAAAGACACGCCGCTGAACCTTGTTAATTGGAGGGTGGTAGATGGGGATTTGTATCACTTTGTAGGGAATTCATTAGGGCAGGGGGGTTTAGATGCTTGCAGATGGAGAAAGGTAGTGCCGAAAGAGAAACGGAAAGAGGTAATTACTAAGTGCCATGATGACCCCACTGCGGGGCACCTTGGTATTTACAAGTCCTTCAATCGGATCTCTGCTCGATATTTTTGGCCTAAAATGAAGGCTGATGTCATCAGACACATAAATGCGTGTCAGGTCTGTGCTACCCACAAGCCACAGCAATGCAAACCTGCAGGGTTAATGGGCTCCCGGCCGAAGGTGTCACGCTGCTGGCAAATGATCAGCATGGACTTGATCGGCCCATTTCCCCGTAGCACTAAAGGGAACACGTTTGTGCTGGTCATTGCGGATTATTTAAGCAAATTCTCGCTGTTGTTTCCTCTTAGGAAGGCCACCACTCAAAACGTGTGTAAGGTAGTAGAAGAGAATGTTTTTTTAATGTTTGGGGTGCCGGAATTGCTCCTCACGGATAATGGGGTGCAGTTTCGTAGTAAGGAGTTTTCCCGTTTAATGAGCGACTATCATGTGAAAGTTATTTATAACGCCGTTTACCATCCGCAAAGCAATCCGTGTGAGCGGGTAAACAGAGTGGTCAAAACCATGATCGCCAGCTATATCAAAGACGATCAAAAGAAATGGGATGTTTACCTGCCCCAGCTCGGATGTGCTTTGCGAACAGCGCGACATGAAGTTACTGGGGAAACTCCTTATTATGTAAACTTCGGATGTGAGCTATTTTTGAGTGGCGACTTGTACGAGGAGAGAAGGATCAAGCAGGGTTTCGACGCGAGTGATGACAAAGAGGAAATAAGTAGTAAAGGAGAAATTTTGAAAGACCTACGTGTCGCAGTGCAGGATAAATTGCAAGGAGCGCAGGCTAAGGCACAGACTAGGTACAATTTAAGACGGAGACCTGTAAACCTTAATATCGGGGATAGTGTGTGGAAGAGGGAGTTCAAGTTGTCTGATGCATCTAAGAACTTTAATGCGAAATTAGGTGAAAAATATTCTGGACCTTACCTTATAAATAATAAATTAGGCTCAAACGTATATGAATTAATAACTGACAAAGGGCATTCAAAAGGCAACTACCATGTCCAGGATCTAAAACCTGTACACGACTCTTATGATTAATATTAATTAAGACTATTAAAATATTTCATTGTTTTATTGTCAGTTTATTTTACATTATGTCATGTGATATTTGTTTCAAGTTCTTTTCTTCCCTTCTGCTAATTTTTGTATGTATAGTTTTAAACATCTTATGGGGGATTACTTTCAATAAGGGGTGGCACAACGAAAAAAAAAAAAAAATTCATTTCATTCATTTTTTTTTGGGGAAGCGAAGGTGGAGTTGTTACGGTTCAATTCCTGCGATACCCTAGAAATACAAATATTAAATTAATACCATCAAGATTCAAATATATACTTAGCTTAAATCATCATAGGCAATATCATGCACGTTAGGCTGTTTGGGTGGCCGATTCATATGTAACAGATTTAATTGTCCGATGCTGAAACACAGATTAATAATTAACAAACTACATACTACCAATCGTTGACAATGTCGGCGTGGATTGTTTTTGTTTATTGTAGCATTTCAGATTTAACAGGTACAGTTCTGATTGCCGATAATCAAGTTGACTTACCAGTTTTCCTTGTCGACAGAGTATATTCACATACACAGAATTATTAGTATTATTCCATCTCATTTCGATTTATATAATTCCGATTTCAATTCCGATTCCAATTCCAATTCCAGTTCCTCATCTTATTCCTTATTACAGTTTTAAAATCCTTTTCCTTAATTGTTGTTGTTGTTTCCATAACCTAAAACTAAGATACAAAGATGATTAATTTTGTTCAATGTTTAACGCGGCTTTCTATTGCATTGATTAATTATGACTTACCATTTCAATATTTAATCATTGTACCTTCAGTACTCCCAGTAATTAATTCAATTAATTTTACTTAATTGACCGCACACTTCACTTCTATCTATTCTCACTTTTCTGTAACTCAACAGGCGGCGTTGCCAACTGTACTTTTTATACTTTATTTTCAAGACTTAACTAAACTTATTAATACTACTTAATGAAAACCTTTATTAATTGTTAATCTTTGTATCTTTTTCTTTTGTTACGTCTGTATTTTTAATTCCTGGTCAACAGTTGTTTTTTTCCTTAATTAAAGTAAACTTACTGAGTAGATCATGCGCGGGCCAATTTCATGAGTTTTCCCCAGAGCGAACACAAGATCAACAGGTCCTTTTATATCGAGACTTCGCCTGTATAACTTCGCGAAGCGGAACGGCCGTTGGGTTTAAAACTTAGTGTTAATTCGTATTATACGGACTTACAAACCCAGCGAGTTTTATTTAAAAGGATATGTAATTAGTACCACGTAAGTTTGCTTTAATTTTCTTTATATAATCCCCTTTTGTCACCCTCGAATTTTAATTACAGATGTATTACTATTAAATTAGACTGGAATCTTTTTTTAATATAACGATTCTAACCAATATTAGTCTAGTACGTGTGTGTATGCATATATAAGATTTATATGGACAAAAACTATAAATCGTCATTAAATCGCTGGAGGCAGCAGCGCCACGTGGGAAGCTTCCACCCCTGTTTCTTTTCTTGTGATAGTTTAAATTGCGTGTTTGATCACCTCATTAATAATGTTATCATAGATGTTGAATTTATAATTCAAAACTGTTGTGTAAAGTGTAAAGTTGCCAATATTATATGTAGAATTAATTAGGATTGTTAACTGTGTGAAGATAGTATTGAATGAGAATTGTGATCGGTGTTGAATTCCGATATATATCTTTTTTTTTTTTTTTAATTATTTAATGGGTGCCCATTTAAAGCTGGCTTAAGTTAAAGTTAAGGTATTTTTGTTTGTTTGACTACCGAGTGGTAGCAATAGATTATATATATGTACATTGTTTTTTTTTTCTTATGTTTGGTTTTGTTTATGTATGTATACACATACATATATAGTTATTTATTTTACATTTGGGTTGGAATTGAATATACATATATTTTTTTATTTGTAATTTAATAATTAATTTTTTTTCGAGTGAATCCCTTTCCCCAACTTCTTTTAGATATTCATTTTTTTTATTGCTTTTTTTTTACTGTGGATTCCTGCCAAGACGTTGACGCACACCGCCGACAAATAAACAAAAGCAATTGGCGCCTGACATCTGGTGAGTGTTTGTTGATCTGTTATTTTAAACTGTGTTTCGGGTATTTTTGTTTGTGGACTTCGGCCCATCTCCACGAGCTGAGCCAGGCTAGCTCTTTAAAACATCAAAGGGCTAAAGGGCGCGTATCAAAGTGATTTTATTAAATTTTTGATAGCAAAATAAGAGTTATTGATTTTAGAACACACAGTTTTAATTTGTGGTAACTAGTTAAGTAACCAAGTGTAAATTTAAGGTTACACCTAAAAATGTTGCATTGGATTGAATGGATAATTCCTTATTTAAAAAATAATAATTTTGTAAATTAATAATTACTGTTTTGTTTATGTTAATTAAAAGTTTGTTTTGTTAATACACTTTTAACTTGATGGTTTACTGTTTCAACTAAATCCGCGAATACTAAAATTGATGTATCATCTGCATAAAGAAAACATTGTCCGCTTTTGATAAAATGTGGTAAATCATTTATGAATCTGGTGACACTACCTTGAGGCTCCATATTCACGTGATACTAGTCTGAAGTGACGTCATTGACTTAAACACACAGTTGCCTCTAGCCCATTTTTTTGTATTCCTAATCTGGTCATTTTATACGCAACAAACTGTAAATTCATACTATTGAATGTACTTGTCAAGTCAAAAAATATAATTAGAACTTTTTTTTTTATTTAAATGTTTCATTATATGTTTAACAAAGTTAATTTTTGCTGTTTTGGTTTATTTGTTCTGCCTAAACCCAAACTGTTCTTTTGCAAACAGTTTATATTTCTTCATAAAACAACCTTTATTAAAGTAATTTTCAAAATATTAATTTTGAAAATTACACTCAGAAGCGCAACTGGACAGTAATTGTTTATATTTTGTTTATTGCGCTTTTTTAGAAATACGTACAGCTTTGCTTTGTTTGAGTTTATCGGGAAATTGACCTAAAAAGACTGTTTTATTAATAATGAAGCATACGGTAAATTTCTTGACAATATGTCTACCGCAAATTTAACAAGTTTTATAGAAAGATTGTCAAGTTTACTTGAACTTTTGTTCTTTAGAGATAAAATAATTTTTTTTAAATTTTATGTTGTTGGTTATAAAAATAGAAAGAATCTTGAAACGATTCGACGGTATTGCATAAGCGGTTTGTAAACAAACTTTTGATTTTATTTGAAACAGATGTAGCATAGTGATTAACCAATCAATTAAATAAGACTTTGTTATCAACTATTAAGTTGTCATTAACTTTAATTACAATGTCGCTTTTATGTTTTGTTTGTCTAATTTGATTATTGACCAAAGTCCAGATTGTTTTTTTTTTGTTTGCAGAATTACAAATTTTGTTTATGGTTCATTGTTGTTTTTTTTAATAGTATTTTTATTGTAATTTTCATTTTTATTTTTGTATATGATTTCTATGATTCGATCGTTTGTTCTTTTAATTTTTCACCTTGTTTTCGTAAATTTAATCGTCTGTGATCCAATAATTATTATGTTTGTTTAACTAATTGTTTTTTATTCGGACTTGCATTAAATGATGTAACAATTGTGCCATAAAAATCATCCATATATTTATTAATGTTGTTGCTTGTAATTGTTGTCAAATCAATGCGATATTTGTTAAAATCTTTGACAAAGTTAGTTAGTCATGGTATCATTATTTAAAATAAGTTCAATTTGTTATGTTTTTAGAAATATAATCAACTGCAGTAGCTGGTGTTTTTGATATTTTAGTTGAGCTAGTGATGGTCGATGTAAAATTAAAACTGTTTAATATATCATTGACCTGCTGGCTATTGTTTGAGTTCTTATGTGCATTTATGTTGAAATCACTACATAAGATAATGTTTTCATATTTTGTGGATATTTTATTCAAAATTGCGCAAAGATTAGAAATGAAATATTAATATCACTATGAGGTGACCGTTATAAATTTATTACACACAATTTATTTTTTTAAACAACAAACATATTATTTTACCGTACTTTTCAGTTCCATGCGTTTTAATTGATATTGCTATTCTACCATGAATATAATTGTTTCGGCAGAACTGGTTATTAATTTGAAATTATTTATTTTACAACATTTACGATTAATTTTGTCACTAAGTACATTGAAATGAAATAGTTTAAAATCAGTGTTTATATTTAAAATTAAATTTATAATAGTTTTATTCATAATTTTTGTTATCAATTCCTTAGAGTTGCACTTCCTAAAAAAAATACGTTTATTGATATTTTCCAGGATTGATAGTTGTTCGATAATAGGTGGTGATGAGACATTTTCATTGAGATGAGATGTTGTGCAATTTAAAATAAGCTTACATTTGTAGAATATTGCACGCAGTCCCGCTTTGTTTAATTCATTTTTAGTTTTAAAAACATCAAGTAGTATAGTGTTTGCGTCTATATATGTAAAGTTGTTATTTTGCTGTTCTTTAACAATGTCTAACATTTTCTGATTAAATTTATATGTAAATTTATTAAGATCTATACGGTTTAGGTAATACGCAGGTAATCAATGGCTTTCTTAATTGCTAAACTATTTATTGATTTGCCTTTTAGGATGTTTGATTTTCCAACAAATATTAATATATAATAATTTTTTTCAAAGTATTTGATTTCTGTGGATATATTTAAAATGACATCTTTAATCAGTCGTTATATAGTTAGTAATGATTTCTTGGCTTCATCTGATGGTGATAATATATTCTTTAAGTTTAAATATTTGCTTTGCTTGTTTTTGTGCTTGCGTTTATATGCTTAATTTTTTTAGTTGTGTGGATATATAGCAATGATTTTTATTTGATTTACTACTATCGTCGTTAATTTTGATGTTTATTGGAATGAGTTTTCCAGATTCAATTAAAATGTAATTATTTTTTGTTTTATTTGATTTTTTAGTGAGTATTAAATCAAGATTTTTAAATTCGATAAACCAACATTATTTTTAGTTTTATCTGATTTAGTTAGAGTTATAGCATCTTTTAATTCTTTTCTTTGATTTGATAGTTTGTTTAATTTTAACGCTTCAGTTATTTTATTTATATCCGTCAGTTTATTTAGGAGTAAGTCTATTTTTGTTTTTAAATTATTATTTCTAACTCTTCTTAACATGCCTTATCCATCCTTTCTTTATTTTATGACGGTACCTATTAACTGTCTTTTCTTTGCTGTATATGGCTATTTAAATATAATTGTAACACACGCATATTATTTTCATTATTTAATTGAATTGGTAAACTTTATGCAATAGTACTGTTTAGACAATCCTATCAAAGGCCTTAGTAAGGTCTGATAGTTAATATAAACCTGATTATCTTTATCAATGTGCTCTGAAATATTTTAGGTTAAATTATTAATATATTGATTAGATTTATACAAGTTGGTCGATTTTTTTATAAAACTTTGCTTTGAGTCGAGAATGTCATAATTTTAACAATAACGTTTACACAAAAACTCTTCAAATATTAAAATAGCAATAGACCAGATTTGAAGAATGTACTTTTTTTCGTTTGTCAGAATATACACAGGTTATAAAAATGAGTTAAATATGTAATAGAGTGGTTTGTTTAATGTGTAAGATGCATTTTAAGAAAACCTTATATATAATCCTATTGCTTTAAGTTACAAAATTGTTTTGTTACTTTGTCAATGCTGATACCAAAGTATTTATATTAGTTAGTTAGTTAATTTAGATTTATGGCATATCAGCTTAAAAAGACTATTAACTATAAAGAAGTGTAAAATAATATGCTGTAAAAAGGCATATTAAAAAAATAAAAATAAATAAATAAATAAATAACAAAGATAAAATAAACTTTCACAAAGTATTATATTAAAACAAGAGCAAAAAATGACTAAATAATTTCAACAGACTCTAGGGTGTAAAACACTGCTGGATTTTACAATACACAAACATTAAACATAATAAATAAATAATCATATCCATATACCCAGTCTGCTTTGTCGAACAAATTAGAGCAAACAATAGACATCAGCAATTTGATCGCTTAAGACAATCGACAAACTGGGTGATAAATCAGACAAAATTCTTTGTTCCAAAAACTCCTAACAATCCAATAAGATATGACGAACAGTTAATGGAACGTTACAAATATTATAAAACTAAAGGCACCTCAGATGCCAACAAATGCCTGTAGGTCCATCAACAGTGACCGATGCAAAGCCGCGTGAGGATAACCTAATCCCTACGTTTTGGCCTGCATGACAAACTCCACGGTGTAGTAACGTTTTTGGTACATTGCAGTTTGTTGTCTTGAATAGCAAACCACTCAGTTTGCCAGCTAGACAGCAGCTTTTAATGTAGAAAATTACAAATATCCCTAACACAGACTTTAGATAAAACATATTCAGCGCTAGTTATTGCCAATTTGGCAAGCACATCAGCTTTTTTATTGCCAATGATACCTACGTGACTGAAAATCCAGACAAAGTTGACATTTATCTAAAACATCTGAAGCAAAATTGAATGAATTTGCCTCAGCAAGTAATGATCAGGATATTGATCATCTATGGCGTTTAATGCACTCAACGAGTTTGTACATATAGCATAATTTGTACCTGCGCTTAGTTGGATGTAGAGAAGAGTCTGATAGATAGCATACAGTTCTGCAGTATAAACGCTGCTAACACTTGGCAAGCCAAATGTAAAGTGCAGCTTATCTACCAGAAAAGTATAAATCCTAGTGGCATTTACGTGCCTTGCTTGAATTTTTGCAAATTCAGTTTGATAGTTAACTTGTAAATTTGAAACTTTGCTCATTCTCGATAATGCAGTATATAACCTTGGACGTTTAAGCCCAAGGAGGGTTGCGACAATTGATATACATCAGGGAGTTGAAAATCCAGTTCCTGAAGTATACTGCAATTTCTTACAGCAATTGGTTTTTGGAACCAAATCCTGATGTTGTATAGTTTGTCAAGATCATTATTGTATACAACAAGAAACGTCAGATGCAAGTGTTTAGCTTTTAATTTTGCGGCGTGCCTATCAGTCAAGATTTTACGCCATAGACAGAGTGATGGTTCAGCTGCCACACACAGAACACTAGCTATAGGGCTAGTGCAGAATGCTTCAATATCTAAACGAATTCCTGTATGGTGAGCAGAATCAACAATACGTAGTGTGAATGGAACTGCAAAAGTATAGATTATGGAACCATAAACTAGTTTTTAACGCACCAAAGCGCAATGCAAAAGTAGCATTGTTTTCCGATCTGCTTGCACAGTCTAATGTAACATTAAAAAATCGAACACATTTCTGTACAGAAATAGGTTCTTCTCCAAGATATAATAAAGGGTCACTGTGTGGGGTTTACTTTCTACAAAAATGGATAAATAACGTTTTACTAGTAGAAAAAGTGAATCCATTGTTGTTAGCGCAGTTTACAATGTGATTGATTGTTAACTGAAGTTGACGTTCTAATGTTGGCATGTTTCTCGAGGCACAATAGATAGCCACGTCATCAACATACATACATCTGTTTACAGAATGTTTGATAAATTGACTTATACCGTTAATCGCTATCATAAACAGTGTCACGCTTAAAATGAACCTTTGGGGAGTACCATTCTGTTGCTGACGTATGCCCGAGATGCTGTCACGTACACAAACCTTAAATGAACGGGAAGTTAAAAAGCTTTGTATAAACAATGCTATGCATCCGCGATTATCCCACGAATAAAGCGTTTGTAAAATATTGTACCTCCACGTCATGTCATATGCTTTTGCAATTTTAAAAAATACAAAAACAAGATGTTGATTCTGTATAAACGCATTTTTAATTGCTGTATTTAACCACATTAACCACATTGTATGTCTGCAATTAAACCTTTTGAATCTAATAACCAATTAAGCTGCTTATTGATCATTCTTTCTAGTAACTTAGATAAGCAGTTAGTTAGGGAGATAGGTCTGTAGTTAGTCGGAAGCTTTTTATTTTTACCAGATTTAAGTACTGGTATTATGATAGCAAGATTTCACTACTCAGGGCAATACCCTGCTGACCATATGCGGTTATAGAGTGCCAACAGTTGAAATTTGGCAAAGCGACTTAAATGCTTAAGCATAGCATTGTGTATCAAATAAACATTTGGAGCAGTATTGTGCCGTTCAGACAATGCCGAGTCAAATTTCCAAACACTAAACGATGCTATATATAATTCATCTTCATCAGAGACAAATGACAGAACGTTTTTCTTTATGTTAATTTTAATATCTCAGAAATTTTCATTGTAATTATCATTGCTGGAAACGTCAAAAGAAACATTGGCCAGAATATTTAAGATGTCAAAGGGATTGGTAATATTTTGATCACACAACAATAACCCACTAACAGGTAATGATGCGGCTTGGCCAAAAAAATTTCAGATTTTTTTCCACACCTTCCGATGAGGATTTTTGAATTATATATAACATATTCTGGCCATGATTTTCTTTTAATTTTTCGATGGCGGTTTTCCTTAGTTTCATGACCAAGCACGCGAATGAATATTGAAAAGTGGTCACTATCATAGAGATGTTCCAAGATTTCTCTATCTAGCAATGCTGCAATACTTGGAAAACAAATGGTAAGGTCAATAGCCAAAAATTATCTATTGGCCACGGAAATGTAGGTATTGTTACTTTTATTTAAGATAACTAAATCCGTTTCTAAAAAAAGATTGGCTAAATTACGACCTTGAACATTAGTTCGACTTGAGCCCTACATAATGTTATGAGCGTTAAAATCGCTCATTAGCAGGAATGGGGACGGAAGTAGTTTTGGCGGAATGTAAATTGAGCAAATGGTCAGTGAGAATAGAAAATGTAGTTAAACGGCTATTGTTTCTAATGCAGTGTTGACACGGAGTTCTTTACTGAAAACCGTATCACAAACTAATAAAGCCGTTCTACCTTAATTACGATCAACATTTGCACGATCTTTTCTGAATTTTTGGCTAATTATATTTCAATAGATTTGTAGTGTAAATTATATCTGTTGCAGTTCCATTTTATAATGGTTAAAACTATTTTTAATTACGTTGCAAACGTAATTTTAACTCTTTGTTTATTAGGTTTTTATGTTTAACTTCTGAATTATCATCTGGGGGAGTAGAACTCCCATTAATTGGTATCATTTCATCTGTCAGAATAGGTAGCGTGGAAAGAACTTTCACATCCATCGACTCTAACAACATGCCAATATTAGGGTCTGTAAGCACAGGATTGTTAGAAACCTGCACCTCAGCGGTAGTCTAGATGATGTTGCCGTCTTTGCAGGCTTTGACTCAGACTTGAGTCATAGCCTGTTTAGGCTTTGGCTTGGAAGTCGCCACTTTAGTTGGTTTTGGCTCAATACAAACTAATACCTTAATTGGTTTAGTCTTTAAATAAACCCACATCTTGAGTGGTTTTGCTTGAAATTCCACTCGTTGTGACCTTGGTCTAGATTGGACCATAGTCAGTTTTGATTTTGAGCCTGATGGTCCCGCAACCGGTTTTTGACTTTGCACATTAGAGTCCTTGTCTTTATTTAAAGGAGTTTCTGCAATAACAGTAAATTTTATAACTGGTGGTTAATAAACAATAGGCGTTTTAACAACTGCAGCAAACGATTTAAAAAAGGTAGAAACCGTATTTGCTCTATACTTTTTTTGAGCATCAAAGTAAGAAAGTTTGTCTGTTACTCTGATCTCGGGTATTTTCTTTTAGTCTTTCATTTTTGGACAATCTCGGGAATAAACAAGATGCTTACCAACACAATTCACACATAAAGGTAAACTTTTGCATGAATTTGGGTCATGTTTCTCTTTACTGCATTCTGCACATGTTGCAACACCTTGACACTTAACTGCAGTGTGTCTAAATCGTTGGCGTTGGAAACACCTCATTAGGTTAAGAATTAATGGACAAACCGGACAAACAACATATGCCACTTTAACTTTATCTGGGAGCCGTTTGGAATAGAATGTTAAGATCATAAATGTTGTATCTTTGACCGCACCATCTTCTCTACGGGTTTACTTTTTAATATTGATAACGTCTTGCAGCAACGCCAGTTTTTGTTTGCATTTTTAACAGTTGTGTATAACAACTCATACCATGAAATAACTCCCTTAGAAATATTTAAAGTTATATAAGGCTCAACTGTCACCGCAATATTACCAACTTTATTGCTCAATCTCTCCACCCACCACGGAGCCACATATGGAACGCTACATCACAAACTGATGCAGTTGCCTGGGCTAATTGAGCTATATAGGTTTCATAAATGTAAATGAAAGACTTCCGCAAACACAAAGATTACTATCGGGCTCCAACCTTTCATCTATCACCACAAAAATAATTCTTCACCTTTAAGTTAAATAACGAGCCAATTGGTTAAAACTGGGTTATGTTTAACATCCCGTTTTACCAAAAGCTAGGGTCATAGCAGTGTGTTGGAACTAACACTCTTCTAAACCTGAGTATTAGCCGCTCAACTACCAGGATACCCTTTGTCACCGCGCACGGCAAATACGCAGGTGTTATGTGAAAATTGTCAAAAATAAGCTCACAATTAAGTTTGACTTGTTTCTGACAAACTGGGGGTTTTTTAACGAGGTTTTTTCCTTACCTATTGGTCGCCTTTTACGACCAGCAATGTGGCTAGCGAAAGTATTCTTTTGCACTACCCCTTCCCGCAGGGGGGTATTAATATTATTTTATTGTCATAATTTATAACAAAAATATAACACATGTTCAAAGCAGTTAAGGATTAGAGTTTTGTTTTTTTTTTGACTGTTTTCAGATTTTTTGTAAAAAACCTTAATTTAGAATTTAACCAAACGTCTTACATATTTGGATTTAATTTTACCAGAATTTAGTTTAGTTAGCATGAAAAATAAAAACAGCCATAACGCACCATACTTAATATTACTTACATAAAAACGGCTGAGTATAAAAAAAAACTTGTATGCATCAAAAGGTAAAATAAAATCTGAATAAAATTGAACAGTTTTAACTGTTTACATAAAAAGAAAAAAATATATAACGAAGGCATATAACAAAAGTACGTACTGGCTGTAATTCTAAGCTGCAACAAATCTGGCTTGTATAAACTGTGAACTAAAGAATGGAAGCTAAAAAGAATTTATAGTCAAAATAAAATTACCATAGCTGATTTGAACTTTTTTTCCCAACTAGATGTACCCGGTTCACCAATATCTCTAAAAAAAACTTTAGTTCTTTTATCTGTGCAAACTGTTCACTAAAAAAGTATTTTATTAGTGTTTGCTTGTTTATTGCTATCCACAACACGTTATGGCTGCTTTTTTTTGCTTACTAAAGGTTTTTGATATTTATATTTATTTTTTAAACTTAATTTGTATTATAATTTATTCAGGATGCATAACTATTTTGATTTAAATGAACACATTTTTATACAATATATGACAGGCACCATTTACCTCACAACTCTGCTTTTCTAAGATTCTGTGTTAACAGTGGCCCCAACTGCTGATTATTTATGTAAATGATTTACTAAAGTTAATTTTTGGTGGTAGTATTATTTTATACGCAGATGACACTACTTTTATAAATACTTCTAAGACAAAATAAGAACTTGCTGAAAAACAAAACTTGTCTTACAAACTGGTTTAGTTGTAATTAGTTATGTCTAAATGAAAGTAAGTAGGTGGTGTTAAAGAATGATATATAGAGCACTAAAGTTACTACTAGAGTAGGTTTTAGAAATGACTGTAGGTTTCAATTTCTTATGCTACATGTTATGACTATTTCTTCTTTGTTTATCTTTGATTCTTGGAAGTATATTAAAAAGAACATATGCAAAATACATTACACATGATAATGTTTACGATATTAACACAAAACTTAAGTCAAAACCACGTTTGAAAGAGTTAAGGCTCACTAGTAGAAAAGACGCAAACAAAAAATAATCAATTTAATCTTGAAAAACTTGTGTCACGTATTATGGGACATTTGTTCTATTGTTTAAATTGCAATGTGTTTAATTCTTAAAACGTATTAAGTAATTTTTAGTAAAAAATATTTTTTATAGTTGCGATAAGTTTTTTAATTTTGAGTTTGTCAAAACTACTTGTCCAAATGTTTAATTGGTAGATTATCTTTTATACATTTGTTTATTGTAAATAATTACAATAATTGCTAAATACCTTCAACATATTTTTAATTCATGTTTTACTTTTGGCATATTTCCATCAAAACTGAAGTTAGCTAAAATCATATCCATTTACAAGTCTGGTGATAAAGAAGTTTGTGGTAATTATAGACCAATTGCTATATTATCATTTTTTTCTAAAATTTTAAAACTTATTTTTAACCGCCTAGTAGTATATTTTGACAAACATAACTATTTTTTTTTAAATCAATTTGGTTTTAGGAAAAATTTTGGTACAACAGATTCTGTAATCTGTCCAAAGCTATTGATTGTATAAATTACTATCTACTGTTATCAAAATTAGACTTTTATGGAATTAGAGGAGTTCCTTTTAATCTACTTAATTCATATCTTTTGGACAGATTACAGACTGTGTTCCACAATAATACATTTAGTAGTATATCCGTTATGAACGTAGGGATACCTCAGGGGTAATTTTTGGGGCTGTTGTTGTTTATAATTTTTGTTAATAACATTTCTTTGTACTTGCCAGGCCACACAATATTATACGTAGACGATACAAGCATTCTTGCTTTGAGCAGAAGCTTAGAAGATTTAAAGACACATGTAATTGAAATTAAAACCAAAGCTAATAAATGGTTTTTGTCTAACAAACTAGTTTTAAATCAATCCAAAACCAGTCATGTTCTTTTTTTCAGGTTTACTTAGTAAAGAATGCTAAAATGTTAAATATTTGGGAGTTACTGTAGATTCTAACCTTCGTTGGAATATCCATATAAATAATGTCTGCGCTTAGCTGGGAAAAGCAATATATGCCATACGGAAAACACGGTTAATAGGAGAAAATGCAGCAGAGTCTATATATTGCAAAAATTAATTTTACTATATTCATCGACTTATTACATACAACTTATTGTATTTTTTTTCTATACGTTGTAACATGTAATGAATAAACTATTATTATTGTTATTATTATTGTATTTATAGTATATCTAAATTGATTGTATTTTAGTAAATATTTTATTAATTATGTTGATATTATGTACCTGTATGTTTTATTGTATGGATTATGAATTAATTTTGAGTTAATAATACTAATAAAGCTTTATTATTATTAATTAAGTTTTGACTAATTTATTTCATACAACTCTGTAAGTTTGAATGCGTTAAAATGTTTAATGATAGTATTTGTTTTTTTTTTTTAATACATAATCTGTACATCTTTCAATTTTAGTAGCAATTTTGTTATTAATTATTACTTTTGCTGCTACCATTTCAGTTTAGTTTAAGTTAAATATATTCATAGGAAATATTTCAAAAATACATTTAGTGTTTACTGCCGAAACAGACGGTTTTGGTAGAAGCAAGCAAAAAAATTGATCTCTCTGGAAACAGATGGACATAATGGTAATGACTTTGCCAAACATATTATTAATAATTTGAATGGCGCAAACATTAGGCTCAACAGAATGAATAAGAAAAACTATTTTTCCAAATCCAACAACAAAACATACCTAAAAAATGTAACAGTGAAAGAAAGTTTTAATTTTTTTAATAAATAAACATAATATCAATAATAACAGAAACAAATTTAATATATTTAAAATATGTTTAAAAAGTAATAATCAAGTAAGACGTACTGTTTAGCGATAACAGTCTCAAACAAAATGAAATTGAATATATAGCACTGGACAACTTCGATAGTTAGTTCTAGTTATTTTTGCGTTATATATCAACGAGGAAAATATAACAACACAATTTTCGTTTTTAAGAGTATCAATTAATCATCTTACTTGATTGATAGCATGAACAATATAAAAAGTCTACACAGCAAAGATTACTACAACATAAATTTAAAACTAATTAAATTTTTTAATAAACGTTATTATAACTTTACTAACATAATAATAATAAATCAATCAATAAAAGACAAAACATAGATTATGGTATTTACAAAAATAAACACAAATCCACCTGCTATCCCATTTTTAAAATATGCATATATATAATTTTTCAAATTAGCATGTATTTAATAAGAAATCTTGCACCGGTAGTACCGTTTATAGTAGTTCTTTGAGCATACCATATACTTTTTCATTCAAAACTAATGTATGTACTATTTTCATGAAGTTAGATATGTAAGTTTCACATGCAAAGGGTTCAATAAACAACAGATACAACAACAAATGTAAATTATGGTTAGATACCAACCATCATTTATAGGTTGGAAATTAATACAGACTCCATTTAAAATTAGAGAAATGTTTACTCATTTGACAAGCTTTTTAATTGAAACATGTTTTTTTTAATTATATACTGAAAATATTATAGTACACCTAACTAATGTATTTTTTGTACTTAACACCGATGAAGTTACTTTTATCATTATTAATACGATAACTACTGCACCACCTGGGCGGTATTTTTAGTTTTTATACGTTATAAATGTTACCTTTGTTATATTTATATAGACGTATTGATTAAAATATAATTTTCTTGTTGGGGAAGTAAAAAAATTACTTGTTTATTATTCCCTGTTATTAATTTACATCATTAAATGCAAATCATTTTCTGATCAAATGTCTTTTCCTTACCGCAATTAAAGTAATTTAATAAAAACACAATGTGATTATTTAAGCGTATTAAATTTCAGTATTCGTTGTTTCTTTTTCGGTATTTTAAACAAGGGCATATTTATTTGAAGGAGTTAGTGCAGAATATTGAGCATAATATGTATCTTGTTTATGTGATCTTAGGTTGAACGCACACTGAATACAATTTATGTCGTATTGAGTGCGCACATTGACTACGATTTTGTCTAAATTTCTTTTTCTTTTTACTTACATATAGATTATTATATTAACATTACTTTGATGAAAATTGAAAGCACAAAAAATACTTCAACGAATTTATTACCATTAGACAAAAAAACAAATATCTGCAACGTTTGTATTTATTGGGAAAATTATAATAGAACTAAGTTAATACAAACTATTGGTTAAACAGAATAAGAGTTTTTGACAGTAGAACCGGCGTGATGTCTTTAAGGACTTGCTAGAGCCGATTGTGTTGTGTCCTGTCTCCCTAATATTAACTAAAGAATTGCAAACATCTTCTAATGCTCAGAAGAGGTCATTGTCACTATATGTGTGTGAGTGTGAGAACAAACTATAATTAAGAAAACAACAGTTGGATAAATTACATTCCATTTAGAGTGAGAAGAATTAAAAAAACTAAAGTGGGTTGTCAGTGCAAGTATACTAAAAACAATAGCATACATCTGTGTATCTACCAGCCTTTATAATACTCACAAAGCCATTTAACAAACAAAAGCAATATATATTCAAATATTTCTTCTTTTATAATAAATAACTTAACAATTAAATTATTTGTGCTAGATGCAAACAGTTACATTTACATTTTGGTATTATTATTATTATGGAATATCGTTTATAACTTCATATAAATGTTGAGAAAAATTTTTAGATTTAAATAAACCTTATAATATTTGTAACACTTAAAGACCGAGCTTAGAATAGTTATTACAGATGCGTTCACAAAATAATTAGAACTTTTTCAATTAAAATTAACTACAGCTGAGGTTACAATTAAATGTTTGACAAAATTATTTTAAAAACTCAGATTGACTTGACAAATAAGTTTAAAATGTTTAAAACAAATATATATATATATATATAGATATATATATATATATATATAAAAATATATATATAATCGATAAATTTAGTGCATTATATCATCCTGCTAGTAACGCATCTGTCAAGATAATTGTAAAACTAATTAAGAACGCTTTCTAAAGGCTTAATTAAGCTATGAAAGTATAATGGATACGTAACTTGTAAGATAACAATGCAAAAAACAATTAAAATTATCCAAACAACTATTGGTTAATTAAATAAAAAGTTAAGACGAAATCATTTGTCATTAAAAAATAAAAAAGAACTATAAAAAAAAAAGTTAAACTCTTATAACTTTCTTATTAGTAAAAGTACAAAATTAGCAACAATGGTTTACGTATAGATACTTTAGTATCACAAAATATAAACTATTTTTGTTCCAAGAACAATAGAATTATGACTGTAACATGCAACTGGTAAAGAAAATCAGTCAGTTAATAAATAAATTGCATACGTTTTATTGTAAAAAAAATTTTTTTTGCAGAATTGTTTAATTAAGGTTTTGTTAGTTAATAAACTCTGGTATCATTTAGTAGAAATCAAATGCAGGATAGAAAAAGCGAGAACTTTATCCAGATGAGATAAGTATTCAACAGCCCAAACTTGAGCATGCAAATTAAGATCAAAATGTTGCGCTGCTACGTTTTCTCAACATTAATGTACGGGGTCAAATCCTGAACCCTATCAAAAGATTCAAAGAAAAAACTGAAGGTCTTTGAACTATGGACATATTTTTGTAACCTGAAAATCTTATAGAAAGAGCACATTAGTATTGAGGAGGTTCTGCAGAGAATGGGCAAGGAAAATTGGTTTATCTCGGGCACGTAATGAGGCATAGTGACTGATTCTGAAAAAAAAGATGATGGGAAGAAGAGGCCCGGAAAGACGCCAAAATTTATGGCTTAAAAATCTACGCTAGTGGTTTGACATGACATCGCTGCAATTTTTGTAGTGCAGTGGACAAGGAAAAGATTGTGATGATGATCGCTAATATTCGGAGCGGACAAAGCACAGCACAAAGAAGAAGTAAAATTTGATTTAAAAAAAAATTATCACAATGACCGTTAATGTCTTTGATAATTTGGTGCAACTTACACAACGGACATTTTTTGCCAAATCCTTACTCCTCAGTTTTGTTTGGCCTGTAGCATATTGGTCTCTTGTTTCAACGCTCACATACATTATTAAATACAACACAATTAACAAACATAGAATTTTTTAAGCATAGAACCACACACACCTTTAAGGCTTTCTCGGCCTAAACTTGATTAACTAAAGACAGTTGTGAACTATTGCATTTTGTTATATACACCCTAAAACCCATTTGTTCTATTTTTGAGTAATCTTAGAAAACTTTAAACTAACTTAACCTAATTTTATCTGAAACAATTGTCAAGTGACCTCAATGCTAATGCACTTCTTTATACACACCTATTCCAAAAAATCTTCTGACATCTGTAACTCACAAATGGAATTTTACTTTAGACAAATAAGAGAACGTTTTGAGTAGCTTTAGACATTTCTATAGCATTTGATATGAGTGTTTGGTCATCAAACGGTAAGCAAACCAAATTTTGTATTTTATTTTTTTTAAATAAAAACTGTAATCATAGTATTAAATCAACAGCTCATATTTAAAAAAAAAATAAAACTAATTCACTTCTTACGTTTCTCATTTTGTCTAAGCTCCATTTTTATAAAATAATAAAATTACATAAGTATGTACTGCGGAGGATATTTGTACACTTGAAAAGTTGCATCATATGGGTATGTTCCCGTTTTCTATTATGTACCTTGCCCAACTACAACTTCAGTGACAACCACAGTGTAATACGCAAAGCCTTTTATCAATGGATACCCATGTTGCAGTAAATTACTATATGCTGAAAGAAACCTACAAAAACTATATGATATAGAATATAATAAAAAACAACACAATAAACATTAAATAAAATTCATCAAGATATTTACATCAACAAAAATTCAACAAGATATTTATACAGTCCATTGTTTTATCAAACAATATTAGTTTTTCAAACCGGATTTGAACTGTAAAATAAAAAAAATAAAAAAAAAAAATTAAGAATTTAATTATGAAATCTCATTTTGACAAATTTATTTAATTATAATTATTGTATTGCGTGTGGCGGGGCTCTATCTGTTTTTTTTATTAACTTTATTTTTTTATATTGTTATGGTTGAACCAACGGCTTTCAAAAGAAAAAAGATTTTGGCTGTCATTGATAAGAGAAATCGACTAGAGGCAAAACTCAAACCTGTATTAACATGATTGGAGAGCCAGCCAGTTGGAACATCTTTAAACTTAGAGCCTTTGGTTTTAAGTTTGGAAATCCATGAGAATGTATTAGAACAATTATCTGTGTTGGCTTCTAGTCATGCAGAATATAACATTGATATCAACATACTTGCAACTCAATTTGAAAATAATGATTATTTGATAAAGTCTCAATTGGTGAGTTCTTTTACAATTTAAAATTTTATACATACAAATGATAGAAACGTGGTAGTTTATACAAAATCACGTATACATTTACCAGAAATTTAGTTTGCCAACCATATTTTTATCATTCATTGCATTATTTGATAACATGATCCATGAAGCAGATTTCAGTGATATTGAAAAGTTTTCTTACCTGTTGGGGTATTTGGAGAGTAATGCTAAATATGATCTTTTGGTAAAACAATACACCAACAAAAGAATTATTGCAAATCATTACATTTCAAGTATTTTGCAATGAAATCTTGTAAAATTTGATAACCCTAAAGAAGTCATAAATTTTTTGGATGTGATACAAATTAATGTAAATTCTTTAAAAACATTTGTTTTGAATGATCTTTCAGATTACATTTTGTTAAAAAAAAAAAAAAAAATTATTAGATTTCAAAATGAGACTGAATCTCAAAATTTAGATACTGAGATTCCTTTTTTTTTAATTTATAGATTTTTTTAACCAAGCAGACAACTGTGGCTGACTTAGTTTTGAAAACTTTTTCAATTTTAAGAAAATCTAACTTCTCTTACTCTCGTTCAAAAGAACAAAACAAAATGTTACATGGGTCGAAAGGATAAAATCTAATGCATTTTCCTTTAAAGGCCCTTTGTGTAAGTCCGAACATCACTTAATAAACTGTCCTGTGTTTTTATAAAGAACTCCATGTTCCAAATACGAAATAGCCAAAGCTCATAAACGTTGTTTTGCTTATTTGGCTGCTCATCATTCTTCAAGATGCTTTTCAAAGTTTTCTTGCAAAATTTGTGATCAAAAGGATCACAACACTTTGTTGAATTTTGACCGGACATCTACTAAGGTATTACATCCTGCGGTAAATATGAACAAAAAACCTGTTAAGGCAATTAATGAGTCTCCTTTAAACGCTGTGTCTTTGAATTTTGTGAATCCTCAATCATTTACAAATTTTGTAGATTATTTATTTAGATTTATCTCATATCAGCCTAAAAAGACTATTAATGCCGTGTAGCTCTTTTAGAAACTGCACAAGCGAGAATCTGCAGCATAAATAAATTTTGGTTAGGCTATTGTTTGATATTTGATTCAGGCATACAAATGAACTTTATAACTAAAAAAATAGTTGAGAGGTTGAAGTTTTTAAGAAGAAGATGTCTTTATTCATTGAATGGAGTTAGTCAGTCTTTGGTGGGTATAACCAAAGTAGTGGTAAGCTATCATTTACGCACTAAATTTAATAAATAATTTTATTTAAATTTTGAAGCTGTAGTGTTACCTAAAATTACAGTTGATTTACGCACTGTTTCTATTTCTGATGAAGTTAAAAATTGATTTTCAAATTTATCTTTAACAGATCTGTTTTTATGTTACCAGTAGATATTTTGTTGGGAGTAGAAGCTGTTTTAGATATAATTTCACTTTGTCCAGCACATATGGAAAATTTGAGTGCTACTTTAACCAATTTAGGTTGGATAGTGTTGGGTTCTGTGAGTAATGAGTAAAGCTGGGAAATTAACTCAAAAGAGGTTTGACTCCGTTCCTAAATTTTGAGAGTTTTGTTATGGGGAAGAGGGGTGATCAAATTGATCAATCTCAATTAACACATTTAAGTTGACATTGACATTGATCCTAAAGAAAAGCCGTTTAGTAATTTTGTTAGTAGACCATTTACATATTTTTTCAGCATTTCTTTGGTGGTCCGAAATTGATTCAATCTTTACTTTTTTGTAGTTATTGGATTTCGGTAGCACACAGTTAAATTTGTTAGCGTATTTTTCAATGTTTAACTTGTTATCGTTCAAATGCAAAGCCTCTTCAACCAATTATGACAGAATTGCTAGCATATCAAATAGAACCGGTAAGGACTTTTGGTCATGTTTGTATCGATTATGCAATATTATGTTTGTTGATAATAAAGTCTTGGCTGATTATATTGCAGTTTGATAAATTAAATAGGTATTTCAACCTCCTTATGCTCCTAATTTTGGAGGAAATTGGGAGGTAGGGTAAAATCATTCAAATATCATTTTTGAAGAGTAATTAGACAACAGCTTTTATCTTATAAAAATTTTTACACTATAATTATTAAGGTTGAAGTTATCTTGAAATTGCGGCTTTAGTGTGAACTCTCAAATAATCCTTAAGATGGATTTGATTACTTAATTCCTAGACATTTTATAGTAGGAGGTTTTTTTTTGTTAAGGTAAAAAGAAAACTAATTCGATGTTAATATAAGTCTAATCATTTATTCCAATTTTTTTGAACACGTTGAAGCCGTGAGTATATTCACACTCAGATTATGCGTTCTAATGTTAAAACAAGTTATTGTTTATTTAAAAAGGGTGATTTGGTGTATTGGTTTAGTTCTAGTTGATTATTGATTTGTTTCCGGGCGCGGACGGTGTAACACGAATAGTAAAAATCAAATTTACTATTTGCAAATTTATTAATCCGACTAACAAAATTTATGTTACCTTTGCCAGACGGGAAACAATAATTTCAAAATTGTTTATTTTGGTGGAAAGTAGGTTTGGTCATCAGACGTTAAACAAGCCAAATTTTGAATTTTGTTTTTAAAAATAAAAACTGTAACCATAGTAAAAAATCAACAACTCATATTAGAAAAAGAATAAAATAAATGTACTTACGTTTCTCATTTTCTCTAAATTCAATTTTTATAAATTAATAAAATTACATAAGTATGTCCTGCGGAGGGTATTTGTACACTTGCGAAGTTCTATGGTATGAGTATGTTCTTGTTTTCTATTATGTACCTTGCTCAACTACAACTTCAGTAACAACCACAGTGTAATTCTCAAAACCTTTTGTCAATGGTTACCCATGCTGCTGTTAATTACTATATTCTGAAAGAAACCTACAAAAGTATATGGTATAGAATGTAGTAAAGAACAACACAATAAACATTAGAGAGAATTCATCAAAATATTTACATCAACAGTTGTATATATTATACAGTCTATTGTCGTATCAAACAATGAGTATTGCATTCTGCTAATTATATTAACAAGCACTATTGTAAAAGTCTTGATCACAAATCTGTATATTTTATTATTAGCTTTCTTGACAGTAGAAAAATTATAGTTAAAATTGATAGTTTTGACTTTGACCCCAAAATCATAACACTAGTGTTTCTTGGGATTTTGCTTTTTTGCCGACTTTATTTTTAATTAATTAACATTTTCAAATAACCAAAAGTCTTATTTATAGTTTTGCAGATGGAAGCACCTTTCATATTTCATATTTTCCAAAAATTATATCTACAAATATGACAAAGCATCTTAACATTTTTAGGTTAGAATTTGTAGCACCTATAAACAATATCTAAATGGGGTACTCCTAACTTGATCAATATTAAGATTAATAAAATGAAACCATATACTGTCTTAAAATTAAAATTTGATTTATCATCAGTACCAATTATTAAACTGAACAATAAATCCATAAATTTTAATTTGTCTTTTAAGAATTACAATCTTACATAATTTTCTCTAAAAAGTCTATGTTGTTGATATAACTTTAAAGTATTTAGAAAACTATGGTTGTTTAATATATTTAAACAGTTTTTTACTTCTGTTCAACTTTTGCATATATAAACAACTTATATTTGTTTTTGTATTGAATATTGTTCTTAAGTATGTAGAAGACCATTTAATACTACACTATCTTTTCTTAATTTTATTCAAAAAACAAGTTCTTTAGATTATTGCCAATTCAAAATTGATTGATGACTTAAATACTTTACAATACTGGCGTAATGTTGCAGATCTTTGCATTTTTTAAAGATATTTTTATGGCCATTGTTCAAACAAAATACAAAACATGTTGCAATCTAAACAATTATTTATTTGCAATACAAGATTTGCTAGAAATTTTAACAAATATTTATTGACCGTTTAGAGGTGTAAGACCAAAACTTTTAAAAAAAGTTTTTTTAAAAGTACTTTGCTTGTAATCTAGTCTTCAATGTGATAGTTTCCACGAGTGTGGTTTTACTCTTTGAAATTCATAGGTATTTTTATATTGTTATGACATAGTAATTAGTAAATGTTAAATATCACATTTAGGAATTAAAAAAAAATCAATTTATTTTATTCTAAATACCCTCAAAACTTGTTTGTTATATGTGCAAATAATTTTCGTTATCCGTGAACTACTTTAATGACTTCAATACTAATGTAGTTTATTATACATATTAAACGATCTTCGTGTTTTATGTGTGAATAATTTTAGGGAACTATAAATTACCCCATAGGTTTCCATGCTAAGCAATGCGCTTTATGATGAGGGTACCGAAATCTGGCGAGCGGTTGTGAGACGACCGTCTGAAGAAATAACAAACGAACGATGGGGGTTTTAGAGTAGACAAAAGTGGTCGCATCGGCATGATCTGATGTTACATTTTGATGCGTGTTTTGTAGTATTCGTTCCGTTTCTGTTACTACTACTTTAAAATAATTATTTACGTATGCAATAAAAATTATAATTAATTTTAATAAGGATTAAGCATGTATAATGCATATAATACTTTATATTTATAATCTGATAATTTATTTTATTAGATATTCTGTCCAATTCTCTATGGATATTGAACGGTGAGATAGCTTAGTTATAGAGCGTTAGCGTAGCACGCGAACAGTCCGGGGTTTGATCGATGAAAATGACTAAAATAATAACTTGCTTTTTCTCCAACGGGGTGATTCAGAAATCACCTAATAAGCCGTTGGTCCCATCAACCTCCTTCAATCAAGTCGTAAGACATCTGGGGCGATGTAAAATAGCTGTAAAACGCGCAATAAAGAAGATATTGCTAGATAGTAATTTTGTTCTCAAGTAACAAAAACGACAATATTTTGTAGAATTTTTTTTTTTTAATCTAACATAAGCAAAAAGTTAAAAAATATGATTTTTATTTTTTAACTTTTTTTTTATTTTAAAATTTTTATTTTCTTTAATTTATTATTCAAATTTCACAAAATAAAAACAGTTTTTTTTAATGTTATTCTGCAATGGATTTTAGCGCCCATGCTTGCTTGTAAAGTGAAGTAACAAAAATGTTTAGCTAGCATTATATACCTTGCTTACTTTTAGCGTTGTCTAGCATTGTCCATAGAGAATAGCCCCAAATAATACTATTGTTTACTATAATATTATTATAATATGACTATAACAATACTTTGCCCATGCAAACAAGAAAACACGCCCTCAATATATTCACACGTGCGCTACATGCGAGCAACGCGTTGAACTAAATTTCGACGCGCGCATCCTATTATTATTAATATTTAATTTGGCCAATAACTTTAATCATTATCAACATATTGATTTGAGTTTTGGAATTGATCAAATAATTATTTTCTAGAACATAAAATCAAAATAGTTTTTTTTAGTAAATTTATTCATTTAGAAACAATATTAAAATTTTAAATAATTTTTTTTTAAATACTATATTCATGCCTTTCATTGTTTATTTTTACATATAAATTTTGTTTTTTGAATTTGTTATAAATAATTTTTTTTTTAAATTGCAATTAAATTACGAACTAGTGTGAAAATTCCCTGCTCTTAACATACACATCTCAAAACTTACATCTGTGAGTAACTTTAAATAATAAAATTATGAAGTACTTCAATAATAGAAAATAAAAAAGAATACAAAAGAATATTTGAAATGGAATGAAAAAAAAATGTGAAAGTAAAAAGAATAATATACCAAAACAAAAAGAACAACTTTTGATAGCTTAGTGAAAAGAATGACAATGTAAAAAGCAAAAGGGACTATAACTCTTATGAGTTAAGTTCTCATGATGGAAACCAAAGTAACTAGCTAAAACAAGTTACGGTAAACTGGAAATAAAAATTTTGGTGTGGAGAAAGTAAAAAAACTATACAGTATATGTTAAAAAAATTAGGTAAGATCTTTGAAGTGCTATTGATTCATTTTTAGAATTTTCAACAAATATTGTACCACAAATAAATATTTGTTTAGGTATTATTATAACTTGTATTTATAAAAAAAGCAAAAACCTGCAAAATTACTCTTATAATGCAAAGTTACTAGATTAACAGCAATTTTTTTAATATTATATACAATAAAATCTTTTAACAAAATAATTTCACATTTTCTTTATTTAATTTAGAGAAGCTTCTTAAAATGTTTGAATAGGTTATTGACTTGCATTTATACTTATCAGTTTAACTGCAGATTGAGGTAGATAAATTAACTGCCACAATAGAGATAAATATTGGTCTACAGACCACATTTTTTTTAATTGTCTTAATGATAGTAAGTTCGTTGTCTTAATGATAGTAAGTAAACGAATAATTTAAAATTAAAAAAAAAACTAGAATCTTGATTTTAATACAACTTTTGTGAGCCGCGCGGGTAAACGTGTATATTTTGTTTTGTTTTGATTTTACTAATTTTACACATTTGTTTATTATATTATAGTTTTTTATTTATATAACGTAAAATATACTTTTGTTACGCTATTTCTATTATGATATAATTATTTTTTTGTTTTTTAATTTTAATTCTTTTTAGCAGAAACTCAAAACACATTATCATATAAAATATATATGTTAGATGATAAGATGTTTTTTTCAGAAATGAATTGCAGAACCACGGGCATACAACGAAATTTCTATTATGATATAATTATTTTTTTGTTTTTTAATTTTAATTCTTTTTAGCAGAAACTCAAAACACAGTATCATATAAAATATATATGTTAGATGATAAGATGTTTTTTACAGAAATGAATTGCAGAACCACGGGCATACAACGAAAAATGATTATCCGTACCCATCACTATACACGTTAAATAATTAAATTTATATTTTTAGTTTTATATCAATACTTACTAGCGTAAAATGATTATGAACGTAAAATGATTTTAAGTAATATATCCAGTTTAATATCATTTTTGGTAAAATATATATATAATATATGCTGTTTTGATGTTAATTTTACATCAAATTTATACTGGCAAATTACATTAGAAGGATTAAACAATAAATCAAATCAGTATTGATTTTAGTGAATTCACACAATAATTTGATTGTTCAAATCAATAATGAATTGGCCATTATATAAACTAATCTGTAAGCTATTGTGTACTAGATTTACTAAATTTAATACCCTGGTTTGTTTCTATTCCCATCATTACTATACATTTAAAATAATTGTTGTAAATTGGACTGGCGTGGCATCAAGGAAAACTAGATTGAAAGTTTAATAAAATTGATAATATAATACAAAAATTATGTATTAAAAAAAAATTATTTTTATAAATTAAGTTTGTTATTTTTATCTTGAAGAAGCAGTTACATTTTTTATCCAACATAAATTTAAAGCCCGTGCTTTTCAGAAATGACTCAGGAGGCTAAAACAAATTAAAAATTAATAGTAAAAAATATTTTATTTGTCTTTTGTTATAGTTTAATATTTGGTACTGATGATACATGAGATTTTGATTTTTAAACAGTAAGTGTTCAGATATTGTTTTAAAGCTTTTGTTTATAGATGCTACATTTTTACCTAGAAATTTTAAGACGTTCATCCATATTTTTCAAAATGGTCATTGGAAAGTATAAAGTATGAAAGGTGCTATTATCTGCAAAACTATAAATATAAATATAAACTAAAAATAAAGTTTGTAAAAGAGCCAATTTAGTCATATACCACAAATGAAACCATTGCTCAATCGTATTGTGTCAAGCACGTTTGCACTATTCCAAACAAACCAGTATCATTAATAATAATGTTTTGTAGAGTAGTGTACCGTTGCTCGTGTCAATACCGCTAGGAGGTAAAGCGATATACCAGAAAACCAGAACACTAATTGGTCTAAACTGTGCAAAACTATGTGGTTTTTTACCTTTGGCAAAAGGATACTGTTTGTTATTTTAGATACATTAAAGTTTTGTCAGTTTTAAACATGTATAACAGTATTAGATAGAAACAGCATAATTGTAAGTTCCATTGAGGAAGTTGTTTTAAAATTTATATGTGTTGTAAGATTTATTTTTTAGTAATTCTAATAAGTTTTGATGACAATTACTAGAAAAAAGTTTGTAAACTTTTAGTATGTTTTATATATATTACTAAACTTTTGGCCCAACCTTTTTATCATAAGTATTTATAAAAAATAAAAATTGGTCTTATTTTTCTCCATGTTATGTAAAACAAAAAAATTAAAAATTGTAATCTAATAAGTTTGATTTTTTTTGTTACCAAGTAAGTTTGTTGTTTTTTATTTGACTATTTATCTTGCGACGGTATTGTCACATCTGTATGCAATAAAAATAAAATTTAAAAAAATTACACAACTTACTCATTAAAAATAGAATTATGTCATAAAAACAAAATTACAAAATTTTGTACAGATAACGATAGATTAAAATTAATGCATTGGATATTTTTTCATGTTTTGTAATGATAATGTGTGTCTGCTTAAAATCAACACGGTGGTAAAAAAATTGCTGTAAAATAGTTATATTTCCAAAACAAACACGACGACTGAACATTTTGGAACTATAAATCTTTAAGGATTGAATAGTTCTATATGCTATATGCTTGAATTTTAAGATTATCATATATGTACTTTGCAAAATAATAAAGATTTTTTTTTTTATAAAATATTCATTTTCTTTTTTATTGAGTGTAGAACTAAAGTTTATTTTTTAGCAATGGTTTTAAAAAATTATATGGGTCAGATACATGATTTTTTGTATCAGCTAGAAGATAGTAATAAAAAAAAAGTTTATGTGTACGCGTATTTTTGTGAAAGCGCTTTGAGTCTGAGACAAAGATAAAATATAAATACTACCTTTAGTGGATTCTGCAAAATAATTGATAATTGATTAGATGTATGCGTAGTCAGACAAATTTGGTTTATTTTATGCTAATATTAGATTAATAACTTTGCCCAATTTTGGGTTTTACTAGAGTAATGCACATGGGAGCAGATTGCTTCATAAGGTTTTAATCTTTGTCCATACGCCTTTTATAACTAGGACGTGTTGAATGCATTTGAAGTTTGGTTTCAAACTTAATTACTACACTTTTAGTTTGTTAAATAGAGTGTTTTAGTTGTGGCTTCTATACCTACATCAAAACCTTTCTTGGATCTTGCTGTCAGTTCATTTAGACCAATCTGTTCTATGCTCTCAAGAAGGCTTGGTTCAGAAGATGTGTTTTAGAGCTACTTCTTAGTTGGTTTGTTTGCGCATATGCGGGCCAAAATTGTATTTAGTGTACCAAGAGCCGAAAATAGGCTATAGCAGCCCGCCGGTTTTAGCCTTTTGGCACAAGTTACACTTGATATTTTTTTGCTTCCCCATATTAAAAACATTATTTCAATGTTTATTATAATTTGTCACTACTGTCAGATTTAAGATGTCTAGATATGAAATGGTAATTCACAGCCAATTAAATACTGCAAATAGCTGAAAACCCCAATGGGCATGTGATGCTCTTGGTAGAGGTAAAAAAAAAATAGTGTATAGTGTATTAAGGGCCAAAAATAAGCTTTAGCAGCTTGCCGCTTTTAGCAGCACAAACAAGCAAACAAGTGAGGGCTGCTAAAGCGAAGGGTATGTGAGGGTGCTATTTAACGTCTGCATTTTAGTACAGTTTTCTTTGGTATATATTAAAGTTTTATATATGAAAAGTGATGGCAGAGTAAAAATGTTTAATTGTTTAAATAAATCACTGCAATGGGTTCTACTTGATTTGTTTAAAATATATCGAATGGTTCTTTTTTGTATTCTAAATAAACGTACAATTTCTGTGGATAGACCCCACGCTAATATGTCATATGCCAATAAGGATTGTATTTTTGCAAAATAAAAAGATTTTAAAATATCAAGATCTACTACCGGTCTAAGTTGCTTAATGATGTAACAGTATGTTGTTATTTTTTTTGACAATTTATCAATGTGCACATCTCATTTTCAAGATGAGTCAATGTAAAATCTTTTCTGTTTTGTCTCCGTTACATTTAATTAAAAGACTGTTGTCAAGTTTTTTATTGGTTATATTGAATCTTATAACAGATAATTTTGTGGTGTTGATAACTAATCCATTATTTGTAAACTACTGTGTCAGCCCATTTAATTGATCATTTGTTTTTCATCTAAATGATGTTTACATTTATCATTTATTAATAGAGACGTATCATCTGCAAATAAGATATCATTTTTACTAGAAATGTCATTGATATATATAATAAACAATAAAGGCCCTAACACTGACCCTTGTGGTATGATTTTATTTAAAACTAAAATATCAGATATTTCATTGTTTATTTCTACATAATGACTTCTAGATTTTAGGTAAGTTAGTTTAAACCAATCAGAAATAACACCTCGCACACTATATTTATTCAGTTTTAAGATTAATCTATCATGATGTACCATATCAAAAGCCTTGGTGAGATCAAGAAATATACCAAGATTTTGTTCTCTTTTGTCTTGGTTAGACAAACTGTTTAAAAACTCTATAATTGCGTTTGCTGTTTACCTTCTCGAAATCCAAACTCCCTATTATTAAATAATTTATATTTATCAAAGAATTGTACTAGTCTATTAGCAACTATTTTCTCAATGATCTTTGAATATGTGCTGCAAATAAACAGTGGCCTATAGTTATTTGGATCATTCTTATTTCTTTCATTTTTGAATATTGGCACAATTTTTTATAACTTTAACTTACTCGGGAATATTCCTTGACTGACAAAATTGTTAATAAGTACTGCCAATAGTTTTGATATTAACAAAGAACATGCTTTTAATATGTTTGAATTAATTTCATCATAGCCTGATGATTTAGTATTAGCATTGGTGGCCAAAAATGAGATCCAATGGTGTTAAATCGCATATGCAATTTTTCTATCCGCTACTTGGGAACGTGCCTGGAAGCAGTTTCTACCATCCTCTTTTTTAAAATTATACAATCCAGAAACAGATAGATAATAAAAAATTAATGTTTTGTTATTATTGCTCTAAAATGTGATTTTTTTCCAAATAAAACTTGGAGCCAAAAAAAAATTATGAAAGTATAAACGCTAGTTTTTTTAATATATTATTCTAGTAGTAGTCCACATTAACATACTAGGGTCAGTCAAGCTCTTGTTGAACAGGTGCCAATGGTGCGTCCTCAAACTTTTTGTGAATATCGAGGTAATAAAGTAAGTTTATAATGGCTGAAACATTGGACACTGATTAAATATTCATATAATAAAGAATTATTGTAGTCAGTTTGGCTTATGGATGGTCAGTCTAGCCCCAAGTATGTATAAAAAATATTTGTGGGAATGTCAAAACTGACACTTATAATTTAGTGTCCCATTTGTTAATTTCTTATACATGCTTAATGCCAGACTGACCAATTTCCGTCCCTATATACACCTGATTGACTAGTATAATTTTTTATTATACGTAATATTTAATCAGCGTCAGTTTTTATAAACTTACTTCACTACCTCGGTATTCACACAAAGTTTGAGGACGCACTATTGGCACCTGTCCTAACAAGAGCTTGACTGATCGTAGTATGTTAATGTAGACCAATACTAAAGTGATATGTAAAAAAACTCGAGCTTATACTTTCATAGTTTTTTTGGCTCCGAGCTCTTGGTCTATGTACCTACCTGATTCTTTTATTTAGCAAACCGAAAATTGATCTAGCTAGATAATGTTTTAAAACTTTTAAATTTTATAATAATATACTTTGCAGCAAACATAATTGTATACTCATTTTTTACGAGTATTGACGTTGCACGCGATCAACTCATTCAAGTGGAAAACACTCCACTCCTTGTTAGTTAAAACTTTATAATTTTAAAATAAAGTATTTTGCAACAAACAAGGTTTTTTACAAGTATTGACGTTGCACACAAATAACTCTAAAAGTGTGTTTTTTCTAATGACAATTTAACAGGAGACATTGAGTTGCCACCTCTTACATATTTCCATATATAAAATGTATAATAGTTGTGATTTTATGTAAATTCTTACTCTGACTATTAAGATGCACATGGGAACTGATAAAGGGTGCTAACTCTGAAACACTAGTGTAAGTGTCTCACACTGGGTGTAGAAGCAGTTTACATAAAATACATTATTTATTAAATTTATTTTGGTCATTTGGTTCAAATAAAACGCTTCAAAAATGCTGTTGCTTATCTGAGTAACGATTTATCTGAACTACAGCGCTCCTTACACACAAAATTCAACGTTTTTCTTAATACGTGGAATTGCGTTATCACTTCTGAATTATATTATTTATTTATTATTACCTAGCCTCATTTTGCACTAATTATGCGCAAAAATACTTATATAATAGAAAACGTTTTCTTAGCATAATAATTCATAGAAAACAATTAACTAATTTGTGTTGTTATTATATTAGAGACATAGTTAAGATAAATTGTTGTTTTATAATAGGCATTATTGAATGCATACCTAATAATATATCATAAAATATTTAAATATTTGTTTACATATCAACGTTCGATAAAATGAACACTGCATTTAACATATTACGTGCCCTTGCATATGCAATGCATTGTTTGCCCTTTGTATTAAAGGCTTCGTTTGAAATAAAAAAAATAAAAATACAATACCTATTATTTCAGTAATGAGTTTTGCAGTTATTTGTGCTGTTTGTATTAACAGAAAAGCTTCAAGTGCGTATGCACTCATATTATGTGCCCATTAATCTTCATAGAACATCAAACACAAACAATGGATTGATTTTATATATTTGTACTATTTTTTATTTTTTATTTACATGTCATTAATAACAATTTGTTTAATCAAACAAGTAATTAAAAAGGCTTTATTCTTTATTTCAAACAAATTATGTCAATCATTTCACCGTTATCCTATTGCATTTTATTTTATTTTATTAACATTACAAATTAAACATTTATTATATAGAATATATTTATGATTTTGCTTATAAAATGTGTTATAGCTACGATAGTAAAAATCAACTACAAAAAAAATGTCACATTTCAAAATAAAAAAAATCGAAGTACATACCTACATCGGAAACTTTGCGTGTTTGGTAAAGCTTTCAGAAGCTTGCATTATGAATATGGAGGTGTGGTTCTGTATATATGTAAGCTTTCTCATTACGATATCTATATTTAGATATGGATAAAGGAATTTAGAGATTAATATGTGCGCATATCCATATTACACATTACAATCACACGCTTGGATTATTTAATACCGAATGAGACGGAAATAACGTTGCATACTGACACTAATATCTTTTTACAGATTAAGCTCGTATTGTAAACAATTTCTACACTGTTACTTCTCTAATTTACACCCCACCCCGCCTTAGAGACACTCTACCGCTTTTAATTAACGTAAATAAATATCTACAGCAGATGTACTCTAATTAAGTTACCATGTAATTAAGATCAAATGCACGGTAAAATTGCATTTTGTTGTTTTAAACTATTTTTTATAATGTGCTTCACAGCATATTGAACAAACTTTATCTTTTATATTTAGCATCGATAATCTAGCTAAATGTAATTAATTTCAACTATTAATTATACGCTGACTTGAAATTTTGTCTTTAATTACCTACTAGAAACGTAAGCACAAGTTGCTATACACTATCTTAAGCATATGTTTTTGCTTTAGGGGTTTGTAATGTTTTATGCATCAAAATAAGATGAAAACATTGCTATAGTTATTTGTTTACTGTAATAAATGTTAGTTTTTTTTATAAATTACATTTAATTATCAGTAGTTTTTTTTTTAGTTTTGTTCATAACACTCATTAGTCACAACCAAATAAAATAATTCTCCAAATGTAAAATTAAAAAAAAATCAAACAAAAGTTTTTTGGTTTTAAATAAATTATTGTTTAAATATATATTTAATATACAGAGAGTTCATATTTTTATGGAAATTTGAAAGATTTTTTTTTATTTACAGGTTGTTAGGTAAACATGCGGCAACAATTTAAAGGGTTATTCCTTGGCATTTTCTAAAAATATTGTCTCCTATGAAGATTTCTGAAAAACTTTTTGTTTTGAAGATACAGGATGAACAAAATTTTCGACAGTTACAATATTTTATTATCAAAAAGTTTCTTTCTCCCGCTTTTCTAAAAGTCATCATTTTTGTTTTATTTGCATTTACTTCCAACTCTTTTTATCTAAAATACTTATCCAAACATCTAATCTTTTTGATCATTTTATTTGCTAGTTTTGCTACAATCACCATGTTGTTTGCATAAGCTCTTTCTGCCCACCACCCGTTTGCGCCTTAGATAGCATCTCATCTACATTCGCATTGTATGCCGCAAACAACTAGGTGCTCATTTATTTATCTACAATTTCGTTTTACTTACACTGTCAAATGTTGATTTAGGTCCAAGAATAACGCATACAACTTCCTTCCTTTCTCTGCTACTTCCATTTCTACTATATGGTGTAGTATGTATACATTATCCATGGTCTCTCTTTCTTTTCTAAACCCGGCCTGTCCGTCTAGCATTATCTTATTCATCTCTAGTTATTTACTTAGTTTTTTTTTTCTTGTACAATGACGTAGATCTTGTAACGTTCCCCTTTGTAATTTTCTGCAAGTTTTTTTTTGTGTATTGGGAATACAAGACCTACTCTCCACTGACTAGGAAACTCTTTTGTCTTCCATACTTTATATATTATCTCACTCAGTCTCTTAATCAGATTTTTTGTACCATATATCCATGTTTATGTATTCCATCTGCTGCTTTTTGTTTTTTTGGTTTTTTTATTTGCTTCCATATCATTTTTTGCTATTGTAATTTTGCACTGAGTTCTGTTGTTTAACTATTACAGTTTGATTTGTTTTTAATTGTAAAGTTTTACTTAACGTACTGGTAATTATATTTGTGATTAATCATTATTTTGTATAATTTATGCTAAAGTTTGTTTATTGAAATTTAACCTAATGTTATAGTTGTCCGCGCATTCTCATCCGCTGTTTGAAGCAATATTTTTACTAGTGACGTAACTTATGTTTTTTTTTTATTTGTGATTTTATATTTTAATCTTGTTTAAAAAATTTTTAGTTTGTTTTGTGTTACCTAACCGCGGTCTGTTTTAATTTGTTTTGTAATTAGTCAAAAGTAAATTTTCTTAAATGTAGAAACAAAGCTATATTACGCTTTTGTTTAAATCTTAAGCCAAAGAAAATATCATTTTTGTCACAGCCTTTTTGTGTTTTATCAGGTGTTCTTCGAGAATTTAATTGTAGACTAATTTTATTTTTGCTTTTCAATAATGATCTCCTACATTATATTAATTCATCATCATTACTTTTATTTGCGGATGATTTAAAAATGTAATTGACATTAAAGTATTGGACAAAGTAACACAAATAAAAAACTTAGGCGTAATTTTTGATTATAAACTTACATTTGTTGAACGTATTAACAACATGTGCAATTGTGCCATAAAAATGTTGGGATTTTGCGTAAAGAATGTCCGCAAGTTTATCACTCAGTACACTAAAACTTTTACGTTTACGTTTAGAGTACGCTCCGTTAGTTTAGAACCCTGTTTATGTTTTGCCGCAAAAGGGCTTATTTGTCATTCTTGCATAATTTAGTTATGCTGGGAATACACATGCCTGCTACTTGAACAATTTCATACCAGTTCCTTGCAAATGCCAGCTAATAGCATGTGTATTCTGTCAAATAGCATGCATCTCGCTTACATGCAAGTCGATTGCACCAAATTAAAAAAGTTTGATTATTTGACATGCAATGTGCAAGTAAGGTGGTGTAGGACGGCAAAAACATGTATAAACACACACAACAAGTACCGGCATGCCAGTAGACAGTAGCTGACACGGAGGTGACAATTTGTATTTTTGTTTCTACATTTTATTTTCAAAATGAGTAGATGGGGAGATGAAAAAACTATCAAGTTTATTAGTTTATATAAAAATTTTAAATGTTTTTTAGAATTTGAGCAATTCAAGTCTATATAAAAATAAAATAGCCCGTGGCAATGTTTACAAAAAACATATTAGAAAAAATAAACTATTATAATTTGTCAATGGGATGTGTATCTCCGCTTACCTGCTATTTGCCAAGCGTGTCAGGAGCAGCTTGCATGCAATTTCACTTGCATATGTAACCTCACCTAAATGTCATGGCATGTGTAATTCCTACTTAATAATAGACGCAGCACGTATTTTTTTTTTTCGTAAGTCTAGCTATTCTACTAATTATGGTTTCATTAATCTGCTGAGTAGAATGTGTAAATTTGCAAATAATTTACTAACTAACTTTAAGATAAGGTTACCGAAAACTGGCGAGCGCTTGGGAGACAACCGCCTGAAGAGAGAACGAACGAACGATGAGAGGAGTTTTAGAGTAGACAGAAGTGGTCGCATCGACATGATCCGATGTTACATTTAGATAGGTGTTTTGTAGTGTTTGATCCGTTTCTGTTACTACTACTTAATTTAACATTATTATTTATGTATGCAATAAAAATGATTATTAATTTTAATATTGTGAATTAATTTTTTAATTTAATACTTAAATAATTCTCTTTCTCTTCCAAGAATTTTTATCCTACTTTGCCTTTTTGCAGCTCACCGCTTTATTTCTCTTAATCTGCTTCCTTGATTTTATTGTCTATTCACTTGTGTATATTTCATTATTTTTTTCTATTTGCTTTTAAAACTTTTAATGCAATCTGTTTTTTCACTACTATCTCTCTCTATACAAAACATATTCCTAATATTTTATTTATAAAATGCATTTTTTTTAAGTTATGAGCAATTAATTTAAACTCCTGAACTTACACATACACATTTATTTTAACAAACTTAATCTAATTTAAAACAAAAAGCATTGTTTAGAAGTTTTTGTTTTAAACAGTTTTAAACATGTTTAAAACATCTTCAAAAAATATGAAGCAGTTAAATTGCATTTTGATTTGTCTTGATTTGGTTTGACAATTTTAGCATCTGCTCATCTCTATTGCCATAGTTCAAGTAATGTGTGATAGTGCGCTTCTGTGTCAAGTTTACTACGGGTTATTTGTTTACCGGTATTGTAAAGGATTCTTAAAGCAAACTCAGGTTCAAACTGACCTTTTTGCGGTTTATGTTTTGGAAAGTTGGTCTTCTTCTTCGTTCTTTGGTATCAATATTAGGTGTATCCTGTTAATTGTCCTAATGCTGCCAGACTGGTTATGCAGTTTATTGCCAGTTTGGATTTTATTTTTGTAAGTGTATTGCTATCCGATAGGATGGTTATTTGTCTGTTAAAGTGTTGTCTTAATTCAATCATGTTTTACCATCTATATCCGCTTAAAATACTAAAGCATGTTTGCCTACAGGTAACGTGATTGATGTCCCCCGACTCTTGCTTTCGTATATTCCAGCTTCAGTGACATAGTAATCTTAAACCCTATTTGTATACCAGATGGTTTATTTGAATGTGCCCAGGTCTTGCAATGATATTATCACATTAAATAACTTCTTTCTGATTTTGCTATCGTGCATGAAAAATTTATTCAAGTTTTCAAAAATATGTGGTTGTACACTGGGTTATGAGTTTTTAAAAAGATTTAAACAGTTTTATCATACTTAAGAGCAAGTCTATTGCATTTGAAGTACTGTAAACTATCTTCAACTACAAAAATCATATTTTTCGTATAGTTTTTGGCATGGACAAGTCTATTAGAATGATAAGCATAATCATTAGTGTTACGTTGTTTCAAATAGGTGACTTTAAAATATTTAAATCATTTGAGTAATTAATAGTTAGCAAAGAACTCAAAAGTAGTATCTTGTGATGCACCAATTTTTTAGCGTTTTATTATTGTTGATTCAGATTTTTAGTTACATAAAGATAGCGTGATATTTTGCTTGCAATTGGACAGATAAGAATTTAAAACACTGTATTTAAATTTTTTATTAGAAATATTCCATATGCCATTTTTTATTTAAAAAAATTTATAATAACATAAACAATGCCAATTCATTTAAAAGTCCAAAAGTAAAAAATCTTTTAAAATGATTGAAACAGCATAACTATTATGTTTCCAATCATTTTATGGTTCTGAGTGTATTGTATATCTTTGCATTTCCAACCATCTATTAAAATTACATTTTATAATTATTCACTTTCGGCACTCAACCTACGTTGAAATTCATTGTATAATCAGTATTTTTTGTAGAGGTCTTATCAGCATGAGCTACAATATAAACACTAATAAAATTATTCTACATTTGCACCCACATCACATTTAATGATCAAAACCTAACCTTTTTCTACAAGTAGATTTAAAATTTCAATAATTTATTTGATATATATTTTTTTAATCTGACGAGGATTTGGTTTTACAAAGTAAATTATTAAATTCAAAGTCTGATGGTTATCTCAATTATTCTAATCGTCCAAGTCAATCAATTTTTTTTATAACTGATTTGATTTATTAATTAAACTGAAAAAGAATATTCAGACAACAAAAATCTGTTAAATAATATAAAATTATTAAGTTAGAAAAATATCATAGTTTACAGGAATGCTGGAAAATGTATTATGTTTAACGTTCAAGTAATATTTAATTGTTATAATCTATTGATAAGAAGATGAAACCCAAAAGAGAATTTATAAACGGAACCATTTGCTAAAATGGATTAACCTTTATCACATTAAATCCCTTACTAACATTGTCGTTTGCTTAAATGATATTTCGATCGAAAGGATTATATTATGTTGCTTTGACATGATAATACAATTAAACTAGTAGATATTTTATAATAATTAAAGATTTATGTATTCAATAGAGTTAATAAATTAAATAAAAGTGTAAAACGAAACCTTAATTTATAGTTTATTGAATTTGAAATTATTATGAATGTCTGAAACAGCAATGTTATAATTTGTAACGTTTCACAACCACATACATGAACACATTATGTACTTAGAAACATATTAAAACATAAAATAAAATAAATCCAATTGTTTTTTTAAGGGCAAACTCACATGTCGGAAGGTAAACCTGAAACTGAAATTGTTATACGGCGTGGTACCCTAAACATACGAACAAAAAAGAAACTTTATAAAGAGAAAAAATTTAATTAAATTGACTTTGTAGTTTAGAGTGCTGCAAATGCCGTATAGTTAACTAACTTCCATTTCACAAATTTAATTATTGTATAAACGTACATATGCGTGCAGTATACTATTATAAGCAAGTTCACATTAAGTTGTTTTTAAAAAGAATATTAAAAAATTTGTCATATTTAAAATGCACGAGAGTGTGTTGTATGAAAAAGTCGATGTGATATAAAACTTGATGTTTATTGTCGGCGATTTGACAAAGTTGCTGAGTGCCGGTCCGAGTTGATTGAACTAAATTTTTAGCCTCGTTGAATATCACGCAAGTGGGACACACAACCATCATCCATCAAAGTGACACTGCAGACGATCCGTCCGGAGCCACAGTCCTGCTCAAGCTTCAACGACACTCCCTCAACATGCTTTCATTCTATCCTGAATATATTCACGCATCGGTTCATGTTTTCGTTTATTGGACATTAATTACAGTCAATAGAATCCTTGTACATGCAATTTTATTTAAATAATCAAATAATCATTATTCCCATTATCCACTTTTCGTTGATTATATCAAACGGACATTTCAACAAAGTAATTATACTTAGCATATCATGCCAATAGTAATTATGTTGCGTGGCAATAATTACTAATATCCTTTGATAAGCGGTAATATTGACTTCTAATCAATTTAGTTTGCAAAGCTATACATATTAGGTTAAATAATTAACGTGCACATGTCTGAACTCATTAAACAACCACGAATATACATACAATCAATGATTTTAAAAGTTTATGTGATACTAATAATTACAATAGGAAAAATATTATTATGCCAAAAAAGTTATTTGCACGATAGCAAATCAACACAGTAATGTAGTATAAACTAACGACAGATTTTTATCTACATCTCACTTTGCACAAGTCGCACTTCATAATAATACTTATTAAAAAGTATTTTCCACAAGACAATTGTCTACTTTACTACATATATGTATGTGTATACTTGAATGCAATGAGTTATATTACATTTAATAATTTTGTATCATTCTTGTTTTAAGTTTTTATTGCGTTTTGGTATTGTTTTTTATGAAGACTCAACTTTTTAAAATATAATTTTTGTTTTGCTTTAAGTACAATTATGGCATTTAACCAGAGTACTATTGTTCGTTTAATAGTTTAATTAAACAATATTTAGCACTAAATAATGTAAGCTGTAATGTTGCAATTTACAGCGATGTAACGTCTACGTGTTTTACCTAATATTTCATTGAATTTCAATAAAATATTAGTTATGTTTCATACACACAAACAAAGTAGTATCTTATATTAATATGCTTTATTCTCTTATAATATTCGGGATTCTGCGCTACGCATATGCATGATTGATTGTCGTCCATCATTTTGAAAGGACCATTTATGTTTCCTTCACTTACTGCAAGTGAGAGTATTTGGATTCAATTATGGGTAGCGAAACTGATGATTAGTTTGCTAATCTACAATTCTACACTTTCTTTAAACGTTTATCCTATTTTTTTTCAATGAGGTTTCCTTCACAATCTGCATCCACGTACTCGCACACCACTTCACTTTCACCACATCTGTACTGTAAGTTAAGATTCATAGATCCTTTTACATACCGTAACCCTTGTTTCAATAAAAACCTAAGTTTATTTGAAGCACAATTTTAAAATTTGCTGAGAATACTTACAGCAGCACACAAATTTGGTCTTGTTCCCAACATAGCATATATTAGGCTGCCAATTAATGTTCTGCATTGTGTTTCCACTTTTTGCAATTTCTTCTTTTATATCACCTGTGTTGTTGTTGCTTGGTTGTATGTTTGCGGCACATTCATGACACATAAACTTAAAAACACATCTTGTAATCTTTTAACTTTTCAGGAGATTGTGTGTTTCTTTTTATTTTCTTGTAGCCACATTTTTCTGTTGAAGGTTTCTTTTGACATTTGGTTTTGTTTATAATGGAATTTTTATTTTTATTGTTGTATTCTTCTTTCAAATATTCACTGCAATCTTTAATCTCATTTTGGTTGTTTATACTCATTTTTATACTATTGTTTTCATTACACATTACTACATTTTAAAACCATTATTTTCTTTACAGTATCCAACCAACCAATCAAACTTGTTTGCTTTTGAGTTTGAATTTCTAATGTTTTGATAAATGTACATGACACACTGTACTAAAGATTTTCAAAATACTTAGGTTATTTTTTTTTTCTTGAACCTTTAACTGGTATCTTCTTGTGCAATTTATTATATAGGCAGATGTATTTATATTTACAGTGTTTTTGGTTAGGCTATTACATGGATTATGGACGTTGCACTTTTTAATAAAGTCTTATTTTTTTGTTTCAGATCCGCTATGTTTTTGAAGTGTATGTTGCATAATCTTTTTAATAAAAATGTTTTTTATCTTTAGAAAGTTGTGTGGTAACCTTGTTTGTTTTTTGTACATCTTGTTTGTTTTTATGTCCAAGTCATTTATGTCACGTCTGTAGTTTTTTTAAGGAATTCGACGGTCAGGAAAGTTGTCCCCAGAGAGGTGTATTATTTCCATTACAATAATATATAGTAGTTGGCGGCTTATACGGCTATTCAATGATTGTGGTTTCTATATAATTAGTTATGCAAATGACATAACAATCCTGCTAAGCGGTAAACTTGAGGACATATTTTGCAACTTAATGCAAGAGGCTCTTACGGTTAACTCTATGAAAATTGAACTGGTTTTCTTTACACAAAAAAGGAAAATTGAAAAAGTAAACAACAAGTTATGGAGACATACGGGGCACTAATAAGGTAGCCAAAAACTAGACAAAAAAACGTTTGCAAGCAAACTAAATCAATTGCAACAAATGTCATGCCTAAGTAAAACAGGTGGCATGCGGACAAAACCAACTGCAGCTATAAAGGTAATGTTGTGTTTGCTACCTTTTGACATTTACGTCAAGGAGATGGCAACAATGGCAGCTTTGCGTTTGAACGCAGTTAAACTTTGACAGACTGCAAGAAGGGCTGGCAAACACTGCACTTTCTTAAAAGAGGCTGTTAAGAAATCATCTCTGTAAGGAACACAAACAATGAACATGTCGACTTTCTTTGTGTTTCAAAGATCCTACAACGTGTGCACACATAAACAAGGGGAACAGAATGTAGTTAATAATTTAATTAAAATCTACACGGATGGTTTAAAAACCAATAAAAGTTTTAGAGCGGAAATTTTCTCGCAAGAACTTGACTTTAAAATATCTTTATCACTAGGAACCCACACATTTACTTTCCAAGCAGAAGTAGTTGGAATAACCAATAGTGTTATGGAAATAGTAACTCGCAAAATATCTGGCAAGAATGTCTAAATTTTAACAAGCAGAAAAGCAGTCCTAATTGCTATAAACCAGCTTAAAATTACAACGAAGCTAATTTTTGAATGTCACTGTACTCTTAGTTTAGCAGCCTATGAAAATAACATTAAACTGCTTTGTATGAAAGGACATTTTAACAATTTAGGTAACATTGAGGCGGACGGGCTGGCGCATAAAAGGTAAACCCTCGTGGTGCGTGGAACCCTGGACCGCTTTATCACTCAAAAGCTTCAATTACCTACTAAAAATTAACACGCACTGAAAAGGCGTTGGAATGGCACTCCGGGCTGCAGAGAGGCAAAGAAAGCAATGACTGTCTCAAACTAAAACAGCCGATTACCACTTGCAACTGTCCAAAAAGAAATTGTAAATTATGAAAAAAAATTAAGAAAATTGCCAACTAAGAAAACACAAGTTTACAATTGATATTGAAAACTGTCCAACGTGTAGAGGATGTGAAATGGATGACAAGACAATCGAACTTGTGCTATGTAGATGCTCGGTCCTCTCATACTATAGAGAATCCATCTTGAGGAGCTGTTGACATGACTTGTATGAAGAAGGCTTTTCCAAGCGTTGTATTTGCATACATTAGCCACATGGAGTAGTTGAATGTTAAAACAACGGAGTGAGGTCACCACTGGAAGAACTTTAAATCCACAATTCGGAATCCAAAATTCATTCTTTTGAAATTTGCATTTCTAGATTTGGGTTTAATTTAAGTATATACGTTTTCTAATGATGGTATTTATGACCATTTGTTTGGGTCTCAAACTTTACATTTCCTGCTCTAAAAGCTTTAATTTTTTTTCTATTTCTAACTTTCATTTTTTTAGAAATATTGAAATGTTTGTAACTTTAGCTCTTTGGTCATATGTGTTAAGGAATATATATTTGCTGGTTTTGTAGTTTATTCCAAACAAACGTTTTTTTTATGTTTACAACTTTTTTTGCAGTTTCCTAGTTCTTTTGAAACAATTTTTTGTATAGTGGCTTTTATTATCACTTATAAAACATTTTTTTACGAATTTTATTTTTTGAATTTTAGTTGTTGCTACTAATGCTGTAGATTTACTTTGTTTGTCTGGTTGCCATATTTATATCAATCTAATTTTTTCCGTGAGCTTGTTGATTGATCTTTTTTGTAGTGAGACTGATTCTTAAACATTATTAAAGCTCAACGTATTCTTAAGGTAATATTGATATTACCCTGCCCATTAGTAACAAGTTCCTTGTACAATTTATTAAATTTAGTTTGTAACTTTGTTTAATTATTTGTTATTACCATCTACAAGCATACATTCTTTTTTTCTACCAACATTATTTGCACTAACGTGCTATCTTTACTGTAAGCTTTTTTTAAGCTTTGTAGGTTTTCTTATCCTGTTCACTAGTTCTTGTAGCTAAAGCTCCTACCGTTATATCAAACAAATTGTTATTTTGTAATAGCAGTTTTACCTGCCTACGCCATTTTGCATTATTTTATTTTTTTTATTTTGCTTCATGCTTAAAACTTAATAGTTTAATAAATGTTTGTACTGTTGTTAGTTTAATAGTTTCATAAAACAATATTTAGCACTATACGGGGTGATTTATAACAGGAAGCAAACAAATATGTTTTATTGGATTCTAAACAAAAAATACTAAATAACTTTTTTCCCGATCGGCTTTTGTTTTGGAGATATTGAGGCATAAAATTTTCTTAAGATATTTAATAATTAACTGTACTATTTTGATGCTATTGGAAAAAAAACTATGTTTGTTAATTTTTAAACAATTATGTTTTAAACGCGACCACCTCCTGTCAACAAAAACAAAGTTATTTTAAGAAGTCGCTCAAACGATTAACTTTGGCTCTGGTAACAGCACAGTGCCGGTTTGTTTGTCAAAAGAAAAACGTTGAAATAAATAAATGTTATAATTTACCAGCTAGGGGGCAAGTATTTTAAAGAAATTGGGAAAAACCAGAAGTAGATAAGACTCCTGTGTCGAGAAAAATAAATTAATGAAAAATGGTTTAAAAAACAGTTTTAAATTTGTAGTGACTTTCTTTGCCGACCGATTACAATGAAAAAACTGCCCAACTTGCTCAGCATGATTAGATTATTGAAAAAATTAAAATTTGAAATTGTCACCCTATATAAACAGAACAAAAACTGAAAAAAATAAATAAAAACTTTTATTGACAGTGCGTCCACAAATGAACTTAACTGTAAGTTTAAATATTTTTATTGAACGTTTAAAAAAACAAGTCATATAATGTCTCCTGCTTGTCATATTAATACAAAAAAATATTAAATAAATATTAAAAAAAAACAATATTGAAACACTAATATTTTGTGAATCTAATTTTTTTTAAGTATTGTTAGAAAGAGCTTAGAAAGAAACATTGACATGCTAAATTTTTTTTTTTTTCATTGGTGTTATTGTTAGAGAATTATAATTGATATTAGGAATAAAATCTTATTTTGTTATTGGAAAACAAGATTGTTGTTGTCAAGTAATGCTTATGTAACAGTACTACAATTATTTGTTAATATTTGAACTAATATTTCTAGAAAGATGCTGACCTTACAACAACCCATTTACTTGTTTAAATGTTACGGTATTAGAGAGGAGTTCTATATTTGGAAGATAAATTTGATGTTTATGATGATGTTAAAAACATGAAAAAAGTTAGTGTTAGGATCAGATAACAATATTTACCGACTTCTTCCTATGAGAACAAGAGCAAATCAGCTAAGTAGCATATCTAAATTATTACGTATGTGATGTTCTGTCCACAAATCAGTTTCACACATTCAAACCAATTTATACCGACTGGAATTCTTTTTATTAATAGGTGAACTCATACTTAATCGCCGTAATTTTCACCATAATAACAAATGGGATCAATTTTAGTCAAAATTGTCGCTTTTGAGCAAAAAAAAATCTACACTTTAGTATTTGTACAAACAGTCAGAAATTTTAGAAAGTTGACGTATGATGTGCGTTAAAAGTAATTTGTCCCATTTTTCCTAGAAGGAAGGTTGAACGCAAATTATTATTTGGAAATTCTTAGTGAATACCTTTGGCCCCAATTGGATGAAGAAATATTAGAATTTTGAAAAAATATGATATTCTAGCAGAATGGCTGCCTAGCGCATAGTGCGTTGATTGTTGCAAATTGGTTTAATAAATATTTTTCAAATTGGATGGCTCGCAATGGACCAATACACTAGCCAGCTCGGTATTCAGACCTAACCGCAATGGATTATTTTTCGTGGAGTTATCTTAAGCCTATAGTGTATTCCACGGACATGCATGATAATATTAAGATTAAAAAAAAACAGAAGAAGACTGATGCTATTGCTACAGTGACACTAAAGATAATTCACAATGTTTACAATAAATTTTAAAATAAGATGGAAAAATGTTGAATAAAACTTTGCAGATTTCATTATTGTCAAATAAATTCAATTTTTTTCTGAAGACATTCTATTTAAAAAAACAAAATTTTAATTTTATCATATTTATAACTGCCATAAAAAAAATTATGATTTTTTATTATAAGCTAATAATTTTGACGCTTAATAAATTTTTGATTTATAAAATTTTAGCTTACAACAAAATTAAAGTTTTTCAACGTGAATCGTATTTAGATAACAAGCAAGAAAAATGTTAAAGAATATATATATAATATTTTTTATTGAAAAACGTTATTAATATAAAACCTATTTAATGAAACTTGTCATAGTATAAAATGTATCAAGGGCTACTAATAGGTTTTAATTACACTCGATATGTTTTTGCCTGCCCCAAAATGAAAACAGTAGTTTTTGGTTTTTGTTTCAAAAATTTTAAAATTTTAAATTGCTTTTAGCTTCATTGGAAGTTTATTATATAATTCACATCTTATATAATTTAAGGATTTTTTTATATAAAACTTAATGGTGTCTTAGATATAAGACGCGTACTGTAGCTTTGGTGTACAAGATTACTATTGAATTTGTCGTAATAATTTTTAACAAAACAAAAAAAAAATAAAATACGATGTTTTTAAATACTCATCAACAAGAGAAGAAAGTTTGCTGTTTTTGCCAACTTACTTCATATTAATTCAATATAAGTAAACCACTTGTTATTTCAGTCTAATGTGATTCTTAACACTTTTGTTGTAGCTACAGGAATAATAATAACTAAGTGATTATGTAAACGTTGTCTACTTTAAAAAAATATACAAACTGTTTTTTTTTATTACTGCTTGCGACTTGTTAGTTAAAAATGACTTAAACCATTTTATTTCCACATTATTGCATTTTTTAGTTTGCATGGAAATGTCTCAGCTTCTAACAAAAAATTACAGATAAATAAAAATATTTTTGATATACAAGGTGGCGGTCCCAAAATGTTGAAAGTGAAGCAATTTGAAAGAGTAGGACGGGAAATTTATTTTTCACGCGGGTTTAGTGCTATAATGGAGTGGATCTGTTTAATAACATGTCTGTTGTGTGCTAGGGATATACTGGATACCTGACACAAAATATTTTACTGCGGCAATTTTGTGAGTGATTTGATAATACTAAATAGGTATTAAAAACATCTTACATTTTATCATTTTAGTATTTAAAACATTTAAAACATGCATTATATGTTACTAAGATTGTAAACTAACTATTAAAATGTTTTGGACAACAATTAGTTAATTTGATCCAAAGTTAAGACCAATAATGCGTTTGTGACAAAAAATTATTATTTTCTATACGAGTCTACCAACTTGAACCAAACTTCAAATCAATATTACTACACGTATTGCTGACGTTTTACTATCATAGTTAAACTTTGTATATACATCGGTTTTTGAAGTACAGTAATTTAAAAAAAAAAAAAAATGAAAAATTGAACTTTTTACGAAAAACAATACAATAATCGGCAACAATCGTAAAACATCACCAAATATAGGTCATTTACGAGAGCGTTAAGATTTTTATTTGTAAACTTTATGTGCGTGCCATCTGCAATAGAAGTGATTTTTTTTATGTTAAATAAACTGAATTAATTTTTCTGGCGTAATTACCAATTAAAATAATTTTAATATTGTATACATTATATGCATTATGTATATGATGATGACGTTGAAGTTTTGTAAAAGTTTCAAAAAAATTGCTTTGTAAATAAATCAGTGGCGTGCAAAAGATTAAAATAAAATTTAAGTTTCAGAATAACAACTTTTGTTCTTTTGCACGTTACTGTTTGGACAGTAATACATACCCTGAGTGTATGTGTCTTTTACTGGATGAAAAGGCATCTTACATAAAATACATCATTTATTAATTTTAAATGATAAAATTGTTTTGGTCATCTGGTAGTTGTTGTACTTTGATTATCAACATAAAATGTATCAGATATATAATTTTATGATATTTTTTATCATTGACAACAAAAAACAAGTTGGGTTGGGACAATTTATAAATAAATATTATAATACGTCCCAAAACACATAAATCTGAGACAATATATTAAATGTGTTTATTACATCTAACTAAAGATCATTTAACATTTTTATAAGTAAAAAATAATATTTTTATCCCAAACATAAAAATTAAACTATAATACGATATTTCACATTTTATTTTGTAATAAATAAAGGTTTGTATTATTATATATGTGAATAACATTTATTTGTAGACATTACTATGTTTTGTTCAATTTTATAATTTGCACACTAAGGTGTTAACAGCAAATATATTATTAATCAGATCAAATTAATCGTGTCTTCATACAATTTTAATCAGTAACACAACACGCGCTTTTCCTCTTATCTAATTTTAAACACGTATCTGAGACTACCAGTTTGCTAGGAGTAATTTATCTCCCCTCATATGAGAAATTCACAAAGTTGTTAACTATCCAGTAATAATATAAGTTGGCCCTACATAAACGCTTATAACTCGTACCGCTCAAAACTATTTCGACTGTTGATAGTCTAAAAAGCTACGCAATTTTGTTTGGTTGTATTCGAAATGTGGCGAGAAAATGGTCAAAGCACATGCACTGCTGTACATTATTTATTAAAATTTACGATCTCCATAAACAATGGTTAGACCAACCGCAAATATCGCCAAATGTTTTTCCACGAGAGAACGTTAAAAGTTGCTCTATTGTCAGCAGTATATTTTATAAGTTGATTACATACACTGCGTGATTTTTTAAACACTCAACAAAAAATCAAATTATAAATAAATGTGTTCATTAATATATAATAAATGTACAATGCTCGTAATAATATTTATTACCTATCTTGTATATACAACAATACATTTTTATATTAAATTTGTTATTATTAAATATAAACTTTATAATAATTAAAATTATATTACTTGATATGTGGTAATCCATAATAAAGATGAAATATAACGATGGCTAAGTTTTTACCACAAATAATTTATTGATATAAATTGATATAATAAATATATATTGATATATATTTTTTAGTGATATATATTTATATCACTAAATTATTTGTGATAAAAACTCTGACATCGTTTCATTTCATCACAATTATTAAATGTCTTTGTTTTCTATTCCTAACTGTAACATGTCATTTATAAAATATATTGCTAAGGGAAAGTATGCTTTTTTATACGTTTTTTCTTATTTATGCTCTAGCTCTTTTTTTTTTTAAGTAGCCACTGCTGTAACCAAAGTATCAGACAGAATATACATTAGACTAGTTCTTAAAAAAAACTGTGTTGCACCCTTAGAAAGTGATTATATTTTTATCATATTTTAAATTTTGAACCTAAAATTATACTCGTCGACAAAAATCATTTGAATTTGAGGCTTATAAATTCCCTGAAAATTCAAAAAATATTTGAAATGACGTTTGTTCTCATTTATTTTAATTTGCTTGTAGCATTCTAATAGTGCTTTTTTATACGGTGAGGAGTTTATCTTCAAAGGCAGTGCGGCACGTGTTTTTGCATAAAAATTATGCACACAAAAAAAATTACACAACAAAAATTTTAAGAACAAGTTACCTTATAACATTTAATAAATTGTGTGTAGTATAGATAATAATAATAATAATAATAATAATAATAATAATAATAATAATAATAATAATAATAATAATAATAATAATAATAATAATAATAATAATAATATTTATTTTCCAACAGACAAAATACATATCCAATAACAGGGAAATATCTACAAAATAAAATATAATTGTCGTAAATAATAAAATATACAGTAATACTAAGTTAATTAATAAAATAATAATTGCAATAATAATAAAATAAAACTAAAATTTTAAAAAATGTATAAAAATAGTAATAAAGAACAAACAAAAAATACATAAAAAATAAACTTATAATTAAATAGATAAGCGATAGTTTAACTTTGTAAAGCAGTTAAACAATTGGAAACTGACAATTTAAACTTTAAAAATGTTGCAAAAATATCTGTGGAGTGTTGTATGTGGTGATATGATTTAATGATTTTAATTAATAGTGAGTTATTATGATGACACTGATAATATTATCATTTATATCGTATACTTTCAGGCGTTCAATAAGTATATCATGAGGCATACGATCGAAAGCCTTTGATATGTCGGTATAAATGACATCCGTTTGAATTCTCTTGTCCATGTTAGCAGATATTTCTTGCGTAATAGTCATTAAATTTGTTAGTGTTGATCTTTTTTTAATAAACCCATGTTGTTACGGAGAGAGCTGCAAATGTATTTTGCTATAAACTTGTTCGGAGATAAGATAATTTTGAAAAGTTGCATAAAAGCGAAATAGGCCTGTAGTTTTCAATGTTTGATCTATCTCCTTTTTTTTAAAACCGGGGTTACTTTAACATATTTCCATCTGTTTGGAAAATTTCCAGTTTTTAATATTAGATTAAATATGTATGTGAGCGTTTTAACAAGAACTACCGAAGTATCTTTTACTAAAAAATCGGGTATGTTGTCAGTACCCATAGTATGCCTCGATTTTATTTTTGTCATTTGATTAAATACCATTTCTTCAGATACGTAATAGTCACCCATGATCTTTGATATGTTCTTGTGGAGGGATAGTTTTATTGTTGTTTTGATTATTATTGAAATGTTTTGCAAAATGATTGACTATGTCTTGACCTGATTTCAAAATTGCATCTCCATATTTCATTACGTCTGGAATGCGACTGTGATTTTTTTGTCTGGATAAAAGAGCAAAGTTGATTTGGATCTTTATAAATATTTGATTCAGCATTTCTGATAAATTCGTAATATGCTTTATTAATGTTTTTTTTAGCGTTGCTTAACTATGTTAAGTCGAGGCTGATTAACCATAGTTCGTCTACGCCGAAGTTTTTCCTTTAGACGAATATCACAAATTATATCACGGTTGTACCATTGGGGATAAGATCTTTTGCGGGCATAACAAGTTTTTGGTACAAATTTATCACAGTTTTTGTATAACATATTGTATAAAATATCACAGGCATCATTAACACACATACATCTACATAGAGTTGAAATCAGCATTTTTAAAATTATATCTCTTTCTTGAAGAATCGCATATCATATTTGACGTATTTGACAATTTTAATTGGACGTTTATTTCTAAAGCTGGGTGGTAATCATCTTCAGGTACAAAAAGATCATCGGACTTTGATACATCGCACGTATGTTTATCAGTAATTAATACTAATGCCCGTATTACACTGTCAATAATTATATTTTGAATTATATATATAAAAATATTTAAATCTTAAAAAGTCTGTAAAATGCACAAAATATCATCAATCTTATTGTAGATTAAAATTTTAAGAATATTTTTAGGTTTTCTTTATGATTAACACATACAATGTGAGAAATAGCATTTATAGTATAACCTAACTATTTTTTAAAAACTGTTAATTAGTAATTTTTTTGCGTCAATTATAAAGAAAAACTAAAAATATTTTTAAAATTTCAATCTGCAATAAAATTGATGATTTGGTAAATTAAAATCACCGCATATTATTATATTTTCAACATCTAATACAGTGCTGATGTAATCAAAAAATAATTGTTATTTAGCAGTTGTAGTAGAAGGGGGTATATATACACAAAGAGTATCTACAGTAGTGTGTTTTAAAAAGATACGGGCAGCAGCAGCATCAATATTTGAGATCGGTAAAAGAAGATTAATTTCTTTTCATTTTAAATTAAAATGAATGCCTATTAAAGCTCTTCCTCCTTTTTTTTCTTTTCCCCTATCTGTTCTTATAACTTGATAGTTACTTGAAAATAGCTCGGTATTTTGCACACCATCTTCTTTAATTCCTGTCTCAGTTAAAGTAACAATGTCAATGTTCTGCGTTTCTATGGAATTGTAAAACTGATTTGTTTTAGTGTTTAGTCCTCTAAGGTTTTGATAATAAATTGTTATTCTTGTACTTGTCTGCTGGGATGTTTTTATTATATGATGTTTTATTTATAGAAAAATAAAAAAATAATGTGAAACTTTTGCCAAACTTTTACTTGCATGACTTGCACTATTGTACATACTCGTAGAAAATGAGCACTACTTTGTGCTTGTTGCATTATATGCTTTTTTTTTCAATTTAAAAATTACTTAATATACCACAACAACATAAAATTACCTATGAATTTTAACAAGTGAATCCACACTTGCTAAAACTATCACATTGAAAAATAATTTTAATTCTGTGAACATTCACATTGATTATTTGTTGCTTATTAGTATCAGGATAAACTAAATTTGGAAGTTTATTCCATGTGTTGATTAAAAAAATATTTCTTAAAAGTTTTGGTTCTACATCTCTGAACTGTAGAATTTCTTGCAAGCCTTGTACTACCAGTAAATATTTGTTTAGATAACAATTTGTTTTGTGTTTTGTTTGAACATTGTCTATGAAAATATTTGTAAAAATATCTGCCACATGTATAATATAATAATGGTTTCAAAAGTCATCATAAAAATTAATTTAGTCGTCACTTGCCAGTCGAACAACGGTTTATTTTTTCAATTTTCAGTAGGTATATACTAAAATTTAAAACCAAACTTTTTATAATGACCAAAGTAAAAAGTTTTGTTGATGCTAAAAATAATATAGGCATAAAAAGAATTTCAAGGTTAGTCAATTATAAAACACTTTTTACTATCCAATTTTTGTCAATTTTTTTTTTCTAAATATAATTATGACAAAATATAGCTATGTTGCATTACTTTTCCTTGGCCTGTATATACACTGGGTGTCTCAATTATCTTGACCAATCAAAATAACTCAAAAATACGCATAGTAGAAAAGAGAAAAAAATAATATTTTCAAAATGCACATTTTTTTTACCTAAATTCTGCAATTTAAGAAGGGGTTAAATGATATGAAGGATTTTAGTTTTATTAGATGCTAGAACATTTATTTATAAAAATTAACAGACATTTTGGAGACAATTGACATCTAATTAAAGTTGTAATAATTGTCATGTTTATTTAAATTAAAAATTTAATACTATTATTATCTATCATTATCATATCTAACATTTGGCCATCATGACTAAATCTCGACCTCGAGATTACTCAACACTGTTCTGGAACTTATTTAATACAAAGTCAAACTTATTTGCTAGTTAATATAAGTAAGAATTAGCCAACATATATCACAGACCGTTCAGCATAACAATCCGGACACTTCACTAATAATATTTATTATTAAAAAAAACACACACTGAACAACATAACAATCATTTATCAAACAATCAAACAATTATCCAAACTCCACCGCCGACTTAAGACATCTCAATATCATTCTCATTCAAAAGTTTGAGAACGACACCAAAACACCAAAATCGATAACAGCACCCAAACAACGGTCTAATCATTTAACAAATAACCATCGCAATGCAAAATATGCACTTTTTGCAACAACATCTCAACAAAATTTCACAAAATAGAAGATATTACTTATATTTAGTTTTGAGTAACGATTCTTTTTTTTGCATTTGTTTTTACTAAAGACAAAATGCAAAAAAAAACGCAATCAACAATAATGTTAGTTCAACAAAACAAACACAAACTCCGTACAGAAGCTCAAAACGTAAATTTTTCATATGACTACTTAAGTCACAAAATCTTATCTGAACTAAGATAGTACTTTAAAAATGTGAGGTTTTATTTGCAGAACAAACACAAACTTTAGTTTAAAAACATTTAAAACATTGTATTGTTCATTGGTACGATCACTTCTTGAATATAATTTTTGTATTTGGAGCCCACAATATAATATTTATATAAACAAACTTGAACGTGTTCAAACAAAATTTTTAAACAGATGTAAATATAAATATTTTCATAACGGATGGACTTTAGAAATGATTAGTAATAATTTAAATCTTGATTCATTGCGTACTAGACGCATTAAAACTGATTTATGCTTTATGCATAAGCTTGTAAACGGAGTTACTGATAGTCCTGCACTTCTCTATGAGTTACCATTTTATGTAAATATGTGTGTAGTTAGTACGAGAAGTAAAAATATGTTTTGTCAACCGAATTCTACCTCCAATTATAACAGTTATAGTCCACTGAATAGGTGTACTAGATACTGTAATCAACTATACCAATTTAGTAAATTTATTATTACAGGATCATCATTGAGTGATTTTAAGATGAAATCAAATGTTGTAAATGTATATCATTGTATTTGAGTGTCATGCTTGTTAGTTATATTTATTCTTATATATTATTGTAATTACCTACTACAACTATGCAAACTATTGTAATTGTACTTGTTTCTAAAAAAGGTGAAACCGTCAATAAATATTATTATTATTACTACACTATACTCAACATACTTCTAATCTGAACAGTCCACAGGTGTGTTAATACTAACACGCATTACAACGTTTAATTCAGCACCACATAATGTAAAAAAAACAATGTATCTTAAAGTATATATTTCTGGTAAAATAATTTTATTCAGTTTACTCCAGTATTGTTTAGAAACAATTCAAACAATATTTTAATTTAATTCACAAAACTACAAATATTAACTCCAAGAAATATTAAGTACTCTAGAAACGACTAGTTTTTTTGTAATAAAAACCCAAAATACCAGAAACAGTCCTAACTCCCAAAACTAAGTCCAAATCACAAAAACTATTAGTTACCCTGATCAACAATTGCTTCCAAAACATAACAACATTTGCTTTGCTTCTGAACACATTGCCACCCAAGCAAGAAAACATTACCAAATTTTTCAAGTATCTCACCACATTGACAAACACCAATATCAGGCTCACAAATTTAAACTAATAGTTACAACATTAACACACAACGCCAACGGTTGCTCCTAAAACTCAACAGCACGTGCTCCACTCTAGAACACAAGGCCATTCAAATTTAAAAAAACTATTAAGTTTCAAACATTTTTTACCGCATTGACAATGTCAAATATGATAGGATTACAAACTTAACTCAGTTTGCCTCAAAAACTCCGACATCTACAATTAGTCATACCCAAGTACAACTTTAACAATCTGTGCCATATAATTCAAACGTTTATGAATAACCACATTTTCAGTGTCAACGCTTCAACCAATAAAGGGCTCTCAGCCAACACAACTTTTACACAGTTAGACACCCTGCAAATATGTTTTTTAAATACGTATTAATTTTATTTGGACTTTTCTACTGTTAGATCTAACACAAATCTTAAATACATCGTTGAATCCCTAACAAATAAATGCATCAAAAAGGTTCCAAACCATGTGCATGGCATTAAATCTCATCAGCAAGTTACTACATACAAAAGAGTCTACAAAAGAACAAACCAACTTTTGTTTAAAAAATGAAATAATTATCCTCAAATATTATTCCAAATATATAACCCAAAGCCCTTTAAAATATCAATATGGCCTTAGTTAAAAATAACTAAAGCTTGTACACCAACTTTTAAGTCTTAAAAGTTGTATCTAAAAACTTGCAATGCGTCTAAAAATCCTTAAGTGATTCTATATTATTATGGAAGTGGCACTCTTTTTATTATTGAAGACCACATCCAATGTTTGCAATCAAGCAAACTGAACCAAATTAGAATACCCGTTCTAATTAAAGTTCAACACATTTTTTATCAAACAACAATTCCGTATAAACCGCCGATAAATTGATAACTCAACCAACACAGATGAAAAGTTGCAACATGAATTGCACTGTACACTTAGTGCACAATTTAGCAACTGCACCATGCACTTAGTGCATCATTCACCAATTGCTTCATGCATCCAATGCAACATTTACCAACTGGATCATGCACTAATTCATAAAATTGATAGACAATCAGTAATAATCAAATTATTAACTGGTTGTAAATAATTGGTTACACCATAACTACAAAATGTACTTAAAGCAACATGTACAACTCAAGTGCAATTAGTTTCTCTAACTCATAAGAAGCTCAGAAAATATCATGCTTAATTTCTGGCATATTAATCTCAAAAAACTATTGCCAAGAAACATCAATAACCACCCCATGCATTAGCATATTTGTTTATAATCCACCCTATTCAAGAAATCTAGCAAAACCCATCTCGTTCCAAGTTGATGCACAATAATTTAATCCACGGTACTCATGTCCCTATTTATTTCTTAATTTGAATAATTCTATTGACGTGATTTGGATAAGTTTTAATTAGATCTGAACCCTTTTTTGTTCAGATCCCTTTTCTGATATGTAAAACAAACGCAACGCACGCTAATCTCCCCAACCACCACTCCGTGCTTAAACGACGTGTATTAATTAATTTAACAGTATTCAGCTATATATAATAATGAAAGAGCGGCTTTTGTCGTGAAATCATTTGACCGCATCGCTTCACTGCGTAACAGTTTCTAAAGCTCTTTTGTACGTCCCGCGCCCCGCGCCATTCTTGCAGCGTACCTGGTATGCTACAACTGTCAAGTACTTCAATGGCCTCAATGCCAATGTACTTTGTTTTACACACCTCCAAGACTTTTTTCAGCCAATGTGTGAACAACCTCAGACAGTTCTGAAGTACTTCAATGACCTCTTGTCAATGAACTTTTTCATGTCTCAAAGACCCACTTAATTATAAGCAATGCTAAAAAAAACTACCTCTAACATGATGTTAAAAATTAATTTTTAATTTTTAATTTTTAATTTTTAATTTTTAATTTTTAATTTTTAATTTTTAATTTTTAATTTTTAATTTTTAATTTTTAATTTTTAATTTTTAATTTTTAATTTTTAATTTTTAATTTTTAATTTTTAATTTTTAATTTTTAATTTTTAATTTTTAATTTTTAATTTTTAATTTTTAATTTTTAATTTTTAATTTTTAATTTTTAATTTTTAATTTTTAATTTTTAATTTTTAATTTTTAATTTTTAATTTTTAATTTTTAATTTTTAATTTTTAATTTTTAATTTTTAATTTTTAATTTTTAATTTTTAATTTTTAATAATTTAAATAGTATGAGGTAATAATACAATTAGTTTTTGGAAATAATATTTACCATGTGTTTAAAATAAAGTGAATTGTTTATTATAATAAATGCATTGGAATTGATATAAATATCATTTATCCACTGATATACATCAATTAATTAGATGCAGTTTTTAGTTACTGTTAAATTATTACACTTTTAGAACCATTATAATGTTAGGTTAGGTTAGGTTTTAAAAATCAGTTCTAAAGACGCTTAACTTACAATAGAATCAATAATATTAGCAACTTTAATATTTTAATTAGAAAGCTCCATTTTTTTATTACAAACTTGGATTCTACGGAAAAAAATACATAAGCTTTGTCCAAAATATTTTTTTCAAATTTATGTTAGATGACGCTGTGAACAATTTTTTTGTAATAATTTTTTAGTGGCGTTTGTTTTTGTTTAGAGACAATCCGATCATTATTAGACGCTTACCTTTAATCGGAAAAGATTTAAGAGTGTCTCATGCCACTCCATTTTTTATTTTAACAATGTTGTCAATTTGTATGCTGACCGTTTTTCTAAAGGTCAATAACGTTCTTTTTTTGTTAGAGCTGGTAATTAGTTTTCTACTGGCGGAAGTGGACAACCAAATAACTAAATGTGTAGAGTTACTGTTTCTAGAGAAAATATTCAAATATTAGTTCTAGCTGCAGTGCCTCATAATCCAAACGCGACTAATCAGCAATTCCTTGTACGAGTATTTGGAAAATTCTGAAGTTTCATAAATTTTATCCGAAATATGTGACTTTCAAAATTGACGTTTTGTCAATGGGCAATTTCAGTAAGGGGTTGGTAGGAGAGAAAGAAGCTTTTATGTTTCTTAACAATATTGAACAAGTATGTTTTTATTTTTCAAAAACCTAACGATTATTGTTCTGAATTTCAGAAAATCTTATTTTGTACAATTAAATTATTATTACTTCTTTTGCAAATAAAAAAAAAACTTTGAACAAAACTTATGTACTTTACGTAGAATCTAAATTTGTAATAAAATTCGAAATTCTTTTTTTGAAATTTTAAAACTGCTGGAAACCCAGAACAAAATGATTTTTTTTTTAACATTTTGATTGTACAAAACTAATTTATCTAGAAAATTGTGTTTTGTACAAGCGGCTATCGACCGTAGTCTTTTGGCCGGACTTTTTTTATTAGGAGGTTAAAATTTTATATTTAATTATTTATTTGTTTATTGAATTAGACAAAAAAACTTTTGTGTTATATATTTTTCTTATCGACTTGCAACAAATTTTGCAGCCATTAAGTCACTGCAAATGATTTTCCCGCGCTAAGACTGCAATGCTTCACTTTCCAAACAGTGTTTTAGGATAGTATTAAAATGTGTCACTAATGTCACATTATAAGATATGACATGTAAAATTGTGGTTTACAGCCTAGTAGAGACATGCGATAAAACTTCTGTGTCTATGTGATGGTTGAAGTTTATAATCATACAAACGTGTGTTTTGTTAATTTTTAAATAACCTAATAAACTGTATATTTTATTTATGAAATGTTATGTTTATTAGGAAGTATAACAATTAAAAATATTTTCAGCATGTGAATGTAATGTTTAAAATTAATGGTGACTGTTTGATTTTTTTAACAAAATCTAAGGTTCTACAAATCCAAATTTTTCATAAAACTGTTGTTAATTTGTTTACACAGTAGCAGTAGTTTTGATTGGTAACATGTTCACTAAAGTAAAAATCTAACATAAAAAAAAATGATTTTTATTATTTTAAAAAAATTTCAAAAACCGCCTGCAGAAAGCCACACAAATTGGTTTATCAGGATTTTTTAGCTTGTAAACAAATTCAATTTTATATGGGTAGAAACAAATTAAAATGCAAAATATTTAGTCATTTTTTTTTACAAATTTTCATTACAATTAAATGTTTTTTTTTCCGATTGTCTCGGACTTTTTCCTACAGTTTATTTGACGTATTCAATATTTTTGGGTGTTACTGTACGTAAGTCTCCAGTTTGTCGTTTTGGAAATTGTCCGTGTCCAACATTAAACTTACAACAAAACTGTCTTTGAGTGTTCACAACTAGTTAAAATTGTATGAAGCTTTAAACTACGTATACGCGTGATTAATTGGAAACTTATCCATGATCTATTAAACTGCATAAATAAACGCACACACATCTGATATACTATTAAAAATTGCTCTATCAGCCCAATTCAAAAAAGGAAACAGAGAAGACATATCAAACTATCGTCCAATTGCAAAGTATTTAAACGGGTAATAGCAGAACGGTTTTATTTTGAAGTAAAAACTCTAATATCGGATAACTAGCACGGTTTTGTTAAGTAAAGGTCTACGTCAAATTTGTTATGTTTTACAAAATTTGTTTTCTCATTGCTCGATGTGCGACAGCAAGTGGATGTAATATACACAGATTTTAGTAAGGCCTTTGATACATTAGATCACGGAATAAACTACGTGTTGTTGGATGCAATAACAATCTTTGTATTCTAACACAGTCTTAATCTTAATGACCGATTGCATATGTTGAGGTTTTAAATTTCAAATTCAGTAACTATCCAGCACATAGTGGTGTTCCACAATAGACTCTTGACTTAGAGTCATTAATTTTTATCATTTTTATTAATGATTATGGTGTGATAGCTCAATGGTAGAGCACTTGCATATCATGCGAGCAGTCCGGGGTTCGATCCCCGAAATATGACTGAAATGATAACTTGCTCTTTATCCACCAGCGTGGTTCGGAAGTCACGTATTAAGCTGTTGGTCCCATCAATCCACTTTAAACAAGTCGTAGACTTACTGTGGCGATGTAAAATAGCCGTAAAAAGCATAAAAGCATAAAGCATAAAGCATATTTGCAAAACCTTAAAAAATCAATGTCTACTACTATATGTTGACGATTTAAAAATATTTTCTACAAATTCATCTATGATTGCATATCACTTCAATCTGACATTCAAATGTTATCTATCATGTGGTGGTGGAGTAAAACAAACTACTTATAACAAAACGCTGTACGATGACATACTCTTGCAAAAAATCAAATATAGATTACAATGTTCTATTAAGCTGTTTTGACTCTCTTTAAGATTGTCGTAGAAACGCTAATATATCGGTGGTTACTAAGCTGGAGATGTAAATTGTCAGACCCTATTAAGCAATTTAAACTTCCACGTACCAAGGCTAGCAGCTAGAAACCAACCAACATTTACTTGTTTTAGGTTGCACAGGTTGCACAGTAACTTAGGACTAAATGCACCGATGAACAGAGTAATAAATGCTGTAAACTCCGTAACGCCCAATTAATTATTTTATTAAAAAAAAATTATAATTTGTGTATATTTTTGTATAACTTTTGTTTGTTTTTTGTTCATTTATATTTATTCAAAATATTATTTTTGAAATAGCGTACTAAAAATAGTTGATACTAATTGCAAGTAATAATAGGAACATATTTTTTGCATCTCATTAGCCAGCAGACGTAAGAATATTTGATTTTTTTTTAAGAGCAGATTCTTCATACTATATCCTTATTATTTACTGTTGTTTTAGACGTATAGTAATATTACAATTATCTCATTTTTGTTAAATATCAATCAAAGTTTTTTTGAAATTTTGGCACTTAACATATTTCTGTTATTAGTTAACAGACGCAGTACACACTCATTGTTGTATATACATACTTTACCATATTATTTGTTAGCATTTCTTATAAAAGTTAATGTACTATATACAATGTTATTTACGTACAGATTCACTGTGAAACATTACACGTAATAACCGTTTAGAAAATTTTGAAGTTGTATGCAGAACAAAGTACAGTAGTAGTAATTTTAACTTTTTTGGTTATATCCTTTATATATGTTTTAATTAATATAATTTGGAAATAAGATATTCTACTTCAAAATCACATTATTAAAAAAAGTAGTACTAATGAGCAGTTATATACACATTGGACAAGAAAGTAAGGAGAGGGTTGTGTTAATTAGGTGACTGCAAACAACGTTCTTATAAATTCTTTAATGTTATGGTATACTATGCATTATTGTTATGATGGATGCCAGAATTACATCAAAACATAATGTTGTATTTAATAACAATAGCGTAAGACCTAGCGTTATCCATGAGACGAGCGTTAAAACCAGAGACAAAATTAATTAAATCAGGCCAACATATCAAGAGCAAGCTAGAATTGTGCGGTTGGAAAGAGGTAGAAAAGTGAGAAGTTTACCCAACTCAGTGAAATGATACGCATGCATAAAGATGTAGCCAATGGCGGTAAAAAAATTGTGGCCAAAACTATGATTGTGATAGATTAATTAAGATACGACGTTAATTCTTGGCGTAAAAGTTGTGTGAATAAACGTTTGTAAATTTAAAGTTTATTTAAGATTTGTCTATAATTGCTTATATCTTTAGCATTTTATTATTATTATTTTTTAAAAGCGTTGTTCACATTAGTTTTGTTATAATAATTATACTTTATTATTACTTAGCATTATTTGAAAATTCGTTTTCTTTAAAAGCTTTAGTGCCGTTGTATGAAAATTGAAGATTCTTGATTTACACTCTTAAAATATGAGTATATTACAGGAAATTGTCGAATAATAATATTGATTAAGTAATATAGAATTTATTACTTGCAAGTTCTACTTGTAATAGAATAATAGGTCTACTCAATTTCTACAGGTTGACAAACAAATGTTACTAAAGTTTTTTTGTTTTTTATCTCTTTGCAACCTGCAGTTAGGCTTCTGCCAACTGAGGAAGTTTTTTTGTAGTTTTTGTGACACTAAACCATGTTCATATCTAATTAATTATGTCAGAAAACAAATACACTATTATATTTTAATAATGCTTATTTACTTGTATACTTATTGCAGAAATTTAAAAATCAATCACAAGATTTTCTTAAAGTAGGTATGCCTGTCGAAGTTATTATTTTACGTAGCTCAAACATTCTAAGTTATGTAACGCAATAAACGTGTATTAAAAACGTTTTGTCAAAAACAAATCAAGTTGTTGAATAAAGGATAAGATAAGTGATTTAACGGAGAAAAAAAATATAGAACTTTAACAGTTTGGTCAATGTTGAACACTTATCATTTATAAGGTTTTAAAATACCCCGGCATCTCTATTGATTCAACATTTCTATTTTTTTATGTTATATAACACCATTTTTATTCATTTTTTTTTAATAAATGTAATTATTATGATGAATGAAAGTGTTAGATAACTTTAACACCATAATCCATGTTAAATAATTTACCATTCAGTAACATCTCAATAACTCCAATTTTTATATTATTTATTATATCATAATCATAATACAGTAACATCTTTCAATTTATTGTTAATGATGATTGTTAAATAAATAAAAGCATAAGAAAGGTTATATAAAGTTAAAATAAATTACATTTTAATAAGAATAGTTTTTTTTATTAACTAGGTTATTACTTTTAATATTTAAATTAGTTTAAATTAAATTAATTGTTTAAGAACTATTTTAAATTCAAAATACAAAAATTTATTCTTACCACGAATATTGTATTGAATACTTTTGGATAGACGTTTTTTTCATATACATATACATAATAATATGTTGGGAAGGTAATAATGTAATTTAAATACTTGTATGCTTGAGATCTTTATTTTCGACTAGTTTCGACTTATTTAGTCATCTTCAGGTATAATTTTTTTGTTGTTTTAATGTAGATGTATGGTGGTGACATCTGTGACACAGATGTCACCACCATACATCTACATTAAAACAACAAAAAAATTATACCTGAAGATGACTAAATAAGTCGAAACTAGTCGAAAATAAAGATCTCAAGCATACAAGTATTTAAATTACATTATTACCTTCCCAACATAACCTCAATGTATGCATCTCTGAATAACAACAATACATAATAATATGCATGATGATCCTCAAAAAACACTTGACTCTATCTATGTCTAATTAGTTCTGACGGGAGCTACTTGCAGAATATATTTTGATGTAGTTGTTTTCTTACCAGATAAGAGTCGTGCGACAGGTTTATAAAGATAAACAAGAAGCAAGTTTAAAGATTGGATTTTATTAGTTGTGTGCATTTTTATTACATGAATTTAAATAGTAAAGAAAGTGGTTTTTGTTGAATGCATTAAATTATAAAAGATCTTTTAACTATTTTTTTTTTAATTTTTGTAATTATGGTTGAATTAATTATTTGTCATCTATTTGTTTAACGTCAGGTACTATCTGTTTACATAGCTTCTCACATTAGTACTTTATGTTGTTATAGAAGTTAATGTCATGTGTAAACAATAATGAGTTGTTAATATACTTTCAAAACAAATTAGTAATTCCTACTGTTGATATTTGTTGTGTTTCAAATTTTATTTTACTTATGTCACTACTGAAATAGGTCAACAATTTGCAATTATTATGAGACCTTTGTAAATTGGGTTAACCCAACCCAGAAACCTTTTTGCCATTAAATTATAAAATAAACTATATTATCGCATATTAAACCAGCTTAATGCACATCAGTATTTAGTTTTCTATGGACATTGTTAAACTCACATTGTTATCATTTACTTTGTATCTCATCCACATAATTTATTCTCATGACTGCAAACTAATGAGTTTGACTCGACGATACACACCGTACAATGAACAGCAAAATTACACGTAGATAAAACAAACAGATTTTCATTTTCTATTTCAGAAAATTATTCACGGAATACGTCAAATTCGTTACGATCCAACGGAGCGCTTGATGTAATCCAACTCGAAGCGCAAACTCGCTTTAAAATATCATACTCTTAGTATCTACGGATGGATAAACAAAATTATTATAGGCGAATAAATGGAATTTTGTTAAGCGTTTCGTTTGAATTTAATGATTATTTAATTTGATTTAAAAATATCTCACAAAAATACATATAGGAGTTTACTTTTTTTACTTCTTATAGTAAATGTTTTTACGATTATCACTCTTTGGTTATTGAAATTATATTTTTCTTTAAATTTAATAATATAGTTTATTAAGAAATGTAACTTTAATAGTCAACAAAATTTACCACTCAGTAAGTATAAAAATGTAATCTTTTTTGTATTAAAAATTGTAACGCATGTCTTTTTAGAGGTTACAAATTAATAGCGGTTAAGTCAACTTTTTTATTACCAAATAAAATGTGCAAGTAATCGTTACGACTTTTATTTAAACTACTTAAACACACAATATATAAAAAAAACATAACAAAACATATCTATACGCACATATCTATTAATTGAATCATCATAAACAAATAGAAATAGGTATATTAATTTATGCCGACAAAACTATCTGGCATTAGAATAAAGAGACAGACAAAACTCATCAGGCCGTGGATTTGGGTCTCAATTAAACTGTCTGACAATAGACTTTTATCTAAAGTTTAGTATTGTGGACTGCTGACTAAATATGTTGGTTGTCCGGGCTTGCTGAATAAAGATGCTTTGTTGTAAAACATTCTTTACTCTGTTGTTATGGGTAGATAAATAGGGTCTTTTGGCATTGTTTCCATGCTGTTGTCAGGCAAAATAAAATAGCCAGAATTGTACATTAAGAACTAGCATACTAAATTTTAAAATAAACAGACACTAAAAAGCCATATTACATATATAAACTAAAACAAATTACTATTGACATAGTTGTTCCAACTACTGAAATATTAAATAAAAAAATGTTGTTATAATACCTATAATTATATCTTCCACAAAAAAATTAACAAAAAACATAATGAAAAACATCAGTATTATTCAAAAATTAGCACAGCCTTTGGTAGTAGCAAAACGGGTGTCTCTATAGCTGCAGTTTGCTCTTTGCTCCCGTTATCAGCAAATACAATTTTTTAATTTAATTATTTAATTTAATTTTTTTATTTAATTATTTAATTTAACTATTTAATTTAACGATTTAATTTAATTATTAAATTTAATTATATAATTTAATTATTTAAATTAATTATTTAATTTCATTATTTAATTTAACTTATTAATTTAATTATTTATTTAATTATTTAATTTAATAATATAATTTAATTATTTCATTAAATTATTTAATTTATTTTAATTATTTAATTTAATTATTTAATTTAATTATTTAATTTAATTATTTAATTTAATTATTTAATTTAATTATTTAATTTAATTATTTAATTTAATTATTTAATTTAATTATTTAATTTAATTATTTAATTTAATTATTTAATTTAATTATTTAATTTAATTATTTAATTTAATTATTTAATTTAATTATTTAATTTAATTATTTAATTTAATTATTTAATTTAATTATTTAATTTAATTATTTAATTTAATTAATTATTTAAATATTTAATTTAATTATTTAATTTAATTATTTAATTTAATTATTTAATTTAATTATTTAATTTAATTATTTAATTTAATTATTTAATTTAATTATTTAATTTAATTATTTAATTTAATTATTTAAATTAATTATTTAATTTAATTATTTAATTTAATTATTTAATTTAATTATTTAATTTAATTATTTAATTTAATTATTTAATTTAATTATTTAATTTAATTATTTAATTTAATTATTTAATTTAATTATTTAATTTAATTATTTAATTTAATTATTTAATTTAATTATTTAATTTAATTATTTAATTTAATTATTTAATTTAATTATTTAATTTAATTATTTAATTTAATTATTTAATTTAATTATTTAATTTAATTATTTAATTTAATTATTTAATTTAATTATTTTATTTAATTATTTAATTTAATTATATATATATATCATTTTTATTCAATAAACAAAAAAAAAAGAAAAAGTACATACAATAGCATAATTTACAATTAAAGATAATATAATTCTATATTTTATTGAATAGGCCATCGACCAAAGTCTTTCAGCCTGAGAAATTAATATTTAATTATGGTAATAAGCGCAAAAAAAATGGTATGATTTGTTAGTCAGTCATTGTCATTTTCATTTTCATTTTCATTTTCGTTTTCGTTTTCGTTTTCGTTTTCGTTTTCGTTTTCATTTTCATTTTCATTTTCATTTTCATTTTCATTTTCATTTTCATTTTCATTTTCATTTTCATTTTCATTTTCATTTTCATTTTCATTTTCATTGACATTGTCATTGTCATTGTCATTGTCATTGTCATTGTCATTGTCATTGTCATTGTCATTGTCATTGTCATTGTCATTGTCATTGTCATTGTCATTGTCATTGTCATTGTCATTGTCATTGTCATTGTCATTGTCGTTTATAAGTGAGAGTATAATTTCATATAGCGGGATGTTAGGTTTTTTGTATCTAGCAAAAATTATGGGGTTTCTGCGAACTAAGAGTTTATTTATGAGTTCCGGATTAGTTGGATTATTTGTAAATTTTTTATGAAGATTTTGAAGTCGTTCTGATAAAGGAAGTAAGTTTGTTTTTTCGTACAGGAGGTCATTAGAAGGATTATGAAGAGGATTATTTGGATGTCGAATTTTGGAAATAGAGCGAAGGGAAGACCTTTCGGCAACATATAAATTATTTAATGTTGATTTACTAGAATTTAAAAAAATTATTGATGCATAATCGAGAATAGGTCGACAAATTGTTTTGTAAATATGAGTAGCACATCTTATATCTATTCCATTGTTTTTGTATGTTAGGGATCGGAAATGTTTTGCACGGGATACAGTTTTGGTTTTGAGGAAGCGAGTATGTGGATTAAAACTGAGTTTAGAGTCAAAACTTACTCCAAGGTATTTACATACTTGAGAAGGTTTTATAGTTTCCTGATTCATTTGAAGTGTTAATTTAATTATTTAATTTAATTATTTAATTTAATTAATTAATTTAATTATTTAATTTAATTATTTAATTTAATTATTTAATTTAATTATTTAATTTAATTATTTAATTTAATTATTTAATTTAATTATTTAATTTAATTATTTAATTTAATTATTTAATTTAATTATTTAATTTAACTATTTAATTTAATTATTTAATTTAATTATTTAATTTAATTATTTAATTTAATTATTTAATTTAATTATTTAATTTAATTATTTAATTTAATTATTTAATTTAATTATTTAATTTAATTATTTAATTTAATTATTTAATTTAATTATTTAATTTAATTATTTAATTTAATTATTTAATTTAATTATTTAATTTAATTATTTAATTTAATTATTTAATTTAATTATTTAATTTAATTATTTAATTTATTTATTTAATTTAATTATTTTATTTAATTATTTTATTAATTTATTTAATTTAATTATTTAATTTAATTATTTAATTTAATTATTTAATTTAATTATTTAATTTATATATTTTTTTTAATTATTTTATTTAATTATTTTATTTAATTATTTTATTTAATTATTTTATTTTATTATTTTATTTTATTATTTTATTTTATTATTATAGTTTATTATTTTATTTTATTATTTTATTTTATTATTTTATTTTATTATTTTATTTTATTATTTTATTTTATTATTTTATTTTTATATTTTATTTTATTATTTTATTTTATTATTTTATTTTATTATTTTATCATTTTATTTTTTTTATTAAATTAATTGTTTAATTTATTTTTATAATTTAAATATTATTATATTAATATGCTGAAGAACCAGAAATATTTCAAAAAAAACAAGAAAGTCTTCAGATCACTAGAGCAAAAAAGATAGAAATAAGAAATAAAGTAAGCACTAACGAGCCAGAAAATCTTTGTCCCGGCAAAGATAAAGATATAGAGGAAATTAAAAAAATAATGCAACACATGAAAAACACATAAAAAAAATGGAAATGAGAAATATGAGGAAGGAGATGATAAAAAAAAGTGGAAAATAGAGAAAAACGAACTAAAAGGTAAATTAAGGTAATTAAAGACAAGCTGGAGTAAAAAGAAAGAGAAAAAAGAAGGCAAGTTTGTAGTAAAAGGAATAGAGGTACTGACAAGAAAAGAAAAAGAAACCATAAAAAAAAGATACAAAAAAAATTAAAAATAAAGACTGGAATAGTTACTGCATACTTAATGGGAAAGGAAGAAAACCAGACAATCATAGCAGAAACAGGATCGCGGATTCAAAAACAAGATATTATAAAAAAACAGAAACAAAAACTTAAAAGCACAAACATATACAATAAACATGATTTAATTTAAAAAGAGTTTAGAAGGAATTAAGAGATATAACGAGGGACGAGAAGTTAAAGGGCAGAAGAGTATGGGTACGTACAGAACATTAGAAATAGATAAAAATGTATACAATTAGAGTGATCAAGATCAAATAGTTTAAAAAAAAAGTGAAAAAAAGCAAAACAGTAAATAGTATCACAAATACAAAAAGAGTAGACAACGCATTCAAAGACCAAGGACATGACTTAGATACACAAGATAGAAATAAATAAAAACTAACAAAAAATAAATGAAAAAAAAACAGAAAACAAGCAGAAGAACTTTGTTTTGGACCGTGGCTGAGATCGACAACAAAGATTATGAGTTCTAGAAATATATGTTTTTGATCAAACCACTGAAAATGCTTTCTTCTACATAAATCTTGATTATGTAAGTTTTTTTTAGATTTTTTCAGTAAGCCATTTCCAAGTAATAAGCAATCAAAATTTGAAAAAATCGAAATTTTTGAGTTTTTATACAATTTTTGATTGTTTGTAACTTTGCAGAATTGCATTTTTAAGAAAAAAATATAAGAAACTTTTCCTTTAAATTGGTCCAAAAAATAAGTTTTAAATTTTTTTCCTTGAATTTTAAAATTTTTGCAGAACTTTAATAGGGTTTATTCATTTTTTTTCAAATATAGATAAAAGCGTGCTTTTAAAGGTGCAAAAGATACCCTGAACATTTCAGAATAATCCGTGTGCTGCGTTTTTTATTTTACTATTTTTAGGTATTTCTGTGGATACATTGTAAGATATCTCGGAACGTAGCACACGGCACTTTTTAAAGTTTTTAAAGTATCTTTTAAGCAAGTTTTCATCCATATTTGAAACAAAATACCCGTCATATTTTTTTTAACTTTTAAAGCTTTGCGAGTTTTAAAATAAAAATTTTAATTCTATAAATGCAATTCTGAGAAGTTACAAATGATCTAAATGTAAAAAATACCCAAAAACTTCAATTTTTTAAATATTGATTCCAATTATACTAAAAAAAAATGCCTTACTAAGAGCCGCTTTTACAATCGTCGGTTAAACAAAGAATAGCGCTATCTAAGGAATATATAAAAATGCGCTTTTACAATCTCTTATAACTTATATCTAGTATAGTAACTAAGTAACGCGCACAATAAATTAGTGTATAAACAACGTATACGTCAATTTATAAGTCAGTTCCTGAAACGGCCATTTTCGTGATAACCGATTTTTTAGAAAATGCATAAACGTGTTACAGTTAAAGTAAGATTTGTTGCTAAAATTTTTGCACAAAAAAAAATTGATAAACGTCGAGCATTATTTCTTTGATTGACCTAATCATTGGGACCTTCAAGTGGTTCGTCATAATTTTTAGTTCTAATTTGGGATTTATTGAATAGAGATTCTACTCGAGTGTGCGGGTGATTGAAATTTTACAATGGTCCCGATTACTTTAAGAGTCCTAGCAATTTCATAAAACTTTATTTGTATGTTTCGAGGAGAATAAACCAGGGATAACTTATCCGGTGCTTGAAGCAGTAGTTTTCTCTAGTATAGTAACCAAGTAACGCGCATAACAAATTTGCGTATAAATGATTTATACGTCAGTTTATAAGTCATTATTGACGTTTCAATAGGTTATGTAGATTGTGACATGGGTAAAACTAATGCTATACCAGGTATATACATTTAGATAAATTTATTCCTGGTATAAGTTATCTGACAATAGTAAAAGCGGCCCTTAGCAAAAATAAATTTTTATTCCGAACACTTGACTCATACATGGCCATAAAAACTTTTGATTTAATTGCAATATTAAAGACGTGGATAGATAAAAAGGGATGGAAAAATTAAATCCCAACATGCTAGCCGAATACATCTGAAAATGCCAACCGGCAATAAAAAGAAAAAAAAGAATCAAAGAAAAGATAATTACTGGTGTACAAAAAAAATATGTTCAGAGGAGAATTTTAGAAAACCAGGGAATACAAGAAAGATTTTTTTTGCGGAGAGGAAACAATATAAAGTAATAACAATATACAGCAGAAGTATAAAAAAAGCAAAAATTTGAAATTTTAATAGAAGAAAAAGGGGAGAAAGAATCAAACTAGATGACTACACAATAAACAGAGAATCTAAAAACAACTCAAAAAAGAAAAAAGAAAAGGAGTTTATAGAAATGAGAGAAGAGAGGGGTTGAAACATTTTTAGTAGAAACTACACAGAAGATGAAAAAGAGGAATTTACTTATATAGACACAAATAGGCAATCAGTAATAGACTATGTAGTTGTGAATAAAGCAGAGTGGGAAGAGGTAGAAAAAGTAGGAATATAAGTAGAATTAGAACTGAGCTTCATTAAGGAAAATGTAAGAAAACAGGAAAATGAAAAAAGGGAAGAAAAAGTAGTTTGGATAAAAGAAAGTATGATAACGTTTAAAAAAATCTAATAGGAATTACAGAAAACGGAAGTAAAAAAAATAATAAGGGAATTAGAGGAATCAATTAGGGAAGCGGTAGTAAAAAAAACATACAGAAGAAAAGAAGGAAATATGAAAAAAAGCAAATAGTGGAACAGCAAATATACTAAGAAAAAACTAGAAGCCACAAATATGTTTACGCACGAAAGAAACTTAAAACAGCTCAAAAGAAGAATATCTAAAAAAACAGAAACATACAAGAATCAGTGTAAAAAGCTAAAATTAAATGTATTAAAAAAAATAGAAATTAAAAAAATAAAGGCAGAAACAGTAGCATGGAAATACATAAACAAAGAAATAAAAAAGAAAACATGGAGATATTGAAGCAATACTAATAAAGGCGTGGAAAGAACACTTTTTGAGTGAAAAAAAAAAAACTAGACAGGCAAGAGCAAATTCAGTAAGTGGAAAATATTTTATAAAAGGCATTATTGGAGAATATAAAAAAACAAAACAAAATAAAAGCCCCATGTATAGATAGGATACAGAATAAAGCGTGGTTGTATGATACGGAAAAGTTGATTGGGACAATAAGTGTGTTAATAAATAGAATATGGAATAGAGAAGGATTTTTGAGTCAAGGAAAAAAAGGTTTTGTATACCCAATACACAAGAGTGGAACCAAAAATACATACGGCATACAAGATCTACGCCTTGATATTAGAGGAAAAATTAAAAGCCGGCTTTAGGAAGAGAAGTGGTACCATGGAAGCAAAGAGGTACATATTATACCATATTGTTAAAATGGAAATAGCAAAAAAAAAGGGGAAAAGTATATGCTATATTCCTGAATAGAAAGAAACTGTTGATGTGTATGAAAAAAAAATTAGCGAGCACCTGGTAAGAAGAATGGAATAAATGTTTAAGGAAACAGCTAGCAGGGTGTGGTTTAACAGGAAAATGAATACAAAATTTTAGATAACAAAAGGAATAAAACAAGGCTATTTATTAAATCTCACTTTGTTTGCAACTTACATTTTAAATATATAAAAAAAAACTGAGGTTGGTTCAAGCAAAAAGGGGGAGTAGCAATTGGTTTAAAAAAGTGTGGTCGCTAGCATATGCCAACAACATGGTAATACTGGCAAAAGATTCAAAGAAAATAAAAGAAATAATAAAAAGTTTAGAAAAACATTTTAGAAAAAAAAGTTAATGTAGAAAAAACAAAATTTATTGTGTTTAGAAAGTAGGGTGGAAGAAAAAACAAAAGACTAGATATAAAATAAACAAAATATTACGGAAGTAATTTTTTTTTTAATATTTGGGATATGTTTTTTAAACAAATAACATCAAAGAGATGGTTTGAAAAGCAAATAAAGCAGTAGGACAAGTTAGGGGAATAAATGAAAAAAGTGTGAATGTGGTGAATGTCTGAGATTAAAAACATTTATGTTTAATAGTTTAGTTAGGAGAATGATATTGAATGAGTCAGAAATATGGGGATGAAAGGTTAAAACAGAGAAACTTCAGCATATAATGTGCTGGAGGAAGTCAAAAAAGATAAGTTAAGAATAGAAACAAAAAAGAGAAGTATGAAAAAAAAATGAAGTTATTACAACAGAAATGGTTATGCCAGCCAAAAAATTGAAAAAATTACAAAATCTGGAAGAGAAACATGGCACAAAATTATGAAAGTTAATAGAGATATACAAAAGCAAAAAATGAGAATACGAGTGAAAGAATCTAGGTACATTGCAAATTATGAACGTATTATGGAAAGTGAGCTGCCAATGTACCTAGAGAGCAAAAGATATAGTAAAGATGATAAAAAGATGATTGCAAGATCATCTGAATGGTAATGAAAAGCAAGTGACAAGATTTTGAATGGAAGAGAGTTTGAAAATGTGCAGAATGTGCGGAGAGACTAAAGAAACTATGAAACATATGTTAAAAGGGTGTAACAAAATGAAAGAAGAACAGATTGAAAAATGATATATTGAAAGAAGACAAAAAAAGTATAAAATGGATAAAGGCAGTTAAAAACAAAGAAAATAAATAGACAAACAGAGAAAAAAAAATTTTTGTGTTAATTTAATAAAGATTACTACTATAATGTATTATTTTGGGAAATTATAAATATATTTGTAAATGTAATTTTTAATCATGAAAGGTAAAAAATAAACGTATTATTACACTGTCAACCTCCATATTCTATCAAGTAACTTATTAGTGGTATGTTTGACATTATTTAGGCAACTTTCTTTGAAAGCAAAATTTTGAATAAAAAAGTATTAAAGAATGGATACTTATATTAACATGGTTAAAAAAAATAAAGGCATAGGTCAATTATTGAAAGTCTTGATACTATATTGCTCAATCTAATTCTAATAGTGTCAAAAGTAATTAAAGTTGATCTTAATCAGTCATATATAACTTCTTATGCACCTTTAGAAAACTAAAGTTATACTAACTAAAAATCAACAAAAAAATACGTACAAATATAATAATTTTTGAGCGTGACGTATATCAAAGCAATTCTTTAAGCCTTTTGTTATTTTGCTTTACATTAACCTCCCTGTTTACTCTCAGGCGGCAACATAATGAATTTACGCAGGAAAACCGGGTACAACTAAAATCACTCATATGTTTTATGTAACTATTACATGCACATGTACAACTTAGAAAAGTTTACCAAAAGCGTAGGAATGCAAGTTGAGTTTGTCAAATTTGCATTTTATCATATTTTAGGTGGAAAAATAATAGGAGCCGGAGAAGATATGGAGTTAATGAATGGCAACATTGTAAAACAAATAGCACCTGAAAGCACTTACAAACACTTAAGAATAGAATTAGAATGGTATGCATGACATGAAAATCTGTTAAAAAGTTCTAAAACATAAGGTACAAAAATATTACTAAATTAATGTAACAATTGCAACTCATACGTTTGGTAGCTTAAAATAAAATTGTAATGAGTTATTGCACAACTTATTATATATATATATACAAAAGTTTTATATAAACCATTATAAAACATGATCAAACTTTTTGTTTAATAAGTAATTTATGCAAACAAATTAATTTTCAAAACACTTTTAAAAAGAAGCAAATACATAAGATAATGTACCGTCATTGTTATAAAGTATGACAAACAACATCTTTTACCATTTATTAATTTATTTTTTTAAATTTCTAAATGTGATATTCAGGAATTACTAAATATATTACAACAATATGAAAATACTTTTAAATTTTAACAAGAAACCAAACTTGCTGAACCTATCACATTAAAGTTGTTGACTTAGAATATTTTGAGTCTTGGAAAATACTTAATTTAGAAGTTTAATCTATGTGTCGATAGTACGGTTAAAAAATATATTTTTTTTAAGTTTTGGTCGTACATCTTTGAACTGTCACTGAATATTTGTTAGAATTCTTAGGATGTCTTCTACCATAAGAAAATATTTAATTAGATAGCAATATGATTTGAATTTTGTTTGAACTATGTTGATTAAAATATTTATAGAAAATGCAAAGATCTACAACATTACACCAGACTTATAAAGTATTTAAATTATTAGTCAATTTTGGATTGGCAATAATCTAAATAACTTGTTTTTAAATCAAATTAATAAGAGATAGTGTGCTTTTGAATGCTCCTCTTCATATTTAAGAACAATATTCAATACAAGGACATATATAAATTTTATATACAAAAAATGTTGTTCTAGAGAAAATTATATGAGATTGTATTATATTGTATCCTTTGATCTTTTTTTCATTTAACTACTGTTTGAAAATTTATAGACAGTTCTATATAATACCTTTGATTTTGTTGTTAATTTACTTCATTGAATTAATATTTGTCAATTTTAATTAATTTTACGTATAAATTTTATTAACGTTTTGTTGCAACGGGTGCTACAAAATGTATGCAGCAACTTCATCATTTTGAACAAACTTTAAAATCGAAAAGTGCTTATTTGACAAATTGATAAAATGTTTGAATTTTTTTTATTTTTAAACTATACATAAAATAAAAAACATGTTTGTTATAGAATTTTTCACTTCATTAAAAACTAAAATCAAAAACTATTAAAAAAAATTTAAAAAAATATTGTAAATTAATTTATTAACTACAAAATAATAACTCAGAAATAAGATTCATCTGATAGTAAAAAAGTTTAACTAATAAAATACCTGCAACACATGATTACATAAAAATACAGTATACACTAAAATAAACAGTACCAAAAATAAATAATGTATCTTTTTTTTTTTTATTTAAATGTTCAAAATAGCTCTATTGCAGATTATGAAACATGTTTAGCTTTTGCAGTTGCTAAAAATTAGTTATTATTTTTTAAAATAGTTTTCTAATATTTGCTAACAAATCTCATGAACGGATGTTGCATCCATTTAAAACCATTACTTGAGCTCTAGATTTTGTGCCCAATAAAAGTTTCTTAAATCTCTCACAAAAAGTGTAATAATGTTAAACTCTTAATGGTAATTTTCTAAAACTTTGTTTCAAACTTAGGTCATTGTCTAAACATGGAACCATTTCCGTTTGTACAAAAATAATGCTCTACTATTTCCTTAGTTGTAATGATCATTTTTAAGACAAGTTTAACACCAGCGCAATGTTAATATAACTAATAGCAAAAAGCCAAATATAACAAATGCATATTGCAAAAGCAGAGATGTAAAAATGTGCTTAACTGGCTCAACAAGTCTCCTACGTGCTTACCAGGTTAAATATTTTCTTAGCTAAGTAGTCACTTAGTGGCTGCTGGCACTATTAAACTAAAACCATGTAAAATAGAGGATGTAACAAGATTGAAATTTGCAACTTTATCTCATCATAAATTATTATAACATTTAATGGTTAAGTATTTGGAAATTATTATAACATTTAATGGCTAAGTATTTGAAACATTGTTCAAATTTGTAGTTGAATGTAATGGTATTTTAAACTTCATGGGAATTATAGTTATAAAGTGTACTTGTTTTATTAATATCAGGTTTATTAGTTTTTGGATATAATAGAAACTGGTATATTAGTATACGTGACAATGTTATTAAGTTTATACTCTAAAATAACAAAGTGTTCATGTTTGTTGTGTAGATATAGAAAAGCTTTCTTTGCATTATAAAGAGACGGTTTGAACAATTATTGTAAAAAATATGTTAATACAGACTGTATTAGAAGGCGTGACATCGTGACAATACAACTCTAATAATTATGCCAAGTATTAACTATATTTGGGTTTTTTATGAATTCTGTTATCTTCTACACATTTTCAATACTCTAGTTTTATAATATACTTCATAATAATAATAGTATGCCTTTTAGCCTGGAAAGTTTAACAAATTTAACATTCTACATAATATAACTTAAAACAATATTTCAGTTTGTTTTATTATTTCTATAGATTCTCCCAACAACTTGTAAGTTTTTCATTCCTTATCCAACCATTACCTAAGTACTTTCACAAATTATGTTCCATACCGATGCCCCCGTTTTTATTGTACCTTGATTCATTTACTGGCATTATTTTTCTTTGTATTTTTTATTTCATTCTTTCTAAATATTTTTCCATTGCAATATTTCTGTTTACTTTTACTCATACAATATACAAATGAAATATCTATCTATTGAGTATCTAAAATTTCATCACAATATAATAAGAAAATTTTTAATTTTAACTATTTTATTAATATAGACTCATAAATAAAATAAATATATTAGTATTTAAAATAATTAAAAGTTTTATTTAACATAGCAATTATAAAATAACTGAAATTTCATAGTATTAATAATGCAAATAATTTAAATAATATAACTATGCATCCAGGTAAAATTTAATTAAATAACTGTATCAGTGTGATTTAAAAAAACTGTTTTTTATATGTTTACAGTGTGTATAAAAGAGTGAATACACAGCTTTTGCATGGTGCGTTTGCATAAAAACAAAACTAATTTTCATGTATAATTGCTTTTTTATATTTATCGTCGAGGGATAAGTACTGGTACATTGCACAATTTGAAATATTTTTTAATCTATTGCAAAACGGGTTCTATCATCAAATGCATTTGATCGCTCACTGCAGGCACGTAAAATCAATAACTCATTCCAAAGATATTCCATCAAAATACTTTGATGTATCGCACATAATACGTTTTCTTATATATTTTTATAACCATTATATTTCGACTGATTTATTTGATTGTCATAGAGCATTGTTTAATCATTACAAATGCCATTTATTTCTCTATATATTGCAACGATTTTCTTTCAACCTACTCTAATTGAGTCTGCCTTTTCTCTGTCGATGGTTACTTGTTTTATTTGGAAATTTACTGCCTTTTGTTTCAACTAATATAATGGAAGATGAATTATTATTTTAGGTCATTCAATTTCAGTTGTTCACGCGATGAAATTAATTACAATCCGCCAACAACAAAATAATTAACATTTACAACAGGTTAAATGCAATAAAATTTCATTGTTTTGAAGGTGCGGAGTTTTGTATTACATATAATAACTTGGTTAGGTACTTCATGTACCTAACCAATCAATTTTAGCGTTGAATAATGTAGTTATTAAAATAGAGTCGTCGGTACAAACAAATATAATCGGAAGTATTGTAATAATAAAAAAATCGTGGTAAATATACAGGGAGTTTATAAATGAATGGGATTATGTAATCACTTTAAATATGCCGCCATTTTAAAATCGTCCACTATACTAAATATGTTTTCATATGTTAGCTTGACAGCTTTCAAAGTTCATCTGTCAAAACAAATAGTTTAGTGAACAATTTAAAAAAAGCGGCACATTTAAAGTGATTACATAATCCCATTCATTTATAAACTCCCTGTATAAGTTAATAGCTATCAATATAATTAAAAAAACCAAGGAAACATAACAAAATAAAATTTTCAAAATATAATTAAAAACGCAAAAAATATATCTACTCCTTGTGTTAATTTTGAAACTGATGGCTAAAGAAACGTATGATACTTTATAACATTACACACACCTAATTTGAAGCAAAATTCAGAACAAAGCATTTGTCGCTCAAGTAAAAATTAGTAGACAAAAAGTTAAAACTAAACAAAGAATGTAATAAATACATATATTGAGTACTTTGTCAAAGAACAAACTAACTAAAATGACGGCATCATAAAAGTATTCTAAATAAAACAACCAATATTTTAAAATCTAAGACAATACACATAAAAAGCATGTGATACTAAAACAATGCGAATTGGACTATTTTATAAACACTAGCCGATGGAGACAAGTATCTGGTTTTAGTTAAGAAGAAACTCCAAAGGCAATATTTCCACTAGCTAAGAATACAGGAAACTCCAAAAGATAATTCAACTATCTAACGCACTGGTTAGTCATAACTGACGTAAGTCTTTAGATCAGCAATTTAAGAATAAGTTGTTTTGTAAATATTGTGTAGAGAAAATGTGTTGCTGAAACACAGGTGGTTTCTACTGACCCTGGTATTACACTATATTGACAATGCATAGCACTTGATTCTCAAAATAGTTTTACCACACTATCATCTATCACAAGTAATTTCCGTACAATGTAACTACAAAATACTAAAGTAGCCCTAACAACTAAATGTTATACAGGGTCTTTATAAATGTCTGGGATTATGTAATCACTTTAAATATGCCACTTTTTTTAAATTGTACACTAAACTATTTACTTTGTTTTGACTCAAAATTTTGTATACGACTTTCTCTCCATATCACTTGATAATATCTCATACATTTGATTTCGCTAAACTCAAATGATTGCCCATTGTCTACATGCTTCTTCCTTCCTTTATGGTACTGTTTCACAACAATATTACAAATATCTTCCAGTTTATTATTACCGGCTTAAATAAACTAAACCAGTAAATCATTGCTTATCACATTAATAACTGTCACTTTAAAAAATTAACTTAAAAAAAATGTACAAACAACAAAGTAGTCTTTGATTATAATTTTTTTAAATTGTAAATTATATAAAATAAATAACAATTTTAAGCAAAACAAAATTATTAAGTAATAATAAAAAATGATATTGTTTAAAGTTTAAGTTGTTGAGTTGCATTTCTAACTGATTTCACCAGGCAGCTGGTAAGGGAATTGCACACGCAGATCAATATCATTGAGCCTTGCCTCAGCAATAAAACTACTTTTTTCTATTTTTTTTTTTGAAACGTTGTCCGGACTTTGACAAACTCTTTGGTCAACTTTAGACCTGTTTTTTGGTTACCAAAGCTCTTAGGTATTTAAGTAACCTAGTTAGTAACCTAAATGATTTCATATTCTTTACCTCTTTGCTGTTTCACTGCCGGTTAACCAGAAAATATACAAACAACCGTCTAAAGATGGAAAATGAAGAATTATTCTCTTTGCTAGAGACAGCGGGCAGCTCCAAGGATTCTGGAAGAAGCAATCTAAATGAAAACAGTTACCTGATAGATAGCAAAAAAAACAAATACAAAAATGGTTAGGGGTACAGACACGAATAATATAAAAAACCAAATTTTTTACCCATTTGTAAAAAAGAACTTGATAGCAATAACTCAACTACTGGAAATTGGTCACACAAGAAATAAAATAAATTTGACGTAAAGTTTAAACTAAGAGTTTTGGATATTGTTGGCAGGAAACAAACTCATCAAATAATAACAAAATAAAGCAAGAGAGGAAACTCTACCAAAAGCTGTGGAAAATATGGATAGCGCAAGACCACGTAGCGCTACCGTTTTTAGTCAATAAACTATAAAAAAGCTTGCAACAAATTGAGGAAAAACAGACATGATTGTCACAAAAACAAAAAGTAAAAAAAGTTTGAAGCAAAAAGAAATGAGATGTTACCAGGACTCCTGGTCACAGAAACAACAACACTTAAGGATGCATGCATAGGTACTTAAATAGACTAGAAAGAATCGGAAAGCTTGCGGAATTACCGTTGTGGTATTATCGGAAAGCTTGCGGTCCAAGACACTTTCTATTTTTGGTTTCCAAGTCTTATCCTTTTTTTTCTTCTTTTGTTGTCATTATTTTTATTATTCATTCATCAATAGCCCTCTAGTTGCTTGCACTTTTCATCATAAGTGGGCTCAGATTGCTAATGGTTGTTTCCTTTTAGACTTTATTCTGTACCTCTATTCTGATGTCCTTCCAGCAAGGGCACTTTACGAGTGCGTGCTTTGGATTATCCGTTTCCCCACAGCAGGGAAAATCGTCATGCACCGCAAAACACATTTTCGTTAAGTACGACCCAAAACATCCTTCTTCCATGTTTCCTGTTTACCCAAAGTGTCACTACGGGTATAAAAATCTGCGTACATTTGGCTAAATCTCACTTGCTCTGCCATTTTTCTTCTCATTTTCTTATGTTGTTGTCTTGTTCTTGGAGTTGTAAAGGGATTGTTCCTGTTATTGCCTGTATAGCCTTAGTCAAGACTGTTCTGTAAACACTTGCTATTCTGATTGCCATTTTTCTTCTGGCCCTTTTTAAGATTAACTTGCGTTTTTTAATCTTACAATTTTTTTATATATGCGCAGCTTAAAGCAGTATTGAATCTACAGTTCTTCCATTACTTTGCGTTTTTCTGCATTTGGACCTCCTACATTTGGCATGATTTGTGTCAGAGCTATTACTAGTTTCTCTGTTTTTTGTTTGACCTTAGTTATGCGGGGTTCCCTGTTTAAGTTTTTTCTTATTTTTATCTCTAGGTATTTAATACTATCTTGGGATTTGACTGTGGTGTCTCCTAGATTAATTTTTACTATGATGTCCTTTCTTCTTCCCACTAAAATTACGGCTTTTGTCTTTTGTGTTGCCAGCTCTAAGCCCATTTTTTTAATCAATTTCTTAATCATATATAACACCCATTTTGCGCTATCTTTTACTTTCCTTATGTTATTGCCCCTGACCACCATGGCAAGATTGTTTGTGTAGGCTATTGTAATAATTTCGTGTGGCATCTGCACCCTCAATAGACCGTCATGGTAAATGTTCCACATGGTGGGGCCAAGAACTAAACCCTGTGGCACTACACAAGTCATATCCAGAGTTTCTTCGGAGCTGCACACTATAGTTCTATCCTGTAGGTAGGCATATTATCTTTCTAATAATGTTGATATTTTCTCCAGTTCTTCTATAAGCCACTTCCATGGCACCGAGTTGAAGGCGTTCTTTATATCATAGATGATCAATACGGCGTATGTATGTGTAGGGTCATCAAGAGTTGAGTGACCTCCTCTGAACCCATGTTGGTTCTCACTGAGTCCTCCATTCCTATCTATGTCCACTGTGAGTCTCTTGTTAAGGGTGTGCTTATAGAGCTTTCTTAGCGTGTTCAGTAGACAAATGGGTTAGTATGTCTTGCTTTTTTTATTTTTGGTAGGTTTCTCGATTAATACTTGTTTTGCCTATTTCCATGGGAAAAATGCCTTGCTTGATCAGTTTGTCAAATACTTTTACACAGAGCTGCGATCTTTGTGATGCTATAGCTCTGATGACCTCCGGCGGGACCATGTCTGTGCCGTGGGCATTCTTTTTTAATATTTTTTTCACCTGCCATCTGTATTTCTTTTTTGTGCATTTTGGTATCATAATCACATCTACTCTTAGCTTTTCTCATGGTGTTTTGTCTTGGTTGGGAAAAAGTTTCATTGCTTCAGACATTACTTCTTCTTCTGTCAATGTTAGCGAGGATGTTTGGTTTATTTTATCAGTGATAATTTTGTACCTTTTGCCCCACATGTCCGAGTTTTGTTTTTTGCATAACTTTTTCTATGCCATTTTTTTTTTGGAGTTTATTATTGCCTTTTTGGAGTTATTTTTTCTTTTACATATCTCTCTTATTCCTGTTGCAGTAGATTGCCGTCTCTTGTTTTTGCCATTTATTTTCGTCATCGTCCTTTTAGCTTTTATACAGCATCTTCTTTTGTCTGCGATGTCTTTACTCTACTAATACATTGGTTTGTAATTTACCCTTCTTCCTTAGTGTTTTTTTGCAGGCTTAAATTATAGTTTCTTTCAGCTTGTCAGCGGTGTGAATCGTTTTGGTCCTGGTCTTTCAGGAATTCTTTCTCATGATCACTGCGGAAGGCCCAACTTTTGTTTTCTCTTTTTTTTTCTCTTGCTTTTCTCTTTCTAGACGCAGTTTCTATGTGTATGTTCATGTGGTCACTTAGGTTCTCTTCTTTGCCCCTCGTTTTTAATTTTTGTTACCATCTTAGTCGAGCACAAGCTAACGTCTATGTATGATTCCATCCCGTTTTTTTGAAAAGTTTGTACCCCACCTTTATTTAAAATGCAGAGTTCGTTTTTGACTCTATTCTAATAGTCCTTAAGTGAGCCCAATATACCAGACTTGGCATTGAAATACCCGCAAATAATAAGGTTTTATCTGTGTTTTTTCTGGTATTTACTTAGTTCTGCCAGCCATTTTTTAAATTGCTCTGTGCTTTTGTTTGGTGAGAAGTAACAGGAGTACATAACTGCATCCCGTGACTCTACCCAGGTGTATTTCTCACCGTTTCTGGATTTTGTTGCTTCAAATTTTGTACTGTCTGGCATTTCGGTTTTTGTCTGTGATCCATCTTTTCCTGCTTGCTGTCATTTTCTTGTTTGGTTCCGAGACTAAGGCAAAGTCTGCTTCTGTTTTTTGACAAGTGTTCCTCTACGTCTAAAAGCCTTATTGTCTTCTTTCTTTTGTTGAGTTTTGTGAAGGATACCTTATCAATTTTTTTATCCAGTGTTTTCTTAAAATCTTTTGTCGTTTTTTCCTTCTTGCTTTTGACCTCTAGTTTATTGTTGTCATTTTTTATTTTATTATTTTTGCATAATTGCAGCCAACGTTTAGTTTAACTAGTCTAGCCTATGTCTGTTTTTTTGCTTCCTAGGTAAATCGTTTTTGTTAACCTTTATTGTTTTTATTTTGCAGTGTATTGTCATTTTAAGACTATCCTCCTTAAGCCAGTATTTCAGCACTTTCCTGGCCATTTTGCTTCTGCATCCGTTACACAGGCTAGATTCAATTTTTTTTTTTTAGTTGCCATATCTTTTATTTTTTGCATTGTCTTAGTAATTTCCTTTAGCTCTTTTCTATTCCCGCAGTGGTTTTTACTATGCTGGAAAATTTAATGAATGGTATGTACTTACACAAATCCAAAGTGATTATTTATTTAACAGGGAAATAATTGGATGTAAAGATTTTAGAAGATGCCTAGAATCTTCAAAAGAACAGAAAAAGAAATAACTTCATCTTGGTAGGCAAAAAAAAAGGAAATACATATCAAAAAAGCAAGATATAGATTTATAGCCAAAAGTAAAAAAATGTTTGATAGAAGAAGCTTGTAACATACAGCCTACAACTTTTACAAAAGAGTTACTTGAAGCAACGAGTGAAATAGAAGAAAATTGTATTCACGCCATTGCTGGCGGCAGCCTCTTCTCTGCCATTAACGCTGGCAATTTACATTACGAGTGGGCTTACAGTTTTGAGTAGATTTTAAACCGCGCTGGAAAGATTATTTATCTACTCCAGATCAGAAAAGGATCTAAGTCGTAAAACTCAACTCTGACAAGACTGGTTGCAAAAGGTATAAACTGCGCCACGCTCCTACTTATGCAGAAAAAAAATTTATAACAATAAAAAGCCGCAAAATTAGTCTAATTAATAACAAGCGACAAAAACGTGGAGAAAGTTTTCTTTCATTATATTTGTCTACTAAACTCTATAAACAAAAAGCTAATGCTAAAAGTTGAGAAGAGGAAGGGTTAAACTAGTTTAGGTTTTAAAAAAAAACTATGAATTTTTTAACAAAGAAAAAGTTAACTGGTGTGTATTAATATTGTTAGACGTCAGAAATGCATTTTACACTGCAATACATAATTTACTCATAAAGAAATTGTAGCGTGGAAAAGTACCACCGTATCTGTATAATGTATTATTATTTGACCTGAAAACAAAAGGGTGTTTTCTAACAAAGGAGAAAAATAAAACATAAGTGCCAATGTCCTACAAGAATTGGATTTTAGACTCACCTTATAAAACGTGCTGTACGGCGTAGTTTTAAAAATGATATTAATGTAAAATCCTACGTCTATTCTATTTGCAAATTATTTGAAGTTGTTTGTGAAAAAAAAACGGGTATTTTTTAAGAGAAATCAATAAATGTTTATTTCAATGTAAAGAGGAAGGTATGCCATTAACATTTGAAAAAAGATATCAGTCAAATGGCCTCCACAGTAACGGTTGCAGTACCACATTCTTTTTATGAAATTTTCCATGACTAATTTGCACATTTGCGGCTGTATGTCCTCGATAACTTCACGAATTCCATCTTTAAGGTCTTGAATCAATTGTGGAGCATTGGCATAGACCTTCTTTCACGAGGCCCTAAAGAAAAAAGTCTAAAGTTGTTAAATCACAAGATCTCGGTGGCCAATTGTGATCACCTTTTCGAGAAATAACACGGTCAGGAACTTCAACATACAGATTAACATCAACATGGTTTTGAATGCCATAACAAGAATACTTTTCGTAAACCTATTGGTAACGGAAAGAAAGAAGAAAATAGGTGCTCAAAAATAGATTAAAAAAAGTTTAATGCGAATGTTTGAAAAAGTTTAACTAATAAGTAGCAAGAAAGGTGGTGGGGAGCAGTAGGCTGAGCATGCAGTTTGTCAGTGCCTGAAATGGGGAAAAAATATAAAGAGTAAAGCAGAGTATTGGTAACCAAATTCTGAGACTAAGAAAAACTGGAAAAACTTACAAAAAATTATTGTCACTATTATAAAATAAATAAAAAAGAATAGAAAAAAAAAACTAATTGAAAATTAATACAACAACAAAAGAGCCAATTTTTTGTTTGTTTATAAATTGAAAACGGAGAAAAAAAGCAGTAAGAGAGGAGTTTTAGCCTGTTGGAGAACGGAACTATTAAAAAACAAAACCAACTAATTACTTAGTCCACGTCAAAGATCTGCAGACTAAACCTCCAAAAACATTTAAACCGGCTTCTGTATGCGGTCTGTGAGAATCAACAAGTTTCACACACAAGGCACATAAAACAAACAACATGCCAGTCAAAATCAGAAACAAACAATTACGCAATACAAAAAAACTTTTTTTTCAGTTTTATACAATTTTAAATTTGTCAAAATATTTCATCTGTAACGTTGCTAGTGCTCAATATTTAAATTAAAATGGCATTGGTTGCAAATGCGTTTCACAAACATTTCTTAATCCGTTTTACAATTTGAATTTCAACAATTTGTTTTTTTTTTAATTTTGAGATTGAATAAATTATAGTTTTTTATGAATTAGTAGTAAGATCATTTTTGTTGATTATATAAGTAAAATTTTAATAAAATATTGTACATACTAAATTTGTAACTTTTATTGGTCAGCTAACGTTCCATCATCGTTGCCTTTCTCACAGCTATAAGCATTATTACTAAAATAACTAATAAAGTAACAAACTGTTACTGCTTTACAAATTCTGTTCTACTGAATAGAACAAATTAGCAGAATTCAACAAAAAAACGTCAAACCAGCACGTGAAGTAATGAAAATAGTTGACAAAAATAGTTCAAATAATGAAAAGGGGAGTTAGTATCTTCTTCATTATAAAGTACTACAACAAAACTATGAATAGTATTTTATAAATCCGCTAAAACATAAACAGGATTTTTATTAAATTAATTTTCCGTATTAAATAAAAACTTAAAGCATATTGTTTGATTAAAGTTGTGAAAAGTGGTGCAAATAAGTTAACAAAAGATATTTAATTTAATTCATAATTATTCATAAGTTTTAACATTTAGTTAGTTTTAAAAGCGTTGCTGTTTGTTTAATCATAACATTTTCAGTTGTTTTGAGCTTTTGAATAAGTGTGATTTGTGACTAGCGGTTATAAAACTCTTGAATTGTTTGTTCGTGAAGAAACAGTAATTGTTTAATTGTTGGCAAAATATGTTTCTAGAGTATATTTTAAAGCAATAATAGGATAATAATTGTGTGTTTTTTACACGAAAACATCTAGTTATTTTTCTTAAAATTATGATATTTATAATATATGATGTATTTAAATTACGAGCTTACTGTAGTCGATAGTATCTACTTTCCAGAACTATTTTTTTTTTAATTCTTTGTAAGAATAATATTGTACTATATTTCCAAATGAGAACTTAATATTTATTGCTGTAATAAAACTGTAAATATCAACAAAAAAATATATCAATTTTATTTCATTTGGTAATGTTCAAATTAGTATACTGATACTGATTGTAGATGCAATAAATAACATAAAACTTTTTGAGTAAAGTAAAAAATATATATTTTTAATATAACACATTGAAATAAAAACTATATGTGCGATAAAACGTGTTTATTGCAGTGCAATAAGTTTTTATTTGTTCTGCTGTACCATGTTTTTATAAAAAAAAACTCTTACTTTATTTTATGCCGGGTAATATAAGTCAATTTTATATTCTTTCTATAAATACACTAAATAAATAATTTTATAAGTTTTGTTATAAAGGTTTAAAGTTTGAATATTTAATTTAGAATTTAAATGTGAATCCTTTGATATACATGTTAATGTTACATGTTTCCATTTTCGTATGTGGTGGCATCATAAAGTTTATTTGTAAATTTCAAAATTACATTTGTAAATAGATCATTTAAATTATATTTGTTAATTCTAATCCAAAGTAATATTACTTGCAATATCCGGTGATACAAGTAATAATACTAAGTCCTGGTCAGATTTTTTAACGATGTAATAATATATTTTTAATTATGTTTTCTAACTCATACAATAATCGTATTTATTTGACCTTAATTTTGGATCTAGACATGTATGCGCTGTAATAATATCGTAAATAATTTAATATTAATTCCACAACCTTTTTTATTTATTTTATCATACGCAATTACAAAGTTAATAATAACAAAACGAGAATTCAGTTTGGAGCATAAACAAACTGAGTGCCCAATAATACAAGTTGTTTAATAAGCCTTACCGCAAGGTACTATTTTTACTACTCTAAAGTAAAAAAGTTTATTTTAATTTATTAATTTTATAAAAAAACATTTTAAATGATACGCTGTAAGCTTTACATGTGTAAATATTATTTTATTATTCTTACATTTTGCTGCATTAATATTTTTCTGCATAAATTACTGGGTGTTTCAACAGCTTACTTTTGTATTACCTATTAGATCATACATTTTGACGTGGCGCACTTTCGTTGAAACATTTTACATTGGTTTACGATAATAATCAAATTTATCATTTTCTATACTCAAATTAATTATTTATTTTATACAATTATTATATTTATTCCAGGATTTTGTTCAAAATCTCTCGCTCCTATCCCGTGGTTCGTTGGATGAGAAGTTACGTTGGGCTTTCACTCTCTATGACATCAATGGAGATGGCTGTATAACCAGAGATGAAATGACCGATATAGTTACAGCTGTTTACGAACTTATGGGAAAAGTATCTGAGCCTTCTGTCGACGATGACACTGTCAAAGAAAAGGTGGATCGAATATTTGAGGTACAGTAATACTATTATGATATCTATACTAATTGAGATGGTTCCAATATTAAAATAGTTACATTCTGTCTAAATATACTGATAAGAAATAAATGATATAATATTGAAATAAAATATAGATGATTTTACTTTAATACTTTTAATTATTTTTGACTATACGTATATTGAAATAATAATAAATAGACTAATAAGACTTTGTGTACGTAATTTTTATGTCAAATATTAAAAAGCTATGCCCCCATTAAAAAGCTATGCCTCAAAAAATGTAAACCGTTTTCAAAATCCTAAATGTTAATTATTATTGATTAAATAATTGCAATTTCAGAAAAAAATATTAAATTATTTTTGTTTTATAGCCGTATTCGAAACATTTTTTACATCGATGTTAATTAACATTTTGATTGTTGCTAAATTATAAATAACGTTCGGGAATAATTGTTTTTAAAAAGTAAGTATTTATTAGTTATAAGCACGGAGCGCGTTTACGGAGATGTTTCCGTGTCAAACAGCAAATTAAATTTACATACATAATAAAATTAACATAACATAACGAAATTAAAAATGAGTCGCTGATGCGGCAGTTTCCGTGTGAAGCATGTTGATTCGCTGAAATCTCGTCTCAGGTGGCAATTGCAATTGTGCAATTGTGCAGCTGTGTGAAGTTAGATGTTCGGTATCATATACAAGGTTATATGTTATTTCTCCCATCCAAGAGGGAAACTCCGGTGACCAAAAGTTTAAATTGGGACTTGAAGTAGATCATCATCTGGAGTGGGGGTAGCTTTCAGTTTGTTTTTGATAAAATTCTAATTGTATATCGTTCCTACAACTAATATTATTATATAGAGAACTAGTACTCCAGCGATGCAAAGCGCTAGGATTTTTGTTTTTCATGTTGGCGGCACGAGTTGGAGATTTTCCAAATTTGATACATGAGCTTGTTCTAGGTCCATTTTTGGGATAGTATCTTCCATATGTTGCTGGAGAGTAGATGATAACTCCTCTAAGTGGATTGGTTGTCCTTTTAAGGTGTCGGAAAATGCGAGTGGTCTTCCTTGGATGTAGATTCCGCATGTTGAAGGTTTGATCAGGAATATTCCTTTTTCTTTATGTTTAGACCATTCTCTGTTGCAATTTTCTTTAATAAGTTCTTCTTTGACAAGTAAGACATATGGTACTAATTAATATGTGGCAGGTATTCTATTATGTTTTCTTTGATGTTCAATTTTATATACGTGCAGTTTGTTGTGGAATCTCAAAGTAGTATGTTTTTCTCGCAAAAGGTTTGTTTTAGCAATACAATATGTTTGCTACTACATAAGTATACATCAGAAAAAATGCGTGTTCAAATGTCATTAAGCGGTAATATATCAGAATTATTTTTTAGAATATATTTTGTTGAAAGTATAATTGAAGTTAAATTTGAATTTGGAACTGGTAGTAAATGATAAAGATCAAATGATGAACCTTCAATTAATGGGATAGGTAAAAAATATACAATTTTGTTGTAATGCAAAATACATTTTGGCTGAATTATTGTTTAATATTTATATTTTTCTGTTATTTCTAGTGGTAATTTGTTATTGTAATAGCTAGAAAAATTAATTAATTTTTTTAATAATTTTGATGTTGGTATTATGTTTGGGTGAAGTACATTTAGCTTGCAAAAAGTTAGTGAATTTTTGATATCTTGTAAAACTTGCAAAATTACTTGGAACAAGTTTATTATTTGGTTAAGGATGTTCTTTGCATGAAAGATATCCTCGTGTCTATTAGATAACTTGATGATCATATCAATCTGCAATAGCTTACTGCATAGTAAATTTTCGTTGTGCTGTATAACTTTAATTGCGTCATTGAATTTCTGCATAATTTTGCTATTAATTGAATGTTGTCTTTGAATTTGATTTAACAGTAGATTTTCGTTTTCTTTTAAATTTTTATTTATTGTTTCAAAATATTTCTCATCTTCAGCATCCAAATTACCTGTAATTTGTTTAAAAATGGATCCAAGTCCGTTTAAAAGTCCTCGTTTGTTACGTTTTTGTTGCTTAAAGATTGTCAATTTTGACTCAATTAACGATATAGTGTAATTTGCAACTTTAAAATGATTAGATAATTCACGATTATAATTGGTTTGTATACGATTTGGTTTTTGTAAGGTTGTATTTAAGAAGTTGTCATATTGGTTTTTTAGGCTGTAATATTCGGAAATTAAATTTTCAAGGTTGTAATAATACGTTATCGTGTGCGTGGATTCCTGTAATTTTGTTGGTCCTAGGTTAATTGGAATGATTCCCGGGTTGTTTTTTATGTTTCTCAAACATTCCCCTGCGATGAGGAGGGTCCTGCAACAACGTTATCTGTTATAGTGGGACGTTTTATATTACCTAAATGTAGTTTTTTGTACTTGTTGCCAAGTTTTGTTTTGTCAATTTTGGGGATGAAAGTTTTCGAAAGGACATTTGTTTGAACAACTTCTGTTTTCTTAAAACGGTTTTTTGTTTTTGACCGAAGTGGGTCTTTTACATAAACAGTATTAGAAATCGCAAGAACTTCTTTGCAATTTATATTTAATTTATTAATTAGGTATCCTTTTTTGTAAGTAAAGAGTTATTGATTATTTGATACAGATTTTCTACTTTTCCTTTGTGATTTTGGCAATCGGAATTTATGCGACCAAAAACTATTTCAAAGGGCGTTAATTTTGCTGTCAGAGTGTATCGAGTTGTTATAGGCAATTAATGAATATAACATTTTGGTTTCAATTGTATCTTCTCAAAATTTGGGTCGGTTATTTAATAAGTTAATGTGTTCTAAGATAGTAGAGTGAAACCTGTAAACAATAATAAATTTCAATTTTATGTAAGTTGAGAACATCTTGAAATGTTTTGTTATTAAATTTTGCGCCATTATCAACTACTATTATTTTTGGTGTTGGATGATTGGATAAAAATATAATAAATTTGTTAAGGACTTTTATACTTTGTAATGACTTTAGAGCAGAAATTTTTTGTTGTTATATATGTCAGAACGTCCATGTGTATAATTTTAAATGGTTTTAATGGTGTAGGTGTAATATTAAATTTCAATTTTAAGGGCTTCCGATCATATTTTAGTAATTTACAAATGTCGCAATTATTTATGTAATTTCTAATAGTTTCTTGCATGTTTGGCCAATAATAATTTTTGTTTAATTTTTATTCGGTTTTTTGAACTCCGCAATGGTTAGTTTTGCCTTCGTGGTAAATTTTTATTGTTTCCTGCAAGTCATCTGGGTTTTCGATGTCTTCTAAGATTCTTGAACATTTACGAAAATGGCAAAACATGCTACTAAAGTGGTTTTGAAAGGTCGTGCAAAATTGTTCGTATAATTTGTCGCTGCTAAAATAAACGTAATAATTTGTTTTAGGGGCAATGTAGGTTTTAATATAATTTATAAAATCAGCTTGAAAATTGTTCTCGGAAATTTGGACTGTGATTTTCTGTTTTGAATTGTTAAATAGATAATTAACTTGTAGCGGTAATAGATTGGTTTTTACCGATTTAAAAATAATTTGGTTTTTTCCACAGTTTAAGGAAGAAGCGGTTATAGTGATTTCGACTATAGGGTTTTCTTGTGTTGTGTGGATAGTACCTTTGTCATCGTCGTTTTTAATTTCTTGATCGGGTTTTAAATCGGGTTCTGCTATTATTGATGAATTATTGGTATTATCAATATTTTTGTTAAAATTTTCCAAATGTTGAAGGAAGGGTGTGTTTTCCAATTCGTTCATATTTAAGTTTGGAATTTTAGAAAGGAAATCCGCGTTTGGATTAATTTTTTGGTAGGGTATTATTGCTTTTCCATCTGAAACATTTTTATCTTTACTTTAATTATTTTTTGATCTGAATTAAATTATTTTAGTCCGTATTTCTTTTAAAATTAATTTTAATTGTTGTTCTTGGTAAAACTACTTTATTATTTATAAGATCGATAAGTGCATGTAGATTTCTTAACATGTCTATACCAAGTAAACAGTCACAATAAGAGTGAAAGGAAAATAGATGATATTTAATATGTTTTTTGTAAGATTGGAATATTTCTTGGGTAGGCAAAATAATGCTATAATTTTCAGAAACTTTTGCGGTGAGCTGCAGTTATCGTGAAAGGGTCGTACTTAATTGAATTTAAAAAAAATTATTTGCTACAACGGGACAAATAAAAGATTTTGTGGATCCTGTGTCTAATAGACATTTTAATGAAAAAGATTTAAATGGAATAATTATATACGGCAAAGAGGGTTCGGAATATTCAATATTTAGTAATTAAAGTGTGGTCCGAGGCATTGTCCTCTAAAAAAATAATCGTTATTTTTAATTCCTGTTTCAATAATAGGTTCATATTCGTGTTCGTTTTCCGCGTAGCTGGTTTCTTGTAAAGGTTTGTCTTCGCGAGCGCTTTCTTCACCTATATGATTAAAATTGTGTTGTTTATAGTTTTGTCGAATAATTGTATTTGATCTAAACGACACGCCACTCATAGGAGTCTGTTTATATTGCGGACTATAGTTAGGGTTAGATTTAAAAACGTTTTCTCGTTGAGTTTGATTTACATATGGTTTGTTATAAATAGGGTTTTGATATCTATTTACTTGTTGTAAATTTTTGTATTTATTTGGTTGCTGAGGGTGGTATTGCAATTTGTTAGATTGCTGTATATTTAGAAATTTATTTGCTTGTTGAAATGAGTTGTTAACCGATATAAAACTGTCATTTATTTGGAAATCATTAACAAGTATATTTAATGCTTCTTGCAGTGTTGCTGGATTGCGAGTAGTGACATAATCACCAAGGGGTCTATTTAGATATTTTAAAAAGACACGTAATCTAATAGCTAAACAATTTTCAATCGAATGCTGGGCTTTGGCAGCTGCAAATTTAGTATTACAATATGCGATTTGCAAGTTAAGATTGCCCTGTATTTTATTGAAAAATTCAATTGCGGTTAATTTATTTTGACGCATTTTGCATAATTCAAGTGTAAGGGTTTGTAAATTGCGTATATCAGTGTAAGTGGTTAATAAAGCCTGTTGTAAAGAATCCCAATCGGTTATAGTGTATGTCTCTTGCATTTCCTTTAATTTTGTTTTTTAATGCATTTAAAATAAATGTATTGGTAAACTTTGCGGCTACCACGTTTGGTTTATAAAAAGTATCAACAATTTCTTTACTTGCGGATAGAAATTCATTTAAATTTTTTAAGTTACCGTCAAATTCCGGCATCATCTGCATATATTCTATTTTAAATTAAGCTATTTTGATTCGATTATTTGTTCTATTTGCTAGTGATAAATTATTTAATGGTTCAGTTAATAGTGAAATTAATTGATCGTATATTCGTTATCAGAAAGTTCAAGATCTGATTTATCTGAATCTGAGATATCTGAATTTGACATTTACGCACTCACCCTAACATAAATACTTTTATCATTTCCGGCATCAAGAAGGTCCTAGGATTCCAGGAAGTCGATCCGTTGAATGGAGGTCTGATGAGAAGTCAACCCACTTTTTTCGTTTATAACGTCCAGTGGATGTCGATTATTTTCGAAGTTGTTTATTCCCGGTTTTTTGATTGTTTGTAACTTCTCAGGGTTGCATTTTTAGGAAAAAACTGTAATAAACTTCTTTTTTTTCAAAATTTAAAAAAAAAATCATTTTTTACGAAAAAAAAATTTCCTTAAATTTTGAAAATTTTGCAGAACTTTTAAAGAGAGTTTTTTTTTAAAAAGATGACGGGTATTTTCTTTTTTTTTTAAATATAGTTAAAAACGTGCATTTATATGTGCAAAAGTTACCCTGAAAATTTCAGGAAGTGCCGTTCACTACGCTCCGAGATATCATAGAATGTATCCACAGAAACACATTCTGAAATTTTCAGGGTATTTTTTACACATATAAAAGCACGTTTTTATCCATATTTGAGCAAATACCCGTCATATTTTTTTAAGAAAAACTGTCTTTTAAAGTTCTGCAATTTTAAGGAAAAAAAATTGGCTATAAAAAATTATTTTTTAAACAATTTTGAAAAAAAATTATTACAGTTTTTTCGTAAAAATGCAACCCTGAGAAGTTACAATCAAAAAATGTAAAAAAATGCAAAGAAATCAATTTTTTTACATTTTAATTGCTTCTTACTTAAAAATGGCTTGATAAAAAAATTTAAAAAAAATTATAAGAGAAAGGCATTTTTAGTGGTTTGAGCAAAATCAAATTTTTGTTTTGTACACTTGACTCAGACATGGCCATAGATATCTTTTTTAAATTAATTACTAGGAAAGTATCATATATGTACCTATAGATAGATAAAATTACTAATAATTACTCGTGGAATGTTTTCAGTAGTATAGTAAAAAATTTCAAAATTTCATCAAGCACTTTATTACCATCTCTTCAGCATACACTTACTCAATTTTCAGTTTTGCCATTGTTATGTTGTCTCATATACAAATTACTTATCAGTTTTCTATCTTTCAATCTACTACTTTTAATTTTCAAAATATCTAACACTTTTTTTCACCAAACACAGTCAAATGCTTTTACTACATCTGTAATAATAACACACATTTAAACTTTTGTTTTTCTTTTTATTTCACTTAACAATATCTTTGCTGCATGCACTAGCAGACTATAGTTCATTACACAATAATGTAAGTTTGTTTATTTTCTTTTTCTTGCTGGCATTTTAACAGCTTTATTGGTAACCCCTTAAAACTTAACATTTTTTATAGCTGACATCACTTCCTCTATCATAATGCTTTCACCTATAATGTTATTATTCACAAACTTCTTCTTTTCTACATCTAACTTTTTTATGTATTGTTTCCATCTATTTAAAACCTTTCTTTTTATTGTTCAATTCCTTACTTGTTTTTATTTCTAGGCTGTTACTTTTTAATTTTAAATTCCCGTTTATTTGATTAATTTTGTTATACATCAGATCATGCCTACTTATCCTCTTCAATTCTCTTATTTCCCTGCACCCATTATTAAAGTATAGTTTTTTTGGTTTTATCTGTACTTTTTCTTAGTTCTTTATTAAGATTTCTATACTTTTTTTCTTTTGTCTGTGTTTTAGATTTAATTTTTTATTTTATTTTACTATTTTTTGTGTTGCCTATGCCATTTTTTTTTTCAAGTACAACTTTCATATTATTGGTGCTCTTTTTACTCTTCTTATATCCAACTCTGCTATCACATACCATATGTTCTTTTTATTTTATTCCTATTATATTACCGTATTTTTTCCCGGTACTTTCCAATTATACAGTTTTTTGTGATCAAAGCTATAGTTAATATAGATTTCAAATTAACCTTTTCAATAATAATATTATAATATATAGTTTATTTCAGAGATGTTTTTTAAAAAATATTTTCTGTTTTCCATAACTCCATATTAGACGTACACTAATTCACAAATAATTGCTTGTCATAGTTTGACTTTTTTTAAATAATAGTAGTAACTTATTTTCGGAAAACTATTTTACCGTTGATTATATATTTTAGTCGTTTCGTTGACTAATGTAATCAACTTGTCCTTATCACATGAAGTCCATGATTTTCTCATTTTTCCGTATTTTAAATAGTATGAAAACTGAAATATAAAATTCGAACAGGTTCGAATATATGAAACGATTGTTACCAAGTGACAGTTGCCGGCAAGTAATGAATCAGTCGGACCGTCGCCATATGATTTAATGTGTTCAAATTTTAGTTGGTGGCGGTGGGTGGTGCAGTGAGACTGCAGTGATGTAGTTTAGCATTGTAAGGCTTTGACGCATACGTTTCACATACTTATACCTTAATTGAAAGGAAAGTCAGCATTTGAACAGTACCGAGTGCATTGTCATTTTTACTAATGAGCAAATCACAGTTACAAAAGCAATCGAGTTTTTATCAATATGTTCACTCTATATATAAAAAAAGGTAGAGAAGAAAATAAAACTTTTTATTTTTTATTTTATTATTTGCGTTGAATTGTAAGTACATATATAATTTTATTATTAACTTTGGTTTCAATCAATATGAATAAAATCATAATCTACTATTAAACAATTATTTTATATATATATATACAAATTACTAATACCAAAGTTTTTAATTGGTTTCATTTATTATCAGTTATTTAATTAGAGTACATGTTTTTCATACATTAATCAAACGCTATATCCTGCAACTTTTATTATATAGAATAGAATGGTATTTTTTTCAGAAATCAATACTGTCGATTACTTCAATGCACACGTTTTGCTATATGATATGATTTTATACCACTTGGATTAACTACTAAAAGTGTTGTATAGCAATAATGTAATTATAAAAATACTCGTTCGTTTGATTGATTTTTTATCTATTGAGTGAACTCAATAATAAAATTATATAATTGAAGGTTGTATTACTTGTTTGTTTTATATTTTATTCCGTGGTAGAAATATAATAATTACACTACCACATTAAATACAATATGTGTGCTGCCGGCGGTCTTCCCCTTAAAAAGTTAAAAATTGTAGTTGTTAAGAACTAATGAATATTTGAGAAACTGTTTTTTCTTTTCAATAAAACATTTAAAAAAAAATCTGTTTTATGTTTGTAAATCTTCAACTTAGTTATTGTATGTAATATTTTTGTATACGAGGGGCACTGCTAAAGTTCGCGGAATCAAGTACTGCCTGTATTGCCAGCGTTCTGCGATTGTCATATTTGAAAAATTTGACGTTTTTCACCGATAATTCAGTTGACAGTTCGATTTCAAATTGCTCGGTTTCGTTTCAACAAAACTTAACGAGAGTAATAATTGTGTGAAAAATGAAAATTTTGAATCGTGATTTCCGAGTGATGATTTTTTTATTATTTTCGATTTGGTTTAACACCGCAACAATGTGTGGAAAAACTAAGTTCGTTATTTGGGGATGAAGCACTATCCAAAACTATGGTTTACAAATGGTTCGCAGAATTCGTGCGTAGAAGACCAACGTTTGATGACGATCTTTGCAAAGGTCGTCTATGCACCTCTGTTGCAAAAAATATTGATGCTGTGCGTGAAATGATTTTGTCAGATCGGCAAGTGACCTATAGTAAAAAAGAAACATCCTTAGGCATTGCAGCAAAACAAATACATACGTTTTTGCACGATCATTTGCATGTCAGGATGTTTTGCAATCGTTGGATCTCACATAATTTGAAAGAAAAACACAAACAAGCACGTGTCAAGTGGTGCAAGAAAATGCTAAAGAAAGGGGTCGTTCAAATTCGGTATATAACATCGTAACAGGTGACAAATCTTGGATATATTCATATAAGCCTGAAACTAAACAGCAATCAACTGTATAGGTGTTTCAAAATGAACCTAAACCCACAAAAGTGGTGCGTTTACAAAGCGTTTCAAAAAGAATGATTGCTTGTTTCCTCGGAAAAAACGGGTCATGTTGCAACTGTTGCATTAGAGAATCAAAGAACAGTTGACTGGTATACTTTAATTTGTTTGCCAAAAATTATTGCTGAAATTAGAAGGAACAACATAAAACGGCTAATCATTGTTCATCATGACAATGCAAGTTTTTGAACAGTAACAACATCCAATTAATGACTCATTGCCCATATTCGCCTGATTTATCGCTGAATGACTTCTTCCTATTTTGACATATCAAAAATAAAATGCGTGGCAAGCGTTTTTCATAGCCTGAAGAGACCATAAAAGCATTTAAATTACTTGTTTTGGAGGTACTAGAGTGGCAAAATTGTTTTGAAGATTGGTTTCATCGGATGCAAAAGTGTATAGATTTTAAAGGAGAATATTTTGAGAAACAATTAAGCGATTTACATAACGTAATTTGTGTTTTGCTTTACATTTTCCGCAAACTTTGGCAGTGTCCTTCGTAAAATGCTAGGATTGTAGGATGTTAGCCAAATGAGAGCTATCTATTAATTTAATGTTGCGTACATTAAAATATGATATCAAGACAATTTCATTTATTATTGTTGTAATTAAAAATATTAAGTGTAGGATGTATCATTTGCAAAAAAAGAAAATATTTTTAGATCTAATGTTATCTTGGGAATTTGAAAATAATTGAAAGAGCAAAAGTATGTGGAAAGTATTTCAACAAAGAAACAAAATTGTAAGACATTTTCGTTACATTGTGCAACTGGCAGGGAAACAGGAAAGACATGCAAGGAAATCCAAGATTGAACTATACAATTCAGATAAGAGAGAACGTAGGAATGAGCAATTATGAAGAAATTAGGACATTATCCCAGAACAGGACATAATGGCGTACTACTTCTAAATTTAAAAATATGGTCGATCATAACCAATATTGCAAATCTAGAATATGTTGATGTTTGCACAAACGTTTTTTAGTTAGCAATTAATAAAAAAATAAGTTTTAGCGTTGACAATCAGACTCTGTTTTAATAAAACAGTTTAGACTTATATTTCAACATTTCTGATAAAAAAAATAATAAGAATAAAGCATATTTGAACTTGAGGCACATTTAGACATAAGGTACAATTGTGTACAACTCAATTTTCCTGCTACACCAATGCTGTTTAAGTTAATTATTTGAATAAATAAGAACCTATTGCTTGCTGCTCATGCTGGAGATACTGAGTTTAAACCCTACTCTGCCGGTTAAGCATTTATGGTTTCAGCAACAAACAAATTTACAAAAATTAATCATCTTGTCTCATTTCATCACTCACACAGAAGGATTTTCGGTCTGCTAGAAACAAGTTGAGGAGGTTGATAGAGTATAAAAACTATCATTTTATTTAAGAACCTAAATGTGTATATTTGTGACCGTACAACTATACACATTTAGGTAGGCATAAGATGCATAAAAAGTTTTGGTTCTTATTGTGTCAAAACAACAAAACAAATATGCATCTCAATTTTAAAGATTAATTACATCAATTTACAAGTTTCTAATGATTGTTTTACAATTTTCTTTGTTTTTAATTTTAATAAACTTATTATAAAATATATACATAATACATATATCAAATTTGATTTAGTATAGCCATAGATATAGAGTCTTACAACGTAAGCTTGAAATTTATATATAAATATAAAAAAAAAAATCTTAAATACTGCTTACGGTTAAATAGCTTCCAAGTATATAATACCAACATAATTGCCATTCCGCCTGAGGCGGTTGAGATAATTCAAACCCACTTCAGACTCTATTTATGGCTACACTATACTAATATAAATATTATTTAAAAATAATTACAAAGTAATAAAAATTTGTCAATTTTTTAAGTGTCAAAAAACTTTGAGCACAACTTCCGAAATTAAACTTTTTTTGTAATCGGTTTTTTGCAAAGTGTAGAGAATGAAATTTCCATTGTCGTAAAATATATGAGAATCCAAAATTATTAAATGTTTGTTAAAATTTTAAATTTGTTTTTTGTCAAAATTTTTTCTTAGACTTTAAGAGTATTATTTCATTACTTATTTAGTGTTTATTGTGCTATAAGTTATTTTTTTAAAACAACAATAGCTATAAATTTTCTCGAAGTTGTAAATGTATGATAAAATGTGAAATTTGAAACATCTGCGTGTATTAATTTTTTTAATAGTTGGGTACTTGGCCTCCTTAAAAACAAAATAAATAACAATAATAAAATGATTATACATTAAGACAGTATTCTAAAATTAAACACAGATTGAAAGATCTAATTACGCAATTGGTTTTTAAAAGAGCTATGTGATACATTAAATATATTTACAATGCTCGTTGAATTATGTTCTAATAGTGTCTGCAAAGAGACCATAATTGTTGTTATGAAATATATTAAGTTGTTTAGTTTTCCGATTATGAGGTACATAAAATTAAGTCGGTAAAGTAAAATAGAACAATCAATGTATCTATTTACCAGTTTCATTTTAATGACTCAATCTTCAATATGTCAACTGCTTTGACTATACTCTTTGTTATTATATCGTAACCAAAGAAATATTTTTCTCAGATTCTGCACTTTTTCAATTTAAGCAAACTTGTTATTTTAAATGAGCTCTCATCAGTAACAAATAAAGTTTATTTGTTGTTTTAATAAAAATGATTTACTAAAGCAAATAACAAAAGCAAAATTTCTAAAATTTCTTGCACATCGGCTATTTGAACATTTGAAATCTAGATTGTTTTTAACCAGATAATAGTGTTTAACATTACACATTTAACTAATGCATCTACATCCGACTGGAAATTAACATAATTGGTAAAGTTATTGAAATTTTATACAATTTCAAATCATCTGCAATTAACAGAATCTTACTACTTAGGTTTACAAGAAGAGATTTATGGTATAACAAAGAAAGCACTTATTGCTCATAGATAATTATTTAATTTTACATTTTGCTTTCTATTGGAATAATAACTGAACAGCTATTTTAACATCATATCACCAAAACCTATTTTTTATCAAAATAGCATGCTGAGCGTGATCACAAGTCTTTGAGAAGTCTATGTACAGAGTATTGACATGTAATTATTTTTTACAGTGCCCAAAAAAGAGGTCCAATAAATTTAATTGCTAATTAACAACTACGTTAAAAAAATTCTTGGTTAACATACTTTCTAAAGGAACGTGTAATAATGTTTGCAGATGTTTTAAATTTGGTTATATACTATAATCATAAGTCTAATATCCATTTTATTAACTTTTGAAACATGAAATTTAAGATATATTTTATGTCACATATCAGTCTAAAACTAAGATGTCTGCAGTTTGTGGACAATGTACATGATAAAATACAGAATATATATTTTGTGGATAGTAGATTGTTAGTAGTTTGGAAAATTCAATGAGATTTTTGTAAGGCTAATAAATATTTTTCTAATTAATTTTATTCTAACCTAACCTAATCAAAAATATTTTATATCTAAAATGTTTTTCAATAAACTCTTTAAAACTTTTCTATAATTTCAAATTGTAGCACATAAGTTAAAACAAAATAGTTATAAATTTTATTTAAGACTTTTTTATTTCTTGAGCCATTATTTCTGCCGCTAAGTGCCTTTTGAGTGTTACTTATAAGCGCGTTTATTTGTATCTTATGCCAAGCGTTAAAAGCACAATTAGTTCAGTGCGTTATTTATAAACATTGCCAAACCTATATTTCTAGCTTTAACACACTTCACCAAAAATGAAACTAACCTAAAAAAATCTATTGCTACAACTAAGCATGTTTCATTCAAAATTGGAACTGAAACAAATCAGAAAACACAACAAACTAGAAATTTGCTATCGGCACCACTTTAACGTTACAGCCCTGCATTAGTATTTTGTTGTTGTTGTTGTTGTTTTTACAACATTTTAATAGATGTTTTTAATATTAAGTGTTGTGTTTATCCAATGTTTAGCATATAAAAGTATAGTTTTTTATAAACACAGTTTCAAACTTATTATTTGTAAAACATATGCAGACCATAACAACCTAGATTTTACAAAAAACACTACAGAATGTAATTACTCTAGCCCTCTTGTTCTCTAAATTTGCCAATAGAACAAATTACATCTTAAGTATTAGAATAGACAACTTGCAGAGCCTCATAACACTCTAATATAACTTGGAGGCAAAACTTAAAAAGTTTGGCGTAAGTTATGTAGTAATAACCTACTTCTAGTTTGTTTTTACGTGTTAATGAGTGCACGATGTTGTCAGTCCGGGTTTGTGATGATTTAGTAACGGTTTAGTAAAAATGCTAATTTGTAGATAACAAAGTACTTGCTTATTTGCACTTTGTTTAGTACGCACGAAGTCGGTCTAAAAAAATTGAGCCCGGTGGCAATCTGAAGAGGTTAAACGACGCCTGGGTTGCCGAATAAGTGGTCTGATTAAGTTTTGTTATTTTAATTAAGCATAAGCAAATTCTGCTCTCTTTCTTAAGGCTCTTGACGTCTAGGCGGTTGCGGTAGATCGGCGGCGGTTGGTTGTTTTGGGTGGCAGAATTTTGCTTCTAAAATTGTTAATAATTTTGTGGTTTACGTTGAGTTAGTCTCGACGCGCAAACCGCTCACAAAACGCTGGTAAGCTTTTTGTGTTGGGGCTTTAGATGGTAAAGGCGCCTGTGTCCCCGTCTGGACTTTGAGAGACGTTTCTCACTTTGACGGCAGAGCCTTGGGGTAGTCCTTGTTGTTGAGCTTTGTTTGAGGACGGCGGACGGTTTTTGACGGAAGACAGCCAGACCGTGGTTAGGGTCCTGCAGGAACTATCTTTGATCCAGTAACAGTTTGTACCTGTTGTAACAATGACTTTTTTTAGTTCTATTGATTTTTAAGCATATTCCTCTCTCAAACTAGAACTTTGTCACCCAGTCCGTCTGGCTCAGTATGGCGTTGCGGAAACGCCATTTGTTTTACTCATTCGTTGGTGATTTTCATTGGTTTGCCGTCTGCTAGTTGAAAAATGGCGTTGGGTAAGTGGTTAGTCACTCCTGGTACGTGGTTTATCTGGTGGGTGCTAAGTAGATTGTAGTATCCGGTGGTGACTTGGTAACCCATGTACTCAATCTCGGATCATCCAAACTTGCACTCAGAAAGTTTTCACGGTAATCCGTGGCCTTGAAGTACAAAAGCAATCTTACTTAGTAATCCCGCCAAAACTTTGTCAATCAGTTTTTGGAAAGCGGCCGGGGCATTCATCAGTCTAAATAACATCACCCGGAACTTGCCGTCTAAAATAGCAAATATTAGGTGCTTGGATTTCTTTGTCATGGGAACAAACTATTATCCGATTTTCAGATCTATCTTAGTGAAGACTTTTTCTCCTCCAAACTTGTGTACCGTCTTGTGGATCTTTAGTAGTAGGGCAATCTCGTCTTTGGTGGCGCCGGTTGGCGTTTTTTTTGCCTAGTTTCTGCGTGGATTACGCAGACACTAGGCAAACTCTCCTTCTTCATCTTTACAAGCTCTATCAAACTGGGCTTAATGATTCCATCGGCTAGAAGTTGTTTTACTTTTTTGTAGATAAGTTCCTTCTTGGCCAAAGTGTATAAGTACGGCCTGATTCTGATGAAGTAAGATCTTTAAGTTAAATGTTATCTAGTGCCATTTTAGTAGTGCTTGGTAACGGCAAGTCGGTAAAAGTAAATGCGGTCATAAATTCCCGGAATTTCTGCTGGTCTGGAAAACCGATGGTACTACCGTTTTGGCGTGGACGATTTGCTAGTTGATTTGGTGGGGAGTGTTTTAATCTAGTAGACGTCAGTCCTGGATCTTTTTCCTAAGTAGAGGCATTGCTAACCGTAGTTTAGGCCTACTTTTATTTCCAATAACCAGGATTGTTCTACAACTACCTCTTCTTCTAGGGGAACTATGAGGAAGGATGCGATAGAGAAGATGTTTTTACCTAAACTTCTGATTTGGTCACTCCAGTTATGACAATGTGAGATCGGTTGGCTTGGTCACGGGCGTCTTGTTTGGACGGCTCAAACCGGGTCAAGTTTAGGCTAGCTTTGCTGTTGATATAGGCAATCCGTGGTTGGCCGTTGATTGTAATCTGGATCCTGGGCAGTTTTTGTGAAGTTTCTAAGACGCTTACTGGGGCCGGGGATGTTGGGAATATTACTGGTCTCTAGCCCTTCAGTAGTTTCCCTACTGGTTGTTTGCCTGTTTTGGCTTGTGCTGATGGCGGTAATTAATCCTGGCTTTGAACTACTTCATAGCTATTTTTATCAAATTGTCGAATGACAACGGCAAGATGGTCCCCATGGCCGTCTGAATCCTCTGGTACAGCAATTTTTTTTTTTTTGTAAAAATTCTTTTACTGGTTTTTGAGTTTTTTGATGGCCCGTGCACAACTACTTTGATAGGTTGACCATCAGGAGTGGGTAACCGTACTTGCGTACCAGTCTCTTTTTGCTGTCTTTGTATGAGAATTTTAGACAGTGTTTGTATGAACCAATTTTTTTTTTAAGTTACTTAAGCGTTTACACCTGGCTGCAAGAATAAGTCTCAAAATTTATGGACATTGCAGCTCCAGCTTTTCAAAGAAAATTTTTGGATTTTTGTGGAAATACTCATTAAACTTTGACAAGTATTTTTCCGGTTGGATGGCCGTTGAGTTGACGATTGGTATCCTCAGTTTTTTGTTTGCTTTCTTCCGCCTCAGCTTTAACTTTTTTTGCGGTATTTTTTTTAGTATTTTTTGCAATTTTTTGTATGGGTTCTAATTGTTGTTGGTCCAAATCTGTGATGACTCAGTGGGTAGCAAAGTAACTGTGTACTTGCACTTTGTTTAGTTTGCACGGAGTTGGTTTTAAAAGATTGAGCCCGACGGCAACCTGAAGTAGTCCAAGTGAAGTTTTGCCAGTGCAATTGAGCTGGGCAAATCCTGCTGTTTGTTTTCAAAGCTTTCGACGCACGTCTAAATGGTTTTGGCAAATTGGCGGCGTTGAGCGTTGTTTTGGGCGGCAGGTCCAGTTAACTTAGTTAGGTTAGTGATTTCTTCTCTCTTGTTGAGTTAAGCTAGACGCGCGGACAGCTTAGGAAACGCCGGTGAGCTTTCCGCATTGGGGCCTCGGATGGTAGAGGCGCTTTTGGAGCCATACATTATTAATTGCCATTTGTTTGTTTTTTTTTTAATTTTTTATTAAATTTTAAACATTGTGTTACGCCCAGTTATACAAACTAATTTTGTTATATAACTAACAAAACGCACGCTGAACCTCCCAACCGCTACACCCTCGGCTACACCGTACTCTAACGTCGTACTCTAATTAATAATCAAACAGTCAATGAAATGCCATTTCCGTCAAACTATTCGACAATTTTGAGTTAAAATCGGTTAGTAAATATTGTGTGCTATAATTTGTTTCTGTCACTTAATTCCTATTTGTAATATCAAAAGTATTCAAGTAGTTTGAAGAACTTGTAATGTATAGGTAACGGTTTCAATAACTTATTTAATGTACTGCTGAAAGAAAGACCTTATTCATTATTTATAATTTAAACTGATTGTTATTATTGATGTCATACTTGTACATTATAAAAATAATACATAATATATAATATTATATACACGCCACAAAAAAAAATATAAAACAATTAATTATAAATACTTTGACCTGTTTTATCTAAAATACTATTTTTATAACAGAAATAAATATAGATAATTACATTTTTGAAGAAAACTGTACCGTAATGAGCAAACAAATCTAAAACAATCCTTATAATAAACTCTGAATCTGGGACAATACTTTTGTTACGTTGTACTTTACGTGATTTCTGCATATTTGTTTGAACGTAAGTTTATTAAATATTTTAATACATTTAAAAACATATTTTTATTTTGCCGAATATAATTAAAAATTAACAACTATAATTGTCCCAGATTTATCTGTTCAAAATAATTTTCAATTATTTATATTTTAGAAAGTGTAGCTAACATTATCCATTATTTACGAATAATTACTTATATTTTTATAATATTAATAGAAATATTAAATTTTGAAATGATTTATCGTTATTTAAGTTAATTAAATTTATTAGAGAAATATCATATTTTCCAAGTGGAACTTTCAACTCTATTGGGAAATTATGACAAACACTGAATAAATAAGATATTTATATTATTGATTTTCTTTCAGAAAATGGACAAAAACCAAGACGGTGTCGTTACACTCGATGAATTCTTGGAGTGCTGTCATATGGACCATGATATTTCGTCATCGATGGCGGTATTTGACTCATCATTCTGACGTTCACCCGTCGGCGCTCGTCCACCACCCTCCTGGACATGAACGGTCGCCGACGATAATAATGTCAATATAGTCTACAAATACTGACCAAATACTTATGTAATGTTCACCAATAAAGTGATAAAATTAACAAATATACTGAAAAGACACTGAAAACGGTGTGGAACGAATAAATTGGATAAAAATTGGTAATATAACATTATATTAGCTTAATTGATATTTGTGATTCAAATACGTATCTCTTAATAACTTGATGGATTTAGATTTACAATACTTATTCCGTTCCTTTAAATGTAATACTTAAAAGTTTAGATTACTCTTTATGAGAAATATCAATCAGACATATTAATACCCTAATGTATAAATACCACTTCGATATTAACCATATCAAAGTAGATTTGTTGTTAAATCATTCAATTTCAATCAAATCCTTAAATCAAAATAAAGAAAATCCTGCATAGTATAGTTAGCATAAACGTATCAAAACAAAATATTGTACCTATTTCGAATTTATATTTAGATATTAGTGTTATTGTATCAGGTAAATGTCAAATACAAACAACTAAATGAACTAAATAATTAAAAAAAACTAAATTGATGGACAGTCACAGAATTGCGAAAACAATAAATGATGTATTACAACAATTTGAATTTATTTTTTGTAATAAGATTGAATCGTAATTCTGTTTTTAGTCTAAAATTTCTTACAATTGTTTTTATATCGCGTTGTTATTGTAAAACCGCCCAATTTGATGAATATTGTAGGATTAAATTCGTTCTACACCGATTGTTTCTATATTTATACAATGTTTCATACAGTTTTTTATATAAAATTGTAGATAAACAAAGAAAAGATAAAATATATTTTAAATAAAATAGAGATATAAATAAAAAATATGAAATAAATCGCAAAGTTGCTTCTATATGTAGTGATGAAAAAATTGGAATTTTATTTGTATTTTAATAAATAAACAAACTGATGAATATAAACATTAAAAACACAAATGGTGAATTTACATACTTCAATTTGAATACAATATGCTGTCATTGCTATTAATTAAAAAAAGTTTGGGATTTACGACTGTCGTATATATGAAACTTGCAATTCAGTAAAGATCCATTTTTAGTTAAGATGGTAAATATAATTTTTAAATTGAAATTATATAAGTGAATTAATGCAAGCAAAATATATGACAATTCCAAAATTAATAAATATTAAAATATAACTATATTAAATGTTGTTAATCATACATAGTGATTCCTCGTGTAATTTGCAAATTAAAAATATGTAGACCCAAGTATATTTGACAAATAAACGTAAATCCCGACCTTAAAATAACATTTGTAGACATATCTGTGTACCATTTAATAGATGCAATGTTAATCAATGTAAGACTGTTTGATGTAGTAGACACAAAGATGTACTAAGACAATATATGTTTCATATTGTAGAGAAATGTAATCTCCTTTCCAACTCCAAAAGACTAAACTACTAACTACTACATAAAATTGTCATATTTGCGAACAAATTCCTCCAATATTAAATGTTAATAAATCAAACAAATCCATCGTTGTATCGACCTATTTATAGTTTATTAATTAATTTATAATTCCAAAATGTTGATGCATGGTGCTAGAAAATGATCTATCGAATTATGTAATCCTTTATTTATTGCTTTCAAGAGTGCCAAATAACATTTAATGCACCAGCTACTCGAATTACGAATTCATTATACTTTTGTTAAAATGCTTCAGCCTAATTATTTTAATTCCTTGAAATAATAAGGATTTACTACTAGTATTTAAAGCCAATAGTAATGTTTCTCGTATATTTAAATAAACAAAGAATAATACAGTTTCAGTGTTATTATAATACTGTAGTATGGTTTATTTTATGTAAATATTTCATGTTAAATGTATATTTAATGTATAGATTTAAAAATATATTATTATAAATAATACTGTCTAAATATTTTTTTTTTATAAATACACATGCAATTATTATTTATTTACTAGATTAAATGTATGCATATATTACTATTTACTATTTACTATTTAGAATTAAAAGTATTTGTGTTGCTTCAAGAATTATTTAAAGGTATCAATGTCCACAGCTTATATTGATCGAACTTCACGAGGAACTAGCACAGTAATGTTTAATTATGCAGTAACCCAGTAAAGGAAGTTATTAACATTGTGCGACAAAATCTATTTAATATATGAGGATCCAGGGACATTAAAAGATTCTGATTGAAAGTTTTACAAACTTTGTGAAGGTGCTGTTGAAGGAGTTGCTTACCAAACAAGTAATTTATATTAATTTGAAAGTTTCTATTTTCTTATTACATATTTAAAATTCAAACATAAATGAAATTAAAAAGTAATCTATTTACAAAAACGTTAAAACATAAGTCACATCAATGTATGATTTTTTGCAAATTGAAAACGAGACAAACATCTTTACCTTGTCTGGTATTCAAATCCAAGACCTCTAGAAGATAAAATATTTACTTACATAACTTTAACACCTTACTCTATCTTAAACATTTATCTTCTACAAAAGTTAGCCCACTCAATAGATATTGTCAATATGAATAAAATAGATATGATAATGATAAAAGAAAAACTGATAAACCCAGAAGTTGAAAAAACTGCTAGAATAGATTAAATAATAATATAGCTCTAAGTATTAAAAAACTGGCATTCTTGAATATACTGGGTGTGCCATTTAATCTAACAAATTAAAATATCTCAGACAAAAATTAAAAACAAGTAAAAGCAAAATAGTTTTATTTTTATTTCTACAGTGCTATCGCTGTTACACAGATTTTGTTTCTTTTTCTAAATGTTGATATTGCTCTTTCTACACTTGTTTTTATTTCTGATGCCTGGTCCACTGCTATGAATCACAATTGTTGTGTTGTTGATATTCACTTGTACTGGTGGATTATGGGATGTAGTGACTACCATGCGTTTCTTGTGTCAAATTTATTATTTGCAGTAATTGTTCACCTTCTCTAGCATGTATTAAAATTATGCTTGGTTACTTGCTTATAGCTCTGTATCGTCTGCGCATGTTTTTCACTCCACAACTTATCTGTACTTTGTCAGTAAGTTTGTTTTTGACCCTGACTTCATTTTTGAAAATTAATAAAACAAGCATACATACCCTGGTTTATGACCAAGCATTTCTGAAAAAAAAAACAATTATTCTAATAACAGATTTTCTTGTTCCAAGGTTTTTTTGTGAATCCAAATCGAGTATTGCTTCTTTAACTTTTTTGTGGATCCTTTTATTAATGTTTTTTAGAAAAATCTTAAAAGCACGATTCATGAGTGCAATATTTCTGTACTGTAAACATTCTCTAGAATTTTATCAAACTGCTTTGGAATAATTTCTGTGGCATATATTCTATTAAAAAGATCTATTAAGTTTTTAAAAATTAGGTACACAAACCTGTATATATATATATATGTTTTTATTTTTTTCTTATGTTATGTTTATTTATTTTGTTTTGTCGTTATATTCTTTTTATATTCATTTAAAAATTAATTATTTTGGAAGTAGGATATTAATTAATTAAACTATATTTATTAGCTATTAGTTGTGTTTATTGTAATCTTAAACTAGCGAGTGTTAAATATCTAAATCCCAAGTAATCAGATTAGTTAAACAGTTGATATTCTTGGCAAAAATATTACAGAGGCGACAAAGATAAAACTAATAAACAGTTGTGGTGTTTTTATAAAAATTTTAATAAAGATGATAACGCAATTAAGAAAAACGTTGAATTGTTTGTGTGTAAAGAAAAGCTGTAGTTTAGTTAAATCTATCACGGAAAGATAACCAAAACAAATTTATCATTTAAAATTAATAAATGATATATTTTATGAAAATTGCCTTTTCATCCTGTAAGAGACACAAACACTCTTGTTTTAAAGTATGCACCCATTGTCAGTGTACCTAGCATCTCATTTTTTGAATGGGGTTAGAAGGAAAATCTTTCTAAAGACTTGGCCGGATTTACTCTCACGGACGCCTACCGACTAAACCCCTCTTAAGTGAATACCATATAGAAGTTTGACCCTAATAGTGCGTAACGACATTCCCAACTAACTTAGAAAAAAATTTGTTGGTTTAATATTACATAATGCACCTAATGTGCCAGCTTTATAGGCGTTACATAGTATTGTGGCAATCTCGTACCACAACTATGTCTAAAAATCAGATTATCTGACAGGGTCTGAGATGTTAACCATTAGTTGGCTAAATGCTGTGCTAAAGTTAAGATTAACTTTTTAAAATTGTTGCCACTTGCTTGGGATAAGCGGAGCAACAACTAATTTTTACCGATAATGTTTGCGCTATTTGCAGAATCCGCCGCTTGAGCATAGCATACGTCCTTGCTGGCTTTGGGAGTGCCCCTTGGAGGGACAGTAATCTGCTGATGGTGCAGGTGCCTTACTGTGGGCTTTGTTAAAACGACTAGCTCTTAGTTTTACATTACATTACATTACAACTGGGCAGCCTTTATAGCTGGCACATATGGTGTATTGAATTAAGATGCCGTGTAACTATGCCGCTTGCAACAATGGCATTGTGCAATCTTTGCTGTATTTGTTTTAACTCAACCGTACCACAAAGCCCGCTCTTTCTCTCAGTGAGAGAAAGTATCTTCTTGATTTTAACTCCCTAAGGAAGTTGAACGTACAACACTGGGAAGAATTTTCCGTTTCTTCCTATGCGTGTGACGGATTTTGGTTCAAACCTCCAAGCAATAAGCTTGGCTTGTACCACGTCTGTCGGACGCAATCGGGAATGATTCAAATAACATACTTTAAAGTCTTTTCAGACCCTACTTAAAGGTCAACACCTTTAGATTCAAGCATTTTCCCTGATCGTAATGAGGAAAAGGCGCCGTGTGCCGGCGCTCTTTTTGGGTCCTGCCGGAGATGAGAAACAAAGGGGGTCTGATTAACAATCCGACCCAAAGCGGCCGACTGAGCCTTAAGGGCAGGCCGGGTTAAAGACCCTTTGGCCTTAAAGGCTATGTGTCTTTTTGACGCTAAAGGCACCTGACGTACGTTGGCTGATAGCCTAGTGTTAAAAGAAGTTAAGGAGAACTCACCCGGATCTTTCCTGGCTTTTTTGGACTTCTTTGAGAACGGAACATCGGGGTGGACAATGACCTTTGTCTCTATCGTATCCATCGGTTCCTCGTCGGATGAACTGAAGTCAATTGGGTTCTCGGCTGGCCTCTTAAAGGAGGCCTGGAGGCCAAAGCTTTTACAGGGATGACTAGCAGGGCGAGTTGCTTTGCCATCTTGGCGGTCAAGTCCGCAGCGGAATCAGCAACCATTTTCTTGATTTCTTTTGTGATGTCCGTACAAGATTGGAGGGTGGTGCCAAGATCGTATTTTGTCCGCTTGATCTTGTCAAAGGCAATGTACATGCAAAATATTATTATTTATTTGCATTGACTATAGACAAAAATTTCTATTGACTTTGTTTTATTTCAACATATTTTAAAACATCATGCAATGATTTTTTCCAAATTTTAGCATACTGTTTTAAAACAAACAGAAATCTATTGTTTAATAAGCAAACTTTATTGTTTGTGTCTAGTATCTCTAATCTAAATGGTTTATCAGTTACTTATCCGTGCAAAAATATGATTATGCATCAAAATGCATAATTGTCATATTATTACCATCAGCTTAGCATAAGCAAAAACTTAATCAAAATTTACTTCAAACTTTTGGTTAAAACTCTGAGCCATCAAACGTGCTTTATAAATTTTCTTACCATGTGTGTCACTTTTTATTGTGTATACCTTTCTCTTATTAGAGATGTAAGAGTTAAGTAACTATTCATAGTATTTTGCACAAAATAAATGTTTTTCAATATTTTTACAAAGTTAGCTTTATTATGTTTATTTTGTTGCCAACGAGCAAATCATCTACAATCTTTTTTTAAATGTCAAAAATGGCAACTGTTGTTGTGGCTTTTAATATTGCACTACCATCAAATTTTACGTCTCTATCTTTGCTGCCCTTTTTGATGATTTTTGATCCAACTAACTTGCTTGTAAATTAGTCTTCCTTGCAGACTTTTAATGCTGTTATAAGACTGTCGTAACTGCTGGGTAAAAAGCCAAGTAATGTTACACTTAGTACACCTAGTATGTACTAAATACTAAGTGCTGAGAGATTGTAGTTTTTTTTCATAATGCTTTTGCGTATGATAAGCCGTGTACTTAAATTTTTTGTTTCTGGATTTAACTTTATGTGTCTATTCTGAACATATTTTTACAGCGATGTACCGGTTTCTTAACTTGCTTTCGTTGAACAAAACAATCCTAAAAGTTTCCAAAAATAAACGTCAATTTTCATAGACATTTTTCTTTGTTTAAGACCATAACGATCACTGCCTTGATTTGTAGTATTTTAAAGAAAACTAAACTAAGATATATCAGAGTTTTTTTGTCAAATTATATTTGCAAATAGCAACAAAAACGCATCTATTTCTATATTTGATGAGTTTTTTGGCAATTTCTTAACTATTATTTGACTAAAATACTTTGAGATATCACAGTTTAATCTTTTCTAAATGTACTAATAAAAATAAATCAATTATCATATTATATTTAAAAACAGAAATGGCGCCAAAAAAGTTGGTCCTGTGTACAGAAATTTCTTATAAAACGTCTATGAATCACAAACTATTGAATGGTTTAAAGAAACAAATTGCACACGTAAAAAGACACTACTTGACAAACTATCCATTATAACTAAAGAGGTTGTTTACAATATCAATAATTATGAAATATTGGATAAAACCTTTTTACCGATAAAGCTTGGTTGTTGTCAGTCCTCATAACTTACACGAAACAATATTAACCTCAATTAATATTGGTATTTGAGTTGCAACTTTAATGCAAAAAATAAATGGAGCTATATTTATTTATGAAACAATATAAAACGGTACCACACAGCATTTCCTTTCCTTTTGGTGTAAAGCTGTAAGGCGTATTATTAATTTATATAATATTCACGCCATTACTTCCTATCTTTGGCTATCTTCTTTATTTCTTCCTAAGTGTTTCATTTTTTTGTGACCTCTTCTGTTCCATTCTTTTCTGGGTCTTTCTTTTTTTTTTGTTTTCTTGTTACTCTTGGTTCATATGTTTTTTTTATGTTTCTTTCTTTACTCATTCTTCTGATATGTCCATACCATCTCATTTAGCCTTCCGTAATTTTTCTTAAATTGGTTTTATTTGATATTTCATCCTGTATGTCTCGTTCCCTATTTTATCTTTTCTTGTTTTGTTTTTGATTTTCCTAAAAAATCTCCATAATTTATTCAAGTGTTTTTGTACAATGAATATACATTACACGTGTCATACACAAAGATGCAGTTTAAAATATTTAACAGAAAAAAATGTCTTTAAAATCATATAGAGATCATTCTGTTAACATGTTTCTAATACTACTTTTAAATTTAGTGCATGTCACACTTTTGTACTTTGTTGGTAAATGGTTGTAAGCTTTCACTGACCAATATTGAGGCCACTGTTAACACGTGGTGAGACGATGACGCGGAATTTTGTACTCCTCACGATATCTGGTGCTATAAGAATGGGTGCTTCCGTTACATGAGCATATTTAAGACATTCATATAAGTAGAGCGATGGAAACGTAAGTATATGCTATTTTCGAAAAATATCTTTACAAGAATTTTGACTTCCATTGCATTTATTCTTTTTATTTGTTTTCTTGTCATGGTCCATGTTTCACTACTATATGTTAATGTTGGTCTGATTACTTTTTTAACTTATTTTTGTTTTTGTAGTTTTCGTTATTTCTTTTCCGTGCTCTGTATTATTGTTCCTAAGTATCTGTTCTGTTCAACCTGTTCTATTATTCATCCTTTTATTTTTATTTTGTGATTCAGTTTTTCTCTTGCAATTATCATGGTTTTTAATTTTTAAAGTTTATTTTTATGTTTCTATTTTCTTTAGTTGCTTCTTTATTATTTCCATGTTGTATTGTAGCTCTTCTTCTGTCTCTGCAAAATAAAAAGTAGTTCTGCTATTATTGTAATTTCCATCTTCTAATGCCCTATTTTCAATGTTTTCATATTTTTTTTGCTTGTTTTATCGCTTCGCCCCTTTTTTTGATATGAATTCTTTTGATTCCTCGATGTTCATTATTACTATGTTTTTGTTATCTGTGTACATGTTTTTAATTACTTTTATTATTTTTTTCTCAATTCCTTTGTCTTCTAGTTCTTTCCATATATCCTCTTTTTTGTGATTCTGTCAAATGCTTTTTCAAGATCAACAAAACCATTCTTGTGAGGACCTCGGCATTTGGGGTTTTGTCCATGAGATCTTCAGGATTCTCCGATACGTCCACATCTCAAAAGCTTGGACTTTGTTGTTGAGGTGTTAGTTCAGTGTCCATGCTTTTATACCATACAGTATAATTGGAAATATGTAGCATTGACTGTCCTCTATTGTATTTTCTAATTTGTCTCTCATCCTTTTTTTTATGATTCTTGTAAATATCTTGCTTGGTATGCTCGTTAGTGTTATTCCTCCGTAATTTTCACATTTTCTCGTTAGTGTTATTCCTCCGTAATTTTCACATTTTCTTTTATCTCCATTTTTAGGATTATTCCTTTATTCCATTCCCTTGGCGTTTTCCCATTTCTGATGATGTCATTTATTGGTTTTGTTATTTGTGCAATTCCTTCTTCACCCATAAATTTCATCATTTCCGGCATTATAACATCTGTCCCTGGTTCTTTAATTTCTTAATTGCTTCTATTACTTTTTCTTTTTTAATTTCTTCAATTTTTTCCGTTCTTTTCAACTGTATCTTTTTTTCATCTTTTCTTGTATCGTTTTTTTCTACTTTTTGTTCTGTAAACTCTTGGAATTATTGCTTTCATCTTTCCATTATCTTGTCTTCTTTTGTTATTATTTTGCTATTTTTATCTTTTATGTTCATCATATTGTGTTCTTAAAATAGTTTTTGGTTTTGGTTGAAGTTCTTATTTATTTCTTTTCCAAATTTTATCCATGATTTTCCTTTTTTTTATTATTTTCTTTGTTCCATTTCTGATTTCTTTGTATTTTTCATAGTCTTTTTGTTTTGTTTGTAAGTATCTTTTCCATTTTTTTTTTGTCCCTTATCTCCTTCTTGACTTCCTCTGTCCACCAACTGTTTTTTTTTTATATCTTTATTAACAATTTCTGTTGTTCCACAGCTTTCTTTTGCAGCTTCTAGTATGATTCGTTTGAACGTTTCCCATTTTTCTTTTATGCACGTTCTTAATTCATTTTTTTTTAATTTTTTTGTAGTATTTTTTGGTATTTTGTTTGTATTTGTTTTTCTTTTAATTTGTATGTTTTTATCTTCATCTTGACTTTCCTCCTTCTTTTGTCTGGTTTAACTTTTTCTTTCCAATTTATATCCATTAGTAGTAAATAGTGGTCGTTTCCTATTTCCGCCTGTCTTGTTACTCTTACATTTATTACCTTGTTCCAGTTCTTTCTGTTAACTAGGAAGTAGTCAATAATTGGTTTCTCATTCCTGGTAGGTTGTGTTTTTGTGTATTTGTGAATTTTCCTGAGTGTAAATTTGGTGTTTTTTACTACCAGATTGTTTTCAATACATAGTTGAATAATCCTATTTTCATTGTTATTTTTTATTTATTTTTCTTCATTTCTCAGTACCTCTTCTATTCCGTTATTTTGTTTTCCTACTCTCCCATTTAGGTCTCCTAGTATCATTATGTTTTCTGTTCCCTCGTCTATTTTTTGTTGTAAATTATTGTAGAAACTGTTGTTCTCTTCTTTCTTTGCGTCTTCATTCGGTCCGTATGCTACTATCATGGTCCATGTTTCATTGTCAACTAGCTTCATTTCTACTGTCATAATTCTTTCATTTATGTGTTTTTCTCTTATTGTGTCTTTTATTCTTTCTGGAACTATTATTATTCCTACTCCTTCTTTTGTTCTATCCTTTTCCTTTACTACTGTTCACATTAACCAGTATCCTCTATGTATTCTTACTATTCCTTGCCCTTTCTTTTTTGTTTCCGTTATGTCTACGTTTTGGTTTATCATTTCTTCCACTAGTTCAGCTTCTTTTCTCATGTTCTTATTCATTCTTCTTTCTTTTTTTTTCTTTTCCATTTTTTTTTCTTTTCTTTATTTTTTTCTAGTTATGTTCCTTTTATTTTCATTGATCTTTGTATTGTTTGTCTTATTTCTTGTACCATTTCCTTGCCATGTTTTTTTCTGTTCTTGTTAGTTTTTTGGAACTTCCACTTCTTCTATACCCTTTAACTCTTTATTCCATCTATATTCCTCTTCGTTAGTTATTAACTTTCGGTAAGCTATTCTAACCTTTTTTCCATTTGCTTTTTCTTCTTTTGCTATGTATCTAATTTTTTTTTTGTATGCATCTTTCTTTGTGTGTGACCCATTGTCAATGTAAATCTTGGTCCCTTTCAGATTTCTTTTGGCTTTCATTATTTGTTGCTTTGTTTCCCATGTTTCAAAATCTATTCTTATTATTTGTTTATCTTTATGTATTAGATGAGCTTTTCCTATTTTGGCTATTATCTGAAGTTTTTCTATCAAAAAGTTTTACGCTCCTTTTTGTATTTTATTCTCATTTGTTGTTATGCCTGTTATTATGATGTTATTTCTGTTTTTCTGACTTCTTTCTTTTTCTTCTTTGTTTTCTAAGTTTTCAATTTTTTAGATCATTTGTATTTTTTCTTCTTCCTACTTCACTTCTTTATCTTTTAATTCCTTTCTTAGCTCTTTAATCTCTTTGTTTAATTTTTTATTGTTTTTTGCCATCTCATTCATTAATTCTTTAAACATGCTCTTTAGTTCTTCCATTTCCTTTTCTGTATTTGTATTGTCTTTGTATTAATCTCTGTGTGTTTTATCTTTGTTTTTATCTACCTTCTCTTTATTTTCTATATTTCCTGTTGTATTACTGTTGGATTCCTTTTCTACTGTCGTTTTCCTTTCTTTCTCTATTTTCCTTTATTCTGAAGATCTTAATATTTTTTTGCTTTTTTAAAAATTTTAAATTTTTTTTTAAGGTTTTCTATTTCGACTTTTTCTCTCTCGTATCTTCTTTCTCGTTTTGCATTCATTTGGTTTTGTATTTTTTTATATTCCTTCTAATAATTAATTTTGATTTCGGTTAATTGTTGTTTCATTTTCAGTTTTTATTTTTACAATTATTTAAATTATGTTTTACTCGTACTATTATTTGTAAGACGTTTTTATTTTAATCATGTAAATTAAATATAAATTTAAATGCGGACGTCTCTGAGTATTCTTCTCTGTTGAGCGCGGCGTGCTGTTTATGTTTCGTGCCACTCGCACCTTTCTCCTTCTAACGCGCTCCCCTCTTATATACTGGTCTCTCTTTTACAGTGACAATTTTATCCGTTTGGAATTTGATGGTATCTTCCGGTTTTTGTCACTGTTACACTTTTTTTTATTTACACTTCTACCCTTTTTTATTCAACTTTACACAGCACAATTTATAATTTATTATTAAATTGATTTTAAAATATTGTTAATAAACATTAACCTTATCTAAACAATGACGATTATCTGTGGCAAACATCGTGTTGTTAAAAATAGCTAAAATGCATCTGAAAGTGTGGTGTAATAAAAGCATTCAGGAAGACCGCTACAACTGAAGCAGTTTTTGCTCCTTAGTAGTAAAACGCCCACAATTGGTTTTTCAATACCAATTTAAATAGCAAAACCAATAAGAAGCAGACGCTAGTTTTTGCACCCAACGTCACAAGGCTACATTCCTATATACGGAGTAAAGGTAGAGTGGTGACACATGAACAAATGTTTTAGCAAAGTTTGGGCACACTTAGGATAGGGTAGTGTAGGCTGTCAAAAATCAAACGTCAAAAAATATAAACAACAGTATAAATAAAAACTGGTCAGTAATAAATTTAATAACATTAATAATATATTATAATATTAATTATGTTTACCTAATAAATAAATAAATAAAAAGTAATTTGAGTACAGGATATGTGAAAAATAAATTTTAAAATTTAACATTGAGTAATTTCAAATTTGGTCGGGTGCGATACGCTCATAGAGGACGATAACAAAGACGGCAAGAAGAAGCAGTTTTAAATGTTGTTGAAAATGATTCTAGTAAGAGTACAAGAAAAATAGCGTCAGAATTGGCAATCACGCATGTTCTGGTATAGAAAATCTTTAAAAAATATTTATCTGAAAAAAGCTCTGACAAGCATTTTTTAAATGTTTCTTAAAAATTCCTTATTTGATCAACAAGTATTATTTTCAAACAAGGCAAATTTTTCAAAAAATGTTATCAAAAGTTTTTCACAACTACCAATTGTGGGCTGAAAAAAATCCACAAGCAAAACTTCCTAGAACAATTTTCAGAGTACAATTGTGTCTTGAATTTCTTTAATGGCATCTCCTTGACAATAAATAAAAATAAAGGATGATTTATGCACGACGGTGCATCTGCACAATTCAGTATTGACGTCCGCCGGTTTTTACACAGAACATCTAACAATTGTTAGATAGATTGAAGTAGACTTCAACCGTGGCATGCTAAGTCTCCTGACCAAAATAATTTTTCTTTTAAGAACACCTAAAATGTTTGGTTTGCAACAAGCCAATAAACACAAAAGAAGAGCCAAGAAATAGAATTGTAGCTTCATTTCAGACTATTCAAAATACCCCAAAAATAATTCAAAGTCTGTCAATCTATGAGGGAAAGAATTGATGCGTGTATTCGAGCAGGAGGATCATATTTTCAACATCTTTTATAATCTTTGTTTTAAACTGTGTATGCATCTTCATGTTTTTTTTTTTAATATGTTTGTTAATTATTATTGTTATTAATAATAATAATTTATTATTGCACAATCACAATTTAATTTTTAATTTAAATAAATTGTTATAATACAGCGCATCAAATGTTCATCCTGTAAATTTAAAATTGTAAAAAAAAATTACCACGTATTTAAAAAAAAAACATTTTAGACCACAACTTTATAGGAACATTTCTTGTTGAGGCAAAGAAAAGAATCTTCCTGTGTAATATCTCTCCGACATAAATTAACACCTTGTACATATACTGACGTCAAAATAGGTCGATCTAAGCCGACTTAGTTATATCCAAAATTGTCTCGTTTAGCCGGTAGAGGGCGTCAAAAATTTGTAAATATTAAAAAGAAATTACCTGTAACAATAATTTTTTAAGTGACCTTGTTGCTATGGCGTTTAATAATTTGACAATTATTGACAAATTGTCACCAGTCTATGAAATTTACTCAAGTATACGATCAACATTCTTGAATTACAAGTTCATTTTACCATTAAAAATGGAAAATTATACAAACTCTCAGAAAGTTGACATGCTCCTGGTATACGGGTTTTGTCAAGGAAATGGGTGTCAGAGTGTTAGGGTTTACATGGAGAGGTTTCCTAACCGTCGAATACCAAACCACCAAACATTTGCCAATATTGAGCGTCATCTTCGGGAAACGGGCAGTTTTGAGAAAAAGTTTGAAGGCAGGGGTCGTATGCGAACAACTCGAACTGTGGAAACAGAAGAGATGATTCTGGAAAGAGTTGAAGAAGAACCAAGTACCAGTACCGGTCTCTTAGAACGTGAGTTAAATGTTCCTAAAACGATTGTCAATGAGGTTTTAAGAGAACAGTTGTTACATCCTTACCACATACAAAAAGTCCAGGAACTTTTACCGACTGATCTCCCCATGCGGCTTACATTTTGTCAATTTATTAGAAACAAAAGAATCCTTGTTCCAAATTTTTGTAGAAAAATTATGTTTACTGACGAGGCATGCTTTACAAGATCTGAGGTAACCAATCTGCACAACGAACATATTTATTCCGATAAAAATCCACATGCCATTAAAGTTGCACATCATCAGCATCAATTTAAAATTAATATTTGGGCAGGTATTATTGATCACTACCTTATTGGTCCCATTGTTATTCCAGACAGGTTAGATGGAAATATTTATTTAAATTTTTTGCAAGACACATTACCAATTCTTCTGGAGAATTTGCCCCTTTTACTTCGGAGGGAAATGTGGTATATGCATGATGGTGCCCCGCCCCATTTTTCCGTTGCCGTTCGGCAATACTTACATCATCAATATTCCAACCGATGGATTGGAAGAGGCAATGATGCACCAGTAAAATGGCCACCACGTTCTCCTGAATTAAATATGTGTGACTTCTTTTTGTGGGGCGCTATTAAAACAGAAGTTTACAAGACTCCGGTAAACACACGCGATGATTTATTGCAGCGGATTTTAAATGCAGGCAACCATTTTAATAATCCCGAGACATTAGATAGGGTCCAATATCATTTTTTAAAGAGTGTTAATAAGTGTATTCAGCAAGATGGCGGTCATTTTACACATTTGCTTAAGTAATGTTTTTGTTTTACTTAGTTTCTTACAATAGATACTTTCAACTTTGTTATACTTTTGTTTTTTTTGACGCCCTCTACCGGCTAAACGAGACAATTTTGGATATAACTAAGTCGGCTTAGATCGACCTATTTTGACGTCAGGAGTCTGTCGTCAAACGTTGTACACGTATTTTCCGGACACCCTGTATATAAAACTTGTATTGAATATTGATTCCAAGTATGGAAAGAAGTATCTTAAACTACAATAACTTTTTTAAATTTGATTAAAAATGAGCTATTCGGATCATTGCCGATCCAAAATTTACTAAAGACTTAGATACTTTACAACTCCGGCGTATTGTTGCAGAGCTTTGCATTTTCTATAGATATTTTTATAAACATTGTAATTTTTATAAACAAAATGCAATACATATTGCCTTCTAAACAAATATTTACTCGTAATACTAGGTTTGCTAGGAATTTTAACAAATATAGGGTTTTCCAATAAGAGGTTTCATTTTGATATTTAAAAATAACAGGTATTTTTTAAGAAAAATTAATAAATGTTTATTTTATTGTAAAGAGAAAGGTATGTCATTAACATTTGAAAACGATATCAGTCAAATGGCCGCCACGGTTACAATTGCAGTACCACATTCTTCTCAAGAAACTTTCCATAACCAATTCGGACATTTGCGGCTGTATGTCCTCGATAACTTCACGAATTCCATCTTTAAGGTCTTGAATTGATTGTGGAGCATTGGCATAGACCTTATCTTTTACGTGGCCCCAAAGAAAAAAGTCTAAAGGTGTTAAATCACAAAATCTCGGTGGCCAATTGTGATCACCTCTTTAAGAAATTACACGGTCAGAAAACTTTTCTTGCAAAATTGCGATTGTTTCGTTGCTTGTGTGGCACGTAGCGCCGTCTTTCTGAAAATAAACGTCGTCCACATCAATATTTTCTAATTCCGACAATAAAAAAATCATTAATCATAGCTTGGTAGCGCCATCCATTTACCGTAACAGTTGCACCAACTTCATTTTCAATAAAGTAGGGTCTAACCACACCGCCAGCCCAAAAACCGCACTAAACAGTGACACGTTGAAGATGCAAAGACTATTCAACATTCATTCTTAGATTTTATGAGCCCCAAATGCGACAATTCTACTTATTAACGTAGCCTCCAAGGTGAAAATGAGCCTCAACACTGAAGATAATTTTTTGATAAAACTCCGGATCATTTTGATAAAGGACCCAATCAGCAAAGATACGACGTTTATTGTGATCGACCGGCTAGAGTTCTTGTGTTAACTGAACTTAAAAATGCCTTAAGACTTAAATCTTTATGCAAAATACGGTGTAATTTCGTTTGTGGAATGTCTAATTCCAAAAATTGACAATTCGTTTTGATTCTTCACATCACAATCTTGTCCCAACAGCTTAAATTTTTCTACCAGGTTTACTATTGCCAGCCGAGAAAGGGCTTTACGACGACCAAAAAATGCTTTAGTTTTGCGAACTGTGACCACCATTTTTGTAGTAAATTTTAATAATTTCAATGCGTTGTTAAAGTGTGTATCGTTCCTTTAATAATGGCTTAGTTTTCCCTTGTAAAATGTCAAAAAAAAATAGCTTTAAAATTGACAGATGCCCAAATAGCCTGCTGTTCAAAATGAAACTTCTTATTGGAAAACTCTTTATTTACTGACAGGTCAGAGATGTTGGACTGAAACATTTAAATGAAATTTTTTATAAGATAAACTTATAAACTCAATTCTTCCCAAGACTTATAAGCCACAAATATTTAAGGTAAATGTTCACAGACTGTTTAAATCTAGTCTTCAATGTGATAGTTTTAACAAGTGTGATTTTACTCGTTAAAATTTAAGTATTTTTATGTTCAAGAAGAAGGGCAACATGAGTAATTAAGGAAGATATTTAACTACTATGTAATATTAAAACTGTAATAATATGGTAAATTGATTTAAAAATATGAAAAAAAGCCAAAAAATATTACAAGGTGGAATTAAATAGCATTAAATATTAAAAATATATTAAGTAATATTTTATCGTTAAGTGGGGTCTTTATAAACTGTTTAAATGATTTATTCAAATTAAAAATTTAGTATTTTTATGTTTTGTAGTCGGTAAAAGTTTACATAGTTAGCAACAATCTAAAATAAACCGTTCAGAGAGGCTCAGCGCTTATCTCCAATTGATAACTTATTACTGCTAATCATGCAAACTGAACGCCGCCGCTGAGTCATTGTTTGCTGGCAGAGCTTGTCATTTTAATTATCATACATATACGTAAGCTCTCTTGCTGACACATCAACTCAGCAGTTAATCGGCGCATATAAATTTACATATTATTAAAAAAAAAACCGAAAACGAAAGCAACAAAGGTAATTAATAAATAAATATATAGAATTACAAAGTACAACGCAAATAAATTGCTTTACTAATAGTCTAGAGAGATTTAAAAAGTGGTGATTTTGTAAGTCCTTTTGCTCATTCAGCAGATTAACAAAGACATTACATTGTTTTTTCTTAAATTTTGGCGACTTCTAACAAATTAAGCTTAGTGCATTTTGTACAGTGTAACATTTTACTTTTATTAATTTTGGAGAAAGTATAATTAAAATTTATAATATGATTTGCAAATAAACTTAGATCGTGATGTAGTCTAAACGCTTTAAAATGTTCTGTATATCGTGTTTCAAAACTTTGGACTGTTTGCCCAACATATACACTTGAGTAAATAATAAATAAGATAATGTAAACTATAACTAACTTTTTATTCATTTGCATACAATGACGAGTGATTTGCAACTGAACTAAACTGTACAAGGTATGCAGCTATATATGCTTTTACGATTCATTGGATTGCATAACTTAAATAGTTACATGTATTATAACTAGTACATTACTAGTTATAATACATGTAACTAGTAAGTGGTAATATTACCGGTAATTTAAGTAATACTACGTAATATTACCAAACATTTTTTTATTACCGGTAAATTAAAAAATATTATGCAATTATTATTAAAAAGGTAATTTAATAACAATTTGTATCATTTTTGCTGTTTAAATTGCCGGTTCAACTAACACATAACTTACTGCATTGTTGTGTATTGTGAGTCACGTGTGCTGTGTATGCAATTTGTAATTAATCATATGGGTAATTTTACCGGTAATATTATCAATATTTAAATTACCGGTAATTTTGCATCACTAATTATTACATATTATTAATATTATATTACAACAGAGATTTCATAAACACCCAATATCCTTAAGAATTAAATTTATCTTTAGTATTTTTTCTGCGGTTTTTACAAAATAAGTTATTATTTATTATTACCTTCGGGTAAATGTGAGAAATTGTGTTTCGATACAATAAATTTTAAATATGACTGGAAAACCATTCATATTTCCTATAGTTATAATTTTATTCTAAATCAAGATAATGATTTGGTAATGGGTGAGAGCTTTGTATCATGCAATGATTAGATTTAAAAGCAATTGTGGTATTGCCACTACTGACTATAGTCCCGATTTGCAAATCTGGCTGCACTGAGTTTAAATAATTATTCGCCCTGTATAAAAATGTATAGTAACATTTTAATTTTTTCCGTTGGTAGTGATTTAATATTTGACATTTAAGTATGTTGGCCACACTGCACGTCTGGTATTGACTTTTTAATGACTGATTTGTAATATAGAATTTGATCTCTTAGATATTAATAAAAATGGGTGATAGTAGCGATGATGATATCTCTGGTGAAAATTGGGTATTATATAAAGACAGACCAGAATGGAAGGATGTAGAACCGGTGCTGCAGGATGATGGGGAACATCCAGTTGTTAGTATAGCTTATTCCAAGAAATGTAAGTAGTTTAACCTCACTTAATATTTTTTCTTTAATTGAAATGGTTTATTTATATTATATAGACTTTAGCTAGGTTTTACATACCAAGGTTTGTTTTATTGATGAAACCATTAGTTCTGTAAGACGTGTACATCGGAGAACAAGTCCGTAATTGTCGTAATGATTTACAATTGAATAATGTTGAAATTTTTTGTTTATAATTAGAATAAAATAATACCTAAAAATATATACATATTGTTTTTGCAAAAGCTGTTTGGTCTTTGTCTACTGAAGGGTTATTGCTGCCTATAATGATATTGCACATGTGTATATTATAATTCCTCTCAATATAGCTTATTTCTCCTCTTATAAATTTGAGCAAATATAATATTGATATTAAAATAAAATTGTTGAAAGCGTTTTTTTGTTTAAAAAAATTAAAATTTTAGTTCAGGATGTGTACGATTACCTTCGTGGTATTATGAAAATCAATGAAAAATCTAAACGAGCCTTGGATCTTACAAAGGATGCAATTAGTTTGAATGCAGCTAATTATACAGTCTGGCAATATAGGTATTATACTGTGTGTGATTTTTTTTTAATACATTATGAGAAATCTTTTTTTTATATATAGGAGAGATATTTTAAAAGAAACGAATAGCGATTTATTGGAAGAGTTAACATATATAGTCAAAGTAATTCATGATAATCAAAAGAATTATCAAGTATGGCATCACAGACGAGTAATTGTTGAATGGCTGAAGGATCCAAGTCAAGAACTTCATTTTACTGAAGGAATTTTAGCTTTGGATGCTAAGAATTATCATGCATGGCAGCATAGGCAATGGGCTATTAAAACTTTCAAGTTAGTATTTTTATTTTGTTAGTTAATAGTGATATTAAGAATAATGTTTGAATTTAAGCCTATATGCTGGTGAATTAGAATATGTTGATACATTATTAACAGATGATATCCGAAATAATTCTGCTTGGAATCAGAGATACTTTATAATAAACAATACAACTGGTTTTACTGAAGATATGGTTGCGAAAGAAGTGGCATATACACTAGGAAAAATTGAGATAGCAAAAGAAAATGAAAGTGCATGGAATTATCTTCGTGGGTAAGATATATTCTCAGTATTTTATGGCATATTTTATTTATGTTTATATTAAATTTATAGTTTACTTCTTCATGACAAGGGTGGTCTTAGTAAAAATAAAAATGTTACTGACTTCTGTGAAGAATTATATAATGGCGGCGATCGTTCACCATTCCTCTTGGCATTGATAGTTGACATGTGTGATGAACAGATTTCCTTAGGTGGTGGAGATTCTCGATATTCACTTGATCGTGCTAAAGAACTTTGTCATGAATTGGCATCAAATTATGATGTAATTCGATGTAAGTATTGGGAATACATGGCATCAACTATTGAAAAGAAAGCCTCTGGCGATACAAGCGAACCAGGCACATCTTCAAACACGAACTAAACAAACCGCCTTCAAAGGAAATTTTAATATAAATCATTCCTACATAATCGGACGATATGTTTTCTGCATTTAAACAATTCTATATATGAAAAATTGTATGTTAATTATATTGTTTATAGAAAATGTTTTCAAAGTTTATTGATGTGCATTCAGTTAAAACATAACGAACTGCCAATGAATTTGCTTCTTAATGTAATGTGATGTAGATTTTAATTAGAACTAATAAATCGGTAATTATTAGTTTACATTATCTTGTAGTTGGTATTATTTTTACATTATTTTATTCTTTTTGCAGCAACCTTTTAAATCTGTTTAACATATAGAAATTTTTAAGAAGAAACTTAAATTTTAATTTATATTATTTTTGTTTGTAGCACAGTGAAGTTAGCTGGGTCTCTCACTATCATCCTTATCACCTTATCTTATTTGTTGTGGATCCAGGCCTAAAATTAATAATTCTAAGTTGGTATTATTTTCAAATTATTTTATTCTTTTTGCATCAACCGTTTAGATCTGTTTAACTTGTAAAAATTATTATAAAGGTTGGTTGAGACCTTTACTATGTGGTAATCATACCTAAGTTTTTTACCACAAGTAGTTATTGATATAAATTTTACTAAATCATATACATATCAATACAAACTAAAGTTCATGACTCGAGTTTCGACTTTTAAAGACCATTGTCAAGTGAGAACAAACTAAAGAAGAAATACATTTATATAGAAAAGTTAAAATAGAAATTGAAGTAAGGGAAACATAAATCGTATTACTGTTGGTCTAGAGAGGTTTAAAAAGTGGTGATTTATATAGTGGTAAGTCCTTTTGGTCATTCAACGGATTAACAAGAGGATTACATTGTTTTTTGTGAATCTCGGCGGCTTCTAACAGACTTAGCTTAGTGCCTTTTGTACAGTTGTATAACATTTTAATTTAATTAATTTCGGGGAAGGTATGATTAGAATTTATAATATGATTTGAAAATGAACTTGCATTGTGATTTAGTCTAAATGATTTAAAATGTTCTGTATATCATGTTTCAAAACTTAGTCCAGTTTGCCGAACATATTATACTATTGCGTTTGGAACATGAGATTTTATAAACACCAGATTTCCTGTTAAGACAGATTGATTTTAATACTAAAGTCAATACAATTATATTTTAAAAAAATTGTATTTTTCTACTACGAAATTAGAACTGGTTCTAATTGGTTGGATGAAATTTTACTAAATAATTGACAGATAAATCCATCAATCTATGTTTATGTTGCATAGAAACGATAGATTGTAAAATTAAATTTGTAAATAATGAGCTCATAACAGTTGTCTGACATTGTACTGAAATCAGTCTTGTATCAGCCAGTTCTTAGAGTACAATAATATAATATAATAAATATAAATAATAATATTAGCAAATCACATCTTCTATTAATTCTAGATTCAAGAACACGGGATGTATTGATGGGTACTTTTGTTCAATGCTAGTTCAGTACAAAATATCCTCAATTTTAGTGAAATTAAAATACAAATACAATCGATTCTTCTTGTAGGACTCAAGTTTTTACCGAAATATGAGAAGTTTTACAAAGATACAAGAATAAATGTTTTTTGTACAATTTAACAAACTCTTGCAAAGAGGATGTTAATTCAGGAAATATTAAATATTTGTACTCATAATAAAACTGATTAAAAAATAACAATTTAAAAAGAAAATGAAATTATTGTAAAACAAAAACTTATTTATGCAAGAATGTATTGACAGCAGTCTCAGTATTTTTTATTTGTAGGATTACAATTATACAAAATCAGCTTTATATATTTATTTCTTTAATTAGGCAATAAAGTAGCAGGTTTAATGCATCATTAAATCTGCTTTATTATCGTGTTGAACATATTATTTTTTCGTGGATTGTTTACAATACATTAACTTGTTATGTGATGATTTTCAATATTTTTAATTTTATCAACATATTGTAGGTAGTCATGTAAAACTAAAATTGATTACTGTAATAAATATTGTGATATCCATATTATTTTGCCTGTATGTGTTAAATTCATTTTTGATCATGGACTTAAGTGACATGTAGTGAATATTTAAATCTGGTGGGATGTGAACTCATCTAGTTAGCAAATTAAAGTTTGGTGTGCTGTGAAGTGTCATCTGATTGGCATATTACTATAAGACTGGTCACAAAGGATTTTAATGTCTAATCAGTAAAACTGACATTTTAGTCTACCGCTTTGTTGCAAAAAAAGGCATTGTAAATTTCCATGTGTGAAATAACAATATGTAGTAGTATTTGTTTATTTCGAAAAATGTAATTGGAACATTTTCAAACAATGTAAATTTTAGACCAGGTAGTTCTAAAGTTATTGCTCTTATACAGGGTTAGTCAGAATTTCAAAATAATTTTAAAATAAAAGTTTTTTGGTTTTAAGCAACCTCATTCATTTTAATGTGGAAATAACTTTTTTTTTCAAATAGTTAACCAAACGGATAAAAAGAGTAATAACATTCAAAACAATTATTAAAAAATGTAAAAATATACAGGTGTTCTATTTAAAAAATCCAAATTTTTATAATACATTAAACACCCTGTATATTTTTGCATTTTTAATTTTTAAAACTAATCTTAAAACAAATTTTTAAAATATACAGGGTGTTTATTTTATTATGAAAATTTAGATTTTTTAAATAGTATATTTTTACATTTTGTAATGATTTAATGATTGTTTTGTTAATAGTTTTTAATGTTATTGCTTTTTTAACCGTTTGGTAAAATAAATGTGTATGTGGGAAAATGTTCTTTATTTGAAGTTCAGGAGGTTGCTTATAACTCAAAAATTGTGCATTTTATAAAAAAATATTTTTACAAAAAATACTCAGAATTAATCTTAGAATAAAAAAATGTAAAAATATACAGGGTATTCCATTTAAAAAAAAAGTTTTTCAAATTTCCACAATAAAATAAACTCCCTGTATATTAAAAATATTTTTCTAAATTCATTTGTTTAAAACCAAACTTTGAAGTTTTTAACGGTTAGAGAACCCTGTATAACATTTCAGGGCGCCCTGAGTTTTAACTTAAGAGCAATGGGACTTTGGCGGTGCATATTCAGCAATATGACTTATATTGTTATTTCATTTATTTAGAAAAACGGACGTTTCGGACAATAACTTGTCCTTCCTCAGCGCTGTTGAATACTCCCATATAGTGTTCAGAAAGATATAGGATTTTTACGACATCGGCTTAAATTATCTCTAGGGATCATTTCATTACCGTTCGCCGGGGGGCCAATTATATTTGTATTATCTACCTGGAAGTTATTCAAGGGTGAAAAGGGTATTGTATATCTATAATAAAAGAAAACATTGAAAATAACAATTAAATAAGTTATTTATTAATAATAATAATAATTTATTGGTATTTTTTTATACCACATCACATAATATTTTATGACACTAATTGTTAAAAAAAAATAATATTGGAACTCTATACAACCTGTAAAGCTTCAAATACAATTTAGATTTTTATTCTTACTAAGCGATTTATGTGATTTCTAATTTATTATTGTAGAGAGATTAGTTTCTTTTTGTGCTATAGTGTTTTTTTTAACTGTTATGATTTCAACAAAGAAAGATAATACATACTGTTATATGAACATTTTTTTATGAAATTAAATCTACTGCCAAAGTTTGTAAAAAGGCCAATGAGTCAAACTGGTTTTAGTCATTTTTATTTAGAGATGGAAATAAAATTGTTTGATAATATGAGATAAAGTAAAAATTTTGTAAAATAAACTTAAATTCATTTCCTACCTCTTTATTATAGTCTAGGAGCCAGCGAATCAATTATATTGTTTTTATCAAGTTTCACAAATTGTTCAATACAGTCAATCATATTTAACCTACAAGAATCCAAATTCTTTCTAACTGCTACCAAGACTCTTCCATCTTTAGTCTTGTTATTGGTTAAAGTTGAGATCATGCGATATATATTATCATAAAAACTTAATTTTCCATCAGATACACATCTAGCCATCCTGCGGCAAAAAGGAAAAAAAACTAAATGCATAAAGAGTCTGGCAGCCAAAATATTAAACACTCGGAAAAAGAAACGTTTAATTGCGGAAGAAGTTATACAAGTAAATCATTTTTAAAAGTATCACTTTCAGTTACTTACCTTGTTGCCAAAATACAGTGCATATAATCTAACAGCGTAACCAGTTTCAGTGAAAAGGTAAGTGGTGTGATAAGAATTTTATTTGTATTATGATATAAATTGTACTATTAAAAAGAATATGGTTCGTCAAAACGACAGTGCTTCTAAAGCCGAGAATAGCGTTCAAATCAAGGTAAGGAGACAAAGATAACGTTTAAGGAAACGATGTTGTTAGAGGCAACTGATTTTATCATTTAAATAAATGTTTATATAATAATTTCGAAATAATAATAAAGCAAATTATTTTTTAATCTTTTTTGTGCAGAAATCTTATGAAAATATGCGGTATAATAACTAGATATCTGCAACCCAGCAACGCTGAGATTTGATTGTACAATAGTGAACTTTATAAGCAAAAAGATAGTCCGCTAAGTTCTTCGCAGTTCTTAAGTGTAAAAAAAGATTAACATGCGCGTATTAAACAAAAAGTTAGTATTTATTTTTAACAAAACTACTACTAAATTTAATAGAGATACTAAACAAATAAATAAAAGTAATAATAACTTGCCAGGAAATATGTGGCATAAGCCACGTCTTTTACGACCAAAAGGCAAAACTGCCAGTAGATTCTTTGCATAAGAAGTTGCCTAGTAATTTTATGACAATTATTCAAAAGTTTTTGCAATTCTTTTTATAAAATACAGGCTACATTTTTGTAAATTTGGTTTTAATTGAGATATATGTTACTGACGTTAGTTTTCTTATAGTTCAATTATTATAAAGCAACCAAAAAATAAGATAAGTCTATAGAAAATAAAAACTTTCAAAAATAAATTTAAAACCATGCAGCGCATAACCTGGTTAGTAGTAGTGTAGTTGTTTGTTAGAGCTACAAAGCTGACTTTGCAAATTTTCATATGCGACGCATCAGCAGACTCCAACCTGAACTGCAATGGAGATAAAAAATGTACTGGTGTTACCGCAAGACATTTTGAAAAAGATTGGTAGAAGCTGGTAAAAAAGCCATTAGACTAGCAGTTGGACCAAAGTTCAATAAAGCACTCTTCACCGATGTATCCAAGTTTAACCTACATTTACCGGAACTTTTAAGTCTCGTCTAAGTTATGTTAGTTGGTTCAGTTATGAGATGAAGATTATTGTATTTATTGAAGGACGTTCTTTGACAGCACAACGATGTGATAGCTCAGTTATAGAGCGTTAGCGTAGCAAGCTAACAGTCCGTGGTTCGATCCCCGAAATATGACTAAATAATAACTTGCTCTTTATCCACCGGGGTGATTCGAAAGTCACCTAATAAGCCGTTGATCCCATCAACCTCCTCAAACAAGTCGTAAGACTTCTAGGGCGATGTAAAATAGCTGTAAAACGCAAAATAATAATAAAATATGTTGCAGATTTTGTAGTGCCACGCACTCCATTTATCAAAGATGACTTTGCCCTGATGCAAGATAACGCAAAACCGCATTCAGCGAGGTACGTCTTTGAATACTAATGAACTCCCGAAGCCAATCCTATAGAAAATCCTTAGGACATGTTGGATAGACTTGTTAGAAATCGCGTTATTATGCTAAGCACAATAAATGATCTTCGTACGGTTCTCATGGAAGAATGGGTTTCCAGAATCATTTTTGACTTGTTATAAATGGCAGTATGCAGGCAGTTGTTTATTCTAGAGAAGGTAATACGAACACTTATATACGTTGTATTGAATATTGTTCCTAAGTAAGGAGAGAAGGATCTGAAACTACACCATCCCTTCTAATTCAAAGACGAGCTATTTGGACCAAACACAAAATATAAGATATATTGCCATATTTGCCATCTAAACGAATATTGACTTGTAGTACAAGCCTTGATAGGAATTCTAACAAATTCACCGACAGTTCAGAGATGTAAGACTAAACTTTTTTTTAATCGGACTATCGACACACGGAATGGCAATACATTAAAGCTAGACCTACAGTTTTAAGTTGATTTTGAACTACTGGAGAGATTATTAATCTACTCCGGACCAGAAAAGGGTCTTAGTCATGAAACCCCACGCCGACATGTAAATACTGCACTCCAATTTTAAGCATTCTTACCAACTGATCCAATACAACACTCTTAAAGGCACGCAAAAAAGATTTTATTGTGCTGTTGCTAGAGTGGACAGTAGCCGGAATTGTCCACTACGAGTTTATGTAAACTGGTCAAACTATCACTGTTGTGTTCTATTGTGAACAGTTTCAACAAGTACAAGCAGTTCTAATCTAGAAAGAGCCTTTGATCAGTCAAAAGAAGATGTCATTCTCATAGAATAATGCCAGACCTCATATCGCACATGTGACTCAAGAAAAATATTTCTGAACTTGGCTAGGAAACGTTACTATGCCCTTCATATTCTCTTGACATTTCACCAATTGATTACCATTTTTTAGTCACTTTTTTAAATCAAAACCTGCGCATTTCTACAATAACAAAATACAAAAATTGAAGCTACGTTAACAAAAGATTTTAAAAGATTTATTTAGTGTTATGGTAATTATTTCAATTAATAGTAGTGTATTACCAATTTCTAATGTTCGTAATTATTTTTTGGTTGTATTTTCGAACTCCGCATAAACTTCACTTTTCAGAGATTTGTGTTAATTGCATGGCAAACAAAGATAATCATATGAAATTAAGTTTGCAATCAACAAATGGCCTCAAAATCCATGGGAATATTAATTACATGGGTACATTCTTAAACAGAATCTTTTTAATTGTGGTAGATGCCCACACAAAATGGCTCGTTTTTCAGAAATGTCGATAACTTTAAAATCAACAATACAATTCCTTAGATCGTTGTTTGCGCGATTTTGTATCTGCATAACTTTAGAATCAGATAACGCTACAGCATATAAGTTGTTGAATTTCATACTTTTAAAGACTAATGGGATTCAACATTTATGTCACGCACAAAATTGTTTGATAGAGAAATTGATTTATGCAGTAAAAAGAATTTATTTTAAATTAAATAAGTAATAGGAATTCTATTAGAAGACCTAAGTTTTTTTTTTTAAGGACGTAGTGAGGTGTTGGCCTCAACAAGTGGCCCTTGAAATAAACTATCGCATGGCAATACCTTTTGGTTTTCTTTTCTGCGTAAGTCCTTCTGTTAATTTGTCCTAGTCTGCTGCGGCAACACATGCTGTCCCCGGCCCATCTTTCCCTATACTTATTTTTCTGCCCTACTTCCTACATTGGCATTTTCCTCTCTTTTCTCCCATTCTTGTGTTATTCGGCCTAGATATTTGCATTGTCCTTAGGTATCTTCTTAGTTATTCTATATCTTTATTAACTTCTCCCTTGTAGTATCCTCTTTCTTTCATAAATATTTTGCGCAGCTCCATTAAGTGCATCCCTACATTTGCCAGTTTAACTTCTAGTGAGATTCTTGAATTTTTATTTGGGATTAGTTCTTCGTGTCCCCTGGTTGCCAGATATACTCTGACCATTTCGAAAGTTGCATTTTCTGTCAACCTTGAGATGGCGTATCTTTCGTTTAGAAATTATTTAGTCAATTCCGTCAACTTATTTTCCCTGAGCAGTTTTCTCCTTTTCCTTTTTATTTTTGCAATTTTTGTTGGTACTAGGGTTTCAGTATATGTTCTTCTCTTGTCTTTCTGTTCATCTTCCATGGCATGGCAGGCATAGTTGTTTTGACCTTTGTTTCTTTCCTCTTTATTTTTTCCATATTCTTTTGCTTCCATTTAGCTTCTCGCTCTTTCTTCCTTTGTCTTCTGTGGCTTTTAATTTGAGTGCTTTTTTCCATTTTGGTTTACCTAAATCTCAAAGCTTCAAACTCCTCTGTGTTTTTTTTCAGTACTGTCGTTGCGTAGTTTCTTAGTGCTTTCCATTTGTTTTCGTCACTCAGGCATATTTTAATGATTGTAGATTTGTCTACTTTGTTTTCTAATACCTTTTCTAGCGTTTTCCTATCTTCCTTCCACGCTATGCACTCTACTAGCGTATGTTCTGCGTCGTCATGCGTGTCTTCTAGACAAAATATACATTTTTCCTCTTTCTCCATCTTATATATTTTTTGTAAGTACTTTCCAAAGGCTCCATGTCCGTTAAGTAGATGTGTTGTATAGTAACACGTCTCCGGTTTTTTCTTTCCCTATTCTTATATTTCTGGTATTAGTTCCTTTGTCCATTCTCCTTTTTCTCCTTCTTTCCACTGTCTTTGCCATCTTTCCATTATATTCTCTCTTGCTTGTCTCTTCGCTTACTAGTTCTTTCATTTACCATTTTCTTTATACCTAATCTTTCTTCCACCATCAAATCTGCGGATTGTGTCGCCGAAATTACTTCTAGTGCCTCCTGCGACACTGTCCTGTAAGCCCTGCAGATCCTTAACAAACTTGCTCCTCTTACTTCTTTTCTGTTTTTTTTTGTCTTCAAAGCTTCTTTCTCCCAATGTTTCTGCGGCATACAATAGTTTACTTTTAGCCGCAGTTGCTATTAGCCTTTTTGCCCCTTCTCCTGGTCTTCCCTTGTTCGGCATAAGCCTACTAAGCATTTTTTAGTTCTTCTTCAGTTTCAATGGAATCTTCTCCCCTTCTTCGTCTTTTGACTCTTTTTGCTGTTTGTATCGCTTTCTTCCTGCTTTCCTTGACTTGACCACCAGTATGGTCTTCTTTTTCTTCCTTCTCTGTATCTGGGAATTGATTCGTCCGGTGCTTTCTTCAATTTTTCCAAGTACCTTTTGCATCTTTCCTCTAAGTTCTCGTCTTCAGTCACTTCCTCTGCTTTCATAGCTCTATTTATCCTTTCTCTATCCATCCTTCTTATGTTCCATTTTCCTTCTCTTTTGTCTTCCTTTTCCGTTTGTGCTGTATTGTATGTACTTATGTAAACTCAGTGAATCTTCTTCTACCTACGCCTACCTACGTAAAATGTATCTTCTAACTCTAGTTTATTTTACAACTATTAATAATTTAAAAATGATGATGTGACCGCACATAATCGAACAAGAAAGATTGTTGAAAGAGTTTTTGGTGTATGAAAAAGATTAGTTCCATGTTTGGAAAATTGGAAACTTTAACATTAAAGGGTTTCTGATTTGGCAATGTCAAAACATCAGTCAAGGTTTATATTTTTATGATGGTGAAGTTTACAAGGCTGTGGAGCACTTACTCCAATATTTGGTTGTAATAATTGTCCTACCAGATAGACTGTGCATGCTATAGTAAATAAATTTGAGTCAACATTTTTACTATTAAATGGCTTTGTGCCAATAACACAACGAACCAGTCAAAGCCCGTAAGTGCTTCAGTTTAAAATGAGAGAAATCAGTCAATTTCACGCCGTTCACAAGAATTGTGACAAATTTTGCCTAAAGACCTTTGTTTACACCCTTACAAGATTAAATTAACTTAAGAACTAAAGCTTCTTGATCATTTTGGAAAAGTTTGAAAAAAATCCTGAATTTAATCAAAAAATTATATTTAGTAATGAAGTTTATTTTTGGCTTAATAGCTTTATCAATAAACAAAATATGCGTTATTGGACAGTAACAAACCCAAATGTGCTGCAAAATGTTTCATGCCAGAGGTGTGGTTGGACCGCATTTTTTTGTGGATAAAAATAATTGCCATGTTACGATCAAAAAAAGTTAGCAATCGTGCCATGTTGCAAGATTATTTTTGGCGTATTGTCAATCAACTGATCAATTTTTTCCTGCAATATATCATTACAAGCTTTCTGAATCCGTACCCAAAGATGCTGCAAGTTGTTTGTTTGGTGTGGTAAATTAGTCAACTTTCTACCGATCATATCCCATACATGCTCAATAGGTGATAAATCTGGCAACTAAGCAAACTTATTGCATAAATCGTGTTGTAATTCTTGCCGTATAAGTGCGTGCGTTACTAAAATGAAATTTTTGAATCCCCGAAAAAATATAAATTCAACAGGCTCCAGCACATTGGCAATGTAACTGGCTGCGTTTAAGTTACTATCAATAAAGGTTAAGAGTGATCTGATACCATATCATCATCACTACTTGTGTGATGGTTGTGTTGCGTTCCCAAAAAATGTTGATTTATGTGTTCTTTGCACATACGACTGACTCTCCTACGACCGTCGTGGGCCCACAAACAAAATTGAGGCTTGCCCTAAACACAATTTGAGACCATTCTTGAGCACAATTTGCTCTTTCGTTGCTTCATTCTAGTGTGCGGGTAGGGTGAAATTTTATCCAGCAATAAACAAATGAAATTGACATTCTTTCTTGTGCACCTTCAATCCAATCTATTGCAATTTAGCAAGTTGTTGAAAATCTGTGTCTTGTGGCCAAAAGTCTCAAAGAGAATTCATTATGGCCTGTTATTACCCAGGGACGTCCAGATTCAGGGCGGTGTTGTTGAATCCCTTTATTGGATCATCTAGATATCTTACCACCGTTGCAATATCACGAATTTAGTTGTCTATAATTTGCAGGCAAAGCAAACAAAGTGAACAAACTAATAAAAAAATGACAGTTATTACACACCAATACCTTGTTTAAATACCAAATTAATTCTAAGTGACAACAAAGAAATTACATAAAACAAACAAAAAGAAGATGAATAGATTTATTTAAGTTTTAATCATTTGTTTGTTTTATCAAAATAGACATTTTATGGTTTTTTTTAAATAAAAGTTAGTATATTTGAGTTTGTGAAAAACTGCACTCTGGCAACTAGGTGATTCAACTCCAGAAACTATATTAACGTGTGAGATTCAAAAAGTTGCATTTTTTTGGTCCCACTCTCGCATCTTTATCAACAAGTTTTGGACTAAAAAACGCAACATCTCAAAACTGGCTTTAGATATTTGTGAAAATCTTTACTGAAGGTAGTGAATTTAATTTCAAATTTTATAGCAGATAAAAATTAGGCAGTCGATTTTGTTTTGGAGATATAGCTATCTTCCCGGAAATAAGACTTTTGCAATTTAAAAAGTAGTTGGATTTAACTTTTTTAACACCAAGTCAATTTTAACGAGACAAGCATCATTCGCGATAGACACACAAGTACTTTAACGGATACATCAATTTTAATGTGCAGACTCTTGACCAGTGAGAGTTGCTGGAAATTTAAAAGTGTATTTTTAATTAATTCATCGTTCCGGATACAGTGGTTGAGCAACTTTTGGTTTTTAACATTTTCTTAAAAACCCTTGCCTCCTAATTAGTAAAATATTTTATTCTTTTATTTTAGAAACTACTTATCCCTTTCACCACCAGAACTACAAGAATTTTGACAAAAATATTTGCTTTATCATACAAAAAAAAACATTTTTAAATTGTTAGAAAAATGCAAATGTTCAACCTATATCATATATCGGCGACAAATCAGATTTTTCAAATTATAGATCAATATACTAATTTTCACATTGCCAAGTTTTTAGAACAAAATAACTTTATCTCGGATACTCAATATGGGTTTTAACCAAAATGTTCGACAATAGACTTACTGACTTATATTAGTCACAAATAGAATGTTACTTTAGACAAACATGAAAAAATTTTGCACTTGCTCTAGACATTTCCAAAACATTTGATAGGGTATGGTATCCTAATCTTATCCATAAGCTCCATTGTATAAGTCTTGATCACAAATCTGGAAATCTTATCAATCATAAATGCTTGTGTTCCTCAAGGTTCTGCTCTTTCGCCAACTACAACTTTTTTAAATAACTAAAAATTCTATTTATAGTCTTAGCACTTTTTATAGTTAATACTTTCCAAAGACCATTTCCACAAATATGATAGATCGTCTTAAATTTTCTAGGTTAAAATCTGTAGCATCTATAAACAAAGACCTCAAAACAATATCTGAATGGGGCACACCCAACTTGGTCAATTTTAATTAAAAAAAAACTGAACTTCTTACTGTTTCAAAATCAAAATCCGAAGTATCATCAGTACCAAATATTAAACTAAACAAAGAATCCATATCTAAATCTTTTTCAATTTGTCCTTTTGGGGTACAATGAAACATAATCTTCTCTAGAATGGCCATGTTCTATGATTTTTTAATAGATGTACACAGTTTTTTACTTCTGTTCGACTTTTGCATATATAAAACTTATATTAGTCCTTGAATTAAATATTCTTTTTAAGAATAGAAAGGAGCATCCGAAACTATATTATCTCTTTTAAACTTTATTCAAAAACGACTTATTTCCATCATTGCTGATCCAAAATTGATCAACGACTTAGATACTATACAATAAAGGCAAAATGTTGCAGATCTTTTTATTTTCTATAGATAATTTTTTCTGAACTTACAAGACATATTGCTATCTAAACAAATAATTACTTGTAGTACAAGGTCTGCTAGGAATTTTAACAAATTGTTACTGACAGATTAGTAATGTAAGACCAAAACATTTAAGAAAAATTTATTTCCCGAGATTCGTAAGCCGCAAATATTCAAGGTCAATGTTTGCTTAAATCTAGTCTTTATTGTAATAATTTCATCAAGTATGGTTTTACTTGTAACCGAGATTACAATTTTCTAAAAAAAAATGTTGTTTTCCGGCTTTGGTTATTGCTTTAAATACACTTCTGCTAAGTTCTATTCTAGTTAATGCAGTATAACTAATAATTTTTGTTTTGTTTAATCATGTCTGCACATATGTGGTAAATATAAAATACAAATTAATTTAAAAAAATAATCACTAGCCTATAAATATTTGATAACACTGATATAAATAGTATTTAATGAAATTTTGGTCAAATCACTACGGAAACCAAGAACAGATTAACAGAATTAAATAGATTTATCAGTCCTAATAAGTGTATAAATATTCGTTACACTTTTTTAATTTATTTAGTGTTTGTTAATCAAAGTCTTGCTGAACTTAGTTGGTGCTACATATAATAAACAAGTAAGTTTTTAAAAATTATTTAAATTGTTTATTTTATAATCATATATCACAATTTACTTACACGTTATAGCAGTAACTAAGTAGTAGTAGGATATAAAATAATTTTCACATTCCTTACTGCTGTGCAGAAGCTACATCTGTAATAATTATCATTAGTTCTTAGCATTTGAATATCATTAAAATTTAATTTAATAAAAAAATTTAAAAAAATTCTGTTTGCACTTATTCAAATCAATTTTTATGATTTTTAAATTATGATTAAAATTAAATCAAATTTAATTTAAATCAAAAAAGTTGTATAACTTTTTTAATTCCTGATAAAAATTAATAAAGTGCAAATATAACTTTTTATTAAATTAATAAAATTCAGAAAATCAACAAAGTTGCAAATACCTCGTATGTGCAAATATAATCATTTTATTGAGTATGGCAAATAATTTGAATTAAATCAAGAAAGAAACAAAATTTGGTACACACATAACTTATAAAAATGCATTTTTTTTCTTTAATTAATAAAATGACAGAAACTTTTGAATTAAACGTAAATAAAATTAAGTCGTTATTTTAAAATATGTTTGTTGTTTGTGGATGTAGCCACCTTGTTTATTCATTTATTCACTTATTTACGATTAACCTTCTTTTGTGGTTTGGAAAGTATACTTCCTTGTCTGACTCGGCAAGTTTGATCAGATTAGAGTTAACCGCAAGATTTACAAAGTATTTTTCTGCTAAAGCTTCGATGTGTTGACGCAACGGTGGGATGCCAAGGTAGTTATGAATTTTTTTGTTTCTAACGTACCATGGGGCTCCGACAACCCAACGCAAAGTTAATAGTGTTAATAATAATAACAATAATAATAAATCAACATAATTCAAACATTTAACAAAATAAAGTTAGAATACAAAAGAATAGAACCTTGTCTTAGGCCATACATTCCTAAACTAAAATCAACCCTTGTGAGCAGACTAATAATAGCAACAGTGAATAAGATACTCGAAAATCACATTATACATAGTAGAAATATAAATGTTACCTATCACTTAGTATACTGTGCTGCCAAAACTATAACTAGTACGTACAGTTCTTAAAAAACATCATAATTGTAATACTACTACTAACGGGAATTCTGCAAGCTTATATAAATGGAAGCTCAGTATCAAAAAAACTAAAACGGAAAGTAAGCAATATTGCTCGTCAAAACAAAATCAAACCCAATAAGTATGACTACCAACAAAAACTTGAAAAACATCTAGATTTTCTCAAACAGAAAATTAGAATGCTAGGAGCTAGAATTAGAAGTTACCATAAAATAAAGTGTTTTCTAATAACGAAAAATTATTCTACAGAAAACTTGAAAATAACACCAATAATCCTACAGAAAACCTTACCGTAGATCACATAGTAAATATTTGGAGTAAATCAGAAACATATAACGACAAAGCTTACTGGATCGTAGAAGAAGAAAATAGAACAGAACACATACAAAACATGAAACTTGGAAATATTAGTACAGAAGACATCCAAAAAAATGGGTGATTGAAAAAGTGCTGGCAAGACAAACTTCAAAACTTTTGGTAAAAAACTCTTACTAGTTGCCATGTAAAACTTGCTACGCAGTAAGTAAACTTATTGAAGATCCGTCGACAATACCCACTTTGTTTTCCTGTTACTCTTGTCTCATATATTTTCATGGTGTTTCTTTCTTCACTCATTCTTCTAATATGTTCATACCATCTCATTTTGCTTTCCGTTATTTTTTCTTGAATTGGTTTTATTTGTAAATTCATCCTGTATGTCTCGTTCCTTATTTTGTCTTTTCTTGTTTTGTTTTCGATCTTCCTTTCGATCTTCTTCAAATATCATCTCTATTGCATTTATTCTTTCTATTTGTTTTCTTGTCATGGTCCATGTTTCGCTACTATATGTTAATGTTGGCCTAACTACTTTTTTAACTATTTCTATTTTTGTAGTTTTTGTTATTTTTGCTGTTTTTTCTATTTTGTCATCTATCTCTTTGTTTAATTTTCCGTTGCTTTGTATTATTGTTCCTAGGTATCTGTATTTTTCAACCTGTTCTATTATTCTTCCTTTTATTTTTATTTCGGGATTTAGTTTTTCTCTCGCTATTATCATAGTTTTTGTTTTTTCATAGTTTATTTTCATGTATATTTTCTTTAGTTGCTCCTCTATTATTTCCATGTGTGTTGTAGCTCTTCTTCTGTCTCTGCAATCACTGCTATATCATCTACAAATAGTAGTTCTGCTGTACTTATTACACTTCAAAATAGATTTCATTGCTCTATTTTGTAGCACGTTAAGTTTCTTTTTTTGTGTTTCATTTAACATGTATAAAATTGTTATGCAGTATTGATAGTAAAGCCTTACAATAGTATTATAAACGAAAATTCTGCTATGCATTGATATATCACTTGATATTCTCCTCTGAAAACCAATTTTTTTACTTAGTTTTTTTACTAGTTCTTCTTCAAAATACCTATCAAATTTTAATTTACTATCAATTATAATGCCTAAGTATTTGATTTCCGTAACCCATTTACTTTTATCGTTGTTTATGACTAAGTTAGATTGAAAATAAAATTGGTTTTTTAAACCAAGAACCACTCCTTTTGATTTTAATACGTTTAGACAAACGATATTATTAGCTAACCACTGTATTTATCGTTGTTTATGACTAAGTTAGATTGAAAATAAAATTGGTTTTTTAAACCAAGAACCACTCTTTTTGATTTTAATACGTTTAGACAAACGATATTATTAGCTAACCACTTTGACAATGCTTCAAGACCTACATTAATGTTTGGAATTATATCATTAATAACATCCCCAGAGAGATATAACAATGTGTCATCAGCAAATAATTGATAATACTGCATATGTCGTTTATAATAATAATAATAATATTTATTTAAAGTTATACAAACATTTTACAAGACTTAAAACTATACTTAAAATTACACTTACACTAATTAACACATTAAAACAAGTGTTATGCATTTATATCACGACGATCATTAATCTTAAAACAATTTAAAGATGATGCTAAGTTAAGACTGTCACAGTATCTGTTTACAATATTACAAATTCTTACAAGCGGACTATATAAAAGATGTTCGACGAAACGGAACGTGTAAAAGTAAAGAATAACGTGTTCTACAACTTGGTACGTTTAAAAAAAAGCATTCAAGACAATCGAATAAGTTGATCAAATTATTTAAAATTTTAAAAACAAAACATATATCATAATATTCTCGCCTTTTTAATAGACTTACTAAGTTGACGTTAACTTTGTATTTATATACTTCAGAAATTTACGTTATACAGACTCAAGCCTATTTACAAAACCTTCAAAGTATAGTGACCATATCACACAGTAATACTCCAAAATGGAGCAAACTAATGTAATGAATAACACGATTAGACTCTGTATGTTTGTAAAATCCTTTGTGATACGTTTAATAACCAAGCATCTTATGTGCTTCAGAAATAACAATTTCTATATGGTAAAAAAAGACAACTTTTTGTCAAAATAAAAGCTAAGATCTCGAACAGTGTCTACATAGACTAGTTTAATTTTGGCTAAATCATAATCAAATCTGTAATTATATAGTTTTTTTACTAAACAGCATTACATGATACTTATCAACATTAAGAATCATATCATTATTAATGCACCAACTGTTAATTGTATTGAGATCTGATTGGAGAATTTTGGAATCATTGAGCGACAAAATTTGTCTAAATAATTTAACGTCATTTGCAAATAATAGTATTGGGGACCTCAAACCAATATAAGTAGTGCACCAAGGAGAGTTCTGCGCCAAAATCCCATAAGGTTTACATGGGGGGTCTAAATTCACTTTACTTCCGGTCTAGCAGCTCAACTCGGCATGTGATCCACCAGTCTGCAATGTGTCGCCACCGTCGCTGGTGTTGGCGGGAAGAATTAGGGCGGGGTGTGGCCCGACGAGGTGTCGTGACGAGGGGGCGGCGGGGCTTATCAGTTGCTTATCAGTTGTTATCAGTGACATCCGGTATACGCACTCTCTTTTTATACCTCCATAAGAGCCCCTTGTGTGAGAGTGAGAACCAGAAATCGGAAATGGAAGGATGGAAAATATGAGAGGGGGAAATTCCAATGTTTTGTCTCAAGTGTGCGAGTGCAACGCGCGATACCAGCAGCCACCTAGCGGCAGCAAGCGAACGAGCATATATACAGGGTGGTCGAAAGACTTTGTATATACAGGGTGTGTCAAAAATAAATCCAAGATGGCGACCGGAAGTGACAATCTTTACCACAAAATCAAAAATGGCGACCGGAAGTGCGACTTCCGGTGTTGCAAAAAGGGCCTTCATGGTACTCAAATGAAAGCGCCCGTCGCGTACGTCACGAATCTAAAATAAAAACTTGTACTTGACCCGCTCCTAAGCGATAAAAATACAAAAAACCTCCTGGATGGTTTAAAATAAAGAAACAAATGATAACAATATGTTGTTTAAGTGGAGACACTAAATTTAAAAATCAGTTAGTCGTAGATAATGGTGATGTCAAGAACGTCACTCATTAAACGACACCTTTTAAAAAATCGATTGCAAAAACAAAAACAGCAATTAGACTATCGATTGGAAAGTCTATTAAGGCAAATTATAAATGTTAAAAAAATTATTTGTGATTATGAATTGCAAAAGCAACTGTGTGCAAAACTCGACGGTATGCAGCTCCGATGAAATTAGCGAAGTCGAAATAAAATTATTTGAAAATATAAATAAAGCCATTGAATTGTATGATGAATGCAAGTTAACTGGTGAATATGTAAAATATCTGCCTGAAAAATATTTGCGATCGCTATATGGACTAAATTTGGAAAGATTGTGGGACTTCCTGCCTGAAAAATGTAAGAGTGATTTATATTTCCAAATAAGACTTCCTTGTCATAAGCATTACAACCTTCCAACCGATGAGGACCACATAGACGGACCACCTCCGCCCATAAAAAACTGTTTTAGATGCATCGCAGAAAAGTGTATCTGCAAAAAGTGTCAAGATTACCGATCAACTAGAAAAAGTGACAAGAGCACCGAAAATTAATAGCACCGCATTCATACTTTTATCAACTTTGCTTAATGGAACTTTGTTCATCACGAAACCCAAAGATGCCAGACAATGCTACATAACCGCCATCGATAGAGGAATCAATGGTAGTTGGCCTTTGGAGTGGAAAATGATGCACCTCGACAATACCACTCATCCAAGAACGTTCAAAATCAACGCCAGCACGATTCCGGGGGTGTCAAATGTGATGAATGCAACTTTTATGTTCCTCGATAAAAATCGATACGTAATGAACGTATCAAATCATTTAATAATCTCGAATGTTGAAAGTAATAACGCAAATTTAATATTGAGTCTAGAAATAATTTTGACTGTTAAATGTGTAATTATAATTTCATATGTATTTTATAAATTATATAAAAGATATATTAACAATCATTAAATAAAAGAAAATCAAATATATGTTATAACTGTGTTTTATTTCATCATTTCATAACAACATGCATGATAACATATCACCATTTTCAACAGGAAATTATAACATAATCAGAAGTAACAGGATGTAACATCCGCTTTTAACAGAAAAATTGCATCATAATACAAGAATCAACAAGAAAATTCTTATCATCATCATCATACCAATCTTGTGATTCACTATAAGTATGAATCATTAAATCTTTATCAGCGCTGTGATTGGTTGAAATTTGATTCTTAAATTAGTAATAATATGGTGATCATGATGCAAAAACTTCACAGTTAATTCAGTGTTTGTGCAGTTCAGTTCACGATAGTTTAGCTACATTTACAATAGAGTTCATAATGTCTAACCTCAAAAGGAGTTATTCTACACCTTTAAAACGAGAGTACGATGTTAAAAAGCCACATGTAAATCCAATCGAGACCCCAAAAAATTCTATTTTTAAACCTTTCGTTGAGGATATGGAGAGTCGACCGAGAGATCTACAACCTGAATTATTATACGAGTACATCAACCCTGAAGGTACTTACGGTTTAACACGCAAAGATGCAGAAAAATTCTACAACGTGGGGTACGATTTAGATGATGTGTGCATGCAACAGATTAACCTGAAAAGTCTGGAGCCACAAGATATTATTGAACGAAAGTCTTAAATATATTTTTCTCAAGTGAAATTTATTTTTACATCTAATCATTCTTTTCAGATCCCCCAAAGTTCGAAGATCCAGTGGAGGAAGGCATTCGTAGATACGATGATGATGTCAAGCGTGAGATGCAGCTGATTGGAGAGAGCTCTTATGCAATCAATAACTCTAGAACAAAATTTGTGTCCATTGGTCTAAGTCCAGCACTAGGATTTATACCAATTGTCAAAATCCACTGTGGGCATAATGGTACTTTTGGACGCAATGGGGTTTTCTTCACCGCAGAAGAATGGAGTGCATTCTCCAAAATAAATATAACCGAAATTAGAGATGGGGGCACATGGAAGTACTGTGATCACCGCATTTCATATACCTCATACAAACAACTGGATGTTATATTACTCGAGTGTCGGAATTTTAAAATATTAATTTCTTCAATGACATTCAACAACTTAATTAATTTTAAGAATCTTATAAACTTTAAATTAACATTATTAAAATTCTATAAATTTGATTTATATTATAATGTAATTATGGCTAAATGTTTAAAATTAGCTCACGAAGATAACGATTTGTATGGTAAAGTTATCCGTTTATTGAGTGAGAACGATACAAAAGGAGAGCTCGAGTATCTTATGATGGAAACACTGAACATGTTTTACGGTAAAATGTATTATGACTATGAATGTATGAATATAAACTCCTGATGAATTAAATGTTTAAAAAAAAAATCAATCTTATTATTTACTCCTTCACATAAATAAAACAATGTGTGTGGGTTACAATATATATTTATTATTATTATTATTATTAAAACTAAACTAGTATACGATTAAATTATTATAAAACATTATTTTTATCAATCCAACTATTATGAGTCTTATCAAGTCCCAGCCACTTCACGAAAACTTTAGTTCCTTTTTTCTTTATAATTTTTTCCACTAGATATGCATCATTATGCTTAACAAGTTGAATTTCTTCAGCGTAAAATCCTCCTTTGATTGGACTCCCCCTTGAATCTTCCAACAGGTACACAGTAGGATTTGTGATTTTAATTGAAATCACTTTAAATATTTCGGTGGACCAATTCGGTGTGTATCCCTTCGCAAAAACGGTTTTCTCCTTGCTGATTCGCACAAAGTCTCCAATTTTAAATTTTGCGGTCCAGCAATCTTGATGTGTGAATAAACGGTTTTCAACAGCATCGATTCTTTATCTTTAGTGACTTCATTTGGTTTCATACCGATGGTACTATGCTTACGATTGTTGTAATCTTTTGTGATATCAGGTAATACATCAAGCCATTTATATTTGCCTCGTAAACTAAACTCTCTATATAATATTTCTTTAACAGTACGTATCACTCGCTCGGCCATTGCAGCCTTTTTAATAGTAAACGTAGAGTAATGATTAATCGAACGCTTTTTAAGTAAATTTTCAACATGCTTGTTGTAAAACTCTTTACCCAGATCGGTCTGCAAGTTTTTCCGGATCCTACCACCATTAAATATTTTGTCAAATGCACTCTTCACTGACGGTCCGCTTTTATCTTTTAGAGGTTCCGCCCACAAGTATTTGGAGAAGCAATCGATTACAATAAGAATGTGTTTATATCCCTTATTTTCGCGAGAATACAGTATAAAATCAGCCAAATCAGCCTGCCACAGATCATCTAAACCTTTCAAAATGGTTCGTCTTCTAGAGAAATTTATTCGCGCGGGCTTGTGGATTTCAGTAACGATATCTTGTTTTACTTTACTCATTCTTGTTCGAAGAAATCAATTTTTAATGCTCTCTGCTTGAGCTCCCAATAACAAATTCATTTTAATAACAAACTCCCCCCATTTTATTTGAATGTCGCTTCGAATTAGTTTATTTGTCTATTTGCTCTCTAATATCGTGAATTCGATCATTAATGCTGTTAATTTGAACCTTTACACTGTTGTATGTTGTTGTTAAGTTATCACTTATAACTTCAATACGATCATAAACATTCAGTTTGAAGTTTGTATGTGCATTGCTGACCAAGTTCATATTCTGTTCAATTTTATGCAATTCATCCTTAAATGTCAGTAACTTTGATTCAATCATTTCAGGAATGTCTTTAATGCATAATTGAATTTTCTTATCGAGATCCTCATATTTGATAATAATATGATCAAAATCAGATTTATTTTCGGCGTTTAAATTTTCCAAGAGAGTATTGATAGCGTTCTTATCATCATCAGATTTCTTGAGAAGATTTGTAATTTTAGAGTCGAGGTAGTTGGAAATGTTGTGAACGTACAGCTTAGTCGTGACATCAGTATCATCGATAGGAGCATCAACATTTTTCAAACGCTTGTGAGAAATGTCGAAATTTCCGTCAGCATCGCGCTTAAAACCGTTGCCTGGCGGGCCTCTTACACCAGCAAATGATTTATTTTGCGACGAATGACGTCCGAACTTGTCTACACTCATAGTGATATTGAGATTAAAATAAAAATTAATAGATTATATTTGCTTCTCTCAGCTCTTCTTCGATGGAGGCAATCTCGTTAGCGTGAGATGAATTTCCGGCTCTACGTGAAGCGTGTAGCAACCACAAACGTTCTATTAACTCGTTAGGATTATCCCAGTATGTGTATCGAAAGGGCTTATCTTCAACTTCTAATGTTGAATCGAATCCTTTACCTGCGTACGAATTGGCATCTGACACACTCCTGCTGCGATTTGGACGGTGTGTAGTAGTAGTATTAGCAAAGGCCTCTATTATCTCTTCATCCACAGTTTTCTCGTTCACTCTCATTGCTCTCGCTTTTTTACGTTCATCTAACATAGGTTTAACTAACATTTTATATTTTGTTGTACCAATTCCCTGATGTTGCTCTGCAGGATTATGATTTTTAAATAAAGCATTAGTAGCCACTAAAACTTCAAAATAGTCTCTTTTGTCTTGTTCGGTATAATTTTGAGGAGTTTTCTTGAATAATAATTCATACAATCCATCAGTACCTATAAATTTTTTCCCTCTCACATAAAAATCTCCAATCGCATCAATCATTAGCTCTGTGTTTCCAACGATTATCTTGCTGGTATCAATGTCATAATTAACTCCCGTTACCGAAGAGCGATCATAAACAATTTTATCAGCATCTTTGACGTATCCAATAAGTAAAGGCACTAAAACATTAGGATACTGTTCGAGATATTCTCTCAAACCACGTTCAGTAATAGGTTCTGGGTTTTCATTATTTTCAACAACTGTATTATCAATTGTATTATCAACTGTATTATCAACTGTATCATCTGAAGACTCTAACCTACTTTCGTAAGTCTCTTCTTCGGGTTTATAATTTTCCCTCCTAAGTGTGGTTGCATCTGACATACCATCGTAAGAGTTTCTTTCTAAACCTCCTTGTGTTTTATCAAATTGTATCATACTGGGTTCATATTGACTAAAGCTGACCATTTCCTCTGGTTTCGTAGGTGTAGAAGTTCTACCATATCTTCTCTTAGGTCTAATCGGAGTCACTTGTTGTTGCGGTGGTTGCGTAGGAGATTGTTTAATTTGAGGCGTTATATTAAGAACATTTGCAGGACCCGGTGTCAATGTAGAACTCTTTATTAACTCCTTAATTGGTTCAATTAAAAGCTTGTAAGTTTTATTTAAGATTTCATTATCATCGGATTGCTTCAATTTGAGAGCCATTACTTTCTTGCGAATTGCATGCTTTACATTTATGAGTTCCTTATCAACATTGTGTTTCTCCGTATTGAAAGGGTTCCGTAATAGAGAGCGCTTCTTATACCGCATCTCTAAAAATAGCGAGCGCTTTTGTAGCGCTGTACCGCTCGCTATTCCGCTATACCGCTCGCTATTACGCTATACCGCTCCCTATCCCGCTATACCGCTCGCTATTTCGCTATACCGCTCCCTATTTCGCTATACCGCTCGCTATTTCGCTATACCGCTCGCTATTTCGCTATACCGCTCCCTATCCCGCTATACCGCTCGCTATTCCACTATACCGCTCCCTATTCCGCTATACCGCTCGCTATTCCGCTTACTGCGCGCTATGTCAGGCGCTCTTCAATAGCTACCGCTTTTATACTGCTATATCAATTGCTATATAACTGCTTAATCTTTTTATACTGCTCCACTTCAATAGAGATAGAAATAATAATAACCACACCCCGCTAACGCATGCGCTATACTGATTGAGGTAATTATCAGTTTATTATTATATACTCGTCGAGTCCTTTGCGGTATCTGCCGGCATCAGAATCCTTGTCTATCACAATGAAACCATACTTTTCTTTCCAACATTCTGCACATAGAGTTTTAAACTTCTCGAAACTCATATCGCTGCCCACATGGTCTTGGTATACATGTTTCAAATTTAAATCATCTTGTTTGAAGAGCATTATAAAATTTCCATTATCGCGGATCAAATGCTTAGGGATACGTGTATATGTTTGACATAGGTAAAATGAATCAACATTTTTATGTCTACCCATACTGAAGAAATTTCTAATTTTATCTTGTTTGTCACATGCAACATCGTCAAATATAAAAATTGAATTATTATTTGCTTCACTCGGATCGAGGATTTCGCAGTTTTCGGAAAATGGAAAATATCCAACTTCCGACATCGAGCTTAAAACGTTACTTAACATTTGATATTTTGGTTGAAACAACGACTTTGAGTAAATGTACAAGTTTTCAAATTTTAAACCGTTTTCATGGAAAAGCATTGAAAATAAAACGTTAGTTTTGCCACAATTCGAGGGTCCGCATATTAAAGCTCTTACAGAATTTGGGATTAACGGGCCATGTTTTTCAGATTGTCCAGTCGTATCCCCCACAACTGAGTCTATATTTATAATTGGTAAAGTAACTTTCTGCTTAACGGTTCTCATTATACTAACTAAAACTCTAATTAATATGGCTATATATACACATCATTGATCTGATAAAATTATTAAGCAATGTACCACGGTAGAGGTATCATCAACAGCGCTATAGATAAGTTACCTGTTGAGCTACACTTACCCGGATATAAATATTGCGGTCCCGGCACCAAGTTGAAGAAGCGTTTGATCAGAGGAGATATCGGTATAAACGATTTGGATAAAGCTTGTATGCAGCACGACATTGCCTATTCGAATTCATATAAGTTAGAAGATCGACATAAGGCAGATAAAAGTTTGGAAAAATCTGCTTGGGGGGGAGTTAAGTCTAAGAACTCTTCGTTAAGCGAAAAAGCAAGCGCTCTAGCGGTAACTGGAATCATGAAAGCCAAAAGGAAATTAGGAATGGGCGTTAAAACTGTAACTCTTCGCGCAGGTGTAGTAAATAAAGCACGAACGGCGTTAAAACCGTTAGCAAAAAAAATTAAAAGTGCAGACGTTATACGAGAAAGTGCTAAAATTGCCTTGATTGCTGCCAAGGATGCTGTTAAGAAAACGGGTGGACGTAATAAAGTCCGCAAACCAAGAGTTCTACCTATTCCAAAACAAGGTGGCTTTCTGCCACTCATACCCCTCTTTGCTGGATTAAGCGCCTTAGGTTCGATCGCGGGGGGTACTAGCGCTATCGTACGAGCAGTAAAATCTACTAAGGAGGCACAAAAGAAACTGCAAGAGTCCGAGCGTCACAACAAAACGATGGAAGCCATCGCTCTCGGAAAGAAGGGAAGCGGTTTATATTTAAAACCATATAAGAAAGGTTTGGGCCTGTACCTGAAAAAATCAAAAAACTGTTAAGTTCGCTGCCCGATAGACCGCTCACAGATTTAGACTTGAAAAAATATACGAAACATATTAAAATGTTTAGAGGAGTATTTATGCGAGATCAGTTACCACATCACTCTCATTATAGAGAGTCAGGTATAATAAATCTGGATAGGGCGGCAGGAGCCGGCACTCATTGGGTAGCGTACAAGAAGAACGGCAGACGCGTGCAATACTTTGACAGTTTTGGAAATTTAAGCCCGCCGCTAGAAGTTGTAAAATATTTCAAAGCATGCGAGATAAAATATAATCACAATCAATATCAGAAATTTAACTCTCACAACTGCGGACATTTATGTTTAGAGTTTTTATATAAATAAAGATGTTAAAATTAATTTTATGTTAGTCATGTCTCGAACGTTCACCCTGCAAGGTGATAGCAGCGAACTATCGGTCAACTATTATCCTCCGATCGAGTTAGATCCGCAACACGAATATTGTTTAGGACTCATTGGTTTTCACACATATAATTCCATACCGAACATTGAGGAAGGAATCAACAATAAATTCATTTTCAACGATAATAAATTGATCACACTTTCTACAGGGGCATACGAAATTCGAGACATTGAATTGTATTTACAACGCATGATAATAGGGGGGTTAAATTTACCCGAGTCGGAAGCAGAAGAAATTTTGTCTTTGAAACCCAATCACAACACTCTTCAGTGTGAAATCAAGAGCAAGTATGACATTGATTTTACATCTGATAAAAACACCATCGGGCGTCTCTTGGGGTTTTCCGGGAAAAAAATTTTAAAAGCCGGAATTATTCATAGGTCCGATTTACCCGTGCAAATAATTAAAGTGGAAAGTATAAGAATAGAGTGCAACATCGTTACTGGAGCATATTACGACGATCGTCTGTCGCACACGTTGTTCGAATTTAGTCCCGCAGTGGATCCCGGTTACGCAATTAATATTGAACCTCGAAATATTTTATATTTACCGGTAAACGTTCGCAATAGCATCGACAATATCAATCTCAGAATATTGGATCAAGCGGGGGATCCCATTAATTTTAGGAGAGAAAATATTTTAGTAAGATTGGAATTAAAACCTCTGTAAGATGGGAATTGTTTTCGGTAATAAAAAGAAGAAGAACAATGCGTTCCCCATCAGTTCCCCTTTGCCTACGAAAGAGGTGACACGTCTTAATTTATCCCGATTATTGGCTCTAGGTTACAGAGTGAAACATTATGGGAAAAATTAACATTTTTGATGAAGTGCAATTTGATGAGAACATCGTTAAAGAACAGTATCATTCTTACCGACCAAGGACTACAAACTTTGATAATAACGATGAAATCAGAATCACAATTCAGAACCAAGATATTTTTACATGTCCAAGCGAAAGCAGTATATACTTGGTTGGAGAGGTCGAAGGGCAGCCATCAGATGGAAAAACATTTAGCATAACCAACAACGTTTTCTCATTCTTGTTCGAAGAAATCCGATATGAGTTAAACGGTGTCGAGATTGATAGAACGAGAGATTTGGGTATCTCGAGCACTATGAAGGGGTTCCTTTCCTACGGAGACGCCGAAGAAATGAAAGTTTTGGGAACTGCCGGGTGGGGCAAAACCGGTCAAATAAAAACATATTTTGTGAATAAAAAGTTTTTTGCTCTTATTCCGCTAAAGTGCTGGTTAGGATTTGCCGAAGACTATAAAAAAATAATGGGATTTGCTAAACACGAACTAATTCTACTACGTGCGTCTACTGATGTAAATTGTTTCATAAGCGATGATACTGATAAAAAAGTAACTAGCCTGATTAAATTTAAAATAAACAAAGTCGAGTGGAGAGTACCACATATACAATTAAATGATGAGATTAAATTACAAATGTTGGAACAAGTTAAAACCGATCCTAGAATCTTAATCCCATTTCGCAAATGGGAACTACACGAACTACCCTCTATGAATAAATCTAAAGATAGTGTTTGGTCCGTAAAAACCTCAAACAGTCTAGAGAAATCACGATATGTAATTATAGCTTTTCACGTCAACAAAAAGGGTGTGTCGAGTGAAGACGTTTCCACATTCGATCATTGTAACATTAAAAACATATGAATCTATCTAAATTCTGAAACATATCCATACGAAAATTTAAATTTGGATTTTGACAATGGCGAATATTTAACCGCCTACGAGATGTACTGCCAGTTTCAAAGTAGTTATTATGATAATGCAAAAAATCAACCATACTTTTCGTTTACTGATTTTAAGAATCACACAATGTTTGTATTTGACGTTTCAAAACAAAATGAAAGCATCAAGTCCTCGACGGTAGACTTGCGCCTTGAAATGGAAGCTTCTCAGATTTTTAAAGACAATACTAGGTGTTATTGTCTCATTTTGAGCGATACCATAGTTGAATACACACCGCTATCAGGGTTGGTTCGAAAACTCGTGTGATGGGAAAAAGAGTGAGATTCAGTGAGCCCGAGTCAACGGTCATTTATTTGCCTGAAGAATGTGGTGACTATAGAAGCGGTGCTGAATGGATGATTGAAGCACAAAATAGAGTACGATTTCAACGTAGAATTAAAAAGATTGCAATAACATTGGAAGCAGTAGTGAATCCTGAACGTAGAAAAATGCGTCAAATACCCACCATCAATTGAGCTCTTATTTTAGTCGAGTACAGGCCGTTGATGTGTACACTTCATATAACATGATGATTATATTAGCCATCGATATGCAAGGATTTGTAATTGCAAATCAGTTTATGCCGAAGGAAATAAGTATTGCATCAAATTACAAAAATATTCACACTTACTTGATGAAACCGACAATCGACTACTCGTTTTTAACATCGAAGGAAAAAATTCAAGCCGGATGGTTGGAAAATAATTACCACTCAATTCCATATTCCGGAGGAATTGTTGATATGGCCGAGATTGACAACATCTTTTACGGATTTACTCAGAATTTATCCGATGTGACGTGCGTGGTCAAGGGTGTTCAAAAAGAAGATTTTTTAAAAAGACATTTCCCGAATTTTACCATATTAAACCTTGAAGGTGAAATTAATTCACCAAAGTTTGAAAAATGTACTCATTTCTGTGCAAATCACACGGATGAGTTTAGTAATTGTTCATTTCAAAATGTAAAAAAAATTTGTACTTATTTAAATGATAATAATAATACTAAATATTATTAAATGTAACTTATTGTGTAATTGGTAATGTTAGATTGTTATGTGACATTATTATTGATAAACGTACAAATTTATCTTGTAATTTTTTTTAAATAATAATAAATGTGTTATTAAGATGTTGTGTTTAATTTAACTACCTTTATAATAAACAATATACATTTTTATCAGAAAGTCAATTACATCCTGTTACTTCTGGTTATGTTATAATTTCCTGTTGAAAATTGGTGATATGTTATCATGCATGTTGTTATGAAATGATGAAATAAAACACAGTTATAACATACATTTGATTTTCTTTTATTTAATGATTGTTAATATATCTTTTATATAATTTATGAAATATATATGAAATTATAATTACACATATAACATTTGTTTCTTTATTTTAAACCATCCAGGAGGTTTTTTGTATTTTTATCGCTTAGGAGCGGGTCAAGTACAAGTTTTTATTTTAGATTCGTGACGTACGCGACGGGCGCTTTCATTTGAGTACCATGAAGGCCCTTTTTGCAGCACCGGAAGTCGCACTTCCGGTCGCCATTTTTGATTTTGTGGTAAAGATTGTCACTTCCGGTCGCCATCTTGGATTTATTTTTGACACACCCTGTATATACAAAGTCTTTCGACCACCCTATATATATGCTCGTTCGCTTGCTGCCGCTAGGTGGCTGCTGGTATCGCGCGTTGCACTCTCACACTTGAGACAAAACATTGGAATTTCCCCCTCTCATATTTTCCATCCTTCCATTTCCGATTTCTGGTTCTCACTCTCACACAAGGGGCTCTTATGGAGGTATAAAAAGAGAGTGCGTATACCGGATGTCACTGATAACAACTGATAAGCAACTGATAAGCCCCGCCGCCCCCTCGTCACGACACCTCGTCGGGCCACACCCCGCCCTAATTCTTCCCGCCAACACCAGCGACGGTGGCGACACATTGCAGACTGGTGGATCACATGCCGAGTTGAGCTGCTAGACCGGAAGTAAAGTGAATTTAGACCCCCCATGTAAACCTTATGGGATTTTGGCGCAGAACTCTCCTTGGTGCACTACTAATATAAATATATAAATATGTTAAAAAAATGGTCCTAATTGAGATCCCTGAGAGACACCAGATCCATTTTAAAAGTAACCCGCAAACACCATACCATTCTAGTTTATCAATAGTGTAACATTAACCTTATCAAAAGCCTTACTAAAATCCATGTATACCGAGTGAACATCAGCGCCCGCATCAAAAGATTTCACAATTAATTTGTGTATAAGAAAAGATATGTATCAGTAGATCGTACACTCATAAATCTATGCTGTTGGGGTATAATAACATGTTTAAATGAGTTTCCTCATTAAACTTGCAATAAGTAATTCAAAAACTTTAGGAATCGAAGATAGAATACAAATTGCTCTATGATAAAAATTTACCTTGAGCTAATGATAAAGAAAATAAAATATGCAATGGAATATATAAAGTTGAGTTACACAAATTAAGTACTAGAGGTGTTATTTCTTCAGGCCCTGCTCCACCTTTTACGTCTATGTTTAGCAGTGCTGTCTGGACTTCTGTAGGAGTAATATTTAATTGAGATATACAAAATTTGAATCAATTTTTAGATTGCAAGAAAAATTCTGTTGGCGATTGTAAACTGAAGAAAAGTATGATGCAAATGCATTAGCAATTGCGCTACCGCCATTAAGTTGAACATTATTAATAAAACATAGACAAAGATAGTTTAGTTGATCCAGATTATAACTTTACAAATTTCCAAAAATTACTAGAGTTTTCAAGTACCGATTGTTCAGTTTGTGTTATATAAATGTCGTAACAAAACTTGGTAAGAGTCCAACAACGTTTCCTAAGGTCAGCAAATATTAAGTAATCAGATTTGCTGAATTGATAATTTATATTTTTATGAGCATGCCGTTTTTGGGTAACCAGTGTTTGAAGCTCTGTATTAAAACGCAGGAAACTTGGGTTTCTGTATTATTTTTGTTGGTACAAATTTTTGAAAACAATCGTACAATACGTTATAAAATATTGAAGTTGCAGTATCAATGTCAGTAGTATCGGAACATAACTCTGACCAATTTATTAACATCAAGTAATTATTTATTAAAACAAAAGGCGCATGCTTAAAATCAAATATCACAGATAAGTCGGATTTAAGGTGCTCATCATCTGTGTGTGAACATTCAACTTTTAAAGATGGGTGATACGCATCACAAGGTATTGAGGAGTCGCATTTTGAAACATTTGTTACTATAAACGACGCAAAACACAAGTCCAGTACAACCCCATAATCATTAACAATATTATTAAACTGTGACAAACCATAAGATGCATAACAGTCACAAACTAAATTTTCAATTGCATTTTTTAAGATCCGGCATGTTAAAATCACCCATCATCATAATTTTGGAATCACTATGTTGAGCACAAATTGCAAACATTGATTCTACATGAGATTCATATATCTCTATTGAAGATTTTGACAGTATGTGTAAACACATCGAAAAACATAAGATTCATTATTAATAAATACTTTTATCCACGTTTCCTCTGTACTGTTTGTTAGTAGGAATGGCATATGATTTCAATGTATTAATGACAGCTATGAGAGCTCCGCCGCCCTAAAGTTTTAAACTATTTGCAGCAGAACGATCCGTGAGATACACTGTATATCTATCATCAAATAATTCAGTGTCTACAATTCCTGGCTCAAGCCATGTCTCGGTAAGAAATATAATGGGATATTCCTCGGCGATCACGGAACATTAAAAATCTTTTAATTTTGTTCGTAGGCCCCTAAAGTTTTGATAGTAAAAAATAAAACTGTTTACTTCTTTTGAATTGGTACGTTCGGTTTGGTAAAATTTCCAGTTACAGTTCGATTAGGTCCACGACGAGGGAAAAATTCTTTAACACCAAGCCCAATCGGCCATAGCGTAAGGTCTAAAAGACTTTTGACCAAAGATTCTTTAACTCTTAATTTGTAGGAACAAATATCTTCGTTCCTCATAAGTTCAAAACATTTCACATCGTCAATATTTAGAACATTTTGAACATAGTTTTAGTTGACGAATCAGGACTACATCTTCCAATGTAAATCCACTGACGCCTTTCAGCAGATATAAATTTGTTCTGTTGTTAAACAACTTTTTTATTAATAATTTCTTTAACCGGACTGGAGTTTGAGATAATTTTACTAGTAACTCTAGAACTGAAATTTGATGACGATTTATTGTTCATATTATCAGGTTTGTTGTGTGTTATTACAGCTTCTTCGTATGCTAAAATGTCTATATTAAGGCCTTGTGATTGATTAATTAAAGAAACAGTTGTAGAATCGTGTATCTTGTTATTAAGAATGCCAAGAATAGAGTTCAACAACAACGTATGTTCATCCACTTTATTAATAACGTCATGCAGCTGATTACTAAAATTATTTTCAGTTTCAGTACAAGATTTGCAGATCTAAGATAGACTTTTTTTTCTCAAGTAACGCTTTACAAACAGTTTTGTTTAGATTTGCACATCTTGTGCCATGAAATGCTAATTCACAATTACGACAATGAACTGTCTCTGTATTCGTAGGAGTAACTGATAACTCACAAATTTTACATTTAAACATTATTATTTGTAAATTTGACAAACAATATAAATAACAACAACAACAAAAAAATGCGAATTGACTTTAATAATCGAATAAAAATTGAATCAAACTTGAATCAATAGCGTAAACGTAAAAAAGTATTAATAAATAATTACATTAACGCATATAAACTTAAAATTATTATAAATAATAAAACATTTTAAACAGTTAAGGGCGGGGACAGAGTATCTTCACACCACGCGACCCTTCGTGGTGACTTTAAATGACAAACAAGACAAGGCCACGGATAGATTTTAAATGAATACAAAGGAATAAATAAATTGAATTATTATGTTTTTCAGGATGTTACTAAAAACGAAATATTTCTATATTTTAGTACCTGAATCTTACAGCGTTTTTCTATCGTATTTTATAGAAAATATTTTCTATAATTTTTTCTAAGTAGATTCTTATGCGGTTTTTCACAGATGCAGTTTTAAGTTTTAATATTACTTTAAATTTGCAATATTCCGATAACTAACACTTTAAAATGACACATATATAAAATACACAAATTCTGTTACACAATTAACCATTTAAAATGCTGTTTAAAATTAAATACGTTACACTCAATAAAATACACGATGTGTGTTGAACAAGTATGCTTAAAATTTATTATATGTGTTTCAAAACATGTGGCGGAAAATAAAGGGTAGGATTTCTTGGCTAATTATAAGAAAAAAAAGTTTTTATTAACATATCTCAGGAACGGAAAGAAAAAGTAGCAACATGATCACAAACCTTTATTTTACAAAACTAAGCAATAACATAGAAAACAAGAAAAATCACAAAAATTGTTAAAAATGACCTCCTCCTTCCAACCTACGTCTTAGTGACTGACGTACCCGTTCAAAAATGCCTGGAGTGTTTCGTATCGTATTGCAGGATGTAATAATGCGATTTCGTAGTTCTTCATCAGTATTAACTGAAAGGTTCCTATACTGTTCATTTAAAAATTGACGCGCAACTAAACTAAACTGTGCAAGAGCACCATCGTGCATAAACCACATTTCGTTTTTTAATTAAACCGGAACGTCCTCTAAAAGTCCTGGCAGCTCTTCTTCAAGAAAATTACGATATGATTGGCCATTTAGCTTAAACGGCAAAAAATATGAACCTATTAAACGGTCTCCTACAACACCTGCCCAAACATTAACGGAAAATGTTTGCTGATGATGGCATTCCATTATGGCATGTGGATTTTCGTCGGCCCATACAAAATTATTATGGAAGTTCATAATCGCATCGCGAGAAAAATTTGCTTCGTCCGTAAATAAAATTTGTTTTAAGAATCAAGGATTTTGCGCAATTCTTTCTTGAAACCATTAACACATAGCCAATCTTTGCGGAAAATCGACTGGTAAAAAGGCTTGTACTCGCTGTATGTGATAAGAATATAACATCTGGCTTTTTATTATCCTCCACACTGTAATGTCACTAAGGTTTAGGTTTAAAGCTATTTTTCTAGTGCTAGTTGATGGATCGTTTTCGATTTCTTGAAGAACATCTTCTTTAATTTGCGGAGGTAGCAGGCAAGGTCTCCCATTTCCTGCAGCTCTTTTATGTACACTTCCAGTTTGATGTAGACGTTCGTGAATACAAATGAATGTTCTTTCACTTGGTACCTGCCGGTTTGGAAACCTTTCTTGATAAATTCGACGAGCTTTTGCTGCATTTCCATCGTTATTTAACAACTAAACAACAATTGTCAATAAGTTCACCTTTAAGTAGGCTCCAATAAATTTAACAAATTTAATAGTAAATAGTAATAAATCAAACTGCATTAAGTTAAATTGTGAAGACAGAAGACAGACAGAAGACAGAAGCCAATGCAATCAGGTACGGTAAACGTGGACGAGAATATAACTTCAATCAAATCGGCCATACTGGAATGCATAAATTGTGGATCATTTATTGATAAACTAGCTAATAAAGTATTCATGCTTATAAACAAAAAAATTTATACTTTTTCTACTGATTATGAAGAAAAGTTAATCAAACTAAATAACGCGGTCACAAATATGGAAAACAAATTAGATAACATAGAACAACATTCAAGAAGAAAGAAACTTCGTATGTTTGGTGTGAAAGAAAATAAGAATGAAGATATATAAAAAAAAAATAATAGATACGTGACTGCTATTACTATTTGAGTTTCGTCGATTTTTGTCGACTTGCGCGACAGCGCAAGTCGACAAAAATCGTCCCGATTTGGGGCGGCAGCCCCAAATCGGGATCAGGCGAGGCCTTTAGGCCGAGCGTCTACCAAACTTTACCCTTCAATTAAGGGTCTCCACCTCTTTTACCAAAAAAACGACTTAACTGTCAATTACTTGCTCCATCTTTGTCCAACTCTAACCGATCGAGCTGAAATTTTTACCCGAGCTCCATACTTAGATTTTCTACATGGAATTTTTATTTCGGGGGCGAATTCGGCCCCCTTTACAAATGGGGCCCCCTTAAACATGAAATTTTTTTTTTCATCATTTTTTTCATTTTCAAACTGCTGTAACTTTCTTAATCGTGGAAATATCGCTCTGAAAATTTTGCCCAAAGGTCTGTAGAAAATGTTGAATTTTCAGAATCCACCCTCAAAATCAAGTTTCAACCCCGCCCCTAAAAGCAGGAGCGGACATAGTAAATTTTATTTCTTTTTACCCAAATTTCAAATAATTTTCATTTCGTTATTTACGGGAATAATTTTGTTTTGAATTTTTTTTTAGTTTTCTTTTGATTATTTACGCTTAGGATAATTTTTTTAAAACCACCCCTTCAAAAATACAACCCCCGCGATTTTTGCAAGGGCTGTTTTTTGCCAAAAACGCACTTTTTAATTTATTGCTACCGGATGTTGTGAGTGAATAATTTTTTAATATTTTTTTTTGGATTCCTTGGCTGCCCTTACATCCCACTATGTAATCCTTTTTTCAAAATCTACCCCTAAACTTTTTCAAAAACTCACCCCAAGGTACCACCAAAATTACCCATGTTTGAGGCCATTTTCTACCCTTTTCTAAAAACGGCCGAGATGGGGCATATGGATTTTCGAAATTACCTACTATTAAACTGCAATTTGAGACTAACCGCGAATTTTTCAAAAAATCAGTAGCGGCGTGAGAATTTTTTTCCCAAAAAACGTAAATTTGTAATAACTCGAGTAAATTTGATCGTAGCAGGGTGAGTTATGAACCAAAAAATTTCTTTTGATAACCTCCTTCTTATATCCGACCCCCAATTTTTTTGTCCAGTGGCGTCACAATTTTTTTTCAGTTCAAAGTTGAAAATTGCGTTTTTCAAAAAAGGCGAATTGGGGCCCCGATCATCTACCCCCAATTTTCATTTTACGTCAAAAATGAATATAGATTTATCGAAAGCCCTCATTAGTCCGCACAGCATAGGCTATCGAGCGCCCCGATTGATGCTTTTGTTTTCAAGCAGTGGCGTGCCAAAATCGGCGTTTTTTGCTGTTTTTTGAGAGAGAGCCACCGATTAACGCGGTCACGGAAAAAATTGTAGTTTGTCTCATAAGAAAGACCCATCCTTGTACAAAAAATTTTCATTCTTAAATTTTTTCGATATCTCTTAAAATAAACCAGTGGCGGTTTGTCAAAAATTGGAAAAACGCGATTTTCGGCTAAAAATTGGTTTGCGCCAAAGAATAGAAGTGCCCAGGAGTTTAACGTAGAGAGCTGCGCATAGTCTTATTCGAAAGAAGAAGAGTTTATTAACAGAATGTAGTATCAAATTTTTAAATTTTTGCCTACAACCGTTTTTATGAATTTTCAAAAATGACAAATTTTTTTTTTGAAAAAAACAAGAAATTTTTTTTTTTCAGATTTTTAATTATCATATTCGTGTTTCTCATACCCAAATTAGTCAGAAATATGATTTTCATCAAAATCGGTAAAGGTCAAAATTACACCCCTAAATTGCCGATAAATTTTTTCGACAAATTTTCAACTTTTTGCACTAAAAAATTCATAATTCGAGAACGGTTGGTAGTAGAGACTTGAAACATGTTTTATTATCTTTGAAATGATGCAATATAATTTAATAAAAATATAAATTATTTTTCAAAAAATGTTATCCCCTATTTTTAGGGAAATTACGAAAATCGACATTATGGGCTATCATTTCTAAGCGGTTTAACTTTTCTAAATTTTTATTTTTTTGTTAGATAGGGTATGTCAAGAGCTTTCCAACGATGTATAATAAGTTGGTCTTGTGGGTTATTTTGACCCGTTAAAAAAATTATTTAGTTTTTTCAACAATTTTCACGACTATATATAGCCAAAAAATACTGACAAAAAATAATTTTTAAATTTGCCAAAACTGAACTATAACTTGTGAAAATGCTTTATAAGACAATTTTTCATTATTTTAAGGCTTCTGACCCTTAATTTAAAAACATCCCCTAAAATGATGATTTTTTTTTTTAAACAAGAAGACAATTTTTTACAGATTTTTAAATGGCAGATTCGTGTTTCTGGTACTAAATTCAGTAAAAAATGTGATTTTCATCAAAATCAGCAAGGGTCAAAAATACACCCCTAAATTGCCGATGAAAATTTTCGACAACAAACTAGCCCCGCAGGGACAGTCGAAAAACACTATCCACATGCAACACCCCCCCCAACAAACTAGCCCCGCAGGGACACTGGTATATACTATCCAACCGAGAGGGTGGAGTGATGCGTCCGGCGGGGGTCCTCGCGTGTGCGTAGCTGAGCGAGCATCGCGAGGCCCGGGGGGGCTGTGGGGCCTCGCGGTGCGAAGCGAAGCGGAGCACCGCGAGGACCCCCGTCGGACGCATCACTCCACCCTCTCCAACAAACTAGCCCCGCAGGGACACTGGTATACACTCTCCAATAAAAATATTCCCCAACAAACTTTCCGGTATTATAAAATAATTGGAAAATACTCCCCGACAAACATTCCGGTATTATAAAATAATTGGAAAACACTCCCCACCAAACTTTCCGGTATTATAAAATATTTGGAAAAATATTCCCCGACAAACTTTTTGGTATTATAAAATAATTGGAAAAACACTTTTTGACAAACTTTACGCCATTATAAAATAAATGAAAAAACACTCCCCGACAATCTTTCCGGTATTATAGAATATTTGGAAAAACACTCCCGGACAAACTTTCAGGTGTTATAAAACAAAACAAGAGTTTTTCTGATGCAATATATAAATGTATGTGATTTGAATTTTTTAAATGTAACAGTGTAATGGATAATTGGGTAAATGTGTAATTGTGTAAAAGTTAAAAAAAAAATAAAAGTGGCAATACTTTTTACATGATGTAACCATGTTACAACAAACTTTTGTTACTCGACCCTGTATTGGAAAACACTTGTCAGAAATCCTAAAAACTGTCTCAACTATTATACATCAAATAAAACAAGGGTTATCTGACCCGATATTTATTCCTATACTGGATAATAGTATGGATATAAAAAATTCCTTTTTTTGTCATTACAATTCCTGTATTGGAACACATTTGACTGAAATCCCAAAAACTGTCTCAACTATTGCGCATCCAACAAAACAAGGGTTTCTTTGATGGAAATTTTTTTATGTACCAACTTAAAATCTATATGTATACATCAATATTTTTGGTTTTGATACAAGACCCTACACTGTCCCAACAATTTTAAAATATATACATCATTTTTTACAGTTTTACATACCCTTATAACACAAGCAATTTTACTTTATTTTTTTCTTTTTACCTTTACACCATTACACAATCACCCAATTACCCAATACACAATTACAAAACCTTAAATAACATAATTTTTTACAATTTTTGTTACCCTTTATCATACAAGCATAAGGATTACATGATAACAAGTATTGCCACTTTCACTTTAATTTTTTTCTTTTTACCTTTACACTATTACACAATTACTACATTACCCAATACACAATTACAATTACAAAACCTTAAATCACATACATTTTTACAATTTCCGATACCCTGTACCACACAAGCATCGGGGTTAGATCATGTCAAATGTATTAACTTTCTTACATTAAATTTTTTTTACCTTTACACAATTACGCAATTACACCTTACACAATTACAATTACATAACCTTAAATCGCATATATTTTTAACATTTCCGATAACCTTAATCACACAAGCATCGAGATTACATCATGTAAAAAGTATTGCCACTTTTACTTTAATTTTTTTTTTTACTTTACACCATTACACAATTACTGAATTACCCAATACACAATTACAATTACAAAAATCTTACATCACATTCATTTTTAACATTTCCGATACCCTTATCACACAAGCATCGGGATTACATTATGTAAAACGTATTAACTCTCTTACATTTTTTTTTTTACCTTTACACACTTACACAATTACCCATTACACTGTTACATTTACAAAACTTTTTATCACATACATTTTTACAATTTCCCATACCCTGTACCACACAAGCATAGAGGTTACATCATGTAAAAAGTATTAACTCTCTTACGTTAATTTTTTTTTTACTTTACACCATTACACAATTACTGAATTACCCAATACACAAATACAATTACAAAACCTTAAATCACATACATGTTTTCAACTTTTGATACCCTGTATCACACATTCATCGAGATTACATCATGTAAAAAGTATTAACTCTCTTATATTATTTTTTTTTATCTTTACACCTTTACACAATTACCCATTACACAATTACAATTACATAACCTTAAATCGCATACATTTTTAACATTTCCGATAACCTTAATCACACAAGCATCGAGATTACATCATGTAAGAAGTATTGCCACTTTTACTTTAATTTTTACTTTAATTTTTACTTTAATTTTTACTTTAATTTTTACTTTAATTTTTTCTTTTTACCTTTACACCATTACACAATTACTACATTACCCAATACACTATTACAATTACAAAAATCTTAAATCACATACTAGACATAATAAATACTAAATTAAATTTAATATCAGTTCCGTATAAATAAATAGTGTATATAGAATAGGCAAAGAAAAAAATAAATAACCACGTTGTGTCATCGTTCACTTCAAATCATACTCGGATCGTCAACTAGTATTTTCAAATAAGAAGAATTTCAAAAATACCTCTTTTGTCATCAAAGAAGATTTAACATCAAAAAGACAGTAATTATTTAAAGCGGTCGCTGCTATGTTTGGTAAACAGTTCAGTGTCTGGAGTATAGACGACAATATATGCACAAGTATAAATGGAATTGTCTATAAAATACATAACACCAATGAGTTATCAAAAATTGAAGATGCACTAAATACCGTTTTGAAAACGAATGATAAAATTATCACCAGGTCTGCTGCATCCGTAAAATAATAAAATACATTTCTTTGTAAGGTATTTCTATAACATTCTTTTTTATCTTTTTCTTAGTTTAAAATATATATAAATTCAATATTGTTGTTTTATATTTCTTTTTTCTGTTATAATGTATATTTATTTTGCTACAATACACATTTACTTACTTTAGGTTTTTTGGCCTATATATTTGCAGTAGCTAATCAGACGATATTTTATAAAACCCGCAACTAGCTATAATATACAAAACTTTATTAATTTAAAAAGCCCAGTAAATTTATAAAAACCCAAAAATACTATCTTTATCTCTTGTTTAAAAATTTAATTCTTTTATTGTTGTTTTATTTTTATTTTTATTACTTTAAATATTTTATTCAATGTTGTAAAAGAAATGCAGATTTAAAAGTGATATAATATATATATATATATATATACTGTATACTGTGTATATATAATATACAGGGTGTCCGGAAAATACGTGTACAACGTTTGACGACAGACTCCTGACGTCAAAATAGGTCGATCTAAGCCGACTTAGTTATATCCAGAAGAATTGATAATGTGTCTTGCAAAAAATTTAAATAAATATTTCCATCTAACCTGTCTGGAATAACAATGGGACCAATAAGGTAGTGATCAATAATACCTGCCCAAATATTAATTTTAAATTGATGCTGATGATGTGCAACGTTAATGGCATGTGGATTTTCATCGGAATAAATATGTTTGTTGTGCAGATTGGTTACCCCAGATCTTGTAAAGCATGCCTCGTCAGTAAACATAATTTTTCTACAAAAATTTGGAACAAGGATTCTTTTGTTTCTAATAAATTGACAAAATGTAAGCCGCATGGGGGGATCAGTCGGTAAAAGTTCCTGAACTTTTTGTATGTGGTAAGGATGTAACAACTGTTCTCTTAAAACCTCATTGACAATTGTTTTAGGAACAAATTTTTGACGCCCTCTACCGGCTAAACGAGACAATTTTGGATATAACTAAGTCGGCTTAGATCGACCTATTTTGACGTCAGGAGTCTGTCGTCAAACGTTGTACACGTATTTTCCGGACACCCTGTATATGTTTACTGTTGCTCATTTGAACGTTTGTTCTTTACTGCCAAAGATTAACATTATTAGGAATCTTGTAGCTAACAATGCTTATGACGGGCTTATGATTAGTGAGTCATGGCTAACCATGGATATTCCAGACGTTTATATAAATTTAGTAAACTACAAAATCACGCGTATGGATCGCATTAATCGACGTGCAGGTGGTGTTGCAATATATACAAAAAAAGAAATAAAATTTAAGATTATTATTACACCTGATTTAATTGAACAATGGTAGATAGAAGCTACTATAGGCAGCAAAAACGTTGCGTTTGAGGTTGTATATAGACCACATGACACTGCTCATAAACATTTTATAGATTGTTTGGAAGACTCATTATCGCTGATTGTTCCAAGTCATGAGCACGTCAATTTAATGGGAGATTTTAATATAGATGTTCTAAAAATTTATGACTTAAATACTTTAGCTTTAATGGATATGATGGACGGGTTTGGTGCTCAACAAATAATTGATAAACCAACACGAGTTACACACCTAACCTCCATTCTCATTGACTTAATATGTTACAGATGTCGAAATTGTTTCTACGTTTGGAGTAAATAACATTGAAAATGTTGCAGATCATGAGTTGACTTTTTGTACGTTGTCTTTAGAGCATACAGTATCAACTACTACATTTCGAAAATACAGAAGTTTTAATAGCTTCAATTTAATTTTATTCGAAAACGACTTACATAGTGTGCCACTTTATTTAATAATTAATATGAATGATATTAATGATAAAGTAAACTTTTTTAACAAAGTTCTTATTGAACTATTTGATCGACGCTCCTTGGCGTACAGATACCATAAAATTAATGCAGTCCCTACGTGATAAGGCTCTCAGTAGCAAACTCATTGGCATTACTACAAAGAATTGCGTAATCATACTACGGCAGCTATAAAAAGTGAAAAAAAGGCATATATTCAGTATAGATTAAACAATTCAAAACCTTCAAATATGTGGAAAATAATAAAAGATTCAAATATATATGGAAAAAAATCATTTATAATTCCACTAGTTTTGTCAGATGACAATGCTATTAATTCAGCGTTCATTACTGCAGTCCCTTCATTCAGAGGAGATCTAGATGAAGTTTTGACTATATATAATGATAGACAAAATAGTTTAAATGAATTTTCATTCAAATTAATTACTGAATCAGATATTTTAAAAATTATTAATTCTATAACGAGTCTTGCGTCAGGTGATGATGGCATAAACATTCGAATGATTATATTATGTTGCCCTTACATAACTCCATATATTGTACATATAATAAATACTTGTCTTATAGAAGGTGTTTATCCTACAGCTTGGAAAATGACATTAGTTGTACCACTTCCTAAAGTATCAGCACCAATATCTTTTAAAAAACTTTGTCCAATCAGCTTATTACCTTTTTTGTCAAAAGTCATGGAAAAAATGGTTGATAATCAATTAAGAAAATATGTGGCTGATAATGAAATTCTTCCGGAAGTACAGTCAGGGTTTCGTCCAGGTTACAGCTGTCAAACTGCTCTACTTAATTATATAGACGACATTGTCAGAAATAGTGATAGTAAAAAGGTGACTGCTTTAATTTTATTAGACTATTCCAAAGCCTTTGATACCATAATACATAAATTACTAATAGCTATTTTAAGAAGTATAAGCTTGACTAACATCCCAATCAAATTTTTTACGGCGTTTCTGTTAAACAGAACACAAAAAGTCGAACTCAATATCTGATTGTTTAAGAATTGAGTCGGGTGGACCACAAGGGTCTATTTTGGGACCTCTACTATATTCATTATATGCAAGCTCCTTAAATACAGCCATTACTTTCTGTAAGACACACTTTTATGCGGACGACACCCAACTTTACTATTCATTCAATATTGATAACACAGCTGAGGCTTTAACTAGAATTAACTCTGACTTAGACAGTTTACAAAAATTTTCAGAATCACATGGACTCATTATAAATCCATCAAAGTCAGAATTTATTCTATTTGGACCTAAACAGTTGAGAAAAACTTTACTACAATCTAATCTTATGAGTATTAAAATAGGTGTTTTACATTTACAAATTTACAAATCATGTCAACAAGTGCATACAAAGATCTTACTTAGCACTAAAATCGTTGTATAGAAGTAGACATCTCTTAAACAAAAATATTAAGTCTATACTTTGTAACTCGCTTGTTTTGTCTGTTGAATTAATATTTTATTGGACCGTTACTGATTAAAACTTGTGATTTGATATCTACCAGATAAGTAGTTTTCAAACTATCTAAGAACTATACCATTTAAGCCATAGTATTTAAATTTTCTTAATAGTGTATTTCGGCTGTTTCAAACGCTCGTTTAAAATCTAAAAATATTGCAACAATATTTTAATTTTTATCTATTTTCTTTTTCCATTCTGTAATTATCAATTGATATCGTTTTGCATGAGTGTTTTTTACGAAAACCTGATTGTCTATCTGTTAATAAATTATTACTTTCAAAATACTCAAAAAGTTGTTTATGTACTACTGATTCCAGGATTTTTTCTAGGTAGTAAATTAATTCCTCGAAACTCTTCTGGTACTGATGTATTATTTTTCTTTTCAATAGGAATTATTGTACTTATTTTTAACATATCAGGAATGTTTCCAGTAGATAAAGATAAGTTAATTATGTTCAAGATCGGATAGCCAATAACATGAAAATATTGTTTTATAAATTTTATATTAATATCATCTCTACTAGTTTTATTCTTAAATCCCATTACTATATTTTTTAATTCTTTTATATTTGTAAGTTTAAATATAGTTTAAGATTTTGAAATAGTAGGCAAAATATAGTTTCCAGGCCAATCAAAAGTATTTTTAGTATTTCGAACAAGTTCATTAATGCTTTCTCGAAAGTAATAAAATGATTAAAGTTTCGGTTTTTGTTTGTCATGTCTTATTGAAAAAACTACCTTATTACTAATTTTTTTTAAATTGGTTCCATCTGAAACTAGGTTAGAAAATTTAAACTTTTTATATAATTCATCTCTTTGCTGTCGCAGTTTTATAGTATCTTTATTTATCCACAAAGAATTATTAACTTTATTAGTAGTACTAGTAATTGGGCAGTGAATATCTAGCACAGTAGTTACATTATGAAGAAAAAAAGTTTATAAAGTATTTATATTAGTGGAAGCAAAGTTTTAAGACATTTAAGAAAGTCGGCTTCAATTAAAGTGATACAGTTTTTATAATATTTTCTTTTACTTATAGATTCTACAATTTTTGGAATTTTTTTGTTTAGATTTAAAGTATACTACTAGGGTTTCATGATCAGTTATTTTAGTGTCTTCACAATAAGTTATTAAGTCATAGTCATTTGTTATAACTAAATCAATAATTAATGATGTTAAATTAGTTTTTCTTGTCGGAAAATTTACAATTTGTTACATACCACAACTAGAAATATGCTGTTTAACTATTTAGTGTAAACATTAACAACATCCTCCCAGTTAATATTAAAATCACCTAATATAATAATTTTAAAATTTAACGTTACAAATTCATCTATAAGTGCTTCTAAAAAATCTATAAATTCTCGGTGACTACTGTTGGGAGAGTGATAAATTAGCAAGCATGTACCTTGTGCTCAATATTGACAACTTAATCTTAATTGCCCAGTAATTTCGATTATAAGAATAGGTATATACACATCGGAGTTCTTAATTTGTACATAATTTCGAACAAACATTAATCCGCCCTGGGAATGTCTACTTTCTGAATTACATTTAACACAGTTATATTTCATTAACTCTAATTCAATATTAAGTATTTCTGGTGTGACTCTAGTCTCAGATAAGCACAATAGCATAGGGTTCAAATTGTCTACTAATTTAGCTATATCACATTTATGTGCTAAAAAACTTTGCAAATTTAAATAAATAATAATGGGCAAATCTTTAAAATTAGGGTAGGTTACTTGTTGATTGAAAGACGAGCGTAGATTGCTTTATTAAGAAGCACATTGCATAAACATTGATCACATAGACATCCGTATTTACATAGTTGTTTACAATACTTACTACCTACCTCATTAACAAAAATTACAATATTAGTTAGTTCATTACATAATCATTAAATCTTTTAGGAGGTAATTTTTGTGCATTTAAGTTTTGTGTAACTGGTACAGGATTTCTATTATTTGAAATATTTGGTTCACAAACAATATAAGTATTATCATCAAGTACATAAACATAGCTACTATAAGAACATGGTAGATTTGACTTTTTATGTTTCTTTAAATAAGTTTTGTTTCTTATTACAGATCTTCCATTTTCTTTTACAATTTCGTATAATGTAGTTTTCCAAATGCTTTTTTTGGCATTTCTTTTGCCATGTAATTTACAATCAAGTCTATCTTTTCTAACTTTTTTGCTATAGTAATATTTTGAATTTACTTGTTTAATTTATTTTTGTTTACCAATTTTGGAAAAAGTTTTTTTTAGTATCTCTTAATTGTCTGGACATTAGTATTTGAGATGATGTTACAATATGCTAGTAGGCTTAAGTATATATCTACTTTACCTTCAATTGATGTTTTTTTTTAAGTTGAATAAATTTTTCTGCAAGACTACTTCATTGTTGATGATACGCTGTTAAGTTTTTGTGTAAACTCATAACATCTGGAAACTTGGAATAATAATCTACTACTATTAAGAAACTTGTATTTTATATATATCTATACCTATTTCATACCATGATTGTTGTATTAATTCTAAAAAAATCATGTTTTTTTTTTATTAGAATTTGAGTATTTATTACATAGTTTGCATTTAATTACAAAATTTTCAATCTCTAAGTTAATATTTGGCTAATATACAGTATTTTGTGGTTTTATTATGAATTTTGTTATACCTAAGTAACCTGTGTGCATCATTCATATATAGTAAATCATTAGTTCCTATTGTAATTATTGATTTATTAATTTATAATATGCCTTCAGTTTTGGTGTTACTTTATTTATTTATTGAGGCCATCTGTTTTTTATGTAGTGCCTTATATTTTTTGATTACCATCAAGTTCTATAGCTTCATTTAATTTATGTAATTTATTATCGGTGATTGGCACCGACTTTTCTATTATGCAAACATGACTTTCTATATCATATAGATCTATGTATTTTTCTGTAAAATTTCCTCTTGATATCAAGTGTCAACACGTTTAATCATATTTATTTTGTAATTTGCACTAAGCATGCGTGAGTGAAACAGCTACATAAATGACGCATTATGGAATGAAGTAAACAAAGTATAGAAAGTTTTATAAAAATAACTACAAAAACATATATGTATAAACAAAATAAATAAATAATTTTTTTTTATATTTTAGACTATGATGGAGTCTACCACTGAAGCACCAAGAACATTGTTACATGAAATAGCCCAGTGGTTAAACCATACATTTAAGCATAAATCAGTAACAGCTGAACTGTTGGCGGAATTTAGTGAAGATTTAAATAATCCAATTTTGACTTCTTGCTATATTCAAACGTTTCAAGACGTTGTTAATTTAATAAATCAACATAATCGTTGGGATTTATTGCCATTCATCTTGGAACAAGATTCGGAATTCATTCAGAAGTTAGATAGTCATCAGAAATTAGAATTAGTTAAGCAGTTGAAGAGGAAATCTTTGTATGGTTTTGATACATTTTATACCGTCATACGTTGGGGTGATGTTGAATTACTAAACATACTGATAAAAGAAGAAAAGTTAGATAAATATAATGATTTAAACGTTGTTAATGAGTTGGATAGATTGCTTTCGGATAGTTTAAATAAATTGATATTGAGAGGTTTGGTTATTGGTAATGATATTAAGCATAGATGCGAAGAAATAATATGCAATATAAGGTTTTTTGATATAAATCCTACCAATAAAAGTAAAACTAAAAATCAAATCACCAATGTTATCACTAAAGAAAACCGAATTGATTTTATAATTGATCAATGTGATGATAACAACAATTCAGTATTTTCTGCTTATGAAGATTGATAAACAACAATGGGACACTTTGAATAAAATGCAGTTTCTACTTGCACTTTATGTTAATAAATCAGAGAAACGATACAACCTAAGTTTGACTTTTAATGTAAAAAAGATTGTTGATTACTTGAAATTATTTAGAACAATTTTAATGAATTTTAAAAGCAAACAAAATGCTGATAACAACATGAGTTTGGACGAAAGTAAATTATTAGAAAAATTTTATGAAGATGTTCAATTGAATAGAAATTTATTTGCATTGAGCAGAATTGCTTATTACATGGAAATTATTTATACTTCGGATGAAAAAGAAAATAAAAAAAAAGATGAAGAAGAAAAAAGTAAGAACAAAAATAAAAAAGATACAACAATATTGCGCTACGATATTGAAAGATGTTTGCAAGTTACAGGAGAGTATTTAAAAAGCAGTAAAGTATCTCCAAATATATCAACAGAAATTGAAAATGTTTTTGAAAATTCAGCACCGGAATTTCTGGAAACGATAAGAAACATCCGTGATGCTTTATCACATGTTGAATATTTACAAAACCGGTTAAAGATAAGTAATAAAAAGTATTTAGAATTAGAAATAGAATTGAAAAGTGTATACCCTAAGGTATTAAACATAATTTATATGCAAAGATTTATGCAATTTAAAAAACAATGTGTAGAGAATCACGATTACAATACCAAAACACCTATCGAAGTTACCGAAAAAATGTTAAGTAATCAAAATTCAATAACTGGTCAATACACAGATGATTATTTAAGCCTTGAATTGTTACAAGTTTGTTTGGTTTCAAATCAATTAGAGTCAAATGAAACATTATGGAATCATTTTTGTAAAAACATCAAAACATCAAATCAGAAGGATTTATTCAAATTATTAATTAACATAATCGATAACATTCATGATATAAATAGTATTGAAGGAACTTTTGTTTCAAATACAGCGGAAACTATAAGCAGATTAACAGAATTATTTAAAATTTTGATTGAAAATAACAAATTTAACTTCTCTGATCACGAAAAGAATTTGTGTGAAATTGTTAAAATTGGTTTTGAAGATAAATTTGAAACTGAAGTAGAAAAAATTATTAGAATAATTTGTAAAGAAAGTAAACTTGATGAAACTTTATTTGATGATTGCTTAAATCTTCAGGATTCTATAATTTCTTTAATTGAAAGTATTGAAAAACAATCACATGATACTGCAACTATATTTAATGAAATTAAGAATGAAACAAATATTAAGTTATTTTTGGAAAATGTAACTGAAAATAAATTGATTGAATTTAATAAAAAATAAAAAATGTTAAATTTTAAGAACTTTTGTTTAAATATAAAAGAAAAACAAAACGATGCAGATAACGTAAAAAAACTTTTTAATGCATTTCTTGGCCAAATTTATAATAAAATACACTTTTCAAAAACTACTATTTCTAATTGGTTAACTCCAAAAACAAACCATTTAATACAACCAGTTAGTGATAACTTAAAGCATTTAGTAGAATCATCAAAAAAAGGAAAAATGCACAAAGTAGCTTTAGAAATGTGTGTTATGGATATATTGGAACTCTACAAAGGTATGCAGACTCATAATAACAATGGACCGTTTGATGAAGTTTATGTAATGTTATTGGGTAAAGAATTGCGTAACCATTTAGCTCACCATAACATTTTATTTGATGGACTTTCAGTTCATTCCATCGAATTTACAGCCAAAATGTTAATTAATACTTTTAAAACTTCTTGGAAATTTAGTGTAATTAAAACTATTACAATTGAAGATTTGAAAAAAAATTATACGGAATCAAAAGAAATAATTTTAAAACAATTTCAGTTATACAAAATTGCAAAAAAATGTTCTTTAAAAGAATTAAAAAATTACTTACAGTCGGGTGATATTACATCCCATCAAATTAACTTAGCCAAATCTGCTGTAATTGGTGATAATTCAGAAATATTCCAATATCTTTTCAACACCACAAAAATAGATTTGAATCTTAAATCATTGGCTATTAAAAATAACAGCATTAACATTTTACAATTTCTCACAAAACTGAATGGATTTGAAGGAAACGAGTTGCATCTTGCTGTAGTCTATAACCAGTTTGAAATTGCAAAAAACTATCTACATTTAAAAAATTCTAAATCATTCAAAAATGGTCTATCCCCTTTGCATATTGCATGCTTGTTAGGGAGGTATGAAATGGCCAAATTGCTCATAGAATCGGGTGCTGATACTGAAGCGCGAGATTCTAAATACAATGCTCCTATACATTTGGTTGCAATAATAGGTAACTTGGATGTATTAAGCTTACTTATAGCAAGCAATGCTGATATTGGTATTTTTGGTTTTAAAGATAAAACAGTATTACATTTTGCGGCAGGTAATGGATATGAAAACATAGTTAGCAAATTACTTTTGCAACCTACATCAATTGACATCAATAGTCAAGATATGAATGGTCAAACTCCTTTACATCTGGCTGCCCGTTGTGGTTACAAAAAAATAATAGAATTGTTGATACAAAACAATGCAAAACTTAATATAAAAGATGTTGATGGTAATACTCCAGCACATCTATCGGCTATTTATGATCAAGATAAATTAACATTAGAGCTATTGATAGAACCAAATCTCAAACTTAAAGGCAACAACAATGGAGATACTCTTTTACACTTAATAAAAGATTGTGAAGCAGCATTATTATTTCCGATTGAAAAGTATGTAAATTTTAAAAATAAATATGGTCAAACACCGCTGCATTCAGCAGTAATTAACAACAATGAAGGAATGGTAAAATTATTGAAAAAAAGGGAAGCAAACATCTTAGATAATTTTCATAAATACCCATTGAATTATTCCAAAAAAGATTCAAAAATAGAAAGTTATCTTAAAAGTTTTAATAATAAAACAAATATAAACAATGAAGATACAATATTTGAAAAATTATTGAATAAACATAAAGGATATTTAAGAAAAGATAAAATGACTTCGGAAAGTATTATAAATGCTCTACATTATAATCAACTGGAAAGCATTGAAAAGAGCATGTCAAAAATTAATCTTTCCGTTTCACCATTAACAATTAACGAATTGTTAATTCGTGCAGCTTGTAATGGTAATATTAATAAAATGAAAAAACTGATTGATAACGGTGCTGATTTGCATACTATGTTTGAAAATAAACTTAATTTATTAGACGTTGCTGCTTTCAACAAAAAATTACATTTATTTGAAAAAGATTGGATTGATAAACTGCCAGGAGATCAAGCTTTAATTACTTCAGCTTTTGTTAACTACTTGAAAGGAATTCAATTATTGGTGAATAATGGTATCAACATAAATGCATCTTATGGTGACATCAAAATGACTGCTTTGATTTCTGCATTATTGGGAGGACATATCGAATTAGCGCAGGTTAGTAAACTTCATTTATCAAATATTTATTGAATAAAAACTATTTTTGAGAAAATTGTTTATAAATATTTTTTTTTTAGATTAGATTTTTATAATAATTAACTTCTAAAATTTTAATGTTTGTAACAATAAACTTAAACTTAATATTGTTTATATTTTAATATTAATTAATATTTAAATATTTAAAAGCGTATTGCTGAAATAGTTATAAAATAATTTTTCGAAACGATAATTTTAGTATTTTATTTTTTTATAAAAATTTATCAAAATTGCTATAAACAATCCAAAACAAGTATTTTTTCATAAGCATAAACTATCACGAAGTAGTCACAACCATTAATTATATTAAATTGGTATAGGCTGGCAAAACACTCTAATTTCATTTTTAGTCCCTTCAAATTAGACAAAAAATCGACGTTTTAGAAAAACAGAAGGCAATGCACGCATTATTGAAAAAATCGAAAGACCTATATCGATCGGAAATTTTTTGTTCTAAAACTTTAGTCTCTTATAATTTTTCCAGAAAATGCATAGTTTTATTTGAAAATCCAAAAGGTCACAATTTTCAACATTCTTTAACGGAAAATGCTCTCACTATTGGGAAATCCAAATAGCTAATATCAATCGAAAATTTTTTGCTCTACAACTTTGATCTCTTGTAATTTTTTACCAAAATGCATTGTTTCGGCTCTAAGTGCAAAAAAATAAATAATTTATTTTCCGCGCCTTCTATCGGAAAAACGGAAAATTATAGGAAAATTCAAAGGATCCATTGGAAATTTTTTCCTTCAACTTTTAATAGAGATAATTTTTGGCCAAAATGAATAGTTTTTGCTAAAAATGCAAGAAACCATTAAAAAACGCAAAAATTGATATACATATGTATATGTATCTATTACTCCAAAACCACCCTTATCCCTGAGTGCGCTAGGAGAAAATAGTCTTCAAACACACCTAAGTATACAAGTCGCTAAGCTGTGAGTAAAATTTCTCTGAAAAATATCTAATTTGAAGAGACTAATTTATGTTGTGTTAAGTTGTGTAGACTCAAAATTTACTTCAAACTTTTTTAAAATATTAATGTTTTGTGTTTTCCAAAAGAATGACGATATATGTAATACAAAGCAGCAGTTAAATAAAATTTGTGTAATTATTATTGTTCAAAAAAATCAGGCGGTACATGCTTCTGTTATCCACTGTACTGATTGGAAAACGTTTTCAAAAATATTGAAAGTATTTCTAAATATATAAACAACCTTATAGGATTATTTTATTTATAAACGTTTAATTAATTAATTTTATTTATTAACTTTGACTAAAATTTGTTTATAATAATACTAAAAAAGTAATGATAAATAGTAAACTATAAAATAAACTATTAACCACGAAATAAATGCATAATACATGTTGATAAGACTGATAAAAGTACAGTATTAATACAATAGTTACAAAATTGTTCCAAAACCTTTCTATGTAATTATTATTCTCTTAAAATATTATTTTAACAAATTATCATCAATCAAAATTGATTGCAGGTAAATACTTTATTCAGCTAGTCAGTAATTTTATTTAAAAAAAAAATACTACGACGCTCATCAATTCAGGATTAACCAGACAATTTTTTTTTAAATTAAATATTTTGTTTATAGATTTAATTGAAATGGGAGCTAATATTAACGCTGTTATGAAAAAAGGTTGGACTGCTCTTCATATAGCTTCATTGGAAGGTCACTCAATAATTGTGAAATTGTTATTAGAAAAAGGAAGCAACATTAATGCTGTTACTAATGTACAATGGACTGCTCTTCATATAGCTGCATCGGAAGGTAACTCAAATATTGTGAAATTGTTATTAGAAAAAGGAAGCAATAGTAATGCTGTTAATAATGAACAATGGACTGCTCTTCATATAGCTGCATTGGAAGGTCATTCAAATAGTGTAAAATTGTTATTAGAAAAAGGAAGCAACATCAATGCAGTTAATAGTGTACAGTGCACTGCTCTCCATCACGCTGCATTTAAAGGTTATTTAGATATTGTGCAATTGTTATTAGAAAAAGGAAGCAACATTGATGCTGTTAATATTAAACAATGGACTGCTCTTCATATAGCTACATCAAAAGAACACTTAGATATTGTAAAATTGTTACTAGACAAAAGAAGCAACATTAATGCTGTTACTAATGTACAATGGACTGCTCTTCATATAGCTGCATGGGAAGGTCACTCAAATATTGTGAAATTTTTATTAGAAAAAGGAAGCAATAGTAATGCTGTTAATAATGAACAATGGACTGCTTTTCATATAGCTGCATCGAAAGGTCACTCGAATATAGTGAAATTGTTAATAGAAAAAGGAAGCAACATTAATGCTGTTAATAATAAAAATGTAACCGCTCTTCACATAGCTGCATTGAAAGGCCAGTTAAATATTGTGCAATTGTTATTAGAAAAAGGAAGCAATATTGATGCTGTTAATAACGATCAATTGACAGCTCTTCATCTAACTGCATTGGAAGGTCAATCAAATATTGTGAAATTGTTATTAGAAAAAGGAAGCAACATTCATGCAGTTGATAATAAACAATGGACTGCTCTTCACATAGCTGTATCGAAAGGTCATCCAGATATTGTGAAATTGTTATTACAAAAAGGAAGCAACATTAATGCTGTTAATAATGAACAATGTACTGCTTTTCATCTAGCCACATCGGAAGGTCACTTGAATATTGTGAGAATATTATTAGAAAAAGAAAACAACATTGATGCTGTTAATAATAAACAATGGACTGCTCTTCATATAGCTGTATCAAAAGGTCACTCAGATATTGCAAAATTGCTATTAGAAAAAGAAAGCAATATTAATGCTCTTACTAATGGACAATGGACTGCTCTTCATCACGCTGCATATAAAAGTCATGTAGATATTGTGCAATTGTTATTAGAAAAAGGAAGCAACATTAATGCTGTTAATATTGAACAAAGGACTGCTCTTCATATAGCTGCATTAAAAGGTAACTTAGATATTGTAAAATTGTTATTAGAAAAAAGGAAGCAACATTAATGCTGTTAACAATAAACAATGGATTGCTCTCCATCATGCTGCATGTAAAGGTCATTCAAATATTGTGAAATTGTTATTAGAAAAAGGAAGCAACATTAATGCTGTTACTAATCTACAATGTACTGCTCTTCAAATAGCTGCATCGGAAGGTCATTCAAATATTGTGAAAATGTTATTAGAAAAAAAAAGCAAAATTAATGCTGTTAATAATAAACAATGGACTGCTCTTCATATATCTGCATCAGAAGGTCACTCGCATATTGTGAAATTGTTATTAGAAAAAGGAAGCAACATTAATGCTGTTGATGATGAACAATGGACTGCTCTTCATATAGCAGCATTGAAAGGTCATTCAAATATTGTGAAATTGTTATCAGAAAAAGGAAGCAACGTTCATGCTGTTAATAATAAACATTGGACTGCTCTTCATCTAGCTGCAACGGAAGGTCAGTCAAATATTGTGAAATTGTTATTAGAAAAAGAAAGCAACATTCATGCTGTTGATAAAGAAAATGTATCTGCTCTTCATCTAGCTGCTTTAAAAGGTCTCTCTAATATTGCAAAATTGTTATTAGAAAAAGGAAGCAACATTAATGCTGTTACTAATGCACAATGGACTGCTCTTCATATAGCTGTATCAAAAAGTCATTCAGATATTGTGGAGTTGTTATTAGAAAAAGGAAGCAACATTAATGCTGTTACTAATGTACAATGCACTGCTCTTCATATAGCTACATCGGAAGGTCACTCAAATATTGTGAAAATGTTATTAAAAAAGAAAGCAACATTAATGCTGTTAATAATGAAAATGTAACTGCTCTTCACATAGCTGCATCAAAAGATCACTCAAATATTGTGAAAATGTTACTAGAAAAAGCAAGCAACATTAATGCTTTTAATAATGAACAATGGACTGCTCTGCATCTAGCTGCATGTAAAGGTCATTCAGATATTGTTAAAATATTATTAGAAAAAGAAATCAACATTGATGCTCTTAATAATAAACAATGGACTGCTCTTCATCTAGGAGTATCGAAAGGTCACTTAGATATTGTGAAATTTTTATTAGAAAAAGGAAGCAACATTAATGCTGTTAATAATAAAAATATAACAGCTCTTCATCTAGCAGTATCGGGAGGTTATTCAAATATTGTGAAATTGTTATTAGAAAAAGAAGCAACGTTCATGCTGTTAATAATGTACAATGGACTGCTCTTCATATAGCTACATCGGAAAGTCACTCAAATATTGTGAATATGTTATTAGAAAAAGGAAGCAACATTCATGCTGTTAATAATGAAAATGTAACTGCTCTTCATCTAGCTGCATTAAAAGGTCTCTCAGATATTGCAAAAATTTTATTGGAAAAAGGAAGCAATATTAATGCTCTTACTAATGTACAATGGACTGCTCTTCATCTCGCTGCATATAAAGGTCATTTACATATTGTGAATTTGTTGTTAGAAAAAGAAAGCAACATTGATGCTGTTAATAATGAACAATCGACTGCTCTTCATCTAGCTGAATCGGAAGGTCACTTAGATATTGTGCAACTTTTATTAAAAAAAAAAGCAAAATTAATGCTCTTACTAATGTACAAGTGACTGCTTTTCATATAGCTGCATTGAATGGTAACTTAGATATTGTGCAATTGTTATAAGTGTAATGTGCAGTCATGTATAGCTGGTTGCATAATATATTAAATAGTTTTTTTTAATGTTTTTTGTATTATGAATTTCATTTACTTTTGTGAAGAGAATATATATATTATTAGAGAATAAACCGTTGATTGAAACACATCGTATTACATATTTAATACACCCCAATTATCAAGACCTTTATAGCGGCAAACACTACCGTTGCGACGAAAAAAAAAAGTAAATAGTAAATCAAATTTAGCAGTGATATGATATGAATACAAGTGATTCTATATATAAACCCCGATTGAATAATTATTTCGCAGTGAATGATTTGCATCGGAAAAGAAACGAACAATTTTATCAAACATTTTAAGTGAGGAATCTTACAAACTAGTTTATAATTTGTGGCTACCAACTTGCCCAGAAGCTAAAAGTTAGGCTGATTTAATTACAATAATTAGTGAACATTTTAAAACAACGGATTCAATATTTGTGTCCAGATATAAGTTTTATAACTCTTCAATGAAGGCATGTGAGTCACCAAAGGATTGGGCAGCGAGAATTTAAAGCTTAGCAGCACATTGCGAGTTTTCGGGGACGAATTGGAAATGGCAATACGCGATCATTTTATTATCACATATGAAAATGGAAAAGTGCAAGATATATTATTTGAAGAAAAAAAAAGAGGTAACATTCAGTGACCTCGTGAAATCATTTAACATTTGTAATAAAAAGGGTCACATGCTACAATCTGTAAATTTAGAAATTGAAATATGCAATATTTTGTAAGCGATAAATCATTTATTTGTTCTGTTATAGAAAACATTACGGTTGATCCTATCATGTTGAACATAAAAATAAATAATAAAAACATAGATTGTCAGCTTGATGCTGGAGCTAGTATTTCTGCAATACCAGAAAAATTATTGAAAATTGAATGGTGGTAACTGTTACTACGTAAGGAAATAAATAAAACACATTTACTATGTACTATCCCAAATATATTTAAACCGTGACTAGTTTCAACCTTTTACAAGGCCATCTGACGGTGATACAAAGAATTCACCGTCAGATGATGGCCTTGTAAAAGGTTGAAACCTTCCGAATTGTCACCGTTTCAGGCTTTGGGCTCTTGAAAAGCTTCAAGAAGATCTTATGTTTATGACCAAAATTTTGTTCAGCGATGAGGCCCATTTCTGGCTTAATGGCTACGTCAATAGGCAAAATTGCCGTATTTGAGCTGAAGAGCAACCAGAAAAGATTCAAGAGCTGCCATTACATTTAAACAAAACAATCGTTTGGTGTGTTTTATGGGCTGGTGCAACATTTCTTTAAAAATAAGCCGGGCCGGAACGAAACTGTGAATGGCGCTCGTTATCACACAATGATAACAGACTATTTGCTGCCTAAAATTGAAACCTGTAAATTGGATGACATTTGGTTCTAACAAAACTTGCCACATAGCCCGTGAAACCATGGCTTTATTGCAAGAACGGTTTGGTGAACACTTAATTTCACGCCCGGACCTGTGAACTGGCCGCCTAGAAGAATAAATGTTCATTAAATACCAACTACAAATCTTGATAATACCGTGTCAAATAATCAAGTTAATGTTGAAATCACGAGTGTACTCGAGAGACCTAAACAAAATAAAGTTAAACCAATTCGTTATCGTTAATTATATGTAAATAAATAATGCATTGTACAATTGTATAGAAATACCTGTATAATAATATTCTTGTATTTTATTAAAGAAAGACGTGTAATGTGCAGTCATGTATATCGAATTGCATATATTAAATACTCTTGTATATATTTATTGTAGGAATAGTATTTGCTAAGGTTTTTTGTATTATCAATTTCTTTTACTTTTGTGAAGAGAATATATTTGTATTAAAGAATAAACCGTAGATTGATGCACGTCTCATTCACCCCAATTATTAAGTCCTTAACACCGGCAGAACACTACTTAATTTTTCTTTTTTGACTTCCTCCAGCACGATATTCGCTGGAGTTTCTCTATTTAAACTCGGCAACCATCTCAAACATTTTACATGTACTGCTTCTAATTTTTCTTGTTCCTTCCATCCCCATATTTCTGACCAATACAATATCATAATCCTTACTAAACTATCAAACATAAGCCCTTTTATTCTCATACACTCAAATTTTCTTTTGCTTATTTCCCATACTTGTCCCACTACTTTAATTGCTTTTCAAACCATCTCTTTAATGTGCACGTTCTCGATATTGATCGTGCAATAGTATAGTGTATTAAGGGCCAAAAATAGGCTTTAGCAGCACCAAGAGTGAGTGCCGCTAAAGCATTTTGGCATGAGTTACCCTGAATAAAATCATTGTTTCAGGTAATTTCTAAGTTTAATATGATCTGTCACTACTGTCAGATTTTAAGGTATGACGTCATCATGTAAAATCGTGATTTTCAGTCAATCGAATACCGCATATGATTTAGAGGCACAAGAGCTTTTATTCTGCCAAAACAGATGGTTTCGATAGAGGCAGGCGAAAATAACATTTCACAAGAATTTAAATGATTTGACTTCCGCAATACCTTGCCCTTTCCATTTCCAGTCCTCCACTTTTTTCTCCCACCATTCCATTCCAAACATTTTTCTAAAACATCTTTCTAAATTTTTCATCATTTATTTTGCAACTATTACCATATCGTCGGCATATGCTAGCGACCACAGTTTTTCTCTACCAACTACTACCCCCCCCCTGCTTGAGCCAACCTGAGTTTTCAGTTTTTTCTACATCTGATATTTAAGTCGCAAACAAAGTGGGACTCAATGGGCAGCCCTGACCCACTCATTTCGTTCTTCTTACCATGTGCTCGCTAATTCATTTTTCTCATACACTTGCACTGTTTCTCTCTATGCACACTATCAAATGCTTCAAGAATAACGCATATAATTTTTCCCCTTTCTCTGCTATTTCTTTTTCGACCATTATAGTGTAGAATATATACGTTATCCATGGTATCTCTTTCCTTCCTGAAGCCAAGCCGGCTTCAGGAAGGAAAGGCAAGCCGCCCGTCTCGAATTATCTCATTCATACCCAGTTCAACCACGCTTCATTTTGTATCCCATCCATACCTGGCACTTTCCTTTTCTTTAATTTTTTTATCTTCTCCCATACTGCTTCCTTTGCTGGATTTTCTCTTATCTGTCTGGTTTTTCTTTTCTATTCCAAACACACTATTGAAATGTGTTCCTTCCACGCCTCCAACTTAGAACTCCTTAGAATATTTAAGCATGATTATCAAAATCAAAATGAGTAAAAATGAAAGAAAATCTAACATTATTCTATGTTCGTCTTAGAATAATTATAGATGAGGCGTGGTTTAGGTTTCACCAAAAAATTCATAACAAGAAAAATATATGGGCTGCTGAATAAGTTGGGCAAGATTATGAGAGGAAGCAAAAGTCATAGCGTGTTATTCAGATAGAGTTGTAGATGAGCAACTTGATCATATAATATTACGAGCCCTAACAACTTAATGCTCGGACGACACAAATTTCTTTACATATTTATTAATTGTTGTTCTGTAAATTATTACAAATTTTTAATTAAAAAAAAAACTAGGTATACAACCTTATTAAGAAATGTTTTAATTAAAAAAAAAAATTAATTTAACATCAACGAGAAACAAAAATAATTTAATAAACTAAAAATGTCACAAAGTTTCAATAATATTCAAGTCTATGCTATTAAAGGGCCAAGACAACTTTTATTTTATGATCTGCAAACCATGTTTTGTCATCTTTGCTGTATGGCTTGCTGCACCATCTTATTGGAATATAAAATTCCCATCTGGATACAGCTCGTGTACGTTGGGAATAAGGCTATTATTTAGAATTTTCTGATATTTTAGCGCATTAATTGTACCATTTATTATTTCCATTTTCCCAAACCATATCCAGACATACAACCCCAAATCATTACCCCTTTTGGAAACTTTACAGTTCTTTTAAACAGTCCGTTTTAAAAGTTTTCGTTTTATCACGACTAATTTTTTTTGCAATCTCGTACAAATACATCAAATTTGAATTCATCGCTAAATCCTCCGGCTGTCGAAGACAATTTAGCCCAAATTAAACAGTTTTTCTTTTGTTTGTTTGTTAATAGGGGGTTTTCTTCAGCTTTTAATAATATAAAATAAAGTACATTATAAAAAAATATGCTATTTAATATTTTTATATTGTTTACCTTATAAAAACTTAGCCCCAACTTATGGATTGTAGGCAGTGTGCCTACAACATTCTAGCGATATATTCGCATCCGTGTTCTCATTAAATAATGCCGTTATCTGCCTCTCAGTGGCTCTTCGGTGACTTTTGCATATTTTTACAAACTGTCTTCTCATTCTGCTCGTCATTTTAAAAAATTGGCTAGTACTTTTACCTCGAGTCTTGTATCCGGCTGTCTCTCCGTAACACCTGATAATATCTCCTACCGTCGATTTTGCTAAATTTGAATTATTGCCAATTTTCTTCATGCTTTTTTTTCTTGATATTGTTTTACGGCAATTTTACGAATTTTGACCGATGTAGCTTTACCACGACCAATTTTCAGAGACACAAACCGACACTTTAAATCAACTATTATTAACAATAATAACTGTGATTGTAACAGTGGAAACACTGGTATCATCAAAACAAAACAAAAAAAAGAACGCGTCCGAACATTAAGTTGCCAAGAAAATTTGTTTTGTTTTTAATTTTTCTTTTCTTAAACAGGTAAATATAGTCAACTAATATTTATTTTTGGCTATAAATAGTCTCCAATTATGTATCTTAATAAAGACATAAATATAAAAAATAATTACCAACTATTGAGAGAAGAATGTGAAAATTATAATAAAAATTGTTATCGTCCGAACTTTAAGTTGTTAGGGCTCGTATGTACATTAAAATCTCCAAATAAAATGATTTATTTCAGATTTTCTATAATTATCTTGAAGAAGCGTGTCAAAACTTTAAGAAAGATTATCAAAAAAGTTTAGTGTTGCCATATTTGGAGAACAGTATATGCCAATTACAAAAATAGTCTTATCGATAAGATTTATTTTAAGAAATGATGTGATAGCTCAATGGTAGAGCCCTTGCACATCATGCGAGCAGTCCGGGGTTAGATCCCCGAAATATGATCCTCTTTAAACAAGTCGTAGACTTACTGTGGCGATGTAAAATAGCCGAAAAAAGCACAATAAATGAAAATGAAATATGCTATTATAACCAATGCCTTGAGAATATGCTTGTTGTTTATAGATAATAATAATAATAATTCTTTATTCCAGTTGACCTTTTAGCAAGGTATAGGTACAGTCAGGTTATATTAAAAATTAATTTACAATTAAGAAAACATTTAAAGTAAAAAGAAATAAAATAAATTACAAATTAAAAATTACATAAAACTAGTGTCAGTCATAAAACAAACAGTACATATAGAACATAATATTTAAAAAAATATATATATAATATGGTATCACATCAATATCACATTACCTATCATCATTCAAAAAATCGTTGTATGTATAGTAACATTTTTGCAGTAATGTCTATTTAATATTGTTTTTAAAAAGTTTTATGTTAAGATTTCTAATACTTTCAGGCAATTTATTGAAACATTGTATGGCTGCATATTTAGGACTTTTTTCATACTTTGTTAGCCTATGTATCGGCGTTTCTAACATCAATCCATAACGTGTATTATATGTATGGGTGCTATTTAACGTCTGCATTTTGGTACAGTTTTCTTTTGCATATATTAAAGTTTTATATATAAAAAGTGATGGCAGAGTAACGATGTTTAGTTGTTTAAATAAATCACTGCAATGGGTTCTACTTGTTTTGTTTAAAATATATCGAATGGCTTTTTTTTGTATTCTAAATAAACGTACAACTTCTGTGGATTTAGATATTAGCGTGGGGTCTACGCTAATATGCCATATGCCAATAAGGATTCTATTTTTGCAAAATAAAAAGATTTTAAAATAAAAAGATCTACTACTGGTCTAAGTTGCTTGATGATGTAACTGTATGTAGTTATTTTTTTGGACATTTGATCAATGTGCACATCCCATTTGCAAGATGTGTCAATGTATAACCCTAGAAATTTTGTGGTATTAGATTCTATTATTTTATCTCCGTTGCATTTAATTAAAAGACTGTCATCAAATTTTTTATTGGATATATTGAATCTTATAACAGATGATTTTGTGGTGTTGATAACTAATCCATTATTTGTAAACCACTGTGTCAGCCTATTTAATTGATCATTTGTTTTTTCAACTAAATGATGTTTACATTTATCATTTATTAATAGAGACGTATCATCTGCAAATAAGATAGCATTTTCACTAGAAATGTCATTGATATATATATAATAAATAATAAAGGTCCTAATACTGACCCTTGTGGTATGCCTTTATATAAAACTAAAATATCAGATACTTCATTGTTTATTTCTACATAATGACTTCGAGATTTTAGGTAACTTCTAAACCAATCAGAAATAACACCACGCACACCATATTTATTCAGTTTTAAGATTAATCTATCATGATGTACCAGATCAAAAGCCTTGGTCAGATCGAGAAATATAGCAAGGTTTTGTTCTCCTTTGTCTAGGTTTGTATACAAACTGTTTAAAAACTCTATAATTGCGTTTGCTGTCGATTTACCTTCTCGAAACCCAAATTGCCTACTATTAAATAATTTATATTTATCAAAGAATTGTACTAGTCTATTGGCAACTATTTTCTCAATGATCTTTGAATATGTACTGCAAATAAACATTGGCTTATAGTTATTTGGATCGTTTTTGCTCCCTTGATTTTTGAATATTGGTGCAATTTTTGACAACTTTAACTTACTCGGGAATATTCCTTGACTGACGGAATTGTTAATAAGTACTGCCAATGGTTTTGATATTGACAAAGAACATGCTTTTAATATGTTTGAATTAATTTCATCATAGCCTGATGATTTGGTATTTTTTAATGATTGTATTACATTATGTACTTCAGTCTCTGTCACTGGTTCAAAATAAAAGGTTCTAGTATTTTCTATTATATTAATATAATTCATATTTAATTTGTTAATAACAATTTTGTCAGCCATCTTATTAAAATAATTGTTAAAATACTGGACTACATCTGATATGTTACTTATATCATCATTTTCTGTTTTTATATGATAATCTACAGTCTTCGGCGTTTGTCTTGTATTTTTATTTATTATTTCCCAAGCAGTTTTTGTAATGTTTTGTGATTTATTTAATATTTTAGAATTATGTATCTGTTTGGCGTTGTTTATAACTGCTTTGTATATTTTTTATATGTTTTATAATAATCTAAGACATCAGTATTTCCATTTAAAGTTAACTGATAAAGATCTTTTAATTTCTGTGAAGACATTAATATCCCTTTTGTTATCCACAGTTTTTTTGTATCAGTTTTATTATTTATTAGAATTTTGGAAATGAACAATCAAAATTGTAATAAATTATATTATGTAAATATTCAAAGATTTTATCAGGGTCATTATTGTTCATTACATTTTGCCAATTTTCAATTTTTATAATTTCGGAAAATTTTATTAAGTTTTTCGGATTACTTAATTGTCTTACTTTAATAATACTTTTAATTTCTGGTTTAATTTGATCATACAATTTCAATTGCTGAGCATGATGATCAGATAATCCATTAATTACCACCTTACCAACACAGTTAACAGATTGATCTACACAAATATTATCAATGCAGTTGTTCAAACGAGTAGCACTATTTATTTTAGGAATAATGTTAAATTCATTCAGCAAATCTATAAATTCTTTTGTACGTACAAGAAAGTTAATATTAAAGTCGCCTAATAGTATTAAGCGCCGGTTTGATTTGTTACTAAGTTCAATAAGACATCATACATTTTTTTAAAAAAATACTTTTAAGTCACCTGTTGGACTTCTATATAATGTTACTATACATAAACTATAATGTGTACATTGTAGAAGTATTGCAGTATATTCAAAGTCTTTTTCTATGCATGTTTCATTTAATGTTATATTTGATACAACATATTTATTTGCCACAAATATTAAAACACCACCATTTTTATATTTTTCTCTGCAATAGTAATTAGCAACATAAAAACCACTCAGAGAAACTGAGTCAATTTGGTGTTGGCGCAATCCGTGTTCAGATACACATAAAACGTCACAACAAATACTACTTAAAAATACTTCTAAACAGCACATTTTGTTACTTAGACCTTGAACGTTTTGATGCAGCAAATATAATTCTGTTTTTCGGTTTTCCATAACATTTGTGTTTTCTATAAGATGTTGATTTTTCCTAAAACGATGAGTTTGTTGGTGAATTACTACTGATAAATTTTCCATTGAATTTTCTTTAAACGAAAATTTGTTTGTCCATGAATCCGTTATGGTGGTGTCATCGTTGTTAAAACTGATTTGTTGTATTGTTGGGTTTGATAATTAATTAACTTAAATTGTTGCGATGATAAAAATGATTTAAATTTCTGATTAGTATTTGATGATGAATGTTTTTTTATAATTTGATTTTTATTAGAAATTATATAACAGGTACATTGTCCATTAGATGTTCCAGGTACATCTACATTACATAATGAACAGTTGTTGTTTGGTTTGGGGTTAATGATTAAACGTAGATGTGCTGACAATACTTTTCTTCCCATTTTGTTTAACGTATCTCTGTTGAAGTGTTTTTCATCCAAGATTTCATTAATATCGGCGTATAAAGTATTACCAAACTCCTCACATATAAGTTTAATTCGATTATTTATATGTTTGATAATACTGCTATAATCTGGACGGTCATATCGAAACGGTATAGAAGTTACTACCACATGTAAATTTGACATTTTAGATATGTTAATTTTAATACTGTTTATTAAATTACAAATGTTTTCAGAGTTGTAACAGTCTTTTATATCATTAGATCCTCCTATTAATACTACACATTTACCTGTAGATGTTAAACACTTTTTATTAACAGGGAAGCATTTGGCAATTTCACAAAAGTTTGCGCCTGATTTTACAAATCCAGTAACTGCATATTTTTTTTCTGGAAGTCCATTTGACAGTAGCTGCGATAAATTTTTGGCGTAATTATCTCCAATAATGTGAATACTTCTTATTTTATTATTACAAAATTTAATTGAATTTTTGTTTTTTGCTTTAGTATTGTTCATTTCATTAGTAACATTCTTGGAAACGTGTGATTTTATTATATTTGACGATTGATTTTCAGTTTGAGTATGTACTGTAGATGTTTGAATTTTAATTGATTTTTGTTGCGTTGAATCATTTTTAATTATATGCTCTGTGTTGTCCGGTTGCGTAACTTTAGAAGTTTGATTTGTGTTATGTTCAGTTTGTGTTGCTGTATGTATGACATGTTTCTTTTGAATTTTTCCAATAGCATTTGTAAGTGTAGCAATTACTTTCATATTACCTATTATCTCTTTTTCCAACTCTCGAATTTTATTTGAGATAATATCATTTTTTCCTTGAAAGTTCTGATTGTCATTGTCTTTTTCGGCTAGTTTGTTTCTCAAATCCGTCAATATATCCTTGTATTCGTTGTCATTATTAGCGCTATCAGCGACAATACTAATGTTGCTTATATTATTTAAATTTGATTTTTTAGGTTGAGCTTTAGCTTTTACAGTTATATTTAATGTTTTATCTATTCGTTGGCTAGACCTTACTGTAATTTCTTCTTTTTTTGAATTCAATATACTATATTTATGGTACTATAAAAATCAACAAAAACAAAATGAGTAAAAAAATGTAAGTATTAGACAGAAAAAAAAAAAAAATTGGGATACTCTTGCTTCACACCGCAGGGTCTGTTACGGTGACTGACAGTTTTCACAAACAAAGGAAGACCTCGGAAATGGGAATATTAATTGCGAAATACATTTATACGCTTTTAAAATATATATACGTCCATGCCAAGAATCGAACCCGACTTTCTCAGTCCGAAGTTCGGTACACTACCTCTGTGCTACGGAGGCTGTATAACGAGTAAATAACTACCACGGTGTAAAATACAAACACGATTTATATTGTTGTAAGTTAATTTTTAACATAAACAAATTTATAGGTTAGGACAGATACAGAAATGTTTTCAGTTAATTAAACTACCTATAAAACTTTTAAACGAATATATATGTAGGCCAAACACCCTATTGGTCAGCAAATGAATATTCAAGATAATAATCGGCACTACATTAAAGCAATCTTTATCTTCATTAATTACTTTGATTTAAGTCAAAAAGAGGATGAGGTTTTCTATATTCAAGATGTTGATGAACAGAATTTAAATTCTTTTTTAGACCATAAATATTAGAGAAATTAACTTTTAAGCCACAAACTAAGTCAAAGTTTGGTTGAGGTTAGTGGAACAGAACAGGCAAGGCTTTGTTCCGCCAATTTAATCGTACCATAAGCCATGTTCACTTGTTTCTCCCGTGGATTAGTACTACAATTATTCTGATGTGTAAAAATTTTTAATATTCCAATACTATAATTTTTTTAAGGCAAGCTTGTTGCAATGAAGAATATTAAGAATACCCTAACAGTGATTTACATGTCTGTTATTATCATGTTTCCAAAACATCCTGAAGAATTACACTTCAAACAATTATATCATAATCTCTTTTGTCATCCTTCATGAAGACAACTTTAAGTTACACTTATTTTTTTTTGTATAATACATTTTATTTAAAAAATTATAATAATTGTTTATTAATAACTACTTAATTTTGCAGCTGGTTCTGACTCCACCTCATATTCAATTTCGACATGAGATCTACGACCCTTGCGGGTACCTTTAGCAGGTTTAGGTAAAGTTTTCTTAGGTTTTGATGTTGTTGGAATATTTAAATCCTAAAAAGAAATAAACAATAATCATTTGGATATAGCTTATGCTATTAAAAACGTTTATAAGTTTACTAGCAACTAACCTCTATATCAGAACCATCAGATGATTCAAAACTGCTATCAACGTCTATAGCTTCTCGGTTACCACTATCACTTTCCTGAAAGAAAAAAAACCACAATGTAGAAACAGAATTAAAATTGCATTAGTGAATTTAAGTGTAAATTTATTGTTCCATAAATTAATATATCTTCTATAGAATATATAAAGAAGAGACGCAATGTCCTCAAATGAGACAGTTGTAAAAGCAATAATTTCGAATAAAGCCTAGTTAAATAGGTAAATTTATACGAATGCCACAACGACATATGTAGCGCTCGTTACTATTTGTTCAATCGGACAACCCAATAATAACATTAAAAAATTAAATTTATGAAAAAATATTCTAAACTAAAATCATCCATAGACGCGTTTCGAGGTTTACCTCTCATCAGTATGGCTTTATTTATTTAAACTTAATAATTGATTTTTAACTTACTTCGTCAACATTGTTCACCACCACAATTCAAAAAGAATATTTTAAAGGGTGTATTGACTATTTATACTAACTGACTTAATGACTTTATTTAATGGCTATGGTTAATAGCATTCTGAGAAGGAACAAATAAACTAATTATTTCGGGATATTTAGCTGATGGTAATGACATGAAAGAATTAAAAAGGAAATTTGAAAATTAAAAATAGAATAAATTTTTTGCATAAATTATAATTACTATTATACAACTGTCTCATTTGAGGACATTGCGTCTCTTCTTTATATATTCTATATATGTTCTGATATACACGAAATTGTATAATAGTAATTATAATTTATGCAAAAAATTTATTCTATTTTTAATTTTCAAATTTCCTTTTTAATTCTTTCATGTCATTACCATCAGCTAAATATCCCGAAATAATTAGTTTATTTGTTCCTTCTCAGAATGCTATTAACCATAGCCATTAAATAAAGTCATTAATGCTGGAATTCATGAAAGCCAGTTAAATTAACGGTTGATTAAATTTGACAACCGCAAAACTATTTATAGTAATGCTACCACAAAGGCAAGTTTTACACAATATGTAACTACCAGAACTAAAAGGAAAATAATATTTGACACTAACGCAAAGTAAATATCAAGTATTTATATTGAATTAATAAAAACAATTTTGACAGTTTATAGTATGTTGAGGTTATGTTGTCACATTTAACGCTGATTAACTTTAATCAGCTTTCATGAATTCCACCATAAGTCAGTTAGTATAAATAGTCAATACACCCTTTAAAATATTCTTTTTGAATTGTGGTGGTGAACAATGTTGACGAAGTAAGTTAAAAATCAATTATTAAGTTTAAATAAATAAAGCCATACTGATGAGAGGTAAACCTCGAAACGCGTCTATGGATGATTTTAGTTTAGAATATTTTTTCATAAATTTAATTTTTTAATGTTAATATATCTTCGTCGTAAAATCAATATATCATGCTTAGCACACCAAAGATACCAACTGAATGCAAGCAACATGTGACTACTGTGACCGTAGTAACTTGCATTAATGTCTATGGGTGAAGTAAGTATTCTTGTATGGGAGCTATTAATGTATAGCAATACATTTCGTATGGAGCCATCAGCCTATTGTTCAATGTTCATTGTCATAAAACTTTGAGCACAACTCAGAAACTTAACTCCTTAAAATCGGTTTTTTGCAACATGTAGAGAATCAAATTTTCAGTGTCATATGAGAAAGCAAAAAATCTTCAATTGTTTAATAAATTTTGAATTTTTCTTAAACTAAACTTAAAGAGTATTTATTACACCTCAAATTTTAGTAGACTTATTGTGCTGCTTTTTTAGCAAGCACTTTCCTTAAAAGGTTTTAACACTGATTTAGCTAGCACACCAAAACAGGTATTTGTTATCGTTACACCAAATTGCATTCTCTCAATGGTAAATGTGATGAGCAAAATGTCACGCATTGGTTCTTTTCAGATCTAATCCATTTATTCTAAGGAGCTAATCTGAGAACATGTAATGACTCAGTACTAGTTAACTTTACTTACAACTTCATCCTCATCTTCAAAATTAATATCTGAATCATCATCACTGTCTGCAGCAACAAATGCTGGTCCATTATCCTCACCCTCCATCTCAACCTCCTTTTCATCTTCACTTTCCATTTCGACTTCATCTTCCTCATCTTCTACTTCACCTTCTTGTAGAGCTTCATCAAATGTGGATTGAGGAATATTGTATAAATCTTGATACTATAAACAAACAAACATAAACATAGTATTTATACAAAAAGTGTTAAACTATTTATTTAGAATACATTATCAAAAAACTCATTTCTTAGAATAAATATATTATCATATAATTACATATTATACTTACAACACCCTTTTTAAGCCTATCCAATAGAGTCTGTTCAACTCCCTTTTCAATTCTAGCAGCAATCAGGGCCTTGTCTTCTCTTCTCTTTTCTCGCCTGTCTATATTGCGTTGAATTGGAACCAATAATTTTCTAAAAGAATTAATACATTAATATAAAGTGGAAATATTATATGGAAATTGTATGCTCACTGTCTACGTAATTTTAACTTTCTCATACGTATCAAGTATTGTGTAATGCGAACAAAACGTTGTTTACATTTTGATCTTATAAATCCAGGCCAATATAGAAGGTTCTCATTAATTTGATGGATGGCTTTTTCAAAATTTCTAGATAATTTTACCTTCTCCCATGATCTACCAGGAAATGCAAACCTGCCAACAAATTTAATAGTTAATTATATGTAGGTAAAGTATACACAAATTTGCAGTAAGCTAGTGTAACGCTGTGTAGTTTCTTATAAAGAAATCTATAACTTGCAACATGACCCAAAATGCACTGTCAGTTACTTTCTTTAATTATACATAATATTATTATTATTAAAATCCCTTTAATAAAATAAAATATTATTGCAAAAATATCAAATTATATAGATAATGCAATTATTTGATTTATTTCCTGTAATTAGTCATTTTGTAAATTAAATTAAAATAAAACTTGTTCAGTTTTAAAATGAACAGAATTAAAATTACATATTTTAAGAAAACTAATTTGTTCAAACTCATTCCAACAATCACAGCATTCACATATTGCTAAATAAAATACAATATGAGAATGTGCAAGTCTACAAAAGAATTCTCGTCGGCTTGGCCGGTGGGTGAAATTTAAGATCAAAGATCCACACAATTTGTCTAACAAATTTAACAACTATTTTACAGATGCTGCTGTAAATTTGCTTACCACTATTAAATGCATAGAACATAAAAAGAGCACTTTGTATGATGACATACCTATCTCAACAATAAAAAACACTAAATTCCAACTCCCTTGTATCACATAATAAATTTATCTAAGGAATATGGAATATTTCCAGATCAACTTAAAATATCAGTCATTGTTCCAGTATTCAAAAAAGTTAATCTCAACTTATTACCTAATTTCACTATTAACAACTTTTTCAAAAATATTTGAAGCAGTAATAGTTTTAATCTTCTTTAAATCATGTCAATTATTTATTAAATCCCAACATAGCTATCTAAAGAAGAAGTCAACAGAACTATATTTGCTTTTTAACAGCTATACTAAACGACATAGAATCCTAAAAGATACCGTGTGGTATATTCCTTGATCTGTCAATGGCATTAACACCATTAGCTACAACATATTTTTAGAAAAGCTGGATGGAAAATGTTTAAATCGTAAAGCCTGAACAGAGAATATACGAAATCGGATCTAGAAATTAATTTCAACAAAACAGAATTTATGATTTCAAACTCTCAAACTAATTTTAACATTTTAGTGAAAGATAATGTTCAAATTCAAAAGATTCAGGGATTTAAATTATTAGGAACTATTATCACACATGATGGTTTGGGCACTCACGAAATCAAAGCCCGTATTGAAATCAGTCGCTAAGATCCGAGTTGTGCAAATTCTAAATGCATAACCTTTATGAACACAATTCTAAAACATTTTCATAAAAACTTTCCTATAGTAAAAACAAAAAAATTTCAAACCGAACCTATAAAACTAAACAAAGATCAGGTTCTCATTTACAAAACAATATCAAAGTACAACCCAGGTTACATAATATTGTATAAAACTAAACAAAAACATATAATAATTTATTAATTGCAGAAAAACACAAACATATTGAATTGAAACTACACAATACCAAAAACAAATCTAAGGCCTCGTGGAATGTTATCAGAAGTATAGAAAGAAATTCCAAAACTTATAAGATGCCAGAATGTGATAATATAACTCAATTAGCAAATAACTTTTAATTTTTTTCAATGAAATTGCAAATAAATTAATTTTACTAAATCCTAATGTTAAATGTGCCAAAGTAATAAATATTCCTTTTAATGATCATTCAACGTATATGCAATCTACAAATAAACTAGAAATAATCAATATTACATACAGCATTTCAAATGATTCCAGCACAAAGTTGGATGAAATACCAATGCATATAATAAAAAAATGTATCAAACATATAGCTTAAGTGATATAATCAATACATCCATAAATACCGGTATATTTCCGATCAACTTAAAATCGCAGTTTTAACACCAATTTATAAAAAAGGTAATCACAATCAACTTGAAAATTACAGACCAATCAGTCTACTAAATTCATTTTCAAAGATATTTGAAAGAGTCATTTATGTGAGACTAGTTGACTTTTTAAAAAATATAATTTAATAGCCTCTAACCAACATGGATTCTTAAACGGCAAAAGTGTAGAAACAGCACTCTTTGAATACATAGATTGGGTAGTTACAAATATGGAAAACCACAACTTATCTTGCAAAAAATTTTTAGACCAGTCAAAAGCTTTTGATACTATTGATCATTCAATACTGCTATCAAAGCTATATCAGTATGGCGTAAAGGAAATTGTATATAAGCTAATTCAATCTTACTTGGCTAATAGGATACACTACACAAGGGTAAACACCCACATGACTATACAGCAGCACTCTCTAAGTTTAAACCATTAACATCAAATAAAGAAATTCCACAAGGTAGCATTCTAAGCCTGTTACTTTTCATTATATTTATTAATGATGTTTCTAATCATTTACCACTAAACTGCAGAGTTTTAAACTATGCAAATGATACCAATCTTTTAATTGAGGTCGGCACTGTTATGGATATCATAAATATGAGTGATGCCAGTATGCGTTTTATAGAATCTTAGTTTCATGAAATCTGTTTAATTTTAAACAATGCAAAAACAGCATGCGTTCACCAACTTCCAGATTGGAAAAATATTCTATTTTGCAAATATTGAGTGGATGTGGAGTCATTGTTTGGGAATGCTCAGTAAATGTAGGAAAAGTGTTCGTTAATAAAAAAAATCAATAAGAATTTTGTTCAAGTTGAAATACAATGGTACTTGTAGAGGTATTTTTAAACAAGCAAACATATTAATAATTTATGGTCTTTTTATACAGGGTGAGTCGGGAGGAACGGACCAAACTCCAGGAAAAGTATAGTAGTGAAGTTTCTTGATTAGAGTGCTATGAGACACTCAATCAAATGCCTTGCTAAGGTCGCAGCATGTCAGTCCAAATAATTTTAGTCGTCAAATGATTTGACAATCTTGAAATAATTCTATTTATTGCCATCCTAGTATTTAAGACTTTTCTAAATCCATACTGCTGATTGTAAAATAGATTGTTGCTTTCAAAATAATTTCGAATTTGGCTTGTCAGCAAAGATTCATATATTTTTCCCAAAGTTGGTATAAGTGAGATGGGCCTGTAGTTTGAACATATTGTTTTGTCACTTTTTTATAAATTAGCTATTTTCAGTGAATTTGTAAACTTATTTGATTTTATTGACTTGTTTATTAGGGATGTAAGTGGAGTTATGATATTTATGTTTATAATAGATTTAATTAATTTTTGATTTGTGTTATAGCAATCTTTACTGTGCAGACTTTTTATGTTGTTTATCTCTTACTTGATTGAGTGATACTTCTGAAAATGAAAATTCTGTTTCTATATTTTCAGTAAGAAAATTTTCAAAGCAGATATTTGATGTATCTAGATCATTAAGAATCTCTTTAGCAATATTAGAATAATAATAACTAAACTGATTGGCTTCTAATCCTTTGTCTTGATTTTCATTAATTGTTTGTTTACTTTTTATAATGTTCCTCATAAATTTAATGGAGTTATTGTTATCTTTTAAATATTAAAAGCACATTTAATAACAGAAAATATAAATGAAAAAATTAATTGTTGCATGAATCAATACCTAATATCGTTGATTGACAAATATACTAAGATACGCAGCCTGGGATAATATTATGTTCATGACATGTAGATGGCGTATACACGTCAAAATATTAATTAAAATATTAATGAAACTGTATTTGCATTTATTTTGCAATTATTACAAATATTTTACTTATACATATCACCATTATTCACTAGAATATCATAACGATTGTAAACAGAATTTACGTAATATAAACGTTTATAAATTTTTGTGTCAGTGCCATCTATATCTCGTGAACGGTATTTTATTTCAAGTTGCGTATCTTAGTAAATTTATCAATCAACGCTAATATACTATTTTTGCATACCCACTTTAAAAAACAGTTTTCCCTGAGAGTTAAGTTTTTAAAACATAGATGGGGTTAGTTTAAAATTAATATGTTTAATGAATTTGACACTTGATTTTAATTATACTAAATTAATAGTAGTATTATTAAAAAAATTAATTAATTATTACATGATTTAGAAATGATATTTTTAAATATTTGATTGATTTATATACAAATGATAGTACTATTGACATCTAGTGTAGTGATTGTATTACAAAACTTCTTGGTTAAATCATAACAATATTTTATAATTTAAAATTATTATATGTCTAGTCGATTTTTTTATAAATACTAAAATATTGTAGAAATTAAACTAGATTGTATTATACACATATGTTTTTTAATTTACTTTAAATGTGCAGTTATATCAATGTAATTTTAGATTAGTTTTTTTTTTTAATTTTATGTTCAGTACTTATTTTTTACCTAACCTACAATTACTTTTATATTATGAATTAAAATTATGTTTAGTAATAGTAACGATAATAACAACTTGCATACTTTTACAAGAGATAGTTTGCTTCTACATCATCTCTTCTTATTCCTTTAGATAATGTATAACATTCTTCTAAAGACAAAAATAAGCACGAACAATTTTCAGGATCCAATTTAGAGCATAAAGTAAAAGTTCAAAATAATAAAGAATTCTATAGAATAATGTGAATGAATTAGATTTGGAATAGATAAGCCTGTATCAAAGTAAAAAAATAGAGGCAACAGAATATGCAATTTTGATGTTGATGGCTATCTCAAACTGCTTTGTAACCTTCCATCATACATTTTATATGAAGAATATCTAAAATCTTTTGTAAATCCAAATAATGTAGATTTTCACAAAAAAGGCGTATATTTTGGCCACAAACTGGTTGCTTGCTATACTGTTTATAACAAACTTCCATTGTATTTAAAAGAAATGCAATTATTAAAATTCAAACAGAAGCTTAAACTTTATTTAATAAAAAAAATGTTCTTATAGCTTTAACAAATTTTTAAATAATAATTTGTGATCTATTATTTTGTTTATTTTAATGTTAATTGTATTTTATTAAACCAACCACTGTTTATAATAATGTATGTACTTTGTAATTTCTATTTCTTATGTATTTTGTAATTAAGACTTGTCCTCTGTTCAGTTTTTGAATCTTTGTGGATTAAATAAAATTATTATTATTACTGAGTTGGAACTTTTGCAACTGTTGTAAAAAATGAGACTAATCGACAACAATAATAGCTCCCATTTCGACTAAAATATTTCATCATATTATACAAAAAAGAAACATCCCGGTATTGTTAGAAAATTGCAAATGTTCAACCTATACTTAAAAATAAAGACAAGTTTGATTCTTCAAGTTATAGACCAAATGCATTATTGTCTAATCTGTAAACAAATGATTCTTAAAACAAAAAAACTTTATCTCAGATGCTCAATATGGATTTTGATCAAAATGTTCAACAACAGATCTTCTGACATAGAATAACTAAAAAATCTATTTTTAATTTTGCAGATGATAGCATCCTTCATAGTTCATACTGCCAAAAGACCATATCGTCAAATATGGCAAGGCATCTTGAAATTTTCAGTTTGGAATCTGTAGTATTTATAAACAAATACCTTAAAACAATACCTGAACGCTTAACTTGGTTAATCTTAACAGAAAAATTAACTTTTTACTGTTTCAAAATCAAAATTCGAGGTATCATCAATACTAAATATTAAACTAAACAACGAATTCATATCTAAATCTTCTTCAATGTGTCTTATAGAGTTTATAATCTCACATAATCTTCTCTTGAACCACAATGTTGTTGATATGTAGCTTCAAAAGTATTTAGAAAACTAATCAGTTTTTGACTGCTGTACAACTATTTTATATATATAAAACTTAAATACGTTCTTATTGAATGTTGTTTTCAAGTATAGAAAGGAGCATCTGAAACTACACTATCTCTTCTAAATTCTATTCAAAAACAACCTATTCCAATCATTGCTGACCCAAAATTGACTAATGATTTAGATACTTGACTACACTGGCGTCATTTTCTATAGATATTTCCATGAACATAGTTCAAACAAAATGCAAGACAAATTGCCATCTAAACAAATACTTTTTTTTTTTTTTTAATTGAAACAATAAATACTTACTCGTAGTACAAGGCTTGCTAAAAATTCTAAAAAATATTCACTGACAATTCAGAGAAATTTTTAAGAGAGATTTTTTTAACCGTACTATTGACATATGGAATAAACTTCCAAATTCAGTATTTTCTGAGACTTATAAGACACAAATATTCAAGATCAATGTTCCACCAACTGCTTAAACCTAGTCTTCAATAGTTTCAACAAGCATGATTTCACTCATTAAAATTCAAAGGTTTTTTTATGTTGTAAAATAATTAAGTAATTCCTAAATAACACAAATTAAAATTGAAAAAAGAAAGTCTTAATAAAACTAAAATATATATTTGACAATCTTTTGGTATAAATTTCATAAACTCCATAAGTTACTTCCTTAAGCTTTAACAGATTGGCAGAAAACCACATATAGTACTATACTTAGTACCTACATAGTCATTTTTAAATTGAATTGCAGATTGTGGTAAGAGTATCTATTATAAATTTTCTTATTCACTATAAATAAGCAATAAAAATTATTAATATTAACAGAGCATATTTCTTGTAAACAATGATAAATTGAATTCTTTGTTAGCATATCAAAACACATATCAACTTTTTAGCTACAAATTTATAATTTGTCTCTGAAAACTTGGCAAGGTGTAAAAATATAAATAAGTATAAAAAAAAATTGAGAAACTTAAAAAGTGAACAAATAAATTGTTTGGAATAAAATATACAAACACTTGAAAACTGAAATAAATACATTTTCTAATTTAACAAATATATTACAAGATATTATACAAACACAAAATACTACAAAAGTCATGGAAAAGAGAAAAGAAAATTATTGGGTAAATCTAGAAATTATCAATTGGGTAAATCTAGAGATTATCAAAAAAATAAAAATCAGAAATAAAATTCAATACTTCAAACAACATTATTAAGAATAAATATATAATTATAAAAAAAGATAGAAATAATCTAATAAGAAAATGTAAAATAGAATTCTATAAAAAGAAAATTAAAATTAGATGCTTTCCTTTCACTGTTCTAGACGGTTCCGAACAATTCTGTGCTTGACGCCCCATGTACCTTTCACAGAGAGCGCGATGCCCCCAACTTGTTCCGAGTGCATCAGAACGGTTCTGTGCGTCAAGCCCCGGGAGCGTGTTGCTCTTGAAAGGAAAGCAGTAATTGTGCTAGGTAATTCAAAAAAACAGACATAGAACAAAATAAACATATAAAAAAAGATAAAACTATTAAATCCATAGTTAATTACAAAAATGAAATAATTCCTAGTAAAAAAAAAACAGTTTATGCTATAAATAACTAAGTAGACAATGAAATTGAAAGAATATAAATCGATAACAAAGAATTAAAATAATAATTGATAAACTAAAAAAATCTCTGCACCAGGTAATGATAAAATAACTCATACAACAATAAAAATACTACAAGATAAACTTATACCACTAAGGGCCGCTTTTACAGCATAGTTAGGGTTTGGAGGGGAATAAACCGAAGTTAACTTATCCGGTACTCGGAGCAGTAGTTATACCTAGTATAACCCACATAACCTCGTAAGCGCCGCACATAATATATTCGCAAAAATAAATAAGAAAAAAAGTAGGATTTGTTGCTCCAATTTTCGTCTGATTCAAACACATTTACGTTTTGTAACATTATAAAAGAGACAATCTAAATTTGCTTATAAACAACTTACGTCACCATTGACGTTTCAATAGGTTAAATAAACTAACGTAGCGTTTGTAAAATGCATTGCTTGTTGTACCAGGTATAACTGTGGATTAGTTTATCCGACGATTGTAAAAGCGGTCCTAACTGTAAAACTGACAAATAATATAATTATATAAAGTAAATTTTCACAAGAGCTAAAAAAAGCTATATACAAGGTTGGGAAATGTATGGAAACACCCAATTTCTGATTGCATTTTAATTTATTTCAAAAATGATCTTAATAAAAAAATTTGTATATGCCTGCCTTGGTTCGTGTGATATGACGTCACCATTATATTTTATTTTATTTTTAGAAAAAAAAAATTTTCAACAATTACAACTATATAAGGTTTTAGAGATCTGCAGTTTTCAAAATTATCATTAAAATAATAAAACAAAATGAATAGATTATGTTTCAACTACCATAGCAACAAGTAAAAACAATGATTGTTTCTCTGTTATTCTCAATACAATTTAAAAAAACGTAAATATAAGTGAAGTGAAAAACTTTAACTACAATAAAATATTGTTCCATCGTAATTGTTAAAAAATTCTTTTTCTAAAATCAAAATACGTTACTAAATAGTTCAAAAAATATTCAAAAACTTTTATTCAGGTAATTTTTTAAATAAATTAAAATTGCAGTCAGAAATTAGGTGTTCCCATACATTTACCCAACCCTGTATAAAAAAGAAAATAAAAAATTTACTGAAAACCGTACCACTTTCAAAAATTGTAAAAAATATAATACAAGAAATACTGAGAAAACACATAAATAAATAAAAATATCAGTACTCGTTTCAAAAGTGCTCAAGCACAACAGCCATAAATGACATTGTAGGTCAGGTTAAAAATATTTTGAACTCTGGAAGGTATGCTGTAACAACAACAAATTTGAAAAAACATTTGACACCATCTCAACGGCAAAAAAACATGTAAATCTAGATCAAAAGACCAAAAATCAACAAACAAAAATCAAAAATTGTTACAGTGACAGATGTTTACAGAAGTCAAGAAAAACAAGCCTCTTTGTATGCCTGAACTAAACAATTTCGAAGTGACGTTACCAGTTCAATATGAACTCCACAAATTCGTTTTCTGGCAAGAAAAAGTAAGCTTCGGTTAGTTGCAGTTACACCTTCCTCTTATTCTGGCAACCTTACTGATAACGTCATACCTTACTCAAGTATGCTTCGTTGACATAATAACATGTTACTGAAAAAACTGTCATATATAATTGTACAAAACAAGTGACTTCTCATAGACATTCTGCGTCAGAACAATGTCAGCTGTAATTGGAACAAAATTTTTATATAACTAAAGTAAACTCGCCAGCAAACAACACAAGTGTGCTTATTTTTATTGAAATTATTTTATGACAACTTAAAAATTAAATAGCTATCAGTTTCTCGCATAGATTCTGTTTATTTGTCATTATTTTTTAATTAATTAATTTAGGCCCATTTGCACCATAGTGGCTTAAATCTACGCTTAATTAAACCATAATTAACTTTAAGGGTAGTTTTAATTTTCATTGCATTGCACCAACATATTTTAAGCGTAGTTTAGCAAACAAAAGTTTAAAATAGATTACACATTTCTAGTCATTTTACAGAAACTGTTAGTATTTGTGTCTATTTATTTAATAAAATCGCCAAAATGACATAAATGCTAGCTAACCTTTAATTGTGTCAGTCCAGATCATATTAAATTGGTACGTTGTAATTAATATTGTTGCTTAGTAATGAAATTAAAGCCAGAATACCACTGCAAAAAAAAAAAAATTTTGACGTTGAATTATATTTTTAGGTTAAGTTTTTACTAAGCCAACAATATAAACCCTCTAATGCCCAGCACCGTCTCAAGACGGAGTACACTTAATAACATATAACGTAAAATTCAAATATGTTTTATTCTTAATACACAAATTTTTGAAAAAACTGTAAACAATATTGGAATGCACACAAAAATCTCCTTCGCAAAAAAAATGCACCCATACCTGGCAGGTGTAAACAAATGATTCAATGTCGATGAAGATAAAAAATTGGGGCATTAGAGGGTTAAACGCTTAAGTTAAGGGTTCTTTAAGACATAAATTCCCTTAAATATGTAGTGCAACAAAATAAGCCACCCTTAACGTATTAAGAGCAGTTTAAGATTTAAGCGACGTTGGTGCAAACAGGACTTAATGCATCAAGACAATACACATTTTTCTTAACCTTTCTGATGAAAAACTAACCGCCAAATAGAAGACTCTAACTCAAGTTCAGTTCAAACAAGCCTATCAAAATGGTAAGATAATGCCTGGAATTTTTACACTGAGTAAACTTAAATTCAAATTTATTACCAAAATAATAACAAAAACCAAGTAACTAACCTTTCTGCAGTTTTCATATATAAATAAATAATTCCATTCTCTTCCCTTATTGTGGCGTACTTGCTATTAGCTAATGGGCAGGAATGTCTGCTACATAAACCTGTTAGGTTATATTCATTTCGGCAAAACTGTTGTGTTTTTGTACTGGAAAATCAACTGTTATAAAATTGAAATACTTAATTGGTGATTATACTAACTTAACTTTATATGAACAAAACGTTTTGTTTATAATACTCCACACCACCTTAAAAGTAGAAAGAATATGTGTAGGTTATAAAATACATTGTAACAAAACAAGTAACTTAATATAAAATAATAACTCACATCGTCGTGTTGCATCTTGTTAAAATCGGAATTAAAAAATTTATTATTTCATATATTTCAATATTTAGGTTCTATCATAACCTATAAAATAACACACGTGTTTATCACCTTTCACTCCTTTCAGTGCACTCTGTCAGTTTTTTTACGTTTGGGGCAGTAACATTTTATGTTTAATGTTTAAAGCGGCTCGTGCGTGGCAGTCTTGTAACAGTGGTAACCAGAACTGAATTGAAGGAAACTTCTATTAGTTTGTATGTAAAGTTCCTTTAAAATACGAACGATGGCGCCAACACATCAAAAATGATATTTTTATGTCATAACATTAAAGATAGATGACAGAGTTGGGCATTATTGATTACTGTTGTGCCTGTACTTATATTTGAGTAAAAAGTACGTAAGCTGAGTAAAAAATATAAGTACTTAAAACATATTAATTGAGAATAAATAAAAAAGTGATTGGTTCCAAAGTAATCAAGTATAAATGTACTCAAAAATTATTAGTACAAAAGTAATCGATTACCTAAACAATTGTACAGGGTCATTATAAAAGTTTGGGATTATGTAACCATCTAATGTACGTTTGTGTAGTGAATGCAAGCTCGGTGTGCGTAAATACAGTTGAAGTTGAACTGTCAAAACAAAATATATAGTTTGGTGCACAATTTTAAGAAGGCGGCATATTTAAAGTGATTACTAATGGCCGATCTCACCGACATAACTTAAAAATTAAGCCACAGTTAAATTGCTAAGTAAGGCTTAGCGCGTTGCACCGACATTATTAACGCGTACTTAACGCTTAACTATTGGTTAAATATAAGCCGTCAATTTTGCCGGCTTAATGTGCAACTTAACCTCAAATTTGTGTGTGACAAGTAAACTAAAGATGGAAAATATAATAATTATTTATCTTTTTGTTGATGAAACTATGCCTAATTGCATTCTCATTCTGCACAACAACATTTGTCAAATAAAAAGGATCATTTTAAGGTTAAGGAATTTATTAAAAAATAGTATATTTTATAGTAATTAAAAAGTGAAAGCATAGCTTCAAGAAAAGTATATTGTACTAAAAAAAGTTATATAATATATTTTATGCTTTTACGCTTTTTACGGCTATTTTACATCGCCACAGTAAGTTTACGACTTGTTTAAAGTGGTTTGATGGGACCAACAGCTTAATACGTGACTTCCGAACCACAATAATATTAAAAATTATACATTACATTAACAGAACAATCACAACCGGCACAACACCAAATCCAAATCACGTCTGTCAAATTTATTTTGTTTTGTTCTCATGTAGTTATGCACACAATGCGATGAAAGCGCACGCAAAAGTTTAAGTCAATATAATGCATTTTGGCTGAAATCTGATGTGCCGCTCGCTAGTCAGAAATTCGACAATACTTAGCGTAAGCATCTGTTTCAAATCGTTGGTGAGACGCATATAAAATTTAAGGATGAGTTAACTATTAGGAAGACCTAACTAAGTATCGATTTAAGAAGTGTCGGTGAGATCGGCCAATAATCCCAGACATTTATACAGACCTTGTATTTAAAAATCTTAAGTAGTTGAGTACCAATGTAATTTGAAATTATGAACTTTATTCAATTGAATAGAAATACTCTTATGGCCGATCTCACCGACATGACTTAAAAATTAAGCCAGAGTTAAATTGCTAAGTAAGGCTTAGCGCGTTGCACCGACATTATTAACGCGTACTTAACGCTTAACTATTGGTTAAATATAAGCCGTCAATTTTGCCGGCTTAAAGTGCGACTTAACCTCAAATTTGTGTGTGACAAGTAAACTAAAGATGGAAAATATAATTATTTATCTTTTTGTTGATGATACTATGCCTAATTGCATTCTCATTCTGCACAACAACATTTGTCAAATTAAAAGGATCATTTTAAGGTTAAGGAATTTATTAAAAAATAGTATATTTTATAGTAATTAAAAAGTGAAAGCATAGCTTCAAGAAAAGTATATTGTACTAAAAAAAGTTATATAATACAGGGAGTTTATAAATGAATGGGATTATGTAATCACTTTAAATATGCCGCCTTGTTAAAATCGTTCACTATACTACATATGTTTTCATATGTTTGCTTGACAGCTGTCAAAGTTGATCTGTCAAAACAAATAGTTTAGTGAACAATTTAAAAAAAGCGGCACATTTAAAGTGATTACATAATCCCATTCATTTATAAACTCCCTGTATATAACAATAATATTAAAAATTATACATTACATTAATGGCCGATCTCACCGACATAACTTAAAAATTAAGCCAGAGTTAAATTGCTAAGTAAGGCTTAGCGCGTTGCACCGACATTATTAACGCGTACTTAACGCTTAACTATTGGTTAAATATAAGCCGTCAATTTTGCCGGCTTAAAGTGCAACTTAACCTCTAATTTGTGTGTGACAAGTAAACTAAAGATGGAAAATATAATAATTATTTATCTTTTTGTTGATGAAACTATGCCTAATTGCGTTCTCATTCTGCACAACAACATTTGTCAAGTAAAAAGGATCATTTTAAGGTTAAGGAATTTATTAAAAAATAGTATATTTTATAGTAATTAAAAAGTGAAAGCATAGCTTCAAGAAAAGTATATTGTACTAAAAAAAGTTATATAATATATAACAATAATATTAAAAATTGTACATTGCATTAACAGAACAATCACAACCGGCACAACATCAAATCCAAATCACGTCTGTCAAATTTATTTTGTTTTGTTCTCATATAGTTATGCACACAATGCGATGAAAGCGCACGCAAAAGTTTAAGTCAATATAATGCATTTTGGCTGAAATCTGATGTGCCGCTCGCTAGTCAGAAATTCGACAATACTTAGCGTAAGCATCTGTTTCAAATGGTTGGTGAGACGCATATAAAATTTAAGGATGAGTTAACTATTAGGAAGACCTAACTAAGTATCGATTTAAGAAGTGTCGGTGAGATCGGCCATAACAGAACAATCACAACCGGCACAACACCAAATCCAAATCACGTCTGTCAAATTTATTTTGTTTTGTTCTCATATAGTTATGCACACAATGCGATGAAAGCGCACGCAAAAGTTTAAGTCAATATAATGCATTTTGGCTGAAATCTGATGTGCCGCTCGCTAGTCAGAAATTCGACAATACTTAGCGTACGCATCTGTTTCAAATGGTTGGTGAGACGCATATAAAATTTAAGGATGAGTTAACTATTAGGAAGACCTAACTAAGTATCGATTTAAGAAGTGTCGGTGAGATCGGCCATTAATGCATTATACGTTTTTGTATATAGGGTGATTTATAACAAGTGGAAAAAATAAAATGTCATATTCTACATCAAATTCGAAATAAAAAATAACGTTTTTTTAAATTTTTGTTCGTTACGCTTCAGAGTAATTTGAGTGTAAATATTTAAAACTGAAATAATTAATTAGAAGTGAGATAATTAAAATACCTATTTATTAAAGAAGTAAAATGAAAGTTATAAAACATTAATCAAAATAATCTATATTTGAAGTGGAAGTGCTATATAGCACTTTCAAAAGATGGATAATCTATCAAATGTAGCGGATGTGAAGGGAAATATCACTTTGATTGCAGCTCAATAAAAAGCTCTACTTACAAGTCTATGGCTGCGCTAAAAAAAACTGGAAATGTAATACTTGCAGAGAAAGTAGTAAAGAATTAAACGAATTAAATAGTCTAAGCAAAAATCTCGCGAAAAAGTTAGAAAAAAGTAATAAAACCTGTGAATTCATCTCGGAAAATTATGATGATTTAAAAAAAATAGAAGAAAAAGTTACTGAACTCAAATAAATAAACAGGAAGATGATAATATTTATATACTTAATGAAAGAATTAATAAACTCGAACAACTAACCTTAGCTAATAATATTGAAATTATGGGTGTTCAAGAAAATGTGAAAAAAATATACATTTACCAAGCGATTTATAATCTAAGAAAAAAACAGTAAGGAAGGGAGATTATATATATTAACAAAGAGATAAACTTTTTAGAACATTTAACTTACTTTAGAAATACAGAATACTTTTTTTTTTAAATTTTAGAAAATAATATACCTTTAATGCACATATTTGTTCTGTACAGATCTCCCAACCATAACGTAAAGATTTAATAAAGAAATTAACAACTTTATTAACTTACAGACTATACTTTGACAATAGGCAGTACTAACATTAACCTTCTCACAACAGTTTCACATGTAACGGAATATAAACATTTTGTCCAAAAAAAGTTTTTATTTGAGAATTAACAGTTTTACTAAGGAAGAAATTGGACCAACTTAACTAACGCAAACAATCTTGCATTGACCATATATATTTTAGAAGAATACAAAACAGACTAGAATGTGCAATAGTTAAATCAAAATTATCGGACCATTACGTTATTGCAAGTTGCTACAAATTGGTCAAAGAAAAAATAATCTTACAACTTAATAATAACAATAGTAAACTATATTCCACTAAAAGAAAAAAAAAATGAGAAAACATGAGTAAAGTAGATTCCCGTAATATAGATAACTTGGAAGAAATAACTACAAAAATGTTATCAATATTTTAACTAGCAATAGCATCGTTAATTAAGACAAATATGAGAAGGAGAAATAAAACTACAATCATGTATTACACAAGATATACTCAAAGGAATGGTCTTTTTAAGAGATAGAAAATTCTTAGAGCTAGAAATGGTGATCATAGGAATGTCAAACAAGGAAGAAAGAAACTAGTACAAGGAAATTAGAAATAAAGTAACAACTTACATTAGAAAATCTAAACAGGAATATTATTCAGAATTATTCAACAAATACAAAAATAATATGAAAAAACATGGAAATAATATGAAAAAACATGGAAATAATATGAAAAAACTAATGATGCCCAAGGAAGAAAGAAAGGCTATAGTAATAACAATAAATTTTCAAAAATCTTCAAAAACTGTGACTAACAGAAAAAAAATATAATGTTAATCAATAACATGTCAACCAGTATTATCAAAAACAAAATTGAAGGCTTTTATCTATCAATAATTTATTAAAAAAAAAACAAAAAATTCTACAAAAATTATAGACCAATATCCCTGCTTACTTGCATAGACAAAATTCTGAAAAAGCCAAAAACATCTTTGATACAAACCAATGTGGCTTTGTAGAAGGAAGAGAAACGTCTGAGTTGTTTAATTATTTTTTTAAACGTTAATGCACAATTGAAAAAAAGCATGCACCATTTTTGTGTTTTTATTGATTTTACCAAGGCTTTTGGCACCATTGACAACGGCCAACTTATTGACATGTTAAAAGGTTATGGCATCTGAGAACGGGTATTGGACTGGTTTACAAGCTATCTAACCGGAATAAAGTCAGCATAGGAAAGTGCCGCAGTAGCTGTAATAAGGTAGATATTGGTGTCTTTCAAGGTAGTATCCTTGGACCGCTACGTAATATACTATACGTGAATGATATCAAACGCTATTTCAAAAATTGTAAATATCTAATGTGTCTACACATAGATATCCAAACATAGCAATGAAATGATTAAATGCAAATTTAAAAGTTTTTAGATGTGGGAACATGACAAAAAACACAATACAAAACTTATGCACATTAAATTACCGCACAACAATGAAATGACAAATCTAAAACTAAGATATCACTCTTACGTTTGCCTTTCTCTTAAAACTTTAAACTGCAACTGCACCATAAAAATTGAATTTATTTATTTAATAACATACCAAAACAGCGTAAAAACGCTACAACACCAAATACCCTAAAAGGGCTACAAAATTTCTTTCTTAATCAAGACCAAAAATAAAAAGTAAAACCTTAATTAATATCAATTCATTATTTTATTACAGCATGATATTATAAACAAGAAAAAAAAAAAACAATACATGCCACTAACAAACCTACAGGCTTAGTGGCAATATGCTTACAATAAGCTTGCAATTTTATACTCTTTATCATTATGTTTTTATACTTACAAAGTTTTATGCTATCTGCGGGTGGTTTAGTGGATAAGACATCTTTTGAAGAAGAGAAGTACTACACAGCGTATATAAAAAAATACACCTGTCAAAAATAAATTAAAAAATTGTTCAACGTGTCCGCCTTGGTTACAAATGCAACTTTTACACCAAAGAATAAAACAGTTGTACACTTCTTGGATATTTGCCTATTTTTCTGGATATTTTGAACTGCATTAAAAAATCTTTGTGTTAACTAATTGTTCGACGCCATCAATTTTACCAGCATTTACCAAATCTATTTAAATGGTTCTACAGAAAAAAATCTAACAAATCTAAATTAGAATCTGTGCGATCAATCTATCTACCATAAATGCGGGTGTACTATCATTGTAAAAAATGCAAATATGTGTTGGCATTGATACGATTTAGAATTACCTGATCCAAAAATAGCTGTTAAATATGGCACCACAAACATTAACGCTAAATCTCTGTTGAAATAATTTTGTGTCTAATACAATGCGGATTTTTTATTGACATGATTATTGTAAATATTATTTACGTCATCTCTAGAAAATGTTGTTTTATCTCACTATAGGCGTTTTGCCGTGAGAAACCGTACATACCAGCGATCAAACAGCGGTTTTATTTCCATCTCTATCTATTTTTGGGTGATCGCGGAAATCTCACGAAAACGTACTAGTTGTAAACGGTTACACCTGTCATTAATTTTCTTATGATTATTATCAATTTAGTAAAATATTTGCTATATATACATTTACTTACAAAGAATATTCATTTTATTTATACTTGATAGCAATTTTTACTAATTATTTTCATAATCATTCTTGACAATTCATCTTATTATAGGTTATCATATTTAAATTTGACATACCGGACTTATTAAACTGCTCCCAACAAGGGTTTTAAATTCACCTCGCTGGTTGGTACATTCGGAGTCAAAAGTTAATAACCGGTAACTCGCGACAACGCAACGGTTTAAAACCATTTCATACCACAATGTCAACGGTATCTCACGGCAAAATGCTTTATATTATCATACTTGCAACGGCTTGCAAGTGCAAGATTGATTGATAATAAAAAAATATGCATTTTTGTGTGTTCTCCAGACCAAGCTTTGCAAAATTTGTAAGCGTGTCAAAATTTGTCTAGTACTTACCTGGTTTATCCATGACACAATTTACTATTTCTTCTTTTACATCAACATGAATGGTGCACACGTGCGATAGATGCCTCATAATAAAGAACTTTTGGATGTACTTTATACAAATTTCCAATGCATTAACATTGTAAAACTCATATTGAAAAATTATATCCGCATATTTTTTATTTGTAAATTACGACATATTTTTTACTTAAAATAATAAATTATTATTATGACAGGTTGCAAATAACAATAATAGTTGACAGTTGACAAATAACAATACTTATTAAGTGGGTGACAGATTGTAGATGGCAATAAACAAATAATCAAAAAAATGTTGAAAATTTTTTATAATGTTTCATACTTTATTTGTAACATATTTTTATGTTTTTGTTCACTTTTAAACTCTTCTAACTACAGATTTTAAATAAATTATGTTTAGATCAATTTTCTATTTAAAAATTTTTTTGATTACCAGTTTTAAGGAAGTTATACGTACCAACACTTCGTTCAATATTATGTTGATAGGAAGTACACACATACCCCCTATACACTGCCAAAGTTTGCAGAAAATGTAAAGCAAAACACAAATTACGTTATGTAAATTGCTTTATTGCGTCTCAAAATATTTTCTTTTAAAATCTATACACTTTTGCATCCAATGAAACCTATCTTCTTAAATGCTTCAACGGCATTTTCAGGCGATGAAAAACGCTTGCCACGCATTTAATTTTTGATATGTCAAAATAGGAAGAAGTCATTGGGCAATAAATCAGGCGAATTTGGGCAATGAGTCATTAATTGGATGTTGTTACTAGTCAAAAACTATAGTTTGTCGTGCTGTGTGAGCGCTTGCATTGTCATGATGAATAATAATTTGCCGGTTTATGTTGTTCCTTCTGATTTCAGCGATAACTTCTGGCAAACAAATTAAAGTATACCAGTCAGCATTAACTGTCCTTCAATCTCTCTGCAACAGTTGCAACATGACTCGTTTTTCCTAAGAAACACACAAAATCATTCTTTTTAAAACGCTTCGTGAACGCACCACTTTTGTGGATTTAGGTTCATTTTAAAACACCCATACAGTCAATTGCTGTTTAGTTTTAGGTTCATATGAATATCTTATATATTCAAGATTTGTCACCTGTTACGATGTTATATACTAAATTTGAACGACCTTCTTCAAATTTTTTTAGCATTTTCTTCCACCACTTGACACGTGCTTCTTTTTGATACTTTTTTAAATTGTTTGGGATCCAACGACTGCAAAGCTTCCTGACATGCAAATGATCGTGCAAAATTGTATGTATTTGTTTTGCTGCAATGCTTAAGAATGCCTCTATCTCAATATAGGTCACATGCCAATCTAACAAAATCATTTCACGCACAGCATCAATATTTTTTGCAACAACAGAGGCGCATGGACAACCTTTGCAAAGATTGTAATCAAACGTTGGTCTTCTACGTTTGAATTCTGCGAACCATTTGTAAACCATAGTTTTGGATGATGCTTCGGTGTTAAACCGTATCAAAAATTATAATAAATCATCACTTGGAAGTCACGATTCGACATTTTCATTTTTCACACAATTATTACTCTAGTTAAATTTTGTTGAATAAAAACCGAGCAGTTTTAAATCAAACTGTCAACTGATTTATAGGTGAAAAACGTAAAATTTTACAAATATGACAATTGAAGAACGTTGGCAATACAGGCAGTACTTGATTCCGCAAACTTTAGCAGTGCCCCTCGTACCTCCTATCAACAATAAGTTGCACAAAACGTTAGTACTTTATAACATGTTTAAAATTGGTGATCAAAAAAGTTTTTTTGAAGTTAATCTAGATATCAGTCTTTTACTTTCTATTACGTTACAACATATTAAAGTTTACATACGTCTCACCAACAAAATGTTGCACAAAGTGTTGGTGCGTCTAGCTTGAGAATTTTGTAAGGAAAGTTAATCTAGACATCACTCTTCTACTTTCTGTTACGTAAAAAAATTTTAAAAGTTTCAAAATATGATCTTGATACTAATTATCTTTTTTCCACTACGTTTAAACATTCCATTGGTCACGTATTAATTGATCTAGACATCAATCCTTTACTTTCTACCACGTTAAAACATTCTATAGGTTACTTACCTCCTACCAACAAAAATATTGTGCAAAATGTTGTTACGTCATAACTTGTTTAAAATTAGTGCTTAGAAAAGTTTTATTGTAGAAAGTTGATCTAAACATCAATCTTCTACTTTTTGTCACATAAAAACATTTTAAAAGTTACGTTTTCTCCTCACCAACAAATTTATTTTGTGCATTCTTGGTACATCAAAATGATTAAAAATTGGTTGTAAAAAGCTAATTTCATTATAAGTTGATTTCAGTTGGCCTAACACGATAATTGCAAATAATTAGTTGCTGCGACGCACGGTTATAGATTAATTAATTATTGATTAAATCTTTTAATCAATTTTCAATTAACTGTAGTAAGTACACAACCGGTGGTCAAATTTTTTTTTGTAGATTTATTTTATTTGTTGTAATGTATATTTTTACAAAAAAATAGCAATCTTGAAGAGACAGTTTGCTAATTAGGTCTAATTAAGTTTATTAATTAAACTATCTATTATCGTTTTTTATTTATACATGTTATATATTACCGGATTAGAAGTTTCAATCCAATGATGTATTTTTTTTTTAACTAATAAACAAACAATTTCATTTTTAGTCAACCTAGTTTTGAGCCCAAAAACAACATCGATGACAATGACATAAGTTCTGGCTATAAACCATAATTTTTGTAAATGTTTTTTTGTAGAACTATTTTAATAATACATTTATTGAAATAAATAAAACTATTAAATATATTTATGCAACTACGGTATAAGTAAGTACATCAAATTTGATTTTTTTCCAAAAATTTACAATTTTCAAATATAAGAATTTTATCAATAAAATTGTGTGTTAAGTTTTTATTAAATTTATTTAACTAAATATTGTGCCGTTTTTACAGAATTTAAAAAAAGCAATAAACTTTGAGATTACATAGTTGGTTTAGATTTGTTACTAGATAAAGTGTAACATAATGTGCTTTAAAATTGCATATTAGAAAATAAAAATATAAAAAATAACAAGAATAAGTTCAACTTTTACACACTATTAAAAATAAAATAAAAATAGCAAAAAATATCTAGATAATTCCAACAGTGTCTAAACTGTTAAATATTACGACATACAAACATATATTACTTACAATAAATAAAGAATCTTATCTATGTATAGTATAGTCTGCTCCATTAAACAAATCCTCCCCGGTTAAGATGATGTGGAAGGTAAAAAGAATGATCCAGTTTGCTAGCAAAAGGCAATTGTATCGATGTTATACTACTACCTACATTTTGTTTTGTTTTTTCTTCATTTCTTAGCATTCATTGAATAAAAAATTCTAAAAAAATTAAGAAAGTAGTGTAATGGGTGCAGTTCAAACCCTGTATAGGTAAATGTTATGTCAATAATTAATTATGTACTGAGGGTCTAAGGTGATCACGCAATCCATCATTTAAAATCTATAAATGTTTAAAACAAGTTTTTGTCCAATATGAGAAATAATAAGATCTAGATGGTCAAGATCTCAAGAACTGTACCAACTATTAAAGGTAATAAAATATACCAAGTTAAAAATTAAGGCCAAGTACCAGATTGTAATTATTTTTAGACAAAACTATTCAATCAGAGTTTATACCAATAACGTTGTTAATATCAGACTCATAAAATATGAATTTGTAAATAATCTAAATCCATTCTTTCATTCTTTATTGATTTTTTAAATTAATAATCAAACAAATCACACAACAAGGTATTGATGTTTATTTGTTTTGTTATGGTTTGGCACAGTGTATAATGGTATAATATCTAAAACAATCCTCAATAAGCGCCAACTTTTCATTAAAATTAATACTTTATACTCATATTATTTTACATCATCACAAAATGCCCTACAGCATTTTTAATGTCACTCTTTCTTTATTGTGTACGTAGACTGTATTATAATGTAAATATTATCAGATTTTTACTCTAAAAAACATGTTATAAAAAATTTAACTAACAAAACAGTACATATTTTTTTGCGTATAGCATATATCTACAAACCTAACAAAATCATAATTTATAACATGCATATCTAAACCAAAACTTTTATTACACACTACATTTAAATTAAAAAAATACTTAAAATGCCTGAGCATAACTACAAATTCAAAATTAAAATTTTATTTTTATTCTTCAATTATCAAGTAAAAAATAATAACCATGTTAAAACATTAACGACTATTTCTATTGAAATTGCTACATTAAATGTAGAATAATAATAAAACAATAAATTAAATGTCCTACGATTAACGTCTATTATTACTTTTATTTATTTGATTTTTAAAAATTTTAGCAAAATAAGCATTTTTTAGTTTTGCTCATTTTAAAAAATATAAAATAAATTTTTTAATAAAGTATTATACTAAAAACCAGGCCCGATTTTTTTGTTAAATAACGTCTTTGTTACTTTTATTTAACATTTTGAAAACGATTAATATTACAAATTAAATCGTATATAAAATAAGTTGCTTAACAAAAAACACAATATAATATTCGTTTTATATAAGTGTGAATGAGCACTGTTCATTTTTGTAAGTGCTGCTATAAGTACCAGTTAAAAATAGACAATTTGTGTAAATTGTACACAAGTTAAATAAATGTCAATGTTTTTCCCTTTTTAGCAAAATAATTTGTTTTAAGGTTACTTATTCTATTATTGGCAACATACTTCTAGTTTATTTATATAGGCTATAACTAGTTTAAATTTTATAAATTGAAAACGCTTGGCTATCGGATATATTTTGGTCTTGAGCCCCATTAAATGCTTTACACAGTTTGGACTGTGGGATTGTAATAGATAAGTTACACGTTTATTGGATGTTGGACAGTTTTTGCAACCTATATATTACAATTATAAATCTAAAACAATGATTTCAGATTAGATTAGGTTAGGAAAAACATTATTTTGCAATAAAAAACTCACTTTATTAATTTGTACATACTTTACACAATTTGTTTTTAATGTGCAACAGTAAAATAAGTGAATGTAATGTACAAAGACTTGGACTATTAATTTAAAGTTGAAGGGTAAACCAACGTCTACTGTACGTAAGCCTCATTAGATCCTTTGTACCTCCTTCAGTGGTGATCTCACTCTGTTGTCCTGACATTCAATCACCTTATGTAGCTCATGTATGCAAATACAACGCTTACATTTTTTTTCTTTATACTGGCTATGTCAAGCTAGCAGCTCCCTCACATGGATTTTCTATCGTATGAGAGAGCCGGGCATGTAAAGGGTTTTTCAATAAATTTTTTATTTTTAATAGCAGGCTATTTGGGCAACTGTCAATTTTGAACTGATTTGTTTTTGTTGGGACAAGTTTGTGATGTGAAAAATCGAAATCGTGTGCATTGCTCTAGAACACATGAGAATATTGCTGATGTTGCCCGTAACCCAGGTTTGTTAATTCCTCGTCAATCTTTGGAATTAAAAATTCCACAAACGACATTACACCGTATTTTGCATAAAGACTTAAGTCTTAAAGCTTTTAAAGTTCAGTTAACAAAAGAACTCAAGCCGGTCGATTATTATAAACGTCGTATCTTTGCTGAGTGGATCATTCAAATGCATCAAAATGATCCGGAATTTCATCAAAAAAACATCTTCAGTGATGAGACCCATTTTCACTTTGGAGGCTACTTTAATATGCAAAATTGTCGCATTTGGGGCTCAGAAAATCTAAGAATGATTGTTAAAAAGCTTGTGCATTTTTAACGTGTCACTGTTTGGTGCGGTTTTTGGGCTGGCGGTGAAATTGGATCTTACTTTTTTTTTAAACGAGGCTGGTGCAACTGTTACGGTGAATGGATGGCGCTACCGAGCTATGATTAATAATTTTTATAGCCGGAATTGAAAGATATTGATGTGGACGACGTTTATTTTTAGCAAGACTGCGCTAAGTACCACACAAGCAACAAAACAATCGCAAGTTTGCAAGAAAAGTTTCTTGACCGTGTTATTTCTCGAAAAGGTGATCACAATTGGCCACCGAGATCTTTAGACCTTTAAATTTTTTTCTTTGGAGCCACGTGAAAGATAAGGTCTATGGCAATGCTCCACAATCAATTCAAGACCTTAAAGAATTCTTAAAGTTATCAAAGACATACAGCCGCAAATGTGCAAATTGGTCATGGAAAACTTTATTAAAAAAATGTGGTACTGCAACCGTAACTGTTGCGGCCATTTGACTGATATCGCTTTTAAATGTTAATGGCATACTTTTCTCTTTACAATAAAATAAACATTTATTGATTTCTCTTAAAAAATAACCGTTTTTTTTTTTTAATATCAAAATGAAACCTCTTGTTGGAAAACTTTATACATAGCATAATTAGATTACATAATCCCATTCATTTATAAACTTCCTGTACAATATATACATCTACCTTATTAACAAAAACTACAATGTTTACAATGTTAGTTTATTCATTACATAATCATTAATTCTTTTAGGGGGTACTCTAGGTTTAGTTTGTACATTTAAGTTTTGTGTAACCAGTACAAGTTTTATTTTATTTGAAATAATTGGTTTACAAACAATATTAGTATTTATTATCACCATACATAAACATAGCTTCTTTAAAAACATAAAAGATTTGACTCTATGTTTCTTTAAATAAATTTTGTTTCTTGTTAGAGATCTCTATCTTCTTTTACAATTTTGTATGATTTATATCTTATTTTTTTAATTATTTTACAAATTTTCCAATTGCTTTTTGACATTCTTAATATCATATTTTGTCATTTGATTTAAAATCTATGTTTTGTACTTTTTTTGTCATGGTATGTATTTTGAATTTACTTGTTTAGTTTCTAACATTTTGTTTATCAATTTTGGATCAAGTTTTTCGTTCTTTATTGGTATATTATTTTGTAACTGTCTAGACATTAGTATTTGAGATGTTGTAAGTTTTGAGTTATAAAAGGTTTTCCAATACGAAGTTTCATTTTGAATAGAAGGCTATTTGGGCAGATGTCAATTTTGAAGCTATTATCTTTTGACATTGTGAATAAATAATATAAAATAAAATTATACTCTAATGTGGGCTATTATTATAGGCAACCCAAAATACACCATTTCTATAAAAGGAATAAACTCAAATGCGTAAAATATGTACATTTATTTGTTTCGCGTTATAAAAAACCAATCTGATAAATTGATATTTTAAAGGGTATTCCACGTCTTCAACGCGGAATTTATTTCATTTCCACGGTACCAGTCTTCGTGATTGTTTATAAAATCTACTTGGTGAGTTAAATAATTTATAATGTTAAATTAAAATATTTTCTTTAATTGTTGCTAATTATTACGATTAACTATGTTAGTAATAGTTATATCCTTTTTATATTTGGTTGCCTGCGCCTGTTCATCCGTATGTTAATGTTAATTTCCTTTTAGGTATTTTTTGGAAATAAAGTGATTAAAAGTAGTTTTATTATTCAATTAATTGGTCCCGACCCCAGGATTTATAAGAACCCACGTGCAGACCTCTGTTCTGCTACATCTTTTGGAGCATCAACGAGTGGCCTGGAATCTAAGGATCAATTTAAAGGAATAATGGGTTTATCAAGAACACCTTCAAGCCAAGCGACACCGTCACCACCTTCCGGTGTAAAAACACGTGGTCAACAACAACGGGAGCACGCTTTGGCTAATACAGGTGCCTGTCCAAAACCGGAAAAACAATTTACAACAACTCATGCATTACCAAACAACAGCAGTGATAGATCCAGTGACTTAAGTACACCAGTAAACACTAATAATGTACGACCGCAGCGGCCCATATCGCAACCATGTGAGGGTGAAGCAGGCGTCCCATTTATATGAGAACTTCTGGCAGGAACATATGTAAAAGATAAGTCATATTCTCAAATAACAGATTATCCATATAATTTATATAAAAAAAAATTATTAAATGATAACAATCCTGATTATTTTGTGCAAGGCAATGATACTAATTCACCTAATTTGCAAGAACAAGTTAGCAATTTAAATTGTAACAGCAATGTAGCTGCAAGGAATGATTCTTATTCCGCCGCAAACTTAATAGCGATGCCTGCACAAAATAGTCGTACAATGTATTTGCCTAGACATACCGAAGAACATAGTATGGGCAATTACAATAACCCAATCGAGAACAATCATCCTCAGGGATGTTATAATAAATATTCTTCATGTAATGTACCTCATCAGCGCAATTTTACTAATGTTACACAAACTGGCAAGCCATTTCAATCTAATTATGTACATTTTGTACTCCCTCAGGGTAATTTCTGCCATGTTGCACCAGGAGCTCAGCCAGCTCAAGCCAGTTATGTAAATTTTGTACCCCCTCAGGGTATTCCAATGCAATATTATAATTGTAATCAAACTATACCTACTTATAATATACAGCCCAATCAGTATAATTATAGATTGGAGAAACCATTGTTAACAACCAAGTATAATAAGGATATAGATATTAACTTTATTATTAAATTTCTACCTAAATTTGACAATGCAATCACCTCTCACCCAGTAGACTATATTGAAAAATTAGAGTCAATGTTAGCTTTATCAGATATCCCATTTCCAATATTAAAATATTATTTATCTGAAACTTTGAGTAAAGATGCCCGAGCTTGGGCAAACGCCTTTGTTAGTGGATTTCAAAATTTTGCGCAATTTCGGGATAGATTCTTAAAACAATTTTGGGATCCTATTCGTCAGTCTCAGGCGCGTTTTGACCTAGAAACAAGTAGATATGAAAATGGTTCATATGTCGAATATTTTTTAAATGCACTATCAAAGGCTAAATATTTACAACCCACCTACCCTGAAGCTGTACTGGTTGCCATAATTAGTCGAGGTTATCCACCACGGATAGCATCGTCGTTAATAGGCGCATCTAATATGAACCAAGTTCTAGACAGACTCCGTCAAGCTGATTTTTATCGAACTACGTCTTCGCATAATTCACGCGTGTATCATAATAATGACGCGCGTAGCGACCGGTCTAATTTCCGATCACAAAGCCCAAATAGAAAATTTGACAATGAACGTAACCTTAGTCCTCACAGAGTTTCATTCAAGAACTCGGGAAACTAAGATCCGTGACTCATGATAGCCCGCAGGTCACGGTTATAACAAAAGGTGCTAATTTTCAAAATAATAACCCTTGTGATGACTTAACACAAGACATGTGCCAATACGATCACACCGCTGAAGCTCACGCGCCTCTTATTCTGCTAAATCTGTACGGATTAGAATTTCCAGCACTGATCGACACGGGCAGTGAGATTTGCTGTCTGTCTAGTTCAGTATGGGACCAAATATCGGAGTTTGATAAAGATATTCCAATCTTCTCCGCGTCTAGAGTTCGTGTCTCGGGAGCATTTCGTGGTGCTAAACGTACAATTTCACACCAACTGCTGTTATCATTTAGAGTAGAAAAAACGGAATTTACCCATGAGTTTTTGCTAATTCCGGAACTGGCATATCCCATAATTATAGGCGTAGACTGGTTACGGTCAGTAAAAGATTGGCTGGAACTAGACAAATCTGCTTTAATATTACCTGATCATAATTTAACAATCCCTGAAGTCAAATTAGACCATAAATTTGCGGCAATAGAGCCACCAGAAATTTAAAATATGTTTGCTAAATCGTAACCTTACGCAATTTACTAATCCTGGAAAACCAGACCACATTTCCGACTCGGAGTTAGATAAAATATTAAAAGATACCAAGTTAACATCGGAACAAATGGTGGTATTTAAACAACTACTTGCTAAACATACAAATGCTTTCTCTGGGATTCCCGGTCGTACTACCGAATATTTCCATGATATCCGTTTGACAGACAATACGCCCTTTCAGGTAAAACCGTATCCTATTCCATTTGCCCATCGCAAGGCTGTTCAGGACGAACTGGATAAGATGGAACAATACGGCATTATTGAGAGGAGTAATTCTCCTTACTGCTCCCCGCTACTTACAGTCGTAAAGAGAGACGGTTCTGTACGCGTTTGTTTGGACGCTCGCAGGTTGAATAGCGTCATGGAAGCGGATTCGGAACTACCTCGGCCAGTCGAGGAAATAGTTCGTAACCTAAGAGAAATTAAATTTATTTCTACTGTAGATTTAACTAGTTCGTACTGGCAAATTCCTCTTAACCCAGAAGTAAAACGGTACACAGCTTTTGTTGCCGGTACGCGTTGTTATCAGTTCACTGTATTACCTTTCGGCATAAAAACTGCGGTGTCCTCATTTACCCGGTGTATTGATACGTTGTTGGGTGCAGAGTTTAGAGGATTCACTACTGCTTATATCGACGACTTGTTGATACATTCGGCATCGTACGCAGATCACCTTCGGCATTTAGATTTAGTATTGTCTCGTCTACAGGACGCAGGTTTTACTTTCAAGCTAAAAAAATGTAACTTATTTCATTTCCACGGTACCAGTCTTCGTGATTGTTTATAAAATCTACTTGGTGAGTTAAATAATTTATAATGTTAAATTAAAATATTTTATTATTTTATTATTACGATTAACTATGTTAGTAATAGTTATATCCTTTTTATATTTGGTTTCCTGCGCCTGTTCATCCGTATGTTAATATTAATTTCCTTTTAGGTAATTTTTGGAAATAAAGTGATTCAAAGTAATTTTATTATTTCATTAGTTGGTCCCGACCCCAGGATTTATAAGAACCCACGTGCAGACCTCTGTTCTGCTACAACATTTGACAAGTAAAAACTACGCCATTATTAAAAATGGAACGATACACGCTTCAACAATGCATTTCAATTATTAAAATTCACTACAAAAATGGTGAAATTTTCAGTCACAGTTCGCAAAACTATAGCACTTTTGGTCATTGTAAAGCACCTTCTCGGCCGGCAATAGTGAACCTGGTGTAAAGTGAAGAATCAAAACCGTGGGCATCGCTCAAGAACACATGAATATTGCTGATGCCGTGTTGTTGAAGAAAACCCAGGTTTGTCGATTTCTTGTCGATCTTTGAAATTAGACATTTCACAAACGACATTACACCAAATTTTGCATAAAGATTTAAGTTTTAAAGCTTTTAATGTTCAGTTAAGACAAAAACTCAAGCCGGTTGATCACCATAAACATCGTATCTTCGCTGATTGGATTCTTCAAACGCATCAAAATGATCCGGAATTTCATCAAAAAATCATATTCAGTGATGAGGCCCATTTTTACTTCGTAGGCTACTTTAATAAAAAGAATTGTCGCATTTGGGGCTCAGAAAATCCAAGAATGATTGTTGAAAATTCTTTGCATTTTCAACGTGTCACTGTTTGATGCGATTTTTAAGCTGGCGGTGTGATTGGACTACTTTTTTTAAAAATGAGGTTGGTGCAACTGTTACGGTGAATGGATGGCTCTACCAATTTATGATTAATGATTTTTTATGCCCGGATTTGAAAGATATTGATGTGGACGACGTTTATTTTCATCAAGACGGCGCTACTTGCTACACAAGCAACAAAACTACCGCAATTTTGCAAGAAAAGTTTTCTGGCCGTGTTATTTCTTAAAGAGGTGATCACAATTGACCTCCAAAATCTTGTGATTTATCACCTTCAGACTTTTTTCTTTAGGGCCACGTGAAAGAGAAGGTCTATTCCAATGCTCCATAATCGATTCAAGACGTTAAAGATGGAATTCGTGAAGTTTTCGAGAACATACAGCCGCAAATGTGCAAATTGGTCATGAAAAATTTTATGAAAAGAATGTGGTACTGCAACCGTGAGCGTGGCGACCATTTGACTGATATTGTTTTTAAATGTTAATGGCATACCTTCCTTTTTCAAAATAAAATAAACATTTCTTGATTTCTCTTAAAAAATACTCGTTTTTTTTAAATATCAAAATGAAACCTCTTATTGAAAAATCCTATAGATTGGTGCGTTATGATGTGCTAGTAGACTTAAATATATGTTGTCTTTGCTTTAACCTACTTAATAATTATCATTTTTATAGTTTAAATAGATCTTTCTGCAAAACTATTTGATTGTTGATGATATGGGAATTCTAATTAAAGTTAAAATACTCATTCTTTAGCAAAGTCAAGGTATTTTTCACTATTTTTATAAACTAGTCAATTTAAAACCAAAAAACTTTAGTTTGAAACTTGTGTTTCGGTAATTTTGAGTATATCTGTACCTATTTTATATCATGTTTTATTAATTAAATTATATTTATACATAGTTTAGTGCCTAAGTTAATATTTGGCCAATATACAGTATTTTGTGCTTAAATTAAATTTTTTTGAGAGTTATGAATTATTATTCTATCATTCATGTTAAGTAGATCATTTGTTTCTATTGTGATTACTGATTTTAATTTATAATATGCTTTCGGTTTTGATGTTACTTTATTTATTGATTGAGGCCATCCGTTTTTAATGTAGTGCTTTATAATTTTTGGGTCATCAACAAGTTCTATAATTTTTTTTAAATTTATTTAAGTTATCATAGGTGATTGATACTAACTTTTCTATTATACAAACATGACTTTTTATATTATATGGTTCTATATATTTTTCTGTGCCTGCTATTATAAACATTTTTACTAGTTTAAATACTAAGTTTATTTGATACTGCAAAGATTATTTGCCAAATACATATTGATAGAATTTCTCTAAGCCAAAGCAATAAGAAGTTTATTACTATCAAAGTATTGAAGTACAAAACTTTCCGTAACAATAGTTTTTAATTTATTAGAAGAGTTTTTTTGTGGTATATCCCAGTGAATGATATTATCTTCTTTTATTAAATTTCTAAGAAGTTTGGTTTTTTCCGATAATTTGTTTGTAAAATTACCCACGTACGTTAGTCATCCTAAAAATTTCTGGATGTTTTGCATTCAGGCTTTAGGCATGTCAGTTATTGCTTTAATTTTGTCATCATCCATGCTTATTTTTTCTTTTAAAAATTTATAACCTAAATATGTTATTTCATCTAATCCTATGGTTGATTTTTTTAAATTAAATTTTACATCATAGTTTCTTGCAGTTTTAAATACTTTTTCTAATGTTTTGTAATGTTCTTCAGTAGTTTAACTATAAATTACAAAATCGTTTATGCACATTTCTACAAGCTCTATTTAAAATATATCTCTAAAATTTTCCTAAAATACTTCACTTGCTGATTTTAAACCAAATGGTATCCGATTAAATTTAAATCTACCGTATGATGTTTTAAAATGTTAATCATTTTAACTATGTTTAGTAAATTAAATTTTTGTGACTTTATAGCATTATTTAGATCTATGGGGTCAATGCATATTTTTAATTTACCATCTGTTTTTTTTTAACAAATACAATTTAACCAACCTGTACTCTAAATAACTATTTCTATAATCTTGTTTTTTTTTTTATAATTATGTCATTATAATTACAGTTTTCAATCAAAGTTTGATTTATAATATTTATTTGAGTTTTATTATCAAATTTAGTTATTTCTAACCTATTAGATGTATCAAAATACATTTTTTGTATCTCACACATAAAATTCAATTTGTTTCAGAACAATATTTTTAAATTCAATGTCTAATTTTAATTGGAATCTTTTGTTAGTGTATGTTAATAATACGTCTCTGGTTTTTTTTAATTTTGTCTAATTTATGATTTAAAGATTTCACATTTGCTCCTGTATCTACTTTAAATGGTATTGTAAGTTATCAATTTAAATTTATAAGACAATTATTAATTTATGTTTTTATTTATAGTATTAATTTTTAATGATACAGATTAGATATTACCTTGAAAAATTTAATGTATTCTTTTACAATTATTACATACTTTGCAAATTGCAGGGTGTTAATTAATTAGATGATTTCTACCGCATCTGTTAAGGTTTTGTAAATACTTATTTTTAATTTATAATTATTTCAAGCCTTTGAAGTAGTTGTTGGATCCGTTAACGGTGTGTTTTTTCTTTTGCAGTTTTTTTTATATTATTGATTGTTGACGTGCTGGCAGATGTATCTCGGTTTCCTTGCATTATTTTCAGCTGTTGCCTTGTCTCCGTGACGATACAGCATTCAACTGCTTTCTGTAGTGTGACATTTTCCATTTGCAGCAGTTTCTCCCGGATTGGTTTAGAATTGTTTTTTTATTTCTTTTATAAATTTTTCAATTGTTGTATTATTTTGTTTAGCCGTAAAGAATTTGTATCTTTTGTAAATGAGATTCTTTTTCGGTATGAAATAATCATCAAATTTATTTTCTTCCCCATATTATGTAATAACTGTGGACATTGTATTTTTTCAGTTTTGTTATCCAACTCTATCGCGCCGTTGAGAAGATTTCCAATTTGCATTTTCATGCTTTCCAGTCCTCGTCCAAGTTGCCGGTTAGCTTTAAAGTGCTTAATCTTTTTTCATTTTAATTGTGCTTATTTTTTATTATTTTATTTCATTTACAATTTTTTTGGTTTACACTTTTATATTTTAGCTTTATTTTTTACTTTTTCTATGTTATATGTTATGGTTAAGTTCAATGAAAGACTGATAAGTTTAGACTGTTTATTAAGAAGCACGTTGCATAAACATAAATCATGTTTAACCGTATTTACATACAGTATTACATATACAGGGTATTAATGAATAGGGGTAACAAACTTCTAGGGTGGGTAGGAAGATTCATTTGAGACACTTTTTATTTATAAACTTATAGGCAACCATGTTCGCCCTAGAAGCTGCACGTCAAAAACTTTTTGTTTTTTATAAATATTTGAAATATCTATCGTAAAAGTCTAATGCCCGTATTCATAAAACATTTTTGTAACGATTCATTATCAAACGAATCATTATAATTTAATGAACATTAAAAATATAATGATATTCATAACAAAATTGTCATTAGTTAAATTATTTAGTAACTTTTTAGTTACTTTTGTTTTTTATAAGTTATTAATATGTTAACCTATACAATATAACCTCAAATACTGTGAATTAATACAGATAATTAGACATTTTTAAATCAAACAGATGTGTCAATTTAATGATTCGTTTTGTTTTAATGATCCAAAAATAGTGCGTTAAATTCAATGAATAATTTAATGAACATTATTGCTAATGAGTGTTTATGAATTCGAAAATTCGATTAAACGTTTCGTTATAATTTTAACAAATCATTATATATTTAATGACGTTTTATGAATACGGGCATTAGTCAAAAAAAATAATAAAATATAAAAATTATAGGCAATTAAACTATTCATCTTTTTTGAACAGCATATCTGGATCTATTTCTATATAACTTCGATGCAAACATTGCACTCTTGCAGCATATATTCATAAACCCACGCGTTAACAAATCTTTTTCAGATTTAACTAGCGTTTCGTACACCAAACGTCATTAATGTTATAAACATTATCTAATTTCTGATCTACTTTAATAAATATTTAAAAAATAAAATAACAAATAATTAAAGTTATTGATTTAGTTATTGTCTCACCCAACATTGCGTTTAGATGCAACTTTACAATCATTTATAATACATGTGGAAGTATTCACTTTGTAGTTTTAGAAATAATTATTTTTTTTACAACTAGCCTAGATTTTTTTGCTGCTTATTAAATCCTAAAAAAATGTACTGATACTTTTACAGAAAATACAATTTTTTTTGAATTAAATTTAAGTCGTTTTTAGAATTAGAGAACCGGCTCATTTTTGTCTGCTCTTAAAGCTTCTCTCTACTGTTACCGGCAAAACTTATGAATACGCCGTTAGTTATCCAGAGTTGGAATCACCCTACCAGCATTAATTTATTTACATTTTCCATTATGTTAATGTGAATGGGAATTTTTTTAATTAATATATTAATCATAGGGGGTTGGGAATTTGTTGAATGAGAAATGTCAACTGACTCATGTCAGGTAGTTGAAAAATAAATATAATTGTGATCAATAGATGTATGATTGTTTCTACGATACAAAAAAGAACATTTGTAAACTGTGATTTTGTAATTTGTTCCGGTCAAAAAACCTCCCTGTGACAAGTGGAACCCAACGTCATCCGGATACTGGCAGATCCTAATGGCATTGGCGTCCAAGAAATACACGGCATTCAGCACTCCTGACGGAGGGCATTATCAATTTCGAGTAATGCATTTTGGACTCAAAAACGCTTCAGCGACGTTTCAGCGACTAATGAAGCAAGAGATGCTGGCCGGGTTTATGCATCAATTTGCAATGGTCTATTTAGATGACATCATTATCTACAGTGCATCCTACAAGGAACACCACTACCATTTCGCCCTAGTATTTGAACGGCTCGGTTGAGCAAAGAACTCATTTGCACAAACCTCGTTGGAATACCTGGGACACATGATATATAGCAATGTAACAAGGCCCCTCGCAAAGCACATCAATTAGATAGCAATTTACTCGCCTTCAAAGACCCGACGGCAATTACGTCAATATACAAGAATATGTAACTGGGTGCGGCAATACATTCTACAATTTGCCACATTGGCCGCACCCCTGAACAAACTAATGGCCAACACAAGAGCTTTTAAATTATCATCTGCCGCTGCAACTTCATTGGCCAGTACCCGACTTACCCTACGTCGTACAGACCGACGCGTCCCAACTAGGGATCTCGGTGGTTTTATTTTAAGTAACGCCGGAGGATGAGAAAACAATGGGCCCTAGGACGCTACAGACCTCTCCTAAAAGGCCCTCAATTTACGGCCAAAACAGATTTACAGGCGTTGACGTGGTTAAATAGATTTAAAGACCTTCGGTCAAAGCTGGTGCAGTGAGCATTGTTTTTGCAATTATTTGACTTTACCATTGAACCAGAACCAGATTTACTAAGTCGAGACTCGGAGGATCAACCTACAAATCACGTCCTTGATTTGGACCGACTCGTTCCACCACAGCTTTATGCCTTGAAACTGCCCCTGATCAAAGAAACTAAGCTGGCACAGATGAAAATGCCATCCAAATTGGCGAAGTAATAAACAACCCCGTGACAAGTGGACACGATCATCACATGAAAGTGATAGACGGGCTCTATATAGGAAGGCTACCAAAAATCTTGACCGGTGCTTGTACGTCACGCCAGAACTCCGGCAACAGGTGTTGCACGACTTGCACGAGGAAGCCACACATCCCGGGAGAGACAAAACAGAGCGAGCTATCTGGAGCCGCTATTATTGGATTACCGTGTCAAAAGACGTCCGAGCATCATTACGAGCCAAACCCAGTAAGGCACCCTTCAGTTTAGTGGTTGTTGACCTGATAGGGCCACTCCCGGAAAGCAGAACCAAGAAACGGCACATACTTGTGCTTGTTGATTTGTTTACGAAATAGACCAAAGCGTTTGTGATTGGTAATGCCACGACCGGTACCATCACAAAAACTCTGGAGGAGCAGGTGTTCCACCGGTTTGGCTACCCCGGCATCATAATAACTAACAACGGCACCTAATTCAAATCTCACAAATAGGCGCAGACGTGCAGACGATGGAGTAGCCAAACATATTACACGCCAATCTACCATCCTCAGGCCAACCCGACGGAACGATAAAACCAGGAGTTCAAGAAAGACCTGCGGGTGCGGATGCAAAGACAACCACCAAATGCCTGGGCGCAACACATCTAACCCTTGGCATTTGAGCTACGTACCCGGAGAAACCTAGCAACGGGATATACCCCATGCCACGCGCTAATTCCAACTTAAATTATTAGGTGTTTTAACGTACATGCAACGTCAATGCAGTACACAGTTATTTTCTTTCTTTTGTCTTTTATTTTTTATTTCTTGGTATGCATAATTGTCCTGTTCTTTTTTAATTTAATTTTTTTATAATTTTCCCTGTTTCGTTTCTCATCTTTCTCTTCTATGGTTTTTATTTTGTGTGTTTGTTTCCATTGTTTGTATTTTTTTTTTAATATTTTTTTTATTGTCAAACTTTTTATTTTGTTATTGTACTTTTGTTGCAAAGTTTCTTAGCGCCTTCCATTTATTTTTATCTCTTAGACATTTTTTAATTATTGTTGTTTTATCCACTTTGCTTTCCAGTATATTTTCTAATTTTTTTCTATCTTTCTCCCACATTTTGCGTTTTACTAGAGTGTGTTCTGCATTATTGTCTGTTTCTTCCTGACAAAATATACATTTTTTATCTTTTCTATTTTTTTTAATTTTTTGTGTTTTGGTGTTTGTGTTGTATAAGGTGGCGCAAAAGTCTACTACCCTACCGGAAAGTGCTATAATTTTTGCAAATGGCGGTAAATGTCAGTTCTGCTTTGACATTTGTGAAGTAAACAGATACAAAATACACGTCAATAAAACATAAATTGCTATATTCCTCAAAAATGCGAATAATTGTTTTAATTTTTTTAATTTGTCAGTGATGTTTGCGCAACGTGAATGAGACGTAAATTTCCCGGTCGTCCCGGGCAAACACTACGGCGTTTAGCTGTTTGCCTAGAAGAGTGTGGGCCAACACAAAATACTGTCAAGTCTGGATGGCCCCGGAGCAGCCATACTGCTGAGAATATTGCGGCTGTGGTTGAAGATGTTGCAGAGAACTCCGGAGTATTGCCCAGATGACGTGCCAAGCAATTTGGCATTAATCTGCGGTCTATACAAAGAATTATGGTAAAAAACTTGAAGACGTTTCTTTACAAAGTGCAGACAGTGCATTAGCTGGTAACCGTTGACCGCCAAACGAGTGTAACTTACGCACAAGAAAGACAACTTTTTATTAAAAATCATAATGAGCAACAAGGCCTATTTCCATCTCTGTGAATACGTGAATAAGCAGAATTGTCGCTTCTGGGATACCAAAACACACGAAGAGCCATTCCACCCGCTCAAAATTACTTTCTGGTGCAGTGTTTACGCTGGAAGCGTCATCGGGCTATATTTTTTTTAAAAACGCCGCTGTTCAAACGATTTCTTTGAACGGCAAGCGCTATAAAGCCATGCTCGACAACTTTCTTCTACCATAACTGGACAAATTGGGACTGGAAAACATGTGGTTCTAACAGAGTGGAGTAACGGCGCATACTGCACGACCCACAACAAAAATTCTGATGGTTGCATTTTTGGGTTTGCCGTTCTAGACTTCTTTTTGTGGAGTTTCTTGAAGTCACAAGTCTATGTCAACAAATCTCAGATGCTTGAAGCCCTCAAAGAGATTATCCGTCAGAAATGCGGGAACTTATTGCCGGAAGTTCTGGGAAGAGTAATAAAAAATGCTATAAATCGAGCTCGTACGGTCATCAATTCTGGCGGCGCCACTTAGCTAATATAATTTTTTCTACTTAATGAAAAAAATAAAAACAATTAGGTATCAAATAATTACAAAAGCAAAACTAAAGTTTTTCATTTATTAAAAGAATTGCAGTCAAACAACATCGGGTGACAACTTTTGCGTTATATTTTTCATCTATAACTGTTTCATTTCTATTGCTTTCATTTTTCCTATAGTTAAGGTCGAAGTAAATTCAAATTGTTCCTTTTTTATCCTCTTTTTTTTCTATTTCTTGTTCTATTCTTCGTACAATTACTTTTTTTATTATTTTTGCTAGTGTGTTTATTAAGCATATTAGCCTTTCTTCTTTTCTATCAGTACTAGGGTTGTTTCTTTCCAACATTTTGGAAAAGTTTCTTTTTTAAGCATCTGTTTATTATTTGAGTTATTTCTATCTCGTTTGCGTCTAGAGCTGCTTTAACAATTTCTGTTTTTATTTCGACCGGACTTAGTGCTTTGATGTTAGGCAATTCTGTTATGATCTCTTTGATCTTTTTCACTGTTGCCAAAATTATCTGCTAATAACTATTATTTAAATTACCTTTAAGCACTTTTGCAAACACGTCCGTTCTCCGTCGGACGTTAACTACAAAACAAAACTTGCTAAAGTCTTTTTTTTTAAGCAAAGGCGTATTCATTACAAAAAACAAAAAAACTGACTCTCTAGATCAGTGGTATTCAACCTGGTCCATTTTTTAAAGTATTATTTAAAAAAATTTCATATAATTATTGAAAAACATTTTCATTTTCAAGTTTTCAATTTTTTTTTTATTGTTTATAGTTAAATTTCTGAAAATATTTAATTTTATAAAGATTTTTGCAGCTAAGTTTTGCAAAAGTGCAGCATTAAGTATTTGGTAAGTTATTATTATTATACAACAGGTGGGCGGTATGAACATTTTTCTACCAATAGAGATGCTAAAGTGGGCGGTAGGTATGAAAATATCTTTGCTGTAGCAGTCAAGTATGGTAGCCACTACAAGAGCAACTGATGAGTGTATAACATTAAAGAGGTTGACAATAATTTACGTAAAGCATATTTCAAAATAGATTTGTGCTGGGTTCCCAGTTACATAAGCATAAATGTTAATGAAAATGCTAACTTGTTGGCTAACAAGAACCACAAAAATTTGTGTATAATAATCACCTTAAAATAGATAAATGTTCTAAATGTGGATGCACATACAAATGTTATATATATTACAGGCAAAACTCATTTAAAAAAATATATATGCCGCCACTATTTTTGCTTCTTAATACCGTTGAGTTAATAATTTTTGATTAGTTTTTGCGTGTTGAATCGGAAGCATGGGCGTTATTTTTGAGACACTTTATATACGTGCATATGATCTACCCGACAAAGATTTTAAGTTTAACTACTAATTATAAGCAGAACATATTTACAGGCGGTAATTGGCAACAATATACGCAAGCCTACGTAGTTAAGTCAGAGTCAGTGCAATTTTACTTCACAACGGAGCTGTCACTGTAGAAAACAACTTCCTCACCTTATTAGAATTATTTGGTGTAGTTAGATTATTGCATACAAGCTAATGCAGATCAAACGTTATTAGAACAAATGTATACATGACACAAGTGATTAAATATTAATCTTAAAAAACGAATTAATCGTTGGGCTTGTGCATAGACGTCTTACAAAGACGAAAACAAGTTATTTAAAAAATAAAAGTAACTTGCATATTACAGTTATTACTACTAATACTGCAACATTGAAAAAATAAAATTGAAAAATGAAGTTAATTTTTTTTTTTTTTTTAATAAACAATTGTTATAGTTTTTCCGTTTTGTAGCAAATCTATAATAAAATGTAAATTTTGAAATTGCGCGAGTTGTGCTCAAAGTTTTATGACACTCAAAAAACAGCCCCCTTAATGTGTAATTTAAGTAGCTGATGTGGCTGTAATGCAACCGGTATGCTTAAATTACATAATAATCGTTAATGTATTTATCGCTAATTAACTACAGCTCAAAACCAATTGTAATAAAAATCAAAGGCTATCGTTGTTATCGCCTGAGCACAGTATAATCCGCAGGAAACGCATGTGCATGCTGATACTGCTTACGGTATCCGTTCAACATAATGTAATTATTTGCCGGTCCACTTTATCTATAATATTATGTTTTGTGTAATCCCCTGTTGCTATTCTTGTTAAATGAGCGCACAATCCGGTTGGCCATAATCTCTGGAGTGAATACTGAAGAGGCCCGGATCAAATTGTGTGCCCGGTTGCCAGATAACCTGGTATATTAATTAAAAACCTGATAAGTTTTTATTTTCTATAAGTTTGCTTATCATTTTCTTTTCTGTTCATACTAAAACTCCCAGGAAGCGTATAATATTTATAAACTATCAATTTTTTATTGACAATAATAATATTATAAATTACACATTGCAGATACAAGTAGGAAAAAATGTTTATTATATTCAATGGTCATTGCACCAATAATACGTGAAATTGTCTAATTAAATATTATCTTTTATCTAATTAATTTATACTTAATCCAATGATGACGAGATGAGATGAGATGGAAGGAACAGATTATTATTCTAACATGATATTACAAATACGAGTTTGATCCACGCGATCTATACATATATGGTATTTATTGTATATTTTCAATATTGATTTTTGTAGTAGTATTTAGTTTTTAACTAGAATGTTAATATTTATAATAACTGCATACGTAGGACAGGAATTGTCAATAGCTAATTACACATGATAAGATATAATCTATTATTATGTAGTATTATGTTTTCCAACATAAATTAAAAGTACATTATTACGGAACCGATTGTTTTTCATTGTTAGAATATCTAATGTAATTAGTAATTATTTTATGCGATAGACGTATTGTGTGGTCGTTCATGCGATTCTAGTATCCAACCGACAAAATAAATTATTTAATTAATTTGTTATAATTAATTTTACTTATTAAATTATGTTAAGCATTGTTTAACATAATTGTGGAAAATTAGAGTATACAAATTTTCAAAAGTTTGCAACTATGCATGTTTTGTTTATCATAAAATTTAGCAACTATTTATTTATTTATTTATTCAATTGCCTATTTTACCTTTCGGTGTCAGGCGTATACATTATTAGTTTGTGTAATATTTTCTCCATTTCTTCCTATCCTTGGCTATCTCTTTTATTTCTTCCCACGTGTTTCCTTTTCTTGTAGCTTCTTCCTTTATTGCGCTGTTCCATTCTTTTCTGGGTCTTCCTCTTTTTTGTTCTCCTGTTACTCTTGTCTCATAAATTTTCTTAGTATTTCTTTCTTCACTCATTCTTCTGATATGTCCATACCATCTCATTTGACCTTCAATAATTTTTTCTTGTATTGGTTTTATATTTAAATTCGTCCTATATGTCTCGTTCCTTATTTTATCTTTTCTTGTTTTGTTCTCAATCTTCCTAAGATATCTCATCTCCATAGCATTTATTCTTTCTATTTGTTTTCCTGTCATCGTCCATGTTTCGCTACTATATGTTAATGTTGGTCTGATTACTTTTTTTACAATTTCTGTTTTTGTTGTTTTTGATATTTCTTTTTTGTTAAAGAAAGTATTTTTTAACATGTTATATATTTTTGCTGTTTTTCCTATTTTGTCCTCTATCTCTTTGTCTAATTTTCCGTTGCTTTGTATTATTGTTCCTAAGTATCTGTATTGTTCGACCTGTTCTATTATTCTTCCTTTTATTCTTATTTCGTGATTCAGTTTTTCTTTTGCAATTATCATGGTCTTTGTTTTTTCATAATTTATTTTCATGTTTATTTTCTTTAGTTGTTCCTCTATTATTTCCATGTTGTGTTGTAACTCTTCTTCGGTTTCAGCAATCACTGCCATATCGTCTGCAAATAGCAGTTCTGCTATTTTTGTTACTTCCATTTTCCAATATCCTATTTTTACCATTTTCATTTTTTGCTTTGCCTGTTTTATTGCCCTGTCTAGCACAATTGAGAAAAGCAATGCGCTTAACACACATCCTTGCTTCACACCTTTTTTCGTTTGGAATTCTTTTGATTCTTCGTTATTCATTCTGACTATGTTTTTGTTTTCTGTGTACATGTTTTTGATTACGTTTATTATTTTCTTCTTAATTCCTCTCTCTTCTAGTTCTTTCCATATGTCCTCTCTCTTGATCCTGTCGAAAGCTTTTTCAAGGTCAACAAAGCATACGTGCATTACTCTATTTTTTTTAATCATTTTCTCACTTAATTGTCTAATTATAAATATTAGATCCTGTGTGCTTCTTCCTCTTCTAAATCCACATTGGCTGTCTTCTATTGTTGTTTCTAGTTTGTCTCTCATTCTTTTTTCAATAATTCTTGTGAATATTTTGCTTGGTATGCTCGTTAGTGTGATTCCTCTATAGTTTTCACATTTCCTTTTATCGCCTTTTTTATGTATGGGTAGAATAATTCCTTTATTCCATTCCTTTGGGGTTTTTCCATTCCTCATTATGTCGTTTATTAATTCCGTTATTTGTGTAATTCCCTCATCTCCCATGTATTTCATCATTTCCGGCGTTATTTTATCTGTTCCCGGTGCCTTCCCGTTTTTTATTTTTTTAATTGCTTCTATTACTTCGTCTTTTTTAATTTCTTCTATTTCTTCCGTTCTTCTGTCCTGTAGCAATTCTTCATCTTCTATTGTTTTGTTTTCTTCTGCTTCTTGTTCTGTTAGTTCTTGGAAGTATTGCCTCCATCTTTCCATTATCTTATCTTCTTCCGTTATTATTTTACCGTTTTTATCTTTTATGTTCATCATATTGTATTCTTTTTTTTGTTTTAGATGTTTTAACGTTCCGTAAAATAGTTTTTGGTTTCGGTTGAAATTTTCATTCATTTCTTTTCCAAATTTTGTCCATGATTTTATCTTTGCTTCTTTTATTATTTTCTTTGTATTATTTCTCTTTTCTTTGTATTTTTCGTAATCTTCTATTTCCTTGGTTTGTAAGTATCTTTTCCATTTTTCTTTTTTGTCCCTTATCTCTTTTTTAAAAATTTAGCAACTAAATTGCATTTAATGATTTTTTTTATAAAGTTAGCAATCTATATTGCTTTAAATTAGAATTTAATTTAGCTGCAAACTATTAGTTAAAAAAATAACTTATTTTAAAATTGAAAATATCATAGAAATATAATATAATTTTTTTAAGTATAAAAATACATTTGAAGAATAATTATTTTGTATTACACATACATATAATATAAATGAGTAGTAGAGTAACATCGAACGCGAGTACACGTATTTTTGATTGAGGCCGACAATTATCTCGCTAAAATCAAAGTACATGAGTAAAATAGTAAAGTTAAAGTAAAGTTGAATTAAAAAGTGCAGACTTGTAAATAATAAAAAAAAGTGTAACAGTGACATAAACCGGAAGATACCATCAAATTCCAAACTGATAAAATTCAGTCTTTGTAAAAGAGAGACCGATATATAAGAGGAGAGCGCGTTAGAAGGAGAAAAGTGCGAGTGGCACAAAACGCAAACAGCACGCCGCGCTCAACAGAGAAGAAAACTCAGAGGCGTCCGCATTTAAATTTATATTTACATAATTAAAATAAAAACGGCATACCAATAATAGTAAGAGTAAGACAAAATTTAAATAATTGTAAAAATAAATCTGAAAATAAAACAATAATTACCCGAAATAAAAATTAATAAAATAAATTAATAATAAGAAGGAATATTATAAGATACAAAACCAAATAAATGCAAAACGAGAAAGAGGATACGTGAAAGAAGAAGTTGATATAGAAAACCCTAAAAAAGAATTAAAAGAATATAAAAAGAAATGAAAACGACAGTAGAAAAACAATTCAACAGTGAAACAATAGGAAATATAGAAAACAAAAAGAAGGTAGAAGAAAACAAGCATAAAACACACAGAAAAAAAATACAAAGACAAAACAAATACAGAAAAGGAAATGGAGGAACTAAAGAGCATGTTTAAAGAATTAATGAATGAGATGGCAAAAACTAAAAAGGAATTAAAAGAAGAGATTATAGAGCTAAAAAAGGAAATAAAGAATAAAGAAGTGAAGTGGGAACAAGAAAAAATACAGATGATCTAAAAAGTCGAAAACCTAAAAAACAAAGCTGAAAAAGAAGAAAGACAGAAAAAAATATCATTATAATAACAGGCATAAAGGCAAATGAGAATGAAGAACAAAAGGGAGTGGAAAACTTTTTGAAAGAAAAACTTCAGATAATAGCCAAAATAGGAAAAGCTCATCTAATACATAAAAATAAACAAATAATAAGAGTGAAAGTTGAAACATGAGAAACAAAGCAACAGAAGAAAAAGCGAATGGAAAGAGGGTTAGAATAGGTTACCAAAAGTTAATAATTAACGGAGAGGAATATAGATAGAATAAAAAGTTAAAGAGTTTAGATCATTAATGGACATGAAATAGAAAGAAAAGTTAAACCATATAACAGAAGGAGAAAAGTCAAGATAAAGATAAAAATATACAAACTAAAAGAAGAACCAATACAAGCAAAATACTAAGAAATACTACATAAAAATTTAAAAAGAAACTAATAAAAACGTGCATAGAAGAAAAATGGGAAGCGTTTAAACAAATCATACTAGAAGCTGCAAAAGAGAGCTGTGGAACAATAAAAATTTTAAACAAAGATATAAAAAAAAAACAGTTGGTGGACAGAAAAAGTGAAGAAGGAGATAATGGACAAAAAAGAAAAATGGAAAAGATACCTACAAAAAAAGTCTATGAAAAATACAAAAAACCAAAAACTATTTTACGGAACTTACAGAACACAATATGATGAACATAAAAGATAAAAATGGAAAAATAATAACAAAGAAGACAAGATAATGAAAAGATGGAAATTATACTAAACTAAACAAGAAGCAGAATAAATCGAAACAAGAAAAGATGAAGAAATGATACAGGAGAAAAGAACGGAAGAAATAGAAGAAATTAAAAAAGACAAAGTAATAGAAGCAATTAAAAAATTAAAGAACGGAAAGGCACCAGGAACAGATGATATAATGCCGACAAAATGATGAAACTTATGGGGTCCGCTTAAAATCGACACGGTGATAAAAAAGTTATGTTAAAATAAATTTGCGGCATTTTTTGCAAACACACAATTTGCGAAGATGGTTATATTTCTGAAACAAAAACGACAACTTAATATTCTGGAACTGTAAATCTTCTGCGATTGAATTTGTATATATGCTGTAAGAATTTTAATATGATATTATATCTACTTTGCAAGATAATAAAAATTTATTTTTTTTACATTTTCTATGGTATGGAACCAAAATTTACATCTTAGCAAGGGATTTGAAAAAACATATGGGTTAGACGTATGACTTTTTGTATCAACCAGAAGGTATTAATGAAAAAATTAAGTTTATTTGTACGCGTGTTTGACTGAACGCTCGAGTCAGAGATTGAGTTTTGTCTATGAATACCACCCTAAATGATGTTATTGCCAACAGTAAATGCAATATAGAAAGGTTATTTTCTGACCATTTTAGTTCAGTTTACAAAGTACCTGTCAAACCGAGCTGTAATAGGTAATATATAATATAATTAATAACTGTGATAACGTCTGCAATTGTGATACATTTGTGTTGGAACAAACAAATTGTAGTATATGTGCTGGTCCAGACAGAATATCACCTTTGTTGCTGAAAAATTGTGCTTTTTTACTAAGTAGACCACTTTAGATTCTTTATAAGAAATTATTAAATATTGTCATCTTTTCTAGTAAAAGGAAAAAAGCATATATTACACCAATCTTATATAACTACATCTGAAGTACCACAAAGTTGTCATTTAGGACTACTGTTGTTTTTAACATTTATTAATGATATTGGCAATGTGTTTATATTTTCAAAATATTTATTATATGCTGATGATATCAAGATATACGCAATGTCAACTGAAGATTAGTGTCTTTTGCAACAAGACATTAAAGTGTAAATATATCTAATTTACTAAAATATTACTAGATAATATTTCTTAAATTCAAAATTTAGAAATTATATTTTACAGTAGTTTAAAATGTTTGAGATATTCATTGCAAAGACTTTTGATCAGTTATCATTGCTGTCAAAAGATTTGTAAGTTATGGTCGCTCACAAAATGTTCTTGCTTAACCTCCACAAAATGTTCTTGCTTAATCTCCAATAGATTTTTGGAGCCTGAATCCTGTTAACAGCTTGAACCCATCTTTAAAAATAATATCGGCTTCTTCATCTACTACCAGAACGTCGGGAGTTTAAAAACTAAACTCAGGAAACTCTTGCTAGTTGAAGCCGTATCAGACTACGATGTGATTGTTTTTACTAAAACATTACTTTTTCCGGACGTCAGAGTCTGAATTTAATTTAAAAGGCTATCATTTATTTAAGCTTAATCGTTTGGTCCTAACAAACTCTATACAAAGAGGAGGTGGTGTTTTTATTGCTGTCAAAACTCATTTCAAATCTGTATTACTTTACCCCACGTTTATTAGTGTTGAACATCTTTGCAGTTAAATTTAATCTTGTGTATTATATAATTTGTGCGGTATATTTATCACCTAATTTAACTAGTGATAAATGTCTTGACTATTGTTATTCCGTTGAATCTATTGCTGACAAGTATTTAAGCATTAAACTAGTTTTATTAGGCGATTACAATCTACCTGCAGCGTCTTGGGTTAACGATGATTTAGATATAGGAGTAATTTGTAATGATAGTTACCCTGCTCATTAAGTTGTTAATTTGTTAGAGTTCTTAAACTGCGTACAATGCATTTCTATTCCTAATAGTAAGGGTCCGTTTTTAGATTAATGTTTTACCAACGATCGTGATATTTCTGTGATAGAAGCTGTAGATGTTTTGTTAAATTTAAGCCAATACCATACTGCGTACTTGCTAACTATAAAATTTAATACTACTGATGATATTTTAAATTGTAATTATGTTTTTAATGATTTTAAACTTGCCGACTACAGCGCAATCAATAATTATTGATGTATTTTATTCTGTAATCGATTATGTTATTGATTGTTTTGTTGCTAAGAAACTGTAGCGTGAAAGAAATTTTCCTATTTGGTTCAACAAAGAATTGATATCATTTACTAAACGTTATAATTTTTTAAAACTACTGTCGGACTAAATTGAATTCCAATCTATTTGTACTACGTGCAAAAATCTCAGTGCACATCAATACAAGCAATATATTTTACAAATTAAAAATAAAATTCAAAATAACCCAAAGCATTTTTGGAGATTTGTTAGTGAGACCAAAAAACTAATGGTTTTCCAGCCACAATGTTATTATAAGGATCAAACCTGTAATAATAGGAACAACTTTGTCAATAGTTTTGCAGATTTTTTTATCTTTAGTTTACAATAACAAAACTCATCCAACTCCATTGTATAACTTTAATAATAACGTAATACATTCAAAGTTTTCTATTAGTTTGTAGATGTTTTTAAGGAAATTAAAAACCTTAAAAGTAATTTAAGCTTTGGACCCAACGGCATTCCTTCTTTACTGATAAAAAAGTGCATTTAATCTATTGCAAAGCTATTGCACTTACTTTTTAATGCTTCTTTGAATGAAACTAAATTTCCTCAAATATAAAAACAAAGCTATATTACGCCTTTGTTTAAATCTGGAGCCAAAGAAGATATCACTAACTATAGAGGTATATGCATTCAAACTGCCATCCCTAAACTGTTTGATAAAATTGTAACTGGTCAGTTACAATGAATGTGCAAAAGCATCTTAGTGGAAAAACAGCACGGATTTTGTGAAGACGTTTCTCACTCATTAATCGCACGCAATGTGTAAAAATTAATAATTTTTTGTCACAGCCCATTTGTGTTTCATCAGGTGTTTCTCAAGGATCTTATTGTAGACCAATTTTATTTTTGCTTTTCGTTAATGATCTTCCACAGTATAGTAATTCATCGCCACTTCTTTTATTTGCTGATGATTTAAAAATGTACAAAAAAATATCTTCTCTTAATGACTGCCATTTTTTGCAACTGCACTTAGGCTCTATACACAATTAGTGTTTTATTAATAAATTATTCTTCAATGCTAATAAATGTTTTTCAATAAGTTTTTATAATACTTTCAGTAAAATTTCTTATAACTATGTAATTGACACTAAAGTATTGGACAATGAGTAGAATGTGTAGATTTGCAAACACTTTAACAACTAACTTTAATTTATTTTGTGTCTCTAAGTTTACGATTAGAAGCCAGCTGACTAATGTTTTGTTTTAATATGTGCGATTTTATGTATATTTTATTTTTTGTATTTTTTATTTTTATATATTTTTGTAAGTATTATTATTATTATTATTATTCAGTGTCACCAACCATCCAATCACTCGAATGGCAACAATTTCAAATAATATTCTAAATGTAACAAATGTTGATATATTTAACTGCAATATTAATTATCTGAAAAAAGTTTTAATCCCAAGAAGTGTTCAAAACCTTTATTTTTTGTAAATTTTTTAATTTGTATAAAACTGGTTATTAATGTTTTTATCTGGTAATGTACGTGTGTATGTGTATATGGTTATACATATTTTAGTGTATGTCTATCACAAATTGCAATTACTACTTATATATTTATAAAATTTTACTTTTAAGAAATTTTGTAATTTGGTAAAATCTCGTCAATAAATAAATGAATAAATAAACAAATAATTTTTTTCTTATTGTCTCTATGTTATTTCAGTTTTTCTGCATCTGTTTTCAAATATATTTTCTTTTATGTGTACATATAACTTTTTGACAGTTGCTTTTTGCACTATTTTTTCTAATTCTTCTATTTTGCTTTCAACGTCGTTTTCTGTCAAACTTATTTTTTTCAATTTTTTTTTGTAACTTTTTATGTTTTCTTCCGATCATATTACTTTTTTATTGTTTTTTTTTGTTTGTTTTATTTATTGTATCACTTGTTAAATATAATTTCAATAACTTATGATCTGATTTCACTCTTCTGCCCACTTTAAATTTTTCTATTTTTTGCCACGCTTGTTCATTTACTACTACGTAGTCAATTACTAATTGGCAGTTTGCTTTTACATATGTATATTACCGTTCATCTCCTTCTTAATTTTTATTTAACACTTTTAACCCATTTTCTTTCATCATCAGTAGAATTTTTGGTTATATACAAAAAAATTATGTTATTATAAACAAAGTTGGCAAAAGAACATAACCTTGAGGAATACCAGCGCTTATGATTTTGAGACTAGAGTTAAAACTATCAATTCTAATTAGTTTTGCTCATGCTAAAAAAACTATTGATTAAAAAATGTTGTTAAATGCTTTTTGCATCTTATTCACCTGAATTGAGTACAAGTACTTTTGTTTAGGTTTATTAACAAATAATGAAACAAACTTTTTGATGATATACTGAACATCTTTTGTGATATTTTCTGTTGGAATCTGTAATAATACTTTATTAATACTTTATTTATAGATACAGATCTAATATTCTTAATTTAACTAAAAGTCTGTTACAAAGAAAATATGTGGGTTGCTAAATAAGTTGAGTAAGATTATGAAAAGCAGCAAAAATCATAGCTTGTTGTCTGGATAGTTTTGTAAAATATGAGTAATTTAATTATTCAGTATTATGTACATAAAATCTCAACAAAAATATTTTAGTTTTTTTGTGATTACCGAGAAAAAACTAGTCAAAACTTTTGAAAAGATTATCAAAAAAATTTTGAATTGTTTTATTTGAACGATATATGCCTTACAAAAATTTTCTTATGTGAAAGATTTAGTTTAAAAAATATGACTTGATTTTTGTACATTGTCAGTCTAAAATATGATTGTTGTTTGTGGCTTAATTACTCTGTTGGTCAGCAAATAAATTTTTAATACTTTAATCAAAATCTAATAAAATAAAATGATCTGGATCTTTATTGTTTACTGATTTCAGTTAAAAAAGTATATAGGATTTTCTATAATTAAAATTCTGATTAACAGAATTTAAATTATGAAATGAATTAATAATTTATTCAAAATCAGTCAATCGAATCACAGCGGCCAAGGGTCAAGCATAGACAATTGTTTCGGTTCTACAAACCTCGTCAGTATGCCTTGTACGACCACGGCATCGCATGATAGCGAAGACATTAATTCATTTCATAATTTATTGGCGATTCAAAATCGTTATAGCCGCGAAATGACTGCCAATTGCATAAATGCAAAAATGATACCGATTAATGCGGACATTTTAGTATTAATAATTGCAACTAGATGGCAAACCAGTCTTTCGTTTGATTATTTAGAATTTAAATTGTTTTGTAGGCTACAAGTATTAGAAAAATTAACGTTTAAGACACAAACTAAGTGTCTATGTTAGGTTGGTTATATGTTCATTATTGTACTGCATTTTTAGATGCATTTCTTTATTGAGTATACAATAATAAATTGCATATTTTTTTCAGTCGTGCCTAAATCAATTTAATAAAGCTTTTGCAAATGCAGGAATTTCCAATAAAACGTTTGTAAATCATAAATTATTGAACGGTTTAAAAATATAATATATGCTATCTATTTTAATTGAAAAGATTCTTCACAGTATACAGCATCAACGAGAGCACAAAAAATAATGAGAAAACTTTAAAAATCATATATTAGAACCCGTGCAAAGAATCGGTAGTTAAATTCTTTTTAATTATAAACGAGTTGAATATTGTAACTGATTCGACAAACATTAAAATAATAATAAAATATTGGATACAACCTAGTAGCGCTTCATCTTGCTAACAATCCATCTAAAATTCGATTGCAATACCGTTTATGCATTGTTTCATTAAAAATATAGGTCCATTTATTTTTTACCATAAAATTGCAACCTAAATACAGAGTCATTAAAAAAGTTTGGGATTATGTAACCACTTAATGTACGTTTGTGCCAGTCTAGTAAAGTAGTGTATTCAAGTTCGGTGTGCGTAAATAATATACAGAGTCTCTATATATGTCTGGGATGATGTAATCACTTTAAATGTGCCGCTTTTTTAAAATGTTTTCCAAACTATTTACTTTGTTTTGACAGTTCAACTTCAACTGTGTACGACCACCAAACTATTTCACTAGAGCGGCACAAACGTACATTAGATGGTTACATAATCCCAAACTTTTATAATGACCCTGTATTATAACCTCGCTTGACAGTTAAAGTTGACCTGTCAAAACAAAGTAAATAGCTTAGTGCACAATTTAAAAAAATCGGTTTATTTAAAGTGATTACATAATCCCAGACATTTATAAAGACGCTGTACCAGTTTTAATTGAAAATTGTTTTGTGTAAAAAGGATTGACAAAAACCAAGCTTCATCAGTAAAAATACAGCTCAATAATTTGTAACTACAATTGTATAATTTAAATATTTAATTAACAATTCTATTCAATTTACAGTTGGTGCAAAATACACTCCACACTATTTAAAATGTATTCAATACTCTACAATTCACGTTATTATATTAGTTTATAGTAAACATAAACTTTTACTTTTAGGATTATTTTGTTTAGACGGAATAGGTTAAGAAACCGGTTAACACTAAAATCACTAAAAATTTTACCAAAAGTATTTGAAAAATCTTATTTTATTATTTTTTGTTTGTACTGTATATATAGTCATACAATTAATTAAACTTTGAATTTCTTGTGTAACTATCTTTTTTTTATCTTTTTATAATATCTGAGAGTTTTATTTTGAAAACTTTATTTATTGTTTTAATTTTCTTGTTTGATCTGTACCTAAAAGAATGCAAACTTTTATCAAATTGCATTATTGGAAAAAAAAAACAAATAATTTCGTAAAATTGAGAGACGTGGTTCACTACACTCATACTTCAATGTAAATCGAGTATGGAGAGATTGGAAAGAAGAAATCTTAGAAATTTGTTGTAAAAGCAGTGAACGTCTCAAAGTAACATAAAAACGTGAAAATTGGTTTTTAGCTTTGTCTCTTTTAATATTTATTCCTATCACATTAAACGCCTTGTTTTAGAATTCTTTTTTCAAAATTATCCAATTTTTTGTAAAAAAGCATCTGAGAGGTAGCAACACAAGCCTAAGTCTTTAAATATCAACACTTTCAACTAAAAAAAAAAAATATTATGTCTGGGATATGATGAACAGAATATTATATCACCAGCTTTATATAACCTAAGATAAGCTGCTTTAAGATGACTATCTGATTTCTATCGTGCTCAAAAGGATTGATAAAGTACAAGAAGTTGTAACGCAATATTATTTTTTTAGTTAATATTATTATTTGTTTATGAAAATTGTATATTAAAATACACTATTTTTAATAAATTTAAGAGTTGTTGGGTAAAAATAAAACGGGACTTAGCTACTATTAAACTATTCAAAAGTGCAAAAATCATTTAATAAAAAATCAACAACAAAATGCGGGTATAAAACATTAAAATATTGTCACAAGAAATTAAAATTTAAAAAGTTTAAAATGGTAAAAAACTTTAAAATGTAAAAAAAATATAATATTCTAAAAATGGAAAATTGCGGCTATAAAATGTCAAAATATTGTCAAAAAGATGTAAAATCCGACTATAAAGTTAAAAAGTTTATTTATGGAATGTCAAAAATAGCAAAAACAAAAATTAAATGTTGTTAAAAAACTAATACCCGGTTTTGAAACATTAAAATATTGTCAGAAAGCACAAACATTTTGTCATTAACTTAACAAATAAGGAAATCAAAACTGTAGTCATAAAAACAAAATTTAAAAAATTACAAAAATAGCAAAAAAATGGTTTAAAATCCGGTCATAAACTGTCAAAAAGTGTAAATTTTTTTTAATAGAATGTAAAAAAATAACAAGATGAACATAAAGTATAAAAGTATTGTCAAAAAGTACTAAAATGTACTATAAACATATTTTTAAAAACAATGTACAATATAAAAAAAAAATTTATTTTTATTATTATATAATTTCTACTAATTAAAATAAATACTGATTTAGCATAAACTATTTATAGAGAATTAGATAATAATACAACAAATATTTTGCAGTTATACTAAATAAATGATTTTAATTATATTGATACTGCGTAAATAGTAAACGTCTCAACATCGCATTTACTTGTGCAGCAGCGATACAAATTTTCCTATTAGTAATCTTTCTACAGACCAGCAACGCGACTATTAAACTGCAAAGTAATTTGTAATTAGTCTGAAACTTTATTTTCAATTTAACAAAATAAAGTTACTCTCCCAATCTTATTTGTAGTAAATAAGAAATTATAACATTTAATTGCACCGCATTTATAAATGAAGAAGTGTGTACAAAAATATTGATTAATTTTTCAAAATGCAAAATATATCCATTTAAAAAAAAAATGCGCCGAATTAAAAAACTTAAACAACTAAGATAAATTGATTGTATTTGTAACAAAGCAGTTTTGTTGTTTTTGCGTTTTTAAGTTTTACTATTAATATGCTATTTGTTATAAAATAAATAAAACAAGTTGTCTACGTACTATAGTATTATAAGTGTTTGTACCACCGTCCGATGATAGCCTTGTAAAAGTTGAATCTAGTTAGTTTTTACGGTTTTTAAATATATTTGTGATAAAGTACATAAAAAAATTGTTTTATTTATTTTACAATGAACTATCTTATAGTAACGGCCAATACCATTCAATGCTATATGTTAATTAATATTTAATAATAAAATCAAAAAAGTGTTAAATATATCACAAAAACTGTTCCTGGTAATAAATTTAAGTTTTAAACAAAAATTGTTAAATTGGTTAAGTTATAAGTTGTCCAATTAAGTAAATGGTTAAAAAAACTAGCAAGCACTGTTATGGTATTTAAACTTTAATAATTGTGACTAAAAAAATAATTCTTTTAGATGCTATTATAGTTTGGAATAGTCCGCAACAATTTCTCATTAGTTTTTTTATTTATACAATACATTTACAAAATATTATAGATTTATAACAAAAATGATTTAAATAAGATTTTAATAACTACTGCAATTCGATTTAATTTAATACATTGGTGCTGTAAAATAGTAGATGTAAAACACGAGTCAGGCCTACGACCAAAAAACACGTAACCTGAGCATTTTTTTTTTTCATAAAATCTGTTTAATATAATATACCCCTACCTTTCTATTACTAAATATCTTTTATAAAACCTTTTTCAAAATAGAGATTTCTACAATTTTTTATTCTAAAGAAGAAGTTCATCAAGTTTAAGCACAATAATTTTTTAATAATATTCTTTAAGTAGTAAAACTTAAAAATGAGTTAAATATACTAAATATTGTGTCTGAATATAATAAAAGTTATCTAAAATCTTATAATTTACAAAGAATAAGTATAACAAACAGACACTCAAAAAACAGTCATACTCTAATAAGCTCTTAAATAGTGACAACAAATTCAAAACCACCTGGAAAATTAGTCATGAGCATACTGCAAACAAAAATGATGTAAACTGCTTTGATTGTTTTGGAAGTATCTATAAACAAACAGCAAATAACTATATTAACTATTTCTCTACAGTCAAATCATATTGAACAAAATTCCAACCATTCTTTGTGATTTGACTAAAATATTACAAAACAACAAAACCATGTTTTAAAATCTTTTGACCAAAGCAGAACTAATTCAAATTGTGAATGATTTAAAAGACACAAATACTGTTGGTATAGATAACATATCTATTATTGTAATTAAGATTGCAATACCTGTTATTGCTGATATTTTATGTAAAATAATTAATAACTGTTTTAAACAAGGAAATTTTTTTAATGAACTTAAATATTGTATAATTAAACCAATATTTAAAAAAAGAAACAAAAACATAAATGAAAAGTTTATCTAATAAGTATTTAAACAAATTTTTCAAAAAAATATAGAGAATGCTTTATCTAATAGAATTGTAACTTTCCTTAATTCTAACAATATTATAAATTTGAATCAGCATGATTTTGTTAAATTTAGATCAACTGATACAGCAGTATTTCAATTTACAAATCAAACTCAAACGGTCTTAGACAATCCCATTGGGCATTTTTCTTGATTTGTCTAAGGCATTTATTATATCACATGATGTACTACTTGCCAAAATATATAAATATATAATACAAAGTGTTAGATACAATCTTATAAAATTATATATAACTGGACAAAAACAATAAGTAGTTGTTTAAAGTAAAACTGGCAATATTTTCGAATCAGAATATGAATATTGAGGTACCGCAAGGGAACATTATAGAACCGTATCTGTTCTTGGTGCATTTTAATGATATTAACAGCATTTTTATAAAACATAAAATAATCACTTACGTGGATGACACAAACATTCTTATATGCAACAAAGAGTTACCTCATTACAAAACTATTCTTCTTTTTTACAATTTTTAGAAGCAATACAACCTTACCCAAACAACTAATAGTTTGTAATAATGCTTATAATGTAAACTCTGACTGCAAGATGTTAGGAGCACAACTTGATCAACATCTAACCTGGAAGCTTCATCTTAAAGAATTAAATAAAAACTAAACAAGACAATATACATGATGCAATCTAGAAAGACTTTTGTCAATCAAAACACAATACGCTTACTTATTATAGTAACTTCTATTCAATATTAAAATATGGAATTACTTTCTGGTGCAACTCAATTTTATAAAGATATTATTTTTGAAAGTCAGAAAAATATAATTTGTTTAATTAATAATATAAAGTTCAGAGATTCTTGCAGAAATATCTTTAGACATAATAGTATATTTACACTACCTGGAATATTTATAAATGAGTTTAATTTCAAAAACAAACAGTATTTTACCAATAAAGAGATGAATCATATCTGCAATACTTGATTTAAAGAAATTACTTACAAATACCACTAGCAAAAATTGAGCTTAACTGAAAAATCGGCATTGTATACCTGCATCATTTTTTTAATGCATTTCCTTCAAAATATTGTAAAATTAATAATTTGTTTTGTTTTAAGAGAGAAATAAAACAACTTTTAATTAATATAGAACTATATGATGTAAACGAAACTTGAAAAAAATGTGATCAATTATATTTTACTATTTTTTATACAACTGTTTTAATCTGTATGTATATTTTTTATTTAAATCTGTAATACATCTGTATTTTTTAAACTTATGTTGATAAACTAATGTAATGTAATGTAATTGTACCTAAATGTTTAATTAATATATTTGTTTCTTTTGACTTTTATACATTATTGTCATATTGTATGTAGGCATTACCCATGTGAAATAAATGATTATTATTATTATCATTTCTTTCTTTCCCATTTTCTTTATAATATTTACTGGTTTTACATGTTAAGTAAGAATCCTCAGTATTTTAACAAAAAGTTATATAAACTACAATATGCTGATGATACCGTACTTGTATCTGATTTACAAAATCATATTAGAAGTACCCAATATCTACTAACTTTAACCAACAAAATACAAACCAAGTTTAACTTTTGGTGGTTATATGCTAATCACAACAGCTCCAAATTTCTAATGTTTTACTATTGTCAAAAAATTTACCTAATACTTGCGTTTACAGTGCAATTGCACTAACACTTTATTGTAAATACTTAGGTGTGTTTTTTAATAGTAAATATTTCTTTAAATCTCATTTTTAAGTCATAAAATCCAAGTACATAACTCAAGCTAAACACGTCCGTTGCTTAACATACAGAGAAAAAGGTATGAACACAAAAACGACTACCTACACCTACAAACCAATTTTCCGCCCTCTATTAGAGTATGCATATATTTTGTTTTTTGTTTGCCATAAAGAGACTTTAAACAATTTTATAGTAACAGAACGATCATTACTTTAAAATATTACTAAAATATGCTATTTAATCAACCCACTTTACAATATCCATAACATCTCTATACTAATTGACCCAAACTCAACCAAAAAACAATTGGCATAAAAAACAGCCAAGTATACATTTCCATTTAATTCTATCCTTGAATAATCTTTTCACTATCCAATAGAATAAAAAACTCATCCGGCTAACTAAAGATTATGTCATTCCAGATATATACATGTTTTTTTAACGTTATTTATTTACATATATTCTACTCCTTATATTGTATTTATTAGCATAACTATACAAATGGACATAAAGTCCTTGCTTAATAGCCTTTTTTATATTTTAAACCAATCATTGTCACAGTGTATAATCAATTGTCCATAAGAAGATATGAAATAAATATATTTTCTAATATAATAATAATTTGTTTGGAATAGTGCAAACATGCTCTACACAATAAGATTAAGCAATAGTTGTGGTATAATGTCTAAGTTGGCCAACATTGAACAGTATTGGAACTCTTACTGTTAGCAGCAAATACTGTATGAAAGCGGGTACAATTAGGTTATTACTCTAGTATTTTTTTTAGTTGAGTACTACATAATATAAAATAAAAATAAAATAAATAAATAAATAAAAATACCTGTACAGTAGCTTTGGATGATCAAAGCAATGGTGGGCAGCTGAGGTCAAATAAAATTAGTTTGTAGCTTAAAAGTTATTTCTTTAATATGTGGTCTAAAAGAAAATTTAAATTCTGAAACAATAAAGATCCAAATTGCTTTAATCTATTAAATTCCGTTTATCTTTAATAAGCATATTCCAAATTGACCACGTACAAAATTTAAGGCATTGGTTATAATAGCATATTTCTAAACTAAATCAATTCAATAAGACTATTTTTGTAAGGAGCATATATATATATAAATATAAATAAGACAACTACAAACTTTTTTGATTTTTTTTAACAAACTTGTTTAAAGTAATTTGACAAGCTTCTTTAAAGTAATTATAGAAAAGCTGAAATAATTTTGTTAAAAGATTTTAATGTACTTACATAATACTAAATAATCAAATCACAAATTTTTTTGAAACAACAAGCTGTGATTTTTGCTGTTTTACACTATCTTAATCAATTTATTCAACAACTCACATGATTTTTTTGTAATGGATTTCTTGTTGAACTAAGATTATTAGATCTGTATTTTTCAACTATTCCAGAGATTACAACAAGTACTGTTAAGGTTGCTTTAGAAAATTTTGATTCACTTATCACTTCTGTTGTTAAAACATTGTTTTCTATTACTACCAAACCTATACTGCGCTTTATTTATCTTTATTCTAAGATAAACAAAATAAAAATAATAAAGTTTTTTTAATAATTTTGATTTTGGTACTCTGTTTATATACAAGGATCTATATATTGTAGCAAAAAATCTCACAAAAACTATTTCAAATGTTATCAAAAAACTTGTTTTATTCTCTGTTATTAAACCAAAACAAAAGTATTTGTACTCAATTTAGACAAAACAAGCATACAAAAATACGCAAGTAGTCGTTTCGATCAAAATTATCAAGATTATAAAAAAAACTTGTAAACGTAATAATCTAATAAATCTGAAAAAGATATGATTAACAAGAACAAGAACAAAGCTAATCAATTTGTTTAAACTACATATCAGAAAAACATTAATAATAGATAAATTTTTACTTATTATTTTTAATATATTTGCAAATAAATTAGCTTTTATTCTTTCTAAAATATTTGCTTTATCATACAAAAAAAACATTCCAAAACTGTTAGAAGATTGAAAAAGTTCAACCTATACTTAAAAAAATAAAATAAGTCTGATTCTTTAAAGTATAGACCAATTAATTATTACGTAATCAGTCAAAAAAATTTGAAAAATTTATTAGGTTTTAAATTTCAAGTATTTAGAACAAAATAACTTCATCTTAGATACTCCATATGAATTTTGATCAAAACGTTTGACAACAGAACTTCTGATTTATGTTAGTCACAAAAGGAAATCTACTTTAGACAAACATAAAGAAAAAAATTTTTTTGCAGTAGTTCTAGACATTTGCAAAGCATTTAATTGAGTATGGCATTTTAATCTTATCAAACTCCATTATATAGGTTTTGTAATGCATTTTGAATAAAAAAATTCTAGTTAACAATAAAGGTTTTAACTTTGTCCCTAAAATTATATATGCTGGTGTTTCTCAAGGTTCTGCAGTTTTATTTACTTTATTTTTAATTTACATTATTATTAATGTTTCTTTAAATAACTAAAAGTTAAAAACCGTCTGAAAAATTCTATATTAGAACTTGTAGCATCTATAAACAAACTTTAAAACAATATTTACTGTTTCAAAATTAAAACTTGATGTATTATCAGTATCAAATATTAAACTAAACAACAAACCCATATCTAAATCTTTTGTTATTTGTTTTTTAAGAGTTACAATCTCACTTGATCTTCTCTGGAATGACTATGTTGTTGACATAGCTTCAAAAGTATTTAAAAAACTAAGATTTTTTAATTTTAGTTGTATATAGAAAGCTAAAAAAATTAATTAGTTTTGTTACTGTAAATCTTATTTTTAAAGAGGCGTCCAAAGGAGTCTTAATTTTTTCGATCGGCAACCGGAAAAGCGCGGATATCTCGGAAACAATGCGACGCAGATAACGACTCAAGTTTTCTTGCAACCATGTTTAGTCTGTTTGAAACAATTACTAATGCAATTTTTAAATACTTTTTGCTTCTTATCAAATGCTGTATTGTCTGAATTGAGTACAAACACTTCTGTTTTGATTTAATAACAGAGAATGGAACAAATTTTTTTGATGTCATTCTGAATAGTTTTTGTGAGATTTTTTGCTGCAATATGTGGATACTTAGAATATAAGCAATAAGTAGAAAATAACAGATTTTTACTTATATTTGTCTTTGTATTAAATATTGTTTTCAAGTATGGGAAAAAACATCCAAAACTACACCATCTCTTCTAAATTCTATTCAAAAACAAAACAAATATTTACTTGTAATACAAAGATTGCTAGGAATTCACTGACAATTTAGAAATGTAGAACCAAAACTTTGAAGAAAGATTTTTTTAACCGTACTATTGACACGTCGATTTATAATCCACAAATAGTTCAATGTTCACAGACTGCTTAAATCTAGTCTTCAATGATAGTTTTAACGAGGGTAGTTCTACTAGTTAAAATTCAAAGGTTTTTTTTTGTTGTTGTGACATATTGAGTGATTCCTAAATAACACATTTTAAAATTAAAAAAAAAATAATATAACAAAGTATACTAAAATAAATTATTAATGTAATTGTAACAAATTAAAAAAAAAATTAAAAATTGTTTTTTTGTTTATAATACTGTTAATTGATAATAATCAGTTAAAGTTAAAGTGGAATAAACATTAGAAACTATTAGTAGAAAACTAATATTAATAGAACAACTACAATTTAACAAAAAATTACAAAAATTTCAATTTATATATAAATTTCCTTTCAAAGTTAAAATAAATCATCTGGTTATTACGTATATATTACCATCGATATTGCAACGGTAATTAAGTTTTCTTTGGATACGTTGTCAGACTGCTCGTGAAAATAAAATTGTCGAGCGCAAGCAACGATGAAAACTGAATTTACATGACTAGTATATTTTGTGAAAATATTGAAAAAAATATCTGTTATATCCTACTTGACTAGTTTCAACTTTTTTGATTTTTTTTTTTAAATTTTTATTTAATTTACTACTGTATTCTTATTTTTCTAGTTTTATAAATTGTGATTAATTATCAATTCCCTATATTTAATTCTTGTATCTCTGTTATCTTTGTCCGTGGTCTATTTGTATGTCTTATTAAAAGTCACTACAAAAGCCCCGTTGGTGTAAAATGTTTAAAATTTATTTTATACAGATATTACATTATTACAATAATCATGTCAAATTTAAACTTAAATAGAATCTCAAGTTTATCTCAAAAATTACTGAAAACTCGAATTCAAAAACAAGCAGCTGAAGATAATAAATTTACCAAAAAATGTAACAATATTAAAGAATATAATTAAACTAAAGACAATAAAACTGAAGACAATAAAAAAGATTTGCCTGAAATAAATAACTTGCTTAGAAAAGAATTGTCAAAAATTAATAGTGAAAATACCGAAATAAGAGAATAAAATAATCAACTTAAAAATAACAACTACGAACTACAATCGGAACTCAAATTAAAAACTAACGTGATTACACTGATTACATTGTTTCAGCAGACTTTAAACTTAAATTTAAAAGAGAATTGACAAACTTCAGATTAAAATAGACAATACGCAACTAATTAATAAAGTCCAGTTATAACTATAACATCTACAGAGCATATAAAACTTAAAAAACAAAGCCCTATTGATTCAATAAATAGTACCAAATAAAAACTGTTAATATTAGCTGATGGTCATAGAGATTTAGCGCAAATTTTAAACAATCGCATTAATAAAAAAATTGAAAGCATTTACAAAACTAATACTCATTTACAAAATGTTACCAAAGATTTAAAAGCACTCGCAAGTAACTTTTCAAAAAATGATTCTATAGTCATTATAGGAGAACCAAACAAAGAATCTCAAATATTGGAAGTTTAATGACATAATAAGCGCTACTTCACATACAAATATAGTATTATCAGAATTACTTTACAGATACTACAAAATAACACCGACATTGTTTTATAATACATATTTGTATAACCAAACTCCCAACAAATTTGCATTGTTCCAAGATCATGTTTATATTTTAAACATGATCACTATCTAAACTTAAAACGAAATACTAAACTCAAGCTTTGCTTTACAATTATAAGTTTTAATACTAAAATAAATACTAAAATTGTATCAAATAGAGCTGAATCAAATCAAAATAACTGTGATGAAAAAAATAATATAGAACCCGTACTATCACTATCAAAAACGATAACATTCATCAATTAAATTCAGACTTTAATCATACTATATCTAATTTTAATAACAGAATAGACAACCAATCAAATTTTGCAAACAACACCAGTTTTTTAGACCAGACTATAAAATAAATAGTGGAATTAAAAATAAAAATAATCTTTGTCTAACACATTTCAATGCACATTTATGAAATGAATGTCTTTTGCACAATAAAAAATGTGTTATATTATGCATAAATCATGAGCAAAACTTGACCATCTCAATATAATTATTTTTGATTTCAAATTAAAAGCACACATACCATTGTAGTACAACACACAGTCATGGTGGTGTATTAATATTTACTAAAGAAAGCGCAAACGTGAAAATTATCAACATTTTGAAGAATTAAATGAAGAACAAGTATTTGAGAGTTGTGCTATTAAATTTTATCTGAATAAACATGATTATTTTAACATATTAACAATTTATTGAACACCAAACTTTAAAAACTTAGATATATTTTATAAATTTGATTATAGATTATTAGAATTGATGGTGATTTTAACGTTAATCTATTAATTAAAAACCAACAAACCAAGATATTTATAGACTGTATTAATTTGTTTAATTTAGTCCATTGCATAAATAAACCACATAACACCAACCAGTAAAACTTGCATTGATAATATATGCAGCCCTCTCTAATCATACAGCACAACTAATAGATATTCCATTAAAGCATATGTTAACATAAAAGCTACGCCTTAAGAAGTACCCAACATAATTATAAAGCTTTAATCTTTAAAAGCCAGTAGCTATTAATTGCAAAGTATTAGGACACAGAACGGGAGAGAAAAGATGTCCAGTTACAAAGAAAAAAGAAATGAGGAAAACAAAGAAGAATATGAACGTCAACAACCCAGATAACTAGAGAGAACACGAGGAAGAAATAATATCACATAATGTCAAAGTTTATACAAATAAACATAGGGAGGGGAAAAAAGGCTCACGATTTACTAATCGGAGAGAGAGGAAATAGACCTAGTGCTAGTGAGTGAACCTAATAAAAACAAACTAAATGGTAAGTGGTTAAGAGACAAAGGAACAGATGCAGCAATTTTAGCTAGGGAGAAGTGTAGGGACAAGGTGAAAAAATGGGGAACACCAAAAGAGAGAATAGTGTGTGTTACGGTTCAATTTTCCACATAGCTAAAACAGAGTAAAATTTAGTAATACATAATTAATAACTTGTGTGCTTATCTTGTTGGTTGAGTTTTCCGTTTGGTCGTTACGATTGTGGAGTTGCCTATGTCAAAAGTAGTAGCATGACGGGTTCCTGTAACATACAAAAATGTCATTGATAGTGAAGGAAGTGTGTGATTGTTATTTAACTGTGATGGTTAGAAATGCTAACAGCTGATTGATAATTGTTGTTGTTATTTTAACAATTTATATAAATTATTATTAAATAGATACCGATAAGAGTAGTTTGGGATTGATGATATAAACTTGATGGTCAAGTTCCTTTATTGTCCTTTTTTTTCATCCCTCTGTTTTACTTCTTTTCTTTCCTATTAATTTAATTATTCTGCTGAGCTGTTGTTTACTTGAAATTAACCTAAAATTTAGTTTTGTTTTTATCAGGCTGTTTCATTCATATAATATCTTACATATAATTATGGATTGTTTTACTTACGGTCAAAAGTAATTATTGATCTCTGGTTGTTGTTTTGTTCTATTCCATATAAAATTATTTGGCACTCACTCACTGACATAAACAAACACCGGCGATAATACACAAACAAAACGAACTGACTGAACATAGCCGCTTGATAATTTCGTGACTTTTGATGTGTAGCGTTTTCGATGTAAGCGGGGTTCGATGTTCAAATTGATGTGTATTTGGCTGTCGCTACGCGTTTCGCTAATAATTTAAATTTGAAATTAAATTAGTTTGATATAATCGCGTTGCGGTTTGGTATGTTAATTAAATTATTAATTATTATTCCTTTTTTTTGTTGGTCCTTATTCCTAATTTTCCTTGGGTTGCTTATTTGAGTTTGTCATGCGCAGGGGGCTTTCTCTGCATGGTCCCAGGAAGATCTAGATCGAGAGATCCTTTTCTACCGCTGATTTTTGCCGTGACACATCGCTTAGCGGATTACTAAGTGTTCGGTAAAATTTAAAGTGTATAATTTCTTTCGCTTGGCGGATCTACTGTAATAATTATCAGTCAGTAGTAGACTTTCAAATTATTTCCTGGGACAACCATTAAACTCAAGTAAGTACCCCAATTATTTTAATTTTAGTGTATATTTTTCTCCTTTTTTTATTTTCCGCGTTTTCACTTACAATTCTCTTGTAGGCTTTCTGTTATTGGTTAAAGTTAATTCATTAATTACGTTAAACCTACCTTCCCTTCCCCGCGCTGGCAAATTTAAGTGGATTAGTTTAATTAAAATTACATCGGCCACGTGTGGGAGTAAATTTATGAAGAATTATAATTAATTCGGTTTTTCTCATTGCATTAATAATGATTTTATGACCGGCCACGTGGGAATAAGTTTAAGAAGAATAGTTAGCAAGATCGTATTAATCATTACCGGCCACGTGGAGTAATTTTTTTTTCCATTAAGGTGGAAGCACCAAGCCCCTTTAAGAAGAGTAAAAGAACCTGTGATTTTTTTCAAATAGTAGCCTTTTAGTCATATGACCAAATTTAGAAAAAAAATTGTTTTGTTAGTTATAATTTTTGTATTTTGTTAATCAAAGATTTTTTTTGTGTTAAATAGTATGGATGGAGTGTGTGAGTGAGTACTGTTGCTGCATTTATATTTTTTTTATGACACTTTAAGTTGGTGTGGTAATTTTGTTTCCTTTTATGTATGTATATATTTTATTTTAATAGAATTTATTATTTTTTTTGTTAAGCAAGGGAATTGTTTTCCAACCCCACCCTTCTTGATTTTTTTCCTACCCCAACAGGTTCATTGATTTGTCCTGATTGTGGTGGAAACGGAAACCCAACTTTCCAGTGGAAGTACCCATAAAAAAAGTTGAGTGACGGCAGTAACAGTTTAAATTAAAAAAAAAAAAAATTTAATTGGCGCCCTGGCATTTGTAAGGATCATATTGGTGAGTGACTTTTATTCTATTTTCTTTACTGTCTGTGAATCTGTGTGTTTCGGGACCCGCCCCATTCTTCACTGAGCTAGTCCGGCTAGCCCTAGATTTGGTTAACTCGCATAGGGCTAAAGGGCGCATTACATGTGGGCAGAAGTACAAAACATGATAGTATACAGCTGTTATATCAGCCCAAACTGCAATCTGGAATACTATCGAGAGTGGATAGAAAAATTACAAAGAAGTTCAAGAAAACAAAAAAACAAAAAAAAATATTTTAGAAGGAGATTTCAACGCAAAATCACCGAGATGGGGAGGCTACAAGAACGATTTAAGAGGAAAAATCTTAGAGGAGAGGATAGCAGGGTTAAATCTTACAATTTGCAACAAAGGAGACAAACCGACGTTTGTAAGAGGAAGCTCAAAATCACATAATGACATTACCATAGCAACGTGGGAAATGGCAAAAATAATAAATGAATGGACCGTGACTGAAGAAGAATCACTGAGTGTACACAAACATATACAATACAATACAATACAATACAAAGGAGAAAGAAAAACTAGAGCACACAAGAGAAGGTAAATGCAACTTAAGAAGAATGGACAAAGAAAAGATAAAGAGAGACATAGAAACAGAAGAAGTGACAGAAAACGAAAATATTGAGATAAGATGCGAGAGGTACTCAGAAAAACTGAGAAAAGCGGCGAAGGAAGCAATTTTTAGGCACAGGGAAGGCGGACGAAAAGGACCATACTGGTGGTGTAAGGAAATAAAAAAATGCAAAAAAAACACAATACAAACAGGGAGGGAAGTCAGAGAAGAAGAGCAGAGAACACAGAGGAAATAAAAGAGAAACTAAAAAACGACAGAAAAATCTTATAAAAGGCAATTAGGGATAGCAGAAAAAGATGCTGAATAGAAATGATAGAATTTATAATTGGAGATCCTTGAGGAAAACCGTACAAAATAATGATGGACAAATTGGGTGGAAGAACAAAAAGAATCTGCTTAAAAGAAGACGAAGAAGAAGAAGTCATAATTAAAAACTATTTTCTAAGGGAGAACCAGTAAAAGAACCAGAAACAAAAGAAGAAGAAGAAACAGTTATTGCAACAGTGGAAGAGATAAAAGAGATCATAAAAGAACTAACAACAATGCACCAGGTCCGGACAAAATAACAACAGAGATTGTTACAGCAGCTTTAGACGGAAACGAGATAGAAATAACTCAAATAATCAATAGGTGCCTAAAAGAAGGAACTTTCCCAAGATGTTGGAAAGAAGCCATTCTGGTACTGATTGAAAAAAAGAAAGAAGTAGGAAAAGCAACGTCATACAGACCAATATGCTTAATCAACACACTGGCTAAAATAATGGAGAAAGTTATTGTACGCAGAGTAGAACAAGAAATAAAAGAAAAAGGAGAATGGGAAAAAGAACAATACGGATTTACCAAAGAAAAAACAACTTTAGGAGCTATAGAAAAAGTGAAAGCAATAGCAAAAGAAGCAAACAGCAAAACGCAGAGGAAAAGGCAACACTGTATAATGATAGCGTTGAACATACAGAACTCGTTTAATAGCGTATCATGGGCAGCAATTATAAAGGCGGCAAAGAAGAAAGAACTGAACAGAAAAACAATCAAGATTATATAGAGCTACTTACAGGACAGAAACCTAGTAACCAAAAAAGGGAAGATTCAAACTTACCAGAGGGGCACCGCAGGGCTCAGCACTGGGACTAAAACTGTGGAATCTTGTCTATAACTGGTTACTTTAAATAAAAATGCCGGAAGGCGTGTCAATAACAGCATTTGCAGTAGTAGGTAGAGACGTAGAAATAGAAGTACTAAAAGGAAGAGTAGAGCTAGCAATTGATATGATACAAATATGAATAAGAAATTAAGGTTTAAAACTAGCAACACAAAAAACTAAGACGGCATGGCTATCGACTAAGAGAATAATAGAGGAACAGTTAAGATACAAGTGGGAGATCTAGAGATAACCATAAGAAAAAAATCACATACCTCGGAGTGACACTTGAAGCAAAGGGATGGAATGAACTGGTTAAGGAAGCGGTCATTGGAACAAAGGAAATAGAGAGAAAGCTTGGTAGACTTATGACAAACAACGGAGGTCCAGGAGAAGAAAGCAGAAGGCTAATAGCAACGGCAGCAAGAAGCAATTTGCTGTATGCCGCAGAAACAGGGGAGGAAGCCATGAAAACAAAAAAAAAACAAAAATGAAGTAAGAGAAGCCACAAGAGCAAGCTCGCTAAGGATTTGCAGAGCTTACAGAACAGTGTCATAAGAAGCAGTAGAGGTAATTGCGGCAACACTTCCCGCGGATATGATGGTAGAGAAAAGAATAGAAATAAAAAAATTGTAAAAGAAGGAACGAGTAAAAAAAAAGCAAAGATATAAGCAAGAGAGAAGACTATGGAAAGATGGCAGAGAAAATGGGATACAGGAGAAAAGAGGAAATGGACAAGAGAACTAATCCCAGAGATAAAAGAATGGGTAGAGACGTGCTATTATACAACACAAATACTGACCGGACACGGAGCATTTGGAAAATTCATGCAAAAAATTAAAAAAACAAAGAAAGAAGAAAGGTGTACATTTTGCCAAAAAGAAACACACGATAACGCAAATCACACTCTAGTAGAATGCAAGGCGTGGGAGGAAGATAGAAAAAAACTACTAGGAAGCAAAGTGGATAAAACAACAATTATTAACAAATGCTTAAAAAATGAAAAAAAATGAAGAACGCTAAGAAATTTTGCAACAAGTGTACTAAAAAAAAATATTGAAAAGTTTGACAATAAAAGAATATAGAAAAACAAACAATGGAAACAAACACACAAACTAAAAGCCATAGAAAAAAAAGGAAAAAGATGAGAGAAGCTTAATAGAAACAAGAAAACAGAGAAAAAGATCAAAAAGAAAAAAAATAAGAAAGGATATAACAATTGTGCATACCAAAAAACAGAAGAAAAAAGAAGAACATTTACAGAGACTACAATACCTAACGAAATTGCAGAGATAAGGAAAAGGAGAAAAGAAATATTGAAGAAAAGCAGATTAACAGAAATAACAAGGCAAATACCAAATGGTAAATATGCTATCTCGAGGCTGACTGAGAACGCAACTTTTTAGATAGTCAGAATATACCTGGCAACGAGAGAACATGAAGAAGTAATTCCTAATGGAGATACAAGGATATCACTAGAAGTAAAACTTACAAATCTAGATCTGCCAAAAAGAATACAACTAATGGAACTGCATAAATTATTTATGGAGAAGAGGGGATACAATGAAGAAGAAGTGAACAAAGACCTTAGTAAGCTAAGAGCACATCTGAGAACAAATTATATAATTAGAGTAAATAACACGAGAATGGGAAAAAGAAGAGAATGCAGAATGCCAGTGCAGATAAGAAAAGGCAAAATGACAAAAGAGACAGACAAAGGTAGGAGCTATTGGGATAGAGGGGCCGGGGACAGCATGCGTGCTGCAGATGATGCGTGAAAATCCGCAAGGCAAAAACCAGCCCACCTCAAACTAGCGCCAAATGTTGGTTAGTCTAGACAGCGACATTAAAACAACAGGATTTGCGCAGCAAAAAAAACCGGAAGGTATTACCATGCGTAAGTTATTCTTAAGGGTCACTTGTTGAGAGCCAACAACTCACTACGTCCTAAAAAAAAGCTATTAATTGAACCAATTACATTTTTAGTAAATGAGTTAATTGCACAAGACGTGTTTCCTAATTTCCTAATATGCTAAAAATTGCCAAGATTATTCCATTTCACAGAAAAGAACATACCTGCAACATTAAAAACTACAGACCAATCTCTCTACTTCCAACACTATCCAAAATATTTGAAAAAATGGTGGCAGCAAATCAATCACTAATTTCTTTAAAAACAATCAACTTTTTGCTAAATATCAGTTTAAATTTTGTAAAGAAAAGTCAACAACAAAAGCTGTTATGAAGTTGCTTCAACATTTGTACCTAGATATGGATTCTAATAAAACATCTGTTGAAGTTTTTATAGACTTATCAAAGGCGTTTGATAGTGTAAACCATAATAAATTATTAAAAAAAAATAGACATTTATGGATAAATTAAAAGCGTACCGTTAAAATAAACTAAGTCTTATTTAATGTCAAGAAATCACGATGTTGAAATTGATTCTATGCAGTCAACTACATTAAAAATTAAACAGGAGGTACCGCAAAGCTCCGTACTAGGTCCATTAATTTAAGAAATTATTCCATAGTTTATACTTAAAATATTTTGTCCTCAAAATTTCTAAAAAAACCTTTTATCTCATCAACTATAAAAAATTAATAAGTACAAAAAATTGTTAACGATAAATTGGAACAGCTGTTTTATCTACTAATGTACAAGTAGATTTCATTTGAATACGTCTTGTTATTGATCATTACATGTATCGGTTGCAGTTGTTTTGATTGAGTGACTTTTGGCTGTGTGACGTGTCATTAATAATTTGTAAATTCTTCAACTATGAATCAATATATAATCGCCGAGATGACTGACATGCATTGTATGCACTTTATGATAGCAGTTTATTACAAGCTTTGTACATTGAACGGTTTCTTGGCCATAATTGTGAAGCAAACACATTGAAACAAATTGAAGAGCCAAGACGATCAATGACAGTAAGAACGGCACAACTGAAACAGATGTGCTGGACATAATAAATTAAGATCCAAGTAGTACTACGCAAAAAATTGTCAATACTTTAATTGTAAGTCATTGGACGGTCTAAAAAACTCTTAAGGGTAATTTGATGTATCTATACTACATTCAACGTGTTCAGGCACTACTACTTGTTAATTATTCTTTACGTATTGCGTTATCTCAATTGCTTTTGCAAACGTTAGTTCTAATCCTTCAATTCCTGACACATATTCTTTTCACCGATAAAGCCAGTTTCTAAATAAATGCAACAAATTCTTATAACAACCATGTGTAGACAGATGGAAATTTGCATCAGGTATGTAAATATTGTTTTCAACATTAATTCTCCTTAAATGTTTAGGTTGGAATTGAGGGTGACTGCCTAATTGGACTAGTATTTCTACAAAAAAGACTAACTGGCAAGGTGTATCGCAACTTTTTGGAACCGATGCTATGTTTTTTGGATTATTTTTTATAGGGCTATCTAAAGTCATTAGTTTACGCTACTTCAGTGGAGAATTTGGACGACTTGCAAAATCGGATAATTGCTGGGTGAAACTCAATTAGAAACAACCCTGGTGTGTTTGAAAGAGTTTGGCACTTAATGACAAGAAGATTGAATGTTTGTATCCAAACTGGAGAAAGTCATTTCAAACATTTTTTTTAGATTCAGAAACTTTACAAATTCTTTTTGATTATAAAATGTTGTAACTGTCGCAAATTTTGTTTACTCTGTATCTTTGAAACAAAGAAGTTTTTTAAAAATCATTATAGGACAAAATATTCTTAGAACAAGCCAAGGAATAACCCCTTAAATCTTTGCTTTATATTCAAAACTACAATCAAAACAATGATACTCTACTAGACATAAACTTACTTGAAGTTCCTAAACACAAACCAACCATGTTTGCAAAATCTCCACTTTGTATAGAAATAAAACAATTAAGCAAACTACTAGAATTAATTAGTTAAGAGCGTTAGAATATTCCATCTTTAAGAAATCTGTAAAAGAAGGTCTTAACTAATTTTTACTAAACATTTTATTAATTGTTTAATTTTATATCCACTATTTGAACTTGTGCAATAACTTATGTTCAGTATTTTTTTATTGTATTTTACTTTTGTATATGGGTAAGTAATTCCATTGTTTTTTGACTAATTTTAAAAAGTCGACTTCTTTGATTTTGCTCAAATTTTCAGGGATCAAAATATAAATGAAGAAAAAAAGTTCCCAAAATTTTAGATCTTAGAATATTGCCTGTTTGTGTGTGACATACATCTGAAAGTCAAAATTTTTACAAGAAACGTCTTTTTTAGAATATTTTGTATCTCAATTTTTGGGCTTCTGGAAAAAGATAAGAAAATCCACAATGGCTCAAATTATTCCTTACTACATGTACTTTAAAACCCATATTTTTATGTTTAATATTGTGGCAGCCATTTTGATATATTAAGCTTTAAACATTCTTCTAAACAAAACCCGTACATATAGCAAAATCAAAAAAATTTGCTTTCTTTAAACCGTTTTAAGTTTGTCTTTGTCTTAACAAAATTTGATCCACAAGGTTTAGATTTTGTTGTGTTTAATCTCGTTTTAAACTGATCACACAAAACTTATAGAATCAATACGTATACACCACTATTTTGATGCAGGAAGTTGTACATGATTTTGCTCTATTACATGTACTTTAAATCCCATATTCGTTTATTTAATGTTGAGGCAGTCATTTTGATATAAAGAAATTCTTGTTGTTTTTTGATGTTTCTTAGTTTTTCTACGACAATTTGTAAACAAAGTATCAATCTTGTTTCATTTTGAACCGCTTTGCGCATGACGTCACGTGGGTAATGCAAACTCGTAGTGATGTTTTAAATTTTTTTGAATCATAATCTAAATCCAAGGTTTAGTGTGTAGAATTAGTGCTCCTTTTGTTTGCTGAATCTTCCACAAGCATCTAATTTATCCGTACTATGTACAACGAATGCAAGCCTTAAATCTACTTGATTATCAAGCACGCATGTTTTTTGTTGCTGGTTTTTACGCAATGATGCTAAAAACACACAAATAAAATTGTAAATTTATAATCCCCATGTGCTAATAGAATCTAGACATTTTTCATTAATCATTTGGATGAGTATTTTAGGCAACATGTTTCTGAGTCCTGTTGATTTGTCAAACCAATTAACAAGCCCTGTTTACCTAAACTTTTTGCAGAACATAATGTATGATCTGTGTAATGACATTATTATTGACCAAAGCCATCAAATTTGGTTAAACATTGAGATCATTCTCATCCAACTTTTTTTTGTAGATTGGTATATAGGAAGGGACGGACTTGTTTAATGGACTGCAAGATTGCCTAATTTAAACTCTCTAAACTTTTTTCTTTGAAATATTTAAAATACATTGGTCATAGCCACTGAAGTAATTTTAGAAGAATATATATCTTTTAGACTAAAATGTTGTGCCTGCTTGGAAATGAAGGAAGGCACTTTGAGACGTTCAAAGTGCCTTCCTTCATTTCCAAGGTAACTTAGGTTTTTTTTGTGTTTGCTAGAAAAAGCATAAGTTTCTTTATCTTTAAAACCGTTTCTTTGCGGAACCATGTTTATTAATACTTTTTTGTTTATTTTGGTTCATACCTCTTAAATACTTTACAATATTTTTTATCACTCTTCATATTAAAAAAAAAACATTGTATATTTATGCAGAATTAAACCAGAAAAACAGAAATATTTGTTAAGTTAATAAAACCTTTGAAACAGTCGAACGTATCTGACAAAATTGAATATTAAATTGTTGATGCTGAACTCAATTAAAACTTTTTATGTCAAAACACTAACGTAGTGCAAAAGTTTAAAAATACTTTATTGTAATACGACAATTATTTCACCACACAGTGGATTTGTTAAGTAAAACAATGTACATAATTTCTTAAAATAATAAGCAAAGAGAAACCGCAAAATTTCATAGTTCACAAATAATTTATATATCTTTAAATATTATACTGTTTTAAAAATGTAATATTATTAAAAAATAAAAATAAATGATTTATATATTGTATTTGTATGTTTTCTGTTACATTAATTAACCCGCATACATGTTACGTTACATATATGTAAACATTGTGCGTAACGCCTATAAATTCATAATAATAATGCGAGTTATTATGTATTACTCACTTGAGACTGTTTAGAGAAAGATATATAGAACCATGCGCACTGATACACCAGTATACTCACACTGTATTAATTTATTTAAAATGTTTATCATCAAACATTTTTTTCAAGAAGAATTTGTTTTATTTTTTATAATTCTTTTAGAAATTTTTTTGTTATAAGTTATAATGTAATCTTTCTTACCATGTGAGTTTAGAGTTGTATTATTATTTCATTATTCAAAGTATGTGATTTGTTATTTCAATTTGCTGTTAAAATATTTGTATCCACAGAGTTAAGTTTTTCTTAATGCAATGCTCGACACATTTCATTGAAATTGAACTTTGAGCCTTTTTCTACTAGACTAGTTTATTGATCTGAGTAGTAACAATATTTTCTGTTTTATTGATTATAATTGAATTTGAATTTACGCCTCAATGCACACGCAGATATTCTTTTCAATATTTTTACAAAAATGTACTAGTTATGTAAATCCTGCTTTCATCGTTGCTTGCGCTCGACAATTTTATTTCCACATGCATGCAGTCTGACAATGTATCTCAAGAAAACTCGAACACCGTTAAGAAAATAACTAGATGATTCATAAATTGGGTGGTGAGTTTTCTATACATTTTCTATTATACATATATGTTAGTTTGTAACTTATACCTTTTCTTGTTTACTTCACTTTAACTTAATAATCAATTGACGATATTATAGTTGTTAAATAATAGATTGAACATGTTTATTATTGTATGCAAGGTTGGGCAAATGTGTAGAAGACAAATATAATTAAAAAATATCATTAATAAAAAAATTATCAGTATAGTTTAGTTAATTAGATTGATTGCAAATTTTATCTGCAGTTTATGAATTTGCTAAGGTAATGAGATAAGGTTATTTTTTCAAATAGGTTTATTTAAAAGATTGTGAAGAGAATTATTAAAATTGCCGAGTTTTGACAATACTTTAAAGATAGGCTCTTTTAATTACGTATAAGTGATTGAGTGGAAAGTTTGTTAAAATTTAGTAAAAATATTAATGCTGCAGATACATTGTTTTGTGGCATATTATGTACGGCACTGGTTAAATTGTTTATAATTGAAAGATAAAATTAACAACCGTTATTTTATAAATGGCAGTTTACTTTTAATTAATAAATATAAGTAAATTTAAAAAATAATATGTGATTAAAAGTGCATATTACTATATTTTATTAACCTTAAAACATACTATTTTTAAATATTTTAAAGAAATTACAAATGCAGCGTAGAAAATTACTAAGCCAAATTATACTTTTTTAATATTGTGTACAAATAAGATTACAGAAATTTTCAACACTGAAACAATTGAATTGAGTCAGAAGAAAAAAGAATAACTTCACAAATTATTTAAAAGTGTCTACCATTTTTATAGATATGTTTTACTATTTAACAGTTTTGAGTAAGCTATCTGCCGGTAAATGTATTAAGACTATTACAATTTTTATAATTATTATTTGTTAGACTATAATAGATCACCGTAGGGCGTATACCATAATTTCACTATTATAAAATCACAAATATTTAGTAACAGTTAAAACTAACTGAGTTGATAAAGATTACACTAATAAAAGTAACGTTCAAAGTTGAGGTTTCATCAAAGTTTACGCTCAAATATTTACATATATGTGATGAACATTAAAGGATGTTGTTTTATTATAAATTTGGAGCAATTGTTGTAGATTTTATAGTAAGAGATTAATAGTTAAATTTTAAAAAAGATTTGCTAAAAGGTGTCATTGTTGAACAATGTTGTGTAATAGTTTTGTATTTGAAACTATTCAATAGAAGTTTTTAATAATTTTGCATAGGTCAAAGTGGATAAGATTAGGTTTATATAACACACGGCAAGTCAAAAAAAAAAACTTATAAAAAGGTAAAATTGGTTAATGTAAAAAAAAGTTTTATAAACATAAGTATAAGCAATTTGCAATAGAATCGGAGATACAACTGCTCAAAAGTAAACAAGTTTATGACGCTTCTGTTTGTTTATTTGTTTTTAGCAACTGACATTTGTATTAACAATTAAAGTGCTAATACTGTCGTAGATTTTGCAATTAAAAAAAATTTGATTGCAAAGTGTTTACCAAAATGTTCAACATTTTGCGTACTAACTTTTTATTTTCTAGTGCTCATGTTACATACCGTGCAGTTCAAAAAAGTGTAAATAAAAAAAATACATTTTGTGGATAGTACCCGTCTAAATGATGCACAAACACAAGTTAATTGAACATTAATTGATGCTTGCGTCACTATCATTTACAGCATGCAATATTGGCATCGCAGAGATGCTGGCATGCAACTTGAATTTTGCTAGTGTATTGACACATATTACCAATTAATACCACACATATTGTCTATGGCAAAGCAAATTTTACCCGTGAGAATGTAAATAACAGTCACAACAGTCATTAAACAGCGTTTTGCAGTAAATGTATGTTTTTTTTTTTTTTTTTTTTTTTTAATTGTTATTATTTATTATATACATATTTACATTTTATTTTATTTTATTATAAAGTGGTTATTCCAGCAGTGCCGCCATTCATCTGTAGAACGATTCGAGGGGCCTGGTATTGGAAATTTTATTATGTTTGATTGTTTATTAGGTATTCTTTTAATTTAGTTTTAAATTGTAGTATGTCTTCTATATTTAATATTTTTTTGGGAATTTTATTGTAGTATTGTATTCCTTTAACAGCTAGACTTCGGATTTTTGTAGTTGTTCTGTTCAGTTCTATGTTAAGATCATTCTTCTTTTTAGTGTTATAGGTGTGTATTTATTTTCTTCGTGTTATTTTAAATTCAGTTTTGACTTGGCTAATTTTAATCTTTTGAATAAAAATTATATTTTGCTGTTTAATTTTGTTTTTTATTGTTAGTTGCTGAGATATTTTATGTATATCTTTAGTAGGCGTTAATTTTTCCAGTTCGTAAATAGTTTTTATAGCTTTATTTTGCTGTCTTTGTAATTTTTCTATGTTTCCTTGTTTAGTGTTTGCCCATATTTTCATTAAATAATTTGTTTGTTAATTAAATAATGCATTATAAATTACTTTTTTTGTATTTATATTAATTATATTTGTAAGTTTATATAGTGCACCAAATGCCTTTGTGTTTTTCATAGTTAGATGTTGTATGTGATTATCCCATTTTAGATTGTTGTTTATTGTTAGTCCTAGATGTTTTGTATTCATTACTTCTTTTATGTTTACATTGTTAGTTTGTAAGGTAATATTTTATTTTGTTGAGGTATTATAATAAAAAATACGTTCACCTGTTTCAAAATAAAATAACAAAACTAATCAATTTGGCGACACGGAACAAACTGTACTATCAGCATGATAGAGCTCCGCCATATACTTTTCTTGTCGTGACTCAGTAGCTTAACCAAACATATTAGCCGCCACAACCTCTAAATTTAACGCTTTTAAATTATTGTTTGTTAAGAATGGTACAAATTTAAAGTTTACAAAATAAAACCTACCACGATAAGGATTGATAATTTAATTATGACAAACTTTGCAACACTTGGAGAATCAACAGACAATCTTATACAGAGACGTGAGCGCGTACGCATGTGCTCCTCAATAGTTGCAGTTTTAAGTGGTTAAATTATTGCGGAAACTAATCATATTTGTCAAATGTGTTGTTGTTAATACTGTGCTTCAAGTGTTATAATTATCAATAATAATATTTTATTGCAAGTAGTGTTATTTACGTCCGGTTTCTCCAGCATGTCTTAAGCCCTAACTAGACCTCAAGTTAGGGATTAAGCTAAAAGCGCTTATTCCGTTGCACTAAAGCAAAACTTTAGCTTTTATTTAGGTCAAGCAGAGCTCAAATAATAGATGTCGTTTTCAAGAGCTCAAGCTCTACAATTGTCATCGTTATTATTTTGTAGGCTCTAAAGCCTAAACAATGATTTACTGCTACTTGCCTTTATATACTGTAAAGCATATTAATTTTGATTTTAATATTTAATAAGTTACAGTATGTGTGCTTTTCAAAAATTGTAATTATTTGACACATAGATAACCATAATGTAACAATTTCTGACATTTATATTTTATATTAAATTTATGTTAGTAAATAATTTATTAAAACAAGAACTTTTTTTTACCAATTAAAAAACAGCATTGTAAATATTGGCGATATTGCCAAATCTATCCGGATCCTAATAAAGACGCTGTTTTTAAATGCATGGTGTAACAATCTTGACATAAAGTGGGCTTGATTCTGAGCTGAGCTTGGTAAGTAACGTCCAGTAACGTCTCAAGTAACGTTAGAGAAACCAGTTAAAGTATTTTCTTATATAAACTTTTAAATCTGGTAAAAATAAACAATATAAAAACAATAGAATGTTTTAAAGGAACTAAATAATATAAATAATATAAATATTACAATATTTACATGTCATATCAAAATTATTATTATTATTATTATTTATATAAATATAAATATTGAATCAACTTTGTTTCTCATAATATAAGATTAATTATTTAATCATACATTTTAATTTGGTAATATATTGTATTATATTTAACTTGCTTATTACTAATTTCTTGTTATCAATAACTTTTTACCTTTCCGTGGTTTTCCTTTCTGCCTTAAGTCATCACAACTGACCGAGTGATGTGAAAAGTTTTTTTTCTAATACCCATTATATATTACTGCGTGATTTTATATTTATTGTGAAAAAAGGTCTTATTTTGCGGGATTTGTTTAAAAAATATTAGTCCTCAATCCAAAGCAATTAAGTGTGTTAAAAGTTGTGCAAAATAGTTTTACATATCATGTGCAGACTTAGATGTGATTAGAGCCAATTACTACATAGATGAAGCCAGCAGTGATATTAGCACTAATACTTGAATGTGTGAAACCTGTTTACAGCATGATGATTCTGCCAATAATATTAATTCCCCTGCAATACCTAATAAATTTGAACAATTACTGAATAAATTATTATGCCAAAATTTAAATTAGATGTTCTAAATCCTGTTACCGACCAACTTAAAATTATAAACTCACGTATTCTTGCCGTTGAATGTGAAAATATTAAGCTTCGTGTTGAATTAAATTAACTTAACTCTATAGATTCTGGAACTAACCAACCTACACCAGCAGTTACTGAAAAATTAATCCAAGAAATTATGAAACGTAATAGACGTAAACATAATATTGTAATTTTTGGCTTATTAGAATCTAAACCAAATGAGCAAATAAAAAACGATTCTGTTTTATTACGGGATATTTTAAAAGTTCTTGAGGTTGAGCATGGCAAGCTACAACCGATCAAATTAGGAAAACATGATCCTACCCGCATCAATAATTCACGTCCCTTAAAGCTGAGTTTTTCTAGTGATATTAATATGAATAATCTGTTTAAAAACATTAAAAAGCTGAGGAATGTGGAAAAATATAAAAACAATATTTGAATGAACCGATGATAATGTCGTTTGAGGTGTTGTCGGAATCAAACTCCCATCAGAAAATCCCTGAAGATTGCTAACCAGAGTTAATAACTGTAATTTAGCTTGTGATATTAAATTAAGAGGTAGCTTTTTAATTGTAAGAGCAATACTTTTCATAAATAAAATCGTTATCATCATCTTCTTTCTTCTCATTTGTTAATTGCGACACAAGTTCCATGCGTTGGTTAGACCGCTCTTCTAACTTATGCAATATCTTAGTTTTTGATGAACTGGGAGTGGTACTGGGAGTTGAGCTTCGTAAATATAGAGCAGATAATAAACGACTTGAATTTTTGCAATGATCTTGGTTCAGAAGCACTTTTGTCCAAGTTTGGCATTGCGAATCACTGAGTTTGTTATTTACTGAGTTATGTAAACCACGGAATTCCTCATTTTGGCTTCCGTCATCATAATTTTCAATACGGCTAAAAATTATTTAAAAAAATAAGGAAACGCAAAAATCTAGAAAGTGATAGTTTGTATACCTCTTTTCAAACTTGATAAGCTCCAAAAATTGTAGATGTTGAAACAAGGGCCATTTTTTCGGTTGTTTCGATGCTGCACTTCCAGTTCCTAGCTTCAGTTTCCTTCTGTGTTTTAAATAATTATCACAAATGTGTTTTTATTGTGATTTGCACTCTCCAGCTTAAAAACAATGTCAGAATTAGAAAAAATTGTCATAATAATTATTATAACAATATTTTTATGCAATTGTAATTTATAATAATCTGTTTTAGCTTTTGGCTACAGGAGAAACATTCAGATCACTTGCATTCGCTTTTTGTATCTTGCCCAGCTACATTTCAATTATTGTTCGAGAAACAATAAAAGCAATGTGTCTGCATTTAGTTCCTATATTTCTATCACCACAAAATGAAATTAATATAAAAGAGAAAGCATTGGAATTTTATAATAAGTGTAACTTTCCAAACTGCGTTACGGGGTTGATAGTAAACATATCCGGATTTTGTGCCAAAATAAAAGTAGAAGCAATGGTAAATGCAAACTGTACATTTTTATTTCTCGATGTTGGTGCTTATGACAAAGAGGGAGATAGTTCTATACTTTCTAGCTCTAAAATGAGCAATCAAGTATATTCCGGAAGATTATTTTCAGCAGATAGTCCTTTCTAATTACTTAAATAAGAAACTACCATACGTTATGGTTGCTTTTGCTTTAAGACTACATAGACATATCATGAAGCTGTATACCAAATTGTCTGTTAAATCTGATAGGAGAAAAACTGTTTATAATTATCGATTACGCAGAGCTCGACAAGTCACGGAAAATGCATTTGGTCTCTTGTGCCAAATTTTCCGAATCTACTACACACCAATTGCGATAAATCCACAATTGTGCAATAAACTAATTATGGTAACTTGTTGTCTGCACAATTTACTAAGAGATGCATTTTTGGAAAAAAAAATCGACCTTTTTACAAATATGACCCAAATGTGCAGATGCCGAAAAAAAAAGCAGAAGCAGGAGGCTTTGCAAATGCAGTTGGTTTGGAAATAAGGAAAATGTTCACCAATTATTTCAATGAAGAAGGAGCCCTAGACTAGCAAGACGATCGTGTTTTTAGACTATCCAGTTAAATTAAAATCTGTAGAAACTCTATATTTAATCAATACTCAGTGGTTTTTGTGATACGATTAAAATTAATTAAAATCAATTAAAAATTAAATAAAACACATTTACCATGTACTATATCACGAAATATATTTAATAACCGTATATTTTGTGACTATTAAAATTATTTAGAATAAAAATATTATTATTATAATTATTATTTCTTAAAATTAAGTTAAATTTATTTTATTACTTACCTCAAAAACCAATGTGTATTGACTCTTGATGTATTAGATTTTTTTTCTTGTTTTAATCTTTATTATCCTTACACATTTTAGTAAAATGTGTAAGGATTTTTATTGTATATTGTTTTTATTACATATTATTATGTAAATTGTGATAAATAAAATAAATATAATAAAGAAATGGATATAAGTAATATAAAATTATTGATACTTACAGCTCTTCGACAAAATTTCAGCAATCTGACTCCAACTGTTTTTGCGAATTTGATAATCTTTAAAATCTTTTTTTTCATGGTCGTACAAACAGGGAAATTCACGAACATGGTTAATTAACACTTCGTCATTACTACCCGACATTTTTTTTTGACATTATTTATCACTAGTTATCTATTATTAAAACAAATAAGCACTGCGCTCACACAATGAAAACTGCTTGGCGTTCGGGTCTCAACATGTTTTCGGGCAGTCGAGACGCAGCCGTCGACGGCCGTTGCGTTTTCAAGAGCCGCTTTAACGAAACCATTGCCATTTAAAAAGCATTGTAGCAGTGCTCGACGGCTGAACGTCGCAGCGGGCCGTGACGGCTGGATGTCGCAACGAAATTGCACCTTTAGGATTAAAAAATTGCCATTTCTGGAATGCCGACAATTGTAACTGAAAATTCGGAAAACTAGAATACCACAAAAACAACTTTTTACATATTTATTATCAAAATACTTAAGCACTATATTCTAAAACGCATATGTTTTACTCAAATTGTAATAATTCTAAATTTGATATAATATTTCTTACAGAAACGTTGTTGAATAACTTTATTCATAATTCTAAGCTTTTTGATCAATCTTATACTGTACTTCGCATAGATAGAGCGTTTTCCACTATCTATTGTTGTTCTACTGAGTGCTTTTAGCTTTTTCTAAAAATATTTTATGTAAAATGATAAATACTACACATTTAAATTTGTTAGTGCTCTTAATTGACTGTGTTGTTTTGGAATGTAATTTTAATTCATTTTGATTTTATTCTGTAGCCGTTTACATACCTCCAGATACCCCCATAGAAACACGTAAGTTTTTTTTTTAAAGCTTTTGCAGTTACTATTTTAAACAAACTTGTTTTGATTGTTTGGAATTAACACACCTTGCTCCCGTGATGTGTCAACTATATCACGTTGTCGTAAATCATCTTGTCTAATAAATTTTATTAACACACTTCAGTTGCAACAAATAAATAATGTTACTAATTCAAATGGAAATTTGCTTGATTTAGTATTATGCAACTTTGAATTAAATTATGTCAACACGTATAAGGAAGCTAATCTTTTTGTGCCTGAAGATGATTACCACCCAGCTTTGTCAATGTAAGCAGAAATTTGTACATGCTGTAAACCGCTTTTGTTTCCAACAAATAACAACAAATCATACAATTTTCGTACAGCAAACTTCTTAACGATATATCAAAACCTGCTTGAAACTGAATGAATTTTCTTAGAAACATATACAGATTTTAATGCCGCTGTCAAAGCTTGTTACAAGGTTATTTATTCTTATTTTGATACTAACGTACCTTGTAATATACATCGTACCACTAATCATTATCCACCATGGTTTACTCAAGACATGAAACTTAATATCAAACAAAAGCTTTACTATCACCGGAAATGAAAATCTTTTAAGTCAACATTTTATCGTGTTGAATTTGAGAAGTTGAGTGTTTTAACTAAATGTCAGATAAGTGATGCATATAAAAATTACATTTATAACATTGATCAAAAGTTAAAAATTAATCCCAAAGGGATTTGGGATTTTATTTGCATGAAAAAAAGAACTATTAATATTCCAGAAAAAATATACTGTGGTAATGAAACTTTTGAAACAAGACATAGTTAACGCTTTTGCAACTTTATTTTCAAAAACATATGACACAACTCATCCTAGTACTACTTGTACTAAATTAATTTTAAATTGCAAATTGCTGCACCTGCAATCTATTACTGAGTCTAATGTACTTGCTGGCATAAATAAGCTTAAAAAGTTTCATACGGTAGGGTATGATTGTATTTCATCTATTTTAGTAGTAGACTGTAAACAAATTTTTGTTCATCTACTTCTATGCATAATTAACTTATTTAATCTATTTAAACCAGTACATTTTCAAATGTTTGGAAGACTGCTGTAATTAGTCCAGTACATAAAAAAAGTGACTCTACAATAATAAACAAGTACAGGCCGATTGCTTTATTACCCAATTTTAGTCAAGTATTTGAGCATATATTGCATAGTACAAACAAACAAAATTTTACAAACATATTTATTCTATTTTTGATAAATCGGTGCCGACATATTGTAAACGTAATTTGAATCAATCTCCTCCATGGTTTACTACTGAAATAAAACGTAATATTAAAATAAAACTCTATTATCACCGCAAGTGGAAATCGACGGCTTTGCAGTGCTTTTATATTGATTTTAAAAGAATGAGATCCTTAACAAAACATCAAATTTCTGAGGCTTATAAAGCATATATGAATAATATAGAAGCTAACCTTAAAAAAAATCCTAAAGATCTATGGAGTTTTGTTCGACAAAGGAAAGGTACTACCAGAATTCCTGGTCAGCTACAATGGGACAATATTAGCTATTCTTCACCGCAAGAAATAGTTAACGCGTTTGCAGACATTTTCTCTAGCGTGTACTTGCCCAAAAATCCTACAACAATAAACGAATCATGTAATAACCGTGAATTGCTTTTCATGCCTACTATTACTGACTTGGATGTTGTTAGTAGTATTAACCGTTTAAAAAATTCTGCAATTTCTGGTGACGATCGCATTCCTAGTTTTTTACTTAAAGACTGCAAATATGTGTTCTCAAAACCATTGACAAGCATTTATAACTTATCAGTTCATACTTCCACTTTTCCTGAGGTGTGAAAACGTGCGGCAATCTGCCCGGTTTTTAAAAAAGGTGACTCGTCCGATTTGCAGAATTATCGACCTATCTCAATCTTATCAAATTTTGCTAAAGTCTTTGAACAAACAATTTATTTTATAATTTATAACCATACGCATGTCTATATTTCTCCTAATCAACATGGTTTTTTGTCAGGTCGATCAACAACCACAAATTTAGCTATCATTACGCAGCATTTAAGCGAATATTTAGATAATCGAAACCAAACCGATGTCATTTACACTGATTTTTCGCGTGCTTTTGATTCAATTGATCATCACATATTACTTCATAAACTAAGTTCATTTGGCTTCACTTATAACATGTTAAAGTTTGTATCGTCTTACCTTAATAATAGAGTTAATTATGTCAACTACAATGGTTTTAAATCTAAAGAATTTATATCAAGCTCTGGTGTTCCTCAAGGTTCAAATTTAGGTCCGTTATTTTTTAATCTGTTTATTAATGATTTAATCTATCTCGTGTCCTGTCTTAGCTTATGCGGATGACATTAAATTATATTTTACAATCCGTACACCTGTTGATTGTTCTATACTGCAACATAATGTTGATGCAATTATTCGGTGGTGTGGCTTAAATAAATTAAGTTTAAACGTAAATAAATGTAATGTTGTCACGTTCACTCGTAAACATTTTCCGTTGATTCACAACTATTATATAAATGAAACTTTGATAAATCGTAAATCTGAAGTTAAAGATCTTGGAGTTCTGATTGATTCTCAGCTTTCTTTTACAAACCATATTAATAGTTTATCTGCTGCTGCTTTTAAGTTATTAGGCTTTCTCATGCGCACATCGAAATATTTCATCGATCTTAATTTGTTAAAAACGTTGTATTTTGCTCTTGTTTGTAGTAAGTTAGAATATGCTTCTGTAATATGGTACCCATATTACATAAATGTTTCATTAAGAGTTGAACGCGTCCAAAAACGGTTTCTGAAATTTTTATCATTTAAAATAGATGGTACGTATCCAGACAGATCCTACGACTATTATAGCCTGCTAATTAAACATAATTTTTCTTCACTATCTGAGCGTAGAGAAAACTGCAGCGCTTTATTTGCCTATAAATTGGTTAATAACTTAATTGATTCTCCAGATTTATTGTCGTCTCGTTATACGGACACCTTCTTTATATCTACCTCTAATACAAACATATTACTTAAGTCACCGGTCATGCACATGAGTCGAAATGCTAATAAATTATTTCATGATGTTTTTACGAGTGTTTAGTGATTGTGTACTGTTTTTGATTTTGTTATTGTAACTGGTACACGACCATAATTTGTTTTTTGTTGTTTATTTTATTGTATTTTTGATTACATTGTTTAATTTTTTTGTATTTCTAATAGTTTAGTTATGTTTCACTGTTGTATGTATATTTAATTGACTTCTTTTTTTTTTTTTAATTTAAATTTTATGTATGAATTTAAATATTTTGTTATTTTTTAGTTATGCTACTTTAGTTTATTTTATGTTATCCTGTATTGGTTCTTCCGTTGGGTAATAAAGATTATTATTATTATTATTATTATTATTATAGTAAAATTTACAACCATGTCAGTAAATATGTTTCTCCTTATCAACACGGTTTTTTATAGGGTCATTCTAAAGTCACTAACTTGCTGTCATAACGCAACATCTGTCTGAGTCACTAAATTTACGTTGTCAAACTGGTGTAATCTATACAGATTTTAGTGGTGCGTTTGACACCATTAACCATTGTGTTTTACAAAGTAAACTAAAACCTTATGAACTTACAGATAACCTTATTAAACTTTAGATACTTAGATAATAGGTTCAACTATGTTTATTTTAATGGCTGTAAATCATGCAAGTATTCTTTTACTTCTGGTGTACCACTAGGTTCTAATTTAGGTTCCTTACTTTTTGTGATATATATATTGGATGATTTAATATCCTCTTTTACTTGTTCCGTACTTGTTTATGCGGATGATATAAAACTGTTTCTGAATATTATAAACAATGATGATGTAGCTGTTCTTAATCAAAATCTTAAAAAACTTGTAAACTGGTGTTGTGCTAATAGCATTCATTTAAATGTAAACAAATGTCATACAGTCTCATTCTGTCGCCGGCGTTATCCATTACACTCGGAATACCTTATTAATGTTTGATAATAATCTTTCTTTTGATGTTCATGTTAGTCGCACTGCCACATCGGCTATGAAGATGCTCGGTTTAATCATGCGTACATCTAAATGTTTTACTGATGTTTTTTTAGTAAAATTGTTATATTACTCCATGGTACGTACTAAATTAAAATGTGCCTTTTTAATATGGTACCCAACATATACAAATCAATCTTTAATTATTGAGCGTGTCCAAAGATTTATTTTTTTTTAATATTTGACGTTTAAAGTACATAACGTATACCCAGAGCAGAATGCGGATTATCAAAGTATGTTACAGCGGCACGATATCTTATCGCTTTCTACAAGAAAAGAAGCTTGCAGTGTACAATTTATGCATAAATCATTGAACAATGTTTACGATTGTCCAAATTTACTTGCAAAATTAAACTTTTATGTCCAACAGTCCATCGTCAAGATATTCTAATACATTTATAAATAAATCCACAGGAACAAATATTTACTATAAAGCACCTTTGACCCATATAATTTTGTATGTTTTTATGTTTTATGCGTTTTGTTATATATTATTAATTATATCTACTTAATTAATTATTATTGATTTAATTAATTATCTCTATTATTGTTTTTTTTCTTTTTAATTTGTTAGTTTTTGTTAATTTTGTATAAACATCATTTACATTTATTTTACTTTATTATTTGTTTTATTTTATATTTTATATTTTTTATGTCAAATTGTATATTCCTGTAATTAGAAGTTGCTTCTGTGAGAATAAATATATAATATTATTATTATTATTATTATTATAAAACAAGTTGACAAATGTATAAAGCTTTAAAATTTAATTATTGAGCACTTGCTAAAATTAAATAATACATCTGCTAAGTTCAAAAAAAAAAAAAAACAAGTAACAAACAATAGTTTAATTTTGAACAATTGTATCTCCGGAACTGTTTAGAATTATACTCATGTTAATATATAACTTTTTTTCTAACATTGACCAATACTACATTTTCTTAAAATATTTTACTTTCTTTCTGACTCAACCTGTACATATCTAAACAGAAAACATTATACAGAAAGAAAGACAACAGTAATCCACCCATTGTTAGACGTTATTGACTAGCATTTTAGTTAAAATACTAGTTTAATTATTTATTAAATATAAATTATGGTCGTGACTTCAACTACGTGATAATTTATGTTTATAAAACAATAAAACATTTTACTATGTTTTAACCGAGTTAACTTATTTTATCTGTAGAAGGCTCTAGTTGAGCCAAAATTAGTAATGTATTTGTAAGAATAAAAAACATAGTAAATTATTTTATTAATTTATATTTTATTATTAGAAACTAACTGATCAATTAGTAATTACAATATTTATTAAAAACCGTATAATTTTATGATAAGATGATTAAGTACATTTAAGATTGATAATTTAAAAAAGGATAAACTTCGGTGTTAAGCAAAGTCAAATGCTTTGTTTATAATATTAAACAAGACATTTGAGTAACGAGATGAACTGTTTGGAGATTAGTTTATTATACTATTTAAGAAAATATTTAAAGATGTTAGGTATTTATGTCTAACATTAACACAAACAGCAACACAAATCAGTAATAAACTGTTGTAAAATTAAGGTCAATTAATCATATTAAATAAGTAATTAAAATTGAACAATAAAAATAAATTAACAAATGTAAAAACATTAAGTTTTTACTGACCTCAAAAGTTGATGTTTATACTAAAAAGGTTTCTAATAAAAAGTCACATTTTAGTTATAAAAGAAATATTTATTTGTTTTTAAGTAATACATTTTTTTAAATTTAAATTTCATAATAACAGCTAGTATGTTGTTTTTGAGAGCTGGAATTGTTTGCGAGGCATTTTTTTCTTTTACGTACCCCCAAAGAAAAAATCTTGCAAAGTTAAATCGCACGATCTGAAAAGGGAAACTAATTTATGTCCAAGTTTTGCAAAATAACGCACCCAAAAATTTTATCGTGCAGCACTGCAATTGTGTGTGGCCCTTAACGCCATCCTGCTAAAATTGTCTTAAATTGTATAGTTTTTAATGACCAATGTTAAAGACTTAAGGCTTGCTATTCAACAAATGCAACAAAATTCAAAATAGGATATTTTATTGGATTATATATTTGAGATATCAATGTCATAATAATCGCAACCAACCTTTTATTATATGCATCCAGTGTTGAAAATGTTCTGAATTTGTTGTGTGACTTTCTGATATTTTGAAATAGTTAGAACCAGATAAAATCAATTGTTATTAATCTTTTATAATTTTAACTTATATTATAGCAAACCAAGAATAGATCGGCCGGTATAATAGACAATTTAGTATACACAAATGTTATGTTTTCTCTGTTGCATTCATGAAATACCTGTTAAAAGTAAGACTTGAAACTTGCGGACAATCTATAAATATGAATTTTATAAAAATAGTGTGATTAAAAAAAAATAAACATATTTAACCTTGTTTTATCAACAAAAAAATCTAAAACATTTTCTTGTAATAAAAGTTGGTTTTAAAAATTTATTATTATAGTATGCTTTTAAAATACAATGTTTGCTTTAGTAATAAAATGCATATTTTACAAATAAATTGATAAATTTTATGCAATTAGATTTTTAAATTGAAAACAGTTTATCTATCAAAGTCATTACTTTGTACTTATGTAAGTAATAAGTTATTAGTAGTGCAGCATCATCCAAAGTATGAATTTTGTAAGAAACAGAAAGCAATTGACAAATAAATTGTGTAACCCTTTTTTGATAAACGTTTTGATGGTTTGATGGTCAATTATGTCAAAGACTAATGAATAATAACAAAAACGTGTTTCATCAATATTACAATTAACTAAAATATTATTAACATTAGAACAAAAAAAAAAACAAGTTACTTAGAAAATAAGAGTAACTTGCACATTGCAGTTAGTACTACTAATACTGCAACATTGAAAATATAAAATTGAAAAAAGTGGTTAAAATTTTAAAAATTAAAAAAAAAATTAAAATTAAAATTAAACAAAAGGGGATTTAAAAATAAAATATAGATAAAAGGAAAAACAAATTAGAAATTATTAAATTAGACTATGCAACACTGGAACAAGTATTATTGCTAAAAGAGCAATGCACAACAATTCAACAACTTGATAAAAGATACAATATTCTTTAATATCTACAAAAAAATAAAGAAAATAGAAGATCAGAACCAAAAAATATAATTATAAATAGTAAAAATAAACTTCAAACTTGGAGCATTTACATAAAACAACTACATTTGAAAATCAAGTCGTTAGCCAGAAAAGTGGTCGTACACGCACATGAAAACATAAAAATTAAAAAAATAAGACATGGCCAAGATAAAATTACAATGAAACTATTTAAATTATTAAAAGAAGACTAGATAGTAATACTTACCAAACACTTATAAAAAGAAAGTGCCAAAATAATATAAAAAATCTTGTTTAATAAGTTTAAGTTGACTATCAATTTGATTTTATAAAAAATGAGCCATTTGCAAATACCATGGCTGGATAAAATAACCAATGTAGAAGTTTTACACACAATAGAGAGACAAAAAGAAATTATTAATATAATAAAAAGTAAAAAAATATCTAGAATATGTGATGCAAGGACAGCGTTTTGAATTCTTGCGATTAATAATTCAAGGTAAAATTGAAAGTACACGCATCAAGCGCAGACATATTTTGAGTATACAAAATTTAAGAGAGTGATTTATTTGTTATCTGACTAACTATTGAGAACAGCAGTAAACAAGGTTTGGTTTTTTACGACGGTCGCCAACCTTCGATTGAAGGCATCTAAAGGTCCGCCTAAACAATTAATGATTTTGCAAAATATTCGATATTGCGCAATATTACTGTGTGTTTAGAAAATATTATAATATTGTGCAATATTAAATTATTTAATATTTTTTATTACAAACAATAATATTGACTCATGGATTTTAATGCACAAGTTAAGCGAAACAATATATTTCTAACTCTCTTTACATTTTAATAATTACTCATTTAATGCGTTAATGGAATTGCTATTTTTAATATAAGAATCACTTAATTGCTCAAAATATCAATATAGTGCAATATCATTGACTATCTAGGGAGGCCTTTAGAGAAGAGCCTGATGTCAATCCTTGCCTAGAGATATATCATTTGTTTCATCATCTTGATTTGAGTTATTTTAAAAACAGGTTTAGCCTCGGGTTTAGCTAAATTAAATAATTAATATATTTTATTCTTCAAAGTGCATTCGGCAAAAAAAAACTTTTTGACGGTTGAAGTTCATTGATATATCTTAAAACTGTCTTCTAAATTATTCAACTGGATTAATTGTTTTAGTATTAAAGTATAGTTGCTATCTATAAATTATTAGCGATACATGTACCATAAACAAATATGTATACATGTTTACTGTTTCTAGATTATAAATTAAATAAATTTACTTTAGTAATTGTTGTTTTAAACGACAACGATGATTAAATACGTAATATATTCATAAAACATCTAGCATTGATTTACCTCTGCCACATAAAAACAACTACTGATATTCACACTATTTCAATGCACACTCAAGGTTTATTTGATCAGTCTCTCATATGCGGCCACTCGGTGATTAGAACGTGGATTCGGCACTTTTTTGGTGAAATATACGAATGTTATATATAATAAACATGTATGACATTTGATGGTACATACGTTGTTTATTTAAATTTTTGTTAATTAATATTTTGTTATTGTCTTTGGTGAATTTTAATTAACTGTGTATTGTGGTGGTTGGTTGGTTTTTGTAATGTGATGTGACTATGAGGATTTATTAAAATTCATCAAAATTTTACAGTAGATTTTATATACTGCATTGGTAAATAATTATAATAATATATAAAACAAAATATTTATGTTAGAAATTAATTTTAATTTATCATAAGGTATGCAAAATATGTTTTCAAATTTACTATAACACTTTGTTTACATTATATTACAAATTTTATACAACTCTATTAATTTGTTAATGGTTTACAACATTTTTAGTTAAAAATTCAATATAACAGACTTATTACAATAATATATAAATTTTAAAATATATTCACTTTAATTGAAGTTTTACAATTTGTTAAAATATACATTTTTTTAATTATAAAGCAATAAAGAACTGCTTCTTAATGATTTTATAATACTTGTCATCAATATTACGTAACAACATCCATTATTTGTAACACAGTAAATTACATAACAACAATACATTTTTGTATCAGTTTTTGCAAATCGTACATTTTGTTCAGCTCTATGATTCATATTATTACTACTTACTTTTATGGAAATATGATGTGATACAATTCGCCCAGTATCCGATTTCTAAATAATTATAATAATAACTGATTTTAAAATATAAATTTATAGCATTATCAGCAATAAAAGATCAAAATTATTAAAAAAATATAATGTTTTTATTTCATTTTCTTTATTGCTTTGATCATATTGGAAGATATGAAATTTTTTAAATAAATTTTAGGAATTTAAAATTAATTTTGTAGCGTTCAAAGAAGAATTGTTATTAATGGATTTTATATAATTATTTCAAATTTATTAAATATAATATTTATTAACACATAATGAAATATATTTAATTATATAAATAAATGTTATGTTATACATATTATGATTTATTTTAACATATTAGGCATTGAACATTGCACATATACACAATACTTATATAACAATAAACAAAATGTAGCTAATAAGTAATGCAAGCACCTTTAATAAATATCAATTATTATATATTATAATTAATCAATTATTATTATTTATATATTATAATATAATACTTTGTATATTTGAAATAAGTGATAGGCTACTTTGGGTTTAACATTTTGACTTCTATACCAGAAGTACCGCGTATGAATTTTGACCTTCAAATATTTGTAGTTTGTTCATTGTTATTATTGCCCCAACTGTATTGTTTTTTGCATTAAATGAATTTGCATATAATAATCTCTTCGCATTTAATGCTTACAATCAGAAGATTCCTTGACCTGCTTAAGGTGACTCCGACCGCTACCATGATTTCCAATATCTATCTCTACATATAATTTGTTTATCATTTATTTTTTCAAAGCAGCGGTCAGAATTAGCTTAAGAACTGTTAGTTTTACAAGGTCAATAGAGTATAAACTGTTATTAAATATTGAAGTAATTTTTTTATTATTTTAACTTAAAGATATTTATTGCAAGTTGTTATTAAACGTTATGATAAATAAATTAAATTTGTAAGTAAGTTTTTATATAAATTAGTTAATTTAATTAACATAAAAAAGTAATTAAAATTTATCTAAACTAATATAAAAAAAAAATATAAAAATAGTTGGTTAATGCATTTAAGGAAAGTGCATATCATTTAGCAATTACTGTGTTACTACGTTATCTACATCCAGAAATCGTTTTTTTTTTATTTAGTAGTAAATTTATGTTGGTCTTAAGTTTAATAAACAGAGCAGGCCATGTTTTATAAGAAACAATAATGTAGCAAGAACTAACTACTGTTTCCAAAATCCTTTTTGTAATATATTGTCAAATTCTTTTCTTACTTATGTTGTATAATGTTTAATTCACCGGTTATTAACTGAAGGATATCATTAAGCACAGTTTGAGCACTAAATAATAAATACTGTTAATAAATATAATCATATTTTGCTTTTATTTTTGGTATAATTTTAATAACTACAATAATCCAGGAATAAAACTAAAATGAGTTTTTGTAAAAATTAAAATATTTTATATTTTAACTTACATATCCTCTCATCATTCAGGGCGTTGAGTTTAACACACATACATACCTAGTCACGCCGTTATTTATTGAGGTAGGCAGTGACACTGTACAATAGCCTACTTTAGTTCTTTAAACTTACTTTGTATTATTTGTTTTTACTTTTATTTTTCATGCTCATTCATTTACAATATTCAATCAACTTTTACGTAGCCCAACTCAACTTTTTGATCCGAATACATTTCTATCATAGATTACCCAATCTCTCAAAATGGTCAAACCAACGTAAAATACTACGTTCGTACACTCTATCGGTGTTACCTTCAATCCACATTTGTTTATTACCAACTTATTTATAACTTTGTCTAAGTTTTTTTTCACACACACATTTTTTAAGTACTTTATTTTTACCGCATTTATTTTACTTTTGTGTATTTCTTGACATACCTATGCTTCAAATGCACACAACAGAGTTAATGTCAACACACTTTTATAAACTGTTAAATACTACTATTCTTATTACATTCTATCCAAATACGCAAAAGCAAAGCTGTAAGCATTTACCGTTTAACCCAATTCTACAATCAATGACTATTTTGTTTTTATCGAGTACTTTGACTTTAGTTTTTGCTACAATTTTAGTCGGTTTAGTGCATTTTGTAAATCAGTTTTCTTCCCACACTATCACTGCATTGTCAGCATACAACAGTACTCTCATATTTATATATCTATCCGTACATTGTTAACGCCTTTACAGTTGTTTTGTAAACATTTATTTATAAATATATGAAACAACCACAAAACATATTATATCCTTGTTTGAAACCTTGTTCTATATTGAATCAATCGCTTAGTGTACCATCCACCCATGACATACGTCGGTTCAACTCAATTATATGTTTTTTTATAGATCAACAAACGCAAAGTAGACTTTTTCTTTATTGCCATACATTTCTCAATCACCTGGCATAAAACTACAAATCTTGCATTTCTCAAATCTTCTTAATCGTTATTTTATGATCTTTTGCAATCAAAACTTTTTAAAACCATTTTCCTGAGATAATCAATAAACTAATAATAAATTTTTACATTAAGTCTTAATGCTTTTGTACAGAACAACAACCAGAACTATCTTTTATTTTCTAAAACATTCATTAAATATGTTAATTAATTTATTAGTAAGTGATATGCTCCGTACTTTAATTTTTTTGTTCACTTTAATATATTTACATCAAGGTTTACTTTTGATATGATAAGATAATGATCAGTTTTACATTTAGCTTTACGTACCGCTTAAATATCTCTAATTAAACTTCTCAATCTTTTATTATACACCACAAAGACAATTATAGTTTTAAACTCACCTCTATGCCATGTTTACATGTAAATAAGTTTGCGCTCAAATCATGTGTTTGATATAAATATTTCTTTTCAAACTGACCAACATTTGTGTTTATTCTATTGTTACTATATACTTTCTTAAAAATCACTTAACATTTAATTCAGACTCTGCTAAAACTTTACATTCTTATTCTCACTATTGGCAAGCTCAAACGCTGTTACTAAACAAATTTTATCCATAAAATTCTAAAATTTTAAGTGAAATTAATTTATACTTTTTGACATGTTGCTTACCAGTAGGACTTAAAATTATGCCTTTATCTTGATAACTAATCCAATCATCCAATCTTATACACCAAACTACTGTCATTCAAAGTACCCACATCTTTCCCTTTTTTTTACACACACACATAACACACCAATTTTTTTTGCCAAATACTTTTCTTACATTCCAAGTGCTAACAGTCTGTGTGCCAAAGTTGTTAACAGATGGGCACTGTCCTTTTGCTCTCAGCTGCTCATCAAAATTGTATACTGTTGTCCGTGTCACTACAACTAAGAGGCAAGGAAATTCAACGGAACACAACAAACACACACTTAATTAAAAAAAAATTACTGATTTTAATTTATTAACATGGTTAATTTAATTGTTAACTCTTATAGTTGTATCGCCAACCTTCCAAAATTTTATAAAAATGTCTAAGAAGATTACAAAAAAATTAATAAATATAACATCTAAGAAATCATAAAAATACAAATAAGGCATAGAGCTTGTTGAAAAAATTTAGAAAAATGAATAAACGCAACAAATTATCAAAATTACCGGAACAACTAAATCATTTTTTATTTTTCCTGTATACTTTTAAATTTTTTAATTCTAATATTAATTCTAAGATGTTTTTGTTAATATATTTTTTTATAAAATGCATCACTTAAAAGAGTTGTAAACTTAATTAATACAAACTCTTAATTAAACAAAATTAAGAACACTTTTACACATACAAACAAATTTATTTTAACTAAAATGATAAAATAACAACAAAATCAAAAACATATAACAAAACAATTTATTAAAATGACAATGTTCCAAACTCTGTACAACTTTATAAAACAATTGACAAATTGTAATTAAAATAATTTATCCACCCAAAAGTTTGGATTAATAGCTTATAACTCAAAAATGACACATCCCATAAAAAATATTTAAAAAAAAATATTCTAAAAATGAAACTTAAAAATTAAAAATGTATAAATATACCTTGTATATACAGGGAGTTTATAAATGAATGGGATTATGTAATCACTTTAAATATGCCGTCTTTTTAAAATCGTCCGCTATACTACATATGTTTGCTTGACAGCTGTCAAAGTTGATCTGTCAAAACAAATAGTTTAGTGAACAATTTAAAAAATGCGGCACATTTAAAGTGATTATATAATCCCATTCATTTATAAACTCCCTGTACAAGGTGTCAATAATCTAGTTGTGTTCAATGGGAAACTTAATTATTTTAAATGTTGCAGAGTTGGTTAAATTAGCAAAGTTGGGCAGTATTTCCAAAAAAAACGTAATGCCGTTTTTAAATTTGTCATAGGTCTTCAACTTTTTTAAATATTCCAAAAAAACTAAAAACGGTTGTTTTTTTAAACTTAAATAACTTTTTGTCTATTTACTCTAGAGCAAAAATAAAAAAATGTATTTTATAAATATTTTTGAGTAGAATTCAAATAAATTAACAAAAAAGTCATGGCAATTTTGATTTTTTAAATATAAACCAAAATTGCTTTATTTTAAAGGCAACCTTAGTTGGCTATGAGTTCATTGAAAAGCTTTTTTCTGATTTCAAAAATGTATAATTTGTTATATCTCATTTAACTAGTTTTTTCAAATTTTTCAAAAAAAAAAAGAATTAATTAATAAAACAATTATTACTACATACAATAAGAGTGCGTTGGAATTAAAAACAAAATAATAATAATATTTTTTTTTTATTTATTCATATAGTTGTCAAATTTAATTGTTTACAGTTATTTAATAAAAACGCATTTATTTAAACAACATTTGAATTTAAAATAATAATAATAATCTTAATTTAGTTTTGAAGATACATACATACATAAGATAACATAACATATATTTCAAAAACTACGTCAATAAAAAAGAAATTTAAAAATAATAATACTAGATTAAAATTCAATTTCAAAAAAATCATTAATATTATATAGCGGATTTATTAAAAGATGTTTTTTTACTGCTATTTTAAACTTGTTAACAGTAGCTGCTTTAATTTCTGTTGGGATTTTATTAAATAGATGAATTTGGAATCTTCTGTTTTCGGTTAGTCTAAGTTTACCTGATGGCAATGACAGATCTTCTCGATTTCTTAAACATCTCATGTGTTCTTCACTTCTTTTTGTATATTTCTGTTCATGTTTTTTAATGTATAAAATTTGTGCAAATATAAATGCCGAGATGACGGTTAGGATTCTATGTTTTTGAAAAATGGTTTGCAGTGCACATCGTATCTCAAACCTGCAATAGCACTAATAATAATTTGTTGATATGTGTTTTTGCAGCATTTCTTCATACTTCAATAGCATATACCATAACTGAATGAAACTGAGTGAAATAAGCAATTTTAGCTGCATGGTGTCCTATTGTTTGTCGCAATCTTCTTATTAAATAAATGGATTTTGATAATTTGGTTTTTAAGCAGCCCAGATGATCACGCCAAGATACCATACTATCAAGTGTCAGGCCTAAAATTTTTGCATTTTTCTTAGTTTCCAAACCACCAGAACATTGGAATTGTAGTGTCATTGTTTTAAACTCGTTAAGTGTAAGTTTATTTGCAATGCACCAGTTCTTCATATTTTCTTTTGATTTTAAACTTTTTTTTAGTAAGTCCAGTAGTGTGTCGAATTCTTGGAAAAAGGTTGTATCATCGGCAAAGAGAATAGACGTAGATTCTATAGAGGTTGGCAAATTATTTATATACAACAAAAAAAGTAATGGACCCAAAATTGATCCTTGTGGTACATCATCGCTGATTGATTTTGTGTTGCTTTCAAGATTGTTAAAAGTTACTATTTGTCGTCTGTTTGATAAATAACTTTTTATTAAATTTAACGGTTGTCTTTTTATACCATAGAAAGAAAGTTTATCCAAAAGTATGTCATGTTTCATACAGTCGAATGCTTTTGTTAAATCAAAAAAAATACAGGCACATTTTTTCCTATTTTCCAAGGCAATAGATATATGTTCTATTAATATATGAATAGCGTCAGATGTATTTGAATTTTTTTGGAATCCAAATTGTTGCTTTGTTAAAATATTTTGTTTTTCTAGAAACTGTAATATTCTGACATATATGTTTTTCAAAATTTTTTGAGAAAGCTGGCAAGATGGATATTGGCCTATATTTATTTGTTTCATTCTTATCGCCTGTTTTATATATAGGAACAACTCTGGCTAGTTTTAAAACATCAGGAAATTTTCCTTCTTTAATGCAGTTATTAAAAATATCTGATAATATTGTTGAAACAGATGGTATTATGGTTTTCATGATTGCTGTATCAAAATCGTAAATGTCTTTAGTTTGTTTTGTTTTGATTGATTTAGATATTCTTTCATTTTCAAATTTATCCGTTGGTTGAATGAAAAAGTTTTTTTGTGTTGGAGTTAATATAATCTGTAGCAGTTTTACATGAAGTTCTTTATAGAGATTCTGAGCAATATTACAAAAATAACTATTAAATTCTTCGCTGCACGGAGCGTTAGATGGTAAAAGCTGCTTTTTAGTTTTTCCAGTTTTTTTTATTACAATTTTCCAAAGAGTTTTAGTTTTATTTTCTGATTGAATAATTTTATTTAAATTTAGCTGTCGATGTTCTTCTTATACTAATTTTATATATTACTTTTTATAACTTAAATATGTTTGTTTTAGTTGTATAATATTTCTATCTACATAGGCACTATATATTAACTCTAGCGTAAGTCTGCATGCACGTAGATGTAGAGATTCATTCAAAGGTTTCTTTTTAATCGCATATTTATATTTATGTGAAAATGAAGCATTGTAGTACATCAGCAATGTGTTGTAAAAGAAAGTAAATTGATCATCAGATTTTTTTATGTATTGTACATTATTCCATTTCTCTTGATTTAGATATTCTATGAATTGAGCTTTATTTTCTATTGTAAAATGTCTGACTCGCTTACAACTGTTTTTGGAATTAGAGATTGATGCAGAAAATTCAATTACTTGTGCTTCATGTTCAGATATTACGCTTCTATAATTATATGATTGATAAGATATTAAACTTGTGAATATATTATTTATACAAGAACTAGATTTTTTGTCAAATCTTGTTGGTTCATATATTGTTCGTTTAAGGCCGTGCTCCTTTACTAGATTAAATAAATTTATATACGTTAACGCAGCGTCTAGGACCAGAAGGTATTCATCTATATTAGTAGTTGGTGTTCTATAAGTGCATAAAACAATTAAAAGAAGATTAAATTATGTTTTATGGTTTATTGTGGAAAGTCAAAGATACAAACTAATTTCGCAATCAATTCTATTTACAGATTATTCAAACGATAAAATTATATTTACTGGTCAAAAGAAAATCCATACTTAACAAATGAAAAACGAGATCAACATGTATTACTAATGTCCGGTGTGGCATTCTTGGAACAAAAATATTGGATCCGTATTTTTATGAAAAAAATCTGAATTCCGAACGCTATCTGTCATTTTTACAAAATGAGTTAGAATTACTGGATGATCATTTATTGAACTTGATCCAAAATTTCAAGTATTTTCAACATGATGCCGCGCCTGCTTACAATGCACACATCGTATCAATTTATTTGTCAGAAAGATTTCCTAATTGAATAGCTAATAGAGGTTCAATTGCATGGTCTTCTAGATCTCTGGTCCGGATAAAGTTTACAAAAAAAAACCACATAACATCAATGATCTGAAAACTAAAATCAGAAGAGCTCTAACAGAAATTAGACATAATACTTTATTAAAAGTACAAAATAATATATTAAAACGTTGTCAACTATGTATGTATTCAAGAAAACGGTGGTTATTTTGAAGCTTATTACAATAATAATAAATTTAATTTATAGTATTTTTAATTATTATTTAGTTAGATTGTTAAGAAAGCTATTGTATATGTTATTGTTTCGTTAAAATATACTTATTGGTTATTAATTCTAATTAATTGTGATAAACAAAACAAAAACGTGACATTGTTCTCAAACTCTAAATTTGGTTTTTTGTTACATCACAATACTAACAAAATAACATATAATTTTTTTTTCCAACAAATAAACTCATATTTTTATAACAATTAATATGAATAATTAAATAATGATATTTTGATAATTTAATTTGTTTTTAATTACAAGACACTCTTATAATATGTCGTAATAATTGCCCTATCAATTTCTTCAAGTTTTTGTAAATTCTGAAAAACTGTTTAAATGAGATATAACAAACTATACATTTTTGAAATCAGAAAAATATAAGCTTTTCAATAAACTCATAGCCAACTAAGGTTTTTAAATAAATGGCAAGTTTGGTTTATATCTCAAAAATAAAATTACCATGATTTTTTTGTTAATTTATTTGATTGAATTTTACACAAAAATATCTACACAATTCATTTTGTATTTTTGCTCTAGAGTAAATAGACAAAAAGTGATTTAAGTTTGAAAAATACAACCGTTTATAGTTTTTTTGGAATATTTAAAAAAGTTGAAGACCGATGACAAGTTTAAAAATAGCATTTTAAAATAACAAAGTTACCTATAGAACACACGTAGATTATTGACATCTTGTATTTATTAAATACATATTTAAACTTTTGTTTAAGAATTTTTGCGGTTGAATTATTTAGGTGGAACACATAAATAATTACTGAAACGGTAATTTTAACTAACCTTGTATATAGAAGGTTATTAATTAAAATATATTTTTAAATCAACTTTAATAATTCATAAGTGGATAATCAGAAATAACAAACAAACATTTGAATAGAGTTGGGTTTTTTATATTATACATTTTGAAACGCAATATCAAAATTGATGGTTGAATTAACAAATAATTCATAATTTATGTAATTGGCTTTAAATTAATCATGCATATAATGAGATTCCACTAAATATATACAGAATATTACATTAAATAAACTATACCTCCCTGTTTTCATATTCTTGTTTAATGCTGTGTCTATAATTTGTACACATTATAATTACGTTATGTAATATAGCAGAAAATAGTATATTAATAATAGTCTTAATAAAGTATATAGTTATTAAACAACAAACGGTACAGTCATTTAAAAGGTAATGTACTTGTTTTGTTTTCTTTTTTAAACAGCTATTGCTATTGTTCTTTATGTTGTAAGCATGTAATTTGAATAGCAGGAATAAGTAATAAACGCAATGAAACGAGTTTGTTAAATCAAAAATAGCTAATGGGAGTATAAACGTAACATCCGAGCCGAGCATTATAGAGTGGTGCAATTAATATAAGTGGAAATGCGCATTTTGTGCAAGTTAAGCACTGTTCTTTCTACGACTGTTTTTCATATTTTAAAGTAATTTGCTTCTTTGACATATGCATGTATGTTTCAGCAGCAGATTTTCTGAAGCTGAATACAAAAAAGTTTTCGGATTTAAAATTGTTCATTAACTATTGTTATTAATTACTTTATTTGAAACAAAAAAAGTCTGTAATTTATTATCATTTATTCATTTATGCATTATCTGGAGTTTTTCCTTATGTGTCTGAATATAATTATTAAAGATTAAAGGTTCTAAATTAATATCAGTCAATTCATGCATGGCAAAGTTAAGAATATTAAAAGATGTTAATTTAGTTGTGCCGTGTGATCGAATTATTGTAAGCAATTAGTGAATATAGTATTTTTGAATCAATTAAATCTTTTTTGAATATCTTTCGATTGTTTAATAAATTTAAAAGATCTAGAAAGGTTGAGTGAATTTTTTGGTCTATTACCACAGACCTGGAATTGAATGATGTGAAAAGTAATAAAATATTTTTTTTACTATTTCAATTGTAAATATTTGAAAGTAAATACACTTGTTGTCAATGATGATAATATTTTAGAATATGATATGGACTATTTCTAAAAGTTTTGTTAAAGTTATATTGTATTTTAACTTTAATGGTTTTCGATCATATTTAACAAGTTTACAAGTTTCACATTTATTTATAAAGTTTTGAATACGTTTATGTATTTTAGGCCAATAATTTTCAAAACTTAACTTTTGAATTGTTTCAATAATGATTACATTTTCCTTCATGATAATTTCAAATTTTTTGAACACTTTTTAAACTTGATTTTATCAGAATTTTTTTATTTATAATTAAATTACATTGTTTATACAATTATTTTGTTTCGAAGTAACAAAAATATAAAATATAAGGTACAATATAATTTCATATAATGTTAAAATAGTTTTGTTTAAAGTAGCATTCAAAAATTTGTACGAGCGTTAGAATTTTGAAATAAATGTTTTGCTTTAGTTTCAGATGGATGAGTTTTAATACTTATAAAATGTATTTGGTTTTTTGAAATATTTAAAGGATCTTCAGAAATTGAAATAGAGCAAATTGGGTTTTCTAAAGCAATATGAATGAAATTTCTTTTCTGTCGATGTCAGATATATATGGAGTTTTTACAATAAGGAAACTTATTTCTTTACTATTATTAGATATTTTTGTAGCAAATTTAGTATTAAATTTATTCATATAATTAAAAATAATTTTGTTTTCTTCATCAGATTCAATTGCATTTAAATTTGAAGGACGAGATAAAACATCTGCGTTGCTGTTTAATTTACCTTTTAATTTTTACTTTTTAATATATTTTATAATCAAACTTTTCAAGACGTAGTTTCTATCTCATCATCATCTCTATTTTGAGTTAGGGTCTTTAAGGAAAAAAAAAACCATTGGATTGGTGTATTATAATTTTATATTTATTTCTATACAGATAAAGACGAAATTGTTTAGTAGACCATAATATAGCACGCATTTCCTTTTCGATAGTAGAATAGTTTATTTTATGCTCATTTCATGTTCGTGATGCATAGACAATAAAAAATCTTAGCCAATAGAACTTTGGGATAAAATTTTGTTTGGGTTAGGTTTAATTTCAGCGGATGTAATAATATGATAACTTCTTTTTGTAAAAATTCACTTTTATTTAATTGAATTTTAAAGTAAAATTTAAGTAAACGATCAAAAATTGTTGTTAATCTTTCAATGTGTTCTTGAAGGAAAATTGAAAACATAATAATGTTGACTAAATAAACAATACAGGATTGGTTTTGTATTCCAAGAAGTACGTTATCCATAACCCGTTGAAATGCGTTTTTAAGCCAAACAAATTTGTAGTGGCCTTCTACTAAAAATGCTGTTTTGGACATATTATCAGAATTTATTTCTATTTGATGGAATCCTGAGGCAAGATTTAAAGTGTAAAAATATTGACATCTGCCAAGTTTAACTAAAATGTCCGTAATATTTGGCAATGGATACCGGTCTATTGTTTGTTCATTTAATTTTTGATAGTCTATAACTCTTCTCCATTAACGTTTGCCTGACGTATTTTTGGTACTACCTATATAGGAGCAGACAAGGGTGATTGTAATGGTCAAATAATACCTTGATTTAACATATCTTTAATCTGATTTTGTACTTATGACCGTAAGGATATCTATGTCTTAACATGTATAGGCGTATTATCTTTTAGTTTTATTTCATGTTTTACAGCGTTAGTGAAAGTTAAAAGTTGGTTTTTATAGTAAAAAATGTCAACGTATTTGTTAAACATTTTAGTTGTTTGTTTTACATCTGTATTGCAGTGGTTGATTTTTACTTTGAAAAAATCAAATTGTAGTTTATTATTTTTGTAATAAAAATTATTAATTATGTTTGAAATTTCAAATTTATTCTCAAAAGTAGCATTAAAAAAATTTGATAAGAGTACAGATTTATATTTATCAGTGAGGTTCAATATTAATGTGTATGCCAAATTGTTGTCTATTTTTGTAATTTTGACTGTTTAGAATTTGGTGCTACAACGATACAATTATTATAATCAACTAATTTTTTAAATTTAATTTTGATTTTTGTATTAGGCAATAATAATTTATCTGTAACTAAATCTAATTTGGCATTTAACTGTTTTAGATTATCAATTCCTAAAAGACAATCAAAATATTTATGAAATTGAAAAATGTAAAATTTAAATGGAAAAATATTTAAGTTGAAAATATAGAACTGATATGCTAAACTTTTCCTTAGTGGTTCCATGAGCAAAAGAAATATTAAATGGATCTTATTGTATATTAACTAAAAATATTTTTTTGCTATTTTGGTGTTTATAAATGATTTGGTTAAACCAGTATCTATTTAGCATTTAAGGTTAAAATTTTGAAATGGGATATTTATAAATGGTAATTAAGATGAATTTTGGTTTATATTTAAAAGTTCAGCGTATTAATCATTTCCGAGGTTACTTGACAAAAAAAAGCTCTATCTAAATTTTTAAAACGTTTAGGTTTAAAATTTTGCGTTAGATCATTATTGATATCATCAATTGATTCGATTTTTTTTCTTTGTCATTATTATGAAGTTCTTCAAATGTCTGTATTTTTAGTCAATAAACTCATTGAAGTTGGTTTAGGTATAGTATAGTTTTTATTCGGTTTAAATACATCGCTTGATGTCAATGGTCTTTGATTAAAACGTTTTAGTTGGAAGTTCTGTTGCCCAAATTGTTTATTAACAAAATTATTATTTTGTGGCATTTTATGAAATGACATTTTATTTAAAGCAACATTAGTTTTTGGTTTCATTAATTGAATTTTTTTAAATTTTGTTTACATTAAAGTCATTTGTTAAAATTAGAAGGGCAGCATTAAGTAAATCAGGTTTTTTTGTACTCAAATAATATTTTAAAGGGTTGTTTAGGTTTTTTAATCAAATCTGCAAAAATAAAATTTGAGAAAAATGTATCAAATACTTTTGCATTAGCTATGTAGCTTACTTGAAGGTTAAGATTATTTTGAATTTTTGTAAAAAAATCTAAAAGTTTAAGGAATCTTTGTTTATTAGCGTAAGTAGTACGCAGTTTTGAAATCCTGCCAAAATGTTATCTTATAAGATGCAATTCGCAGCATCTATTTTAATTTTATTTTTTATTGATTTTAATAATAAAACGCTTTAAAAGTCTATTATAACAGTAGTTTATTAATTGTTTATTAAAAGAAATAAAATCTGCTATACCAGGATTTCCTTCGAAATCCGAAATTATGTTCAGACACTGAACCATATTTATTATCAACCTTAATTTTAATATTTAAATTATTAATGAAGATTTCGATCTACTACAAAGTAATATTTCTTCTTCAATCTGAATCAAAGCTAGGGGTTAACTGACATTTATGTCTTACCAATAAATTGTTTTCATTTCAAGGCGTCTACTAAATTTTATAGGGAAGTTGTCTTTTCCAAATGAATTGCTTATCCAAATGAATCTAGACGTCTACTGTATTCAGCAGAAGAAATCGTCTGTTTTAAATAAGTTGCTTATCCAAATGAATCCACGCGTCTTCAGTATTTAGCGGGAAAAGTTATCTTTTTCAAATGGGTCGTAATTGTTTGTTCGATTGCCGGTTATAATGTTGAAAAATACCGGATTAATTATGATAAAAGACACTAATTTTAGAAAATCACTTTATTTGTATTTATCTATTCGATCAATTTGTTATTACAATCTTGCCGCCAGAAATATAATTGTTTTTCAGTTATTGATTTTTAAAAATACTTAGTTTTATTATTAAATGTTAATTCTACAAGTATAGACATAAGAATGCATGCTAATTATGTTTACATTTGTTTTTATATTAAAAAATTATTAGCGTTTGTCGAATTATAAAAAAAAATAACATGTTGATTACATAAATTAGCAAACTGATGATTAACAAGATTTTTATATTACTTACATGCAATTCAGTAGGATAACTATATATGAATACCTCTCCGTAGAATAAAAATTAATTTTTTAAACAAAGTTTTTGAAACTAAAACATACTCATAAACTGTTGACTAGTAAAACCTTGGTAATAAAACATTAACAAATCTCTATAATAATACATGCGATGCAGTTTTATTTCAACCTGTATATATATATATATAAAAAATAGCGTTATACTTGCAGGACAATTTGCTAACAGAGTTGCACGTTAAATTTTTTTTCTAACAAAGTGTGTAAAATAAACATAATTTATCATATTTTGATGATGCAGCAAAATAGACAATGTAACTTAAATTCACATGTAAATGAACTAATTGTTTAGTTTGCTTTGTCTTCTATCAATTTCTCATAGAGTATCGCATAGTAAGTGCCGCTTAACTAAAATTGCTCAAAAACTATTAATATAATAGCTGATGCTCATTCTACTAATAGTATCAAAGAATATCTCATAAACTTAATGTTGGTCGCATAAGCGTATGTAGAACTATACACAGTTTTGGTTTGTACCAATATGGTACATCTTACTTGTACCAGATTTAAAAAGATTTAAATTATGTCACTGGTTATTAAAATACCCAAAACTTTGCAAGCACATATCTAGTTACCTTAAAAAAAAACGGTAATAATAACATCAAAAACTCAAATTCTTGAGCGCATGAATCTACGGCAAAGTAACAAACTCATTTTTAAAATAAATTTAATAATAAATATAAACGGGCAGTGTAATAGTTATTAAACAATAACTATTTTATTGTCCGTTTATAATACAAAATTGTTTTACGCCTGCTCATTATTTACATTTCTTGTAAAATGAGTTTCCAACAAAACTGAAAGAAATACTTTATTTAAGAGGGGAGTGGGAGACATTGTTTTGTTTAGCAAAATGTATTGAAATTAGAAAACAACTCATTATTAAGATTATAAACGCTGCAAAAGATTGTTGTATTAAAAAAGAATACTTATTTGGTTTAGAAAAGGGTTTAAATGACATTTTGAACAATAATTACAATAAAACCACTATTTATCATTTTTTTCTGATATTTATTAAAATTTAAATTTTTTTAAATTCAGTTAGCATTGAGTTAAGTGCATATTATGTTTATTAAACATTTTGTTTTACACCTTTTTGTATAGTAGAGGTTGTTCTGTGGTGTGTTTAAGAAAACCTGTTTTTAACAAATCTAAATGATTACAGTTATTTGATATTGTTATTGTATATTGTTACAAGAAAAATAATATTTATTAAAAATGTAGATAGTTTCTAACGTGTATCTGCTGCTTTTTATTAGTTTATTATTATTTTAGTTTTGTTGATAGTGTTAAGTAAGCTGTATTATTGTTACAAAATGTATGTGTTGACTTGAAAAAAGATCATGTTTCCATGTTGTACAGTGAAAAAAGCACAAGACCTTACAACAAATACTGTTAATACTATACTGTTGATAACCTAACAGCAGAAATTGGGTTTTAAATAAATAATAAATAAAAGCATATTTTCAATTTTATTTAAGTTTAAAACTATATTTATTTTAACAATAAAATGTTAATAATGCTCTAATACACGTGTAACAACGACATTGGGACCAGCTTGTTGGGAAGACGATGAAGTATAAATGATTCATTAGTCGGAACGTGGACACACAATTGCGGGTCTATATAATTCAACATATCATAATTAGAAAACTTTGTGATTGTATTAACAAAATAAAGGCTAAAAAATCACAGTAGCCGGTGTACGTGTATTACAATCTAATCTCCCTGATTAATTACACACATTTATATACTTTATTTGTATTGTGATTTTCTAAGCACAGGTAGAAGAAAAATTAAGGAAACATATAAAATTGATTGTTTTCTTTAATCTAATAATGCATCAGAAGTAGAAACATTTTAGTTTTTTATTTATATGTTTAGACAATATTTACGACTTTTTGTTTGATAAATAGTTGCATTTATATATCTAACCAACTACGCAATATCTATTTCTGAATTTATACAGAAATACAACATTTTAAACAGGGTGTTAGACAAAAAAATGCACGGCTGTATAACTTTGTTATTTTTGATTTAAAAACCATTTCAAATGGTTGAATACTATAACGACAGGTAAACACATGTACGATATTGTTTTTAATACTCTTGCAAAGACTATAAATTAATAAAACATGTTATTTATTTGTTTTTGTTTTGTTTTTTTATTTAAAATTATATAATAAATAAGTTGGCTGTAAAAATAACTAATTATTGTTTAATTGTTGAGGTATTTTTATGTTGATATTATTTACTTAAAAATTAATCATTAATCATAATTTTTTTTTTTAATTTAAAACAATTTTTTTGTTTAAAAATACTCAGGAATAGTTTGATTATGTCATTAATACAAAGTGAGACAAAAAACGTATTGCTGAATAACACCAATATTTTTTAACCGACTTATATTTTAGGTATTATAAAGGCAAGTACACACATGTATGTTTTTATTTTTAGTATAGTTGCTATGGCAATCAAGTTAATTTTTTTAAATGACAACATTAATTTTTTATTTTATTTTTTTTTTTAATTTTTACAATCATTTTTAATACGACCTTGTAAAATAATAATATACTTTTATAACAAAATTTTCTGATAAATTTAAAAAACATTGAAAATAAATAATACTTATTTTTTTGGGTGTTTTTATGCTATAATTTTTTTTTTATTTAGAACAATTTTTTGGTAGTATAAGAATATCATTCCAAAAGTATGTTGCCATTTAAAAAAATAAAGTTGGTTGCCATAGCAACAATATTAAAAATAAAAACATATATGTGTGTAAAAAATTATATGTTGCTATTCTATATATATATATATATATATCTTTAAAAGAAAAACAGTGCTATTTAAACATTTTAAAACTTAAATAAATTATATAACAAAACCGATTTAATTTATAATTTTCCGCTCATTCTCTTTCTCTTATGTATGCAAATTATAAATGTGTGTTTTGCTTATACACAAGCTACGGACTATTGTTTGTGCGAGCATGACAGATCATTTATACTTTCCATACATGAGCATCTCGTGGAGGAAGTAGCGCTTTTGATGTGGATGCTACTTCACTGATAATAACTTACGTTCTACCTACCTGATGTTCTTTTTATTTATTGAAATAACACAAAAGTCCTTCAAACGTGAGGACAGATAAAGCTAAAATTTAAAAAAAATGCATATTTTATTATAACCGATTAATTAATTATCAGTTTGAAATGTTTTTTTCAATCAAAATGTGGTTGTCAACCAAGACGTTTTACGTCTTTTACTACTTACTCTTTTTTTCATTAAGTTTGTTCTACAGTTTTTCCTCAAAAATTTTAATAAAAATAACATTACCCGGTTCCATATCAAGTTTGTGCAGCACTTTATCGTCTCATTTTATCAATTGAACTAAATCTTTCCTGCATTTTAATTATAAATAACCTTGAGATTATTATTTATGTAGTATACTTGATTCATTTTAAATAACTTTACATATTCCAATAAACCGAATATAAATATCCATGTTCATAACTCACATTTTTTAAATTAATTATAAATCTTTTAAATGATATAAAAAAGTGTTTTCTGGTTTCATTATTTTGAAATGTTATTATTATATTTGCCACATAAAATAAAAAACATTTTTTTAATATAATTTTTATGTTACAGTACACATTCACAAAAACAATCACTGCTAATTTTTATTTATATATAATTGGTGTTACAGTAAGTGAGTAAATACTAATATTATTACAAAGTTATTTTTAACGTGATAAATTTAGTGAAAACATTAAAGTGATAATTAAAAATGGTGATATTTTCAATGTCTCCGTGTGAGATGGGATTCTGGAAGCTGTGCAAAGGCAAATATAAATACAAGTGAGTATATACTTACGGGAGAGAATTTGTTGTTTATTTTTGGCGACGAGTAGTAGTTAAGAGTTTGGCTAGGTAGCAGATCAACACTAAACGAGGAAAAAGTGTTCGTCTTCGAAATTAACGGACCGCCTAATAATTTAACCGGTTGCTTAGTCATTTGTGTGATGTTTTGCACGTGTTTCTTGTTTGCATTGTTCAGTTTAGTGCTATGATGATTCCGAAAAAACTGTATGTGGCTAATAATAATACAAGTTATAAGTAAGTTTGTGTTTTAATATTTTAATAAATTTTATAGAAGATTAAAAAAAATATAATGTGGGTGGCAATTAAATTTACAAATTGATATTTAACGTAACATATTAAAATAGTTTTACATGACCTTGGCCTTACTGTCCAATATTTATTACATCAAATATTTACACGGACAAATATTAAATATTTATTTTGCTTAATAAAATTAATAATAAATAAAGTTATTAAATATTGTATTTCTTGTAATAATTTATATTAAAATTAAATAAGTTTGAATGTTTTTTTAATAAAATTTGGAAAAGTTGTGTACTTAAATAATAATTTTAGTTAAAAAATTTCAAAGGTTTTCTTCTCTCTAATAGATATAAAGATAAATTAATTATCATAACAATATGTTATACATATTATTTTTTTAAATCTTAGTAGTTACTTTTTAAAAATAAAAACCGCAACAAATAACTTTTTTTTGAGTTCTTAAATAAAGATTTTGAATTTATGTTTGATATATGTTAGTATAGGGTTGGCATAAATGTTAAGATGCTGACTGGATAAACAACTCAATACAAGTTTAACATATTAAATGGTTAAATTTTAAAACTTTGGTGAAATTTTATCTTTATTTTAGCCTAAATGAGGAAAATAAAGATACACAAGTGAAATACAGGAATTATCTTGTGGAAGGTTAGAACTACAAACTCTTCTGTATTCGTGTAACCAACTAGCACACTTTTACTGTTTTAGCTAATTTTGCAATTATGTTTCTTAATTGAAAAAAAAATTGCCAAAACAGTTATAAAGTTTACTTTACACAATTTACAAACAATAAAGAAAACTCAAAAGTGTTGATTAACGATCAACTTTGCTCTAGTCTATTAGTTGACTAGTCAAACTAGTTAAATGTTGTTGACTCTACCAAATCAAATGTCAACCAAGTTTTTATAAATCTAAATAATAAATTAAAATAAGAAATTTTTTTTGTTTTGTTTTAGTAGATATTGAAAGAGATTATTTGTGTGTGTTATTAATGTCTACATGGATGCAATTAATTATTTGGTGTTTGTTGTTAAGTTGCAGGTTAAATATATTTTGCATCTTTTTGTAAGACGTTATTTTTGGTGATATAATGGTGCTTACAGGTGTGACAATGCATTTGGAGTTAGAGTTTCTACTTTTAATAAAACTCTAGGGTGCTGACTGGATAATGGAAAGCCAAAACCGAAGTTAATTTTTTTAGGCTAATCTACAAAAAACTAATTAAAAAACATTCTCTTAGCTTATTTTAAACTATATTTAAAACAAGTAGATTATTATTGCCTAAAGAGGCAGATAATACATCAAACATCGAGGTAGATTTGTAGTAGCTTCTTTATTAAAACAAAGTCTTCAAGGCATTTTTGTTTTGACATTGGTATTTTTATACTATTATATAATTAATATATTTTTTGTTTACATTTGTTAAGATTTTAATTAAAAATTATATTAAACACTGTTATTGGAAAAGATTTTGCCGGCTATAATAACATTACTTTGACCGGTGCTTTTTTATTTTTGTTTTTTTATTGTTTTAGAAACATTTTTACTGCATTATTTTGACCACAAACAAGTGTTTTTTTTTATAATCAATAAAACTTTTGCAGTTGGAGAATTTTAAAAAGTATTGCACTTATATACAGGGAGTTTATAAATGAATGGGATTATGTAATCACTTTAAATGTGCCGCTTTTTTTAAATTGTTCACTAAACTATTTGTTTTGACAGATCAACTTTGACAGCTTTCAAGCAAACATATAAAAACATATGTAGTATAGTGGACGATTTTAAAAAGGCGGCATATTTAAAGTGATTACATAATCCCATTCATTTATAAACTCCCTGTAGTATCGCAATAAACCACAAAAACAGATATTATTAAATTCATTGACAGCGATCAAAGTAACGTTAACTAGTTGCATAAATCAGTTGTTAAAAGCAATTTACAAACAAAGGTCTTGCAACTAGCGCGACCTGAGCAGCGGCCATGGTCGCAATATAACGTAATACACACTGCATACGTCTGTCTATATATATATGGTGTTTTGATATATTTTTATTAATGTAAATTAGGTTTGCTTAGGTCGTGGCCGTGGCTTTTATCAAATCGCGCTAGTGTGTGGAAGCCTTGTGCTTGTACCAATTAATTAAATTATCTTGATTAACCAACAAAAGTACATGCAAAAAGTTTGCATGGCCCCGTAAAAGATAGTTTTTTAAAAACCTACATTTGATAGAAATAGAGATAAAATTGAAATTTTTGTCTACTCTGTATTTGTTCTAATATTTTTTAGAAACAATAAGATAAGCTATTACTTTTATAGCTGCATAGATTAAAGATGAAACTTACACACAAAATTTAATTCTTATGTGATCAAATTTACTATATATCCAAAATTAATAATATTACTAATTTTAGGATTATATATTTTTCAATTTTAAAATGAATATTTACAGGTAAAACGTACTAGTGATACAATAAATCAATTATCAAATTATATAAAGAAATTAAAAAACACCAAAGTTGATGTTTTTGTTATAATACTATAAATTAGTTAGTGGTCGGAATGGTCTTGCTAATTAAACCTCTTGAAAATGTATCAGAGTATGAGTTGCTCTCGTTGAAAGTTGTACTTTAAAATTAAATAATGTTCAAAATAATTTATTTTTGCGGAGAAATATGCTAAAAACGTTATTGCATAAAGATTATACATTTTTTGTTATACGTATATGTTTTTTTGTCTTGTGCTAATTTTGTGTATTTTGATAATTGTTTTCAGATTTATATTGCTAGATATAGATGTTTGTTGCTGATTTTTATTTAGTTTTTATATAACTTTTAGTAGCTTGTTTTGTTGTTTTTGTATTTTATTGATGTTATAATTTGTGATATTTCCTTACACATTGACTGCTTAGTTTATTTTAATTGTAAATAATTGTTCTTACACGCTCAAGGTTTAACGCCGCGGGGACGCATTACTCTTCTCTATTCCAAACAAACTAGTCTTGCAGGTACAAGCAAAAAACACTATCCATATACCACCCTTTATTGGAAAATACTTGACATAAAACCTGAATACCGTTAGCATTTAGGGGATTGGACGTCTCGTCTTGTAACTGGGATTTTTGTTTTGAGTAGATAGGTCAAACTTTCAAGGTGCAGTGTTCTCGTGTACCCAAATTCTTTAACTTAAGTTCAAATTATCTTTTTTTTTCATTTTTTCCTACCCATGCTATATTTTCTCTCATATATCCCATCGTTTGATATAGAACTCCGTTGACAACAAATTGCCAGAAAATGTATAAAATGAAAAGATTAAGCTTATGATGTACAAACAAACAGGAAAATCGTTTACAGAACAAGAGACAGATACCCTAGTTTCAGTCAGGAACAGTAGCATCATGACAGGCCTTATCCGACAGTCATCAAGCGACTGCCATTACGCTGCAAGTGGCACTAACCTACGGTTCAAACCACCCACAAAATCAAACATGGCTGATGATACGGTTAAATTGGCAGAACAAGATCTTGCCTGTTGTACTAACCAATTTAATCAACCAAACCTAATCACTAACATTGTTTTAATATATCAACTTTTTGAACATAAGAAAATATATCTTTTTTTTGACTAAAACTAAAGTCAATTTTATTTAGTGTTAAAGACTAATGTACATTTGCTTACACACGTCATTCAACATAATTAAAAAAAATAAATATAATATCATTCTAGGGTACAAAAGTGGACTGTATTTATTATCATAATATAAACCTTTTACAATATAAATTCTTGTTCAACAATCTGTCGATCATATTTCATTATAAATTCTCTTTATTTATTTGTTCCTTTATGTATAATATTTAATTCTTCTAGCAGCAATAAAAACCCAGGATTTCCATCACAAAAAGCTTTACATGTATATATAAAATATTATAATTCTTCAGCAATAATAATCCAGAATATCAAATACATTTATATATTTGAAATTAATTAATATTGATAAAATTGGTGTGTGTCTAAATAAATTAAAAAAAAAAAAATAATTCACACTAGGATAACGGATCAAAATAAATACTTTTGTCACTTTTCTTTTTAGAACAAAATTGGCTTGTTTATCGTTTTTTTTAAATCAAGCATACCCCCACCAAAATAAACAATTTTTAATTTTTTTTATCCCGTCTTGCGAAAGTATCGATTAAATTTTGTTAACCGATCTAATGAGTTTACAAGTAATAGATTTGATTTTTACAACTTGAGTTACACCGTCCGCGCCCGGAAACAAATCAATAATCCGTCTTTTTGGTCATTCTGAAGGTGACAGACCAGGACTAAACCAAAACACCAAATCACTCTTTTAAATGAAGAATGATTTGTTTTAACGTTTGAACGCAAAATCTGAGTATAAATATTTCACGACTCCAACGTTTCCAAAAAGATTGCAACAATAATTCGACAATTTCTAGTTTTCTTTTAACCTTGACAGAATAAGTCTTCCCACTAAGAAATGCCTACGAGTTAAATAATCAAATCCATTTTGAGGATCATTCAAGACTTCACACAAAGGCCGAGAGTTCAAAATAGCCTCAACCTTAATAGTTAAGGTGTTAAATTCTTCATACGATAAAAGTTGTTGTCTAGTTACTCTTCGAAAATGATATTTGAACTATTTTACTCTAGCCTCCCAAATACATTCAATTTTCCGAACAGCAATATAATCAGACAAAACAATTGTTAACTGACATAATTTTAAGCAACTTTTTGAGTTTTTTTGCTGCAAAAATTACTACCTTGATCTAAAAAAAAAGAGTAAAAACTGAATCAATTTTGGACCACCATGCTTTGAAAAACTATGAAATTGATCTATTTACAAAATCGCTAATCGACTTTTATTTGATATGAAATAAGGATGTTTACTTAACTGAGTTAACTGAGATCGATTGATTTGACCCCCTACTATGACAAAACCCTTGAAGTTGAGAAACGAAGTCAAACCTTTATAATATTTTGAAACCTCTATTCCCTTTTTCAATTAAAATTTTTACTTATTTTACATTGTCTTTTAAGTTAATTTTAATATAAATTTGTTTCCATTTTTATATTCATGATGAGCTATTGATTAAAAAATCTCATTCTTTGCAATCTTTCATTGTAAAATTTTAATAAAACGCAACATAAACGCCATAATTCTTTGCAATTTTAATAAGGAAGACATTTTGTTAAACAAATTTATAAATTCAGAGTAGTCTCGATTCACTTTGCTAGAGAACAAATGATTTTGTTTCAATTCAGGTAAATCCTGTAATATTAAATCAAACAAACCCAGACTAGCCGGATCTGCGGAGTTCCTGGGACATGTTTTCAAATCGCTTTTGAATTCAATTCATGGATTTGCGCAATGTAATTTGCAACACAGGTCTTTAACAAATAAGGAGGAGTGCAAATCCATGCCAAAACCGGCATTGAACCCACAAAACAATTAAGATCTTCCAGAAGATAACGTTCAAAAATGGCAGAAACTGTAAGAAATAATTTAGACAACAACCATGCAGCTTCTAGTTCTAAACTAGGTACCGTCCAATTTTTTAGAGAAGCCACACGAGATTTAACCTAACTAAGTTTAACAAAATTGAATGTTTCAATACGCAGATAAATTACTGCTCCCATTCCACGAATACTAGCTTCCGAAAAACCTATCAAACAAAGCTTAACAAATCTTTTTGGAATAATGATTTAAGAACTATTTGATCTTTAGATTCTATAACAGACCGATGAAAACTGGCTCATTTTGTCAATTCAAAACCTTCGCAACGCAGAAAACTTATCAATTAAGCTTTTAATTCTAAAGCTTTACTTTTATCAGGAGTTCCCTATAAAATGTCATTGACCTAAATTCTATTTTTCAAAGCTTCCGCAGCTAAAAAAAAAAAAAAAGATTCATCTTCAACTAATTGAAGAATGGACCTTTGAGCTAAATAAGGACTAGAAGTAGCTTTAAAAATTACTTTTGTATGTTCAAGTTTTTTAATTATATCATTTGAATTAAAGTGCCAAAAGATATGTTAAAAAACACGATCTTCTTCATGTAACCCTACCGCCCAAAACATTTGACAAATATCACAAGTTAGAGCTATTGAATGAAATCTGAAACGTGCCAATATTTGACCAATGTCTGTCTGCAGCTTTCTACCAGTGGAAAAAATGTTATTTAAAGAAATACCGTTAGAATCCTTCTCTGCAGGATTAAAAACTACTTTAACAGCTACACCAGATGGTTTTTCTTTTTTGACTCCGTGATGTGTCAAAATATATGAAACTGGTTGCATGACTTTGATCAATGTAATTTTGTATGTTTTTAAAATAAAATTTCTTAAAAGTTTCATCTTGTTCAAACCGAGCCTTCAATTGATAAAAACGTTTCAAAGCATGTTTTCTGTTGTTACCTAAAACAGGACAAGCATTTGCTTTGAAAGGTGACCGAGTGATGTAACGTCTATTTTTATCTCAAAAAACAATAATTACAAAATAATCTTCACACAGAATTTTTTCCATATCTCAAAAATCACATACAATTGCGCAAAAGAAGAACAAATAGATTTTGAATTTATCATCAAAGAATTTAAGGCCAAACTAGTTTTAATAATCTTATCCGGAGGTGGATTGCTTGAACAAAGTTTTTTTAAAGGCAGCAAACCGAGACTGATGTAAGAGGCTTTGTTGGAACAAGACAAATCACTAACGACGTATTCTTCTGCATCCAAAAAATATGGAAGATTGATGTCAGAGGCCTTGTTAAAACAAGACAAGTCATTAACAATGTACTTCTCTAAATCTGAAAAAAGGTTGATGTCAGAGCCCTTGTTGAAACAAGACGAGTCACTAACGACGTACTCCTCTGCATTTGTAAAAAATGGACAATTAATGCCAGAGGCTTTGTTGAAACAAGACGAGTCACTAACGACGTACTCCTCTGCATCCGAAAAAGTTGAAAGGTTGATTGCATTTCCGTATTTGATAGAATCAGACAACTCAACAGTCGAGATCAGTTCAGGCTACATCAAATCCAAATAAACACACATAGAATTGATAATGTTTGGTTTATTTTTAATGCATTTTTATACAGAACCCATCACTATCCAACTTATGTTAGTTAAGATAGCACTCGGATTTTCTTTAATATGTGCTGGGCAAAGTGGAGTAATATCATGGGCAGAACAGCTGTAATTTTAGGTAGCACTACAGCTTCAAAATTTAAATGAAAATCTTTATTGAATTTAGGGCGTATAAGACTACTCACCATTTTTTTTGGATAAACTCACCTATGACTGACTCACTCCTTTTAAAAAAATGACATTTTCTTCTGAAAAGTTGCAATTTGTCAGTTAATTCTTGAGTTATAAAATTGACTTGACTTCTTTAATCAATTATTAAACGACAATCTACCTAAAATTTATCAATGTTGTAGACTCTTGTTAATGCAGTTCCTAAAAAAACTACAGAATTTGTGACTGATTAAGGACTCACAGAATTTAAAAACACAGAGTTTACAAGAGACCTATTAATTGCCTTGACAGGTTTTTTTTTGCTATTAATTATTGCATAAAAAATCTTGTTAGATGGTCAAAATGCAACATGTGTTGTAATCCTTTTGACCACAAGTTTTGCACGAAAACTTTAAAAAGAAGAATGATGAGGACCCAAACAAGCAGCAAAAGAACGTTTATGAGTTTTGTCTATTTCATATCTAGAACTTGAGGTTCCCGCTAAGAACACAAGATAGTTTATTAATCAATGGTTAGTCTTACACAAAGGACATTCAAAAGAAAATGTTTTTGTTTGATCTTTTAGACCCACCTGTGAGTTCTTTTTAAAAACTTTTTTAGATGAGAAAAAGGTAAACTAGATTTTGTTAGAACTGGCAACAACAGTTTTCTGTTTGGTTAAAAAATCTATAAAATTTTTAAAAGAAGGAATCTCAGAATCTAAATGTTGAGATTCAAAATCTTTTCTTATTTTAGAATCTATCAATCTTAAAGAAAGTTTTAACAAAATATAAACTGAAAGATTATTCAAACCTAAAGTTTTAAAGAGTTTATATTGACTTGTATCACAATCAAAAGATGCTGGACCTTTTTAAGATTATTATCTAATTTTACGGGATTTATTTGCGATATATTTGAAAGGCAATTATTAACAATAATTCTTTTATTTGTATAACGTTTTATCAAAAAATCATTATATAAAGCATTACCTTCCAATACCCTAACAGGTAAGATAACTTTTCAATGTCAGTAAGGTTCGCACATGTTATTGTATAAAGCTATAAAAGATAAAAGAAGAAAACTTTTCATAAAAACTATCAAACTTGGCCAACTTAATTTCCGGTAAATGTGGGTTTGTCTGAACTATCACATTTGTATTTGAAGAATTCTGAATTGACAGAGAAGCCATCATTTCTGACTTCATCAAATAATAGCCAGACTCAAATTTAGTTGCTAGGTTTAACAATATCAACATAAAACTTTTCATAACTAAAAGTCAATAAAAGTAATTGATCTAACAAATTTTCATGGACCTCTAAACTGCACAACAAATCTTTGGTTTTTACCTTAAAAATATTTTAACCGGATGGCAGCTCTCCAATCATGTTTATACATGATTAGAGTTTTGCCTCTAATCGGTCTCTTTTAACAATGAGAGCCAAAAACTTTTTCCTTTTAAATATTGTCGGTTTTGCCATCAGAATATGCTAGATTTAAATTAAAAAGAAATAAAAGAAACCAAAGCCCCACCACACGCGATAGAATAATGATTAACAACAAATAACGATTTAGTAAAACTTTAATAAAATTATAATAAATGTCAAAAAATGACTTTTATTTAAATATTTTATCTAAAAAAATAAATTTTAATTTACCTAAAAGATCCGGTTTGCTGGACCATATTTATGTAGGGTATAAAAGTGGCCTGTATTTATTATTATTATAATATAAACCTTTTACAATATAAATTCTTGTTCAACAATCTGTTAATCATATTTTATTATAAATTCTTTGTATCTATTTACTCCTTTATGTATAATATTTAATTTATCTAGCAGCAATAAAAACCCAGGACATCTATCACAAAGAGCTTTCCATGTATAAATAAAATATTATAATTCTTTTAACAGCAATAATAATTAAGTATATCCATTACAAAAAGGCTTTCCATGTATATATAAAATATTCTACTCTTCTAGCAGCAATAATAATCCAGAATATCTATTACAAAAGGCTTTCCATTTATATATTTGAAATTAAATAATATTGATAAAACTGGTTTGTGTACAAATGAATCTTTTAAAAAATTTAATTTACATTACTAAGGTAACCGATCAAAATAAATACTTTTGTCACACTCCTTTTTTTAGAACAAAATAACTTTTGACAATTGGTTTGCAGTAGTAGTTATATGGGTTTTTCACTTTAATTTTTGATCCAACTGTATACCTAAAAATGGTATGGCAAGAATATTTGAAATTAGTTTTGATTGTAAAAAATCATATTCTTTGTCTTTTTCTGGTTTAAACTGCGTTTGTTTGCTAAGAACTATTTTTCTATTTCTGACTTTGTGACTTATAATGCTTGTATCATCAACATGTAAAATAATAGGGTTTTTGGTACACTTATGAATATTATTGACATAAATCACAAATAGAAGTGGGCCTAATTGTGAACCTAGAGAAATTCCGTGACAGATGAATTGTTATTATTACATACCATTTGTGATCTATATATTAAGTATGGTTTTATAAATGCTGCACTTTTTTTACAAAAACTATAGTAAAGTAGTTTCTTTATAAGAATGCTATAAGAGACACAATCAAAAACTTTGCTAAGATCGCTATATGTCAGCCTCAGATAGTTGCGTTTATCAAAGAAACTAGATCTTAAACCATATTGATGATAATAAAAAACATGAATTTGTTCAAAATAACTACTTATCAGTTTTGTAAGTAAAGATTTGTAGATTTTTCCTAAAATTGGTAACAGGAAAATTGAACTGTAATTAGAGCATATTGTTTTGTCATTTTTTTTATAGATCGATAAAACTTTGACTGTTTTTAAAAGAAAATCCAAAAACTTATTTTAGTTTATTGACTCGTTTATTAAATTTGTTAACGAAAATTATGATAACGTTTAATACAGATTCGATTAATTTTAAATTATTATATAATAATCTTTGCTACTTAAATTTTTAATAGTTTTGATACTGTCTCTGACTTGGTTTATAGTAACTTCTTTAAATGCAAATTGTGTGGTGACATTTTCTTGTAAAAATGAATCATATAAAATATTAGTTTAGTCTAAGTTGTTAAGGATTTTGTCAGCAATATTTGAAAAATGTTTGTTAACTTGGTTTGGATCTAACCCTGTTTTCTTGTTTTCACAGAATTATTTTATTTTGCAGATATTTTTCATTCGCAATTTTTTTTTTTTTTTTATTTACATATGTTTCTATATTTTAATAGCATTTTTCTTTATGTGCAGTTGTAGGTGTACGGTTAATGTGGTGTCACACTATGCGTTAAAAACGCTGCGGTGAAAACGCATCTGGTGGGAAGGATGCCGACCGAGCATTGTTTTAAATGAATGGCGACACATATGTGCGTTTTCAAAGCATCCACCGGACGCCACCGCATGTAGCTGCCGCAAAATATAAAAAAAACATGAATGTAAAATAATTAAATTTTCTTATTTTGTATCACTGATGAAATATTCAACACTTTTATAATAATTTAATAATTAATAAAAACATTTACACTTTTAAAATAACTTTATAAATAAAAATTATAATGCTATAATGTAAATTATGTTTATAAATATATATTTCTCTTATTAAATATATGTTTTAAATTGTATAATTAAAATTTTTTATACTTTTATATGCTTATATTATTTTTAATATTTAAACCGGTTTCGCCGTTTAAGGCATCATCAGTAACTATAAATATAATTGTATTAAATTAAAATTAAAATATTATATAAATAAAAACTTACGTGTATAAATATATAAAAAATATTTTTGACATTAATATAATTGACAAATATGTTTATGTTTATGTAATATTGATTAATAAAAAATTTTAAGTGTTATTTATTGTGTTTATGTTTGATTTAAGAAAAGTGTAAATGTGTTGGTATTTTGTGTTAATTTGTTCATTTAGACATGTATATTTTTTGTTATTTTTTATATTATCAATTTCGAAAGATTCTAAAATAGACATTTTTAAGCCTTTTTTACATTCGTGTATTAATTTTGTATTGTTGTTGTGGTTAAAGTTATGTTTATGTATTTGAAGATGTTTGGAGAAAGTTGATTTGTTGTTTTTAGTGTTGTGTTCTTTTATTCTGTGTTTTAATGCTCGTCCTGTTTGTCCAATGTAAGTAGCGTTACAGTCTTGGCAGTCTAATTTATAAATTCCTGATTTCATTAAAATGTCTGTTTTCTGTTTGTTGTTACAAAATATGTTTTTAATTGTGTTGGTAGTAGAAAAAGATCCGTTAATGTCATATTTGAATAATAGTTTTTTTAATTTTGTTGCTGTTATTATAGTATGTTAGTTTTCTGTATTGTGTTTTATTGTGTTTGTTGATGTTTATAAGTGTTGTGTTGTTTCTTAATTCAATTTTTTGTTTATGTTTATAATTTTGTTAAATAACACTTAAAAATTTTTATTAATCAATATTACATAAACATAAACATATTTGTCAATTATATTAATGTCAAAAATATTTTTTATATATTTATACACGTAAGTTTTTATTTATATAATATTTTAATTTTAATTTAATACAATTATATTTATAGTTACTGATGATGCCTTAAACGGCGAAACCGGTTTAAATATTAAAAATAATAAAAGCATATAAAAGTATAAAAAATTTTAATTATACAATTTAAAATATAAATACTATATGCAAAAGTAATTAACAACTATAAATATATATTTGTCTTATTATAAAATAATAATATTAACAAATAAATAATTGTAAATTTAAAACGCATCCACCGGACGTCACCGGACGCCACCGCATGTTTGCTGCGGCAGCGCGGGATAACCGGACAACCGCATGTAGAGCAAAAAATAGGGTTGAAAAAAAATATTTTTTTACAAAAAAAAAACTTATTGATGTTTTGTTTTGTTTAAAAAAGTTTAAAATAAAATAAATAAAAATCATGTTTAGAGCATGTTATAAACATATGTAATATATAATAATTTAGAATTGTTTCTCGTAAGCAAGTAGCTGAACCGCTTGGAGCGTTTTTATTGCTAAAATTGTCAAATCAAATCAACTGCTTCATATTTTTCAAAAATAAATAATCAAATATTAAAAAAACAATGTTTTAAACATGTTTGAAACTGTTTAAAACAAAATTGTCTAAACAATGTTAATCTTTCCTCTGCACTAATTGCATCTCTAAATGTTGTATTGTTTTTAACAATGCATGGTCTCTCAATATTTCAAGAATATATATTTTTGAATGATTTGGTAAAAAAATTTAAACCTTTCACTTCATTTTTTAAATTAAAAGGATGAACCTAATGCCTACCTGCCGTATTGGCTTTTGCAACCCTTCGCTTCATAATATTATTGTTAATATTGTTAATTTATCAATCGACCTCACACTTGCTAACCAACAACGTTTACTTACTACTGACTGCTCTATTTCTTTTTCACGGGAATAGTGAGACCAACGTTCTGTTGTTCTAATTACAATAAAACAAAAACACTAGCGGTTGAATCGTAATAGCAACAATTAAATTTTGTTATTCTGCTGCATTGTTGAAAGGTTTAACAATTTTATATTAATTTAATAATTAATAAAATTATTTTAGATTTAAAATTATATATAATTTTATTATATTTATATTTTATTTTAATTGACGTATAATATATATTTATAAAAAATTGTAACGGAAAATAAAACGTCAAAAAATTAATAAATAGTTTAATAAAAATTTAGTATGTAGTTTTTATTAAATAATTTATTAATTTTTTGACTCCGTTACAATTTTTTATTAATTTTATTATTTGCGGTTGCGTTTTGACGGGATAGTGTGACTCGTTGAAATCATCCGGTGAAAACGTACCGGATTCACCGGTGCGTTTTTAACGCATAGTGTGACACCAGACTTATAGTTACTGTAGAGCAAAGATAATTGTTCCTTTAACTTTCTCGTTAATAATTATATCAAATAATACTAGATTTATTGTTTTGAAATGACATTTGTTTTTTTGGAAATGAAAGAAGCATAGATGAATGCAAAATATGCATTTTATTAAATTTGGTATTAATGTTTGTGTTTTTGTTTTTTACAAATAAGACATCAAATTTTTTAATAAGGTTATAAAACCTATTTTGTTCAATTTGTGTTATAGGCTTAAAAATGTGTACTACGCGTGTTTCTATTCTTTGTTTCTTAATTTTTAAATCTATTGATACTGTTTTATGATCCTCTAGATCTGGATCTATCAGAAACAATTTATTATTGATTAAAATATTGTCTGTGCAATTGTTTTTGCTTGTATTTTTGGTTATAGTTACCGACAATCCATAAATATTAATAATTTTGTTAAATCTTAAAATAATCGTATCATTACTGTTAAAATAAATATTAAAATCACCTAAAATTACAACTTTAAAATTAATTAAATTTATTCTAGATAGAAAAAAAACCTCTAAAAACATATTAAAATCTGACTTAGGTAGTAAATTGTTACTATAATAACATTTAATTCAGGTAATTGTACTGATGCAATTTTTCAAGTTTTTTCACAAGAAAATTTAACTATTTCACTTTTATTTATAAATTTAATTTTTTTTTTTAAATATTATTGCACTACCATGCAATCAGTAGAGCGGGAGTAATGTGAAGCAAGTACATATTTACCCAAAGTTAAATGTTTATCAACTTTATTCTCAAGTAGCCAATGCTCAGTGAAGCATAATATATTGTAATAGTTGCCTATTTCATTTAAATTCATTTTGATTATAATTGACGATCCTTGTAATTTTTCTTTGTTTTTATTATATATATGCTAATTTTAATTCTCTCCGCCCAGTTCTCTGGATTTATCAGTATACTGTTTTTTTTTTTAAATCCGCACTAATTTTATAACTCAAGTACAATGATTTAGTTTGAACTTGATTAAATTGCTTGTGATTTATAATATTAGAAAGATGGTTTATTATCATGTCATCTGTTACATTTGAATTATTACTATATAAATCTAGTAGATTCCGATTATTATCTTAAACATTCATTTGCTGATCAACAGAGTGTTTGTACGTTACGAAATTCAAGGCATTGGTTATAATATAATAGCATATTTTTTAAACTAAATCTTTTCGATAAGACTACGTTTGTAGTTGGCATATACCGTTCTTCAAATAAGACAACTCTAAACTTTTTTGATGATCTTTTTGATAGTTTTGACAAGCTTCTTAAGGTAATCATAGACATGCTGAAATAATTTTATTAGGAGATTTTAATGTACATAATACTGAATGGTTAAGCCACTCATCTTCTACAACACTATCCGGACAAAAAGCTATAATTTTTGCTGCTTCTCGTAATTGTACTCAACTTATTCGGCAAATCACATATTTTTCATGTGATGGACCAAAATTATTAGATTTGTATTTTTTAACTATTCCAAAGATTACAACGACTACTTTTGAAGCTGCTATAGAAAATTCTGATCACTCACGTATTACTTCTGTTGTTAAAACTTTTTTTCCTATTACTACTAAACCTAAACCGCGCTTTATCTATTATTATTTTAAGATAAACATAATAGAAATGAAAGAATATTTTAATAAATTTGATTTCGAAACTCTAATGATCCACATATTACAGCAGAAAATTTTACAAAAACTGTTCAAAATGTCATCAACAAATTTTTTCCGTTTTCTGTTGTTAAACCAAAACAAAAATACTTGTTTTTAATTCAGACAAAACAGACAGTAATGGTTCCAAACAGACTAAACAGGATTATAGGTTATCTTGTAATTATTGTGACAATCTAATACAATCTAAAAAAGAGAATTTACAGGAACAATGCTTATCAAACTTTTGTTTTCTACGAATAACAAAAAAATGTATACAACAATAAATTCACTGCAAGGCAATACAATACCCTTTCTTCAAAATGATCAAAACAATCTAGTTACTAATCTAAAAGAAAAACAGGTATTTTTTCAAACCAATTTGCATATAACTTTACTATTATAAATTCCATTGCTGTACATACAATGCCGGCTAGTGGAAAAATTATGGCTGCAATTTATTTTAGGTAACAGGTTGTGAAAAGATATTTTTTTTAAATTAAATACCAAAAAGGCATCAAGTCACCTATTATTCTTAAAACATTTGCAAAATTAGCTTCCATTTTGACTAAAATATTTATAATAATACAAAAATGTTACACTCTTAAATTGTTGAAAAATTGCAATTGTTCAACCTATACCTAAAAGGAAGACAAGTCTGATTTTTCAAATTAAACTAAACAAACCAACATTAATGCCCCCCGTTTTATAAAACTTTGTTTTTTTTTTATATCATTAGGTTTATTTAGGTTTCTGGTTGGTGGTTTGTATGCATGTGTTAAGTACATTTTTCTATACACATTATTAATGGTTGCTATTTGCTAATAACGTTTGCTTTTGGTTAATTGGTAAGTTCTCTTTTAATTTAAAACACTAAACCGTCTCTTTCTTGTTGATTTCTGCAGTTATATATTGCGATATAGCCGTTTAGTTCAAAATATTTTATCTTGTTTTCTTTAAAGTTTTTTCTGCAAGTGCATTTATTTATCTATTTTTATTTCAAATGATTCTAGCACAGGGTTGGATGAAATACCAATGCATATAATAAAAAAAATGTATCAAACACATAGCTCGTCTCTTAAGTGATATAATAAATGCATCCATAGATACCAGTATATTTCCCGATCAACTTAAAATCGCAGTTTTAACACTAATTTATAAAAAGGTCAACCACAATCAACATGAAAATTACAGTCTACTAAATTTATTTTGATGATATAGATAGATATTTGAAAGAGTCATTTATGAAAAACTAGTTGATTTAAAAAAAAAAAAATACATAAACACAACGTAAAACACCCACATGACTATACAACAGCACTCTCTAAACCATTAACATTAAGTAAAGAAATTCCACAAGGTAACATTCTAGGTCCATTACTTTTTATTATATTTATTAATGATGTTTCTAATCATTTACCACTAAACTGCAGAGTTAAACTATGCAGACAATACCAATCTTTTAATTGAGAGCGACACTTTCATGGATGTAATAAATACGGGTAATACCAGTATGCGTTATATAGAATCTTGGATTCATGAAAACTGTTTAATTTTAAACATTGCAAAAACAGCATGCGTTCTTTATAAGACAAATCAAGGTCTTGATACTCCACAGTCGAAAACACTCAACACCAATAAATACGACTTTACAGATAATGTAAAAATTTTGAATGTTATCCTGGATGACACGCTCAGATTTTTGCAACACATAAATTATGTATGCAACAAAGTAAGCAAATTTAGAAAATATTGAGTCGCATCTGAGGTATGGACTTATTGTTTGAGGAGGCTCAGTAAATGTAGGAAAAGTGTTCATAAATAAAAAAAATTAATAAGAATTTTGTTCAAGTTGAAATATAATGGTATTTGCAGAGGTATCTTCAAACAAGCAAACATATTAACAATTTATGGTGTTTTTATATACGAATGGATAAAGTTTTTGTGAAAAGACAGTCATTATTTTGATGAAGTATTTTATTCTACGAGTTATAAAACTAGACGTAGCAAGCTATTCAATATACCACATCACAGGTTAAATAACTACAAAACCGGATGTTTTTATTAATGCATAAAAATATATAACCACCTTCCCGTAGCCATAAAAAACATTACCAACTACAACAAAATTAAACAAACAATGTATAATGTACTATGTGAAATTGAACCATACTGCATGGCTGATTACTTTAATTACAGTTTTTTGTAGACAAGTTTTAACAAGTTACTTTTAGTGTAGTTAGTTTTTGATACGTGTTTTATTTAACTAACCATATTAAAGAATTATATTCAAATGTCAAATAAACGCCAAATTTTAACAACAAAACAACAAACAAATATTATGCATCAAACTTATAGCTTAAATTTTCAAAAAAAGTTGAGTTTTTAATTTGAAAAACTTGTTCTCAATATGAAAGTATAAATATATTAAAACTGATTGCAAAACATTTAACGTTAAACAAAATGTTCATAATAAGACACAAAGCCTTTACAGAGTCTAAATTTTGTTGTATTTTTTTTTCATCTGCAAGTAATAAGAAGAACTGTTTTAAAACAAAAATCTGCATGTGCATAATATTATGTCTATATTTCAAAAAAGTTGGTCATAAATTAAAAGAATGTTAGCATAAAAACAAGAAGAAAACAAACGAGTAAGTAAAAGTACTGCATTTATTAGCATTAAATGGGGAAAAAGTAGGAAATAAGCAATGGTATTTTAATAGTGGAGCACACATGAGTAAAGAATCCAAATTCATGTAAAAAGTAAAAAAATCAAAGATAGGAGAGAATCATATCCATAGGTATTGAAAAAATTAAAGTACAATTATTTAACAATAGAAAATGGATTTTAGTTAAATAATTTGTTATATGTACTTAAATTAAAATTCAGTTTGTATTTTGCAGCTTTAGACAAAAGATATAAATTAAAATCAAATGATGAAACAAATAAGTTAAAAAAAAATAGACAAGTCAGTGTAATAGAAATTTATGTTGCTACCACCAGTCAAAATAATAAACTACAATTATAGCATAAAACCACATCAAAATATAAAACAAATAAAAGGTATTTTCAAAAAACATGATAAGACAAAACAAGACAAGACAAGAATTTAAAGAAAAGAAAATTTCTTTTGTAAAAGTTTGTACAAAAAAAACGGCATAGATTACCGTTTAGTATACACTTTTTTAAAACTACAAAAACATGTGAAATAGTATATGTGATCCTATGAAAATAGAGTCGATTGGAGGATGAATATTCACACTATAAGACAGTATATTTTTTGAAAAATAAATTTGAGGTAGTAGACAAAATACAAATTTATCTAAATCTTGTATAAAATAAAATTGATATTACTGTAAAGATATTGAAAACTATTATATACTTCAGAGCAGATTGGTAAAACAAAACTTCCTGTTCTAAGAACTATAGTTAAAGCTTCAAGAACAATGATGAAAGCAAAACATTTGTATAAACAATTTTGGGCTAATGCAGTTAACACTGCAGTATACGTAATCAACAGAACAATTACAAGTTTAGTTAAAGAAAAAAAAAATTGTTTGACTTATAGTACATATAGAACAATAAAGTAAATTTTAAAAGTTTTGAATTATTTAACCGAACAGAAGAAGTATTTGTGCAATATTCGCAAAAGAAAAACACAAAAAATAAGATCTAAAAAATAAAAAAAAAAGTTGTGGACTGTGCTCAAAGTTAAATTGCATTTAGAATGTATTATTTTAGCAAAGACAAAATTAAGTGTGCCCGAGACGTCATTTTTTTGTTTTGATGGTGAAAGGAAAATAAAAAAAACAAACACACTAATTAGAATAATTAATTATAATTCAGATACAGAGTTATAAAAAATTGACTAAAGAAAAAAAACTTGAAAGAAGAAGAGTCCAAGAAACGCAACTAGAGAATGAACCTGTAGAATAACTATCTGAGGTACAAGCAAAACAGCTAAACGATAGACGTGTACATAAGGACCGCAACAATCTTAGAAAATTAAGTAAATTAGATAATGTTAAATGGGCCTTGTTGGCATTACAAATGAGAAAGAACCTATAAGATACTAAAAAGCTATGATAGGTAAAGAAAGAACTTGCTGAATAGAAGTTATATATGTTGAAATGAAAGTTCTAAAAGAAAATAATGCATGAACAAAAGTAAATTAACCAACAATTTCTTGACTTTGCAAACATAATTATTAGTAGCAAAATTATCTGCTTTTAGAATTCTATTAGCCATTGGTAAGCAGTAGAAACTGCCTATTTATTAAATAGACTTTACGCATTTCTATATGGAGTTACCAGAAAGAATAGAAACCCTAATAAAATATGTAAATTCAATAAATCTATTTATGTCTTGAAAAAATTGCAAAGAAATTAGATTGAAAGCTTTATTGTGCTTATAAAAAAGACGGGATTTTAAGATCCAAAAATGATTTTAGTTAAATTGGTTGTATTATACTAATATATAATAGTATGATTAATATTTTACTTCTTATTTGATTTGTTTACCTTTTATTATAAATATTATAGCTTTAACTATTGCAGTTAAAGGAGCTTGGTTAGGTTTATTATTAAAGTTTACTTTAAGAGATTTCTTTAAAGTATTTAAAATTAAGATTATTTACCGATATGAGCTTTTGAAGATTTGGCTATACTTGAATTCAAAGAAAATGAAAAACTGTAAACCTGTTTTTACTTTTATAAAAGCAAACTTTAAGTTTAAAAAGAGTGAAACTAACAAAAACAATAAATTGGAGAATATGTGTAGACAGGTAATAGGATGTCTAATGTATGCTGTAGGTTTGAGACTTGACTTATAATTACCAGTGTCTATATTAACCGTCATCAAAGCTGTGCAAACATAGTTTTGTGAAAACCATTACAAAAAATGTTACATTGTTTTACAGGAATACTAGAACTAAATGTTATGTATAAATGTTAAAGTGGTGCAAACTTGTTGCATGGATATGTTTAGATTGAGGAAGAGATATCAATCATAGAAAATTTACATACTAATACATTTTTAAAGTCTACAGTTGTAGTGTAGCAAAGGTTTTAAAAAAACAATTTACAGTAGCATTGACTTCAAAAAAAGCAAAATATATAGCTTTAAGTTAATTTGCTAGTGAAGTGTGCTGAATTCAAAACATATTGAAAGATTTTAAATTGGCAGAAGAAAATTCTTCAATAAACTATGAATATAATCAGGTTGCAATAGATTGCTAAAAATCCTGAAAATCACATACGTTCTAAACCTTTTTGATTGGTAACTCAAAGTACAAATTAACTTAAAACTTGTGACATTGCCTGTTTTATTTTATAGTGCACACATAGCATGCGGTGTACACTTTTTATAAACTTAGTTTTCTTTGGTCAAAAATACAACACCAAGGTAGAGTAATTAATGATACTGTGATGCTAATGATAATTAAAATTTTAAATAGTCCAGTCTAGTTTTGTACTTATTAACTTCTATGACAGTAAATTATGCTTTACATAAATAAGTAGTTGGGAGTTTCAAAGGTTTTCTAGATAGTTTTGCTCAAAATATACGGTTTTGGAAAAAACCTTACACAATTTTGTTATTTTTTTTTTTAGTTTGATTATAATCTACTAAAAAGTACAGAATTTGATCATAAATTATTAAAATATTTTCAAAACAAAACAAAACCTGGCAAAAAAACTGTTGAAAATGTAAAAATAAGTGTCAAAAATAACAAAATTCGGTTATGAAATATCAAAATACTGTCGGAAAATAGATCGTCAAGAAAAGTAAAATCTGGTTGTAAAAATCAAATATTGTCAACAAGCTGCAACAAAATTGGCAATAAACTGTTTAAAAATACAAAAAAATATATAAAATGATAAACATAGCCAAATTTGGTCATAAAATATCAAAATATTGTGAAAATGTACTAAAATCTGGTCATAAAATTGAGGAGCAAAAGTGGGGCTAAGTGTCAAAATTGTTAAACAGAGAAACTGAAACAAAAAACCTCCACCTAGCAAAACAAAAGACTTTTTATTTTGAAATAATTACTTATCAGCCTGATTGTTTACCGAATTTGAAGTCCTGATACTTTACCGTCTGATAGAATATAGTCAATGGCACATAAAACCCATCTTTAAGAAATATTTCATGTTTTAGCAAATTGGCACTTAGCACCTTTGTTACTTCTGCTTTTTAATTGTTAAAAAATGTAAAATTAGCATTGAAACATCAAAATATTGTTAGAAAGCAACAACATTCGGCTATAAACTGTTGAAAAATGTAAAGTTTTATTTAGAAATAACAAAGCATCAAAATATTGCCAAAAACCGTCAAAATTTAGTCTTGAACTGTTAAAAATGCTCTTAGATCAAATTAAAATCCGGCCAAAAACGGTTTAAAAGTGCAAAATTTTATTCATAAAATGTCAAATATAGCAAAAGGCGGCTTTTAAACATCAAAATATTGTATTTGGTCATAAACTGTTTAAAAATGTAATTTCTACTATGAAAATGTGCAAAGTTCTAGTTACAAATAATCAAAATCCGTTTCGGCCAAAAATTAATAGTTAAATGCAAAATTTTATTAATAAGAAGTTAAAAATAGCAAAATCGGGTTTTGAAAATTTAATATAATGTCAAATTGCACTAAAATTTAGCTATAAACTAATAGAAATTGTAAAAAATGCAATTTTTTCTTGCTTATGTTTACTTATTACAGTAAGGTTTTGACTTTGCATTTCTGTGTTTAACTAATTTAAGTAAATATTACTCAAATATGCCAATTTGGTCATCCACTTGTTGTCATTTAAGTGATCAGCACTTTTGTGTTTAACTTGCAAATTGCTAATAAATAGTAGTAGATAAGACAATACTATTGAGTGACATTCTTATCAATTAAAATTATATTATCAAAGAAATTAAAAAATGTGATGGAAAATAAAATTTTATTTTTTTAGTTAATCAGGTTGCGACTTAAGGTTAAAATTACTGATGTAGATATAAAATATTATTTTTCTCGAGAAAAAATTAGTAATGGTATAAACTATTTATTACATACATACATACATACATACATACATACATACAGTGTGCTTTACTCAATTACACGGTAGAGCGCGTGAAACAAATATCAGCGCAATATCTGCTGTACGTAGTATAGTGTGTATATTAACCGCATTCACCCACGATATTGCATATTTGTCGGACTATGCATGAAATGATTGATACTTTGATTATCGTATGTGTAAATTGCGTGCATTTCGTTCCCGCAATCAGTCGTGGAAATGATGACTTTAGTCTATCAGTTCATTTATTGCTTCATTTTCTGTCTTATCATACGGTTGTGCTCTTAAAATTATATTTCTTGAAATTTGATTTCAATTTATTAAATTTAGATATGTATAGACGGTTAATAATATAATCCAATATCAACGTGGATTGTGTAATGAATCTTGAACAACATGAACATAACTTAATCACAAATAATTAATTTGATTTGATTTGATTAATAAAGATTTAAAACACATTTTTATTTTATATAGTTTTTGGTTTGTATATGACATTAATATTTATGAGTAGAAGTTATGCTCAAAATTTAATAAACAATTTATTTACAAAATAAAAATTTGTTCTACATACACATACATGAAATAATTATTACATAATAGATATAATTACTACAAAATACGAAATATGTACATAATTAAATCACCATAATTATACAATGAATATGTGGATTCACATAATCAATATGTGGATTCACATAATCAAATATTGATTACATGTAATTACATTGTCTATGTATGTAGCATTATGTATTATTAATTGAGGCTAAAGTGCAATAGAATCCGATTTTCTTTTGGCATTAAAAGCTAAACAAATATTAAAATTAAAAACCATTTTTTCAGATTTTTAAAAGAAAGTATTGAATATGTCGCTGCACTCAAAATGGAGTTTTTAAAAATATGTTGTATTATACATAAAACTATTTTTAAAAAGGTTTTACTTTAGAACTAGTGCATCGATATGTTCATATAAACATATTTGATAATAATTATTTACTGAATTAAGTTTTAAAGTATTTTGCATATATTTTGAATTATTGTCTATAAAAAAATAATAATTTGATTTTTAATTATTAAGTTTGGGCTAGCTCTAACACTTTATATTTTCAGTTCTAGCTTATACATTTTAAACAATAATGGCATTATGTGCAGCCAAAAGTCTTGTATCAATAAGAAAGTCACAAAAAGTTTATTAATTTCAAAAATCAATTGTTTTAATTTAAAAATTATAAACGAGTACAATTTATTAACGTAAAAAAGTAATAAACAAGCAATCTGATCAAATTTAGTAAAGGTTAATTTTACTTTTTGTAGTGCTGAAAAAGATAGATTTGTTTACTAAAACATTTATGTTTAAATAATTACTAATTATACAGGGTGTTAGGTAAACATGCGGCAAAAAATTAAAAGGTTATTCTTTGGTCTATTTTTCGAATATTTTGCCCTATGATGATTTTTAAAAAACCTTTTTAATTCAAAAATACACTGTGAACAAAATTTGCGACAACCATATTCGATATTTTTTGAAATCATTAATGTAAATAAAAGTATAGCGTACTAATGAATATATCAAGTACAAAAAAATTATGAGTTTATCAAGTACAAAAAATTGTTAAAGATAACTTGGAGCGGCTGATTTGTCTACTAATGTACAAGTGGATTTTATTTGAATACGTCTCATCATTGATCATCATGTAACGGTTGCAGTTGTTTAAATTGAGTGACGTTTGGCTGTTTGTCTTTAATAGTTAGTGAGTTCCTCTACCAAGAATCACTATACAAACGCCGAGATGACTGACATGCATTTTATGTATGGACTTGCTGATGGCAATTCATTACAAGCTAGACGATAATATTACCGACCAAAAAATCTTTAAAAACATTAATTGACGTTTTCGTGAAACAGGCACATTGAAACAAAATAGAGGGCTAGGAAAATCAATGACAGTAACAACTGGAACAGAATGTAGAATGCTTTTAATGTAAGTCATTGGACAGCTTGAAATTTTTTTAAGGACAATTTGTTGAAAGTTCCGTTAAATGCTGGCGCCAAATTGTTGCCGGTAGTAATTAAAAACACTTCGCTATGTAAAAACTTTAAAACTTTACTAAAAAACCTTTTGTTGCAACATTCATTTTATTAAGTTGACAAATTTGTTAGTTTTTGTCAAACACAGTGATAGTGTTAGATTCATCACGAGTGATTTTTAAATATTTTAACTGTTTTTGTATCGATTTATGATTTGTGATTTAAGAAATGTGATTTACTGTTATTCATTTATTGTTTTAGTTGTATGATTTATGATTTATGGTTTATGATTTATGATTTATGATTTATGATTTATGATTTATGATTTATGATTTATGATTTATGATTTATGATTTATGATTTATGATTTATGATTTATGATTTATGATTTATGATTTATGATTTATGATTTATGATTTATGATTTATGATTTATGACTTATGACTTATGACTTATGACTTATGACTTATGACTTATGAGTTATGAGTTATGAGTTATGATTTATGATTTATGATTTATGATTTATGATTTATGATTTATGATTTATGATTTATGATTTATGATTTATGATTTATGATTTATGATTTATGATTTATGATTTATGATTTATGATTTATGATTTATGATTTATGATTTATGATTTATGATTTATGATTTATGATTTATGATTTATGATTTATGATTTATGATTTATGATTTATGATTTATGATTTATGATTTATGATTTATGATTTATGATTTATGATTTATGATTTATGATTTATGATTTATGATTTATGATTTATGATTTATGATTTATGATTTATGATTTATGATTTATGATTTATGATTTATGATTTATGATTTATGATTTATGATTTATGATTTATGATTTATGATTTATGATTTATGATTTATGATTTATGATTTATGATTTATGATTTATGATTTATGATTTATGATTTATGATTTATGATTTATGATTTATGATTTATGATTTATGATTTATGATTTATGATTTATGATTTATGATTTATGATTTATGATTTATGATTTATGATTTATCTATCTATCTATCTATCTATACTACATCCAGCGTGTTCAGGCACTACTACCTGCTTTTCTTTACGTATTGCGTTATATCAATGGCTTTTGCAAACATTAGTTCTAATTCCTAACTCATATTCTTTTCACCAGTTTCTCAAAAAATGCAATAATAAATTTTTATAACAATCATGTGTGGGCAGATGGAAATCCACATCAGGTATGTGAAGATTGTTTTTAACATCAGTTCTCCTTGAATGTTTGAGTTGGAATTGTGGGCGACTGACTAATTGGACCAGTATTTCTACCAGTAAGACTTGCTGGAGAGGTGTTTTGTAACTTTTTGGAACACATGCTACTTCAGTTTCTGAATGATGTACCTTTGGCAACAAATATTGCAATGTGGTTTATGCACGGTGGTTTGATTGCTCGTGATTATTTAACAGCAACATAAGGAGATTGCTGGATTGGTCGAGGTGGGCCACACGCATGGCTTGCTCGATCTCCAGACTTAAACCTCTTGGATTATTTATTAAACTATCTGAAATTATTAGTTTACGCTACTACAATGGAGAATTTGGACAATTTGCAAAATCGGATAATTGCTAGGAGCAACACATTTAAAAACAACCCTGGTGTGCTTGAAAGTTTTTGGCACTCAATGACAAGAAGATTGAATGCTTGTATCCAGGCTGGAAGAAATTATTTCGAACATTTCTTGTAAATTCATACTTTTTGATAATAGTAGTAACTTTTGCAAATTTTGTACACCCTGTAGCTTCAAAACAAAGGGGTTTTTCAAAAATTATCATAGGTCAAAATATTCTTAGAATAGGCTAAAGAATAATCCCTTGAATTTTTGCCGCATATTTATCTAACACCTTGTATATTGCTTTCTTTAAAGTAGTTCAAAGCCGTTTTGGTTTTCCTTAATAAAAACATTCTGAGTTAATTTTGTTATTACAATATTTTTTTTTAATAAGCAATTATAAAACATAATGAAATTAAGTGTTATTTACCAAAAATTTATTTGCGTTCATTAGAACATTAGAATTAAATGTTCAGAATATGGCTATTAAGCCATATTCTGAACATTTATTACAGCGATGTTAATTAACATTTTGAACGTTGCTAGGTAATATTAAAAAAACTCGATACCTGATTGGTTAAAAATCAATTTCTACCGCGATGTTAGCTAACATCGATGTTAAAATATGTTCAGAATAGGCCCATTAGACGTGTTGATTATTCATACAGTATGTATAAGTAGTTTTTAGTATACGTACAGTATCTAAAAGTATCTTATTTTTAATTGTATAATCTTTAATTAAACTAATGTATTTTTATTTTTCTATGCGAGATTTGCTATGTGTGATTTAAAAACAGACTTTCGAATACGTTTTAATGGCAAAAACCAATTGAACAATTCTACTTGAGATTTAATAATTGATAAATATATTTCTACAAAAAACAATAACCAAACAACATTGAATGTTCAACTGCAATTGTACAAATAACCAGTTTTACATTTGTGGCAAACTTATTAACAAAAATTACTTGTTTTAGTTTTGCCAGTCAAGTATTAGAAGATAAAAGAAGCAATTTTAAGATCAGAATAAAAACGCAATTTTATTTTTGCATTAAGCTCAAAAAACTAACGCCCAGTTTCTCCAACGTCACTTGAGACGTTACTTGATCAAGCTCAGCTCAGAATCAAGCCCAGCTTATGTCGAGTTTGTGTTGCACCATGCATTTAGAAATGACGTCTTTGCTAGGATCCGGATAAATTTGGCAATGTCGCCAATATTCACAATGCTGTTTTCTAATTGGCCAAAAATATATATATATATATATATATATATATATATATATATATATATATATTAATGTCAGAAATTGTTACATTATGGTTATGTATGTGTCAAATAGTTATATTTTTAAAGAATACATTAATTAGAATATTTTGAAGCCAATTATACTGTAACTTATTAAATATTAAAATCAAAATTAATATGCTTTGCAGTCTATAAAGGCAAGCAGTAGTAAATAATTGTTTAAAGACTACAAAATAATATTGATGACAGTTGCAGAGCTTGAGCTCTCGAAAACGGCAACTATTATTTGAGCTCTGCTTGACGCGAATAAGGTGAGATTTTGCTTTGGTGCAACGGAACAAGCTTGGCTTTCAGCTTAAGGCCTAGCTTGAGGTTTCACGTGGCTCCAAATAAAAAAGTTTAAAGGTGTCAAATCACAAGATCTCGGTGGCCAATTGTAATTACATCTTCGAGAAATAACACGGTCAGGAAACTTTTCTTGTAAAATTGCGATTGTTTTGTTGTTTGTGTTGCACGAAGCGCCGTCTTGCTGAAAATAAACGTCGTCCACATCAATATTTTCTAATTCCATCCATTCACCGTAACAGTTGCACCAGCCTCATTTTCAAAAAAGTAGGGTCTAATTACACCGCCAGCGTAAAAACCGCACCAAATAATGACACGTTGAGGATGCAAAAACTTTTCAACAATCATTCTTGGAGTTTTTGAGCCTCAAATGCGACTATTCTGCTTATTATTGTAGCTAACTGATGATGATTTTTTGATGAAATTCCGTATTATATTGATGCGTTTGAAGGACCCAATTAGCAAAGATACGATGTTTATGGTGATCGACCGGCTTGAGTTCTTGTGTTAACTGAAATTTAAAAGCTATAAGACTTAAGTCTTTATGCAAAATACGGTTTAACGTCGTAACTTTTCTATAATTTAATGAAAGGTTTCTGGTTGGCTAAAGATTTTCAGAACATCTTAGAAGTTTTTGAATATAATTAAATTTTTGTAAAATATTTTAAAAGATTTCTAAAATTGGTCAAAAGTTTTTAGATTATTTTAGAAAGTTTTTATAACTTAATCAAATGTTTCTGAATGTTTTCTAAAAGTTTTAGCATTGATTTTGGGTTTTCAGAGTTATTTGGAATTTCTACAATTTGATAAAAGGCTTCTAGAGTCGGCGTACGGTTTTTTTACAAAGTTTAAAACTACCGGCGTAACTTTTTTAAACTATGTTCCTGTCTACCCATATAAGTGTATGTATCAAAAAATTGGTTATCTCACCTCTGCCTTATAATTTAATGACATCAGTCAGTCATTACGTCATGTGTTTTAGCTGTAGGAACACGGCAGTAACTTCAAATTTCTTTATGACACAGTTTGAATCCACCAGTTCAATTTTTCTAAACTGTGTTACAGATCTAATAACTTTAGTTTACCAAGAAATCTATAACAAGAAAAATAGGTGGGTTGCTGAATAATAATAATAATAATAATAATAATCACTTTATTCCAATAGATTTTTTACAGATATAGGAAGGGTCAACATATAAATAAAATAGAATCATAAATAAACATATTAAAAAAGCATATTAAAAAATAAATAAAATTAAACTAAGTCACAAAATACAGAATACAAAATACAAATTGCAAAATACATTAAACAAAATAAAAACACATGCATTTTATAAAAATAAAAAAAGCAACTATAGATCATCTGTTAAAAATTCATCAACTGTATAGTATGCTTTATTTAAAAGAAATGCTTATATTGCATTTTTAAAGCATAATTTTTTTAAATGGTTTATTGACGTTGGTAGTTTATTAAATAGAACAATTGCCATGTATTTAGGAGATTTCTCATAACGCGTTGTAGAATGTTTTGGAACTTCTAAAACATTACCATGTCGTGTATTATATTGGTGATATTGATTTAATGTTTTGAATTTGATAAATTATTTTTGGCATATATTAATATATCAAATATATAAACGCAAGGTAATGTCATTATTTTGTTTTTACGAAATAGTTCTTTACAATGAGCTAACGTTGTTTCATTACAAATATAACGAATTGCCCGTTTTTGCAATTTAAATAGGTTTTCTAAGTTTGAAGCAACTCCCCATGCTAAGATTCCATATTTAAGTAAAGAGTGAAACCTAGCAAAATAAAACATTTTAACGACGTTGGTCGGTACAATTTTTGATAGTTGTCTTATTACAAAACATAATGATAAAGCTTTCTTGCATAAATAATCGACATGTATGTCCCATTTACAATGTCTATCAAGTCTTATAAGTTGAAGAAGATTTTAACAAGCAGCAAAAATCATATTTTGTTGGCCGGATAGTGTTGTAGAAGATGAGTGACTTAACAATGCAATATTATGTATATTAAAATCTACTTACAACTTAATTTTAGTTTTTCTATGATTATTTTAAAAAAGTTTGTCAAAACTTTTATAAGATCTTTAAAAAAAATTTGGAGTTGCGTTATTTTAAAAACGCTATGCGTTTAATATCAAAATAGTCTCATCGGGAAGGTTTAGATTAAGAAATAGGCTTTATGTCCTGTGTTTGTTTGTGATAATAATTGGATACTACTTGATTAAAGCAACTTAAATATTTAATGTTCACTTAAGTTTTAGTTAAAAAGAAGATATGAGGATTACATTTTTACATTTTATGTTCACGATGCTGATAGACAGAATTTTTTTTTAACCATTAATATTAGTTAATTTGTCTTGTCAATGATTGGTTGACCAACTTTTGGCTTATAGAATAGACTAGGCTTCGTTTTGCCAATTAAATATTATAATAAACTATGTTTGACTTTGCTCTATGCATTAGTGTTACTTGCTCATCAATTCATGATAGAATGAGTTTGTTTTGTACTTATTAGATTTAGTCTAAGTATTTAATGAGATTCTTGCGTTAGTATATTTGATGACTTGTTTCAAATCTACGGCCTCTATCCGCACATCCAAATGAGAGGTTGTTTTGCGTGCAGACTTATTTGATCCAGAAAAGGTCAATATGTTATAGTATTGCGTATACTACTGAGTATTTTTTGTTTAAATAATAGGTTTTTATAAAATGCATACATTTTGAGTTTTATGCAAATTGCTAAACTTCAAATGAAAAACATTTTTCGTTTAAACAAACACAGTTATAACGGTGTGATGCTCAGTTATAGAGCGTTAGCGTAGCACGCTAACAGTCCGGAGTTTGATCTCTAAAATATGACTAAATAATAACTTGCACTTTATCTATCTGGGTAATTCGGAAGTCACCTAATAAGCCGTTAGTTGGTAAAACGCATAATAATAATTATTATTATTATTTTAACCAAACAAATAAAAAAAAATCAATCATTAAATCATTAAAAAACGTAAAAATATACGGGGTTTTATTTAAAAAAATTCAAAAATTCAAAACCAGTTTTAGAATTAAAAATGTAAATACAGGGTGTTATTATTTTTTAACTGATTTATATGAGTCAAAATCCATTTTAAATGGTTTTTGACTATTATAAAGGCAGGTACACACATATTTATTTTTATTTTTAGTATAGTTTCTATAATATATATATATATATATATATATATATATATATATATATATATATATATATATATATATATATATATATATATATATATAACCAACTTTATTTTTGTAAATGGCAATATATATTTTTTATTTTATTTTTTAAATCTTTATGATATTCCTAATATAACCATGAAAAATAATAATATACTTTTATAACAAATTTTGTTGATAAATTTGAAAAACGTAACATTTGTTTTTTATTTAAAATGATCGTAATTAAATAGTTGGCGTTGAAAATAAGCAATGTTTATTTTTTGGGTGTTTTTACGCTGTTATGCATACTATAGAAACAAAAAGTATTTAAAAAAAAATAATACATAATAATAATTTTTTAATTTTAAAAAGTTAATTTTTTTAGTTACTATATTATGCATAATAACATAAAAACACTCAAAAAAATTAACATTCGTTATTTTCAATGCCAACTGTTCAATTACGATCATATTAAATAAAAAACAAATAATATGTTTTTTAAATTTATTATAAAACTTTGTTATAAAAGTTAATTTTTATTTTACATGGTTGTATTAAGAATACCATAAAGATTCAAAAAATAAAGCAAAAAATGTATGTTGCTATTTAAAAATATAAAGTTGGTTACTAAAAATAAAAACAAATATATGTGTACCTGCTTTTATAATACTTAAAAAACCATTTAAAATGGTTTTTAAATCATATAAATCGGTTGAAAAATAACGGAGATATTCAACCGTACGTTTTTTGTCTAACACCTCTTTTTATCCGTTTGTTTAAAATAAATGTGTACGTTTGTAGAAAAATGTTTTTTATTTAAAGAAAAAAAAATTTTTAGTAAAAATAGATTTAATCTTAGAATAAAAAAATATAAAATAATTGATTTTATTATTGAAATTTTGTAAACTTTTTTATATCAAATATAACACCTTTTATTGGCTTACATTTTTTTATTCTAATATTAATTTTGTTTATGTAATAATATACAGGGTGTTTTATAAAAAAAAAATCTATAATAAAATACACCCTGTATATTTTTACATTTTATAATTTTAAGATTAATTCTAAATTTTTTTTATAAAAATCATTTTTTTAATTAAAATAAAATATCTTTAAACTGCTACCACTGAGCGGCTTGACAATGAACAACCTCTCAACAACTTTATGAAACAATTGACAAACTGTTATTGAAATGATTGTTTAATTATTTGTTTGTTATGTTATTTTTTATATCTTTTTGGTTAAAATTAATGTGTATGTTTGTGGGAAAATGTTCTTAATTTAAAGTTCAGCAGAATACTCAGAATTAGTCTTAAAATAAAAAAATGTTAAAATATACAGAGTATTTAATTAAAAAAAATAAGTTTACCAAATTTCGATAATAAAATGAACACATATTTAAACGATAGTTTGTTTAAAACTAAAAAAAACTTTTGTTTAAAATTTTTTTGAATTTTTTTACGGTTGGAGAATTTATTAAGGTATTTTTAACTAACTTTGTATATAAGCTATATTTGTAGCACGGAATAATCTGTTTTTAAAAAGACTTATTTATTAATAATGTTTATTAGATGTGGTTACTGTAATGCTAATTAACGACTAACTTAAAATTACGTTACAATGCAATTATATATGGTGCAATACAATCTGCACCTGCATAGAAGTTAAAAATTAATGCTGATGCTGAATTGACATGTATGCAGTTGCACATATTATATATTATATAGTAATGTAAATATATAAGGTAATTTGTTATATAACTCCTTCCTTCTTAGATCCTGGCATTGCCGGGTAGTTGAAGATTGTTGCTTTGGTCTAATGTTGGTTTTTGGTTTTAGCTAAGTAGTTTTCTTTTCTTTATCTATTTAGTTGCGATGTAACTAACAAAAGCGACAATTAAGACGTATAATATAGTTGTCCAATAACTGGGGGTAGTTAAGTCGGGTGATTTGTTTATTATTGGTACTTGGCTACATGATATGCACGTCTTGTAGGTTGAGTTTCTTTAATTCTATTTGAAATTGGGAGAAGTAGTTTCCTTTGTCAAGTTTTAGTTGTGGGTCGTTGACTATGAGTGGACTTCCAAATGTGGTATCTTGGTAGACCATCTTGCGATTCCTGAAGAATATTTTGCAATTTCCTTCTTTGATTAAATATATTTTGATAAGATGCCTTGTATCGGTTTTGCGGTCGCAGATAATTTGTGTCTTCTCTTCCTTTGGGAATACTACTAGATATTGGTTTATTTTGTATATTAATTCGATGATTGGAGTTGACGGTGAATTTGATATGTTCACATGCTTTGCTATTACTGTGGAGTATGATTTGACTTTCGCAATTTGTGTTATAATTTTTTATAAGTTTATCTAAACATTGATAATAATTTTTACGTTGGGTGCACAAACAACTTAGAGGAAAATCATGTTTTTATCTTTTAATGTTAACAATTATTTTGTATTTGGTATGATTGTGACGTACTCAGATTCATACTTGGTGGGGATAGGATTTAAATAGTATAATTAAAAAACTTTTTAATAGTTAATCAGGATTGAAATGAAGTAGTTAATCCTCATTGGATCAATTTTGCAATTTACTTTAACAACTGATTCAAAATTTAAAATATTTTCTATTTTTATGTCAAAAGAGGATTGTTCATTATAATGTACTGATATTTTCTGCAATTCTGCAAATAGATCATTTGTCTTAATAATGCTATGGTGTAAAGTTCCTAGTTTGCAGAACGTAATTGAATTTTCATGTAAAACATTCAGAATTATATTATAAAAGATAACAAGTTGGTTAATAATTTTCAAGGCCGAAAGGCAAGAAATAAACGTATTATTATTATTAACAAGTTGGTTGTATAACTAATAAGTTTTGGTGTTATATTTCTTCTTTTAATATTACATATAACTGTAATATTTTTGATTTAAGAATAAGTTCGTTGTGCTCAAAAGCACACAGAGTATCATTAAAAGTCTTTATGATTTGATTATTTAAACTGTATCTTAATTTTAGTTGTTTTTAAATATTGTTTTGGTTGGTTGTCAAATGATCTAAAATTGAATTTAATCTGGTTCTATCATTAGCATTTAAATTTCCAGTTATTGTTTTTACAATTATTTTTAGTCTATCAACTAGTCTTCTTTTGTTTCTGATATTATTTGCTGAATGGGTTTTTAAATTATTAATTTTTTCTTCAATTTTTACTTGAGAGTAATTCTCAATTTTATTGTAATTTTGAAAATCTCGGCTATAGTTTGAGTTATTTTGTATGACATGTAGTTGTTTATGTTGATAATTTATTTCTGCATATAATTGGTTTAGATTACAATAATGAACAAATGTGTGGTGGGTTTTCTGTAACTTAGCATATCCTAAGTTTATTGGTAGTACTCCTAGATTTTGAGTTATGTTTTTAATTTCAATACCATGCAATAATAAGACAAATCTAATCTTGAAAAAATTATCATGTTTAGATTTATTGATACAAATGTGTATTAAAATATTTAAATCTTTAAAAATATATTGAATTATGGGTTTCATCTTTTTATAGTTTAAGCGGTCTATACCACATCCTAGTTTAGGTATACCTAAGTTTGAAATGTTATTTGATATACAAAATTCTTTTAACGTTATTAGTGTCTTAAATAGATCTTTGTATGTAGGATTATCATAGTATTTCTTTTTAGTTAACAAATATATTATATAGTGAATGTACTTTTGGGTTTTGCGCTTTAAGTAATTTTATTTGTCCAAATTTGTTCTTAAATTCTTTGGCTATTCCAGCACCCATTTCTAAATCCTGAGTTACACAATGAGCTAGTGAGAAATTTGGTGGAGCCTAAAACAGACTATTGTTATTCTCTTTAATATTTTCATTAATAACTGATGTATGAGTTTTTATATAATTTAATTAAATGTTTATAATTTAATTCCGATTTTTTATAATCATTACTTTGTAATTTTTTTGATAAGTTGTAAATCTTGGTCTTCTCACATTGGAAAGATAGATTTTATCAACAGTGTTATGATGATTTGGTTCTATTCTTGCCGTTTTTAATTTAGGGTCTATTGACTAAATTATTTCTGATTTGAACTTATTCTTAGTTTTTGATAGTTTCTGTTTGTTTGAAACATATACTTTTTGTGGTATTTCGGGCAAGCTTCTACAAGTTTTATTTTGTTTACTTATTGATTTTTCTTTGTTTTCCAAAATCTTTTTATTGATTTCTTGGTACAATAATTTAATTTTTTTCTATGGGAGATTACATAATTATTTACAAAACAAGTTTCAATATCAATATTAAGAGGATTCTCTATATTAATACGACCAGAAATAATTTCAACAGGTTTTAGTTTTGTTAGCAAATGAATTAAATTATTGTACGCCAATAGTGCGTAGCATATTTTAACTTTGTTCAGTTATTTTTTATATAACTTTTGATTATTTAACAAACGAATGTGTTCTATTATAGTAGAATGAAATCGTTCCACTGTTCTATTTGAATCTGGATGTTAAGAAATTATAAAATGTAACTTAACCATTTGTAACTTTAATAATTCTTCAATTACTGAGTTTTTGAATTCCAAATGATTATTTGCTATAATCTGTTTGGATATGCTATGATGTGTAAAAAATTTAATTAATTTGTTTGCGATCTCAATGGCCTGATTTGAGTCTAATCTGTACATTTGTGTATATTTTGAAAAACAGTCAATTATTGTTAAAAAAAATTGTTTTTTTATTGATATGCCATCAATATGTACAATTTCAAATAGTTGTACAGGGGTTGGTGTTATATTGAATTTTAATTTTAAAGGATTTTTTTTGTATTTACACGTTAACAAATTTCACAGTTTTTGACATATGTTTGTATGGAAAGTGTCAGATTAGTCCAGTAGAAACACCGTTTTATATTTGCTTTGGTTTCATCAACACCGCGATGGTATGATTTGCCTTCATGATATGATTTTATTATATCAACAATCTGTTCTTCTGTTTCCACATCACTTAGCATTTTCTTGAATTTTATTAAATTAATTTTAGAGTTTTTAAAATTATTTTGAAGTACTTTACAAAACTTTTTGTAATTGTCATCATTTTCAAAAAATATGTGATTTTATTTAAGGGACTATATATTCTTTTAAAAACTTAATGACATCTTCTTCAAAAATTGATTTTGATAATTGTAGAATTATTTTAATTTTCTTATTGTTAAATAGATATACAAGTTTTGGTTTAGACGGGGCATAATAACTTGGTTTTTATTATTATTAACAGGTTGTTCAGTAATTTCAAATATATGATGTTTTCTACATTTGAGTGAATTGTATTATTGTCGTTACTGAAATCTCTAACATATAAATCTTGTATATTATGAAAATAATCTTCTACATCACCTAATTCTACTAGAAGAGATTCATTACTTTATGACATGATTTTAAAATCATTTATTTGATTTATTTCATCTTTAGCATTTATTTCAATACGCGATAAAGCGTCTGCATTTTTTTTTAAAAGACCCATTTTATAAACAGTTGCTTGATCATACTCAGCAAGTTTTAAACGCCACCTAATTAATTAGGAATTGGGTTCTTTTAAATTCATAAGCCACTGTGATGGTTTATAATTACATATAATAGTACATTTGTTACCGTAAAGGTATGACCTAAAGTATTTAACAGCGTACATTACGGCTAGAAGCTTTTTTTCAATAGTTGAATAATTCTTTTTGTATTATTCAAAGTTCTGCTGGCATATGCAACAGGTAAGTCTGAACCTATTTTACCTTGCGATAGCACAGCTCCGATTGCAACATTACTAGCGTCTGTTGTTACATTAAATCGATCTTCAAAGTTTGGATATTGAACTTAATGGTTTATTGATCAAAAATATTTTGCACAATTTAAAGCAGTTTTGATAATCTGGGTCATCTATATTTATGACGGCATTCTTTTTTAAGCACTTAGTTAGTGGTTTTGTTCACTTTGCAAAGTCTTTTATAAACTTTCGGCAATAACCGAGAATTCCTAAAAAGCCTTTTGTTTGCTTGGTCGTTTGGGTATAGGATATTTTTGTATTGCATTTATTTTACTAGGATCGGGTTTAACTCTATTAGGTGTAACAACATATCTTAAATATATATATAATAATGTTTATTCTCTTCATAATTAATACACAGTACATAAGGAGAAATGGCATAGTTCAAATTTCTTGAATTTTACAATTCTACTTGTTCTTCCACCATACCATAACTTATAACTAACTTAGTCTAAGTAAATTGCAAAATAACTACAATGTTAAACAAATTAAAAATATATAAATGTATTTAAAATAAAATAATAAATAAAATAAAATAAAAAAATAAAGTAAAATAAAAATAAATATGAAACTTCTTTTCGAATAAATTCTGACTTATCAATTTGATTTTTAAAGTTTGATTCTTTTAACCGATTAAACATTTTTTTTAAACGTTCTAGGTGTTCTTGTAGACTTGTACTAAAAACAATTATGTCATCAAGATATACAAGACATTTTTTGTTTTTAATACCACGCAATAAGTTTTCCATAACATGTTGAAACATGGCCAGGCTATTTTAGCATTCTGAGAATCTCATAGTAGCCATTCTCGGTGTTAAATGCCGTTTTGACAATGTCTTTTTCATCCATCTCAATCTGGTGAAAACCAGATGCGAGATCTAAAGTGGTAAAATAATAACATCGGCCAAGTTTATTGAGTAAATCTGTTATATTAGGTAACGCATAACAATCGCCAATACTCTTCTCATTCAATTTCCTGTAGTCAATGACTACTTTTCATTTACAAACGCCAGATGCATCTAATTTTTTGTGTACCACCCAAATTGGTGATGACCAAGAACTAAAAGAGGGCTTAATTATATTTTGATCTAACATCTTTTGTACTTGAGTTTGTATTTCTTTTCTATGGATTTCTGGATACCTATATGAGTTAGTGTATATGGGTATGCCATTCGCTGTTTTAATATCGTGTTTAATTTGATTAGTGAAGGTCAGTGTTTTATTTTCCACGTGAATTATATCTTCGTATACTTTGATTAATCCAAGAATTGCTTGTTTTTCTTTGCGATTCATGTGATCAGTGCAAATTTTATTTATGTCAAATTTATATTTTTCAAAGTATAAAGCATTAAAATTTGGGAAAAGATTCATATCGTATTCATCGATTGGATCTACATTATAGGGTTTTTAATTTTAACCGTTATATCGTAATATAAAGGGTTTACAATTGTACATATTGCTTTATATTTCCTTACATAAGTAGCACATTTAAGAATTTCTAATTTATTTACCTTGATATTATATGGTATTATAACTTCACCTTCTTTGACGTTTTTTATATCGACTTCAATGACTTGTTTAAACCTACTAGGTATTACTACACAATTCATATTCTGGAATTTGGAAACATCTCCGAATTTAAGTTTTATAGAATAATTTAGACCTACCAAAGTATTTTTATTAAAGTCAATAACACTTTTAACTTTCTTTAGGTTATCTAATAATAATAGAACTTCGAAGCTTGACTGAAAATCAAATAAATGATATTTTAAATTCAATGCTTCTTTACATTTAAGTAGCTTTACAAATGAAATTTATGTGCGGTATTTTTCTAGTGAAGCACCATGTGCACTGGCTACTTCAAAAGGGTCAACTTTTAGTTTATTTTTAAACTTTTTATTTACAATTATTGGTTTAATAAAAGACCGTGAACTTGCAGTATCAATTAAAAAATTTAACTTATACTGTGGGTCAATTACATATGGTAATTGACTAAAGTTATTTAACTCATTAATTCAAATTTTTATTTTTATAATTATTGTTGTAATTATTATTATAATTTTTATTCCAGCTCAAAGGTCCTGGTTTCGAGTTATTATAATTTATATTTTGTTTTACAACATTACTAGGTTTACTAGGTTAATAATTAAGCGGTTTAATTTTTTTTTATATTTACTTGCTGTTTTGTCAGCATATTAAGCGCAATATTTAAATCTGTGGGATTTTTTACCCTCATTTAAGGACCTATTGGGTCTCCTTTTAAAAATACTAAAGCATTATTTCTAAAAAATACTGCTAAATAATTGCGTTCAATATTATTTTGGCAATGATTTGTAATATACAAAATTTGCAGATTTAATAATTGTAAAAGTTTATTGTAGAAATCAAAAGGCGACTCATTGATGTTTTGTTTTAATATAGTAATTTTGTAATTTAGGCTAAAATGGTCCCGTTTATCTCCTTATAAACTTAATAGTTTGTTTTTTAAATCTAATCAATTTCCATATACAGTTGATGCTATGTTTATAGCAGCTGTTCCTTTAATTTTTGAAATTATATAAAATCAGTTCTGTCTGTCGCATTATAATATTTTGTGACAAGTTTTCGCTTATTTTTTTTTAAGCGAGTGAGAAGTTCTACTTCTGCATGGAATTCTGGTATTATAGAAAGATATTCAGATTTTAAAACTGGTAATGCCATTATGTTATAACATACTATAGTATTAGTTTGATTATTTAAACAAATAGGGGATCGTGATCGGGATCGATTTGAATTATTAGGATAATTTGAGTTTGAATCTGTTGTCTGAGTTTTCAGTTATAGCATTCATTAGCGAAATTGAAACTTCTAAATAATTTAAATTTTATACACTTACAGTAATATATTAATAATTTCTTTTGGAAGTGTCTCGATGTGGAACTCGTACGGCAGGGGAACTCGATACGTAGTGGTATGCTACTCAATGTTCGGGACGGCATCCAATGCGTAATATTATTTAGGAACACACTGATTAATTGATCAAACGAATAGAACGATATTCTTTCGTTTTATTATAAATCCGCACGACTGCTCCAGCTAAATTTATAGCACGGAATAATCCGTTTTTAAAAAGATTTATATAATAATAATGTTTATTAGATGTGGTTTCTGTAATGCTAATTAACGACTAACTTAAAATTACGTTACAATGGAATTATATATGGTGCAAAACAATTTGCACCTGCATAGAAGATAAGAATTATGCTGATGCTGCATTGGCATGTATGCTGTTGCACATATTATACAGGGAGTTTATAAATGAATGGGATTTTGTAATCACTTTAAATATGCCGTTTTTTTAAAATTGTTCACTATACTATTTGTTTTGACAGTTCAACTTTGACAGCTGTCAAGCAAGTAAGGTTATAAGAATGTATACAAATGAAGAGAATATTTTTATTATTGAATCCTACTTTAGGAATGGGCGGTTTGATAATGGGAAATGGCTCTATTCTATTCCGGATTGTGTTCGAAAGTTTACAACTGATAATTATAAACATGTAAACATATGAAAATTATTTTATTATTGAATTCTAAGATAGGCAACTTTATTTACGCATTTTTACTAGACACGAACAGTGTGCGTATAATAGGCAACATAGTATACACAAAAAATATGTTTACTGTGGTTGCACTCATGCCTTTGACCGTTTTAGCATTTTTAATTTGCGCTTCTTACATTTTACATATTCTATTGGCGACGTTGTTCTGAGATTGAACAATGCTAAAACGGGCAAAGGCATGAGTTTAACAACAGCCAACATAATTTTTGTGTATATTAAGTTGCCTATTATACACACACACACTATTCGTGTCTAGCTGTATGTAGAGCGGCACAAACGTACATTAGATAGTTACCTAATCCCAAACATTTATAATCACCCTGTATATTATATATTATATAGTAATGTAAATATATAGGGTAATTTGTTATATAACTTATATATTTTGTCTATAAAGACAATCAATTTACAAACGTCACGACGCTGTGCAGATATTTAACAATTATAGCAATACAAATTTGCTATTACAATTAACTTTTTTGTTCTAAGTGTTTTAACAATCAATGTACTATTTTTTTTACATTTGACATTGAATTACTTAACTCATATAACTGAAGTAGTCTAAAATATCATGCATTCTGCAATAAATATCTAATTTGAAACCATGGAAGTGTAAAAATTACGGTTTCTTATAAAATCAAATTTTATAGAAATGTATGTTGCTCAAAATTTCATTAAAATCAACCAGCGCAACAAATTGAAATCTCTGTAAAATTGCATTTGCATAATATATGGAATAGAGTATTATTTTATAAATGCATTTTAATATTATTTTGATGTAAGTTAAAATTATTAATCATTATCTTATCTGTACATACAAACATTCTAATAAAACAATTTTTTGGTCATAAACAAACATTTCATTTACATAAAATTAAATGTAATTGGATATTTTATAAATGATCTATTAGTTATGAGTATGGAAAGTAAATTTTATAAATAATTAAATTATAAACTAATTAATTATTTTGTTTGTCATTGTTACACATTTTCATATTAAAGTTACCTCAAAATGAAATGATTTGCATATTAATTAATTAATTTTAAATAAATTTCATATTGTTATAAATGATTAAAAAATATTAAATTGCATTATAATTAAATTATTATATAGTAGTCATTAAAAGTGAAAAAATACGTAGAACCTTAATTTTTTTGAAAGTTTCAGATAATATCCTAATTATTTACACTAAGAAATTATTTAAATTTTAACAAAAAATTATCATACAATAAATCAAAAACGGTCGTACAGTTAAATATTTAATTAATATAATATTACAGCATAAATACTTATTTAGTACTATCTAAGTCTGAGACAAAGTAGCTAACTTAAAAGAATTTACAGTTTATGTATTATAGATATTATAGAACATTATTTACAAAAATTTGAGCTTGGCATAATTACAATATCTATGTATCTCTTAGATAGTGTTATGAACGTGTCTGGTGCCGTTAACACATTATGAGTGACTTTGGTTTGTTGACAGCCATTGATTAAGAAGGACTGCAAAGAGTGGGACTTCTTCCTTTTTAATCAATAGCCAAACATAGCTTGACCGTAAAGTTTATTACTGGATACGAGAATACCATTAAATACCGTTTTTTCAAAACTATGGTATAACAAATAGTAGGTAGAAGTTATTGGTGGTGTAGCAAAACAAAAATGTCTAGTTTTTTAGCTGTTTAGTTCAAATTTTTGGAATATCAGCCTAAAATAATTATTAATGCATAGATAAGGTTGGTATTCTTATTACCACAATGTTAATATTTTTTAACTAATAAAATTCTTTGTTGTCCTTTTGCACAGTTGACAACGCTTTTAGCTTTAAAAGGTATTAGCAATGATGTTATCTTCTGCATAAAAATTATATAAGAAATTAAAATATTCCATAAGCTATACCTTATCAAACCTTTTAAAAATGTTAAAAGTTACTGCAAGATATATACTAGTCTTTATGTTTGTTGGATTTATTGTAATGGCGTAATAGCCAACCTTCCCCTGAGTATCTGAAATAAAATTATTTTGTTCCAAGAACTTAACAAAGTGGAAATTAGTTGTGTGTTGTCTCAATCAGCAGCTGACTACCACAAATTTAGTGCAATACGTGATAAGTGTAAGCAATTGTATTAGCCAATGTGTGTTATTCTGATTACATTAAGAAAGTAAAATATTTGATTAAATCTAATACTATAGCTTTTTGAGTACGTCAAATTTAAACATATCATTAATCAGACACCATTATCTTTTACAAATAGTGATTCTTAAATTGACACCACCAATGGAATTGTAAATTTCTTTGTTGATTTTTTTGGGTAGGTTTACAGGACGCCGCTGACGGCGTCTATGAGTTCACACAGCACATATTCTTCACCATTTATTCATACTTACATATATAAATTGCATCTTGTTTTAAAGATATCTGAAGTTCTCAACAAAGTGCATTAAAGCCCATTAACTAGGGCCTGATAAATTAACTTTTTTTTTAAACAAATATTTCTTGTTTTCTGCCGGCTTTTTTGGATTTCATTAAATTTCTCTGGTTATGGGTACTTTTATTACTTGCTAAAAACAAGCTTTTATCACTCAGATTCATAAATCTGATGGTAAAAATGATGTAACAAACTTTAGACCTAGGTATATCTATTTTATGAGTAATTCCAAAAGTTAATAACTTGTCAATTGACTACCATTTTGCAATCAGAAATTGCTCTTAATTAACACGGTTTTTGTGCTGGAAAATTAAAATCTTCTTATTTTTTGTTATATGAATCTTATATAACAGATGCGCTCAAAGACAGATTCCAGATTCCTGACTTTTCAAAAATTTTTGATACTGTTGGTCACAAGGTACTAATTATAAAACTACATTGTATTGGAGTTAATGTAACCTTGTTGTCAATGCGTTTTTCGTAATATTGATGCTATGTCGGGTGTTCTACAAGGATCACATCTTGGAACTCTCCTGTTCAATATTTTTATCAATGATTTGGTACGCAGTTTTTCTAATGCGTCTTGTTTATTGCTTGCTGACAATATAAAAATCTTTATTAAACTTCAGTTTTTGAATGATGTGCTACTTAATAAAGAAGTACAGATTTTTTTTAGTTGGTGCAAGGATAATAACGTACTACTTAATTTAAATAAGTGCAAAGTAATAACGTTTTTTTAGACGTCAGTCTATGGTGATGTATCATACATCACCATAGACTTTCTTATGAATGAAATGTTGTCAAGAGTTAACACTGTTTGTGTTATTAACTTTTAAGATTTGTTAAGTAAACTAACTAGTTTTGTGACAATTGTACTTTTATTATCTTTTACAACGCTTTAGTAGGCCCCATCTCGAGTGTATCAGTAAAAAAAAATTGAACGGATTCAAAAGAAGTTTGTTTGTTTTTTGTTGCTAGCAACTACACGGAACTGCTCTCTATATTTAACATGCCAGTCTTGAAAAAGGCAGTTTTAATTTTGACGTGACTAGTTTTTATAGTGCTTTGTGGGATTATTGATTGTTTTGACTTGTTCAGCTCAATTAGTATTCATGTCCCACTTTAAGTTTTACGCAATGACTATTTATTTTATATACCATATAAACGTACAGATTATGCGCAGCACTCTGCATCTACACGTATTTTGCGGCAAGCCAATGAAGTTAAAGTAGATTATTTCAAGGATTCTCTTAATACCTTGCAACGTGCACTTGTCACTCATACGTAACTTTTTTAATATTTAGTTTTATGTTGTACTATTATAAGTTTTATTTTTAATTTTAATATTAGTTGTTTTATGTTTCTAACTTGTATATATATATATACCTATTTTGTAATGGCTAAATAATGCAAATAGTGCTAATTGGTCTATAATTTAAAGAATCGGACTATTTAGGTATAGGTTGAACATTTGCAATTTTCCAACAAATTGGGAATGTTTATTTTTGTACGTTAAACTAAATATTTTATTCAAATTAGGAATTAATTTATTTGAAAATAATTTAAGAGTATTAGGTGGAATTTTATCTATTCCTGATGCTTTTGTTATATACGAGTTTTTTAAATATTTCTTTGTTTATTTTACTAACGCAGTACCACTTTATGATGACATATTTTCAATTCCACAAATAAATTTTATAACTACTACTATATTCCAAGTAATTTTGTTGAATCAAATCAAAAATGTATAGAAAAATAAAGATTACAAAGTGAATGCCATTATTTTTAAAAACACAATGTCTAATTTTCTTTTGCTATATCATTGAAACATAATATTGCGACAAAATATCTGCAAGGCAAAATTGTTGCTGTTTTTTAGTTTATATAGTAATGAGACATAAAGAGGTTTTGCATGAGAATATTATCACTAATGAAACAAAAACCTGCGTAATAAAAAATATAAATGATTTGATTTATATGTATATCTTCAAACAAAATAAACGATTTAGGTATAATTCATCATACAAAAAAATTCTTTAGCACTTTCTTTTACTCGAAAAAGTTGCATGATATAAAATTTAATATTAATTCTAATAAGATTCATAATGAATAGAAATTGTCAGGCTACAGGAAACTCGATGACATTGAAAAATATGCACGATCATGCTGCTTGCTTACTTGTAATTACATAGTTATTTTAGTTAAGTAATTAATACTGTGTTTTTTAATTACTTATAATAATGAACGTACATACGTACGTAAAAATAAATTTTATTTTTTTTCAATATTGTTGTATAAAATATATTTTAAATTATGTCAAGGTCTTGGTTTCTAAAAGGTTATAGTTGCTGCAGCAACAAAGATCATAATACTACAATAACATAATTTAGATGTACTATCTATATTTATATAACAGTTCACTTCCATTGTTACTGTTAGAGAGTATGATGCATTATTTCGTATTGTGATTATTACATCATTCATATAGCAATTATGTCAATACTAGTAAATTATTAATTTAATATTTAATAAATTAACATTATATTAACAAATATTATATAATTTATATAATAATTCAGGTATTAACTTATAAATAAAAGAGATGTAATTTATTTGGATAAACCCTATAATATTATATATATATATAAAATTAGCTTATGAATGAATAGTATTGTAATATTTTACTATACATACATATATATATATATATATATATATATATAAAGACCAAATGATTTATATTAAAATTATTGTAGAAAATTTACATTCTATTGCATTTTACAACTGTTTAATTAATTTGATATAAATATTTATTTAAGAATATAAACCAGCATATTTTAAAAATTAATTTTATATGTAGACTTATATTATGAGAATAATTTAAATATCACTAAAACTAAACGGTCCTTGTGTCTGCATTAATTTATAATCATTTTTTATAATATCGTGCTACATTATTCCTGATTTAACCCAAATTAATGCATGTTACTGTTTTAATTATACGTAATAAAAAATAAGCATAATTTGATTATAAAATATGAATATTTTTCAAACAAGGTTGGACACATTATTGATTTTTTAATTTTTGTGATTTATATGAGTGCGAATATATACTATAATCACTGTACTGAAATTGTACAGTGTGTCCCAAAATAATTGTCTCGTGATTTTTTCTATTTACCACCTGAAAATAGGAGCATCCAATAAAATATGAAGAAACAAACAGAAGAGGAGGACAGTAGCCGCAATAAAAGAGGAAGAGAAGTAATGAGACAAAGAGAATGAATGTCACAACAAAATGATGATGAAAATGGAGAAAATGATTAGAGAGTGCAGAGATTTAAACAATGAATGTGTAACCACAAAATTTAAAATTAAAAAAGCTTCCAATCAACTAGTGGCAGTTTTAGAAATATTAGAGTTTAAAGGAACTCAAAAAGAAGAACTAGATGCTACTAGATGTAAAGTAAGAATTAAATCGCAATACAGACGGAAATTAGCAAAGAAATGAAAAGATATAATTTTGTTAATAAACAAGAGATGATAGAAATTGCTACAATAACGTTTTTAATTCACATTTTATAATAAATAACAAAGAATGAAGAGAAATAGAAACAAATACGTAAGAATAGAATAAAAGAACCTATTGATGGAAAAAGTATCAGATACGGCAATTGTAATCAATATAGACAAAGTGAGAAAGAAATTGAGAAACTTAAAACAAGCAGAAAAAAATACCCATAATTAATTGAGGAATAAACGTAAAAATAATTAAAAAAATAAGAGAACAAAATTGGAAAAATCCAGATTAAACAAAAATTTGAAACAGGAGAAAGTGGACATAAAAATGTTAGACGCAGTAGAAAAAGTTTTAAACAAAGCAAAGCAGTTTAATATTGAGGTAATTGACATACCTCTACAGACAGGAATGATATCTGGAACTCGTACACATATAAAGATAACATTGGGCGTTCCGATACTACTGCAGTAACAGAAAAAGGAGGCCACAAACAGGAGCTATAGTGGTAAGCAAGATGGGGTCAACATACGCATACCTATTAAAACAGACAAAAGTTTAGATTAAAGGATCAATTTTTAAAGAGATACAAAAACAAGAAAAAGAGAGCTGTTACTAGTAACAAAAAAGTAAGAGACATAAAATAAAATAAAAAAGGTAAAAGACGGAATGTAGAGATTCAATGAAGAGCAAAGAATGATTCCACATGAGAAGTAGTTATAACTAAAGGTAAAAATCTGGAAACAAACAGGGATGAACTGCTTGAAGAATTTAGTGGTAGAGATGTCAACAAAAAAAAAAGTTTATATCTATGAGGAAAGAGTACAACGATATATAAACTCCTATAATTAGACCATACAAGGAGACAAAGGAAAAACTAATAAGAGAAGAAAGCATTGGGCTCATGAGATGCAGAACAAGAGAACAGAACAGCTAAAAAAAGTAAATTTTTAAAATGTTGGATGAAAGATCACATAGCGGTTGACTGCAAAAGAGAAAACAGGTTGCTACTATGCCTACAAGACGGAGAAAAAAGGCATCACATTTCCAACTTCAGTAATAGAAAATATTGTATAGAGTGTAACAGGTAACACAGAACAGAAAGAAGAAGGTGCCTGGTCATCAATAAAAAAAATGGAAATACCAAGAAAAAACGTAGAAAACAAGAATTTAGATAATTGGAAACAACACAAAAACGAAAACACAAACAAAAATGTATAACATCATTGATACAAATATAGGCAGAGAAAAAAGGGCGCACGACCTACCTTAGCAAGGATTAAGTGTAGAAATAAGGTAGTAAAATGGGGAAAACCAAATGAAGGAATAATGTAAGGGCCATATAAAAGGTAAGATAATATACAGAATGGAATATTATTAGGAGTAGATAAAAAAATAGAACAAGAATTAGAATAAGGGTCAAAATGTAACAGGAGAACATAAGTTCTTAAGGAGCGTCTGTAAATCTTACAATATGCAACCAAGGAGATAATCCAACATTTGTAAGAGGAAAATTCAAATCATACATTGACATTACTATAGCAACGTGGGAAACTGCTGGCGTAGTAGCGGGTTGGACCGGACAAGATAACAACGGAGATAGTAAAAGCAGAGTTACAAAGAAATGAGATAGAAATAACACAAATAATAAACAGATGTATGAAGAAAGAAACATTTTTGGTTTATTAGAAAAAATCAAACTTAGTGTTAATTGAGAAGAAAAGGGAAACGGGCAAATCAAAAGCGTATAGACCGATATGCCTGATCAACACAATAGCAATAATTATGGATTCACAAAGGAAAGATTAATTTTAATAACTATTGAAAAAGCAAAGAAACAAAGCAAAAGAAGCAAACAATGGAACACATAGAAAAAGATAACACTGTGTCATAATAGTGCTATAGGAAGCAATTATAAAAACAGCAAAAAAAAACTAACAAATAAAACTATCAAGATAATATGAATTTATTTTTAAAGAAAACAAACTGAGTGAATTGACTAAGCAATTTCCAAACTGTAGATACTCCATCTTGAAGTTGAAAGACAATGCAATTTTTAAAATGATCATAGTATATCTGGGAACCAGGGAACACAAAGAACTAACTTCAAATAGAGATTTTAGAATCTCTCTAGAAGTAAAAAACATATTTAAAACACCATAGAGGATACATCTAATGGAGCTACACAAAATGTTTATAAACAAAAAGGGTACGACAAGAAAAAAGTTAATGAAGATATAAAGAAACTAAGAAGATACCTAAGAGTAATGCAAATATCTGGGCTGAATAACGCAAAAATGAGAAAAAGGAGAGATGGATGTCAGTGTAGGAAGTAAGACACAAATATTTGGTATAGTATATGTGTTGCCGCAGCAAACAGTGTAATTTCCGCAACGCCGAAACTAGCTCACTTCAAACTAGTACCACATTAGTGAATAACAAAGTCAAATTGTCTTTGCAAATAACGTTTAACGCATTTATTTCTATATTTGGATAGATTTTTTGCTATTTTTAATTATTATTTGAATAAAAAACTCTGACTAAATATAGTTTAATTCTTTCTGAATGTACTGGTGAAAAATAAATTGATTATCAAATTGTATGTAGAAATAAGAATGACGCCAAACTAAATGTTTTCTCTACAATACTGGAAATCAAGGTAGCAGTTGGTATGCTTTTAAAGTAAAAAACTAAATAATAAACGATAATTATTTTACTTTGTTAGTGAATAGAGTTATATATTTGATATCTATTAACTGAATTGTTATTAGAAAATCTTATATTTGTAATATATTTACAATAAATTTGTTGACAAGAACAATACAACTTGTACGTAATGATCATAAGTATTTAATATCAAAACTTCAGAGTCTGTGCGTGTTGCATTTATTTAAACATATAGCACTTGTTGCAATAATTCTAGTATGCTCATTAATTAATAAATTACATTTAGAATATATTATTTCTATAAATTGTTTGTAATATCAGTTTATCAATAAATAAGTTTGTATTACTAGTAGGAAATTTATAAATTGTAAAATAGTTATTGTAGTAGATAAGCTTAATTTAAAACTACCACCAACGCATTAAAATGCAGAATTTTTTTAAAGCAATACAATGCCACTCTACCGTGCAAATCGATTTCTTGACATTAACCAGATACTAGATTGAAGTGGTTAATTTTTAATAAATTCATTTGTTCCGACATGACCAAATACTCAGTTAAACACCATATTTCTGTTGTTCTGATAGAACACATGTAGCATTGAATTTATCACAGAATGACCTTGTATTTTAATGCACAATATTATATGACAATTTTTTTTTTAATTTTTGCCAATTAATTTTTTTTTTACTGTTTTTTTAAAAGGTGTTTACACAAATCTCGGAAACTCTGGCGAAGATGATAGTTTAAATGATAAATAATGCTCCAAATACTTAAAAATTATTTGATTGCACAGTACAGTTTAATAAAACTATATTAAATAAAATTGTAAAAATAAGATACGTTTATAAAATCTAATAAAGTTTAAAAAATGGTCTTTTGGACGTATTTTAACAGCTACAAATAGTATAAGTTTTTATTTCTTTAAAAAATTATAGATTGCATTAAACAAAAAATTTAATATTAGCACTAAAAGATTTAGAAACTAAGATTTGCAATTATATTACGCTGAATAAATTGTGTTTACTTTTGTACTTAAAACAAAAGTAATTTTATGTTGCATTTACTACGGGTAACTACACTTTCTAATTTCTTTGCTAACTACTGAGAGACAATTGAATAGATTTACCACAAACTAATGCAGACGCGAGAAGGTTCTTACTAGTAATATGATAGACATCCTCAAATACATTATAAACTGCCGGGCCTGAAATATCAGTGACCAATGTTTTTTGTGATTGTAACTTAAACAACGTCAAATTTTAATGTTTTTTTTTTAAATTTCAAATGTAATATTTAGGAATTACTTGACATGTCATAACAATATAAAAATATCTTTGAGTTTCAACAAGTGAAACCTCAATTGCTAAAACTATCACATTTAAAACTTGATTTAAGCTGTCTGTGAACATTGACATATTTGCGGCTTGTAAGTCTGAGTAAACACAGAATTTGAAAGTTTATTCCATAAGTCAATAGTACGGTCAACAAAACTCTCTTAAACGTTTTAGACCTACATCTCTGAACTGTCAATAAATATTTGTTAGAATTCTTAGCAAGTCTTGTACTACAAAATGGTTATTTGGATGGCAATATGTTAGTCAATTTTGGATTGGCAATGCTTCAAATGACTTGTTTTTAAAAGAATTAATGTAGTTTTGTATTTTATTAATTTCTTTTTTAGATTGTATGTGCCCATTCCTGAACGTAGGCTTCTTTCTGTTTTCTTCATCTGTCTCTGTATGGGCCCTCGATAAAGCTATAATATAAATATAAAACATATACAAAAATGAGTCAATATAAAATACAAAAACAGACAAGATACTAATCAAGAGAGGAGTACGGCAAAATTCAAAATTATTCGCAGCTGCAATGGAGGAAATCTTTAAAGAACTAGACAAGGATTATATTTGAATTCTAATTGATGGAGTACACCTTAACCATCTAAGATTTGCAGACGATATTGGCCTCATCAGTTCAAATTCAGATGACTTACAAACAATGCTAGTACAATTACATCAAGCATAAAAAAAACATTGGTTTCGAAACAAATTTGAATAAAACCAAAGTAATGATTTTCAAAAACACATAACCATCGGAAATGATGTACTTGAAAACTTGACCGATTATGACTATCTCGGACACAACATAAACCTAAGTAAAAAGAACTAGTCCTGTAAAATACTTAGAAGAATAAAACTTTGTTGGACAATCTTTGGAAGGCACTAAAAATCTTTATAATCTTAAAAAGACTAGTATACGAATTGTGCGTTAGTACTACTAGTTCTTACCTACAGGACCAAGACCATGGCAAACAAATTTCAAACTACAGAACGAGCAATGTAGAGGGCTATGCTGGGGATTAGCATTAGGGATAAAATCAGAATCAAGAAAATTTAAAGAAAATCTCAGATAACGGATGTGATGACTTAAATAGCACAACTGAAATGAAGATGGGCCGGCCACGTGGCAAGGCAAGCCTAATCAAGGTGGACCAACAAAGTGACACAACGGCAATCAAGAAACAGTAAAAGAAGCGCTGTAAAAACAAAAAGAAGATGAAAACCCTAGACAGTAGTTTTGGATGAAGGAAAAATTTCTAAAGAACTAGACTGGAATCATATAGGAATCCCAATTGATGGAGTACACCTTAACCACCTAAGATTTGCAGACGATATCGTAACTAATTTTGACTATCTCAAACACAAAAAGTAAAGAAAATCTATTCTGTAAAATACGTAGAAGAATCAAACTCTGTTGGGCAGTCTTTGGAAAATTAGGTTTTATACTCAAGGCGCTGAAAATCTTTATAAACTTAAAAAGAAGAGTATACGAATTGTGCGTTAGTACTACTAGCTCTTATCTACGGGACTGAGACTATGGCAATAACAAGAAATACGGCAAACAGATTTCAAACTACAGAACGAGCAATAAAGAAGGCTATGTTTGGGATAAAATTAGAAACAAGAAAATCCAAAAAAAAAATCAGATAACGAATGTGATGATTCAAATAGCACAACTGAAATAAAGATGGGCCGGCCACGAGGCAAAACAAGATCAATCAAAGTGACACAATGGCAACTAAAATACAGTAAAAGACACAAGTTTTACATATGTATATGCAAAAGCTAAACAAAAGTGAAAAAATTGTTTACATCTGTTAACACGTTTGTTGCAAATTGGCATCTTGTATACTCATCAAAATTCTAATCTTTATTTTTAAATTGCAAGAAAATAGTTGCGATGCTCATATAATCTATAAAAAATTTTTTTTTATTTAAATTTTTGATAACTACCATTGGAGCCATGCGCTATACCTATGTGAGTCACTGTGAGCAACAACAACAAACTATTGAAAAAAATACGATACACGTAAATTAAAACTGAAACTTTATTTATGATTCAATTATTTTGGCTCATAAAAATTTTCCACGCATAGTCCAGGTTGGTCAGAGCAATTGGTGCAGTAAACTAATGTCCTGTTATTTTTTACTTTTCTTCAATTTTTTTTTATTAATATTATAAAATATTCTACTATATAAATAGTAGAATATTTTATTATTTATGAATAAATATGTTAAATATAAAAAATTTCTACAAAATAAAAGAAGAAAATATTAATTAATATTATAGTTAGGTTAAGTTATTAAAGTTTAAACTTTTAACAACCAACTTAGAGAGTATTACTTTAATTTGTATTAATATTTACTTCTAGTTACACAAATTTTACGGCATTTTGTCTGTCTAAACGTAGTTCGTCAGTAATATAATGTGTTAAATATTTTGTATGTATATAATGCGCTGTGGGAGTTGTATTAAAACATAATAAAACATTAAAACACCCTTTTCTCATTAAAATGTAATGTAGCCTGTGCTAATATTCATAATACATACGTTGTAATTATCCCTATGTTTATATATTAGTTTATTGTTGAACAAATTTGCATTATCTTGTTATGCATGTAATATTATGTAAATAAAATTGTAAATGATTATTAAATTAATAATTGATTAATTTTAATTAAAGATACATTTTCTATAATTAAAATCTGTTATCCACATAAACTTAATACATAACAATACATGTCTAATCAATACACCATAAAACATGAGATTTTTTTAAATAATAAAAACCATTAGTTCTGGAACTCGTTTATTTACTTTGGTCTAACAATTTTGTCAATTGAACTAACGAACTAAATAAAATTCTATTTATTTTTGGCATCTTATTTTATTTTACCTCTCAAAACATAAAAGTAATGTGAAGTGAGGACGATTGTGCAATTTTAACCTACAGTTGGAAGCTGGCAACGGTGGACCGCCCACGCTTAATGTATTTGTGTGTGTCGCACTTTACCGGTCTATTAAATTGCGAACATCTTCAACTTGCTGTCAACTGAGAGAGAACTCGAAATAGAAACGACAACGAAAAACTTGTTAGTGCGACACAACTACTACATCCCAATCTATTACGGCTTTGTGTGGAGTAGTATTCATTGTTATAGTATTACATTATATTTACTTTAAATAATGTAACAAAATAGTGATCTTTTTTAACTAATTTATAATTAGAAATTATACAATTTTATTGTTTTTTGTTTAAATATGTAATTGATAAGCTACTGGTATAATTATCATTATAATTTATTCATACAGTAATTTGATTTGATTTGAGTAAACGAGTCTCTTCGACTTTTTCTGAAGCGTAGACATACATATTCCTTGGGCAATTTATTTTTGTTTCTAGATTCCGTGTATATTGATTTAAAGTTACGTACAAATACATCTTTTTAAATAAACATGCCTGGAAACATTCCCGCTGAATTCAGATCAGTAATTTAAATTTCAAACAAAACATACATTTTTAAATTATTAATTATTAATAAATAATCAATAGGAAATTGATTTAGAACTGCTTTTCAATTCATTTTGAATTGAGATTTTAATTCTACTTAACAAAATTACTTGCAAATAAATATTATGTAGCTACATAACATTAAGTAGGTATAAATAAAAAGCCTGATATATAATAAAAAATATTAAAAAAATGCTTCTAGAGGAGTTTTAGCACCTCAGTTTAATTTTGATATTTTTGACTAAAGTTTTAAAAATTATGGAATTGTCACCTATTCAGTGAAACAAAAATAAAATAAACATGGTGAAAATCAAGTCTAAAAAACTACATTAGAATAAAATTATTATATACATTTGTTATGGTTAATTGGTAAAGAGAATCAAAAAGGACATTCTACTAAACACTGGATTAGCAACTAATAACACATTTGTGCATTTTACACTCTTTAAAAATCTTATCTATTTTTATATATATAATTTAAGTTAATAATTATAGTCATCTAGCAGTGAAGCAAAAGCAAAGGTAACCAACTTGCAGTTATGCCGTATAAACATTTCTTGCTAACTTGTAGCCGTATAAGGGAAACGAAAGAAAAAATTTTAGAAAGAGGTTATTTAAAGCAAAATTAATAGTTTATATTTTATATTAACATTGCCAAATATTGTAAATAATATTACTAATATTATTCATTAAAATAATAATAATAACTTAAACAATTATGATGCAAATAAAAATGGGCTATTTTGTTAATTGGAAAATAAGTTTGTTTACCAATTGTTTACATTCATCCATATATTATTACGACTGAATAGACATACATTGTTTGAATAGAGGCGTAACTATATGTATAAATATGTTTTCCGTAAAATTCCTTGCGATCTAGCGGGCAGCACTGAGATTTTCAGTAACTCAGATTATTATTTTGTTTTGTGTTGTGAACTTTGCTATTACGTTGAATGACGTTGCAGACATAACACAGTAGCACCCGTAATAGATGGTGTAAATTAATCAGACCCAAGATATTTTACTCATTATTTTACAATATTAGAGATACAACTTATACAATGTATTTACGGTATTGCACATTTATTTTTAAAGCGTGATTAAATATTTTAATCGCTAAAATACCTTAATGAAAGTTGAATTATTATAAATTACGCAACAAACGCTAAACTTCCTATTTACACACCGTGCGTATACGTCGTTTAATCATCAATTTACTGCGCAAAAGGTACGGAGCTTTTATTCTTTGTCCCGCGTTCTACTTTTGCTCTAAGCTGCTCTTGCCAATCTTTGATTTATTTGTGCTGGGAGGATCCACTTTACCCTCTCGCATCAGCACGTCACAACAACGACTTGTTATCGTTCTTGCGCGTTCTCTATAAGTTAAACCTGCTTACAACAACCAATAGCATAAATCTCAATTAGTCGTAATGCCAAAATCTCTATCACAACATCAATAAAAAAATAAAAATATACTGCCAGTGCACAACATGCTTTTGGCTGTTAAGTATAAGGTCTTCTTGCCATACACAGTGTTATACATAACTCCAAGGCATCAAATGCCAATGTGTGTACAAACATATTTTAAAGCTTTCCAAGAATTTTACAGTTATCAGTATCTTGATGGCCTCTGGATTGAAAGTTGGAGAGTAAACCAAAGTCTACTGCACGTAGGCCTCATTAGGCTTTTTGTATCTCTTTGAGAAGTGACCTCACTCAGTTGTCTTGGCATTCAATCACTCTATGTGGCTGATGTATGCAAGTATAACGTTTGGAGCGGTTTTCCTTGTACTTTTTATGTCAAGTCATCAGTTCCTCAACATGGATTCTATCGTACGAGAGGGCCGGGCATGTACATAGCACGTGCTCGATTGTATTGTCATCTATTTCAAATCTTCTACACGTTGGATTGTCTTCCAATCGTGTGCATGTGATTTTTCTAAACAGATGGAAGTAGTAACTGTTTTAGCGTTTGGAGCAATCATTGCTTCTTTTGCCTGTCTGCAGCCTGGAGTGTCATTTTAATGCCGTCTTAATGTATTAATTTTTAGTAGGTTATTTAAGCTTTTGAGTGTTAAAAGGGTCTAGGGTTCAGATCCACACGCCATGAGGGTTGACCCTTTATGCGTCAGTTTGTCTGCCTTAATGTTACCTTCTTTGTTGGAATGTAAATATAAGGACACGATGGCATTCAAACCTTATCTTTAATGTGATTTTAGGTTTGTTTGTAACAATTTTCACTATTAAAACCCAATAACTGTCTTGGGCCTGATAGGTTAACTGCTTTTTTTCTCAACACATGTCGTTTGGGCCTGATAGGTTAACTGTTTTTTTTCTCAACACATGTGCGTTTGCCTTTTGTCGGCCCTTATGGCTTTTAATTAACTTATCTCTGGTTTTGGGTACTTTTCCTACTTGCTGGAAACAAGCTTATGTCACTCCGATTCATAAGTCCGGTGCTATGAATGATGTAACAAACTATAGACCTATATTTATTTTATTAGTTATTCCAAAAGTTTTTGAAAAATTAGTTACCTGTCAATTGACTGCCATTCTGCAATCTGAAATTGCTCTCAATCAACACGGTTTTCGAACTGGCAAATTGACATCTTCCAACCTTTTGTTGCATAAAATTATACAACAGATGCGCTCAAAAACAGATTCTAGATAGATTCAGTTTACACTGACTTTTCAAAAGTTTTTGATACTGTTGACCACAAGATACTAATTATGAAATTACTTAGTATTGGAGTTAATAGCACCTTGTTACTGTGGATTTAATCCTATTTATCTAACAGATCTCAATTTGTGCGCATCGGTTAGTGTTAGTCTCGTAATATTGATGTAACGTCGGGTGTTCCACAGGGGTTACATCTTGGACCTTAATTGTTCAATATCTTTATCAATAATGTGGTACACTGCTTTTCTAATGCGCGTTGTTTATTATTTGCGGACGATATAAAAATCTTTATGAAAATTCAGTCTTTGGATGATGCTGTACTACTTAATAAAGAAGTACAGATTTTTTCTAGTTGGTGTCAGATTAATAATTGACTACTTAATTTAAATAAATGCAAAGTGATGACCTTTTCTAGACGTTAGTCTACGGTAATGTATGGTTACTCTCTTATGAATATAATGTTGTTAAGAGTTAACAATATTTGTGATTTAGGCATTACGTTTGATTCAAGCCTTTTATTTACACTACATATCGATACTGTGGTTAAAGCTTATCAACTTTTAGGATTTGTCAAGCGTAACTCTAAGGAGTTTTGTGATCATCGTACTCTAATTATCCTTTACAACGCTCTAGTACGCCCCATCTCGAGTATTGTTTAAATGTGTGGTCACCATACACCGCCGTCAGTAAAGGAAAAATTAAACAGATTCAAAAAAAGTTTGTTTGTTTTTTGGCGTTTAAATGCAACATTGCAGGCTGCTTTCTAAATTTAATATGACCAGTCTTAAAAAAAGACGTTGTCACATATACGTGACCTTTTTTATATTTTGTAACTATTTAAATTTTATTTTGATTTTTAATATTAGTTGTTTTATGTTTAATTTATGTTTTTTACATTGTAAATATATATTTATTTTGTAATAGCTTCCGTTGACTAGTATATAAATAAATAAATAAATAAAAAAATTATTTTTTTTGCATCTTACATTTAGGTGTGGTCTCCATGTGAGCTTATTGTCAAAAACTAAACAAGATATTTTGCCTTGGTTGAAAGCGGTAGTAAAGTGTTTAGAAGTTTTAGTAAGTTTAGATTTCCAATTTTTCTTTTTTTTGTGAAATGAACCAGTTTGGTTTTCAGAGGGTTAGCCGTAAGAGCTTAATATATGCACCAATTTTTTATTATTTTTAAAGTCTCTTGCATCAAGTTGCAGAGTATGCTTTTGAATTTACCGCTTAGTAGGGTTGTTATGTCATCTACATAACCAATGGGTATAAACCATGATCATTGAGTAGCCGTATAAGGCAGCTGACTACTATATTCCATAGTAGTGGAGACATTACACCTTTCTGAGACAACCTTTAGCAACAACTTTTCTGACCGTAACGGTTCTTTTCTCTAACAAGTGTTTTATCCATCCACTAATTGTGGGATTTACACTATGTGTTGCAAGAGTAGTTTTTATTTTTTTGAAAGTGGTTTAATCTAAAGCTCCTTCAATATCTATAAACACGCCCAAGGTAGACATTTTGTCGGTAAATTTTTGTTAGGTGTATGCATGTTGATTTGGGAGAATTGGCTTAATAATAAGGGCCGTTTCCTAAATTGATCTGTTGCACAATTGTTCTAATGTCTTTAAGAGAAATGACGTAACGTTGATTAGACGATAGGATTTTGTAGGGTCGTTACGCTCTGGTTTTGATTTAATTACAACTTTTACATTTGCCTCCATACTATAAGTATGTATCAAAAAGCAATGCATGCTCTAGAAACTCTTTCCAGGTGAGTTAATATGATAAATTTGCCCTACTGTAAAGGGGCAGGAAAAATTCTATCTAATCCTGGCCTATATAGAGAGAAGTTTTTAATTGCCCCTGCTATACGCACTTCTTCAACAAGCTGGCAAACAGCTACTTAGTCCTCTTCTGATATAGCTGAAATTGTAGCGTTGGACCAGATTTGTGCCGTGGCGGTACAAAATGGGGAAGGTGTTTCTAGAAGTATCTCCGTTGTTTTTGATAGATTGGCTGTGTGAGAGCCGTCATTTTGATTTAGGCAACTCAGTTGCTGTTGGAAGTCGTTAGATAAGATTTTTTTGCATTGCAGCAGTTATGGTGTTTTCAACATCTTTACAAAAAGATTTCTAAGTTTTCCGTTGACGTTGACTTATGCGTCTTTTATAAACTTTCTGGGAATTTTTGTATAACATCTAGTCTGATTGAATTTTTGAGTTTTTTGTTCTGTTGAAATATTTTTGCGCAGTTTCCTTAAGCCGGTCGAGTTCCTCATACTACTAAAGTATGGTGTTGTCAGATTTGGTAGTCCTTGTACGTTTGTGTTAAAGAATGTTTTAACTTACTTACATAATTTTCTATTTCTTCTACACTAATAGGTTCACTTAAATCTGAACAAGTATTTAAATTACGTGATAGGTTGTCTCGAAAAGAAGCCTTATTGGGTAGCCTCGGGTTTTGGTAAGGCCTGATTATTGTTTTTTTGTTCATTTTCTACATTAAATATTATCCATCTGTGATCTGACATTGAGATCGACGTAGATTCGTGCCTGTTGTGAGTTCGCAGTGTGATATCTATCACAGTCTGGCTGCGGGACGTAACAAACGTTGGTTCAACGTCTTGATTTAGTATTTCTAAGTTAGTACTGATAATAAAATTGTAAAGCTGCTTACCCCTGCCATATGAGTCATTACTACCTCAGACAATTTGATGGGAGTTGGGGTCATATTCAACTATAAGTTTAACATTTCCTCTCGTGTGAAAGATGCACCTATTATTAACTTTGAGCTATTGATTCTGCTTTTTTATTACCAGCTCTTCGACATCTGGGTTTTTCAAAAGCTACAGAGTAGCCTTTGTCAGCCTAGAAAGCCGGTTCAGTGCCACAACGCCTAGTTGTGATTCCGGCCACAGAAGTTGTATACCAAAAATCACTTTTTGAAGCCACCCCAGTGAAAAGCCATTATCACTTGTGATCTTAAGGATCTCTCCTGTGTGTGTCAGCCGACTGAAGGTGGTAGGTGTTTTGCCTTTGGTGGATAAGGTGTTATCTAGCTCCCGGAAAAGAGCATCGTTAATTAAATTACTCTGCTTGCTAGTGGTTACACCCAGGGGATGAGTCAGGCTGGTAACCGCTACGCAAAGGTGCAATGAGGCAACCTCTTTGTGGTTGGGTCATCCTTCTTTCTTATAGAGGGGATCTTGGGTTTTCTTCTCGTGTTTTTTACTCTCTTTCCGTGTTGTTTAGGTGAGAGTTTAGACGTAGAGGAGCGAATCCTCTTTTTTGGTGCTCCCGGTTTCGGAGTTTTTGTTTGCTCGAAAGCTTTGGATCTTGTCTCTTTAGAAGGAACTTTTGGTTTGGTTTTGACGTAATCTGTTTTGGATTAGCAGTTGCTGGTTTGCTGTTTAGCAGCCAAACGCGCCTTTCTTTGTCTTTTTGCTTCAGCCCCGCAGATACTATGTTTTTTTACACCGGTTTGTTGGTTGTGGTTTAAAAACGTTGAAGAGGTATCCGTGGACGCACTCACTGAGTTTGCAATTTTCATGATATCCAAAGATTTGCCTGATAAAATTGTTTCAGAATTTTGGTTCTCCATAGTTGAGAGACTAAAAATTCATTTCTCTGGCTCCCTACCCGCCATAGAGCTTGCAAATTTGGGGACGTCTACAATAGATTGCCAGGGTTATCAGAGAAATATAGCCCTTAAGGTGGGTTAAATACAAACAAGTGACGCACACTAAACTAATAAGTATGCGGCCCACTGTATACCCCTTCAATTCCAAAGACTTACCCAGTTGGCCATCTGGCTGGACAACGTAACCAATTGATCGAGGTGAGTTAGTCTTGTTCCCAGTTTAAAAAGAAATCCTGGATAAAAGTGGAGTGTTGCCAAACGCATCTATAAGGTGACTTAGCTACCAGGACCCCTTCATCCCTCTCTACGGGTTTCTACTTACGGCACAAACACGTAGGTAATCATACCACAAACCCTCGGCGCAACTACAACTTTGCGAGGTAATTGTAATTAGTTTGAAATTTTGCTCTTAGTCGCTTAGCAGCTTGTTGTTCGACTAGAGAAAGTTTCTTTCCCGACCGGACTCACTAACCACGTATAAGGGGGAACACGCAAGCCTTATAACCACGGCAAAGTTACGATCTTTAAAGGAGGAAGAGCATTGCGTTTGCTTAGCTATTGCCCTTCCTTTATAAAGATTGATGGCTCCACTGCCAATGACTTTATATTACACATTTCCAAAGTTTCTTTTTGATCTATGTGTGACCTTTGATAGCTAAATTACACCACTAAAAGCTTTGGGTAAAAATGCAAAAACAAATACATTTTTTATTTTACTAGTTACGTATGATATAAAGAAAACATCCAAAATTGTTTAATTTGATTACGTATGGTATAAATAAAACACTGCCAATTGTTTTGTTGTACTGCATAAATATAATAATAATTTATTATTTTGCATAATACATTAGTTTGATTAAACATTATAATTGCAGAATATTTTATTAAACGTTTGACAAAAACAATAAACATTCAATAAAAAGTGCCAAAACTTGGTAAAACATAATTATAAATTCAGTAAAACTTTGTTAAAAATAATAGTCTTGCTACAAAATAATAACTAAGTTAATAAATATAACAAAAACTGTAAAAATATATTAAATGAACAATTAAAAATATATAATTATATTTTTTAATAAATGCCTAAAATGCAACACTAAGCAAAAATATATTTGTTTAACTAATATTGGCGTAATATTAACCACCTTACGTTAAATCAGAAAAAAAAATTATGTCAATATCTTTTGCAATTAGAGAAATTAAATTATCTAACAGAAGTTAGAGATCTAGGAGTTGTTTTTGATAGCGCTCTTACATTTGCTAGACATTTTGACATTATTTGCACTAAAGCTTTAAAAACTCTTTGTTTTATTAATTGGTTTAGCAAACTGTTTTCTGTTTGGACAAAAAGATTAATGTACTTGTTACAATTCGACCTCACTTATAGTACGCAAACTCAATCTGGTCACCTTATTATAAAATAAATTTTTACGAATAATGAGATTCCGATTATGTTTCAAAAATGAAGAGTACAGCAGGAGCGCTACTCTTGATTTGCTTAATACCCAATTGCTACATAGTAGAAGAATAGTCGATGATTTATGCTTTTAGCACAAGTTGTTAAATGGTAATATTATTTCTTCAGAACTAATTGCTAGGCTTGAATTTCATATACTTAATCGAATTACTTGTTACATAATGCGAGCTAACATCCGAGCTGGCCTAGTCAGTTACTTGTAGTGCAGCTACTCGCACTGTGTGACCCCATTATACAATAAGGCTTCTTTCACACGTAGATTCAGAATCCTAGATTCAGAATCTCGGATTCAGGTGATACTCGTACATGCGTTTTAGACGTGGATTTTGCCACTGGTTCTATAAAAATAAAAAGTATTGAAAGACAATGCTACCTTCGTATATGTGTATTAACTCCTAATTTAGAAAAAAATAATATTATAGAATATCTTGAAATTAAATTAGGTTTTTCCATTTCTAAGTTAGAGTATTTGAAAAATCCAGAAATATGGCCTGTAGTTGTAAAAGTAAATAGGTTTTTTCTAACCCCAAAGAGACCAGCAGAAAAGGGAAAGATTTTAAATTATTATCTGTTTTTCATCTAAATATACAAAATGGTACAAATAAAATATTAAGGTTGGAAATTTTAACAAAAAAATTAATCCTATTAAGTGAACATTGGCTAACTGAAAATTATTTCATTTTTTTTTTTTAATTTCAAATGATATATTTTGCGTAGCAGCTACTGTCGTCTTTCTAATCAACGTCGAAGAAAAATTCGTATTTAATAATTGGTGTATATAGAATTCCTAAAGGTGATACAACTATTTTTTATTAAGAAATTGCAACAGTTATTAGAAAAACTAATTATTTTTTAGGTGGTGATTTTGATATTGACATACTTAAGACTAACAATAAACACACAACAAATTTTTTTAAATTATTATTAATTTATAATTTTTATTCTACTATCGAAGAACTAACTAGAGTAACAACAAACCCAAGCACATGATAATATGTAAACCAAATAAAAGCAAATGTAATTAAATGTAATTTATCATTATGGTCAGTTTTTAGAATTAAGTTTGTTATTCCAAAAACATCCAGTTTTAAAAAACGTATTATTAATAAAAATTGTATTGCTTTTTATTGTATCAGCTTAGAGAACACTTGCTGAGATCGAGTTAAATAAGATTGTCCTAATCAAGCTTTTTATTATTTATTTAATATTTTATACAAACAACACTTTTCACTTAAAGAATTTTGAACTAACGCTGCAAGTAAAGATTATAAATGGATTACTGCAGATATAATAGAACTGAAAAGAACTGTATCTTTTTTGTATGATCTATCACAAACAAATTCAGGTGATTATATTGTTGCAAATAATTTATATCAACAAACAATATCTGAAACAAAAAAGAAATACCTATCATGGAAATATTGTAAATAATGCAAAAACTGTCTGCAATGCATTCAATAATTTTTATTTAACAATTATTTCCAATCTTACAAATGGCACTAACAATAACATAGACTTTGTAAATGAAGATAATGATATGTGTAGTTTTACAATATTTTTATAGATATTGATGAGTACGATATAATTCAAATAGTTAGAAAATAAAATAAAAATAACTCCAGTAACTATATTTTAAATTTTTTACTGAAGAAGATTAGTTATTTTAGTTGTTTCAATAAAACACATTTGCAATGTATTTTTTAATGCAGGTTTATTTCCTAACAGGTTTAAATTAGCTACTGTTATACTTCTTCATAAAAAATACACTAATTATTATTGTCTTATAAGTATATAGCCAGCTTATCTAAGAAATTAGAACATCTAATGAACAATAAAATTGTACATCTTTTTAACTCTAAAAGATTATTTGAGTCCAGTCAACACGGATTTACACAAAAAAGTCAATAGAAACGGCTTTGGCAACGTTCACTAAAAATGTTTTAAGAGCTTTGAATAAGAAATTATTAGCACTTGGTGTTTTTATTGACTTGTCCAAAGCTTTTAACTGTGTCAATTTTAATTGACTAATAGCAAAGTTAGAACAATATGGAGTTAGAGTTATAGCAAACAACTGGTTTAATACGTACTTAAAAAACCGTTACCAAGCAGTAGTAACTCGAGTAAATAATTTTTTTTTTAGAAACGCAAATGCTTACTAGTGATGTACCACAAAGATTTGTACTAGGACTTACTTTGTTTTTAATATGTTGGTGTCATATGCTAATGATTCTTACATATTACTGTAGGGTAATTTAAACACTATACTTGTAAATGTTGTTTATGAAAATATATTACAATGGATTGATAAAAATTGTTTGGAACTGATCAGTCAAATAGTCAAACTGGTGATTTAATTGCAACAAATAATGACTTACTGAATGTTGTTGATTTTTTAAAAGTTTTAGAAATCGAAATAAATTATAATCTCAACTGGAAATCACATCTTAGCACTCTCTTTTCCAAACTTTCGAGTATTTGCTACGGTCTCCAAATTTTATCTAAACAATGTAGCAAAACTATATTAAAAATAATGTACTGATGGTACTGCAAGTAGTGCAGATAAAATCTTTATTATTTAAAAAAGTCAATTAGAATTTTACCGGGAATTGCATGTTTTTGTATTGGGTAGTACACAGTTGGAAAGGTTTTATTATGTAGAGGAAAGTTGGAAATTTTAGTTACACTCAAGATGTGGGATTTTGAAGACCGCGATTTTGTTATGAAACGGTTTTACGCTAACGGTGAGTCCGTGACCCAAACCCAATGGTACTTTTGCCGGCACTTTAATGTTTTTCTTTGTGAGCCAATTCCGGATTGTAACACAATTTTGAGATGAATGCATAATGTGAACACAAAAGGATTATTGATGAAAAAACCTGAGAATGTTGTGCGTGTGCGCGTCGCTACATTAGAAAGCCCCAACCGTTTGCTAAAGAAACGGGCTTTAAACATCGACATTTCTGCCTCTGCGGTAAGAAGCATTTTGATTAAAGGTCTCAAATTTCATCCATATAAGCTTACGGTATATCAACAACTGAACAGACAGCGTTTAGAATTTTGTCAGCAAATGATAGCAATATTGGATGAAAACGAAAATAATTTTTACACGACACAACTTTTTTATAGTGTTATTTGCCAAATGTTTTTTATTGGAATATGAATGCACTTTTTTAGTAGATGCTTTCAGATGTAAGTTTTTAGAAAATTTGTTTGTTTATGAATAGAAAAAAACCAAATAATAACTAACTATTTAGGTAATAAAAGATATGAGACGCTTTAATTGAAGATTATTTGATAAATAACACCATAAAGAAGTCATATATTTAAAATTTATAAGTTATATTACTTTAAATATGGATTGGTACAACACTTTTAGTTATGTCAAATACATAAAATTATTTTATTATTTAAAGTGAGAGTCGGAAAAATTTAGTAAATCAAAAAATCATTATATATTATATATTTATGATGATACAATTTTTTTTTTCTAGTACTTTGCTCATACAATAATTAGTGAATACAAGGTAAGTCAGGTAAACATTAATTTTTAAACTTACCATGCATAAATATTATAAAATTTGTAGAGGCAAATTATTAATATACGTAAAGTATTTAAAAGAGTAACGTTGTTTATGTAGGTGTTTAAAAAAAAAACTATGTTTACATATTGGTAACGCTGTTTTTTCGTAACTGGTACACTAAATGCCGCATATCTGATGTGACAACCTACCAACAAGATATGGTAACAAGTATTCTAAAACTTATAATATTAGAAACGTTAAGAAAAAATGTTAAAAGCTAGTGAAATTTTTATTTAAAACTTGAATACTTTATTTAACATCATCTAAAAGTATAAAAGTGGTTCATATTTTAAAATTATTATTTTTTATTTATAGTTTTGCAAATTAAACAACCGTTATTTTAAAAGCAAAAAATGAATAGTTGTAATTTTAATAATATTTGCATGGTAAAAAATTAACTGCTAAATAAATTGTGGTCAATTTTGCAAAATAAATAAAATTTAAACAAAAATTAAAACTATCACACTCTCGTTAGTAAAGATAAAGGATATTAGATTCATATGTTTTAACTCTTATATTATTATTATATGAATTAATATAAACTAATGGGATTCTGCTTTACCTGCTCCAAAACGTTTACAAAATATGCATTAGTGCGTAGATGTTAAATTAGGTTTTATATAAAAGGCATTGTTTTATCAAGGTTTTAAATTTTTTTATTATGAGTGGTTTTTTTTTATTTTCTTTTTTATGGGAAGCCTTTAAAGAGTAACATAAACGTTTTAGTTTTGTTGGATATAACGGACTATAACAAGTTAGTACGTAGGAGTCTTAGGTCTTTCATTTTATTTTTAACCATCCTTAATATAATAGCAACTAGGATGGACGTCACCAGCAACGCTTTGCTTTTTTATGCGCCGATACATTTTTTATCAGCAGAGATAACATTGCGTTTGGCTACCAGCCCAATTGCAATTCGAACGAAATTGAACCGGTAGACTTGTTTAATGCGTTTTTTTAACAAAAATAATTTTTTTTTAACTTTTCAGTACGCTTTTTATAACAAAATACTAAAACAGCTTATCATATTTTCTGCCGGGTTGGCTTTAGCAATTTAGCACGCCAAACCAAACAATGTACTAGCTCTACTTTCAAAAGCTCTAAGTTATGATACCAATTTTAGGAGGTAAACTGTAACCCGTAGTCTGTCAACAGTCGCTTTTAGCAAACAAGTTTGTCAAAAAAAGTAAGTTTTCTGCAATTCTGAATAAAGTAAAATAGTAATGACCCATAAAAGCTCAACGCTACTAAAGCATTAACACAATAAAATATTATTGTTTTAAGAGATGTTAATGCTTTGGTAATCATTCATATAAATGAAGCATTTGCTTAACATCTTTATATTGTCATTTTTACCATACTTCAAGGCGAAGGCCTAACTACATTTTAAAGACGCTAAAAACAAATTGATAATTGTGAAAATATGGCTTTTGGAAATACATAAATATACTTCTTGCAATTTTTCTTTTTGAAAAAATAATATTTCTTAATGGACAATAAGCAAAGAATGTTAATACATAATCGTTCCAGTGCAGAAACTATCTTAAGATTGACGGTTATAAGTAATTATAAACCATTTAAAAGTCTCTTTAAAAAATAATTTACAAATTACTCACTTTCATAACAATTAACTACCAAATCAAATCTAAATTGGGCTTGACGGATTGAACTCCAAAATTATTCAACTTATGTCACAAAATTATTCATAAATACCTTTGTATAAGATTTTGATTTGTTTATCTTTGCATGGTTAATGTAATATTTTTTTAACTGATTAATAAATAAATGTGACATTGAAAGTACAGATTCAATGCTATTAATAAAATCAATTAGATTGCTAATATTTTTATCTTATCTTATCTTTGACCAAGTTTTTAACAAATGTTTAAACTTTTAATAATTTGACTGATTATTTATCTCACGTGTAATACCAAAATGATTAAAATTATATCTAAGTTAAAAAACCAATATATAAATGTGTATTTTAAGGGTATAAAAAAACGTAATTAATTGTTAAAAAGTGCTAGTTTTTTAATTTTTATTTAAAGTAAAAACACGGTGTCTAAGTATGATATATATATTATTTAAATGTCTCCTTAATTTTTCTGGCAAATGATCATTTTTTTGGCAAACTTTTTATAACTTTTTGCGCAAGTCTGACTTAATATCACAAATATAATAATAATAATATTTATTAACGGATCAACCTTTACACTAATTTAAAACATTTAATTCTAAAATATATCAAATTTTGCATATGTTTTAAAACAATTACAGCTAACATTGAAAAAAATACAAGTTATCACAATATTTATTAAAACTAATTACGCATTGGTTTAAGGGATTATTATAACCATAACAGGTTAAATGGTGTTTAGTCTTTAACATTATTTGCAGTCTTGTATTATATTTAGGACAAACTAAAGAAAACATTTGGAGGTCATTTTAAATCACCAAAATGTAGTGTAAAAGTATTCTCTTTTTTTTTTAAATGGATGTAATCTAAAGTGAGACAACAACAAATTATAATATTAGTTTGAAAACACAATACCACATTTATACCAAAAATATTTAATAAATCTTTTTTGGACTGTTTCTAAACGCATAATAGAGTTTTGAAAACGCGATAACCAAATAATATAACAATAGTCCAATATTGATCCCACATAACTATTATATATAACTTTTATTGGTTTGATGTTTCTAAAATCTTATTTATTCTTTTAACAATTCCAAGTATTTTGAGTGATTTCTGAATAATATTATCTATGTGTGATATGAAATTTAATTTGCAATCAAAATTAACACCCAAATCCTAAATACTTTTTTATTTTTACAGATTCTAAAATAGTAGTACCAATCTTATAATCAAAATGAAACTTGTCATGTTTATGCAAAAAACAAATACTTTAACATTTGGTAATATTAAGTTCCATGTAATTTTTTAGGCACCAGTTGTAAATTTTATGTATATCATTTTGTAAAGATACACAGTCATTCTCATTTACTATCTTTTTAAATAGTTTTAGAACATCAGCAAAAAGAAGACACTGACATTCTAAATCGACACTGATATTATTTATAAATAGCTTCAAAAGAAGAAGTTTCTAGGTGTTAGCCTTGAGGAACACCAGAAATAATATTAATCAGATCTGATTTAAAGTTAGAAATGACGACTTCTTGTATTCGGTTATTTAAATATGATTTAATCCATTGCAAAACAGTTCCACCAATTCCCAGTGAATTCAATCTTTTAATCAGAATTTTATGATTGACTCTATCAAATGCTTTTAAAAAGTCCGTGTAGATAAAGTCCAAACATTCGGATATAAAAGTAGTATATAAGAAAAGGTTAGTGGTAATAGATTTTGTAGGACAAAAACCATGTTGATGATCAATAATAACATTAGAAAACAGCAAGTTTAATTTTACTGAAACTAATTTGTCAAGCAGTTTAGGTAGTTGAGATTGTATACTGATTGGACGATAATTGGCTATGTTAGCTTTGCTACCATTTTTGTGCACAAATGCAATATATTTTAATTTTTAGTGTTTTGGAAAGTAACCTTTGGATAGAGATTTATTAAACAAAATAGAAATTGGCTTAATAAGTATCTTCAAGCAATTAAAAATATATATATATATATATATATATATATATATATATATATAATTGGTAGACCATCTGGACCGGCACCTTGGTTTAAATCAAGTTGCATTATTGAGTCAACTAATTCAATTTTACAGAAGGAACATTTACATCGACATGTGAGATTGCATAATTGTTATTATGAAAATTATTGTTTATGGACAAAGGTTTATAAGTTGAAGCAAAGTGAACAGCAAACATGTTAACAATTTCTTGTTTATTCATTGAATGTTTATTATCTAAAATCATAGTGTTGGAAATTTCACTAAAATTCTTAGCAAAGTTTTTTGTATAATTCCAAAAATATTTGGGATTATTAATAATACTGTTTTTTACTTTATTTATATAATCAAGATATGCCTCTTCAATTCGATTTTTACATCATTGACGTAAGTGTGAAAAAATATGATAATGATTGGTTTCATGAGTAGATTTAAAAAGTTTATGAGCTAGTTTTTTATTTATTATTAATTAAATAATATTAGGTGTAAATCATATGGGGTAAAAGTATTTGACTTTACGAGTAAATGGGACAAATATTTTAACAGTAGAATCAAGTACCGTATAGATATAAATTGTGGTTTTACTAGTAGACAATTTAATATGTCCCAGTTAAAAAACGCCAAATAATTATTTATCAAATTATAAGGGCTTTTTTGAAATTTGGTTTTACCAATTGAATATAATTATTGTTGCAAGCAGTAACATTAATACTTGCAAGAAGTGGTGGATGGTGATCATCACTGCGCAACAAAGTAATTTTTTCAATAACAGATTGATTGGTTTGAGAATATTAAATCCAGGATTTTATTATTTTTATTGACTACACCATTGTACTGGCCATTAAAAATAAAAATGTCACAAATACTAGATGGATTGTTTTTGCAAACGTTGAAAGGTAGTAAACCAAGCATATTATCTACTTATTCCCAACAAATATCAGGCATATTCTATTCACCGATCAACATACTACATGTATTAGGATAATTATTAACAAATGAGGTTACTCGAGTTGAGTGATTTTCATATCTATATATTTCTGTGTTATATGGAATATAAATAGCACATAATAAAAACAATCTGCTACTTAACTTCAAACTGACCCAAAGATTTTCTTTAATACCAAAATTAAAGAATTTCTGTGAAGAAAATGATGATTTTATAGCAATTAATACTCCACCTTCACTACACTTAGCGTTATTTAACAAACTTCTATTGCACCTATAGATAGTATATCTTTTATCTATAAATTTGTTATTATAAACATTATTAGAAAACCAAGTTTCAGTAAACACAATGATGTCATAATTATTGGTGAGTATTGATATGTATAACTCTTTAAGTTTAGTATTTGTTCCACGCACATTCTGATAGTAATTAGTCAATATTTTAGGAACGTTAATGCTGTTGACCTTGTTGATGTTAAGGTTGATGTTCTATTTGTTGAAACGACTAAGAATAGTTGATAAATTTTTGAAAAGCTACTTTCTCTGACCAGAAATTCCCATTAAGTCCAGTTTCTTCAAAATGTTCTAGAAAAGAAACTTTGAAACTTTTATAATTACAAGATTTGACAGTTAATGTTTTATTAATATATATAATAATATAAGTCTTCTCAGTTTAAATGTTAAGCTTGTAGACATGGATTATTTTACAGTGTATATGCTTGAAGTCCAGTATCAACGTTGTTGCCATACAACAAATTCTTTTACGGTAGTTGTTAATTCGTGTATTACTGTTGGGGTTATGAACGCTGACGTCGTTAGTTTCAACTATAGCTGCATTATTTGTACCTAATGATGATGAAGACAATGCAGAATTGGGATGCAGATTATTAGAATTAAGTTTATGTTGAAGTGTTTCAATTTCATTGTTTTTAGCAGTAAGTTTTTCTTCTAACCAGTTGGTTTTCTCTATCAGCATTTTATTATTTAATTTTAGTTTGTGTAATATAAGTTTTAAATAAGAAAGATTTTCTTTAAAAACTTTAGATAATTTAGGATCTTTAAAATCTAAGTTAACGTTGCAGCATTTTTTATATTTTTTAGTGCAGTTAGGATAAAAGACTGCACCGCAAGCAAAACATACTGGTCCTACTTGTGCTAGCTTTATACATTTACAAGTTTTATCATCAGACATATTTAAAACAAAAAGAATTAAAAGATGTTAAAAAGTAGAAAATAAGAAAAAAATGACGAAGGAAATATATAAATATAGATTTAAATATACAGAATAAATATTGTATGTAGTGAACTATTTGAATTTAAATTTACAAAACAACATATAATTTAAAAATAATAAATTAATTAAATTAAATAGTAAAATAAAAGTATTTATTATAATAAAAATCACAAACAACAATTTAAAAAAACAGGGACACCACAGGGCCTGTTGTGGTGACTAATAAAAAAACAAAGATAAGGAAGGCCTCGGATAGTAAGTTAATAGTAATATCAGTAATAAAATATAAAAATAACAAAATAAATTTAAATAATAAAAATAACAGTATAAATGTATTTTTTAAATTTCTGAGTTGTTTTGAAACTATTAGCAAAGAGTATCTCTTTAACGTATTCTCACAAGAAAAAAGTCCTATGTAGTCAAATTACACGCTTTAAACGGCTAATTAACTGTGTGTGTAAATGTGTCATGCAATAGCCCAATTGTTTCACCAGATGTCTGGCATGTACCGTCGCACAGTGGGGCAGAACAACCATTTTTTTGGCAAAAAATCTGAAACTTATAAAACTAGTCCAAACTAAGCTTGTGATTACGAAAAAAATGATTAAAAAATTCTATTGATAAATTGGAGTAGATTTTAAGGGATGGAAGTAAGAATGGCTTAATAAAATTCTGAAACTTTTGATTCGTATAGACTTTAACCTACAATTTAACAAAACAAATCTCTTAGATAAAATAGGTTAGTTTTTAGTATGGCAATAACCAAAAAACATGATAAAAATCCTACAATATTCCGTTTTTATGAGCTTATTATCTTTTTGATAAACACCGTTCTTTCTTCATGTTTTTAGCCAATTACTATATTTTATAACAAATCTAGCTTTTGATCTTCTTACATTCATCTATCCTGACTTGAATTTAGACTTAAAGAAGTATATTTTGGTATTTAGATTGAAATTGACATTTCTTAAATTTGGTTTTTTAAGAAATGAACTGATATTCAATTTAATTTTGTCCAGAACTTCTCAAAAACATTCATAAATTCTTTTAAGTTATGAACTTATTACCAGAAGTCGTTGATTATCTAATAATATGAAGAAACAGCAATGACGCCAAAGTTGCCGTTTTTGTTAAAATACTACTAACCAAGGCAGCGGTTAATGCTAAAATTGCAAAAAAAAGCAAAATTTTAAAATGTACCCTAATTCTACTATGACTACACATTTTAACCATGTAAACAAAAGTGCTCGATCTAGCTTGATACACAACTAAAAGTTTACCTATCTCTGCAAACACACTATTTTGCAGAACGATATATAATGATGAACTTTTAAACGTTTTTATTTAAGTGTTACTACTTTTTCACAATACAAAAATTACTGAAAATATAACACATATCTGAGGTTGACAACTCCATGACAAAAAAAGTTAAATTTAGAGCGATTTAAGAATAAAAAACACTGTTTTCAAAATTCACTCGACAAATTGTTTTAAATACAACGCTAAAGGCAATCTTAAAAAAAAAATCCCAATTGCAGCAAAGGCCAAGAAAAGCGTTATCGGTTCTGACACGCACATTTTTACAGGCCCAAGTGTTGGCTACACTAGGCCATAAAGACAAATATGTTTATTGCACTTTAATTTTTGAATTAATACCAGCTTTTAGAGTAACTGGTCCCACTGTGCGTCATTTTGTTAAAAATAGAAGTTTCTAAAGTTTATAACCTGTAATTTAAATCATAAAACGTTACATTCCGGCTCAAAATCAGCTTATTTTTTTTTAAATACGACCAAATGACACTCGCAGCTTTTAAACCGCAGCAGACTGTCACGCATCAAAACTGCATTGAGCTGTTTTTACTTCCAGGACTGAATTTGAGAATGAACAAATTTATGTATGGTAGCATATCTTGCATTTAAAGATTATGATGTAACATTCAATGCAAACTTCTAAAATATTTAATTGCTGAAAACGGTTGGCATGAATAATTAGCATACGTTCAGAAATGTGCTGATATAACTAAATATTTACAAAAAAATTATACTATATTGTCTACAAACTGTGTATATTTTGACTTCAGTGTGAAATTGTAATTTTATTTTGTTGAAATTCAATTAATAATCTTATCACATATTAAGAATTAAAAAATGGTAAAATTGATATTTTGCAAATAATAAAGCTTTATTTAGAATGAGAGTATATTACTGCAAAGCGACGTTTTGTTTTTATTTCAAGTTTTCTATACAAGAAGTTTTATTTTGTTTCTAGCTTTAACGTTAAAAAAAAAGGTGTTTGACAAAGGTTTTTATTTTATATCTCTAGCATTTTAGTTTATTAATAATTCAACTACAAAAGTTCATACTTAAAACATCATATCAAACAAACTTTACATTTAATTACATAATGATATAAAATAAGTACGTGACTTAAAATAGTAGTAAAATCTATGTACGAACTTTTGAACTGAACTGAATTTAAATAAATCCTAATTTAACGTACGCCAGAATCATCATTAAACATGAATAGAGTGTCGACACGCTGTTTGCGGCTATTATTTCTATCCCACACAAACACACAACAGTTGAACAGATGTGATTAGTAAAGTAAGAACCACGTGTGGACTCGTTGCTTGCGTGCGCACCAACAACTGCCGTGTGTTAAGTCAACCGACCAGTGTCGAGAATTTCCGGTGCAGTACGTTCGCGCCGCCGAATTTTATCAATACTAAATATTCGGAATAAATCTAATCAACTCAAGTAAACGAGCTTTTGCAAGTTTTCAGTCGGCTCGAGTATTTTCGCGAGTTTTCCGAGTTCTATTTATATATTTATTTTCACCGATGGTTGCTACAAGATGACACTTGCCGGATACTTCTCATGTGGATGAAGAGGAGGTTCACGGTCAGGTCCGTAATGAATGTCTAAATGTACAGCGCGAGATTTAAAAATAAACACTGATGCGAATCAAGTATTCCACTTACGTTTGCGCTAACAATGAAACATTATTAACACCGAGAGTATTTATTGTAGGAGCGTTGTACGTAAACAGTGCTGTATCTTATCAGATTTAAAACCACAAAAGTATAAATTTAAACCTGAATCACTATTTTTTTTTTAATTTGTAAACAACTCTGATATTTTACTTTATAATATGAAACAACTAAATAAACTATAAAACTCATAATTAAAATCAATAAAACTGATTATAATAATAAAAGTATTAATTTGAATTGACAAATCCAAAAATACAAATATATAATATGTACTACTTATTTTTATTAATTTTGTATGATTAAATCATAAAAAATAAATATATTTTATTAACAATTTCTAATTTAAATATATTGCTTTTAAATGTAATTAATGATATGATTTGTAATGTTTTTTTAATCAAGCTATTACAATTATGGAACCGCAAAAAGTAATTTTGCAATCAAATAAAGTTTTAATAACAGCAACTGTAACAACAATTGTTTCTGGATTTCTTAAAAATTATGTCTTCTAGCTACAAATATGATTTAAAATATTATAATGGGTAATTCAATTCAAATTTGTTTTTTTTTATAAATTTTTAAGGAAGTTTATATTATTTAATTATAATTCAAAAAATCTTTTGTTTTAGAGTTATTTGACAGCAATTCTTGATTGATTTTAGAATGTTAAGTGTGTTGGTATAAATATTTTAATTAATTAAATAAAATTGTTTTTTCTACATTTATTTAATTCTAAATTAACAACTTAAAAAAAATAATTTATTATTGATTTTTGAAGAAGCGTTTTCAGAATTACTTTTTAAAAAATGGTGCTTAAAACATTATATCATAAGTTTTATAAGAATTAAAATTCTATCTATTTTTTGGTTGCTGCTTTAGGGACAATAATTGACTATTTTTTGTTTGAGAGTTGTTTATATGTATTTTAGTCTATAATATTTTTGGTATTACGACTACTACTGATAGATAGATAGATAAATAATTCATATTATTTATAACAAAAAATTATTACATTTGTCAGTTAAATAATACACATACATTATGCCATTTGATGATTTTATTATATTATTATTATTATAATTATATATTATTATTATTATTATTATTATTATTGTTTAAAATAAAACAAACCCATACAATTTGACTATAATAAAAAGTAATAAGTTATGCACAGTTAAATAACTGTTATAAAATCGTTAGAAGCAGTTACTCATTTGTTTTTAGTTTTATATTTATTAGATTTTTTAACCTGATGGGACATAAGGCCTAATAAACATTTTTTAAATAACTATTATACAGAACTCTTTAAACATTGTAAACTAAATATTAACTTCTTAAATTTGTTTGTAATATATTCTCCTCCGTGTATTATCTAGTTTAGTTTAGAATCAATCTGAATTTCTGAAAATTTTGTGATTATTGCATGTCGCACAAACAAGCAGAGAAAGTACAATCAAGAAACCTAATGAAGTAAAAACTACATACGCTAAACATGGCCATACGACAATAATTTTAAAATTTTACATTTAAGAACTTAAGTTAAACTTACTAGAATCTATGGAAGTATTTAAATGATTGAAGAGCTTCTATAAATCTCCTTTCTTAAACATTGTATAATCATTTTGTATTCTTATAGTATAATGTAATAATTGATTGTTTCATTAAACTACCTCTTCTGTTTAACCCACCCCACCAATTATTTTATTTCATTTTTGTTTGTTAATAGTATATGAGTAATAAGTGTATATTTTGTCGTTTATCATTATTTATGCTTACTTGATGAAGTCTTTGTGGTGAAACAATTGTCGTATTACAATCAAGTATTTTTGAGTTAGTGTTTATTATAAAATGTAATAAAAACAACGTTAAAACAATTGCCTATATATTAACTGCATAAAAAGTAAAGCAACCTGGAAAATTATAAACGCAAATCTTGGATCTAAAACGATTGAGCTGAATATTAATAATGTAAATATAAATAACAAAAAAATAATTGTAAATGAATTTGCAGTATTTTTAAAATATAGCAACAACTATGAGCAACTTACGTACAGGTTAAAACTTATACTATTAAACAATTGCACACTTATTGATTTGTATGAACTAAATGAATGATGATGTTGAAAATCAATAATACAAAAGCATTCGGAATTGATGAAATACTTTCAGTAATTTTAAAAGCACTTATGCCAGAAATATATTAGAAAAAACTAATATTCTATCAATATATATAATAAAAATAGCGCCAATAACACTATAATCTATTAATAATAAGCCAAACTTTTTTAAAATATTGAGAAATATACACTACAGTAAGTTAATCAAATTATTTTGAGGTTCAAAAATAATTATTGAGTGGAAATGCAATCTTTGACTTTCTTAAGTATATCAATAATGAAAGTAATAAACGTAAATATGTGACTGTTTTTCTTGACTTATCAAAAGGTTTTGACATAGTAAATGAAGAATTTGTTATTAGAAAACAGAAAAAAAAGCTTGTAGAGACGATATTATACTGCAAAACACATCCTAAATACAGAGGTACTTTAAGGTTTAGTACTAGGACCGTTTGTTAATGATTTGTCTGCTTCTATAATACACTGAAAAGCAAAAAATAGACGTCACTTCAAAATTATGACTTAGTTTTGGATTATTTTGTTTTAACCTTATGTTAGCCAAATTGTAAACATTTTTACTGTATTTTTTACACTAAATTAAATATTGAATTGTAAAGCATATTTATTCGAATTTTTGTTCTTAGGACTAATATGGAACAAAAAATATGAAAGAAAAACGTATCACTAATAACGAGTATTACTCTCTCTTGCATTAATGGCTGTCAACGATAAAAACTTTGAATTAAATTGAGGATTTTATTTTCGTCGATATTATTCTATTTCTGAAATAACAACTGTTTTAGCTTTTCAGAAGTTTTTGAAGCAGCTGTATGCTTTCGGATACGTCGTTCTAATTCATCCCAGTCATGTACTATGGGATTTATGTCCGGGCTGAGAACTGCCCAATCGAACCGCAAAATTCCCACTTCATCCAGATAATCTCTGACAACTCTAGCTACGTAAGGTCTAGCATTATCTTGCATGAAAATGCCCCGCTTGCTCATAGTTGTCTTGAAGGGCATAACATGATCTTTAAGAACCTATTTAATATATCTGTTAGCTGTCAGTGAGCTATTTTCTATAAAGATTAACTCGGTGCTTGCTTCGGTAGAAATTCCTGCCCAAACCATAATCGACCCACCGCCAAATGGATGTCACTCATCAATACAAACTGAAGCGTATCTTTCTCCGCGTCTTTTTTACATTTTTCGACGTCTGTTTTATCCATTGAGGCAAAAGCGCGACTCATCTGAAAACAGTACCCTGCTCTAGTCTTCAATATTCCATGTCCGGTAATTTTGGGCAAAAGCCAATCTTTCAACACGATGTTAGCGTTGTAAAGGTGGACCTGCTTTTTACAAAACAATTCAGCATTCCAAAGCCTTCTCCTAACGGTCCATTTACTAACATTTACATCTCTAAATTTATGGATCTTCTGATTATTAGGCCAGTATCCAAGTAACGCTAATATACCTTTTGTATAACACAAAGGCTTTTACCAACAATCATTGCAGATTCACGTTTTCCTTGCCTATCTTCAATTGACGCTATAATTCTTGCCACAACAATAGAGCTTAAATGCACTATGACTTGTTAAGTACAATACACTGTGCGAATGACAAGGTTTGCAGAGAAAATTTAACATTAACTAAAAAAACTACAACAAAATTTAGGTTTTCAATTAGAGCAAAATGAAAGCTGTTTTATAAAAGTCTGTAAGATGGTGTTAATAACTGACAGATAGATTACATTTGTCAGGAAATGAATTATTAAACGCTTACTTTAGTTTACAATTTGCAAACATAAAGTTAAAACAAAAAAAAGTAAAAATAATTTTAAAGTTACTTTAATTTTTTGTTTTGTAAATGCAAAAACAATCATGTTTTTGTAAACGATACTAATGTTGCAATATTGCAACTATATGAAATGGTGCAAACTGCTAATTAAAGTATTTACGGAATGTTATCTATAGTGCAAAAATTATAAATTAATTATAAATGTATAAACAAAATTGTATTATTTTTAATGTAAAATGTTACTTTAGAAATATTTTTTTTAAATAAGGAATATGATATATACAGGGTGAGTTGGGAGGAACGCACTAAACTTCAAGAGTGTATTCTACACGTGAAAATAATGTAAAAAAATTCAAATGTTGTTAACCGATTTTTATTTGTTTTTACAGCGTAATTTAAAATAACCAAAGTTTTATACATTAACGTTTTGGTTATCAAAGCGTTCTTAAAATAAATGTTCAATAATACCCCCATTTATCTCTAAACATTTTCTGCTTTGTCTACGAAGGGCGCTTGCTCTTTTGATGGAGTCATGTTTTTGTTTAAGATTGGCTGCAGCATTTCTAATACGTAGAATTAGTCCATCCCGATTGTCCACTTTTACTTTATACACTTTTATCTTTGAACCAGCCCCATAAACAATAAACTAATGTTGTGTGGTCTGGAGACCAATCCAACGCTCTGGAAACCTTTTGTCTAAATGTTGCTTGACCTGACGAGCAAAATGTGCAGGAGCTCCATTGAAAACCAAAAACTTATGTTGAAAATTACTTTTGACGGTTGCGTGGGGATTTTCGTCTGACCATACCTGACAGTTGTGCGTATTATTAATGCCGTCACGGGTAAATGTTGCTTTATCTGTAAAAAGTGTGAACGATACAACACGGAAATTATTATTTATCCACCGACAAAGTTCCATACGTTTAGGATAATCTTCCGGTTGTACTCTGTACATGGTATGGATGTATGCCTTGCTTGTAGAGTGTGTTTATTACTCTTGTTTGTGGAATACCTACTAGAATACAAATTCTTTGTGAGCTGGTTGTTGCATCTTCTGCTACTACATCCAAAATATCTTCTACTTCTTCTAAATCTTGTCGAGTAGCTTGTTCAGATGTTATGTTAACACTGGGAAGCTTTTTGGTCTTGCACAGTTTGTTGAAAACTCTTATAAATACATTTTTATTAGGATGTCTCTGATGTGGAAACCGTTGACAATATTTTTCAACAGCAGCTGTAGCATTTTCATTACAAAAACCATAAACAAACACTGTATTTGCATATTCTAAATTTAAATATGTGTGTAACACTTGAAAATGTACAAACAAAATAAACTTTAAATTTTCGTCACACTGACACATTATTAGTACAAAAAAGCTATCAAATGTTTTAGAACATCGAACATGGCATACTAGATAAAAAAAATGTAATTATGCTATAACTTGAAAACAAATAAAAATTGTATACCAACATTTTTTTTACATTATTTTAACGTGTAGAATACACTCCTGGAGTTTGGTCCGTTCCTCCCGACTCACCCTGTATAAGGAATGTCTGATTTGTGTTTTTGGTATAAAATTTGTCAGTTCACTTATTTTTATGACAATGGGTGAGGGTCAATAATACCATCCAAATATGCCGTCAAACTTGTTTCGCAATTTTGGGACATTTTGCACTCAAAAATTAAAACTTGTAAACTGTTGATAGTAAAGACACCGGACAACATCAGTTTCAGAAGGGTGTAATCTATTTATTTAGGTTTTTTTTTTAATTTTAAATTTAATTTTTATTTTTTAGTTACAAACTGAAATTCACATTATTTGCTTTCATTTTGGAATGTTTTTTTTTAATAATAAGTGAGTTTTGCATGTCTAATATACCGGAAACATATGTATTTTTTCAAATATTTACAACTATTTTATAGGCAAAAATTAAAGAAAATGTTCAATTTTTTAAATTTTCTAAGAATTGACGCAAAGCTGGCATCACTATAACATTTAAAAATGCTGTTGATGATTTTTATAAATTATTTTAAAGTTTGCTACCCAAAATTTCAAAATATTTCTTAGCAAACTTTTAGATACTGGAAAATAATTTAATAAAAACACTATTAGATAAAATACGGGGTGGGGTATTGGAAAACTTCAAAATTCTCACAACCATTGCGCATCCAATAAAACAAAGACTTCTCTGAACTAAAATTGTTTTTTATACTGGGCGCTAGTACCTCTAAATTTTTTTTGGGTATGTACTAAATATTGAAAAATATTAATCTAAAAACTGTCTTAACTGTAGCATATCTAACAAAATTGCGGTTTTTCTGCTCAAATATTATTTTTCTACTAAATAATAGTATAGATTCCAATATTTATATTTTTAGTTTATTATTAGCACTTTCTATTAGAATACAATTGACAGAAAACCCTAATACTGTCTCAACAATTGCGCACACAATAAATCAAGGGATTATATTTATTAATATAAGATTATGGATACCAATATTTATATGTCTTCTGGTGAATGAATGTGTTTTAGTGTTTTTCTATTTATGACTACTCCTGCTTCCTCTTTTTTTAGATCTATTTGCTGTATAAGTTAAATAACAGCTTTTATTTGCAAAAACAAAAATTATTTTTAATTATTTTTACATAGCATAAATCTAATTCTTAAAAAAAAATATGGATTTTTTTGTGTACATCTTTGGAAGAAGAACCAGTCTAATAGACATATACTAAAGTATTTAACTTAAAAAGTTAATCAAATGCAATAAACGTTTTGATATCATTGTAGATGAATAAATAGTTTGGAAAAAGTTGTAAAATCCTTTTTAATTGTTCTTAAAACTTTTACATTACACTTGTAATTATCAAACAATTCGTTAAATTTTCTAACAAAAACAAAACTATATTTGAAAATTTAACTATAGGTCGTTTTAAAAACTTTAAATTTGAAGAGCAGAGTAGAGTAGTTTTTGCATTAGAGGAAAAGTTTATTTTCTTGTAACAAATAAAATTTAATTTTATGTTAATAATATTATTAGCAAGATAGCCTGGCCACATTAACATTTGGACAAGTTTCCAAGGTGTTGCTTTTATTTTAATATGATTTGATGGTATTTTAAACTTTCTTTTTTTTGCTTATCCACTGGTATCTTAATTTGTGTTTTTAGGAAAAAAAATTAAGAACTTTATTCTCATCAATTTTACAGTTTCCGGTATGTATTGCCATTTGAAGCCTAATAAATTATGCTGTTGCTGAAGAAATATATAGAAGACTATATATAAAAAGAACTAATTTTTTTCTAGTTTTGACCATTAAGAACTCGACTATTTAATGAATCAAAAATATGATTTACAGTTTCTATGAAATCAGCTGTTTTCAATGAAAACTATTGGGATTCATATGAATTGCTTCTAGTTTTATTATTGCTCTAATTGTGTTGCTTTGTTTATCAATTTTATATGTATTAGTTAGTTGTTAGTCAAACTTATCCAAACAATACAAAAACGGATGATTTGCTTTTAATAAAATGCCATTCAAAGTCAATACCAAATCAAGATACCACAACATTTTTAGGTATTATTATTGATGGAAAATGTAACTGGAACAATCATATTGATCAAATGTGTAAGAAACTTGCTCCCCTATGCTATGTGGCACGTCGACTATTTAAAGTTGTAAGAGAAGATTCGCTCAAAAGATTTTATTATGAGCATTTTGAACCTGTGATGTCATACTGTATAGTAGCTTGGGGAGTCTCAAATAATATTGAAAGAGTTTTTAAATTTCAAAAACGTGTTATACTTATTATGTTTAACAAGCCGTGGCATCATTCCTGTAAGCAACTTTTTTCTAAATATAGAATATTAACACTATACAGCATATATATATATATATATATATATATATATATATATATATATTAAATACTTTAATCTATGTCAAATCTTATCTATATAAATTTAAAACTATAAGTAATCACAGAAATAATAACACCACACGTCACGGATCAACGATCTTGGAATATCCAAAACATAGACTATCTATATTTGAAAAAAGTCCGCATTATATGGGTATAAAACTATACAACAATCTTCCAAGCTCAATTAAAAAACTTAACGAAAAAGCGTTTAAAAACTGTATTAAAAATATTTTATTTAAAATAGCGTACTATTCTGTTGATGAATTTTTATCAGACACAAATTTTGTTGTAAAATAGTTATATTCTTGATTTGTATTTTATTTTAAAAACTTATTATTTGTAATATTTGTGTGTGCTATATTAGTGTTACATTATTTTAAATTGTTTAACTGTATTATTGTATTACTATATTATTTGTGTATATCTGTGATATGTATCTTAACTGTAACTACTGTGACTTATCCTATATCAAACATGATCGACTGGATGAATAAAATATTATACACTTTGGTTGCTTGTTCCTTGATTGCATACAATAATCTTAGCCATCCTAGGATAAAAATACATTTTCTTTAAATTGTTAATAATATCTACTACTGTGACTGACTGACCGTCAATAATAATTTATAAACTTTAAAGTGTCAAGTAGGAGACCATGCGTTTATTTAATTAACCACCAAAATAACTTTTTAAAAAGTATTTGTTTTTATTAGTTCTAATACTTCTAATGCTCCTTACAATTGTCTGAAAAGAACTAAACTAAATTAAATTAATTATGTTATAATAAGATTAAAATTATTACTGCACGTGTTTGCACATTCCTACAATTTGTAAAATAATAACCTGCCGAGTTGCAGAATGTGGTTACGTAACTCCGCCATCCCAAGAATCTTAAATATGTTAAAATTTAAATTTTACATTGCAATAAAGATGAATTTACAATACTATTATTTTCAAATATTTTAATTAATTTCTGTTTGGAAGAAATAACATTTACAATATATAAAAATTATGGAACATACTACAATAAAAATTAAAATAACATTAAAAATAAGTGAACTAATATTTAATAATGTTGCAACCAAGTTTATATTTAAAAATTATCATTTAGTTTTAATTGATTTTTTATTAAATCTATAGTATTGATTGATGACAGACCCAATTTTTGAGACTTTAATCGGTTTATCGTTTGACTCTTGCAACTTACCAATATTAGTTAGTTTTAAGGTTACTTTTTTAGTAGAATAAGTTATTAAATTTAATATTAATTTGTTATGGTTTAACAATCGGGACTTAATTGTATCACGTTTGATCTTACAATTTCTTTTTTTTAAATTTTGGTTACACTGGATATCCAAAATGCTTTCAGTAGGCGTGCTAATTAACCAAGTGGCTAAGTGTAAATTGTGTATAGCCATCAAATTTTGAAATTTTTTTTGGTAACTGAACTTCAATAAACTCAATTTGTTTATTAAAATATTGTAGTGTTTTTTCGATATATCTCTAACAGGAGGAACTTTATTGGGAGAATAAAATTGTATCTGCTAATGAACGATACTGGTATGTCAAACAAGTTATTAATGTTTGGTGTTTCTGATCGATTAGATACCATGCTTAAATTGGACGTTATGGTATCTGGTGTTACTACTCTATCTAAATTAAGTATTATTTTATTGATATCATCAATGACGTTATCTTGAACAAATGGCCAAATTTGAATTCGAGAAAGGGTATCAGCCACTTTGTTTGTTTTTTCAAGTAAAAATTTTTCTGGTAAGTTTAGAATTAGGTTTTTTTAAATTACAAAGCCAAACTAAAGGTCTATGGTTTAGTAAATAAAGTAAAATTCACTCCATATAAATATAGTCGAAATTGTTTCGTTGCTCAATGGTACTGTATATTTGTTCAGTATAGTTGAGTACGTGAAGAGTAATAATAATAATAATATTTATTAAGTAAAAAATGTTTACAAAATATTGTCAGTAATTACTATTTTGTTTACAATGTGTCATTAATAAATTATTTCAACGAATATAATAAATATATTAAATTTCTTGTAAATAAATGTGGTTCTCTAATTAATATTTAGTTATTTGGTAACTTGTTACATACTTAACATCTACTGTACATTACAGAAGATCTAGATGCGCTAGAACTATATGGTGGTGTCACTATATCCATCCTATTTCTTGTTTGATAATTGTGATAATAGTTGTTTCTCGTAAATAAATACAAATTTTCAAAAACAAACATTGATATTTTGTTCTATAATGATTTCTGAAAAACTTTTTTGCTTTTAAGATACAGGGTGAACAAAGTTTGCGACAGTTACTACATTTTCTTATCAAAAAGTACATGTAAAGTTGCTGAATTTACAGTAAATGTTTGAAATGAGTGGATACAAGCATTTAATTTTCTTGGTATTGAGTGCCAAACTCTTTCAAACACACTAGGGTTGTTTCTAATTGAGTCACACTAAGCATTTATCCGATTTTGCAAATCATCTAAATTCTCTACTAGAGTTGCGTAAACTAATGACTTCAGATAGCTTTATAAAAAATTATCCTGGGGGTTTAAGTCTGGTTATCGAGCAGGCTATGCGTGTGGCCCACCTCGACCAAACCAACAATCTTTGTATGTTGCTGTTAAATAATTACGAGCAACCAAACTGAAATGTGGTGGTGCACCATTGTGCATAAACTACATTGCAATTCTTGTTGCCAATGGTATATTATCCAGAAACTGAGGTAGCATGTGTTTCAAAAAGTTGCAATACATCCCGCCGGTAAGTCTTTTTGTAAAAATACTAGTTCAATTAGACAGTCGGTTACAATTCCAACTCAAACATTCAAGGAGAACTGATGTTGAAAACGATTTTTACATACCTGATAGGGTTTTTCATCTGCTTACACATGATTCTTATAAAAATTCCTTATTGCTTTTTTTGAAAAACTGGTTTATCGGTGAAAAGATTATGTGATAGGGATTACAACTAATGTTTGCAAAAGCCATTGACATAACGCAATAAGTGAAGGAAAATTAGCGGTAGTAGTGCCTGAATACGCTGAATGTGGTATGGATATAACAAATTGCTTTTAAGAATTTTTCAAACTGTCCAATGAATTCTTATTATTAGCCCTAATTGTCTTAAAGTTGATAAAGCAATAATCTTCTTTAAATCATGTTCAAAATTAGCCCCTAATCCAGCTATAAATATGGTTATTCTTCCAATAAATAATAAAAATATTATTAAATTTTCTCTTAAACATAAATTAAATCGAATTAATTACATTCAAAATATTGGCATTTTTTGCGTAGAAGTACTTGGATCTTTTTCTATCATGTCCAGCACATTTTATGTTGATTGATTTTTTTGGTTTTCCATTTTGTTTTAATGTATTTGTCTTACGAAATTGTCGATAGATGTTTTTGAAGATTTTTTGGCCGGGAATATTACGGCCTGGAAACTACTTAATGTACAACTGTATAGCTTGTAATAAATTGGCATCAGCAAGCCCATACATGAAACGCATGTTAGTCATCTCGGCGTTTGTAGTTTGTATAGTGATTCATGGTAGAGGAATTCACTAACTATTAAAGACACGTCAAACAGCCAAACGTCACTCAATCTAAACAACTGCTACCGATACATCTGCTGATCAATGACGAGACGTATTCAAATAAAATCCACTTGTACATTAATAGACAAAACATCCGCTCTAAGTTATTGTTAACAATTTTTTGTACTTGATAAACTCATTAATTTTTTGTACATGATATACTCATTGGCGTACGCTATATTTTTATTTACAATAATGATTTCAACAAATATCGAATATAGTTGTCGCAAATTTTGTTTATCTTGTATCTTCGTTACACAGGGTTTTTTAGAAATTATTATAGGACAAAATATTCTTAGAATAAGCCAAGAAATAACTTTTTGAATATTTGTTGCATGTTTACTTAACACTCTGAATATGAATAGATGTTAATGTTAGTATATTAGAACTTTACACGAGTCTCTAAAATTTAAACCACATAGTATCCTTATTGCAAGAAATATTTTTTTGATATTGTATTTTGAAGTTTTTCTTTAGTGTATAATAGCGTATCCTTTTATGTTATGAAAATTTCTAAAATATGTATATTGATCTCAAAGTTTCCAAGTTGCACTGTTTTGGTAATATTTTTATAGCATAAATTGTTTTGCTAAGTTTCCCTGCTAGTTCATGAATATGAGTTTCCTTATTTAAATTGTCTTCAATAATCAGACAAAGTTCACTAAGTTTAATACAAGTATTTTGAAAAGATGTGCTATGTTTACTGCAAAATTGTTATTGAAAAAAACTTGAGATTTTATTGATTTATTGTTAGAAGTATTCGATATTGTTTCTGAAAAAAAATAAATTTGTTAATGAGAATGTCTTTGTCTCAGATATTAGGGAATAGTAACTTGTCCACTATTGTAGAGGCGACGCCGATCTTGAATCTTGGTTCCGGGTGTTTAGATTTAATTTTTTAATTATCAGTTGTTGCTAAAATTGACTGTTAATATTCTTTTAAATTTTTTGCGTCCACACAATTTTGGAAACTTGATATATGCAACCATGATTTCACGTTTATGTAAACTGATTTTAATTTTGTGTCGGAATTTTTTGCTATCCCAACGCTAAAAAGTTTCTTCATTGTATATTGTTTGTTTTTTTTGTCACCTTTTTGGGATTGTGAGCGATAATGGCCGGAATTAGCTGTATTTTGGTAATTGAAGATGATGGTTCAATTTCAGATTATGTATTGTTTATTTTTTTAATTTGTGTTGTGCGGTTTATTTTTTGTTTTTATTTATTTTCTCCTATGTAATGTCCGAGTATAGATGGTGTTGTTGACATTTTTATAATATTTTTAACGAACAGGTTTGCGTTTTGTGCCAGAACAGTACTAAGTAAAAATTTTGAACCGTCTCTAGTTAATTCAAATGGCTCTAATCTTAAGTTTTTGTTTAAATTTAAAACCGTTTGTTTTTGGTTAGGGCCTGAATAATTAATATTATTAATTTGAATAGCATCCTTTGAAGAAGTATAATCTTTTATAACTAAAGGTTGATAAATACTCAAAGTTTAAGTTTTTTTCTAATAGTATTAATTGAAGCGGTGCTAAACCAATTATTATTTAATGATACTATAGTTAAAGGCATTAGTAGTTTTAGTATATTTTTTCTTAAGTTTAATTTAGGAGAAAGTTTATTATCATTTTTTCCAACTGCTGTTACAAACGTTTCTACTCTTTATTTGTTTGAGTATGCATTTATTAATAATCAATGATTGCGGGTAATATGGTCAATAAATCTGTTCCTATTAGTCTGACGTATTCTGTTTTAAATTAAATAGGTAACAAAGATGTGTTTCTTCACTAGAAAATAAAATTGAAATTAGAATTTTGGAAACTTGATTGTAATGAGTTGTACCATGTGATGTTGAAAGGTTGTTTGTATATTGATTTTGGAAAATACGTGTTTATCAATTCATGTGAAAGTATGGTACAAAAACTTCCGGTATAAATTAATACTTTTTTGATTGTTTTTGGTATTAATAAAGAATATATGGTTAGATTTTGGGTTGATTGAAAATGATTTAACCGAGGCTGTTTATGAAATTTTACAGCATCTTTTGAATTGCTTTGCTGATCAGAATAATCAATAAGTTGTTTTAAAGATTTTTCTTAATCATTATCGTTTTACTAACATTAGGATCATAGTGGTTTTTTTGGAGATTCCGCAAAAATATACGTTTGATAACTCATTCTGATAATTAGATATAAAGTTACAACTAAAATTTGAACTAAACAGTTTCAACCTGTGTAGTTGTGTACCAGGTAGTTTATTATGATACTTGCCTGTATTGATTCAGGTCGATAAATGGTTTGACAGTTCTGTTTAAGTGCAAATGCATTCTGTCCGGATTTTACAAATGGGTTTTGATAACGAGGAAATTAAGTCGGTTTTGAGTTTGATCGGTAATTAGGAAAATGATTGGTATTGAATCCAGGTTGATTTTGATGAACAAAATGTTGTTGTAAAAAATTCTACTGGTTGTGGCTTTTGAAAGGTTTGTTATAATTTGGGTTGAGTTTGATTTAAATTGGGTTTAAATTTATAAATATCTAATATTAAGTTTATGGATTAGCTAATCCGTAAATGCAATCAATATCAGTTTTTTTATTTCTTCTATTTTATAAGTTTTTATAGCATTGTCTACACTTATTAAATTATTTAATTGGGCTTTTTTGTATTTTGCTTAAGTTTAGATAAATTGATTTATAAATTTAATTTGGATCTTTGATCACCAAAATATTTTATAAGTAATAGTTTTAAGTTATCCCATGAGTCTAATATCTGACTAGTAACAACTTCTAATGCAGTCCCTATTGCTAGCAGCAGAAAGTAATAATGTGTTAACATATGCACCAGGATCATTAATTTGTCAAAATTGTGTAAATATATCATACCTACTCAGACAGTTTTGATGGTTTTCTTTTAACTTTTGGTATCTTATTTAAAAGAGATGTATGGAACTCTGGGGGATATACTTGAATTTGTTGTGGTTGTTGTGCCATTTCAAAGTTTAAATTTTTAAAAAGATTTGATAAATTATTTAATTTGGTTATTATTTCTATAATCTAAATCAAATGAAAAATCTAAATCAGTTTCAGACTCTGATGGAGAACTGTTTTCTGACTGTCAAGTGGATTTTCGAATTAAATTCAATTTTTATAAAATTGTTTACTATTTAATTCTATATTATTTGCAACGTTAATATCATTAAACTTAAAATAATCACATATATGATTGTTTGTTTAAAACTAAATAAAAATATAATATTACAATTATAAATATTTTTTCTGATTCATAAAAAATAAAGTTGTTATGCTTATTAATTAATATGATATACAATTATATCAATATTTTTATATTGTTGTTATTCAGAGATGCATACATTGAGGTTATGTTGGGAAAGTAATAATATATTATATACTTGTATGCTTAAGTTCTTTATTTTATTTTTGACTAGATTCGACTAATATATTTAGTCATTTTTAGGATATGCCTTGTAGATGATACATTAAAACAAAAATTAATCCTGAAAATGACTAAAAATATTAGTCGAATTTTTGTTTTAATGTATCATCTACATTAAAACAAAAATTAATCCTGAAGATGACTAAAAATATTAGTCGAAACTAGTCGAAAATAAAATAAAGAACTTAAGCATACAAGTATATATTATATTATTACTTTCCCAACATCAATATTTTTATATTGTTTGGATATAATAATTCTTACTACTCCGGTGAACGATTCTTGTTTTGTGGGGCTTTTTATTACTTTTACAATTAAGAGTAAAAACTCAAAAGGTACTGAATGCTTTTTTGTAATCTGCACAACTATTTAATTAACGACCAAAATAACTTTATAAAAAGTATTTGTTTTTATTAGGTCGGAGTTCTAATGCTCATTACAATATGAACAGAACTAAACTGAATAAAATTAATTTTATTATAATAAGATTAAAATTATCACTGCACGTGTTTGCAGCTTCTTACAATTTGTAATATAATAACCTGCAGAATGCGGTTACGTAACTCGGGAGGCGCTTACAACTGAAGTAGGCATGAGTTGACAATTTGCATATACCTTGCGCATTTTTATAAAAATGTTTCTCTTTTGATACATTGGTTCGATAATATAACTATAGTTTTATTTACAATAATATTATAATGTTATAATACATTAATAACCTTTTTTTACTACATTTTTTGTTGAATAAAACTATATTGTATAGTAAACATAAAATATCTAATAATAAAATTGTAAAATGTATTATAATCAAATCTTTTTGTTACAGGATGAATGAGAAGTCATCAAGTGTAGTGCAAAGCGATTTGATATTTTCAGCTGATTCACAGAAACCTCCACCAGTTCGATTGACGAGCCATAGAAGAATAGGATCTTATAGAAGGTCAGTGAAATGATTTTTATCGTGTACACGGTTTAATGAAAATTTGTCCAGATTGGATGAATTGAAGTGCATTAGATTTAATATGTTCGTTTCTTTGTTGGGTTGAATATAACAATGCGGACTTAATTTTTATATTGTGTTCACATTTTTATTTGTACAAAATTGATTTAATAATTTTATATTTTTTCAGATAAATCTCATATTATTATTAAATTTTTTTTTTATTAATATTTTAATTTAATGGACATAACATCATTATGGCAAAAAAAATCTTATCTCTCAACAATTTCTCGAACTTGTTATATTTACGACCTATTCATATTATTTTAATGTACTATATATATGTTACATAGTGAAGGAGCTTTGGATTATATTCTGCTACGAGTGCTAGCTAACACCTATTGATTTGTATACGTTTTCATTTGGCTGTATAAATTATTTAGTATCTGTCGGTATTTATTTTGTAACAAAGTGTTAAGTTATATTACTAAAAACTAAAATTGTGCTTTCAATTATTCTATAAACTAATTATAGTCAAATAAATTAAGTAGATATGGATTATAGAAATATCTAGACATTTGACAATTTTAGTTGAGATTAATTTAAAACATGTACCATCTCATAAAGTGGGTTTAAATAAGTTTATTTGAATAAATTTACAAAGATAATTAGATTATGTTTATATATCATAAAGCTTAAAATTTAATTAATAATCTCATTCATCATTTTCAACATATTATTTAACTGAATAATCCTGCATTGAAATGTACTCCGTATTTATACAGCAAATATTAATTCATTCTCGCAGGTAGTTTACAACATTAGTCTATTTTATTTAATTCAACTTTTACCGGTTAAGAATCTGAAAAATAAATGTCAATAATAATTACTAATTTTAATATTTACGTTGTATCATAAATGTAATTGCTGCAACAGTACGGACATTGATGTTTTTTTATTATTTGTCCATAAATACAACATTAATTTATATAAATTTGTTTTTGTCATCTAATTAAATAAATAAAAATAAAACGCACCAGTTTTTTTTTTTAATTATAATATATTTACATATTTACAGTTTATATTTTATTTTGTTTTCTCCCTACTTGCTGCGCTACAGCGTCTCCATATGGATGGCTGCAGAACTTCGTATTCGGGGCACCATTTTATGTTTCAATTCATCTTATTTGTTATAAATGTTGTGTTTATTATCTATTTTTATTCATTTGTTTGTTTTGATTTTTTTAGTATATAGTGTACTTTTATTTCTATTTTTATTTTTTTCTAAGTTTTTGTTTTCTTAATACTTTCAGGCAGTTGATTGTAAGTGACTAGTCTGTTGCCTAGTATTGTGTGTTTTGCCTTTTCTGTCCTTGTAGTGTGTACATGTTTATTGCTATTTCTTCTAGTGTTATGTCCGTGAGTTTTTTTGTTGGTTTTTATTTGAAGGTTGGTTTTAATTTCTTTATTTTTAATTTTGTATATTAGTTTGCATTTTTCTATTTTTATTTTTTTGTTTATCTTTGTTTCGTTAATTATTTTGTATATTTCTTCTGTTGGTGTTAGTTTTGGTAGTTTGTGTATTATTTTTATAATTTTGTTCTGTTGTTTTTGTATTTTTTGTATGTTTGGTTTTGTTGTTTCTCCTCATATATTTATTAAATAGTTAATTTTAGCTAAGTATAGTGAATGATATATACTTATTGCCGGTTTTTTCGTGATGCATTCTCTGGCTCTATACACAGCTCATATTATTGCTTCGATTTCTTTTAATATTTTGTTAATGTGTATCCCAAGTGAGTTTCTCAGTTAATATTAATCCTAAGTATTTTGTCTGTTTTGTTCTAGTAATTGGTATGTTATTTATTTCAATTTTTATGTCAATATGTTTTGTGTTTTTTTGTCTTATTACCATATAAGCTGTTTTTTCTTTATTTATTGTTTGTATGTTTTTGTCGTACCATTTAGTTTATTTCTTAACGTCTTCATATATGTTTCTCTCTATGGCTTTTTTATTTTTTCTGTGGTATATATTACACGTGTCATCAGCATATGTATATATTTCACCAGCCAAATTTATATATCATTATGTATAATATATACTGTATTGGTTTAAGCACTCCACCTTGTGGTACCCCATATTCTGCTTCTGTTGTTTTACTAATTCTGTTATTTATTTGTGTTTGTTGTGTTCTGCTTTTAATATATGTTTTTAACAGTTTTAAATTTGTGTTTCTTATTCCCAACAACTTCATTTTTTTTAATCAATTTGGTTTTGTCAATGGTATCAAAAGCTTTCCTCATGTCTATAAATATTGGTATAACATACTGTTTTTTGTGCAACTTTCCTGCTATATGTTGTATTATATCAGTTGTTATGCAAATTATGTTTAATTTTTTTTGGAATGCGTATTGCCTTTTATTTATAATATTATGTTTGTTTATGTGTCATATATTGCCTTTTCTGTGATATTGGTCTATAGTTTTCAGATTTTGATTTTTCTTCTTTTTGTATATTGGTTTTATAATTTGTTTTTTAAGTATTAGTGGGTGTTTACCTGTTTGTATCATTTTATTTATGAGTATTTTCATATAGCTGTTACTTCTTGTTTGATGACTGTTATCACTTCATGGGTTCAACGGGGCATTGCGTTACCATCTTTTACACATTTGTCTTAACTTTTATAAGTATAACTTGGTTTGTAAAATTTTTATTGTGGTATAATAAAAAAACTGTTAATCAAAGTTGTGAACAGCATACAATCACAAATTAAACATTCTAATTTAAATTGTAATATAACGAGTAAATTAATATGCTGTAAAATGGCATATTAAAAAATTAATTTAAATAAATAACAATATTAAAATGAACTATTACAAACATATTAAATAACCTCTACTAGCAACAGACGGCAGAAGTACGAATTGAAGACCAAAGCACGAGAAATATCTAAATTTGCGGAAGTGTGAAGCAGGGTTGTGTGCTTTTGCCAACCTTGTTTAACATATACTCAAAAGATATATTTAATAAGGCGCTGGATGGAGTGGTGGAAGAAATATTGATCAACGGCGAAATAATTAACAACTTAAGGTATGCGGACGACTCTGTTATATTGGCAAGTACAGCTCATGGACTTCTCAACAACAAAACCATAGATCAAGTGGACAAATACCCATATCTAGGCACATGCGTGAATAAACTCTGGGATCTTTAGTAGAAATCAAATGCAGGATAGAAAAAGCGAGAACGACATTTATCCAGATGAGAAAAGTTTTTAACAGCTTAGACTTGAGCATGCAAATTAAGATCAATATGTTGCGCTGCTACGTTTTCTCAACACTAATGTACGGCGTTGAATCCTGGACCCTATCAAAAGATACAGAGAAAAAAAAGGAGGCTTTTGAACTATGGACATATCGTTGTATTCTGAATATCTTATGAAAAGAGCACATTAGTAATAAAGAGGTTCTACAGAAAATGGGCAAGGAACAGGATGTATTGAAAGCTGTAAATGTTAGGAAATTGGAATATCTCGGGCACGTAATTAGGCATAGTGATAGATACAGAATACTCCAACTGATTCTGGAAGGAAAGGTGATGGGAGAAGACGCCAAATTTTATGATTTAAAAATTTACGACAGTGGTTTGACATAACATTGCTGCAACTTGTTTGCAGTGCAGTAGACAAGGAGAAGATTGTGATGATGATTGTTAATATCCAAAGCAAATGAAGCACGCCAAGAAGAAAAAAAAATAGTTTTTATGTTTTTTAGTTACTTACTGGTTAAAATTTTTGTAATAGAGATTTTGTTTATGTAGTTTTTTCTATATTTTTGTACAGATATTTTTGTTATTATTTCTTTATGGATCACAATTTTTTATTATTAAATAATTATTTAAAAAAAGCTCTATGTTATTTATTGCCGCCGCAATCACTAGAATTTTGTTTGTTAAGATAGTATTATAAAGTTACTTAAACATATTTTTATATTTTATATATTTTAACACGGGTTTCTTTAGTTGGGTTCAATATAGAATTGCGGAATGCGCTTTTATAGATAGCAGTTTGTGTTTATTAGAAGAAGGCTTGTTAATGCTAGGCATTAACTTTCTTAACGCACATATATTTTTTTTTTTTAGTAATCTTACTGATTCTGGATTGAAAGTTGAAGGGTAAACCAAAGTCTACTGCACATAGGCCCCATTAAGCCCTTTGTACCTCTTCTAGTGGTGACCTCACTCCGTTGTCTTTGCATTTAACCACCCTATGTGGCTGATGTATGCAAGTACAACGCTTGGAGGGGTCTCCCTTATGCTGACCATGTCAAGCCAGCAGCTCCACAACATGGATTCTCTATTGTATGAGAGGGCCGGGCATGTGCATAGCACGTGCTCAATTGTCTCGTCAGCCATTTTACATCCTCTACACGTTGGATTGTCTCCAATACCAATCATGTGCATGTGTTTCTTTAGTTGGCAGTGTTTTGTCAAGATTCTTGTCATAATTTGCAAATTCTTCCTGGACAGTCGCAAGTAGTAATCGGCTGTCTTGGCGTTTGGAGCAGTCATTGCTTCCTTTGCCCATCTGCAGCCCGGTGTATTATCCCAACGCCGTCTCAGTGCATTGTGTGTGCAAATTTTTAGTAGATTATTTAAGCTTTTGAGTGTTAAAACGGTCCAGGGTTCAGGACCACACGCTATGAGGGTTGACCCTTTACGCGCCAGCTCGTCCGTCTCAATGTTACCTACTTTGTTGGAGTGTCCTTTTACCCAGAACAGCTATGCTATTTCCACAGGCTGCTAAAGTAAGGGCACAATGACATTCACAAATTAGCTTTGATGTGATTCTAGGCTTGTTTATAGCAATTAGGGCCGCTCTACTATCCGTTAGAATTTGGACATTCTTGCCAGATATTTTGCGGTTCACAATTTCCATAACCCCATAGGTTATCCCAACTACTTCTGCTTGGAAGATAGTCGTATGAGCCCCTAGTGGTAATGATATTTTGAGGTCCAGGTCTTGCGAGAAGATTTCCGCTCCAGAACCTTTATTAGTTTTTGGGCCATCCGTGTAGATTTTAATCAAATCATTGACCACGTTCTGCTTCTTTTGTTCATGTGTGCGCTTGTTGTAAGGTCTTTGAAACACAAAGAAGGGTGACATGTTATCTGTTTGCGCTCCTAACAGAGGTGTTTTCTTAAGAGCCTCTTCCAGGAGAGTACAGTGTTTGCCAGCCTTTCTCCATGTAAGCTTATTGTCAAAGACTACCCCAAGATATTTTACCTCGGTTGATAGCGGTAGTGGGATATTTAGGAGTTTTGGTAAGTTTAGATTTCCAATTTTCCTTTTTTTTTGTGAAGAGAACCAGTTCGGTTTCAAAGTGTTGACCGTAAGAGTCTGGTCTTTGCACCAATTTTCGATTATTCTTAAAGCCTCTTGCATCAAGTTACAGAGTATGCTTTAAAATTTACCGCTTTGTAGGATTGTTATGTCATCTGCATAACCAATTGTGTAAAAACCATGATCATTGAGTAGGCGTATATGACTGTCGACTACTATATTCCATAGTAGTAGAGATAATACACCTCCCTGGGGACATCCTTTAGCAACAACTTTCCTGACCGTCGAATCTCCTACATTAACTGTAACGGCTTTTTTTTCCAACAGTGTTTTATCCATCCACTAATTGTGGGGTTTACACCATGTGTTGCAAAACAGTTTTTATTTTATTGAAGGTGGTTTTATCAAAAGCGCCGTCAATATCTATAAATACGCCCAAAGTATACTTTTTCTCTCTTAATGATCTTTCGATTTGGTCCGTTACGAGATGTAGGGCCGATTTGGTAGAACTTCCTTGAGTGTATGCATGTTGCTTTGGGTGTATTGGCTTAGTAATAAGAGCCGTTTCCCAAATTGATTTTATCTGATATGCTCTTTTATTATTAAATCATACTTTTAAATATTTGATTGCTTTCTTTACCTTTATTTTGGTATTACCTATTTTTAGGGTCAACTCTTTTACACAGAATTACGGCGTCCGTTTTGTTTCTTTTATGTTTAATTTTGTTATTGATTTTTTTTTAAATGTTGGATTTGAACTAATAATTACTGCTGTATTGACAGAGAAATATACTTTGCGCTCTCTTTATTTATTCTCATTTCTAGCATATTATTATAATAGATATTCTAAAACTGAATAATCTCCTGCGGAACTTTCTAAGTAGTTTTATATTTTTGTAATTAACGTTTATATTCTTAATTGTTTAATGCGTTTTTATTATTTTAATAAACGTTATTAGTAGACAAAATCTTCTATTTGTTCGTTACACTAAGCATGCTCTCAACTTTTTGCTTGAGTCTATTTGGAATTAGGTGTTCAAACAGCTTTCCTAGAAGGTCTGTAATTTATAGGTAACAGAACAAGATCTTGTATCTTTACATTTCTTTAGGAAATGTTTACTTATTAATTTTTGGCTAATTATTTTAAGGATTGACAGTCATGATTTACTCTCCGGATGCTTGATGAACTTACTAATACCGTTGATTATAATCATAAATAGCGTTACGTTTAGAATGGAGCGTTAAGAAGTACCATTTTGTTGCGCCCGCATGCAAGTTAAAAAACTCCATGTAAACAATACTATTCTTTTGCGAATATCCCACGAATAGAACGTTTAAATAATTTTTCTGGACTTTTAACCAAAAATGGTTTCTAAAAGTTTTTTTTTTCTAATTATTATTATGTTAATTATTTGAGCGGTGTACGCATTATTTATTGCAATTTGTTTAACTGTTTGAAACTCAAGCTTTTGGTTTTTTTTATTGAGTGGAACTGTCAAGGCTTTATAAACTGTAGAATTATATGCTAGACCCTTATGAGATATAGGGTGATTGGAGTCCTGAGGAATTGTGGCATCTGTAAACGTTGGTTTTCTAAATATATTAAATAATATTTTGTTAGTTCTTTTTGTTAAAGTGAGATCTAAAAAGTTAATTTGGTTATTAATTTTTGATTCTACTGTAAACTGAATGCGCGGATCAATATTATTTGTAAACTGTAAGACAATTTCTAACTGTCGGTCTGAACCTGTAAAACTTGTTAAAATGTTTTTTACATATATGTACCAAAATTTTATGTGTTTTTGCGGGGCTTAAAGAAAGAATTTTTGTTTCTAAATGTGTTATGAAGATGTCGGCAAGAAGTGGTGATCCTATAGGAAACCCATAGTTTTGTTGGTACAATTTAGAATTGAATTCAAAATAATTTTGATTAATGATTAAGTTCTGACTTAACGGAAATGTTATATGTTAAAAGATTTATCAAGGATGTCTTGAATAATTTGTACGCATTCTTTGGGCGGGATATTTGAAAATATACTGCAAATGATATTAATTTGCAATTTTGATGTATATTCAACCAAGTTTTTTAAACTATTGGAAAATTTAAAATTAGTTGAACGTTTAAAGTTCTAATTTAATTTTATGGAAAAGTTTTTGATAGAGCTATTTATGTATGATACTACTGGTCTTATAAGTTTATTTTATTTATGGATTTTTACCAAACTATATAATTTAGGGGGGGGGGGGGTGGACCGTTTCAAATTTGTAGTTTTAAGTTTATCAAAATCTGACAGAAAAGAATACCGGATTCCGTAACAAATTCTTTGACTTGTTTTTTTAAATTTATTAGTAGAATCAGTTTTAAGTATCGTCAAGTTTTTTGTATCTACAAAGTTTTGAATTTTGTTAAGGTAGCTCTGTTTGGTTAAAATTACTGTTTGATTTTGATTTGTCTGCTTGTGTAATAATTTAATTGTCTGCTTTTATTTTCTTATTTATTGATTTTATCAAGTTTTTTTTTCATTTAATTGTATTTTATTTGAGCTTTTGCTAAGGTCGTTCTCACTCAGTAAAGAAAAGAGTTTGAATTTCAAACAATTGAACAAATTTTAATAAATAATGGGTACACTGCTCAAATAATCAAACAATAACAAGAAAAAAAAATCCAATTTTTTGGAATCTAATTTCTCATCAGTCAAAAATTCTGAAAATTTTGCAATATCACATATTTTTGCCTTATCTCAAAAAAAATAGAAAATATTCTTAAAAAACAAAAATTAAAAGTAGCTTTTAAACCAAACACAAAATTAAGCAATTTTCTCTATATCGCCAATGAAAGAAATAATAAACTAAAGAGATCAATAGATTTACATGTACTGATTGTAAAAGTGTATACAGTGAACATTAAATTTTGCCTTTTTTATGTATGTTACTTAAAATAAGGAAGTAGTATTATTATTAATATTATAAAAAATTATATTTTTACGGAAATTTAAAATCAACATTTGCAAATTATATAGTTAATAAAAATCACATTTTTCAAAATTTAGACGATTTAGTAATTTTGCATAGCGTCAAAAAAGGTAAAAAACTAGACTTATTAGAAGCTTTAGAAATGTACAAACATAAAAAAAACCGGTTCACCATTTTTAAACAATCAGTTTAAACATATGTATACGCCTGTTAATTAAATTACATACTTAATCTATAACTAATTACATTGTTTGTTTGTTGAAATTATTGTTAATCTCTAATTTTTTTAAATCTTTTTGATATTACACTAACAAACCTACCGCATTTATTAGATTATATTATCGTCTTTTTAATATTTTTTGTCATTTTAATTTGTTTTCTTTAATAAAAAAAATGTACTGTTTTTTATTAATGTATTCAAGTATTGTCTAAAGAAGGCCAAGGTTCAGCCAAAACTACAGTCAAAGTGTGACAAAATAAATTATGATATAAAAACATAGTAATTATTTTATTTAATCTTTTATTATTCTGTTCCTATAAATTTTGTTTTAATATTGTCTATATGTTTTATCAGAACTAGATAAGTGATTTTGCAGCTTCTGATAAGATAGATTTTTGAATGAAAAAGGTGACATTAAAAAATTGCTAAAAGTCGTTTTTATTTTTGCACAATTAATGTTAAATTTACATCTAATTTATTATAATTCATAGTTGTGATCTCTACTACGTGATAATTTATGTAAAGAAATAATAAATCAATTTACTAGATGAAAGTTATATAACTTATTTCATCTGTAAAAGGCTTTAGTAAAGCCGAAACTAGTAATGTATTTGTAAGAATAAATTTGTGATAAAAAACGTAGTAAATTGTTTTATTATTTCATCTAATTTATTGTTTAACATTTTAACGTTTGAGCAGAAAACCACAAGAAATTTGTCTCTAAGGTTTCTTGCAAAAATTTGTATATTTGTATAATAAGTTAACTAATATTCCATTGAATGAATCAAATTAAAAGTGATAATTGAAGGGGTTAGTGAATAAATGTGTTAACTGATTTAGAAAAATGAAATAAGCTGCAGAAACACCTTTACCCATTAAATTCTTCAATTAAGTATGCAGTAGCAAAAGATTTATGCCCGAGTGAGCGAGCTTGTTAGGACGAGACACGTAAACTAGCAAGAACAATACGGCTAAGCCGTGTGTTGCATTTTATTTTTTGTAAGCTACATAATAATCATTTAGAAAGCATATATTTACAAAAATATAACTTATGTTAGTTTGCCAAAACTGATTCTACTATTTGTTACGAATCTTTAATTAAATTATTTGTTTTAAACGGTCAAATACTTGTTATTGATTTTGCTATAAATTATTACGCATAATTTTAAGTATCGTTAAGATGTTAAGTAACAACTATAACTATTGTCTGTTAAAGGAGATTATATAAGTATTAAATGATTATTTTGTAAATTATTTGTTATAAATAAATTATTGTTAAAATATGGAACGCAATCATATGATACTATATTATGTACCCAATTTATAAATTACAATAAATTGAATATTGTTTCTAAATAGTTATAGTGTATTGTATTTATTAAGAATAATTTTATAACTTTATTAACTATTAAATAACAGTTGTTTTTTAAATTATTGTGAATATTAATAAAGCGTATTAAATGTTTTATAGTTCACTATAACTTTCAAAATTATTAGAAACTGAAACAGTGTAACCTAAATTCGTTAATCTAGTCGAGTTAGTCCGCTTTGTCCCAGTAGAACTTTTCGATGCCATCAATATTCTAATTAGATTGATAGCTTGACTAAATTCCTTCCTGTTAGTGGATAGAGCGTGCTGAAACATTAGCCTTACGTAAGATTGATTTGATGAAGTTTGGCCGTCACATGCGATTCCTTAACAGGATTTCATTGGTATTACCGGGTAATCTTGTTAATGTCACAAGGCCACAATATGGCTCAGGGCTAGGAACTTGACAATAGAGAATCGGGTAATGTGTAGTAAAGCACGCGATATGGCCGATGATGGGGTGGAATGTGTCGAGCAGCTTGAAGTGATGGATACTAATGGAGTGGTAGAGGATAGCGATGATGGCGAAGATGAAAAGTAAGTAACTGAGCTAAAAATTAAAGCTAGTTTTGACTGGTACGTTTTTTAGTTTGCTTAACTTGACTAAAATGGGACTGCGTGTGTCCTTCGATGATTCAATGCAGGAAAAGTAAGTTATATGACTGAGCTATAATTAACAGTACTTTACTGAAACAATACTATTGACAAATTAATTATAATAGATTTTTTAATAGTTAATTAGTTTAATTCAGTACTTTTTAATTTTAGTGTGTTTAAAAATAGATTAGAATTTTGTTTGCTAAATATAATTACAATTATATTTGTAGGTAATATATTGTAGAACAAGCATGTAATGATACCACGCATAACGTGTACGAAAAGTTATTATAGACAATTTAAAAGTGGTAAATCACCTGTCAAATTCCATATTATAACATTTAATAAATATTTGTTTTGTATACGTATAACTATTTTAGTTGAAAAATAAACATTTTTAAATACGGGTATCATATTATACCGTACTTGTTGCACAATATACCATTTATAAGTCGTTAATTTTTTTTTTATTTATTGTGAAGTATAGTATAGGGCTCACATTTATAATGCTCATTTTACCAAAGGTTTGTGCAGCAACGGTTTATACTAGTAGGAAATGCGTTCAATATATTATTATAAACAATATGACTCTTATAAATATAAACTAAATAATAAATTGATCTTTATTGATGTAAAATAACAAAAAGCAAACTAGCATTGTTTTTTTTTAATATTTGTGGATACGAATGAAATAAAAATCATAAAAATATACATTAAAAAATGTAAAACGTTACGTATAAAGTTTTTGTGAAGTATTTTTGATAATTTTTTTTTCTAAATATTGTCAAGTATTGCTATTGTTTTCAAATTTGATTCATACTACCAGCAATTAATTGTATTTTTGGTTTCTCATACAGACATGTATGTATATTTTTAGACATATTTTTTGATATTTTATTTTCTTTAATTTTTTGTTGTTGCAATTATAGAACAAGTTACAACTCGGTAAACTAAAACAAGCATGTTCTTACATTTTAGTGGCAAAAATTAAGGTACGCTTGAAGTTCAAATATACATTGAATCATATGTTACTCGTAGATCCATTTATACAAATTACTTCTTCTAAAAAGAACTAATTGATCTATTTTTGGTTTGGTTTTTTTATCTAGTCCTTAAACTTTGAAACATTCGCATACATATTTGATTAAGGTGTTAAATGCTATTAATAGTTTTTAGAGTGTGACAGTAGATGCATAATAATATTAATATTTATTGTATACAATAGTACTTACACAGGTCAAAACTTAATATTATGGCTATCCAAAATTAGATTGAAGATATTCATTCATTTACATAAGTTTTAAATTGAGTTTGATAGTGCTTTGCATATTATATTGATCTAAATTATGTTTTATGAGTTTTAGATATTTATAAATGTATAAACATGTTACAGTTATTAGGTCAAATTTATAAAATAAATAATATATAAATATATACCGCTCTGCAATCATCTCTGTATTTTAGATTACCAATTATTCGAACCTTGCTTTTGAATTCAAAACACATTATTTAAATGTGGTGCATGTCTCCAATTAATATTGCATTAGATAGAGTGGGCTAGATCTGAGCGTGGAATACAGATTTTTTTGTTGTTGTTTTTAATAATTTTCTTATTAAATAAATCTATTTTTCTACCTTTTTAATTACGTACCGAGGATGTTTATCTTATAACAATTTGCTATCAAGCATAAGAACTAGGAATTTAATACTACTTTGCATGTAACTGGGTATCTTTTATCACTTGTTTGAGCGTTTCAATATTTTTTTATTATAGTGGGAGATTATTTATATATATATATATATATATTAAAAATAATATTGGACCTAATACAGATCTTTGTGGTACATCCAGAATCACTTTACGTTTTTGCGATTTAACAAAGTTTACATTAACGTATTGCACACGGTTTTTGAAGAGAGAGAATGGCACAGTGGTCTAGGCATCCGGCCGCTGTACCAAAGATCGTGGGTTTGATTCCCATGTACCCTGATATACTTTTCAGTTTCTATACGCTCTCCCACTCCCTGCCTTGCCAGCGTGGGGTTTTTTTGGCTAAAACATTTTTTGATGGAGTAATGAAATCTCTCCAGTGGTTTGGAATCTACTTAAAACAGTAGGTTGTCCTTGTAATGTAAAAGGCTAAAACGCCTGCGGTGGCGTATGAATGGCTGACGACGACGACGACTCGGTTTTCAATATATAAAGATATAAGTTCTATGCAATTAATGTTAAATTTTAAAGAATTTAATTTAGGTCACAGTCAAAAGCTTTGCTGACACATCACACATTTAAAGCATGGGCATGGGAACTTTCTTCAAATCTATTAGATATTATTTGCACAAAATCATTTCTTTTGTTCTGAAATCATGTTCTATGTCAATTGCAAAACCGCTTGCTAAACTCATAAATAACTCTGTTAACCAAGGAATATTTTCAACCAAGATGAAAATATCAAAAATTGTGCCAATATTTAAAAATCAAGGTACAGAAAATGATCCAAATAATTATAGACAACTTTATATTTGTAGTACCTACTCAAAAATTATTGAAAAAATTGTGGCCAATAAATTAATGCATTTTTTTGAAAAATATAAACTATTTAATTCAAGACAATTTGGATTTAGAGAAGGCAGAACACCAACTTTAGCAATAAATGAATTTTTAAATAATTTATATTTTACTTTTGACAAAGGGCAAAAAAATATGGGAATTTTTGTTGATGAAACTAAACAGATATGGTGTACGAGAAGTTATTTCAGATTGGATCCGCAGCTATTTGACGTCAAGAGCACATTATGTTGAACTAAATAATGAAAAATCTCACAAACTAGAATTAAATAGAGGGATACCACAAGGATCTGTTTTGGGACCTTTGTTATTTATTGTATATGTTAATGATATTAATAATTAAAATGTTGTTTTATTTGCAGACGATATCTCTTTATTAATAAGTGACAATAACAAAGATGAATTAGTTAGAAAAACTAATAAAATTATGATTGAATTGACTCAGTGGTTTAAAAATAATGGGTTAGCTGTCAATACAGCAAAAACAAGTGCAATTAGATTTAACATAAATAAAAATAAACATGATGATAGTCTGTTAATAAAATGCAATGGACAAAACATAAAAGAGTGCAATAGCACAAAATGTTTGGGGCTATAAATTGATTCATCTTGCAAGTGGGATACACATGTAGATAAAGTTTGTAAAAAGATAAGCACTTTTTCTTACATCATTAAACAACTAAAGCCCATTGTAAATATATCTATATTAAAAACGTTTTATTATGCCAAAATACAGTCCGTAATGTCATATGTTATATTAGCATGGGGCATATCAACAGACTCAATTCGATTGTTTAAAATACAAAAACGAGCAGTTCGTTAAATTTTAAATAAATCTAGTAGAACTCCTTGCCTAACTCTACCTTCGCTGTTTATATATAACGCTTTACTTTATGCAAAAGAAAATATTATTAACATTAAAATATTATGTAGCACTCATAACTACAATAAACGAAATGAAATGACATTAGAAATACCAATACACAAGTTAACAAAATATGAAAAATGCTCTATATATGTATCCATACAATCGTATAATAAACTACCAACTAACGTTAAAACATTAAATATGTCTAATTTTAAGATTAGTATTAAATCTACATTAGTACAAAAATGTTATTACAGTTATAATGAATTTTTAAGTGACATTTGGTAGATAAATTATTGATTATATGTTTATCAGGTTATTTATATATTATTTTTAAAGATTTGATTATAATTGTAAGTTATTTTTAATATTTTTACATTTGTGTGTCTAATTTTTAACATATTCGTATTATGTATTTAATTTTAATTTTTAAATTGACTGTACCAATATCTTGTAATAAGGTCTCCTGGAATAAAGTGATATTATTATTATATTATTATTTATTTCTAGCGTGGTTGACTTTTTGTTGCAAAAACCGAATTGGTTTTTATACAAAATGTTATTGTTTTCCAAATGCATTGATAGTTATAGTGCAAGACATTTTTCATATATTTTACTAAATATAGGTATAACAGATATTGGTCTATAATTAAATAAGATGTTATCTTCTTTTTTTAAAATGGCAATACTTTGAAGTTTTTAGCTAATCTGGAAATATATTTGCCTGAATACTAATATTAATTAATTTAGTTAACGGTGTTAGAATAAAGTTTCTAGTATTTTAGTGTGTAAACATCTTTGCTATTTGTGTTTTTAAGATATTTGATAATGTTTAACATTTCAATAAAAGTAATTTTTTTAAATGTAAATTTGTTTATAAGTAGTACGTAATTTAAATATTTATTTAAGGAATAACTTGGTATCTAGCTTGTGATTAATTTAATAAAAGTTTACACTATCCCACATAGCTTTTTGTGGACTAGACTTTTCTATGTAAGTTTCATGTGCTTCTTTTTTGCAATTATTATTTTATTTTTATAAATCGATTTTTTTAAATTTTAGATGTTACAATATTTGATTTAAGTATGTTATTAAAAGCAATAAGGTTATGTAATTGCAATCTTATTTGGTGCAAATTGTGATTAAACCAGTTAATTTTTTTCTTTGTATTTAAAAGTTTATATTTTAAAGGAAATGCGACATTGACGGCACGGCACCTGTAATAATAAAACAAATTATTAATTTATTCAAACTTAATCTAACGATGTCTGGGCCAAAAGTTAAGCATAGACAATTATTGTTTCGATTCTACAAACCTTGTCAGTATGCCTAGTATGACCACGGCATAGCGAAAGACAAGTTTTTTTTTTTGGGCTGGGCGGAAAAATCATTTAAATAGTGACAAAGTGTCGGATACACTTTTTCGGGCGCCTACCGACTAAAGACCGAATTGCCTGTGGAAGTTGGTGGGTGAGAATAAATGTTTAATAATCAATGAAAAAGAAGAAACAGTTATGGCAACAGTGGAAAAGATAAAGGAGATTATAAAAGAATTGCCTAACAACAAAGCACCAGATTCGGACGAAATAACAACAGAGATTGTTAAAGCAGCTCTAGACGGGAATGAGGTAGAAATAATTCAAATAAACAACAGATGCCTGAAAGACGGAATTTTTCCAGAGTTTGAAAAGAAAAGTACTGATTGAGAAAAAGAAAGAACTAGGAAAAGCAACTTTATGCAGGCCAATATGCTTAATAAACACACTAGCTAAAATAATGGAAAAAGTAATTGTACGGAGAATTTATCAAAAAATAGAAGAAATAAGAGGACGGGAAAAAGAACAATACGAATTTACCAAGGGAAGAACAACCTATAGGAGCTATAGTCAAAGTAAAAGCAATAGCAAAAGAAGCAAACAGCGAAACGCAGAGGAAAATACAACACTGTGTAATGATAGCGTTGGACATACAGATTGGCAAAGAAAAGATAACTGAACTAGTAAACAATCAAGATTATATATAGCTACTTACAGGGTACAAACCTAGTGACGGAAGATTCAAACTTACGAAAGGGATACCACAGAGCTAAGCACAAGGACCAAAACTATGGAACTTTGTTTATATTGAGTTACTTCGTGACAATAACGGCATTTGCTAACGACGTAGTTTTAGTAGGTAGGGAAGTAGAAATGGGTATACTAAAAGGAAGACTAGAGCTGGCAATAGATATGATACAGTTCTGGGTGAAAAATAAAAAAAATTAGCAACACAAAAAACGAAGGTAAGATACAGGTAGGAAACCAAGTGATAACCATAAAGAAAAAAATCAAATACCTCGGGGTGACACTTGAAGCAAAGGAATGGAATGAACAGGTTAAGGAAGACAAACAAAAAATGAAATAAGAGGAGTTACAAGAGCCAGTTCGTTAAGGATCTGCAGGGCTTACAGAACGGTGTCACAAGAAGCAGTAGAAGCGGCAACACCTCCTGCGGATATGATGGTGGAAGAAAGGATTGAAACAAAAAAATTAATAAAAGAAAGAACCACACAGTGACAGTGAAATAGAAGAAAAAAGGGAGAATGAACAAGATAACTAATCTCAGAGATAAAAGAGTGGTTAGAGAACAAACCCAAGACGTGCTATTATACAACACAAATACTGACCGGACATGGAGCCTTTGGAAAGTTCTTGCAACAAATTAAAAAAAATCAAGGAAGACAAAAGATGTACATTCTGTCAAGATACACACGATAATGCAGGACACACTCTAGTAGAATGCGAAGCTTGGAGAAGAAAAGAACTAGAAAAAATACTGGAAAGCAAAGTGGATAAAACAACAATCTTTAAGAAATGCCTAAGAGATGAAAATAAATGGAGGGCGTTAAAAAACTTTGCAACAAGAGTACTAAAAAAAAATGAGGACTATGACAATCGAAGAATATAGAAAAAAAAAAAACAAACAATGGAAACAAACACACAAAATGAAAGTAATAGAAGAAAAAGGGGAGAAACGAGAGAAGCAAAATGGAAATAACAAAACAAAGAAAAAAATCAAAAAGAAAAAAATAAGGAAGGTCAGGACAATTATGCATACCAAGAAATAGAAGAAAATAAAAGAACATTTACAGAGACTACGGTACTAAACAAAATTTTAGAGATAAGAAGAAAAAGAAAAGAAATGTTGAAGGAATGTAGAATAACAGAAATAACGAGGCAAATACCAAATGGTAGATACGCTATCTCGAGGTTGACGGCTAACGCAACTTTTGAAATGGTCAGAATATACCTGGAAACTAGAGGACACGAACAAGTAATTCCAGATAGAAATACAAGGATATAACTGGAGGTAAAACTAACAAATTTAAGACTGCCAAAAGAAATACAGCTAATGGAATTGCATAAACTATTCATGAAGGAAAGAGGATACAATGAAGTGAACAAAGACCTAAGAAAACTAAAAACGCATCTGAGGACAAACCAAATAATTAGAATAAATAACACACGGATTGGAGAAAGAAGAAGAAAATGTAAAGCTGAATGTCAGTGCAGATAAAGAAAGTTAAAAAAAAAGACAGAAAAAGATAGGGACTATAGGGAGAGAAGGGCCGGGAACAGCATGCGTGCCACAGATTTTGTGTAAAAACTCGCGAGACAATAACCAGCCTACCATGAACTACTGCCAAATTGAGACTAGTTTGAGGAACACATATAACAACAGAATTTACGCGGAGAAGAAAACTGAAAGGTATTGCCATGCGTAAGTCATTCTTAAGAGCCACTTGTTGAGCTCACTACGTCAAAATAAAAAAGATGCATGAGGTATGATCTTAGACCATAAACACTTATAGACACGCCCTGTAGTATATCTCACTTGCATAGAAGGGAAGCCAACACCAACCAAGTGCATGACGTGTAGCGTGGGAATGGCCAGCAGAATGTAAATGCCGTTACAGGTACAATAAGGTTTAAATCTTAAATCTAGCCGTTTAATTTTACAATTTTTAATCATGCAGTCATGCTGTGCATATAATTTTGTAGAACGGTGGGTCTGATATATTATTTCACTTGTAAGATAACTTTGATACAATCAATCATAAATTTATATTTTGATGTTATTTATTATTGTTTGTTTTTATATTTTTATTGATTGATTTAATATAAATAATGTTGGGCATAAGATAATAAATTAAACTTGTAAAGTTATTTTAATTTTCACAATTTATTTTTTTAATTATAATTATCATTTAATAAATATTGCATATTACATTGATTATTTAAATCAAAATTAATAATCAATTAATTTGAAGCAAAAATAACAGCAACAAATATTATGTAGTATTATAACAGTATAATAATTCGAACAGAGTAAGTAGTAAATTAACAAAAACAATTTTTTTAAGAGACAATAAATATGTTTGTCAAAATTATTATCTGATTTTTACTTTTAATATTCTTATTTGTTACACAAACTGTAATATTGTGTTATACAAACAATATTTGTTAAATATTTATTTTACCACGTGACCTACTTGAAGCTTTATATATATAATATTATATATTATGTTAAATTTATAAACTAATAAAATTATAGTTTATTTTGTAATAATTATTTATTTCGATAGAATAAATTTGTATGTAATGCTTTAATTTTATTTTTGAATAGGATTAAGATAAAGGTAAAAAAGTAAAATTATATATATTTTAATTTGTTTATCAAATAATCAATATTGTGTAAAATAAACAATATTAATTAATTACAGAGTAATTAGTTAGTCATAGTTAATTAAAGGATTTATCAATATTTCAATTTGAATGATTAAATAAGTTATTTCATTCACGCTTTCAATAACAAGCCTAATGCAGCTATATCTATCTGTGCGTTTTTACCCACGAGTTACGTCACACTCCCCCCCGCTCTTGTTGGGTACGCTGTGTCGCCAGACGGCGTGTCTATAAGTGTTTATGGTCTAAGGGTATGATATATGATTCAGTAATATGGTTTGTCAGGTGATATTGTTAGTTAGTCGTTGTCATTAGCGAGAGTCAGGATATGTTTGAATATTGAAAGATTAGGTCTTTTATATTTTGCAATAATCTCTAGATTTTTGGGAATTATTAGATTATCTAGAATCTCCGAGTTGTTATCATTATTTGCAAGTTTGGTTTGAAGTTTTTTGAGTTTTTTGGAAAATGGGATTTTTTTTCATAAAGTAGTTTGTTTGAAGGATTATGGAGAGAGTTATTGGGATGTCGGATTTTGGTAATAGTTCGAAGAGATGCTCTTTCTTCTACATAAAGGGGATTGAGAGTTGTTTATTGAAGTTGAGGAATATTATGGATGCGTAGTCAAGGATTAGGCGGTAGATTGTCTTGTATATGTACGTGGCACATTTAATGTCAGTTCTATTGTTTCTATACGTAAGGGATCGGAAGTGTTTTGCTCGGGATCTAATTTTACATTTAATGGAGTTAGTATAAAACTTGAAACTTAGTTTAGGGTCAAAGTTTACTTCTAGATATTTACAAATATGGGATTGATTTATGGATTGTTGGTTCATTTGAATACTAGGTGAATTTTCATGAATTTTTGTGGTAAGGAATTAGTAGTTGGGTTTTTAACGGGTTTGCAAAAAGACGCCATCTATTGAACTACATGGATGTTTAGTATTAAATTGCATTAGCTGGAGTCACCAGTTGTTTGTTTGATTATTTACCTGTAATAATGAAATTATGAAATTTATTTTATTTTTTTGATAAATTAAAGTTATTTATAAAATAGTTTTTATTTTTGATAATTTTGTATAAATTATAAAATCTTTCTTTAATAAAAGGTCTATAGTTTACTCGATGTGTAGCATTTAATTGTATGTTGCCTTATTTCCAAACCTTACATTTTTCACACAGATATAATTATTATTATCAGTGTTTGTAAATATATTGTCTATTCTGATGTTTTTCCTAATGATAAAATCAAATTTGGTGAACAAGCCGTACACAGTTTATTTAGGTTATCTAGCATTGCAGTTTGTTTATGTTTAAAAATCTTATAAAAATGTTAGAAGGTGGTTGGTATAATGTGACAATAACTAAATTACTACAAAGTACAGCAGCAAATTCAATGTCAAAAGGTACTAAATGTTTCAATTTGAGTAATTGACTTTGTTACGGTTGAAAATAAATTAAAGTAATTACTCAAAAATATGGTTGACTATATAAATTGAATTTTAAACTGTTTAATATCAACACAAATAAATATAAATAAAACATTGAAATGACTCGAGACTAATAATTGCCCGCGGGGGGGCCTCTTCCACGAGAACGCAGAATTCTTTCTCTGCTGCTCATGGTTTGATAGCGGTCGGTTTCATGCGTAACGCATAATCACCTAATAGTGGAATTATTTCGGCCTGCATATCAAAGTACTTATTAATAGTGTAAATATCCGACAGTGTTAATAACTGGTAAATAAATTAATGTATTTTTAAAGATCGATAATAAATTGGAAAATAACCACAAGTAGATTAAAGAACAAATATTAAAATTGGAATTCGTTATTTTATTTAAAAGCTAAAAGAAATAACAATTATTTCAACCACACCTCGCTATTTTTGTGAGGTTTTTTGAGTATACTAAAATTGCCGTGGGTGGTAGAATATGAATATATACTGGTGGTACCACTAATTGTTACAAAAACCCGACCACGCGGTTTCACAAGGAGGTCTTGCCGCAACGATAACCAGATAAGCTATACAACCTTTAACAGACCATCAATTTTTAATAATTATATATCCATAATTCTTGTTTTTACATGGTACAATACTTTAATAGTTATATATACAGGGTGATTTTGAAGAATCTCATGTTTTTTAAACGCGCAATACACAGCAAGTATGTCTATGAAGATAAACCCTTAACGTTGGAAAAGTGGAAGGATGCCATTAGCCATAAATTGCAAAAGGTTGATTTAATCTTAAAATTTGCATTTGAGAAAAGAAGTTGTCATTTAAATGATGTTATTTTTTGCACTTACTTAAACAAAATGGCATTATGTAACAAAGATTTTTCTTAATAAAAAAAATCATGTAAAATTAACAGAGTACTTATTATTTCAAAACCATGCGGTTTCTCTAAATTATTATGTATATATTTAATTTTTATTATTTTGGTTATTGCCGCATTTGTAAAATTGGCCATCGAGATTTACGGTGGCGCTGCTGCGCTGCTGGCAATTGCGGGCGTATCGATTCTGTTTTGTTAAATTATAGATGTTTTTATTATTTTTATTTTATTTCAAATAAACCAGAGCAGAGGGGGGATGCATTGAGAAATTTGCTTTAGTTTTTTTTTCAATTTTAATAACTTATTAGTAGTCTTTTGAACGGTTTAAAAAAATCTACGATTTTTTTTAGTTTTGTTTTGTTGTTTTTCAACTTTGACTGAATAATTACTTTTTTAAATTGCAATTTTAACTAAAAAAAAAAAAAAATGACTAGTGAAATTAATCAGAAATTTTCCGTAGAATCCAAATCTGGCAGCATTTTAAATATATACCCTGTCTATAAGCCGCTAAAGCTATAAAACCAATTTTTTGTTCTCAGTGAGCTGGTGAAAAAAGAGCATTTTTTAGATATTTTTTAACTGCCGAAGTTGTTGTATTTTGTGGTAAATTGGTTGGAAAATATAAATTTGTTCTGTTCATTTAGGTTTTAAGTTTTTTAAACTTGAAAAATTTTTTTAGGTGGGCTTTTTTTACGCCAGATAAGCACGACACTGACTATTTTCCATGTAGATTTGTTTGCCAAACTCAAATTTTTAATAATGTTTGGTGTATAGCTCCTCTGATCTAAAAAAATGGTTTTATGGCTTTTGTGGTTTATAAACAAAGTATATACTTGAAATGGGGCCAGATTTGGGTTCTACGGAAAATTTGTAATTGTTTGTACTAGCAAATTTTTTTTTAGTTAAAATTCCAATTTAAATCATTAAATGCAATTTTTCAAAGTTAAAGTTAAAAAACGAAAGAAAAACTAAAAATGCTGTTCTGGTCCGTTTCAAATGGAATTGCTCATATATTATTTTTAGCTTATCAAATGCGATTGATTTCTTCTTATTTGTTTATGTTTTTTAAATATAAATAATAGTTGCATTGGAGTTATAATAGTTTCATTACTTGGACTACTACTTTTTGTATTTTTTATAACTTTGCCGATACGGTGATTTATCAAATTAAAACACGTGGCGTTTTTTTATATAGAACTTCTAAAGCAACTCGGGGTAATGTATAAAACCACGGAAATAGTGGAACAAAAATTTATATTAAAACTGATTTACGTTTTGTTGAAAATAAAACGTCACACTGTACACAATTTATTATCTTTAGCCAGTATCATTGCTTCTCTGTGTTTGCTTTTTTTCCGATAATTACCGGATATATTGTTATAACCCACTAGTCTAATGAAATCCAGTTCTTAATTGAGTTGATATATTATTTTATGGGCAATGTGCTGGATGTGTTGATATTAATGAACTGGTTGGTTTTCATACAATTTTCCAAAAAAAAAAATCATATTTATTTATTTCAATTTTTATAACGTCTATTGATTCTGTTGCAGTATAACGGTCTAGAAAAATCCAATTTAGCTGTTTACTCTTACAAAGAGTACATGGCATTATAAAAAAAATATTGGGGTCCATTATTTTAGATGACTATGGCTCCAAACTGTTATTGATTTACTAAACGTAAGTTGTTGCCAAATTTACGGACGCTGTATCAGTAGTAATAATAATAATAACATTTATTTACTTTATCTATGACTCATGGATATACTGGATACCTGACTCGCGTTTATAAAATAAAGCAAATTATTTTACGGCGGCTATTTTGTGAGTGACTTGATAATACTAAATATGTATTAAAAACATTTTACATTTTATCATTTTAGTTTTTTAAACATTTAAAACATGCATTATATGCTACTAACATTGTAAACTAACTATTAAAATGTTCCGTACAACAATTGGTTTATTGGATCCAAAATTAAGACCAATAATGCGTTTGTGATAAAAAATTAATATCTTCTAAACGAGTCTACCAACTTGAACCGAATTTTAAATCAATATTACTACACGTATTGCTGACGTTTTACTACCATAATTAAACTTTGTATATACAACGGTTTTTGCGGTACAGTAATTTAAAAAAAGAAAACTTTAAAATTCTTTTAAAAAATTAAACCCGAATAACTTTTTTACGAAAAACAATACAATAATCGGCAACAATCGTAAAGTATCACCAAACATAAGCCATTTACGTAGAGCATTTAAATTTTTAATTGTAAACTGTATGTACGTGTCATCTGCAATGGAAGTGATTTTTTATGTAAAAAAAACTGAATTAATTTTTCTAGCGTAGTTACCAATTAAAATAAGTTTTAACATTGTATACATTATATGCATTATGTATATGATGATAACGTTGAAGTTTTGTAAAAGTTTCACGAAAATTGGATTGTAATGAAATTAGTGGCGTGCAAAAGATCAAAATAAAATTTAAATATTAGAATAACAATTTTTGTTCTTTTGCACGTTACTGTTTTATTTGCAAAACAATTATTTTGAAATTTTTACAGAACTTCAACGTTATTACCATATACGTAATGCATATAATGTATACAATGTTAAAACTTATTTTAGTTGATAATTACACTGGAGGAATTAATTCAGTATGCTGCGCATATAAAACATCACTTCTATTGCAGATAGCACGCGCAGAAAGTCTACAAATAAAAATCTAATTACACCATTATATTTTGTGATAATTTTAGTTGTGCAGGTTTACATTATTTAGGAATTTTTAAGTGTTTTTGTTTTTAAGTTACTGTACTTCAAATACCATTGCATGTACAAAGTTTGACTTTGATAATAAAACGTCAGTAATACGTGTAATAATGTTGTCCAAAAATTTGGTTTAAGTTGGTTTGTTAATTTAAAAGATATTAATTGTTTATTAACAACACATTTTTTGTCTTAACTTCGGATCCAATGAACCAATGGCTGCGTTCAGTACAACTCATCAGTTGCCAGCGCTGACCTATTAAGCGCTGAGCCCGTCTGAACGGTATATTTTGCCACTGTTGCCAACCGTGTAAACTTTTATCAACTACATAAACATAAAGCTCAAAGTTTTGAATTTAAATAAATGATTTAATTAGTTTATGAAGCCGCTACTTAGCGAAATATAATATATTTTCAATAAGTAATGCCATCTAAGGTGAAGGTGTAGGCTAAGATTACCCTGAAGTTGGCAACGAAGTACGGCAATTGATTATCTTTATCATTTTTTACTTCTCTCACTTAAGTTATTACAGCGTTAATATTACGTTGTAATCTCATTTACCTATGTTGCTCCTTTTTCCGTTTAAAAACATATATAACTGCTATGTAGTTTGGTTTTGACATGATGAATTTATTTTTTAAATAAAAGCGCGGAACAAGCGAACCTAGATGTATGATGAGTAAAATTACAAGCGCTGCCAGCAAACAATAGTCATCAAGCGCGTTCAGTACGCATAATGAGTCGTCCTGAACGCGGCCATTTTTTGTTCATTTAAATGTTTTTTTTACTGTTAGTGACATATAATGTATGTTGTAAATGTATAGAACCCTAAATTAATAAAATGTAAGATGTTTTTAATATTTACTTTGTATTACTAAGTCTCACGTGAAATGGCCGCCGCAATATAATTTGCTTCACTATAGAACCGCATCAACATAGGGAGTCAGGTATCCAGTTATATATATATCCATGCTATGACTGTTTAATAATTTCAATATTATGTCATTAAAATTAAGTGATTAATACTTACGACATGGCGTATGACATATGCACTTGCATGTGCATTCATGAGTAATTAACCATTACTCCCGGGCAACATTTTTGTAAATTTTGTTTTTTCTTAAAACATAAGTAAAATTAAAGCACGAATTGAAATTAAATGTTTATTTGTTATTATTGATTATAAATGTAACATTATTTTTTAATTTTTGAAATAGTTGAAGTACAAAAATAATTACGAACTGGATACACTTTCAAATATATAATAATTATATTTATTAGTTTCAGTTGACACAAAGGAGCAACCTGATTTAAATTACACATATATTTAAACTATGTAATTAATTAAGTTTTACATTACATTTTAATTATGTAATATTTTATGTATTGAATTGTCATATATAAATAATTATTGATTACCGACACTCGTCTACTTCATCTTCGTGAACATTACTTGTTATTACCCGCTTATTGAATAATATACTATTATCATTTTGAACTACAAAACCTCATTGCTAAGCCTATGGCTTTCATTTATATTGTTTTATTTATATTTTATGAGAACTTTTTTTGCTTGGTTTTTTGCGCTCTATACAATTTACAATTGCTGCAGCCACTCTTTTGTGTACCGCATATTTCCAAGTAAACACTATTGTACTCCCTGGCAATTGCGTTCCCGTGCAATTCACGTGTGCGTTGCCTTTATCTCTTGTTCTAATTTAATTATTTTAATTTTTCATTCCTATGGATGTTTTAATTAGTATTTAAGGGAAAGGAATTTTGCGTGGCTTTATACTTTTAATAAAACTTGCACTTTTTTTTATATAGCTTTAATGCAACATATAGAGAATTAAATTTTCAATAATTTTTGTTGACATGTATGATTAAACTTTATGAGAACCAGTTCTTTTTTAATACAATTGAAATAATGTGCTAAATGTGCTAATGAGTAACATGCCTTAATACAACATGATACTATCCCATCTACATAGTTTCTTTTTTTTTTAGTTCAATTTTTAATAATATCACTCTATTACACTTCGTTTTCTAATAGCATATTTGTTTTAAATTATTTATTTGCTATAATTTGGAATGTCACCACCAGTTTTTTCTTTTAAACTTCTTGTTTCTACTTTGTTATTAATTTTGTTTGTCAGTTTTTTGCAGATTCTTTACTACTATTTGCATTTTGCAGTTTTTTGTTACTAATTTTTTGTAATCTTACTTTTTTTTATACATTAATTATAAATAAAACACAGTATTTCCTATTGTTTCATTTTTCTTTATTCATCGTTGAAATATTTATTTCTTTGCTTGTATTTGTTTTTTTTTTTTTTTAATTTTTTTTTTTTTTTTTATATTTAGTTTTTTATTATAAAATGTTTACATATTTACAGTTTATATTATTTGTTTTTTTCTCCCCACTTGCTGCTCTACACCGTTTCCATGTGGATGGCTGCAGAGCTTCGTATTCGGGGCACCATTTTATGTTTCTATTTATCTGCTTCTGTCTTCTTCTAATTAGATCTTGTTAATATATAGTGTTTTTTAATTTTAATTTTGAATTCTTTATAATTCTTTATTTTCTTGATACTTTTAGGCAGTTGGTTGTAAGTGACAAGTCCATTGCCTAGTATTGTTTGTTTTGCTTTTTCTGTCCTTGTTGTGTGTACATGTATGTTGCTTCTTCTTCTTGTGTTATGTCCGTGAATTTCTTTGTTGCATTTTATTTGGAGGTTGGTTTTAATTTCTTTATTTTTAATTTTGTATATTAGTTTGCATTTTTCTATTTTTATTTTTTCGTTTATCTTTGTTTCGTTAATTATTTTGTATACTTCTTCTGTTTGTGTTAGTTTTGGTAGTTTGTATATTATTTTTAGAATTTTGTTCTGTTGCCTTTGAATTTTTTGAATGTTTGTTTTTGTTGTTTCTCCCCATATGTTTATTAAATAATTAATTTTTGCTAAAAATAGTGAATGGTAGATACTTAATGCAGTTTCTTTTGTAATGCATTCCCTAGCTCTATACACAGCTCCTATTGTTGCTGCGCTTTCTTTTAATAATTTGTTAATATGTGTATCCCAGGTGAGTTTTTCAGTTAATATTATTCCTAAGTATTTTGTCTGTTTTGTTCTAGTAATTGGTATGTTATTTATTTCAATTTTTATGTTAATATCTTTTGTGTTTTTTTGTCTTATTATCATATACGTTGTTTTTTCTTCATTTATTGTTTGTATGTTTTCGTCGTACCATTTAGTTAATTTCTTAACGTCTTCATTTATGTTTCTCTCTATCTCTTCTTTATTTTTTCCGTGATATATAATACATGTGTCATCAGCATATGTATATATTTCACCAACTAAGTTTATATTATATATATCATTTATGTATAATATATACAATATTGGCGCTAGTACTCCACCTTGTGGTAGCCCATATTCTGCTATTGTAGATGTACTAAGTATGTCGTTTATTCTTGTTTTTTGTGTTCTGTTTTTAATATATGTTTTTAGTAGTTTTAAGTTTGTGTTTCTTATTCCAAGAATTTCCATTTTGTTGATCAATTTGTCTTTGTTGATTGTGTCAAAGGCTTTCCTCATGTCTATAAATATTGGTATTACATACTGTTTGTCATCTAGCTTTCCTGCTATGTGTTGTATTATGTCAGTTGTTATGCCCATAGTGTTTGAGTTTTTTTTGAAATGCATATTGTCTTTTGTTTATTATGTTATGTTTGTTTATGTGTGTCATAAGTCTGTTATATATTGCTTTTTCTGTTATTTTGCTTAACACTGATATAAGCGATAGTGGTCTATAATTTTCTGATTTTGATTTTTCTCCTTTTTTGTGTATTGGTTTTATAATTTGTTTTTTGAGTATTTGTGGATATTCACCTGTTTGTATCATTTTATTTATTAGTTTTTTCAGTATTGGTGCTACTTCTTTTTTTTATAGCTTTTATTACGTCATGGGTTATTTGATCTTCTCCTGGCGCGCTTCTTATTTTCAGTTGTTTGATTATATCTTCTATCTCTTCTTCTGTTGTTTCGTCAAACTTAGCTTCTTCTTCTATTCTTACAGTTGTTGTTGTTGTTTTCCTGCCATCATTCTTCTTAATTTTGTTTGCCAAGTTTTTTCCTACTGTTGCAAAGTAGTTGTTCAGTTCGTCCGCTATGTCAATTTTATCTGTTTTTTTTTGTCCGTGTTTTGTTATAATTTCAGTTATTTCTTGTTTTGTTTTTTTCTTTGTTTTATTTAGCATACTATTTATTTCCGACCATTGTTTAGCTTGATTTCCATTTGCGTTTTTTATTTTGTTTTTGTAGTAATTTTCTTTTCTTTCCTTAATTTTGTCCTCTACTTCTTTTTTCTTTTGTTTTAATATTTTTTTAATAACATCATTGTTTGGATTTTTGACGTATCTCTCTTGTGTTTTGTTTCTATCTTGTATCATTGTTATTATTTCCATATTTATCCACTCATTGTTTTTTTTTTCTTTTTATTTCCGTTACTTTTGTATTTCGTTTTATTGTGTTTTGTAATATTGTTGTTAGTGTGTCAAAATCGTGTACTGTTTTTTTATCTATGCTTGCAAATTCTTTCTTAATTTTTTCATAGTTTATTTTCTTTTTTAGTACTTTTTCATATTTTGTTTTTTCATATATTATATTCCATTCTGTTATTACCGCATTATGGTGTTTACTATGCTTACTAAAAATTCTAACTAACGATTGACTGAACATTGTTATAGAACTAAATCTTTAGAAAAATGTGTTTAACATAGACTATCAACATATGTTTATAGACTGCAACTTGTCTTAAGTGAGGTAGTTTTAACAAGTGTGGTTTTATTAGTTAAAATTCAAAAGCATTTTGATATTATTGCGATATATAAAGTAAATTCTAAGTTTAAGACTATTTAGTGTTATATGGTGATTTTATTATAAACATAAAATATATATGATGATGAATAAATTTATAAATACGATAAATGCGTTTAAAGTGATAATGGAAACCATTGAATTTAATTATGTAAAATGCGATTGATCTAATAAATACATTTCAGCAGCGTTATATTGAATGTAGTTACGGGACAAATCTGTACGTTAATACATAATAAATTTACGATCGAATTAAATTAGCATGTTTGCCTCGTTTAGTGCCATTTACAATTACGTCACGGATGAGAAAATTAGTTGAAATTACCTTGGTGTATTCCAACTTTGTTTTAAAAGCTCAATCGAATTTAAAGCTCCAGCTCTACCAGAATTGCGATCACTGAGTTGAGCCATTCAAATGCAACTGTTATGAAGTTCATTAATTGTAATTTCGTAAAACATTGTTTGCAGACTTTGATAGAATACATAAAATATTAGAGGAATATTTGCTTTATACCCTATTTCATATTTATACACATTTATTTAGTATTTATCTTATAAATATAAATTTAATGTTTGTTTGTATATAAGTAAATAAACCTATTTAGACTTAAAATATTATTTATCGATTATTTATCAGTAATTTTTCTTTAGAAATGCGGACACGTGTATGTATTAACGGTCTTGCCAAGAAAACTTAATTAAAAACTAGCCAGTTGTAAGCGCTGCAAGTTTATTGGGTTTTTCATACAAATAGCTTTGTTCGAGCCACGTATCGTCCAGGATGTTGAAAAATCTAATTTAAACATCACATACCATGTTTTACCTCCATGTAACTGCATGTCCGTACTTCCTTACTGACATAAATCTTGGTTGCCTACAGACTTTTCTCGGAAAACTAGGACTCAATTTGCATGTCGCCAGCTTGTTTAAAGTAAATTATTATTCAGGATTTAGAAAATAAATTTATTCCAATCTGAAAACCTTTAGTAAAAGTAATCTTACATAAGAATTCTAATTTGTTTAACGTGAACGTGAACTTGAATTTATTTAATTAAGTATTCTATTTCTAGACTTGAAGACCTAAATACAATAATATTCGGAATATGTGATTGACTTATGTTTATTTATATTTGAGGGTTTTATTATTTTGAGTAAATAATAGTATAACAATTACATACTTTAACACATTTGTCTGAAAACATGAAAAAATAACAATAAATTTAATTATAAGTAACATTCAAATTATATTACATAACTTTCTAAATTCTGGATTTAAGTGGAAGGGTGAAACACTCTACTACTACTACATTGGGCTTTTTGGATTTTTCTGGTAGGTCCTCACTTTGCTTTTGCAATACACAGCTGATTTATGTTGTTTTTGCTAGAAAATAGAACTTATTTATAGAGTAAGTCTTTGAAAAGTAGAATTATTAAACATTAAGAAAAAAGTGTAGAGTTGACTACTATGTTTCAATTGTTCTTTAAAAGAAAAAAAAAATGTCCAGATCTATTTCAATTGCGTCCAATAATAATAGACTTTATTTCCAACAGGACTATGCCTTATACAGGAAAAATCATACAATTTTAAATACAAGTGGTAAAAATTACAGCGTGGTTAATAAATAAATAAAAAATAAAAATAAACATAAAAATAAAAATAAAAATAATAGCATATGCAAATATAAGTAATGTAATGCAAATTACAAATTACTAAGACATCTAATTGAATCTTTCTTGACTTGCTTAAAGGATGTAAAAATATCTACGTCATATTGAATATTGTGATAAGTTCGCAACATTTTTATGAGTGGTGAATTATGATGATGAAGAGTCCTAGGTGTTGCGTAGGTAAATGTAAACGAATTACGTGTAGCTGTATGCGGAATATGAAAACGTAGTTTATTTAAAATACTTGAGTTATCATATGTTCCGTGTATAATTTTGTGCAGATTTGTTATTAAAAGATGTTGATGATGCACATCTATAGATGAAATATTGAATTCTTCTAATAAATTGTTGTATGGATAACCTCTCTCAGGATATATTCTTGTTTTTTTATAATGCAAAGCTTTTAAAAACTTTTGTTGAACATTCTCGATTTGTTTAAGATATTTCTGTGCAAACGGAATCCAGATTGGTGCACAGTAATCCAATTTACACATAATTAATGATTTGTACAGACACATATATACATCAATAGAGCTAAAATCTTTAGTTGTTCTCATAATAAATCCTATTAATTTAGAACAATCATTTACAACAGAACTAATATGAGAATTAAAAGTAAGTTTGTCATCAAAAATAACTCCAAGATCTTTAATTTCTTTCGTGCGTGTAACAGCTTGCTCGTCTATATTATAATCATATATAATCGGATTACAATTACGAGTATAAGACATTACAAAACATTTACCAACATTAATTTCTAAAAAGTTATTACTACACCACACGCTAAAATCTCTTAAATTACGTTGTAAAATATCACAGTCATTTTTTGTTCTTATCACTTTATACAGTTTTAAGTCATCCGCATAAATTAAAATATCACAGTCAAGTTTATCACCAACAGAGTTCATAAATAGAAGAAAAAGCAGTGGACCTAGGTTTGAACCTTGAGGAACCCCGCTCGAGCTGGTATAGCTTCTAGAATTGTAGTTTTCGTAGCTTACAATTTGTGTTCTGTTTTGCAAATAGGATTTCAACACTTCAACAACATTTCCATAAATATCAAATGTTTGAATTGCATTTATTAGAATGTCATGTGGTAGACGATCAAACGCTTTTGTGAGATCCGTATATATTACATCTGTCTGCAGCAGCTGATCCATGTTAGAAGAAATTTCTTCAGTAATACACAACAAGTTAGTAAATGTAGACCTCTTTTTGACAAATCCATGTTGTTTGTTGCTCAATTGACTAGAAACGGATGTATATATATGATCAGAAAGGATACTTTCAAATACTTTGCTGTAACTACAATGTAACGAGATTGGTCTGTAGTTACCGATTTCAGCTTTGTTGCCTTTTTTATGAATTGGAGTGACTTTTGCTTTTTTCCAAGATATTGGATAAACTCCGGTTTTTAATATAAGATTAAATATATGAGTAAGAGGGTCTAGAACAATTGATGCGGAGTCTCTTGCTAAAAATTCTGGAATTCCATCTGGGCCTGTTGTGTAACGCGTTTTTAAACGTTTGAAATATTTTGCAACTAGTTCTTTTGATATTGTAAAGTCTCCCATGCATGTTTTATGACTTGATACTTGAGTATAAATTAGATTATTACGTGATAAATATGCTTTTTCAAAATGTTCGGCAAAGGCGTTAACAATTGTTTCTCCGGTGTTGAAGTATTTCTCATCTGTTTTCATCACTCCAGGTATTCGCGAATTATTTTTACGATTGTTAATAAAAGACCAAACTTTTGTTGGGTCTGTTTTTATCATAGATTCACTGTCACTGATGTATTTCTGATAAGCTAAGTTTATGTTTTGCTTAAGTCGATTTTCTAAAACTCTCAAGTTTCGTTTGTTTAGCTCAGTTTTGTGCTTGTGTAGATTTCTACGATATCGTTTCTTAAGTTTAATGTCATTTATGATAGCAGTATTAAACCATTTAGGATATGAATTTGTTTGCACACATACATATTTTGGAACATAAACATCAATGACTTTATAAAGCTTTGTATAAAACGCCTTACAAGCAGAATCGACAGTATTACATATAAAAACGTCAGACCAATTTATATTGCAAAGTTCACTATACAGCTCGTTTAGATTGGCTTTCTTAAAATTATATTTAGGACTAGATGTATTTCTAGTAAATTTTGGAACTGTGGTGCTGTGTAATTTAAAAACAACTTGCAAAGCTGGATGATATTTGTCTTCGCGTACTAGTGGATATTCGCAATTGTTGATGTCATACCAAAGATTATTGGTTACAAAGACTAAATCTAGGAGCCTGTTCATGTAGTTTGGAAAACAGTTGATTTGTTTAAGATGGTTAGAAGTTGAAAAGTTTATAACTGGTTCTAAATGAAGTGTCTTTTGAGCAGGATTGTTTATGTATTCATTATAGTGAGGTAGATTAAAGTCACCACAAATTATGCAATTATCCATATTTATCACCGTACTTATATAATCAAAAAGAAGTTGATAGTTTTCACTTGGCGCAGATGGCGGTATATACACAGATAAGATATCATAAGAAGACCCTTTAATATAAATTCTACTACCAGCTATATTGATGTTTGATACTGGTGAATTGAGTATGAGGGTTTCACTTTTTATTGTAGTTTTAACTGCAACCAGTGATCCACCACCAGATTTATTTCTGTCATTTCTGTAAACAAAATAGTTGTTGGAGAATATTTCGCTACTATTAATTTCCGGAGACAAACAAGTTTCAGTTAGAGCTACAATATCATACTGTTGTGATTCAAGTGAGTTGTAAAATGTATTTGTTTTAGATTTTATGCCATTAACATTCTGGTAATATAAGTTCATATCCTGCTGGAAATAATTTAGTTTTCCGGGTCGATGTCATTAGTTTGTTGAGAGAAGTTATTTTTAGGAATTATGGTTGGAATTTTATTTACATATTTGATTGTTATATTGGTTTCACTAGCATCTAATCGCAGTTTCAAATTATTCCGAATTTTATTTAAATAACTGCGCTGAAAGGGGGTATCATCTGATTTGATTTTGATATCACTAACCTTGTTTTTATTTTTTAATATTGAACTTGCATTGGATTGCGAGTTTAAAATGACTTTAATAGGACGTGGGTTAGATGAACGTTTTCCTAATCTTATTGCTTTTCTGATGGTTGTATGTTTATTGATTATTCTCAGTTTTTCTTGAAGTTTGGTGAAATCATCATTGTGAGACGCTGTCTCAGGTAATTTAAAAACAATTAAGTTATTTTCACGTGCTTTTTGTTCGCTTATTTCCTTTATTGTATCTAATATTAAGTTATTATCCTTGGGTAAGTTATTCATTTCTAATGATTCGATGCGTTGACTTAAATTATTAACAGTATTTTTAAGTGCATCGTTTTCTGCACGAAGATTGGTTATATCAACCAGCATATTTTTAATTTCTAACTGTTCAGCTTTTTGTTCTTTAATATCTTTTGCCAATGTACCGACTGTATCTTCAAGATTTTTTAATAATGAATATAAAGAGTTTATGGTGCATTTGTGTTTAGATAGGCAGCTGGGATGGCAATATTTCTTGCATTTTTCGCACATAGTTTGAGTGGCGACGTTAGAGCCGCAACCGCCTACACACATATATTTTGTCATGATTCTTAGCAATTAATACGACAAGGGACACAGGTACGCCACAGTGCCTATTGTGACGATTTATTTACAAACAAAGAGGGCATCGGATAAGGTATATTACAAATAAACAAAGCAATAATAAAAATAAAATAAAAACAAAAATGATTGATATAAAATAGAATATAAAATAAAATAGCTCAAATAATTTTTTTATTTATTTATTGTTAATGTTTCTTTTGCTATTTCTCTATTTCAATAAAATTGTACTCACGTTGGATATATAGTTCCAGTGTACGTGATGACAGATTAAATCGGTTCAACATATATTTAGTTATTTAACACATAAGAATTAACACAATTTTAAATAGATTCCACTACGGTTTAAATCTCACTGTTATTAGCACATTGTTACCAGTTATTTAATTAATTATTGATTGATTTTACAGTTATTTATACACAGATTATAGAGCAATAATACACGCGCATGAAACAGAGACATGAAGCGTGTATAATTCAACCAATAAATTGACTGTGTATGTGTTGTTCATACGTTCCAGCTAACAGCAGAGTTGTCAAATTTACTTAGACTCAAGAAAATACAACACTCTTTTTATGGAGAGAACTAAAATTATATAGGGTTTTCCAATAAGAGGTTTTATTTGGATATTAAAAATAAAACGGATATTTTTTAAGAGAAATCAATATATGTTTATATCATTGTAAAAAGGAAGGTATGCCATTAACATTTGAAAACAATATCAGTCAAATGGCCGCCACGGTTACGGTTGCAGTACTACATTCTTTTCAGAAAATTTTCCATAACCAATTCGCACATTTAAAGCTGTATGTTCTCGATAACTTTACGAATTTTATCATTAGGGTTTTGAATCTTTCACGTGGCATCAAAGAAAATAGTCTAAAGGTGTTAAATCACAAGATCTCGGTGGCCAATTGTAATCATCTCTTTGAGAAATAACACGGGCAGGAAACTTTTCTTGCAAAATTGCAATTGTTTTGTTGCTTGTGTGGCACGTAGCGCCGTTTTGCTAAAAATAAACAATGTCCACATCAATATCTTCTACTTCTGGCCATAAAAATCATTAATCATAGCTCGGTAGCGCCATTCATTCACCGTAACAGTTGCACCAGCCTAGTTTTCAAAAAAAGTAGGGTTCAATCACATTGCAAGCCAAAACCGCACCAAACAGTGACACGTTGAAGATGCAAAGACTTTTCAACAATCATTCTTGGATTTTCTGAGCCCCAAATGCGACAATTCTGCTTATTAACGTATCCTCCAAGATTAAAATGGGCCTCATTACTGAAAATAATCTTTCAATAAATTTCCGGATCATTTTGATGCATTTAAAAGACCTAAGATTAGCAAAGATATGACATTTATGGTAATCGAATGGCTTGAGTTTTTGTGTTAACTGAACTTTAAAAGCCTTAAGACTTAAGTCTTTGTGCAAAACACGGTGCAATGTTGTTTGTGGAATGTCTAATTCTAAAGATCGACGAGGAATTGACAAACTTGGGTTTTCTTTAACACTACGGGCTACATCAGCAATATTTTTATGTGTTCTTGAACGATGCACACGGTTTTTCTTCACATCACAAACTTGTCCCAACAGCTCAAATGTTTCTACCAGGATTACTATTGCCGGCCAAGAAGGTGCTTTACAACGACCAAAAAGTGCTTTAGTTTTGCGAACTGTGACTGAAAATTTTTCACTATTTTTGTAGTGAATTTTAATCATTTTAATTTGTTGTTGAAGCGTGTATTGTTTTATTGTTAATAATGGTGTAGTTTTTACTTGTCAGATGTCAAAAGTTATTTGCTTCCAAATTGACAGCTGCCCAAAAAGCTTGCTATTTAAAATGAAACTTCTTATTAGAAAACTTTTTATTTGAGGTTTCTTATAGAAAGTCGTATTTTTTTATTATGCATTGATAAATTTGGTTTTGCATTATAAATTATTTTAATTTTTATATAGATACACAATCTTTTAACCATCCATTTACTGGTTTTTAGATTTATGCTATAGGTTTTAAAAATTTGTACTTAAGTTTTTATGGCAATACGTCTTATTGTACTACAAAAACTTTGATTATTATCATTATTGGTGTTTTGTTCTATGCAGGTCTGAGGTGCTTCTTCTTTAGTTTTGTTGGTATTTTGTCTTTTTTTTATTTTACCGTACTTTTTTTTAAGATCAGTCATATTGCATATTTTTTTGTTTTTTATTTTTTGGATTTGACCATTTCTTTGATCACGTTTTTTTTTAATTTCTTCAATGCATGCTTTTTCTATTTTATTATGATTGTACATACCAGCGTTCTTTTCTACTCTGCTCTTTTCAACACTTTTTTATTTTGGATTTTGTTTGACCACTTATTGTTTATTAATTTTCTCCAGACTTAAATTTCGAATAATTTTATGGGTTTTTAATTTTTTTTCTTATTGTTTGTTTTACACCCGTACAGGAACACACTTTATACAAACATTTCATCTTCTAAAAAATTTTTGTCATTCCTATGCGTATCATTATTTCTCACTTGCTTTTGAAATTTTTTGTAATTTTTGTACCACTGTATTTATACCTTTTCACTTGCTTTAATATATCTTTATTTTTTCCGCATCTTCAATTCTCATAACATGTATATTGTTTTTGTTTATTTTATTTTTTTCAGGTTTTTTAATTAGCATCTTTAGTTTTTCTGTGCGTTTTGCAAAAAGGATCATATTATTGGCAAATCAAATTAATTTTATTTTTCTTTTCTATGCTTACGCCTTGTCTACTTCCTAGAACTTCGTTGTCATATTTTTGGCATACATATTAAACAACGTTGGTGATAAACAACAGCCCTGTTTCACTCTTTTTCCAACTTGAAATCAGTTGGTTTTTTTGTCGTTTAACGTTATTGCTACTTGTTGTTTTATATACAAAAATTACCTAGGTATCAGTTTTTATTTTTCCAATCTACTTTTTTTACTTTCAAAATGTCTATTTAAAGAATACAGTCAAACGCTTTTACTAAGTCTATGATTCACAAACTTAAACTTCTTCCTCCAAGTACCTTTCTCCGATTGTCTTTACTATACTAATTATACCAATTATATATTGGAATGGAATATTAAAAAAATTAAAATCAAAGCAATAAAAATTTTGCATGCATGTTTAAAAAATAAATATATACGAGGTGGTCCATGTGAGTGGAAAATTTTAAGATTTACTTAACTTAGGAAGTAAATGTATTTCATTAAGTGTACATTATTTTAAAGTTTGGCATATTTACACAAATTGAAACCTATTGCACATTTATATGTTTTTTTAAAATAGCTTTAAACAGTTCATGTACCGTTATCTATTGATATATTGTTAAAATAGTATGTTATGTGATATTGCGATGTGAATCTTCATAACCTATAAGGTAAGCTTTCAAATTATTATTATATATTACATGTTTTTACGATTTTTATGATAATGTTTTTAGTTTATTTTATGTTTAAAGTTATAATATATACTCAAATAACATTAAACATATTTTTTTCTTTTGGTTTATAACAAAACGAGAACAATATCATGTACATGATATTGTCATTGTACATGTGCACTTAGGTATCATACGCAGTTGTACATTCTGATGTACTTGTTGTACATTTTATAGAGTACTTTATAGTTTATTTTTACAAGTATAAACATTGCGCACAAAAAAATGAAGTTTTGTGCGAATTGTATATAATTTGTCTATGACTTCAATACTAAGGCCTAAAACTAGTTTTAAATTTATTAAATGAGATGTTATATAAATACGGTATCCGTTATTTAAAATTATTTTTTAATAAATGCACTACTTATCAAGTAATACGTCCAATCAAATTAAATTTGTAATAAACGGCGAGCGTAATAGACCAAATACGCACAGTGATTGCCGAGCTTAATAAAACGAGTGAAATAGCAACGTATCCTTACTAATAATCAATACTACGTAAATTACACTTTACAGAAGGATTAAAGACATTATATTTAAATTTAATTCAATTTTTAATTAATTGTTATACCGCATTTATTATTTTAGGGCATTGATACATGACTAGTGTTTATACTATAATTACATTTAATATGAGAGTGTGGGTGGACCAGATACTAGACTTTGTCAGTATCTACAGCATAGCAATTAACGAGTTCGGTAGTATATATTATGTAATTAATTTACAGGTACATATTCAAAGGCAGTTGTGAGGTAATAACATAAGCATAAGCACTAAAAATATCAACTTTTGTACCTGAAAAAAAAATACATATACATATATCTAATATAATATGATTTATAATGTAGAAAATTTTTTAGTTGAGAAAAAAAAAATATAATTTAGATAGTCAACTGCTGAATTAACCGAGTTGTTTTAAATGGAAATTTATCAGACTTAGATGACATTGATAGTAAAGATTACCTTAGAACCAAGAAAAGAATTTACAAGACCAGCCAAAAATATGCCGTACAGGCTAGACATTGAATCTATAATTCAAAATAACGTTAACAAATTTTAAGTTGAAAACAAAAAAAATGTTGAAAATAAAAAATAGAAATTAGATTCCAAACAAAAAGAGAACGTTCAGTGGAGAAAGAAAACATTTAACACAGGCTCAATATAACGCGCAAAATATCCTTTAGATATGAACTAAATTGTTGAGAACCATTCGATTATAGCTAGATATATAAAAATATTAACTATTTTTTTGTAAAGGTAGCAAAATTTACTAATATTAGCAACAGGCTAACAAATGCTTATGAAATTTTATTATTTTTTGGATTACGTATTTTTATTGACTGCTTTGTTTGCGATTATATTGAAACACAACTCTTGGCGTTACGTCGATTTTTTATTTGATATGTTTTTGAACTTAGAACAATTTTGCATCTTGTTGATAACTTTGAAAGCTTAACAATTGCAGAGATAAGTTTTATAAGGTACGTTGGAATAGATGTTTACAGTTGCAAGTAAAAGAAAATATTTGTATTGACAAACAGATAATTATTGTAAACCTAGCTGTGTAAAAAAACGGTGTCTATGAGGAATCAAAACAATTGTTTTCTGTAAAAAAAAAAAACAATTGCATGATTTTATTGCACACCAAGATGTATCAACAGATCTATGAGAATTTAAAAAACATTTTATATTTAAGTAATGCGCCGAGCATTAGATTAGCTCATAAGGCTTTACAGAATATTTAATCGATAAAAAAATATTTGTTGCAAATTATAATGCTTTTTGTCGATTTTGCATTCTCAATTGTTTGGAGTATAGAAAAGACTGTGACTAAACTAAACGTGAGAAAGGAACATTTTTGCTTCATTTTTGTATGCGCGCTTCTGATGAATTGATATGGTTGGAAAAACTAAACAAAAACGCGTTTATTTTTTTAACTTTTAAAATGTGATATTTAGGAATTATGCCACAACATAAAAATACCTTTGAATTTCAACTAGGTTTAAGCAGTCTGTGAACATTGACTTTTGTCGATTAATGAAATTTCTTTTAAAAGTTTTAATCATACATCTTTGAACTGTCAGTGAATATTTGTTAAAATTTCTAGCAAGCTTTGTACTACGAGTAAATATTTGTTTAGATGGCAATATGTCTTGTATTTTGTTTGAACAAACAAAATACAAAACCAAAATTTTTAAGAAAAATTATATCATACAAATAGAATAAACTTACGAATTTAGCATTTTTTGAGACTTATAAGTTAAGTGCGGATTTATGGCATTTTGCTTATTTGATAATATTAATTACTGAACAAAATCCTATTTGATAAATACATTTCATACAAAATGCAACATTTTATATTCTTACTTTGTTATTTTTTTTAAATGAGTTAATTATTTATTTTTGTTTTATACATTACGTTTGTTTAGCACTATCCTTTTTTATGTTTGTGTAAAAAAGGACATATTTGAATTACATTTGAAATAAACCCGTCCTTTCAGTAACTTTTGAAACATTGATTTAACTTGACATAGTCTTCAAAAGCTTAATTCAAATTTTATTGAAGATTTAGTAGAGTATAAGTTGCCACTAAATACTTTTAAATTTGCACCCATTACATCAGTAGGTGTTGAAAAATGCTTATCATCTATTTATAAAAATAAAGTACAAATTTGAAAAATATATTATTGATAGCAACAGCTTCAGCAACTTAGGATTAAAATAAAATATTAATATGTTATGTAGTATAATATAATGGTTAGTTTTTTACCTTATAGTTTGTAATATTTAATATTTATACAACTTATTATTTTCTTAGTATAGGTATTACTTTTTTGTAAAGTTCAATTAAAACTTGAATTGCAATTAAACCACATAATTTATAGTACAAATTATTAATCAAATTTTTGTCTGCTGTTTGGCATTTCTGCAGCTTTTTTAACATTTTGAATGAATAAGAGCTTATTTTAGAAAAATAATTGCCATTTTATTTGCACTTTACTTATAACCCGCAAATATTCAAAGTCAAAGTTCACAGACTGCTAAGATTTAATTTTCAATGTGATAGTTTCAGCGAGTGTGGTTTCACTTGTTAAAATTCAGAGTTATTTTTATGTTGTTGTGGCATGTGATGTATTTATTTAATGTTACATTTTGAAATTAAAAAAAAATCTAATTAATTATCTATAGAAAATGCAAAGATCTGCAACTGCAATTACGCCTGTGTTGTAAAGTGTCTAAGTCAAATTTGGATCGGCAATGATCTCAATAAAGTTTAGAAGAGATAGTGTAGTTCTTAATGCTCTTCCTCATACTTGAAAACAATGTTCAATACAAAGAAATGTAAGTTGTATATATATATATATATATATATATATGCAAAAGTTTAACGAAAATAAAACCTTCTTAAATCTATTAAGAAATCTTAGTTTTGTTGATACTTTCGAAGCTATGTCAACAATATGGTTGTTGCAGAGAAGATTATTGTAACACCTAGAAGACAAATTAAAGACAATTTACCTTGAAATTTTAAGACGTTTTGCCATATTTGTCGACATGGTCTTTGGAAAGTATGAAGTATGGAGGGAGCTGTCATCTGCAAAACTTTTAGTTATTTAAAAAAGTTTATTAATGTAAATCAAAAATAAAGTTAGCAAAAAAGCAAAACTTTGAGGAACACCAGCGTTTATGATTTTTGGATCAATGTTAAAATTATTAATTGTAGCTATAATTTTTTTTATTGTCAAAAAAACTATTGATGAGATTTACATTTTTTTATCAAGACCTATACATTGAAGCTTGTTGACAAGATTAGGATGCTATACCATATTATGATTTGAATTTTATTTTTTTTTAACTACATTTTTCAATTTTATGTTTTCAATGTTGCAGTATTAGTAGTACTAACTGTAATGTGCAAATTACTTTTATTTTCTAAGTAACGTGTTTTCGTCTTTGTAAGACGCTTATGCACAAGCTCAACGATTAATTCGTTTTTTCAAGATTAATATTTAATCACTTGTCTCATGTATTAATGGACATTTGTTCTAATGTTACTGAATAAGTTGGGTGAGACACAAAAATTACATTTTCAAAAAAGTGTAGGTTTAAATGAGTGGGTAAATCCGCAAAAAAAAATAACAACAGTTTTTTTAAATAAGTTTATTGTGGTAGGACCTCTCATCTGTCAGTAAATAATTGTTAGAATTTGAGTAAATTTTTGGTTAGAATAATGGTCTTGTATTTTTTTAAGAACGTTGTTAAAATTGTTACATCGTTTCAGATATTTTTTTCTAATACTTTAAAATTATTTTAATTTGGCGTAGAAAACTTATTTTTATTACTATTAGTGTAGATGACCTTGTTACTTCAATATACAGGGTATTAGGTAAACATGCGGCAATAATTTAAGGGGTTATTCTTGGCAATAATTACGATCAACCAAACTGAAATGTGGTGGTACCATTGTGCATAAACCACATTGCAATTTTTGTTGCTAATGGTACATTATAAAATAACTGAGGTTGCATGTGTTCCAATAAGTTGCAACACACCTTTCCGAAAAATCTTTCTGGTAGACACACTGGTCTAATTAGACAGTTGCCTACAATTCCAACCCTAGCATTCAAGGAAAACTGATGTTGAAAACGATCTTCACATACCTGATGCGGATTTTTATCTGCCCACACATGGTTGTTATAAATAAATTGCATTTTTTGAGAAAGTGGCTTTATTGGTGAAAAGAATATGTGTTAGGAATTAAAGGATTAGAACCAATGTTTGCAAAAGCCATTGACATAACGCAATACACAAAGAAAAATCAACAGGTAGTAGTGCCTGAACATGCTGAATGTGGTATGGATACAACAAATTGCCTTTAATAGTTTTCCAAACTGTCAAATGACTTACATTCAAAATATTGGAAATTTTTCGCGTAGAATTACTTGGGTTTTCCTTTATTATGTACAGCACATTTTGTTCCAATTGTACCGTTTTTACTGTCATTGATCTTCTTAGCCTTTTATTTTGTTTCAATGTTTTTGAAGTTTTTTTGGTCGAAGATATTAGGGCCAGGAAACCGTTTAATGTACAATCGTCTAGCTTGTAATGAATTGCCATTAGCAAGTGTATACATGAAATGCATATCACTCATCTTGGCGTTTGTATATTGATTCAAAGTAGAGGAATTTACTAACTATTAAAGACGTCACTCAATTTAAACAACTGCGACGGATACATGTGACGATCAAAGACCTATTTAATGAAATCCTTTTGTACATTAGTAGATAAAACAGCCGTTGCAAGTTATTGTTAACAATGTTTTAAACTTATTAATTTTTTGTATTTGATATACTCATTGGCGTATGTCATATTTTATTTACATTAACAATTTTAACAAATATTGAATATGGTTGTCGCAAAGTTTGTTTACCTTTTATCTTCGAAATAAAGGGTTTTTTTCTGAAATCATCATAGGACAAAATATTTTAAAAATTGTCTATTACATTGTATAGTTTTTTTTTTATTGTAACTCTTTAACTTATTTACTGCAATATTTAATAGTAACTTTACTGTTTGTAGAACATATTATAGTGTCGTCTGCGTACAATAGTAATTTATGTTTATAAAAGCGGCCCATTTTTTGCAAAACATTAGAATAGTGGTATGTAATATTTACTTTGTATGTTATATTTTTTACATAACATAACTAACAAATTATTTCAGTATTTTCCTGCAAATAGCAATTTTTTTCTAGTACGCCAATAAGTTGTTGAGTTTCTACAAATTTTGTTTTGGATCAGAGATATTTTACGCTTTCAGGTAGCTCAGTGTTGGATGTATATTTTTTTTAATTCAGACAATATCGGGAAGAAGTGTTATAGTTTATAGACTAGTTTGTGTGATGTTTTTTTTTTATTTTTTTGGCAGCGGTTTTTAACTTATCCGGTTTGATAAGAAAACGTTATTACAATCAAAGTAGAGCAAAGTGTAATCTGACTAACAAATAAAAAGATACTGACTAACAAATCATTACTAGCGCAAATTACAAAAAATAACTAATAATTATAATTAAGCTTTTTTTATTAACGACTATTTGTATTTGATATCTAATATAATTTAATAATATAAGAGATAACATCAAAATTCGGATAGTAAAGACTAACGAATAACAACTAAATAAGTTTTGCTGAACCATTTTAAGAAAATTTAAAAATGATAAAGAAAATTTATAAAAATTCAATAGATTTAAAACAAAATTAAAAATATTAAAAAAAATTATAAGTTAAAATAATATTTAAAAAAATAAAAAATAATAATAATTCAAAAATAAATTAATGAAATTAAAAAAAAGCTATTTATAAAAAAATATTCACACATAAGCCGAAGGAGTTTTTGGTAAGTACATTCACGTTGGAGTTATTGAGGTACTTGAAAGCTGTAGCATGCTAGGTACGCTGCCAGAGTTAGGGTTGATTTAAAAGATTGTTTTTTATTCAAAAAGAAGTTTTGTAAACTGTTCTTTAGTAAAATGATGCAGTCGAATGATTTGACTCTAATGGCCGTTCTTAAAATGTGATAATTAATATACAACGTAAAAGCATTTGCATTTTTTAAAAATTATTTTTAATTTAAAGAAATATAATATTTAAATCATTTTATTTCTTTTAACTTTTGGATTTAAAAAAAAATAATTTATTTTTTTTTTCTTTTAATTATTTTTTGAAAATATTGTTATTGTTAATTATTTCTTGCATACTAGGTAAAATATAAGATATTCAGTTTAAAAGATACTCTAGTATGCAGTTGTGTATGATGTTATTCATTTAACGTCATCTTTTCGCTATTATAACATTTATACATGAACACTTGTTGTGTGTTTGCAACATTATATAACACGTTATGTTTTACTTTATATTTTTTAATTTGTACAAATATGGTTTGTTAAAGATTAAAGAAATTCGATTTTTGAACAAAAATGGTTTTGCGCCAAAGAATAGAACTGTTTAGGGGTTCAACTTAAAAGTCTTATTTGAAAGAAGACGCATGATTTGCTTTATCATTTTTTTTTTTTAATTTTAGCAAAAAGCTAGTTTATTGCTTTGCAAAATAGACTATTTTGTTGTGTAAAAAACAATGATGGAGTTTTTTTCAATTTTTTTTAAATATTAGATTTGTGCTTTCAATATCAAAATTAGTAAGTAAATTGATTTTCATCACAATCAGTAAAGGTCAAAAATACTATTTATGCACTCTTGTTAGACAATTTTGAGATTTAAATACCACAAAACTTGAAAACGATTGGGAGTAGAGACATTGAACAAATTTTAGACAGACGTCATTTTAAACGGTTTAATTTTTTGAATTTTTTTTGCATTGGATAGAGTACATTAAGACCTTTTCAATGATATATAACAAATCATATTGATCTAAAAAAATATTGATATACATACGCAGTTTTTTAAATTTGATGTTTGGCAGACTATAACACGTAAACATGCCATTATTTTAAAGTATGCAACCCAAACTTTAAAAACACTTAACAAACTTTTAGGTGTTTAAAATAAATAAAAATATATATAAATTTAAAAATTGTCTCAAATATTGCAAATTTAACAAAACAAGCGATTTTCTGCTTCAATATTAATTTTTATACTAATTAATATAAAATTATGGAAATTTGACTGGAACATAAAAAACTATCAACTATTGCACATCCAACAAAACAAGGACTTTTCTGATCCAATAAATATTTATGTACTAAATCATAGTATGGATGCCAACATCTATATTTTTGATTTTGATTCTAGGATATTTTCCCAACTATTTTACTAATTTATTTTTTAGACCAAAAATATAAAAAAAAAATTATTTTAAACTATTTAATAAGGAATTGGTTTGTGAAACTAAAAGTTATTTTGTCAATTTAATCATGTTATAAGCTTTGTTTAACTACTTGCATCACTATCCATGGTTTGGTTTATTAGATTTAGTCTAAGCATCTGATAAAACTCTACTTGCGTTAGTATTTTTGATAAACTGCTCCGAAATAGTCTTTACTAGCACATCATTAAATTATAATCAGTTATAGTTGATTTATATTTCTTTTATGTTTCTCAAATTAACTAACAAATTAATAATATTAAGCAAACTTATTTAAAAATAATCTATTTTTCTATATGTTTAATGTGAAAAGCACTGTAATCTTTAGTAATAAATCAGATTTATATGCGAAATTATAAGTTTTTTTTGGCTTAAAGTTATGCACAGAGGCAGATATGTAGAGCTATAACCACATATTTTATACCTTAATCTACATTATACCTCTTTCTGGATCAGCTTAATTATACATATTTAAAACTGTTTAATTCTCATTGATAAATGGTGTAAGCGCTCTACTAGATTTTCTATCTAGATAATTGATTCCGTTATTTATTCCAATAATCTGATTTAAGCTGCAAAAGGACATAAATTGATGAAATTAGTTTTAATTATATTTAATGATAAATGGAAAGTCAATTAACCAATTTAATTGTGTTAAATACATATGAAAATTTTATAAATTTTAAAATTTATGCTCAATATTTTTTTAATACAACTAGGTAAATGTATGTAAAATAGTCATATAAAATTAATTTGAATGAAAAACTGGTGTTTATCAAGCATATTATATTGTTCTAAAATGCAGTTTTAACATACAGCCTATCCAATTGATATTCTGTTTGTGGATTATCTATCAGATTTTTATTGAATTGTATGTGTTAAAGTGGAAAATCCTATGCTCTGTAAAAGAAAACGTCGTTTGGAAAAGATAAAAGATATTTAAAAACTGATCTTGAAATGGATATGTTTATATCTTTCTCTTTAGAAAATTGTACATTTGTATTTGGAAAAGATGAATGATTTTCAACGGCTGGTTTTATAGTACATACTAAATCTATTTTATAGATGTAGTGCTGAACGATGTTAAACAATGAAAGCGTCATGCAATATACCTTTTGTAATATTGTATGAACTCTTTTTAAAGTTGGTCGATTCACCCAGTTATAAATCAATTATGTATTGTTGACTATCTATTAATTATATTAACAATTTCCTTTGCGCCTTATAAGGGTTAACTATATATCCAATTTCTCTTATGTATCTAGTACATTACCTTAATTAATATTGTACAGATATTTAGTAATTTCTAATGAGATCTCAACTATCCAGATTTTAAAAACGCTGTTGGTTAATTCAAGTTAATATTTTTATTATATACAGGATGTTATGTAAACATGCGGCAAAAGAATATTTTGTCTTATGATAATTTCTAAAAAAATCCTTTTGTTTTGAAGATACAGGGTGAAAAAAATTTGCGACAACCATAATCGATATTTGATAAAATCATTAATGTAAATTAAAGTATGGCGTTCGCCAAGTATATCAAGTACAAAAAATTAATGGGTTTATCAAGTACAAAAAATTGTTAACAATATCTTGAAACGGCTGTTTTATCTACTAATGTACAAGTGGATTTTATTTGAATAGGTCTTGTCATTGATCATCACATTTATTGGTCGCAGTTGTTCAGTGTGGATGACGTTTGGCTGTTTGACGTGTCTTTAATAGTTAGTGAATTCTTTTACCATGAATCACTATACAAACGCCGAGATGACTGACATGCACTTTATGTATGGACTTGCTGATGTAAATTTATTACAAGCTATACGATTGTACATTGAACGGTTTTCTAGCCGTAATACCAACCAAAATTTTTTTGAAAACATTTATAGTCGTCTTTGTGAAACAGGCACGTTGACACGAAATAGAGGGCCAGAAAGATCATTGACAGTGAGAACGGTACAACTGGAATAGAATGTACTGGACATGATAGAGGAAGATCTAAGTGGTTCTACGCAAAAAATTGCTAATACTTTGAATGTAAGTCATTGGACAATTTGGAAAAATTTTAAGGGCAATTTGTTGTATCCATACCACATTCAGCGTGTTTAGGCACTACTACCTGCTGAATTTTCTTTGCGTAACACACATTCTTTTTACCGATAAAGCCAGTTTTTCAAGAAATGAAATAAGGAATTTTTATAATCATGTGTGTTCAGATGAAAATCCTCATTAGGTATGTGAAGATTGTTTTCAACATCAGTTTTCTTTAAATGTTTGGGTTAAATATGTGGGCGACTGTCTAATTGGAACAGTATTTCTACCAGGAAGAATTTTCGGCTAGGTTTATCGCATCTTCTTGGAACACATGCTACCTTAATTTCTAGATGTTGTACTATTGCATTGTGGTTTATGCACGATGGTACACTACTACATTTCAGTTTGGTTGCTTATGATTATTTAACAGCAATATACGGAGATTGCTGGATTGGTTGAGGTAGGCTACATGCATGGCCTGCTTGATCCCCAGTCTTAAACAATCTGAATAATTTTTTATGGGGTTATGTAAAGTCATTAGTTTAAGCTACTTGAGTGGAGAATTTGGATGATTTTTGATAATAATGTTATAACTGCTGCAAATTTTGTTCACTCTGTATCTTTGGAATAGAGGGGTTTGTCAGAAATTATCGTAAAATTAAAAAAAATTCTTAGAACAGGCCAAGGAATAACCTATTGAGTTTTTCCGCATGTTTACCTAACACCCTTTATATACAAAGTGATTCAGAGGAACCGCATAGTTCTGAAATAATGAGTACTTGAAAATAACATCACTTAAATGACACTTTTTTCTTGAATGCAAATTTGTTTAAACGTTTGAAGTTGCTTATGGCAAATTATAAACATTGGACTTCAGAAAACCCTATAAGAAAAATCTCATGCCGTTAGGTCAGAAAAACGAAGTGGCTAAGGCACATCGCCAAGACGTGAAATGACTTGATTTTGGCGGTGGGTCGGTTATGGTTTGGGCAGAAATTTTTACCGAATCACGCACAGAATTTGTCTTTATAGAGAATGGCTTTCTGACAGCTCACAGATACATTATGAAGGTTCTCGAAAATCATGTTATGCCCTTCGTGACAACTATGGCGAGTGCGGAATTTTTGTGCAAGATACTTCACGTAGCCAGAGTTGTCAGAGATTATTTGGATGAAGTGGGAATTTTGCGGTTTTATTGGCCAGCTCTCAGCCCGAACATGAATCATATAGAACATATCTGGGATGAGTTGAGACGACGTATTCAAAACACATCTGCTCTACAAACTGCTCAGGAGCTATACTAAAATCAAATCGACGCTGGACTAAAAGTAAACAAATACACGCTAAATAAATAAAAATTTACAAGCCCCAAGTTGACGACTAATAGCATGCAGGTTTATATGTGTTTACGTGCTTATTACGCGGTTCTTTTACATACTTTTAGTCCAGCGTGGATTTGACTTTGGTATAAGACAGTTTCTATTGCAGGAATAGAATAATATCGACCAAAATGTGATGTTTAGTTTAATTTAAAAGTGTTCCTCGTCGACTTCAAGCAGTCAATAATGCAAGAATATTAGTCTTAGGAACAAAAATTTGAACTTGATAATTGATGATAATTTTAAAATACTCGGTAAAAACAATAAATTTGATTTACGATTCAACACTGATTTTTTAATTTAGTGTGCAAAATACAGTACAATTATTTACAATTTGCTCACATACGGTTAAAACAAAAAAATCTAAAACTAAGTCAAAATTTTAAAGTGATCTTAATTTTTTTCCCGCCAGTGTATCTTCAAATTAGTTTAAAATTAACTATATAAATTCAGTTTTTAAGAGAGTTTAGATAAACCATAAAAAATCACATTTTTTGGTATTTTTTAATTTTTTTCTCATCGTACAAAAAAAATCTACAAAACTTTTTTTTTAAATTTTACTTACTTTAACATAACTTTTTTTTTAATTTAGTTATCCAATCCTAAGCCGTTTTTTTTAATTAATTTTAACAAAATTTGATCTAATTTAACTAAAATTGTTTGTTTTAAATTGATTTTTAAAGTTTTGCAAAGTTATTTTTGATCAAACGTAAGACACCATTTCTTAAAGATTGGTATTTTAGTCAAAAATGCTTATTTTTGTATACATTAATACCGCAGTATTTTTTTTTTCTATATACATATTTTTTGAAAATTTTTAGAAAACGCCCAAAAATCACATTTTTCCGTAATTTTTTTGGACATTGGAAAAAGGTGCACAAGCTCTTATTATTGTTTTTTGTGATTTTAGTACTAAATTTTTTTTATTTGGAAGTTTTTAATTTTCTTGACCGTGGGCAGTTTTGAAAATAACTTAAATATAACAATAACAGCCATATTGAAACAATGTCAAGTTTTAACAAATTTAAGTCTAATTTGGCTTCTTATTTTTGTTTTAAAATTTTGTTTTTCTGATCAAACGTACAGATTGTCAGATATCATTTCTCAAAGAGACTAAAATACCTATTTTTGAGAAGTAGAATTTTAAAGTTTAGAAGTTTGATTGGAATTTTTTTTGCAAAATTAATAAATAAAAAGCAATTTAAAACAAAGAAATTAAACCAAATTTTGTTAAAATTTGACATTGTCACGCCATTTTCAATGTGGGACACAAAAATTAAAGATGTTTGAAAGTTTTGGATTTTTTATTGTTTTTTTTTTTGCTCTATAGATGCCCAATTTTTATGAAATATTTTTCTACTCAAATAATCCACATGCCGAAGGCTACTACTTTTTTGATACTACCATCTAGCAATTTGAAGTATTAAATCTTTTTGTGTAGCTGTAGCTTTAATAGCATTGCATAAATATTCTGCCAGCCTCATGAACTGTTGAATCTGTTTTGCACTTTATTACAAGTAATCTTTATAATTCAAACACTTATTAAGCACAAACGCATATGTAATCTTGGTTTTAGTAGACTTTATGTCAAAATTGTTAGAAATTGACAATAGGTCTGCTCCTGTATCAATTAACGCCCAAAACAGATGCTTATCTATAAAAACTTGGGTGGCACCAAACGGTTTTCTAAGACTACAAAAATCAATGTTTCAACGTGTTTCAATTGCTGCTTTAGTAATAGAATCATACCTTTTGTGGTCTTGTTTTGCTTAAAACAAAGTTTTATTGTGATGAGAAGGCCTGGCTAATTTGCTTTTAAATGACCAAGTTTGGTTCAAGCATGTTTTAGCGTCGTTATTATTACCACATGTACTAGTTTTACCAAAAAGGTATCTTTGTTTATTAGCAAAAGCAAAATTAATTGCTTTGTACTGTGTGACATTATTGCGTAAAGGTTATGCAAATAACATTGAGAAAATTTATAGCTCTAAAATTGTTTTGCAATTTGCATTATTTGCAGCATTGCGAACATGCGGTTTGGAAATTCCATACCGAATTACTTCTACCATATCGTTTTTATTTTATCTAGCATGTAAATTTTTTAGCATGTTTGATTTTTTGTGAACTTATGTTTCATATGGATTTGCGTAAGTGCTAATGAATTTGGTAGTTGTTTTGAGCAATTTTTTTTGGTGGAAATGCATTCTCTGTTATTTGGATTCTAGCGTTCGAAACACTTTTTTGCATTGTTTTATAAAAATTTACCAATCCTAGAAAATGCTTTAATATCAGACTATCCTACTTTTTTTGCAATTTTTTTTAATTTAATTTATTTACTAGACTCTTGTACTTTTTCGGTCCAAAATAAAGTAAATTGACCTAATTACTAGTTAAGTTTTTTCTGCGATATTAGGGCCTTTACTAACTCCGCCAATATCAGAATTGCTTTCGGAAACTATCATACTTCTTCTTATTTTCTTGTCGGTGGCATAAACACAATTACACGATTTACTAATGACCTGAGCACTATTCCACTTCCGATGTTAGGTCAAGAATAAAACAATAATTTTCGACTTTAACTTAATTTATTTCACCAATGATGATCAGAAATAACAAAATCAAATGATAACTGCTTATTGCAAAATAATAATTAGTAACGCAGCACTTAACAAATTGACTTGTAATGACCTGGCTGGATTTCGGCGTGTGCTTTGCTTGTTTGCTTTCCCACTGACCAAGCTCGAGTCACATGTCAACATTTTTTAGGTTAACAGCAATGCTTAATAAAATTCTTTACCATTTTTAACACCCAAAACAAATAATTTTTAACAGACAAAAAACGTACCAATTTATATGATTCAAATTTTTTTGAGTATTATAAAGGCAGGTACACACATTATTGTTTTTATTTTTAATATAGTTGCTATGGCAACCAACTAAATTTTTCAAATGGCAACATAAAATTTTTGATAAATTTAAAAAAACATAATATTTGTTTTTTTATTTAAAATTATCGTAATGCAACACATGCATGCGTAAACAATAGGGCACTTTTATAGGGCTCCGACTAAGCTGGTGTTTGTGGACGGTAGATAACTTTTTATCCCTTTCAATTGTCTCGAAAACGAAGCGAGATAGACAAGAAAGTTTTTTAGATTTTTGGTTTAAAATTAAAAATGTATCTAAAGTTTTATTTTTTGTCTTCATTTGGGAAATACCTTATATAAGGGTGCGTTTATGCTGCACATCGCCGGAGCTGCTCGCCAAGATTGGCGCCGGGATGTTATGGCAATGATGAAACAAACCTATATAATCTTATGAGAGCATTTATGCTGCACCTCGCACATCGCCGCGCTGCTCGCCACATTCCTCGCCACTGCGATGTGAACAAAATAGTTTGTTTTTTATAATCGGACCATCGCCGTACATCTTCAAACTAGCGCTCTGATTGGTCTGTTTAGTGCTAGTTTTGTGAGACGTTAACATAATGTAATTTATATTATCGAATTTATTTAATTAGTTTAATTAATTAATATGTTACTTCAAACCGTGTTGCGGTTATATGCAATTTAAAAGAATGAAATTTTATTTGCATGTATTGTGTTAATTTATCAAAACTTTGTTGCGTTTACAATAATTTTATGAAAAATTTAATTGAAATAAATCTGCATTAAGCAGAAAATTGTTAAAGAAATGTTTGTATTTTTACTGAAGTGGCATAGTAATTAATGATTTTAATTTAATATTTTGACTTATATTAATAATTTCATTATAGTAATATTTTATTAAAACAAATACCGATTGATTATCATAATTTTAGACTAAATAAAACTTTGATTAGGAATATGAGATCATACCGTCGCAAACGCTAGAAATATACAAACTATTATTATCAGATTGTTAACAATTATTTATTTCTTTAAACTGTTCTATGCACTAACGTTAAACGTACAACATGGTGGTGCAACCGGAGCTTTTACAAGCGTGTTCTATTAATTATTTAGTTTGTTTTTTGTTGACGAATGGTCCAAAGGCGTCAGAAATTTACAATTTTTTTGTTAATTAAGTTATTTTTTTATACTACTTAATTCAATTAATGATTTTAACTCAATAATATGACTTATATTAATAACTTTATTACAGTTATATTTGATTAATAAAATAAAACTTGACAGTAATTAAATAACGGCGAGGTGCGAGCAGCGCGGCGATGTGCATTTATGCTGCTGAATGGCGATGTGCAAACAGCGCGCAGCGTCAATCTTGGCAAGCAGCGCCGGCGTCGAGTATCATAGATATGTTGAAATCTAATAACATTACGCTAGATTTCAAAAACATACTAAATCCATTTAATTTAAAATATCTGACAAGCAAACCTACAAGAATTTGTAAAACTGCACAAACATGCATAGAAAATATAGTTACAAACGTACATTCCAAAAAGTTAACACAAGTGTTACACACTACAATATCAGATTGCACTGCGCAACTTCTTAACTACTATGTTCAATTAACTTCTAAATTGCCAATATACAAAACTAGATTAATTTCACGTTTGATTATAATCAGATTTATTGAACATATTTCAAACGAATCATTTAGTTATGTATCTACTCAGTTGTCGGCAAATTCTATATACAACACCTTTATGAACACAATTTTAAAACATTTTCATAAAAACTTTTCTATGAAAACTTGCTTTAAAAATAGTTAAAAAACAAAAAAATTAAACCGAACCCATACAACTAAGCAAAGATAAGCTTCTCATTTACAAAACAATAATAAAGTACAACTTAGATTACATAACCCTGTATAAAAGTGAACAAAAAACATAATAATAATAACTTATTAATAGCATAAAAACACAAACATAATGAACTGAAACTACACATTACCAAAAACAAATCTAAGGCATTGTGGAATGTTATCAGAAGTATAGTAGGACATTTCAAAGCTTATAAGATGCCAGAACATAATAATATAACCCAATTTGCAAATAATTTTGATATTTTTTTTACAAAATTGCAAATAAATTAATTTTATTATTTAATGTGTATGCAATCTATTAATGAAGTGGAAATAATCAATACTACATACAGCATTTCAAATGATTCCAGCACAGGGTTAGACGAAATACCAATGCATATATATATATAAGTGATATAATCAATACATCCATAGATACCGGTATATTTCCCGATCAACTTAAAATTGTAGTTCTAACACCAATTTATAAAAAGGACTACCACATTTAACTTGACAATTACAGACCAAACAGTCTACTAAGTTTATTTTCATAGATATTTGAAAGATTAATTTATGAGACTAGTTAAAAAAATATAATTTTATAGCCTCTACCCAACATGGATTTTTATATGGCAAATGTGTAGAAACAGCACTCTTTGAATACATAACTTGGGTAGTTACAAGTATGGAAAACCACAATTTATCTTGAGGAATTTTTTAGACCTGTCAAATGCTTTTGATACTATTGATTATTCAATACTGCTATTAAAACTATATCAGTATAGCTTAAGGGAAGTTGTATATAAGCTAATTCAATCTTACTTGGCAAATAGGATACACTACACAAGGGTAAACACGTACATCACTATACAGCAGCACTCTCTAAACCATTAACATCAAATAAAGAAATTCCACAAGGTAGCATTCTGCAAATATTGAGTCGCATCTAAGATATGGACTTATTGTTTGGGGATGCTCAGTAAATGTAGGAAAAGTGTTCATAAATAAAAAAAAATCAATAAGGATTTTGTTTAAGTTGAAATATAATGGCAGGAAGTATTTTTAAGCAAACATATTAATAATCTATGTTTTTTTATATACGAATGTGTAAAGTTTTTGTGGAAACACCGTCATTATTTTGATGATGTTTTTTATACGAGATGTAATACTTGAGGTAGCAAGCTATCAATATACCACATCACAGGTAAAATAATTACAAAACCGGATGTTTTTATTCATGTATAAAAACCATATAACTACTTTCCCGTAGCTATAAAAAACATTACCAACTACAACAAAACTAAACAAACAATCTATAATGTACTATGTAAAATTGAACCATACTGTATGGCATATAACTTTAATTACAACTTTTTGTAGACAAGCTTTTACAAGTTACCTTTTATGATATTTTTTTTTATATTAACTTTTTTGTTGACGTTTTTACATGTACAATTGTATTTTGTGTATGAATGTAGATGTGAAATAAAATTCTTACTTATGGGTCTATTCTGAACATATTATAACATCGATGTTAGCTAAATTTTTTTGTATTTTAACTATTTTTAAAGCAAGTTTTTATAGAAAAGTTTTTATGAAAATGTTTTAAAATTGTGTTCATAAAAGTGTTGTATTTAGAATTTGCCGACAGCTGAGTAGATGCATAACTAAATGATTTGTTTGAAATATGTTCAATAAATCTGATAATATTCGAACGTGAAATTAATCTAGTTTTTTATATTGGCAATTTAGAAGTTAATTGAACATATTAGTTAAGAAGTTGCGCAGTGCGATCTGATATTGTAGTGTGTAACACTTGTGTTAACTTTTTGGAATGTACGTTTGTAACTATATTGTCTATGCATGTTTGTGCTGTTTTACAAATTCTTGTAGGTTTGCTTATCAGATATTTTAAATTAAATGAATTTAGTATGTTTTTGAAATCTAGCGTAATGTTATTAGATTTCAACATATCTATGTTACTTATAATCATTAATGTACACATAATTTCTATATCTCATTAGTGTAGTGCATGTTTTCTATAAGGTATTTCACAAATGGAGACAAAAAATAAAACTTTATGTACTATGTAAAATTGAACCATACTGTATGGCAGATTACTTTAATTACTACTTTTTGTAGACAAGCTTTTACAAGTTACCTTTTATGAATTTATTTTAAATTAACTTTTTTGTTGACGTTTTTACATGTACAATTGTATTTTGTGTATGAGTGTAGATGTGAAAAAAAATTCTTACTTATGGGTCTATTCTGAACATATTGTAACATCGATGTTAGCTAACATCGCTGTAGAAATTGATTTTTAACCAATCAGGTATCGAGTTTTTTAAATATTACCTAGCAACGTTCAAAATGTTAATTAACATCACTGAAGAAAAAATGTTTAGAATACGGCTATTAGTTACATAATGATTGATATGACTATAATACAAAAAATGGCGTGAATAAAATAAATTGTCAAGCCTAATAATGGTCTTTAACCGAAACTAGTTGCAAAAGAAGCAAAAGAAAATTATTACTTTTAACATAAGTATTCTTTACTTCAATAAATAAATTACCTTTCAAAATTCATTAATATATTTGAAACCATGTAATTGTGTTTACAAATTGCTGTTTTTAGTTTTTGGTACAAATTACCCTTACAAATATAATCATGTTTCTTATGAACTCACAGGTATCATTTGGAGAATGTTATTTTTACTGTAGTGATAAACAATCAGTTTATTATATATTAGCATCTTTTTATTTGATTAAAACACGCAATATGTTTTAATTCATTATTTACCATACTAATGTACACTATAAACGCATCCGCACATAAAATATTGTTAGTAGAAGTGCAATTTTAATTTCGTCAGTCAACTATAAAAATGTTTTATGTATACTTATATATCTCTAGTAATAAAGTGTGGCTCTAAACCCGTATAATGTCGTCCAGTTAACTATGTTGCATTTGCTAGATTTTCAATTTTATGCTGAAATTTTGTTGTTACAATTAAAAAGTTTTTAATAAAATTCAATAATAATATAATTTTTACAGCTCAAACATGTAATATTGTATATATACATGTAGTTTTATTATGGAATTAAATAATACGTTAAATTTTATTTTATTTAAATTAAATTTTGCCATAGATTTTTAAAATGAAATTAGATAGAAGTTGTTCAGTAATCCCTAGCTACTTTTTCAGAACTAGCAATAAATTTTTGATTGAATTAATTACAATTTACATGAATGAGTGAATTATAAGATTAACCAACTAATAGTAATAAAATGGCATAACTATTGAAATATAATGAATATAGTTAGAATAGATAAAGATCAATAGAATCAAAGAAACGCAAATGAAAAAAAAAATGGTTTTAATGAGATTGTGATTACAAATTATGTATAAAAATAAATGTATACTTATTGACATATTTTAACTTCTTAATTGTTTAAACTATTTTAATACTAGGGCAGGTATGTAGTATAGTATTTAAGCGTCTAGTTTCGCATACCGATTTTGGTTATTATTATTTTTTGGCGTATTTTAACACATATGTAGACACAACTTTTATAAAATAAATAAGAAGTAGTTAGAAATACATATATAGAGTAAAGAGAGATAGTAGTGAAAAGTGAAATTAAACAAATTACGTTAAAAGTTTTAAAAGCAAGTAGAAAAATAATATAATATACACAAGTGCAGAAACTAATCAAGGAAGGAAGTTAAGAGGAACAAAACGGTGTGCAACAAAAAGGCAAGGTAAGATAAAAATCCAAATTAGAAACTACTAAAGCAATATGACTTATAGTATTATATTATTATACAAAGCTTAATACACAAATACAAAAGAGTTGGTCTCCAAGTAAGTAGAACCGTGGACTGTAAATGTAAATCTACGATTTGAACATTTTGCAAACCGTCCAAACTGTGCATACAAACAAATATTTGTAATTCTTAGTCAATTTTGTATATACAGTAATTTGTTTGTGTGCATAATTTGAACAATTTGCAATGACAAAAAAACTAACAAATTTTGATGGAGGATGAAAACTGGAGAATACTCTTCTTAAAACTGTATGAAAAATCGGACAAAAAACAATGGATGGAAATAACAAAAAAAATGGTATGGAAACAAATAAAAATACTAAAAAACAAAAAGCGCTAGGTGTGTATAAAATATAAAATGAAGAATGGATGTATAGTACGGAAAATCTGAAAAGACTGAGTAAGATAAAATATGAAGTATGATAAGAAAAAGAGTTTCCTAGTCAGTGGAGAGTAAGTCTTTTATGTCTGATACACAAAAACGGAAATAAAGAGCTTGCAGCAAATTACAGAGGTATAACGTTACTAAGTTCAGCATACAAGATCTACATCATATATTATAAATAATTATAGCAGAAAAGTGAGGAAAGTTGTAAGCCTTATTCTTGGACTAAAATTGTGGATGTATTTGAGAAAAAGAGGAATTAATGAGCAGTAAGCATGGTTTTTATGAATTGCAAAAAAAGTGATAAGTTTTGGACTACAAAAGGTGTCAGATAAGGATGCCCGCTCAGCTCTAATTTGTTTGCGGCAGACATTGCAGATGTAGAAGAGATGCTATGTAAGGCCAGATGGATGGTGTGGTGGTAGGCACAGAGAAAATGTGGTCGTTGGCTTATGCAGACGACATGGTGATTGTAGCAAAGCAGGCAAATGAAATAAACGAAATGATTAGATGCTTAGATCAGCTTTTAGAAAAAAGAGTTGAAAGTGAATGAAAGTAAAACAAAAAGTTTTGGATATGAGGAAAGAAGACGTAGAGTCGAAAATTGGAAATAGGATGAAAAAAAATTGAAGAAGTAAAATCATGCCTAGGATATGTTTTTTATACGAACAATAATGAAAATTAATATAAAAAAAATATGACAAGAAAAGCAAAAAAGCGGTAAGACAAGTATGTGGAATTAATGAAAATCAGTTTAAATGTATGAAAATAAAAAGAATGATGTTTGATAGTTTAGCAAAAGTTTAGAGATAAAAGCAAGAAAAATTAGAGACTATTTAAACAAAATACTGGAGATAAGTATTAGGAGTAAACAAAGAGACCGCAGCATACTTTGTAATAAAAGAAGTTAAAATAGATAAATTAAGAGTAGAAACAGAAAAACTTGCAATAAGGTATGAAGAAAAATTGAGACAAAGAAATGAATGTAAAATATTAGAAGAGTGTCTGAACGAGAAAACGTAGGGAAAATGCAGAAAAATAAAAACATGCAGACAAATATTTTAACAGAAATGGATATGATAGTGAGAAAATTAGAAAAATTAAGAATAGATAGAAGTATGTGGTTGTTTTGCAGTCAAGAGGTTGATTGTTGTAAATAGATTCTTAAATACAAATTTTTAACTGCTCTGTTTGGCTGGGTCTACTTTTGGTTATACACTAGCTCCTAACTTGTGAGCTCTGAGTAGTAAGGAAAACAACCAGAATGGCATTTAAAACAATCCACCAAACAACATATTGTTTTGGAATATTAGACATCAGTTCAAAAAGGATTTTTTGTTTGGATTTACATTTCTATCTCTACTACTCAAGAATTGCGCAAAACCGCCGACATTTGTGTAATCAAATGTTGGCACAGATTCTATAAGCAAAAGCTTTTTTGAATAGCTACAAAACACATTTTTATTTAAGTGGAGTTGTTAATAAACAAAGTTTCTAATACTGAAAGCCAAAAATAACTTACCCGACTGATTTATAAAAAACAGCTATGTTTGCTTAAATTAACAGTGGTATGCAATATTACAGAATAATTCAGAGTAATTAAGCCGTATTTTTTAAAGAAAAAGGCGTGACTGTAAATTTTGATTGTTTTATGTCAATATTAAACTTTTTTTTGCGACAGAAATTGCTGAAGAAAAAGATTTGGTGAGTCGTGGTTCTAACAGCCTTTATTTCACACAATATTTTATTTGGTTTTCACCTTAAGGGCTTATTTTTATTGTAACTTTGAAAAGCTTTTCTTGCATTTCTATATCCCTATTTTTTAATGAACATTTTGTTCCATATAATTTTTCCATTTTTTCTTATTTAGTTTACATTTTTACAGTTATATTAGTTTTTATTTTTGTCTGTTTACTTTATTTATTTATTAATCTGTTTATTTTTTTTATAATTTTAATTGATTTTTTTTTTAGACATTGTGGCATTTGTTATTTTTTTGTAATCTTGCTTTATACTTTACTTTTTTATTTATAATAATAATACGTTTATTTCTTGCCTTTTGGCTTTGAAAATTACATTTACAAATACATTTATAACTTTCCAAAGTAGTAAAACCTAATCCATATAAAGTTAACACAGTTAAAAATATTTTTTTCTCTGTCTACTTCTTTTTTTTTTGTTTTTTAATTGCTTTTATTTATTTTATCTCTCTTCCGTCCCCTTTTAATATCTCATTTTTTCCATCTGTTTTTTTCTCATTTTGTTACACTCTTTCATGTTTCATAGTTTTTTTAGTCTCTCCGCACATTCTGCATTTTTTCAAATCTTTTTTTATCTAAAATCTTATCACGTGCTCTTCATTACCACATCTGAATCTTGCAATTATTTTTTTATTATTTTTACTTAATCTATCGCTCTCTTGGTACATTGGAAGCTCACTTTCTATAATATGGTCATAATTTGCGTTGTACCTAGACTTTTTTAATTGTATTCTTTTATCTTGCTTTTGTATATCTCTATCTCTTTCTATAATTTTGTACCATGTCTCTCTCTCAGATTCTCTCATTTGTTTAATTTTTTGACTAGCATACCTATTTCAACTGTAAGCATTTTTCCTGATCTTTTCTAGTTTTTCATTTTTTGCTTTCATTTTCTTTTTTATGCAGTTTTGTAAGATTTTACATTTGTGTCTTTGTTTTATTCTTTATTCATCTGCTTCAACTTTTAACTTATTTTTTTTTACTTCTTCCAGCTCAATATATGCAGTGGTTTCTCTATTTAAACCTAGCACCCATCTCTTATATTTTACATGTATTTTTTCTAATTTTTCTTGTTTGTTTCATTTCCTTATTTCTGACCTAAACAATATTATACTTTTAACTAACTAAACTATCAAACTATCAAGTTCTTTTATTCTTATACGTTCAAATTTTCTTTTACTTATTCCCCAAACTTGTATCACTACTTTATTTGCTTTTTGAGCCATCTTTTCAATATGCTTCTTTGGGCAAAAAACATATTTTAAATATTTAAAAAATTTACTTCTGTATTACTTTGGCCACTCCATTTCCAGTCTTTCAGTTTTTCTGCCACCATAATTTTTGTTTGTACATTTTTTCTCTACCAACTACTACCCCTCCTGCTTGAGCTAACCTAATTTTTTTCTACATCTGCTAAGTAGGTTGCAAACAAAGTGGGATTTAATGGACAACCCTGTGTTACTTCTTTTGTTGTTCAAAATTTTTCACTAATTTTTTTATTAACCCACACCCTGCTTGCTGTCTCCTGTCTTCTCATACACTTCTTCCATTCTTCTTACCAGGTGCTTGCTAATTTCTTTCTCTCTCATACACTTCCACAGTTTCTCTCTATCCACACTATCAAATGCCGCCTTTAGATCCAGGAATAACGCATATATACATTCTTCCTTTTTCTGCTATTTTTTTTTCTACAATATGGTGTAATACATATACTCTTTCCTTCCAGAAACCGGCTTGCCCGTCTGGAATGATCTAATCCATACTTAGTTCTTTATTCAACTTTCCTTTTAATATTATGTCGTAGATCTTGTATGCCGTATCAAGTAGTGTTATACTTTTGTAGTTATTTACTAGCTTCTTGGTTTCACTTTTGTGTATAGGGCATACAAGATCATCTCTCCATTGACTTGCAAACCCTTCTCTCTTACATACTCTATTTGTTAACTCACTCAATCTCTCAATCAGCTCTTCCGACCATTACTTTTCTTTATTCTATGTTTTTTGTTTTCACTTTTATTTTATCTACTTTTGAAGTTTCTTTATGTAGTTATAACATCTAGTATTTTGCTTATCTTGCTTCTGGTATTTTTTGTATTGTTTTTTCTATATTTTTGCTCTATACAGCATCATGCTGTTTTCTAATCTAGTAATTATATATTTTTTTTAATTTTATACTTTTAAACTTTTTTTTTACATATTTTCATATTTACCTTACTACCTTATTTTTTTTAGCTAAATCTTTATTTGTTATTTTTTACCATTAATGACATAACGTTAATATTTAAAAGATTTTATTTCTATAAGTTTTTTTTTTGCCAATTCCAATTTTCCTTTGTAGGTCTTGTTTTTTTTTTAAACTTGATCATTTTTAATACAAAAGTTTAAAATCAGTTACTCCAAAACTAATCTAACTCCAAAGCGGCCGACCAAATACGGACAATTCTTTGTTTGCTTATTTTGCACCATTATTTTTTATTATTTTGTTTTTGTTTTACATTTACATTTAGTTTTCTTTCCCCATTATTTTTTTAATATTTTATTATAGCTAAAATTTAAATAAATGGTATATTGTGTGCATATGCAAACAAACATTACTTTCTCTTTAATAACTACAGCTCTACCTTCCTGCTTTAATTTCAACATTTATTCTACGTCAAACTGTGTCTGAATGTAAATCTGTCTCCTGCTTTTTGTTGCTCCAAAAACTTTTACTTTTCTATCCATTCATCCGGCAAGTTAGTTAACAAAGCATATTAATGCGCTTTTGATTATGAAATAATATAATTTTATATAATATATGCTTTACCTTGGTAACTGCTAGCATCAAATTAGTTCATAGAAGAAATGAGTACTTTTGACTGGTCTTTAATCATTTTAGAATGGTTTAAAGATTTTTGATTAGAGATTTTTGACTAAAAAAACCGTAAATAATAAAATAAAATTCTACTCCAGGGTTTATTTAGTGCAATTTTATATTTTATTTTGTCTTGTAACTTACTTATTACTTACAAATATCAAGATTATGTTTTGTACTTTTTGCCAATTTCTATGCCTAGATTTTTATAACATTTACCGATCTAAGTTTTTGATCGATGGGATCAAATATTAATTTCACTAACCAATTATTTATTATAATAAAAAATTATCATTTTTGTGCCATTTTGTTTTGCTTAAAGTATAATATGTTTTGTTAATAATTAATTTTCTTGTTTCAGGTGAGTCATTACATTTTTAAACATTTGACAACAGGAATCCATAATTTAACCTATAGACCCGACGTAGCCAGTGTGAGTAATAATAATCCTTATGTAAATTCTGTTATTTTGCGCATAAACGTCACCGTGAAAGGAATTAAAGGACTCGCCACACGAACAAGCAGAAGAGCCCTTCTATTCGTGATACACTATAATACCTAGATAAATATCTTAATCCCGGAATTTTGAAACAAAATCCAGAATGTTTGTAAATAAAGGCATGATAGAGTAATTATTAATGTCGCTGCACAGAATTATCTTCTGGAATAGCAATTTCTAGGCAATCGATTGGAATGTGGATGTTTAATTTTGTTTGAGTAAGGGGGCGATTGTCTACATTAGAATACGACTTGACAGGAATAGTAAATTAGCTGTTCTATTATTTCATGTGACAGTGGTATTATGCTTGTTGTAAAACTACTTTTAAAGTTTGTAGACATTGATTTTACAAATAATATTTTAATAAACCTTGTTTAGATAAGATGAATACATTCTATAAACAAATAAAAATATTAAAGTTTTTATATCCGTGTAACTAAATAATTAATTTTAAATTGTATGTAAAGCAAGTAATAAGAAACATAATTAAATTTAAAATTTGTTTTAAATAATAAAGTAAGAAAAAGAATATGATTTTTAATTATTGATTACTGATTTTATAACTGATTTTAATTGCATGATTATCGAATATTAAATTTGTATTTTGATGACTAAGCTTGTAATATTTTTCTGTTCGCGTAGAAGGATCCTTTGATATTGAATACTTGGTTACGGTGAGTTTGAAGTGCCTCTGGTCGGTCAATCATCTTCTCATTATAACAACTCAAGTGTACTTACAGTTTCATATAACATAAACGATATTTTATGAGAAGCCAAAACCATTATGATTACAATTACAACCGGTAGTAGAACAGAGTCTTGGCTAGAAGTAAATTATGAGATTTTGATATGAATAAAACATTTATTAATGAAAGTTATGATTTATGCCTTAATATACAAGATATTTTTACATTCTATTTAGTGCCATGTTAGTGCATTTTATATGCGCTTAAAATTTTAAATTAGTGTTAATAGTTTTAACCTTTTTGTCACAAAATAGGATCTTTTGCTAGAAACTGTTTTCTTGTTGCTGCGTCCATTTGTTACACTCGACACTGTAAATGATCATCTTTAGTTCATTAATTTTTTTTATTTTAATCAATAATCCTCAAATTGATGCAAATATAATGAATCATCTTTAGTTTAGTAAAAATTTTCATTTTAATCATGATTGGTTACTGCAATAATCTTCAAATTGATGCAAACATAATTATCTTTGGTCCAGTAATAATCTTCATTTTAATCAAGATTATTACTGCAATAATCCTCAAATTGATGCAAACATAATCAGTTTTAGTCCAATAATCTTTATTTTAAGCAAGATTATTACTGCAATATAATAATTCTCAAATTGATGCAAACAAATACTCGCACGCACAAACAATATTGAAGTTATATCTATATTAAAAAGAATTGTTACAAATAATACTATACTAAATTTGTTAAAAAAATGTTGAAAATATTTGATAAAAAATAGTTAAATTTTTTTTTTAAATTATTAAAAAAACTGGTATAATAATTGCAAGAAAACTTTGTTAATAAAATTGTTACTAAAATTAATTTATAAAACAATTAATTTATTGATACGTGAAAATTGACAACGTTGTTACGTTTTGTTCTTTGGCATGCTTGGACACAAAAAAATTGTTTTAAAATTGCATATTACTGTTTTATTTAATAATTTTCTGTTATTTATCTTATTATATTATAAACCCAACTGTCCTGGATAGGAATATATTTCTTCAATTATCATATTTGTTTAACTTTATATTATATACCTATCCTATTATCAGCGCAATATCAATGTAATTCCTACTTATTCTTTATTTCTTTATTAATAAAGGAAACTGTAATTGCGTATGCAGATAACTTTACGTTACTTGACATTCTATATTATTTAAATTATTTGCAGTTGGTGCGGCGGATCTGAATCCAAAGTTGAAACGGCCTTAAAACGTTAGTCGCTCCGCGGCGGCTCGTATATGGCAAAAAATGACTTAAAAATTGACCAATTTTGAAAATTTGTAAACCGGGTCGGGCACAAAAATCCGCCAACAGTTTGTGAGGACACTTTTTTTCTTTCGAACGAGACCAAGCCCGATCTTCAAACCCCGTGGCACTTCTATTCTTTTGCGCGACCTTACTTTTAGCGTTTTTTTACATACGCGCCACACTTAATCTCAAAAACACGAAAATCGGGAGGACCGATTGCGACGAAACTCGGGTTCTATAAGGAAATTGGTGCGGCTAATTTGAATCCAAAAAATCAAACGGCCCTAAAACGTCTTTCCTCCGCACCGCGGCTTGATTTATTGCAAAAAAAATGAAACAAGTAGACCGATTTTGAAAATTTGTAGAAAGGGTTGACGGCAAAAATTCAAAATTTTAATTTCAATATTTTGTGGAAAAACTCTTTTTCTTTCAAACTAAATCAAGCGCGTTCTTTTACATGCATACTCAGGACACTTTTATTTTATTACGCAACTTTACTTTTTGTTCAAAAACGCGTTTTTTTTTACCTTTGACGCACCACCGTGCGTTAACGCCCGGAAATATCAAAAAATTGTAAAAGGGGTAATGGAAAAATTGAGGACGGATTTGCAAAAGAGATAAATTGCGATTTTTTCTGTGAGCCCGTTAGGACCGGGGGCGGGTCTCTAAAGTGAGCTTTTGAAAGACTACTTTAGGGCGCTTTCCAAAGTAGGCTTTCAAACGCGGGTCAAAAACGATGGTCGAATTCAAAATTTGCTTGGCCCTTTCTCTATCGATAAGTTTAAAATAAGTTTAAGGGCATTTTTGCGTATGACGATTGCCAGGGGTTGCGCGGATCGTTGTTTGCTCATTTTACTTTTGCAAAAACGCGATTTTGAACTTTGAATGCAAAATTTTTGGCGGCGCCGCCCCCGATTGCAACGAGCTTAAAAGTTGCGCGCGGGGTTTTTGGAGAAAAAAGTTTTGACTTGTTTGCCGCCTCCGTTCGGTCTAAAACAGCAAAGTTACGGCCGTTGTTCCGTTTATTTTTTTCAAAATATTGTCGCGCCGCCCCCGGGGATGTCAAAAAATCGGGCGGCGCATTAACATAAGTGCAAAGAAACGGCGGTTTGGAAAATCAAAACGCCCGTTTTCGATCCCCGACGACAAAAAAGTTACGGCTCACCGAACGCGGAACCTCTTTTTCTTGATGACAGCGCTCTTTCGGAATTGAAACGGAGGCTTCAAATCTGACGCCAAACCGCTTGTGTTTAGACCGCAGTGGCGGCGTTGGGGCTTGGAGCCCGGATTTGGGTTTTGCTGTCTTTCCCGGTGGGAAAATGTACAGAGTGTGTCGAGATCGGACGGCGGACGGCGGACGCCGGAGATGCGTACCGACAAAGAGGCGGCCGAAGGGATTCCGATTTTTTCGATCGGCGACCCGGAAAAGCGCGGATATCTCGGAAACGGTGCGTCGGAGAGAAAAACGATAGATCTAAAAAAGGGGGTAGATGAGGTTTCGGCAAACGTTCAAAATTATTTTTTATTTTATTGCTCACCGGGAGCAGAGATAATTGAAAAAAAACTAAAAACGGTTTTTTGCACATTGCCGAAGGACCGGAAAAGTTCCGGTTTTTACCGGTGTCATTTTTTGACAAGTTGAGCGGGTGGAACTACCTTTTCGTCGCCGCACAGTGCGCGTAAAAACACTTTTTTGAAACTGAAATAGTAGGATAGAAGGATAGCATTTAGTTTTTGTGTTATTTGGATTTTGTGAGTATGTAAATGTAAGTCTTTAGTCAATATTTGTTGCGTAGTGGAGTACGTAAGGCCCAATTGCTGAAATCAATGACAATTTGATGATTCTGGTTTTTCAGCTTTTACAAATATTGGCAACATTCATTAGTTATGGACTTAGTTGGCTTAAACTTTTAGTTCAAATTACAAATTGTGCGCTTAGAAGATCGATTTTAAGCAGCAAATAATATAAGTATGTTTTTTTTTTAATTTTTTATTTTTATAATAAATTTGGACAATTTGAATGCGTTGTTCTGTCATGCATTTGACTATATGTTTTTATAACATTTATCTGAGTTGTGAGGAACCTCAACACGAAATAGAACTGCATATAACAAGCTTACTTTATCTAATATTCTTGTTTTTATATTTTTAGCAATTTTAAATTTTTCAGTTTTTACTTTGTTTTTTAATTTCAAATTTAATCAGTAAAGATATCCTAAAACGTTAGTTACTGGACTACGACCTGCCTCCAAACGGAAAGAGCTGCCGTGTGCACCAAATAACACGCGGAGATTAAAAGGGTGTTTTAGAGTGACCCCAAACAACGATTTCATAAGATAGGTGTAAATGAAAAAGTGTATAATAGGCCAAAAATTCTTTCTTAGAAACATACCGTGATAATTTTTTAAGTAAAAATATATTTTTAGTTTTCCGGCTAACTATTATTATATGTTTGTCATTGTAGCAAATGGTGCAGTGTTTACATTTGGATGTTTTTTTTTAAGTAAGAAGCATCTTTATCGTTATTTTCTGGTTTAAGCATAATCTGTTGTTATTACACCAACCAAACACATTAACTTTTGTATATTCTTCTTATTCTTGTAAATCCGCCAGTGAGTTATTTTTACTTGGCAGTGTGGTATTAATAGTAAATAATACCACATCTGTGTTTGCCTATTGCAATTGGAAAATTGTTAATAAATATTAAAAATAACAGTGGCCCAGAAATAGATCCCTGCGGAACACCATACTCTATTAGAAGTTTACCGTAAGTTTGATCATTAGAAAATACTACTTTTTTTATTGCTAAAGGTTTGATAATATCAATCTACAACAAATTGTAGCAATGGAGTTTTTGGAGGAGTATATATCACACAGTCGACTTTTGTAAGGTCCAGGAAAATTGATAAAGCATACTTTTTACTTTCAAGTGCATCAAGTGCAGTCTTAACAAATTGATTAATTGCTGCAGTTAACTTTATATCTTTTACATTACTCTTTTATATTTATTATACAAAATTATAGTTATTTTAATTTATTAAATGTTTTTTTAAAAGTTAACAATTTAAAACGGAATTTGTAAGTAATCAATTAATATTATTTTATAATTTATATACATTACATACAAATTGTAGCAAAATATCAATTTTTGTAATTAAATTTTTTATTATTTTAAATTTTTTCTGCCGTATAATTCGATAAAGTAATTATAATTAATTTAAATTATCAAATACATTATTTAAAATATTAACTTATCAAAATCATTACTGGACAACTTATAGACTGTGATTAAAATTAAATTATATTGCTTTAAATATAATGCAGCAAGTTCACAATCCTTATCAATTGATTGCGTTGTTATATATTTGAGATGAGAACGTGATTGTTGCACTAACAAGTTATTACTCTACTGTTTTGAACTTTTTTGCATAATTCGATGTTGGTATTAAATAATTTATGTTACATAGCTACGCTTCTTCAAACCACAACTATGTTTACTTATCATAAATGCAGCATAGTTATTCTGCTAATCACAAAAAGCTGGTTCTAGTTCTTCAATTTTATTCCTAATTGGTTGTGCATTTATGTATGTATAAAATGTGACACTTTTTTAGTATTTTTTGTTTAGATTTTGAGAAAGTTGTTCTTTATCTAAAGGATATTCAACTACATAAAGCTATGTTTTTTGGTGCGATAGTGCTTTTTATTTTGTCTCCAGAGTTTGTTCCTGTGCCTGTAATATACTTTTTTTTTTCTTTTTTTTATAATTTTTATATATCTCTGATTAACTTTGTTATCTACATCAGTTCACATCTACATTGAAACTACTTTGTTGTCTGGACGGCCCGGAGTTAGCAATTATTAAACAAATTTATTGTCCCGGTATTTGTATTTTATTAGACTATTTTGTTTTGTATATAGAATAAGTTTTTTTTTTTTATTGTATAACAATAATTTACTTTACTGTACAAATTTGTTGTTGATTGGTTCTGTCAGTATAATTTTTGGGTTTGGAGTTAAATCTAGTAATAAACACTAACTTTTTTACATGTATTTTACATTACATATGAAAGTGATTGTGAAAAAGGCTATTGACTAAGGTCTTTGTGTTCTCATTATTATTATTATGGTAGAAATAAGTTTATAAAACTAAAAGTTTATAATTGCGAACAGAACTTAAATAAAATAATATTTTATTACGAAGATCAACATTAGAACTTTAACAATTGTAGTCAGTAAATTTAACCAATCTTATGCAGTGTGCATTCTCGTATCATGATATTTACATGTTTGAGTTGTTTTATGTACAATGTAGCAAAGTGTATTGCTGGGGGATTAGATGACGATTTTTAAAATAACTATTTACATAAACACGTGGGATTTATTCAAATAGAAAAGCACTACATTTCAATTTGAAACGAAATCACTTAAATTTTAGATTAATAAATAGTTGATAAAATTGTTATATTAATAAATAATAACATTAAAAAAAGGAAGATTTATTTGCAGAGTTTATTAAATTTAAGTTGCAAATGGAGAAACGCACTTTCATTCTATTTACGACTAGCAACCTTTTGGAGTTTTCTGTTTCTTAAACAATGTATTAATTGTATCAACCTGGTGTTAACAAAGGTGAATAATCAATTTATTTATTGATATTCATTACTTTTTAACAATTAAAACAATATTTTTTTATAAATTAGCAGTATTATGTAGAAATCAGTACATTTTTTTTAATATATTACATAATTTTAGCAAATTTTACTAAAAGGGTTTAGTGGTTATATACAAATATTCCATATTTTTTATATTGTGAAAAAAGGGGGGAGGGGCTTAGAAAAGCTTAACCTTAAAATGTCGACCAGTATTTTCTAAGCTTTTTCTGTCATTTTTGGAAATACATTAAAAAAATTGATGTAATTGGAATGGTGGAAACATGGATAGATTAGAAGAAGTGGAGAAACATGGAAGATAAAATAAATAAAAAGTTTATATGGAAATGCCAACTAGCTATTAAAGAAAAAAAATGGGAAGAGCAAAAAGAGAAATCATAACAGAAATAAGAAGGGAAATACCACAAGAAAATAACGAAGAATTGGAAATGGAAGGGATGGTGCAGCAAAACTTTATACTGGGAAAAACAAAATACAAGATGGTTACGTCGTATAGCAGAAGGATAAAAAAATTAAGAACAACGTTAGACATCTCAATACAAGAAAACGAAGAGAGAAGTAGAAGGAGATTTCAACGCTAGGATCGGACTAAACGGAGAAAGAATGAAAAACAGACAAAAATGCAAAAGAGTGTCAAAAGATAAAGTATAATAATCATAATAATAATAATAAAGTTTATTAATCCGACAGTACAAAAATATACTAATAACAGGATTATATTATAAAATTAAATAACTAAATACAAATACATCAAAAACTAAAACATCTAGAAAATAAAGAAGGAAAAGAAATTATTGAAATGATTGAAGAGAATGGATGGGATATATTAAACGGAAATATGGAAGGAGATAGAGAAGACAAATATTTCTACATAGGAACGAAGGGACAATCGGCGTGGCAAGAGATAGATACATTTAAGGTTAGAAAAAGAGTAGAATCGGACCATCAGCCACTAGAAGTGTATATGAACGTAAGCATAAAAAGAGAACAAAAAGAAGAAAAAGAAATAGTAACAAAAATAGTATGGACACAAGATAGATATAAGAGACATTTTGAAGAAATAGGCGTGGAACAAAAAATGACAGTACTAGAGAACATAATTGCAGACGCATTAATAAAAAACGTTTTTACAAACAGAAAAATTATTTAAAAAAAATGCACACAGAAAAAATGAGAAGCTAGAAAAGTACTCCGAAATTGGAAAAATGACAAGGCGACTAAACAAGAATATTTGAGTGCTCAAAAGTTATACAAAAATAAATGCAAAGAAGTTAAAGCAATATATATTAAAAAAAAGTAGAAATAGAAATAAAAGAAATACGTTTGGAAGAAGAAGCATGGAAATACATAAACAATGAGAGAAAAAACAGAAGACAAAAAACGAACAAATTGATGAAAGACTGGAAGATACACATCTTAAAACTGTATAATAAATCGGACAGAAAAACCGATAGACAGCTAATGACAACACAACAACTGCAACAAAATGTAGATAAAATAACAGAAAAAACGATATGCATGCAAATAAAAAAACTAAAAAAACAAAAAGTGCCAGGTGTGGAAAGAATACAAAATGAAACATAAATGTATGGTACGGAAGATTTGATTGGGAGACTGAGTGAGTAAATGAAGTATGGAAAGGAAAAGACTTTTCTGGTCAGTGGATCGTAGGTCTTGTATGTTCAATACAAAAAAAGGAAATAAAGAACTTGCAGAAAATTACAGAGGTATAACGTTACTAAGTACAGCATACAAGATCTACGCCATGATACTAGAAGAAAAACTTAATGGAAAACTAGAGACGAATGGGGTATTGCCAGACGGACAGGCCGGGTTTAGAAAAGGAAAAAGGACTATGACTATATAGTGTAGTATGTATGCATTATAGGAGATAGCAGAAAAGGGAGGAAAGTTGTATGCGTTATTCTTGGATCCAAAAGCGGCATTTGACAGTGTGAGTAGAAAGAAATTGTTGATGTATTTGAGAAAAAAAAATAATTGAGTACCTAGTAAAAAGAAAAAAAGAAGTATACTTAGAAACCGTTAGCAGGCTCTGTATGAATGGCAAAATGAGTAAAAAATTTTGGACTACAAAAGGTATAAGACAGGGATCTTCACTCACTCTTGCAGATGTATAAGAAATGCTATGTAAGGCGCAGAAGGGTGGTAGTGGGCAGAGAGATAGTGTGGTCTCTGGCTTATGCAGACGACATGGTGATTGTAGCAAAACAAGCAAATGAAATGAACAAAATGATTAGATGCCTGGATAAGTATTTTAGAAAAAAAGAGTTGAAAGTTAATGTAAATAATACAAAAATGATGACTTTTAGAAAGAAGGGAGGAAGACGTAGAGTAGAAAATTGGAAATGGCATGGGAAAGAAATTGAAGAAATAAAAACATTTAAATACCTAGGATATGTTTTTTGTACAACCAATAATAAAAATGAAAAGAATATGACAAGAAAAGCAAAGTATGGGGAATTGGTGAAAGAAAATTTGAATGTATGAGAATAAAAGGAATGATGTTTGATAGTTTAGTAAAAAGGATGTTATTGTACGGAGCGGAAATTTGGGGATGGAAAGAGCAAAAAAAGTTAGAAGCTATTAAAACAAAATACTGGAAATGGGTATTAGGAGTAAACAAAGAGACTCCAGCATACATTGTAATAGAAGAAGTTAAAATAGATAAATTAAGAGTAGAAGCAGGAAAACGAGCAATGAGGTATGAATAAAGATCAAATGGAAAGAAATGAGGTACTGATAGAAGATGGAATGGGAATGAAGTGGATGCTGTAACAAAAAAAAAATAAAACAAAATTTTTAAATAATTATTTAAAAACATGGTTTAGGGTTATTATGATTAATATTATATTAGTAATGAATTAAGTTATATGGTTAATGTTATGGACTACCATGGACGTAAAAGGCATAACACCAATAGTTAGAATTCTCTTACAATAACGTTCTTTAAATTTAATGTTGGGTTAACGGCTTCCAGGATGCTGCGAATTTTCTAGAATAGTAGCTGATTAAATGTAACAAAGAAAAGTTATTATGAGCACGCCTTGCATTTCTTGACAGCTTTAAGGTAAATAGTGTTGTAACCCGATAAAGGGGCATTGATAAATGAAAGGCAGATGACTCTTGAACGATGCCTATCAGCTGTTATTTTGTTTTTATAAAACCGTTTTGTTTTGGAATTTTGGCAAGGCAACTTTATCTCCTGCCCAATTAAATCTGAAATTTAATTAAAACAATGTTGCGTAAAAGTTGACAAAAAATTTTGAGATTGGCAAAGTTTAGAGATTATAAACTTGCGGATTTATGTTTTTTTGTAAGAGAGAATTACAGTTTTACGCTCAATAGCAATAGTGAAATTACGTAATGTTTTTCTTCTTTTGCGTGAAATGTTCTATGACTGTTGATGGTATTGTTGTTGAAGTTTGCATTGTTAACACAAATTAAGATTTTTTTCCAGAATATTAAACTTAGCTTGATTATACACAATTCTTTTGTACGGTGCACAGTAAATACTCTATGGTCAATAAAAAGTTGGTAATGTTTTTTGGACATTGATCTGTAGAGTGGAAAAAACAAGGGGGTCATACAATTGTTATTACTGCGTGTACTATTGATGTATACTTTGTTTTCTAATTCTCCAATGCAAATCTTTTGTCTTGATATTTGAAAGGACAACTTGTTGTTGTATTTTTTTTGTAAAAGGTTGTTTTAATATTTTAATGTTTATACATTGTAGGTATTAGCATGCTTTACAAGTTTGATAAACAACATTTTTTAATATATGTCACAAGAAAGAAGATAACAGCAAAAAACACTTTTATCTTTTACTTGTTTACTTTCTTGCTCAATATCATGATAAAAATTACGATAGTCATATAACTTAAAAATTGTAGAGCGTACAAAAGCAATAAAATTATATTCGTATTTTTGTATTACGTTGGGGAGTTCAGTTATTGCACTTCTTTTTTGCTTTTATCAAGATAACAGAAAAAGCTTATAAGAAATTTTGAAATCTTATCTCAAAACAAAAAAATTGGTAGCATTGATTTATTTGCGTTTATTTGCTGATCGAATATTTTTTACAGTGGAAAAAGTTGTATTACGTTTTTAATTATTATTACATAATGTTTCGTTTAGTTTGTTTAACTAAATGAAACATTACTTTATGTATATTTATGGGTACAAGATAACATTGATCACAAACGGCTTATGTTATCTGAGTACTGCTCTTGCACAATGCAGACTAAACTAAAAAAATTAAAATTACTTTGGTTTATGTAACAAATATGGAATGGTTTAGATTGTCTTGCATTTGCAAAAACTTTTGTTTTTTTCTGGGTAATAAACTATGGCGGTTATTGCAGTGCTAAAAGCTATGCTCATTTACTAAAAACTTTTGTTCCACAGATGTAAACTATTGCATGGTGGTTTGTAGTAATATATATTCATGATGTTGTTTTAGCAGAGTTTCTTTTTATAATAGTTTTATGCCATAGACAAATAGATGCTTTGTTGGTATATATTGTAATGATTTAACGTTGGACAAAAAAGTACTTGGTGAATCTGTACATAAGATTGAAATACTTTTGGCAAGAGCTGTAGTAGCGAATTTTTTATCTGCTTTACCGTGGTTGCATTTTACTGTCGAATGATATACTTTGAGTTTTTTTTATTCATACAGGTCAAATATAGAATATGTTGCATAAAACGCATGTGATCCATCCATGGGTGAACCAAACCTTAAATTGAAGTCTGAATTAAAAATATTTTTGTAAGTATTTTTACTGCAACAAGGACGCAAAATTAGTTTTTGATTGTTATTTCTGAAGTATTAATTATTTTTTTTAAGATTGGATGTGCAAATATTTATTTTTAGTTTATTAGAAGTTGCGTGTAGTCTATTTTTGTGTTTATCTTTTTGATTTTTCAGTGCGCAATACACATGATAGTGGTAAACAGTAGCTATTAGAACAATGTCTTTGAGAAGCGTTTTTTGCAATTTATCTTTGTTTTATTTTAACATTATAAAATTTTTCAAAAAAATTGTTTTCTGATTTAAAAGCAGCTTGCCACAATTACAGCGACAAATTTTAGTCAGTAAGAGTCTTGTAAGGTTTTTCTTTTGTTGTCTTCTTACTCACTATAGTTTTTTTTTTTTAATTTTTATTAAACTTTTTTCAGCAGATACATCTGGATTCCTAACAAATTACAGTCAATCATAAACAGGCACAATCAAAGTGATACTTAAAACTTCATTTTTGCATAACATCGCATCCTAAATATTCAAGATTTTAATTTTATTCGGAGCGCCTATTCAATTATAGATTTAGATAAGTATGTACTAGGTGGGTCAAAGTTATAGTTAATGGTGTAAGATCTCAAGTTTAATTTTGATATGTTAATCTTAAAAACGAGTTTTTAAAAGTTTTAAGTATTTTGTACTAACATTTTGTGTTTACACAAAACTTAAACTACAATGAAAGTTAAAAGTCAACTTAAGAAATCAACTAAATGAACAAAACAGTACACATATTTCTAAATATCGATGGACCATCAACAATAACCTATATCAAAAAGCAACTTTTTTGAAAATACAAAAAACTTAGCTATCGTTTATCAGAAATGTAATTTTTGTTGCGTCTTATTACAAACTGTATATAAATCATTTTTATTGGTTCAGATGTTATGCGATATTACACGCAGAAGATGAAAATAAAGATGAGAAGAATAAATATTGCTAAAACATATAAAATTATGGTATTGTCGCAAATTTTTTACTTCTAATACTAAATTTAATTTTGTATTAATGTCCTCAAATTTGATATGATAAAAATATACTGCCCAATATGTATAAAGATAAATATTTTATTATGCTATTTATATATTATCTGATATTGTTGGCATAAACGCTTTTAGACGTTGACAATGCTCACGTCGCGTAGCAACTATATTTTACTAAACAAGGAAAAGGTGTACCATGCAATTAACATAAATTAGCATATTTAATCCAATTTTAAAGCAGGTGTTCATAATAATTTTGCAGTTTCCACGCATATGCAGTCAATTTAAATAAAATCTGTAATGCGTCACACGTTTGTAATCGATAACGCCATCTGATTAAAGTTGTAAGAAAATTAAAAATAAATAGGACAGTTTTTATTAAAACGGGTGGGTATTTCATTGGGGAATATTTGGAGACGTAAACCGAATTCATTGCGAGTGATAAAAACCATTTCACTCTAAAAGCTTTGTTCCCGGGAGTATTAAATTTAATAATACCCCTAAGTAAACTAAATAGTAACACATTTAGATGACATTGGGCGGGGTTTCAGCAAATTAAAGAGATTTGGGTTTAAAATTTAAAATTGTATAAAGCGCGTTATTAAATTAAAAAAGTGTAAAAACTACAAACCAGCTATTATATGTAGCTATTTTACACTACGTGAAAATTTATATACACGCTCATAAGCAAAAATGTTTCTTTCATAATATTATACATATCCATTTCAGTTTAGATTATAAATTGAATATTTTGAAATTTGTTGGTACATTGTATGTAATTAAATTTAAAATAATAATATATTGTTGAATAAGTGGGCAATTGTAGTTATTATTTACGTGAGAAAAGTTTTTTTATTTAATTGTATTTAAATTCTTTAAAATAATAAATTAAATTTTTGAAATTTAAGATTATTGAATATGTCTAGTATGTTATTCTTATTGTAAATGGTTTGATATTTTTACTTATAATAGCATTATTAATGTGTTTTATATATTTCTATCACACAAAGACTGCAAAGTCTAGATCAGTTCCTCTTTATTTCTTACAATGTTGTTCCACGCTTTAATGCCTTTAGCAATCAAACAATGTTTTGTAAAAAATAGTGATCGATCGAGATGATTAACTATGCATAAAACGTGTGTATTATTCATCTAGTCTGCTTGCTTAATTTTGTGTACTGGGCGGCATTTATGAAAAATTACGATCAGTCGACGACCCATAAATCATTCAATTTGTGCTAGCCCATGCCCACTAGTCACCACCGTTCACGCACGAAACCTAATAAAGTTGACAGATTGAAATATATAACGTGTATTAAATATATTAGCGCTATAATTATATTAATAGTATAATCGATTTTTACAACTTAAGCGGCGTATAATAAATATTAACTATGTTTATTAAGATAAATTTAATGGAAATAAATTATGTAATTAGAATCACAATCGATAAACTATTTGTTTAACATATTTATAAAACATTTTGCAAAATAATTCAGTTAAAATTTTTAAGATTATTTTACAAAGAAAACGTTTTTTGCTTAGAGAAAGCTGAATATGATAATACCTATACACTTGCTAAGTATATTAAACAAAAATATAAAGCAATATTTAAATTTACATCTTGTCTGCTAGCATTTTTTTGTTACCTGGCTACATATAATAAGTCATTGTATCTTATAGAATTTCCGCACAATGTCTCATTAATCTAAAAATGTTTAGAGGTACACGTTATTAAATAACTCTGCATAATTACATAGAGCAACAGTATTACAGCCTGTAAATTTTTTTTTTCTATTTATAGTTTTTTTTTATCTTATCCGAGTGTTGGCAATCTTCTTGGCAATGAATATATTATTTACAGCGGAAAATCTCGATAGTGGTCGTGTTAAACCAAGTTTTAAGATTTTTCAACCATGATAATCTTGTTTCTTCTTTCAACCGCTTTCTTCCTGTAACTTTTCATGTAGTATTGATTGCATCAGGTAAAATTTGTATTTATTTCTCATAATGTGGCCTAAGTATTAAAGACTTTTTTCTTTCTTCAAATACAAATGTGGTAGTTAAGACAAAATTACGTCCGCATTTACCGTTTGTCAAGTTTGATGGATCATATGAAAAGTTTTATTCGTTTATAGCTTTATATGATAATATGATTCATGGTGCATTGACAAGTTTTCTTACCTGTTGGGGAATTTGGAGGGTAATGCTCTACAATTAATTAAAACTGTTGCTTTTACGCCAGATAATTACCGTTTGGCATATGATCTTTTGATAAAACGATACACAAACAAAAGAATTATTGCAAATCATTTTTAGCAGATTTTTATTTTCATGTAATGTTACCAGTAGATATTTTCTTGGGAGTGGAAACTGTTTTAGATATAACTTCACTTTATCCATCACATGTTAAGAGAAATTTGAGTGCCATTTTAACCAATTTAGGTTGGATAGTGATTGGTTTTGTAAAAAATAAGATAACAAATTCTATGTGTGTTCACTTAGAATTCATGTCGCTTGAATTGGCCCCGACCGTTGTATTGTCTATTATTGTCAATCACAGAAATTTAATCAATAACTCATTTAGGGATGCAGATGAGTACGTTTATAGGAACTTGTCTTGTTTCAACAAGGCCTCTGATATCAAATTTACATCTTTTTAGAATGCAGAGGAGTACGTCCTTAAAGACTCGTCTTGTTTTAATAAGGCTTCTGACATCATCAGATTTAAGGATGCAGAGGAGTACGTCCGTAGAGACTCGTCTTATTTCAACAAGGTGTCTGACATCAAATTCACATTTTTTTTATGCAGAGGAGTACGTCTATAGAGTGTGAAGATTACTCTTTAAAAGCTGTTTTTAGAGATAAAAAATTACGCTACATTAGTTGGTTACCTTTCAAAGCAAATGTCCGTCCTGTTTTAGGTAATAATAGAGAACATGCTTTGAAACGTTTTTATCAATTGAAAGCACGTTATAAACAAGATGAATCTTTTAAGAAGTTATATTCCTAAAACATACAAAATTACGTTAATCAAGGTAATTTGGTGCTTACAAAACAACCAGTTTTGTATATTTTGACACATTACGGAGTTAATAAAAAACCGTCTGGTGTGGCTGTCAGAGTAATTTTTAATCTGGCAGAGAAAGATTCTAACGGTATTTCTTTAAGTGATACTTTTTCTTCTGGTAAAAAACTGAAGACAGACATTTGTCAAGTATTGACACGTTTCAAGTTTCATAAATGGCTTTAACTTGTGATATTTGTTAAATGTTTTGTGAGGCAGGTTTACATAAAGAAGATCGTGTTTTCCAACATATTTTTTGACGCTTTAATTTTAGCAATCTTATTAAAGATTTTGAAAATACTAGAGTATTTTTTGAGGCTACATCTAGTCTTTATTTAGCTCAAAGGTCTATTCTTCAGTTAATTGATAATGAAGGAAATCTTTTTCTTTTAGCAGCGGATACTTTGTAGAATGGAATTTATGACGATGACATTTTATAGGGGGCTCCTGATAAGGATAAAGATTTGGAATTAAAAGATTAATTAATAGGTTTTCTGCGTTGCGGAGGGATTGAATTAGCAAAATGGGCCAGTTCACATCGGTTTGTTATAGAATCTGAGAGTCAAGTAGTTTTTAAATCTGGAAATGTCTCTGATTTGATTAAATTATTAGACATTTTTTGAGATTCTTTTTGGGATAATAAAATCGGATAACGAAATTTTTTTAAAGCGAGGTATTTTGTCTTGAGTTGCTCTAATTTTTGAGATCAATGATTATTTGAGTCGTTTTGTATTTTTTTTATTAAAGGTTTTATTACACTAGCTTTGGTTGTTGAAAGTTAATTGGGATGATCCGTTGCCAGCAGATATTTCAAATATTTGGACACAAATTATGAATAAAATAATTGATTTAAAATTTTTTTGGATACAACGATGCATTATTACAAAAGGTTTTTTTTAACTTTGGTTGATAGTTTTGTTGGATGCTAGTATTTGTGGAATGTAAGCAGTAATTTACCTCTGAATTGAAACTATTGATTCTGTTGAGATTAATCTAGTGGTGGCTAAATTTTGTGTGGTTCTTCTAAAAACTTGGACGGTACCCCGTTTGAAATTAGGAACTGCATGGTTGTTGTCTAAATTATTTGTTTTGATTTTGTCATAGATTCACACTCTTCCTCACTTTTGAAGCAAATTGCGTTGACAGATCTATGAGTTGAATCCAAAAGCAATTTGGAGACATGTTTGAGGAGTGCTTAAAATTTTGCAGATCTAGCTAGTCGGGGTCTGTTTGTTTCTGAACTTATTAAACGTTTGCTTTGGTGGAAAGGTCCAGATTTTATTTGGGAACCAATGGTGACTTGGTCTCTGGAAAAACCAAATTTGATAATGCAGGATTTACTTGAATTGAAAGAATCATTTGTTCTCTAATGTAGTGAATCAAGATTAATCTGAATTTATAAATTTGTTTAACAAATTATTTTTCTTATTGAAATTGCAACAAATTATTGCATTTATGTTGTGTTTTATTGATATTTTCAAAAAAAAAAGATTGCAAAGAATAAAATTGTTTGGTCAATAGCTAATCATGAATATGAAAATGCAATGAAATTAATAGTGAAATTAACTCAAAAGACATTGTTAAATAAAGAAAGGGATTAATTGATTAAAAGTGTAGAGATTTTAAAATATTATAGAGGTTTGACTTCGTTTTTAAATTCTGAGGGTTTTGTCATGGTGGGGGGTCAAATCGACCGATCTCAATTAGTTCATTTAAATTGTCATCTTTATTTGATCCCAAATAAAAGTCGTTTAGCAATTTTGTAAGTAGATTATTTTCACATCTTTCCAGAACATGGTGGTCCGAAATGGATTTAATCTATACTTTTTTGTAGTTATTGGATTCCGGTAGCACGAAGTTTAGTTTGTCATTGCATTTTTCAATGTTTAACTTGTTGTTTAAAGGCAAAGGCAATTATGACAAAATTGCCAGTATATCGAATAGAACCGGCAAGGACTTTTAGTCATGTTGGTATTGATTATGCAGGTCCTTTTTCCAGTCTTTCATCTGAAACATGTTTGAGAGCTTGGATATATTTTCAAGTCAAAGAGTTTTACCATTGAACATTTCTTCAGATCAAGGTAGTAATTTTTGTGGGGCAGCAAAGGAACTCAAGGAATTGTTTAATATTACGTCTGTTAATAATGGAGTTTTGGTTGATTTGGTTATATTGCAGTTCAAAAAATTAAATGGGAGTTTAAACCTCTTTATGCTCCTAATTTTGAAAGAATTTGGAATTGGAAGGCTGGAGTAAAATCATTCAAATACCATTTTTGAAGAGTTTGGACCACAGCTTTTATCTTATGAAGAATTTAACACAATAATTATTAAGGTTGACGCTATCTTGAATTCGCGGTTTTTGTATGAACTCTCAAATAATCCTCAAGATAGATTTGATTACTTAATTCCTGGGCATTTGATAGTAGGTAGACTTGTTTTGTCAAGGTTAGAAGAAAACTTATTAGATGTCAAATTAACTGGTCAAACAATGGAAATTTTCTACTTATTTATTGCATTTTTTTTTGAAACGTTGGAGTCGTAAATATAATCATACTCAGATTTTGCTTTGTAATGTTAAAACAAACCATTCTTCACTTAAAAAGGGTGATTTGGTGTTTTGGTTCAGTCCTGGTTTGCCACCTTTAGAATGGCCAAAGAAACGGATTATTGATTTGTTTCCGGGCGCAGACGGTGTAACACGACAAGTATTTGATATAATATTTTAAAATATACAAGTAATAATGTATTATAATGTTTTTTTATCATATTGCATAACAACAATTTAATCTAAAAATTCTGTAAACAATAAATATCTTGTGATTATTTTTTTTATAAAAAAAGCAAAATAAACCAGAAGAATTTCAACAACAGTTTAAATATAAAAAAGCATTAACAGGACAAGCAAGAAGACATGAAGAATTTCAGCACAAATTAACGAAAAGGGAGCAAGCAGTATTAAATTAAAGGAATTATATTAAATGTAACGGTTTGAATTTTTTACCATAAATAAAAATACAGTATACATTTTTACTATACAGTATCCAAGATCACTAATTATTGCAATTTTCTTGATTTTTTTAATAATCTCTTTATAATTGATAAAATTAAATCTTTTCTATTTCGACTATATTTTGTACGAAAATTGCGAAATGTATCTGCCAATTTTTAATTATTTTAAAAATATTTCTCAACAATGAAAATAGTTTTGAATTGTCAGATGTTTGTTTTTTTGATAGCAACACTTACCGCACAAATGCCGCAAATTCAAATTTTGCGTGAATTTTGGGCAAACTTTATAAGATACTAAAGTTCTTGTAAATTGATTAAAATTGCGCCTCAACAACATCAGAAAAATAATTGAATAACATAACAGTTTTTCACAGAATCAACAATAGTTCTAAAATGTTCACAATTTTTAGAGCTAAGTTTTTTGGCTGGATGATAAATTTATATTTTAAATACTCTTGTGGAGTATTGCAAAGTTACAAATTTGGTTGAAAATTAAAGTTAGTCAATTTATTCAATTATCATTAAGAAGTTTTAATATCTCTGATTGGAAGTTGTTAATTCTAGATGTATTGCCTCTCTTCATTGCTTTTATTGCAGATTTCACTTTTACTAAGGTTCTGGTTTATTATTATAAAAGATTTATATATTTTTGCTTGTTGTTTTTTTAGTTTTTTTTTTGTACGTTAAAGCTTTTGTATTTGACGTTTAGGTTTTTATTTTTTTTATTTGGCTTTTAATTATAATTAGGATTTTGTATAAAAATATTTTTTTATGCTAATGATTTGTAATATGCCCTAAATTTTATACAACTTAGGCAACAAAAAAAATATTATGTTTAGATTTTTTTAATAAATTATATTTGTCATAATAAACAGAATTTAATTATCTTTATAAATATTACAGAAAATTATGATTTTAGTTTTATTAAACAATTTGCTGCTCTTAACTGCTACCGTTATCCTGGCTAAACTGGTAACATAATAGTAATGCACATGCATCGGTGTTTATAAGTTTATTGAAATGTTCTCTTACAAGAACGCAATTTTGAATTTTTAATTACTATAAGTATTATTATATCTTAAAATACACAAGTAATAGAAACAATACATTTACAACTTTTTTATAGGGTTCTTACTTTATATATTGTGCATAATGATAAACTGAAATCTGCAAAACTATTTAGAAAAAATAACTAGTTTGAAATCACCATTGCCGCTTACAAAAACACTTGACTAATAATTAGAATTGCTGATTTATTAAATCTAAACACTTAAAATCGCATGCGTTGGACAATTTCTGGCAGTATTATATTCTTGCAGATACCAACTTAATATATGTTATTCTATACTTTTTACGGGTAAATAATGTTTCTATTACAATTGTAACTATGTCACAAAAATAATATTATATTATACTGGAAACAAATAAGCAAAGATGTCGATTTTATGATTATTATGAACATTGCATACAAGCTTTGGCAAAAACATCATTCAATACAATTTATACAAATTACATTAAAGAATAAAGCAACATATTTTTTAAATACTTTAAAACATGGTATTTTCTACTATATGGAATAAATCTTTGGAATGTTTTAGTTCACATAATAAAATGATAAAGCAAAATAAATCTTGAAAATATTGCTGAATTCCAGCTGGAATCTCATTCCAGAAGTAAGATTTTTTTATAACGTATTAGATCGGAACCAGGTCCCGTATATCGGATATACGTGGTAGGTTTAGTGTATTATTTTATTTCTTATTATCAATGTTTTGTTTACAGATTATTTGTATTATTTAATTTATGAAATTATAATTAAAGATGTGGTTAATTTTATTAATTAAATTAATTTTTGTCAGTACTTCCTTATATGATTTTTATATCAATATTAAATTTATTATTTTACTATTTTATTATACTTTTAATCTTGTTTTGTTTTGATAATTTATAACTTTTCTTGTGATTACTTATCAGTGGCCCTACAAGAGTTGCTGTAACACTTGTATCGTTGTATATTTTTTTAATCCATGTTTGTTATGTTTTATTATTTTGTAATTGCTCAAATTTAGTGCCAATCATTTTTAAATATATGTAAAATGTGGAGGTATTAATAAAAATTTAATAATAATGTTTTTATAATTTCGGCTAAATATAATCCCTTAAGTATGTGTATCATAATGCCAAAAACAGAACTAGAGTTATCGTATTAATTGCAATGACATATATATATATATATATATATATATATATATATATATATATATCATTAAAAAATTAAATTTATGAAAAAATATTCTAAACTAAAAAACATCCATAGACGCGTTTTCTTCTTTATATATTTTATATATATATATATAAACTCTATTAACTTTCATCTCAAATATTATATAAAAAAAAGTACCATTATATTGTAATTATCCCAACAGTTATTTTTTACAGTATAAAAAACTGAACTGATTTTGATTATTTTAAATTCATTCGAATATAATATAAACAGAATCATGAGCAGAATATATAGTCAAGAATTTCTGAATGTTTGCCGATATGACATTTGAGCGAAAATATGGAGAAATGCCTTATAAATAATCTCGATTCTTAAAAGCAATTCTGCGTTATTTATGTAATAGATTTTGTTTTTATATTGTTCTAAACACTTTTAATAATATAAAACGGATTTTATTTTAATTCTAAAATAAAGTAATTAGTTTGACTATTGGATAATTGTACAATAACTTAATAAAAATTTACTAAATATTTTAGGAACAATTATAAAATATAGAATATTTGATAAGTTAGAGAACAATTTATTTTTATTAAAACAAAAACGTGATTGATATCAGTGTTTCTCACAGTTGAATCAGCATCATCTTATTATTATATTACATTAATCATAATTTTACAATATACATTTTAGAATTATTTGATTTAATTGTAAAATTAATGTGGTCTTTCTGTTAGTTTTGTTATTTATCTGTAGCGTTTTGTCGATCATGTATTCTTTATTTTTATAACTCTACGATTAATATAAATTCATTATCCATAAATTCATAAAATATATTGTTTTAATTTTATAATATATATGAGAATTGTGTTTTTGACATTTAAACAAGTGTTCTTATTAATTAAACTAAAATATTCGTAAAACTTTTGTAATTAAATTTTTTTTAATTTTATTTCTTGGGGTAATGGGAAAAGTAATTTGAAAATCACAGAAATTAAATCATCAAATATAAAATATTAATGTAATAAACTGCGCTATGAACTGCCGTTAAAAGTTTGACATATTTTTTATAAACAATGACTGCGAATTTAATTGAATAGTTTACAAAACTAATATATTCTACGGATAGAAACTTATTTATGAAGAGACAGCAGTTAATAGCCGAGTTTCTAAAATGAACTCTCTGGTGTGGTCTCGGTGATTGATTATTGGCCCTTGGGATAGCCATCAGGAAAAACTATCAGTTTCCGACTGGAGGGCTTTTAGTGTTCCCGGTCCCTTATTAACTATGTGTCTGCATACAGAGTCAACAAACTTTAATGCCCAAATATTGATCCAACCGATAAAACATTGCGTGTCTGTTTAACGCTGATTAAAAGATCTGCAATAGCTATCGGAGTTTATGTTTAGTTCCAAAATTGCACTTAATTATATTACATAATTGTATTTACATAAACAGAGATTTAAGTAATTTACTGTAAACATATAAATTTAAAATCGATATAACTCCAAAATCTGTAATTATATATGTTTCTTGGGATAGAATATGCCGAGAATGTTGAAAAAGTGATAAAAATAATAAAATTTTACAATATTAATATTTTTTTAACTATTTTATATCAGTCGTTTATTGTAAATTATGTTAAATTTTATTTTAGTATTGATGATGGAAAATAACTATGATTTTTTATATAATCCATGTTTTGTTGTAATAATTAATTAAAGGCATCATGCACAACAACATTATAGTTTATTAAACATTTCAGAGATGTTAAAATTGATATATGTATAACCTAGGGTAACTAGTAAATGATATTATTTGATATTTTTTTGTATTTGTTATTTACTTGATACTATGATAAATAATTTATATTTGCGTTGTGAATTACAACTGTATAAAATTACATATATAAGAGAAAAGTTACAAAAAAATATATAAAGATAAAATTTAAATTATTGTTTTGTTAAACTGGCTATCGACTGTCGTCTTTCAGCTTTAAAATTGTTCAGATAAAAAATGGGAAGTACAATCAATATTGTGATGATGCTGTATGATATTGTCAGTCATCAGTTAGTAAGTCGTTGTCATTAATGAGTATTTGCATTTGTTGTCATAGTAGGTTTCTTAAATTTGAAACTAATTAATGGGTCTCTAGGAATAATTTAATTCATTTATGAAACAAAAAGAAATTGATAATATTGTTAAGAAATTAGAGAAATAATACAAACGTTATTAATTATGCAACAAAATGAAGCCTTAAAAAAGAAATGATCAACGAGTTATTACAGAATTGCGCAAACAACTATCAAATACTACTGTAGTTTGTGATATTAAAAACTAACACAATTAGCCTTTAAGTGCGCGCGTTGGTGTATTTCAGGCACCAATCTGACTAAATCAACTGCCATTTTTAGCAAAGAAGACTCATGCTCTTGCTGCATCGATGTAACCTATCAAAGATGTGTTAGTTATAAGCCCTGTCAGTACTGCTCCTGTTGTCGCAGAGGTTAGTTTGCAATTGCACAAAATCCTAGTCGCGGTTTTGAGAGGTGACTAGAATACACCGCGCGCATAGGATTTTTTTAATTTTTTTTGTCTATTATAGTCTAATGTTTATAAATATACAATATTTTTGTAATAAGTCAGCAATCCTATAGTGCCATTTTAGAGCTGGTGCCTGGAATACACCACGCGCGTAGTTACGTTATGGTTGACTGCGCGAGTAGTTAATTTCTGAATTATTAAACGGGTTGTTTGTAAATTTTGTCTGAAATTTATAAAGTTGTTTGGGGAGTAGGATAAGGTTTGTTTTACTAATAAAGGAGCTCATTTGAAGGATTGTGAAGGGAGTGAGTGTGGGATTGTTAAAATTTAGAAAAATTATGGATGCGTAGTCGAGGATTGAGCGGCTTATAGTTTTGTATACGTGCGTAGCACATTTCATATTAATTTTATCGTTTCTATAAGTAAAAAAACAGAAGTGTTTTGCTTGGACTTGGACTTTTGATTTAAATGAACAAGTGTGGAATAAGCTCAGTTTGGAATCAAAACTTAACCTTAGGTATTTACATATTTGGAAAGGGACTACAAGTTCTTGGTTCATTTATAAAAAGTAAATTTTTATGTATTTGGTAAAAAGGAATTAATAGTTGGGTTTGATGAAATGATAAGGAACTTTCAAAACTGATAATTAAAAAAAAAAAGTCTTCTATGCCAAACTGAGTCTAACGCCTTGTTTATGTTTATAAACCCGACGTCCAAGTGTTAACGTTTAAGGTGGGGTGATTAAATATTGGAGGTAAGAATAGTTAAAGGTTGGCTAGTAGGTCTACTTTTAATAAAATCAAAATGTGTGATAGGGATTTTCATGTAGATGTGTGTTAAAAGTTTGTTTTGCAATACACATTTGAAAAGTTTGCCGAGAACTGGTTGTAGGATAATAGGACGTTAGCTAGCTAGGTTGGATAAGCTGGATTTATTTTTAGAAATGCATATTATAATCTGGATAATATTGATTGTAATAGTTGTAAATTTTAGTAATATAGTCATGTGCGTTAAGATGTAACTGTCTTAAAATGTTACTAGTTAGTAAGTCGTATCCTGTTGTTTTTATTTTATTAAGTAAGTCATAAAAATTGTCTTTGTCTATTGTTTTGTTTCTGTCAAAATTGCTACAATTTGAAAAAACTAAATCGTCGGTAAAATATTTTTTTGAAAAGTATTATCAATGTCAACGTCAGATGAAAAATTAATGTTGGAAACCGTATTTGTTATTGAATGTAATGTGTTGTCCGTTTGTATGTAGTCAATTTTTTCATTTTTTGAAAGTAGTTTTTACCTTTTTTTCATTAATTTTATTACATGTCAAAATATATTTGTCTTGTCTGTACTGCAAAATTAAGTCGTGTATGTTTTTATTTAAGTTGTTAAATTATCTTTTTATTGTTCTGTCTTTGTTTTTTTTCTGAATTTGCAAAATAAATGTCTTTTGTATTTAATGAGCCTTAATATGAATTGGGAAAAAGGATAGTTTTAGTAGTATTTTAATGTTTAGGAATATAGTGGTGAATACGTGATAATAATGTTTTAAAAAATAGTGTAAATATTTGGATGAGTTCTTTGTTTATTCCTATTATGTTGCATTTATTTAAGTTATAGATAAACTTTTTGAGGGAGGGTAATATTTACATAACAATTTTGAATGTGATTGCCATATGATCAGAACACAGATTGGAGATAACTTTAACAAAGTGGATAAGCTGTTTAGTACTGGACAAACAGAGAAGAATACCAGAAGTGGTGTTTTGGTCATTATTCATAATAAATGTTGGTGGGGTATGCATCTTAGTAAAGTCAGAGTTTAATAAAAATTGTTAGAGGTGACTAGCTTTTTTTAAGTTTAGATTGAAGTTTTCCACAATAATGGAATGAGGATATAAGGAAGCTTTTAGAAATATGTTATCTTTAATATTGGAGGTTGGATGAATGTAAACAAGGAATATGTGTAATTTATTTTGAAGAAAAGGAATTGAAAAATTAATGCAATCATTTAAAGGTAGTAACTTTAAAATTTTAAATGGCAACATAGGTCGAGTATGGTATTAATTGATAGGTTCTTTTAAAGAAACAACTTTTACTTAAATGTTTTTTTAAATATTTTGCATATTTACGATAATTAAAAAATACCAATTGTTTGAAAGTATCTTATTCAACAATTCAAATAAGAGTGTGACAGTAAAGAAAATGATAATTAAAACAACTATTCAATTATTTATGATATGTTCAAATTGCCTTATTTCTTAATCAATGCCGATTTTGAAAGTTGTTGACGGCCTGTAGTATCTCATCTTTACTAAATGAACGGCAGACATTCCGTATTCTCTATTTCATATTATCCCTCGTGGTTGGAAGCTTTTTATAGACAAGGTTTTTGATACGTCCTCACAAGAAGAAATCAAGAGGAGTTATGTCAGGAGAACGAGGTGGCTATGGAAATGGTCCTAGCCTTCTAATCTATCGACCAGGGAAAAGGCGATTAACGGTTTTTTGCGTAATGAGCTGGACAACCATCTTGTTGCAAATACATTGTTAAACTTGTCGCATATGGAACGTCATCTAGAAGGTCAATAAGATTATTTTCTAAAAAAATAGCGTATTTAGATCCGTTTAATAAACCATTGAAAAAATGCGGACCAATTATTTGGTTTCTTAAAATACCACACCAAACATTAAGAGTCCACACGTGTTGATTATTAACTTCTTTTAACCAATGAGGGTTTTCATTACTCCAGTAGTAAGCATTATGTAAATTAACAACCCCGTTGGTTTTGAATGTTGACTCATCTGTCCATAAAATTTTTTAATGAAAATTATAATTTTTATGAGACAACCATTCACAAAAATTCAACCTATCTTGAAAATCCCGCTCTTCAAGTTTCTGGTGTAGAGAGATATGGTATGGATGGAATTTGTTTGTTTTTAAAACTTTCTAAACAGTGGAGCGACTTATTCCAGCATCGATTTTAATTCTTCTAGTTGAAATGTTTGGGTCCAGAGCAATTGCTGCAAGAATATCTGGTGCTCTTTCATCTTGTACACGTTTTCTGATACTTCGACCTTTGTTGTGGCCGGGTTGTAGCTTACCAGTTGTATTAACTCGTTCTGCAAGGCGCCGAAAAACATTTTTTGCATAAATTTGCTCAGCAGCACGATAGTTATGCTCGCATTTACCTAATATCATCAGCATATCAAAACATTCGAGGTTTGTAAAAACCATGTAGACACATTCAGTACTTTGACAATAATAATTTATTTTACTTTAAATATTTACAAAAGTCAATTATTTTGACATAACAAAAAAACAAAGCCAACTTGAGTAAATTGAGTGTTGAATAGATAACTAATTTTCAATTAAGTTTTTTTTTCGTTTATTTTTGTAAATATACAAAATATTAAAAAAAACGTTTTAATAAAAGTTGTTTTTTTTTTAAGACTTATCAATTAATACCATACTCGACCTATGTTGTCATTTGAAATTTTAAAGTTACTTCCGGTTCCGGGTACTTTCGGTTTATTCCGGTAAAAAATAAAATCAGTGGATTCCTTGAGTTACTTTGGTAATAAATTTTTTTGTCCCAGTCACATTTGACCAAGCGTTGTCGAAACAAAAGGCTGGTATGAGTGGTCTGAGACACCCGTATAATAAGCAAAAACCAACATAAACTACACTAATAAGCAAAGTTGCAGTTGCAGAAGGATTTAAAATAACAATTAGATTTAAAAACATATTTTATATAAATTGGAATTGAACAGATTTAAAAATCAAATCGGAGTATATTGTATGCGCTAGTACACAGGCTGTCTCATAAACCTACACTTAAAAAATGTAAATATATTTTTTGGGCTACTTTTAATAGTTAAATAATACCCAAAAAATATTTTACACTTTTGTCAATGAGTTTTTTATTGTACGCTGTGGTTTTCTACTTGATTTTATGTTTTAAAATTAAATGTCAATAACTAGAAAGTTATATAATGCGTAGAAAAAAAGATAATTGAATAGTCTTATAAAATGATTAAAAATAAATTAAAAATTTAATATTTTGAATCAAATCAAACTTGGATGATTTTCTGCACAAAATTTACAACAAAAATGACTACTGCCAGTTTTGTCACTTGAAATCTCTATTATCTAATTACGCGTTCAGATTTTTTTTACGATTTTTTAACTTATATCTTGTTTTCTGTACCTTGTATTACCTTCTGTTTGATGACAATTGATTTAAAAACAAATAGTAGAAAATACATTGTATAACAAAAAAAAATTTAACAATAATATTATTTTTGGTATTTAAACATAACTCCGTCCGGCGCTTATAAAAATTTAACAAAATAAACTTTAAACTTAATCAACATAGACACAAATTATTTTTTTTTTGTTGAATTGTCAAAAAAATATTTATAGTAATTAAAACAGGCACATTATTCAGATTTTCCTTAAATTATACAACCAATGGTGCGAGAACACAAATATAAAAACTAAGATAAACTTTAAAAACAGATAATATACTATTTTTTGGCAAAATCATTTGTACTGTTATTGTTATACATATGTTTATTCTATATTTATAATTTTATACATATTTTTTGTTCATTTTAAGTTTTTTTATTTAGCAATATTTTTAACTAGTTTTTTCATTGTGTTTTATTTAAAAACATAGTTAAAGAGCTAGTTTAAGCAATGTTAAGCTAGTATAAAATAAAGTTATTCAAATATAATAAAGATCATTTCTAGCTTGACTTTTCTACTAAAAATTGCAAATTTGATTTTTGTTTATAAACATTTTTGTAAATAAATTAAATAACTAATTAAATTATAACTAATTATATTTGTATTTGAATACTAATGGTAGGTTGCACTAACAACCGTCCGTCGGTCAGAACGGTGTGTTGAAACCGACCGATTTTTGCCGGTTATTTTAACTACGGTGTGTTTGTAAGCTCAAAATAGTAATTTTGTTTATTTATGGTAATGGATTTATCTAGTTTAAGTTTATCATCTTTAGAACATTTAGATGATATTAATAAACGTTTTTTTTTTGTTTTTTTGTTTTTTTTTCTTGTATTTATTTCTATGTATGGAAATGCTCCATTCAAATATCCAGTTGTAGTTAATTTGTGGTGTAGTGAATATCATATCCACCTTAACACACTAAGGCAGACAACTGTTTTTTTTTTTTACAATAAAATTTGAAATTTTAAAGCAGCTATATTCAATCGTTTTGGAAAACACCGGGCATACGTCGTAAAACATCGGAATAAATAAACACTCAATCGCGACGGTCCGTCAATAACAATCGATCTAAACCGACCGTTTTGACCGATTTGTTGGTGCAATCCAGCATAAGACTTATGGTGCTCACAAACTATATACCAACAATTAGAAAATATTTTTCAAAATTATGAACCTGAATACTAGAAGTAAAACTTGTATAAATGTTTAAAAGTTATGTTAACTATTTTTAATCATTTATGGGCGGTTTTATAAAACAACAATTCTAAAATTATAATTAAAAGAAAACACTTGACATTTAAATTAATTTAACTAAAGATTAAATTAGCCAACAACCATTAATGCAATATTAAAGTACACTTAATATATATGAAGTTAGGTACAATCAAGAGTATTACTTTATTTTTGGTATGTCTTGCACGCCGGGACAACCCGAAAATACCGTTTGTTCTATTAAGATAATGAAATGTTAGCTACGCAATTTGATTTGACGAAAGGTAAATTTGTGACCCTTCTATTAATCATTTTAACATACAAGTAAGGATTTACAAATATCTTAGAACCCGGCGCATTCGCCATACAGAATTGAGAAAATCATTATTCATTCTCCAAGTTTTGAGATAAAATAATATTTAATTATTTACTTGAATATAAGTGATGATTGAATAAAAGAATAAATTTTGTTTAGTATTATTTTTATATTGGTAACAAAACTTTAGTTATCTTATTTGAGTTTTAACTTTTATACAGTTACTATTAGTCATTATATTTCCATTAATAAAGACAAAAACAAATATAGAGTAGAAATGTTTGTTATTTCATTAAAAAGTAATTATACGGGTGCATTAAACGTACATATGCACTCACAGACTTTAAAAATTTAACAAATATTGACTGATAACCAAACACGTTGTAGATAAAACAACCTATTACAAGAATTAGAACAAACGCAATAAAATAAAGACTAAAAAAACAACAAATAATCTGATTCTGTAATAAAATCTAATACAGTTAATAGTAAATACGTATAGGTTACATAACAAGTTCCAATACAAATAAAGTATAAAATTAGTTTAAAAAAATACTGTAAAACAATATAATAATAAACTAAAATTACTAAATTACAGAATTATATCACATCACATCGCATCTAAAAAAAACAGCAATCCCCATATTTGCAAAATACAATTAAAAAAATCAAGTTACTGATATACTGATCAACTGCAATAAGTATAAGTGAGGCGCATCAAGAGTTTATAAAGAAACGGTGCATTTATTGCATTTTTTCTTAAACACTACATATACAACATTTTGTGATTGTATTTCTATCTCAAATGCAGCATATCTGACAAACCGCCTCTGCACTCGTTTTAATTTGGTAACATGTGAATTATAATATGTAGCTCAAATTAATGATGCGTATTTAAGATGTCGTTCTACTAATGTGATGTAAATGTTTTCAAAGTAGAAATATTGTCAAAGATAAATAAAACACATTTACTATGTACTATATCACGAAATATGAATATAAAAGAAAAGTTACAAAGCATATATACGACAGTAAAATATAAAAAGTACAGAGAGAAAATTACATTGAAATTATTATAAGTAAAACGATTATGAGTTACTTACAACAATACAAAAAGAAAAAAAAACAGGTAGAGACAAAATTAATGAATGGCAGTTTTTACTTAAAGGTAATTAAGGCATAAAACATTCTTCAAAAAGAGTATTAAATTATTTCAAACAAAGAGTTTGGATAAATCTTTAAACAAGATTTTTTTTGTTAATTGTATATGTTTATATTTACTGATATTTACAGATATTTTGTTGCAAGTAAACCAATTGCCAAAGTGATTAAAAGTTTTTTGGTTAATGTTGTTGATAAATACCGTAAATAATAAAAGATCATAGTGAAATAATTGTAGAACCACGTAAGTAGCTGCTTTTAAAAAAATTTCGTACACCAATGTTTTTAACTTTTGATAATAAAATTTTGATTTACTTTATAAAATGCTTTGGCAAAATCTGTATAACTAGAATCTAATCTAAACTCGTTTTTAAAGAACTGTTTATTTTCGAAAAGGTTTGTTAATGTAGATCTGCACATAATTACAAACAGTTTGCTAAAAAATGTTAGGTATTGAAGCAATTGGCTTTTGTAGGGTTCTAACATTAATATGGGAAAGAGCATCTGAAACTACACTATAAATAAATTTAAAAAAATATTCTGTTCAAAAACGTGCTATTTGGATCATTGCCGATCCAAAGTTGAGACTTGGATACTACTAAATTTTGATCTCAATGCAACATATTCTGCAATTGAACTGCAATAAAAACTTATGTTAACGGAATCAAGGGCTTTCAAACTCAAGAAATGGACTAGTAATTGCCCACAGCAGCTAAGCCATGTGCATTCCTCTAAGAATCAAGATATTGTGAATTTTGATAAAGAAGAACTTTATTCTATTAAAGTTTTAGGTTTAAATTGTCGCTTCTTTCTAAAATAATAATACCTAGTTCTTAATGCAGGACGCATATTGCACTGAATTACATGCATTTGCTGACGCATTGCAACTTGATACTGAATTCAGCTACGTTCTGATGAGACAAAGACATATATTATATGCAGCAAATCACGCGTAGCCCTGCTAAAAACTTGATCTGTTTATCTGTTTATGTTACCATCACAACAAGTAACTCATGCGCTATAGTGGACAGGGCCAAAATGGTTCTCGCAACCGTGCGATCCCTGACCTCTGCAACCGGAATTTATTACCTCAGTTACTAATGAGAAATCTACGTTTGTTTTAAATACAACTGTTGAAACACACATTATAGCATCACTTTTAAACACATTTTCTTGCTTTTATATATCGCTTTATTTGCTTTAAAACAAAAAAAATACAATACGACAAGGATGTACAAAATTCAAAGTTGAAACGTTTGATTATTCTTGTCATGTATGTTTAAATGGAATGTTTTTTTAATTTATTTAAGGCATTTCAAAATGAAAAACAACTCCTTAAAGTTTTTAGAAAACTGTTTGTTTTTGTTGATGGTGTAGGTTGTCTTAGGGTGGGTGGTCGTACGCAACTCTACTATTTCATACTAAGCAATGCATCCTTTTTTTTTTGTCTTACCGTCATTAAGCAACCCATTTAATTATAGAATATACCTATCAAGAAAGTTTTCATCCAGGGTATAAAACCTTCCATTATTTATTGTTGCAACAGTTCTGGATTTTGTCTCTTTGCACCGCTATAAATAAATTCATTTCAAAATGCTTAAAATGCTTTAGAGTCAGACCAAAATCAAAGGAGCCTTTTTTACTAAAGGCATTTTTAGTGGTTGATTTAGACTACGCAGGTCCATTTACAATTACTATAATTAGAATTTGAGGTGCAAAAGTGCTGAAAGCTTATGTGTTTATATTTTATGTTGTGCCGTAAAGGCAATTCATATTAAATTAGCTTTGGACTTCTTATCAGCTGCTTTCAGGCAATTTGTGACAAGGCAGATGTTTGCTGATTTTCAGCGAACAAGAAACAAACTTTGTTAGTGCTAATTGTCAACTTGCAGAATTAACAAAAAACTCCGCGAAAGTCGTAAATTTAAAGTGGTCTTTACTTCAATGTTCTAAGCGGGGTTGGAGTGAAGTCTGTTAAGACACATCTTCACCGAGTTATAAATCATCAAATTCTTACAAATGAGGAACTTTATACTCTATTAACGCAAATTGAATCCTTATTAAACTCGCGACTCTTGAGCGCAATATTGTATGACTCCAACACTCGAACCATTATGTTTTGTGATTCCAGATCCACATCTTTCTTATTTATCATTAAATAAATTAAATCGATATAAATTAATCCAACGAATGAATTCTGATTTTTGGAAACGGTGGCATGAAGAGTACTTACAAACATTTTAACAGCGGGCAAAATGGCTTGATAAAACAAAAAAAATTAAAGTAAACACGTTAGTTCTGATAAGAGATGATCAAAAATCACTTTTAAATTGAGAATTGTTTGCGTTATTGACTTTTACCTGGGTTCACACGGAATAGTTTGTGTCGCAACTGTCAAATCTGCTTGCGGCGTATTTAAAAGGCCAGTGATCAAATTATGTCCATTACTTTTAAACAAAATTTTTTTCTTTTGTTTTTCTAATTTTCTTAATTTTTAATATTTTAAATTTTTACATTTACAGTTTTTCTAATTTGGACTAAAAACTATAAGTTTTGGTGGATAGAAATGTTACGCCCGCTGGCATTTTATTTTAATTTATTCAACTTTGAATATTTTTGTTGTTGTTTTATTATTAGCAAATTTATATTTAATCTTTTTCCTTTGCGTTGAAAGAGAGAGCAAATCAAATAGGAGAAAGAAACGTATTCTTTTTTTGGAAAAAATGGGTGCGCGCGACGATTATTTCTGAAATGCTACGAAAAACATCATTTTGGCTTTTAAATTGACAACCAGAAACGAGGTAACGTAACACGATATGTGCTTCTCTAGCAAATTAAATAATATTTGTTTAATAAAAATTATTCACAAACGCGTTCCTCAGACCCGCAGCGTCACGTACTATTGACACTTTGAATAAACTTTTCAACTCAGTATTTTTTAAGACTTATAAGTCGCATATATTTATGGTCAATGTCCACATACTGCTCATATTATTTATATTTTTGTTTTTATGTATTGGAATTACAAAAGCCTAAAACACACAATGCTTAACTAACAACGGAGATATCCCTTCTGGCTCCGAGTTTTTGGAACAATTAATATTTTCAAAGATTTCTAATACTATTGAAGTTTGACTGAATAATTGCCAATATTAGTGTTATTATCACTATTTGGATCTTCTTGTGTATCATAGACACATTCTACATTATTCATATACTACTTACTTTCTTTAAACTACATTCATATTTAAATTTTTGTCTATTTCAACCTTTCTGCTCATTTATTGTTGTTAAATGATTGGAATATGCGTGAAACTTTACAAAAGACCACAGTCAGTTGTATGGCGTTAAATAACACAACATATGTGATCAATTATTGTTGCTATTACGAGAGATAACACGTTTAAAATTTTTATCTTGCTTGAACATTGCAGTTTTACTTTAAATAAATATGGTCTAGTAACTCCTCCGACCTACAATCTACGATTTTATGCTTATGAGGCAGCTGAGGATTTTTATTAGCCCATCATTCTGTGTATTTGTGTGTACCCGACGTTTGAAGACGTAAGCTTTCAAATAACTCTACAGAAAAAGTCGCATGGCATCAAATCTGGCAAGCGCGATGCTTTTTTTAAAGCAAGCACTTTTAGATTTTTTTTAAGGTTACTGTGATGCACAAGATTTGTGAGGCTGTCCATCTTCTTTATTAAAACCAGGAATTTTGCACATTAAATTTTGAAATTATTGCTGAATTAACAGTAATAGCTAAATTTTTTTTTTCAAAAAAGTAAGGTTTGGCTGTTATCATTTCTGACATAGCGGACCAAACAATAACTTTTTTACTACGCAGAGGCTCTTTTTGTATGTCTTGAGTTAGCGTCACACTAGTACAGGAAGTGTTGCTCAGTAACCTGTTCACACAAATAAAAATGTGCTTCATCACTGAAAAAAAAAAAATTGTAAGTTAAATTTTTAAGCATGTTTTTACATTCAACACTTGATTGTTCTAATTACGTTCTAACGATTCTTGTGCAAAAACCATCTTGTATGAATGAAGGTGAAGATTTTGTTTTTTTTTGCATAGTGCGATTAGACAGATAAATTGCCATCTGCGTGCAGAGCATGTTTGCAACCTCATTTCTTGATAACAGTTTTTTAACTACAATTGATTTTTGGTTTGGAACTTTTTGATTAAGAGGAAATTTAAATCGAATACGGTTATTGTGAACTAAAAATAGTTTCTTGGCAACAGTTTATAGAATTTATTGAAGAAACATAACTGCTCAAAGAAAAACATCAGAGGTGCACAATAGTCTCACATTGTTCAATTACGCTTGCAGTGCAAGGATCACATCACCAAAAAAACCTGATTTAAATAAATTACTTAGTCATTAAATGTTGCATTTTGGTTGGACCATTTGTTATTATATGTCTTACTATTATTTATAAGTTGTTATGTGTATTTTGCATTGGTTTCTGCTGACTAATAAATTAATACTTTTACATTTGATGGTTTTGAAATGGGCACTATATTGGATGATTTATTTAATCAAACATTGTAATTTATACAATGTAAATGTATATGTATATTTTTAATATTTTTCTAATATATGATAAACTGGTCTATTTTGCTTACTCTGAAAACACTGGGATTATAAACATTACAGTAATATCTGCAAAATAAACACAAATTTACAAAAAAAAAAAACAAGAATAGAGTTTGCTAATTAAATATGAAGGCAACTGTTGCGCTTAGTTATATAATTTTCTTTATGTAAACCACTCTTGCAACAAACGCTTAACTTCTTATCTGCCATATTGTGCGTATACGTAGTTTGTCGATTAATTAACCATTGATTTCATTTTGAAACGGTTTGTTGCAAAACTGTAATTTGATGTCAGTTTGTCTATCCCCATCACTTTTCTGTGCAAAAGTGACTCACATTTCTTTCTCTGTTTTGCTTTATTTTGTTTTTGCTTTCCACTGCACCAGCACAGTCCGGTTTTTTCTCATTAGCGATTTGTTACTGCTACGCTTTGTTACTGCTATGGCTTGATATTATACTCTTGTGTTTTTCTATAAATTGAACCTGTACCTAATTGACACGTTGTTAAAGTATACTTTAATATGTTTACAACTGATCTTTACTATTGCAATGTGCCCTGTAAACAACCTTAATACCCAATTGGCCAGTGGAAGCTTGACCTTCTTTTGCAGTTATTGTGCAATCCTAAAGGCTTAAATCTCAGTGCATAAAGCAAGCTCTCAAAGGCTGTTACATATACGACCTCAATGCCAAAAACGGTGTTAACATTCAACCCCAAGGCTTGGTGCCAGTGTATGCATAACTATCTTTTACAGCCTAGTACAACTCTATCTCTGGAAGCGTACCTCAATTATCCCAATGCCAATGTACTTTGTTTTACTCACCTTTAAGATCTTTTATGTGTGAATAACTTAAATTTGTTAAAAAAGTATTTATTTTAATTTTTCTATTGTCAATGTATTTAAAGATCGACTTGGTCTATGTGTGAATAACCTCAACATATTCTCAGACACTACTTGTACTTGTTTGGAAATAACATCGAATACAAAACATTAATAACATAATGATGTATTTATTTAATTATTTTGAACTTTTGGCTATAGAATTTTTATTGTGACTATTATTGTACTTATTTGACATTTTCTAGTCATTGAGTTAATCAGAATTAATAAATTAGTATTATTATTATACAAAATCATAAATAAACTGTAAAATCTTTGTTTTTGTTCTCAGTTGCGTTATTTAATTTATATTTTCTTATTTATTATAAAATCACAAAGAAAAAATATTATATTTTAACTTCATGACTAACTATAATATTAATTTTTTAGTACTATTAAATAAATGTGTGTAGACATTAGTCTTGTTTTTATTACATCAACTTATGGTATGTCAAACAGTTTTGTAAATGAATAGTTACAGGTACCAACAACATAATATATTGCAGACTGTGAGTAAACTACTATTAATGCTTAATACTCTAAATATTGTTTTTTTTATTATTATTTATAGAAATATAATAAAATAATATATTTTTATAGATTTATTGAATAGTTAATTATTTAATTTAACACAACTATGTATTTTTGATTGTGATAATTCATGATTATGACAATTTACTATGTTTTATTATTTTATATTTATATTAGTTTATTTTTATCGGGTACACTTCAAACCTTTTGCTACAAGGAAAGCTTTGACTTTAATAAAATTAAGTGAAGGTTTATAAAATTGAATTTGCACCAAAATACGCTTTAGTATAAAAGAATGAAAAAAGTTGTGAACAGTTTGTTAATTTTTTGTTAAACAGATCAAACGGACAAAAATAATTTAATTAAAACATTAAATACTGTCACAGTCTTGTTGCTTTATGCATAATACATGAGTATTAAATTGACTGAAAGAACGCTGCCTATAAAAAAAAAACAAAAATTAAACAACTAAAGCTGTTGGTGAAATTTGTCTCAAATGCAATTACATTAGCATTTTTTTTTAATTTACAAATAATATCATTTATTTTGCTGAAAGAACGTTTCATTCTTAACTTTAAGTTTATACGGTTTGAATTAATTTTGTCGAAAGAATAATAACCATGGGTTAGTTAAAAGTTATTTAGGCAAAATATTAACTTATGGTAAAATAAAATCGAAATAAACGGGTGTGTTTTGTACCTGAACGTTATGCGCAGAACGCTTTAGCGCGGGCGTCGCGACACTTGAGACGTCAGTTCGTGCATGAATCTACTCGCGTGTGGACGTAGTTATTACATGTGCGACAATTCCATCTTTACGAAACACATGTGCTTACATTTTTTATTTGGTCAATGCATCAATAAATAATATTGTAAGTATTTTTGTTATTCTTCTACTAGTTTTACTATAATATGAGGTTTCTATAATTTTAACAAAAATATGCTATGTACTTTTATTATTGATCCTTTATTTATAAATAAATAATTAAAATGATTAATATAATTTATAAATATATACGATGACCTTTATCTTGGATATAATTATAACAATATGTGGTTTATTGATTAACTTTTTTTATGTACGCAAACATAAAAAAAATATGCACTCATCTCTTTAATATACATAACAATTAATTAAGTTTTGAGAGCTACAATAGGTTTATGTGTGTAAAGTGAATACCAAATAACTTAATTATACATAATATACATGTCCACTAACAACCTTTATTTACATTGGCTCATTTTGGGTTTTAATTGAAAATTTGTTTATTTTATTCCTTATTATGCTTGAATAATATGTATAATGTAATAATAATAAATTTATATTATTGTACCTAATACTGAAAGTAATTTTTCAGTACTTTTTAATTAAATAACATGAAATGAATATATAGTAAAACTTACTTTTAAGAGTTTTCTATATACAATGGTGAATTTTGTATCCATAAAATTCAGTCGTATTTTTATTAAAACGTTATTTCTATATACATATGTTGCAGAGGCACAAATCTTCGCTCAGTCAAAAACACCCCTCGTCAATATTAATGTGTACTGCATGATGCGCTGAAATTTAGGATAGAATTAAAATATTTAAATATCATACATATATAATTGAGCAAAGGATAATTGAAATGTGTATATTTCACAAATATAGAATTATTTAATACCTTATATTTGTAAAATTATTTTTTTTAATCTAAAATATTACAATGAAAATAGTAACAATATAAAAATAATAAATAATAAACCATACAAAATTACACTAATTACAAAAAAAAATTGAATCAAAAGTATTTAGAAAAACTGAATAACAATATTTTTCATACTTATAAACTTACATGTTTTTAGAATCAGTTTAATAGCTGTATAACTTTTTACTGCAACATAATAATGATCTAGTTATTATGTTTGTTGGTGTTACCGTTGAGTGAATGAATATTACAGAAAGGCGCTAGGCTAATACGTTTGTGCGTACTAAAAATCTCGGAGAAGGTTCCCAAAATTTGATATAGTCAATAGCGCCTCTTTTTAATATTCTATCACTCAATGGTGTTACCAAAGCCTCTCTAAAGAGTAGTAGTAGTTGGTATTTTAATACTAACTACTGGAAAACAAAGTTAAGTAAATTTTGTTGGTCAGTAGTGACCAACAAAATTGATTAGTATATGATGTTATAAGATTATTGATCAAGATGTTTATTAGTTTATAACATAACTCTTATTTGTATTTATGAAGTTGTTTGTACTCTTTTTAAAAAGTCTACTTTTACTCTATAACAGATAACGTTATTTTTTCAGCGTTGTAGACGGCATAATTTTTGAGATAGGCCAGTTACGATTTTCTTTTTGGTAATAAACTATTTTTTTTTTCTTTTGTGCAGGTTTGTGTGAACATTAGATTTGTTGTTTGTTATATTTTTGTGCATCCATATTCTATTTTTAATTTTTGTAAATTGCTGTAGCTTTTTCAAATATTACAAATGGTTTCTTCATTGGTTTTTTTTTTTACATATACCGGATGTCTCACAATTAGCGTTATAGTTTTTTTTAAGTACCTATTATGTAAAAACGACGTTAATATAAGCAGTATTATATATTATACAGGGTTGGGTAAATGTATGGAAACACCCGATTTTTGGTTTATGTAAAGAATTACTTTGATAAAAGTTTTTGTAGACATTTTAATCTATATAGTGATGTATTTTGATTTTTATTATAAGCCCTATTTCAAGAGATATGACGTCATCATTATTTTTTTTTAAATAGAACATCCTGTGTTTTCTTTTATTTTTTGAAAGAGAATTTTTTAACAATTACAATGATATAAGGTTTTATGGATCTACAACTTCCGGTTTTTGAATTATTGATTAAAATAATAAAATAAATTACCATAGCAATAAGTAAAAACAATTATTGTTCTGTTGATTATTTAAAGCAATAAGTCAACTACAATTAAATATGATTATTATTATTACTATAAATCATTTAAAACGTACTACATTTTGTGTTATTATTTTAATATATATTTCAAAAACCGTAAATTGTAGACCCATAATACTTTATGTCATTGTAATTGTTGAAAATTTTTCTTTCTAAAAATAATAAGAAATACAGGGTATTCCGTTTAAAAAACTGATGATGACGTCATATCTTCTGAAATAAGGTTTCTATTAAAAATCAAAATACATCATTATATAGATTAAAATTTCTACAAAAACTTTTATAAAGGTAATTTTTACATAAACCAAAAATGCAGCGAATAATCGAGTGTTTCTATACATTTACCCAACTCCGTATAAAGTAATTGTATTGTATTGTATTGTTGGATCTACAGTTCAATTACTTCTTAGAAGAACACTCTTACTTAGACTCTAGTTGAATATAACTACTTTATGAACTGTTTACTTTAATAATATTTTATAAAACTTAAGTTAGAGTTTACATTAATATTATTTTATAATTTTATGGATGACAATTTATTGCGGATTTGATTCACAATCTTCACAACAATTTAATGTTAACTTATAATAATGCTAACCGTTGTTATTTAGGTTGATGTGACAACTGATCAAGAGCTTGGAACCTAGCTATTTTTGTGTGTTTTCTATCATATAAACTACCTGTAATTTTTTTTTTAGATTTTACAATTTAGTTTCAGCTTTTATAAACTTATTTTCTCCGTCTATGAAAACATCACATCTTTATACAACACAATTATTTTTAAATAATTAAAGATTAAAATAAAAATACCTAATTTGGTCAATTTATTAACAAAAATTAGAACATTGTTTGATTTTTTACATTAAATTAAGATTAAATGAATTATTTAAAGTAAGACTTTAATATTAAACAATAAATTGTTACAATTTAATTGGCGAGTTTGTTCATAGGTTAGGTTAGACGTACCTAGGTTTAAAATTTTATTGCAATAATAAATACTTTTATTATATCATGTTTTCATGTTATTATGTTTTCATAGAATTAATAACAAAATATTTGCTTAATTAACCTTTATAATTTCTGTTTTGCTTAAATTGTGTAGAACTACATAATTTTCAGAATTGTTCGATCAATACTAACATATGCTAAACTCTTATCCTTATTTACATTTAATACTTTAATTAAATTCAGTGATGGATTAAATCGAAATAAGCTAAAACAAAGCTATTTATAATTAAAGATAAAACACAAATTAATGTTGATATCACAGAAAATTATACACATATTTGTATTTCTTTTTTACTTTAATTTTTATTTGTGTTAAATATAAGTTATGTAATATTCTAACAGTTTTTATTGATATTATTTTTAACGACTTTATAAATAATAACTTTGTTTTAATAATATTATTTTGTTTATATTGTTATTTTGTTTATATTGTTTAATTTGTTTTGTTACGGAAGCTGTGTGTATTTGTAACTTTATGGATAAACCTCAAACTTAAAACATCATGGGAGTTGTAAGCTACCCGATGCTAGAACTAAAAGCAAACTTTGATTCTAGAACCTATAATAAATTTGTAACTTAGTATCACAGATATATATAGACTTGTAAAGAACTGTATTTTGAACTATACAACAACACAAACTAATTAATAAAAACAAATAAATAAATTAACAAAATAAGTGAACCAAATTAGGCATTATTACAAACGACATGGAATAAGTCAAATTAACTAAACATGTACAAATAATATTGCAGTTGTAAAAAAACTGCAGTGCCAAAACAAAACAACAGTTAAAAGTGTAAAGACAAAATTTGACTATTGCTGGGAGAGTAGCATTTTTAGATTTTTTTTAATTTAAATAAATACGGACAGAATGTTTGGATGCAGAAATAGACAAGCCATTCTTTTTGCTAACAGATATGTCGTTTTTTTTGGTTGCTCGAATCAAATTGCAGTTATTCTGAAATGTATTCAAAGTTTTTTATTTTTAGGAGTGTGGAGGAGCTCTTTCAGTATTTTTTTCTTTGGAGAATTTGGCGGGGGCATGTTTGGCTATTAATTCATTTTTTTAACGTCTGTCTATTTCTGTTGTGAGGCTAATCACTGAAGTCAGAAGTTAAGACTACCACATGTGCAGAGTTTTCCGGAATTTCAGGGATTGTAATCTAAGTTATAGTGTTCTGTATCGTACACGCATGACGCAACATCATGGTAGTACCCGAGACCTACTAAACTTTTTTTATTAAAAAGAAAGCGTTTTTATCACAACGCATTTTTTTTGTAAACAGAAAAACTGACCTCCTGAGTATGGGACTTGAACCCAGTCGAGTACGGTAATCATTATTATTATTTTAATAATAGGCAGTACTTTTTTTTAGGTTTTATGGCTTTATTGAGTAGGTCGTTAATATTTATGGATACTCATTAGCCCGCTTAATAAAACTAATACCAATTTACGTGTTTTAAAATATGATCATTTATTTTTTATTATTAATTTTTCTTTCAATTGCAAATTTAGCTTTTGAGTTTAGGACTTTTGCGTGTTATTTTTTTGCAAATAATTAGTTGCTTTTTTTTCTAAATACCAGGATAAACTGGGACTATTTTACTGTTTTATTTGTGGCGACTGCATTTTGAAAAGTAACGTTTATCCTTTTGCCGTAGAAAAAATTAGATTTTATGTTTTCTCAACTATGTTTAATTTGGCACTGAACAGTAACTGAGTGGCTGCTACCTAGGTCAATTACTACCGGGGCGTTGTTCTTTAATTCCGGTAACTCCGGTAATTAATTTTTTATATTTATTTTATAAAATCCTTTTATATTATTCATATTATTGAAGTAATGATTTTATTTATTTATTTATTTTATTTTATTTCTACATACATGTTTCGATGATTAATCATCATTTTCAATGTATTTATATAATATAATATTTCAAACTGATTGATTAATATTTAAAAAAATGTTTTTTTTCGCTACCCTGATATCCGTTTTATATATTTAAATTTCTATATTCCCGCTGACTTGAATTTTGATATTGTCATTTATTAATTAAGTTAATTTGTGGATTTTTAAACCTATATCATATCGAACTTGGAGCGTGATATATTCTTAATTCTCCATTACAAAACAAATTATTTTTTAAATTACCAACTGAATTAGAAAAAAGGAAATTAAACGTTAAAGATATTAGGTACTTTTAGTTTTACGTCTGCTTATTGATTATTGAGCTTACATGGGTTTATATTGCTACCGGTATGAACCAAGCAGAAGGTATTCAGCCTTATCACTACAACAAAATAGGACCAACAAAGGGCATTTATTTATTACTAAGTTTTATGTTATATACATCCTTATGTTTATATGTATCCTTAGTTTGTTGCCGTAACTTTTTTTTTTAATTTTTGAATATATTGATTGTTTGTGATTAGTACTTTAAACTCTTCATTTGTTAGCAAAATAAATAATTATAATATTGATTTTTATCTTATAATTAAGATGTCTGTGTTATTTTTTACCATTAATATGAAAATTATACAAAATTACTTATGAAATAGGTATCTCTTGAACAATTTTTATTTTTGTTTATAAGACAACTTGTTTAAAGATTAAAATATAAAACCTGTGTTCTATTAAAACAAATGAATATTCATATTTGCATGTCATGACTCGCTTAATGCTTAATATAGTAGGAACAATTGCTTTAGCCATCTGTCGGATGTCTGTAAACCGGATGCTAATAAATTAATCTAATTGAATACGAAGATCGTGTTCTATATTTTAATAATATTATAAGCATTAATTTAGTATTATTATTAGCTGAAAATTTTATTTTAAAAGTGTAAATATAAATTTACGTAACTCTATATGTAAAAAATTTAAGTTGTTAATCACATCATGGACTACGTTTGATGATTTATTTCTGACTGATTGGTTTTGTGCGTTAATGATATTGAATAGAAAATGTACATACATTCATATTTCCGGAAATCATTTTTATGCAAAACAAAAATTCTATCATTTGCAATGGTGCATAGAAATATTGCTTTTCACGTGTGAATGGATAGTGTCATCAACACTAACAATTGGAATTGTTGGAAATGCTTTTAATATATTTTGTTCACATAAATACAATGTTTTATTGAAAACTGTTGCAACACATTATTACGATTATGCAAGCTTAGTTTTTCTTTTCATGCTTATTGCATTGCAGTGGAAAGTATGCCTGTTTTTATATATACATATATATTATATATATATATGAAATGATGTTTGCCGTGTTTCAGGTTTAACGCAGTAATGTTTTTAGACATTTGAAATGTGGCAAATTAATAATGCGTATTATTTGGTTTTAGTTTATAGAATAAATAGTGTGAGGCTATTAAAACAAACTTACAATATGATAATTAAATTATTAATGAAAGGTAACTCCAATCGTTTTATCTAATTTCATTCATCAAACATTGTTCATTCATTTTTATCAGTATGTGTTTAAATAACATAACAAAATTTATCCTCTAAAATCAAATAGTCAGAAGCCTTGTTCTTCAACACTTTTGATATTGAGATACATCATAGATACTGATACCGATTAACGTCATTATTTGCGAGAGATCTTATTTCAAACGCGCAGCTTGAGATCGCTCATTGCAAACCAAACAGTTATGTAATATTTTGATGCAACGTTAAATTGATTAATTACAAACATGTAAACAACACAGAAAAGGAAAGTATTTTTTGATTCAATTAAAAATTAAAATTTAATAAAGTAATATTTTAATTAAATTTGTTTTCTATTTTATAATTTTACCTGTTTTTTGTATATGTTATTAATTTACAATTGGTTGATTGATGCATACAATTAATTTAAAGTTTATTGGTTTGTTTTGAGAGATTATATTAATAGATAGCGTCTTAGTGTACTAAGTGATAGCCAGCAGAATACCGTTGAATCTACAGTGACGTCTTAAAAAGCAATTTGATAAGTTGTGTTCCATTATAAGTAATATGATTAAAGCTCTAACAAGCAATGACTTAATAGTAACTTAAACACTTTTGAACTTACAAGTTCAAAATCTAAAGTTTAAACGTAAAAGCAAGTGAAGTAGTCCGAACAACTTTATGAAACAATTTTGCATAATTATTTTTACTTAATGTGAAAACTTGGAAATAGTATAAAACGATGCTTTTTCAAAAATTTACTTTTGTTTCATAACTTTGACAAAAATACAAACTTTCAAACAAAGTTTAAGCGTTAACATGTTATTAAAAGGCTTTTATTTTTATATGTAAACATTTTGCGTAACTAATTTTATAATATTTAAGTTAAAAGCTTTTTTTTAATTAGTTTGTGCTTACCAAATTGAGATGAGGATTACATATTGTATGTCTCACATTCACTTGGCAGGTGTGAGTCTTTTTCTCTAAAGGTTTGCAACATGGGTTCTGTTTTTTCTTTTTCATTCATGCCTTTATTTAGATAACAGTGGTCTATTATCAGTCTTGCAAGTCTTTGCAGTTTGATTTAATTTATACACGATACTCCGCTTTTAGTGTATTATAATGGTCTTGTCCCTGGAATATACATGTGTGTTTAATTCTGATATTTTGAAGTGTTTTTTTATTTTACATTGGTTTTTTAGAATCTAGGCCAGGCAGGTGCTTTGCGCATTTTTCTTACCAATGTTTTTAAACAGTTTTATAACTGTTTTTATTACTGGAAAACGTAATGCTTGTAATCCCGCTTGGCTATTGTACATGATATTGATTGTTAGGAATATAGTCCTGAATTGATCGTGTTGTTGCACAACAATTAATAGCAGCAATTTTTGCTTGGAAAACCGAGATATGTTTACCAAAGAAAAGTGTAATTTGCTTTTTCTTTTGTATATACCAACTTTGTTGCGATGTTGACTCCATTTGTATACCAGAAGTTTTTTTTATTATACTCTGGTATCTTTTGTAAGTCTATTTTTTTTTGTTCGGGATGATAGGTAGATAATGTTTTTAGCACACAAATTAATAACAGCCACTTCTGCTTAGTATGTTTGCTCAAAAATAGCGTAATTTGCTTCTGCCGGTTTTTGTCTTTGTTGTTTGTTTTGTTTTAACTATTACACCTATATGTAGTGGTAATTGCAAAAATAAAACTTTTATGACTGACAGTTCGGCGTTGCATGCAAACCTTTGTGCTTAATTTAGTAGTTGCTGTTTTTTTATCTCATTCATGTGCTTTGTACGTTTTGGCCATATTAAGCATCAGTCACTATGTGCGTCCAACTATTATTTTGGTGGCAAAGAGCTCCCAAATGGCCTTTGTAGTCACAGTTTTCAGGTAAATGTTAAAGGTTAGTTTGATGTCAAACGTGAGTATCAAATTTGTTACTTTTTTTGTCACCATGTTCATGTTTATTAGGTGTTGGGTGTTTTGTTATGTTTTTTGGGGTTTTTGGTGTTTTGTCATGTTTTTTTGGGTTACTAATAGTTGTCTTTTTTATCACTTTTCAATTTGCAAGTATGAGGTCAATAACTTTATTCATCATGATGAAATTAGAATTTATTATAAACTGTAAGTTTTTTTAATTTTTAAATTTGATTTTTTGATTCTGGGGCTATGTTATGTAGTGGTCAATTGCATTGCATTTAAGCATTAGGGTTGCGTTAGCTTTACTGTTATTAGGTTTCTTAAATACAGAAGTAAGTTAAATACGTGTTTTGTTACAATACATGTGCGGTGGTTGCATGAGGATTGGGCTGCTAGCAGCTATCTGCTCGGAATGTTTAATTACTTTATTTTTTCTTTGTGGATTCAGAGTTTTTAGACAACGGCTATATGAATGTAGTGCTTGACAACATACGCACAAACGGCCGTTGAAGATACCCTACAGTGATGTAGACTGGTCTAAACAATGTTTAACAATAAGTTTTTATAAAAAGTTTTTTTACTGGTAATTCCACGGAAATTCGGACAATCGTCAAATTTTGTACACATGTTTGGGGTACCAAAATATGAAGATTCCTGTTTGTCTTTTAAATCTTCCTGAAAAAAGCCGGAAAATTAGTAAAATTACGGAAGATTTGAGGAAAATCTCTTAAAAGTAACCAGTTTTTAGCATTTATTCATATTTTACCCTAGGGCAAGCGAATTTAGTTTTTTTTATTTTTGCAATCAAAAGTACTATGTTTCGGGAGTATTGTATTTAAATTTCAAGTTTCCAGGTGTAGCGGAATCAAAGATATCAAATTTTTAATAAAATGGTAATTTTCTCATTTTCCACGGTAATTTTTGAAAATCCAAGGGCGGGATTATATTTAAAAAAAAAATTCTTATAAGATACACACTTTTGAATATAATTTTTGACTATTTTTTGCACAAAAACTGTAAGAAGACAAAATATTCTTAAAATTTAAATAGCCGCCATTTACACTGTTTTGCACCTAGAGATCTAAACTATTAGGAATTGACATATTTTGGTACTCCAAACACGTGTACAAAATTTGAGCAAAATCGCAGATATTGATGTGGGGACGATTGTTTGAATTTCCGTGGAATTACACATATGGGATTTGCTTTTTTTAGCAGTTTGTTGTTATTTTTTTTTAAGAAACAGCGCTTGTAGAGTTGTCGAGAAAGCATTATTTTTTTTAAATCTTAGTCTATAAATATTACATGTTTACAACTTGCCAGGTTTTAGTGCAGACGTTGTTTTGCATTGTTAACCTATTTAATAAGATGTTTGGTTCTAATTATGGTTTCGGTGCTCAAGTAATTACACTTATTGGATCTGCAAATTCTTTTAAACCAATTATCGGTTTTTTTTTTTGGCCGATGTACTGAAGATCCATTCTTTTGTTGGCTTGTCTGAGCACATGATTTTTAGAAATCCTTATTCTGAAATTTGCAGTACCCTGAATATCTTAGTTTTTCAATTTAATAAATAATATTTTATGATTATATCATATAAAATTATAAAGTAGAATTCTTATATATGTTTTTATATTTATTTTGTTGAAATAATTGTTTTTTTAATTTAAAATTTTAGACAAACGTTTAGATTATACACTTATGTGTTTTATTTTAAAATATTGATTTTTAATGAACAATATTGTCAAATATTTTGAGTTTTTATTTATATATTACATTACAAAATAAATTATTATAAGAAAAGGTTTACTGTACATAAGTCTGAATTTTTTTTTTCTTTTTCTAATGACGTATGAATTGTTTATGTATGATGCGTAATACAATTTTAATCACCTGTGAAGTGCACAAAACTTTTTAACTGCTAGTCAAATAAATAACATGTTGCTACTAACGTATTTACGGTTCTTGTACACGATTTGTTTTTTTTTTTTAATTTGTTTTAAGTTTTTTATTTCTGCAATTAGGCTCTACTTACTAACAACAGGTCAATATTATCGAAACTTTATACATTTTTTTTGAAAATTGTTATAACTGGTTGAATAAAAGTTAAAAATATTTTATTCAAAGGTGATATTACTTTCTATTATTTATATTTTATTACAAGTTTACAAAATATTTCCAACCAATAAAAAACGCAACAATAACTACAAATTTCTATTTAATTCATCTAATTACTAATATGATTATAATATTTAATTACATTTAATTGATTTAGGTAAAATTTTTATAAATCCAAAATTTAAGTTCTACTGCGAGAAAAGCTTTTTATCCTAGCTAAACGTTCAAGTCATTAGTGAGATAGTGGAAAACTGTTCCGCAATTTCCTTCTTATGAGAAAGGAAATTTCACAGAGAGTATAATATGTGTGTGCTTGAGACTAATACACTTTTAGAAAAAGTGTGTTCTTTAATTATGTTCTTTCTTATTACAACGTCTTTTTTTACCATTTTGCATTTTGTTTATAATGATATTAATAATAATAAATTGAAACAAAGCATGTTTTAATGATTAAATCAATCTATTTAAACACTAAATTTTAATCAGAAAGTAAAAAGTGAAGACAATTTAGAAGTATGTACCACAAGGATTTCTAATTATTAATTTGATCCTTTATCATAATTTTTTTTCTCAAATGCCTATAAAATTTTTGAATTTCCAAATAAAACATAAACTTAGGAATAGGATACCTAATCTAATTTTATTATAAATATGTTTGAATGAGTTAATTAATTAATACACTCAATATGCAACTAAAACTAACCGTTTTTACATTAATTAAGATACTTTAAGAATAAGGATTTTTATACATTGTGTTAAATATTTTTAATAATTATTATAATATGCAAGATGAATCTTCTACACACATTAACACCAATTAATCAGTAAGGACAAGTAAATAAATAAAAATAAAAATCATTAGTTCAGTAATATATGTCTAAAAAAAAAGATCAATGCAAAATAAATTGAAAATGTCAGTTTTTTTGTATTGTTTGGAGGGTGGTTAGAAAACCTTAATTTCAAATTGTTAACAAATTTCTTATGAGCTTTTTCTCTGCTGTCTTAAAAGCAAAAAAAAAAACGGTTCTTTGTTGTATTTTTACATTCTTCAACATTAAGTTACTTGACTTTTTTTACGTACGTTGCGTACGTACGTACGAGTATCAATTATTATTGAGATATTGAACAAAAACAATATAAAAATAAAAAATAGAAGAGGCTAATACTTACAATGTAATTTGTTTAAAAAAAATTGAAATGACCGTAATTTGCTCGATGCTACACGTACGTTGCGCTCTAATTAGAGCTGATTTTTAGAGAAGCCGGTATAAATGACTATTTTTGTTGCAAAGCCTTTCAACATTTTGTAACATTTTAAACAGTTGTATTGAGCACTTCAGAGCGTTTAATGAGCGTGCAACAAAAAATATGAGAAATGAAAGACTAGCGTCTAGAAGGACAACTGTAGTTTTTAATTTCAAATATAAATGTTTTTGCTTTGTTGAGAATTAATTCCAGATAAAGTTAAATTGCTATTAAGCAGACAAAAGGTAATTTATTCAGTAATAAAATAATCAGTAAAGAAAGTGTTGCGCAACAACTTTATAAACGCCAAGATTATTTTGCTTTTTTAATCTAAAAGCGTATTGAGTATTATCAAGAATGCAATTGCGTGTGCATATTAGCTGCTAAGATGAATAAGGTTACATCTTACTCATTTTAGCAGGTCATACTGGGACATTAATAGACGACGTCATGGAGCAAATTTACTTTTTTTTAACGGAGAATTCCGACAAGTGTCAATTTTCAATAAATGTTTTGTTTTGAGAACAAATAAAAAAAAAAGTTTGTTTATTATATCATAAGCGTACAAAAATTACAAAGAAATTTCGGAAATGACATCATGATTATTGATAAACAAAATTGAGAATGCCTGATTTGTTTTTGGAATACTGATTATATGATCATTTTGGAGAAATGGTACAAACAAAAAATTGAGAACTTAAAAAAAAACTACGCATTTTTGAAAGTGCAGAAATTTTCCGCAAAACCATTTTTTTTTTCAAGTACAAGCACCGATATTTTAGGGCTTATGCTTATGTTACTATTTCACAGCTATTTTTGAATATATACCTGTAATTTAATTACATAATTTATACTACCGAACTTGTTAATTGAGAGAATATAGGGAGTAGATACCGACGAGGTCTAGTACCTGGTCTACTCATACTCTCATATTAAATGTAAAGACACATGGACACTAATTATGTATTAGACTATTATCCTGAATTAATAAATGCCACGATTTTTTAATATGTTTTGTCGGAGCTGTGGCTTAAACCTGCGACAATTTATGCGCCGAGATTAGAATTGTTTTTTTTTTAGACCTTAAATGTTTGCAATCATTACAAAAGTTAAACGTTGTGCATTGCAGAAATGGAAACAAAATGTACATCAATAGTTTCAACAATAATAACAGCTGCACGTTCGTAGTTTTGCGTATTGTCAAAATTGAACAGAAGTTGCACAATTTAGTATATCAATTCTCTTTTCTGGAAAACTTAAATTTGCGGGATTGCTCATATTTTGTCACACGCCACAGTTTAAAAATGTGCCTTAAACTCTACTTTTATGATTGTTTAATATATTAACAACAATCAATAGTACGTGAAAAAGTCATATGACCTATATTGTAGGTAGGATGTAGTTAGTATGTTCTATGCACTAGCGACATAGTGAGATATAGTGGTATTGAACTAACTATTTTTTTAATAATTCTATACTTGTTATCATTATCTATTTTACGTTGTATTTAGTTTATTTTTACGTCTTTTAAATAAGACTATGGGACCTGATGTTTACACTTTTTTTTTATTGTACTACTTTTCTGTTTTATTATCATTTTTGATGAATGAGATTAATTTTTTGTTCAGAACAACAAGTAATATGAGGGTAATTCAACTCCCTCCCCCCCTATAACCAAAATATTAATTAATTACATTTTACAAATTACCTACATTCATGTTGCGTTGACGTTTTAATAAAATAATAAAACAAATTAAATAGCTATTGACAAATAAATATTTTTGTAAATAGTTATATATAAGTAAATTAAATAATTTTATCATTGATAAAGTTATTACCCTAATATAAATAAATATTATATTATCCATTCGGAGAATAATTTTGCGATTGCGTGTGTTATTCATATTATGGGAACGCTGTTCAACTGTGCTTTAAATTATTTTTCTATTATATTGGATAAATTAAACATCCACTATTATTTGTTATCATTGTGGTTGGTACTGCCATCATATATTAAGGATTCTTTTAAATTGGATTTTTCTGTGACGTTTAAATAATAATCTATTTATAAATGATCATTTTTTTTTAGGTGGCAATCTTTTATATTAAATGATTAATCGTTTTACTTATGATTCTTATAACCGCTTCAAAAATTACGTTTTTGTGAGTAATCATTCCGTTACACAAACAAATATTGTTAATGCATTAAAAAGTTTATCAATTATGATATACATAAGATTGTAAACATTTATTATTAATTATTTAACAGTCAATTGTGTTGATATTATTGTCAATACTTTTTTTCTAATTTACGGCGTCTACTTTAAATTAAGTGACATTATTTCAGCGACACAGTATTGCACGCAAACGGAAAATGTAACACCTTTTTGTTTATTTTGTGTTATACATGTTTAAGATTAGTAACTTTTATGTAGCTTAAATATACACAAATTGTTTAACATTTCAAGTATTATTCAACAGTTTGACAAACACATCATAGATCATACTAAAATATAAACTTTTTTTCTTATGCTACTTTTAATCGTAAACTCGCTGTGTATCAGTAATTTTTCATAAATTGCAGTTATATTCAAGTACTTATTGATTAATTTCTAACCCATTGTGTTGTATGAAATGTACAAACAGAAGGAAATGTAATACTTTAAGAGTTAATCCATATTGTTCTTCAAGCATGCGAGTATGTAAGAAATGATAATCACTTGAAGGATCGGCGCAATAATATGATCCCGTTATATTTTATACTCTATAATATTTTCTTTTCATTAATTATTTATTGCCATTTGCTCTAAAATGTGATTTAATTGTAAAGGGTTTTATTTAGAGGTACTTTTTTCAAAAATTAAAAAAAAAAAATTAAATTAAATTTTATTTGGCAATCTTTATTACCATTCAAATGAACCATCATTAACATTTATTTTTTAAAGATAACTTTTTTAAATGTTGGTTGTAACTGCATGGTCTATTCTAAAGCTCCAGACTTCGATAACGCGTTTGAGCATTCCGAGTGGTATTTTGCGAATGACACGAGTATGTTGGCTTTCATTTCTCAATTGTAGCAGGTTTATCTATGTACACTTCAAACTTTACTTAGCCCCAACGGAAAAAGTCTTCACCGTTCTGAAACGTGAAATTAACTTTTCAGCAAATCGTTTTTGCTATAAAGCTATGCTTTTACGGACTGTGTGGCAAGTAGCGCTGGCTTGTTAGAACCAAATGTCATCGAGATTATAGGTTTTAATTTCAGGCAGCAAATAGTTTGTTATTATTGAGCGATAACGTGAGCCATTTACAGTTACGTTTCGACTGGCTTTATTTTTAAAGAAATATGGACCGATGATTCCACCAGCCCATAATCCACACCAAACCGTTGTTTTGTCTGAAATAACAGCTCTTGAACCTCTTCTGGTTGCTCTTTAACCTAAATACGGAAATTTTGCTTATTGACGTTAGATCCTTACGTTTCATACGATAAGCCAGGCTGTTAAGAATTGATTTGTTAAAGTCATTTTGTACACTCTTAGCTACCGCCGCTATATTTTTTTTACTACGTGCTGCATCTAGTTGCGTACTATCCAATAATGAAAATTGGTTTTCAAATTTTTTGATGGTTCAAGAAATTGTGCGTTCGGTAGGCCGATTACGTAAACCATAAGTTGCTCTAAGCGCACGAAACACATTCGTCACAGAACGCTGATTTTTGTAATATAGCCGAATAATTTGTAGACGATGTGCGGGGCTAAGTTTTCTATGATAAAATGTCAAACATTTGTTTAGTAACAAAAATATTATGACAGTTTGACTCAACGCACCAAGCGTGTCGTAAAATCCCTATTAAAAAAAGTACCTCTAATCACCCTTTATATAATTAGAAAAAAATATGTTGAATTAGTTTAAACAGGGGGAGTTATTAGAGATATTTATAGCTTTTAAATTAACTTTATTTATTTTGAGTGTTGAAGGTTAGATATCGATTGCATTGTGAGTAATTAGTGAAATTTCTATGCGGCAGAAATTGCTGAATGAATAAACATATCATATGAACATTCACGTTCTTGCACTTAAATTATTAAAAATCTTTAGTGTTCCAACCGTGTACTGCATCTATAATACATAAATTGATTTAAACAAATTAAATAAAATCTACTATAATATACTGAGATTTGATGTACAAATAAAGTTTTTGTGAGTACACACATAGAAGCCGTAAATAATCAAATAACATTGTTTATAAAGATGGTATTAATATCTTTATCATAATCAACAGATACGTTGAACTTTACATATTTACATAGTGAAAAATAAACAAAGTCATTTACACTAAATAAAGAATTATTTATGTTAAATTAATGATAATCAACAAAATAATAGCCAATTGCTACAATGCAAATTTCATTATTGAGAGTTATTAATTAATACGTTATGTTATGTGAATTAATTAACAATAATTTCCATCCAAAATCGTGTAAACATGTTTGTATTGGTAAATAAATTATTACTCAAAAACGAAGTTTTTTTTTAATATTTTTAAATATATCAAAAACAAATCAAATAAACAGTGTATATATTGGTATTTTAGTATTATCGTTTGTAAATTATTTCAAGAATTTTATAATTTGTTTTTTTTGTAGATTATATCATGATTTATTATATTTAACGAACTTAAAAATAGTTTCTGACAAGGGACGAGCTACACGCATTGATGCTTTTATGGAATTTGTATATATAGCAGTTTACAATACAGCTCAATAAGATTTGTGAGTCAAAGCATATGGCTTTCAACTATATCAAAAGAAAACGTTTGAAAAAAAATTCAAGGAATTATAATAAAATATAATATAATACGGGCATAAAAATGATATGCGACATCAGATCGCATACAATAATACAGTATTCTGTGAAGGAACTTTAGTCTTAATCACATTCAGTATTATCCATTTGTCACTAATACCGTTAATTGAAGAAAATTAAGAGGAGGCGCAACACTAATATATTTTTATATCTTCATATGCTTCCTTGACAATTTTATTTGACTCGGAAATAGAGGCATACGTACGTAAACACAAATATATTAGCGTTGCTCTTCTCCTTAATATTCCTTTACTTGACACTAATATATTATTTCCAATTTTTACTGTACATATTTATTTAACTATATTTGTCCATTCATAGACATTTATACTTACTGCTCTCAAAACATGCAAACATTTAGTATTCCTTTCGTAAAATTAACTTAGGAACAATTTATAGAAAACATATTGTATTTGCTGATAGTACAGAATTAACTAGGAGTAATTAAAATTTGTACAATGTACTTTTTAAGGCTGGGTTTAATAGACTCTGAAACAATATAATTTTAGAAGTAATAGTATTTAATTGAAACGAACTTTAACAGTAATTAGATTATTCTGTATTATTTTTTTAATTTTACATAAGTTGCCTTATTATTTATGAAAACTTTTTTTAATCTAATTGCTAAATTTCTTCAAAGCATAAATAACACTAATTAAATTGTTATTTTAGTTTTTAAAACTACTTGGTTTAATTCTTATTACCTTACTCTTTAAGGAGACTTAAAAGAAACACATGCTCTAAGTACATTTTGAGATTAAGCGACCTAAAAACAATGTATCTCCTGCATCAAATGATGTTCTTGATATGTGAAGTAGCACTATCTTGCGTATTAATTGTTCTCTAAAAGCATATTTTGTTTTTACATTTTTAGAATATTGTTTTAACTGTGTTTGACAGTGATAACAGATATAAGATTTGATTGGTCTTTGTTTAGTGCAATTTTATATATATTAAAATACTTTATTTTATACTCGGCAAAGTCCAGCAAATGCTGTTCTACTTAACCGAGAATGTAGAATGAAATAGCAATAAAACATATTTATATGGTTTTTGCATTTTAATCTTTTTTTTTAAAGCATATTTTCTAGTTAATTATTAATTAATAAAAAAAAAATTATTATTATGTACTTTAAACCACCAAAATATAATCGCATTTAAATTAACTTAATTAATAAATTTAAAGTACGCTCCAATTTCCGCGTCATTGTGTGACATCAAGCACAGAACAAAGTGGTCCGGCTGGCGATTAAATCTCATTAGAGCAAAAAATAGTACAACCTCTACTCACGCTCTAATTAAAATAATTTAAATTCGAGTTATGAGTCTCGACTGGAGTTGTATTTTTACTTTTCAGTTATAGTATTACGAATACGTATCAGATTATTCCGTTTTAAATACCTTCTTTTGACACAAGATACTGGAATAACATTAAGAAATATTAATCATATTTTTAATAAACTAAAATTTAGTAAAAAACGTGAAACACTGTGGGAAAACCAAACAAAAAAAAAAAATTATTAACTAACAAACTGCTGATATTTTAATAGTAAGTTTGTTTTATTTAATAAATATTATTTTTTTATACAATATTTTCTTTAACAGTTTCTTATACAAAATGAACATTGATATTCTTCCCAATTCAGCAATTCCGAATAATCCCATTCAGATTGTATAACATGGTTAAGGATTCAACCCTTTTGCTGAATTTGCGGATTACTATTTTTATGCACATCTGACATGCGGCAGATAGTAGTCACAACGTTACAACCGCACAAAGCTTGTGTCGACTTGTTTATTCAGCATTTCTCTCGTTAACAATATTGATGAACTTCTCGACAATTATTGATTTGTTCTACTTAGTTTTTTTTACTCGTATTGATACTAATCTTGGATATTTTAAGGCAATTTTTAATATTTGCACACCGATTGCAATAAAAAACTTAGTATCTGCCCTGTTTTTGAAACACTATTAAATACTACTAAAAATGATAATACATATTTGAATTGAATTTTGTTGAATGTAATAGGACTAACATATCTATATATGTATAATGTTTAGTTAATGATTTAATTATAATTACAGTTTATAGCTTTCAGACGTAAATTTTTATCAGTTGTACAATAATTAGAAAATATTGATATTTGTTAAAACAATAATGTAAATTAATTTAAACAAAAAAGCACTATCTTTTAGAAAACTTTTTTTATTAGGTTTGCTAATATTAAGTTATAAATTTTGGCTAAGATGTTGTTAATACAAAATTAAGTTTATCTGTACGCGTATTTTTGTGAGACCGCGTTGAGTCTGAGACGGAGATTTGTCTATGAATACCATCTTTAGAGATAATAGAATGTATAACATATACAAGACTCAATAAACATGACTTGTTTGGACGTAATCATGGCATTCAGCTCCGCATACCATAACATTTTAGCTAAAAAGCTCAACATAAAAGATATTTTAGATGCGCTCCTAGAACTTTTAATAGATTTTGTTTGTGTCTTTAGTATAGCATTTTATAATGTATTTTATTATTAGTTATATATGTCGACTAAAAATTGAGATTCAGCTTTACTGCATAGTATAAATAAATAAATATTACATCGTCAACAGTCCTAAATAAAATATCTCAAGGTGGAATTTTTGAGACATTATTTATTTTATATATAGACAAAACATTGATGTTAATGTTACTATATACAAACGACACAACAATAATAATAATATAATAATAATCCATAATAAAAATCGATAAAACAATACAATAAAAAATGCTAAGTTTTTATTTGCTATGCATAGCTTCAAGCTAATGACGATAAAACGACTAATATTTTATACAGTAAAAATTAAACAATTATTAAAGTGCAATTAATATTTTAGAAATTATTCTATGACTTTAAACTAAAATGGGAAACAACAGCTCAACAAATCAGTATACGCAAAATTGCAAAAATTATAAATGTATCTTATGTGGAACTATTCAAACTGTTTATTTTTTTTATATAACGTATAGAATACTAATATAGAGTGAACAAAGTTTAATAAAATGTTGTACAGATACATATTATTTATAAAGTTATATATTAACATACATAAAAGCACAAAAACCATAAATGATCACTGAATTTGTATCAAAATAAAAACTAACAGTATTATACTATAAAGAGTTTTTTTTTTCAAAAATAATAATGTAATTAAGACAGTGTTTTTTCTTTCTATAAAATAAGTATTTTTTTAAATTTAAAATGTGATGTTTAAAATAACTTAATTTGTCACTACATAAAAACCCCATTGAATTTCAACAAATAAATCCGTATTTGTTGAAACTACTCAATTGAAGAAGATGTAATCAGTCTTACATCTTTGAACTGTCAGTGAATATTTCTTAGAATTCCTAGCAAGTCTTGTACTACAAGTAAGTACTTGATTAGATGACAATGTCTTTTATTTTGTTTAAATAATGTTCATGAAAATGTCTATAGAAAATGCAATGATCTGCAACATTTTGCCGATGTTATAATGTATCTAAGTCTACATTTGACAACAATATTTAAAAGATAAACTTATATAAATTTTACATATTCAAAAGTTGTACAGAAGTAAAAAACTGTTAACATCTATTAAGAAATCTTAGTTTTCTTCATTGTTGATCTAGACAAAATTATGTTAGGTTATAACTTTAAAAAACAAAATAAAAAATAATTAGAAATAAATTTGCTGTTAAGTTCAATATTTGGTACGGCTGATACCTCTGATTTGGATTTTGAAACAGTAAAAAGTTTAGTTTTTTAGAGTACTACTACTAACTTAATTAATTTTAGATTAAGTTGGTAGTACTTTACTAAATATTGTTTTAAGGCTTTGTTTATAGGTGTTACAGATTCTATCCTAGAAAAATAATTTGGAAACAGATTCTATTCTAGAAACATATAGCAGAAAACCCGTTATTAAACGTTATGATTGAAATCTATGTTGAGTATCTCAGACAAAGTAATTTTGTTCAGAACACTGTACTATCTAGAAATTATTATTATCATTAGATTTGTTTTTTATTTTTTATTTTTTATTTTTGAACAGGGAATTTTTCTTTTTTTTGTATTGTGAGGCAATTTTTTAGTCAGAAAAAAGTTATTTGCAAATGTTTTACTATTAATAGATGAAATGTTATCTATAATTAATGTTTTTTTGGTATTTATTTTAAGAAGATGTCTTTTGACAACCAATTGCGTAAAGTGAATTTGGCTTATTATTTTCTTTTTCTCTTAGAATTACCAACTAAATTGTTTTGATCATTTTGAACATTTTGAACTACTTTGCAAAAAATTATTGGTTTGTAGAAATTTGTGTTGTCTATAAAAGTTGAGATTTTAAATGATTTCATTTTTTGTCATTTTTTCATAATGTTCAAGAGCTTTTTATAATTTTTATTAGTTTGATGGGTACAATTAAATTTTTTAAATGCTTTTTATTAATTTTTTATATGTTTATTCTGTCTGAATTGAGTACAAATACTTTTGTTTTGGTTTAATTACAGAAAATAGAATTTTTGGTGATTTTATGAATTCTGTGAAATTTTGTGTTGCGTTTTTGGCATGTCAGCAATAAGTATGAAAAATAAAATTATTAATGTTTATGTTAAAATAATGAAACCGCGCCTTATCTGGTTTAGGTCTGGTAGTTATAGGAAGAATTGTATTAAAAACAGAAGTAATAAGTGAATGGTCGGAATTTTCCAAAGCAGCCTTAACAGTAGTTGTAGTCTCTCTAATGATTAAAAAATACAAATTTAATAACCTTTGTTTACTAATAAGTTTATTACGAGGTGTATTGCTGAATAAACATAAAGTACTCATAGAAAAGCTAGAACGTTTATAAGGGTTATCAAAAAAGTTTGGAGTTGCCTCATTTGGATTACGGTATAAAAATGCCTAATTTACACAAACGATGAATTACGTTGGCAAATTTGGACACAAGCTTATACTAAAAACTTATTTTAGTCCGGCAAATGCACTACAGATGCTATACATGTCTTGGCAGACATTGCTTTTGATTGCTTTTAGAGAAGTTGCCAAAGTTCAACATAAATATATTTAACGTCTTGCTGATTAAGTTTTACTTAATAATAGAAGTCAAAAGGTGTGTGTAAATGGAAAGATATCTTATTAAGTACCAATAAAATACGTAGTGCCACAAAGCTCTATACTAGGTTCTTTGTTAAGTTTAATTTATACAAATCACTTTTTTGTTAGTGTATCCACGGCACCAGTATTATCATTTCCAGATTACACCAATTTAATTTAAGTTGTAGTAATAGAAGGAACCAATACAACGCTTCCAGAAACATTTTTTTTGGTTTCAATATCATTGTTTTTGTTTAAATAAAATAAAAACTCTTAAAAAGCTGTTTTTTTTCTTTCTTAACTATACTGAGAACACTTTTGAAAATGCAGTTTTTGGAATTCAGTTGGACAAAAATTTGAGATGGGATTACCTACTTAAACTACTTTTACCTAGATAGATACTTTTTTGCTAGGCACAGAATATTTGGCCTACGACAAAAGGTTTGACAGGACTGCATAATGTATTTAAGATATCTGGAAATATTAACGTATTTTTGTTTGCTTGGAATGGCTTTTGCAGTCCATAACAACAGCTTTTCCATGCTTTCCAGCTTAATAACCTTGGTGTTAGTTTTTTTTCTTTTCTAATCTTTTGTGTACTCTCTATTATTTATTAATTTTATAAAATATAAAATGTGTACTTGCTTTTTATAGCATTGATGAGTATTACAATATGATTATATTATTTGAATAAAATTGCGATTTTTTTTTCAACTCATTCTATTTATTTATATTTATGTTTGTTTTTAATTTATTAGTTTGTGACATTGGGACCTATTTTTTATCAGTAGCACTAATAATGAATTATTATTATTACATAGTTTTCATACTCCGTAATCGTTTAGACACTTATTGATTACAATCTAAACTATTTAAAAAATAAAATTATATGTATTAAATGTACAAATAATATCTATATTCTTACAATACAAAAAAGTTTTGTAAGGGCGCTTACATGGAACAACAACATTTGTTAATTATTTCTGATTATTATAAATATTATAATATATACATAATTTGCAATTTTAATATCTGCCATTCATAATAGTATATATACATAAAATTACAGGCAGCGATAACATAAATCGTGTGTTGACAAAATTGTTATAATTACTAAGTTTCATTGTGTTAATTCTACGAAGGTTTTGCCAATTAGAAAGTTTGAGGTAACTTAAAGAATATATAATGCGTATAACCCATTATAATATTTATGAATTTTAATGAGTTTACTGTTTTACGCAATACCTTTATTATTATAATTTTTGTTTTAAATCTATGACATTTACATTCACTTTAAAATTGTATACGTATTTTTATACAAAACATAATTCTAACATACTATTAAAAATTTTAGTTAAAATAATATGTTGACAGATTTAGCAAACTAAAATTCAAATGATTGCTAAAAATGGAATATTACTTAATATACGCAAAAATATTGGGTAATCTGTTGCATTCATGTCACACGTTTTAGCATCCATTTCTCGCGCTCATATGCAACATTACATAAACCAAATTAAAGTGGGATTACCGTAGTAGTTATATTTTTTTTATTCTAGTTATGACTTAATACTTATCAAGATGGTTGCGACGGTTACTATGTGGTACTTCATATTTAATAAGTAAATAAAACAACTACTATGTTTTTACCACTAATTTATTATTGTAAAATTATATATAAGGCATATACAATTTTACAAAATACATTTCACGACTTAAGTTTCAACGTTTTACGGTCATTATCAAGTGAGGATAATGACCGTAATACGTTGAAACTTAAGTCGTGAAATGTATTTTGTAAAATTGTATATGCCTTATATATAATTTTACAATAATAAATTAGTGGTAAAAACATAGTAGTTGTTTTATTTACTTATTAACTTAATACTTAAATTGTTATATATAAAAAAAAATCAGAATTTAATTTGTAAAATGTTATGTAACATTTTTGATGGATAATACATAATCAGGACTTTTTTGTAACTTTTTTAGCTAAAGATATTTTTAAGTAATGGTAAAACTCCATTAGTAACGATTTTTTAACAACTATATTCAGTATTTATATTTACTAAGGACAACATTGTTAAAAATTTCTTTAAGACTTTGTCTTTATTAAAAGTAAATGAACTTAGCAACATTTTGATGAGTAAACGGGACTCTTTTTTAATGTTTAAAAAATTCTAATGTGTTTAACTTTATGTAAACATCAGCTAAATATAAACTTCATATAGAAATTAAATGGAAAATCACGTAATTTATGGTTTTATTAAGATAATTAATTATATTTAAAAACAATGATAGAACGTATAATAAAAAAATAGTTATTAGCTCTTTTTGACTAAAACTAAACTAAACAATAAAAATCCAGATTGCTATAACTTAGCAGATTCTTGACTACAGGGTTTGTGCTTTTACCCACAAATAACAAACATATTCTAGACTGACGACGTACAAAATTTATAGTATTAGTTATAAAATTATATTTCTTAAACTTAATCTTCCCGATAAGTCTACATTTGTAGTACGCCTATTTTTCCAAATAAGGCAATTCCAAACATTTTTGATGATTTTTCTAAAAGTTTTACATACTTCTTTAAGGTAATCATAGAAAATCTGAAATTATTTTGTTAGGAGATTTTAATATACATAATACTAAAGTGTTAAATCACTCATCTTTTGCAACACTATCCGGTCAACAAGTCTGATTGTTGCTGCTTTTTATAGATTTATTACTTCTGTTAATAAAACTGTTCTTTCTTATTACTGCCAAATTTATACCGCGACTCATTTATCATTATTCTAAGAAAAACATTAAAAAAATGTATTTTTTTTTTAATAATATTGATTTTGATACTCATTGCTTATATTTCAAAGATTTACATATTGCAGCAGAAATTTTTACAAAAATTATTTTGAATATTATAAAAAAATTAAGCAATTATTTGTTAATAGTATTTGTACTCAATTCAGGCAAAACAGAAACAAAATGCATTTAACAAATACATTAGTAATTGTTCCAATGAGACTAATCAATATTATAAGAAAGCTTGCAAACATTATGACAATCTAATACAATCTAAAAAAGATAGGATTAACAGAAACAAATATAATCAAATTATTCTTTAAAGAACAAAATTTTTATGATACAATAATATGCAATTCCACGTCAAGAGAGCTGTCCATTTAACGCGACCCTCTCCAATTTAGCTCAAATTTTGTACACTTATTTGAGTACCCAAAATATGACTTCATGAGAAATTTCAGACTTCTAAGTCACATAGTTTGCCTCGTAGAGCTAATTGAATTTTACGGCAATTTTTTAAGTTCCACTTTAATTTTTTTAAATTTTATTTATCTTAATTGCATTTTAATCTAGAATAATTTTAGAATAGTCATAATTGATAAGAAATTTTCCATGGAATCGAATGCAGGGGTCAGATTTTAGGTATCTTGTCGCGCACGCGCAAAAAATGCAATAAACCAGTTTTTGTTTCAAATTTCGTATCTCAAAAGATGCCACCGATTAAAACTCCAAATTTTGGGCAAAGACAGCCAAAAGTATGTACTTTAAGATGCTTGAATAAAAATTTATCACACTTGTGGTAATTTTCGCTCTAGAGTCTTTTAAACGCACAAAACCATTTTTTAATCAAAATTTTAGCACATATTTTTTAATATACAGGGTGTTAATGAATAAGGGTAACACATTTTTAAGGGTGGGTAGAGGGGTTTATTTGAGACACTTTTTAACCATAAACTTATAGACATGTTCACCTTAGAAGCTGCACGTCAATTTTTTTATGGTTATTATTTTATACAATATTTGAAATATCTCTCTTAAAAGTCTAAATAAAAAAAAAAACAATAGAATATAAAAAATATAGGCAATTAAATTGTCCATCTTTTTTGAACAGCATATCTGGATCTATCTCTAACCGTACTTATGTCATAAACTAAAGAATGATTTCTTTATTTTTTTTTTGTTATTTTTGTTAAAAATTGTGATTAAACGTCAAAAATTAAAAAAAAAAATAAAATTTGAAAATTAAAGGCCATTTAATTGCGCATTTTTCACCTAATAACAGGTTTTATTGTAGCTCCTACCGATTGTGTGCTATTAAAGGAAACCTTCAAGGGGAACATTTTTTAACTTTATTTAAAAAAAACATTAATAGAATGCTACAAATTTGACAAAATGAAAAAAAATATGTACAATACGTCATTTTAAAAAAAATTTAAATTAGAAAATATTATAGGCTTAAGCCTTAATAAATTCTAATAATTTTAGTTTACGAGTCTAATTTTATGTTCAAAATTTAAAATATGTAATAAAAATTTTATAATTTAAAAAATATATATACCGAGTATATTGATGTAAAGTTTCATATGAAACTTAATTAGCAAGTACTCATTTGCTTTTTTGGGGACCCAGGGTAAGCATCTGACTCAAATCTGGAAGCTAATGATACTTATTAAGTATTTTAATTTTAAAAATTCAATGGTAGTGCGACACGTGTTTTTTAAAATCTTGAGGTCTGAAATTTTTTATGGCATACTTTTTTTGTATAGAGATCACTTTCTGACGGTGCACACAAAGAAATTCCACACAAAAAATTATAAACTAGTCTAATATCAAAAATGTTGATAAAAAAATGGGTTTGTGCGTTCACGAGGATCTAGAGCAAAAACTACTACTAGTGTGGGAAAATTTTATTGGAGCATCTTAAATACGTATTTTTAGCTGCCTTTGCCCAAAATTTGGAGAAATAAACTGTTTTTTGCGTTTTCTGCGCGTACGGGACAAGATAACAAAAATCTGACCGCTGCATTCGATTCTTTGCAAAATTTCCCATTGGTTATGACTATTCTATAATTTTTCCAGGCTGAAATGCAATTAAGATAAATAAAGTTAAAAGTTGAACTTAAAAATTGCCGTAAAATTCAATAGGCTCTACGAGGCGAACTATGTGACTTAGAGGTCTGAAATTTGGCATGAAGTCATATTTTGGGTACTCAAATAAGTGTACAAAATCTAAGTGATCTAAATCGGAGAGGGTCGCGTGAAATGGACTGCTCACTTGACGTGGAATTGCCCAAATTTATTGTAGTTTAAATATAGTTAGTTTATAATCTTTAATATTTTTTCTTTTGAAATTATTAAAACAATTTAGTTAGCAATCTAAAGGAAATAGGAAATACTTGCATCTAACTTCTTCTACTGTTGTACTTACAATGTTAACTAGTAGTAAAATTATGGGTCAAATATATTTTAGGAAACGTATTTTTAAACTATGTATTAAAAAATGCATCAGGTATAGATCAAATTCTACCTTTAACTTTTCAAACATTTGCCAATGAATAAGTTCCTGTTCTGACTAAAATATTTGTCTTCTTATTAAAAAAAAACATATTTACCTTATACCAAAAAAGAGAGATAAGTTTGATTTTAAAATTATAGACCAATTGCATTACTGTCAAATCTATTGAAAATCTATAAAAAATATATTAATTTTTACACTTAATATTGATTTTGATCAAATGTAACAAAAGCAAAATATTTTAAAGAATATTATGAAAATTAAATGAAATTTGCAGAAGGAAATAACAAAATGGGAACTAAATTAAAAATATATTATTATTAAAAATATAAGCTTTTCAGTGTTTTGCAAACTTTTTTAAAATGTTGTTGGTTGCATATTGTAATTTTTCATTACTTTTGCAATACTTTTTTTTTTCTTACTTATTTTAAAGTCCTTTCAAAAAGTTTTAAAATTTGTTTTATTACAAGTCAATATATTTTCATTATTTTATGATCTTAAAAAGTTGCTTATCTTTAAATTTCATAAAAATTTGTATTGTCTTTTAAACCTGTTGAAGTATTCTAAGAACCGTTTTAAAAACCGTATTTTAAGTTTCTTTTGGACCTTTTACAGTTTTTGGCGACTATTAATTTTTCTTGGTTTTCTTAGTATGCTTAAGTGTCTCATTGTCAATGACAAAATTGCCTAAGAACTGTTAAAGTTTTTTTAAATTAATTTAAAAAAAAAAATAATTATTAATCTACATTTTTCATTAACGTTTACGTTATACATCAATACAAATAAAATAAAATAAATAAAGTTAAAAGAAGTATTTACCCATAAAATTGTCAGTTCTTGATCATAACACTGCATATTGAACTGCATGTTTACATATTAATTAATACAATTAGCGATTCTATACTACGAGATGAATAATTTATTACCACAAAGCGGTCACTGCGGTGAACAAATCTGACTAGTGACGATTTTAGAACTCTTTGTATGAGAGCCAAACACGATACCTATTGGCTTACATAACCGGTAAACATGTCAGAAGGGTTTAGAACAAATAATATTAGCGTTTAGCATATTATTCCATTTCATTTTTCTTCGGTTATAACAGAATATTTAATTCTGTTGGTTACAAAAATTTCGTCTGTGTGTTTTGACTTTATACAGCATCATTTATATGACAGAATTGTAAAATGAATAAATAATATGATGCTTCTTTTATACACATTATATGATATAAATAACTCAACGGCTTTATTATTGCATTATTTGCTTTCAAGAAAATTATACTGTGATTTTTGTAATGGATCCGAGAGTACGTCAGGAAAATATATGTTATCTAATAACAATATAAACTCATTAGTAATATAAAATAAATTTAATTATTTAAAGTGCACATTCATATTTAGTAGGTAACTATTTATAATATAATATACCTTTAACGTATTTATAGGATATGTATTATACTATACTACTTAAGATTAAATAAAACAACATTTTATGGAAAATACGGTTGTGTGTTTTCATTTGTAATATCACGTCATAAAGTTATTATGTTGAATACATTTAGGACATGACACATTATTAAGCTAATAAAGTTAAGTAATATTACATTTTAACAAATTAATTAAAGTTAGAGGAAAAGGCCATGTGACATTTGTACATTATTTGTAATTATAATCACATATTATTTATAATTTATTATTTTATTTGTGTTAGGGTTAATTACAAAGTTCTAGTAAAAATGTACAACTGCTGGCGATCAGAACATTTTTTTACTTAGTAGATAATGTTTACAATTACTTGAATGAATAGATTTCGATGTACATGCAAAAAATACTTGAAATCAACAAAACAAATTATGGCCCCAATTCAGTTTTAAATTGAATTGCAATAAGGTTGATAAATTTGTACAACATTTTACTAAAATGTGCATTGTTTATTGTTTATATGATAATATTATTTATAACAATAGTGACTGCAAATAAATAAATGGAACATAAAACCCGTATACAAATAAATATAAATACTTTCTATTAGGTATCGATTTTTATTATGCAGTATAATAAAATGGTTTATCATTATTTTATGTGAATTGCATACATATTTTATTGTTATTTTTTTTTTGTAATTTTTTAGTAATTAGTTTTTTATTCCATTTTTATCTACAATTTATAACATATATTTTACGGTTACTGGACGATTTCATAACAAATGGTTGTTATCATTCTATTTGATGTCATGCTGGCCTATTTCTCTTTGAAACAGCTTTTGTGTGACTGACATTAAAAAAGATATGACTAAATTAAGAGGATTAACATAAAAACATAATTCATTAAAGGACTGAAATTATTTTGCTGTTGAACTACATGGTCATGCCGTTAGATTATTTATTTAAAATTAACAAAGAAGTGAGACAACTTTTTATTAATAATTAAACTTGTTTTGTTTTTATAACAAAATAAAACTTTTACGACATTATTTTTTCTTCTTAAAGTTGCTGATAAAATCAATAATGTGTAAGTTGATAGATGACCAGTCGTGTGGATTATGCACATAATTAAAAAAAAAAACAAATTATTGTATTATAAGATTTCATTTAAAAACTTTTATTTCTAATTTCTAAAAATAATTTTGAAAATAGATAATATAAATAATCATTACAAATACTTATTTTGTAGAACTTTATTTATGTATATGAGTTTTATCTGACGTCATATTATTAATATTAAATAACTAAATTAATTAAATGGCATTTTAACAAATGTTTTTTTTTATAGTTTATTATATTAGTGTATAATAAAAAAGTATGATTTTGTTGTGATTTAAAAACTATGCGATAGCTTTTTAAAATCTCGTAAGCTACTTGCATGAGGTTTGATTGATAATCGCACTAGTGGGAGCCTTCATTATTGAATGCGATTGTTATATGTCATCAAATATGATACTGAAACACGCGACCTAGGGCGATGTGCACGCTATTATTAAAAAGAATTCCATACTGAAATCAATATTTGTTTATTTTTATTGTTATATATTAATATACCTTTTACACAACAATATAAAAATAGTTTTTTTGTTAATTATATCCATTGGAATATTTTATTTTTATATACCAATAATATATTTTTATACCAACAGCAGCAGACAGTGGTGTAAAAACAAATAAATATTAGAAATGCCTGTAAACAGTTTTTAAATAGAAGTTTGTTATACAACAATGTACGTAAGTTTGTTGAAAATAAACAAGTTGTAATAACAATTAATATATTAAGGATTGTGATACCCAACTTATAATAAGATACCTAATAAATTAATTGGGGAATAACTTATTTTGTATCTTAATGTAATGGGTATCACAGTTTTATCTGTTTGTAATGTAACATCAATGTATCAACTTCAAAAAAATAATTTCAAGTTTTACTTTTTAATTAAAAAATTAGTCCAAGCAAATTCGATCTAGTAGCAAACTATAAAAGATGTCAAAACAGCAAAAATTGGCTGTTTATTTTTATATTACTGTATACTGAAGTACAAAATAGATCTGTTCTAACACGGTTTGCCAATAGCATGTTAGTACATAATACTGTAAACCAACAATACTGTGACCGATCAATTCTGAGACAAACTTAGGATGAGAGCGTTAAACTACACCAATAGTAAGATTTGCTTTCAAAATTAATCTAAAAACGCGTCAGTTTGGCATTAACTGCGATGACAATAACATCTATTTATGTACATGCAAAGCCGGCTATTATAGATTTGGCTTTGTTTAATAGTTGTTCAATCTTTACAAATTTTAAACGTGGGTGTATTAAATAAATTAAAAATGTCGTCCAATTTTTTTAAAGCTGTCATAAACTGCTCATTTGGTTTATATAAGCCACTTTCGAATAGGTAGTTTACCCAAGATACTGACTGAGCTGTTGTCAGTTTCTTGTGCTGTTGGAGTCCGTAGTTGATGATGCTTCAGTTTGAATGCAATATATCCATCAAGATTTTTTGGATCATCCCATTTCAGTTTGCTTAACTCATCAGTTGGTTTATGATCTGAATACTCCACACTATCTTGTAAATCACCTAGCAACTCACTTGTGATTGTTGTTCTGACATCTGATTTTATTGCCACTGAGTTTGAAATGGTGAGATCCGGTGATTGAGTCGGTTCAATATTTGCCGATTTGGATATGATTAGAATCTTTCTAACGGATCCTTATTCAAACAGTATGACAGTATATAATCAACATTGTAATTACTTTAAGCATAAAGTATATTTAAAGAAGAAATTGACATCAAAATTTCTTTTTGAAACGGCAACAACATTTTCTTATTTACAATGCGCATACATTGTGTTAAGTTTTCCATTTCATCTAAAACTATATTTTAAACTTCTAGACTTAACCCATAAGCCTTCTTATAATGTAGTGCATTTATTTCTGGAACTTTTGAGTTAAAGACATCCAACCAGTCATTAAAAAGTAGTGTTGTTTGTTGATAATACTATTGATCTTAGTCTTGTTATTGCACAAGAAATAGTGTGCGAAAATAATTGTGTAGCTAATTTTATCTTTTGCCTCTCTGCATTTTTACACGTCATATGTTTGGAATTTAGTTTGTGTGCAATATTAAGGTCTATATTTTTTGTTAAACGTAGAACTTCTGCAATAATGCATTAATTATTTTTCTATTAATCAAACAACCAGAATCTAAAAAATGATTTTTAAGCAGTTAATTAAATGTAGGACAGCGCCAAACACACAGATTTTTCTGTTGGAACTAGGATTTTGAAACCAGGGCTTATCGACTGTAACTTCTAATGAAGTCCATAACCCCCGACTACTCCCACCAAGGTCTGTAGTCATTACCACTAAATAATTGTTTTAAGTTTACTTATTAGTTTTGTAATGATATCTTTGGTTTCATTAATTCAAAAACAACATTCAACGTTCTTAAAACATAAATCAATATAATGATTGTTATAAATGTAATCTGGTAAATTAATAATTACCTGGATTTACATTAATTTTTCCAGCCTATCAGGTAAAAGGTGCTTCCGATTTCTTAATAACCTATACGCACGTGGCTCAGTTGTATGTAAAGAGATTGCACTAGCTATATCATCTGCAGTCCATCTAATTTGTTTTAAGCACTTGTTAATAATTTAAATTGGTCTACAGTAAATATTTTGCTTAATGCTTTTTTTTGCAAAATTTTACTTTAAGTTTTTCTATTTCCAGTTTTTGTTTAATAATTAGTAACTTGCTTTTTTTTGCCTTAAGTTGTTCTATTTCCAGTTTTTGTTTAATAATTCCTAACTTGCTTTTTTTGCCTTAAGTTGTTCTATATCAAGTTATTGTTTAATAATTATTAACTTGTTGTCATTTATTCTAAAACAAACAAACAAATTAATTATGATTTTTTAATTTTAATTTATAGTATAAATAATAATACTGCTTACGGTTCAGTTTGCATATCAATACTTCTTTAAATTGCAAATTTAAAAGTACTAATGATATTTTTCTCTTGTAGTGTAGGAACAATACACTCTGCAAAACTACTATTAACAAACAACACATATTTATGAATTTAACCGTTATATTATTTGTTTGAAAAATTTATTCAAATCCATGAAATTTTATCTTTCAAGTTATATGTTATATTGACAACTTTATAATTTTGTATTTCATATAAAAATAATTATTATTGAACAGAATTCGGCTAAAAAGTAAAGTCATTATAACAAAAAAACTGAAAATTTAAACTGTTGCAATAAATAAAATACTTGCAAAGAACAAATCAGTTTAATTGACTTGATAAAACGTCAGTAAAAATTAATTAATTATTTTTTACTTGCCATTGGTCTTCTGGCGGTTTATTAAATTCCGCTCATATAATTCCTCTTTTTTAAACGACATCCAGAAGCACTAACAAATGTTTTTCCAGTGGAAGTGCATGTGGAAGGGAGGCTAATGATCGAATTGCACAAGCATGTAATTGCTTCCGAACAGGTGAATAATTTAAAAGTTCGTATTTTAATAAATAATCATCAGCCACAAAGTGCTTTGAACAAGTTTTAGCGTTATTCACATTTATCTTTTCTTTTGCGCTTATTTAATCATATCTTTTTGTTATTTTTTTTGTATTTGAGGAAAGAAAAAACCTTACTTTTTTTCCTGTGGATTTACGAATTAAGCAAGTATTGCTTTTGCAATTTGCAACTGCACATCTACCCAAGTTTTTATATTAATTGATAATATTTGCAACACACGAGTAACACGCTAAGATACTCTATCAATATTTTTATTTAAACTATTTAAATTAAATTCATAATACATATTTTTTTTTTTTTTTAAATTAATATATTTAAAGGAAATCAGTGTAAAAATAATAATAAATATTCTGGAACAAATCCTATAGAAAAAGAATATAACCCTGACCGCGCATCCCGCAAGAACGCAGGATAACTATCTGGCTCAACTGACGTCACACCTCTTTCTTTCGGTGCGCAGTCTTATCTTATAATTCTTAGTATCATTATTAGAGACCGGATTTAATGCACCTTAAAAACACTGAAATATACATGCAAATAAGCAATAAAAAAAACTTAAAATATGCATAAAATAGCAAAAAAATACCAAAATATGCAATTATGTGCAACATAAATATAAACAAATATAGTTTAATCTTTATAAAGAAATTCTATTTTATTAATTTTTGTTAAGTTAAATAGGTACAATATGTCAAAATGTACAACTTCATATATTCAGGGTGTTAGACAAAAATGTACTACTAAATAACTCCATTTTGAAAGGTTTTTTGAGTACCATAATGGCGGGTACACACATGTATGTTTTAATTTTTAGTATATTATTGTAACTTTAGTTAAAAAAAAATAATTTTAATCTCTAAGATATTTTAAATATAATCTAGAAAATTAAAAAAAAAAAATGTTTGTTTTCAATTTAAAATAATGATTGTAATTGAATAGTTGGCAGTGAAAAGAACTTATTTTTAATTTCTGGAATATTTTTATGTCAATATGCATAATATAGTAACTTAAAAAATGATGTTTTTTAATATTGTTTTTCTAAAAATTTGTATACATAAAAACCAAATATGCACGAAATATGCAACAAGACCTTTTTTTATTGTACGTAGTAAGGTGTTGGCCTCAACAAGTGGCCCGTAAGAATGACTTACGCATGGCAATACCTTCCGGTTTTCTTCTTTGCGTAAATTCTGTTGTTATATGTCCTTGTCAAACTAGTCTACATTTGGCAGTAGTTTGAGGTAGGCTGGTTATTGCCTCGCGGATTTTCACACAGAATCTGTGGCACGCATGCTGTCCCCAGTCCTTCTTTCTCCCTATAGCCCCGACCTTTTTTCTATCTCTTTTGTCTTTTTTTTTAATCTTTTTTATCTGCACTGACATCCAGCTTTACATTTTTTTTTTCTAAAAATTTGTGTGTTATTTATTCTAATTATTTGGTATGTCTTCAGATGCGTTCTTAGTTTTCTTAGGTCTTCGTTCACTTCTTCTTCATTGTATCCTCTACCCTTCATGAATTGCTTATGAAAATCCATTAACTGTATTTCTTTTGGCAGTTCTAAATTTGTTAGTTTTTCTTCCAGTGATTTTTTTGTATCTATATCTGGAATTACTTCTTTGTGTCCTCTCGTTACTAGGTAAATTCTGACCATCTCAAAAGTTGCGTTATCCGTCAACCTCCGCAATCACTTCTACTGCCTCTTGTGACACCGTTCTGTAAGCGCTGCAGATCCTTAACGAACTTGCTCTTGTAGCTCCTCTTATTTCATTTCTGTTTTTTTTGTCTTTATGGCTTCTCCCCATGTTTCTGCGGCGTATAACAATTTCTTTCTTGCTGCTGTTGCTATTAACTTTCTGGTTTCTTCTCCTGGACCTCCGTTGTTTGGGATGAGTCTACCAAGCTTTTTCTTCATTTCCATTGTTCCCATGACTGCTTCCTTAACCTGTTCATTCCATCCCTTTGTTTTAAGTGTCACCCCGAGGTGTTTGATTTTTTTCCTTATGGTTATCACTTGGTCTCCTACCTGTATTATACCTGTTCCTCTATTAGTCCTCTTAGTCGATAGCCAGGCCGCTTCTGTTTTTTGTGTTGCTAATTTTAAATCATTATTTCTTATCCATAACTGTATCATCTCTATTGCCAGTTCTAGTCTTCTTTTTAGTATATCCATTTTTACGTCCCTACCTACTAGTGCTACGTCGTCCGTAAATGCCGTTATTGTCACGCCTTCTGGCAACCTCATTTGTAGTAACTCATTATAAACAAGGTTCCATAGTTTTGGTCCTAGTGCAGAGCCCTGTGGTACCCCTCTGGTAAATTTAAATCTTTTGTTCTTGGTAACTAGGTTTCTACCTTGTAAGTAGCTCCATATGATCTTGATTGTTTTTTTTTTCTTCAGTTATTTTCATTGCTGTTTCTATAATTGCTTACTATAACACGCTGTTAAACGCGTTCTGTATGTCCAACGCTATCATTACACAGTGTTGTCTTTTCCTCTGCGTTCCGCTGTTTGCTTCTTTTGCTATTGCTTTTACTTTGTCTATAGCTCCTATGGTTGTTCTTCCCTTGGTAAATCCGTATTGTTCCTTTTCCCATTCTTTTTTTTTTCTTTTAATTTTTGTTCTATTTTCCGTACAATGACTTTTTCTATTATTTTAGCTAATGTGTATATTAAGCATATTGGCCTGTATGAAGTTGCTTTTCCTACTTATTTCTTTTTCTCAATCAGTACTAGGGTCGCTCTTTTCCAACATTCTGGACAAATTCCGTCTTTCATGCATTTGTTGATTATTTGTGTTATTTCTATCACATTCCCGTCTGGAGCTGCTTTAACAATCTCTGTTGTTATTTCGTCCGGACCTGGTGCTTTGTTGTTGGACAATTCTTTTATGATTTTTTTTTATCTCTTCCACTGTTGCCATGACTGTTTCATCTTCTTCTTTATTTTCTGGTTCTTTTACCGGTTCTCCTTTGTGAATCAATTTTTTAATTATAACTTTTTCTCCTTCTTTTTCTTTTAGGTAGACTCTCTTTGCACTTCCTTCCAGTTTGTTTATCACTATTTTTTTTATGGAGCACTGTCTTTAGGTTCCATCATTTTTTTCCAGCATCTTCTTCTGCTATCCTTGATTGCTTTTTTTAAGATTTTTCTGTTTTTAGTTCCTCCTCCGTTTCCTCTGTATTTTCTCCATTTTTTCTCTGTCTTTTGAATTTCTTTTCTGTTTGTATTGTTATTTTTCTGCATTTTTTTATTTCTTTGCACTACTAGTATGGTCCTTTTTGCCCTCCTTCTCTGTACCTTGGAATTGCTTTTTTCGTCGCTTTTCTGAGTATCTTTTGCATATTTTTTCTATGTTTTTGTTTTCTGTTACTTCTTCTGTTTCCATGGCTTTCTTTATCCTTTCTTTGTTCATTCTTCTTACGTTCCATCTACCTTCTCTCGTGTACTCCTGTTTTCTTTTCTCCTTTGTATTATATTGTATATGTTTGTGTAAACTCAGTGATTCCTCTTCTGTCACGTTCTTTTTATTCACTATACCTGCCATTTTCAATGTTGCTATGGTAATGTTAATATGTGATTTTGAGCTTCCTCTTACAAACGTAGGTTTGTCTTCTTTGTTGCAAATGGTAAGGATTAATCCAGCTATCATCTCCTGTAAGATTTTTCTTCTTAAACTCCTTTTGTATCCCCCCCATCTCGGTGAATTTGCATTGAAATCTCTTCCTACTATGATTTTTTTGCTTTTCTGTTTTCTTAAACTGTTTTATAATTCTTCTATCCACTCTCGATAATATTCCATTCCGCAGTTTGGATTGATATAGCAACTGCATACTATCATACTTTCTACTTTAGCCCACACTATTCCCTCTTTTGGTGTTCCCCATCTTTCCACTTTGTCCCTACATTTTCCCCTAGCTAAAATAGCAGCATCTGTTTTATTGTCTCTTATTCACTTACCATTTAGTTTGTTTTTATTTGGTTGACTCACTATCACTAGGTCTATTTCCTCTCTCTCTCTGCTGTTGCTATCAGTATATCGTGTGCTTCTCTTTCCCTCCCTATGTTTGTTTGTATAAACTTATACATTTTGGGTAATAACATTATTCAACTAAAATAACAATTGTTATAGTTCTGCTTGTAGTTGTGAATGTATGATAAAATGTGAAATTTGAAATTCCCGCGAGTATTATTTTTTTTAACAATTTGGTACTCCTGCTACATTAATTAAATTGCGTTAGTTTTGCTTGAAGATTTATGACACTTCTTAAACCGCGCCCTTACAATGTTTGTGACAAAAAAGACTAATGTAATTTATTATTAAAACCAAAAAAACATAAATAAATGTTGACACGGATTGTTTTTAATTTCAAATAAACAATGTTTTATATTTAAAAAATCTTTTCTAAGTTCTAATAGCAACGTTGGATGAACAAAATGTTAATTATGTTCAATCTAACTTTAAATCTATTGCTAAAATAATTCTTAGTTACTTTAAAACGATTACAATTAAATTACCATTAAAATTATAATATGGTGAAGAAAGTATTTATTAAATATTTAATTTCTCAAACAATGCACCTTGAATTGCAACATCCCCTAACTTTTTGTAATTTATTATACATTTTTTTTTATATTTAACGTAATTATACATTTTTTTATGAATTTTGGAATTGTACACGCAACATCTAGTACAAGTGTAAATATTTTTGATTTAATGAGGATCATGGATTTTTCTGACAGAGAAACTAATCTCAAAACTTGTACCTATATGTAATCTTATTTATTTCTCATAACAAATTGAATTAATGGAGTATAAATTTTACATTTATGTTAAAAATATTAATTTATTTTGCAAAATTTACATCCGCTAATAATGAGATAATTACAATATTACATACTGTATATTATATACATATTTATTAATGAAATTCGTGAGATAATGTTAATGACGTCTTACAATATAATATATCTATTAACCTCATATTAACTGTTTACTGTAAAATAGAGAATGATCTAAGTTTCATCAAATGTCTTAATACAATTATTAACATCTGCAATAATTTAATATTTTGTAAACTGACATACATTTTAATTTTTTTCATGTACTAATAGTTGGTTTCTTATAATTTGCTGCAACTATAAGCAACAATTGCATTAACGAATATGATTTACCTATCTACCCAACTATTGAAAATGAAATATGTTATTTGGAATTTTTATTGTTGGGATATGCCGAATTATAGTATCTGGGTAAAACTTTACTAAGTGATAACAATGATCAACCAAAATGATGAGAAAAAAGTTTTTAAGTTGAATTCCTTTATAAACCCTAACCTTACTTTAACTTATTTTTCTTGTCTGTGTTCAGACGTTGTCTATTATGTCGGTATATCGGTGGTATCTATTTTGATTATTTGCAACTCGAAACAGTTTCTCAACTGTTGAGCCTGTCTATTGTCTGGCGTGATAGATTCTTACGTCATATCGATCTTTTCTCTTAGAGTTTCTCTTGTATAATTAGGGGAAATAGTGATATTTTGGTCCTCTGACAATATTTAACAGTTTTCTTTCTGTTTTTACTAGATTTTATTTTTTGGATGTGTGGTTTGTCCAGGATTTATTAGCATGCGGCGATAACATTGTAGTTCAAATGTTTTCAGACAATTCATGATTGTTGTTTTTAGTCTCTCATTTATTGCTTTAACTGAAATTTGTAAAAACGCATTAGAGACAACGTTTAACCGGCAATCAATAAATATAAATCTTATAAGATTTTTAAAAGCTTTTATAACAATAAAAAAATGAAAGTTAGAACTGATGGTTTAAAATTATAAATGCTGGTGTTCCTCAAGGTTCTGCTTTTTTGTCAATTTTTGTTTTGATTTACATTAATAATCTTCTTTAAATAACCAATAACCAAGTTTTGCAGATGGTAGCACCTTTCATACTTTCCAAAAACTATATTGACGAATATGACAAATTGTTTTGAACCTTCTAAGTTAGAATTGATAGCATTTATATACAAAACCCTTAAAACAATATCTAAATAGGGTAATTTTAACTTGATGAACTATTACAAAATCAAAATCCGAGATATTATTAGTATCAAACATTAAACTAAATGTAAACCGTTTTTTACTTTCGTACAACTTTTATACAAATCATATACGTTCTTGTATTGATCATTGTTTTTAAGTATGGAAAAAAACATTTCAAAATGCACTATTTTTTCTATATTACATTTAAAAACAAGTTATTTGAATCAATGCAGATCCAAAATTGACTAATAAATACTTTACAACATCGTTGTGATGCAGATCTGCATTTTCTATAAATATTTTTATGGACATTATTTAAACAAAATACAAAACATAATGTCATCGAAACAAAGATTTACTTGCAGTACACGTACTAGGAATTCTTAGAAATATTCACTGACAGTTAATTAGAGATATAAGACTAAAACTTATGAGAGGTTTATATAAACGTACTCTTGTCAAATGGAACAAATTTTCAAATTCAGTATTTTTTAAGACAAATATTTCTGGCCAATATGCACAAACTGCTTAAATGTTGTGTTCAATGTGATTTTCAGTATCAGTAATTGTGGTTTTACTAGTGGTATATAATTTAAAGGTATTTTTATCACTCATAATAGTGGTTTTTATGTTGGCTTGGATAGTTTGAATAAGCAATTATTAGTTTACTTAGATAACCTTAAAATTAAAAATGTCTAAAAGGGGCCTTACAATTATCAAATAAGTGTCAGATAGTTTATACCCGGCGTAAATTTACTACAGCATATACTTTATAACATTCAACGCATTTTACAAATGTTTGGTTAGGTTTACTTTTTTTATTCTCTATATAACCTATTGGTGACTTAAAAATTGATGTATAAGTCGTTTATATTTTTGTTCCGTGCCTTTCTTAGTTACTACTGTTCTAAGCACCGTATAAAAAGACCCCTTAATATTTATTTTTCAACAAAAACTTTACTTATTTTTTAACAAGAACTTACTTTAAATTGGAAATTGTAAAAACGTATTTTAAAATTTATACTGGAAATAATGTTATATCTGGTTTAACCGGCAATTATAAAAGTGGTTCTTAACGCAATCATTTGAAAACAATATCATAGTATTAGTTTCCCGTTATTTACAACAATTAATAATACTGAAAAAGAGGTTCAGCTCTATGTAATAATAACTATTACCTTCAAAATTTTTTAAAACCAACTAACCAATCAATTTTTTAATTTAATCATTGCTAAAACCCTCTAAAATTTTTTTTTAGAAAATATACAAATGATAAAAAAAGAGTTATATCTGTGCCTTATGTGTAACGCAATCAAATTTATTCAAGCTTGTATGTTTTAGTATAAAGGATGGTTGAGATGTGTATATTTATTTTTGTGTATATTTATATTTTAATATTGTCTTTTCATTTAAATTTTCAAAAGGAATTTAATTAGTACCTTTATCTAATTCATGAAATTACATTCAATAATCTGTTTATGATTTAGTTTGTTGTTATATTATATAAATAAAATATGCCTTTGAAGTGTTAGTACATACTGGGGCCGAAGCTAAATTCCTTCCAGATATATCACTTTGAACTGTGCAGTTATTTCATTCAAAGGCCTTGCTTCTATTGCTAAAATTAAAATTTTATATATTATACTGTTAAAGCCAGATATAACCCTTATTGAAATCAAAAGCTTACTGATACCTGTGAACAATCCTTTTATCAATATTATTTTTAATTTTATTTAAGACCATGAATAATCATGCCAAATTAATTATTAATAAAATTAAACTGTTGTTTTATTTATAACATAAATTATAACTTTCCTGATCAAAATTTATTGAAACCCATTTAACATCAACAATTAATTAATGAGACTTGCAGAAAGACACGCACAAAATGCTCGTCTCCGATTTCTCGTCGTTCATTAAGCTCATCTTAAAGTTTTAATTGGATGGCGTGGGAGAGATAGTAACTGTCCTAAGCAAACAAGACGATGTCGCGAATTTGTTTATATAAACAGACAAATAAAATGTGCACAGATGTTTTGTATAACCAAATTATCAAAATGTAAGTAATATTTTGTACTACCCAAGGGTCGTTATACTGTCATGAATACAATTCAGTTATAAGATTAAGATACACTTATATATTAATTAGTCGGAAAATTGTCTTATAAATGGGATTTAGGTTCAATGGACAGTTGAAATGTTATTGTAAAATTTATAGTTCAAAATTTAATATTTGATTAATTTTAAACTTATCAAGAATATGTAATTAGTTTTTTAATTTATTTTTTACAGTTTGTGATTATGAAATATAATGTTTTAAGTTTTGCACATTTAAAATTATTCTGTTTTTATTTTTTTTACTCTTAGGTTATGTAGAGTATAACTGATAAAATTTATGGTGAAGACGTTAGTTCTATTGTAAACATACGGTGATTTTTTAAGAGAAATCAATAAATGTTTATTTCATTCTAAAGAGTAAAGTATCCCATTAACATTTGAAAACGATATCAGTCAAATGGCTGCCACGGTTACGGTTGCAGTACCACATTCTTTTTATGAAATTTTCCATACCAATTCGCACATTTGCGGCTGTATGTCCTCAATAATTTTACGAATTTTATCTTTAAGGTATTGATTTGATTGTGGAGCATTGGCATAGACCTTATCTTTCACGTGGCTCTAAAGAAAAATGTCTAAAGGTGTTAAATCACAAGACCTCGGTGGTCAATTGTGATCACCTCTTTGAGAAATAACACGGTCAGGAAACTTTTCTTGCAAAATTGCGATTGTTTTGTTGCTTGTGTGACACGTAGCGCCGTTTTACTGAAAATAAACGTCGTCCACATCAATATCTTCTAATTCCGGCCATAAAAAATATTAATCATAGCTCGATAGCGCCTCCCATTCACCGTAAACCGCACCAAACAGTGACACGTTGAAGATGCAAAGACTTCTCAACAATCATTCTTGGATTTTCTGAGCCCTAAATGCGACAATTTTGCTTATTAATGTAGCCTCCGAGGTGAAAATGGGCCTCATCACTAAAAATAATTTTTTGATGAAATTTTGGATCATTTTGATGCATTTAAAGAACCCAATCAGCAAAGATACGACATTTATGGTGATCGACCGGCTTGAGTTCTTGTGTTAATTGAACTTTAAAAGCCTTATGACTTAAGTTTTTATGCAAAATACGGTGTAATGTTGTTTGTGGAATGTTTAATTCCAAAAGTTGACAAGGAATTGACAAACCTGGGTTTTCTTCAACACTACGGGCTACATCAGCAATATTTTGCTGTGTTCTTGAGCGATGCATACGATTTCAAATCTTCACATCACAAACTTGTCCCAACAGCTCAAATTTTTCCACCAGGTTTACTATTGTTGGCAGAGAAGGTGCTTTACAATGACCAAAAAGTACTTTAGTTTGGTAAACTGTGACTGAAAATGTTTCACTATTTTTGTAGTGAATTTTAATAATTTTAATGCGTTGTTGATGTTCCGTTCCATTTTTAATAAAAGCGTAGTTTTTACTATCAAAAGATAATAGTTTTAAAATTGACAGCTGCTCAAATAGCCTGCTATTTGAAATAAAACTTCTTATTGGAAAACCCTTTATTATTGATTATCAAATGACAAAATAACTTTATTGTAGTGTTGTTTACTATAAAAGAGAAGGTTTTATTGTAAAGTATGTGTTTAGAACACAAGTCTATAAAGAAAATTAAAGGGAATACTGGAGCGTAGTTTTGGGCATCCTTTGGCGGAACTAATAACTGTAACAATGAAACTTTTTTGTTCACCGATTAGGTTTTTGCAATAGGATCATTGCATTGCGGTAATGTTTTTTAACAAATAATATTTTTGTATAATTGATATTTTGGGAAAGTTAGCTAGAAGCGTATTCTTTATTTGTTGAGTTTATTTTTTGTCCATTTATGTTTGCGTTAGAAAAAGTAGTTTTTAAAAAGTAGCAACAGTCGTAATGAAGTTTTGTGTAGTTTTAGTGAATTTGAAAGGTGTTTTTTTTTTTTAGGTAAGTTAAGCATTGCAGCCTTTTATTCCCATTGTGCTGTTGTTGCTCTTAATATACTAAATATAACAATACTCTTACTAGTTTAGTTGATTTATTAAAGTTTATAAACATTTTTTGGAATAGATTGTTCTGTTATATTTATTTGTTGGCTATTGTTTGCCAAATAAAGCACTTGTTTAGCTGGTGTAACAGATTTATTTTGTTTTTTAAATATTTGTGAAATCTATTCTATGCATAAGTTTGTTAGGCTACAGTGTGTCGATATTAGTTTTATTTGATTATTCATTTGCATTACTACGGTCTGGATAGAATGTTAGGAATAAATTTGTTTGTTTTATTTTCTTACAGTTTTTCTACAAATTTAATAAATGTTTTTTTGGTTTCTATTTTGACAAGTTGATTTGCTACAAGATTTTTTGTAAATCATAAAAACTAGGTGCAATGGTATTGGGAATGTGGCAGCAACATTTTAAATTTTATTCTTTGTCTGTTGTCTTTTGAAAGAGGCGATTGCTATTTTGCTTGGGTTTACTGATAATTTCTTTTTCTTGCACTACTTTTGTACGTTGTATAGTGCACACTAAACAACATATTAGATACTGTTTTTGTAAACTTTAAAATTGTTAGCGTAGTGCAGTTGGCCGTCCATGACAGTGGAGGTGAACAGATTTTCATATGGGCATCCGCCAACAACTTACCGTTCAATGTAGTTGAGCATAGAGTTTATCCAATGTTGGACACAAAGAACCATTTATTTTCTTTATTGCCTTGGCAATAGATGTAAAGTAAATGTTGTCAAAGGTTTCTTCAATGTCAAAAAAGGTTCTGAGAACAATTTCTTTTAAGACATGTGTAATAGTGCTAGGTTAGATCTTATATAGATCTTCTATATATATATATGTCAGAGCAATAAGCTTTTTGGTAAAATTTTGTTAGTTTTTTGCGTTGCGTCTAGAACACTTGTCATTTTGCAGTGTTGTACATTGAAAAGAGTGAGAAAGTTTATTTGGAATCCATAACTTTTTGATACCTACTATTATATACCCAATTTTGAGCTAGTTTGGGGATACTCAGTTTATAAGTTTATAATAAGTTTATATAACATAACTTAACTTAACTTAACTAGTTAGACAAGTCTTTAAATATATCTGAAATACAAAGATAAAGTGCCATGTTTATTTTTTTTAAGTTTTAACACTAAATAATTAGATAAATCTTTATTAAATCTTTGAAAAAAAAATTATTGTTAGAAATTTGAACCTACCTTATACTGAAAACCAATGAACTTATTGCATTTTAATATTATTCTTAAGACAGTGATTTTTGAATATGTTGACAAGATAACAGATATTCTAGAAAAAACCTACATTTTTGTAGTGTTTTTGTTATCAAGGTTACATTTTAAATACTTTATATGATTAATTATACCAATGAATACGTTGTTTATGTAAACAATTTTATATTTTGATGAAATAATCATTGCTCTTGTTTTGCCCGTATTTAGTTTATTTTAAAATATCTATATATTTCTTCTAATTTTAAATTGAGTTTTAATCATCTAGATTGCTTTAACTTACTGACTAATATATTATCAGCAAATAATAAATATAATACCAACAACAATAAATAGCAATAGTTACTTTTAATATAATACTATTAATATTATTATTATTATTTATGAAGTAATCAAATTTGTCTTTTGTAATTATGTACTGTAAATATGTCGATCTTTGTAATATAACTTCGTTCAACAAAATAAATATCGGATTTATAAAGCCTTTGTACTGAACTCCCTTATTTATATTTTTATAAAACAAAGGGCTTTATACATGGCTGCTTTTTCACAAACTTTAACATTATAATAAAAAACATAAACATTTCAACTTATCTTATAAAGTTAAGAAATACATACAACAGATACTTTTTTAATTATACCACAACATTGAGTACTGTGCAACAAAAAAATAAACCGCACATTATTATTAGTATTATGTACAAGAAAAACATTATAATAATAATAATTTTATGAGTTATCAAAAAAAGCTGTTACACTTGTAAAGACACAATATAATTCAAAATAAGAAATAAAGTACTATAAAAATATACACTTTAAAATATAGCATAGCTGAAACTGGATAAAAAGTGAATGGATAATAACTAGGATTATTACTAAAAATATTCAATAATAATTCATAAATTGAATAAAATGCTTTTTGCATAAATATAGTTCAATTGTTTTTTTTTTAATTGAACAATATTAAGTTATTTAATAATGTTATAAAACTAAGATTCTGTTTGAGTTTATGCCAATATAGAATAATTAGTAATTATTTGTGATTTATTTCTTGTATAATTATGAATAATATTATGGCTATTGTAGTTGTGGATATGTTGTTTTACATGCCATATGCATTCAAAAGCACACATAGGAAAATGTTAAAATCACACATATCACAGACAACACATTCAAACAAAAATTAAAAAAATAATTCATCAACAGCCGTATTGTACCTGTATAAGAAATAAATATCACAGTTACAAAATAACTAGCAGTTATTACAGTAAACAAATCAAAATTCAAACATCATATTTATATTCAATTCCAAGTAACCAAAATATGATGATCGTAGAAATAAAAATATAAACTATTTTAAAAATTACGAACAATACGTTATTTGTTGTTAAATATGTTAAGTGCTTTGTTCTATATTAGCTACATATACTTTACCTTAAAGAATTTTAAACAACGATAAAACACCGCGACTTTATGATCAGGATATTGTTATTTTTGTTAGGGGTTATTAAGCAGATTTACTTCAAATATTTTTATTTAATTTTAACCTTTTTAAGCATACTAACATAATTCATATTCAACAAGAATTATTTTATTACCGCAGCTGCTAATAACAATGTAAGAATTTTGACAAACTTCTATATTGATTTTTTAATACACAACATACATAAACGAAAAATAAATTAGTGTTATTTGCCGTTAACTGTTTGTATAACACCAATTGTTTCTTTTTTGTATAATGCCTAATAATTGATAAAAATAAACAATTTACTAATTATTAATAACAATTAAATTATCAAACGTCGGTCAGAAATACAAACAAAAATATAGGTTTGTTAAAAAAAACAATGTTCAAAAAACCAAGAATTCTAACAAAACTTTTTGTTTTCAATTTAACACTAGCGTTTCTGCAGTGCGTGTTCTTGGATCAATTGTGAACCTGATACTCTTTATATATTTTGGCATCATTACAACTAAGTACAGTGATGGTAGCAAAAGCATTGTTTCCGTGGCTGCTGTAGAAGTTGTTCTAATTGCTTCTGTTAATAAATCTGACAATCTTTTGTATTTTGTCTATTTTGGTTGTTATACTTTTGAGTGTGTTTTTTGACTCATACGAGTACTTTGTATGTGATGATGGGTCTAACAACCACAGTATGTAACTACTTGGACATATCGGTTTTCATTTTTATTCGACTATCGATTTGGTTGCAAAAAGCACCCGGATAATATTTGTAGTTACATTATCCAAATAAGTACAGAAGGTTAGTGTGGTATCGAGCGTGAGACTTAGGTACTTTACTTCCTTTGTTGTTGGGATATAATTTAGATTTTTTTTAGTATCAAGTGCTTTGTTGTTTTGTAAAGGGAATTCTAGCTGTTTTGCTGATCGTTTTACTTTCTTGCACCACTTTTCTACGTTCTACGGTACTTAGTGCATTTTGCATTACTTTAGATTAGAAAACCAATACACAAAAATGGAAATAAACAACTTTCAGAAAATTACCGACCAATAGCTTTAGTATCCACAATAGCTAAAATAGTAGATAGCGTAATACATAACAGATTATTTAAACATATTGAACATCATAAAATTATACATGAAAGACAATACGCATTTTAAAAATACACTAGAACTGAATCTGCAGCTATAGATCTAATACACAACATTCAAAATAGTCTGGAACTACAAAAAGATTGTTTGGTAGTTTTCATCGATATGAAGAAAGCATTTGACACAATATCCAAAACAAAATTGACAAAAAAACTAGAGCAAATGGGAGTGAAAGGTAAAGAATTACAATTAATATCAACTTTCTTAAAAACGAGATATCAACAAACAAAAATTAACAACGTACTAAGTACACAAACGTTTAGTGATTTTGGGATACCACAAGGAGACGTACTTGCACCTCTCTTGTATATATTGTACATCAACGATATATTTGAATTTAAATTACATGGAAAATTATACATTTACGCTGATGATACATGCCTAATACATAGCGATAAAAACATATTAAAACTCCAAAAAGAAATTCAAAAAGATTTAGATCAAATAAATGACTGGTACTACAATAACTTACTTACCATTAATGAAAGTAAATCAAATTATATGTTAATAACACGTAAAAAAAGAATAACCAATATTACCTTACAAATTAACAATGTAAACATAAAAGAAGTAATGAATACAAAATATGTAGGACTAACAATAAACAACAATCTAAAATGGGACAATCACATACAACATCTAACTATGAAAAACACAAAGGCAATTGGCGCACTATATAAACTTACAAATATAATTAATATAAATACAAAAAAAGTAATTTATAATGCATTATTTAATTCACAAACAAATTATCTAATGAAAATATGGGCAAACACTAAACAAGGAAACATAGAAAAATTACAATGACAGCAAAATAAAGCTATAAAAACTATTTACCAACTGGAAAAATTAACGCCTATTAAAGATATACATATAATATCTCAGCAACTAACAATAAAAAACAAAATTAAACAGCAAAATATAATCTTTATTCAAAAGATTAAACTTGGCCAATTCAAAACAGAATTTAAAATAAAACGAAGAAAAGGAATACACACTTATAACACTAGAAAGAAGAATGATCTTAACATAGAACTGAACAGAACAACTACAAAAAACCGAAGTCTAGCTGTTAAAGGAATACAAGACTACAATAAAATTCCCAAAGAAATATTAAATATAGAAGACATACTACAATTCAAAACTAAACTAAAAGAATACCTAATGAACAATCAAACATAAAAATAATTCAGAAAGAAATTTCCAATACCAGGCCCCTCGAATCGTTTTACAGATGGATGGCGGCACTGCTGGAATAACCACTTTATAATAAAATAAAATAAAATGTAAATATATATGTATATAATAAATAAAAAAAAAAAAGATACAATTGTCATAAACATCTTATTTACTAGGGTGGTAAAATTATTGGCGTAGCTTAAGGCAATGCCGCTTATGTTATTTAGTAAGGTAGTAGGCTTTCAATTACAAGGCATTACAGAAGAAGTGATAACACACCGGTATGTGTGCATCCATCAGCGACTTTTTTACTGTATAATTTAATTGTGACAGTTTAATTCTTGAGCATCTTGACGAATATTGAACGAAAAGTGATTTGTTTGTGTTTTTTATTGCTATGAAAGCAAACATAATGTTGTGAAAATTTCCTCTAATATCTATAACGGTTCTCAAAGTAATTTTCTTGCAGTGTCTAGTTTTTTTGCATCTGTTGACTATCTGATGTTTAGCCAGTTTGCAGGATTTTTGTGATTGGTACGTCTTTAGTGCCTCGTTTAATATCTACCTGTTGACTATTTTTTTCTAATAGTATAAGTATAAAAAATCTTTTGGTTTGCTTTCAAGTTGTTTGGTTTATGAAAGTGTTAGACCAGAGTATTTTACATAGTAATTTTTTAGAGCAGCAAGTTTTTTTTTGTAATATGGTGGAATAGATCTTGTCGCTTCTGGTGGTTTTAAGTTGCCTATTCAAAGGAGAGCGGCCAAAGTAATTTTAGACTGAACTATAAAAACTATGTTGTCGGTAAAAACAGAAACCTATATATTTTATTCGTATCTTCTAGATTTATGTACAAATGATTTATTTACATTAGAACACTCTTGGGTTTATATTACATTTGCGGATTTTTATCAACATGAAACTAGCAATAATAAAAATATTATATCACTTGAATAAATAAATGTAAAACCGCTGCTAATTTTTGTGTTTTTAACTTGTTTACCAGATTGCTCTTGGATATAATGTTATAAGCTTTTGTCAGCGTAGAACTTGCAAGTTTTTACTATTGTATAGCCTGTCAAGTGTGTCTGCAGTAGTTTTTTGCTTTTATATAGTATTGTTATATGTTGTAAGGCTAGATGTATGTGGCTTTCAATCACTGTTTGTTTGATTGTTTTTTATGTAATTACTGTTTTAATTTATAACTACAAAGAAAAATTAATTGAAAAAATAATTACCGGTAAAATGGTTGCTAATTTCATAAATTTAATGCTGATGATAGTGATTGATGCGGATATTTAGTATTTAATTTGCACTGTATAGAGCTAGAATCATATTTTATTATTTATCTCATTATTTATACTATGTGTGAAACATAGTTACATAGTTATATAGATTTTTTTTATATAACTAACGCGACACACGCTAATGAACCACTACTCCGTGTTTAAACGGCGGATATTAAATAACTTATCACTATATAGCAATAATATCTAAAATAATGAAGAAGCGGCTATTGTCGTCAAATCATTTGACCAAATTGCATTACTGCGCAAACGTTACTGAAGCTCTATTGTAAGTCCCGCGTCCGACCGTTGTTCCAAGCTGCTATGCTTCACGCCACTCCATTCGTGCCGGCTCAGCCCATCTCATCTTCAGCGCGTCATTGTAACGACCCGCAATCATTCAAGCGCTGCTTTTCTAGAAATTAAACCTGCACATAATTATTGAAATGTTCCGCGCACTCAACAATCATATAATTTTTCTGTAGCATAGGACTGGCAGTCATACCGCAATCTCTACAATTACCTCAATGACTTAATTAACACATCCCCAAAGTATACTCTAATACCAGTGTGTTTATAATTGCTTTTTATTAATGTAATGTGCCCTGTGTATAACCTTATGACCTGACTGGCCTGTGTAAGCCTAACAATCTGTTGCAGTTATTGTGCAATCTTAAGGCTTCAACTGCCAGTGCAAAACCATGCTCCCAACGGCTGTTACGTATAAGACTCTAATGCCAAATACGGTGTTCAACATATATCTTCAAGTCCTCATGCTAGTGTATAAATAACAATCTTTTACAACTTAGTACAACCTTAACTCTGGCAGCGTTGATTCTCAATGCTAATGTACTTTGTTTTGCACACCTTCAAAACTCTTCTCAGCCTACGTGTGAATAACCTCAGACAGTTGTAAAGTACCTCAATGATCTCTTGTCAATGTACTTTTTTACACCTCAACGACTCACTTAATCTATGTGTGAATAACCCTCAGGTTCTCGGACAATACATTTGCGTAACTTCTTAACAAAATAAGATAGGATTTACATTTATATTTTTTCATGAAATTAAATTTACTTTTTATTGCCAAAGCTTGTAACAAGGCTAATGAATTACGCTGTATAAATATTTTAACTTTTAATACGTTTTATTTTATCCAGTTTATGACGTTACTCTGTTCAACAGCATATTATTTAACCCAATACTATAGCTTGAAGAATGTCAGCATTCTAAGTCAAAATAAAAAAATATAAAACACTATTATTGGTAGGTAACAAAATGATTTGCTATTTTATTTTATTATTATTTTTGCTGTTTTTTGATTATTATTTAATTACTAATAATACACACATTTAGCTCGCGAATCCATCCACTCGAACATATGTGTAATTAAAGGTCTGAGTTAATTAATTAAAACGTTATTATAGTTTGCATATCATCTGTACCAAGTACGTTTAGTGAGCCGATTTAATTAAAATGGTTTTGCCAGCATTTGTGCAAATTTTGATTACTGGAATTTATTTGAATAAAACATAGCATTCTGTATTGTAAATAATCTCAAATTATAATTTTAGAGTTTTAAAATTAATATCTAGTTAATTTTATGTAAGTGTTTTTAATGGAATGTATATTTTAATATTATGTATTTGGAATATATTACAATATGAAATTCAAATTCCATTGAACCAAATAAAGTAATATTATTTTCCAAAAGCAAGTACAGTTATAATTGCTTATTAATTGGTTTTTACTGGCTATTGCCTCAAACTATTGTTATAAACTGATATAAAATAATATACTAACCGTTAAATGTAATATAGTAGCTACAATTTACTGCATAATTCAAACTATAAAATAATATTAATTATTTGCAGCTTTATTAATTGAAATAGATTTTGTATAATGGCGAGGTATTATAAAACCAAGAATACACTTGCAGGTGCTTATTTTTAAATACTGATAACAGTCATTGAAAACAATAATTTAAATACTTTTAAGTTTTCATTTTAAATTATTATTTATTTACATAATAACGAATAACCAACATAAAAAATATTTATTTAGTGAAATGTGAAATAAAAATGAATCTATTTGCTTTTTTTATTAAAAAAATGCATAAAGCTTCATATTTTCATGTGTACACATCGCATACGAAGGATTAATGTCTACGGCCAAATTACTTCATTTTACAGCAACATTTCTGCATAATACATGTAATTTTGCTTGAAATTACATATGTTTTATAGGCAATAGAAAAACAAAAAAACCTTAGTATAAATAAATTAAATTATTAAGACAATAAAGTAACAGGTTATTTATCAATTTATGATAAATTATTACATGGAGTTTTAAATGTTAAATCTAAATAAAGTTAACTAAATTGTTAATTACTAAAGCATTATTTATAATTTCATCTAATTTACCTGTATAATTATGTTAAATTGATTTTACAAATTAGATCTGTTTAAATAATTAATTCTAATAGTTGAAATTTAATTAAATTTCAAATTAACTGGTTTAATTTCCACACATAATGATAATATTAAATCAAATTATAGCAACCTCATACAAATGCAACTCACTATCATATTTTTTCTCACTGTGTTGTTTCTGATATTTTCAGGTTAAGAAAATGTAGCATTGAAGCAAATGGTATGTGTTATGCTAGTTGTAAGATGCGACTGAAACTAGCTATTGTTCTACCTTAATATTTAAAGCTTATAACAAAAAATGCGTTTATTGACAATACGTGGCGGATAAATTAAAGATGATTAAAATGCAGCCTATATAGAACTGTTCCCACCAGTTAAAGGTAAGTTTATACATCAAAATAATTTGTTATTTGGTTGAATTATTTATTGGTTGCGGCAGATTGATTGAAAATTCTAAGTTAGTTTTAATTGGCATAGTCGCTTTTTCTATAAAACCACCCTTGTAGAACATCGATCAGTCTGATAAATGGGATAAAATTAAGTTAACTAGTTAAAATATTTTAACTATTTAAAACACAAATTACTTAAATATTTAGTGTTTAAGATCATTAAATATATAATATTAAAACAAAACAATCGCAATTAATATAAATAAGTAACACTTTATTTTTATTTATGAAATTTTTACATTTTATTTATTGGTTTGTTTGGCATTTAGCTTCCTACACTTTTAATTTATTAATGGTTAATTAAATATTGATACTATTTAAATAAAAGTATTTCAGTTCAATTAAATTTGAAACAAAGGGTTGGACATGGCTATGGCGTTAGGCGTGGGACTAAAGACGCCAATTGCTCGCGCAGACTTGTAGCACGTTATGCGTCCCACACCGCAAACGCGTCATATGCACGTTTCTTAAATCGAATTTGTTTTTCCTACTGATAATATAGCAGCATTTCAACCTTTACCTTTTTCAATCCTGATTCTTCTTTATACTTATATTTTTTTTAATTTAAAATGCACAATACAATAATAATTAACATCTTTATTAAACAAGAAATATTACAGACAAATAAAGAGAAACAGAAAATAGTGTTATAGTAAAATAAAATAGTTTTTGTAAAACAGGCTATCGACCTTAGCCTTTCAATCGTAGAGATAAATTTTAAAATTGTATGTTAAATAAACAAACCAAAAAAAAAATACAAAAAGTGACTCAAAAAGTATGACAGTATGGTATAATGTAGTATGACATGTCGAATGATTTTGTCAGTTTGTCATTGTCATTAATGAGTGTAAAAATTTCTTTATATAAAGGTAGGACAAGTTTTTTTTTAAATTTTGCAGTAGTTGTTGGGTTTCTGGGGATTATTAAGTTTTTTAGGATGGTAGAATTATTTGGATTATTTGCAAATTTTACTTGAAAGTTATGTAGTCGCTCAAGGAGTGGAATAATGTTTGTTTTTTTGTGTAGGATAATATTTGAAGGATTGTGGAGATGGTTATTAGAATGTCGGATTTTAGCAATACATCTAAGAGAGGTTCTTTTACCTATCTATAGGTGGTTGAGAGTGGCTTTATTGGAATTTCTGAAAATTATTGATGCGTAATCCAGAGTTGGACGACAGATAGTTTTGTAAATAAGTAATGCACATTTAATGATGATTCCATTATTTTTGTAGGTAAGTGACCAAAAGTGGTTTTCTCAGGATTTAGTTTCAATGAACTACCTGAAAATATTAAAAAAACGAAAACTAATAAAGAATTTAAAACAAAAATAAAAGAACACTACATAATAACAAGACCAAAACAAACAAGTAAATAAACAAACATGATAATACACAAAATAAGATAAATGGAAAGAGAAAATGAAAATGGCGCCCCGAATACGAAGCTTTGCAGCCTACCATATATGGAAACGGTGTAAAGCAGCAAGTGGGGAGAAAAAATAATAATGTTGTAAATATGTAAATATATTATAATAAATTTAGTTAATTATAAAAAAAAAAAAAAAAAAAAAAGAACGTCTAGATATTTATATATTTGGAATGGGTTTATAGTTTGTTGGTTCATTTGAATTTTAAGAGAGTTTTTGTGAATTTTATGGTGAGGAATTAGGAGTTTTGTTTTTGGAAGTATTTGCACAAAGCCGCCATTTATTGAACTACAAGTGAGTATTGTCTAATAATGTTTGTAGTTGTGCAATAGACGATTGCAACGATTTGGCGTGCGATAATATATGAAGTTAGATTGAAGTGAGTTGGATTAGAATTATGTATATCAGCACAAAAAATGTTGTATAAAAAAGGCAACAGTGAGAATCTTTGCGGAACACCTATTGTCGGCTAAATGTTGCGTACCTTTAGTGTTTGATCTTTTAAGAAAAAATGTATTACAGAATCAACAGCTTTGTTTATATTCATAAACAAAACGCTCAAATGCCTGCCTTTGAGGTGCGAAGTTTGGAGATTAGATGTGAGGATGGTTAAAGAATGGCTAGTTGATTTGCTCTGCATAAAATTAAATTGTGTCATAGGCATTTTATTGTGGATAAATCTGTAGAGTTTGTTTTTTACACAAGTTTTAAATTGTTTGCCAAGAGTCGGAAGAAGATTGATGCGACGGTAACTAGATGGGTGGGGTAGATTGGATATTGCTTTTTGATATACAACTATTGTTCCTATTTTCTATTCAATTAAGAAAATATGGGTTTTTTAAACAAATATTAAAGATTTTTATAATGCAGTTATGAATATTGTCACTTAACTGTCTTAAAAATTTTTTAGTCATCAAATCATGTTTTGGTGCTAAATTTTTGCCCTTATTAAATAATAATTGTATTTGACAATTGTTGCGTCTATAGGAGTTACATACGTCTGTTTACAAAATGTGTCATGCCAAATATTAATCTCTTCTAAATTAGTTTTGTTAAAGTTATTACAGTCTGAAAAAGCAAAGGCATCTTTAAAATGTTTTTGAAAAATGTTGGCAATATCGGTGAAGAGCTATTATTTGATGGGTCCGTTATTGAATGTATGTTGGAAAAACGTTTATATCTTGTCAGTTTTTTTAATTTTTTGAAAGTGTCTGTCTGTACTAAAGCACTAGAATTTGTATGTTTTTATTTAAGTCGTTAAATTGTCTTTTTAGTGTTCTGTCATCAGTGATTTTAAACTTGCGGTATAGCTGTCTAATAAGCCTCAAAATAATTGGAGGAAGTGGGTAATTGTAGTACGATTTTATTCTTTTAGGGGTACAGCGGAGAATTGATAAAGATAACAAATTTGAAAATGATGAGATAATGTTGGGGGATATGTTTGGATGGATGGAACTCAATAAATGAAGTGAATTTTTGGTTCACTTTCAATGTATTGCAGAAATTTAAGTTGTAGTTGTACTGTTTAAGAGCAGTTAAAAGTTGAATATTAATTGAAAATGTAATTGCTAGATGGTCGGAACAAAGATCAGGAATGACATTTACAGAGTGGACGAGGGGTTTTATGCTAGATGAACATAAAAAAGTATCAGGAATGGTGTTCTGACTATTGATCATAATGAATGTTGGTGGTGGAGTGTGTATTTTAGTAAAATTTGAATTTGATAAAAATTGTTGGAGTTGTTTAGATTTTTTAAGGTTAGTTAAAATTACTTACAATAATGGAATAGGGATATAGGGAATTTTTTACAAAGATGTTATCTGCAATATTAGATGTTGGGTGGATATAGACAAGAAATATATGGATTTTTTTTTGTAAAAAAAGAATTGAGAAAGGAATGCAATTATTTAAAGGATTGTTGATACTAGAAAGGTTGTTTTTTTTAATCCACAAGATGGATGAGTCATACATTTAGAACCACTTTTGTAGTTTTGATTAAATACGTTGGCAGGGTTTTGGATTAGACCAATTTTGGAATAATATGGGATTTAGGAATTTGGTTTCAACAAACAATCTACCGGAAATATTGTTAGACAGAAAGATTTTTTTATAATGGGAGATTTTTGGGAAAAACTATTAATGTTGGAGTATAGGAAAAAGGGAAGTAGGAGGAAAATGATTTGGATTAAGAAGGTCTAACATTACAATACACATGCGGTTATTAGACAAGGAAACAATGGTGTCTATGTTGATGATGTATGATTCTATAAAACTCAATTTTAGTTTATGAATGAGCTTTTGTCTGTCAGTGATTTTAGGAGAATTTATTTTGTGTACATACGTGTCCATAATATGATCGTGAACAGTAACTGGTGCATGAATTTTTGAAGTTTTTGTTATTTTGTTTTCAATTTCTTTTGATTTTCTATTTGACGATTTTATTTTAATATTTGGTATACCTTCTATTGGTGCAGTAAGTCTGTTTTTATATTTTAGAGACCAAGTTTTGTGGCTTTCCTCTTTACATAAGCTACGTTTAGGTGGGTTGGCAGTTGTACAGCAGGAAGTTTTGTGGTTACCTTGCTGTGCATTTATTGGTAGTATGTTCGAATAAATTAAATTTGCTGCATGGGACATATATTGATGCAGGTGGTGCAAAGCTTTTATATACTGCAAAGTGTTTGCTTTTATAAAATACGCCATGTTGTAAAAAAGTTTGATATGTTTTGATTTTAGCGGTAATTTTTTGCATTTTTTAAGTTGGAGTTCCTGTTAGTCTTTATATTATTTTTTTACAATAGTGTACGTTTAAATGGTTTGTTTGAAGAACTTTATTCATGTTTTTATCAAATATTTTTTGATCAACTGTGGTAATAACAGCCGAATACAATGTTGATGGAGTTTTGTTTGTTGTTTGATTTGTAGGTATCGTTTTTTTGAAAGATTTTATAACTGATGAACGTTTAAGTTCTTACAACATGCCCCATGTGGTTGTTTTGTTATTATTAGACTTAATAATAAAACCCGTTTTAGGGGATAAAATTATATCACTAATATTAATTATGTGTACGTGAAAGCTGCTGTGACGTATCAAGATTATTTAATAATTTGAATCTTCTTGGTATTTGTTGTTTTTGTGGTTTTTCTTGAACTTGTTGTTGTTACTGCTGCTGTTGTTGCTGTAGCTGTTTATGTTGTTCCAGTTGTTGTTGTTGCTTATGTTGTTCCTGTTGTTATGGCTGTCTATGTTGCTGTTGTATTTGTTGTTGTTGTAATTGCTGTTGCTTTAATTGTTGTTGTTGTACTTGTTACTGTTGAAATTGTTATTGTTGTAAATTTTTTGTTGTTTTTGAAGTATTGTAACATTTGTTATGTTTGTAGAGGTAGTTGGCATATTTTTATTATTTATAGGTATTTTAAAATACTTTTTCTCTTCTTTGTCTTTTTTATTCAGCTTTGAATTATTCTTAGGTCGCCTCTTTTTGTTTTATTGGAAGGTCGTTGAAAATTGTTGTCCGAATTGCACTGAATATACATCTGGGAACTCGCTTGGATCTCCGCGTCGCAGGTGAATTCATCGCCCGGTGGGGTTGTATGCGGGGTTGTATGTTGGGTTATGTGTTTGTATTCTTCACTCTAACTACACTTATTTAACTGGCACATACTGTAATTATACCTACTAATCTTGTAGAAAATCTTATTTCTTTAAGAATAAATTATAGATGCTGGCGTTAATTTTGACAGCAGGTTTTTACAAAAATTTATCAGTCTCTGTGTTAGACCGGTGTATTATATTTTATTTGCCAATCATCTTCCCGTTGTAAAAACTATGATACATTTTTTATTTAGCACCAAATCACAAATCAATATATCACCAGGCTGAGATTAAGTTTTTGATAATATATCTTTTTAATTCTTAGCTTAATTTGTACTGTTTTGAATAATTGTAAACAAATATTGTATCAAGTGACGTAGGATGCATATTTACACAAACTGTAAGTTTTAAGCAAAATGATTTTTTTTTAAATTATGTTTAAAAAAGCTTAGAAAATAAAACATAAAATCAGACATAAAATAAAAAACTTAATAATTACAATTTCTTTATTCTTGTTTTTATTAATTAGATAAATAAACATTGAACATAGTTTTCTTTGACTGACTTTATTGGAGAGCATATTTCATGTCTGCAACTCACACAGTTTTTTATAACTAAAAAAAAAAATAGAACCGGAATTTTCTGCTTGATGCACGCGGCTTGTTGCTTGTCATTGGCCGTTTACCTTCAGCTGTTACTTACATATTAAACACATTTTTTTACAATAAATAAAAATATCAGTTACTTTAAAGAATCCAATCACAGCTCAAATTTGATATATTGTATTCAAAAACAATCTTATTGATGATATCGAATGCACATAGGATTTATTTATTATCTTTATGCATTCTTATCCTGGTGAGTAGCAGTTATATCAAAAACGTATACTAGTATAAAAATATGTCTGGTTTTAGCAAATGAGCACGTTTTGTAGCACAAATCTTTTATTTACATAATCAAACTTAATGTTACTTAGTTACACTAACAAGCAGTCGTTAAGAGCGCTGTTTAGCAAGTGTCATAATACTATGAGAAGAACTCACGCAATTTAACTTTTTTTTAATTGTTTTTTTGCAACGTGTAGAGAATAAAATTTCTATTTCATTTCTAATGAAAAAAAAAATTATGTCACATTGACAACCGTTTTGTACAAAACTATTTTAGTAAAGTAATGGGCTACAACTCTTGATGAAACATAATAAAACAACTGGAAAATTAAAAGATGATAGCCAGCCATCTGAAAACCCGTTTGTTAATTTGTATTAATGTTTTAAATTAGGTTAAGTGGATGATTATCATTATGATGAACTTTGCGAGAAGCACAAAAAAAATTTCTAGTTAGCAGGATTGTGTGAAAAGTGACTTAACCGTTTAGTATTTTGTGCATTAAAGTATTAATTTGCGTTTGCAGATACTTATTCAAATACAGTTATATAGAGTGTGTTACCACATCTGTAAATCATAAAGTATTGGCTATTGTAAGAAAAAAAACTTAGTCCAACTTTAATTTAAATTTTAAACCTACATTTACAGACTTTTAAGCTTAACTATTTTGATAAATCTACTCAATTAGTTGGCTCTGTTAGTACAAGGCAGAATAACGTTTATATAAAATTATCTGATTTGACTTCTAAAAGATGTCGATGCAGGTAGTAGTGCAAAGTAAAATTGTTTGATGACATTGTCAATTTAAATATGTTTTTAAGTCAACCTTGATAAAGAACTAGCATTCTTTGTATTTTGCCGAAACCAAGCATATTTGTACATTAGCCTCTCCTTTAGTATAAGTTTTGCTACAACTTTACTACTCGGTATATCAATCCTATTCGACTTTTTAGGTGCATTAATACAGACTATGTGTTTGATTTCCATCAGCTATAGCATTGTTTTTGGACAGCGTATAATCAAATTTAAACTGTGATTAGATCATTTAAGGTTACTGATACTCATACGATTTATAAAATATTTAAATGAATTTTACTATAAAAATAATGAATTGTTGAGACGTTTACTATGTGATAATTTATAATAATGACAAAATTAAACAATAACGTAAGTTATTACTACAAATACTTTGTGCGTTTGTAGTAAAAAAACTTAGTTATCGTTTTGTTTCATTATTTACAAAAGCCATTTTATTTTTATATTAAATTTAGTTGGAAATTAAACCTATTAAACCTATTAAATCTGATATGCTACCGATACCTATCAGTAATTGGTCATTATGGGCAGCTTTTTATAAATTTTAATGAACTAATTGGTTATTTATATAATACAATTAAATATAATATTAATTTATAAGTGAGTGTCGTTGTGACATAAAAACAATAAAGATTTTAAAATAAACGTGTAAACGTGAAATAAAATGTAAAAAAGTATATTCTTGAAAATGGCAACCAAACGTGACAAAGCGATAGCGTTTATTTGACATACTATTGATTATTTCTGGTAGCAATCGAGCTACACCGCTTTCCTGGATACAACTAAACGCGTTCATACAGTGTATTTAATATTTCTGTTTATGTTGCATTATGAAATAAATTTTACAAAAAAAAAATAAATATTATTAATTTATGACTAGCCTATATAAAATTATGATTAGCTGTAACAACGCGTTTAAAAAGTACGATAAAAAATCTATTCGCTTTGGTAACATTCTTGCTCATTAAAGTAGAACATTCTTTGTAACCACCAAATATAAATGGAATATAAAAAATGTTTTATTTTGTTCCTTGGACATTTTTTCTTGCATAAAGAGCAAATATATTTGTCTCGAGGGTAGGTTTTACTTATGAAAACTTGTCCTTGCAGTTTGTTTTCACGCTTTTATAAAAAAGTATATTTGGATTTTCAGTGCGGACAGTAATAAATGGACGATGTCTCATAAATCTTATGTAGAAAAAACTCCAGACGGGAAAGACACTTATTATTTTTATTAATATTTTTATCTGACTCCTTTTTAGTAAAATAAATAATTATAATTATAAAAATTATAAGTCGTCATAACTATAATAAATAATTTATAAACAAAATATACTAAACATCTAGAACACATTTATCAAATGCACTGTTACATTTATTATTATGGAAACAGTAAACAAGTCAATCCTTATTAATATTTATCTAGGCGGGGCTGGTCAATTATTGATGTGTGGATTATCGATATAAAACAATATGTTACACATCCTGACATATGGTAATGATATTATGTATTTATGTATAGTCAATGTAGTAAGTAGTAGGGCAAAACATTTGTATAAGTGCACACTTATAAAACTTTGAAAGAATTTTTAATAAAATAAAATTTGTATGTATTTTTTCAACATGAGAAAACATATTTGAATTTTTTGTAACATATAAATTTATAAACAACTAAAAAATGCATTACGTAAATTAAATATCTAAATGATACTATTAGATTATGTATAATTATTTTTATTAACTATATTTTGTGGTTTTGCTCATATTTCTGTAACAAATTGGTAAACATTTTGGGTTAGTCTTTTTGTTGTCTAGACTTCGAGTGGTCGATGTTGAAGTTTTCAGTTATTGTTCTAAAGGATCAACTTTAGTCCTTATCCTCAGTCGCTATAAGAGTCTGGTCATAAAAAAACTAAAGATTGACTTCTTTTTGAATTGCAAAAACCATTTTCGGCGTGCCCTTTCGCTAATAATTTATATTTTAAAAAAGCAAAAAGATTGTTGAAATTGCAAATGACTCATTTTCACTTTTTTTCAAAGTACTATTTGTATAGTTTTCGACGTGCGCATCTTAATCTTCGAATATATTAAAGAATTATATTATGAACATATCAAACAAACGTTAAACTTAAATAACAGAACAATACAAAAAACGGTAAATAATTATGCAATAACGTTAAATTGCCAACATATGTTGGTGTTGTTAAATTTATTAATACAAATATATTTTGAATAAAAAATGATTTTTATTTTTTTAGTTACAATAGCAATTTTAATCCAAACAAACATAAAAACATATTCAATACAATAGAGTTTTTTGAATGAAGTTCTACCGATCTATTTATAGTGTTGTGTAGGTTATTTCTGCATGATCAGGCCGATGCTCTGCGGCTAAATTTATCCCATATTCTAAAATTATAATCACTAAGAAAATTATGCCCTCTCCTCTATTGCAGTTACAGAGCATGAAGACGCATAAATACGCAATGTTTTATAATTTAAGCCAGTACCAAAATAAATCGATTGCCAATAAATCATCTTTCAAACCAAAGTGCCCGACTATAAATTATTTGTATGTGAAATTGCATATAACATTCTTGATGTTTATACTTCATTGGTGCAAACTGATTTCTTGTAAATGTTATCATATAAAAATAATACACAACACTATATAAAAAAGTTCATTATTGTATAATCGAAAAGTGTATTAGTTTGGATAGTACTTGCTTATAATATAAGTATAATTTTGTTACATACAATTTTAATTTTAATAAAAATGTCTCATAAAAATTCATTATTTGGTATAATAAAAAATTCTAAAAAGGTATTTTGAGTGAAAAGTATATTAACTGCAATATAACAATTTACTCTTATTTATAATATCTTTAACATTCTTCTGAGTAATAATATTAATTTTTTTTTGCTTTTATAATGATTTCATTAAGTTTAATATACTATTATTGATCTACAAATGTCTATTAGGAAATATATTTAAACTACAAATAGTTTTAGTGAACCAATAAAGCTAAACAGTTTATGGAAATTAATCAAAGTATTGTAGCACATAAAAGTAGCAGAGAATAAAATGTTTGTTTTAAACTTGGATCTATGAAAAACAAATAGTGTAATGAAATACTTTCTACAAGTTTTGCATATTGCAATGTTATGCACATCTACTTACAAACAATCAGAACAAAAAAATTATGTTTCATCTGTAAGTTATGACAGTTGCAACTTAAACTATTATGCCGTAATCAAAATTTAGCTTACACGAATAAAACATGTAATTCTTATTACATGAATGTTGCGTGGTTTAAAAAGTTTGCTTTAATTTGCTAAAGTCTGATTGCTTGCATTGCTATAACATTTTTGATATTGTGACTAAATTTAATAAAAGAACAATTGTAACTAGGATCCTACGGAAACACATAAACTATATTAAAATTATGGTTTCTACACAATTGGTTAGACAAATATAACAATTGCTAAGTGGAAAATTTGATGGCTAACTCTACAACTTAATGTAAGAAGCTCTAAAAATAATTTAAAATGTTTACTTACGGAGCATTAGTTTGGTAGTCAAAAATTAAGCAAAATTGTCAGCAAACCAACTTAATTAGTTGCAACGAATGGCATGTCTAAGTGTTACAAGCGGCATATGAACAACGCCGTCAGCAGCAATGAAACATCAATGTCAAAGAAGTAGCAACATCAGTTGCACTGCGCTTAAATGCAACCGGATTTTGGCTGCAGGGAGGGCTGGCAAACACTGTTCCATTCTGAAAGAAACTGCAAAAAAAACGTTTTTGTTAGAAGCACAAACAAATATTATACCACTTTATTTTATATTTAAATAAGCCTACAGTGTATACACTTATGAGCAACTAGAGCAAAAAGCAGATAAGAACAAATTCCTTCAAATCTACACCGATGGCTTAAAAACTTTTTTAGGCTCTGGAGCTAGAGTATATTTGCAATTTCTAAACAACTTAAAATTCTTACTACTACAAATATTTTCCGAAATAGCTGAAATAACTCATAAGGTGATGGAAATAATAACCCGAGAAATATTTAGTAAAAACGTACAAATTCTAACGGACATCATTTACATTGGCAGCTCGCGTAAATAGCTTTGAGTTGTGTTGGGTGAAAGGGTACTCAAAAGTACACAATAGGTAACACCAATGCTGATGGATTGGCGCTCAAATAATTAACCGTCGAGATGTAAACCTGAACACTATACTAAAAGCATACAATGCATTTAAAGCATGAGGTACTACAACCCGGGCTGTAAGCAAACAAAGAAATCAATGTGTGCTTTTAATCCCAAGAACTTTTGACAGGGCACCCTCAATTAAGAAAAGAGATGCATATAATGGGCATTTTAAACAGCTTGATATGTAGAAGATATGAAATTGTTGACTAGACGGCCGAGTACATACTATGTACCACCTGCCCGGCGTTATCCTACGCAGGAAAGTCTATTTTAGAGAACTGCTGCCTTTACATGTTTAGCATAAGGGAAACTACTCGAAACAATGTTTTAGCATATATCAACCACGTAGGTTGGCTGTGTGCTTGGACAAAGGAACAAGGTTTACCACTGGAGTACAAAATGCTTAATGAAGTCTAAGTGCAGTCAAATTAGTTTTACCCTTCTACTAAAATCCAGAAAAGTCAAAACAGTATTTATAAATCAGAATAGAAAAAACCACGTTAATAGTTTACTGAATTTATTTTTGTCTATTAGTATGTGATGATTGATGTTTTTAAAGTAAAAATTTGTGTATATTATATTGATATTATATAAATTACCTATTACTAAAGATATTTTTTTTGTTTTTTAACAAAAAAGACTAATTTGCACAAATTCTTCTTATTAATCAAATTAAAAAAAAAATTTTAGTTAAAATTCATATTGTTAGATATCTGAATATAATTAACTCTACAGTACACACTTGAAGTGAAATCACATTATGGCACAAATTTTTAAGACAAAACAAAATTATATATTTGCCTGTACGTAATCTATTAACATAAAAAATGACTACTAAATTTCTATACAAATTATTTTTTTGTTTAATTTTTACTACTTTTTTTAATATTTTACAAAAAACTTTAAAACATTAACTTAAAAGCTGTAACATTTTATTTGTTTTATATTTGGTACAAATATTTTTTTTAAATTTTTATAACAGAAAACATATGCACAAATTTTATTAATTTTTGTTTTTTGTCAACATAATTATACAATTGAGGTCTTATGTGTGCACTATGCTGTTAAAGGATTGTTGTTTTTAAATATTTTTCAAATTTTAGTCAAGTTTAGCTTAGAAAAGAATTGTTCAAATTACAACTTGACCTAAACAAAGCTTGGGACATTTTAAAACTAATTCTTTATGAATATTATACTTTGTTGCTTTGGATAAAATACATAGTTAACATAAGATGCAAAATAATAAATGTAGGCTCGGAAAAGGACAATTTGTTCCTGATTCTTTTAAACAACTAAATATTTATAAACTATTTTTAGATCAAATGGAACTGAAACAATTTGGATTTTAAAATATTTTTTATAAGTTGATTGTTCGATCTCCATTTTATATTATGTTTATCTCATATATTATCTTTTATGTAAATGCTATTTTGTATATTTTATTAGGTGTAATATTAACTGGAATTATAATGTACCCTTTATTGTGGGTTTTACCAGGAACTACAATCGGCATGAACACCTGGCCAATTGGGGATAATATGATAGAAAACCCCATTAGGCATTTTAATCCTTTTATTACTTTTACTAATGGACATCTTTGTATATAAATATGTTTGAGGAGAAAATAAAAACAGTCTACCTGCATACTGCAAACAGAAAACATCGCAAATCTATCTTTTATTTAATGAAACCTATCTATCGCTTGACGTGAAGCAAGTGCTTTACAACCACTTGGTCAAGTGATCTAATACTTCAGCTACCACCACACGTACACACGTACAGTGGTACGAAACATTGGTCCTTCGAACCGGATTTAAGATCCAAGCTACAATTATAACCAACATCAAACAACCGGAAGATATTAACATGGCCGGCGACGAGTCAATCATCACGGAGAGATCCGATTTAAAACTTAAGGAATTGCGCATCAAAAGAAGGATGATAAAATCAAAGGTCACTCGATTTGCCACATTCCTGAACAAATTCAGCGACAGAGACGACATCCAGGATCTTGTCACTGCCAAAAATCGCGTTGACACCTGTTACGATGAATTTTGCGACATTCACTGCGCAATTCAACTAGAAGCCGAGGAAGATTCCTTTGAAGAAGAAATGTCAAATTTTGAAGCAAATTACAACGCGTCATTAAGTACAGCGGAGAAAATTATTAGAAAGCGACGTGAAACAACAATCAGGCCTGCTCCAAGTACCAGCAGCAATCAAGATTCAGCCATAAAGCTACCACCCATAGCACTGCCTAAATTCAATGGCAAACTAGAAGATTGGTATGGATTTCAAGACACGTTTAGCCAATTGGTTGACAAAAACGAGAACATCACTGACGGACAACGGCTACACTATTTGAAATCAGCACTAGTGGGCGAATCTGCGGAAACAATCGCATCTCTGGACGTAACACCAGCAAACTACGCAATTGCATGGCAACTTTTGCAAGAGCGTTATGACAACAAAAGATTAATAGTACGTGAGCACGTTTTCTCGATACTTGACATTGTTGATTCAAGACGTGAAACGTTGGAAAACCTAACCAAACTTGCAAATGGTATAGCAAAACACGATCGAGCCCTCGACGCATTAAATATAAACAAATACGATGCATTAATTACCAATATCGCAACCCGCAAAATGGACCCTACCACTGCCAAGGAATGGGAAAACTCGATGCAAAAACAAGACACAATACCCACCGTGTCCAAACTAGTTGAATTCATAAATCACAAGATGAATACCTTAAAGGCAATCGCGCGAATATCTACCGACAACATTCAACAATTTAAGCAGAGTAACAGGCCTTTGAACTACGTTGCAGGGAGATCCGCAGCCCACGCTGCAACCACATCCAACCAAAAATCAACAACACGTGCAAGGTGTGTTGTTTGCGACAATAAACATCCACTGTATTTCTGCGACAGCTTCAAATCTTTAGAGTTACAACAGAAAATTGATGTAGTTCGCAAAAATAAACTCTGCCTTAATTGCCTAGGCGCCAATCATTCGCATCAGACCTGCTATTCCAAGCGAAGCTGTACTCGCTGCGAGAAGAGACATCATACTCTCATACATATTGATGAAACACCGGAAGAACATTGCTATCAAACATCGACAATGATAGAAGAGACTCTGTTGCCTACCGCGGAAGTTGATATTATGGACCAAAAGGGCACAATGCGGAGATGTCGCGTGCTTTTAGATTCAGGTTCGCAGTCAAATTTTCTAACGGCAAACCTTGTCAAAAAACTGGGACTTACTAAAGAATCTATAAACATGTCTGTCAGTGGAGTGTCAGCAGCTGGTATTAATATCAAATGGAAAACTAGAGCAAAAATGCATTCCCGAATAAACGATTACACCTGCGAAGCAACATTCTTGATACTGGATAGATTAACTGACAATCTCCCAACAAAATCTATCAAGGGGAGAGGTATTCAAATACCAAAGCAGATTAAATTAGCAGATCCCAAATATAATCAATGTGAGCAGATTGATGCAATATTAGGTGCTTCAATATTCTGGGACTTATTAATGGTTGGACAAATACAATCAAAAGATGGATTGTACTTTCAAAAAACAAAATTGGGCTGGATTGTCTCTGGCACTTTGGATAAGGAAATCAATGCGGCGACGTTGTCTTATTACATTCACGAAGACATAGAGGAAAAAATATCAAAATTTTGGGAACTCGAAGAGATGTCCTCCAAAACACAAACAAAAAACGGGCAACTATGCGAGGAACACTTTACAGCAAACACCAGGCGAGACGCACGTGGGCGTTTCATTGTAAAACTTCCCGTAAAGGAAGATGGCCCCGCCCTTGGCGCATCGTACAACAAGGCTTTAAAACGCTTTACATATTTGGAAAAGAGACTCTGCGCAGATCAAAGCCTGAGAAATAAATATATTGAATTTATGCAAGAGTATAGCAAACTTGGGCATATGAAAGAAGTACAAGGCACATCAGACACCCCAACAGTTCCATATTATCTACCTCATCATCCAGTTATAAAGGACGCTAGCCTAACGACAAAGATACGAGTCGTTTTTGACGCATCATGCAAGACATCGTCTGGAGTATCTCTTAACGACATTCTACGAATAGGTCCTACCATACAACAGGATTTATTCAGCATAATTACCAGATTCAGAACATTCGAATTCGTAATAACCGCCGACATTCAAAAAATGTACAGACAAATCAAATTGGACGAAACACAAACACACCTACAGAGAATCTTATGGAGAGATAATCCCGCTGAGAACATAAAAATTTACGAACTCAATACGGTTACTTACGGAACTGCGTCTGCATCCTACCTAGCCATAAAATGTCTGGATGAGCTAGCGAAACAAGAACGTCTAAACTACCCAACAGCCGCAACAATTGTACGAAGAGATTTTTATGTCGACGATCTCCTTACAGGAGCGAGAACATACGAGGAGGCTAATATCATACGTCAAGAAGTAACAAACCTATTAGAAACAGGAGGATTCAATCTCCATAAATGGGCATCCAATGAACCTACGCTGCTAGAAACAATAGATCATCAAGACAAATGCAGTGGAATTGCAATACCCAAGACCGAAATCATAAAAACTCTTGGTTTGCACTGGAATGCAGCTAAGGACTCGCTTCATTATGCAAATCCTATCTCATCCAAACAAATCCAAAGGTTTACGAAGCGAAATATCCTCTCTAGCATTGCCAGCATATTTGATCCGCTAGGACTCATCGGACCGATAACCATTACTGCAAAGATTGTAATGCAAAAAATATGGAAGCTGAAAATTGGATGGGACGAATCCTTGCCGATGTCAATTCACACTCTTTGGGACGAATATTTAAACGACTTACCCCACATAAATAATATGTCAATACCAAGGAAGGTGATCAACTGGCAAGCGCTTGAAAGAATGGAACTACACGCTTTCTCCGACGCCAGCGAGCATGGATATGGAGCATGTATCTATATTTGCACAATCAGCAATACAGGAAAACGGGCTGCCGAGCTATTATGCGCCAAGTCAAGAATTGCACCCTTAAAAACCATATCCATAGCAAGATTAGAGCTATGCGGGGCCTTGCTATTAGCGCAACTTGTAAACCAGCTAAAAGGATCCCTGAACATTGAAATAAATCAAACATACTATTGGACAGACTCCACTATAGTTTTGAGTTGGATAAAAGCCGACAAAGAGTGGAAAACATTTGTTGCCAATAGAGTTGGAGAGATTAATTCTTTAACAAAGACCAGCGATTGGAGACACGTTTCGACACATGAAAATCCGGCCGATATAATATCCAGAGGAGAATCATCAAAACTATTACTAAACAACCATCTTTGGTGGCATGGGCCAACGTGGCTGTGTAAGCCAACCGATAAATGGCCCAGGTCAATGGCCAATAACGAAAAGGGTATCAACATTCCCGAAGAAAAGGTCCCCAAGAAAATGTGTTTAGCAATTACAATCAAAACCGCATTCGTTGAAAACATTGTAAAAAGGTACTCGAACTATAATCGTCTATACAGAGTTATCTCATATATTCAAAGATTTATCCATAATTGCATGAATAAAGATAAACGAACGGGCACATTGAAACCAGCTGAGTTGCTGGAAGCAGAACAAAACTTGATTCTGGCTGATCAGGTGATTCATTTCGGGGATGAAATGCAAGACTTAATAGCAGGGCAACAAATACGGAAAACTAGCAAACTATTTTGTCTCAATCCATTTGTCAATTCACAAGGCCTAATACATGTTGGAGGAAGACTGCAAAATTCATCATTACCGTTTTACCACAAACACCCAATTGTCTTGCCTCACAGTACTTTGACCAATCTAATAATAAAAACAGAACACGAGAGACTTCTGCATTGTGGACATCAACTCACGCTGGCTGCCATCAGGAAAAGGTATTGGCCATTATCAGGAAGAAGTACTATCCGACAGGTATTGAAGAAATGTGTAAAATGCTTCAGGGCAAATCCAACAAAAATAAACGCACCATTCATGGGCGATCTTCCATCCGCACGAACGCAGCAAGCTAGACCATTTATGACGACGGGCGTAGACTACTGTGGACCATTTCAAGTCCGGCTTGGAAATCGAAGATCAAAAAGATTTACTAAGGCCTACGCAGCACTATTCGTTTGCTTTGCAACTAAGGCCGTCCACATAGAATTGGTGTCAGATCTAACTACAGATGCCTTCCTTGCATCCCTTGAAAGATTTATAGCTCGGAGAGGAATTGTGAGCGACATGTACAGCGACAATGGTACCAATTTCGTCGGTGCAAAAAATGAACTAGCAAAAATTTATCAATTTGTGACCAACTCCGAAGTAAGAATTGCGGAGTACCTTAATGACAAGAAAATCCATTGGCATTTCATTCCCCCACGAGCACCCAACTTTGGTGGACTATGGGAGGCAGCAGTGAAGTCTGCGAAAACACACATAAAGCGTGTACTAGGAGAGACCAGGCTGACGTTCGAAGAATTGACCACATTTTTATGCCAGGTTGAAGCCGTTCTAAACTCGCGCCCTTTAGGACCATTATCCAACGATCCGAATGACCTCGCCTACTTAACTCCCGGACACTTCCTAATTGGCGATGCTCTAACAGCCTTACCCCAGCCAAATATTGTTCATTTACCTGACAATAAGCTTTCTCGCTGGGAACACTTAGAAAAAATGCGCCAACACTTTTGGAAGCGTTGGTCGATGGAATATCTACACACACTCCAGCAACGACCCAAAGGCATGTGTAAGAAATCTCCTTCCCTGAAGACCGGGCAATTAGTGTTAATTAAAGAGGACAACATCCCTCCCCTTCGCTGGAAGCTTGGATGCATCGAAGAATTATTTCCAGGCAAAGACGGCATCGTGAGGGCAGCAAACATAAGGACGTCAAATGACATCATCAAGCGTGCTTCTAGCAAAATCTGTCCAATGCCCACGGAATAATACTTTTAAAAGGGGACCTTTCAAGGGGGGCGGCATGTTCGATCTCCATTTTATATTATGTTTATCTCATATATTATCTTTTATGTAAATGCTATTTTGTATATTTTATTAGGTGTAATATTAACTGGAATTATAATGTACCCTTTATTGTGGGTTTTACCAGGAACTACAATCGGCATGAACACCTGGCCAATTGGGGATAATATGATAGAAAACCCCATTAGGCATTTTAATCCTTTTATTACTTTTACTAATGGACATCTTTGTATATAAATATGTTTGAGGAGAAAATAAAAACAGTCTACCTGCATACTGCAAACAGAAAACATCGCAAATCTATCTTTTATTTAATGAAACCTATCTATCGCTTGACGTGAAGCAAGTGCTTTACAACCACTTGGTCAAGTGATCTAATACTTCAGCTACCACCACACGTACACACGTACAGTGGTACGAAACATTGATATAATCTACTGCTTTGTTCATTTTTTGAGTTTTTGGCGTACTCAATTTCTATACGTTATTTAGGAAGAATTTTGATTTAAATTTGGTTGTGAACCAGATAAGATTGTTTTAATTTTGGAAACTGTTTTTAAAATAGGTTATATGATTTTTTTTTGTATAGCAAATATTGGTTACGGTTTAAAACTTATTTACATTGAATATTAGAAGATAACAAATTTAGTTAGAAATTGGTTGAATAATATTTTTTTTTGTAAAAGTCGCTTATGGACTAATAGCTTGCCCTGGACGATTACTCGATCTAAACCAGTTAGTTTATTTCTTGTGAAGTTATTTAAAACAACTCCGTACAACATTTTTTTTCTAAACTTGACAATAAAAGGTATTTACATAATGCAAAATATAATTTGTGGCAGGCAAAATATTAATTTAGAATGTAGTAAAACTTGTAAAGAATATTTACAAATAATGTTAACTCGGACTATAAGATATTTCATCCATGGGAAAATAAAAACAAAAAAAATACTTTTTAGATAGAATGTCTAAGTTTTATTTTTAAACTTACATTAGAAGCATTTTTTGCCAATGACAAGTACTTTTAGTCTTATTCTAATACAATTTTAATATATTATTTTTTGTACACGTTGGATTGACATTTTAATGGTAGGTGCTTTTCAAAATAAACAAAACTCTTTATAAAGAATGACATTTTGCCAAAAAATAAACAGTTTATAAGAGTGAAGTAGCCTATCACAGACACATATTGAGTATTTAATTGAAAACATACATGAAAACGGGTTTGTAATATTTTTTAACATGTTTACTATATTACAACAATATTATTATTTCTAAATGTACTATTTTACATTTATATGTATATATGTAAACCATTACTTATTTAATCAACGTGAATTGCATGAAATAAATTATTATTATTATAATATTATTATAATAATACAAACCTTCAAAACAAGTGTCGATTTTGTTCTACTAGCTGTTCAATCGTGCACGGGTTGAAAATTAAAAAAAAAAAACAACAAATCAATCAAACATTACAAAATTGAGTTTGATCTACATGTTTAAAGTGTACAATTTACCAATTTAATAAAACAATACGTGGTATATAAAGCGAGGCCAACAGTTTAGTTTGCGGTTCACAATGCAAATTAAAAAAAATCCGCGAAGCAGATAAATTTAAAAAAAATATTAATTAAACTTGTCTTTACTCCAAGTTCTGAAAAAAATATATATATATATTATGTAGTTTTGAGAGCTACTAGAAGCAACTATGTACTTAAAAAGTAGGTATTTTCTTTTTTTCTCAGATATGGATAAAAACGTGCTTTACATATAATAGGACGTTTTTATCTATATTTGAAAATACCCATCATATTTTTTTTAAATGTCATTTAAAGTTCTGCAAAATTTTCAAAATTAAAAGAAAAAAAAAATTGTCTGTAAAAACTTATTTTTTGACAAATTTAAAGAAAAAAGTTTCTTACAATTTTTTTCTAAAAATGTTACAAACGATAAAGAAATGTAAATTTAAAATTTAAGTTTTTTATTGCTATTTTTAAGTATTTCTGTAAATACATTGTAAGATATCTTGGAACGTAGCACACGGCACTTTTTGAAATTTTCATCTTTTGCACATAAGCACGTTTTTATTTATATTTAAAAAAAAAATTACACGTGATATTTTTTTAAGAAAAACTGTCTTTTAAAGTTCTGCAAAATTTTCAAAATTTAAGGAAAAAAATTTTTGGCTTTCAAAACTTATTTTTTGGACAAACTTGAAAGAGAAATGCAAACAAACAAACAAAATACAATAGATCAAAAAATGTAAAAAAACTAAATCATCTAATTTTTTTCAATTTTTATTACTCAAAAATGGCCACTGAAAAAATCTGAAAAAAATCACATAATTATTATTCATGTAGAGGAACGCATTTTTAGTGGTTTGGGCAAAAATTTTAATATTGTACACTTGACACATACATGGCTATATATAGGGTGTCAATAATCTACGTGTGTTCTATGGGTAACTTTGTTATTTTAAATGTTACAGAGTTGGTTAAATTAGCAAAATTGGGCAGAATTTCCAGAAAAACCTAATGCCATTTTATCATAGGTTTTCAACTTTTTTAAATATTTAAAAAAAAAATTAAAAACGGTTGTTTTTTTCAAACTTAAATAACTTTTTGTCTATTTATTCTAGAGCAAAAATAAAAAATGTGTTTTGTAGATATTTTTGTGTAAAATTCAGATAAATTAACAAAATAGTCATGACATTTTTTTATTTTTGAGATATAAACCAAACCTTAGTTGGCTATGAGTTCATTGAAAAGCTTATATTTTTTTTAATTTTAAAAATGTATAGTTTGTTACTCATTTAATTAGTTTATTCAAAATTTACAAAAAACAAGAATAAATTGATATAATAATTATTACGACATATTATAAGAGTGCCTTGGAATTAAAAATTAAATAAATTATCAAAATTTTATTTTTTATTTATTCATATTAATTGTTATAAAAGTATGGGTTTATTTGTCAAAAAAAGAAAATTATATGTTATTTTGTTACTATGGTTGTAAGTGTAACAAAAAACCAAATTTAAAGTTTGACAACAATGTCACGTTTTTAATTTGTTTATTGGAATTAATTAAAATTTAAAAATGAACTTTATTAACAATCTGACTAAATAATAATTAAAATTACTATAAATTAAATTAATTATTATTGTAATAATGTTTCAAAATGACCACCGTTTTCTTGAATACATTGTTGACAACGTTTTAATATATTATCTTGTATTTTTAATAAAGTTTTATGTCAGGAAATTTGTTAGAACTCTTTTGGTTTTAGTTTTCAGATCATCGATATTATGTGCCTTTTTTTTGTAAACTTTATCCTTAATAGTTCCTTACAACAAAAACTCAATAGAAGGTCCGGAGACCTAGGAGACCTTGCAATTGAACCTCTATTACCTATCCAATTAGGAAATCTTTCTGACAAATAAATTGATAGATGCATTGTGAGCAAGCTTGCCATCATCAAGTTGAAAATACTTGAAATTTTTGATCAAGTTTAATGAAAGATCATCCAGTAATTCTTCTAATTTATTTTGTAAAAATGACGGACAGAGTTCGGAATTTAGACTTTCTTCATAAAAATACGGATCCAATATTTTTGTTCCAAGAATGTCACAGCAGACATTAATAGAGACTACATGTTGATGTTAATTGTTAAGTGTGGGTTTTATTTTGACCAGTAAATATGATTTTTTTGGTTGAAAAATCCATTATTTGTAAATTTTGCTTTGTAAGTAAATAGAATTGATTGAAAAAATAGTTTGAGTCTTTGACTTTTTTTGTTTTTTTGAAATATTTAAATAAGTTGAAGACTTATGACAAATTTAAATGGCATTACGTTTTTTTGGAAATCCTGCCCAACTTTGCTAATTTAACCAACTCCGTAACATTTATAATAACGAAGTTACCCATAAAACTCACATAGATTATTGCCACTTTGTATATGGATATAATAAACAAAACAAGTAAACTAGGCAACGGTGGGAGCCTCATTTCAAAAATATGTTTATTATTTTGCAGTTATAAACTGCGACATTATAGTAACAGTTGTATTTTAGAATGTATAAAACAGTAAGATACATTTAGAAGTACTAGAAATTAACAAATCATCCTGTTTAATGTTATATTATTTTCCAACGTATTATTTATGAATATATGTATTATTTTCTTGCATACCTTACATATGTTAAAAATTTTTAAGCAATAGTTTGCATATTTAGTAAAATATAAAGTATTAAAAAATAATTTAAATAATATATAATATACATATCATTTTTTTTTTATATTTATTATTTTAATAATTATACCAACTATTGCTTACATTTTAACTTTATTAACATATAATTTATTATGTGTTCATATACATATATGTACTTATTATAACTAATTGGCCTTCAATTAATTAATAGCATTTGTTTTATATATTATTTATCAATTAACTGTTATCTATGTTTATTGGAAATAATTAGATCAATTCCATATTTGTACGATAAACCACGCTTTTACAATGTACTTATAATTTATTGTATTTTGCATTTTCCAATAATACAAGCCTACGATTTTACAGCCTCAACAACATAACAAAAAAACTGGGGAAAAATGTGCCAACATATTTTTCCACTTAAATGAAACATTATCTTCTACGCCATCAAGTCGTTATTTATACATTCACTTCCTGTACGAGAGTAAACTTAGTTTTACTATATACTTTGCTCTTATATTTTTTCTTCTATCTCAACAGGTTTTATACGTGCAATATGTGTAGCGAGTGTTTGTCTGTTTTTACCTCCATACTTCTCTTTCTTGGAGAAATGCGTAAAGTACAAAACACATATACTTAAAACGTGTTATGAGAGTGTAAAAGGTGCCGTGAAATTGAATTGACAATAACGAAATAGGGTATTGGATCTAGTTACCATCGCTTTCGGTCTCCTTCACCTGCTCCATTAACATAATGGATGTATACTCCGGAGTTACTTATAAGATTTCATTAGTATGAAAATATAAAACAGTATCTTCTTTAATACATTTCAACTATGTTTGTTTTAGTAAAATACGTTGATCAGAAATTGATTTGTATAGCTTCTACAATGCTTAACGTATTAATTGAAACAAACGTTTAAATACCAATTTATTTTTTATACAAAGTAGATGTTTTAATTGACAACGTGACTACAACATTTTTTTATTACATATGTTAACATTAACAGTAATATCAAATATCTTCTTGTGATGGAACAAAAATATTATAGTAGATTTTAATTCTAATTACATAAATATTATTTATGTAATTTTAATAAATAAATTTGCACCAAATATAAATATATTGGCACAAATCAATAGAATATAAAACTATAGCGGCCCACAAGGGAATTTAAATAACTTAAAGCAGAGGTTAAATGAAAATATAAATAGTTAATAAGATCAATATCCGAACAATGAATATTTTTTCAAGTACTTTAAAATGATAAAATATTCAATAAAATCAGCAGCGCTACTCCTATAAAGAGCTGTTCTAAATTTAATAAATTAAAGAGTAAGTAAACGTTTAAAAAAAATTATTAATAAAAATTTAGCAAACTTTATTAAAGATAATATTTTTTATGCTTCAAAAATGAAAAACAAATATTTATTATATATTTTTTTACATTTTCTAATTTGTTTTAAATTATTTATTAATTTGGTTTTAAAATTTCAGATTTAATTACAATTTATTTAAAAGATTGGAGTTGATAACAAAATATTGATGCATCAGAATCTTATTATAATATACCTATTTTTGTTTTTTTTTTATATAGATATTTTTTGGGGGTTTGATTTATTTTATTTTATAAAAAAGGGATTGTGATCGTGTATACCTTTTTGGAATGGCACAGAATTTAAAACAATGTTAATATAAGATGTAGGTAGCCGTCAAAGGGACATCTTTATATCGATTATCCAGTTAAGTGTAAACCCGTGGCTTTCATGGGTATGCGGTACTGTACGATTTCCAGACAGCAACTTTAGCGTCATTCTTACATCAAATAATAATAATTAATTATTGACGGCATATAAAAAAAAAACATTTACATCTACATCAATATGCACATAAATAATAATGAATTACAAGCAGTATGTAATTCTTAAAAATAGACAAAAAAATCATATAAATAACAAAATAAACACAGAAAAGGTATGCATTTTTATATACAAAATATATAATATAAAATTATACATTAACTAATTTAATTTATTCTTAAATGTACATTGAGAAACGCAAAAAAGAACAATGTTATTAGAAAATCTATATGCAATTCTGACATTCCGCCAATTAGATGGTTGAATCCATAGTTTGTAGACTGTTCACTGAATAATAGAGACTGTCTAGTTCGGGAATTATTGTAAGATACCTGAAATAGAAAAGTTACAAATAGCTCTTGGCAATCGATCTCAGACATTATAAGTCTACGTAGAAATGATAAATAAATTGCAATGCAATGTGGTTGAAATCGTAATTTTTAGACAAAATGTCCAATTTGTACTATAATAAACGAAAAAGTTTGTTTTGAATGCGTTCTATATTACGTTTATGAATGCTGTACATTGGTGTAACATGTTCCAAAAATTTATAAGCGATGGTGTAGTTATACAATACTTTACTTGAAGTTTTGTTGAAGCTTATTAAAAAACATTTTTTTTATTAAACAATACATTATTTATAAGACACCATGAATGAACAGAGTTCAAGTCATTTTGCAAACTAATGCAATATGACATTCTTCTATACATTTTTAAATCATCAACAAATAAAAAAAAAGACGAATAATTAATAGAACAAAAAAGATTATTATTAAACAGTAAGTACAATTTCCTAAAAGCTTGACAACCACGCAAGAACAGAACTATGAAAACCTACAAAGCTAATCAATAAAAAAATTATAATTAACGTTATCAAAAGCCTTTGAAAAGTTTGTGTAAATAGAGTCAACTTGAATTCTTGATTGAAAAACATTTAAAAGATTATTTTTGTAACAAAGAAGATTTGTAAGATTAGAACATTCCTCACAAAACAATGTTGCTGTTCCACTAAAATGCGTTTGTACATTCATTGTGTTTGACCAGTTAAAATTTGAGCAAACAACTTAAGAATAGCAAACTGAATGCATGTACCTCTATAATTCGTAATATCTTTCTTAGCTTCAGATTTATGCAAAGACATATTGTAGCTTTGTCTCAAAACTTGAAGAAACTTAGGTTCATTAAGAGAAGCTTTAAAGAATAAATGCAATAAACTCACACAAAGAAAATGGATGACTTTATGTATCGTAAACAGAAAAAGATAATTCAGCAAATCTATTAACATAGTTATATCCATTACTGCAAGTTTGGTGCTTACATTGTTGCTGGGAAATTATCATATTTTCTAGTGTCTTTAACAAATTTTCAAAAGTGTTTTAGATTAGTTTGAATGTTGGTTTTTGCTTGAGTAATATATTGCTTGTATAAATGAGACTTTTACACGAAGTACAAATTGGTTAAAACTTATTATAATCGGACAAAAGTCTTGAAGATTTATAACGATTATGAGCAGTTTTTTGAGTCTAATAAGTAAAATCAATTCTATATTGAACCAAACTGGAAAATTGTTTTAACGCTACAGTTTTTTTGGGGACAAAAAAGTCAATAGCAAAATGCAACACAGGTTAAAATAAATTAACGCAATAATCAAGATCACAATTATCAAAAAGGGTGGTCCAATCAGCATTCAACAAAAAATTATTGATTGCGTTAATGTTAGCAAATTTAAAATAACTAAACACATAGCTACACATTAAAATATCACTGTTAGTATCACATTTTACATCTAACACATAAGCATTATGATGTTGGAATAGTTTAAGAAAAAAACCACAGCATTTATCACAAAAATATTACAAATATTGGTAAAACATAAATTTAAGAATACACCTCGATCATTTGGAATAGAAATACATTGTGCGCAACTTTGAAATTCGAAGCAGTTGGCAACAAAGCGAGCAAGATAACTATTATTACAAATAACACTTATGTTTAACTCATTCTTTATAATAAAATTATAATTGCCAAAAAAAATTGGTGTACTATTTGGATATTTGTCAGCAATAGATTTAACGGAATAGCAATGATCTAAGTATTTCTCACATGCCGAGTTAGGTGGTAATAAACGATACAAACTTAAACCTAATAAGTACAAACAAATGTTTAACACTTAGAAATGTAGGTTGTATTAATTTACTATTATACCAAGATTTAGTAGCAAATAAGACGGGGCGATCATATTTGAATAAACTGTAAGCTTAGTTTTTTATACCCCCGCTGCTGCATTAGTTTTCAAATTTTACAGGTAAATTAACATCAACTGATATAATGGAAAACTAAACTTTAATATATGATTTACTATATCAGTTTTTTCTTTTTGGTTCCACGTCTAAGTTTAAAAACGAGTACGTATGAAGTAGGCACAGAAGCCTGCAGCAGTTTGTCATTAGTTGGTGCTCAACCAAAAATTGTTTGAGTTTTTGGCTGAATTTTTTACATTGTTTGATAATCATTTATTTTTTTACCAGTACATTTAAAAAAAACTAAATTATGTTTTGTCAGAGTATTTTAGTCAAATTATATTTGCAAATAGAATTAAAATGCATTCAAAAGTACTTAAAAACGCATTTGTTTCTATATTTTGATAAATTTTTATATTTCCATCTATAATTTGTCTAAAATAAAATGTAAATTAATTATCAAATTATATGTTGAAAAAGGAATGAAGCCAAAGTTGCTGTTTTTGATAGAATGCAGGAAATTAAGGTAGCAGTCGATATGCCCTTAAATAGAAAAACAAAAAAAAACTTAATTTAATTTTTTAATAATTAGCCTCTAACCAGTAAAATTAGTTTCACAGTTTTAAATATGTCATATTAATGCGCTCGAAATGCGCTGCATTTTTTTTATGCTCTTGTTTGTAAATATTATTTTTAAACAACTTAATGAAGCCCATAATATACAATTTTATTGTATATAGCTTGTTAACTAATAGATGGTGGTTTTTATTCAAAATTGTAAATATAGTAAAGAGAATTTTATACATTTTGCAATTACTTTTTTATCGGCATGTATTTGTAGTTGTAAGCACAACATTATAATTAATTAACAAATTAACAAATTAAGCATATCATTAGAAGCTCCCAAGAATGGCAAGATTTATCTTGATAACTTGGCAAAAAATTGGAAGATGAAATATTGAATATTGATTACAACATATTGTTTTCTATTACTTAAGTAAGAAGAAAATATTCTAAAACATAACAATATTTTATACGAATTCAAGGTTGTTATCATTATTGAATGTAGTTAACTTAACCAAAAAGTTATCTAGAAGAAATTCCTTTCTTAATTTAATGCAACTTTTCAAATTCTAATACTAAAAAGATAATATTATTAATTTATTAACTATTACAATATATTAGAAATATTAGCCATAAAAGATTATGTTGTATCCCAACCCGATTTTATGACTGTAAAAACCCATTAAGATTATAAACCATCTGTTTATGGTCAAGGGTCGGTTTCATCCCTATCTACTAGTATCTACCAATATAAATATGCGAGAGGAATAGTTTTAAGTTAGTTATATTTTAAGTATTGAAAAGAGCGGTAGCTCTGAGCTTGGGCCGCAAGGCTCAAGTGAAGAATTAAATTACATAATTATTAATAAATAATATTTAAGTATTAAAGTGAAGTTTTAATTAATTAAACAACAACACCATAACACAAGAGATACTACAATTATGTTAATTTAAAATGAATTAAACATTAAATAATAATGGTATTTGTATACAATGCAAATTATGTAGCTATCTTATGCTGCTATGATATTATTCATTAGTGTAATAAGTTAGCTTCTGCTTGTAGTATCAATAAACAAATGAATTATCAATTATTTTTATTAATGCTTATTGCCACATATTATAAAGTCAATTCCACCGTTACGTTACATCCTGTTTGATGAATTTGTTAATGATTTCCATGGTCGACTGGCGACCCCTGTCGCGGTTAAGTATGCAAATTCTGTTTGAATAAGTAAAATAATCTCTGTGTAACATGCGAAAAGGGCAACCTACTGCATGTTATACTGTACGAGATATATCAGAGCCGAATTGTTTTTACACGCTTTGTTAAAGTAGCACAACACACAATTTTAAAATAAGATAAATCAACTACATTCTATGATTTTTTTAATTATAATTTTATACTTTATAATAAGCATTCTACTTACTTAATTTATTAATTAAATTGTTATTATAAAATGTGTTACAGAAAGGTTGGGTCAAAATAAAACTGCATACTTTTGTCGAACATCATAAAGATTTTTTTTATATGAACATATGTTGTATAGGCATTTGGTTTAATATACAGGGCAGGGCGTGTTTAAATTGTTGAAGTGTTACTTTTGTCATATCTTGCACCATTTGGTTTGTAAAATAACATTTTGTGATTGTCATCACGGTTTCAAAATAAATGAACAAAACAGTAATATTTGTTTTTATGTTTCTTTAGTTATGATGAAAAAATTAAAAATATTGCATTGGTCAAGTCAGTATTTCATTATTAGTCAAATTTTACAAGAAGTGCATTAAACGAAAACTAAAAAAACAATCATTTGTTTTGAAACTTTACGACTTAATCTAGAACACATATTTATTTAAAAAATTTGGTAAGACCTTTTGTTGACACTCTACATACATATATATATATATATATATATCCGATCTATAAACATTATTCTGCACTCAATATTACTAGTAACAATTATTGCGTAAACTGCTTATGATTTTATATTTTTCAATTTATAATAAATTCACATACATAAATCACTAAGAAAGTTTTGAGAACGGCTTTGATAAGACTTTCGGCAAGCACCATAAGTTGGGTCGATTTGTAAGAAATGTGCCGTTTTATTTAATTGAATTTAATTTAATAGTTAATATATCTTTAAGCTCAATGTGAGTGTATACAAATAAGCTAATTAAGTTTATTTGTTATCGATTTTATAGACATACTTTAAATGCAAACTCGATATATAATATAAAATCAGTTAAGTTGTTCACACACAGATACAGCATTCTAGAAATTAAATAAAAATAGTATTACTTACGATTTTTATTGTTTCTTTTAAAATCAACATTTAACATAAATATCTTGGTTTTATTTTAAAGTACTGTATGTTCTTTAAGGTTAATGTTTTACGGCACAGTACTCGTAAATGAAACATACGGAATTGACTCAGTGATTTTAAGAAATCATCAGAATTTATATGCCGGTGTCCTTGTTTTATGAGACAGTTAAAAGGCAAGATAAAGTCAAATTTCTGTATGATTTTTTATAAATTCATTAAATCATTATAAATGTCTCTAATATATTTTAGTTCAAATGATTTCACTTTGTTTCAACAACTCCAATTTATAATAGTTTACATTATTATATTATACCAAAATAACAAATAAAATTATTTATTTTACAATTATTTGTGCATAAGCAAAAAAAAATAGTCATACAAATCGATTTTTTATATACCAATTATGCATTAATTTTTTGCTGCTTTTGTGTAGATTTTTGTATGTAATTGAGATTTGATAAAAGTCTTTGATGTTTGCTTTTGTGTTGGTTTTATGTTTTATGATTTTTTTATTACAATACAATCAAAAGATATTTAATAATTCACTAGATTTATACTTTAGTACATTATTATAAAAGTTTAACTACAAATGTCAAACAGAAAAACTTGATAATATATTATTATATTGCATAATGTTCAAACGTAAGAATGACACTAAGTTGCCAAGTTTGATGTATGTAAAATTTTAATAACTGGTTTTAAAGAGACTTTGTTTTACTTAATTACAATTATTTTCAGAATTATATTGCTTTAATTTTTTTAATTATTTCTACTTATGGGTTTCTTATAGGTAATTAATTTTTACTTTTTATCCGACGTTTAGTTTTACAAAAACTTTTATAAACTTGACAAAATAGTTTCTGCGTTTGAACGTTGTCGGCAAAGTTATATTTATTGGTGAAGTTGTGTATATATGAGGCGGCATCCGTCCGCATTTCACAGCCCAGCATGAAAAATTTAATCAAAACTTTATTAAATATAGTCGAATTAATCAATCACGGCACAAATCAATGAAAAAGTGATTAATTGAATTTCAGGCGTCCAGATAAATTATATTTCAACGAACAATTTTCATTTACTCTTATAATTAAATTATTGCTGGAATTTAATTTACCTATTCATCTAAAAAATTCTAGCTTAACTTTGATTTTTAAAGGTTTAATAAATGTTTACGGATTGTACTTCTAAGAACATAAAGAATGCTGGTATTGTTGGCTTTATGTTTGAAATTGAAAAATTCTTCGAAAACAAGGTATTTTCTGAGAGTCAATTAATTACATTCTTTACTTTAAATTGGCAAACATATGAGTAACAGTCGGGTAAACACCAATATTACTTGCTTTTATATAAATTTTGTTAAATAAAAATCAGTTATTAAGTATGTTTCATTAATATTTTTGGTAGACCAAATTCATTTATTTATATTACATTTCATAGAATTTCAGCTCATAAATTTGTACTCTGCTGTGATAATACTAGGATTGGAAAAAAGAAGGATAATCTATTGGCGGGCGAATTGAAATTAATAAATATAATAAAGACTGACCAGATTTTAAATTAATGTTTACCGGGTTATTATCACAATTACTATTATGTTTGCTATTGTACATTGAAATACATAAACTCATAAAATTTTCAATTATATTTAGTGTTAATAAATAAATAATTGTTATTTATGGACAAGTTTTTTTTAACAACTTTTAATTAATAAAATTTTATGTTCATTTTATTTAATTAAATTAAAATATATTAATATTAATATATACTATTATATTATAATAAACTTTTTTAGATATTTTAATAATAATATTACACTTTTTTTATCAAGATTACATTATTAGATTTAAGAAAATATACAGATAATAATAAAATTAAAACAATTCTTGTTGAATTTGCCATTGACTGTAGTCTTGCAGTCTTTAAATATTTTATTTATATCGTTTTTGACAATATAAATATTATTTAAAGTTTGTGTTATATATTATAAAATTTGAATTGTTAGAGAAAAATTTAAAAACATTTAATCTACGTAAAACGTTTAAAATCTAATTAAAATTTATTTTATTTTTTTCAATTTAAAATAAATCCTAAACGAAGTTTTTTTTAATATACAGAGTATTGCATATTAAAGAAAACAATATTTTCTTAAAATAATTAGAAGACAAATTAGTACAAGATGTATATATATATCAAAAACTTAATATTTTTTTGTGTAGCGTGCATACGAAAGATAATGATAAACATTATTTTGATTTGCAGAAAACAAAAAAGAAAAGAAAATTAATATCATGATATACATATGTCACAAACTCATCGTTGTCATTAATTGGGAAAAGAATATGATGCATTTTTTAATTAACGTTTTGGCATCAAAGAAATAATTATTATTATTTCAAGCAAGATCATTTTATCACAATTAATTAAAAATATTTTAAGTTAATATTTCTTCGTTTTGTTTTATATATGTATGCGTATTACTTCACTGATATGCTGTTTTTATATTCTCTATATCTATAATTCTTGTGTCATCAAATTTAAAGTTGAGATGTTTGAAAAACGCGTGCTGAGCAAATACATTTTTTTCCTTTTTTTATTTGTATTTTTGTTTGCAATTTTGTTGGTGGTTATAAATATTGGTTTCTTTGACTTGAATTTGATTTAATACAACTTCCACACGGAATTTCATAAACCAAGTTAGTCTTAATTTCTTTAGGATATATTGCTGTATAAAAAAATCTTGTTATTACTGTGCTGAAATCTCACTGCACGACCGTCATTAACTATTACTGTTTGACACTAACCACCAAAATGTACTACGGTCTCACTGCAACCGCTGGGAACCATCACCATATGATTTAACGTGTTCGAATTTTGGTTGGTGATGGTGGGTGGTGCAGTGAGACTGCAGCCTTATAAATCCCAAGTTTTGCTATGTTCTGCTGTTTTAGTTTTTTCTGGGGTTTCTAGTTGTGTAGTGCGTTTGTGCAAAACTATTTTGGAACTTTTATTTGTTGTAGATCAGTGGTTGTTATCCGTTTTTTGTCAGAATTTGATATTTCTTTTAATATTGTTTTAGGTTATCTATTTAATGTAAACAATGCAATAAATTTTCAAAAATTGGTGTGGTGTAATTTTTGGTTGCTAAGATTTATCTTTCTTTCCTTTAAAGCTTTTTACAATAATAATCTTTTTTAAGTGGTTGAGTTTTTGGTACAAATTTGTTAGTATTTTCCTATTCTGTTGGTGAATTTATATCATATCCAAGAAATCAATTTTTTTTATTTTATTCTAAATTTATCAATGCCAGTCTATAGATTGTTATTAAAAGTATTAAAAAGTTTATTTATTGCAATGCTTGAGTGATGATATCATTCATTACTAAATTCGCTAGTATATATATATAGATAATATATCAATACGAGAAAACATTTCCAAGATTTTTTTATTACCGATGAAGCGTTTTTTTTATAATACATAAATAAACTTTTAAAATAGTAATATGTCAAAAAACTCACACGTTATTGTAAAAAGATTTTAAACAACAATTTTTTGCAAAGGCTGGTATTAAAGGTATGTTTTAGAGTTTTATTTTTACTTTAAAGAATTATTTGAAAATGTTTTACAAGCAGAAAAAGAATTTTGTGGCACTATAGTTTTTGAATAAAAATTATGGAGGAACCGCGTCAACAGTCATTTACCAATGTTTAGCAAATATTAATACTTATGTTTATATAAACATTAAGCTACATTATAAGCAAATCTATTAATAAAAGCAACATATTGTATGCAGTAGTAAATTATTAATGCAAGTTGAGAATCTGAATATTAACTTGATTAATTTTGTTCTTAAAGGAAATAAAAACCTTAGTAAGTATTAAATGTAAAATATTGATTTTTGTAATCGGCTTGTTCAATTCTATGCAAACATAATAGAATCGGTTCAAGGGCTGATTTGCTGATTAAGATGAAAAATAGTAAATAGCTTAGTGAATTGAAAATGAAACGTACGAAGAGGAAAGTAAAATGAAACGTATGGAGAGGAAAGTTAATTTAATATAGCGTTGGGCTACATATTACAAAATTAAATTTTAGGCATATTATTTCTAAATAAATCTAGCTATTAAAATAATTGGAAACTCCACAATAGCACTTATATTGAAAATGTTTAGTTATTGACTATCTTTTTTTAAGTTATGCAGAATATTAATAAAGAAATAATCTACATAAATACCATTTTTTTAAATAAACCCTATTTTGTGCAATTAACTATTTTATATATTAACTTAAAATATTAACAAAATGCAATTCGCTTATAAAACATCAACACAAGTAACATTTTTAGAAGTAAACTAAAAATTAAGAAGCACAGACAAGCTTAATAATATAAATTGGTTTTAAAAGTTGATAAAAAAACGATTTTTAATATAATTTTTTTTTATTAAGTGATTATAATCAACTCTAACTTCATCTATAATAAACTTTAAAAATAAATTAATTACGGAAAATGGGATGAATCATATTTGATAGTATAATTAAAAATGACTTTTTATAATTAAGATTACGTAACTTTTAAAAATATTTAAATAAAATTGGTTAAAATGGATTTGAGATATAGACAGCACAACTTTTCAAATGCATCAAAAGTTGTCATTTACGTAAAATGTTTGTCACGTTGTTACAAATGCTTTGCTAAATTAATTAATGTATAATGATAATAATGATAATATAGTCTGGCAAAAGTGTGTAATTCAATATGCATGTGACAAAGTTTTTGCAAGGCAGTTGCAAATGATCCGTTCTGCGCATTTCATAATTTGTAATGTGTAGTGCTGTCACTTATTTTATGTGATATTATATTTACCCAAGTTTATTCTAATACTAATTATTGTCATTTTTTAGCAGATTTGAATTATTCAAAAACCATTTTAAATGGTTTTTTAAATATTCTAAACACAAGTACAGTACACAGTATATTTGTTATTACAACCAACTTAATTTTAAACGGATAATCAATTATTTAAACCCAATTCAACTCCTAAGCAGCTAACCAAATACAGACAGGGTTTGAGTAATTGATTTTAAACATTTGCAGCGCTGTAGATACTGACAAAGCCTAGTATCTGGTCCACCCACACTCTCAGATTAAATGTAATTATAGTTAAATGGACACTAATCATATGTCTGAATAAATAAATGCCATTTTTTTTTTTAATTTTCTGCGGGATCTGGGGCTCAAACCTGCGACAAATTATGCGCTGAGATTCAAGTTAAGCGCCTTACCCAACTGAGCCACTCTTCTGTTTATTATGCATAATAACATAAAAACACTAAAATAATTTGAAATTTTGAAAGGGAATTTATTTAAAATTATTGCAAAGTATTGTTATAAAAGTATATTATTACTTTACATTGTTGGATTTAAAATATTATTAAGATTTAAAAAAAATATATATTTATGCAGCCATTAAAAAAAAACTAAGGTTGTCTTTGCAAGTATATTAAAAATAAAAACATACATGCATAATGTATATAGTACTCAAAAAACAATTTAAAATGGTTTTTGAATTATTAAAATTGGTTAAAAATTACCGGATTTATTCAGTTGTACGTGTCTAACACCTATCTAAAAATGAAACAAAACAATTATTAAGTATTTTACTTTATTATTTATAGTAAAAGCTTTTGTTTTAATATTTAATATTACAATTACAAACAAATACATTTGCTAATTAATATTAAATTGTATGTTATTTTATATTAGTATTCTATGTATTTATAGCAATTTGTTTTAAATTAATTCAAACTAATCTATTGGCTGATGTTATAACGCTTTTAATCTTATTCTATATGCATAAAATAATATTTGAATAGAAATAAAATATTCAGTATTTAAACACTATGTTGGAGACACTGGAATTAAAAGCACCTAGAAACACTAATTTCTTTGTTGATGCCGTCTTCTGTTCATAGCAATGCTGTTTTTATTCTTATTCTTTTGTTTAAAATAGGATATTTTTTTAATATATTTATTATAATTAAAAAAATAAGGGTTTATATTTGTTCAACCATTATATTTGTTGTAGAGTTTTGGTTGTATTTATTAATATTATATTTACCAATTTTACTGATTATATTAAACTTTTTTTTATCGAGTTTTTTTCTCAAACAATTACTAATTTTTATCTATCGTTTATAAATTTTATCAAGCGTTTTTTTTATTTTTAACGCGTATAAACTATGCTTATTTAGCATTTGAAATATTTTATCAACTATTCATGATTATTTGCATGCGTTTTTTTTTAGCATTAATTTTATCAAGCGTTTTAAATTATATTCAAGATTAAATATTTTATCAAGCATTTAATATAATATCCTACAATAACACATTCAACACCTCTTATATATTGTGCCATAATATTTTATGTAATAAACTAATAAACTAAATAAAAGTGTGAGAATCTGTTACAGTCATACTAACAGTGTATACAGGGTGTTTCTTAACTGGAGGCAAAAAAATAAACCTTTGATACATTTTTTAATTTTAACCAGAAAATCTAAATAACTTTTTTGTCTATCTCGCTTTGTTTCCAAGATAATAAAAAATACACATTTGATATTAATGCTGTTCAAAAACGGAGAATACGCAGATATCATTTTTGTTTACGGATTCTGTAATGGTAATGCTCTAGCTGCAAATAATGCGTCATTCTACACCGCTTTGTTTTCTGCATTAATGATACTAAGATTAAAAATATGTCTAAATGCAGCTATTGCCTCATCTTTTTCTTCTAATATGACGTCACAGGGTTTGTTAAGTTGTCTCTGCCGCGAGCGCTTAAGTGTTGCATGTGTTTGGTGAGCTGTATATAACTGTAATATTAACAAACAAAATCACACCGCAAAATAGAATAAAATGCGCTTTTATACTTTTCCAAAAGATAATTATATTAAGTATCAGATTAATCCACTGCATGAGCATATTTTATAGGTAAGTATTATTTATTAAAGTAAAAACTTCTTACAATATTTTTAAAAATAAAATAATGCTGGTGCAGTTTTATATATAATTTTACCTTCTACAATTTGCATAAATATATACAAAAAAAGAAATATAGTAAATAAAATTCTGAAATAGAAGATACATATTTTTTAGTGATACTTATGTAGTTTTTTTATTTCTATCTATCTATTAACTCAATATCATTTATTTTATTATGTTTTTTTATATTGATAAATTAAATAATAAAATTAATTCAAAATTAAATGTTTATGTACTTATTTATTGATAGTGTTTGAATAGTTTAAATTTTGATTATTAAGTATACAATAGTTGAGTCTTTTTTATCAATTAATAATGAGAAATCTTTTTTGAACTCTGATATCTTAAAAACGTACAGATAAGTGAAACTGAAACAGAAAAGTATAAAATGTTATTATAACTATGTTGTAAAAAATAAATAAATAAAATTATAATCCAGAATTGAGAATTGAGAAACAAAAAAATGTCATCAAAAGTCAAGACTTAAGAGCATACCGACCGCTACCTTGATTTGTAGTATTTTAACAAAAACGGCAACTTTCCCTTCATCGGTGCTTCTGCAAATAATTTGATAATTGATTTATTTTTTTACCAGTTCATTTAGAAAGGATTAAACTATGATATGTCGAAGTCTTTTAGTCAAATAATAGTTAGGAAATAGCCGAAAAAACTTATTAAATGTAGAAATAAATACGTTTTTCTGTATTTTCGAATGCATTTTGTTACTATTTGCAAATATATTTTCACAAAAAAGACTTTGACATATCATAGTTTAATCCTTTCTTAATGTACTGGTAAAAAAATTAATCTATTGTCAAATTATTTGTAGAAGCAGCGATGAAGGGGAAGTTGCCGTTTTTGTTAAAATACTACAAATCAAGGTAGCGGTCGGTATGGTCTTAATACTAGATTAAATAATAAATAAATGTTAAATTTTGAACTGCGGTATATTAAATAATAAAATTTACTCTGCATAAAATTATAATTTTTTTATGTATTAATTAAATATTTCTCATCATTAATTAATATTTGTGGTAAATAATTGTCTGCCAAATGCAGGAAATGATATACAAAAAAAATTGTTTACTTATTAAATTGAAAAGGTTGTTTATTTCAGACCCAATTATCGTTTTCGGTACAATTTAAATCATTATGTATACGAAACATTTATTCTATTGTAATTTAATTATTTAAAAAAATTCTGTAAATGTTTGTTTATTGATTTTTTGGATGCTATAAAAAATGATTGAAAATATGTAGTTATTTATTATTACCGATAAATAAACATAATTTTATCCAGTGTTTTTTAAATGTAAAATACTACAAACTTGTTTAGTGTACCATAGTTTGGAAACTTGGAAAATTTATTTCATGCAAATAGTAGCGGCTTGTTGGATTGTGATTGATTATGCTTGAAGCACATTTTCACTAGTTTTAAACACAAAAAAATTTGTAAAAATCTTCATAGTTATTGCGCGTTTTACAGCTATTTAACATTGCCCCAGAAGTCTTACAACTTGTTTGAAGGGGGTTGATAAGACCAACTGCTTATAAGGTGCTTTCAATTTACCCCGGTGGATAAAGAGCAAGTTATTATTATAGTTATATTTGGGGATCGAACCCCGGACTGTTAGCGTGCTGCGCTAATGCTCTATAACTGAGCCATCTCACCGTTAATTTTGGTATTATTATTCAAACACTTATTGAATATTAAATTAATTCTAAATAAATAACTTTGACAACATATTAATTAATTAAACAAACTAAATAGATTATTTAACTGACGTTATGTTAAATACTTTCAGAGTGCTTGCTTGATCTTCCTTAAATATTGTAATACATTTATTTACAAAACATACCGCCACTCATTAAAACGTTGGTTGTAGGTGATACAAATATTCTGCCTCATTGATAAACAATTGACCTTGATTTTTCTTAAGGAATATTGTGGAATTGCTACTAGCGCATTCTCTATTAGAAAATATCTTGGAGTGAGGCATTCTAAGTCATTTACGTCGTTTGATAGAGGGGTTAATAGATTTAAATTTATGACAGTTTCAAGAAAATTGCATCTCTAATTAGTCGTTTTATATATTTGACTGCTGCTTCAACAAATCACCCAAAAACATAAAAATAAGTTTTTTTATTTGTTTTTTGCCTTTTTGTTCTTTTCATTTGAATTGTACTGCAGTAATCAATTTTGGTTTGAGAAAACGGTCTGCTTGGAGTAACTTTGTTTTGAGAAAAATCACAAAATAATGGGCTGGAAGCTATTTGATTGTTTCGAAAGCAGATGATGCATTTTTGCAGCTGTGATAATGCTATTGAACGTCCGCATATTGGCTAATATTTTCTGCGTATAGCCGATAAGGTTAGTTTAATTCCTCTATGACAAATTCTGAGGTGCTTTGCGTGAATTATAAAATTGGTAAATGGATGTTTTTTTGAAACTAGTGCCTAGTTTTTATGATCCTGGTTTAGATCTGCATTTTTTAAACGTCCTCTTACTTTTAGAATACCACTTTTGTTAAAAAATAGAAGTAATGCTACAAGCTTTTTTTGCTTATTTTTGCAAAAGTTTTTTTCTGAACTACTTTAAGAATAGTTCGGCAGTAATAAGTTTTTTTTTATTTATTATTCTTTTGGTTTCTTGGCTGCTACAGTTTGAATTAATAGCAAACTGTTGAGTCTAACTAATAACACGTACAAATCGATTTAACGAAGAGTATCTATTTGCAAGTTCTTTGCCAAATTTGTTTTTATTTCTATTGCAAATCCTAGTATTGATTTGCTCCATTTTTTAAGTGGTTTGTATTACAAACACAGGCCATTGTGATTGTGGTTAAGCCAACCATACTGGAGGAACATGTTGCCAAATAAGTTCCTGATGTTGTTGAATGGCTTGGACCCTATTTCCTACATAAGTTTTCTATGTTGACGGTTCTGACAACAACTAATTTAGAACTAAGCAAGAATCTGTTCAACAGTAAATGTCCTTTATTGGCATCCGTAACGCTTTGGTTGCTTTTTTCTTGAAGTTTGCATAACAAAATGGCTGCTCAATGTTATAAACAAGGTATTGTTGTAAATTTTATTGGAGCTACTCGTGATTTCCTACATATTAATCTGGTGTTTATTTCACTTGTATTTATGTCCGCAGTAACAGCATATAAACATGCTACATAAACTCTTTTACTAGCGTCACAAAATCTATGGATGTCTACACAAGTTTGTAAATTACCAATGTTTACTAAGCAAGGCGCTTATAGATTTTAAATTTTTTTTAAGTCATTTATATATTTTGTCCAGGCAACAGTAACTTCATGTGGTATAACTTCATTTTAACTTAGTTTTAATGTTCATAGTTTTTGCATTAATATTTTTGCTGTTACTACTACTGGGCCTATTATGCCTATTTGTTTTGTTGCAAATTCTGGTTTGGAAGTGTGTCTTGTTGAGCATTTTATTCCATGCCAAGAGTATTTGTTGTGACATCTTTGTCAAGTTTTAATATTTGATTTTCTTTTGCAGGTAGTGATGATAATAATGTTTTGTCAATATTTGACCATTTTCTTAATTCAAATGTTTCTCATGCCAAAATTGACCTAATTTTATCTTGCATACGACTTGCTGTTCTTTTATCCTTAGCACCAGTTAGCAAATCATCTATGTGCATGTCTTTTTTATGATTTTACTTGTGTCAAGGAATATCTTTTGTGCTTCTTCTGCTAGTTGTTGAAAACATTTTGTTGTTATGTATGATGCAAAGACTGTGTCGTATGTCAGCGTTTGGAGTTTATATTTTTGAATTGGTTTGCTTGTCTCGTACCTTTATAGTAATTGATGTAAGTTTTTAGATTTTTACAATGTCTACAGGCTTTCTTATAATCTTGTTCAGTCTGTTAGAAATAATTATTGATGTATTTGTTATTTGTTTTACTTCTTATCACTGCTTTGCCTAAGTCGAATACAAGTATTTTTATTTTAGTTTACTAACAGACAATGAAACATTTTTTTTTAGATTTTTTGCTGCAATATGTGAAATTATTTTATTTTTACTATGTTCATTTTAGAATAATGATAGCTGAGGCGCGGTTTAGGTTTGGTAGTAATAAGAAAAGAAATTTTAACAACTGAAATAATAAGTAAAATTAGAATTTTTCATAACAGTAATTGTTGTAACTATTTAAATATATTTATTATTATTGCTTATACAAACTTTATAAAACAGAATATTGTAAACAGCCACCTGTACTTACAAGTTAAATCTAATTATTTTTAAATTAACTTTTCTAACAATCTATAATCTTAATTCTTTCTAGCTTTAAATTTTTCTAAATTTATGCATCTGCTTAAAATTTAATGTTGTAATTATATTAAGTTTGGTCACAATCTAGTGAATAATTTAATGTAATTAGCAGACTAAATAAATAAGTATTTTAAAATAAAAAGCAATGTTTTATTTATAGTTTGAAAGTATTATATAAAAAAACAAACTATATCAGTTTTCTTAATAAAAGTAAAGCAACGAAACGCACATCCTAATATTTTGTGCCTTCCAGCTACCTTATATTAATAATGTACCGTCGGCGGTAATAATTCCGTCAGATGAAAGATTTAGTAGTTGCGTTGCAGCCCATGCCCATTTGCAGGTTGTACACGTGAAAACTCCCTGTGGACTGAGCCGTGGTGGCTCCGTGACCCGATATAAAATATCACCTCGGGGGGGTTTAGGACTGCATCTATCCCACTGCGACGCTCGCCGTTCTTAATGCACGAAATATTAGCTTATAGCGGGCGCCACATTTTCTCCGTTAAGTTTTATTGCTCGTCCTAGCACAATAAGATAGACATTATTGCACAGAGATTACTTATTAAATTGCTCAAGAGAGGGTGTTTTTAATCAATAAAAAAATACGTTTGTGTCATTTAGTTATTTGTTTAGATTTAGAGAATTGTCCTGTTATTACTTTTAAATAAAGATTGAGAAATAATATTAACAAATAGATTATACTTTATTAATTTTAGCAGTTACTTTGTTTTTTTTTTTGTATTTAAGCATTACACTTATTAAGTCGCAACCATGTATATTAAATGTGAATTTTTACAAATTTTCGTAACAGATCAAATATCCATGCCTTACCCGGGGTTCGAACTCAGGACCTCCAGTACCGTGACTAGTCTCGCAACCGCTGCCTCATTCGGCTGATTTGAATTTAGAGTCTATGTATTTATTATCGATTAAATTTTAGGATTCTATTTGGAAAATAAGTTGATCAACTTTATAAGTTTTTGTTTATTGCGTTATTTTATTTACGAATTTCTTTCGGATTTGCCCATAAGATGGCATGCGGTCATAAGGAAGTTATTTTAAGTTTACAATTATTTGTTAGTTTGATTATACAGTTATTTATTTATATTAGGTATATTAACGGGACGTGTTTGAAATATAACCAATCGTATATTAATGTCGCATATGTCATATGTATTTATTATTGTTCCAATTGTCGGATTAAATTTTATTGACGTGTCCCGCATTTCGCGTCAGTAAGCCTTATAGTTTAAATGTTACGTTAGTTTTCTGATGCCCGGCTCCTTCACCTTTTTCAATCATAATACAAATTCAAAAAATAATTTACTTTTAATAATATCAATAATATTGTAATAATGGAAATACTACGTAAGTGACTTTTATTAGGTAAGGAAGTAGTTTAATAAAGTATTTGGACAGAAAAAATTGCAAAAAACAAATACTAACTTTGTTATTAAGAATAATATCTATATCGTTATTAGTATCATTTTAATAATAGTTTTCATACATATTTTAAGGAAGATGCACTAAAGCAAAAAACAAATATTTATTTTCAATAATATAAAATGCAAAATTATATAATAATCATTGTTACTACATTTATATTGTGCTTTAAACAATTTTGTATATTATACAAAGCGCAAATCGCAACGGTGCATTTGATATTCTTTTTGTCATGCACACGAAGCAATAGAATATGTATGAAGCGAATATCGACTAGCAATTCGGATTTCAACTACATACATAAATATTATGAAATAGGGAGATATTATTTTGAAATTGTTTTTGCATAATAAATAAGTAAAATTATGTATATATGTACATGTACGTTCCACGATATATTTGAATAGTATTGGTTTATACATTATAAATTATATATTAAACAGACTGCGCGGCTATAGTTTGTTAACTTCTGCAAAATAGTATAAATAAATATTATAGAACTATTTATTAGTTACTGTGATTGTTTTAATTTTATTAAATTAATAAACAAATATTAATGAAGAGTAACAAATATACCTTATACATTGATTTCGAATTAATGTTTAAGTTGTATAGATACCGTAGTCAATTTGTACTTTATACTTTATGCGCACTACTACATATGCAATAGTTAATTCTACCAACTAATTACTACGGTATTTTCATTATAACTCAATAGCAATGCGATAGAATAAACTTCTCCACGTAATTAATTAATATGATATATTATAAGTAATCGATATGGCACAAAATGATACAATACCACATCATCCGATATTATATATTCAACAGTTAATTAACGAGTGACAGTGGCATGCTCAATTCAATTGCATTCTACATTTGTTACTGTTACGGACTGATCTACCAATTATTTATTAACCATGCTTGATTATATATAGAGATAGTAGATTCTGGCGTCTATCTACAAAATAATCTAATTGCGCTTGAAATTAATAATATAAAACAATTATCCTGTTGAGGTATTAATAGATACCACATTTGTGCTTATTGAAATAAATTTATAAAAAAAATTAACTATAAAACACTTGTTTGTGACTTAGAAGCTTTTTGGCTATTGGAAATTAATAAACTTAGTATTCTATATTAATTCACACTTTTAAAGAAAATTCCTATCACAAATCTACAATGTTTGAAAATAAACCAAAACATAGGTGCCTAATTTTATACAATAAACATCCCACATGAACAAAAAAAAATGTATTTTGTATTTTTAGACAAACTCTTAATTTAAAAGTGTTATACAATTAGCGAGTAATAAATGAAAAATATTTAAAACATAAAAAACGTTAACCAAGTTATACTACTTGGTAAGTAAGCTATTTTATTTTTTATTTTTATTATATGTATGTATTTTTATTGTTTGACTTATCATATTCACATGTATGTAGTTGGCTAAAATGTTTAAATATATATTTATAAATATATATTCATATTTAAGTAAATGTTTGGATTTAGAAAATACGGCATATGAGAATGAATAGGTATTTCTAAACTGTTTAAATCACATGTAATGATGCGTACTATCTCTTGATGATTTAGTAACTGAATGCAAACATTGTAGATAATCTAGTACTTAGATTATTATATTATGATTTCTAAGCTATGTATGCAAATCATATTAAAAAAATTATTATTTCTAAACAAAAAAAGATATGTCCAAAATGCAGCACACTGAACAATGTTTAAGTCTCAACCCAAATGAAATAATAATATGCATAAGATTGCAATTATTTATTTAATAAGCCCAGCAAAACTATGGGTATTATTATTTATAATTTTCTGGTTTTTATGCACAATATTAATCTGCATCCTACGCAGTGCTGCAAAAGAGGCTAATTCTTGTATTTTTGGTTTAGAGTTGACAGATACAGATTTTGAAAAGTGACCTTGCGTACTTGAACCGTATCCCAAGTCCTTATTTCTATTTATTCCAAACGCAGAAAAGCTATATCAAGCGCTTGCAGGCAGGTGACCTAACGTGCCTGCGTACAAATCCTTTGCTGCTGCAGCATGTTGTTCTACATATAATGTATTAATTTGTTTATTACAACTACTGTCTAACAAGTACTTAACAGTACTACTAATAGTATAGTATAATAAATAAAATTCACCTTAATACTGCTGACTTGTTTACCATGAATACATAACTTGTAATAGAGCTCCTTTTAATACAGTTGCTAGCAAAAAAAATTGAGAAACTTTTCAGTAAAGGGTCTCCATGTATTTATTGGTAGATACGAGGGCGGAGTGAGAAGTCTGGTAAAAAAGAAACAAAGAATTTAATTTTCGGCAAAAAAACATTTTTTTTTTTCTATTTTTTTATCTCTTTCGAATAATACAATTTCTTCAACCCTTCAAAATAGGCGTTTGTAGTATTGATAATCTCCTTATTGGAGCCGAATCTTTTTCCGCCAAGCTGTTTCTTCAAGTTTGGAAACAGAAAATAGTTAGATGGGGCTAAGTCTGAAGAATAAGGCGGATGTGGAAACAATTCATTGATTTTGGCCATGGCAACTTTACCCGTGTGCATCCGTACATTGTCTTGACGGAAGAGATCTTTTTTTGCTAAATCCGGTCGTTTTTCTTTATATACGTAGTTGAAACGGTCCAGTAAGTTGCAGTAATATTTGCCGTTGACTGTTTTTCATTTTTGAAGGTAATTGATGTAGATTATGCAGCGTGCATCCAAAAAACTGTAGCCATGATTTTGTTGGCCAATAAAACCGGCTTAGCTTTCTTTGACGCAAATTTGTCAGAATCCCACTGTTTAGACTGTTCTTTGGTTTTCGGTGTATAGTGATGGATCCATGTTTTATCCACAGTTATGAAACGACGTAAAAAATCCTTTTTATTGCGTTTGAACATTGCCAAACCTGCCAATTGCGCGGATAATTTTTTCATATTTAAATGTTTGTGTAATATATTGCGCACACGTTCATCTGAGATGCCTACTATCTCAGCTATCTTGCGCATTTTAACTCTGCGGTCTTGCAATAATGTATCATGGATTTTGTCAACCATTTCTAGTGTGGTAACTTCATCGTTTGGCATCAGTTGTGCTTGTACGACCACAACAATAATCAGTAAACTACTTGTGAATTATTTTAATCGATAGTGAAGAGTCCTCTTAATATTTATAAAGTTGTGTTTTGGTTTGCGTAATGGTTTCAGATTATGTTGCATTGCATAAACACAGCTTTCATAAAAAAAATATCTAAATTTGTTGTATCTACATTATCTGCTAGCTTTTTTGAAACAACTTCTGTCAAAACATTAAGATTATTATAAGCGATGCATAACTTATATATGCTTTAATGTGTTCATTGTTGTTTACACGAATCAGCATCTATACAAATAATTTTTTTTTTCACCGCAAAAATATTTCTTGTTAAAGCTTTTTTTGTTTGGTAGTCTGTTTGGTTTCTTCTAATGGTAACTATGCTTGTCAAAATGGCCAATATTTAGATAGTAATGTACTTAGTTTTTTGTTACTTTTGCAATGTTACTGTGTTTTCGGATTTTGCTGTTAAATTTATTGCGTCTATTTTGTACTGGTTAAAGCATCTTATTTATTATTTCAAGTTTTTATTTATAAATTGAATTAATATCAAATTATTCTTTGAAGTCTCACAAATTTTAAATTTTAATTAATGAAATTTGCAACAGTTTCATAGCTAAGATTTAGAATACATATTACCATTGCATCTTGACTGTTCTCATTTTCAATGTTATAGACTCGTTTTGCTCTCAGTAAATCTACATTTGAAACTTTTATTAATGAAAATTTTTACCGTTAAATTTAGCATCTTAAACTAAATAACCTACGTTGCTTTCACTTACGATGACTTTCTAGATTTTGTTATTTGAAAAGGTACTAGCTTTTTTGTTATTGCATTTTTTTATATTATTTTCATCTTCAAGCGCGTTTAAAACTTAGGCTCATAACCGGTTATAATTGAATTTATACTTTTTATTCAATTATTTTTAAAACTTTGCTAATGAATTATGTTTTTGGCCAAAATATTTGCCATTTCATACAAAGAAACGTCTAATTTTTTAAACTATAGAGTTATTGCATTACTGTTTAATTTCACATTGTCAAATCTTTAGAGCAAAACAAAAAGTTTTATTGCAGATACTTTTGTACAAAACGTTTAACTACAGATTTTAAAGTCACAATTGGAATTCTATTTTGGACAAACATAGAGAAAATTTTGCATTAGTTTTAGAGATTTGATCAAATATGACGTTTCCATCTTATTAACTAGCTTCATAGTATGTAAGCCTTATCAATAGTTTGTAATACAGAATTATGTTTTATTTAGTGATGTTTGTAAATAATAAACAGTAAATAGCATTGAACAATTATATTAATTAATAAACAATGATAATAATTAATTATTTATAATTTTTTTGTGAGAGTGATAAATATAATTAAATGTCAATTGTCCCACCGGTTCACATATGAATGGTCTAATTTATGTGCCAATAATAGTTCAAATTTAATTAAGGTTAGCTTGTCCTACCGGTCCACACAATGGAGCACACAATTGATGATAAAATTGAAATTTATATTCAAAAGATTTAATGTGTTGGAATAATTTTTCAAAAGGAACTTTTTAATGTATTTGCCTTATACTTGGTTGGGTGTTTTGAACGTAGTGAGGTGCTTTGAGAATCATTATTAAAGTTTTACTTTTATACAATTTTATTTTTCTTGTAGAATTTATGTTACTGTTCTTGCGTCTATGGAGCGCCGTTGAGATAAACGTTCTCATGAAGGGTGCGTTGGTGACATTTGGTGAAAAAAATAGCTTTGCCAAGTTTCAGCATACTTAGCGATTTTGATAGTTTGAGTGATGCTTGGTATGTCTGTTACATACAAATTGAAAAGTACTGGCGATAAAATTGAACCTTGAAGAATTTTTGTTTTGATAAGTTGAGAGGTAGACTCATGTCCAAACAGTTTTAGAGCCAGTGTCCTTCTTTCTAGATAGGAAACAATAAATTTAATCAATCTATGATTGAGCCTGGAACGATGCAGTTTTGCAAGTAGTCTTTGGTGCAAACCTTATCAAAGGTTTTTTCGATATTGAAGAATTTGACACCAACTGAAAACAAATGTTTTTTCCGAACGCTTTATATAGCTGCCGACGACTTGACAATTGGGCGACGGTGACGATGGTTAAACGGTAAACTTTAAAAGATTTACTTTATTTTACTTTAATTAACTTTACTTAAAGTTTCTACGGCAACGTGATGTTACAAGTTTATTTTACGTCAGAAATAATATTGTTAGAATTAATGCTTTCTGAGAAACTTTGGTTCTGCGCTTTTGCTTTATTTATTTATAATAACAATATTTTTTATATAACTAATTGCTTCTTTCAGAATTTTGCAAATGATATTGCACCCGGCATACTTTATACTTTTCAAAGACATATGGTAGAGCGTTTTGGTATTTTTGGGTTGGAAACTGTGATATCTATAATAATAAATGTTCCGTTTTTTTTTCTGTAGTTTTTTTTTTCATTTGTATCTATTTTTAACTTTTTTAGCATGTGTTCTATGTTTTTCATAGTTTTTCCACATATCTCAATATTATTATGAAAAAGAACATAAATGTGCTTTTAGAGAGATAACGTTATTGTTGATTTATAGTAAAAAGTAAATATTTTTTTTTATTTCTTTTTATTGTTAGTTACATAATAAAAGGTTTTCCAATAAGAAGTTTTATTTTGAATAGCAGGCTATTTGAGCAGTTGTCAATTTTGAAGCTATTATTTTTTGACAAGTAAAAACTACGCTATTATTAAAAATGGAACAATACACGCTTCAACAACGCATTGAAATTATTAAAATTTACTACAAAAATGGTTTTTTAGTCACAATTTGCAAAACTAAAGCACTTTTTGGTCGTCGTAAAGCACCTTCTCGGCCGACAATAGTAAACTTGGTGGAAAAATTTGAGCTGTTGGGACAAGTTTGTGATGTGAAGAATCGAAACCGTCTGCATCGCTCAAGAACAGAGAACCCAGGTGTGTTGATTTCTTGTTAATCTTTGAAATTAGACATTTCACAACCGACATTACACCGTATTTTGCATAAAAAACATAAGTCTTAAAGCTATTAAAGTTTGGTTAACACAAGAACTCATGCCGGTCGATCACCATAAACGTCGTATATTTGCTGTTTGGGTCCGTCAAATACATCAAAATGATCCGGAATTTTATCGAATAATCATCTTCAGTGATGAGGCCCATTTTCACCTCGAAGGCTACGTTAATAAACAGAATTGTCGCATTTGGGGCTCAGAAAATCCAAGAATGATTGTTGAAAAGTTTTTGCATCCTCAATGTGTCACTGTTTGGTATTTTTTGAAAATGAGGCTGGTGCAACTGTTACGGTGAATCGATGGCGCTACCGAACTATGATTAATATTTTTTTTATGGCCGGAATTGGAAGATATTGATGTGGACGACGTTTATTTTCTGCAAGACGGCGCTACGTGCTACACAAGCAACAAAACAATCGCAATTTTGCAAGAAAAGTTTCCTGACCGTGTTATTTCTTGAAGAGATGATTACAATTGGCCACCGAGATCTTGTAATTTATCACGTTTAGACTTTTTTCTTTGGGGCTACGTAAAAGATAAGGTCTATGCCAATGCTCCACAATCGATTCAAGACCTTAAAAATTGAATTCGTGAAGTTATCAAGGACATACAATTGCAAATGTGCAAATTGGTCATGGAAAATTTCATGAAAAGAATGTGGTACTGCAACCGTAACCGTAACGGCCATTTGACTGATATCGTTTTTAAATGTTAATGACATACCTTCCTCTTTACAATGAAATAAACATTTATTCATTTCTCTTAAGAAATACTCGTTTTTTTTTATATCAAAATAAAACCTTTTATTGGAAAACCATATATATATATGGGTAATTCCATTACTTTTCGACTAATTTGAAAAAGTCGACCTCTTTGATTTTTCTCAAATTTTTAGGGATCAAAATATGGATGAAAAAAATGAGATTCCTAAAATTTTGGACCTTAGAACATTGCCTGTTCAAAATGACAAACATTTAAAGGTCAGAAATTTCACAATCGACTTTATTTTTGTTTAATTTACTCTACATTTACAACATATATGTGCTATTCTATTCCTAACCTTGTAAAAACATCAGTTAGATATAGAATTCATATAAAAATTAAATGGGAAATTACTATTGGATTGAATTTGATTAAAAGTATTGATTTTATTGCGTAATATTTTTTTACTAACTTACGTAAAAAATATTAAAAAAAACATTTTTTACACTGAAATATACACTCATGGACAATACTATCGAATATTTTTAAATTTTCATAATTTTTGTTTGTAAAAATAATATTTGATTAAACAAGTCATTTAAACACTATCTACTACAAGAAACAGTTTATTTTAAAGAAATTCAGTAGACAATCATAAGTTTTTATAAGAAGAAAAACATGAAAAAAAAAAGCTAAATGTTATCAAAATTAAGAACGCTTTTAATTGTCTTTTATTTAAAGTAGACTAGTTTTGGTGGTTAGACCATCGTCGGTATAATAAATATAAACTGTTTTCTCATTGAGCTTTGCTTACTGCTTGCATTCTTCTCGGCAAACTGCCAAGTAGAATTTGAATATATTCTTGATGAATTACGTTCCACTCGTCTTGTGCAGCAAAATGAAGCTGTTCTATTGTAGTTGAAACAAGATTTGTTTTGTCGTATGCGACGTTTAAGATAATCCCACATATGTTCGTTTGGATTTAAGTCTAGGCTATATAGTGGCCAATCTAATCTTTAAATCTGCATCCCGGTAATTAGTCAATGTGCTAGCTACACGCGGTCGATTGTTATTGTGCATTAATATAAATCTTTTGTATCCAATATGGCCGTCATATGGCACTACATGATCTTCTAGTATATTTTTGATATACAAGTCATTAGCCATTTGTCCAAACATTTTTACAAGTTTGGTACGTTCTTCCCAACTTTTTTTCTTTTTTTGTGAGAAGTGGAAATGCTTTATGCACTGGATCTAACTTAATGCATTGGAGTGTAGGACTGGATATTGAGACCTTACCCACTAAAACCACCTCTCGTGTTCCTGAGTTACCAGCGGGACTGACATAAGGCATTGCTTCGCTGGCAGCTACTACTTTGCTAATTCAATTTTGCGAACTCACGGGAAGGCTTCCGTTATTTTGTCCTGCTTTTTTGACTTAGTATGTTTTTGATACCCGTTTGGACACACCTCCATTTGAGCTCGCTTTCCAGCATGTGCCCTACAATGTTATCTGCTGTGACTTCTTCTGCACCTAGTACAGCCGTCCAGCTGCCTCTTTCTTCTAGCCATCTGGCGCATGCTAGAACCGTATGTTCAGGCGCGTCTTCCGTCCCACAGTACGGGCATTTCGGTTCAGTTTTCCGCTTAAACCTGTTAAGGTAATTCCAGAAACATCCATGGCCGCTGAGAAACTGAGTTAAGTGGTAGTCCACGTTGCCGTGTTTCCTGTTTATTCATGGGGTTATTTTAAGGATGAGTCTCCTAGTCTATTCTCCAGTCGGCCCTTCTTCCTGCCACTCTTTTTTCCACTGCGCAATTGTTGCCTCTCGCGCCTTCTTTTTCTGCTCGATGTTTTGGGCCTTATGGCTCCTCTCCAAAGCCAGTAAATGCAGAGATATTGTGCTTGCAATTGCACCGCTTTTTTGGAGATTGTTTTGTAGGCGCACGTTACTCTGATTGCTACCTTTTGTTGTGTCCGCAAGAGGATGTCCTTGTACTTGCGGACGGTCGCCCACTGGCTTCAGACAGGTGCCCCGTACAGAACAATAGACGATACCACGCTACATATTACTATCTTTTTACTCTCTTTGGGTCCTGCCATGTTTGGCATAAGTCTCGCAAGTTTGGCAGTGACACGGTCTGCCTTTTCAGCGGCCAAGGCTATGTGTGGGCTCATATTGCAGTTTTGAGCAAAAGTGATGCCAAGGTATCTCAGGCTCCTCTGGCTTGTAATTTGTATGCCGAAAGTGAATTTTTTTAGCTGTTTTCTGTCCGCAAGAATGACCGACTCCGTCTTCTGTGCAGCGAGCTGTAGCTTCCTTTTACCTAGCCACCCGACTATCCTGCTCGCTGCTCATTCGGCATCATCGACTATATCTTTGACATACATTCCTGCAACGACCATACTCACGTCGCAGTATGCCTTTGTAGCTTACATTTCATAGGGTCGGACCTTTTACTGAGCCCTCCAATGAGAATGCGTCGGTTTTCGTGATGTCAACGCTTGTACCTTAATGGCCGCGTTAACCGTAGACCTACCCTTCTTAAACCCAAATTGGAAGTCTGACAGGCCCGCTTTTTCCTCCAGTTCGATTTAGAGCTGTCTATTCGTGATTTGTTCAAATAGTTTGCTCATCGAGTTCAGGATGCACAGAAGCATGTAGGCTCTTTACTCTCCGGGCTTGGCTGGCTTTTCGATAAGGGTAAGCCTGGCGGTTTTCCACTTTTCTGGGAAGGTGCCTTTGCTAACAAGCGAGATCAAGGTGCCAAGAAGCGACTCGGGTCTCTTTTCAGCCATCGCCTTGATGACCTCTGGTAGGATGCCGTCCGGGCCTGAGGCTTTGCCTGTTTTTATTTTGTTTCCCGCTTCCACAATCTCTTTTACCGTAATTAGGGGGACATCTCCCGGTTGGAGTTTGATACCCGGCCATACCTGCCTTGAGTGCTCGGGAAACAGGTCCTTTGCAATCTGTAACTGGGCGTCGTCGGGCAGTTGTATTGGTGAACGCAGTCCTAACTTTCCGGTGACAATTTTATAGCCAATGCCCCACGGATCTGTGTCCACTTCCTGGCACAGGGCATCCCAGAATTTCTTTTTGGCTGTCGCTATTGCACCCTTGAGTTGTTTTCTCAGCTGTTTATAGGACGCTGTCAGCTGATTGTCACGCACAGTGTTGCTGTTTTCTCTTTTGTGCGCACGCGTGAGCAATCTCTTTGCACTTACACACTTGATCCTGAAGTCAGCAATTTTAGAAGTCCACTAATACACCGGTCTCCGGCGGCTGTCTTTTTCTTTCTTGATAAGTTCAGTGTTGCATGCGTTTGTAATAGCCTTTATTAGCTTGGGCACTTAGTGTTTATATCCTTTCCGCTTCGTCGCTTGGTATATAAAATCGGCCAGCTTTTCAGCCTTTTCATTCTTATAGTACCAACCCACCTTTTGATTCTCAGGCTTGCTAGGCGTTGGGAGTGTTGCTCGTATACAGATGTTAATGGTGTTGTACAAGCTGAGGTTTACCTCCCCACTTACCTCCCACTGGCATACGTGTTTTGCTATGCTGTTCGAGCAAAGCGTTACATTGATGTACGACTTGCCACCGGCTCTCTTGAATGTCGGTTTGTTTACTCTATTCAAGATTAACAAGTTGCGTTCTCCCGCCTATTCAGCAAGCAGGCTTCCTTTTTGGTCCTTAGTTGGGGAGCACCAACTGTGTGATTTTGCTTTAAAATCGCCCCCTATTAGCAACCGCTTTGTGTGTTGCTTCAGGTCGCCGCTCAAGTTTGCTAGATTTTGCGCAAAGTCTTCAGGAGTTGTCGTGGGTCTGAAGTAGCACGAGTAGAGTACAAATTCTTTGGCCACCACCCACACGTATTCTTCCCCGCATCCCGTTTTGCTCACCTTAGTGGTTGCGTTTGGAACGTAGATAGCAGCGTCCGTGCCCTTGTCGGCAATCCATCGTGGGCTGGCTTTGGCCAGACTTCGGTTTGGTTTGGAGATCAGGGCAAAGGTGGTATTTTCCTCCTTGCACTTCCCAGTTAGCAGGTCCGAGGCCTTCTTGCCCTTGCCAAGGTTGACTTCTGCTATTCTGTGCACTGTCATTTTGAAGTGGCTAGCTTACCCTTTCTCTTCTTCTCCTGCGCTGTTACGATTTCCCTGTATGCCGGGCAGCGCATTGATTCTGTTTTGTGGTTTGCGTCATTACAGAGGTATCACCTTAGAGGGTTTAGGCATTCCTTTGTCTTGTGTCCAGGTTCACCCCAACGTTCTTCGCAACTAATACCTTCTCAAAGCATTATACCGCCACCTCTAAAACTAACAGTTTCTATGAGCTCCTCAGCTGGCGTATTGTTTTCCAACTCTTTTGTAAACGTGGTTTTGCCCGTCTGGCTTCCACAATTAAATTCTAGTCTCATCCGTGAAGAATACAATTTTTTAATTTTTAATATTCCACTGAATATGTGTTCTAGAAAATTCTAATCGACGAGTTTTGTGATTTTGAAGAAAACGTGGTATTTTTTCCGGACGTCTTGGCTTTAGACCAACTTCTTCTAATCTTTGCCTGACTGTTTTTGAAGTCACATTAAGTTGCCTTACAATTAGAAGATCATTTTTAAGATGCGTCGATGTTAATGTGCGGTTTTGTGTAGAATTGAGTATCAAAAATCGATCATTAATTGCTGTTGTACATCTTATGCGCCCTTGCTCGGGTCTTCTTAAGAAGTTTCCAGTTTCTTGATACTTTTTTAAAATATTTGATACGGTAGATTGACTTCTCCTGAGACGTCGTGCAATTTTACTATAACTTAGTTAATTACACTACAATGACTTAATTCACTTTAATTCTTAAAATATGTAATCAATTGTTTATGATAAAGTTGGCGAGAGGCAATAATAAACGCCATTAATGTCAATTAAACGTCAAAATTATTTTAAAACAAATAAGTAATCACCCTACTAGATGACTAACATCAGCACATAAGTTTACGGCGATAATTTAAAATTATTTTTAAGTAATAGAGATTACAAAAAATATTCGATAATTTTGTCATGATTATAAAATCAGCGAGCGTGATTGTGAACTTAATAATTATTTATAACCATAAGTTTTTATTTTGACAACCAAAATATTTAACTGGCGCGTTATTAAATACGGATTTTTTTTTATGTTGTTAACTTAACAATTGTCCTTAAGTTAACAATTTTAATCATTTTTAACACTTAAAGATTTGCTTTCAGAATAGGCATAAATATCTTGGTAACACAAAGTACAATTAATAAAAAAATTATACCTTGAAGAAAATTGTAAAATAAAATGAAAATTTTGATATGTCTTAAAATATTGTTTATTTATACTAATTTAAAATACGTTTAAATCACTTAAAACATTTAGACATTATTATTTACATATTCATTACGTATTATTTTAGACACAGAATTGGAAAAGATGCTTATGCAATGATACAAGAAAATGGTTAGTTTTATTTATTTTATGAGTATATAATGCAAAGTAAAAGATTATTAAATATTTTAAATTTTGATTTTGTAATCATTACCGACAAATTACTAATTACATGTTTTTTTATGTACTAATAAAAATGTAGTTTTTAAATTACTTTCAACACTAGCAAAAATAAGTTATTAATACTGCAATCAATTTGATATCCTTTTCATAATTTAAATAACACAAATGCTAAAACATTTACGAGTATTATTGATTAATTAATTGATCAATTAATAGTTTTGTGCATATTTACAATCTCACTGCATGTGTAACTCAGATATCTATAAAAACTTGTCAGTGGGCAGAACAAAACAGCAAAAGATGATTCATCGTTTATTTAACGGTTAATAAAAAATAAGAACAAGACATATTACAGAAACATCAACTACAACACATACATTATTCTTTCTATTAATGATTTAAAGAATATTATATTGTTTTTGTAAATGTCAACCAAATGTCGTTCTTAATAGTTTAATATACACAAAATATTGAAAAATGTATGATGAGAGAAATAAGTAGCCAACTTTTTATAATTGTAATTATAATATTGATTTTTTTTATGTAGGTTATAATAAAAAATTTATACGTGAACAAGTATATAAATGTTAATGTCCTATTTATATTTAAGTCGTATATATCACGAATTAATAATTCATATTTATTGTGCATCAAAAAACATAAATTGCAACAAAGCTTTTTCTAATAGAATAAGTAAATTTTGATATTTGGTCTGCTTAAGATTTAAATATTGCTAACAGAAAATATTAACGCTAAACAAATGGATATACGTAATACCTAAAATGAAATTGTCATTTTTATTCTTTATAGTCAATACCCAACCTTGTTTAAGCAGGCTTAATGATTAAAGTTTCTGTATTTGTTTGTTACTTAAATTATGATGCTACAAAGCTGCAACAAATTTATAATTATTTATGTCTGAGTAATCGATCTTGTGACCCTTTGCATTAAAGCCAAGCTTGTTTCTGAAAGTGTGACATTGGTAGTAGCACTTGTTACTTATTAAATGGCACTTGAATGAAGGATTGACTGTTTGAAAATTAATTATATGAGGCTTATTTCTATCTATAACAATGCACCACCAACATTCTCCGCTAGCAATGGTTGTTGAGTTAGATTGATTAGATCTTTTGATGTTGAATAGATAATAGTTTGTAGCTAATTGATACTACTATTTTTTTTTATTCTGGTTTTATTTATAAAAAGTAAAAACACATTTAAAATATAATCATAATTTAGAGATGTTTATGTAACAAAAAATATTTATTTATGTATCAAATGAAAAAAAATGAAAAAAGCGGAAGGATTGCTATAAATCATTGCGTCATTCTGTTATTTTATTCTTATAATTTTATGTGTTTAATTATTAAGTTTTGTCTAACGTACGGTAATTATATTTGTGATAGTTTATAGTAAAGTTTGTTTAATAAAATTTAACCTAAATTTATAGCCATCGTCAGCACATTCTTATTTGCGCAGCTTGTAGAAATATTCTTACAAGTGACAATGCTTGTGTTCTTTTAATTTTTGATTATATATTTTAATTTTAACTTAAACATTTTTTTTGTTTTTTTTTTGTTACCCAACCATGGTCTGCTTTTGCTTGTTTGTTAGATACCAGTTGAAACGTCGTACCGCTGTGAATTGTGTATCATTGCATTATCCAGCTGCACTCAAAGCATTGCACGTAACATTAGTGCTAATCATGTAAGTGTTGAATTTGAAAGAACATCAGCTTCATTCTTATCATCTGCAAAAAGTTCAAGCCTTAAGTCCAATCGATTTTCCACCACGTATTAACTTTTTTTGTTGGTTTGTAAATTGCTGTCGTTTACAGCCTCAATTTCCATGGTATGTTCTTTTTACCGATAAAGCAACATTTAACATAAAATGCAATCTTAATTTTTGAAACAACCGTATTTAGGCCGACAAAAACCCGCATACTATTCGACAATTCAAATTCTAACACAAGTTACGAACCAACGTTTGGGCTGGCGTTTTTGACGGTTGTTTGATTGGACTATACTTTCTTCTACCTCGTCTCACCGGTCCCGTTTACAACATTTTTTTAGAAGAAATTTTGCCAAAATTGTTGGAGGAATTACTAATAGGGGTTTGCCGACAAATGTAGTTGCAACATGACTGTGCGCCGGCACATTTTTTGCTTGCTGTACGGGACTACCTCAACGAACAGCTTGGGGGGATAGATAGATTGGGCGAGAGGGGCTAGTAACGTGGCCGCCACGATCCCCGGATCTAACGCTCTTAGATTTTTTTTTGTGGTGTTACATGAAAAGTCTGGTATACAAGACGCCAGTCAAATCTAAAGAACATTAGTTAGTGCGTATTATGGCAGCTGCGCAGGAAATTTAAAAAACGCCTGTAAATTTTGAGAGGGTTTATGAAAATATGCTGCAAATGTGCAATGTTTGCATCGAAGTTGGTGGTAGACAAATTAAGCAATTATTGTGATCAGTTTAGATATCTCAAGTTTCAAAAAATGTTTCCTAAGTTTTTTTTTTTAATAGCTCGGTTAGGTTAAGTTAGGTTAGGTTAGGTTTAGCCTTTTAGTTTTGCATTTCAATTTTTTTTTTAATTTTTCATTTTTAAGCATGATTTTTAACAAAAATAACAAAAAAAATAATAAAAAATTTATGACATGAGTACGGTTAGATATAGATCCAGATATGCTGTTTAAAAAAAATGGCAGTTCAATTGCCTTTAAATTTTATATCCTATTTTTTTTTAATTTAGATTTTTAAAACAGATATTTTGAATTTTGTATAAAAAAACAATAAAGTTTTCGACGTGCAGCTTCTAGGGTGAACATGGTTGTTTATAAGTTTAAAAATAAAATGTGTCTCAAATGAACCCCTACCCACCCTAGAAGTTGGCTACATTCATTCATTCATTATTTTTTATTCTGATTTTATAGTTTTATTTTAATGGTATTCTGGTTTTGAACTTTTTATAAACGACATCATAAAATGAAAAATTGTTTTCTACACTCAGTGGGTTTTTGTTAATAGCCAAACAACATAATAGTACTAAATTGAGTTACATCAGCTAATTGTAAAGCGACAAATTGTCTATAAATTAACGGAGTTGTTGACATTCAATGAATAGTAAAGCATTGTACTATTATTGTAATGTGACATGACTAATGATAGTTATTTCAAAAAAGATATTATCACTAAGTGAAGCATTTTGGCCTACAATTAATCAAGATATGGTATTTACAGTTGTATTTATTTACAATCAATAGTTGCAAATGCTTTGTATTATCAAAAAATCATAACGGCTATTGCAATTTTCATAATTATAATATTCTAAAAACTAGTAATTTTTGCAATACTAAAAGGATACCCAAAATTATGTTAACTAGAAAAATATCTATCACAAACAAGAAAACTGTCGATTTTAAAAGATAGTAAAAGTGTTTGCGCGTATGATATTATTCGAAGGAGCATAATTGTGGAATAATGTAATAAATGTTATATCGACGATTAATGCATAATACTAATTATCTATAGTTTATTTTTTAATGTTAAAACAAATATGGTCATTTTTTGTAATAACAATTTTTAAATTAGTAAAGCTCAAAACTATCGGTTTTGTAATTTATTTACAAAACAATAAACCTATTGATCTGCAATTAAATAATGAATCCAACTATCTTGTTTTTTCAAATTCTTATTTTAATGTAAAAATTTAATTAATAAGTAATAATATTGTTTATATGCAGCTTATGATCAATATTTAAATTGTGCTTGCTTTTAATTGGTTGTATACATTAATCATCAAAAAGTTTTTTTAAAACTTAAACGAGTTTAAAACAAAATAATATACAATTTTTCAACTAGATTATTCTTAGAGGTTTCTTGGGGGATCTTAAGCGTTTATAAATTATTATTTATATTGTTGGATTAGTGGTAAAACTGGTAAAGTGTATTTATGACAAAACAGGGATTATCTTAATAAATAAGATGTGCAATTGAAGTTTTGTGGGAAACGTGTTTGAATCCAATTGTATGTAAAATACAAGAGAAAGAAACAAATCTATAAATAATGTTTTTTTAGCAACATAAATAACGAATATATTGATTTCTAAATTAATGTAATTATTTAATAATTAATTAATTGTGGAAGTATAATAAGCATATTTTTATTATTGTGGCTAGCTAATTGTTATAGTAGCTATATTTAATGATACACTTTTAATAATATATTGTAGACAGAATACATTTAGTAAATAAATACTAAAAAATTTGCTTAGATGATTGATAAATAATAATATTTCATCCTTCACTGCACCTATCCAAACAATAGGCTGCTAATATCTTTTGAGCGTGTTTATGGAGGGTGAGAATTTCAATACATCCAACAGATAACATATTCTATGTAATCTATTAAACATGGTTGGAAAATTTATAAACGCTAACATGAAAATACGTTGGTTACATAGCTTACTAAATACTATTAAGATAACGTGTCTAGTATGTGATGACTATTAACATATATTTACCACCTGTGAATTTGTGTGTGAATTAATTGTTGCCAAATTTAAAAAAAAATTATGTTATTGTGTTAGTTGCTTGCTGTGTGGTAAGAGTATCAATAAGAATAGTAAAAAAGTTTTAGGAAAATGTAAGGTTGCATATACAAACAAAATAAATAGGTAGGTTTTGGCATCTATACAATAGTATAATTAGTATAAGAACATTATCGGGGCAGAATTTTTTTCTGTAAGCATATTTTGACTACTGCCCTTAGTTTTTAATATTTATTTATTTTATTGATACAAAATTCAACTATTAAATATCTTTATATTGATTAATCATTTTACACATGCAATAGTATACGGGTAATTTTATTTCTTTTTGACTAATTTGAAAAAGTTGACTTCTTGGATTTTGCTCAAATTTTTAGGGACCAAAATATCTATGAAAAAAAAAAAGATTTTCTGTGCGTGCAATCTGCAATGGAAGTGATTTTGTATATGCACAGCATACTGAATTAATTACAAAATGTATACAATTTTATAACTTAATTTAATTGGTAATTACACTACAAAAATTAATTCAGTTTATAATAAAGTTTACAAATAAAAATCTAAATGCACTACGTAAATGGCTAATGTTTTTAAATGCTTTACAATTGTTGCCTATGTTTGTATCGTTACTCGTAAAAAAATTGATGACGTTTAATTTTTTTTAAAGAATTTTGTTTTTTTTAATTACTGTACCGCAAAAACCACTGCTTGTACAAAGTTTAGCCAAGATAGTAAAACGTCAGCAATACGTGTAATAATGTTTAAGTTGGTAGGTACGTTTAGAAGATATTAATATGTTTATCAACGCATTAATGGTCTTAACTTCGGATTTAATTAACCAATTATTGTTTGGAACATTTTAATAGTTACTTTACAATGATAGTAGCATACAATGCATGTTTTAAATGTTTAAAAAAACTAAAATAATAAAATTTAAGATTTTTTTAATTTATTTTTTGTATTACCAAGTCACTAACAAAATGGCTGTTGTAATATAGTTTGCATCACTTTATAAAGGCAAGTCAGGTATCTAGTATATCCATGATATTTACACATATAGATATTTTTAGTGTTGTCTGAAACCATATGGTTTTTTTTTTAGAAAACGCTGATTTTGACAAATTTTGACCATTAAACACAACTTGAAAATGCCAAATATTCTATTTTTTATATAAATAGTCTATTTTCTTGTGGTCTGAAGAGTATTTACTGAAATTTTGACTAAAATAGACATAGTGTGACAACGCTTTTTTGGAACCTAAAAATTACAACTTTTGAAGATCGCGAAAACATGTACAACTTCCTGCATCAAAATAATGGTGTTTTCGTATTGATTCTATAAGTCTTGTGAGATCACTTTAAAGAAAAATTAAACACCATGAAATCTAGACCTTGTGGATAACATTTTGTTAAGATTTGACAAAGTTAGAACTGTTGCTAAATTTACGGTTTTTTTTTCTTGTAATAATGTTGAAGTTTAGTATATCCAAATGACTGCCTTAGAAAGAATAAATTGAGCTATTGTAGATCATCTTATCTTTTTCTAAAGGCTCAAAAATTGAAATACAAAATAAGTTAAAAAAGGCGTTTTATTATGAAAGTTCTTACTTTTATATGTGTGTCATTTTGAACAGATGATATTCTAAGCTCTACAATTTTGGGAATCTCATTTTTTAATTCATATTTTTGTCACTCAAAATTTGAGCAAAATTTAAGAGGTCGACTTATTCAAATTCATCCGAAAATTTGGAATTGCTTATATACATAAATAAATGACCATGTATGAGTTAAGTGCTTAATCTACTGAAAATGCTTTCTTTTACATTAATCTTGCCATTTCTGAGTAGTAGGCAGTTAAAATTTTTACAAAATTGAGGTTTTTGAGATTTTTAACATTTTATTATCATTTGTAATTTCTCAGGATTGCATTTTTAGAAAAAAATATAAGAGACTTTTTCTTAAAAATTGTTCAAAGAATAAGTTTTTATAGCCAATTTTCTGTATAGCACGTTTTTATCTATCTTAAAAAAAAACTGTTATATAAAGTTTGCAAACTTTTTAGAATTTAAAGAAAAAAAATCTATCTGTAAAAATTATTTTTTAGACACTTATGAAGAAAAAAATTTGTTATAATTTTTCCTAAAAATGCAATCCTGAGAAGTAACAAAAAATGTAAATTTGAAGTTTAAGCCTTTTTAATTTTTAGTATTTCTGTGGATAAATTGTAAGATATCTCGGAGGTAGCACACGGCATTTCCTAAAATTTTCAAGTTTTTTTTGCACATATAAAAGCACGTTTTTATACATATTTAAAAACTGTCTTTTAAAGATCTGCAACATTTTCAAAATTCAAGGAAACAATTTTTTGGCTATGAAAACTTATTCTTTAAATAATTAAAAAACAGTTTTTTTTTATAATTTTTCACTAAAAATGCAATCCTGAGAAGTTATAAACAATCAAAAAATGTAAAAAAACTCAAAAACCTCAATTTTTCAAATTTTGATTGCTCACTATTTGGAAATGGCTCACTGAAAAAATCTGAAAAAAATTACATAAACAGGATTTGTGTAGAGGATGGCATTTTAGTAGTTTGAGCAAAAACAAATTTTTATTCCGTTCACTTGACACATACATGGCTATATATTAGGATGGGCCTTAATTTTTTTTTGCAAATTTTGATGCGCGTTGCGAAAATTATGTTTGAATACCAAAAAAAATAACATTGTTAAAATTTAGTGCCAATAGGTTGAGTCTAAATGGTGCCAAGTGCAAAAACTACTTAAGACAAGTAAAATATATATATATACAATGCTAAAAAAAAACGAGTCAAATAATATCAAAGAAAAAAATGTTATTTTTCAAGTGATAATTTTCTAAACGCGTAATCTTTGAGATTTCAAGTGGCAAGATTGACAGTACTAATTTATGTTGTAAATTTTGTTCAAAAAAATATTGCAGATTGATTTTTTTTCAAAATATTAAATACATTTTTAATCATTTTTTAAGGTTATTTGACATATCTTTTTTTTACGCATTATATGATCTTCTAGCTGGTGACATTCAAATTTAGAAACCTAAATTGTACTATAAAATTACATCATATAATTAAAAAAGCTTATTTCAGAAGCTTCTCTGTTCCTTGAACCGATTTTACTTCTTGTTTGATAGTTTTTGCCCATTTAGACTTAATGAATTGACACTAAATTTTGAAAATGTTATTTTTTTAGTATTTATACATATGTTTGCCTTTTTATTTGGCAACCTTTAGGTAAAAAAACTATTGTAACAAGGGGCACAACAAACAAAACAATATTATTTCTCAAAATGGTCACCATGAGCCTTTATGCAAGCTTGACAATGCACTAAAAAAAATGAAAAACTGCTTCAAAATCTGTTGTGTTTTGAATGTACAATGCAGCATTTGCAATTTTTTCTTGTAGCTGCCGTTGTTTATTGGCTCCGCATAAACTAATTGTTTTTATGTGTCCTCACATAGATTTTAGTTTACTGCACCTTTTTAATAATTTACCAATTATTAAAATTATCATTGAGCTATTGAACTACATATTGACCAACAAGGGGCGGTGTTCTATCGTGCTGGTATCACATAATGTTACGTAAAGCAAGAGGTATATTGTTTTTCAGCAAATTTTAAATCTGATTTTTTATAAATTTTGATAATAAAAACCACACACCATGTTTTTATTGAAAATCTTTGTTGGTATAGTGTACTAAAAGATATATCAGTTTTATTACTTTGACTTATTGGATTAGCTCATTAGTTGTCTTCTTGGGGGTCCATTAAATGAGTACTTACCAATCTCTCATCTTTTATACCTGTACTAAGAGGGTAAAACATTTTTTTCAAAAGAAAACAAAACATAGCGGTTTACAGAAAATGTAAGAATAATTTTAATATAACATTTTAATAGCACGTTCCGTACAGGTATAAAAGATGGGAAATTGTTAAGTACTCATTTAATGGAACCACAAGGAGACTACTAATGAGTTAATCCGATAAGTCAAAGTAATAAAGATTTTACTAACAAAACCAAAGAAAACGATTTTGACAAGCATCAAAAACTTGCATCAACGCACACTTATTTAACTAATGTTTTTTTTTGCTAATTTTTTTTATTAAATAGTTTGTTTTTTTTATTATATCGGAAACGAAGCAAGATAGACAAAAAGGTCATTTAGATTTGTTGTTTAAAATTAAAAATGATTCATTTTTTGTCTTCAGGAAACACCCTGTATATATATATATATATATGTAAATTCAAATAAATTCTGATTAGTGTTTGGTATATTTGTAAATTTTGAAAAACGGATAAAATTTTAATTTCTAAAAAATATACTATGTGTTAGATATCATATATTAAAAAAACATCTATTCTAGATCTTAAAATCAAAACTATTTCAGATATCGTAAATCCTAAACTAACATAAATATTTATTTCCATTACTTCGGATTACTGAAATGCTCACAACGAATGATAAATATTGTGCAAAATAATATCCGTATATTTATTTCATATAGAATAGACAAAATGTGGAGACATTGCTCAATAAAATAGCAGTGACTTTAAGAGTTATTGCCTTTTATTTTCTTATTCTATTTCTATTTATAAATTTCTATTTATGTAAATACAATACATACATTTGACGGTATCAAAGAAGTTATAATTTACATATATTTATGTTATGCAATCAGTATATGTGTGTGTCAGAATTTATACTTAAGATGAAATACTAGAATAATTTTACAAACTAATATTCTTTATAATTATATTTTTTGTTATTCTTAAATAGATAATATAATAATATCGATATTTTATTAAAATCAAGAATCTTTGTAGCTAGTGTACTACAAAGTAATAACCAAGACACCAACATTATTTCCTATTCTGCACATGTGAGCAGCATATTATTTTTTTAATCAACATCACGTATATTTCACACTATCTTCTCTATTTCAATTTTAAGTATCATTGTTTTCTACACCGCCGATGATATTGTTTTGTTCTCATTGTTTGTTTCTAAAATTTTTTTATATGTTTTTAATATGCATATAGATGTGAATTTTCACAGGAATTCACACTGTTTTAATATTACTGAAAGTCGAGAAGGTCAAGGCTACACGCAGTCATTAGATGCATTATTTAGCAGTACAAGTATGAGGAATATTTGACTATTTAATATTTTTAATACATTAGATTTTTTTGTCACACCCCCTACATACATTTTGGCACAAAGCTACTATTTGTTAGTTGTAAACAAGAGAAAGACGCGCCAGCTTATTTTGTTAGAAACATATATTAAATGTTTGATATGATATATCTTTTGTATTGTATCAGTTAAATTTCACTAAACTTTTAATTGCAGTTGAAAAAATTGGGACATAATATATTATAGTTGAAAATAATTTAATAACAACAAATTAATTTATCTTGGACTTACAATTATTATAAATAAATTTTAATTTTTACCTTATTTAATAGCCGGACAATAAATGTTAAAGTTAAAATAATGTATTCTTTTATTGGTTGTAGAATGAAATTGAATTAATTATTAATTATTTTTAATTTTATTATTATTTATAAAAAATATAAATGAATTCCTCATTACCTCCCTCAAACATACAGCTATAACTTGTATAAAACCGATACAATTATCGTCTTTGAACTCAAATCATTCCGAGAATATCCAGCAAGTACCTGATCGATGTATCCGCATCGCTTACGCATCGTTAAAATGGTATTTTAGAAGATTTGTTGTTACGAATTGTAAGTTTTTACAACTTAATTTGCCTTGTTTGTAGGCTAGATGCATATATTCAATTAATAATAAGTGACTTTGTTTTCAAAATGTTATTAATATTAAACTTGTTTATTTCTAAATATAATTTTATTATGTTGGATGGTTTTTTATTTTATTTGCAGTAATTACGCATTGTTAATATGACGCATAAGTTGTACTAAATTGCCGAATTTGCCCAGTGGCCGACATTTATACTCACAACACGCTCTAGAATTTGCTCAGAAGTCAGAACGCGTTATATTATTATTTTCTATTAAAAAAAAATATTTATTTTTATTTAATAAAATCAAAAAACAAACAAATACATATTTTTCATGTTAAGATAATTTGCAAGATAACTCGTGTCTCATCTTGCCGACGTTTTTCTGTGCACGCTGCAACATAGCGGCTTTTAGTTTTTGTGAGCGTTATATTTCCACAGTTAATAAAATGGTTTAATATGTTGTTCCAAGTACATATTCAAAAATATAATTTTTTTATTTAATATTAAAAATTATCATAAAATAAATGTTTCATTTTAATACAATTAAATCAAAACTTAGAAGTGAACCCGTCGCGGATGGTACTGGTTTATTGCATAAAGTTTAATATTCAATATTTTTTACGTTAATAACATTGTATCAATAATGCAATGCATTTATATATGTTTGCTTTTGTAGTTAAATTGTGTAGTGGTATTGACAAAGTTTAATCACAATGCATTTTTACAAAAAGAATTTCAGTTAATATAGATTTAATGAAATTCGTAAATATGGTCATTTGATTAATTCAAAAGCTCTTATTGAGTATATCGAAACAAAATATGTATAACGAATGTTATACTTTATTTCTGTATTTATGTGAAGTTTTTGCATAACATTTTAATTCAAATTAATATCTGTTTACTGAAACTCATAAGTTAGAAATCTATTATCTGAAAGATTGCAGATCAAAATCACATTTATTTTTAAAAGCATTTATAAATTTGGTAATATTATCGCAAATCAGTATAGGTTTGATACTTTGTTATATTGATTATATAAAGTAATAATTTACAGACTTGTAACATAACATTAAATTTGCACTTCTGCAATTATTATTATTGTTTATTGTAGAGCACCAACTAATTGATCTATAATTTCCTTTAAACACTAAATTATTAACATACTGCACAAAATATTGATAGCATTATATATTCAATATGCCTCGGGTGAATAGACCACTATGACACAGTTACGTTGCGGATATAGTGATCGATAAATTAAAATACGTAAAGAATAATATTGCGGCAAATAAAAATAGAACAACATTAAAACGTTGTAGCTTTTTAATTGTAATTATATAATTTAACGATTTTTCATTTTTACTGCATATTTCATCTCAAAACATAAAACAATAGAAATCTTCTCTGGGTTATTAAGTTAATTCTTAAATTACCATATCTATTATATCAGAATCGTAAATAATCACCTGTAAAATGGTGTGCGCTATATTTATAAGCGGAATAACTTTGTTCCGTACACTTTCTTATCGCATTGGATTAATAGAGAAGATTAATCACGTTGCGTGCTATTTTATTTTTTATTTTCATTTCATTTTCGATGTTCACTTGTGTTATTTTGAAACAACAACAAAAATATAATTAAAACGGCGTGACGCCTTTACAAATTTAATCGCGTGTAGGTGTGTAGCACAATGAATGTGGGTTAATTTTAGTTTTCAGTTAAATTTAAATAAAAATTGTAAATGTTTATATATTATACTGCTGTTTTACAAACATAATAATATATGAGAAAAACTAGAATGTAATTTAATTAATTTATAATATATATATAATAAAACTCATCAATTTTTATTAATTTTTTTAACAAGCTTGAAATAATTTTATTTTTCTACTGTTCTTGAAATTTTTTTTATTTTTTATTTGACTTTCTGGTCTTTTAATGTTTAATACTTTGTTTTTAAAACACACCTCTAAAGGTTTTTACCTGACCTAACAAAGACCGTGCTCAGTTCTGCCCGTCAGCTACATAAAACATATTTTTTCTACGACCCATTATAAAAAGAAATTTTTCATCACCGAAGCAAAAAAAAATGGTTTCTGGCAGTAGTGAGAGAAAATTCCGTAACGTTAACTTTTGTCTCCAGAGACAAAAGTTATTTATTAATGTTCACCTACGTCTAGTTGATTCAAAAAGTGATTTAGATCTTTCCAATACTCTACCGGCAATATTTAGTAAATCAAGTTAGTTGCTAGTAAAATTGAAAAAAAAGTGTGAAGAAACTTATTCAAATTTAAGAAATGTAATTCATATTTGGAAACTGTGCTGCTTGGATTCTTTGCAAATTTGTCGAAAAATTTTAAACCGTTGATTTTATGGTTCATATATTCTATGTTAAAAATAACATTATCAATCAAAAATTACATTAATATCAGTAAATATCTTAAGCTACGTTTTTCCCAGAAACAAAAATGTAATGGTTTTAAAAGTAAAAAGTCTAAAACTTTTTCTGCTCAAGATATAAACACGTTTTTAACAAATGCACTCTACACAAAGTATTTAATTACTTAAGTAAAGTAATCACGTATTGTTTTGTCACATTTTGGAATGCCTGGAGCGTGATAGATGAAGACAAAAGTATTACGTTTGTTTTATACTTCTAGAAACTTTTATGAAATTTCTTAAAAAAATCTAAAGCTTTGTCTACTAAATATAGATCAAAGTAATTTAAATTTTTTTATTATTTATCAGAATGGAAAGTGTAGTAGGCAACTTGTTGCAATTATCAAATTTGGCAAACTTTCTATAGAAATAGCTTAGTATTCAAGTTTGCCTTTGTTTTAATTCTGTTACGATGCTAGTAAATGCAAGAAGTGACCTGCTTTAACTAAAACGGCACGGCGGTTAAAAGTGTAGTAATGTTGGGGAGGGATATGTTGATGAATTAAGTAGCAATAAAAATCAAATGTACAACAAAATTTTACAATCTATACAAAATGTTAGTTGTAGGCATATGTCCTATAGGAATGAATTGTTTAATTTTACATATTTTAGTGAACATTAAAAAACACGATAAAACATAAAAGTATATTTCAATATTAATTATTAATATTTACAAAATAAATTTGTTTTTGATGTTATATCAACAAATAATATAATGTTAAGATTTAATAATAAATAATTATTAAATAGCACTTGTTTGTATCACAAAATTGAATATTTATTTATACTAAATAATATTTGTTAATTTTATTAAATAGCATGTGACAAAATTTGAAAGATTAAGTGTGTAAAAATGTGTTTTCAAACACGTGTTTAATACTTAGCCTCTGTATGCGCGTTCTTGCCTACAACTAACGTTTTGTTGCTCGTTGGTGGATTGTAATCTTTATAATCTATTAATAATACCGATAATCTTTTTCTGTTGCAACAATATTTCAGGTGGTGTGTGCTGTTGAATAACATTTGAGTTTTGTCAGTATTTAATTTAGTTTAGTACAATTTCATTAAGCATTTTATTAGGAGATTTACTGATAATCAAACACTGATGTCGTACGCGTGGGTCTAGGACACTTCGGCGCCGCCATTTCGGCGCGGCCGTTTCGGCGCGGCCAATTCGGCGCCGGCCGTTTGGGCGCTGGCCGATTCGGCGCCGGCCGTTTCGGCGCAAAAACTTTTCAAATATAACATAGTATATACATATATATTATAATCATAAAAATTTATTTGATATTTTTTACTATTTTATATTTTTACTTCTTTTAGTTATTTATTTTAATAGACTATTATCCTTTATATTTTTCAAGTAATTATCTATTATTAAAAAGTGATAATTAATTACCCATAAATTATTTGCGGGCCAAAATTATGTTTATTATAATATATATTGTATATTTGACAATTTAAATATGTACGTACATATATTTTGATTTTTATGTATAATTTTTGTTTGACATGTTCTGTAATTTAAATGTATATTATATTTTATTTATCATACATTATTTGTTATGTCTCATAAAACAAATCAATTTTTATTATAATGTGTATATATATTTTTGTTTTATTTGAAAAGTTCTGGCGCCGAAACGGCCGGCGCCGAAATGGCCAGCGCCGAGGTGTCCTCGCGCCGAATCGGCCGCGCCGAATTGGCCGCGCCGAAACGGCGGCGCCGAAGTGTCCCATTCCGCGTACGCGTATATCTTTTAAGGATATTTTAGATAATCCGTTATGTCATTAATATAAACTAAAAAGAGCAAGGGACCCAAACTTGACCTTTGAGGCACACCTATGTTAATAATTATAGATAAGATAAGATAAGATAAGAAATTTATTGATTCAGCACATTGTTTTTACAATATTAAACAGGTCAAAATATATGTACACTAAAAGTTAAACATAAATATTACAAACTATGATAAAACAAACATAGATATTACAACTTATAATATATACAAACAGATTAAAAATAACAAACAAAACAGTCAAAAAAATAAAGTAAAGAAACACTATTGATGATCTTAAGTTAGGTTAGTTAAGGGAACAGTTCATAAAATCATTTGTACTGTAAAATGCGTTTAATGATATAAATGACTTAAGCTTATGTTTAAATTTATCAATTGTCAGTACTGTTATTGAATGTGGTAGTTTATTATAGCACTAGAAATATAATTTTTTCCATCCAAAAATACTTCTACAAATTGTGTATTGTCAGACAGGAATGATTTTAAAATCTGAAGAAAATGTCCGCGTATTTCTAACTTTTATAATTTATAAAATAACCAGGTCAAAAGCTGTTTTTTTATTATTAATATTTTTGTAGATGTTGCCTAAGATGATTTGTACAGCAGTTGTAGTTCGCTTAGCCTCTCTGAACCCATGCTGGAATATATCCTTTTTTAGAAAATATTGCAGTGTAAATATAAACTTTTCAAATTTTTTTGCTAATGAGTTGAATAAAGATATTGGTCTATAGTTAGTTATAGTTAATAATGTTTTCTTTGTCCTCTTTTTTTGAAAATTGGCATAATTTTAGTAAAACGTAATAATGGAGGAAAGCTTGCAAGAAAAAAGTAATAATTAGCCAAATGTGTTATTGGTTCTAATAAATAAGTTTGTCTTATTTTATATATTAGAATAAGTATTTTATTTGTTCACACCGCTGTTGTTGATTTTATAGATGCAATTATTTATTCTGCTTCTTTAATAGTAACTGGATTAAGAAAAATTGAATGTAATACAGTAGTCGATTGTTGCAAATTTAATATAATTATAAAAATAAAGTAACACCAATTTAAAAAAAATAACTAATAAATAAAATGATACATACAGGTGAATACCCACAAACATATTATAAAACCAATATACATCAAAGGAAAAAAATCAAAATTAGAAAATTATGGAAGAATATCACTTATATCAGTTCTTAGCAAAATCACTAAAAAGGCAATATATAACAGACTAATGACACACATATACAAACATAATATTATAATTAAAAGACAATACACATTAAAAAAAAATCAAACAGAATAGGCATAACAACTGATATAATACAACACATATATCAAGAAAGTTGAACGAAAAACAGTATGTTACACCAATATTTGTAGACATGAGGAAAACTTTTGATACCATCGACAAAAGCAAATTGATTAAAAAAATAGAGATATTAGGAATAAGAAACACAAATTTAAAACTGTTAATAACATATATTAAAAGCAGAACACAACAAACGCAAATAAACGAATAATTAACAAAACAAAAATAAACGAAAAAATAAAAATAGAAAAATGCAAACTAATATACAAAATTAAAAATAAATAATTAAAACCAATTTTCAAATAAAAATCAACAAAGAAGTTTACAGACATATGTTTTCTTAACTATTTTGCATAGATTCTACGCTTCAGACGCATTGTCACATAAAATTGGAAAAATTGTAGCCATTTTAAAACGCGTTTTTTAGGTTCCGCTATGTATTACAGCAAAAATATAACATTTTGCATTAAGTTTTTAAATATAATTGAGAAATAGTACATAGTAAATGTGTTTTAGTTGTTTTATAATGAACTATCACATAGTAACGGCTACCACTATTCAATTAAGTTTTTATATATTAGTGAGTTAGCATTTTTGTCACATATTTATTTTTAAATGTTGCACCTATGCCCGTTCTTTAAATAATTGGTTACAATATTTCCTTGTTTTCTCGTTTACTGTTATTGAATTATATATTGTTGTTCCAATATTGCCACTTTCTTGTTATATATTTATAGAGCTTGAATTTAGGTGCTTTTGTTGCGTACATATTCCCGGAAAGGTAATTCTTAAAACTAACGATACTATAGAATTCTTTGCAAATAATGATGTTTTGTTACTGTATTTCCAATTATTTATACAGCTGGATGGATGTTTTATTGAATATTGATAAAGTTGTTTATATGAAACTAAACCCAATTTATAACGATGTTTATTTGAAACCTTATCCTGTAAAGTCTTATATTTTATTATGATTATATATTAATTATTATTGGTGAATGGAATTATAAAAATTTAAATTATAAATCATATTAGATATTGCAAACAATGATATGTAAACAAAAGGAACAACATTAAAACAAAGTCGTCGTTTTAGAAAGTCTCGCGAGTCGGAGATTGAATAATTTTCATACGCGCTTTCAATTCAATTTGAAAAGTTTTCATTATCCTACCATCGACCGAAACGAAAAGTAACTGCAATTTTAGTTCTCTAACGAGTTTGCCTCGGTTTTCATTATATACACAAATTGTTATGTAAATTTCTAAGAAAGATATACCTAAGGTGATTTAATTAAATAACCTGGATTGAATTACTGTGATTTATTTTTCTTCCACATTTCTCCAATAAATTTATGAAATTGAAGAATTAAGTTACTGTATTTAAAAAAAAGAACCAAATTATTGTAAAGAACATATTCTCATTTATAAGATTACATTCGACTAAAAAGCATAGCTTTAAAAAGACTTGACTTGCACGCTGAAATGAGCAAAAAATGTGCTCGGAAATCTTGATTAGTTTTTATTATATTCAATTAAAATTTGAATAAATGATAAATTAATATACAGTTTGAATATATTAATAATAAATTAAAAAACTCACATAGAGTAAAAAAATATATGTTTTTGCATGCAGTGGGCAAATTTCCCGACCGTATTTTGGATTGGAAAGTGATACTTTGGCGCCCTAGGGCCGTAGAATCTTTTGACGCCCGCTGAGGGTTAAACTTTTAAAACATAGATAGAGTTGGTTTAAAAATTAATATGTTTATTGAATATAACACTTGATTTTAATTATACCAAAATAACAGTTATTTAAAAAAATTAATTAATTATTACATGATATAGTAATGATGTTTTTAAATGTTTGTTTGTTTGTTTGACTGAACTTTGCTATTTTCATGAAATAAATACAAAGAAATAAAGACGCTATTATTATTATTATTATATTATTATATACTATAGATGTTTTCTATTTGAGCGCTTCATGCACTCGGTGCATTTTTGCATATTTAAATATTGCGTGCAAGAGCGCACATAGCAAACGCCCTAAAAAATATTTGGCGTTTGTGGGACATTCTCTACTTTGAAAAACACATCGAAATGTAAGACGCGTTTGACAAATAAATTCAAAAATTACTGAATTGGTGCCACTAATTGGAGATTAAAAATCTCGAATTGATCCTAGATTCATAAATCCGAGATTTAATCTCTAATTATTAGTACGGACATTAGTACGAGCATAAGTGCGACTATTTTGTTATAGGAAAAACTGTTAAAAGACATCTAGTGTAGAGTAATTGTATTACAAGACTTTTTGATTACATTATAACAATATTTGACAAAAAACATTAACCTTGAAAAAACATTTACACTTATAAAATTATAATAATAATTATAAGCTATATATGTACATTGCTACAACGTAAGCAAGATATATATTGCTAGCTAACAATATAAACTGTGATTTTAACAAATCTTGCTTGCTAACAAAATGACCTGTTGTTTTAACAAATTTTATTTACTAAAATTGGACTGTCACTTTAACAAAATTAATTTTTATATATATTATTATTATTTTATCTATATTGTTAACAATCAGGATTTGTTAACATAACAGTTCATATTGTTAGCTAGCAAGATCTGTTTAAACGACGGCTCATATTGTAAGCTAGTAATACATATCTTGCTTACATGTTAACAATATGCATAGAGAATAGCCCCGATTATTACTTTACCAAACAAACAAAAAACAGTCGTAAGCACCACGTTTTGCTCGTACGTACAAACAGCGGCATATACTTTACAAATTTTTAAATAAATTCTGCAAGATTATACCTTCTTTTTTGTTTTTTGATTAGGTATCCAAGTAACTAAGAATACTAATAATCTTTCTGGATAGATGATTTAACTTTAGGAACTCAATTATAGTTTAAAAATCTTTAAAAATTATTAACATATAAAAGTTAAGAATTAATAAAGATAATTAATATTTTGCATAAGTTGTTACTTCTATGATATATAACAATATTCTTATTTAATATATTACTCTAAAAATATTTTAATGACTCCAAGAGCAAGAGAAAAAAATGAAGACGCTGTATTATTGTATTTGAAATTCTGCAAACATCGCTTACTAATCCACAACGGTTAGTGATTGTTTGATATTTAAAATTGAATATATTTAATTAAATTTTATTGTTAAACTGTCCGCAGGGATGGCGCTAGGCGGTAAGCGAGGTAAGCGCCGCTTCGGGGCGCAATACGTAATGGGCTAGCCCGCGATAGTTTACATTTGCATTATATTAATGTTTTTTTTTTTTTTTTTTTTTTATACTTATTGCAATTATTGCAAAAACTATGACTAACAAGATATCAGATAACAATTTACTTTGTTACACTAAATTCCTCCAGGTCTCGGGCAACTTCCTGGAGATGTCTTTTAGGTGTAGAGAAGTCTTAGTGCTGTTGTGTTTGTTTCTTGTTTTAAAGACTTCCAGATGCAACTTAAGGTTGGTAAATTGGCATTAAGCCCGACCAAATGACCGCCTAAATTACAATTCTAATGGCGGGACCTGCAAAGCGCGTGTTGTCTACGTAGTGGTAGTAAACGCTCATTTGGCTTGAGAGTGGGGCGTTTGTTAGTGTACAAGTAGTTTCCATTTCTTTTAGCCAGTTCAGGAGTCTTTGTTGTAATTCTGTTTGGTTGCTGTGTTGTGGACGTAATTCATTGCTTCTCATTTAGTCTTAATTTTCAATTGGAATACTTAGTATTTTTTGTACGGATTTGCTTAAGTGATTGTGACTGACTAGTGGTCCGTCTGTCATTTTGTTTTTTCCACTTACACTACTCAACTACTACTACTGTGCGTTAAAGGATAGTCGCGGCGTTTCCGTGTGATAACTCTGCAGCTAGACCTTGATTTCACTCAGCTTCAAGGCAGATATTTCCTAGTTTTGTTAGCATGCTGGCAGGCAAAAGGGCTACTCTGAAGTTTGCTTGCCAATACAACCAGTATGTGCATTGGTGATAGATTTATCTAAAGCTAGATATTATCTGGTTCTTGCTCTGGTTGGTTCATGTCTGTTTGGTGTTGTTGTTATCTTGTCTGGAAAGAGAATTTTTTAAAAACTGCTTGATTTACCCTCTAAAAAAGAATGCCTATAGACTAAACTTTTCCAGAATCATGCTTAGAAGTTTAAGACCGTAAAGCTCATACACCTTCCGTTTGTAAATTGTATTTTAGAAGAAGGATAGTTATGACGCCCTATAGGCTGCGGGGTGGGATTATGGGATAAACCACTTTAGGAAGTAATGACGTTGATTAGTTTCATATAGAAATATTCATATTTGTATGGCTTAACAAATCTGGCTAGATCAGGGTTGGTATAAACCACGAGTTTTCAAAGTATTTTTTGGCCAACTTTACGATGTGTTGGCGCGGTTAGGGAATACCGAGGTTGTTAAACATTTAATTTAGAAGTATCACACACGATTGAGGTGCGTGTTAACTGTTGTCTAGATTAAAGACTCAAAAGTTATTTTTGGTTTGATTTGATGATGGTGCACATCTAGACTTTGTTCTAGAGTAATCTAGAGCAACATGCCGCTGTTTCGCCAAAAAATTGAAATTAGCAAGTTTGTTTAGGATGGACTGTACGTGTAATTTATACGTAAGTCTTTTATCAAAGGTAATACACAGATATTTGACAGCATCGTACCACGGTATAAAAACGTTGTTTAGAAGTTTAACACTTCGTCCGTCAAAACATAAATTATTGGGCGGGGAGAAAATTGTTAGATTCCGTGTGGTCTTGGATTATGTCCAAGAGCTGATCAAGTTTTTATTTTTAAATTAATTTTTTTGATTTGAGAAGGTCAAACGCTATGTAACGCTGTGTTGTCGTCAGTGTCTTCTAATCTTCTAAGAAGTCATTGATTTTATGGAAGACCAACATGCTTCAGATTAGTGTTCTTAGTCATTGTGGAGGAGCATTAAAGTTCTACGCTTTTAGCAAATAACTGCACAAACTGGTAAATTTCTAATGTCTTAAGTGTAACGTAAGTTTAATACATGGCAAAACTGCGAAACGACGACACAATCGCATAGAATGATGCCAGCTATATATGTAATATTCCTTTTTATTTGTAAAATGAATTTAAAAAAGTATATCTTTTTTAGTAATATTTATTTGTAAACACTTTAAAAGACTCCTGTCGCGACATATTTGAAATTTACGGGGGGGGGGGGACGCAATAGAACTTATCGCCGCCCCTGTGTCTGCCCATTTACTATACACTGAGATATCTGACTCCTCGTATTTAAAAAAAAGCGTTGATGCGTAAATGCTGTTTTATTTTAATTAATAAAAGCGGAGATAAAAAAACGTCAAAAGACCATATATACCAAAAAGCTTTATTGCTGACACGTTTTTTACAAAAAATGTATTCATTACAAAATAACAAAATACACAAAAACAAATTCAGCTATAACAAACAAAATTGAACATCAGCGATTTAATTTGAGTTACATTCCAAATTTGGTGTTTTTTGGTGAGTTTTATTTTTTGATATATTTGATGATATAAGTCACTTTACTAGTATTGTCTTATCACTACTATTTATTGACAGTTTGCAAGTTTAGAGCTGTTTCTCTAAAAACAGAAATAGAAATATGTTTCAAAATTACAACAAGTGAATGTCAAAACTGACAAATATGATAATGTGATTTTTTTTACTACTTAAATCAGTTGAACACAGAAATGCAAAGTCAAAGTAGTAGACATAAACAAGACAAGCTAAACTTTGCTATTTTTAGAATTTTATTAAAATAATTACACGTTTGAAAAGTTAATAGCCGGATTTTGGTACTTTTTGACAGTTGTTTAAAATTTCAAAGCAGGATTTTGTTGTTTTGATATTTTATAAACAAAATTTTGCAGTTTTTATTTGTTTTTGGCTACATTTTTACTTTTTTAATGTTTTATTATTTTATTACCGGATTTTACTATTTTGACTTTTTTATAAATACAGTTTTGCATTTTTAACAGTTTATGACTTAGTATTTTAATGTTTTCTTACAATATTCTTATTTTTAAGACCTTTTAACTGGTTATGGCCAAATTTTGCTTTTTCTTACAATAATTTGATGTTTATATTCGGATGATATTTTTGACATATTGTGAATAAAATTTTGCATTAAACATTTCAAGTTTTATAGCCGGATTTAGTTATTTTTAGTTATTTTTTAACAGAAATTTGCGTTTTTAACAGTTTAAGACTACATTTATGTGCTTTTTGACATTATTTTGATATTTCAACACCACATTTTGCTGTTTTTCACATATTTTGAATAGAATTTTGCACTTTTGACAGTTTATTTATTGTCATGCAAAAATTGGGCCATTTTGGTGTTTCCTGGCAATAAAATATTTTTGATTTTTTATTAACAAAGTTTTGCACTGTTTTTGGCCAAATTTCAGTTTTGAGTAGTTTTTATTTTTGATATTTTATAAAAGAAACTATACACTTTTTTTTTACTCTTTCATGGATGGATTTTGGTTCATTTATAAAATATTTTGATATTTTATTGCTGGATTTTTAACATTTTATAAATAAAATTTTATATTTTTTAACAGTTTTATGGCACTTATTATTTACACTTATTGCAAGATTTGGAGCTTTCTGGCATTATTTTGATGTTTAATGGCTGGATTTTGTTATTTGGGTGAAGCCCAAAAATTTTAGCTAAGTCACTGTTGAGCAAAACGGTAGACAGAACTATTTAGAAAGCTCTAGTGTCATTTTTAACTACTTATTTGTGTAAAGCAAAATTTTCCTGTTTTGCTGTTATAATAAATATGTACAGGAATTGACTTCATGCGGTGTACACTTTTCATAAACTTAACACTTTGTATAAGTCTTTTTTGCTTAAAAATACAACACCAGGATAGTCACTAATTAATGATGTGATGCTGATGATAATTAAAATATTAAAAGTACTAAAACACAAAAAAAAAAAAAATTTATTTTAAATTTTACATTATGGATATAAATTTTATAAATCAGGTAAGTAGATTTATTTTATACCATAAAATTAAACAGTTAGATTTGCGGGTTTTTAAATATATTTGTACTTTGGGTCGCCAGCCAAACAGGATAAGAACTGCTGTACTAGATAAAGTGAATCATTCTGTAGCAACGTTTATCGAGCTAAAGAAAGTCGAGAGATTTAGTTTTTTTTTTATATAGATATCAAGAAATATAATTAGGAAAATTCAAAATTGTTACAGTGAAAACAAAGCTACAGTTGGCTTTTATCTACACGAAAAATAAATGCATATCTAAATTATTATATTAAGAATTTAGTATAGGAATAACTTCTTACAATAATTATTGAAAAATCTATATAATTATGACAACTTTAGACAAAAATTTAATAACATAAATATTTAGTATTGGATTAGTAATAAATAAAAATCTAAACTTTAACCAACACATAGAAAAACTTTATATAAGTAGTGCATATATTATAATAACAATAACAATAATTTAAAATGCAATGTATTTACAAAATATATAAAAAATAATAGATAATTTCACATACAAATACAGACAATAGACATATGTACATATTTAAAAAAGCTTAATTAATAAAATTGTTTACTATAAGCTCTTCTATGTAGCAAAATATTTTTATTAATAGTTTGATTTTGTTTTTTATAATATTTACAATTTAGTAACTTTATATACTTTGAGAGGATATTATGGAAAACAATATTATGATAATTAATAGTGTTCTGGGAATTAACCAACTAAGCGTAAAATAAGCGGAGATTGTTTTTATTGTGTTATAATCATTCATAGATTTGTGTTTTAGGTAATTATCAATGTTATCAAATGAAATACATAAAATAAACTACTATAAAGTAAATTGACAATTACATGAATTGCTCACTTTTGTAGATCAAGTATGGAAGAGTGATCTCAGATTATAAGACCATAGGTTATATAGGATTAAATAAAGGCAAAGTAACCAATTATAGATGTCATAACAATGCACGGCTATTTATTACATAAAACACGAGATATAATAAGCAGTATAAAACTGGAAATAAGTATTATTATTTTATTTTATAATTGTTTCACACTTTTCAAAATAAATTTGGTTTATTTTATTTTATTTTTTGAATTAACTAGTCATAAAATGAATGCCAGAAACTACAAGCAAATTGAGTTATATTGTTCTAATAAAGTAGTATATTATTTTTAATAAACTCGGAGTTATATCTCTTTAAAATTTACAGAATTTTTTTTTTTATTAATTGCTTTAATTTTTAATATTTTGTAATATTTTTTTGTTTACATTAGTTTATTTCTTATTTGCACAAACTGTTCAAGTTTGAATTAAAAAAATCTTCAAGAAGATAGTTTTTTTTAATTCTTTAGATGTTTAACCTTCTGGAACTTTTTAATTTTTAGGTAAATCTATTTTTTTGTTATTTTTTTTTTTGTGGAAAATTTAATTTAAAAACTTTTCTGTATATTAGTTCTGTATTTAAAATTTTATAGGCTTTTTCTACTTTATTGCAAATGGAATAATCTATATCGTCTATGGAAACACTAGATGATTGCCATTCTTTATGACGTATTAATGACGTCAAGTTGTGTCATGAATTCACCAATAACGTTGCCAAGATTTTGCAAAAATTATGTCTAGTAGATTCTATAGGGTTTTGGCTAACAATTTGCGTAATGCAACTTCCTTAGCGATAACATAAAAGTAAAGTTTTTTTGCTCATGTCCATAACTCTAAAGTCACAAACAACAGCCTCTTGTTTGATAGTTTGTTAAAATGTCACTATGATAGATGAAATACATATTTTACTGTATTTTTGAATGTTTTTTAATTGCATAAACAGTTATGTATGGTACACAGATTTTCTGCATAGCATTTTTTGTTCAACAAAACATTAATTTTTTTTTTGCAAAATGTCCATTTTTGTAAAATACGATTTTTGCGGCCAGTACCAATAGCAATAATGATAATTATTCAAAGATTTATTATTGTGACAAGTTTGCGATTTTTAAGTTAATAAAAATTACCCTTTAAAAGAATATTGCTAATGGAAATGATTACTTTGTTAAAATTGTTACCTTTAATAGTAAAAAAACTAATAGTTTGTAATTCTATTTGTAAAACAATTTGTAATAATATAATTTACATTATGCATTTAACGGCTGGATTCTCAATTGATCCGACTCGGTCTCACGAATAATATTTTGGTTTAGTTTAAATATTATTTCTGCTCTGGTGGTGCATAAATAAAGTAATGATAATCGTTGAAAATAAATTGTCCAGAAAAATTATTGTTTGGGAATGTGTTACCGATACAGTATCAAAGGTTAACTTATGCTAAGTTAACAATAATTATTTAGATTTAATTAGTTTTTAACACATTTAATTTTTTTACAACATAGAAAATAGTTTTATAATTTTATAATGTTGCATATAAATAATGATTTAAAGTTTTTATGATGATGATGATATAATGGATTTTAAAATAATTCAGTGTTTGTGAATCATTAATAGTTTGATTTTATTTTATTTCCAATTTGTATATGTGATTTTCAATATAAGCTTTTGTCAAATTCTTACAGTACTAGTAATACACATTTAATAGAAATAGCTATTTATAGAGTTTATATAAGAAAATATAATTAAGAATGAAACGTAATTATTTTGTAAGTAAATTAAGTGCGCGAATCGTTTATTAGCCGTTTCTAAAATAAGCTATGCCTTAACCGGCAATTACTGCCGCCTTCCATTCCTCGCCTATATTTATAATGAGTTAAAGAGGAAATACTTAAAGGCCCCGACCGCAAATTCCCGGACGTGACCCGGTATACAAACCGCCACCCCGCAATACAGAAAATACACAGCGTCGTTACGGCACGTATGGCTCTTAATTCCAACACATCACAGTTCATATCTAAAGTATAAACTAATTGCAAAAATTAAAAACGCTTTCATTCTGGATGAATATAGCAGAAATTTTTCGTTTTCTTCTTCTATTCAAAAATATGGAACAAAACGTATTGTTATATATGCTTCACAATACGTTTTGTACTTATACTTAACAATAATTTTTCAGTAACGACGAGATGATTCTATGCAAGCAATATTTCCTAGAATAGAACCTTATTATTTAAAGGTTCTCATTTATAATGATTGTTTCATTAGTATTGCAGTGCAGATAAAAAAATATTAAGTATAAAGCAAACATAAAAACTCTGTATAAAATAAAACGAATACTAAGTATAAAATAATCATAAATAATCAAACGAAAGACTGGTTTGCCATCTAGTTGCAATTTTTAATACTAAAATGTCCGCATTAATCGGTATCATTTTTGCATTTATGCAATTGGCAGTCATTTCGCGGCTATAACGATTTTGAATCGCCAATAAATTATGAAATGAATTAATAATTTATTCAAAAACAGTCAATCGAATCACAGCGGCCAAGGGTCAAGCATAGACAATTGTTTCGGTTCTACAAACCTCGTCAGTATGCCTTGTACGACCACGGCATCGCATGATAGCGAAGACAATTTTGAATAAATATTTCTGTGCTTATGAACACAATTGATATTATAAATAATCAAACGAAAGACTGGTTTGCCATCTAGTTGCAATTTTTAATACTAAAATGTCCGCATTAATCGGTATCATTTTTGCATTTATGCAATTGGCAGTCATTTCGCGGCTATAACGATTTTGAATCGCCAATAAATTATGAAATGAATTAATAATTTATTCAAAAATCAGTCAATCGAATCACAGCGGCCAAGGGTCAAGCATAGACAATTGTTTCGGTTCTACAAACCTCGTCAGTATGCCTTGTACGACCACGGCATCGCATGATAGCGAAGACAATTTTGAATAAATATTTCTGTGCTTATGAACACAATTGATATTATAAATAATCAAACGAAAGACTGGTTTGCCATCTAGTTGCAATTTTTAATACTAAAATGTCCGCATTAATCGGTATCATTTTTGCATTTATGCAATTGGCAGTCATTTCGCGGCTATAACGATTTTGAATCGCCAATAAATTATGAAATGAATTAATAATTTATTCAAAATCAGTCAATCGAATCACAGCGGCCAAGGGTCAAGCATAGACAATTGTTTCGGTTCTACAAACCTCGTCAGTATGCCTTGTATAGCCGCGAAATGACTGCCAATTGCATAAATGCAAAAATGATACCGATTAATGCGGACATTTTAGTATTAAAAATTGCAACTAGATGGCAAACCAGTCTTTCGTTTGATTATTTATAATATCAATTGTGTTCATAAGCACAGAAATATTTATTCAAAATTGTCTTCGCTATCATGCGATGCCGTGGTCGTACAAGGCATACTGACGAGGTTTGTAGAACCGAAACAATTGTCTATGCTTGACCCTTGGCCGCTGTGATTCGATTGACTGATTTTGAATAAATTATTAATTCATTTCATAATTTATTGGCGATTCAAAATCGTTATAGCCGCGAAATGACTGCCAATTGCATAAATGCAAAAATGATACCGATTAATGCGGACATTTTAGTATTAAAAATTGCAACTAGATGGCAAACCAGTCTTTCGTTTGATTATTTATAATATCAATTGTGTTCATAAGCACAGAAATATTTATTCAAAATTGTCTTCGCTATCATGCGATGCCGTGGTCGTACAAGGCATACTGACGAGGTTTGTAGAACCGAAACAATTGTCTATGCTTGACCCTTGGCCGCTGTGATTCGATTGACTGATTTTGAATAAATTATTAATTCATTTCATAATTTATTGGCGATTCAAAATCGTTATAGCCGCGAAATGACTGCCAATTGCATAAATGCAAAAATGATACCGATTAATGCGGACATTTTAGTATTAAAAATTGCAACTAGATGGCAAACCAGTCTTTCGTTTGATTATTTATAATGTCAATTGTGTTCATAAGCACAGAAATATTTATTCAAAATTGTCTTCGCTATCATGCGATGCCGTGGTCGTACAAGGCATACTGACGAGGTTTGTAGAACCGAAACAATTGTCTATGCTTGACCCTTGGCCGCTGTGATTCGATTGACTGTTTTTGAATAAATTATTAATTCATTTCATACTAAGTATAAAGTTATGTTAGAAAGTTTGATATTTTATAAAAGAAACAAATTCTAAATCAATCATTTAAACACGACTGAGTATGCTTGTTCAAGCGTTATATGATTAGTTATTAATATATATATGGGGAATTCCATTACTTTTCGACCAATTTGAATAAGTCGACCTCTTTGATTTTGCTCAAATTTTCAGAGATCAAAATTCAGATGAAAAAAATGAGATTTCCAAAATTTTGGACCTTAGAATAATGCCTGTTCAAAATGACACACATTTGAAGGTCAGAAATTTTACAATAAAACGTAATTTTTAGCTTAATTTGTATCTCAATTTTTGGGCTTCTGGAAAATGATAAAAAGGTCTACGATAGCTCAAATTATTCCTTATTACATGTACTTTAAAACCCATATTATAATGTATAATATCGTGGCAGTCATTTTGAAATATTAAGCTTTAAACATTATTCCAAAAAAAACCGTAAATTTAGCAAAATCGCAAAACTTTGCTTTCTTTAAACCGTTCTAACTTTGTCAAATCTTAACAAAATTTGATTTGCAAGGTCTAGATTTCCTCGTGTTTAATCTCTTTTTGAAGTGATCACACAATACTTATAGAATCAATACGTATACACCATTATTTTAATGCAGGAAGTTGCACATGTTTTCGCGATCTTCAAAACTTGTAATTTTCAGGTCCCGAAAAAGCGCTGTCACCCTATGTCGATTTGAGTCAAAATTTCAGTAAATACTCTTTAGAACACAAGAAAAAAGGTTATTCATATGAGAAATGGTATATCGGGCATTATCAAAAATTTTTTAATATTCAAAAATTGTCAAAATCGGAAAACCGCATATTTTTGTATCTCAATTTTTGGGCCTCTGGAAAAAGATAAGAAGGTCTACGTTGGCTTAAAATATTTCTTATTGCATGTACTTTAAACCCATATTTGTATATTTAATGTTGGGGCAGTCATTTTGATATATCAAGCTTTAACCATTAATTAAAAAAAAACGTAAATTTTGAAAAATTGTTAAATTATGTTTTGTTTAAACCATTCTAACTTTGTCAAATCTTAAAGAAAATTGATCCACAAGGTCTAGATTTCTTCGTGTTCAATCTATCTTTAAAGTAATTACACTAGACTTATAGAATCAATTTATATTTACCACTATTTTGATGGAGGAAGTTGCACATGTTTTCGCTTTTTTCAAAACTTGTAATTTTCAGGTCCCGAAAAAACGCTGTCACCCTATGTCGATTTTAGTCAAAATTTCAGTAAATACTCTTCAGACTACAAGAAAAAAGGTTATTTATATAAAAAATGGTATATTGGGTATTATCAAGAAGCCATTGAGAAAATGCAAGTCGTTGTGCTGCGTCGCCTGGTTGTAGGTGTTTTACTTTTGATAATAATATGGGTGAACATTTTCACTAAAAAACGCGTCAAAAAAGTTGTTTTCTGTCAGGAAATCTCAATTGCTAGGGCATTACCATTACAGAGTTCGTATACAAAAATGATATTTGCGTATTCTCTATGTTGGAACAAATTTCACTAACCGAACCAAAGAAAACTGTTTTAACAAGTATCAAAAGCTTGCATCAATGCACACTTGTTAAAGTAATGTTGTTTTGTTTGTGTTTTTTTGCTAAATAAATTTTTTTTTAAATATTTTGTATTTGTTGACTATCTCAAAAACAAAGCAAGATAGACAAAAAGTGATTTAGATTTTCTGAATTTTGACGATTTTTGAATATAAAAAAATTCTTGATAATGCCCAATATACCATTTTTCATATAAATAACATTTTATTTGTGGTCTGAAGAGTATTTACTAAAATTTTGACTGAAATCGACATAGGTTGACAGCGGTTTTTCGAGACCTAAAAATTACATGTTTTGAAGATCGCAAAAACATGTGCAACTTCCTGCATCAAATTAGTGGTGAATATGTATAGATTTTATAAGTCTTATGTAATCATTTTAAAGAAAGATTTAACACAAAGAAATATAGACCTTGTGGATCAAATTTCTTTAAAATTTAACCAAGTTAGAACGGTTTAAACAAAGCATAATTTTGCAGATTTGCTTAATTTACGGTTTATTTTGGAATAATGTTTGAAGCTTGATGTATCAAAATGACTGCCCTAACAATAAATAGACAAGTATGGGTTTTAAAGTACATGTAATAAGGAATATTTTGAGCCATCGTGGACCTTTTTATCTTTTTCTAAAGACCCAAAAACTGAGATACAAAAATGTGCGGTTTGCCAATTTTGACAATTTTTGAATATTAAAAAATTCTTGATAATGCCCGATATACCATTTCTCATATAGATACCTTTTTTTCTTGTGCTCCAAAGAGTATTTACTGAAATTTTTACTAAAATCGACATAGGGTGACAACGCCTTTTTGGGACCTGAAAATTACAAGTTTTGAAGATCGCAAAAATATGTGCAACTTCCTGCATCAAAATAGTGGTGTATACGTATTGGTTCTATAAGTCTTGTGTGATCACGTTAAGAAGAGATTAAACACGAAGAAATCTAAACCTTGTGGATTAAATTTTGTAAAGATTTGACAAAGTTAGAACGGTTTAAAGAAAGCAAAGTTTTGCGATTCTGCTAAATTTACGGTTTTTTTTGGAATAATGTTTGAAGCTTAATATATCAAAATGACTGCCACGATATTAAACATAAAAATATGGGTTTTAAAGTACATGTAATAAGAAATAATTTGAGACATCGTAGACCTATTTATCTTTATCCAGAAGCCCAAAAATTGAGATACAAAATAGGCTAAAAAAGACGTTTTATTGTAAAATTTTTGACCTTTAAATGTGTGTCATTTTGAACAGGCAATATTCTAAGGTCTAAAATTTTAGGAATCTCATTTTTTGCACCTATATTTTGATCCCTGAAAATTTGAGCAAAATCAAAGAGGTCGACTTTTTCAAATTGGTCGAAAAGTAATGGAATTACCCATATATATTTATATATATATTTATACGATTGACTTTTTGTTTGTGTTTCTTGCTTAGATGCATTTTCTTTTCAAGGCCCGAATATAAATGTAGATGTACACCGTTTTACAATTTTTAGCTCTCTGGTTATTAGTTAATACAAATACACATTTAATATACATAAAAATATTGTTAGCACTCATATAGAATTAAAAAGTTGAATAAAAAGCTGCTTTTTTTATTTTTGTGTTTAAAATAGAACGATTTGACAGTAATCGAGATGTGATATGCTAAAAATATAAGGTGCTTGTAAAGACAATTCCAATGCAGCGGTTAGGGCATATGCGCGAAGATTTGTAAATTGGCTCTGATGACTTCTTTTATTAAAAAAAAACTAACGAAACGTTCTAATGTTTTAAATACCAAACAAGAAAATGAAGTTCTTGTTATAAATATAAATATAAAAAAAAAATTACAGTTGTCTCTACCCGTTCAGACCTCAAAAAGTTCAAGCTTACGTAACTGCAATATAGCTCTATGTCAATGGCGTTTGAACAGTGATAATAATGATTCACATTTTATTGAAAATATTTTGTAGAGTGATGAATTCACTTTAATCTACTTAAATGTAAAGAAGAAAACTCTCATACAATCCGTAGACGATTATATCAACAAAGATAATTATTAAAAATATGATGTGGGTTATTAAATAATTGTGTAATTGATCCACGACTTTTATCTAATTGATTAATTTAGCGTTGGTCTTTCAATTTCAAGCAGAAATTTTACTACTACCATTGTTTGATAAAATTCCGTTAGCAGACAGAATAAATGTTTGGTACATTATACAAATAAAAAATTTCTTAAATGGAAACTATCTTACCATGTGGATTGCAACAACATTGTTTTCTAGATCACCAATTCTGAAACCTTTGGATTTCTTCTTTTAGGGCTACTTGAAAGATAAAGTTTACCACAAATCTGTTGCTGTGCCTGAAAGTAAAAAGCAATCTATTCACAATATAACACGATTTTGAAATGTTTTCTTATTTTTTTAGTTACTCATTTACAAGTGACAGTTGGAAAAATAAATGTTTACTCTTAGTTTTCAATTTGTTTTGGCATACTAAATAAGATGTCAAGAGCATGGCTGACAAATTTGAAACATTTTTTATATATTTATAATCATAACATTAATAATAAAACTATTGTATATGTCAATATTTACCAATAACAATAGTATAATAAATTAGTTTAAAAAAAATGCAATTTAAAAAAAAAACTTCAATTTTTAAGATTCGTACAATAATTAACTGTTTTTTACAAAAGTATGAAAATAATAATTGCATGGAATTAGAAAAAAGTTAGCAGGCCAATTTGTATTTGTGTGAAAAAGGTTTTTTTATATTACTCCATTACTGTGGAATTGATAAAAATAGTTGGAATAATTCGATCCTATACAGACAAATTTATTCATTTTGAATCTTCAAACGTTTTTAATTTATGCAATTATTGACTTGATATGTTAATTTTTATATCATTATACAAATAATGGTGTTTACAAGAGAACAAGAAGAAAAGTTAATCATTTTATACAAAAAACAATAAAAAGACAGAAAGAAACTTTAAACTTTCTACATAATAAACAAGATATTAAGAAGACTATTTGAAATGATCCTAAGGAGCAGACAACAAAAATAATGTCTTTTGAATAGGAGCACAGATACAATAACCAACTAACGGAAAGCAATTAATTGTAACGTTTACAAATTGTAATTAAAATAAAAGAAGTACAGTCCACAATTATACTCAACAATAATAACAAATTGTATATTTTATTGTTATTGATAAGTAATACAGTCAAATTGTCAACTTTGTTTGTTTATATTTACAAAGTTGACAATTTGACATAAAACTTACTATCAATAAAGTAAAATGTAATACTGATTATAATGGCATAAAATTACCAAAATTATTATCAATATTTTTTTATTGGTACGTAAATTATTAAGCATTTGACTAATATAGGGTTAATGACATTAATTCTATGAATTTTACGGGGACATGATAAAATCTTTCTATAAACTAGCATTTTATTGTAGACTGAAATAAATAATAAATTAAATATGTTTATTATAATCAATAATTGAGTTGTACAAGTTAATTAGGATATCAAAATATAAAACCAAAAAATACTATGTATACTAATTTGAAGCTAATGCAGAAATATATTTTTCTTTGCTAATTGTATAATTTAATATTAAATTAATTATTTATCATAAGTATCCAAGATGTATAACTTAATTTGCAAAAAAAAAACATGTGAACATGTGAATTTTAATTTGCAATCAATAGCTTAGAAATTTGTTTTAAATCACAGTTATAAAAATCAAAAGAAAGCATTAATATTTTTTTGTTTTTTAGTAGATGATTATAGTATTCTCAGAATAGCGTGGCCCATGAATGATGTGAAATGTAAACGCAAATGAAGGATGCTATAACGGGCAAAAGTATGAGTGCAATAAAAAAACATAACTTTTGTGTATATTAAGGTGCTTATTATACCGTCCTTTTTGGCTTACAATTTTTGATATACTAAAATAAAATAAATATTTGTTTGTTGAAAATTTAACGGTGAAAGACTACTTGTTACTAGTTGTACCTAGATGGCATAATGGGTGCCTTGAGAAAATTACTTGTTTTTTTATTTGACTACTGAATGAACTAGATTCAGATTGCCTGGAAAATGTATCAGAACTAGAGAACTATAAGTTTTGAAGAAGGTTTAGTAAGCAAATGTGCGTTAAAATATGTGGATATGATCTAAAAAATATTTAGGTTTTCACTCGGTAACTTTATTGAGTTGGATGATAAGCTTTATCATACTTTTTAAATACATATATTATACTTTTTCAAAAAAAAAAATTAAAAAAATAATATTTTTTTTGTCTTTTATAATTTTGCAAAAAAAAATTTAAAAAAAAATTGAACGCAATTTTTATGTCCGTTTATAAAATTTTCTTTAAAAAAACCGGAAAATTAGTAAAATTACAGAAAATTTGAAGAGAAACATTTAAAAGTAACCCATTTTTAGCAATTATGTACTATATTTTACCCTAGGGCAATTTAATCCAGTTTTTTTTTAATTTTTGCAATCAAAATTACTATATTTCAGGAGTATCATATTCAAATTTTAAGTCTTTAGGTGTAGCGGAATCAAATATATCAAGTTTTTAATAAAATAGTATTTATTCCCATTTTTTGCGGAAAATTTCGGAAAACCAAAGGCGGGATTTTCTTCTACTGAAAATTTTCAATAAGATACACCCTTTTGAATATGATTTTTGACTATTTTTTGCTTATTTACAGCACAAAAACTAAAAAAAGGCAAAAAAATCCTAAAAAAATTAAATAGCCGCTATTTACACTGTATTGCACCTAGAAATCTAAAACTTTAGGAATCGTCATTTTTTGGTACTGAAACGTGTACAAAATTTGAGCAAAATCGGAAATATCGATGTGAGGACGTTTGTCCGAACTAACAAAGAATTACCCTCATTTGATACCAAAAAAGGTTATAGGTTTTGGACCTGAAGGGCCAGTTTCTACTTTGTACATTTTAAAAATGTTTATTACAAATGTTCTGCAAATAAGTTTCTAGTAAGAAGATGTATGTACGTACAAGGTTAGTCAGCTGTCCAAATTTTTAAACCAAAACATTATATATCGAAGAAAGAAAAAAATGTTGTGGGGTAACAATTACTTATAAAGAAAACTAAAAAATTGCAGTAATTTATTTAGTAATTATTTAATATATAATTTTTTAAAACTCATTATGAACAACATGAATAGCGTAGCATAGCATCATAGCAGTATTGGCTACAATGTTTTTAATGCAAGAGACCATCTTGATAATAATAATAATATATTATTTTGATTGCTTACTCTGAAAAACTGTTTTTTTGTCCGTATTAAAATACATCACAATTTTTTTTTGTTTGAAAAAAATTTTTGTTTGATTTAATTTTTTGAGTCTAATAGACATGCAAACAATAATTGTAAGCACCACGGCAAAAAAATATTTGCAAACATTGCTTTCCTAGTCTTGATAATTAATATACTATATTTGTTTCAGAAATATATAGTTAAACTATGTATTACATACATATAATAAAAATAAAAATATAATAACTTACTTAGCTCGTAGTGTACTTCATTTTTATTTAACATGTTTTGAATATTATCTATTAAATATTTACTGAATAATATACATATAGTATTTGTTTCTGATTATTGCACAGTTTAAAATATTTGAGGTTAGGATATTTTAATAAAATTTAAGAAAGAAAAAACTTATGATGTCTTAACAGCCAAAACCGGCTTTAATAAAAATTTAATAAACTAAATCAGCACAATAAAGTATATATAAATTTTATTATAATATATATAATAACATTTTTGAGAAAGGCATAACTGTAATTTATCTTATAAATTTTTATAATTAAATGTCATAAAATATTTCATTCAATAAATTTATAAAAAAAAGAATACGCAAAGATTATCATGTAAAACGAAACAACACCTGGTTTTATAATAATATTGAAATCATGCAGAAACTGTAGTTGCTGCTGGGCGGGCATTAAATTTAGTCATATAAATTTGTTGTGGAAAGATATTCAACATATTAAACAAAAAATATCGTAGACTTAATAATCTACATAAAGATGACATGTCTGTAAAAAATGTATTATTGAGTTTAAAAAAATATTATTTAAATGATTTGTATTATATATCTCATCGCATTGAAAAAGTTCTATCTGGCTTATCGCAATATTAATATGCTTTAAATTCCAAATGTAAAAAATGTTTGTTTCATACATGCTTATTTATTTACATTTAATTTAATTAAATTGAGCGACATTAATACACCAATTGGTTATATAATGACCATTAAGGAAATTATAACGTAATAAAGTTAGTAGGTTAATTGATGGTTGTTTTTGGTAATTTCATACTGTAGTTAAACAATATACTTTTAGCTTAGTGTAGTTATTTTCTAATTAGACTTATTAATCAAATTAATATTATTGGCTTGTATATAAAAATCTTAGTAAATTAGTATTATTGTTGTTTATTATTAAAGTAGTGATTTGTGATTAATATAACAAATATAGAAAGAAAAACGAAATTGTGGCAAATATATACGATTCTAACACTATAATTCCATGTCTCAAGTTACCTATCTCTAAATGCTTTTCTTAGATTACTTAACCGTTTAAGAATCGATGGAAGCAATTTAAAAATAAAACCATTGTGAGACTGCGGACCGAATCCATAGGTAATTGAATCCCCCAGAGCGAAAACGAGCGATTTCCCTTCATGAAGACTACCGAAAACTCGCCCGACACAAAACCGACGGACGAGTAAAAGTGGTCGGCATTCCAGTTTAAAATTAGTCGAGTGGAGATGATTAATAATTAATCTTCCCAAGCTTTCGTGAATCCTTAATGATGGGAGAAGCGTACGGGCAGGCGGCGGCTCACGTAACGTGAATAATGAGATCGCAAGTTTGATCTTTCAACTGTCCAAACAGATGTCTTGTTCAATTTAAGTTTAGTAACTCTTGTAAAACGTGAGTAATCATGAACTAAAACTATAAAATTTAATTCATAATTTAACTTATGAACCATAACATGATTAGGCCCAATCAATATATTACTGTATTAAATAGATTAGTAAGTTACAAATCATATTATTCCAGTTCAGATATTTGATTTAGGACGACCCTCATTTAATATCTGAAGTGGAATGTTTGATTGTTAGTATTCTGGCACAGATGCCGAGTGAGCAAATGTTGTCAACTTAGCAGAATTAAATTTTGTAGGAAATAATGTAGATAACTTATCTCTAGTAATATTTCAAATTATGTAGTGTATTGTAATAAAAATAAATACCAATGGATTTTAACTCTAAACTGTAGAACATAAAAGTTTATGTTTTAATCATTATAATGATTTAATAAATAATAGAAAACATATACATTTGCGAGGCCGCGCATTGAAAGTATGGCCAGCGACAAGCCGATCGGTGACGTAGACAACTGACAAATACGTGTTTGGAAAAAGTACTAAAACATAGAACTTCGTCGGGAAAGAAAAGGTGGAAGTGTAAACAACAAGACGTAGAAGATAAAATTGATAAAAGATAGAATTAGAAAACAAAATAACAGAAATTAATGCTGATGTTATAAAATTATTAGAAGCAACACTGACGAAAAAAAAAATAAATTAGCAAACAGAGACCAATAGCATTATTTACCATTGGCGTTGTGGTTGTTGGACAAAATAAATTTACTTGAAAGATCAGAACTGTTGAAGGATATTATCTAAACAAGAAAGAAAAAAATATATAATTATTAAATTAAAGGAATAAGATAAAACAGTAGATAATTAAATTAAAAAAAAAGCTAGAAGATAGATTCAAACCAAATTAAGGCCAGATGTAGAGAAAAAGAAATGGTGCAATTGGGAAAAATAATTGGAGATACAAAAATAGTTCTGGTTAATTAAGATGCTTGAAAAAAATGAGATGATAGCATATAAATAGAAGGTATTATAAAGGCCAAAATAGTCAATGGAAAGGAAAGATTTAAAGTTTTTATATGCTATAATCAAAGTAGACTAAAAGAAATTATTAAATTAACAGAAGATGAAAGATATACATAAAGTATATTGGAAAACTATAGTAGGTGGAAATAAGGGAAAAGAATTAATATATTATATTGAAGTAAAAAAGCATTGTTTACTGATTATGTGATACTAAACGAAGAAGACAAAACAACGGTAAAAACCATAAAAGTGAGACCGCAAGTGGAATCTGATCATATGCCTTTACAACTGAAGTTAGACAATTGTAGCAAAAATTTTAAAAAAGTAATTGGAATTAAAAGAAATAATGATAAAGTTTGCAGAAGGAATTTATTTGATTTTCATTCTATGCATGTGTTTGTTTACGCCACGGTGTCTAGTTATAAATTCTGTTAGCGTTTGCAGTTTTGTTCTGTGATGGTCTTATTAGGAACAGCTTTGAGTGTTTTAACCGCTGACAGTTTTTTTACAAGTTGTCGTGTTTTGGGTTAAGGTTACTACAAATTATTTGTTTACCGGTATTGTATGAAGTTTTGAAAGCATGTTCAGGTCCAATGGACGTTATTGAGTTTTTTTTTTTTTTTTGGTGAGATGGTTTGCTTTGTTATCTTGTTGTTTAAAACTAATGCTACCACACTGGTTATGTTCATTTTCAGTTTGGGTTTTATTACTGGTGAGCGTATTGGCTGTCTGACATAGTGGTTATCCGTCTATTGAACTATTGTACAATTTGCTTATTTTTTATTTGTCTATTTGTCTTGTGGCGGTATTATCACATCAAATGACTTCTGTGTGCAATAACTTTTTATAAAGTCTGATATTATTTTTAATGTCTCTTTCTGATGTAACACGTTTGTTATTCCTAGTCTGTAAACTTCAAGATTTACAGTTATGTGTGGTCGGTTAGTGTTTGTCTCATCTTTCTTTATCATCACAACTAAATGCAATATCTTTATAGTTGTTGTAGATCTTATTGCTTCAGTTATCAACAAACATTCTAATTTTTGTATTTTACCTAGTTTGGTTGCCGTACTCTTGAAGGTAGCTTTTTACTCTATACGTGAGCTCTGTATGTGATTATGGATTTGATTACCTTAGTGTATAGTCATCTGGTCATATAAGACCAATCATCGGTTTGGTTGCAAGTAGCACCCGAATGGATGGATACATATTGTCTTGCAAAAAGGGACAATTGTCATTTTGTTTTACTGTTACTCCTTTTTGCATCACCTTTAGTGCATTCTTTATTAAACTACAACAAAGCCTAAGCCGAAAACACCTATGTTGTTTAGTAATTGCAGTAAAGCGTTAATGACAAAGCACCACAATACGAGGGGCACTGCTAAAATTTGCGGAATGAAGTACTGCCTGTATTGCCATCGTTCTGCGATTGTCATATTTGTAAAATTTGACGTTTCACCTATAATTCAGTTGACAGTTTGATTTAAAACCGCTGGGTTTTGTTTCAACAAAATTTAAAGTGTAATAATTGTGTGAAAAATGAAAATTTTGAATCGTGACTTTCGAGTGAAGATTTTTTATGATTTTCGATACGGTTTAACACTGCAGTAATGTGTGGATAAATTTACTTTGTTATTTGGGGATGAAACACCATTTAAAACTATGGTTTACAAATGGTTCGCAGAATTCAAGCATGGAAGACCAACGTTTGAAGACGATCTTTGCGAAGGTTGTCCATGCACCTCTGTGAAAAATATTGATGCTGTGCGTGAAATAATTTTGTCAGATCGGCATGTGACCTATAGTGAGATAGAGGCATCCTTAGGCATTGCAACGATTATTTGCATGTCAGGAAGCTTTGCAGTCGTTGGATCTCACTCAATTTGAAAGAAGAACAAAAACAGGCACGTGTCAAGTAGTGCAAAGAAGAGCTAAAGAAATTCGAAGGGGGTTGTTTAAATTTGGTATATAACATCGTAACAGGTGACGAATCTTGGATATATTTATATGAGCCTGAATCTAAAGAGCAATCGACTGTATAGGTGTGTCAAAATGAACCAAACCCACAAAAGTGGTGCGATTACGAAGCGTTTCGAAAAGAATGATTGCTTATTTTTTCGTAAAAACGGGTCATGTTGCAACTGTTGCATTAGAAAATAAAAGGACAGTTAATGCTGACTGGTATACTTCAATTTGTTTCCCAGAAGTTATTGCTGAAATTAGAAGGAACATCATAAACCGGCGAATCATTGTTCATCATGACAATACAAGCGCTCACACAGCACGACAAACTGTTTTTGACCAGCACCACCAACAACATTTAATTATTGACTCATTACCCATATTTGTCTAATTTATTGCCTAATGACTACTTCTTATTTTGACATATAAAAAATAAAATGCATGGCGAACGATTTTCATCGCTTGAAGAGGAGTATTATAATGTGATTATTTGTTTGATTTTTGAACATGGAGTTTATCCAATATCTGACCATAAGTGGTATGCTGCTGCAAAGGTTGTGTTGTCAAATACTTCTTCAGTATCTAAAAAAGTTTCTTAAGCAATTTCTTTTCAGTGTATATTCTTTTTGAACGAAAAAAGCAGATTATTTTTTTCTTATTCTTTTAGCATAAAATATAACAGTCTTATGTGGGTTGCTTTGACTTTGGTATAAGTACTACCTTAACGGCTCTCTAGTTGTTTGGTATAGTTAAAGTGCTAAGGTAGTTCTAAGGATTTTACATAGAGGCAACACAATGGGATTTATCTCATTAACTTTTGGTGACTTGAATGATTTAAAGTATACTTCTTCTTTTTTCAGCAATCCATTTAATGTTTGCAGTGCAATCTTTGCTCAGCGCCTTCTAGAGATGAAAACATGTGAAAGCATTGTTATGCTGAGATTTAGAACCCAGTCAGTTAGTAATAAAGTTTAGAAAATATAAAACTGAGAAAAGCATTTGAAGGGAACCTGAAAGATAAATGTAACTAAACTATGCTAGCAGCGCCGTAGCTAAAGCCCCGCAGGCTCCGCGTTGCTGGAGGGCCCGAATCGTTTTGGGGGCTCCCAATCGTACAAAGGGGCCCTGCCACGGTTTATTGAAATATCAAAACCTGATTGGTTAAAAAAAGTATAAAATACACGCTATTTCAATATTTTGCGGGGGGCCCTACAAATCCTAGCTACGCCACTGTATGCTAGAACGGAATGAAATGGAATGGATGTTGAATAATGTAATGTTTATTTATAAGAAAAAAAGAAAAATCTAGTAAATTTAAAAAAAAACACACTGATTGGTGCTTTTTACAAATTATTTGTTAAAATAGTGGAAAAAATATTTTAATTGAAAATAGAAAAAAAAAACAGATTATAATAGCAAACGTTGGATTTTAGAAAAAAAAAACAACAACCGATTATTTTATGACTCTAAAATATGCAGTAGAGAAGGAAATAGAAAATGAGGATCTTTGCCTTCTTTATTAATTTAAAAGCAGAGTATGATAGAGGTCTGTTTATAGAATGTTTGAATGAAAAAAAAAAAGGTGTATCAAGAAGGATATAAGAAAACTTGGAGTTGAGTGAAAGTTTGTGAATGTACATGTGAAATGTTTAGTGTCTAGAAGGTTACGTTAAATTATTTACTTTTTAATATAATATATTGCAAGTTTAAGAAATGTATTGGAAAGGGGTCAACCTGGCGGAATAGTAATTGACCAACATAAATGTGTACGCGGACAAATGCCGATGATGTCGTTTGTTGATGAACTTTAATGTTGATAAAACTAAATAAATGCTGTTTAAGCAAAATGAAAAAAAAAAACAAAATATAAAAGTTTAAGATTAATGGACAATTGATTGAGCACTTGAAAATGTTTAAAAATTTTGGTAGAAAATCATTAATGCAGCTGAAAGATTTATGAATATATAAAAAGGAAGAATTAATAATTATTTTTAAATAGTAATTTGACATGCTTGTATCAAAAGAAGAAAAGTTATGTTATATGGAGCAGAAGTTTGGGGAGTGAAAGAAGAACGAGCAAATGATATAGAAAGTACAGCTAAAATTTAAATTGGGCATACTTTTAGTACTGTTATATAAAGCATAAACATTACTTGTACATGTAGCCAGTTTGTTTGTTACAAGAATTTTTTATAACTTTTAGTGCTATAGTTCATCATAGTGGCATCAAAATATAATAAGCGCTCGAAGTCAGTATTTATAATAAAAATTTAGAAATGCTAAAAATAATCCAAACCGGAACATAAATAAAACTTAATTTGTTTGAATTTACTATAATTAAAAACTTTAACGTTTTATTTCAAATTTAATTTGTATTAATTTGGTTCGCGTCAACTCAAATATACCTAAATGACCTCCTAGAGTTAAAATTTATTTAGTATAATGGATTTGCATTTAATTATAATATTTTTTAACTAGGATTGGTTATTTTAATTAAAATTATTTTCACGATGTTTTTTACTATTATTATATGGGCAATTCCATTTCAAACGGACCAGAGCTAGGGGGGGTGCGTTGAGAAACTTGCTTATGTATTTTTTTTTGTTTCTATAACTTATTAGTAGTCCTTTGATTGGTATATGAGGGTATAAAACCCATAAAAAAAAATTCTACGATTTTTTTAAGTATTTTTGACGTTTTTTGACTTAATCGCATTTTTTGTTTAAAAACTCAAAAAAATAAATTTATTAATGAAATCAATCAAAAATTTTCCGTAGAATCCAAATCTGGCGCCATTTTAAGTTTATACCCTGTCTATAAGCCGCAAAAGCCATAAAACCATGTTTTTGTTCTCAGTGGGCTGGGCAAAAAGGAGCATTATTTAAAAAAATTTTAACCGCAAAAGTTGACGTGTTTTGATGTAAATTAATTAGAAAATTTAAATTTGTTCTGTGTATTTGGGTTTTAAGCGTCTAAAACTCAAGAAAACTGCAAAAATAAGCCTATTTTTCAACATAAACTTTTACAAATGCACATTTAACAGTTTTCAGAGAAACTATACACCAAATATTATTAAAAAATTTAGTTTTGCAAACATTTCTACATAGAAAATAGTCAGTGTCGTGCTTATCTGGCAAAGAAAAATCCATCTAGAAAAAAAAAATTGTTCAAAATTTACTTAAATTATTTTTTTTTTTATTTTTTTTAAGATTATTTTGATTATATTTTTTTAAGTTGATTTCAGAAGTTTAACAAAGACATTTTTTGTTGCTTGAACCAATTTTTGGCCATTTTACTCTTTGTTTGATAGTTTTTGCGCCTGCGGCACAAATTTAGACTCGATCTATCGGCGCAAAAATTTAAAAATATTATTATTTTTGGCATTCAAACATAAATCTGCCTGCCGCTTGTTAAAATTTGTTAAAAAAAAGTTTTAAACCACACCCTAGTGTGTTTATAATATTTTTTGTAAATAAAAAAAAAATAATTTTTAACGCATTTTTTGCATAAAAATTTTGTAAACATTTTTTTCTAGATAGACTTTTCTATAGACGATGAGTACAACACTGACAATTTTCTATGTAAAATTGTCCCCAGAATTCAAATTTTTAATAATATTTGGTGTATTGTTCCTCTGAGCGCGGCTAAACGTGCATTTGTAAGAGTTTATGTTGAAGAATAGGCCTACTTTGCAGATTTTTTGAGTTTTAGACGCTTAAAACCGTTAAAACAGTTAATTTACATAAAAATAAATCAACTATGGCGGTTAAAAAAAAATTTAAAAAATGCTCCTTTTTGCACAGCCCACTAAGAACAAAAACATGGTTTTATGGCTTTTGCGGCTTATAGACAGGGTATAAACTTGAAATGGCGCCAGATTTGGATTCTACGGAAAATTTCGGATTGATTTCGTTAGTAAATTTATTTTTTTGAGTTAAAATTGCGGTTTTTAAACAAAAAATGTGATTAAGTTAAAAAACGTCAAAAAAACTTAAAAAAATCGTAGCATTTTTTTTTATAGGTTTCATTCTCTCATATATCGATTAAAAGACTACTAATAAGTTATAGAAACTAAAAAAAAATACATAAGCAAGTTTCTCAACGCACCCCCCCCTAGCTCTGGTCCGTTTGAAATGGAATTGCCCATATTTGTTATTGAAATATTCTCTATAGTTACAATTGAAACTAATTTTTATATTATCATACAAAATAATATGAATTGGTTGAGTTTGAAATTACTTTTAAAGTAATTTATTTGTCATTCTGAGTGCATGACCTACCTACTGCTAAACTCGCTTCAAATATAAAGGATAAAAAGAAGTCTGTACCATTGAAATTTGTAAAAGGATAGCGGAAATTGAACTTTATATAAGCAGTTGTGAAAGTTTATTGATAAGAATTTCAAAATTAATTAAATAAAGTAAGAATAGATTACTAAAAATAAATTAAATTAAAAAAAAAGGTTTGGTTTCTTTTATACCAATTCATTGCCATTTATTTAAAAGCTTTAATTAAGGGAAACTGAATTCTATAAATAGATTGTCACATTAATGCCATGGCCACCCTGTGGCTAAGAGGCTCTTTTGTACAAAATCAGATTTTATTAATTAAAAAAATAGAAGTACTTATTTAATGGTTTATTATAAATAACTAGCACAGTTGAATTTACAATTAATAAATTGTTTCATTTTGCAAATATTAATAAAACAATTTATTTTTGATTTACTTATAAATTTGTTTTAAATATAAACGATTAAAAAAGTTTGTATCTATTGGAGTTTGTAAAAGTATATCGGATATTGAAATTTATATGATGCTATCAGAACATCGATAGGAATTGTAGGATGTAGGAAAAATGTTATTTTAGTTTCTATTATATTAATATTCATATTTATTGATATAAACATTGCTTGGTTAACATAGGTCTCTTAAAATTTAAAATTATTGAAACACAAAAACAATATAAAACTAAATAAGTAATAAAACACAGAAAATATTCAATTATAACAAATAAAAAACGCACATCTGTTATACAAATATGAAAAAATATACAAAACACAATAAATTGTTACAAATCTTTTAAGTTAGTTGTTTTTTATTGATTTATCTAGTAGGATATTAAGTTTTTTCTGCAGAATTCCTATGATTTATGTAAAAAATAAGTCAAATTATTCTTTTTGTAAAATAAAAACTCTAAAAAATCTTTATATCTTTACTTTGCCTCAGACTTATTTATATCTTATAGCTTGTAACTGTACTAGACTATAGTATACATAATTGATAATTTTTATGTTAAATAAATGTTAGATGATTTATATTCTTTATGGCATACATTGATTTAGATATCTTAGATGAAACACAATCTATGTAATTACTTAAATTTAAATTACGATCAATAATATTGGCTGTTAATTTTTCTAAAGAACCATTCCCGGAATTCCGGCAGAGCAGCTTTATTATCTTCAAAGCCAAATTGAATTTGGGATTATAGGTTGCGAGAAAGTTGACGAGGAGTTTCGACATTAGAAATGTTTATGGACTGCAAACCTACGGATTTATAGTTGGAATCATACGTGTGCAATTTGTGCGGTGTTCAGAGTCATGCAATGTGTCGATGGTGTTAACGTTGAACTAAGAATTAAGAAAACATGATACAAAATAAAATTTGTTTTTTAATTGTTATTATTTTGTATGGTGATTTTTTTTATCGATTTTCTTTACACAGGAATGCTTTGACATCTATCCGTAACGAGACAAAAATTGTACGGAGATATAGCTGCTGTTATTGCGTTAATCTTTTGTAATGATTGCGGAAAGAAAAAAATTCTTTGGAATAATTGTTATGATATTTTTTATGAGTTTACTAGATAGCAAGTAATTTTGTTAAAGCACTTTTATTGTTTTTGCTGACAATTTTAAAGAACTTGTGGTCTTTTTTCTTGAGAATTCTTAACGTCAGATTGATGACGTTTTGGCTACTTTAAATTAAAGTAATTGAAAGTCCACATTGTCTGCAATGGATGCAATAATAACAGACCATATTTTGTATAAAATAAGGAATATGACAAAAAGTTATAGTTCAAGTTTAAAAATTAAATTATTGTAAAACTTAAAAGACCAGTGTTACAATTGAACTACTGAATATTAGAAACAAAGATGTTATTATTTTATTTGTACTATTTCTCAAAAAGAATTTTATAACTAGTATTCTAAAAGCAAGTTACGCAATCACGCCATAGTATATTGATAATTATGTTGTCATATCCGTAAATTTTGTTTACAGTTCTGACATTTGTTTTATCGTATTATTTATAGTAAATTGACACAAGTCAAGTTTTTCTTCAGAAAATAAGTAAATTTACTCTATAGCATCGTCCTACGTTATCTCTTCTTAGTCCCCTTAGCAGGTGATATATGCACACAATAGCTGATTGGATAGTACTGAGCTCCTGCGACGATGAGATCAGGTACATACTGAATAAGCTAAGCTGTAAGATTAAAAAGATAAAATTATTGTCGCGTCTATTAATGTGTTGCTATTACTTTGTTTGTTTGACTGAATTAATTATTTTGTCTGCTTATTAGCAATTTAAGTTTATTGGTAAATACTTTTTACAAATTTATTTTTTAAATGAGTACCAAGTTCAGATTATCTGCATGCGTTAGTTTTTCATTCTTATATTTTTTGTAGCACGGACTGTGAACACTCGCTTCACTTTTTTTGAATATAAATTAGCTCAAAAATATTAGTACAAGATACACATAGACTCAATAAAACTATAAAAAACAAAAATAATTTAATTGTAATTATATTCACATATATTTTAATTTTAAAAGGATAGATAAATTAATAGAGCAAGTTTATTCACCTGTTTGCAAACACGGGTAAGTATTGTATTGTGAAAGTGGTGTAAAAATTAATAGAATCGGAAAAAATTACATCTTGTTATTTGCAGTTATTTGTATTGATACGCGCCAAGTCGTGTAATCTGCATCTAGCCTAACTATTTTAAATTTTATTATCAGTATGTTGAACATTTTAAATTAATCTTGCGTCTTCCAATAGTGAACTATATATTTTTTTTAATTGTCAGTATTTTATTATTGTTAGATGTAATTTAATAGTTTGATAACTTAAATAACAGAATGTCCGACAATCTCTTGTTTTTTTTTATATATTAAGATTGAATAAAATTATCTTAAAAAGTTAATTAAAATATTGAAAAATGATATCTATATTACTACTACTGCATTATTTGTATGTGTATTTAAATATTTTGTTTTGTTCTCTGTACTGACTAAGTACTAGTATAGTAACGTTTTTATAGCCTATAGACTAGTCGATAACTGTTAACAATGCTCTTAGTAATGTTGGTAGGTAAACACAAAATCATCACATTTTTAATATCAAGAATTACATTAAATATTACTTTTGATAACAGATTATAGTTTTATTCACATCCGCTCTTTTTAAATCCAGTTTCACTGCTGAATTTTGGATTTGTATTATGCCGCCTCACATTTTTTTTAGTTGCGACCATATCATTTCAATGGGATTAAATATACAATAATACGGGGGCAGCCTCAGATCTCTATGCCCACGTTCATTTGTCAATGCATCGATTCTATATTCTTTTGTAAATTTCTTTGTATTTAAAACTTCCAATATATTATTATAATTTTCTTCAATATAGATCTTCTTTTCTCAATGCCAAAATTGGTATTTTATTTAATTGAACAGAATGGTAACTTGCATTGTCTAACACGATTGCACAATGAGGTGGCAAATTTGGTAATAATTGTTTTTCAAACCATTCTTTCAATATATTCTAATGCAGCATCTTTAACCAATTTTGCCGAAAGTAACAATGCATTTTTCACAAAACCACTTTCAGAGCCTGCGTGTAAAATTATTACTTGTTTTCCACGACCAGGAGGTAGATCAAATTCACATTTCACATTTACATTGTTTCATTTTTTTTTATCGTATTGTGAGTGTCATACCATGTTTCATCTATATTTATTATTTGTTCATTTTAATTTTATTTAAATAATTATAATTCCAAGCAGATATGCGTGTGGACTTCATTAAAACTTGATGCTTATCAATAAGATTATATGAAAACCTAATTTTCTTTAAACATTTATATCTGTTTCAGCAACATAATTGTTAACATTAAGCACTATTTGCTTCTATTGGCAAATATGTGCGTGAGCGCGTTGTAATTTATTTGACCGTTGTTTCCACTTCATTTTTGATTTCAATAAGTTCTACATCATATGTATTATTCCATGCTCTCCACATTATTTAAAATGAAGATGCTATTTTAATAGAAAAAATACAGCAAAAAAAAACACAAATTATAAACAAAAATTAACGCAATATATCACCAAGCCGTTCACAGAAAATATAAGTATCTGTCTTGCTCACTCGCAAGCTTGCAAGAGTTGAAAGTACTTGCTATCTTCGAGTATTGGAACCGATTTGAAATAGTCTTTTCGGATTCGGATATAGCACTAGTATCTGTATGAGTAGGACAGATACATTTATATTTTGCATATATAAACACATTTAGCACCTTTTTCTAATACTTCTTTTTTCAACAATAATACACTTAAATTAATCCGGTCTATAAAAGTAAATTCAAATATATTTATTAATTTTATTATATGATCATTTGTTAATACTTTATATAAAACATATGTTAAGTTAAGTTATGTTAAAAGAGTTATGACATAAATAATATTTATCATACAGAAAATATATTTCCATATGAAAATTATATAAAACTTGATAATAACCTTCATTAAGGTAACGTTTATTAATAACACATCCCCAAGCTTTTCAAATTTACTTCACCCTTGTTATTTTAAAACATGTAGCGCTTCGGGCCTTTTTACCTTGATGAAATATTGTTTTCCTTTCCTGAAACCATAATATTCCAATTTTTATAGAAATGCAAAAGCATATATATGCATGGATAATGTATTGAAGATTATTGATAATTTATTCATTTAAGAATATGAAATATTATAATCATTATTTAATAAGATTGATCTACAATACTGCATCATTTTTAAAGTTAATAATATTGTTTTTTGATATAAAAAAATTAAAATATTGTATTATTAAACAGTTACAACAATACAACAATACAATCTAATCAATTTTCTAAACCTGTATTAGTAACCAAATGAACAAAGCATTTATTATTTAATATTATAAACACAATTAATTTGATCCAAAATTACTTAGTTAGTAAACTAAGAGTATTATAATTTTTGTCGCATTAGGGTAGGCAGTTATAATTTTAAATCATCACTATATTATTCTAGAACCCATACCAAGATTTTTAATTTCAAAATGTGATACATATTTACTGAAACTATCATATTGAAGCTTATAAATCTTGGGAAATACTAAATTTGTAAGTGTATTCCACGTGTCAAGAGTACGTTTAAACAAATCTGTATTTTTTTTAAATAATAGGTGGAATTTTATCTATACCTGATGCTTCTGGTATTCAGTATACATCCCGTTGCCTAAAATGAATTGGGTATTTTATTTGACTACTAGCCGGCATTCTAGGTACAACAATAGAATGATTTAGAATAGTAGAGTTAGATGCAAATTGGTTTGAAAAATATCTGATTTTTTCTATAGATTGGTAACTAAATTGTTTTGATAATTTTGAAGAGAAAGTATGGAAAGTTTTGGTTTACCTTGCAATGAATTTATTGGTTTTATATTTTGTTGTTTATGAAAAACTGAAAAAATTGATTGGTTTTGATTTTGTTTTTATCTTTTTTAGATTGTATTAGGTTATTACAATGTTTGCAATCTTTTTTATAAACTTAATTTGTTTGATGGGAATGCAAAATACTTTCCTCTTCTTATTATCTGCCTGTTTTGTTCAAAGTAACTATAAGTATGTTTGTTTTAGTTTAAAAACAAAGATTAAAACAAATTTATTGATGACTTTTTAAATGGTTTTTGTAAGATTTATATGTAGATCCTCGGAATATAAGTATTAAAGTTATTAAAAAAATGTTTTATTTTTACTATATTTGTTTAAGAATATCAATATTCATCTATTTAAATTTAGTAGTAATAAAGAGACGTTTCAACAATGGAAGTAATAAGTGAATGATTGTTGTTTTCTAAAGCAGCTTTAACAAAGGTTATTGTAAACTCTGGATCAGTTAAAAGTTACATTCATAATAACTTTTGTTGACCAAGAAATCACAAGGAACATAAATGGGTTGCTGAATAAGTTCAGTAAGATTATGAGAGGCAGTAACAATTATTGCTTCTTTTATTTATTTATTTATTTATTTATTTATTAGGTAAACACTCAAACAGGTACAAGTACCCAATTACTACTCTGTATATGAAATAAAATAAAAATACAAAAATACATAAAAAACATAAAAAATATTTAAAAAGAATATATTAAAATATAATATATACAATTAAAATGCACAAAAATAAAATATTAATAAGGTTGCAAACTATCCACTGATGCAACAGTGCTTTAATTTAACAAAGATATCAGCTTAGCTTTAAATAATTTAAGTGACTATAAAATGTATATCTATAAAACTACACAAACTGTTATACATAAAAGACATTTTAGATACAGGCAAACTGTAAGCTATATTGCTATATATATATCCTGAGCAAGTAAAATAATTGCTGAAATCTACATGATAATTGGGGAACATTAAATGAAAGCATTTTTATTAAATATGAACAATCAATCAAATTATGCATTAATTTATACAGAAATGATTGTTCAAAAATTATTCGCCTAATTTTCAGTGGAATAAAATTGAATGTGTTAAGTAATACAAAATGATTGAAACCTTGAACAGGATAAAATCTAAACTTTTTCATGTATAAATACTTTAGAAACTTACGTTGAATATTTTCAATTAAGTTAATATCTGTTTGATAATGACGGTCCCATATTAGCGCAGTATATTCAAGTTTACTGCAAACTAAAGTGAAGTATAATAGACATACACATTGTAAATTAAAAAATTGTTTGTATGATCGTTTTACAAAACCTAAAGACTTGTATGATTTTTTTACAATTGCGTTTATGTGATGTTAAAAAGAAAGAGTTGAATCAAATGTTACCCCAAATCTTTGTGTTTCTTTTTTTAATAAAACTTTGCCATTGATTGAGTAAGGAAAAGTGATATTTGCTTTTTTGCGACTAAATATAACTAAATAAAGCATTTTTGAACATTACGACTAAGTTGGTTGCAGTTACCCCAATGATTTAAGTTACTCAAGGAATTTTGAAACTTAATGCAGTCGTCGTAAATTTTTATATCGGTATATAATTTAAGGTCAGCAGCATATAATAAATTATTGACCTTAATCACATCTGTAACATCATTTATATATAAATTAAATAACAGAGGACCTAAGTTGGATCCTTGAGCAACACCAGAATATGGAACAAAGGTTATAGAAGTAAATCCATTATATTTAACAAACATGTCCCGATTCAATAAATACGATTTAAAAAACAATACAAAGTTGTCGTCAAAACCAAGACCATCTAGTTTTTTTAGAAGACTATTATGATTTATTTTGTCAAATGCCTTAGAAAGATCAGTATAAACCACGTCTACTTGTTTATTGTCTAAGGCTATACTTGTATATTTAATAAAACAACTTAAATTAGTTAATGTGGATCGTTATTGACAAAGACATGTTGAGCAGATGTTAATATATGTTTGGTGCTACTATAGACATACTTACATAATGCAAAGCACGGCAAAATAGATATTGGCCTGTAGTTTTCAATTAAAGATAGATAACTGTTTTTTTTTTAAATACCGGACAGATTTTTGAAGTTTTTTAAATACGAGGAAATGTGCCAGTTTTTAGTGAAAGATTGTATAATATGCATAGAGGTTGGACAAGAACAAAACGACAATCTTTTATAATTAAGCTAAGGATATTATCAACACCACAAGTTATCTTAGATTTGACTAGTTTTATTGATTCTAAAATATCTTTTTCAGTAAAAGGAGGAGTTTTAACGCATGTTTGTATTGTTGACTCAAACAAATAGTGGCTAGCATTGTTTGGTTTGGTATAAACAGTATTAAAACATGCAGCAAAACTGATTACTACTTTTTGGGGGTCTTCGTTATCGTCCAGATATTTTAATGAATTTGAAATGCGGGATTTTTGTTTTCTTATTATTTATAAAATACCAAAATTGTTTTGGATCTTTTATTATTGAAGATTGAATTTCTTTGACGTAGGTATTATGCGATTTTTGAATTAATAATTTAATTTAAGAACGTAGTTTTTTAAATTTATTTTAGGTGCATTTATTTCTATTTCTTTTATAAAGTTTAAAACAGTAAGATTTTTGTTTTATTAGAGAAGAAATTTTTTTATTGAATCAAGGAGAGTTGACGGTTTTTTAGGTGTAACAACGGGCACGGCGGATTCAAGAATATTATATAATTTAGTGTAAAAGTTCTCACAAGCAACATTAACATCATCGTAATTATTTTAAAATGACCAGTTTACTTGAATCATTAAATCATATAATACAAAATAATCTGGTTTTCTGAAGTTATAATATTTATTATTACTGTTTATAAGAAATGAATGATTATGACAGTGTAAAATATTAGAAATTGTGATCAATAGAGGTGGATGATAAGCATTAATTTTTACTAATGGAGATGTATCTAATTCAACCATTTAGTTTAAATTAGAAAGTACAAGATCAAGTACACCCATGTTTTTGGTAACAAAATTAAACTGCTTGAAATTTAAAAAAATCTAAAAAATTGCTTAACATTTATAACTGGTAACCAAATTTATATTATTTAAGTAGTTTCAGAGTTTTGAAATATTAAAATTACCTAATATGATTACTTTACTTTCATAAATCATATCAAAATGTTCAAAAATATCAAATAATGTTGCGTAGTTATCTACACCAAACTTAGGAGGAATGTACAGATTGAAAATATAAAACACACATGAACTACATTTTACTTTTAAGCCAACACTATCTACAATAGGCAAAGCATTTTTAAAGATAGAAGTATTAATTAAATGACCTTCTAGAATATTTTTCAGTGCAATTAAAGCACCTCTACATTTTGATAATGTACTATCAGACCAACATATGCAATAGTTATCACAATTTATGATCTCTAAATTGCAAACACCGTGTCTCCGTAAATGCTAGAATGTTGTAAAATAAATCATGAGTTAATGCATATACCTGATCTAACTTAGTATTTATACCTCAGACATTCTGATAGTATATTTTACAGTTTGTCGACATAGTTAAACCAAAGTATTATGTATTGAATAATTAACATATGCAAAGTAAAAATTACAATTTATCAAAATAACTGTAGAAATAAAGAAAACTAAACTGCTTTAGGTTTAGCTATTTTGTTTGATGTTAACTTGGATATTGGGGATGATGAGTTGCTTTTTAACTTACGGTTTAATTTGTTAATTATTTTTGGAGTAGTAGCTATTGCTGCATTACATGTTTTTGACGTCGTTTGAACTGATATTTTTTACTCTATGGACTGGTTGATTGGAGGTTCAGAATGTAACAGCGATTAAGTTTTTTTCAAAAATCTACATAACTATTAGAATTTGGAGTTTCGGGTACACTTGTCGTTAACCTTTTAGGGGAATTTCCAAACTTAATAGTTGTTGCAATATTGTTTATTGCGTTTTTTTCTAACTGATCGATGGTATAAATATCACCTTGAATTAACAACTTATTTTTTGAACAATTTTTTCATTTAAATATTTAGCTCTGGCAATTTGCAAATGCTTCCGAAGTACTTGTTGTTCAGCTTTTTCTTCAAGAGACAAATCATTAGAAAAGCTAATCTTTGTACTTTTAAGTTTGTATAAGTTATTTTTTATGTTTAGTTTTTTTAGATATGAGGTTAACTTTAGTTTAATTAAATTTTTCTGTTTCCAATATGATAAACGTTGTTGATATCACAGATGGATATTTGTACTTGTAGGCGATTACTTATAAATTGAATTACGTTATCAACTATATTAGTGTTATTATTAAGACCAAAGCCGAGTAGAATAATATGACCAGATAGTGTTGTAGAAACTGTGTGACTTAATTATTTAGTATTATGTACATTAAAATTGCTTAACTTTTTTTTTTTATAATTATTTTAAAGATACATGTAAAAACTTGCAGAAAAGTTATCATAAAGTTTAGAATTTTTATCACAAATTTATTCTTACAAATACGTTATTAGTTTTGGCTCTACTAAAGTCTTCTACAGATAAAATAAGTTATATGAGTTAAAGAATACATTATATATAAATATCTAAACTACAAAGTTAGGAGGGCGGAGTTATAAAAATGATTAATCACCTTTGAAACTTTAAAAATGATTTTTAAAGATTACTATAATGAGCATGCGGTACTAAGTCTTTTTTGTAAATTATGTAGAATTTGTACGTCTTCCAGTTTTTTTAAAAGTATGTTGATGTTTCTGATTTTTTATGTTTTTTGTACCGGGTAATGAAATTCCTGCCTGTTTGTTTTATAATATATACGCTTGTGCAATCTCCACATATTAATTTATATACTCGCGATTTTCTAAATTTGTTTGTTTTTTCTTTTGCGTTAAATAAGATGTTTGATAGTTTTGACGTTGACCTAAAAGCAAGTTTTATGTTAAATTTAGAAAGAATATTTGATACGGATTTGGTGGCTGGGCCAAAATACTGTTTTTTTAATTTGATGGTATACGTTTTTGAAAGTTTTTTTTTTAATTTTTTTAGTTATTTACTTTTTTTATGGTATTGATGGGATATCCATTGTTGAGTGCAATTTGCTTAATTGTCTTTAACTCTGTATCTTGGTCTTCTTGTGCCATTGGAATTGTGACTATGAATTATTGAATTGTACTATCTTATGATTATAGGGATGGTTTGACTTGCTGCGAATTATGCTATATGTGAATGTTGATTTTCTAAATATGCTAAATTTAAGTTTATTATTTTATTTGGTTAGTGTAAGATCCAAAAAGTTAATTGCTTCATTGACTTCTACCGTAAATTGAATCTTGGGATTGATGCTGTTTACGAATTGTAAAAAATTAGAGAGTTGTCTTTGTGTTTTTTGAAGCAAGCTAAGATATCTATACCAAAAATGTATGTGTGTGTGTGAGAGTTTTACATTTAAATATAGAAACATGCTAAGTGATTCAAAAAGCTTGCTCAGCCATAACTATGCAATTGAGAAAAGGTTATAGCTTTAACTAGATTTTTTTTAAATAAACCAATTTTATCAACTGCGATTGATTTTAGAGTTTAGCAATGTTACACATACAAAAATCAGTTGTTGCTTTGTTTAGTCAAGAAAAGATCTATGAAAAGTTGGATTTTTACCCAAATCTTGTCAAATCATAATGTCATAAATTTAGTTGATATGCAAAAGAATCTACATATAGTTTTCTTTAAAAATTTAACTGATATGTTTGCTTTTTTTGTGGTTGGTTTGTTAAGGAGAAATAATTTGTAAACATATAATTACATATATGTTTTGAAAAGGATAAATCAAGATGCAAAAGATATATTGGCATCATGGATGTAAAAATGATTTTAGTTTATTTAACTTATATTTATTTTATTTTTTGCAACTATATAACAATTGTAGTTTAACTGCTAAACCTAATTAATTTAAAACCTACCTAATTTAAATATTTTTGAACATTTTAATGTTTAACCAGTTACTGGTATCTATAGAATTTGACTTGCTAGAAATAATTCTGCTAATGCAAGTTTAAAATAAGCTTGGAGAACAAAATTTTATAATTTTTATATTAGAAACACTTGGTTTTATAAATAGTCAAAAAGTACAATTTTTGTGTGTATGTGTGGTTCTGGGACGTTCTTACTATTGATTTGCAAATGTATCACTATTTTGTAAAATTATAACCGATTTGTAAGCAAATTGCAACTTGGTTGTTTACTCTAAAGCAACTTACTATTTTTTTTACAACATGGACATTTTTGAAATGATTTTTTATAAACAGTTATTATTAATAGTACAGTATATAAGTAATGGCAAACAATTATATTACTATTAACTTATCAGTTATTATCAACAGTAATATTAAAACAAAATAAAAATTTATTTGTTTCTATTTGTTAAATAAAAACGTATTTTTTACTGCGAGTTTACGTTTTCATATCCACCAATTGAATTGAAGCATTTACCACAACTCATTGATTTTCAACATGAACTGGCTTTTATTATTAGTGGCAGTTTATCAATATAACCATGTTAACTATTCTGATTGATATTGACACCCCAATTAGCAAACTGTAAATTTGAATATACACAAAATTTTCTTATTGATTTGATAATTTGTATATTTTTGTGTTATTTTTATTATTAAAGTTTAACTAATATGTTAATATATTAAGGAAAATTAAAGTACGATACTGTAAGTAGCAACACACCCTTAATGAACATTTCAACTTTATACTAAATTCAAAATTACTAAACAAAGTTTATGTATTAAAGTTAATATGTCTGAAATCTGAATACAATTAAAAAAAAATAGGAGTGAGGATTTATTTTAATTTGCTGTGAATAATAAATTAATTATTGTCACCAACTTTTCTAATAGCATTATAAGGAATTATAAACGAAACACCATTTTTAACTGTTTGTACTCTTTTTTTTAAATCTATATAAAGGCATTTAATTAATATTAACATTTAAAGTTATTTTTAATATAGATGTGCTTGTTATGTTTTGCATGGCAACTATGTTCTATACAAATTGGGATAATTCAAATAATGTGTAATTTCTCGAAATGGAAGGGGGTCATATTTATATATTTGTGGTGGCTGTTTGCCGAAGGCTCTATATTAGATTCCTGCGGTTCGTAGTGGATACCTGAGGCAAAATCAATAGTAGGATTCAGGTGGATGATGTTCCGTTAACGTTATACATTCTATAGAGTGCGATAAGGCAGTGGGTCGCATCTATTCACTACTGTATCGCCCACAATAACCTATTGATACGCGATATCAAGCGGCAACTTATTCTGTCGCTATCGTTTTTCATTTTTCGCCTGATTGAATATTAAACGAGATATATTTAACTTTTTATTTTACACTTCAAATAAATTCATACTACAACTTTATTATAATCTAGAATTTGATATTTTTTTGTTAGTATTAATATTTAAGTAATGCAATAAATATAACATAGTATTTTATCAATGGTAGTTTTAGTACAGTATTCATTTAACTTTCTTACAAAATTGAAGGACGTTTTTCGAACCGTCTGGATTTACGTGCATACCACCCTCATAGTGATTAGTGCACAAGGGTTCAATGTACCGATATCGAGATTGCATTTTGCTCCCCCCATGAGTGACGTCACGCGAACGGCACCACCAATATATTTTCATTCTCAGCGCTAGTAGTTAGTGGGTCAATTCAAACGAGTAGAAGGGTTATATAGAGATGTTTCATTGAGTGTTTTATTTACATATTTTCACACTCGGTTTTACTGTGCCAACATAGTAGATATTACCAATTATCTAGAAGAAGAGACTAAAAATATTTTGATTATTAAAACTTTTATAATATTTATAGAAGTTTTTTTATTAAAAATAAGTAATCGTTTAATTTTTTTATCAGTTGTCTATCTAGCATTTTTAATTTAATTTTTATACAACAATGTACCACCCATTTACCTTTATAACAATAATGTGTATAAAGAAAACTACTAAGAACGCATCAGAATATTAGTTTGTTTATTCTAAACCAGAATATATTTAAGACTATCTAATTTTATTTTTGTTCATTTACGCGTTATTTAAATTTTATTTGGCAGATAATTTTATCTTAATTACAAAACTACATTAATCCCATAACGTGTGTGCATGCGAATGCTTTGTGGTTTCCCACATAAGGGAAAATTAATTCAAATACTCTAGCAGTTTTTAATTGATGTGACGGATTACTTTTTTTCATAACTAACTGCATTAGGGACAGAAAACAAACAAAAAATGCCATTAAATTAAACGTTAAACTACTAAAATAATAACTGATTTTAAACAGAGTTATTGATTTTCTATACGTGTTTAAACTTTAAAGGTTTATTTGAAAACGTAACTACAACTAATAACAATACATCAACAAACAAACAAAGCATCAAGGGGGCGGTTAGAACTGGCTGGTTGCAAGTCACTGAGCTCCTAAGGGATCAACGGCTTATTAGGTGACTTCCAAATCACCCCGGTGGATGAAGAGCAAAGTTATTATTTTAGTCATACTCGGGGATCGAACCCCGGACTGTTAGCGTGCTACGCTAACGCTCTATAACTGAGCCATCTCACCGTAAGAACCATAACCATATCATGAACATCAAACGACAGTGAGTATGTAAACCAGAAGAACAGTTATTTTGGATACAGTAGTATTTAATCAAGCTACTACAAAGTTTTACTTTACCAGGTTTTCACTAAACTAAAATAACAAGAAGCAGTCAAAGAATGTGCTAATATCTTTGCGGTGGTTAGATCATTTTGACTCTAAGATTTTTTTATAATTTTATTTTCAAATATGATATTTAAAAATTACTCAAAATGTCACAACAACATAAAAATACCTTTGAATTTCAACGAGTAAAACCACACTTGTTCAAACTATCATAATGAGACTAGATTTAAGAAATCTGTGAACATTGACATTGAATTTTTGTGGTTTATAAATCTCGGTAAATACTGAATATAAAAGTTTATTTTATGTGTCGATAGTACGGTTTAAAAAATGTCACTTTAAAGGTTCTGTCTTACATCTATGAACTGTCAGTGAATATTCGCTAAAATTTTTAGCAAGCCTTATACTACAAGTAAATATTTGTATAAATGGCAATACGGCTTACATTTAGTTTGCACAAGTTTATATAAATATAGAAAATGCAAAGATGTGCAACATTACGCCGGTGTTATAAAGTATCTAAGTCATTAGTCAATTTTGGGTCGGCAATGATTAGAATAGCTTATTTTGAACATAATTAAGAAGATATAGTATAGTTTTGGATGCTTTTCCTCATACTTGAAAACAATATTTATTACTAGGACAAATATAAAATATGAAACATTACTTACATCTATTAAGAAATTCTAGTTTTTTTGGCTATTTCAGAAAATTATATGTAACCTCTAGAAGATACTGGCAATACTTTGAATATTAATTTGAAAGTTAAGTTAAAATTGACCAGGTTGGGATTACTTTCAGATATTGTTTTTTACATCTTTGCTACGGGTTCTAAACTAGAAATTTAAAACGTTCTGCCATATCTGAATGTTTTAAGACGTTCTGTTGTTTCTTGATGTGGTCTTTACTCTTAGAAAATATGAATAATTATTATTAACTCTATTTTACGCCACTACAGGCGCATCAGCTTCTTCTCTGCCTGTAATGCTGGCAATATTGAGTGGATTTTGAACCACTGGAAAGATTATTAATCTATTGCTTACCATAGATGGATCTTAGTCATGAAACTTTACAAGGCGGGCTGGGGAGTGTGAGAGCGTATAAATATTTGAAATAGTTTCCGTTGTGAAATTCAAACAATTCATGTTTGTCTAAAGTCAAATTCTATTTGAGATTAACATAAGTCAGAAGATCTGTTGTCAAACGTTTTGATTCAAATCCATCTTGAGAATCTGAGTTGTTTTTAAAGTGAGTCTCAAACTGATTTTCAGACACATTACCGAGCTTTTAAAATTATTGTATTTGGTGTAAAAACGCTTGTTAATAAGAGTATCACAGATTATTGCATTCCGACATGGTTTTGATAATGTTTTTTTACTAAATACAAATATATTTTTTTTACCAGAAATGAATCATAATACGAATACATGTGTATAAAATCTTTGACCTTCCGGAAATGGTTAGAGAATTGTCTAAAATGTTACGTAAAATAAGTAATGAACTAATTAGCAATGTAAATGCACTAACAGCTTTAGGATGCAAGACAAGTGATTGGAGCAAGTTGTTAGTTAATCTAGTTGTGGGAAAGCTAAATTAACAAACAATCAAAGAGTGGGAAATATCATTACCTAATAATTCTCAACCAAGTTTCAACTCACTGACAACATTTATAAAATAAATGCAAAGCATTAGAGGCAGTTAATCGTTCAGGTATGGAAATTAAACGATAACAACATGAACATTGGTCCAACAAAAAACGACAACTGATGACGCACGTTTCTATAAAAAAAATATAAATGCAATATTTTTACTGGGTTTACAGTTTATATTTGTGTGATAAATTTAAAAAACTTCCAATTCAAACACAAATTATTACAGTGCAAAAAAAAGTTTTGTTACAATTGTTTCTCTCAAACACATATGATAAAGAAATGTAAAGCTTGCAGATGTTTTAAGTGCAATAGGAAACATCACACACTTATATACCTTGAGGATACTATAGCAGCACACGCAGAGACATTAAGTGATCAACCAGTATTGGCTATGGCTGTTATTGAAATCAAAGATGAACAAAGGCTATACATACAGTGAAAAATGATGATAGATACAGGCACCCAAACTAGTTTTTTAAGCAGCAAATTTGTAAACCAGTTATGTTTAAAATGCAAGAAAATTGATATCCCAGTAATGGGCATAAACCAAGTTAGACACAACATCAAAAAACAGACCCGCATTGAGTTTGAATTACAATTTAATGTTTTTTTAGTATCAACAACTTGCTTTCTAATAGCTTTGAACGCGTTATTGTAGGTTTACCTGGAAATATTTGACTTGTTGATCAAAACTTTAATGTCAGTAGAAAAATAGATGGCATTTTAGAAGCAGTATGGTGTGCCTTACAAGTGTCTTAAAAGCCTCCTTCTTAAAAAAAAAACAAAACTAGGATGGATAGTTGCAGAAGGTAACATTGGCCAACAAAGAGAAGGTCAGTGTAATGCAGGACTAATGAAGCTACAAAATACTATAGAAAAGTTCTTGAAAAATGAAGAGGTGAATGAGGTCAAGTATTTGACCAAAGAAAAAAAATGCAAAGAACATTTTCAGCGTAACGACAAAGAACGATTTATCATAAAATTACCACAAAAAGAAAAGCCAAACCTGGTTACATTAGGATCTCCTCGTTTGCTAGCCATCAGACGTTACTACTCAATAGAACAAAAGTTAGCAAAATATAACAATTTGCGTCAACAATATCATTTGTTCATGAAAGAGTATGAAAAACTAAAACACATGAAGCAGGTCCAGAGCTTAGGAGATGGTCAGTTTTATTTACCACATCATACAATTTTAAAGAATAGCACAACGACAAGCTTACGTGTAGCTTTTGATGCTTCTGCCCGCACCAGCAGTAAAGTTTCTATTAATGATACTTTACAAATTGGACTAGTACTACAGTTTCAATATGATCAAATTATAAAATATATATATATATATATATATATATAGACACAAACTCTGTATTAGGAGCGTTTGCTCTCGAGAGGATTGGGAGCGTTTAATTTACTTTATAATCTAACCGTGCCATAGTGTTTCAGTACTATCTTTATACGTGAAAACAACAACAATTTATTATTAAATTAGAAGATTAATAAATAGTTTGCAAAACAAATTTGAAAAATGATCAAGCAATTCATTATTTTGCCGAAAGGTTAAATTAGAAACCTATTTTATTTACTTTTGATTTTAATACATTTGGTTCTTGTCTAAGTTATTTACAGTTATGGCTAAACGCCCCCAAAACTACAAATTGGTCATATTTAGGGGCGTCTAACCGCATGCTTATCCTATTGAGTTTAAATGTTTACCGCTAGGGCTATACTACAGTTCACGGCTTTGCCGTTAATGTGTAAACGCCTCTAGAGCGTGTTATATGCAAATAAACGCTTCTAAAACGTATATTGTGCAAATAAACGCCTCTAAAACGTATATTGTGCATATTAACGTTTTTAGAACACAAGCTTTCACGATCTCATTTTTCATACACGTTTAGTTTGATAATTAAACATTAACAATAGATATGGTATAATTGACTTACCAATAAATAATCTAACTATAGATAAACTAATAAAAAATATGGAATATTATTTATTTCAAATTAGAATTCATTAACTAGTTAAAATTATAGCCCGTGTTAAGGCTGCGTTTGAATCAATTACTTATCATTGCAAAAAAAGTGCAATTTAGTTTTAGGCATTGAAATAAGTAGTTCTAAAAATAGACCTATTCTTAGTATTGAATGAGTTTTATGGTTAAAAAAAATAGAAAGTTTGTTGACATTGCCACTGCAATGCAAGGGTAACCAAACATTTTATTTCAACAAATTATGTATAATGGTTACATAAACGTGAAAAAAGATGTTTTTAAATTAGCTATATTATTTTTTTAATAATTTAATAAAATAAATTATTGATTATAAATATTATAATAATTATAATCGGTATTAATTGAAGATTATTATTACGGAATTTATTTTTCAAGTGGGATGTTAAAAATAAAAATTAAACAACCATAAACGGCAGCCAAGACAATTTTTTTTGTTTAATAGTATTTTTTTTTTAATTTACAGTTATTTTTTGTTAAAGCTGCCGATTATGATTAAATTTATTTATTTATTTTTAACATCTAGCTTGAAAAGTGCACACCATAATAATAATTTTAAAATCTAATCTGTTTATTTATAAGAATGTTGTTTTTCAATAGATTTTGATAATTTGACTTTCTTATTGTGTGTGGCATTCATAAATAATAAAATGTTGTGAACATCAATGTCATAATTGTGCCGCCTCTAACAGGAATTATGTTATTTTAACTTAATTATTGTAATGAACATACTTAAATACTTTTGTCTAACAAACTTTATTAAAAGTATACAATTTTGTGTATTAATGTTATAATTGTGTCGAATTAAGAAATTGTGCCGCGTTCTAACAGAAATTTTGTTATTTTGACGTTTTGATTGTAATTGTATACTTAAGTACCCCCTGTCTACCAAAATTTATTAAGATTATAGAATGTTGTGCATTAATGTTATAATAGTGCCGCGTCCAACGGGAATTTTGTTATTATAATTTTATCATTAAAATTGAGATACTTAAGTATTCCTGTCTACTAAAAATCATCATGATCATAAAATGTTATGCATAAATGTTATTATTGTGCCGCTTCTAACAAAAATTTTTGTATTTTAACTTAATCATTGTAATTAGCATACCCCTGTCTACCAAAATTCATTAAAATCATAGAATGTTTTGAATTAATATTATAATTGTGTCGCCTCCAACAAAATTTTATTATATTAACTTAACTATTGTATACAGGGTGTAGATTAATTGGCGGATAAACGCCAGGTAACTTTATAGATCGTGCCAAAAGAAAACGAAAATCTTAATTCCAAAATGCTGAAAAACTTTTCGTTTGGCCTCACGAGGTCCTCAAAGTTTTGTTACGCTTGGCAACGTTGCAAACTTTCTAAATTCAAACCTATAATGTAGACAACTTAATACACATAAAATAGGCAATTTAATACATACATCAAATTTTATTTTTTATTATAAACTACAAATGTTCAAATTGGCCACCGCTTACTTCTAAATACTTTACAGTACGTATCGATATCGAATTTATGACGTTCTCAAGCATCGCCGGCGTTAAATGTTAAATCTGTCAGAGTTGCTATATTCATGTAAATTATTTTAAATATATTTTCAAACAATCAATTGTGCATTGAAATAATGAATATTTTTATTTATGACAGAATCTAATAATTTATAGTAGTTGTATCAGCTGCAATGTACAAATTGTTCTATAATTCAATAATAATTATAGTACCTATTTGCTGGATTTACACATTTATTTTGAAAACGCATTTTAGCCGCATGGTGAAACGACAAAAGTCACCGATAATTTTTGTAAAGGGTGGTCACGGGATTGACATGGCAACGTAGTAGTTGTTAATCCGAGACAGACCGCCGCATACTAGACAAACGCAACATAATTTAATAATGCGGTATGTGTCGTCAATGTGCAACCTCACACAATTTTAAATTAATGATTATCAAAAGAAGTATATCATAATATTTAAATTGAATTTTATTTGAATTTAAAAGTCACTGATGACAAAAGTCACCGAAGATCAGACTTGAACCCCTGACATTTATTGCATTGCCTACTTTATAATTTGAATTTTATTAAAAATTTTGCTACGTTGCCAAGCGTATTTTTAATTTAAATTTGATTTATTCTTCAAAAGTAATTTGCACATTTTTCAATGTTTTTTATTATTAAGTTTCAATAAACCTCGTAATTTTTATTATACTAAAAAAGAAAACAAATTGGTACATAATATACGCAATTAAAACAATATTTGTATTGACAAAATTGAAACTTTGAGGACCTCGTGAGGCCAAACGAAGAGTTTTTCAGCATTTTGGAATTAAGATTTTCGTTTTCTTTTGGCACGATATATAAAGTTACCTGGCGTTTATCCGCCAATTAATCTACACCCAATACCTTTGTCTACCAAAATTCATTAGGATCATAGGTGCATTAATGTTATAATTGTGCCACTCAACAAGAATTTTGTTATTTTGACTTATTCATTGTAATTGACATATTTAAGTACCCAGTCTATCAAAATTCAACAAGATCATAGAATGTTGTGCACTAGTATTATAATTGTGCCACCTCCCAACAGGAATTTTGTTATTTTTACATTATTGTTGTAATATGCTTACTTAAATGTTCTTATCTACCAAAATTCATTAAGATCATAGAATATTGTGCATAAATGTTATAATTGAGCAGCCTCCAACAAGAATTTTGTTACTTTGACTTTATCATTGTAATGGTCATACTTAAGTACTTCTATCTACCAAAATTAATCAAGATTATTATATAATGTGCATAAATGTTATAATTGCGCCGTCTCCAACAAGAATTTTGTTATTTTGACTTTATCGTTGTAATTGTCATACTTAAGTACTTCTATCTACCAAAATTCATCAAGATAATAAAATGTTGTACATAAATGTTATAATTGCGCCGCTTCTAACAATAATTTTGTTATTTTGACTTAATCTTTGTAATTAGCATACTTAAGTTCCTTTATATACCAGAATTTATCAAGATTATAAAATATTGTGCAATAATATTATATTTGTGCCGCCTCTTAACAAGAAATTTTTCATATTTACTTTATTATTTTAATTAGCTTACTTAAATGTACCTGTCTACCATAATTTATTAAGATCATAGAATATTGTGCATAAATGTTATAATTGCGCCGCCTCTAACAAAAATTTTGTTATTTTGATTTTATCATTGTAATTGGCATACTTAAGTACCTATATCTACCAGAAATTATCAAGATTATAAATTGTTGTGCAGTAATATTATAATTTTACAGCTTTTCAACAGAAATTTGGTTATTTTCACTTTATCATTGTAATAAGGTTACTTAAATGTCCCTATCTACCAATATTCATTAAGATCATAAAATATTGTTCATAAATGTTATAATTGCGCCGCCTCCAATAAAAATTTTGTTATTTTGAATTTATTATTGTAATTGTCATACATAAGTACTTCTATCTACCAAAATTCATAAAAATCATAAAATGCTGAGCATAAATGTTATAAATGCGCCGCCTCCAACAAGAATTTTGTTGTTTTGACTAAATTATAGTAATTGTCATGTTTGAGTAATTCTATCTATCAAATTTTATCAAGATCATAAAATGTTGTGCATTAATGTTATAATTGCGCCGCCTCCAATAAGAATTTTGTTATTTTAACTTTATCATTGTAATTATCATACTTAAGTACTTCTATCTTCTAAAATTCATCAAGATCATCAAATGTTGTGCATAAATGTTATAATTGCGCCGCCTCCAACGAGAATTTTGTTATTTTAACTTTATCATTGTAATTATCATACTTAAGTACTTCTATCTACTAAAATTCATCAAGATCATAAAATGTTGTGCATAAATGTTATAATTGCGCCGCCTCCAACAAGAATTTTGTTATTTTAACTTTATCATTGCAATTATCATATTTAAGTACTTCTATCTTCTAAAATTCATCAAGATCATCAAATGTTGTGCATAACTGTTATAATTGCGCCGCCTCCAATAAGAATTTTGTTATTTTAACTTTATCATTGTAATTATCATACTTAAGTACTTCTATCTTCTAAAATTCATCAAGATCATCAAATGTTGTGCATAAATGTTATAATTGCGCGGCCTCCAACAAGAATTTTGTTATTTTAACTTTATCATTGCAATTATCATATTTAAGTACTTCTATCTTCTAAAATTCATCAAGATCATCAAATGTTGTGCATAACTGTTATAATTGCGCCGCCTCCAACGAGAATTTTGTTGTTTTGACTTTATCATTGTAATTGTCATGTTTAAGTAATTCTATTTATCAAAATTCATCAAAATCATCAAATGTTGTGTATAAATGTTATAATTGCGCCGCCTCCAACGAGAATTTTGGTATTTTAACTTTATCATTGTAATTATCATACTTAAGTACTTCTATCTACTAAAATTCATCAAGATCATAAAATGTTGTGCATAAATGTTATAATTGCGCCGCCTCCAACGAGAATTTTGTTGTTTTGACTTTATCATTGTAATTGTCATGTTTAAGTAATTCTATCTATCAAAATTCATCAAGATCATAAAATGTTGTGCATAAATGTTATAATTGCGCCGCCTCCAACAAGAATTTTGTTGTTTTGACTTTATCATTGTAATTGTCATGTTTAAGTAATTCTATTTATCAAAATTTATCAAGATCATAAAATGTTGTTGCCTCCAACGAGAATTTTGTTGTTTTGACTTTATCATTGTAATTGTCATGTTTAAGTAACTCTATCTATCAAAATTTATCAAGATCATAAAATGTTGTGCATAAATGTTATAATTGCGCCGCCTCCAACGAGAATTTTGTTGTTTTGATTTTATCATTGTAATTGTCATGTTTAAGTAATTCTATCTATCAAAATTCATCAAGATCATAAAATGTTGTGCATAAATGTTATAATTGCGCGGCCTCCAACAAGAATTTTGTTATTTTAACTTTATCATTGCAATTATCATATTTAAGTACTTCTATCTTCTAAAATTCATCAAGATCATCAAATGTTGTGCATAACTGTTATAATTGCGCCGCCTCCAACGAGAATTTTGTTGTTTTGACTTTATCATTGTAATTGTCATGTTTAAGTAATTCTATTTATCAAAATTCATCAAAATCATCAAATGTTGTGTATAAATGTTATAATTGCGCCGCCTCCAACGAGAATTTTGGTATTTTAACTTTATCATTGTAATTATCATACTTAAGTACTTCTATCTACTAAAATTCATCAAGATCATAAAATGTTGTGCATAAATGTTATAATTGCGCCGCCTCCAACGAGAATTTTGTTGTTTTGACTTTATCATTGTAATTGTCATGTTTAAGTAATTCTATCTATCAAAATTCATCAAGATCATAAAATGTTGTGCATAAATGTTATAATTGCGCCGCCTCCAACAAGAATTTTGTTGTTTTGACTTTATCATTGTAATTGTCATGTTTAAGTAATTCTATTTATCAAAATTTATCAAGATCATAAAATGTTGTTGCCTCCAACGAGAATTTTGTTGTTTTGACTTTATCATTGTAATTGTCATGTTTAAGTAACTCTATCTATCAAAATTTATCAAGATCATAAAATGTTGTGCATAAATGTTATAATTGCGCCGCCTCCAACGAGAATTTTGTTGTTTTGATTTTATCATTGTAATTGTCATGTTTAAGTAATTCTATCTATCAAAATTCATCAAGATCATAAAATGTTGTGCATAAATGTTATAATTGCGCCGCCTCCAACGAGAATTTTGTTGTTTTGACTTTATCATTGTATTTGTCATGTTTAAGTAATTCTATTTATCAAAATTCATCAAGATCATAAAATGTTGTGCATAAATGTTATAATTGCGCCGCCTCCAACAAGAGTTTTGTTGTTTTGACTTTATCATTGTAATTGTCATGTTTAAGTAATTCTATTTATCAAAATTCATCAAGATCATAAAATGTTGTGCATAAATGTTATAATTGCGCCGCCTCCAACGAGAATTTTGTTGTTTTGACTTTATCATTGTAATTGTCATGTTTAAGTAATTCTATTTATCAAAATTCATCAAGATCATAAAATGTTGTGCATAAATGTTATAATTGCGCCGCCTCCAACGAGAATTTTGTTGTTTTGACTTTATCATTGTAATTGTCATGTTTAAGTAACTCTATCTATCAAAATTCATCAAGATCATAAAATGTTGTGCATAAATGTTATAATTGCACCGCTTCCAACGAGAATTTTGTTGTTTTGACTTTATCATTGTAATTGTCATGTTTAAGTAATTCTATTTATCAAAATTCATCAAGATCATAAAATGTTGTGCATAAATGTTATAATTGCGCCGCCTCCAACGAGAATTTTGTTGTTTTGACTTTATCATTGTAATTGTCATGTTTAAGTAACTCTATCTATCAAAATTCATCAAGATCATAAAATGTTGTGCATAAATGTTATAATTGCGCCGCCTCCAACGAGAATTTTGTTGTTTTGACTTTATCATTGTAATTGTCATGTTTAAGTAATTCTATCTATCAAAATTCATCAAGATCATAAAATGTTGTGCATAAATGTTATAATTGCGCCGCCTCCAACAAGAATTTTGTTGTTTTGACTTTATCATTGTAATTGTCATGTTTAAGTAATTCTATTTATCAAAATTTATCAAGATCATAAAATGTTGTGCATAAATGTTATAATTCGCGCCTCCAACGAGAATTTTGTTGTTTTGACTTTATCATTGTAATTGTCATGTTTAAGTAACTCTATCTATCAAAATTCATCAAGATCATAAAATGTTGTGCATAAATGTTATAATTGCGCCGCCTCCAACAAGAATTTTGTTGTTTTGACTTTATCATTGTAATTGTCATGTTTAAGTAATTCTATTTATCAAAATTCATCAAGATCATAAAATGTTGTGCATAAATGTTATAATTGCGCCGCCTCCAACAAGAATTTTGTTGTTTTGACTTTATCATTGTAATTGTCATGTTTAAGTAATTCTATTTATCAAAATTCATCAAGATCATAAAATGTTGTGCATAAATGTTATAATTGCGCCGCCTCCAACGAGAATTTTGTTGTTTTGACTTTATCATTGTAATTGTCATGTTTAAGTAATTCTATTTATCAAAATTCATCAAGATCATAAAATGTTGTGCATAAATGTTATAATTGCGCCGCCTCCAACAAGAGTTTTGTTGTTTTGACTTTATCATTGTAATTGTCATGTTTAAGTAATTCTATTTATCAAAATTCATCAAGATCATAAAATGTTGTGCATAAATGTTATAATTGCGCCGCCTCCAACGAGAATTTTGTTGTTTTGACTTTATCATTGTAATTGTCATGTTTAAGTAATTCTATTTATCAAAATTCATCAAGATCATAAAATGTTGTGCATAAATGTTATAATTGCGCCGCCTCCAACGAGAATTTTGTTGTTTTGACTTTATCATTGTAATTGTCATGTTTAAGTAACTCTATCTATCAAAATTCATCAAGATCATAAAATGTTGTGCATAAATGTTATAATTGCGCCGCCTCCAACAAGAATTTTGTTGTTTTGACTTTATCATTGTAATTGTCATGTTTAAGTAATTCTATTTATCAAAATTCATCAAGATCATAAAATGTTGTGCATAAATGTTATAATTGCGCCGCCTCCAACAAGAATTTTGTTGTTTTGACTTTATCATTGTAATTGTCATGTTTAAGTAATTCTATTTATTAAAATTCATCAAGATCATAAAATGTTGTGCATAAATGTTATAATTGCGCCGCCTCCAACGAGAATTTTGTTGTTTTGACTTTATCATTGTAATTGTCATGTTTAAGTAATTCTATTTATCAAAATTCATCAAGATCATAAAATGTTGTGCATAAATGTTATAATTGCGCCGCCTCCAACAAGAGTTTTGTTGTTTTGACTTTATCATTGTAATTGTCATGTTTAAGTAATTCTATTTATCAAAATTCATCAAGATCATAAAATGTTGTGCATAAATGTTATAATTGCGCCGCCTTCAACGAGAATTTTGTTGTTTTGACTTTATCATTGTAATTGTCATGTTTAAGTAATTCTATTTATCAAAATTCATCAAGATCATAAAATGTTGTGCATAAATGTTATAATTGCGCCGCCTCCAACGAGAATTTTGTTGTTTTGACTTTATCATTGTAATTGTCATGTTTAAGTAATTCTATTTATCAAAATTCATCAAGATCATAAAATGTTGTGCATAAATGTTATAATTGCGCCGCCTCCAACGAGAATTTTGTTGTTTTGACTTTATCATTGTAATTGTCATGTTTAAGTAACTCTATCTATCAAAATTCATCAAGATCATAAAATGTTGTGCATAAATGTTATAATTGCACCGCCTCCAACGAGAATTTTGTTGTTTTGACTTTATCATTGTAATTGTCATGTTTAAGTAATTCTATTTATCAAAATTCATCAAGATCATAAAATGTTGTGCATAAATGTTATAATTGCGCCGCCTCCAACGAGAATTTTGTTGTTTTGACTTTATCATTGTAATTGTCATGTTTAAGTAACTCTATCTATCAAAATTCATCAAGATCATAAAATGTTGTGCATAAATGTTATAATTGCGCCGCCTCCAACGAGAATTTTGTTGTTTTGACTTTATCATTGTAATTGTCATGTTTAAGTAATTCTATCTATCAAAATTCATCAAGATCATAAAATGTTGTGCATAAATGTTATAATTGCGCCGCCTCCAACAAGAATTTTGTTGTTTTGACTTTATCATTGTAATTGTCATGTTTAAGTAAATCTATTTATCAAAATTTATCAAGATCATAAAATGTTGTGCATAAATGTTATAATTCGCGCCTCCAACGAGAATTTTGTTGTTTTGACTTTATCATTGTAATTGTCATGTTTAAGTAATTCTATTTATCAAAATTTATCAAGATCATAAAATGTTGTGCATAAATGTTATAATTCGCGCCTCCAACGAGAATTTTGTTGTTTTGACTTTATCATTGTAATTGTCATGTTTAAGTAACTCTATCTATCAAAATTCATCAAGATCATAAAATGTTGTGCATAAATGTTATAATTGCGCCGCCTCCAACAAGAATTTTGTTGTTTTGACTTTATCATTGTAATTGTCATGTTTAAGTAATTCTATTTATCAAAATTCATCTAGATCATAAAATGTTGTGCATAAATGTTATAATTGCGCCGCCTCCAACAAGAATTTTGTTGTTTTGACTTTATCATTGTAATTGTCATGTTTAAGTAATTCTATTTATCAAAATTCATCAAGATCATAAAATGTTGTGCATAAATGTTATAATTGCGCCGCCTCCAACGAGAATTTTGTTGTTTTGACTTTATCATTGTAATTGTCATGTTTAAGTAATTCTATTTATCAAAATTCATCAAGATCATAAAATGTTGTGCATAAATGTTATAATTGCGCCGCCTCCAACGAGAATTTTGTTGTTTTGACTTTATCATTGTAATTGTCATGTTTAAGTAACTCTATCTATCAAAATTCATCAAGATCATAAAATGTTGTGCATAAATGTTATAATTGCGCCGCCTCCAACGAGAATTTTGTTGTTTTGACTTTATCATTGTAATTGTCATGTTTAAGTAATTCTATCTATCAAAATTCATCAAGATCATAAAATGTTGTGCATAAATGTTATAATTGCGCCGCCTCCAACAAGAATTTTGTTGTTTTGACTTTATCATTGTAATTGTCATGTTTAAGTAATTCTATTTATCAAAATTTATCAAGATCATAAAATGTTGTGCATAAATGTTATAATTCGCGCCTCCAACGAGAATTTTGTTGTTTTGACTTTATCATTGTAATTGTCATGTTTAAGTAACTCTATCTATCAAAATTCATCAAGATCATAAAATGTTGTGCATAAATGTTATAATTGCGCCGCCTCCAACAAGAATTTTGTTGTTTTGACTTTATCATTGTAATTGTCATGTTTAAGTAATTCTATTTATCAAAATTTATCAAGATCATAAAATGTTGTGCATAAATGTTATAATTGCGCCGCCTCCAACGAGAATTTTGTTGTTTTGACTTTGTCATTGTAATTGTCATGTTTAAGTAATTCTATTTATCAAAATTCATCAAGATCATAAAATGTTGTGCATAAATGTTATAATTGCGCCGCCTCCAACAAGAATTTTGTTGTTTTGACTTTATCATTGTAATTGTCATGTTTAAGTAATTCTATTTATCAAAATTCATCAAGATCATAAAATGTTGTGCATAAATGTTATAATTGCGCCGCCTCCAACGAGAATTTTGTTGTTTTGACTTTGTCATTGTAATTGTCATGTTTAAGTAATTCTATTTATCAAAATTCATCAAGATCATAAAATGTTGTGCATAAATGTTATAATTGCGCCGCCTCTAACAAGAATTTTGTTGTTTTGACTTTATCATTGTAATTGTCATGTTTAAGTAATTCTATTTATCAAAATTCATCAAGATCATAAAATGTTGTGCATAAATGTTATAATTGCGCCGCCTCCAACGAGAATTTTGTTGTTTTGACTTTATCATTGTAATTGTCATGTTTAAGTAACTCTATCTATCAAAATTCATCAAGATCATAAAATGTTGTGCATAAATGTTATAATTGCGCCGCCTCCAACGAGAATTTTGTTGTTTTGACTTTATCATTGTAATTGTCATGTTTAAGTAATTCTATCTATCAAAATTCATCAAGATCATAAAATGTTGTGCATAAATGTTATAATTGCGCCGCCTCCAACAAGAATTTTGTTGTTTTGACTTTATCATTGTAATTGTCATGTTTAAGTAACTCTATCTATCAAAATTCATCAAGATCATAAAATGTTGTGCATAAATGTTATAATTGCGCCGCCTCCAACGAGAATTTTGTTGTTTTAACTTTATCATTGTAATTATCATACTTAAGTACTTCTATCTACTAAAATTCATCAAGATCATAAAATGTTGTGCATAAATGTTATAATTGCGCCGCCTCCAACAAGAATTTTGTTATTTTAACTTTATCATTGCAATTATCATATTTAAGTACTTCTATCTTCTAAAATTCATCAAGATCATCAAATGTTGTGCATAACTGTTATAATTGCGCCGCCTCCAATAAGAATTTTGTTATTTTAACTTTATCATTGTAATTATCATACTTAAGTACTTCTATCTTCTAAAATTCATCAAGATCATCAAATGTTGTGCATAAATGTTATAATTGCGCCGCCTCCAACGAGAATTTTGTTATTTTAACTTTATCATTGTAATTATCATACTTAAGTACTTCTATCTACTAAAATTCATCAAGATCATAAAATGTTGTGCATAAATGTTATATTTGCGCCGCCTCCAACAAGAATTTTGTTATTTTAACTTTATCATTGCAATTATCATATTTAAGTACTTCTATCTTCTAAAATTCATCAAGATCATCAAATGTTGTGCATAACTGTTATAATTGCGCCGCCTCCAATAAGAATTTTGTTATTTTAACTTTATCATTGTAATTATCATACTTAAGTACTTCTATCTTCTAAAATTCATCAAGATCATCAAATGTTGTGCATAAATGTTATAATTGCGCGGCCTCCAACAAGAATTTTGTTATTTTAACTTTATCATTGCAATTATCATATTTAAGTACTTCTATCTTCTAAAATTCATCAAGATCATCAAATGTTGTGCATAACTGTTATAATTGCGCCGCCTCCAACGAGAATTTTGTTGTTTTGACTTTATCATTGTAATTGTCATGTTTAAGTAATTCTATTTATCAAAATTCATCAAAATCATCAAATGTTGTGTATAAATGTTATAATTGCGCCGCCTCCAACGAGAATTTTGGTATTTTAACTTTATCATTGTAATTATCATACTTAAGTACTTCTATCTACTAAAATTCATCAAGATCATAAAATGTTGTGCATAAATGTTATAATTGCGCCGCCTCCAACGAGAATTTTGTTGTTTTGACTTTATCATTGTAATTGTCATGTTGAAGTAATTCTATCTATCAAAATTCATCAAGATCATAAAATGTTGTGCATAAATGTTATAATTGCGCCGCCTCCAACAAGAATTTTGTTGTTTTGACTTTATCATTGTAATTGTCATGTTTAAGTAATTCTATTTATCAAAATTTATCAAGATCATAAAATGTTGTGCATAAATGTTATAATTGCGCCGCCTCCAACGAGAATTTTGTTGTTTTGACTTTATCATTGTAATTGTCATGTTTAAGTAACTCTATCTATCAAAATTTATCAAGATCATAAAATGTTGTGCATAAATGTTATAATTGCGCCGCCTCCAACGAGAATTTTGTTGTTTTGATTTTATCATTGTAATTGTCATGTTTAAGTAATTCTATCTATCAAAATTCATCAAGATCATAAAATGTTGTGCATAAATGTTATAATTGCGCCGCCTCCAACGAGAATTTTGTTGTTTTGACTTTATCATTGTATTTGTCATGTTTAAGTAATTCTATTTATCAAAATTCATCAAGATCATAAAATGTTGTGCATAAATGTTATAATTGCGCCGCCTCCAACAAGAATTTTGTTGTTTTGACTTTATCATTGTAATTGTCATGTTTAAGTAATTCTATTTATCAAAATTCATCAAGATCATAAAATGTTGTGCATAAATGTTATAATTGCGCCGCCTCCAACGAGAATTTTGTTGTTTTGACTTTATCATTGTAATTGTCATGTTTAAGTAACTCTATCTATCAAAATTCATCAAGATCATAAAATGTTGTGCATAAATGTTATAATTGCGCCGCCTCCAACGAGAATTTTGTTGTTTTGATTTTATCATTGTATTTGTCATGTTTAAGTAATTCTATTTATCAAAATTCATCAAGATCATAAAATGTTGTGCATAAATGTTATAATTGCGCCGCCTCCAACGAGAATTTTGTTGTTTTGACTTTGTCATTGTAATTGTCATGTTTAAGTAATTCTATTTATCAAAATTCATCAAGATCATAAAATGTTGTGCATAAATGTTATAATTGCGCCGCCTCCAACAAGAATTTTGTTGTTTTGACTTTATCATTGTAATTGTCATGTTTAAGTAATTCTATTTATCAAAATTCATCAAGATCATAAAATGTTGTGCATAAATGTTATAATTGCGCCGCCTCCAACGAGAATTTTGTTGTTTTGACTTTGTCATTGTAATTGTCATGTTTAAGTAATTCTATTTATCAAAATTCATCAAGATCATAAAATGTTGTGCATAAATGTTATAATTGCGCCGCCTCCAACAAGAATTTTGTTGTTTTGACTTTATCATTGTAATTGTCATGTTTAAGTAATTCTATTTATCAAAATTCATCAAGATCATAAAATGTTGTGCATAAATGTTATAATTGCGCCGCCTCCAACAAGAATTTTGTTGTTTTGACTTTATCATTGTAATTGTCATGTTTAAGTAATTCTATTTATCAAAATTCATCAAGATCATAAAATGTTGTGCATAAATGTTATAATTGCGCCGCCTCCAACGAGAATTTTGGTATTTTAACTTTATCATTGTAATTATCATACTTAAGTACTTCTATCTACTAAAATTCATCAAGATCATAAAATGTTGTGCATAAATGTTATAATTGCGCCGCCTCCAACGAGAATTTTGTTGTTTTGACTTTATCATTGTAATTGTCATGTTTAAGTAACTCTATCTATCAAAATTCATCAAGATCATAAAATGTTGTGCATAAATGTTATAATTGCGCCGCCTCCAACGAGAATTTTGTTGTTTTGACTTTATCATTGTAATTGTCATGTTTAAGTAATTCTATCTATCAAAATTCATCAAGATCATAAAATGTTGTGCATAAATGTTATAATTGCGCCGCCTCCAACAAGAATTTTGTTGTTTTGACTTTATCATTGTAATTGTCATGTTTAAGTAATTCTATTTATCAAAATTTATCAAGATCATAAAATGTTGTGCATAAATGTTATAATTGCGCCGCCTCCAACGAGAATTTTGTTGTTTTGACTTTATCATTGTAATTGTCATGTTTAAGTAACTCTATCTATCAAAATTCATCAAGATCATAAAATGTTGTGCATAAATGTTATAAATGCGCCGCCTCCAATAAGAATTTTGTTATTTTAACTTTATCATTGTAATTATCATACTTAAGTACTTCTATCTTCTAAAATTCATCAAGATCATCAAATGTTGTGCATAAATGTTATAATTGCGCCGCCTCCATCGAGAATTTTGTTATTTTAACTTTATCATTGTAATTATCATACTTAAGTACTTCTATCTACTAAAATTCATCAAGATCATAAAATGTTGTGCATAAATGTTATAATTGCGCCGCCTCCAACGAGAATTTTGTTGTATTGACTTTATCATTGTAATTATCATACTTAAGTACTTTTATCTACTAAAATCCATCAAGATCATCAAATGTTGTGCATAAATGTTATAATTGCGCCGCCTCCAACGAGAATTTTGTTGTTTTGACTTTATCATTGTAATTGTCATGTTTAAGTAATTCTATTTATCAAAATTCATCAAGATCATAAAATGTTGTGCATAAATGTTATAATTGCGCCGCCTCCAATAAGAATTTTGTTATTTTAACTTTATCATTGTAATTATCATACTTAAGTACTTCTATCTTCTAAAATTCATTAAGATCATCAAATGTTGTGCATGTTATAATTGCGCCGCCTCCAACGAGAATTTTGTTGTTTTGACTTTATCATTGTAATTAGCTTACTTCAATGTCACTGCCTACCAAAATCACTAGATTTGTAAAGTACCTCTATTTACAAAAATTGATTAAGATGAGATGTTGTGCATCAATGTTATAATTGTGCAGCCTTCGTTAATATCATATAATGCTGTGTACATTAATGTTTTAACTTTACCGTTTCCAACAAGAATTTTGTTATACTGACTATATCTTTGTAATTAGCATATTTAAATTCCGATGTATACTAAAATTCATTAAAATCATCAAATTCTATAAATATTAATATAATACTTTTGCCGCCTCTAATTTTTTTTAGAAGCGACACTTTTGTTGACATTATCTTTGTAATTGGCGTACTTATCCTTGTCTACTAACTTTTATTATTTTTTAATTTGTTTAGTATTTACTATTCATTATAGCATGTATAAACGTTAGCGTTGACCTTAAACTTGGTGTGAGACCTAGAAAAATGATTGACCTTAAACTTCAACTTAAAAATAAATACAATCTGTTGTGTTATCATGTAAACTAGTTATAAGATTTATATTTTTTTATATCAAGTAATATTTTAGTTGATTTATAATACAGGCAGAATATTTTTAACTAATATTTTAAAAGAAAGTTTATTAAAAACTTAAACTTAAAAAAACATTATGTATGTCAATAACCCTATTCGATTTGATTTTATTACGGTAGATATGTCCGCTACAAAAGCACAAATGTGTGGCTACAGTAATGTACTAACAAATTCTGTCAATCTTGATTTTAATGCCATCTATTAACACTCATTTTAAACTAACCGTTGGACGCTCTTAACACGTAGTTTATATGCACGGATTGGGAGCGTACGCTTCCAATCCTTAGACGCTTTTACGACGTAGAAAGTGTGCGCTTAAACGCTCCTAAACCAGCGTTTTTATCTCTATATATATATATATATATATATATATATATATCTTTATGTTTGTATGAAAATGAGGCTTTGAATACTATTTCAGTTTAGTAAAGACAGCTTTATTTAGAAAGTAAGGATATCCTTACTTTATTGTATACAGTAGTACTATAAAGAGCGGATTATACGTATATACTGTCTAAAATAATGCTTTCTTTCTGCAAAAGCTATTACAAGCTTACTTTATGATACTACAGTTTATGAACGTATAGAAATTGTCGCCACATCTCCGTGGCCAAAAGTAAGAACTTAGGCGTATATGGTAATTTTTACTTACAATATAAGAGGGCGTAATACTAAATATTGTTAACAGAGTTGCATATATTCAATCTTTCTTATCAATGAGAGGCTTATTATAACGAAACATGCGTAGAGAGTTGCATACATTTTAATAAAATTTTCTCTCAACAAGCTATCGTTTCAAATAAATATATCTCTCTTTAAAGCGGTCGGTAAATTTGTGGACCGTCACCTTTCTTGACTCGGGTACACAATAACTATTAAATACAATAGCACATATGCCGTTCTAAAATAATTTAAAAATAGTGAAATTTATAATACAAATTATTATTGAAAAAATACAAATTAATAACTTCTTTTCTTGTAAAAATAATTAAAATGTTTGTCAGAAAAATAAATTAAATTTTTTTCTATTTAATTAGATAGAGTCATGTTAATATTGAAACAGATTTGTCTGTTATTTAATCTTTACAATTAAATCATTACTAATAGCTCTTATGATCATCCATGTTGTTTGTATAATTATGTAGGTACAAAAAATAATTTGATTTTTTTTTTAATTTTGTTTTTTTTTAGGAAATATGGTTATTATTGTAAGTGTCAATAACAGAATAATAATTACAAAGCAAAGTTTGGAGTATTCATTTCACAATGAAAATAACAAAATTTTAATTTTGAGCAAATATCTAACTTGTGCATTATTTAATAGCATTTTTAAACTTTGAACTTTGTACTGTGTCTTTCTATTGTTCAAATAAAATATGAGTATTAAATAAAAAGAGCATAAATCATGCAAAATAAGTATTAAATAAGAGAAAATATGTTAAATTGTACAATTTATTTATAGAACCCTATTGTCCCCTAGCTAATTGAGTTAAAGGTACAATTATTGCTTAAATGTAATATGGGTATCAAATAAGAACAAATATGCTAACTTGCACAACTATTTTACAGAACTCTTAAACTTTGTACACTATTGTCTCCCAGCTAAATGAATTAAAGGTAGAATTATTGCTCAGATTTAATATGGGTATCTAATAAAAGCAAATATTGTAAGTTGTAAAATTATATTATAGTTTCATTATTGTACATTATAGTCCCTCCATCTAAATGAATTGGGGTACAATTATTGTATAAATGTAATATAGGTATCAATTAAGAGCAAATATGTTAAATTCTACCATTAATTTAAAGTATTTCTGAAATTTGTACCCTATTGTCCTCTTAAGTAAATGAATTAAGGGTACAATTATTAATTATTGCTTATTTAATATTGTTATCAAATAAAAGCAAATATAATAAGTAAAATTATATTATATTTTCATTGAACTTTGTACCCTATTGTTTTCTCAGCTAAATAAATTAGACTACAATTATTGCTCAAATGTAATATGATATGATATACCTAATAAAAAGTAAATTCTTATACTATTATCAAAATAAAGCAACTATAAACCTTTTTGGATAATTTGTTCGCAAGTTTTACAAGCTTTTTTAATGCAATCTTAAAAAAGTTTAATATTTTATCAATTATATAGTTTGTTAGGAGGTTTTAATATACATAATACTGAATGATTAAGTCAGTTTTACAACAGTATCCGCCCAAAAAACATGGTTGTTTGCCTAGTTCTCATAACCATACTCACTACTGTTGAGGCTATTTTAGAAACATTTGCTTATTACTGTTGTTATTATTACTGAACTTAAGCCGCTCTTCATCTAAAGATATTTCAAAATAAACATTTTTTTTTACTAATTTCACATTTTACACATTTTTTATAATCCAAAAGTTCACATAAAAAAATAAATTCTATTTTTTATTATTAAACCAAAACAAAAAACAGTTAATATTAAGCGTAAAGCATTTAACAAAAAATAATTAATTGTTTGCAGATTATGATAATGTTATACAATATGATAAAAGTGAGTTGACAAGAATATATAAAACAATAATTTTATTGCAAGGTTGTTCAAAATTTGTAAGACCTTCTTTTAAACAAAACAAATTAGTTACTAATTAAAAGGAAAAAGCAGATATTTCTATCTTGGAATAGTTCTAGAAATTTCCAACTTATTTGATATTGTTTGGCATCCGAATTTTAATAACAAGGTCATATCTTGATCATAAATCTCTAAATTTTGTCAATTGATTTTTTGACAACAAAAGTATTATTTCTAGAATTGATTGTTTAATGTTTGTCTTAAAAATAATAAATGCTGGTGTTGTTCAAGATTTTGCTTTTTTGTCGACTTTATTTTTTATTCATATTAATGAGCACAATTTATAGTTCATACTTTTCGAAGACAATATAGACAAACTTGTCATAGCGTATTTGAGTTATGTACTAGGTTAGAATCTGTACCAATATTTAATAATTAATATAGACTTTGAAACAATATCTGATTGTAGTACTCTCAACTAAGCCAATTTTAACTTTTTAATGTTTTAAAATTAAATTTCGAGGTATCAGACGTAACGTATTAAATAAAACAACAAATGTATATCAAATCTTCTTTCTAATTACTTCTTTTTTGGATTGGCCATATATTTAAAATACTAGGATTTCTAAATGGACGTAAATAGTTTTTTTTTATGGTTTTGTACAATTATGTATTGGAATATTAGGAGAAAGATTTGAGACTTAGACTATCTCTTCTAAATTTTTTAAAAACAAGTTATTTAAATTATTTTTGATTCAAAATTGACAAATGACTTAAATACTTTACAACATTGACGTAATGTTGCAGATCTATAAGTTTTCTAAGTTTTAGGGTAAACAATTGTAATTGTAAGTTAACGTAGTTGCTTTCATTTGATACCCATATTACTATTGGGTAATATTTGAACCTTTATTTGTTTAGCAGGGAGACAATAAGGTACAATGTTTTGAGTTGTTATAAAATAATTGTTTGTTATCATATTTGCTTTCATTTGTTTAGCTAGGGACAATAGGGTACAATGTTTTAGGGTACTTTAAAATAATTATTTAAGTTACCACATTTGCTTTCATTTGATACCCATATTACATTTGTTTAATATTGTACTTTTATTTGTTTAGCTGGGGAACAATAGGGTATAATGTTCTAGGGTACTATAAAATAACTATATATGTTACCATATTTTCTTTCATTTGATACCCGCCATATTACATTTATGCAATATTGTACCTTTAATTGTTTAACAGGGGGACGATAGGTTACAATGTTCTGGGATAACATAAAATAATTGTATAACTACCATATTTGCTTTCATTTAATACGCATATTACATTTGTGCAACATTGTACCTTTATTTGTTTAGCTGGGGAGAATAGAGTACAATGTTTTAGGGTACTATAAAATAATTATTTAAGTTACCATATTTGCTTTCATTTGATACTCATATTACATTTGTGCGATATTGTACCTTTAATTGTTTAAAGGGAAACCATAGGGTACAATGTTCTGGGGTAACATAAAATAATTGTATAACCTACTATATTTGCTTTCATTTGATACCCATATTACATTTATGTAATATTGTACCTTTAATTGTTTAACAGGGGGACAATAGGGTACAATGTTCTGGGATAACATAAAATAATTGTATAACCTACCATATTTGCTTTCATTTGATACCTATATTACATTTGTGCAATTTTGTACCCTTAATTTATTAAATAAGAGGGACGGAAGGGTACAATGTTTTGGGGCACTATAAAATAATTTTCATAAACATTGTTTAAACTATATTTATATATGTTTTGCATTAACATCATAAACGCCGTCAACTTGCAATTTTAATTATATCTATTGAAATCGGCATACTTAAATATTTACTATTCATTCTACATATTTCATCTTAAATATAACATTTAAAATATTTGCCTAATAAGGAATGTGAGAACGGAAAGCTATAAAAAGATAAATGCCTACAAAAAAATGTTTACTTTAAGATTGAATACCCAATTGAGAGGCCCTTTTTGTGTGGCAAGGCCAAGCAAGCAAAATATAAATGTGATTTCAAACAAATAACACAAAATATATGCTCTTCCAAATGATTTGTTTGGATTTATATGACTTCACTTGGTTTAATATAATTACTCGCAGTTAGCGAAATAATTAATAATAAATTTTTATGATCAGTTTCAGTAACATTTAAACATGGATAACGTGTCTCAAAACCGTCAAATCAAATCAGTTTTACATAAACATGAGAAATGCATTTTATATACATTTGTGTATTGTACCTTTAATTTATTGAGTTGAAACGACGATTGAGTACAATGTTTAGGGTGCAGCTGCAGAGACAAATTAGTCTAAGACCACTATAAAACAATTGTACAAATTACGATATTTGCTCTCATTTGATCTTAGATTTGAGTAAAACTTGTATCCTTAATTTATTAAGAGAGGGCGAAGCAATTCTGTACCCTACAACATTCAAAAGTGTTATAAAATAATTGTACAGTTACTAAATTTGAAACAAACAGAAAAAAAAAACTATCATGATGCTAACTAATAAATTTACTTGCAATGTATTTTAGGACATTGCAAGTAAATTTACATTAACTTGGAAATTTATAATATTTAGTGATTATATCTATTTTAATGTAAATATGGAACAAAGTTGCCAAACCTTTTCTATTCTTTTATAAAATAGTAATTTATTTTTATATAAAACTTAACAATCAAACACGTATTAAATAAAATTATCAATAATTTAATATAACTGCAATTTAAATGTAAAATTAAAAAAATCGAATATTAAATACAAATATATTTCAAAATAAAAATCTCTGAAATGTCAATATTAAATGAATATTATTTCAGGTATTCATATAGTAAATCTTTTAACCTTAACCACTCATACTTTTCAACCAGCTTGCTTTTAAAAAATTCTTAAAGGGGATGTACTCTTAGTAACGCTACTACCAGTTGTACTATCAAATATTTATTGTTGAATATAACGCCATCTAATATTAAGTGTACACACTGTACTTAACTAGTTTTACCGCTACGTCAGTTGCAACAAAATTCACACAATTTTAAACTGAACTTCCAATAGTATGCAACTAACATTACACATAATAATCTTCACTTTGTGTAGAACAGTAGCATTGTAAAATATGAAATATCTCGACAAATACCTTACTTTACAAATCAATTTTTACATTGGCAATTAGCAAAAGGTTTACGAAACTATTTTAGTATATATTAATAAGCAAATATGTTTTGTTACAATAATCCTGAGATTAAGATGTACATAACGATCTTCACTTTCATACCATCATGTATAAGTATATATATATATATATATATATATATATATATATATAGACACAAACTCTGTATTAGGAGCGTTTGCTCTCGAGAGGATTGGGAGCGTTTAATTTACTTTATAATCTAACCGTGCCATAGTGTTTCAGTACTATCTTTATACGTGAAAACAACAACAATTTATTATTAAATTAGAAGATTAATAAATAGTTTGCAAAACAAATTTGAAAAATGATCAAGCAATTCATTATTTTGCCGAAAGGTTAAATTAGAAACCTATTTTATTTACTTTTGATTTTAATACATTTGGTTCTTGTCTAAGTTATTTACAGTTATGGCTAAACGCCCCCAAAACTACAAATTGGTCATATTTAGGGGCGTCTAACCGCATGCTTATCCTATTGAGTTTAAATGTTTACCGCTAGGGCTATACTACAGTTCACGGCTTTGCCGTTAATGTGTAAACGCCTCTAGAGCGTGTTATATGCAAATAAACGCTTCTAAAACGTATATTGTGCAAATAAACGCCTCTAAAACGTATATTGTGCATATTAACGTTTTTAGAACACAAGCTTTCACGATCTCATTTTTCATACACGTTTAGTTTGATAATTAAACATTAACAATAGATATGGTATAATTGACTTACCAATAAATAATCTAACTATAGATAAACTAATAAAAAATATGGAATATTATTTATTTCAAATTAGAATTCATTAACTAGTTAAAATTATAGCCCGTGTTAAGGCTGCGTTTGAATCAATTACTTATCATTGCAAAAAAAGTGCAATTTAGTTTTAGGCATTGAAATAAGTAGTTCTAAAAATAGACCTATTCTTAGTATTGAATGAGTTTTATGGTTAAAAAAAATAGAAAGTTTGTTGACATTGCCACTGCAATGCAAGGGTAACCAAACATTTTATTTCAACAAATTATGTATAATGGTTACATAAACGTGAAAAAAGATGTTTTTAAATTAGCTATATTATTTTTTTAATAATTTAATAAAATAAATTATTGATTATAAATATTATAATAATTATAATCGGTATTAATTGAAGATTATTATTACGGAATTTATTTTTCAAGTGGGATGTTAAAAATAAAAATTAAACAACCATAAACGGCAGCCAAGACAATTTTTTTTGTTTAATAGTATTTTTTTTTTAATTTACAGTTATTTTTTGTTAAAGCTGCCGATTATGATTAAATTTATTTATTTATTTTTAACATCTAGCTTGAAAAGTGCACACCATAATAATAATTTTAAAATCTAATCTGTTTATTTATAAGAATGTTGTTTTTCAATAGATTTTGATAATTTGACTTTCTTATTGTGTGTGGCATTCATAAATAATAAAATGTTGTGAACATCAATGTCATAATTGTGCCGCCTCTAACAGGAATTATGTTATTTTAACTTAATTATTGTAATGAACATACTTAAATACTTTTGTCTAACAAACTTTATTAAAAGTATACAATTTTGTGTATTAATGTTATAATTGTGTCGAATTAAGAAATTGTGCCGCGTTCTAACAGAAATTTTGTTATTTTGACGTTTTGATTGTAATTGTATACTTAAGTACCCCCTGTCTACCAAAATTTATTAAGATTATAGAATGTTGTGCATTAATGTTATAATAGTGCCGCGTCCAACGGGAATTTTGTTATTATAATTTTATCATTAAAATTGAGATACTTAAGTATTCCTGTCTACTAAAAATCATCATGATCATAAAATGTTATGCATAAATGTTATTATTGTGCCGCTTCTAACAAAAATTTTTGTATTTTAACTTAATCATTGTAATTAGCATACCCCTGTCTACCAAAATTCATTAAAATCATAGAATGTTTTGAATTAATATTATAATTGTGTCGCCTCCAACAAAATTTTATTATATTAACTTAACTATTGTATACAGGGTGTAGATTAATTGGCGGATAAACGCCAGGTAACTTTATAGATCGTGCCAAAAGAAAACGAAAATCTTAATTCCAAAATGCTGAAAAACTTTTCGTTTGGCCTCACGAGGTCCTCAAAGTTTTGTTACGCTTGGCAACGTTGCAAACTTTCTAAATTCAAACCTATAATGTAGACAACTTAATACACATAAAATAGGCAATTTAATACATACATCAAATTTTATTTTTTATTATAAACTACAAATGTTCAAATTGGCCACCGCTTACTTCTAAATACTTTACAGTACGTATCGATATCGAATTTATGACGTTCTCAAGCATCGCCGGCGTTAAATGTTAAATCTGTCAGAGTTGCTATATTCATGTAAATTATTTTAAATATATTTTCAAACAATCAATTGTGCATTGAAATAATGAATATTTTTATTTATGACAGAATCTAATAATTTATAGTAGTTGTATCAGCTGCAATGTACAAATTGTTCTATAATTCAATAATAATTATAGTACCTATTTGCTGGATTTACACATTTATTTTGAAAACGCATTTTAGCCGCATGGTGAAACGACAAAAGTCACCGATAATTTTTGTAAAGGGTGGTCACGGGATTGACATGGCAACGTAGTAGTTGTTAATCCGAGACAGACCGCCGCATACTAGACAAACGCAACATAATTTAATAATGCGGTATGTGTCGTCAATGTGCAACCTCACACAATTTTAAATTAATGATTATCAAAAGAAGTATATCATAATATTTAAATTGAATTTTATTTGAATTTAAAAGTCACTGATGACAAAAGTCACCGAAGATCAGACTTGAACCCCTGACATTTATTGCATTGCCTACTTTATAATTTGAATTTTATTAAAAATTTTGCTACGTTGCCAAGCGTATTTTTAATTTAAATTTGATTTATTCTTCAAAAGTAATTTGCACATTTTTCAATGTTTTTTATTATTAAGTTTCAATAAACCTCGTAATTTTTATTATACTAAAAAAGAAAACAAATTGGTACATAATATACGCAATTAAAACAATATTTGTATTGACAAAATTGAAACTTTGAGGACCTCGTGAGGCCAAACGAAGAGTTTTTCAGCATTTTGGAATTAAGATTTTCGTTTTCTTTTGGCACGATATATAAAGTTACCTGGCGTTTATCCGCCAATTAATCTACACCCAATACCTTTGTCTACCAAAATTCATTAGGATCATAGGTGCATTAATGTTATAATTGTGCCACTCAACAAGAATTTTGTTATTTTGACTTATTCATTGTAATTGACATATTTAAGTACCCAGTCTATCAAAATTCAACAAGATCATAGAATGTTGTGCACTAGTATTATAATTGTGCCACCTCCCAACAGGAATTTTGTTATTTTTACATTATTGTTGTAATATGCTTACTTAAATGTTCTTATCTACCAAAATTCATTAAGATCATAGAATATTGTGCATAAATGTTATAATTGAGCAGCCTCCAACAAGAATTTTGTTACTTTGACTTTATCATTGTAATGGTCATACTTAAGTACTTCTATCTACCAAAATTAATCAAGATTATTATATAATGTGCATAAATGTTATAATTGCGCCGTCTCCAACAAGAATTTTGTTATTTTGACTTTATCGTTGTAATTGTCATACTTAAGTACTTCTATCTACCAAAATTCATCAAGATAATAAAATGTTGTACATAAATGTTATAATTGCGCCGCTTCTAACAATAATTTTGTTATTTTGACTTAATCTTTGTAATTAGCATACTTAAGTTCCTTTATATACCAGAATTTATCAAGATTATAAAATATTGTGCAATAATATTATATTTGTGCCGCCTCTTAACAAGAAATTTTTCATATTTACTTTATTATTTTAATTAGCTTACTTAAATGTACCTGTCTACCATAATTTATTAAGATCATAGAATATTGTGCATAAATGTTATAATTGCGCCGCCTCTAACAAAAATTTTGTTATTTTGATTTTATCATTGTAATTGGCATACTTAAGTACCTATATCTACCAGAAATTATCAAGATTATAAATTGTTGTGCAGTAATATTATAATTTTACAGCTTTTCAACAGAAATTTGGTTATTTTCACTTTATCATTGTAATAAGGTTACTTAAATGTCCCTATCTACCAATATTCATTAAGATCATAAAATATTGTTCATAAATGTTATAATTGCGCCGCCTCCAATAAAAATTTTGTTATTTTGAATTTATTATTGTAATTGTCATACATAAGTACTTCTATCTACCAAAATTCATAAAAATCATAAAATGCTGAGCATAAATGTTATAAATGCGCCGCCTCCAACAAGAATTTTGTTGTTTTGACTAAATTATAGTAATTGTCATGTTTGAGTAATTCTATCTATCAAATTTTATCAAGATCATAAAATGTTGTGCATTAATGTTATAATTGCGCCGCCTCCAATAAGAATTTTGTTATTTTAACTTTATCATTGTAATTATCATACTTAAGTACTTCTATCTTCTAAAATTCATCAAGATCATCAAATGTTGTGCATAAATGTTATAATTGCGCCGCCTCCAACGAGAATTTTGTTATTTTAACTTTATCATTGTAATTATCATACTTAAGTACTTCTATCTACTAAAATTCATCAAGATCATAAAATGTTGTGCATAAATGTTATAATTGCGCCGCCTCCAACAAGAATTTTGTTATTTTAACTTTATCATTGCAATTATCATATTTAAGTACTTCTATCTTCTAAAATTCATCAAGATCATCAAATGTTGTGCATAACTGTTATAATTGCGCCGCCTCCAATAAGAATTTTGTTATTTTAACTTTATCATTGTAATTATCATACTTAAGTACTTCTATCTTCTAAAATTCATCAAGATCATCAAATGTTGTGCATAAATGTTATAATTGCGCGGCCTCCAACAAGAATTTTGTTATTTTAACTTTATCATTGCAATTATCATATTTAAGTACTTCTATCTTCTAAAATTCATCAAGATCATCAAATGTTGTGCATAACTGTTATAATTGCGCCGCCTCCAACGAGAATTTTGTTGTTTTGACTTTATCATTGTAATTGTCATGTTTAAGTAATTCTATTTATCAAAATTCATCAAAATCATCAAATGTTGTGTATAAATGTTATAATTGCGCCGCCTCCAACGAGAATTTTGGTATTTTAACTTTATCATTGTAATTATCATACTTAAGTACTTCTATCTACTAAAATTCATCAAGATCATAAAATGTTGTGCATAAATGTTATAATTGCGCCGCCTCCAACGAGAATTTTGTTGTTTTGACTTTATCATTGTAATTGTCATGTTTAAGTAATTCTATCTATCAAAATTCATCAAGATCATAAAATGTTGTGCATAAATGTTATAATTGCGCCGCCTCCAACAAGAATTTTGTTGTTTTGACTTTATCATTGTAATTGTCATGTTTAAGTAATTCTATTTATCAAAATTTATCAAGATCATAAAATGTTGTTGCCTCCAACGAGAATTTTGTTGTTTTGACTTTATCATTGTAATTGTCATGTTTAAGTAACTCTATCTATCAAAATTTATCAAGATCATAAAATGTTGTGCATAAATGTTATAATTGCGCCGCCTCCAACGAGAATTTTGTTGTTTTGATTTTATCATTGTAATTGTCATGTTTAAGTAATTCTATCTATCAAAATTCATCAAGATCATAAAATGTTGTGCATAAATGTTATAATTGCGCGGCCTCCAACAAGAATTTTGTTATTTTAACTTTATCATTGCAATTATCATATTTAAGTACTTCTATCTTCTAAAATTCATCAAGATCATCAAATGTTGTGCATAACTGTTATAATTGCGCCGCCTCCAACGAGAATTTTGTTGTTTTGACTTTATCATTGTAATTGTCATGTTTAAGTAATTCTATTTATCAAAATTCATCAAAATCATCAAATGTTGTGTATAAATGTTATAATTGCGCCGCCTCCAACGAGAATTTTGGTATTTTAACTTTATCATTGTAATTATCATACTTAAGTACTTCTATCTACTAAAATTCATCAAGATCATAAAATGTTGTGCATAAATGTTATAATTGCGCCGCCTCCAACGAGAATTTTGTTGTTTTGACTTTATCATTGTAATTGTCATGTTTAAGTAATTCTATCTATCAAAATTCATCAAGATCATAAAATGTTGTGCATAAATGTTATAATTGCGCCGCCTCCAACAAGAATTTTGTTGTTTTGACTTTATCATTGTAATTGTCATGTTTAAGTAATTCTATTTATCAAAATTTATCAAGATCATAAAATGTTGTTGCCTCCAACGAGAATTTTGTTGTTTTGACTTTATCATTGTAATTGTCATGTTTAAGTAACTCTATCTATCAAAATTTATCAAGATCATAAAATGTTGTGCATAAATGTTATAATTGCGCCGCCTCCAACGAGAATTTTGTTGTTTTGATTTTATCATTGTAATTGTCATGTTTAAGTAATTCTATCTATCAAAATTCATCAAGATCATAAAATGTTGTGCATAAATGTTATAATTGCGCCGCCTCCAACGAGAATTTTGTTGTTTTGACTTTATCATTGTATTTGTCATGTTTAAGTAATTCTATTTATCAAAATTCATCAAGATCATAAAATGTTGTGCATAAATGTTATAATTGCGCCGCCTCCAACAAGAGTTTTGTTGTTTTGACTTTATCATTGTAATTGTCATGTTTAAGTAATTCTATTTATCAAAATTCATCAAGATCATAAAATGTTGTGCATAAATGTTATAATTGCGCCGCCTCCAACGAGAATTTTGTTGTTTTGACTTTATCATTGTAATTGTCATGTTTAAGTAATTCTATTTATCAAAATTCATCAAGATCATAAAATGTTGTGCATAAATGTTATAATTGCGCCGCCTCCAACGAGAATTTTGTTGTTTTGACTTTATCATTGTAATTGTCATGTTTAAGTAACTCTATCTATCAAAATTCATCAAGATCATAAAATGTTGTGCATAAATGTTATAATTGCACCGCTTCCAACGAGAATTTTGTTGTTTTGACTTTATCATTGTAATTGTCATGTTTAAGTAATTCTATTTATCAAAATTCATCAAGATCATAAAATGTTGTGCATAAATGTTATAATTGCGCCGCCTCCAACGAGAATTTTGTTGTTTTGACTTTATCATTGTAATTGTCATGTTTAAGTAACTCTATCTATCAAAATTCATCAAGATCATAAAATGTTGTGCATAAATGTTATAATTGCGCCGCCTCCAACGAGAATTTTGTTGTTTTGACTTTATCATTGTAATTGTCATGTTTAAGTAATTCTATCTATCAAAATTCATCAAGATCATAAAATGTTGTGCATAAATGTTATAATTGCGCCGCCTCCAACAAGAATTTTGTTGTTTTGACTTTATCATTGTAATTGTCATGTTTAAGTAATTCTATTTATCAAAATTTATCAAGATCATAAAATGTTGTGCATAAATGTTATAATTCGCGCCTCCAACGAGAATTTTGTTGTTTTGACTTTATCATTGTAATTGTCATGTTTAAGTAACTCTATCTATCAAAATTCATCAAGATCATAAAATGTTGTGCATAAATGTTATAATTGCGCCGCCTCCAACAAGAATTTTGTTGTTTTGACTTTATCATTGTAATTGTCATGTTTAAGTAATTCTATTTATCAAAATTCATCAAGATCATAAAATGTTGTGCATAAATGTTATAATTGCGCCGCCTCCAACAAGAATTTTGTTGTTTTGACTTTATCATTGTAATTGTCATGTTTAAGTAATTCTATTTATCAAAATTCATCAAGATCATAAAATGTTGTGCATAAATGTTATAATTGCGCCGCCTCCAACGAGAATTTTGTTGTTTTGACTTTATCATTGTAATTGTCATGTTTAAGTAATTCTATTTATCAAAATTCATCAAGATCATAAAATGTTGTGCATAAATGTTATAATTGCGCCGCCTCCAACAAGAGTTTTGTTGTTTTGACTTTATCATTGTAATTGTCATGTTTAAGTAATTCTATTTATCAAAATTCATCAAGATCATAAAATGTTGTGCATAAATGTTATAATTGCGCCGCCTCCAACGAGAATTTTGTTGTTTTGACTTTATCATTGTAATTGTCATGTTTAAGTAATTCTATTTATCAAAATTCATCAAGATCATAAAATGTTGTGCATAAATGTTATAATTGCGCCGCCTCCAACGAGAATTTTGTTGTTTTGACTTTATCATTGTAATTGTCATGTTTAAGTAACTCTATCTATCAAAATTCATCAAGATCATAAAATGTTGTGCATAAATGTTATAATTGCGCCGCCTCCAACAAGAATTTTGTTGTTTTGACTTTATCATTGTAATTGTCATGTTTAAGTAATTCTATTTATCAAAATTCATCAAGATCATAAAATGTTGTGCATAAATGTTATAATTGCGCCGCCTCCAACAAGAATTTTGTTGTTTTGACTTTATCATTGTAATTGTCATGTTTAAGTAATTCTATTTATTAAAATTCATCAAGATCATAAAATGTTGTGCATAAATGTTATAATTGCGCCGCCTCCAACGAGAATTTTGTTGTTTTGACTTTATCATTGTAATTGTCATGTTTAAGTAATTCTATTTATCAAAATTCATCAAGATCATAAAATGTTGTGCATAAATGTTATAATTGCGCCGCCTCCAACAAGAGTTTTGTTGTTTTGACTTTATCATTGTAATTGTCATGTTTAAGTAATTCTATTTATCAAAATTCATCAAGATCATAAAATGTTGTGCATAAATGTTATAATTGCGCCGCCTTCAACGAGAATTTTGTTGTTTTGACTTTATCATTGTAATTGTCATGTTTAAGTAATTCTATTTATCAAAATTCATCAAGATCATAAAATGTTGTGCATAAATGTTATAATTGCGCCGCCTCCAACGAGAATTTTGTTGTTTTGACTTTATCATTGTAATTGTCATGTTTAAGTAATTCTATTTATCAAAATTCATCAAGATCATAAAATGTTGTGCATAAATGTTATAATTGCGCCGCCTCCAACGAGAATTTTGTTGTTTTGACTTTATCATTGTAATTGTCATGTTTAAGTAACTCTATCTATCAAAATTCATCAAGATCATAAAATGTTGTGCATAAATGTTATAATTGCACCGCCTCCAACGAGAATTTTGTTGTTTTGACTTTATCATTGTAATTGTCATGTTTAAGTAATTCTATTTATCAAAATTCATCAAGATCATAAAATGTTGTGCATAAATGTTATAATTGCGCCGCCTCCAACGAGAATTTTGTTGTTTTGACTTTATCATTGTAATTGTCATGTTTAAGTAACTCTATCTATCAAAATTCATCAAGATCATAAAATGTTGTGCATAAATGTTATAATTGCGCCGCCTCCAACGAGAATTTTGTTGTTTTGACTTTATCATTGTAATTGTCATGTTTAAGTAATTCTATCTATCAAAATTCATCAAGATCATAAAATGTTGTGCATAAATGTTATAATTGCGCCGCCTCCAACAAGAATTTTGTTGTTTTGACTTTATCATTGTAATTGTCATGTTTAAGTAAATCTATTTATCAAAATTTATCAAGATCATAAAATGTTGTGCATAAATGTTATAATTCGCGCCTCCAACGAGAATTTTGTTGTTTTGACTTTATCATTGTAATTGTCATGTTTAAGTAATTCTATTTATCAAAATTTATCAAGATCATAAAATGTTGTGCATAAATGTTATAATTCGCGCCTCCAACGAGAATTTTGTTGTTTTGACTTTATCATTGTAATTGTCATGTTTAAGTAACTCTATCTATCAAAATTCATCAAGATCATAAAATGTTGTGCATAAATGTTATAATTGCGCCGCCTCCAACAAGAATTTTGTTGTTTTGACTTTATCATTGTAATTGTCATGTTTAAGTAATTCTATTTATCAAAATTCATCTAGATCATAAAATGTTGTGCATAAATGTTATAATTGCGCCGCCTCCAACAAGAATTTTGTTGTTTTGACTTTATCATTGTAATTGTCATGTTTAAGTAATTCTATTTATCAAAATTCATCAAGATCATAAAATGTTGTGCATAAATGTTATAATTGCGCCGCCTCCAACGAGAATTTTGTTGTTTTGACTTTATCATTGTAATTGTCATGTTTAAGTAATTCTATTTATCAAAATTCATCAAGATCATAAAATGTTGTGCATAAATGTTATAATTGCGCCGCCTCCAACGAGAATTTTGTTGTTTTGACTTTATCATTGTAATTGTCATGTTTAAGTAACTCTATCTATCAAAATTCATCAAGATCATAAAATGTTGTGCATAAATGTTATAATTGCGCCGCCTCCAACGAGAATTTTGTTGTTTTGACTTTATCATTGTAATTGTCATGTTTAAGTAATTCTATCTATCAAAATTCATCAAGATCATAAAATGTTGTGCATAAATGTTATAATTGCGCCGCCTCCAACAAGAATTTTGTTGTTTTGACTTTATCATTGTAATTGTCATGTTTAAGTAATTCTATTTATCAAAATTTATCAAGATCATAAAATGTTGTGCATAAATGTTATAATTCGCGCCTCCAACGAGAATTTTGTTGTTTTGACTTTATCATTGTAATTGTCATGTTTAAGTAACTCTATCTATCAAAATTCATCAAGATCATAAAATGTTGTGCATAAATGTTATAATTGCGCCGCCTCCAACAAGAATTTTGTTGTTTTGACTTTATCATTGTAATTGTCATGTTTAAGTAATTCTATTTATCAAAATTTATCAAGATCATAAAATGTTGTGCATAAATGTTATAATTGCGCCGCCTCCAACGAGAATTTTGTTGTTTTGACTTTGTCATTGTAATTGTCATGTTTAAGTAATTCTATTTATCAAAATTCATCAAGATCATAAAATGTTGTGCATAAATGTTATAATTGCGCCGCCTCCAACAAGAATTTTGTTGTTTTGACTTTATCATTGTAATTGTCATGTTTAAGTAATTCTATTTATCAAAATTCATCAAGATCATAAAATGTTGTGCATAAATGTTATAATTGCGCCGCCTCCAACGAGAATTTTGTTGTTTTGACTTTGTCATTGTAATTGTCATGTTTAAGTAATTCTATTTATCAAAATTCATCAAGATCATAAAATGTTGTGCATAAATGTTATAATTGCGCCGCCTCTAACAAGAATTTTGTTGTTTTGACTTTATCATTGTAATTGTCATGTTTAAGTAATTCTATTTATCAAAATTCATCAAGATCATAAAATGTTGTGCATAAATGTTATAATTGCGCCGCCTCCAACGAGAATTTTGTTGTTTTGACTTTATCATTGTAATTGTCATGTTTAAGTAACTCTATCTATCAAAATTCATCAAGATCATAAAATGTTGTGCATAAATGTTATAATTGCGCCGCCTCCAACGAGAATTTTGTTGTTTTGACTTTATCATTGTAATTGTCATGTTTAAGTAATTCTATCTATCAAAATTCATCAAGATCATAAAATGTTGTGCATAAATGTTATAATTGCGCCGCCTCCAACAAGAATTTTGTTGTTTTGACTTTATCATTGTAATTGTCATGTTTAAGTAACTCTATCTATCAAAATTCATCAAGATCATAAAATGTTGTGCATAAATGTTATAATTGCGCCGCCTCCAACGAGAATTTTGTTGTTTTAACTTTATCATTGTAATTATCATACTTAAGTACTTCTATCTACTAAAATTCATCAAGATCATAAAATGTTGTGCATAAATGTTATAATTGCGCCGCCTCCAACAAGAATTTTGTTATTTTAACTTTATCATTGCAATTATCATATTTAAGTACTTCTATCTTCTAAAATTCATCAAGATCATCAAATGTTGTGCATAACTGTTATAATTGCGCCGCCTCCAATAAGAATTTTGTTATTTTAACTTTATCATTGTAATTATCATACTTAAGTACTTCTATCTTCTAAAATTCATCAAGATCATCAAATGTTGTGCATAAATGTTATAATTGCGCCGCCTCCAACGAGAATTTTGTTATTTTAACTTTATCATTGTAATTATCATACTTAAGTACTTCTATCTACTAAAATTCATCAAGATCATAAAATGTTGTGCATAAATGTTATATTTGCGCCGCCTCCAACAAGAATTTTGTTATTTTAACTTTATCATTGCAATTATCATATTTAAGTACTTCTATCTTCTAAAATTCATCAAGATCATCAAATGTTGTGCATAACTGTTATAATTGCGCCGCCTCCAATAAGAATTTTGTTATTTTAACTTTATCATTGTAATTATCATACTTAAGTACTTCTATCTTCTAAAATTCATCAAGATCATCAAATGTTGTGCATAAATGTTATAATTGCGCGGCCTCCAACAAGAATTTTGTTATTTTAACTTTATCATTGCAATTATCATATTTAAGTACTTCTATCTTCTAAAATTCATCAAGATCATCAAATGTTGTGCATAACTGTTATAATTGCGCCGCCTCCAACGAGAATTTTGTTGTTTTGACTTTATCATTGTAATTGTCATGTTTAAGTAATTCTATTTATCAAAATTCATCAAAATCATCAAATGTTGTGTATAAATGTTATAATTGCGCCGCCTCCAACGAGAATTTTGGTATTTTAACTTTATCATTGTAATTATCATACTTAAGTACTTCTATCTACTAAAATTCATCAAGATCATAAAATGTTGTGCATAAATGTTATAATTGCGCCGCCTCCAACGAGAATTTTGTTGTTTTGACTTTATCATTGTAATTGTCATGTTGAAGTAATTCTATCTATCAAAATTCATCAAGATCATAAAATGTTGTGCATAAATGTTATAATTGCGCCGCCTCCAACAAGAATTTTGTTGTTTTGACTTTATCATTGTAATTGTCATGTTTAAGTAATTCTATTTATCAAAATTTATCAAGATCATAAAATGTTGTGCATAAATGTTATAATTGCGCCGCCTCCAACGAGAATTTTGTTGTTTTGACTTTATCATTGTAATTGTCATGTTTAAGTAACTCTATCTATCAAAATTTATCAAGATCATAAAATGTTGTGCATAAATGTTATAATTGCGCCGCCTCCAACGAGAATTTTGTTGTTTTGATTTTATCATTGTAATTGTCATGTTTAAGTAATTCTATCTATCAAAATTCATCAAGATCATAAAATGTTGTGCATAAATGTTATAATTGCGCCGCCTCCAACGAGAATTTTGTTGTTTTGACTTTATCATTGTATTTGTCATGTTTAAGTAATTCTATTTATCAAAATTCATCAAGATCATAAAATGTTGTGCATAAATGTTATAATTGCGCCGCCTCCAACAAGAATTTTGTTGTTTTGACTTTATCATTGTAATTGTCATGTTTAAGTAATTCTATTTATCAAAATTCATCAAGATCATAAAATGTTGTGCATAAATGTTATAATTGCGCCGCCTCCAACGAGAATTTTGTTGTTTTGACTTTATCATTGTAATTGTCATGTTTAAGTAACTCTATCTATCAAAATTCATCAAGATCATAAAATGTTGTGCATAAATGTTATAATTGCGCCGCCTCCAACGAGAATTTTGTTGTTTTGATTTTATCATTGTATTTGTCATGTTTAAGTAATTCTATTTATCAAAATTCATCAAGATCATAAAATGTTGTGCATAAATGTTATAATTGCGCCGCCTCCAACGAGAATTTTGTTGTTTTGACTTTGTCATTGTAATTGTCATGTTTAAGTAATTCTATTTATCAAAATTCATCAAGATCATAAAATGTTGTGCATAAATGTTATAATTGCGCCGCCTCCAACAAGAATTTTGTTGTTTTGACTTTATCATTGTAATTGTCATGTTTAAGTAATTCTATTTATCAAAATTCATCAAGATCATAAAATGTTGTGCATAAATGTTATAATTGCGCCGCCTCCAACGAGAATTTTGTTGTTTTGACTTTGTCATTGTAATTGTCATGTTTAAGTAATTCTATTTATCAAAATTCATCAAGATCATAAAATGTTGTGCATAAATGTTATAATTGCGCCGCCTCCAACAAGAATTTTGTTGTTTTGACTTTATCATTGTAATTGTCATGTTTAAGTAATTCTATTTATCAAAATTCATCAAGATCATAAAATGTTGTGCATAAATGTTATAATTGCGCCGCCTCCAACAAGAATTTTGTTGTTTTGACTTTATCATTGTAATTGTCATGTTTAAGTAATTCTATTTATCAAAATTCATCAAGATCATAAAATGTTGTGCATAAATGTTATAATTGCGCCGCCTCCAACGAGAATTTTGGTATTTTAACTTTATCATTGTAATTATCATACTTAAGTACTTCTATCTACTAAAATTCATCAAGATCATAAAATGTTGTGCATAAATGTTATAATTGCGCCGCCTCCAACGAGAATTTTGTTGTTTTGACTTTATCATTGTAATTGTCATGTTTAAGTAACTCTATCTATCAAAATTCATCAAGATCATAAAATGTTGTGCATAAATGTTATAATTGCGCCGCCTCCAACGAGAATTTTGTTGTTTTGACTTTATCATTGTAATTGTCATGTTTAAGTAATTCTATCTATCAAAATTCATCAAGATCATAAAATGTTGTGCATAAATGTTATAATTGCGCCGCCTCCAACAAGAATTTTGTTGTTTTGACTTTATCATTGTAATTGTCATGTTTAAGTAATTCTATTTATCAAAATTTATCAAGATCATAAAATGTTGTGCATAAATGTTATAATTGCGCCGCCTCCAACGAGAATTTTGTTGTTTTGACTTTATCATTGTAATTGTCATGTTTAAGTAACTCTATCTATCAAAATTCATCAAGATCATAAAATGTTGTGCATAAATGTTATAAATGCGCCGCCTCCAATAAGAATTTTGTTATTTTAACTTTATCATTGTAATTATCATACTTAAGTACTTCTATCTTCTAAAATTCATCAAGATCATCAAATGTTGTGCATAAATGTTATAATTGCGCCGCCTCCATCGAGAATTTTGTTATTTTAACTTTATCATTGTAATTATCATACTTAAGTACTTCTATCTACTAAAATTCATCAAGATCATAAAATGTTGTGCATAAATGTTATAATTGCGCCGCCTCCAACGAGAATTTTGTTGTATTGACTTTATCATTGTAATTATCATACTTAAGTACTTTTATCTACTAAAATCCATCAAGATCATCAAATGTTGTGCATAAATGTTATAATTGCGCCGCCTCCAACGAGAATTTTGTTGTTTTGACTTTATCATTGTAATTGTCATGTTTAAGTAATTCTATTTATCAAAATTCATCAAGATCATAAAATGTTGTGCATAAATGTTATAATTGCGCCGCCTCCAATAAGAATTTTGTTATTTTAACTTTATCATTGTAATTATCATACTTAAGTACTTCTATCTTCTAAAATTCATTAAGATCATCAAATGTTGTGCATGTTATAATTGCGCCGCCTCCAACGAGAATTTTGTTGTTTTGACTTTATCATTGTAATTAGCTTACTTCAATGTCACTGCCTACCAAAATCACTAGATTTGTAAAGTACCTCTATTTACAAAAATTGATTAAGATGAGATGTTGTGCATCAATGTTATAATTGTGCAGCCTTCGTTAATATCATATAATGCTGTGTACATTAATGTTTTAACTTTACCGTTTCCAACAAGAATTTTGTTATACTGACTATATCTTTGTAATTAGCATATTTAAATTCCGATGTATACTAAAATTCATTAAAATCATCAAATTCTATAAATATTAATATAATACTTTTGCCGCCTCTAATTTTTTTTAGAAGCGACACTTTTGTTGACATTATCTTTGTAATTGGCGTACTTATCCTTGTCTACTAACTTTTATTATTTTTTAATTTGTTTAGTATTTACTATTCATTATAGCATGTATAAACGTTAGCGTTGACCTTAAACTTGGTGTGAGACCTAGAAAAATGATTGACCTTAAACTTCAACTTAAAAATAAATACAATCTGTTGTGTTATCATGTAAACTAGTTATAAGATTTATATTTTTTTATATCAAGTAATATTTTAGTTGATTTATAATACAGGCAGAATATTTTTAACTAATATTTTAAAAGAAAGTTTATTAAAAACTTAAACTTAAAAAAACATTATGTATGTCAATAACCCTATTCGATTTGATTTTATTACGGTAGATATGTCCGCTACAAAAGCACAAATGTGTGGCTACAGTAATGTACTAACAAATTCTGTCAATCTTGATTTTAATGCCATCTATTAACACTCATTTTAAACTAACCGTTGGACGCTCTTAACACGTAGTTTATATGCACGGATTGGGAGCGTACGCTTCCAATCCTTAGACGCTTTTACGACGTAGAAAGTGTGCGCTTAAACGCTCCTAAACCAGCGTTTTTATCTCTATATATATATATATATATATATATAAATCCAACAGTCGTTTTTAGACCCGCTATGTTTAACAGGCAACCACAGACCCATTAGAAATCTTTGTTGTAAGTGTGTGTATATTAAGTAATTTTGACTTATTAATTAAGAACTCTAAGAGCATTGAAAGAAGGGTAAGCAATTATTAAGAAAACAAAAAGTTGATGTCTTGCAGTCTCTGTTAGTCCCAGACAGTTGAACCGACGGTTTTAGACCCACCAGTGTTGTCATGTTTTGTGGCTTAGAAAAGTATGTAGTACATATTATTTGTGTATGTCTATTTTGCATGCGATACATACGTGTCGTGAATGTAATAAAAGCTTGAACAACTTATAAAAAAAATTAAGAAATTTTAATATGTGTATGCAAGATTTTTGTCATTAATTAATATTTAATAATTTATTGACTAATTTTTCTTGTAATACTTTAAAAACGTTTTAAACTTATAAGTTTTTGAGCTTTTTTTATTGGTTATCTGCTGCCTAATGCTGACATTGTATAGTAAAACATGTTGCAATTTGTCAAATACAACTTTCAAACATATACTACATGTTTTTTTTTTAATTTACCATAAAGTTATTAGCGTTTTAACAAGTATATTATCAATAAAATATATAATAACAGTTTTTATTAACAGTTTCTAATAAGCATATAAACATAACTGTTTTTGTCACAGAAGATTTTAAAGTAAGATTTATTCGGGTTAATAATTTTAAAACTATGTTGTGTGATTTTATGTTGGGATATAGCTTGTCCACTAGTTTTAATTTGCCAACTAGAAAAGAAAATTGTCTAGACAATGTATTTTCTAACTTAAGCTACAACATAGATTTAAACTTAGTTAATACAGAACCTTCTGATCATCTTGGCATCCAATTAAAATATAAAATTTTAAATTCTATAAAGAAAAAAGTCAAAACTGTGACTGAAGTTGGTAAATTTAATTTTTACTAATACATGTCTAATGTGAACTGGATATTTATACAAGACAATACAATGTCGGTAAACACCAAAGCAAAAGTTGTTTTAAATATATTAGCTAATGATATAAATTTTACATTTCCTACAAAAATTTGGAAAGGTGTGGAAGCATCAAGCCAAATTAATTGGTTCAATGACGAGCTGAAAACTATGCGTAATCACTTAAATTTATTGAATGAAGTTTGTTTGAGGTCTACTGATCCTTAATGTTAAGTTAGTCGTAACTCATATCGGAGACCGGTAAATAAACTTTTTAACTTATGTATTAAAATTAACATTTTTCCAGATGCTGTCAAAATAGCTACTTAAAACTTATTTTTAGAAAAAAATCGTTCAACTCTGAATGCAATTAAGTTTAGTCAAAGATATTATACATTCTTTTGAACAAGGTGAGCAAACAACAGCTAGTTTTTTAGACCTCAGTAAAACATTTGATTGTGTTGACCGCAGTATTTTAATCAGAAAACTATAAACATATAATATTTTACCGGAAAGCTGCAGACTAATTACATCATACCTACAAAACCGCAAACAACAAGTAAAGGTCGATAATAATTTATCTAAATTTTGTAATATTGCTTATAGTGTACTAGAAGGATCTGTACTTGGGCCGTTATTTTTTTTTTTTTTTAATTTTAACAATCTTCCGAATTTAATTAACAATGCTAACATTATATTATATGCTGATGGTACCACTATAATTATATAAATAAATATAAGAATCTGCTGAAAGTTATGCTTTACTAATGACATCTATTTCAAAGTGGTTTAACAATAACCGGCTTAGTTTGAATGACAGCAAAACTGTTAAATCAAAATGTAATTGACAAGCTAGTGACAATACTGTAAGTAGTGTTTCCATTTTAGGTTTGCAAATAGATTCTGTTTTGAGACGGAATGTTCATAGTAAAGTCACCCACAAAAAAAACTATGTTCCGATATATTTGTTTTGCGTAACCTCAAAAGATGAATTAACATACATTTTTTAAAAACCACATATCATGCAATATTTCAATCTAAATTAACGTATGGTATTCTTGTTTGGAGGCATTCAGCTGCAATTAGGGTTATGATTAGTTTAGAGTTTACAAGTAATGACTCTGCCTAGTTTGTATATTTATAAATGTCTTAAATATATTTAAACGCATCCTGAATTATATGACACCCATGCTGCAATTCACAACCATAATACAAGAAATTAAAATCAATTTTGTCCAAAAATGCTTAGGCTTGCAAAGAACAGAGATTCCAGTAATTTAGGATCAGATATTAAGGAACCAATGCAGCAAATGTGTTCTATTAAAGAAATTTAGCATATTAGCAACGATTAAATTGAGTAGGTAATATTATACAAAATACAAAAATCAAACGGTAGCTTTGTCCTTGTCACTCGGAATGCTATAGCCGCGTTGCGATAAAGAGATAATAAATTTAAAGTATGTATATTGCTTATAATATAAAAAGCATCAGTGTTGTTAATTTTATAAAAATATGAGATTAGAGGTCGACGTTTTCAATTTTGCTAAAACCCGGCCTGGTACAGGACTCAGCTCAACACCTAACACAACCGGGCCCGAAGCTAAGTATATGATTAATAAAATATTTTGTTAAAACCCAATCCGGCTCAAAACTTGTCCTAATCTCAGGCTCAAAATCTGGGCCCGGCTCAAATCCCAACTCAGGCGGCCCAAAGTCAAGTATATTATTAATAAAATATATTATAATATATACATATAGATAAAACTAAAACACAAACTCTTATTTTAAAATTATAAATCATAAATCTTAGACATCTAAAGGAATGGAGTTGACTAAAATAAACCACAGTAACTGTTTTATTAAATTTTCTATCAAAAGGAATAGTCATTGCATAAAAAGAAAATGAAAAGCGGCTATTACTTATAATAAAAAACGCAAAAACCAACACTATTTAAAAAAAAAACAATGTTTTCTAAACAATCACAGGTGTCCCGTGTTCGGATATTTGGACACTAATGCAGCGCATTTGTTCTATTAAAGAAATTTAAAAAAGCATATTAGCAACAATTCAATCAAGTAAATAATTTGATGCACAGTACGCAAATTAAAGAAAAGTTTACGGACCCGGGACGGGTTGCAATGCCCGCTTACATGTTTTGTTTACGTTGTATCCGCGCCAGCCCGCAGGTTTTATTGCAATGTATGCTGTTTTTTAAGTATTGTTGCGTGTTCAAAACCTTGGCCGGAAACAAAGCCAAGTCAGCTGCGAGGCTTTGGTCATTCAATTGCATTTGCTTGTTTTAGTTTTTAAAATGTATAAGTACAGTATAGCTTATTACAACGTTGCCAATGTTTGGTTTGAAAACGTCGGTATGGCATGGCTGGTCTGATAACGTCATGCAGTGCTTATACAAATACGACGAGAGCGCTTACGTCTGCCATTTTCAGTGAACTAAACTTGTATGTGTTGACATACTTGATATACGTTTTCAGTCCCAAAATAATTTTGGTGTTGTTTTGTCTACTGCTATATTATACCGAAAAATAACGAAAAACACATAAAAACGTTGTCAGACCCAAAGCCGCGCCTGAGAACGTCGGATTTGGTCTGGGAACGTCGGTAGTATATAGCAAATTGGGTCTGTATAGGCGGTTTAACAAATCTATATATATATATATATATATATATATATATATATATATATATATATATATATATAGAAATTGCTATGAAAATATTGGGGTCTTAGTGATTACCTCAAGATATATTCCAATATAAAATTGTATTTACTTTGAATATTTGTATTATTTACAAGTGTTAACATGTTATAATTATGATATGTAACAGGACAATGTAGTAGTGTTTAACCTATTAGCTATATTAACACACTTTAACACACATAAAAATTGTAATAAATATTTAATTTATAAACACATTTTAGCATTTGGCGTATAACTTTAATAACATAAACGTTCTGTCAATATAAAAACGACATATAGAAGGCTATGATTTTTTAAAGAATAATTTTTAGACATGGGCATTTTTGTTCTTATTTTTTTGTTTTGATATTGTAAAATTTGATTTGCATATAAACCTATCTATTTTGTATTGATGCTCAAGATAAGAAATTATATACTATTTACCATTTATTGAAAATGGGTAGATGTTAATATCTGCAATTGTAAACTTTATACGATAAACAAATATGATATTTATCTGTATAAGTACATGTAACTAGTGTGTTCAAATGCAGTGGGTGGAACTACCACTCTGTTTGCGATGTATACGGCTGTATCCTATTAGTATGTGGAGTAATACATCCCTCGTCACGCCAACTACCCTTAACTACTTTACACCCTTCCTGCAGTCTATCACGGACGAACTTCCAACCTTTTAGCAGCACACAATATCATTCAAGTGAGTAAATAGCAAGCCAAAAAGTTGTACGTGCCGGTTAAATGTTACCATCGAATCGTAATTCAGAGTTGACTTTGTTTAAGTTAACTTAATACAATAAAACTTCAATGTTTGGTAATATAAAATGGATTTGAATTAATATTGTAGTAAAAAAGATATAAAATATCTGAAAACCTAATAAAGTAAATCTATTACTTTTCAATTTATATAAGTATATAACAATAATAGATAGAATATAACGATATAGGTCCAAGACTGACCACATAGTTGATTTGAAATGAACGAACCTTTTAAACGGTTGATATTAGTGAAAAAAAATCCTATTATTGTCATTGTGCTACCAGTATTAAATAAAGAAACTAGCAAATAAAATAATATATGAGTATGTCTAACTAATTGTAAAATTAATCTTATTATTTATACATGGTTTGCAAGTAATTTGCATACTTGAATTGTTTAGTTTCACGTAATAAGAATTAATTAATACTTCTAAGCTGTAAATGTTACTTAAGTTAAGTCTTTAATATGTTGAAACTGGACAAAATACGTACAGCCGCCGTAGCTCAGAGTAAGTGTTTGTTTCTATGAATTGGAGAATACGGTTTGTAGTCAAAAATTAATTTTATAGATTGTATAAGTTTTCTTTTGTTTGTGAAATTTGTTAGCCGCCACAAGTCGCCTGTGGTATAAAATTTGAATATTTATTTTACATTGTTTTTCTATTTTAAATTTGTTTTTTTTTTATTTAAATTTTTTAATTATTTACTAATTTGTCTTTATTTATTATTAATATTGTGTTAAATCATATTGGTGATAATACCATTGCCAATAACGCTGAGTGACAATCAAAAAGTGAATTGTAAATTGAATATGAAGAAATCAACAAAGATGGTTTAAATGCAAAACAATCTTATAAACTTTTAATTATAAAAAATAATTTATTAGTCAGCTTAACTGGAGTTGCTACAATTTTTTCAGCATTATTTTGGCACTCACGATGATTGGGTTAATGAGTCCTAGCGGATCAAATATTTGTGCGGTATGAGACAAAATCGTGCGTTTTGTGATCTTCTCATGTATTTTGTTGTTAGATAATTGATATAAAAAAACATCAGTACTTGGGTTCTACTGAATGCTTAGTGTTTTGATGTTATCTTCTTTTGTTTAACATTAAATTGTTAAGTTCGATTCTTATGATTGTAAATCAGCTATTATTTTTGAACAATTTGAAGACTGGTTTTTAAGTTGAAATCCGGTTGATGCAAGTTTGTCAATTCGTGCTTTATTTTTATGAACATTCCAATGTTGTTGGCTCCTGTTAATACGTCATCAACATAGAAGTCTAGCCCTAGTATGTGCGACCCGATAGGATACGTATCTTTATTATCTTCTGCAAGCTGCTGCAGACATATTGTTGCTAGAAATGGAGCGGATGATGTCTCATACGTTACTGTTTGCAGCTCATAAATCTGTAGTGGTAGGTGTTTATCATTTTGCCATATATTTCTTTAATATTTGGTATCTGTCGGATGCACAAGAATTTGTTGGTACCTTTGCTTAATATTTGTTGTGATTACTTAAGCATGGAGTTTAAAACGATAAGATGGCGGATAGATCATCTTGAAGATTAGGGCCAATCAACATAAATCTTTAACTAAAATCACTCACGATGATTGGGTTAATGAGTCCTAGCGGATCAAATATTTGTGCGGTATGAGACAAAATCGTGCGTTTTGTGATCTTCTCATGTATTTTGTTGTTAGATAATTGATATAAAAAAACATCAGTACTTGGGTTCTACTGAATGCTTAGTGTTTTGATGTTATCTTCTTTTGTTTAACATTAAATTGTTAAGTTCGATTCTTATGATTGTAAATCAGCTATTATTTTTGAACAATTTGAAGACTGGTTTTTAAGTTGAAATCCGGTTGATGCAAGTTTGTCAATTCGTGCTTTATTTTTATGAACATTCCAATGTTGTTGGCTCCTGTTAATACGTCATCAACATAGAAGTCTAGCCCTAGTATGTGCGACCCGATAGGATACGTATCTTTATTATCTTCTGCAAGCTGCTGCAGACATATTGTTGCTAGAAATGGAGCGGATGATGTCTCATACGTTACTGTTTGCAGCTCATAAATCTGTAGTGGTAGGTGTTTATCATTTTGCCATATATTTCTTTAATATTTGGTATCTGTCGGATGCACAAGAATTTGTTGGTACCTTTGCTTAATATTTGTTGTGATTACTTAAGCATGGAGTTTAAAACGATAAGATGGCGGATAGATCATCTTGAAGATTAGGGCCAATCAACATAAATCTTTAACTAAAATATTTGACAAAGTTTTTTATGAGCCAATCTATGTTCTAATGAGTAAAAAACGTTTTACTGTTGTTGTTTTTGATTCTCTGAACTCTGGCTGGTTTTCTATTATTTCTTCCTGATTCTAAAACCTTGTTACTGCCTTGTCAAGTTCCACTTCAGTAGCAAAATTACAGGATTATATAAATTGTATGCTGTTGAATTTCAAGCACTTGCCAGGAATTATCCAACCAAAATGTGTTTTTGAAGAAGTTGCCTTGAGTTGTCCAATGCATAATAACGAGTAAAACAGCTCCGCTCCAATTAGCATGTCTATTGATTTTGATTTCTAAAACTGTGGATCAGTTAAACTCAATTGTTACGGCAATAGGAATTGGTGTTTATGCAGGGACACGGACGGTAGTTGAGATATTGTTTTAATAACCAGGCATTCTAAGTTACTATAAAATAAATTTACTCTTGATTTTATGCTAGTCTTCACCTTATATCTTGTATGATATCAGTCTAAAAACACAATGCATAGTTGCATCTTTTTTTGCGAGTCTTTAATATATATTAACGGCGTTTATAAAAATACATTATTTACGTCGGCACTTGTGTCAGTAAATTAGTATGTTTAAAAGGTAGCACTACTGGATGGTACTGGATTATTTGTATCAGTTGATGAAATGACGTAGCAACATGTGTAACTTTGGACAGTTTTTACATCTATATCTAGAATTACATTGCTTTGAGGTGTGATCAGCATATAGGCAGTTTACACACAGCTTCATTTTTTTTACTTTGAACAGTCTGTCATTTAGAGTTATATCAAGAAATCTTGGACATACGTATAAGTTGTGTTTCAGGTTGGCCGTGGTCTTGTTATTTTTTTGTTGATTGTATTGTTGTTGTATAGGTTTAGAAACTTCAGTAGCTTCTAACGTATGACATCTTTGTGTTAAGAATTCACAGAGTTGTTTGAATGTTGGTAATGTTGTTGATTTTAACTAAATTTCCCAATCTTGTCGCATGTTATATGGAAGTTTTTTTGTTATAATGTTGATCAATATATATATATATATATATATATATGTATTCAATAACCTCTTAATACCGTTAGATGTCGAGGTGTCGGACACACCGAGCCACAGATAATGTTGATCAATATACGACCCCAATAATCGGTTTGTTTGCCTAGAGCATTTAAAACTTGTATATGTTTTGTTGTGTTGTCTAGTATTGATCGTACAGATATATAATTTTCTTTGTGTATATCTGACTGCTCGCACAACAATTTTAAGTGATTGTGAACTAATAATCGCTTATTTTCATACCTTTTCATACAATGATATTAAAATGTCCCATGCTGTATTGTAGTTTGTTGCTGATATTTTTAATGAATTCAGAACATGTATAGCTTCTCCGGTCAAGCTGGTTTGTAGATAATGGAATTGTTGAATATCATTTAATGAGCCATTTGTGGGTATTAATGATTTAAATGTATTGTGAAAATGTAACCACTTTTCATAATTTTCAGAAAATGAAAGTAGTGTTATTGTAGGTAATCGTAGGTAAGCTTGACTAGAAGTTAATTCTGTTGTTTGTGGAATGATATTATCTTCTCTTTTTGATTCTGGTGATATGCACGTTTTTGCTTGTGCGATAATTTTGTATAAGTGAATTTCAAAGGCACATCTTTTTTTATCATCAATTTTATTTTGATTTTTTTTTAAATCTGGTAAATTTTGTTTAGGTCTTACTAACATTTCTTCTAACTCAACAACGTTAACGTTGTCTGGGTTAAGGTAACTTTCAAAACGATTCAAGTTTTCTTTAGTTATTGATTGCTGCATGCGAAATTTCTTGAGTTGTTGATCAACCATCTTGCAATATTTTATGCATATTATACAATTTAATGTTGTCAGAAATCCGGTTCGAGGGACTAATGATGAATTGCGACACCCTTGGCTTGGATGTGTAAGGAATTATTACTCAATGTAAAATAATGCAAACTTACTTTTTTATTAATGCAGTTAATTTGATTGTCTTTTTTTTAATAATTGGGAAAACTTTTCCACTAGGGTTGGATTAAATAGACAATTTAACTTGCTCTTGATCCACCAGCGTGGTTCGGAAGTCACGTATTAAGCTGTTGTGTCCCATCAAACCACTTTAAACCACTTACTGTGGCGATGTAAAATAGCCGTAAAAAGCATAATAATAATTATTATTATTATTATGATTTATTTTATCATTTAGTCAACAACAATCACGTAGCAAACGTTTCGGAAGCCATTCTTTTAAGAAGGAATCTTGTTAATTAATCAAAATGCGATAGAAATTTTAAGATATTATAAACAAAATATATTTTCTTTGTTTTAATAATTGATCATTAATTTTGCATCAAATTTTATTTAATGGAGGGTTGAATAAAAACATGAATAATGCAGCGCATGCAAATAAATCATAAATATGATTAAATGGAAATAATAAATTTATCCATTGTTATTTCTGATAGAACTTGAAATCAATATTATTCTCTTTGTATATTTATAAATGTGCTCAACTAATTCAAACTAAATAAATGCCGTGTTTTCTATAATACTTCTATTATCTATATAAATAATTTATATTACATAAAGTCAAAAAATAATAAAAAATCTATATTAAATGTGAAAAATAACCAATTAGATAAAACTTTCATAAAATTTTAACAAAATTAAAAACACTAATCAAATATTAATAATTAAAATAGTTGTAATTGTAAACTTAAAATACAAAGTCCATAATACACAATAATGAATTATTTAAGAAATGTATGAAAAAAAAAACAATTTTAATGATTAAAAGAATAATATAATGAATAAATAAACAAATTTAAATAAAACGTTTTTATTTTTTGGAAACATAACCTATTATAAGAATCAGTAAATGTATGTTTTATAAGGTATAAGCATTATTGAAAGTATTAATACTTAATATTTAACATAATACAATAATATGTAGTTGTACATTATTGATTAAATTATATGTAGAGTGTTTACATAAAAACAAAATGCTTTTATAGTAAATGTTCATTCATTACACTAAACTTTTAGATGCATTTTATTAAGTACACAACAATAAATTAACATACAAGCTATTTTCAACAAGACGGGGGTTTGTCATAGATGTTCGTCATTGTTTAGATAAAAATGTTTATTAAAAATATCAATTAAATAATAAATTATAAATTGGAAATAGCAGGGTACATTTAAAATATTGTAAATTATGTGTTATGTAAACTTTGAATAGGATGTATAAATTATAAATACAATATTGTTTACACAAGAACAGTACAGTAGAACAATTATTAAAGATAGCACATGTCAAACTTTCCTTAGTTGTGTCTGAATGATTCAATAAAGCTTACAAGATTTCCTAATAAACGTTTGTAAATCACAAATTATTGAACGGTTTCAAGGAAGGAATGCCACCTGTAGAAATAACCACCTGGCAGGTCATCCATTTTAACTGAAGAGGTTGTTTACGATATACAGCATTGACTAGAACAAAGTACACTAAAATCAATAAGAAAACTATCTGGAGTTTTATATAGAACTTGCAAAAAAAGTCCCGCATTTGCACCCGTATAAGGAATTGTTAGTTAAATTAATTCCACTTGATTATAATCGAGTCGCATATTGCAACTGGTTCAACAAACATTTAAATAATTATGAAATATTAGATTTAACTTTTAGTAGTAGTTTTGCTGAAAATAACTAGTCTGCAATTCATCATTGTGTAATTGTTAAAAAAATCCATCTTCACTTGTAGTGCGGTACTGTTCTGCATTGTTTCATAAAAATATAGGTAAATTGAGTGTAAAATATTTTTTTTAAGTTTTGAAAATTGACAACAATCAAGTAGTTTCGTCTTACTGGTTTAATTTCTTACTTCAAACTATTCAATAATTTGTAATTTGTGATTTACCATTCAGATACGATTAAAAAGAGTAGGACCATGTAGCAGTCTTTACTATAAAAGTATTTTAAGTCTTGTATAAGCACAATATACATCACAAAATCACAATAACTATTAATCAATTTACGTTTACTAATGTGTCGAAGGTGTAAACGCAATAAGTTAACATAAACACTCTTATGCATAGTCATATATAGTAGCTACTAAGGTGCTACTAGCTGGATATTACCGTATGCATAGTGATATTTAAAGCGCTACTATGCTTAGTTGTCAACTAAAATGTTACTAGCCAGGTTTCCTTCTTATGCATGTGATTAAAAACATTTCAAATATAACCTACAACTGTCAGTTGCAAATATTGAGATATTTATTATCATTTTATGACATTCTGTTTTATTTATTACAATAGATGGTAATATTTAAATATTAACACCAAAATTAAATGAAATATAATTAATAAAATAAATTAATGTTATTCGTTTCAATCATTAAATTGTTTTTCTGTAAGATGGCAGCACATCTAAAAATAAAATTATAAAAATTAATACAGTAGCAGCAATCATCTGATGCTGTGCTTTTTGACTCTAACTCTTACTAAACATAATAGTTGTTTGTTAATTTTAATAATGCTTTAAAATTATAATAATTTAAAAGTTATTAATTGTGTGTGGACTTTTTTTTTCAAGTTTGAATTATTTTAGATAATAATAAATTACATTTTTAAACAAAACAAAAATATATTTTTACTTTTTGCATCCTTTTGTTAACTAGAATTTTATTTACAAGCTCTACAATCATTACTGAATTTTTGGTTTTTGCAAAACCTTTTGATTATTTGTTTTTACCGCGCAAAAATGAGACATGAAACAAACTTCATGTCACATAATGCTGTGTTGCCAAAGCATAATTTTATTGTTAGTAATTACTAACCAAATTATACTAACAATCAACTATGCATATGACACATTTAGTATGGTGTAAGTAGCTACTAGTTAGTAACGTTTTACTAGAATACTAACCAAACAACTATGCATGAGGCTGAACATGTTTTATACTTACTGTGACTTTATGTAAATTGTTTTTTCGACCAGTAAGGTGCTAGACACACTGATGATGAGTGCATACCCTGAAACACGAGTGTATGTGTCGCTTACTGGGTGAAAAGGCAATTTACATAAAATAAATTGTTTATTAATTTTAAATGATCTATATATCTACCTATCTAGCTTATTTATACCTACATTATATGTTTTTTTCATACTTCAAGCAAATTGATACTACTATACTTTTCACTAGTTTTACTATTTAGTTTTTGCATTTGCCACCATCCATTATACAAACATAATAAGCAAAATTAGAGATAAACAACAGCTTTATTTTTTACTAATCTCAAAATCTAAGTGCTTAACATACAAATTACCTATTAATTGTGTATTTTTAAACTTTTTTGTCAAAACTTTATGTAATAATTTATGATTGACTGCTCCAATGCATTATTTTGCCTTATTAAGAACCATAATGTGATGTTTTTCTTTTAATAAAATGTAAATGTAAAAGTTTTTTTTTAATAATTTTTTTATATTTAATTGAATATATTTTACGTATCCGGATAACTCAAAATTAAATTGTTTATTTGTTTTTTTTTTTGTGATAGTTGTCTAGTTAATTTTTATGTTTTCTGCCTTCTCAAAAGTTGCAGTTCTTTCAATAATTGGGGACCCATGCGATTCATTGTTACGTCTGCATACTGCATACTTACGGACCAGAGCAGGGGGGGGGGGGTGCATTGAAAAATTTGCTTCAGTATTTATTTTTTCCGTTTATATAACTTATTAGTTGTCTTTTGATTGGTTAATGAAGGTTGAAGGTTGAATTCTTAAAAAAAAATTACAATTTTCTACGTTTAGCAGCGTTCAGAAAAAGTATACACTAAATATTATTAAAAATTTAAGTTATGTAAACAAATTAACATGGAAAATAGCCAGTGTCATCTAGAAAAAAAATTCAATTTACTTAATTAATTTTTTTTTTCTTAAAGATTATTTGGCTTATATTTTTTTCAAACAAAAACAAAAATATTTGGTTTGAACCAATTTTGGGCAATTTTACTTTTTGTTTGATAGTTTTTGCGCTGACGGCACAAATTTAGACTTGATCTATCGGCTCCAAAATTTGAAAATATTATTATATATAAAAAAGACTTTTAAAACACACTTTAATGTGAAGATTATGTTGAAAACTAGCCTACTTTTGCAGCTTTTTCAAGTTTTAGACCCCTAATACACAAATACACAGAACAAATTTATATTTTTTAACATCAACTTTGGTGGGTAAAAAAATCTAAAAATGCTCTTTTTTACACAGCGCGCTGAAAAAAAATTGGTTTTCTGGCTTTTGCGGCTTATAAACAGGTACAGACTACAGATTTGAAATGGCGCCAGATTTGGATTCTACGAAAAACGCGATTTTTCAGTCAAAGTTAAAAATGACAAAAAATTAAAAAAATTGTAGAATTTTTTTAAGGGTTTTCTTATAAACCAATAAAAACACTACTTATAAGTTATAGAAACAAAAAAAAAATACTTAAGCAAGTTTCTCGATACCACGTCCCCCTGCTCTGGTCCGTTTGAAATGGAATTGCCCATATAGTAAATAGGACATTAAACTAGATATTTTAAACAATTTGTATTGCAAATGTTAAAAATTCTTGTTAGAGTGTGAGCTTCAACTTTTGTATAGATTTCAATCAATTATATGGTTAAAAGTGTTATTATACGAGTTTATACGTCAATCAGTTATGAAAGTTATAAATGATTTATGCGATTGAATCACTGAAATATAGAAGAAATTTTATTTTAAAAGTCAAATTTATAAACTCAAATAATTTAAATGCTCTCCGTCATAAATAACAAAGATTATATTCGTGTGTGGAGTAAAAAATATCGATTCAGACATGTTAGTCTGGGCACAGTTACAGCCGACTGTAACTAACCGAGTTATATATATATAATTGAATTTTTGTGTGATGTATATTTTGAATATTGTTATTAAGTATATAATTCTAATCTATTTATAAATTATTACAAATATATATTTCTTTAAAATATGAAATTTGTTACAATATGAAGTAATTTATTCTTTTTTTTTTATTCCGATTTATTTGGATGTTTCAAATTTTAATTTAAATCAACTATATAATTCATTATTAAACCACAGAGCTTCTGTTAAAAAAAAAATGTATACAGTGATTTATATTTCTATTTGACATTTGCATTGGAATATCTGACAATATCCCGACTCTAGAGATTCAAGAGGCGCAGTTAATATGTCCAGTAACGAATTCGTATTGTAATATCTATCTGCTCACAAACATCTACGTATCTACAAACTGATTTCTAATTTCTCATTTGTAACTCAATTTCAAACTATTTCTATTTGATTACCCGTCCACTTTGTAAATGATTCAGTATTATCATACATTTTAGTTTTAAATAATCAGATTTAGTAGGTTAGGTAAAGTTTACATTCTGTTTATTATTTAATCAAGTTTCAAAATTAGTTAACTCCTTATTAACTCGTTTGCAAGGAAACTCATTACTGAATAAACCACTCACAAAGTGAAACTATAATACATCAATTTCTTGTTCCCATAACAGTTCTGTCTTGATCTAAAATCTGGAACATTAACTGATCCTGAAAATCTATTGTTACCTTTATACCCACACATTAAATATATACTTAATAAAATGAATACGTACACGTAGTATCTCAAACTTCTTATCAATAGAGAACAATTGAATATGTTATATATGAAATAATGTTTTTCTTTTAAACTTGACGTCCATGTGGGAAATAATATTTCAAATTAATTTATTATAATATATTATTCTTGTCAAATATATACTAAAGTAATTATTTTTATAAGTAGTCTATACATAGCGAGAATTAAATTATCTCTTAAAGATTACTTTAATCGAATTTCTACCAGTCGAGCTTTTGTTTGAAATTAATTGAAAAATAAAATGCAACATTCGTTTCTACGGATTACGGTTAAATAGCAATTTGTAACGTATATTGGAAGTGAAACCTGGATCGTGCTTGAACTCCTAAAAATAATATGGACCAACTTCGTCTACAATAAAATTTATAGAAAATTAATACTTTCATAACAAACTGTTGACCGCCAACATTATAAGTAATAAATAAAATAGTTTAAATGAGTTTGCCTTTAGTTAAATGGAATATATTTCAAATTACAAATTTAATTGCAGCTGTTAAAGATATAGTTAAATCGAGAGTTAAATATAATTTGGTGGAAAATGAGCCCGGCACTGCCACCAAATATGTCTGATTTAATTACGATTTCAAATAACTAGGAATATTCATTATATAGAAAAATATATAAGGGCCGGTTTATTCATCTGTTCTGTAAGTTATTGATTAGTTACGTGTTCAATAAACTTATAGGTCACTTATATAAAATTTGGGTGTATTCATTTATATGACAAATAATTACTGAACGCTTATAAAGTTTTTATACGGCTAGTACAACTCAATAGAAAAAGATATCTATATACATATCTGTAAGAAAGACAGAGATAGACTTACTAAAAAGAAAACGAGTGTGGTACTACTGCGTGTTGTTATTTGTTTGTGGTTACATTCATGTGAAACAAAATGGCATAAGGTTATGTTCTTTTAGTAATTTTTTTTACTAACGGGCCAAAGTGATCTATATAATTTATCTGTCTTGTAAATTTAATATGATGACAGGTTGTCACTATTGACAGATGAATAAACATTAATTCATGGCAATCTTATCAGTAATGCTATAGAGCACTTTATAGAAAGGTGAATAAATCGGCCCTAAGCAGAATAAATTTAACAGTTTTGCAATAGTTCGGTATAACAATTCATATTATATTTCTGTCTGGCAAAACCTACCAAAATCAGAGCAGCATACAATATGCATTACCAATACGAAATTAATATCTATCAGTAACTTTTTATTTTAACATTTTTATTATTTTAAAAATAATTCAAATAAATCTTAATACACAAAAAGACGTCCATCGGAATGAAACAATAAATGTTATGTAATGTTTTTTTTACCAAATTTTACTTTGAAACTAATTAGCGTTTATTTTATGTTTATCTTTAAAAAATCTTACTCAAACGAGTTAAAACGGATTAATAATACCAACCACAATAAACATGTTTCAAGATGACAAACAAAATATTTTACAGAAAATAATTCATAACTACATTGATGGTATAATATATGCACTTTTTTGTAGGTAATAATGTGCTTGTATATTAAATTAAATTTAAGTTATTGGTTACTGCATACATTACTGTTTTTAAATTGATATTAACTAATAACGTTTTTAGATGACAGCATTTTTTTTTCAATATTATTTAAAATTTTCTCATGGTTTATATTATATATGTCAAGTGATGGTAATCACTGACAATTCAAACATAAGACGTACAAAATGCACATTAACATTGCAAATCAAAATTAATTCATTTGAATAATTTGCAGTTAGTGCTGTCAACGTAAAACGTTATTAGTAAATATCGATTTTAAGAAAGTCGGTGAAAACGGACCATTGTTATTTACTGGGAATAAATTTCATTCCAAAATTCAATGTAAATGGAATGAATACGTTATTTGATGTTACGATTTTAATAAATATTAAATGCAGTAATACACATATATTGTACCCTAAAAAGACTAATATAATAAACATTATTGTATTTTATTATAAATAAGCAATACTATGTATATTGCGTCATAGAATAAATCAACCCTTCTGAATAAATTCAAAGGAAAATGTAAAATTTGTACGATCAATGACACTAAACGTAGAGAGTGTCACCGGCATATTGCTCACATGTGACTGACAGAATTTCCATACGCAGAATAATAAATGAAAGAGTTACCCGTTTTTTTTTTAAGTGCCTCTAGGGTACCGCTCTCATCACAAAACACAAATGTTAGTTATATATTATATTATGTATAGTGTATTAAACAAGATCACACATAATTTAAAAATAATAAGAAAACTTTTAAATTACTTTTTTGAAACTCCTGCATTTCCATATAAGAAAAGGAGAAAATTCATTCATGAAGTTTGACATAGAACAACGATAAGTTTTAATACATTTTAAGAGTAATTCTTATTTTCAATTATTTAATTTTTAATAAGTTTATTTATAACAAAAATAAAACACAAATGTAATGCAATTAGATAATGGAATATCATTCAAAACTGTCATTGTACTTAATTCATATTTTTTTTTTAAACAATGAAGTATTTATTAAATGTTCTGTTTTTAGTTTTGAAGCAAATGTATAAACAAAATGTATTAGGGATATCAATAAAGATAAATCTAGCTTTTGAGGACTGGTGACCTCGCGTTCTCGAACTTTCTACTCAGGAGTCATAATACTTTTATTAGGTTTACTTTACTTACTAACAATAACTACTAATCCCAACTTGGTGGCAGGCATAAAACGTAATAATATTATATAATGGTGGCTTGTTCTGGATTATTTAGCCTCTTATTTGGATGTGCAGGCTGTGGTCAATTTAGAACGGATCATCTAAAAACTGAATCTAATAAGAAGTGGATCTAACCCATGGGGCAAACCCTTTGCAAAGTCTAACAACAAGTCATTTGTGACAACATTCACAAACAACATGCACATTCTAGACTGACGACAAAATTCAAGGTATTAATTATAATAACAAGGTTTTATTTTATTCTAACTCTTTCCGATAAGACTATTTTTGTAAAGAGCTTCATAAATAAAACAATTCGAAACATTATTGATGACTTTTGTAAAAGTTTTGAAAGGTTTCTTAAGGTAAATATATAAAAGAAATTTTTTTTTTAAGATTAAAAACTATCATTATTATGCAAACTTTGTTGCCTGCTACTCTCAATAGAGTACAGTAAATGTATATCCAAACCATTTCTTTAAGTTTTGAAGCCACAAGATTTTTTTTAACCAACTGTTCTATTTCTTTTAATTTTTTTTCTTGGATTATTAGTTAATATGACCGATGTATTATATATATATATATATATATATATATATATATATATATATATGGGTAATTCCATTACTTTTGTACAATTTTCAAAAACTCGATGTCTCAGAATTGCGACAAATTTTAGTACATGATCATATAAACTAAAAATAGAGGATTCCCAAAGTTTTACTTTTTAGACCTCTTTTTGCCTTTTTTTATACCTTTAAAAGAGAAAAAAAATGGCTTAAAATAGGCTATTTTTTAATTTGCGTTTTCTCAGCCCTGGAAATATGCACCAATACGTACTTGGTGGCAAAATTTGTTATTTTATGTACTTTGATCTGAAAATTATTGCATATTAAAGTATCTTGTAGATACATTAATATATACCGCTCCGATTGTAATCAAATTTTATGAAATTTGACCTGTTTTCAAAGTAGTTCCACATTCCAAAATCACAATATAATTAGATTCACAAGAGCTCAAAATGTTTTTTATTTAATACCCTTTTCGAATTTTAAGGTTTTTTATAATCACTCAAGTACTTCCGGAGATATAGTCAAAGTTGGCTATTTTAACGAAAAACGCAAAAATTGACATTTTCAAATAGGCGTGAAACTTTTCTATCAAAATGGCTTGAAATTCTGGGAAAATATTCTTCAAACATGTATAAATAAATTCTGAAAGTGTGGATATGGAATTCGGAGTTTACAGTAGCTAATATGAAGGCTAAATATTTTAAAAATTTGTTTCTGCACATTGTTTTTTAAGGTTTTGATAAAAATGTATATATTTCTTTTCAAAACTTATAAGAAAACAAAGTTGTAGAACGGAAAATTTTCTGCCGATATGAACTGATGTATTTTATTTTTCAAATTCTGCGTAGTTTTATTACTAGAGGGCACACAAAGAAAAAACTACAAATTTTACTGAAAGATAACAATAATCTATATTTGTATTTAAATTGTTCAATAATTCAAACAAGAAGAATTGAAATTTCACTTTTTAGCTTTCTATAAACAACAAAAATGTTTATAAAATAATATATTTATTTCAAGGTTTATCAAAATTTAGAATACCTCCTTTTCAAAAGGATCAAAACATTTTAGTGATTAATCCAAAAAAAAGCAGATAATTTAGAAAAACAATTTGCATCATACTGTGCTATCTCAAGTTTTCTACAATGACGGTAAGTAATACAATAACGGGACCAAATTAATTTAGCCAACAAGTTGTCAAAATGTATCTTTTTAAATTGAATACCAATAAAAGCGTTAAATATCTCCTAATATTTTCAAAATATTTGCAAATGAATTAGATCATATGCTAACAAAAATATTTCTTTTACCAAACAAGACGCCTTTAAACAATTATAACTATTATTGACGTCAGCTAACTGGTTCCGATTTTAGAAAAGAATTTTTATTGCAAATAGGCGCATTGCTGTAGGAAAACAAAGAAATTTGCTATGCCAACAGAGCATTAAACAATGCAGAGAAGAACTACGTTACTACAAAAAAGGAATGTTTGGCAACAATTTATGCAATTCAAAAAATGAAACCGTACCTGTGAAGTTTACGGTGGACCACTAAAGTTTAAAGTGGATTATGCGCCTACAACAATTTGACTTTGTGATTAAATATTGAAAAGGAACCCAAAATCAACTAACGGATGCTTTCTCCAGAAGCGCACATGAACCTGCTCAAGAGAAGGAACGTTTACTAATCACCAATAAATCAGACTGGTGTTTAGCTCAAAAGTCAGCTGTCAGCCGATCTAGAGGCAAATGCGAAATTTTGCGTCAAAGAAGGAAAACTGTACAAACATATTCACAAAACCTAACCTAACCATTGGAAATCATGTGTACTATTGTCACTGATAGACTAAGTGTGTGAGGAAAATCACGATATTCCGATAGCAGAGCATTTAGAAATGACTAAAACAATAAATTGGATTGCCAGGAATTACAATTGGCCTGGATTATTTAGAGATGTTAATCAGTACGTTTAAAAATGCAATAAATGTCAAAAATACACACCCAGTCAGCTCAAAACACCAAGACTCATGAAAGAAGCTCCGATAAATGATCTCTATCACACGGTTTCCTTAAATTGAATGGGACAGGTTTTTCAAATAGGTTGTGTGCAAAGCGTTGCGATCTGCCACAGCAAAAAAGATTGTGGAAAATTGTTGTTCTAAAATTTGGAGCTTCCTTGAAAGTAATAACAGATAACGCCAAACAATTTTTAGGAAATGAATTTCAAAGTTTTTTAAGAAGTGCAGGCAATTATAGCAACTTACTGTGATTTGATTTCCAAATCGTGTTTTGCCATGAATACTGCGTCTTCAAATTTCACCAATTATTTTCCAGCACTGATAAATTTTGGAAGGAATTCTTGTCTTCCCAGAGAATTGTCGGAGACAAGTTCTAATCTACCAGTACACTTTTTCACAAGTACTAATCTCCTAAATAAAGTAAAATTAGTAAAAAAACAATTAAGCTATTGCCAACCAACAACAAGCTCATCATTACAATTGTTCGGATCTTATATGCTCCGAGTAATAAACAGATTAGTGCTAATGACACCCTCGTCCTACTAAAAATTCAATTTATATTTATGATAGGAAATATATTTTATGTAATGAAATTTCTTATAATCCTTTCCAGGTATGTTTAATCTCCTACAATAATAATCCCTACAATATAATTTAATATGGTACTTTCCCAACAATTCTTTCTAGGAATCCCCAAATTACCTAATTAGCAACTAACCAATCACAACACATTTTACACAATTTGAATGAGTATATATATTTGTAAATTATTTGTTTTAAGTTAGTATTAAAGAGAGTCTTTGCGATACCAGAGTATAATTTCTACCTTATCATTAAAGCATAATTTGTGTAAGATATCATTCTTACTGGTCCTTCGACAATTTCATACAATCAGAGAAATAGTGCGTGTTGCAATCTAAGACACCACAAAACATTTGGTCCAATCGAACCGGATTTTAAATCAAGACCTGAGTCATCGAATAGTCAAAGTGCATCAAGCAATCAACTCATCCATAGTTGAACTCAAGATGTCAAAAACCGAAATAGCAGCATTAACCCTGAAACGCAAGACATTTAAAACTCGCACAACACAATTAGAAACATATTTCAACAAGTTTCTTGACAATCCAGAACGGGATTATAGGCAGCTCAGAAGTCGTTTATTAACATTGGTGTATTCAGACTACAATGAAATTCAATCAAAAATAGAGGAGCTGGATGACACAGAAGATCAAGCAAAAAATCGACAAACGTTTGAAGACCAGTATTTCGAATTAACATCTCGAATAGAAGATGTCTTGAGTGGTGAACCAATAATTAGAACTGATACACCAGCATTATCAGTCAATTCAACTTCACAACAAGTGCAACTGCCAAAAATAACATTGCCCACATTCGCAGGGGTTCTAGAAGATTGGTTAACATTCTACAGTACATTCGATTCATTGATAAATGAAAACGGTTCTCTGAACAACGTGCAACAATTCCACTACTTGAGATCTTGCTTAACGGGTGAAGCATCAAATACAATTCAAGCATTATCAATCACCGATGCAAACTATGGCATAGCTTGGACAACACTACGCAGCCGATATGAAAATAAAAAACTAATCATAGAAAATCATATAAATGAAATATTTCAACTGCCTATGGTTAAAGAAGACTCCGCCAGCTCAATTAGATCTCACATCGACACATTCTTAAAGCACGTCAATGCTTTAGACGTATTAGGCGAACCAACAAGAGATACTTTATTGTTACATCTATCAACAATCAAATTAGATGCACTTTCAAAAGACAAATGGGAAGAATATCGTCTAAAATGCACGAATCCATCAGTTCAAGAACTAACCAACTTCTTACAAGAACGCTGCCAAGTCCTTGAGTCCCGAAACGCCAGTAAAAGTCAAAGGACACAACTACAACGAGTGCAAACTCCAAAAACGGATCGTCATCAAGGACACTCAGTCGTTTCATACACTAACACTCAAGCAAAATGCAAGTTGTGTCACCAGCATCAACATGAGCTATACCGATGCAATGCATTCCACAATTTAAATATAGCGGACCGAAGGGCAGAGGTCAAAAAACAAAAACTTTGCTTCAATTGCTTAAAACCAAATCATGGAGCAAATGAGTGCAGATCCAGGCAATGCACAAAATGTGATAAAAAACATAATACATTATTACATGACCAACAAGAATTGATAAATACACATTTATCAACATCAAGCGATTGCTATTCTGCCACCAATGACAGCTACAAAAGCCAAATGACCCTATTATCAACCACATTGGTAATCATAGTCGATAAACATGGAGAACATCGTCAGTGTAGGGCACTATTGGATAGTGCATCACAAACAAACTTCATCAGGGAGGTCTTGGCCGCAAGTTTAAACATAAACACACAATCAGTCCGTCTCCCAATCAATGGTATCGGAAACGCAACGGCCACAACAATCACTAAAAGACTAGTGACAACAATCCGATCACGAATCAATGGATTTAAGGCTAAACTTGAGTTCTACGTATTACCCGAGATCACACAAGAACTACCAGCTAATTCATTTTCGAAAAATCAACTGAACATACCTCAAAACATTACGTTAGCCGATCCAGAATTTAACAAACGTGGAAGGATAGATTTATTGCTAGGAGCAGAAATATATCTCAGTTTACTAAGCATCGGACAGATAAAACTAACCACAGCCCAATTCGGTGTTACAGTGCAAAATACGCAATTTGGTTGGATAGCATCAGGAACAATTTCAACAACTAACAACTCAGAAGTGGTTACATGCAATTTGAATACATTGGAGACGCAAATAGAAAGGTTCTGGCAGTCAGAAGAAGTGAACACCCCATTACTTAAAACCACACATTGTAAAACGGAAGAACACTTTAACAAAACAGTATGTAGAACAGACGAAGGAGCATTTGTGGTACGGTTACCATTCAACATTGACCCTAACAACTTAGGCGACTCAAAAAATATGGCAATCCGCAGATTTTACAATTTGGAAAAGAGATTATTCAAAATGCCTGTACTCAAGAAGCAGTACGTGGAATTTATGCAACAATACGAGAAACTGGGACATATGGAACCAATTAATGATACCAATAACGGCTACTTTCTACCACACCATTGCGTTATTAAGGAAGATAGTACGACAACAAGGTTAAGAGTCGTATTCGATGGCTCCGCAAAAACTACAACAGGGTTATCATTAAATGACATTCTTCAAGTTGGCCCTACAGTACAAGAAGATTTATTATCAATCTTGCTCAGATTTCGCATTCATCGTTATGTGATTACCGCCGACATATCCAAAATGTACCGACAAATCTGGATACATAAGGATGATCGACAATATTTGCGAATTATATGGAGAGAAGATCCGTCACTACCATTGCAAATATATAATTTAAAAACGGTGACATATGGCACTGCGTCAGCACCATATCTTGCTACTCGAAGTCTCAAACAATTGGCAATAGAAGAACAAACTCATTATCCACATGCCTCCGCTGTTGTACAAAATGACTTTTATGTGGATGACTGTATAACAGGAACTGATTCACTTGAGGAAGCTAAGGAGCTTCAACGTCAATTAAGCCAGATGTTGTTAAAAGGGGGATTTCATTTGCATAAATGGAGATCAAATAACGACCAAATCTTAAACACTATTACCTCAATTAACCAGGAAACAACAATACCCATGGCAAAAACAACAGTGATAAAGACATTAGGATTACTGTGGAATTCAAGTAGTGATTCACTGCACTTTTCAGTGAAGCACAATATCCAACCTACACGTATCACTAAGCGAAATATCTGATCAGAAATAGCACAACTATTTGATCCAATGGGTTTAGTTGGACCAGTCATAATAAGAGCAAAAATACTAATGCAACGTGTTTGGCAGCTAAAAATTGATTGGGACGCAGCCGTTCCAATGGAGATACATACGTTTTGGCATCAATACAAGGACGATCTCACATCTATTGATACTATACAAATACCACGTCACATACACGAGCACCAAAAATATAGCAACCTAGAACTACACGGATTTTGCGATGCATCTGAGGCAGCATATGGTTGTTGCATATATATTAGATGTAAGACTACACTTGGCGCAATCAACACCAATCTATTATGTGCAAAGTCTAAGGTTGCACCATTGAAAACTATATCACTACCTAGACTGGAATTGAGTGGAGCAGTTATCCTTGCTCGTTTGGCAAAAAAGGTGAAGAGTGCACTCAAGCTGAACTGACAACGAATTCTACTGGTCAGATTCAACCATCGCACTTGGATGGATCCGCTCACCTTCCAACAAATGGAAAACATATGTGGCAAATCGTGTAACTGAAGTGCAAGAGCTGACAAATACAAATTGGAGACATGTGCGATCACATAACAACCCAGCGGACATCATATCTAGAGGTGTAAATCCAACTCAACTCAAGGAGTCAAGCTTGTGGTGGCATGGTCCAAAATTTCTACAATTAAACCAAGAAGAATGGCCATCGTTAGAAGATATAAAACAAAGTCTTCCTGACGAAAAACCAGCAGTAGCACTTCCAGTAATTGAAGAAATTAGCAGTATTATTACCAAGTGGTCTTCACTCTCAAAATTAAAGAGGATAGTAGCTTTCTGCCTCAGGTACATTCACAACTCTCAAGGGCAACCTAAACTTACTGGCCCATTGACTGTACAAGAAATAAGCAAGGCTACAACAGCACTTCTTCGAATTGCACAGAAAGAAGAATTCTAAGGTGAAATATACAGATTGAAACAGAATCTGTTGATTGACAAGTCAAGTAGATTGCGGAAGTTAAGCCCCTTTATCGACGAAGACGGGCTACTCCGAGTAGGTGGAAGATTAATGCATGCAAAACTACCATTCAATCAACGTAATCCAATAATATTACCACGGAACCACCCTTTAACGGAACTCATTATCAACTATGAACACTTAAAACTAATTCATAGAGGTGCTCAAGCCGTGTTGTCAGCAGTACGATCAACATATTGGCCGATGGCGGGCAGAAATACAGTGAAGAAGATCCTACATAGATGTTTACGTTGCTGCAAAGTCAATCCAAAACGACTACAACCAGTAATGGGACAACTCCCACAACCAAGAGTGCAACCAAGTCGCGCATTTACCAACACAGGTGTGGATTTTTGTGGTCCATTTCAAATGAAGTTACAACATTCTCGGGGAAGTCGTACAACCAAAGGGTATGTCAGTGTCTTTGTATGTTTTGCAACAAAGGCAATACACCTGGAATTAGTGAGCAGCCTGACCACGGAAGCATTCATAAATGCACTAAAGCGTTTTATGTCACGTCGTGGAAAACCATCAAACCTTTATTCAGACAACGGAACAAATTTCACTGGAACTCATCACGAGCTTGCAAGGCTTCGAGAGTTACTGAATTCAAGAGAACACAAGGACAGGATAAACCATGCACTATTAGAAGATAACATCACCTGGCACTTTATCCCACCTAGATCTCCGCATTTTGGAGGTCTATGGGAAAGTGCGGTAAAATCAACCAAGACCCAATTAAAACGAATAGCTGGATTAACTGCCTTGACCTATGAAGAAATGAATACCTTATTGGCTCAAATAGAAGCATGTTTAAACTCTCGACCTTTAGTGCCATTAACCGAAGACCCGGAAGACCTTGCAGCCCTCACCCCTGGCCATTTCCTAATTGGAGAAGCTTTCAGCACGATAGAAGAACCAAACATTATTCACCTAAAGGAAAATACTTTATCTCATTGGCAACGAATACAGAAAATGACACAACAGTTTTGGACACGGTGGTCCTCAGAATATCTTTGCCAATTACAGCAACGATCAAAATGGAATCAACCAGTGGCAGAGAATGCACAAATTGGGAATCTAGTAGCGATAAAAGGTGAAAACATTCCACCACTAAAGTGGCAGCTGGGACGAATCACGGAACTACACCCAGGAAAGGATGGCATCGCCAGAGTAGCCTCAGTTAAAACGGCAGCAGGCATCACTAAAATTGCAATAAGCAAACTAGGACTACTTCCCATCGAAAATTGAAAAGATTTCTTTTCAAGGCCGGCGGAATGTTCGGATCTTATATGCTCCGAGTAATAAACAGATTAGTGCTAATGACACCCTCGTCCTACTAAAAATTCAATTTATATTTATGATAGGAAATATATTTTATGTAATGAAATTTCTTATAATCCTTTCCAGGTATGTTTAATCTCCTACAATAATAATCCCTACAATATAATTTAATATGGTACTTTCCCAACAATTCTTTCTAGGAATCCCCAAATTACCTAATTAGCAACTAACCAATCACAACACATTTTACACAATTTGAATGAGTATATATATTTGTAAATTATTTGTTTTAAGTTAGTATTAAAGAGAGTCTTTGCGATACCAGAGTATAATTTCTACCTTATCATTAAAGCATAATTTGTGTAAGATATCATTCTTACTGGTCCTTCGACAATTTCATACAATCAGAGAAATAGTGCGTGTTGCAATCTAAGACACCACAAAACAACAATCTCTGAAGGAGAAATTGGACCCCTCAGTTGGACAAAAAAGTGATGAAAAAAAACAAAATCAGTCATTAGCAATAAATTATTTTTTGGCTAAGTTAGCTCTTAGGTACTCAGGACCATATATAGTATCTAAAATCTTTTTGTCAGTTGAGAGTTATTTTAAAATGTAAAAATGGGAAATTATCTAAGAATATTCATATAAAAGATCTAAAAAAAATGTACAAAAAAACTTATTTTTTCAATGTTTTCTGTAGTTATGACAAATTTTCAATAACAATTTTCTATAAAACAATAAATTCATTGCAAATCAATACAAAATCTTCAATACCCCATTTTTGAAATGATCATAACAATCTAGTTACTATTCCAAATGTAAAAGCAGATACTTTTGCAATTAGAACTCTACTATTATAAATCCTTTTATTGCTGTACCTACAATGATGGTTAGTGGTAAAATAATAGTTCATACAAATATGAAACATTTTTAAATTGTTGGAAAATTGGAAATACCTATACCAAAAAAAATTATTACTTTTAGTAGATTTTTTTAACCAATCTATAGACATATGGAATAACTTTCCAAAATCATTATTTCCTAAGACTTATAATCCGCAAATATTTAAGGTTAACGTTTACAGATTTTACTTTAAATTTAAAAGTATTTTCATGTAGTTGCAAAATAAAAATATCACATTTTAAAATTTAAAAAAAAAATTATTTATTATTAAAAGTAATAAAAGTATGACTATAGGCTAATGGAAAACAATAAAGATAAAGGTAGCTTAAAGGAGTAATTATTATAGTACATATTACTATTTATTAACAGTTTACGTGTAAGTATTCCAGCAATAGCTGACTATGGCATTATTGGTAGACTGAGTAATAGACAGAACAGCGTAATAACAAAAGAGTAACGAGGTAAAAAAAACGCGTTTGTTACAAACCCAAAGAATAAGTAGCTGGTATAATAAGCAACTTAATATACATAAAAGTTGTTTGCTCTCTTGCATTAATGCCTTTGCTCGTTATAGCATCTTTAATTTGGGCTTACACTCTACATATTCTACGGGCCGTATTTATACATAATTAGTTGCTGGGTTGTCAAGGTAATACAATTATTTTGCGACATAATCATTATCCCTCGCGTTATCAACGAAACGCCACTTGACTTTTTACAATTCAATTAAAGCTAAAACAAAAGATGTTGAAAAGACTACTTTTATCTTTAGTTTACATTTTGAATTTCATTTTTTTTTTTTTTTGAAACTGTTGTTTTTTTTTATTTTTTTTAACAACTTTTAGTAACTTTTTAGATTTTTTTGATAAAGTTTTAGGGATTTTACTGCTGTAAGATAGTAAGCTGCATTTGAATATGTACTTTAATTAGATAATATATACTACCGAACCTGTTAATTGAGAGAATGGTGATGTAAATACTGATGAGGCCTAGTATCTGGTCTACCTTAAATGTAATTATAATTACATAGACACTAATCACTTGTGCAATAGTATGGATTATTTAATTTTTTACCAAAGAAAAAATAATGATATAATTACTGTACAAACTTAAGATTGTAGTTTAAGCTTAGTTTAAACCAATTTTGTGTTTTTTTATTAAAAAATGTATACTTTAAACTTTGCCAATCTGTCACATTATTAGTAATGAGGTTATATATCATGCTGTAAGTGGAAAAGCGGAAGAGTTAAATTTAAAATAAATTTTGGTAAAACTGTGATAATAGGTTATATTGAATAAAAACGTTAGGCTTTTTTCACACGTATACGGTTTCCATTCGGTTCGGTTTGTTTTCGGTTGCAACGGAAAACGAATGAAAATTTTTCACACATACACGGTTTGTATCAAGTTTTGTGTTTTTTTTTGCACACAGGCTCAGTAGTAATTATAATGGAGTGAAGTCAAGTTGTTGTCATGTTGTTTCTCTATAGAAAAATAAAAAAACGAAGGAAGAATTTATTGGAAGCACCCTCTCATCACTTTGGTGCTATACTGTTTCTATTAGGTACCAAATAGAAACCGAAAATGAACCGAAAACGAAACAAAAACAAACCAAAACTGAACCGAATATGTGTAAAACGAGCCTTGCATGTTTGTAATTAAAAATGTTTTCAAAAACGTAATAATAGTACAGTTTAAATTTGCTGCAAACATTTTACAAAATAAAGTTTAATAAATAATAAAAAGTTGGAAATAAAATAAATTTTAGACATTTTTATTATCAATCTATAAAACATTTATAATTTTAATGTAAGTCCACAATGTAAAATAAAGTTAGTTAAGTATAGGATTAAGCTATAGTTGAAATGCCCGCAAATTAACTGCTTTTTAATATTTTAGATAAAATCCTAATGATAATAAATAATAATAATATTATTAATGCAACTAGAAATATTATTAAAACACGTATGCGTTGTTTACAAGAATGGTGAGTTCTGTAAGCGCATACTATTTTAATAGTGCTCCATCATACATAATTTAAACAATATTTTGTTTTTGCAATTTTAAATTATAAAACCTGACGTTTTATTATTAATATTTAGAAATGCCATGTCGAATGTTAAATAAATATTATAAATTATTTTGATATTTCTGTTATAATATATAATAATAATACGAGGAACTATTACGTTTTTGTAATAATATATGCAAAAAAAATAGTAATAAAAAAGTGTACAGAAAGAAGCTCTTACAGTTTTTTTAAGTGTGCGGAAAAAACTAATGATTATAGGCACATATAAAGTATATTATAGATTTGTAGTAATAAATACTAATATACACTTTTGTAAACAGTTTAAATTATATTAATACTCAATTTGATCTTATCAACACCAAGTTGCTGACAAATTTAATAGTAATGTTGAATACTATTAACTTCATATTAAACTTTGTTTTTATTTAATTAAAACCTTGGAAATAATAAATACTTGTACAAATATTTTTTACTCGTTGAGTTTTTAGTTTTCATATAAACACTCACCCTAATCTAGTATAATGTGTATTTTTTTCACAAAAAGTTTAAAAGCGCGTTGGTTAAAAGAATAATCCGCTTGGGCGAACAAGAATATTATATGCCGAGCAAAGACTTAAAGCTAGAACGAGTGCCATATTCTCGGTACTTTGAAATGTCGTCGTCTGTACTCATTTAGGATTTAAACGAATGCTCCCTCACCTGTAAAACTTGTCAATAGTTTATATCTGGACATAAGTATTATACTTTATGTTTTCTTTGTTTTATTATATAAAATAAATAACTAGGTTGTACTTCAAAAGTTATTTGAATTAAAAATATATTTATTTATTTTATTTTGCTGTTATTTTATTTCTCATTTTAAGATGCAACGACAAGCATCAAAGTAATGTAATCCACGGATACTAATAAATTATTGTTAGCATAATTATTTGCTATCGTTAATTTCTGGAGTTATCAATCCTTTACTACCTTGTAATTAAGTGGTCGCGGTACGTAAAAGTTACAAAACTAGTTTCATCTAACCCAAAATCAGGAAAGAGGCACTTAAAACTTTTTATGTACGCACAGAGAAGACGCAAAGAAAGAAGTTCCGGCACTCGACTCGTACCGAACTTCTATGCTCCTCTGAGACCGATGAGCCTCTGAAACGATTATTTATCTTATAAAGTTATTTATAGAATCAACATAAGATGAAATTTTCATGTGTAAGTGTTTTGTTGAAGAAATAGAGACGGTGCTGGAAGCGAAATGGGAAGGAAAACAATTTACAACCCTTCCTATACATAATATATGCTAAGCAAAATGAATTATTAAGTCGGAAATGAATAATGTAATTTTTTGTTTGGAAAATACCTAAGTTACTATTTGGATAAAACTTTATATTTAACAATACGTAGTTTAAATCTTAATTTAAATATTCAGTTATAAAAGATCATACATTTTCATTCTATTTATACCTACGTATTCATCGGCAAAGTAATATGCTTTATTATGAAGACTATAAACTAGAAAAGCTTCACATGCATGTTATTGTGCTGTATAAAAATAGCAAATATGCGTTATCTGATGCATCTTCAATATTTCAGTAGATCAAAGCAACTTATATTATATAGATAATTTAAGAAATCTTTATAGTTGGATTTAGTATACATAAATTCATATTAATGTAAAGTTGTTTCTTGTTTATATCCCACTTATTTTTAACTAAATATAAAAAAATACAAAAATAGTTATGGCTGCTTAAATTATAATTATGTTGTTTACTGTAAATCCTAAACCAAATATATTACATTTGTTGTTAAAACATATTACTACGAAACATAAACCGAGTCTCATCTATTATTATTCTAATACAATAATAGCAAAAATAAAACATTTTTATAATAATTTTGGTTCTGATGTTTATTAAGCAATATTCCGAAAATCCAATTATTAAAACAGACAGTTTTTATAATACTTTTTTCTATTATTAAACCAAAACAAAAGTAGGTGTATTCAAATCAACAAGACAAGCAATTAATAAAAAACAAAAGCCACTCTACAAATAAACAAACTTATACGGTCATGATTATAAAAATAACTTATAAACATTGCAACAATGTAATACAAAATGATCCAAATAATTTAGTTCCTAATTCAAAACAAAAAGCAAAATATTGTTACCTAATTTTGCTAGTCTAAATCTTTTTTGTTGTACTTACAATGACAATTAGTAGTAACAGGTTTGTTAAAGATATTTTTGCAAACTAATTAGAATCCCAACTAATTAAAAAAAAAGGATTATCTTATCATATAAAAATAAACATTACCAAATTGTTGAAAAACTGTTCAAATGTTCAATGTATACTTAAAAAGAGACACAAGTCCAATTTTTTAAACTATAGATAACTATAAAAAAGCTTTGAAAAATATATCAAATTCCAAAATGTGAAACTCTAATAACAAAGTCATCTCAGATCAGGGGCGGCGCTAACTATTATTCTTCCCTTCCCCCGCAAAATTTGTGTTTTAAAGTATTACAAACATGAATACTAAAAAAAAGTATAATTTTAAATTTATTTTACATTAGAAAAAAAAATTATATAAAAATTGTAAATGAGCTTGCACTCAGCAAAGGAAAATGATATAGCCGACTATATTATATGCGGTCGTATCGCTCAATATGCAATTATGTTATCATGTGATAGACCTACGTATAGGGCTGCACGTTTAACATCAAAATTAGCAAACAACAAAATAGAAGCTCATCCGGTCTGCTATAAAAAGATGATATTTCAGTTATAGTCACCAGGCGTCACAGGTTCAAGCCTCCTCTCTCTCTCTTCTATTTGACCAGGCCAATAGCACATGAGTATGAGAGTATAAAATAATCCAAATTTGTTTTACTAGCAGTTTAGACCACACCACAGACAAAGTTGCAACACGGACCAGATCATCGTCCAAAACTTTTATCGATGTCTCATCAACATTTCACCAGCTTCAATCTGAAGTATCCTCCAATAACAACCCGTTCACTGATTTTCACTTTTGATTTAACAAACTGTTCCAAATGCTAGATAAATTATTTGATTGGTCTTCAATTTAGTAGTAAGCAGTTCTAAGAAGCAGCAAAACTTCAACACGCTTGGCAGCACACTGATATCAACTAAGGCATATGGTAATGCTGAGAAGCCAAGCAAAAAACTTTACTAACAAAAAGGCAGGCCTAAAATTGCAGAATGTTACAGAAAATGATTAAAAAAAAGTTTTACAATTATATAATGCATATGAGAATCATTGTAGACAACGGCGCTCCTGAAGTATTGCGCCCCGAAGCGGCGTTTAATTTGCTTACCACTTGTCTCAGATAATCAATATAAAATAATCAAAACGTTTAACAAATTTCTATTATTAATAGGTATTTTGTTGTTTAATTTAGTTGTTTAGTTTAGTTGTTTGGTGTATACAAGATTATAAAAAAAAAAAACAAAAGTAAAATTATAATATTGTTGCCTACACAAGATGCATGTATTCAACTAACTAAATAAATGAATAAATACCTAATCACGGCGTTCTTTTTTGAGGTAGGCAATTGTGGTATCGGGAACACTGATCCAAAAAGAAGAAATGTGTATAGTATGTGTAGATGCGTATATGAGGTAACGGATCCATTAAAAAAAAACGCTACTTTCTGCATCACTTTGTTCAACTCGTCACCATTTCGGCCGTTGCTTAACCTTTGTTAGGAGTGTTAATAACACATGTCCTCTATGTGATACTGTTAACTTACGTATTCAAATTAAAATTTATTTACTTATGTAATAAAAAGAGTCGAGCATTATTTAGCTGTTTATTCTTTTATTCGAACATTATCAGTCTGCAACATTGATCCTAAGGTCTTATTTTAAACAATTTATTTAATTTAAAAAAATCTTGTAATCATGTACAATCTGAAAAAGATTGACTAAAACAAGGCTAATCAATTTTTCCAATTTTCTATAAACAACAAAAAACATAGCACAATGAATTCATCGCAAGGTAAAGTCCAAATCTTTAATACCATTGCTTCAAAATGATCAAAACAATTTAGTTAAACTAATCTAAAAAAAAAAGAAGATAATTTTGCATCTATTTATACTATTTGAGTACCTACAACATTTTAAACAACTGGTTGTCAAATGATATTAAATTAAATTAAATACCAGAAAATTGATGCCTATAGATAAAATTATACCTGACTATACTCTGACTAAAATAATTACTTTATCATTTAAAAAAGAAACATTGCCTAAACCTAACTTAACCTAACCTAACCTAATCTAACTAACTAACCTAATAAAAATACTAATTTCAAATTGTTAGAACAAAATAATCTTATCTCAGATACTCAATATAGATTTTGATCAAAACGTTTAACAACAGATTTTCTGACATATCAGTTACAAATGGAATTCTATTTTAGACAAACATAGAAAAAATCTGGAGCAGTTCTAGACATTTCCAAAGCATTTGATAGGGTATGGCATTCTAATCTTATTAACATGCTCCATAGTATATGTCTTAATCATAATTCTGTAAATCTTATCAATAGTTTTTTTTAACAGTTTAAAAAAAAATTAAAATTGATGTTTTTACTCTGACCAAAATCATAAATATTAGTGTTATCAAGGTTTTGCTGTTTTGCTGAATTTATTTTTGATTTACATTAACGATTTTTTTTAAACAAGGTTTTTTAATTATTGCTACTCCAAATTGACTAATTTCAGCATCGGTGTGATATTGCAGATATTTGCATTTTCTACAGATATTTTCTTGTACATTGTTTATATATAATACAAAATATATTGCTATCTAAACAAATATTTACTTGTCGTACAAAACATTTTTACAAATATTTACTGATAAATTAGAGATGTAGTAGGACAAAAACTTTTAAGAGAGATTTTTTTAACGGTACTATCAACACATAATTAAAAATAAACTTTCAAACTCAGTATTTTTTCTTATAAGCGGCAAATATTTAAAGTTCACAGACCACTTAAATCTTGTCTTCATTGTGAAAGTTTTTGAAAGTATGGTTTCACTTGTTTAAATTCAAAAGTTTTTTTTATGTTTTGTGACGTATTAAGTATTTCCTAAATATCACAATTTTTAAATTAAAAGAAATATAAATTGTAATTGTAACAGAGTTTTATATATTTAAGTTTTTCTGTTATTATAGTAAAACTTTTACTTACAATAAAAAGTTATTTTAAAAATAATCATTTGTAGGTATAACCTGCATACATTTGAAATAATTATAACTTTATTACACTACCTACATTGCACTGTTTGCTACTGGCCAATACGTTGCGATATTTTAATTATTATGCAATTTATACTACAAAGCAATAGTGTAATATTTGTGATTGTTAATTGTAAACTACCATATCACCAATTTGTTGCAAAATTAAAATTGTTTTAAATATAATAATAATATGCATCAACAATTAACCGCCGTCAATAAAATAAATACAATAAATGTAAATTGAACTTTTTGCTGGCGGTGGTTATGAGTTGTAATATTTTAATTACAGTAATTAATTAAAATAAAATAGCAGTTATTAATAGGCAACAAATACTATAATGCAGTATGTGTTACTGATGGTTAATTGTTTTTATTTATATATTTATGCGGTGTACATTATAAAAAATATTGATATGCCAAAAAATAATTATTTTGGTAATTCTGCAAAATACGAGTTTTCTAAGTTATCATTTGAAAAAAAGTGTTTTTTTTTTTAGTTTTGGAAAGAGATAATAGTTAAAGAGAGCAAGGGTTAGAACTGTATCATTAAACATCAAATTTATAATAACTTTTTTAATGTGATATTAAGGTGCGATATTTTGTCATAAAGTTTTAATTTTAAGCACAACTTAACTCTTTTTTTAAATCGGTTTTTTGCAACCAGTAGTGAACAAATTTCTATTGTCACAAAATATATAAAAGTACAAACTTTTTGATTGAATATTTTTGTTGTAACTTTACTGTTCAATAGAAAACTGAATACTGGCCTCCAAAATAACACTTGTAACATATTTTTTTATAAATATTCTAGTTAATATGTCAACTATTACTACTACTAAAAACTGATTAAAACTTCAAAAAAAATAAGAATAAGTCTTTCTTTTACTTCAATAATGAATTGCTTCTCTACAATTTCTGGAGCACTCAGCAGTTTGCTATGCTAAAAATTAAATTGTCAGTTTTATTCTGAAAGATTAGGATTTAAGCTTCCTAAAGTGTTCAATTGGTAATAGGGATTTTTTTATATATTTAAGAAGTATCCACAGAAAATTGTAAAATTTGAGCTTTTTTGCTATTTTTAAGTATTTCTGTAGATACAAAGTAAGATATCTCAAACCGTAGCATAAGGCACTTCCTAAAATTTTCAGTATCTTTTGCACATATAAAAGCACGTTTTTATCTATATTTGAAAAATAAAGAAAATGTTCAGCAAAATTTTTAAATTTAAAAAAAAATTTGGCTGTTTAAAATGATTCTTTCAAAAACATACTGGAACTGGATCGGCAACTATGGATTTAATTTATAACATACAAAACAATCTTGAACTGCAGAAAGAATGCCTGGTAGTTTTTATAGATATGAAAAAGCATTTGATACAATATCAAAAACAAAAATAACAGAAAAACTAGAAAACATGGGAATAAGCGGAAAAAAATTACAATTAATAAAAACATTTTTGAAAATGCGATATCAACAAACAAGAATTGACAACACACACACAAGTACCAAAACATATAGTGAATTTGGTATACCACAAGGAAACGTGCTTGCACCGCTCCTATACATATTATATATTAATGACATGTTTAAAATTAAACTACATGGAAAACTATATATATACGCTGACGACACAAGCCTAATCCACACCGAAAAAAATAAAATAAAATTGCAACAAGAGATTCAAGATGATCTAGATAAGATTAACGAATGGTATTGCAACAACTTACTCACGATAAACGAACAAAAAACCAACTACATGCTTATAACACGCAAGAAAAGAAATATAAATTTTACATTAAAGATTAATAACATAAACATAGGAGAGGTAGCTAACACAAAATATCTAGGACTAACAATAAATAATAATCTAAAATGGGACAATCACATTCAAACTCTAATTAAGAAAAATACAAAGGCTATAGGCGTATTATATAAACTAAAAAATATAATCAATCTAACTACAAGAAATATGATTTATAATGCACTATTCAACTCATAAACAAATTACTTAATGAACATATGGGCAAATACCAAACAAGGAAACATAAACAAATTGCAAAGACAACAAAACAAAGCTATAAAAACAATTTATCAACTGGAAAAACAAACACCTACTAAAGAGATACATGAACTATCTAAACAACTAACTATTAAAAACAAGATAAAACAACAAAATATAGTATTAATTCACAAGATCAAACTTGGACAAATAAAAACGGAATTTAAATTAAAAAGCAGAAAAGAATTTCACACCCACATCACTAGAAAAAAAATGACTTCAATATTGAACTTAATAGAACAACCACAAAAAATCATAGCTTGGCTGTTAAAGGAATCCAAGAATACAATAAAATGCCTAATGAAATAAAAAACCTTACCAGCATTCAACAATTTAAAACAAAATTAAAACAACACCTAATGACAGAACAAACACAAAACTAAGACACAAACAAAAAACAAAAGAAGACAGCAGAAATTTATTTCCAATACCAGGCCCCTCGAGTCTTTAACAGATGGATGGCGGCACTGCTGGAATATTATATATTTAAATACAAATTGTAAATATGAAAAAAAAATGAAAAAAAAAGTTTTTACAGTTTTTTTTCCTAAAAATGCAACCTTGAGAAGTTACAAACGTTAAAAAAACTTAACGAAATGCAAAAAAAATAATTGGCACTTGTCTGTTTAGCTTTTCTTGTTTTTTTTTTCTTCCAAACAAACCCGAAAGGTGTTTCTTCCACGCTTCCATTGGTATTGCCTTAATATCTCCCTTTTGTTCTTTGTTTATGTATTTCCATGTTTCTGCTTCTGTCTTTACATTTTTAATTTTTGTTTTCTTTTTTTTTTATTATAAATTCACTTTTAGCTTTTTTAGACTAATTTTTGTATGCCTTCTGTTCATTTAGATATTCTTCTTTTGTGCTTTAGTTGTTTCTCCAGTGCCTTAACATCTTTTTGGCTTCTAGTTTTTTTTTAGTACATTTGCTGTTCATTTTCTTTTTTTCATTTTTCTTCTTTTCTTCTACATGTTTTTTTAACTACCGTTTTCCTGATTGTTTTATTTAATTTTTTCATTATCTCACCATCCTTCTCAGATAATGCATTAATGTTTAGAATTGTGTTAATGTAGCAATTTGTGTTTAATGTTCTTAGAATGAACACTGACAATGAGGAGTCTAATCTTTACGTTTTAAAATGTTTCTAGGGAGTCCAAGTCGTAATCTTCGCAGTTTTTCTTCTTTGTTGAGCATTATCAAAAATTAAGAAACCTCTTTCTCTGAGCCCGATTAGTCTACCGCGTTCAAAATTGCTTAATTGTTGAAAACGCCACGCTGACAAACTAGGGAATATTTTGATTTAAATGAGGAACTAATCAACTGATTTTGATGATAAAATTGTAACGTCACTGCACATTATTAAATCTATAAAAATAGCAACAAAATTTCAATTATTTTTATACTGCAAGGTAAATTGATCAAATACTTTTATTTTTAGTGTGATTTAGATAAAAATTGGTCTACAATTTTTAGTGTTCTATTACTTTTGGCGGGTAGTAGTTATATTTTAATATTTGATAAAAAAATTATTAGTTCCTACTAAAACACAAATAATTAAAATTAATCTTCTAATAAATACTAAAATTAAATCTTTTAAAAACAAGTATTACCTGTAATATAATTTACATATCTAAATTCTAAATTTAATGCACTAATCTGCCACAGTAACATTAATAAAATTCAATTTTTAATAATATATACAAATATCTGGTCTATGGCTATGTTCATTTATATTTATTTTAAAAAAATGTAGCAGTTGCAAAGCGGTGGAATTATTAACGTACGCGTGAATCTTAAATTTTACATTTTATTATACGATTTACAACGCTGAACAGCTCTATAACAATTGTAATTAAAAAAATAATAACTTATAGCATACTAAAAAGTCTACCAAATTTGTGCAATAAAGTAATATTTTTAGAGTTTAGACAAAAATTTTATATTTTACAAATAATTAATGATTTTTTACTCTTATATATTTTATGACACTAAAAGTTTCATTTTCTACACGCTGAAAACCTCCGATTTTAAAAACGAGTTAAATTGCCCGAGTTATGCTGGAAGTTTTATGACACTTAAAATATTGCGCCTTTAATATTACAATTAAAAACAATAAAATAGTAGTTATTATAAATTTGCTGTTTCATATTCAATGCTTGCTTTCTTTGCAACGTAGATATTAATTATCATTAAACTGATATTAATGTAACTAAAAAGTAAATTGATGGAATTATTATTTATAATTTATTAACAAAATTGTCAATTAACGTTTTAATACATAAAATCATAATTACATTACGGAATATTGGAGGTACATACTTGAATGTACTCTACTTTATAAAATCAATGCAATTTTAATCGCATAAAAGCGAGTTTATGACACCTCAAGATTGATGCATCTGCTGATGACTGGAGAGCAATTTTAAATGAAAATGAGTTTATCGTAATTTTTTAGTACTTCAAAGTGCTTAACGAGCAAAAGGATATTCATCACCACCAACAAGTCTGACCCCGACGTTATACACGTAACGTGAGATTTAGTAAAATAAACCAAATTTTAATAACTAAAAGACCACAAGAATAATTTAAAATTTGTGTATACTATTTATGATTTTTTTGTAATTAAAATGTAGATTAAAAAAAATACGATTAACATTATTATATAATGCTTGAATGGAACATCATTATATCATCAACTCGTCAGCCATATTTTACAATTATATTAAACTGCTTCTGGCAAAATAAAACAAAAATGTAGCTTAATCGTTTTCTCAGACAACGTAGTCCTAAGGATTCAAGAAGTTATTATTTCTCAGTCTGCGCACTTATCCTTCTGCAAATTATTCATTTATTTTGTCGTCGTTAAGTAAAGTTGACGTTAATTATCAATTATATATATCATCTTTATATCCGCAGAAAAATAATATGGTTTTTTAATAGTAAAAAGATTATTGTCATTTGAAATATATTTATTTATTTGGGTGCAAACATTTGTAGGATTGTAAAGTAATATGAAATTAATAGTTTGTTATATTGCTATTTATTAAATAGCTTATTTAAAATAATTGAAGTAATTTTTTTTATGAATCAATCAATAAATAATGTATTTATATTAAACGTAATTGTAATAATGTCTTGTGTTCAGTTTATTATTATTTAAATGAGTGTACTAATTAACTTACTATAAAAATTTACTTATTAAACTAACATTGTAATTTATGATTCAATAAATAAGTAAAATATACATTATTATTTAAATGAGTGTATATTTACTAATTAACTTTACATAAAAATATACTAATTAAACTAACATTGTAATTTAAACTTTTATTCATTGAAGTATTCACTCTAAGTTTAATTAGAATTATGTTACTTATGTTATATTATCCAAGAGATTCTTTGATGCTATCACATAAAATAGTTATATTGCACTATCATTACCGTCACACAAAGTTGCAATACTTTTACGTGATCAAAGGAGTTAACTTATTCTAGTATTAACGACACAAAATATAACATAAAGCCGTTATAATTGCAAATATATTTTTATCAATTATTTATATTATATCCATGCAATTATATTTTAAATACAAAGCTAATTCATTATATGTAGTGCTATTTATACATACAAAGCTGTATAAACATCACAACATATAATAGGCTTGTTTCATAGCAATCATTAATGTTTAAAAATGACACTTTGTATTCAAATGTTTGTAATATTGTTCAAGCTGCTTTTAATACATATTTATGTTATATGTAAAATTAAACTATAAACTTATTTTAATTCAATAAAACAAAATAGTATTTAAATTATTAAATAGTGGTTCTTCCTGAATTGATCTTGATCATGAATACCGTATGGAAATTTTACCCATAATCAAAAATTTAAACTAAATTATGTGACATTTAAATGGTATACAATCTAAAATTTAAGTGGTTTTTATTACAAAATGGTTTCAGATAAAATGCACTTTAAGTTGCAAGGGCATAAGTCTATTAAGTATTATTTTAATTACCATATTAAATATTGTCATATCAAAGCATTAAAAAAAAATACAATTTAACTAGCTAACACTACGTGTAAGCACACCTATCTTAAAAGTCCTAAAACGCAATAAAAATAATTTCTAATAATATTATTTTATAATTATTTAATTACTTATTCTAATATTAGTCCAACTATCAAAATCATCATGTTTTTATTTTTATTAAACATAACTTAGAATGTAGAGCTTAAATTATAGAATTTTACAACATAAGATTGACTTAACACCACAGAACTGTAATTTTGTGTTGTTGCAACGTTTTAAGGAAAGCTTAAGATATAAGCAAGTTTAAAACTTAAGCTACAGTTTAAGTTGCGTTGGTGCAACCGGACATTAAATTTTATAATATAAAACTTATGAAACTTATAACAACTTTTATTTTGTTTTATTTAATTCTGTAGTTTCCATTCTGTAAAATTCTACAGAATTAAGGGTTTTCTAAAAGCAGCTAAGAATCTATTTGTTTTTTAAAAGTCACAAAGACTTTGAAAACAAAATCTTTTAAAAGCAACAGGAGTTGTTTTATTTTTAGTAGCTCAAAAAACTTAGATTTATTTTTAATTTCATAATTGATCAATTAATTAGTTTATTTATTTGTGAAATTTAAAGATAAATTAATTTAACTACATTACAAGTTTAACTTAAATATAAAATGTAATGCAAAATTATTAGTTCGCAAAAAGTTACACAGTTGAAAACGTCATTCAACTATAACGTTTAGTATTATGTTTATTGAGACGTGTAGTAATGTTTTAATTGACAATTCAAATTATTTTTTTCACTTTTGCATTGGTTTATACTCAATAATATTATGGCATTTTCAGATTAACGCTCTGTCCGCGCGCTAGTACAGCTTTGTTTATTTTATTAATTTACAATATTTATAAATATAATCCCAGATAAAAATCACTAAATCAATAAACTAATAAATAATCAAATAAAGTTAAATTCTATGCTCATTGTTAAATTTTAAGGACCGTTTGGCGTTTTTTGGATTGTTATAATTATTGTACAATCCTAAAAATATCATTTAAGTTCAGAGTTTTTTAATGTATATTCTTATAAACTCTGAAGTCTTAAACTCTAATAATGTTTTTTATTATTTATTTAATTGATTCAGATACTTTAAAGTATTTTAAGAATAATAAAGTTGCCTCAGACGCTCTGAATTTTGTTAAAAGCCTTTAAAGTTTTCAAATATTTCCCTTTTTTATTTTAACATTTTGTCCGGATTGATTTTTTTTAGTTACTATGTTCGGGAATTGAAACTGTTGGCCATGAATCTAACTAATGAAATTGATCCAACGTGTGGTTATTGGAATATTGGGTTTTTGACTGTAACGGAATTAATTGTGTTATTTTATTTTGTATTATTTTTGTTATTTTACTCTTTACTCTGATATAAAACTTAAAATAATTTCAATATTAAAACAATTCATTAATAAAATTGTAGCAGTTATAAAAAATAATTAAGTTTCATTCATTATAATTTTTGTATATAATTCCATAAATAAATATCCATAAACAATTTTAACCTGCATGTTTACAACGTTATTATACACGTTCAGGACGTTTAGCAAATTTGTTAGCACTAGATCGTTACCTTCGATAGCAGACATGCCATCACAATAAATAAGAGTGTAATCTTGATAGATGTGTTTGCACAATGCTTTAGTAGAGTTAAGATTTTGAATACACAGGACGTGCTTGAATGAGGTGAAGTCCATTCAAATAAACATTTAATACATTGACGAGAAAGTGTAGTTTGAAACGCTTGTAGTAAATTAGTATTGTTACCTAGTGCATTTAATATTAACTTGACAATAATTAATGTTACTTTATTTAATTTTAACTAATAATAGATTAGTTGAAATTAATTTAATTATTTTTTTTTACAATATAAATTATAAAACATTTTTTTTTTTTTAATACAGTTTTAATTAAAATACGATTATTTATTAATAGAATGTAAGACAGAACAGTTCTGAATCATATTTTAGTTAAAAACATGAGCAGATGTTTTTAAACTTAGTGACATTTCAGCTTTATCAATCTGCATATTATTAGCAATCAGACCATTCCAAATATGCCGAATGCGCACTTATTGCGTTTTATTATTTGCATGCGGATCGTAGGAACTTTTGCTAACTAAGTTGTGATTAAAATATTATGCATACGACTCAAGTTTTAAAATAGTATGCTAATTATATTCAATTTTTTTAATAAAACTAAATCTAATTATAATATCTATTTATATCTACAAGGGTGGTTTAAGTTTGTTTTAAATTACTGTATGTTATTATTGTACAGTTACAGAATGAGCGTGGCAATTCCTAGGCCGACTCAAGGTCGACCGGAGCCATGAACAGGCTCCGCACTACTTTTAAGCGCTCTAGAACACCTACTGGAGCAGAAATGAAGACCCAAAGTAGCCTTGAAGTACCAAAACAAGTGCGGAGCGCATCGTTTGATGAAATGCAGCTGGAGACCAAAAGACTTCAAGAGCAATCCCAAGATTCTGGTTCATTATTACGGGTACCGCATTTCCCTGGACAAAGATCAAGAAGTGTAGATTCTGCAGCATCTACTGATGAATCTGGAAATTATTTAGAAGTACCTAGACGCTTTCAACGAAGACGTTCATCTGGATCTAAAATACCGTATTGTGTACATTGCGCCTGCCAAGAAGAATACAATAAATTAAGAGCTATTGATGAACCCGAGCCACCCGATAAAGGGAGTTCTATAAGTATAAGCGATACATCTTCAAGTGATGGCGAGGAAGAAGAACCAATACCTGAATGTTGTATTACAGTTACTTTATCACCTACAATACCTACACCACCTATGCAATCACCGCCACCAATACCTTGCTCACCATTAATAGAATGCTTTGCAGCAGACGAAATCATTCCTCAAACACCTCAAAGAAGAAAATCAATTCATCGCCAAGAAGCATTTTTTGCAGAACCAACTGGCAGTTCATTAGAAAACATGTCGGACGTTGCACCATCAGAAGTTATATCGGATGGCACTTCCGAAGGTGCACTCTCAGAAGGAGATCCGGTTGTTGCAACAGGATTAGTTGTGCGGGATATTTACTTACAAGTTCCTGATTTAAGACGAGATCGCGCCGCTTCTGTAGATTCATGTTTTTCGAAAGTCTCACAGGGTAAAACTGAAGAACTGCAGCATTCAGGTGTTAGTCTAGAAGTACCTGTTGGACCAAATGTTGCGCTAAGATCTCGTTCAGTAGATATTGTTTTGCCCACCAATGAACAGGCACGATATAAAGCGCTTGCTATGGCAGCACCGCCTGGATCATCAACAGCTTATGCCAGAGGGTATGTTTATGTACATATGTATGATGCATGTTATTTGTTTTTGTTTTTATTTTGATAAATGTACTATGCTTTCTATTTTGTTCTGTTGATAAGTAGGAATTTAGAACGAATTTTTAACATTTAAAAATATTTAGATATTATTTTACAAAATAATTAAAACATTCCAATATAATTTACTAAACGTGTTGTTTACAATACAGGAGTATTAAAGTGAGAACAGGTTCAACAATTACAATAACATAAGGTATTATGGGTCTACAACTTACGGTTTTTGAAATATTTATTAAAATAATTTAAAAAAATGTAATACACTTTAAATGGTTTATAGTAATAATAATAATCATATTTAATTGTAGTTGACTTTTTGCTTCAAATAGTCACTTATTTTTACTTTTTTTTAAATTGTATTGAGTAGATCAGAAAAACAATAATTGCATTTACTTGTTGCTATAGTAATTGGAACATAATCTACTACATTTTGTTTGGTTGTTTTAATGAATATTTCAAAAACCGTAAGTCGTAGACTCATAAAACTTTATATCATTGTAATTGTTAAAAATTTTCTTTTTAAAAATAAAAAAGGACATGGTATTCTATTTAATAAAACTGATGATGACGTTATTTCTTGGAAAACAAGGTATTAATGTAATTTTTTACATAAATTAAAAATGCAATAATCGAGTGCTCCTATATACCCACTCTGTATGTTACTCATCATTATTAAAATTTAAAATAATTTTTTTATTCGTTTTGGCTTTTATTTGCTATAATTGAGTATTCAACAAATATGTTTAATCAGATTTTACAACAAATAATATAAACTACTTTTTTATAAACTGCAATAAAAACCATAGTTTTTCTCAAATCTTATATGTCAAAAATTGTTTTGCACGTTACTTCACTTTATTATTACTTTTATTTCTTTAAATTCAATTTTAAAATCGGTTTGCAACAATGTAGAAAATGAAATTTGCAGTATCATGTATTTTAAGATGAGGCTTAAAATGTTGAATACCAAACAAAATAACATTGTTAAATTTTGATGCCAATTGATTGAGTCTAAATGCGCACCGCAAGCGCGTAAACTACCAAAAAATAAGTATGATATGAGTTTTTTTCTTGTGCAATGTTGTTTTCTACTAGATTCTATGTTTTCAAATTAATTGTCATGAACTAAAAGCTTATAAAATGCACAGAAAAAAAGATCAAATAATCTCAAAAAAAAAAAATTAAGTGATAAAAATTTTATCATTTTCTGAACGCGTAATCTTTGAGATATCAAGTGATAAAACTAACTGTACTCATTTTGTTGTAAATTTTCTGCATAAACTCATTTCATTTTAATTTTCCAAAATATTAAAAAGATTTTGTTTTTATTTTCAATTATTTTATAAGATTATATGAGGTTTCAGTTCATGACATTTAATTTGCAAATCTAAAAACTAATTGAAAACCACATCGTATAGTAAAAAAAACTTAATTCAGAAGTTATTTTGTTGCTTTCACCAATTGTACTTCTTTTTTGGAAGTTTTTCTGCATGCGGCATTATTTAGACTTAATCAGTTGGTACCACATTTTAAAAATGTTATTTTTTTTGGTATTCAAACATAATTACGACTGGCGCTCATACAAATCTGCCAAAAAAAATTAAGCCCACCTTAATGTATATACATATGTACATGAGAATGCAAAATTAAATTTTTTGTTGATATATTTATATAAACTTTATAATGTCACTTCACAATACTTAGCGTTAGATATAATTTGTGCATCTACTTTTAAGAATTATTTTATTCATTAAGTTTGTCTTTATTTTTTATTATAATTGTTTACTCTATATTATAATAATTATAATAATTGTACTAATTAATTTTTATTGTTTCAGGTAAGTTATTTTTAACCAAAAATATGTTATCTATAATTGGTAAGTCATTATTTTATTATATTTTTATATACTCATTTGTTCAGCTATTTTATGCGTATCTGAATAATAAAGCAATAGTTATTTAATTTAATTAACAATCAAAAGCGTCGTTTAAAATAAAGTTTTAAAATACTATTGATTTTAATCAAGCATTGTATTTTCTTTAGATTTAAAAAAAAATATTTTGTAAAAAAACTCATTTGAAAATTAATAAAAAACGTCAAAGTTTGTTATTGTATATAGAATAATTAATTACCCCGAGAGACAAGATGTTGGCTATACGTCGTCCGTGTGCAAATCCATAGTTTGCACTCTTTTAAATCAGTAGTAACACGCATTTAATACAGACGTAAACAATAGTATTCATTCCCGGGCCACGCTGTAATTAAAATCGAGTTTGTGGCTTGCGGACCGGACAAAATTTAAAATAAGAAAGAAAAAAAAAATTTTAGCAGATATTTGTATACGTCTATTTGAAAGTTACAATAAATGGTATTTAAAACGTCATTTTAAATTTTTTTTATTTCAATTATCAATTAGGTTCTACATGAAACTTTACATCAATATATTTTGTTTAATTTTTTTTTAATTTAACATATTTTTAATATATTTTAAGTTTTGAACATAAAATTAGACTTGTAAACAAAACTTATTAGAATTTGAAGCTTAGTTTTATTTTATTTTTTTAATTTAGAAAACTTTTAAAATGACGTAATGTACGTATTTTTTTAATTTTGTCAAATTTAAAACTTCAAAGACAGTGCGACACGTGTTCTTTTGATTATTAAGGACTGAAATTTAGCATGGGGTACTTTTTTGCGTAAAAATCATTTTCTGAAGGTGCACTCAAAGAAATTCCATAAAATTTAAAAACAGTCTAATGTGTATGCTACCGTCAAGTTAATTTTTTAGAGTGAGAAAAGACAATTGAAAAAAATACAAATCAAACAAATCATGCAAGGTAATAATTTATTTTACTAAAATATGATTGGTTTTTTTAGGTATGTCTGGTACGTCTACCGGGACAATTCAAAAACGTCTATTATTAACGTGGAAACAATCTTGTTTTTCTGTTGAGATTCTATCTGTTTTTTTTTTTAATTTTTGGAACAATTTTGGTAGATTTTTTCCATTGCTAGCAAGATGAGGCTAGTAAAGTTACCGACCTCGCAGTCAACTCTTTCAGCCGTTCGAATGTCAGGGTCCAGTTGGTCCTGCATACCGAATCAACTCTGTTCTCACATCTTCCTTAAATTTCAGACTACTGGGTTGTGGTTTGAGCTTAGATCGTTAATAATCAAAATGTCAGTTTGCGCTGTAATATTTTTAAACAACGTTATGTCGAGAACATCACCTGGATGCCCGTGCAAATTATGATAAGTTGGCATATCTGGTCCTAATACTGAGTTTGTTTTTTCTTAGACATATTTCAACAGTATTTTGCTTTTAGCATTTGTTAGTCGGTTATTCCAAGGTGGATGCTATACGTTCAAGTTTTCTGCAACAACTGTAGAAAGCTGGCCGTCTAGTAAAACATTGAGATTTGCGTTTACTAGCTGTTTAGCTGGTGACTAATATGCTGAAATTAGTTGTATCAGTCTTATACCAAGCAAGATTTATTGCAATTGAGTAAGCCTCTACTTTCCTGTGCCCCAAACTTGTTTTCTAAGTATGAAAACGTGTTTGGGATATAAATCGTTTCGCCCGGTGCTAAGAGGGTTTCTGCTGTTATCATCTCATCTATCAAAGAAAAACGCTTTTAGTTCTTCTTTTTTATTGTTTAATCCGTTGCCATTCTACAACCATATGCAAAGTAGAATATTATTCATATATCTTTTTAAAATTGTCATTGTTAGCCCACATTAATTGGCTCAAAAGAGTAATTTTAGCTTTCAGACTTAACAAACTCGCTTTTTTTTCCACCTGAAGATGGTGGATTTATTCCAGAGATTGTTGCCTTTGCATAGGATTTTTTCTTTGTGACTAGGGGAACCGTTTGGGCCTTACTTGAGGTTGGTTTTTGGGCAGCTGGTTTTTTTGCTGCTATTTGCAGGTCGAACCAATGCTTTGTGCATAGGGCAACCTCTAAAGCTGGCAATGTAAGTTTCATCACATAAGGCACACTTAGGAGAAGTTGGTATGTTTTTATGCAGCTTCTTGAATTATTGAGCCGTCGGATGAGGCCCCGCGTATTTAACACAGGATCGTTGCATTTATTAGCCAAATTTCGCCCGGTTTTCATTTTGTCGCTACTTTCACTTTGTGGTTACATAGAAATTTTATGTTAAATATTTCGTGGCTCTTAGCCGTATTTACAAGCTGAACGTAAAGCATGCGAAAAACCGTTTGTCTTTTCCCCATTTTTACGGTTGAAACTATGTCAAAATCCATTACTGCAAGTTGATTCTGAACATCCTTGGCTGAGAAACTGTCGGATATGCTCCTAACAGCCACCTTGAGGGTTTTTTCCGCTTTTGTTTGATACGAAAAATGATGTTTTTTAGCTTATGTTAAATAATCGATTATTTGATAGAAATCATCCATCGATTTTGATATCAGTTTGATATCCCGCTTTGTGTCAACGGACCAAAGCATATATATTTTGTTACTTGCAAAGGCGGAAAAGGCTTGCGGATACTTAGATTTATCTGTGATATAAATAGGAAAAAGTTTTTTCTCAAATACCGGAGGAATGCCACTTGTCGGAGCCGGCACTGAACCCAGGTTTGCATGTTTGATTTGGTCACTCTGTGTGCCAGAATCAATATTAATATACTGTGAGATGGAGTGTCTCACAGCGTTATTAGACATATCACTTGAATTAATAAAAACGATCTTATTTAATATGTCGTAGTTTTTGTCGGTCTTCTTTTGGTTGAGCACTTGTTTGTCCCCATCTTTATATATGCGGATCTTGTATTGGGAGTCCTTGGAGTCGTGGGAAACGTCGGAGAACTCGGAGATGACCAAGCGTAAGTCCGAGTTTTTGTATTTCCATCTCTTTGTTATCAGTTAGTAGAATACTTTTTGGATTCAATGGGCTTTACGGCTTGCCTTTTCATTGAGACCGATGTTAATTTCTATGGTTCCAGCGGAAGAAATACGAAATTAGCGGGTGGTTTACTTACAGCGGAAGTTGATGAGTCTAATGATGAGGAGATACCGCCGGTGTTTAACTGCTTTATAAGCGCTTGGATATCAGCTTGCACTTTTTGGAGTTGATCTTGGTAGATTTCAATCTTCCTGACCTGCTGTCCTCCGTTGACTTGGCCAAGCGGAACTTGGACGGCTGCTTTGGCTCTATGTTGGGAATTAATGCCGCTGATTGTTGCAAATAAAATGTTGATAGAAAATAAAGTTAATTATTTCTCATTAACAAACTAAATGCTAATTAGATTTGATTGCAATTAAGATTGCATTTACTCTTAAGCGTGACTTGGTGTGACTCTGCTGGCTGGATCTTGCTGCATGATATGCTCTTGGCTGCTGGCAGTCAAATGTGTTGACTAACTCAGACCCGTCAAAATTAGATCTTTATAGTAGCTGGGGATAGAATGGCGCAATCTGATCGGTTGTTGTTGCTCCGCTTACTGGCTGCAACATTGGGCTTAAAGTTTTATGACACTCAAAAATGCTCGCCCTTTAATAGTGCTAGCTCAATTTTTAGTGAGCATAAAAGTTTTATAAAATAAAATTATTTTTGTCAAAAAATAAGCTTGATAAAGAAAACTATAAAGGTGTTGCTCTATAGAGAAAGAAAGAATATAGAGCAATTTATTCAATCTGGACTTTATGATAAAATAATGCAACGTATTATTGGATTATCAAATCATGCAAAAAAATTTATTTATTAACAAATTAATTTTTCTATGCGGTAATCGTATAGATAGAGAAAAAAATTGAAAAAAATACAGTTACAAGACAAACAAAAAGAACAATTCTTAAATTTTCAAAACCAAACTTCTAAATCTTGACTAGGGAGAATTATGTCAAAAACCTGACATGAAAATGGAAGAATTTCAGACTCAAAAAAATTACCTACAAATTTGAACTCGTACACAGTTTAGATTAATGGTCGTAAAGAATGCACACAAGTTCTGCAAAATTTTGTTAAAATATTTTGTATAACTCTTTGATGTCAAGCTAGTATAAAGTAAGCCTATTCAGTGTAGAATAATAAATAATAAATGTGCAATTTAGGAGTCACTTAACAATATTCAAATTTAAAATTGCGGATTGGTTTTTGGTAAAAATATTTTATATTTAGAAGCTTCTTCTGATGGATTAATAAATAAAGATGGAATAACAGAAATTAAATATTTTTTATTAAGATTATCAATCCACGGCAATTAAGAAATATGCCAATTAGTGATCCAAAATCCTAGCAGTGGTAGGCAAGAGTACACAAATAGGCAATATAAAGACGGTAACTATGGTGAACTTTAGACCTGGATTGTACCAAATAATTTTACGCTACTGGTTGTAGTAAGGTTAAGTTAAGTAAAAAAAGTATAACTTGAAAAAATTGTAAAAGTGTAAAACTTTTAGTATTTTTAGGTTTTATTTTTATTTTATTTTTAAAAATTTATTTCAATATATTATTACAATGTACAGTGCAATAAAACAAAAATACATACAATAGCAAAAGAAACCAGTCAAACAATTAATAAACTTTGATACAAAAAATAATAATACATATACTAATACATATGTATATTTAAAATTAACAAACACCTGAAAAAAATTCTTGCATGTTGTATGGCTCTAACTGAATTAACAATTCCTTTAGTGACTGTTTTAATTTTTGTAATGTTTTAGATTCTTTTATAAATTTTGGCAAATGATTATAAATTTTTAGGCAGGAATAGTGAGGCTCTTTTTCAAAAAAGTTTAATCTATGAGAGGGGTATATATATATATATATATATATATATATGTTTTGCCGTGTCTAGTATTATGCATACTATGAAGTTTATTATGGTTTAAAAGATGTTTGTAAATCCATATAAATTTCACACTTTCATAGATGTATATTCCAGTACACGGAAGGATATTATCTTGTGTAAAAAGCCCTCTGCAACTATCACTATATTTTATTTGATTCATAATTCAAATTGCCCGTTTTTGAATCAAAAAGATTGTATCAACATTAACACTATTGCTCCAAAATATTATACCATATTTTAAGTGTGTATAAAAATTTGCATAATAAAAAATTTGAATTATATTACTATTAGTATGACTAGAGAGCACCCTTAGACCATAGCATACTCTACTTTGCCTAACTGATAAAGTTTCAATGTGTTTTTTGTAATTAAAATTATCATTAAGAATGACTCCAAGAAATTTCACGGATTGAGTAAAATTGAATTTTTTATTATTTAACGTAATTGTACATGGTGTTTCCATGCTTTGATTTACTTTAAATAAAATACAATTTGTCTTATCTGCATTAAGTAGTAAATTATTTTTATAAAACCAACTTTCTAAATCTTTTAAAATTTGATTTCCAATTGTGATTGTATCGATAAATGTACTACCCATTAATACTAAGCTGATATTGTCTGCATAGCTTATTATTTGGCATCCATCTGAGATGTTACTATTTATATCATTTATGAATATATTAAACAGAAGTGGCCCTAAGATACTGCCTTGTGGTACACCCATGTCTATATCCAGAGCATTTGATACTACATCTTTACCGTTAATATTATTTCTAATTTTCACTGATTGTGTTCTTGACTTTAGATATGAACTTATCCATTTATTGGCAACTCCACGAATGCCGTAACGTTCTAGCTTTATCAGTAGGATTTCGTAATCAATAGTATCAAATGCTCTGGATAAATCCAGAAATACACCGCATGCTATCTTTCCATCATCTAGTGTTGCATAAATCGGCTCTAAATATTCATATATTGCAGTTTCGATACCTTTACCACTCATGAAACCATGTTGCGTTTTGGAAAATAATTTGTTGTGTTTAAAAAATTCTATCAGCCGTATGCCATTAAAGATTCCAATATTTTAGAGAACGTACTCAAAACGCTAATGGGTCTATAGTTATTAAAAATTTCTTTATCACCTTTTTTTGAATATAGGTGAAATAATTGAAAATTTTAAGTTATTGAGAAATGTGCCCGTTTTGATAGAGGTATTGAATATATGTTTTAAAAGTTTAATTATTTGGTCCAGGCATTTTTTACTAAACTAATAGGAACGACATCGTACCCACATGTTGGTTTGTTTTCCATTTTGCTAACTACATTACGAATATCCAATTCAGTTATTGGATCTAGAATGTACTACCAATATTAGAATGGCTAATATTATCTAGAAGTAATCCAGGAGCAAGTTCTTTGAAGAATGTAATAAAATCATTTGCTTGTTTTATATGGTTATCGGTGGTTGGTAATATAGTTTTAAATTTATTCTTATTTTTATTGCCTACTATATCAGAAATGAGTGAACTAGTTTATTCTCATAGAATTCGTTTTGTTCTGTAATTAATAACTGACTATATTTTATTTTGCAATTTTTAAGAGCAATTTTACATGCGGGTATATAAGTGGATATTGTTTAGTAAATATGAATTTGATTTTTACATTTTACAATTTCATCAGAATTAAACTTAATTTTATATTTGTTAATTTATGGCATACGTTTTTTAAGAGGAAAATGCTTATTAATGTATAACATGAGAGTGTTCATAAAACATTTATATTTATTATTAATGTCTGTAGCTGCAAATACATTTTCAAAACCTTCTTCTTTGATATCCAAACAGAATATGTTTAACTCATTATCACGGTATACTTGGTTATATCGCTTAGAAAGAGTCTGGATAGCTGGTTTTATATCATACGCTATGATCTGAAAGACATGTTTTAATTATATTTGCAGATACAGACAAGTTTGCATTAACAATACAATTATCTAGACATGATACTGAACCAGTGTGATGTGTTCTTGTTGGTTCATCTATTGTTAACTTGGCATTGTATGATTCTATCAGATTTGTAAATTGAATACATTCATGACTATTTACAAGTGTATTAATATTAAAATCACTTATTATAAAAAAGTTAATTTGTTTTAATTGCATGTGTTCTAGTATATTATCTAACACTTCAAAAAATTTATTAATATCACTTTTTGGTGACCTACACATACATATTACAGCAAGTTTTTTGTTAAAGATTTTTATCTCTACAGCAGCACACTCGATCAATTTGTTTATTATATTATAGGTTACTTTAAAAAATATTTTTAAAACAAGTAAAACTATTATTTATAAATTTCAATAATAACTACTAAAATTAAATCAACTATCTAAGTTAAAAATATACTAAGTGGAGTTGCCAATACAGTATGAACATAATAAGATATTTTTTAATAAACTATCAGTATAAAAAATATAAGCAACTTGTATTTGCAGTAAATAGTTGAAAGATATACTACTAGAATACCCAACATAAAAGATAGGTTTTGATTTTAATACAAAACTAATAGTAAGAAATATTTTAATCAAAACAGTACACACGCAACAATTAAATATAAAGTCCTCCTTGGTTTGTTTTGAATAATACCATCCTTTTCTTTAAGATTTTTAATACAAGATAATATAAATTGAGCTTTTTCTTACTAATTACTCAAAAGTCAAATAATGTACATTAAAATTGTACTAATTGAACGTATACTCATAATAATAATTTCTATGATGCAAATGTGCAGTTTTTGTGCGATTTGGGATAGAGTAGCCGCGTATTACTTTTATTTATTATAACAAAATGCTTTTTGGCAATTCTCGAGTTCTTTAAATAATTGGACATTTGGAATTGCAAAAATTTGCTACAAAAAGCTATTTTTATTTGTAAATTATACTTTAAATTTTATTATATAATATACTAATAAATTTGTTAAAATCACTGAATGCTATGCAATATAAACAAATTCAAATAAGAATAAATTAGTTAAATAAGATAATAAAAAATAGAAGCTGAGATCCTGCATTTTTCTATTAAAAACTTTATTAATTAAGGAGCTCTGTAAATTGGATTTTACGGTGATAATTATATAGACCCTACATTATGTAATTAGTGAGTGCATAACAAGATATCCCACCAAGAGCACTCAATTTTAACTCATAGTTTTGAAGTCACTGTCACATATGCAAATCGCGTTATAACAAAACTTTATAAATTTATTGCTAATTTATTGCTTAATTTTTAAACAATATTTTTAATAATATAATTGCATTTATTAATCTTATTATGTATCTACTTTGCCAACTAGTATTTATTATAATAATAAAAATAATAATAATAATAATAATACACACATGTCAAACTTAATAGTAGTAAATAAAATACAGTAAATAATTAATTAAAATACAAATAATAATACATCAATACAGTTTAAAAAAACACAAGAAAAGTTTACACATACATTTACTAAAATATTTATATGAACTAGTTACTTTATTGCGTAATTAGATTCATAAATTGTAATATTTAAGAAATCGTTTACTGAATAGTATACTTCTTTTACAAAGTAATTTTTAATATGATTTTTAAACGAATCGCTCCACGCAAAGAAAAAACTCTACAAAAAATTAATCCAAGAAAAGAGAACCACATATAATGAGAACATACTAACACAAGAATTTGATGCACAAACAATAAAATGGGGAATGTTTAAGAGAAAGCACAGAAACGTAGACACCAAAATCTCGATGGATGCACTACACACACACTTTAAAGAACTATATACTAAAAAACCAGACCAAAACACCTCACACATAACGTTGAACAAGAAGGAGCATAGCGAATGGTGCGACCTTCCCCTCACAACCAAAGAAATCCAAAATGCCACCTTAAATAATTCGAAACTAAAAGCCGTAGGAAGAGATCACATTGCGTACGAGCAGATCGCGCAAAGCAGCAATATACTTCAGGAGGAATGGTACATGATTTACAACAGATGTTTCGCACAAGGAACAATCCCCACAATCTGGAGAGAAAGTAACATAAAAGTCTTATATAAGGGGAAAGGATCTACTGATGACCCAAATAACTACCGAGGAATCGCCTTGCAACAAACAGAATACAAATGCCTAACTAAAATATTGAATAATAGAATAATTGAAAATGCCAGTGAGAATATTCCGAAAGAACAATACGGATTCATACCATCAAAATCTACACTAATGCCGATAGACAAACTTATAACAGATGTTAGAGACGCAATACATAAAAACGGAAAAATGGTATACGCGTGCTTTGTTGATTTCCAAAAAGCCTTCGACAGTGTAGACAGGGACATTCTAATTAGAAAAATGAACTCAGACTTCAGCATCGGCGTACGGATTATGGACCTTATTCAAGACATAATGCGGCACAATGATGTATACATTACAGATGGGACCAACACCTCGCATAAAATCACTCAACAAAATGGCATCATTCAAGGGGATAGGATGAGTGGTACGCTATTCATAATCTACGTGGCGGACCTACCCCGAATGATCAAGGAAAGAACAACCAACCTTAAAGTACTTATGTACGCTGACGATCTGGTGTTCTACAGCCAAGACAAAAACGAACTGCACACGGCGCTGAGAAACCTAGAACAATACTGCGATACCAATAAACTCAAAATCAACATTAATAAAACGAAGATTATAAAATTCAGAAGAGGTGGTAGGCTAGCAAGATCAGACACCTTCCAAATAAACGAACAACAAATTCCCATTACAAACAACTATACATACCTGGGAGTGACGCTACAAACAACCCTAGCGTTAACAATTCATGTGAGAAACAGAAAAATCCAAGCTATCAAAGCAATCAACAGCCTAACCAACCTAACTAGACTCTCGGTAGAAAGCGCAGAAATCCTATTCAAACAAAAAATACAACCCATAGCCACTTACGCTCTTAGCAAAGTGGCTCATCTTCTTAAGCTACAAGACCTAAAAGAACTTGACAAGATTAAAGAATACTACATCAAAAGACTGCTAGGTGTCCATAAGAACACATCGAGCACCCTAGGGCACGTACTGGTCAATTGGCAAACACTGACGGAAGAATTATGTCGGGTATGTAACATAGACAAAGAAATTGTTAAACAATATAATAGCTTCAGGGAGGACAGGAACTGGCAGTTTGTACAGGACAACTACACTGATGGTCCTGCATTCAAATCCAACATGTGGAAGAAAGCTAACCAGAAAAATCGTAGTAAAACAGCCAGGACGACAGCGCATGGATTTCATCATGTGATATGCTCATCAGCACACTTCCACCAATGGAAAGAGGAATGCATATGCAAATTCTGCAAACTACCATGTGGAAGTAGATACCACTCCCTCACCTGCACATTCAAAGACTCTTTTGAAAACCAAATAAATTGACAACATCATATAAATCAATCTGTATACATTATATATATCCATATATCCAATCAAATTTTGTAACAATAGGTAGGAAAATTTTGTAGACTTTTTGTCACGTAAATAAATCTATATTATATAATTTATTTTTATGTAAATCAGTTAATAATTTTAGTTAATTGTACAGTTTTATACCAAAATATGACTAGCTATTGCAGTAGTCTTAGATAATGCCTCTGTAAAATTTGACCAAAAACGGTTTAAAAGTGTCAAATTGTATTCATAAAATATTAAAAAAATTTAAAAATATAACATAGTTATATAGCAAAATTGAAACTAGTAAAAACTGCATAATTTTATTTATAAAATGTCAAATGCTAAAATCCGGACATAGACATTCTTATTATAAAATATCGACTGGCAAACTTTTAATTTAAACAGCTTACTGTCTTTCAAGAGAAATAGAAAAGATTAATCTGCAGCATTTTAACTAAGGTATAAGTTTAATTAAACCAATACTTTTTGCAAGTCATTCACTACTTGTAATAACAATAGTTTAACATTTAATCATAGCGAATTAATATTTGCAGTTTAACTAGTCCTTAACATGCTTTATTCCGATGCTGAGGGCACAGAGATCGATTGCCACTCAGCTGTAAACTATTGTTTGATTTATTCAACGCTGTATTTGCTTATTGTGTTCCTGGTTTTATCGAAAAACAAATTCACATGCATAAATTATCTCGTCTAATTTACATTATTATAAAAAAACATTATTTGAATATTCCATCTTTCTTAAAAACAATCTTAATTAAATGAATTATAGAAGTACATAAAAAACTACTGTTTTTATTATCATGTCACAATTATTAATACTGGTTTTATTGCAAATTGAATGAATAAAATAATATTTATTTGTGGTTACAGTAAAATAATTTCAGTTTTTAGTTTTATAGAGTTATTATTATATAACTGCTTCATGTTTTACTGCATTGCGCCATTATTAAATTAAATTCAAATATTTTGCACAAAGAAAAAAAATGTACAGTATTTTATTTGTTTTATACACAATGACTAACAAAAAATAGAGGTCACTTTAAAATTATGACTTAGTTTTGGATTTTTTTGTTTTAACCTTATGTTAGTGAATTGTAAACAATTGTACACTAAATTAAAAATTCAGGGTTGAATCGTAAAGCATATTTATTGTTTTTATTGTGTATTTTGGAAGTATCACAAATTTACAGTTCAAAATTTTTGTTTCTAGGACTAATAAGGAACAAAAAATATGAAAAAAAAACTTATCAATAATAACGAGTATTACGCCCTCTTGCATTAATGACTGGTTGAAGTTGACGAGGAACATTTTGAATTAAATTAAGGATTACATTTTGGTCGATATTATTCCATTCCTGCAATAGCAACTGTCTTAGCTCCTGAGCAGTTCTTGGAGAAGGTGTATGCTTTTGGATAGGTCTTTCTAACTTATTTCTGACATGTTCTATGGAATTCATGACCGAGCTGAGAGCTGGTCAATTGAACCGCAAAACTCCCATTTCATCCAGATAATCTCTGACAACTCTGGCTACAAGAGGTCAAGCATTCTTTTGCATGAAAATTCTGCGTTTGCCCATAGTTGTTATAAAGGGCATAACATGATCTTCTAGATCCTCTATAATGTATTTTCGGTAGAAATTCCAGCCCAAACCACCGTTAAATGGAAGTCCCTCATCAATACAAATTAAAACGTATCTTTCTCCGCGGTTTTTCCACACTTTCCGATGTTTGTCTGATCCATTGAGGTAAAACGCGATTCATCTAAAAACAGTATTTTGCTCCAGTCCTTATTACTCTATGCCCGGTGATTTTGGGCAAAAGCCAATTTTGCAACATGATGTTGTCGTTGTAATGGTGGACTTGTAGCTATTTTTCTACAAGACAATCCAGCAGACCGAAGCCTTCTCTTAACGTTTACTAACATTTACATCTCAATCTTCATGAAGTTGATTTCGTAGATAAACTGCAGAAGCTGTTTTATTTTGCAAACTTGTGGACACCAAAAAACGGTCATTTCTGTTTGCGGTGACATTTTTTATTCTGGACCCTGATCTTCTGGTTATCAAGCCAGTATCCAAGTAACGCTGATACACTTTCTGTACGGCACAAATGCTTTTACCAACAATTCTTGCAGTTTTACGTTTTCTTTGCCCATCTTCAATCAACGCTATAAGTTTTGCCACAACAATAGGGTCTAAAGGCATTATGACCTGTTAAGTACAGTACTCCGTGTGAATGACAAGTTTTACACAAAAAAATCAACTTTAAGTAAAAAAATCACAACAAAATGTACGTTTTCAATTAGAGCAAAATGGATGCTGTTTCATAAAAGTCTGTAACACGGTGATAATAATTGACAGATAGATAACATTTGTCAGGAAGTTAATTATTAAACGCCTACTTTAGTTTACAGTTTGTAAACATAAACTTAAAAACAGCAAACATAAAGTTAAAACAAAAAAGTCATAATTTTAAAGTGACCTTTGTTTGTTTACCAGTGTATTTATTTAATATTGGTTTATTTATTTTTGACTTCTGAAACTAAAGGTTGAGGTTTGAACAATTGTGAGTTTGAAACAAATTGAAAGAATCCAACTTAAATTGTTAGGTTCTTTAACGTGCACGCGGCAAATAACAGAAAACTATTAATTTCCACACAGAAGACTTAAACCAAGATACGGTATAGCAATCAAATAACTTTGGACAAAAAACGCATACTTATTAGTTTGGACAGCTTGTGTCTCTAGTGTGATGCATATTATTGTTGTTTTGATAAAAAATTTAAGTATAAATATTTCTGTTATAGGTTATGATGTAAATGATTATTTATTGTGAAAATTATCATTTGTATTTTACACATTTTTATTGCTTGATCTATAATTATATTTATGCATATTTTAACGCAGGCTGCGTTCAAATGACATTAGTGTTTACGTTTCTGACTGATTCAAGATGGTTGCTAATCCAATCAAATTATTTTTGGGTCCATACTTATATTTTTCATTCTTTTGATAACGAGAAAATAAAATTTATAAAAAAAATCTCAAAATTATTACAACAAAAACGGACATACATTGTTCTCATCAATGTTTTGTTATATTAAAAAAAAATAATTGTTTTTGCAAAGCTGCTACGGTTGAGTAATAAAAGTTTTGGTGAACAAAAATGGTTTTGGAAAGTTTAAAATTAAACAAGCAAATATTAAATTACTAAATAAGAGTCATACTGGCTGCTGTAAATGCATTGAAGACTCTTATTAGTCGATTATTTTTAATTGTATAGAATTATATTTACTATTATACATGAATGTATAAATGAAACATAGATATCTGGCAGCCAGTGTCCTCTAGCAGACAACAACACAATTTACAATACATTTATTATGAAATTCTTAATGGTTGCATGTTAAATATGTCATAGTTACCATTTATGTTTTTTATCATTTATCTAAATTTGATCATAACTAAAGTAACAAATTAATAAACTATAATATATATGTATAATATGTTTTTAATGTTATAAAACAAATAATTCATAGAACTTACTAAAAAAATGCATTTGCAATTATTATAATAAATGTATCACTCAGATTCAACATTTAAATAGTTTTAAATAAAATATACTCTTCAAGAATAAATGCTTTAACTTTTGACGGCAGTTCGTTGAAAAAAACAATTATTTCAAAATAATGTATACTGTTTAAACATCCGGATGATTATGATTTTTACCTTAAAACTGTATGTTTATATTTATTTTTGAGAAATGCAATTGGCAAGATAAAAGTCAAATTTTGATATGGAGTTTTAAATATGTTATAACAACATAAAAATACATTTGAATTTTGACGAGTGGAACCACACTTGTTGAAACTATCACATTGAAAACTAGGTTTAGTAGTCTGTGATTTAAGGTTTGTGGCTTATAAGTCTCAGGAAATACTGAATTTGGAAGATTATTCCATATCCATAAAAGTTTTTTATTTCGATTGAACAATGACCATAAATTAATCAACATGCAACATTTCGCCAGTGTTGTAAGTTATTAGTCAATTTTGGGTCAGCAATAATCCAAATAAATTGTTTTTAAATAAAATTTAAAAAAGATAGTGTAGTGTTTTGGAAGCTTTTTTCCATACTTGAGAACAATATTTAATACAAGGACAAATATAAGTTTTATGTATATGCAAAAACTTTAAGAAGTATTAGAAGTTGTCTAGATACTTTTGAAGCTATGTTAACAACATGGTTATTCCAAAAAAAAATCATGTGAGATTGTAACTCCTAGAAGATAAATAGAAGATGATTCGTTGTTTAGTTAAATATTTAGTTCTGATGATACATCGGATTTTGGTTTTGAAACAGTTAGAAGCGTTTTGTATAGTTAAAATTTAAGTCTTTGTTCATAGATGTTACAGATTCTAACTTAAAAATTTAATTTTGCTATATTTGTTGAAATAGTCATTAAAAAGTATTGAGTATGAAGGGTGCTTTCATTTGCAAAATTTGGAATAGGACTTTAAGTTATTTGAGGAAATTTATTAATGTAAATCAAAGACACTCTTTATCTTAAGTAAAGAAGCAGAACCTGATTTATTGATAGTGTCACCAATTCTAACTACAATTTTTCTATTGTTAAGAAAACTATTGATAAGATTTACAGATTTATTATTAAAACCTATACAATTAAGCTTGTTGATAAGATTAGGATGATATACCCTATCAAATGCTTTGGAAATCTGTAAAGCTACTGCAAGAATTTTTTTATGTTTGTCTAAAGTAACAAGTTGTCAAACGTTTTGATCGAAATACGATTTGAGTATCTGAGATAAGTTATTTTGTTCTAAGAACTTGACAATGGGGAAACTAAAATACTTTTTAGATATATTTCACAGATTTAGAAAATAATGCAAGTTGTCTTTAATTTTAAGATTTAGACATGTCTTATTTTTTAAGTATAACATTTGCAATTTTTAAACTGTTTGGAAATGTTTCTTTTTTGTATGTTTAGGCAAATATTTTAGTTAGAATAAAAGCTAATTCTTTTGTAAATGTTTTAAAAATAATAGGTGGAATTTCATTCATACTTGATGCTTTTCTGGTATTTAATTTTAGAAGATATTTTTCTTATCATTTTACCATTAGCCGATATTGTAAAAACAACAGTAAGAAGATTTAAAATAGTAAAATTAGATGCAAAAATGTCTGCTATTTATTTTAGATTAGTAACTAAATTGTTTTGATTACTTTGAAGAAGAGGTATTGAAGATTTTGAACTACATACCTTGCAATGAATTTATTGTTTTATAGAAATGTTTGTTGTTAATAGAAAGCTGAGAAATTTGATTAGCTTTGTTTTTGTTAATCCCATCTTTCTCAGATGGGATTAACAAGTCATAATGTTTACGGTTTTTTTTAATAATTTTTATAAGTTTGATCGTAATGACTACTGGGTATTTGTTAAATGCTTTTTGCTTTTTAACTGCCTGTTTGTCTGAATTAAGTACAAGTACTTTTGTTTTGGTTTAGTATCAAAAAATGGAACTTTGGAGAATTTTTTAATGACACTTAGTTTTTGTGAGGTTTTCTGCTGCAATGTGTGGATTCTCAAAATTATTAAGAAATTGTTTAATTTTTACTTTGTTTATCTTAGAATAATGATGAGGCGCGATTTCGGTTTGGTAGTATTAGAAAGACCAGTTTTAACAACAGAAGTAATAAGTGAATGATCAGTATTTCCTAAAGCAGTCTCAGCAGTAGTTGGTTTAATCTCTGGAATAGTTGAAACATACAGATCTAATAATCTTGGTTTACCAAAAAGTCCATCACAAGGAAAATATGTAGGTTTTTGAATAAGTTGAGTAAGATTGTGTAAATCAACAAAAATCATAGCTTCTTGTACGGATAGTGTTGTAATTAACATTAAAATCTCTTAACAAAATCCATTTAACTTTTTTATGATAACCTTGCAGACACTTTTCAAATCTTTCAGAAAAATCATAAAAAAAATTTAGAGTTGCCTTAGTTGGAGAACGGTATATGTTTATTACTAATTAAAAAAATTGTTTTATCGGGATGATTTAGTTTAAGAAATATGCTATTATAACCAATGCTTTAAAATTTGTACATCGCCGTAGTCAGTCTAAAATTTACTTGTAGATGTAGGCACAAACACACTGTTGGTCAGCAAACGAATGTTGAAGATGATAATCGGAATCTACTAGATTAAAGCGATCTGGATCTTTATTGTTGATTTTAGATTCAGTCAAAAGGAGAAAATGGGGTTTTTTATGTTCGAGATGCTGATGAACAAAATTAAATTTTTGTAGACTACAATTGTTAGAAAAATTAACTTTTAAGCTACAAACTAAGTTAATGTTTGACTTTTGCATGTAATAGAACGTTGTATTTCTACAAACACATATTGATACATTTTATGTTCAACATTCAAATAGTTTATAAATGCAATTAAAAGATGATTTCATTTTTTATAGTAATAGTTCCATTTAAAAAAAGCTGTGAGTTGGACATGTTTATAAAAACTTTTTTACTTAAAAATGTCAATACTACCATTTATATTTACTATTCTCTCCAGTACACACAAACAGAAAAATAAAAATCTTTTACTATATTAACATTTAATTAATTATATAAAATTCAACGTTATATTTGTGCCATTTTAATTTAATTTCAGTTCCATTGTAAAAACGAACAGTCAACCTTAACATACCTTTTAACTGATTAATTAATAATACTTATCTCCGATACTAAAAGGTTATATATTAAGTAACTTTATTGTTCCACATTCAATGTAATTAAAATAATTAAATAATTTTTCATAAAATTATTATTAAAATATATACTTACATTCAAACACCAATCAAGTAATATCGTTGCTTTCTCAAAATTATTAATTCAAAAATGTTGTTAGTGAAATTTTTATTTAAATTTAATTAAATACAAATCATGTAATTTATTTAAATAATAAAAACTGTTTTAGCTAAACAACAATCACACCCATTTCTATTTTTTTCTGATATTTATTGAAACTGAAAGACCATTAATTTTAAAAGCTTAGCTAAAATTTAATGTGAAGTTCTGTATTGAAAACCTATCGATTAAATTTCAATCCATTGTAGACCAAATTTAATAAAAACATTGTCTGGTATATTGCAGCTTGTTGAGTTGATTGTTTTTATACGATTCAATTCATGAAGTTATGCATAGGTTCCATAATGAAAGAATTACATTTTACTATTTTTTTTAATTAATGCAGTTACTAAAATATATCTCTGAGTATATATAGCATTTGATTAAAAAAGTGTACATTGATTTTCAACTAATTTTATTTGCAATTTAGACTTATCAGATGAAATAAGTCGTGAATTCCATATTTATGTAGGGTGGTGGGTCGATGACTGCATAAATCAGTTGCGAAACATCTCGTTTAAAGAACTGAAAACGAAAGCGGAAAGAAAAACAAGAGTATAAATTTCCGGTTAACAAATTTTCTACTATTTATTTAAAAATGCCTTTGAAATATTTATGATGAATAATTTTTTTTATTATACATTAATAAACAATTTCAGTTTACACATTACAAATTTCTATTAATTTAGAATCATCTGTTGAGTATTATATAAAACTAAACTAAAATACTCACATTTGTTTTCATAATACTAATGGATTTACTAGAATATTCATTCCAACACATAGAGAATACGTCTCATCTCCGTTTTTGTAATGTGAAGTGTGCGTTATTTACTACTACATTTAATATTAACCTAGGACTCTGAATCTGATAGACACGTGAGGCAATATTGCATGTGTTCTTAAATATCTTTTAATGTTTGAAGAATAAATAAATATAAATACAAGTCTTTTAATAATTAAACCTAATTAACAAAACGTTTAAAAACATAAAACATATGAACAACACATGCCTTCATTTAACATGTATTTTTTTAAATCAAATATAAACTTTTAAAAACTTAATAATAAAAACAAAGTGTAAGTATTAAAAATTTGACACATTAGTAAACATAAATTGTTTCATTTTATGTAAATTGTCTCTTTGACCAGTGAGATGCTAGGCACACTGATGATGGGTGCATACTCTGAAACACGAGGGTATGTGTCTCTTAATAGATAAAAAAACAATTTTCATAAAATACATCATTCATTAATTTTACAATATTTAAAATAAATTTGAAAATTACAAAAAACAAAATAAAAACTTAAAAAAAAAACACAACCAAATTTAAAAAAATAAATATACCCTTTTAACATCTTAAATATAATAACATGAATATTAATAAAAAATGTTCCATAAATGTTTGAATATACTTTCTGTTTCTGCCAAGCAGTATCTCTATTTCCCATAAAAAAAATTATTTAACAATAAATTCATTGCAAGGTAGTTCAAAATCCTTAATGCTTCTTCTTTAAAATGATCAAATCAACTTAGTTACCAGAAAAGCATCAGGTATAAATGAAATTTCACCTATTATATTCTTTAACATTTGCAAATAAATTAACTCCCATTCTGAGTACAATATATTCTTTCTAATATAAAAAAATATTCCCGAACTGTTGGAAAACTGCTAATCTAAAATTAACTAAAAACTTAGATACTTTACAATGCCGCTGTAATGTTGCAGATCTTTGCATTTTACATAAATATTTTTATGAACATTGTTCAAATGAAATTGGTTAACAATAAGTTTTGGTCCTTTATCTTTAAACAGTCAATGAATACTTGTTAAAATTTCTTCCAAGCTTTGTACTATGAATAACTATTTGTTTAGATAGCAATATGATTTGTATTTTGTTTGAACAATGTTTATAGAAATATCTATAAAAATCCAACATCACGCCAATTCGTTTTTGAATAGAATTTAAAAAAAATAATGTTGTTTTAGAAAAATCTGTTAAAGTGCTTGACTGTCCAGATAGTCAGAAAATTAAACTACGGCTGCTATTATTCTAAAATAGAAAAATAAAAGACAGTTTTGTTAAAAATAGAACCAAGGAAGAAAATATTATCACGTCTGTAGTGGCGGGCTGTTTTGTGGAATCTGGGAGAGTAACCTAAATTTATCTAATGACGACAAAAGCAATAAACCGGACAATGAGATAGTTGCAGTGGTATTGGAACACGGCACAATGAAAGACCTAAAGACCTGAGGCAAATAAACGAAACACTTGTTAAACACACTAAATGAGATAAGCGAGAAAAATTAAAAAAACCTACCGACACTGTTTATAGAATCGGAATATCTTTTACTTTTACAAGGTGTGTCAAAAACTTTCAAAAATACGTCGGTCAAAACACAAGAGTTGAAATAAAATAAGCGGTGGAAGGTTTGACACGTTATGTTCCAAGAATTGCAGAAACTTGCGAAAAAGAAACCAAGACCAAAATTAAGAAACAAAATGAAACAACACAAAAACAAAAAAAGAAATAGAGAAGCTGCAAAGAATAAACTGGGCGTTTAACAAACTAAATAAAAAAATTACAGAGAAAATAGTACTCAAATAGACACCCTCAAGGAGAAACTAAAACTAAAAAAAAGAAGCGGCAAAATGTATAGTATGGCCGCGGGATAAGTACAAAAACACATCCACCAAAACAAAATGCAACGGAATCATAGTATTATATAGCACTATGAATAAAAAAAGACGATTTGAAGATGGACAAGGGACTACAAAGATTTGACAAAAACAAATTTCCAGAACTAAGCAGCATTAAACACAAAGATGGTAAAATTTCAATTAACAAAAACACAAAAGACCTGGACGATGAGTCAAAATCGATTTTGTCCGTAAAACTAAAACTCGAGATGTACGCCTAGAAATTATTTAAAGGTTTGCAAAAAGCAATGACTTCAGAAACAAAATTTAAAAAAAAACTGGAACGGCTGCAGTCCATGTAAAAACTAGAAACGTGTCAGTTTTTATCAAAAACGTAGACAAAACTGTCACTAAAGAAGAATTAGCCAAAGTCATCATCAACATCACAAGACTGACGCAAGACATTGATATCAGATTGTCGAAAAAAGTTAACGCAAAAAGACTTCAGTACGTCGTGGTTACCACACTCACTAAAGAAGGAGTAAATCTAATTAACAGAAAAAAGATTGACACAGGATAGGCATCATGAAGGATTGAAGAGGTAGCACACGTTGTTTAATGTCTAAATTACCTCACGTTTGGGCACAAAACCAAAGACTGCTTAAATGAAAGAATAACGGAAAAACCATGCTTTGAATGTGGCAAACCAGAGCATACAGTAAAAAAATGCAGTAACTAACAACATTGTTACATCTGCAAGAAGGACAAGATTATAGACAATTAAAGAAGCAGCCACTAACAACCAGAACTTTCATTTTTTAAGCAAATCTCAATAGAGATAGAATAGCAATAGAACTGCAGTTCCAAAACGCAAACAAAAATATAGCGCACATTGCGTTAATATTGGGGCCATGCAAATCTTGGATTAAAGCAGCATTGCACACAAACGCGTAGAAAAACGCCACTATAGTTATCTTTAACCAAAACCTGCAAATTGAACACAAACAATATTGGTTTTATCTTTATAGCACTAAACAACACAGTAATTTACTCTTGCTACGTTTCTCCCAGCATACCCATTAAGGACTTTAAAAGATACTTAAAAAACCTGGAAAACAGTATTAAACGCCACAATAAAAAATTCTTCTGGGGGTTATTTGGCACTATTTGCAATAACGTTTATCGCTTCTAGTGACGTGATTAATTCAAAAATTCTACTAGTGATTTCTTTTTGTACTAAGGCACTATCTAACAATATAAACTCAATAACAAGCTTTAAGTTTAATGTGTTTTTAAACATCAAAATGTATTATTAATTACAAATTTATGAATTAATTGTTTAGTTTTTGTTTTGTCAATTTCATCCTTTTTAATTTGTATAACATTGTCTAAATGTAAGCTTTCTATTTATTAAATGCTTTTTTATTTTTATTAATTGCATGTTTGGCCTAAATTGAATACAAGTACTTTTGATTAATTTAAAAAAAAAATTGATTACTTTTTTGAATACAAACAATGACAACATTAAAATAATGATGTTAATTTATTTTTGCTATGTTTATCTTAAAATAATGATAGACTAGTTGAGTTTTAGGTTTGGTAGTATTAGAAACAAAATTTATAAACAAAAGTATACAAATACATATGGTACTTATTACTACTTATAACTACAAAACATTTTAAGTATATATTATATGTAGTTTTTGGCTTTGTTGAAATGTGAATAAAAAAGTTAAGGATTTATACAGATGAAAAACAAACTAATAATGTTAGTTCAAAGATTAATAAATCGTTTTTTTTTATACAAAACTGAAACTTAAGAATCTAAACCTTCAATTGATTATTACATTTTTAAATTAAATTGTAGTTTTATAGTCAAAATGTTTGCTTAAACATTAAGAAATATTATTTCATTAGTCCCCAAATTTAGTATTCTTTTTATTTTGCTATAAGTAATTTTTATTAAATAACAATTGTTATAGTTCTGCTCAAAGTTCTGAATGTATGATAAAATGTGAAAATTAAAATTTGTGTTTGTGTTTGTATGGCGGACGATGTTTTGATAACATTGTAAATTAAATAAAAACTAATGGAATTTTATTTGCTAGATTTTTATAATTAAATTCCAGCCGTTTAAAAGTTATTCTAGCAAATCAAATAAACAATTAGTTAAATAATGGGTACTACAATATGCCCACTAAAAACAAAAAAAATGGTTTTATGACTTTTGTGGCTTATAGACAGGGTAAAAACTTAAAATTGAATTCTACGGAACATTTCTGATTGATTTTACTAGTAAATTTATTTTTGAGTTGAAATTGCGATTTTTAAACAAAAAATCTCTGCTCTGGTCCGTTTGAAATAGAATTACTCAAATTATTTATCACAATTATATTATATTACCCACCGTCTGCCATAACCTATTAATTTATAATATGACATTAATTATGATATGACAACTGCAAGCAAAACTAAAACAATTATTATTTTAGAAAAATAACATTTTTTAAACCGCGCCCTTAAAATCAATAAAAGCAGTATTGACTTATACAGGGATACAGGGTGTTAATGAATAGGGATAACAAACTTCTAGGAAATGAATTAATAATTTATTCAAAATCAGTCAATCGAATCACAGCGGCCAAGGGTCAAGCATAGACAATTGTTTCGGTTCTACAAACCTCGTCAGTATGCCTTGTACGACCACGGCATCGCATGATAGCGAAGACAATTTTGAATAAATATTTCTGTGCTTATAAACACAATTGATATTATAAATAATCAAACGAAAGACTGGTTTGCCATCTAGTTGCAATTTTTAATACTAAAATGTCCGCATTAATCGGTATCATTTTTGCATTTATGCAATTGGCAGTCATTTTGCGGCTATAACGATTTTGAATCGCCAATAAATTATGAAATGAATTAATAATTTATTCAAAATCAGTCAATCGAATCACAGCGGCCAAGGGTCAAGCATAGACAATTGTTTCGGTTCTACAAACCTCGTCAGTATGCCTTGTACGACCACGGCATCGCATGATAGCGAAGACAATTTTGAATAAATATTTCTGTGCTTATATTTATATTATTATAGCCGCGAAATGACTGCCAATTGCATAAATGCAAAAATGATACCGATTAATGCGGACATTTTAGTATTAAAAATTGCAACTAGATGGCAAACCAGTCTTTCGTTTGATTATTTATAATATCAATTGTGTTTATAAGCACAGAAATATTTATTCAAAATTGTCTTCGCTATCATGCGATGCCGTGGTCGTACAAGGCATACTGACGAGGTTTGTAGAACCGAAACAATTGTCTATGCTTGACCCTTGGCCGCTGTGATTCGATTGACTGATTTTGAATAAATTATTAATTCATTTCATAATTTATTGGCGATTCAAAATCGTTATAGCCGCGAAATGACTGCCAATTGCATAAATGCAAAAATGATACCGATTAATGCGGACATTTTAGTATTAAAAATTGCAACTAGATGGCAAACCAGTCTTTCGTTTGATTATTTAAACTTTTAGGAGTTTATTTCAGACACTTTTTATTTATAAACTCATAGGCGTTCACCCCAAAAGCTGCACGTCAAAAGCTTTTTTGATTTTGACGTATGAAATAGTAAAATTTGTGTTACTTGTTACTTAAATCATGAATCAGCATACTTTTCAAAATTATGCTAGTATGATGTTAGTATACGGCAAAGCACATTGAAATGGTAGACTTGCAACACGCATTTCCAAATCGTCCTATACCTTCCAATAAAGTGTTTTTAAAAGTTTATCAGCAATTGCGAGATACAAGAACTCTTGCAGTCAACAAAGTAAATTGCAGAGTTGCAAGACATTGAAGAAGATGTGTTTCATAAGATAGAACAGAACCTATACAGCAACACTCAAATCATTGCACGTGACATTTGTGCTAATCATGTTAGTGTTTGGCAAGTTTTGAAAGAACATCAGCTCCACCTCTATTATCTGCAAAAATTTAAAGCCTTAAATCTAATAAATTTTTTACCACGTATCAACTTTTCTTGTTGGTTTGTAAATTGCTGTAGCTTACAGCCTCAATGTTCACGGTATGTTCTTTTTACTGATGAAGCAACATTTAACCGAGTAGGCATTCTTAACTCTTGCAATAACCATATTTAGACCGACAAAAACCCTTAAACTATTTGTTAATTTAAATTCCCACATAAGTTCGGAATCCACTTGTGGGCTGGCATTGTTGACGGTCGTTTGATTGGTCCATACCTTCTTCCTTCTTGTCTCAGTGGTCTCATTTACAAGATCTTTTTAGAAGAAGTCTTGTCAGAAATGTTGAAGGGAGTACCAATGGGGGTTTGCCGACAGATATGGTTGCAACATGACAGTGCGCAGGCACTATTTTTGCTTGCTGTTTGGAAATACTTCAACAAACAGTTTGGGGATAGATGGATTGGGCGGCGAGAAGAACTAGTAACGTAACCGGCACGATTCCCAGAGCTAGCGCCCTTAGATTTCTTTTTGTGGGGTTACATGAAAAGTCTGGTGTACAAGACGCCAGTCGAATCTGAAGTAAATTTGTTAGCGCGTATTATAGCAGCTGCGCAGGTAATTCAAGAAACGCCTTGAAATTTTGAGAGGGTTTATGAAAATATGCTGCAAAGGTGCAATGTTTGCATCAAAGTTGGTGGTAGACATATTGAGCAATTATTGTGACCAGTTTAGATATCTCATTAAAGTTTTAAAAAATGTTCCCCTTTGTTTTTCTTTAATAGCACACAATCGATAGAAGTTACATTGAAACATGTTATTAGGTGAAAGAAGCGCAATTGAATGGCTTTTAATTTTAAATTCCAAAACTTTTTCAAATGTTTGATTTTTAAGCATATTTTTTAACAAAAATAACAATCCAAAATTAAAAAATTATTCTTTGATTTATGACATGAATTTTATTTTAATAATCTTAAGAATAAATACTTCAAAGATGCTATTATATGCAATTATAATCTTATATAAATTCAACTATAAACCAGTATATAAATAATACAAACAGCAATATAATAACGAGTTAAAAACTCCAGATCAGAACGAAACATAGATTAGAGAGTTATCTAACGTAATGAAAACTTTGTGGAATATTGTCAAAGGTATTACAATTACAAACAAAAATATAAATTAAAGTTTCATATGAATTTAATTTAATCTATAGTACTTATAGCTCAAAAACAGTAGTTTATGATATCATTATGAAATTATATTATATATATTAAATAAAAATAAAGTGTCATGTGGAATTAATAATGTACCAATAACTTTGATAAAACTATAAATATTTTATAACTCCCGCAAATTCAGTCTATAATTATTAAAACAAATGCAAACATTTTGACGTGACTTTGTGTAATAAACGTAATCTTTAGACCAAATATAGTTAAAACGTCTAATAAACTTATTTCCTAAAGTAACTATTTTCAAAATTATTATTAATTAAATAATTTCAATTTCACAAAATAAAATATCAATTTTTATTTTAGTTTAAATTTACTATAAGTTATATAACAAGAGAGCAACGGTTTCTAGTATATACTAGAAACCGTTGCAACGGTTTCTAGTATATACTAGAAACCGTTGCTCTCGACACACATTCTGGCTCTTCTTAAGACCATTCCGACCGCTACCTTGTGTGTAAAATGTGTAAAAATGAAAACGAATAATGGCAGCAATCACAATTGATCACAAACCTATCGGAATGATTTTAAATCCTTTTATTAGTTTTATAACAACTCTCACTACATAAACTACTATTTTAAGTATTAGTAAATATTTTCGTTACAATACTTTAGATGCGCTTCTTTCTCCTATTTTTAGTTACATTTTAAAACAGGTTTAGATTATAATTATCGGCGAAAAGAACAACAATAGCATTTTGTTATCCGCTAACAATAAAATTTAATTAACCTAAAAAATGTGTTACCAACATACAATATTATGATAACAATAACATACCTACAACAGCGTTTCTCACTATCAAACGTCTGACAGTTTTGTGAATTTAATTTAAAATGCTAGAGCGACTACGAAGAAAATTGCTAAAAATGTAAGTTGAATTACATCATACTATAGAAATTACATAATTTATAAATATTTATAAAACATGTAATTTCACGGAAAAGTTTAATAATATCGCCTACCTATAAAATAACTTAATCATTTTCTTCAGCAAATTGTGAATGCTACTATTTAATTTAACAATTTGAACTTTCTATTAATATTATGATTTAAACTTATGCCAGTTAGTAATTACTTAAATTATTAAAAAAATTGATAATTAAATTAATTTTATTTGACGTATTTCACAATGACACTGATATAAAGTTTGAACAATTAATTGTAAATAGGATATAATACAAATACATAAACTTTCAAAATGTGTAAGATTTTTATTCATTATTGCTTGGTTATACCAAGCTTAATAATCTAGCCTTAACACGAGTTCAAATGCCCTTCCTGCACGCAATAACTATGTATATGGTACATTAACTATTATAAACAATACTAACAAATAACACTGTAAACATATTCTTTATTGTAACGTTTACAACTACAAAAAGTATTTGTTAAAAATCAGTTATCTTCGTCAGGACTAAACAATTTTTTTTTATTGATAAAAATTAATAAAATAAGGTATACGAACATCAATAATAAAACTAAAAAAACAAAACATACGAGTTTTTTTATTAATTTATAATAAAAGTTTTTTTTTATATGTAAGTTAAAAAGTGATATTTAGGAATTACTTAATATCTCACAACAACATCAAAATCTTTTAATTTTAACGTAAATTTTAATGTAAAACCACACTCGTTAACTATCACAGTGGAGACAAGATTTAAGCAGTCTGTGAATATTAATTAAACAATGTCTATGAAAATATCTATAAAAGATCTACAACATTAGGCCAATGTTTCAAATCATTAATCAATTTTAAATTAATTTGAATAATTCGTTTTTGAATAGAATTTAGAAGATATAGTGTAGTTCCAGATGTTCTTTTTCATACTCAAGGACAATATTTAATAAAAATGCGTATATAAGTTTTATATACAGGGTGATTCAAAACAATCCAATTATTTTAGTTGAAAATTAAAAAAAAAAAACTTTATCAGATTATCAGAGTCAAAGTTTTCAATTCTAACTATAATTTTTTTCTGTTGTCAAGAAAACTATTTATAAGGTTTACAAGTTACCTATATAATGAAACTTGTTAATAAAATTATGCCATACCCTACCAAATGTCTAGAGCTACTGCAAGGTTTTTTCCATGTTTGTATAAAGTAGAATTTCTTTTGTAACTACCATATGTCAGATACAAAAGATTTTATCTCAGTTACTAAGTATCTAACAATGTTTACAGAAAATGGTAAAATAAGATGAGACTCTAAATAATAAAAAAAAATGCATTCTCAGATACAGTTAAAGACAACAAATATTATACACACTGAACTTATTACGCATGTACTGCGTTACTCACATACATGCGTATAAGTCATCATGGTTTTTAGGCCGTACAATAAGTTAGTAAGGAAAATAATAAAGCTAAACACAGGAAAACATAAAAATAAAAAACTTGCTAGTAATAATTGCATATCATGTTATGAAATGATGAATATGATGTGTTCAACATTAGTACTTATACCCTGCGTTGAGTGATTTGATGACATGTATGTATCATAATATAAAATGTGGTAGCAATAGTTTAATTTAATTTAATTTAATGATGAGCAAGTCAATAAAACTGAAACAGGTTCTGTTTTATTGCTCCTCAAATAATGGCAATGATTGATATTTAATTGATTTTTGTTGGCATGTTGTTTATCTTTAATAACTGGAAAACTTTAGTATGTGTAAACTTTTTACTGAAAGTAATACTTTCAGTTTTTGTGGAGTTCAGTTTAATTTTCCACTTGTCATAATACTTTTCCAAGATACTCGCATAAATTTTCAACTGTTTATTTGCTATGTTAGCGTCAAAAAATGTGCGAAAATGGCAATACCCTCAGCGTACAGAGCTAAACTGCAAGTAAAATGTGGCATGTCATTGATGAATAAGTTAAACAACGTGGGATCTATGATAGAATCTTGTGAGAAAAAAAAAATGAATTTAGTATCAGTGATGTATGAATGAATAAGTTTTATATTTAAATTGCTGTTAAAATTATATGTCATTAATTTAAGAATATGATTCTCAGTCCAGATTTTATCAAACGCTTTTTCAATATCAAGTAACGCCATCTGCTATCCGAGTTAACTGCTGGACAGTATTGTGTTTAGGCCGAAAGCCAAACTGTGAATTGGTTAAAAAAAATTTGCACTTAATGTGCTTCAGCAGGCGACTATGGATAACTTTCTCCGTCAGCTTACTCAAAATGTTAATAAGCTAATGGGTTTGTAATTATTTAGATTTTTTGTTTTTTGTTTGCTTTTTTTTACTGGGATGATCACAGCTATTTTCCACGCAGATGAAAAATGGCTAAATTCGATTATGACAATTTAAATATATGTTAACTGGACAACACATTTCTTTGACAAATATTTAATAAAAATATTATCAATCATATCCTTACCAGATGCTTTACTGGTAGTTTGCGTATAATTTGAACAATTTTTGATGGTGACGTAAAATTTTTGTGAAATGTAGATGAATGATGCAAATTGATGAAAGTGTTAACATTATCAATTATGCTTTGTTGATAAGGTAAGTTTTGTTCTAATATATGGTGCACAGATTCAAACTTGTCTGTTAGCAATTCCTCTTTGTCGTTGCCAGCAAATACTTTGTTCAGTCCGTCAATTAATGTTGGTACTGGAGGGAAGTTTTTTTTTTAAGTCTTATCTAGTTTCCACAAGGAGTTCAGTCACAATTTTATTGTTGGTAATTAGTTGACGGTCTGTCTGTATTTAGTCCAATCTGTGCTTTTATATGAAGTGATAGTTTTATGATTGTAATATAGTTTGCGACTTGTTAAATTAAACATAACTGGATTATGATCTGAGTCAAGTTTGGCTAAAGAGATGGGTTGTGTTACGTTAGTTACGTTTTTGTTAATAATTATGTCAATTGTCGTAGGTGTCGTGTGATTAGATAAATAATAAGTCAGTGAGTTGGGGAACAAATCAACTTCATTGTGGTTTAGAATAATACGACTTTAAGTGTTGCACGTACGATTATTACGATGACAGTTCCGTTCAGAATAACGTGCGGTAAAATTGTCAATAATTAATAAAGACCCCAAATAATGAATCAAGATCAGTTTGTGAAATGTAGTTAGATGGTAAATGTATAATGAAATTATATGCATGTTATTAAGCTGTTTAACCCCTACATAACTAATTGCAGTTAGTGCAGGCAAACCAGTACTAGCAAACATGACGTCTTTTCTGACCAGAATAGATACTCCTGCGGCATTTGATATCCGGTCTATGCAGATTACCGCATAGCTTTGGATAGTTTTGTTTTGTTAAGGTATTATTTTAGTTTTATTTAATAACATGTTTGCAATATCCATTCTAGTCAGAAACTCCGCTAAGCCGCCAATTGCTTTGGAGGCCATTACAGTTCTAAATATGTATGTTAAGTTTACTGGCCATCTAGTGAAGTAATAAATAAATAAAAAACTTGGAACCGTTCTTCCATTGATTTGCAGCACTGCATTTTAAGATTAAACTCATTTAAAGCAACTAACATTTTTCTAATATTAAATTTTTTATTGAAAGTATTAATTGCGTCTAGCAAAGCTTGGAAATTACTCATAGAGTTGCCACTTACCTCATTGACGTTGCTTGTGGCAGATGTCTGTCAAAAGAATCACGCGTTGTTGCTAGAAGGAGCGGCGATGGTGTACTGCGGTACCAGGATTGCAGAAGTTCTAGGAGTAGCGCTAAGTTTTCACGTCTCTAGGCTAGGTGTTGTTACGTGGTTAGAAAACGTGTTTGCTGGAGTCGGTGATTCCGGCAAACACGTGAATACGGCGAGTGCAAAACAATTTCCACTCGCCGTATTAAACTTGTTAGCGGTGGTATCTTTGGTAGGTTTTTGTTTGTTTTGTACCCACTCCAATCTTGGAATGTACGCTGGACAACCAGTGTGATTTGCTGGGTGGTCACCATCACAACACATACTGCTGGAAAGTCGCGCAATTTAGTGCACGTTGATGTAGCATGGTTTTTCGCACTTTTAAAGCATTTTTCTTGCAATGCATAAATAACAATTAGATATTGCATGCCTTCAGCTTTATCCCTACCATGTACACAGAGTGCATGCTTTAAATCCACTTGATCATCACGTATGGTTTTTTGTCGATGGTTTTTACGCAATGAAGCTAAAAACCTCCGTTTTCTTGTTAATATTATTTTAACGGATGAAACCGGGTTTACACAAAATGGAATTGTTAATTTTCACAAAAAGCATGTTTGGGCCGACAAAAATCGCTATATTCTATTAGAATCTGGACATCAAACACTATTTTCATTAAACATTTAAATGGGTATTGTAAGTGACATGTTTCTAGGTTCTGTTGTTTTACCAAACTTTCTGCAGAATACAATGTATAATCTTTTTGTCAACATTACAATTGACCAAAGACAACACATGTGCTTTAGCATGATAGTACTCCAACTTATTTTTTGATTGCCGTTAGAGAACATTTACATCAAAGTTTTCCACGGAGATGGGTTAAAAAGGGAGGTCTTATTTTATGACCTACAAGCTTGCCTAATTTAAACTCTACATTTTTTTCTTTAAGTAATTAATCAAAACTGCCAACAAATCCGAGCCATTAAGAAGGTTTAAGAAAGAGTTTGAATATCTTTCAGACAAAGATGTCGTGTCTGCTTGAAAATTAAAAGATCTTATGTAACTTTGTTTTTTTTCTTTTTGCTAAAAAAAAAATAAACTTTCTTATCTCCAAAACCTTTACGTTACGGACTTGTTTATTAAGACTTTTTTGTTTATTTTGGTTCATACTACACTGGGAGTTTATAAATGAATGGGATTATGTAATCACTTTAAATATGCCGCTTTTTTAAAATTGTCCATTATACTATTTGTTTTGACAGTTCAACTTTGACAGCTGTCAAGCAAGCAAGGTTATAAGAATGTATACAAATACACTAAAACGGCACAAACGTACATTAGATGGTTACATAATCCCAAACATTTATAATCACCCTGTATTATATCTTTAAATATGTTTCAATATTTTTTTACCATCTCGTATTTCTTTTTTTTTTTTATTTGGTTTTATGGAATTTAAAATAATGATGTTATTGATTGTCTTAGCATCAGATAATTTGATCAAAGAGTTGATAATATATTTTTTTGCAATAAACTGCCAAAATATGCAAAAAAAAAACGTTTTCAGAAAAGGACGTGATATTTCTATGATTAAAATACTATTCTATAGTTTATTGATTTTATTGTATATTTATATATATTTTGTATCTTTGCAACATAAGTAACTATTGTTTAACTAGATTATCGACAAATGATGTAAACTGTCAAAATCATTATTTCTTGAATGTTATAATTTGCAATTATTTGAGGTTATTTAGTTTATAAACTGCTAAAACTTTGTCTTCAGTGCAGTAGTTTCAAAGAGTGTGGATATTACATTTTGATATATTTATTAACAAAATCTGCCTAAAATACTGCTAACATTTATTATGTTTTTACTATTAAAACCCAATTTCAAAAGTCAAAATTCAACGTATCTTTTGAATCAAATATTAAACTAAACAACAAATTTAATAAATTTAAATCATTTTCAATTTGTTTTTATTTTTATTAAAATGGTATGCAACTTTCTTTGAAACAGCAAGTTCAAAAGTATTTAAAAACTAGGACTTTTCAACAGATAAAAACTTTTTTTTCTTTTGTGCAATTTTTTCATTTAAACCTTTCTAATATATTTTTTTCTATAATGGAGAGAAGAATCTAAAACTACACGTTCTTTTTTCAATCTTATTATAGAACATTGCCATATAAATTAATTTTTTATGTAACTAACGCAACGCACGCTAATCCTCCCAACCATCACTCTGTGCTTAAACGACGTATACTAATTAACTTAACACTACTCAGTAATTATAATGAAGAAGCGGCCTTTGTTCTCAAACCATTTGATCTCATCGCTTCACTGCAAAAAAGTTACTAAGGCTCCTTTGTACGTCCCGCCGGTTTCGCGCCCAACCCTCGCTCCAAACTGCTATGGCCTCACTTCACTCCATTTGTGCCGGGAAGTCATTCTCAGCGCATCATCGTAACAATCCGCAATTGTTCCTGCGCTGCTTTTTCTATAAATTAAACCTGCACATAATTATTCATACGTTCCGCGCACTCAACAAACATATAATTTCTGTGTAGCATAGAACTGGTAGTCATATCGCAATCTCTGCAGTTATATCAATCATCTAATTAACACATCCCCAAGGTATACTCTAATACCAGTGTGTTTATAACTGCTCCTTACTAATGTAATGTGCCCTGCATACATCCTCATGACCCAACTGGTCTGTGTAAGTTTGATCATCTTTTGCAGTTATTGTGCAACCCCAAGGCATCAACTGTCAGCGCACAAGCATATCCCCAACGACTGTTTTGTATAAGACCTCAATGCCAAATACGGTGATAACATACAACCCCAAGGCCTTGTACCAGTGTATGAAAAAATTTTTACAGCCTAGTTTAACCCCAACTCTGGGCAGTGTACCTGGTATACTACAACTGACATGTATCTCAATAACCTCAATGCCAATGTACTTTGTTTTACACACCTCCAAGACTCTTCTCAGCCTATGTGTGAATAACCTCAGACAATTGTGAATTACCTCAATGACCTCTTGTCAATGTACTTTTTCACACCTCAAAGACCCACTTAATCTATATGTGAATAACCCTCAGGTTCTCAGACAATAAATGTACATACGTAAATAACATCATAGTACTGTTAATGATTACAAGCAATGCTAACAAAAACTTCGTCTAACATTATTTAAATTAATTACAAGATATAAAATGACTAATGACCTAGATACTTTATAACAACGTCGTAATGTTGCAGATCTTTGCGTAGATATTTACTATAAATATTGTTTAAAGGAAATACATATTTGCTATAAAAACTTGTTTGCTATGAATTCTAACAATTATTTATTGACAGTTTATAGATGTAAGACAAAAACTTTCAAGATTTTTAACTATCAATAAATAGAAAAACTTTTCAAATGTGTTATTTTTCAAAAATTAAAATCCGTAACTATTTAAGGTCAATGTATACAGACTGCATAAATCTAGTCTTCAATGTAACTATTTTAACGAGTGCGGTTCGTTGAATGGTATTAAACAACGGTTTGAATTCAATCAGTCAAATCTTATTCAACCCGAAAAATTAAATTATTAGTGCGTCTTGCAAGTACTGCATTGCTTGATGTTGAGAGACGTATTGATTTGCGTGCTTTTAACACGTTACTTATTTTTTTGTTGTGATATATTAAACAATAAGTATCACATTTATAAATTAAAAAAAAAATGTCTAGAATAGTTATTTTTTGTTATATTTTATTAATTGTGTTAAGCGGTTTATTTGTTATAAGGGTGACACATGAACGTTGAAATGCTAAATACGACGCGACGGTGGATTCGTCGAATTCGACATTCACGGCAAGCAGCTTTCTAGTGTAGTGTTTACTGTTTACATCCCATAAACCACAAACACCGCTACATGCACGAATTCTAGAAGCAAATAATTTGTATTCATTGGTATTTAAATGTTAATATAAAACTAAAGATAATAATAATAAAACTCTGACTAAATTTTTTTATAAATATTAGTTTAATAATATTGTTATAAGAATAGTAATTTAAATCGTCGTTATGCACAACGACAGTTATGGTATAATATTGGATAAACCGACTATTAAGAAAAAATCACATACGGTATGAGATAACTTCAAAGTGCGGGACGATCAAATTATTCCATTAAGCAAATTACCAAAACGTTTCCGTTCTCCATTTGTCGATCGATTGCACCTACCTCGTGGCTACATAAGTGAGATATGGAAGACACTATCTCTTAATGCACACACACACACATCCTCATACACAACCCTGCCAGTAATTAGTGATTTGCAACGCCTTATCAGTCAGTCACGTTACCTATACCGCAGGCTGACATCGACCCAGTGGACGATATCGAAATATCATCAATCAAATGGACGCGTCGCTCTTTGGGAATGTATTTTTGATATTACTTTTTTTAATTTAAGTGCAGTACGAAGTTAATTGCAAAAATTTAATTAAGAGAGACAAACCGAAGACAGATAGATAGATATTCCATGTTCATTCATATTAGCAAGATAGGTAGTATTATCTTTGAAAACAATATAAGCTTTTAATTCAATTAATCTAAAACAAAAAGTGGCAATGTATAATATAAATATAAATCAAAAAGTGTTTTGGTATTTTGAATTCATTAATCCTTGTTAGATAATGGCATGAAAAACACTTGTATGCATTTGAGCGGTAAAAAAATTAATCAATTATCAATTTATGTAGAAATAATTATTTTCCAAAATTGCCAATTTTGTTACAATCGGTTAAGGTCGGGATAGTTTTAAGATAAAAAAACATTTTGCGCTCATGTAGATTATTGAATAGCTTTACTTGAACCAAACAGCCTCGATAAAAGTAGACAACGACTAATCTGACGAAATACAGATACTAAGAAGGGTACGACAGGGTTGTATACAGTCCCCAATTATGTTTAATCTATACTGTGAAGAGATATTTAGAGAGGCCCTAAGTGAAGAAGTCACTGTATAGAAAAGGTAACTAAATATAAATATCTTGGAACATAAATAACCAATATCATAGACCAAACACTAGAAATTAAAACCAGAATTGAAATAGCCAGAAGAACATTTCTTAAAATGCGTGTGTTTCTTTGTGATAGACAACTAAAACTTGATCTGCGTACAAGAATGCTAAGAGGCTACGTGTTCTCCATTCTACTATATGGAATGAAAGCATAGACTTTAAAGCAAACAGAAATAAAAAAGCTAGAAACCTTTGAGATGTGGTGTTATAGACAAATGCTGCTAAAAATATCGTGAACGGACAAAGTGACGAACATTAGAGTAATGGAACGCATGAACAAACAACATGAAATCATAAGGTTTGTTCCAACATACGATTTGGACAGTTTGCAAACCGTTCAAACTATGCACACTGATTGAGTGGGTTTCTAGCTTTGGTATAAATACTACCTAAACAACGCGACAACATGTGGATTTGCTTTGGACGCCCTTACAATATATCATTCAGAAATCTTTGTTAGGTTTTTTAGCATTGTTATATGCTGTGAGGCTAGTTCTGTATGAAGTCCAGTAATTTTTCTTATAGCACTGTTGAACAGTTTTTTAGTGTTTGTCGTTGCATTGTCAAGCTTCTTAATCCAGCAAGTAATTTTGCTGGAATTTTTTTATGATCCTTGGACAGTTTCTTTAGTACGCTGTTATTATAAAGTTAACAAACATTTGTCATTATCTTCAGTTTATGATTTGTTTTTGCTTGGTCTGGATTTTCTTTCCTACTGTAGCTATCTTGGCTGTCACTTGGTCTATGAAACAAATGTTTCATAATGGCATTAGGTTTAATTTATGTTTTGTTATGATGCGTGTACGGAGATTGCATGAGAGTTTGGCTGATAAAAGCCATCTACCCGGAATGCTTGTTAATCCAGGGTTTCTGGACAATTAATAATGTTTCATAGTATTACATTAATCTGCCCAAAGTTTAACATTTAAATTTCCGTCATTTTTGTTGTTGTTGTTTGTTTGATGCTCTCAGGAAACATTCTTTTGGTTTGTTTTTATTTTCTATTTTATGATGAGACAGATACTCTAAAAAACGCAGGTGCAATTTACTTTCTAAGGTTTTTATTTTCTCCCAGGTTCCTTTGTTTATGAGTAGGACGTGTTGAGTGTTTTGAAGCTTGCCACTCGCCAAGTCTTGGTACATATATTGTTTTGCACCTCTAGCTTGTTTAACAGAGTATTCGGTTTCATTTATGGCCCCGGCACTCATATCAAGATTTTTATTAAATCTGGCAGTTTTTTAAACTAATCATCTAAAGTTCCTTGCCCTCCAGAAAGCTGTTTTTGGTGGGTGTACTTAAGAGTAAATTTTTGGTTGGCTTGATATTTTTATAAATCTATTTTTTATTCCAAAAGTTTAACATTTTAACTGTAAACTTTATTAAAAACTAATATTAAAAATCAAAATTTTCGTTACATCTGTTTACATTTCAATAATCTGTGACAATTCAAACAAAATTCACTTGGTTCCAAATTATCAAATTTAAGAATTTAATAGACGCTTTATTTACTTAATAGCGTACCAACTGCTACCTACATACCTTACCCCCTTCAGAAAGGATTAAATTATATTTTGTCAAAGAATTTTTGTCAAATAATAATTGGAAATAGCCGAATATTGTATCCAAATATTGAAATAAATGTGTTTTTAGGTACTTTTAAAAGCATTTGCAAATATAATTTAATTAAAATATTCTGGCAAAATATAGTTTAATCTTTTCTGAATGTACTGGTAAAAAATTAAATTAATTATCAAATTATATTTATAAATAGGAATATAAATAGCTGTTTTTTTAATTTTTTTAATTATTAAACCCATACTTCTTACATACTTTTCCTTTCCTTTCAATTTAAAACTATTTTTACATTCACGCTTTTTTATTAATTTTTTTTAGGACTAGTTAATTACTGCAATTTCTCTGTAGGTACGTAAATCAATACTCCTACAACGTCTGCCTTTCTATATTTATTTTCTTTCCATCTTTACAATGTTGAATTCTTAAAACAGTTTATTTTTCTCTCCATTCTCGGAATGCACTTTTCACGCTTCACTACCAATTATTTAATTATTCAATGATATTGTGTATTTGCTACATAAAATTTCTCCATAACTTTTTACATTAAAACAAATTTGTTTATGTAACTTTTAAATAGATTATTATTATTGAAATTGATAAATAAATTATACAAATATTATTAAACTGTTATATCAAAGAACAAGTCTACAAGTCTTTATACATATGTCTAAGTTAAAAAACAAAGTTAAAAAGTTTTTTTAGATACATGACATGTTTGGCTTTTCTATTCCATCGGTAAAAATAATCTCTTATGCAGACAACTTTTTCCATTTACTTTCATCCATATCATTAACGCAGTACTTGGTAGCAGACATTTAGAACTTGCAATGGACACATGTAAGTCAATTGCGTTCTTAAGCCGGTCACGTACTGTCATGTCGTCCGAATACCGTTGTAAATTGTTTTTTTTTAATGATAAATAGAATTCAAAAATCTTGGTATAACATTGTGAAATGCGTTGCTGGCACATACAGCGGGGAGAAGGGAAGCAAGTTTCAAAGTTCTCTTAATGTTGTATGCTATTATGCATCCAGCATTAAAGGCAACATTATATTTTGTATGTGTGCTCCATGGCGTTACCAAATATTGTTTTACTATAACATGATTGTGAACGCAACATAGAAAAAACTAAGATAAATAAAACTAATATTAATGTTGATGTATCTGCATATTCCGCTTCAAATTCAGATGTAAAAATCAAATATAAGAACCTGTCTATAATTTTGTAGTAAAGCCATTACTATAATTTTTTTTTTTTTTTAATTAAATAAAACTAAAAAATTATTTAAATAAATATTTTAGATTGCCACAGTAAGTCTACTACTTGTAAAAAATGGTTTGATGGGACCAACAGCTTATCATGTCATATTTCGGGGATTAAACCCCGGACTGCTTGCATAATTTAATAAAATCATTATATCTCTTAAAATAACTTACAATACTCAATACTATTTCTTAATTTGAATAAAACTACAACAGTTGAGACTATTTTTGTTCAAACTAGATCAATGACAAAAAATAATATTTTGATTTTCTTTGATGACAATGAATATAAATTCTTATGCGGCAAACATGTTACCATAATTGCGACAAATTCCTCTAATCTGCGCAAGTATTTCAGGCGACAAGCATACCGTTCCATATCATGTAATGTTCATACTTGTGTTCAGCTTATTATTTTAATCATGTGGATCGATAGGGTTAATTAATTTTGATGAAATTGTTTATCATCAATCTATTGAACTATAACGCAATTGAATGTACCGTTAATTTAGTGCGGTTTTACATACTGGGTTTGATAATTTGCGAAGATTAAAAATATAATATTAACAATCAATATTTGCGCTTTAATTAATTATCTAATAATTACATTAATAGTTAATAAAAATGATTATAGTTTTATTAGTTATAATAATAACAGTCATCTATTATTGATCTATTTTTTTTATTTGTTGTACTACCAATTACTTTTTATTTATTTTATATAATCTAAATTTGATTAAAAAACAGCAGGTTTAATAAACAAACGTAAAAATATTTAATTTAAAATTTTTAGATGATCCTTTTGAAGTTGTACTGGTGTTTAAACTTTGTCCTTTTATTTATTTATTTCATTGCCTAATTTGTTTTAAACATGCTGCATTTATGCGCCATAAAAAGTGATTAGTAGATTTCAGTAAAATTTTGATAATCTTTTTCTTTACTTGTCTTTTTTATTCAAATTGAAGTGAGTATGCTTTGGTGATCTAATCATTAACTTATGAACTGCACATTTAATTACGCCTACATTTATATTAGTTATTATCTAATCTAACCGAGTAGAACAATTAATTAATAATAGTTTTAGATTAGATCAAATCTCAATCAAAATTTTATAAAACATTAGTGGCAAATAGAATTAGCAAAACACAATCATTAACTTTGGCAAATCAATAACATTACGTGACATCTCTGAACAATCCAGCAGATGCAATCTTAAAAAAAACAAATCCAATTAAACTAACTACTCTTTCTTTGTGGTGGCATGGATCAGAATTTTTAACAAAAAATGAAAACAATGGCCACTATCACTATATCAGAAACCAAAACTATCAAATCTTAAATTTACAACAGTCAGTTTGTTGATTTTGGACGGCGATTTGCAATAAATTTTTAACTAAACAACGTCATTGATTTGCCTAAAACGCACTATGGCCTATTGTTTACGATTTGTCTCAAACTGCAAATTTAAGTCTAAGAAATAACGTAATTATGAAGCACTATTGGTTGAAAAATTAAAAAAAAGACTATTTAAACTGATTCGACTTGCACAAACATCCGAATTTGCCAGTGACATTATGGATTTGAAAGCATCAACCACAATAAAAAATCAAGCAAATTGATTAGATTAAATCCATTTCTGGATTGTAATAATATACTGCAAGTTATAGGACGTTGTTACGTTCAGAGCTAGCATATAATCAACAACATTTATTTATTTTGCCTAAAACAACACCATAACTAAAATGATCATAAACCACGCTCATCTTGAACAACTACACGGTGGGGTAAATTTACTGTTAAACACTTTGCGTTCTAAATTCTGGCCAATTGATGGGAGATCAACAGCAAAAACGATACTGCAAGAATGTATAAAATGTTGTCGGGCTAAACCAGTATTCGCACAACCAATAATGGATCAATTGCCCAAAGAAAGAATAACGGCATCTTGACCTTTTTTTGAACAAAGGGATCTTGTGGACAAAAAGAATACATAGCTGTATTCATATGTTTTTGTACAAAAACCGTACATCTTAAAACGGTCGCTAGCCTTACAACAGAAGCATTCTTAAAATGTTTAAAGAGATTTACTGCACCAAGAGGAAAACTACATTCCATATACTTGGACAACGGGATTAATTTTGTCAAAACAAATAATGAACTTCATCGACTGATCAAAGAAAACAAATTGGCAGTTGAGACTCAGGCAGTCCAAAATGGAAAACAATGGAAATTTATTCCACCAAAATCTCCACACTTCGGCGGCTTGTAGGAAACCGCAGTCAAGAGTACCAAACACTACTTAAAACGAGTGATTGGCAATAACCTCGTTAGTTATAAAAAATTCAAAACATTGCTAACGCAAATTAAAGCATGTTTTGACTCAAGACCACTCTCTCCATTTTCCAGTGATCCTGAAGGTTTGGAACTACTGACTCCTGGACATTTTCTAATTGACTGCAAGCTAACCAACCTACCAAAATCAAACGTCTAGGAATTGCCATGCAATCGATTATCTTACTGGCAACATATATCAAAAATAAAACAAGACTTTTGAACACAATGGTCGAAAGAGTACTTTAACCATCTGCAAGAAAGAAGTAAATGGACATCATCCTATAACGCACCACTGAAGAAGGGTAAACTAGTATGCATTAAAGAGCAGCACATTCCTCCATTACAATGAAAACTAAGAAGAATTGAAGAAGTTCACCCAGGAGCGGATGGAATTATTTGCACCGCAACAGTTAGAACAATCAAAAGCAATATAAAATGTATTGTTAAAAATTTATGTGTATTACCAATCATTAATTGCATTGAAATTTATTATTTTAAGGTAGGCAGTATGTTGAGTGTATTTTCCCACTCACAATATTTCATACAGAATATTATTATCAGTTTAAGTTATTTATTTTTGGATTAGGATTGTATGAATCAATTTTACGTCAGTAATATTAGATAAATGTCATTATTATAAATAAACATTCAAGACAGTATTATTTGTTTCATTTAACAAAGATGCATTTTCATGGCATCTCAGATAATTACATCTGTGAGGTTGTGTCTATTTCCGAAAATTTCAAAGCAGAAAAATTCAAAATAAGAAATTAAACCTAAAGAAGAAGTCGAGAACAAATTTCTTTTCAACAAGGTGTTCTCAATTTGTAAGCAAAAAAAAAAAACGTTAATACTTTGCCAACCAGAAAATGACTTGGTGTCAATGCGATTAGAATACTTGGGCAAGAGTTCAATACAGTTTCAATGTGCAGTAAGACAGTGTACATATCTTCAAAAGTGAGCTTTTCCTTTATTGTGCGTAACAAATGAATTTTTGTAGTTAGGAGCTCTAGGAAAAATAAAACTTAATTTAATTTAATTGTCAAAAATGGCATTTTTCATTAGCTTGTTTAGCTTCATGAAGTAATCCTCGACAAACCACAAACTGTTGTGGTGCTAAAAAATAGTTTGCAGTTATGCACCCCTTTATATCCGCTGCTATCTTCTGTTGTCTTTAATAATGTTTATAATCAGTTCATTCCAATAATTGACATTGACACATTGGCATTTTAAAAGTTCCAACGCTTATGTGTGCAAGATGATCTCTCAATTCTTGCAATGAATATGCATTATTTTTTTTACTGCTAGGTAATTCCAATAGACTATTGATGTTACTTTGAATAATTTTCTTTTTGTTTTGAAAGCGTGCTATAAGTAACGACCAAGTTTGCTCATAATTGTCATTTGTAGTGCTAAAGCTCACAGTTTGAGCTACTACATTTCTTAAAGTTCTTTTAGATACTTCAACTTGGTGCAATTGTTCAAACGGTTATTGTTGCCAACAATAACTCAAAAAGTATCTTTAAATTCAAACCATTGGAAATTCAGGTTGTTGTTCTCTATTACTATTCTGATAAATTGGTTGTCCTAACGCATGATTTTTTTGATTTGTTGGATGTATCATAATTTCTAAACTTGATTAATTAATTTCAGGACTACAAGAAGATGACAATAGAGTTGACGGTAGTTGAGCAAGAATTATTTCAGCTTCTTAGACTATGGAACAATACTTGTTTTTGATCTTTTTTATGTATTGTTTATTTTCTTCAGTGTGATTTGATAATTGCATTTGTATTTTGCAAATATTTGCAAAGGCACATTTTGCCGCTTTATATCTGGATTTTATTTGACCGTAATAACCGCTTTTTAGTGGTCTCGATTTCCATGTATAAATTTTCAGGTCACTTGGGTTTTGTGCAGCTGATATATTTTTGTCTTTATTCCCTTTATTATGTATCTTCAATACGTTTTAGTATGTAGATTTGTACTTAAACTTAAACATCATTTAAAATGTTGAGTATTGTGTACTTAAAGTACTTACTTAATTTTTTGAATCTAGTGACACTTAAAAAGCTACTTAACTTGTAGATCCTATTTGAATGACTAATTTGTTCAGTAACCTAAGAGTGACAGATATTATATCAGGTAGTAAATAAAATAAACAATTTAAATTTACTGATGATGGCGATGCCAATAGCTGTAAAGGTCCATTTAGTGGTTACTTTTTAAAAACTCAAAAAAATAAACAAAAATTTTTTTTTTTTTGGTATATTATATGTTTATTAGAACGAGCAGACATTCCCATTATTTATGGACACGATTTCATTTATGTGGTTATCTTGGCTGGCTTTGCAGTAGCGCATTCTGTTAACTCACAAATGGTTTGCTCGATATTTGCCTTAAGGGCCTGAATCGTTAATTGATTGCAAACATCGGTTCTTCACGGCACCCCACAAAAAATAGTCTAACGGCATCAAATTGCAGCTCCAAGGTAGCCAATTGACATCGCCGAGACAGCTGATAACATGATTACCAAACTTGGTGCGCAAGAGATCGATTGCGGCATGGTGTAAAGTAGTATGTATATGACCTATAGACTATAGACATACCACATATTTGGTCTATAATAAGTTGGTTGCTAGGCAATGAGTTGTTATGACTTATACATTTAATAAATATAATTTTGTACTAACTATTAGTAAATCATATTAATAAATCGGTTTCAAGGTTTAATATTTAACATGGTAGCAGTATTCAAGCGAAAATACATCTAGTACACGAAAAACCAAAACAAACTTCATCACAACAAACACCGAAGGTTATGTTTGACGATGATAAAAAAGGAGATGATCAGCAAACTGACAGCGATGATGACACAAGTGATCAAGACGACGATGAAACGTTGCAACATAATTTGGTCGATAGCACTGAAGAAGTTCAACATGTAGAACCAACAAATATAGAAAGCGACAACGAATCTCTTTCCGGTTCTCCGAACATTGTCGATGGTGATGAAACGGTACAAACTGTTGTTGCTGAAGATAACTCAATTGCTAATCCGAGGTTATTGAGACACAGGTCAAATATCACAACTCCTAAGCGATACGATGATTTTATTTTAGCAGCAGCTGAAGAAATTGAAAACCTTCACAAGCCTAAAGAACCTGTGACCTACAAAGACGCATTAGAATCTCCTGACAAAGAAAAAAACCCACACTGGGAACAAAATTAAATTCTTACAATCGGATAACGGCACGGATTATGTAAACAAACAGTTTGACACTTATTTAAGAAATTGCGGTATACAGCGCAGGCTCTCCTCACCATATACCCCGTATCAAAACGGTGTTGCTGAGCGGAAAAACCGTACCTTGGTAGAGAAAGCAAGAGCAATGATGATTGACGCAAAAGTACCATTAAAATTCTGGGGCGAAGCAATATCAACTTTAAATTATCTATCAAATAGGAGTATAAATAGCGCCATTCAGAACCAAACACTATTTGAACGGTGGGTTAAAAGAAAACCATGTATTAATCATTTGTACATTTTTGGTTGCAAAACATATGTTTTGATAAAAGGCACAAAAGTTCACAAATTTGCACCAAAAGCAATCCCTGGCATGTTTGTAGGATATTCTGAAACTTCCAAAGCTTTCCGAATCTATATACCTTCCAAAAATAAAATAATCATATCAAAAGACATTAAAACGATGCATGTTATGTATTACGATGAACGCAATGAAGATAAAATCTCCAAACTTTTAAATGATATAGTATTTATACATGAAACAACCTGTTGGTTATCAAGATGGCACAAATCGAGTCTGTAAACTAAAACGCAGTCTCTATGGATTAAAGCAAGCGCCGAGGTGCTGGAATACTTGCATTGCTGAATTCTTAAAAGAATCTGATTTCCAGCAGTGTGAAGCAGATCCATGCTTATATGTTCGAATCAGAGGAAATCGAAAGTCTTTATTGCTCTTTATGTTGACGATGGACTTGTAGCCTACAATACAAACACAGCGGGAGACGAGTTTATTAATAAATTGAGAGCACGATTCAAGATAACTTCCAAACCAGCGTCATACTTTCTTGGAATGGAAATTAACGTATGCAAAGACATGACCATTACATTATGCCAAAAGGCTTACACAAAGAAAGTTTTGGAAAAATATGGAATGTCCAATTGCAAATCAGCACCAACGCCGATTATCAAAGAATATGAGACGGAAATAGAAACTGAAACCAACGCAAAATTTCCATACAGACAAGCAGTGGGTGCTTTGTCTTATCTATCAGTCGGGACAAGACCTGATTTATCATATGCTGTAGGTGTCGCATCTAGAAACCTTGCAACACCTACTAATAAAGATGTTATGCTGTTGAAACGCATCTTTCGGTATTTAAAAGGAACACAACAAAACGGGTTGACCTTTATGAAAAAGTCGTCTCCGCACATAATCTGTTATTACTGGAAGATCGACATCTGGAATGGTGTGCTTATTCTCAGAAGCTGCTATAAGCTGGAGAAACCAGAAGCAAACGACAGTATCCATCTCGTCCACAGAAGCGGAATTAATAGCAGCTAGTGAATCTGCTCAGGAGATTTTATGGTTTAATTGCCTACTCAACAGCCTGATCCAAACGGAGAAACCAGTGTTGAATTTGGACAATGAATCAGCTGTAAAACTTGCATATAACCCGAAGTACGAATATCATAAGCGCACCAAACATATTGTACTGAAACATTTCTTTGTAAGAGAATGTATTAGTAACGGAGACTTCAGAGTCGAGCAAGTTTCGTCGGAGCTGCAATTAGCTGATATGCTAACGAAACCACTGTACGGTCCCAGACTGCAAGACTTGAGTTCAAGGTTAGGATTGAAGAATATATCTACTATAAATTCTTGAAAAAAATTGAGAGGATGTAAAGTAGTATGTATATGACCTATAGACTATAGACATACCACATATTTGGTCTATAATAAGTCGGTTGCTAGGCAATGAGTTGTTATGACTTATACATTTAATAAATATAATTTTGTACTAACTATTAATAAATCATATTAATCAATCGGTTTCAAGGTTTAATATTTAACACATGGGCTAAAACCAAATATCGTTCAAGTCCATGTCTTCAATTTCCGACCACAAAAAATTGTTTATCATGCCTCTGTAGCGCTCACCGTTGACCAAAATGGCGTTTCCAGTAGCATTTAAAAAAAAATGGGCTAATGCTGCCACCGCAGATGCGACAGTTTTGCTTGTTAACATAGCCGCCGAGATGAACTTGCGCTTTGTCAGAAAAGATGATTTTTTTATCAAAATCGTTTTGCCCAAACTGAGAAGCGATAACAAACCTTATAAACCTTAAAAGCAAATAATGCGAGGTTTTTGAGCAAAATTCCGGCTGGTGCGTGAAATGTTGAGTTGTTGAGATCGATGGCGAATCGATGTTCTAGGACTGAGTCAATTGGACCTTATAAGCAAATAATGCAAAGTCTTGTTAAGTTGTTGAGATCGATATTCTAGGACTGAGCTCGGCTACGGCAGCCATATTCTTGTCTGTGCGCACCGTACGACGGCGGGGACCGTGTGTGTTGGCCACTAGCATGCCAGTCTCACAAACTTTTTGCACAACCTTGCGCGGTTTGGGCCTCATTTTGGCCCACTGTAATTTTAAAATCAATATTACAAACAAAAGCTTGGTCTTCTAGCAACGAATGTTTACTAAAACATAATATATTAGGTGTGGAATCAATTTTACTAAGTACTAATTCAATAAAAAAAGTTTTACTACACAAACTTTGTATATTTGCCGGCAATATTACTAAATTGAAGCTTTACACAATTTTGTTTTTAAAAATAATTATTACCGTTATCTTCTTTGTATTTATCACTAATAGGTACTTCTGTTATCACATGATTGTGATTTAAAATACAATTGCTTGAGCTTGTCATTAACTTATTTATGTCTATAAGGGCAACATTTTGCTCTTTATGCAGTGGAATTAATTGTATACATATACCAATTTATTTCAAATGATTTAACACTGTGATTTTGTGTGGATTTTCCAAATCACGAGAATGAATAAAACTTGTAGATGTGGATCTTGCATAATCTATCGTCTAGTACTTGATGCATTGGACGGTCAATCAAAGATTTCGGAAAAGTTCCGTGTTTAAGTAGGTGGTTGTGCATTATGTATGTATGTATGTTTCCATTACAAAAACCGTAAATAATCTGGATATCAGCTTACTTTTGCGTTGTAAAAATAAATATTAACAGTGTTATCAAGCAAAAACAAAGAAATGAATTTTGAGGTGCTTTAATGTTTGAAATACAAGTAAAGTATGTTCAAAATAACGTAGACAGTTTGAATCAAATACCACTTAATATCGTGAGACACCCTGTATATTGAACGTTTCAATAGAAATTATAAATAAACCAAGAACCAAGTTTTGTTGAAACAGAGGCACTATATTATAAAGACACTGACAATAACTCTAAAAATGCGTGATACTATGTAATATTGTGTTTCTCTTTCTCTCTTAGTGTATATATTTTGCTACACCAAACATAAATTTCTCCGCACTAGTACACATAAATAACAGCAAAATGCTCGCAGAGAAATTACAATTGTAGCTTCAGCTACATTATTCAAATCAAAATAGAAAAAAAAAAGTGAAATTATTCATAGGAAGAACATGCACTTGGAACATCATCAGTAACTTCCTGACAGTATGTATTGTGAATTCATCATACGCAAAGCCATATTTTCTTCTTTTGCCTCATGAAAATTTCCAAACAGCATCAATCATTTCCGGAGACGCCTTAAGTGTTCGCGATTTAAATTTGACGAGGCCTGTGTGTGCCACCCTATTCTCGTTATAAAATTGCCCTACGCTTTATAAAAATTCAGCGCTCGTTGTGTGCCGGATGCGACAAGGTACCGTTCCGTCCATATCTCATCCTTTTCTTTTCAAGATTCCGAATTATGAATGTTCGATCTATTACATAGGCCAGTGTATACATGAATACTTTATAAGTTCGGATTTACTTAATTCATGCAAATAACCAAAATTAAATGGTATGGTAAATTGCTTGCCAGTAGGGGAGATACTTGCGATTAGTGAGGCCTAAATCGTAAACCCGTCACAAAGATATGGATGTGAGAACTAAATTTTGCGTGTAAACGTTTTCTGTTATTGGCTTAAATCTTAATAGAATTGTTATATATTACTTTAATTTTATTTACAAGTATTTAAATCTTGTAAATAAGAGTTTATAATTACATACATTTAAAATAGAAACGACAAATGCAATAAAATTGGTGTTATGAAACGAGTTATTTACATATATTTTTTTTTAATTTTGCATTTTTATTCATTAAAATTAACAAATTAACAAGTCAAAACAGGACAACAATAAATTTGAAGCTTATGTCCTGTATCATCCATTACGATACGCGTTAAGAAAGAAATCCTATTTAAAAGCTCCATGGCAATACTAAATAACGTGTCGAGATGACACGGTTATAAGCGCAAAATAAAAAAAAAAACAATTACAGAACCATTAATATCTCATCATTATTACATACTGATTATGTGATACGTGATCCAAGTTATTTTTGATGGATGCACCGAGAATTTCCATAAATACATTTCTCTTAATTTTGTGGAAATGCATCCAGTTCAATTATTTTCTCTAATGCCCTCGATCCGGTAATCCAGCTATGTTATCCACCTCTTACCATCTTCCGCTTGAAAATTGCTTTATTTAATGAGTACTTTATTCCTTTTACCGTTGGTTCGCTATCATACCGTTTCCATTGTGGGAATTAGTAACGTACAAAAGATTAACCACACGTGCTAAACGCTTAGAGAAAAAAAGTATTTTTCCGTGGGAGTGACAAATTTCTTTAATAACATAAATTTATTATTAAAATATGTCCATTATGCAACTGTTATAAGTATGAATTTTAATACGTTTGCATAGTGCGTGTAAAATTGTACAAAGAGCACAAAATGAGTTATAAATGAACATTACACACATTATCAAGTAATATAGTCAACATCCAATTATAATCATTTTGTAATAAACGTCGTATGAAATAGGTCTATTACTTTTAGGAGCAGATAAAATAGTATTTACAATCTTTATTTTTTAGATAAATTAGATTAAGGGTGCGATATTTCAAGCACAATGATGTAATAAATTTCAAATTTAAGGACATCGTTTATAAGGACAACACAATTCAATAATAAATAGTAATTAAGTAATAATAGTAATTTATTTTTATGTGTAACACAACAGAATGTTTATATAATGTGTGAAGTGAGTTATCTATGTATAAGGTAGATAAAAATGGGTAATAAAATAATATGAACTAAACCTAGATGTAATAAATTATTAAATATCTCACTTAATTTTAGATACGTTTGTAGTTACAAATAGTACATGAAAATAATATAAGACTGAAAGTGATTGTAATATATTGTATAGTGTTTCCGTATTATTTTGTCTAAATCTTTTAGTATTATACTCATACCAATAAGATGGTTCACAACAATCTACGCGTTCGAAGACAAAAAATTAACAGCCGTTTATCGATGCTTAAAAGAGCGAGAAGCAAAAAAAATCTACGGATATTTCTACGCGCAAAAAAATCTCAGGTACAAAATTAATTTGATATTGAAACCGTATCAAATCAAAATAATTCAACTTCAAACAATATCCTTGGAGAATCTACGGCAAATACAATTATTTTAACAACTAACAAAAACACAACCATCAGTACACCCACAAATTTATCTAACTATAACACGTCTTCATTTGCAACTCTTAATGACATGTATAGATACAATATTATTGACATATAAACAAATCATAAACTGCGACTCGAGTACTCTCAGTTTATGATTTGTATCTATTTTAAAAACTAAGTTTATCTTAAAGTTAATACAATTAAATCTATAACTTAAACAACACTACCAAAACCACAAAAAAAATTTAATCATTCAAACAACTACTACCACAAACTCAACATATTCTTGTGTTCATGTAGATGACAATTTGATAGACGAAATAATAAGCAGACAACTGTCACACAACAACATAGTACGCAGATATTGCAAAAGAATCATAGCAAGGGCGACAGAAAAACCTACTCGTATTATATGTGTTATCACAGATTGTGTTACATCTTATAAAAAAATTATACAACATGAGCTATTTTACTGCAACAAACACTATAGAACGTACTAAAGTCTTGCACCACCATCACTGCCTATTTCATGCGGCAAACCAGTACTACACTAAACTTATTAAGTGCGCCAAATGCAATAAACCCTACCACACCAATGAATGCTCCCTGCAGCTTCTAGAAAAGTGTACTTTATGCGGCAATTTGGTACCCAATGCACTATGCATTGGGTACCAAATTGTACAATTGTATATCAAATCTACTAACAAGAAAAGTGATGATATTGATCAACAAATAAAAAACGGTAGTCGTGTTCTTTCATATATCATCATTCATAATCATATCATTAATACATATACAACAAAAAATAATTTTTCTAGACAAGAATTTTTACAAAAACTTAAACAAAAATTTATCCTTTTATACAAGATTGATTTTGATGACAAAGACGTTCTTCAAGCCACAGGTCTTATTCAAGGAGTACAAACCTATACATTCCCAATAATAATAGAAACCTAATAACAAACATAAATATTCTGTACGCCAACATAAACTTTTTTAATATCAAAACCCACTTAATATATAACTACATTCTTAACCATAATATTGTGGGATTTATTAAAGTTTACACGAAGTTACAACAGTAATGTATTAAAAAAGAATGAAAGATAACACATGAATAGAAATAGCACGTTTTAAATATGGTTCGTCTTGCGTCGTTGTCGGGATATGTTCACTTATCAACGTCTTAGTCTCGACTGCCCGCGGCCCACAACCCCACATTCACCACACTATGGTCACCAGTGTTGCCACTCCACATTCGGCCGTCCTGAACTAGTCCGCCTTGGACTCTGCTCCTTCGTTTGACCATGGCTTGATGTATTCTGCGCAGGTTGAAGTCTTTTTTGGTCCATCGGTTGTCCCTTCTTTGGCGACGTCGTAGGTGTTGTTAGTCTTGACCCTTGTAATCCTATACGGACCCAGATACTTTGGCTTTAGCTTAAGCCCAGGACCATATTGCGTTCTTTTGATTGCAACCAGATCTCCTTCCTTATAGATTGATGCTGGTCTTCTTCGTAGGTTGTACCCCTTCTTGTTTTCTGATTGGACCTTTTCGATCTGCTGCTTGGCTGCCTCTCGCTGCTCTTCTCTCTCTTTTTGGTAAACTCTGACATCTTCCTGGTTTAGTAATTCTCGGATTCGGGAATCTTCTTTGTTGCGCATCTTTACTCCTATCATCAATTTGAAAGGACTGGTTCCAATACTTCTCTGTCGAGTTGAGTTGATAACTCGCTGCAACTTCTCGACATGCTTGTACCATTTGGATGGGTCTTCGATTGACAACTTTGCTAAAACAGGTATGATTGTAGCATTTAAACGTTCTACTTGCCCGTTTGCCCTAGGTAGAATAGCTGTAATTAGAACATGCTTGATTGCTTCCTGGGAACAATAGTCTTCAAATTCTTTAGAGGTAAATGCAGTTCCTCTATCAGACACGATTTCTACTGAATTTCCAAACGTGGACTTCTGGACTTCTAGCTTCCTTATCACTTCAGCTGACGTGGTACTCTTCGTCGGATATAGCCACACAAACTTTGTGAAACTATCTATGACTGCCAAGATATGGTTGTAGTTCTTGCTTGTGGAGTCTAACGGTCCTAAATGATCCACGTGATACGTATGAAGCGGTCCTGTTTTCGTCAATGGATTTAAGTATCCCTCCAGTTTTCCTCGCTTCGCATTCACTACAATGCATGGCACACAGTTTCCAATTATTTTCTTTACACGCGACTCTAACTCTGGTATGTAGTATTCTTGTTCGATCAGATCTTTCGTCTTCTTGACGGAAAAAATGTCCCTTTTCATGATTTATTCGAATGATTTCTGATTTCATCTTATTCGGAACTACTAGTAACTCGTTATCCTTGATCATTTTGTATAACAGTTCGTTTTTCATAAAATAGTCATCATAATCTCTTTCTCTTAGAATTTGCTTGATCGCTCTGATCGTCTCATCATCATCTTGGGCTGCTTTGAACTTCGCAGTTGTGCTGTCTACTAATAGCAATACTGGGTATCGGCTAAGAGCATCAACGTGTGGGAGTCTTGCGCCTGGTCTGTGTTCTATTTTATAGTCAAACTCCTCTAACAGCAACACCCATCGCGCTACTCTGGTCGTCAGATCCTTTTTCTCTATAGTTTTTTGAAATGCGGAACAATCGGTGATTATCTTGAAGTGCTTTCCAAGAAGGTACACTCGCAATTTCTTCAATGCCTCAATAACTGCTAGTACTTCCAGCTCATAACTTGAGTAGACTTCTTTAGCAGCTGTAGTCTTGCGACTCATATAATGAACAGGATGTAGCATTTCATCATCTCCTCGCTGTAGCAGAATTGCACCATAGCCATGCTTGCTCGCGTCTGTGTGCAGTTCGGTTTCGCTTTCTTGTTTAAAGATGTTTAATACTGGCTTAGCTGCAAGAATTTCCTTCAAGTTTCTGAATGCCGCCTTTTCATTGGTTCCAAATTGAAATGTAACGTTCTTCTTTAGCATATCGCTTAACGGCTTTGCTATTTGGGCATACCCCTTGATAAATTTTCGGAAATATCCTGTCAATCCTAGGAAACTCTGCAGCTGTTTAGTTGTTCTTGGTTCCGGAAATTTGGTTACTGCTCTAGTCTTCATTTCGGATGGAAAAACTTTTCCCTCTTCCAACGTGTGTCCTAAAAATTCGACGCTTTTCTTCAAAAAATGGCATTTCTTTACATTCACCTCCAATCCATACTCTGACGCAGTCTTCAGTGTTAACTCTAGTTTTGATACAGCTTCCTCTTCGTTCGTTGCAGGTATTATCAGATCGTCCATGTATGTAAGCACTGTTCCATTTCTTCATAAGTTTCTAAAAATGCAATTTATGAACTTCTGAAACACTGCTGGTGAGTTGCACAATCCAAAGGGTACTCGTTTAAACTCGTATTGTCCTTAATGAGTTACAAATGAAGTGAATTTACGACTATCTTTTTCAACGCTTACATGGAAGAATCCACTTTTAAGGTCTATTGTACTGAATATTGTTGCATCTTGAAGTCGGTCTAGCACATCTTCAATGAGAGGTAGGGGATAACGATCTTTGACTATTTTTCTGTTTATTCCCCTGTAATCGACACATAGCCTTGGAGTTCCATCTTTATTTTTTACTACTACCACTGGGCTTGTATATTCAGATGAGCTTGGTTCAATGACTCCTTCTTCCAACCATTCTTCTACTTGTTTATCGACTGCTTCTCTTTCGGGAAATGGTAGCCTTCTGGGTCGTGATGAGATTGTTTCATCATCTTTCACAATAATCTTCATCTCTATCTCGGTGGTCTTTGTCTTATTTGGTTTGTAGGCTTCCACGGTGTTCTTGACTGCATCTCTTGCGATTTTACTCGATTGGCTGCCTATATCCAGTGTTGGTTCTTCAGCTTCAATTCTCAGGAGGAATGGGGTATTGTCTTCTTGCAACTTCTTAACTCGTATGCTGGCTTCGTTCATGATGACCTCAGCTTGTCGTAGCAGTTTGCGTCCGATGATAGCGTTTACCGGCGTGACGTCATTGCTAACTACGTAAATTGCAACTGGGTAATTGTCTTCGTCTATGATCAGGTTTTCCTCGAAGTATCCTAATGTTTGGACATAATTTTTCCCAAAACCATAAAGAAGTAACGTTGATTCTTTCAGCTTTGGACATCCAATTGATTGGTACACGTCTTTATTTATCAGGTTCACTTGGCTACCCGAATCGAACAATGCTTCGATTGCGACACCTCTGATAACAATCTTCATTGAAATGTTTCCAGTAGCTTTCTTATTTAAGGAATGGACGCTTGCTCTGTCTTGGCCAACGTTGCACTGATTCGCTTTATGGCCGTATTGATTACATTTAAAACATTTGGGACCCTTGTCCTTATCCCTACCTTCCGACGACTTGTGCCTCGTCTTGCCACAGTTATAACATCTGGGTTTTGAATTGTTTTGGACGGCTTCACTCTTAACTCCGTCAGTTTTAATTTTTTGAGGGACCTCACGTGACTTTGTTTTAATACTAGCATAAATCTGTAGTTTTTCTTTAAACGATTTGAGATCTTTTGCCCCATATAAGACTATTTTATTTACACTGCTGTCTGGCATACCATCGATAACGTATTGAATAAGAGCTGACGTCTCAATGCTGCCTCTGCTAGCAAGCTCTCTCATGCTAAGCAAGTATTCTTGGGGTGACTCATCTTTTTTAATCTTTCTTTTAATAAGCATATCATGCAACTCTGTTTATTTGTTCAGAAAACTCGTCTAGTAAAGAGTTTTTTAATTGCCTCCAAGTGCTTATTTTATTTTGACTGTTAATAAAAAGTTTGGCTAAGCCACTCACCCTTCTTTTTGCAAAGATCAGCTTTTGTAAGTCATCCCAGTTCAGTAAAATAGCGGTTTCTTCAAATTCCTCAATCCACTTTTCTACAGGATAGTTGTCATCGCCTTTGAAAAATCTCACGGAGTCCTCGACGTCTCTAAAGGTTAGTGCGAACGCGTGTGTATTTTTTTCGTATGCTTGGATGATGCGATTGACGGTGCATCTGATTCTTCGTCGACATCATCACCGTCGTCGCTATCTGGTGGGTCTTCCGGTTCACTATCGCCATCCTCTGGTGCAGTCACTTGAATGTTATTTATATCGGTAAGACACTCGCAGATTCGTGTACTGATTTCTTCTTTGGTTCCTTCATAACTTAATCGCAGCATTAAACAAATTGCCGTCAAATCTCCAATTGAAAAATTTCTCTGTACGTACCCCACTTTTGCTTTAAATTCGTCTGATTCTGTAGAGTATTCGAACCCTCTAAATTCTCTGAGTTTCTTCCTACTACTTCTGTCACCCTCAGCTTCGAATATTAATTTATAAAGCGCGTAGGCGGTTACCTTGCTTGCTGATGTAATGCTTTCCTTTATTTCGGGTATCTGTCCTAAGCACTCCATTGCAATACAACGCGTAATTGTATTTGTATTTGTTTGTGTATTTTGCTCGAAACTTATTTCCTATGCGCCGCTTCGTGTGCTCGTAGCGCTCGGAACTTATTTCCAATGCCGCTCGCAGCGCGGGAGAATACCACGCGGCCTGCTTTTTCTCGGGCGTATTCTAACCCGTTCACGCACTTGCCGGCGTGCTTATTTTTTGCACTTTTGTCTTTTCACTCTTTGTCTTTCTGTTTTAACGTCTTTACACTTTCTACTTCACTTCTTTGCACTTTCTGTTTTTCACGTCTTTGCAGCTTGTGTTTTAACGTCTTTACACTTTGTTTTCACGTTTTTTTTTTTAAATAAAACTGATTGCGGTCAACGTGGTCACTTTTTATTCCGGGTTGAGCCCCCAAGTTTGTGGGATTTATTAAAGTTTACACGAAGTTACAACAGTAATGTATTAAAAAAGAATGAAAGATAACACATGAATAGAAATAGCACGTTTTAAATATGGTTCGTCTTGCGTCGTTGTCGGGATATGTTCACTTATCAACGTCTTAGTCTCGACTGCCCGCGGCCCACAACCCCACATTCACCACACTATGGTCACCAGTGTTGCCACTCCACAATATTTCTTGTGCAATATTTGTGAAAACAAAGTCTAAACAAAGAATGTTTTATTAAAACTGGTTTTCAATCCAAAACTCATTTATCATTTTCAATTAAAACTTTAGAAGAGGTTTTCTAGTCTTGGCAAAATTACTTCTTAATTTAGGCAAAGCTAACTCTCCTAAGATAAATAAAGTACTAAATGATACTTTACATTTTACATTACCATTTCATAACAAAAAACTACATGTTTTTATTGTTTATATCTACCTCTGCAGTTCTATCAAAAACTTTGTATTCCAAAAAGTTCCACTTTCTGAATATGCAATAATTATCGGCAACTTTTGTTATGGTTAATAATCCTAGTTCTACCTCAGATATGAAAACAGTCACAAACAACTTCCCACTCTTAAAATCTATCAAGTTATACCCGATATTTGTTCCAACCATTTAGCTATACGTTTTCAATTAAATATCTAAATATGCCTAACCCTAGTTCTCTAGAATATTTTTGACAATATGATTTTTGCGACATTGGCACAGAAACGTAACTATTGGACATAAATTAAAAAGTTAAGTCGCTATAAAATTCTGTAGCAAAGTACAGTCAATCAAAGACCCGGATACAAACATTACATGCGAAGAAGACCAAGACATCTCTCTCTCTCTCTCCTCAGCCCGTATTTGTCTACTGCTGAACGTAGGCCTCCTTTAATTTGTTCCAGTGCTGTCTTTCTTGCGCTCTTTGGTGCCACTTCTTTCCTGCGATCTCTTTAATATTGTCAACCCATCTCTTTTTCAATCTGCCGGTTCTTCTTTTGTTGGTTCTTGGTTTCCAGTGCGTTATTTTGTTGGTCTATTTTTTGGTATCTCCCCTGGCTACATGCCCTGCTCAGCTCTATTTCAAACTCCGCCATTTGCTCTGTCACGTCTTTTACTTTGGTTCTTCGCCCGATTTCCTCGTTAGTGATCCTGTTCCTCAGGCTTATGTGGAGCATTGCTCGTTCTATTGCTTTTTGGCAGGTTCTTAGTTTGTTTGCACTTTTCAACGTCCATGCCATAGTCTCCAGCTCGTATGTTGTAACAAGCAGTATGCAGGAATCGTATACTTTTCGTTTAAGGCAGATTGGGGTGTCTCTGTCTTTCAGTATATGTCTTAGCTTGCTAAATGCTGCCAAGCTTTGAGTTATTCTTCTGGTAATTTCTGCTCCTTGATTTTCTTTTCCAAGTCTTATTTGGTGCCCGAGGTACGTATATTCGTTGACTTTTTCAATGTTATGGCCGTCTATTTGGTGCGGCTGTTGTTCGGGGGTCATGATCTTGGTCTTTTTCATGTTCATCTTGAGGCCTATCGATTTGGATGCTTGGTTTAGTTCTTCGAGCATGTTCGCAAGTTCTTTGAGGTTTGAGCTGATCAGGACAATGTCGTTGGCAAATCGCAGGTGGGTGAGGAATTTGCCGTGTATGTTTACTCCTTTCCCTTGCCATTTCATCTTTTTAAAGATGTCTTCTAGGGCGAGCGTGAATAACTTGGGTGAGATTGTGACCAAGACATAGCAAACACATTTTCTAAAAACTTTAACAAAGCTTTTGTTGAAACTGACTGCGTAACGCCAGCCAATGCATTAATAACTAAAAACGACTATTTTTAGATTCTAAAATTCGGTTAAATCTTCTCTCTTGGTCCAGATGTGATTTCTAGAAAATTCTTAAACGCTTGCATAATAACCATACTTATATTATAACATTCTTTGACTTTTGCTTATCACATCAATACGTTTCTACTGAGTTTAAGTACGAAGTTGTGATATGTGTCACTAAAAAGAAGTGTGGACTCCCCCTCAAATTATAGACTTATAACACTCCTTCCGGTAATAGCTAAAATTAAATGTTATATTAAGCACAAGCTATTCAACCATGTTAGACCTTTTATACCGATACACCAGTTGGGTTTTGCTACTAATAAATCCACAATATACCCAATATGTAGACGGCTGCCTTGTTGCTTGATATAAATAAGGCATTTGATTTCGTCTGGCTAAAAACTCTCAATCCTTAAAACTTCCCTTTACTTAATATATCTCTACAATTTTTTGTTTTGAACAAGAATATTAAACAACTTTTATAAAAGAAAATTAATTTAAAAATCTATGGATACTAATTTTTTAAATGAAATAATTATTTATAACTAATTAATTGCTTTTTATTTTATTTTTGTCGTAATTGTAACTCATTAATTTTCAAGTTAAGTGTATTTAAAATCTTAATACCTAATTAGCACATAATTAAAAAAAAGAAAATATATTGAAAGCCACTAGAGTGTATTATGTTTATTATTTATTCCTTTCTATTCAGTTGGAATCACTTAATAACATTTTAGATATTGTTACAATAGCAATTTTCAATTTATTCGTAAATAAATTTGTCTGTAATTTATATTATTATATATTAATTAAATTACACACTTATAGAATAAATAACTATTATATTTACGATACATATATTATAACTATACGTACGTTTTTATTATAAAGTTTTAAATATTCAATGTTATAAAATAAGAGATCTGAATGTTTCTCGTTGTTTAAAAACTTTATAAAAAACGCTACACTTGAAAACTTTAATATGTTAATGAAATTCTAGACCTTGTAAATTTCTTATATCAAGATCACTTTCCCAACTAAACAGTTTGAGGTTTCAGTAGGTTATAAATTGCTTGCCTATAACAAAATGTAAAGTGTAGTAATATTATGTGGGGATTCATTTTAGTATTAAATTACGTTGTGGATTTTGGTTTGTTAATAAAACTGTTTAATTTCTTTTGACATTCTTAAATCAATTTAAAATAGTTAACCTTGTTTACACTACAATATAAACTTATTTATTTCCTGTAATATAATACCAACATATTTACTAGTATATAACATCGTAATAATAACAAGATTAAAGAAAATAATAGCCCGTTCAGCTTCATTATTAAAATTTGTCTTTTTTAAACTTTAAAATGAGATATTTTAGAATTGCTTATATTACTGTTAATTTCCACTTTGTCATATTCTTAAAACAAAATAAGTTTATCTAATGTTCAATTACAAAACATCTTATATTTGTTATTCACAAATAGAATTCTATTTTAAACAACACACTCTAGGCGTTTGATAGAATATTACATTTTAATCACAAATTTATCTTGTAATACATTATAGTTAGAAATAATTGTTTTAAAAAAAGTATTTTGAATTTAGTTAAACTAGCTTTGCTATACTATGACAAAAAAAATTAAGAAAAGGTTTTTACAATTGGTTTATTCAAAATATTAAAAATATCGGCTTACTTTATGAAAAACGTTTAAACTCAAATATTTATTATAGGTTTTTTTTATTCAAAAAAATTAAAAAAACAATTTATTTAAATAAAATACTTAAGAGAGGCCCACATTTCAATACGAACTTTTGTCATAACTTTTTCTAATTTCTTTTAGTGATATGGCTTGCAATGAATTAACAATTCATTTAACAGATCGATATTGTTATCCAATGGTTCTAAATAATTGACTAATTGTTCAACTACACAAAATGTCTAAGGTGGTTAAATCAAGACTTGACTTGAAAATAGATTGAGTTTATATAATTTAGAGGCAAACTATCAATTTCTAGCAAAATACGGACCAATCATTTCATGAAAGCGCACCTCACATTAACTTTTTGTGAAAATATTGTCTTCGGTTAGAAATTGCAAAATGAGGATTTCAACAAATACGTCAAGAATATAACTAACCGAGCTTTTGTAAAATGCATGCGTGTTATACCAGGTATATACTATAGGTAAATTTATGCTGGATTTAAACTAAACACTTATTTGACAGTTGTAAAAGCAACTTTAAGGCATGTTATTTGCAAATGGTTTCTAGTATTTAATTTTAGAAAATATTGTTTGTCAATCTGTGCCTAAAGTAAATCGGGCCCATTATTTTGTCACTAACCAGCATTGCAAATACAACAATAAGATGATTTAAAATGCTAGTAGTAGTAATAGCGTTAAATTATAAATATAGAAGAAAATAAACTAAATATTGTTCTACTAGTAAAAAGTACTACCTATTATAATAATTTACTATGCAATATAAAAACAGAAGTAAATATAGGGCAATTCCACGATAGTTCGGACATCGACATCTCCGATTTTGCTCAAATTTTGTACACCAAAAAATAACGATTCTTAACATTTTAGATTTCAAGGTGCAATACAGTGTAAATGGCGGTCATTTTAATTTCTTAGAAATGTTTTGTCTTCTTTCAATTTTTGTGCTGTAAATAAGCAAATAATAGCCAAAAATCATATTCAAAAAGGTTTCGCTTTCGGTTTTTTAAAATTTCAATCGGAAAATGAGAAAAATTTGATGTTTTTGATTCCGGTACACTTGAAGACATAAAATTTGAATATTATACTTCTGAAATATAGTACGTTTGATTGCAAAAATAAAAAACTTGTCTTAGGGTAAAATATAATGGGTTTCCTTTAAGGGATTTTCTTAGGATTTTCCGTAATTTTACTAATTTTTCGGTTTTTTTCAGGAGAATTTAAAAAAACGGACATAAAGATTGGGTTCTAGTAAAATTTTTTTTTAGATTACACTAATTCAATATATTTTTTTTACCTTTTGTGTGAAATTATGAAAGACCAAAAAATAATTATTTTTTATCATAATTTTTTTTTAAAAGGATGATATATATACCTTTATGTATGATATATATATATATATATATATATATATATATATATATATACAGGGTGTCCGGAAAATACGTGTACAACGTTTGACGACAGACTCCTGACGTCAAAATAGGTCGATCTAAGCCGACTTAGTTATATCCAAAATTGTCTCGTTTAGCCGGTAGAGGGCGTCAAATTTGTAAATATTAAAAAGAAATTACCTGTAACAATAATTTTTTAAGTGACCTTGTTGCTATGGCGTTTAATAATTTGACAATTATTGACAAATTGTCACCAGTCTATGAAATTTACTCAAGTATACGATCAACATTCTTGAATTACAAGTTCATTTTACCATTAAAAATGGAAAATTATACAAACTCTCAGAAAGTTGACATGCTCCTGGTATACGGGTTTTGTCAAGGAAATGGGCGTCAGAGTGTTAGGGTTTGCATGGAGAGGTTTCCTAACCGTCGAATACCAAACCACCAAACATTTGCCAATATTGAGCGTCATCTTCGGGAAACGGGCAGTTTTGAGAAAAAGTTTGAAGGCAGGGGTCGTATGCGAACAACTCGAACTGTGGAAACAGAAGAGATGATTCTGGAAAGAGTTGAAGAAGAACCAAGTACCAGTACCCGTCTCTTAGAACGTGAGTTAAATGTTCCTAAAACGATTGTCAATGAGGTTTTAAGAGAACAGTTGTTACATCCTTACCACATACAAAAAGTCCAGGAACTTTTACCAACTGATCCCACCATGCGGCTTACATTTTGTCAATTTATTAGAAACAAAAGAATCCTTGTTCCAAATTTTTGTAGAAAAATTATGTTTACTGACGAGGCATGCTTTACAAGATCTGGGGTAACCAATCTGCACAACGAACATATTTATTCCGATGAAAATCCACATGCCATTAAAGTTGCACATCATCAGCATCAATTTAAAATTAATATTTGGGCAGGTATTATTGATCACTACCTTATTGGTCCCATTGTTATTCTAGACAGGTTAGATGGAAATATTTATTTAAATTTTTTGCAAGACACATTACCAATTCTTCTGGAGAATTTGCCCCTTTTACTTTGGAGGGAAATGTGGTATATGCATGATGGTGCCCCGCCCCATTTTTCCGTTGCCGTTCGGCAATACTTACATCATCAATATCCCAACCGATGGATTGGAAGAGGCAATGATGCACCAGTAAAATGGCCACCACGTTCTCCTGAGTTAAATATGTGTGACTTCTTTTTGTGAGGCGCTATTAAAACAGAAGTTTACAAGACTCCGGTAAACACACGCGATGATTTATTGCAGCGGATTTTAAATGCAGGCAACCATTTTAATAATCCCGAGACATTAGATAGGGTCCAATATCATTTTTTAAAGAGTGTTAATAAGTGTATTCAGCAAGATGGCGGTCATTTTACACATTTGCTTAAGTAATGTTTTTGTTTTACTTAGTTTCTTACAATAGATACTTTCAACTTTGTTATACTTTTGTTTTTTTTTTGACGCCCTCTACCGGCTAAACGAGACAATTTTGGATATAACTAAGTCGGCTTAGATCGACCTATTTTGACGTCAGGAGTCTGTCGTCAAACGTTGTACACGTATTTTCCGGACACCCTGTATATATATACAATTTGAGCAAAATTGGAGATATCGATGTGGGGACGATAGTCCAAATTTCCGTGGAATTGCCCTATTCTTTATTAATTATTAATTGTAAATCTTCATTTGTAACCATTTCTATCGTCATCTTATTATTTACAAAATTATTTCTTTGTATTTCCTCAATATTTTCCGTCTGTGTTGATATTTCAATACCTACTTTACATGTAGTATTATTCAATTCTTCTTTTTGCGTTTCTTCAATATTTAGTCTTTCTAGGACTGCCACTAGTTTGATCTCTCAACTCTCTAATCAAAACTCTCATTGTCATTAGCGTTATTAAGACATTTGTTCTCTTACTTACCTTCATTATTTTTTCCTGGGGAGTCATTTTTTTTTCTTTTAAGAAGATTCTCTTCACGCTCTCTAGTTTTGTTTAGCTCTTAATCCTATATTACTTACGCACCACCAAACTAAGTTTTAATGCAAACTAAACAAAAATACAAAAGTAAATCACCTACTGAATATAGATGATATAAACATTTATGCGGCTACTAGAAACCAACTAGTACAGACCACAAAACTTCTGCATAAAATGAGCACAAACATACATATAACATTTGGAATAAAAAAATGTAAAATCATCCACATAGAAAAAAATCAAATAGATAACATCTTAATGTATGACGAGAGAAAACAAGACATACAAATACTTAAGAATGTTACAAAGCACAAAAACAGACAATAGTATAATAAAACAACAATTTAGCAATAAATATGAATCTTGCCTCAAATCAATACTTAAAACTAAATTAAATAAACAACATCATAAAAGCAATTAACACATAAGCTATACCATCTCTAATATTATATTTTTTCGGTATAGTTAAATAGTCAGATCTGGAAAACCTAGATCTAAAAATAAAAATTTAGAGTAAACAAATAAATGGTTTGCGGGCGGTTATTTATTACCTGAAACAGAAAGCTTTACAGAACTAGAAAAAATAATAAAAGAAACTAGTTTCAATTATACCAATAATTATTTCTGCCACAACAGTAGTCCCCAATAATGTAGTAAATCTTATAACCAGCTAATACACATTAAAAAAAAAAAAAAACCTGCCAATACTACCAAAGCTTCTATAAGTCATACAGGTATAATGTGTACCGCGTACAGATTTAAACGACATAAAATAATAATAAATAAAGAATAGAAAAGACAACATACAATTGATACCTCTAAACTAACACAACCAGAAAGTTCTAACTGATACACACACCACACACATAAAAGAAATAGAATGAGCAGAAATACATGGGAGATACTATTATCAACTTATTGAAGATGGAATAGAAAAAACTGCGTCAAAAATGTAGTTAACGACTGATTAAGTAGTTAAAACAAGAAACTACGAAAAATAAATTATAAAAAACAATAAAATATAAAATGTAGCAAACTATGATGTAAGATATTGTATGGACAAATAAAACAACTAAAATTACATATCTTATAGACATTGCAATTCTGGAAAGTGAAAACTTACAAAAGAATTCAGAATTAGCGTACGAAGTTAAAAATTATAGAGGCAAAAGTTAAAATATTACCAATAATAGTATTGTTCACAGGATTGATTCCTACTTCAATCATCAAAATGCAAAATATTTTTGATGCAAAGAAACTAATTAGCACCATGCAGAATTCAGTTTTGCTGGATACTTTACACATTAGCGGTTAATTTTTTAAGTTTTTAACATTCATTTATTATCTACAAAATCTATGCTTTTGAAAAACCCTTGTACAAATCATCAAATCAAACGACAATAAGTAAATAGAAAAAAAGTAATAAGAAAATTGATAAACTTTTTTATTGGCATATTGCAAGTAAAAGAAAAAATGAAAACTATATATATTCATTACAATAAATCAAAAAAAAATTGTTTACTATAAAATTTTACAACGGTCAAAGGGGCTTTGATCATAGTATTTGATGTCACCACCAAACATTGACCATGAATATTTGCGGATAATAAGTCTTGGGAAGTACTGAACTTGGAAGTTTTGTCAATAATAATACGGCTAAAAAATTATTTCTTAAAAGTTTTAGTCTTACATTTCTGAATTGTCAATGAATATTTGTTAGAATTTCTAGCAAGTAAAGTATCTAAACCATTAGTCAATTTTGGATCAGCAATTATTCAAATAGCTCATTTTTAAATAGAGTTTAGAAGAGATAGTGTAGTTATAGTATATCTCTACTGCTTTTTAATTTAAACTACCGTTTGGTAGTCATGTTAATAAGTGCCCCACCCACCCACCCAAGTGTTGGCTATTCAGAAATTTGTATCTCTATCGCCCTCTGATATAGAAACTTCCAACGCTAGCAGAGATGAGAAACTTTTGGGCAGGTGGGTGAGCACTCCAGTTTAAACTACCAACTAGTAGTCATATTAAAGAATGCCCCACCTACCCACCCAAGTGTTGGTTAGTCAGAAATTTATATTTCCATTGCCTTTTCTGATATAGAAATTTCCAACGCTAGTAGAGAGGCGAAACTCCAATTTCTGGATCACCAACACTTAGCTGGGTGGGTGAAGCACTTTATAACATGACTACCAGTCGTTAGTTTGAACTGGAGTGTCCAACTACCCGTCCAAGTGTTGGTGATCCATGTTGGTGAGTGTGCACTTTAGTTCAAATTATTGGCTAGTAATCATGTTACAGAGTGTTCCAACCACCCACCCAAGTGTTGTATATCCACAAATTTTTATCTCCATTGCCTTTTTGATATAGAGACTTCCAACGCTAGCAGAGAAGATAAACCCTAATTTTTGGATTACTAACACTTGGGCTAGTGGGTAGGCATTTCAGTTTAAACTACCGACTGGTAGTCATGTTAAAGAGATATTAATGCTCCCATTTATTTTTGGAAACAATATTTAATACAAGGTAACACAGTAGTAAAAAACTTTTTACATCTATTAAGAAATCTTTTTTTTATATACTTTTGAAGCTATTTCAAGGACATGGTCTTTCTAAAGAAGATTATGTAAGAATGTAATCTTATGAAACTAATCTCTTGACGTTTTGCCAACAGAACTATTGCAATTTCTAGCGTAGGGATGATCGTCTGTGTTAGAGACCGCTGCCCAGTGCCGTAACTAGCTTCTGATGCGCCCGGTGCAAGAGCGCTATTTTGCGGCCTCCAAACTCCAAAACTATGAAGTTTAAGTGGTATTCTGCGTTTCAACTAAGCTGCGCCCGGTGCGGGAGAAAAGTTGGCGTATTGGGAGGTGTGAGTGGATAACAGGTATACCTGTCGTAAGTAAATGCAGTGAGAAAGTCTCCCTCTTGTTAAAAATTGGTTTGTTTAGCCGGATTCAACAACAATGCTTCATAAAAAGAGTAGCCGTAATAAGCCATTGCCTTTTTAATTTTGGTTTGTTGTAAGAACTCAATGCAGATTCTGTTAGCTAATGAAGTTTTAATTTCATTGGAGTAGTTGTTGCCTTTACAATACATACAACAGCGCCGTAGAACAATTTTCCAGTTTATTCAAACCGTAGCATGATGGGCATTCAGGTTCGGGGCTTTTACAGACTTTAGAGGTGTGACCATATCTCATGCATTTGAAACACTAGACTACTTTTGATATGTATAAAGTAACGGGACGAGAGTTAAGATTTAATATAGAAGTTTTAGGCAAAATGTGACCTCGGATGGTTATCAGTAAGGTATTGAAAGATTCAAATCAAAACCCTTTTTCACTTTGAACTTTTCTATTAAAACGCTCGTCTTTTAAAATTTGGAAGTCCAAAGAATTTTTTCTTTTAGCGACAATTTCTGTTACATCAATGTCTTTGTCTATACCGCAAATTAATATCTTGCACGATATGTGGTGTAGAAGGATGTAAGCTTTGATGCTATGATTTAGTAAAAAAGGACCTTTTAAGAATTTATTCTCATCTATGTTACTATTAAAAAAAATCCAATTCTATTTCTACCTCGCGGTTTAAATGCTGGGATTTTGTCATTGATTAGTTTAGAACCTATCCTCATAGGAGTTATAGATTGGTTGTTGTAGGCTCTATGTATATTTGAAATGGACCCATATCAGCGGGGTTAAAACTATCAAAAAGTGCTGTAATAACACGTGTGGGTGCAATGGTTGAGTTGCTAGTACTATTATTAATTGTCTGATCTGCATTAATATTATCACCAACGTTATTAACTGTTTGTTATTTCATCTCAACATCACCATGTGAAGAATTGCCGCCAGGGCTATTCCCCGTCATGGTGGTGCTCGGCTCAGACAAGCTCACTTATATAAATAATGTATATTACATTTTGGTGTTTCATTAACTTTGTTTTGATATTTTCTTAAACTGCTCAGACAAGTTCACCTTATATAAAACATTAAGCATAGGTTATAATAAAAATGAATAAATAGTTGCGGGAAAAGATAACTACTAAATTGCTTATTGCACATAAACACTAGTCTTTACTGTCTACTAGATCGGTCTGTAGTTTGGAGCGTCTTACCTTAGCATTAAAACAAGTTTGGCAACTGTGCAAAATGCGATTCAACTTGCAAATAATAGATGTAGACACAAACAGTAGTATATTAAAAGTCTTACAAAGCAATGAAAATAATTTATTATTATATTAAGATATTTTATAATTATTTAATTAAAACTATTCAAGTTGATTTTACTTTTATTTTAGAATAATTTTATTTGCATATACAATATTAGCCATATATAATGTAAATATTTTTAATAAACAACCTAGAGCTCAATAAAAATTGATAACTTAAAATGTAAGACCGACTTTTTACATTGAAGTGTAATAAAACGTTTTAAAAAAAGTTTAAGTTGTAAGCAAGTCTCAAGTTTTAGCATTAGATAAAAATTCAAAAGTTAACTTCAATTATGTTAAATAACATTTTGGTGTTTTATTAACTTCGTTTTGATATTTTCTTGAACTGCAAAATGCACTTGCTGAATACGTATTGCAATATACTATTTCACAGCTACATAACGACTTTTGAATATCATCTATTATACTAACTATAATCAGAATATTACAACAACATTAAATTAATATAAAACTATGCTAAAGGCAACTATCAAAAGAAGGAATATTATCTTAGTTATCCATTGAAGTTTTTCTTGTTGTTTGTTTAAAGCCATGCATAATTCAATTAGATACAAAGTAAATCATAAAAGCCATTTGCATAATTTAATTTTATATTTGTGACATAACATTTAATTGTGGCGAATGATATTTATTTTTATAAATGTAATGGAAAATTTTAATTAATTATCGCAATAATTATAATAGTTTAAAGGTTTCAAAAATAGTATTGTAGTATTGAATAATTAATATACTGATAATGGTTATTGATTATGTTGAACACTACACGCTGACAACTTATTTTTTATGTCTCTATGCTTAATACGCTTAATACGCTTCATTGGGTGTTATCTTTCAAAAGAGACTTTCCTTTCATCCTGCCCGGCACTTGTCATGTACAAGAGCGCTCTATAAATAATGACGCCCCCCAATCGGTATCGGTATACCCCCAATTCCCCTCTTGATAACTCTGTGTTAGTTTCGATCGATTAACGGGTATATAATGTATATACAGGGAGTTTATAAATGAATGGGATTATGTAATCACTTTAAATGTGCCGCTTTTGTTAAATTGTTCACTAAACTATTTGTTTTGACAGATCAACTTTGACAGCTGTCAAGCAAACATATGAAAACATATGTAGTATAGTGGACGATCTTAAAAAGGCGGCATATTTAAAGTGATTACATAATCCCATTCATTTATAAACTCCCTGTATAAACGTACTAATATTGCTAAACAACGTTCTAAAACGCGTCCATTGGTGTCCACACGAATAAACAATTTGAATATGTGCATTGATCTGTTGATAAGTATGGTGTGGGTGTCCTTCGGGGCTTCGGGGTTTCAGTCACACGAACAACGTTCGCGAATACGGATGTCCTGCCAGTCTCCTAAATGAAATAATAATATGTGAATCTAATCGATAAACTTTAATTAAATCTTTAAAACATATGTGATATCTAAAAAAATGAAAAACTAAAATAAGATCTGTAGACAAGAGTGCGTGATTAATATTTTCAGTACAAGTACAAATTACTTTTTCTGATTTAAACAAGTATAATATACCTTTTGTAGATTATCTCTATATCTGCTCGGATAAGTAATCAGTGTTAAATTGCGGTGTTGTCGCGCTCCATATAAATGGTGGTCTTTAGATGCTCAATTATATTTTAGTAGGTGTTAATTTTATCTTTTTTCTAAATCGTAACTATGTGCTCCTCGGAGTTTTCACCTTCGTGCGCAACAGTTGGTCCATAAAGTTTGTGAACTGTGATTTACCGGGTATTAATATACCGCACCGCGTAGCATGTGCCATTTAATATTTTGGTGTTAATAATTTTGTCCAATACAAACTAATTTATGTGCATAAAATATACCATGCAGATAAGAAATACATATGCAGATTATATTTATAATATGTATAATTTTGATGATGATAACATATAATAGATACAGTTATTATACAAGTTACAAATGGTATTAAAATGAAAGTTCTACAGAATGAAGGACTGTAACAAAACATCGTTTTAATATATTTTAACATTGTGTTTTCGTTTTTAACTAAAATCATTTCTGTAATGCATAAATAGTTTACGGTTACTGCAGCGTTTCCCAAACCACGGACCGCAGCTTCAGAAATTTCAGAAAAGTAAACCGGACTTTCCAGAGATTTCTGAAGCCGGCGTTAACTTTTTTTAATAATTTAAATAAAAAAATACATTAAATATTGTGTTTTAGTTAAATTAAAATAATCACAATATTTATTTAATTAACCTTTTACAATAGATTATTAGTACATTCAAAATTTTAAAAGAAATTTTTTTTAAATATTTTTTTGACAAAACATTAATTATAATTTTTTTTATTAAGAGTGATAGCATTTTAATTTCAAATAAAACAACTACAGTTCAGACATATCAATTTTGAATCTTGGACAACGCAGTTATGTTTGGAACAAGATATTGTTCAAATCTACCACGGCTTAATCCACAATTACGCACTTGGTTCTTTCAATTATTGTTGTGTTCTATGTCTGCGTAATTCTATCGGGAATTGGGGTGGAGATAGCTGTATAGGGGTTTCTACTTAGGAATTAAAGACTCACTCTTTTAAATTTAATACTTTTATTTTTTACTGATTCACACTAAGATCTAGTACAAACTGAATCATCTAATCAGTACCTTGCGCAAGCGCATAAATTTATGTACAATAATACCAACTTATTAAATACATTAATACTATATACATTAATACTATATATATTAATACTATATACATTAATACTATATACATTTATACTATATACATTAATACTATATACATTAATACTATATACATTAATAATGTATACATTAATACTATACACATTAATACTATATACTTTACAGTTATTGATTACCTTGTCTAACATTTGCTGTTGTATGCTACATTAGCTTGATAAATGTGTATTTCTTCAATTATCCAAAGTCTGTAGATTGTTGGCATAGATTTGTTCTTTGACGTAGCACCAAAGAAAATAAACCATTGGTGTCAAGTCACCAAACTTCTCTCTCAGCAAATTAAGTGTGGCATTTGCTGTATGGCTTGTAGCGCTTTCTTGTTAGAATCACATATTTTTAATATCAATGTTCTCAAGTTCTGGCTACACATAATAGCGTAACATTGACGGTTACAGTTTTTCTCTACTCAATTTGTAAGAAATAAGATCCAATGTCTATGCCGGCAATCCACAGACTTTGGATTATATAGAAGCCAACATTTATCAAACTATTGCCAGCATACAACCGCAAATGTTTAGACAAGATAACTAATAATTAGAGCAATCAAGTGCGTCATTGTAGAGAAAGCTTTGTTAGACATTTGAACAAAATCTTGTTCCAAACATAACTGCTCTGTCCAAGCTTAAAAATAAAGCTATTATCAAATTGATTTGTCAAACCGTTGTTGTTTTATTTAAAATTGAAATGTTAAATATACAGGATGATAAAATATTATTATAAAAATTTGGATTTTTTTAAATTCATTTTTGATGTTATTGTTTATCCGTTAAAATAAATGTATATGTTTGTGGGAAAATGTTTTTGATTTAAAGTTTAGAAATTTGAATTAATTGCTTATAACTTAGAAAAGGTAAATTAAAAAAAAATATATTTACAAAAAATACTCAGAATTAATCTTAGAATAAAAAATGTAAAAATATACAAGTGCTCTATTTAAAAAATATAAATGTACTAAATTTCCATAATAAAATGAACACCCTGTATAATAAAACTATATTTAATCAATAGTTTGTTTACAGCTAAAAAACTTTTGTTTGAAACTATTTTTGAAATTTTTACGGTTGTAGAATTATTTAAGAGTAATTTTGAATAAGCCTGTATATTAATTATAGATTAGATTTTTTGTAAATGTACATATGTACTGTTTTTTATATTTGATTTAAAGTTTTACTTTATATATAAAATACATTTTGATAATATTGTTTGCTAAAATTTATATTTATAGCGTAGGCCGAAAATAATTTTTTTTGTAAACCGCTTACAACACGCAGCAGTTTTTGTATTTTGTTATCAAAATAAAATAAACTTTCAAAGCTAAGGGTTTCGTTTTCACATAAAGTTATTAGTTTTGTAATACGCCTTTTCTGATATTCATCTTTCTATGGCTTTTGCCGACAATAGAAAACTTTTTATAATTAATAAATACTAATATCTCGTGCACCCTACTTTGAAACCTCAACAAACAATCGTGTAAGCATCATCAACAGTGTAATGCGAATAAAGGCATGTATTAGGAGTAATAAACAGCAGATTTAGCAATACTTGTTTTTCATACGTGTGCAAAATGCAAGTTTAGAGTGCAGTGAGAAATTAACAATTATTCCAAATAGGAATAACAGTTGATGTCTGTATAAAAATATTATTTTAATTCAAATGCCACATTAAACATTTGTTTGTATTGGTTGAAGAACGTTAAATAACATTTTTATAAATTTCTTTTATTTTAATTTGCCGTTTTTTTATCATAAATCCTAAATATAACTTTGTTATTGTAATAAAACTCATTTAAACTCCAGGTAATGCTATTCGTAGAAAATATAAGAATGATGAAACGCATTATGAGTTGTTTGAGTAAACAATGATTCCGCAACGCAAGATATAAACACAAGTTCCAGGAATAGACCACGAGAAAACTGTTACATTTCCACCGACAGCTGTACGTATAACACCCAATCGTTCATTATACTTACACTGTTCCGCGTTTAGTCATTAGTGATGTAATTAAATATTATTTGTTGTGCATTAGTAATTGGACAAATTGTGAGGTAATTGAGAATCTCTAATATTTAAAATTCGTCATCGTTTCTAAGGAAATTCTAGAATCGACAATTATAAACAAATACCGTTTTAACTTATATTAGTTTAGTGTGATGTGAATATAAATAAAGTGTATAGATAATAAAAAAGGGTGCTATTAATATCAATTTATATCCCAGTGCAAGGGGACTTTTTACGACGGATGACTACTATAGCAAGAAAGAGGCAACTCGTTAGGAAAAGAGCTGTATATAAATATAACTACGTGAAGTATGGCAGGTACATATAATCTAGATAATATTTATTATTAATTTAAATAAGAAAACAATGTTTTTTTAATCATTTAATTAATTTATTATATTCGGCTAACAAAAGTTCAAATAGCAATTTCCTTAATTAATCAATTACATAAGTTAGGCGCAGTAACAACAAAAGTTTAATTCATTTATTAAAATAAATGTCAATAAAAAGAAATGCAAATAAATAAAACCTGTGTGGAAAACTCTTTCAATATATATGTACTTTTAGAGATTCAATTTCAGCTTTGTTTATATTTGTTTTCCAGTACTACAAATGTTAAATAAAATGCATAGAATTATATAAAATTAATTGTTAAGACCGTTTTATGAAGTAATTTAAATATTTTATTCACTTAATCTAATTATCCTAAAATTAAATCTTTTGTTTTGGCTTTACTAATCTTGTTAAGTCGTTTGATGGTGACAAATTTGAATAAATATATAATTTTGTTATTTAAATTTAGTAAATGATGTATTTTATGCAAATTTTTTCTCTACCCAAAGTGAGACACTTACATTAGTGTTTCAGGGTATGCACCCATCATCAGTGTGCCTAGCATCTTACTGGTCGGAAAGACAATATACATTTTTTTTGTGGCGTGGGTGAGGAATCTTCTACAGACCTTGCAGTGTCGGATTTGCCCCTGAGGGAGCGCCCACCGACTAAACCCCGCCCAACTGTGGTTGCCTGAAAGTTTGGCACAGTTGTTTGTGCATGGATCTTCCGGTAGAAGAGTTTTTTTTTTATTTGCAACGGCCGATATTTTAGGGCTTGTGCTTGTGTTACTACCTTACAAGTTGCTTTTGAATATGTACCTGAAAACACAAATATATACTATTGCACCCATTAATTGAAAGAATGGAGGCGCTGTAGATACTGACGAGGCCTAGTATCTGGTCCACCCACACTCTCATATTAAATGTAATTATGGTTAAATGGACACTAATCATATATTAGACTAACATCTTGAATTAATAAATGTCATAATTTTTTTTTATTGTTTTTCTGTCGGAGCTGGGGCTCGAACCTTTGACAAATTATGCTCCAATATTCTAGTTAAGAGCTTCATCCAACTGAGCCTCTTTCCGGTTTGGGGGGACGTAAAGTTTTTTTAGGATTGCCCTATAGTGCTAGTGGTGAAACAATTTACATTTTTTTTTTGTTGTTAGGCGTAGGTGGGGAATCTTCTAAAGACTTCGCTCCCAGGACGTGTCGGATTCACCTTTTTAAGGGTGCCTACCGACTAAACCCCACCCATCTGGAAATTGCCTGGAAGTTCGAGACCTTTTGGCTCATGTACCTTCCGTTTGGAGATGTGTATGTAGGAGGTTGTTTAGGAGTCGCCTTATAGGCCAGGTTGGGGTTTGAAACAATTTACATAAAATTGCAGTAACTAATAAACAGTTTATGTTTAGTAATGTGTGAGAGGTGGTAACACAACGCCTCCTATTAGGAGAAATGAGAGCTGTAGTACAGTTAAATCATACAGAATTTTGTTTTATCATCTGATTCGTTTAAAACGCTTCAAAAATGTCGTTGCCTGTTTTTATAAAAATTTAACTATACTACATTTCTATTTACAGTAACACAGTTCTTGTAAAAGGGGCCTCTCACATATTTTTAAACAGAAAATGTACAATAGTTATTTTCGATCAGTGAGATGCTATCAACAACATGGTCGTTCCAAAGAAGATTATATAATATATTAGATTATAACCCCAAGAAAACAAATTACAGAAGATTTAGATATGGATTCGTTGTTTAGTTTAATATTTGGTACTCATAATATTTTGGATTTTAATTTTGAAATAGGAAAAAGTTGAGTTATTCTAGAATTAAATTAACGTGTAATTTTAAAATGTGATATTTAGGTATAACTTAATACACACTTGCTGAAACTATCACATTGAAGACTACATATAAGCAGTTTGTAAACATTGACCTTGAATATTTGTGGTTTTAAGTTTTGGGAAATACTGAATTTGGATGTTTATTCATGTGGTAATACTAGGGATAAAATATTTTTCTTAAAAGTTTTGCTCCAAAATCTCAGAACTGTCAGTAAATATTTGTTAGAATTCTTAGCAACCTTTGTGTAGGGTATAAAAGTGGACTGAATTTATTATTATAATATAAACCTTTTACAATATAAATTCTCGATCATATTTCATTATAAAATTTCTGTATCTATTTGTTCCTTTATGTATGAAATTAAATTTTTCTAGCATCAATAAAACCCAGAATATCCATCACAAAAAGCTTTTTATGTATATATAAAATATTTAATTCTTCTAACAGCAATATTAATCCGGAATATCCATTACAAAAAGGTTTTCCATGTATATATAAAATATTCTGTTCTTCTAGCAGCAAAAATAATCCAGAATATCTATTACTAAAAGCTTTCCATGTATATATTTGAAATTAAATAGTATTGATAAAACTGGTGTATGTCCAAATGAATCTTTTAAAAATTGATTAATTCACATTACTAGGACAACGAATCAAAATAAATACTTTTGCCACATTTCTCTTTTTAGAACAAAATTGGCTTGCTTATCATTTTTTTTAACCAAACATACTCCCTACCAAATTGAACAATTTTGAAATTAGTGTATCCCGTCTGGTGAAGATAACAAATAAATTTTGTTAACCGGTCTAATGAGTTCACAAGTAGTTGATTTGATTTTTACCACTCCACTACACCGTTCGCGCCCGGAAACAAATCAATAATCCGTCCTTTTGGCCGTTCTGATGGTGACAGACCAGGACTAAATTAAAACACTAAATCACCCTTTTTAAGTGAAGAATGATTTGTTTTAACGTTTGAACGAAAAATCTCAGTATGAGTATATTTACGACTCCAACGTTACGTTAAAAAGATTGCAATAAATGATTTGACTAAATTTTCTTCTAATCTTGACAGAATAAGTCCTCCCACTAAGAAATGCCCAAAAGTTAAATAATCAAATCTATCTTGAGGATCATTCAAGAGTTCACACATTATCCGAAAGTTCAAAATAGGCTAAACCTTAACAATTATGGTGTTAAATTCTTCATACAATAAAAGTTGTTGTCCAATTACTCTTCAAAAATGATATTTGAACGATTTTACTCCAGCCTTCCAAATACCTCCAAAGTTAGGAACAGCAATATAATCAGCCAAGACTCTATTGTTAACAGTTATAATTTTAAACAACTCTTTGAGTTCCTTTGCTGCCCCACAAAAATTACTACCTTTTATTGGTAAACCTCTTTGACTTAAAAATCTATCCAAAGCTCTCAAACATGCTTTACATGAAAGGCTGGTCACACATTTTAAATGTATTCCTTTAGTAACCATGCAAACAAACAACACTAAATACCATTTCACTTTCTTATTACATCTAAGAAGTGATGCTTTAATAGAAAATGGACCCGCATAATCGATACCAACATGACTAAAGGTCCTTGCCGGTTCCAATCGATATGCTGGTAATTCTGCCATGATTGGCTGTATAGGCTTTTCCTTTAAACGATTACAAATTAAACATTGAAAAATTCGATGACAAATCAGACTTTGTGCTCCCAAAATCTAAAAACTACGAAAAAGTAAAGACTGAATCAATTTTGGACCACCATGCCCTAAAAAGATATGAAAATGATCTATTAACAAAATTGCTAATAAACTTTTATTTAGAATCAAATAAGGATGTTTACTTAACTGGGTTAACTGATATCAATCGATTCAACCCCCACCATGACAAAACACTTGGAGTTGAGGAACGGATATAATATTTTGAAATCTCTATACTTTTATTCAATTGAACCCTTTCCTTATTTAACATTGTCTTTTCAGTTATTTTTACTATTAATTTCATTGCATTTTCATATTCATGATGTGCTATTGATTGAACAATCTAATTCTTAGTAATTTTCTTTTGTGAAATTTTAATGAAACGCAACATAAATTTCATAATTCTTTGCAAGTTTAATTAGGAAGACATTTTCTAAAACATATTTATAAATTCAGAGTAGAGTAGATTCACTACATTAGAGAACAAATGGTTTTGTTTTAATTCAGGTAAACTCTGTAATATTAAATCTAGTTCTTTCAAAGGCCAAGTCACTATTGGATCCCGAATAAAATTTGGACCTTTCCACCAAAGCGAACATTTCATAAGATCAGAAGCAAACAAACCCCGACTAGCCGGTCTGCGGGATTTTGAGTTCTTGGGACATGTCTCCAAATTGCTCTCGGATTTAATTCATGGATTTGCGCAACGCGATTTGCAACAAAGGTTTTTAACAAATAAGGAAGAGTACAAATCTATGCTAAAACCGTCATTGAGTCCACAAAACAGATAGGATCTTCCAGTGGATAACGTTAAAAGTAGCAGAAACTGTAAGATATAATTTAGACAACAACCATTCAGCTCCTAATTCTTAACGGGGTACCGTCCAAGTTTTTAGAGGAGCCACACGAGATTTAGCCATCACCAAATTAAGTTCAACAGAATCGAAAGTTTCATTACGTAGATAAATCACTGCTCCCATTCCACGAATACTAGCATCCGAAAAATCTATCAAACAAAGTTTAACAAATCCTTTTGGAATAGTCGTGCTATCCAAATTTTTTTTAAAATCAATTATTTTATTTATGAATCGTGTCCACATAATTAAAATATCTACTGGCAATGGATTATCCCAATTAACTTTCAACAACCAAAGTTATTGTAATAAAACCTTTAATGAAAAAACAAAAATACTCAAATAACCATTGATGTCAAAGATTTGACCTACTCGAGACAAAATGCCTTGCTTCTAAAGATTTTCATTATCTAATTTTATTATATAATAGAAAGCATCACGAGAAGAGTCCCAAGAAATCCCAATCGAATCAGAGACATTTTCAGATTTAAGAATTACTTGATCTTCAGATTCTATTACAAACTGATGTGAACTGGCCCATTTTGCCAATTTAAAACCTCCGCAACGCAGAAAACATATCAATTAAGCTTTTAATTTCAAAGCTTTATTTTCAACAGGAGCTCTCCATAAAATGTCATCGACATAAATTCCACCCTTCAAAGCTTCCGCTGCTAAAGGAAAAAAAATTCCTTCATTTTTAAGCTACTTGATGAAATTTGAAATGTGTCAATATTTGACCAATGTCTGTATGCAGCTTTCTACCAGAGGAAAGGGTATCATTTAAAGAAATACCGTTAGAATCCTTTTCTGATGGAATAAAAACTACTGTAACAGCTACACCAGACGGCTTTTTATTTTTGACTCTATGTTGTGTCAAAGTATATGAAACTAGTTGCTTTGTAAGCATCAAATGACCCTGATCAATGTAATTTTGTATGTTTTCAGAATATAATTTCTTAAAAGTTTCATCTCGTTCAAACCGAACCTCCAATTGATAAAAAGTAAGCATGTTCTCTGTTGTTACCTAAAACAGGACGAACATTTGAAAGGTAACCAAGTAATGTAGCGTCTATTTTTATCTCTAAAAACAGTTTTTACAAAATAATCTTCACACAGATTTTTTTCTGGTGATAAAAATTAAACTGAAAGAGGGTCCTCTATCTCCCAAAAAGCACGAAACAATTGCTCAAGAGAAGGACAAACAGATTCCGGATTTATGACCAAGGAATTTAAAGCGAAATTAGTTTTAATAATCCCGTCCGGAGGTGGATTGCTTAAACAATTTCTCCAAAGGCTGCAAAGGGAGACTGATGTCATAGAGGCTTTGTTGGAACAAAACGAGTCACTAACAACGTATTCTTCTGCATCCAAAAAAGATGAAAAATTGATGTCAGAGGCCTTGTTGAAACAAGACGAGTCAATATCGACGTATTCTTTTGCATTCCAAAAAGATGGAAGGTTGATGTCAGAGGCCTTGTTGAAACAAGACGAGTCACTAACGACGTACTCCACTGCAACCGAAAAAGTTGAAAGGTTTATTGCATTCCCGTATTTGATAGAATCAGACAACTCAACAATCGGGGCCAGTTCAGGCGACATCAAATCTAAATAAACACACAGAATTGGTAATGTTTGGTTCATTATCAATCCCATTTTTCACAGAACCCAGCACCATCCAATCTAAGTTAGTTGAGATAGCACTCGGATTTCCCTTAATAGGTGCTGGGCGATGTTTATTAATTTATGGTCAGTCTTACACAAAGGACATTCAAAGGAAAATGTTTTGGGTTCGATCTTTTTGACTCCCATGTGAACTTTTTTTGAAAACTTTTTTGGATAAGAAAAAGGTAAATTAGATTTTGTTAGAACTGGAGAAGTTTTTAAAACCAAGTCAGCAACAGTTGTCTCTTTGGTTAAAAAATGTATAACATTTTTAAAAAAGGAAAATCATAATCTAAATCTTAAAAAAAGTTTTAACAAAATGTAATCTGAAAGATCATTTAAACCTAAAGTTTTCAAAGAATTTACATTGACTTGTATCATATCTAAAAGATGCAGGATCCCTTTAGGAATTTTACGCGACTTAATTGCAATATATTTGAAAGTTAATGATTGGCAATAATTTTTTTATTTGTATAACTTTTTATCAACAAATCATATGCCATATGATATATATCTGGCATAAAAGCAACAGTTTTAATTAGTTGTAAAGCATTACCATCCAAATACCCTAACAGGTAAAAAAACTTTTCAATGTTAGTAAGCTCCGCACTATGAATCATGTTATCGTATAAAGGAAGAAAATTTTTCATAAGAACCATGAAACTTGGCCAACTTAATTTCCGATAAACGTGATTTTTTCTGAATTATCACATTTGTATTTGAAGAATTCTGAATTGACAGAGAAACCATTATTTCTCACTATCAAATAATATCCAGACTCAAATTTAGTTGCCAATTTGACAATATCAACATGAAACTCTTCATGACTAAAAGTCAATAAAGATAATTGATCTAACAAATTCTCATGGACCTCTAAACTGGCAATAAATCTTTGGTTCTCACCTTAAAAATATTCCAACCGGCTGGCAGCTCTCTAATTATGTTTATACATGATCGGAGTTTTGCCTCCAATCGGTCTCTTTTACCAATGAGAACCTAAAACTTTTTCTTTTTAGATATGTCGGTTCTGCCATCAGAATATGCTAGATTCAAATCAAAAGAAATAAAAGAAACCGAACCCCCACCACAGGCAATACAATAATGATTAAAAAAAAAACGATTTAGTAAAATTTTAATAAGTGTCAAAAAATTACATATTTAAATATTCTTTCTAAAAAAATAAATTTCAATTTACCTAAAAAATTCGGTTTGCTGGACCAATTTATGTAGGGTATAAAAGTGGACTGTATTTATTATTATAATATAAACCTTTTACAATATTAATTCTTGTTCAACAATTTGTCGATCATATTTTATTATAAATTCTCTGTATCTATTTGTTCCTTTATGTATAAAATTCAATTCATCTAGCAGCAATAAAACCCAGGATATCCATCACAAAATTCTTTTCATGTATATATAAAATATTCAATTCTTCTAACAGAAATAATAATCCAGAATATCCATTACAAAAGGCTATCTATGTATATATTTGAAATTAAATAATATTGATAAAATTGGTGTGTGTCTAAATGAATCTTTTAAAAATTGATTAATTAACATTACTAGGATAACGGATTAAAATAAATACTTTTGTCACACTTATCTTTTTAGAACAAAATTGGTCTGTTGATCTTTTTTTTCAGACACCTACTTTTACGAGTAAATATTTGTTTAGATGGCAACTGTTTTGTATTTTGTTTCAACAAAGTTTATGAAATTTTTTATAGATAAATGCAAAAAATCTGCAACATTAGGCCAGTGTTGTAAAATATCTAAGTCGTTAATTTTGAATTTAGAAGAGATAGTGTAGTTTTGGAAGTTCTTCCCTTAATTTTACAACAATATTCAATACAAGGACGAATATAAGTTTTACATATGCAAAATCTGGACAGAAGTAAAAAACGTCTATCTATTAAGAAATCCTAGTTTTCTAGATACTTTCGAAGCTATGTCAACAACATGGTCTTTCCAGAGAAGATCATGTGAAATTGTTACCCTTAATAGACAAATTGAAGACTATTTAGATATGGATTCGTTGTTTAGTTTAATATTTGGTACTGATGATAGTTTTTAATAAGATCTATTCTTGAAACATTTTATGCCATAAAAAATGCTCATATAGAAAAATATCGACATATGTAATTATATTCCAGAATAAATTCTAACTGTCATTCCAATTGCGTTTGTTTTTATAAAACCAATGGATAAACTCAATAAATAATAACGTTTGCATTTTAATTTTAATTATTAAATAAAAAATACAAAATATAAATAACTCAATTTATATTTAATTTTCATTGTCTTCGGCTTCATTATTTAAACTTTGAATTATTTCACTTTTGTGTTAAAATATGGTGGTTATAAACGAGGTTGAGTATAATATTATATTCATAATAAAAATTATTTTTTACTACAACAATGCTTTACTAGTGTATACATGGCTTTGATGTTTACTGTTGATTATTCATTCAAAGCAGTGGGTTACGATTAAAATAATGTTGTTACATGTGTACAATATTGAATCAATATTTAAATGACTACATTATATTAGCAAGTTTATTGACAAATGTGCCGTCAAAATAGCCTGTTAGTGCACGATTAAATATTAGTAATAGTGAATATATTTATTTCTTATATATATATATATATATATGTTATTTTTTAAATTTTCGCGGATATAATGGTTTCAATAAAGCATCATTAAAACTGTTATTAAACAATAAAATTACAAACAACGACAAAGAAAAAGATGAAACACAAAAATACGCTTTTTTACCATTTGTCAAAGGTACCACAAACAAAATTTCTAAAGTTTTAAAAAGATACGACATAAAAACAGTTTTCAATACAAATTTAAAAATAAGTCAAGTTTTAAAAAGCCCAAAAGATATTATCCCTTTAGAAAGTCAAGGCGTGTACGAAATTCCATGTGCAGATTGTACGAGATCTTATATTGGACAAACTAACCGCAAAATTAGCACAAGAAAAGAAGAACATATTCGAGCAGTTCAAAAAAATGAATCTACTTCATCTTTAACGGAACATGTAAATTCAAGTCATCACAAAATTAACTTTGAAGGAACTAAAATTTTAGCAAAAATTAATCATTTTCATACTAGAATAACTAGAGAAGCCATCGAAATTGAAAAAAGACCAGACAATCTCAATAAGAGAGATGATGCTTTACGTTTACCATCTACTTGGAAAACAGCATTGGCAACAACTAAATTAAATTTAAAAAAACCACTAACAGCTTCTTTACCAACAACAACTAATTTAATTACAGCATCCAAATCACAACCAGTTCCTTTACAAGTTTTGACTGTAGAAGGATCAATTAATAGACCAACTACCAGAAGTCAAACAAAGAAACTTTACACACAATAAAGTTTCTTGAAAGTTAGCTTTGACAACAAAATTAGTTTATATATCAATGTCATATTGATGTATATTAATAAATATTAATAATAAATATCTCATGATGATGGCTGATGAGATTCAGCCGAAACGTCGAGTCCAACTCAAAAAGAAAACGCGGGATAATCCGAAAATAAATTTAAATAAAAATATATATATATATATATACAAATAATATGGCTATTAAATTTTAAACGACATTAACATAAAAATATGTTTAATAAAAATAAAATACATTTTTTGTAAATTTGCAAAAATAGTTTTAGGATTTTGCCGTATCATTAAAAACAGAAACTATCTTTAATTTTATTCCTAATTCTTAATTATCGTACACAACTCTAAATTTTTAAAATATACACCTTATCAAATATGTGTGATCAAACACTTATATAGTTACATATAAACTGAAACAAAATTATTTTAATTTTTATAAGATAACACATGTTTGTTTAAAGTTGGGACAGTATCTTGTTAAAAATTAAAGTGTTTCTTTTGATTAAATATCGCAATTTTAATTTTTCTTAATGTGCAACATAAAGTGCATCCTTTTTAAATTTAATTTAAATAATAATATTTTAAATTTATAACCAACGAAGCGTTCTTAAACTTTGACGCAATGCTGTAAAGAGTATATATTTTAACAACTAAACTTGCTACCCACACTAACTTACTGGGTTATATTTTATTAACCGCTGAGGCTCTCAGTGTAGAATTAATAATTTACAATGTTTACTATGCGGCAGTTAGAGATGAAAATAACAAATTCAAACAAACAGGATTAGTAGGCATAACTTATAATATTAGATTTAAAACAATACGAATACCAACTACCACATTAATGTACTTTTTATTATTTGTAAAATATATTATCTCCCATACGTTTGAGAACTAACAATATAAATTAACATGTTAATAGAGAACAAAGCGATGCTAATTTTTTTAACTTTTGTTTATTTTTTTTTTGTACGTAGTGATGTGTTGGCCTCAGAAAGTGGCCTTTAAGAATGACTTACGCATGGCAATACCTTCTGGTTTTCTTGTCTGCGTAAATCTTGTTGTTATAATGTGCTGTCAAACTATGATTTAGCACTAGTTTCAGGTGGGCTGGTTATTGCGTCGTGGATTTTACGCAGCATACGGTAAGAATGCTGTCCCTGTTTTTTATCTCCCTATAGCCTCTACACTTGTCGGATTCTTTTCCCTTTTTGTATTTTTCTATCTGCACTGACATCTACCTCTGCATTATTTTCTTTCTCAAATTTGTGTGCTATTTATTCTAAATATATGGTTTGTTCTTAGATAAGTTCTTAGGTTTTTGTTTACTTCTTCTTTATTGTATTATCTCTACTCTATGAGTAGATTATACAGTTTTATTAGTTGTATTCTTTTAGGCAGTCTTAAACTTGTAGATTTTATATCTTGTGATTGTATCTCCATCTGAGATTACTTCTTTGTGTTCTCTTGTTGTCAGTTATATTCTGATCATCTCAATGGTTGCGTTATCCGTTAACCTCAAAATATTGTAGTCTCTGTAAATGTTTAATTTTTATTTTATTTTTTGGTATCCGTAATTGTCCTGTCTTTTCTTAATTTTTTCTTTTATCTTTTTTTTTCTTTTTGTTGTCTCTTTTCTTTCTTTTCTATGGCTTTTATTTTGTGCATTTGTTCCTATTGTTTTTTTTTATATTCTTCCATTGTCAATTTCCTTAATTTTCTTTTTTAGTACTTTTGTTGCAAAGTTTTTTAACGCCTTCCATTTATTCTTATTTCTCAGGCATTTTTTAGTTATTATTGTTTTATCCACTTTGTTTTTCAGTATGTTTTCTAATTCTTTTATATCTTCCTCCATGCCTTGCATTCTAGTAGTGTGTATTTTTTCTGACAGAATATACATCCTTTCTTTTTCTTGTTATTTTTTTGCAAGAACTTTCTTTGTGACCGGTCAGTATTTGTGTTGTATAACAACACGTTTCGGGTTTATTCTCTACCTATTTTATTATCTCTTTATATTATTTACTTTATTCTTTTCTATTCCACTTGCTCTTATTTTTGCTTTATTTTTACTGGTTTTTTTTTACTAGCTTTTTTTTATTCTTTCTTTCATATTCATATCCGCAAAAGATGTTGCCGCAATAACTTCTCTTGCCCCTGTGACACCGTTCTGTAAGCCCGGCTGAACGAGTTAGCTCTCGTAGCTCTCTCTTTTTGTTTTTTGTTTTTATAACTTCTTTCTATGTTTTTGCTTCGTATAAAAATTTACTTTGTGCTGCCGTTGCTATTAGCCTTCTGGCTTTTTTTGCTGGACCACCGTTGTTTTGCATAAGTCAATTTTCTCTTACTTTAAACCAAAGAGTTTTATAAGTAGAAATTTTAAGGCAGCGTTTTGCCGTACAATCTTAGTATCTTTGTTTTTATCGCACATTCTACTTTTTCCATGGTATAATTGAGTTGGACGGAAAAAGTATACAAGTATTGAACGGCATTTTTCCCTTTCTTGCGTACAGCGTTGTGTGATGGCCATTGTTTAAACGGCAGCTTGGAATCTCTAGTTATAGAACTCTTTGATTTAAACCCTTGCTTTTCATCTATATTCCTGCATCATATCTACTGCCAGCTCTTCTTTTTAGTACTTCTATTTCTTTGTCTCTACATACTAGTGCTTCGTTGTCCGCCTTCCAAAGTAACTCATTACAAACAAAGTTCTACAGCTTTAGTCCTAGTGCTGAATCCTGAGTACCCCTTTGGTAAGTTTGATTTTTCCTTTCTTGGTCACTAACTTTCTACCCTGTAAGTTCAGCATTTTTTTCTTTGCCGTCTCTATAATTGCTTCCCAAAACACGCTGTTAAACGCGTTCTGTATGTCTAACGCTATCATTACACAGTGTTGTCTTTTTTTCTGTCCGTTCCGCTATTGCTTTTACTTTTTTAGCTAGCTCAATGACGATGATTAGTCGTCAAAGCGCGTTTATTTATTTTTGCTAAATCTTTAATTTTTCACATACATACGCGCCCACGATTTTTACTACAATAATATAAATATCCTTTTGTAACTGTAAGATGCATATTGAAACAACCGTGACCGTTTAATAAAGCTAGCAAGCAAAAAATTTGCATTGAATGGCAAATTTGCGTGCACAACAATAAGTAGGTCAGTAATTATATAAATAATTTTAAAAACATTGACTGAGGCAATTTTATGAAGCATCGGTAATCGAATAATTTTGGGGATCTAAAAATATGCTTAATTTTTGGAGTAGGAGGCATTTTTGTAGTAAAAAGGACGTTTTTTTGCCGTTTTTGATATTAATAATTACACAAATTTTGATTCCTGGGCCATAATTTCAGGAGTTTGCCAGAGGGGCTGGTTGGTTCGTGTTGTGGATTGGTTTACACGTTAATTCAGCGTTTAATTACGTGCTAATGTAATAATAATTATAAAAAATTTGGTTCTTGGGTGCACCATAATTTTAGGAGCTGGAGCATGTACTGCCAATTATGGGTAATTATGTTATTTGGTATATGTGTGTACATAATATGCATTAATTATGTAAATGCTCGTTGGCAATTATGTTAATAAGTCATTGTATTTTTTATCGCAATTCTCAGTCTACATCGTTTCCTTACCTACTCTTCTAAGGTTGTTCCTTTGCGTTTTGCCGCTTTATGTCTTTTCATCTAACTTAGTTAGTTAGTTAATATTTTTGGCATATCAGCCTAAAAAGACTATTAATGCCGATTCTTTTTTCTAACTATAAAACAGTGTAAAATAATATGCTGTAAAATGGCATATTAAAAAATATAATAAATAAATAAATAAATAGCAAAGATAAAATAAACTTTCACAAACTATTAAAAACAATAGTAAAAAAAGACTGGATAATTTCAACAGTGTCTCTAGGGTGTAAAAAGTCTTAGACACTGCTGGATTTTACGATACACAAACATTAATCACAATAAATAAATAATCATACCCATATACCCAGTTTGCTCCGTCGAACAAACTCGAGCAAACAATCGACATTAGCGATTTGATCACCCAAGACAATCGACAAACTGGGTGATAATTCAGAACGCAATTGTTTGTTCCAAAAACTGCCGACAATCCTATAAGATATGACGAACAGTTAATGGGACGTTATAGATATTACAAACTGGGGGCACCTCAGATGCCAACAAATGCCTGTGAGTCCATTGACAGTAACCGATGCAAAGCCGCGTGAGGATAAGCTCTTCTCTACGTTTTGGCCTGTATGACGATCTCCACGGTGTAGTAACGCTTTTGGTACATTGCAGCTTGTTGTCTTGAATAGCAAACCACTCAGCTAGACAGCAGTTTTTGATGTAGAAAATTACAAATATCCCTAACACAAACTTTAGATAAAACATATTCAACGCTAGTTATTGCCAATTTGGCAAGCGCATCAGCTTTTTCATTGTCACTGATACCTACGTGACTGGAAATCCAAACAAAGTTAACAGTGATATTTATCTGAAACACCTGAAGCAAAATTGAATGAATTTGCCTCAGTAAGTAATGATCAGGATATTGGTCATCTATGGCGTTTAATGCACTCGACGAGTCTGTAATTTGTACCTGCACTTAGTTGGATGTAGAGAAGAGCCTGATAGATAGCATACAGTTCTGCAGTATAAACGCTGCTAACACTTGGCAAGCCAAATGTAAACTGTAACTCATCTACCAGAAAAACACAACCCACACCGACGTTACTTTTTGAGCCATCGGTATAAATCCAAGTGGTATTTACGTTCGTTGCTTGAATTTTTGCAAATTCAGTTTGACATTCGACTGGTAAAGTTGAAGCTTTGCTCATTCTCGATAATGCAGTATTTAACCTTGGACTTTGAAAAGTCCAAGGAGGATCGCGACAGTAAGACAGTTGGTATACATCAGTGAGTTGGAAATTCAGTTCCTTAAGTATAGTGTAATTTCTTACGGCAACCGGTTTTTGTGACCGTATCCTGATATTGTTTAGATAGTTGAGACCATAATTGTACACGGCAGGAAACGTCGAATGCAAGCGTTTAGCTTATAAACTCGCGGAGTACCTAACAGTCAAGATTTTACGCCGAAAACAGAGGTGATGGTTCAGCTGCCTCACACAAAACACTAGCAATAGGGCTAGTGCGGAATGCGCCAGTTGCTAAACAAATTCCAGTATGGTGAGCAGGATCAACAATACGTAATGTGGATGGAGCTGCGGAAGCATAGATTATGGAACCATAATCTAGTTTTGAACGCACCAAAGCGCGATGCAAAAGTACTCAACGACCTGAGCAAGTTTAGTGCCGGAACACATCTTGATCTCAGATTTATTAAATGAGGACGCCAGGTCAGCGCACGGTCAAATGAGACACCGAGAAATCGAACACATTCTTGTACAGGAATAGGTTCTTCCGCAAGATATAATAAAGGGTCACCGTGTGGGGTTTGCTTTCTACAAAAATGGATATGAAACGTTTTACTAGTAGAAAAAGTGAATCCATTGTTATTAGCCCAGTTCAAAATGTGATTGATTGTTAACTGAAGTTGACGTTTCAATGTTGTCCTTTCATCTAGCGTTTGTAACATTTTCTTTTGTTTGTTGTTTTTTTCTCTACTCTGCATCTTATGAGTCTTATGTTTATTCTTTTTTCTCCTATTATCTGTTTTGCTGCTTTTTTGTCCATCTTTACTATTGCAGTTAGTTTCTCTCTATCTTTTTTATAGATATTATTGTATTTCTTGTTTACTTTGTTCATAATTTCTTCCAACACTTCTTCCCTGCTAGTTTCTAGGCTAATATTTTTTTTTACATTGTAACCTTTCGTTTCACTTTTTTTTATCTTTTTCTCTTTTTTTGTTTTTGTCTTGTCTCAGTTAGTCTGCATATGCCACGCTATGTTTGTTTACTATTATAGCTTCCGTTTATGTTCCTAGTCTTCTTTCTCTATTTGTCTCCAATACCTGTACCTGTGTTGGCACCGCACAATTTTATTTTTGTATATTCCTATCATCTCCATATTTGTTTGCTTCTCTTGGTACTATTCCCGTTTGTATTGGTATATTTATTTCTTTATTATGTAATGTTTTTACTTTTTTTATATTTCCCTGCGGTTTTGAGTCTCGATAATGTGTACTTTTCCCACGTTATTCCCGCTTCGATTTCTTGGTATTTCTACTTACAGTGTTTTGCCTTCTCTTTCTTCTTCCGATAATTCTGGGTATTTTATTTTGGTTTGTCGTAGAAATTTCGTCATTATTTATTACTATTCCTGTATCAATCTTTTTTTCTATTATTGTTTTTTTTTTCCTTTTTACAAATTTATAATCCGTTTTTTGCCATTTGTTGTTGGTAATTTTTTTACGTTTTTTTCATTATCTATTTCTATTATCTCTTGTTCCGAGATCAAATGGATTTTGAAGTATTCTTCCGTATCGTATTCAATCTATTGTCTGTGTCAATATTTCTATTCCTGTTTATTTTTTATTTTTTGTTACTTCAAACTCCGGTCTCTAGGAAATTTGCCACTTTTTTAATTTTCAGTTTAGTGTATACACACTCACTGGTTAATTCATTTAGCTCCCTGATTAATTCTCGTTTGTAATACTGTCATAGACAGACGTTGTGGCATACCAACGAGGTCCAAGTGGGCCCCATGGTGATACCGACAATGGGTTTACGTATAATTTTTAATCTGTAGTCATTATTGATTTAGGGATATATTAATATTATTATTATGAAAATTGAAAATTATATTATTAAATATAATTTTTATACTTAATTTTTATTTTAAAACTGACAAAAATATTATGTATAACCTTGTAATTTTATTCGGCCTTGAGTCAATGACAATTCGGCTTTTAAATGTAAATGGACAAGTCAAACAATCAAAAGATGTTTCTATCAAAAGAAATATATTATGATTACAACACAAGTTCTTTAAAAGCATACAACACCAATTTAATAAATTAAAATATATGAAGAAAACAAAAAAAATGGTTGCGAAGTCGTTATTACGAAGGTTAATAATAATAATAAGACATTTTTATTGTCATTCATAACTACAAATTGTTGATAATGAAATACATAATTTGGGTCAATCTATTTTTATTAGTATAAACAATGAAACAATTATCATTGTTAACAGGAGTTTTGAATCGCTGTATATACAGTTGCACACCTACTACGTAATATGTAGGAGGTTTAACCCCAAAATAAGTATTTAGTTTTAAAAAGTTATATGTTAGAGTAAGTAAGTTATAAGCATAAAAAAGGGCAGATAACAATCATATTGTGTTATTAAAATAATATAATAGAAAAAAACTCTCTAATTAGTTACTATATTTGTATGGACATAAATGAAAACAGTCGGCGTCGATTTTTATAATTCGTAGCTTATAAGTTACAAGTCATACATGAGTTTGTGATTTGAGGCGTCAAATATTGAAGGATTACAGTGTATGCACAGTCGACAGACTTTATAGAACTATTCAATTCAATATTCCAAGTAATATTACCATAAAGATTACAGAAGATTACACAGAACTCAAAATATATGTTAAAACAAAATATACAATGTTTATAATTATTCTTTAACAAAAATATTTTTTTGCGATTGCTGTTTGTATATTTCCATGATTATATGTTTTATGCTTTCAGAAGTACCACCCAAATATATAATATTATTATAACAAGTAACTTGAAATTCATAAATGATAAAAATTATATTACAAAAATAAGAACAGCGAAATTCCAGACGTTACGCTGATTTAATAAATATAATTTAATCATTTTACTTTTATTATAAAAACCAAATACGACAGGCATATTGAAAAGTATAATAATGTTAGAAAAATAATTGAAGAATTGAAACTTAATAAAATACCTGCTTTTTCATATTGCCATCTTATAATATACGACGTTTTGTGTTTTTTAACTGGTATTTTCTAACATAATAAACAAACTATTAACAAGCTACCCTAATTATCACTCTTGTATATAAAAGTTAAAAGTTTTACAAATATTATTAAAAAGTTTATTAAAACTTAGCATGGCTACATATAATATTTTGCCAGATTGAGGGCCGTAATAACAAACTCTAATAAACTATTAGAAAAATAACCTATTATTTTATAAATATATGCTTAATATTAGTAAACTATACTCGGGAACGACCGACGTTTTAAAAAACACGACTAGTTACTACAGATGCTAACATAAGACTAAATCTAATTACAATAACATTTTATTATATAGTAGAATAACAATCGATAAGCAAACTGCAATGCAGCATCTAATTGTATGAATAATAATATGATGTAATTGAAATGAGAAGAAATAGTCTTTTGTTGTGAACGTCAGTTAACTTCTGCCCCCTTAGATTCGGGCATCTCCAGGTAGTTGAAGGTCGTTTCTGGTAACTTCCTTTCTTTGGTTTCTTAGTTGAAGGTCATTTCTGGTAACTTCCTTTCTTTGGTTTCTTCGTTTTTTTGATCCATTTTGTCAAAATTGGTTGTTTTTAATCTGATCTGTGGGTTGTCAATTAGTACAAGACTTTCCGAGGTAGATTCCAAAAATTTGATTTGACGATTTCAAAATGTGATGGAACATTTATCATTTTTGATTAGATAGATTCCGGACAGTTTTCATACGAGTTTTACCTTCGCATTTAATTTTAATTTCTTCCTTCTTTAGAAATACGGTAAGATACTGGTTTATTTCAGGAATTAGTTTTAGATGATTTGTAGTAATCTCGACCTTGGTGAACTGGCATTCTTTGGTGTTTTCGTGAAGTTCTATTTCCTTTTTACATTTAGCATGATGATTCAGTATTAGATGATCTGAACATTGGTAATATTTATTACTTTGGGTACACAAGTGACTTAATACTTGATATCGGATAAAGCAGTTACAAATTCAGATTCATACATAGTCGGAATTGGGTTTAAATGGAATAATTCAAATTCTTTTTCATAATTGATTGGTAGTGAAAGAAAGTAATTAATTTTTGTAGGTTCTAATTTACAAGCTACTTTAATAATGGATTAAAAATGAAATATATTTTAGGCTTTAATTTCAAAAGGAAAAACATCACTTGCCATTATAATACTTGGATACAATATGCCTAACTTGCAGAAAAAACGTGAATTTTCAACATTCTTTAAGATATCTAAAATTATATTATATAAAATGATTAACTGATGGAACAAGTTTTTGGCAAACTATATATTCTCATGGTACACAAATTTTTAACAATTTTATTATTTATACTATATTGCATTTGTAACTGATTGTTGATAAATTTTTGGTTTAATTCAAATGGGTTAAAATTTGATCGATTCTTTTGCCATTATTGGCATTTAAATTTTCCGAAATAGTTTTGATAATTATTCCAAAACCATCAATTAGTCCTCTCCTACTTCTAATCTTTATTATTGATTGTAACTTTATGTTTGTATTTTTGTCCTTAATTTTATTTTGAACATACCTAAATGTTTTGTTATAGTTATCAAAGAGTATTATAAGTTCATATATTATGTATAGTTAATAACAAGAATGAATATTGGTGATTTAGTTTTTCGTATTCTTTATAGACTGGATTTAAATCGTAGTAATGAACAAAGGTGTGTTCAGTTTTTTGAAGTTTTGCTGATCCTAGGTTGGTAGGGATGTTTTGATTTGTGTTCCTCGTACTAATACGACAAAGACGGACCTGCAACAGAGTCATATGTTGTAAGTATATTTAGATAAATATAAACTATTGTTATCAATGTATAGGGAAATAACGGCAATAAACGGACCACATTAATTAAAGTCATATAATTTTAACGAATTACAAACGTTTCGGGGACTAATCTGTCCCCTTCCTCAGTGCTAAAAATTTTAAAAAAAGGTATAAAAAACATCTCAACAACATGTAAGATAGAACAAACATCAATAGTAAAATTAGGTAAACAATATGTGTAAAGAGGACAATGAAATCGACTATATTAAATTAACATTAATTACATACTAAACTTCTATTGAAAACAAAATAATTGACAGACAAACAACAAGGGGACATTATCACATTGACCAATGTATCAAACCACAGACTCATATGCTTACCAATTTGTAATAATTAAAAGTGAAATTATTATAATTTATTCTATTAATCATGTTAAATGGATATAAAACTTGCAGTCAACGAGTGTTACTCTTCCCGTTGTTGTACTGGAACTGATCTCGATCTCAATTGAATTGAAAACCGGTTTATAATATTAACGGAATATTCCACTCACAACGAGTGGAAATTGTTTTTCTATATTTTAAATTATTTTCTATTTATTTAATATAATAACTACAAATATGTTCTGTGTTTGTTCTATTACCCGGATATACTTTAAATATATTATAATTAATACAGCATAAATAATATTAATCTCACTACTGTTGAGTTATATCAGGAATATAATGATGACTGATTAATTCCATAAATTTTAAAAAATATTAGTCAAATGATAATGTCCACTCAATGTAATAAAATAGTTATTACAAATTTACAATTAATCTAAGTATATACATTTTACTAGCTCATACATATATTTTACAACAGACTAAAATGTGTCATAATACAACACAACAAAGACCATTACATGTTAAAAACAATTACTTATAAATACAAACATTTAACAAATTGAAAGAGCTAAATCAGTGACTTGACCAGATTATGATATATAATATTCAAATTAATACTATCTAATTGAAAATTGCACGTGTCGTTTACTTTGATGTGAATCATCTCGCTAATTAAACGCTTATTATAGTTACTTTCTATGTCTAGTATCTTGACATTATCAAAATTAAATTTATGTCCAACCTCCGTATGATGACTCGATAATCCTGTGTTAATATTAAGTGAAGCACAATCCCTTTTGTGTTGACTAATTCTTGTAATTAATTTTTGTTTAGTTTGTCCAATATATTTTATTGGGCAGTTAAAACAGGGAATGCTATAAACCACACATTGTTTCTCCAACTTAGGAACTCTATCCTTGAGATTAGTAAATAGTTTACCTAACACATTTTCTGATTTAAATGTAATGTTTATATTTTCATCTAAAAGAATTTTCTTAAGTCTATGTGACAGACCACGAATGTTCGGTATTGAAAACCAACCTTTCTTGATTGTGTTATGCTCATTATCTATTCCATATTTGGTATTATTAATGACTGAATTACTATTGCTATTATTATGTAGAATAGAATTGACTAAAGTGGAGGGATAGTTATTTAATTTTAACAAATGTTTAAGTTTATTAAAATTTTCTTTATGGAATCTCTCATCACACAATGTAAGTATTTTATTCTTATACATAGTAATAATGTTGATTTTTTGTGAAAGTGTATGATCTGACTTAAAATTCAAAGTTCTGTCACTACTACTAGGTTTTTTGTATAGATCTATATTAATTTTGTCATTGTTTATAATTAGCAAAATATCCAGAAACGGCAACTTATTATCGACTGACCTTTCTATTGTGAAATTCAAATTTGAATTTCACAATAGAAAGGTATATCATAATCTGGTCAAGTCACTGATTTAGCTCTTTCAATTTGTTAAATGTTTGTATTTATAAGTAATTGTTTTTAACATGTAATGGTCTTTGTTGTGTTGTATTATGACACATTTTAGTCTGTTGTAAAATATATGTATGAGCTAGTAAAATGTATATACTTAGATTAATTGTAAATTTGTAATAACTATTTTATTACATTGAGTGGATATTATCATTTGACTAATATTTTTTAAAATTTATGGAATTAATCAGTCATCATTATATTCCTGATATAACTCAACAGTAGTGAGATTAATATTATTTATGCTGTATTAATTATAATATATTTAAAGTATATCCGGGTAATAGAACAAACACAGAACATATTTGTAGTTATTATATTAAATAAATAGAAAATAATTTAAAATATAGAAAAACAATTTCCACTCGTTGTGAGTGGAATATTCCGTTAATATTATAAACCGGTTTTCAATTCAATTGAGATCGAGATCAGTTCCAGTACAACAACGGGAAGAGTAACACTCGTTGACTGCAAGTTTTATATCCATTTAACATGATTAATAGAATAAATTATAATAATTTCACTTTTAATTATTACAAATTGGTAAGCATATGAGTCTGTGGTTTGATATATTGGTCAATGTGATAATGTCCCCTTGTTGTTTGTCTGTCAATTATTTTGTTTTCAATAGAAGTTTAGTATGTAATTAATGTTAATTTAATATAGTCGATTTCATTGTCCTCTTTACACATATTGTTTACCTAATTTTACTATTGATGTTTGTTCTATCTTACATGTTGTTGAGATGTTTTTTATACCTTTTTTTAAAATTTTTAGCACTGAGGAAGGGGACAGATTAGTCCCCGAAACGTTTGTAATTCGTTAAAATTATATGACTTTAATTAATGTGGTCCGTTTATTGCCGTTATTTCCCTATACATTGATAATATAAATTGAAGGACGTTGATCTATATAAATAAAATAAACTATTGTATTTGAATTTTTGAAAATATATTGTAACATTAATTTTACTTTGCTGTAGTTAAATTGTATTAGACCACATCCCAGTTTGTAATATTATTTGCTACGCAAAATTCTTTAAGATTAATCAACGTATTATATAAGTCTTTGTATGTCGGTTTATTGTTATATTTTAATTTTGTAACTAATTATAGTATGTGTCTATGTTTATCTTTTAATTGACAAATTGAATATAATTCTGGGTTTTGATGTTTCAGTTTGTTCACTCTTCCGAATTTTGTTTTAAAATCTAAGGCAATTCCTTTATTCATGCGCTTACACAGTGTGCTAGTGAAAAAGTTTTTAGAGCATGAAATAAAGATTCATTATTTTCCATTACATTGTTAGTTATAATTGTATCATTATTTGATAAGTGGTCTTCAAAGTTTTTATAGCTTAAACTACAACATTTTGTTTTGTTTGTTTGAGTTTTAACTCTAGGTCTTTTTACATTAGATACGTAAATTTTCTCGACCACATTATGATGTTTCGGATCAATTTTGGCTGTTTTTCTTAAGATTTTCTTTCTTATATTTATTTTTGATTTTTGACTGTTTTTGTTTGTTCTTAATATAAACTACGTTTGGTAATTTGGGTAGTTCCTCTCTAGCCTCGTTGTGTTTACTTATGTTTTTTGTTTTATTTGCTACGAGGGTTTCATTGACTTTTTGATAAAGTAATTTAATTTTACTATTATGGTTTTCTATGCAATTATTTATAAATCTACTTTCAATATCGACATTAAATGGACTATGTGACCCGAAATTATTTCTGAGTGTTTGAATTTAGTTGCTGAATGGATTGAGTTGTTGTAAGCTAAAATTGCGTAATTTACTTTATTTTTGATTGTGCATATCTTTGTTGTTTCTCGGTTATTTAATAACCGTATATGCTCAATTATAGTTGAGTGTACTTGTTTAACAATTCCGTTTGATTCTGGATGTTGCAAGCTGATAAAGTATTGTTTTATTCTGTGAAATTCCAACAATTCCTTCAAGACAGTGTTTTTCAATTCTAAATGATTGTCTGAGATTATCTGCTCAGGATTACCGTGATGTGACAAAAATCTTATTAAATTATTTGCAATCTCTGTTGCTTGTTGCAAATTTAATTTAGAGAGTTGGGTGTATTTAGAGAACGAGTCAATTATAGTAAGTAATTTTACACCCTCTAACCCAATTGTATCAATGCATTATTTCAAATGGTTTTGTGGCTATTAATTAGAGTTAGATTAAATTTTAATTTTAGAGGTTTCCTGTCATATTTACTGGCAAGGCAAACTTCGCATTGGTTTATATAATTTTGTATTGTACGCTGTTGATCTGACCAATAATACTTTCTCTTAATCTGCGCTTCAGTTTCGTCAATTTCGCGATAATTTGACTTTTCTTCATGGTATGCTTTTATTATTTTGTCAACGTCTTTTTTGCTCTCAATGTCAGAAAGTATTTCTACACATTTTATCATTTTAGTTGCGGAGTTCTTAAAGTATTTTTGTATTTTATATTTAGTATTATGGATTCCTTTACAATATTTACAACTTCATGTTCAAAATTTGCTTTAAAAAATTGTACTATTATATGTTGTATTCTGTTATTAAATAACAACCTTATTGTAGGAGTAGATGGAGCATAATTTACTTCCGAAATTATAACTTAACTATAACTAAATGTATTGTATTATTATTTTTCCCATCCAATGATGTTGTCGATATTATCTACACCTGTGCTGTGCTATCATTGAATCAATTTTGTCTCCTACGGGTTTAGCAAAGTATCATCAATATTTTCTGTATGATAAAGGTTATTCCTTCCATCATCATACATTTACTTCGATTCTTCACAAAAAATCTGCATTTGAATTTAAAGTTTTTTTTTTATATACCTACTATCGTATAATCGTACTCTGAGAGCTTAAGTCGCCATCTTATCATTTTTGAATACTATAGCAAGTTGTTCCTTCTCGATAGTTAAATAATTTGTTTGGGTCATTAAAACTGCGACTTGCATAGGTTATTGGTAGATCAGTGCTTATATTACGATAGCTTTTTATTTTCTAAATGAAAAATATCTGCGTATTCTTTAACTAATTTATTAATAGCGTGTTTCTCTTCCTCGTTCATGTGCGTTAAACGAATTTGAGAAATATCAAAACGTGTTTCTTTATCATTCAGATTTTTTAAATTAGATTCATTTGATATTGTCCAGTCATATTTATTGATTGGATCTACAATAAATGAGTTTTAACCTTCATTGTTATATCCTTTTCTGTAGGGTTTATTATAATTGTGCATAATGCTTTGCCGTTCTCTACGCGCGTTACGCATTCTGGTATTTCCAAATTATATTCTTTAATGTGTGGAATTATTACATCAGCATTTTTTATATCTTTTATATTGACTTCGATTATTTGTTCTGACCTTGCGGATATGCAATTTATGTCCGGGGTCTCACAAACCTCATTACCATATTTAAGTGGAATGTTAAAATTTGGAATAATTAATAATTGCTTATCAATATTAATGATAGCTTTAACAATTCGAAGATTATCCATTCCTAATAATATATCGAAATTTGAGTGAAAGTCAAAAAGATTACATCTTACATTTAAATTTTGTGATTGTATTTAACGGTACAATTGTACTGTAATTGCGCTGGTAACTTGGAAGGGGTTTATTTAAATATTTTTTATTGAATAATTGCTTAGCAATTTTGGGGTTTATGAAAAATCATGAACTACTCGTTGTCAATTAAAATGTTGAGTTTATTATGCGGGTCAATGATATGAGCTAGTTCGCTTTCATTGTTTATAATCGTCATTAAATCGATTGATCCATTGACGGGTCTATTAGTTCTAAAAAATTATTTTGTTCGTTTTGTTGAATTTCATCTTCATCAATATTGAATAACTCTTCTGAAATATAGTTAAGGTTGGATCTATTATTATTATTATTATTAATCTGGCGATTACCAGGTCTGACCTTGAGAGTTTAATGAAGTTTTATTATTATAATTTGGTCTAGAAAAATTATTACTTCTATGGGAATTATATTGTTGGGATTTCTTATTCGAGTAAAATTCGGTCTTGTATTACGAGTGTATGACGATGACGCATTATTATTACGCGTAGTTGAAACGTGGTTAATAATCCACATCTCGTTTGTGCTAATTAGGTTTTACTTTATAAGTCTTATTTATTTCAGTTTTCAACTGGAAGTCGTTTGTCAGCATAAGTAATGCTGTATTTAGGTCACCAGGATTTTTAACTCTCATCTGTGAAGAGATCCTATCGGTCTTTCAACTCGCGGAAAAATGCGCGCAAACAATAATTACTTCTAAAAAATCCGCTTAAATGGTGTCGCCTAAGTAGATTCGCAATATTATTCGTTACGTAGGTGATTTGCAAATTTAATAATGTTTGAATTCGACCATAGAAATTAAAAACGGACTCATTGATATTTTGTTTTAAATCTGTGATTTCGTAGTTCAAACTAATATGATCGCGCTTGTCGCCAAATAAATTTAATAGTGCATTTTTCAAATCTAACCAATTTGCAATTACGCAGGATAAAATATTGATTGTCGCATCACCTTTTATCTTTGATAAAATACTCGCCATAAGACAATCATTTTGAAAGTTTTGCGGATTTGCCGCATCTTAAAAGCGATTGACCAAATTTTCGGTTATTGAAATAAATTACAGTAATAATTCAATCTTTTCCCTAAAAATTTTCAGGTATTCTGGTTTTAAATTTAAAGCCATTTCTGCGTTGTTAATGTTATTATGTAAAATAGGTGAACGTGAACGTGAGCGTGAACAGGATTGGGAAGGGTTGTCAGAGTCTAAATCTGAATTTGATCTATGCCTATCTCTGGCTAGCATTAGTTAAAAGTTAATCGTAAAAGAAAAATGTCAGCTTGTGCCACTTACAGTAAGCAAATATCCATTAGGATTGTAGAAAGTCTCTTGAATCCGCTGGATGTTGTGGACGAATTGATCGTGAAGCGTGTGAGCGGCTTCTCGATGTTTGGGGAGCGTCTTGGAACAGAAATTGACAGGCACCTCGTTTGAGTATCCTACCGACTAACTACAATAATATTTTCTTATATACTAGAATAACAAGCGATAAGCAAACTGCAACGCAGCATCTAAAAGTATGATTAATAATATGATGTAATTGAAATGGAAACAAAGAGTCCTTTGTTGTGAACGTCAGTTAACTTAGATATGTATGCTCAGATTAAATAAAGTCCAGGAGTTTTTGCTTGGGTTGTTTCCAGCTCTTTAATTAGCTTATGTTTTGTGACCTGTGCGTTGCTGCTTCATATTCATTCAGTAGATGGAATGGAGTTTTTCCGCGGTCTCCATTTCATGCATGTGCTTATTCAGGTCACAGGTTTTGTTAGGAATGGTCTTGTGTTTCATTCTTTGATAGTTTTTTACACATTTTTAGACATGTTTGTCTAATGTTAACGTAATCCGCTATCCCTGGATGCTGTCTTGAACTTGACTATGCACAAGTAGCTTTTGTTTGTCATTTGTTTTACTGATGTATTGTAATATCAAATGGTAATTTAATATTTTTATTACCTTTTATGACCCTAGATGAAATGGATTTAATCATCACTACTGTATGTGGCAATTGGTAGCAGTAAGCACCCGAATGGCTTTTTCAGTCTTTAAGGTTAGCTTAGTATCAAACGTAAGTCTCAAATATTTTTTTGTTTTTTGTAACCGGAAACGTAGCTTTATACATCTTTAAATTTTTTAGAGTTATGGTCGTCATTTTTTCTGGCTTTACGAACAGCCTCTTTTTTTTGCTCAACATTTCTATGGAAAATAGTGCACTGCGCATCATGTTTGATACGGTTATCCCAAATTACCGGTTTATAAAAATAATGAGATTATCAGCGTAACTTAAGGCAAACATGTCTTTGTTGTTAAGTATCGGCAGTAGCTCGCAACTTTAGATCCCATAGTTTTAACGCATCAGATTGGTTTAGTATTTTAAATAATATAAAACTTGATACGTCATAAATAATAAAAACATTAACAATATATTTGCTACTTTGATCATTTTTCAACGTGTTTTTTACGGAGTTTCTTCATATTGTCGCCAAAATAAAAAGAAATCTCTTGTACAAAATTTCTTACGGTACTATGTGCTAAGAATATAACCACTTTACAATATATGTTCATTTTTTGTCTATTTGTTGTAGTAGTAGAGAATTATAAAATGTTAAAGATATTAATCCAGTAGCCGATTGTATTATTGCAAAGATTTTTATTTTGTCAAGTTAGCATACTTTTTGATATTTTATGCATGTGTTGTTTATATAAGTATGCCCATAGGTATAGTGTCTTTATGACATGGGCATAATTTGTCTCAATGGATTATTTCATTAGCAACCAATTATGATTGTATTATATACCCGAGGTAATTTTTAAGGGTAAAAATATTGTATATTTATATAATATTATCACCCTTGAACATCGATATGTTATAAGCTATTTATGGTATATAATACAAATATAATTGTCTTCCCAAAGCAATTAGTAATGAAGTAATCTGCTGAAATAATTTAAGGCTATGTCGTAAAGACACTATATCTATGGGCATACTATACATTTGCAGCGTTAGGTATTGAAATAATGATAAGAAATAAAGTGACATAATTCAAATACCTAAATCATTCTACTATTATATAAAAAGTTCTGCATAAAGAATATTTATTAAATGATTTTTATTACATTTTTATTTCAAAATAATTTTTTTAATAAACTATTAATAACGTTTGAAAGATTAAAATCATTCAAAATAATTTAGAAAAAAATTGTAAATATTTGTTTTTTGATGTTATAACTTATAACCTATATTATAATTTATTATTGCATAATAATTTCATTAAATCTAAAATCTTTTATAATTTTTTTAACAATTACAAGTACTACAAAGAATAATGTTAAATTTAAATTTAGCATATAGATAAATAAAATATTCCTACAGTTAATTTAAAATAAACATGTTTTTTACAAAGGCTAATTAACAATTTATCGTCGTTACTGCCTTGGTAAATTATAAATTAATTAGGTTTATGAAAGCAGAAAATATCAATTTAACTTCAAACGAAAAATGTATATAATTCGTTTATATGTCAATCGTTATATCATTTTCCTTTCTGTATTCTCAATAGAATTAAAGAAAAACTTTTCATTAATGCGTTAGAGTGCTGAAGCATCCATCCATCCATCGAAAATACTGGATTTTATTGTGTAATTGAAATTTGAGTTTGATACGAAAGTTGACTTCTTTCAATATGAGATTCAATAAAGTTATAAAGAACAAATCAAATATTATTTAAAAACACTTGAGCATATTATGAAATAAAATATGTATTAAAAATGTTGTTGATTCTATTCAAATGACCTAAAATTGCATCAACACTAATTGATTTTTCATGTTACAGAAAAAGCGTACCGGATACTGCAGCAGAGAGAGTCCTTCGCTCAACACCGGATTGGGCGGAAAATGCAATAAATGGGGATCATTTATGGGTCCCTACTTCGGTTTCCGGTGATTTCTGCTATGTAGGAGACACTGATTGCACGGTAATAAACTAATAATTTACATGATTAAATCTGTGAATATAAAATTAACAATTTTTACGTTTTATATTTTATTGTAATGTACATTTTAAATATTACATATTTAAACACAGTGTTTGTTCTGTGATATATTAGGTATATACGAGGGTATATACATAATTCACCGTGAATTCCAAGAGATGTATTGTTAGTAGTTGGCAGCCTTCTAATTCTAATCCATCTTTACTTACGTTCGCGTAATCCCCTAAAAAGGATATTATTCAAAATAATAAATATAACTGATAAATCGTCAAACTGTCATCGTGTATCATAAATCCTATTTTAACACTACTAGCAGGGAATGGCATGACATTGATATACGTTTTTTTGTCTGTACAATTTATTATATAACACAAAACACAGAAAGTTCGTACTATTTATTGTAATATAATATTCATAAAATTTTAAAATGAAGAATTAATGGATTTTAGATATTCAAATTAATACAATATACAGTCCTCAAGTGTAGTTCAAAATGTGTTATTCCCGACTATAATTGTTATATTTATAGCAAACAGCTATTAAACCGTAAATGCATCAAACAATATTTATTATGTTTTAATGTGAATACAAAATATTATATAGGTGTAGGTAAACATGCGGCAAAAAACTCTTTCATTAGTTTACACTACTCTAGTGGAGAATTTATAATTGCTGGGTGTAACTCAATTAGAAACAACTCTGGTGTGTTTGAAAGAGTTCAGCACTCAATGACGAGAAAATTGAATGCTTGTATCCAGGCTGGACGAAGTCATTTTGAACATTTATTGTAGATTCAGCAACTTTACATGTACATTTTAATAATAAAATGTTGTAATTGTCGCGAATTTTGATTACCCTGTATTTTCGAAACAAATGGATTTTTCAGAAATCATCAAAGGACAAAATGTTCTTAGAATAAGCCAAGGAATAACCCGTGAAGTTTTTGCCGCAGGTTTACCTAATACCCTGTATAGAAAAAATTATCATTAACTTCTGAGAATTAACATACTGACTCAGAGACCAAACCGTCAAATATTTTACTGTTTTACTTTATTCAAATAACTATGCAGGTTTTCAGTACCTTTCAGAACCTATTTTATCATGGTGTAGAATCAGTTATTTTTAATAGATACGTATTTATTATTATTATTATATGTATTCAAATGTTATTACTCTTTACGGTGAATGAAACCTCCGTGTTACTCTTTAATAGTAAGTTCCATTTTATAATAAGTGTATAAATATGTTTTAAGGATTACCACTTACTTGTTAATACAGAATAAAATAGCAATGTAAAATTATAACTGATGTTTTTGATTTATCAGATTTATCAAAATGATGTTTGATTTTGATATAAATAAAGAGAAAATGAGTTTCATTTTGTCTTTTTTTTAATTCATTTTTATTCTTGTTAATTTATGTATTCATTAAAAGATGTATTATCTTAAACTGTACATTTTTTTCTTTTAATTGTTACACTGCGTTTGAGTTAGTCCGGTCTATTTCGTTTACTTGCATCAGCGCCTCAGTGCTACAACCCGATATCATTCCCGCGCGCTTCTCCATAAATTGAACCAGCAAACAGAATATCTCTCTAGCATAACCCGCACAAATCGTGATCCCAGATACTCCATCATAACATCATTACATAATATACCATAATAGTAGTCACTTAATTAACACAACCACAAGATATACTCTGATAGCAGTGTGCTTACAATCGCTCCTTACTAATTTAATGTGCCCTGCATACAACATCAATGCCCAACTAGTCTATAAGCAACTTATTTGAAATTGTATATTTATAATAGAATTATAATAAAGTTGCATGCAGTATAGTACTGAGTCTTTATAAATGTTTGGGATTGTGTAATCACTTTAAATATGCCGCCTTTTTAAAATTGTGCACCAAACTATTTACTTTGTTTTGACAGTTTAATTTCAACTTTATTTACGCATACCAAACTGAATTCACTATTTTACCCAAACTTTTATAATAATCCTGTATTATTACGTTTGTAATAAATTTTGTTGCAAAGAAATCTGTTGTCGTTGACTTTTTTTTAAGTTCAAATTCTTATTTTGAATATCTCTGGTTTGAGATCTTCGGGAACAGACGCAAGCTCGAAGATCATAAAACGTCCATCCTTGTCACGGTTTATTGTATTTGTAAAATGTTTTTCACAATTTTTTTTCTGGTGTAAGATTGCGTTTTTGAGTCACTTGTTCGAACTCCCAAAAATGTTGTAATCGTTTGTCAATTTGTAGTGTGCTGACGTGAAAGGTTGTATTATGACCGGTACCATATGTGCTGCCAGACACAATCCATCCTAATCTTGTTTTTTGTAGTATTGGCCCGTGCATGTTCTTTGTTAATGACAGCTGGCCAATGAAAAGTAGTTCCCGGAATATATTTACTCCCAATAACATGTCAATCCTTCCCAACTTGTCAAAGTTTGGATCAGCTAATGGTGTATTCTTGGGAATTGTGTATTTTGATATGTCCAATAGTATTGATAGTTGATCAGGCGTAATAGTGGATATTACAAAATTTTTATTGTTGTTGTTGTTGTTCTGTGCGATATGTTAGTCGTCGAGTTGCCAATTCCGTTGACTGGAATATTGATAGGCACATGGTTAAGACGTAACCTTTGACACAATTGTTTGGTGATGACCTTGGATTGTGATCCATTGTCTAGAAGTGTACGACAGATATGTTGTATGCCATTTTTGTCATTGATATAAACACTGGCTGTTGCAAGAATGACGTATTAGTGTCTGTCTTCTTTAATTGCAGCGTATGATGTAACTGGTGCTAGGCTTGCTGAGCGATTGTAAAGAAGGCTATTGTTCTTTTTACTGCAAGTTTTGCAGCATCTTGATTTGCATTGGTCTAACGAGTAACTCTTTCCTAGACAGTTTATGCATAATCTTAAGCTGTTTGCTTTTGCCAATTTATTCTCACAAGATAAATTGAGGAACGTGGTGCAGTTGTAAATGCCATGGTTTTGACTGCATATATAGCATTTAAAACTAGTTTGAGCTGCCAACGTATGAGTGTTTCGAGGTTTTGGTGGTCTTGAAGATGTAGGTGTGCTTCCAACACTGATGAAAAAATTCAATCGCGTCGTTTAATATTGGATTTTGTATTTTAATGTTATGTTCTTCCCATTTATCTTTGGTTAACCAATCTAATTTGGATGTTGACAGATAGAGCAGTAATGTGTCTTTGATTGGTTCGTTTATTGAATTTGATGCACGAATGTTTTTGGTGAACTTATTGACGTGATTCCTTATTGATATCTCTGAATCTTCGTCAACCCTTTTCAATTCAAACAGCCGCCGAAAAAGATTTTTGACAATAAGTTTTTGTTTTCAAAACCATCTTTTAATTGTGATCGTGCTACTGGATAATTTGCAGATGTGGTCGATATAGAAGCTATTATTTGTTGAGCTTCTCCTGTCAGACATGATCGGAGGTACATGCATTTTTGAACGTCAATGCTTCGTTTGTGTCCACCAATGAATTGAACACATCAATAAATGAAATCCATTCTTCAACTGCGCTATTGAATTTGGGTAGTGAGATTGTTGGCAATTTTAAGGATGTTTTGACCGATGAATGACTTGTGGCTATATTTGCTGATTTGCGTGCTAATGCGTTTGAAAATGCAGTAGCCATTGAACGATATGACTTCTCAAAGTTTGCCATCTCCTGGCATTGGTATTCATCGAGATTGACTAACTCTTCTGTTTTGATATTGGCTTGAACTGCTTCAAATTTGATTGCTGTGATTTTCAGCTTGTCAACTTGCAACTGAATTTCGTTTGGACAGGTTGTTTCGTCTATTAAAGAAGCAAATTGTTGAAATCGAGTGAATGTTCGTTTTAGATCTCCACCTTTGAGTTTTTACTCTTTTAATGTCATCTTGAAGTTTTATTTTGAAAGACGAACGTCACGGTTCAAAGAACCATAAAATGATGCAGAGAAATCTGTTGTCGTCGACTTCTTATTTAAGTTCAATTTCTTATTTTGAATATCTCTGGTTTGAGATCTTCGGAAACAGACGCAAGCTCACAGATGTCGTAATTATCTGAGATACCATGCAAATGCACCCTTGTGAATAAACTGAAATAATATTGTCTTGGATGTTTTATTTGTAATATTCTATATTTAATGTCACTGACGTAAGATTGATTCATACAATCCTGATCCAAATGACTAACTTAAACTTATAATTATATTCTATATATAATATTGTGAATAGAAAAATACACTCAACAAATTTATTACTAAATCAAAATGAATTAATATTTACATTTATTAGTATGCCGCTTTGAAATCTATTTTTTTTTGCGTTTTACAGATTGGAATCTTATTTACACATAATAATAAACTTGTGTATGATTTTTTTTTGCAAAAGTTTAAATGATATTTTTATTAAGATTAGAGTATATTACGTGAAAAATTTCTCCGTCAAAACTACTTCTTTTTGCCCCTTGGTCTAACCTGCACGTAAATCATTTTACCCGAAAAATACTTTACATGCCGCTATCCACTACCTTTGCATTCGGCTAGGACGTATCGGGTTGAACTCTTTGTTCAATTATATCCGTGCTCTAGTGTCTCCACTCCAGTTTGCAACTAGCAACACTGCCTTTTATATATTTAAGTATACAGTAGAACTCGAGCGCAGAAGAATTTCTAATTGGAGTATCGAATTATTAATTTATTTTTGAATATTATATAATAAATAAATATTTAATTATAAATTAATAAAAAATGTATTTTAGTTCGTTTTTGGTGTTATATTCTTTTTCATGATTTTTGATTAATTAGTTTTGAGAATAATGATATACAATTAATTCGCTTACAATTGTTGTTTTAATAGGTAACGTTTTGGACACAATAGCTTAAACCAATTATATGCTAATTAATCGAATATCATTATCCTAGCTATATATTTTGTTATATAAATAATAAAACAAAAGACTAGTAATAATAATAATATTTATTATCCATGGACAGCATATACATACATACATACATATACACAAATATTGGACTAGTCAATATACATTACAATAATAAACTATAAAACATCTGACAAAGAATAATACAGTTTATCTAACAGAAACACTTTTAATAACAATTTAAATTGTTTAAAATTTGGTGTATTTTTAATTTCGATTGGTAGGTTATTAAATAATTTTGGTCCAAGTACATCTGGTGAAATATATTTTACATTAAGGCGAGCGTAATTTACATATATATATATATATATATATATATATATATATATATATATATATATATATATATCCGTATTTTGCCTTGTTGGATATGAGTGAATCATATTTGCTGTTTTAAAATTATTCTTGTTTTTGAAAGTAAAAACACATAGTTCATAAATAATTGAACATAGTAGAGGTAATATTTTAAATTGCTTAAACAATGGTTTACATGAAGTATGTTTTGTAACACTAGCTATGCATCTTATAATGCGTTTTTGTGCAAAAAAAATTGATTGTGCATGTTTAGAAGGTCCCCAAAAACATAAACCATACGCAATTCTAGATTGTGCATTAGAATAGTAGACGGTTATCGGTTGTGAAATAGTTAAAATAGTCTTTAGACTTCTTATTTGGTATTATTTAATGACGTGTGTAATTACAATGAATATGCCAATCAAGAGTATCATCGATATTAATGCCCAGACATTTGGTATAATTACTTACAACTATAGGATTTTTATTCAATTTTAAAATTTAGATGTAAATTGGTTTTACATTGTTTTGTATGAAACCTTATTCTTGAAGTTTTAGTAGGATTTACATAAAGTTTGTTGTAGTGAAACCAGTCACTAAACAATTTAAGCAGTTCATTATATTTCTGTTCTAATATAGAATTTGAAAGATCACTAACAATAGTAGATGTATCGTCAGCATACATAAAGATTTTATTAGGTAAAAATGTAGCTAAGTCATTGATAAAGATTATAAATAAGATGGGTCAAAGAATTTATCCTTGTGGTACCCCCAAGTTTAGAGTAACTTTCTTAGAAGTGAAAGTCTTACCTGTACATTGATCATAATTATTTAATTTAACAAACTGTTGCCGGTCTTGAAGGTAAGAGACAAACCAGTCGTAAGCAACGCCTTGTATGCCGTAATTGTAAAGTTTATTTAAAAGCATAGTATTATCAACACAGTCAAATGCGCAGCTTAAATCTAAAAATATTCCAACAGAATATGTGCCGGAATCAAGGGCATTTGTAATAGATTCATAAAATGATTGAAATGCAGACATTGTAGAAAAGTTCTTACGGAAACCATGCTGACTGGCAGATATTATATTAAATTTGTCTAAAAAAAATTTAAGACGGTTTTGCATACAAGACTCAAAAACTTTAAAAAAGCAAGAGACAAGAGCTATTTGTCTATAGATTTTTTGAAGTAGTGGGTTACCTTTTTTGAGTATTGGAACATTGGCAAAGGTTTTTAATTTTTGCGAAAATTGTCCAACCTCGAAAGAACGGTTTATTAAATATGTAAGCGGTTTAGAAACATGTCGGGATACTTGTTTTAACAGAAAATCTGGAATTCCGTCTGGACCTGCCAAACGCTTATTTTTAAGTTAGAAATGATTGACATTTCGTTTTTGTCATATGGATGCAAAAAAATACTATTTTCTATAAATAAATAATCCCTTATTTGATTATTACTTACTGGAATACTATTTATAATTCGTATGGGTTCTTCTCTAAAGTAATCATTTACCAAATTACTCACTTTTTTAGGGTTTGTAATAACTCTTGAATTCGAAGTTATAGAAATGTTTTTATGGTTATTTTTTTTTTATTGGAAAGTTTATTAATAACATTCCACGACGATTTCGAAATGTTGTCAAGATGATAGGAATGTCTACTTTAAATAAAAAATCTAAAGTACATTCTAGTTGCGTTAAAAATGAAAAAAAAACCCGAAGGAGGCCTATAACATGTGACAATATGTACACTTAAGTTTTTATTTACAATCCATACTAAACCACACAACTCAATAATATGATCAATACAGTAAGAATTCAGTTCTAAAATTTTGCAATTCAAATCGTTTTTTAACCAGATACCAACGCATCCACCTTTGCCACTTCTACTCTACATAGATCCTAACTTAAATGAATTTATATTTAATGTTAACAGAGATAACTCATCTGTCGATGTCTCTGTAAGACAGATAAATTTAATAGATAGATTATTACAATCTATTATAATTTGATTAATTTTGTCACTATTAATTGATCTTACATTTAATAAAAACATATCAAACTTATTGTCAGCTTCTATATTATTAGCTGCTGTTGTAGTTTCTCCCAAAAATTTAAATTATTCTTATTAAAATAAAATCGATTTACAAATGTATTTTTTGGCCAGAAAGACGAATTTATAACAATATCTAAATGCTAATTGATACCGATTAATGCAAACATTTTAGTATTAAATTGCAACTAGATGGCAATACTAGTCTTTCGTTTCATTATTGATGTTATCAATTGTGTTCATAAAGACAGAAATATTTATTCAAAATTATCTTTGCTATCATGCGATGCCGTGGTCGTACAAGGCATACTGACGAGGTTTGTAGAACCAAAACAATTGCTTGACCCTTGGCCGCTGTGATTCGATTGACTTATTTTGAATAAATTATTCATATACAGGGTGTTTCAAAACATGTGTCGGAAAATAAAGGGTGAGATTGGCTAATTATAAGAAAAAAAAATCCCATTAACATGGTTCCGCAAACGCATCGTTTTCAAGATACAAGGCCTAATTTTTTTTTTTTAATTATATATCTCAGGAATCGTTTGAGATATAAAACTCAACTTTTGTACACATCTTAGCATTAATATTAGCTACTTTTTAAGCGCTTAATCAATTTTTATCATGTGCCATTGACGGAGATTTTAGAGTTGCGTGAGGTTTTTATAGCTCTAATTTCTATGACACTAAGGAAATTAGCATTTTGAAAGCACATCGACTTTGCAGAGGCGTTCTATTACCAATAAACAGTCCGATCACAAAATATCAGCCTTTCCTAAACTCTTGCACTTTTTTGTTACCAGCTCCCGGACTAATAAAAGAGCTGCATTAAATGGGAGACCTCGCCTGCTACCTCCGCAAATTGAAGAAGATGTTCTTCAAGAAATCGAAGACGATTCATCAACTAGCACTAGAAGAATAGCTTTAAACCTAAACCTTAGTTACGTTACAGTGTGGAGAATAATAAAAAGCCAGTTGTTATATCCTTATCACATACAGCAAGTACAAGCCTCTTTTACCAGCGGGTTTTTTGCAAAGATTGGTTATGTGTCAATGGTTTCAAAAAAGAATTGCGCAAAATCCTTGATTTTTAAAACAAGTTTTATTGACGGATGAAGCAAATTTTTCTTGCGATGCGATTATAAACTTCTATAATGATAATGTATGGGCCGACACATGCCATAATGGAAGGCCATCATCAGCAAACATTTTCCGTTAATGTTTGGGCAGGTGTTGTAGGAGACCATTTAATAGGTTAATATTTTTTGCCGTTTATGCTAAATGGTCAATCATATTGTAATTTTTTTGAAGAAGAGCTTCCAAGATTTTTAGAGGACGTTTCGGTTCAATTAAGAAATTTCAATTGTTAAATGAACAGTATAGGGACCGTTGGATAGGTCGAGGAGGCCCACAGACTTGGTCTCTTTGGTCTCCAGATCTAAATGTTTTGGATTTTTTTTGTGTGGGGTCACTTAAAAAGTTTAGTTTACAATACATCAGTTAATACTGATAAAGAACTAAGAAATCGCATTATTGCATCCTGCAATACAATACAAAACACTCCAGGCATTTTTAAATGGTCAGTCACTAAGACGTAGGTTGTGAGATTGCGTTACCGTAGGAGGAGGTCATTTACAACATTTTTTTCAAAAACGGTGCGTTTGCGGAACCATGTTAATAGAAACTTTTTTTCTTATAATTAGCCAAGAAATCCCACTCTTTATTTTTCGACAAATATTTTGAAACACCCTGTATTTTTTTCTATCTGTCAATACGTGCTAAAAATATATATTGATTGTCTAATTGTAATTATGAGTTAGATATTATAATTATTATTTTTATTGAAAATTTATCAAAAAAAATAATTATTCTTTAACATTTCTCCTGCTTGTTATATAAATACGATTTTGCAAAAAGAAAATTTTATAAATAAAAAAAAATTTGTTAAGCGTCAAAATTATGAAATATGTTCATGGGTGTTATAAATGCTATAATAAAAAGTTTTTTTTTCCAAATTAAATGTCCTGAGATTTTTTTTATTTATTTTACTTAAATAATGATGTAGGCTAAATAACAACTAGCAAATTCAACAAAAAACCCTTTTACTTTTGAAAAATGTTTATTAAGCCAATTTGTAACAATCAAAGCACTATGTGCTGGGCTGCCATTCTGCTGGAATATCATATTTCTTCTAAGTTTCAAATTTTCTGCATCCAATTAAGACCAAAAATATTCACTAAAAATTTTAAAATAATAATTTAATTAATTTAAATACTAGAGTGTGATTTTTTTTGCCTAAAAGCGACAATTTTGACTAGAAGGTATCCCATTTGTTGTGAACGTAAATTCGTCACTGAATATGATATGATGGTGAAAATTCACTCATTAATAAAGATAATTCTAGTCGGTATAAATCATTGCTTACTTTTTACTTATTTGTATATAGAATATTACATACGTGACTTTTAGATATAGCACTCAGCTGATTCGCTCTTGTTCTCAAAGGAATCGGTGATTATTGTTAACTGTTTCTAACACTAAAATTGTTGCAGGATCATTTTTATCATAATAAAAAAAATGAAACTAGTTATTTATACATTTTTTCTATTTTGTTTCTTATATTTATTAAAATCAAAATAAAAACTTTCAAAAATATAATGAATATATGCAAAAAATGCATATAATCTAGATATTTTTATTAAAAATTACTTTGCTTTCCGTTTTGCAGTTCTACTTCTTCTACGAGTCGACAACGTTAATTTACGATTTCCATTATTATCGTTTATATTTACTGTTCCAACAAAATATAAACATATTGTCAAAAATCTGATATGATATATAATAATATATTGTATATTGAATTGAAAAGACAAATGTTGATAGCATGCGATTATTTTGTTTTCTGTTAGTAGATGTAAAGTCGAATAAAACCATTGGCGACCGATACGAGTGCTTCGATATTGCAACAATAAATATGAAATATAATGTTACGTACAGTGTTCTTATATCGCACTGAATCAAAATTATGATAAGAATAAAAGAGGTTTAAAATCTCGTGTTATTAACTGATTGATACTCTTATTTTAAAAAAATACAGTTGATTAGGCATTAGTCTTACATTGTTTGTAACATATTAAAAAAAATATCTTTTATTAAAAATCTGAGCAGCCTTAATGACGCTATACAATTGAGTTTTTTTGTTTGTCATTAACAAATTAGGTGCATTTACATGAAACTTGCATCGACGTTTACAAGCATCCGGATGCACGCTGAGAACAATTAATTGAACTGCAACTAAACCTGTTTAACATCCGCCGGAAAAAATCTTTTGGGAGTTTTCTATTTTTGTATTGTGTTAATTTCTATATTACTTTAAGCAAATTGTTAAAGCTAAACATTATTATATATTTATATACAGTTTTTCCATAAAAGGTTTTATTTTGATATTTAAAAAAAAACGGGTATTTTTTAAGAGAAATCAATAAATGTTTATTTCATTGTAAAGAGGAAGGTATGCCATTAACATTTGAAAACGTTATCAGTCAAATGGCCGCCACGGTTACGATTGCAGTACTACATTCTTTTCATGAAATTTTCCATGACCAATTCGCACATTTGCGGCTGTATGTCCTTGATAACTTCACGAATTTCATCTTTAAGGTCTTGAATCGATTGTGGAGCGTTGGCATAGACCTTATCTTTTACATGGCTCCTAAGAAAAAAGTCTAAAGGTGTTGAATCACAAGATCAATTGATCAATTGGAAACTTTCTTGCAAAATTGCAATTGTTTCGTTGCTTGTGTGGCACGTAGCGCCGCACAGTGGGGTCAGTTACCCTAAAAGCTGGTATTAATTCAAAAATTAAAGTGCAATAAACATATTTGTCTTTATGGCCTAGTGTAGCCAACACTTGGGACTGTAAAAATGTGCGTGTGTCAGAATCGATAACGCTTTTCTTGGCCTTTGTTGCAGTTGAGAAAAATAGGTTTTAAAGATTGCGTTTAGCGTTGTATTCAAAACAATTTATCGAGTGAATTTTGTGTTTTTTTTTTTTCTTAAATCTAAATTTAATTTTTTTGTCTTGGAGCTGTCAACCTCAGATATGTGTTATATTTTCAGTAATTTTTGTTTTGTGAAAAAGTAGGAACACTTAAATAAAAACGTTTAGAAGTTATCATTGTATATCGTTCTGCAAAATAGTGTGTTTGCAGAGATAGGTAAACTTTTAGTAGTGTATCGAGCTAGATCGAGCACTTTTGTTTACATGGTTAAAATGTGTAGTCATAGTAGAATTAGGGTACATTTTAAAATTTTGCGATTTTTTGCAATTTTAGTTTTAACACTTAAAAGCATACCGGCCGCTGCCTTGATTTGTAGTATTTTAACAAAAACGACAACTTTGGCGTCATTGCTGTTTCTACATAATATTAGATAATTGATTTATTTTTTTACCAGTACATTTAAAAAGGATCAAACTATAATATGTCGGAGTATTTTTTGTCAAATTAAATTTGCAAATAGCAACAAAATGCATTCAAAAGTACATAAAAACGTATTTATTTCCTTATTTAATTACTTTTTCGGCTATTTCCTAACTATTATTTGACTAAAATACTTCGACACATCACTGTTTGATCCTTTCTGAATGTATTAGTGAAAAAATAAATTGATTATCTAATAATATGCAGAAACAGCAATGACGCCAAAGTTGCCGTTTTTGTTAAAATACTATAAATCAAGGTTGCGGTCGGAATCGTCTTAACTATATGGCTGTCTTTTTTGGTTTTAGCATATTTTACAAATGATTATCTTTCTTGGTTTCAACGACTTCTTGTAATAAGTTCATAACTTAGAAAGAATTTAGTTTTATAAGTTTCAGATTTTTTGCTAAAAAAATGGTTGCTTTGCCCCACTGTGCGCCGTCTTGCTGAACATAAACGTCGTCCACATCAATATCTTCCAATTCCGGCCATAAAACATCATTAATCATAGCTCGGTAGCGCCATCCATTCACCGTAACAGTTGCACTAGCCTCATTTTCAAAAAGTAAGGTCCAATCACCGCCAACCCAAAAACCGCACCAAACAATGACACGTTGAGGATGCAAAGACAATTATTCTTGGATTTTCTGAGCCCCAAATGCGACAATTCTGCTTATTAACGTAGCCTCCGAGGTGAAAATTGGCTTCATTACTGAAAATGATTTTTCAATAAAATTCCGGATCATTTTGATGCATTTGAAGGTCCCAATCAGCGAATATACGACGTTTATGGTGAACGAACGGCTTGAGTTCTTGTGTTAACAAAACTTTAAAAGCATTAAGACTTAAGTCTTTATGCAAAATACGGTGTGATGTCGTTTGTGGAATGTCTAATTCTAAAGATCGACGAGATATCGACAAACCTGGGTTTTCTTTAACACTATGTATAATATTATTCTCATGTGTACTTGAGCGATGCACACGGTTTCAATTCTTCACATCACAAACTTGTCCCAACAGCTCAAATTTTTTAACCAGGTTTACTATTGCCGGCCGAGAAGGTGCTTTACGACAACCAAAAAGTGCTTAGTTTTGCGAACTGTGACTGAAAAATGTTCACCATTTTTGTTGTAAATTTTAATAATTTCAATGCATTGTTGAAGCGTGTATCGTTCCATTTTTAATAATGGCGTAGTTTTTACTTGTAAAATGTCAAAAGATAATAGTTTCAAAATTGACAGCTGCCCAAATAGCCTGCTATTTAAAATGAAACTTTTTATTGATGTATAAGATTACAAATAATCAAACGAAAGACTGGTTTGCCATCTAGTTGCAATTTTTAATACTAAAATGTCCGCATTAATCGGTATCATTTTTGCATTTATGCAATTGGCAGTCATTTCGCGGCTATAACGATTTTGATACCGATTAATGCGGACATTTTAGTATTAAAAATTGCAACTAGATGGCAAACCAGTCTTTCGTTTGATTATTTATAATATCAATTGTGTTCATAAGCACAGAAATATTTATTCAAAATTGTCTTCGCTATCATGCGATGCCGTGGTCGTACAAGGCATACTGACGAGGTTTGTAGAACCGAAACAATTGTCTATGCTTGACCCTTGGCCGCTGTGATTCGATTGACTGATTTTGAATAAATTATTAATTCATTTGTATAAGATTACAACACATTGCACCATACAAATGCACAAGCATCAGACACCACCAACAATTAAGGCGACTCGCTAGTTGCTCGGTTCTGCCCGGAGATCCGGATCCTTTCCTTCCAGTCTCACTGCCTATGTATTTCAAACAGGTAATTTCCCGTTCCTGCTTATGTCAAATTCAGTCGTACCAGTATTTATGGCATCGGGTCCGCTAACACGGCCAGACTGTATTATGTTCTCGAAATGTCTTTTCAAATTCTTCCATGTTTTTGTTTTCTATTCAATCACAACTACGTTTATGCCCGTTTGCACCGTTCTGTTGCTTATCTTACTCTTTCGTAGGTTACACTTAAGTTTAAGGTTCACCTTATCTTAAATTGGTTTGCACATATAAACAAGTTTGCTTTTTTAGCTACGACGTGGTTTCAGGAAAAACAACAATTGTTTTCGATTAGATAGTATATGTGCCTAACTTCAGTCTTATTTATAGTTTCCATTATTATCGGCATTGTATTATGAAACAGAATTAAATATTAAAAAAAGAGACGCCGAAAGCTTTAAAAAATAATAATATGTAATATAAAAAATTAAGAAAATGTTTTGAATAAACTTAATTTGAATGTAGATTATTGACTTCAATATTTGTTTTGATATTACAAGTTTTCAATATAATTGTTTAAAATTTCAATTTGACAAGGATTTCAATAATAATATTCAATTAATTCTAATGCAACCAGATCTACATTATTATAAAAATCAAGCCTAAAAACTATCTTTTGCATTTGTTAAACTGACATTTCATAATAGATTATTAATTCATTTCATAATAGATTATGTTTATGTGCAACTTAAGCATTACAATTCTGAGGTTTAACTTGGGTAATACATAAGTATCACTTTGTGTGCCGTGCAAACCGTTTAAAACTTTAAGGTCCACTTAAGTGGAACTCAATAAATAAGCCGAGATAAGTAGAAGCGGTGCAAACGGGCATTAGTCATAAACATTGATTTTAATAAATTATCCATAAAATCATATTCAGAAAGCTAATGTTTTATTATCAGAAAATGTACTCGGAGGCTACACAAGAGTTTGTTACTTCTCCCGTTTTTTGAAATTCCCCTAAAAAAAGTCGAAAAATTAGTAAAACTACGGAAAATATATTTTACCTTAGAGCAAGCGAATCCAGTTTTTTTTAGTTTTGCAATCAAAAGTACTGTTTCAGGAGATATTTAAATTCAAAGTCTCCAGGTGTAGCGGAATCAAAAATATCAAAGTTTCAATAAACTAATAATTCTCCCATTTTTTGCGGGAAATTTTGGAAAACAAGGGCGGGATCGTGTTCTACAAAAAAAATTCTATAAGATACACTTTTTTGAATATGATTATTGACTATTTTATGTTTATTTACAGCGCAAAAACTGAAAAGAAACAAAATATTTAAAACAAATTAAAATGGCCGCCATTCACACTGTATTTTGCACCTAAAGATCTAAAATTTTAGGAATCACATATTTTGGTACCTCAAAATGTACAAAATTTCTCTGAATTATTATTGTGGAATTACCCTGTACTGTACTACGTTTTTACTAGTTATTGCATCATATTTGAGATCGCAATCTCTACAAAGAAAAAGCTCAGCTTAACTGGCACATTCTCAGACTCAATTGTAACTATTGTTTTGCCATATGTTGTTACAAATCCGGCACCTATGACCCTTAAGTTAGCGATGTGAGGCTCGATGTGACAAACAATTAATAAAGCAGTACGTTCAGGCATAAGTGAGCAATCGGCCCCTGTATAAATTAGACAGTTTATCATTATTAAAGTTAAATTATCGCACACATTTTGTTTTAAGCAAATATTTACATTTGTTTTCTTATTGGCCCGTTCTTTTGTCCAGCAAGATTCAACATTATGACCAATTTTATCACAATACCCGCATGGGTTTTAATTTTCTGGCTGCAGCTTATAATCGATATTTCGACCCTTTTCCGGTAAATTCTTAGAATAACGTTTTGAACATTGTGATTGCAAATGATTAGTCTTTCCGCTTTTTTAATTTAAAATTACTTGAATGAGAGCAATCAGGTTTAATTGAATTTAATGGTCTTTTACGCGAGTTTTTAGTATAACCTGATAATACTAACAATTCACTGGTTGTTTTCATGCTGCTATTCAATGATCCCATTCCGTCATCTCATGAATCTCCCTTATTATTATATCAATCAGCACTTATTCGGAGAATTTATTTTTTGTGTGATTTTAAGTAACAATTTAGCCCTTGCATACTCGCAGTAGGAATTGTATAAATCACTTGATAGTAAAACAGCCGCTTTTAATTTTTCTGCCAAATTACGATCTGGCGGAAATAAATCTACAATACCTGCTCGGAATGTTTCCAAGTCACGTTGCAGGGTTCCTAATTCTCAAACCAGGTATGCGGCGCTCTTTAATTGCTTTGCCGGCCATTCCATCGAAATTCGTGTCCTAATTGTTCGATTTCATGGCACCAGTCAGCCGCCCCATAATCTGATTTTACAGGATAGAATATTGGTAAAGCGACATCATCATGTCTCTGCATCGTGTCGTATCCAATGAATCCGTAAGCTTTTGCATAAATTGCAATATTACTTCTTGCGTTTCCGTAGCACTATTTGAGGGTGAATCACACTTCTGATATTAGATTAAATATAAATTTAATTTATTATATTCACTGAAATTTAATTAAAAGTATAACATATTACAACATATTGCACCATCCAAATGCTCAAGCATAAGACATCACTAAAGCTAGGATTTATATGCGTTTTGATTTTTACCAATATTGTATGCATATCAATTTTGAATGTATATCTCCACGAATTATAAGAAAGTGAAGCAAATGGCACCTTCTTATTTTGGCTTATTTTGCCTTTTTTTAGTTTTATGCAATTTTCGATTTCATAAAAATTAAAGAATTATAAAATATTAAAATAAAAAATAATGTATATATGCAAACGTTTTAAAATAGTCATGGTTCTGTATGACTCATGCTCCTCACTCGAGCATGAGATCGCTCATGCTCGAGTTTTTTGACAGGTGAAGGTTCTTTTTAATAAAAAAATTGAAAAAACATTTTATTATTAATTCTTTTAAAAATAAATTATGTTAATTATTATTATTGTCAAACTATTATTATTATTTATTGAATTTTACTTTTGTTTCTTTTGTTGTGTTTATTATTATTATATTAAAAGTTATTATTTTTTAATGCGTTTTATATCAGAAATAATTGTTTTTATGCTTATTTTTATGCTTATTTTGATGATTTTTAATGCTTATTCATGCGCTTATTTTGCAGTTTTTTACGCATATAAGTCCTAGCTCTAGACATCACCAACAATCAAGGCGACTTGCTCGATTCTGCACGGTGTTCTGGAATAATCTAGATCCCTTCCCTCCAGTCCCACTCTTGACTGCTTATGGATCTCAAACGGGTAATTCCCCGTTTCTGCCTATGTCGAATTCAGTCGTACCAACATTGATGTCATCGGGTTTGCTAACATATATATATACAGGGTTTTCAAAAAAGAATGTAAAATATTTAAGGGGGTGGTAGTACGAACCATAACATACTAATACTTTTTTATGAAAAGATATAACCTCTATGTTTATAATATATGTATCAAACTTCAAAGGGTTTAAAAAAAAGGAATGCGGGAAAAACAAAAAATTAATTTATTTATAAACCAACTAAATATTAATATATTAAATACTTAAAAAAGTTATTAATATGACGAAACTGGTTGTAATAATAATAATAATATAATAATTAATAAAAATCAAAATCAAATCATAATTTAAAAATAATGAATTTAATAAACATTGGTTGTCATAGCAACGGTTTAGGAGATATGAAACATTATTTATTTTAATTATTCTTTTCCCTTTCATTTTTTATTTTGCAAAACTTGCATTTTATTATCATAGTTGTCTGATGTTTTGTCAAATAAGCATTCAGTATTTGACAGTTGTTGTTAGTGCAAAAGTTTTCATTGCTGTAGCTGATTACTTTAATGCAGAACTAGCTGACATGCATTTTATGTATGGTCGCACAAATGGGATTGCCACCAAAGCGAGACGTCTTTATGTAGAAGCTTATCCAAATTGCCAAGTTCTTTCACATCGTATTTTTGGAAGAATTCACCAGAGATTGAGAGATACCGGTTCACTTGAAAAAACAGTGTTATCTTTCCGGCAGACTAAGGTTGGTATCTACTCCTAGAGCAGAACAAGAAATTATAGCACGGATAGAGTATAATCCAGGGACGAGTGTGCGGAGAATATCAGCCGAGGTAGGAATTGGTGCTACTCTTGTTCAGAGAACGCTCCACGAATAGCTGCTTTATCCATACCACGTACAACGAGTACAGGCCTTAAATTTAACTGATCATCAGGCACGTTTGGTTTTTTGTTGCTGGTTTCTACGCAAGGATGCTGAAAACCCGCTGTTTCTTGCCAAAATTCTTTTTACGGATAAAGCCGGGTTCAAACAAAATGGAATTTTTAATTTTCATAATGCACATCGTTGGGCCGACGAAAATCCCCATGCTGTAATTGAATGTGGATATCAGACACGTTTTTTATTAAACATTTGGATGGATATTGTAGGCGACAGGTTTCTAGGTCCTGTTGTTTTAACAAACCGATTAACAGGCGCTGCTTACCTCAACTTTTTGCAGAACTCAGTGTATGATCTTTTGGATGACATTCCTTTAGCCCACAGTTAATAAATGTGGTTCCAGCATGATGGTGCTTCAGCTCATTTTTTGATTGCCGTTAGAGAGCATTTAGACCAAATTTTTCTTTATAGGTGGGTAGGAAGACGCGGACTAATTTTATGGCCAGCAAAATTGCCTGATTTAAACCTTTCTGATTATTTTTTTTTGGGGATGTTTGAAATTAATGTTTGCTAGTCGGCAGTACGGCAGAGAGGGCATGTACAAACGCTAATGAAAGTTAATCAACGGCCGCTCCGGCCATGACTTGGATGGATGACCCACAAAATGATGCTGAGCGTAGCGTTCTTCCCAATATGAGTCCGTGCCAAGAAATTTGAGCTAATGAGGGGGTTTTAGAAAGAATACGATTGTCCTTTAGACAAAGATGTTGTACCTGTTTGGAAATAGAGGATGGGCACTTCGAACATCTTTTATAACTCGGTTCTTTGTAAAAATATTTAAAAATAAATAATGTTCTACCTCCAAAACCGTTGCTATGACAACCCATGTTTATTACGATTTTTTTGTTTGTTGTGGTTTGTTTGTGCTACTACCCTCTTAAATATTTTACTTTTAACATCCTGTATATAAAACGCAGCGACTATACGGAAACATTTGCCGAGTAAATTTTTCTTTGTGCAGGCAAGCGCTTTGGTCTAGTAGTATTTCTCACAGTACCTTTTGCGGTTGGTTTACGTCATCAAGATTTTTGAGAACGGCTTGACGTCCTTGATTTTTAAGTTCATATGTAATAATTTACTTATTTAAAATAACGTTGAGGGCCACCACACAATCAGTAAATATAGTCTTACTAGCCCATTTTTTTAAATTTTTGTTTTTTAAGACGTTTAAGTATTATATTGATTATTTTACTTAGAAAATTTTTACCTTAACAAAACACACTCACTCCAAGCTTTGCAAAATATTTTTCTTGCTTTAATCAACCAGGATAACGGAAAAATCTTCTACATTAATTTATTTAATTTTTAACAAAATCAATAGATATATCTCAAGTTTTAAAAAATTATTTTTTTTGTAAAATCCGTTTCTAATTTTAATACTTGTAGTAATGTTCTTTCAAATTATTACAAATCTAACAAATTATTTTTTGTTTTGCCTTGTCAAATCTCTAGTAGAAGGTTCAGACGGTATTAGCATTAATCTAATTAAACTAGCCAATCCATATATTATTCCATACATTACACATATTGTTAGAAGCATTTCATCATAATCCCATTTTAAAAAAAATCAATCCTACAACTTGTAAAGATTGGGGTTCTATAAGCTTGCTACCTGTGATATCAAAAATTTTAGAAAAAGTTGTTGATAAACAATTGCGAAATTATTTGTTACAAAATAATATCTTAACTGCATTAACTACTATTGTAGATGATATTGTAAGTAATATTGACGTAATTAGTTTTATTAGATTTTAGTAAGGCATTTGATACACTTAATCACAAAATTTTATTGTAAATTTTAAGTTACATTGGTCTTAAAAAATACAATTAGTCAAGAACAGTCAAGATTGACGAAACATTCTTATATCCTTTAGAATAACAAAGTGAGGTTCCGCAAGGGTTAATATTAGGGCCGCTACTTTGTAGTATGTACGCCAGTAATTTAAAGAATTCAATCTGACACTGCCAATATCACTTATACGCTGACGATACCTAACTATACTATTCTTTTAATATGCGAAATAGTATTAAAGCTTGTAATAAAATTTATAGTGAACTATAGTTGATAATGTAGAAAAACACAACTTAATTATCAACAGCTCTAAAACCAAACTCTTGCTTTTTGGACCAAAAACAACAAATAATTAAATTTTTGCAACTAAATCCTTTAATCAAAATCAAAGATGAAATAATACAATTTAAAGATAATGCAAAAAATCTTGGTCTATCTAGTATTAGACGTAAATCTTTGTTTTAATTTGCATATTAATAAATGCATTAAAAAGTATATATTCAAGTAGACACTTTTTAAACAGCAAAATAAATACTAGACTTTTCGAACCATAGATTTTCTCACAAACTTATACAAATTAATTGGTTAAATATGTTAAATATGAATGAACGTCGCATACTATACGCTGCATGTTTTTACCATAAATTCATTTGTACTCAAAAATCAGCATACTGTATAATAAGATTACATATCGAACAGACGTTTATAATGTAAATATTTGATTTAAAGGCAAAACAGTTTCAGATATAGAATTTCTCATATTTCTAACAATATTTTAGACACTTTTAAAAATTTGACCGCGAATCAGTTTAGATTTAAATATAGATTTTTTTTTAAGTAATAAAGTGTAATGTAACTTCCATAACAAAAAAAAAAAATGTTTGGTATTAGCATTTAAATGATATATTAAATAAAAAGTGTTGTAATGTTACTCTAGAATAGTTCATTATTATTTGTTATATAAATATAAGCGTGTGTGAGTATTTATATATGTGTGTGCGATGGTTTGTGCGTAGTTTTTATTTTTTAAATAATTTTTCAAGGTATAAGTGCTCGAGCAGTTAATACTATACATATGCATAGTAGATCTGAACTTCGCCATAAAGACTGGTTACACAGTGCAAGCTAGCATCTGAGCTGGCCTAGTCAGTTACTGCAGTGCAGCTACACGCACCGTGTGATTTCATCGATACGATAATGGCCATAGTTTATGTATTATGTTACTTTAAGAAAATAAAGTCAGTTTATTATTATTACACAACTGGATTTAGAATAACATAAAAATTTAAAAAAAAATTAAAAAATACATGTTGCTATTTAAAAAACTAAAGTTGGTTGTCACTGCAAGTATACTAAAATTAAAAACATACATATGTGTATGTGCCTTTATAGTACTCAAAAAAACATTCAAAATGGTTTTTGAATCATTCAAATCGTTCAGAAAATAACGGAGCATAGATAATCAGGCCTATTCTGTAACTTTTCTAGTTAATTGTTCAGTAACAACATCGTTATGGTGAAACTCGTAACTATTTTCCTAACAATAATGTTCAGTATTCCTATTCACTAAGAACAACATCGTTAATTATTTCCGTAACAATTTATCTTTATATAAACTACATGAAGCTAGCATTCGATCACTTCTTTGCAAGCGTGCGATTGGTGCGTGCATGTATCTGTATTAATATATATATATAAGCTTGTTTCCCACTTGAAATATATAAAATATATTATAATAATTCTTATTTTGAACATTTATAGAAGTAAATTGTTAGGTTAAGAATATCTTTACGGCCTAACAACCACAGTGAGCGTGATTGTTAACTTAAAGACTATCCATAACCACAAATCTTTAATTTGACAATCAAAATATTTAGCGGGCGCGTTAATAGGCATGATTCATGCCTATTCGGTAAACAAATCTTTAAGAGTTAAAGATGTATGAAGTTGTTAACTCAAGGACAATTGTTAAGTTAACAACATCAAAAAGAATCCGTATTCAGTAACGCGTCCGCTAAATATTTTAGCTTTTAGCTTCCATAAAATAACTACACAACATGCATGTCGAAACACAACGAGAAAAAAATGGATGTGCGCAGTGTTGCTAGCGGAAGCTTTTTGTTTGAATTAAATGGCGCTTTGTAAACGTAATAGATTTAACAAAAGCGAACTAGATTTCAATTTTAGGATGGGGGAAAGGTAATTTCATTTTTTATTTAATTGTGTGTCATTTTGCTTTCGAGAGCGTAACATACTATGTTAAAAATTAATGTATTTTTGATAATCCTTTTCACGTACATATATAATTTTATAATGTGTAAATAAAATCAAATATATATATATCTATCAGATATTATAATTTGCAATTTTTATTTTTATTGGCTCTAGTTTTTTAGCGTTTACATAAACTAAGGTTAGTGTAAATAAATTAAAGTTGTGTGTAAACAATGCCGTATTAAGCATATTATTATATGCTCAATACGGCATTGTTTACCTTTGTGATTTTGGGCAAATTGAGACCTTGTAAATTGTTATGGACTACGTGTATCTCGTCGTTTAATTTCTATTGAAATTTAATCCGCTTAATATTCGGTGACGGAAACGCTCGAAATTTAACTATCATTTTAATTTCCTTTCATTAAAAAAAAAAAAGACAGAAATATATTATAACCAGTGAAGTGCTGATTTGAGTTACAATTCAGCCGATTTTTTGAACGGTACAGTGGTACGGACGTTTAGCACTGCCACTTTCTAGAGCACTTCGACAACTGCACATTCGATTTTTTGATGTGGCGAGATCAAATAAGAATGCCATTTTCCCTAGAAATACGTGAAGTGCACGGAGTAATTATTAATATCTAATTTAAATTTAAATTATTATTTTTAGGAATATGGATGTATTGTACTTATATTATGTTAATGACGCCCCATCATTATTATATAATTTCTCTAAAATTTATCTAAATAGTTATTTTTTTACTGCCAGATTAATATATAAATAAATTTATTGTAAATGGCTATCAATTATCTTCAGTCAATCTGTGAATAGTATTCGTAAACGAGTATATACAAACTTTATGACATTGTGATCAGAGCAGTGATCTGTTTTTGAAATGTCTTGTGCAGTAAAAATAAAATGAAAGTTCTAATATCAGAAGGAGAAAAGTTTCATTACATATGAAAGTTTTTAATTTCTTAAGTATATAAATTATAAAGTTTAAAAATTAATAAACTTTGAATGAGGACCAATTTGAATTTTATTTTAAAAACATTACATACAATGAACTGCAGCTGTTTATAGTTAATTATTATACGTAATGTTGTTTACAATTAAGTGTTGTGTCATATTATGTTTCATAACTCCGAAAATTAAAAACCCATAACAGAGTTCAGTAAGCTTAAATAAAATAATTTATAATTCAGGTATAACAAATTTGATTCTTATTTGCTAATAAAATTAACATATAAATATATATTATTATTGGTATAAATATTTACAATAAAAATAATATTTTATTTAAAAAAATTACGTATGTATACAGGGTGATTCTTAACCTATGCGCATAAACTCGAGGAATTATAATTTACAATCAATATTATTGATAAATGTTAAAAAAAATTAGTAAAAGTTTTATAATAAGCAAGATTATAAATTATAAAGTTACTAGAAAATTAAAATTTTTTACTTGAAACAAATCGGTGTGCCATGCCAAAATTAAAATAATGCACGTTGAAGTCCCGGCCGTTGCCAAACAATAAAAAATAAAAACTAGGTGTCGCCTGTCAGTGTGTAATAAAATTAAATTATGCTGCAACATAACATGACCAATGCAGATTTTGTGGATATGATATTGGTGTATATAGAAGTTCATCAAAATTCAGTGGCTGCAGCTCGCCTTTATTCCGAAATATTCCCTCAAAGGTATCATCCGGCTCGTGGATCGTTTGTACGTTTGGTACAGCGTCCAAGAGAAACTGGACACTTGCAGCCCAGACCTGGACAATATGGGGGACATTCTAGACCAAGGCATATTTATAAACTATAATTCTTTGAGTTTATGTGCTGTATATAAAAATTCAATAATAAAATTGTAGCTTTTTTCGTGGTGAGTTATTAACGAAATGGGACCATCTTGGGTATAAATCCAAAAACTTGGACTTGAACTAATTTTTGTTTGTTTGTTTAATAACAGATTTTTAAGAATTGGTGCCTAGCACAAGCAGTAAAAATTTACTTAAAATCTCTGAAAATATGGAATCATAAATTTTACGATTATTTCGTTTTTCAAGATTAACATAAATTTTATTTTATTTTAAATAAAATAAACTTATAATCACAAGTAATATATCTAAAGTTATTATATTAATAATGATTCTGGAATAATACAATCAATCAATCAAATCAATTCCAAATAAAATAAAAGTAAACAACGCGCGCTTCACATCATTTATAAAATACTCACTTCACAGAGTACATGAGACCAGACAACGGGCAAAATGACTGCATTCATTACTAGAAAATTCACGCAGGCCGACGAGTATTTTCCTATATCTAGATCTCAAACGCTCATTTATAGTTGTTGTTACTTTTTTTGCAATAAATATTGTATAATATATGATAAAATACTGCCGTGCTTACAGATGTAAGAACATATGTCTAGGTCTATAATAAAAACTTAACGCTTTCTGCACTATCAATCATGGCGTTGCCAGTTTGCGCGCTTTAAAATACGGGGTTAAATATGTAAAAATCGGCAAAAAAAACAAATATAAAATGTGAAAATCTGTATTTACAAATGTTATTGTTAACAATAGTTGACATTTAAATGCTCAGAAAGCCGTTTAGAGCAAAGATAAGTATGAGCTTTATGGGAATATTTAATTTAAAAAAAATGTATCAGCAGAAATAAAACATTTTTTTCTTAGAATCAATATTATTATATAGATCTTTGCATAAAACGAACATTATTAAATATATACTTGATTTTTTTACATACATTTTAAATAAATACACTTTTAGATAAAATGAAGTAAAGAGTAGTGATGCGTCCGGGTCTCGGGCGTGCCAAAAAGAAACAAAAAACGTATTATAAGTCAATGCTTATTTCATTTTTAACTTTAAACTATTATTAAAAAAAATATATTTTTTTGTTAAAATTATAATATGTAAATTATAATTATTTTAATTACTTCTTCTTTGACTGTTATAATAATTTTATTTTATAACTGGATTATCAGTCAAGTTTTTTAAAAATAAAATACAAAATATAATAAATACCATATATTTCGATTTTGTTTAAAATCTTCTTCAGTGGTCTTTAAAAATAAAACTAAAAAAAAATTAAATTAATATAAAATAATATAAAAAGATTAATACTAACAATTAAAATAAAATATTTAACTTTTATAAATGTATAATTATGTAAACGTCTTATTTTGATTGATTTTATATTTATCAAAAATTGAAGTACATGATATATCTAGATTTTTTTTTAAATTTTAATGAACATACACAATTTAATATAAAACTTATAATAAAAATTATTTATTCAATAACAAAGTGTATATAGAATTTAGATTGTTTATATCTGTCCTAAAATTCATATTAAATTTATCTCTATTAATGTAAAACATTTCCAAAAATAATCTGTTTTTGACTTTAGATTCATTATCTAAAATTTGGACATTATCGAAATTAATTTGGTGATTTTTGTTAAGTGAATGTTTTGAAAGTGCACTATTATCTTTAGAATTTAGACAATCACGTTTATGTTGATCTAAACGTTTTTTTAGAAATTGGCTTGTTTGACCAATATAATTTTGATTACAAGTCTACATAGATAAGCCAACTACAATTGAGGAATTGGAGACCAACATTACTTCTGCCAAATACCACTGAAAATGCTTGAACGCGTCATTAAAAATTAGAACTTTTGAATAGACCATGTTACCCGTAGTTACAGCCCACATTTGAAAAAAATAATCTTTAAAAAATAAATGCCCAAAATGGTTCTTTTGTATGATTATAAAGATTTCCGATTAAAATGATTTTTTTAATTTTTTTTTTTTTAATTTTAAAAAAGTACCTCTAAATGGATCATCCTTTATAAGCTATATTTTTATAATTACTGAAGTGTCCGAGGTAACGTTAATTTTTTTGTTATTTATAAACACAGTAGCTAACTTATCACATTTGTAGTATTAAATTTGTCAACTAAATTTGACAACTAATATAACTAAATGAAAAATTATATTAGATCTATTGTTTTTAATTCCAAGACACTCTTATAATATGTAGTAATAATTATTGTTATGTCAATTTATTCTTGCTTTTTGCAAATTCTGAAAAAATATTTAAATCAGGTATAACAATTTATAAATATTAAAAATCAGAAAAAAATAAGCATTTTAATGAACCCATATCCAACTAGGGCTGCTACTTAAGAAAGGAAAGTTTGCTTTATAATTCAAAAATCAAAAGTGCCATGATTTTTTTTAATTCTACACACAAATATTTGCAGAATGCATTTTTTAGTTTTGCTTTTGAGTAAATAAACAAAAAGTTATTTAAATTTGAAAAAATTTACCGTTTTTAGTTTTTTTGGAATAATTAAAAAAGTTAAAGAATTATGTCCAATTTAAAAATGGCATTTTTTTTTTTTTAAATCTTGTTCAACTTTGCTAATTTGACCAAATATGTAACATTTAAAATAACAAAGTTGCCCATAGAACACATGTAGAATATTGACACTCTATATACCGAGTATCTCAGACCACCCGTACCAGCCTTTTATTTTGACAACGCTTGGTCGAATGTGACTGGGACAAAATAGTTTATTTCCAAAGTGAACCCAAGGAATCCACTTATGAATTTATTTTTTACCAGAATAATCCGGAAGTACCCGGAACCGGAAGTAACTGTAAAATTTTAAATGGCAACATAGGTTGAGTATGGTATTAATTGATAGGTCTTTAAAAAAAACAACTTTTATTAAAATGTTTTTTTAATATTTTGCATATTTACAAACATAAACAAAAAAAACTAAATTGAAAATTAGTTATCCATTCAACACTCAACTTCTTCAAGTTGGCTTTGCTTTTTTGTTATGTTAAAATAATTGACGTTTGTGAAAATGGTATTAATTGAGAGGTCTTTTTAAAAGAAACAACATTTATTAAAATATTTTTTTAATATTTTGCATATTTACGATAATTAAAAAATACTAATCGTTTGAAAGTATTTAATTCAACAATTCAAATAAGAGTATGATAATTAAAACAACTGTTCAATTATTTATGGTATGTTCAAATTGCCTTCCTTCTTGATCAATGCATCTTTGTAGCCGATTTCGAACGTCGTTGACGGCCAGTAGTATCTCATCTTCACTAAGTGAACGGCAGACATTCCGTATTCTCTTCTTTATATTATCCCTCATGGTTGGAAGTTCTTTATAGACTAGGTCTTTGAAACGTCCCCACAAGAAGAAGTCAAGAGGCGTTATGTCAGGAGAACGAGGTGACCATGGAAATGGTCCTAGCCTTCCAATCCATCGACCAGGAAAAAGGCGATCAACGGTTTGACGAGAAACTCTTGCGTAATGAGCTGGACAACCATCTTGTTGCAAATACATTGTTAAAGGTGTCGCATATGGAACGTCATCTAGAAGGTCAATAAGATTATTATCTAAAAAATCAGCGTATTTAGCTCCGTTTAATGAACCATCGAAAAAATGCGGACCAATTATTTGATTTCCTAAAATACCACACCAAACATTAAGAGTCCACACATGTTGATTATCAACTTCTCTTAACCAATGAGGGTTTTTATTACTCCAGTAGTGAGCATTATGTAAATTAACAACTCCGTTGCTTTTGAATGTCGACTCATCTGTTCATAAAATTTTGTTATGGAAATTATAATTTTTAAAAGACAACCATTCACAAAATTCAACCTATCTTGAAAATCCCGCTCTTCGAGTTTCTGGTGTAGAGAGATATAGTATGGACGGAATTTGTTTTTTTTTTTAACTCTCCAAGCAGTAGAGCGACTTATTCCAGCATCGATTATAATTCTTCAAGTCGAAATGTTTGGGTCCAGAGCAATTGCTGCAAGAATATCTGGTGCTCTTTCATCTTGTACACATTTTCTGATACTTCGACCTTTGTTGTGGCTGGGCTGTAGCTTACCAGTTGTCTTAACTCGTTCTGCAAGGCGCCGAAAAACATTTTTTGACTGATTGGCTCGTTGAGGGTATTGCTCAGCATAAATTTGCTCAGCAGTACGATAGTTTTGGCCGCATTCACGCATTCACCTAATATCATCAGCATATCAAAACCTTCGAGGTTTGTAAAAACCATGTTGACACATTCAATACTTTAACAATAATAATTTATTTTACTTTAACTATTCACAAACGTCAATTATTTTGACATAACAAAAAAACAAAGCCAACTTGAGGAAATTGAGTGTTGGATGAATAACTAATTTTCAATTTAGTTTTTGTTGTTTATTTTTGTAAATATGCAAAATATTAAAAAAAACATTTTAATCAAAGTTGTTTCTTTAAATAAAACCTATCAATTAATACCATACTCGACCTATGTTGCCATTTGAAATTTTAAAGTTACTTCCAGTTCCGGGTACTTCCGGATTATTCTGGTAAAAAATAAATTTTTCAGTGGATTCCTTGGATTCACTTTGGTAATAATTTTTTTTGTCCCAGTCACATTCGACCAAGCGTTGTCGAAATAAAAGGGAACCAGCCTGGTGGTCTCAAACACCAGGTATATATATTTATTTATTTTAAAATTCATAATTACTTATTTATGTTATATAAGCCAATAAATTAAATTGTATATCCGAAACATCTTTTATAACAAACGAGTTCCGCATACCAATATGAGCGTGCTCCTTCCAGATACACCAAGGATGTTATACAACGATATAATTGCCGTTGTGCCGCCGCCGTATAACGTTCTCACTTTTAGTATGTTTTACTCTGTTATATTAAAAAAGCATAAATAAATATTAACAAGCAAAATAATGGGAAAATACTGGGTTGTTGTTGGATGTAAATCTTTGGAACACACAGGAAATGGAATTCAGTTTCATTAGTAAGCATTTACCATTAAAATATTGTATTCAGTTTAATATAAAAATATGCTAGTTTTGTGTTTTAATTTTATACAGAACAATTATATTTTAAGTTTTAACTTTTTATGACCTTTCTGAAAGTTCTAGTTCTAGTTCAAGTTCAAGTTTGTTGTGTTTTTTTTTTAATACATTTTATTACACTCGTCATAAACAATAATAATATAAAATAACATAAAAATAATAATTTCAGTACAATAATAATTACAATACAGTTACATATACTATAACCTTACCAAACATATAGTTTTGTCGTCCCAAAATTAACTAATGACTTAGATACTTTACAGCAATGCTTGCTAAGAATTCTAACAAATATTCACTGATAGTTCAGACATGTAAGACCTAAACTTTTAAGAGAGATGTTTTAACAGTATATTGACACATGGAATATACTTCCAAATTCAGAATTTTTTGAGACTTATAAGCCACAAATATTCAAGGTCAATGTTTACAGACTGTCCTTAATGTGATAGTTTTAATGAATGTGGTTCAACTCGTTAAAATTCAAAGGTATTTTTATGTTGTTGTGACATACTAAGTAATTCCTAAATATTATATTTTGAAATTTAAAAAAATATTTAGTTTTACTAGAGGGGGGGCAAAGGTCGTGAGTGTAACGTGTATGTTGTATTATTTCAAGCCGCATAGATTGATTACTTCTTAAAAAAATCGAGTTTTTGAGCATAATTGTTTTCAAGTTTTTATTTACGTCTTTGTAGACATTTTCCGTTGTTGTTTTGACATATATTTAATTAAAGGAATTCCCTCAGCGTCTCAGTCTTTGCTTTTGGACACGATGTGCCCATCTATCCCAGTTACAATTCTATAAAAATCTTAACCAGTCAATTTTTTTTTGCAAATTTATCGTCCACTCAGTTTTTGTTTGGAACTGAACAGCTTGGGATCCATCAAGGCGACACTTTGTTCTTAAATATTCATGTAGAATTTTAAAAACTGCCCATTTCTTTAACAATAAGTGAAACTTTTACTTGGCGCTCAAAAGGAAATCAAGTTTATTGATAATTTTATCAGTTCCTACTTTCAGAAGTTTTCTTTTTCATTCTGAATGGATTCCATGCCCCAGTTGAACTGCTTGTACCAATATTTGACTTGAAAATAAAACGTGGTATTTTCTCCTTATACTGCCACCATTTTTTCATAGATATTTTTTGAGACACTGCCTTTTTTTAAACTTATAAAATAAAAATGACTAATGTATCACAACTTATAAAAATTTCGTTGTATTTAAATAAATACTTTGCATGATGTTATGTTTCAGAATCGTCAGAAAAGTTGTTTTTGCTTTGTATATGTAAATCTTCATTTTGTAGAGTTGGAGCCTTTAACATAATGCTTCTTTGAGAAAGTGTCCATTTTTTGTTTTTGGATTTTGCATTTGCTAGTTATTACTAGGTCAGAATTGATAAGGAAGACTATGAATTACATATGTATGCATTAAGGTGGGGTTTAAACTTTTTTTGTCAAACTTTTATGAGCGCCGGGAAAAATTATGTTTGAATGCCAAAAAAATATCATTTTTAAAAAATGGAGCGGTAAGCGCGAAAACTATCAAACAAGAGGTGAAATTGTTTCAAGCGACAAAAGAATTTTTGAAATAAGCTTTTTTTATTATACGATGTGATTCTCTACTATATTTTCAAATTGAACGTCTCTAACAGAGAGATCGTACATTTTTAATTTTGAAAAAGTCTTAACTGGGATAATATTTTGCACAAAGTTTACAATAAAAATGAGTTTTGTTAGTCTTGTCACATGAAATCTCAAAGATTACTCGTTCAAAAAATGATTAATTTATTATCACTTAAAAAATTCATTTTTTTTTTTAGATTTTTTACTTATAACTTTTTTCTATTCATTGTATAACTTTTTGTCTGTGCATTGTATAACTTTTTAGTTGATGACAATTGATTTGAAAACATAAAGTCTAGTAGAAAACATTGTACAACAAAAAAGTTTACTTCAAAAAGTTGACGTCGATTTTAGGCAAATTTAGATTTTCTTTGGTAGTTTTTGCGCTTGCGGCACGGCACCATTTAGATTTAACCTGACACCAAAGTTTAACAATGTTATTTTTTTGATATTCAAACATAATTCCGCCCAGCGTTCATCAAAACTTGACAAACAAAATTTTAAACCCCACCCTAGTTGGTAGCATATTATACCATGGATACTTTTCAACAAGTACCAGGCTGTATCATAAGCAAACACCCTAAATTGTTCAACATATATTTCATATTCACTGGCATGATAGTGGTTGTCAGTGACTGTGTGTAGTTTTTATTTTTGATGTTTTATTTAGGAAAAAAACTTTTTGCGGTAGTACCATCATTAAAATTATCTAAAATTAAGCCGTTTCTTAAATTCTTTTTGAATACCAATTTTATTTGCTTTATCTATTTCTTTGTCACTTTCACAGCAATATGTAGGCCAGATGTAGTAAATACTCAAACATTCAAATCCATCCGTGCGTAGTATTATATGTCCGTCAATCATCTATTCTTTATTGAGTTGTATGGAGGTGGCACTACAAATAAAACATCTTTGAGTTGATGTTGCAAGCGCATTGCACGCATTACTATTTACTAAAAAATATGAAAATTCCTTAGTTCTCTGATTCAACTGAACAAACAAACGTAATTGGAGATGTCTGGAGAGGTTTAACTAACCAAGGAATTTCCGTTTGTTCAGTTTACCGGAGAATTCAATCATTTGGTCTTTTATTTGATTGTTCTTCTCGCTATAAAAAGTGCCATCTGGAATACTGCAATGGGTTGACCAATGGAAGCAAATTATCTTTTACGACAAATCGAGATTTTGTTTGTATGCCCAGAATGGTCGTAATGGTTAGGCGTTGCCAAGGAGAACGAACAAATATAATACAGTTTGTTGTGAAACGACATACAGCGCTTACATGCGGGGAGATGGTTTTCCTTCTCTCCCCGCTTGTAATTGTTTTAGTGTTTATTTCAAGAACATTAACTGCAAATAGCTACATTTACAGGGTTCTAAAACCAACATTAATGCTTTTTCGGAAAAAGTGAGAAACCCCATTTTCAAAGAGGATAATGCAAAACCGCATACAGCTAGAGTTACTATGAAATTACTGAAACTAGTTAATGTTGATTTATCACTTATTGAACACGCGTGGGATACAATCGGTAGAAAACTGGGACACTCACTTCACCTGATGCGTATTTAGGAAGATTAGGTCAGTCAATATATACTTTGTATAATATTAAAAAACTGATGAAAGTAGCCGATGATTAATATATCAAAGTTTAACAAAAATAAGTAAAAAGCTACTCTAAAAACTATTTTACTAAATTTATTTTTTTCATTTTTGCACAAGCATTCATTCACATAAATAAAGTTATTATTACATATTTATTGAAATTGCTTGTTTATTAATTACACTATTATATTTTATTGCAATAGTGATATTGTATTTACAAGAGTTGATTATAGGTTAAAGGTGTAGTGTAGTGGTATTTTTTTAATCATTTGTTATTTTGACAGTGACGGTTTCCCTGCGTTTATGAAAAGAAGTTTTGTCCAAAATGTGGGCTCCACAGCGCGTGCTGTACGCAAGCTTGTGCAAAAAAGTGTGTGAGACTGGCGTGCTAGTGGCCAACACACACGGTCCCCGCCGTCGTATGGTGCGCACTAACGAGAATGTTGCTGTCGTAGCCGAGAGTGTGCGACTCAGTCCTGGAACATTGACTTGCCATCGATCTCAACAACTCAACGTTTTACGCACTAGCCTGATGCAAATTTTGCACAAAGACTTCGCATTACTCGTTTATAAGGCCCTGTTAACTCAGCAATTAAAGGCACACGACCATCCGGTTTGTTATCGCTTTTCTGACGAAGCGCATTTTTATCTCGGCGGCTATGTTAACAAGCAAAACTGTCGCATCTGCGGAACAGAAAACTTGCACGTGATTGTCGAAAAGCCAATGCATCCTCAAAGAGTGACAGTTTGATGCGGATTTTGGAGCGGTAGCATCATTGGCCCATTTTTCTTTGAAAATGCTACTGGAAACGCCATTTCGGTCAACGGTGAGCGCTACACAGGCATGATAAACTATTTTTTGTGTCCGGAAATTAAAGGCATGGACTTGGATGATCTTTGGTTTTAGTAGGATGGCGCGCCATGCCACATAGCTCATGCCACAATCAATCTTTTGCGCGCCAATTTTGGTTATCATGTTATCAGCCGTCTTGGCAATGTCAATTGGCCACCTCGGTGCTGCGATTTGACGCCTTTAGATTATTTTTTTTGTGGGGTGCCGTGAAGAACCGATGTTATGCAAACCATACATTAACGATTCAAGCCCTTAAGGTAAGATAATGGCCACATAAATGAAATCGTGTTCCATAAATAATGGGAATGTAATAAATCTTTCGAATAAATCAATAATATACCGAAAAAAAAAATCATTTTTGTTCATTTTTTTGAATTCTTAAAAAGGGACCTCTAAATGAACTACTTTTTATTTCCTATGTTAATACATGAAGAGATATGTAATATAATATAATAATATTGTTGACATTTTATATGATAAATGATTTTATTTTTAATATTTATTGAGTTTGGTATTTTAATACAAATTAGTTTTGATGACTTATTATTATATATATATGTATCAATCACTGATTGATGAGTTACTTGATCAGCAACCAATGTATGATTAGTAAAATGACAAGCGCTGCCAGCAAACGATGCTCAGCGGTATTCAGCGAGCGCGTTCAGTACGCATGGTGAGTCGTTCTGAACGCGGCCATTGATAAAATGATATGTAAATATTTGTTGAAAATCATAAATTCAAATTTACCGTCATAAGTAAACTCGCTTTGTGGAAACGAACCGACATTCATTCATGGTTGCAGTAGCAGGTTCCGTACCGCGTTCCAAATATTAATCTATTTTAGGATAACCGGGATTTCGGTCGGTTTGATTAATATACGAAACGCACTATTTATTAGTTAACATATTTTCAATTGTCCGCTTCCTACCTATCAGGGTAGTGAGGATTTTGTCCATCTCCGAGTGGCGAGTAAACTATTTATACACGGGAGTATTTCTTTTGTAATTAGTTATCAACGACTTGGATGTAAATTTTTGGGCAAACTTTCTACATTTTTAAACGCGTTTTTCTTCTAAATCTAAACGCAACCCTAAATGGGCATGGGCATGGGTATAAACGTAACGCTTTTTTTCTAATTTTTTGTAATAATAGTTATTTACAATATTAGGTAGGTAATAAAAGTAGAAAACTCAATGCTTTAACCAACCAAAATTATTTATTTATATTTTTACATTCACAACGGACGTCGAAAAGACTACCGACCTCTACCATAAAGAGTACCTACTGTTCTCTAGCTAAACTGGTAGATAAACGCTACCAGTTGATAGCCCAAAAATAAGCTGTTTTAATTTTTTTTCTGCCAACTTAATCATAATATATTTTCAAAGTATAAAAATTGAATTAAAATATCAATAGCAATAAACAACTTGCACTATAGCTGTGTGACACTGGTTTAATAAATACTGTAAAGTGGTAGACAAGTGCTACCAGTTCAAAGTACAAAAATAAATAAATATATTTTCATATTATTTTTAATATCAAATAAAATGAACTAAATTACAAAATAGCAAAATTTAAAAACATGTTTTTAAATATTACTGCAGATTTAGCATACATAAATTTATTAAAACTTATGGTATTTTTGATAACTGCATTTTTGTTCAAGAATCCCTTTGTAAAACGTGTCTTTGTTGCAGAAACATGGACCTAGGATGAAGTGCTCCGCTTGCAATGTGGTGGCCCATCAGAATTGCATAGGTATCCTAGTGGATCGTGTAAAATTTACTTGTAAGCCATCGTTTAGAGATGTGGGAGTGCGGCAGTACAGGGAGCAGACATGCATACACCATCATTGGGTACATAGGCGCTCAGAGAAGGGAAAATGTCGACAATGTGGAAAGGTAAATTTTTTAATTGTAATTAAATACGATATGTTTGCAGCAAAAATTATAAAAATAAAATTTCAATGCTGTTTAATTAAACAAAAAGAATTACTAATGTCAACATAATTTATTCCAGCTATGTTTATTATTTGAGTTTCTGTTTATATTTGTAAAAACAGCGTAGTTACTTTGTAAATGTTTTATGTATCATTAAGTTTACTTCATGTTTATTTTTTTAGTATTTATTTACATTCTTATGCTATTCAGTTTTAAATTATAATTCAAAGTAATATTCCGGTTCTCCGAGGATTGATAGTCTAGAATAAAAAGAAATTGTGATGTACAATCTCGAAGTATCCCAGAATATTCGTTAAGTTATTTCAATTTAACTATGCATAAATGTAAAGCGATAAGGGTTCAAATTTGAATACGTTGCGGTTACTTTGTGTAAAGTTATTCCTACACGAATCAGTTTAGTCATGTAGTTTTAAAATATATTTTCCGTTTATTTAATTTTTATCATAAATATACTGTTTTATTTTCTTCCGCTATCTGAACGTTCGTATTTATTTTTTATTTGTTTTACTTGTCCATTGAGAGTTAAAATAAACAATGTTATTTTTCAATCGCTATATAATTGGTATTTATTTTTACAGTCGTTCCAATCGAAATTATCCTTTAGTAATAAAGAAATCGTTGCATTAAGCTGTTCTTGGTGTAAAGCAGCTTACCATAATAAAGAATCTTGTTTCAACATTCAACGCATTGGTGAAGATTGTAAATTGGGAGTCCATTCACCTATTATCGTACCTCCATCGTGGATTGTAAAGCTTCCAAAAAAAGGATCTTTCAAGTCGTCCCTTAGAAAATCCCCGAAAAAAAGGTCATCGAGTAAGAAACGAAATAAGGATAAGGTAACTTTTTTATTATTATAAAATACATATAATTAATAAAGTGTTCCTTTTAGGATAAAGACGCAAAAACTTTTGTATTAAAACCGATACCATCTACAACCGTTCGACCTGTGATAGTTTTCATAAATCCTAAATCAGGTGGCAATCAAGGAGCCAAACTATTACAAAAGTTCCAGTGGCTTCTTAATCCAAGACAAGTTTTTGATCTAACGCAAGGTGGCCCACGTATGGGATTAGAGATGTTCAGAAAAGTACCAAATTTACGTGTACTTGCTTGTGGCGGAGACGGTACAGTCGGATGGGTTCTTAGTGTTATTGATCAAATAGCCATGATACCTGCACCAGCTGTTGGTGTACTTCCTTTAGGCACCGGAAATGATTTGGCACGAGCGCTGGGTTGGGGTGGTGGTTATACCGACGAACCAATCAGTAAAATACTTTCAAATGTCAATAATAGTGATACAGTTTTATTAGATCGGTGGTTATTAGATGTTGAAAAAAATCCAGACTGTGATACTGCAGAAGGTGGAAAAGAAAGCCTCCCGTTAAACGTTGTTAATAACTATTTCTCTATGGGAGTAGATGCTCATATTGCATTGGAATTTCATGAAGCCAGAGGTAAATTAATAGTAAGAAATAAAATCACATTTGTTATCATTTTAAAATTACAGAGGCCCATCCCGAAAAATTTAATTCACGTCTTCGAAATAAAATGTTTTATGGTCAAATGGGAGGAAAAGATTTATTAAAAAGAAAGTGGAAAGGTCTTGCTGAACTTGTGACTTTAGAATGCGATGGAAAAGATCTAACGCCTAAACTAAAGGAACTGAAAGTTCATGCTGTAGTTTTCCTCAACATTCCAAGGTGATCATTATCAATTAATAATCTTCAATTTGAGTACTTATATATCTTTTGTAGCTATGGTGGTGGTACTCATCCGTGGAATCGTTCAATGGGGACATCAGAGCCAAGTACTGAAGACGGTTTGATAGAAGTGGTTGGTTTAACAACTTATCAGTTGGTAAGTTATTATTATATAGTTATATTTATCAGGAAAATATTTACCAAAAACATTTTAGCCACTGTTGCAAGCTGGAGGTCATGGAACCTGTATAACTCAATGCAAACAAGCACGAATAGTGACATCAAAAACCATACCAATGCAAGTTGACGGAGAAGCTTGTAAATTAGCACCTTCCATTATAAAACTATCATTACTCAATCAAGCTGCTATGCTGGCTAAACGTAAAGGTGGCAAGGCATTAGCAATACCATCTGATCAATTAACACCAATGAGTCTTGCAATTAACCGAATATCTATGGGAGACTACGAACAACATCATTATGATAAAGAATTGCTTTCTCAAGCTGCTCAATTAGTTGGACAGCTCGATGTCAATCCAGCAGCTGATCTTGAACAGGTAACTAATTTATTTATCTAAGATGTTTCAGTTTATTTTTAATATTCATATATTCTCATTAGGTTTGTCCCCTTTGTTATACTTATTACAGGTTTCCCTTCTAAGAAATGAAACATTACATAAATATTCCATTTTCTACAAAGTATGTTGTCCTTTTAGCATTACATGCGCAAACTAATTATTTGGAAAGCGTTTTTATATTAAAGTGTGTATATAATATTTTTTAATTTAATAATTCTACTTTGTGTTTTTTTAAACTATTTTAGGTTAGAGAATCAGTTAACAAATTACTTGGAGATTCTGTGCGTGACTGGTGCTTTGTGGATTCTTGTACAGCTGAACGTTTCTTTCGTATTGATCGCGCACAAGAGAATTTACATTACATTGCGGATATAGCTACAGATATATTATATATTTTGGAATGTGAAGGAAACATGCCACAGACACCAACAGATGACGAAACAGCTGTACCGTCCCCCAGTTCCAATCACTACGTTATCCCTGAAATGAGAATAAGGTATTTATCAAATTTTTTTATATTAATATTTATGGGTATCAATATTTCAACAATTTCTTTTCTTTATTTATTGAATAGTTGAATTCATAGTAAGATGCGTCTTGCCGTGAAAAGTTTTACATACTAGCAACCAAACAGCAGTTATATATCTATCTCTCTTTATTTTTGGTAGTTTGCAGAATTCTCGGAAACGTACTAGTCATACACGATTAAATCTGTCATTAATTTTCTTATGATTATTAGTAATTTTTTTTTTCTTAAAATATTTGCTACATGGAATATTGATTTAGTTATAATTAACTGCAAGTTAAACTAATTATTTTCATAATACTTCAATCTAGTTATTGGTTATAATCGACCACGAACTTCCTGCATTTATAAATGCGTTGGGTTAAAAACAACATCCGGTCGCGTTTCTCATCGAAATCCGAACGCATTCCTGCATTTTTAAATTAATAACGTCATTTAAAACGTTATCTAGTCATACCACGACACATTTCACCCATTTCACGTAGGTTACATACGAAGGCTGGTGACACACCTTGCGTTTTCCCAGATCTTAACACGTTGACTTGACTACCGTGTGTTACGTGTGTATAGATATTATGCACATTAGGTTTCTTGTAGTGTATAGCAAGCCAAGCATGGCCGGTATAATAAGCAACTTAGTTATATTTTTGTTGTTGCACTCATGCTTTTGCTCGTTTTAGCATCCTTCATTCGCGCTTACATTTCACATATTCCATGAGCCACGCTGTTGTGAGATTACTGTATAATGCGCTGTTACCGTGTGTTTTTAATACTGTTTATATTGTAACGGCGCAGGATTACAACATATTTGAATGGTCTGGTGCGTACCCGACCGTAAATTTTAGCGCGGCACACAACGTGTTAAAAATTTCAGAAAAACGGGCCATTTTATAAAATATTTTTTATAGTTTCTTATAGATAAGCCATTGCCGCATGAAAATTGATGAATATAGTGACAATGGGCTGAGTTTTATGTAACAATATTGTTTAAAAACAAATTTATATTTTTTTATAAAATTAATGTATTACCCAACTAATTTATAAATTATTGTGTAAATAAATAATGAGGTTTTGAAATTTTATATTTGTGTTCATGCCAATTTGACTCGTTTTTGAATTTTAGTTATCAATATTAAAGAAATGTCATATCTAGTCTTTAATAGTGTTTTAGCCTAAGCGAAGCTAGATAGAGAACATATTTTATAGAAGTTTATTTTAAAGATTAAGTTTCTTACAAAATGCACTGCAATGCGTATGCTTTATATTTTATTTAATTAACTTTATTTATTATTTAAAACATATATTACATAGAATAAACTTTTTCTTCAGTGAATTTGTTATTATTCTCCGAAGAGCCATGGGCGTAATTTTCAACACAACACAAAATGATTTGAAGCTATAATAAATATTATTAAAATATTCTAGCAAAAATGCAGATGCAAGTTTTACAATAACAGCAGTTATATAACCTAGTTCGTTTAAAGTTTTGGACCATATCTACAAAATTATTGATTTTTTTTTCTGTCTCCTTAATTATTTTATCACATAGAACAATAATTTTAGTTTGGTTGGATTTATATCAGACTACTCTGGGCTACTTACAGCTCACATTAACGTTTTTACTGTGATTTGAATTATTAGAACATAGAACTAAAAAAATGCACAACAATATCTTAAACCAAACATAATTATATATTTGAATATGAGTTCAATTCTTTCTAGTAAAATAATTTTAAAAGAATGATTAGTACGATATTTATAAGTTATGTAAGTGCACAGTGCACGTCAGTCAGATACCTTAACCAACTTACCGCAATACTTTACTATTATAATTTTTGCAACAACACTTATCACAAGAGTAATTTTTGTGTTAATTTATTTTATATAATCTAGTTGGTCATTTAAGGAACAACAATGCCTCCAGCACCAAATTTTTACTCGTTTTTCCTCGGTTTTCTGTCATTCAAAAACAACATTTTTCTTTATCTATCAAGTCAGTTGAACTTATCTACGCAATGCTTTTTTTTTCAAAATATAATGTAGAGACTGGTCAAATTTGCTAGTAACATTTGGAAATGAATTAATTTGGGTTTTCAGCAAAACTATTAGCGACAGTAGCATTAATTGTGTTCTACACCATAAATTTGGTCAACTGACTTAAATTTATTAGAATAGAAGATGTTTGATTTCAACTAAATAAAGTTCGAACTTTACCGTCCGTCTCTATGTTTGTCGTAAATGTTGACATCTTCTATGCGCTGCTTTTGTTTGGGTAGTGCTTTATTTTTCTTCATGGTTGTATAGGTGTAGTTTTAACTAATCATACGCCATGATAGGTAACTACATTTAAATAAAAAATTAATGCCAACTCTAAAATGAAACCTATTATCGGAAAACTAATTTAAATTTTAATCTACATCATGTAAATATAAATTACCTTAATAAAAGTTTTTGTAAATTTTTATTTATCTATATAGTGACGTGTTTTGATTTTTAATGCGTGCCTTGTTTTCCGTAATATGACATCATCAGTTTTTTTTTAATAGAACATTCTGTATTTTTTTTTATTTTTATAACACGATTTATTCAACAACTACAATGAGGTTTTATAAGTCTGCAACTTACGGTTTTCGAAATATTCATTAAAATACTAAAAGAGAATGTAGTAGCAACAAGTAAAAACAATTATTGTTTCTCTGTTATCCTCAATGCAATTTAAAAAACGTAAAAAAGTGGGTATTTGAAGCAAAAAGTAAACCAAATAAAATATGATTAAAATTAAAAATTTAACCTTAGTAAATCACTTAAAACGTACATTTTCTTTATTATTTTATGAATATTTTAAAAACCACAAGTAGCAGACCTATAAAACTTTATATTATTGTAATTGTTGAAAATTTCTCATTCTAAAAATTTAAAAAAATACAGCCGCGTACCATTTAAAAAAAACACGTCACTATTATAGATAAATAAATATATAAAAACTTGTATCAAGGTCATTTTTGAAATAATCTAAAAATGCAGCTAAAAACAGGGTATTCTCACTCATTTACCCAACACTGTATATAAATTTATAATATAAAAATACTTTTATATTATACATAAGTGAAGTATTTGCAAATAGTTTTTACTTTATGTTTTTACTAGTCCTTTATTTTGAACATTCTATTATTAAATAAATCAATCTTTGAATTGTTCCATTACCTCTTCTGACAATGTTAATTCAGTACCAGCGAAAAACACCTCTTCTTTATACAGTTTCCTGTTATTAAATTAATAAAATGTTCGATTTTCACTCTTAATGTTCTAAAGCCGGCCCGAGTCACCGCTTGCAAGACTATATCGTCCACTTGCTTTAGTAGCTCGCCCTCTATTAGCTACGTATAGATATTATAGGACATACTCATTACCGTAAGTATTCGATTTTAATCATTTGCATTTATATGCAAAAGCAATATAATTACCTTTCCATGGGATACATGTTTTTACACCATATATTGTACAATATATCAAACATCTTATCCTTTGTTCTGTTGTATAGTAGTCAACTGTTATTAATGTTGTAAATCCTTTATGTATTATTCGTCTAAAGTTTTTATATGATGTTGTTACACTGTCAAACTGTATCTTTGTTAGCCCATATTGCGTACATCTATTTTTGTCCTCCTTATGTTCATCATAATAAACTCACAAGTGTATGTGATTACCACACAGCAAACATGCATACATGTATGTGCATTTGCTTTATAAGAAATGTTGTAACTACTTTTGTTTTTAATTTTTGGCAGATAATCTTTTATGTTAATCCTTCTTTTTCTTCTTCTAATTCTGAAGCTGTACTTTAAGTAGAAAATGCAAGTTATTGTATTTTATATTGAATAAATATTGAATTTTACATGTTCTAATTATATTACGTATTTAGTGATGAAGGCAGTCTTGATTCACCAAGCGACCATCCACCATTTTCACCAAAAATGATGCAGAGTCCAGACGACGTTCCCGGCATGCCCAACGGTTCTCAACAATCAATGAAGATCCGAAGGTATTTTAATATAGTTTTAGCTATGACTTACATATACACTAAACCACTTATTGATGTATAAGTCCACTTGTACAGGTTAAAGCACAAACTTTATTATCATATCACCAATAAATCACATATATTGTACCCATACATTGTTTAATACTATCATAATATATACAAAATCATATTTATTAACAACTATGTTTACAACATACTATGTGGGTTAAAAATAATACAGGTGGAAGATTTATTTTAATTGTTTTCTCCTAAGCTATTAAGGTTTGTTTGTTCGTTTAATACGGCATGGATATATTTTTTATGATCAAATGTTATTTTTTTAATAAATCAAATTAATTAGTAAAAATCTATGTTTGCAACATACCTGTCCTTATGATGATTGTTTTAATTAAATTGTTGCTATCCTTCTAACACTCATCTTACAGACTTTTCAACTTTTTCTAGCACAGGTGGTTGGTGACTCTTTACATTTTTTTTAATTAGTAGTTTACACCAACTTTAAATAACAATACTTTTTATTGTCATTTAATTAGGTGAATAAATTAACTTTTACATTGTTTTGGAGTTTGAAGCTTGAACTATTTGCATGCAGCATCACAGAACGCCTTTTCGGCTTGGGACAAGACTCTTACACCGCATATAGGTGAGGTTTTCATTTCACAATTCCTTATTTACCAAGCACTGCAATACACAATTTTAATAATTTTATTTTGTTATTTTAAGCCTTGAGGATAAACCGAGTGAGGCCATGTTAAAAGCGGCAAAAGTGGGAGATCTCCAAACGGTATGATATCATAATATAATTTTATCAAATAACATAAAGTATTTTTGAAAAAAGTGACTATTACCTACATATTTATTTATTTAGTTAGCAGTAACAAATTTAATGTAGTGTAATGTAAAATCCCAAGATCTTGTTCAGCGTTTTGCAATAAAAAAACACGAAAGCGACAAGAGCGAAATTGGGTTATTATATTCCAACATTTTATTTGCTAAAGTATAAACCACTTTTTTTAGTAAATAAGTTAATGAATGATTTTAGTAAACAGCTTTAATTAAACAATTACAATTATTACACTTGTTTTCGAAAACATGAGAATGAGAAATCAATTTTGTCGTTTATTTAGATTAAAGAATTGCACAGTCAGGGTTTCTCATTGCTGAGCAAAGACTCGAATGGACAGACAGTACTACACATTGCGGCGAGATTTGACCAAAAGGATGTCGTCAAGTATCTCCTCAGCCAAGCGCCAAGTGTTTTAATCGACATGAGAGATGCAACTCTTGGCCAGACAGCCCTCCATAAAGCAGCCGCTTACAAGTGCCGAACTATTTGCTGCATGCTGGTGGCAGGCGGAGCGTCGCTAAACATTAATGACAACAAGGGTCAGTCACCAAGACTACTTGCTAGTCAAGCAGATGATCATGAACTTGCAAGCTACTTGGAAAGTAAGTAAAATTAATATTTTATTTTGTTAATATTAGAATTACATTTTTATGTTTCATAACTATTTAACTGTTAACGTTCTCATTTAGCATTTTGATTATTTCAGATATATTAGTATACTTTTTTAGTATTTTTTCATTGTTGTAGATTGTGATTATCCAAATAATTATGATAATGTTAATATAAATTTTATATTTACAAAGCATGTTTAAATATCAATTTTCTCTTCAACGTTGCTGTTCTAATCAATTCAAAATCTCTCAAACGTGTTGAACATGATTACATCTCCTCAGAGTTACTATCTCCCCTTCTTTGAAAGGATCACATTGGAGAAAGCGCAGCTACATAATTAGGTTTTCTCAAGCGTTGTTAAAAAATCTTCACTTCCGTAATGAATCCATTAACCAAGTTATAGGACTGCTACATCTAAATACGCTGTCTGCATTAGTTTCAACTGAAATAAACAAGTTTTGATATACTTCTTGGCAGAGGGTATAACTATATTATCCTTTATTGGCATGAGTAATAAATTTGAAATATGTAAATTTATTCTCTGTGCATAGGATGAATTATTAAATAAAATGCAAGCTATTAAATGGAATGGTATTTACAATTTTATTGCAAATCGAATACAATTTCTATCGGGATTTATTAACTTTATACGATTTATTCTTTTTTTATTCTTTTGTTGTATAGTATATTATGTATATATTAATCCAATTTATGTATATGTTAATTCAATTTACTTAATCATGATCTATTGTGCAGCAATAGGATACAAGGTGGCAAAATTAATAAAGCGGCTACACATAAATCATAAATTTACTTATAATTTCGTAAAGTTTAAAATGTATACTAAAATTTGTACATTATTAATTAGTACGTGGGAATTTTAAATTGAATAGTTCTGCCAGCTTGAAACTGCTTCATTTCTTGAAATTATATTCTTGCTAGCCATATAATTGTTTGGTGTGTTTTTTATCAATCCAAAGATTTGAGATGAAAATCATTTGGAAGCTTCCGTTCGCGCTGAGACCTAGTGTAACATGGGACAGTTTGCTTATGAAAATAAATATTTTAAATTGTTTGTTAAGATTAAACTTTGTGTATTTGTCTGCAACAAAATAAATAAGCGGAATGCGAGAGTAAAACGGTTATCATAAAGTGTTTTTTAAAGAAATTAATTTACTTCCATCATCATTGAGGGTTGGTTTACTTTCCGACTATTATACAGTTTGTGCAAGGGATAGGCATTATACGATATTTGCCAAACATCGTTGCTTTAGTGTACTTCTAAGTATTTTACAATTCAGCAGATTCAGCGTAGTTTATCATAATGAATGTGATAATAATTGGATATTTATTTTTTACAAATTTAACAAATAATTTGTGGGCGTAAATATGCTAAAGTCAGTATCATTGAGTGTCCACCAGTAGAAGCTCTAAACAAGGAAACAACTCAGAGCAATAAGTCCCGATAAACTACGTAGTGGTTACATACTACCATAAAAACTAGAAGGTGCATCCCACCTGTACCTTCATTGAGGACAAGTTTAAGTTGACAAACATGCAAAAATTGATTTTTTTCTGCTAAGGCATTTCACGCTTCTACACTCACGGAACTGAACTATAAAAAAAAACTGGTACAACACTAAATTAAGCTTTAAATTTCGTGCTCTTACACTCATTAAAACTGAATTAAAAAAAAAAAAACTGTAACAGCACCATATCAAGCTCTATTGGAAGACATTGATGTTGCTGAAACGATAAAATCCAAACTAGATTTATGATCAAGCTACATATGAAGATAGGTAAAATTTCTTCTTTTTCTTCTTTAGCTTTTCAAAGTCTACTGCTGGACATAGGCCTGCCCTAATTTATTCTATTTTTTTTTCTGTCTTGGGCTTCTTGGTGCATCTTTTGCCGACTAGTCTTTTTACGTCATCCAGCCATCTTTTCTAAGGTCTCCCTACGCTTCTCTTAGTTCTGCGTGGTTTCCACTGTGTAACTCTATTTGTCCAACGGTCCGAGTCTTGCCTTGCGACGTGCCCTATCCAGCTCTACTTGAGGTTTGCCACTCGGTGTATTACATACGCCTGTTCTAGTGCGTACCACTTTATTTTTGACTTTGTCCTTCAAGCATATTCTAAGCAATGCACGTTCCATGGCTCGTAGAGTTGTTCTTAGTTTTTTGGAGCCATTTTCCGTCAAGGTGGTAGTTTCTAGCCTGTAGGTCATTACAGGCAGTATACATGCATTGAACATCTTGGTCTTTAAGCACATTGGGACATACCTGTTTTTTTTTTAATGTGTCCTAGTTTTCTGAAGGCAGCCCAGCCCAACTTAATATTACTCGCCTGAAAATCTCAGTGATATTTTCTTTGCCTAGTTTAATTTGATGGCCTAAGTATATGTATAGGTCGACAATTTTTATAAAATTACCATCAATAGATATCTGTTGGTTAGTGTCGCTCATTACCTTTGTTTTGTTCAGGTTCATATTTAATCCGACTTTTTTGGAAGCTTGATCAAGTTCTTGTAGCATAGTATGTATTTTTTCAATGTTATAACCCATAAGGACAATATCATCTGCAAATCGTAGGTGTGTCAAGTTTCTGCCTTCTATGTTTATATCCCTTTTGTCCCAATTTAGTTCTTTGAAGATATTTTCAAGTGCCAGAGTGAATAGTTTAAGTGACATCATGTCACCCTGCTGGACGCCTTTTTTAATTTTTATTTGGTTAGTCTTAATATCTTCATCTAACTTGACACGAAAGGTCGCATTTTCATATATGTTCTTGATTAGGTTTGTATATCTTGAATCAATTCCTGCATCGGACATTGTGCTCAGTATCGCCCATAATTCAACTGAGTCAAAAACTTTCTCGTAGTCAATGAATGCCAAGTGGAGTGGTAAATTATATTCTACGCTTTTTCTATTAACGTTCAGATTGTCTGCAAGTGATCAGTCGTGCTATAGCCCTTCCTGAATTCTGCCTGCTCTACCGGTTGGTAAAAGTCTAATTTATTTGTTAGTCGATTTGTAGTAATTTTGGTCAGTAATTTATAGAGACGTGATAACAGACGGTAGTTTTCAATTTTTGCGTTATCGCCATTTTATGGATCAAAATTACTTCAGCGTTTTGCCAATTTCCTGGTATTTTCTCTTCAACTAAACATCGATTCAGCAGAATGCGGATTGCCTCTAACAGATTTGCACCTCCAAGCTTTTTAGAATATCACTTGATATTCGGTCTTCTCCCGGCGCTCGCCCATTTGTCATTTATTTGATATTACAGACAGTTTGTTCAGTGTCTTCTAACGTTTTTCTGGAGCATTTGGAGAAGTAAAATTTTGTATAGAAATTTTCTAGGACTGCTACGATCTTTGTAGTATCTGTAACAATAACTCCTTGTTTTGTTTTCATTTGGCTAATTCTTATTCTGCCATTTTCAAACTTGAACTTCAGAACTTTCATACTCTTATTCCGTTCAATTGTCTCTGTGATCTGTTTGGTGTTATAAGTCCTGACATCTTTTCTAACTACTTTATTTATGATCTTATTTAGGCATTTGTATTTGTTTGAATCTCTACATAGTGTTTGTCTTTCTTCCATGAGTTTGATAGTTTCTTCACTGATCTATTTATTGTTGGATATTAGTTGTTGTGCAAACCTTTTTGGTTGTGATTTGTACATCATTTGTGATTTTATCAGAGAATATAGCAAGCTCCAGAGATTTCAGATCTGTGTTTGTTAGTTTCTTATTCAGTTCTTCCTTGAATTTTTCCTGGTGCTGTTAGATGTGGTCTATAGTTGGGAGAGTCTTTCCACTTTGGTATCGCGTTTCAGGGTTGCCCTTACGAATTGGTGGTCGCTTCCGGTATGGAATTTATTTAACACTGAAACATTGCTAATTATATGTTTTTTGTTGGAAATGATGTAGTCTATTTTGTTTTCGACTGTCTGGTTTGGACTTATCCATGTCAATTTTCTTTGCATTGGGTTTTCAAAGAAGGTATTCATACAGATAAGGTTTTTCTGTTGCATCTAATTCAACAATCTCTCTCTCCGTTTATTTCTAAGTCTTAATCCAAAGTTTCCGATGTTTTCAATATTATCCTTGTCCTTTTTGCCCAACAGCATTTAGATCGCCAATTATTAAGGACAACTGTGTCTTCTCCAATTGTCTTGCTTTGGAGATGTCTTCATAGAATTGTTCTATGCTTTCATCGTTCGATGAACTAGTTGGCGCATATGTTTAAAGAATGTGCGGTAAAGAATTAAAAACATCAAAGTGTACCGACGCAACTTGTAACAGATTATGTGATATTTGTGCAAAAGAGAAAATAACGCGATTACCATTTCTAAAGAAGTTGACTTATGAAAGTCAGATCATTATAGACCTAGTACATAGTGACTTGTGCGGACCACTGTAATTGCTATCGAAGAGCGGAAAACGTTACATACTAACATTCATAGACGATTACAGTAAATACACAATTATATATCTATTGAAGGTAAAACGTGAAGTGCACAAAGCCATGATGAATTATATACATTTCATTCAGAACATATTTAAAAGAATGCCAAAAATAATACGAACTGACAGAGGCAAGGAATATTTAAACAGCGATAATATCAAAATTCTAGGTAAATATGGTATTCAACATCAAATGACAGCGCCGTACAGTCCTTCCCAAAATGGTACCGCTGAAAGAAAAAAACCGTTTTCTTATTGAGATGGTACGCAGTCTGCTGATAGATGCGAACTTGGGCCGAAGCGGCTGTTGCGGCAAACCATATGCAGAACTGTATACCATCAAATAGATCCGCAATAACAATGACAGCTTCAAACTATTTGGTAGTGGATGTTATCAAAAAATAAATTAAGTAACTTGTCGCAAACTAGACGGCAAAGCTGAGTTCGGCATTGTGTTGAGCGAGGATTTACAAACGGAAGGCTATCGTGTATGGATACCAGTCCGAAACAAGTTAATAATATCAAGAGATATTATATTTACAAATGAGATACTGAAGAAAGCCCCCCGACTGGTAAAGATGAGCACATGATCGAGTTTAAAGTGACCAAACCTATTGCGGTAAGGATGGTACCAGAAGAATCCAGTAAAAGCAGCGACAGTGAACATACACTCAGTGAGAAGGACGCAGTGCATTTAGACTTGACAGAGAATGAAGGAAATGCGGGCGCAAGTAAATGTGTTAGTGCGGAAACAAAAAAATAGTCACGTGTGAATAAAGGTGTGCCTCCACAAAAATACTTGGAATACTGTGGGATCGCCAACAAATTACAGGAACCCAAAACTTACAACCAAGCTATAAAATCACCTGATAGTGCGCAGTGGGTGCATGCAATGGATGAAGAAATAAATTCATTAAAAAGGAATGATACATGGAAATTAGTAAAACGACAGGAAAATGCAAATATTATAGGATGTAAGTAAGTGGGTTTTCAAGATTAAAACCGATGCCGACAACAATGCTAAGTACAAAGCCAGACTCGTTGCTCAAGGGTTTTCTCAAAAATTTGGCACGGATTATAATGAGGTGTTTGCACCTGTTGCAAGACAGATGACCCTAAGAATCCTACTAAATGTTGCAGGTATGTGTAATTTAAGTATAAAACATTTTGATGCAAAAACCGCGTTATTAAATGGTACATTGCAAGAAAAAATATATATGCAACAACCGCCAGGCTATGTAACGGACCCAAATGATTCGGTCTGACTTGTTAACAAAAGCATCTATGGTCTAAAGCAATCAACAAATGTATGGCATCATAAACTGCATGAGGCTTTAACAGACTGTAATTTAATACAAAGTAAATACGACCCATGCTTATACAATATACGAAACTCAACATGGTAAAGCATACATACTCATATATGTGGATGACATATTGTCAGTTGCAGAAATAAATGCGACGCATGAACACATTAAGAGAGCATTATGTGAACACTTTGAATAATTGATCTAGGTTTCGTAAAACAATTTCTTGGGATGAGAGTTGCACAGTATTATAAGGCTGATATAAATGGTGACTATTTACTTAGCAATATCAAATACAGAGAAACAATTGGTTGTTTGTTATATGTATCCATTAACACTAGACTGGACATAGCTGCAGCTGTATCAATTTTATCTCAAAATATTGAGCATCCAACATAAAACGATTGGAACGAAGTAAAAATTGTAATGAAATATCTAAAGCGGACAGCAAATTTTAAATTAAGATTTGGAAATGACAAGGAGTCAGCACTTCTAGGTTACACTGATGCTAATTGGGGTGAAAACAGAATATGTAGAAAATCAAACAGTGGTTTCATATTCTTTCTTGGTGGTTCAATTTCATGGCTAAGCAAGAAACAAATTCTTGTTGCAGTATCGTCGACAGAAGCTGAGTTTATTGCATTGGCAGAAGCGAGCAAAGAATGCATCTGGCTAAGAAACAACCTTACGGGGGTTGGTATACATATAAAGGGACCAACAATAATTTACGAAGAACCAAAGCTGCATTCAAATTGCAAAACACGAACGGATTAATATGAGAACTAAACATATTGACATCAAAACTTGTCACATCAGAGATTCAATTGAAAAAGGTATAATTGATTGCCAGTACTGCCCTACAGATAAGAATACAGCAGATATGTTGACCAAGCCATTATCAAAACAGAGGTTCTTAGAATTGAGAAACACTGTTATAATGTATGAGTGACTAATGCAGCACAACCATATGTGGATAAAGGAAGAGAGGTACAGGATTGGATTGTTATAGTGTAGTTTATAGTTAATGTAGTTATCCACACATGGGTAAATCAGTGAAATGATTAATCACAATTTATACTCATTTTTCGTTATTTTATTGTTCTTTATTTTGAATTATCATGTATATGTACTTTCTTAGTTTTGACAAGAGTTTAATAATTATTATATGTTAATATGTAACAGGCTCATGAACCATGAACTGTATTACTTTATACAATGTACGAATTAAGGAGGAATGTTGAGTATGAATGAATAATAAAATTGTACATTGTATAAATGTTATATAAATATAGTTAGTTGGCTTTGAACTGTCTACGTGTAATGACCTGACATATATATATAATAAAAAGGAATACTTTCTTGTGTATTACTTAGTTTGTGAATTACCTACTCGTCCCGATATTAACAGAAGATATTATTTTTTTATCACAAACGCATTATTGGTCTTAACTTTGGATCCAATTAACCAATTGTCCGGAACATTTCAAAAGATAGTTTACAATGTTAGTAGCATATATGCATATTTTAAATGTTTAAAAAACTAAAATGATAAATTGTAAGATGTTTTTAATACATATTTAGTATTATCAAGTCACTCACAAAATGGCCGCCGTAATATAATTTGCGTCACTTTATAAACGCGAGTCAGGTATCCAGTATATCCATGATCAATACAGATAATTAGACATTTTTAAGTCAAACAGATGTGTCAATTTAATGATTCGTTACGCTTTAATGGACCAAAAATCGTGCGTTAAATTTAATAAATAATTTCATGATCGTTATTGTTAATGAGTGTTTATGAATACGAAAATTTGAATAAACGTTTCTATATTTTTAACAAATCATTAAAATTAATTAAAATTTTCAGACAGATCTGTCATTAGTTTTTGCAGCCATTAAAAGCATACAACACATCGTATTTTTACAAACATCGAATACAGTGAATTTTGTCTGTTAATTAAACATTAGTTATAAAAAATCATTACGCAAAACGAAACTTGATAAATATTACCATCACCATCAATTAAAATTATTCACAAGTGATTTACTGATTTTTGTTGTGGTCGTACAAGCTCAACTCATTCCAAACGTTTAGGACGCACAAATGAGGTACCACACCAGAATTGATAAAATCCATAATATTATATTAAAAAACCGTAAACTGAAAGTTCGCAAGATAATTAAGATAGTTGGCATATTAGATGAGTGCGTGCGCAATATAATACACAAACATGTGGATCTCAATCCTTGTGAGGGGTACCGCTTTGCTTACAATCGACTAAAAACGCACACGTGTGACAAACTCGGAGGCATATTTGGCAATGTTAAGCACAATAAAACAAAGAAGGCTAAGGCCGCTTTATGGCCACAGTTTTTTGGAATACAGGGGGCATAATCCACAATGATTGCTTTACAAAAAACAATCAACGGCAAATATAACTGAAACTTATTGACCCGTTTCAACGTTTTAAAAAAATACCGCATTTGTTCAAGAAAAAATATCTCTTCCATCAAGACAATGGGGATGTTTACAATACCCTTAGACATTCTTCAATAGAAAAGCAACGTAAATTCTCATCTAGATATATTTATTTATTGATTTACATACTGTTACTACAATATATAAGTTTAGTTCGGAGCTAGAAAATTTAATAAATAAACACCGACTGTTTGCAGATGTAGAATTTGCTTTTCTTAAAATGCTAAACCCACTCAATTGTAATTGCAATGTCTAGATTCAAAAACTGCGAGCGGGTTTTAGACTATCCAAATATGAATAAATCATAATTTTATCCTTGAGTCACATTTGTTCGCAAAATATAAGTTCAGCAAATGATTCGGTTATGTCTAAAAACAGATTTAAATATCCAAATTGTTTCTAAATGCATTCATTTGTCGTCAGCTGTTATTATTTAAACTCCATGTAAGCATTTACTATGTCACAACCATGCACAAAATGCATGTTAGTTTAGTTGAAATATTCGGGCACATAATAAAACTAACACTGCTGAAATTGTACGTTTCATATGGCATATCAGGTCAAATTGAAGTAATCAAATTATTCTTCCCGCAGCCATATATGCGCTAGTTTTAATACAATTTTATTTGTTCAAATAAAATAATCGGGAGACAATAACAATTTCATAATTAAAAACAGCACCCAAATAAAAACTAATTATCAATTCTGAGCAATATTACAATTGCTCATTATAAATAAAACAAGACATTTTTGTAAATTTACTAAGACATATTTTTCTCAATCTTCTGCACTTCTTATTAATTATTTATTTTATTTGGATTGAAGTGAATAAAATTTTAGTAATATTGGAAAATAAACTCCCTCCCTCACCAAGTTTTGAAAGCGCCATAATAAAATTTGTTGAATAATGACAACAATTTTTAATTTAAACTTACAAATAACTTTTCATGCAAGTATCTTTAAATTGTTGTCAAATTTCCTTTTCTTTGCCCTTAGACCCATTCAAAGAAGTATACATAAGAAAATAATAGCTGTAATTACGTCTTCTAATAAAAACAATATCACTCCTAGCGCAGCGAACTAAAACGCACACTCCACTATTGCCAACAATAGACGTGATTCATGAATTAAATCTAAGCAACAGTAATTAGTAGTAGACTTTAACCAAAAGCAATTAACAACAATTATGCCCTTATACTTGTATTCAACATTTTACAAAAGAATTCTAATTTTAATCTGTAATTAAGCCAAACATCACGTGTATACGTTTCCCAATAGACATCATTATGTACAATCAAACAACCTATATAGATTCGATTCGGTTGTTTAATAGTTTTAAATAATCTTTTTATTGACTTGCTGTATGTACTTTGATTTTATCGGGAACTTTCGGATTATTTCCGTATTGCAAACAAAAATTGAATTATAAATGAAGTACAACATGATTTTTTGAGAGTATTCACATTCTATCGATCTTATCCAACCTAGTTTAAGTAAGCCAGAAATCCTTTAAAATATAAATGATGAAATGAGATGATAAAATTGTTTTGAATTTGTTTTTTTTTTTAATAAAACTATGAACAAAACCACAACATTTTACGGCTGAGTTTATTTTCATTTTTTTTAGAATACGCAACACCTGTTACAAGATTTATGATATGCATTCAAAGCTCTAAAATAAAATAATTTAGCTAATTGAGTTATCCGAGCCATAGAGCAAAATGAGTCAAAAACTCGCACGCATCAAAGAAAAAGCGGCAAACAATTAATGTTTGTAGAGGTCGTATACTTACTACAGCTCAGCCAGCTTAATTGTCCGATAAAAAGTGTTCGCAGCGAGGCAAACGAATTTATATTAAATATATACTGGCCGCCAAAAGTAAAAGAACACCAAGAACTTGTGCTAAATTTTTATGAAAATTTCAGATAATATTAAATTGTGTCCACTAAGAAATGATTAAAATTTCAACAAAAAATCATGATACGTTTATCTTTTATGTAATGTATTGCCCCTTCACAATTTCTGTTGCACTCAGCAACTCGCCTAGGCATGTTAGAAATAATATTGTCAATCTCAGCCTGAAGGATTAAATCCCATATTTCCTGACTACGCATCCAAATATCAGGCAAATCGAGTACAGGTGGCTGAAGATGATCCAGTCATCTACCGATTGTATCCCATGTTCAATAGATGATAGGTCTGGAGAAAGAAAAGGCCATAAAAATAAATCAATTAGCTAGTTTCGGGAATTCCATTCTAACCCTAGCTGTATGCGGCTTTGCATTATTCTGTTGAAAAACCTTCTCAAATACGGAATTAATGTTGATTCTAGAACCGAGTTTATGTAGCTATTTGCGTTTAATGTTCTTGGTATGTAAATTTCTTCATTCTCCTTGGTGATGTCTATCTGGGAGTTAAATAAATATTTTGATGAAATTTTTTTTTTAATTGATTGAATGTCTTAAGAAAATATTGTATTTATTTAATTTGAATAATGATGTAAGCTAAATAACAACCAGCAAAGTTTGAAACCCTTCTACTTCAACACATTTTTTCATCTTTTGAAATTCATTATAAACATTGTAAATAATCTCTGGTGTCACTATACCAATAGCATCAGTAATTCTGTTTTTCAAAATCTCAATGTTACCTTGCATGTCCGTGGCATACACTATAGGCTTAAGATAACCCCACAGAAAATAATTCATTGCTTTTAGGTCTGGAGACCGAGCTGTTTTTTTGTAACAATCAAGGCACTATGCACTGGGCAGTCATTCTGCTGGAATATCTTTTTTTTTTAATTCCAAATTTTCTTTATCCAATTGAGGCCAAAAGTATTCACTAAGAATTTCCAAATAATAATTTGCGTTCAGCTTTCCTTCTAGAAAAAATGGACCAATTACTTTACTGTAGGTTAACGCACACCATTAACTTTCTTAAATTTGTGACTATTTGTACATTTAGTAAAGTGTGGATTTTCTTTTGCCCAAAAGCGACGATTTTGACTAGAAGGTATCCAATTTGTTGTGAACGTAGATTCGTCACTGAATATGATATGCTGGTGAAGCAAATTACGGCATTCAATTATGCGTTCACCCATTGATAAAGAACGGTATGAATTATCGCTATCTTGAAATTTATGAATGCGCTGTTTTAAGGTCAGCAACTTTCTAGAGATATTTGTTCAAAAATTTACAAATAATTGTAGTAATTTATTTATTTATTTATTTATTTACTAGTCAACGGAAGCCATAACAAAATAAGTATATATTTACAATTTAAAAACCATAAATTAAACATAAAACAACTAATACTAAAAATAAGAATAAAACTTAAATAGTTAAAAAATCCACTTCGTTGGCATGCCGCAAAATACGTGTAGATACAGAGTGCACCGCATAATTAGTACGTTTAAACGGTAAATGAAATAAATAGTCAGTGCGTAAAACTCGAGCTGAGACATGAATACCTATAGAGCTAAACAAGTCAGGACAGTCAATAATCCCACGAAGCACTTTAAAAACTAATGTCACGTCAAAATTAAAACGTCTTTTTTTAAGATTGGTCATATTAAATGTAGAGAGCAATTCCGTGTAGCTGCCTGCAATGTTGCGTTTATACGCCAAAAAACGAACAATTTTTTGAATCCGTTCGATTTTTCCTTTACTGACGGCGGTGTCTTTAGCTACGACAGTATCGATATGTAGTGTAAATGAAATGCTTGAATCAAACATAATGCCACAATCAAACATAAATCACGAATAGTGTTAACTCTTAAAAACATTACATTCATGAAAGAGTAACCATACATCACCGTAGACTGACGTCTAGAAAATGTCATCATTTTGCACTTATTTAAATTAAGTATTAAGTTATTAGCCTGACACCAACTAGAAAAAATCTGTACTTCTTCATTAAGTAGTACAGCATCATCCAACGACTGAATTTTCATAAAAAAAATTATCCGCAAATAATAACAAACAACGCGCGTTAGAAAAACAGTGTACCACATCATTGATAAAGATATTGAACAGTAGAGGTCCAAGATGTGACCCCTGTCGAACACCCGACGTAACATTAATATTACGAGAAACGCACTGACCGATGCGCACTAATTGAGATCTGTTAGATAAATAGGATTGAATCCACAGCAACTAAGTGCCATTAACTCCAATATCGCGTAGTTTCATAGTTTGTATCTTGTGGTCAACGGTATCAAATGCTTTTGAAAAGTCAGTGTAAACTGAATCTACCTGGAATCTGTTTTGGAGCGCATCTGTTATATAAGATTCATACAACAAAAGGTTAGAAGATGTCAATTTGCCAGTTCAAAAACCGTGTTGATTGAGAGCAATTTCAGATAGCAGAATGGCAGTCAATTGACAGGTAACTAACTTATCAAAAACTTTTGGAAAATTGATAAAATAGATATAGGTCTATAGTTTGTTACATAATTTTTAGCACCGAACTTATGAATCGGAGTAACATAAGCTTGTTTCCAGCAAGTAGGAAAAGTACCCATAACCAGAGATAAGTTAAATAAAAGCCATAAGGGCCGACAAAGGGCAAACTCACATTTATTGAGAAAGAAAGCTGTTAATCTATCAGGCCCTGGACAGTTGTTGGGTTTTAATAGTGATAGTTTGTTGACAACATCAGATATTTTTAAAATAAGATGCGATTTATTTATATGGGTAGGAATAGATGGTGGAGAATATGTGCTGTGTGAACTCATAGATTCCGTCAGCGGACTGTAAATTGACCAAAAAAAATCAGCAAAGAAATTTACAATTTGAAAATTACCATTTGTAAAAGTAGATGGTATCCGATTACTGCTACGTTTAGATTTGACGTGCCCCCAAAAAGCTTTAGGATTAGATTTAATCGAATCTTTCTTAATGTGATTAGAATAACACGTGTTAGCCAATTGCTTACACTTATCACGTATTGAACAAAATTTATGGTAGTCGGCTAGACAGCACATATGCTTTGTGTAACTTTTTTTTAGTAAACACAAGGTCTTTTAGCTCTCTTGTGAACCATATTGGAAATGTATAAGTTTTTTATAACACTTATTTATTTTGGGCACATAATTGTCAATTGTGTCAAAAACTAAGGAATAAAAACGGTGACATACTTCATCAATATTACAATCGACAAACATATTATCTCACCTTGTATTGAGGAAAGCATTATTAAGGAAACGTAATCAGCATCCTTGAAATTATATTGTATCACGTTATCTTTGCCACACCATACGTTGTCAGGTGTATCCTGTAAAGAGTCAAGTTTTAAAACTACATCTAAAGCAGGATGTTGAAGATTGCATGGTACAATAGGAAACAGCGATTCTGTAATGCTCAAGTTTGAAAAAAATGCCACAGGCGCAAACAATAAATCTAACAAAACCAAATTTATGTTTAGTATGTAGTTCAATTGATGCGAATTAATATACCCAAACGTGTTAGCAACTAAAGTACCTTTAGGACAAGTGGATTCCGTTCTTACACCAAATTCATCATTAATCCACAACGTTTGTGGAAAGTTGTAATTGCCAATAATATAAACAGTGTTGCATTCATTCATTCATTCTACACTTTCACAGTGACGTTGGTAAGTAAGTAGAGTAATCCGAACCAAGTGGAAATTAAACAGTAACTATTTTAACACTGCCAATTTCAACAACAACATACAATTCCTCATAGACAGAGCAATGACTAAATATTTCATATGAATGGTACTTATTGGACACGGCAATAAGTACGCCTCCGCCACGTAATTTTGATGTTGCAATATGGTTACGGTTACATCTGTACACTTTATAATTAAAAAATCCTAGTTCTAAGTCTGTAATAGAGCTTATCAGTTACGTTTTACTAAGAATAAAAATATCATGTTCTATTATTGGTATATTGGCATTTAAAGTAAACAATTTTGTGCGTAATCCGCGCACATTTTGATAAAATATTCTCACATTTTTTAACTCGATTCAGCTGGAGGTCACATCTAAGGCACGTGCAGACGATGTCGATGAAGATAGACGTTGAGAAGACGCTACATCGATGTCAAAGGTTTTGATGTTGTTGTTGATAAAAAATCAGTTTTTGGCAGTTTATGTTGTCGTCGGCGATTAGTAAATAAATATACTGATACTCCTTTAGGCCATTTTTCTGCGTTTAATATACAATCAACATTTTCGTTGATAACATCAGCAACAATACCAACTTTAAAAGAACAATAAATGTTATTGTTTGTAAGTGGAATGCAGGCAAGATCACTTATTCCCATATTAAGTTCTACATACTTCTTAATATCTTTAACTGGTAGAAGGAGCACAGTTATTAATATGGTAAAAAGGGCGTCGTTTAGCCGCTTGTATGACTTGAATTTCGGCAGTCCCACGTACAATAGTTGGTTGTGTTTGAGTTTTAGATTTACTTTTATCATCACAGTTTTGATTTAGGGAGTAGGCTTTGCAGTAGGTTTTATAACAGTGGGTGTACTAACAGAGTTGATAGCTGCTGCGTCAATTGCAATAGTTGGTCGAATTGTGGTAGTATCATTACTAACAGATGTATTATTTGACGGCAAGGCCATCGAGTTAGTTACTGTAAGCATTACTTGACAGCAACAATGTCGATTTTTATTTACAAAATGAGATTTTATTCTTAATATCAAATATAACTCCCTAACAATAAATGTAATGAAAAAAAAAAAAATTTTTAGCATGTCGATATCTTCTTCTAAACTCATTTTTGCAATTTAAAAAAAAATCGGATTTAAAAAATTTTAGTTTTTCAATATTGCATTTTATATTTTGTAAGCAACGTAGTTCGTATTATTATGACATGCAGGAGACATTATGAAGAATGACTTTTTTTTCGAAAAATATTTAAACGTATAGTTAAGTCCATCCGTGGACACACTGTATAACATTAATTTATTAGTTTATTATACCCTACGCAACCACTACATTTTGGTGCTAATATTTAAATATTGCCATCTATTGCAATAAATAAACTTTTTTATTGCTTTATTTATTGCAATAATAATAATATCCATATATACCTTAGTAGCTATTAAATATGACTATAAATAAGGGTGTTATTAGTTTAATTTATTTAAATATAATAATAGTCAAATATAGTGTAAATGTAAATAAATCAAAGGTGATAATTTATTTACATTATGTAGAGAGTTAGAAAAGTTCAACTACAAGTTGTCAACCAAGACTTCCTATGAGCTTTTTCTTGAAAAAGCAACAAAAAAAAACTTTTTTCCATACTGTTTCACTCGGTGAATTTAATATGGTTAGTCTGCAGAATTGCAGACGATTAGTATTCTGTTTGTAGGTACTAGTTTACCGTAATACGCTTTGAATGGTTTTCTGAATAGAACTGTTTATTAAATTACAAGTATATATACAACTTACATCTAACGTGGGGGTTTCAGATAATCATCAAACAATATTCATTTACACAAATCCGTTGCTCAGGTATAAAGCATTATTCTAATCACTTAATTAAATTTTAAGTATATTGGGAATTCTGTTTGGTTGGTCCCAGGTGTTACAATAATCTTTGTCGGAAGGGATTATCTACTAATGAGGGTTTTATACAATATATACATTTGATCTATATCTGTTAAAATACAGCTTAACACATACTACCATGGAAATGGAAAAACAAAGAGCTATTGCATACGCAAGTCCAACAACAATTTGACTACATAATTTTTTTTGTAGATTAACTTTAAAAGCTTTTCAATCCCACTGCCGAATATAATCATACCAATTGATTTTGAAATCCGATATTGGGCCAGCAGTTCCGACAATGTCGCGGGCTTTCCAATATAGTGACTGATCAAATGTAATAAACGGAGCTTTTTGATGACGCTTGAATTTCTCAACAGCTTTAAGAACCAGAGTGAAAATCGTAATCCGATAGCGGGGCATTGATAAATATAAAGTAGATAGCTGTTCAGCGTTGGTATTACATATCGGTTGTTACTTTCTCTATACAATCATTCTTCATCTTATAGTGCCATTCAGTACTCGCTATGATTGTGTCGACACCCCTCTCGTATGTTTGTGTTGTGCGATAATAGTTCCACACAAACATACGGGGCCTACAGTTTAACTGGAGGGGTTTACTAGGCAAATACTTCGCTGGTTTGCCATTGCTTTGCGAAGGAAACGACAGCATCGAAATATATTCGACAAATTAGATATTGCCGCTGCTGCGAATCGAACCCGGGCTGCCTGCACAACAGTCCTCGCACTAGACCATTGTGCTACGGTAAAATCATTGCTTTCCTTAAAGCCAAATTAAATTTGGGATTGTAGGTCGCGTGAAAGTTGACGAAAAGTTTTGACACTGGAGACGTTTCTGCAGATTTATGTATGGAATGTATTAAAATCATAAAAAATTGTGCAACTTCTAATGCCGATTTATTTTGAACAGTACGCGGTATTTCAGTGTCACGTTCAATAGCGTTGTGGTTTGATTTGAGTCAAATGTTTTATGACCGTCCATGGTGTTTGTAAACACAAATTTTCCAAAATAATGAATTCAGCTCGATGTATAGGAACACAATTTCTCAAAAGTTGTTATTTTTTTGTACGATGCACAGAATTCCATGGCCGATCAAATTTTCTATTTTTATTTTTGAACAAAATTTTTTTATACATGATAGAACCGACACCTATCTGTAGAGGGAAAAGTAATAAACGAGGATGTATAGCTGCTATTCATCCGTTTTAATTTTTGCTAGGGCGCAAATTACTTCCAAAAAAGGTGACAAATTGGGTTAAGCAAAGAAAAAGTTGTAATAAGTATTCTATACTGCATACCTACAAGATTTATAAATGTTATAGTTTAGAATATATTACAATTACTGTGTATTTTCTATATAAAACATTTCAATAATTTATAAAATGTTGACATTTTGATAGATAAATATTGTCTAGAAATTCTAAAACAAAACTTCATATTTTTAATTACCTAGTACCTCCATAATGTTAAAATAATGTATTAATGTGTTTTTTTTAATTTATAGGTCAAGAACAATATCAAATGGAATCACTTGAAGCTGGTTCTGTTGTGTAAAATACTGAAGAAGCAATAATGGAATGGACAAGGACTACCCCATCCGTCCGAGATGGTCCAAACAGGATCTTAACTTTCGAATGCCTTAACTTATTTTATAAAAAAACTAAAATGAAATTACAAAGAATGTATATAGAAAGTTTATATCTTATAATAATGTGATATAGTGAAAACAACAGAAAACCAAATTATGAATAATTAGATATTTGAAACTAGAGTATTTACGGTTAAGCAAAGTAATATTGGGGATGGTTAAATTATAAATAAATGAAACCAAAAAGAGACAAAATATTTTATATTTTTAGAAATTGAGATTTAATTTTAATAACATTATTAAATGGCCTCAATCTCAAAAAGTATTTAATACACAATACCTACACATAACATAACCAGGCATCTTGCTAAACAAATAAATAAGAAACTTCATAAACCAATTTCATGTTACTTGCCCAATTTATATTAAAATATCTTCCAAATGAACAATCATCTACTTTTAAATACTAAAAATTATTGTACATAGAAAGATATTAGTGTTATGGAATCATCATACAAAACATATCATTCTAAACATTCCTAATCATTGTTATTTGATAATTTATATTTATATTATTTTGTTAAAACAGAAAAACAAGTTAGTGATTCCTCTCTAATTTTGTGATTCCTCATTGGGCAATATAATAAGATAATTTGTAAATAAATATATTTGTTATAGCAACGAACATATATTTCACGAAGAGACAATCTACTAGATTTGAAGTTACGAAAGATATTATATGAATAGAGTTTAACATAGTGTTATTAGACTGTATATACAAAGATAGAGTATATATTTGAAGAGTTAAAAGTTTTGAAAATTCATTAAAATTTGGACTGCAGTGAGCATCTAGGATTTGATCTTAAAATATATGATATATATTATAAAATGTATATAATTAACTAATTTCTTTAAATCTTACCTAATTTTTATATAGATTATGTATATAAATAAAATGAATGTTGCACAGATAAAATGATGCAAAATTATCTTGTTTGTGCAATTAATTGTGTTGTTTGTTTGTATATGAGAATGGACTTTTTGCAATTTATTTAGGTTGCCAAAAGCAAAATATTAAAAAGTATAAAAAATCATATATTATTGTTAAATTATAATCGTTATTGATTAAATTCTCGATTTTGTTATATTTGTACTTCATAAAGTAGCCAAATATAAATCTCAATAAAATAATTAATCTAAGCCCCACTGTTATCAATGTTAAATGGTATTATTGTGAATCAATCGGTGTGATACTATAAACTAATAACTGAATCATCCATGAACATGTCAATTTATTAAGGCATCACATTTTGTACAACATTTTGCTTAATCAACCTAAAACTAGAATATTGCGTTTACTTGAGCCCCAATATGCACAATAATCTTTGCAATTACTTCCTTTGTCATCGACGATACAAACAAACTTATCGGTAATTCAAATAATATAGTGTTTTTAAAATTGTGATTCTAGCTTGTATGATGTCACTTATTTTTGTACATATTGTAAATGTATATTACCTAATGTCGTCTATGATATAGGGACGATCCTTCCTATCACTTGACAAATATCGCAACTTCATCACAATATTATGCTCAATAACATTTCTTTTGTGATGTTGCTTGGTGCCATGTGATATTTGTTTGTTTTTATTTTATTTATGATGTATGAGACACCAAGAAAAATGTAATTTATATAATAAAATATATGATTATAATGTAGGAATACATCATGTAGGGAAACAAGAGGGTCCAACAATCATGTAGTCTATTATAAAGATTTATGAAAAGAGGGAAACAAATAGTAAAGTTCGATTGGTTTTAAAAGATAGATTGGACTTGATGTCTTGCTATTGTCTTTATATTTCCTATTCAAGTTTAAGAGATGCTCATATCTAGAATTATGATTATCAAATAATTATTGCTATCTCTTAAAACCGGTTGATTTATCATATTATTAAGTAGTGATCCAAACCATTAGTTCAACTTAGTGCTTTTCACTTCAGAAAAACTAATATATAATAAATGGCAACTTTAACAGAAATATTTGATTTATTGTCATGTTAATTATTAAGAGCACTGTTCAAAAAACTATACTTTGATATTTTTAAGAACATTAAGCACTTAAAATATAAATATAGCACTCACATGTGACACATATTTTTTATTAATAAATCTTATTATATAATAGCTGGTAAAACATTGAACGGCACCCTTTATTGTTCACATTTCTTTATTCATGGGATTATAAGGTGAAAATTAAATAACATGTGAATGTTTCTATAGAAACGAATGGTAAACGTAAACGCCTTAAGGGTAAACAGAGAATATTTTTAAAAAATTCTACTTGATAATTTTCTAAGCCTAACTGTGTACATTACAAATTATAAATAAATATTTATGGAATCTAATTTTGTCTAATTTACTACTTTATATTCTACTTTGAAACAATAGAAAGAAGAAACAAAGAAGGAGTCGATAATATTAATATGGAAGAGATAGGAGACTAGATAACATAGTGGTCAGTATAAAGCAATTGCTGTATTGTATCCGTAGTATGATAAGGAAGCAAAAAAATATCAACGTCAGTAAGCGTACATGGAAGAAATAGGGCGGACGTAGAAAAGTAATGGCATTCAAAAGAAAAAATCTAATGTGTAGAACATATTCTTTATTAGATGGTTCATTGTACATTTATCAAATGTTATAGAATTTAAATCCTTTACTTCATTTATCAGATAGATAATTTATATATCCAGTAGCAACTAAATAGTTGGTTGGATAAGTCATGTACAGACAAATTAAACTAAGATAATCATAAATAAAGCTGGGATTTTATGCATTTGCATATTTTATAATATTTATATACATATATACAAGGTGTTTGTTAACTGGAAGCAAAAAATAAAACTTTAGTTTTCATTTTTTAATTTCAAACGAAAAACTGTATAACAAGAGTGGATAGTATGCCCATATCGCACGATCCAAACGTCTAAGTGCGATATGGGCATTCCACTCGAGTTGTACAGGTTACTTTTTCTACGACTGATAAAAATCTAAAAATTATTTTAAAACTTTTCAATTAATCATTTAACATTATTTTATATTGTAATAAATTCAGGTTATGTTTGACATCTGACGTTTCGCATAATTATCAAATTCAGAACTACCTATAATTTTGGTTAAATTATGTTGTTAAAATATTTAATTAAAAATGTGTTTAAGCTTTATTTGTATAATAACAGTTAATAAATAAGACGTTCTTAATCTATTTTTGACATTTTACAAATAAAAAACCATTTGTATTTAGCAAGGATGTTATACTATATACTGGATTGGCAACCAAGCCCCTTAAAGTGAGGAAAAATATCGAAATATGCAACCCGCCGTTGTGCCGCTTTAGCATCTCTTTCTATCTCACAATCGTATACGAGGAAAGAGAGACAGAATTTTAGAAAAATTGATTTAAAACAATAATTACAAACTGTATTTTACTATTTTATATATCGATGGTTAAAGTGTAAAACCTCGTAAGTCAATTTTAGTGAATTTTACAGGAGAAGGGAAAAACGTTTAGTTTTGGAATTGATTGTTTAGGTGAATTAGATTTACTGGGTTTTGATAGATGGAGCCTGCAGTCCCATAGACTTAAATTTAAGTTACGAGGATTTGCAGTTTAATAAATGTGAATATATATAAACTTTTAGTGTAAAAAACGCGTAAACGGAAAAAAACGACTTACGAGGTTTCACACTTTAACCATCGATATCAAATTATACTACAAAGTATTACTAATCTTTTTCATAAAAAAATTTAACATAATTTCAATTATTAATGACTTTAATAAGATTTATAAAAAAATAAAACAAACTTTCTTATTATAGACACTCAATATATTCAAGTATAATAATAAAAAAGTAAAACTAACTTGTACATTTGTTTAAAATATAAAATATATTGACAAATATACATAATATACTTAAAATTCGTTAACCAAACCGTGAACAATGCGTGCTTTATAGTTACGCATTCGTATGTTAGTTTTTACTTGTATCTGATATATCTTACAAAAGAAATTTATTTATTAACTCTTAAGTTAGTTAATAGAAACAGTAATAGATTTTTTACACGGTTAAAAAATTAGAGTTAGTAATTTAAAAAAAAGTACTAATTTTATTATATTTTATTACAAATAATTTTTAAAAAAGTGCATATACTCAAAAGTAAAGTATTAATAATAAGCTACATTGAGTCTAAATGTATTAAACATAAAGATCTACTTTATAAAATTATTACAACTACAATGATATAAATATTAATAGAATGATCAAAAACAACAATTAATCACAATACAAAATGTTTGTTGTGAACTTTTGCATATATTTTATATATAAGATATTTAAGGGAAAGATAATAATTATACTGTATAAAATTAAAACACAAAACTAGCATATAAAAGTATAATTATTAACCAACAATATAGTTTACTTACATTTAATATAATTTTTGTATTAAACTGCATAACATATTTTAATTGCAAATGCTTACTAATAAAATTAAATTCCATTTCCTGTTTGTTTCAAAGATTTAAATCCAAAAGCAACCCAGTATTTAACCATTATTTCGCTTGTTAATATTGCTCATTTAAACCGTATATGGCGTAGTGACTAGTGCGACAGAGTAAAACATACAAATTTATACGGCACAACGGCAAGTTGCCTACCCACGGATTTGGACACACTATTTCCCTATGTTAATATACGGTGGTTGCCAATCCAGTATATGTATAACATCCTTGGTATTTAGCGACGTAATCAAATAAACAATGTGATTTGTATTTTTTGTTTTTTATGGTTGGTACGGCATATCATATCCACACTAGAGTGAATATATGATACATATCCATTCAGTTAGGCGTGAATAAAAGTGACAATATATAGAAAGGAGTAGAAAAAATAATTTTTTTGTCTACCTCTCTTCTTATTCGAAAAAAATACACATTATTTAAAAAACTCCATGTTTAATAGATTTAGATCAGGAGATCTAGCAGGCCATTTCTCTGGACCTTTTCTACCAATCCACCTACCATTAAAATGATCCTTGAGCCACCAAACTACATATCGCCCAACATGGGGCGGTGCGTGCTAGTACCACATCCGGTTACGTAAGGCAAGAGAGACATTGTTATCCAGCAAATTTTCCATCTGATTTTCAAGAGATTTTGCGTATAAACCGGCATTTAAACGAGGTGGTAAGATTTGAATTGTAGTTGCCTATTAAAAACTCGACACTGTGTTAACTCAAAATTTGTTAACTAACTATCGATTTCGAAAAAGCATTTAATAAAGTGAACAATGCTAAACTGATCAAGATCCTTCAGAACATTAGACTAGATAAAAAGACGTAAGAGTGGTCAAAAATATATTCTGGCACTAATCGGCTAAAACCAAAATTGAAAACTCCACAAAAAAAATAGATCCATAAAAGAATTAGACAAGTCTATTGCCTATCTTGTTCAACTTATACTCCAAAATAATAATCAGTAAAGAATGAAAAAAAGTACAACAAAAAATCAAAATCAATGAAATTAACATACCCAGTTAAGATATGCTGATGATACTATTATAATTCTGTTTTTTTATTGTTAGTAAGTAAGTAAATTGACTATAGTGTACCAAAATAAAGTATAATTATTATTAACTTAAGTTGCTCTTACTATTATTTGTATTTTAATTCAAAACTTTTTTATTCGTAAATTTACTCAAATATATATAAAAAGAATTCAATTTGATGATTTTGCTGGGCGACTGTAAATTACTATTTGATGATAAATTATTTCTACAATTATAAATGTAAGATAATAATTTGTAAATATATATGGAAAGTGTAGTAAAAAACTTATTAAGTTAAAAAATAATAACAAAATTAATGCTCTAAACATTGAAATAATAGCTAAAAATAAATTAATAAAAGCAGAATCAATAAGAACAAAACACGTCACAAATGCATCTAAGCATCCCAAACGCAATCAAATGCAAAAGCCATGGAAACAATATCTACGCAAACCAACTTTAAGGTAATAAATAATAAAACAATGTCTACACAAACTAACGATTCACACGGAGAAGACAAACAGAAAATAAATATTGATATAAGCTCATCTCTAATGCCGGAATCATGCACTAAACAAAATATAAACATCGACGATATAATAACATTCTCAGAAGATATCAGAGACTCGAAAAAAAAACAAAACTTTTAACTCTAGCGGATCAACTTGGACGTGATACATTAAAACATTTTAACCAACATTTTATGCAATTCCATGTTGAAGTTTTCTTGAAACCTTACGCCAGATTTGAAAATCCTGAGGCTGTTAAGAGACAAAAACATTTACTAGCGCTGATTTTGTTGTTATTATGACGAGAGTAATGATGCTGCATGCTAATATATAAAATGTTATTTTCATATCTGATATGCGCAATAGTGGACGTCCAATTTTTAACAAATTTGTTGATAATATTAATACATCTTTCTCTAATAGTATTTATAGATATAGATTAAAACAAAAAGTAGCACTAATTGATATAAATAAGCTAGTGATAAAAACTGGTAAATAGCCATTTTAATAAACTGAACAAGACGGCAAAATACAGCTTAACTTAAAAAATATCTATTTTTATTTAAGGTTTATATAAAACTAAAATTAACAGTAAATATATAAATTAAAACAATATAATTAAAATAATAACTTAATTAAATCAAAATTAATATAAATAGGATTTCTGAAAAAATTCTAGAACTACATAATAACAAACTATATGAAACGGACATATGTATAGAAGAGGTACGTGATTCTAGTGAAGTGAAAATTCTTTTTTAGGAGACTTGGTCAATATAATAAAACAAACTAACAAAACTTTTGATTTAAATAGAAGTAACTCATGCAAACTAATTTTTTTTTACATTAACATTCGAAGTCTTCAAAACAAAGTCACACCGTTAAATATTCTTATCCACAACAAAAACAATAATTTTGTATGTATCTCTGAACTTTGGCTTTCAGATACACAATGCAAAATTATTAATTGAAATGACTTTACAATATATCTTCATCAAGTTTAGTGTTTTTACTTGTTTAAAGACGTAGTGAGGTGTTGGCCTTAATAAGTGGCCCTTGAGAATAACTAACGCATGGCAATACCTTTCGGTTTTCTTCTCTGCGTAAGTCCTGCTGTTAATTTGACCTAGTCGTTGTCTCTAATGTGGTACTAGTTTGAAGTGGGCTGGTTTCGGCCTCGCGGAATTCACGCAGTCTGCTGCGACACATGCTGTCCCCGGCCCATCTCTTCCTATACCCTATTTTTCTGCGCTACCTGCTGCACTGACATTCTCCTCTCTTTTCTCCCATTCTTGTGTTATTCAGCCTACATATTTGCATTGTCCTTAGGTATTTTCTTAGTTTTTCTATATCTTCGTTAACTTCTTATTCGTTGTATCCTCTTTCTTTTATAAATATTTTGTGCAGCTCCATTAAGTGCATCCCTTTTGGTAGTCTTACATTTGCCAGTTTAACTTCTAGTGAGATTCTTGAACCTCCATTTGGAATTAGTTCCTCGTGTCTCCAGGTTGTCAGATATACTCTGACCATTTCAAAAGTTGCATTTTCTGTCAACCTCGAGATGGCGTACCTTCCGTTTGGAAATTGTTTAGTCAATTCCGTCAATTTATTTTCCTTGAGCAGTTCTCTCCTTTTCCTCCTTATTTCTGCAATTTCTGTTGGTACTATGGTTTCAGTATATGTTCTTCTCTTGTCTCTCTGTTCATCTTCCATTGCTTGGCAGGCATAGTTGTTTTGACCTTCTTTGTTTCATTCTTCTTTATTACTTTTTTCCATATTCTTTTACTTCCATTTAGCTTCCCGGTCCTCCTTCCTCTGTCTTCTGTAGCTTTTAATTTGTGTGTTTTCTTCTATTTTGGTTTACCTAAATCTCAAAGCTTCAAACTCTTCAATCTTTTTTTTTTCAATACTGTCGTTGCATAGTTTTTTAGTGCTATCCATTTGTTTTCGTCACTTAGGCATATTTTAATGATTGTAGATTTGTCTACTTTGTTTTCTAATATCTTTTCTAGCGTTTTCCTATCTTCCTCCCATGCTTCGCACTCTACTAGCGTATGTTCTGCGTTGTAATGCATATCTTCTAGACAAAATATACATTTTTCCTCTTTCTCCATCTTATTTATTTTTTGTAAGTACTTTCCAAACGCTACATGTCCGGTAAGTAGTTGTGTTGTTTAGTAACACTTCTCCGGTTTTCTTCTACCCATTCGTTTATTTCTGGTATTAATACCCTTGTCCATTCTTCCTTTTCTCCTTCTTTCCACTGTCTTTGCCATCTTTCCATCAAATTTTCTCTTTCTTGTCTTTTTGCTTCTTGCTTACTAGTTCTTTCGTTTACCATTTTCTTTATACCTAAACTTTCTTCCACCATCAAATCTGCGGGTAGTGTCGCCGCAATTACTTCTAGTGCCTCCTGCGACACCGTCCTGTAGGCCCTGCAGATCCTTAACGAACTTGCTCTCATAGCTCCCCTTACTTCTTTTCTGTTTTTTTTTGTCTTCAAAGCTTCTCCCCATGTTTCTGCGGCATACAATAGATTACTTCTAGCCGCAGTTGCTATTAGCTTTCTTGCCCCTACTCCTGGTCCTCCCTTGTTCGGCATAAGCCTACTAAGCATTCTTTCCATTTTTTTTGTTCTTCTTACCGTTTCCATTCTATCCCTTTGCTTCAAATGTTACTTTAAGGTTTTTTTTTTTCTATTTTCCCTGTTTGTCCTCTTTGTCGATAGCCATGCCGCCACGGTTTTCTTTGGAGCCAGATCTAACCCTTTATTTCTCATCCATCTCTTGATCATCTCTATTGCCAACTCTAACCATTCATTTAGTACTTCTATGTCTATATTCCTACCTACCAGAGCTACGTCATCCGCAAATGCCATTATTGTCACTCCTTCCGGCAGCCGCATCCTGAGTAGCTGATTATAAACTAAATTTCATAATTTAGGACCTAGTGCAGAACCTTGTGGTACTTCTCTAGTCAGCCTAAATTTTCCATTTTTGGTCAATAGATTTCTCTCCTGAAAGTAGCTCCATATTATCTTAGTAGTTTTATTTGTTAGTTCTCTTTTTTTGCTGCTTCTATAATTGCTTACTATAGTATGCTGTTGAACGCATTTTGTATATCTAACGCTACACAGTGTTGTCTTTTTCGGTATGGTCCACTGTTTGCTTCTTTTGCTATGGCTTTTACCTTTTCAATGGCTCCTAGAGTCGTTCCTCCCTTTGTAAATCCATATTGTTCCTGTTCCCATCCTCTTTTTTCTTCTATTTCTTGTTCAATTATCCTCACGATAACTTTCTCCATAATTTTCGATAATGTGTTGATCAGGCATATCGGTCTATACTTGTTTTACCTGCTTCTTTCTTATTCTCAATTAGTACTATGTTTGCATCTTTCCAACAAACCGGAAAAATTCCTTCCTTCAGACATCTGTTTATTAATTGTGTTATCTCTATCTCATGTCCTTCTAGTGCTGCCTTCACTATCTCCGTTATCTCGTCTGGACCTGGTGCTTTATTATTAGGTGTTACCCTTATAATCTGGTTTATCTCCTCCACTGTTGCAAGTACTGCTTCTGTTTTGTCCGCTATTCCTGCTGGTTCTTCTACCATTCCTCCAGTAGGTTTTTTTTTTAAGTTAAGTTGCATGGAGGTACATTAATCTATTGTAAAAACGATATCTCCAAACTATGTTTACCTATTTATAAATATAATCATTTAATCTGTAAAATTAATTTTAAATTTTCTATTACTCTATATAATAACATTAATTGTACTATAACAATATACAGGTCTTCTACTAGGCAACTTTGATAAGTTCCGTAAAAATTTTAATACACTAATAAATAAATTATGCACTAAATACAATTAAAGAGGATCTAAACGACTACCTTGAAACAAATTATCAACCTAAATCACTATTTGACTCATTTAAATTAAATTCGTTTGTAAAAGAACCGACTCGCGTTATGATGTACAACGGTAAGCTCTCTTCCTCGTGCATTGACTATTTTATATCTAATGTCGATGATGTATCAGTACCAGAAGTATTTAAAACCGGATTCTCGGATCACATTGCTCAAACCGTCTCTGTATGCACTCAACCAATTTCACCTTCTAAAAATTACAAATATATTAAAAAACGTGACATTAGCATGCATTCAATGGAAAATTTTAACACAGACCTCAAAAAGTTTCTTACTGATGTAGACATCTTACTGACCAATTAGACTGCAGCTCTTTATTTGATCATTTCTTCTCATATTTCATATCTATATTTGACGATTATTTTACCGTCAAACATATTAATATCAGTAGAAATAAAAGTAAACCATGGATGACTAACAATATTATATCTAAATCAAATTCTCTAAAAAAATTAAACTACCGACGGAATTGACAGAAACAAATCAGTTTACAACAAAATTAAACTGAAAATAGACAATAACATTTTAGAAGACAAAAAACTGTTGCTAATGCTTTTGGAAAATATTTTTCAACACATATCTCCAAAAAAATTCAAAATATATATTAAAATAATAATGTAGCTACGTGCACCCTAATGCCTTCATTAAATAATAACTTTTTTTTACACCAGTATTCATCCTTTGATGTTTTTAAAACCATAGAAAGTTTTAAAAACAAATCTGATAACAATTACATACCAGCAAAACTAATAAAGCATTGCAAATACACATTAGCCAACTTCATGTCAAAATCTATAAATAAATCCGTTAAAGATCTTTCCCGATAAATTAAAATGCGCTACTGTAGCTCCAGTATTTAAAAAAAGATGACAAAACTCATATATCAAATTATAGACCAATTTCAATAATCCTCAACAACATGCTGGGTTTAGAAAAGGCAGATCAGTTGAAACAGCTGCAGTACAATTAGTGCAAACTGTAGTAGATCACCTTGATAATAAAATGAAAGTTGCTGAACTATTTTTCGACGTAGCAGACATTAAATTTTTTGTTAAAAAAGTAGAGGTTATGGGCATTTGTGGACCTACAAACCATTGGTTAAATTCTTTCTTATTCTTATAGAAAATTCCACGTTAAAATCAAAACATTTTTTCAGATACATTTAAAATAAACATAGAAACTCCTCATGAATGCATGCTTGCACCTCTAATTTTTTCGTTGTATATAAATAACCTCCCAAATTTCCTTCCACCAAATAATACTGTTGTTCTGTTTTTATCAAACAACAATCAGCTCCAAGTTTAATTAGGTGCTTCCCTAATCATTTAATCCATATATAATCGTTTATTTTTACAAATAGTTTTACTTAAAGCTGGTATTTCACCCAAGGTTTAACTGAGATAAATTCATATTGTGATCTCAGATTAAAATAAAGGTAATTTTCATTTAATTTATCACATTTTTTTCTATAAAATGTTCAAAGCCAAATGACAAAATAAACAAATTTTACTATAACTAGGTTTTTGAAAACATTGCTAATTAAAAACATCTAATGTACAACTTTGTTTATAACAACATTCTTATTATCATTCCAACAATCCTATTATCACAATTTTAAAAAAAATTATTTTGAATTTAAATGTGGCGATTTGTGACGTTTATATTATCGCAATGATATTATAGTGAATGATGCAGATACGTATAAGTAAAATGTTTATAACAATTGCAGAATAAATGCTATCACATTTTTATTAATAATTTGATAAATATTTTGACTTGTATACGCCATCTACGTGTCATAAATAATATATCCCAAGTTGTATCTTAGTATATTGTCAATCAACTATTTTGACATAACAGGTGCTTTCCTTTTGCCAAGTGAGGTGCCAAAATACTCACCTTACCTCACAAATAGTTTTTCTTTTTTAAATTACAATTCACCAATGGATGGGGGATGTAAAAATCTTACTTTGGCTTATTTGCTATTTTACAAATAGGACAGTCTATTAAGGAGAAGAACAGTTGCGCTATTATAACTATTATAAGCGTTCACAGAATCAAACTCAGCAAGAAAACGCCTAAATATAATAATAAAATGTTTACAAAAAAAAACCTCAAACTTAAAACAAATTATGCAACAAGTCATTTCTCTGCAATTAATTTAAAAAAAGTAGAGTATTTATTTAGTTCTTCATTAACATTTTACTCGTTAAATACAACTGCTAATCTTTAACCCAAAGAATGAAGGCATAGAATATTGTATGTAGTTCAACATATAAATAAGTGATGACTGGCCTCGTGGATTAGTGATACTTGCTCTACAATCCATGGTAGACTGAACTTCCTCCAAGCACCTAATAAAACCCTACAAACTCTAGTAGTTTTTTTTTTATGAAGACGATCGGAGACAGTTCTAAACCCTAAGAAACTCCAACCGTTAAAAGGCAGGAGGTTAGACACCTGCCCGAACAACTTAACAATGATCTATATCAGTTTTGAATTGAACTCAAAGCAATGCAGGAGTAGATACTGGTACCTTATCAAAAGCAATCTGAGCATCAAAGAAAATAGCACTATTGACCTGTTTTGATCAGTACAGAATCTATCAGAAACAGTCAATTGGGTTTCAATCTCCCTAAGTAATCTTAAATTAAATATCACAGTTTGTCACCTTACTGAAAGTTAACAAAAAGCTAATAAAACGGTAGTTTTAAAGAAAATGTCTATCCTTCCCAACCTTGAAGATTAGAATAATAATAGACGTCTTCCATAAAGACTGAAAGTGTGAAGTACTTATTACCGCATTCGTATCTATGAAAAGCATCACAGCCTTGTGAGAAAAAGATTTCAAAGCTTTGTTGTAAATTGCATGCAATTAAGATAGACTCCTAGTAACGCGCAATATAAAAACCTGACTTTGACCTCTGCAAGTGGCCTTTGAGAATAACTTACACATAGCATTATCTTACGGTTTTTTTTCTCTGCGCAAATCATGTTGTTGTGGGTATATACATACAGTATACAATATATAAAACAAGTTACCATAAAACTTAATATCAAAGTAATTGAGAATACAAAAGATTTTAATTTATTGTCATCTCTAATGCATTTCTTACCATTTTGTTTTATCCACTTATAGTATATTTTCTAGTTTCTTTCTGTCTTTTCCCACATCTCGTATTATACTAGAGTATGTTCTGCATTATCGTGTGTTTCTTCCAGATAGAATAGACATCTTTCTTTTTCCTTGATCTTCCCAAAGGCTCCGTGCCCGGTCAGTATTTGTGTTGTATAAAACACGTTTCGGGTGTATTCTCTACCCATTCATTTATTACCGGAATTAATATTTTTCCCCCTTTCTCCTCTACTCTACTGCCGCTGCTATTTTCCATCGTCTTCTCTCTTGTTCTTATATTTCCTTTCTTTTTACTGGTTCGTTCTTTTGCTATTTTTTTATTTCTAGTTTATCTTCCACCATCATATCCGCAAAAGGTGTTGTCGCAAACTACTTTTACTGCTTCTTGTTTGGTAGGCTCTGCTAAACCTTTCATTCCATTTTTTTATATATTCATAGCTTTTCCCTATGTTTCTAGAGCGTATAACAATTTGCTTCTCCTTTCGTTGCTATTAGCTTTCTGGCTTCTTCTCCTAAATCTTCGTTGTTTGGCATAAGTCTACCGAGCTTTCTCTGCGCTTCCTTAACCCGTTTGTTCCATCCCTTTGCTTCGAGAGTCACTTCAAGTTATTTGATTCTTTCCTATGGTTATTACTTGATCTCCTACCTGTCCCTTCCGCTATTAGTCTTCTTGGTCAATAACCTTGCTAATTTTAACCCTTATTTCTCATTCATATCTGTATCTTATCTATTTATTGCCAGCTCTAGAGTTTCTTATAATACTTCCATTTCCATGTCTCTATCAACTACGTTGTGTGCAAATGCCGTTACTGTCACGCCTAGGTTCCACAGATTTGGTCCTAGTACCTCTTTGGTCGGTTTTTAAACTTCCCTACTTGATTACTAAGTTTCTACCCTGTAAGTAGCTCCATATTATCATGATCGTTTTCCTGCCCAGCTCTCATTTCTTTGCCAACTCTATAATTGCTTCTCATAACACGCTGTTAAACGCGTTATGTATGTCCAACGCAATTATTACGCAGTGCTATCTTGTCCTCTGCGTTTCGCTATTTGCTTCTTTTGACCATCAATTTTCTAAAAAAATCAGGATTCCGTGCCTGCATTTCCAGCACCCAAGAAACGAAAATTTGGCGTTGTTCATGATCAGCCCATTCCTGTGCCGGCTGAACTTTATAAGAGTGTAGGCTTATGCAGAAAGTTTTTTGCGACTCTGTTAGCCACAGCGGCAATGTTTTCAGCTGACCTGACTACGAGTTCAAACTGGCAATTTTAAATCAGTAACTTGGCTATTTTGCTCAAATTTTGTAGAAATTTGAATCATTTTTTTTATTTCAAAATGTGATATTTAGGAATTGCATGTCACAACAACATAAAAATACTTTTGAATTTCAACGAGTAAAACCACACTTGCTAAAACTACCTCATTGAACACTACTGAGAGTTTATAAATGAATGGGATTATGTTATCACTTTAAATATGCCGCCTTTTTAAAATTGCCCACTATACTATTTGTTTTGACAGTTCAACTTTGACAGCTGTCAAGCAAGCAAGGTTATAAGAATGTATACAAATAAAGAGAATATTTTTATTATTGAATCCTACTTTAGAAACGGGAGGTTTGATAATGGGAAATGGCTCTATTCTATTCCGGATTGTGTTCGAGAGTTTACTACTGATAATTATAAACATGTGAACATATGAAAATATTTTTATTATTGAATTCTAAGATAGGCAATTTTATTTACGCATTTTTAGTACAGCTAGACACAAATAGTGTGGCCCGTATAATAGGCAACATTGACCGTTCTAGCATTTTTCATTTGCGCTTACATTTTACACATTCTATTGGCGACGTAGTTCTGAGATTGAAAAATGCTATAAGGAGCAAAAGCATGAGTTTAACAGCCAACAAATTTTTGTGTATATTAAGTTGCCTATTATACCAGCCACACAATTCGTGTCTAGCTGTAGAGCGGCACAAACATAATCCCAAACATTTATAATCACCATGTATATTTAACCAGTCTCTTAACATTAAATATTTGCGGATTATAAGGGAAATACTAATTATGGAAGTTTATTCTATGTATCAATAGTACGGATAAAAATATCTGTCTTTTCGGTTTCGGTCCTACATCTCTGAACTGTCGTAAATATTTGTTAAAATTCCTTCAAGCTTTGTACTACGAGTAAATATTTATTTAGATGGTAATATGTCTTGTATTTCGTTTGAACAATGTATTTGGAAATATCTATAAAAAATACATAAATCTAAAGCATTTCGCCGGTGTTGTAAAGTATTTAAATGATTAGTCAATTTTGAATCGGTACAAATAGCTCGTATTTGAATAGAGTTTAGAGAAGTAGTTTCGGATGCTCCTCCCATACTTGAGAGAACAATATTAAATACAAGGAGAAGTGTAAGTTTTATATATATATATGCAAAAAAAGTTGAACAGAAGTAAAGAACTGTTTACATCTAATAAGAAATCCTTGTTTTCTAGATACTTTTTGAAACAATGTCAACAACATGGTCGTTCCAGAAAAGATTATTTGAGATTGTAACTCATAAAAGACAAATTGATACTGATGATAGTTCAGATTTTTATTTTGAAACAGTAAGAAGTTGAGTTTTATTAGAGTTAAAATTGACAAGTTGGAAGTGCCTACCCCATTTAAATATTAAAGACGTCGGTCGCGCTTTGGTGGCAATCTCATTAGCACGACCATACATGTCGGCTAGTTCTGCATTAGAGTAATCAGATATAGCAATAAAAACTTGTGCACTAACTAAAACTGTCAAATACTGAATGTTTATTTCACAAAACATCAGCCACCTATGATAAGAAAAAAATGCACGTTTTTGCAAAATAAAAAATGGAAAGAAAAAGAATAATGTTCCATATCTCCGAAACCGTTGCTATGACAACCCATGTTTATTAAGACTTTTTTGTTTGTTGTGGTTCGTACTACCACCCCCTTAAATATTTTACATTCTTTTTTGAACACCCTGTATATTTCAATTTTTTATTTACTTATTAAAGAATGTTTATTTTTTTATGATAAGGTGAATATTTTAGTCATAATGGGAGCCAATTCATTTGCAAATGTTTTAAGAATAATAATAGGTGGAATTTCATGCATACCTGATGTCTTTCTGGTAATTATTTAAGAAGATACCTTTCAACAACCTGTTTCTTAAAGTGAAATTGACCCATCATTTTACCACTAGCCGACATTGTAGGTACAACAGTACAAACTAGATCTTATTCCTTTGGATTAGTAACTAAATTGTTTTTAAAGACTTTGAACTACCTTGCAATAAATTTACTGTTTTTTTTTTTTTTTTTTGTTATTTATGGAAAACTCAAAATTCGATTAGCTTTGTTTTTGTCAATCCCAACTTAGACTAGATTGTCACAATGATTACGAGCTTTTTTATAATGCTATCTAGTCTGATTTGGAACGATTACCGATTTGTATTTGTTAAATGCTTTTTGCTTCTTATCAACGACTGTTTTGCCTGAACTGAGTACAAGTACTTTTGTTTTGGTTTAATAACAGAGAATGAAACAAATTTTGTGATAACGTTTTGAATAGTTTTTCTGAGATTTTCTGCTGCAACAAGTGGATCCTCAGAATATAATCAATAAACTGGTTAGTTGAACAGGCGAGGCCTTGTTCCGCCAATTTAATCGTATCATTCGTGCCCAAAAATAAGGCCGAGTTAGTTTGCGTAGTATATACTAATATCATCATACATACCAAAAACACCACAAATTCTGCAAACTATATCGGCAAAATTTTCACCGTGTCTATAATGAATTTTCAATATTTCTATGTTGTTGGAGCGTCCAGAATTCGAGGTTTGCTATTCAACAGATAAAAAATGCCACAAAATTTAAAATAAGACTTCTTATTGGAAAACCCTATACTTTGTACATATTTTAATCAATAATAATTACCTTAAACAAAAATTTTAAGCCTATGGTGATGGTGTGAGTGTATATTTGGTTGTTTACATCATAAACATCCTAAATAAATTTCGTTTTTATATTATTATTAAAACTCGTAAACAACTTATAAATATAGTTTATTACAACTAAATTAACATAAATATATATTTAGATTTAATATAATATAAATATTTGTTTATTTATACATATACAGGATGAAAAATAGAGTAGTCCTCTGTTAACTTCTGATCACCCTTTCCACTTAACATACGGTATATACATTATAAACTTCATTAGAATTAATATTTTCTATTTACAATAAATATATTTAAACAATTAATTTATCCTATAAAAAAATAGTACATATGTATGTTTTATGAAAAGTAGCTTGAAAAGAAAGATTGCTATATTAAATAAAGTTATAAGCCAATCTTTGGTATGGATGTATAATACAACCTGGCACAAATGATGGAATCAAAAATACTTTCTTTCTTCAGACTTATATATATACTTAATTATCGTTGCTTAAAATTTCAATCAGATATTTGATTTAGATCAGTTATAACAAACCAACTCGGCACCTGCCATAAATTGAAAACACATTTTTCCATATCTTTTTCTTTCTCTTTCAATGATAGTAAATCTTTTTTTAATTTACTTTCACGATCTTTCAGTTGTGAAAGTTGCTGATATAATGCAGTGTTATTCGAATTCTTCTCCCTTAGTGATCTTTGTAAGGATTTTACTTCTAATTCCCTTTCTATAAATTCAAATTAAAACTATTAGTAGTATATAATTTTGAAATTAATGTTAAAAATCATATTAAATTGGTTTAACAATTCTAACTAAAAAAATCATGCAATTTTAGTTGTAAACCAAAACCTGAGAGAAAGGTTAATACAGCAATGTAGCCGCCGTCCTGACTATACAAACTGCGGAGATTAAGTAAAGTCAAAATATTTTGCACCAGGTATATGGGTGACAATGGGTTAAAAATTATATTTATAAATGGACAATTCCATTTCAAACGGACCAGCGCTGGAGGGGGTGCATTGAGAAATTTGTTTTTTAGTTTTTTTTCAATTTCTATAACTTATTAGTAGTTTTTTGATCGGTTTATAATTTACGATTTTTTTTAGTTTTCATGTCGTTATTTAATTTTTTGTTTAAAAATCGCAATTTAACCCAAAAAAAAAAATTTACTAGTGAAATCAATCAGAAATTTTCAGTAGAATCCAAATCTGGCGCCATTTCAAGTCTATACCCTGTTTATAAGCCGCAAAAGCCATAAAACCATGTTTTTGTTCTCAGTGAGCTGGACAAAAAAGAGCATTTTTTAAATTTGTTTTAACTGCCAAAATTTATGTATTTTTATGTAAATTAATTGGAAAATATAAATTTGTTCATTGTATTTGGGTTTTAAAGGTCTAAAACTCGAAAAATCTGCAAAGTAGGCCTATTCTTGACATAAACTCTTACAAATACACTATAGCCGCGCTCAAAAGAACAATACACCAAATATTATTAAAAATTTGAATTCTGGGGACAATTTTACATAGAAAATAGTCAGTGTTGTACTCATCGACCGTCGAAAAGTCCATCTAGAAAGAAATTTTTACAAAATTTTCAGGCAAAAAATATGTTAAAAATGAATTATATTTTCATATTCACAAAAAATATTATAGTCACACTAAGTGTGGTTTAAAACTTTTTTTTATCAAATTTTGATAAGCGCCGGGCGGATTATGTTAGAATGCCAAAAATATTAATATTCTCAAATTTTGACGCCGATAGATTTTTGCCGCAAGCGCAATAACTATCAAACAAAGAGTAAATCGGCCTAAAACTGGTTCAAGCGACAAAAGATGTCTTTGTTAAACTTCTGAAATAAGCTTAAAAAAATAAGTAATCTTTGAATAAAATTAAAAAAAAATATATTTTTTGAGTAAAAAAAATGTACAAATTATTTTTTTCTAGATGGGCTTTTCTACGCCAGATAAGCAAGACACTGACTATTTTCCATGTAGAATTGTTTGCAAATCTCAAATTTTTAATAATATTTAGTGTATAGTTCCTCTGAAAATTGCTAAATGTGTATTTGATATATTTTCCAAATATTTAAAATGCTTCTTTTTGCCCAGTCCACTGAGAACAAAAACATGGTTTTATAGCTTTTGCGGCTTATAGACAGGGTTTAGACTTGAATTCTACGGAAAATTTCTGATTGTTTTCACTAGTAAATTTTTTTTTTGGAGTTATTTTGAGTTAAATTTGCAATTTTTAAACAAAAAATGCTTAAAAACGACAAAAAAACTAAAAAAAATCATAGAATTTTTTTAAGTTTCATACTCTCATGAACCGATGAAAACACTACTAATAAGTTAAAGAAAAAATACTAATGCAAATTTCTCAATGCCCATATAAGGCTATAGAAAAGTTTTTAAATGATTTTAAAAAAATATTACAAAAAAAAATGAATACTATGTTAAACATTCTTACTATATCAGAAAACAAATATAATAACTTACTTTCAACAGCTGTTATAAGTTGTGTTATATAACTTGTCACGTTATCAGATGGTTTGGCTTCGGATTTTTGAGGAAGTGCATCCAAGCTAGATTCATCTAATGATGTACTAAAAGATATAGAACTAGCATTGCCCAAACAGTCAGTGTCATAATCTGATCCTAATTCACTGTGAATTGCACCAGCCACTGATTGCATATGTTGTCGGCCTTGTAAGTGCTCTCTTTTATTGTGTAAATTGTGAAAATACTGATCACATGTTCTACAATATAATTCTTCATTATCTTCTTCCTAAAATTTATAAGTAATGTAATATAGAGCATACAATAGTAATATATGATTAGATGAATTGAGTTTTTCTTAATACAATAAAAGAAAAATAAAACATTATCGATACAGTACAATTGAGGCTGCACTTGCATATCAATGTCTCACGTCAAAAAGTCATAAGCAAGAAAAACGAAATTATCAAAAACAAATCTTTTCAATTAAAATACATTCAGTTATGCAAAGGCCGGGCATATATTTTGTTAATGTGTGAAAATATATGCAAAGTAACCAAAAATACTAAAATATTGCAAAGTTATTCAACTAGCAACATCTTGCTTAACTATAAAGCTGTGCAATTTTAGAATTAGTTAGACCATAAACCATGTTTACTAAATTAAGTCCAAATAAAGTTTTTAGATATTTCTTTAATTTTGAAAATATTTGCAAATTAACCAAAAAACAAAAAAAAATGATAAATGAAAAATGAAAAATTACTCATATAGCAATAACTTAACTTAACAATAAAGTTCTTGCTTAACTATAAAACTAACGTTGCGCAATTTTAAGATTAGTTAGGCCATAATGTTTGCTAAAATTAATCCAAATAAAATTTTTATATATTTTATTAAATTTTAAAATTGGTTTAATAAAAAAAAAATTGAAAAATTACTAAATTTGCAATAACTTGTCTTACTATAAGGCTGTATGTGCTTGGCTCTTGGCCTCTGTAATCTTTAAGATTGATTTTTTCATATTTAAAAAAATTAAATGTTAGCTTAGTTTTCAAGCCAAGTTTCAATCTTTCTAACAAACTAATTTTGTTTTGATTAACTAAAACTGACATAGTTTACTTAGTTTGTAATCTAAGTTCTTCAAACTTTCTAATTAACCTGAACATAATGTTTATTTACATTTATAAATATTTTGTAAAATTTTGAAAATAGTTTGAAATTTGCAACTTATTTATTTATTTTTATAAATTTAATCATTTTTTTTTAAATCACTAAATCTGACATATTATGCTAGAATTCATAAAAGTCAGTAACAGTTGATTAAATTTGATAACCGCAAAACTATTTATAGCAATGCTACTACAAAGACAAGTTTGACACAATATATAACTATCAGAAATAAAAAAGAAATAATATTTGATAAACTAATAAAAATAATTTTGACAGTTTACCAAATGTTGAAGTTATGTTCTCACATTTAACGCTAATTAACTTTAATCAGCTTTCATGAATCCACCATTAGTTGTCAGCTAAGTTTCTCAAATTTTATTTGCAAAAAAATACTTTCGTAATTTTAAAAACAGTTTAAAATTAGAACGTCATGTTGGCAAAAATTTACATTAAATTAATTAATCATTATAATTGAAGCAAAAAAAAAAACTGGTGAAAAAAAAATTTAACCGGTATTTATAGGTGCCGCCATACAGAACGTTTTTGCAATTGCAACAATTATATTTATAAAGAAAACACATAAATTATATAAATATGTTATAAATATTTGCAGTCAACATATTTTCCAAAGAAAAAAATGTCAAATTTAAACATCAGTCAAATCTTTAAATGCAGAGAAGCTAAATCTAGCTTTCAGTGACTGGTTACCTCGCATACTCAAACTGCCTAGACACCAAAATACTTACTCCCTAACTACTTACTAACAATAACAACATATCCCAACCTGCATTCAGGTATAAAACGCAATATTATATTTTGATGGCATGTTCATTACTGATCTAATGAGTACAAAGTGGATTGTGGAGTAAGTGGCACTAAGGTCAAATACAGCTTATGGTACAATTAAATTGGCAGAACAAGACCTAATCTGTTCCACAAACCTATCACCCAAACACTTGTTTGACTGAGACCCATGATAAACAATAAAGATCCAGATCATTTTAATATAGCAAATTTTTTTTTTTTTTTTTTTTTTTTTTTTTTTTTTTTTAAATTTATTTATTGTCATATAAATTATAAATAATCATATAAATTATAAATAATAAATTGTTAAGTAAGTTTTTTTCTTTTTTCTCTCCCCACTTGCTGCTTTGCATCTTTCCATGTATGGTCGGCTGCAGAGCTTCGTATTCGGGGCACCATTTATCTTCTTTTTTTTATTAATTTGTTTTTTTTAGTCTTGTTATTATGTAGTGTTCTTTTATTTTTGTTTTAAATTCTTTAAAAGTTTTCGTTTTTTTTATATTTTCAGGTAGTTGATTGTACGTGATTAGTCCATTTCCTAGTATTGTTTTTTTCGCTTTTTCTGTTCTTGTTGTGTGTACATATATATTACTTCTTCTTCTCGTGTTATGTCCGTGAATTTCTTTGTTTAATATTATTTGTAGATTTGTTTTAATTTCTTTATTTTTAACTTTATATATTAGTTTGCATTTTTCTATTTTTATTTTTTCGTTAATGTTTGTTTCGTTAATTATTTTGTATATTTCTTCTGTTGGTGTTAGCTTTGAAAGTTTATGTATTATTTTAAGTATTTTGTTTTGTTGTCTTTGGATTTTTTGTATATTTGTTTTTGTTGTTTCACCCCATATATTTATTAAATAGTTAATTTTTGCTAAATAAAGTGAGTGGTATATACTTATTGCTGTTTCTTTTAGTATGCATTTTCTGGCTCTATAGACAGCTCCTATTGTTGCTGCGCTTTCTTTTAATAATTTGTTAATATGTGCATCCCAGGTGAGTTTCTCGGTTAATATTATTCCTAAGTATTTTGTCTGTTTTGTTCTAGTAATTGGTATGTTATTTATTACAATTTTTATGTCAATATCTTTTGTGTTTTTTTTGTCTTATTACCATAAAAGTTGTTTTTTCTTCATTTATTGTTTGTATGTTTTCGTCGTACCATTTAGTTAGTTTCTTAATGTCTGCATTTATGTTTCTTTCTATTGCTTCTTTACTTTTTCCGTGATATATAATACATGTGTCATCAGCATACGTATATATTTCACCAGTCAGATTTATATTATATATATCATTTATGTATAGTGTATACAGTATTGGTGCCAACACTCCACCTTGTGGTACTACATATTCTGCTTCCGTTGTTTTACTAAGTATGTTGTTTATTTGTGTTCGTTGTGTTCTGCTTTTAATATATGTTTTTAACAGTTTTAAATTTGTGTTTCTTATTCCTAATAACTCCATTTTTTTAATCAATTTGTTTTTGTCGATGGTATCAAAAGCTTTCTTCATGTCTATAAATATTGGTATAACATACTGTTTCTTGTCCAACTTTTCTGCTATATGTTGTATTATATCAGTTGTTATGCCCATTGTGTTTGATTTTTTTTGGAATGCGTATTGCTTTTTATTTATAATATTATGTTTGTTTATGTGTGTCATTAATCTGTTATATATTGCCTTTTCTGTAATTTTGCTCAGAACTGATATAAAATTCCAATTATAATCTCAAACATTCATTTGCTGTCCAAAATAGTGTTTGTGCCTACATCTAAAATGATATTCTAGATTGACGACTTACAAAATTTAGGGTATTGGTTAGAATAGCATATTTCCAAACTTTTTTGATAACCTTTCTGATAGTTTTAATCATAGAAAAACTAAATACTTAATTCGCTTATCTTCTACTACATTATCCGGCCAACAAGCTACGATTTTTGATGCTTCTCATAATCTTACTCAAACTATTTGAGTATACCTTGTGATGAACTTCTTAGTGATCCAAGGTTAGTAGATCTGTATCTCTCATTTATCTATCCAAATGAACAAAGCAAAAAAAAACAATTTCTTAATCATTTTCATTTGGCAAAAAGCATTTAACTAATAAAGATTATAAAAAAACCTGTAAACATTGTGACAATTTAATTAATACATTCTGAAAAAAATAGAATTGATAAGAACAAAACCAATCATTCTCAGCTTTCCATAAACAACAAAAACTTCAGTTCAAAATCTTCCAACACCTCCTCAAAAACAATTTAGTTACTAACCCAAAGAGAAAAGCAGATATTTTTGCAAACCAATTTGCAACTCTAACTAACCAGTTAATAGTAAAATAATGGGTCCATTTAACTTTAGGCAACATGTAGATTTACAAAAGATATCTCCTTATATTAAATACCAGAAAGGCATCATAGATAATAAACCTTTACCGCATATTGATCTGTAAAATTTTCTGAGAGCCCAAGTTTATAGCATAGTTGTATGTTTTCCTATAGTTGTATTCCGTCTGAAAAAGCAGCTTTGCGTTGCTTTAATCTGCTTCCTGCTTGTTGTAGCAAATTAATAAAACCCCTAATACGCTTCCTTGTGGTGCCCCTGCTAATTTGGTTGTAGGTCGATTCCACATTTTCACCAAGAAGTTTTTATTGGTTAGTTAAGATTTGAGTATATTCATAGAAATGGTGTGGTAATAAATTCATCAATTTCTTCCTAGATAACATACTTTGTCAAATGCTTGTGCATTTTGTTGACTATCCTGTAGAATTGTTCAGTTGTGCCGGTTTCTAAATCCATACTGATGTTCAGGAATTATTTTCACTTTGTCAATTATTGGGTTAATTCTCCTGAGGAGGATCTTCTCAAACACCTTCAATAGAGCTTGTATGAAGCTTGTTGATCTGTATGAAGTAACTACATTTGGAAGTTTAATCGGTTTTGGCAACATTATAATCTGTGCCATTTTCCGCTCGCTTAGGAAATGGTCAGTTCTCATAACTGCTTTGAAAATTTGAGTGACTGCTTTCAAGACTTTGATGGGCAGCACTTGTAGAACATTTCCGATACTTTGATCAAAGCTTAGTGCTTTTTTTAGGTAAGCCTTTCTACCGTTACAGTGTAAGACGTACATTTTTATTTTTAATCAGGTTTTATTTTGTAAAGTCTTTCCATTTCATTCTGTTATGAGTTATTCGTTGTACCTCTTCCCACTTTGTCCCATTTCTTTCTGCTTCTTCTCTTATTGCATCGTTCCACTCTTTTTTTGGTTTTTTCCTGTTGCTCATGTCTCATATTTTCTCCTTGTGTTTCTATTTTTATTCATTCTGCATACATGCCCAAATCACCTCATCTGTCCTTCTGTAAGGTCTTCAAGGTAAATTTGTATTTCTACTTTATGTTCAGTTGTTTCAGATTTAGACGATTTGAAAGTGCTTGTCAAGTGTTCTAGGAAAAAGGCAGCCTTTTCTTTTCTGTTCGATTATTTTGCCATATTTTTCGGTTTTTGTGTTCTTTTATTGCATCCCAAACTACTTTTTGTATATTTTTAGTTAGGTCCATTGTTGCTTTGTTTACTTCTTGATCTGTTTTAAGTGGTATATTTAACTCAATTAGTTTCAACAACAACAAAATGCTTTTAGACATTTCCCAATTCGTCGTTTTGTTGCCAAGAATTAGTGTTTCCTGTTGGTTGTATTTGTGTATTAGTGTAGTTAAAAATGCTGAATGATCTGCTGCTAGTTCATGACATGATTTTGTTATGCATTGTGTAGTGTTTAAGCCCTTTGTGATGTAGAAATGAAGGGTACAGGAAAAAAACAGAAAAAGTACTTTTTTACTAAATCAAGTTTTACGTGTCATTTTATTCAAAATTAAAAGAAGCATACTTTAAAAGCTATGAAACGCTACAAAAACAGTATAGTCCAAAGCTATTAACGCACAAAGATTTGCTGTAAGATAGTTATCTGATTTTTTCGCTGAAGATATGAGTATGGTAATGATGTAAGAAAAGATAATAAGTAAATACAATATTGCGTTTTGAATTTAAAAACTCATATTTCTCAGTTTCGAACAAAAGTGACTTTATTCCGTTTTTTCCCTGTACCCTTCAAATATGAGGTCTGGTGTTTATCTTTAGTCTAAAGGCCAGTATGATGGTTCTCTTGTGGTTAAGTAGTCCATATTGTTTTCCTGTATTATGCTAACATCTGCTTCCCATCAGCTCGTTACTCCTGACCTGAGTTTTGAAGAAGACAAAGTTTCCTTTTTTATTATGTGCATTGGAGGCTGTATATCAAAGATAGTTTTAGTTTTGTTGATCTTTCTTCAATTATTACCATTGTTGCTTGCAGTATTCTTTACCATATTGCTCTAGCTAGATACTATTTTTAATTATAACAAACGTACCTCCATGAGCTTTGCCATGTGGGTAATTTGTGTGGTATATGATATATTTTGAAAAAGATATATTTTTTGAGTGAAGTGGGTGGCATTATGTCAATATTTAATATTGTTGTTAGGTATAGAATATTTTATTATCATTATGCCATTTTACTGACTAGTGTGGTAATGAATTTCATCATCGTCCCCATTTTGTTTAAGTAGAGAATATAGCCTTTGTTGCAACTGTTTATGTACATTCTCTGTAATTAGCAGGATGTTTTTCGTTGCAATTTACACACTTTACTTGGTTGTTTTTTTCTTTCCTTGAGCATTTTGCAGTTGTGTGTGGTTCTGTGCATTTGGAAATCTTTAGCAGAAGTTCTTTGTGTGCCCATATCTTTGACACTTGGTTTTTTCCTTATAGTATTGGAAATGGAAAAGGTTTCATCATCCTCTATCCTCAAACTCTGAGGTCTAGTTATTGTTTGCCTTAATTTAATTGAATTATAGATGTAAAACTGCTGCAATGTGGCCATATTAAAGATAAAAAAATCTTGTCTTAAATTAGTTTTTCCTAATCCCATCATATTAATCTTCTATATAAATAATCCATTTCTACATAGATTTGTAGTAAAGAAAATAGTTGGTAACCTGCTATTTTATAGTAGGCTTTTTACTATGAAACTAAACTTCATATTCATTAGATTCAGTCCTAGTATCTAATGAAACTCTATCCATATTAGTCTTTTCGATGACCCGTTCTAAATTGGCTTGGTTTCAGAATCGGTTTGTAAACAAGTGATGCATTTAACAAGTTTGTGGATGACTTGCTAGAATGCTTTGAGAGCAGTAGTAAGATATGATCATGCACAGGTCAGTCTCACAAATAATTATGAAACTACGTGACCCCACAGACATGGACAACACGGTTGCATAGAAATGTCACATAGTTTTTATCGACCTGTAAACATGGTAATGTCGGCAAAATGTTAATACAACAAAATATTGTTATTTTACATTTCCTAAAAATAAAACTTGTAAACTAAATCTTAATTGGCAAGTATTTTAAACATCATACCATTAAATAGTTTTTTATATCAAAACATACTAATATATACTTACATCTAAATCATCTGTAGCATCCATATCACTCTCCGATAGTACATTATACTTAGCACGTTTTCTTCTTTTATTTGCTAAATATAACTGATACGCTCCAGATTGTCTATATTCCCTCAATTCCTCCCTATACCTTCGCTTATCTTCTTCAGCCTTTTCCAAATATGGCTTTTTATTATCAAGACTTAAGCTAGACCAACGATTACCAATAAGTTTAGTAATTTCATGAAAAGGCAGTGGACTATCTTTAAACAGTTTTCGTTGGTCATTTAAATACAAATTGTATCCAGTCGATGGGGCCTTTGGAGGAAGATGTAATAATTCAGGTTTTCTCTTCCTACCTTTTGGCCAGCCACCACGTTTCTTAGGTGGCTTATTAGTTTCAATTTCTTTAGTGATTTCAAGTATTGGTTTGTCTTCAGTCTTAGTAGTAGTTATTACTATACTACTTGTATCTGAATCAGAAACATTTGAGCTTAGGATACTTTCAACATCAGTGCTAAATTCAACGAGATTATGTTCTAGTTTAATTGGTATATATTTAGTTTTTATGATATTTTTTTTAGGTTGCATTTTTTCGGGGTTTGTGAATGTGGATGTGTTTGGTAAAGAGTTAATATCACTCGATTCACTTGTAAATCCATCGCTATCGCCTAATCCGTCCGATGATATGAAACTAGAATTAATTGCTTGTACTGTTTGCACAGAAATTAAAGGTTTCTCCTTAGATAAGCCCTTTTTCGTTTCTTGTTGAAGCAATAGCTGCGAGGCAACATTTTGTAAATCTTCTACTGATAAATTCAAATCAGAAGTTAAGGCATCATTTAAAGACATGCATATTAACCTGTGTAAAGAGATTTAGTTAGTGAATGAGTCTTTTCTATATAAACAGGTGGTACAAACCCTTTAGCTGTTTGCACCAATATTCCATTACTCAATAAATCATTAGCTTCTTCAACAGAATCTGAATCCATATTACCTACTTTATTTCCACCAAATGGCGAATTTTATAAATATATCACAGTTTTTCGCAACCTTCCACATTTAGAAGCACACATCTTTCTCATAAAACAAGAACAAATCTAACCAAAAACAGAAATACACTAAAAAATAAATAACTTAAAATGACTATACCTAGTGGTACCAATCAAATAAATCTATAATACCCCAAAAAATATACAAAGGGTGTGTAATTAAATTAAATATTACAGTTTACATCAAAATTAAAATAATATACTATCATGTCTATCATTATGTGTCATACAAATATTAAATATTTATATGCATAATTAAATAATATTATATATATATTAACTTAATTATAATGCGTTCACACTAACTTGTTCTAGTAATAGAACGAATTTTTAAGCAATTTGATTTATTTTAAACTCTTAAAGTCTCATGGGTCAGATTAGAAACGTTCCAATTTTATCTATTTAAACAAAGTTTAAATCATTTTATTACAAGTTTTATCTACTAGTGATCAATGTTTTGTGCTGCCACCTGTAAAGTTTTTGTAAAGCGCGGTCGACCATCAAACAGAGCTGAAATTTGAAAACACATATGACAATAAAAAGAAAAAAATACCAACAAAACCAATTCCTCAGTTTGAGCAAGGCCTAATTGTAGCATCAAAACTTGTTTTTATTGTTGCAAGAGTAAAGTGTACTTTTGCATAACTAAAACTAGAAATTGTTTTTTTATAATTTCCATATCTGATAATAAAAATAAATGTTGATTTTCAAATATTATTTGTTATTATGCTAATTATTAACAAAAATAAATAAAAAAACAAAGTTAATTTTTTTTGTTCAAACCAATTAATTAATTTAAAATGATGTAGTCTTTAAGTTAGTATGTTTGCCTTTCTCTAAACCAGAATTTGTTTATCTAAGTACTTGTTACTGTAACGTGTTCATTTTGAAACTGATTTTGCTAAGGATAAGTATGTTATTTCATACATTGTGCAATAAGAGTATTTTTATGTCATTTTATATTTTGCATTTATAATGATCTCTAAAAAACGCTTTTGAGTACCGTAATAAAGCTTGTGTAGTAGTGTAATAACTATTTTTATAAAACCATTTTGATAGCATACACTTTCTTTTGGCTTTGTTTTTTAAACTTGAAAGCATGCAATAAAAATGTGTGATAAAACTCGTTTCTTAATATACTATTTACACACGGAGCAATCGGAATAGTGAGATATAACATATATGTACATACATCTGTCAAATTATGACATTAATTATTAGTATTATTAATAAATAATATCATTGTTTTCTTTTATACGTATTGCAGTTGTAGAAAATGGAAGACATACTTTTTTTTACTTTTTCGAATTTCGTATAAAAAAAATAATATTTTGGAGATAAGATAATTATTATTCAAACTACTACTAGCTTATAGTAATCAAAGACAGAAAAAAAAACAGCATAAAACAAAACCAAACCAAACAATCATTATGGAAAAATGGCGAGAACATTTTTGTAACTAGGTGAAATCACAAAAAAAAAACATACAAAGGCAAATAGAAAAACTAAAGAAATCAAAGACGTTAGGTGTGGATAGAATACAGAATGAAGCATGAATGTATGGATGTATGGAACAAAAAAATTTATTGAAAGATTGAGAGAAGTAATAAATAAAGTATGAAAGGGAGAAAGATTTCCTACAAATAGAAAATGGGTCTTGTATGCCCAGTATACAAAAAAGGAACTAGTTAAAAACTATAGAAAAATAACATTAGTTATTACGACATACAAGATATACATCATGACGCTAGAGAAAAGATTGAATGAACAATTAGAGATAGAAGGAATTTTGCCAGATAGGCAGGTATGATTTAGAAAAGTGTACTATAGACAACGTAGATATACATACTTAATAAAATAGTTGAAAAAAAAAATTAACTGTAAAAAAAATATATGCATTGTTTGTGGACTTTAAGGCAGCTTTTAATAGTGTAAAAAAATAAAAATTATGGTTATGTCTAAATGAAATAGGTAATAGTGAGCATCTGGTAAAAAGAATAGAAGTTGTATATGCAGAAACGGTAAGCAGAGTATGTGTAAATGGTAGAATAAGTAAAAATTGACCACTCAATTAAAGTTTGTTTGCTGCATATATTGCAAACGTAGAAGAGAAGCTAAGTCTTGCACACGCAGGTAGAGTTGTAGTGGATAGAATAAAAGTAAAATCGTTAGCATACGCAGATGTCATGGTGATTGTCGCAAAAATGTTTAGAAAAATATTTCAGAAAAAAAAGGGTTAAGAGTGAATGTTGATAAAACAAAAATTATAATGTTGAAGAAAAGGAGAGGAAGACATATGAAAAAAAATTAGAAGTGGGAGAAAAAAACATCGAAGAAATAAAATCATTTAAATATTTAGAATATGTATTCAGTGCAAATAACGGCAAAAACAAAGACATGCAAGAGCTAGCAATAGGTAAAAGAAAGTTTGAATTTATGAAAATAAATTGGACAATGTTTGATAGTCTAATTAAAAGTATGATGCTTTATGGGTCGGAAATTTAGAGGTGGAAAGAACAAAATAAATTAGAAACGATACAAGCAAAATACTGGAGATGAGCGTAGAAGTGAAAAAAGATAAAATAAAAGTAAAAGTAAGAACAAGAATAATAAGATATAAAGAAAGATTGGGAGAATGAAATAAATGCAGAACTTTGCAAAAATGTCTGAATAAAAAAAATGAATAAAAGATATAAAAGAATAAAAGTAGAGAAAAATAAATATTATAATAGAAAGGGAGAAGAAATAATGAGATATAGTGGAAAAGTTGTATGGAAAGAAATAACAATGCGTAATAGAAATATAGAAATGCAGGAAACAATAGAACATATGTTAAAAGAATGTGTTGAGATGAGAAAAGAACAAATAGAAAGAAAAGATGTGTTGAAAGAAGATGGAAAAGAAATAGTATAGATAAAAACATCATTAAAAAAGACAGGAAATTGACAAGGATTGTAAAGTATAAATTGTAATTATATTATGTTGATTGCGTAGTGTAAATGTACATAGTTATAAATGATTGTTAAGTTTTATCAAATGTTGATTTTGTTTAAGTGATGTATAAATTCTAAAATGTTAATACCTTTCAAGACTAAATGGCAAAAAATAAACTACTATTATTACAAGCTTACAGCATAAGTTTTTAAAGTTTTTCAGTAGTTAGAAGTGTAAGAAAAACAGTAACTTAAACAGAGTTGAGTTCGCACTTTGCAGCCACACGTAAATATATATATATATATATATATATATATATATATATATATATATAGATTTGTTAAACCGCCTATACAGACCCAATTTGCTATATACTACCGACGTTCCTAGACCAAATCCGACGTTCTCAGGCCCGGCCGTGGGTCTGACAACGTTTTCATGTGTTTTTCGTTATTTTTCGTCATAATATAGCAGTAGACAAAACAACACCAAAATTATTTTGGGACTGAAAACGTGTATCAAATATGTCAACACATACAAGTTTAGTTCATTAAATATGGCAGACGAGGGCGCGCTCGACGTATTTGTATACACACTGCAAGACGTTATCAGACCAGCCATGCCATACCGACGTTTTCAAACCAAACATTGGCAACGTTGTAATAAGCTATAATATACCTCAAAACTGACTTGGCTTTGTGCCCGGCCAGAGATTTGGGCACGCAACAAAACTTGAAAAACAGCACACATTGCAATGAAACCTACGGGCTGGCGCGGATAAAAACAAAACATGTGAGCGGACACTTTTTTAATTTGCGTACCGTGCATCAAATTACTTACTTGATTTAATTGTTGATGATATGCTTTTTTTTATTTCTTTGATAAAACAAATGCGCTGCATTAGTGTCCATATATCTGATCAAACACGAGACACCTGTGATTGTATAGAAAATATTGTTTTTTTTTTAATAGTGCTAGCTTTTGCGTTTTTTAATATAGGTCATAGCCGCTTTTAATTTTCTTTTTATGCAAAACTATTCGTTTGGATAGAAAATTAAATAAAACAATTACTGTGTTTTCTTTTATTTATTATTATGAATTATTACGTAGTAGCGGTCAACTCTATTCCTTTAGATGTCTATTACTTATAACTTATAATTTTAAAATAAGAATTTGTTTTTTAGTTTTATCTATATGTTTATTAAAAACTGTTAATAATAGTTATTATATACTGACACCGAAAGGTAAAAAAGGCAATTGAATAAATAAATAAATAAAATATATTTTAATAATAATATATTTGGTTTTGGGCCGCCCGAGTTGGGATTTGAGCCGGGCCCGGATTATAAGCCTGACATTGGGCTGAGTTATGGGTCGGATCGAGACTCTTATAAAATTAACAACACTGATACTTTTTATATTATTATATGCATCTACATACTTTAAATTTATTATTTCTTTATCCCAACGCGGCTATAGCATTCCGAGTGACAAGGAAGCAAGGCTATTGTTTGTTTTTTGTGCCGTGCATAATACATCTTACTCAATTTAATCGTTGCTAATATGCTACATTTCTTTAATAAAACACATGCGCTGCATTGGTGCCTAAATATCCGATAAACAAGGAACATCTGTGATTGTATAGAAAATATTGTTCCTGTTTCAATAGTTCTGGTTTTTGCATTTTTTTTTTGTCCTAACTACTTTTAATTTTTTTTAAGCAATAACTGTTTCTTAGATGTTTATTATTTAAATCATTATTACAAGTGATTTTAATGTATTATATAACAACAAAAAATAATAATATTACCGTACAGTTGCAATCATTATTTCATTTGTTTGGATTGTATTCAAAACTAAAAGTACAAGGAAAAATAATACTATAGATAATATATTTACCAACATAAGCAAAGCAGAATAGAATATTAAAACCATTAATCTAGGTTTTTCAAATCATTTAGCAATTAGTTTTGCATCAACTTTTGTCACAGTTAAAAAAAAAACTAATGAACGCATTAATTACAAACCTATTACAACAGACAAAGGACTGTTAATATTGTACAACATAATGGATTCTGTAGACTGGAGTTTTGTTGCCAATTGCAATTTAACTATAGAACAAAATTTGACTTAATTATAAATACTGTTGCATGTGCTATGCTTGAGGCTATTCTAGAGAAAACCAAGATATTAAATAAATCGAACATATTAAATTGGTTCTCATATGATCTATTCTGATCTTATAACTACTCAATTAAAACTACTCAGAAAAGACTATCAAGTTGCAATACAGTTAGTCAAAAAAAAAAAAACACATGATGACTTTAGTTATAAATCAAATAATCCTCAAAGGGCTATGTGGCAGGTAATCAATACGCAATGCAGTAGCCATAGCATTAACAATAATAAATCTTTCACACCGGATCAGTTTAATAATTATTTTGTTGACATAGCTCCGACTATTTCTAATAACTTGTCTGCAAGTAAAATCAAAGCAAATCACCGCAACTTTCAAATCAATTTAATTTTAGAGAAGTTACCTTTATTGAACTACGTGATCAATTATGTCAAATCAATCTCCAAGTGTTTTAAAACTGGCAAAAGTTATTCCAGTATTCAAAAAGGTGAATTTATCTGCAGTACTAACTAACTAACGCAACATTTGGAAGTAAATATTATTTTATGTAAAAATTAATATGGTTTTCGCCGTCATAGACCTACAGTATTTGCAATATAACATTTAGTTGATGAAATTTTAAATGGATTTGAGGTTGGTAGCCATACTTATGCTCTGTTTTGCAATTTGAGTAAGCCTTTCGATTGTGTATCACATCATATTTTAATTAACAAACTAAAACATAACAACTTTAGTAAATCTAGTATTGATCTTATGTCAACATATGTAAGACTGAGCACTATATTTCTCACTAAGACAAATTAACACCAACACTGAAGTAGTTAAGATTTTAGGATTAATGCTAGATTATAGACTTACTTGGATAGCTCATACCACCTATGTAAGCTATAAATTTTTAAAGTATATCTATCTATTAAGAAAATTAAAAAGTATTACATCACAAAAACTATTGCTCACAATTTATTCAGTCGTAAAATACGGAATATTAAACTGGGGTCATGCACCTATCTTAGCAAATGTTTTTTAAGATACAGTAAAGAGCAATTAGAATTATAAATAGTCTAGGGTATAGATATGATTGTAAGCTCAGTTTTATTGCGTTGGGTATTTTAACGGTACCTTGTGTTTACATTTACGAATGTCTCTGTATATTAAGAATAATATTAACCAATATACCACACAGAGTTCTTTGCATGATTATGCCACAAGGCAAAACAATCATTTAAGGTTTGACTTTAAACGTTTGCTTAAAAGTAGAGATGGATTCAATTAGTATGCGATCAAGTTTTACAACAAGCTACTGTTTAAAATATCTATCAAAAATATGCTGATAAGAAATGCCTTCTATACTTTTTTTTAAGCATAATTTTGAAACAGTTGAATAATTTATGTATTTGTAATATAATAACTTGTATTATTTCTATTTTTGACGTGTGTAAATACTTTGTATATAAAACACTAATAAATATTAATATTATTATGATTTAAAACTTTTAAAACATTTGTTTGTTTTTTATTTTAATTTATATGCGAAACTGTTATTATATATTTTATTAATAATATACTCGTTGAAACGCTAATTACTTTTTAGTAAATAAAAAAAAACATAAGTTCAAGTTTAAAAGTTGCAAACATGTTTTACTGTACAGTGTCAGCATTAGGCACCAGATAACCAATAAAAAAGCTCAAAATCTAATAAGTTAAAAAGTTTAAAACGATTTTATAGCATTATAAAAAAGATTAGTCAATAAATTATTAAATATTAATTTAAGGCAATTTATTTAAATCTGTCTGATCTGACAATAAAATGTTTATTATTTTTGTTTTTTTTTTATTACATTTATATAATTTTTTTAATTTTATCAATGTTTGACTCTATTAAATGACATAACATATATTATGTAAGTGTTTTAATAATTTGCATAATTTTTTTGGTTTGTTGAATGAAAAAACTTTAACAAAAGAATAAATAAACACAAAACTAAAATAAACTTGCATATACATTTCAAAATTTCTTAAATTTGTCTATAAGTTGTTAAGGCTGTTATTACGTTCACGGCACGTATTTATCACATGCAATAGACACATAAAAAATACTTTTTGTTTTCTTAATAATTGTTTACCCCTCTTTCACTGCTCTTAGAGTTCTTAATTAATAAATCAAAATTATTTAATATACACACACTTACAGCAAAGGTTTCTAGTGGGTCTGTGGTTGCCTGTTAAACATAGCGGGTCTAAAAACGACGGTTGGATTTATATATATATATATATATATATATATATATATATATAAATAACTAGCTCCAGTTAACTGCTTCTCTTCGATAGTGCAACAAAAAAAACTTGGTAAAAGTCATTTGTGCTTTTTTGTTTTTAAGTTTTTTTGTTTTTTAAGTGGCAAAAGCTGTTTTTTAGGTAGGGGTTAATCTTACATTTAGACATTACTGCATTGTTATGTTTGCGTTAGTAACGCCGGATTTTTACCGGTTTAAACTCCTTGTTCTTCTCATTTGCTGCAGACCAGGAGTCGTCACAAAGTCGTCGATGTTTGTTTTCTTTTGCTATTATAATTTCTTTAATAAATTTTTGCTTATCAATAAAGGTGTTTTTCCTTGTTTAGTTTTACTTTCGTTTTTCTGCTATAACTTTTGTGACGGATAATTAGTTGCTGCAGTTGTTGCCATATCCGTAACTCCGCATTGCAAACAGTTATTGTTTGGTGTTTTGTTCAAATTTGTCTTCTATTTTTAGTTTTATGGATTTATTAAATCTATCTCAATATAATATTAAAAACCATAATAACAGGCTACTGGATTTAATTTTGTGCAATTTTTATTGTAATCTTGATGTGCAGCATGATTTTTTTTTTAATTTCTAAAGACAAACATCATCCAGCTCTATCTGGGTTGTTAGACTTAAAGGACAGTGTTGAATATACTAACTTTCCATCTAACAACAACAAACAATACAATTTTTTTAAAAGTAATTATCTTGATCTATACAATGATATTGCTCTAACTGATTGGTCATTTCTTGAATCATATAAAAATGTTAATTATGCTGTTGATAAATTTTACAAATCAATTTACTCTAGTTTTGATAAGTACGTTTCTTTTTATAAATGCTTTAAAAGTAACCGGTTTCCACCCTATTTTACATATGAATTAAGAAACATAATCAAATTTAAAGGGGCAGACCCCGCAGTGCGGGGGGGCCCGACATGTTTTAGGGCCCCTAAGCCTCAAAAATTAAATAACCAAATTAATTAGATACATTGATCAGTGATCACTATCGTAATTTAATAAAAAAAATAATACCAAATTTTTACAAAATAAAAAAATTATGTTTAATTTAGTATAAAAGTATTTTAGCCGGACTGATTGTTGCCGTTGTCGTTGTTTATTCGGCTGCTTTTAGTGCTTCTGTTTTAACACGTAAGTTGCGTTGGTTTGTTTGCATGCTTTAGCCAATGAAGAACTTGGTTGTTCCAGGCACATGCTCTCAATTCTTTAATGAGCTGTTACCATACATATGAAAAGGTATTTAAACGGCATTAGTGACAGTGCAAGTGATGTTATAGCCTAGAATAACTTTAGTTTTGCATTTGTATTGTTCTTTATACTGTCGCTCTCTTGCATGTTGTTTAGTATATTTAAAGTAATCGTTAATTGTGCCAACTGATGATCAATCCAATCATCAGAATACTTACATTTTCAAGAATGGACACGATCTTGGTGAAAACCTCCAGTAGATATTCTAGCCTCTTCATCAAAAGAATTAAGACATCATTGAGGATTTGGTTCTTGATTGCCTGTCGATGAAGGAACATATTCCCTCAAATTATCAATTTCAAATGCAACAACAACTCTTAACTTCACTCAACGGTTGGATTTTAATGCAAAAACCTGAAGATGACCACATGGTCAAAACCTGTTGTTAATATATTTATTTAACAAAATACAAATGTAGATTATAAAGATCTGATTTTATTTTGTTAACCCAATGTTTGGATTAAGGATTAAAACTAAAAATTTATTAACACATCAATCTAATCATGGGAGTACCTACATTTTCAGTATTTATTTTATTTTATAAAAGAAAGTTTTTTTATGTATACGTATTTGTTTGTTTCACACGTATGCGGTTTGTTTTCGGTTGTAACCAAAAACGATTGAAACTTTTTCACACATACACGGTTCATATTGGATTTTTTTCAGTACACAGCCTCAGTAGTAATCACAATAAAGAGAAGTCATGTTGTTGCCATGTTGTTTCTTTATAGAAGAATAAAAAAACAAGAAAATTTATTGGGAGCACTCTCTCATCACTTTACGGGGGAGTATTTGGTGCTACACTGTTTCTATTAGGTACCAAATACAAAACAAAAAAGAACCAAAAACAAAACAAACCGAACCGAATGGAACCCCATACTTGTAAAACGAGTCTAAGGCGTAAAAAAAATATTTTGAAGTATAATACAAACACGATAGGGGCCCCAAGAAAATTTTTGCGGGGGGGGCCAGAATTTGAAGCTACGCCACTGTTGATGAGTGTCATAATACTACAAGCAGAACTCACGCAATTTAACTTTTTTTAAAAATCGAATTTCTGGAAAAATGAGTGATGGTAAGTCTGAATTTTGTTCTCCTGAAAGTATAGTTGATGCTTTTGCTAATACATATTCTAAAGTTTATTTACCAAAAAGTTCTTCTACTATCATAGATTTGCTTTCTAATCGACTACATTTCACTTATTAGTGAGTCTGATGTTATTGCTAGTGCTAAGCGTTTAAAAATGCATTTACTTTTGGTGTTGACTTTATTCTTAGTTTCTTTGCTAAAGATTGCAATACAAGTTGAGCAAAACAGCTTTCTTTAATATTTAATTTGTTGCTTAAAACCGGTGTGTTTTTTGACAAATAGAAATGTGCTATTATAAATCCGGTAATTTAAAAAGGTGATTCGTCGTTGCTAGATAATTATCGGCCAATTGTAATACTGCCAAATTTTTCCAAAATACTTGAGCATATTATTTGTGATATTATCTATAAACATGTGCGGAAATATGTTTCTCCTTGACAACATGGGTTCCTACTAAAACGCCTTACAGTAACTAATTTAACAGTCTTTACACAATTTTTGTGCAAAAATATGGATATAATGTGCAAACTAATGTGATTTACACCATTTTTTTTCGTGCATTTGGTACTATTGATCACAATATTTTGCTGAACCAGTTTAGTACTTTTGAAGTTGCATCAAAATTTTTGAATTTTTTCTTCTTTTATCTTGACAGTAAAACAAATATGGTTTTTTACAATAGTTTTAAGTTGTGCATTTTTATGTCTACTTCTGGTGTACCTCAAGGTTCAAACCTAGGGCCTCTACTGTTTGTTCTATTCATTGACAATTTGAAATGCGGAAAAGAGAGACATCAGGTTGCAGAATGCAAAAACAGAAAATATTGTATAGAATGCACAACGATAAGACACAGAACGGGAGATAGAAGATGTCCAGCTATAAAGAAAAAAGAAACGAAGAAAACAAAGATGACAACGACCCCAGTAACTGGAGACAACACGAAGAGCAGATCATAAACCAAAATGTATAAGTTTATACAAACAAACATAGAGAGGGAAAGAGAGGCACACGATATACTGATAGCAACAGCAGAGAGAAAGGAAATAGACCTAGTGATAGTGAGTGAACCAAATAAAAACAAACCAAATAAAAACAAACCAAATGGTAAGTGGATAAGAGACTATAAAACAGATGCTGCTATTTTAGCTAAAAGAAAATGTAGGGACAATGTGGAACCATGGGAAACACCAAAACAGGGAATAGTGTGGGCTGAAGTAGAAAGTATGATAGTATACAGCTGCTATATCAGTCCAAACTGCGTAATGAAATACTATCGGGAATGGATAAAAGATTTAAAAAACATTTTAAGAAAACAGAAAAGCAAAAAAATCTTAGTAGGAAGAGATTTCAATGCAAAATCACCAAGATAGGGAGGATACAAAAGGAATTTAAGAGGAAAAATCTTAGAGGAGATGATAGCTGGGTTAAACCTTACCATTTGCAACAAAGGAGACAAACCTACGTTTGTAAGAGGAAGCTCAAAATCACATACTGACATTACCATAGCAACATGGGAAATGGCAGGTATAGTGAATGAATGGAAGTGACAGTAGAGGAATCACTGAGTTTACACAAACATATACAATATAATACAAAAGAGAAAGGAAAACAGGAGTACACGAGAAAATGTAGATGGAACATAAGATGAATTGACAAAGAGAAGATAAAAAGAGCCATGGAAACAGAAGAAGTTACAGAAAACGAAGACATAGAGAAAAGATGCAAAAAATACTCAGAAAAGCTGAGAAAAGCGGCGGATGAAGCAATTCCAAAGTACAGAGAAGGAGAGCAAAAAGGACCATACTGGTGGTGCGAGAAAATAAAAGAATGCAAAAAAAAACAATACAAACAGGATGGAAAGTCAAAAAACAGAGAAAAAGAGAAGAAAATACAGAGGAAACAAAGGAGTAACTAAAAACCGACAAAAAAATCTTAAAAAAGGCAATCAGAGATAGCAGAAGAAGATGCTGGAAAGAAATGATAGAATCTATAGACAGTGAACCTTGGGGAAAACCGTACAAAATAGTGATGAACAAACTGGGAGGAAGTGCAAAGGGAGTCTACCTAAAAGAAGAAGAAGGAAATAAAGTCATAATTAAAAAATTGTTTCCCAAGGAAGAACCGGTAAAAGAATTAGAAAATAAAAAAGAAGAAGAAACAATCATAGCAACAATGGAAGAAATAAAGGAAATTATGAAAGAATTGTCCAACAACAAAGCACCAGGTTTGAACAAAATAACAACAGAGATTGTTAAAGCAGCTCTAGACGGGAATGAGGTAGAAATAACACAAATAATCAACAGATGCCTGAAAAACAGAATTTTTCCAGAATGTTGAAAAGAAGCCACCCTAGTACTGATTGAAAAAAAGAAAGAAGTAAAAAAAGCAACTTTATACAGGCCAATATGCTTAATAAACACACTAGCTAAAATAATAGAGAACGTCATTGTACGGAGAATAGAACAAGAAATAGAAGAAAAAGGAGGATGGGAAAAAGAACAATACGGATTTACCAAGGGAAGAACAACCTTAGGAGCTATAGACAAAGTAAAAACGATAGCAAAAAAAGCAAGCAGCGGAACGCAGAAGAAAAGACAACACTGTGTAATGATAGCGTTGGACATACAGAACGCGTTTAACAGCGTGTTATGGGAAGCAATTATAGAGGCAGCAAAAAAAAAGAACTAAAAAAGAAAACAATCAAGATCATATAGAGCTACTTACAGGGTAGAAACTTAGTTACCAAGAACGAAAGATTCAAACTTACGAGAGGGGTACCACAGGGCTCAGCACTAAGACCAAAACTATGGAACCTTGTTTATGATGAGTTACTACGAATGAGGTTGCCGGAAGGCGTGACAATAACGGCATTTGCGGACGACGTAGCACTTGTAGGTAGGGACGTAGAAATGGATATACTAAAAGGAAGACTAGAGCTGGCAATAGATACAATACAGTTATGGATGAGAAATAAGGGTTTAAAATTAGCAACACAAAAAACAAAAACGGCCTGGCTATTGACTAAGAGGTCTAATAAAAGAACAGGTATGATACAGGTAGGAGACCAAGTGATAACCATGGGGAAAAAAATCAAATACCTCGGGGTAACACTTGAAGCAAAAGAATGGAATGAACAGATTAAGGAAGCAGTCATGGAAACAAAGAAAATGGAGAGAACGCTCAGTAGACTCATGCCAAACAAGGGAGGTCCAGGAGAAGAAACCAGAAGGTTAATAGCAACAGCAGCAAGAAGCAAATTGTTATACGCCGCAGAAACATGGGAAGAAGCCATGAAAACAAAAAAAAACAGAAATGATATAAGAGGAGCTACAAGAGCAAGTTCGTTAAGGATCTGCAGACTTACAGAACGGTGTCACAAAAGGCAGTAGAGGTGATTGCGGCAACACCTCCCGCGGATATGATGGTGGAAGAAAGACTATTCTTAAAGAATAAATAAAGAAACTAATAAAAAAAGGAACCAGTAAAAAAAGATGCTAAGTTAAGAGCAAGAGAAAAGACAATGGAAAGATGGCAGAAACAGTCTAATAGAGGAGAAAAGGAAGAATGGACAAGAGAACTAATCCCGGAGATAAAAGAATGGGTAGAGAACAAACCCAAGACGTGCTATTATACAACACAAATACTGACCGGACATGCAGCCTTTGAAAAGTTCTTGCAAAAAATTAAAAAAATCAAGGAAGAAGAAAGATGTATATTTTGTCAAGAAGAAACACACGATAATGCAGAACACACTCTAGTAAAATGCAAAGCGTGGGAGGAAGATAGAAAAAAACTGGAAAAAATACTAGAAAGCAAAGTGGACAGAACAACAATTATTAAAAAATGCCTAAGAAATGAAAATAAATGGATGGCGCTAAGAAACTTTGCAACAAGGCAACAAAAGTACTAAGAAAAAAAATAAGGAGTTTGACAATGGAAGAATATAGAAAGAAAACAAACAAACAATGGAAACAAACACACAAAATAAAAACCATAGAAAAGAAAGAAGAGAAGCAAAAGAAGCAAAATGGAAACAACAAAACAGAGACAAAGATCAAACAGAAAAAAATAAGAAAGGTCAGGACAATTATGCATACCAAGAAATAAAAGAAAATAGAAACACATTTACAGAAACTACGATTCCAAACTGCAGAGATGAAGAGAAGGAGAAAAAAATGCTAAAGGAATGCAGAATAACAGAAATAACAAGGCAAATACCAAATGGTAGGTACGCTATCTCGAGGTTGACGGATAACGCAACTTTTGAGATGGTCAGAATTTACCTGGCAATGAGAGGACACAAAGAACTAATCCCAGATGGAGATACAAGAATATCACTAGAGGTAAAACTAACAAATTTAGGACTGCCAAAATGAATACAGCTAATGGAACTTCATAAACTATTCATGAAGGAAAGAAGATACAATGAAGAAGAAGTGAACAAAGATCTAAGAAAACTAAAAACGCATCTAAGAACAAACCAAATAATTAGAATAAATAACACACGGATTGAAGAAAGAAGAGAATGTAAAGCTGGATGTCAGTGCAGATAAAAAAGATTAAAAAAAAACAAAAGAGACAGAAAAAAGGTAGGAGCTATAGGAAGAGAAAAAGGCCGGGGACAACATGTGTGAAAATCTGCAAGGCAATAATAACCAGCTTACCTCGAACTACTGCCAAATCTAGACTAGTTTGACAAGGACATATAACAACAGGATTTACGCAGAGAAGAAAACCGGAAGGTATTGCCATGCGTAAGTCATTCTTAATGGCCACTTATTAAGGCCAACACCTCAATACGTTAAAAAAAAAACAAAAACAAAAAACAAAAACAAAAAACAAAAAAAAAGATTATTTAATTACTTCATTATCATCTCCTGTTCTAGCATATGTGCTGACGACTTAAAAATATATCAAATTATTATTTGTGTAAGGACCGCTTTTACAATAGTCGGTTAAACAAGAAGTAGCGCTATCTAAGGAGTATATAAAAATACGCTTTTACAATCCCTTATAACTTATCTCTAGTGTAGTAACTAAGTAACGCGCACAACAAATTAGCGTATAAACAACGTATACGTCAATTTATAAGTCAGTTCCAGAAACAGCCATCTTTGTAATAAATAATTTTTTAAAAAATGCAAAAACGCGTTACAACTAAAGTAGGATTTGTTGCTAAAATTTTTGCACAGAAGAAAATTGATAATTGTCGCATTATTTCCTTGATTGACCTAATCATTGGGATCTTCAAGGGGTTTGTCTTTATTTTTAGTTTTAATTTGGGATTCATTGAGTAGAGATTCTACTTGAGTATGTGGGTAATTAAAATTTTACAATGGCTCCGATCACTTTAGGAGTCCTGGCAATTTTATAAAATTTTAATTGCATGTTTTAAGGAAAATAAACCAGAGATAACTTATCCGGTGCTTGGAGCAGTAGTTATCTTTAGTGTAGTAACCAAGTAACGCGCACAACAAATTTGTGTATAAATAATTTATACGTCAGTTTATAAGTCATCATTGACGTTTTAATAGGTTATCTAGATTGCAACAAAGGCATAACTAATGCTACACCAGGTTTAAACTGTAGATAAATTTATTCTTGGTTTAAGTTATCTGACAAAAAAGCGGCCCTTAATGATACTAATTGTCTACAACAAAACCTTAATCTTATAGTTTAATGGAGCGCTGCAAACAAACTTAAATATCGGTAAATGTTGCGTTATCAGTTATACTCGAAAACCTGTTTTCACTTTAACAAATTATAATATTGATACTTCTTCTTTAAAGAAGCAATCTGAAATGAGAAATCTTGAAGTATTATTTGACTACCAACTTACTTTTTCCAACCATATAAATACAACTGTGTCGTCAGCTTTAAAATTAATAAAATTTCTAATACGATCAACTAAAAAATTTTCAGATTTATTGAAAGTATTATACTTTTTTGCCTTGGTTCGCAGCAAATTTGAGTAAGCATCCATCATCTGATATCCTCTCTATGCAAATCTTTTTTTGCATTAGAAAAAGTTCAAAGGCGCTTCTTTAAATACTTATTTTTCAAAAATGATGGAATATACTCTGTCAAATCTTATGATTATAGTGAACTGCTTGAAAAGCATAAATTTGTTTTGCTGTCGGATCGCAGAGATTTATGTGGTGGTTAAACCTAACCCAACTTTATTCAATCGGTTTATTATGTTTAAATATAAGATAAAGAATTATATATATGGTGATAGATAAAAAGTGTGCTACAGTTAGAGCCTGATAGTATTCCTTGTGTTTGCAAAAATTTTTTAATTTACATTTATAAAACTTATATCACTCGATTACATTGACAACTGCATCAGTTTGCGTCTTATATGTAGTTTTGTGGTGGGTGAGGAGATTGAACGATAACAAAAAGTAGCCAAAATCTTAAAAAAGTTTTTCCATTCTTAATTTACAAGACCATTTCTAACATCATTAATGACACATTAAATTCTTGCAAGAAGTTAAGAGACGGTATCTTGCTTATTGAAATTAAAAATAAAATGCAGAGCAGTCAAATCTAAGAATGCACGTCACTAGAAATAATTGCGGTGACAGTTGAGTCGCATAAACCTTTAAATATTTTCAGGAAAGTTATTTTATGGTATTAGTTTTTATACACAACTGTTAAACAATGCAAACAAAAACTGGCGTCACAAAGCGTTATTGATTTCAAAAAGTTAACTAGCAGAAAGGATGTTGAAGTCAGGGATACAACATCTATCATCTTAATATTCCACACGGCTCTTAGATCAAATTAAAATGACACATGTTACATGCCCGATTTGCCCGTTTATTCCTAATCAAGGTGTTTTCACTGCAGTTAGGTATCCAGGCATTGAAACATGCGCAAAACGCAGCAAAGAAAAACATGATTTTGATGCTAAGCACCCCGTTTAATCCCGGGATTCTTCAAAATTATTTGCTGCCGTTGTTAAAACACCAAAAGTTGGTTTCAGGAATTAGAAATTACTTTTGCGCCACCTAGTCTGACAGATGAAATAATGTGAAATAGTAAGAGTTCTACTTATCCTGTTGATAATTCATAAACTAATTTTAAGATTGAACGTTTAGTTCAGTTAATCTTTGTAGCTATACTATTTATAAAAAGAATTGTGTAAATGTTAATCGTGCTTAAGGTAAAACGGCTTTATTACATTGTGATACGGTTTTTAGTAAAGAACTCCGCATCAACACTGCATTAAAAGCAGTAGCCGTTCAACTAAATTTCCCTTTCTTACTAACGGGTTGCTTAATTTATATTCCGTCAAGTTTCGTTTGATTGGTCAATTACTTAAACCTTAAACAATTCCGTCCTCATTCTTGGTAATGGGTGATTTTAATGCCCATATGATGTGATAGCTCAATGGTAAAGCTCTTGCATGTCATCCAAACAGTGCACAAAATATGACTTGCTTTCCACCAGGGTAGTTCCATAGTCATCTAATAAACTGTCGGTTCCATCAAACCTTTTTAAACAAGTCGTAGACTTACTGTAGCAATGTAAAATAGTAATATTTGACAGTGACTAAGCTACTATTGACGATGATGTTGAAACAAGATACGGTCGCAAAAACCGGTTGCAGTAAGAAATTGCAGTACATTTTGAGAACTGAATTTCCATCTTCCTGATATCTACCAACTGACTTACTGTCGCTATACTTTTTAGATCTTTTAACACCCAAGGTTAAATACTGAACTAACAAAAATGAGAAAGCATCAACTTTATTAGTTGAACACCAAACTAATTTTAGAAAAATTCATGCAAGACACGTAATTGGATTTTTACCGATGGCTCAAAAAGTAGCAACGGTGTGGGATGCTCTTTTCTGGTAGATGAACTAAAATTTACATTTTGGCTTGCCAAGTGTTAGCAGTGTTTATACTGCAAAAGTGTATGCTATCTACCAAGCTCGTCACTACATCCATCTAAGCGCAGGTACAAACTATGCAATATGTACAGATTTGTATATCCTAACCATTACTTGCTGAGGCAAGTCTATTTAATTTTGCTTTAGCTGATGCTAATGCCAAGTTGGCAATAATAATAATAATAATAATAATAATAATAATAATAACGTAACACCGAAGGGAATGGTTTATCCATTGGAGGTGGCATCTCCGCGGTTGCCCTAGCTTTACCCATATTACAATGGAGCAAAATACATATAGTGCAAACAATCATATATCATTAGGTGCAGGAGCTGAGCCTAATGAACAAGAAATTCAGCTCACCGTGGATAATGAAGCGAGTGGCATGATTTCACGGTTTGGCAGACCGCCCACAAGGTTACACCCGGAACCCACCAATAGTGTTTCTCAGGAAACAAATAATTTGCTTCCTCTGACCACTAAGGCAGGTAAAACACGTGTACGTATGAAATGGACACTAGAAGCTAATACATTTATCATGCGTACATATTATAAAATCACAAAATTAGAAACAGACATGACTGAGTACAGACAGAGTTTACATGCAGCGTTTTCAGCAGAATATCCAAACATCCAAATCACACAACAAAGAATTGCGGACCAACGACGAGTAATTGTCACAAATAAGCTAATTCCTACCACTAGACTAGAAGAAATTAAACAAGAAGTAGCTGACAGCTTAAAAGATAATCTTGAAACGTCACTTAATACTGAACATACTACGGCAACGACTAATAATAATTTTAACCGCAGTTTAATTATATTACTAGAATCGCCCACAGTCACAAATAATGTTGTTGAACAAAATATAAATTTAGATTTAAACGAACAAGATAATGCCGCAGTCCAAGTCAACCCAGAGACATCATTAGTTGATCAAATCAAAACGCTATTTTATGCAGCATTAACAGAATATACCGGAACAGATCCAACCCGGAGACACGTAATCCCTAAACAACATCCATCCCAAAAACTGGCAATAATTGTAAATATAATTAACACGCAAATTTTACCAAAACATCTGGAAGAAAATAACAGTTTTATAGACACTCATACTGCTATATACTGTGCTGCTATTGCTGCTGTACAATCAAATGGCTTCAAAACATTGGAAAAATCTACAGCCAAAAATTTAAAAACAAAACCGCCATGGGAGAGACGCCTTGAAAACAGAATTGAAAATATCCGACGCGATCTAGGACGACTTACTCAATATATTCGAGGCCAAACATCAAACAGATTGCATAAGAATGTTATTATTATTATGAATAAAATGAAAGTCCACTCAATACATGAAAATGAAAACAAAAACGCTACCGAGTGCAGAGATACGCTACAGCAAAAACTTTTGGCACTCAGCGGAAGGCTTAAACGATATAAACTGTGCACTAAAAGGAAACAAGAAAATCACTGCTTTACACGTAATGAAAAAGGATTTTACAGAAATATTAATGATAAAACCGACCGCAAACAACCAATGTCTATGCCTCTACAACAAAACTCTATGCTTACACAACAAAACATTGAGACATTTTGGTCATCAATATGGTCCGAAAAAATAGAACACAACACTTCTGCATACTGGATTAAAGAAGAAAAAACTAGAACCGATTATTTACCTGACATGACACCACTACCAATTTCTACTAAACTTGTTTCAGTAATAATAAATAAGACACACAACTGGAAATCACCCGGAACTGACAACCTGCATAACTATTGGTACAAAATGTTTACTTGCACACATGAATACATCAAACAGCATATATCACATTTTATGCAAAATTCAAATACATTGCCAAGTTTCTTAACGCAGGGTGTTACTTATTTGATACCAAAAGACAAAAATGATCTTGGTAATCCTAGTAAATATAGGCCAATAACATGCCTCCAAACTATTTACAAAATTATAACATCGTACATTACTCATCATTTACAAATGCACATCTCTAACAACAATATTCTCACTGAACAACAAAAAGGCTGTCGACAAGGTTCACAAGGATGTAAAGAACAACTGATTATAGATTCAGTAATTCTTCGCCAAGCTAGAACATGCCGCAGAAATATATTTACGACTTTTATTGACTATAAAAAGGCGTTTGATTCAGTGCCACACTCATGGTTAATAGAAACACTACATATATATAAAGTACATCCACAAATAACATCTTTTTTGCAAGAAATTATGAGTAAATGGAACACCGTAGTTAAATTAAAATCAGACGATCTACAAATAAATACTAACCCTATCTACATAAAGCGAGGTATATTTCAAGGTGATTCTTTGAGTCCGCTTTGGTTTTGTCTTGCTCTCAATCCTCTATCTCAAATATTAAATGCCACTGGTTATGGGTATAATATAAAACATCATAAAACAACTCAATATAAACTGAGCCATCTAATGTACATGGATGATATTAAATTATATGGTACTACCCAATCTCAAATAAAACAATTAACAAAAATAGCATCAACTTTTTCAAAAGATATTCGAATGGAGTTTGGCATTGACAAATGTAAAGTACAAAGTATCAGTCAAAGAACTAGAGAAATGTCAGCTTATGAACTAGAAAACGGAGAAGTCATTGAACCTATGGAAGATGGAGAAGTTTACAAGTACCTTGGTTTTTATCAATCAAGACAGATAGAACACAGCAAAATTAAAACTGAACTGACCAACAAGTATAAACAACGACTTCACAACATATTAAAAACCAGCTTGAATGGCAAAAACATTATTAAAGCCATAAACACATTTGCAGTGCCTGTATTTACCTACTCGTTTGGCATAATAAATTGGACCAACACAGATCTAGAGCGTCTAGAAAGGTTAACTCGGACTACTCTTACAAAATATAGAGCACATCACCCAAAAGCTAACACAGATAGGCTCACTCTACCAAGAAAACATGGGGGAAGAGGTCTTACCAACATTATTGCACTGCATTATAAGCAAATTGTATTGTTAAGGCAATTCTTTTATTCCAAGCAAGTTTCATCGCCTTTGCATAACGCTATAATTCTGGCCGATACTAAACATACGCCATTAAATCTACAAGACATAACTACAGATTATTCGTTACACATCTCTACAGATCTAACCATAAAACAAAAATGGGCTCAAAAATCGTTGCATGGAAGACATTCTTATGACTTAGATCAATCTTATGTCGACAAAGAAGCCTCAAACGCGTGGCTCACTCATGCTGATATATTTCCTGAGACTGAAGGGTTTATGTTAGCAATACAAGATCAGGTCATTAACACTAACAACTACAAAAAATACATAATAAAAGATTGTAATGTGCAAACTGATCAATGTAGGCGATGCCATGCGCAGTCGGAGACTATACAACATATAACATCGGGTTGTAAACTACTGGCGCAAACTGATTATTTATTCAGACACAATCAAGTAGCAAACATAGTTCACCAACAACTTGCAAAAAATAAAAACTTAAAAACAGATCAGAATCCCTACTATAAATATATGCCTGAACCAATTTTAGAAAACGGTACTCACAAGTTATATTATGACAGGGCAATAATAACTGACAAAACAATACATCATAATAGACCGGACCTGACATTAATAGATAAAAATAATAAAACTACATATATTATAGATATTGCAATCCCTAACACTAATAACATCAAAAAAACGTACAACAAAAAAATGGAAAAATATACAGCGTTAGCAGATGAAATACAGAGAATATGGGCAATGGAAAAAGTGGTAATTGTACCGCTTATAATATCAAGCACCGGAATTATTCCCCATAGTTTTCAGAAAAATATAAAAATTTTAAACTTACATAACAATATTTATATAAAAACTCAAAAATCTGTAATTTTAAACACCTGCCGTACAGTCAGAAAATTTTTAAAATAATTTTTAAGATTATATAACGCCTTTGGTGTAAGCCCAGCGTTATATAAACTGCTACCGGTGTTAACCGAGAAAAACAAGAATAATAATAATAATAATAATAATAATAATAATAATAATAATAATAATAATAATAATAATAATAATAATAATAATAATAATAATAATAATAATAATAATAATAATAAATGAAGCATCTCTTATAAAATGGACGGATGCTAACACAACGCAGAGGCCAAGTTTACCAAAACTAAGAATAAATAAACAATCATTGGCAATTGTTAAAAACGTTAACAAAACAATCGAACATCATGTTAATAACGCAACTAATATTGAAGCTTTGCATTCAATAATATACTGCGCTGCATATACAGTATTAAAACTATGTAATCAAATACCGGTTAATGAACAAAACAACTATAAACAAAGCACTCCAAAATGGCAACAGCGACTAGAACACAAAATAAATCAACTTAGACAAGATATAGGTCGGCTAACACAAATATCACAAAACAATGTTACAAAAAATGTTTATAAACATCTTAAACATTTAATCTCTAATAGTGACAATATAACACAAGCACAAATAGTAGATATACTTGACACACAAAAACAAAAGTTATGTGTATATGCAGAAAGACTAAGAAGTTACATAAAAAGCAACAAACGAAAAAAACAAAACCTCTTATTCCAAAACAATGAAAAGGCATTTTACAGTAATTTAAACCAAACTAACAAAACTCTTCTTAAATCAGATATGCCAGATAAAGAAGAAATTACTAATTTTTGGAAAAGCATTTGGTCAAACAACATAGACTATAACAGAGAAGCAGATTGGATTAAAAACATAAAAGCCAAATATAATCATATCACTAACGACAATAATATAAATATAAGTATAAATGAAGAAGAACTAAAAGAGATTATAAAGAAACTACATAACTGGAAAGCTCCGGGTTTAGACAAAATTCATAACTTTTGGTTTAAAGAGTTAACATCTACTCACAACGCATTAGCTCAACACATAACTCAACTACTTCATAATCCAAACAGTATGCCTGCTTTTCTAACTCAAGGTGTAACATACTTAATCCCAAAAAATGAACAAACAAAAAATCCAGCTAACTATCGCCCGATAACTTGTCTTCCAACTTTATACAAAATTATAACAGCTGTTATTACTCAAAATATTCAAAATCACATCTCTAAATTTAAAATTATGACCGAAGAACAAAAAGGATGTCGGAAAAAATGCCAAGGATGTAAAGAACAACTAACCATAGATAGTGTAATACTAAAACAAACACAAACACAACATCGAAACCTATTTGAAACCTTTATTGATTATAAAA